>OV884056.1:89827284-94827284 GCA_930367215.1 Pollenia angustigena | reverse complement strand
AAATAGCTTGTAACTTCAATAATTATTTTGTAGATAGTATTAAAACAATAAGAGACTCAATTACAAATGTGCAATATGAAAACAATATAACTGTGATAAACAACAATTTCAAATTCCGTGCAATAAACATTTTAGAACTTCAGAACATAATAAAACAAATGAAAAATAAATCTGACTGTGATAAAATATCCAATAAAATTATTCTGAATACTTGGAATATAACAGGAGAAATAATATTAAAAATTATAAACAAATCATTAGAAATTGGAGAATTTCCTGAAAGTTGGAAACAAACTATGATAACACCAATAGAAAAAGTATCAAAAACAAATAAATGTGAAGAATATCGACCGATAAATACATTAAAATCGTGTGAAAAAATTTTGGAAAAAGTCGTTAAAGAACAACTTGAAGTATATATTGAAAAAAAACAGCATTTTGTCAAAATATCAATCGGGTTTTCGTAAGAAGTACTCATGTGAAACAACTGTAAACTATGTACTATGTAGTAAGCAAATGGAAAAATATTGAAAAAACAAAGAAAGTTATGGCAGTATTTCTCGATTTTAAACGAGCATTCGAAACAATTGACAGAAAAAATGGTGAAAAAACTATATATGTATGGTATAAGAGATATAGAATTAAAATGGTTTGAGTCGTATTTAAAAAATAGAAAACAAATTACAAAAGTAAATGGCGTTATATCCGATGAAATTAAAAATGATTTTGGAGTACCACAAGGTTCTATTTTAGGTGCCCTATTATATATTTTATATATTAATGATATGCCAAATATATTAGAGAGGAGTGAAATGGTTCTGTATGCAGATGACACACTAATATACACTGAAGGTGATGATGACGAAAGATGTAGAGAAAATATGAAATATGATATAAATAACATAAATACTTGGTTAAAGATGAACAAACTAAAACTTAATGAAAATAAAACAAAAGCAATGGAAATAAATATGAACTCCGAGCAAATACTAAAAATAAATGATCAAATTATAGAAAAAGTAGAACAAATAAAATATCTTGGTTTTATAATAGATAAAAAATTAAAATTTAATGAACATATAGAATACACATGTAAAAAGATTGGCAAAAAAATAGGATTTCTTAAAAGAATAAGAAATAAGTTATCAAAAACAACGGCGGTAAATATATATAACACTATAATTAAGCCACATTTTGAGTTCGGATCGACAATAATATACACATGCTGTAATGCAAACCAGATAGAAAGAATGCAAAAACTACAAAACAAGGCAATGAGATCAATTTTAAAATGCAATAGATATACTCATGTAAGTGATATGCTTTTAAATCTTAAATGGATGAATGTACAACAAAGATTGAAACTCAACACATTGAACTTTATTAAGAAGATGAGACAAGGAGATGCGCCAGAATATCTATGCGAACAAATAAAATATGTCAGCGAAGTACAACCATATGGACTAAGAAATGCAGGAGATTTTCGAATTCAAAGGGTTATGACAACACATAGGCAGCGATCTTTATTTTACAAAGGACTCAACCTTTTCAATGTTTTACCATTTAATATAAAACATGAAGAAAATATTAATATATTTAAGAGAAAATGTGCAAATTTTATAAGATACAATGAAAATGTATAGAATTAATTACAATTTTTGTAAAAATATTTTAAAAATAGTTGAAATCTTAAAAGTATTTTGAATACTAATAAAATTAATAAAAAAAAAAAAAAAAAAAAAAATTTACGAACGCACCCATTTCCTTTTGAGTATCGGTTAGAGTTGTCAGCCGATTAAGAATAATTCGATTAATCGATCAAACAAAACCAAACTCTTGCTCGATTAATTTTAAAATGGCGATTTTCGAATAACGAATAAATCGATTAATTATTGTCGATTAATCGAACAATTTTATTAAAAAAAAGCTTAGAATTTGATTTATTCTTATACGTTTTTAATGGTTTTATAAAGGGCGGTCTAACAAAAACGCACGATGTTAATTGTAAATAAAACATTAAGTTTTCAGAGAATATTTTTTATTGTTATAGAAAGATCTATGACAACTATGTTTGAAACAAAATATCGGTCAAATGCTCGCCACGGCTACAGTGGCATACCTCTTTTCGATGGCCCATATTTTCAATTATTCTGAGACAAAATTAAGGTTCTATATCGTTGATGTGCTGAATTATCTTATCCTTTAGCTCCTGAATTGTTCTTGGCTTATTGACCTACAATTTTTCTTTTAACACGGCCATTGAATTTGTCGCGCAAAAGAGCGCAAAAGAGTTGGAACCACATATCCTCCATGTTCATATCCTCAATTTCTGGCTACAAGAAGTCCGTTGTCATGTCGTGATATCGAACACAATTGTCGAAGATATGCGGCCCGATGACGCCACCAGCCCATCAACGAGCTGCGCTAGCATGCACAGCTGTTTTCACATTTCCTACATCCCCGGTTTGCTGAAATTAACGCACAATTCTCCCGATTGTGGACACATTTAGTCGTTTATGCTGACTAATAAAACCACGAAGTGGCCGAAATGCATTTGGATTTGAACGCCCATTTTCGTAAAAGACTTCAACAATCATAACGCGCTGCTCAATTGCGTACCTTTCCATGGTTGAATGTGTCAAACACTAAAACAGAGACATGTCAAATTAAGGTTGTCAAAAAAAATTGACAATAAACTGCGACTCACAATTAACATCGTGCATTATAGTTGGACCACCCTTTAAAAAAATGTAGAAAAGTTAAAAAATATTGTAGCCATAGCCCTGATTGTAATTAATCTCAATGTTTAGTAAGCAAAAACCGTGTTTAGTACTCATAGTATTTCAAAAATGTATTTTATGTTCTTATTAAACAAATATTTGACAAGCATCATAAAAATAAAGGAGATAGTTGTAGATTAATGGAATGGAATATAATAATAGTAATAACAATAATAATAATAATAATAATAATAATAATAATATTTTTTATTCGTTATTCTCATCGATTAATCGAATAATTTTTAAGATTTAATCGTTTGATCGAACGAACAAAAACAATTATTTGAAATATTCGAACAAAGTTGAAAGGCGAATAATTGACAACTCTAGTATCGGTATCGTATCGACAAAAAGGCGCATCGTTACATCCCTATTTTAAACCAACTTTTTCATTAAAAAAAAGCAGACAAAATAGCTTATTTTTACAGCGGGTAGATATGTACATATATTACGTTTTGATTTATTCCAAAAGGTGAAAAAAATTCAAGGTGCGATATGGATTGCAAACAAATAAAAGAATGTATCCTGTAATACCTCACCTTTTTGACTAATTTTCCATGTACCAAATTAGGTTTTATTTTTTAAAAGTTTCGTATTTTATTTTATTACATATCAAACTTTTTTCTCGTTCAGTATGGACAGAAAACAAACAGCTAATACAAATGTATAAATTATCTATGTTTGTTGAGATAAGACGTAATTCGGTCTGAGCTATTGATTTTTTTTTTACCACACCTTCCGCGTTCATCGCTCTCTTGTTTTGTCCATTCAGGCTTTAAAGATACTCTATTGACCATTTCGCCCTCGACATTTGGAAGTCTGCGATTGCCTGTATTTATATCTGTTCTTGAATTCGACAAGCGGATATAATTTCATCTTAGTTTAGCTCCAATAACTTTTTCTTTAGATTGGAATTGAAGCCCAGGAATCAATGATTTTAAAGATATTTCTCTTATCTCACTTGGAGTATATCCAAAATCTTCTTTTCTTCTTTCTTATCCAAAAGTTATTCAAAAATATAAAATATTAAAAACTGAGTTCAAAATTTATGATTTGAAAGTCGTAAAATTTAGAGCGTAAATCGTCAAATTGACGGGCCATTTTGGATCCCAAAATCATCAATTATGGTAAAAGTGGCTATAGTAAAGTGCCGTTAGATCTACAAAATTTTTTCTAACGGCAGTTATATCAAAAAAAAATGTAAAAAAGTAGTTTATTCAAGCCCGATAATTTGATACCCAACACAACAGTATTAAAGAACAATTTTCGAAAGTGTGTGCCTGTGTTCAATTCTGTAAACGATTGTTGTTCAATTTGGTAAAATGATTTAGACGGCAATAAAATATGTTTGGCCAAATTAAATCTAAACAAATACTAACAATAAAAATGCTTACTGGGCACAAATTATTCTCCGGAAAGAAGCTTTGTATAAGGGATATGTGAAATTATTGAACGGTACTTACAATTGTGACAATTATAATCTATGTATCAAAATTCATCAGCTGGACGGACGGACATCAATATACCTAGATTTTTCTGGGATTTTAAAGAAATCTAAAACCCAATATCTAATCTTTTTTTTCAATTAATAATCAACCAAATTTTTCTTTTAGCACTCCAATTATGCACATGCCGAAAATAACAGGTAGAGAGGTTGATCTTCATCGCTTATATTGTGAGGTAACAGAAAGAGGTGGTTTTCAAAAAGTCAATATGCGCGATGAATGGGATGAAATTTTGCCCGCATTGGGCTTAGAAGAGAAAATAGTCAATGGTTCGGCAGCTCTAAAATATATTTATCGTCGTGTGTTGGAAAAATACGAACGCTTAAGCTACTTTGGCGAAGACCCCGATAAAGTAGATGCTTTAGAGGCGGCCGATACAAATGAATTTAATATTGGTGGTGGGAGAGGAAGAGGTTCAAGGTATCCTTCCTCTTATTCTAGTTCTAACCCGGCCATCGTACACAATGTTGCTATGACTTATAACTATCGACAGCATCATGTGAACATGGATAGACGAAGACAATTTAAGTTATCCACAGAACTTCATAAACCCTCTCCATATGAGAAATTAATGTTGTCATTGCTCTCTCCACTTCCAAATGAACAAGATTTTGCCATTAATGCGTGCACCCTAATGGCCAATGAAAGTAAACATACCTTGAAATTAAATGAATATCCAAAGTTGTTGGATGCTTTGTTGGCCCACACCGGCGTTTTTTCAGACTATACCATGCGAAAGCTTTTTCAACACATTTATAGTGGTGTTAGACATCATTCTTTGTATGGATTTTGGTACGATTTGTTAAATGACAAACCCCAAATATTGGAGTTGTATTGTAATGAACAAGCATTGCGTGAGGCTGGTGTAATAAATGATTACGATGATGGAAAACCTGAAATGGAGGGTTTATGGCAAGATTGTAATGAATTAGATTTTTTGAATTTACGTACTGGTTTGGGTACGCAGGACTATGTTGGCCAGCGTGTCTTACAAGTTATATCAATATTTCGTAATTTGAGTTTCCAGGATGAGAATTTGGGAGTATTAGTAAGAAACAAAACATTCCTGAGATTTTTGGTAATGAGTTCAAATATACGCTGGAGCAATGTTCACATTCTGGCTCTTGAAATAGCTGGCAATGTAGCAGGTGAATTAGAAATTTCAGATCCTACGATTGACGATTTATCGCGCAGCTTAATGGCTACATTGTGTGATGGCATTGAAGGATCCGATAGAGGTGTCATCATTAACTGCTTGGAGATTTTATACAAACTCTGTCAAAAGGACACAAATGAAGAATATGTGCTAAAATGTTTAAATACAAATTTTTACAACACCATAGCTTTGTTTTTATCTCTTAATGACATTATGCTACTTCTGTTTACTCTGGAAGCTATTTACGCTCTGACCTGTTTAGGTCCTAAAAGTTGTCATTCAATAATGCAGGTAAAAGGAATTGTAGACCAGCTAATATCTCTGATTACTGTAGAGGCTCAGACTTATGGACCAGATGGTTGTATATTGATGCGTGTTGTTGAAACCGTGCCAGGAAATATGCTACCCTTGGTGGCTCAGAATATTGCCAACTTGCAAAACGTAACCAATATTCAAAAACAAACCACAACAATTACCAGCCAAAATCAAATTAAACCGCAAATTCTTCAACCAAATCCAAACCCAACGAACGTTTCAGAAGTACCCGAAACTTCTACTGAACATGGACAGCAACAACAATCACAATCCCAAAATCAGCAGCAGCAATCCCAATCCCAACAATTGCAAATGCCTCAAAACTTTACACATGATGATGAACAATACGCTTTAGCTTGGCTAGGAGCCACCTTCGAGCGTACCGCCAATGTGGAGAGTCACATTGAAACACAAGAATTATATCGCATGTATTTGTCTCACTGTCAAAAGTCTGGGAAGCATTCAGTGGTTAACCATTTGCATTTTCCTAAATTAGTACGTCTAATTTTTACTGCTTCAGTTGGTCCAGCTACAGTCAGAAAGGCAGATAGCACTGATTTACCTGGGATGCACTATGTATCAATTAGATTGAGAGCTCAACCGCTGCCTTTGCAGAAATCCATTGTTTTAGTAGGTCAAGGTCAAGCTTCGCCATCGGGAAAGCAAACCGAAAGTACAGGTTCTGCTAGAAAATCTAAGAAAAAGTTGAAACAACAAATGGAAGCAGCTTTGACACAACCATCTGTGGTAGCTACTAACCCATCATCGCCTCAATCTGCACAAACAACAAGCGCACCCGCGACTGATAATTTAACTGCTGCCAATTCGGCTGATACTGTTAAAGCAGATTCTTATCCTGTTGATCCATCAATGACACAACCTTTCGTTCAAGTGCCTAAAAAGAACTCTTCTCAGCAAAACGAAACTAAAAACGAAGAAAAAATGGATATAGAGCAAAAGGAAGAAATTTCTTCGAAATTAGAAAATCAAACTCTACCAACAGTCCCAGCGCCAGAGCCCGAACCTATGCCAATCGCAGAAGCTAGTCCAGCTATACAATCAACACAAAATCCTTCAACTTCCCTTATAAAAAGTATGCTGGCAAATAAGGTCAATCAAAGACAGCAAAAACAAAATCAAAACCCAACAACAATGCCTACAGCTCAAGCTATTTGCTCTGTTCCTACAACTACTACAGCACAACCAATTAAAGTTGCTAGCACGGCCATTACTGCTTTAGTAAACAATACCTTAATGCAACATACTCCAGTTAAAGTGGGACAAACTACTATAAAACCTTTAAATCCACATCCTCCCATTTTGGATAAAAAAACACAAGTATCCGAATCAACACCTCCGCCATTAGCTCCGCTAAGCGGTGCAAATGTTGCAAAGGATGCATCCGGAAGGCCCATAATTTTAGCCAACCAGATGTTGGTAGACATTTTAGATAAGAAAATTGTTGACCCACCATTACCGAGCAGCATAATACAAAAGCGTAAAATAGAGGATCAATTAGGAAACAACAAACGCTTGGCCATTGAATCTAACTCAGCAAAAGAGGAAGTACAAGTGACCCCTTCGAAAAATGCCGCAAACTTATATGCTGAAATGGCTGCCTCCATCTTGGAGGATGAAGATCTTGAGGAGTTTTCTACACAACAACAAGCGCCACCCCCTCAAACACTGGAACAATCTCAAATTCAACAGACATCTCTTATTTTACCAGCTAAGGTACAGCAACAGTCAACAGCACCTTCCCTTCCGGCAGTGCAAAGGCAATTGGTGTTTCAATCGAGTCAACCACAACTTAAAATAACACAACCCGTAGCAACATCTTCGCCTCAGATGCCCAACGCTATGGCAACAATTAAAACAGACCAAGGCCTACAAACCGTTCCAGTTATTTTGCAGCAAAAATCTATGGAATTGCAACAACAAGGCCAAACCCAGATTATACAACAAATGATACAATCTGCACCACAACAACAGCAAACGTATGTTTTAGCAACAAATCAACAAGGACAAACCTATTTAGTAGCTCAACCAGCACAGTCACAAGCTCCTCCTCCACCACCACAGCCTACACAAACAGTTCTGGTAACACAAACTCCGCAACAACAATCGACTGGACAGAAAACCATAATTATATTGCAACAACAACATATGCCGGGACAACAGCAGCAAATAATTACTACTGGTCCGCCTTGCCAAGGACAAAAAATGATAATGACCACTTCTCAAGGCCAACAGGTCCTAGTCACACAAAGACCTCAAACTCCACAACAAATATTCATCAATCCACAAACTGGTACGGCTACACACATACAACATGTACCGGTCCAAAGTCAAACACGACAAATCATACAAACATCAAATCCACAACAACAGCAGTCGCAAACTCAACCAATTCAGGCGGGTCAAATATCACCTTCTTTGCTTAATCAATTAAATCAAATACCAGCCACCATAAAACTTCACCAGCCAATAGCACAACAATCGACACCAAATCAACAACCACAGCCAGCCACCATAACACGCGTGGCTAAAACAGTTTCATTAGTACAGTCGTCAAATGCACCTTCCACTCCGGTGGCTATACCACAGCTACAACAACATCAGTCAATTATACAACAGCACATTATATCGGGACCGACTGAGAAGCGCCATGTTATATTAAGTGGTGGCGGTGCCACTAGTGGTGTGGGCATGCGTGCTATAGAAATTAAAGAAACTGTCATAACACAGGCCCAGCAACCGCCCCAACAATGCCAACTGAACTCACAGACGATAATAACAACACAAGCCCCACAGGGCACGCCAGGATCTACAGCAACAACACCACCACTCTTACAACAACAGGTACAGCAACAAATTAGAGCTGTTATTGAACAACAGCAACATCCTTCTATAATACAGCAAAAAATATCATCGTTGCCTGTTATTCAGCAGCAACAGCAACAACAACAGCCACAGACATCTTTGTCGTCATCTTCTTTGGCGCTACAGCAACAAACAAGTAAAACGCAAAGTCAAGCTATGATTGCTACATCAAAACATAAAACACAGTTACAACAGCAGCAGCTACAACAACAAACGCCAACACTGAAAGCAGCAAAGGTTTGTTCCGTTTTTGCTTCGTTACCTCAGCAAAACAAAAAAATTATTACAAATATTTGTTTTCTGTTGCAAATATCTTGGCATTTTTGACTGCTCTATTGCAAATATTGAAAATTTTTTTATGCATACGTTCGTTGGATTTTTTTTATCACACTGCAAATCCTTATCTTATAAAATTTTACAAAAGCCAGATATTAAATTTTAGGCGCCATGAAATAATTCCCCAAAAATTAATGAAATAAGTCCTCAACAAAATGTACAGAAATCCACTTATTTCATATGAAATAACTTCGCAAAATTCTATAATGAAATATGTATGTAAATCCAAAAAAATGTTCGAGATTGAATTTATACAAAAATTGTAAACAATGCAAATTATATCCTGTAATATTTTTTGCATAAGTTTACCATACATAATAGTGCTGGGAAACTATCGATACTATCGAAAATATCGATAGGAAAAATATCAATATAGATATTATGCGCCCCATACACGGTTCAATTCAGTTGTCAACCGAGTCTTTCAACCCAGTTGACAACTTCATCAACTGAATTGAAAGATTTTTAATTTATTTTAAAATTTAATGAAATAAAATACAATTTTTAAAATACTTAACTACAAAAATTAATTTTGACAGCTGATCAAGAGACTTGAGCACACACAGTTCAATCGAATTGGAAGACTTAGTAGTCAACTTCAAAAAATCAATATCTTTTGATTTTTCTTCAACCAACTCGACAACCGTCAAACTAATCAACTGACAAGGCCATACACGCTTTGATTTGGACAACAACCGACTCAGTTGACAATTGAATTGAATCGTGTATGGTCTGCTTTATACTATGTTTCCACTATGAGCAAAACAACTTGTTTTGAGCAAAACGTGTCAAAGTGTTTCCATTATGTAAAACTGGTTTTGGTTTTCGAATTTTCGAAATCAATTTGACATTTATGTTGTAAATAAATATGAAAGCCAAAAAAAATATGTGTTGAAAAAAAAAATATTTTTCTTTAACATGAACTTTTCTTGTTTGTTTTTTAATACACAGATATACATTTTCAAAAGATTTTGTTATTCGTGCTTAATTCCCAGTTTTTATTCTTGATAAAAACACTTGAAATTTATTGTTGATGGGATAAGCTATTCCTATGCATTTCACTGGTTGCTTAGGCCAGATCATCAGGAAACTTCATCCATAAAGATTTTAGAAAAACTAAAGATATTAAACCAAATAAAACTGTTAAACGAATAAGACTTATAGCAACAGTTTGACTTGTAACAATATCAAAGCTTTAACAAAACACATCAACAATAAAAAAGTGGGTTTACCTCATCTTACATTCCCCACTACAATTAGTTGAAATTCTCTCAACATTAATTGTAGTTGTAAGTAGGTTAAGAAAAACAAAATAAAAAACAAACAACAACTTACAAAAGATGTTGTCAATTAAGTGTTTTTTTAGGCCGTGCACTTGCCTGTTTATTATCAAAAAGTAATTTCAATTTTTGGGAATACAAAATTTTAATTTCAAAAGATTTTGTTATTCGTGCTTAATTCCCAGTTTTTATTCTTGATAAAAACACTTGAAATTTATTGTTGATGGGATAAGCTTTTCCTATGCATTTCACTGGTTGCTTAGGCCAGATCATCAGGAAACTTCATCCATAAAGATTTTAGAAAAACTAAAGATATTAAACCAAATAAAACTGTTAAACGTATAAGACTTATAGCAACAGTTTTACTTGTAACAATATCAAAGCTTTAACAAAACACATCAACAATAAAAAAGTTGATTTATCTCATCTTACATTCCCCACTACAATTACACAGATATACATATATTTACGTATATAAAATCACATAATTTACTACCTTTTTATTATATTATTTTTTTATTTTTACGCTGCAAACAAATAAATCAGCTGGAAAGTTGCATAAACCTAGTTAATAAGAGCTGGTTCACACACGTCAAGTTGAACTCGTCAAGTCTTGAGTTTTTAGGAGAGAGGGGAAAAGATATGGCATCCTCTTTTCCCTTCTCTCCTAAAAGCTCAAGACTTGACGAGTCAAACTTGAGGTGTGTGAACCGGCACTAAGTCTTGATATTTTGGTAAATATGTCACTTTTTTCGAAATTGTCAATCACCAATAATGGATAACCCAGAGTTGTATTCATGATTTTCGATATGTTTTGGAGCAAAACTAGTTTTTGTTTGAGTTTTCGAACATGAAAAATGTATAGAAAACAAGTAGCAAAACACTTGTTTTGCTGCAAAACTAGTTTTGTGGCCCAAAACATGAAAGTGGAAACGTACTATTATTATTATTTAAAATACAGCTATTAATAAATATCAATAGTAGAAAATATCGATAGTATCCCAGCACTAATACATAACAAGAAAGTATAGTTGGTCAAGCCCGACCATATGATACCCTATACGCAGTTTAAAAGAAAAAAATTTTTGCAAGAGTACCACCATATTTGGGACCCATGTGCAATCATGCAGCCGCCATATCAAAATTATGCAATTGAGCTTAAAACCCATATAAGAGTGGTTGTGACGCATATTATTTAGATATTTTCATCTACATATATGAACTTTGTGTGCCTTCAATTGATTTTAGAAAGGGGGATCTATGGTTAACTTTGGACCCACCAGCACAACATACATATTGTCATGAATCATGATATAGTAGCTATCTTAAAAGTCATATTCGAAAATTTTTGTGTAAATACCAACGTTTAAAAGGACGTAATGGCATTGCTAGCTATTTTCGGGAGTAGTATTTGTATAGGAGCTATGGTCAAATATGGATCGATTCCGATAAAATTTGGTGAAATGGTTTTGATTTTAATAAAAAAAGTTTGGACCAAATTTAATTAAAATACCAACATAATAATATGGTTAAAGGCCAAAAAGACCCTATTCCGAAAGGAAGCTTGTATAGGGCTATGTGAAATTATTAACCGATCCTTGTGGCAATTAGAACCTATGTACCAAATTTCATCAATCCATGTCGAATATCAAAATCAGTATTTTTTAAATTACAAATTTCATAAATCGGAAAACCTAAATCCAGAATTTTATAAACCTCATTTCTAAAAACCTGAATTTTAACATCCCAAATTTCTAACTAAAGAAATTCCTCCTCTATGGTATAAAAAACACCGGCTTCGCTAATAAAGAGTGCGAACAGAGTGGCCGCTTGTTGCCGAGCCGAGCCGACTGACGCTTATTGCAATAAGCGTCAGTCGGCTCGTCTCGGCTCGGCAACAAGCGGCCACTCTGTTCGCATTCTAAAGTTGCTAAATTCGGATTTGTGACCGACCGAAGACCGGCTACGAATAGAAGCTTTATTGAGCGAAGCCGATGTTTGTTATACTATAGGGGAGAAAATCCTTGCGATCGGCCGAAACTGCAATTAAATGTATTATATTCGGGTCTTATTTATTTTAGAAACTGTTGTCTTATTTCATATGTAATAAGTCCCTAAAAATTGGAGAGTTATTTCATTTATGTTTGGGGCGTTATTTTATTCCGTTGGGGGCTTATTTCATTTTTAATATTTGGGATTTATTTCATATGAAATAAGACCCCAAAAATTGTGGACCAAATTTTAATTTCATTTAGAAACTTGACTCTCACACTCAGTTTATCCGACTGGCGTAATTCGAGTGCAAAATATCATGCGCTCTTTTTTCTTTCAGAAGATTTTTCTTTTTTCCCGGTCAATGTAAATGGGAATAGAGATGTCGCTTTATTACTTAAGCCTTGAAGCCAGTGATGTCAATTTTTTTGCTTCAAAAAGCACATCAAAATGAGCAGTAAGCACTCAAAAGAGTCATTTTAAGATTTACAAAAGCTTACAAAGGCACTAAGATAATTGTATGTAAAAACAAAAGTAAAACTGTAGAAAGGTACAGAGAAAAAAAACTGCTGTTTTATTATCCAAAACTGTCTTCAAATTATACTCCAGATTTAAAATTTTTGCACTTGTCTCAACTTAACTTAAATGTGTTGAATATACATACATTAATTAAAGTTTTAAAGAAACATACCATTTTTCGCCAATGGTATTCAAATTGATTGTCAGTTCTAGCCACACTTTTAGTTTACTTTTAACAGCGTTTTCAATCGATAGCTATTTGGTATTTGATACCTGTGTCCCCATTGATAAGTTTGTATGTTCTAACCGATAAATCGGTTTCTTCATCCAAAATTAAGTTAAAACGTGTATTCTGTATAAAAATATTCGATAAAAATGTAGACCCAGCATATTACTAATTATTTTAACACATTTAGAACGACGTTACGAAAAATAAGAAGCTTTGCTGTCACTAAATGCATAGTTGCATATTCTGCCAAATGATTAACAAAAAGTATGATTTACACTAAAAAATTACTTAAGCAAGTTTTTAATTGAAAAAGGTTAAAAAACTTACAAATTTCTTAAAAGCACTAAAGGCATCCACCAATGAAAATTTTAATTAGCAACAAATTAGTGCTTCTTCTTATTTTGGCACAAAGCTCAAAATTTGGCGTTTTGAGGCATCAAAAAGCACCAAGTTGGCATTGCTGCTTGAAGCTAAGGGATAGTTTACACTATCACACAAGTCTTACGTATTCCATAATACTTTGTGAGATAGAAATCGTATGAGTTTTACGGCTGTTAAAAAATCTAATAAAACATTACAGTTTCTGTTTACACCATCACATAAAGACATACTTTTGTTAAAAAAAATGCAACACTGATTAAATGAAAATAACGTATTGTTTTAAAAAATTTCAAAAAACGATGAAGTCGTATTTCATTTTCATTACACATTGCATTCACACTGTCACACTTTAACATATTAATTGAGTTTTTGGCATGTATTAATACAAAGTATAATAGTGTAAACTAGCCTTAAGTTATGATGGTGTATAGAGATACTATTGACTACGTTTATTGGCTAAAAAATCCAAAATAGAAAAAAATCATATATTATTTAATTGTATTTATATTTAGGCCCGTTTTCACTACTTACCGATAGCTAAAAGTAGACTTTAAATGGCCCATTAAAAAGTGTTCCATTATTAAAACTTTACTTTAACCTAAAGTGAGCGATAAAGTATATTAAGGTTAATCCTACCTGGTAGGTTGAAGTAAAATTGTTATAATAGAACACTTTTTATACGGCCGATAAAATCTTACCTTTAGCTATCGGTAAGTTGTGAAAACGGGCCTTAAAGTAATAATAAATATCAGACAATCGTACGGTTTTAAATCGCAAAACGCCAGATTTATTTTTAGCCCAATTGTAAATACAAATTTTCCGGGAGTTTTTCTCTTTTCCCATTTTAACAATTGAATTTAACAGCAAAAATGGGAGAAGGGAAAAAACTCCCAGGCAATTTTTATTCATAATTGGACTTTTTATGTTTTTCTGAAACTCGTGCGTTTTACTTGCGATTTGCCATAGTTTGTTTAAAAATATTCTAGTTCTCTTGAGCACACTTTTAAAATTTGAAGTCGCCAAACTTCTTGCGATTTCAAGTCAGATTTGCAAATGTTAGCGCTATTAATTTTATATGCGATTGCCAGAACATGCCCGTAAGACCATCTGTATATTGAAATTTAAACTTTTTAATATGCCAATATGTAGACTATGAAAACAATATACATACTGATAGTGTTTGAGATACCTAACTTTAAATACATTATCATTTCATCACTGTTTTTCAATTATTGTAAGGAAGATTACTAATTATATTTGTATTAAAATTATTATTTACAATACTTTTAGCTGCCGGATCCAACGCACTCCTTAATTCAAACAAAGAATATAAATCAGTCTCAGAGTGCAGTACAAACAACTGTACCTTTAATTCCAACATCACCCTTTGCTTCTGGTCTAGGAAATACTAAAAAACCTTTAACTTTAATAAAGCCTTCATTGCCAACTGTGAAATTGCCGCCAATTGTCAATACAACGGGACCACCACCACTGACAGCAGTTAATACAAATATCAATGCAACTGCGGCAGCTGGAAATCAATCTTCAACATCTACAGAGCCAATTAAAAAAGAAGAAGCGATTAAAACCCAACAAACAGCAGCAACTCTACCCACATCTGCCGCACAAAATAATCAAAACTCTACAATATCCTCAACACTAACTACAACAACTAGCAACACGATCACCACACCATCACAGCAGCAAAGTAATCAAAATTCAGCTCAAATGGCGTTGCAACCCCAACACACAAATGCATCCCCTGGCCTGCCATCGCCACAACCGCACCAGCAGCAACAACAGCAAACGCAGCAAATCTCAGCTATTGATGCCCAGTGGTTGTATATATGTGATTGGCGTAACTGTCCTCGTAAAAAATTTAAGTCATCGGGTGATTTGCAACATCATGTTTGTACTTCCCATGCTCCGGATCATTTGGATCCAGGTGCGGAAATCTTTTGTCAATGGGGCGTTGGTCCTGGCCTTTGCGATGGCCTACCTCGAAAACGTTTCTCTCTTATGACTCATCTAATCGATCATCATTTAACACTTGATAGTTTAAGAAATGCAGTTCAGCGTAGAATTGCTACCGGTATGTTTAACTTAACACCCGCTTTGCCACCCGTAACTATTGTACGTAACACAGAAGTAGCGCAAAGGGCCAATAATGCCTCTCCATCACCTTCAACCACTTCATCGTCAAGCTCGCAAACAGCGGTAATCGGTCCTTCAGCTTTACAAGCCATCAAACGAAGCCACGATATCGCAAATTCAAAAGAACTTTTGGACGAGAATGAAGGTCCTGTAACAAAGAGTATACGATTAACGGCATCATTAATTTTGCGTAATTTGGTTACGTATACTTCTACAGCAAAGCGTAGTGTACGTCGTTTTGAATCACATCTGGCAAATATAGCGTTAAGTAATGTTGAATCAAGTGGCACTATATCAAATATACTCTATGAAATAAATGGTTGAAGCTTATTCGTAAGATACGTACTACACCTTTGTATGTATTTAAAAATATCATTCTTATTTTTACCTAATTTTTTCTTAAGTCAAAAAAGTGAATTTATAAGTTGGAATTACATAAATAATTACCACTTTATTATTGTTTCCAAAAAGTATATGTATATCGTCACATAAAATGCAAAAACGTAACACTTTTTATAAGTTTACACGAGAAGCACAAAACTTGAAAAAATCAATAACAACAAGGTGTACTTGGCGTTTGAACTTCTTAAATAAAGTCGCCATTTTGATAGCAGGGATCAAACATTTTTTCTGTACATGTAGTTAAATAAAACGAACAAAAATCAATAAAAAAAAAGTCGATTTCGAAATTTTTGATGATACGTTGTTTTGCATTTTAGGTGAAGATATACTATATGTACATGCATATAGCATTTCCAATAGAAATGTTCTTAAATATAAGTATTCCCTACATTATTTTGATTTTACAATAAAAAACGATTTTTAAAATCAAATTTCAAAATACTTTTTTTTTATTAAGTTAGCGCAGAAATAGGAAGTGCTGCTTCAGAGATGGAGCTTGTAGCAATAAATTTCCAGAAACTTGTAGTGAATAAAGTTAGATTCTCTAAAAGAATTTTGTTGGTGATTATATTTAAACGAAACGTGTTTTTCTGAACTCTATTTTAATTTCATCAAATTTAAATTTTTCTTAACGTTTTTTTTTTAAAAAAAAAAGTTAAGAATGAATTCAATACAAAACAAGCAAGAAAGTGTAGTCGGCCAAGCCCGACCATATGATACCCTACACCACAGTATTAAAAAACACATCATGCTTATATGTCCATATAAATATGGATTTATCTATGTTTATAAACTTCATTAAAATTGGTTTGAAAGTTTGTGAGAGGCAGACATTGCCCCCTACCTCCCCTTGTGATCCTATTTTTGAAAAACTGTATAGCTTATGTGTCCATATAAATATGGATCTACCTATGTTTTAAATTTCATTAAAATCGGTTTGATAGTTTCTGAGAGGAAGAAATTTCCCCTATCTTCCCTCGTGGTCCCTTTTACCAATAAG
This sequence comes from Pollenia angustigena, assembly GCA_930367215.1. Lineage (NCBI taxonomy): Eukaryota > Metazoa > Arthropoda > Insecta > Diptera > Polleniidae > Pollenia > Pollenia angustigena. The sequence continues at coordinate 94,810,352 of OV884056.1, read as the reverse complement.
AACCTACGTCCCAAATTTTATCAAATTATCTCCAAAATTGCGACCTGTAATTTGCGCACAAGGTTACATGGACAGCCAGCCAGCCTGCCAGCAAGCAGGACGGACATCGTTAGTTCGACTCAGAAAGTGATTCTGAGTCGATCGGTATGCTTTAAGGTTGGTCTATGACCAATATTTTAGGGCGTTACACACAGCACAAATGCACAATACCCTCTTATTGTTGTGTGGGTATAAAAATGGCAGAAAATTATAAACTTAGTACTAGTGTGAACAAACAAAATTTAATTTACCATCAAAGTAAAATAAAAAATAAATTGTAATTATGAATCGAAATTACTTTGATACTAAAATCAACATTTACTTAAGTCATCATACACAATGAGCTATGTAATTCACAAACTGTTTTAAAGTGCGAAGTACTAAACCACTATTTTAGGCTAAATTGCACTGTGTATATCATAACAAATTAGTGTAAATGTCAAAATTAAATGACAGAAAATGTTTTTTGTATTTTTAAATACAATAATAACAAGTAAGAAAGTATAGTCGGTCAAGCCCGACCATATGATACACAGCACCACAGTATTAAAAAACACATCATGCTTATATGTCCATATAAATATGGATTTATCTATGTTTATAAAAGTCATTAAAATCGGTTTAAAAGTGAGATGCAGAAATTGCCCCCTACCTCCCCTTGTGGTCCTATTTTTGAAAAACTGTATAGCTTATGTGTCCATAAAGATATGGTTGTATGTATGTTTTAAATTTCACTTCGGTTTGAGAGGCAGAAATTGGCCCCTATTTTTTATACCCTCCACCACAATTAGTTGTGAAGAGGGTATATTAAATTTCACAGTTTGTCATTCCGTGTGAAACTTTTTTATTTTTCATCTCAGACCCCATAAAGTATATATATTCTGGGTCCTTGAGTAATTCTAAGTCGATTAAGCCATGTCCGCCTGTTGAAAACACGCACACTTTCGAACAACTCATAAGAAATGAACAAACTTGGTGCCAAATTCCTTGTAGTTATCCTAAGCAGTTTGGGATTGAAATCCAGCAAAATCGGTTCAGTAGGACCAGAGCTATGAATCAAAATGTGGAACCACCACCTAAAAAAATTTATAATTTTGTTACAAAAAATAACATAAATGCTGGAATAAGGCACGGAATGAGATAAGATTTTGCAAAAATTTGTTTTATTTGTAAATTTCGTGAAGATCCGTCCATAATTTACCCTAAGCCTCATATAAAAACTGCTCCCGGAAAACAGTTTAGTACGCCTAAAACCGTAAAAAATAACGCTAGCGTAACAAAATTTGGTACGTCACAGTTTTTTAGGACTAGAAATAACTCTGTGAAATTTCGTGACGATTGGTCCATAATTTACCTTAGGCCCCATATAAACCCTACTACCGGAAAACAGTTTAGTACGCCTAAAACCGTAAAAAATAATGCAATCATAACAAATTTTGGCTCGTCACAGTTTTATAGGACTAGAAATGACGCTGTGAAATTTCGTGATGATCGGTCCATAATTTACCCTAGGCGCCATATAAACCCTACTACCGGAAAACAGTTTAGTTGCCTAAAACCATAATTAATAACAAATCGTCACAGTTTAAGATAATAATAACATCATACAGATATTACTCCTTAAACATTCGAATTGTCGGTGGAGGGTATCAAAGATTCGGCACAGTCGAATATATCACTCTAACTTGTTAAAAACTGCAATATAATATTGTTAAACGAATTAAAAATTTTTACATCATCAGCATACATGCGTATGTTGAAGTGCTGAACAACGGATGGCAGATCATTAATAAATAATGTGAATAAAACGGGACCAAGATGACTTCCTTGTAGCACACCAGAGAGAACATTGATATATTTTGAGGTAGCATTCTTAAATTTTACTTGTTGGGTTCTATCATAAAGATAAGATTTAAGCCAGCGTATTGCTTATTGCTAAATCCCATACGTGATAACTTGTAAAGTAGAATATCGTGGTTTACTTTATCAAAAGCTTTACTAAAATCCATGTAAATAACGTCGGTTTGTTTATTATTAACAAAACCTTCATTTACAATAGTTGGTAATTGTAAAATATTAGTAACAGTGGAACGTGATTTCCTGAAACCATGTTGACAAGGTGATAAAAGGGAAGAGATTTGATGATATAAACTATAAGTCAATATCTTTTCTAAAAGTTTGGGAATCGCATTCAGCTTTGCAATTCCTCTATAATTCGATATTTCCAGTTTACTTCCGCTTTAAAACAACGGAGTAATATATGATTTTTTCCATTCAGACGGTAAGTGGCCGAGTTCAATAGATTTATTAAAGATAGTTGTAAGAGGAATGCATAAGTATGCATAAGTATAATGAAATGGTTTCCTTTGAAAATTGTTTAAAGAATTCCATGGAATTCATTTAATAAAGTTTTTTGCTTCTCCTGTAAAATTATTTTTTTGTTAGTTACGCCTTTTCGCATTTTAGCTAACGATATGATCTCCAATCATTGGGTTTCACACTATGAATGCTGGTATCAAGGCGAATTGACAAGAAGGTGGGGTCAAGTTAACATATGTTTTCATTCAGTGGTCGGCTTGTCAAAGTTTGTATACAAACTAGTTTTAAGCAAACCTTTTTTTACAAGCAATATTTTTGAAAATCCGACCACAGAAGCTGTATTGTTGTAGAGTTGACCTCACCTTATATTCAAATTGCCTTGGCTGGTATCCTCGACTTAGGTGTCATTTAAGACAGATGTTTAGATTTTTGAAATCACATCATATCAACAGCTAAGGCTGGGTCTTTGATATCTCAGTTAAAACAGGTTTAGTTAATCTGAAAACAGAGTTGTGACACCATTACCAAGATTGTAAACAACATTTTGACGGAATTGCTTAGTTTTACGTCAAATGTTAATCTTTTATGAAATAATAAAAAAATCCACATCTTAAAAACCCGACCTAAGAAAGCTACTGGTGTACGCGGATTTGGTAAAAGGTAAGCTAGATTTGTCTGATCCTTAAGGCCGTGTCAGATACAACTTCGCTTTGCGTGCCGTTTCTTAATTGGACAGAAAAGCGTAAAGCACAATAAAAACTTTGACAACACTCACGCATTGTGTGTTAAAAATAAATAAATAAAAAATTATACTAGCAGATTGTCAAAGCGAGAAAAAAGATGAGAGTTGCCTAACTTTTCGCTTCGCTCTGCCACATAAAAGTATTTTATGCGACATGTTTCGTATAAGTATGTATATTTCATCTAAGATGTCAAAGCGAATCTCTAACGCAACGCGAAGTAAAAGTTTTATCTGACATGGCCTTTATGTTGCCACACAATTGCTTATCACATAAGTTCAATCTACTCTCTGGACCTGTACTATGGGACCCAAAGTGCTCTGTACACTTAAACATAATCCAATCAGTTCATACAAAAGTTGTCTTATTATTTCTTTGTAGGATGGCACCCTCTCATGAAAACCACCTCGCACTAATAAAAATAATAACTTAAAAAAGCCATTGGCAAATGTAGAAGGCAACTTTGCTGGCTAAGCTAATAAATGGAAGCTTTAATTACACTGTGTTGAAACAGACAAGCCGTCCACCAGGCGTTTTAACCTAATTCGTGTACGCTGAATCCAGTGGTGCTAACCGGCTTTTAAGGTGAGCTCTTGTTTTCGAGATACATATGTACATATATCGAAAATGGAGAAGGTTGCATAACACTTTCTCGTAAATCAAAAACGGTTTAGTTTATTTAAATTACTAAAAATTACTAAGTTTGTCATTCCGAGTGAAACTTTTTTATTATTAATGTCAGACCCCATAAAGTACACACATATATTCTGGGTCCTTGAGTAATTCTTAGTCGATGTAGCCATATCCGTCTGTTGATAACTTGGTGTCAAATTGCTTGTAGTTATCCTAAGCAGTTCGGGATTGAAATCCAGCAAAATCGGTTCAGTAGGATCAGAGCTATGAATCAAAATGTGGAACCACCACCTAAAAAAGAAAATGATAAGTTTGTTACAAAAACTAACATAAATGGTGGAACAATACACAGAATGATATAAGATTTTGCAAAAATTCGTTTTATTCGACTGGAAATCACGCTGTAAAATTTCGTGAAGATCCGTCTACAACACAGGCCAACACTCAATTTGCTTCTTTGAATTTATCAACTGATTCTAGTTAATTTGGGTACGCTGAATTCAAAACTGTAATCAGTTTGTTTCTATCAGCTCTAGTTTTCATGATATAACTTTTTATACCCTCCACTTATGACCTCCAATTACACCAATTACCCAAATTTTTTTTCCAAAAATTTTTTTTTTTATAAAAATTTTTTATTTACTGTTATAGTTATTGCCAAAAAAAAAAACTCCCAAATTTTTTTATATCATATCATCTTTTTTAATAACACAAACAACGGTAATTTTGGAATATCTCGAAAACTGTTCTACTTTTGACAATTCTGACTTCATATTCGGATTCAGCGGAAAATTTTACACAAAGATTAGGTGTCAAATTAATTTGGTCAAAAAATTGTCACGTAGTGTAATTTAATATAGGTCTAAGCCCAAGGCGAATTTATTACAGGTGGTCTTAACAGCCCTGCTGATATTAGCTAAAATCACTGTTGGATGTCAAAATTTTGTTTATTCTCTTTTATTATCTTTGTTTCTGTTTTTGAAATTGTACAATGATTTTACAAAAACAAATTGCTTGTGGTTTTTGTACGAGTTGTACTTGTTGTAGTACCGAGATTACCTGGGATGAATTCGCCTTGTCTAAGCCGCAACAGTTTTTATAAAAATAATAATAATACATAGGCATCATACAGATATTGCTCCTAAAACATTCGAACTGTCGGTGGAGGGTATCAAAGATTCGGCACGCCGAATATATCACCCTAGCTTGTTTTTTTTTTTGCAAAAAACAAATAATTTTTTGACAACATTTTGAAATTTTTGTTTGTTAAAAATGTATAAAATCCAGCTATGCTTCCGGACATATAAAAAACGAAGTTGCAAACAAAACATGCCATTAATGATAAAAATCTTTTTACAACTTTTGATTTTATTTACAAAAGACGAAAATTTTAATTAATTAAATAAAACGCAATACTTGTATGGGAGCCCCCTAAGAAATGGAAATAAAAAGCAAGTACGTCTGGAGAAAATATTAAGGACAAAAATTTAATTGAGGTCGGTCATACATTAGGGGCGACTCTTGGGCAGCTATGGGATTTTTTCTTCAATATATTTCTAGTATGTTACACAAAATGATGAGGATGAAAAATAAATTTGGGTTGGCCATACATTTGACCCGTCTAAGGGCATCCTAGGCGCTGCAGGGGCAAAATTTAAGAATTTCAGCCACATAACTATGGCGGTTTAATGCAATTCTTAAATTTGGCCCCTGCAGCCAAAAAAAAAAAAACGGTTAACACCATTGGATTCAGCTTACCCGAATTAGGTTAAAACGTCAAGTGCCTGGCTTATCTTAAAAAGTGTCAAATTCTAGCACAGTGTTATCAATGACTTCTGGCGAAATTTAACTGAAATGCAGGGGTGCGACGTTTAGTGACTTAATTATCTAAAAAAATGGAACTGTAAATTGGTCACCTCGTTTGTGTGACTCATCAGTTCACCAGGGCTTAAGTGATTAATATCATTCCCTAGAGGTTTTGTTTGATCTACTTTATATGTATGTTGTTAAATGAAATAAACATTTTTACATCACCTGCATACATCATTGTGTTTGAATCATTGCCAAAAGAGTAAGTACCCTCCAAGCAATTGGCAGTGTAATTTTCGATTATCAACTAAATTTGAACTGCTTCGTCACAATTGGTAGTAAAACAGTAGATTTTGCGGAAATTAGCACCAACAAAATACGTTGGAATCAAATAATGAGTTAAAAAATTATACTTTTTCGTCACTTTAAAAAGTTGTTCGGCTAATTGTAACAGTTATTTAATTGCAAAAACAGCTAAAACTAACATTGCCCATGTAATTTTGACTTCTTCGCAACGATTTGCGGTAAAAAAGTGAATACCAAGTACAAAAGCAATTTTCCTAAGTTATGGCAGTTTTTACTTAAATTTCATTATGATCGGTGGTGCGTGAGTGTGAAATAGTATAAAGTTGTAAAATAAAGTTAAATTTTAAATATTAAAAATTAAATAGTTATATTGTACACAAAGTTAAGACCCCGCTAGATCCAAAAGTTACCGCACGTTCTAGTATACAAAATTATTAAATGAGTGCACAAAACAGCCCAAACTCACTCTTCGGGTAGATTTGGTAAATATTTAATAATAAAGCCAAGAAAAGTGAACTAAAAAAAGATTAAAGGATATTAGTGATTTTTGTAACTGTTTGTTTATTGAATGACCTTAATAATTTACTTACAACTACATTTAGAGTTGACAAAAATCAACCAATTGTAGTCGGGACTGTAAAAAAATGTCTCATTGTTTATTGTTGTTGTTTTTGTTTAAGCTTTGATATTGTTACAGGTAAAACTGGGGTTTATAATTTTAATTCACTTAACAGTTTTATTTGTATAATGTCTTTAGTTTTTCTAAAATCTTTAGATGAAGTTTGCTGACGATCTGCCTAAGCAACCAATGAAATGCGCATAAGAATAGCTAATCCCTTCAACAATAAATTTTAGTTTATCAATGGTATGAAATTGGAATTTAGCACATTAAAACGAAGCCTTTTTAATAATTTTTGTTGAAAATTAGTGTTTATATTTTTCTAGTTAAAATTAGTGAAAAAAATTTATAAAATAATTTTGCAAAGCATTAAAAAAATGCTAGTTATTATTGAAATTTATTGTTGAAACTTTTGTAAGGTAAGTGTTTGAACAAATTTGAGACTTTCTGTAAATTTCTTTAAATAAATTTGTTTACATTAGGTTTTTAACTTTAAAACATTAATGGCTAATTTCACCAATTTATTTAAATACCAATTTATGTTAAAAATAGGTTTTTCGTGTCAAATTAAACAAAATTATATGAAAAACTATGTACATATACTTAAAAATTAATTTATATTTAAAAAGAATTGGTGAAATTGGCCATTGCAATTGTTTGTACTGTAGATTTTTAATTATTTGTAAAAGTTTCAGCTCAGTTATTTATATTTATATATTTATATTATTAACAAAAACATAAAAAGATAAACAGTAAAATGGCCCACTTTTTGTTATAAAGAACAATTAGAAAAAATTAACTTCAAAAGAGTACCTTTTAGAGCCAAAAGCGATACTACTAAAATCAATTGATATTCAACTACCAAAGCGCTCTAATTCGTTATTAAATATAGTCACTAAGTAGATTATTGATGGAAATATTACCATAGTGGGACACTTCTTCCCGAACGATGTTGCTACATCAATAAGAATTGAATAGCAGAAGCGATAGATTTTTGCTAAATGGGGAAACTATTTAGATTATTTTTCGATCGAAATTGTTTGCAGGGTAAACGCGCCTCTACGGTACATCAGATAATACATCTTAAAAGCTTATATAAGACATGAGAATAGCATAAGCTACATATGTATGTATGTATGTATTTATGTATGTATGTATGTATGTATGTATGTATGTATGTATGTATGTATGTATTTATGTATGTATGTATGTATGTATATGTATTAGGGCGGGTCGATTTTTTTTTTAAAAATCGTATAGCAAAAACGTAATCTACATAAACTTCTAAGAAAATTCTCCAAAGAAACCATGGGTCTAAAATAAAATCCTAATCCGCGCCTCTCGACTTGAAAATTGATATGCCCGCCGTTGCAAAAAAAATTATTTTTTTGAAAAAATAGTTTTTTCCAAAAAGAAATCGAATTTTTTGAATAAAATTGTTTAGTAAGGTAGTTCTTTTGGACTTTATATTTTTTTACACTCAAAATTTTTTTTACATTAAAAAAATTTTTCACCCAAGTAAAAAATGTTCAAGTCGAGAGGCGCGGATTAGGATTTTATTTTAGGCCCATGGTTTCTTCGGAGATTTTTCTTAGAATTTTATGTAGATTACGTTTTTGCTATACGATTTTTAGTTTTTTTTTCATCCATACAAATCGACCCGCCCTAATGTATATGGGGGATTTCATGTCAAGTGACCCAATTTTTAAATCGATGTCTTCCGATTTGGGTGAAATTAGCACCAAGCTTAGTCCTATTAAATAGTAGTTTAGACACAAATTTTCAACAAGATCGGTCAAAAAGTTTCTGAGTTAGAGGGGGCCAAAGTTTGGCATTTTGTCCATACAGGTGTTGTTTCTCATCCATGTAACTTATAACCTATTGGTGTTAGACAATTTTGTCCCTAAGCTGCGATAGCTATTTGATCAATCTTCTTAAAAAAAATATTTTTAATTTTTTAAAACTCAGAAACTTTTTGACCGATCTTGTTGAAAATTTGTGTCTAAACTACTATTTAATAGGACTAAGCTTGGTGGTCATTTCTCACAAATCGGAAGACATCGATTTAAAAATTGGGTCACTTGACATGAAATCCCCCATATGTATTAAAATTTGTTTCATTAAGTAAATACCATTAAATTGACACCTTTGGACTCCTTTTTGTGGAGGTACGTAAAATCTCTGATTTATGCTGATAAACCATCGACGATTGATCCAATTTGATATGTATGTTTAATTTTTAAAATAAAGAGCACCCCATATAACGTTGAGTATTAAGGCTCAGTTAGGGGAACGTTTCTGTATCTTATCTGTACTGTACCATTCTATACAAAATATAATTTAGATTAGAGTTCTTATGCACAATAATTTTTTATGGTTTATCGTCGGCTTAATATGCAAACCTGCTAAATCCATATGCTAGTTATGGCGCACTCTTGTAAGTTTGTCTTTATATACTGAAGTGAATAGTATAAAATGTAGTAGTAGTAGTGATGATATTGGTGGTTCTCTCATCTTTTTTTGACCATCTTAAGTAATGCTCGTGAAATGCCTTGAGAGAGCGCTGTTTTTATTCCTATTTGAGTTTTTAGGAGAGAGGGGAAAAGAAATGAGATTCTATTTTCCCTTCTCTCCTTAAAGCTCAAGACTTGACGAGTCAAACTTGATGTGTGTGAACCGGCACAAAGCGTTTACATTTAACAGTACTGACAAGACAGTAGGAATTTTCAACTTTACTTTTTCGTGCCATTTTGCCAGCCAATTTTAACCATTTTTCGAGCCATTTTAAACTTGCCCTGCCTATAACGCATTATTATCGTTGATTTTGTTTTCAAGTAATTTTTATAAAAAATTCAAGTTGTTCGGTGAATACAAAGTACTTACCTGGTTTGTTGAAATCCATTAATAAATAAAGGGAAGAAAAATCTAATTTTAGGTTAGGTTAGGAAGGGTTATACGCCCAAGGGCACACCTCCACTCGGAGACCCATACGGTCCATTGTGAAACCCTCCTATATAGAAGAAAAAGAGAAAAGAAATATAACAGATACTATACAGAACAAAAACTACCTCTACAGTCCCCTCATCAGAAACAGCCGTTCTATTTCACTGACAAACCCCAGTAAATCGACTGAATTACATCCAGACCCCAGTTCGTCGTGAAATCTATCTCCTATCCATTTTTGCCTGAGACCCTGCATCCTAGCTCCTAAGAATCCTCGCATAACTTGCAGAAGTCCGGTATGGTATTGTCCCAATTACTCATAAAAGCCCTAACAGAACAATAACCATTAAATTCTATTCGTAACCACAGAATAATTTAGACTTTTTAGATAGCAAACTTTTTATAAATGCTTATAACCGGCGTAAACATACACGATTAGGGTGGTTTAAGACGACTTGTTTTTAGTAGTGTGCTTGTAAAATTTCTCACACGTCGTATAATCACCTAGCAATTATTCTTGTATTTTAGAACGACGTTGTTAAAATTTTTACTCTCTTTCACTAAATGAAAACCTAGTTGCGCTCTACACCCAAATGCAAAAAAGTAAATAATATTTTCATTATTCTTTGAGAAACAATTAAAAATGATTGGTGACGTTACGTGACAAAAAGTAGATATTTCTGTGGAAATACCAAAATGCAAAATAATAAAATTTTAAATAACAATCGTGACCAGAACTGCCAAAATTTGTATTATTGTTAATAAATGTTCGGATATTATACTTACATATAAAGTACATACCAACATAAGTATATGTACTCGTATCCATGTATAAGCCTAGGATTGAGTGTCTCCAAATCGCCACTTTAGTCGATTTAGCATTAAATAAGGACAAAGAAATACGATTTTTCACTAAAATTTGTATTTCTTTGTCCTTAAGTAATGCTAAATATCTCTTTATCTATTGGTATAAGGAACAAAACTATAAAATCAAAATTAATAAGAATAAAATTTCCTATAAAACTAGACTCGACACAGGTTCCTAGAATGAATAGTTTCGGTTATAAAGATAAAAAAATACGAATTTTAGTCAAAAATCGCTGTTTTTCTTAATTAATGCTCAATGAGACACATGTTAGCGTTATCCGATTGGGCTGAAACTTCGTCAATCGAATTTTCTATTCTATTGGCACATATTAGGGGTGTGCCTCGACGGAAAATCCAGCATTGATTTCTGGTAACCACCCTATTAGGTTCGTTACAAGATATGTTAAATTTTTTTTGGGGGCTATCTTTTGGTGGACCACTCTATATGCCAATATTTTAGAAAATCCGATTGACAAAGTTTAAGCTGAAACTGAAACTTTGTCAATCGCATTTTTTATGCTTTTGGCACATATTAGGGGGTTGCGCCGATGGAAAATCCAACATTGATTTCTTGTAACCACCCTAGTCTACATTTTTGTCTGCCTTTAAGAAAAAAGAGAAATAGACAAATTTTTGCTTCTTCTTAATTTGTATACCCACATCACAATAGTGGAGAGGATATTATGTCATTGTGCTGATGTGTGTAACACTACAAAATAATACTTTCTTAGTCGATTTAACGATGTCCCTCCGTCCGACTGGCTGGCTGGTTGTCTTTCCATGTAACCTTGTGCGTAAAGTACAGGTCGCAATGTTAAAGTTAATTCGATGAAATTTTGAACATAGTTTTCAATTCATAAGGACAAAGCCTACTAAAAATGGTGAGAATCACTCTATAATTTCACATGTCCCCATACAAACTTCTTTCCGGAATAGTGTTATTGCATATAAACCATCCTGTTACTTATTTAGATAATATTTAATTTTGTTCCGGCGGGTCCATGATTGCCTATGAGTTTCACTCTCGAAAAATTGTCTGTATATACCGTGGTGTAGAGTATAAAATGCTCGGGGTTGACGGACTTAAATTTCTTACTTGTTTTGTTTTTGTTTTGAATAAATAAAAATGTGTTTTAAATTCTTTCTATGCATGCTGTTTAATTTTATAGCGAAATTATGGTACAATTTATGTCAATTTGGTACAATTATGCCATTGAGACGGTACAATTTAAGAATTGTCAGATCCCAACAGTGATGTATAATACTGAAAATTTAAAAATCGTTTCGAATTTCGCACAGTCGAATGCAAAAATTCTCTTGGAATCCTGATTTCTTATGTTTTATGCCAGCCTTGATGGGCAACACCACTAGAATCATTACCAGGGAAACCAGAAATATGCTCTAAAAAACGCGTTTTATGCGCATTAAATATGCAGTAAAAACTGGCAAATATGCCCTGAAAAATGTTTAAAATATGCATTAAAAATTAAAAATTGCTCATTTGAAGATACACTATTTAACAATTTTAATGCAAAATTTAAAAAGAAAACCTAAAAATATTATCGCTTAAGCCCGATTCGAAAATAGTTTAATTTGCTGTAAATTTTTTTTGGGACGAATTTAATTTAAATATGTACCATTATAATTAGATAGCTTGCAGGCATAAATAGTCTAAGTTGGATGTGAAATTATAGACCGCTTCTCATCATTTGCATAGACTCTGTCCATATTAAATCAAATTCCCTACAAAATTGGAACTTGCACTTTGCGCACAAGGCTAACATGGACAAACAACCAGCCAGACGGACGGATGGACATCTTTAGATAACTTTAAAAAGTGATTCTGAGTCGATCGGAATACTAAAAGATCGGTCTAGATACAAATAGTATTACATTTATCGTTAACGACAACCTGCTTTGTCTTACAATTTTAGAGTTAAAATTAAATGTTGATGTCGAAATTGAAGTAACAGATTTTCGAAAAAAATTTTATTTGCTGAAAATATATCAAAATATGCCTTAAAAAGGCAAAATATGCGCTATAAACCTAAAAAATGCTGCAAAAAGTCTCTTTTAACTAAATTATGCAAAAAAATGCTGCAAACGGTAAAATATGCAAAAATATGCACTAACAAATCGATGCCAAAATTCATAAAAACCTCTAAAACGGATAAATATATTGTTTCTGCTTTCATTGGTCGCACAGGGAAAAACATGCAATTGCATATTTTTGGTTTCCCTGGTCATTACATTAATTGAAAATCTTCAAATATAATCGGTTATTCGATTGTCCGCAATAATAAGTAAAAGACATGTATTAAAAATATTTTGTTTGTGTATATTTATTACATTTTACTACAAAAATTTACTGCTTAAAAACTGATCATAAAAACTATATAAATTTAAAAGGATTATATAATATACATAGTATGGATTCTAATTATAAATAAAATAAGTTTTATTGTTTTACAATTCATTTAAAGATTTTATCAAAATGTGTTATTTTTTCTGTTTTATTACAATTGTAAATTTATATATGATCAACATATTGTTTAGGGAAAAGATAATTTAATGTTTTTTTTATAAGTAGTAATAATAGTAATAAAAATATTTAATTTTAATAATAATAAAAATAATATGTATTTATATTTAAAGACACATTCGTTTTTGTTGTAATTAATAAATTGTTGTTTAATAAAAAGTGGGATAGGAGAAGGTCAAAAATAATTATAATAAAACCGATAAATCATAAATGTGTATAAAAGAAAAGCTTTATCTTATATTCAACATTTTTAATTTTTCGAATTTATTCTATGAGCTAAATTTCAGTTATGTATTTTATAAAGCTTTTTTGTAATAGTTCTATTCCTACAATTTTTCAGAAATGACTTTATACACTACCAGACTATTATATTGTATTTTCATTTCTGAAAAATTGTAGGAATAGAACTATTACAAAAAAGCTTTATAAAATACATAACTGAAATTTAGCTCATAGAATAAATTCGAAAAATTAAAAATGTTGAATATAATATAAAGTTACCTTCGGAAGGAAATAATTCCCAGTTTCTAAAAGCTTTATCTCTAAGAAAAAATATAATTTTCAGCAACTTTTTAAATTATATGGACAATATGATTTAAATTTTCTTTTTGATTGATTGAGTTAATAATTTCTGTTTTAATTTAAAACAATCCGATATAAATATAAAAACAAATAATAATAGTAATTAGGTGTGTGATGAAAATCGATCGATTTCAAAAAGTGTGATTAATTTCTAAAGATTTTTAAATACATTTCTAAATTATCGTTTTGTTTTTTAAGGTTTCACTATTTCAATTCCATAAAATAAAATAAGGTTTCACTATTTCAATTCCATAAAATAAAATGAAAATTAACCAAAAATTATTTCGGCTTTAAATCGTTTAGTTTTTAAAATAGATTGTGGTTGCAATAATAATAACAAACAAAAAATATATACGTATGCACTTCAAACAACAACAGAAAGTTAATTAAAAATATTTTATATTTAAATGTGCATTTAATTAAAAAAAAAGAAAAGAAAATAATAACAAGAGTTTATTTCAGTGTTAAAATTGCTTGCTTTAAAATAGCAACAGCACCGAAATTTTTGCTTTGTTTACATTTTTTGCTGCAAATTAAAAAACTGTATTTTTCAATGCCTTTTATTACTTTGATAGAGAGTAAGCAAAAGCAAAAAAGCAAAAGCAGAAAAAGAGAGAGTAAATAATTTGTTTAGTCTCGCTATGTGTATGTTCTTTGCTTAATCAGTCAGCAACGCAACAACTTAAGTAAGTAATAAATTTTGTTCAAGTTTTTTTTTGGCTTTTCATGCGCTTAAAGTCAGCAAGTTAACTTCTTTGCTGTTGCTGGCTGGCACTTCATAGGTACATATATTTTGAATTTCTTAGTATTTTTGCAGAAATAATGTTTAAAGATCATTACGGTTGGATGTTTTTTTTTTTTTTGCGAAAAAACTAATTTTTGTTCTTTTGTTTAGTGAGTTACGCAAAACCATATTTTTAGGTACCTATTTCTTTAATGTTTTTAGTATGTTTTCTCAATAAATACGAAAATACATACCTACATATGTACATATGAAAATAAATAAAACTTCACATGTTAGATTAAAAGCTCTATCACTTTTAAACATATGTATGTATGTATGTGAGCAAATTTTACACATAGCTTGGTCATTATCAAAATAAAAATATTTTTCAATTATTCTTCGATTTACACGCGGCGCCACAATTCTTAGTTCTTACCGTCAAAGATTTTTTCAAAACAAATTTCTGCAACAGCAAGCAACAGCGATCAAGTCAAAAAAATGTTAAACAGCCAGCCAAGCAACTACATAAAAAAAAAACAAAAACATATTACTTACAGCAACAGCATTTTTTTAGTGGTTGCTTGACTGAATGTTTAAACTTTAAGCTGAGAACATACACATAGTGACAGTAAATACATTAGTTACTCTCACTTTTTCTGCTTTTGCTTTTTGCTTTTACTGTGTTTTTTTTCTTAAGTTAAGTTAAGCAATTACAAAAGCATTAAAAATAGTCAAGCATTTTTGAACACTGGTTTATTTTCAATATGTAATTTAGATTTAAACTTAAAATGTCTTATTATTTTTTTTCACCTAGAGAATTTTACTTCACAAAGCTAGAATCCCCCAAAAAAATGATATATTTTGTTCCCGTTAAAAATTTGTAAAGCACCCCATACATGTTTCAATTCAATTGGCAACTGAGTCGGTTGTATATGGTTCCGTATATTGATTAATTTGGCAGTTGTATAGTTGGTTAAAGAAAAATCAAAAGATTTTGCAAAGAAAAAGTTAATCATTTTTAAAATTGTCTTTAATTTCACTGAATTTTAAATAAAAAACAAACAGGGGTGTGCTGGAAATCGGAAACGTAAAACTCAAGAATTTAAAAAGTAGTTTTTTAATAAAATTTCTGTAATAAAAGATTTTTATGACAAATATTTCTCTATTAAACAGAATTTTATAGCAAAAAACATAAAAATTAGTTTTAAAGTGTATTAAATACAACTTCCAAATTTTGTCGTTTTACGTTTACGATTTCCAGCACACCCCTGATAAAAATGACTGGCTCTGTTGTTTTCAGTTCCCTTATTAAATTGTCATTTGAATTTTTTTTTTCTTGGTCTTCAACCATTATTTTGACCAAGTTCGTTGTCGCTTTTCTTTTTTTCATCATTAATGCATTCTGCAGTAACCATTAGCAATTAGTTTTCCTTTTGCAGGCATTTAAATAGAAGTTTTTAATTTTTAAATTGTAAAAAAAATAAAGATTTGACAGTTGAATGAAAATTTTTCAATTCAGTTTATGAAGTGTGTGGCCAAGAATCAAGTCAATTGAAAGACTCAATTGAAAATTGAATTGAAACGCGTATCATAGGGTCTTCACCTAGCAATTTTTTGTTATACCGAACGTCAAAGTCTATACAAAACAATCTCTAATATGTTTGTCAGGGTTTTTTTATATGAAATTTGGCGTTTATTATGACAATAAATTGTCAGGTGAAGACCCCATGTATGGGGTGCTTAACACTTAAAATAAGAGAAAATATTAGCGGTTTTCACTATTTTTAGTAAAGTAC
Source organism: Pollenia angustigena (assembly GCA_930367215.1). NCBI lineage: Eukaryota > Metazoa > Arthropoda > Insecta > Diptera > Polleniidae > Pollenia > Pollenia angustigena. The sequence goes on along the minus strand of OV884056.1, from coordinate 94,794,433 downwards.
CATTGTAGACCTTGTTAATGTAGTTACAAGTAAAAGCATTTAAAAAACTATAATTTACAACGCTGTGGTTAAAAAATCACACAAAAAAACTAATCGTTTTGCATTACAACTGACAAAAACCAAAACAAAAATCAGCTGATTATTTTGTTTATAATACAAGACACTCACGCTTTGTACTATTAGTAAATATAATAGAGTTATAAATTGATCACAAAGGGAAAAAACCGCTATTGTATTTATGTAGGTAATAAGACTAGGGGTCCATGGATTATTAAAATTATGTACTTGTAATGTACAGAGCCAGACTTTCAAGCTTTTTGCTTTAATTATAAGTCTTGAACCATTATTTTGCAGGGTTTTTAGAAAAATTTTTAATTTGCATATAATATTTTGAAATTAAGCAAACAATTTATTTACAAAAATATAATTTTTGCTATTAACGTCTAAGAAGCTCATTCTAAAAAACTTTTTTGCTATCTTTTCTCGACTTAAGATGTTTTGTCAAAATGCCACAGATATAATTAAAGCATTTATTAACAACATGATAAAAAAAAACCAAAAATTAAATATTTCAATGCTATACAAACACATATAAAAATTCAATTTCAAAAATAACACTGTGTGACAAATTAAATTTTTTTTCTTTTTGGCAGAAACTCCTCTGTACATCCATTAATCTAGAGACAAAACTTCGCATTTTATTTTTCATTTCCTCATCTTTTATCATTTTTAAGGAACTTTACATTTTTCAAAAATAGTTATTTAAAATTTTTTTTTAGTATAAAGGGCATAATAAACGTCACAAAAGGCTTGGCAAACATGTCAAAATTTTACGTTTGTACAAATATTTTGTGTTGTTAATTGGGGTGTTTGCTGTTTGGACAAACATTTAAAGCAGTGATAACCACTCCATAGACTCGCGAGCCAGTCAATAATCGTATTTTTCACACAGACACGGTCGGCAATTCACATGTATATAACAACTTTGTTCGTTTCAAAACATGAGACTATCATCAGTCTGTGCGACCGCACACAAGCACATAATATCTTTGAGTGCGTGCGTTCGGGGCTTTCTTAGTTCGGGGCTTGGTTATCACTGATTTAAAGCAATGTTTGCAGAAATATTAAAAATATTTAATATTTGGCAGACATGCTGGATATTTGTCAAACTTTTTGTAGCGTCTAATGAAAAATGTATTCAATTCAAGTAATTTTTAATATTAAATTAAATTATTTTAGTAGAATTCCTTGCCACAAAACAGCTCGTTTTTTAAATCACTTTTAACTTTAAATTTTTTGCCTTTATTATATAATTTCTTCTCCGTTTAAAGCAAAAAACAGCAAAATTGCCGCAGCACTATTGGCATCTGCATTCATTGAAAAAAAAACAAAAATTATAATTAATGTTTGTACGGAGAATATTTGTGTTGTTTATTGGCAAACCCCAAACGGAAACAATGTGTGTGTTTGCCAAGCATTTTGTGTGGTTTATTATGCCCTTAAGTATCTAATATTTTTTAGCAAGCTCGGTACCAAATAAAAGGGAAGGCAATGTAGAATTTGAAAAAAGATTTACTTTAGTTGCTCTGAACAAAAATATAAAAAAAATTTTATTGTTTAATTTCTCTAAGTTTAGAAGGTGTGATTGTTTTTTTCACAGTACAAAATTAAATTCTATGAAGAAAATCTCATTCATTAGATATTCGCTTTTAATATTCGCATATTTAAACGAATGTGAGAGCGAATGCCAACAGCAAATATAAGAGAAAAGTTCGCAAATGCCGAATATTCGTCCCAACAATTATAAATTTGGGGGGCGAAGAACATTCAGGTACATGGTTTTGGCAATTGTTGAAGATTGCCAGGCTGTTAGGATTTTTTCCTAATTTTGCGCCAATTAAAGCATTAATCAAAATGTTAATTAAAAATTTAATCAAGTGAATTAATCATTAATTCAAGTGAATTAAACGTTTAATCAAGTAATTTAAACGTTTAATTGATACTATTCATTTGTTGACTGGTGCACATTTTATTAATTTTTTAATTTATATTACAAATTTTTTAATTGAAATACATTCTTATTTTTTTGTGTGCATAGATACAGCAGTTAGCAAAAATAATGAAGAAGGATTCGTAGTGGGTGATCTTCGTGGAAAGCAAAACAACCATCTGAAATTAAGCTCTGAAAATAGGAATATTACCTATACGGGAATTTATAAAAAATATTACTTAAATTGAATCTCATTATTTGCGAGCTCACACGACACGTGCATATATAAAAGAAAAAGTATTGCGGATCTATACTGGGACTACAAAGAGAATCGCGAATAAGAGAATTTAACGCCCGAAAGTAAAATTATGTTCTAAATTTCAAACCTAAGAAAGACCAATGTGACCTCTTCGAATCGTTCAAGAATTCAGATGAAAATGACAAAAGGCAACTAATTGAAGTCTACACTTTATTTAAGAAATTATGTAGAGAAGAAAAATACCTATATAAGAAAAAATGTAATGTTGCTGTATATGATCTGCAGGCAGTCCTTTTATTGCCACAAGTAGTACACACAAAGCGCAATACAAAAACGAATGAAGAGATATCTAGGTACACGCAGAGAAAAAACATGTTTTAAAATGGTCAAAAAATGGTCTGGCCTAAACCCCAAGCAGTTATGAGTGATCAGGGGAATCATCCTGGTTCATTTTTTGTGTTAATTAGGCCCAAGGACCAATTATCCGCACGTAGAATGAGCAGTGAACTGTTTCTCTTTAATAAACTCAAGAAAATTAAACAAAGCAGTGAGCAAAAATATAGAATAAAGTTTTGTGACACTCGTTATTTAGCCCTTGTTGTGTTAAGATATTTGAGCGAATGAGCCTCTAGTGTATCAGTTTGATAGTGGAAAAAGTCAAAAGTTAAAAAATAAATTTAGCACTTAAAATTAAATTAACTTTTTGTAAATTCATTATCCAATTGCGTGTTTTGGACAAGAAACTAGAAAAATTTTTAACAAAGCAAAACAAATGTGAATTCTGAAAAATCGAATTTTCTTATTTGAAAACAAATAGCAAATACGCTCTCTTTTGTTCCGCTGTTAGTCCATATGGGGAAAAATAAAAAAGCCGGAAGCCATGGAGCACAAAAAACAGAAAGAGGAGGAATCAAACATCTTGTCCACCTACGTCTTCGTCGGTGTCATCCACTGGATCTATGGATAATCCAACCAAATGGCCCAACACCCAAAGTAATGTATGCCATTTCATCTATGTTAACATCTTTTTCGCCATTCATTTCACGAGAGTTTGCAAGAAAACTTCGGTGTTTTGCAAAAATTTCGAGTTGGAAGACCGTCGATGTTCACCAATTTATTCTCTATTCTGGTCTTATAGTGCTTGAAGAATTCTTAAGCCAAGCAATATTTAAGCATATTCTGTTGTTAACATCTGCGTAACGAATTTTCCTGAGTCCGAATCTGTCTACAGAAAAAAATATTGCGGAAAACATGTTAAAAATATATCTTGAACATTTTTCAAATATTTTCGGTGGAACCAGCACTAAAATTTGGCTGCCTTTCTAATCTTACTGCATATCCTTTAGAAAATATGATGAAAAGCTTAAAGAATAATAGTTAATACTTTTATTTAGTTACTACTAATAAAACAAACCAAAACCAAAGGGTTCAAAGGAATTCTGAAGGCAAAATAAAATCCTTTGCATCAGAAATGGGGCTTTTTACAAGAAACACTGCAGAAATAACTGATTTACACAGTATTGAATCTTCCCAAGCCAAAGTATTTATAAATTCAACATATGTCTAAGTTGAAATAAATAAATAAATCCTTTCAGTAAAATGGCTCCCAAGAAACCAACAACATCTTCATCACATGACCGAACAGGCACAACATCATCAGCTGTCAATATTATTTTATAAAAACTTGATGAAATTAATAACAAACTGACAGAGAAATTTACACGTAACGTAACGTAAATATAAGTTAACGTAAACATTTATTAAATTTAAAGTTAGTCATTAAACTCAATTAACATTATTCTTGGTACTAAAAATGCAGACACCTACATTGGCATTTTGCTAAAAATCTTTTTCCATATTTCTTTAGAAGTAAGTATAACGACTTATTAAAAATCGTTTAAAATTTCTTAAGAAATAAATAAGACTTAATAAAAATCGTTGTAAGTTTCTTAGGAAATAAATTCTGCAGAACCAATAATTGCGCTACTGTCAAAAATTGTTAGAATAAGCAAAAATACAAAATATAAATAATTTTAATTCAACTTCAATTAAGTGCGGACACGCTGACCGAAAAGAAAAAAGAAAGTTTGTTTTCTTTTTGTTCTAAAATAAAGGACAAATTTAACTTATACATTAAATTACAAATATACTTATGTAGGATGGGTCTTCTTGACTACTTTACTTTATTGTACACGGACATGACAACAACACATACATGACACTCTTGCGTTAAACACAAGAGAGTCAGTTGAGCAAAAGTGTACGTTGTTTACATACCTGAACTTCTCCTTTTATATCAATATATTTTTCGAAGCTAAAATCACAACAACAACCCTCGCCTCGCTCTAATCAGAAATGAAAATAAATTAACTTTAAGACAATTATTGTGCCAATGAATTTCTTTTGTTAAATTTCGTTAATAAAAAGAGCGTTTATAATGAATTTCTAAACCAATTTAAACGTTTTGATTTCCTAGCTTCTTAGTAGGTCGATACGAAAAATGTTGGGATAATGATAATTGCACTGTTGATTTGTGAAACCATGATCACGGCTGCGAGGGCATCAATTCGTGTTATTATACCTTAAAAGATAGTTTATCAGAAATTTTTTGTTCCCTTTTTCCTGTCCCTGTCATCCAATTTCTTCTATTTACATGCAGAATGCAAATTTTTTAATTAAAGTCTGTAGTTTCGGGTGTTAAAGCGTTAGGCTTAATGGCAACGAATTCACCCAATGGCCATCGAGCTAGCAGCCGGAAGAATAGGCATGCTTAAGCCAGGAACTATGCGCGATCACAGCATGGGAGTAATTCTACAACCCTTTTCCCACCAGTTACATTATACAGGCCCTGAATACCTTTTACATAATTACAACACTGTTTTTCCTTTATATATCCTATTTACTTTACTCCTTTTCTCTCCGATTAGGTGAAAGAACAACTTCAATAAAACTCTTTTATATTTATAGTTTACGATACGGCCAACAGTGCCAACAAAATTAATTTAGCCTAATCAGCTATTAATTTTGTTTGCCAACTTCCACACCCGCGTCCGGTTTACTTAAGGGTCAAATTACCAGACAATGTATTTTTGCTCGATCAGCCAATTCACACCGTTAAGGCAATTGTGCTAGAACAGCATTTATGCACCTGAGCATGATGGCTCAACGTGATTGACTTATGAAGCAGAGGTAGGCAGGCAACAAGCAGAACATGAAACTGGCAGTCTTGGCTACAGCGCGTACTAAGTCGGTTAATTAATTGTGATCTTCTCAAAGTAATAAAATCGGGAATTCAGTGTAAATGATAAATAAATAATTGTAGTCTTGTTAAAATAGTCAAATCCGTAATTCAGAATAAAGTAATTGTAAATTAAATAAAAATAAAACTATTTTATTTGAAAGGCGCCTTTGAATGCGCTTAGATTTTTTTAAGTGTCACGAGTGGAAAAATCCTTAACTTCATTAATTGCATATTTAATAGCGTTTTAAGTACACCATCGCAACATATACAAACAAAAAACCGCTACAAATTGTGTTGTAAGGAAAACACACAACTTTAACTTAAGAGATTAACTCTTTGACAGCAATTAATATTTATGAGTAATACAATACAAATACATATTGAAAAATTTTATTTTAATAGAATAACAAAATTCTTGAACAAAAATCAACTTCAAGAAATTAAAACAAAGACAATTCCAGATTATAATATATACATGTCGTAAATTTTAAGACGACACCACAGAAAGAGCTTCCAATAGCCAAACAACTTTCAAAATACCAGCTATTGGCTTTGCTTTGCCATCAGAATCAAGTTGACAAGAAACCGTTTTACCGTCTTCCGATAGCCAAATTTCAGAAGCCAGAATGGTAGATAGAGCTCCCATTTCTATCAGTAGCAACTGTAACATCCATTAATTTATATGCATTTGCCCAAGTAGATAATACATAACTTTTTTTTTTATATAAAATAGTACTTTTCCTAATTGACAAGGCATATGAATAATACATATTTTTATGATTTGATGAAGCAGCTGCACCACCAGAAGGCGTTGATGTAGTAGGATTATTATCTTTATCTACTTCCATTGTTGATGACACCGAACTTTGGGACAACCCAGTAAACATAAAATTTGCTGATTTCGTAGAAATATGATTAGGATGTTGTTATTTTAATGTAGAAATTTTGTATAAATTCAAATACTATACATATAAATGTTTAAGTATACAATGGCATCAGTTCGAAATCTTTTAAATGATATTGAAGCGGATATAGCGGAAGAAGCAGAAAATATTGCAACTACAAGTTTCATATTAAAAGTGTCTTTAAAAGGGTTTAAAATTTGTCTTTTAATAATTATTTTAATTATTGTATCGACAAATATTTATAATTTTACAAATCTACCTAATACAACTACTATTGATCCTTGTCCTGAGTGTTAAAATGTCTAGTTTGGATGCATTAAGAGTAATTCAAGAGTTACAACAAGAGCAGGATCTATGTTGCGTTCTCCTGTGTGGAGAAACATCTGTTGTAGGCAGAAGTTAAGTATAGATTTCACATATTAGTCTTCAAGTATGGAATAGCCGATAAGCTACTTAGAAGACCATAACTATATCTCGCATAGCTGCAGCCCATCCAGAGACTGCTAACTTGGCACTGTCAGAGAACGTTATTTGGCTCAAGGCTTAACAGACTTCCCTTTAACATTGAAGGGCAATTTTGTCTTTGCTATAACACCAGCCACTAGGTCTGATGAGATCAAATGGATGGTGTGTGGGGCCCTAGCATACATGTTTATTACAAGTTGTTATTCACTCGGGAGACAACTAGATATATTACACTAATGAATGACAATAAAGTAAGTCCTTTAAACAATTAGATAATTTAGAAAAAATCTATTTTGAATTATGCCGTTGTTACATGCTGTTTTTTTTTAGAACTAAGAAATATTATTATTTTACATCTTATACATTCATTATTAAAGCCAAATGCAAGCAAATGTGCTATTAATGAGAGCGATTGACATCAATTAATGTAGTATGTGAATACTGTTTTTCAAAATTTTTCTCAAGTTTATAAAATATTGCTTTATTGCGACAACAAAAGGGCATTAAGTTGGAAACAACTGACGCATGCAATTTTCATTTCGGTCGGAAAGGTAAATGATGGTAATATACAGCTAAGATATAAAACATCGGAAAATATGACATCCGATCTCCTAAAAAACCCCTACCAAAGGAGAAACAAATGAGATGTGCTGTTGTATCGGGATTTAATTCTTTTATTTACAACTCTGTTTTTTCCTGTGTCTATGCTTTTTTACTTTACTTTCTTTCCGTACGCTTAGGCGAAGGAATAAGTTCAATAACGCTTTAATAGCGTTTTAAGTACACCATCACAACATAAACAAACCAAAAACGGAAACAAATTGTGTTGTAGGGGAAAAGTCTAACTTCAAGTTAAGAGATTAACTGTTTCAATACCGCCTGTTATACCCATTACAAGGGTTAACATAATTTTAAAAATAAAATGCATTTTTGTCTTTAACAAAAAATACAATCTAAAGATAAATTTTAAATCTTTTACTTTTATTAAACTGCATTTCCATTCCCATAAAAATGCAATCTAAAGCTTCGTACAGACGATGGTCAGATCTTACAATATTGTAAGCAGGCGTTGCCAGCAGCAAAATTTTTCTGACAATGGTCCATTGTCAGATGCATTAATTTTGCACATCTGCAAATACAAATGAGCTTACAATGTTCAAACAGTTGTAAGACATTTTAGCCAATTTTAATGCAATTTAAGCAACGCTGCTTACCAATATTGTAAGATCTGACCATCGTCTGTACGAAGCTTAATGATAAATTTAAAATCTTGTGTACATATGAACATAGCGCACTAATATAAACAGCGATATGATTCATGTGTCCACTTTAATTATGCATGTTATTGTTTAAACATTAAGATAGGTCAGTATTTTAATATTTTAGTAATTAGACACCTCGCGCGAGTTACATACCCAGGTATGAACCCAACAACACAACTACCACCAAAACCAACAAGACAGAGTTAGAACATACACAACAATAACAACAATACATTAACTAGCTGCATAAGCAAAACACTATTAATTCAACCTAAAATAAAAATAAACAAAAGAATGTTAATAAGCTTAAAATTAATAATCAGCAAGTAGGAAGTAAAAATAACTCTTAATACATATTTTATTTTTTGTTCTTGCCTAATTTTTTTCCGTAATTATTATTTTGTTATTGTCTAATTGTTGTCGTTTAAGTTTTTTGAGCCGTTCTCTGCTTAATTTTAGTTCATTGAAGTTACACATTGTTTTTGTTTTGACATTGAAATTGAAACTTAATACTTAATATTTCTTGTTTATTTAAATTTGCAACTTCATACATATTTTTTGTTTTGGCTTGTCTTTTGCTTACTCAGTAGTCTATAAGTTTCATTGACTTTAATTTAATGTTTATTTGTTCATATGATAATTTGTAAATTCGGCAGAAATATGGGTCAATGTATTATTAATTAATTTATAACAAATAGGCCGTTAGCATATTTCTCATAAGCAGTTATTCATATGTTTAGCGTAAAAATTAGTATATAAGTTGGAAAAAATGAATAATAAAGGGACTCTTATTCTTAAGGTAAACCAAGACTTTTAATTAAGAGAAAGCAACACTGTTCAAGTGCTGTTGTTGTCCATCCAAAACCAAATTGCAACATAGTAAAAGTGCTACTGTTGTACAAAACAACTTTAGTTCAATATAGTTGAAGTGCTATTATTGAACATTTTTTGGTGACCCCGACGTGATCCTGTAGCAGGCTCAGGATCTCAATCAAGTGAACAGGCAACATAATTTAAGCCAACATGCCCTCGTTTGAAGACCTCATCGCTAGCCAACAACAGAGCGGCCAAAGGGTTGACAGGAAGACATCAATTAGCTATTTCCAAGAACGGCTAAGAAGGCTAGACGAGGAGTGGGCGAAATTTGAGAGTACCGATAACCAACTCCGGTTGCTGGAGAAGATACCCTTGGATCATGAGTATTTCCAAAAGGACTTTTATACCTCAATAATGGACATCGTGCAGCAGTACAAGGAGGAATTCGAAACAGCAATGCTGAAAATAATTCCCGAAGCCACGACACGATCCATGAGCCACAGTCCAGACGAGCAAGGTAAGGCCACTGCTGGTGAGGAAGCCACGGCACCAAATGGTGAGCTGGTGAGACCCATGCGCAGGCAAGCAGCCATGATGTCCTCCATAGACCGACTATTGGAAGACAATTTCACACCTGAAGATGCCGTAGCTGCCACAAGGCTATGGTAAGATATCGAAGGCTTACACTACCAAATAGCGGAACTATGCAGTGAAGCTGTTCAACACGGGTACAATATGGGGAGGTTTATCCAGCTCGAAAAGCAGGTCAAGGCAGCCTCCAGAAACAACACAACAATTCAGGGTCATTATGAGTGCAACAATGGGCGTTCCGAATCATCCACCGTGCCAATTCCAAATATAACAATCCCCAAATTTGAAGGAGACTACATGAAGTGGAAGGAATTTCATGATCTGTTCTCGTCCCTAATCATTCACCAACCAATTCCAAACGTGCAAAAAATGTGGTACCTAAAAACCCATTTAGGGGGGAAAGCAGCAAACTTAATCAATTATTTCGCCACCGAGGAGAAAACTTTGAAGCTGCATGGTCCGTCGTGGTTGAGCGCTACAACAACAGAAGACTACTGGTGAGCAAACTAATCCAGGAGCTAGTCAGTACTCCAACCAAGACATCAAGCGATAATTACAAGTCGCTCCATGATAAAACTCAAGAGTGTCTTTTATCACTTCGAGATCTTGACATTGACACCTCATCATGGGACCCATTGCTGATCCATTTGCTGCTTAAAGGGCTGGATCAGGCCACACGACTTTGATACGAACAGTCTCTCCTACAGCCACGAGAAGTGCCAACCATCAAAGATTTTCTGAACTTCTTGGAAAGGAATTTTCAGTCGGTAGAAGCAATGTCAGAAAAAGAAAAATCGCCAAGGGTGTGCACATCCATCGCACAAGAAAAACGGAACCATGACCTCTGTAACATGTGCAAATCAGGAAAACATCCACTATGCGCAGAATTTCTGAAACTACCACCATCAGCGCGGCATGTCTGAAGCCGGGACATATCGCTAAAAATTGTAGTCTAAGAAATTGCATGAGGTGTGCCAACAAACACAATAACCTGTTGCATTTGAAGGACTCGGATAAAAACACAAGCCAACAACCCTCAACCTCAAGGGTAACAGGCACTCATTCAGCTGAGACGACAAGGCCCACGCAAAACAGCCAAACAGCCGCATCACTTAGCGCAGCCAAACACACCACTTCAAACAGCTATGTACTACTTAGCACAGCCGCTGTCCACATTAGAGCCGGCGGAAAAGAGACACAATGTAGAGCACTGCTGGACTCGGAATCTCAACTCAATTTCGTTAGTGAACGCCTAGTTAAAGTTTGGTAAACTGGCAACACTATGTTGTGGTAAACGTGCTTAATTTGTGCTCTTGACAAATAATTATAATTAATCCTTTTGATCTAAATAAAATAAAAAATTTTTACCTAAAAAAGTGAATAAATTCATATCTTCAATTTAATTAAAGTTTTTTTATAAAAAACAAAATAATAAATACTATTTCAACATTTATATTCATCACGTGCTTTTATGCTCTCTGTTACCTGCTACAAAACTACAATTTATAAGTAAACGAAGACATTTTCTTGGAACAACAAAAAGTTCATATTTCTTTGCAACATTATTAAAATAATATTTATTTTTTTAAATAAATTAATAAAATGGTATATCGTTGCGGAGTGTGTAATTTAGACACCACTGGGACTAGGTGCATATTGTGTAGATCGTGCGATACTTGGTACCATGCAGATTGTGAAAATGTTTCAAAGGTTTTGTTCACTACACTAGATAAAAATCGGAATCTGGTTTATACATGCAAGGGATGTATTGATAATCCGCCTGATAATTCAGACAATGCATTCAAATTAGAAATACGAAAGCAATTTTCTATTCTTAATAATTCTATAAATGGTATGAAAAGAGAACAATCCGAGATAAAAACTAAAGTGGATTCAGTAAGTGGTGAAGTTCATGCTGAATTGTGTAATAGTCTTCAAGAATTTAAAGAGGAGATGGCAAGATGTAAAACCCTTGTGAATGTTAACGATGCTGCCTATAAGAAAAAGTTCTATGAGCTTGAATTGCAAAACCACATGCTTCAACATCGCTTAAATCGTGCTGACATTGTCATAACTGGTCTGCCTAATAATTTGGATGATCTTAACAAGACTGCAATCTGTTTGTGTGAACACTTCAAAGTGGAAATTAGTCCTGGTGATATTCTTAATGCAATTTATATAAAGAAAAGAAATGCTATTCTTGTTAAATTTGGTCAAATTGTCAAGCGTGATCAGGTTATCTCGGAATATTTCAAACACAAATCTCTTATAGTATCTAATATTGTTGGTGGTACCAATGAAAACCGTGTGTACTTAAATGATAATTATACAAGCCTTGCTAATAAATTACTTAAAATATGCTGGAAGTTAAAAAGTGACAAGAGGATAAATGGCTATAATATTATACATCGTGAAGTTCTTATGGCTAAAATTACAATGATGAATGGAGATGTTAAAACTGTCAACTTTCAGGGATGTATCGACTTATTCAAATTAAGTATTAATTAGCCCTCAAACTAATTTTCATTTCTAACTGACTTATGTTCGATTTTTTAACAATATACTCATTTATTCCCTATATAAGTTCTTTATAATATTATTGTTTATAAATTCTCATAAACTTAATGGATAGTATAACTTTTGATGAAATGTTTTATCTTTTTTTGTTTTTAAATAGTACTGCCTTTGTTAATATTTTTTCTTTGATATAAAAAATTTTTTTTTTTTTTTTGTATTCTATTTTAATTTTTTGTCAAGCAGCTTATTATTTTATAATGATGTTGTTTTTTTTCATATTGAAAATGTTATATTATTACCTTCTTATTATAGTTATTAGGCTCCCCCCAAAATATAATTATTGTTTGATTTTTGATGTCCCATAACTACAACCTAGGTCCTATAGCCAGAGATGTTTCAATGTTAAATAACTGTCTATCTTCTCTGGTGAACAATTTGAACATTGGCCATATAAATGCCCAAAGTTTATGTCCATCTAATTCAGGTACTAAGCTAGATGAATTTAAACACATTTTTGCTGAATCTTATCTTGATATAATTGGCGTATCGGAAACATGGTTTAAACCTGACATTCTTTCAGCATCGTTATCTATTACGGGCTACAATCTAGTGCGAAATGATCGACCAAAGAATTCAGGTTGTAGTAATCTTCCTAGTAGAGCTGGAGGTGTTTGCTTATATTTATCTAATAAACTTCGTTACAAAGTTGTTTTTCGGGGCAGACAGTATGGTGTGTGTGAATCGCTATTCATTGAGATTTTTAGTAAAGGTGTCTCTACAATTGTTGGTGTTGTCTATTTACCTGGTGGTGATATAAATTAATTTGAAAGCCTTCATAGTGACCTATTTGATAGATATTCCGATATTATTGTTATGGGGGATTATAATTGTAATCTTTTTAATCAAGCCAAATCAATCAACTTTCGAAGACTAATCTCAAGATGCGGCCTGCACATTTCTCATAACTGTTTACCCACTCATTTTCAGTTAGCTAATGGTTCCACTTCGCTCATAGATTTTTTCCTAAGTAGCCAACCTTCTGCTGTTGCTTATAAAACTCAATTGCAATTTCCGTTTTTCTCTTCATATCATAGCTTCATAATAATTTCCTTTAAAATTTCTATGCCGTTACGTAACAACATAGTTCGATTTAAGGATTATAATCGTGTTAACTTCAATGATCTTATCCAATATTCTGAGCAATTTGATACATCTCCTATTTTCTATACAAATGATATTGATTTGCAATTATCAATTTTGACTAATTTAATTTATGGCCTTCATAACTTTGTACCTTCATCTACTATTGTACCAAGTTCGTCTCCTTTAAATTGGATGAATTCTAGGGACATTATTTATGCTAGATCCGAAAGAGATCTCGCTTATGGGACTTATCTTAGAAATAGAACTGATGAAAATTGGAGGTGTTATTGTAGACTGAGAAATAAGGCTAAATCTGTAATTAGGAAATCGCGTCGAAAATATGGTGAACGTTTGTTTACTGGGATAAATAATAAACAAATGTGGAGTAGGTTACGTAGTTTTGGTTTTACTGGTCGTGCGGAATCTGATGCTGATATAATGGATGTTGAGGAAATAGCTAGATCTTTTTTAGGCAATATGAGGCCTAATGTTTATGGTGATTTTATATTTGATAACTTATTGGAAAGTATAGGTTCTTTTTCTTTTAATCCGGTCACTGAAACTGATTTTCTTATAGACTTGAATTCTATTAAATCTAATGCCATTGGTCATGACAATATTCCTATTAAGTTTATAAAACTCATTGCTCCCCTCATCTCTTCAAGTTTTCTATATGTAATAAACACGATATTTACTGTCGGCAAGTTTCCCACAAGTTGGAAAATTGGTAAAGTAGTACCCATCTCTAAAGGCGATACTAATGGGAGTTTTAGACCTATTACTATTTTATCGGCGATGTCTAAAATTATGGAAAACTTAATAAAGGTGCAGATTTTATCCCATTGTGATAAATATTCGTTAATTAATCCAAATCAATATGCCTTTCAAAAGAATCTAAACACTACTTCCTTACTACTCTCGTTAACTGAATCCGTTAGGAAAAAATTGGATAGTCATTTAAATTGTATATTGGTTTCTTTAGACCTTACTAAAGCATTTGATCGCATTAATCATAACATTCTTATAAAAAAGCTTTATGAGAACTTCAATTTTTCTAAATCAGCGTGTAAATTAGTATATTCTTATCTCATAAATCGTTAACAATATGTTTCCTTTAATGGGTCGTGCTCTAGTGTGGATCTTGTTACATCTGGGGTACCCCAAGGTTCGGTTCTTGGGCCTTTATTGTTTCTTATGTATTTAAATGATTGCATTCCAATTATGAAAAATAACTTCTGTCAGCCCTTTGTTTTTGCTGATGATATCTTCTTATTGTATACTGCGGATTTTAGACATTTCAATTTCGAAAATTCTTTAAATAATCATCTCAGTTCTTTATCCATGTGGATGCATACGAATTCGCTTGAGATAAATCCTACTAAAACGAAGGCAATGCAATTTTATTCTTCTGATAGGAATTTGTCTTACCCTAGACTATTCATTGGTGGCCGTGAAATTGGTTTTTCAGGTTCTCTTAAATGCCTTGGTATTATTCTGGACTCTAAATTAACGTTTTCGGATCATGTTAATTCCATAGCTAACACATGCTGTCTAGTCTTGAGAAGACTTTATCGATTGAAAGCTTTTACCTAAGTATATTAGAAATCGACTTGCCTATTCTCTAATTATGTCACGTGTTAACTACGGCATTGAGGTTTTTTCTGGAACTTGGTCTTATAATTTGCACATTATTGAGGGAATTCTCAGAAAAATTGTGCGTTATGTTTTTGATGTGAATATACAAGAGCATGATCGTGTTTCGTTGCTTGTTCCTGTATTTTTAAAATGTGAATTTCATCATTACTTGAGTCTACGTATTTTGCTCCACTTTTATAAAATAATGATACATAGGCAACCTACTTTACTGTTAAATATGTTTTCTTTTATTAATTCAACACGTAACGTTCAGATTGATGTTCCACTGGGACATCTTTCTGTTTTTCATCGTTCTTTTCTAATTAGAGTACACAGAACTTGGAGCACACTTCCCAATAATTTAAAATTGTTTTCGTATTCTTACCTTAGATATAAAAGGAAACTCCTTGAGCATTTTAACAGAGTTCAAATTTAGATATTTAATTGCATTACATTTTCGTATGCATTATCTATTACATTGTTATTGACTTGGCTGTAGAGACCTTATTTTTATTCTTAAAATTCTTTATACAACATTTATATGGCTGGGGAGCCTTTTATCTTTTATCTTTTATTTTGATTTTTTTTTATATTTAGTAAATTCTGTTAAATATTTACTAGTGTACATATATACATAGATATATTACTAACAATACATGCTCTTGGCCACGAAGGCTTCTTTGTATTGATATTTAATAAATAAATAAATAAATAAAAATAAACGTCTTGGCATTACAACAAAACCAACTTCAATTTCTATAAGTGGAATTGCATCCAGCAACACCAAGGTGCATCATCGGGTCAACGTCGAGCTATGTTCAAGAGTTAATAACTACTCTCACGACTTGAGGCAGCTGTTCTTAAACACATTATCTCACCACAACCCTTACAAGTGATTAACACAAATCACTGGAAAATTCCTAATAATATCGCACTAGCTGACCCAGGGTTTAACCGTCCGGACAAGATAGACATTTAGTTGGGTGCTAAATTCCATCATCAATTATTGGCAGAGGGGCAAATCAAGTTAGCCAAGAATTTGCCTACTTTGCAAAATACTGCCCTCGGTTGGATCATATCTGGAAAAATCGGAGAACACCAACCAAACACTGCAGCATGCGGAATGTGTGTCGAAAATGAAACAACACTAGAAGAAGACATTGCTCAACTATGGGAACTAGAAAAGGTTACGATGACAGACAAACCTCTGTCAGTGTCAGAAAAACAGTGTGAAAACCATTTTGCGCAGACACACTGCATTAATAAAAATGGAAGATTTATTGTCAGAATTCCGTTTAGTGACAAACCCGATGCGTTAGGTGAGTCGCATGGAATAGCCTATAATCGATTCCTATCACTGGAGCGTCGACTGTCAAAGGCGCCAGAAGTCAAAACACAGTACATACAATTTATAGATGAATACGAGCACTTAGGCTATATGACACAAATAGACATAAATTCCACGTGCAAACCTAACTACTTCATTCCGCACCACAGTATACTGCGGCCTGAGAGCTTAACCACAAAATTACGAGTGGTCTTCGACGCTTCAACAAAAACTTCTTCGGGCTTGGCACTAAATGATCTGATGTATACAGGGCCCACCATTCAAAGCGAGCTGTTCTCAATACTACTTCGCTTTCGACTACCACGTTTCGTATCCACAACGGACATTGAGAAGATGTATCGCCAGATGCTAGTACACCCAGACGACAGAAGGTTTCAGATGATTATCTGGAGACAGGACCCATCTATTCCAATCAAATATTATCAACTTAATACCATTACATACGGTACCAGATCGGCCCCATATTTGGCCACAAAATTTTTGGAAAAAATAGCAAAAGAAAACAGGGTTCAGTACCCACATGGAAGCCAATTTTTGCTTAAAAATTTCTATGTGGACGATGGAATCGGCGGAAGCAAGGATTTAAATGTTACTTTGACAATCCAGCAAGAGATTAAACACATACTAAAGAAACATGGTGTTGCAGAAAAGGAACATGAAGTCAATATTGACTTTAACAATACAGTGGGTAACAAGGTAAAAACCCTAGGCTTAACCTGGTTGCCAACGGCTGCCAAGTTTTGTATTAAGGTATATCCAGGAGAAATCAAACAAGTTACTAAGCGACCAGTAACGTCAGATCTGGCAAGGCTCTTCGATCCCTTGGGGATATTGGCACCAGTTGTAGTCACCGCCAAAATGTTTATTCAAGAGCTTTGGCAAACGAAATTGGAATGGGATGAAGCATTGCCAGCAAACCTCTCCAAAAGATGGATGACATTCCGGAATGAATTAGATCAGTTAAATAATCTAGAGATTTCACGACATGTTTTTGAAGGACACATTCCCTTAAACACACAAATTCATGCCTTCGCAGATGCTTCAGAAAAAGCATATGGTGCCGCTGTGTACCTCCGATCAAACATCAAAAATGGGCAGGTGATCGTGAGACTGCTGTGTAGCTCCTTTAAAACGTCAGACCCTGCCTCGTCTTGAACTCTGCGCAGCCTTGTTATGTGCCCAACTAACAGCAAGAGTAAAGGATGATTTGGAACTTGAAAATGCACCCACTTATTTGTGGACCGACTCAGAGATCGTTTTAGCCTGGATCAATTCGCAATCATCCGCTTACCAAACGTTCGTAGCTAACCGAATCGCGGCAATCCAGGAATTGTCAATCCCACAGCAGTGGAGACACGTCAAATCAAAGGAAAACCCGGCAGATAATCTATCACGAGGTCTTTCTCCATCAAAACTAGCAGCAAGCACTCTATGGCTCTATGGGCCCATATTTCTACACGGACGAGAGGAAGTTTGGACGGCAGCCATGACCAACACACTCAGAATAGCTGCGAAAGAGCACGACATGGAACGAAAGAGGGTGACCGTAGTTACGACCACAGATGACACATCAACAGATATGATCTACAAAATAAAACACAACTGTTCATTTCAAACACTCCAGAGGGTTGTAGCTTATATGCTACGATTGAATCACACGAGAAAGGTAAAGCAACATCAAGAACTAAACTTAGCGGCTCAGGAATTGGAACAGGCTCTCACGGTCATTATACGTGCAATGCAACGATTAGATTTTGAAGAAGTCTAGAAGCATTTGAAAAGACATAGTGAAGTAAGCAAGGGCAGTCAATATAGCAATCTCACCCCCTTCTTAGATACTAACGGCATCATCAGAGTGGGAGGTCGGTTAAAATCATCATGACGCAAAACATCCGATGTTGATTCCCTACAATGACCCAATAACAAAGTTGATAATGCAAATGACACATGAGATGAATCGCCACTGTGGCCCCCAAGCACCATTGTCACACGTAAGACAAAGGTATTGGCCAGTAAAAGGTAAAACAGCAGCACGATCAATTGTCCAACACTGCGTACGATGCACCAGAGCAAAACCACAATTGCTCAATCAAATCATGGGCAATCTACCATCAACCCGCGTCACACAAGCGAGTACATTTCACAAATACAAAACCTAACAGATTTGCAAACCTCACTAAAGACGGAAGAGATACTTCAGCTACCAAACAGAATTGAGACCCACAACTACCCTCACATGACTGTTGGTTACTCAGCTTTAATCATCACTTTAGTTCAATATAGTTGAAGTGCTATTACTGAACAATAACAAAGTAAACCAAAATGTCAATAAACCTAAAATAAGAACAAGCTAAATAAAAAATGTCAAAATTAATAAATCAGCAAGTAGGAAGTAAAAATAATAGAGTAAACAATTTAATACTTGTTTAATAAGTTCAATTATTATAGTAGAATTAGCATATTTTTTATATAAGAAACAAAATAATCATAATAAAGTTTGATTAATATTATAACAGTGAAAAGATTAACTAGTGTTTTTTTTTATCTCCCTGTCTAAGTGCAATGAACTCACAAAAACTGCAGTGCAAGAGCACTGGTTGAACTAAAACACGCGCAATGGTAGTGGCTCAAGAAATGATGATTAAGCATAAACATGCATAAGATAATTTTAAGTTATTGAGTGCATCTAATGAATCACTCAACTCTAGACGATAAGCAAAAATTGTTTAAGTTGTATAAATAGTGTAAGGAATGAAAAATAAAAATTCAATTGATAAACCTTCATTGAAAGCAAAACAAGTTTTTTATTACTACAACTCTCTACATGGCGATCCTGCCAAATTTTTTAAATTTTCGGGTAGCAATAAATGACAAGCATTAAATTAGTTAATTCCTAGTTTTAGTTGCAAAAAAGAAGAAGCAAATTCGTTTCTGGCGAGCTTAGAAATTGTCAATGCTGGTGTTGCAAATACAAAACAGAAATCCTTATTTAGCTTTGTGTTTGATACAAAATTAGATGATAGGGTTCAGAATAGAGTTAAGCAGATATCGGTACCGACAAATATTAATGAACTTTTGATTAATATAAGACAGGCATATAAACCAAAGAAAAGTCCAAATATACTTTTTAATGAGTTAACGAGTATAGTCCAACTACAAGTCACGATAAAAAAAATTTGCAAGTAAAATAGAGACTCTAGTGTCGGAATTAAATGAAGTACAGATTGCAAATTTAGGGGAAGAGAGTAGAGAGAGAGTAACGAAAAGCAATAGTGTAATTGCTTTCAACTCATTTAAAAATGGTTTGAAGGACAGGGAAATAATAAAGACTATAGAAGCCAGTAGAGTAAACACTTTTGCGGAAGCCGTAGCTATAGCAGAGGAAACGTCATCTGACATGAGTTACAACCAGATAATGTTCCAAAATGCATACTATAATCGTAACATAAGTGCTAATAACTATAGGTGAATAACCGTGGCAATGGCGGTAATTACAATGGAAGAAGTTATGAGAACATAAATCAACAGATTAACCATATTCAGAAACTAAGAGAATCCGGAGACTGTCACGTATGCGGAATATCCGGAGGAAAACCAATAAACACGAAAAAGATATATAGCATTTCATCCGACCTAAAGAATTTTATTAAATTAAGTGTACAAGGGTCAAGCGGAGTACTGACATTTCTCATAGATACAGGAGCTGACATTTCCTTGTGTAAGAAAGACTTACTGCAGAATCATGAAGAGGAATCGGATGATTATTGCTGCCTAACTGGAATTTCCAAAGAAAAAATAAGATCATTGGGTTCCACCATACTAAAGATACAATTAGGAGAAACAATTTTAGAACACAAGACACAACTTGTAGGGTATGATTTTCCAATCAATACAGATGGGATACTTGGAAGAGATTTTCTTTGCAGATATAATTGCAATATAGATTACGATAAGTATGTATTAACAGTTAATGTGATGGGTGAGTCAGTAACACTTCCCACACACAATGATACTTACAAGATAAACTCTATTAAAATTCCTCCGAGAACTGAGATAGTGATACCTTACAGTCTTAACATAGATGAAGACAGCGTAATTTGTAACAGAGAAGTAGCGCATGGTATATTTTTAGCCAATGCAATTGTACCAAAAGATGGAAATCGGCATGTGAGACTACTGAATACTCTAGACAAGACGGCAATTATAAGGAACTTGAAGGTAGAGACAGTCCCGTTGAAACATTATGACATTTATAGAGCAGATAATAGTACGGTAAAATACACTAAGGAAAGATTTGAAAGATTATTAGGTGAACTCAAATTGGACAATACAGATCTTAGGGCCAGGCAAGAATTAGTCAAGATACTAGAAAAAGATAAGTCTATTTTTCATTTAGACGGAGAGAAATTGACCACCAATCGTTAACGACAAGTTTTCATTGACAAGATTGGACGATATTTTAGATAGACTTGGTAGGGCTAAATAATTTTCTACGCTAGATATGACAAGCTCTTTTCATCAGATAGAACTTGAACAAGACTCAAGGCCTTGCACAGCGTTTTCAACAGTAAATGGCACTATCAGTATGCTAGGTTGCCATTTGAGCTAAAGAGCTCTTCAAATAGTTTTCAGCGTATGTTGACCATAACACTTTCTGGTTTAGAATCCGAGGCATTCCTATATGTAGATGATGTGATAGTTTTTGGGTGCAGTTTAAAGCATCATAATGATAGTTTGCTCAAGGTATTTGAACGTTTATCGAGGTATAATCTTAAACTAAATGCTGGCAAATGTTGTTTCTTAAAACCCTAGGTAGTTTACTTGGGACATTTGATAACTGCGAATGGGGTGAGGCCTGATCCAAGCAAATATGAAGCAATTCCGAAGTATCCTATACCAAAGAATGCTGACGAGGTAAGGAGATTCGTAGCTTTCTGTAATTATTACAGAAGGTTTATAAAAAATTTCGCACAGATTGCTAGTTGTTTAAATAAATTGCTCAAGAAAAATGCGAAATTTATTTGGACGGAGCAATGTCAATCTGCATTTGAAGCTCTGAAGGCAAGACTAACTAAGCCACCTATACTCCAATATCCAAATTTTGATAGAACTTTTGTACTGACCACAGATGCATCAGATTTTGCACTTGGTGCAGTTCTTTCGCAAGGGGCTTTAGGCTAGTAGAGCTCTCAATAAACATGAAAAGAATAAGCCAATTATAGAAAAAGAGCTATTAGGCATTTATTGGGGAATTAAATTTTTTAGGCCTTACCTGTATGGAAGGAAATTTACCGTAGTAACTGACCACAGACCGTTAGTAGCACTGTTTACGCACAAGAATCCAAGTTCGAAGCTAACGAGAATAAGACTGGAACTCGCCGATTATGATTTTGAAATAGTTTACAAGAAAGGTTCGAATAATACCAACGCTGACGCTTTATCGAGAATACAGATACACTCGACCATATTGAAGTCGATGATTCCACAGGAAAATGACGGAAACGCAAAGAGGACATTAGTAATTACAAGAGGTATGAGCAATAAAAATATAGACGACAAGGATAATAATAAAGAAATTAAAAAGAAAGGAAGCACACCCTATGTATGGGATTGTACGTCAATAAATGACATTAAGCGCGCAAGAAAATTGAAATTTTTAATAGAGACAAGGCCGAATGAAAAAGATTATAAATGTATTGTAGAGAATTCTCATCATTCTGAGACGCGTGTCAGATGTAGTGATAATCCGCGATACTAAGGTATTATGTTGGAGAAGCTATCATCTTATTTAGGAAGAACAAGGTATAAAGAATTTGCACTCGCTAAGGACGATGCAATATTTTAGGAAATTTCTACAGATGAGTTTAAGAATGAATATAATAAGTCAAATAAAGAAAGAGTCGTTATATTGCTATATAATAAACCTCAGATCATAACGGATACAGATAAAAAGATGAAATTAACAGAACTACATCATAACACCCCGCAGGGAGGTCATTTTGGTGTAAGGAAAACGTTGTTAAGGATTAGACAAAAGTACGTTTGGAAAAATATGTCAAGAATGGTGAAAGCATTTATATCGAAGTGTGACTTATGCCAAAGAAACAAGCAGGTGAAGCACACGAAGGAACCGTTTAAGGTAACTAATACCCCTACAAATAGTTTTGATACAGTTGTAATAGACACAGTAGGTCCTCTTAGACCGACGAAGAATTTCAGGTACATACTGACGATGCATTGCGAATTGACAAAGTATATAGTTGCTTGTCCTATGGAAACGAAGAAAGCGAAGTCAATAGCTAAGGCATTAACAGAGAATGTGATACTGAAGTACGGGATATTTAGAATCCTTAAGTCAGACAGGGGAACGGAGTTTACGAATGAGCTTATGAATGAGATTTGCAAGTTATTAAAGATTGAACAGAGATTCTCAGCGCCTTATCATCATGAAACTTTAGGCACGGTAGAGAGGAACCATAGGGTTCTCAACGAATACTTTTTATCTTTTGTGGAAGATGGTAATTGGGACGAATGGATTCCATATTATACGTTTGCGTATAACTAAGAAAAACCAAAATAGTATTTAAGAAGATAGTTTAAGTATTGTAGAATTAATCTAAGAGTAGAGCTAAGCAAAATAAGAACTCCTGAGTTCTAAATAAAGCTCCTTTTAAATTCAAAGACAAATAAAAAAACATATTTTTTATTACAACATGAAGTCCTATAAAATTCTGAAGAAAATGGTCATTGAATATTTCAAGCTATCTTCCCGCACTCCAGAGCAAGGTTTGAAACCAATGCAACACAACGTTCTACCACTGCCAAAAGTCACAACCCTAAAATTCAATGGAGATTATTTAAAGTGGAGAGCCCTTTTCGACTTGTTTACACAACTAGTCGACAATCAATATATTCATACGGCACAAACGTTTTGTGATACCTGAAATCAAACTTGGGGCGCGAAGCTGAAAGGCTAATAAGCCATCTTTCAGCTACAGCCGAAAACTACACAACCGCCTGGAACCTATTGCAATAACGATACAATAATCTACGGGTTCTCGTAACAACTATAATGTAACAGCTTTTAGATCAACCGAATGCTGGTCCATCAGCTGCTGCTATCAAAACTTTGCATGATACGACGCAAGAATGTCTACATGTACTAAACAACATCGGGATACAAGCTTGTGGGATCCCATGCTGTTTCACATACTGGTGAAAAAATTTGATCGTGGCACTCTTGTTCTGTATGAGAGGACCATCAGTAATCCAATAGAATTACAACAAATCAAAGACCTTTTAAAATTTCTTGAAAACAGCTTCCAGTCCTTGCAAGCCATAACCCAGAAGGAGAAATCATCAAAGGTGTACGTTTCTGCCACATTAGCAAAACAAACAGAGATCGCGTGAGTAACATCCAGATCACCCCAACTAACAATACCTGCTGGCAAAGTGTAGGGAAAACTAGAAGTTAAAAGTTACATTTTATTTTTCATTTCCACACTTTGCCAGACAGCAACATAACAAATTATTTTTTATAATTATTATAAAAAATTCGAAAAACAGCAACGTAAGCATAAGATCCTTACGTTGCTTGCCTAAGTTAAAAAAAAAAACCTGATGTTAGCTTGTAGTGAAATAAATGAGTAATGTTTCTGTGACCTACTTAAAATATAATTCACCAATGTTCTGAAATACGATCATACAATGTAGTCACTTCAAGAAACATTTAAAGTCCAAATGAGTAATGTCTCTGTGACCTACTTAAAATATAATTGTCTGAAATATGATCATACAATTTAGTCACTGTAAGAAACATTCAAACAAAGAATAACACACTTTAAGTTCAAAGACTTAAAGTTACTAACATTACATTTAATTGCTAACTGAGTATTTTCACTTACCCTAATTCTATTGTAATAAGAATAACAAGAATAATTCTATTGTGATAAGAATATTATTGTAATTGTTATTTTATGTTACTATATATATTAAGTAAAAGAAATCAATAAAGAAGTTCAGTTTTAAGTTGTAACTGGGGGCTATGCCACGTCTTGTTAATTAAATATACTACATGGCGACCGTGACAGTTTTTTTAAGTTTTTGTGAACAGTGGTGATTCGGTAAAAATGTGTTTTTTTTTTAATTTCGGCTTTTATAAACACAGACAAAAGATATTTGTAAAATAAAAAGTGAGAAAAACTTAATAGTTCTATAAGTTTCAAAAAAAAAATTTTTTTTAAATGACCTGGTGGAAAAAAAATATTGTCCACCATACCACTACTCGTGGCAGGTTACGAAGTGGGAAAGTCCACAGAGGAAAATGAAAATAAAGAACTGGTGCAGATACTACGCCGAAATATACAACAACCTGTTACAAATGAATCAATAAAAAACGATAGCATGAGTTACGTGGAAATTTTCTCAATAGTGGTTGTGGTAATAATAGGTGTTATCTATGTGATAAAAATAATGTGTAAAGCCTTAAAAAACAATAGTAACAACGCCCCACAACAGCAGATATAAAAACATAAGAATTCATATCCTTAAAGAACAGTAGTAACAACAACAGTTATAAGAAGATATTAGAAGACAACAAAGGAAAGCCAGAAAAATGGGAAGCAAAAAATCAGCCAAATCCGATAAAATTTGTCAAGTGTGTTGCGGCTACATCACACCTTATCATGAAATCCTGATGTTAGTGAACTGCAAACATATTTTTCACCTTGTGTGCATCGATACTTTTTATGACATGTATAGGGAATGTCCTGAATGCTGGATGCTGGATAAATTTGATAAGTATCAATAAAATATTAATATAATAATAAAAAAAAAAAAACGTATTATTTTAAGGTATGCAATGGGAAACCATTATTATGTAGTAGTATAGAACCCTTAGAAATCAAGTTTAAGCAATCTTATAAATGCCTTAACCAAAATAGACCGATACAATCGGAAACCTTAAACAAGCATATTACTATTTTAATAGAGTCATTTAACAATATTAGAGAAATCTTAAACAGACAATATGATAGATATTCCACACAACATAAGGAACAGGCTGATAAGATATTTTTCAAATTAAGGGATAAATTATTAAACATTTTTCATAAGCATAATATTCATATTAAAGTTCCTCTTACCCTAAGTTGCGAGGTTGATAAGAAAATCATTGAATCGGACGATAGCGAGCAAGAAGATTTTGAGGAAGACAAAGAAATACAACCAACCACAATGACGCGTTCAGAGGACGAAGTAATAGATAAGACAACGAAGATTGTCCCCACTTTTGACGGAAATGTAGACGAACTCCAGAGTTTTTTGGATGCGTTAACAATTGTTGAAAAAATAAAGGATACGCATAAGGAAATAGCGATAGGAGTAATTAAGACTAAACTTAAAGGACAAGCTAGGAACCTAATTACAAATGAGGATTCGATAGTGGCTATAAGGAGTAAACTGGAATCTAATATTCAGGGTGAATCGTCTGAGGTTTTATGTTCAAAATTAATGAATATAAAACAACAGTCGAAGTCAGCCACTTCATACGCTGAGGAAATTCAGCAAATCACAAAAAAATTATTTGGAGCCTACATACGAGAGGGCTACCCATACAATATCTCTGAGAAATTAATAAAACAAAATGTCACTAAAGCGATTTCTAAAAATGCAGCAAATGAGGAAGTTAAATTGATAATGAAAATAGGAAACTTTGCTTCATTGAATGAAGTTGTTTCGAAATTTATAGAAGCTAGCACTGAAGCGGTTACCGCAAATTCATCAGTGTTTTACTTTAAGCGCCCTGGGTCTTCAAGGCAAAATCATGAAAACCGATTTAATAACTACCGGGGAAATGGTAATTCCTGGCGTCGAAATAATCATTTTAATGGTTCTAATAATAATAATAATAATTTTAACAATAATAATAGTTGGCGACGCGGGAATAACCATAATAGAAATCAGGCACACCATTCACGAAACGGGGGACGTGTGAGAATGACTCAAGGAGTCTCGGGAAACGAGATTCCCCCTCAAGATATGGGGGGCCAAAGTTAGAAGGACAGATAATGAGTAATAAATCGATATTTCACTTAAATCTCAATTTAAGTAGCTTTATTAAACTTTCAATTTCAACTAATTCTGATTCAAATACATTTCTAGTGGACACCGGAGCGGATGTCTCACTAATCAAACTGAATGCAATAAAATCTTTAAGATTCAACTCCCAAAATATAATTCGAATAACAGGCATAGGAAACATTCATATAAGAAACATTCAAACAAAGAATAACACACTTTAAGTTCAAAGACTTAAAGTTACTAACATTACATTTAATTGCTAACTGAGTATTTTCACTTACCCTAATTCTATTGTAATAAGAATAACAAGAATAATTCTATTGTGATAAGAATATTATTGTAATTGTTATTTTATGTTACTATATATATTAAGTAAAAGAAATCAATAAAGAAGTTCAGTTTTAAGTTGTAACTGGGGGCTATGCCACGTCTTGTTAATTAAATATACTACAAGCTGACCCAGCGTTCAATCGTTCAAATAAAATTAATATATTGCTAGGTGCAGAGCATTAACTATAATTTACAACAACAATACGATTACCATTTCCTAATCCGAAACAAATCATGCAGAGATTTTACATTCTTACAGGTGCTGTCATTCACCCACCTAAAATCGAGGAAAAGAAACAGGCTTTATTTCCCAGTTCTTCTTTTCTTTCTAATAATAGGCAAAAACCCATTCTTAATATACCCTCTTACCCCGATCTTAAAGCTCCTAGAAAAATTATTGTAGCCGCGGTAGAAAGTAAGATAGTTCCAGTTCATTTCGCAACGACATACCTTTACACTGTTCTAAGGAATGCACGGTTACAACAACTGTCCCCATTGAATCATATGGCGTACCATTGGCTGTAGAGAATGCCCAGATCAATCCATTCTTTATGGTCAATGTTAATAGAACCGCTGCCCCAGTTGGAGACACCATAACTTCTAGTACTAGTTACTGTTACTGATATAGATGACAAGTTGCTAACTATTTGGATTTTGGGCTTGTATCGGATACATAGAGCTTCGGATAGCGCATACCGATAGATCTTGATCAAAACGATTACGGAGGAATTTAAAACAGCGGGATACTCTGGCAACTGTGGATTTTCTAATGCCTTAATAAATTAATATGGATGAACACTGTCTGCAGAGTACCGCAGAATCGTGGCCTGTGTAGACTGGTTCTTTTTCGTCAACGATAAACACCCATGGTCGAACATTCGCGTCGCCCCCATCGGGTCCAGGTACAGAGACTGCGCAGCCCTGACCTCCTTATTCCACACAACTCGGGTGCTGGGTTTACCAGATGTCTCAACATTCATAGACTGGACGAGCAACAAGACAATAGGTCGGGAGATGTAAATTCATACTTCCTTTATTAAGTAGATATGGGTTTGGTCACTCGCAGTGCATATTCAGCCAGGATGAATCCGGCTGTCCACACGTATTTTCACTTGATTGGGGCAATGAATGGTAATTTAAGATCGATGAACGCAAAATATTTTCTGGAAGACGTGCATGGAGTGATATTCAACGCACAATGGGTCAGTTGCGTCTTCCTGACTGGTGGATAAAATGAACGATTATTCGTGTCGATGACAGGCAATGCAAATAGATGACAGATGCTCTAAGGTTACAGAGAGATCAGTTAACAGTGAATAAATCCACTACATTTCAACATTTGTTGTCCCCAAAGTCTTTAGTTATTATAAGTTTTCCACCACCAGCGGTGGACTTTAACACTAAAGGCAGAACACGCAACAATCCTCAGTAACCAAAAACATTTGGTGACTCCTTCAGATCTTGGAGTGAAGAAGCCAAAGCAATACCAACAGTAGTGCAAGAGCAACACAAAAAAAAAATAAATTTTTTCTCAACAAAACAAACAACAGTAGCACAGAGCTATCAAACAAAATGCCGTGATTGAAAGATATTGTAAATATACATGACGAAAATGCGGAAGAAATAAATCGGGCGATTAGTACTATAAAGAAGACACCTAAAGAAAGGAGATCCATAGAATATTATAAAAGGAAATCTAACGATCTCGAAGCATTGTGGAAGAACTTCGAAAAAATAGACAATCACATAAGAAGTGATTCGGCAGCAAAGGAAGATCATCCATATTTTGTACAAAAACTATACGAAAGAGTCAAAGGTTTAGAGAGGCTCATGACTACATCCAAACCCACATTCAACATATAAGGGAACAATCAAAGATGCAAGAAAGCAACTCAGGAATCAGTGGGCAGCAGGCACCGGATACAATAATGAACATTTTGATAAACATACAGAACGCCACCATATCCAAAGTTATCAGCACATTGTACGATATGTTATCCTTAGGTGTTCAGTACACAAGGCAGCAGATTGATGTAAAACTAAAGGAAGTCGAATACAATATGAAAACTATACAGCAGTTGCAAGACAAGATATGTACGGAGAATATCGAGCATGATATATTACAATTTCTGGCAAAACAAACAGATATAACGGATAAGATAATACAAATTGAAGACCAAAAAACTAGTTTGACGCCATAAGGTATAACAATAGTGTCAGTATTATTGAAATTGGATCAAATGTAATAGTAACCACTGAGGTGGCGTGATCGTCCAACATGCAATAAAGACGTTGTATGCTTAAAGCATACCACAAAATAATTTTTTTAATAAAAAAATATAATTGAAATTTAACTGATTGTTAGGGATTAAGAAGTAAAGGCAAAATGTGGTCCAATCGGTCACTATTGCATGGCCAAATAATTTTTATATTCACCTAATATTTTTTATATTTGTTTAAAAATTGTGCCAGCGTAGCATTTTTACTGGACCCCACTGTATTCAATACCTTTACTATTTTACTTCTGCCCCACTGTAGCTAAATATAATATATTTTCCATTGTGACTTCCAGCTTCTTGAATAAATACACATATACAAATGCAACAACCACAACTTCTATTTGACATGAGATGATTTTCCCGTTACATAATTTGTACAGACAGAATTTTTTTTTATATTGTCGTTCACGCATGTTATACATGCTTAAGCAGGTATATAGATTTGCATTTCGCGAACATTCTTTTTTTGTTATGTTCTGGCTATTTAAATTGGACAAAAATAAAATTGCAGTCAGTCTGTACATTGCGTTCAAGTTGTTCACGTGGGTTGTTGTATATTGTGCGGTTCGGTGTGAAATATTTATTAAATGTTTTTTTTATAAGTGCAATACTGTTCACAAATAACTATTGAACAAGTTTTAAAAACAAAAGGAAAACTAATTATTTACCGAAAAGCAAGTGTAGTAAAATTAAAGATAAATCAACCCTTAGCCAGTTTATCAATTTGGAATTAAAAGTGATTTTTTTTGTGCAATAACCATAATAATTATTGGTACTGTTTACTTAATTTTTTTGAGCCATCGGCAAACCAAAAGAACACGCTAGTTGTCTTACGGCCAAGTTATGTGCGGCACGCTGAACCCTTATATTGACCGTGTCTGGCTAGGGTTGTGAACGTAAAGTTATGCATAGCAAAAGAAATAGGTTCCGAAACCAAAACGTTAAAACGCCAACCGTCATTTACACCCCCCAAACTTCAGAAAAGACTAAACAAAGACTGTTAGAAAACTTCAGTGAAACTTGTGTTAGTTTAAATAAAACAAAAGGCCAAAATAACAAACCTGGTACTTAAGGAAACAAAGAAAGAAAAGGCCAGAAAATCATAACAAGTCAGAACAACAGAAAAAAATAAAAAAAAAAAAAACGAAAAAAAAAATTGAGAAATCATAAAAATAAGGCAAGAGTCATTTGCAAATTCTTGTCACTACCACCAAATATTAAGAAGTAGAAGAACCGCCTGGTAAAGAAAATTCCGTTAGGAACAGTGGCAAACCCCTTCACCCAACCACCAGCTAAGAGAAAAAAAATCATGAACATCACATTTTTTTTTATGACATTTGTATGTTATGTATGTAAGTAGCTTTAAGTCTTATATGTAAAAACTCTAAGTGGAAAAAGAAAACAAACAAGAAGATAGTAAACAAGAAAAACCAAAAAGAAAGAAAAAACAAAAGAGAATTAAATACTTTAGAATTGTTAACAAATTAAATATAACTACTCATATACATACATACATATTTCCATGCGAGCACACAAAAAAATTAATAAGTAAACCGAAAAACGATTGCTATCAAGCTTTTTCTTTTTTTTTCCTGTAATTTTGTATGTTTGGTACCCGTTGCATGTATATATGTATGTACTTATATGAGTAAAAGGTTGTACTTTTACAAGTAGCAGTAACAGTCCAACCTCGTATAACACAACCGTGCGTATTAAATTGTATAAACGGTGATTCCTAATTAAATGAATGTAAATTGAATTGAAGAAACCAAAAACAAGAATAAAACTTAAATACTTTCATTAAATATACTTATACATATATATCTATATATATATATATATATATATATATATATATATATATATATATATATATATATATATATATATATATATATAAACATATAGGCATATATATATATATATAGATAGTGTATACCACTTTTTTTCTGTTGAAATATAAACTATAACACAAAATTTTTTTTGTGTAACTCGTATCCACTACCTACTGTATATGTATGTTAATATATATATAAGAAAACTGTTGGCACCCATACAGTCCAACCTCAGTATTGTAACCATACCACATAAATAACTGAATTTGTTTGTAAATAAAAATCGAATGTTACATTGAATTAACATGAAGAAAACAATGCGTTCCTAAATCATAAAAATCTCAGTTATCGTGGGGCAGGGTAAGTTGTCATGTGGAAGAAAGTAGACTTAAAATTTTTTTTGGGGTATTTAGAAGAATAAGAGTGAGTGTGATTACCATAGGCACAGCGGCGTAGGCCATGGGAGGGGAAAAATTCACTCCGGTGACGAAAACATCTCGTCACCCAGGATATGGTCATATTTGACAAGCCATTGATGCCCTACACGTAGCCACTACTTTTATTGGACAGTTGATTGATTTTATTTTATTACGTCGGTTAGAACAAACGTCCTTAAATGTTTCTTTAAAGCTTTTTTTTTATGTTTTGTAGAGCAAAGTCAAAGTAAATCAATTTAGTGGCCGTGTATTGGTTTATCCATGGGTTGTCAGACGTGGACATAATTTAGAGAAGTGGCTGGACGCTTCAGCTCAATAAAATTCTTTGTTATACTTTTTTTTGGGTTTTCATAAATGGTGTTTAAATTTTGGCATGAAAATTCAATAACTATGTTTACGCGACGATGAACCTGGGGCTTAATAGAAACACACCAATTAAATATGTGCTAGCCGGAACTAGCTTTTTGCCAGAGTCTCCATATTCATATTTATACTTAAACTCATATGTAAAAATTTAAAGGAAAAGGAAAATTTTTCTAATTATAAATCCGCGCGTTACATAGATGGCGCCCAACGACAAGAAAAGAGAAAAGCTGTTATAAAGATTATTTACTTGTATTTGTTTGATGGCTGAAGTCAAAGCTAATTAAAGATTTTTTTTTTCGATTTTTGAGCAGCATAAATGATTTTTAAGCAGTTATTGAGCTGAAACGGCTACAGGCCTATTTTGTCCATATACTCTGCCGGCAAAGCTTTTGAAGGGTGAGCATTGGACTAATTGATTAATTCAATATTTTTTTTTGCCATCAAAAGTTTTGCTCGACTGATTGTTTTTACAGCATGTTTAGGTTACGGTTTCCCTGGTTCTTTGGGTCATATGTTAATGGGTACACGATTTCATTACAGGTTGCAAGGGAAACTTGGGTTCCGTTTCTTGAACAAAGGCTTTCCTGGTACTTACAGGTCTTTATGTCTGACGCTAAGTTAAAGTCAGATTCTAATTGCGGTAAATTCTGGGAAATCCCCAGGGGAAAAGTTAGGTTTTTTTTCAACCTCAATATTTTCGGGTATATATACAAAAAAAAAACTTACGTAAAATAATTACAATTTATTCATTTTAATCAGACTTTGGAAATGTATGAATCCCCCCCCCCCCACATTAAGCTTTGGTTAATGTTACCATATAAGATTAATCAAATGATACTTGTGGGCTGGTTTTTCTGGAAATCGGTTAAAATGCTCAAATAAACAAATAATTGTTAAGTCTGCTTTCGGCCTTGGTCATCGTTCAAAATGACTATGCAAAAATCAAATGCTGGAATTGCCTAGCTTTTGGTCATTCTTACATTTATTGCCCAGAAGAGGTCAGACACCTTTTTTGTTACAAATGCGGAGAGCGAGGGGTAATAACCACCAAATGTAAGAACCCCCATCCGGGAAACTGGAAACGAAACGAGAAGGCCATCGGGGACTCTCGTTCTCAGACACAGCCCCCGAGTTTACAATAGATCAAACGATAAACTTTCCACAGGAAAGTAATCTACGACCTCGCATTTTACCCACAACTTTTCACGATATAACTTACCCCTTTGGAGAAACCCTTAAGGATATTCCCGAAGCCTTAATAAAATGTAGAAACCGTTTCGCCAGAAGAAAGCATTTTCGAAAATTAATAGCCTCTTCCATTCTGACCAATTCTATAGATGAAAGACCGTTCGCCAACATTTTAATTTTGAACGAAAATTTTCATGGGTTTCTGGTGCTAGTGTCTCAGTGTTGGGAAAGAACAGTATGGAATTCATTAAAAGAAATAATATTCAATTAAGACCTTTTTATTCTAAAATATCCACCGCCGATGGCTCCAAGAACACCATTCTTGGACACTGTAATTTGCCCGTCGTCTATAGGGGAGTTACTCGAAACCTAGATTTTTACGTTGTTCCCACTTTGACTCAAGAGGTGTACTTAGGTTTGAATTTCTGGCAAATTTTTGCTATTGCTCCACATATTGTACCCACTGTTGCCTCCTTAAATATTAACTCGGTAGAAAATAAGGACATTTGCTTTCATAACCTGACTAATGAACAGGAATTACAGCTAGATATTGTAGTTGCAGAGTTCCCTTCGTTTGAAAAATCCGGACTCGGCCGGACTAAACTTCTAGAACACCATATAGACACCGGTGATGCTGTCCCCATTAAATGCAAACATTACCCCCTCTCACCGCCAAGGCAAGCTGAAGTCTGCCAAGAGCTTGATCGTCTTCTAGAGATTGGCGTTATAGAGGAATCCAACTCACCCTGGTGCTTCCCTATCGTAAATGTCAGAAAACCGGGTAAGGTACGCTTATGCCTAGATTCGAGGAAATTGAACCTTATAACGAAAAAAGATTCATATCCTCTACCTCACATTCAGGGGTTAATGAGTAGATTAAAGGACACACACTTCATAACCGGCTTAGACCTAAAGGACGCGTTTTTTCAAATTGGCCTCACAGAGTCATCCAAAGAGAAAACTGCCTTTGCAGTGCCAGGTAGACCGCTCTATCAGTACCGAGTAATGCCCTTCGGTCTTTGTAATGGACCTCAAACGATGTCCCGCCTAATGGACAAAGTAATTCCATCTCGTCTTAGGGAAAACGTCTTTATTTATTTAGACGATCTTCTTATTTGTAGCCCTACTTTTGAGGAGCATCTCGGCCTTTTACGCCAGGTGGCAAAATGTCTGAAAAATGCCGGTCTTACGATCAATGTGGCAAAAAGCAAGTTTTGTCAGGCCGAAATAAAATATTTAGGTTACCGTATTGGAAGAGGGTGTCTCAAGGTAGACCCTGAAAAAATATCGGCAATAGTTGATTTTCCCTTGCCAAAAACTCCGCGTCAGATTCGCCGTTTTGTAGGTATGGCCAATTGGTACCGGTCCTTCATTAAAAACTTTGCAAGTTTATCTGGTCCATTAACCGACTGTTTACGAAAACAAAGTGGAAAATTTTCAGTGCCCCCATCAGCAATTAATAGTTTTGAAGAGCTTAAGAAAGCTCTATCTAGTGCACCGGTTCTGGCCCAACCTGATTTTTCTCGAGAATTCATCATACAATGTGATGCATCTCGCATTGGTGTCGGAGGAGTGTTATATCAATTAGACGAGGAGGACAAGGAAAGACCAATATCCTTCGTCTCGCAGAAGCTAAATGGAGCACAACGCAACTACACAGTTACGGAACTGGAATGCTTAGCTGCCGTTATTTGTGTTAAAAGGTTTCGACCTTACGTCGAGGGCTTGCCCTTTAAAATAGTCACCGATCACTCCAGTTTAAAGTGGTTGATGAACCAAAAAGATCTGAGCGGCAGACTCGCACGCTGGAGCCTCAAGCTTCAGGGTTACGATTTTAAAATGGAGCACCGTAAAGGTTCCTTAAACGTTGTGGCAGACACCCTTTCTCGCTTTGATATTGATGCGCTAGACATTGACCATAGTTTTCCTGAAATTGATTTAACCTCGGTAAACTTTAATGACCCTGATTATGACCGGCTTAAGCAAACAGTTTCTACCCATTTACATACACTCCCGGACCTACGTCTGTCTGATAACCATGTATACAAAAGAGTTCAGTTTCGACATGGAATTGACAATGAGGAGGAACGCCTCTGGAGGTTGTGGCTACCTGACTCACTCAGGGAGAAAGCCATCAAACTAGGTCACGACTCTAGCTCTCACGGCGGTTATTTTAAGACCTTATCTCGGGTACGACAAAAGTATTATTGGCCCTGCATGGCTCGTGATGTAAAGACTTACGTGAGTAAGTGTGACGAGTGTAAAGCGATTAAGTCTCCGACACAGGGACTTCGACCTCCCATGGGAGATGCCTTTATAACTGTTCGTCCTTTCCAGCGTCTGTACTGTGACTTTCTAGGCCCATATCCGTGTTCAAAGTCAAAAAATATTCAGTTATTCATTGTTCTTGACCATTTCACAAAATTTATTTTTCTCCAGCCACTAAGATCAGCAACTTCCATAAATATCATTGACTTCTTTCAAAACCATTTATTTAACACCTTTGGAGTGCCGCAGTACGTCCACAGCGACAACGGTAAGCAGTTCGTCTCAAAAGAATTGCAAGAGTTCTTTCAGCTCTTCGGAGTGACCCACATTAAAACCGGTCTGTATTCTCCCCAGGCTAATGCCTCGGAGCGAGCAAACAGGGAAGTCATATCTAAAATTCGATTTTTCTTGAAAGACCAAAGTAACCATCTGAATTGGGATGAGACCATACCACGCATTCTATCTGTTTTACGTAGTGATTTTCATACCGCCATTCAGTGTTCCCCATACTACGCTATGTTTGGCCAGAACATGTGCATGCACGGCTCTTCGTACCCAATTTTAGCGAGACTCAATATGTTGGAGGACGACACCATTATTAAGAGGACAGATAAACTGACCCAAGTGAGAGAGAAAATTCTTCGGAAATTGGAAAAGGCCCATGAAAAATCCGCCAAAACGTATAACACCCGTACTAAAGCTGTGAATTATCGCGTGGGACAGGAAGTGTTCCGAAAAACTCGCGATCTTAGTAATTTTCAAAAGGGACTGAATTCCAAATTTACCCCAAAGTTCGTAAAATGCCGTATCCGCGCCAAGGTCGGTAATGCTTTGTACGACATAGAAGATCTCCAGGGGAAATTAGTTGGGAGGTTTCATGCCTCAGATTTAAGACCCTAGAGTTTCTTTTCATATATAAATTTGCCCGGCTTGTCGTGGGTCGTGCCACACGTCTTTAACATACGCGCGTTAATCCTTCTTCCTGTACGTTACTCATTTCCCAATTTCTTAACGTAGCAGTTTTGTTAGGGATTAAGAAGTAAAGGCAAAATGTGGTCCAATCGGTCACTATTGCATGGCCAAATAATTTTTATATTCACCTAATATTTTTTATATTTGTTTAAAAATTGTGCCAGCGTAGCATTTTTACTGGACCCCACTGTATTCAATACCTTTACTATTTTACTTCTGCCCCACTGTAGCTAAATATAATATATTTTCCATTGTGACTTCCAGCTTCTTGAATAAAAACACATATACAAATGCAACAACCACAACTTCTATTTGACATGAGATGATTTTCCCGTTACATAATTTGTACAGACAGAATTTTTTTTTATATTGTCGTTCACGCATGTTATACATGCTTAAGCAGGTATATAGATTTGCATTTCGCGAACATTCTTTTTTTGTTATGTTATAACTTACCCCTTTGGAGAAACCCTTAAGGATATTCCCGAAGCCTTAATAAAATGTAGAAACCGTTTCGCCAGAAGAAAGCATTTTCGAAAATTAATAGCCTCTTCCATTCTGACCAATTCTATAGATGAAAGACCGTTCGCCAACATTTTAATTTTGAACGAAAATTTTCATGGGTTACTTGACTCTGGTGCTAGTGTCTCAGTGTTGGGAAAGAACAGTATGGAATTCATTAAAAGAAATAATATTCAATTAAGACCTTTTTATTCTAAAATATCCACCGCCGATGGCTCCAAGAACACCATTCTTGGACACTGTAATTTGCCCGTCGTCTATAGGGGAGTTACTCGAAACCTAGATTTTTACGTTTTTCCCACTTTGACTCAAGAGGTGTACTTAGGTTTGAATTTCTGGCAAATTTTTGCTATTGCTCCACATATTGTACCCACTGTTGCCTCCTTAAATATTAACTCGGTAGAAAATAAGGACATTTGCTTTCATAACCTGACTAATGAACAGGAATTACAGCTAGATATTGTAGTTGCAGAGTTCCCTTCGTTTGAAAAATCCGGACTCGGCCGGACTAAACTTCTAGAACACCATATAGACACCGGTGATGCTGTCCCCATTAAATGCAAACATTACCCCCTCTCACCGCCAAGGCAAGCTGAAGTCTGCCAAGAGCTTGATCGTCTTCTAGAGATTGGCGTTATAGAGGAATCCAACTCACCCTGGTGCTTCCCTATCGTAAATGTCAGAAAACCGGGTAAGGTACGCTTATGCCTAGATTCGAGGAAATTGAACCTTATAACGAAAAAAGATTCATATCCTCTACCTCACATTCAGGGGTTAATGAGTAGATTAAAGGACACACACTTCATAACCGGCTTAGACCTAAAGGACGCGTTTTTTCAAATTGGCCTCACAGAGTCATCCAAAGAGAAAACTGCCTTTGCAGTGCCAGGTAGACCGCTCTATCAGTACCGAGTAATGCCCTTCGGTCTTTGTAATGGACCTCAAACGATGTCCCGCCTAATGGACAAAGTAATTCCATCTCGTCTTAGGGAAAACGTCTTTATTTATTTAGACGATCTTCTTATTTGTAGCCCTACTTTTGAGGAGCATCTCGGCCTTTTACGCCAGGTGGCAAAATGTCTGAAAAATGCCGGTCTTACGATCAATGTGGCAAAAAGCAAGTTTTGTCAGGCCGAAATAAAATATTTAGGTTACCGTATTGGAAGAGGGTGTCTCAAGGTAGACCCTGAAAAAATATCGGCAATAGTTGATTTTCCCTTGCCAAAAACTCCGCGTCAGATTCGCCGTTTTGTAGGTATGGCCAATTGGTACCGGTCCTTCATTAAAAACTTTGCAAGTTTATCTGGTCCATTAACCGACTGTTTACGAAAACAAAGTGGAAAATTTTCAGTGCCCCCATCAGCAATTAATAGTTTTGAAGAGCTTAAGAAAGCTCTATCTGGTGCACCGGTTCTGGCCCAACCTGATTTTTCTCGAGAATTCATCATACAATGTGATGCATCTCGCATTGGTGTCGGAGGAGTGTTATATCAATTAGACGAGGAGGACAAGGAAAGACCAATATCCTTCGTCTCGCAGAAGCTAAATGGAGCACAACGCAACTACACAGTTACGGAACTGGAATGCTTAGCTGCCGTTATTTGTGTTAAAAGGTTTCGACCTTACGTCGAGGGCTTGCCCTTTAAAATAGTCACCGATCACTCCAGTTTAAAGTGGTTGATGAACCAAAAAGATCTGAGCGGCAGACTCGCACGCTGGAGCCTCAAGCTTCAGGGTTACGATTTTAAAATGGAGCACCGTAAAGGTTCCTTAAACGTTGTGGCAGACACCCTTTCTCGCTTTGATATTGATGCGCTAGACATTGACCATAGTTTTCCTGAAATTGATTTAACCTCGGTAAACTTTAATGACCCTGATTATGACCGGCTTAAGCAAACAGTTTCTACCCATTTAAATACACTCCCGGACCTACGTCTGTCTGATAACCATGTATACAAAAGAGTTCAGTTTCGACATGGAATTGACAATGAGGAGGAAAGCCTCTGGAGGTTGTGGCTACCTGACTCACTCAGGGAGAAAGCCATCAAACTAGGTCACGACTCTAGCTCTCACGGCGGTTATTTTAAGACCTTATCTCGGGTACGACAAAAGTATTATTGGCCCTGCATGGCTCGTGATGTAAAGACTTACGTGAGTAAGTGTGACGAGTGTAAAGCGATTAAGTCTCCGACACAGGGACTTCGACCTCCCATGGGAGATGCCTTTATAACTGTTCGTCCTTTCCAGCGTCTGTACTGTGACTTTCTAGGCCCATATCCGTGTTCAAAGTCGAAAAATACTCAGTTATTCATTGTTCTTGACCATTTCACAAAATTTATTTTTCTCCAGCCACTAAGATCAGCAACTTCCATAAATATCATTGACTTCTTTCAAAACCATTTATTTAACACCTTTGGAGTGCCGCAGTACGTCCACAGCGACAACGGTAAGCAGTTCGTCTCAAAAGAATTGCAAGAGTTCTTTCAGCTCTTCGGAGTGACCCACATTAAAACCGGTCTGTATTCTCCCCAGGCTAATGCCTCGGAGCGAGCAAACAGGGAAGTCATATCTAAAATTCGATTTTTCTTGAAAGACCAAAGTAACCATCTGAATTGGGATGAGACCATACCACGCATTCTATCTGTTTTACGTAGTGATTTTCATACCGCCATTCAGTGTTCCCCATACTACGCTATGTTTGGCCAGAACATGTGCATGCACGGCTCTTCGTACCCAATTTTAGCGAGACTCAATATGTTGGAGGACGACACCATTATTAAGAGGACAGATAAACTGACCCAAGTGAGAGAGAAAATTCTTCGGAAATTGGAAAAGGCCCATGAAAAATCCGCCAAAACGTATAACACCCGTACTAAAGCTGTGAATTATCGCGTGGGACAGGAAGTGTTCCGAAAAACTCGCGATCTTAGTAATTTTCAAAAGGGACGAATTCCAAATTTACCCCAAAGTTCGTAAAATGCCGTATCCGCGCCAAGGTCGGTAATGCTTTGTACGACATAGAAGATCTCCAGGGGAAATTAGTTGGGAGGTTTCATGCCTCAGATTTAAGACCCTAGAGTTTCTTTTCATATATAAATTTGCCCGGCTTGTCGTGGGTCGTGCCACACGTCTTTAACATACGCGCGTTAATCCTTCTTCCTGTACGTTACTCATTTCCCAATTTCTTAACGTAGCAGTTTTGTTAGGGATTAAGAAGTAAAGGCAAAATGTGGTCCAATCGGTCACTATTGCATGGCCAAATAATTTTTATATTCACCTAATATTTTTTATATTTGTTTAAAAATTGTGCCAGCGTAGCATTTTTACTGGACCCCACTGTATTCAATACCTTTACTATTTTACTTCTGCCCCACTGTAGCTAAATATAATATATTTTCCATTGTGACTTCCAGCTTCTTGAATAAATACACATATACAAATGCAACAACCACAACTTCTATTTGACATGAGATGATTTTCCCGTTACATAATTTGTACAGACAGAATTTTTTTTTATATTGTCGTTCACGCATGTTATACATGCTTAAGCAGGTATATAGATTTGCATTTCGCGAACATTCTTTTTTTGTTATGTTCTGGCTATTTAAATAGGACAAAAATAAAATTGCAGTCAGTCTGTACATTGCGTTCAAGTTGTTCACGTGGGTTGTTGTATATTGTGCGGTTCGGTGTGAAATATTTATTAAATGTTTTTTTTTATAAGTGCAATACTGTTCACAAATAACTATTGAACAAGTTTTAAAAACAAAAGGAAAACTAATTATTTACCGAAAAGCAAGTGTAGTAAAATTGAAGATAAATCAACCCTTAGCCAGTTTATCAATTTGGAATTAAAAGTGATTTTTTTTGTGCAATAACCATAATAATTATTGGTACTGTTTACTTAATTTTTTTGAGCCATCGGCAAACCAAAAGAACACGCTAGTTGTCTTACGGCCAAGTTATGTGCGGCACGCTGAACCCTTATATTGACCGTGTCTGGCTAGGGTTGTGAACGTAAAGTTATGCATAACAAAAGAAATAGGTTCCGAAACCAAAACGTTAAAACGCCAACCGTCATTTACACCCCCCCCAAACTTCAGAAAAGACTAAACAAAGACTGTTAGAAAACTTCAGTGAAACTTGTGTTAGTTTAAATAAAACAAAAGGCCAAAATAACAAACCTGGTACTTAAGGAAACAAAGAAAGAAAAGGACAGAAAATCATAACAAGTCAGAACAACAGAAAAAAATAAAAAAAATAAAAACAAAAAAAAAATTGAGAAATCATAAAAATAAGGCAAGAGTCATTTGCAAATTCTTGTCACTACCACCAAATATTAAGAAGTAGAAGAACCGCCTGGTAAAGAAAATTCCGTTAGGAACAGTGGCAAACCCCTTCACCCAACCACCAGCTAAGAGAAAAAAATTATGAACATCACATTTTTTTTTATGACATTTGTATGTTATGTATGTAAGTAGCCTTAAGTCTTATATGTAAAAACTCTAAGTGGAAAAAGAAAACAAACAAGAAGATAGTAAACAAGAAAAACCAAAAAGAAAGAAAAAACAAAAGAGAATTAAATACTTTAGAATTGTTAACAAATTAAATATAACTACTCATATACATACATACATACATATTTCCATGCGAGCACACAAAAAAATTAATAAGTAAACCGAAAAACGATTGCTATCAAGCTTTTTCTTTTTTTTCCTGTAATTTTGTATGTTTGGTACCCGTTGCATGTATATATGTATGTACTTATATGAGTAAAAGGTTGTACTTTTACAAGTAGCAGTAACAGTCCAACCTCGTATAACACAACCGTGCGTATTAAATTGTATAAACGGTGATTCCTAATTAAATGAATGTAAATTGAATTGAAGAAACCAAAAACAAGAATAAAACTTAAATACTTTCATTAAATATACTTATACATATATATATATATATATATATATATATATATATATAGGCATATATATATATAGATAGTGTATACCACTTTTTTTCTGTTGAACTATAAACTATAACACAAAATTTTTTT
The DNA here is from genome assembly GCA_930367215.1 of Pollenia angustigena. Classification (NCBI taxonomy): domain Eukaryota; kingdom Metazoa; phylum Arthropoda; class Insecta; order Diptera; family Polleniidae; genus Pollenia; species Pollenia angustigena. The sequence goes on along the minus strand of OV884056.1, from coordinate 94,752,934 downwards.
TGTGTAACTCGTATCCACTACCTACTGTATATGTATGTTAATATATATATATATATAAGAAAACTGTTGGCACCCATACAGTCCAACCTCAGTATTGTAACCATACCACATAAATAACTGAATTTGTTTGTAAATAAAAATCGAATGTTACATTGAATTAACATGAAGAAAACAATGCGTTCCTAAATCATAAAAATCCCAGTTATCGTGGGGCAGGGTAAGTTGTCATGTGGAAGAAAGTAGACTTAAAATTTTTTTTGGGGTATTTAGAAGAATAAGAGTGAGTGTGATTACCATAGGCACAGCGGCGTAGGCCATGGGAGGGGAAAAATTCACTCCGGTGACGAAAACATCTCGTCACCCAGGATATGGTCATATTTGACAAGCCATTGATGCCCTACACGTAGCCACTACTTTTATTGGACAGTTGATTGATTTTATTTTATTACGTCGGTTAGAACAAACGTCCTTAAATGTTTCTTTAAAGCTTTTTTTTTATGTTTTGTAGAGCAAAGTCAAAGTAAATCAATTTAGTGGCCGTGTATTGGTTTATCCATGGGTTGTCAGACGTGGACATAATTTAGAGAAGTGGCTGGACGCTTCAGCTCAATAAAATTCTTTGTTATACTTTTTTTTGGGTTTTCATAAATGGTGTTTAAATTTTGGCATGAAAATTCAATAACTATGTTTACGCGACGATGAACCTGGGGCTTAATAGAAACACACCAATTAAATATGTGCTAGCCGGAACTAGCTTTTTGCCAGAGTCTCCATATTCATATTTATACTTAAACTCATATGTAAAAATTTAAAGGAAAAGGAAAAATTTTCTAATTATAAATCCGCGCGTAACATGATGTTTAAATTCTTCTGATATATCACACTTTGAAATTTTGAAACGTGAAACATTCAAAACAGAGAATCCATGCAAAGCAGAACAAAAATGTCTAACTTCAAATAATATATATGTACATAATTTTTTACAAGAGTTTGAAAATGTTCTGATGTTTGAGCACAGGGAGTGCATATACCATTTTATTACAATGTTGATGGAAAATGAGGACTACGGAGTAGATGAAGGACCAAACGTGCCTCATTTTGAATGCTGCCCATGGTATAATACAAATTGTAAAGAGGGTCCTTATCCGTGCAGGTGCACGTTATACTACATAAGAAATGTAGTCAATTTAATAAATAGTTATAAGTTTATATTTAATAATTAATAAAGAGCAAATATTAAAAACTAAAATGTGTTTTTTTATCTTTTATTATATTCTTAAAAATATACTTAAATAATTTTAAAATTAGTTTGAAACTCATATTTTTAGATCTTAAATAAATAAATACACAACAATAAACACCACATAAAATTGAAGTTTCACTCTTAATTCGAAGACTGTTATAAAAAAAGTTTAACAATTTAAAAAAAAAAATCTAAAGTACTTATTAGGGGATTGGCCAGCAGAACAAAAGTACTCCGAGGTTTGTTTTTAGGAAAATAAAAAGCAATCCAATGCTCTCCAGGCTTTTGTGATGGATCAGTTTTAGCAACGTTAAATTACGGTTTTAAAACTGGGTTTTAACTGTACATAAAATTTTATGCCATGGAAAGGAAATGATTTAAACGTTCGATATGCCAATAAGATTATTGTCGGAACAGGCTTTAGCAGCGCAACATAAGCTGTTCCGCAAGACTCGCTTAAATAATCACACTTTGAAATTTTGAAACGTGAAACATTCAAAACAGAGAATCCATGCAAAGCAGAACAAAAATGTCTAACTTCAAATAATATATATGTACATAATTTTTTACAAGAGTTTGAAAATGTTCTGATGTTTGAGCACAGGGAGTGCATATACCATTTTATTACAATGTTGATGGAAAATGAGGACTACGGTGTAGATGAAGGACCAAACGTGCCTCATTTTGAATGCTGCCCATTGTATAATACAAATTGTAAAGAGGGTCCTTATCCGTGCAGGTGCACGTTATACTACATAAGAAATGTAGTCAATTTAATAAATAGTTTTAAGTTTATATTTAATAATTAATAAAGAGCAAATATTAAAAACAAAAATGTGTTTTTTTATCTTTTATTATATTCTTAAAAATTCTTAAAAATATACTTAAATAATTTTAAAATTAGTTTGAAACTCATATTTTTAGATCTTAAATAAATAAATACACAACAATAAACACCACATAAAATTGAAGTTTCACTCTTAATTCGAAGACTGTTATAAAAAAAGTTTAACAATTTAAAAAAAAAAAAATCTAAAGTACTTATTAGGGGATTGGCCAGCAGAACAAAAGTACTCCGAGGTTTGTTTTTAGGAAAATAAAAAGCAATCCAATGCTCTCCAGGCTTTTGTGATGGATCAGTTTTAGCAACGTAAAATTACGGTTTTAAAACTGGGTTTTAACTGTACATAAAATTTTATGCCATGGAAAGAAAACGATTTAAACGTTCGATATGCCAATAAGATTATTGTCGGAACAGGCTTTAGCAGCGCAACATAAGCTGTTCCGCAAGACTCGCTTAAATAATGCCAGAAAAAATTAATATGGCTGTTAATCATCTTCCAAAGTCAGCTGGACCAAGTTAAGGAACCCCAAATTCCTTTGTATGAGAAGGAGGCGTGTCAGTGGGCGGAAACACCCCATTTTTAACATTTTTCTTATTGGTGGTGGGCAACATCCCTGTGCAAAATTTTTTTCACATCGGAGTACTTTTTCTATTTTTGTCCAAAAATACACTACATCGCTACATTCTGCAACGTTTTTCGCTCGAACGTCGGCTAGATATTAAATTTGCGCGGGAGTAACATATATAGCTTATAAAGAAAAAGTTGATGAATTCCTAAAAGAAATAGGTAACCCTTACCCTTATTTACATTGTAAGGGTAAGTCTTAGTTCTTCCATCAAATAAAAACAGACTTTACAATAAAAATAAGCTTGGGGTTTTTTTTATGAATAAAAATCACCATCATCAAATTCGCGAGTAACGTCAGAGGAAGCTTCGACAGCCACAAAACTAAGCATATATTCGCAAATATAATAAAAGGTCAATAGCACAACTTCATTCCCTGAAAAATTGTGCAATTGATCCATAACTGAGGATTAAGTATATTTCTTTTTAAGCGTTTGCAATCTTGTTTTTTATTAAGGTACATACACCCCATTTAAAGTAGTTGATAACAAAACAAATATCAAATATCATAATCAGTAAACAAAATTACATATGTATTTTAGTAAACATTTTTCCAATTAGATGTAGATATCAGGGTTGACCCTCAGTACAATCTTCCATGTGTCAACTAACGGTGTGTTTCTGAGAGTCATGCTAAGCAAATAATGCAAAAATTTCAATCGTAGATATATGCCGCCGACGGAGAATTCGAAATGGATCTTTTGAACACGTTTTCGAATGTAACGGTATCAATAGACGGTTTATTTCGCATTTCGAATGAATACGTTAACGTTTCTGAAATTAAAATGGGATCATTTGCTTATACATTGATTTTACTCATTTTGTATTGCCGGTACTTAATACACGCGAAAGAGTGCCGTGACACTGAAAATTTTCTAAATCATGGCCTCCGATTTAATTTAAGCTGTGTTCCAGTATCAAGGCTTCTTCTGGACGTTGATATTGATAATAGCAAGTGTACGGAAGCAATAGCAAAAGAAGGTTTAAAAGGTTAATTTTATCAAATACATCAAATTATTTTCTTCTGCCGTTCGTATTGATGTACCACGGCAATCTACAAATTCAAGTAATCATACAGTGGTAGATCTTATATCTATAAACCTACCCGTATTACGACTTCTGTTCTTAGTCAATGCAAGCAAGTCTATGGCGCTTTAACGGCCGGCCCACAAGACTTAAAACTCAATATTTCGTTTGTTGATTTTGATGTCAGCGATTTGAATCATCCGCACGAATTTTACGAAGTACTTTTGAATACAAAATTCGAATTTATTGACGATTTCGATTTTAGAATTGTTTTTAAAGAACCTTTGCAGATAAACACTGTTGTAGACGTTTGCTCTCAATCACTAAAACAAGGATCACCTTGTGGAAGGACATTCCAGATGACGTCATCAGCCATGACTACTCCACCTGAAATAATAAAACCCAACATCAGTGAAGCGCCAACCAGCTCTCCAGAAGCATCATCACTGGCGGCAGCAAACGGTCAACTATCAAACTCATAGTAAAAATCAAAACTGACACAATGGAGGTGGAATGTCGCGCCTATTCTCCATACTCCTAAGGTTTCGAATGCCAAGGTTCGTTTTCACCACTGACGTTGAAAAGATGTATAGACAAGTATTGATTGCCCCTGAAGATCGTCAATTTCGCTTATAATTTGGAGAAAGAATACCACAAGGCCCATTTCCTACTACCAACTCAACACCGTCACTACACTAGAACAATTGGCTGAAGAAACCGACATACGTTATCCCATTGCTTCCCAATTTCTCAAAAAAAATTTCTTCAAATAGCTTATTAACAGCAATACAAATGCAAGAGCAACTCGGGCAGATTGAAATGATGAAAGGCGGTTTTACTTTGCGTAAATGGTGTGCAAACCACTCACAATTACTCCAGAATATTAAACAGAGCGACTTGGAGGTAAACGTAGATTTTGAGAGCACAGACACCATCAAAACGTTGGGATTTGTTGGGATGCCGAAATCCGACAAACTGGGGATTAAGGTAAATCTTGGCAATATCAAGAGGGTCACCAAGCGAACAGTAACGTTCCATTGTAGTAACGGCAAAAATGTTTATTCAAGAATTGTGGGAGTTAAAATTAGATTGGGATCAATCTTTGCCTGTATCACTGCACACTAAATGGATCACATTTGGCACAGATTTGAACGTATTAAAAACTCTTCAAATACCAAGACACATTTTCAAGGGAAGAGTTTCAGAATCCCAACAATTACACATTATTACGGACGCATCCGAAAAGGCTTATGGTGCTGCGGCTTATATTCGATCAGTTTTAAAAGATGCCACCATCATGGTACACTTATTCTGTGCTAAATCCTACATATCTCAAATCAAACGGCAATTAATACCACGATAGGAGCTATGTGCAGCTACACTTGGAGACCAACTAGCCACAGAATCAGGTCTGATTTAGGAATTACAAGCCCAGTTGTAATATAAATATTTCTGTTTTTTATTTTTTTTTTAAATTCAAAATTTTCTTGTTGATTGTATTCAATAATTATTCATAGTTATTGTTATTTCAATAACCACTGCACATTCGTATTAATTTCCTTAATCTTTAATAAGTGATGATCCCTATATATTAGTTAATTCTAAGTGAAAATAACTAAATATGTTCAAAAACAAAAAAAAAAAAAAAATAGTCCCTTGTAAATAAGTTAGTACTTTACAGAAAGGGAAAAATCTCCGTTCAATTCCCTATATCTGCATATTTAGTACAACGCTGTGACACCGAATATATCAACCATATATTTTCTTTGTTAATCTTTTAAATTCGTTCTTCTTTTGAAAAAAAAGCACTCAACATGTATGTATCATGTATATTAATATACATGTTAAGAGAGCAAGAGACATGTGTTTGGCTAGTTAGTTGTAAACGTTTAGGAAAGAAAAAGAAAACTTTTATAATGTTTAATTGCGTATTTGAGTTAAATAAAGGAAAGAGTGAAAAAAAAAAAGCAAATATCAAGTCAAAGGGCGAGATATTAAGATTACCTCGTTCTTTTTAAAATTGGCTTTTGGATGAGACGGAATTTTAAACGGTGAAATAAATTTTTTTGAACATAAAATTTAGTGGAAAATATTTCCTTTAAAGGGAGCCTAATACCTACATAATATATAAGGGTAAATACCTTATGAAATATACGGATTTGATTTTTTTTTACCATAAACCGATTGGCATACCAAATCAGGGTAAGAATCATAAAAGTTAATATGTAGAATTTATGGTGTAATATAAAATTATTCCCAGATCAGGCGAGGTGTTGGACACGTGTTTCGGAGCTTCGGCTAATATCTACCTGTTTCACATACTCTGGAACTCCAAACCATTTTTTTTTGGTATTTTCCCTAACACGTGACTTACAACACTTAAAATCTATTGGACACCGATCGGCTAGCCTCTGTGAATAATTGCTCACCATTCGGCTATATAGAAAAAAAAGCGTCAAAAAAAAAAAAAAAAAAAATCTCCAAAATCGGAGTACCATAAATAGTGGTTCTTTTTATTACCAAGTAAATCCAGTGTCTTACAACTCAGCTCAACCCGAAACCATTAAAATCAACAGGGAAATTCTAGTTTTTGATCGGCGGCGAAGCACGCCGACTTTACTACCCTCTACATGAAGATTGTTTTTTTGTGTCATTCAACATTTTCAATATTGAAATCTTAAAGTAAAACTCTCAGCAAGTGCCCTTTTATATTTTAAAGTGCTTATCATAAAATTTCTCTATGCTAAAATCCTCTTTAATAACAAATACCCAAACAGAAAGTTATTACCCCACTAAGCCTATTAAAGATTTTCGTAACTCTAATATTAAATTAAACTTAGTCTCAATCCGTCCTAAAAACAAAACACTAATACAATAAGTATCCATACTAACAACATAAAAAGGAAAAAAAAAACCCCCCCCCCCCCTAATCGTATCTTCCAATATTTAGTTTACAGCAACACTCGTAAAACTAACCATAGGCTTAATGCCTACTTTAAATTATAATTATACTGTTTCTCTAATCCACTACACTTGTATCTTTTGAATCATAAATTTTCCCGACTTTAATTTCCTATAAAAAAAAAAAAAAAAAAAAAAAAAGAAAAAAAATTACTAAACTAAAACCCTACATTTTGTTTGTTACTAAAATTTCTAAATTGATATTAACCTATTGTACAATATAAATTGAGAGTATAACACATTCTTGAGAAAATTCGAAAAGAAAATACCAGAAAAGAAAAAAAGAGAAAAAAAAAACCCCACAATATCATCGATTCATCATCTTGCTGGAGGCCTTCATGCAGCGATGGAACCAAAAAAAAAAAATTGTAAGTTCTCATTTCTTGAAATTTTCTTAATTGTTATACAGATCAAGAATATTATTCTCTTAATTTTAAAACTTCCCATTCTCAGGAGTATTTTTTTGTTTGTTTTTTTTTTCTTTTTCTTTTAAACATCTTGCATTGCACCGAATTAACATTTAGGAATACTGAAAGATTAAGACCAGAAAACAAAAGAGAAAGAAAAAAAAAAAAAAAGTAATAGATAATATATTATTGAGAATAATCAGAACTATGTAACTTGTAGCTTTTATCATAATTTAGTATCTACCTACGCATATACATTCTTTAGATATTAGTTTTTTTTATTGCTCTTACACTCGAGGAATATAGTTAATATTCAATATTTTATGAGATATATACATATGTAATTTTCTTTATATAATGAAGTGAATTGTGATTGGGTAATGAATGAAAAGAAAAAAAAAAAAGGAAAATATATATTTTTTATTGTATTAATTAAAAATCAAATATGGCGTAACTTTTAATTTAAAACGTAGTGGTCGGATAAAAGGGTCTTGTGTATGGGGCATTTCTTTGACAGAATAAAGGCCATCAGGAAATCATAGGTAGGGTAGGGTATTGGGGCCAAGAACCACCACATCACGGTTCTGGTAGGGTGGTAGGTGCGACGCGAAGGTTGAACAAGGGTTTCTATTGATTTAAGGGCATTTTACTCGCACGTGATTTTTTTTTTTGTGACTGTAAGGCTAATCTTGGGGCAAGAGTCCCGCCCATTTCTCACCAGACGAGCTAGCAAGCAGAGCACGTGCGTAACGCTTACCAAGAGTGCCTTGTGGGGATGTATGTCGTAAGACCATCCTAAGTACATATGTAGCTTCCAAATTGGGGCAAGCAAAAAACATGCATCACAATTAAATGGCGCCCAACGTGGGGCCCGAAGACATTCTAGTTTTACTATGTATATCTTTTCCGAATATAACAACGGCTAATATATGTGGTTGTCTTTGGACCTTTAACATTTAACCTCTATTCATATTATCATATTAACTTTTAAGGGATATAATTTAAAATAATAAGTTCATTCTAGTGTTTGTCATTGATTTGGTGTTGACCAAGAATGCAAGGACTGTAGGTTAAAGTAGGAAATATTGTATTAAGAATGTCAATTTCCTTTACAATCCACTTTTATCCTATGGATAATTCATTCCTTTGTGTTTCCATGATTTATTAATTTAAATGTATCTTAGATTTTGGATCAATGTATGAGATGTTTTTTTTTTATTGAATACCAGATTTATTTACCTAGGAAATACGATTGTGAAGCGGAATATGTAGCTCTTGTCGTCCAGGTTTTAAATAACTTTGTTATATTGTAAAATTATCTGATATACTGACCAAATTGCAAATTCGAACTTCATTGCACACCTACCTACCTACGTGTATTTGTTTTTTCGCACAACCTTTTTTTTTTTTTTAGACCAACTATGTTTTAAGGCAAAATATTATAAACGTGTTATTTATATTTTATTTTCTATTAAATTTTAAATTAAGCCTAAACTGAATTTTCTAAGAAAATGGCCAGTAACAACAATACTAATATAACTTCGCAGGTAGAGAATTTTTGTCTGCCACAGTGTAGTATATGTAAGAAGGACTACGAGTTAGACGATATTATAGTTTCTACACCGTGTGATCAGGTATTTCATAAGGTGTGTATAGTAGATGTATTGAAAGAGACATTAGGTTGTCCCATATGTGGCAAAGCTTGTAGACAAAACAAACTAAGGTCATATGATATTCTTTCTGAAAAGACGAATAATTCTTCAACAACAGCAGCTCCTCCACAGATGTTGGAGAACTCAGGTCGTGGAGCTATTCCAAAGGCTCCAGGACAAAACAGAAGTTCCCCTGGGCAAAATTTATTTGGTTGGGCAATGCCAGAGACTCATGGATTACCTGCGCAGAACAATGGAAGAGCATTAGAAGAATTCTTAAATAGATCTCGGGATAAGGGAAATATAGACGATAATTTATTGCAAGGGCTAATAAACGATGCTGTTCAGAATCAGTTAGCAAACATGAATTTGAATGAGAATTCTTGTAACCGAAATAGTGTAGATAGTCGTAATGCAAATCGTAACAATAATCGCGTTCGTAGGAACGCTATGAATAGACCAAGTATAGGCCAGGGTAATAATCAATCATTTAATTTAACGACTGATAAGGTATCTATGATTATCTCCAGTTGGCAACTTAAATTTAGTGGGCAAGAAGAGGGAGGATTGTCGGTTGACAATTTTATTTATCGTGTCCATGCCCTTACAATGCAGAGTTTGAGGGGCGACTTCAATATTTTGTGCCGCCATATACATCTGTTATTCACAGGAAAGGCCCTTGATTGGTTTTGGCGGTTCCATCGAACTGCTCAAGCTGTAGATTGGGAACTGTTATGTTATGAGTTAAGAAATCAGTTTAGGGATCGTAGAACTGACTTTGACTTGAAGGAATTAATTCGTAATCGCAAGCAGAGAGTTGGAGAAAAATTTGATACTTTTTACGATTCGATTCTTCAGATATCAGACCGCTTGCAAGCTCCGTTCAGTGAACTTGATTTAGTGGAAATTTTAAAACGGAATCTGCGTCCTGACGTGCGCAAGGAGCTTTTACATTTCAACATCGAAAGAATTACGGTATTACGAGAATTTGTAAGAAAACATGAAATTTTGGAGGAAGAAGTAGATAAGTATAGAGCAAATAGAAATTTTGGGACACGTAAGGTATCAGAATTGGAAACGGGGAGCAATTTTGACGAAGAGGTAGAGATAGAAGAAATAAAGGAAATAATATGTTGGAACTGCTCTGAAAAAGGCCACAAGTTTGAGGACTGTTTAGGAGAGAGAAGAATCTTTTGTTATGGTTGTGGTAGTCCAAATATTTTTAAGCCAAACTGTAGTAGATGTAACAAATTATCAAAAAACTTCCTGGGCCCTCGGTCACCAAAATATCTGTCCAAAGCGACACAATATTAGAATCGACACCATGCCAAACTAATCCTTGTTTTGATGATAAGACACACGTGTCCAGTAATAATTGTGGTGTTAGGGAAGTCGTACCGGGACATTTAAGGCCTTATCATATTAGATTGAGGGAGTATCAAGAGGCAAGACGAAGAATTTTTAATGAACAGATAACAACTTCAGTGCAGGTAAATAAAAGGGTTAAGAGATCGACTAAAAGATTTAGGGAATTTTGGAAAAAGGTTTTGCAAAACAGGAAGTGTATTTTATCAGCGGTAATCTCTGATAGGAACAAATTTGATTTAAGGCCCTTTGCTACTGTGAGGATCTTTAATGAAGATATCATTGGAATGATAGACACAGGTGCAACAGTATCTTGTTTTGCATCTGACTATGCCAGAAAATTTTTAGAGGAGAATAAAAATGAGTATGAGAAATTTTGTGTAGTATTGAAAACAGCCGATGGTAGACAACATACTACAATGGGTAGGGTTGTCACCACAGTTACCTTTAGGGGAGTTTCTAGGGAGATAAATTTTTTAATAATACCTAATTTAACACAGAACCTTTATCTTGGAATAGACTTTGTTAAAGCTTTCAATTTGGGATGTGATTTGTTTGATGATAACTCTTTAACGGTGGAGAAACCAAGTTTGGGTGAAATTGAATCCGATGATAATGTTCATAGATTGGATTTGAGTGACCGGAAACGATTGGAGGATGCGATAAATTCATTTCCGTCGTATGCAAAGATAGGTTTAGGTAGAACTTCTTTAGTTACTCATGTCATAGATACTGGGGAAAATACCCCAATAAAGCAAAGACACTTTGCTATATCGCCAGCTATTGAAAAATTACTTTTTGCAGAAATAGACAGGATGCTGCAATTAGGGGTGATTGAGGAATCCCAAAGTCCGTGGTCATCGCCGGTGGCACTGGTGCTTAAGCCTGGGAAGGTGCGACTGTGTCTAGACGCCAGGAAGCTGAACAGTGTCACTGTGAAAGACGCCTATCCTTTACCTCTCATTGATGGAATTTTCAGTAGGCTTCCAAAGGCCAGATTTATTTCGAGTCTTGACCTGAAAGATGCTTTCTGGCAAATTCCTCTTGATGAGAGGTCAAAGGAGAAGACGGCTTTTACTGTGCCTGGGCGTCCACTATATCAGTTCGTAACCATGCCCTTTGGCTTGTGCAACGCGCCACAGACGATGTCCCGACTTATGGACAAGGTCATTCCGGCACATCTGCGTACGAAAGTTTTTATCTATTTAGATGACTTGCTGGTGATAACGGAGACTCTTGATGAACATATACTGGTACTTCATGAAGTTGCTTGGCATATGAGGAAGGCGAATCTTACACTGAATATTGAGAAAAGTAAATTTTTGCTGAAACAGGTAAAATATTTGGGACACATAATCGGCCATGGGACGATTCGGACAGACCCAGACAAGGTACAAGCTATTCGTGATTATCCGTTTCCTAAGTCGGTCCGTCAACTTAGAAGGTTTTTGGGGCTATGTGGATGGTATCGACGGTTTGTCCGTAATTTTGCGGCAGTAACATCACCACTAACTGATATGTTACAGAAAAATAAAAAGTTTACGTTGACTGAAGAGGCAAAACGTTCATTTGACGAACTCAAAAACTCCTTATGTTCCGCACCCGTGTTACATAACCCTGATTTCGCCCGACCTTTCTCCATACAGTGTGACGCTAGTCAATATGGGATAGGGGCAGTGCTTGCACAGACAACTGATGACGGAGACGAAGTGCCTGTAGCGTTTATGAGCCACAAACTAACCTCGGCACAAAGAAAATACTCAGTTTCTGAGCAGGAGTGTCTCGCTGCAGTTATGGCCATAAAAAAATATCGATCGTATATCGAAGGTCATCCGTTTGAGGTCATTACTGACCATGCTTCGCTAAAATGGTTAATGAGTCAATCGGACTTACATGGACGTCTTGCTAGGTGGGCGCTGAAGTTACAGGGCTTCAATTTTACCATTAGACATAGAAAAGGTTCTCAAAATATAGTGCCGGATTCACTTTCGCGTATGTATTCAGAAGATAATAGTATGATTGATGCTGAAAATGTTGACGCCTTTTGGATTAGCGAAATGGACAGTTCTATTGACATTGATTTGGAATCGGATGAATTTAGGTCGCCTGGCTATTTGGCACTGACAGGGAAACTTAGATCTAAAATTAAATACTTACCAGATATTCGAATAGACAATGGATTTATTTATAAAAGAGTAGAGCACGCTCAAGGGAATGCAATTCAAGAGGAAATGTCTTGGAAACTGTGGGTTCCCGACTCATTGACGGAAGATTTAATTAGAAGAGCCCATGACCATCCACTTTGTGCGCATGGAGGAGTAGGGAAAACTTTACGTCGCTTAAAAACATTTTATTTTTGGCCTAAAATGACTAAACAAATTGCAGCATATGTTGGGTCATGTGAGATTTGTAAACAAACTAAGCCAAGCAACAAAATTCTGAGACCCCCAATGGGCCAACCAGCGACATCCGTACGCGTATTTCAAAAACTGTATTTAGATTTATTGGGACCTTATCCAAGGTCGACGTCGGGAAATATTGGGATCATAATTGTATTGGACCACATGTCAAAGTTTCATTTCCTGGAACCAATTAGAAAATTTACGGCAAAAGTAATAATTGAATTTTTAGAGAAAAGAATTTTTCATATTTTTGGTATTCCTGAATCGATCACCACGGATAATGGAGTTCAATTCAAGTCCCACATATTTAAAGAAGTTCTAGATTCGTACGGTGTTTTTCACAATTTCACAGCCATTTACTCCCCACAGGCTAACGCCAGTGAGCGAGTAAATCGCTCGGTGTTGGCAGCAATTAGAGCTTATGTCAAACCTACACAAAAAGATTGGGACGAAAACCTTTCGGCCATTAGTTGCGCCCTAAGAAGTTCGGTTCATGCTAGTACTGGGTTTTCTCCTTATTATGTTCTATTTGGGCAGAATATGCTTTTAAATGGTAAATCATACAATCTTCTACGTCAATTAGCTTTATTAGAAGAACCTGACATTGAGATAAGAAAGGACGAAAAATTAGATTTGATAAGACAGGTCGCACAGCAAAATATTAGAAAGGCTTATGAGAAAAATGTTAAAACATATAATTTGCGTTCTAGGCCAGTCAATTTCAATATAGGTCAGATTGTATATAGGAGGAACTTTGCCCAGTCAAGGGCAATTGATCATTTCAACAGTAAGTTGGCTAATCAGTTTGAGAAGGCCAAGATTGTAGCCAAACAGGGAGGGAATTGTTACAAATTACAAGATATGTCCGGTAAAAATATTGGTATTTTCCACGCTAAGGACATTAGAGATTAACTTCAGTTTTTGTTTCACGGTAAAACCACTCTACAAAACCTGTTTTGTAATATAAATATTTCTGTTTTTTATTTTTTTTTTAAATTCAAAATTTTCTTGTTGATTGTATTCAATAATTATTCATAGTTATTGTTATTTCAATAACCACTGCACATTCGTATTAATTTCCTTAATCTTTAATAAGTGATGATCCCTATATATTAGTTAATTCTAAGTGAAAATAACTAAATATGTTCAAAAACAAAAAAAAAAAAAAAAATAGTCCCTTGTAAATAAGTTAGTACTTTACAGAAAGGGAAAAATCTCCGTTCAATTCCCTATATCTGCATATTTAGTACAACGCTGTGACACCGAATATATCAACCATATATTTTCTTTGTTCATCTTTTAAATTCGTTCTTCTTTTGAAAAAAAAGCACTCAACATGTATGTATCATGTATATTAATATACATGTTAAGAGAGCAAGAGACATGTGTTTGGCTAGTTAGTTGTAAACGTTTAGGAAAGAAAAAGAAAACTTTTATAATGTTTAATTGCGTATTTGAGTTAAATAAAGGAAAGAGTGAAAAAAAAAGCAAATATCAAGTCAAAGGGCGAGATATTAAGATTACCTCGTTCTTTTTAAAATTGGCTTTTGGATGAGACGGAATTTTAAACGGTGAAATAAATTTTTTTGAACATAAAATTTAGTGGAAAATATTTCCTTTAAAGGGAGCCTAATACCTACATAATATATAAGGGTAAATACCTTATGAAATATACGGATTTGATTTTTTTTTACCATAAACCGATTGGCATACCAAATCAGGGTAAGAATCATAAAAGTTAATATGTAGAATTTATGGTGTAATATAAAATTATTCCCAGATCAGGCGAGGTGTTGGACACGTGTTTCGGAGCTTCGGCTAATATCTACCTGTTTCACATACTCTGGAACTCCAAACCATTTTTTTTTGGTATTTTCCCTAACACGTGACTTACAACACTTAAAATCTATTGGACACCGATCGGCTAGCCTCTGTGAATAATTGCTCACCATTCGGCTATATAGAAAAAAAAGCGTCAAAAAAAAAAAAAAAAAAAAATCTCCAAAATCGGAGTACCATAAATAGTGGTTCTTTTTATTACCAAGTAAATCCAGTGTCTTACAACTCAGCTCAACCCGAAACCATTAAAATCAACAGGGAAATTCTAGTTTTTGATCGGCGGCGAAGCACGCCGACTTTACTACCCTCTACATGAAGATTGTTTTTTTGTGTCATTCAACATTTTCAATATTGAAATCTTAAAGTAAAACTCTCAGCAAGTGCCCTTTTATATTTTAAAGTGCTTATCATAAAATTTCTCTATGCTAAAATCCTCTTTAATAACAAATACCCAAACAGAAAGTTATTACCCCACTAAGCCTATTAAAGATTTTCGTAACTCTAATATTAAATTAAACTTAGTCTCAATCCGTCCTAAAAACAAAACACTAATACAATAAGTATCCATACTAACAACATAAAAAGGAAAAAAAAAACCCCCCCCCCCTAATCGTATCTTCCAATATTTAGTTTACAGCAACACTCGTAAAACTAACCATAGGCTTAATGCCTACTTTAAATTATAATTATACTGTTTCTCTAATCCACTACACTTGTATCTTTTGAATCATAAATTTTCCCGACTTTAATTTCCTATAAAAAAAAAAAAAAAAAAAAAAAAAGAAAAAAAATTACTAAACTAAAACCCTACATTTTGTTTGTTACTAAAATTTCTAAATTGATATTAACCTATTGTACAATATAAATTGAGAGTATAACACATTCTTGAGAAAATTCGAAAAGAAAATACCAGAAAAGAAAAAAAGAGAAAAAAAAAACCCCACAATATCATCGATTCATCATCTTGCTGGAGGCCTTCATGCAGCGATGGAACCAAAAAAAAAAAATTGTAAGTTCTCATTTCTTGAAATTTTCTTAATTGTTATACAGATCAAGAATATTATTCTCTTAATTTTAAAACTTCCCATTCTCAGGAGTATTTTTTTGTTTGTTTTTTTTTTCTTTTTCTTTTAAACATCTTGCATTGCACCGAATTAACATTTAGGAATACTGAAAGATTAAGACCAGAAAACAAAAGAGAAAGAAAAAAAAAAAAAAAGTAATAGATAATATATTATTGAGAATAATCAGAACTATGTAACTTGTAGCTTTTATCATAATTTAGTATCTACCTACGCATATACATTCTTTAGATATTAGTTTTTTTTATTGCTCTTACACTCGAGGAATATAGTTAATATTCAATATTTTATGAGATATATACATATGTAATTTTCTTTATATAATGAAGTGAATTGTGATTGGGTAATGAATGAAAAGAAAAAAAAAAAAGGAAAATATATATTTTTTATTGTATTAATTAAAAATCAAATATGGCGTAACTTTTAATTTAAAACGTAGTGGTCGGATAAAAGGGTCTTGTGTATGGGGCATTTCTTTGACAGAATAAAGGCCATCAGGAAATCATAGGTAGGGTAGGGTATTGGGGCCAAGAACCACCACATCACGGTTCTGGTAGGGTGGTAGGTGCGACGCGAAGGTTGAACAAGGGTTTCTATTGATTTAAGGGCATTTTACTCGCACGTGATTTTTTTTTTTGTGACTGTAAGGCTAATCTTGGG
Organism: Pollenia angustigena; assembly: GCA_930367215.1. Lineage (NCBI taxonomy): Eukaryota > Metazoa > Arthropoda > Insecta > Diptera > Polleniidae > Pollenia > Pollenia angustigena. The sequence goes on along the minus strand of OV884056.1, from coordinate 94,736,828 downwards.
GCAAGAGTCCCGCCCATTTCTCACCAGACGAGCTAGCAAGCAGAGCACGTGCGTAACGCTTACCAAGAGTGCCTTGTGGGGATGTATGTCGTAAGACCATCCTAAGTACATATGTAGCTTCCAAATTGGGGCAAGCAAAAAACATGCATCACACAGTATGGCTATGGACTGACTCTGAAATTGTGCTCTCATGGATAAATTCATCGTCAGCATCATAAAACATATTCGTAGCAAATCGGGTTTCAGCAATCCAAGAGGAAACCAAGGCAGAACAATGGCGTTGTTGACATTCACTTCAACATACATTTTATGAATTTATTTTATTTATTATTTATTATTAATATATTATGTATTTTACTTTAATGTAAATGGCCCACATATGTTGCGTTTATAAATAATAATAATAATTATTTTATTTATTATTTTTCTTCCATTTATAAGTACTTGCTGACACCACATATTTATTGGTTTTACTTGAAGTTCAATCTTTCCAAGCAATTTATTATTATTTCATCCAAGTTCCTAGCTGGAACATGGGGCTACAACAAAATTTTTCCAATCATTTCTTCTTTATGCTAACAATTTTATTTCACTCCACGTTGTATGCGCCGTCCTAAGTTCATCTTGCACTTGTCGTCTCCATGTTTGAGTGGGCCTGCCTTAGCGTTATTAAGCAATTATTAAGCACAAACAACAGTAGCACTGAGCTATCAAACAAAATGCCGTGATTGAACGATATTGTTAATATACATGACGAAAATGCGGAAGAAATAAATCGTGCGATTAGTACTATAAAGAAGACACCTAAAGAAAGGAGATCCATAGAATATTATAAAAGGAAATCTAACGATCTCGAAGCATTGTGGAAGAACTTCGAAAAAATAGACAATCACATAAGAAGTGATTCGGCAGCAAAGGAAGATCATCCATATTTTGTACAAAAACTATACGAAAGAGTCAAAGGTTTAGAGAGGCTCATGACTACATCCAAACCCACATTCAACATATAAGGGAACAATCAAAGATGCAAGAAAGCAACTCAGGAATCAGTGGGCAGCAGGCACCGGATACAATAATGAACATTTTGATAAACATACAGAACGCCGCCATATCCAAAGTTATCAGCACATTGTACGATATGTTATCCTTAGGTGTTCAGTACACAAGGCAGCAGATTGATGTAAAACTAAAGGAAGTCGAATACAATATGAAAACTATACAGCAATTGCAAGACAAGATATGTACGGAGAATATCGAGCATGATATATTACAATTTCTGGCAAAACAAACAGATATAACGGATAAGATAATACAAATTGAAGACCAAAAAACTAGTTTGACGCCATAAGGTATAACAATAGTGTCAGTATTATTGAAATTGGATCAAATGTAATAGTAACCACTGAGGTGGCGTAATCGTCCAACATGCAATAAAGACGTTGCATGCTTAAAGCATACAACAAAATAATTTTTTTAATAAAACAATATAATTGAAATTTAACTGATGTTTAAATTCTTCGGATATATCACACTTTGAAATTTTGAAACGTGAAACATTCAAAACAGAGAATCCATGCAAAGCAGAACAAAAATGTCTAACTTCAAATAATATATATGTACATAATTTTTTACAAGAGTTTGAAAATGTTCTGATGTTTGAGCACAGGGAGTGCATATACCATTTTATTACAATGTTGAAGGAAAATGAGGACTACGGTGTAGATGAAGGACCAAACGTGCCTCATTTTGAATGCTGCCCATGGTATAATACAAATTGTAAAGAGGGTATTTATCCGTGCAGGTGCACGTTATACTACATAAGAAATGTAGTCAATTTAATAAATAGTTATAAGTTTATATTTAATAATTAATAAAGAGCAAATATTAAAAACAAAAATGTGTTTTTTTATCTTTTATTATATTCTTAAAAATTCTTAGAAATATACTTAAATAATTTTAAAATTAGTTTGAAACTCATATTTTTAGATCTTAAATAAATAAATACACAACAATAAACACCACATAAAATTGAAGTTTCACTCTTAATTCGAAGACTGTTATAAAAAAAGTTTAACAATTTAAAAAAAAAAATCTAAAGTACTTATTAGGGGATTGGCCAGCAGAACAAAAGTACTCCGAGGTTTGTTTTTAGGAAAATAAAAAGCAATCCAATGCTCTCCAGGCTTTTGTGATGGATCAGTTTTAGCAACGTAAAATTACGGTTTTAAAACTGGGTTTTAACTGTACATAAAATTTTATGCCATGGAAAGGAAATGATTTAAACGTTCGATATGCCAATAAGATTATTGTCGGAACAGGCTTTAGCAGCGCAACATAAGCTGTTCCGCTAGACTCGCTTAAATAATCACACTTTGAAATTTTGAAACGTGAAACATTCAAAACAGAGAATCCATGCAAAGCAGAACAAAAATGTCTAACTTCAAATAATATATATGTACATAATTTTTTACAAGAGTTTGAAAATGTTCTGATGTTTGAGCACAGGGAGTGCATATACCATTTTATTACAATGTTGATGGAAAATGAGGACTACGGTGCAGATGAAGGACCAAACGTGCCTCATTTTGAATGCTGCCCATGGTATAATACAAATTGTAAAGAGGGTCCTTATCCGTGCAGGTGCACGTTATACTACATAAGAAATGTAGTCAATTTAATAAATAGTTTTAAGTTTATATTTAATAATTAATAAAGAGCAAATATTAAAAACAAAAATGTGTTTTTTATCTTTTATTATATTCTTAAAAATTCTTAAAAATATACTTAAATAATTTTAAAATTAGTTTGAAACTCATATTTTTAGATCTTAAATAAATAAATACACAACAATAAACACCACATAAAATTGAAGTTTCAATCTTAATTCGAAGACTGTTATAAAAAAAGTTTAACAATTTAAAAAAAAAATCTAAAGTACTTATTAGGGAATTGGCCAGCAGAACAAAAGTACTCCGAGGATTGTTTTTAGGATAATAAAAAGCAATCCAATGCTCTCCAGGCTTTTGTGATGGATCAGTTTTAGCAACGTAAAATTACGGTTTTAAAACTGGGTTTTAACTGTACATAAAATTTTATGCCATGTAAAGGAAATGATTTAAACGTTCGATATGCCAATAAGATTATTGTCGGAACAGGCTTTAGCAGCGCAACATAAGCTGTTCCGCAAGACTCGCTTAAATAATGCCAGAAAAAATTAATATGGCTGTTAATCATCTTCCAAAGTCAGTTGGACCAAGTTAAGGAACCCCAAATTCCTTTGTATGAGAAGGAGGCGTGTCAGTGGGCGGAAACACCCCATTTTTAACATTTTTCTTATTGGTGGTGGGCAACATCTCTGTGCAAAATTTTGTTCACATCGGAGTACGTTTTCTATTTTTGTCCAAAAATACACTACATCGCTACATTGTGCAACGTTTTTCGCTCGAACGTCGGCTAGATATTAAATTTGCGCGGAAGTAACATATATAGCTTATAAAGAAAAAGTTGATGAATTTCTAAAAGAAATAGGTAACCCTTACCCTTATTTACATTGTAAGGGTAAGTCTCAGTTCTTCCATCAAATAGAAACAGACTTTACAATAAAAATAAACTTGGGTTTTTTTAAGAATAAAAATCACCATCATCAAATTCGCGAGTAACGTCAGAGGAAGCTTCGACAGCCACAAAACTAAGCATATATTGGCAAATATAATAAAAGGTCAATAGCACAACTTCATTCCCTGAAAAATTGTGCAATTGATCCATAACTGAGGATTAAGTATATTTCTTTTTAAGCGTTTGCAATCTTGTTTTTTATTAAGGTACATACACCCCATTTAAAGTAGTTGATAACAAAACAAATATCAAATATCATAATCAGTAAACAAAATTACATATGTATTTTAGTAAACATTTTTCCAATTAGATGTAGATATCAGGGTTGACCCTCAGTACAATCTTCCATGTGTCAACTAACGGTGTGTTTCTGAGAGTCATGCTAAGCAAATAATGCAAAAATTTCAATCGTAGATATATGCCGCCGACGGAGAATTCGAAATGGATCTTTTGAACACGTTTTCGAATGTAACGGTATCAATAGACGATTTATTTCGCATTTCGAATGAATACGTTAACGTTTCTGAAATTAAAATGGGATCATTTGCTTATACATTGATTTTACTCATTTTGTATTGCCGGTACTTAATACACGCGAAAGAGTGCCGTGATACTGAAAATTTTCTAAACCATGGCCTCCGATTTAATTTACGCTGTGTTCCAGTATCAAGGCTTCTTCTGGACGTTGATATTGATAATAGCAAGTGTACGGAAGCAATAGCAAAAGAAGGTTTAAAAGGTTAATTTTATCAAATACATCAAATTATTTTCTTCTGCCGTTCGTATTGATGTACCACGGCAATCTACAAATTCAAGTAATCATACAGTGGTAGATCTTATATCTATAAACCTACCCGTATTACGACTTCTGTTCTTAGTCAATGCAAGCAAGTCTATGGCGCTTTAACGGCCGGCCCACAAGACTTAAAACTCAATATTTCGTTTGTTGATTTTGATGTCAGCGATTTGAATCATCCGCACGAATTTTACGAAGTACTTTTGAATACAAAATTCGAATTTATTGACGATTTCGATTTTAGAAGTGTTTTTAAAGAACCTTTGCAGATAAACACTGTTGTAGACATTTGCTCTCAATCACCAAAGCAAGGATCACCTTGTGGAAGGACATTCCAGATGACGTCATCAGCCATGACTACTCCACCTGAAATAATAAAACCCAACATCAGTGAAGCGCCAACCAGCTCTCCAGAAGCATCATCACTGGCGGCAGCAAACGGTCAACTATCAAACTCATAGTAAAAATCAAAACTGACACAATGGAGGTGGAATGTCGCGCCTATTCTCCATACTCCTAAGGTTTCGAATGCCAAGGTTCGTTTTCACCACTGACGTTGAAAAGATGTATAGACAAGTATTGATTGCCCCTGAAGATCGTCAATTTCGCTTATAATTTGGAGAAAGAATACCACAAGGCCCATTTCCTACTACCAACACTACACTAGAACAATTGGCTGAAGAAACCGACATACGTTATCCCATTGCTTCCCAATTTCTCAAAAAAAATTTCTTCAAATAGCTTATTAACAGCAATACAAATGCAAGAGCAACTCGGGCAGATTGAAATGATGAAAGGCGTAAATGGTGTGCAAACCACTCACAATTACTCCAGAATATTAAACAGAGCGACTTGGAGGTAAACGTAGATTTTGAGAGCACAGACACCATCAAAACGTTGGGATTTGTTGGGATGCCGAAATCCGACAAACTGGGGATTAAGGTAAATCTTGGCAATATCAAGAGGGTCACCAAGCGAACAGTAACGTTCCATTGTAGTAACGGCAAAAATGTTTATTCAAGAATTGTGGGAGTTAAAATTAGATTGGGATCAATCTTTGCCTGTATCACTGCACACTAAATGGATCACATTTGGCACAGATTTGAACGTATTAAAAACTCTTCAAATACCAAGACACATTTTCAAGGGAAGAGTTTCAGAATCCCAACAATTACACATTATTACGGACGCATCCGAAAAGGCTTATGGTGCTGCGGCTTATATTCGATCAGTTTTAAAAGATGCCACCATCATGGTACACTTATTCTGTGCTAAATCCTACATATCTCAAATCAAACGGCAATTAATACCACGATAGGAGCTATGTGCAGCTACACTTGGAGACCAACTAGCCACAGAATCAGGTCTGATTTAGGAATTACAAGCCCAGTATGGCTATGGACTGACTCTGAAATTGTGCTCTCATGGATAAATTCATCGTCAGCATCATAAAACATATTCGTAGCAAATCGGGTTTCAGCAATCCAAGAGGAAACCAAGGCAGAACAATGGCGTTGTTGACATTCACTTCAACATACATTTTATGAATTTATTTTATTTATTATTTATTATTAATATATTATGTATTTTACTTTAATGTAAATGGCCCACATATGTTGCGTTTATAAATAATCACTGACACAACATATTTTTATTTTATTTATTATTTTTCTTCCATTTATAAGTACTTGCTGACACCACATATTTATTGGTTTTACTTGAAGTTCAATCTTTCCAAGCAATTTATTATTATTTCATCCAAGTTCCTAGCTGGAACATGGGGCTACAACAAAATGTTTCCAATCATTTCTTCTTTATGCTAACAATTTTATTTCACTCCACGTTGTATGCGCCGTCCTAAGTTCATCTTGCACTTGTCGTCTCCATGTTTGAGTGGGCCTGCCTTAGCGTTATTAAGCAATTATTAAGCACAAACAACAGTAGCACTGAGCTATCAAACAAAATGCCGTGATTGAACGATATTGTTAATATACATGACGAAAATGCGAAAGAAATAAATCGGGCGATTAGTACTATAAAGAAGACACCTAAAGAAAGGAGATCCATAGAATATTATAAAAGGAAATCTAACGATCTCGAAGAATTGTGGAAGAACTTCGAAAAAATAGACAATCACATAAGAAGTGATTCGGCAGCAAAGGAAGATCATCCATATTTTGTACAAAAACTATACGAAAGAGTCAAAGGTTTAGAGAGGCTCATGACTACATCCAAACCCACATTCAACATATAAGGGAACAACCAAAGATACAAGAAAGCAACTCAGGAATCAGTGGGCAGAAGGCACCGGATACAATAATGAACATTTTGATAAACATACAGAACGCCGCCATATCCAAAGTTATCAGCACATTGTACGATATGTTATCCTTAGGTGTTCAGTACACAAGGCAGCAGATTGATGTAAAACTAAAGGAAGTCGAATACAATATGAAAACTATACAGCAATTGCAAGACAAGATATGTACGGAGAATATCGAGCATGATATATTACAATTTCTGGCAAAACAAACAGATATAACGGATAAGATAATACAAATTGAAGACCAAAAAACTAGTTTGACGCCATAAGGTATAACAATAGTGTCAGTATTATTGAAATTGGATCAAATGTAATAGTAACCACTGAGGTGGCGTAATCGTCCAACATGCAATAAAGACGTTGCATGCTTAAAGCATACAACAAAATAATTTTTTTAATAAAACAATATAATTGAAATTTAACTGATGTTTAAATTCTTCGGATATATCACACTTTGAAATTTTGAAACGTGAAACATTCAAAACAGAGAATCCATGCAAAGCAGAACAAAAATGTCTAACTTCAAATAATATATATGTACATAATTTTTTACAAGAGTTTGAAAATGTTCTGATGTTTGAGCACAGGGAGTGCATATACCATTTTATTACAATGTTGAAGGAAAATGAGGACTACGGTGTAGATGAAGGACCAAACGTGCCTCATTTTGAATGCTGCCCATGGTATAATACAAATTGTAAAGAGGGTCCTTATCCGTGCAGGTGCACGTTATACTACATAAGAAATGTAGTCAATTTAATAAATAGTTATAAGTTTATATTTAATAATTAATAAAGAGCAAATATTAAAAACAAAAATGTGTTTTTTTATCTTTTATTATATTCTTAAAAATTCTTAAAAATATACTTAAATAATTTTAAAATTAGTTTGAAACTCATATTTTTAGATCTTAAATAAATAAATACACAACAATAAACACCACATAAAATTGAAGTTTCACTCTTAATTCGAAGACTGTTATAAAAAAAGTTTAACAATTTAAAAAAAAAAATCTAAAGTACTTATTAGGGGATTGGCCAGCAGAACAAAAGTACTCCGAGGTTTGTTTTTAGGAAAATAAAAAGCAATCCAATGCTCTCCAGGCTTTTGTGATGGATCAGTTTTAGCAACGTAAAATTACGGTTTTAAAACTGGGTTTTAACTGTACATAAAATTTTATGCCATGGAAAGGAAATGATTTAAACGTTCGATATGCCAATAAGATTATTGTCGGAACAGGCTTTAGCAGCGCAACATAAGCTGTTCCGCAAGACTCGCTTAAATAATGCCAGAAAAAATTAATATGGCTGTTAATCATCTTCCAAAGTCAGCTGGACCAAGTTAAGGAACCCCAAATTCCTTTGTATGAGAAGGAGGCGTGTCAGTGGGCGGAAACACCCCATTTTTAACATTTTTCTTATTGGTGGTGGGCAACATCCCTGTGCAAAATTTTTTTCACATCGGAGTACTTTTTCTATTTTTGTCCAAAAATACACTACATCGCTACATTCTGCAACGTTTTTCGCTCGAACGTCGGCTAGATATTAAATTTGCGCGGGAGTAACATATATAGCTTATAAAGAAAAAGTTGATGAATTCCTAAAAGAAATAGGTAACCCTTACCCTTATTTACATTGTAAGGGTAAGTCTTAGTTCTTCCATCAAATAAAAACAGACTTTACAATAAAAATAAGCTTGGGGTTTTTTTTATGAATAAAAATCACCATCATCAAATTCGCGAGTAACGTCAGAGGAAGCTTCGACAGCCACAAAACTAAGCATATATTCGCAAATATAATAAAAGGTCAATAGCACAACTTCATTCCCTGAAAAATTGTGCAATTGATCCATAACTGAGGATTAAGTATATTTCTTTTTAAGCGTTTGCAATCTTGTTTTTTATTAAGGTACATACACCCCATTTAAAGTAGTTGATAACAAAACAAATATCAAATATCATAATCAGTAAACAAAATTACATATGTATTTTAGTAAACATTTTTCCAATTAGATGTAGATATCAGGGTTGACCCTCAGTACAATCTTCCATGTGTCAACTAACGGTGTGTTTCTGAGAGTCATGCTAAGCAAATAATGCAAAAATTTCAATCGTAGATATATGCCGCCGACGGAGAATTCGAAATGGATCTTTTGAACACGTTTTCGAATGTAACGGTATCAATAGACGGTTTATTTCGCATTTCGAATGAATACGTTAACGTTTCTGAAATTAAAATGGGATCATTTGCTTATACATTGATTTTACTCATTTTGTATTGCCGGTACTTAATACACGCGAAAGAGTGCCGTGACACTGAAAATTTTCTAAATCATGGCCTCCGATTTAATTTAAGCTGTGTTCCAGTATCAAGGCTTCTTCTGGACGTTGATATTGATAATAGCAAGTGTACGGAAGCAATAGCAAAAGAAGGTTTAAAAGGTTAATTTTATCAAATACATCAAATTATTTTCTTCTGCCGTTCGTATTGATGTACCACGGCAATCTACAAATTCAAGTAATCATACAGTGGTAGATCTTATATCTATAAACCTACCCGTATTACGACTTCTGTTCTTAGTCAATGCAAGCAAGTCTATGGCGCTTTAACGGCCGGCCCACAAGACTTAAAACTCAATATTTCGTTTGTTGATTTTGATGTCAGCGATTTGAATCATCCGCACGAATTTTACGAAGTACTTTTGAATACAAAATTCGAATTTATTGACGATTTCGATTTTAGAATTGTTTTTAAAGAACCTTTGCAGATAAACACTGTTGTAGACGTTTGCTCTCAATCACTAAAACAAGGATCACCTTGTGGAAGGACATTCCAGATGACGTCATCAGCCATGACTACTCCACCTGAAATAATAAAACCCAACATCAGTGAAGCGCCAACCAGCTCTCCAGAAGCATCATCACTGGCGGCAGCAAACGGTCAACTATCAAACTCATAGTAAAAATCAAAACTGACACAATGGAGGTGGAATGTCGCGCCTATTCTCCATACTCCTAAGGTTTCGAATGCCAAGGTTCGTTTTCACCACTGACGTTGAAAAGATGTATAGACAAGTATTGATTGCCCCTGAAGATCGTCAATTTCGCTTATAATTTGGAGAAAGAATACCACAAGGCCCATTTCCTACTACCAACTCAACACCGTCACTACACTAGAACAATTGGCTGAAGAAACCGACATACGTTATCCCATTGCTTCCCAATTTCTCAAAAAAAATTTCTTCAAATAGCTTATTAACAGCAATACAAATGCAAGAGCAACTCGGGCAGATTGAAATGATGAAAGGCGGTTTTACTTTGCGTAAATGGTGTGCAAACCACTCACAATTACTCCAGAATATTAAACAGAGCGACTTGGAGGTAAACGTAGATTTTGAGAGCACAGACACCATCAAAACGTTGGGATTTGTTGGGATGCCGAAATCCGACAAACTGGGGATTAAGGTAAATCTTGGCAATATCAAGAGGGTCACCAAGCGAACAGTAACGTTCCATTGTAGTAACGGCAAAAATGTTTATTCAAGAATTGTGGGAGTTAAAATTAGATTGGGATCAATCTTTGCCTGTATCACTGCACACTAAATGGATCACATTTGGCACAGATTTGAACGTATTAAAAACTCTTCAAATACCAAGACACATTTTCAAGGGAAGAGTTTCAGAATCCCAACAATTACACATTATTACGGACGCATCCGAAAAGGCTTATGGTGCTGCGGCTTATATTCGATCAGTTTTAAAAGATGCCACCATCATGGTACACTTATTCTGTGCTAAATCCTACATATCTCAAATCAAACGGCAATTAATACCACGATAGGAGCTATGTGCAGCTACACTTGGAGACCAACTAGCCACAGAATCAGGTCTGATTTAGGAATTACAAGCCCAGTATGGCTATGGACTGACTCTGAAATTGTGCTCTCATGGATAAATTCATCGTCAGCAAATCGGGTTTCAGCAATCCAAGAGGAAACCAAGGCAGAACAATGGCGTTGTTGACATTCACTTCAACATACATTTTATGAATTTATTTTATTTATTATTTATTATTAATATATTATGTATTTTACTTTAATGTAAATGGCCCACATATGTTGCGTTTATAAATAATCACTGACACAACATATTTTTATTTTATTTATTATTTTTCTTCCATTTATAAGTACTTGCTGACACCACATATTTATTGGTTTTACTTGAAGTTCAATCTTTCCAAGCAATTTATTATTATTTCATCCAAGTTCCTAGCTGGAACATGGGGCTACAACAAAATGTTTCCAATCATTTCTTCTTTATGCTAACAATTTTATTTCACTCCACGTTGTATGCGCCGTCCTAAGTTCATCTTGCACTTGTCGTCTCCATGTTTGAGTGGGCCTGCCTTAGCGTTATTAAGCAATTATTAAGCACAAACAACAGTAGCACTGAGCTATCAAACAAAATGCCGTGATTGAACGATATTGTTAATATACATGACGAAAATGCGAAAGAAATAAATCGGGCGATTAGTACTATAAAGAAGACACCTAAAGAAAGGAGATCCATAGAATATTATAAAAGGAAATCTAACGATCTCGAAGAATTGTGGAAGAACTTCGAAAAAATAGACAATCACATAAGAAGTGATTCGGCAGCAAAGGAAGATCATCCATATTTTGTACAAAAACTATACGAAAGAGTCAAAGGTTTAGAGAGGCTCATGACTACATCCAAACCCACATTCAACATATAAGGGAACAATCAAAGATACAAGAAAGCAACTCAGGAATCAGTGGGCAGAAGGCACCGGATACAATAATGAACATTTTGATAAACATACAGAACGCCGCCATATCCAAAGTTATCAGCACATTGTACGATATGTTATCCTTAGGTGTTCAGTACACAAGGCAGCAGATTGATGTAAAACTAAAGGAAGTCGAATACAATATGAAAACTATACAGCAATTGCAAGACAAGATATGTACGGAGAATATCGAGCATGATATATTACAATTTCTGGCAAAACAAACAGATATAACGGATAAGATAATACAAATTGAAGACCAAAAAACTAGTTTGACGCCATAAGGTATAACAATAGTGTCAGTATTATTGAAATTGGATCAAATGTAATAGTAACCACTGAGGTGGCGTAATCGTCCAACATGCAATAAAGACGTTGCATGCTTAAAGCATACAACAAAATAATTTTTTTAATAAAACAATATAATTGAAATTTAACTGATGTTTAAATTCTTCGGATATATCACACTTTGAAATTTTGAAACGTGAAACATTCAAAACAGAGAATCCATGCAAAGCAGAACAAAAATGTCTAACTTCAAATAATATATATGTACATAATTTTTTACAAGAGTTTGAAAATGTTCTGATGTTTGAGCACAGGGAGTGCATATACCATTTTATTACAATGTTGAAGGAAAATGAGGACTACGGTGTAGATGAAGGACCAAACGTGCCTCATTTTGAATGCTGCCCATGGTATAATACAAATTGTAAAGAGGGTCCTTATCCGTGCAGGTGCACGTTATACTACATAAGAAATGTAGTCAATTTAATAAATAGTTATAAGTTTATATTTAATAATTAATAAAGAGCAAATATTAAAAACAAAAATGTGTTTTTTTATCTTTTATTATATTCTTAAAAATTCTTAAAAATATACTTAAATAATTTTAAAATTAGTTTGAAACTCATATTTTTAGATCTTAAATAAATAAATACACAACAATAAACACCACATAAAATTGAAGTTTCACTCTTAATTCGAAGACTGTTATAAAAAAAGTTTAACAATTTAAAAAAAAAAATCTAAAGTACTTATTAGGGGATTGGCCAGCAGAACAAAAGTACTCCGAGGTTTGTTTTTAGGAAAATAAAAAGCAATCCAATGCTCTCCAGGCTTTTGTGATGGATCAGTTTTAGCAACGTAAAATTACGGTTTTAAAACTGGGTTTTAACTGTACATAAAATTTTATGCCATGGAAAGGAAATGATTTAAACGTTCGATATGCCAATAAGATTATTGTCGGAACAGGCTTTAGCAGCGCAACATAAGCTGTTCCGCAAGACTCGCTTAAATAATGCCAGAAAAAATTAATATGGCTGTTAATCATCTTCCAAAGTCAGCTGGACCAAGTTAAGGAACCCCAAATTCCTTTGTATGAGAAGGAGGCGTGTCAGTGGGCGGAAACACCCCATTTTTAACATTTTTCTTATTGGTGGTGGGCAACATCCCTGTGCAAAATTTTTTTCCCATCGGAGTACTTTTTCTATTTTTGTCCAAAAATACACTACATCGCTACATTCTGCAACGTTTTTCGCTCGAACGTCGGCTAGATATTAAATTTGCGCGGGAGTAACATATATAGCTTATAAAGAAAAAGTTGATGAATTCCTAAAAGAAATAGGTAACCCTTACCCTTATTTACATTGTAAGGGTAAGTCTTAGTTCTTCCATCAAATAAAAACAGACTTTACAATAAAAATAAGCTTGGGGTTTTTTAAGAATAAAAATCACCATCATCAAATTCGCGAGTAACGTCAGACGAAGCTTCGACAGCCACAAAACTAAGCATATATTGGCAAATATAATAAAAGGTCAATAGCACAACTTCATTCCCTGAAAAATTGTGCAATTGATCCATAACTGAGGATTAAGTATATTTCTTTTTAAGCGTTTGCAATCTTGTTTTTTATTAAGGTACATACAACCAATTTAAAGTAGTTGATAACAAAACAAATATCAAATATCATAATCAGTTAACAAAATTACATATGTATTTTAGTAAGCATTTTTCCAATTAGATGCAGATGTCAGGGTTGACCCTCAGTACAATCTTCCATGTGTCAACTAACGGTGTGTTTCTGAGAGTCATGCTAAGCAAATAATGCGGAGAATTCGAAATGGATCTTTTGAACACGTTTGCGAATGTAACGGTATCAATAGTCGGTTTATTTCGCATTTCTAATGAATACGGTAACGTTTCTGAAATTAAAATGAGATCATTTGCTTATACATTGATTTTACTCATTTTGTATTGCCGGTACTTAATACACGTGAAAGAGTGCCGTGATACTGAAAATTTTCTAAATCATGGCCTCCGATTTAATTTACGCTGTGTTCCAGTATCAAGGCTTCTTCTGGACGTTGATATTGATAATAGCAAGTGTACGGAAGCAATGGCAAAAGAAGGTTTAAAATTCCTTTTGTGGACTGTTATGCATTTTGTGGAGCCAGGTACTAGAGTCTTAGTTACAAAAAATTCTAGTGTACCAAATGCGCAATCTTTTCATATGATTACCGAAACTCAATTTGATATTGTTACGTGACTACTGTGTGCATCAAATGAGAAATACAATGAGAATTGATATAGTTAATTTGTGTACACTGCCGAATGGTCGATTTCATTTACCAGATGCTGTTTACACGTCAACGAATGTCCTTACTACCACCTCATATGAAGATGTACAATGGGATCTCAAATTGATATTAATACCTTTAGATAACGGTATTCTTAGTTTCGACGAGTGGTTATTGATGGCACCATTTAACGTTTTCTTCATTGACAAAACGTATAGCATTCTAGAGGAGACTATGGAGCGCCCTTCACATGATTATTATTGCATAATGACAATGAGCTCGGGCACAAGATATCTGAGTCATAATAAATTATTGTTACATCGAGATGAAGATATTGGCTGTATAAGACGCAAAAAGCATGTTAATTTTATCAAATACATCAAATTATTTTCTTCTGCCGTTCATATTGATGTACCACGGCAATCTACAAATTCAAGTAATCATATAGTGGTAGATCTTATATCTATAAACCTACCCGTATTACGACTTCTGTTTCTTAGTCAATGCAAGCGAGTCTATGGCGCTTTAACGGCCGGCCCACAAGACTTAAAACTCAATATTTCGTCTGTTGATTTTGATGTCAGCGATTTGAATCATCCGCACGAATTTTACGAAGTACTTTTGAATACAAAATTCGAATTTATTGACGATTTCGATTTTAGAAGTGTTTTTAAAGAACCTTTGCAGCTTAACACTGTTGTAGACAATATCGTGACAAATTATGATGAACATTGTCATCCCAACTTTCAAATTAATAATAAAATTGACGATTTCTTGTCGCAACAATTCACCTACACATTTCGTCCTATCGACATACAGGCTTTAAAACACTGTTACTCTTTCACCCCCGAAAAAAATGCAGAAATAATAAATGCCATTATAAAATTTATCTGGGACCGATGGAACGCAGGAAACAAATACACTTCAGCCATCATAAAAGTTTTGTATCTGCATCGATGCCAGCGACTTGGAATTGCAGCTTTTATAACCATTGAAGAATTTGATGAACTGCTACATGAAATCAAAGAACTCGGTATTAATGCAACATTTAATGCTCCCATGTTTAATGGTAAATTGTCATTACGTTCAAGTAACGGTATGGCATGGAACTCTTTTGTTGATCCAAATGTACGAATTGTGATTCATTGTCTATTTATGGCTATTAAAGGCCGGCACACATTTGCTACGCTGCCTCTTGTTGTTGGCAGTCGTGGTTGAAAATCGGCTATAATAAAAAATGCTATTATACTGCTAATGAATCTGCTTGTTAAAGATCCTTTTTTGACAGCGAATGCCGATTCTAATGAAAATGTGTATGTAAAGGAATTGAATTGTCGTGATGATATTAATAATGACATTGATGTAGAGTCTCTAGCACCAGTACAAACTTTATTTTTATTTGCCAGATATTTTAATGATGTTGCTGATGATTATTTTTCCCCAGTCCTAAACTAAAGATTCCGCAGTGGATTGCTTTCAAGGAATTTAAGACTGCACCATCGATGATGATGGGATCATAAATGACATTAAAGGGGCAGAAACTATATTTCTTCCTGGTAGAGAAAAAGAAGGATTAGTAGACATATTGAAAGTGAAAGACAACCCAGATAATAACGTGTGAGAAAAAAGGAAAACAAGTTCCCTGCAGACACTGTTTTAAATTTAATTTTAATAAAATGTTTGAAGGTGTTGGAATGAAAAATGGAGAAATCTTTCATACACGAACATATGTTCTCAAAAGAAACTCATCAAGTTGATTGTAATTTCTCTTCCTTGCATTTTTGCCCATTCACATTCCTTGCCTTTGCAGGGTTAAATCTGTTATTTAATATACTTCCCTTTAAAGGATGGTTAATAAGCTATATGTTTCTTGCAACCATTAACCTTGTTCCACATGTACTAGGAGCTTTTATATTATGTTACTCATGTTCTTGACTCAATTCATTAAGGAATGTGTTGAATTGAAAAAAAACAGGTTTTTTTAGATCGCAGACCACTTATAGCTTTATTTATGAATAAGAACCCATCCTCTAAACTGACTGGAATCAGACTTGAATTATCAAACTATGACTTTGCATAAAATAATGAATAACCCAAACGCAGACGCTCTATTTTGTATTGAGATAAATTCCAAAATATTGACAGATAATTCCAACGTATATTAATGATAAAGAAACGAAAACTCTGGCAATAACACGTATTATGCTAAACTAAAATAAAATTGATAACTAAAAGAACGTTCAAAATAATAAAAAGGACGGTATATTTCATGAGGACTAAACACATCCATGTTTGGGAATGCACGTCAATAAATGATATATGATGAAAAGCTGCAGCAAGAATATAATGAATATAAAGAACTAAATAATGAAGTTACGCGCATATTATTAAATAAAAGCGAAAATCCCATGTTTTCAGCAACAGTTTTGGAGAAACTTTTATTGAAATTAAATAAATTAAAATATATTAATTCAATAAATTAAAATATTTAAATATATAAAGGCCGAAATCTTAAAGGAGAATATAGTAAGACAAACAACAATGATATCAATATTATATTTTACAAAATGCCAAAAAGAGTAATACCGTGTTCTGATATGCACCTTAATTGAGTTTTACGCAATAAATGACATTATTGAGCTCAATTATTTATATAAAATTGCAATTTAGTTATTGCTCAGTTAATACGAAATTGTTATAAATATTGAGGAAACTTAAAATGCGACCCTGTCATAAGTGTGCTTAGTGAGCAAAACACAATTAACTTAACAAAGTGTTTTGATAGTTGACAACTGAAATTACAACAAAACAAAGGCCCACCCATTACCTCCCCGCAAAAGCCAGATGCCTTAAAGATGTCAAATGTTGTTTTCATTTTACTTATGCAAGTTAACACACTATAACTCAACCAACATGGCGGAGTGCAACGACCCAACTCGTACACGCGCATATCATAAATTGCAACTAAGCAATTCTTGTCGAAATACGAAACCCTGCTTGCGCTGCATTAGGAAATCATGGGAATAAAGCTGTCAACCCGTTCCCATTAATTTAAAATGTAAATTATAAACTGAGGTAGTATTAGTTATGTTCTTGAAACTTAAAAATTAATAATAAGCTATTTGTATGTAAGTTTTAAACAAAAATCAAATTAAACAATTTTAAACCAACTCTCGAATGACTGACAGCGAATATAGTGGTACTAGTAACGGTTCTAGCACGGAAGCTTTACACTGGATAACTACATCCGGTGACTCAGGAATAGAATTTGACAGAAATAGGACAATAGTTGACAAATAGTTCTGCTTACTAAGGAACGTAGACATCTTCTGTACAACTTACGTAGACAAAAATTAGACAACTAAAATGGCCAATCCAAATAATTTAATTATGCCACCAGTGCTTAACACACAAGCTCAAATTGGTGTAAGCACCACAAATTCCATCCCACCTCTCCCAACAAATTTGTCTTCAGAGTTAGAAGCGAAAATAGTAAATCTCGTACGAAGAGCTTACGCGGATGAAGAACGTTATAGACAAAAAGAAAAATTTTTTACAGACCAGGGAATCGACGAACAACACAGGGACTTAACCGACTTAGACCAGATTCCAGATATTGTCAAATGCCTTCGGGACTTTTCCTGGAACCCTACTGAATTCGGTTCATGGAAAAAGAGCATGGAAAATGTGTTGAGAATTTATGAACCTTTGAAAGGATCATACCAAATACCAAATGTCCTCTATGACACAGGGAAATAAATCAATTCAAGACTTCTATAAGGAAGTATATGCACCTTTGTCTTTAATTTCAAATAAAATTTCTTGTTTGGATACAAAATAATTTGGGTTTTCTTTGGAATAAAAGATTTAAGTTTCTTAATCTATAATGAAATTGTTTAAACAAATAATACTATTATAATTAATTAAAAGAAAAATTTAAATTATTAATAAATAATTATAATAAAAAAATAAAATTTTTTTTTATTTTTCTAACATTTTCGATAGTTAGGGTGTATTTATTTAAGTACGTGTAACACACGTTCGTCACTGGGAATAAACAAAAATTTAAATAAAATAAAACAAATAAACACTTTGTTTTTTTTTATTAGCAAAACACGAACTATGGTGGATTTTTTGAGGATGCTTAAATCATATTATTGGCAATGTATGATCCCACTGATGTTCATAAATTGCTGATTTCAGAACTTTTAAAGGAGAGAACGGCCAACGCCTCGGTATCCATCAATGAGTCAACTGCTCAATTGGCCACCATCAGTGCCAATACCAAGAACTATTGGAATCAAACTCCTACCAATCAACAAAAAGGAGGACAAAACTGATTGACAGAAAGTGTGGAGCACAATCAAGAACATGTAGCAGTGGAAGACCAAAACCCACCCATCACTCAACAACAAATCAGTGAGAGTTGGTCAGAACTCTCAAAACTCATACTAAAAGAGTCAGATCAGGCCCCAATCTCACAAAAAACTAGATATGCATCCGGTATAGTCGGATTAATCCTACTTCACTGCTTCAAACTAATAAGTTGAACTACACAAATCAACGCACAAATCCATGAGTTTTAGACTAAATCGCCATTTTAAATCGATATATGCTCCTGAAAATTGGGCCATAACAATAGTCCCCCCTCACTTTCAGTCCATCAAGGTATTGCCCCTTCAATTTGCTTCTCCTGATCAGAGTATTTTGAATTTACTATCAATTATACTCTGCAAGCTTCTGATCTTATAGTCAATGAAGGCGCCATCTCAAATAGTAAAAGGTCTATTTTATGGGTCTTGTTTGACACATATAGAAATGGCACCCGGGATAAGCTCTTTGTCTGGGGGTGTTATGACATCATCCACATCTACATTGCCTTTTGCTTGAACAAAATGCCCTAACACTGCATTTTGCCACAGTAGAAGGGGTGACACTTTAATCATCTTTAAATATAACAAGGATTTAATAATTTAAAATAAAAAAGTGACTCTTTAATCATCTTTAAACATCTTTAACCATCTTCAAACATCTTTAATCATTTTTAAACATCTTTAAACATCAACAACTGACAACAATCAAATACCAATATGGAAAAGGAAGCGGCCTGTAAGATTAAATATTTATTACCTTTTTTAATTTATGTTTCTTGAAAAAAATTGCCATGATCATGGACCATGGATATAAGCAGCGGCAGAGCAGCGCGATAGCAAGCTGGGTTTTATATAACGCTGACGTTGATGCTTATAGTTGATGTGTGTGTGGGGTGGTGCTTAAACAAGAACCAATGGTTTTGTTTACGACAAGCTCCTAGTTTGTGTATATATAACCGCATGATAAAATAGAATTTTATCAGTTAAAATAGAAATGTCAACGGAAAGTGTTGTAGATTTAATTAATAACGTTGAAAATTCTTTAATCGCAGAAGAAGCATTAAATTTAAATAATCAAAATAATTTTTATTATAAATAAGTTAAATTTATAATACTTATTTTAATTATTATAATATTAATAATAATCGTTTCTTCTATTATTTCTTCGTACGAAATATTAAAATCATCGGAGCATATTTTACATAACATTAATATTTTATTAATTTCTACTACTACATAATCTCCAATCCATTAAATAATGTCTTGTGACTAATGAATTTTAAATACTTATCAAGTTTTACAGAAGAAGTTTGAAAGTCCTAAACAATTAATAGAAGTATGGACAGCACAAACCAAAATTGTTCGGAAGATTCATTTTGCTTGTTTGAGAATAATGGACAAGATGTTGGGGAGCTAGTTGCAGCTTTTCTACACCAAATAACAATAATTTCTCTAATTACAGAGAAAGAGAAGGAGGAGAGGAAAGTCAATCTTTGGGATCAGGATTTTCCGTTGAAAATAGATCCACAGTTATATCCCCATCTATACAAGAGTGGCTTAGCTGTGATTACCAAGGAGGAAATCGAACAAGTGATGAATATGTGTCCCAATTGGGATCAATTGTGCGATCCATTTTGCGAGTGGCTGCCATGATCATGGACCATGGATATAAGCAGCGGCAGAGCAGCGCGATAGCAAGCTGGGTTTTATATTACGCTGACGTTGACGCTTATGGTTGATGTGTGTGTGGGGTGGTGATTAAACAAGAACCAATGGTTTTGTTTACGACAAGCTCCCAGTTAGCATTATATATTACGTAATTTAAACTCGTTTTGAAATTTGTTTATATTAATTATAGACTTTGCCCTTATCGTATGATTTTTTTATTTAGAGTTAAATGGTTAATAATAAAAATATTAAATGAATATTCGTAAGCAAAACAACGGTTTCGCATTGTTATTTCCTGGTAGAAACTATTTAGGGCCTGGTAATCAATTTCCAAACGGAGAACCGCAATCTGAAGCTGATAGAGTCGCTTTTGAACACGATCGGCTACTGATATACTTTTACTTTGTATAAAAGTAAATGGAACAAATAATAATTTTTTTTTTAAAGCTATTTAACAAATATATTTTGCACAATTTGTTTTATTTTAAAATAACTTCATTCAAAGTGAAAACAAATTTATAAATCATTTCCATCTGGACTCCGATATCGATTCGCTAGTAAATTTGTTCGGGTCATTGGGTATTAATATTAACGACAAAAAGACAACTACGGATCAGGTTAGACTTTTAATAGAAGCACATACAGGGCCGCTAATAGCTAGGATAGAAGAATTAAACAGAAATTTCGAAAGTTTAACGGTTTCGGACACAGTGGGCGAATTCGAAGAGGAAAATATCGATATTACGGTGCGTTGTGACGAGTCACTGGACGTCATAAAGACTTTGCCAACTTTTGATGGTTAGCACTCGTACGTGAGCTGGCGTGAAACTGCCACGCATTCCATGAATCTCTATGCCAGGGGTAGTAAGCTAGTATTATGCTGCTTTAACGATCTTGAGGAACAAAAAAATTGAAGAGGCGAATGACGTACTGACTAATCATGGAACTGTACTAAATTTCGACGCTATAATTAGCCGTCTGGACTTCGCTTGCGCAAACAGAAGACCTTTGCACTTAATAGAGCAGGACCTTAGCGTTATGGGACAGGGAACACACTCAGTACTGGATTATTACAATGAGGTTAATAAGAAATTAACAGATTTAATAAATAAAACCATAATGAACGGACCATAAGGAACGGACTCCGCGCTGACCAAAGAATTAAACAACAGGAACAGACGATATGCTGTAAGGGTTTTTGTGACAGGGTTAAATCCTCCATTGGCAGATATACTATTTTCAATCTCATCGAACAGTTTGCCAGACGCTTTGGCAAAGGCGCAAGAGTTGGAGGCGAATAAGGTGCGAGCCAATTTTGCACTTCATTTCAACAGGTCAACAATTCATGGGAATAATAATGGTAATAATAAGGGACAAAACTTTTTACGTTTTCCAAATCGCGGTCAGAATCATGTCAATTATCGCCAACCTGAGTAAAAACCAGAACCGATGGAGCTAGGTAGTTCATCATATGCGATTGCTAAACCAACAGGGAATTTTAGCAGTAATAGGAATTTTGGTCAGGAAAAAACTTTTTATCGAAATAATAATTTCCACCGTTTCCTTTTCCGTGTTACACATAGACGGTTCCTTATCGTATTATCATATCCACGCTTAGAGTTTTTTATAATCTTTCAAGATTCAATTCATCGCGAAATATCAAAACTATTTTTAGGCTGCATAAGGACTACTCTTTTGGAATTCTACCCAGGATCAACTGAAGAGGACATCTACGAAGTTGAACACCACATTTTAACTGATTTCGAAGGAATAGTTGACACACTTACCTTGGGATACAGTGATAGATTTATAGTCTCACTATACTCACGCCTCATTCGCATTGTAACCGGACAAGATCCAGTCATCCCAACCAACTCATCAGGTCGGGTATTGCTAGGATCTGGAGGGCTTGCACAGCATTTGCGCAGGCTATTCAAAACATCCTTACTAAAATTTGTGACAGAACCTGAGAAAGAACTAAATAGCTCTAGCTCAAATCCTGACTTTGAGCTAAAGAAAAATATCAGCAGTTCTAGTTCAGATTTAGATTTTGTATCTTGCTACCAGTCAACCGCACAGCAATCAATAACATCAATCCAAAACCAGTCCATACAGGATAAAGCCATGTCGTCCAACGCCATAGTTAGGGAGTGGCTTAGACCATCAGAGGCAGCTCCTGCAATGTCTGACGACGTTGAGGAGGAATACCGTGCCTTAGAGATGGAGCTAATGTCCATCTCTTTAAATGATGATGTTGTCACTGACACTGCCTCGGTGTTTGCTTATGTGGGTTTTAATGCTGATGTCATAAGATCTGCTCTTAAGGCTCATGAGACTGACATGCAGGTCTATGGTAAAGAAATATGCACTTTGATCACAATTGTTCTGTCAAGAGGCACATCAATTGCCACAAAGAGCAAGGAGAAGATGACTCCCAAAGGGCTAGAGATTTTCAACAACTTGTGCTCAAAGTATAAGATCAAGAGGGCTCAGTATGCCAAGAAACACCTGCCCAACACTGATGTCACCTTATCAAGAGTTGTGGCCTCGCATCCTGAGTTGGCTTTCCTCATCTTGCAATGCAAAAACCTAGAGAGGCCAATAAGTCTAGCTGCCATGAAGGAAGCTGGGTATAGTGACTTTGCCCCAGGCTTGAGGGGAAGCTATGCGTTCAGCAGTTTCCCCGTGGATAAGACACTTTTCCACACTGGAGTAGCTGCAGGAGCACTGGCTTACATGACTCTAGAAACCAATCTGTTGAGGAAGAAGACAGACCCCTTGCCAATCAATGAGTGCTTCATGAACAGTGTCACTTATGCAAGAGCAACCATGCAAAGCGCGAGGTTCGAAACAACTAAGCGATCTGAGTGGTTTAATAAAATGGTCATCCAGCAAGCCACTGCCACCTTGTGGTAAAATAGACTTTGCTTAGTATTCCCTGAAGCTAAAGAGCAGCTTTCCCTCCTAGGATTTGTTGCTCCGGAGTCAGGAAGGATGAGGTATGCCCACTAAGAGTGGGGCACAAAGACCGGGACCAGCATCACTTGCTTGTAATGCTTATCGACATTAGATATGTTGAAGTGATGTTGGACTTTAGTTGCTAGAAGCTCCACTTGGAGTAGCGTTCTTATAAATATTGTAAGAAACGTTAATTAAAATAAAAAATAAAAAAAAAAAAAGTTCAGTCACCAACCTCAAAATAAAGCACCGAGAATAAATAACATTAATGAGGATTCTTTTTTAGGGCAAGAATTGGACTGCCCTACATCATTAGGACAGCCTCAACAGGGAGAAGATGTAAAATTTTAATAGATAGTGGCGCGACAAGCTGCTACTTCTAGTGCTGGAGTTCTCACGAACAGAAAGGAGTTAGTTATTAAGAAGAGGGTAAGAACCATTAATGGTTATACCATCATCAAACATTTTTATGAAGCTAGTATTTTCGGTTTTAAGAAAAGATTCTATGAAATATCTAATTTAGAATCAGACATCCCAATAGGTTACAATTTTCTGAAAAGAGCAAATATAATTTTGAATTTTGATGAAGGCACATTAACTTGCGGTAAACACTGCGAGAAAATTATAGGTTTTGGACAGGAGAATTCAGTTTGTATTGATGAAAATATAAAGTGAATAATTAATTTATATATAAGTTAACACAAGCACCGCATAAAACGATTACCACTAATTTAGTCAAATGACTTCATTCCGTGCCAGCCCTGATTTGTTTAAAACACATCTCCTATGTCTCTGTGGAAGCAGACATATGAGATGTAAACTCTTCTATGCTTATTTCTTACTTTAAGTAGCAAGTTAACATTAAACAAATAGTTTGTAAGTTTTGGAATTAATAAATCAATCACTTGTATTTTGGAACTTAACGAGTCAAGTCATTTTAATTGGCGCCCAACGTGGGGCAAAAAAATTCAACAAGTAATTAAAATATAAAATTTTAAACAAAAAAAAAACTTATTAAAATTAAAAAATTCAATAAGTGACTAAAATATAAAATTTTTTAAACAAAATTCTAAACTACTCAAACTCAAAACCAACAAAATTCAACAAGCGATTAAAATATAAAACTTTTTTAAACAAAACGTTTAAAACAAAAAAACTTATTAAAATTAGAAAATCCAATAAGTGACTGAAATATAAAATTTTTGAAACAAAAAACCCCTTTTAAAATTAAAAAATCAATAATTGACTCTCAGAATAGGCAAATAGTTATTAATACTAAGACAATGGAACGGATAAATAAGTTGACAGAAACAGTTAACATAATTATTAAAAACTCCAAAAGTAAACAAATTGGCACAGGCCATTTGTATGAAACCCTTCTTGCACGCAATAGAATGGTAATTTCCGACATAAAAACTTTGTTGATGACTATCACTCTTGCAAGGATAGGTAGTGTTAATCTTTCAATTTTCGACTCTAAAGATGTAAAAACCATAGCTGATAATCACTCCACGAATGCAACTGTAGCTGATTTGATGGAAGTATTCTATATTAAGGTCCTAATGGACAATGATTTTTGTATTTCTTATTTAAGTATCCTAGACCTAGATTAGAATGTAAGAAAATAAATTTGTTTCCTGTTCAACATAATGGGACAATCCTTCACTTTGATGTGAATAATAACGTGGCTGAATGAGGCAGTCAAGTAATGGCAATCGGAAATTGCAGCACAGCACTTACCTCAACTTTCTGTAAAGAAATATTGGTGCTCACATGTGCCCAGCAACTTCACTCTGGAGGAGTGGCTCATTGCAACACACGGCCTAGCCACCTCGAACCACTGGCTGTGATAGACGATGGCATTATTATTATAAATGACAATACAATTGAGGTAATATCCAACGGAAACCCTCCGAAAACATTGACCGGAACCTATCTTATTACCTTTGAAGAAGAAATACAAATCAATGGTTCTATCTACAAAAATTCCAGAGGTACAATGAAGAGAACCCCGAGTTTATCTGCGGCTCCAAATCTTAATATTACTGGGCATCAAGAAATTTAAAGTCTTCCTTATCTGCATAAGATGAGCGCTGAAAACCTAAAGCATATCGGAGAAATTAAGCGCAAAATGTCCAACCCGGTAGTTTCAAGCCTGGCTACAGTGGGAGTTTTGATCGCCCTCTATGCCACCCTTAAGCTCCTGCAGAGGCGAAGAAATGGGCGCCTACGCCAGGATGTCCAGGTTGCAATTGAAAGCTACTTAAGTAGGGGACGTGGGAATCTGCTGAGTAGGCAGATTCCATGTCCATAAGTTAACATTAAACAAATAGTTTGTAAGTTTTGGAATTAATAAATCAATCACTTGTATTTTGGAACTTAACGAGTCAAGTCATTTTAATTTATATACTGATGTTTAAATTCTTCTGATATATCACACTTATATCGTAAAATTTTGAAACGAGAAACATTCAAACAGAGAATCCAGACAAAGCAGAACAAAAATGTCTAACTTCAAATAATATATATGTACATAATTTTTTACAAGAGTTTGAAAAGGTTCTGATGTTTGAGCACAGGGATTGCATATACCATTTTATTACAATGTTGATGGAAAATGAGGACTACGGTGTTGATGAAGGACCAAACGTGCCTCATTTTGAATGCTGCCCATGGTATAATACAAATTGTAAAGAGGGTCCTTATCCGTGCAGGTGCACGTTATACTACATAAGAAATGTAGTCAATTTAATAAATAGTTATAAGTTTATATTTAACAATTAATAAAGAGCAAATATTAAAAACAAAAATGTGTTTTTTTATCTTTTATTATATTCTAAAAAATATACTTCAATAATTTTAAAATTAGTTTGAAACTCATATTTTTAGATCTTAAATAAATAAATACACAACAATAAACACCACATAAAATTTAAGTTTCACTCTTAATTCGAAGACTGTTATAAAAAAGTTTAACAATTTAAAAAAAAAAAATCTAAAGTACTTATTAGGGGATTGGCCAGCAGAACAAAAGTACTCAGAGGTTTGTTTTTAGGAAAATAAAAAGCAATCCAATGCTCTCCCGGCTTATGTTATGGATCAGTTCTAGCAACGTAAAATTACGGTTTTAAAACTGGGTTTTAACTGTACATAAAATTTTATGCCATGGAAAGGAAATGATTTAAATGTTCGATATGCCAATTAGATTATTGTCGGAATAGGCTTTAGCAGCGCAACATAAGCTGTTCCGCAAGACTCGCTTGAATAATGCCAGAAAAAATTTACGTGCAGCAGCTAATACAGACATATTGAAACATTTGCTATTAACTTCAGAACCTGAAATATTGGCATTAAGAGGGTCAAAACTTAACAAAAGTGTCAAAAAGAATGGCCTACAACAATATCTTTTAACTCAAGATGATAGTTGTAATACTGGTGATATAAAGATGGAAAGTTGCAAGGATATTGCTGTCAGTAAATTATCCGATTGTAATTCGTCTTCTGATTATGATTCGTCTGATTGTGTATAAATTCATAAATTTAAATCCAAACTGAGAAAATATTTTCCCATCATTTGTTTTTAAATACAGTATTATTATGTTGGTTTGTACATATGTAAATAAGTAAATTAGTACGTTTTAACTGTAGTGAAATTTTTTCACTTTGTAATATGGCTGTTAATCATCTTCCAAAGTCAGTTGGACCAAGTTAAGAAACCCCAAATTCCTTTGTATGAGAAGGAGGCGTGGTAGTGGGCGGAAACACCCCATTTTTAACATTTTTCTTATTGGTGGTGGGCAACATCTCTGTGCAAAATTTTGTTTACATCGGAGTACGTTTTCTATTTTTGTCCAAAAATACACTACATCGCTACATTGTGCATCGTTTCTCGCTCGAACGTCGGCTAGATATTAAAATTGCGCGGGAGTAACATATATAGCCGTCAGCCAGATGGAGACACAGGGGGACTAACACGCTTCTTTGTGATCGTGCCGTAACTGTGTCTCACTTCTGGAAGTGCGACTTTACCCTCCACGTGGGAACGGCTGGTTACAGATCCTCAGCACGGTCATGTCTCTGCTCTGGATGCTGGCTAATGGTAGTCGGGCGGAGAGAAGACAACTCTATGAAATCACCCCAATCCAAGGTGGAACAGCTTACGCCAATGGATGCATGGCCAGTGGGAAGATTGGTCGTTAGTAAGCGGACTCTGGATACAGGTCGACCTCCAGTTTAAATTAGACTTCCATGGTACACGGGCTCTGCCGTGGGTGACCATCCCCATCCCTACATAAACGAAACAATATATGGAGACAAATATAAATGAAAAAAATGAGTTAGATGAGACTCTAAAAACATCAACTGTCAAGGGAAGGAGCCTTAAAGGAAGCCACAAGGGCTCCGGAAGTCGCACCACTAAAGAGGGTAAGATCCGAAGACTCCCCCTCTACTGGAGCTCCAGCAAAGCGTGCATGTGCGAAACAAACATATGTCCAAAGAGTCCAAACGCCAAAGGGCATCAGACTGGGCTTTGTCTCTGCACTTGAAGCTCCGTCTCTAACCGCCGACCAGATTGAAAGGGTCAAAAGTACGATTCTTCAGGCGGTTATTGAGAAGGCCGGCACTTTCAAACCGCAGTTCGAAAGCTGTCTACGGCGAACCGACTGGTTGATGCTTGTGTGCGTCAACAATGAGACGGCGGAATGGACTAAGTCCAACCTTGAGTTTATCAAGGAGAAATCAGGGGTGGATTGCAAGATTGTCCCTGAAGAAGAATTCCCCCGCACGCACTTTGTGAGAGGATACTTCCCACATAGCCTCGAGCTGTCCAATGAGAGGGTCCTGGCCTTCATAGCGGCTCAAAATGACATAGCTGCAACTCATTGGACAGTGGCTCAGAGACAGGAACACGGTGAATTCCTCCATCTTCGACTGGCAGTGGATGCTTGTTCCTACCAGAAGCTCATAAAGATGGCTGGAAAAGTCAGCTACTGCTTTGGACAGGTGAGGCTGCACCTTAAGAACAATGGTTCGAAGGATGGTGGCGAAAAAAAAGAAGAGAAGCCGGCTAAGGAGGCGGCAAAGAAGGCTGATGAATTGTCACAGTCCAATAGGAGAGAACCCGCCCTTAACGATGGCCCGTCTACCAGCAGGGCAGCTTGTGCTCGGGAGAAGAATCAGGCAGTTAAGGGAAGCGTGGCGAAAATCGTCCGAAGGCCTCAACCCCCGGCCAAGAGCAGCACACCCATCCCTGGGGAGAGAATGGATAAACCAACCAAAGGGTCGCGAGGGAAGGGACCCCGACGTAATCGGTTGGGGGACTTAGTGCAGCGGCCCATCGGGGATAGCGATGTACACCATTAAGGTGCTACAGGCAAACCTGCACCACGCCAAAGGGGCGTCGGCCACGCTGTGCAGGATTTTTGCCGAAGAAAACATCGGTCTTGCGCTTCTGCAGGAGCCATGGATCAATAGTGGCCTGGTCCGGGGACTAAAATCCCAATCAAGTAAGCTGATTTATGATCGGTCAGTGGACAAGCCGCGGTCAGTGGACAAGTCGTTGCGACGGCTTATTTTCCTGGCGAAGATGAGGTAGCCCCACCAAAAGAGGTGGCGGACCTAGTGCTTCACTGCGGTATGCACGGCAAGCAGCTTATTCTGGGCTGCGGTGCCAATGCCCATCACACCGTTTGGGGTAGCAGCGACATCAATAGAAGAGGTGAGTTATTACTAGAATATCTTGTAGGTACTAACTTGGACATAGCTAATGTCGGCTGTAAGCCGACCTTTATTAATGCGATCAGAGAGGAGGTATTGGACCTCACGCTGGTTAGCGGCGCTTTGCGCGATTCAATTCGTAACTGGAGGGTTTCGGATGAGCTCTCGTTGTCGGACCATCAACATATTAGGTTTGACATACCGGGAAGTGAGGATTTGCGCAGAGGCGCTTACAATCCCAGACGAACGGACTGGAATGAATTCAGGTCCCTTGTGAACCAGAGGGCTGGGCTCCTAATGACGGATATCAGGTCTGTTGATGAGATTGAGCTAGCAGCCAACCAGGTTGAAGAAACATTGCTTTCCTTTCGAGGGATTACGACATTGCGATCCTTCAGCTCCAGCCGTAGGACTCCGTTGTGGAATGAGTCGCTCGAGCAGAAGAGGCGGCATGTCAGGAGGTTATTCAACAGGGCAAAACGGACCAAGAACTGGCAGGAGTACAAAGGTGCTCTAACAGAATACAACAAATCCTTACGCAAATCCAAAAGGGATTCATGGAGGAACTTTTGCGACAGCGTCGCAAACCTTCCTGACGCGGCAAGGCTTCATAGGGTAATGGCCAAGGAACACTCGAATGGAGTACGCCTGGTGGAGAGAACAGATGGTTCCTTCACAACGAATCATAGGGAAACCTTGGAAACCCTGCTACAGGTACACTTTCCTGGCTCGACTATTGTGGATAGTACCGGGCACATGGACGTCGAGGTGGCGATTCCGGGAACTCGTCGGGCTACTGGATTGGCCGGTAGAATTTTTGATGAGGATAGGGTACGTTGGGCAGTTGGCTCGTTCGGCCCATTCAAGTCACCAGGGGGGGACGGAATCTTTCCTGTATTGTTACAGGAAAGTCTCGATAGTATAATAGGACCGCTGATTTGTCTTTTTAGGGCAAGCTTCACCTGGGGATATATTCCAACCGCTTGGCGTATGGTCAGGGTTGTATTTATTCCCAAAGCTGGCAACAGGCCGCTGGAGAAGCCGAAATCCTATAGACCTATCAGCCTTACCTCATTTCTGCTCAAAACCGTTGAGCGGCTATTGGACCTGCACATTAGGGAAAAACTGCAGGCTTCCACACCGTTACACCAAACACAGTTTGCATACCAGAGGGGTAAGTCGACTGAGGTGGCATTCCACCATTTGGTTGCGCAAATAGAAAGGGCACAGCGTAATGGGGAAATTGCATTGTGTGCATTTCTTCTACACTCGATATGAGCAGTTCGTTCCACCAGATCAATCTGGACGAAGATTCTAGACCTTTAACGTCCTTTTCTACAAGAAATGGTCATTTTCAGTTCACACGATTACCCTTTGGTCTTAAGATATCGTCTAACAGTTTCCAGCGCATGTTAACAATAGCGTTAAGCGGCTTAAGCGCGGAAGCATTTATATATGTCGACGACATAATCGTGTTCGGATGTAGTGTGCAACATCACCATGATAACTTAATTAAAGTCTTTGAACGTTTAAGACAGTATAATCTGAAACTGAACACTAGTAAATGTTGTTTTTTAAAAACCGAAGTAGTTTATTTAGGCCACCTTATAACTGATAAGGGAATACGTACGGATCCAAACAAAGATAATGTGATAAAGAATTATCCAGTACCAAAGAATGCGGATGAGGTCAGGCGATTCATTGCGTTCTGTAATTATTACATACGGTTTGTTAAGGACTTTGCGCAGATAGCGAGAAATTTAAATCAATTATTAAAGAAGGGTTAACCTTTTGTATGGGATGAAGGTTGCCATAAATCGTTTGAGACGCTGAAATCGAAGCTGTTGAACCCGCCAATTCTACAATACCCGAACTTTGAAAAACCCTTTGTTTTAACCACAGATGCATCTTATTTTGCACTGGGGGCAGTCCTCTCGCAGGGAGAGGTTGGCTCAGATTTACCCATATCGTATGCGAGCAAATCGTTGTCAAAACATGATTTAAATAAGTCCGTCATTGAGAAGGAGCTTCTGGCCATACATTGGTCGATTAACTTCTTTCTCCCGTATCTTTACGGTAGAAAATTTTATGTGGTTACAGACCACAGACCGTTAGTGTCATTGTTTAAACATAAAAATCCATCATCCAAGATGACTAGGATTAGGCTTGACTTATGTGATTATGATTTCGAGATATCGTACAAAAAGGGCAAAATGAACGCCAACGCTGATGCGTTGTCAAGAATTGTTATAGACACCAACACATTAAAAACTATGATTCCCACTGAGACAGAACCCATCGAACAGAATGTAATGGCTATAACCCGTAGTATGAATAGTAAGTTAAACCAACAAGTAAACAAGGACGGTGGATGTATTTCTGGTGAAAATCTTCGTGAACTTTTTGCATGGGAGTGCACGTCAATTTCAGATATAAAAAATATGATGAACCTAAGGTTTGAAGTGGATAATGAGTTAGGGGAGCCTCGTATAATAGTTGCTGATATGGAGGTAGTAATAAGGTGCTGCGATAATCCGGTGAACACTAGGTTGTCTCTGGAGAAACTTCTGCCGATAACGCTATCCAAAGGTATACAGGAACTTGCTTTGAGCACGGCTGATGCTATTTTTAAAACAATAAATATTGAAGAGTTTAAAAACATTTTTAATAGAATATGCAGGAAAGAAGGTGAAAATTTGAAAATCCTGATGTACAAGGCACCAATACGTATAACTGATAAGAAGTTGCAGAACGAGTTAATAGCTGAGTACCATGATTCAGCTGTAGGCGGTCACTTAGGTATGAGAAAAACCACTCTGAAACTGAGATATATATGGAAAAATATGAGTAAAATGATCAAAGCGCTCGTATCCAGGTGCGAAGAATGTAAAGTCAACAAACAAACCAAACACACTAAGGAAAAGTTAGTTATCACTGATACACCGGGGAATAGTTTTGAGGTGATTTCGGTGGATACAGTAGGTCCACTAAGATATTCGAACCAATTTAGATACATCCTTACTATGCAGGATGACCTTACCAAGTACATTGTGGCGTGTCCTCTTGAGTCCAAAGATGCCAAAACGATTGCAAAAGCTATAGTAAATAATTTAATTTTAGTGTACGGCCACTTTAAGATACTCAAATCAGATAGGGGTACAGAGTTTTTGAATGCTTTAATGTCTGAAATATGCATTTTACTAAAAATTGACCAAGTTTTTAGCACGCCCTATCACCATGAAACGCTCGGCTCGATAGAAAGAAACCACAGGGTGTTAAACGAGTTTATGTTGAATTTTTGCAAAGACGATGAGTGGGACCAATGGGTCATACTTCTGTTTTGCTTATAACACAACACCCCATATAGATACAACTTATACGCCATACGAACTGTTATTTGGAAGATTGCCAGGCTTTCCCGATGACAATGTTCTTGACTCAAAGCCTGTCTACAATACTGACAATTATGCCCAAGAGTTAAAGGCGCGATTGCGATTCTCTTTAGATAAAGCAAAGGAATATTTAGAAAACTCGAAAAAGAGCAGAGTAGATCGGTGTATGGATGTTAATCCTCTAAAGTTAGAAAAAGGTGATATGGTTCTTGTCCGCAATTTTAATAGAAAGAAAAACCAACCACCATATCATGGTCCATATAAAGTAATTGAAACAAAAGGGGTAAACTCTGTTTTAGATTTAGGGAATACAATTAAGGAATTTCATAATAATAATTTAAAGAAGTATTAAACACAATATAAAGATGTGTATTTGTAAGAATGTATATTTCTATAAAAAAGAAAAAAAAAAAATATATATATGTATATATAAAAATTTTAATTTTATAATATTGTTTGCTAAAATGTAAAATTTTTTCTTAAGGGTTAGGGTGTAGTGTAATGTAATTCCTAAGATGAACAATGTAATTATTTATTTTATTTTTTTTGTTGCCCATGCAAATCTACACCGCCCTAATGTATTATTGATTATTGGAAATGTAGCGGAGGTGTAGTTTGCATGCAACAACTATTTTTATTGCTAAATGTAGTTTTAAGTTCCCGTTATTTTTGTATAAAAGAGAAATTTGAAAACAATATATCATTATTAAAATACTGCCTTTAATCCTGGCAAATTCTTTCATTTGGGGCATATAAAACTGCCAAGTAAAACCAAACAGGGCATATCGAGCTGCCTTGTAAATCACTTTACAAGTGGCGTTTATTAGCGCCGGTAAACAGCGAAAACAAAAACTTATTTTGTCCCAACACCAAATACAAAACACACACACCCGTAACCTTACAGTGTTTCAGGCCTAGATTTGCGCCATTGGTGTGTGCTGCAGCAACATTCTTGAAAGAGGAATGGTGGGCGGTAGTATTGTGATTTTTACTGATAGCCAAGCGGCCATTAGGGCACTCTCCTCATGGAGGATGTGCTCGAAGTTGGTGGCGGAGTGCCGTGGAAGGCTACAGGAGCTGGGATCGAGAAACAGAGTCACCCTCTGCTGGGTGCCGGGGCACTCAGAGATCCCGGGTAATAGTAGGGCCGATGAACTAGCCAAGACTGGTTGTAGCACCCGGATGATGGGTCCCGAACCCTTCTGTGGGTTGAGTTGGGCCAGGATCCAGTCCCTCATGGGAGAATGGGCTCTGGGGGAACATAGAAGATACTGGTTTTCGCTTCCGGGAATGCGTCAGGCAAGGGAATTCATCTCTCCCGGAAAGGTAATGATGACGAATGGTCTCGGCAGACGGGATCTGCGACTGTTGGCGGCTTATTTAATGGGTCACCACACGATCAAGTACCACCTGTATCGGATGGGCCTGGCGGAGGATCAGGAATGCAGACTGTGTCTGGAAGAAGACGAGTCGGCGAAGCACATACTGTGTGACTACCCGGCGCTGGCATGGGCCAGAAGGAGGCATATGAGGCATAGCTCAGTGGGTGCGTCCCAAATCGGTGCCACATAGGCAAAGGATCTGGTTGGGTTCCTTTGGGAGGAAGAGGGTATTTTGGCCAGCTAAAGGGGAGTGGGTACAATAGGCCTAACGCGGTCGCGGTACCTGTCACTACTGTGGGTAACCTCCCCGGCTTTGCATAAAAAAAAAAAAAAAAAAAAAAGCTTATAAAGTTGATGAATTTCTAAAAGAAATAGGTAACCCTTACCCTTATTTACATTGTAAGGGTAAGTCTCAGTTCTTCCATCAAATAAAAACAGACTTTACAATAAAAATAAACTTGGGTTTTTTTAAGAATAAAAATCACCATCATCAAATTCGCGAGTAACGTCAGATGAAGCTTCGACAGCCACAAAACTAAGCATATATTGGCAAATATAATAAAAGGTCAATAGCACAACTTCATTCCCTGAAAAATTGTGCAATTAACCCATAACTGAGGATTAAGTATATTTCTTTATAAGCGTTTGCAATCTTGTTTTTTATTAAGGTACATACACCCCATTTAAAGTAGTTGATAACAAAACAAATATCAAATATCATAATCAGTAAACAAAATTATATATGTATTTTAGTAAGCATTTTTCCAATTAGATGTAGATATCAGGGTTGACGCTCAGTACAATCTTCGGAGAATTCGAAATGGATCTTTTGAACACGTTTGCGAATGTAACGGTATCAATAGCCGGTTTATTTCGCATTTCTAATGAATACGGTAACGTTTCTGAAATTAAAATGAGATCATTTGCTTATACATTGATTTTACTCATTTTGTATTGCCGGTACTTAATACACGTGAAAGAGTGCCGTGATACTGAAAATTTTCTTAATCATGGCCTCCGATTTAATTAACGCTGTGTTCCAGTATCAAGGCTTCTTCTGGACGTTGATATTGATAATAGCAAGTGTGCGGAAGCAATGGCAAAAGAAGGTTTAAAATTCCTTTTGTGGACTGTTATGCATTTTGTGGAGCCAGGTACTAGAGTCTTAGTTACAAAAAATTCTAGTGTACCAAATACGCAATCTTTTCATAAGATTACCGAAGCTCAATTTGATATTGTTACGTGTGAACTGTTACGTGACTACTGTGTGCATCAAATGAGAAATATAATGAGAATTGATATAGTTAATTTGTGGACACTGCCGAATGGTCGATTTCATTTACCAGATGCTGTTTACACGTCAACGAATGTCCTTACTACCACCTCATATGAAGATGTACAATGGGATCTCAAATTGATATTAATACCTTTAGATAACGGTATTCTTAGTTTCGACGAGTGGTTATTGATGGCACCATTTAACGTTTTCTTCATTGACAAAACGTATAGCATTCTAGAGGAGACTATGGAGCGCCCTTCACATGATTATTATTGCATAATGACAATGAGCTCGGGCACAAGATATCTGAGTCATAATAAATTATTGTTACATCGAGATGAAGATATTGGCTGTATAAGACGCAAAAAGCATGTTAATTTTATCAAATACATCAAATTATTTTCTTCTGCCGCTCGTATTGATGTACCACGGCAATCTACAAATTCAAGTAATCAGATAGTGGTAGATCTTATATCTATAAACCTACCCGTATTACGACTTCTGTTTCTTAGTCAATGCAAGCAAGTCTATGGCGCTTTAACGGCCGGCCCACAAGACTTAAAACTCAATATTTCGTCTGTTGATTTTGATGTCAGCGATTTGAATCATCCGCACGAATTTTACGAAGTACTTTTGAATACAAAATTCGAATTTATTAACGACTTCGATTTTAGAAGTGTTTTTAAAGAACCTTTGCAGCTTAACACTGTTGTAGACAATATCGTGACAAATTATGATGAACTTTGTCATCCCAACTTTCAAATTAATAATAAAATTGACGATTTCTTGTCGCAACAATTCACCTACACATTTCGTCCTATCGACATACAGGCTTTAAAACACTGTTTCTCTTTCACCCCCGAAAAAAAAGGCAGAAATAATAAATGCCATTAAAAAATTTATCTGGGACCGATGGAACGCAGGAAAGAAATACACTTCAGCCATCATAAAAGTTTTGTATCTGCATCGATGCCAGCGACTTGGAATTGCAGCTTTTATAACCATTGAAGAATTTGATGAACTGCTACATGAAATCAAAGAACTCGGTATTAATGCAACATTTAATGCTCCCATGTTTAATGGTAAATTGTCATTACGTTCAAGTAACGGTATGGCATGGAACTCTTTTGTTGATCCAAATGTACGAATTGTGATTCATTGTCTATTTATGGCTATTAAAGGCCGGCACACATTTGCTACGCTGCCTCTTGTTGTTGGCAGTCGTGGTTGGAATTCGGCTATAATAAAAAATGCTATTATACTGCTAATGAATCTGCTTGTTAAAGATCCTTTTTTGATAGCGAATTCCGATTCTAATGAAAATGTGTATGTAAAGGAATTGAATTGTCGTGATGATATTAATAGTGACATTGATGTAGAGTCCCTAGCACCATTACAAACATTATTTTTATTTGCCAGATATTTTAATGACCTAAACAAAAGATTCCGCAGTGGATTGCTTTCAAGGAATTTAAGACTGCACCATCGATGATGATGGGATAATAAATGACATTAAAGGGGCAGAAACTATATTTCTTTCTGGTAGAGAAAAAGAAGGATGTGTAGACATATTGAAAGTGAAAGACAACCCAGATAACAACGTGTGAGAAAAAAGGAAAACAAGTTCCCTGCAGACACTGTTTTAAATTTAATTTTAATAAAATGTTTGAAGGTGTTGGAATGAAAAATGGAGGAATCTTTCATACACGAACATATGTTCTCAAAAGAAACTCATCAAGTTGATTGTTATTTCTCTTCCTTGCATTTTTGCCCATTCACATTCCTTGCCTTTGCAGGGTTAAATCTGTTATTTATTATACTTCCCTTTAAAGGATGGTTAATAAGCTATATGTTTCTTCCAGCCATTAACATAGTTCCACATGCACTAGGAGCTTTTATATTATTTTACTCATATTCTTGACTCAATTCATTAAGGAATGTGTTGAATTGAAAAAAATTGTTTTTTTTAGATCACGGACCACTTATAGCTTTATTTATGCATAAGAACCCATCCTCTAAACTGACTAGAATCAGACTTGAATTATCAAACTATGACTTTGCATAAAATAATAAATAACACAAACGCAGACGCTCTATTTTGTATTGAGATAAATTCCAAAATATTAACAGATATGATTCCAACGTATATTAATGATAAAGAAACGAAAACTCTGGCAATAACACGTATTATGCAACAGCAAAATAATATTGATAACAAAAAGAATAATAAAAAGGACGGTATATTTCATGAGGACTGAACACCTCCATGTTTGGGAATGCACGTCAATAAAAGATATACAGCTAACCCTCGATTTACGCGGTCTGTTGGGACCGAAGAAAGTACGTGTAAATCAAATTCGCGTAAAACAAGGTTCAGGACTGGTACAAATTCCGTTTATGGGACCAGAAATTTAACATATCGCGTAAATCAAAACATGAGATACATACAAAATTTCATTTTGGGGCCCTAAAACCGTGTTAAATCAAGAACATAGAACTGTATATATTTTACTTTTAAAAAATTAAAGGATATTTCTTTATAACGATATGTATAAAGCTTTGTTGTTATATCTTTATAAAATAATTGAATTAAAAAAGAATAAAAAAAATAATTGATTCATACATACGAGGGGCTTAAAGCACAAGGGGTTAAAGTGACTTATGTTAAATAATGAGACAAAAGCGTTTGTCTCGCTTGTGCTCCAAGCCAAGCAGGTGCTTGAATTGTGTACCATATCTAGCGTACGGATGAGAATCCGTCATTCACCTCTTGTGCTCTGAACAACTTCTCCGAACTTCACCTATAATTCCATATGTAAACTCAATTTTAGAAAAAGGCACTTAAACCCCTTGTGCTTTAAGCCCCTCATATGTAGTTGAATATTTAAAATCAAAAATATAAGAAAATTATGAAAATTGTAAAATAGTCAAAAACAAACTAAACCAAGACAAATTTAATTAAAAATCAGTAAAATTTTACTGGTCACTGAAATAATGGCAATATTCAGTAAATTTTTACTGATTACTAAAAAAATCAGTATTCACTTTTTAAAAGAATTTTAATAAAAAAAAGTTATATTGTAAGCATTGTCAATTAATTTTTAGACTTTTTCAGGTAAAATATATTTGTTTGTATATGTTTCAGAAAAGGGAAATTAGCTTAGTACTGCATTATTTCAGTAACTTGTAAAAGTTTGCTGAATACTGTAATTTTTTCAGTAACCAATAAAAATTTACTGGTACCTGAAAAAATTGCCATCATCAAAACGCGTAAAAAGCGCGTATTTTAAAAAAAGGTTACTATTATTATATTATACAGTCAAATCCCGATAATTCGTACCCCGATAAATCGTAATTCCCGATAATTCGTAATAAACTGTCGGTCCCTTGAAAAAATCTCGTTAATTCGTAAAATTTCCATACATTTTGGTCCCCTCGCTAATTCGTAATTTTTTTTCAAATAAAATCTTCTTTACCTCTTATAAATCGTTATTGTTTGCTAACTACCACTTATAATTCGCAATAAAAACAACAAAAACATGGAAAGAATGATTTTTTTGTTTACCACTTTTTTATTTTTGCGTGAATTGTTGCTTGTGTGTGGATTTATTTTCTTAAGATCAGTTTGTTACATGAATAATTTTTATGTATAATTTTTATATATTTTATTTTTAACAGTTGTTTTTTATGTGTTTTTGTATCGTTTTTGTAAACAAATTGAAAAACCCCGTTTATTCGTATTTAATTTATTTTAACCCCGTTAAATCGAAACCCCGCTAAATCGAAAACCCCTATAATTCGTAAGAAATTGCCGGTCCCTTGCGATTACGAATTATCGGGACTCTACTGTATAATATATAATATAAAGAACTAAAAATTAAATTACGCGCATATTATTTAATAAAAGCGAAAATCCCATCTTTTCAGCAACAGTTTTGGAGAAACTTTTATTAAATATATTAAATAAATTAAAATATATTAATTAAATAAATTAAAATATATTAAAATATTTAAATATATAACGGCCGAAATATAAAAGAAGAAGAATATAATAAGACAAACAACAATGATATCAATATAGCATTCTACAGAATGCCAAAAAGAGTAATACCGTGTTCAGATATGCACCTTAATTGAAGTTAACGACATTGGCGACGCTGTTACCAAAAAGTAATTTAGCAACTCAAGCTCTTTTAATATTTTTACTTTAACACGCGTTTCCGATCCAATTACGAAATTGCCTACTTGCTAGAATTATGGGAAAACAATTTTGCATGATCAGCGTCTGCATACTCGCGCATGTTGGTGCAACGTGATCAATGAACTTAACGCGCGAACAAGGTTGGCTGGGAACAGGCAGTCTTGGCTACGGTGTGAACGAGTTCGGTTGGAATTTAATAAAGTGAATTGTTATAAAAGTCTTTAGTAAATTTGATCCTTTTAATTCAATAATTAAATAAAGTGAATTGTATTTTAAATAGTAATTAAATAAAGTGAATTGTATTTTAAAATTATAAATAATTTTAACATCACTAGTGTTTTATTAAAGGCGCAGTTGACGGCGCCCGAATAGTGTTTTTTTTTTAGTATAACCCGTTCAAAATCCTTTAACTGGCGCCCGAGCAGGGACCCTGCTAAGCGGCGGTTCCTAATAAAGCAATAACGTGCCTGCGATCTCTACGGAGCACTCCAGGACCTATAAAAAATATATATATAACAAAATAACTAAATAAAACAATAACGTGCCTGCGATCTCTACGGAGCACTCCAGGACCCATAAAAAATATAGATACAATAAAATAATAAAACGATAAGTTTAACCCCTCCTTCGCTAATCCGGTATTCCTGGTGATTAATAAAAAAGAAGAAACGTCACACGTGGTCGATGCCCTCTCGAGGTTAAAGACAATGTCAAATCATTTATACCACTCTTCTACCTATACAGCGTGAAGGAATGGCTACGAATTCGGATGAAACTCTAACGGCTTCAGAGGGTCGAGAAGATGATGAGCTTTCATCAGCGGCAACAGTCCATAGTGCAAAACAAGATGCTTCTGACTTAATACCCCATGTGGAAGTACCTATAAATGTCTTCAGGAATCAGATTATACTGGGAGTCGGAATGGACATGACAGCTATGGAGGAACCACACCGTGGGTATACTAGACATTTTATTTCCTCAAAAAATTGTTCTAAGGAAAAGCTTTTAGCCCAAATATCCATAACGGAGTAAAAGCACCAGAGGGTCTTCTTGGAACTATACAAGACATTTACATTGATCATTTTTCCAGATATAAAGTAAGAATTACCCAAAAGTTAGTTACAGACATTACTTCCAAGGAGCGTCAATTTGAGATAATAGAAACGGAACGTAGAAGAGCACAACGTAATCCCAGAGAATGTGGTGAACAAATTTTAGAGCAATTCTACTTTCCGCATATGCGCGCTAGTATACGGAAGTACGTAGCTAGCTGCGATATTTGTAATAGATGTAAATATGACAGGAAACCTCCACAAATACATCGCCAAGGTACACCTGATCCTAAATATCCATGCGAAATTCTTCACATGGACATTATGGAAATTCAGGGACAGAGGTTCATTACCTGCATAGATAAATTCACAAAATTTGCTAAATTCTTTAGTATTAGGGACAGGTCGTTGCTACAAGTGAGGAAAAAATTAATTAAAGTTTTGCATTATTTCACAGTGCCAAAAATTCTTGTTACTGATAACGAACGGAGCTTCTTAAGCCCTTTAATAGAAACTTTCATCAAATCGCTAGGTATTAAATTATATCTTACGCCAGTTCAAAGAAGTGAGGTGAACGGGCAAGTCGAAAGACTGCATTCAACAATAATTGAAATTTACAGATGTTTAGAAGTTGAATACCCGAACCTATCAGTGAAAGAATTAATCGAGATCTGTGTTGATAGGTATAATAATACCATACATTCAACTACAAAGAAAAGACCCCGCGACCTATTTTTCAATAGAAACTTCGGAACAAACTATGAAAATTTGTTATCAGAACAAAAGAAAATTAATACAGATCTCAGGTATTTGCTCAAGCGAAACATGGCAGCTCGAAATAAAAGAATGAATAAAAAGAGACAAAGCCCTAGAAAATATAGGAAGGGTGATAAAATCTATGTAGCTATTAAAACGATTAAAGGGAAAAATAAAGCGCTATATAAGAAAGAGATAGTTGAGAGGGATAATAGGGTAACTGTGCTGACAAGGAGTGGAAGAAGAATTCACAAAGAACATATAAAAAATTTAAATGGGCAAAGTCCAAAGAAAAATGTTGTTTTATAAATAATTATAGATCCTTTTTCGTCTCACCCATTTTAATCAAAATTCTAAAAAATATCCTTGTATGATGCAATAATTAAAGCACGTAGAACAAAAACAAAAGATTATACAATTAAAATACTTATATGAGCATATAAATATAATATAATATAATATAATATAATATAAATTCTATATAACGCAATAAGAGAACATCAGCTCGGACTTGGAATGGCAAGTTGCATCAAGGCTAACAGATGCAATGGCAGCAGGGTATAAGATCATTATTTAGTGTCCAAGCGAACCAAGGAACTATCCATAAACTGACTGATGAAGAATTATAACAAATTATGATAGAAATAAGTATAAAGAAATATGTAAATATAAAGAAAAAAATATTAAAAAGGGGGAAGGGTACTTCTTAAGCAAAACGAAACTTTAAATTTAACTATTTGTCATATAAGCATTTCATTGTCATGACTACACCTCATTTTTTCAATATAATTAACTTATATTATTTTCAGAATTTCACTTTTATAATCATGCATCTCAAGTTTATTCTTTCCATCGCACTTAACCTGCTTGCTCTTGTAAATAGTTTGCAAATCTACCAGTATAAAACATCGGTGGTTTCATTAAAGATCGGCAACGGATGGATAATCGATGGGAACTTTAAATTGATACATGTCATCAACTTGGAACAGTACACGGAAATGGCTGCAAATTTATCATCTCTTGTTCAAAGGCACATTCGGCCAAGCAAAAACAAAGAATTCATTTTGCACCACATGCTGCAGATGCAGGAGCGCCTGAACGAATTGACAAACGTGA
Organism: Pollenia angustigena; assembly: GCA_930367215.1. Classification (NCBI taxonomy): domain Eukaryota; kingdom Metazoa; phylum Arthropoda; class Insecta; order Diptera; family Polleniidae; genus Pollenia; species Pollenia angustigena. The sequence goes on along the minus strand of OV884056.1, from coordinate 94,694,811 downwards.
AAAGGACGCCTAGATCAATCGATTGGATTGGATCGGCTTGGAAATGGGTTGCTGGAAGTCCGGATTCAACAGATTGGAATAATATACTAAGGAGTCAAGAAAACATCATCGTAAATAACAATGAGCAGTACAAAATCAATAAAGAGCTTCAACAGAAAACGAATCAAGTTGCAAGGAAGATCAACGAAATCATCACCACGAGCTGGAAACGTTGCCTTATGGCAATGCAATAGAAGCAGTGGAGTACGGAACCCCATCAGTTTAAACGAATGGTTCATTACTATTGTACACCCTGTCAATACCAAAACTTGAAAAAAACCTTTATAACTTGCTTCTCATTAGAGCTACTATTAACGAAGGGAAGCAGATAGATCTGCCATTCGAGAAGGTGCTTGTTGAGGAAGTTGAGACCTATGGTATCAAAGGTGACTGTCTTTTCATAAATAATTCGACAGTCTACAAAATATCATCTGTAACCAAATTGAAAGAAGATGACTGCCTTAACCGCATTCTTAAAGGCTGATCGGCAAGTTGTAAATACAGACGTACCCAAGAAGAAATTGTCGAGTTATTGACTGAAGATGTTGTCTATGTGTCAAACTACCAGGGTTTGATCGAGTCGAATGGCAGAACCGATTTCCTAAATGGGACCTACCTCCTGCAACTCTCCAATGAGTCGGTATTAATAAGGAATCATACTTACTCAAGCAGCTCAATCACGAAGGTACAAGCCCTACCACCAGTACTAGCGAATATCACACATGACGACCTGCTGCTGGACATTAAATACATCCACGAGGTAAGCCTCAATAATATAAGCCGATTGAACCAGCTAGGAGTAAGATTCAATGGTACCATTGGAATTAATGTTATGAGCATTGCCTTGATGACCTTTTGCATTGAATGGCTTTGGCATCAACAAACAAAAAAATAAAATCTCCCAAAGCTACGTGTTCAACTACCAACCACAGACCCCCCGACATTTAAGGAGGGAGGAGTTAACGACATTGGCGACGCTGTTACCAAAAAGTAATTTAGCAACTCAAGCTCTTTTAATATTTTTACTTTAACACGCGTTTCCGATCCAATTACGAAATTGCCTACTTGCTAGAATTATGGGAAAACAATTGATCAGCGTCTGCATACTCGCGCATGTTGGTGCAACGTGATCAATGAACTTAACGAGCGAACAAGGTTGGCTGGGAACAGGCAGTCTTGGTTACGGTGTGAACGAGTTCGGTTGGAATTTAATAAAGTGAATTGTTATAAAAGTCTTAAGTAAATTTGATCCTTTTAATTCAATAATTAAATAAAGTGAATTGTATTTTAAATAATAATTAAATAAAGTGAATTGTATTTTAAAATTATAAATAATTTTAACCTGACTAGTGTTTTATTAAAGGCGCAGTTGACGGCGCCCGAATAGTGTTTTGTTTAGTATAACCCGGTCAAAATCATTTTACTTTGAGTTTTACACAATACATGACAATATTGAGCTTAATTATTTATATAAAATTGCAATTTAGTTATTGCTCAGTTAATACAAATTTGTTATAAATATTGAGTAAACTCAAAGTGCGACCTGTCATAAGTGTGCTTAGTGAGCAAAACACAACTAACTTAACAAAGTGTTTTGACATTTGACAACTGAAATTACAACAAAACAAAGGCCCATCCATTAGCTCCCCGCAAAAGCCAGATGTTTATGCCTTAAAGATGTCAAATGTTGTTTTCATTTTGCTTATGCAAGCTAACACACTACAACTCAACCAACATGGCGGAGTGCAACGACCCAACTCGTACACGCGCATATCATAAATTGCAACTAAGCAATTCTTGTCGAAATACGAAACCCTGCTTGCGCTGCATTAGGAAATCATGGGAATAAAGCTGTCTGTCAACCCGTTCCAATTAATTTAAAATGTAAAATATAAATGGTTGAAAAACCATTACACAAAAATAAAATTAGTACAGTTCAAATTTATGTGTTTGAACTGAGCCATACTTATAAAAACATATACAAACATTTTTTGGTGACTCCGACGTGATGGCATCACCACAGCTATGTCAACAAATTATGGGCAATCTTCCTAAAACTAGAGTTACTCCAGCACGACCTTTTATCAACGCTGGTGTGGATTATTGTGGGCCTTTTTGGATTCACCACAAGGTCAGAGGCAAAAAGCCAACAAAGGCATACTGTCAGCGTCAAAATAAAGTGTACAACTGGTTTTCCAATATAAAAAGTGTTATTTTAGCAAAAAAAAATTAAAATTTTTAGAAGTTTATTATCATTTACAAAACTTTGGACAATGTTATTACAATTAAAAATTAAAAATTTGAAATACTTCAAAAAACAACAAAAACAATACAATAAAAAAACTAATATACTCGGTTTTAAGCGCGTCAAAAAAAAGTGTACAGTTTTAAAATACTACGAAAAGTGAAGTGGCTAATACTTTGATTGATTTCTTTTTGCTTTTAGGACGGCTTCTAGTCTCTTTGGCATCAATTCCACCCATTTTAAAGTAAGCTCAGTAGACAATTTTGGCTACCCTTCCTGCAGAATTTTATTCAGAGAGTGCTTGCTGCTAATGTTTTTTTTTTTAATTTGTCTGTCCAAACGTTTTCAGATGTTTACTTGAGTTGATATCGAGCGACTATTGGGCTGATCCATCTGTTTTAGGACGTTTTACAAAAGCTAACCCTATCACGCTTCACTTTAGATACTATATTTTTCCGTTGAATTTCTTATTTCTTCCTTTTATCACGTTTTTTTTTTGTCCAACTTGCTTGTGTCACTTTTTGGAGCAACGTATTTTTCACAGATGACAGCAAGCTTGAAGTCTGATCAAATATGGCAAAGTAGAAATTTAACTTTTTATAACTAACATAACCCTTTTTATATTGGAAAACAAGCTGTACACTTTATTTTGACGCCCACAGTATATAGCCGTATTCTGTTGTTTTTCCACGAAGGCCGTTCACCTTGAATCTGCTACTTAAATGTATCGCGACTGCATCGTTAACACACGAGGAATTGGAAACAGTCGTGGTGGAAATTGAGGCGATACTAAACTCTCGTCTACTAACACCCATGACAAACGATCGAGATAATTTAGAGGCCTTAACCCCTGGTCACTTTCTTATTGGCGAGCCACTTACATCTCATGTGGATAGCAGGGCACAGCCAAAAAATACATCAGGACTATCTCATTGGAAACATGAAACCCACCTTAAGCCCGAATTTTGGAATAGATGTGGGATGGTGACTCTAACAATATACGCTACATTGACAACACATATGACATACACTGGAAGGACAGCAGACATACAACAAACACACGTACGTTCGGACAAGACAAAAGGGAGGCTAGGATTAACTTAGTGACGAGAGTCTGTGTTAGAGTTTTGAGTCGTAACGTGGGGTTGATAGAACAGTGATCGGTCGCTAAACCTCAGTGTGTGTTAGCAAAATAATAAATAACAGAAACTTAAAATTAACTTAACCTATCGTAAACTAAGGAAAATTCATTAAATAAACTTAACCTAGTTTAACTTATAAGCAAATATAATTTAAGTGAATTAAATTTATACCTTCTAGCATTAAGAAACAATTGAATTAAATAAATGAACGTGGTTTCATTAACCTACCTACCCTTGGACTCAAATGAACCACATAGATGGTCCAAGGAATACTTAATTCACCTCAAAATTGGTCGTTATTAAAGAAGACAATGTACCTATTATGAAATGGCCTTTAGGTAGAATCATTCAAGTTTACCCAGGTGATGACGGGGCAGCAAGAGTTGCTGATGTAAAAACTGCGTCAGGAATATTCAAGCGTCCAATACATCGACAATTCCACTTCTACTCCAGTTGAAGAACCTAAGGCGAAGAAAATGAAAATGCCAATAAATCACTTAACCATAGCAGTACTCACTACACTGTTGCTATTACCACTGGTAATTAGTTCTACAATCAAAAATAAGAAGTTTAGAGCAAGGGTCGGAGTCCGTTTTGAACAAATTGGAACAACAGCCATTTCAACTACCGAATGGAATTTAATTGTATACTATGATTTAGCTTCTTACTGGTCCGAAACATCAATTCTTGTCAATGGGACAAGGTCATTGGAAAACGTGTGCAAGCTTATCACAACGAACACATCATGTCTTGGTATTATTGAGCGCTTTCAGCACCTGGAGAGAGAACTACAATTAGATAACCAACTACTACGAGCTAAAAGAGGAGCACTGGATATTGTTGCTAATATCGCAATAAAACAAGTCGATGAAAATGAATCGTGTTTGCTAAAATTGTTAAAGAATCAGACATCAATCGTTGATTCTACAATTAATATCATCCGTCAGAATCAAATAATACCTAAGGCAATATTTGAACAATTGGAGCAGAAAATTAAAATCTTCAAAAATGGTATACAAGACATCAAAAATATGCTATTATAAGTGCGACTTAATCAACTATTTAATTCAGCTGTTCTTTGGTTAACATTAGTTGCAAGCAACTAATACAATCATCAATCCTTGACACTCTCATGAATACACGTCATGGAAAAATTAGTCAGTGGTTACTCGCTCCAGAACAGTAACAAAATGAAGTTAATCAGATCACACTCCATTCACCACCATCAATGAGACTTCCAGTGACAGAAAAAACTGAATTGCTGCAATTATTCAAACTCATGAAGGTAAAAGGCAGACTAACGCACTAACACGCTGCAACAACAAAACGACACCAACTTGTATCCTAGAGAAAACTAATATCCGATGGATACCACTCAGCAAAGGAAATCAATGGATATATGCTTCATCACCATCCGCAAGAGCCACAGCTGTGTGCAACAGGGAAATCATTCCTATATCATTAAAGGGCTCTGGCTTACGGACTTCTTCATCTAGAATGCATGCTTAAAAACGAATTTGTCAATATGAACGGAAGAAAAACCCAATAATATGATATGATGTTCATAAATTTCTGATTTCAGAACTTTTAAAGGAGAGAACGGCCAACGCCTCGGTATCCACCAACGAGTCAACTGCTCAATTGGCCACAATTAGTGCCAATACCAAGAACTATTGGAATCAAACTTCTACCAATCAACAAAAAAGAGGACAAAACTGATTGGCAGAAAGTGTGGAGCACAATCAAGAACATGTAGCAGTGGAAGACCAAAACCCACCCATTACTCAACAGCAAATCAGTGAGAGTTGGTCACAACTCTCAAAACTCATGCTAAAAGAGTCAGATCAGGCCCCAATCTCACAAGAAACTAGATATGCATCCGGTATAGTCGGATGAATCCTACTTCACTGCTTCAAACTTATAAGTCGAACTGCACAAATCCATGAGTTTAAGATTAAATCGCCATTTTAAAGCGATATATGCTCCTGAAACATGGCCCATAACAATAGTCCCCCCTCACTTTCAGTCCATCAAGGCATTGTCCGTTCAATTCGCTTCTCCTGACCAAAGTGTTTTGAATTTACTATCAATCATACTCTGCAAGCTTCTGATCTTATAGTCAATGGAGGCGCTATCTCAAATAGAAAAAGGTCTATTTTATGGGTCTTGTTTGACACATATAGGAATGTTCGGTATGTCCGTTGTACGCCATCTAGCCCAAGTTGCCATCGCCATGGACTTAAGAATTAGTGGATGTGGCAAACTACTGTGCACCAAAAAAGTACACGACAGTATCATCAGGTGTACAAGGATGATCAAAGGCAACATTGGTATAAAATCCAACCTAGAATTAATAGGGATGAAACTAGCAGTTCCAACACAAGTAACATGGAGATTTAGCAGAATCTATAACACAGCACACTTTAACGGTAACTGAAAACGTTAACTCAAACGAATTTTTCAAAAACTACTTATTATTAAGGAGGTTCAGTGTTTACATCAAAAACAATTTTTGCGATGAAGCAATTATTGATCATGGTGTGACTATGGATTAATTATATTTGCATCGAAAACTAAACTGATGCATATTAAATCCCCTAAACACAGATATAAAGATTCAATTTCATAATATGGATTGCGTTCACAATGTGTTCAATGTAGAAAGAGGCCATTATGAATTCCTGAGAATGCCGTTGCGGCTTAAAACAGCCCCAGACAATATTCCAAAGATTTATAAATAATATCCTTAGAGATAACATCAACAAAATTTATCTTGTATGTATATCTAGACGATGTGATCATATGCCTAACTTCACTACAGGAACATATAAACTCCATCAAATTTATTATTGACCGCTTAGAAGAAGCAAATCCTAAAATCCAATTAGATTGAGTTTCTAACGGAGGAATTAAAACAAGCCCGAAAAATTAACGTGTTAGAAGCGTTCCTATTCCTAAAAATACTAAACAAATTTAACAATTCCTAGGTGTTACAGGCTATTATATAAAATTTATCAAGGGTTATTCATTAATTCAATTAATCTGGCAACGCCATGCCTTAATAGTCGCATGCACAATCTCAGCTGCCCCCAAATTAAAAAAATACTTTATTTTTTTAATAAATATTATTTTGTTTGACTTTAAGTTAATTATTTAATATTTAACAGTAAAATATAAAAGGACATTCAATTTTTATTCAATTGTGGGGTTAAACCCTTTAGATAAAATATTGGTATGTTTGCTGCTGTCACTTGAGGTTGTTGCTGTTGCTGTTACTTGCTATTGTTAATCACATACTGAACTTATTTTGACATTTTGTTAAAAATGAAAAAATTTTTTCCAACATGCCGGTTAAAAATAGTAGATGTGGCATATGCTCACTATTTACAAGACATGGGGCAACATTCAATGTACGTCCTGTGAGTTATGGCTTCATTAAAAATGTGCCACTGTAGGAGAAAAGCACCTCTCTTTACTTAAAGAAAAACCAGCCACTTTATTTTTTAAATGTATGAACCAGTCGAGTCGGATACATAGATCGTAGCCGTTCATGCCGTAAGGAAATGCTATCAATGAAAAATAGCTTTGAAATTTTTTTTTAAAACAAGCCAGCAAGATCATGATACATTTAAGAAAACTACGTCTCAGATTATGTCAAATTTAAAGAAAGGAACTTCACAACCATTGCAGATTTAAAATCTTACATTATTAGTTGTAATTAAAAATTAAACATTTCTGCATTAGAAACTGAGAGCAACATCATCATTGAATTGATTTATTATATGTCTACGTAACCGGTCTGCATGAATAATTAAATTGATTGGCAACACTATGTTGTGGTGGATGTAAAAAAAAATATAACTCTTGATTGAAAATTAATTTTATTAACAATAAAGTGCTTAAAAAAAAGATAAAATATTTTGACTAAAATTATATCATCGGCTTCATTAAAAAACAATAACTATTTTGTTATTACTTTGAAAATTGCAAAATAAAAGAATAATAAATATAATTTCTTTGAAACGTGAACCTCTGTTAGTTTGCTGTTTTTTTTTGTCTCGCTTGCTCTTACATGAATCATATCATTCTTGCTTAGTATACATACAACTCAAATATAAAAGGAAAACAGATAAAACAAAATTTTATTAAAAAACTTTATAACTTATAATTATGGTTTCTCCTTGTGGTGTTTGCAATATTGATGTTGGCAGTAGGCGCAGTTTATTGTGTACAGTATGTTAACAATGGTTCCATATTGACTGTGAGAGTGTATCCAAGGAAGTCTTTACCTTACTAAATAAAAACCGAAATTTGTTGTACACATGTAAGGAATGTATGCAAAACCCACCAGAGCGTGATGATGAAAATGTCTCTTTAAAAGAAGAAATGCGTAATGAATTTGCTGCCCTTAGAAATACACTTCGTGCCCATGGAAATTATATGAAAAAGGAGCAGGCAGAAATCAAATTGAAATTTGAGTCTCTGATTGGTGAAATACGAAATGAAATTTCGGTAAACATGAAGGAAATCAAAGATGAAGTTACTGTTTGTAAACAGCTGATTAATTCTAATGATGTAGCTACAAAAAAGAAAATGTATGAACTGGAGCTACATAATCATGTTCTTCAACTTAGGTTAAACAGATCGGACATTGTAATAACTGGCCTTTCTGATACCCTGAATAACCTAAGTGAAACTGTCATTGTTTTGTGCACTCATTTAAAAATTTCTATAGTTCCGGAATATATCTAAAACGTTATTTATATTAAAAAGAAAACAGCTGTGCTGGTAAAATTTCGTCAAATTGCTACTCGTGATAAAATAATGTCTGAATACTTTCAAAAAAAGTCTCTGACCCGTTTCGATGTTGAAGGAGGAAATACTACTACAAGAGTCTATTTAAACGATAACTACTCTTCATTGGCAAACAAATTTGTAAGGATCTGCTGGAAGCTGGCAAAAGATGGCAAAATTGTACGTTATAGCATTATAAACCGTGAAAATCTGAAAGCAAAGTTAACAATGCCGAATAGTAATGTAAAGACTGTAAATATAAATGAATGTATTGATCTTTTTAAATTGGACACTTAAAGTAAAATATTTTTCTTATATTTCATATTTTTTCCATTATGCTATTCATCTCATTTTTTCTAATTCTTGTCTTTTTTAGCTGTATAACTTGCTATCTTACTGAGATGTTTTAGCATTTTTTCTATTAAATAATTTTCAACCAATTGGGAAATAATATTAAGATGTTTTAAATTTCTGTATCATATATGTATATAAAAATAGTTAAAAATTTAAATTTCGTTTAAGAATTTTGAAAATGTGTAATTACTTGTTAAATAATTGGCTCCCCCTGACACACGATTGCTTGAGTTTTAATGTACCGTAATAATAACCTTGGTCCTGTTGCTAGAGATGAATCTATTTTACAATCAAACTTGTCTGCATATTCAAATTACTTAAATATCGGACATGCCAATGCTCAAAGTTTGAACCCTTCAGTCTCCGATGCTAAATTAGAAGAGTTCAAAAGTATTTTTATATTATTGGTATATCAGAATCATGGTATAAATCTAACATATACTCTCAATCGTTGGCTCTTCCAGGCTACAATCTTGTTAGAAATGATCGTCCTGATAGAGATCGAGCTGGCGGTGTTTGTTTGTACATTTCAGAAAAGTTGCGTTACAGAATTATTTTTCGTGGGGAACAATACCATAACTGTGAATCTTTATTTGTTGAAGTGTTTGGCAATAGAGTTTCGGCTGTAGTAGTAATTGTCTATCTGCCAAATGGGGATATATGTAAGTGAATTTGAAGAACTCCAAGGTTAATTATTTGATCGTTTTTCAAATATTGTTACTATGGGTGATTTCAATTGCAATCTTTTTGATGTTTCGATTTCTGAAGCTGTTCGTTCTCTAAGTTCAAGATGTGGTCTGACATATGTACATAACTGTTTACCTACACACTTGTGTGTACGAAACAACTAGAGTTGTCAATTATTCGACTTTCAACTTTGTTCGAATAATTCAAATAATTGTTTTTGTTCGTTCGATCAAACAATTAAACCGTACAAATTATTCGATTAATCGATGAGAATAACGAATAAAAAAAAAATAATTTTTACAAAAAAGTTACGTATTTTAAATATATATATCTGCCCATTTATCTTCAATTATGGAACATCTTCCATTTTCTTCTTTATTTTTTCTGAAATCCGCTTTGATTCATCTTTTTTTGATGCGAAAAACTTTTTATCATAGTTCCTTATCTGATTTGTTTTTTATTTAAGCTTATCGTTGCATGTATTACTTAAACATATCGTAAAACTTAAATAATCCGATATTAGTTTGGATTTTGGAAAAGCGTTTGCAGACCTACCATCTTCAGCCATTCTTCTGCATACAATTTCTTCTATAGAACAACCGCTGTCTCTCTTTATTTATTTTTTCATTGAACCAAGCTCGGCATTTTTTGATGTCGTTGGATTATCTTCCATGGCATCGTTTTCAATGGTAATATTGTGACAGTTACGTAAATGGTAAATATATATACATACATTTATATAATTTAAAAAAAATATAATAAATTAACAACATTTTCTGTTTCATGATATAATTTAAAAACGATTCTTTATTTTTTTAGTTTTTTGTTAATTTCTAAGTTTTTCACTTGAGAGTGAAAAATTCCCTGTCTTAAAAGTTGTTAATGGTTGATTTAAAAAGAAAACAGCTGATAGAATTGCCTGTCAAATATTTGTTTAATAAGAACATTAAATACATTTTTGAAATACTATGAGTACTTAATACGATTTTTCTAACTAAACACTGACATATTTTTTAACTTTCCTTCAACTGTGAGTCACATTTTTACGTCAAGTTGTTTGACCAACTTAATTTGACATTTCTTTGCTTCAGTTTTTGACAAATTCAATTATGGAGAGGTAAACAATAAAGCAGTTTCACAAATAGGTTTCATAGAATTTTCTATAATAATAAAAAATATGAAGATAATTTTCCAAAAACTTTATGTTGTATTCGCAATTGACATCGTGCGTTTTGGTGGGACCACCCTTTACAAAAACACTAAAAAGGGGTAAGAATAAATCAAATCCTATGCTTTTATTTAATTTATTTTTTGATAAAAAAAATTTTTCGATTAATCGATATTAATTAATCGATTTATTCGTTATTCGAAAATCTCCATTTTAAAATTATTCGAACTAGACTTTGGTTTTGTTTGATCGATTAATCGAATTATTCTTAATCGGTTGACAACTCTAGAAACAACACTACTTCGTTAATTGATTACTTCATGCTCAGCCAGCCATCTTTAGTAGTGCATAAGAGTCAAATGTTGTTTCCATTTTTCAATTCCCATCATAGTCTTATATTTATTTCGCTAAATTTTGCTCCTAGGGATCGGGAAAATGGAATTGAACTTAAGGACTATAAATGAATCAATATTGATGAATTTGGTCAATATGTAAGTCGATTTGATACATCGCCTGTTTATTGTACTAATGATGTAGATTTGCATCTTTCAACATTAAATGATTTGGTAAATGGTTAACATAATTTAGTTCCTACTTTTAAAACTAAACCCTTTTCAAACGACAATAAGTGGATGAAATCAAGGAAAATTATTCAAGTCAGATCGCTGAGAGACACTGCATATGATGCTTACCTTCGAGATCGCACTGATGTTAACTGGAAAATTTTTTGTAAACTTAGAAATAAAACTAAATCAGTCATGAGAAGAGTTCGTAGAAATTACGGTAGGAGCTTATTTACTGGTGTTGATAACACTCAAATGTGGAGAAACATTCGTTGGTTGGGTTGTGTTGGTCGTGAGGGTCCTAAACTTGATGAAGCAGACATTGAGTCGATTGCAACTGGGTTTTTGAATAACCTGAATCCTAATTACATGGGTAATTATAATTTTGAAAACTTTATTGATGGCCCAAACTCCTTTTCTTTTAACGCGGTTACGCAATATGATGTTTTCATTTCTATTAACTCAAGATAGTTGAAAATATAATGAAGTCTCAGATTTGATCACACTGTCAACGTTTTTCACTCTCTCACCTAATCAATATGCTTTTCGTCGTTATCACAAAACAACATCTCTACTTATTTCCCTTACTGATTCTGCAAGAAAACAACTTGATGAACATAAGAATTGTGTTATGGTTTCTCTCGTTCTTATTAAAAAGCTTCAGGATAAATTAAATTTTTCTAAATCTTCGTGCAAGTTGATATACTCTTATCTTAATGATCGATCTCAGTTTGTATCTTTTTTGGGATTAAGTTCTTGTGTTGGTAGCGTTACCTCCGGTGTGCCACAAGGTTCTGTATTAGGCCCAATACTCTTTCTAGCTTATTTAAATGATTGCATTCCTCTCATGGATAGTGAGTTTTGTAAATCGTATGTTTGGATTCTGAAATAAATATAATGTCTGAGATCCGTTTAAATAATCATATTAATACTGTTCTAAATTGGATGCATTTAAATTGTTTGGAAATAAATTCAACTAAAACTAAGGCGATATTCTTACGTTTACCTAATCAGATTTTGAATTACCCCAGAATTCGTATTAATAGTCAATTAATTAGTTATGTTGACTAACTTCAATTCCTTGGTATAATTGCAAATCTTAATTTTGCAAATCATATTAATTCAATATCAAATCAAGTTTGTTTTATTTTGAGAAGATTGTATGCCTTGAAAGCATATACACTAAGATATGTGAGATATCGCTTGGCTCATGCCTTTCTAATTTCTAAAATTAACTACTGTTTGGAAGTTTGTTCCGGAACATTGTCTGGTAATTTGGACCTTCGTGAGAGGATTGTTAGAAAAGTTGTTCGTTATGTATTTAATGTTCGTATTCGTGATCATGATCGAGTGACTGAGATTGTCCCTGATATTTCGAGCTTTCTAGATAAATGTTATTGAGTATAAATACTTGCGAAATAACGTTGCCAAATCAGTTTTTAGTTTAAACTTTCAAGTGTGAGGATCACATAGTGAGCATTGAATAAAAGCTGTAAATTACGGTTGTTAAAGTGACTAAGTTCTTAATAAATAAGTGAAATAAATTAAAGTATTTAAAGTGCAATAAAGAACTCAAGAGGTTTATTATAAAGGAAATAAACCAAAAACGTTATTGAAAGGCAGTAACGTAACACTATTAAGTGAAGTGAATTTGCTTTAAAAAAAACCTTGATTTCTTGTTTAAATATAAATTCTTGTGAGTACAAAATAAATTACAGAGTAAAAGAATGTGAATAAAAATTATACGGAAAAGTGAAGAAAATATAAGTTTGCTGTACGTCGCGGTGCTGCGTCACGGCAATCCTGAAAACAAAAAGGAGGCAAGTATTTTGTCTTTCCAAGATTTATATTACGGAAAGAACACAATAGTGTTCTTTAAGCTATGGTGCCGAGTATTTATCTCACAGATATTCTCATCATTATCTCATTGATACCCATAGTAATGATAATCATATTTATGCCATTTAATTTCTTACAACGCGTTGCAGTAGCTAATTTCGGTAAAGCAAAAAACTTTGGAAATCGTATTACATATTTGACATTTTCTTTCTATTTAAAACTCTTATAACATCTGATAAGCGTCAGAATTTCATTTCGCTATTTCGGAACTTTACACTTAATTTGATGGATACAACAAAAACTCATAGCGCAGAGCGTGCAAGTAGAGGAGCACTGTATGGCTATAGAACAGATCTAAAAAAAAATTAGGATTTAAAAAGTCAAAACTAATTCATCTCATATCAACTCACATCTGAGTTGAGTTGTAAACCGTAATAGCGGCTAAAAATAAAACCATACATAACATACAATAAAAACCACATCCATTTTTTTGACGAGCCTTGTCCAAAAGTCGAGAACTCCTACTGCTGCAAGCAATCACCATACACTGAGCATACAACTAACTCGCCTGCATTGCACAAATAATCCACAACAAAGAAGCACTGTGCGGTCTAGAATATAATAAATTTTATTATGCAGCCCGAGCCAAACTATATACTTAATATCAATACAAACAAAACAGCTATAACAACTGCAATTACAACTCTTATAAAATTAATGGTACAACATCCCTTTACTACAAGAATCAACATCAACGGTGAAATCTATAGAGACGATACCATATCCTACACAGATGAACTTTTTCTACCGCTCATAACCTATTCCGAAGTAAACGCAAAAACAATAACGGACAAGCTCAGCCTCGACTATAACTTGCGTTCGCTGTGGAGACATTTGAGTAATGTTTCTTACGTAATTGCTCGCCGACAATTTTGTTCAAAGTTCATTTTCACTTAAACGGCCACGTCAACAAGCAAAATTGCCGTTACTGGTCTCCAAGAACCCGCAACCCTCGATTTAAACATCAAAAACCATTGCATTTCCCCAGGGTAAATGTTTGGTGTGCCTTATGCACGCATGCGATAATTGGACCTTTTTTCGAAAATTCTCCAAAAACAAGGCTCCGTTTTGAACAGTGTGTTCAACTCGACGGAAGACATCTGGATGACATACTCTTTAAAAAATAAAATCCGCATATCCATTCTATCGTTCAATGTTCTTAATAAAACTTTGTGTCAATTTTTTATTTGAGTTTAAACATATAAATCTGCTACCAGACACCCTGTATATCAATTCCTTAAAAAATCTTGATGTTATGCGACCTGACAACATCCGTAGTGCAGAAAACTAACAACTTAACAAGGAACTGCTGCTAACTTAAGATATACAAATTGCACACCCGGCATGTTAATTCATTACCTCCCAGCACGAAATTATAAATAAAAAAATGCAAATAGTAATAAAAATATTTATTTCAAGTTTTTTTGTTAAAGTATCATTCTTTCTGATATTTGAAAACTATGTTCATTTTTTAATAAAGTCAGTCTCACCTAACACAATTGTGCTGGTTGGGTCTGAAAGGGCTAAAATTCGATAAACATCTATTTGAAATCAAAGTCAGCAGTGTATATAATAGTGTAGTTAAACTTAAGACCGGTTCCTGATATAAACGATATTCTTTCAACTCTCGGTGAAAACAAATTAGTCCAAGTCGTAGACTTACTATAGTTTCAGGCAAAATTATAGATTTTGACATTCAAAAAATTATTTCGAGATTGGTCCATTGGTAAAATTCGAACACAATTTGGAAATGTGGAAAAAACAATCTTATATATCTGATGAAGCTCCCAACTTATCACATATAATGTCAATTACGAATAACAACACAAAGAATAAACGATAAGATGTAATAGAAATTTTAAACAACACAAGTAACGGAAAAGATATTTTGGAATTTTATGGCAATAACAAAATCCTGTATGAGGAACAATGCTATGTCCACAAGAATTAATATCATATAAAACAATGTATTTTACATGTACATATACACAAACACAGGTGATAATATTTACATTTAAACATAAACATAAACAATGGGAAAAGAATAAATACAATAAATTCCAAATAATTATGTCTGGATTAATTCCGGCAGTTGACATAAATTAATTTCACACATTGTTCATACCTTCACAGTTCATCTATGTTCGCGTTTACAATAAATATATTTAATTAAATTAGTCATTGTTTATTGTATCAATTATTTTTAATATTTTAACTTTTTTATTGTATCAATTATTTTTTATCACATTTTATTTTGCTGACTTATATTTTGTTTGATTATTTAGTTTTTGTTTGTTTGTCTGCTAGAGTTCTTTGCACCCTTCTGCTGAACAAGCAGAACTGATCGTTGCATGCAATGACCCACATAACGACATAAATACCTGGTCAGCAAGATACAATGTTTTTAGAGTTTATTAACTTTTCTGTTTTTAGAGTTTATTACTTTATAGTGGAAGGCCAATGTACGCGGCATGCGGCTGCGGGCGATAATAGCATTGCCATTGTAAAAATGTTAGCATTGTTGACAAAAATCTTCATACAAAAAAAAGAAGACATCACAAAAATTAAGACTTGGTATTACTTGGAAAAGATGCCGCGCGGCAAAGTTGAATTTTTTCAACTTTTGTTTTAAGCCGCGTGAAGTAGACGTTGCCATACACACACATAATCATTTAACAAAAGAAATTTAAAAAACATTACAATTGAAGTGGAGAAAAAAATCCAATTTGATAAGTAAATTCTTATTATGTTCAAATAAATCGTTTTTTTTATAGATTGAACAATTTTTTACAGCTTATTCAACATTTGCCGCTTTAAAACGTACCGCTTTCATTTGCCTTACAAAAAAATTTTAAGCGAAAATCTAAACAGCTGATCGCCGCCCGCAGCCGCATGCCGCGTACATTGGCCTTCCACTATTATTAATTCAACATTTTTTAGGTAATTTGATACTTTATTGTAAGGTTGAAATTACTCAGCACTTTAAATTGTTCTTTTTGTTTTCAATTTTAATGTTTTTGCAAGTTTTAGTAATTAATTAATTAGAATATAAGACACAAAATCTAAATAAAGAAATGAGAAGGTTTTTAATAAGCAAACAAAATTTACACTTGTTATTACTTTCTCCTCGCCATTAGTAACCAAGTTCCAAGTGTTTGAGTTACTAAATCTAATTGTCCTGGTGTTACTGCCGGAACAATTCTCTAAACGCTACTCGGCTCGTAGCCCTGTAGAATAGGTTTAACAAATAAAATTAGGTTAACAAACTAGTTTAACCGAATTCAGTATCCTCTGAATTAAACACACATTACTTAATTCTCTTAAAGACAGGAAATTGCAAATAACGTGCCAATATTTCTGTCCTAAATTTCTTAAGAATTATTTATGCACTAAATTAAATTTTTCTACAGTTAGGGCGCCGATTAATAAACAAAAACAAACTTACATTGTATACGAATTACAATGTGAAGGAAATGACAAACAGCAATGCGAGCTGATTTATATAGGAACAACAAAACGTACACTGGAGACAAGTTTGGGAGAACACAAGATGGACATAATGCGGAGAAAAGAGACAACAGCACTAGCACAACAAATCCTACATACTGGTCACACAATTAAGTTCGATGATGTAAAAATTCTAGATAAAGAAAATAAAGAAAGAAAGAGGTACACAATTGAAAGCCTAAGAATCCAACAACAAATTAAGAGAACAATGAATTTAAAGGAAGACACGAACAACATAAATGCGAGTTATATTGTTGCCATTTCTTTAGCTGTGATATACATATTTAAAGTTTAAAGTAATATGTATTTAAATATTAAAATTATGTTTTATATTTGTATGATCCTGAGTACATCTAAAACTTTTTAATGTGATTAAATTTCATATTGTAAGTTATTTTATTGTTTTTATAATTTTTAAATAGACAATCCCTTGAAAAAGTCGACAAACAATCGACGAAATTTTATTTACATTGAAGAAATTTAGGCCCTATTACATAGCTTGACAAAAATAACATTAATAAATTCAACTTTAATTTTAACTTTTTAATTTTTTTTTTCGCTTGTTTAATTTCTTGCCCTGCAGTAAATTAAAATGCACATTATTCTTTTCTCACATTTATCATTTTCTCACAATAATTTTAACAAATTAAAAACATAAAAACAAATAATATCAATAAAAATGTCAGTAACAATTTTACCATCAAAACAGACGCGTGTTTTAATTACTCCAGATTGTTATCTGAAAACCCGCATATATAATTTTTTTTGGATCTCAGGAACCCAAAGGACGTTTTTGGCGCAGTCGGTAGGATATTTTATTTAAATTTAAAATTTAAAAACTCCTTTTTCGTGAACATTTTTGAAAGACCACTTAATAGGTCAAAAAAAAAGGAATTTAATCAAGTTAAAAAGTGAATCACAAATATGGCTACTAAGAAAAAAAAACAAAGCCTGACAAAAACCTTCTTGGAGTAACGGCCCCAACTATCATAAAATTGGAAAAAATACCGGAACATCTGTAACCACCATCATCATTCATGGTCGGAAATATTTTTTTATTTTTAGATATAGTTTTATTACATATACAAAAAGGAAAGTCCAAGAAACCCTTTTGATAAAATTTTTTTTAAAATGTTTATAAAATTTTTTTGAAATCCATTTTATTTGTGAAACAAAATTCTTTCTTTCTTAAATCCTTTCTCTGGTTACATATGTTTTTCATATGAGTGAAACTGACAGTGATTTTTGTTCGGACGGTACAGACACAGAAATACTCGGTGAATTAACTCCTATTTCAGATTCTGGCCTCGGTTTAGATCCAGAAGTAACAGAACCTGACCCAAACCGTAGAAGACGAATATTTGAAAGACGTATTCGCAACGCAATTCTTGTACTATGAGAAGAAGACGAATTAGAAGAATACGATTCAGAAGAAAGCGAAGAGGAAGAGCTAGAATAGGATAACTCTGGAAAAAATAATAGAGAACAAATATTAAAATGGTAGAGCCTGCACAAGCACTATCAGTAAAAATAGATCCCATTAAATAGCTTAATGGCGTCCCTGAATTTACAGGAGACTACCGGGATGTGCAAACCTTTATTAACCTTATAGATAGGGTACACTCAATATTACACTCAAATATACAATATCCCAACGTCTCTACTCAGATATAATTAAAAGTAGGCTGAAGGAAAAGCTAGGGAAGTAGACATATTTTAATAAACAATTTTGGTGAACGCAGTAGCACATATATATATATATATGTCCTTTATTTATTTTTAAATATTCATAAAAAAGAAATACATATGTATACGTAATATAAAAAAATAAAAGTTCATGGTGAACATAGGGCGTTTACAATTTCCTTCCATTTCCTACGATCCCTGGCAAGATACATAATTTGATTCCATGATTTATTAATTGTACTGCATTCTTGTTTGACAGCTCGTATCCACGTTGTTCGTTGTCTTCCAGGTCTACGATGGCCATGAGGATTCCATTGAAGTGCAGATCGGGTGATATCTTCTTCAGGTCTTCTCAAAATGTGGCCAATCCATGTCCATTTGAACGCAGTAGCATAGAAGAGTTATTTGATAGACTTAAAGGAGTCACAAACAAAACAAATTCCGTAGAGTTTTACAACGAAGTCAAACAAAGACTTAGAAGTCTTAATAATAATAAAACCCTCACAACACTAGGACCTGGCGATGCCACAAACATTATAATAAAAAATAATATGGCTTCTGCCCTAACCATTTTTAAAGAAGAGATACCTGAACCAATGAGAACAATATTGGTTTGTCGCCATCCACCAAGCCTTGAAGAGGCCATGGGTATCCTTTTCCAATCCGGTTATGCATGTACAAATTATAGCAAAACTTTCGAAAATGCTAACAAAGGTAACCACAAACATTTCAAAGACGAACAATCCCAGAAACCGAGACAACAAAATCATTCCACGAATAATTACTTTAACAATTATGGACCACAACAACAAAACTATTTCCCAAATTACAATAACCCTTATATACCACAACAAAATCACCCACAAAACCCTAATAACCATCTCAATCGGAGATTACCACAGCAACATAACGCAAGACGATTTACCTTTCCGAACCAATACCCTAGAAATAACTTCCCAAATAGTGGAAACTACCAAAATTTCCAACCTGGATTTAACAATCCCCCCTTTAGAAAAAATAATAACAACCCTCATTACAATGCCCCCATAATACAATTACACCCAGAACCAATGGATATTAATATGGTGTAGTGAAATAAATGAGTAATGTTTCTGTGACCTACTTAAAATATAATTGTCTGAAATATGATCATACAATTTAGTCACTGTAAGAAACATTCAAACAAAGAATAACACACTTTAAGTTCAAAGACTTAAAGTTACTAACATTACATTTAATTGCTAACTGAGTATTTTCACTTACCCTAATTCTATTGTAATAAGAATAACAAGAATAATTCTATTGTGATAAGAATATTATTGTAATTGTTATTTTATGTTACTATATATATTAAGTAAAAGAAATCAATAAAGGAGTTCAGTTTTAAGTTGTAACTGAGGGCTATGCCACGTCTTGTTTATTAAATATACTACATGGCGACCGTGACAGTTTTTTTTAAGTTTTTGTGAACAGTGGTGATTCGGTAAAAATGTGTTTTTTTTTAATTTCGGTTTTTATAAACACAGACAAAAGATATTTGTAAAATAAAAAGTGAGAAAAACTTAATAGTTCTATAAGTTTCAAAAAAAAAAAAAAAAAAAAATTTTTTTTTAAATGACCTGGTGGGAAAAAATATTGTCCACCATACCACTACTCGTGGCAGGTTACGAAGTGGGAAAGTCCACAGAGGAAAATGAAAATAAAGAACTGGTGCAGATACTACGCCGAAATATACAACAACCTGTTACAAATGAATCAGTAAAAAACGATAGCATGAGTTACGTGGAAATTTTCTCAATAGTGGTTGTGGTAATAATAGGTGTTATCTATGTGATAAAAATAATGTGTAAAGCCTTAAAAAACAATAGTAACAACGCCCCACAACAGCAGATATAAAAACATAAGAATTCATATCCTTAAAGAACAGTAGTAACAACAACAGTTATAAGAAGATATTAGAAGACAACAAAGGAAAGCCAGAAAAATGGGAAGCAAAAAATCAGCCAAATCCGATAAAATTTGTCAAGTGTGTTGCGGCTACATCACACCTTATCATGAAATCCTGATGTTAGTGAACTGCAAACATATTTTTCACCTTGTGTGCATCGATACTTTTTATGACATGTATAGAGAATGTCCTGAATGCTGGATGCTGGATAAATTTGATAAGTATCAATAAAATATTAATATAATAATAAAAAAAAAAAAAAACGTATTATTTTAAGGTATGCAATGGGAAACCATTATTAGTAGTATAGAACCCTTAGAAATCAAGTTTAAACAATCTTATAAATGCCTTAACCAAAATAGACCGATACAATCGGAAACCTTAAACAAGCATATTACTATTTTAATAGAGTCATTTAACAATATTAGAGAAATCTTAAACAGACAATATGATAGATATTCCACACAACATAAGGAACAGGCTGATAAGATATTTTTCAAATTAAGGGATAAATTATTAAAAATTTTTCATAAGCATAATATTCATATTAAAGTTCCTCTTACCCTAAGTTGCGAGGTTGATAAGAAAATCATTGAATCGGACGATAGCGAGCAAGAAGATTTTGAGGAAGACAAAGAAATACAACCAACCACAATGACGCGTTCAGAGGACGAAGTAATAGATAAGACAACGAAGATTGTCCCCACTTTTGACGGAAATGTAGACGAACTCCAGAGTTTTTTGGATGCGTTAACAATTGTTGAAAAAATAAAGGATACGCATGAGGAAGTAGCGATAGGAGTAATTAAGACTAAACTTAAAGGACAAGCTAGGAACCTAATTACAAATGAGGATTCGATAGTGGCTATAAGGAGTAAACTAGAATCTAATATTCAGGGTGAATCATCTGAGGTTTTATGTTCAAAATTAATGAATATAAAACAACAGTCGAAGTCAGCCACTTCATACGCTGAGGAAATTCAGCAAATCACAAAAAAATTATTTGGAGCCTACATACGAGAGGGCTACCCATACAATATCTCTGAGAAATTAATAAAACAAAATGTCACTAAAGCGATTTCTAAAAATGCAGCAAATGAGGAAGTTAAATTGATAATGAAAACAGGAAACTTTGCTTCATTGAATGACACTGAAGCGATTACCGCAAATTCATCAGTGTTTTACTTTAAGCGCCCTGGGTCTTCAAGGCAAAATCATGAAAACCGATTTAATAACTACCGGGGAAATGGTAATTCCTGGCGTCGAAATAATCATTTTAATGGTTCTAATAATAATAATAATTTTAACAATAATAATAGTTGGCGACGCGGGAATAACCATAATAGAAATCAGGCACACCATTCACGAAACGGGGGACGTGTGAGAATGACTCAAGGAGTCTCGGGAAACGAGATTCCCCCTCAAGATATGGGGGGCCAAAGTTAGAAGGACAGATAATGAGTAATAAATCGATATTTCACTTAAATCTCAATTTAAGTAGCTTTATTAAACTTTCAATTTCAACTAATTCTGATTCAAATACATTTCTAGTGGACACCGGAGCGGATGTCTCACTCATCAAACTGAATGCAATAAAATCTTTAAGATTCAACTCCCAAAATATAATTCGAATAACAGGCATAGGAGAAGGAAATATAAAATCCATAGATACATTTCCAATACCATTTCATGGTACATTTTCGACCATATGTATATGGAAATAAATTTATAATACGTAGTGATCATAAACCATTAACATATCTATATTCTTTAAAAAATCCATCCAGTAGATTAACCAGAATTCGACTGGAATTGGAGGAATATGATTTTATTATAGAACACATTAAAGGAAAAGACAATTCAGGAGCGGACGCGCTATCTCGAATTGACTTCAGTGATATAAAATCAATCCCTTTAATTAACAATGTTAAACTGGTAATCACGCGTGCACAAAAGAAAAAGGAAACACAACAAAAAGTTCAAAGTGAGGATAGTCAAGTAATTCAAGAAAAGCCTAGAGTTTTCGAAACTATTGGCTTCGACTGCGTAAAAAAGTGGCCCAAACTTAAAATGGATACCATTAGAGGTATTCCTACACTATGTTTTAAACGAGGTAAACAGGTGATAGCACAGAAAATAAATATACAGAGTACGTTTGCTAATGGAAACATCGATCTAGATCAATTTTTTCCAATTCTTGAAAAAGAAGCAAATTGTAGAAATTTTAACAAAATACAAATAAATTTGAACGATAAGTTATTTAGCCACGTACACATTGAACATTTTAAAGAAAAAGCAAATAAACTTATAAGAGGATTGCAAATAGCGTTAACACCTAGAATACGCATAATTACAGATATAAAAGAAAAGGAAAATTTATTAAGAAAATTTCATGACAGTCTTCTCTTTGGAGGACATCCTGGAACGACTAGACTACTTAAAAAGATTCGGCAATTTTATTATTGGAAAAACATAACTAAGGATGTTTGCCGATACGTAAAGAAATGTGTTCAATGTCAAACTAATAAAACTACTAAAAATATAAAACCAAATATGATTTTAACCGAAACACCCCATAAACCTTTCCATACAGTAGTAATAGATACTGTAGGTCCACTTCCAATGTCAGAAGCAGGAAATCAATATATAGTAACTTTAATATGTGACCTAACAAAGTATCTGATAGCAATACCAGTAACTGATAAGAGCGCAAAAACAGTAGCAAAGGCAGTAGTAGAACATTTCATACTAATTTATGGGCCTATGAGTAAAATAATTAGTGACATGGGCACCGAATATAACAACCAAGTTCTTTTAGAACTACTAGAACTTTTGAACATTAGCAAGGCGGCATCGGCTCCATACCACCACCAAACTTTAGGGACAGTAGAAAGGTCCCACCGCACCTTTAATGAATACTTGCGATCATATCTTAACACTTCAAACAACGATTGGGATAAATGGGTAAAATACTTCGCATATACCTTTAACACAACACCATCTACGGTGCATGGATACTGCCCATTCGAATTAATTTTCCCTGCTAGTCCACAACATACACCATTGATACCGTTTGATACAATAGATCCTTTATATAATTTTGATAATTATTCAAAAGAAGTTAAATTTCGTCTACAAACCGCATTAACTAGGGCACAACACTTAATTAACAAGATGAAACTAAATCAAAAACAGATACATGATAAAAACATCAACAATACAGATATTACAATAGGACATGAAGTGTTTATTAAAAATCATACAGCACACAAACTAGAACCACTTTACAAAGGACCATACAAAGTAATTGACATTGACGACAAAAACAATATATTCGTAAATTTAAAAGGAAAAAAACAAAAAATTAATAAAGAAAATATTAAAGTTTTTAGCCAATGAAACAAACAAAAAAAAAAAACAAAAAAAAAATTTTTTTTACACAAATATGTATGTATATCATTATTCCATAAGTAACTAGATAATTTCATAACATAATATTTTAATATTAAGACACTACCTATTAACTTGTTATTTTATAAAAATAAAACGAAAATTTTTTGTTAAATTTAAATTTGTAAAGAAAGCTCTTATCGACACCACTTGATCAATGGTATCAATAAGACCTTTCTCTTTAAAAGGGGAGGTGTAGTGAAATAAATGAGTAATGTTTCTGTGACCTACTTAAAATATAATTCACCAATGTTCTGAAATACGATCATACAATGTAGTCACTTCAAGAAACATTTAAAGTCCAAATGAGTAATGTCTCTGTGACCTACTTAAAATATAATTGTCTGAAATATGATCATACAATTTAGTCACTGTAAGAAACATTCAAACAAAGAATAACACACTTTAAGTTCAAAGACTTAAAGTTACTAACATTACATTTAATTGCTAACTGAGTATTTTCACTTACCCTAATTCTATTGTAATAAGAATAACAAGAATAATTCTATTGTGATAAGAATATTATTGTAATTGTTATTTTATGTTACTATATATATTAAGTAAAAGAAATCAATAAAGGAGTTCAGTTTTAAGTTGTAACTGAGGGCTATGCCACGTCTTGTTTATTAAATATACTACAATGGTTGAAAATCAATTTAACCAGACCCATAACCCTTACGAAAATTGTCAATGTAATCAAGCTCAGTATCCCCTAAATTGTCAAAATACGCAAAGTAGTTCCAATTCGCTACCTGAACAAACAGATCCCCAAACACCATTCGGTTCGCAAAATCCCCAAAATTTTCTTACACAAGCCTCACAAGCGAAATTCCCTAAATAATAGTAAAAAACGGACTCAAATTTATAGTTGACACTGGAGCCAAGCACTATATAGTAAATCCTGGCTTATGCAACCCCAAATGGAAAATACCATAAAAACCTTTAAATCTTAAAACACTTCAAAACAATATAGAAACTTCAATAGTTTATGGAGTACCTACATTTTCCGAATTAGGTGACCCAAACAAACACTAAATACAATTTTAGTCTAATTCTCAGAGTTCATTATGGAAAATCAGGCATTAAAAGGAAGATTCTGTCTTAACGCAGAGGCGGTAGTGCACTCACCAATAGTAGGAGAAAAGAAAGCTGCCGAATTCCATAGCGTTTGGTTCACCAACAACCAAAGACTAAAACCAACTCTCATTCACAATCAATTCCACAAACGCCCCAACAGCTGACACGAGAGTTTATCAAATAGAAGTAACATCAGCGGATGATAAGTGTTTGGTATTATGGATATAAGGCCTTTATCGTTTAGAAGGAGCATCAGATGCAGCCTAAAGAGAGCAGATCCAGATTGCCGGGTACACAGATCAATGTGGGTTCAACCAGGCTCTAGTGGTCCACGAGAGCTGGGTCAACTCCCCAGACTAAAAAAAATAATTGCGCGTGTAGACTGGTTCTTTTTTGTAAACGATAAGCACCCGTACTCCAACATACGGGTTGCGACAATTGGTTCCCGATATCGCGATTGTGCGGCATTAACATCGCTTCTCCATGTTACCCGCATTTTGGACCTCAAAGAAATAGCGGACTTCATAGACTGGACCAGCAACTATACAGTGAGTGTGCAAATGTCCAATATGCTATGTCAAGAAGTAGTATTTTCCATATCAAGTAGACTTAGGCCTAGTAACCCGAAGTGCGTTTTCAGCTAGAATGAATCCGGCAGTACACGCTTACTGTCATATTCTAGGAGCCATGTTTGGAAATTATCGTTCTCTGAACGCTGAATTCTTTCTAGAGGAAGACGTACAAGGCGTTGTGTTTAACGCTCAGTGGATAGGCTGCGCTTTTAAAACGTGTGTCCCACAAAGTCGCGCCTTTGTACCCGTAACAGGCTCAGTAGAGGAAATGAGGTCTCAACTAAGAACTATAAGAGAAGCCGAAGCAGAGGGTGAAGAAGTAGATGAGATAAATGATGAACTAAGAGAACCAAGAACCACAGATATCGATGAATGGTTCAACTTTATGCAAGCAAATCAATGAAGACTCACTAGAAGGATGAAAGCAAAGATCAGGGCCTGTTCTCGTGATATCAGAGCTCCCAGAGCAAAAACTGTTGCAGAGCTCCTTACGAAGTCCGTGTTTTACGGAGAGGAAGAAGAATAAAATTAATTCAATTTTTTACCATCATGAAAAAAAAATAGATTTAATTGAATACAAGTTTCATGACTTCTATGATGGATAATCGGAAACAATATCCTTAAAAATTCAGAATCCAAAATAGACTATGCAAACAATATTTTAATAATCAACAATAGAAGTGTACCACTACTTTACTCAAAAACTCAAACTGTAAAATTTATATCAAAAGAAAACTGACTTATACACCTAAAAGAACAGAAGGCCTCAAATGGAAATATCATCCAACAGGAAGGCATATATGATGCCCAGAACTTTAAGATTGAAATACAAAACATGATAGAAAACCCAGCCTATAGAGAAAGTTTCGAAACTTTAAAAACTTTATTAGTAAATGACCCAATACTAGCATTTCCCAATTTTTCACAGCCCTTCACATTAAACACCCGCGCAAGTAATTTCGCGCTTGGCACAGTTATGTCACAGAACAATAGACCCATCTGCTATGCTTGCCGAACTCTTAACAAACATGAAATAAATTACAGTGTCATAAAAAAAGAGCTTTTAGCAGTTGTATTCTAACGATGGGGGTGTTATGTCCACAAGAATAAATATCATATAAAACAATGTATTTTACATGTACAATGTACACAAGCACAGGTAATAATTATAACATTTAAACATAAATGAAATTATTATTACCATCAATGAGAAAAGAATAAATACAATAAATTCCAAATAATTATGTCTGGATTAATTCCGGCAGTTGACATAAAGACAGGAAATTGCAAAACAACGTGCCAATATTCCTGTCTTAAATTTCTTAAGAATTATTTGTGCACTAAATTAAATTTAATTTTAATTTTAACTTTTTTATTTTTTTCGCTTGCTTAATTTCCTGCCCTGCAGTAAATTAAAATGCATTTTCTCACAATAATTTTAACAAATTAAAAATTTAAAAACAAATAATATCAATAAAAATGTCAGTAATAATATTACCATAAAAAAAGACGCGTGTTTTAATTACTCCAGATTGTTATCTGAAAACCACCAAATATAATTTTTTTGGATCTCAAGAAGCCAAAGGACGTTTTTGAACAACGCAGCTTGTTGACTGACACAATAACTAAATATGTATATTAAATGAAAACAAATTCGAATGTTCATTTTCTGACTGTTAGGAAACTGAAAAACATAATGCAGAAATTGGCAAGTACATTTCTAAAATTTAAAAACAATATGTTGAAGTGACTTTAACAGGTTTTTATGGATTTTTTTAGTATTATTTTTTTTTCTCTTTTATTTCATTTTGTATAACACCTTTTGCTCGGTGTGATGAAGTATTTTAATATTTTATTTTTCTTGTTGTAAGCAAACAGTTTCTTTTGTTAACCGTTCAATTTGAATATAAGTTTTTTTTTTGTCTCCACTGACTTCACTCAAAAATAAGAGTACTTTGAATAAACAGGCAGCAAGGAACTGTAATACTCATTAAAATTAAAATAAACTGGTGTTTTTCCTTTTACTTTGGTCCTTCGAAAAGTCCTGAAGGAACTAGGACTGGATATCTGGTGGAATTTGTCGACTTCTCTTGGCTACGTTATTTATTCAAACGTAACAATATAACCAACAATTTGTTTGACAGATAACGAGGTCTGTTAAAAATCTTCAGTTGGCATCCCAATCAATAGAAGATAGCGAATTCCTAACGCTACAATTGCATCAAGGCGATAATTTGTTCATCAGGCAAGAGGTCTGTTGTTAAAAATCATCATTCAGTAGTGCTTTTGAGGAGATATCTCCCACAAGGGCACCCTACAACAACAAAGCAGTTAATTTTTCAGAGAAGTCTACGTGATAAACACACTAGAAGACAATAAAAGCAAAAATAAATCATTGGGTATGTAAGTATTATATTACATTTAGTGCAATTGTGAGAATATCTAGAAATTTTGTTTTATTTCCAATCGTTCCCCTTACTCTATTAGCACTTATCAAAAAAGAAAACTAGACTGTCTGCATGGTTACGCACATACTACAACAACAACATTGCAAAGGTACATACATTTGAAATGTACAAAGAAAAGAGGTTGACGAAAAAAAAATCAAATACATACCTACATAGTTTTTTTTTATAGAGTGAGCAGAAGTTATGTCACCACATATACCCCCACCAAAGCCACTAAGGCATTACAACACACAAACATAAGTAAACCATAAAATAAGTTCAAACACCTCATATTAATAAAATGCAAAACAAACATTAATTATAAAATTGTAACGAGAAATTATTCATAATTATAATTTAATATTAAATCCCTTATCAGTACTGATTATATTTATAGCAGGTGGCAACGTACTGATTGGCAAATAAGAACAAAGGTTCTAAATTACCACTTAACGAAATTCGTTCATTTTGCCAATCAGAATCGAGCTTCTATTTCTTAAGTGAAATTTTTTATTTTTCTTAAGCGCAGACGCTTATTGTTTAAATAAAGAAAAAAAAAAACATAATAATGTGGGGTACATTGCCCAAATTTAATAAAAAAAAAAAACATAAAAATGACAACCCGTATGTCCAAGCAACAGCTTGTGGATGAATTAAAATAAAATAATAAAAAATAAATTTATTACAAAAAAGAAACAAATCAAGACAATTCTTTAAAAATGAAAACATTTATTACAAAGATAAAAGACATGAACATTGTAAACTGGCTTTTATAAGGAAAAAAGGATAAGAGATAAAGATATGTCAACCATTTGAGCAGCGTAAGACTGGATCAACAAGAAACAAAACAACTGAACACACGGGACATCAAATCATCAACAAGAAGACATCCACAGATTATGAGACTACTAATCAATAAAACTAGGATTTATACTGGTACAAGCTGATTTTAAAATTATAGACGTTTCACCAACCCAAGGAATCATCCCACTTTAACAAGGAATTGCTAAGACAATAGCTGACTATAAGCACCTTATACACATAATCAACCTTCAATCTTACGAAGACAATATTTTGAAACCACATAATTTGCCTTAAAAACAACAAAACTAAAACTGAAAGAACTCACACCAAAACTTAACTTTCTAAAACCCAGAAACAGACAGAAGAGAGCCCTAATTAATTAACGCAACTAAGTTGAGTTGTAAACCGTACAACAACTCCGAATAACATTCGGGAAACTTCTACACGTAAGAACCAACAACAACAACTTTAAAACCACAAAAAAAAACGATGGCCGGCATAAGAAAGCTAAAATTTGATTTTAGCGAGAAGAAACCTGTAAGTTGAATAAAGTTTATTTATTGTTTTTTTTTTTTAAATAATATATTGAGAAATTAAATATGTAGTCGGCGTTTTAAAAGTGTGTGTATAAAGTGAGTTAGAGGAAATTATTTCTAATGAGAGTAGTGTTGGTAAACGTAAACGAGGCAAGCAACTACGGAAAATAAAAACATTAAGGTCGTTCACGAAAATAAAATACGAAAAATTCTACTTGAAATAAAATTGTTGGTGAAAGGATTGCTTGAATATTAGAGTGGTGTAGAAACTTAAAATATAACGGCATATGCTCCGTTACGGTTCGGTCCCGGATATCAGACTTTGAGATAATAATTAGTGCAATTGTGGTTCCTAATCTAACACATATCCGCCCCATAGTAAAGTTGTGCTTACTTTTAGCGAAAACTCAACCTGAAAATAAAATTTCCTCTAATTCCCTTTTGCCTTAAAGTACGTCTAGAAATCTCAATTGCACTTTATGTCATTTAATGCTTTATTTACTTCTTTGATTCTTTTATTAACATCTAGACCACCGAAAAACCAAAATGCCCCATCCGCAGCCTTAACCATCCGTTAAAGTATTGCCGCACCTTAATGGAGTTGAGTTCTACCCTTAGACGACTGTCAATATTCAACAAAGGGTATTGTCTTAACTGTTTGGCATTCGATGACGGGAGGTATTGGTGTCCATCCCGAGCTCGGTGCCAATTCCCGCTACCCCCGGCAAATTTTGTAATGCCTGGCACTACTCCCTAATACACCGGGAAGCGCTTGAGGGTATAGCCTCTAGCTTCGAAGAGGATCCCAACCCTATGCATTACAATCTGTGCGACAGCCCCGAAACCGACTCGGACAGCCCAGAATACGACGGCAGCGGCCGCGAATACGACGTGGGCACGTTTTATGGCTTCCCCGGAATCCGCTATGACAAACATGTCTTATGCGATAGAGCGGATTATCAATGGAGCGATTCGGATGAGTCCGGTCCAACTACGTCTGCACCCCCCTGTCAAGTTTTTTCCCAGAGCCAAACCCATGATCACTTTCATTCGTGCCCGGGAGTATGTTGAAGTGATCTGTAACCACCATCATCATTCATGGTCGGAAATATTTTTTTATTTTTAGATATAGTTTTATTACATATACAAAAAGGAAAGTCTAAGAAACCCTTTTGATAAAATTTTTTTTAAAATGTTTATAAAATTTTTTTGAAATCCATTTTATTTGTGAAACAAAATTCTTTCTTTCTAAAATCCTTTCTCTGGTTACATATGTTTTTCATATGAGTGAAACTGACAGTGATTTTTGTTCGGACGGTACAGACACAGAAATACTCGGTGAATTAACTCCTATTTCAGATTCTGGCCTCGGTTTAGATCCAGAAGTAACAGAACCTGACCCAAACCGTAGAAGACGAATATTTGAAAGACGTATTCGCAACGCAATTCTTGTACTATGAGAAGAAGACGAATTAGAAGAATACGATTCAGAAGAAAGCGAAGAGGAAGAGCTAGAATAGGATAACTCTGGAAAAAATAATAGAGAACAAATATTAAAATGGTAGAGCCTGCACAAGCACTATCAGTAAAAATAGATCCCATTAAATAGCTTAATGGCGTCCCTGAATTTACAGGAGACTACCGGGATGTGCAAACCTTTATTAACCTTATAGATAGGGTACACTCAATATTACACTCAAATATACAATATCCCAACGTCTCTACTCAGATATAATTAAAAGTAGGCTGAAGGAAAAGCTAGGGAAGTAGACATATTTTAATAAACAATTTTGGTGAACGCAGTAGCACATATATATATATATATGTCCTTTATTTATTTTTAAATATTCATAAAAAAGAAATACATATGTATACGTAATATAAAAAAATAAAAGTTCATGGTGAACATAGGGCGTTTACAATTTCCTTCCATTTCCTACGATCCCTGGCAAGATACATAATTTGATTCCATGATTTATTAATTGTACTGCATTCTTGTTTGACAGCTCGTATCCACGTTGTTCGTTGTCTT
This sequence comes from Pollenia angustigena, assembly GCA_930367215.1. Classification (NCBI taxonomy): domain Eukaryota; kingdom Metazoa; phylum Arthropoda; class Insecta; order Diptera; family Polleniidae; genus Pollenia; species Pollenia angustigena. The sequence goes on along the minus strand of OV884056.1, from coordinate 94,663,861 downwards.
CCAGGTCTACGATGGCCATGAGGATTCCATTGAAGTGCAGATCGGGTGATATCTTCTTCAGGTCTTCTCAAAATGTGGCCAATCCATGTCCATTTGAACGCAGTAGCATAGAGGAGTTATTTGATAGACTTAAAGGAGTCACAAACAAAACAAATTCCGTAGAGTTTTACAACGAAGTCAAACAAAGACTTAGAAGTCTTAATAATAATAAAACCCTCACAACACTAGGACCTGGCGATGCCACAAACATTATAATAAAAAATAATATGGCTTCTGCCCTAACCATTTTTAAAGAAGAGATACCTGAACCAATGAGAACAATATTAGTTTGTCGCCATCCACCAAGCCTTGAAGAGGCCATGGGTATCCTTTTCCAATCCGGTTATGCATGTACAAATTATAGCAAAACTTTCGAAAATGCTAACAAAGGTAACCACAAACATTTCAAAGACGAACAATCCCAGAAACCGAGACAACAAAATCATTCCACGAATAATTACTTTAACAATTATGGACCACAACAACAAAACTATTTCCCAAATTACAATAACCCTTATATACCACAACAAAATCACCCACAAAACCCTAATAACCATCTCAATCGGAGATTACCACAGCAACATAACGCAAGACGATTTACCTTTCCGAACCAATACCCTAGAAATAACTTCCCAAATAGTGGAAACTACCAAAATTTCCAACCTGGATTTAACAATCCCCCCTTTAGAAAAAATAATAACAACCCTCATTACAATGCCCCCATAATACAATTACACCCAGAACCAATGGATATTAATATGGTTGAAAATCAATTTAACCAGACCCATAACCCTTACGAAAATTGTCAATGTAATCAAGCTCAGTATCCCCTAAATTGTCAAAATACGCAAAGTAGTTCCAATTCGCTACCTGAACAAACAGATCCCCAAACACCATTCGGTTCGCAAAATCCCCAAAATTTTCTTACACAAGCCTCACAAGCGAAATTCCCTAAATAATAGTAAAAAACGGACTCAAATTTATAGTTGACACTGGAGCCAAGCACTATATAGTAAATCCTGGCTTATGCAACCCCAAATGGAAAATACCATAAAAACCTTTAAATCTTAAAACACTTCAAAACAATATAGAAACTTCAATAGTTTATGGAGTACCTACATTTTCCGAATTAGGTGACCCAAACAAACACTAAATACAATTTTAGTCTAATTCTCAGAGTTCATTATGGAAAATCAGGCATTAAAAGGAAGATTCTGTCTTAACGCAGAGGCGGTAGTGCACTCACCAATAGTAGGAGAAAAGAAAGCTGCCGAATTCCATAGCGTTTGGTTCACCAACAACCAAAGACTAAAACCAACTCTCATTCACAATCAATTCCACAAACGCCACAACAGCTGACACGAGAGTTTATCAAATAGAAGTAACATCAGCGGATGATAAGTGTTTGGTATTATGGATATAAGGCCTTTATCGTTTAGAAGGAGCATCAGATGCAGCCTAAAGAGAGCAGCTCACACAGACCATAGGAGAGCAGATCCAGATTGCCGGGTACACAGATCAATGTGGGTTCAACCAGGCTCTAGTGGTCCACGAGAGCTGGGTCAACTCCCCAGACTAAAAAAAATAATTGCGCGTGTAGACTGGTTCTTTTTTGTAAACGATAAGCACCCGTACTCCAACATACGGGTTGCGACAATTGGTTCCCGATATCGCGATTGTGCGGCATTAACATCGCTTCTCCATGCTACCCGCATTTTGGACCTCAAAGAAATAGCGGACTTCATAGACTGGACCAGCAACTATACAGTGAGTGTGCAAATGTCCAATATGCTATGTCAAGAAGTAGTATTTTCCATATCAAGTAGACTTAGGCCTAGTAACCCGAAGTGCGTTTTCAGCTAGAATGAATCCGGCAGTACACGCTTACTGTCATATTCTAGGAGCCATGTTTGGAAATTATCGTTCTCTGAACGCTGAATTCTTTCTAGAGGAAGACGTACAAGGCGTTGTGTTTAACGCTCAGTGGATAGGCTGCGCTTTTAAAACGTGTGTCCCACAAAGTCGCGCCTTTGTACCCGTAACAGGCTCAGTAGAGGAAATGAGGTCTCAACTAAGAACTATAAGAGAAGCCGAAGCAGAGGGTGAAGAAGTAGATGAGATAAATGATGAACTAAGAGAACCAAGAACCACAGATATCGATGAATGGTTCAACTTTATGCAAGCAAATCAATGAAGACTCACTAGAAGGATGAAAGCAAAGATCAGGGCCTGTTCTCGTGATATCAGAGCTCCCAGAGCAAAAACTGTTGCAGAGCTCCTTACGAAGTCCGTGTTTTACGGAGAGGAAGAAGAATAAAATTAATTCAATTTTTTACCATCATGAAAAAAAATAGATTTAATTGAATACAAGTTTCATGACTTCTATGATGGATAATCGGAAACAATATCCTTAAAAATTCAGAATCCAAAATAGACTATGCAAACAATATTTTAATAATCAACAATAGAAGTGTACCACTACTTTACTCAAAAACTCAAACTGTAAAATTTATATCAAAAGAAAACTGACTTATACACCTAAAAGAACAGAAGGCCTCAAATGGAAATATCATCCAACAGGAAGGCATATATGATGCCCAGAACTTTAAGATTGAAATACAAAACATGATAGAAAACCCAGCCTATAGAGAAAGTTTCGAAACTTTAAAAACTTTATTAGTAAATGACCCAATACTAGCATTTCCCAATTTTTCACAGCCCTTCACATTAAACACCCGCGCAAGTAATTTCGCGCTTGGCACAGTTATGTCACAGAACAATAGACCCATCTGCTATGCTTGCCGAACTCTTAACAAACATGAAATAAATTACAGTGTTATAAAAAAAGAGCTTTTAGCAGTTGTATTCTAACGATGGGGGTGTTATGTCCACAAGAATAAATATCATATAAAACAATGTATTTTACATGTACAATGTACACAAGCACAGGTAATAATTATAACATTTAAACATAAATGAAATTATTATTACCATCAATGAGAAAAGAATAAATACAATAAATTCCAAATAATTATGTCTGGATTAATTCCGGCAGTTGACATAAAGACAGGAAATTGCAAAACAACGTGCCAATATTCCTGTCTTAAATTTCTTAAGAATTATTTGTGCACTAAATTAAATTTAATTTTAATTTTAACTTTTTTATTTTTTTCGCTTGCTTAATTTCCTGCCCTGCAGTAAATTAAAATGCATTTTCTCACAATAATTTTAACAAATTAAAAATTTAAAAACAAACAATATCAATAAAAATGTCAGTAATAATATTACCATAAAAAAAGACGCGTGTTTTAATTACTCCAGATTGTTATCTGAAAACCACCAAATATAATTTTTTTGGATCTCAAGAAGCCAAAGGACGTTTTTGAACAACGCAGCTTGTTGACTGACACAATAACTAAATATGTATATTAAATGAAAACAAATTCGAATGTTCATTTTCTGACTGTTAGGAAACTGAAAAACATAATGCAGAAATTGGCAAGTACATTTCTAAAATTTAAAAACAATATGTTGAAGTGACTTTAACAGGTTTTTATGGATTTTTTTAGTATTATTTTTTTTTCTCTTTTATTTCATTTTGTATAACACCTTTTGCTCGGTGTGATGAAGTATTTTAATATTTTATTTTTCTTGTTGTAAGCAAACAGTTTCTTTTGTTAACCGTTCAATTTGAATATAAGTTTTTTTTTTGTCTCCACTGACTTCACTCAAAAATAAGAGTACTTTGAATAAACAGGCAGCAAGGAACTGTAATACTCATTAAAATTAAAATAAACTGGTGTTTTTCCTTTTACTTTGGTCCTTCGAAAAGTCCTGAAGGAACTAGGACTGGATATCTGGTGGAATTTGTCGACTTCTCTTGGCTACGTTATTTATTCAAACGTAACAATATAACCAACAATTTGTTTGACAGATAACGAGGTCTGTTAAAAATCTTCAGTTGGCATCCCAATCAATAGAAGATAGCGAATTCCTAACGCTACAATTGCATCAAGGCGATAATTTGTTCATCAGGCAAGAGGTCTGTTGTTAAAAATCATCATTCAGTAGTGCTTTTGAGGAGATATCTCCCACAAGGGCACCCTACAACAACAAAGCAGTTAATTTTTCAGAGAAGTCTACGTGATAAACACACTAGAAGACAATAAAAGCAAAAATAAATCATTGGGTATGTAAGTATTATATTACATTTAGTGCAATTGTGAGAATATCTAGAAATTTTGTTTTATTTCCAATCGTTCCCCTTACTCTATTAGCACTTATCAAAAAAGAAAACTAGACTGTCTGCATGGTTACGCACATACTACAACAACAACATTGCAAAGGTACATACATTTGAAATGTGCAAAGAAAAGAGGTTGACGAAAAAAAAATCAAATACATACATACATAGTTTTTTTTTATAGAGTGAGCAGAAGTTATGTCACCACATATACCCCCACCAAAGCCACTAAGGCATTACAACACACAAACATAAGTAAACCATAAAATAAGTTCAAACACCTCATATTAATAAAATGCAAAACAAACATTAATTATAAAATTGTAACGAGAAATTATTCATAATTATAATTTAATATTAAATCCCTTATCAGTACTGATTATATTTATAGCAGGTGGCAACGTACTGATTGGCAAATAAGAACAAAGGTTCTAAATTACCACTTAACGAAATTCGTTCATTTTGCCAATCAGAATCGAGCTTCTATTTCTTAAGTGAAATTTTTTATTTTTCTTAAGCGCAGACGCTTATTGTTTAAATAAAGAAAAAAAAAAACATAATAATGTGGGGTACATTGCCCAAATTTAATAAAAAAAAAAACATAAAAATGACAACCCGTATGTCCAAGCAACAGCTTGTGGATGAATTAAAATAAAATAATAAAAAATAAATTTATTACAAAAAAGAAACAAATCAAGACAATTCTTTAAAAATGAAAACATTTATTACAAAGATAAAAGACATGAACATTGTAAACTGGCTTTTATAAGGAAAAAAGGATAAGAGATAAAGATATGTCAACCATTTGAGCAGCGTAAGACTGGATCAACAAGAAACAAAACAACTGAACACACGGGACATCAAATCATCAACAAGAAGACATCCACAGATTATGAGACTACTAATCAATAAAACTAGGATTTATACTGGTACAAGCTGATTTTAAAATTTTAGACGTTTCACCAACCCAAGGAATCATCCCACTTTAACAAGGAATTGCTAAGACAATAGCTGACTATAAGCACCTTATACACATAATCAACCTTCAATCTTACGAAGACAATATTTTGAAACCACATAATTTGCCTTAAAAACAACAAAACTAAAACTGAAAGAACTCACACCAAAACTTAACTTTCTAAAACCCAGAAACAGACAGAAGAGAGCCCTAATTAATTAACGCAACTAACACTCAATTCACATGAGGGCTTTTACGACGTCGTTTTATCTTGATTCCCTTTTAAAGCAACTTCCAAAATCTCTTTGCGTTCATACGATGATTTTTGGTTGCATGTCTTTTTTTTTTATTTACAGTATGGCCTTGATTACCCGTCATTCGATTAACCGGCAGCTTCAATAAAATGGAAAACAAACATTTTTTTGCACTGATTTAAATTGCCTCTATTATCCGAAATTATAAACAAATTATCTTTTTTTCGTTAAATTTTGAACAATCAAAATAAATTTAAATAAACGAAGAAAGAGAATTTCTTAACGGTGTGGAAGCATGTTCTGCCAAATTTACTTTTTTCCTCATGTTTACATAATAAAACGTTATATATTTACATAAAATAAGAAACACACCAAAAAAATAAATAATCAAGAATTCTGCCGATCCCGTCTATTATCGATAATCGAGGTCTCACTGTATTTTCAACCACACACTTCAAAGTAAGAAAAAGAATAAAACGTAAACAGAAAAAGTTAAAAGAGAAATGTAAAAAACGACATGCAAAATACAAAACGAGTCATTTTGTTAACCCCTCTTTCTTTTCTACACCGCTCACCCACAAACCAAACGAGACGTCGACAAAGCGACGTCGTAAAAGCCCTCATGTGAATTGAGTGTAAGTTGAGTTGTAAACCGTACAACAACTCCGAATAACATTCGGGAAACTTCTACACGTAAGAACCAACAACAACAACTTTAAAACCACAAAAAAAAAACGATGGCCGGCATAAGAAAGCTAAAATTTGATTTTAGCGAGAAGAAACCTGTAAGTTGAATTAAGTTTATTTATTGTTTTTTTTTTTTTAAATAATATATTGAGAAATTAAATATGTAGTCGGCGTTTTAAAAGTGTGTGTATAAAGTGAGTTAGAGGAAATTATTTCTAATGAGAGTAGTGTTGGTAAACGTAAACGAGGCAAGCAACTACGGAAAATAAAAACATTAAGGTCGTTCACGAAAATAAAATACGAAAAATTCTACTTGAAATAAAATTGTTGGTGAAAGGATTGCTTGAATATTAGAGTGGTGTAGAAACTTAAAATATAACGGCATATGCTCCGTTACGGTTCGGTCCCGGATATCAGACTTTGAGATAATAATTAGTGCAATTGTGGTTCCTAATCTAACACATATCCGCCCCATAGTAAAGTTGTGCTTACTTTTAGCGAAAACTCAACCTGAAAATAAAATTTCCTCTAATTCCCTTTTGCCTTAAAGTACGTCTAGAAATCTCAATTGCACTTTATGTCATTTAATGCTTTATTTACTTCTTTGATTCTTTTATTAACATCTAGACCACCGAAAAACCAAAATGCCCCATCCGCAGCCTTAACCATCCGTTAAAGTATTGCCGCACCTTAATGGAGTTGAGTTCTACCCTTAGACGACTGTCAATATTCAACAAAGGGTATTGTCTTAACTGTTTGGCATTCGATGACGGGAGGTATTGGTGTCCATCCCGAGCTCGGTGCCAATTCCCGCTACCCCCGGCAAATTTTGTAATGCCTGGCACTACTCCCTAATACACCGGGAAGCGCTTGAGGGTATAGCCTCTAGCTTCGAAGAGGATCCCAACCCTATGCATTACAATCTGTGCGACAGCCCCGAAACCGACTCGGACAGCCCAGAATACGACGGCAGCGGCCGCGAATACGACGTGGGCACGTTTTATGGCTTCCCCGGAATCCGCTATGACAAACATGTCTTATGCGATAGAGCGGATTATCAATGGAGCGATTCGGATGAGTCCGGTCCAACTACGTCTGCACCCCCCTGTCAAGTTTTTTCCCAGAGCCAAACCCATGATCACTTTCATTCGTGCCCGGGAGTATGTTGAAGTGACTTCAACAGCTTTTTATGGATTTATTTTTTGTATTATTTTCTATTATTTTTTTTTCTCTTTTATTTTTCTTGTTGTAACTAAACAGATTCTTTTGTTAACCACTCAATTTGAATATGAGTTTTTTTTTTCTCCACTGACTTCACTCAAATATAGTTTAAGGTTTTTTTGTTAGTATATAAGTGCACTTTGAATAAACAGGCAGCAAGGAGATGTTATACTCATTAAAATTAAAATTAACTGGTGTTTTTCCTTTTACTAAAAATTTTATACAAGAAGTAAGACTCGCAGTTCTATACAATATATTTAACACGTTGGCTGCCACCATATAAAAAAAGTCATTCCAATAATTTTTTTTTTTTAATAACAGTTTCTCGGTGATTCTTATTGAGTTATTTCGTGTTCTTACCTTGTCTTTAGTAATTTTTGACGATTGGTGAGTGTTTTTAGCCTGTGACCACCGGTGGTTCACATGGCACTTTACTCGTAAGTGTTTTAAAGTAATGCCATGTATACCACCGGTGGTCACACATGTATTGAGATTTTTAGTTTTATTATTGTTGGAAGAAGAGCCGCAGTAAAACATGCTAAAAAAGTAACAACAAGGCAGTGGTGAACCTGCCTTATGCCTGGAGTGCTTCAATAAAAATCATAAATATTGTGACTTTCCTACATTTTTTTATATTTTTTCTTTCTTATGCATTTAATTTTTAGTTAAAAATGAATTAAAATGTCAAAAAATGAATTAAAAATAATAAATAGTTAAATAAAATGAAAAAAAAAAAAAAATAAAATAAAATCAATGTTAAAAATTCGACTTGTGTGAGCAGAGCCCTAAAAAAAAAATTAAACAATAAAAAGAATATAGTTTTACCAGGGTGCCACTGCATAAAACTTTTATCTATTATCACCAGGCCGAAAATTATTTGATGAACAAGTATACGTGTGCACCATCGGTGGTACACATGGGCTCATAGTAAAAAAAAATGTGATCCACCGGTGGGTCACATGGCAATCAACGTGTTAATTCTTTATTTCGTAGGAATTTAACACAAATGGAAAAAGGGGTTAAATATATAACAAATTATTAAAGATACTCTAGAAAGGTTTTGAGAATAGAAGATTCCGAAGAAAAAGAAAATGCGACTGGTACGATATTATTCTAATAATAATTAATTTATTTCATAACTTTTAATTTAACATTTCCTTTTTAAAATTCCCAATACTGTAGAGCTTGACAAGGATTATGCTTTAGATATTGAGTGCTTAAGATCTTCTTATATATCTCAAGATGAGTTTAATCTTTATTTTCAAAAGTGTCATCCATTAGGATTTAAGTTTATTTCAAACTCAAAGTACGCTGTAGAAAATAGTATACCAAAAATTACAGTTTTCTAATAAATCATTAGAAAAAGCATAAAAAATTTAAGCGATTTTATTTTTGCCAAAATTATTGCATCCGAAAATTTACTGATGCAATTCGAAACCCACTTGCTTATCCGAATCAAATGTTCCCATTAAGAATCCCAGATACAATGAAAGACTCCCCAAAATTCGACGGCATCCCGGAATTGTTGTATAATCTATGCGATTAAGGGCAACTAGCAACAGAATAGTAGCCTTAAAAGATAAAAGAAATGACACATGCTTAATAAAAGACCTACATAGCATTAAACAAACTAATCAGTCGCTCCAACATTTTGACAGTTCGATCATAGAAATACTGTCGCTAATCAATAATAACATTATAATCCACATAATCAATATTAGTGTCAAAAAAGCAAAACATAACAACATAACGTTAAACACTTTCCACCAAACTAGACGCAAAGAAATCCCGAATTATATGTTGGAACTGTCTGAATACAGGTCACAGCTATATTTACTGCACGGAGAAAACTCGATCCTGGTGTTACAACACCTAAGTACAATATTCAATATAGTAAATTTCATTCGTGCATATCCACAGCAAATGGATCAAAACATCGTGCTAAATTTTAATCTTACGTGTTCTTTAAATTTATTTAAAGGAAATCTATCAATTTATACAATTTTATTATTTTGGTAATGCAAAATACTAAAGAAGATAACACTAGGGAAATTGTCCTTAATTTAAGGTGCCTAAAACCTCTGACTAGTGCAAATAGATTTCATCTACTGTATAATAAGCCATCAAGGTACTTAAGGACTAGAAGTTTAACTTTTACACGCATGAGAGTAAAGATTCAAAAAGTTTTAAAATTGTGTTATTTGGCCTTCCTCAGTTTGATAATTTAGCAACTCGCTTAATATAAAACCTATAACTATTAAAGAAATACAAACAAAAAGGTCTAACGCTGATGATGCGTTGATGGATAATGCCTATAATGTATAATGTATAATGTATGCAGATGATTTTGGAATAAACAATCCTCTTGGGTCAAAGTCAAACAGAAATTCAATATGTAATTTTTATTACAGTTTTCCATGCAAACCGACAATAAACTCAAAGTTGGAGAAAGTTTTCCTAGCATGCTCAATTAATTTTTCTGATATTAAGCTATAAACCACTGGTTAACATTCTAAAGAAAATCGAAGTAGAAGGAATTAAAAGAAAAAATGGTATTAAAAATGTACATTTTATAATGGGCTTGTTTTTAGATGATAATCTCGGTCTAAACATTATTCTTGGATTTTCAAAACGTTTTCTGCAACACATTACTGCCGATTTTGTTTAATAACCAAGAGTGAAGCTCAAACACAAACATACGAAAACTTTAATATTTTGCGAAACAAAGTAAACTATAGAGAATCCATACAAAAAGGAATAATGAAAAAATGACATAAACACGATTTGCGCTTTAAATGGAATTCCTTCTATTCACTACACTGAAAACCACACAGTTGACGTAATGCATGATTTATTTGAAGGCGTATGTCATTACGTTTTAACTAAAGCTCTAGTTTATTTTATTAAAACTATGAAATACATACTTATAACTCGAGACACTTAATAATAGACTCCAACATTTTACCTATGATGATCGTGACAAAGGAAATGAAAAGCTCAACATTATAAAAAACGAATTGGAAAATCGCTTGTTAAAAATTTAAGCAAAACAGATGATGGCTTCTTGCCAATATTTTTCATTATATTAGGAGAATTTATCCGAAATCAAGATTCAGTTTAGACATTTTTACTACAGTTTTTTGAACTTATTGACGACATTCTATGCGACGAAGTTTCAGAGATTTTGGTTAAACAAATAAAGATAAAAGTTCAAAACTTAAATAACGAATATCAAATATTTTTTAAACAAAAAATTACGCCTAAATTCCATTTTCTTTTACATCACGCAACAATAATAAAGAAGTGCGGTCCTTTGAGGCAGTAATGGAGTTTTAAATTTGAAGCAAAACACAAAGAATTTAAGAAATACTCTCACGTTATAACGTCCAGAAAAAGAGCAAAGTTGCAAAGAGCTTTTCTTTCAAGCAACAAATGTCGTTCATTAATTATTTACATCAAATAAATACTCGTAATCAAGAAGATTTTATTTGTACAAAAGAATTTAAAAAAAAGGTAAGCATTCGACTAAAAATACCAATGGACACATTTTCTCTCTATTCAGAAGCTAGAATTTGGGGTTATAAATATAACGACAAACAAATTGTATACAAGTTTACAAACGACTTTGAGCTTTATAAAATATTTCTAATTGTTAAAACACAATGCAATAAACTAATATTTTGCAGCAACAAAATATCTACCGAATTAAATATTCACTACTCCGCATTTGAGTATGGAACCTCTTATGCAATATTTTCATGTATTTATATTTTAGATCTCGTCGGTCCACCAATTGGAGTGGTACAAACATCACAAGAAAGCCACTTTTAAAGTTAAAGGAATATTACAAAAACATATATTAAAATTAACACTACTGATATGCACAACAAATTTAAAGGTAAGTAATTCGATTTAATTATAAAAAATAATGTTGAAAAAAAACTTAAACCACAACATTTTAAATGAAAACGTTTTACAGATAAACTGGAGTAATATTTACAATATGACATCTGTAGATGAGCAACTGTCCTTTCTTGAGGATAATATGTTACAACTGTATGATGAAACAGTACCTTTGAAAATAAAAATTATTAAACCCAAAATAACCCGTGGTTTAATGCTACTATTCAACATGCAATAAAACGTAGGGACTTAGCGTACTCACGGTGGAAACGTTTTAAGACAGTAGCTCTAAAGGCTGATTTTCGTTCTGCAAGAATGGAAGTCAATAAACAAATATGTCTGAACAAAACATGTTTGAGTTCGCATGCGTTAGCCAGCTTGATGTTTTTACCAGTTGGATTCAAATAAAATCTAATTCTGTAGGATATGATAATCTTCATCCAAAATTTATTAAAGTCATCTTACCTGTTCTCCTGCCATATATCACCCATTTTTTAACACCATGGAAACTTGTAAAAATAATTCCAATTCCAAAAACGAACACCGAATATCGACCAATTGCTATTCTTAGCTTTCTATCGAAAGTGTTGGAAAATGTTTTGCACCGCCAAATAAGTTCCCATGTTTATGGTAATCGTTTGCTATCTGATAAACAGTCAAGTTTTCGTCCTAACCACAGCTGCATAACTGCTTTAGTTGAAGTCTCGGAGAATATACGGCGAAAACTTGATGATGGTAATATTAACTTTTTAGTTCTACTTGATCACTCTAAAGCTTTTGATACGGTAGATCACCAAATTGTATGCACAAAGCTAAGGACTCTTTTTAACTTTTCATCTTCATCAACAAAACTAATTTTATCGTACCTCACTAATCGTATTCAATCGGTGTTCATAAACAACAAAGCATCTAGTCCCATATCATTTTCTAGAGGTGTACTGTTATAGTGTCTCCCACTGTTCCCTTAACGTTATTTATGTCATATACAAGTTAACAATAAAAACATTTATTTTTTATTTTTATTACTTTTCATTTTTTTACGTCAATTCTTTTGTTGTTTCTTTTGTGAGTACAACGAACCATAAGGTTGTCGTACTCTAAAATGTTTACCATTGCTTTATTATTAAATATTACTTTGTATTGCTTAACTCTAAAAATGCTTACCATTGCTTTAATAATTGTTTTCATTACTAAGTCTACTTTCACACGTTTCATCTTTTGATGCTCAACTCTTATGTTTTTAGGTGAGAGAAGAAAGAAGAAAGGGGGTTAGTACAGAGATGCCTGTACTTGGTCAGTACGCTTTGTGTTTTTATTCGTTGGTATATGCCAGCAATGGCTGCATGTAATTTTTTTCTTTTCTTTTTCTCTTTGATTCGCTGTTAATGAAATTGTTGTTGTTTTGAACCGAAAAAAGTTGAAACCGATTGCTGCGTGTGATTATGTTGGCATCTTTAAAAGGGAATTGAAAAGAAGTTGAGCATCAAAAGATGAAACGTGTAAATTAAGACTAAGCATTGCTTTGGTTTATTGAACCTCAAACATTTAAGTAGAACACTTAAATGTTTTACATTTTGGTGGTTCTCATATTACAAATACTTCGTGGGCGATTTTATCGATTTCGATTGTCCAATAATTTAATGTAAGCAATAATTTTAAATAATCAATTTGTATTTGTAAAATGATTTTGTAAATTTTAAAAATGAATAAAGATCAGTTGTAGTCAAGTACTCAAAGATTGTGAACATAAATTCGCATAACTGGCGCCCAACGGAAAATAAAAAATCCTAAAGAAGGATAACTAAATAAAAAAATCCTAAAGAAGGATAACTAAATAAAAAAAATCCTTAAGAAGGATAACTAAATAAAAAATCCTAAAGAAGGATAACTTAATAAAAAAATCCTAAAGAAGGATAACTAAATAAAAAATCCTAAAGAAGGATAACTAAATAAAAAAATCCTAAAGAAGGATAACTAAATAAAAAATCGTAAAGTAGGATAGCTAAATAAATAATAAAAAATCAAAAAGAATTATAACTAAAAAGAAGATAATTAAACAAAACCTTAGTGCTAGTGACTTTGTGACAAATGGAAAATAAAAAGAACTTTGTTTATTGAAATAAAAAAGGGGAACTACCATAAAGTTTTAAATTAAAAATTTGTCTGCAAAAGCTTTCAAAAATATTAATAACTAATAAAATTTCAAAAAGGACTTTGTTTATTTATAAAGAAAGAAAAGAAGAACTATCAAAAAGTTTTTAAATTAAAAATTTGTCTGCAAAAGCTTTCAAAAATATAAATAACTAATAAAATTTCAAAAAGTACTTTGTTCATTTATGAGGAAAGAAAAGAAGAACTATCAAAAAGTTTTAAATTAAAAATTTGTCTGCAAAAAGTGAAGTGATAAAAAGCGGAATACTTGGATCCTACCGATCAATATCGAATAATCCTAGTTTAGACGAACCATCAGTGCTTTATTTGTGCAACCTGCAGTTATTAGAAGTTGAAAGGGACTGGACTAAGCAACCTAAATTGAAACAACTTTGCAACTCCAAACGGGAACAATCAATAATCCCCGCAACTTCTTACAACTGTAAAACTCAAAATACTGACGTGGCCAACATAACCATGATATTAACAGCACTACATTTTTTGTATGTCATTATTAAGTATTCTTTTATATAAAAATTAGAAAATTTAAGATTAATTGTTTAAATACATTGGAAAATACATTTTTTTTTTAGTTATTTTAAATAAAATTTCATAAATAGTTATAATTTATTTTGCAACCCAGAAAAAAAAGAAGTGTTATTTTTAAAATGTCTAATCCTAGCAATCTAGTAAGACCATCGGTGTTAAATAATCCCCAAACCCCTGGTCCAAACAACCCTCCAAATCCCCAAAATCCATTGAATAACCCTCAAATGGAAGCAGCAATAGCAAATCTCGTTACTCAAATATGTAGGGAAAATTGTAGAAGCATAGTAGAAAACATTTTAGACCCAAATGCCGACATTATAGTAGGAGACCAAATTATAGAAGAACAGTATAGGGAAAATCTTAATGATATGGACAAAGTGCCCGACATTGTCCGTTGCTTGCGGGAATTTTCGGGTAACCCTTCGGAATTCAGCTCTTGGAGAAAGAGCGTAGAACGAGTTCTAAAAATTTACGAGGCACAAAAAGGGACACCAAGGTATTTCGCTATTTTGAATGTGGTCAGAAATAAGATCACTGGAGCCGCTGACTCAGCACTTGAGTCCTACAACACTCCTTTGTGTTGGGAAGCAATTTTACGTTGCTTAACAATTCACTACGCAGACAAGCGAGGACGATTTTTATCAGGAAGTGTATTCACACTTATCATTAATAATTAACAGCATAAGCTGTATGACTATAGGCAAAGAGGCTATGGATGTTTTGATCCAGACATATCAGGACAAGGCATTGGGCACTTTTATAAGAGGGCTAAGAGGCGACCTTTCAAAACTCCTATGTATACGGGAACCAAATAGTTTACCTGAGGCATTACACCTTTGTCTCAAGCTCCAAAATCAAAATTTCAGGACAGAACACGCATTAAACAAAAACCCTAAACCAAACACTAAGAATACAAATTATAGACCCCAAACAATACCTGCATTTTTCCCCCAGCCAACATCTGTAATCCAAAGAAATAATCAACACGCAATGCAATATCAAAACGAATATCCTAACCATTATTATCAATACAATTATCCTGATAATAAACACTTCCAAAATACAACCCAATTTCCAAATACCCAAAGACAAAACCACAACGCTTTTCAAACACCCCCATCAAGACCGAATGCACAAAACCCTTACCAAAACCCATACCTATGGAAATTGATCAATCTATCCAGACTAGAAATGTAAATTACATAAACCGACCAAGGCCCAATGACAGATTCATAGGAAAAAGACCTCTGCAACCATCTGTATTTCAAAATCAAAAAGTACAGAGAACTTACAACATCCAAACAGATGATAATAATGTGGATGAAGAAACACACTATAATCAACAAATCGAATCATATGAGGCCGAAAATGATTTACAACCATTTGAAGAATACAATAACAGAAGTGATTCATATGCTACAGACTACGAATCTGCTAGCGAACAAGATTTTAGACATTCATTTTTTAGAATAGATTCTTCTTTGCTATATTTCGAAGCAAAGACAAAAGACGGACAAATTCTTAAAATTTTAGTTGATACTGGTTCTAACAAGAACTACATCCAGACATCATTGATGAAGTTAGCACTTCCCAATGAAAAAGACTTTTTTGCAAACTCTGCCGGAGGAAAAATCCGTATTTCTCACCATACTTTCATAAATTTATTCGGACTAAAAACTACAAACCTAAAATTCTTTGGCTTGCCAAATCTTAAATCTTTTCATGCAATACTGGGCAATGACAGCCTTAAGGAATTATCAGCCGTTATATATACGGGGAAAAGTTTGATGACCATTAAAAATAACATAAAAATTAAGCTTAAACAGCACATTTCAGAGAACGTCAACAATATTTCACAAACCACAAGTAACGTACGAATAAGGCAAAACCACATGACAGAAGAACAAAAACTAAATATTACAAAATTAACAAAAGAATTCCCAAACCTTTTTATTGAACCTGATGAGCATTTAACCTATACAACTAAAGTAAAGGGCGAAATAAGAACAACAACAGATAATCCTGTTTACTCTAGATGCTATCCCTACCCAGCACACCTCAAAGACGTGGTAGAACAACAAATTAAAGAATTACTTGATCAAGGAATTATTAGACCATCTAAATCCCCATACAACTCACCAGTTTGGGTTGTCCCAAAAAAGATGGATGCCTCGGGTGAAAAAAAGTACAGAGTAGTTATCGACTACAGAAAACTTAATACGGTGACTGTACCAGATCGATATCCAATACCCGAGATTAACGAAGTTCTATCGCAATTGGGAGAAAATAAATTTTTCACGGTGTTAGACCTCAAGAGTGGATTTCACCAAATTCCCCTAAGGGAGAAGGATATCGAGAAAACTGCATTTTCCATTAACAACGGAAAATACGAGTTTACTCGTCTCCCATTCGGTTTGAGAAACGCGCCGTCTATCTTTCAAAGATGTTTAGATGATATCTTAAGGGAGCATGTTGGGAAAATATGTTGTATTTATATTGATGATATCATCATATTCGGGAAAACTGAACAAGAACATCTCGAGAACATCAAGAAGATTTTTAGCACTTTAGAATTAGCTAACATGAAGGTACAGCTAGACAAATGCGAGTTTTTAAGACCAGATGTGGAATTCTTAGGATTCATTATATCAACATCAGGAATACGTACCAACCCAAAAAAGGTAGAAGCAATCTGTAATATGCCCATTCCAAAAACTTTGAAACATTTGAGATCATTCCTGGGTATGTCAGGATTTTATCGCCGTTTCGTGAAGGATTACGCCAAACTCGCGAAACCACTAACGGCTCTTTTAAGAGGGGGGGGGGGGAGGACAAATGTCCAAATCTCAATCTAATAATATAATTTTAAATCTTAATGACGAAGCAATAGAAGCATTTAATAAGATAAAGAAAACATTAATTTCTGACGACGTAATGCTATCATACCCTAATTTTGACAAAGAGTTTCAGTTGACAACGGATGCTTCCAAATACGCAATTGGCGCAGTGCTGGAACAAGAGGGTAGTCCAATAACTTTTATCTCAAGAACCTTGGGTAGAACCGAAGAACACTACGCTACGAATGAAAAAGAGACGTTAGCAATAGTGTGGGCACTCAAGAGTTTGAGAAACTACCTTTACGGGGCAGCACGAATAAAAATATTCACAGACCATCAACCATTAACACATGCTCTGTCAAATGGCAATAATAATAGCAAACTAAGAAGGTGGAAAGCGACATTAGAGGAATATAATTATGTACTTCAATATAAGCCTGGAAGAGCCAATGCGGTGGCAGACGCATTATCCAGACCTCCACAAGAGATACACCAAGTGGACTCAACAGCGGCCACTCAGCATAGCAACCAAAGTTCCCCTGAAAACCCTATCCAATATACAGAGACACCGATTAACGCATTCAAAAACCAAATCATAATAGAACCTCACACAGACACATTATTTATGAATCGGACCTTTCCGAAAAGAGACTGGAGCAGATTTTCGAAAAATACCTTAACCCTTCAGTAACAAATTGTGTAAAGCCTACAGACGCAATCCTTGGTAAGGCCCAACAAATTTTTGATAAGCGCTTTCAAAATTATAAGGTCCTCTACACGAGGAAAATGGTGACTGATATTCAGGACGAATCAGAACAGGAAGTCGAAATAATTAATGAGCATAATAGAGCTCATAGAAGCGCCGAAGAAAATAAAATACAGCTCTTAGAAAAATATTATTTTCCTCAAATGACAGCAAAAGTTAAGAACATAACAAAGGCTTGTAAGATTTGTAAAGGAAGTAAGTACGATCGTCACCCCAATAAAACTGGAATTTTTGAAACATCCATACCACAATATCCTGGACAAATTATCCATATCGATATTTTCATTACGGAGAAGAAGATCGTTTTAACAGCAATTGATAAATTTTCTAAATACGCCCAAACTAGGTTATTGAAGTCTAGAGCATCCGAAGACATAAAAGAACCACTAAAGGAAATCCTTTTGACATTTGGAATGCCAGAAATCGTCGTGATGGATAACGAAAAATCTTTCCATTCTGCGTCTATAAGATTCATGCTAGAAAACACATTCAATATTAAAGTATTCAAAACCCCTCCCTACGCCAGCTCGACGAACGGTCAGATAGAAAGGTTTCACTCGACATTAACAGAGATAATGAGGTGCCTTAGAGCAGAAAACATTCATCAGACTTTTTCGGAACACCTTTACAAAGCCCTCCACGAGTACAATAACACTGTTCACTCCACCACACTTAAGAAACCGTCAGAAATATTCCTTGGTAAACGTACGTCCACTGAGCCCGAAAAATATGAAAAGGATAGACAAGAGAACTACAATAATGACAGAAAGTGGAAAAGTGATCCACAAGAATAACATTAGAAGCTAAAATCTCCCTTTTTCCTTTTTGTTTTAGGATGGTGATAACTGCCATACGATGCGAAGTCAAAATATTAGATTACACCAATTCGAGAATAGTGGCCATTGACACTGGATCCGCCAAGATTCAGTCCGGTACAATTAAACTGGTGCATGTAGTCGATGTAGGAAATTACGAGACGATAATTAACAGTCTACAAGCTATTGTCTACTCGAATGTGAGCGCTTCCCATCCTTTGTATCCCTTCCTTTCTTACGAAATAAAACAATTACAATTTCATATTAATAATTTGAAACCCAGAAACAAGAGATCCTTGGACTTTATCGGTTCCGCGTGGAAATGGATTGCGGGTAATCCAGATCACGCTGATTTCCAAATTATCAAACAAAAAATAAATAACGTTTTACAGAATAACAATAGACAAATTATAATTAATAGAATGTCATTAGAAAAATTAAATGAAATAACCGCTAAAACAAATTATATCTTGAAATCTTTTAAAGATGAAGAAATGAGAAACATTTTAGTAGATGAATTAAAATACAGGTTACAAATTGTTCAAGCCGAAATATTAAATCTAAAATACGCTATAGATTGGGCTAAAGTTGGGGTCATAAATTCATTCATATTGTCTGAATATGAAATGAATATGATTATAACTTTAGCTGACAAAGGAGATGTAAATTACTTAAACGTCGAAGAATCTCTTGATTTTGGTGAAATAAGAATAGCTTCTGGGAATAATACGTTAATTTATATCATAGATATCCCTACAACTTACACAAAATCATGTAATAATATAAGAATCAATCCTGTAAAAATCGATAAATGGCCACTAAGGTGGAATATGACGAAATTTTAATTTGTAATGAACAATTTTACGGAATTAAAAGCAAATGCAAAAGTTTTAGTAAACTCACAATATGTAAGGATGAAAACATTGAAGACATTAGCAAAACAAAATGTCTCCCCAACTTAATACGCAGTAAACCCTCTAATTGTACTATGGTTAGCAATCTCCATATACCCACTGTACAAGAATTACTTCCTGGCACGATTCTTTTGAACAAATTCAGTGGTAACATTTTCATAAGCAAAGAATCATACGACCTCAATGGTACTTACCTTATTAAATTTCATAACGAGACACTCGAAGTGAATGGTAAAACTTTCTCATTTTCAGAAATATCTTTTTCAAGCCCATTGCCAGCCGTGGTACAACCAATAGGCAATAACCCTCGTGTGGAAAGAACTCTCACTTAAGAACTAATTGAAGAAATGAACGCTAACAATACCGAGGCTATTGAATTTCTCAATATTGAAAGCAAAGTTGGAGATGCTATAAACATCTTCCTAGTCAGTTCCATAATCATAACAATGTTCTTCATCTGCTTAAAAGGAAAGTGCCATTGTCGTACTAAGCAACATTCTGATGGCATTGCTCCATCACCAATACAAAAAGTTATTGTAAACACTGCTGACCCTAGAGATTCATCCATAGCAAGAATTTCTCAAATACCATACTTTTGATTAAGGACAATCAAATTTGAGGGGGGAAGAGTTAACAATAAAAACATTTATTTTTTATTTTTATTACTTTTCATTTTATTACGTCAATTCTTTTGTTGTTTCTTTTGTGAGTACAACGAACCATAAGGTTGTCGTACTCTAAAATGTTTACCATTGCTTTATTATTAAATATTACTTTGTATTGCTTAACTCTAAAAATGCTTACCATTGCTTTAATAATTGTTTTCATTACTAAGCATTGCTTTGGTTTATTGAACATCAAACATTTAAGTAGAACACTTAAATGTTTTACATTTTGGTGGTTCTCATATTACAAATACTTCGTGGGCGATTTTATCGATTTCGATTGCCCAATAATTTAATGTAAGCAATAATTTTAAATAATCAATTTGTATTTGTAAAATGATTTTGTAAGTTTTAAAAATGAATAAAGATCAGTTGTAGTCAAGTACTCAAAGATTGTGAACATAAATTCGCATAACTTATATTTATTAATTATATTTTCCCAAGAATTGTTTGTCCAAATGCATTTCCGCTAACGAAAATGCAACAGTTAACAAAATGCTCCATTAATTCCAAATAAGTTTAATAACCTTATTATTTGTATTTATTAAATTGTCCAAGTACATTAATTCCAAAGAATTTTAATAACTTTATTGATTGTATTTTCAGGTGCATTTCCGCTAACGAAAATGCAACATTAACAACATTATACATTTTTTCCAAAGAATTGTTATACTTTGTTCAAGTGCAAAATGCACCAGACAAATTTCTTAAGAATTTTTATGCAAACATTTATTTTTTAATTTATATTTCCAAAATGTAACAGAAAGCAAAATAATAGTACAGGTAACCCTCGATTTACGCGGCCTGTTGGGACCGAAGAAAGCACGTGTAAATCAAATTCACGTAAAACAAGGTAAAACAAGAAATTTAACATATCGCATAATTAAAACATGAGATACATACAAAATTTCATTTTGGGGCCCTAAAACCGTGTTAAATCAAGAACATAGAACTGTATATATTTGACTTTCAAAAAATTAAAGGATATTTCTTTATAACGATTTGTTGTTATATCTTTATAAAATAATTGAATTAAAAAAGAATAAAAAAAATAATTAAAACATACATATGTAGTTGAATATTTAAAATCAAAAATATAAGAAAATTGTAAAATAGTCAAAAACAAACTAAACCAAGACAAATTGAATTAAAAACCGGAAAAATTTTACTGGTTACTGAAATAATGGCAATATTCAGTAAATTTTTACTGATTACTAAAAAAATCAGTATTCACTTTTTAAAAGAATTTTAATAAAAAAAGTTATATTGTAAACATTGTCAATTAATTTTTAGACTTTTTCAGGTAAAATATATTTGTTTGCATATGTTTCAGAAAAGTTTGCTGAATACTGTATTTTTTTCAGTAAACAGTAAAAATGTACTGGTAGCTGAAAAAATTGCCATCATTTTTTGAGCGTGTTTTATTAAAACGCGTAAATAAGCGCGTATTTCAAAAAAGGTTACTATTATTGATCCGTGTTATATCTAAATCGCGTAAATGAAGTACCGTGTAAATCAAGGGATACCTGTATTTAAGAAAGTAGAAAATAAAAAAGATTGGATATTATTGATTAAACCTTAAACCCAGTTGTTTTATTTTTTTCGTTGTTCTTCATTTCGGTGAAAAAAGTGTGTACCTCAAGGATTGATTTTAAGCCCAATATTGGGTGGTATTATTGATTCCGCACGGAAAGGAAAATTTTGCGGAAAAAAATATCGATCGATATGAAAATTGCAATTATTTATTCCTGCGGTATACATTTTCTGCGGACCAAATTTAACATCCCTGTTTTAATTAAAATTACGAGTTGATTTTGTGTCAGCTGATGGAAAAAAGACATTTCAAGACAAGATTAGAAATTGAAAAGTCAAATAAAAAGTGTTTTTAGTAAATTATATGTGAAAGTTTAAAAGGCAGTTAATATAAAATTAAAATATGGATACCCATGCCTTTTTCGACGATGAAAACTTGGACATGCAGTTAGAAAGTAGAGTTTTACGCTATAAATCTTAAGATGTGTTACAAATGAAGGATAGAGAGTAAGTTCAAAAATAACAAAAATTTCAGGATAAAGCTATTATATGTTAACACCACAAGCAATGTCTTGATTTTTTCATTATCAACCATTGCTTCTATTTGCAATTTACTTGAGTATTTTGCTTTTTTACTCCCATAAAAATATAAAAAATCTAAATATTTAAATTAAACAATTTTTCTTACAAATTTTACAATTCCTAACATTTTTGTTCTTTTCGTTAGCTTTTCGTTATAAAATTTAAGCGTAAGCAAAATGAAGAAATATATCTACATTGCGGAATCAATAATATGGCAATACCGTCAAGGTAGAGATGATACCGCACAAACGGAATGAATAATTACAAATTTTGCTTCCGCACAAAAATTTCTTTCCGCACCTTCGGAACGGAATCAATAATACCACCCATTATTTTCAATTTACGCTAACGATCTGCCGCAGCAATTAACTCACTGTAGTGTCCACATGTATGCAGATGATGTACAATTATACTTGAGTAGTCCAGTAGCATCAATTAAGGAAAGCATTAAATAAATAAACAACATATATCATTGGCCATCTCAAAATGGTCTGTGCTTAAATCCACGAAAATCAAAACGTCTGGTTATTCACAAAAAACCCGTCACACCTTTAATCGAAAATGATATCCTAATAAACAATGAAAAAATTGGCATCGTAAAAACGGCAAAAAATCTAGGATAAGTGTTTAACAGCAACTTAACGTGGTCTAGCCATATTTATACACTGATGGGACAAATTAATGTCAAACTAACAATTCCCAAGAATTGTTTGTCCAAATGCATTTCCGCTAACGAAAATGCAACAGTTAACAAAATGCTCCATTAATTCCAAATAAGTTTAATAACCTTATTATTTGTATTTATTAAATTGTCCAAGTACATTAATTCCAAAGAATTTTAATAACTTTATTGATTGTATTTTCAGGTGCATTTCCGCTAACGAAAATGCAACATTAACAACATTATACATTTTTTCCAAAGAATTGTTATACTTTGTTCAAGTGCAAAATGCACCAGACAAATTTCTTAAGAATTTTTATGCAAACATTTATTTTTTAATTTATATTTCCAAAATGTAACAGAAAGCAAAATAATAGTACAGGTAACCCTCGATTTACGCGGCCTGTTGGGACCGAAGAAAGCACGTGTAAATCAAATTCACGTAAAACAAGGTAAAACAAGAAATTTAACATATCGCATAATTAAAACATGAGATACATACAAAATTTCATTTTGGGGCCCTAAAACCGTGTTAAATCAAGAACATAGAACTGTATATATTTGACTTTCAAAAAATTAAAGGATATTTCTTTATAACGATTTGTTGTTATATCTTTATAAAATAATTGAATTAAAAAAGAATAAAAAAAATAATTAAAACATACATATGTAGTTGAATATTTAAAATCAAAAATATAAGAAAATTGTAAAATAGTCAAAAACAAACTAAACCAAGACAAATTGAATTAAAAACCGGAAAAATTTTACTGGTTACTGAAATAATGGCAATATTCAGTAAATTTTTACTGATTACTAAAAAAATCAGTATTCACTTTTTAAAAGAATTTTAATAAAAAAAGTTATATTGTAAACATTGTCAATTAATTTTTAGACTTTTTCAGGTAAAATATATTTGTTTGCATATGTTTCAGAAAAGTTTGCTGAATACTGTATTTTTTTCAGTAAACAGTAAAAATGTACTGGTAGCTGAAAAAATTGCCATCATTTTTTGAGCGTGTTTTATTAAAACGCGTAAATAAGCGCGTATTTCAAAAAAGGTTACTATTATTGATCCGTGTTATATCTAAATCGCGTAAATGAAGTACCGTGTAAATCAAGGGATACCTGTATTTAAGAAAGTAGAAAATAAAAAAGATTGGATATTATTGATTAAACCTTAAACCCAGTTGTTTTATTTTTTTCGTTGTTCTTCATTTCGGTGAAAAAAGTGTGTACCTCAAGGATTGATTTTAAGCCCAATATTGGGTGGTATTATTGATTCCGCACGGAAAGGAAAATTTTGCGGAAAAAAATATCGATCGATATGAAAATTGCAATTATTTATTCCTGCGGTATACATTTTCTGCGGACCAAATTTAACATCCCTGTTTTAATTAAAATTACGAGTTGATTTTGTGTCAGCTGATTGAAAAAAGACATTTCAAGACAAGATTAGAAATTGAAAAGTCAAATAAAAAGTGTTTTTAGTAAATTATATGTGAAAGTTTAAAAGGCAGTTAATATAAAATTAAAATATGGATACCCATGCCTTTTTCGACGATGAAAACTTGGACATGCAGTTAGAAAGTAGAGTTTTACGCTATAAATCTTAAGATGTGTTACAAATGAAGGATAGAGAGTAAGTTCAAAAATAACAAAAATTTCAGGATAAAGCTATTATATGTTTAACACCACAAGCAATGTCTTGATTTTTTCATTATCAACCATTGCTTCTATTTGCAATTTACTTGAGTATTTTGCTTTTTTACTCCCATAAAAATATAAAAAATCTAAATATTTAAATTAAACAATTTTTCTTACAAATTTTACAATTCCTAACATTTTTGTTCTTTTCGTTAGCTTTTCGTTATAAAATTTAAGCGTAAGCAAAATGAAGAAATATATCTACATTGCGGAATCAATAATATGGCAATACCGTCAAGGTAGAGATGATACCGCACAAACGGAATGAATAATTACAAATTTTGCTTCCGCACAAAAATTTCTTTCCGCACCTTCGGAACGGAATCAATAATACCACCCATTATTTTCAATTTACGCTAACGATCTGCCGCAGCAATTAACTCACTGTAGTGTCCACATGTATGCAGATGATGTACAATTATACTTGAGTAGTCCAGTAGCATCAATTAAGGAAAGCATTAAATAAATAAACAACATATATCATTGGCCATCTCAAAATGGTCTGTGCTTAAATCCACGAAAATCAAAACGTCTGGTTATTCACAAAAAACCCGTGATGATATGATGGGACAAATTAATGTCAAACTAAGAGCCCTGTGGTCCGTGCAGCACTTTACACCGCTGAATGTCAGAATACTACTTGCAACAGCTTATTTGGATCCAAGCCTTACATACGGATGCGAGTTGTTTTCTCATTGTGATTCTACTAGTACGAAAAACCTTGAGGTATTGTATAACAACATCATTAGATATATATATGGACTTAAAAGGCGTGACCAAGTTTCGGCATATTCTAAAACTCACTATGGAGTTTCTTTCGAAAGCCTTCTAAAGATAAGGGTTCTTTTGTTTTTGCATAAAGTGATTTACAAAGAAAAGCCGAAATACCTTTTTGAAAAATTAAGATCTGCTAGATCACCAAGGGGTAAAAGCATAATATTTCCGAAATTTCAATGCCTAGTTTCCGAATGGCAATTTTTCATTAACGCAATTCGTCTTTGGAATTCTCTTCCTTATCACCAATAAATAAACAGCAACGCAATTTCTTTTAGGGTATTCCTTTTTAAATATTTTGTCTAAATCAGTAGTGTTAATTTGTCAGTGAGGAAAACTTTAAACGATAACATCGGACAACACTGCATTAAATATTAAATCATAACTATTTCCCTGAGGATGACCAACAAAGTTGGTCAAAATATTGGAATAAATAAATAATTCAAAATTAAAACAGAACAAGAGTTTTTATTTTTATTATATTTTATGAAACAGACCTCAAGCCGGAAAATATAAACATAACACATTTAATTTTTAATGTTATAATTTTTTATGTTAAAATTTTATGTTATGTAATTTGGAAACTAATTTGTACACCTAAATAAATAAATAACTATGCACCAAATATCGGTGCATTATGATGGCCGATTTTGAAAACTTAAGAGACCGATACATTTAATACCATTAGCTTTCATAGAATATTATGCCTTAGTAGTAAGAAAGTTGACATTAATGACATATGGAAATAATTCAGAAATAACTCGTGAATTAAATGCGAAAAATTGAGAAAGAGTTCTACAAATATTTATAACGGGAATGAACCAACCACTTTCCAATATTATTTACTCTCTCAAACCAAACGATTTGCCAAATGCGTTAGCACAGGCGCAAGAATAAGAATTCAATCACATAAGAACTCATTATTCAAATCATTATAGTCATCATAAAGATACTAGAAAAAGGATAATAAAAGTCAGAATGATAATAATGATATTTTTAACAGAAATCGATACCAACATAATAACTATAATAATCTGCAGAATCATAGGTTACATTACAAACCGACAAACTTTAATCGTAATAATTATAGTAATAACAACGGAAATAGTAGCAATTTTAGTAGACCAGTGCCAATGGATGTTGATTCCAGCATGCATAACAGACAACCTACGCAACAACAAAATCCCCAAACATCTAGACCCGTAAACGTTAATAATCACCTACCCTTAAAAGAAGACCATTTTTTAGGACAAGAAAAGATCTTCCTTATATACATTGACACAGGAGCGACTTACTGTTATATTAGGAAAAACATTTATAAAAACCAGAAGAATAATAACGAAAAACCTGGAACATCACGATTAGCATTAATAAATAAATACAGGAGCTGTGCCAAAAAGTACTAAAGTGCAAACAGGCATGGACTGATATATTACATTAACTAAGAGAAAGGCTAGCCCTAGGTCCACCCATCAGGAACGCATGGGTAAACAATACAAAGGCTCTAACGTAGTCCCTTTGCCAACAAGTGGTAACAGATTCTCTGTACTATCCATACCTGACGATGAAGAAGCAGAATCCGCTAATGGAACATCCACTAAAGAAGTTAAACCGCCACCTATCTATCTGCGGGAGCAAACATCAAATAGCATAGTCAACATGTTGACTCAACTTGCAGGTAAGAATAATTTCTACGTCGTTTCTATACGACGCGGGCAAATTCAAGAGACCAAAATTCAAGCCAGTACAGAAACGAACTTTCGTATTATATCAAGACACCTGGACGCAGAAAACAAAAGTTACTATACATATCAATTAAAAAGTGCTAAGGGTTTGATTATTGTCATAAAAGGCATAGATAGTTCTGTTCCTACAGAGGAAATAAAATCTGCCGTATAGCTAGAGGGGTATGAGGTAAAATCTGTTCATAACATTTTGAACAGGAATAAAGTTCCTCAACAAATGCACCGCATTGAGATATCGTTTAATTCATCGGTTCTCAAAACCAAAAATTCAGTTCATCCCATATACAACTTGCGTTTCCTACTGAACAGAAGAATAACTGTTGAGGAGCCATTAAAACGAAAGGGTCCCTCCCAATGCACAAACTGTCAGGATTATGGGCATACAAAATCATATTGTAAATTGCCTCACGTATGTGTGGTTTGTGGCGACGCTCATAAAACCGCCGAATGTAATCGTTCTAAAGCTGACCCAAGATAAGCAACAGGAGTACATTGTACAGCAGAAGTATTATATGCCATAAAAGAAATGTTATTAACAACATTTAACGGAATGAAATTTAAGTTTACAAGAATATTTCCAATAGATATAGAGAATTTAGAAGACCAAAAAGCGATGCAGAGCACATAGAGGTATTAATGAAAATTTAAAACAAGTAAATAAGATGTATTATTGGCCAAAAATGATAAAACATTCTAGAGAAAACATAAGAAACTGTGAAATATGTAATAAAAATAAATATTAAAGAAAACCAAAAACAGTACCAATCGGAGAGACTCCAATTCCTAGGAACGAGGGGATGCAAGTTCATATAAACATATTTTACGCGCAAAGATTAAAATTTTAAGCATATAAGATAAAATTAATTTAGACGAAAAACTTTTGGATATACACCAATACCCCGGTTTGCGTCGTTCTCGAAGTTACGTCTTCTCAAAATTTCTGTGATTTCGAAGTTGCGTCGTTTTTGTTTCACTTTGCGTCACATGGCTTCGAAGTTGCGTCGCTTCGATTTTCAGCGTTAATATCAAAATGTTTATACAAAGCTTAAACAGAAAAAGGGGATTTCCCGTTGAAGTCTAATGCAAATATGTATGTGAAGGTTGTCTGCTGATTGCAACTGGATTTAATTTTACATTTGCAGAAAGTTAGATTTAAATTTTTTGTAGCAACGAGTCAAAAATTAAGAAATTTGTTGAAATAAGAACATCGCTACAACATAAACAGGTTACAAAAATGAGAAACCACTTCTTACTATTTGGATTGAAGATCAAAATCAGCGCTGAATGCCCTTATAACAGAAGGTTATTCAAAATAATGCCTTAACTTTATTTGAAGATCTAAAATAAAATGATCCGTTATAAAGTCTATCAAATCAAAATTTTAATTTTTCAGCTAAAATTATGAATCTCGGAACCAATTAAATGAAAATCAGTACAAATGTATGGAAAATCGTGATTCGGTTTGCGACGTTTCGGTTTGCGTCAAGTTTTTCCGGTCCAAATTAGCGACGCAAACCGGGGTATTTGTGTACTGCAAGGATATCCCTTTATTAAAAAAATTACAGTAGACAATGAACCAGGATTTACATCATATCAATTTAAATCACTAATGGAAGGATTAAATATAGAAATATTTTATTGAACACCAGGACCTAGTTTAACAAATGGACAAGTTGAAAGAGTACATTCAACATTAATAGATTTATCTAGATGCATTCAAGAAGAATTTAATTTAATAAATGAAGTAGAAGCAATTTATAGAGCAGCCCAACAATACAATGAATCAATACATTCGGTAATAGACTCAAAACCAGTAGACATATTATACAATAAAGTAATTCATACAGGAATAGAGGAAAAGTTAAAACAAGCTAGAAAAAAAGATGTGAGACAGAGTTAATAAAAACAAAGTTGAAAAAACATATAACGAGGGAGATATTATTCATGAAAAGATATTAAATGGAAGGAATAAACTAAAACCGAAATATAGGAAACAAAAAGAAAAGGAAGATTTAGGAAATAAGGTTAGGATTTATAGAAATGACAGAATAATACATAAGAATAATATTAAATAAAATAAATCTTTTAGATGATCTTAACGATGGCAATGATATTGATAATAATAATAAACGGGATTAAAACAGATATAGTAGACTATACAAGAGAAGAATATTTAATAATGGAAAATGGAACAGTTGCTATATATAACGATTATGAGAGACCTTTTTTATGTAACAAATTTAACATATTACAAAAATATTTTGGAAGAAGGCTCAGTTAGTCTTTACTTTCTGTTTCTGTTCTGTTCCGTGCCGTTCTGTTATGAAATTGTAATAGTTACTTTTTCCGTAGTAACTTATCAGCCATTTATGATAAATTTATTAGTTTTGCACCGTTCATTGCTTTATTTTAATAACTTTTATGCACATAAATATGAAAAAATTAAATTTTATGAATTCTTAAAATCAAAAAACAGTTTATTTCAATGTAAATATGTATTTTTTATTATTTATTTTGCTGTCACTTACAAATACTTAGCATGTTTTTGATTTTAACAAACTGAACCGTAACAGAACAGAAAAACTAATCAATTTCATAGGTTTTTTAATAACAAAAACAAGTCAGCTGATTCGTAACAGAACAGAAAAGAAAGTAAAGACTAATTCTGCCTAGAAGCAAAATCATTGATAAGTTATTCTCAAATTTACGAATATATATTAGAAAAACCAACTAATGAAAATAATTATTCAGAAACATTAAATTCAAAGGACTTGGACCCAATAGACCTAGAAGTGGAACTTTTTGATATACAACTCAAGGATTTTTCTACAAATCAAAAACGTGTTAAAAGAGGAATTAATGAATTACGAACAATATGGAAATGGATAGCAGGTACACCAGACCATGACGATTTTGTAAGGTTTAATATAAATAAGAAGATTTGATAGAAAATAATAACCAGCAATTTGTTACAAATTCAAAATTTCAAAAACAGCAAAAGATAAGAAAGCTTTAGAATTAGTTTGAGTGAATAAACATAGAGTTAGACTTATAATTAACCCATTTAAGCCCAAACAAAAACTACCGGACAAAAAATAAAATATTTTTTATTTTATTATTAAATTAATTACATATAAACAAAAAATCCAAAAAAATTTTTTTTTTTTTTTTTTGGAAATTAAAGAGGTGTCCCAAAATTGGCAAAAAAAAATTTTTTTTTGATGTTATAGAAATGTCTGAACTTTTAATTTATCGATTATGGAAACATATATTAAATAATGTCAAAAACTTTGTCATAAGCCGCAAATAATGAAGTGTTCCCAAATTGGCACAGCAAGCGTAAATGGGTGTCAGATGCATTAATTTTACACGTCTGCCAAATGAAAATGAGCTTACAATGTTCAGACAGTTGCAAAACATTTTTAGGCAATTTTAATGACAACATTGTAAGATCTGACCATCGTCTGTACGAAGCTTAAGACTTTAATTTAAATTAAATAAAGAAAATTTTAAAAACAATTTGAGTTAGGCACGCGAGTTACATCCAGAACACCCCAAATGACAATACCTGCTGGCAAAGTGTAGGGAAAACTAGAAGTTTTAAGTTACATTTTATTTTTCATTCCCACACTTTGCCAGACAGTAAAATCAACAAATTATTTTTAAAAAAAAATTATAAAAAATCAAAAAAAAAACAGCAACGTAAGGATTTAATGACTAAGTTAAGTTTGGAATAAAATAAGTTAGTCTTAAGATTCAATTTAAATAAAAAGGAACGTTCTGAAGAACGTCATAAAACAACTTAAACTTTATTGTTTGTTTTTTTTTTGTTTTTAAAAAAAACTATTTCATTAGAAATAGATAACTGACGCTGTCGCTTTCGCGAACTATATTTAATAATTATGAGAAAAAGTGAAACGTTAAATCTTTTTCTAAATTAACAAAAAAAATTAGAAAGAGAACTTTAAAAGAAGATATATTTGTGAGAAGAAAGAAAGTTTTTTAAAGAAAGAATAAATAAAACATTTTTTTTTATACAACATTTGAATTATTAAAACTAAAAACAACAAAGATTGAATAGGTGAAGTGGAAATTGTCAACAAAACAACTACTCTTGTACATGTCATAAACATAGTCGAAATAGAAGACATATTGAATCAAATTAAGGAAATATAAAACATTTACTTTTACATGAAGAGATAATTATGCAAAATGAAATTAAATTAATAGAATCTAAGATCAAGACTTTAAAACCAATTCAAAGTAGGAAACGAAGAGGTTTGATAAATATAGGAGAAAAGTGTCGACGTGGTGCGCATGTAGTAACTATAGACTGCAACAAATGTTTGAAGAGTGTAAAACTCTTGGTGACATTTTCAAAATTTGGCCGCAATATAAAAATCCGAACGGATTTAAATTAGTAAGTACACCTCTACCATTTTTTAAGTTGCTTTTTTTAATAATTACTGTTTTCTCCATTATTTTACAGATTGACAAGGATTTCGCAACTCTTCATAATTGTCACGATTCAATTTTTAGTTGGGGTGCCAACAAAATTATTAAATTACACGGTGGGCATTCTAAGCTAAAAAATGGCAAAAGCTGTGATTTAAATAAATTCTTCGAAACTATAAAAAAAGATGATTCCATAGAAGGTAAACCATTTTAAAATGTATACTTTTTCAAAGACAATTATAAATATTTTTAAATTCCTATTTAGATCCAGACAAGTTTGCACTAAAAGTGTTATTATAATTACACTATTTTCTTCCCCCAACTGGAAAGGTCGCTCGAAAAACCGTTTTAGGTAGAAGAGAAATGTCTCGTTTTTCCACAAAAGACTCACCAGAGTCATTTATTTTTATTGGAAACACAATGCAAGAACTGCAGGATCATATAGAATTTCTTAAAAAAAGATAATAAAATCTTAAAAATAGGAATTTGCGTATCAAACGTAGATTTTAAATTTTGGCTTTAAAAAATTTTTTTTTTGGTATTCACCAGTTTTATTATTAAATAAAAAAACTTGCTAATGAAACCTTCAAATAACCTGTTTGGAGGAACTTATAAGCTAAATCTTAAGGCTAAACTAGTATATATATATATATATATATATATATATATATATATATATATATATATATATATTTATAGACCCAAGAAATTATTTAACAAACTAAATGTAAAAGAATTTATAACCAATAAAACCTTATACTGAAAATTTAAATAAAGGAAATGATGTGTTACTTCATTGAATTATTTTGTAAATAAAATCATGAATATGTAATTATTTTTCCTTTTTGGATGCTAGGAAGAATCTGGCTGAGGTAAGTCGGGGATAGTTAACGATTGATTTTGTAAACGGGACAGGTAGAATAAAGTGAAGGGTACCAGCCTGTCATAGGGTGGTGTAGGGAATAGTGTACCCCTATATGGCAAAACACCTAAGCCATATCATCACTCAGTGTGATGTCTAATATGGTCGTTTTCTCTTTCTCTCCTTAGCGGTGTAAAATGTTGAATTTTTTTTTTTTACATATACTTTAAATTTCTAAAGATTATTTTAAATTGTTTTATTTAACTAAGAAATGGAACGTGTTAAACTCAGTTGTGAATTTTGCAAACCTTTGCAAATAAGTATAACAAAAAAAGGCACTTTATGCGGGTGCATAATTTTAGTGCAAAGAAATCTAAATTCCAAGGAAATGGGGAGGAACAACATCCCGCAGTAATTCCTGACTACGTGAGGGAGGAGATTCCTGACTACATAAAACAGTTCATGGAGGAGGATGATTCCTATTTATAAGAAATCAAATTTTAAAATAATTAATTCTAAAATCTTCAATAAACTTAAGACACTTCTTCAAAATATGCTTTGATTATCAAAAAATTATATATCAAAATTATAAAATAAGTGTATAAGTAAATAAATATGTTCTACGAGGTCATTTCTAAAGATTATTTTAAATTGTTTTATTTAATTAAGAAATGGAACGTGTTAAACTCAGTTGTGAATTTTGCAAACCTTTGCAAATAAGTATAACAAAAAAAGGCACTTTATGCGGGTGCATATTTTTAGTGCAAAGAAATCTAAATTCAAAGGAAATGGGGAGGAACAACATCCCGCAGTAATTCCTGACTACGTGAGGGAGGAGATTCCTGACTACATAAAACAGTTCATGGAGGAGGATGATTCCTATTTATAAGAAATCAAATTTTAAAATAATTAATTCTAAAATCTTCAATAAACTTAAGACACTTCTTCAAAATATGCTTTGATTATCAAAAAATTATATATCAAAATTATAAAATAAGTGTATAAGTAAATAAATATGTTCTACGAGGTCATTTCTAAAGATTATTTTAAATTGTTTTATTTAATTAAGAAATGGAACGTGTTAAACTCAGTTGTGAATTTTGCAAACCTTTGCAAATAAGTATAACAAAAAAAGGCACTTTATGCGGGTGCATAATTTTAGTGCAAAGAAATCTAAATTCCAAGGAAATGGGGAGGAACAACATCCCGCAGTAATTCCTGACTACGTGAGGGAGGAGATTCCTGACTACATAAAACAGTTCATGGAGGAGGATGATTCCTATTTATAAGAAATCAAATTTTAAATTTTAACATAATTAATTCTAAAATCTTCAATAAACTTAAGACACTTCTTCAAAATATGCTTTGACTTTCAGAAAATTATATATCAAAATTATAAAATAAGTGTATAAGTAAATAAATATGTTCTACGAGGTAATTTCAAATGATTATTTTAAATGGTTTTATTTAATTAAGAAATGGAACGTGTTAAACTCAGTTGTGAATTTTGCAAACCTTTGCAAATAAGTATATCAAAAAAAGGCACTTTATGCGGGTGAATAATTTTAGTGTAAAGAAATCTAAATTTCAAGGAAATGGGGAGGAACAACATCCCGCAATAATTTCTGACTTCGTGAAGGAGGAGATTCCTGACTTCATAAAACAGTTCATGGAGGAGGATGATTCCTATTTTATTTGCAATCAAATTTAAAATTTTTTTTTAATGTAAAGTAATAAAAATGAAAAAAAAATCTTGTTTTTGTTTATTATATTCATCTTTATTGTAACGATTTTTTTCAGAGTTTAAGTGTAATTTAAATCGAATATTGCAGGTCCATTTGGTAATTGACGTCCCTTGTAAATAATTGTCTAAACTTTATCATTCGTATGAGTTGAGTATGGATCCTCCTTTTTATAAATTTCGTCATTCTATGGGGAAGATAAAACCATTTATTGTCATCTAAATTGACAACGACTTTTAGACCATATTGTGTTACTTTCCATTCAAAATTCACAATTTTCAAAGATTGGTTTAAAGGAATATCATATTTTGGCAAAAATAATCGCTATTTACTTTAGTATTGCCACATTTTGAAAAATGTAAAGTTTATTTTATACAGAAGTTGTGAAAACGAAAAATAGTTGAAGGTTATTACTTCTCACTAGAGCTAAAGGTACCATTAACTATTTCGATCTTTAAAGGTTAGTCGTGAAAACGGACCTAAATCTTGTTATATCAATGGCAACTTGTAAATTGCGGTAATCTATATAGTTCATTGAAGAAAATATAATATAATCAACTTTATTTAACTCTCGTTTTACCTCGTTTACCATTCACCGAAAGTAAAAGGTTATATAAAACTTTGACATTCCGTTTGTAATTTCTACAATATTGATCCTACACCCTATAAAGTATTTATATTCTGGGTCCTTATGAAAAGCGAAGTTCAAATCCGGCTGTCCCTCTGTCCGTTTGTCCGTCTGTCTGTTGAAATGGGTTTTCCGAAGCCCCCAGATATGATGGGGACTTGGTTGGGGTATCTTTATGTCAGGTATTCTTATTTTAATTTTGCTATTGAAATTCAGCCAGATCGGTCCACAAATGGCTGAGATATGAGCAGAAACCACGACTACCTCTAATTTTTTACAAAAATCCCTTGTGCTTGTTGTATTTTTATTACTTTTTGCTGTATATCTGGGAAACGGCAAAAGCCCAAGTTTCCAAATTAGGTTCACACATTTAGGTTGTCAATACACACCATCCTACAAAATAATGGCGGGATTGGAGAAGTGGGCGTGGTACCTCCCGTACAAAAAAAATTAAAAATTGTATAAAAACCTAAATTTTAGGGCTGCCATATGTCTTATGGATATGACTTATATACCAAAATATCGGAAATTTTTAGTAGAACATATTTTATAAAAAACTCGGGAAAATCGGTTCAGATACAAAAAAATTTTTTTTTTAAATACCCACTTTCGGGAACCATAGATCTCCCCTAGTCCAAGCTTTATAACTAAAGTAAATGGTAAATTTCTTCTTTAACACGTTGGTATATAAATCTGTCAAATCGGTTAAAAAATTGGCTGAGTTATCAGCAAAAAACCACGACTACCTCTAATTGTTTAAAAAAATCCCTTGTTGTTGTATTTTTATTACCTTTTGCTGTATATCTGGTGAGCGGAAAAAGCCAAATTTTCCAAATTAGGTACACACAATAAGGTTGTCAATACACACCATCCTACAAAATGTGGGCGGGATTGGAGAAGTGGGCGTGGTACCTCCCGCACAAAAAAGATCAAAAACTTCATAAAAACCTGAATTTGTGCACTGTTATATGACCGATGGTTCCACCTTATATATCAAAATCGGTTCAGATGCAAAAAAGTTATGGCCAAAATAAAATTTTTTTTAATAATACCCATTTTCGGGAATCATAGATCTTCCCGAGTCCAAACTTTATAACTTAAGTAAATGGTAAATTTCTTCCTAAACACGTCGGTATTTAAATCTTTCAAATCGGTTTAAAAATGGCTAAGTTATGATCAAAATACTGCAATCCCAAAAATTATTTTTTTTTTACCCTTCACCGAAGGTAAAAGGGTATATATAACTTTGTCATTCCGTTTGTAATTTCTACAATATTGATCCTACACCCTATAAAGTATATATATTCTGGGTCCTTATGAATAGCGGAGTTCAAATCCGGTTGTCCGTCAGGATTTTCTCCTCTATAGTATACAAATTCCGACTCGACCCGGCTACGCAGAGAAGCTTTAGTTAGCTAAGCCGGTGTTTGGTATACCATATAGAAGAAAACCATTGCGCCCGGCCAAAGGCCGGCTATGCATGGCAGCTTTTTTTACCGAAGCCGGTGTTCTGTATACCAAAGTGGATAAATCCTTGCGCCCAAAAAGTTTTCATTATAAATTTGAAAATTAAATAATCCCCCAAAAAATATATTGGGGCTTTATTTCATAATGATTTTTTGGGGTATAATTTCATATGAAATAATACCCCAATTAAAAAAATGAAATAACACCCCAAACAAAATGAAATAACCGCCCAAAAATCGTTTTTGTTGTTTTCTGTACAAATTTTTGGGGGGTTATTTCATAATTTTTTTGGGGGGTTATATTTTGGGGGGTTATTTCATGCCGCCTACGGAAAATGCATTAGGAGCAAAAAATTTACAATGAACAAAAATCAAGTTTAAAGTAACATTTCAATTTAAAAATTCCTCCTTATGGGAAAACACGTAGGGAGGAAATTGAAATTTCCTTCTTATGGGAATCACGTAGGGAGGAAAAAATGTATACAGAGTCCCCACAAATATACTATGTACTTAGATCAGAAATTATCGAAGGGTAAATCATGGTCTGACATTTTCTTTTCGTGGGAGTATTTGCCTGTAGCAAGTGGGACTCTACTAATTATTATCTTAGGCGTTTGTATTTTGAAGTCGCTAAGCACACGACAAAAATATAGTGAGTTGACACTTCAAGACAAGAATGTTACGGTATTGATTCAACCACTAAATCTACCCTGACTTTAAAGAATTATCAGAGTAATGAATCTCTGTTCAATTTTGGAAGTGAATCTCTAGCAGCCGTATTCATAATGAAAATTTGGCATAAAGTTAGCAAAAAGTTTATTCATAATACACTAACCAAACTCTGGCTAACGATTTGCTTAACTCTTGTTAACGAGCTGCCAAACGTTTGCCAACTTGTGAAAAACAGCCGTTTAATGTCAAACAATTTTGTTGGTTTTTTTTAATTGACTGTTTTTTTTTTTTAATTTACTGTCTTTTACTTAATTTATTTCAATTTTAAAATTATAAAAATTTACTATTATTCGACCTTTACAAAATTTTATTAGAAGGCACACAACGGAGTGCCGAAATATTGGATTAAATAAATTTAATTTGTTTTATAAAAAAAAGAGACCTCAA
This sequence comes from Pollenia angustigena, assembly GCA_930367215.1. Taxonomy (NCBI): domain Eukaryota; kingdom Metazoa; phylum Arthropoda; class Insecta; order Diptera; family Polleniidae; genus Pollenia; species Pollenia angustigena. The sequence continues at coordinate 94,626,588 of OV884056.1, read as the reverse complement.
GCTTAATTAAATTAAATAATAATACTAATATAATTTTAAATTTTTATATGTGAAGGGAAAACAAAAAAAAAATAACAAATTCAGCGATGATTAATGCAAAACGTGTTGCATTTTTGAGTAATACAATGTGGCATCATACAAATTCAGAGTTGATTTATTAAAAGTTGGCAGATGGAGTAAAGTTCGTTAACTCTGTGCCAACAAGCTGCTAAGCTTAATCGGCATTCTAGTTAGCAGCTCGTTGTACCTAGTGTACAAACTGTGGCTAACTTTTTGTTATGAATACGGCTGTAGATATTTTGAAACTTAAGTTGCAAAATATTTAAAACATCAAACTTATCGATAAATGATTTTACAATTTGGATCAATTAGATAAGAAATTGTCGAAGAGGAAGTTATGGTCTGACATTTTCTTTTCGTGAAAGTATTTGCCTGTAGCAAGTGGGACTCTACTAATTATTATCTTAGGCATTTGTATTTTGAAGAAGCAAGTTACTTGCCGACAACAACAAAGTCTGTACAAATTTTTTTTCTTACCCCGACCTTACCGCTGACGTCTACACCGTTGGTTGTAGTTCACTGACGAAGTAATGTTGGCTTTGAAAGCAAAAGTTTCCTGTGCTAATGTGCCAAAAAAGTTGATTCAAACTGAATTGATGAAGGTAAATTGTTAATGGCCTACGTTTGAACCTAAAATAAGTATTTATGTTCTTACATACATACATATAGCACTTAATCAACAATAAAAATGTTTAGTTAATACCCTCTTGTCGATCAAGTGCAATATGTGTTGTTGTTTCAAACGAAAATTTTGAAAAGTAGAAAATAATATTCTTAATTAGTATCACACTAATTCTTAAACGCGCAAGGCGAACAGCTTGATCGTTCCACACAAATGTTTCTTTTTATGTTTTACAAAATAATGCTTAATACTTTTTGTTGCATGATGTGTAAGTTGTAACATATTTTATTTTTCAAAGTCCAAACATTTTATGATGCTGTGGTTTAACCATCATTTATTTCCCCCTCAGCTAGAAGTCAGCACTGACGAAAGTGGAGCCAATATAAGAAAAAAATACAACATATAAGATTCGCAGGAAGCTTTTGCTGTTGTCACTGGGAGGCGTGAGGAGCGAAACATAAAAATTAAGCTCTTGAAACTACAAGGCAGGCTCATTCACCCGAAGCTGCTCGTTTTGGAAGACAGTTTGAAAGTTAATGAAATTTTGGTTTATTTCGACGATATCAAATATCCTTTCGTCTCAGCTTTAAGAGCATTTGATGTGCTTTTTAAAATATATTTCGTCTTAAATGTGCAATATCCGGACGAATCACAAATATTTTATAATTTTATGCAGTCATTTAATTACGACTTACTGTCAAATAAAAATTGTTTTACTTCAGCTAGCCTTTGGTTAGCAACAAAGTCAATAATATGTACAGAAAATTTAACTATTACAAGATACCAGTAGAATGTTCATATGATTCTGGTAGTGTATAGAATCAATCCTAATTATATGTATATATGTCCCCACATACATATTCCTCGGCTTTTAAGCATTCGAGAGCCAACTTCTTTGCCACAGGCACTGCACATATGTTTGAAGCTGGATAACATGCCATTCCGCAGAAACTATTCGCATGAACAGAATTATAGGGCAATATTTAAAAAGGACAGAAGTGGGTTGTCAAATCCCACGGATGGTCGGAAATTATATCCAAAGCTAGCTCACACCGGTGCCACTTTAAGACCACCAATTCCACCGCGATATAATCCTGTTATTCCGAACATACGACAATCTACTTACCACAACAGATTTTCTGGCCAATTGATTCGGCCTCGGAACGCGAATGACATAAATGGCTACCCTAGACCGCTCGGTGTGGAGCCAACGGAGATTGATCATTCAACTCAGACTAAGCAAGTTAACTACATGAATCGGCCAACTTTCTATTAAAATCCCAAAAGACCTGCTACCGGCTCTTTTCAGGGACCATTTAATAAGGCGCAAAGGAACTTCCATATATACATATGTAATACTTTAATTCCCTGTGGAACATAGGGCCGCTCAAACTTCCATTTATGCACCGACTATATTCCTGAACACTCATGGTGCTAATGGACATGCTACCCACCTGAGGGTAGTGAAATCGATACCCGTTCACCAGACGGTGAATCGGGTTACTTCCAGGATTATATTCAATGAATCCTGGAAGAACATGATGTCGTTGCGGGACACCATCAAATCCAGCCAGGCGATGTCCAGTCAGATTATGTACAGCTTTTGATTAATTTTTGAGACTAAATTGTTACTCGTTGCCGTACTTTAAGGCAAAAACGAGGGACGGACAATTAGTTTCACTGGTGAAGAACCCAAAGAACGACGAGGAAATATTTTTTGCTAAATCGGCAAACGGAGGAATAAAAATAGCACAGCACGCATACTTAAAACCTTTTTGGGATTGATGATCTGCTGCTATTCATACCACTAACGATTATTTTAAAATTTAAAACGGACAGATAATAAATATCAATGAAATATGGACTCAACATTTAAGCGAAGGTCAGAAAAGGTCCCTTGAAGCCATTGTGGAACAACATGGTCATTTATTCGATGAACCAGATGAAAAATTGACGTATTCCACTGTGGTGGTAGGAGAGATAAGAACAGAAAATAAAACACCAATATGCAAAAAGCTATCAGTATCCTATGGCTTTAAAAGAGGTCGTGGAAGAGGAAATTAATAAACTTTTACTCGACGGCATTATAAGGCCATCATGATCACCTTTTAATTCCCTTATTTGGGTAGTGCCCAAAAAAACAACTTATTAGGGAAAAATAAATTTAGGTTGGTTGTAGACTTTAGAAATTACAATAGCTGACAAATATCCCTTACCGGATATTAATGATATCCTTGCCAACCTTGGTGGGAATCATTCTTTATCGTTTTAGACCTCAAAAGCGGATTCCACCAGATTCCGATTAGGAAAGAAGACACGGACGAGATATTGCGGCAGCTAATGAAAAGTCCCACCTCAGGCACGTGAATGAAGTATTCGAAACTTTGGAACGAGCTCATATGAACATCCAATTAGATAAATGTGAATATTTTAAACGCGAGGTGGAATTTTTAGGTTTCGTCGTATCAAAAGAAGGAATTAAAACAGATTCGAAAAGGGTGGAATGAATATAAAATTCAATTACCCAGGGGTTTATCCAGCTACTATAGACGTTTTATAAGGAGCTTTGCTAATATTGCGAAACCACTTACAGTCGTGCTAAGAAGCGAAAAGGGCGTGTCTCTGAATCAGCATCTAGGCATACAAAAATCTACCTGAATGACTCGGTAAAGAAAGCTTTTGATGAACGCAAGAACGCATTAGTCTCAAGGGAAGTAAAATTATCATATCCTGATTTCAGTAATGAATTCCAATAAACTACAGATGCATCCCGGTGCCGTACTAAGTTAAAAAGAGAACCCGATTAAAAATAAAAATAAATAAAATTATTTGGGCCCTCGGGTCTCTTACAAAATACCTGTACGGTTTAAGGAAAGTAGTAATTTATACGGACCATCAGCCATTAACATACGCGCTTAGCAGTAATAATCACAATCACAAAATGAAAAGACGGAAGTGTATTCTGGAAGATATAATTACGAGCTGAGGTATAAGCCAGGAAGGGCAAATGTAGGGGTTGACGTCAAGAAATGCGACAGGACTCAATATCTCAACATAGTTCAGAAAGTTCGTCGGAAAATCTGATACCTAGCGTTAAAACTCCAATCATTTTTTTTAAAAATCAACTATTTATCAATACCGGTGAAGTACCTTCATACCAATTTAAAATCGTTTTTCCCAAGAAAATTCATTCTCTTAATGAAAACATTTTCGTGGTAGGTTTTGATAAGGTTAAGGCCGCGCCTAGTTGGAAGAATGCAACGGGCGCCGTACCTGGGGTGCAAGTAAGCCAAAGAACAGTAGCTGACTACGAAACCTACTTTACGGGGTACTCTATATTTAGCGAACCCATTATCACCGAATTGAAGGACTTTGAAGGCGTAAGGGATGACTATGTAAGTATATACGACTAACGACATAGTGAAGGGTAAGAAAGTTCGTTTTCCATGTCCACCCCTACTTCCTGTTCGAATGCTGAAGTACTAATACACGCCCCCGCCGCCACTACCCGCTGGAGCGAGAACAGCTCAGGAACATCGATCGCCCCGTAGACAGGTTAGTGATTCTATTCCCATCCCTACGGGGAGTAAAAGGATGATCAAGGTTCCGAGTCCTTTAGAATAATTCTCTTTTGCTATGGTAGAGTACCGTTCAACGCTCATGCTCTATGTTATAGAAATTCCATTGACTTCAAATATTGTTTATAAAAAATGTTTAATAAAACCTATAAATAAATAATAACAAGATTGTGAAATTAATATTTAATGAAATATTAGCATTTGAAAACCAAACTTTTGAAATAACAAGTCAGTGTAAAAGATTTTTGAACTTGGAAATTTGTAGTAGAAATAACTTAAGAGATCTGTCTGTCTTCCATCCTCTTGTTATACTATTAATGGTCATCACATTCCTACAACTGAAGAAATTTCTACGGGAACATAGTTGCTCAATGAATGAAGTCTATTAACGTAAACGAAGAACCTAGGAATATAACTGGAAGCTTCATCTTATCCTACACCAACACCACAATCCGTATTGGCGATCCGTAAATCAACTCACGCCAACGGAAAGAAAAAAGGAAGAGTTAAGCAACAAAATATTTTGTCTACAAATAGCAATTTGAAATAAACTTCAGTTGATACGGCATTATAAAGTTGACCTAAATATAGTTCAACTTAATAACAACCTAATTGACAGAAACCTGTGGGAAATTTGTGTCAATTGGTTTTAAGGCACTTATCCCGTGACAAGTGAAAGCAGTATTATAATAAAAAGGAACGAATTGTGTGGTTGGATCTATTACTTTAAATGAAGGGGATCCTTCTAATAACATGGTTCATTTGGGACAATATTTGCGACAGCCATTATTTTAACTGATATTGAATGTGTCCATTTAGGTTGTTTCTGTGACCTGATACAAAGCGCCATTAAGCTCCCTTGTAGTAAATCGCCATGTTAAAGTGACAAGTCCCCTTCATATAAAGTGTTAGAACTCGAACCGGTCCCTATCACTATAGAACTGTCACGTGACAAGTAAGGTGTTAGTTCAATTTACTCTATAAAGCACTAGCCCAAATTGTTAAATCGACTTCAGTAGGCGTATCTTATTTGGTTTTATTTCATTTCTTTTTTATTTTTTTTATTGTTATCTAATTTAACTTCCTTATTTTTTTTATTTAACTTTTTTTTGAGTGTAAAATACTCGCTAGTTTTTTTAAATTATTTTTTCCCCTTATTGCATAATATTCTCAGTCAGGCAAGAAGCCAATAAAGTTGTAACCCTTGAATTTGAATAAACACCAACCATGTTTTTTTTTACTGTCGAAAAATTATTAAGAGGATAGGAAGGAAATCAAACCTACATTTTGGTCCTTCGAAAAATCCTAGAAGAGCTAGGATTGGAGTAACTAGTGGCATACCTGTCCACTGTGAGCCGGCAACAGTTGTTCCAACGTAACAACTACGGCAAATTTGTTTAAAGACGAGGAAAGGATCAGCAAGGTAACCATTAATTATCATCAAAAGGGTTAGATTGGGTAAGTACAGTGTTTGAATTATATTTAGTGCGATTGTGTTTATTTCATTAAAAAGTGCAAAAAAAAACTTAATAAAAATTACTGCATAATCATATCCAACAAGGTATCGAACATAACCTCCAAATTTAATAAAAAAAAAACCATCACTGATATAAAAAATTTCTAACGTGCCAACACTATTAAAATGTTCCAACACTGGTAAATAACAAAAAACAACGAAGTTTTTTTTTAAATTTCTTTTTTTCCCCTCATTGCATGTTATACCTACGAAATTAGTTTTGTTTAGTCGTTTTTGTATTCTCAGTCAGGCAAGAAGCCAACAAAGTGGTTAGCCTTGAATTTGAAAAAACACCAACCGTGGTTTTTTTACTTTCGAAAAATTGTTAAGAGGCTAGGAAGCAACTCTAGCCTACATTTTGGTCCTTCGAAAAATCCTAGAGGAGCTTGGATTGGAGTAGCTAGTGGCATACCTGTCCACTGTGAGCCGGCAACAGTTGTTCTAACGTAACAACTACGGCAAATTTGTTTAAAGTGTCTTCAATAGTTGTTCTATCGCAACAACTACGACATCAATAGCAGTCAAGAGGGCTACTAGCAGAAAATATTGGGTGTATTCCGTTCCAGCAAAGAGGAAAAGTTCCCAATTGTGCTAACCATTTACAGAAGGAAGAAAGGTCTACCAGACGAGGGAAGGATCAGCAAGGTAACCATTAATTATCATCAAAAGGACTAGATTGGGTAAGTACAGTGTTTGAATTATATTTAGTGCGATTGTGTTTATTTCATTAAAAAGTGCAAAAAAAAAACTTAATAAAAATAACTGCATAAACATATCCAACAAGGTATCGAACATAACCTCCAAATTTAATAAAAAAACCATCACTAATATAAAAAATTTCTAACGTGCCAACACTATTAAAAAGTTCCAACACTGGTAAATAAGAAAAAACAACGGAGTTTTTTTTTACATGCACACTGCTGTTAAACATAAATGTCATACTCGTCACACTCATTTCTAAGTGTCTCAATACCAACAGTTTGCTCAAATTCTTATGTACAATTAAATCTTTACGCTGGGTCTTCACTTAGTCCCAATTTACACTAGGGACATTTCTTGCCGGACAGACGAAGTTTGAAGGCGAGGGGTCGAAAAGGTAGAGTGTGTAGTACATGACTATCTGTACTAGACATTTTTTCATTTCTCTTTCTTACTTTTCGTAGTTTACATACAAGTATTAATTTCTGTCTGACTTCTAATGTTTCATATGTAAACGCTTCAGGTAAGATTAAAAGAGAATTCAAAAAATGTCCGGCAAGAAATGTCCCTAGTGTAAATTGGGACTTAGCAATTTTTATTGCTAAGTACAAGCAAAAACGTCGGCAGAACAATGGAGCCATAAATTTGCAATTTTTACTGCGAGTAGTTGTATTAAGTTTTATGGATGTATTTATAACAAATGTTTTATGTTGTGTTTTGAAGTGGTTGTTAAATTTTCTTTTTTAAATTAATAAAATAATTAATTCTAATTGTCGTAGCTGTGTTTTGAATGACTTTTTTTTTATTTGCATATAAAAAAAACCTAAAACTTGTAAAAAAAAATAAAAATATACAAAAAAACAAATTAGTCGTTTGCTTTTGTTTATATTGATGTTTATTCAAAAATACAATAAATAAAAACTTTTTCTGTATTTTGTTGAAGTATTTTTTCACTTGGCGGCATTTTCTTGATTGCTTTTTTTGTAAATAAACACACACATAAATTAACAACCGTACAGAGAAATGAAATGTCAGATAAATGACAACAAAGCAATAATTGCTCAAGCAATCAGAAGAGCAATCATTGCGCAATGGATTGACACTCATGGCAATTTGTGGTATATATGTCGCAAATTTAACGGAGCAATCAAATTTGACGTTTGCCGCAATAAATATTGCTACGTGGAGAACCGGGGTTACGGACTACTTCAAAGTCATAGTTTCAACCCGCTGGAAAAAGTTAGTGAGGAAAAAGTATATAATTAGTGTGGAAAATATTTAAATAAAATTATATATAAAGATTAAAAGAAAAATAGATTGTAACCAGTGTTATTATTAAAAAAAAGAAACAGTGACTTAAAAAGGAAAAAAGTAAAAAGCACTGGATTTCTTCTTTGAAAAAAATTAATAAAACATATTCAGTTAAAGTGGTTACAAAGGAAAAAACAGAACACAACAACAACAGTGAAAAAGCTGTTTTAGCTTACCAGCAATAAACGAAGGTTCCTGGGGAAACGGTTTTACAGGGAAACGGTAAATGTGTGGAAGTTAAATAGTTGTATAAGTATTTTTGTGAAGGATTTGCTACGGGAGATTTAAATTAAAAGAAAAGCCGGTGGTTTGGCATGAGCGGTGAAAATATAATGATTTAAAAAAAAATATAAAAAAGTAGTTTTGTATGATAAAATTACACGGTGACCTTTCAAGTTTCACACATTTTTAAAAAATAGTTTTTACAAAATTTTGGAAGGAAAAGGGTGAACACGGTGACCCTTCAAGTGGTACAAATTGAAAGCATTATTTATTAAAAAAATTTAATGCTTATGAACTACCCGTTCGAAATTTCTCGAAAAGAGCATGTTAATACGACATTCGACAAGTAGTGAATTTCTGCTCTACTACAATGGAAATTACTTTGAAATACGAAGATGCCTGTGAGCAGTACCAGATGTTAAAGGCAAAAATAATAGGCTTGTTGAAGGATAAGGCTCCGCAACAAAAGGCAACAGGAACAACCATACGTCAGTCGTCTCTTAAGTTACAAATTACAAATGGCCAGCTTTCAGGGATATGCTTAGGGCAATGGTTGGAAATGAGACTTATGTGGCTCCTGCGCACAAATTATATTATTTACTTGGCAATACGAGGAGGCAGACATACCAGCTCATAAAATATTATGATTTGGTAGATTCAAATTTTGAGTTAGCTTAGCAGGCTTTGAAAAATCGCTACGAAAATAAGTAAATTTAAATTAATAATCAAATTAGAAAACTTTATGGCATCCAGGCCTCTCAGAATGAAACTGTGAAATTTGTAAGGCAACTTCTAAACACGGTCAGCGATGGTTTGTCGATTATTAGTTTATTTCAAGTTGAGGTAGCTGATAATGACCCCTTTCTTATGCATATTTGCACTTCAAAGCTCCCAGAAGAAATTTCGCGAGCGTGGGAAGATTCTTTGACTAGCCATAAGGAACTGCCTACTTGGCAGTAACTTAACAAATTTCTGTCTGAGCGAATTGAAACTTTGAAAACTTTTACAAATTTAAATCGTAACTTCTTTACGTGAAATCATTCAACATTTGGAGCACCGTACTTTATATATATATATTCTACTTATACTTTTTATACTATTATTGATACCATGGGAAAGACTGGTAGATATGTACGTGCACGCCCGAAATCTAAGAAGGCCATGGTACCGAAAGAGAAAGATATAGCTTTCAAAATAATTAGAATAATTAGAAATCGAGCCAATAAGAACATATGGAAGACGAAGTTAATCGAATTTTCAGCATTGGATAGAATACTTTGAAGATTAGCTCAAGCTGGAAAAAGAAGAAGAGTACGAACTAAAACCCTTCAGAACCCTTCTTTGCCTTTAACCACAGGTCCAAAGGCGATAACGATAGGGGAGTACAGAAAAAGGATAAACAAAACAGAAAACGAGTTACATAAATCACAAAGTACAGCGCAAAAGAAAAACTTGCCGGAAAGACGTATCAGGGACGGAAAAGAAAACCACACTTAAAAAATTATCGAATTTCAGAAAGTATAATTTCTCTACTTTTAAAATGTTGAACAAGAGTTGTCAAAGTAATGCTTCGAAAACCATACAGCATTCAGTGGACGAGCAGATGGTTCCATACTATGGTAGTCACGGATGTAAGCTTTATATCTTATTGGATGAGTAAGAGAAAAAGAGTGGTATGACCAGCTTAAGATTTCTACCAACAATATAATTGTATGATGTTGCAACGACAGCAGTGCAGTAAACGTTACCTCAAACGTCCATCCAACCTTCAAAAAACGTGGGCTCGAAAAGAGAAAAAAATATATATATTCAACAACCATGCCATAAATAAAATCGCTACATGGGTGGATGACGCTTATCGAGCAGATGAAAAAATCAGCTTGTACCGTGTATCTTTTCAAGGTTAAAATGGTATTTTCCAATATTCACACCACCCATTGAACTTGCAGAGCACAATGCGAGTTACATATCTAGATATTAATAAAGAAAAACCTATACATAAAGCCGACGAACTTGTAACTAAAATAAGTGCTGATGCAACTCTAGACAAGTTCGACGACTTTTTAAATAAAATAGGTCAAAATAAATAAACAGAATTGCGAAATCAATTTGTAAACTAAACATTTTTAACGTTAATGATGACAATTAATAATTTTGAAATAAACATAAAATAGGTCAAAATAAATAAACAGCATTGCAAAATCAATATTAATGATGACACTTAGTAATTCTGAAATAAACTTATTGATTTCGCAATATCACAATATAATAATTAAGTTAAATATTAAGAATTGAAAAGTTAAAGAATTAGTCTTGTTTTAAAAGTTAACCAATAAAATCTTTTTTAAAAACTCAAACGTCGGTCTTGATTATTAAAGTTGCGTGGCAACTGCATGGACATGGGAGGTAAATTGGACCATTTATCTTTTGGTCGGCGCATTGCCACATTGCCAATATCTACTTATGGGAAACCCTCAGCAACGCTTCCATCAGGATCACCATGCGACATCAAATTTGACCGAAAAGATCATTTACTTACTGAGAACACACGTCAAGCCGTGGGAAAAAGTTAACAACTTCAATAATTATAGATCAGTTTTCAAAATATGCTTCGATTTACATTAAATATATGTGTATATCAAAATAAAAAATAAGTGCATAAGTAAATAAATATATGTTTTACGAGGTATTTTCAAAAGATTTTTTAAATTGTTTTATTTAATTAAAAAATGGTAAGTGATAAACTTACTTGTGAATTTTGCAAACATATAACGTTTGCAAATAAGTACAAAAAAAAGGCACTTTATGAGGGTGCATAATTTTAGCGCAAACTAATCTAAATTTCATAAACAACATCTCGCAGAGATTCCTGAAAACGTGAAGGAGGAGATTCCTGACTACGGAAAACAGTTTATGGAGGAGGATGATTTCTATTTATTGAATATACAATTTTAATAAAAGAATGTAAAAGAAATAAAAATTGTTTAAAAATTTCATCATTCTATTGGGGAGATAAAACCATAAATAATACTTGACTATAAGTAAAGCAAAGGAGGCGTTGATGCAATTGACAAAATGCTGTCTGCATATTCTACTAAACGTAAAACATTGCGCTGGCCATTGGCAATGCTTTTAATTTGTTAGATATATCCGCCTTATATAAGTTAACACCGTACCAATGGCAACAACAAATAGTGCACATACAACATGCCAACAAATCTAAGAAGTTCAACAACAAAACGTGCCAACAGCAAAACTGCAGCACTAGCAATTTCAAACCATGTAACTTGAGTTCACACGAGCTGCAAAATTTTATCGACTGTTCGATGGGAAAATACAAACTCAGCAACTGAGTTACACGCGCAACCACAAGTAAATTAATTGGTGGGAAAATGCGGGATCTGCAAATTATTTTAAGAAAGTATGTTTCATTATAAGAAAACATTGTAAAGTCTTTGCAGTCAGTTTTGGAATTTAAATTAATAAAGAACCTTACTATTAATCCACCTGATTAATAGTAATAAAAAAATATTTTTTTAATAAAAATTAAATACCGAATTTTAATTTATATAATCTACATAGAAAATAATGGTCATATTTAGCAGACAGCCAAACGCAGGAAGTTCATGCGATGTTTGGCAAAACAGATGTTTATGCCAGTGTAGTGTGTTTGACAAGTCGTAGTTATCATACCTTCTGTATATATTTAAATTCTTATTTAAATAATTTCCAAGAGAAAAATATAATATACATATATAATTGAATGAAAAAAAAATAAGGTAACCTAATCCTTTAAATCCTTAAAGATTTAATAATATTCCTAGTAATCTAGATCTAGATAAAAAAAAATCATTAACTCTTAAATTGCAAAGAATTTATACTTTATTACCATTATTATCTGGCAGTAATAATAAACAATAATACAATTCATTCGACAATAAAAATGAAACCGATTCAACCAAGCCAATCAACAGCTTACTTCCACGACATCTAACATAAGCAGTCCAACATCATTCAACGTAATGGCCCATATCCATCTATGGACATCATTGGGCAATAGCCAACATCTGACGCCAAGTATGGACAACCTTGGCCAATCAAATCAATGGCCCACTGCTATAGAAAACAGCACAACCAAGTCAATCAACAGATTACTTCCACGACATCTAACATCAGCAGTCCAACATCTAAAGACATCTGTAGGCAACAACACTACCATAAAATTAGCAGCCTACTTCTGTAGACAACAGGGGACGTCTATAGATAATTATGACCACCAGGCACCGTCGGAAGTCACCTGTTGTGAAATAATAACAACAAATTCTTCCGACATCTCACACTTAAATCTAGAAATTTTAAAACATTAACAAGTGGGACACCAACCAAATACAATTAAAAAAATGCAAGAGTTAAAAGAATTCATAATTAATTTTTTTAAAGACATTCGAGCTCGTTTTAATGCACGAGCACATGCTGTGCATAGATAGTTTTATTTCAATGCTTAATGAAAACGAGGACTTCGGCGTTGCTGAGAGTGATGATGGGGGAGCCTCATTTTGAGTGCTGCCCTTGGCACAGCCCAATTTGTGAAGAAGGCCCTACTCCGTGCAGATGTGTGGTTTATTTTTTAAGACAAATAAATATAATAAATTTAATTCATAATTACAATTTAATATTTAATAAAGAACAGTAATAAAAATCAAAAATTTTTCTCTTTTTTTATTTATTTATTTCAGTAAACAAAATGTATTCTAATACAAATAAAATGAATAACAAAAAATGGTAAATAAAAAAATATTTTGCTACATTTACAAAAATAAGGTTTACCTCACCAAATGGTTCGAGAATGAAATAAATGTCTCGGAACTTGCTTAAAATAAATCTTAAAATAAATACCACTTTTATGTATAGGTGGGCAAACTGTTATACATTTTCACCTCATATGCTCATTTACAGGAAATGGTTCGGAACTTGGATAATGCATTCCTTTCCACATTACCGGAACCGGACACAGTTCAAGATCCCCATTACCTATCTACTCACCTATAAACAAAAGCATGCCCAATCCTATCAACAGCCAACCAAGGTGGATAACAAAACATTCATAAAATTACCAGACTACTTCTGTGGACAACAGCGGTTATCTATAGCCCTAGCCCACACCACCTCAAAGACAACAAAGGACACTCTTAACCAACATATAAGTAGCATAATAATTTTAAAGGAGTTCAGTTTCGGTTGGTATTCTAAAGTCCGTCCGTAAAGAGCACAGGGAATGGGCATATTAAACTTAAAGTAAAATTATGTTTTTCGTCAAACTGTTATTGTGTTCTATATTCCACTGCAAAATGAAATTGGAAAACTTTTAACCACATTTACAATTTCACTGTAATGAAACTTTGTTTAACCGACGATTTCATTTTTATTTTGTTTCAAACAAGGGAGGAGTAAAATATCCAAAATACTAACATAATTGTTTAATCTTTTGCAATTTAAGCTATGCCCAAAATGGATCAAATTTGAAAGAAGCAGTGAAGATCTCTTAAAATCAAAAAGGCATTTTTATGACACATTTCCATTGCCTGGTATCATTGGTTGTGACTCATGTCAAAATTAAAGCACAAGCCAAGGACAGTCATCTGTTTTATAATAGAAAGGGATACTTTAGTTTAAACGAAATGGTGAAAAGTAGGAAACACTTCTAAATTCACGATTACATACATACGTATGTAAAACATTAAAAAATATTTTTTAGACATGCAATTATTTAATGAATTTCATTGCAGTAAACGCATGCCATCCCGGAACTTGTCATGATGCATTTATTTGGAAATCGTCTGGCAACATAATGACTTACTAGACTAAAAAAGTGAGCTGATTGTTAGAAAATAAATTTAAAGTGTAAAAATACAAGAAAAAAATAATAAATTACGTTTTAAAAACTGTATCATCAATAAATTATAGGCGTAGATGTTGAATTATATTGATTTCGTTTAGTAATTTTCTGTGAAATTAAATAAAAATAAGCCACTTCATAAAGCATCATAAAACATGTGGGAGAGAATGCAAATGCACGATTGAGTTGAGTTGAAAAGAAGACGCCGTGCAGTAAAGACGTTTGCGCATTAAAATACTAGTTTTTTTACATAAATTAAATTTTTCTTAATACATATTTTATTAACTTTAAATAAAAGTTTAAAACTCACATACATATTGTCAAACATATACACATCTGCTATTTTTTATTTTTTTTTTGCACGTGTTTGGTAATTTGAACATTTTGAGTACTTTACTTAAAAAAAAGAAAAAGATTAACCAATAATATAACGTGGACAACTAAATTAAAAAATATGGCTCCTGTTTATTTATGTTATTCCTGTGAAATGAGTGTTGCTGGTAAACGAAGTTTGATATGTGTGGTATGTAAGGATTGGTTCCATGCTGACTGTGAAGGAATTGCTAAAGATGTGTTGCAAGTCCTTGATAAAAATCGTAGTCTAAAATTTACTTGCATGAAATGTATGGTTAACCCTGTGGATACCACTGGGACTAATGTATCGTTTAAAAACGAAATTCTTAAGGAGTTTGCAGAATTTAAAAAATCGTTAAGTGTTCTTGTTGTGGCCATTAAACATGTGGAAACTGAATTAAACAATAAAATGGAGTCTGTGTTACGTGAGATTCGCACTGATGTCTGTAAACAACTTTGAAGAAGAAGTTCTGCCTTGTAAAAACTTGGTGGTAAATTATGAAAATGTAACGAAGAAGAAAATTCATGAACCGGAATTATCCAATAATGTATTGCAACACCGTTTAAATCGTGCTGATGTTATCATTTCTGATTTACCTAAGGAAATTTAAGAGTTGGAAAAAACTGTTCTAGATTTGTTTAATTATTATTTAATTAGAATTGATTTAAAAGATATTTCCCAAGTTATTTACATTCGAAGATCTGTTAAAATGAAACGATATTTCACGATGTCAATTGATGAAAGCCTATTTTAAAAGTAAAAAACTGATTTTGTCGGATTTTTTTAAACTTGAGAATAGTGAAGATATTAATAATCGTGCCTATTTGATTATTAGGACCTCCGCCAGTTGCTGTAGTTTCCGTTCTGTTTTCTGACAATTCATTGAGAATGCAGGCTTTCCAATCAGCCCAAGCTTTTCTCCAACCAGGTGCATCTTTTTGTGAAGGACATATGGAGTTGAGTTCTTTTGCTTATTCATTCCATAGCTGTTCACCCACAACCCTATCACCTCTATAAAATCCTTTTGCCAATCCAGGGTATTTTCCATTAATTTAAGAATCGCCTGATCCTGTTCCGCATTTTTGAACTTTCCACTTCGATTCCTCTTGAAACAAAGTGGAAATGAAATTTTCATTTTAATTTCAATGTAGTATGCGTAGCATTCATTGCAGGCGTTATAACCGACAAGAATATTTTTGGTTATTAAAATATAAAAAGATTATATTACCCAACGATCTATACTGTTTGCATTGTTCAACGACTGTTGTAGTTACAGTATTCTAAGTTGATAATGCTCAGTCAAACTGATAATGCTCAGTCAAAACTTCCACTGTTAACATTATTAAGCAGTCAACACTTTTATTGTTTGTTACGGATTTTTTAATGTTTTTTTTTCTATCTTTTTGAATCATGAATTTTACCCTCACCCAATATGTTGGTCATGCAACCATACCTTTAATTGCGTCATCATATATAATTCTTTTCTGACCACGAATTTTTACCCTTACCTAATATTTCAAACCACGCAGCTGTACCATTAAAATTGCGCATCATTATGCGCCTAACATGCATTTTTTTTTATTTGCGTACATATTTGCATTATTTTACTTATTCGCATATTTGCGCTTACGGTACGTTGCAAATGTCTTTCAGTTGGTAACATATCTCATCTTGATGTAAAACCAAAATCTTTTTACACCATAACATACAACCAGTGGTCTGATACCACCGTTAACAGAAACCTGTTTTGAGTAATGTAACCTTGGTTGTCATTGCGCAAGTTAACGACACAAAAGTTGTTAACCTTTTTTTTATAATTGTTGTTTGCAACATCAGTTCTACTATTTTTAATATGACCCAAATTGTAAATTCGATTTATGCTGACACTATGTTGCAATAAATCGAACAAAGAAATAAAATAAACAAAAATTTAAATATTCGATTTATGCTGACACTATGTTTGCAATAAATCGAACAAAGAATAAAAAACCAAAAATTGAAATTGATGACTCTTGCTTTTAATTCTTGCTTTAGATTTAAGTTTGATTTAAAAAGAGTTGTTATCAGACTGTTGGAACGAACAGTTCAATAAAAAATGTTTTAAGTTTCAATAAAAAAATTTTTTAAGTTTCAATAAAAAAAAAAAAAATCTTAAATGTGTAAAGTAAAATAAATAAGTGTTTTAATAACTCGCATGATTTAATTTTTCGTGTTACTTCTTTCTCTGAAAAATACATACAGACGTTCCCGCAACCTCCCTGCAGTTTCACAAGTAGTGGCTGGCAACATTTCCCCGACTACATCGCCATTGATTTTTCATTGACTACATCGCCGATTACATTGGTACTCAGTGGTAATCTGTAAGGTAGTGTCTCCAGAGATTTTCTATTGTTTTTCTTAACCTTAAGAATTTAATATTGTTAGTTTCATCTAATCCCTTAAGTTGTTAACCTTATAGTTGAATTCAAAGAAAAAATTTGAGTTCAAAATAAAGCGAATAATTTGTTGTACAGGCTTTTTATTCAAATTTGCTATCGTTTAAAAGTATTCTTTTCAACGAAGCAACCAACAACAAATGCTACATGAGACAAACAAGAAACAGTTACACAGAATAAGAGAAGAAGAATAACACCAACAACACATGGCACATTGCAAACAGAAATAAAACAAAAAGAAAAAAATGCATGAGTTATTCAGTGTTTTGTATTGTAAAGAACGGACGTGTGGCTGTTGTGTTTTTTGATTAATCAAGTGTAAAGAGTTTTGCTTAAGCAATTAATTAAATAAAAAAAAGACGTGTTACTGTTCTGCTTTTCATAAAAGTTTCAAGTGTTTTGCTTAAATAAAAAAAAGACGTGTTACTGTTCTGTTTTTTTGTGTTTTGCTTTAATAAAAAAAACCTGTGACTGTTGTGTGCTTGGATATAATTATATAATTTAATAATTTAATTATGAGTAGTCAAAGGCAATTGCGGAGACTTATCCAGAAAGAAAAAGAAAAATATTTACAACGGTTTATGGAAATAGCAAATAGGAGCGGTGGAAATATAGTTGTTGAAGAAAAAGTGATGCAAAAAAAAATTGTGAACAACAAAGACCGGCAGAATTAGATAAAGACAATAACCAATGTGATGAAAATATAGTTTTTGTTCAAAATGCGGCACAAGAAACAAATTGTGAACTACAAACACCTGCAGATATAGATGAAGACATGGACCAATGTGATGAAAGTTTAGTTTTTGAAGAAAATGATAAATGTGGAGTGTTGAATTTAAATGATAAATTGAAAGATTGGTTCATAAAATATAAGCCCCCGCGAAAATGTGTAGAAGAATTGGCTCGGATTTTAAGAGAAGAGAAGTTAGATGTAAAAATGTTTTATAAATTCGCTTGCCCTATTAAACCACAAATTGAAAGCATTTGTGGAGGGTCAATGCTACATATCGGTATTGCTCACCAGTTTAAAAAACTTGATAAAGTCATTAACCTTCCTGAAAATGTCAACATTGATGTCAACGTAGACGGGTTACCATTGTACAGAAGCTCAAAAGCTCAGTTTGGCCAATTTTAATAAGAGCAAACAACATAACAAGTGAGCCCGTATTTGCAGTTTCAGTATTTTTAGGGAGAACAAAACCGAGTAATTTAGGAGATTACCTTGATATGTTTGTGTTAGAGTTAGGTGATGTGATGAAAAATGGAATTGATTTAAGCGGGAAAATCATTAATATAAGTCTGAGAGCTATAATCTGTGATGCTCCTGCGCGCGCTTTTATATCTGGGACTCCCTCCCACGTGTCGCGACACGGTTGTTCCAAATGTACGCAAATTGCCAAAAAAAATTGATGGTGTTTTAACCTACAGCACGAAACCGGGAGTACTCATAACAGATGAAGATTTTCGTAATAGGAAATATCCATGCCATCATAACAGTGCTTATTTATCGGAGAAAACTCCTTTTGAAACCATCAATACTTCTATGGTGACACAAGTACCTTTATATACCATGCACTTAATAGACTTGGGAGTAATGAAAAAATTTTTATTTAGAGTAATAACTAACAAAGTTAGCTTGAAAATTCCAAACTTTTCTCCAAAAAATATTTCAGAAACCCTTCTTAAAATACGTCCTTTTATTTCAAAAGAATTTACCCGGAAACCACGATCACTAGATGAGTTCATGAACTGGAAAGCCACAGAATTTAGGCAATTTTTATTGTACACAGGAATTGTAGCTCTTAAAGAAGAAGTTCATCCTGACATATACTATGAGTTTTTGTTGCTCCATTGCTCATATAGGTTACTTTGCTGCCCTAAGCAATGTAGTAATAATATTGACTCATCGCAGGAGCTTTTAAATATGTTTGTTGAGAACTTTCCAATATTATTTGGAGATAATACTGTAACGTATAATGTCCACAATTTGTTACATATGCACTCAACAATAGAACAAGTTGGAAATCCAGTAAAAGGTTCCGCGTATTCCTTTGAAAACTATCTACAAAAACTCAAAAACTGTATCAAAAAACCAACGAAAATTCTAGAACAAATTCACAGGAAAGTTGTAGAAGAAGAATTTTCAATTGTTTGTGCAGATAGGCAGTTGACACATAAAGTAGACGCCATTAATTTCAAAGAATGTGAATTAACAACCAAATCTCCAAACAATATTTGTTATGTAGAAGATAATATTCCAATAAAGATCGAGAGTTTCTCTCAGGATGGTAAAATATGTGGACGAAGGCTACACAATATTCGAAGCTTCTACGAAACGCCATGTGATTCTATATCATTAGGTATATATTTAGTAGATTCTGAAGCTTCAGACGTGATTACAACATTTTCATTAGCTGACATTCAATGTAAAGCAATTGCCATTCCGTATAAAGAAAATCTTGTACTATTACCTCTTTTACACGGTTGCCTTTAAGACTTTTAATAGCCTTTTTATTTAAGCAAAACGCCTGCAGTAAAAAAAGAACGACACAAATAAAATATAAACAAAAATTTAAGCAAAAATTTTTATATTAAAACGCTCCAGATCGATTATTAAATTTTTAAACTTTAACAAAAATGAATACTCTACCTTCAGAACGCAAAAGATCTGCATGCAACTGCGATGCAGTTAAAAAAATTGATGAAATGAAAGGTAAGATGTATTGAAAAAATTGTGTTTAATACTTTGTATAATTTTTAATGTATTTTCAATTCATTCTATTTCAGAAACAATGAAATCAATGCAAGCGCAATTAACTGTTGTTCAGGAGCAGTTAAAGTATGTTGTAGAACTGCTTGCTGAACACAAAGCTGTTGCGAGAAGGCTGGAACAACAGCAGTCGCATTATGTGCCTTTAAAAGCCAAGTTTCCCATTAAAAATGAAGGCGAATTTATACTAATATCAAATGATATTAACGATACAAATAGAAATGAATACGTAAGTACAGCTTAATATATGTAATCATTATTCAAATATTTATGAAAATAATTTTTTACATTTCCAGGTCAAAGCAATGACATCAATTATTGGTCCTGCAGGCATCTTGAAAAATTTAAAGTTTATTTTAAGTACAGAAGTTTTGTTGGACTTCAATATGGATGGCACCCAGGGCAAGAAGAGTTTGAGAGGCATGGAAAAATTTTACAGTGCTCTTTTAGGTAATTCAACTCAATGATCTCTGAAATAAGAGCAAATCAATATTCCATTTTTTTATATTACAGAATCCATACCTACGGATGAAAAAGCGGGGTCAGCTGAAGAGCAACTTCGCAAGGCAATTAATTTGCAGAAGAAGCGGCATTTTAAAGCCGTATCATTAAAAAAAAGCAAAACAAAATGAGCTTTAAGTTCTTTTTTTTTCAAATTGTAGCAACTTTGCCTTAAACAACTTAATATTACTGCCTTATTACAGCTATAATATTACATTAAAATATTACAGCCTGAAACAACTTCTTCATTACAACTTTTTTATCATATTTTATAATTTATCAATGTACATATGTTACAACTACAAATTTAATTGAATTCATTTTTAATTTTAATTTATTTCATTTTTGATCCTAATACCATTTTTTAATTTTTTTTTCATATTTTATCAATGTACATATGTATATTACAGCTACAAATTGAATTGAAGTCATTTTTTAATTTATTTTTTTTTTTTTGGAATTGTTGAATTGAATCGTTTATGTTTTTACTTCGTTATTAATAAATAAAAATAAGTCGTAATAAATCGTTTTTCTTTTCTATCTCATCGGCGAAATGTAATCGATAAATGCGTCAACGAAATGTAACCGATAAATGCGTCGACGAAATGTAATCGATAAATGCGTCGACGAAATGTAACCGATAAATGCGTCAACGAAATGTAACCGATAAATGCGTCGACGAAATGTAATCGATAAATGCGTCGACGAAATGTAACCGATAAATGCGTCAACGAAATGTAACCGATAAATGCGTCGACGAAATGTAATCGATAAATGCGTCGACGAAATGTAACCGATAAATGCGTCAACGAAATGTAACCGATAAATGCGTCAACGAAATGTAACCGATAAATGCGTCGACGAAATGTAATCGATAAATGCGTCGACGAAATGTAACCGATAAATGCGTCGACGAAATGTAACCGATAAATGCGTCGACGAAATGTAACCGATGAAGTAATCGACGAACAGTAAGGCATTACCAATGCGGACATCGCCTTGTTAAATTCGCCGCTCAAAAGCATTTCTGGTAGTTTAGCGAGTCGTCGACGAAAGGTTTGTGGTAGTCGTTGAACTCATCGGCGTAGAGTCGATTACCAATACTGCAGGGCTGCGCTGCGTATGAGACTTATACGAAAGAAAAATTACCAACACTACTGTAGAGTTTTTTTTTCTCATCACATTTGCAGTGTAAAAATACATCCATACACCTATACGCGTGTATTATCTCTCCCGCGACAACAATAACAAGGGATGAACGATGGAATGGCAAATGAGAAAAAGAGAAATGAACGGATTTTTTTTTTGTGAATGAATGCGTATAATAAGAAGGATGATGCAATTTTTAGTCAGTTGGATTTTAGCAGTGGACAATGTCAGGTGTTTAATAACTTCGCGCATCACTCGTTTTTATTGTAGAAGTTAACGTAAACATTTATCAAAACTAAAGTAAGTCATTAAACTCAATACAAAGACGCCTACATTGGCATTTTGCTAAAAATCTTTTTCCACATTTCTTTAGAAATAAGTGCAACGACTTATTAAAAATCATTTTAAATTTCTTAAGAAATAAATAAGTGCAACGACTTAATAAAAATCGTTGTAAGTTTCTTAAAAAATAAATTATGCAGAACTAATAATCACGCCACCCTTTGCTAGAATAAGCAAAAATACAGAATATAAATATTAATTGTAAATTTTAGTTTTAAGTTTCAATTTTACTTCAATAAAGTGCGGTCACGCTGACCGAAAAAAAAGAAAGTTTTATTTTTTTTTATTTTTATAATTAAGGACAAACTTAACTGGCGCCCGAGCGAATAAAATCGGGTATCCTTTAAAAAAACAGAAATAAATGTTTAAAAAAAGGAACAACGGACCCTACCGCAAAAAGTCCTCAATAAGCACAGCGCGTAGTCAACGTTAAACCCGCGAAGAAATAAAAAACCAAAAGCCCTCAAGAAGTGCGGTTAAAAAAATTATAGTGCAAGCCGAAAGCCCTCAAGAAGTGCGGTTTCAAAATTTTTAGTGTAAACTAAAATCCCTCAAGAAGTGCGGTTAAAAAAATTATAGTGCAAACCGAAAGCCCTCAAGAAGTGCGGTTTCAAAATTTTTAGTGGAAGGAAATTTTAAAACCCAGAATACAATAATTATTGCAAATATGCCAGTTAACGATGCGGCCAACAGTGCCAACAAAATTAATTTAGCCTAATCAGCTATTAATTTTGTTTACCAACTTCCACACGCGCGTCCGGTCTACTCAGGAGTCAAATTACCACAATGTGTTTTTGCTCGATCAGCCAATTCACACGGTTAAGGCAATTGTGCTGGAACAGCATTTCGGCACCTGAACATGATGGCTCAACGTGATTGATGTGTGAAGCGGAGGTTGGTAGGCAACAGGCAGCAGAGAAAATAGTTAGTCTTGGTTGCGAGCTGAATCGATCCGGTTTATTAATTAATTAAAAGTTATATTTTAAATTGTCAAAGTGAAAAGTAAATAAAAGGTTATTGTCTAATTAAATATTTTAATATATAAAAAAGTGAGTTTAATTTCTACCAGGCGCTGTTGGTTGCGCCTTAATATTTTTTTTATTCTTTCCAAGTGGAGATCCTTTAACTGGCGCCCGAGCAGGGACCCTGAGTAAAGGTCTCTTAATACGAAATTAAAATTTCTGCGATCTCTACGGAGCACTCCAGAAATAAAATAAAATAATAACACCCCTGCGATCTCCACGGAGCACTCCAGGACGTATAAAAATTAAAACTTAATAAAAAATAAAACTCGTCCCTCCTTCGCCAACCGAATAAATCCGGTGATTCCAAATTATTTTAATCACAAAAGGTTATTCGAGCGAAAGTGAAGTTACTCGTACCTTAGTAGCTATCCACGATTATAAAAGTGGATTTCCAAAAAGGACTCCTACGAAGCTTCCGCGAGGAAATAAAAGGGTTCTCCACTTGAGCGCGTCGCGGCACGTAACCAAGGCTCGCTCAATAAAAAAGATATAAAAATAACAAAGTGAAAAAATAAAATTTTTTTTTTAAGGAAATTTATATGAAAAAATTTTAAGAGAAAAATTATACAGAAAATTTAATAGAATCATTAAAAATAAAAAGCCATAAAATAATTGCAAAAATAAAATTAAGATTTATACAAAAAATTTAAAAAATATATCTGCAAAGAAATAGAAGAAGAATCTGTTTAAAATTTTGAAGAAATAAAAATAAAAATGTATACAAGATGTCTGTTGAAATAATACAAAAGCTATAAAAATTGCAAAAATATAAAAACTGTTTTATAGAAAAAATTGCAAAAAATCTATGAAAATATTTGTTTTGAAAAGAATAACCACAAAATAAATCTAAAAGTGTAAGAAGTGGAAGCGCAAGTGAAAAGTTCTTTATAAATCCGGAAGAAAAAAGAGAAATCTCTAATATATTCAGGTGAGTCCTTTTACCACTACCTATACTTGTGACCATGGAAAAAATGAGGACGAGCTTAACTGTGCCTACGGGAGCTGTCAACCGGCTCCTGGAGGAAATGAAAGCGTTGGAGGGAAGGTTAGGTAGGATTGAAAAGTGTAATGATGTAGCTGAATTAGGTAGAAGATTAGATCAATTAGAAAACCTAGGGCGAAATGACTTACCAATCACGGACGAGGCTGTTGCGATCCTGCAAGTGCCACAGGCTGAGGAAGACTTAAAATCAATTAGTAGACTCCCCGATAGTGTAAAAGAGCTGCGTACTTTTGACGGCAACCCCTTGCATTACGTTTCTTGGGTGCACTCGGTAGAAATGGTGCTCAAGGATTTCGAAATTGTGAGAAACAAACCGATATATCGTTCGATTATGCAAAGTATTCGACAAAAGGTGGTTGGCGAGGCGGACGCAGCCTTAGTCTCCTACAATATATTTGATAGTGACTGGAAGGATGTGAAGAAAATTTTACCACTCCATTACGCCGACAAAAGAGACGTTCAGACGTTGGAGCATCAGCTCAACCAACTCTCGCAAGGCTCATTAAAAATAGATCAATTTTACTCGACGGTAAATCATCATTTGTTCCTGATTATTAACAAGCTAAAAACAGAATCATATAGTGAGGAGACCGTGAATGCCCTGATCACAACGCATAGAAATCGAGCGTTGGATATATTCATTCGCGGCCTCACTCCTGAATTATCCCGAATGGTCATTATCCAACGACCAAGGACACTGCCAGAGGCATACTCTGCATGCCTCGAACTCCAAAATTTAACCATGAGAAATAACATTTTGCATTCAAGACTACCGAATCGAACCAATGTACAATCATTTGGCAACTATCCATCAAACAACTTTAAACCTGGGGACTGGCAACAAAGAAACAATAACTTCCCTCATAATAGTTTCAACCAAAATTATAGACAGACCCACTATCCTAGATCGTATCAGGTTAAACAAGAGCCAATGGAAGTAGACCGCTCGGCTCAATCTCGGAAATTAAACTATATGAATCGGTCTAAGCATCCTGAGAAAAGGAGTGCATCTGAAATGTATAACAGAAATAAGCAACGAAAATTGTTTCATTTAAACGCTAGTCATGACAATGTTGAGGACTATCCTCGAGATGAAGAAGTAGTTGGTAGTTTTGACGACGCGGCAAACGAACAAAATTTTATGGAGGAAGGCCCTCAAGCCTACCTTACAGAGAATACGTGACATCCAATAGCAAGGCATATAAGTTTTTGGTCGACACCGGCTCGAACAAAAATTTTTGCAGACCCGAACTCTCCGCCGGAAGTTTATCCATGTCTAGGCCCCTTACAGTTAACACCGCGGGTGGAAACATTGAAATAAATAAAAAAAAAATAATAGGTAAATTTTTCGCAAGACATGGCGTTTCAGATCCCATAACATTTTATATACTACCAGGTTTAACCACCTTCGACGGAATCATAGGTGATTATACCCTTAAAGAATTAGGAGCAGTAGTCGATAGAAAGGAAAACGTTCTTCTAATTAGGAAAGAACAAACAACTACTAATATGGACAGAATACTACTCTGATTTACTTTCAAATCCTGGCCCCGTCATAGATATATCGTGCGACTGCACTAATCACACCATAAGAAACGACATCTCTTGCGATTGCCCAGGTCTCCCCGAAATAGTTTCGGCCATCAAATCGCTTCGTAGCAACAAAGCCGCTGGGCCTGATAATATACCACCTGACCTGATCTTACAGAGTGTAGAAATTGGAGAGGCATTACATTACTTAACTCGATAACTAAGATACTGGCTCACATAATAAGCAAGCGGCTCGCAGATTCTTTAGAACCTCTGTTACGTAGAGAACAGGCTGGATTTCGTCCTCGCAGATCAAGCATTGATCACGTAAATAGCCTTCGTATCATTGTGGAACAATCTGTTGAATTCAGAACTCCATTATACCTTGGGTTTATAGATTTTGAAAGAGCGTTTGATACCCTACAACATGACGCTATTTGGAAGGCATTGGTTGGCAAAGGTGTTCCCCAAAAAATGATTAATATGATCAAGGGGTTATATAACGACGCCAGTTGCCGAATTCTGCATGAAGATCAACTTGGGGAAAGAGTGATGATTCTGACTGGAGTGCGACAAGGCTGCGTATTGTCTCCGCTGCTTTTCAATATAGTACTGGACGTGACGATGAAGAACGTAATGAAGGAGAATCAGGTCTAAAGTTCAATATAGCAAAAACTAAGATTTTATGTATTAACGCTAATCCACCCCAGAACTTTACTATTTCTGGTGCTGAAATTGAAATAGTAAGCTCATTTTGTTTTTTAGGCAGCATTATTAATAACAACGGAGGTACAAGAGAAGATATTAATTCTCGTATAAAGAAAGGACGCGCAGCATATGGAGCATTGCAAAAGGTTTCTAGGAAGACAAAAGTTAAAATTTTTAACTCCAATGTGAAATCTGTCCTTCTTTACGGTTGCGAGACGGGGAACGCTGCCTCAGCTGAATTAAAGGCTCTACAATTATTCGTTAATCGATGCCTTCGAAAAATCTTACGAGTTTTCTGGCCAGCGGAAATTTCTAATAACACACTATGGCAGTTGACAAGGCAGCAATCAATTCAGAAGTAGATATGCTTGCGTAAATGGAGGTAGATAGGACACACCTTAAGGAAGCCACATGATGACATAGCCAGACAAGCACTGGATTGGAATCCACAAGGAAGCCGTAGAAGAGGAAGACCATCAAATACGTGGAGAAGACTTGTTGAAACAGAAGCGGCTAGTGCTGGTCGAAGTTGGAATGAAATTAAATATATAGCTTTAGATAGAATAGTATGGAATATTTTTGTTATGGCCCTATGTTCCTCCTAGGAATAAAAGGAATAAATATATATATAATTAGGGATACTATCAGGATACCTCTTAAATAAAAAATTTCTAGCTGTTTAACCTACATACTAAGTAATCAAAATAATAGACAAACATAGAAACTTATTTGGACCACTCAATGACAGTCAAGCTGTCAATACGAATGTGCAAGCTGAAATCAGGACAACTACATCAGAACCGATTTACTCAAAAAGCTACCCCTACCCTGCAGCAATGAGAGCAGAGGTAGAAAGACAAATTAGTGAATTGTTGTCTGAAGGGATAATTCGACCCTCGAAGAGTCCTTACAATTCTCCCATTTGGGTAGTGTCAAAAAAGCCAGAACCAAACGGGGAAAAACAATATCGGCTAGTTGTAGACTATAAACGGCTGAACGCCGTCACTGTGCCTGACGCATACCCCATACTAGACATTAACGCTACATTAGCAAGTCTGGGAAATGCTAAATTTTTCACTACGATTGACTTAACGTCCGGATTTCATCAAATTGCAATGAAACCGTCAGACATTCCTAAAACCGCGTTTTCAACAATGAACGGAAAATTTGAATTCCTTCGTCTTCCCTTTGGGCTGAAAAATGCTCCAGCTATCTTCCAAAGAATGATCGACGACGTCCTAAAAGAATTCATAGGGAAAATATGTTACGTTTACATCGACGACATAATTGTGTTTGGTCGTAGCGAGGAAGAAACCCTCAATAATGTCGACATTGTTTTCGGAAGATTGGAAGAGGCGAATTTGAAGGTCAATGTTGACAAAACACATTTTATGCAAACGGAAATAAAGTTTCTAGGCTACATAGTGAGTTCCGTGGGTATAAAACCTGATCCTAAAAAGGTAACGGCAATTAAAAATCTACTACCTCCTACTAACCTTAAGGAGCTCAAGGGATTTTTGGGTATGACGTCATACTATAGGCGCTTAATTAGGGATTATGCAAAGGTGGCAAAACCATTAACAAACCTGACGAGGGGTGAAAATGCTCAAGTAGAAGCTAACCAGTCGAGACAAGTGCGGATAGAATTGAATGAAGAGGCCTTAGACTCTTTTCAAATGTTAAAATCTCTTCTGACCTCGGCAGAAATTCTTGCGTTCCCTGAGTTTGACAAACCTTTTAATCTCACTACGGACGCCTCGATCTACTCAATGGGCGCCGTTCTGTCACAAGGAGAAATTGGCAAAGACAAACCAATCGCGTTCATATCGCGCTCTCTAAACAAGACAGAAGAAGGTACGCTACCAATGAGAAAGAGATGTTGGCCATAGTGTGGGCGTTGGACAATCTAAGAAATTACCTATACGGTGCCAAAAAAATAAAAATCTATACTGACCATCAACCTCTTACCTACGCCTTAGGTAACCGGAACTTCAATGCCAAATTGAAGCGATGGAAGGCACGTATAGAAGAGTACAACCACGAGTTAATCTACAAACCGGGTAGATCGAACTTTGTTGCAGATGCTCTCTCTAGACTAAAAACTAACGTTTACCACATTAATGAATCTTCCACCGATACAGCCAGCGAGGGCAACTCGCAGATTACAAGAACAGGCTCAGAAATAAACGATAATGATTCCGAAATTACAAAAACGGCATCAGAAATTGGGGATGATGACACTTCATCAATGGGATCAACCGTCCACAGTGCAAGCCAAGATGCATCAGACCTTATTCCCCACATGGAGGTTCCCATTAACGTTTTTAGAAATCAAATTATCATTAAAATAGGTCCAGAGCTACAATCTAATGAAATACCCCATCGGAATTTTTTGCGACATTATGTCTCTTCTCCCGAATGGGATGCGGGAAAACTATCAGACGTCTTAAAGAGAACTCTTAACCCAAATATTATAAACGGTATTAAAATTCCAGAATGCTATTTACCACTTTTGCACAACCTCTACTTACAACATTTTTCCAAATGCAAGATTAGAATTGCACAGAAAGAAGTATCTGATATAAGGTTAGAAAATCTTCAATTTGAAATTATTGAAAAGGAACATCGTAGAGTGCATAGAAATGCCAGAGAAAATAAAAGGCAAATTCTAGACAAATATTATTTTCCCCGTATGCAGTCTCTAATAAAAAAATTCGTTGAACGTTGCGACATTTGTAATAGCAATAAGTATGATAGAAACCCGCCCAGGCCTTTACTGCAGGCCACCCCCACGCCAACCATGCCATGTGAAATCCTGCACATGGACATAATCGAGATGCAAGACCAAAAATTTATTTCTGTACTGGACAAATTTTTAAAATTTGCTAAACTATTTCATATCAGTGATAGATCTGTTTTAAACGTTAGGGAAAAACTTGTTAAGATCCTACATTACTTTACAGCACCAAAGATGTTGGTAACTGATAATGAGACTAGTTTCCTCAGCCCCTTGATAAGAGATTTCTTGGAATAGATTAGAGATAAAAATTTACTTGACGCCATCGCAGCGTAGTGAAGTAAATGGCCAAGTAGAACGCCTGCATTCAACTCTTATCGAAATTTATAGGTGTCTAAGAGCAGAAAATTCAGAACTAAGAGTTCAGGAGTTAATGTACGTAGCCGTTGACAGATATAATAATACCATACACTCCATAATTGGAAAAAGACCGGCTGATGTGTTTTTTAACAGAACGAAAACATCCGACTACGATAAACAGCTAGAAGTACGTTCTAAGATTAATAAAGATTTAAGGAGGATTATTAAAAGAAATGTAAAGGAAAGAAATAAACGTATGAATAAGAAACGCTCATCTCCAAAAAAATTTAAGAAAGGTGAGACAATATTTGTTAGAATAAAGAGTATTTAGGCTAAAAATAAACCGGTGTATAGAAGAGAAATAGTAGCAAAAGACAATAGGGTCACAGTACACACAGTAAGTGGTAAAACCCATATTAAAAATTTAAAAATAAATCCTTAACAAACTTCTACTTCTTTTCACAAGATTTCATGCTAAAACTTAAGCATTATAAAAAAAAAAGTTTTTTTAAAAAAAGGGGGAAGAGAATATGAAATTAAAACACAGAAACCAAAAGATAAATTTTTTTTTTATTTTAACCACAATTTATTCCTAAGATTATGTTTAAACCGTAGAAATCTAATTATAACTATAATAACTTTTATTGATAATAATCAACTAATTTACTAACAAGAATAATCAACTAATAAGTAATCAACTAACCTAGTAAAACTTCCTAGAATAAATAACAAACTAACCAGTCACATTACTTTATTAAAAATTTCACTATTTCCCAGAAGAATGATTCTCCTCATAGCCATACTGAGCTTCGTCAACATAAGTACAATCACTCTACATGCAATGGAAATCTTCCGCTACGATGTACCTATAACATCCATACGAGATGGAAACGGCTGGATTATCAACGGAAATTTTAAGTTGGTCCACGTCATAAACCTCGATAATTACAAAGCTGTTGCCGATAGCGTAACCGCGTTAGTTCAGGAACGTATGCCACCCAGTGATAAAAAGGACATAATTTTTTATCACCTTGACCAAATAAAGGACAGACTATTTGAGCTAGGAAATCATACGAGTAGAGGCCGAAGATCAATTAATTGAATTGGTTCCGCCTGTAAGTGGGTTGCTGGCAATCCTGATGCAATGGATTGGAATACCGTCTTAAGAAGCCAAAATGCTATCATCAGTAACAACAATGAACAATACAAGATTAACGCCCAGTTGTACAAAAAACCAATGAACTCGTAAGGAAAATGAATGAGATAAGTAACGGTAAAGAAAATGAGAGAATTGGCCAAGACACGATGAACCAAATTCTTATATTGAAAGATTTAATAAATGAAATTGTGAGGGCTTGTCAACTCGCTAAGAGTGGGGTTGTAAACTCGAACCTGTTAGACAAAACCGAGATAAATAGTATCATAACAGAAGTGGAAACTCTACCATATGCCAATGTTATAGAAGCAATTGAATATGGAAGCCCGTCAATCTACACCAACGGCTCTCTTTTACTGTATTTTCTAACCATACCAAAATTGAAGGAGTTCTATCACCGGCTCATTGTGAGAACGACGGTTAGAAACAATAAGCAAATCGAGTTACCTTTTAACGAAGTTCTTATCAGTCAGAATGAAACCTTCGGTGTAAGAAGTCCTTGCCTTCGCATCAACGAATTAACGGTTTGTCGGATGTCGTCCCTGTCCCAACTTTCTGAAGAAACTTGTATTCCCCGGCTGCTCAAAGGTGGTAATGCCAGTTGTAAATACAAGATGGTTAAAATTCGAACAATTGAGATGATTAAAGCAGACATGGTCTTCCTTACGAATTTTGAAGGTGTCTTGAACAGTCGAGAACATATTGAAACTTCAAATGGAACTTATCTGATACGTCTGTCTAATGAAACTATCTTCCTAGACAATGAGGCATTTTCAAGCACGTCCATCTCAAAAATGCAGCCACTGCCTCCAGTCCTGTCAAGCGTCTTTAAGGAGAAACTGTCGGTAGACATTGACCAGGTTCACGATATAAGTCTACAGAACGTGGATCAACTCCAACACTTGGGAACGAAATTGAATTTATCACTCAGCATGCATACAACCATCATATTGGCGTTAGGAGTCTGTATCGGAATTTTATGGTAAAAGGTAGGAAGAAGATTGAACTTACCAAATGTGAAGATCCCAGACACAAATAGCTCTACCTACCAAGCCGCTCACGTCATCTGCGGGACGCAGATATTTGAGGAGGGAGGCGTTAACGATACGGCCAACAGTGCCAACAAAATTAATTTAGCCTAATCAACTATTAATTTTGTTTACCAACTTCCACACGCGCGTCCGGTCTACTCAGGAGTCAAATTACCACAATGTATTTTTGCTCGATCAGCCAATTCACACGGTAAAGGCAATTGTGCTGGAACAGCATTTCGGCACCTGAACATGATGGCTCAACGTGATTGATGTGTGAGGTTGGTAGGCAACAGGCAGCAGAGAAAATAGTTAGTCTTGGTTGCGAGCTGAATCGATCCGGTTTATTAATTAATTAAAAGTTATATTTTAAATTGTCAAAGTGAAAAGTAAATAAAAGGTTATTGTCTAATTAAATATTTTAATATATAAAAAAGTGAGTTTAATTTCTACCAGGCGCTGTTGGTTGCGCCTTAGTGTTTTTTTTATTCTTTCCAAGTGGAGATCCTTTAACTTGCCTAACTGTAAGTTATTTTATTAAAACTTTGTACAAATATTTATAAAAACACACACATCACAGTATCCTTATTACGTGTAAATAAAATTTTATGTTGCTTAATAAATTTCCCTGAAACCCAGAAGACTACATAATAATACTGATTAACATTTAATTTTAAATTTTTCTTTCCAAAATTCTATAAGAATTTTTTTCCCCCTCTAAACAAATTAATAATTGTTATTATTATTTGAATTAATTGTACGATTAAAACAAATTACTGCAAATGTGTTTATTTCCAAATCCTGGAATCATAAACCAATTTTTTAACCCATTGTTCTATTTTTTCTTATTAATTGTAAATTATTTAAACAAAAGAAACCAGATTTATTACCTAATGTTATTAGCTTAACTTTTATATATATATATATATATATATATATATATATATATATATATAAAAAGAAAACCAATATGATAAGAATAAATAAAAACATAAACTTTAATTGTTCAAACCTTCACAAAGAATTTCTTTCACATATTCGTAACTATGTTTGTACAAGTCTACAAACATACTTGCGTACATGTGCCTGCACGAAATTATGTGAACAACCTTAAATTGTCAGTCTCATGTTTTTCTTTTATTTTTTGTAATGTTTTAATTTTTATTTAACTTGAATTTCTTTCACACGTTTGTAAGTACGTTTGTACCAATCTACAAACTTACTTACGTACATGTGCCTGTCCGAAATTATGTGAACAATCTTAAATTAATATTCTCATATTTTTCTTTTATTTTTTGCAAAGTTTCAATTTTAATTTAACTCGTGCCTTGAACTTCTAGTTTAATTGCAATTTGCCTGTATTTTTACTTTTTACCAAGTTTGAGGAACTCCAATTTCATTTAAATATTTTCATTTAGTAACCTTGAACTACTGTTTGAGTTTATTTTATTTTTGCATCGTCGGCGGTTTCACATTTTTTCTGGAATTTCTTTAATTTACAATTTTATAAGCTTTGTTGTTATTTGTATTTAGTAATTAATTAGTATATAAGAATCAATTTTATTTTAATAAAATCAGAAATAATAAATCAATTTATTTGACAAGTTGTTTCTCTACTATAACTCCGCTGTAACCAAGTTTCAAGTGCTTGTGTTACTCTGTAGAATTGTCTTGGTGATACTGCCTAGACAATATTATTAACGTTACTTGGCTCATAGCCTTGTAAATAAAACCCAATTCAAAGGTTAAACAAATCAGTTTAACCCAATTCATTTATTGAATTAAACATCTGGTGACCCCGACGTGATTCCTTTGAAATTCAAGATTCCCCCCACCAGTGGTAAGGGTCCTGAAAGTCAATAGGATACAAGACGTGCTCCTGTCAAGGAAAAAATCCGCAGGACAGCTCAAGAAGACGTGCTCCTGTCAAGGAAAAAATCCGCAGGACAGCTCAAGAAGACGTGGTTAATAATCAGCTGCTTCACTAGAAGCAAATTCCTCAAAGGGCGCAATTATCACGGGCAAGCAACATAATGGCTACAGGCGAGATCACCCCAATGGAACAACTAACAACTTCCCAGCGAGCAGCAGGAGAGCTTATAGAATCCATTATTCGGAATTTTAAAAAGGATTCAGCGTCCAGAAAGACAGTCCACTATTTTGAAGAAAGGATTAAAAGGCTAGACGCTGCTTGGACCGAATTCGAGCTCACTGATAACAAAATACGATGTCTGGAGAAGCCCCAGTTAGACCATAAATATTTTACCGAAAATTACTACCAAAAAATTGAGGAACTCGTCATCAAATACCGGGAAGTATTTGAATCAGCCATGGATGCAACATTGAGAACGCCAACACTTGATCCCTTTCAACAAAACACCAATAGGGAGCCCACAGTTCCTATTAAAAAACCTGTTACTCTCACCTCAACAAATTCTACAATGAGAAGGCAAAATGTCATGATGACGTCCCTCAAACGGCTACTCGCCACGGACCCCACAGCAACCAACATGAAGCTAAAAGAAAAACTGTGGGACGAAATACAAGAACTACATTTTTTAATTTGGGAATCCAGCACTGATCCACTGAAGGAAGGATATGACATGGATTCCTATGAAGATCTGGAGAAAATGGTCATTGAAAATTTCAAGCTATCTTCACGCACTCCGGAGCAAGGTTTGGGACCTATGCAACACAATGTTTTGCCACTGCCAAAAGTCACAATCCCAAAATTTAATGGGGATTATTTAAAATGGAGGGCCTTTTACGACTTGTTTACACAACTAGTAGACAACCAACATATTCCTGCGGCACAAAAGATGTGGTACCTGAAATCAAACTTGGGGGGCGAAGCTGAAAGGTTAATAAGCCATCTTTCAGCTACTGCCGAAAACTACAGAACCGCCTGGAATCTATTGCAAGACCGATACAATAATCAACGGGTTCTTGTAACCACGCTAATTCAACAGCTTTTAGATCAACCGAATGCTGGCCCGTCAGCTGCTGCCATCAAGACTTTGCATGATACGACACAAGAATGTCTACATGCACTTAACAACATCGGGATCGATACAACATCGTGGGACCCCATGTTGTTTCACATACTGGTCAAAAAATTGGATCGTGGCACTCTTGTCCTGTATGAGAGGACCATCAGTAATCCAAAAGATTTACAAAAAATCAAAGACCTTTTAAACTTTCTGGAAAACCGCTTCCAGTCCTTGGAAGCTATAACCCAGAAGGAAAAATCATCAAAGGTATACGTTTCTGCTACATCAGCAAAGCAAACAGAGATCGCGTGCCCACTTTGCAAAAGCGGCTCTCACCCACTGTATCGGTGTCAGAAGTTTCAACAACTATCAACACCCAACCGCCTGAGTTTCGTTCGGAACCAGAACCTTTGCGTCAATTGCCTAAAATCAGGACACACAGCAAAAACTTGCAAATCAGGACTGTGCTTAACGTGCAAGAAAAAGCACAACTCGCTACTTCATCTGGAGAACAACACTCAATCAACAAAACAAGAATCACCTAGTGGAAGGACATCGCAGACGACATCATCAGCCGTGACTACTCCACCTGAAATAATTAAACCCAACATCAGTGAAGAACCAACCAGCTCTCCAGAAGCATCGTCACTGGCGGCAGCAAACGGTCAACTATCCAATTCGTACGTTCTTCTCAGCACAGCTCTAGTAAAAATCAAAACTGAGACAATGGAGATGGAATGTCGCGCCTTACTTGACTCTGGGTCACAAGTAAATTTGATCACCGAACGCCTGGTAAAACGACTAAACATCGCTAAACATACGTCATCAGTAAACATCAACGGAATTGGTGATTCCAACACCAAAACACAACACCGAGTCAATGTTGCCCTGCAGTCTCGAATTAACGGGTTTTCAACGCGCCTGGAGGCACTCGTCTTGCCTCGAATCATCGCACCACAACCATCACAATTTATCGACATTAATGAATGGCCGCTACCAAAAAACCTGATGTTAGCTGACCCAGCGTTCAATCGATCAAATAAAATCGACATATTGCTAGGTGCAGAGCATTACCACCAACTGCTCGCAATTGGGCAAATAAAACTATCCCCACAACTCCCGACTTTACAGAACACAGTTTTTGGTTGGGTTGTAGCTGGAAAAATAAAAAGCGAACATTCACCAAATGCATCTTGTGGAGTATGCACTGAAGATGAAGCGCTTGAAGCTTCCATCGCTCGACTCTGGGAACTAGATGAAGTCAAAACTAATAAAAGGCCACTGTCAATAGCCGACAGACAATGCGAAGAACATTTTGCCCAAAACACAACTAGAAACCATCAAGACCGCTTCGTAGTCAGGATCCCATTTCATGAAAACCCCAATACCCTAGGCGATTCACATGCAATCGCTCTCAACCGATTTTTTGCTCTTGAACGTCGTCTTCAAAAGAGTCCGGAATTAAAAACTAAATACACTGAGTTCATGGACGAGTATGAATTGATGGGACACATGACAAAATGGGAACCAATATCCATAACCTCTCCAAACTACTACATCCCACATCATTGCGTATTGCGGCCCGAAAGTTCAACCACCAAGCTTAGAGTAGTATTTGATGCATCGGCCAAAACCTCATCAGGATACTCCTTAAATGATCTGATGTTCACGGGACCAACTTTACAAAGCGAGCTTTTCTCTATACTCCTAAGGTTTCGAATGCCAAGATTTGTGTTTACCACTGATGTTGAAAAGATGTATAGACAGGTATTGATTGCCCCTGAAGATCGTCAATTTCAGCTCATCATTTGGAGAAAGGATCCAACAAGGCCCATTTCCTACTACCAACTCAATACCGTCACATATGGCACAAGAGCTGCTCCATATTTAGCAACGAAATGTCTAGAACAACTGGCTGAAGAAAACAACATACATTATCCCCTTGCTTCCCAATTTCTTAAAGAAAATTTCTACGTGGACGATGGTTTGGGCGGTTCAAATAGCTTAGCAACCGCAATACAATTGCAAGAGCAACTCGTTCAGATTATGAAGAAAGGTGGCTTCACTTTACGCAAATGGTGTGCAAACCACCCACAATTACTCCATAATATTCAACAAAGCGACTTGGAGGTAAACTTAGATTTTGAAAGCACAGAAGCCGACACTATCAAAACGTTGGGACTTGTTTGGCTACCGAAATCCGACAAACTGGGGATTAAGGTAAATCCTGGCAACATCAAGAGGATCACCAAGCGAACAGTAACGTCAGACCTTGCAAAGTTATTCGACCCTTTGGGGATTCTATCTCCCATCATAGTAACGGCGAAAATATTTATTCAAGAATTGTGGGAGTTAAAATTAGATTGGGATCAATCTTTGCCAGAATCACTGCACACTAAATGGATCACATTTCGCACAGATTTGAACGTATTAAAAACGCTTCAAATATCCAGACACATTTTCAAGGGCAAAGTTCCAGAATCCCAACAATTACATATTTTTACGGACGCATCCGAAAAGGCTTATGGAGCTGCGGCTTATATTCGATCAGTTTTCAAAGATGGCACCATTATGGTACACTTACTCTGTGCTAAATCACGCATAGCTCCACTTAAGCGGCAAACAATACCACGATTGGAACTATGTGCAGCTACACTTGGAGCCCAACTAGCCACCAGAATCAGGTCTGATCTACGATTTACAAGCCCAGTATGGCTCTGGACTGACTCTGAAATTGTGCTCTCATGGATAAATTCATCGTCGGTATCCTTTAACACATTCGTAGCAAATCGGATTTCAGCAATCCAAGAGGAAACCAAGGCAGAACAATGGCGTCATGTAAACTCCAAGTGCAACCCAGCA
This sequence comes from Pollenia angustigena, assembly GCA_930367215.1. NCBI lineage: Eukaryota > Metazoa > Arthropoda > Insecta > Diptera > Polleniidae > Pollenia > Pollenia angustigena. Next base: position 94,589,730 of record OV884056.1, on the reverse strand, counting down.
GATCTGTTATCTCGTGGAATATCTCCAACAGCCCTTAAGGAATGCACTCTTTGGTTTTATGGTCCAACGTTTCTTCATGGCGTGGAGAAGGTGTGGCCACCAAGGTTCAACTTAAGTTCCAACAGTCCACCAAACCTCGAAAGAAAGGCAAGACTGCTTGAGGCACGAGCAATGACTACAACTGAACCTGACTTCATTTACAAAATTAACCATAAAAATTCATTCCACCGTCTGCAGCGGATTGTTGGATATGTTCTGCGCTTCATCACCCACACCAAATGCAAAAGGCAGATGCGACAGACATCAAAGGTGATAACAACAATGGAACTCAGCCGAGCACTAGTCGCAATCGTGGCACAAATGCAAGCATCAGAATTTCAACAAGAAATTCAACAACTCACCAAATACAAGGAGTTAAGAGGCACCAGCAATCTAAGCAACCTGTCACCGTTTTTAGACACAGATGGTTTAATTCGTGTTGGAGGTCGACTAGAAGCTTCACCGCTTCAATTCGACTCCAAACACCAGCTCTTGATTCCATATAATGACCCGATTGCAAAGCTGATCTTTGAAATGACCCACAACGACAACAAACATTGTGGTGCGCAAACACTCCTGGGCATAGTTCGACAAAAATTTTGGCCAATAAAAGGCAAAATTATGGCAAGAGCCACAGTGCATCGATGCACGACATGCAGCAGAGCCAAGCCTGAGCTATTCCAACAAATAATGGGCAACCTGCCATCAACACGTGTCACACCCGCCCGGGCCTTCATTAATACTGGAGTCGATTACTGTGGCCCAATCACCGTTCATTATAAACTTCGGGGAAAACGACCACACAAGGCCTACATTGCTGTCTTTTGCTGCTTTGCTACAAAGGCAGTACACTTGGAACTTGTGAGCGACCTCACGACTGAGGCATTTATAGGTGCACTCAAACGGTTCATATCTCGTCGTGGACATTGTCAAAATTTATATTGCGACAATGCAACAAACTTCGTCGGCGCGAAAAACAAATTGCCTGAACTTTCCACAATAATACATTCTTCAGAAGCACAAGCTACCATTATGAATGCTTGCAGCAACAAGGGTATTCAATTCAATTTTATTCCACCAAGAGCACCACACTTTGGCGGCCTTTGGGAAGCAGCTGTTAAATCCGCAAAATATCTTCTGGTAAGGACATTGGGGAATGCATCCTTAACTTACGAAGAACTTGAAACCATAGTTGTGGAAATTGAAGCAATACTTAATTCCAGACCGATTTCACCAATGTCAAATGACGCAAACGACATAGGCGCACTTACCCCGGGCCATTTTCTGATTGGCGAACCACTAACTGCCCAAATTGATGCTCAAGCGAAGCCCACAAATCTTAAATTGGAAACACGATGGAAATTAGTTTCTCATCTCAAGCATGAATTTTGGAAGAGATGGTCACGAGACTACCTAAATGAACTGCAATATCGAAACAAATGGCGAGAACAGTCAAAAAATCTGAAGCCAGGGGCAACCGTCCTCATTAAAGAAGATAATGTTCCAGTAATGAAATGGCCCTTGGGGCGTGTTATACAAACATATAAAGGACACGACGGTGTGGTAAGAGTAGCAGATGTTCAGACCGCTTCAGGCATCCTTAAAAGAGCAATTCAATATTTAGCTCCACTCCCTAAACTCACCGATGAACCCGAAGAAGAAGGACAACTATCTCCTCCACAAATCCCAGAATCCGAATTGTCAGCAGAAAATCAATCACCAAAACCATCATCGGACGGAAGGCCACTCGCCAAAAAACAGCGAACCTTGGCAAACTCAATCATGACTACACTACTCGCAATCTTGCTATTACTCCCACTCGTGTCCACAGATAAAATTGAAATAACCCAATTTGAACCCAACATCGGCTTGTACTTTGAAGGTATCAGCAACATCCGAGTATCGCGATCAGAATGGAACATTATTTCCTACTATAACTTACGCCCATATTGGCAGGAAATATCCAGCTTCATGAACGAATCAACGGCATTGCACCACTTATGCGACCTGCTAGTTCAAAGGACAACTTGCTCGAGCGTTCTCCAAGCAGTAGACTTCAGCATAGCAAGTCTTAATAACAATAATCTTTTGCTAAAAAGAAGAGTTAAACGTGGCGCTATAAACGCTGTTGGTAACATTGCTAATTCACTGTTCGGAATTTTAGATTCAGATTATGCTGAACAAATGTCAAACACCATCAGCGCAGTAAACGCAAATGAAAACCATCTGAAACAACTCCTCAGCAATCAAACATCAATTGTCGACGCAACTCTAAACGTACTTAAACAAGATGAAGAGAATATAAAACAAAGGTTCAACAGCGTAGAAAACCAATTAACAGAAATTACATCCAGACTACACGACAATGAAAAAGAACAGTATCAAGCAAGACTTTTTCGGATTTTTATGTCGCGATCTGTTCAACTTTCTCTAACATCAGCAAGGTTACATCGAATCCAGTCAGAAATCTTATCAGCACTAACAGATTCACACCATGGAAAAATCAGCCCAACACTTCTATCACCGTCCCAACTTCAAGCCGAGCTTATGCAAGTGAGGAATCATCTTCCAACGTCTCTAGAACTACCAGTAGGCGGAGATAATATTCTACAACTGTATAAAATTATGAGTGTAAGAGGAGGCGTAACAAAAGACCACGTCATCTTTCATATATCTATTCCGTTAGCTGATCCTGAACCATTCGAGCTTCTGAAACCACACCCAATTCCGGTTCTGACAAATGGCACAATGCTCGCTATAAGGCCATGCGGCAACTTCCTAGCTATAAATTCCCACAGGGATCAGTACTTCATCATGACAGAAAAACAGCGGGACACATGTGCAATAATTAGAGAAGATGAACTTTTGTGCCAACACATGCAATCAACATTCAACGCAAACGCTGACAAATGCCTATGCGAACTTTCACTTCTCAACTACAACACGCAAAGAGGTTGTTACATTGTTCCTGTTACTGACAATACGTCACTTACACAGTTGGAATATAACAATCAATGGCTATACACAATGCAGCAGCCTTCCCGAATAAGCGCCGTATGTGGGCAAGAAAAATCACAGCTCACCTTAAAAGGATCTGGTGTCCTAAAAATATCACCAGACTGCACACTCAAATTCAACTCAATCATCATCAAAGGTCATCAAACTGTTTTCACATCTCTTCATACATCTTACACTGTAATGAGCAATAGCACTGACATCAGCTACCCAGATGAGGTACAATTTGAAAGAATTCACACCAAAGCCTATGCTGACCAAATTAAAAACATCTCCGACATACAGAGCAAATTACATCGAATGGTATCTGCCGAGTTTCCATCACAAATCAAAAGCATACAATACCACCACGGGACCATTGCCTATGTCGCCCTCGTCATCGCAATCATAATCAGTGTGAAGGTTGCCTGGAAAAAGGCACGTTGTAAAGGAATTAAAGCAGCTCAACAACCCCCAAGTCCAGCAGTACGCCAACATATTCCAACTCAAGAATTTGAAGTATCAATAACTTAAGCGTATAATTCTAATAAAAACAATGTAAGGTTGTCGCATTTGCAATTTTGTTGATCAATGCTCAACGGCGGGGTGTATGTTCAAACCTTCACAAAGAATTTCTTTCACATATTCGTAACTATGTTTGTACAAGTCTACAAACATACTTGCGTACATGTGCCTGCACGAAATTATGTGAACAACCTTAAATTGTCAGTCTCATGTTTTTCTTTTATTTTTTGTAATGTTTTAATTTTTATTTAACTTGAATTTCTTTCACACGTTTGTAAGTACGTTTGTACCAATCTACAAACTTACTTACGTACATGTGCCTGTCCGAAATTATGTGAACAATCTTAAATTAATATTCTCATATTTTTCTTTTATTTTTTGCAAAGTTTCAATTTTAATTTAACTCGTGCCTTGAACTTCTAGTTTAATTGCAATTTGCCTGTATTTTTACTTTTTACCAAGTTTGAGGAACTCCAATTTCATTTAAATATTTTCATTTAGTAACCTTGAACTACTGTTTGAGTTTATTTTATTTTTGCATCGTCGGCGGTTTCACATTTTTTCTGGAATTTCTTTAATTTACAATTTTATAAGCTTTGTTGTTATTTGTATTTAGTAATTAATTAGTATATAAGAATCAATTTTATTTTAATAAAATCAGAAATAATAAATCAATTTATTTGACAAGTTGTTTCTCTACTATAACTCCGCTGTAACCAAGTTTCAAGTGCTTGTGTTACTCTGTAGAATTGTCTTGGTGATACTGCCTAGACAATATTATTAACGTTACTTGGCTCATAGCCTTGTAAATAAAACCCAATTCAAAGGTTAAACAAATCAGTTTAACCCAATTCATTTATTGAATTAAACATTAATATCGAAGAGAAAAAAAGAAATTAAAATAAGTTGTTAATTTTGTTTATAAGGATGCTAAGAAGAACTAGGTACGGTAAGTACATGATAATGTAACGATTTGTGTTTGTATATGGGACATGTAAGGGAATTTAGGGTATTTCGCCTGTCGCAGGTTGGGGATGGGACCAATGTACCCCTATATGGCGTTAGAGCGTGCCATATCATCGCTCAGGCGATACATAATATAATCATTTCGCCCTTCCTTGTTTTGGTATTACTGAATACATATTTTTTCCTCCTTGTGTAAATTTCGTGATATTTTTAAGCATACTTCCCTGGTTGAGATTAATTTTCCTTACTGAGCTAGCGGGCCAGCTTTTATACCCCCTTAACCGGTCTTTTGGATCGTTATTTAGTTTTTTTTCTGAAAGTTTTTTACGGCGCGTAACATGTTGTAGACTAAAGGACGTTGTTGCACACACAACAAATCTAACCGAAAGTATTCAGTTAGTCAGGGCTGCACTTCCAACTGTAGATAGAATTGCTAAGTAAGCAATTTTGTTCTATATATAAAGTTCTATTTGGTTCAAAAAGGCCAATTCTTTGCTTTACACCATTGAAAGCGTTTAAGCAGCTAAATACAAAAAAACAAAAAAAAAAAATTATTTTTATTTACATGGCGATCCTGCCATTTTTTTGAGTGCTTAGAAATAAGCACCAAAAAAGAAAACAATATATATTTATAATAAAAATAAAAAGAAGGTCCGTCAATATTTTGAAGAGGGGTAACACGCCGAGTTACCCAAAAGAGATAACAATATAGTAATGAATCAACAAAAGCCTGGTCCGCAACCAATAACTATAGATCAGTACCGGGCCAGACAGGGCGGAGCAAGACCCCGGAAAAACTCAACATACCGGTTACTAGGCCACCAAAAGGAGAGGGGCTACCTGGCAAACAAAAGAAGGCAGTTGGCACAATTAAAAAGATTAATCAACTCAACACCACCGCCACCTTGGAATATCTCATCGGAAGTATGGACAAAAATTAGCCAAATAGAAGAAGAAATCCAATTGTATAAACTTGCAAAAACAATATTATATATTTTTTACCAGCAGAGTGCATACTCGTTGTGCACCTGCAGTGAACGGAGGCGACTTCGCCCATGTTCACAAATTTTATTTTCCTTCCTTCTCTGTCATTAAAGCATATATATTTCCAAAGAAAAAACAATTTGCTTTATTTATAAATTTTTTTTTTTTTTTTTCAGTTCAAGAACACAGACGAAGTGCAATTTTCACTTTCATTTCATTTGACGAATAAAGAACACAGGCGATTATCTTCTTTATTTGAATTAGTCCTCGCTCTATATTAAGCTCCCCGTATGTGCAAACTTTCAAATATACTAAATTAAAGAATTCGTTATAAAAGTTTTAAATTATCCTAATCTAATAACCGGTGACACGACAAAAAAATAAAGTCAGTCATAGCTCGGCAGAAAAATTAGTTAGCTACCAGTGTGTCGGATGAATGAAACTACACTTCATATCACCTCAAACGGACATGTTGAACGTTTTTACAGCACTCCAGATATTGCAAGATGCCAGACAATTAATTCTGTTACTAACAAGAAAACATCGGAAGTAGTCCACCATACAGTGCCCGAACTCAAACAAGAACTGACGATCAGAATTACGAAATCTCATCAAGATCAGTTAAGGAATAACCCATCAGAGAAAATATAATTTTTACAGTAGGAGAAAGGGTACTACGTAAAAACAATAAAATAATAATACAATTAAAAAACAGTCCAGGTTCATTTAGGAACCACGGTTTTTGTTGAAGAAAGGATAGTCCATAAGAACAATATAAGATAAATCAATTTTTTTTTTTTTTTTAATCAAAATATAGGATTTTATCGTAACTTCAGGTTTGTGAACATCGTCTTATGCACACAAATTTTATAAAACAGTTATCAAGTGTTTTTGAAACTATAAACATGGCTGCTATAATTAAATGTAGTGAATGCAAACAAGTTTTTGTAAAAGAATCAGATTTAAAATTGCTTGAAAAAACTCATGCATCTTCTTCGATAAATCGATCAGGAAAAGTGCAAAGAGAATTTTAAGTCCTTTATATGAGAATATGAAAAAAAAAAACATTATTTCTAAATTATTTTTATAAGAAGCTTCCGTGATAATCAAGCCGGAAGTAAAGAATCCACACTAAGTTAAAATTAATATGGAACTATATTGATTTTGTAGCGGCGTGTATTTATTTACATATGTATTATCGTATTTATTTTATTTATATCTTATAATAATTGTCTTTTTAACTGTAATGGTTACTAAAACTTTAATTTGTACGTCACTAGCATGTGTGACTTACTTTGGAAACAACACTGCAACAAGAAAAAGCTCTTTCGTTTGGTAAAAGCTTATTTGAAACTAACAACACAGAAAAAATTCTCCAAAATTGTTCACCAATTAAAGCATTAATCAAAAATAAAATCAGTTTTAATTAAAAATTTAATCAACTGAATTAAACGTTTAATCAAGTAAATTAATTGAGTAAATAAACAGTAACTACCAAATTTATTAGTCCCTCAACTTTTATCTAACAATAATGACAAACAGGGTATCTAAAAAAAGATTTTGTGTCAATACAGAGACAGTGTTATTTACTCCAACTGTTGGCGAAAAGAAACCAGCAGACTTCCCTAGTGTTTGGTTTACTAACAATCGTGCAACAAAACCCATAATAAATGTTCCTGATTGCAGCAACATACATGTTCTTCGCAAAAAAATCATGTCAGCCTTTGATGGAAATGTAGTTTCTGTCGATTACATAATCTCGTATCTATATATGGTATTAAAAAACATAAAAGAGAACTCACCGGTAGATATAAAATCATATGGATTAGAACTGGCAAAAGTCAATGATGAAATAAACCCCTTTTTCATGGTCACCATAAACCCCACAGCAGAACCCGTATCCGATGCGGTTGAGTCCTCCAGAGACCCGACTGAAGCCTTTGATAAATGGCTGGTTTTGTGGATCCTCGGTTTATATCGATTGGAAAGAGCATCGGATCTAGCCTACAGAGAACAGTTGATCAAAGCAATTACTGAACAAATAAAGATCGCAGGAAACCCTGACAGCTGTGGTTTCCATCAGGCATTGATCACGCATGCAGCGTGGGTTAATTCAGCAGACTACAGGAAAATCATAGCATGTGTGGACTGGTTCTTCTTTTTGAATGATCGTCACCCATGGGCTAATATACGAGTTGCCACCATCGGATCTCGTTACAGGGACTGCGCAGCATTAACGTCTCTGCTCCATGCAACGAAGATTTTAGGTCTCAAGGACATTGCCGACTTCATTGACTGGACTAGTAATTATACTATTAGTTTGGAGATGGCCGCCATGCTGTGTCAAGAGGAGGAAGACGGTGTAGTCAACTCCTACTTCCCCTATCAGGTCGACATGGGATTGGTGGCCAGAAGTGCTTTTTCTGCAAGAATGAACCCGGCTGTCCATGCATATTGCCACATCATTGGTGCCATGTTCAGGAACTCCCGATCATTGAACGCGAAGTTTTTCCTGGAGGAAGACGTTCAGGGGGTAGTCTTCAATGCACAATGGGTCAGTTTTGTGTTCAAAACTAGCATAAAACAACAGCGAGCCTTCGTTGCAATGGACAGATCCTTAGAAGCAATGAGAGAAGAAGCAAGAACATTGAGAGGGGAGATTAACCGAGAAGAAGAATTGGAAGAAGGTCACAATGCTTTACAAGAACCCCTGTCATCTGATATTGACGAATGGTTTGCCTTCATGGAGTCGAATGAATGGAGACTCACGAGGCGCATGAAAGCCAAGGTTAGAGCATGTTCACGAGACATCCGGGCACCCAGAGCCAAAACAATAGCCGAACTTTTAACAAAATCTATATTTTATGGAGAGGAGGAAGAGGAAGATTAGAAGAAGTCCAACTTATAGGATCATGAAAAAAAAAATTTATCGTTTAATTAATACTATTAACTGGTTTAATTGATACTATTAATTTGGTAACTGGTGCAAATTTAATTAATTTGTTAATTAATATCACAAATTTTATAATTAAAATCAATTTTTATTTTTTTCTGTGAAGTGTTTGGTTGTTTGTTTGAGTTGAAAGCTCATAATAAAGAGTATAAAAGCAGAACACTTGACGAAGACAGCTCATTCTTGTCTTGCAGGTTGGTTTAAATAGTTATACAAGCTAATTGTATTTACTGCGCATACTTCGTGATGGCGATAGCTGTCGTTGGATGTGTATGAATACAATTAGCTAAGTAATCAAGGTTGTTGTTGGTTGTTGTTGAATTGCGCATAACAAATTCATTATTGTCTTGCAGGTTGATTGTTATCGTTGTGAATTTGATAATTGAACTTTTTTTAAGAAAATAAGAACACAAAAGCTTAATAAATTAATAAACTTTTGTAAATTGAGAAATAAAATCGTTACAATTGTATGAAAGGTGGAGAACATACATCAATGGAAATAAAAACCTTCCAAACCAATATGGAAGAAATTTATTTTATTGAGGATTTTGATGCCATTTTCACAAAGAAAATTTAAATGATATTAAGAAAATGGAGAAGTTTCAAGAAAGGGATAGTGGTTGGACACTCAATTCATGAAAGTGGATGGAAATTCGAATAAGTACCAACCACTGAAGGGTTCAACTTTCATATAACTTCCAAGGAAACTTATTCTAAAAAACCTGTCTTAATATTTAAAACTGGGATGGGGTTTGTTTTAAATGGGCTGCTATATCAGCAATAGCTGAATTAAAACAAAATAATGCCAATCGTACATTTATGAACATTGTTAAAATGGTTATACTGTAAATTTTAAGAGTCTGCTTCCCTGTAAAAATTAAAGGCATATAAATTTTTGAAGAAAATAACCCTTTGTTGAGCATCAACGTTTTTGGATATGACGACGAAAAGGATTTAGTTGTTGGATGCCATTACAAAACTAAAGGAAAAAACCCCAAAACATAAGGGAAATATGTTTCTAGGGTAGAAAGTGGGGTTAATTCACGTTATAAGTGAATAAAAAGTATTTAAAGGCAAGTTTATAATTTTGAACCATTATAAATTTGTGTAATTAAAAAGTAAAATTTACGTTTTTTTCTTTTATTATATTATTAAGGTTGCAAACAACAAAGCATATTCACCAAAAACACTGCAACCAAAAAAATTGCAAATTCTCCAAAGGAAATTGAGGCATTTTTAAAATTTAAGAATTTTAATAATTCCATTGAAGTTCCATTTGCAATATATGGTTATTTAGAATGCATATTTGAAAGCATTCAAACGTGTATTCCGAAAGGAGATACTTCATCAACAACTTGGTGGACCATTGTCGACCAACCGGAGGACCGGAAATGATGGATCATAACTTATTTTTAAGACAACTATCCCAGTTAAGTGGTAGGTAACTTTACATTAACAAGATCGATCGATTTGTTGCTTTTTTTTAAAGTATTTTAAGTAGATTTTTGGTTGCATGATGTTTAGGGGTTTTTTTACCATTGTGGACCAACCGGAGGACCGGGAATGATGGACCATACCTTATTTTAAAGACAACTATCCCAGTTAAGTGGAAGATAGCTTTACTTTAATAAGATCGATTGATTTGTTGCTTTTTTGCATTTTACTAAGTGCAACTTCAATGGTAATTTGAATAGGTTAAGAACATTTAAAACCCAAAGCTATTTATAGAAAATTAAGTAATAGATATAAAATATTTAAGTAATAATTTTTTTACTAAAATTGTTCCAATGACACTCTTAACCGAAGAGGAAAAGTAAAGTTTCGTAACCAACAATGTTTGTATGTGATATTTGTTTTCAAACTATCACAAATGAAAACAAAGTAAAAGATCATTGTCATGTAAGTGGAAAATATAACCTCATAGCCATTGTAATATCAATTACAAAGTACCAAAATTCTTCCCTTATATGTTTTATAATTTTTCAGCCTATGACTGTCATTTATTAATTAAAGAGCTAAACGATATGGACGACGGTTCTATTAATATTATTTCACTTGATAAGGAATTAAATATATCACTGTCTGAATCTATAAGCGAAGATAGCAGTGATAATATTAAAATAAGATTTCTAGACTCTTAAAGATGTATGCCCTTAAGCTCAGACTAGCTTAAGCTTAAAAATAAGCAAACATGAATTGAAAAGTGAAATCGTTTTGTTCAGATGATAAAACTAAATTCAATTTACTTGTTAGAAAAAGAGTTTTTCCGTATAATTACATACATATTAAAATTGTGTTGTGAAACTTAAAGAAAGACATTTGCCAAGTATAGTGTAGTGTGTTTGACAAGTTGTCGTTACCATACCTTCTGTATGCAACACGAGCTTCACACTTTGTGAAGCAACAATGTCCACAAACACCAAACTTATCAGTGAGAATTTTCAACGATGCATATTCTCACTGATTTAATAAAAACAAAATGTGTAGAATAAGCGAAATGGTAAAAGTGAAATAAGTTATTAGTTTTTAAGAAATAATAACTAAGAACAATTATAAAAGCACACTTAAAGCGGACAGTCACACAAGCGGCTGTAACGCAATTTAAATAAACAATAAAACAAATTAAAAACTTAATCAAGTATATTTTTAAACCATTAAAAATTAAAGTGTTTAATTTTGTTATGCAATTACATATAATACAACATTTCTATAATAAGTTAATATGCAGTGTTATGAAGAAGACTACTTTCATGCTAAAAAGGTTTTGAGTACATTTCAATGTGTAACTTTTGAGGACTGTTTTATGTTATAACTTAAAAATGATGTTTTATTGTTAGCAGATTTATTTGAGAATTTTTGACTTATCTGTAGAACCATTTATAATGTCAAAGGATTGTCACGGGATTATATGCTTAAATTCACAAATATTAAATTGGATTTACTTACTGATTTAAAAATGATTTTGTATCTATAAAAGGGCATAAGAGGAGGAATAGTTCAATGCTCTCAAAGACATTCCATTGCTAACAATAAATATTTACCAGATTATGATAAAAGCCCACCTTCTAAGCCCTTAATGTACTTTGCAAAAATTCTTCAAACTATAAAACAATTTTGTATATGGAAAAACAATGGAAAACGTTGATTAATGTAAAAATTAAAAAAGTTAGTTAATATTATAAGCATTCTGCATTATGTAGTGTATCCACACATTTGAGTAATGCAAACATTCATAAATAATAGTAAACAAACAACAATATTGAGATAGGTTAGCAACAGAACAAATTCTCGACACGTTGTCGCAATTATAAATTCTTTTAAGTAATTTAATATTTTAAATAAACAGCGGTCAACGTTCGCTTGCCAATGTCGAAAAGTAGTTCAATGTACGTTGCTACAATTTTATGCTGATCTAGCAAATTTCTTCTCCAACACCACTCAAACCAATAAGAATAAATATTCACATTTATAAAATGACTCAATTATTTCTGTGTGCCTGTTACAATATGGTATATTTATATGTAAATTATTTCTAAGTACAAATAAATGATTCAGTGAACTTTTGTAAAGTCACTCAATATTAGGTTAAGCTGTATTCTCATAAGTAGTATTTAATTCAACAAAATTTAATTAATAAAATCAATTATTATCCAAGAATCAAGGTTTTCGCTTGTGTTTTATTTCTTATAGCACATTACATGGCGATCCTGCCTGAACCTTAATTTAATTTTAATAAGCAATCCTAATGGGCTATAAAGCAGTGTTGATTATCCTTTACTGCTAAAATTAAATTAAGAAAATAGATCCTTGACATACAGAGCTAAAGCTTAGACAGGATCTATAAGGCCTTCATTTATAATAAATTTGTATCCCCTGCACATGACGAAAACGTGGGAGGATATGCTTGAAAGCCTGAGAGAAGCCGAAGAACGCTGTGCTCGACTATTGGCAGAAGGCACCGCAGAACAAAAACCAGCTATATTGGAAAGAGGACGGAAGCCTAAAAAGCCAAGAAAAGGAGTACAGAAGAGAAGGAGGCCAAGTTCCAAATATTTCCGCTACCGAATACGCGAAAATCAAGAGGAGGAGAGGTAAACAGACTTAAAAAGCAAATACCGGTGCAAGTAGAACATAACGATAACTGCAGGTCAAATGGAGACTATAAAACAAATATATAGATCAATTTTTAGGGAAGACCCACCCGAAGAAACAACATTAGAAGCATTGGTTAAAGATATAGAGGCTGTAAAACAAGTTTTTGAATCAGATGATGTGGTGAGTAGAATAAAAAGTGCAAGGGCATCACGTAGAAATGGTGACATAGAAAACAAAACACAGGAAGAAGTCACCTTAACCAGAGTCAAGGCCGCCACCGAAGTGCCTGAACATCTGGCCATAATAGACGACAAAAGCCGCCCGCCAAGTATTGATGATGGATACGCCTTCCTACGTGTTCGATGCGAGGGTAAAATAGTTGATGAGACCTATAATGCCTATTGCGCATCAATCGTCAGGCAGTATTTATCCACAAGGCGAAAAGTTGAAGCCAGAACAGAATACGCTATCATGAACGGTACCTCGAATCTGCACCTTGCAACCATCCGGCCACAATATGACTATGACCTACACAACATTATGAAATACAACGACTGTGTGCAATACGTTCAACGCACCACAGTTCGCATAATTAACCAGATCATAGAAATACCATTCACACGCACGACTTTGGAAGAGTTAAACATAATGCGGCCAACCTCTATTTATCTCCAACTCAAACTCCGATGAAAATTCCTGCTTTTATTAACACTGCTCATAACAAGCTTCACAGGAATATACTATATCACCCATCTATTTTCAAGCCCCAGTCATTCTACTTCTATCCCCAATCAGCCACCACCACCATCGCAGCATTCACAAACCGACACCGGGCCGAACATTTACCAGAATACAAAGATGATGTTTTCCGAAATGATTTCAGATTTAACAAGTTTAAGCGCAAGCTCCGCCGCAAGCTCAGAATACAAAGATGATGTTTTCCGAAATGATTTCAGATTTAACAAGTTTAAGCGCAAGCTCCGCCGTAGTCTATGAAAGAGTATATCTTATCCATGGACGACCCCAGAAAGAAAAATTCTTATGGGAATATCAAGCGCGATCTGGAGCAAGGACGACCAGTCACCTCTGTCATCACTCCTTTCACAAAGTTGGAAAAAATGTCAACAAGCAAGTACAAGCCTCCTCGACTTATACAAGCCCGCCACCCAACATTTAACCTGTCTTATGGAGTCTACATCAAACCACTTGAACGCGCTCTCAAAAGCGACGTCCATTTTGGCAAAGGAACATATGACCAGATTGGCGCCAAAGTTGCAAAGATGGCAACAAAATACCGCTACTACACTAAAGGACATGCTACGATTATGCCACAGATTTTACCAGCAATGTTTTCAACAAGACCGCCAACTGGTCAAGCTCTGTCGCAAAACCATTCGTAACAGAGCTGTTTCACGCAACGGTGAACGGTACAAAATCACTGGCACGCGCATGTCCGGAGACGTCGACACAAGCTTTGGGAATAGCCTCATCAATTATTACATCATCATGGAGGTGCTTAGTGAGTTGCACATACGGAGTGATGCAATTGTCAACGGAGATGACTTCATTATATTCACAAATTCTCCGATCAACACACAACTCGCAAGACAATTATTCCGGCTATACAACATGGACACAAAACTGGCAAATTCAACTTATAACATTCATACTGTTGAATTTTGCCGTACGAAGCTTATATATCACCCCGATGGACATCCCACCATGGCCTTCGATCCAAATAGATTAATGATAATATATGGATGTGGATTTAAGTTATTGACCTGTTGTAGTGTACCTATAATTAGTTAAGGCACTGTAGCAATGTAAGAATTTTAATTTACTTTAAGCATGACATTGAATTTGAAATTCAATTCATTTTTTTTGTTTACAAATTTTATAAAGGCAATGAACTATATTTATAATTGTTTTTGTGTTTAGTCAGCATAAATGTGTATTGAGTTTTTTTGTTGAATATTATTGGAATAATTATTTTCACGCGCCAACAATATTTGTCACAATTGCTAATTCCCGTGGGAACAACAAATCTACTATTGATTTGTTATTGTGCCACATTAATGCTGACCCTAAAATAAATTAGTATATAAGTTGTTAATTTGTATTAATAAAATCAGAATTAATTCAACTCTAATTTGATTTGTTTTACTTCTCAAAAATTTCGTGCATATTAATGCTCGGCAAAAAGCGGCAGAAGTGCTAAGATAATACTTAAAACTTTTTTTTTTATTATTACAAACTACACATTCCATACATTTTTCCATCGATTATCATTACATGGCGATCCTGCCCAACATAAATTAATTTCTTTTTGATCCTGCCCAACATAAATTAATTTCTTTTTGATCCTGCCCAACATAAATTAATTTCTTTTTGATCCTGCCCAACATAAATTAATTTCTATCAACTCCTTTTGATCCTGCACAACATAAATTGTCAATTCTTTTTGATACGGTCCAACTTAAATCCCGCACAGCATAAATCTTTTAATGTCCCAGATAGAAATAGATAAAATTTTTAAGAAGTGGGAAGAATTACTGGAATATGTACCCACTCCAGTGAGCAGCAACAGTCCTGATCCACCGAAGTATACCCCTCAACCGAAATCTGCTGGTCCTAAACCTATCTCTATAGAAGAGTATAGAGAAAGACAGGCCAAATACAAGAGTAAATTGTGTGTGTCCAAGGAACCACAAGGGTTATACAAGGCAAAAAAAAGAGGAGGAAGAAAAAGGAAATTCCAAAAAGAATGCGCTGACTTACAAAGAATAATAAATATAAGCTTTGGAACACAAAAAACTGAACTAATTAAAAAACTAAAGAAATTGAAAGAAGACGGCTGGAAATGATAAGGTAATGACATTTGAAATAATCAAGATAAATGAAAAAGAAAGACAAGAAATTATACTCGAAAATATAAAAATGGGAATAGCAGATGCTACAATCCAAGGACAGGCTAATGCCTATGCTATAAATGATAATAAAGTAACTATTAGTTTAGAACTAGTTATAATTTTACTTATTATAATTATATTGTTAGGATTATGGAAATTTTTACAAAATTATATAAAAAAACACACAGCGATTAATGCTGTAAGAAATTAATAAAAACAATCAAAAAAAAAAAAAAAAAAAATATATATATATATTTATACTTATGGACCAAATTATTGGAGAACTACAGAAATTAATTATAAACGCTAAAAAATCAAAAGGTAGAAAATATACAGAAGAAACAATAAAAGAAAAGTATCACTTAATAAATGAATATAGTAGACAATTTGGAAAACTTATAGGCTATTTATCAAATCCACTTAGACAACAAAAAATTGAAGAATTTAAAACGTTAAAGACAACCGCAATCGAACTTTTGAAAGAACACTCCGATTCAAACAGCTCAAACATGTCAAACTTCGATAGCAAAAAAGCTTCGGACACAATTCCTATATTTGACGGAAAACCTACACACCTCGGTATATTTCTATCAATGGTTGAAATGGTTCACGATGAACTTAACGAACAAGGGAAAAATAATTTAATAAAATATATTATTGCCATGAAATTAAGCGATAGGTTTAGAAGTATTTTAATGACACAAGACATACCAAAAACATTTACCGAACTAAAATCAACACTTTCCAATCATTTCAAGTCAACAAAGACAGCCAGTAGTCTTCATTCGGAAATTAGAAATATTAAGCAGAGAGGTAATGTGTCAAGTTTTAGAGAAAAAATAAACACATTGATTTCAGAATTAACCATAGTACAATTCAGTGACCTTGAAGACAGTTCAAATGAAATAGCACGATCTACAATTAGAATGTTGAACGAAAAATTAGCACTCGAAACATTCCAAGAAGGTTTACAAGAGAACATAAGAACAGCAGTTATAGCAGCACAACCTAAATCGCAAGCACAAGCATTTGAAATAGCTAGCACACAGGAAAGACTATTACAGGCAACAAATACATTTAAGATCTTTCATATAAATGACAGAAATCGACACAGTAATTACAACTACAACAATAACAGATACAACAATCAAAGAAGACAAGACTTCAACAGTAATGACAGAAACTACAACAATAATTATAACAACAACAATAATAGTAGAAATTTTAATAATTATAATAGGAATTCAAATAACACCAACAGTAGATACAACACAAATAATGCTTACAACAGAAATAATAGAAACACCTATAACAATAACAACCATACAAATCAAAGAAATAACAACCCAAACGTACGCACAATACATCGACAGGGAAACGAAGAAGCCCTGGAGACTCAGAACGAATCTCCAGAAAGGGAAAATTACAGACTTACACAATAAATCCCAACACTTCGAACTTTATATATCTTTCTATCAAAAACCTGACTTACAAACTGACTTTCCTAATAGATACTGGTTCTGATATATCCCTTTGCAAGGAAAATATTATACACGGATATAATGTAAATGAACAAGATATTCTTAGATTGAATGGCATAACCAAACACTATACAGAGACTATTGGATCGACTGAATTAGAAGCGGTACTTGGAGAACATTGCTTAAAACATAAATTTTACTTAGTAGACAGTGACTTTCCAGTAAACACAGACGGAATTTTAGGAATGGACTTCTTCCGTAAATACAACTGTATAATAAACTACGATACACAAACTATAAGTACTTATATAAATGAAGATAGTATCACAATTCCTATAGAAACTAATACAAAACATTTAACAAGCGTCATCATACCACCAAGAAGTGAAAAAATAGTAAAAATCAACATTAAAATAGGTGAAGATAGTGTAGTATGCAATAAAGAAATAGAAAACGGAGTTTTCATTGCAAACACGATAATACCAAAAAATGGTAATCGCCACATTAAAATTCTATACACATTAGAAACACCCATACGATTGTCGCAACTTAAACTAGCTACGATACCTTTACAATACTATAACATTTATAGAACCACTCATCTAGATGACGAACATTATTTAGAAAACAGGTTTCAGAAATTACTAAAAACAATAAAATTCGAAGATTTTGATAACGAAAAAAAGAAAACCTTATACGACATATTAAAACAATATCAAGAAATATTTCATCTAGAGGGAGAATCATTAACCACTCATAATTTTTACAAACAAACAATAGAACTTAACGATAAAACCCCAGTATATACAAAAAATTATCGTTTACCACAATCACAATTGAATGAAATAGACAGACAAGTACAGAAATTATTACAAGAAAATGTAATAGAGCCATCAATTAGTCCATACAACTCTCCTTTATTATTGGTTCCTAAAAAAGGACAAGATGACATAAAGAAATGGCGTCTAGTTGTAGATTACAGACGTTTGAATGGTAAAGTAGTAAACGACAAATTCCCCCTAACAAGACTAGAAGATGTTTTAGACAAACTAGGTCGAGCAAAATATTTTTCCACTCTTGACATGACAAGTTCTTTCCATCAGATAGAACTAGATACAGCATCAAGACCAATTACAGCATTTTCCACTAACAGCGGTCACTATCAGTATAATAGACTACCTTTTGGACTAAAAATATCATCAAACAGTTTTCAGAGGATGCTAACGATAGCATTGTCTGGTCTGGAATCGGAAGCATTCCTATATGTAGATGATATTATTATTTTTGGATGTAGCCTTAAGCACCACAATGAAAATCTCATAAAAGTATTTGAAAGACTTAAACAGTACAACTTGAAATTAAATGCAGAAAAATGTTGCTTTTTAAAGCCAGAAGTCTTATATTTAGGTCATCTTATTACAAAAGACGGTATTAAAACAGATCCAACAAAATATGAAATTATTGAACAATATCCTATTCCAAAAAATTCGGACGAAGTTAGAAGATTTATAGCCTTCTGTAATTACTATAGAAGATTCATTCCGGATTTTGCTAAAACAGCAAACTGCCTAAACAACTTATTGAAGAAGAAAGTCAAATTCGAATGGACAAAAGATTGCCAAACAGCATTTGACACTTTAAGAAACAGACTTAAGAACCCACCTATATTACAATACCCTGATTTTGATAAACCATTTGTACTAACCACAGACGCCTCAAACGTAGCTTTAGGAGCAATACTCTCACAAGGTGAAATTGGTAACGACCTTCCTATATCATATGCAAGTAAATCTTTGAATAGACATGAAAGAAATAAGTCAGTTATTGAGAAAGAATTATTAGGAATTCATTGGGGCATACAGTTTTTTAGACCATACCTATATGGTAGAAAATTCACTGTAGTAACAGACCATAGACCCCTCATTGCACTATTTTCGCATAAAAATCCATCCTCAAAACTGACCAGAATTCGACTTGAACTATCAGACTATGACTTTGATATTACATATAAAAAAGGAGCAAATAACACTAACGCAGACGCGTTATCTCGCATTGAAATTAATTCAAACATATTAAAAGAAATGATTCCACTCTGTATTGATGAAAAAGAAAGAAAAACTCTGGCAATAACACGTAGCATGCTTAATAAGAATACTAAAGATAAAGAAGATGAAATTAAAATCAAGAATAAGAAAAAGAATTACAATTCTCATCAGGAGACTGATCACCTCCATATGTGGGAATGTATATCAATAATCGATATAAAGAAGCTTCAGAGAATACAATTTATATATGAAAATAACGATAATAATAATCTGCAGAATGAATATAATGATAAAATTACACGCGTGATATGCAATAGAAGCGAAAATCCAATGTTTTCAGAAACATTTATGGAGAAACTTTTATTGAAAATAAAGAAATTTAAAAATAAAAAGTACGTACTATATGATAATGATGAAATTTTTAAATATATACCGGTAGAGAAATTGAAAGAAGAATACAATAAATTCAAAAACAATGACGTCGATGTAATTATATACAGAATGCCAAAAAGAGTACATAACGTAATAAAACAATACAGACTTATAGAAGAATTTCATAACCCACCCCATAGTGGACATTTCGGAATAAGAAAAACATTAATAAAATTAAAACAGCGATTTATTTGGAAAAATATGAACAAAATGGTTAAGAACTATATAAGAACATGTGAATCGTGCCAAAAGAACAAACAGACTAAACATACGAAAGAACCTTTTACTATAACAGATACACCATCAAGTAGTTTTGACATTGTAGTAGTGGACACAGTCGGACCACTTAGACCGTCAGTAAACTTTAGATATATACTCACAATACAGTGTGAACTGACAAAATATGTTATAGCTTGTCCAATAGAATCAAAAGATGCCAAAACAGTGGCAAAAACGCTAGTAGAAGAAGTTATTTTAAAATACGGTTTGTTTAACATTCTCAAAACGGACAGAGGTACTGAATTTACTAATGAGTTAATGAGAGAGATTTGTGTATTATTAAAAATAAAACAGAATTTCTCGACGCCCTACCATCATGAAACTTTGGGAACAGTAGAACGCAATCACCGTGTTCTAAATGAATATTTTCTAAATTTCGTAGAAGACAACAATTGGCACGAATGGATACCATACTTTGCTTTCGCTTTTAACACAACTCCAAACATAGATACTAAGTATACACCCTTTGAGTTGGTATATGGAAAACTTCCTAGGTTACCAAGTGACGAATTAAGCAACCCTAAAAATATTTACAACTTAGACAATTATTTGAATGAGCTTAAAATTAGACTTCGTTACTCACTACAAAAAGCAAGAGACATAATTTTAGAAGTTAAAAATAAAAGAAAACTAGAGTCTGAAAGAAAACAGAACACAATAGAACTAAAAATAGGAGACTTAGTTTTAGTAAAAGCCGAGAATAGGAAAAAACTCGAGCCTCCATACAAAGGTCCATATAAAATACTAGATATAGACGATCTAAACATAATTATTGAAATAGATAAATCAAAAGTTAAAAGTGTACATAAAAATAATTTAAAAAAGTTTATTTCATAAGTGAAATTAAGAAATTTTAGATCATAAAAATTATTACAAACATATTAATACCTACAATAATAAATACATAAATGCAATAATTCTATATTTTTATTTTTAATAATACCCAAACCTAAAAGGGTAAGGGTGTAGTGTACCTATAATTAGTTAAGGCACTGTAGCAATGTAAGAATTTTAATTTACTTTAAGCATGACATTGAATTTGAAATTCAATTCATTTTTTTTGTTTACAAATTTTATAAAGGCAATGAACTATATTTATAATTGTTTTTGTGTTTAGTCAGCATAAATGTGTATTGAGTTTTTTTGTTGAATATTATTGGAATAATTATTTTCACGCGCCAACAATATTTGTCACAATTGCTAATTCCCGTGGGAACAACAAATCTACTATTGATTTGTTATTGTGCCACATTAATGCTGACCCTAAAATAAATTAGTATATAAGTTGTTAATTTGTATTAATAAAATCAGAATTAATTCAACTCTAATTTGATTTGTTTTACTTCTCAAAAATTTCGTGCATATTAATGCTCGGCAAAAAGCGGCAGAAGTGCTAAGATAATACTTAAAACTTTTTTTTTTATTATTACAAACTACACATTCCATACATTTTTCCATCGATTATCATTACACTGTAGAGGGTATTTAGAATATTTAGAATTAATACACCACGCCAACCACATGATAAATTTAAATTCACCAATACACAGGCAGTGGAAATACAAACACAAAATAGAAGAAAAATTAAAAAATATCTAGGCAAAACAATTCAATTAATATTAAATAAACAATACTGTATATTTGTATGTTTGTATATTTGTATATTTGTATGTAAGTTAGTGCTAAGAACGTAATTGAGTGAAATTTTGTAAAGTCACTCAATATTAGGTTAATCTTTATTCTCATAAGTAGTATATAAGACAAATAACTTGTAAATAAAGATCAATCAATTAACTTTGATTCAAGGCTTGCGCTTGTGTTCTTTATTTATATAATAGAACATTACATGGCGATCCTGCCTAACCTTCAATTTAATTAGACATAGCACATCTAAGAGACTACACAGCAGTCTTGCTTATCTCTTAGTGCTTAAATTAAATTAAACATAGATCCTTGACAGACACAGCTTAAGCTTAGTCAGGATCTATGAGCGTTAAAAAAAAAAAACATTTTTTTTTATTTTTCCCCACATATGACGGAATCCTGGGAGGAGATCCTTCGGAACCTAAAGGAAGCTGAAGAGCACTGGGCTAAACTGCTAGAAGAAGGAAGTACGGAGCAAAAACCAGCCATACCGGAAAGGGGGCCGAAACCAGTGAAGCCAAGAAAAAGAACAAGAACAGTTGAGAAGGAAGCCAAGCACCAAATATTTCCCTTGCCAAATACACGGAAATCAAGAGGTGGAGAAGCCAACAGGCTTAAAAAGCAGTTGTAAGTCTTAAAACACCAACAGACCTACGAACAAGGGGAATGCCTAGAAAAAATAGAAGAGGCGATAAAGAAGACGAAAATTCAAATAAGAAATTTAAAGAATAAGAAAAAAAAAATAAATAAAAAATAATTATATGTAAAAGAAAAACTAAAAATATAAATTAATAAGAAAATGATAAAAATGTTAATAATAATAATATTAATTGAAATATGTTTTCTGTTACTATCCAAAACAATATCTACTATCTACGCAAGCCAAGTAACGACATTTTCTGAAGCTTTGAAAGTTGCCGAAAACGCTTCATCTCGTGTAGAACAACAACGAATACTACATTACAACACACAACAGAATCAAAATTCGTCAAATAGAAACTGTAGAAAATGTGGAGGAAACCATAATGGTAGATGCCCCGCAGATGGAAGTAAATGTCATAATTGTGGAAAATTCAACCATTTTGCAAAAATGTGTTTGACCAAAACACCAGGCTACAACAACAGAAATTATAACAACAGCGGTAATAACAATAACAGAAATCATAATAACAGAGGCAATAACAACAACCAAAGAAGCCGAAACACAAACAACAATTAACTTTGATTCAAGGCTTGCGCTTGTGTTCTTTATTTATATAATAGAACATTACAATATTCACAAATTCTCCGATCAACACACAACTCGCAAGACAATTATTCCGGCTATACAACATGGACACAAAACTGGCAAATTCAACTAATAACATTCATACTGTCGAATTTTGCCGTACGAAGCGTATATATCACCCCGATGGACATCCCACCATGGCTTTCGATCCAAATAGATTAATGATAATATATGGATGTGGTTTTAAGTTATTGACCTGTAGAAGTTATTTAGAATATTTAGAATTAATACACCACGCCAACCACATGATAAATTTAAATGCACCAATACACAGGCAGTGGAAATACAAACACAAAATAGAAGAAAAATTAAAAAATATCAAGGCAAAACAATTCAATTAATATTAAATAAACAAAGCTCAAACAAACAATATACCTGGGATTATTAAAAAAAAAGTCCTGAACCACCAAAAAACTTATGAAGAAGAGGTGTTTTAAAAAAAAAATTGAGGAAGACATAAAACAAATTAAAGATAGAATAAAAATTGTAATAAACATAAAAAAAGTATAATTTCTAATAATAAACAAGAATGATAAAAGCACTAATAGCCATTATATTATGTGAGATAATTTTCATATTATTTTTAAAACAATTACAATCGATGCGAGGGTAAAATAGTTGATGAGACCTATAATGCCTATTGCGCATCAATCGTCAGGCAGTATTTATCCACAAGGCGAAAAGTTGAAGCCAGAACAGAATACGCTATCATGAACGGTATCTCGAATCTGCACCTTGCAACCATCCGGCCACAATATGACTATGACCTACACAACATTATGAAATACAACGACTGTGTGCAATACGTTCAACGCACCACAGTTCGCATAATTAACCAGATCATAGAAATACCATTCACACGCACGACTTTGGAAGAGTTAAACATAATGCGGCCAACCTCTATTTATCTCCAACTCAAACTCCGATGAAAATTCCTGCTTTTATTAACACTGCTCATAACAAGCTTCACAGGAATATACTATATCACCCATCTATTTTCAAGCCCCAGTCATTCTACTACTATCCCCAATCAGCCACCACCACCATCGCAGCATTCACAAACCGACACCGGGCCGAACATTTACCAGAATACAAAGATGATGTTTTCCGAAATGATTTCAGATTTAACAAGTTTAAGCGCAAGCTCCGCTCGTAGTCTATGAAAGAGTATATCTTATCCATGGACGACCCCGGAAAGAAAAAGTTTTATGGGAATATCAAGCGCGATCTGGAGCAAGGACGACCAGTCACCTCTGTCATCACTCCTTTCACAAAGTTGGAAAAAATGTCAACAAGCAAGTACAAGCCTCCTCGACTTATACAAGCCCGCCACCCAACATTTAACCTGTCTTATGGAGTCTACATCAAACCACTTGAACGCGCTCTCAAAAGCGACGTCCATTTTGGCAAAGGATCATATGACCAGATTGGCGCCAAAGTTGCAAAGATGGCAACAAAATACCGCTACTTCACTGAAGGACATGCTACGATTATGCCACAGATTTTACCAGCGATGTTTTCAACAAGACCGCCAACTGGTCAAGCTCTGTCGCAAAACCATTCGTAACAGAGCTGTTTCACGCAACGGTGAACGGTACAAAATCACTGGCACGCGCATGTCCGGAGACGTCGACACAAGCTTTGGGAATAGCCTCATCAATTATTACATCATCATGGAGGTGCTTAGTGAGTTGCACATACGGAGTGATGCAATTGTCAACGGAGATGACTTCATTATATTCACAAATTCTCCGATCAACACACAACTCGCAAGACAATTGAAGCACAGCCGCGAATAACGTTTTAAGTTACAAAATAATAATTTTTCAGGAGAGCAAAAAAAAGTTTTTTGACAGGCAGCATTATTTGTTTTGAAAATTGTTTTTTTCTATTATTAAAAATAATGATAATAAAAACTTTAATGCAAAAGGCTTTAAAAAAATTATTCCGCACTGCAAAACCATTTCGGTTTCATCATTTTGTTAGTAACTTGCAATGTTCTTCCACTGGCCGACACTTTGTACGCCATTTTGAAGGCGTTAAGGTGCATAGTTTTGGTTGATTTGATGTTTAAACTGTGTAAGAGAGTAAGGTTAATGGTTATCTGCAAAAAAAACAGTTTTTGCAAAATGTGGCGCTTACAACGTTATTCGCGGCTGTGCTTCAATTATTCCGGCTATACAACATGGACACAAAACTGGCAAATTCAACTTATAACATTCATACTGTTGAATTTTGCCGTACGAAGCTTATATATCACCCCGATGGACATTCCACCATGGCCTTCGATCCAAATAGATTAATGATAATATATGGATGTGGTTTTAAGTTATTGACCTGTAGAAGGTATTTAGAATATTTAGAATTAATACATCACGCCAACCACATGATAAATTTAAATTCACCAATACACAGGCAGTGGAAATACAAACACAAAATAGAAGAAAAATTAAAAAATATCTAGGCAAAACAATTCAATTAATATTAAATAAACAAAGCTCAAACAAACAATATACCTGGGATTATTAAAAAAAAAGTCCTGAACCACCAAAGAACTTATGAAGAAGAGGTGTTTTAAAAAAAAAATTGAGGAAAACATAAAACAAATTAAAGATAGAATAAAAATTGTAATAAACATAAAAAAGTATAATTTCTAATAATAAACAAGAATGATAAAAGCACTTATAGCCATTATATTATGTGAGATAATTTTCATATTATTTTTAAAACAATTATGCTAATACTAAAAACATTAGTTTAAACAAAAAAAAATAAAATAGAACACATAAAATAAACTGAGAAAGGAATAAATAAATTTAGAGGAAAAACCCGGTAAACTGGGGTTACCAAGAACCACCTGAAATGAGACTCCTGATAAAGTTTGCAGATAAGGATTATAAGAGCATTTTTGGTAAATAAAAATTAAAAAAAAATTGTATAACGGTGTTAGTATTAGTATTAATTGTCACATTGATAGGTTTTTGGATTAAGGTTAGCATAGTCAACATAATATAGAGTAATTTAGAAGAATTTCGTAGTTTTATTTCAACACAAATAGATAGAATTTTTTTATTATTAAGAAACATACTACCCTTTTAAGATATCAAATAATAATGAATATTTTGAACAATTTTTATAATAAGTACATAGGCTGGATAGTTATAGCTACATTCTTGGCACCCTTAGTAATAGTTCTAGATTTCAAAATAGTAAAATGAATAATATTAATTATAAGAGATCTTACAAAATGGACTTCAAAGACAAATTGACTCAAATAATAATAAATGCATGAAAATCGAAAAAGAATTACTTGGAATTTATTGGGGTATACAATTTTTCCGACCCTATTTATATGGCAGTATGACCGTCCATTAATTGCATTATTTTCTTACAAGAACCCAAGCTCGAAATTAACCAGAATTCGATTGGAGCTATCTGATTATGATTTCCAAAGAGTATATAAAAAAGGAACAAATAATACTAACGCAAATGCACTGTCATGAATTCAAATAGACTCTGATATGTTAAAAACAATGGTACCACAAACAATTGACGAAAATACAAAGAAGACGCTGGTGATAACAAGAAATATGAGGAAAAAGATGATACAAAAGAAGGAAATGAAAGTTACAAATGAAAAAAAAAGAAAAATAAGAAAACGGCGATACAGATCCTAAAGAGCCTAATCAACTCAAAACATGGGAGTGTACATCCATCAGAGATATTAAACTTGCAAGAAAGTTAAAATTTATATTAGAAAAGTCGACTAGAGAATTCATAGTAGAAAACAATCATGCATTTAATCAAACGGCCGTCAGATGTAGCGATAATCCCTATTATCTAGATAATATGTTGGAGAAACTACCTTCTGTTTTAAGCAGATTGAATTGTGTTAAGTTCGCACTAGAAAAAAAGTGACGAAATATTTAAGAGCATAAAAATAGAAAGATTGAAAGAAATCATAAATAACAGTAAAGAAAAAGACGTCAGAATTCTACTGTATAGCAATCCTCAAAGAATAACAAATGAAAACAGAAAATATGAGTTAATAGAATTGAATCACAACACACCATGCGGAGGACATTTTGGAATTAGAAAAACAATATTAAAATTAAAACAAAAAAATATATGTATATGGAAAAATATGTCAAAAATGGTCAAGAAATATGTATTAAAGTGTGATCTTTGTCAAAGGAACAAGCAAGTGAGACACACCAGGGAACTGTTATGTGTTACAGACACACCAAAGAATAGTTTTTCCACTATAGTCATAGACCTCTACGACCTTCAGAAAACTACCGGTATATACTAACAATGCAATGTGAGCTAACTAAATACATAGTAGCAGCACCAATGGAAACGAAGGAAGCAAAGTCAACAGCGAAATGCTTAACAGAAAACTTAATATTAAAATATGGTATATTTAAAACACTTAAATCAGATAGAGGTACAGAATTTGTAAACGAATTGCTTAAGGAGATATGTAATCTGTTGAAAATAGAGCAAAAATTATCATCATGAAACGCTAGGTACTGTAGATAGAAACCACAGAGTTCTAAATGAGTACTTTCTGTCATTCATAAATGATGACAACTGGCACGATTGGATTAAGTTGTTGGATGCCATTACAAAACTAAAGGGGAAAACCCCAAAACTTAAGGGAAATATGTTTCTAGAAAGTGGGGTTAATTCATGTTATATATGAATAAAAAGTATTTTAAGGCATATTTATAATTTTGAACCATTATAAATTTGTGTAATTAAAAAGTAAAATTTACGTTTTTTCTTTTAATAGATTAACAGGTTGCAAACAACAAAGCATATTCACCAAAGACACTGCAACCAAAAAAAATGCCAATTCTTCAAAGGAAATTGAGGCATTTTTAAAATTTAAGAATTTTAATAATTCCATTGAAGTTCCATTTGCAATATATGCTGATTTAGAATGCATATTTGAAAACAATCAAACGTGTATTCCGAAAGGAAATACTTCATCAACAACTTTGTGGACCATTGTCGAAAAACCGGAGGACCGGGAATGCTGGATCATAACTTATTTTAAAGGCAACTATTCCAGTTAAGTTGTAGATAACTTTACATTAATAAGATCGATCGATTTGTTGCTTTTTTTAAGCATTTTAGGTAGATTTTTTAATGCATTTTTTGGTTGTATGATGTTTTGGGTTTTTTTTTGCCATTGTGGACCAACCGGAGGACCGGGAATGATGGACCATACCTTATTTTAAAGACAACTATCCCAGTTGTTGACGTCTGGCTGGTGTAAACCATTATTTTGTTTGCCCGTGTGGACAGCGACTGTCGTTCCTCCGTGTGGAACGGGATTTAATGGTGCCTTCCGGCAACCCATCATTAAGTCTGTGACTCAGCTGTGCTATTAACGCCACCTGCAAAATGAATTCGCCTTGATCACTGCTTTTGATAAATCGGAACCAGCCAGACGCCGGCAAATAATTAAAAGAAATTTGGAACAAAAAAAAATAAGAAGTTAAAATATAAAAAAAGCTCTAAAGAGCCTTAAATTAAATAATAGAAGAAAAACTGATTTTTATTTTGTAGTGTTCTGGCATCTGACTACTCTTACTTTAAGATTACAACTCTGTATTATTACTATTATTATTTTATGTAACAACTCTAAAATGATTGAACAGATGCTTTTATAATAAAGCAACCCTGTTTTCAGCATTTCCGGCATTCTGATTTTGTCACTTGTATAATAAAGCACAGTTGTATCTATTAAAACTAATAATAAAGAATTTAAATCACAATTGAAACCATTGTGTCGTTATCAAATCAGGTGTGGGGTACAACTGTAGTACCATCGGAAAATAAAATAAACGAAAAGTGAAAGGATGGAGAAAAGCAAAATGGATTTGCGAGCAAGTCGCAAGGCACTGACTAGTAGTGCTGGGTAACTATCGATAGACTATCGATATTATCGATAGTCTTAAAATATCGAAAATATCGATAGGAAAAATATAAATATCGATATTTTTTTATTTAAAATACGGCTAGGAAGACATCTAACAGCAGGTATACGCACAGTTTTTTGCCGCAAATTTTTACTTGCTATTATTAATTCGCGCTGAATTACAGCAATGAATACAAACAACAAGCATGGCAAGTGGTATGGATTGATTAGCAGTGCTTTTTACCGCTTATTAATGGCCTTTAAGTCGAAGTTTTTACATGTTTATATAGGGACTGAAATGTCAAATATTTTTGTAATGTTGTAAAAAAAAAAAAATGCAAATCGAAAAGCAATTACAAGCATAGGACAAAACAATGACGACCATTAGAGGAAAAGTCCGCTAGATTGATTTCCTTTTTGGGTTTCGAATTTAGAACATTTTTTTAAAGTTGCAATGGAATATCGTATAGTCCCTACTTCGGTTCGTTCAGAAAGGTACCTATCAATTTTTAAAAAACTGCCATCTAAAATAACGTGCGTATATACTACATACGTATCATATTTTCAATAAAGTGATGAAAACAACGGACTGTAGCCTTATAAAAAATAATTAATGTGTTCCTGCACAAGTACAAACATTCAGTCGATAGTAATATCGATATATCGATAGTGAAATCTGAACTATCGATATATATCGATAGTATCCCAGCACTACTGACTAGTGCGCTTGCCGCAGCTGGCCTAGACTTCCCCGAAACGGCCACGCTGAGCCAGCTCAAGGCGCTTCATCAGGCAATCACAAAAGGGGAAGACGATGAGTATCCGGCCGAAATTAACTTATTGGCGGAAATCGAAGCAACTGAGAGGAAAATACAGATAGCCAACGATGCCTTAGCTGCCGGTTATGTGCAAATATACCACCAGGGAACTCGCCAATGCAGCTGCCGCTATTAAACAGCCCGCGGCCAGCGGTCCTAATGTTGACGTGCCTGAAGCCAGCGGTCCTGACGTAGATGCGCCTGCTGGCAATGCTGCACATAAGTGCCTGTTGTAAATTTTCCCGATGCTCGAAGTTTTTCCACAAATGTGCCTGAAGCCTCAACCGCTTGTAGTTCTGCCGCCAGGCTAGCCGCTGCTGAAGACGAACTGAAAAATTTACAACTGCGCTTAGAGATGTTAAAAATGCAACAGCAAAAACGCATATTGGAGGAGAGTTTCCAAGCAGCACCCCCCAGCAATCGTCATATTGATTTGTTAGAGCTTGATGTCAACGTACCGATGTTCACTGGGGATGACCATTGTGACATAAAAAAATGGTTTACAGTTTTTGAAGAGTATACGAATACTGCGGCGTACGAGAAAGAAAAGTGTGCCGGAGTTCCTCAAATGCAATTACTCGCCTGTATGGTGCCAGAGATATTAACGAACTGATTGATCGTATGGACAGCTACGAACCGAAACGTCAACAGGCACGGGTCACAGCGTCTACAGCCGGCAGTGCTACAGTAATCAACAAGGCGAAAACAATGCCGGTTATAACACCTGAAACTGAAGTCCGATGTTACAAAAAAAGCTAACCATAATTTTTTAATTTTGCCAGATGATGAGGCTGTAGTGCCATTTCTTATTGAGGGTGATCTATAAGCCAAATTAAATATACAGTTATGCAAAATAAGGCTGTCGATGCGTTTACGAAACTATATCCGGTCAAGAGGAGTGCTGCGCGTTGGGAAAATATTTCGAAAATTATAGCAGACCTCGACGGATAATAAGTGACCGCAGAACATGTTTGACGTCTAATGAATTCAACTCGTTTCTGTCAGAACGCAATATCGTGCACGTGAAAACGTCTGGTCAGGTGGAAAGAGTAAATAGAGATTTAAGGGCTATGTTGGCTAAATTATCGGAGGACATTGAACACTCCGATTGGGTCGATAAATTGACATGGGTAGAATTTGCCATAAATAATACGGTTCACAGTTCGACAGCAGATTCGCCAAGTAGGTTGTTGCTTGGAGTGGAGCAAAGGGTCGAAGTAGTCGACGAACTGATGGCACATTTACAGGGTAGGTACACTGATAGGGGAGATCTGAGGTTAATTAGAGCAGAGAGTCAGTTTCCAAATTGCTGGAAATATGCAAAGATCATCCCTGTACCTAAAACTGCAAATGAGTATCGTCCCATATCAATACTACCTTATTTATCTAAAGTATTCGAGAGACTAATCCATAAGCAAATGAGTAAATACTTGACAAATCACCAGTTACTAGTAAAAAATCAATCTGGATTCAGAGAAAGGCATAGCTGTGTTACATCGCTCATCAGTGTATCTGAAGATATCAGACGCAATATTGATGAAGGAGGAGTTACGTTCCTTGTACTTTTAGATCACTCTAAGGCATTTGACTCAGTTAACCATGAAATACTTTGCACTAAGTTATATAATAAGTTTAACTTTTCTTCAACTGCCACTACACTACTAGGAACTTATCTTACTAATCGGTACCAATCCGTGGCCGCTGGGAACTCTTTATCTACTGCTCTACGTGTGTCTATGGGGGTACCACAGGGATCTATTCTTGGGCCTCTATTATTCACACTATACATCAATGATTTACCTAGTCGTCTTTTGCACTGCAGCAGTCACATTTATGCTGATGATGTTCAAATATATATTAGTTGTAAAAAGAACTTGATGCAAGATTGTATTGCTAAACTCTCTGTGGATCTAAATCGGATATATTTATGGGCGTCGTCGAATGGACTATACTTAAATTCTAAAAAATCAAAGTGCCTGATTATAGCTCAAAGGAATCAAAATATTGTTGTTGATATTCCGGTACTATTAGGAAATCAAACTATTTCAATTGTTGAATCAGCTATGAATCTTGGTATTATTTTTAATAAAACTCTTCAATGGAATTCTCACATTATTTATGTTTCTGGAAAAATTTTTTCTATGCTAAGAACTCTATACCCATCACAACATGTTACACCTCTTAATATTCGAGTGCTTCTCGCGAAAACGTTTTTAATGCCTAAGCTTCTATACGGTTGTGAACTGTTTGCTTTCTGTGATTCATACAGTAAGAGTAAATTAACTGTAGCTTACAATGCGATTCTACGATACGTCTATGGAATAAAAAGATATGATGGAACTTCTCTGTATTCTAAATCTTTGTACGGAGTTAATCTTGAAGTATTGCTGAAAATTAAATCACTTATACTCATTCATAAAATTATATACACCCAAGAACCAACTTATTTATATGACCGTCTAAAATTTGCACGTTCTAATAGAGGAAAACACATCATACAACTAAGATATCGTACGTTAATTTCTGAATGGCAGTTCTTTACAAATACCATACGACTGTGGAACTCACTACCCAACACAGTACAAACCATAGGCAACGTTATGCAATTCAAAAATAAATTGTTCTCTTGTTTTAATTAATAACACCTTTTTGTTTTCTTTATATACCTCTGTATCTTATAAATTAATATTAGTTTTCTATTATATATTTTATGTTTTTCTGTCTTTCATATAAAACTAAATTAATGTATTACTTCTGTCTTATTTAATGAATGTAACTAAAATAAATTGTATCGTTATAACATCACATACTGTAATTTAAAAGATTCAATTCTTGTTGTATGTGATATCCAAGTAATAAATAAATAAATAAATAAATAAATAAATAAATAAATAAATAAATAAAGAGTATAAAAGCAGAACACTTGACGAAGGCAGCTCATTCTTGTCTTGCAGGTTGGTCTGACTAGTTATACAAGCTAATTGTATTTACTGCGCATACTTCGTGATGGCGATAGCTGTCGTTGTATGTGTATGAATACAATTAGCTGAGTAATCAAGGTTGTTGTTGGTCGCGATGGTGACCGCATTGACTTTGAATTGCGCATAACAAATTCATTATTGTCTTGCAGAAAATAAGAACACGAAAACTTAATAAATTAATTAATTAATAAACTTTGTAAATTGAAAATTAAATCATTACAAATTGGCGCACAACTTAGAGGCCGTGAACAACGCCCATATAAATATATAAAAACGGGGAAAAATAAAAAAAAAATTTAATTTGTTGAAATTTTTTTAAATCGTGGCAGATTTTTCTGAAAATTTAAGAAGTCAACGTTTGGCAGGCAAATTAAATATGGTGACGCTATCAACGGAACAATTTCAACAACTCTTGAGTGCTGTTGGTAAGCCCAGTGAAAGGTGTGGCTCTTTTAGCAGCTGTTTGGCACGTTATAATGGTGAACGGAATCCATTAAAGGTAGAGGATTTTATTTCTGCCATTTCTACATTTAAAATGGTGGAGAAAATATCAGACTCTGATGCTGTTAATGGTATGCCGATGCTACTTGAGGGTGATGCTGCAGAGTGGTGGCGTGGTATAAAGACAAACGTGGGAACGTTTGATGATTTGGTGCATATGTTGCGTGAGTCGTTTTCGCCTCCCAAACCAGCATGGAGAGTTTATGCTGAAATTAATGACACAAAACAACAGAAAAACGAGTCAACGGATTGTTTCATTCGGAAAAAAAGTGCACTGTTTTCCCAACTTGCTAATTGTCCGTCTGAATGTGACCAATTAGATATGGTGTTTGGTATGCTTCACTCGCAAATTCGTGAACGGCTTTACCGTCATAAGGTGAAGAGTTTTGATGAATTACTTGTGGATGCTCGTGAAGCGGAGCACGTCTTAAGTGAACGTGGTGCAGTGAACACAGATGCTTTAAATAGTAGCAGTGGTCCTGGAGACGGTCCTAAACGTTGTTCCTTTTGCCGTAAAAAAGGACATACTGTGGAAACGTGTTTTAAAAAACAGGATATGATGCCGAAACAAACGCAGGCAAAAAGTGACACTGTGGTGCTTAAACCAAAGTTTGCGTGCAATGGATGCAATGCTCCAGGGGTGGTGCGAGCTAATTGTCCAAATTGCAGCAAAAAGACCAATGGAAGTGCACTGGTGGGTGTAAGTTTTAATTCACTTGGTTTATGTATTGGCCGGAATATACCAGTGGTAAATGTGCAGCTATTTGGTGTTCCTGGACAGGCGTATTTTGATTCAGGTGCTAAAACTAGCGTAGCTGGCACAAATTTAAAGAAGATAATGGATTTTAAGGGTTGTCAGTATGAATCCATTATATGTGACGTTTCCCTTGCGGATGGTTCATCTTGCAACAGAAAGTGCCTGACAACGCAATGTAAGATTGTTATTGGCGGAAGATGTTTAAATATACAGTTTTTGATTTTTCCCGAGGATAAGAGTAACCGCACATTAATTGACTCAGATTTTATGGAGGAGTCAGGAATTGTTTTAAATATGGGCCAGCGTTACTGGTACTTTGAAAGTAATCCTACTCAACAATTTGATTTTTGTGAATCTTGGCCATTAAATTTGATCGAGTCAATAAAAGTTACGGAAACATCCGGCAAACGTGTTACGCAGGAAAGCATTCCCCAACAACAGCAAATAACTCCTAAGAGAATTTGCCGTACGTACGTTTCAGATTTTGAGATCTACGGTCCTGATTATAATAAGGAAAATGACTACTCCCCACATTCAATTCAGGCAATATTTAGAGACGCAATTCCTCCTGATATGGTGACTCCAGAAAGGTCAAAGGACATTGGACTATTTAGTGGTGTCGTATATGAACCTCCAAATAATGATGATGATGACCAAATATTTACCCCGCTGTATTCTTTTGATTACAAGATACTAAAACCAACAGATGGTGCACAATTAAGTGATGTGCATAAGCTGCAGTTGGATGGATTCTTTTTGAACATAGAAATGTGTTTGGTAGTTTGGGAAAACCTTCACCGTACGCTGTCCACAGAATAGATACTGGTGATCACCATCCTATTGCCTCACCACCCTATCGTCTTTCGTTTGCAAAATGTAGGGAGTTAAAATGTGAAATTGAGGGTATGCTGGAAAATAATATCATAAAGGAATGTGAATCTGCTTGGTCGTCTCCCGTGTCTGTGTTGATTACAGAAAACTGAACGCCATCACTTTTCCCGACAGGTATCCATTACCTCGTATGGATGATATGTTACACTCAGCAAAGAGCACAAAATATATGAC
Organism: Pollenia angustigena; assembly: GCA_930367215.1. NCBI lineage: Eukaryota > Metazoa > Arthropoda > Insecta > Diptera > Polleniidae > Pollenia > Pollenia angustigena. The sequence goes on along the minus strand of OV884056.1, from coordinate 94,555,045 downwards.
AACACTCGATTTACAATGTGGCTACTACCAGGTGGAAGTAGCTGAAGAGGATCGTGACAAAACGTGTATTATTACTCCTTTTGGAACTTTTCGTTTTAAAAGAATGCCATTTGGTTTACGAAATGCCCCCGCAACCTTTCAGAGGCTTGTTAATCGATTTAAATCCGGTATTCCTGACATATGTATTTTTGCCTATCTGGATGACATAATCATATGCTCAGAGAGTTTCCAACAACACTTAGAAAATCTCAATGTGGTACTACGGCGCCTGTTAATGTTTGAATTACGTTTGAATAATGGTAAATGCAAGTTTTGTTGCCCCAGTGTGAAATTTCTTGGACATATTCTCACACCAGAGGGCATTGCTGTGGATCCGTGCAAAATCCAAGCTATAGTTGAACGTAAAGAGCCCAGAAATGTGAAGGAACTAATATCATTCATTCAGACCTGTTCCTGGTATAGGCGGTTTTTTGATGGTTATGCTGAAATTGCTAGACCCTTAACAAATCTGATTAAGAAAACAGCAGTGTGGAAATGGGAAGCCGAGGAACAGAGGGTATTTGGTGCTTTGAAAGAAGCCTTAACTACTTCCCCAGTGCTGGGACAATCTGTTGACAATATGCCATATGCTATTAAGACGGATGCGAGCGCATATGCTCTTGGAGTGGTTTTACTCCAGGGGGAGGGTCAAGAAGAGCACCCTTTAGAATATGCAAGCCGTTTGTTAAGCAATGCTGAACGTAACTACTCTACTACGGAGCGAGAGGCTCTGGCTATCATTTGGGCCTGTAATAAATTTCGTGGCTATATTGAAGGGGAAGAACTTAAACTTCTAACGGACCACAAGCCCTTGAAGTGGTTGCTGACGGTAAAATCACCCACGGGAAGACTTGCTAGGTGGGGACTGCAAATTCAGCAATACAATTTTAAAATCGAACACGTTCCTGGTAAGGCAAATGCTGTGGCTGATATGCTATCCAGGCCACCTTGTCCTGATCAAGATGATGAGGTCAATGATAATCGTTTCTGTGCATTTTATGTTGACATGCCAACGAAAAGTGTTAAAGAAATCCGAGAAGAGCAGATGAAGGACGAGTATATAAAGGAAATAATAAATTCGTTGGAGAAACAGGATGAAAACTCCATTCGACGGATGAATAGGAGTTGTCTGTTGAATGATGGCATTTTGTATTGTTATGCAAATGATGACAGTGAAGATGCACAACTCGTAATACCCGCCCAAGAACGCTCTGAAATTTTAAAAGCGTACCATGATGAGAGTACTGCAGGTCATTATGGCACGGAAAGAACCATTGCACGTATATCTAGTAGATATTTCTGGCCTGGAATGCGTAGTGAAATAGCTAGGTATGTCAAGAGCTGTATTGAATGCCAACGCTTTAAGGCATCTAATATGAAACCTGCAGGACTTTTGCAGACAACTAGCAGTAAACAAAGATTTGAAGTTGTGGCTGTGGACTTATTTGGTCCCTTGCCGCAGACTGAAGATGGTTATCGATGGATATTAATTGTAGAAGACGTTGCCAGCCGTTGGACTGAAATTTTTAAGTTAAAAAATGCAACTGCTGAGGCATGCGCAAAGATTCTAATAGATGAAATCTTTTTGCGATATGGAAAACCCAGACGTATCAAATCCGATAACGGAGTACAATTTGTATCCGCTATAATGCAGAAGGTCACATATTGCCTTGGTATACAGCAGCAATTCACACCTGTATATCATCCCGAAGCAAATCCTGTCGAAAGAAAGAACAGGGACATGAAGAGTCAACTAGCCATATTAGTTCAAAATCAACATGATAATTGGCATAATAGTTTGGCTGCTATACGTTTTGCTATGAATACTGCAAAATGCCAGAGTACGGGTTATAGCGCTGCTTACCTTACCTTTGGTAGAGAGCTGCGTATGTTAGACGATGTCAAACATGATGTAAGACGCATTATTGAAGCCGAAAGTTTTATCCCAGAAATAACATCATATCTACAAACAATCACAAATGTTCTAAAGGATGCAAAGGAAACTGAAATAAAGATTCAGGATAAGAACAAAACGTATGTTGATAAACTAAGACGACCACAGCCTAAGTTTGAAATTGGTACTGAAGTCCTGGTAACAACCCATGTTTTGAGTAATGCAAGTAAGGGAATAACATCAAAATTTGTGCCTAAGCGTGAGGGTCCCTACATCATCACCAGGAAGATTGGGTCATCCACATATGAAGTGTCATTACCAGACAATTTGAGTATTCCCCTTGGTACCTATCATGCTTCGGCACTGACGTTATACAGAGTTACAAACAAAATGGTAGCTCCATCACCTGTTAATCCTATGAAGAGACGTGGCCGGCCAAGAAAGACGAAATAGATGAAGCCTAGTAGATGATGCCAAATAGATGATGCCAAATAGATGAAGCCTAGTAGATGAAGCACTGAAGGATGTTGACGTACTGCTCGGGGCGAGAACCTGTACGTCAAAGGGGGAGAATGTAGCGGCGTGTATTTATTTACATATGTATTATCGTATTTATTTTATTATTTCTTATATTAATAATCTTTTAAATGTAATGGTTACTAAAACTTTAATTTGTACGTCACTAGCATGTGTGACTTACTTTGGCAACAACACTGCAACAAGAAAAAGCTCTTTCGTTTGGTAAAAGCTTATTTGAAACTAACAAGTGTTTGGTTGTTTGTTTGAGTTGAAAGCTCATAATAAAGAGTATAAAAGCAGAACACTTGACGAAGGCAGCTCATTCTTGTCTTGCATGTTGGTATGAATAGTTGTACAAGCTAATTGTATTTACTGCGCATACTTCGTGATGGCGATAGCTGTCGTTGTATGTGTATGAATACAATTAGCTGAGTAATCAAGGTTGTTGTTGGTCGCGATGGTGACCGCATTGACTTTGAATTGCGCATAACAAATTCATTCTTGTCTTGCAGAAAATAAGAACACGAAAACTTAATAAATTAATTAATTAATAAACTTTGTAAATTGAAAATTAAATCATTACACACTTGTATATATTAAAACTAATATTAAAGAATTTAAATCACAATTGAAACCATTGAGTCGCTTTAATTTAAACATAAAAGATCCACAAGGTAAAAGTGCCATTGAGCCACAAAAAATAAGGTCCTTACGAGCTAAGAGTAGCGCAACCAAAGGAATAACTACAATCTGGTCACCCCGAACAAAAAGCAAGAGAAGAAAAACAAAAGCTCGTATTACATCTCTCAGAAGTAACAAGACAATTGAAAAATTAGGCAAATCTAGACCAATCAGTATGTAAAAAGTGGTTAAAGCAGTAAGTACAAAAAAGAATTAAAAAAATTATAAAATAAATTTAAAAACAGGAAAAAGTGTGTGTGAAGGTGAAAATGGAAATAAAAAGTGTTGTGTGCGGAAAAAAGCTAAAATGGTAAAAAAAAACATGGGTTATAAAAGTGTGTAGTTGCCTAAATAAAAAGAAAATCTCAAGATAGAATAAAACCCATTGGAAAACTTAAATTTGAGGAAAAAATCAAATACCTAAAGTGAAAAAACTAACGGCGATTAAAATAATGTGTGTAAAATAACATGTGCAAGTAAATAAAGAAGCGGTAAAAAAACGCCATTTTGTATTGCACATACATATATATATATATCTAGAGAAAAAAAGTGAAACACAAAGAATAAATAAAATTACAAGTGCAAGTAAATAAAGAAAAGGTAAAAAATCGCCATATGGTATTGCAAAATTATATATGTATATATCTAAGAAGGAAGTGAATGGGAAGAAGAAACCAAATCATAGTTCCCCAAGTTAGATATTCATTGGAAAAAACAAGTTATTTACAATAACTAGAAAATAAATTTAAAATTAAAAAATTAAGAGAGAAGTTTATGAAAAAATTTAAGTTTGCACACTTCATTCTTAACATTTCAATTGAGCAGACGAACCGCTCATACCTCAACCCCACTGTGAATTTATGGGAGAATAAATTTATTTAAACAAAAAAAAAACCCTAAAATCTTTTTTAATTTGAGAACCACCAGTATTAAAAGGTAAGCACCCACCATTGAAATCCCCTACAGAAAAGAAAACTTATCCCCTGTTTTCTTTCTTCTTTTTTAACCCCAATAATTATAATCCTCTGGCGAGCGGTTATAATTATCATTGGCAAAAGACTTCTCGATTTCTGTTCCCCAAGGAAAAGAGAATCTTTAGCCAATTTATAATAATTTAGGCCACCCAGAAGTCTAATTTATTCAAAACCTGGCAAATCGAAGAATTCATAAAAACAATAAGTAAATAATAAAACTGTAAATCTATTGCATCAGCAAAATTAACAATAAATGGATTTTCGAACACAAAGTAAAACATTTAACAATTCCACGAATTGTTGGCAAATAAAATTATTCCGTAAATACTTTAATTTTAACTTCCGCTCCAATTTAAGTTAAGACATTTTTCATTTATCCAGACAATTTTCCTGGAATTGTTTTTTACTAAATACTTACAAATAAAAATTACGTCCGGGCACACCATAAAATATAAAAAGAATTATTTTGAAGAATCATTAATAAATTAATTGCAAGTTGGCAATTTATTGAACCAATCAGAATTATGCTGATGAAATAGATCAAAAATACAAAGTATTTTGGAAAGACAATTAAGATTGTAAGTTTAGTTTTAGTTTCTCCATTAAAAGTCGAAGTCGTATAATAAAGAAAACGTTGTAAATAAAAACAATTTTTTTTTTATCAGATAACATAATCCGGGTATATGAATTGTGTGAAGTGAGTGAGTGTGCGCGCGCCAGCCGCTAACTAACCTGTCTCAACAAACCACTTGAGTGAGGTCCCCGGTCACTTTGTAATTCCGGACAACGTACCGACAACAGGTAACCAGCCCCATTTACACCCCAACACCAGTTAAGTGGTAGATAACTTTACTTTAATAAGATCGATCGATTTGTTGCTTGGTTAAAGCATTTTAGATAGATTTTTGAATGCATTTTTTGTTGTATGATGGTTAGGGGTTTTTTTACCATTGTGGACCAACCGAACGACCGGAAATGACGGACCATACCTTATTTTAAAGAAAACTATCCCAGTTAAGTAGTAGATAACTTTACTTTAATAATATCGATTGATTTGTTCCTTTTTTGCCTTTTATTAAGTGGAACTTCAATAGTAATTTAAATATGTTAAGAACATTTAAAACCCAAAGCTTTTTATAGAAAATTTTGTAATAAATATTAAATATTTAAGAAATGATATTTTTACTAAAGTTGTTCCAATGACACTCTTACCCGAAGAAGAAAAGTAAAGTTTCGTAAACAACAATGTTTGTATGTGATATTTGTTTTCAAACTATCACAAATGAAAACAAAGTAAAAGATCATTGTCATGTAAGTGGAAGATATAACCTCATAGCCATTGTAATATCTATTACAAAGTACCAAAATTCTTCCCTTATATGTTTTATAATTTTTCAGCCTATGACTGTCATTTATATATTAATCCTTTAATGCTCAAGTCCGCCTCTAGGCGCGGTAGCAAAAACCCGTTTCAAAATTGTTGTGCTTGACAATATTTCATTAATAAGTAATTCTTATTGTAAAAGAAAGCTTATTTTATGAAAAGTGGCAACACTCCTACGCGTTTGGCAGAAAGTACAATGTCATCTTGAATTTGAGTGGCAACGGTCATTTTTTATTGTTTGTGAAAAGTTTATATTGTGCATCAAAAAAAATAATATTTCAACGCCTTAGATCGGCCCGAAAAAATTACTGGTGAGGATTTAAACGTTCAGTTAAAATAAATATTAAGTTTTTATTATAAAAAATATAATCGCTACTGAATATGGACTAATTTGCTAAACCCGTCTAGAGGCGGACTGGAGCATTAACACAGAAATTTTATATTTTATTTTATTTATGTCTTAGAGTGAAAATAGAAAGAAAGCAGAAAAAAAGCTCTCGAATATGATGCAGGAGGAAATTTTGGAATTTATGGAAAGCTTTCCAGCAGATGACGGAGCAAGTGAAGAAGAAAGTGATGTTGACTTTGACGAAGATGGTATGGATGATCCAGAATTTGTTTGCCCTGCAGATGAAGAAGAAATAGACCACTTGCTCAATTCATCTGAGATTTTGTCAGACACAATAAATAGCAGCATAAATATTTCCAATATTAGTGGACTTGAGCAAAGTTCTCCAGAAAATGTAACTCCTGAAGGTCTAAGTTTATTGTCGTCAGTAAAGCACACTCATCCTAAAAAGCAAAACATAGACGTTGAACTTGAAGAAGAGGATGGCCCAACCTGCTCATCCAATGGCAGATCAATGGGGTTTCAACCGAAATTCGAAACGATTCGCAAGAAATAAAACATATTTTATGGAGAAAAAAAAATTTTCAACTGCATGTAAATGAAGTGGTTATCCGTGGCGACAGTTTCATATATTTTTGACCGATGATTTTTTAACGGTAATTTCGAACATGCTTACTTTATAACAGCTGTTTTTTACTCATTTCAATAATGTATTTTTTTTTTCGTTTAGTATTTGGCGGATCAGATGAACTTATACGCACGTCAACAAAATATTTCCACACATTTCAAAACAGATGGAACAGAAATGCGTAAATTCATTGGCATCTTTTTTTCATGTCAACTTTTCGTTTTCCGAATGTTCGCGCTTATTGGGAAAGGCATGCTTTTGACCCCATAAGGCAAACATTGACCCGTCATAGGTTTGAAGAGCTTAGAAGTAAACTCCACTTTAATGACAACATATGCCAGATGCAGAAAGTATCTCCAGGTTTTGACGCATTGTATAAAATAAGACCACTAATCAAACATTTCAATGAACGATTTCTGACTGTGCCAATGCGACAACGTCTCTGCGTTGATGAGCAGATGTGCCCGACAAAAATGCAGGGCAACCCAACGCAACAGTATATGGCTGCCCCACAAATGGGGGACGAAACTATTTGCTTGATGCGACACCTCTGGATTTTGCAGTGCATTTAAAGTTTATGCTGGTGCTGGGAATAATGCCCAGATCTTTCTGACCCACAAATTTAAGACCCTAGAAACAGTAGGCAATATTAAATCATTCAAGGACAAATCCATAACGCCCAAGTCTGAAGTCGCAAAAAACACCCAAAATAAACGAAACATCAATTCAATTCATATGAATATTGCAAAATCTCAGAGCCACAATCAGAACAAAAATAAACCCGTCAGAAGTGCTAATAATTGCGCCATAAGGTGCAACATTGAAGTGAGTTAACGCCATAACGTGCCAACATTGTAGTGAGTCACACACGATCATGCCACATATTTTTAGAAAAAAATGCAAGTGATCGAAATCATATCGTAAGAGTCACAAATGCATGTTACAACTGTCTGTCGATCAGTCATAGTGTCAGGGAGTGCCCTAGTAAATAAAGTTCTAGGCTGTGTAAACAAAAACACAACACTTTGTTGCACAAGGCCAACAGTGACCCAGCCTACAAACTTGCCACAAAATAACGCTGACGAGCAACCAAGCACAAGTGCTGCAGCTTAAGCCCAATACATACAGTCCACTTCTAGATCAGGTATTACTAACCTTACTTCCCTGACCCTACGCGAAAATAGCCAATCAACAACAAATCATTCAGAACAAGAAACGTAGCTTTTCACTGCCATTATCGAAATAGAAACTAGAGGTCAAAGATACCAGGCTACAGCCATCATCGACCCTGGATCACAATCAACCTTTGTATCGGACAAACTAATAAACCGATTGAAATTACATACTTAAAGAAACGTAGTTCACGTAACTGATTTTAGTCAAACAGTTTCTGGAACCTCATCTAAAGCATGTTTGCTTAACCTTTCAAAATGTTAAAACATCAAAAGGGTATTGTTCTCTGAATGTGATTTCGTAGGTACGATATGAAAACGGATAAGAAAACTCCATCTTCACTAATTATCTGTAGCCTAAATTAATATTACAGTAATGACCACTGTTATCACATTGTGGTAATTACGATATAAAAACCCCATCTTCACTAATAATCTGTAACTTAAATAAATAATAAGAAACAAATATACATAGTTACGCTAAGACAGGCTAAGATATCGTTACGAAAATATTTAGTATAAATAGTTGATAAGTACACATTTGTAATCAGTCTTAAGAAAATATTTCAATAAAGTCCAGGTTCGGTGTAACAAGAAACATAATGTTGTACTCATTCCTTAAGTAAGGAATTAACTTGCGCGAATTTAAAATTTATTAGAGTAAATAAACAGAATAGAATGAACTAGATAGTGTGTAAATGAAACGATTAATCGTAAAATAAAAGTGATCGCAATTTTTGGTGGAAACAAACTTGGTGCGTACATAATATGTATGTATATGCAGACGACAAAAACTTGAGCAAGCGTATAAAAGAAAACATCAGTTAAAATCACAAGCATACATAGGTATTGGTGTTTATATATTGTGTTTAACAATTTTGAAGTGTATGGTAACCAAGCAAAAGAAATAAATAAAATAACGTTGCAAGTAAATAAAAAAAACGAATAGTGTATTAATGTGCAACGGTATGTTCAAAACAAGAACGATTAACGACGCGTAAAGTGGAAATTTGTATGTAAACAAAACGATAAACGGGACGTGAAGTATCGTAGATGATACATAAACGATTAGTGATATACTTGCGACGAATGTTAAAGTATGTGATTAAAATTTAGCAAGAACGATAAATAAATGTAACGAAAATATAATTTCAACGGTTTGGTTAAAACGAAAAAATAACGGAAAGTTGACAAATAAAGTATTTGTCAATTAATAAACGGTTTTATATTAAACAAAACGCAAATGAACGTATGAACTAAATAAAAAAAATCTTGTGAAAACGTAATTAGCGAGAATTTATAACTAAAACGGAAAATAACGAAATTTATATTTAAACGAAGTGAAAATAAACGGTTAATTTAAAAGAACGAATTTATAGTGAATTTATAAACAGTCCGTCAAACACAACGATATTTAAAATAATTTTGGCGAACGCTTAAAAAATAAATTTAAAACAAACGATAATGCCGCGTATATCGGACTTAAAAATGGCGGATCTTAAGGATCTTTTACGTGAAAGAGAATTAGTGACAACGGGTAACAAATCTGAACTTATTAAACGTTAAACGGAATTCGAAGGTTCCGATGAAATCGAACTTGAAAATATAAGTGCCAATGATAATGCGCGCGAACAAATATACGAGTTACGGGATATGCTCCAAAGTGTTATGAGCATCATGCAAAACTCGCAAACGCCAAACGTAACGCGTAACGAACATCAACAACAAGTTGAATCACACCAGCTTAACCCTGAACCGCGTCAACGTAGCGCGTTTAGTGTACGGGAAATTGCCTATACGCTGCCAGAATATCACCCAACGAGGGACGACTGGAATGAAAGGTGCTTAATGTTAGCAATTTATACAAAACTAAAAGGTCCATCGAAGCTTTGGCTTGATGCATCTTCAGACTTATACGTATCGTGGGTCGAATTGTCATATGCATTAAGAGCAGAATTCGAGTCCATAGCAGATGAAGCTGACATTCACTTTAAGATGTGTAAAGCAACACGAAAAGATGGTGAGTCGATTAATGAGTATTGTTTTAGAATAAATGTTTGGGAAGACGATATCACCTAAGTGAGCCGTCGATAATAAAAAACACACGAGAGGGCCTGAAACGCGTTTCGGAACCATAAAGGAAATGTAACATCGCTAGTTTTCCTTCTAACGCACGATCTGTTGAAACATCAAAACGTAACGAGCCCTATCCTAATAAAAACGTCAACAAAAACGAAAATTTAACAAAACCGGTAGTAGAACGTAAACCAACTATTTGCTTTAATTGCTTAGAAACAGGTCATATTTCAAGTACATGTCCGAAACCACAAAAACAGCCGAGATGTAGAGAATGTCAACGGGTTCACCCAAGAGGTACCACAGAAAATCAAATTTGCGAAGTTCTAACAACGTCCGAAAGTTGACGACGGATAAAAACATTACAGTGAATGGAATGGAATGGAAATGTTTGCATTAATTGACATGGGTAGCGAATGTATCATGCTAAAAATATCCATAGCGAACAAAATCATTGGAAATCGTCAGCCATTCAATATACCTATAAGTGGAGTTTGTGGTGGAACAACAGTACTGTCGAAAATGATTCACGAAAAGCTCACAAACGACAGCTTGGAAATATGTGCTGACTTGTATATAGCAGATGATGACTTTTTTTGTCTGAGGCTATAATCGGAAACGACATATTTGCAGTTAATAAGGTTCGTCTCATTTGTAATGGTAGCGAACAGCGATTTGAATACGTAACGGTGGCAAAGAACGATATAACACACGGTGAAATGGACTAATCAATCCAAACAAACTTATTTTAACTTATTAGCGAATATTGTAACGTGTTTGGAGACGAATTAATTAGAATTGTCTTGACAAATATAATTGAGATGAAATTCAACTTTCAACAAGTCTCACGGGCCATATCGACTACCTGAAATGAGGAAAGAATCGGTAAGAGTAATGATTAATGAACCTTTATTAAAAGATATTAAAAAGAAATCAACGTCAAAATATGCTTGTCCAATCGTACTCGTCGAAAAGAAAAACAGTAATGATCGTCTATGTGTTGACTATCGTCGGTTAAACCAGCACATGGTAAAGGAAATATTTCCTACGCCCAATATCGAAGAACGCTTACTAGATGTGATGAAATTAAATTTTTTACGGCACTAGAACTTAACAGCGGGTATAGTTAGATACCGATTTAAGAAAGTAGTCGAAAATATACTGCCTTCGTGACAACCGACGGAATGTATGAGTATAAGAATTGTATGGTAATAGGAAGAAGATTGAACTTACCAAATTTGAAGACCCCAGACACAGTTAGCTCTACCTACTATCCTGCTCACGTCATCTACGGGACGCAGATATTTCAGGAGGGAGGAGTTAACGATACGACCAACATTGCCAACAAATTAATTTAGCTTAATCAGCTTTTAATTTTTTTCACCAACTTCCACACGCGTGTCCGCTTTACTTAAGGGTCAGGTTACCAGACAATGTATTCTTGCTCGATCAGCTTATTCACACCGAAAATGCAGTTATGCTTGACCAGCATGTATATGCCTGAACATGACGTTGCTAACGTAGAAGGCAGAGGTTGGACGGCAACGAGCTCGGCGGTTTGAATACGGATTTAAGTTGAATTAGTTGTGAAATAAATCGTGTATAATGGCGAAATAAATCTTGTACTTAGAAATTAACTTAATGTTGGAATCCTTCTTTAAAATAAAATTTAAATCAATTAAAATTCATAGTGTTTCCATAACAATTGTTTCCAATTTTTGCAAGTGATGTGTAATAAGAAATATTGGAACAGGGAAAAAATTTACGGGGAATTTTAATTCATAAGACTGACTACATAAACCAATTCAGACGATGTTTTTCATAATTCCCTCTTTTAGATATTACCAATACTCAACAAATTGCTTTAGAAGATTCGGCTAAAGAAGTGGAGCTTGTTAAAGGTATGTATGTACATGAATGTATAAGTTAACAACGCAATATTTAAGTAATGCCCTTAATGTATTAAGGCACTAACATACTTATAAGTGAATCCCCTTACTCTAAAACTCGCCTGATCCGTCTCCTATGTGATTGGCTAATCTGCTATAAATTTTATGTTGTGAAATTGCAAACATTCAGATCATATTACATTAGATGCAATATGCTGAAAATGCTGATTGGCCAAGACGCTAAAATTTATTAATTTTAACAAAAGCTTTGTAAGCATTTTTGTAATTTAATTTCAAGTTAACTTTAAGTTTGTGATTGGCTAATTTGCTATAAATGTTATGTTGTGAAAATTGCAAAATTCAGATCATATTGCTGAAAATGCTGATTGGCCAAGGCACTAAAATTTATTAATTTTAACAAAAAGCTTTGTAAGCATTTTTGTAATTAAATTTTAAGTTAACTTTAAGTTTGGAAAAAGAAATAAAATCATTCAATAGTGAATCGCGAAAACCGTACATAGTACTGGCCTTATTATTAACTGGCGCCCAACGTGAAAAAAACAAACGTATTAAAAACTCTTGTTAAAATTTTTGTGTAAATATAATAAAAGAGGAAAACTACGTTAATAAAAAGTGTATTAGATTATTAAAAACTCTTGTTAAAATTTTTGTAAAAAATAAAAGAGGAAAACTACGTTAATAAAAAAATAAAGTTATTAAAAACTCTTATGTAAAAAAAAATAAAAGAGGAAAACTACGTTAAAAAAAGTGTATTAGATTATTAAAAACTCTTGTTAAAATTTTTGTAAAAAATAAAAGAGGAAAACTACGTTAATAAAAAAATAAAGTTATTAAAAACTCTTATGACAATTTTTGTAAAAAAAATAAAAGAGGAAAACTGTAGTGTACCTCATAAGTTGCCACCGCATACCCTTAGACCACTCTGATAATTACATATGCCAACTAAAACAGAGTAGGGTATTTTACTAGATCAAATAACGGCAAACTGACTGACAACAGATATAAAAACAAAACTGATCAATCTAAATTGGGTGAAGAATGTAATTGAGTGCATTCTAAACTCAAAACATTCTGATTGGGCAAGAACAATTGCAGGGAGTAAATCAATATTTAAATGATTAATATTGACATTTTCATAATATCGACAGAGAAAAACATAGCTCTGTCGATAATTAGGATAAGTTAGAACGGCTAAGCCAAAATCTCAAACATAGTATATAAGCACTTGTAAATTTAAATAAAATCAGACTTGACAATTAACAACTAAAAATTTGGCAACTACTTGCCTTGTGTTTTAATTTGAGAGGCTCAATCTTTCCGGCAGTTCTTTTGAACGCCTATTCACTGGCTGAAACCCTGACAGCTGTTTAATAACCAAGGGTTATAGGGAAAACAAATATTAATCCTCCACACGGCGATTCTGCCTTTGCTAACATTAATCCTGCCAGATTAAAACCTCCACATGGCGATCCTGCCCACTCGGACCTTAATAAATTAATAATCCTGCCAGGCTGGGAAAAATTAATTATCCTGCCAAACTAGGACCAATCCTCTAAAAAAAATATATTCATACGGAAACAAATTCAAAATTAAATAAAATTTATAAAAAAATTTTTTTTAAATAATATTTGTAGAAACAAAATGGCTCATAAATTTAATAAAATAAAAAAAAAAAAAAAAAAAAAAGGAAACCTGATAAATAAACATAAATTTTATAAAAAAAAAAAAAAAAAAAAAAAAAATTCTCAAAATATTACAAAAATTGTTTGTTATAAAAAAAAAAAATTTTTTTAAATATATAGAAAAAGCAATTTTAAATAATTCTTTGTTACAATTATCTAAACATTTTTATCTAATCATTAATTAATATTTTTGTATTCACAAAAACAAAAAAAAAAAAAAACTCTACAAATATTAAAACAAAAATTTATAAAATAAAATTTAACATAATAAATAAAAATATTTACAAAAATAGAAATTAGAAAAATTAAATCTTTAAATAACACGTATATACAAATTTACTTGAGAAAAGATGGAACGTTTTTGAATATGTCTCTAAAATACTTTATTCTTAGCTAAAATACGTAGTTTGCAAAAACTAGAAAAATAATATTAACATACATTACACTTATACATGCATACATACCACAATGGCTCCATTATCTCATGGCACAAGCGCGATGGAAGAAGGAATACAAGCAATAATGATGTCAAACGATCCATACAGTTTGACCATATCTAATAATGGGACAAAACCTACCAGGCGGAAGACGACAACAAGAGCGAAATAAACAAAACAGCACATCTTTACTCAAAAATAAAAACGTAAAAAGACAACGAACAACTGACTAATAGAACAACTCTTTCACTAACAACCATACAACTCATGCAAAGATACACATGAAAACATGAACAGAATATATAAACTCAGAAAAACTAAAAAAACTACCGTTAGAAAATGATGAAAATGAAAAGAAAGTATTAATAACAACAAGGTCGATGAAAAGGAAAGATGAAAATACAAATATAGAGGCAAATAAGAATAAAGAAATATATATGGATGAAGAACGCGCGAATGGAAGTAATATAGAAAAATGCATCTCTCAGGAGTCTGATCAACTTCTAATATGGGAATGCACATCCGTAAATGACATCAAGAATATGAAGAAATTACAGTTTAATGAAGTTAAAAATATATAAGAAATTGAAACAAGAATTGAAAATAACATTGTGCACATAGGACGTGATGATAATTCATCGAAACAAGATCCGATAATGAAGAAATCACGTACCCAAATGATAATTATATGAATAAAGGATGTAACGATAATTCATCGAAACCAGATTCGATTATGAAGAAGTTACATGCCAAGAACAATAATAAAATGCATGCAAGATTCAGCGATAACTCAGCGAAACTAGATTCGATTCTGAGGAAACTGATATCTAAAAACAGTGAAGGAATATTTAAGAGAACTAGCGATATCGAAGAATGAAGAAATATTTAAGATATAAACATGACAATAATTGAACTAATGAAACATTGAAATTTATTGAACAAGTATTTTCTACAGCCTACCATCACCAAACAATCAGCTCACTTGAAAGAATCCAAAGATTACTAAATAAATGCCACCAACGATGAATGAGACACTTGGATGCCGTATTTTACATACTTATACAACACAACACCAAATATTGACACACTTGAACTAATTTTCGTCAAATTACCATCCCAACCTACTGACACATTAAACAAAACGAACAAAGAAATAATTTTACAGGGCATTAAACCGCAGACTGACCCACTTAAAAACTACGACATATTAGGTTACACAAAAGTGAACAATGACGAACGTTTTTGAACAAATTCTAAATGACTTGCACTTAAACAATACTGATGAATATGCAAAATCAGAATTAATAACAAAATATGTATATCAAAATGTATTTCATTTAGAGAATGACAAATTGACAGCAAACAAAACCAAGACAGTAACAATAACTCTTTAAAAACCAAACGTAAACAAACTAGTATTACTAAAAGTAATAACAAAATATAAAAAAAAAAACGAACATGATACCATACCACGGACATTACAAAAAGTAAAGAACAAAGGGGAGTAAAACACAGTAATTGAAAAAACAACAAGACACTAAAATAATTTCACAACAATTCATTAAAACCACAATACACAAACAAAAAAAAAAAAAAAAAAAAAAAAATAAAAACACACTTCCATAGATACATATACACACATATACATATATTTTAAACTAAATATCAATTAAAATATTGTAATTAATAAATTAATTAATAAACAAATAAAACCATACATAGCATTAAGTACCAATAATTAAGTATATTATATTAAATACTATGTATATACAAATAGACATTAAGAATCACAAAATTATAAAAATACTTTATATAAACAAAAAAAAAAAATTATAAAACTGTATAACATTGACGGTACTATGAAAATATCAAGAAAAATCAATCCCCTAATTTTTCTCTTAGCGGTGAGGGTGTAGTGTACCTCATAAGTTGCCACCGCATACCCTTAGACCACTCTGATAATTACATATGCCAACTAAAACAGAGTAGGGTATTTTACTAGATCAAATAACGGCAAACTGACTGACAACAAATATAAAAACAAAACTGATCAATCTAAATTGAGTGAAGAATGTAATTGAGTGCATTCTAAACTCAAAACATTCTGATTGGGCAAGAACAATTGCAGGGAGTAAATCAATATTTAAATGATTAATATTGACATTTTCATAATATCGACAGAGAAAAACATAGCTCTGTCGATAATTAGGATAAGTTAGAACGGCTAAGCCAAAATCTCAAACATAGTATATAAGCACTTGTAAATTTAAATAAAATCAGACTTGACAATTAACAACTAAAAATTTGGCAATTACTTGCCTTGTGTTTTAATTTGAGAGGCTCAATCTTTCCGGCAGTTCTTTTGAACGCCTATTCACTGGCTGAAACCCTGACAGCTGTTTAATAACCAAGGGTTATAGGGAAAACAAATATTAATCCTCCACACGGCGATTCTGCCTTTGCTAACATTAATCCTGTCAGATTAAAACCTCCACAAAACTACGTTAAAAAGTGTATTAGATTATTAAAAACTCTTGTTAAAATTTTAGTAAAAAATAAAAGAGGAAAACTACGTTAATAAAAAAATTAAGTTATTAAAAACTCTTATAACAATTTTTGTAAAAAAAATAAATAAAAGAGGAAAACTACGTTAATAAAAAATAGAATCAAGTTATCAAAAACTCTTATTAAAATTTTTGTAAAAACAAAAGAGGAAAACTACAATAAAGTTATTAAGAACTCTTATAAATTTTTTTTTTTTTAAAATAATAAAAGAGCAAAACTACGTTAATAAATTTGATTTACAAAAACTTTTAAAAGAGATTCAAAAGAGCGATACATTTTTTTTTTTTTTGAAAAAGTGAAACCATGAATAATTGAACAAATTACTCTAATAAGTATTTTTGAAAAAAAAGCGAAAGAAAATAATTGAAAAAAGAATCGACAAAAACTCCAAAATTCAACAAAATAAAGAATCTAAAGTAAGCAAAAAATTGCGTGGAATCATAAGACGACAGGTAACGAATTTTGCCTGGACAGCGTTCAAAGTCACCAGGTAACGAATTTTACCTGGGCAGCCATACATTTAAGGACAACAGTACCACTAGATGACCACAGATTAAAGAGGCAGTATACGACCTTGATAGTAGAATATGCAGTTAATGTAAGTACGTCTCTTATTTTTAATTCTTTTCGAGGTGCATTGATCTCTAGTTGCCAGAATAAAAGTTTGTGATATTTTCCGTGAATGTTTATATGTAAAATCGATTTCGTTTTAATTGTTTTAAATAAATTTCGAACCCGAAAGGCTACGTCATCTTCTTTAAACGTTGTTTCTACTAGAATCTTTGTAATTTTTTGTTTGTGGGAAATTTACTAGGGCCATCGAGTCAGTTCTGTTTAAATTTTTGGGAATAAATTTTTTTTTGGAAGAGTCTACCCATTTTTTTCTCCTCTCCCTATCCTTACTCGTCGAAAATGAGTATGTCCAAGGAACAAATAGTGGACATAGTAAGCGCTTCCGTGGAGGCACTTACTGCAGGGTTGCAGGATCAGATGAGGGAATTGACGCGACAGTTCCAGAACGTGACCCCACGCGTAGAAACGTACGAACCAGTGACGGTTAACCGCATGAGAAGAGGAAGTTCACTAGACTTGATAAAGTCTTTACCGGAATTTAAAGGAGAAAGCGGAACCTACCCAGCATTGCGCAAAGCTGCACATTTTGCCATGGAATACTATACGGAAGGAACAGAAAACTTCTACATCGCCATGGGCATCTTCCGAAACAAAATTACTGGAGCAGCTAACGCGAAGCAGTCATCCTACAACACCGTGCTTAATTTCAGCGCTATAATATCGAGACTAGATCAAGTTTATGCCGATAAGCTTTCAGACAGGGAACTTTATCTATAGTAGAATTCTATGACAAGGTAGATCAACATTGACGATCATAATAATTAACAAGAATAAAATGAGTTACTGAAACAGCGAAGATATTATAGCAGTCCTGAACGAGCGTGCAAGAGATAACGCGCTTCGTGTTTTCATTTCAGGCCTACGTCATCCACTGAGCGATATCATGTTTTCAGCAAAACCCAGCGACTTACCAACAGCTTTGGCAACTGCACAGGATCTGGAGGCAAACCAACGCCGCCAGGAATTTGCTAAAATATACGCCACAGGTGATCTCTTAAAAACTAATAGAGCGCAGCGAAAAGATTCAGGTTATCCATCCGCCTCCCACCCTGCTTACAAATTTTTAGAATAAAACCCTCCTTACCCTTTATCAAAAAAGTAGGTGTTTCTCAGCTGGACCATCCATTTAATGTCAACTCCGTAAATGGATCCAACCCAATAAGGAGAAAATGCGGTATTGCCATTTTTGGATATGCAACCACGTTCTACATACTCCCATCCCTGAAAACCTTCAACGGCATTATAGATAGGATGCGAATTTTTGAGGGAAATTAATGCAATAATAGATGTACGGAATAATGCATTGAAATATAAAAGAGGCGACATTAACCCTAGTAAGAAGATTGAGCAGGTGAATTTCATATCCATGGACAGAGAAGAGATACCTTCAACTATACGCGATAAGTTTGATGAAGTTCTTTTGTCAAATAAAAAGGCGTTTGGCGACCCAAATAGAGCGCTGCCATACAATACAACAGTGGAAAAATTAGAACGCTATCCGACGACGCTATCTACACGAGATCATACCCATACCCAGTCTCAATGGCAAATTTTGTTAACGGAGAAATCGGATCACTTCTCAGGGATGGCATTATCCAGAAATCATCATCTCCCTATAACTCACCAATACATGTGGTGGAGAAGAAAGGAACGGATGAGAAGGGTCAGCAGAATCATAGACTGGTCATCGATTTCAGGAAATTAAGCGAGCAAACCATAGAAGATAGATACCCAATGCCGGGTATAACCGTCATCCTGGCAAACTTAGGAAAGTCGGAATACTTCTCCACACTCGATTTAAAATCCGGGTTTCATCAGATTAAACTCGCAGAAAGAGACAGGGCGAAGACTGCATTTGGCGTTAACAATGGTAATTATTAGTTCTGCAGATTACCATTTGGTCTCAAAAACGCGCCCAGCATATTCCAAAGGGCCATAGACGATATACTACGCGAAGAAATAGGAAAAACATGTCAAGTTTACATGGACGACATCATAATCCATTCTCCAGACGAACGTACCCACCTTCAACATATTAACAACATTTTGGGAAAATTAGAGAAAGCAGGTATGAGAGTTTCAACGGTGAAGTCAAAATTTTTCAAATCGGAAGTAGAATTCCTCGGATTTATTGTGACAAGAAATGGTATTAAGACGTGTCCCGATAAGGTAAAATCGATAACTGAATTCAGAACTCCCCAAAACTTGAAGTCGCTCAGATCATTTTTAGGACTATCCGGATACTACCGGAAATTCGTTAGAGATTATGCGCAACTCGCGAAGCCTCTAACAAAATATTTGCGAGGCGAAAACGGCCACGTAGCCTCGAGAAACTCCAAGAATATAAAGATAACACTTGACGAAGAAGCCCTTTCAGCGTTTGAGAAATTTAAAACGATCCTGGCTTCGGATGATGTAATAAGACATAATAAGCGTATCCAGACTATAGCAAAGTATTTGAGCTTACAACCGATGCTTCTGCCGTCGCTCTTGGCGCAGTTTTATCCCAGGAGGGAAGACCTATCACAATGATATCTCGAACCCTTTCGGCAACGGAGGCAAATTACGCGACTAATGAAAGAGAGTTACTCGCTATTGTATGGGCCCTTAAAAACCTTAGGCACTTCCTATATGGTATCAGCGGAATCCATATATTTATGGATCGTCAACCGCTAACATTCGCCATGTCTGACAAGAACCCCAACTCTAAAATGAAGAGATGGAGGGCCTTTATCGAAGAATTCGCGGGAAGGAGAATATAGTAGCAGATGCATTGTCAAGGCAGTATGTGAACCAAATGTCTGACAGTACACAGTGAGGTCTCGTCTACGAAGGTGATCAGATCTATTAAATTCCCAGTCAATCAATTTAAGATTCAGTTCTTGATCTCCAAAGGAGATACGACGATCGAACAAAGGAAAATACTGTTTCAGCGATTTATTAGGCATACAATAACCTACGTTACAGTTGATGAGCTTTTGGAACTCCTGACAGATAGAATCGATTCAACCGGTACTAACGGTATCCACTGTGATCTTCCGACATTAGCTGATTTCCAAAACCAGCTGGTCTCCCGATTTCCGTCTACCCGATTCATTCATACCGAAAGGTTCGTAGTGGATGTAATAAGAGAAGATGACCAATTGGAAATAGTCACCAATGAACACAATCGAGCTCATAGGTCTCTTCAGGAACATTTCAAACAAATTATTGACGAATATTATTTCCCTGGCATTAAGAAAAGACTTAAGTATATTATAGCGAATTGCCGGATATGTAAGAAAAAAAATTTTCACAATTTGCGATCGTTATCCCAATAGCTTCTAGATCTAGTACGGATATTAAAACAGCCCTGTTTCAAATTATGAATAGATACAGAGAAGTAAAAGTAATAATATCGGATAACGAGAAATCATTCAAATCCTCAGCAGTAAGCACATTCATCCGAGATCACTTTAAAACCGAACAATTCTTTATCCCTCCTATGCATAGTAAGAGTAATGGACAGGTGGAAAATTTCCATTCCACGTTATTGGAGATAGCGCGGTGCATAAAAGCACAGCAAAATATAAATGAGACCACTGAGTTGATATTACTATCTACCATTAAATATAACAACACTGTGCACTCTGTGACGGGAAAAAAACCATTGGCTATTTTAAATGAATTTACAGAGACCGCCATGGCAACGGTTAAAGAACGCCTGGCTGCAGCACAACACAAGACACTAGAAATACTATAAAGATAATAAAGATGCAACGACAAGGAAATACCAACCCGGTGAAATCGTTTTCGTGAAAAGGAACAGACGACTCGGTAACAAATTCGATAAATTTTTTGTACAGGGCATTATTCAACAGGACTTAGGGACCACAGTGCTTATAGATGGAAGGAAAGTTCATAAAAGCAACTTGAGATAGTCATCTTCGTATTTATCCCATCCCTCCGTTTTTTTTTTCAAGTTCTCAATCCTTTGTTTTTTTTTTTTTTTGTTTTTTTATCCCTTAATTTAGATTGCTACTTACACTGATACCGTACGCGATATCAAAAATTATAGACTACTCGGACACATATTTTATGGCGGTAACCGACGGCCAAGTCGCGACTTATAAATACCATGACTACCTAATACACCAAACAAACTTAAGCGAGTACGAACTTGCTATGAGGGAAAGCGAGGGCATTATTGACCAACTGTCCGATGCAAGAGCCACTGGAATGATACGCGAACAGATAAGAGAAATATGAAGACTGTTGGACATGTAACGCCAGATCACTCGACTTTTTAGGATCCGCATTGAAGTTTATCGCCGGTACCCCGGACCATAATGACATGGAACTGCTCACAACTCGTGAGGATCTACTGATACAAAACAACGACAGACAAGCGGTAGTGAACTCGGCTATGCAAGACAGAATAAATGAATTGACCGAGAGGGTAAATACTATGCAGAATTATGGGGGTAGTAACGCTATTAAGGAGGATGACTTGGTTATGTTTGAATTGCTGGCTATGCGAAATGGAGAAATAATTTCGTTTCTTGGTAACCTTGCACTCTCAATAATTTTGGCAAAATAAAATAAAATCCATCCAGCTATTCTCGAAAATGTTTATCTCGAAAAGAAATTTGAATCAAGAGTCGTACCCATAAGTATAAATGATAGACTAAGAGTCAGTAATGTTTTTGTCATTCAAAATAATTCATTAATTTACTATGTAATTAAATATCCTATCTTTACTAATTTTTGTGTGTATCTAAAAGTATTTCCTGTAATTCATAACAACTCGATCATAAGATTAGAAATAGATCAAGCTTCGAAGTGCCCTGATTACATCCTCCCAATAACAAGTTGCACAAATATCGGAACATCAAAAATTTGCCGTGAAACCACTGATAATTGCCTTTCACAGCTTTTGAACAATAATTCAGCATCCTGCTCCACACAGTCAGCGGAAAACGTTCCGCCGATACGATGGGTCACAAATGGACTTATACTCTTAAATAACGTTTATGAAACCAATATATTCGAGGAAGATACAATTAAAGTAGTCGTATTCACCAACAATGTAACCATAAATGGAACGCTGTACCAAAAAACTTCAGAACCAATGAGAAATTTGATACCGCATCCACCAAAAACTCTGAATTTAAAAAAGATCGGCCATGCACAATAAATAACACTTCCATATATCCACAAATTGAATCTCGAAAACACAGGATATATAGAAAGACTTAAAAATGAGACATTCGCCCACAAAATCGCTCTAGCATCATTAATTATATTGGTACCTTTCGCTACATGGGTAACCTACCATCTTCAGATGAGGTGCAGACGGCAGACAATGGTAAATGTGGAAGATATTATAAAGGAAATAAAGTCGAAACAGAGACGTGTCGACATTTAAAAGGGGGAGGAGTTAACAACGCAATATTAAAGTAATGCCCTTAATGTATTTAGGTACTAACATACTTATAAGTGAATTCCCTTACTCTAAAACTCGCCTGATCCGTCTCCTATGTGATTGGCTAATCTGCTATAAATTTTATGTTGTGAAATTGCAAACATTCAGATCATATTACATTAGATGCAATATGCTAAAAATGCTGATTGGCCAAGACACTAAAATTTATTAATTTTAACAAAAGCTTTGTAAGCATTTTTGTAATTTAATTTCAAGTTAACTTTAAGTTTGTGATTGGCTAATTGCTATTAATTTTACGTTGTGAAATTGCAAACATTCAGATCATATTGCATTGGGTGCAATGTGCTGAAAATGCTGATTGGCCAAGACACTAAAATTTCTTAATTTTAACAAAAAGCAAAAAACTTTAAGTTTGGAAAAAGAAATAAAATCATTCCATAGTGAATCGCGAAAACCGTACATAGTACTGGCCTTATTATTAAGATACAATACTTTAATAATGTTATATTCTGCTTTTTTAGACACATTGATTGAACAAAATATAGTAATTGTTTCGTTTCTTTCCGAAATTTAAGTTATGGCGAAGTCGTCAATAACTTTTGGCCAAACGTCTTCAAAATTTGCCCACTTTTTTCCATTTCTTCTGAAGAGGACTTATTTAATTTAGAAGCAGAAATTGGAGAAGAAACTGTTAATGATATGGTTTCACTACAATTTCTTTTAATTCTTAGATATTTACAATAAGAAAGAAGCCTTATAAATCCTGGCAGATTATCAAAAAATTTAACCAACGTACTAAACATGGACATTATACTTCACCCAGCAAAAAATTATTAGGTTTCTGGAAGCAGTAAACAATTTTCATGATTTCAAGTTCCGCTGTTTTAAAGCGCTTCCTAGGATGCACAAAAAGAAGGGAGAGATCCTTTGATTTGTTTTAAACCACAAATAATATAATTTCTCCCATATTGCATTTAAGTGAGAGAATAATAGCAATTTACAAGATTTGTTGTTGTTTAATGATTTTTTATAAGCAATATTATACAATTAGATGACGAAGTAAAAAGAATGCGACATTCAGTTGTGATTGAATTTCAGAAAGGTAATGACCAGAGAATGACAAAAGTATCATTTTAAGTACTCTTTCAATATTAGTGAGAAAACATGTACGGACATGTATGGGTAAAGATCAAAACCATACACATACGTACCAATACCCATTACAAGCTAAAGTTGAATATGTATAGGTATACGCTGCCAATGTGTATTTGCATATTCATTCTTCTTATTGAAGGAACATGCAGATATAAATGAAATTTCTGTTAGCTATCTGCAATACCCATATAAGTATGTGTATTACCGTAAGTATAAAGTAAATATAAAGAGCGCGAGAGAGAGCAGAGATGGCAAATGCAATTTTAAAAATGTTGAAACTAGGCAAACATTTTTTGTGTTGTTATTCAGAAAAATATCAATTTCTGCTTCTCCGAAACTATCTAACAGATCTTAATAAAATTTCAAACATAGATATATCCATATTAATATGAACACACAAGCTTTATATATTCTTTTAAAAATAGGACCCCGAGGGAAGATCGAGGGTATTTTCTGCCTCTCCAAAACTATCTGACAGATTTTAATGATATTTAAAACATAGATAGATACATATTTGTGTAGACACATAAGCTATGTATTTTAATAAAAATTAGGATAACAAGGGGAGATAGGGGCCGACTTATGCCTCTCCCAAATCATTTATTTTCTCTAAAATTTCTTGATTATTGTCCATACTTTAAATTTATAATTTTTTATATGCTACATACATACATACACTGGATGAAATTTTTAAAGAAAAACTCTTCTTTACAACTTATTAAAAAGAAATGTTTGAATTTTAAAACGTTACAGAAAGGCGTTACACTATTTCTTATTAACACAACATAGGTAGACGACACGAGATGGAAGATATTCACCCTTATTGTGTTTGGCGTATTTAAGATACGCCTACGACAGTTTGGTAATAGATTAAAGAAAAAAAGTTCACGTTCTCTTTAATCTATTACCAAACAGTCGTAGGCGTTTTTTAAATACGCCAAACACAATAAGGGTGATTGTTTTTTATGTATGCATGTAAGTATTGATTTGTATGTTGTGCTAATAAGAAACAGTGAAACAACCACTCACTACATATTTATTTATAGCGTTTGCTTAAGATACATGAACACGACATGTTTTTTACATCTGACTTGTCAACTTTTCATGCCACATGTTGCTTGTGCATGTGTGTTACAATTGCTGTTAAACAAAGTTTTTTTTAATTATTGTTATTTTGTTTGGCGTATTTCCAATACGCCAAACACAATAAGGGTGAATATTCGATCAAAAACGTACATGTAATTTGCCCCTCGTGGTCATAGTTTGAAAAAAATACATAACTAATGTGTCGAAATAAATAAAAACCTTTATATTTTTTAAATTTTATTGAAATCTATTTAATAGTTTCGGAGAGGCAGAAATTGCCCCCTATAACCCTTTTAGTCATATTTTTTAAAAAATACAAAGCTTATGTGTCTATGTAAAAATGGATCTATCTATGTTTTAAATTTCATTAAGATCTGTTGGATAGTTTTGGAGAGGAATAAATTGCTCCCTATCTCCCCTCGTTATCCTATTTTTTAAATAAATACATAGCTCAAGTGTCTATATAAATATGAATCTATCTATGTATTAAATTTCATTAAAATATGTCAGATAGCTTCGGAGAGCAGAAATGGCTCTTTCCCACCCCTCGTGGTCCTATTTTTTATAAAAATGTATATCTTATGTGTAGTTTTACATAGGTACTGCTGATGTTACGGACAAATTTATTTTAAGTATCATAAATAATATGTACATAGTCCCATACCTGCCTAGTGACAAAGCACATTTTTGGTAAATTTTTTTTTTTTCATCATTTTTACACAGAAGTGACAAAAATACTGAAGGTATTTTTTTAAACATGGATATTTTATTTGTATGGCAGATAAGCAAAACACATTCATGGTTATTGAATAACATCTGCATAATATTCATGTATTTTTGTTTACTGAATGTGGTTGCGTGAAGATATTGCCGTGCATAAGTATAAGTAATAACCATACTTTTTGCGTTATAAATATGTGTATACACAATAACGAAAAGCGTGGGTAAATACCTCTGTGTATTATTCTTATGGGTACTTGTTGTCATTCTCTGGTAATGACCTATAGTGTTTGTGTGGGTGTGAAAATTTAATAGTGTTTTTTTAATTGTTGACTGTACTATTTTATTATCGGGTTGGTTTATTTATGAATGATTTCAGTGCATTTTTTATGCTTTTAAAGAAGCGCAGAAAAGAGACATGATTTAATTGCGTTTTTGATGCTTTAAAAGAGAGCTCCAAAGTGGGACATCGTGAACAAAAATCATGCCTTTTGGAAACGCTTTTCGAAGCAATAATAACAACCAACAACTCTCGCTTACACTCTCGTGGACAGAAAACAAAGAAAAAAACGTCTGTTAAATTATCCACTTGGATGTATTGTAAAGTAAGTATTAGGGATGCCAATCGGGATTGATTTTTAACAATTGAATTGTTAAACAATTCAAATGATGATTTACCTAACGGACCAGATGTAGTAATAGAAGAAAGACATAGAAACAATCTAGGTGAGTTAGACAAAATTCCCAAAATTGTCCGATGTTTAAGAGAATTCTCATGTAATTCAACTCTTGGAGGAAATGTGTAGATTAAGGTAAACTAAATGACTTCGTTAATTCAAGGTAAAAACTCCATTATAGGCTTTTATCAAGAAGACTATACCCATCTGCCTTTAATACTTAATAAAATAGGATGCATGGATATAGGCAGGGAATCACCTACATTATTAACACAAACATATCGCGTTAAAGCCCTTGACACCTTCATAAGAGGTCTCAACGGAGACTTACCTAAACTATTCGGAATCCCCGAACCATCAGATTTACCACAAGAATTACATTTATGCTTGAAGTTAGAAAATCAAAACTATAGAGCAGAATACGCCAACAGCCACCATAATATTTAGCCACAAAAAGAATTGCCACATCTACCAAAAAGAATTAGTAGTTATAATAGAGAACCATTTAACCCTGAACTTACTCTACAACAGCCTGCTAAAGCAAGACAATGGAATACAAGTCAATATCAAAATAGTCAAAGGTCACATCAACAACCTTCTGCCGCCAACAACTGTCTTACTACTGCTCTATCAGCAGCCCCTATAGATGAAAATAATGAAGATATTGTTATGGACTCCACTGTGGTGATTACTGACGATCAAGACAGGGGCGAACGAGAGGACCAATTAGTTGATGGGGCAGCGGCCCTCAGCCTTATGGATTGTCCATCCCTACCAACTCGAAAGAGACCTCGCCCGCTGTCTGATCTGGAAAATGAAGTGAGAATTCCCACTGAATCCACATTAGAGACTGATGAATTTATGGAGATTCTATCTCGAGTATTGATGCTCACGGAAGCTGATAGAATGAGCACAAAAGTAACCAGGAGTACAAGTGAATGGGTCATTACCTTCCCTAAGGGTTCATCGTCCCCTGAAGGCAAAAAAACTAAAGATCGGGCAGTCCAGAGTCCACCTCCACCCCCTCCCTGTACAAAACCCTCAACATCATCTTCGACGTCAGAACTAGGAGGGCGTGTCAATGAGCGGAACTTGAAATATCTTAAAAAAACTGATAACAGGTGTTCCCCTTCGCTCTAGAACCCTAGGGGGCAAAGGTATAACGTTAACTGTCAAATTCCTGGGAATGCCAACTTCAGAAATAGAACAGAAACTACATGGTGTAACGGATTTTTTATCCTTTGGTGCCTTCCTTAGTTTCCTCATATGCGGAGATTCTAAAAAAATTGCCGCACTCAAACCCTACATCGTTCCTGCAGAACCGTAATTCATGTCACATCTCATGTCCATGAAAAAAAAAAAGTCCATATTTTCAACAAAATTTTATACCATCAAGACCTACAGCCCCAAAAAAACAATGACCTGAACCATTGGACATCGATAGTTCTATTCCGTCCAAAAACATAGATTATCAAAATAAACATCGTCAAACGATTTTCAATTTTCAATCAATTTTATGGCAAAATGCCTACACCCCCTTCTCTAAACACCCCAATGACACATAGTAAACTACAAGGAAATTTTCACATAGGAGTCAATGACGAACTTCCTTCTAATATGTCATAAAACCAAAACGAAAATCCTAGTATTCAGGAATACCATGATAACCAACAGGATTAGTCTTCAGGATTACATACAAGATCACTGTCAACAAGAAAGCGAACAGGGAAATACCCATGCTGAAAATCTTTCAGATATTCATTTCTTAAGTTAGCGCACTCTTCACTTCCATATTTTAAATGTAAAGCAGAGAATGGTCAGATATTAATAATACTAATTGATACAGGCTTTAATTAAAATTAGAACTAAACCAATTCAGAATGAAAAACCTTTTTTTGCAAATTCTATATCCGGCACCATAAAAATTACACACTTTAGTAAACCTTTTAAATGTACCAACTCATAAAATAAAATTTTATATTTTGCCATCGTTGAAATCTTTTCATGGCATTATTGGTCATGATAGCTTAGAAGAACTAAATGCAATTATCCATATGAAAGAACAGTACATGCTAATAGAAAATGTGAAGAGAATTAGAATTTAACAGCACACTTTCCAATCAATAAATAAACTGGAACTTAAAACCAATAACTTGAGCGAAAATCAATTAGCAAAGCTAGAAGAAGCAATTCACAAGTATCTGAATTTATTTACTGAACCCAACCATAAATTAACCTACACTTCTCGAGTTTAAGGAGAGATTAGAACAACTACAGATTCACAAGTTTATTTGAAATTTTATCCCTACACTATGGCACAAAAAAATGAAATAGAAAAATAAATAGTTGAACTTCTAAATTATGGAATAATTCGATCATCAAAGTCTCCATATAATGCACCTGTTTGGATCGTTCCAAAAAAAAAAATGGATGCATCGGGAGAAAAGAAATATGGAATGGTGATCGATTACAGAAAATTAAGCTCAGTCCGGAAATAAATGAAGTCTTATCAAACTCAGGAGAAAACAAATACTTTTCTGTTATAGATCTAAAAAGTGGCTTCCACCAGATCCTTCTCAAAGAAAGTGATATTGAAAAAACTGCATTTTCCATTAATAACGGAAAATTTTAATTTGTACGATTGGCCTTTGGACCAAGGGAAAATATGTTATGTCTACATAGATGACATAATTATATTTAGCAAAAACGAAGACGATCACTTTCAAAATTTAAAAAAAAATTTCCAAACACTAGAATCTGCTAACTTTAAATTTCAACTTGATAAATGCGAGTTTGCAAAACAACAAATAGTATTCTAAGGATTTATCGTAGGCACCAATGGTATTAAAACAAACCCAAAAAAAGTAAAAGCAATAGATAATATACCTCCACCCAAGACCTTGAAAGAATTAGGAAGTTTCCTTGGTATGTCAGGCTATTACCGTCAATTTATACAGGACTACGCCAAACTAGCCCAACACCTGACATTCCTTTTAAGAGGGGAGTGTTAACACATGTTAACACTAAATCTACAATTCCAAAGAATAACAAATTTATAAAAAAAAAAACACGACCCACTTATTTAAGCTTAATTTATTAAAAACACAGAATGCTGTCTTTCGCATGTGTCTTTCGCATCTTTTAATTTTTTTTTACGTAAATCATCACTTTATTTTATTTAAATTTTCCAATTTCAAATATTTTTGCACACTTTGGCATTTCATTACTGTAAATCTGCGTCATCTTTATTGCCACTATCGCTTCATTTTTAGAAAATTTTGCGAATGTGATAGAGAGTACCAAGTTGGCATTTAGCTTTCGAATCGAAATTGTTTTCGCATCGCAATAGAGAGTAGACCCCCTGATCATAAATGTATCAGGTGGTAGGAAGCTACTAGTGGGGTCTGTATATAGACCTCATCATCGAATTAATACTAGCGATTTCTTAAAAGTGCTTGAAAGTTTGACCGTGAAGTATGAAGACATTATAATATGTGGAGATTTTAACTCAAACATTCTTGTTGAAACACATCTTACTGTTAATATGAAATCCATTGGCTTGCATCCAATCAATACTTTAACCCCGACACATTATACATCAACAACCAATACGCTGTTGGATATATTTTTCGTCAGTAATAAACAAAAGGTTATGCTTTACGACCAACCTACAACACCATGTTTCTCCAAGCATGATTTGATTTTTTGTGGTTTCGATTTTAGTTTGTATCATGTATCGGACCCTATAACCTTCTATGATTTTAACCTCATTAACCATAGTATTTTGTACTCTGAGCTTGTACAAGTCGACTGGAATTCCATATACTATATGCCTTCTGTTAATGATCAGCTTAATTTCTTAGAAGATTCTCTGTCCCGTGTATTCAGAAAATCAGTTCCTCTTAAAGTCTTCAGACAAAGTGCTAAGAAAAAACTTGGTTTAATGATGAAATTAAAGCCGCTATTGCTCACAGAGATTTTGTTTATAGACGTTGGAAACTCTTTAAGATAACTGTCTTTCACTCTGAATACTGTACGGCTCGAAGAGAAGTAAATAGAATGATAAAGAGTGCTAAATCAACTTACTATTCTAATCGTTTTACATCTGCTGTTGGCTCAAACAAAACTTGGAAAACTATTCGAGAAATTGGTATTGGCAAACCATCATCTGGAAATAGTACGGTGATCGATGTAGACAATGTTAATGAAAGTTTTATCAACATCCCTAATGTACCTGCTAATGTCTGTTTTTACGAGCAAAATAAATTATCAAGTCAGCAAAATGAGATATTCTTTTTTCACTGTGTAAGCGAAGTTGAAGTACAAATGAGCTGTCAATACATTAAATCGAATGCAGTCGGCTTTGATGACATTAATCCTAAAGTCTTCAAAACTATTATTCCCCAAATGCTGCCATATATCACATACATTTTCAATAATATAATTACAAAAAGCGATTACCCGCGAAATTGGAAACATGCCAAGATCATACCTACTCCAAAATCGAACAATGAGTATCGTCCTATCGCTATTCTACCGTACTTATCAAAAGTTTTTGAGCGACTACTTAATCAACAAATAAATAAATACATCAACGACAATAACTTGCTGACAAATAGACAATCTGGATTTCGAGCAAAACACAGTTGTACAACAGCTTTAATTGATGTATCCGAAGATATACGAGAAAGCATTGATGTTGGTGATATATCATTCCTTATTCTACTGGACCATTCCAAAGCGTTCGATACGGTCGATCATCAAGTTCTTTGCTGGAAATTGGACAAAATGTTTAGTTTCTCACCTTCATCCATCCGTCTGGTTGCTTTGTATCTGTCTGGCCGTAGTCAATCTGTAATTGCAAACAATATAACATCAAAATCGTTACCTGTTCTTAGGGGAGTGCCACAGGGATCGATACTTGGGCCACTACTATTCTCAATTTATATAAATGATCTAGACAAACAATTGTTACACTGTAATGTTCACCTATATGCTGATGATGTACAACTCTATATTAGTAGTCCCTTGATAAATATAAATGATTGTGTTGAAAAAATAAATATTGATTTAAAACGTGTTCACGCATGGGCAAATGCAAATGGTTTGTGTATAAACCCCACGAAGTCCAAATGCTTGATAATAACGAAAAAAACACTGAAACTGTCGCTTGAACCTATGATATTGCTGAACAACAAACCAATTGAAATTGTACAAAAAGCTAAAAATCGTGGCATTATTTTTAACAACACTGTCACATGGTCTGATCATGTAACTGCTGCTGCTGGGAAAACATACTCAATGCTGCGAACGCTATGGAACACCCAACACATCACACCGTTTAATATTCGAATTTTACTTGCAAAAACGTATATCATGCCAATTTTACTCTATGGATGCGAACTGTTTGCAAGTTGTGACTCAACAAGCCAGGGAAAACTTGAGAAAACTTACAATGCTGTATTGAGATATGTTTTTAACCTAAGAAAGTATGATCACATTTCCCATTTTAAAAATAAACTTTATGGCGTTTTCTGAGTAATCTGTTAAAAATTAAAACCTTAATGCTATTACACAAAATAATTTTCAAGCATGAACCAGTGTATCTTTTTGACAGAATATCTTTTACGCGTTCAAGAAGATCATATGACATAATTCATACTAGATATAGAAGTCTGGTTTCTGAGCGTCATTTTTACATCAATTCAATCCGCCTTTGGAACTCGCTACTACCGACCAATAAATCCATTAGCAACGTCTTGCTTTTTGGGAAAGAATTATATAAATTTTTTATCACAAATTAATAATGTTTCCTTATTATGTTTGTATTTAACTATTCTAAACTTATTTGTTTATTTCTAGAAATTATTAAATTATTTTTCATAATAATATATCATTTTTTACTCAACAATGTAATTACAATACAAAAATCCAATACTATAATTATAAGATTTGTATCTTGTTGTGTTGGAAATCAAATAAATAAATAAATAAATAAATGGACTTCGTCGATTCGACGAAGAAAGTGTGTAGTGCATTAAAAATAAGAAAGTGTATCTAGGGTTAATATAACAAAATAAATAAAAGATCGCTTAGACGTTTAACAAATTTAGAAAAAGAAAATATTTTAACGAAAATTAACGAAAATTGATAAACAAAGTGATATTCATAAAATAACAAAAAATAATAACTCTATAGTGGAAACAATAAATGAATAGAATTTACACCAAGTGAATTGAATGAAAATTTAGAAAAAAAAACTATTGCAGTGGTATAGGGAATTTCATCCTAGGTGCGTAGATGGTTTACTCAGAGTTTTAAAGTCTGAAAATCTCGATGTTCCTTTCCTTTCAATGGGCTTGTAAAGAGAAAAAAAAAGAAAAAATTGTGGTTAGGACAGTTTCCCCTGGTACATATTACCATTTAGGTATAAAAAATCAACACCAAAAACTCGACCGAAATCTGGTTGAAAATATAGACTCTATACAAATAGACATTGGAATAGATGGGTTGCCTTTATATAAAAGTTCCGCAACATCCCTATGGCCAATAATGGGCAAAATTGTAAATATTAAAAATGTGGATGTTTTTTTAATTGGTTCTTTTATCGGAAATAAAAAGCCATGTAGTGTAGACAATTATCTGCATGATTTAATGTACACGCAGAGAAAAAATATGGTTGGGCATGGTTACGGCAACAACACTATGTTTAATGTAACAATATATTGTTGTCGTACACAAATAATTGTTACTTTTATTTAATATCAACAATATTATAGTTACTGTAAACATATCAATGTTAACCGCAATTATGAATTTGAGTATTGTTGACCGAAAAATAATTATTTTTCTAACAACTTAATTATGATTACTTTCTAAACATATTATATTTCTCACAACCATATCATGATATTTACTAGCCATAACATGATAACTTTCTATACATTTATCATTTTATGTTAAAGATGCAATCAAACTGTTTTTATTCTAATCATATTATGTTAGCGCCATTTGTAAAATAATTTTGAAGAAATTGCGTCGTTTTTTTATTTGTGAGCGGTTAAACAATTAAAAGATAAAATTCCATAACAAAAATAAGTTTAAAGAAATTAAAATATTAGCGGAGTTCATTCAAGTATTAGTGATGTAATAGGGCAAATGCAAAATATCATAGTTTTATTGTAAAATCCTACAACAAAACACACAGAGATTTCGTTATATTTTATGAAAGTGCTACGATATTTCTGTGGTTTTCATGGGCAACCGCGTATGTCTTAAACAAATTGCTCAGGAGAGCCGAAAAACCATTCTAGATCAAACTATGGTCTAGGTATTGCACATTTTTAACTTTGTCATTACGTTAAAAAATCGGAATTGATCCATCTTTTTTCAAAAAAATGTAAAGAGCGTTTAAAATTAGCCAATATGGCATCAACACCTTAAAATCGAAAAATGGGCACACGCGGTTGCCCATGAAAACCACAGATTTTTCATTTGCTCTTTTGCAAGCCTTATATTGAACTCCGCTATTTGATTAACATTAAGAAAAATTGTAAAAAGCCACAAAATAAAAAATCGATGCAAAAATATTTTAATTTATTTTGTATTTTTATGACAGCTATGAAAGGTGCTGTATCATAATATGATTGCTTCTAAATTTATTATGATTAACATGATGCTAATATGATTACTTCTTAGCTTATTATGATTAACATGACAATAATATGATTAATTTCTTAGCTTATTATGATTAACATGACAATAATTTGATTACTTCTTAAAATATTATGATGTAATAGTACGAGTATATTTAGTCATAATAAGATTCAATAATAACCTTAATATGGGGACTACAATCATTATTCTTATCATAATATGTTGCTCTTAGAATATGTTTACTACAACCATGTTTTTTCTTTGCGTGTACGAGCTTAAATCACTTAAAAGTGACGATATAGTCTTGCACGGAAAACGGGTCAAAGTTTCAATACGAGCATTTATTTGTGACACTCCTGCAAGAGCTTTTTTGTGCAATACTGTAGGACACAATTCATTTAATGGTTGCCCAAAATGTTATCAAGCTTGTCAGATCTGAGAACAGATGATGATTTTTTCAATAGAAAACAATCAGACTTTCATAAAGAAATTAGCCACAGTTCATTGGAAATGTTTGGCATACGAATGGTAAATCAATTTCCTCTAGACCCAATGCTTTTAGTTGGTCTGGGTGTTACAAAAAAAATGTTTTTATCTTTAATCCAAAACAAATCCAAAACTTTAATGACAACCTCAAAAAAATCTAGTTTTTCAAAAAATTTAATTCCACTAACTCCTTATCTTCCAGTTTAGTTTCAGCGAGTTGGCGCAAATAAAGGTTTATATTGAACCAATTATTAAACGAAATCTATACGTAAATCAATTCGATGAATTTTTGCCTTTGAAAACTTTGCTAGAACTTAGCGATTTTGAACAAAGGATTCCAGATTTTGATGAAGAAAAACTGCACAATATACTAGGCGATGAAATAATTCGAAATTTTAACTACGACGGGTTACAAAACAAAAAAGCACTTAAAGTATACACAAACCTTGATGCTTTAATTTTCAAAGCTTCCAAATTAGAAACTTTTGAAATTTATAGAACAACAATAAAGAAAGAATTAAATAAACTTGTGGTAGGTATACCATATTTTCAGTCAGGCCTAATAAAGAAGGGTCTAAGCAGACCTGCTGAAGAAGGCCTCAAATCACACCTGCTGAAGAAGGGGTCTAATCATGCCTGCTAAAGAATGCAACGCAGAAGGCCTTGGCTGGCTAGGACATCGTGTGTAAAAAATGTATGAGTATGGAATGGGGTAGTAAGGCCTTGTGTCTGAAAAATACGGGCTTCCAGCAGGCCTGCTTACACCTTCTTTCTTCCGCTGGGTAGCTACATTAGTTTTGAAGAATATTGTCTTCATATTAAGTCATTTCAAATTATAGCCAGAATACACAAACCTTTCTGGCTACCTTTTGGTAAGTATGCAATACATTTTTTATTTTCACTTCAAGTGAATACGCTGAACAAGTTCACATAAGTAGAGAATACACTTAATACATTTACTAAATAGCAATAACCACATTAACAACAGTAAACTGATACACTAATTTTTTTAAGCCGACACACTTTAATTCAACAGAACATTTACCTTTTAAGAAACAAATGTAATTAGGTCATTTCCGCATAAGCAAAGCCAAATATTGTGCAATCATACTTTTTTTAAACTAAATAAATTGTAATAAATATCAATCAGCACAATAATACATTTTGTAATTAAGTTAACCGTAAGACTTATCAATAAGCACTTTTACGAATAAAATCAATTATTGTGAAACATTATCGTAAGCAAAAATATTGTATAAAAACTGGGAAAAAAATAATAAACAATTTAGAGTTAATTGGTAACAGCGAACAAAAAGTCGTTTCATTTAAATCCGAGTTCGAAAACACATTAACTTACATATGTAAATTTTTAATTTCTAGATCGCTATAGATTTTACTTTAAAGTTCCCCATGGCAAAAAAAAAACCTCATGAACGTTGGCGATATTTTTCCGAAGAAATAATTACATCAAATTGGAAAAACTGATGAAGGTTATTGGTACTTTAAATTATTTATTCAAAAACAAGTACATATTATCTAACTTTTTCAATGTATTTATTTATTTATAGAATCAAAAATTTTTACAACCCAAATTAAAATTAACACCGATGAAAATGGAGTGAAGTTTAGAAAAACAAAATAACCATATTGGATTCGCAAGAATCATTTGCAATAGTTGCTTGTGCTGTAGAGGAATTGGACGCGAAGATAAAGCTGCTAAAAATTCAATGCCGGAATATTCAGTCCAAACTTCTTGTCATTGCAGATATTTTTAAAATAAAATAAATTTATGTATATTTCGATAGTTTAAAATACCCATTTGTTTCCGTTTTAAAAGCATTTGATTTGTTATTTAAAATAATTTTTGTGTTTAACTTACAATATCCCAGTGAATCTGAAGTATTTTACCATTTTATTCAAGACATTTTCTTAGACATTGCCACTACCTAAAAATGTACTAAATCTTCGTCCATAAAGCACGAGATAATGAGATTAAAAAACTAAATATGTATTTAAATTATGAACATACATGTTTGTTTTAAACACTATTTGCTTTGATTTTACATATATTAAATTTTAAAATATAAAAAAAATTATTTTATAATTGTTCATTGTATATTATTTTATTTTTAGTATAGGCTCAATAATAACACTATGCAAGTTGAAAAACAGACAAGCAGAGCACATGGCGATGTTACATAATTTGGATGCGCTGAATCCAGTGGTGCTCTCGGTTTTTTTGGATTGGCTCTGGTTTCCGAGATATAAAGTTATTTAAAAAACGGAGGAGGTTGCGCAACATATATTCGCGTAACTGAAAAACGGTTAAGTTTATTGAAATTACTAAAAAAAACCGAAATTTTTTTCTAATATGAGCAGTCGTTTTCGAAACATAATTTTTTTTTTTTTTTGAAAAAAAAAAATGGATTTTTTTGCCAACATTTCGAAATTTTTGTTTTTTAAAAATTCATAAAAAATTAAAAAATACAGCTAGGCTTCTAATTTTTTGCAGACATATAAAAAACTGTAAACAAAACAAGCCATAAATGATTAAAATCTGTTACCAACTTTTGATTTTATTCACAAGTCTTTTTTTAAATATATTTTTAGTCTGCATTGAACTTTTTGTGTGGGAGGTCCCTTAAAGAATGGAGATAAAGGGTAGGTATGTTAGAAATAAATGATAAAGATCAAAAATAAAGTGGGGTTGGTCATACATTTGACCCATCTAGGGGCATCCTAGGCGCTGCAGGGGCCAAATTTATGGGAGCCCCCTAAGGAGTGGAGTAGTGTGTTTAGAGCGGTTCTAAATATGATTTTCCATACAAAGTTGGGAGCCAATCCTTTTATACTAGAGCGGTTCTAAATATGATTTTCCATACAAAGTTGGGAGCCAATCCTTTTATACTAGAGCGGTTCTAAATATGATTTTCCATACAAAGTTGGGAGCCAATCCTTTTATACTAGAGCGGTTCTAAATATGATTTTCCATACAAAGTTGGGAGCCAATCCTTTTATACTAGAGCGGTTCTAAATATGATTTTCCATACAAAGTTGGGAGCCAATCCTTTTATACTAGAGCGGTTCTAAATATGATTTTCCATACAAAGTTGGGAGCCAGTAAATTTTGTGAGGGATGAAAATTTTACTTGTGCATAAGAATTTGTGGGAAAAATTTTTTTTGTTTATAGTGGCAGGTGTTAAATTTTACTTATACGTGTCTTGAATATTTGTTTATGACTTTTTTTTGCTTGTGCGTATTCATATTGATGATTTACAAGTTGTTGGTGTGAAATTTCTTCGTGGACGTCTCCGTCTTGAAGATTTTAAAAATTTTGTTAGGAATGATAATTTTACTTGTGCGTTTTCGTATTAAAGATAAAACTGATTGTGAAATAATTATTTTTAGTTTTTTCAGTTATTGTGTGTGTGTTTAGAATAGTTAATGACTTTGTTGCATAGGTTTCCTAGTGACTTTTTGCTTTGAATGACTCGGTAGGTTTGTGGGATAGTGAGCTGGTCTATTAGTATAAGGGTTGAATATTTGATTATCACCAGAGACTCTGGTCTGTTTCACTACAACGGACTAATGGGCAAGTAACTATTGATCGGTTGTGTGTGTGTGTATGTATATGATTGATAACGATTATTCATGTGAAAAGTAGGATTCCATCCACTTTTTTTTGTATCAACAGCAACCAGCTGCACATTAGCTATGCTTACATAATTAATCAGTTAGATATGTATAAATACTCAGAATTATATTACAAAAAGTAGAAAGTAACTTCTTGGTTAATATTTGTCCTTATCATACTCTACTCCTCCTTATTTATAACAACAACAACAACAACTTAGAATAAACTTGAATAGAGCTGACGCAGCTGTAACAAGTCTTACAAACAGAAAACAAAAACTAAGAATGTTTGGTTCTCTGAAATTCTTTAATTTTACTTAAATAAACCCCGCCCCTTATTTATAAATTTTTTTAACTAATGAAATATGACGGGACTGTACCTAAAATATGATTAATTGTGAAATTCAAACTGTTGATTGAACATGCTTAAGCATGTTTATAATTATTTAATATCACAAATACATTAATAAGACTAACCTAGCAATATCAAAACCAAACATGATTGAACATGTTTAAAAGTAAAATTTTTATCTATAATAATAAAGAGATATAAATACCGCATACATTTTATTTAAACAATTAGTATATTGCAATATTTCATAAAGTTAAAATACTATTTTTTAATAATTGTGTTTAATATTTTAATATATTAAAATTTTTAAATTAAAATTAAAATGTTTAAAGAATTAAAATCCGAATGTAGTAATAAAGATTCTCATCATCATTTAAAACAATCTCCATTCACACCACGCTATAGCATGAACGATGATCTTCATAGAGAAGATGAACGTTTAAAAACTTTTATATGTTGGCCATTAAAATGGTTAGATAAAAGGGAATTAGCAATGACTGGTTTGTTTTATAGCGGAGATTACGATAAAACAAAATGTTATTTTTGCGAAGTTGAAATTTGGAATTGGGGGCCTACTGATCAACCTTTAACAGAACATTTGCGTTGGTCACCAAATTGTGCTTTACTGAGAAGACGTTGTACCAATAATGTACCTATTAATTCGAATGTATTAGATCAAATACTACCACCACCCAGCTATGATACCTGTGGTCTAAGAGGTGTAGAAGGGGAAATACGAGACGATCATTTCTATAACATTCCAGAATATAATTATATAGAAGGGAACAACGATGATATCTATAGATGTAAAAATATAACATATTATGGAGATCAAGTTATTGAAATCCCAATTTCATTTGTTGAATGCTCAAAAACGAAATCACAAAACGCTGATTTTTTATCATCATCATCCATAAAAAATATAACAAAATACTTTTTTATTTATCATTTAATATTATTCATCTTATTTATAATTTTATTTGTATTAGAATATATTTTATTTGTTGAAATTAGTAAATAAAGAAAACAAAAGAAAAAATTTAAAATTTTTAATCTGAAAAGATCTATATATCTTTATCTCTTTCTTTCACATTATTATATACAAATTAATTAAATATACTAAGATCGGTTTAGTTTAACTCATATAAATTCATAGAAATCGATTTAATGTTTTAGTTGAAGAAAAGAAACTAAAGTGAACAGTTATAGAAAAATGGACTCCTCTAAAAATTTAATAAATAAATTTAATTCTCTTGGATATAACAAATCCTTATTACATATTAAGGATCTTATAATGTCAGCTAAATATGTAATTATAAATGCAAGCAGAGTAACAACAAAATATGGTAACACAATTAAAATTGAGCTGGAGGATAATGTATTATTTTTACCATATCGCTATAATACGCTAAGTGACGAAGATGTTAAGAACTTATCTTCTGGAGCATATCTTATATCAAAGGAAGGAGAGAAAAACTTACGATTGAAAGCATTAGAAGAGGGTGACATCTTTATATCCAATTCTAGATACCCCATATACGCAAACTTTAACAATTATTAAATTTTATTTTAATGAAATTTAAATATGTATATCAATATTGTAATAATAATTAAGTTAAAGCTAAAAATAATTAAATAAAAAATATTGTTTTTCTTTTTATAATAATTTCAATTGTTTTATTTGTTAATTTCTTTTTCAGTTATTTTATACAAAAATTCAAGACATAAATGTCCACAATTAAATGAATCATAGTTTTGATGTTGATTATAGTTATATTTTATATTTCCTCCTAGGTAATCAACTAGCTCCACTGGTGGTTGTAAATTTCCAAAACTATCATAGTATTCTATTTGTTGATTATTTTTATAGTAAGCTACCCAATGTGTACCATTGCCGATTGTAGAATCCAAATTAATCACTCCACATTCAATATTTCTGGGATGTTTTGGTATTGAGTCTAGCATGAAAATTCCTCTAAAGTGTGGTATATTTTTTGAGAATTTTCGTATATCAATATCAGTCAATGGTCTTTTGGGTAGCTTTTTTAGAAGTTTTTTGCCTTTTCTTCATAAGTTAATCCATATCCTTTCTTATATGGTTTAAGATAAAGTCCTTTACCCATTGCTATGGCTTCCATATTCTTATTGTGTCTAGTCGCTTCATCAAGTTGAAGTTTAGCATTCTTTGCTGCATTAACTGCTTTTGCTATGTTAGCACCTCCACTAGATAGGGTTCCAATTACACCTAATGCAGTTAATATTGGTATTAATGGTAAAACACCTCCAATTTTTGGAACACGTATTATACGTGGTATTACAATTTCAGATTTTTTTCCCTTTAAGGATTTCTTAATGGTTTTGCGTGCAATCTTAATAGCACTATTAAGATCTGTTGGTTTTGCTTTTTTCAAAATTTTTGTTGTTGCTTTTATCGTTGAATTGAATAGTTGTCTTCCATTAACTTTTTTTGATTTTAATTGTCTATTATTATGGCTTTGCTTAGTCATACCCATACCGAATTTAGTTTTTGCTTTCATTGCGTTAGTAACCAAATATGCAAATGATTTTTCTGGAAGACTGATATTTTTTGAAAGTACTCGTTCCCAAGCTCTATTCTCAAGAATTTTATCAGCTTGATGTCTAATATTTAAATCTTTACTTTTTGAATAAGCAATATCGTGTTCTTTGCATGCAGCGTCTAATAGATTTATTCCTTTATCACCTCGTTCTAAACGTTTTTGTAATTTCGTTCCAGGACCACAATATTGATAACCAGGAAGATGTAATTCGAAAGGAATTGAGTTTATTAATTTATTAATTAAACCTCTTCCTCCTCTGACGGTTTTATTGCAATTAACCTTGTTTTTAAAACGTATTACCATTTTATATTATTTCATCCTATAAGAAAGCATAATATTTAATTATTTAACTCAGTTATAAAGATGCGTTTAATAAAACAACATAAAAATATTTTTGTTCGCAATACTGATTCTTCAACGAATATAAAATCAAAGATTAGACATAGTTCTATATTACCGAATTCAATTCGTGCGCTAATTGTAGGTCCTTCAAATTGTGGAAAGACTAACGTTATGATTAGCTTACTAGAAAGTTCTAATGGATTGAAATTTGAAAACATCTATTTATACTCAAAATCACTTTTCCAACCAAAGTATGAATATTTAAAAAAATTAATATCGCCAATTCAAGGAATGGGGTTTTATACGTTTTCAGATAATGATTCCGTAATACCTCCTGATGAAGCACAAAACAATTCAGTTATGATATTCGATGATGTTGCATGTGAAAAACAAAACAATATACGTGCATATTTTTGTATGGGTAGACATAAAAATATAGACTCATTCTACTTATGCCAAACATATACAAGAATTCCTAAACATTTAATAAGAGATAATGCTAATATGATTATTATGTTTAAGCAAGATGAAATGAATATGAAACATATTTATGCTGATCATGTCGGTAGCGATATGAGTTACGAAAAGTTTCGTGAAATTTGTAGAGAATGTTGGAAGGATAAATATGGATTTTTGGTTATAAGTAAAGATGATGATTTGAATAATGGAAGATATAGAAAGCAGTTTGATTATTTTATAACATTATAAATTCGAGAATATATTACATACCATTATTAGTATATCATCAACCTTTCAAGATATTACAACAACAACAACAACAAGAAAACGCCTTGTTACCCAACGAAAAAAAATGAATGAAAAAGTTTTAAAAGAGCTAGTTAAAACAAGAAATGTCTTAAAGAAGAAATTTCGCAGTATAAAAATTGGTGAAGCTGATACTCGTGAACAACTTAAAGATACATTTAAACCCATAACAGAACCTTTGAAAAATTTTATTAATAATTCAAAAAATACCAGAGTAAATTTAAAAATTGAAAAGAATAAAATTAAAAATGAATCAAAACAACAACAACAACAAGAACAATTTAAACCAGATTCAAGTATTCCAATTATAAAACGAGAAAAAAATATATTATCTACTACTGCAAGTAACTCCGAAGATTATGATGATGATGATTTTTATTCTCAACCAGAAACAGAAAATCTAAATAGTAACATAAATTTTAATGATTTATTATATCTAGAAAAAAGACATGAATTAGACACACTATATGGAATACATAAAGATTCAAACAATGAATGGAAATTTGGTGATAGTAACATTAAATTTAATGAAGATAAGATTCAAGTTGGAAATCAAATATGGGCACTCACTCCAGGTTTATTTTCATTAATGTTTCAAAAAATACCAAAAAACTATGATAAATCCGAGTTAGATATTTATAAAAAGATATTAATTAATACTAATGCCTATAAAAGGGGTTATGCCATAGATGGTAACATAAGGGGTACAAGAGCATATAAATACAGAAATATTATTAGAAAATTGATTAAACCTATGAACTCATATACCACAATACCGCAATCACCCACTTCATCTGATACATCAACAACAAAAGAAAATTATATGGGGAGTGGGTTAATGGATTACAATTCAAATAAACCAAACTATATATACTGGGATGATCCAAATGAGTTGATAGATCGACTTAGACTCCTGCTCGCATCACAAGCTGCAGGTCACAGCAATCATAATAACGAAATTGTGTCTATTATTGAAGAATTATACGAATCTAACATTATTGAATAACTATTAAATTAACACAAAACAATGTCTATTGATAAATTTGGACATTACATTAACGATACAAGTGATATAATTTCTATGAAGAATGCACCTAAACTGTTTGGGTTCTTTATGGATAGAGATAACAACATTGACGTTCAAAACAAAAGAATCAAACATATGTCGAATGCTTTGGAAGAAAACGATGGTGTCAATAAAATGTTTTTACAATCTCAAATTGAAAAAA
The DNA here is from genome assembly GCA_930367215.1 of Pollenia angustigena. Classification (NCBI taxonomy): domain Eukaryota; kingdom Metazoa; phylum Arthropoda; class Insecta; order Diptera; family Polleniidae; genus Pollenia; species Pollenia angustigena. Next base: position 94,511,996 of record OV884056.1, on the reverse strand, counting down.
CAGAGAAGGAGATAATGGATCAATTAAACAAGAATATTAATGAAGTTTATCAAATAATAGAGAAAATTAAAAAAGATTTTGAAAGAAGAATGAAGATCTTGAATCAGAAACTATATAACAGGCTTGATATTAAAAATAAAGAACAGGAGATTACTATATTCCCTTAAGTAAAGAAGGTAAACCAAATAATGCATTCAAGAAAAAGAGAATTAGTAAATGAACTTCATAAACCAGCTCGAAAAAATTTCATACGTCGAAGAGTTGTAATGAAAGGTATAGATGATCTCTGGCAAGCTGATTTAGTTGAAATGGGGAACTATTCTACATATAATAAAAAATATCGTTATTTATTAACTATCATTGATACTTTTTCAAAGTTTGCATGGGGTGTTGCACTTAAAACAAAAACAGCAACTGAAGTATTTCAAGCAATGGAAAGTATTTTAAAATTAGGTCGAGTTCCCAAAAACTTGCATACTGATGATGGTAAAGAATTTTTCAATAAAAAATTTAAAACCCTCATGGACAACCACAATATCAATCACTATTCAACATATAGTATAATGAAAGCTTCAATAATAGAACGATTTAATCGAACTCTAAAAGGAATGATGTGGAAAGAATTTAGTTTTAATGGATCATATTATTGGCTTGATATTTACAAAGATCTAATTAATAAATATAATAGAAAAGTTCATCGCACCATTAAAATGGCACCAATTAATGTAAATTCTAAAAACGAAATGAAGTTATTGAAAACAGTCTACAATCATCTAAAAATATATAAAAAATCTAAATTTAATGTTGGAGATTATGTACGCATAAGTAAATATAAACACATTTTTGAAAAAGGTTATACTCCCAATTGGACAACAGAAATTTTTAAAATTAAAACAGTAAAAGTTACCTTTCCCTCGACATACATATTGGAAGACTATCAAGGCCATCCAATTAAAGGTGGTTTCTATGATGATGAACTTACAAAAACTCGATTTCCTAATACATATCTTGTTGAAAAAATTCTTAAAACTAAAGGAGAAATGGTCTATGTAAAATGGTTAGGATTTTCTAATCAACATAATTCTTGGATTAATAGAAATGATATATTATAGTTTGTAAGAGTAGATATAATAATAAAATTAGTATGTAAGAGTTAATGTATTATTATGTAAGAAAAGAAAAAAAATTATGTAAATAAATTGTTTTTAAATAAAGAATATTATGCTTTTTACTTTATTTGTAATTCAACAGTCGAAATGTCAATAACTCTAACGTTAAGCTCTAACTCATCAGAGTTGACAGCTAACTATTTTCCTCCAATTGAGTTGAATGGAAAATATGAATGTGCACTTACAGATTTTCATTCATATAATAGTATTCCAAATATAGATGTATATAATAATATGTTTCATATTGGTGAACAAGTAATTCAAATTCCGGTTGGATCTTATGAATTGAAGGATATAGTTGATTATATTAAAGGACAATATCATCGATATAGTCCTCAAAATAAACTTATCATTGAAGCTAATAATAATACAATGCAAGTTAGAATAAAAAACTCTAATGATCCAATATACTTTAATAAGGAAAATACTATTGGCAAGCTTTTGGGATTTAAAGAAAATATTCTATTACCTAATAAAGAATATTATTCAGATCTTCCAGTTAATATTTTTAAAGTTAATCTTTTACGTATTGAGAGTAATATAGCTGTCAACACATACATGAATAACTCCCAAGCACATACTTTGCATGAGTTTGCCATTAATGTCCCACCTGGCTATAAAATAGATGAGATTCCTAGGAATCTCATTTATTTACCAATCAACTGTCAAGAGATAAACACCCTTACTCTGCGAGTGGTTGATCAAGACGGTGATTTACTTAATTTTCGAGGAGAGGAAATTACAATTCGAATACATTTGAGACTAATAAAATAATGATAATTTACAATAAGAAAACATCTAAAAACCAATTATCACAGTCATCATCTTCTAACAAAATATTGAAAAATAAATTAAATTTAAAGAGTTCATTAAAATATATAAACTTAACAGAATCAAATAAAGAATTTCTTAAATCATTAAATTTAAAATTGAAGAAACCATGAGTTCAATAATAGATGTACTGGATAAACCTTTATCCGATGAAAATATAATTAAAAAGGATTACCATACGTATAGCCCATATTTACAATCTTATAATAATAACGATGAAATTCGTATTACAATACAAAATCAAGACTTGTATGTTTTACCGTCGGAAAGTTTTATATATGTAGAAGGATTTGTTAAAGATGAAAGCAATACAAAATTAGTATCTTCTGTAGCCAACTTTAAATTAAAAAATAATTTTGTAGCACATCTGTTTGATGAAATCCGTTACGAAGTAAATGGTGTTGAAATTGATCAAACGAGACATTTAGGAATATCAAGTACTATTAAAAATTTGGTTTCACTATCACCAATAGATAGTAATGGAATGCAAAATGCTGGATGGAATAAAATTGATGATATTGTTCTCGTAAATGGATATTTTAATTTTTATGTACCACTTAAATTGTTTTTGGGATTCGCTGAAGACTATAATAAAATTTTATTGAATGCAAAACATGAATTGATTCTATTACGTAATAAAAATGATGAGGGTCTTGTGTATTCAACTGTTTCCACCGAAAAGGCTAAATTAACAATTTCAAGTATATCGTGGAGAATTCCTCATGTACAACTATCTGATTTTAGTAAATTAAATACTATAAAAATAATAAACAGTGGTACTTCAATACCAATTACATTTAGAAGTTGGGATTGTCATATAAATCCACAACTAAATATGACAACTAATCATGTGTGGAATGTTAAGCTGGCGGCAAATAGAGAACGCCCTCGTTTTGTTTTGATTGCATTCCAACATGAAAAGAAATTTCTACACTGCGAATTGACTAATTTAAAAGTACATTTGAATTCAGAGTCTTATCCATATGACGATCTTAACATAAAGTTTAAGAATGAACGTTATGCAATTCTATATGATATGTATTTAAGATTTCAAGAAAGCTATTATATGCGAGACTCCCAACCTCTTCTCACATCTCAAGAGTTTAAAAATAATGCTCCAATTATAGTAGTAGATGTAAGCTATCAAAACGAATCTATAGTTAGTGGACCTATTGATATTAAAATCGAATTTGAAACAGCTACTAATGTTCCAGCAAACACATCAGCTTATTGTATTCTCATTCACGATCGAATCATTGAATATATACCATTAAAGGGACAAGTTCGGAAAATTGTATAAATCCTAAATCATAAATAAAAAGAAGAAGAAAAAAGATGTATTGCAAACACGTTTTCATTGATTTACAAGGTTTTAAACTAAAATCAAACAAATTTATCGTAAAAGAAGTCGCAATTGTTTTCAATTCAAAGGAATATATCAATTTCATTATAAAACCACCTTTTGATTTCAATTGTTTATCGCAAAAGGAGCAAAAAGAAGCATATTGGTTAATCAAATATTTTCATCATCTTAAGTGGAATATAGGAGTAATATCGTTTAAGAGTGTTTGTAATTTCTTAAAAGATAATTTAAAAAATTGCAAAATATATGTTAAAGGAACAGAAAAAAGCAAATGGTTGGAAAAAATGCTGCAGTTGAAAGTATTTAATATAGAGGATTTTGGATGTATAAATTTAAAGAAACTTAATGAAAAGTATCCAGAAAACCTGTATTGCAGTTATCACAACTATGGAGTTTGCGCCTTGAAAAATGCTATTTTACTTGAAAGAGAAAATCTAATTTAAATAAGAAAAACAATTTTATATTTTTATTTCTTTTATCTATATATACAATAAATAAAGTCGATAAAAATAAAAAAAAAAATCTGGTTGTTTTTAATTTTTATATTATAAATATTTTATTTATTTATTATTTATTATCTTTTTTTTATTTTTTCATATAACAATCTTATATTCTAAATAACAATGATTGATCCTTATACACTATTTAATAAACATTTACATACTTACAATCTAAATAACAATGATTGATTCTTATAAAATATTTAATGTACATAAATTTACATATTTATAATCTAAATAACGTTAGTTGAGTTTTAAAAACTATTTGGATTTATATTAAATATTCATTTGACTCCTTAAAACTATTTATTCTATATTAACATTCATATAAACTATTTAATCTATATTTACATTTAATAAGATATCATCATCAACTTCCATCAATTCATTATAAATGTTTGATGGTGTTGATATTGATGGGGGATAATTAAAATCTACATTAAGTAGAATATCATCATCATCATCATCATTTTCCATATATTCTTTATATAAACTTATATTTGTTGATGGTTGTAATGATGATGGTGATGAAGGTTTATTTATTTTATAATGCCCCCATGCATACGTATCAACACCATCTTCTCTTATATAACGCTTATCATCTAAATAACTTAAAACTAACTTACTAATATGTTGTGTATAAATTTGATGGATCTTTGATTTAAATACATACATAGAATCATAATATAATTTCTTATCAACTAAACATTTCCTAAAATCACTTATATTTAACTTATTTGTTACTGAGTGTTTAACACCCTTAATTTTTTTAATTTCCCTATCCTCCCTATCTATTTTTATCGAATACATTTTCGCTCTTAAGCCAATGAATTCCTTTATAACTTTGCCATTGCACTCATCCTTCATCATACCCAATACTTTTTTATTTAACAATGGTATGTTAAAAGCATTATCTTGCGGATATGCAGATGTATCGAAATGGGTGCTAATATCATTTCGAATATCATCATACATGTCATTTGTTCTTACATCATATATAAAGGAATCGGTATCCATGTAGTTCAAACTAATATTATCAAGATATTTCGGTTTCATGTAATCATAATGGAAATTATACATTTTCCATTTTGACAACTCTAAAACTGAAAATCCGATGTAAATAGGTTTATTATATTCAGTCTTTACTCTTCCCAACTCAATAGCAACCATATCGTCATGAATTTTTAACGAACTATGGAAATTGGGTCTAGCTATAAGAGCTCTAGCACCTAATCTCTTACCCCTGCTTTCCCATTCACATACTATTTTAATGTCCTTACGTTTATCAACGTTTTCCATAGTTTTACCGTATACAGCGTTATTTAATAATTTAAAGAAATTTTGTTGGAAAGAGTTTTTTGCTAACGTCCTATGGTGATTGTTCAAGTCAATGTATATCTTCAACCAATTGGATTGATTAAATTGAAGAATTCTATGAATTTTCTTTAAAATCAATCCATGTTGAAGACATTGTTGTAATGTTCTGTAATGGATTATATAGTTTGTTTTGTCATTTAAGTCCGCAATTAATTTTACTTGTTTCATTATTTCTATTTTTTTATTTGCAACACAAAACGGTAAGTCATTATGGTAGTCGTGTAATGTGGATGGATATTCTAAGTCTACTTCCAATATATACCCTAAATCGGAATTTTCTTCAATGTTTGCAATATTAAAATTTTCAACGTCTTCAACCCATTTAAAATTTTTATAGGGGAGATATTGTGACATTGCATGACCATATAAATTATTCACATCTAAATACATTAGATAATTTGATTCCTTGGTTGAATCATAATCACTAATATATTTATTGTTAGCAATGGAATGACGTTTACTGCATTGTACAATACCTCCCCTAATACCCCGGAAAACAAAATTATACATGTTAATATCAGTTAGCAATTCTAACTCAATTTTAGTTGTTTTTAACATTGCATCCCACGATAGACCTGGGATGGTAAAATATTGCGAGGGGTCTAAATTATAAATGTTTTTACAGATCTTGCGGAAATTTTCAAAAATATCGCATAACAAGAGAACATCTACTTTTAAATATAAAAGTAGATAGTCCATTAAGGTTTTACATTGGAATGTAGACCATACCTTTTCGGCATGATTATAATCATCCTCACTACACGACTCATTAGTGAGTTTATTGAAAAATACTGAACGGGCTGGTAATTGAGTCTCTTGGAGACGATTCACAGAATTCAAATAGTCATACGGAAAGACACCTTTACGTTTCATTAAACTAAATTCATTGTCATTTGTAAAATTAGATTTTATCATATTTAAGTCATCATCGGTTAAATAACTCGATAATTTGTCTAAACTAGATGGCATGAATCTTAATGAATCTAGAAAACGTAATTCAATTGTTTTCTTTTCATTTACCGATATCTTTTTTGATATTGAAATATATAATTCCTTGTTTAAAGGAATTATATTAATATCACCTTCAATTGATGACAGTTCTCTTACAAACAAATGACAATCATATGCCGAAAGATTATGAAAAAATATTGGTATGAAACTGGCGATTTGAAACTCTAAATTGCATTTATTATGAGCAGGACCTCTATAATTGCCAGTTAGATGACAATGGTCAGCTACTCTATCTTCAACAGATAAAAATTTATTGCAAATATGACAATTTCTATCTTCATTTTGTCTTATCTGTTGAAGTAGTGTCAAGGAATTCATTGGCTTGACAACACTTAAATAATTGTTGTAAATTTCTACACTATCCTTAACTAAACTATTGAAAAAATGATTTGGTGCATTTACACCGCTATAAATTCTAAATATATCTAAACTTGAGTCAAATGAACACTTAATATAATAGCTGTACGCAAATGGAATGTGCTTTTGTGTTGATTTTACGTTCGTAGAATTTTGAATGTTTACTGTTTCCAGAATACATTCAAAATCAGCGTATACAACAAAAGGCACATCCATTTGCTTTTTGAAATTTTTATAGCTCACTAAACTTTTTTCCGCAGTAGGCATCCTTGTCACAATTTTGTTGCATTCATCTTGGTGCTTTTTTAACGATGACTCAGTATGAAAATGAATTAAACAAGTGTTGCAGATATATACTTGATGTTGTTTTTTTGTTAATTGACTACGTATTAATCTGTAATTAAATGAAAAAAAAGAAAATAATTTAAATAAATATAAATTTTTAAATATATACATATTAATACTATTTAAATATTATTAACCTACCTTGAAATATTTTTGATCCATACATAATGGAATCTTTCACCGTCCTCTAGCAGTAATAAGTTGAAGTGTTTGGATTTCTCTTCTTTTGTGAAGTAGTATGGCCCTACGATTACATCACCTTCTAATCCAAACACATTCACACTGATTTGAGGATTATTTACCTCGAAATCTCTAATTTGGCTTACCGCTAGAGGAAAATTCAAATTTTTGAAATTTAGGGTGATTCCATTATTTAGTAAAATGATGTCATCTTCAATATTTTGAATTTTGTATGATGAACATATACTGGTATTGATGGCTACTGGAGAAACTGCTGAAATTATTGCCCACTTAAAACAGTATTCGTCTTTATTTTGAACGTTTATACAAGCTTTTTTTCTCATTATTGTTGCTGGTAAAGGAAGGTATTGCGATCCTTTGATGGAACTATATTTATTGATATTTATTTCAAGATGGGAGATCTCTATTAAGGCCCATCCACTATCTCGCTCCTGAAACTCGCTCATCTTTCTCATAACAATATTGCAATGATCATCATAAAGCTTAAGAATATCATCCGTTGTTGTTGCAGCATTTAAGATAACCATTTTTGTTTGATGAGATTTCATGTCGATAGTGCATGCGTCTTCTTCTTCCTTTACCAGCACATACTCGCAAAATAACTCAATGTTGAATTTTATTGCAGAATACTTCTGAATAATATTCTTCAACAATTGAATAATTTTCGGTTTTATTTCTCCTAGAAACTTTTCGGGCAATAAATTTTCGGTATGTTCGTTCTCTAGTAGATATGTGGCGATTCGGTTTTTAAAAGTGGTCTTAATACAGCTAATATTATTATTGTCTTTAGATTTTTCACAATTAATTTTGTGGTCATTTGTCCTTAAATGATGATTAAATTTTGATTTTGGTATATGTGTATTACATACATCGCAATAAACATTCACAAGTTCACTCATTTCTTTCAAGTGTTCAGTCAAATGATTATGCTTATGAAATTCATCATGGTTTGCGAATTTCAAGTTGCATGTAATACACTTCCATGATGTGGACGGACCATCATGAAATAATCTTATATGACGCGTTAAGTTTTTGTTTTGGGTAAACACTTTTTTACAATAATCGCACACAAAAGAAGGCATTTTTATTTGAGGATATTATTTTTTTTTTTTATTTAAGTAATTAAAAATTTAAATTTCACTTTATGATTTGTCAAACAAGACTGATTTCGATTGAGAAATAACAGCGGTATTTATATAAAAATTTCACAATTAATCATATTTTAGGTATAGTCCCGTCATATTTCATTAGTTAAAAAAATTTATAAATAAGGGACGGGGTTTATTTAAGTAAAATTAAAGAATTTCAGAGAACCAAACATTCTTAGTTTTTGTTTTCTGTTTGTAAGACTTGTTACAGCTGCGTCAGCTCTATTCAAGTTTATTCTAAGTTGTTGTTGTTGTTGTTATAAATAAGGAGGAGTAGAGTATGATAAGGACAAATATTAACCAAGAAGTTACTTTCTACTTTTTGTAATATAATTCTGAGTATTTATACATATCTAACTGATTAATTATGTAAGCATAGCTAATGTGCAGCTGGTTGCTGTTGATACAAAAAAAAGTGGATGGAATCCTACTTTTCACATGAATAATCGTTATCAATCATATACATACACACACACACAACCGATCAATAGTTACTTGCCCATTAGTCCGTTGTAGTGAAACAGACCAGAGTCTCTGGTGATAATCAAATATTCAACCCTTATACTAATAGACCAGCTCACTATCCCACAAACCTACCGAGTCATTCAAAGCAAAAAGTCACTAGGAAACCTATGCAACAAAGTCATTAACTATTCTAAACACACACACAATAACTGAAAAAACTAAAAATAATTATTTCACAATCAGTTTTATCTTTAATACGAAAACGCACAAGTAAAATTATCATTCCTAACAAAATTTTTAAAATCTTCAAGACGGAGACGTCCACGAAGAAATTTCACACCAACAACTTGTAAATCATCAATATGAATACGCACAAGCAAAAAAAAGTCATAAACAAATATTCAAGACACGTATAAGTAAAATTTAACACCTGCCACTATAAACAAAAAAAATTTTTCCCACAAATTCTTATGCACAAGTAAAATTTTCATCCCTCACAAAATTTACTGGCTCCCAACTTTGTATGGAAAATCATATTTAGAACCGCTCTAGTATAAAAGGATTGGCTCCCAACTTTGTATGGAAAATCATATTTAGAACCGCTCTAAACACACTACTGAGTGGAGATATATGGCAAGTATGTTTTAAGAAAATGTTAGGAAAAAAAAACTAATGGAGGTCGGTCATAAGTTTTATCCCCCTATCGGCGATTTCTTGGCAGTTATGGGGCTTTTTTCAATATAAGTATCACTCAATTCACATGAGGGCTTTTACGACGTCGTTTTATCTTGATTCCCTTTTAAAGCAACTTCCAAAATCTCTTTGCGTTCATACGATGATTTTTGGTTGCATGTCTTTTTTTTATTTACAGTATGGCCTTGATTACCCGTCATTCGATTAACCGGCAGCTTCAATAAAATGGAAAACAAACATTTTTTTGCACTGATTTAAATTGCCTCTATTATCCGAAATTATAAACAAATTATCTTTTTTTCGTTTAATTTTGAACAATCAAAAGAAATTTAAATAAACGAAAAAAGAGAATATCTTAACGGTGTGGAAGCATGTTCTGCCAAATTTACTTTTTTCCTCATGTTTACATAATAAAACGTTATATATTTACATAAAATAAGAAGCACACCAAAAAAAATAAATAATCAAGAATTCTGCCGATCCCGTCTATTATCGATAATCGAGGTCTCACTGTATTTTCAACCACACACTTCAAAGTAAGAAAAAGAATAAAACGTAAACAGAAAATGTTAAAAGAGAAATGTAAAAAACGACATGCAAAATACAAAACGAGACATTTTGTTAACCCCTCTTTCTTTTCTACACCGCTCACCAACAAACCAAGAGAGACGTCGACAAAGCGACGTCGTAAAAGCCCTCATCTAAACTGAGTGTATTTCTAATCTGTTTTGACTATTTTGTATGGAAGACCCCTTAAGCAATGGAGATAGCGGGTAGGTATGTTAGAAATAAATGATAAAGATGAAAAATAAAGTGAACCATCTTGGGGCATCCTAGGTGTGTAGGGGCCAAATTTAAGAATTTTTTAAAACCGCCATATATGTATTGGTGAAATTCTTAGATTTGGCTGCTGCAGTGCCTAGGATGCAACTTGATGGGTAAAATGTATGACCAACCCAAGCCCTCCAACAGACTCGCCTATGACAATATGCTCATAGGAATTTTGCTTGGTTCTTCTTATTAGACCACCCAAAACAGCATATCAAATTTAAATAAAACACTTTTGTTTATTAATTCAAAATATCCACAGAAACTATTTATGCAAAACATGCATAAATAGTTTATTCGATGATAACAAAACACATACGGAAAACTGATGATAAAAATTCTATTTATTCATAAGTATTAGTTTTAAGTAATTTTAAGTATATATGAAGATGAAAAATAAAATAAAGTGCAGTTTTTAATATACACTTGAACACGACTTTAGTTTTAATTAAACCTGGCGCAGTCGACGGTAGGATACAAAATAAAAAATTGTATTAAAATGATCCTACAAGAATAAAACATATAATTAAACAATAGTTGTTAAAAATTAAAGGAAAGAGTTAAATTAATATAAAAGTCAAACATATTAAGTAAATTTTCATTTAAGAAATTAAAACTTGTAACAGTGCGTGTGTGTGTCTATTAAACAAGAAATTAAATTAAAGTAATTAATTAATTGATTAAAATTCCTTTTTGAAGAGAATAAACTTAAAGAGATACTACTAACCAACATAAATTGTTTCAATGACTATGAAAAATTAAAAAGAATAACAAAATTTAAACAAACCAAAAAAAAAAAAAAAAATCATATTTTGAAAATTTAGAACTTTTATTAATACTAAATGCCTCAATAAATTTGGCTTGGAAAAAAAAATATATAAATATTGTGGAAAAAATAATAAATTAAGGAAATAGATAAAATACAAAATTTATAAAACATAAAGAAGTGTTGACAAACAATGGCGTTATCTTTAGCGGAGGGGTTGCGTGGGGCTCGGAATTTGCCTCCTTTTAATGGATCGTCAGAGTACGCTCGGAAAAATTACCTAAGAGGCGTAAATATAGTGTTATCCTTAATTTCAGATGAAATTAAGCCAGTTATAAAATCTATTTTAGCAAATCGTCTACAGGGACAAGCGTTAAAAGCTATAGAATCCCTTGCTAGTCCTACCTAAGAACAGATTATAGTCAAACTAAAGGAATAATTCGGTGTTAAGCAATCTTTCTTTAGTCTGCGAAATGACGCGATGAATATTAACGCTCTAGCTATAGAGGAGCTTCATTAGAAATTAGATGAGATCCTAAATCTCATGAACACTAAATATAGCCCTAACCCTGAGGAAAACTCAATGTTTCCTCCTGCTATAAATGAAAGAATTATATTTGACATATACTTAAACTTTCTATCACTTAATATCAAAACATTGTTAATCCAAAACCATATTAGTACCATTCATAGCGCTTATTCATACTATCTAGCAAATAACCTAATAAAAGGTGTCTATATTTGAGGGAGTAAAAATAATTTAAAGAAAGAATTTTAACAGACAAAAAGATAACGGACATTTTCCGAGAAATAGTTCAAACCCTTAACACCCACCCACCCTTATTGGTGTTCAACCTACCCTGCAAAACCTGCCTAACCGATACACTAATACATTTAAAGATTTTAAAATTTTAACATATACAAGTTAAGGTGTGATGTCACATTCCTTAATTTTTATTTTTCAAATTTATTTACTTTCCCACGATTTAAGCTACACGCGCAACTTATTTTATGCTGACGCAGTGTGAACGAAAATTATTTTAATAAATTTTTATATGTAACACTAAACCGTTGTTTTTAACTTTGACAACGTGATTGCATTTTTTTTATTAAAACTGCAACGCGACTGCGGACAAAATTATGCTTCTTGCCAATTAAAAGTTCTAATTAAAGTTTAGTTAAGAATAACAATTAGCTCAGCCTGATCATACACCAGCCCAACAAGCGGGTCCCTGAGATGGCTTAAATAAATAATAAACATTTAAATAATAATAAATTCTAAATATTAAGATAATAATAAACTTTAATAATAATAATCTGTAATATGAAATTATAAAATGAAATAAATATAAATAAAAAATAAAATAAAAAAAAAAAGGTTATTTTTTTTAACAAATAATAACCAAATGTAATTAACTTACATATGCACACTTGTATTCCATAAGCACTTTAAGTTAGAAAGAAATGGCCTTTTCGATTAAAGAAGCGTGTTATACCTTACTCTTTCTGCCATGTTACACATTATTATTTAGTGCTGCACGAGTAAAGTTGAACAAGTGTTATCAAAGTGAAAAAATTAAATAAAGTAATTTAAATAATAAGAATAAAAAATCTCTACAAAATGCTTTAAGCGTTGAAAAAAAAGAAATTTAAAACAAAAGTGGAAATATACAGAAATATAAATAAATTTGCAATTGTTGATAAAGCAGAAAGTGTAGAAAGTTGTCCGTCCGGTGAAAATGCGAATATTTTGGAACATTTTGCACAGGACGTTGAGGAGAAGTTGGAAAACCCGGTATACCGCGGGGCAATGGTATTTTAAAATTTATTGCATACTATATTTTCTATTTACTAAAAATAAATATACATTATATACTATTTACAGAAGTCATATCTCTTCCAGCTTAAAGGTGGCAAAGGAACGGTGGATGAAGTGTTTAGAAAAATTATGGAGGACAAGCTAATTAACATATTTAATTTTGATGGAAGAAAAGAGAAGCGAGCATTGGTCCAGCTGACACCCATAAATAAAATTCTTAGTAGTATGACCACTGATCGACAAAGATGTTTTTGCAGCAGAAGGACGAAATTCTTTTGAAAAAGAATTAAAAAAAAGCATCGAGTTCAGCCATAACCGGTACAAGAAACGCAAATTCGTTAAAAAAAAAACAATTTGAATGTAATATATCTATTTTATAAGTTTTGGAAATTTTATTAAGCTGTAAAATAATTGTTTTTTTTATATTTTTTTATTATTATTTTTTGTTTTTACCTAATTTTTAAATGAATTTTTTTTTATCATGAATGAATTGTTTTTGTTTTACCTATATTTTTAATTATTTTTACAACATTAAATGAATTATTTTTTTTTTGGTTTTTATTATATTTTTTACGTTTTTTAAATTTTCTTAAAGTGACCACCAAAAGTTCAAACTTTAAATTAATTAATTGTTTTTATTATACTACTTTTTTGATTTTATTTTATGTACTTTATTCTTAAAATAAAATTAATTGAAAATATTAAAGGAATACAATAACTGGTAGTAATCAGTAGTACTAACTAACCTGTATTAATAACGGTTTACTAATCGATATATAAACCTGTTAACTAACAAGTTACTTAATAAGTAGTAATAACGGATATGTGTATCGGTTAACTAAAAAGTTATTTATAATATAATACTACCAGTATCGCTACCGTTACCTAGGCAGTTATATACACGTTAGGACTGACGTGTGCGAGTGAGAGCACTATTGTGTCTTATGTTCTAAGCAATAATGTGAAAGAAAGAGATATCAGCTCACACGTACAGAAGAGAATAGGTTAGTTTTTTCCCAAAGTCCTGTATAAAATAACTGAAAGTTTTAGAATTTCTAACTTATACTTTGGTTATGAGTACTTTTTATGTAACGCGTTATTTACCCCGTACTGTTCTTGCAGGGTAATAATTCAAACTCTCATCAAAATAGCAATAACTACCGACGGAACAATTTTAATCAGATTGGGAATAATAATTCATACCCTGAGCCCATGGAATTGGGACACTCAAATGTGTGTGAAAATTTTCGTACGCCGCCCCCGGGTCCCAGTTACCATTAGTAACACTTACAATAAACAATACTAAGGTTAAATGCCTAATAGATTGCGGCGCAGCTCCTTCTTTAGGCGATTATGGAGTATTCAGGGGGCTGCGAAAAAGAGAAAATTACAGAATAAAATTCAGTTAACTACTTTAACGGGAATAGGTGGGTTGAAGAGGAGGTTATAGTTAAGGTTCCATTAGAGTTCAATGCTGCAGATGAAACCATGTCTGTAAAATTATTTAATTTAAAAGATAAAGCTTTTAATTGTATAATTGGTAACAATGTCTTGATACCTATGGGTGTGGTAATTGATCTTGCAAATATGAAACTTCTAGTTAATAATGTTAAAGTGTTTCTTTGTCCACGTGCAGTGGATATTGACTATAGTGAAATCAGGACCTTGGAGGCGCAGAATATAGATTACTATGATATGAAACTACCAAATCATCTAAATAATGAGGAAAAAGGTAAATAAGGGAAATTCCTATGTAGAAATAGGGAGTCCTTTTATCAGGAGGGTCAAACATTCACTACTACTAATGCGGTAAAGCATAGTTTTATTACGATATCGAATAAACCCGTATTTTCAAAAATTTATCGGTACCCAAAGATAATGAGAAAGAAATAGAAAATCAAATAAAAGAGATGCTAGCCCAGGGAATAATAAGACCAAGTAAATCGCCTTATAACTCTGCCTTATGGATAGTACACAAAAATAATATCGACGCTCTGTTCCATAGAACAGAAGACAGGGATGTCGAAAAGACAGCCTTATCCACTCCGATGGGTCACTTCGAATATATCAGGATGCCATTCGGTTTGAAGAATGCACCTGCTACCTTTCAACGCATGATGAACGCATATGTTGAGAGAATATATAAATCGAACCTGCGTCATCTATATGGATGACATCTTGGTTTTCTCAACTTCTTTAGAGGAACATTTGGATACGTTATCCAAAATATTTTATTCACTTAATAAATACAACTTAAAGGTGCAAATGAACAAGTGCAATTTCTTAGCCAAACAAACAAATTTCTTGGGTCATATTATAACGCCCGATGGTTTGAAACCATCCATGTCCATCCAAGATCGAATCAATAAATAAAATTAAGATCCCAGATATTGTGAAGAAAATAAAATCGTTCTTAGGCCTCACAGGTTACTTTAGGAAGTTCATAAAGAACTATGCTTCTATAGCAGGACCTATAGTAAAATACCTCAAAAAATTAACAGATTAACATTAACGATATTCCATACTGCGAGGCCATCGAAAAATTAAAACGGATTATCACCAATCCACCAATTCTGATTTTAACAAAAAATTTATATTAACCACCGACGCTAGCAATATTGCAATGGGTGCTGTCTTAAGCCAAGATAATAAACCTATCTGTTATGCCAGTAGGACATTGAATGATCACGAGAAAAATTATAGTACTATCGAGAGAGAGCTCTTGGCTATAGTGTGGTCTACAAAATATTTTCGTCCTTACCTTTTCGAAATAAAGTTTTTAGTACGTACTGACCATCAGCCTCTCAAATGGTTGGCCTCGTTAAAGGAGCCAAATTCGAGATTGATTAGATGGAAAATCTTTCTCGTCGAATATGAGTTTGATATAGAATATGTCAAAGGAAAGGATAATAAAGTAGCAGACTTCCTAAGTCGGATAGAACCAGATAATAAAGTATCAGAAAATCTTGATATAGAGCCATTATTTATGATATCTGATAAAATTGTTTCGGTGCATGGTCAACAAGCAGACAACGATGACAAGGACTTTTATTTAAGTGACTCAATAGTTTACAAATATAGGACACAGATAAGAATTGTAAAAAATAAACGAGTGGAACAAGAGGTGTTATTTAGAAAATATAAGGTTATATACATGTGTCAAAATGATATTCAAAATGAACATTACATGAATGATCTATTTCGAAGGACTTTAAATAAAGGAAGTATAAGCATATATTCCGAACTTTCCGATAGTCTATATAATATGGTTCGAAGTAAACTAATAAATTTATACAGGGATAATCGTTGTTGGGTGAACAGTTAAAATTTTTAAAGACAGTTATTTATAAAAAATAAATAAAGTTTAAACGAACATTGTGTAAAATTTAAAGTCTTTTTTAAATTGGAAAAAAAAAATAAAAATTATTCACTATGACCAGTATCGAGATAATTAAAAATAAACGTTCACATATAAAGCGTACTGCTACAAGAATTGATAACTTCCTCAGCCATGTAAATAATCAAACCTCGCTGTTTGACATTCGGGCTCGTTTGCAGAAATTGGAGGCGCTTTATGACCAATTCCAATCGCTGGATATTAAAATGGCTGCACAAAGTGAGCAATTTCCAGATCGAGAGACAGAATGTGAGGAATTTTAAGCAAAATACTATCGTGAACTCAATATAATGAGCTAATTGATGCCAGGCTACACTCTAATAACTCGGAACCGTTGAATTCAACAACTATTCAGCATGATGCAATGCAAAAATTTTTGGATACGCAGACTGCACTGTTAAAGAAATGATCTAGTCTTCATTTGACGGCATCCTCAAGTTCTGCAGCCACATTGTCACAAACAATGAATTTCTCAGCGAATGTTACTGACGTAAGATTACCAAAAATTAATGGGCCCGTGTTTGATGGTAAATATTCCGAATTCAAATCATTTTTCGATTTGTACACCAATTCCATCCACAACAACAAGTATTTGTCTGCCGCCTAAAAGCGAAGTCAATGTCCATTGGACTATTTAATGGCGAATTTACATATTTTTTTAAAGGGCACGGTAGAAACTTGGTTTTGTATGTACATCAAACAAAACCCTAGGGCAACATATGCGCTATTGAAACGAACAATTACCAGACAATTCGGCTCGTTAGAGAGCGACTTGGACATGCTAATTTCGTCCCGAAAACTGCTTCCGAAAGAAAGCTACGATGATTTCCATTCCACTATAGTTAAAATGAATTTGAAGCTGGGAAACCCTATAGACGATAACGCCCTTATAAAAATAATTAGGAAAAATGTTAGATCCGAATTGTTGAATATGACCTTTGTTTTAAGACCTAAAGATTTAGATTCATATCGTGATTATAAAGGCTGATAAATCGTTGAGGGCACATAGCATTTTAAAATACCCGATTAATCGGCCCCGTCAGGCGGATAAAATTCAATTGATTCAACTATTCTGAGGACGAATTTGACCCGCCAGTAGAGGCTTTAAATATAGGAACCCTAATGTCAAGGGGGATTATTCCCGAATTATATGCCGGAACTGTCTAAATTAAGGGCATAGCTATATTTATTGTCAAGAAAAGACTCAATCCCTGCTCTGTGGACAAAAGGGTGTAACTACACCGGAGTGTAAAAATCCACACACACAGGGAAACAGGCGTTGGAGCGAGTGGGCGACCGGGGATGCTCGTTCCTCGAAATAAAACCCGAGTTTAATTTGGATATTGAGAGAAAACCTTTACAGAGGTCTTTGCTCTCCGGTCCACCAAAAATTCCAGACATAAAACCATTTTTTAAGCATGCCATTTCAAAGCAAATTTTGAAATGTCGTAAACGGTACGCCATTAGAAAGACGTATAGGAAAATATTAAAAATTGCTACTGTTATAACTTGGGAATAAAAGAAAGCAAAAAATCCGACCCATCTGAAATTCCCAAATGTCAAGTTTTCTAGAGTATCGTTTGCTCCATTTATCCCAATGAAATTTCCAAGAAAACCTAGAACACTTGATGGATTGGGATAATGGAAACCCTAAGAATTGCAGAAATGTTTGTTGATGAGGAGTTCAACAAACATTTTGTCTGCTAGTTGTAGCCATGCAGGCTCAAAAATATTTAATGAAAATATCACAAACGCAATAGCAAACGAAATGTTTACTGAATTTGTGAAAGATTTCTCACGGTATTATGGAGCCGAAAATATTTCTCACAATATTCACAAACTGCTTCATATTGCAGATTGTTGCAATTTAATGCCATTTCAAATTTATATGTTTGGATTGATCACCACATAATCCTTTTGTTAATTCACATTTTGGTGACCACAGTTTTTTGGATATTGTAAGTTTCCCCCAAGATTGGTTAAGGACTTTTAATAGCCTAAAAACACACATGCTTCAGATTTCGAAGGCATTATCCAAGGCATCAGGAAACCTTGAACTTATCAAGGTTCTCCCCACCAGTCGTAAGGAACTTGAAACTATCAATAAGACGTCAACACGATTTATCGGTTGAGTTTATGAGCACAGGCACAGTGCAAACTGCTTGCATGCCACCAGTTTCGGCAACATAAATTTAAACTCCTGAAAAAACCCTCACGAGTGGTGAAGGCCTTGACAAATCAAAAGGAGCAGTTATAAGCGGCGAACCAAATTCAACAGACAACTTCAAATCAGCTCACAATAACAACCATTCAGGATCTTATAGCACAGCAGAAAGTAAGGGCCAGTTATATTGAACAAATTATTTCAATTATTGTATAAAAAGACCCCATTTGACATTAGAACTGAGGAATCTTAACAAATCAAATAGAATAAACTTATTTCCCTATGGCAGGCATTTGAAAAAAATGGAGAATAGAATTCGTAATGATTTCCCCTTTATCAGAACAGAATCCTTATATTGTAGCGAATCAATTCAAAGTAACTGGTGAAAAATACAGATCTACAATGGAATTCATTGAGTCACAAAGAAAGAAACTGATGCCTTTAAACACCAAGCCAGTGCCAACCGTAAGAGAGAACATATGAAAAGAATTTTCAACTTACCAGTATGACGCAGAAGAGGAACCAATTCATGGACTAGATAATTGCTCGTATGACAGCACTTACTCGTCTGCTATAAGCCGTAAAATCAATAGAGGCAGATCAGCAAAAACAGTTGTATCAACTCAAATCAGATACTGTAAAAAATTTATTGACTCAAGTTCAAGATTTATATGACAACATGTGGCGACAGACTGAAATTCCATCAAGATTGTGACTACATCAAAATAAATACGATGACATGAAAACTCGGTTTAACATCATCTAGTTAAACTTGCAGTATTAACAGCACTCGCGCCACAACAGGGAAGTGACATGAAAGTACACAGTTCGCTGCCACTCCCAAAGGTAACAATTCCTCAATTTAATGGTAACTTTTTAAAGTGGCGTCAATTCTATGAACTTTTCTAAGAGATGGTGGACAACTCAAAACCAATTTATCGGAGGAGGCTGGCAAACTCATAAGACACCTTCATAGGTCTAACAAAAGAAAATTACAAAGCATCATGGACGCTTCTTCAGGAGCGTTTCATTAATAAAATGGTTCTAGTAGCCACGCTAGTAGAAATGATCCTGAATCAACCAATGATTTAGCAAAAGAATGCATGTTAGCACTTAACAACTTGAATATTGACACATCAACTTGGGATGTCATACTAATTCAAATAATGATAAAAAATATTGGATCCCACTCTTTACATTCGGTTTATGCAATCCTTATCGAAACCGAAGGAGGTGCCTATTAAAAAAAAAAAAATACATGTTTTTCTAAGATGTCTAATCAGCGATCTCTAACACATCAACAAATTGAACAGTTTCTTTCGTGGACTGACAACTACGTTGACTTAGAAAGCGATCTTAATGAAATAGGTATTCACACAGA
Organism: Pollenia angustigena; assembly: GCA_930367215.1. Lineage (NCBI taxonomy): Eukaryota > Metazoa > Arthropoda > Insecta > Diptera > Polleniidae > Pollenia > Pollenia angustigena. The sequence goes on along the minus strand of OV884056.1, from coordinate 94,492,181 downwards.
AGTCGATCAAGACGAGTCCGCTACAAGTACCACCTCATCAGACGAAGCAAGTGACGTGGATGAAGATGAAATTCCGCTAAATATCAAAATCCAACATTATTAGGTGCGATAAAGCTATACTTCGAGGAAAAAACGGTCATAAATGATCATCTGTCAAACGTACGACACATCATTATGGACTAACATTGTCCATAAAAGCCGAGGACCAACATGTCAATGCAAAAATATAATTGATCCTCTTGATTGTTTTAAACAGTTTATAACAGAAGATATCGTTGCTGAAATTGTAAAGTGGACAAATGTCGAGATAACTTAACGCTAATCCGTCTTACTTGTAAACACGGATCAGACACACGACGAACCACTAATACAAATGAAGTATATGAAGTTTTTGGAATATTCGTGTTGACTGCTGTCAAAAAAGATCAGTATTTATCCCTGGAGGAGTTATTTGACAGGTCTTATTGTAGATCTTAATACATAAGCGTACTCACCAAAGCCAGGTTTCAAGAAATTGACGTCCTGCTTGCGATTCGACGACAAATCCCTACGCCTCCAAAAAGTGGGTGATAAATTCGCTCCCATTAGAAAAGTATGGGAAATGTTAGTGCAGAAATACAGGGAAAACTACAGTCCTGGTCCATACCTTACAGTTTATGAGCAGCTTTTGGCCTTCAGAGGAAAGTGTAGTTTAAAGATGTATGTATATCCAAAATATGCCAGCCAAATAAGGCATTAAAATGGTAATGTTGTGTGATTGATGCAATTTCATATATGGGAAAAAATTCAAACACCACCACAATGCCTCTTGTAGAGTTCTACGTAAAAGTTCTACGCAAACTAAAACTTTACATGGCCTAAACAGCAATGTTACTATGGACAACTGGTTTACGTCGATACGCATAGTGAAATCGTTAGGACAAGCTACGTACAATTTGACAATCGTTGGCACTCTTCGCTCAAACAAAAGGGAAATTCAAATTGAATGTTTTGCTACGACAAATACTTAACCCTTTTGGTTAAGTTTTTAACCTGTCAAAACGCACAAAGTTCTTGCTTAATTAATTAGTTTTCTTATTAAATCAAGATAAATTCGGTAAAAACTATTAAAGAATTTATATTTGGGTGATTTGTCTTTGCTGTCTGTTGGAGTACATCACATTTATTGGATATCAACACCTGTTACTCAAAGTGGCTGCCGTGTACATATTTGGTGTTTTCAAGTTATCTTTTTTGTTTATTGTTCTTCGCCGTAGCCACCATTAGATTATTGTGACTGCTGATTATTTTGTTAAATTGGTTGATTTTTTTGATAATTTTTAGGCTTCTGCCTAAAAGTATGTTTTGAAAATATATGAACAATAAACGTAGTAATAGTCGGTTGTCTCCTGAACAGCTGTTTAATAACCAAAACAAAATACAGAAACTATTCAAAGTAAACAAATTCAACAAAATATGAACAATAGTCAAAATTCTGCTGCCGCTGATGCTTTTTCATGGAACAAACTTTGTAGCTTGCTTGATGACAAACTGAAGGATGTTGCTAAAAAAGAAATAGATGAGCTAATGTGAGGAAAATGCTGTTTTTAGAAATGAAGTTAAAATGCTTTCTTCACGTATTGAACTAATTCATCGCAGATCCCGTTTAACAAACATTGTTGTTTTTGGAATGGCTAGTGCTAACGCAACAGCAGCTAAATTAGATTTTAATAATTTATGCACAAATAATCTAAACGTAAATGCAAATGTAGTAACAGTTCTTGCATTACAATCTGAAGGTACTTTTATGTTTACATTGGAAACGTATTTGCAAGCCAATAATATTCTAGCTGCCAGAGACAAATTAAAGGGAGGTACGATCTTTATACAAAAGGATTATACAAAGGAAGAACAAAATACTCGTTATAATTTAAGACAATTAAACAAAACAAATTCAAATCTAAATTTAAACATAAAGGTGAGACTTGGTGAATTTTGTACTTTTATCAACAATAAAAAATACTCTTGGATGTCGGAAAAATTTGTCGCCTACTCTAATGAGGATGCCGATTATTTAAAAAACCTGCTGGTTTAAGCTAATTACTCCATGGATGTCATTGTGAAAGTCAATATAGCTGCAATTTCAAATGCGAGTAACAATGTATATGCAAATGAACAATAGCAATACAATTTATGTCGTGTCCTGTCTTATAATGTCGCTTATCTTGCTAAAAGTGTAAATTTTGGAAATTTTATAACCTATATTAATAAATTTGATATATTTTTTCTATTCGAAACTCATGTTTTGCCAGATAAACAAATTTGGTTCTCTAATTATTTACAAAATTACAATTTGTACTGGATCGAAGCCAAGAAAATTCACAACGCTGGTCGTGCTAGTGGTGGAGTTCAAGGAAAACGAACAGGTGGCCGTTATGCCAATTTTTCGGAATTTTGAACAATACATTTTTTAACTCATACATTATTTACTCGCATAACCTGCTTCAAGTTGGCCAAAAGCCCCTCCCCTAAATCGTGTTAATTTCTTGAAAAAACTTTTTTCTTGAACGACAGGCTTGATATGCCAACAATAACCACAACTGTAAGAAATTATATTTAAAATGAGCTGCAAGTCAACAACCCCACAGATTCCGAGAAGTTGTCTTCACAAAGTCAAAATAGAAAAAGAAAGATATGTGGAGTTTGTCCCTCTTCGAAGCGAAGTATGACAAATGTTGTCTGTGCAAAATACCGAAAAAGGCTGTGTGGCAAGCACAAAATTAAAGTTTGTGCCTCGTGCTTTATATGAAATAATTTATTTCGAAAATAATGTTCTTTTTTAGTGAAATATTTATATTAAAAGAAACTGAAAGACTGAATTGAAAAAAATTGCAATATGTATATAACTTTAAAATTTTTTATTATTAACTGTTAAAAACACCATGTCAATTGTAGGAAGGCTATGAAGTGTTTATTTTCCGTTAAAGATTAAAAAATAAATAAATGAATTTCTTTAAATATTAATTAAAAAATTATAAAAAGTAGTATTTATGATGACGAGTTATAAGCAACGTTAAAGAAGGAACAAATTTTTAGAATTTTGTGTGTTTATTTAAAATCCATTATACTCCCTGAGGATGCTACTCGAAGAGTAGCGAAATATTGGAAATTAATAAAGAAGAATTTTAATTAAAGAACAATCCAGGCATCGAGCTCAAATATTTTATTTTTATAATTAAATTGGAAAGGTCGAATAAAAAACAACTTTAATATTTAATTAAAAAATAATAACAACAGCGCAAGTCTAGACGTCGATGTGAAAACAACATTTTTTTAAGTTTTTGTGTTTATAAAAAAATTCACTGAAAAGAAATCCCTGATGATGATCTTCAAGAAGATCGAAATATTGGAAACAAATAAAAAAAAAAGGAATTTTTATTAACAAAAAAAAACCCCTGGCCTCGAGCTTGACTAATTTTACTTATTTAAAATTCGAAAGGTCGAATAAGAACAACATAGATAAATAAATTTCAATAAAAAACATATTTTGGTACGTATTTTTGCTTTTGACGTGTTTTATAGTCGCATAAAGTATGTCGTAGTCAAAATGAAGAAGGATGACGTTAATTTTATAAAAATAAGGATAACGTTCTTAACCTAGAAGAATGTGGAATTAAAAGGTTTTTTTCTTTTACTTTGTAGTCGAAGCTTCTGCTTAGCGATTACAACATCACAATATCAATCGATAACGCTACTCTAAGAGAAAAATCGTTAATTCAATTAATGAAACGGGTTCATCGAAATTTCTTCACTGCATGAATGAACAGTTACGTTGATGCAATGGACAATTTCATTTCTGGAATGAATTTTTTTATTTCATAATTTTTTTCATTTTTTAATTTATGCTTATGCCATGTCTACCAACTTGAACCAAACATTCTCAGGCTTTATGCTTAGGTTTGTTTTGTTCAGAAAAGGTAATGTGATTCGACACACATGCTGCATTGTCAGCAGATAAATAACAACAGAAAATGCAATATGCTCACCCCTGGTAGTTATTTTTAGTTTGGAAATAGAACTCGATAGAATAAGTTTATTATTAATTAGTTAGCAGCATAAATAAAAATATTTAAAAAACCAATAATTACTTTTTATTTAAACAAGAAACCCACATAAAAGTAAATTATACATATGTGCATTAAGTTTTCCAAATGCTCTAACTTAATGTTTATTCTTATAAAAACTTCGTAATAAAAGTAAAAACGCTACTTTAAGTATTAATACTAATATGTATACAAGTAAGATATGGCAAAACATATCTTAATAAAAAATAATAAATTCTTTATTACACGCGCTGATATTTTGTGCTGACGTCGGCGTCTGGCAAATTTATTAAATATAGTAATTCAAAAACCTTTTTGCATTTATGGGAACGGAATTTCATTTGTTTATTAAAATGAAACATAATGAAAAGGTAGATAAATACATATGATTCTTGATTTTAAAAAGATAGTCTTTTAGTAAACATAGTAGAATTAAGTTGTTTGGTTAATAAATAAAAAATATTTTTTTTAATGAAAATACAAAGTGACTAATTAATTAACATATGTATGTACTTTACATGCATTGAGCAAAAGTAAATAATTTACCTACCTAACTGTACAAAGTTTTGGTTAAACTATTTTGAAAAAGTTAAAAGTACTTTCAAATAATTGTATCTAATTGTAAAAATGATATTAATTTTTAAGCTGTGGTTTTAATTTATTTTTGTGTTAAATGTTCATTGTTTTTTGTAAAATTTATTTATAGTTAGTTTAATGTGAAAATTACTGTTAAATTTACGTAACCCTGATGAAGTCAACAAATAATTGACGAAACGTTGGAAAATATGTAAAGAAAAGTTTTTTATTTACATTAAATAATATAGGCCTAATTAGCTGACTTGGTAAAATTCAAAAATAAAATAAAAAGTTTTGTTAAAAAAACTTTAAAAAAGTTAAGTTTTTTAAAAAATTGCAGTTGAATTTTTACCTTTTCAAGAATGGAAGAAAAAGTAGAGAAATTATTTTGTTTTATAAGAAATTCGGTATTCATGGCGTTCAAATTAAGCATGTTGTACAGAATTTGGAGAAAGAACAAAAGGTTAATGGTATGACCATAATTAAATTTTTTTAAACATTTCTTACTTAAAATGTTTTTTTTCTATATCATTGTAGATAAAATTAACTTTTATTAAAAGTATTATGGAGCACCCACTACTTTTTATACCCGACGAACAAAATTTCTGCGGAAAAATATAGATGGGAAAAAAGATTTTGTACGGGTTTCAATAAATAATTCGCAAGAAGTATGTAATTACATCAATGAAACTATGCAGTCACTGTTGCACCACATCGATTTTTTAATAAATATAGGTGAACCCGTACAACCTTTTATTATAGGCTTAGGGCAATCTAAAAATTTAATCGTATACAAATATTACGTTTATTTAGATGAACTTTTAGTAGAATTTAATGATTTTTTGCTAGACTTAGACATTTTGTGCCATTTCAGAGCATTGTCAAGGCACAATACTTATGTCAGGACATGAGACAGGTACTACACTGTAACTAATTCGCGGTATTACACAGAATTTAAACATGGCAAACAAGGTTGAATTTTTTTCGCATACACCTCTTGTGATAAATATTACCGATTTACTTTTTTTACATCGACAAACTACTTTGTTCATTTGAAAATAACGGCTAGATGTTAATTTCATAATTAAGTTGATGCATAATGCAGTATTTTAATAACGTACCCATGTTAGAGTAGTGACGTAATCCAGTACAGAACCGAAGTATGTACTAAAGAAGAATATGAAAAATTGGAGAGTACGCGACCTTTTTTTTTGTTCTTAACACATTTTTTGCATAGGCTAGCGGTAAACCGTTCTTTTATTGAAAGCACATTTTAATAAAAGTTGTCTTTCTGATCACACATCATCGGCATATTACTTAAAAATAAAACTGGTGTTAGTTAACAAATTTGCTTACAGTAAATGTGCAAGATTAAAATATTTGCTTTATAATATACAATTGTGCCTTACCAGTGCATACTATAAGTATTAAAATATCATCTAGCCTAAAAACGCTCCTAGCCCACGAGTAGGTTCATTCCTCAAGGTGTATAGAACTTGGTTTCTTTGTGTAACTACACCCGAATACTCACGTTGGACACGGAAAATTTCTGCGCTTGTGTCATTTAAATATCTCGTTCGTGCCCCGGAGTGATTCACCATTACCTTACTAAGGGCACGTTGCATAATACCATTGAATCCGCATTAACTCAAACGCTATCCAACAACTACTAGCTTGAATAGTTCTACTAAAACCTAAACCTGTACATGAAAATGTACCTCTATGCTTTCAACTAAAAAAAAACCTTAATACTGATCCAATTGAAAGCGAAGTGTAGTGAAACTAGAAAAGAAAACCCCTTTTAACACCCTTGATTGTTAGAATCACTAATAAATATAAGACAATTTTTTTTTACTAAACACAATTAATAAACTAATCACATAAGAACCAACTTTACTAATGTATGTATGTATATAAATTGAAAAATAAGAATTGAATTATTTAATAATGAACTTAATCCAATATTATTACTTTTTCTAAATTATACTAACTTACCACTATTTGCATATAAACCATAAAAAATATACAAAAAATCTAATTTTTATAACTTTTTCTAAATTATACTTACTTACAACTATTTGCCTTTATTAATACATCTAATATACTCTTATTATAATTAGTAAAAATCGCAAAGAAGAAAATATTTATACATACTTATAACAAAAATTTATTTAACACAATTCCTAAAAACATAATACTAACAAAACCATCGGCAAAAATTAGTTCTCACTGAACACCCTAATTACAACAATTAAAACAACTTCATAATGCGTATTATATCCACCAAATCAACAGGCCTGCTGACGTCGATGGATGCAAATACTACGTAAGTTCACAAAATTACAACTTTATTTTAATTTTTATTATTATTTGAACACTTTATTTTTAATTGTTGTTGTAGAGAAAGAGTGCATGTTAGTAACTGAAGTATTGATAGTTATAAAAAAAAAAAAAAAAAAAAGAGAGAATAAACTGTATGAATGAAAATGAAATAATCAATTAAAATATGATCCACTCAACCTTCCAGTTGATAATATGCACTCTTTATTTACTCTTTCCAAAAATTTTTGCTTTTTGTTTTGATTACTTTAAAAATATCACATAGTTGATCCAATTTATTTACAAATTTTTTTTTATTGTATGTATTTTTTTTTTTTTTTTGCATCATTAATCTACTCAGATACTTATGTACATACATTTGTCATTAAACGATATTTGTTTTATTAAATTTAAGGGGATGTAACCCTAGACAATAAATTGAAATCCCCATAATATCCGAAATTTGGTACATTTATTTTGTGTTTGGAAGATAATGTTAGTCAATAAAGTTAGTTATGCAATTTACTAGAATTTAAAATGCATTGGTAAAATCATTTAAAATGGTTGATGAAATGTAGGGAATTTTATATAGTAGATAGTATGATGGGCTGATAGAAAACTATGATAGTCAGCATGGTAGGGAGGGAAACTGACCAAGGGGGTAAATCTACACCATTCGATCCCCGTTTTAGCAGCAAAAGTTAGTAACTAGTTTATCTTTTTTTTGTACATCTGTAATAATTATTTTATTTTTGTAAATACTGCACACATAAAAATTTTTAATTAATGTAACGGTACCCTTTATGTTATTATCGCCACCTACGCCCATTTTCCCTGAGCTAAGACCGAAGCATAGCTAGGTGTGCAGACGCGTGATAATACAAAGGAACAAGTTGTTCGTTACAGAAATTAAATGGCGCCCAACGTGGGGCTAACAAATACCAGTTAATTAACACCTTAAACTTGAAATAGTTGGTTAAAACAAAGCTCCCATTTCAAAAATATTTTTATGACAACAAATCAGTCATTGGCGTGTAGAGTCTTTTGGACTGGATATATGACTATCGTTGTCAGTACTTTCACCGATCGACAATACACTTCCAAATTTGTAACTTCACTAAAATAGGAAATTTAAAAATAGTTTTAGTAATGAAGTTGGATTCTTAAGAAAAGGCCAAGTTGCCTTTGATTTACCACTTCATTATATACTAACATTTCTTATGACAAATTTCTGCCCGTTAAAGTTTCGGTACTTTTGGATTTTTTTTGTTAAATGTTTAATGCGTTTACATACCATTAGTAGTTTAAACTTTTAACATCAATTTTCAAAACTTTTAAATTAGCTTATTAATAAACATTCCATTAGGTTTTTTGTTGTTTCTAAATTATGCTGTTTTGCTTACATAGGTAAACCTGTGTATGCTTGCCGAACTACTATATTATCTCTACAAAGTAGTCAACCGAATTCTAAATTGAAACATTTATTTTATTTACGTATACATATAAAAGAAAAAAAAAGATAATATAATATACCTATATATTTTTTTTTTATTTGCGACTGTTACATACCGCAATAATGCCTGTCAATCATAGTCCCGAAGCTCAAGGTGCTGAGGGGGTTGAAAAGCCTGAACGTTCTATTTGTACAATTTGTAGTGACAATCTGGAATCGTATGATAGAACTGTTACTACATGTAACCATTCATTTCATAACAGGTGCCTATCCAGATGGTTAGAGACTAATCAATCTTGTCCCGTATGTAGACAAAATTGTAGTCCGGTAGAAACCAACTCTCAACCGTCCCTTTCTTTAGCAACTGAACCATCCACATCTCGCAATAGAGGGGCAATCCCACGAGATAGACCTAATACCAGATCCTATGCCCAACAAAACCAAAGAAGGTTAGGATTCTTTGATAATGTTCCATCACCTGCAAATAGGCGCCGGACAACAAATTTCTCGAACAATCATATGTCTGAACAGAAAGTTCAACAGATAATAACAGAATCTTTGAATACCTTTAGAACCGAATTTTCTGCCTCTATAACGGATGAGTTGAGGTCAATGTTTCAGACTTTAAACGTGGGGACCGGTCTCCAGAATATGCCTAACCCAGAGGGACATTTGACTAATCGTTCGCGGGTACATAACTCTGGTAATCGTGACTCTGCAAATTTACGTAATTTGTCTTCAGAACCACCTATGGATTGGCCAGAGGATAATCCCTTTGGGGGCAATCAATCGTTTAGACATACAGCCGCCAATAGAAGAAGTGGTCCCATACAATTGTCTAGTAACCCTGGTAATGTGGCCTTGGACCCACATAAAATTTCAAATTTAATTTTTAATTGGCACGTTAGGTATACCGGATCGGATGATAGTATTTCAGTAGACGAATTTATATACAGAATAAACACTCTTACTTCCATTCACCTCAATGGCAATTTTGAATTGCTTTGTGAGCATGTACATTCCTTATTTGAGGGTAAGGCCTTAAAATGGTTTTGGAGGTACCATCGGCAAATTGATTCAAGCTTAGTGTGGTTTGACATCTGTGAGGCTCTCCGTAGGCAGTTTAAAGATACCACCACTGATTATGATATAAAAGACGATATGAGGCGTCGAAAACAACGAGGTAATGAAAGTTTTGATTCGTTTGTAGAATCTATGATGTATTTAAGTGATAAACTTAGGGTACCTATAGGGGAACCAGAATTAGTCGAAATTATAATTAGAAACTTGAAAACTGATTTACGTCATGAATTGCTTCATTTAAATATAAGCGACTTATCTACACTGAGAAAAGAGGCTAGAAAGCATGAGAAGTTTTTTGAAGATTTAGTTGCTAATTCTTCAAATAGACAAAAATTTCAACGTATTCAGGTATCAGAACTTATTCCTGAGGATTTAATAGAGACTCAGAGGACACAAGGTGAGGAAAATATAAATGTAGTTAATGAGATACATGATCCATTTGCAAGATGTTGGAATTGCGATGGTATTGGCCACCGTTACCAAGGCTGTGTCGCTCCAAGGCGTATTTTTTGCTATGGATGTGGGGCCATAGATAATTATCGACCAACGTGTTCCAATTGCAAAAGAAAGTCGGAAAACTCTGTTCAGGATGTTCGTCTAAAAATGGGCGGACATCCACAAAACCGGATCAAAAATTAACTAATACCTCTTTTATTAAGACCCCAGATATTCTAAAATCCACAAAAGTTGCTAATGATAATGTTGTAAATGTACAACAACCACTTAAATTTATGCCATACCATGAACGATTGGAAAACTACTTAAAAATACGTAATAGAATATTTTTAGAAACACCTACCTCAAGAAAACGACTACGGTCGAAATTACGGATAAGAGATTTTTGGCAACGCAGAAAACAACTAAGAAGCGTTATAGTTTCAAGTATTGTAAAGAATGGGATAGATTCTAGACCATACGTTAATGTACTTATTTTAGGCCGGACAATATTGGCACTTTTGGATAGCGGGGCAAATAGATCCTGTATAGGGGGAGAATTGGCTGGGGAAATAATATCGAACGGAAATTTGGGGTATAATAAATTTAAGGGAAACGTAAAGACTGCAGATGGGCACAGTCAACAGGTCGTGGGTTCGATTTTTGTAGATCTCAACTACAATAACATATCTAGAGGGATAGAGCTATTAATAGTCCCAAATCTGAAGCAGAATTTAATATGCGGTATTGACTTTTGGAAAAGTTTTGGTATTGAAATTTGGTACCCTAATATAAATGAGATTATACTTGAAGAGGATGATCAAGATGTTCTAAAGTTGAATCCAAAAGAAATCCGCAAGCTTAACGCAGCAATTGCTTCTTTTCCCTCATTTGAGAAAGAAGGTTTGGGTAAAACTACCCTTATTGAGCACGTTATTGACACCGGAACGGCATCGCCTATAAAACAGCGCTACTACCCCATATCGCCAGCTAGGGAAAAAGTGTTATGTGAGGAGATTGATCGAATGCTTCAGATGGGTGTAATAGAGGTAGCCGACAACTCATCCTGGTCTTCACCAGGTGTCTTGTTGATAAAACCAGGGAAGGTCAGATTTTGTCTGGACTCTCGGAAGCTAAATAGGGTAACCGTCAAAGACGCCTACCCAATCCCAAACATCGACGGTTTAATATCACGATTGCCTCCGGTGAATGTTATATCAAAAGTAGATTTAAAGGACGCCTTTTGGCAGATAGAACTGTCAAAAGAGTCCCGTCCAAAAACAGCCTTCACTGTCCCCAACCGACCATTGTATCAGTTTGTGCGGATGCCTTTTGGGCTCTGCAATGCCCCACAAACAATGTGTCGGTTAATGGACAAAGTGATACCGTATGATTTGAAAAGCCACGTATTTGTTTATTTGGACGATCTACTTGTGGTATCGCATTCACTGGATGAGCATATTGTGCACCTTCTTCAAGTTGCCTCCCTACTAAGAAAAGCAGGACTCACAATTAATATCAATAAGAGTAAATTTGGCTTAAAAAGTGTAAAATATTTGGGATATATAGTGGGAAATGGAACGCTCATGGTGGATCCAGACAAAGTAAGGGCAATAACTGAATACCCCATTCCGAAAACGGTACAACAAATGCGCCAATTCTTGGGCCTGGCTGGTTGGTATAGGCGGTTTGTATCCGATTATGCTTCTATAACTTTCCCCCTAACTGAACTTTTATCTAAAAGGAAAAACTTTATTTGGAACGCTGAAGCCCAACAGGCTTTTGATACTCTAAAAAAGCGCCTGACGACGGCTCCGTTTTTATCGCACCCAAACTACAATAAACCCTTTATTGTCCAGTGCGATGCTAGTCAACACGGGGTAGGAGGGGTTCTGGCTCAGTGCGATGATAGTGGTGAGGAACGCCCAATAGCGTTCATGTCCCATAAACTAAATAGGGCCCAGAGGAACTACTCAGTAACGGAGCAGGAATGCTTAGCGGTGGTTTTAGCCATTAAGAAATTCCGTGCTTATATTGAGGGACACCAATTTAAGGTAGTGACGGACCATGCTAGCCTGAAATGGCTCATGGGCCAGAAGGATTTGAGTGGCAGGTTAGCAAGGTGGGCGCTCAAATTGCAAGGGTACAATTTTTCGATAGAGCACCGAAAGGGAAGTGAGAATGTGGTGGCGGATGCGTTATCTCGCGCACATGACGGGAACGATATGGCCGTGGAGACGGTTGAATTGGAATCTTTGCCGATAATCGATTTGGCGTCCAATGAATTTGATTCTACGGAATACGTAGAATTAAGAAAGGAGTTGGCAAAAGGGGAATTGCCTCATTTTAAAATTATAGGAAAATTTATTTACCATAAGACAGAGTTTGAAAGGGGAAACGATAATGATATGTTTATATGGAAATTACTGGTTCCAAAAGGGCTAAGAGCTGATGTTCTTATTGCCTCCCATAATCAACCTTCAGCTTCCCATGGAGGTATATCAAAAACTCTGGACAGAATCAGACGGTATTTTTATTGGCCAGGGATGGTTTCTGATGTCAGGAGGTATGTCACCAATTGTGAGTTGTGTACAACATCGAAATCACCTACACATACCTTACGACCTCCAATGGGCCAAATGTCTGACTCCGATAGACCATTCCAAAGGCTGTATGTAGACTTGATAGGTCCCTATCCCCGCAGTCGAAGTGGTAACATTGGCGTTTTTATAGTTCTGGACCATTTTAGCAAATTCTCATTCTTAAAGCCAGTAAAAAAGTTTAATACTAAACTCATTATCTCATACCTGAGGGAAAATATTTTTGACTGCTTTGGGGTACCCGAAACAATCGTATCAGACAATGGCAGTCAATTTAAGAGTAAGGATTTTGAATCATTTTTAGGAAGACTTGGCATAAATCACGTATGTACCGCTGTGTATTCTCCACAGGCGAATGCTAGCGAAAGGGTGAATAGGTCAGTGAATGAGGCTCTACGCTCCTATATTCGTGAGGACCAGCGTAATTGGGATTTATTTTTAAGTAGCATTAATTGCTCGCTTCGCAATAGCCTTCACCAAAGTCTAGGATATTCACCTTATTTCGTTGTATTCGGCCAACATATGATTACCCATGGTAGGGACTATCAAACCCTCCGAAATTTAGAAATGTTGTCTGAGCCAGAGGCCAAATTATCTCAGGTAGATAAGTTTCAAATTATAAGGGAAAGAATTAAACATAATATGAAAGCTTCCTACGAAAAGAATTCCCATGCATATAACCTAAGGTCTAAGTCCCGTAATTTCGAAATTGGCCAAATTGTGACGAGGAGGAACTTTGCCCAAAGCAATCTTTTGAAACATTTTAACGCAAAATTGGCTCCAGTAGGCATTAAAAGTCGAGTTGTCGAGAAAAAGGGAAACGCGTACTACGTTTTGCAAGATTTAAATAGCAATAATAAATCCACCTATCATTTAAAAGATATTTGGTAATATTATTTTTCAGTTATTTTTCATCGGTAGACCTCGATAAACACCTGCTTTGTGATAAATATTACCGATTTACTTTTTTTACATCGACAAACTACTTTGTTCATTTGAAAATAACGGCTAGATGTTAATTTCATAATTAAGTTGATGCATAATGCAGTATTTTAATAACGTACCCATGTTAGAGTAGTGACGTAATCCAGTACAGAACCGAAGTATGTACTAAAGAAGAATATGAAAAATTGGAGAGTACGCGACCTTTTTTTTTGTTCTTAACACATTTTTTGCATAGGCTAGCGGTAAACCGTTCTTTTATTGAAAGCACATTTTAATAAAAGTTGTCTTTCTGATCACACATCATCGGCATATTACTTAAAAATAAAACTGGTGTTAGTTAACAAATTTGCTTACAGTAAATGTGCAAGATTAAAATATTTGCTTTATAATATACAATTGTGCCTTACCAGTGCATACTATAAGTATTAAAATATCATCTAGCCTAAAAACGCTCCTAGCCCACGAGTAGGTTCATTCCTCAAGGTGTATAGAACTTGGTTTCTTTGTGTAACTACACCCGAATACTCACGTTGGACACGGAAAATTTCTGCGCTTGTGTCATTTAAATATCTCGTTCGTGCCCCGGAGTGATTCACCATTACCTTACTAAGGGCACGTTGCATAATACCATTGAATCCGCATTAACTCAAACGCTATCCAACAACTACTAGCTTGAATAGTTCTACTAAAACCTAAACCTGTACATGAAAATGTACCTCTATGCTTTCAACTAAAAAAAAACCTTAATACTGATCCAATTGAAAGCGAAGTGTAGTGAAACTAGAAAAGAAAACCCCTTTTAACACCCTTGATTGTTAGAATCACTAATAAATATAAGACAATTTTTTTTTACTAAACACAATTAATAAACTAATCACATAAGAACCAACTTTACTAATGTATGTATGTATATAAATTGAAAAATAAGAATTGAATTATTTAATAATGAACTTAATCCAATATTATTACTTTTTCTAAATTATACTAACTTACCACTATTTGCATATAAACCATAAAAAATATACAAAAAATCTAATTTTTATAACTTTTTCTAAATTATACTTACTTACAACTATTTGCCTTTATTAATACATCTAATATACTCTTATTATAATTAGTAAAAATCGCAAAGAAGAAAATATTTATACATACTTATAACAAAAATTTATTTAACACAATTCCTAAAAACATAATACTAACAAAACCATCGGCAAAAATTAGTTCTCACTGAACACCCTAATTACAACAATTAAAACAACTTCATAATGCGTATTATATCCACCAAATCAACAGGCCTGCTGACGTCGATGGATGCAAATACTACGTAAGTTCACAAAATTACAACTTTATTTTAATTTTTATTATTATTTGAACACTTTATTTTTAATTGTTGTTGTAGAGAAAGAGTGCATGTTAGTAACTGAAGTATTGATAGTTATAAAAAAAAAAAAAAAAAAAAGAGAGAATAAACTGTATGAATGAAAATGAAATAATCAATTAAAATATGATCCACTCAACCTTCCAGTTGATAATATGCACTCTTTATTTACTCTTTCCAAAAATTTTTGCTTTTTGTTTTGATTACTTTAAAAATATCACATAGTTGATCCAATTTATTTACAAATTTTTTTTTATTGTATGTATTTTTTTTTTTTTTTTTGCATCATTAATCTACTCAGATACTTATGTACATACATTTGTCATTAAACGATATTTGTTTTATTAAATTTAAGGGGATGTAACCCTAGACAATAAATTAAAATCCCCATAATATCCGAAATTTGGTACATTTATTTTGTGTTTGGAAGATAATGTTAGTCAATAAAGTTAGTTATGCAATTTACTAGAATTTAAAATGCATTGGTAAAATCATTTAAAATGGTTGATGAAATGTAGGGAATTTTATATAGTAGATAGTATGATGGGCTGATAGAAAACTATGATAGTCAGCATGGTAGGGAGGGAAACTGACCAAGGGGGTAAATCTACACCATTCGATCCCCGTTTTAGCAGCAAAAGTTAGTAACTAGTTTATCTTTTTTTTGTACATCTGTAATAATTATTTTATTTTTGTAAATACTGCACACATAAAAATTTTTAATTAATGTAACGGTACCCTTTATGTTATTATCGCCACCTACGCCCATTTTCCCTGAGCTAAGACCGAAGCATAGCTAGGTGTGCAGACGCGTGATAATACAAAGGAACAAGTTGTTCGTTACACTCTGAAGTAATGGGAACGACAGCCAACTTCGCTTGACTTCCTATTTTCGAGGCGTTGTTTTTTTTCTTTTGCGATCGTAATGTTGAAAATATGGCAACACTTTATTAAATCTAAAGGCAGCCCATACAAATAAAACTATGAAAAAATTCTACTGTATAGTTTTCCTACTTTTTTATTTTGTTCTTTTAGTCTTAAGTATTGCCTTGTTAAATAAACAACCGTGTACTTGTGTTTTATTTCAACAGGCCCAGGCCCTGTGTGTGCAAACAAAAAATAAAAAATTTATTATAGATTATATGTAATAAAAAAGTGGTTTTACTGTGTGTAAAAGAAAGAAGTAATTAATTCAAAAATAATATTGAACTAATAACTGTGTGTTAAAAATAGTGTATTAAAATTAATTTAATGCAAATCGATAAGTTGGATGATGCAAACTTCATGACCTGGAGCATCCAAATGAGAAGTGTCCTGATACATTCTGATCTGTGATCCATCACGTGCGAAGGGGAAATAAAGTTCGAAACGGCCACAGCGGCCGAGACTTTAATATTTGATACTAAGGATGAGAAGGCGTTGGCATCAATTTTACTATGTGTAAAGCCAACACAACTTAACCACTTAAAAACCTGCACAACAGATGCACAGGCGTAGAACAAATTAAGGGAGATCGACCAACCTAAAGGTCCAGCAAGAAAAATTATACTATTCAAGAAGCTGTTGTATATGCGAATGCCGGAGGGTAAAAAAAATTGTGGAGCATATAAATGAGTTTATTGACACAGTGGAGAGTCTGGCAGAAGTAGATAGACATTATTTTTGCTGATGAAATGTTGGTTATTTTGCTATTGTCAAGCCTACCCAAAAGTTTTGAGAATTTTGTGGTTGCAATTGAGGCAAGGGACAGTCTTCCGTTATTTAGTTCGTTAAAAATCAAATTGCTAGAAGAAAGTGCAAGACAGAAAGATACAGAAAACCCATCGAGCAGTATTGGTACAGCAGAAGCACTTATGCAGACAAAAAATACCACAAAAGGAACAACAACAATCGTTTTGAAAAGAGCAGCAACAAAAATAATGAACAAAGTAACAGAAAGTGTTACAATTGTGGACAACCAGGGCATTTTGAAGCAACGTGTAAACAACAAAGAAAAGAAAAAGAAAATTCTTGTTTTATGACACAGCTACTAACTATAGGCAACAAAAACGATGTGCGCGTTGATAATTGGTGCGTCGACAGCGGCGCAACCAGTCATTTCTGTTGTGTGCGCGAATTATTTACATCATATAAAGAACACGAAGAAAAAATTGTGCTTCCAAACAATATGTGTGCAAAAGCAATCGATCGCGGCGACGTCAATATTCGCGGTACGACGGTTACATATAGAGATGGCAAGATTAATCGCAAAGATTAAATTAATCGATTAACTTTGACCAATTAATGATTTAATTGTATCGTAGACTTGCTTTCAATTAATTGCAATTTTAATCGATTAATTGGCAAAATAATCGTTATTTTGTTTAATATTTTTTGAATTTTATTAATTTTTTTCGATTTTTTTATTTCGAGCACATGTTTTTATCTGTGCTTGGCAGCATTGTTTCTTTGTTCTTTCTTACATCACTAAGATTCTTGTTAGACCTGAAATACACCACTTTTGTTGAAAGCAATCCTTTGATTCTCTTTTGAACGTTAAGGAGAGAAGAAGAATGAAACATATTTACTTCTTCTCTCCTACGGTTGAAGCCACAAAAGTTGCCCAATGTAAATAGGGACTTAGAAAGAAAGAAAGAAGATTCTTGTTCACTAACATTTAGGGATGGGCAAATTGAAAAAATGTATCGATATTTTTTAAGAGTATCGATATTTATTATTTAAAAAATATCGATATATCGAAAGTATTTTGCTGAAACTACTACCAAATTAAAAAATTTAATATATATACATATATGCACAAATCAAATCTTATTATTATCCCAAATATATAGGCACATATCAAGACGAATTAACTAGATCGTGGGGTCAAGTCAACATATTGTGTTTTTTACGGGGGTCGACTTGTCAAATTTTTTATACAAACTAGTTTTTTATGTAAGTAAACCTATTTTTTACTAGCAATATTTTTGACAACCCGACCACAGAAGCATTGTAGTTGTAGAGTTGACCTCACCTTCTAGTCAATTTGCATTGGCACATACATATATTGTTCCAAAACCAAATAAAATATGTAAATATTTTTAAGTTCGTTTGACTACTGTTTTTATTAGAAATCTGCAATCTGAAAACCCCGCTTTTTTCTTAATTCTTCTTCTTATAAATGATTATTATTTTAGATCTTCATTAAAAAACATATTGTTTGATAAACGGCTAAAATGTTAAGTTTTTAATGAAGACTAACTTTAAAAAATATCGAATTCGATAGTCGTATTTCAATATCGATATATCGATACATCGGTATTTTAAATATCGGCGATATATATCGATTCCTACTAACATTGCGCAAAATGGCACCTATAAAAAGTAAAGCGTGGAAATATTTTATTAAAGAAAAAAATAACATGGTTGTGTGTAACTTTTGTAAAAAAAAGTTAAAATTTTCAAACAACACATCAAACATGTTCCAGCATTTTAAATTGAAACATGCAGCTGAAGTTGATAAGTTTAAGGTAAGATAAAATAGTTAATTTCCTTCAAAGATTGGGTGCGTAATGCATTATTTTATAGCATGATTCCAAAACAAACGACGATGACAGTGAAACCATTGATGAAAATAGTGTGGGTACTGTGATCGATATTGCAAATGAATGCGAAGGTAGCACAGATGAAATGCCGAGTAGTAGCGCCAGTCAGCCAAGTAGCCGGCCAAGTCAGTTGAGGAGCACCGTTAGTCAGCCATTACTTTTAAAAGCATTTTCCAACATTCAGAGCTATTCCTCCGGTACAAAAAACAAAAAAATTACACATGGAATCATGCACATGATCGTCAAAGATAATTTGCAGTTTACCTTTGTCGAAGGTATGTTTTGTGTTCATTTATTATTCTATTATTTTATTCTAAGAAATTTAACTTTTATTAAAGGTGCTGGCTTCTTAGACTTTATGAAGGAAAATTTCCCACTTTACAAAGTTCCAACAAGGAACACGATAAAGGCTGAAATTGATAAACTGTATGAAGTGGAAAAAAACAAATGTGTGTCATTGCTTTCAAATCTGCGTTGTGTAACCCTGACCACTGATATATGGACTAATATAGTCATGAAAAGCATGTTGGGAATAACCGTTCATGGGTTGCTTGATACAAAGCCATTTAATGGAACAATTGGTGTGTATGAATTGAGTGAGTCCCATACAGCTTCCCATATATCTGAGATTTTGTCCGTTGCAATGAAAAATTTTTCTATTGAGGAAGATAACGTTAATGCTGTTGTCACAGACAATGCAAGAAATATTGTCAATGCAATCTATTAAAAATTCGGAAAAAAGCGTCATATTCCATGTTTCGCCCATACGCTGAATTTGGTTTGTTCGAATTCATTAGATATTTCTGCTGTACAAGGTATTATTTTAAAATGCAAAACAATTGTGAAATGGTTCAAACGCAGCGTTAAAGCCAATGACGACATGCGAAAGGTGCAAGCAGCCGCTGGAGTACCAGAGGGTAAAATATTGAAACTTTTACTAGATGTAAATACGCGCTGGAATTCCACCTATTATATGATCGAGCGGTTCATCAAACAAACCATTTAAGATCCTTTAACTGTCGCCCGAGCAGGGACCCTGCTAAATAAGCTTTGGTTCCTAATAAAATAAAAACGTGACTGCGATCTCTACGGAGCACTCCAGGACTTATAACACTTCTATAAAAAAAAACTCGCTCCTCCTACGCCAAACGGGTACTCCCGGTGGTTCCTTAACAAAAATAATCACAAAGGGTTACCCGAGCGAACGGGAAGTCATCCGTACCTTAGCAGATGTCTGCGATTATAAAAGCAGATTTCCAAAAAGGAGGCTTACGGACCTTCAGCGAGGATCAAAGTATTTTAAATGTTCGCGTCGAGAACCTAAGCCAAGACTCAAATCCATAAAAAAATAACAGAAAATTAAAAATTAACCTGGAAAAAATCATGTGAAAAATACATTTAATTTTAGAAAAAAAAATTAGTTTCAAGTTGCTTGATTTATCGTTACGATATCCCCATTGTCACCGTAAGAGCTGGAAACGCTTGGACTATCAATGGAAACTTCAGATTGGTCCACGTTATAAACCTAGACGAATATGCAACAATTGTCGACAATGTAACAGCACTTTTACGGAAATATATGCCACCCAGCAGAACCAAAGAAATAATAACCTATCACTTGACACAAGTACAACAAAGACTTATGGAATTAGGTAGCACGCAAAGAAGTCGGAGATCAGTGCTGCCGCTACTACTTCAATCGAAATATTTTGCTTAATTTTCACAAAATTTACTTCGTCACTCCTTCTTCCAAAAATCTGCTTCACTTTTTGTTCTGCTTCAAATTTTAAAATTTTTTCCCTATATTACCTAATTTTTTTCCTATTCCCTTTATTACGATGAAAATAGTGGTTTAATCACTGAACATATGCAAACGCTATTTTTCATCACTGGAATGGCAACCCTTTATTTTTGCTTTGTAAAAGTGTCATTGCGTGAACTGTCAAATTGTTGTGAGTTAATAACGTACGGACATGTGATGTGCAAGATGAATCGGTAAGTAGTGCAATAATTTCCATAAAAAATATAAATATATTATAAATTATAAATTCTTTTATATCTTTAGCAAAGAAATACGCTCACCGACGAAGAACATGTTAATAAGTAGGTATGTATGTTTATTTTAATCTATCTTTGCAAATAAGTATTTCTGCATGGTGCGTTTCAATTCGTAATGTGAAAGAATAACTTAAAATTCAACTTTTTTTTTGTTAGCTATTTCCAAAAGGAGCTACCTGCACAAAATTCAGATCCAGAAAATGAAGGGTTAGTAAGTATATCATTGAACAAATTTATTTGTGTTTTATACATATAAAGAAGCACATGAAAATCAAAATGGCGGCTATATCAAGTTTTGTCAATTGACTTTTACAGTGGCAGGTGCAAATCATCATCTTCAAGTGATTCGTCTCCTCTAAAAAAAAACTTGTCTCGGCAGTGGCAGATCATCTTCTAGTGATTCGTCTCCTCAAAAAGAAAGGACTTGTGTAGGCAGTGGCAGATCATCTTCTAGTGATTCGTCTCCTCGAAAAGAAAGGACTTGTCTAGACAATAGGTAAATTTTGTTATCAAACATTTTCTCCGATTTTTAATAAAAGATATACATATGTACATATGTAACTGTTACAGTATTTCTTCTTCGGAATCTGACGACCATGAACCTGCAGCGACTTTTCCATCACGACAAAAAAATATAAACAACATTTCAGAGAGGAATGGAAGCGTGATTTAAGTTGGCTAGACAGCATCAAAGGCAAAGCATTTTGCAAAATTTGCCAAAAATATCTCTCTAACAATAAAACAAATATTGAAAGACATGGCTATGGTGAGTCACATAAAAAAAATGAATGCACATTGAAGCAGCAGCCGAAAATAAACCAAAATTCGAAAATTCGAAAAATAAAAATTGCGGAGCTGAAAATAATATTATTTTTGTGTGTTCACAATTAACCTTTTGCACTGATTACACCATTAATTGGTAATTGGTCTTAATGTGGTAGAACCAAAACAGCAGAGACAATTAATGGTGTATTGGCTGAAAATTGTATGGAAGATATGGCTAATTGTTTAAGACACAATAAGTTTTCGCTTATTATAGACGAATCTACTGACATAAGTACCTTAAAATGCCTAGGAGTAGTTGCTCGATATTTTGATCAACAAAAAGGCAAAATTCGTTTTCTAAAACTGATTGAAGTACAAAAATGTGATGCAAGATCATTATTTGAGGCGCTAAAAAAATTGGATTGGAAAATACCATTTGAAAATGTTGTTGGATTTGCCGCCGATAATCCCGCTGTAATGATGGGTGGCGTTTCAGGTGTTAAAACCTTATTAAAAGAATGGAACCCCAATCTTTATGTGCTTGGCTGCATTTGCCATTCAATGCATCTATGTCAGAGAACCTCAAAATTCACTATTTTTGTGCATTTATTCATACGCTAAAATTTACAATAACTCTGTACATGCAAAACAAAGTTCAACGTTGGTAATTTTTACATCCTTTCGTACACATTTTATTTTTGCATTTATTCGTTTTTTATTGAAAGTGCTTTATTTGCATTTTTGTTGCTTACGCAATATAACACAACTGAGTAAATTCAAAAGAACACATTCTTATACCTTTGTTTACATTAACAACAACAATAAACCACTCGATGAGACGCTTTTTACAAATTAACAACAATAAAAACAACATTAACAAAAATACATTGTACATACCTACTACTACTACTACTGTACTTTTTAAAATGAAAAAAAAGTCTGTTTCTATGGAAATTGTGTGTACCTACATATGTATGTGTGTTTAGTTTGATTTCAATTTTTTTTCTTGTACTACATAGTTAATGGTGAATAAATCCATGAGTAAGATTGCTTGATTTCTGGCTTTTTTGTTTGTATTTTTTTTTTCTGTACCAAAACAATCATTTTCGAACCGAACACAAAAACATCTTTATTAAAAAACGAAGCTAACGATTGTATAAACAACAAAGCACGATGTGCGTTATTTGAATGACTGCAAACCAGCAGCGAATATTTGCGGTTGAGGAAATTTCATTGTATGACCGCAAGCGAGTGTATTTGTTGCTGTTAATTAAATGCGATTTTTTTTCAATTGAATTTTGAGGTTCTCTGATCTACATATGTGCTCTCAACAGCCACGAAAACCATACCTCCAGAAATAGAACAATTAGTAAGAAACATTTATTATTTTTTTGCACATAGTAGTAAGAGGCAAGTGGAATTTCAAGAATTTCAAGATTACTTTGACTTAAAAAAGCATAAGATTTTAAAAAGAGCTGACACTAGATGGCTTAGTTTGGAACACGCCATAATAAGAGTGTTAGAACAATGGCCAGCTCTTCAAACTTATTTGGCTAGCGCTGCTTTTGAGGAAAATAATGACATTGCTAAAAAAAATCTTAGAACAAATGACACCGTTAAATAAATGCTATTTGCTGTTTTTAAGCAGCAGTCTAAAAAACGTAAATAAAATAAATTTAGAGTTTCAGGCAACAGAACCACGCTTCCATCAGCTCTTAAAAACATTAAAATTGTATTTAAAAAGTATTTTAAACAATTTCATGCACATAAACCTATTAAATTTTGAATCATTAAGTGAAGATACTATAGAAGATAGTACAATGTACAAAAAACTTGAAGATCTCGATCTTGGAACACAAACTGAAATGTTTATTCTATGAGGCACTTTAACCGCGGAAGAGATTTACTCTATGCAAAAAAATTGTTTACGTTTTCACATTTCGCTAAGCAAGCAAATTTTAAAAAGAATAAATTTTAAGGACCCAGTTTTGAAAGCACTACAAATAATTGATCCATTATCGTTAGGGGCAAGCCTTGTGCCACTTATTAATATATTCCCTATTCTCGTTGGAAATATGAACATTGAAGATATAAATGAAGAATGCAGACTTTTATTATTACATGCATTTTCCGAGGAAGAGATGACTCTTGAAATGTTTTGGCAAAATGTTTTTAAAGTAAAAAATAGTTTAGGAGAGCACATGTATCCACATTTGCGGCAATTTATAAGTTCTTTACTTTGCTTGCCTCATAGCAGTGCTTCCACGGAGCGTGTATTCTCCCAAATGAAATTGAATAAAACGGCTATCCGAAATTGTAGAAACAGTGAGTTCTATACTTCTAATTAAAGAAATAATGTCAGAATTTGAATTTGAAAACTGGGTTCCACCCAAAGAAATCATAAATAAATACCAAAAAATTGAGACCAATTAAAATTTAAAATTATTTTACCATATTTGTATACATATATGTACTTATCATAGTAACGAAATGTTATTTATATTATTATTTGTATGTTTTTTTTATTATATGTATCTATGTATATTTAAAATGAAATGTCATTTTTTTGTTTTTCTTATTAAATAAAATGAATTATATTGTTTTGTTTTCAAAAATGTATACTACTTCAATTTTATTCAATCTATTCCACTTTTTACCAAAATCTACTTCACTCAATTTTTCTCCAGCGGCAGCACTGTCGGAGATCGATTGACTGGATCGGTTCTGCCTGGAAGTGGGTAGCTGGAAACCCAGACGCTGCAGACTGGAATTCCATTCTCAAAAGCCAGAATTCAATAATAAGTAATAATAATTAACAATATAAGATCAATGAACAGCTCCTAAATAAGACAAATGAAGTAATCCAGAAAACCAATGAGCTTATTATTAAAACGAATGAGGTTAGCAGCGGTAAAGAAGCCCAGAGAATTGGACAAGACACAATGAACCAAGTTCTTGTTTTAAAAGATACTATTTACGAAGTGGTAAGAGCTTGTCAGCTAGCTAAGAGTGGAGTAATTAACACGAATCTACTGTTTAGGGCCGAAGTGGAAAACATCATTACCGAAATGGAGACCTGCCATATGCCAATGCCATAGAAGCCATTGAGTACGGAATTCCATCCGTCTACACAAATGGGTTCTTATTGCTATATGTTCTTTCCATCCCAAAACTGAAGAAAGAATCTTACCATAGATTGATCACTAGAACTTCCATCAGAGAAGGCAGACAAATCGAGCTTCCATTTAACGAAATCCTTATAAGCCAGGATGAAACTTTTGGAGTGATTAACACCTGCCTGAACATAAATAAGACGACAGTTTGTCAGCAGGCATCCCTGACTCAGTTAGCCGAAGAATGCTGTATACATACCACGTTTACTAAATTGCCGTTACAAGATGACCAGCACACAGATAGTGGAAATGATAACAACTGATATCGTCTTCCTTACAAACATCAGGGGCGTTATAAAAAATGAAAAGCATACAGAGTCACTTAATGGTACCTACCTGGTACAACTCCAGAATGAAAGCATACTTATAAATAATGAGACGTTCTCCAGCACGGCGGTCTCAAGATTACAACCACTTTCACCCGTACTGACAAGCGTGGCTAACGAGAGATTGTTAATAGATATCGACCAGGTACACAACATAAGTTTGCACAATGTAGACAAGCTTCAATATCTTGGAAAGAAATTGAACTTATCACTAAGCTCACATATTGGTATCGCGATAGTATTGTGTACCTGCATTGGGTTTTTGTGGCACAAAATAACTAAAAAAAAATGAACCTACCAGTAAGTAAAGTCCCACAGCAGGCTGATCCTGCCTCTCAACCTAAACTTGTTATCTGCGGGACGCAGATATTTAATGAGGGAGGGATTAACAACAGCGACAACACTGTCAATGAACTTAATTTGGCAGTGAAAGCAATAATTAATTAGCAAGTAACTAAACTTCAACATGCGCATCCGATCCAATTACAAGAATGCTTCGTTGCGATATTTCGATGGGAAAACAATTTTTAGTGATCAGCATTTGAATATTCGCGTGTGTTATTGCTGAGTTTGGTTTGGAGTTTGGTCTAATGGTCGGATAATTAAATTTGTATTAATAATTAATTGTGCTAATTTGTAAAGTGAATAAAATAATAATTAATTGTAATAGCTTGTGAAGTAAATAAAATTGTATATCCTTAAGAATAAATCCAGGCGCAGTTGATAGCGCCTAAAAAAATATATTTTTTTAAAACAAACCATTTAAGATCCTTTAACTCACACTTTTGTATTTCAAATAAAACCAATGTTTTGCTTAGTGAACAAAATTAATTATGGCACTAATATAAAAACAGGAGCAAATTAATAAAAGAATTCAGTATTGATTAACAATATTCAAAATAAAGTGTTTTGTTTACATTTTTTTTTAAATATTCGAAGAACGAATATTAACTGGAGCAGTCGGTAGGATCGCGATATAAGTAAAAACTTATTAACGTTTTAACATTTAAATCGCGAGTAACTGTACAAATAAAATCCTGCGATTCTCAAGGGACCCTCCAGGACTCTACGAAAATAATTCTTAAAAAATAAGAAAAGCTAATTTTAATTAACACTATCAGGCATGATCTGAAAATCACTTTTTCGTAAAGTGATTTGAAATCACTAAAAAGGTGTTCTGCCCACAAACATTTTTGAAATCTCGTGATTTAAAACCGGTTAGCTAACAGCATGACGATTTCAAATCACTTGAAGTTTTTTAAGCATTTTTGTTTTGAAATCTTTAATAAAATTATCACATACACATTAAATGATATGTCCTTGATTTGTTTTTGCATTAAAATTAATTATTTTACACGGAAGAACCTTTAAATTTACAAATTTAGGAAGCCGCTGTATTTTTTGCAAATGCTGTTTTAGTTTTGTTTACATTGGTCGTGATTTACTTTTTGTCAATGGTTGCCAGAGCAAAGAAGTCTTAAAGTCGTTTAGCATATGACTAATTTCTTCAATTAAATTAAACATTAAAAATAAAAATTGAATTAATTTGTTAAAAAAAAAACTAAGAGTAAACGATAATTATGAAGTTTGATTGGTTAAATTTTAATATACGAAGGTAAAAAATAAATGAAAATGGCAGCCATACATCCTAAATGAATGGCAACATTTTAAAAAGAAGCGCACAGTTGTTTTCTCGTGGTTTAGAACAATGAAAATCACGACTAAAAATTAAAAATCTCGTGATTTTCAGAACACCAAAATATTTCTCGGGTGATTTCAAAATCGTTCGTGATTTGAAATCACCGTGATTTCAGAACATGCCTGTATATAAGTAGAAACTTGTACGCGTTTTAATCCCGAATACATATACTAATCCTGCGATTCCCAAGGGACCCTCCAGGACTATACTAAAAATATCCCTGAAACTGAAGTGAAAAAGCCAATCGAGCGAGAAACTGGAAACACTACAACCCTTTCAGCACACCACCAAGAAGTCCATCAACTTAATAGATTAAGTTAACGTAAGTAAACATTTAATTAGATTAAGTAAATAAGTGAATGTGATAATATTATCATACTTTATAAAACAAAAACTGATTTCATGAGTGATACTGATTCTTTATCTGAGTATCCATCGGACATAGATTTCGAAGAAGTTATCCACTTTAGCGATACAGACTACACGCTTGACTCCGGTATAGAATCCAACGACGGTTATTTAACTGACGACCCTAGCGAACTTGTCGAACGAAACAGACGGGTAACTAGGAACAAACGACTTTTTAGGAAAAAACTAAGACAACGCATAAATCTCTGGCTCGGAGAATAACCAAGAGGACATCATGGTAGACCAACCACTTTCCGTTAGCATATATCCTTTAAAGTACTTAGGCAGACTACCGAATTCAACGGAGACTATCGAGATCTGCAGACATTTATAAACCTGATAGATAGGATCCATCCGATCCTTAGGGCATACGACGAACCATCTCAACTTTTATTTTCGGACATAATAAAGAGCAGAGCATAGAATTTTACAACGAAATAAAAACCAGACTCAGAAGCCTAAACAACAAAACTATTACGACGCTAGGAACAAGTGAGGCAGCTAATGAGTGTGCGAGAAACAATATGCGTACAGCACTAAATATATTCCGAGAAAAAATTCCAGAAACAATGCGGACAATAATAACGTGTAGGAACCCCGAGACGCTTAAAGATGCAATGGGCATACTGTTTCAATCGGGTTATGGGCATGCAACTGGTTCAAACGGAGTATTCTCCAATATTAAGAAACAGGGCGTCAATATAGAACAAAACGTAGGAAAAAACAGACAACAAAGAAACCAAAAAACTCTTTATCACAATCCCCAATTCAGTCAAAACCGTAATTTCGAACCGAATTTTAATCTAAATTACCGACCCAACTCTAATAGAAATTCAAACTTTAATCCAAATTCAAACTTAAATTCAAACTTTAATCCAAACTCAAATTTCAATCACCGACAA
Organism: Pollenia angustigena; assembly: GCA_930367215.1. NCBI lineage: Eukaryota > Metazoa > Arthropoda > Insecta > Diptera > Polleniidae > Pollenia > Pollenia angustigena. Next base: position 94,464,395 of record OV884056.1, on the reverse strand, counting down.
AACTTTAACAACCAAAGAAATGTTTACCATAAACAACCACAACCCGAACCAATGGATGTGAATATGGCTCAAAACAATATCCAGAAAATTTTCAATCACCTGCCTCCTCGGGAACTTACCATATATACATAAAAATTAAAAATAAGTTAAAATTCCTAATCGACACTGGAGCTACACACTCTATTGCCAATCCAGAAGTATGTAACCCTAAGTGGAAAATCCATACAAACCCTGTAACCATTAAAACATTAAAAAACGAAATCAAAATAGATACTGTTGACATTCACATCAACATACATTTAATTTTAATTTTATTTTTAACTATGTTAATGAACTACATAAGTTCAGTTTTTTGCTGACATAACATAATTTCATTTTTTGTTTTATTTTACCTTTTGTTTATAAATAATTGTTGACATATCATTATTTTATTTTGTTTACTTGAAGTTCAATCATCCCAAACAATTTTATTTTTACTTTTGTTTTTAATTGTTAACATAGCATTATTTTATTCTGTTACTTGAATCATAATTGTATACATTGAAATGTTAGTCAGCAATTATGCAAACGATTAATTGGGTCACTTCCGCATTGTGCAATAGTGGCATTCAGTTTTAATTAACGTATTAAATTTTAGTATATAAGACAGAACCAAAATAAAGAAAGACGTTCAATTACTATAAGGCATTTAAAGTGTTTTATTGATTGAATCTATTAGCGTTCTACAAGTTAAAGTGCTTGGAGGACAATTAAGGCAAATAATATATCAGTTCAGATTTATGTGTTTGAACTGAATCATATTATAGCCGTATTTCATATCACATTTATACATTGGTGACCCCAGAGTCTTTAGAATTACAAGTTTCCCCCCACCAGCGGTAAGAGACTTTTTACTCTAAAGGCATAACACGCAGCAATCATCCGGCACCAAATACATTCGTGACCCCAGAGTCTTTAGAATTACAAGTTACCCCCCACCAGCGGTAAGGGACTTTTTACTCTAAAGGCATAACACGCAGCAATCATCCGTCACCAAATAAAAGAAAATGAAGCATCCCACTCTACGCCACACTTGACATCTGATGAAGCAGATATTCCACCAATCAAAAGGGCCAGGACTAACAGCAACCCAATTCTTCTAACAACAATTTTAGCGATCCTTCTCATCCCAGCGGTCATAAGCGGTAACATCAATATCACCAACTTTCGCTCTGACCCAGGACTATATTTTGAAGGAATTGGAACTGTAAAACTCGTTACGGCCGAATGGAAGCTCATGGTATACTACGACTTAACACCCTTTTCGTCTGAGCTAAGGGTATTTCAGTCTGGAATATCCACTTTGCAGCAGTTATGCTCATCCATGCAACACCTGTGAACATGCAACACATTGGTAAACAATTTTATTCAAATTAAGGAAGATTTACTAGAGGAGAAGGCACTTTTTGTTACTAGTCGAACAAAAAGAGGCGCATTTAACATTGTAGGAAACGTAGCAAGATCACTGTTTGGTGTTTTGGACTCAGACTACGCAAATGAAATGTCAGATACCATTAAAAGGTCCAAGATCGAAACAGACTATCTTTTCCAGCTACTAAAAAACCAAACGTCCATCATTGATTCTACTGTTGACATCATTAAGCAAGATGAGCTTAATGCACAGAACCAATTAAGAGAAATTGTCCAAAATCTTAACGAAGCAACAAACGAAATAGCAAAGGAATCCGAACAAATCAGTCAAACACAACAAATGTCGCTACTCGCCAACCAATTGACCTTAACCGCCTTAAACCTGCAAAGAATAGAAAGGGGGAATAAAAGACGTGTTAACCGATGCTCATCATGAAAAAATCAGTCCGCTTCTATTAGCTCCTCATCAACTTAGGAATGAAGTAACCGTAATAAGGGCACATCTCCCAAGGCAACGTGCACTTCCTGTAGAAGACGATAGTCTGATACAATTTTATAAGCTAATGAAGGCCAGTGGAGCGATAACAAAGAGCGAAGTTACTTTTGAAATTATGTTGCCACTTGTCGACCAGCAATTCCTAGAGCTCTTCAATGTAATTCCAGTTCCAACAATAAAAAAAAATCTTCTAATATCTATAAACTCAAAGGAATCTTTTCTAGCAATTAATTCACACAGAGATGAATATATTCATTTTTCAACTGAAGACGTTACCAACTGCATAATGCCTAAACCCGATGAATACATATGCCAAAACAAGCAAGTCAAGCTCAAGGGGGACACACTTGCCAATTCCTGTGAAATAAACATTTTTAACAACCGGAACACAGCCAACTGCAAACTTATCCGAATTCCATCCAACACAACATGGACACAATTAAAAAATCCTAACAACTGGATTTTTGCTTCCACCCCAGAAGTAGAAATCTCAGCAGTCTGCGGCACAGAAACTTCACAACACTTTATAAGAGGCACTGGCATAATGCAAATAGACCAAACTTGTATAATCAAAAACAATTTCATCACGATTCAAGGTCACTTTAGTGCGTCAAACAGTTTGCACACATCATACGTCCAACTTAAACACATCGACCATATAAGCAGACCACAGGAAATCAAACAGATTCTTAACACCACAAATAGCCAGTTTAAGACTCACCTTAATCAACTCAATAACCTGCAAAAACAACTTAATGAGTCAACAATTACACGTCTACCACAGCTAATCAAGTCTAATAGTCAACATCATCATATATATAGTAAGCTATTCCGCACTTATAATTTCCTTGCTCCTCGCGGTAACCATAACACTAATTAAAATAAGCTCAACCCATCAAGAAGGAATAGGCCACAACTCCAACCAACACCGCATCCAGTTCCATTACCCCGACCTGTCACCATTGACATCATAGACACCTAACCCACATAGGTTATCATCGACCAGCGGTCAACGCGGGGGAGAATGTTGACATTCACATCAACATACATTTAATTTTAATTTTATGTTTAACTATGTTAATGAACTACATAAGTTCAGTTTATCGCTGACATAACATAATTTCATTTTTTGTTTTATTTTACCTTTTGTTTATAAATAATTGTTGACATATCATTATTTTATTATTTTATTAGCGTTCTACAAGTTAAAGTGCTTGGAGGACAATTAAGGCAAATAATATATCAGTTCAGATTTATGTGTTTGAACTGAATCATATTATAGCCGCATTTCATATCACATTTATACAGATACTACATATTTACGAAATCCCTTTGTTTTCCGAATTAGGCGACACTACGGAAAAATGTAGGCTTATTGAATGCGAGTTTCTTCAAACTTACGACGGAATAATCGGTAACGATATCCTTAAAAGATTTTACGCAATTATAGATTATAAAAAGAATATACTAGTAATAAACAATAAAAAATACCTCTCCTTTACGATAAAGCACTTAAAGTAGACAAATCTGTTAACCTAACAGAAAGAACAAATAAAGAAAGACCGACGAACGGAGAAACCCGAACCGACCACGTGAACACCGAAGAGAGAGATGCAATTTTAAAATTATTAAGAAAATACGTTGCAGGAACGATGGACAGCGTAGACGAGACAATAGAAGAAAAGATAACGCGAATCATAGGGTTCTACAATAACACGATTCACAGTACAACTGGAGATAAGCCTATAGACTACATAAATGGAAAGATACATGAAAGTAAATATAAATTTATACATAACTTATTGGCTGAAAAAAAGGGAAATATATTGCAAAAATTAATAAGGATAAAGAAAATGTGGAGATACAAACTGGCCAAGTTTATTTGAAAGACGAAAGAGGAGGTAAAAACCATTCTAAATTTCGAAGAGTAGTAGTATCACAAATGGACGAAGACCAAGTAGTAACGGACAGAGGACATAAATATTATAAATCACATTTAAAACGAAAGAAGAAATTTCAGAATGAAAATACTCCGGGAGTAACATGAATCTTATTTTTACCCTTTACTTACAGATGATTTCGTATATAATAGTTTTAATATCAACATTTACTACCATAAGCACACAAATACTAGAAGTACAAGACTTATCAAACAACCATGGATACCTACCAATTAAATTAAAGGACGTAGACATAATCGAAAATTACGCAAAAATAATCCATATTATTAATACAACCCAATACCTAGAAACAGCGGACATCTTACAGGATAACGTACGCAAACTAACATCCACCTATACGAACGTTATTCCACTATTATACAGCATTAACCAAAGTATGACTTTATACAAAACAAATATTAAAAACTTAATACCTAAATTCAGAGAAAAACGAGGACTGATGAATTCAATAGGCAAAGGACTAAAAAACGTTGCAGGAACGATGGACAGCGAAGACGAGACGGAAATATTTGAAAGAATCCAAAACCTAGAAAAAACTAATGGAGAAACAATAGTTGCACTAGACGAATTGACTTACTTAAGCACCTCCATTTCAGACAGAATATCTAACATAACAGGCCATATAAACAGCCAACAAAAATTCGTTCAAAAATATATTAATAAATTTAAAACGGAAGTCGAAAACAGAATACTAAATCTAGAAGACGAAACTATATTTTAAGAAAACATATTCCAAATTAATAATGATTTAAACTTATTAATGTACCATGTGAACGCAATTGGACACGTTATTTTTAACTCAAAAGGAGTAGTACCATCAGACGTTCTGACAGTCAAAAAAAATTCGACTTCATAAACAGAATCGAATCTTATTTTCATACGCAAGTATCAGTATCATATAGGGGAAATTTAGTAATTTTAGCTCTTGTTTTTTTGTCACAAACTGTTAAAATTTTAAAATTGCATTGTATAAACTAAGTTAAAAACTTACGAAAACTATAAAATTAATATAAATGAAATGTTTATCTTAGAAAAATTCATGCTAAAAATGAACGAAGATAATGCATCATATCCTAATCTAACCATCAAAGAAATACATTTTAATGAAACACTAAAAATTGTAAACCACAAGCTAAACAGAAATACACTAATAAATACGTATAGTAATTTCAGCTTTACTACAATTGTAATTTTTATTGTAATTATAATCTACATAAAAAACAACAAAAGAACATACATTGTGTCTTCGTCGGAGCCTCGAACTAACGATGGGGGTGTTATAGTGCCACCCAATATTCTCATATCATTTTGGTTCTCATAACAAAAATGCAATTCAACATCCTTATTTTTTTCATACATTTTACATCCGCTCCCACGACGAAAATGTCCAGACATTTTTCCAGTTAAATTTAAAAACACTGTTTTGATTACACGCTTATGCTTAGTAAACAAACTCACAATTATGTTTCACACTTTTTATTTTTCCAAATAAATTTAAAAACACTGTTTTGTTTTTACACACTTATGCTTAAGCTTCGTACAGACGATGGTCAGATCTTACAATGTTGTCATAAAAATTGCCTGAAAATGTCTTGCAAATGTGTGGACATTGTAAGCTCATTTTCATTTGGAAGATGTGTAAAATGAATGCATCTGACAATGACATCATTGTCAGAAAAATGACAACATTGTAAGATCTGACCATCGTCTGTACGAAGCTTTAGTAAACAAAACACACAACCATTTTTAGCACACTTTTGTATTTCCAATTAAACCAATGTTTTGTTACTTATTTCCAATTAAACCAATGTTTTGTAACTTATTTTGTATTTCCAATTAAATCAATTTTTTGTTACTTATTTTAGCACACTTTTGTATTTCAAATGAAACCAATGTTTTGCTTAGTAAACAAAATTATTTATGGCAGTTTAATATAAAAACAGGAGCAAATTAATAAAAGAATTCAGTATTGATTAACAATATTCAAAATAAAGTGTTTTATTTACATTTTTTTTTAAATATTCGAAAAACGAATATTAACTTTTAAGATCAGATAACGGCGGTGAATATCTGAGCAAAGATTTTGAAAACTTTTTACGCGAACGGTGTCGAAGGGCTCTAAATACATTATGATTGGTAACAGTGAGGAATGCAAAGCCTATAAATTATACAGCCAAACTACTCGTAAAGTAATAGTCGCAAGAGACGTAGTATTCTTTGAGGACACTTTTAATAACGAAAAACAAAACGATGGTGCTAATGTTTTTACGTTTTTATCACAACAAGGATATTCAGAATCAACAGTCGCTTGAGGAAACACACCTTGAGGATGAAGTTCGTGAGTTCATTCCCCCCGACGAAGATAACTCAGTAACTGAACAACCAGAAAATGGGGCAAGCGGCATAATAGAAAGTGTAAATGAAGAAGGAGCAGTTGGCGGGTCAATAGTTAAAATTGGACCAGGCGGACCCAAAATAATACGCGATGGTACCAGAGGGCGCCCTAAAAAGGTATTTAACGAGATTCATGCTATGGGTAAGTGTTCTATTGAAACCCCGGAAAATACAGAAAGGGCTTTAAGAATTGTTAAAATCCATGCAGATAGAGTATGATTCCCTTATTAAAAATGACACATATAAACTTACTGATCTACCTCAGGGTCACATTGCGAACGATGACGTTCGATATCGTTAAACAGGCAGTTTGTCCTAAGTATTGCCTTGTTAAATAAACAACACGTTAAGCCGTGGAATAAAGGAGTGAACGTAACAAATCTTGGGCATCGACAAAGGAGACGTCTGCTTCGCTAGCCCTGATCTTCTGCGGCCAACGGATTAAGATTTCAGTAAAATCGCAGAAGGAAATTGTAAGTAATAGTGAAAATTTTGTAATAACTGAGAAAATTGAAGGGAAAATTCATAATGAAAGCAAAACAAATCCTAAGAATTTCCAGAAACATTTCATGCTGTGGCGGACCTTCAACTCGAAGAGGAACTATCGTCTAATACAGAAAAGGAAGGATTAAAAAAAGTTCAAACCGGCCATTTCTGAAATAGTGCCAACTAGGGCTTGCATTAACCGGTTAATCGGTAAATTGCTAAAAAAAATTCATTACCGAAAAACCGGTTAATACATTATTTTTTACAGGTTTTTTCGGTAAAAATGTATGCTTTATATTTTACAATATTTGTCGTTTTGTTCTGTTCCATACATACCAACTATTTTATAAGTAAATAGTTGAATTTAATATTTAAAATATATAATTATGTATACTATAATAAAGAAATTAAACTTTATTTATAAAAAAGTATGTACGGAACAAAACGAAAAATATTGTAAAATATAAAAAATTTCTTTCTCTTACTCGCACCTACGCAAAAATTAAACAAATTTTGATTTCGTGTTGTGTGTTGTGTACAGGGTTTAAAAGCACCCATCAGCTGGATGCTTTTTATTTTTGCTTTTGCCACTGCTATTGAAATTTTTAATTTTTTTTTTCCAATAGCCAATGTTTTGTTTTTCGTTTGTGCAAAAAAGCAAATGTCCTATTTTGTATATTTTTATTTTTTGTGTAGGTTTCCTACTTAACTGTTCACATGATTCGACCATTCCAAATTTTCATTAAAAATAATTCCCAAATTCTTTGCAGAAGAAAAAATATCTATACGTTGATGGTTTAACATTATTTCAAAATTTGTTCGCAATTTTGTAGATTTTTTATGTATAACAATACATTTTGATTTTTGTGGATTTAGTTGCAACTTGTTAGCATTTGCCCACAGGTGTAAGCTTTTTAAATCATCATTAAGCTTAATAATATTTTCGGTTATGCATTCAGTGGAACTACTAACATAGAGCTGGACATCATCAGCATATAACTGTATGTTAGAGTGTTTGAGACAACGTGGTAAATCATTAACATATACAGAAAAAAGTAGCGGTCCTAAAATCGACCCTTGTGGGACTCCTTTGGGAACAGGCAAAGCAGTAGAATATGTACCATTTAGAAAAACAGATTGAAAGCGGTTGCTCAAATATGAATTGAGCGATGTAGTAGATGTTCTTGAAAAATTGAAAAATTTTTTAAGTTTATGGCAAAGTATAGAATGATCAACCGTGTCAAATGCTTTTGAGTGATCCAGCAAGACTAAGATGTTGACTTTTCCAACGTCAATTTCAGACCGAATGTTCTCACAAACGTCAATTAAAGCAGTGACGCAGCTATGTTTTTCTCGAAAACCAGACTGATAAGGAGTAAAGTAATTATTACATCCTATAAATTCGTTTATCTGGACGTGCATAAGTCTCTCCATAACTTTTGAAAGAAAAGGAAGCAAAGCTATTGGTCTAAAGTCTGAATTTGATTTGGGTATTGGTATTATCTTTGCTTGCTTCTAGCGTGAGGGGAAGATACATGTGGTGATTATTGTGTTAAAGATGTGAGTAAGAAAGGGTAACAGCTGCGGCATAAGTAATTTAATAAAACGTGGATCTATGTTGTCAATTCCAATAGCATTTGATTTAACTGAAGATATACTCATTAAAAACCTCAGATTCATTCACGCAGCGAAAATTAAATTCATTGTTTATTTCAGTATTTTGCATGGCATTAAAATAGTTCATTGTATAAGAGTCGTCAGTTGTATTATAAATGTTAGTAAAAATTCTATTGTGTTCATCTGCAGTCAAATTACTATTTATATTTGAGTCCTCTTTGCCGATTCCAATATCTCGAATCGTTTGCCAGGTTTTTTTACTGTTTATAGCATTTTTAAACCGATTACCATAGTATTGAAATTTAGCTTTTCTTATTTCACGGTTTACATCCCTTCTTAATCTGCAGTAATCAATTTTAAGAGCATTGATTTTAAAACGCTTCCATCGTGAGTAGGCATCATCTCTTTTTTTAATTAATAGGTGTATGGATGGGGTGAACCAGGGTCTGGTGCTAGGTTTAATATTCTTGGTTATATAGGGTACAGTCAAATTATGTAAGTATGAAATACTGTTTTCCAAAAACAAAACCTGATTATCTACAGATGGTGTACAGTACACATAGTTCCAGTTTATTTCAGCAAATTTCTCATCTAATAATTGGTAATTAATACGTTTAAGATCATAGTAAGACAGTATATGGGATTCATGACTCAAGTGAAAGTCATAAGATGTAAAGATAAGGTCATGCTTTGAGAAACATGGCGCTGATAATTGATCGTATAAAAGGACTTTTGAAAGATTGTTTACAAAGAACAAGTCAAGCAGAGTATTAGATGTAGAAGTGAAGTGTGTCGGTGTTTGTAGATTAATAGATTTAATACCTATTGATAACATATTATCCATAAGTGACGTATCAGTAAATAAATTAGAGTTAAAGTCCCCAGCAATAATTAAATCAGTATAAGACAGCGTAAGTTCCTCGAGATCGCTCATAAGATGGTCAAGAGGAGTATGACGATTTGGTCTGTATACACACTGGAACATTTTATATTAATTTATCGACCAATGAATAAAATACTTAGTGACATGGGTACCGAATACAATAATCTAGTTCTTGTGGAACTTCTTACACTTTTGAAAATAGAAAAAGCAACATCAGCACCTTACCACCATCAAACAGTAGGAACAGTTGAAAGATCACATCGCACCTTTAATGAGTACATACGCTCATACATTCACGCATCCAGGAGCGATTGGGATAAATGGATAAAGTATTTTGCGTATACATTTAATACTACACCCTCAACTGTTCATGGATACTGCCCGTTTGAATTAATTTTTCCAAACCTACCAAATTATAATCCACTGACACAAACCGATAAAATAGATACCATATATAATTTTGATGACTATACAAAGGAAGTAAAATTCTGTCTACAAACAGCATTAAATAGGGCACAACACTTAATTGACAAAATGAAACATTACCAAAAATATTCACATGATAAAAACACAAACAACACTAAAATTACAATAGGTCAAGAAATATTCATTAAAAATCACACAGCACACAAATTAGAACCAATTTACAAAGGGCCTTTTAAAGTTATTGATATTGATGATAAAAGCAATGTATTTGTAAACATAAAGAGAAAAAATCAAAAAATTAATAAACAAAACATAAAGATTTTTAATAAATAATTTTAGTAATTTTCTATATTTAGCAATAGCATTTAGAAATTTATACAATACTAATTTGAACTAAATTTATGTGAAAAAAAGAGAACCTTTTTATGTTACGGAAAAATTAATGTTATTAATTATATTTAAAAAATATTTCAAATATTATACAAATACTATAACCTTTACAAAGAAAGTTCTTATCGACATCAATTGATCAATGATCTCCATAAGACCTTTCTATTCATAAGGGGAGGTGTAGTGAAAATAACAAATGAATGACTAATAATAATAATATTTTAAACTAAAACGTTTAAAGTCAATGACTGACCTACTTTTGGTTCCAATACTTAATGTCAACGAACAATGCATTTTAGGTATGCACATTTATTTAACACCGTCGTTGGATCGCATTACATTATTGGCGACTAGTCATTATGTATTTTCACTTACCCTCAAATTCTTTTAGTTTAAAGTATCACCATAATTATAATTATAAGTATATATGACACATTAATATAATTGTTTTTAAGTAGTAACACAAAAACCATGAATCAATAAAGACTTACCATTAAATCTAAAATAAACCACCGCGTTAATCATTTATTGTTTAAATTAAATGTTCGGCCATGAATGCCGAACTTAACAAGAAAAAAGATGACGAGGGCCATATGGCATCAACTAGTAAAATTCAAACAAAGTCATCGCTAGCACTACAAACAGTAATATATCAAATTTCTTTATAAAAAGGGTTGATGATTCACTTATAGCTGTTCTTGCGCGTTTTACAGCAAAAGATAATATACCGTTTTATAGAGTTGCAACATCCTACGGTATCCGAGTACTAGCTAAAGCTAAATATAATAAAGAAGTACCAAGATCTTCCCATACGATCAAACAAATTGTAATGGACTATGGGGATAAAATTCGCAAACAAGTGGTTGAAGATTTATCCAAACGAAAAGCTAATAAAAATGTATTCAGTTTGACGTTTGACGAGTGGACGTCTGTTAAGAATCAACGATATCTGAACATAAACGTTCATGGAAATGACCGCTTTTGGAATTTTGGTCTTGTGAGAGTACATGGTTCGATGCCAGCTGATAAATGTATAACGCTGTTGCAAAATAAATTAAATGAGTTCAAACTAACTTTAGACAACATTGTTTCAATTACGACTGATGGTGCTTCGGTAATGAAGAAAGTAGGTTCGTTGATTAATGCTAATCATCAATTGTGTTTAGCACACGGTATTCAGCTAGCCGTCATTAATGTTTTATATCGTAAAAATGACATGAGCGATATTCATATAGAGGAAGTAAGTATTGTGAATGAAACAGAAACCGATTTAGAAAGTGAAGAAGGAATATTCGAAGAAAATGAAGTGGGCTTTGAAGTAATTAATACGGTAGGTACCCTCTTATATTGATGTTCAACATGAAGAAATGAGTCCTTTAATAACAAAAATTAGAAAAATTGTTGTATTGTTTCGCAGATCCCCTACAAAGAACGACAATTTACAGAAGCATATTAAGGAAGAATTTAACAAAGAGCTGTCATTGATCATAGATTCAAGAACCAGATAGAATAGTCTTTGTGCAATGCTAGAGAGATTTTGCGAAGTTGAAAGTGCAATAAGAAAAAGTTTAATCGGCATTAAATCTGAGTTAAGTTTCAGCGAAAATGAAGTTGTTTTACTTAAAAATATAATTGCATCATTGCAACCCGTAAAACTTGCTGTGGAAGCACTATGTCGAGAAGACGTTAATTTATATGTTTCAGATAAATATAACGATGAAATTTATGTTAGATGAGCTTTGTGCGCAAAACACACTTCTAAGTAAAGAACTTAAAGAATTGTTACGGATTTTTTTTTCCTTAATGTTTTTTTCTATCTTTTGAATCATGATTTTAACCCTCACCCAATATGTTAGGTCATGCAACCATACCCTTTAATTGCGTCATTATATATATTTCTGCTGTAGTTCTTTTTTCTGGCCACGGATTTTTGCCCTTACCTAATATATTAAACCACGCAACTGTACCATTAAATTGCGCATCATTATGCGCCTAACATGCATTTTTATATTTGCTTACATATTTGCATTCTTCCACTTATTCGCAATACATGGGCGAAGCCCGTAGCCGATAGAAGTTGTTTGTTTGTGTTTAACGATCGTATGTACTTCTTTGGAATTTGATTATACACACACGCACACCCTGTGTGGGGTGTGTGGAGTGTGGTGTTATAGAAATCTTTACCGTTGGGTTATAAAACTGATATCTTTGAATTTTAATTATAGTATGTCATATTATTCTGAGAGTGACTGTTCGTATAATTATAGTAATAGTGAAGATGAAAAAAGTGAAGAGAATTCGTCTACCAAGTCCTATCGAGATATTGTCTATCGAGATGATACAGAATGCTCAACAGGAAGAAATAACTTTGAGTCCAGTGATTCCACCGGTAATATCAGAAACTATAATACCAAATACACAAGATGTGTTGATGGAACTGAATATAACTTTAGAAAACGAAGATATTCAACAACAAGTGAAAGTTCTGACATATCCAGATCCAGTCGGTCCTTCAACTTCAACGGTTTTAAAGAAATCTCCAATAGTAGTGAACTCATCGCCGATGATGTCGCCAGTGGAGGTAATAGAATTATTGTGGGAAAAGACGGTATTTCTACAAGTAATTTTAGTGGTATTGAAGAACATCGAAAGATTGTGTATGAAAGAAAAGAAATTTAACCTGGAATAGAATTATTATTTTGATGCATCAAGGAATCTTGAATGTATTAAAACACCTGAAAGCGAAAGAAGTCGACTTGAATCAGCTTTCGTTTCAGGATTTTCTAAAATCGCTCCAAAAAGACGAATATTACACGATGTTTACCAAAAAGAATATATGCCAACAACTATGGAATGTGATTTTGGAAAATTATATGAAAAACATAAAGGAGCCCTCTTCATCGTGTGCGACCACAACGACCACTACCACGTCGTCCATGATTGCTCCTACCATAATTACAGCTGTAGATGTTCCGTCATCGAATCATTTACAACAGAAGGAAGTGTTGGCCGACGATTTGCTAGACGAGTTATTGCCTCTATCGACTTCGGAATACAACACTGGATCAATATCGCAGTCTATTTCGAGAGGGACGGACGAAAAATTCGTATCTTGGACATCGCCGGGAGAAACAGGATACCAGGTAGTGAAGTTGGACGTGTACAATTTCAAGAAGATTGTCGGAATGGACAAGAAGAATTGGTGGAAGGAGGCGGAGTTCAGGTCAACTTTTATAGTGAACAGTCCAGTAGATCCAAATCATATACTAATTCGCAAAATAATGCAGAATGTAGCGAAGAATATAGTAGCTATTCCAGAAACGAAAAAGGAAGTAAAGCCGAAAGGATTATTCAGTGGCTACAAAAATACCCAGTTTCGCCAGTAAATCATATATTTTCTTTAAAATTTCCATTTAGATGTTAACCATAATAACATCTAAATGGAAATTTTTCAATACAATGTCTCCATTAATGTTAAATATTATGAAAATTCATTCTATCGACTTCTATCGGCTTACGGTATCATGCAAATGTCTTTCAGTTGGTAACAACTCTCATCTTGATGTAAAAACAAAATCTTTTACATCATAACATACAACCAGTGGTCTGATACCACCGTTAACAGAATACCTGTTTTGAGTAATGTAACCTTGGTTGACATTGCGCATGATTTAATTTTTCGTTTTACTTCTTTCTCTGAAAAATACATACAGACGTTTTCGCAACCTGCACTGCGTATGAGACTTATACAAAAGACAAATGACCAACACTACTGCAGAGTTTTTTTTTTTCCATCACAATTGCTATGTACAAATACATGCATACACATATACGTGTGTATTATCTCTCTCACGACAATAATAACAAGGGGCGAAAGATGGAATGGCAAGTGAGGAAAACAGATTTTTTTATGAATGAAATACGTTCTAATAAGAATTATGATGCAATTTCAATCAGTTGGGTTTTGAGCAGTCGAGCAGGTAGTTGATTTTTAGCAGTGATCTTGAGCGGTCTAAAAATGTCGGTTGAGCGAGTTAAAATAACTTAAAATATTTCAAGAAAAAAAATTATTTTAAAACGCAAATCAATGCAAATAATTTCAAACAACAAACCAAAAAATTGAAAAATTAAATTTGAATTGTTAATTTATTTTAAATGGATGCTAGAGAAAACTTGGTCGCGGTAAGTATCCCATAACGTAGCGATTGTTTTGTAAACGGGACAGGATAATTAAATTGTAGGGTACCAGCCTGACATAGGGAGGTGCAGGGAACAGTGTACCCCTATATGGCGCAACACCTAGCCATATCATCACTCAGTGTGATGTCAAGTAGTCATTTCTTCTTTTTCCTTAACTGTGTGATTTTCGGATTTTTCATATTTTATATTTTCGAGATATTGTAAACATACTTCCGGGGGTGTGAAGTATGGATATGCTTACGTGCCAAAACCCTGGTTAAGATCAATTTTACTTACTGAGCTAGCTTTAATATCCCCTTAACCGGTCTTTGGATCGTTATTTGATTTTTTTTTTAAAGTTTTGTAACGGCGCGTAACAGAATCTCTAATTATACGCAATAAAGAAACATTTGTTCAGATATTTTGCACTATCTCCATTATCCAAATGTTATTAATGTAAGAATAAGGAATGACGGTGATAATTATGAAATATTTAATAAAACAGCAAAACGATTGATAATAAAAAAAATCGTTGAATTAATTGAACGGTTTACGTTAAATGAAGAGTCCGAAACTGAAATTTCAGATTCAGAAGCATGTTCTTCAGATGAGCGTGCCACTCCGTCAACATCAGCATCGCCAGCGTTAACAATGAAAGAAAAGTTGCAACTTACAATTCAGCAGAAGATGAATAAATCGAATTTGGAAAGTAGTCGGCCAAAATCACCTAAAGCTAAAGGATTAGCGAATATTATTAAAAGGGAAATGGAATTTTTCCAAGAACAAAACATCCGAGGTAAATATTTAGAGAAAGCATTTAAAATGTTGTTGACTGTTCGACCGACAAGTGTCGAATCGGAGCGCTTATTTTCAGCAGCCGGTCTGATCTGCACCAAGTTGAGGTCGAGCTTAAATGATAACACGTTAGACACAATGTGTTTTTTTAGGCAGCATTTTAATCAAAAACAAGAGTTGAAATGAAGTTTAAATTTGTTTCCAATTTACGTTTATACTTTTTTTATATATTATAATATTATGAATTAATAAAATAAAAGAATGATTTAATCAAATAACTGAATGAATTTTATAAAACAAAATTTTATAATTAATTAGTTTGAATAAAATATCCACTAACTAAAATACTTTCAAAATTACCGGTAAATTCCCAACTACAGTGGTGTTAACATTCTTCCCCTCAAAAAAAAAAAAAAATATACCATCGCATGAACTCGCCAATAAAATTATAGATACTACAAATAAGCTTTGCAAATGAATTTGAAAGTATGAAAACTTTAAAGGTCCATTTTGCGCCATTTTATAAATCTCTAAATATCATTGATGTAGATTTAATATAAGCGCAAAATACCACCTTCAACCTCGTGTCACCGCATTAAGTAAAACCAGAGTACAGTGTTTTTTTGGTGAGAAAAAAACGCTCCTGAAGTAAAACCAGAGCACAGTGTTTTTTTGGTTGGAAAAAATAACGCGCCTGAAGTAAAACCCGAGCGTAGTATTTAAAAAAAGAAAAGGACCGTTAATAGTAAAAAAGAAAACGCGCCTTAAGTAAACCTGAACAAAGTATTTTAAAAAAGGCCCGCAAAAATTCAAAACGCGCCCTAAAATAAACCAAGAACAAAGTGTGTGTTGTTACGGATTTAAAATTATTTTTTTTTTCAACATTTGAATTTTACCCGGAAATATTTTCCCTCACCTAATAAATCTAAACATGCAATGGTACATGCAAAAATTTTTTCCCTTGTACATAAATATGCATTTAAATTATATTACCCAGCGGTAAATATTGAAAGAAACACAAGTGGCAGGCCTTTTTGAAGGCCTCTATAACCCTTTCTATAAGATTCGCTTCACATGATATCCTGCCTTCAGAAGTATGCCTTCAAGAAGGTATAAACTTCTTTTTAAAAGACCTTCTGAAATATTCAGTGGGAAGGGATCGAAGTTGTTTTTAAAGGAAGTGTGGAAGGCCTCGCGCCCAATGACAACCTGTGTAAAAAAATAAATGAGTATGGAATGCGGCGGGAAGGGCTTCTGACTGCTTGTGACTGCTAAATAAGGCCTTCTATTAGGCCTTTTTACTCATTCTAGTTACCGCTGGGTAATTGCGCAGTTGTATTCATGATACTTATGTATTGTTAAGAACATACATTCGTACATATTATAGTGACATAATTTAGTAATAAATAAGAACATACATTCGTACATAATTTTAGCGCATTAACTCTCTTACACAATATTTATTTTAATTTACAAACTGCATACACCGCATTTTCATTGTTCTGTAATTTGTTTATTAATTTTGTGTTAACTTTTAACAATTTCTATGGATTTGCTTTACTTTATTTTATTTTTTTCAATTCCCTATGCTAATCCCCGCGAAGATTGACGCTTGTCTGCAGGAAAGAAACCAGAGTCTCTGGCGGGGATCGAACCCGCAACCCCGGGTTTGATAGACTAGCTCACTACTAGCTAGCCTACCGGGGCACTAAACCATTTATAATTAGGTCATTTGTTTATTAACTTGTTTATTAATTTTGTGTCAAATAAACCATTCATAATTAGGTCATTTGTTTTCTGCAACTTAAACATTTTTACTTCCTCATTCAATTATTATTATTTAAGCTAAGCATTTTATTATTAAGTCATTTTTATATAAAAGAAAGTAAAAAATAAAGATAAGTCAGTCGTGTTTTTAGTAATTATACGTGTGTTTTACTTTAATACGGCTTCCTTCAGGTTTAAATTGCTTGTAAGGAAAATTGTTAAAAAGTTAGCGTCAATCTGGATTTATGTGTTTAGATTGAGTCACGTTAACGAGACAAACATAAACATTTGGTGACCCCGACGTGATCTAGGTTTCCCCCCACCAGCGGTAAGGGACTTAGATAGAAAATACGCAAGCTATCAGACATTTAAGGACAACAGTCCATTCAACTGGCGCCAACACATTGGTGACTACCGCATTCAAGGACACGAAGTCCAGTTACTAGGTGCCAATTCACACGTTGCAAGTCTTATTGATCAGCTTGCTACCTTATAGGCGAGAGAGAGTGAGAGAGAAACGTTTATTTTCCTCTCTTCACTCTCGTTATAAAGTAGCAAGCTGATCAATAAGACATGCAACGTGTGAATTGGGACTAGGCACCAGAAACATTTTGGTGACCACTCCAGTCAGGACATCAGGTCCATCATCAAGGCAACAAAGGCCACGTTGTGTAGGTCGGAATTAGAATCAAGGGTATCAGGACACCTTGAAGTAATCAATCTCGCAAGTGGTGAATCCTTGACAAATCAACTCAAGTTTTTAATCAGCTCAGAATGACAACGCTCCAGGATCTGATAGCGCAACAGAAAGTGAGGGCCAGTAATATTGGAAAAGTCATTTCCATTATTAAAAAGGCCCCACTTGACCGACGATGTGAGGAATTTTATCAGAGCAAACGTAGTGAGCTCGTTTCTCTATGGCAGGCGTTCGAAAAAAAAGAAAACAGAATTCGGAGCGATGCCACGTTATCGGAACAAGATCCTTATATGGTTACGAACCTATACAAGGCAATTGGCGAACAATATAGCTCCACAATGGAATACATTGAGACACAGATAATAAATTTGAAGCCGTTAAGCAGCAAGCCAGTCCCAACAACAAGAGAAAAGGTCATAGAACCGATAACCACCCAGCCGATAACCACTCAGCATGACGCACAAGGGGAAGCATTGCAGGGACTAGCTAGACGGATAACTGCTCGGATGACAGCGCTGACTCGTCTGTTACACGGGTTGGAGTCAGTAGAAGCTGATCAGCCAAGACAGGTGTATCAACTCAAATCCGAGACGATAAAAGGGCTATGGACTTAAATCCAAGAGTTATACGACAGCATGTGGCAACAGACTGACGATACATCAAGAGTGGTACCACCCCAAGGTAAATACGATGACTTGGAAGATTTAGTTCCGCACCACCTTGTTAACCTGGCAATACAAGCAGACAAATGCCATGATAGCAGATCTATTGCGCCACAAGTCAGAAGCAACGGTGACTGACTGTGGCGGCAATTCTATGAACTGTTCTTAGAGATGGTGGACAAGAAGGCTCTCCCAAACGTACAGAAGATGTGGTATCTCAAAATCAACTTATCGGGGGAGGCTGGCAAACTCATTAGCCATCTAGCGCTAACAGAAGACAACTACAAAACGGCATGGACACTTCTTCAGGAACGTTACAACAACAAAAGGATTTTGGTAGCCACGCTTGTCGAAAGGATTCTGAACCAACCGAAGGGCACGTCATCAACTGTCTCACTTCAAGCTCTGCATGATACAACAAAAGAGTGCATGTTGGCACTCAACAATCTAAATATTGACACATCTACTTGGGATGCCATTCTCATTCAGGTACTCCTGAAAAAATTGGAGCACACTCTGTACATTCGGTTCATGCAATCACTATTGAACCCTAAAGTGGTGCCGACCATTAAAGAATTATTTGACTTTTTAGAGAGACAATTTGAATCGATGGAGTCAATTGGTAAAAACACATCAAGCACCCTTCAAAATTCAAGCAAGGCTGTTTTTCCATAGCAGCTGTAGAGAATAATAGCCACTGAAAGTTATGCCACAATGGTAAACACCGCAATTATCATTGCAAGCAATTTCTGGCAATGACAGAACCTGAACGACTCAAATGGGTACAACAGCAGAACCTGTGTGTGAACTGCTTCAAGTCGGATCGCCTAGCCAAAACTTGTACTTACGGCACCTGCAAGAAGTGTAATAACAAGCACAACACGTTACTACATCTACAAAAGAGGTCCGACGGTACCTCAACACCATCAAAGAAATCGCCTGCGAAGTCGCCAGCTCAAAAACACGATGAAGCTCCAACCAATACAACTGCAGCCTCAGCAGCATCAGAACCAAACAAACAGGACTATGTGATGCTAGCCACAGCCAAGGTCATAGTCAAGGCGTCAAATGGCAGTTCAACTGAATTCAGGGCTGTAATAGATTCCGGTTCTCAAGTCAACATAGTGACTGAACGGCTGATACAAAGATTGTCGCTATCAACGACAGAAGCATCGCTGTACATTGACGGTATCGGAAGGACCCAGAAGAGGGCACACCGCCGTGTAAACCTGCAACTGATGTCCCGGAGTCATAGCTGCCAAACAACTTGGAGGCCTTTATATTACCAACTATAATCCCTGCTCAGCCTAGTCGTATCATCGATGTCTCCGCTTGGGACATTCCAAAGGACATTCACCTGGCAGACCCCAACTTCCACCTCCCGGAAAAAATAGATACCCTCCTTGGCGCTGAATTTTACTTAAGCTTGGTACGACCCGGAATAATAAAATTAAACAACACCGGTCCTGTACTTCAAAATACGTCACTTGGCTGGATTATAAGCGGCTTAGTAAGGCAGCACACTGAACCTGGCCCATCCTCATTTTTAGCATGCGCAATCCTCAACAAGGAATTTTCACTGGAAGAAGCGATCGAACAGCTGTGGAAACTCGATGAAATAGACTCAACTGAAAGAACCATTGCTCCAGCCGAAAACCTTCGTGAAGCCCATTTCAATCAGTATGTTCAGAGTGATCCTAATGGCCGTTTCATTGTCAGGTTTCCATTCAAGGAAAATCCTACTGCATTAGGACAATCGTATCAGACAACGTATAACAGGTTCATCAGCTTGGAGAAGCGACTTCAGAAAAATGAAAAAATGCGAGATGAGTACACCAAGTTCATGAGAGAATATGAAAAGGTTAATATCAGTGAGTTCCCTAACCCAAGATACTTCATTCCGCATCATTGTGTTCTGAGGCCAGACAGCACCTCAACGAAACTTCGAGTAGTATTTGACGCATCATCAAAGACGTCAACAGGATATTCGCTAAATGACATAAAGCATACCGGTCCAACTGTCCAAAGCGAATTATTTTCTACTTTACTACGTTTTCGACTGCCAAAATTTGTTTTCACCACCGACATAGAAAAAATGTACCGGCAAATATTAATTAATCCTGGCGACCATCAATATCAGCTCCATACTTGGCTACCAGATGCTTAAACCAGATAGCAGCAGAAAATAACGAAAAGTACCCTCTTGGAGCTAAAATGTTAAGACAAAATTTCTATGTCGATGATGGGCTGGGTGGTTCAGACAGTCTACACTTGGCCAGAAAAACAAAATAAGAGCTCAAACTTATCTTAGCAGCACGTGGATTTCACTTAAAAAAATGGTGCTCAAATCATCCAAAACTTCTAGAAGACATACCGCATGATGACCGAATCATAAATTTGGATCTCAGTGAAGGCACTCACAAACCGATAAAAAACTTTGGGATTACATTGGGTCCCTCAGACAGACAATTTTTGCATCAAGGTAAATCTCACTGAGCGCACAACAGCTTCGAAACGCACTCGAGCGCGACCACAGCTGCATCAACAAATCATGGGCAACTTACCACAACCTAGAGTCGTGCCTTCCCGGCCCGTTATCAACTCCGGAGTAGACTATTGTGTCCATTCTGGATACACTACAAGATCAGGGGCAAAAAGCCAACGAAGGCTTACATAGCCGTATTCTGCTGTTTTGCCACCAAAGCAGTTCATCTAGAATTGGTATCTGATTTGTCAACAGAGTCATTCATCGGGGCTCTGAAACGCTTTATAGCTCGCCGCGGCCACTGCCAAAATATCTTTTGTGACAATGCGACAAATTTTGTCGGTGCAAAAAATCTGTTGGAACTATCTGAAAGTATACACTCAGAAAAAGCACAAGAAGCCATCATCACTGCTTCAAGCGCTAAAGGAATACATTTTAGTTTCATCCCACCAAGAGCACCCCACTTCGGAGGCTTATGGGAAGCCGCCGTAAAGTCTGCAAAGCATTTACTGGTACGCAGTGTGTCAACCGAGTCACTAACTTACGAAGAGTTGGAAACCATCATCATAGAAATTGAAGCCATCTTAAACTCACGACCGCTGATCCCACTATCAAACGACCCAACTTGTCTAGAAGCGCTTACTCCTGCCCATTTTCTTATCGGTGAAGCTCTTACCTCACAAGTGGATAGCAGAGCCAAAAACCTTAAGGTATCAGGCATATCGCATTGGAACCTTGTCTCTCAAGTAAAACAACAGTTTTGGAAAAGATGGTCCACGGAATACTTGAGCGAGCTTCAACATCGCTATAAATGGAAATGCAAGTCCAGCAATCTTAAAACAGGAGACATGGTGATCATTAAAGACGACAACCTACCGATCATGAAATGGCCATTAGGAAGAATTCTCAATGTCTATCCAGGTGACGACGGTACCGTCAGAGTTGTAGAAGTAAAAACACTGAATGGTGTGTTTAAGCGACCAGTCCATCGATTGGCTCCGTTGTGCTCTGAAGATGAAAAAGAACCATTAGAACAAAAAAGGTCAAGAGACGACGAACGCAACCAGATTCCACAAAAACGCTCAAGACATGCTAAACCAATTCCTACACCAGCAGCCAGATCCCAACTGTCCACAATCAACCTTCCTGAACCTGATTCAAGCCCCAATCACTTTTCGAACTGTGTTCAACGTGGCGGAGAATTTTAAGAACATACATTCGTACATATTATAGTGACATAATTTAGTAATCAATGAGAACATACATTCGTACAATATTTATTTTAATTTACAAACTGCATACACCACATTTTCATTGTTCTGTAATTTGTTTATTAATTTTGTGTTAACTAAACCATTTATAATTAGGTCATTTGTTTATTAACTTGTTTATTAATTTTGTGTCAAATAAACCATTCATAATTAGTGTTACGGATTTAAAATTACTTTTTTTTAACATTTGAATTTTACCCGGAAACTTTTTCCCTTACCCAATAAATCTAAACATGCAATGGTACATACATGCAAAACTTTTTTCCCTTGTACATAAATATGTATTTAAATTCTCTTAATTGCGTCATTGTATTCCCGATACTTATGTATGTAGTTTTTCTTGTTGGTAACAACTTTCATCCCGTTGTTAAATTCCTTAACACCAAAAAAAAAAGAAAAAAAAAAATGAGAAAAGAGAATCAAGGAGAGAATAAGGAAATATTTTTCTTTGCGTAAAGTGGTCTGATTCTGCCGTTAGAAAAAGAACCTGTTTCAACATGGTAACAAATGTTGTAGATCTTTTTTTTTTTGGTCATTTCGTTTTCTCTGTACTATGGTTATTAGTGTTGGCATGAACTGCGCATGTCAAATTTTTTTTTGTTTTAGGTGACCGTCACTACAGTTACGATTGTTCTGCTCATCCCTCATTTTCGCTTGCGTACATACATACATACCCACATACTTGCATGCACTCTTCTCTCTCTCTCATGACAATGATTTTGGATGATGCAATAGCGAATGGCAAAAAAATAATACATTTTGTAAATGCAATGGTATAAAGGGAATTACGCAGGACAAAGTTAAGGCTCAGTTAGTCTTTACTTTCCGTTCTGTTACGAATCAGCTGATTTGTTTTTATTGGTAAAAAACCTGTGAAATTGATTAGTTTTTCTGTTCTGTTGCGGTTCAGTTTGTTAAAAACAAAAACCTGTTAAGTAATTGTAAGTGACAGCAAAATAAATAATAAAAATACATATTTTTATTGAAATAAACTGTTTTTTGATTTTAAGAATTCATAAAATTTAATTTCTTGATTGAAATAAAACAATGGACGGTGCAAAACTAGTAAACTTGTCATAAATGGCTGATAAGTTTCAACAGAAAAAGTAACTATTACAATTTCGTAACAGAACGGCACGGAACAGAACAGAAACAGAAAGTAAAGACTAACTGAGCCTTTAGTTAGTTGATTTTGGGCAGTCGATCAGTCAAGTTGTTCATCTCTTGACGTGTCGGAAGGTTAAGTTGAACTTTTTTCTCTAACGTGAAAAATAAAAAAAATGTCTTGTTTTTTATTAAAGTATTAAAATTTACAATGTAAAAAGGATGTGTTTGTTTTAGTAAGAACAAGTGTTCTTAACGAATAAATTTACAGAAAGTAAACTTTATAATTTTTGATTTTCATGAAAAATTCACTTTGAAAGTGTTTAATATTTAAACTGTAACTTCCTAAAATTCTTAAAATTTTACAAACTATTTTCTATGCGTTTTAAAAAATTTTTTTAAAAAGTACAAAAAAAACATAATCAAGGAAAAAGAAAATATTTTAGCAAATAAGGATATTGTGCTGCGAAAATAAAAAAAAATTTTCCTAATTGGATAAAACGATAGTCATAAGCAAATCAAACTTGAGTGACTTATTTCTCAAATTTACACCAAGCTCGTTGATAATTATATTGAGTTAAAAAGTTTTGCGATTATCAAAGAGAAAAGAAATATAAAATGTTTAAAAAAGAAAAACGTTGAAATCTTCCAAAGCAAAAACATAAAAAGAATTGTTATTTCTGTAAATAATATCAGAATTAAGGATTTATAAAACAGCTAAAAATCAATGTGAATTAAAATAACAAATAAAAAAAAAGAAAGAAAAAAAAACTTAAAAAGATATACGGAAAACATTGTTATTTAAAATATGAAACGTATAAAATATATAATACCTGCCAACTAAAACAAAAAAAAAACTATATACAACAGTCGCAAGCCATAAACTTGAATAATAAATTTTGATACTCATTAAATTTGGCAACACTGTCTAGCTGTCAAGTTGTTCTTTTTCTTCAGTGAAATTCTATTTAATAATTTTTTTATTTTTAATAATATTAATTATTACTAAAATTAATTTCAACAAATTTATAAATACTGTTGTTATACCAGTGATTGGAGATTTCATCCTTGGAGTGGTGATTCTTGGGTTTTTTCTTAAACAAAAATCTAGCACGTTTTTTTTTTTTTTTTTTTTTTGTTGTTTTTACAACAAAGCGAGCATTGCTGTGTACATAAAAAAAAAAAAAAATCTTTTTTTGTAATGGAGTCTAATGAGGTTATTCCATGTAAAAAATGTGGTGATCATGTTCTAGAAAACCAATGGTCACTCCAATGTGATTTTTGTGATGGCTGGGTACATTATAAATGTCTGAATATAAATCCAGCGGAATATCGGCAAAGCAGACTTTCTGGTTTTGTTCCACACAATGCGGTAACCAACATGATGGAGTTCCTAAAAGCCAAATATATGTATCTGACGATATACCTGAAGATCCATCGTTGAAAGATCTTTGTAAATTTGTTAAGGAGCTAGCAAAAAGCAACGAAATGATTTTTAAGTTGATAAACGATACTAAAATTGAGAGAACTGAGCTTAAAAAGGAAATTGAGGCAGTAAAAGCTGAAAATCTTGAATTGAGATCTGAACTAAATCTTTGCAAAATGGATATTAAGCTGCTAAAAAACGGGCTGAATATGCTACAACAAAAAGAAGTGTCGAACCAAATAATTATTCATGGTATTCCAACGTCTACAACAACCAGTTTAGATACTGCTGTTAAGCATATTTTTGAAGAAAATAACATACCGGTGGATGGCTTTGTACGCTGCTATCGCATGGGTTCTAAAAAATCCAATTCTGCTCAATCTTCAAGAGGACCAGTTTTACCTGTTATTTGCGTTATGAAAGATGAACGAATGAAAATTGATTTGCTGCAATCAATAAGGAAAAAGAAAATCTCTGCAATTTCTGATGGCATCTCGAGTAATATCAGAATTTTCGAATATCTAACTTCGTACTCTAGAGCTCTTCTTATTGAAGCTCGTAAAAAGTTGAAAGATAAATTCAAATTCATCTGGACCAGCGGCGGTAAAATCTTAATAAAGAAGGATGAATCAACATCTACTAGAGTTATAAAGGCTTCTGAAGACATCTTTAAACTCTCATCACAGTAAAGTTATTACTTTTTGAAAATTTATAAATATTTTGTTGGTTGATTTTTTTTGTTACTTAAATGAATAATAACTTTGTTGAATATTTTTATAACCACAATATAATATTAAATTCTAGTTTTAACTTTACCATAATTTTTTTAAACTCAAGAAGTATATTAAACAAAATTGAGAAAATAGAAGATATCTTAAACAACTGTAATTGTACGATAGATATATTAGTTGTTGCTGAAACGTGGTTGTTACCAGGGGAGGAACGTTTTTGTAATATACAGAACTACAATGGGTTTCACTCAATCCGGCATTCTGTAAATAGAGGTGGTGGTGTCAGTATTTTTCTTCATCATAATTTAAATGGACATATCATTTTTGAAAACTCTGATAATTTCAATAATTTTTTATTAATTGAAATTCCGACAATGAATATGAAAATTTTTGGTATTTATAGATCACCAAATTATTTAAATTGTGCACGTGTATTCATCGATAAACTTAATCAGATTACTGAAAGGTTATCAACTGCATCCTAGCTGGAGATCTGAACATAAATCTATTACATGCAGTCTACAACTGACATGAAATGCTTAACTTTAACACTAATATGATGTTAGTGTTAGGTATAGACTCATCATGTTAGAAGTTTTCTCATGTTATAACACGGTTGTTAATGCAAATGTTTTAACAACGCTTTTATAACTTCAAGTTATAACAGCAAATCATGTCAGTTGTAGACGGGCAGTTAGACCAGTTGAACGAAGAAGTTTCTCTGTATATTAATTCACTTAATGCGAATAGTTTCCACATACTCAACTCAATCTCATGTGATATGCCAACAAGAACATCAGACTCTTCTTCTACGATCATTGGTCACTTTGCTACGGATTTGCTCCAGTACAACTACAAACTGTCTATTTTCGAAAACTCTTTAAGTGATCATAATATTTTTGCATTGCAATTATCGATTCCATCCGCTCATAGAATAAACAATAACCTTACTATTTCTATTGTAAATAAAGAAAAAGTATTAGATGAATTTAACTCCTTTAACTTTGTGGATAATGTGAGCTGCTCTGAATTTTGTGAGAAGTGGTGCCAATTAGTTCATAATAATACAAACATTAAAATTATAAAAAAGAAAAATGTTTTAATAAAACCATTTATGACACCTTATCTTCTAAGACTTTCTAGAGAAAAGGAACGACTATTCTCATTAAAAAACGGTATCCTACAAATCAATTAATTGCTAGACTTTACAAAACTACGCGCAACTCATTTGATAAAGAAAGAAAAGAAGCCAAGCGAAATTATATTGTAGAGCAACATAATTTAAATGTTTACAATCCTAAAAATCTCTGGAAAATTATTAACTTCTCCTTGTATAATAGAAATACCTCTAGCGCTCCTATTGATAAAATAATAATTGATGACGTTCTAATTACTGATAAGCAATTGATCATAGACAACATTAACCAACATTTTATTCATTGTGCCGATTCAATTCCTAATACTCTAAATGATGCCTGCACTGACCTGCATTTGGACATGCTATTTGATGATATTAAATTTAACTTTTCTAGAGTCTCCGCTGAAACTGTCAAGGAACATATTATGTCTCTGAAAAATAATGTTGCATGCGGTTATGATGATATGACAATATCGCAGTTAAAAAACTTAAACAGTGAAAAATTACAAACGCTAACAAATATCTACAATGGCATAATAGTAAATGGAAACATTCCTAAATCTTTGAAATTAGCTAAAGTAATACCATTACATAAATCGGGGGATAAAACTGTTTTAAATAATTACAGAGGTATATCAGTTTTGCCAGTAATGTCTAAACCACTTGAAAAAATCATGTTCATCCAAATATGCCCAGGAAAAACTTTTTGATTTTAAGTAATAGGTGGTAGTTATTTCATACGTTACCTGGTAAGTAGTTGTCATTACAATTCCCATTATTCTAAAAACATCAATAAGTACTTACTAGTATTGACCTCAGGACCTACTTATTACTTCTATAATTTTCAGTACTGAATATTTGCTTACTAATTATCAGCTCAATAACTACTTATTAGTTGTGTTGTTTCCAGTACTGAATATTTACTTACTGGTAACGTACTATATAACGCTTATTAGGTCTTTTAACTAGCTGTATTTTTTTTTTATTTTACAGTTGGCTTTTTTGCTATGATAAAAATTATATAATTAAATCTGTTTCTGTCTGGCCCTTCGAATAAGTATTTCCATTATAAACGTAAGCGTAAAACCGGAGAATTTTAAACAAAATTCTTAATACCTGCCTATAGATCCCCCACAAAAATTCTGGAAGACTTTTTTAGGAAGAATTTATATAAATATCTTTAAAAGGTATTATATAAAAATTCTTGTTTTTGTTAATACTTGCTTTTTGGTTAATCCAGGTACGAATAATGCCCGTAATTTCAACAAATAGATATCTAGCTGTGTATAGATATCTATGATTTTCAAAATTTTAAAACGTATTTCTTACCTACGGGTTAAAGTGTAATGTATTTTACAATACCGATTTTCGATAGTTAATTCACGTAAGTACCATTACCGTTTAAATTACCAAAATAGTGGTACCGGATAGGTAAATATAACTGTTATGAACGAACACGACTACATATCTTTTTGTAGACATTACGGGCATAAGACAATAAAAAATTTGTTTGCATATTTTATTTTTTAAAATTCTACAAATTACTATAAATACAATTGAACATTTGACAACCAAAAACCAAATTTACTGGTTAGCGGTGGTGTAGTTGGTGCAATATTTTTAGATTTATCGGCAACGGCGCTCTTGGTTTAGTTTTCTGTTTTTTGTTATTTATTTATTACCATCTAATTTCAGAAATTTTTGTTTAACTCAAATTAAATAAATGTGGTCTCAAAACATTTCCAATTCTAAAACCTAGAATTTCCAAAGACAATCCTGCCATAATTCGTGTCAACCACTTTACATTTTTGGTTCAGAAAACTGATAGACTTAGTATACGATGACTTTTGTGTAAGTGCTTTAATAAAAAAGTGAAAATATTTGTTCAAAAAAGTGTACATATTTAGTGTTTGATAATTAAAATAATATAATAAAAATTAATTTGAAAAAGTAAGTACAACATATTAAAAAAATGTCAAGCCAAAAAACGTTTAAACGAAAAGTTTTAAGAGACAAAGAAAGAATGGAGGCGTTGTTAAGTAGCTCATTGGCACAAAATGTTAACCCGGGTTATTGAATCCGACAAATCCTTCTTCATCTGTTATTGATGACCAACATTTTTCTAACGTGTTGGAAACGGTAGACACTGACAGTCCATTCCGAGAAAAATTAAAAAAACTGGTGTTAAGTGCACAACAAGCCTTCTTGAAATTTTAAAGGCCGAACAGTTAGATGTTCCAACATCTGTCACAGGACTTTTGGGTAAAGCCAAAAAATGTACAGAACGCACAGTTCTCCCTGGGAAATATGTACATAGAGGGTAACGGCAACAACTGCAGAAAATTTCAACAACAAATATATCAGGAGTAGATGAAATTATTTTAGACATAGGTATTGACGGACTCCCACTTTTTAAAAGCTCAGGGGTTGGGTTATGGCCTATACTGGCACAGGCTAAAAATTTAATAAATGCTGATGTTTTTATTATTGGTTGCTATGTGGGTGATAAAAAGCCTGTGAACGTCAATTCATTTTTACATGATTTTGTTAATGACGTTTCGGATTTAAATAAAAGTGGATTTTTAATTGACAAAACAAACATAAATGTAAAAATTAGGGATTTTATTTGTGACGCTCCAGCGAAAGCATTCGTTTGTGGAATAAAAGGACATATGTCTTCTAACGGATGTTGTAAATGTCAGCAAAATGCCAAAAAAATCGATTGTGTTATGAAAAATTCAGAGACTGTAGGAGACAAAAGATGAAGAGTTTTCATCAAGAAAATATCCAAATTTCAATCAGCCCATCCATATGGAACTAGAAATGGAGTTGGAAAGACTGGGAGTTGGAATGGTATCGCAATTTCCCATAGATAGTACGCATCTTATTGATTTAGGTATCACCAAAAAAATCCTAATGTACATTTCCAAAAAAAAGTCTATAAATCCCGTACCTTCTTCATCAATTCTTTTAATTTCCGAAACCCTTCTTTCTTTCTCTTTCTTCCCATATTCCACGGGAATTTGCTCGAAAGCCCAGAACATTGTTAGAAATTTCTCGATGGAAAGCCACCGAATTCAGGCAATTTTCGCTTTACACTGGCATTGTCTTTTTAAAAGAAAATGTTCCCGAGGAAATTTATACACATTTTCTTATACTTTTCTGTTTCTATAGAATTTATTCTGTTTCTTCTAATTCTGTTGATAAACAAAAGGCGGAAGCTATGGTCAGAATGTTTGTTGGACAGTTTTCTGCATTATATGGCAGGTCAAGCCTTTCCTATAACGTTCATAATGTTCTTCATATTCCAGAATGTGTAGAACAGTTTGGCGTTTTAAGTAATTTCTCTGCATATAATTTTGAAAATTTTATGCAAAAACTAAAAAGAAAGATTAAAATGCCAAAGCATATTCCTCAGCAAATTTACAACAATTTTGTAAATGAACCAATATTGCTCCAAAGGCAGTACCAGGGCTTAAAATACCAAAGAGGTGAAATCAAATCAATATCTCTTCTTATTGGATATTTTAGTACTCAAACTCCAGACAATATTTGCTTCTTAAAGAACAATGTTTATGTAAGAATTACAAAAATTTTAAGTGAAGAAATCTTTATGGGAAAAACGTTTAAAAATCCCCAAAATTTTTTTAACTACCCAATAAATTCTATGGACATAAATATCGCTTTTGTAGAAGCAACATATTTTGAAGAGGAAATATTTAAATTTGTTAGCATTCGATCAAAAATTGTTAAACTGCCATATAATAATGATTTTGTTTTAATTCCAGAAATTCACACCTGCTGATACATTATTCAAAATGTCATCCAAACAATCCAAAATCAATCGTTCTTCTGACGTTCTAACATCAATCAGAGATACATTGAGTTCTATGCAAAATGAATTTAATGATGTAAAAGGTATATTTGTAATCAAACAAACAGCAAAACAACATTACAAATAAATAAACAAAAAAACTAATAAGAAAAGTAAATAAACTAAAATATTAATATATATGAATATATTTTGTTCTTTTTTCAGTTAAACTAGATATAATGGAAGAGGCTGCAGAGGCCACAAAAAATCAACTTTTAGGTAAGTCGTACAAAACAGTTATGCTTGTATTTCATAATTTTCATTTAATATTTTCCAGATGTAATAATTCAGCAAAATAAACTTTTATGTAGCAGTATGGCAGAACACAATACTGCAATTAAAACAGTATACGAGTCATTTTGGAGAAAGCCAAGACATGCCAAATTGTTTCCAATTGCATCGAATTCAGATTTAATATCTTGGAATGAGAGCATAAATGATGAAAATAAAGATGAAATGGTAAAGAAATTGTATTTTAATGTAATATTTAAATTTAATTCACAATGTAATGTATTTATGTTTATTTTAGGTGAAAACGGTGACATCCATAATTGCTGAAAAGGGTCTAGTTAAAGGATTACCTTTAATTATTAAAGAAACAATTTTATTTGAATATAATATGGAAGGTATTCACAATAAGAAAAGATTTAAAAACTTCACAAATATTTTGGATGTTCTTTATTTTAAGTATGATTAAATAAGTTATGCTTTATGCTATTATAAAAATTATTATTAAAATTCATATTTACAGTAACACACACGTCATCAATGGCCGCTGCCAGTTCCCCAAAATTCTTTGACAAAAACATAAGGATTGCATTTAAACACCTTAAAAATAGACATTTTAAAAACATTTCCGTTAAAAAAAGAAAACTAGCACTGGAAAAACTAGAAAACTAGAGTATTATATACATATGTTTTTATTCATTATATAAAATTGTTTTTCTGCATATCTTTTTTTATAAATTGTACAACTTAGGACGTAATTATGTAAAACACAATGCAACGTCAAACAATTACATTGAAAGCAAAAACAATGTTGAAAATATTTTGTAATTTTGTTGTTGATTTCTGCAAAGATTAATTTTGAATTTTTAAATTTTAAATGCATCATATTTTGTGGCATTGGAAACTTAAAAATGCAATATGAATTTTTTCAGAAATCAACAACAAAATTACAAAATATTTTCAACATTGTTTTTGCTTTCAATGTAATTGTTTGACGTTGCATTGTGATTTACATAATAAGGGCTATATGTTTACTTAAATTAAACTTGTGCATATGTATGTATATTCTCTGAAATAGTTTTTTGTTTTTTTTTTTTCAATAAAAGTTATTTAATAAATAAAAAAAAATTAAAATAGCATTTAATTTTGATTTGAATATTTATAAGGTAAGTAAGTAGATGGTTTACTACTATTTTCCGGTATTTACGTAAGTAGTGATTTTTTCGCCTCCCGTAAGTTAGGAGTAACTACATATTTTTAACTCCCTTATAGTCGAATAATAACTAGTTACAATGTAATTTACTGGCCGCTAAATAGTAACTAGTGATATTTTGGCTTTTAGTTAATATATTGTAAGTACTTACAATTTAACTTAGTCGAAGTTAAATAATAACTAGATATTTTTTGACTTCTAGTAAGTGTAAAGTAAGTACTGAATTCAGTGGACACCTCGAACAAAAATAATTAGTTATTCAGCCGAAAAATAAGTAGTATTTATTTTTCTCCAACATTACTTGCTAGCTTACCAGGTAAGTAAAGTTTTTGCTGGGTGGGAGCATTTAAAAAAACACAACTTGCTAAATGATAACCAATTTGGTTTTGTACCTCATTCAAGTACATGTTCAGCAATAAAGGGCTGCATGAACAACTTCTTTCATAAACATACTGAAATGCTTATTCACTGAAAGTCGTGTTCGAATAAAATTGAGATTACCGAACAAACTGTTGTTTTATTCATGCTGCTATGAACACATTTCGTTTCATATCGTAAACACACAGAGGTTGTTCAATGAAACGGGCTTTGTTTCATAGTTTTCATTCTCTCTCATTTATTTTTATTAATACTCAATAGCAATGTTGCCACCTCAGTAAATTCATATAATTATTTACATGCGTTGCCCATGTGTAATTTAAATTTTAATACATATGTAGATATACCTATGCACAGATATGTATAGTATACATTTTTGGAATATAAACAATAAATAAAATGCAAAATATGTTTTTTTTTTTGTTTGTCATTTGCATTTTTGAATAATACAAATCTTTGAAACATGGCAAGATTTTATTGTCTTGTAATGTACTGTACACGCCCTGAAATGAAAATAACTCATAAAAACACACACATTTTTAGGTGAAAGATGAAAAACAAAAGGAGGAATGAGTTTATGAGAAATTTAATTGTTAGTTTTTAAGTGTCTTAGGAGTCTGACTACGTGGTTGTTTTTTTTTTCGAAAGATATTAATAACTTGAAAATGAATTTAAGTAAATATAACTAATAACGGTTCACGTTTGTCTCGCTAGTATGTAGAAATTTACTTTGCGAAAAACGTTGCGTCATTGGGTGGAATACAGCGTCAGTCGAACAAATTATGTTTTTACATCATAATATGAAAACGATGGATGTTGATCGTGTTGGATGATGTATATGACACTTTTTTGCCTAGAATTTATCACTTTTATTTTAACCATGAATTATCTCATTTTTTAGTTCTCAATATAATAATATAGTATAATATAGCTATAATGTAGCTATCTACTTTTGTCTGTTTAAGACAAAAATATTGCCGAAAATTTTTTAATATTATGGTGTTTTCTTTTCTACATAAAATGTGACATTTTATTTAAAAAAAAATGCAGTTTGGTGTATGTTTCTTAAAAATTTTGCTCCCATAAAGGGTGGCTTGCTTTATTCTAAAAAACTCACCCTTTTCGGCATTTTTTTAAATAAAATGTCACAGTTTTTTGTAGAAAAGGAAACACCATTAGTGAATGTTTTTGAAAATAAAATTAAATATATTTAATTTTATTGAAAATTTACATTGAAAACAAAAATAAATTTGAGTTTTTATTTCAATATTAATGTATCTCTTGGGGTAACTATCTAGCAGTCACAGGCTAGTTAAGAGAGGAGTTCCTCAGGGTTCGATATTAGGTCCTCTAATAGTCATAATCTACGTCGACGATATTTTTAATATTGGTCTAAAAGGTATACTTATATTATATGCTGATGACGCTATTTTGATCTACAGTGAAGAAACATTGGCATTACTTTTTGAATCAATGCAGCATGATATTTTTAAACTAAAGGAGTTTTTTACTAAACATTGTATGAAAATGAATCTTCAGAAAACAAAGTACATGGTTTTCAAGACAATTGTACCAAATCACTATAAACTCACATTAGACAGTCAAATTATTGAAGAAGTGTATAATTTGAAGTATCTTGGCCTGTATCTGGAAAAAAATTTGAAGTGGAATCTGCAAGTTAATCATATTAAAAGTAAAATAATTCCATATATAGCAGCTATGTATAGACAAAGACTAATTTTGCCGAAAGCTACTCTGTTTAAAATCTACTTTGCTCATGTTCATGCCCATCTGGTGTATTTAAATTCTATTTGGTCTAACATTCCGGCGTACCTTATGCATGAACTCAAAGTTCTCCAAAACAAAGCACTTAAAGCTGTTAATAACCTGCCTCTGTTGACACCAACGTCAGTTTTGGACGATAAAAAGTTTTTACCACTTGAAAAACTTAAAGCTTTTGAACTAGCAACACTCGTGTATAAAATAATTCATAACAATATGAAAACTGGTATAATTTTGTTGCGTAATTCTGACTTCCATTCATACAGGACAAGGCAATATGATGATTTGGCATTGCATAATTTTTCACCAACAACCATTCTATATGAAGGTATACGCTCATATACCCTTTTACCAGATACAATTAAAGCAGCAAATTCTCTAACGATATTTAAAATGGAGTTAAAAAAATACCTGATGTCTTAAATCTTTCAGTATCTTTCATTATTATTTTTTTGTTAATGTAAAGCTTTGAAGTATTAGTATTATTTTTACTTATAACTTTATTATTTTGGTACGTATATATTTCTTTTTTTCTTTTTTTTTTTGATTTTGTAAATAATTCATTTATAGATTTGTAAAAAATTCATTTTTAGATTAGTGTTGCATACTTATTGTATAGTATTCTTGATACGATTCAATACAAGCGTAAGCTTTCGAATCGTTTAATAAATAAATAAATAAAAAAAAAAAAAAAAAAAACGGGAAAATGTAAACCAATCAAAGAAGGAATCTTGTGACTTGCAACATATAGCCAAATAAAAGGGAATAGAAACTACAAAATCACCGACGACAACAATAGGAAGCGAAAAAAAGTTATGTAATTATATCCGTATTACTATTACAATTATTCTGATTATTATTGTTATAATTATTATTACAAAACTATCGTTATTATTAGGCGCTAGTATTTTATAATGATCATTAGTATTATTAGGTCTGTCTGGGTACTTTTCCAGTAGCAAATACTCAGTAAATTTTTTTGGGAGAGTAAGACCAATATTACTCTATCGGCTGAAAAAATCTCAAAAAGTATGCAGACAGTATCCAGTGAAATTTTGCAAGAAAACAGCTGATCGGTGTGTAAACAATTGAAATAACAAAGCAAAAGAATTTTAGCATATGTGTACGCAAAATTGAATTCTCGAGGTAAATTAAAAAATTATTAATTAAAGTGAAGCTTAAATAGTGTTGTTAATTAAAAAACTTTTTTATTACACTGTTATTAATTTGGTAAATTCAATTTCTTCTTAGTTTTTAGTTTTATTTGTCGGGTTTTTTATAAAACTTCTTTTGCTTACATTGCCCAACATAGTGCCGGCTTACAATGGAAAAAAAGAATGAAATGCCCAATACAGTGCCCTCCAACAGCTTGACAACGGAGAAAAATAATTTGGATGTTAAGTGCTCGCCAGATACACAATTCCAAATACTCGCCTCTTCAATTGCAAAGTTTGTCCCACAAAGTTCTGCTGGTTCTATCGGTTCTGCCATCTCCACTCCACTTACGACACGGTCGCACTGTATATTTGGACGTTTCTAGCATGAAGTAAAATGTTTTGTTTATTATAATTTATTATAAACGTTAAAAATCAACACAATTCTAACTACTTACTTCTGCCATTGTTAAATTTAAATTTTTATTTTCATTTTACAAAAACTATTTCATTCAAACAGCTGTTCAAACTATTTGCAAAATCTTGCAAGCGGAAATTTCTCCAGTAACATTTTGCAAGTTCTCTTACTTCCAACTGTCAAAAAATTCTCTTTTTGGCTCTCTAGATGAAGAGATTTGGAGTACGCAGACAACATTTTGCAAGATTTTGCAACATTTTTCGCAAAATATGTGTACGCAGACAGACCTATTATTAATAAAACTACTAATATTGTTTTAATTTTTATCTCTATTTTTATTAGATTTTTTTTGTATTAAATAAAGAAATTAAATTATATACTGCTCTTTGAAAGGAAATAAAGAAAAAAAAAAGGAGGAACAAATAAAACCATGAATTTATAATGTTGAAAAGAAAACAAAAATGATTTTGCAATTTTTTTTTGTATGGATGCTAGGAAGGACCGGGCTATGGTAAGTTTAATGTGACGAATGTTTTGTATATGGGACAGGGAAAAACAAATAGTAGGGTATCAGCCAGTCGTAGGGTGGTGTAGGGATTAGTGTACCCCTATATGGCACAACACCTAGCCATATCATCACACATCGTGATGAATTCTCGTTTTTTTAGGTTTCCCAGCTTTTTCCGTACGTTTGTCATTTTAGTCTCGAGTAATTTTTCCACAGTGGCACTTCTGCATGTTAGTTTTTTTTTTTCTTGATATTTGAAATTTTCTACATACTTCCAGGGTGTGAAGTATGTATGTATATATGCTTACGCGTCAAAACTCGGGTTGGGAACCACATTTTCTCTCGTGCGCTAGGGGGTCAACTTTTATACCCCCCTTTTTACCGGTTTTGAATTTGTTATTTGATTTTTCTTAAAGTTATTTGACGGCGCGCAACATATATGGCGCCCAACGTAAAGCCACCTGTATGGTGGATTTCAAATTTTCGCAACCAAATGAACAGGTTGGCGCCGTAACATATATGGCGCCCAACGTAAATGCCAACGCGGCATTGAAATTTTAATTTTCGAAACGTAATGCACAGGTTGGCGCCGTAACATACATGGCTTCCAACATGAATGCCACCTATAGTGTGGAAATGAGTTTTTTAAAGTAGATTATGCATGAAATAACATCAACGTAAAATAAACTAAAACAAACGTAAAAATAACGCCAACATAAAATAATATTAGCTTAAGTTAAGCCAACGTTAGGCAAATGTTAAAGTTTTACAGCGGGTTATTGGTAAATTTATCGCTTGAGATTTTTTTTGGAGATTTAATTAAAGTAGACTTTCGGGAAATTTTAATAGGACGCAAGGTCATGATTTTGGGGTAATCCAACACCTGAAATTTCATACGCGACGGCCAAGTATTAAAGTATTTACGGGAAGTTTTGTCAACAGCGAGTATTGCTTTCGTTGAAAATTCGCTTATTAAAAGTCCGAACTGACGACATCGAGTTGCGCGGTTACGTTGCGTTAGTAGACGGTTTTTAGGGAAGCTGTACGGAATCGAATTCATTTGTTAGAGTCCTTGTAGTAAATTGCCATCGGGTGGCAATACAAGTAGCAGAATAATTTAGTTCGGTTTTAATCCTCGTGATAACTTTGGAAAACCTGGGAATTTTAAAAATTAGACTTTTTTTTATTGATGAAACTAAATTTTTTTTTATTACAAAACAATCGTTGCAGTTATCACGGCTGGTTCTTCCTGGCATCCAGATTTTATATGAGAATTTGAAAACAAATAAATTTAATTTACGAAATAAAAATTTCATAAATTAAAAAATTTTAAAATTTAAAATTCGATAAGAGGAAAAATAAATTTTTTTCCAGAAAATAATTTTTCTTTCCAGAAAATAATTTTTTTTGCTTGAAAACAAAAAAATCAGAAAAGGATTTTTTTTGTACCAAAACATTGAAAATTTAATTTAAAATTACTTAGAATAAAAACATTAGAAATTTAGCTTATCCATTTTCTTACTAATTTTGAACACCTTTGAGCACTTCTTTTGTTTTTTTTCCAATTCAATTGCGGATTTTTTTTATTGCCCATTTAAAACTCGCATTTTGAAACAATTTGTTAGATTTATCTTTTCCTTAAGTAGACCCGCGTTTCTACTCTCTGTTTGACTGGTGCATTATGCACAAGCCCACCACGCGGCAAAGCACGGCTAAAAATTTATCGCGTAACGTCTCCTACACAAAATCAACTGACTTATCGCCAAGAGGTAGGGCACAATCGACCGTTAGTAGTTCGTCTTTGTCCAAAGGTAGGGAAAGGGGCTCAACTCCATCGGGGAGAAAGTTGTCAGTAGACTCGCAGAGTAGCATAGCGGCATTAAGGGGTTCGTCTGTGTCCCGTTCACTTATTTCTGGCCCATCGGAAGAATCTGTCCGATCGGACCTTAAACCTCTTAGCTTTTCTCTCACGGACATAGACACTGTCTTAATTGAAACCGTAACACCAAGTAGGGAAAACATAGACATGGCCACACGGGATACAAACCGCAAGGGTGATCCACAACATCCAAACGCGAACGTTATGGCCAATTTGATGTCAGGATGAATTCCGAAGGGAATTTAGTGCGCTGAGGGAATCTGTAGGTCTGAATCGGAATGACAGGGAAACATCTGCTACAACAGGAGCTAGTGCTCGAACGCCGACGCAGGCGAATTCGTATTCTCTTGTTTCTTCAAACACGAATTTTAAGCAAAAAGACTGGAGGGTATCATATAGTGGAGAGGGTAGTGTGTCAGATTTCTTGTTTAAAGTAGATACTTTAACTGAGCGATCTCAGTGTCCCCATGACCACCTTATGTCGAATTTCCATTTATTTTTAACGGGAAAGGCCGAAACATTTTATTTGGATTAGATAAAACAAAACCAAAGGGCCACATATCCAATGTTAAGATCCGCGCTGTCTAGTGAATTTTGCACATTAGAAAGTGACCATGAAGTTTTGCTCAAGATCTCTTCACGTAAGCAACTCCCCAGGGAAAGCTATGACGATTTTCATTCGTTTATCGTTCGTTTAAACTTACGGTTATCGACTCCCATGTCGGATGCCTCCCTTATAGAAATAATTAAGAAAAATGTACATACGGACCTTAAGGTCATGCTATTTATTTCAAACCCAAGAGACTTGATTAGTCTTCGTGATTTAGCTAGAAAAGCGGAAAAGGTTCTTTTGGAGAACAAATCAACTCCTTTTGGTAGACAGCGACAAGTTAACGAAGTTTCAGTGGAGCCAAGCTCTGAGGATTCGAATGCTGAATCCGATCCCCAAATTGAGGCCCTTAGAATCCAAAATCAAGTGTTGGAATTGCCTACAATTTGGCCATAGTTACATATATTGTCCCGACGAAACTCGGCATGTTTTCTGCTATAAGTGCGGACAAAGGGGGGTAACCACTCCCAATTGTAAAGGTTCCCACGCGGAAAACAGGCAGCGGAGCGAGTGGGCGACCGGGGATGCTCGTTCCAAAGATTAAATCCCGAGTTTATCACCCAGACTTTAAAGACATGTCGATTATCTACCACCCAGACTTTCAAAACGTGTCAATTATTTATTACCCAGACTTTCAAATTGTGTAATTTCCAGGAGAATCCTAAAGTGCAGAGAGCGCTATCGAAAAAGAAAAAAATATAAAAGACTTATTGAGACCACATGTTTGCCAAATCATTACGATGATACCCCTTTTGCCGTGATAAAAAGTTTTTGATGAGGAGTTATTATGCCTCTTAGATTCGGAGGCTAACGTGTCAGTATTAGGGAAAGGTAGCTTGGATTTTATTAACAGAAATAATGTTCGTTTGGAAAAATTTAAAACTTTTGTCTTAACTGCCAACGGGTCGAAAAATAAAGTTATGGCGTATTGCAAACTACCTGTTACGTTTAAAGGGGTTACAAAGGTCATAACGTTTTATATTGTACCGAACTTATCCCAAATTGGGTATCTTGGCATAGATTTTTGGAAGGCGTACGCGCTTGCTCCCCAAATATTTTCAAATTTGTCCTGTATGGAAATTGCAGCCAAACCCGATGCGAATTGTCATGAGCTTAACCCAGAGCAGAGATTACGCCTTGAAGAAGTTATTTTAAATTTCCCATCCTATGAAAAACTAGGACTTGGCTGTACGCCCTTACTTGAACACCACATTGACACGGGGGATGCTTTACCTGTTAAGCAAAAACATTACCCGCTCTCACCCCCTAGACAGGAGGAAATTTATAAAGAACTGGATAGATTGTTAGCAATTGGTGTTATAGAGGAGTCAAATTCTCCTTGGTGTAGCCCCATTGTATCTGTCCGCAAGCCTGGAAAAATCCGACTTTGTCTTGATTGTAGAAAATTAAACTCGCTCACCAAGAAGGATTCGTACCCGCTACCCCACATTAACGGACTGCTTAGTCGTTTAAAAGACACACACTTCATCAGTGGCATTGATCTGAAAGATGCATTTTTCCAGATAAGATTGTCCGAGTCCTCTAAGGAGAAGACAGCATTTGTACCGGGTAGGTCCTTGTATCAGTACAAGGTAATGCCTTTTGGCGTTTGCAATGGGCCTCAGACAATGCGCCGTCTGATGGACAGGGTAATCCCGGCTAGGTTAAGGGAAAATATATTCATTTATCTTGATGATCTTCTTGTGTGTGGTCACGATTTCGAAACTCATCTTAAATTGCTTTCGGAGGCTGCTTTCTGTTTAAAATCTGCTGGGTTAACAATTAATGTGGGCAAGAGTATATTTTGCCAACGCGAAATAAAGTATCTTGGTTATCTCATAGGCGGTGGGAATTTAAAAGTTGATCCGGGGAAAGTTGAAGCGATTACTCAATTTCCCATTCCCAAGACACCTCGACAGGTAAGACGTTTTATAGGCATGGAAAATTGGTATCGGGCATTTATTAATAACTTTTCTGATCTCGAGGCTATTGATTCTTTCGAAAAACTAAAATCAGCTTTGTCAAATGCTCCGGTGTTGGTTCAACCAGACTTTAGTAGAGAGTTCGTGGTTCAGTGCGATGCTTCACGCATTGGCGTAGGTGCCGTTTTGTACCAAATAGATGACCTAGGGGGCGAACGACCAATCGCATTTGTATCTCAAAAGTTGAATAGGGCACAGCGAAACTACACCGTAACGGAGTTAGAATGTTTAGCGGCCATTATTTGCGTCAAACGGTTTAGACAGTATATTGAGGGACTCCCTTTTAAAATCATAAATGATCACTCCAGCCTTCGCTGGCTCATGAGCCAAAAAAAACCTTAACGGTAGACTTGCCCGCTGGAGTTTGAAACTTCAACATTTCGATTTTGTAATGGAACATAGGAAAGGTTCCCTAAATATTGTCCCCGATACACTTTCCAGGTTTGATACCGATGAGATAAATTTAAATTGAAATCCACCCGAAATTGACCTTTCTTCACCCGAATTTAACAGTCCCGAGTATAACGGACTAAAAGAATAGATACGCCAAAATGGCGAAGCTTTTCCTGACCTGTGTCTAAACGACGACCTTATTTACAGGAAAATTAATTTCCGAAATGGCATGGACGAAGAAAATTTATGGAGGCTATGGCTGCCAGAATCTTTGACCATGAAGCGACTAGACTAGCTCATGAGGAGGGATGTCATAGCGGCTTTAACAAACCCTCTCTAGAATCAGGCAGAAATACTTCTGGCCACAAATGGCACGGGATATTAATATGTATATCCAAAATTGCGACGACTGCAAAATTATAAAACCTGTTAACCAGACCCTACGTCCGCCCATGGGGGAATCAGTTCCAAACAAACCGCCCATTTCAAAGATTGTATTGCGACTTTTTGGGACCTTTTCATTGTAGTCGATCACATGACAAAAATTCTGTTTTTAAAGCCCATGAAGACGGCAACCACTATTAATGTAATAGATTTTTTTCAAAATGAAATTTTCTGCACTTTCGGTGTACCACAGTTTGTACATACCAACAACGCAAAGCAATTCACCTCAAAGGAGATGAAGGAATTTTTCGAACTTTACGGCATAACCCATATCACCACGGGATTCTACTCGCCACAGGCAAACCCCTTAGAAAGGGAAAATCGTGAGGTGATTTCTAAAATTCGTTATCGGACCACACCAATTGGGATAGGGGAATACCGAAAATTTTACAAATTTTGAGGAGTGATTTTCATGCGGCCTTAGGGTGTTCACCCTACTATGCGCCTTTCGGCCAAATTATGATTATTAACGGGTCAAGTTATACAATCTTGGATCGATTGAACATGCTTCGGGATGACACACCGATCGAGAGAAATGACAAATTACAGCTTATTCGAGACAAAATTAATACAAACCTTGATAAAGCCCATGAAAAAGCGTGTAGGACATATAATCTGAGGACCAAACCGATTAACTTCATCGTTGGCCAAGAAGTTTTTAGGAAAAATCACTCACAAAGTGACTTTAAAAAGGCCCTTAACGCTAAGTTCAACCCTAAGTTTGTTAAATGCAGGATCAGAAGCAAAATTGGAAATTCTCTGTATGAAATCGAGGACCTCCAAGGGAAGTACGTCGGTAAACTTCATGC
Organism: Pollenia angustigena; assembly: GCA_930367215.1. Lineage (NCBI taxonomy): Eukaryota > Metazoa > Arthropoda > Insecta > Diptera > Polleniidae > Pollenia > Pollenia angustigena. Next base: position 94,422,405 of record OV884056.1, on the reverse strand, counting down.
CTCTGACATACGACCTTAGGTCACACGTTACACATCACGTTTATTTCCTGTAGATAAGTTCGCGCATAAATCCTGCCTGTTCAAACCTTATATCGATGATCTTGATTTGAAGCAGGTTTATTACGAATTTAAAACTATTTTTTTTTTTAACATTTGAATTTTACCCGGAAATTTTTTCCCTCACCTAATAAATCTAAACATGCATGTACCATTATGCAAAACTTTTTTCCCTTGTACATAAATATGTATTTAAATTCTCTTAATTGCGCAATTGTATTCATGATACTTATGTATGTAGTTTTTTCTTGTTGGTAACAACTTTCATCCCGTTGTTAAATTCCTTAACACCAAAAAAGAAATAAAAAAGGAGAAAAAAGAATCAAGGAGAGAATCAAGAAACATTTTTTCTTTGCGTAAAGTGGTCTGATTCTGTCGTTAGAAAAAGAACCTGTTTCAACATGGTAACAAATGTTCGAGATCCTTTTTTTGTCATTTCGTTTTCTCTGTACTCTGGTTAGTAGTGTTGACATGAACTGCGCATGTCAAATTTTTTTTGTATGTGACTGTCACTACAGTAACGGTTGTTCTGCTCATCCCTCATATTCGTCTGCGTACGTACATACCCACATACTTGCATATGCACTCTTTTCTCTCTCACGACAATAATTATGGATGATGCAATATGTAATGGTATAAAGGGATTTACGCATGGTAAAGTTAGTTAGTTGATTTTGGGCAGTGGACTAGTGAGTTAGTTGGTTTTAAGACAGTGATTAGTAGAGTTCGACGATTAACACTTGCGCACGGTTCGGGTGAAAAAAAAATATTAACTTTGTATTAATGTGAAAAGGAAAAAGTGTCCTGAAATAAATTAAATAGTGAAAAATAATAAAAGACCAGTGAAGTTTATTAACTTACCATGAATCCTTAGATAACTTACAAATTCGCACTCGAATAAAATATAAACTAAGCTAATACAAGTGCTCAAAAGTGAACAAAGAGTTGGTACAAAAAAAGAAAGAATGGGAAAAAACCACATTTTTTTTTACTAAGTTTTAAAGCTAAAAATTTACAAAAATTACGGAAAAAACCCCTTTTTTGTTATGTAAATTGATTAATTTAAAACTGAACCAACAAAACATTAAAAAGGTAAAAAAAATTTGTTAAGACAAACCAATATAGAAGAATCAGTAAAACTACATTAAAGAGAAATGAAGACATTTGTGATAACCCTATATACATATGTATATACATGCGTAAATAACTTTAGCATTGCAAATACTCGTAGTGAAAATTTCTTGGAGTAAACATTAAGCAAAATTTTAAATAGAAAACAAATCTTAATTGTTTAAAATATAAAAGAAAAAAGGAGCGAAGCAATTATAGGGTTCCATAAAAGAAGAAAGAGAAAACCAAACCCCCCCCCCCCCCCCCCCCAATTTATCACCTATTGCAATACCGAAAAAATTTATCTATAGTGGAATAACCAGGACGCCAACTGATCCTTAAAGGAAACATCAAGCCAACTTACATAATGCAGCAACAACTATACTTACAACAATTATACAGCAACAACTATAATAACAACAATATACATCAGCAACTATAACAATAACAAGATACATCATCAACTATACAACAAAGGTCTAAATTTATTAACAGCAAAGGCTGCAACATCAACGCCAACAACCCTATAATAGGCAGCAGGATTCATCAAAAGAAACCCCCTCCCCGGGAATCAACGTCTATAGTAGTAAGTCTTATTTCGTTGTAATATTTATTCAAAAAAACATGTAATTGCACTATATAGGTATAGTTCCTTGTCAGGCCTCATTATAAGTCAGAAATTAAAATGAAATTTATCCGGATATTTGATGAAATTTAGAGAAGAAAAAAAAATAAAAAAAATTAGAGAAACAATTAAAGTACTTTAATTTAAAACATAAAAAAAATAAGTTTAAAATTATGATACAGTTTGCCACATTCTTGGTGGGACGCTTTGGTCCAAATCATTAACTTTATTCTAATATAATAATAAAATTTTAGCTTGCGAATTGTATATTTTGAGTGTGGCTAACTGTATATTTAAAAGAAACAAAATAAGAATAAAAAATAAAAAAATTTTAAGAATCGGGAACACGCGCCCAAGATAATATTTAAGACTACCCTTCGTACATATGTATGTACTTACATATACTACCCTGTAAAAAAAAGAAGAAAATAAATAAAGATATAAAATTATGTTTTTTGTGAAGAATTTAAAAATGAGTTCGTAAGATTTTATTTTTAATGGATGCTAGGAAGAATCAGGCCGGGGTAAGTAAAATGTAAAGTAACGACTGTTTTGTATATGGGACAGGAAAAAATAAATTGTAGGGTACCAGCCTGTCATAGGGTGGTGTAGGGAATAGTGTACCCATATATGGCACACCACCTAGCCATATCATCACTCGTTGTGATGAATTTTAATTTTAAGATTTCCCAGCTTTTCCATACGTTTGTCATTTTAGTTTCGAGTAACTTTTCCACCATGGCACTTATGCATTTTAGTTTTTTTTGATATTTGAAATTTTCTACATACTTCCAGGGTGTGAAGTATGTATATATGCTTACGCGTCAAAACTCGGGTTGGGAACCACATTTTCTCTCGTGCGCTAGCGGGTCAACTTTTACACCCCCCTTTTTACTTGTTATTTGATTTTTCTTAAAGTTATTTGACGGCGCGCAACATATATGGCGCCCAACGTAAAGCCACCTGTATGGTGGATTTCAAATTTTCGCAACCAAATGAACAGGTTGGCGCCGTAACATATATGGCGCCCAACGTAAATGCCAACGCGGCATTGAAATTATAATTTTCGAAACGTAATGCACAGGTTGGCGCCGTAACATACATGGCTTCCAACATGAATGCCACCTATAGTGTGGAAATGAGTTTTTTAAAGTAGATTATGCATGAAATAACATCAACGTAAAATAAACTAAAACAACCGTAAACATAACGCCAACATAAAATAATATTAGCTTAAGTTAAGCCAACGTTAGGCAAATGTTATAGTTTTACAGCGGGTTATTGGTAAATTTATCGCTTGAGATTTTTTTTTGGAGATTTAATTAAAGTAGACTTTCGGGAAATTTTAATAGGACGCAAGGTCATGATTTTGGGGTAATCCAACACCTGAAATTTCATACGCGACGGCCAAGTATTAAAGTATTACCGGGAAGTTTTGTCAACAGCGAGTATTGCTTTCGTTAAACATTCGCTTATTAAAAGTCCGAACTGACGACATCGAGTTGCGCGGTTACGTTGCGTTAGTAGACGGTTTTTAAGGAAGCTGTACGGAAACGAATTCATTTGTTAGAGTCCTAGTAGTAAATTGCCATCGGGTGGCAATACAAGTAGCAGAATAATTTAGTTCGGTTTTAATCCTCGTGATAACTTTGGAAAACCTGGGAATTTTAAAAATTAGATTTTTTTTATTGTAGATAAAATTCAATATTTTTTATCATTATTGTATTACAAAACAATCGTTGCAGTTATCACGGCTGGTTCTTCCTGGCATCCAGATTATTATGAGATTTTGAAAATAGAAACAAACAAACTTAATTTGCGAGATATAAGAAAAATTTTAGAAAATATTTTTCCCTGAAAATTGAAAATTCAAAAAATTTTATTTTTACTGAAAATAATTTTTTTGAAATATTGAAAACTGAATTTTAAATTACTTAAAATAAAAATATCAGTGGTTTAAGCACTTGGTCACAAATAATTTTTCCATTTTACATTTTTAAGCACTTTTGATCATTTCTTTTATTTTTCCACTAACTCAAACACTTTCCTTGATCCGCACAATTAAAACACGCATTTTTTAAACAAATCGTTCTTAAGTAGATCCGCGTTTCTACTCTCTGGCTGACTAGTGCATTATGCACAAGCCCACCACGCGGCAAAGTACAGCTAAAAATTTATCGCGTAACGTCTTCTTCCCAAAATCAACTGACTTATCGCCAAGAGGTAGGGCACAATCGACCGTTAGTAGTTCGTCTTTGTCCAAAGGTAGGGAAAGGGGCTCAACTCCATCGGGGAGAAAGTTGTCAGTAGACTCGCAGAGTAGCATAGCGGCATTAAGGGGTTCGTCTGTGTCCCGTTCACTTATTTCTGGCCCATCGGAAGAATCTGTCCGATCGGACCTTAAACCTCTTAGCTTTTCTCTCATGGACATAGACACTGTCTTAATTGAAACCGTAACACCAAGTAGGGAAAACATAGACATGGCCACACGGGATACAAACCGCGAGGGTGATCCACAACATCCAAACGCGAACGTTATGGCCAATTTGATGTCAGGATGAATTCCGAAGGGAATTTAGTGCGCTGAGGGAATCTGTAGGTCTGAATCGGAATGAAAGGGAAACATCTGCTACAACAGGAGCTAGTGCTCGAACGCCGACGCAGGCGAATTCGTATTCTCTTGTTTCTTCAAACACGAATTTTAAGCAAAAAGACTGGAGGGTATCATATAGTGGAGAGGGTAGTGTGTCAGATTTCTTGTTTAAAGTAGATACTTTAACTGAGCGATCTCAGTGTCCCCATGACCACCTAATGTCGAATTTCCATTTATTTTTAACGGGAAAGGCCGAAACATTTTATTGGGATTAGATAAAACAAAACCAAAGGGCCACATATCCGATGTTAAGATCCGCGCTGTCTAGTGAATTTTGCACATTAGAAAGTGACCATGAAGTTTTGCTCAAGATCTCTTCACGTAAGCAACTCCCCAGGGAAAGCTATGACGATTTTCATTCGTTTATCGTTCGTTTAAACTTACGGTTATCGACTCCCATGTCGGATGCCTCCCTTATAGAAATAATTAAGAAAAATGTACATACGGACCTTAAGGTCATGCTATTTATTTCAAACCCAAGAGACTTGATTAGTCTTCGTGATTTAGCTAGAAAAGCGGAAAAGGTTCTTTTGGAGAACAAATCAACTCCTTTTGGTAGACAGCGACAAGTTAACGAAGTTTCAGTGGAGCCAAGCTCTGAGGATTCGAATGCTGAATCCGATCCCCAAATTGAGGCCCTTAGAATAGGCAGAACCTGGGTAAAGGGTGATTATTCCAAAATCAAGTGTTGGAATTGCCTACAATTTGGCCATATATTTTGTCCCGACGAAATTCGGCATGTTTTCTGCTATAAGTGCGGACAAAGGGGGGTAACTACTCACAATTGTAAAGGTTCCCACGCGGAAAACAGGCAGCGGAGCGAGTGGGCGACCGGGGATGCTCGTTCCAAAGATTAAATCCCGAGTTTATATCCAGCAACGAGAGTAAGCCGTCACAGATGGACTTACCTCACAGACTGGCCGGATCAGTGAATAATCTACCACCAGAACTTTCAAATCGCGTTAATTATTTACAACCCAGACTTTCAAATTGCGTCAATGATTTATCACCCAGACTTTCAAGACATGTCGATTATCTACCACCCAGACTTTCAAAACGTGTCAATTATTTATTACCCAGACTTTCAAATTGTGTAATTTCCAGGAGAATCCTAAAGTTCAGAGAACGCTATCGAAAAAGAAAAAAATATAAAAGACTTATTGAGACCAGATGTTTGCCAAATCATTACGATGGTACCCCTTTTGCCGTGATAAAATTTTTTGATGAGGAGTTATTATGCCTCTTAGGTTCGGAGGCTAACGTGTCAGTATTAGGGAAAGGTAGCTTGGATTTTATTAACAGAAATAATGTTCGCTTGGAAAAATTTAAAACTTTTGTCTTAACTGCCAACGGGTCGAAAAATGAAGTTATGGAGTATTGCAAACTACCTGTTACGTTTATCTCAAATTGGGTATCTTGGCATAGATTTTTGGAAGGCGTACGCGCTTGCTCCCCAAATATTTTCAAATTTGTCCTGTATGGAAATTGCAGCCAAACCCGATGCGAATTGTCATGAGCTTAACCCAGAGCAGAGATTGCGCCTTGAAGAAGTTATTTTAAATTTCCCATCCCATGAAAAACTAGGACTTGGCTATACGCCCGTACTTGAACACCACATTAACACAAGTCAATCATTCATCATTGACTTGATATGATGAATGTACAAAAAGAACACTTACTCAGAAATTGATACAAGAATTGGATTTTGAAAACCTTTTGTTAATAAATATTAATTCCACCTTGAAAAGTACTTGTAATGAGTATGAAAATAAGCTCACTGGAAACTGCTTTATAAATTTTAAAAATTGTGAAATAGAAATAAATGAATATAAAATCCAAAGATTTTAAAGTAAAAGGGTATACATAATTATTCATAAACAACAGAAGTTAGACAATAATGTTACTGAATTAAATGAAGTGCCCATATGGCAATACTCTCTGTATCAGTAGTAACTCAGCAGTTGCTAAGCGTGGGTAACGGTAAATATTAAATGAGCGAATATATGAGAATGTTTATATAATGCGTTAACTATTTGAAGTAAAAGAACGTCAGTTTCGTTTAAAGCATCTTGTTGATAAGCTGTATTTTGGAAGTGCAAAAAAATAAGTTGTAAAATTGTATAAAAATGGATTTCATGAAAAAGTAATTGCTAATATTTTTCAAAACTTGTTGTATTTTTGAAAGTAATTTGATTAATTAATTTTGTAAGAAGTGTGTTTTTGTTTTTGCGTAAAAATTATATATATAAAAAGTTGATATCATACATATATTTAAGTTTTTTAATACTCGTTGCCATATGGCAACGACAGGCACTATATGTGAACAAACAGATAGTAAATTTTTTTGAAAAATATTTGAAATTTTACAATAAAATAACATTATCTGAAGCCTTAGACTTCCTGGGACAGCTTGATAGCGAAACCCAAGATGAAGTAACAAAGATTTTTATTGAGCCACCTGAAAATGATGGCTATATAAGCAGTGAAGATGACGACGGGTGCGTTCGTAAATGCATCACAGCGCTGCATCAGAAAAGCAAACTTTTTTAAAGCCGATAAAAAATAATTATAATTTTTTTTTTTTTTTTTTATTGTATGACTATTATTTTTGTGGAGTATTACACAATTTGTTGGTCCACATTTACTTCATTGATAAATATATAACGATTTGAAATTACTGATGCAGCGCAGTGATGCATTTACGAACGCACCCGACGCTACAGAAAAAGAAGGCGGTATCCCAGATGACTTTTGTCCTTCTCAGCTGAAATCGAATTGCGAAATAGTTTTTAAAGGTGAACAGCGATTAGGTTCTAATGAGGACATTGGCGAAAATGATAGCAACAACAATCAAACAACATTTGAAGATGTGGTACAGAATTCAGTTGCAAATTCTTCGGATAGTGTCAATTCTCAACAGAAAGAAGCTTGTTTAAAAAGTATTACACCCAAAACCCCGTTGTTTCCTTTAACAACAATTGATGAAGGACAAAAATATACTTGGGTTAAAAATGATTTCGCTCCAAAAATGTCAATATTTCCTGAGAGAAATTATGAAGATTGTCTGCACTTAAAACCACATAAGCCGTTTGAGAAGTTTTTCGATGACTTTTTGATACAACACATCGCTGACAAATCTAACGAATATGCAGTTTTTAAGGGAAGAAAGAACCCGGCCACTTCTACTGCTGAAATTCGCTGCTTTATTGGTATCCTCTTAATAACAGGATACAGGACACAGGCAAGAACAAGAAGATGACATATAATGTAGAAGAAGATGGCATATAATGTAGGTGTTTCACTCCCAAGGAGTAAGCAACTCATTGCGCACAAGTTTCATATCATCGCCAGTCAGAGGTGGCTCGTTGAAACTACCTGTGGGGAAACCAGGAAAATCTGGCCCATCATAGATGAAAAAAGGACACGGCGGGCATTACAGCTGTCCAGACATCATCTTAGAAACCTGATCACGGTTATAACCGGCCATTGGCCCATTGGGAGGCACGCCCAGAGGCTGGGGCTCCCTTACAATGACTTATGTAGAAGTTGCGGCGAGGAGGAGGAGGAAGAGTCAACGGAACATCTTCTCTGTAATTGCCCGGCATTCGGAGATCTAAGACTCAAAATGTTTGGTCGAAGAGCCCTTGGGGACAAAACTTGTCTCTCTGATGTTGATGTAAACAGGATCCACTCCTTTACTGAATCGACCGGATGTCTGCGTGGGAGCACTAGCAGCCAGACAACATAGGACCCATGGGAGACGGTGTGACATGGTAACACAACGGGAACTAATTAATGGACCCACGTGAGCTGTGCTTGATCACGGCTGCCAATGGAACCTAACCTAAGAAGATGATTTACGAAATAATATCGTCTTTGAAAGTATGCGTAGGGATCGTTTTCAGGAAATATGTAGTTGTCTACATTTTGTAGGCAATGCTCAAGACGATAATGGCGGCGATAAGATGTGGAAACTTCGTCCGATTACAGACCACCTAAAAGTCAACATGCTTAAGAATTTTCATCCGGAACAAAATTTGTCATTTGATGAGAGCATGATTTCCTATTTTGAGAAACACGGCTGCAAACAGTTTATCAAAGGAAAACCAATAAGACTTGGCTACAATCTGCACACCAAGTGGATACTTAAAAAATTTTGAAATTTACCAAGGAAGAAATCCACGTTCAAATACAGAGTATGAAAAGCTATTTGGAAAGTGTGCAGCCCCACTTATAAAAATGATCGACGAACTTCCAGAAGACAAGCGAAATTTGCCATATAGTTTTTTCTTTGACAATCTTTTCACTAGTTTCCAGCTGCTTAACTGCCTCAAAAATAGAGGCTATTGTTCAACTGGGACAATCCGCGAAAACCGTGTTCCTAAGGACTGTCCAATAGTCAAAAAGAAAGTTATAAAGAAGAAGGAAGATCGCGGCTTTTGTGATTACGCTGTTGCAAAAAAAGCTGAAATAAGCCTGACGCAATGGTTGGATAATTCTGTTTGTTTGATTGCATCTACTGCATTTGGTGCCACTCCATTTTCAAAGATCTCGAGATACTCGAGAGAAGAAAAAAAAGTAAGTATTCAAAGACCATGGGCTGCAGCGGAATACAGCAAGTATATGGGTGGAGTTGATCGATTAGTTCAAAATGTCAATTGCTATCGCATTGGCTACCGTGGAAAAAAATGGTGGAGCTCTATATTAACGTGGTTGGTAGACGTATGTGTTCAGAATGCTTGGCAACTTCAAAGAGAAGAGTAAAATGAGCCAGCATGAATTTAAAAAACAAATTGCCGTTTACTACTGCAAGCACTTTGGAGAACCAAGAAAGCAAAGTGGAGTGATTTCCTTATGCAAACGACGTTACGATGAAGATTCTGCAGAAGATGCTCTTCGCTATGATGGTAAAGACCATCTGGTTATACCAATAATTAAAAAACGACGTTGCGCTGGAGAAACTTGCAAAACCATTGGTCGAACAGCCTGTAGAAAATGCGACATTGGCCTTTGCATTAAATGTTTTGCTGAATATCACACAAGACCCTAGATATTTAGAGATAAATAAATCATTATAAAAAAATATTTATTTTATGTGCCTATGTATATGTTTGTTTTTTAATTACATATATCAGCTAAAAATATTATTTTTTTATTATATTTTGTAAGTTGAGATATTTCGCCATATGACAACAGTCTTTCCTGGCTCGCGCAGGACCAGGATGAAAAAAATAATTATGACGAAAAGTTCTTCTCATGAGTAAGATTGGAATTTGATAATTTTTTTTTAATTTTTGCAATAAAGTATTCTCGGACATAACGGGTTAAAGCAAGTATATATGTATGAAGATTATAAAATGTATCATACTTATATACTTTACTCATTAATTTTATTTTATGTGTTTTAGTGGCTTTGAGGTTCAGAAAGGTTTTGCTTCGAAGATACTCGAAGCATAAGGAGGGGCGAGTCATATATGACTTTGAGATACCCGTCACTGAAGAGACTGGCAATAATATAAACATTTGGCCATCTACTTAACGTTATGCTTAGTTTGCTTATTTTGACCACACAACGAGATTCGTTGTTTTGTTGATAACAAAATTTATTAAAAATATACTGATGATTTTAATTTGTAACCTAAAACTCACGTATAAATTATTATTATATTTAAATATTTGTTTATATTTAAGATAGATTTGATTTAAGCTTAACTTTGGGATTATGAAATAATAAAGATTTAGATTTGTACAAAAAATCAAACCAGTTGGATGTACTAACGGAGCTGATAAAATTTCAAAAAAGGGATTTTAATAAAACTCACTTGTTTACATTTATCTTCAATTTATAAACATACATATGTAAGTTAACAAAATTACCAGCTCTGCCAATGAAACGCCTTTGGCAGAGTCAGCATAAAAGGTATTTCACAATTTTAACACGCTCATACCGGCTGACGGTTTCATATATCTTGGGAATGCATTTGCAATACGAATACCTGCTGGATAGAGGCGACTAACGTGGAAACGAATTTATGCGGACTCAGCGTCTGGCACTTGTTGCAGCGAGATAGTTAAACATCCTTGGGCAGCAGATTGGTGGCATGAAGTTAGTCTTGGTTGCGCTATCGTTTGTTAAAGTAATTTATTCGGTTCTTTAATTGTGAAATAATAATTGTCTAAAATACTTAGAAATATTTTAATTGTGAAATAATAATTGTGTAAAATACTTAGAAATATCTTTAACTGTGAAATAATAATTGTGTAGAATACTTGAGAATAAAAGGACTCGTCCTTTAAGAAATTTTGTATTAATTATAAAAGGTTCTTTTTTTATTCCGGCGCAGTTGGTCGCGCCTAATTTAAATTTTTTTGAGAAAATCAGGATTATGAATAAAATGTTATTAATTTTTATTTACAATTTGATTGCATTTCAAATTTTTGCATAGATAAGATGATAGAATTTCAAATGTTGTGTAAATGAGGCAACCGGAGGATTTTATCAATGAGAAGTACCCCGAACGTGTTTTAAGGTTAAATAAGGCTATTACGGACTGAAACAGGCAAATCGCTAGTGGAACATTAAATTTGATTTGGTTTTAGGTTCGATGAACTTTACTCCGTTGGAGAGTGAAAGATGTTTATATTAGTTAAATGACAAGAATAAAATTATATTTATTGTCGTGTATGTCAACGATATCATAATTGCGTCTAAGTCGCAAGGAGATATTCTGAAAGTCAGGGATGAAATTGTTACGCATTTTGATTGTGTCGAAAGGGGTCAGGAAAATTATATTGATAATTTATTGTGTGAGAATGACATGAGGGATTCCAGGAGCTTAAGCACACCAGTGGATGCAGGTATCCAGGTGAAGTGTTGGAATAAGAATTGTGAAAGGGTTGACACCGGTGGGTATCAATCGCTTTTAGGTTCTCTAACGTATTTGGCTCTTTCGACAAGACCTGATATTTTACAATCGGTGTCAAAGTTGGCTCAATGTAATACGGATCCGCACAGGGAACATTCGAGTAGTGTGAGACCAAGCGTTTAAAGATTAGGTATAGAAAGAACGAAAAGCCAATAGTGGGATGTGTTGATTTTGATTGGGGAAGCAACACATTGGATAGGAGATCGTATACAGGTTACGCAGTCTTTATTGCTGGTAGTGTATTTTCTTGAAAATACAGAAAGCAACAAACGGTTGCACTGAGTAGCACAGAGGCCGCATATGCTGCGCTATCAGCGGCGGCAAAGGAGGCAACTTATTATTTATTTAGACTGACGAAAGAGATAGGTTTACAAGAGGGTGGTTTTGTATGGGGATAACTTGAGTGAGAACAATTAACTAAGGATCATACTTATCATTCGAGGCCAAAACATATAGATATTAAGTATAATTTTGTAAGAGATGTAGTAAAGCACAAAATGTTGGAGGTGAAGTACGTTCCAACTGACAATATGATCGCAGATATTTTGACAAAGAATTTGGTAAAGGTTAAGCATTGTAACTTTGCTAATAATAATAGGTTTAGGATGATAATTAGTATCCGACCGATTAATCGACCTTGGCTTTGGTATCCGCCAAAAATTGCTAATCGGCCGATAATCGATGTTCGAAATTAATTTGGCCGACTTTTACCGAAGGCTGGACTTTTTTGTGCCATTAAGCCTGGTACTCTGTTCAGTATTTCGTGCGAAATGTTTTAAAAATCAATATAAAAAAAATTTCGGTGAAATACAAACGAAAGAATGTTGATAGAGTTGTACTCTATTTATATTACGAAAAACAAGCGAATCACTCGGTATTTGGCCGTCGTGGTGTTAATGTAATTGCGCATGAGTTTTTTTTTTTTTCAAGTGTTAAAAATTTATAATAGTTAAAAAAAAAGAAAAACTTGGTGAAGCCAGGAAGACATTTTGTTTTTAAAGCGGTGGTCTCGTGGCGTTGAATGCCTTAAACATATGAACTTTAAAAGTCATATTAATTGTGCCTTTTAAGAGAAACTTTTTAAGTTTCAATAAAATAAATTAAAGTGGTTCCCGTGAAAATTAAAAAAAAAACTTTTTTGTGACTCCAGTACTTTTTTATTATAAGCAAACTACTGCTTAGCCCAAATGGGGAAAAAAAGGAAGAAAAAGCCAAACGAAAGTGAGCACAAAAAGCAGAGAGAGGACGAGGCAACTTCGATTAATTCTTTGGAAATGTTGGATGAATCGTGCCCATCTACATCGTCGTCGGTGCCATCTGAACCAGCTATGGAGATTCCCATTGAGCAGAGTTAGGTGGAACAGAAAATCAAATCGCCCCTCAGTCAGAATCCGGTAAGTTTTTTTTTAATTCCCTAAGCTAATCCCAAAAAGCTCTATGCTTGTCTGCAGGAACGACACCAGAGTCTTTGGCGGGAATCGAACCCGCAACCCCGGCGCTGATAGACTATCTCACTACCAGCTAGCCTACCGGGGCACTCAACAACCTTCTTTTGACCCGCATCCTGGCCCAAACGTATCAAAACCTTAAGCAGCTTTATCCAAAGACCAATGAATAGTGAGCTGTTTCTTTTTGAAAAACTAAAAAAAAATAAACATTTTAGGCATCATGCTTAAAAAAATTGGAGATCGCCTGTACAGGGCATCTTTCTCAAATGCAGAGGCTGCTAACGCTTTTGATTTAAATCGTAATTTAGAATCTGAAGGTCTGGAGGCTTTCATTCCGGACAGATTCACTAAAAAATTTGGCATTATAAGAAATGTCCCTCGGTCTTTCACTGATAGTGAAATAATGGCTGAAATTGAGGACCAAAACTCGCTGGAAGTTGTGTTGATCCATAGATTTCATAGAAAATACAAGCTTGGAGCGGTGGTTTAATCCCTTACCATTAAGGTTGGTTTTACCACTACCTCATTGCCTAAGATAGTAAATATGTTCGGAACCCTTGTTAGGGTGGACATTTATGTTCCACCACTAAGACAATGCAAAAACTGTGGTCGCCTTGGACATATAGCTATTCGCTGCAGAGGCAAAAAGAGGCGTCTTAGCTGCGGCGCTTATATGTCCTGCCCTAATAACTAAGACAATTATAAATGTGATTCTTGTTTAACTAATTCCACATGTGTTGAAAACTGTGGTTCTAAAATATGCCTTAGCTGCAACTCAAACTCTAACAATTCTTCAGATCGTGATAAATGCCCTAAGTGGAAAAATAAAAAAGATATTCAGGAGGTAATGGCTCTTTCAAATCTCTCATGGAAGGAGGTTATGGTTAAATGACAACTATTATGCAAAACTTGCTGATAAGGAATATGAAATCAATTTCCCCCACTTGGAAAATAAACGTAAACCAGCTATGTTTGATCATAACCATGAGATCAACCGAAGGATCATCAAGGTTAAATACTGTAAAATAGTGTCTTCACGACCTAATACCACATACACTCAAATTCAAAGTGTAACTATTGTGCCGTCGCAGGCGGTTTAAAAACGCCCCAAATATTTTACCATTTCTGAGTTTGAAAGAACTATTAAACTTCTCACGGATCAAATTGCGGTAATTTCCAATAATGAATCACCTGAAAAAATTAATATTATCTCTAACTTTAAAAATTCACTTCTAGCTGTTGGCAATGCCATTACCAAAGAATTAGAGCCAATCACACGATGTCACACGTTAACGTTCGCGTAGAAAATAACATTTGAAACAAAAACAAATTTAAGAAATTGTTGTTAACGTGTGACATCGTGGGATTGGTTGTTAAACTCCGAATCCTTGACCGACAACCCTTTAGTAAAATCTTCTTCAATTCTTAAATCAGCATGCTAATCTCTCACTACAATATTCCAAGTCTTCGAGCCACCAAATCATCTTTTGAATTTTTTCTTAATAACCATGATGTTGATATTTGCGCGGTAAGTGAAATGTTCTCCTTTGATGAAAACCAATTATATACTTATATTCTCAATTATAACTCTGTGACAAAAATCGATTATCTACCACCCAGACTTTCAAAACGTGTCAATTATTTATTACCCAGACTTTCAAATTGTGTAATTTCCAGGAGAATCCTAAAGTTCAGAGAACGCTATCGAAAAAGAAAAAAATATAAAAGACTTATTGAGACCAGATGTTTGCCAAATCATTACGATGGTACCCCTTTTGCCGTGATAAAATTTTTTGATGAGGAGTTATTATGCCTCTTAGGTTCGGAGGCTAACGTGTCAGTATTAGGGAAAGGTAGCTTGGATTTTATTAACAGAAATAATGTTCGCTTGGAAAAATTTAAAACTTTTGTCTTAACTGCCAACGGGTCGAAAAATGAAGTTATGGAGTATTGCAAACTACCTGTTACGTTTATCTCAAATTGGGTATCTTGGCATAGATTTTTGGAAGGCGTACGCGCTTGCTCCCCAAATATTTTCAAATTTGTCCTGTATGGAAATTGCAGCCAAACCCGATGCGAATTGTCATGAGCTTAACCCAGAGCAGAGATTGCGCCTTGAAGAAGTTATTTTAAATTTCCCATCCCATGAAAAACTAGGACTTGGCTATACGCCCGTACTTGAACACCACATTAACACAAGTCAATCATTCATCATTGACTTGATATGATGAATGTACAAAAAGAACACTTACTCAGAAATTGATACAAGAATTGGATTTTGAAAACCTTTTGTTAATAAATATTAATTCCACCTTGAAAAGTACTTGTAATGAGTATGAAAATAAGCTCACTGGAAACTGCTTTATAAATTTTAAAAATTGTGAAATAGAAATAAATGAATATAAAATCCAAAGATTTTAAAGTAAAAGGGTATACATAATTATTCATAAACAACAGAAGTTAGACAATAATGTTACTGAATTAAATGAAGTGCCCATATGGCAATACTCTCTGTATCAGTAGTAACTCAGCAGTTGCTAAGCGTGGGTAACGGTAAATATTAAATGAGCGAATATATGAGAATGTTTATATAATGCGTTAACTATTTGAAGTAAAAGAACGTCAGTTTCGTTTAAAGCATCTTGTTGATAAGCTGTATTTTGGAAGTGCAAAAAAATAAGTTGTAAAATTGTATAAAAATGGATTTCATGAAAAAGTAATTGCTAATATTTTTCAAAACTTGTTGTATTTTTGAAAGTAATTTGATTAATTAATTTTGTAAGAAGTGTGTTTTTGTTTTTGCGTAAAAATTATATATATAAAAAGTTGATATCATACATATATTTAAGTTTTTTAATACTCGTTGCCATATGGCAACGACAGGCACTATATGTGAACAAACAGATAGTAAATTTTTTTGAAAAATATTTGAAATTTTACAATAAAATAACATTATCTGAAGCCTTAGACTTCCTGGGACAGCTTGATAGCGAAACCCAAGATGAAGTAACAAAGATTTTTATTGAGCCACCTGAAAATGATGGCTATATAAGCAGTGAAGATGACGACGGGTGCGTTCGTAAATGCATCACAGCGCTGCATCAGAAAAGCAAACTTTTTTAAAGCCGATAAAAAATAATTATAATTTTTTTTTTTTTTTTTTTATTGTATGACTATTATTTTTGTGGAGTATTACACAATTTGTTGGTCCACATTTACTTCATTGATAAATATATAACGATTTGAAATTACTGATGCAGCGCAGTGATGCATTTACGAACGCACCCGACGCTACAGAAAAAGAAGGCGGTATCCCAGATGACTTTTGTCCTTCTCAGCTGAAATCGAATTGCGAAATAGTTTTTAAAGGTGAACAGCGATTAGGTTCTAATGAGGACATTGGCGAAAATGATAGCAACAACAATCAAACAACATTTGAAGATGTGGTACAGAATTCAGTTGCAAATTCTTCGGATAGTGTCAATTCTCAACAGAAAGAAGCTTGTTTAAAAAGTATTACACCCAAAACCCCGTTGTTTCCTTTAACAACAATTGATGAAGGACAAAAATATACTTGGGTTAAAAATGATTTCGCTCCAAAAATGTCAATATTTCCTGAGAGAAATTATGAAGATTGTCTGCACTTAAAACCACATAAGCCGTTTGAGAAGTTTTTCGATGACTTTTTGATACAACACATCGCTGACAAATCTAACGAATATGCAGTTTTTAAGGGAAGAAAGAACCCGGCCACTTCTACTGCTGAAATTCGCTGCTTTATTGGTATCCTCTTAATAACAGGATACAGGACACAGGCAAGAACAAGAAGATGACATATAATGTAGAAGAAGATGGCATATAATGTAGGTGTTTCACTCCCAAGGAGTAAGCAACTCATTGCGCACAAGTTTCATATCATCGCCAGTCAGAGGTGGCTCGTTGAAACTACCTGTGGGGAAACCAGGAAAATCTGGCCCATCATAGATGAAAAAAGGACACGGCGGGCATTACAGCTGTCCAGACATCATCTTAGAAACCTGATTACGGTTATAACCGGCCATTGGCCCATTGGGAGGCACGCCCAGAGGCTGGGGCTCCCTTACAATGACTTATGTAGAAGTTGCGGCGAGGAGGAGGAGGAAGAGTCAACGGAACATCTTCTCTGTAATTGCCCGGCATTCGGAGATCTAAGACTCAAAATGTTTGGTCGAAGAGCCCTTGGGGACAAAACTTGTCTCTCTGATGTTGATGTAAACAGGATCCACTCCTTTACTGAATCGACCGGATGTCTGCGTGGGAGCACTAGCAGCCAGACAACATAGGACCCATGGGAGACGGTGTGACATGGTAACACAACGGGAACTAATTAATGGACCCACGTGAGCTGTGCTTGATCACGGCTGCCAATGGAACCTAACCTAAGAAGATGATTTACGAAATAATATCGTCTTTGAAAGTATGCGTAGGGATCGTTTTCAGGAAATATGTAGTTGTCTACATTTTGTAGGCAATGCTCAAGACGATAATGGCGGCGATAAGATGTGGAAACTTCGTCCGATTACAGACCACCTAAAAGTCAACATGCTTAAGAATTTTCATCCGGAACAAAATTTGTCATTTGATGAGAGCATGATTTCCTATTTTGAGAAACACGGCTGCAAACAGTTTATCAAAGGAAAACCAATAAGACTTGGCTACAATCTGCACACCAAGTGGATACTTAAAAAATTTTGAAATTTACCAAGGAAGAAATCCACGTTCAAATACAGAGTATGAAAAGCTATTTGGAAAGTGTGCAGCCCCACTTATAAAAATGATCGACGAACTTCCAGAAGACAAGCGAAATTTGCCATATAGTTTTTTCTTTGACAATCTTTTCACTAGTTTCCAGCTGCTTAACTGCCTCAAAAATAGAGGCTATTGTTCAACTGGGACAATCCGCGAAAACCGTGTTCCTAAGGACTGTCCAATAGTCAAAAAGAAAGTTATAAAGAAGAAGGAAGATCGCGGCTTTTGTGATTACGCTGTTGCAAAAAAAGCTGAAATAAGCCTGACGCAATGGTTGGATAATTCTGTTTGTTTGATTGCATCTACTGCATTTGGTGCCACTCCATTTTCAAAGATCTCGAGATACTCGAGAGAAGAAAAAAAAGTAAGTATTCAAAGACCATGGGCTGCAGCGGAATACAGCAAGTATATGGGTGGAGTTGATCGATTAGTTCAAAATGTCAATTGCTATCGCATTGGCTACCGTGGAAAAAAATGGTGGAGCTCTATATTAACGTGGTTGGTAGACGTATGTGTTCAGAATGCTTGGCAACTTCAAAGAGAAGAGTAAAATGAGCCAGCATGAATTTAAAAAACAAATTGCCGTTTACTACTGCAAGCACTTTGGAGAACCAAGAAAGCAAAGTGGAGTGATTTCCTTATGCAAACGACGTTACGATGAAGATTCTGCAGAAGATGCTCTTCGCTATGATGGTAAAGACCATCTGGTTATACCAATAATTAAAAAACGACGTTGCGCTGGAGAAACTTGCAAAACCATTGGTCGAACAGCCTGTAGAAAATGCGACATTGGCCTTTGCATTAAATGTTTTGCTGAATATCACACAAGACCCTAGATATTTAGAGATAAATAAATCATTATAAAAAAATATTTATTTTATGTGCCTATGTATATGTTTGTTTTTTAATTACATATATCAGCTAAAAATATTATTTTTTTATTATATTTTGTAAGTTGAGATATTTCGCCATATGACAACAGTCTTTCCTGGCTCGCGCAGGACCAGGATGAAAAAAATAATTATGACGAAAAGTTCTTCTCATGAGTAAGATTGGAATTTGATAATTATTTTTTAATTTTTGCAATAAAGTATTCTCGGACATAACGGGTTAAAGCAAGTATATATGTATGAAGATTATAAAATGTATCATACTTATATACTTTACTCATTAATTTTATTTTATGTGTTTTAGTGGCTTTGAGGTTCAGAAAGGTTTTGCTTCGAAGATACTCGAAGCATAAGGAGGGGCGAGTCATATATGACTTTGAGATACCCGTCACTGAAGAGACTGGCAATAATATAAACATTTGGCCATCTACTTAACGTTATGCTTAGTTTGCTTATTTTGACCACACAACGAGATTCGTTGTTTTGTTGATAACAAAATTTATTAAAAATATACTGATGATTTTAATTTGTAACCTAAAACTCACGTATAAATTATTATTATATTTAAATATTTGTTTATATTTAAGATAGATTTGATTTAAGCTTAACTTTGGGATTATGAAATAATAAAGATTTAGATTTGTACAAAAAATCAAACCAGTTGGATGTACTAACGGAGCTGATAAAATTTCAAAAAAGGGATTTTAATAAAACTCACTTGTTTACATTTATCTTCAATTTATAAACATACATATGTAAGTTAACAAAATTACCAGCTCTGCCAATGAAACGCCTTTGGCAGAGTCAGCATAAAAGGTATTTCACAATTTTAACACGCTCATACCGGCTGACGGTTTCATATATCTTGGGAATGCATTTGCAATACGAATACCTGCTGGATAGAGGCGACTAACGTGGAAACGAATTTATGCGGACTCAGCGTCTGGCACTTGTTGCAGCGAGATAGTTAAGCATCCTTGGGCAGCAGATTGGTGGCATGAAGTTAGTCTTGGTTGCGCTATCGTTTGTTAAAGTAATTTATTCGGTTCTTTAATTGTGAAATAATAATTGTCTAAAATACTTAGAAATATTTTAATTGTGAAATAATAATTGTGTAAAATACTTAGAAATATCTTTAACTGTGAAATAATAATTGTGTAGAATACTTGAGAATAAAAGGACTCGTCCTTTAAGAAATTTTGTATTAATTATAAAAGGTTCTTTTTTTATTCCGGCGCAGTTGGTCGCGCCTAATTTAAATTTTTTTGAGAAAATCAGGATTATGAATAAAATGTTATTAATTTTTATTTACAATTTGATTGCATTTCAAATTTTTGCATAGATAAGATGATAGAATTTCAAATGTTGTGTAAATGAGGCAACCGGAGGATTTTATCAATGAGAAGTACCCCGAACGTGTTTTAAGGTTAAATAAGGCTATTACGGACTGAAACAGGCAAATCGCTAGTGGAACATTAAATTTGATTTGGTTTTAGGTTCGATGAACTTTACTCCGTTGGAGAGTGAAAGATGTTTATATTAGTTAAATGACAAGAATAAAATTATATTTATTGTCGTGTATGTCAACGATATCATAATTGCGTCTAAGTCGCAAGGAGATATTCTGAAAGTCAGGGATGAAATTGTTACGCATTTTGATTGTGTCGAAAGGGGTCAGGAAAATTATATTGATAATTTATTGTGTGAGAATGACATGAGGGATTCCAGGAGCTTAAGCACACCAGTGGATGCAGGTATCCAGGTGAAGTGTTGGAATAAGAATTGTGAAAGGGTTGACACCGGTGGGTATCAATCGCTTTTAGGTTCTCTAACGTATTTGGCTCTTTCGACAAGACCTGATATTTTACAATCGGTGTCAAAGTTGGCTCAATGTAATACGGATCCGCACAGGGAACATTCGAGTAGTGTGAGACCAAGCGTTTAAAGATTAGGTATAGAAAGAACGAAAAGCCAATAGTGGGATGTGTTGATTTTGATTGGGGAAGCAACACATTGGATAGGAGATCGTATACAGGTTACGCAGTCTTTATTGCTGGTAGTGTATTTTCTTGAAAATACAGAAAGCAACAAACGGTTGCACTGAGTAGCACAGAGGCCGCATATGCTGCGCTATCAGCGGCGGCAAAGGAGGCAACTTATTATTTATTTAGACTGACGAAAGAGATAGGTTTACAAGAGGGTGGTTTTGTATGGGGATAACTTGAGTGAGAACAATTAACTAAGGATCATACTTATCATTCGAGGCCAAAACATATAGATATTAAGTATAATTTTGTAAGAGATGTAGTAAAGCACAAAATGTTGGAGGTGAAGTACGTTCCAACTGACAATATGATCGCAGATATTTTGACAAAGAATTTGGTAAAGGTTAAGCATTGTAACTTTGCTAATAATAATAGGTTTAGGATGATAATTAGTATCCGACCGATTAATCGACCTTGGCTTTGGTATCCGCCAAAAATTGCTAATCGGCCGATAATCGATGTTCGAAATTAATTTGGCCGACTTTTACCGAAGGCTGGACTTTTTTGTGCCATTAAGCCTGGTACTCTGTTCAGTATTTCGTGCGAAATGTTTTAAAAATCAATATAAAAAAAATTTCGGTGAAATACAAACGAAAGAATGTTGATAGAGTTGTACTCTATTTATATTACGAAAAACAAGCGAATCACTCGGTATTTGGCCGTCGTGGTGTTAATGTAATTGCGCATGAGTTTTTTTTTTTTCAAGTGTTAAAAATTTATAATAGTTAAAAAAAAAGAAAAACTTGGTGAAGCCAGGAAGACATTTTGTTTTTAAAGCGGTGGTCTCGTGGCGTTGAATGCCTTAAACATATGAACTTTAAAAGTCATATTAATTGTGCCTTTTAAGAGAAACTTTTTAAGTTTCAATAAAATAAATTAAAGTGGTTCCCGTGAAAATTAAAAAAAAAACTTTTTTGTGACTCCAGTACTTTTTTATTATAAGCAAACTACTGCTTAGCCCAAATGGGGAAAAAAAGGAAGAAAAAGCCAAACGAAAGTGAGCACAAAAAGCAGAGAGAGGACGAGGCAACTTCGATTAATTCTTTGGAAATGTTGGATGAATCGTGCCCATCTACATCGTCGTCGGTGCCATCTGAACCAGCTATGGAGATTCCCATTGAGCAGAGTTAGGTGGAACAGAAAATCAAATCGCCCCTCAGTCAGAATCCGGTAAGTTTTTTTTTAATTCCCTAAGCTAATCCCAAAAAGCTCTATGCTTGTCTGCAGGAACGACACCAGAGTCTTTGGCGGGAATCGAACCCGCAACCCCGGCGCTGATAGACTATCTCACTACCAGCTAGCCTACCGGGGCACTCAACAACCTTCTTTTGACCCGCATCCTGGCCCAAACGTATCAAAACCTTAAGCAGCTTTATCCAAAGACCAATGAATAGTGAGCTGTTTCTTTTTGAAAAACTAAAAAAAAATAAACATTTTAGGCATCATGCTTAAAAATATTGGAGATCGCCTGTACAGGGCATCTTTCTCAAATGCAGAGGCTGCTAACGCTTTTGATTTAAATCGTAATTTAGAATCTGAAGGTCTGGAGGCTTTCATTCCGGACAGATTCACTAAAAAATTTGGCATTATAAGAAATGTCCCTCGGTCTTTCACTGATAGTGAAATAATGGCTGAAATTGAGGACCAAAACTCGCTGGAAGTTGTGTTGATCCATAGATTTCATAGAAAATACAAGCTTGGAGCGGTGGTTTAATCCCTTACCATTAAGGTTGGTTTTACCACTACCTCATTGCCTAAGATAGTAAATATGTTCGGAACCCTTGTTAGGGTGGACATTTATGTTCCACCACTAAGACAATGCAAAAACTGTGGTCGCCTTGGACATATAGCTATTCGCTGCAGAGGCAAAAAGAGGCGTCTTAGCTGCGGCGCTTATATGTCCTGCCCTAATAACTAAGACAATTATAAATGTGATTCTTGTTTAACTAATTCCACATGTGTTGAAAACTGTGGTTCTAAAATATGCCTTAGCTGCAACTCAAACTCTAACAATTCTTCAGATCGTGATAAATGCCCTAAGTGGAAAAATAAAAAAGATATTCAGGAGGTAATGGCTCTTTCAAATCTCTCATGGAAGGAGGTTATGGTTAAATGACAACTATTATGCAAAACTTGCTGATAAGGAATATGAAATCAATTTCCCCCACTTGGAAAATAAACGTAAACCAGCTATGTTTGATCATAACCATGAGATCAACCGAAGGATCATCAAGGTTAAATACTGTAAAATAGTGTCTTCACGACCTAATACCACATACACTCAAATTCAAAGTGTAACTATTGTGCCGTCGCAGGCGGTTTAAAAACGCCCCAAATATTTTACCATTTCTGAGTTTGAAAGAACTATTAAACTTCTCACGGATCAAATTGCGGTAATTTCCAATAATGAATCACCTGAAAAAATTAATATTATCTCTAACTTTAAAAATTCACTTCTAGCTGTTGGCAATGCCATTACCAAAGAATTAGAGCCAATCACACGATGTCACACGTTAACGTTCGCGTAGAAAATAACATTTGAAACAAAAACAAATTTAAGAAATTGTTGTTAACGTGTGACATCGTGGGATTGGTTGTTAAACTCCGAATCCTTGACCGACAACCCTTTAGTAAAATCTTCTTCAATTCTTAAATCAGCATGCTAATCTCTCACTACAATATTCCAAGTCTTCGAGCCACCAAATCATCTTTTGAATTTTTTCTTAATAACCATGATGTTGATATTTGCGCGGTAAGTGAAATGTTCTCCTTTGATGAAAACCAATTATATACTTATATTCTCAATTATAACTCTGTGACAAAAATCGGCCTGATAATTACGGCGGTGTTGCGATTTTTTTTTTTCAAAAAACACATCAAATTTACAAATTTAACTTTTCATCCGTTTTGGATATTCTTGTGTGTGAAACCACTAACCTTACCCCTTATATTACAAAAGCGTCTGTCTACTTTCCGCATTCTGTCAAAAATGATATACTTCAGCTTCATGAATTACTCAAACTTTTAAATGCCCGGTCTCCAGCTTTTGACGACACTTTAACATCCAGTCGTGGCAAGCTTTTGATGGACTTTTTTGACTTGACGGATTTCAGGTGCTTGAACTCTGGAGATAAAACTTTTAGAAAAATAATCGTCGACCCATCGTGCGTAGGCTTTGTACTTGATCTTAGCTTCACAAATTCAAGGCTGTCCTTTGACTGGTGTTTTTCAAAATAATATCGGAGGAAGCCATCACTACCCTGTCATGTGTAAACAGATTCCATTAACAATAAAAACATTAGATCTGTTAAAAAAAAGTTTAATAAACAACATAAGCAATTTATCAATTTCGACATCATCTGATGATATTGAAAGTAATTTTCATGATGCGATAGACAGGTTAACTTCTATGCTTGAGAACTTAAAACCTACATCAAAAGTTTAGTGGAACTCCACGTTAACCAGGCTCCATCGCTTAAAACCTGCTGCACAAAATCGACGGAAAATGCCAATACCCTTTTATCTGCAATTATGAATTTTAAATCGTGCGAGAAAGAATCCAAAACTAATTCCTTTAATACGAAAATAAGCGAGTTAAATGCTAACACAGACTCTAAATTGCTTTTCAGATTTCTGAACAATTGTAAAAATTATGGTACTGATAGACTTCGTAACAAATGGAACCCCAATAATGATCCCTTGGACCTTTGTCTTTGGAGAATTTGTTGGTTGCAATAAACGATAAATGGCAAACGTTGAATATTAACGATGCGTGGAGGAAAATAAAAATTGCACCTATACCCAAGAGGAACAAGGATCTTGGAATATATACCAATTTTAGGCCCATTGCCCTCATCCCGGGTTTCGTTTAAATTATCAATCTAATGGTCAAGACAAGACTTAATAAATTTCTTGATGAAAACAACACTTAACTTAATCGTTCCTTTGCGTACAGGAAATACTTCTCTGCAAGCTCTTACATAAACGAAATAGTACATACCATTGGTATTCTCAAGGAAAAAGGGGAGAAAGTTATACTATGTGCTATCGACATCTCTAAGGCATATGAATGCGTTAATCTTTACATAAAAAATAAATGTACATATTATAAACTTAGCACTTTCTAATGAAATGGTTGTATGTTATATGTGTGCGGGAAAAGTAATAGTATAAGTTAACACAATACAAAGTAAAAACAAAGATTTAATATAAAAAATAAAACTATTACTACTACATAATACATAGCAAAATATGTAGATGATATTTTAGCCATAGTAAAATTAGACGATAAGGATGAAATCCTAAAGACTTTAAACAAATATCATGAGAAAATTCAGTTCACAATTGAGATACAAACTAACATAGGAATTGCTTACTTAGATACAAAACTACGCATTAGTGGAAATAAAATAGTCTTCGACTGGTACGCAAAGGAAACATCATCGGGAAGAATCATGAATTTTCACGCAACACAACCACGGAACCAAATAATTAATACTGCCAGCAATTTTATCGACAGAGTGCTAAACATTAGTGACAGACAATATCACTCAAAAAACATAGAAAAGATAAACAACATTCTAACAAGCAATAGCTTTCCAAAAAATCTTATAAAAACTTTAATAACAAATACAGTAAGGAAAATGAATAACACAACATCTGGCCACTCTAATGCTGACAAGGAGAAAAAACAATTTTATAGTGTAAAATACATACCTGGACTTACGGATAAACAGAACATCAAAGACACAATAGAGAAGAAAAACATATCGTTTGCTTATAAACCTAATAAAACTTTAAGCACAATATTTACAAACATCAAAACACCAATAAACAAACAACAACAAAGCAATGTTGTTTACGAAATACCATGTAAGGGAAAAAACGATCAAAGCTGCGATTTGATTTATATTGGGACCACAAAGAGAACATTGGAAACAAGAATAACAGAACATAAAATGGACATAAACAAATTAAAGGAGAGTACTGCTTTAGCCCAACACATAAAAAATACAAATCATACGGCAGATTTTGACAAAGTACGAATATTGGATAGAGAAGGAATAGAAAGGAAAAGATTCACAATAGAGACGCTAAGAATACAACAGAAAATAAAAAAGACGATGAACTTAAAAGAAGACACACAAAACATTAGTGCCAGTTACTGTGTTGCAATATCAAAAAACCTGTGATATAATTTTTAAGTTTGTGTTTAATTTAATTTTTCATGTTTAATGTTTTTCATGCTTGTCTACAACAAATTATTGTTCAATGTAATAAAAATTGATTTTCTTATTGTAAGTCATAATTAATTGTTGAAAAATGTTTGTTGTAATAATATTGTTATATATACTTTCTTTAATTTAAATAGACGAATCCCTTGATAAAGTGAACATAACATTCACGAAACGTTGGGAAAATATGGATTAAATGCATTTTTAATTACATAAAAAACTTTAGGCCGTATTAGCTAAAATAAAATCTAATTTATTGAAAACTAGTTTATGCTGACATCTGCATGTCAATAAATGCATCCCCACTTGTTAAATTTACTATGTATTTATCTTATGACACTTATTATTACATTTTTCTTATCTTTCCTTTCCAACATCTTTCTCTCTTCCGCTTTTAAACTTGTAAAAGATAAGTTGTATTTTCTCAAATAAAAAACTAGATTAATTAAAATAAAAAGCATCAAACAGTTTTTCTACAGGTTATGGGCCCAGACACCCTAGTTAATACATTTTAAATAGTAAAAAAGAAAATTTTTAAAGAAAAATGACAGAACTAAAGACAACAGTGGCTAAACTCAATAATGAAAACTATTTCACGTGAAAATTTATGCTTGAGATGCTACTAATTAGGGAGGGCGTTTGTTACACCAAAACCAGGAGCAAACGCAGATACGTGGATAAAAAGTGACAACACTGCTAGAGCAACTATATCACTATCTGCAGAGGACGATCCACTGGACCTTATCAGGCAATGTAATACGGCTGCTGAAATGTGGCAGAATCTGCAAAATTATCACGAAAGAAAAACATTAAGCAACAGGGTTAGCGTGATGAGGCAGATTTGCAGTATGAAACTTGGTGAAAACGACGATGTGAAGATGAACATTGGTTTTATGAGGGATCTGTTTTAAAAACTACAAAATCTAGGAGAAAATGCTTCTAACGAGAAGTGGAATATAGCAATGCTTTTAACAGCTATAACAATTTAATTACAGCACTTGAATCTCGCACTGAAAAAACTCTAACTCTTGTGTATGTGCAATCAAAGCTAATAGAAGAATATATCAGGCGTAAAGGGGATAAAGTTGACCCACAAAAGGCTTTGATAGGGACGAACAAAAATCTCAAACCAACTATTGAATGTTTCTTCTGTCACAAAAAAGGGCATTTAAGGAAAAACTGTACGCGATACAATGAATGAAAAAAGAAACAGCAAAATGTTAACGCTATAACGGATGATGATGTCTGTCTAGTGGCAACAAATAACAATTCTATTTTTGTTACAACAGGTGGTTTTAACAAATGGATAGTTGACTTCGGTGCGTCATGCCATACTTGCAATGACAAAAATGCATTCGTAAATTTAAGCACAAATATAAAGAAAACAATAATTCTTGCAAATAATGAAGCTGTATTATCAAATGGTGAAGGAACGATTAAAGTCAACCTCAAGAAAAATGAAAATGAATTCACCACCATAAGTTTAACCCCAGCTGTAAACACAAATATTTTGTTGGTAAAAAGATTAACAGAAGAGGGTTTGCCGTATAGATTTTCGTAATAACAAATGTGTAGTATCTAAAGACAACCAAATTTTGTTCTTTGCTAAAGCCGAATCAGATTTATATGTATGCAAAATTGAGGAATGCTTGAAACTTTCTGGTGGGTGCGGAAATAGTTGTATACCACAGAAATGCGGACGCCATTAAAATTATGAATTCAAAACAACTTGCAAAAGGTTTAAATATAAAATCGTGTAATAAAGATGACTGCTGCGAAATTGGTCCACTTGGAAAATCGTCTAGAAGAAAATTTCCCAAAAGACTGGTGTAAGTGCAAGAGAATCGTTCGAACTAATGCACTCAGATCTTTGCGGGCCCATGCAAACATGTACACCTAGTGGAAATAAATACGTATTAACTTTTATAGATGACTACAGTCGATATTGTCACATTTTTTATTTAAAAACAAATATGAAGTTGCTGACAAATTTATTATTTTAACTAATATACAACAAATTTGGAAAGACGCCTAAAATAATAAGGTCGGATCGTGGCAAAGAATATACAAATAAGGAAATAACTACCTTCTTAGAGCAAGCAGGTATTCGTTTACAATACACAGCCGGGTACAGCCCAGAACAAAACGGCGTTGCAGAACGCAAAAATCGTTCTCTTATTGAAATGGTCAGGTGCATGCTCACCGAGGCTAAATTACCACAAAAAAGATGGGGTGAAGCAGTAACTACAGCAAATTACCTACAAAATAGAATACTTACAAGAACAACTGACTTTACGCCACATGAAAGATTTTAAGATGAAGTTCCTGATTTACAGCATTTGAAAGTTTGCAAATTGAGTAAAAAATCTGAAAAGATGATTTTTGTCGGATATGATCAGAATGCTAAGGCTTGATGAAAATTATAAAATACACATATCCAGAGGTGTCAAATTCACAGGAAAAATGTATGGCTTGATAGATGGAGAAAATAGTTGTGATTCTAATGATGAGGTTAAAATAACATTTATGATATGAAAGATCAACTTGAAAGCAGGGTTTAAAATGCTATCGCCATATTAGCAAAAGCAGCCAAATTTTGCCTTTTTCCTTTAAAAAAAAAAATCAAAAATAAAAAGCCGACAAGTTCCACTGCTAAAAAAGCCCAGACTTTTCAAAAGCAGCAGCAAAATAAACACACTGTTTTTGAAAAGTAACCTTTTAATGGACACTGCTTTTTCCAACTATTGCTTTTTTAACAATAGCAAAAATTTCATATTTGATGGAACTCAAAAAGCAACGGCAATAACTTTTCTGTTGTAGGAGAAAATATGTAGGAAAGAGAATGAAACAAAAAGATTCTGTCAAACAGCCGCCAAATCAAAAACCACTGCATGCTAATAGCCGCAAAATAGGAGATCGACGAAGACAAGTGATATTTTTCATGCAAAACAAATACAACAAGAATTTGTTTTTGTTTCTATACAATAAAAAATCCAACTGACACTTTGGCTGGTTGCCTTTACTAAAAATATTAAAAAAAAACCAAAATACACACACATTTCGTGCTATAGTCATGCAAACTGTCGAGCAACAACAACATTACTGAAGAAAGGCAAAAATTTATTTTTCCTCACCACCATGAAAAAAACCATGTTGCTTGTGCACTGATCAGTATTTTTTCGTTGTAATCTGCCTTTTTGCAGAGCTAATAGCTCTGCTCAGACTGCTTTTAGCACACACTTCAGCGGCTTTTTGTTATTACCAGCCAGAGAAGAATTTTTGTTCTTTGAATTTTAGATTTTTTTTTTTGGTTTGTCTTTTTTAACTAGCTCTTCTTTCAGGAAAAATTAAAAAAGCAAAAGGCGAAATAATTTTTTTTAGCTTTTGCTTTTTATGTGGTTGTCCATTTTTGTCGCTGGCTGGTAAAAAAGCAGTTGTCAGAACATAAAAATATTCAAAATAGGAGATTTGCTTTTTTGCACAAACGAAAAACAAAACATTGGCTATTGGAAAAAAATTAAAAATTTCAAAAGCAGTGGCAAAAGCAAAAATAAAAAGCAGCCAGCTGATGGATGCTTTTAAACCCTGCTTGAAAGTAATAATGATGAAGAGTTTTATGACACGCTTAATATTGACGAAGAAAGCCCAAATTTAGAAGCATCTAATATAGACGTGCAAGACGATGAATTAAATAGTCCAGAAATAAGAAGGTCACAACGTGTAACTCAAGGCAAGGTTCCAGAACGTTATTAAAATCTGTTAAAGGATTACGTCCCTACAACATATGAAGAAGCAATATCCTGTGACGAAAAAGAAAATTGGCTTACTGCTATGAAAAATGAAATTGATTCAATGAAAGCAAATAACACCTGGATACTTATTGAAAGGCCAAAAGATGATAATATAATCGGATGTAGGTGGGTGTTTAAGAAAAAACAAAACGGTGAAGAAACACAATTCAAAGCGCGACTGGTTGCGAGAGGATTCGCACAACAGTATGGTATCGATTACGAAGAAGTGTTTGCACCAGTCGTATCACATACAACGTTAAGAACGTTATTTGCTATAAGTGGAAAACGGAATCTCAAAATACATCACATTGATTGTAAAACACCTTTTTTAAATAGTAGTCTCAACGAAAAAATTTTTATGGAGCCACCAAAAGGCTTTACGACAAATGAAGGTGAGAATAATGTTTGTCTATTAAAAAAAATCCGTCTATGGGCTTAAACAGTCTGCTAGGTCATGGAATCAAACAATCCACAATGATTTGATTAAATCTTGTTTCCGACAAAACATCTGACCCATGTTTACATATACGTTCAGAAGGGGTAGATCTGACATTCGTGTTAATCTACGTCGATGATATTCTAATATCTTCTAAAGACGAATAAACCATTTCAAAGGTAAAACATATTTTTAAAAATATATTCACAATTAGTGATTTTGGTTCAGTAAAACATTATCTTGGTTTGGAAGTACACAGATCAACCGATGGTTGTTACTCTATTTCCCAATCAAAATATATTAATAAAATTTTAACAGAAAGCAAACTTCAAGATGTCTCTTATGGAAAATCTGATGTAGAACCAAATGTGTTACATGACAACAAAAATTACCAAAAACTTCTGGGAAGCCTTTTGTATGTAGCGCTTAATACAATACCAGATATTACGGCAGCAATCAGTATTTTAAGCCAAAAACCAAAAATCCAAATGAAGAAGACTGGACAGAACTGAAAAGAGTCGTTAGATATTTAAAAGGTACCATTAACTTTAAACTTCACATCGTTCCGGATAATGCAAAAAATTTTACTTGGTTATTCGCATGCAAATTGGGGAGAACATAAACAAAATGTTCAAGGTTTATGGTGCTGTTGTATCAAGGGCGTGTCGTAAACAAACATGCGTAGCCCTATCATCTACCGAAGCAGAATTCATTGCACTTGCTGAAGCATCAAAATAGGCTCTATGGCTAAAAGAACTTCTCGGAAATTTTGGGGATCAACGAACCTATAACCATAAACGGGGACACCCAAAGTTGCATAAAAATAGTTGAAGGTTTTAAATTCAACAATAGAACAAAGCACATCGACATAAAGTATCATTTTGTAAAGAAATGCCAATATTGTCCTACAAAAGAGATGGAAGCCGATTTGTTGACAAAACCTCTAGTATCACACAGAATAAAGGATTTAAGATCACAATTAAAAATTATGAACAATTTGGAATGAGAAGGGGTATTGAAAACTAGTTTATGCTGACATCTGCATGTCAATAAATGCATCCCAACTTGTTAGATTTACTATGTATTTATCTTATGACATTTATTATTACATTTTTCTTATCTTTCCTTTTCAACATCTTTCTTTCTTCCGGTTTTAAACTTGTAAAAGATAAGTTGTATTTTCTCAAATAAAAAACTTGATTAATTAAAATAAAAAACATCAAAGAGTTTTGCTACAAAAACAATCTTTGCTTATTTTATTAAAACTATTTTATTATTTAATAATGAAATGTTGATTATTTAAATAATATTGAATTCCCATTTATCCTGACTATCGGGCCTGTTCTGAAAATCACGTGATTTCAAATCAAGTGTTTTTGAAATCACACGTATGATTTTGTTTGGTTCTAAAAGTCATACCGTTTTTGTGCTTCTCGATGTGCTTTCGGCAATTGAAGATCACACCAAAACACACAAAAACGGGACACTAAAATATCATACGTGTGATTCTAGTAGGCACATGTGATTTGAAATCACGTGATTTGAGTAAAAGTGATTTGCAGAACAGGCCTGTATATGATTATGTTATTCTTGCTCGCAGTTTGTTTGTTTTCTTTCCCAATATTTTGTAACTCACCCTAAATGCTGATGAGATGTTAATTCTTTGTTTCAACATTGTTCTGTTTATTGTAGTATTTATTTATTGTGAAATTAATTTTTAATTATAAATAAAAGTTTTTGGATAACGTACGTCAGTCGAAGTCAAGTACTCGAAAATCAAACATAAATTTGTTTAACTTATACTTAAGAAAAAAAAAACCTAACAGAGCATGTTGAGAGAGTTTTATTATATAGAATTCCGCCAAATGAGAATTTCTTTCAACTCTGTGTGGTTTCAGCAAGATGGTGTGTTAGAAATAAATAATCTGGCATCCCCTAACCGTATTTTAATAATGACATTTTCGACGTTTCATTTGCATATGCCATGAATCGTCCATTTCCGTTTTGGTTTTATAGAAGTACGATCTATTGTAATTAATAAAATATCATTTAATAAACAATTAAGTTTACCAACTGGTTTGATTCTAACAATTGGCGACGAGGATGGACGAGGCAACGTTAAACAACGTGTTGATCTCCTTTCCAAAAGCAAATCGGCAGCTGCTTCAACAATTGCTTGAAAACAATATTTTATCGCTTCAACGTGTTTTAAGTAGAGAACAAACACACACCGTGCCTGTATTCAGAACATTTGACAAAAATGTTGAGAAGTGGTCAACGTACATACAGCAGATGGAGCAACACTTTTTGGCAAATGGAGTCACAAAGGGTGAAGTTAAACGTGCGTGTTTTCTATCGTGGGTTGGAACTGAAACATTTGAGTTACTTCAAAAGATTTGTGTTGGTAACATCAATGAAAAACAGTTTTAAATAATCATTATGTAGAAAAGATCAGGTTTAAATTGTACTCCATCAAAATGAAACCTAACGAAACTTATGTGGATTGGGTGGCGGAATTAAGGGGTGCAGCAAAGGACTGCATTTTTCATTGCCCTAACGACAACTGCCACGAGTCATTAGTCGACACAAATATAATGGGCATGAAAATAATTCACACGCTGCATGATAAAGTACGAAGCGCAGCATTGCAAAACCTCTTTCGCTTGAAGAGGTTTTGCAAATAGCGTCGTTGTATGAAACAACAGTCAAGACGTGTTATGAACTAAAAGGGGAGGAAAGTGTAGCGGATGTTAATGCTGTCAATCATTCAAAAAGAAAATTTGAGCGTAAAAGGGTGGAAAATCGATGTAAGGTTGATGACGGAAGTGAGAGTACATGGAAATCATGCCCTGGATGTGGTTACCAACATCAGCGGGATGACTGCTATCATTATAAAAATAAAACAAAGTTTCAAATGTGCCTAAAAACAGGTCACATTGCTGCTGTGTGTCAGAACTCAAAATTTAATTCAAGAAAATTAAAGCAGGGAACGAGGAAAAAGCTAATGCTGTAAGTAAATCGTCGTTTGAAGCTATCGGTTGCATAGAAATAATCAGCAAGTCAGTGGAAATATGTAAAGTGAATCCGGTAAAAAGTGAAGAAAAAAAGATTCTTGTAGAATTACAGATAAACAAACAAAGGAGTTTATTTCAAGTCGACACAGGCGCATCCTGTTCACTCATAGGGTTCAATACATATGAGAAATTGGGGCAACCCAAATGTCAGAGTACCGATAAGGTATTAAAGGCGTATGGTGGCAATCTTTTAAAATTGAAAGGCGTGATCGAGGTAGATGTTGTATGGGAACATATGCATAGAAGACTCCCGCTGCTGGTGGTAGACTGCGAGGAGGCTACAAACATCCTAGGCCTAGATTGGTTTAACGTTTTAAAATTTAAATTATCATTTCCTTCATATGAGGTTTATGAATGTAATTTTTCGTTTATAGGTCAGGCATGTCGCGAGAGTTTGATCACATCATTAAAACAAATGGCCGGCAATTTTTCTGAAATTTTTTCAGCAGAGTTGGGGTTATGCAAAACATTGAAAGCCGACATAAAATTGAAAGATAATGCTACCCCAAAATTTCACAAACCATTTTACCATTTTCCCAATATGAAGCTGTGCGTTTAGAGTTGAAAAGGCTTGAAGGTATAGGTGTTTTAAAATATGTTACAAGCAGCGAGTGGGCAGCTCCGATTGTAGTAGTGCAGAAACCAAGCGGAAGGTTAAGAATATGCGCTGATTTCAAGGTGACCATAAACCCCCAAATCGAAGTAGACAGGTATCCAATTACACGTATTGAAGAATTATTTCATAAATTACAAGGTGGTAAATTTTTTACAAAAATTGATTTGAGCGAAATCAAAAAAGTTACTGGTAATAAATACACCTTTTGGGTTATATCAATTTTTACGAATGCCATTTGGGTCTAGTGCGCCTGGCTTATTTCAAAGACTAATGGAGGAAGTTATTGCAGGGGTACCGCACAGCGCAGTATATTTGGACGATATTATTGTAACTGGCTCAACTAATGAAGAACACTTACGGAACGTTGAAGAAATTTTTAAGAGGCTTAAATCTCACGGTCTAAAATGTAAAGAAAATAAATGTGAATTTGCTCAAGAGAATATAGAATATGTTGGCCATATAATTGTAAGAAACGGTATCATGCCGTCAGAAAGAAGAGTAGAAGCGATCAAACTCATGCCCCGACCTCAAAATATCCAAGAACTTGAATCATTCGTCGGAAAAATAAACTATTGCAACAAAGTCATTGAAAATTTTTCGACACATGCAGCACCGTTAAATGAATTAAGAAAGAAAGATGGCAATTTTAATTGGACCGAAAAGCAGCAGAGTGCGTTCATTAAACTAAAAGAGGGGATTGTAAAGGCAACAAAATTAGTACATGCTATAATTTCACACAAATTCTCAGACGGTACAGAGAAGCAAATAGCGCATGCATCCAAAACATTGCATAGCTCCCAACAACGCTACTCACAGGTCGAAAAGGAAGCCTTGGCTGTAATGCATGGTGTTAAAAAACACCACCAGCATCTGTATGGAAGGCGGTTCGAACTGGTCACTGACTATAAAGCATTAACAACACTGTTTCATCCTTCAAAAAGATTGCCCGTAGTTACCTTGCACCGACTACAGCGATGGGCAATAGAGCTATTAGCATATGATTATACAATCCGTTTTAAGAAGTCAGTCGACAATGCCAATGCAGATGCCCTTTCGCGGCTACCAGCAGGGGAAGACCTGTGTTTTGATCAGAAAGAAAATTCCATGGATGGAAGTTTTTATTCGATAAATCAGCTGACTGTTGACTCCTTTCCGTTAAATGCCGAAGTTCCTAGGAAGTATACTAAGGAAGATGAAACTCTGAAGATAGTGTGTGATTACGACAATTCCAAATTCTCAAGATAATATTGAACCATTTTATAATAGCAAGTTTTCGTTGTCATTGCAGAGTGGAATTTTACTTCTGCAAACTGAGCACTTGAGAGTTGTCATACCCGAGGTTTTACAAAAATAAATCGTAAATATGCTACATGATGGTCATTGGGGCAAAAGCCGTATGAAAATGATGGCAAGACGTTATGTGTGGTTTCCTGCTATTGACAAAGCAATAGAGAAAAAACATGATACATGTGATATATGCCTCGAATCATCCAATCATACAGAGAGAATTTTTGCACTGGCCAAATCCTTGTCATCCATGGGACCGCATTCATTTAGATTTCGCGGGTCCATTTTATAATCGGATGTGGTTGATTATCTTTGATGCGTATTCAAAATTTCCATATACGATTGAGTTTTCTTCAGCAACATCTACATCTACCATAGCGTGTCTTCAACGTATAATTTCCACTGAGGGCTTACCGAATACCATTGTGACAGACAATGGAACACAATTCACGTCATATGAGTTCAAACAATTTTTCGTTAAAAATGATATTCAACACCTCACAACTGCACCATTCCATCCGGCATCAAATGGAACAGCTGGACGATTTGTGAGAACGTTTAAGGAAGCCTTTTCTAAGATTTTAAAAGAGGTGAAAAGCGTCGAAAAGACCTTGTACAAATACCTGGCTACATATAGAAGCACACCAAATCCCGAAACGGGAAAATCACCAGCTGAGCTATTGCATGGTCGACAACCAAAAGTAATCCTAGAAGCGTTATTCCCAAAACCCAAACCATATACTCCTAATATCTCAAAATTCGCAGTAAATGATCCAGTGTTAGCACGAAATTTCTCAAGAGGGTCAAGATGGCTCAAGGGTACAAATAAAAAAAATTATTGGGGCAAACATGTACATCATAGGAACAATAAAAGGAGATATACGGAGACACAGAAATCAAATCCGTTTATACTAAGGTGACCAGTCTAAACCAGATGATCCTATTGAATTTGATCTAGAAACAGTGATGGAAAACCCTTTGGAACCCCCAAAAACAGTTCCTGATCTAAATATAGATCCACCTCCAGTGGAAACGCCTGTTTCTACACACAACGAACATCAGCTGCCGACACTAAGAAGATCATTAAGAGTCCGAAGACGTGTGCGTTTTGATGCAGAAGTTTGGGTCACTTAAAGAAACAACATTTTATATTCCTGTAATTTTTTTTTTAATTGCGATTGTAAAATTAAATCCGGGGGAATGTTAGAAATAAATAATCTGGCATCCCCTTACCGTATTTTAATAATGACATTTTTGACGTTTCATTTGCATATGCCATGAATCGTCCACTTCCGTTTTGGTTTTATAGAAGTACGATCTATTGTAATTAATAAAATATCATTAAATAAACAATTAAGTTTACCAACTGGTTTGATTCTAACATGGTGCAACTCCTCACATAGCGAAAATTTCCCAATAAGGTTATATCAAAAACACCCCACATGTCGCCTAACCTTTCTTGGTTATTGCAAACAGAAAGTCTTCAAAGCAAAACTAACAAATTTGAATGATCTAAAGCAATCCATTCGAGAAACAATTGCGGTTTTCCTGTTTCAAATCTCCAAGCAGTAATAAACAACTTTTTGGTAAGATGACGCACATGCAACAACGAGCATGTCCGTTATTTTTAAAACTAATTAAGCTATATTTAATCAAATTGAATAAGCTTTAACATGAATAAAAGAAAAATTAATTCCATTGAAAATAGTTATTTGAGTTTCTTAATGTAACAATATTCATCAGCCACCCTGTACATATATAGATTCTTATTTAAAAACGTCTTTTTAAAAATAAATTAATTAATAGAAACTGGGAATTGTTTCCTTCCGAAGGTTACTTTATACTATATTCAACATTTTTTATTTTTCGAATTTATTCTATGAGCTTTATAAATTTTAAATTTCATAGAATAAATTCGAAAAATAAAAAATGTTGAATAAATTTATTGTTATACCTGATTCACACTATTCGACATGTCGCACAGAAATATTTAACGGAACAGAAGAACAAGCAATAATTTGATGTTCCTCTTAAATATGCTTCGTAAAAATTTTTGAAATTTAACAATTAAATTTAAACGTATGTTTTTTGCGTGCAACAAAAAACGTAACGTCTGAAAAAACTAATTTTGTTGCAAAGACATGTCGCATAGGCTTAAATATGTATAACTCTTTATTTCATAAAGGTATAAGTAAAAGGTTTTAAAATTCGGTCGAGTTTTAGTTTAATTTGTGGTGTTTTAAGGGCATCACGATCAGCCCAATTATGAATAAAAATTCCCCGCGAGATTTCCCTTTTCCCATTTTTACAATTGAATTAAGATAGGGAAAATGGGAGCAGGGAGAAAACTCCCGGGAAATTTTTATTCATAATTAGGCTGAATATAAATTTGCTTAAAAATGATCTGGGCGTGATAGAAAAAAATTAAATATTTGCTATGAGTTATATTTCGTTGTTTGACATTACATAAATTAAATAATGACAACTCTCCCTAATGATTGTACCTTGTACTTATTGAACTATGATGAGAACAAACTTTCGTGTGAGAAAACAACTATAAAATACGAAAATTTGTTTTTGTTTTCAATATGTATAATTTCTCACACAAAACTTCGTTTTCATTTCGAGTCATTGCCGCAAAAAAATCTTAAGCGACAAAAACAAAATTTTACAGGAGAAGGTTTATTTTATTTTATTTCATAAAAATTTTGTATGAAGGTTGTCGCTTAAGACAAAATTGTTTTTGCTATAAAATCGTGAAGGTACCTTATGTGACCATAACATTTAAGGAGATGATGCAAGTGTTGTCAATTAAGTCATTTATTAAAAAAAAAAAAAAAAACGAAAATTGAAAAGGATGCCGCTTAAGCTTTTTTTGCGGTAATGACTAGATTTTTTAAAACATGCAGTTAGTTTTTCCTTTTGTTTAAGAATATGGTTGCAACCAACGTATGTATATATAAAATAGCTTTTGTGTCTTTTTGTAAAATCTACGCTGTACGCCAATGCGTTCGGACGGCGCAACTGCGTTCCTACGATAATTGTTATTGTAGAAATATTGTACAAATTTAATTGATTATAGGTGATTTTGTTTTTGTTTTGGCGATTATAAGATCGATTTGAATAATAATTAAATTTAAATGGTTTTTTTTTTAAGACATTTTAAGTATGATAATACAGTAGACACTCTGTAATTAGAAGTTTCGGAATTCATAATCAGTAGAACCAATTCATTAAACGCTTTGAAACTGGAAGTAATTTACGTTCTTTTTTCTATTTTATGTTTGTAAAAAAAAAACCGAAATATGGTATAAAAAGTGTAAAGAGATGAATCGAAATATGTACCTAATAGCGATAGTATTGCTTCAGACATTACCGAAAATAATGATGAAATCCTCTCACAAACTAATGTCTATTTATTTTCATGACCTCGACAAATTTAATTTTTTGGAAAGGAATAAAAGAATTGGAGAAAAGCAGGCCAAAATCGATAGAGCTTTAAGGAGACTTATGGTGTTTTCTTTGCTTACAATAATGTTCCATATATGCTACCATTCGTGCGGGTTTTTGTTCCATTCTAAAAATATATGCAAAAATGTGAGAAGTTGTCGTTTTCCTTTCTAAACATGTTGCAACAATAAATCGCAAATTTGTTCCATATCTTACCCGCAGTTATAACTGAGTGTGAGATAATACCCTTTTTTGCATCTGCGTAAAGTACTTTTTTATGCAAGCAAGTATTTTTTTTCTTGTGTTTGCGGACAACTTGCGTTATATTGTGATTTTTAGTTATATTGGGATGGATATAAAAACTTTTTGTTTTTCGTTTGTTTACTTTTATTATATTTTTATTGTCGCAAAATGTTTAACAACAGCTGACATTAATTATTGAAAATCAGTGCTGTTAACGTTTATTGGAACGCTACAAGCGTGGTGAATATCGCTTTTAGTACAAACTTTGCATTCAATAGTTAACACGCTAAATACACATTATTTTGTTCCATTGTAATTTAGAAAAATGTATCACTTTGTAAGGGTTCGTGTAACCTAATAAATATATTACACAACTATAATGCATCATTATTTTTTAGAAAAGAAAACACCATTAGTTGAAAAATAAAAGATTTTTTTGTTTCATTTTAAAAGTCACGGACTTATTGACCTGCCCTCGTAGTTTAATATTAAACACACAAATAAATTAAAGCTTGTTAAAAATTTTAAAAATATAATTTTATTTGAGCATCCATTAAATGAGGCGAAAAAATATGAATCTTACCTTCTTAATCTTTTCATAATTTAATTGGTGAGGTAAAAAAGAAAAAAACCAAAATGTACACTAAAAAGAAGATCACTCATGTGAAATGTTTTCAAACAAAAAAAAAAAAAAAAAAAAAACAAAAAACAAAATTAAAATTAATGCCAATAAATGACAAAAATTCAAGCAAATAATTTAAAGTTCTTGTGAATTCTCACTCAATATCGTTATCAATATCTCGATATCGTTACGAACTGTTAAAGGACTTGTCATGGGGTTATTGGTAAATTTACTGCTTTTGCACCACTTTAAAGGCGCAAATACAATAGCGGTTTTCACCCTTTGTATTAAGTGTACAACTATGCTTTACTTAATACGATTTTATACTACAAAGCGTGGGTTTCTTTTTCGTTAGTATTGTAAATTAATGAAGTTGTTGAGTGAGGGGAAGAGACAGATATAGTTTCTTCAACTGTTTTATTCTGGGTTATTTAACAAACGTGTTTACTACAGCTTTTTGTTGGATTTTTCAACAACAGTGTAGTAAATTTTAGTCTAATACATTTTGTTGTTGCAGTGTTGTAAATCTTAGTACTTTAACTAAATTAATAAGATTCACAAGGTCTACAAGGGACTTTACTATCAAGTGTGAAAACCCCTATTGATCAAAATACTCATCAAGCATTGTGGTTGTATTAGAGAAAATGTGCTTGTATGTGTCACACCGACGATGCTGGATGGAAAATCAAATAATTTAGATATGACGGCGAATATTACGTTAAGCTCACGTACACAGTAAATTCGCCAGCTGGACAAGCATTTGACAAGTGTATTTGGCTTTTAAGAAATTATTTTCACTTTAAGTATATCGAGCCTTTACTGCAATAGAGTCATTAGCTACTCAAATTTGAATTGTCTAGCACCTTAAAATTGAATTCTTCTCTCTAGAGTTGGGTATATTAGATATTTGTTTGAAACATGACGGGCCCAAAATACAAGCTTATTTCCTTGTTGGCGTTACGTAACAAAAAGTTGACTTTTCGCTAGAAATGCCCATATGTTTTATTATAAAAACATTTACCAGGAATTTCACAGCATTATTTTCGTTAATGTCTAAAAAAAAACGACTATCACCAGTAAATACTTGATAAGATTTATGCTCAAAAACATCTTTATACCATCTTTCGATTTTTACAGAGATAAAATAAAGAAAAGTCTAAACTTCAGAGCGGTTGTTTAATGTATTGAGCGTTTTTTGAATTTAGGGGACAAATTACCGTATTCGATACCGACCGAAATTACAAAACAATTTAAATGGAAATATCGATGGATATCAAATGCCGTAATTTGCCCCCTGAAAACTCTAATAACTGAGAGTTCTAATTTGTGAGCGTCTACTGTACTAAATATTATATATTTTCCAAATTACATATAATATTAGTTTTTAGGAAAGAAGAGAAAAGTATAAAGTGTTAACTACAGTTAAAAAAAAATATTATTCGCTTGAATTTTTTTTTTTTTTTTTTGTATGAAAGTGGTAAAATATGATTGATGGATGTAAAAAATTTTATACAAAGAAGTACTATTTTAATTTATTATTTAATAATGTTTGTATTTTTATTAATATGTATATCAATATAAATATATAAGAATATATTTATAGTAAATATTTATATAAGAATAATTTGTTTTGTTTATTTATTTAGTTAATGTATATATTTTTTGTTTTTGTTTTAATTTAAATTTGTTTTTATTTTTTATGGTTTTTGTTTTACAATAAGC
The DNA here is from genome assembly GCA_930367215.1 of Pollenia angustigena. NCBI lineage: Eukaryota > Metazoa > Arthropoda > Insecta > Diptera > Polleniidae > Pollenia > Pollenia angustigena. The sequence continues at coordinate 94,381,388 of OV884056.1, read as the reverse complement.
CTGAGGCACATATTTAACATTTCAACATTCTTTCATTTTATTACACTTTAATTACTTAAAAAAAAAAAAAAAAAAAAAAAAAAAAAAAAAAAAAAACATTTTACAGATTGTTTATTTTGAATGAACAATGATTTTTATTCTTGTTGACAAAAAATCTTTGCTTGATTTCTGTTTAATTTATCTTTTATGTATGTAAATGTATGTATTTAAGTATGTATATGGATTTAAATTTGATAATTATTAAACAATACGGATTTATTTTATTTGCTTTCTGAATTATTTTATTGAGTTGTATATTTTTTTTTTTTTTTATTATTATAATTTTAAAAACTTTTTTATTTAAAATATTGTTATTTACAATATTTTTCAAAATATCTTCTCTATTAAGATTAATAATACATACATGTAATTTGCCTGAAAGAATATACATTTTGAAAAATATTATAAAACAAAAATCATTTTTTGTAAACACATCTGTTTTAAGTTTGATACGGTTGTATAATGAAAAAAAAACATAAGAAATTTCAGTTAATCTATTAACAAAATAATTGATTTACATTAAACAGCACTTTAATTTTTTTTTAATTTAAAATTTTAAAATTTATTCTATATTTTAATATTTAATGATAAGTATAATAATATAAAAAAACAGCTAATTACAACAAAACGATTTCACTGAAATTTATATATTGTTAAACAATTCTATATGATACGGATTTTAGCCAAAGGCATTACAAATGTAAATATGAATGTACATACATATGGATGTTTACAAATTTATAGCAGTGTAAAGGTTATTTAATTCTTTGATTTTTTTCTTTCTCTATAAGATGTTTAAAAACAAAACAGATACAATTTAAAAACATATTTGTTTGTTGCAAAGGCTCGAAAATGCTTAACGATTTCGCGAATTTATTCATATCCTTAATTTCTAAATACTCTTTCTGCATGTATTTATCATTGAGTTCATTTATCTTGTTCAAATCCAAGCTTTTACAAATAAGCTGAACCAAATTTATTTAATTAATAGTTTTTTTCTTCGTTTAATAGCCAATTTCACCAAGTTCAGTTAAAACTAACTATTACTTTAACATCCAGTTAACAATATCTTTTTGACAGTTGTAACTTATACAGCCCAATTATAAAAAAATAAATTATATAATAAAAATTCTCCCTTTTCCCGTTTTTCCTATGTTAATTCAACTGTAAAAATGGGAAAAGGGAAAAAACTTCCGGGGAATTTTAATTCATAATTGGGCTGATAGTTAATTAAAACTAAACTGGGTGAAATTGGCCGTAAATCTGTTGCAAAAGGATTTAAAAAGGCAATAATCATATAAGTTTTTGTTATTCCGTTTGTAATATTAAATAAAGACTCGATAAAGTAGATATATTCTTGATGCTTATGAGCAGAGAATGTGCTTTGACAATCAGGTATGTGCAGTGTTGCCACTATTTTCACTTTCCTTGGTAGAGCGTGGGTTATTTATTTTATAATTTTGACAAAACATCTTAAGTCGAGATAAGATAGCAAAAAAGTATTCAAAAAAAAACCATATTAAAGAAAAATTTAATACAAAGTTTTAAAAACGTAAACAAAAATGTTTTTTTAATGAAAATTCGTATCATTAACAAAAATGTTTTCAACTTTTTAAAATTTACTTAAGATGTCAAAATGCCATAGATTGGTAGTTTGTAATACGAGTTTTTGTCATTCTGTTCCGAAGAGAATTTTTTATTGAAATAAGATAAAGATGTAAAACAAAAACAATATTTTATTATTTGTTTTTGTTTTAAATGTAAATTAAGCGATCGAAGTGTTCGTTCGAAAATAGATGAACAGGCAGATAATTTAAGTATGTAGTTATAAAAATCTTAATAGTATGAATACTATGGATCTCTTTTGAACAATGTTTTAGTGTTTTTCTTTTTTGTAAAAATTTTTTTATAATATTAAACGTTAAGTTGATATTCATTAAAATCGTGTAATTTTGTTTCAGCGTAATTTAGAAGTTTATGTTGGTAACACTGGGTATGTAATGAAAATTTATCGATTTCAAAACAATCGTTTTTAATAGGTATGTAAAATATCGAACGTAACCGGACTAAAACAGGTTAATATATGGGCAAATCCTGCGTGACGAACGCTACATTCGCACGCGTTTTCTGATTGAAATATAAACATTTTTTGGTCTTTCAAAAAAGATAGCTTCAACTTATATATAGTATTTAGTGACGTTAATATGTACTTACGAATGGCATATATCATAATTTCTTAGCAAGTAATTATTGCGAAATAATTTGATTTTTTGACAAAAGCCGTGAACCCTTTGTGACGCATGCTACATAACGCACTCTACAGTTTTTCCAGTAGTATTTTATTATTATATTTTATTTATTTCAACAAAACAAATTATATTTTTATGAATTGCATTTCTAAAACTAATTTCTTAACTAATGACTATCAACTTTTTTTTAACGAATTTTATATTTTGATAAGTCTGCTATAAGTGCTATTTTAAGCACAAAAATCACCTAAAATAATGCTAAATTCACGTATAACATTAAGAAATCAGCATAGGGGTAGGATTTGGTAAAAAATATTGCTTTAATGATCATTGAAATACATATTTTTTAATATAAAAATGAAATTATACATCTAGTCTTATATTCCATTAAAAAAATTCATTTGAAAAATTGTTGGTTGGTGGACTGTTTCTGGGATTTGCCCATATATACAATAATAAAAAACTGAAAAATTTTAACTTAAATAAAGTTGAAATAATCAGGGGTGTGCTGGAAACCGGAAACGCAAAACGCAAGACTTTTAAACGTCGGTTTTTAAAAAGATTTCTGTAATAAAATAATTTTATGACGATTATTATTCAAATATTTCTCTATTTAAAAAAAATTGTACAACAAAAATTTTAAAAATAAGATAAAAAGTGTATAAAATACAACTTCCAAATTCTTGCGTTTTACGATTGCGATTTTCAGCACACCCCTGAATATGAATTCCCCATTTTTGTTTCAAAATGCAACTTGAATAACAAATTTAATACAAAACTTAGAAGAATATAAACAGAAAATAGTTAGGAATCATTAAAAAAAACTAGGAGCCAAATCATTGCATTTGTGATTGAATAAGATTTCGTATCGAATAAAATTTGTTTAAAAGTTTAATAAATGTTTTATTTTGTAGTAGAATAAAAACAATCGATTCTTTTAAAATGTAAATAAAGAACTACAAAATAATAAAATAAAGGAATATTAAGCAAATTCGTTACTTTTGTATGTACGTGAATGCTGGTAGGTTTTTAAAATAGCTTTTCTTTTTTTCGAAAACACGATTAAACAGTTGATTTGTTTTGTTTACAATTATATATTTATTGTTCATAAATAGATCACGAGCATTGCCAAACAAAGCAAAACTATTTTTTTACAAAATAAGCAGTGTCCTTATATATTGATTAATATTTGCGGAGGGGTTTTTTAAAGCTTCCACTTGGACAGAACGGAATGGTAACATTGAAATGAGAACAACAGAATAAGACATGATTTTGTCGAAAGTAAGATTATACCAGTTCAAAATGGCATTCATAAGAAACTATTTTTTAAAATTGTGCAAGAATACAAAAAGTAGAATAGTCAAGTTTTGAAAAAAAGCTTCCCGTTTATGCTTTTATTTATTTATTTATTTACGTAATATTAAGCCATTTAGGCCAAAAATCATATTACAAGTAATAAATGCTTAAGCTACATATACATACATATATGTATGTATATATAATATTCATTAAACAATAATTATAATTTATAAATAAAACTTACATAATAAAAATTAAAAATAATCTACATGCTATCACTTTAGATTTTGGCTCCCCAGCCACATTAAAAATATAAATATCATAATTATCATCCATCAGTAGCTAAACTAGATTATTAAGAAAGCCCAAAATTTTTACCCGGAAAGCATTATTTGAATAGAGGGCTTTTATTAAAAAAAAAAAAAATTAACCCCGGCGGTAACTAGAATGAGTAAAGAGGCCTAAAAGAAGGCCTTATTTAGCATGCACAAGCCCTCCTCGCCTTATTCCATACTTATTTATTTTTTACACAGGTTGTCATTGGGAGCAAGCCCTTGCACAGTCCTTTAATAATTCCTTCGTTCCCTTTCCAAAGAAGGGCGTAAAAAAGGTAATTAAAAAAACTGAACAACTTCCTTTCTCTCTTCTTAAAGAAGGGAGTAGGGAATGTGTACTGAAAATTTTGGAAGGTCTTTCAAAAATAAATTTATACCTTCTAGAAGGCATACTTCTGAAGGCAGATATGAAATTATTACAACAAAGTGATTTTCAGAGCAGGCCTTAAACATTGGTTTTGAAATTCAGGCAGATCAGTTCATGAGTGGTTAAGATATGAGCAAAAAATTACGATTGTCTTACAATTTTTATCGAGAAAACAAAAAAAATATTTTTTAAAAATTATTGGGAATCCTTAATTATTAATTAATTCAAATAAAAAAGAAATTATTTTCAATGCCTTTATAAAAAAAAGTAATTTAAAATATGTATATCATCAACACTATTCTTTAATTTGCGATATTAAATTAAAAATACTGACTTTTAAATTATATTAATTTTATATGTATCAGGTGCTTGCTTACCACTGTTGTTTTGACACCAAAAACACAATTTTTAAATCTAAATTATCACTTTTTTAAGGAGTTAAGGCACAAAAAAAAACTAAAATAAACAAAAATTTATATTCGCACTATATCTCCGTCAAATATGTACTATTGAATTATTTACTTAAACTAAACGATTTTGATTTTCAAAGATATTTTTTTTACACTGCTTTTTCTCTTGCAAACATCCACGATTGATGTATATACATATACATATTTACCATTCATATAATTTATAAAAATACCAAAAAAATAAAAATAAAAAAACACAAAATTTTCAATTCAAAACAACATAAAATAATAAAGCCAAGTGTAATAAAATTAAAAAATAAAAATAAAAACATATATTATTGTATCTCCAAAAATAAAATTTAAAAAGAATCGAAAGAAAAAGGAAATTAAACAGCAGTAAATATTTAAAAAAAAACGTCTCAGACGTTTTACGATCCATTTTGTTTTCTTATATATGTATTATGTTTTAAAAAACATATTTTTTGGTCTTCACTGGACTTTTTCTCTTTTGCAATTTTTTAAAGTGAATAGATAGAAACCAAACAAAAGAACATAAATAAAATAAAGTAAAATTCTTTGTTTATACTTATAGGTAAAAAAGGGGAAACAAAAAAAAAATTAAAAACTAGAATTAAAAAATAGTTTAAAACAATAATGTAACAACTTCAATGATGAACTAGATTAGTTCTGCTAATTACTAGTAGTGTTTGTACTGAAGAGCAAGTTAAACGTTTTATCATTTATACATAATTGTTTAATTATTTATAATTTACCAACTTCGGCTAATAAAAGTCCAACTGCACAATTATTAATTTCTGCATGGTGATCGGCGGTTTCAACAACTGACATGCTGCAGAGTTCTGTACGTTCATCTAATAATGTAGACTCGTGAGACTTTTGTTTTTGCTTTAGACGTTTTCTTTTAACTTGCTCTTCAGGCAAATTCTACAAATTGTCTAATAAATCCGAACCCACCCCAATAACAACAGATGACTCACCTACAACTCCGCCCAAGCCAGGGGCCGATGAATCAGATTGTACAGAAAAATCAGGTGTTAATACGCCGGCATCAACTTGGCTTATGTTTGTCGAACCGTTTATCAAAGTGTCTTCTTCATTTAGTAGGGATTCGGAATTGAGAGTTGCATCCACACCCACCACATCAGAGCCCATAAGATTATCATTACCCACCGCACCAAAAGAAGATGTTAAACTGTCATCTATTGTGTTGCCGTTTATAAGGAAATCACGTGTAAATTCTGAAGGACTGTAACGAAAGCTACTAGGTGTAGTTGTTATGGGTGTAGAAGGCATTGACTTGGAGATATCGCACGCTGAACGTGATAATGATGACGAGATATTGCCATAGCCGTATTTGCTGCTTGATGCAAAATTATTAGAAAACGTATTTAAATTGTCCAAAACACCACCTTGCCCAACACCACCATTAAGGGACTGACAGTTGTTAATGAAACGCCTTCTATAGAAATTATTACCGTTGCCAAATAGACTTTGTGGATTTTGATGTGGCAATGGTGTTGATGGTACAGAGCGAGATATCGAGGAAGATATTGCACCACTGCCCCCACTATTGCCGCCTCCTCCAACACTGTAGCTTCCAGAAGATAAGGAGAAATGACCCGCACTACTATAGCCAGATGATGACCCGGCTGAAGAACAGGTTGTTTTTGTTGTTCCTGTCTGGTTGAGACTTGAAAATTTTGCTACAAAATCAGGCGAAGATAAAATTTCACTTACATCCACCTCGTCTAATATCGCTGTTGAATCGGAAGCTACAACATTTGCCACTTCTTCCAGTTTTATAGTGGCACTTTGTTGGCTACAGCTATTTTCCGAAAGCATTGTCACAGAATCAATAAATTCTGATGGCACTGGTGTTTGGGCCAATGAGTTGCACGCCGAAATGGCTGAAGGATTATTTACACCACAGTGAAAACTGCGATTGAATGTGGGTGAATGTGAGCGCTGTAATTGGGACAATGGAACGGATTGCGATCTTTGTGTGACATCGTTCGTCGTTGGTCCCCCTGTATTGTCTGAATTATTAGCCATTATGCCCTCAGAGTTGTTATTTATGCCCATATTGAAGTTATTCCTACTGCCGAAGGTGGTGTTGGTGGCTGTTGAAGCAGCTGCCGCAGCCGCCTCTCCAAACAAATCTAAGTCCAACGAATTTTGGTCCCCTATAAACGAGTTGCCAATATTTGTGGAAGTTGGTGGGTTATTAAAAGGAGCGGTCGAATGAGACCACTGATCCATTAATATGTTATGTGACATGTGACCAAACAGTTGCTGTTCTTGCTGCTGCTTTAGAACCGAAGGACTTGGAGGTGCTGAAGCAGATGTCATTATCGAATTATATGACCTATAACGTCGCGTAGCGCCAATCATTGGGTCCGAAGAGGTGTCACAATCCAACGATTGTTGTTTTGTTAACAAACGCGATAAACCAGGACTTGCAAAGAATCCGGTATTTGTGGTGTTATTGCTATGATTGTTGGCTAGCGGCAACGAATTGTTGTGGGCTGATGAAGAAGTCGAATTGATATTGGGTGAAATCGGTAAAAAGCTATAGTTTTTTCTTGCAGCTGTTATGTCCGAAGTTGTTGATGTTGTATTTAAATTTATTTTACGTTTAATAGAAACCTTTGGATATGGTTGAGGTTGAGTTTGTTGTTGCTGGTGTTGTGGGATTGATTGTTTTTGAAGTTGTTGTTGCATATGTTGTTGATGCTTTTGTGTTAATTGTGCAAGAGACGCTGAGGCAGTACCAACAGTATTTAAACCTGACGATGATGAGGATAGTGTGGTGGCTGTTAAACCTGACGATGTCAATGGCAATTTTATTAAAGAACTGCTTGCTGTTAAATTTGAATAATTCGAATTTAAAGGTTGCTGTTGTGTTTTACCATTTTGTAATTGACTATTTGTTATGAGTTCATTTAAAGAAATATTGTTACTAGATTTATAAGAGGTCATCATCATGCCAGTTGATGTTTTTGATGTTATCATTGTCGCATTTGGTGTCAGTCCTGAAGATCCTATAGTTGATGTTGTTATTGCTGTTGAATTTACTGTTGTCAACTTTGTTAGGGCGGTAGTGACTGACGTCAATTGATTTACTGTTGAATTACTGTTCCGTTTAGCATCAGAGGAAGAATTTTTGGTTAATTTTTCCTCAGCGTCTCCCATCTGAAAATATTGAAGCAACTCAGTTTCTTGATCCTCCGAATTTTCCTCCTCTACAGGCAAAAAGTAATCATCTAACTCATGCTTATCCATATTACAAATGCTGATAACTCGCTCTCGCGGTAAACCTAAATTTGCCGGCAAATCTGCCGCATCTTTGGCCGCACTTAAATCAGGAGGATCACAACCTGCTGCTACGGCTGCAGCAGCAGCCATTATTTTCTTAGCTTTCAATTGTTGTAAATTACGTGAAAGTACCTTTGGTTCGTCGTTTAGTGATTGACTATTGGGGCTAGTAGAAGGAGCCATTTGTGTGGGTGGCCCCATGTTGTAGACCACAACGGAATCTGAGTTATTTGGTAGTGCTGTTATAACACTAGCCGGTATGGGAGGCGGTGTCGAAGCTGTTGTTGTTATAATAGGAAAACTAGTTGATGCCGCACCTATAGAGCTTCGATTTAAAGTGGGAGAGTTGGCCCAAAAACCTTTAGTTTGTTGTGCCTTTCGAACTTTTTTGCAAAAAATATTTGAGGTATTGTAATCTTCTACTCCGATTTCTTGCTTAATTACAGTTTGTAGTGGTGGCGATGATGTAGCTTGATTATCTGACGACAATTCCATTATTTTTGGAGTTAAATTCTTTACGGCTGCTGCTACACTTGTTGTAGGTGTTGTTACACCCGATGGTCGCACATGTTGGAAAGCACTAGCTGATAGTGATGTTGTCACTGGTGGATCTCTAGCTAAAACGTTTGATACTCCACCTCTTGTTTCGGCAGCCAAATTCATGGGCATTACTTGTTGTTGAACCATTTGTAAGTTATTTTCTGATGCAGACGTTGTAGTTGATGTTTGATATTGTGTTACATTAGTCGAATCTGTAGACTGTGAGTGTGTAGACAAACTTCCTACTGAAGGTGGATATCCAGGAGAATCTAAAATTTCTTGTTTTATTTTCACTTTTTGTACATCTTCCATAGCTGGCGATAATACAGCATGGTGACTACCGCTTTTCGAGCTATAAGCTGGTGATAAATGAGGTTGCATTTGTTGTTGATCTCCAGCGTTTATATTTTGATGACAGCTAGACTCCGATGATGATGAGCCCTTTCGTTTCTTTTTACGTCGTTTCTTTAAAGGTCCCATATCCTAATTAAATACAGAAGGTTATTTCATTTGTTAAACAATAAAAACGCAAAATTCTATCGACCTGAATCTATGACTTAAATAATACTTACCGCCATGACCCTTTTTTCTTTCGGTTCTCTTTGCGTATGTTTTTTGTACGTCAGCCCACTACTTGCTCCTTTACCGGCTCCTGTATATGGGGTGTGAGTTCCACCTGTAGGCGTTACAGATCCATTTGTTTTTATATGTGTTGCCAAATCTGTAATGTTGTCTACTTTAACGTGCAACATAGTCTCTGCCCACTCTTTAACAACACTCCAAGATTCTTCCTGTTCTTCTGTGTTGTCAATTATATTCGTAGATAAATCTATACTTCCATCCTTTTCACCAACTCCTTTTAATGCTTTTACGGTTGCTAGTGTGGGTAAATGTGGAGCTGGTAATTTACTTGTTTTTCGCATAGCAGCATAACAATAACGGGAGTGACCTCTTGTGCCTAAACGTCTAGGCCGTATACCGGGGAAAACTTGTTTCATAACTTTACCAAAATCGGCGGTAGACAACGGCTTAATGTCTAATCGATCGCAATAAACTCTAAGTAAACGAAAAACAGAAAAATTTAAATTATTAATTTTGCAAATATAAATTTTATGGGTAATAAAAAAGACCGCTTTAAATTTAATATAACATACTAATGGCCAACTTCACCAATTCTATTTAAATATCAATTCATATTTAAATGGGTAATTCCATGTCAAAACGACTAAGATTGGGACACGACCCCTTCCGATTTTAATGAAATTTGGTGAGAAGGTTCCTTTTATCTAATAAGGAACATATATGCTCCATCTAGGAGCATTCTACGCGCTGTACCATACGAATATTGGGGCTTAATAAAATCCTTTAATTTGGCTCCTGCAGCGCGTAGGATGCTCCTAGATGTGTCAAATGTATGACCAACCCCACTTTATTATTTATTGCCGAATTTCGGTTTTTTTTACTTATTTCAATAAACTAAACCGTTTTTGAGTTACGCGAATATATGCTGTGCAGCCTCTTACATTTTCGAAATAACGGTATATCTTGAAAACACGAGCTGTCCTTAAAAAAACAATTAGCACCACTGGATTCAGCGTCCCAAATTAGGGTAAAATGCCAGGTGCGCGGCTGGTCTGTTTTTTGCAACTTGCACAGTGTACTTATTGCTCAAAATTACAATATTAAAATTCAATTTTAATAAGGATATTCATTTCAATTTTTTTTTGGTTGGAAAAGTGGAAAAAAGAAAAATTACACTCTTATTGACGTGAACGGTGTTTTTTTTTTTTTTTTTTTTTTACAAACTGTCAAAAAAAATCTGTCAAATAATTCGTGGAAGTAATTGATATTTTTCAAGTTGCCGAACAAAAGTGAATAAATTGATTATTAAATTTAAAACGAAGTGATTGGTGTTATTTTCATCATAATATTCGACTACAAAAAGTTACTCAAAATGGCGATTGTCTGCCAAAAAGTCGAGTATTTTATTAACTTCAGCTTCTGTAAATTTTTTTGACCCCATTTCTTTTTTTTAATTCTTTTTTAATAACTTTTTTCATTGAACACATATTTAATATGAATTTTTTTCTTTTTGAAAGATTAAATGAAAAAGAAATGTTGTAACTATAAAAAATAATTTTTAAAATCAGAGTTGTACAATTCAAGAGTTTATAAAAAGAGATGCTATTTTTCGTACTTTGTATAAAAAATTAGCAATTTTTTATGAATGGCAACATCATTTCGTATGACGTTTAAAGCGGAAAATTACATCTTTTTATCCTGACTTTTTTACACTTGGTTATAGTCTGATAAAAATGTAACTTTTGGTTATAGTCTGATAAAAATGTAACTTTTGGTGGAATTTTTTTTCTTGTGGTTGTTGTAACAAAAATTACATTTTTCCACTTTTCCATTTTTCCAACAAATAAAAAAACTGAAATGAATACCCTTAATATTATTTTTTGAAGGTTGCGAAAGGAAAAAAATCATATCTTAAAAAAGAAAAAAAAACACCTCCTTCAAAGTTTCAGAATTTTTAAAGAACAGTTTGAGGTATTATACAAAAAAAAATCAGCCAAATAAAAAAATATGTTTTTGACTTATTCCGTTTTTAAAATTTAACATTTTGCAGATATTACATTTTTCAAAAAAAAATTTTATTTTTCAATATATTGTTTGTAGCCCCAAGTATTCTGTTTAAAATGACATTAAAATCATCTTCGTATGTCAAGTAGTTTTCGAGATATTGAAGAAATAAACTCAACACTAATTCGGCGAAATTATGACATTTTGAATATGACATAACTTTTGAAAAAAAAATGTTAAAATTTTTTTTCGTTCATATATGTTCCTTATAAAAGGAACCTTCTCACCAAATTTCATTAAAATCGGAAGGGGTCGCGTCCCAATCTTGGTCGTTTTGACATGGAATTACCCAAATATAGTTTTTCATATAATTTTATTTTTATACGACATGAAAAACGAACTTAAAACATAAATTGATATTTTTAAATAAATTGGTGAAATCGTCCATAAGTATACAAAACATATCGCACTTGTTCAAGAATAGTGTATTAACTCGAAATTTTTATTTTTTTAACGTTTTGGAAAAAATCGACAAGTAATATTTTTATTTATAATGGTAATGAAATGATTTGGTTAAATCTTTTTCATATCGTCAGCTCAAAATTGGTTTGGCGCATATGCCAAAAAGTCTACTGGAGAAAAACAACAATGAAGGTTTGCATGAAGTTTTCTAAAAATATACGCGATAGATTTTTTTTGTATTTTCACTACTGCTTCTGGCATATGTTTTGAAGAAAAATGAAAATTTTTTTGAACGTTCATTAACGAACAAAGAAGTTAAAAGCATTTTATTGAAAGTGCCACATACGCCATTTTTCTAAATTTATTTTTAAAAAGTAGCTTTTTGTGCTGTATACGTATACTTACTGCAGTGTATTGATTTGTTGACATTTTATTTTGCTTTAACTACTTTTTTTCTTACGGCATTAAAGCAAATCCAGAGTTATATTTATTTTGTATGAGCAAAACAATACTTAATAAGCTTTAAAATAGTTGATATGGAGCAAAATTAATGCTTATGACCTCGGGAACCATAAAACATTTGGTGAAACCGGTTTTGGATACAGAATGTGGGGATTTACAAACGGTCGGTAGGTCAAACCAATAATTTTAATTCCCTAAGCTAATCCCGCGAAGCTCTACGCTTGTTTGCAGGAAAGAAACCAGAGTCTCTGGCGGGAATCGAACCCGCAGCTATCCTACCGGGGCCATAAACTCAAAACGCACAAGACGATTGAAATCAGCGATATCTAAATCACTTGCACTGCCTAGCGAGTTAAGCATACCGCTAGTGCAAAATGCAAAAAACACAAACAAAGCTCCGTGGAAATTTGACACGTCCTGCTTGGATCTAACACTCACAAGCGAAAACGATACCCCACAAAACACATTCCGTATCTTGATGTCTGAACTTATGTGCACGATGAAAACCCATTGCTTTTCAAAGGAATTCCTTATACACAGATGGCACCAAATTAAAGGGCCACTGGCCAGCGTACGCTGTAGTGGACGAAACAGGTAATAGTGTTTAACCCTAGGAGTACTATACAAATATGGATCTATATTCACAGCCGAATCCTGCGCAATTTTGCAGGCGACGCATCTTGCTTTGAAAAGTAAAAAGAAAACTGTTATATTTACAGATAGCTTCTCAGCAGTCGAGGCGATCAGTAGCACATCCAACAATAAATAAAAAAAAATTGCACAAATTAGAAATGTAGGCAGTGAAAATAAAATTTAATTGCAAAATATGCTTCTTACGCACCAATCATAACTGATGAAACAACAGAGAAAATTGACATTCGACGCCACATCAAGAGCTATATCAAATTAAAATTCAAAGAGACCCCTATCAACTACTACCACTATTCAACAGTTAATCTTTATCATAACCCACTAACTTACCCAACCAATATACCAAAAAGTAAGATCAAAATATTCTCAAGACCACGACTTGGTCACACCATTTTCTCGCATGACCGGTTGCTAGTAAACAAACTCAACCCAAATGTAACAAATGCAATTGTCTGTTAACCATCAAGCACGTCCTATCAGATTCTTCAGTTTTTCAAACTCAAAGAACCAGAATGTAATCAAATACCTGGTTGCCCATTAGGTTGGTTCAAACAATTGTTTTGTATGGTTAGGGTTATGTCACGTCTAATTTGAGCTTTAAGTACCCTTGTAGACCTTGTTAATCTTATTAATGTAGCACCAACTTTTAAAACAGCTCAACAACAAAATATATTAAACTTTTATTAACGACGCTGTGGTTAAAAAAATCACACAAAATGCTATAGTAAACATGTCTGTTAAATTTACTAGAATAACACAGTTAAAGAAACTCTATCTTAGCAGATTCAGTAATTTACGTTACATGCGAAATATACACTCACACTTTGTAATATAAAATCGTATAAATATAACAGACCTAAACACTTTATACGAAGGGTGAAAACCGCTATTGTTTTCACTAAAAAGAATTGTAGCGCAAGTAACATCGTATCGTAAAACACAGCCGACAACGCCAAAGTACAGGCAAATATTAAGTACAGGAAAAGGATCAAATAACTGCACCACTGATTATAATTTTGTTTTAACATTAGCATAACGTTAAGTATAGAATAAGATATTTGTTAAAAAAAATTCAAGTTGATTCAGCATAATTTTAAGTAAAAATTAAGAAACTTTAGACATAACAAACACATTTCACAATCAGTAAACCATTGAGCTGGGTCTAGCTAGCTCTGCTGGCAATATGTCAAGAAAATGTTTTTACATAGTAAAAATAGTTTTGTGTTGCTTTTCAGCTCTAAAAAAAACAATTTTGTGCCCTATTAGCTTGACAAAAATAACATTCATAAATTCATCACTCGGGTAAAAGAAACAACTGCAACAAACAGTAGTTTAATTTTTCTATTTTTCACTTATTTATATTAAACCAAATAACGGCAAGGAAGAAAAAACCAAACAATTTAAATTAAGGAATAAGATCAAAACCCAAAGAAACTCCAGAATTTTGTTGTCAAGCAATTGTTTTTACGGCTTAAATCTAGTTTACAGACGCAGCTTCAAATGAAAGAAAATTAAATCAAAAAATTGGCGCAAACGCTTAGTTTTCGAGTTATGGACGTTTTTAGTTTTCATAGAAATATGTGATTTGGCTGAAATGCAGTTTACGGTGCTACGAAAAAAAATGAAAAAAATATGCCACCCGATCCAGAATATTAAAAGAAAAAAACCAAAATTAAAATGAAGGGGGCTGAAGCCCCTGGAACCAAAAAACTGCCAAGGTAATTTGTTCACGATTGCAAATATGTATTTTGTTTTTGTATGCGCATATTATTTTTCTCTTTAGGTTAATTAAAGTATTTTTTAAGTGCAGAAAAGTTCTAGTTAGCGAAGCAGGTGTTTGTTTTACCATAGAGGCGAAAATCCTTGCACCCGGCCGAAGGCCGTCTATGCAGAGAAGCTTAAGTTAGCGAGGCCGGTGTTTGTTATACAATAGAGGAGAAAATCCTTGCGCCCGGCCGAAGGTCGCCTAAGCATGAAGTTTTTGTTTGCGACATTGGTGTTTTTTATTTTATCAAATTTGCATTACACTTTTATTTAAATAAATTATGCACTTAGTACACAAAAACTGTAATGTGAGGTTAACAGTTAAAATTTTTTAAATAAATTCTATATATCAAAAGATTTCGTTATTCGTGCTTAATTCCCAGTTGAAATGCGCATAGGAATAGCTTATTCCATCAACAATAAATTTCAAGTGTTTTTGTCAAGAATAAAAACTGGGAATTAAGCACGAATAACACAAAATCTTTTGAAATTAAAATTTTGTATTCCCAAAAATTGAAATTACTTTTTGATAAATTGTATATATTCAGAAAGATCTAGTCAAAACCTTCAAAATGATACCAGTACCTTAAGAAATGTAGTGGAAAAATAACATATTTCTATGAAAACTAAAAACGTCCATAACTCGAAAACTAAGCGTTTGCGCCAATTTTTTTATTTAATTTTTTCTTCTTATTTTTCAATTTTCTATCAACCTTGGTACTTTCTTTTTTATTTGGAGCTGCGTCGGTAAAGTAGATTTGTTCCGTTTTTAACTTAGGTATGTACCAGAGAACGGATTTGTACGATTGCAACAAAATCGCAGTAAATGAACACCAACAAATACACTCGCTTGCAGTCATACAATCAAACTTGCGCAACCGCAAACATTCGCTGCTGGTTTGCAGTCATTCAAATAATGCACATCGTGCTTTGTTATTTATTCCATCCAGGGCTGTCAGATATGGCGATTTCTCGCCAAACGTGGCGATTTTGAAACGTGTTTGGCGATGGGATTTCCTATTTGGCGACTGGCGACTTTTGTGGCGATTTCTGATATAACTGGCGATTAACTTGGCTATTTTTACCATTTATATTATTTCGGCGATTTTGTTTAACAGCTTGACATTTTTTGTTATCATTACTAGTATAAAAAAAAAATTTCAACTTTTTTTCACACGATTTTTGCTTTGTTATCAGTTTAAGTGAATTTTATATCAGTTTCACACAGGCTGAAGTGTACGATCTTATAGACTTGTGTACTTAATTTAAGTTTTTTATCTGAATGAGTATATGATCTCCATTTTATGTTATTAAAAAGAAAAAATTACAGAAACATAACAACATTTACTTTTGGCGAATTTTTTGTATTTTTTCTCAGTTTTTGGCGATTTTTGACTCACATATTATACTAGCGTTTTATGTATGCAAAATTAAATAAAAAAAAAAAAACAAAATTTACTAAAACTGAACCAAATTGACGTTTGGCGATTTTTGGCGATTTCTGACATCCGGTTTGGCGATAGAGCTCAAAAAAATCTGACAACCCTGATTCCATCGTTTAGCTTCGTTTGTCAAAATTAAGATGTTTGTGTGTTCGGTGCGACAATGATTGTTTTGGTAAAGAGAAAAAAATACAAACAAAAAAGCCAGAAATTAAGCAATCATTACTCATATATTCATTCAGCATTAACTATGTAGTACAAGAAAAAAAATTTAAATGAAACTAAACGCACATATGTAGGTACAAACAATTTCCATAGAAACAGAAGACTTTTTTTATCATCTTAAAAAGTACAGTAGCTCTGTATGTACAATGGACTGGTCGCAATTTTTTTTTTTTAAATTAAATTGTTTGCGCTGCTTAAAATATGAGGTTTGGTGTAAGAAATCTTGATCTAATTTTTCAGGTCAATCCGACAGTGCCTAGCCGTGCCGGGTGGGGCCCAAAGTTCCCCATTTTATAAAAAAAACATATTTTCTATCAGATCTTTATAGTTATACTAGTTGAAAAGCCGAAAATCAAAAATATGGCTTCGTTACGATCTTCCGCAGAGAAAGTACTTCAAGTGTGCCAAATTTCAGCTTCCTATGTCATCAGATGGCTTCAGAAAGTTGCGGAAAGAATAGGACATACATGCAAACATCCTGACATACTAAGAAATTATATATTGTATAGATAGATTAAAGTATTTGCAGTTTAATATTTTCAACTAGTATAACTATAAAGATCTGATAGAAAAGATGTTTTTTTTATAATATAGGGAACTTTGGGCCCCACCCGGCACGGCTAGGCACCGTCGGATCGACCTGAAAAATAAGATCATGATTTCTTACACCAAACCTCATATTTTAAGCAGCGCAAACAATTAAATTTAAAAAAAAAAAATCCCATACAAGATGCGACCAGTCTAATGTACAATGTATTGTTATTGTTGTTTTTATTGTTGTTAATTTTAACAAAGCGTCTCATCGAGTGGTTTATTATTGTTAATGTTAACAAAGCTTCTCATCGAGTGGACAATGACTACTTGAATGCAAAAGTATAAGAATGTGTGCCTTTTGAATATACACAATTAACCCGGAAGTAAACCTGGGTGCTAGTGTTTCCAAGTCACCAGTTTTGTCGACTATATTGGTGATATTGTCAACGAATGTCTACACTACATTACATACAGTCTACAACTGACATGAAATGCTTAACTTTAACACTAAAATGATGTTAGTGTTTAGTATAGACTCATCATGTTAGAGGTTTTCTCATGTTATAACACGGTTGTTAATGCAAATGTTTTAACAACACTTTTATAACATCATGTTATAACAGCAAATCATGTCAGTTGTAGACGGGGAGTTACATTTGCCACTATATTTGGCTTTAATACGAAAAAGATTTTATCGATAACAACTGAGAAGTACAATTCCTATAAAATTGGAAGAAATAATAAAAAAAGGTTGTTATGTTTTCGTATTTTAACAAAAAGTGTAGACTACTTTTACTAAAATGTACTAGCGATTCTCTGGTTCCAATGTCTACATAAGTTCCCAAAGGAACTACCTAGTCAGTACCTAGTCAGTAGTACCAACGTCAGTAGTAGATTTCCAATGACACGCACATGTTATATGTCTATTGTAAATAACATTGCCTAAGGTATAATAAGTCACTAGTACTGGTAACCAAGAATGATAGAAATAAAGATTACGCCTTGCGCATGTTTTACCGTTTGATGACGTAGTACTTCCCTTGTTAAGATTACCAAGTTTCTTTTATATGTGAAAATCGTAATTTCTTACAAAAAATGTATGTTTTACGTGATAGTTGGCAACCCTGCAATTAATTTACTCAGATAGTTCAAAAAAAAAAAAAAAATATTATATTAATTGTCAAAAAACTAAGAATTTTGCTATATTAAAAATATTATTACAATAAATAAAATTTTAAAAAGTGTTCAAACGTTTGTTAAAAGTATCATAATTAAGAAAAATAAAATCTAAATAAAAATAGAAGAGAGCAGAAAAGAGAACAAACATAAAGTGTGTAGTGGGCAAATGCCAACAAATTAGCCGCAAAAAACAAATCGGGAAATTGTGCGAAAAACTAACGTGTTGCGTCCTTTTGATTAAATGTCTATAGTTTTAACTATAGCTAATATATATTTATGTAAGTTAAAAATAAAATTATGAAGAAAAAAGGAACTTCTTATAAAAAATTTTCAGTTTTCAAATAATTTAAATAGAAAAATAAAAACTTGTTCCACTGTCATGTTTACACATAAACATAACAGTTTGAAAGTTACAAATTATTAGCCAATGAGAACGAAGGTTGTGTGACGTCACAGTTCCTACATGCGCAGTAAAAACTTTTTATATCTGCCTGATGTCGTAATCTTTATTTCTATTATTCTTGCTGGTAACTGTGTCAATAGTGAATCAGTACAGATTCACTAGTGAGATTTCCTGCAGGGAAGTTATATTGCGTGCGCAACAAAAAATGCAAACAAAACACTTTCAATAAAAAACGAACACATGCAAAAAAATCAAATGTGTACGAAACGATGTAAAAATTACTAACGTTAAACTTTGTAAGGCAAAGAGTGAATGTAAATTTGAGCGTATGAATAAATCAAGGAAAAGAGAGATGTTGCAAAATAGTGATTTTGCAGTTCTCTGTTAGGTACTAATTTAATATGAAAAAATTAGGTTGATCTTTAATTGTAGTATAATCAATGTTTTGTGTGACCACCATTGGCATTTCATTTAAATCCAAAAAAAAACTATTTTCACCGTGTCAAAACATTTTCTTGACATACTGTACATAAAGTTTGCATTAAAAAGAATATGAAATACGAGAGCTGCTTATGAGCAGTGTGACCACTTTGGTAGTTTTGCAGCTAAATTTAGCATTAAACATTTGGATTTAGTTGCAAATTTGTCATTAAGCGTATTGCATTTTTTTATCTTTTTTAAAAAAGTTTTTTAGCTGCTATATTTTAAATATTTGAAAGAATAGTAAATGTCAAAAAGTAATTATGTACACTGAAAGAAAAATGCTTCATATATTTAATGAATCATTTTCATAAAAAAAATTTCCTTGGGTAAATGAAAATTTTCATTGTCTAAATGGAATTTCATAGTTATAATGAAATAATTTCGTAAAAATCGCTTCATTGGATTTCGTAATTACGTTAAAAATTTTCATTGGATATATGAAAACTTAAGTTGGTCCAAGTTAAACAAAAAATTTTAATTGGGAACATAAAAAAACAATATACAAACATAACTAGATTCATAAATTAATACAAAATTGTAGTTTCCTTAAAAAAATGTTTAATTGTTAATTAAAAAATTTAAGATTTAATAATTTCGTACATCGAATGTTACATGTATGCCATTAAATTTATGAAATCAAAAAATTTTTTTATAAAAGCCACATATTTCAATAATTGCCTTCATAAATTTAAATTTTCATTATGACAATAAAAATGTCATTATAGTAATGAAACAAAAACTTTCAATCCACTTTTAATCAACGTTGTTATTGTTATTATGGACAATTTAATCTCATATTTACGCTCTTAATTGAGTAGAAAACATAGTTTTTTTATGCAAAAACTAGACTGCCCCAGTAGACTAGCTGGTAGTGAGCTAGTCTATCAGCACCGAGATTGGCGGATCGAATCCCGCCAGAGACAGAAAAAAATAAAAAATAAAATAAAGTGAAATAAAACAAGAAAAAATAAGAAAAAAAAAATAATTAAAAAAAATAAAAAAAAAAATTTTTTTTACTTTATTGAAAGTATTCATCCAATGAATAATATTCATAGAATCATTGATCCAACGAAGCGCTGCATAGGTTCCTTTTTAATGCAATTTTTCATGGGATTAATGTCAAAATTCATTGGTATTGCGAAGAAAATTCTTTCAGTGTAGTAAAGTGGATGATTCCTCTCGTCTTACCTGTGACCGTATTCTGTAATTCGCTAAAACTCTAAAAAGTTGATGTAGCGATTTTTGGCTACAAATGCAATACTGTAACGTTCTTTACGAAATTTAGCAATGCCATAACAATTTAATGCCACTCAATTTTAGCTTTTTATTTCATCGTTGAAATGTTTAAATTTTGTATTCTCTAATGGTGTTTTCTTTTCTACAAAAAAATGTGACATTTTATTTCAAAAAAATACAATTTGATAAAGAATAAAACAAGCCACCCTTTTCCGGAGTAAAATTTTTAAGAAACAGACACCAAATTGCATTTTTTTTTTAATAAAATGTCACATTTTTTTGTAGAAAAGAAAACGTCATAAGGCATTTTAGCGATCGAGATTTAGCGTTAGCTGAGCAAATTACGGAATACGGGTGCTGGTTTGTAATAAAATACAATTATTTAATATGAATTGTAATTTTTGTTTTATAGCCAAGTGCTCTATATTTAAATTATATTATACTAGCTGGCCCGGCAAACGTTGTTTTGCCACATAACTTACGTATTTCTTTCAGATGTAACAGTGTCTGCTGGTCAAATTTTAAGAAAAAATTATAAGCTATAGTTCTTTCCAGATGTTACACTATTTGCCTACCCAATTTCAAGAAAATTAATTGATTAGTTAAGAAGATATAGGGAGGTGGAGCTTTTACCTCTCTTGCCCTATTAAATGTCCTGTCCTCTTTCCGATGTTACAGTGTGTGCATGCCAAATTTTAAGAAAACCGGTTGATTAGTTTAGAAGATAGAGGGGGGGGGGAGCTTTTACCCCTCTTGCTCTATTTCACGCCCTTAATAATAAAAACTATAGCTATAGTTCTTTCCAACTGTAACACTATTTGCCTGCGAAATTTCAAAAAAATCGTTTGATTAGTTACGAAGATATAAGGAGGGGGAGCTTTTAGCCCTCTTATCATATTTCACACCCTATTCCCTATTCTCTTTCAGATGTTATATTGCGTTCATGCCAAATTTTAAGAAAACCGGTTGATTAGATAACATTGGGGAGTGGGAGCTTTTACCCCTATTGCAATATTTTGCGCCCTCTAGCGATATAAAATATACTCTACGACCTATTCTCATACCTTACAAATACACATAGAAAATTTCATAAAAATCGGTCAAGCCGTTTCGGAGAAGTTCAAAATGGAGGGCATTTTGTTGATATTTATATGGAGATATAAATACATACATACATGTTTCGGAATGAATGCAGCGTTCACTAAAATGGATATAACTCATGAACCAATACACATTTGATACACACCTTGGTATTGACGTCACCTTACACGTGAACTTTACAGAAACAAAATCGGTTCGCGCATTTCAATTACATCAATTACTAACACAATGCAACTTATTTTTATATCTAGAGATTGAAATTGTTTTATTGTACTCCTAAATAAATATGTATATCTCATGAACAGGGAAACCAAAAATATGCAACTATATTTATACTTAAGATTTTTGTACGACATGCTAAATTCCCAATTTGTATACCCTTCACCACAGGTGGAAATTAAAAAAATGGCTGAGATATGACCAAAAAACCACGACTGCCTCTAATTTTTCCAAAAACCCCTTGTGGTTGTTGTATTTTTATTACTTTTTTCTGTATATCTGGAGAACGGCAAGAGCCAAAGCTTTAAAATTAGGTACAAACATTTAGGTTATAAATACACACCATCCTACAAAATGTGGGCGGGATTGGAGAAGTAGGCGTGGTACCTCTCATACAAAAAGTATTAAAAATTGTATAAAAACCTGAATTTTTTGACTGTAATATGACCTATGGTTACGCCTTATATATCAGAAGATCGGAAAGTTTTAAGAGAAAATATTTTCTGAAAAACTCGGGAAAATCGGTTCAGATACGAAAAAGTTGGCTGTAGGAAATATCGCCCAAAGAAAAATGGCCCAAAAAAAAAAAATGAAAAATCACCCAAAAAAATTCCATGTAAAATTGGGCGTTAATTCATATGAAAAGTGACCCAAAAATTTTGGGCTTTTTTTCGTTATGAAAAAACGAAAAATCACCCAAAAATATTATATGAAAAATAGCCCATTTTTTCGGGCCATCTTTATTTAATACTAGATGACCCGTGCGAATATTCGCACCGTTAGTTGTAAATTTTGTAACATAAAATGAAAATAATTAATATAAATTTTAGTAACTTCAATACATTTTAATATATAATTTTTATCAATGAAAATATTAATTTTTCAATTTCTAATTATTTTTCGTCATTAGTGTTAGAAATAAGCTTTAAAATGAGATATCATTCATTAAATTTGATGCGGTGGTATGGGAGATATTTGCAACCGACAAAAAAAAGTGCTTTAGAAATAATATATGATAATTGTAATTTATTTAAAAATAAGTTTGTTGTTTTTTCTCTGGGTGTTTATATTAAATATATAACGAAAACACTTTTGGGCGCAAGGATTTTCTCCTCAAGGATATAATAAATACCGGCTGCGCTAACTAAAGCTTCCCTGCAAAGCCGGCCTTGTTCTACCATAGAGGAGAAAATCCTTGCGCCCGGCCGAAGGCCGGCTATACAGAGAAGCTTTAGTTAGCGAAGCCGGTGTTTGCTATACCATAGAGGAGAAAATCCTTGCGCCCGGCCGAAGGCCGGCTATGCAGAGAAGCTTAGCGAAGTATGGAACTAAATTTATATGAATAATAACCACTTTTTTGCAAATTGGGTAATTTTTAATTTTTTTTTCGGAAAAATTCGTTTTTGCTTTTTGGGTCATTTTTCATTTTTTTTTTTTTTTGCCCTTTTTCGTTTATGTTGAGCAAAATTTCATATATAACTTTTTGGGTCATTTTTCATGTTCTTTTGGGCGATTCTTCATTTGGGCGATTTTTAATTTTTTTTTTTTTGGGCCATTTTTCTTTGGGCGATATTTCCTACAGCCGAAAAAGTTATGACCAAAATATTAATTTTTTTTTGAAAAAATAAACTCATTTTCAGGAACCATAGATCTTCCCGAGTTTTATAGCCAAAATAACTGGCAAATTTCTTCTTTAACACGTCGGTATATAAATCTGTCAAATCGGTTGAGAAATAGCAGAGTTATGACCAAAGTACTGAAATCCCAAAAATTACTCTTTTTTATAATTAAGATTGTTTTTTATACCCTTCACCGAAGGTCCTACACCCTATAAAGTATATATATTCTGGGTCCTTATGCAAAGCGAAGTTCAAATCCGGTTGTCGTCTCTTCTTCCTATCCCCTCACCACCCTTCGTATTTGTTTACATATACTAGCATAATGCCCAATATGATTTTCGTTATCACCCTTCTTTATTATTTCATATATTTAACGAAATAATTTTAACGAATAGAAACTAAAAACGATTTAACGAAATAATTTTAACAAATAGAAACTAAAAACGATTTAAAAAAAATATTTACCAGTTTTCGCTTTTTAAATTTCATTTATAATGAAGTTTTAAGTATTGTTAATATGTATGTATATGTATATGTAAAAATTATTTAGTTGCTCTCTATTCTACTCGCACAATTATGAAGGGTATATAAGATTCGGCACAGCGGAATATAGCACTCTTACTTGTTTATATTTGGATAAATACACTGAAATTTATTGTTGAGGGAAAGCTAGCTTCTATGCGCATTTCATTGGTTGCTTAGGCCAGATCATCAGGAAACCTTTTCCAAAGATTTTAGAAAAGCTAAAAATATTATACAAATAAAACACCAAAGCGAATAAAAATTTCAAACACTCAAAGTCTACTTGTAACAATATCAAAGCTTAAACAAAACACCAACAATAAACAGTGAGTTTATCTTTTCTTACATCCCCCTACAATTGGTTGGGTTCTTTCCGACTCGAATTGTAGTTGTAAGTGGGTAAAAAGAAAAAACAAAATTAAAAAACAAATTGTTTCATTCTATTGTCTTCGCAAGAAAACAACAAAAAACCAATTTGGCAATTCAGTTTTCTGCACGGGCACATGCAAATATATTATTAAAGTTATTTACGGGAATACAAAAAAATGGGAATTTAGCACGTCATACAAAAATCTAAATAATAAATTTTGTATTCCCGTAAATAACTTTGATAATATATTTATACGTTTCGGACTTTTTTTTTGCATCGATTTGTTATTGCATATTTCACCGTTTGCAGGATTTTTTTTTTTGCATAATTTAGTTAAAGAGACTTTTTGCAGCACTTTTTAAGTTAATAGCGCATATTTTGCCTTATTGAGGCATATTTTGATACATGTTAATTTTTTTAGATGCCTCAAAGAGCTTTCACAGCAAATAAATTTTTTTTTTGCGAAATTCCGACTTTTCGGTTTTAAAAGTCAATCTGTATACCTAAGGTTGGGTTAGACAACTTGGGTCCTTTAGTGGTGCCTTCGTGATATCCAGCGCCAATGCCCGTCCTATAGAGCAATTACTCAGATGGCGTCACTTCAGAGTTCAACCAATTCGTCTTCCTAACGAAGAGAAGAAGCGACCTAAGTTCTATCGCAGATAGGTCCTGGAAGCAGGAAAGCACCGGTTCTCCTAAGTATTTTTGCTTGGTGCCCCGTAGCCCGGGATATTGACAGAACAAATGAAGCACAGTAGGCATTGAATTAAATTTTTACCCATTTTCCTAGCATGAGTCCCAACAGACCAGTGTTCAACTACAATTGATACCAATATTCTAATTTGGTCTCTATTAAACCTAAGTAGAGTGTTAGTTCTCCGTTTATCATAGCCAGGCCACAGTTCTATAAGGCTCGCGCCTTAAGTGACTTAAAGTATAATTTCACATATTCCCCATAAAAATTTATTTTTCCCAATTAGATTCTTTGTGTCCGTAAACCATCTAAATATGTTGATATTTAGATTAAATTGGTGTTTGGGCTTTACCGATTATAATTTTAGGATTGTTTTTATTAAATGAAACTGTTATTAAATTGTTGAATATTTTTTTTTTTTTTTTTTTTTCAAATTATCAATTTTTGAATTTTTTGGGGCATATTTTTTAACAATTTTCAGGGCATATTTCGCGAATAAAACGCGTTTTTTAAAGCATTATTCTGGTTTGCCTGCTCATTGTAAGTGACAACAGCATTTAAAAAAAAATTTCGCTAAATGTAATAATTGTTTAAAAGTTGCTCATATTAAAATATGTACAAAGTCTAAAACCCTTAATTCGTAATTCAGATTTTGAATAACTTGAAATTTATTGCTGAAGATTCGCTAAAGGATGTATTAGCTGTTGGGGAAACCTGGGTAAAACGACTAATTTCTGATAATTTAATTAATTTAATGATTACTAGCTGACCCGACAGACGTTGTCCTGTCCAAATTAGGAAAAATGTTTGCGTTCGATTTTTAAAATCCGTTAAAAAGATACGAACATTTGAAAGAAAAATTAGTCAAAAAAAAAAAGTGGGCGTTAAAGTGAGCGGGGCAAAATTTTATAGAAAAAATCGTCCAAATCGGTCAAGCCGTTCCCAAGTTATGCGCTTAATAGAAAAAGTGGGCGTAAAAGTAGGCGTGGTACATTTTTCTTTCGATGAAAACTTAAAATGAATTAATACGAACATTTGAAAGAAAAATTTGTCAAATCGATGGAGCCGTTTTCTGATTTTAGGTAATTCGATTTTTTCTTTTCGTATAAATCTATGTTGGAGCATGGCGATCATTTTAAAGAAACAATCGTCCAAACTATATAGATGTCATTGGGGGTGCAATATGAAAATTGGATTTTGCCACGCCCCTCCGCCCGCAGACCGAAAATCAAAAATCAGGTTTCACAGTGTGACCCGCCTGAATATTCTGAAGGTTCCCTGAAAATTTCATTAAAATCGACCCAGCCGTTTTGGAGTCCATACATTACATACATAGAATACATACATCCTATTTTATATATAAAAATAGATAGATAGATAGATAATAGATAATAACATTGACATGAATAAAGTACATGACGTGTTATCACTCCAAACATGGAATAAATTATTTAACACTAATAATGTGGAAATGCAAATGGACATTATATATGCAGTTCTTAATGCATAACATGCTGCAGATCCGGTAAAGAAAATACGTTCGTATAAGAATAATAATTTCTGTAATATGTCAAATGTAATAAGGGAATAAGCGTTTATGACCTATATGGAAGATATGAAGCATAATTAGGCAATTTATTGTAAATATCGGAACAGAGTTAATTACTAATTGATTCTTACTTTGGTTTTAGTACTGGAGGGAGTACCGCTTCCCGTTATTATGTATGTCTTAGAATATTAGACAACATTTAAATTGTAATAAAATTGCTACGATGGTTTCCCTGGATACAAGTAAAGTTTTTGATACTGTTAATTATTGCACTTTTATTGAGAAACTGGCTATGAAGTTTTTCTTCATCCTCGTATAGACTTACCTTAAGAGATCGTCTATATCTGAATCCAAGGTTCTATCTCTATTTGCTGATGACATAAACTTGGTATTTATTGGGGATAGTTATAGATGGATTCCACAGGGTATTTACCGGGTATATGCCTTTTTGGGAACTTATTTGGATATTTATAAAACACAAATGAATATGGCAATCATGACTTTTCAATAAACTTAATTTAATTTTAAATTACTTTTCATATTTTTTTTAAACGTGTTTAAATATAGGGATTGCTGTTCGGTTTTAACCGAAATCGAAACCGCGGTTTTAAATGCCTAAAACCGAAACAGAAAACCGCAAAAAAAGCCTCGGTTTTAGGATTTATTTTAACAAAATATTTATACTTAAAAAAACTGAAAATTATATGTACATTATAATCAAATATGGGCACCACTACATTGAAAGCTTTGCATGTGTGGCATTGTATTGGTTTGTTTACGTTTGCATTTGTTGGTTTTATGCTCTTTGTTTTTTGTGTATGTATACACATCGTTCGCTCTTCTTGCATTTTCATTTTGCATTTGCCCATAGCTGATTATAATGGAACTTCATATGGAAAAACTTTATACATAACAGCTTGCAACAATGGCAAGGTATTTCAAAATTCTTAAAATTCAAAATAAGTACTAAGAAGAACAAATGTTACCTTTTTAACTCACAAGTAGACACCTTATTTTTGTGGCACAAACTACCATCCAGGCCTGGCTGGAACCACTAGTATTTTGTATGGAGTTTTATGGCTATAGTAGAAACATTTTGTCGGAAAGTGGAATAATTCTTCGAAAAAACAGTAAAGAAAGAATTCTTATGTGTTGCGTATGCGTTTTGATACGTTTCATTTTGATTTAATTTTCTGCAGTCAGTGTTGGACAAAATACATGGTTTGCGGTATTTAAAATACAAAATACTTCCATTTATTGTACGTATTTCAAATATAAAATACTTCAACGTCATGTATGTATTTAAAATACGAAATATGTACACCATTTTTATTCAAAAAATACATTAGATAAAACTTGTTAACAAAACAATTCTGTGGCATTTTGACAAAACATCTTAAGTCGAATTTAAAAAGTTGAAAAACATGCTATTAATCATACGAATTTTCATTCAAAATACATTTTTGTTAAGGGTTTTTAAATTTTGTATTATAAACGGAATTTTTCTTAAATTTTGGTTTATTTTATCATTTAATAAAAATGATTGCTTCACCGAGATTTTTTTAAAAACTTTTTTGAGATCTTATCTTGACTTAAGATGTTTTGTCAAAATGCCACAGAATTGCTTCCTTTAATAAATATCAGAGTTTTGAATGCAGCATCAGACAAACAGTTACTTGTTGGAGAATAAATAAAACCTGCTGATGAAAATAATCTTTCTACAGGTCGTGATGAGCATAAACTTGAATGAAATTCTATGAATACTCTTTTTATATTTGGATAGCTGTCAAGAGTGATAATGTCTCTGCTCTTGTCACTGAGGAAACTGGAAAATTCCAACTTCAAATTTGATGTCCTAGATCAAAGATGCCCAGTAGTGGCTGATATCAGCAAATTAAACTCACACGTATACTTACGCTCTTTTGTTTGATCGTCAATCAACCAATAGGAAATCAGCATGTTGAGTGGGAGAGACAAACTACACTTGCAGAACTTCTGTGTCTTATTTTACATTTTAATCGTCATCGAGACTGCTGTCAGTGAACACATAAATTGAAATTATTGCGATATATTAATGATGTCAGCCGAAAAGTATTTGATGTTACAAAATGCTTTTGATGACATGCAATGTCTTATTTTTTATTGAAGTATTTATCTTTATTTCCCTCAACGTATCTTTGCGAACAAATATTTTCAGATTTGAATTATATTTGATCAAAAAAACGCAATAAGCTGAATTCTTCTAGTTTGAGAAATATAATTTTAATCTCGTTGACGACTAAATAAAATGAATAGCAAATTGTTTTCTTTCAGTATTATTTCGTCACTCTCACCAATACTACTACCTTGGGCTTCTTTGTCCTAGATTCACCATCATCCCTATCTACGAAAATAATAAAATTATCGTCTTCTTTACTGGTGCTTCTACTTATGATATTTCCAGGTGTCATTTTAAGGTTTTTGTAATTTTCCTTTAGAGTATATTTTGCAAGTTTTTGATTCTTTGTCTTTCTTCTTATGTATTTAAAATACAAACTACTTCTATTTTTTTTATGTGTTTAAAATACAAAATACTTGCGCTTCATGTATTTAAAATGCAAATACAAAATACGTATTTTTTTTTTAAATACGTATTTAAAATACGTATTTCAAATACTGCCCAGTCCTGACTGCTGTACATATAGAAATAATAGAGCAGAGCCTAGCCAGGCGCAGGTGTATACAATAGACTGGTCGCATCTTGTACGGGATTTTTTTTTTTTTTAAATTTAATTGTTTGCGCTGCTTAAAATATGAGGTTTGGTGTAAGAAATCATGACCTAATTTTTCAGGTCAATCCGACGGTGCCTAGCCGTGCCGGGTGGGGCCCAAAGTTCCCCATTTTATAAAAAAAAACATCTTTTCTATCAGATCTTTATAGTTATACTAGTTGAAAAGCCGAAAATCAAAAATATGACTACGCTACGATCTTCCGCAGAGAAAGTACTTCAAGTGTGCCAAATTTCAGCTTCCTATGTCATCAGATGGCTTCAGAAAGTTGCGGAAAGAATAGGACATATGTACATGCAAACATCCTGACATACTAAGAAATTATATATTGTATAGATAGATTAAAGTACAGTTAAACCTCGATTAACCGGGCCTCTATTAATCGGTTACATCTATTAACCGGCATGCGGTTCTTTTTACTTTTTCCCTCTATTATCCGTGCTTTACCTCTATTTTCCGTGCTTTAGATTTATACCTCTATTAACCGTGCTTTACATATATTATCCGTGCAGGATTCATATGATTTTTATTATGTATGTTACTCTAAATACGGTGTTTTCCCTTTTTAAGTTCATGTGCCCACACATAAGAACATACATATATGCGTTTTTATTCATTTAGTAAGTGAAATTTAAACATTTCGTCAGAAGAAATGCAAAAACAAAAAAGCAATAAACGTTGTAAAATTTACAAATTTTGTGCAGTCATGTAGTTTGATCAACCAAAGCATAGTCAGTAAAAATCCAAATTTTAATGTTTTTGACGATACATACATATTTGATTTTGCATTGTCTATGACAATTTGTATATTTTGTAAAAAATTTGTTGTATATTATAATCTGTAGTTACATAAATCGAATGTTTTAATAAAAATACATAAATTTCTGTATATTTTAATATAACCTCTATTAACCGTGTATTTCGATTTTCCGTGCTGGTGCCGGTCCCACGAAAGCCGGATAATAGAGGTTTAACTGTATTTGCAGTTTAATATTTTAGTATGATACGAACGAAAGATTTTTAACCTAATTCGGGGTCGCTGAATCCAGTGGTGCTAGCCGTTTTTTTAGGTTAGCTTTAGTTTTCGAGATATACCGTTATTTCGAAAATTAAGGATGTTGCACAACATATGTTCGCGCAACTCAAAAACGCTTTAGCTTATTGAAAAACTAAAAAAAACCGAAATTCGGCAATAAAATTTACTTTAAGAAAGTTAAGACTTTTTTCTTCATATTGGCTTTGGTTTTCGAGATATACCGTTATTTAGAAAATTAGGGAGGTTGCACAACATATATTCGCGTAACTCAAAAACGCTTTAGCTTATTGAAAAACTAAAAAAAACCGAAATTCGGCAATAAAATTTACTTTAAGAAAGTTAAAACTTTTTTCTTCATATTGGCTTTGGTTTTCGAGATATACCGTTATTTCGAAAATTAAGGAGGTTGCACAACATATGTTCGCGTAACTCAAAAACGCTTTAGCTTATTGAAAAACTAAAAAAAACCGAAATTCCGCAATAAAATTTACTTTAAGAAAGGAAAAACGTTTTTCTTATATGCGCAGTCGTTTTAGAAACATAATTTTTTTTTTCTGGAAAAAAAAATAATTTTTTTATTAAAATTTCGGAATTTTTGTTTTTAAAAATTCATAAAAAATTTTAATTAATTTAAGAATTTTATTAAATCGCCATATAGAAAAATAAAGTGGAGTTGGTCATACATTTGATCCTTCTTGAGGCATCCTAGGCACTACACGGGCCAAATATAAGAATTTCAATTATACAAATATGGCGGTTTAATAAAATTCTTAAATTAATTAAAATTTTTCGTCTTTTGTGAATACATAAAATCAAAAGTTGTTAACAGATTTTAATCATTTATAGCTTGTTTTGTTTGCAATGTTGTTTTTTATATGTCTGCATTAAATTAGGAGCATAGCTGCATTTTTCAATTTTTTATGAATTTTTAAAAAACAAAAATTCCGAAATTTTAATAAAAAAATTATTTTTTTTTCCAGAAAAAAAATTATGTTTCTAAAAGGACTGCGCATATAAGAAAAAGGTTTTACCTTTCTTAAAGTAAATTTTATTGCGTAATTTCGGTTTTTTTTAGTTTTTCAATAAGCTAAAGCGTTTTTGAGTTGCGCGAACATATGTTAATCTATCTATACAATATATAATTTCTTAGTCAGGGGTGTCATAGAATCCAAGTCGGTTTTGCTCATTGTCGGTTTTGCAAACCAATATTGGTTTCATTTGGTGTCATGAAAACAAGTCGGATTTGTTATTTTCGAATACAAATAAAAGCGATATTCGAATCAGCTGTTTAATGTTTTGGCTCATGTGTTTACAGCGTTAAAGGCAATTTTTGTTTTAACAATTTTGTAAATTATGAGTTTTGCTCTAAAATATTGTAAAACCTGTGTTTTTATTGAAGGAAAATTATGGAAAAGAAAGTAAGAAGTGGTAATACATACAGTAAACATATGAAATAAATGCCATCGGTGTATTACATATGTATGTACATACTTGCATTGCATTTGTTGTTTACATTTGTGTAATTTTATTGTTTTGTAAAAATATGTATGTATGTAGGTATAAAGCGAATTATTAAAAATATAAACAAATTTGTTGTTTAACGTTATAAATAAGTAAAATGACCTCTGCTGCTGTTGCATATTTGCTGTTTGCAGAAAAAGTGAGGAGAAGACTTGCGAATTTGCAGCAGCCCGCTGCCGGAGAATACCGGAAACATGCAAAAAAGTACTATTTTACCAAATTATCAATTTTATTTACTTCTATTTTCGGAAAAAAACCTAACTTTTGAAAAAAAATAAAATAAAAAATTATGCTTTTAACAACTTTATTTATTTCCAATAAAAAAACGAGAGCTGTAAGCTGCTTGGTTTATTTTCAATAAAAAACCGATAACATTGGTTTCTGTGACACCTAAAACCGAAACAAATTTTAGTTCGAACAAAAAACCGACAACATTGGATTTCATGACACCAACATATTTTTTTCGTCGGTTTCAAATCCAATACCGATAAGATCGGTTTCTATGACACCCCTGAGTATGTCAGGATGTTTGCATGTATGTCCTATTCTTTCCGCAACTTTCTGAAGCCATCTGATGACATAGGAAGCTGAAATTTGGCACACTTGAAGTACTTTCTCTGCGGAAGATCTCAACGAAGCCATATTTTTGATTTTCAACTAGTATAACTATAAAGATCTGATAGAAAATATGTTTTTTTTTTATAATATGGGGAACTTTGGGCCCCACCCGGCACGGCTAGGCACCGTCGGATTGACCTGAAAAATTAGGTCATGATTTCTTACACCAAACCTCATATTTTAAGCAGCGCAAACAATTAAATTTAAAAAAAAAAATTGCGACCAGTCTAGTATACAATATGCACAAAATTTTCTTTTGGCCAATTGCGACGACCACGGTGTTTACACTTTTTTCTCATTTTCTTGTAAAAAACACTTTGATTAAGGATACATAATGTTTTGTTTTAATATACTTAATAATTATATAGAAAAAACTGTGAAAAAGTAAAAAAAAATGGGTTAATAAAAGTACCTGCATTGAAACAAATAAAAAATATATATGTTTATGTATGAACTTTAACTTTGATATTTTCAAAATCGAAACCGAACCGAAACCGACCGATTTTAATCATTTTAAAACCGAAACCTCGGTTTCACATTTTTACGGTTTTTAGCAAACTCTAATTAAATATAAAAAAAAGCTGGTTAAATTAGACTAAAACTACAATAAACTAGAGTATATTGATTTAAATTAGTGTAGAAGGTATGTATGTATGTGTTTATTAGTAAAGCTAATATTGATTAAATTAAACAATAAAATTTTATAAAATTTTGTACAAAACGTTTTTACCCACCTTTTGGAAAAATAACATACATGGGCATACTGCATTACTTATTTACTGCATTACGCGTTTCAGTAATCAGTAAAAAGTACTGATTACTGAAAAAAAAACCATTATTCAGTAAATTTTACTGCTTACTGAAAACAAAAATCAGTACTTTTCATTCATTCCCAATAAAAAATGTTATTGTTTGGCGAAGCACTAACACTAATTTATGCGCTACGCAGTAAGACATACATAGAGGTGTAAGTCTGAGCAAAACATTAAAGAAAGCATTTGAAAAGCTACGACATTCCCTTACTACAAAGCAGGTTTGTAAGGGAGCATATTAAAGAATAACGTAAACAACAACAAATTCAGTGTGTAATGCTGATACATTCAAAAATTTTTTAAACGCTGGATGAAGCGCTTTCTGTGTCAAAAATGTATTGCTTCAAAGTGGGAACTCGTCATATTAAATTAATCATCCTTATTGTGTTTGTCGTATTTAAAATACGGCTATTTCCTTTAATCTATTCCTAAACAGTCGTAGGCGTATTTTAAAAACGCCAAACACAATAAGGGTGAATGTCTTTCGTAAGCGCTATAAAATACGTACAATCCTAAAATTTACCAAAAAACATGTTAGAAAATTCTTTTAAGTTAAATTATATTTATTTTGACGTTTATCTGTTAAAGAAAACTTGGGCATTCACAGCTAACCACCTTTAAATAACGGGTTCGCTGATGCTACGTGCGCTTATGGCTAACCACAACAAAACTTTTCCTGAAAACTTGGCCAGGGAATAACTCTTGGCGAATTTCTACCCCGAACAACATTGATTTTAAAAGCTTTTATTTAACTTACAATGTATGTTTGTATGTTTGTTCCGGTGGAATCTAGCAACTCAATTTTGAAGCAGTTATCTTCAACCGGTTGAGCTAAAATTTTGTATACACGTTCAGTTTGGATGACAATGCATGGTTAATGTGTGACCACGCACAACATGGCGGACTAGTTATTTTTAATGCACTTATTCTTAATTCACTTCTACAAAATGGGCATTAAACGAAAGGGCTTGCTAAGAATATCTCGAAAAATGAAGTGGTCACTCTAAATCAAATATGGCGGTACAAACAAGATGGCGGACTAGGTTTTTTTAATGCACTTTTACAATTTGGATATCAAATGAAAGGGCTTGCTAAGAACAACTAAAAAAATAAAGTGGTCACTCTA
This sequence comes from Pollenia angustigena, assembly GCA_930367215.1. Classification (NCBI taxonomy): domain Eukaryota; kingdom Metazoa; phylum Arthropoda; class Insecta; order Diptera; family Polleniidae; genus Pollenia; species Pollenia angustigena. The sequence continues at coordinate 94,347,430 of OV884056.1, read as the reverse complement.
AATCCAATATGGCGGGTACACACAACATGGCGGACTAGTTATTTTTAATGCGCTTCTACAATATGAGTATCAAATGAAAGGGCTTGCTATGAACAACTCGAAAAATAAAGTGGTCACTCTAAATCCAATTTAGCGGGCACACACAAAATGGCGGACTAGTTATTTTTAATGCGCTTCTACAATATGAGTATCAAATGAAAGGGCTTGCTATGAACAACTCGAAAAATAAAGTGGTCACTCTAAATCCAATATGGCGGGTACACACAACATGGCGGACTAGTTATTTTTAATGCGCTTCTACAATATGAGTATCAAATGAAAGGGCTTGCTATGAACAACTCGAAAAATAAAGTGGTCACTCTAAATCCAATTTAGCGGGCACACACAAAATGGCGGACTATATATGGGTACCAAATGAAAGAGCTTGCTAAGAATAACTGGAAAAATAATGGCTGACTAAGTTTTTAATGCTTGCTGAGAATACGAATGCGAGTTTAAAAAAAAATAAAAGTAAAAATTCTTTTTTAAAAAGTAGCTATTATTTAAATGCGCTAAAAAGTTAAAATAAATTAAAAGTAAAAAACCTTTTTAAAAAACAAGCTTTTATTTGAATGCGTTTAAAAGAAAAAAAATAATTTTTTGCTTTAAAACTTTTACTATCAAATTATAACGTCATTATACAATTTATATGCTATAAAAGCTCGTCGCGAGATTTACTTGTGCAGAAAAGCAAGTTAATAAATAACTTGATTTTAACTATTAACATTTTCAAACTAAGTAAATACAAGTACTTAAATCTCGCGACAACCTTTTATATTATATAAATTGTATAATGACGTTATAATTTGATAGTAATATAGATAATAAAATTACTTAATTAAAATTACTGAAAACTTAAATTGGATTGCTTCGAATATTTGATAAAAAAATAAGCCAAATCGGTGCAACTGTTTTCCGATTTTAGGTAAATCGAAAAAAGCGGGCGGTGCAAAATTTTCTTTCTTTCTTTCAACTGATGCAATGACCAACGAACAATATAACTTATATGCATGTGGCAGTGTTAATAAAACGAAGGGGGCAAAATAAAATAAAAAAAGGTATTCATTTCAGTTTTTTTATTTGTTGGAAAAATGGAAAAGTGGAAAAATATAATTTTTGTTACAACAAACACAAGGAAAAACTTTTTCACCGAATGCTGCAATTTAAACAAGCTTTAAGACCCCTTTCACACTCGGCTTGCGCAAGTTACTTGTCGACAACAACAAAGTCTGTACAAAATTGTTTTTTCCTTACCGCGTGTTTTTTCCTTACCAAGAGTTGCGCAACAGACTTGCGCAAGCAACTTGCCGAGTGCGAAAGAGGGCTAACCAAGTGTAAAAAATCAGATTGGAAAATTACAATTATACAATTTTTAAAGAGTTGGCAATTCACAAACGTCTTATTGAGTGTGGTTTCCACCATATTAAAAATGTTGTTATTTTTCACAAAAAGCACTAAAATTTACATATCTTTTTAAGATAATCAACTATGATTCTTTAAACTCCATTTTTAGTAAATCAAATTTTACTTTTTCAAAACTAAATTAAAAATGAATTCTATACAAAAAATATTAAAAAAGAACTTAAAAATGACGTGACAATTAAATAATCAATTAATTCAATTTTAACTCTTTTATTTGGCATCTTGAAAAATATTAATTACTTCCAAGAATTATATGACAGATTTTTCTTTTTGACAGTTTTGTACCTTTAACTAAAAAAAAATACCGTTCACGTCAATAAGGTGTAATTTTCCTTTTTTCCATTTTTCCAACCAAAAAAATTTTGAAATGAATACCCTTAAAGTAGTTTGTTTTTATTTTTGTTCTTTCTTTACCCACTTACATCTACATTTAGAGTTGACAAAAAAATCATCCAATCGTAGTCGGGACTGTGAGAAAAGGTTAACTCACTGTTAATTGTTGTTGCTTAACAGTTTTATTTGTTTAATATTTTTAGTTTTTCTAAAATCTTTGAATGAAGTTTACTGACGATCTGGCCTAAGCAGCCAGTGAAATGCGCAAGGAATAGCTTATCCCACCAACAATAGATTTCAGTTTATCAATAGTATGAAATGGGAATTTAGCTCGAATACTATTTAGATATCTTCATCTATATGAGATTTTAGGAAGGGGGTTTATATGGGGCATATGGTTCATTTTGGACCCTTCAGCAGCCGTATTCTGTAATTCGCTTAGCTAAAGCTAAATCTCGATCGCTAAAATGCCTTAGAGAATACAAAAGTTGAAAATTTTAGCGATGACATTAAAAGTTTAAATTGCTGCGAATTCGATTTTTATGGCATTGCAAAATTGAGCAAATGCACGTTACAAAGTTGCATTCGTAGCCAAAAATCGCTAAATCAACTTTATAGATTTTTAGCGATAGAGTTTTATTTTTAGCGAATTACAGAATACGACTGCAGGACAACAGTTTATCATGACAAAGTAGCTATTGTTAGTTATTATCGCCAATTTGTATGTCAATACCAACATTTACAAGGAAGTTATGGCACTAATAACTTTTTTTGGGGAGTAGTATTTGTATGGGGTAGGGATTGCTGTTCGGTTTTAACCGAAATCAAAACCGCGGTTTTTAATGCCTAAACCCCGAAACCGAAAACCGACGAAAAAACCTCGGTTTTTAGCTGCATTAAAAATAAATTTATGCTTAAAGAAATTGCAATTATGTTTACATAATACTCGTACTTCAACATAAAAAAAGTTTATACGTTACAGCCGGCAATTAAGTACTAAGAAAAACAAATGTGACGCGAAAATAGAAAGGGACGTAAGGGTTTTGCCATTTTAAAGATCTAAATACGTGTATCTTTGGTGTACCATCACTGAGCGTGTTGGTATTGGTCTCATTTGAAAGCGACACATTTCAACTTTGTTGGTCAACCTAGAAAACGCGCTTAGGTCGTCCCTACCTCTTGTTTTGTGTAGTTGGTTTTTACTGTTCCCTTTACCTTGATTTAATCTTTTATAATCAGAAATTGAGCACATAATCTTGTTTTTAATCGCGAATATGATTAAAAACAACATTGTTTAATCTTTGAGAAATCAGCTTCACGAACAAAATAAACGCATATGAGCTCATTTTGCGGTAATAAATGATACACTCGTTGTGAGAAAATAGTACCCTACCGATGAATCACCTCAAAGAATCAATTGCGATACAATTTTCTGATTCCTTTTTGAGAATATGAATGAAGCATATGTTAATCCTTTTTCAATGATTTCATATGATTGAATCAAATATGAATGCTTTTTCAATCGCTCAAGTGATAAATCATTTTGTAATTATTAAAAGTGATCTGAGATAACTCATTTAGGTGATTTTTACAAAAAATGATCACCCAAATGCTAGCTGGGTTGAAAGAAACAAAAAAATTGTATAACAAACAAAATACATATGGGGGATTTCATCTCAAGTGACCCAATTTTAAAATCGATATCTTCCGATTTGGATGAAATTTGCACCAAGGTTAGCCCTGTTGGATAGTAGTTTAGGCGCAACAAGATCGGTCAAAAAGTTTCTGAGTTAGAGGGGGCCAAAGTTTGACATTTTGGTCAAAAAGGTGTTCATTATCAAGTAGCTTCGATAGCTATTTGATCAAACTTTTGAAAAAAAAAAATTTTTGTTTATGTAGTTTTATTGAATATTTTCGAAACCGAAAACCGAACCGAAACCGACCGGTTTTAATCATTTTAAAACCGAAACCGCGGTTTCACATTTTAACGGTTTTTAGCAAACTCTAGTATGGGGGCTATGGTCAAATTTGGACCGATTCCAATAAAATTTTGTAAGATGATTTTGATTGCAATAAAATAAGTTTGTACCAAACTGAATTTAATTACTAGCATAATAAGATGGTTTATAGGCACGAACATATTATACGGTGCGATCGTGCCTGGTCGCTCGGTGTAGGAATGCTCTTGGTGGACTCATGAAGGCATTCAATGTAAGGCTGTGTTGGGTACCTGGACACTGCATGGTTGATGGAAATGAGGTGGCTGACGGTAAGGACAGCGGTAAGGGACAGGGGGGTTAAGCCCCCCTATGTTACTACTACTGCGTTAACCGGTCCTGGGAGGACAGAACGGATTGCAGGGTTTCCAGGGCAATATGGCCCAGATTGGACGCAGGGGCAACCAGGGTTCTACAATGGACCATATTGGTCTCCGAGTGGAAGTGTGCCCTTGGGCGCATAACCCTTCTTAACCTTACCTAACCTAACCTAGGCACGAACACTCTATTCCCGAAAGAAGATTGTATGGGGGCTATTCCAAACCACAGGGAAATACAGTCCATTTTTATTAAAAAAGCACAATTGACGCAAAGCCGCGAATAACGTTTTAAGTTACAAAATAATTTTTTTTCAGGAGAGCAAAAAAACGTTTTTAACAAGCAAGATTAATTTTTTATTTTTTTTAGATTATTAAAAACTAGATGACCCGTGCGACTATTTCGCACCGTAATTTTTATCAATGAAAATATTAATTTTTCAATTTCTAATTATTTTTCGTCATTAGTGTTAGAAATAAGCTTTAAAATGAGATATCATTCATTAAATTTGATGCGGTGGTATGGGAGATATTTGCAACCGACAAAAAAAAGTGTTTTAGAAATAATATATATGATAATGATAATAAAAATTTTTATGCAAAATATCAACAAATTTAAAACATAAATTACATGCAAATTTACAGTTTACAACTTTTTGGTGGAAAAACGTTTCATATCCACAATTACGATGTCATTTAAAACGTTCTTCCACTACACAAAGCATCATGACTGGTGGCTTTTAAAACGTTATTCCACGTTTAAAACCATTTACTTTGTATCATTTTTAAGGAACTTACAACGTTCTTCCACTAGCTGACTCTTTGTATGCCCTTTTTAAAGGCTTTTTTGGGTGATTTGAGGTTTAAACAGTGTACGAGAGTAATGTTAACGGTTATCTGCAAAAACACAGTTTTTGCAAAAAGTGGCTTACAACGTTATTCGCGGTTCTGCTTCAATTATAATTTTTCTCACACATTGAATAGTATGTAATCATCCCTATCGTGAATAACAAGCGGGATTTTGTTCCCATTAAATTTTCATTCCCCTCGAAGGGAAAAAAAGCAATCGTGAATCTCATGTGAAAAATTTTTCACGCTATCAAAAATCAATGGAATTTTTGTTCAAAATATATATAAAAAAAGAAAAATATTTTGTACTGGAGGAATAGTTTGATTACAACGTTAGTTTTTTGCACTTTTTAAATTTTATTTAGTAAAATATTTTCCAAAATACTGCCGAAAGCTTCACAAATCCGCAGGCTATCGACCTGTTGCTTTGCATTTTGTAACCAATATATCGGTTTCTGCCTTGTTAAGGGATCTAGCCCTTAATATTCGATTTATAGGAGGATCTTCTTCATACATACATGTTCTGTTCTGTTCCCTAGCAAAAATTAAGTGAGAAAATCGAAGGGAAATGTGAACAAATTACGTGAACATTTTTTCACGTTATTATTCTTCTTTGAATTACCTTGAGTTTTTCATGATCGCAAATATGTGAAAAAGGAGAAAAAAGACGAGGGAAAAATTATTCACGATAGGGGTGAATATTTCTTTTGTTTTTGGGACATTTTCGTCTATTTTGGTATTTTAGTAGCAGATACCAACTTTTAATCAAATTTTGCATTTGTTTTAAAATACAACTCTGTCATCGTTTCGAACGAGTTACGTTTCGAATCTCAAATTGCTTTCGAAAAATTTTATTTTTCAAATCAAAGCTCAAGTAGAGTAATTTTTTTATTTGTGAAATCGTCTATATCCGTAAAAGTTGAGAATACTTTGATTTTAAAATAAACATCTTATTAATGCAAATTTAAACATTAAAAATTAAATTCTTAAGCTTTGTTCACAATCAGAGCAACAATTTCTTCCCAAAGTATTTCATATATTTTCCTTTCATTTTATAAACAAAAATGTAACACTAAAGTAAAATTTGAATGTAAATCAAAAAAAAAAAAGAAATAACTCTATTCCCGTCATACAGCGATGCTATAATCTCCTTTAAAAAAAACTCAAGAAGTTTTTGGCGAAAAACATTATTTGAATGGCAAAATATACGTAATTAATGAGGTAGACAATTCCAGCACCGAGCAGTTCTAACCATAAATGATCTTTCGAAAATTAGTTTATAAATTCTCGGAATAAAAATTTGAGGATATCTTGAACACCTTAAAAATAAAAGACATTTAACAAATCTATCAAAGGAACATCCAAGGAATCAGTAAACATACCCGGAAACATGATCCCAACTAAAACTTTATAGACAAACCTTACAATCATATTAACAACACGCCTTAATCTAGCAAAGTGAACACCAGCACAACCTGAGAATAGGGAATGGTAAATCGATTTCGATTGCAATTGAAAATCGATTTTGTGGTAAAAAAAATCGACTTTTTGCAATCGAATTTACGCATGTGATTTTGTACTGAAATCGATTATTGGGCTTTTAGAATCGATTTTTTTATTTTTATCAAAATTTTGACAATTTTTAATTTTAATCTTTATTAAATCGATAAATTATGGGCATACATATCAAAACTTTATCTTTTGTGCATACATACGTCTGTAGGTATGCTTATGCAGTTTTCCAAGGTAACGTTTTAGTTTTACGTATTTATCTATTAGTACTTTTGGTATACTGCCAACTTTAATATAAGGGTTCTTGTTCTTCAGAAATTTAAGTCATCAATGGACAGTGAACAAAACAGTCCTGAACATGTCGTACCGTACCAAACACTGAAAGTCAGCTTCGTGAATATCAACATATTATAGAAACACAACAGGTGAATTACGCCATGGCATTCCTGTGGAAATACGCTAACATTCAAACAGACCAATGTGTGAGCGATATTTTAATCTAGTTATAAGTAGAGTGAAAAAACAAAAAGTATGTAATTTATCCTATCAAAAACGAAATTACAAGGAAATATCTCAACATCTTTCTGACATCAACGACATGCAAACATTTTTTTTCTAAAACTAACTTAATAGTAACTTAGCAAATAAACAGTCGGCACCGATCAGGAACCATTGCCATAATCCTTTGAAATACTATCCATACATTCAGACTTGTCACAGAAATCAATTCCGATCAAAACTGATTTCGTTTTATGTGAAGCAAGATACGAAATCACTTCCACTTTCGATCGGAATTAATTTATATGACAGGCCTGACTGTTTATACAATAATACAATTTTAATATGTAAAATGTATATGCACTTGTTCCTCTAGAGGCCATCTCAAAATTTACACATTTTCACTTTTTACACGAAATATGTACTTAAAAAGTAGTCATATCTACCCACTGTAAAAATCTCGGTTCAATATCTCTAGTAGTTTGCCAAAAAAAATGCTGGTGTAATTTTAGGTATAAATTATAAATTAATCTTAAATGATTTTGAAATCGATTTTAAAATCGATTTTGAGGTTCGATTAATCGATTTCAAAAACCGAATCCATGGTGGAATCCATTTACCATTCCCTACCTGAGACTATCACAATGCCATATTAAACTTGAGACATAAGAAGCGAATGAGCCAGTCTTTGTTTAATATATAACATTATTATTACTAGTAAAATAATTATAATAAAAAAGTGTATACTTTTATTTTTTAAGCCTACGTATGTATGTATGTAAATTTCCTACAAAATAAAAGCCCATTTATGAATAAAAATTTTGCGGGAAATATTTCCCTTTCTTTACATTTTCTTATTAATAATTATTAGTAAAAATTGGAAAAGTAAAAAATAAGAGTCACAAAAGAAGGGTAGCAATAATTACTTACAAATAATCATTGTAGACATCTTGCTTCGGTATTGACACCTGCGGATCTTGTTCCAAGTGCGTTCGAACCCAATTAATTGTGTGATTAATCTCTGACCGTGTCCCCAAAGGATTTTGTGGTTGCCGCAGGGGATCTTAACATGAGCAAAACATTATAAAAACAAATAAATTAATAACGCAATAGAAACAACAATAATAGACATTAATGTATAAGTATAATATTAACCTGTTTCTGGTTGTTCGCCAGGTAAACGCAAATAAAGCAATAATTTTTCTACTGGCCTCAAAGTCGAAATACGATCCAATATTTGAACTATTTGTTGTTTGGCGTGATCACTAATGAAAAAGATTCAATAAAAAAATCAATTTAATAAAATTGTTTAGAAATAAGATAACAAAAGATAATAGAATATGTAAAAACTTTGTTATGCTTGAATACATACCCTATACCCAACTCTACAACTTGTTGTATACGGCGTAGTTTCTCTTCATCTGGTGCATTCACCCCTAGACCCATTAGACGACCATGTATAGGTGTGGTAGCCAATTTTGTGCCAGAACTACCAGTGCTTATGGCATTAATGACTTGGTCGACCATTTGTGTATTTATATTACCGGATGTAGCACTTTCAGTTGAAGAATGGGATGGTGGAGGTGGTGGATGACGACCTGTTGTGGTTGTTTGAGTAGCAGACGGGCCTCCTGGCGACAAATTTGTTGACGACGCATGCACTGACGTCGATGTTGATGATGATGATAAAGATGTTGTGTTGGATGATAGATTTGTTGGTCCACTAGAGCCCACTGTATGTTGGGTTGTACTAAAAGAAGCTGCCATTAATTTGCTAAGCTCATATTGTTGTTGGACATTTAAGTGTTGAAACTGATCCATTCCAAAATGGGCATGATGAGATGAAGGCATTGGATGATGCCCCGAAAATTGCTGATTTATAGGCTGATGGACATGCGAATGTGGATGATTTGCACTTGTATGCGTCGCTCCTGGTGCTGTTAGCGAAGCTACTGCATACGGGTTTGGGGTCAGTACAGATGTAGCAGCTGCTGTAGCAGATGGAAATGGTGGCGGTATAAAACCACTAGGTACAGGTACATTGGTAGTGGAAGATAGTGTTTGGGGCACAATATGGGAAGACGACTTTGTTGCAGAGCGATGATCAATTGGCGGTGCTTGGAAACGAGCAGATGCATATGTTGAAACATCCGTTGATGACTGATGACTACTTAAATGCCCAGTACCCCCATATAAGGCTGATGAAGCGCCAGCACCTGGAGATGTAAGGCTCAATGCTGTTGCATTGTAAATAGGTGTATGTTGTAAACGTTGTTGTTGCTGTTGTTTTTGTGCCGCTGCTGCTGCCGTTACCGCTGCTGCTGCTACTGCACCTTTCGACCACTGCGCTCCTTGTCCATTTTTATTCTCGGACATTTCGTGTTTCTTTGTTGACAATACTAAGTTGAGAGCGTACGCGGGCGCAGCAATAACTGTACACGCAACTAATGCTCCTTGATAATAAGTATCACTTAATTCGATTTCTGGTTTATTTTTGAAATCAACTGCTATATTGCTTTTAACCAACAAAAAAGACTTGAAATTTGTTCTTATCTTAAAACTACTTTACACTTAAGGGAGCGTTAGCCAGGGTTTAACCCCCCAAACTCGCTTATATTGTTTATTTGTATCACTTAACTCTAAAACTTTATTAAATACAGTAAAAAATCTTTTCAACTTGTTAATCTTTCTATCAGACCGAGCAAGCACCGATTATTTTTCCATTTATTTAAGATACAGCAAAAGCGATAATAAACGCGGCTGCTATGTCTGCTCGACAATAAAACATTTTTTATTCTTTTTCTTCACTAATTTTTTCTATTCGTTTTTTTGCGTTTTTGCTTTTTGTTCCTCGTTTTTGTGATTTTGTTCCATCACTATTTTGTCTGCTTGTTTTTCACGTGTTTACGTTGCGTATTTATTAGAAAACATTTTCACTTTTTGCTGCATTCTATTGAACAAATAATTATTGCGCAAATTGAACTCATAATTTTAATTATTTTTTAAGAAATAAATTATTATCTGCGTTGTAACGCGTGTCCTTTCGAGTAAAAATATTTTTCAATTGACATTTCCCCTACTTTTGTCAAATAGAACAACATGACTGCATTTTAAAGTACTTAATTTAAAGATCCAATTGGAAAAAAAGGTATGGATGATCGTATAACAGTTATATACTTGTTAAGAGAACAACACATTTGGAATTTAATTGTTAAATGATTGATATTGTACAATAAAATTGTCTTTTTATATAATATTTGTAGGTTACACAATATTTCTGTAAGAACGTCGACAGGGGAACAAGGGAAACAGGTAAATATATATGTTAATCTTATATGATTTCTCGCATATTTACAAGGTAAATATACCTTGATTTACAAGGTAAATATACCTTGATTTTTCGTAGAGTAAACTTGGCGTTTTTATTATTTTTTTTTTTTAGTTAAAAAAATTTTTTTTAACATTTTCCACAAGAATCATTTTTAATGATGGTGTCTAATAATTGTTATATATATACATATGTGTATTGCCATGTATGTGTAAGCTGAGTTTATAAATAGATATTATTAAGGTAGAATAAGAACAAGTTTGGTTCTCGACGTCAAACAAAAGTAAATCAGAAAAAAATTAAAACAAGCGTTAAAAATCAAATAAAATAATTTCCAATTACACGAGTAAATAAGGACATCTCTCCCCAAAGTGGTAGTTCACACCACTGATGAGATTTGTGGTACAATTGTAACAAATTTGGTAGAATCAAAACTTTATTGTTACACTGGTACAATTCATCCTTTTTTGGAACCATTTAAAAAACAATACTCACGAAGTTTATCATTTCTTTGAAGTGAATTAAATCACTTTTTTCTCAAAGAATAGCATTTCTAGTTACATATCCCCAGCCGGGACCAAAACTGCCAAAAATTTCATTACATATTAACATATTAAGTACAAACATACATCAGTATATGTACTCGTATCCCTGTAGGAATCAAGTGTTTCCAACTCGGATGTGCATTTTGCGTACAGATTCAAAGGATACGAAAAATTTCAGGATTATACATTTTACGTGAAGTCATCAAAAGGAAATGTATCTTTCGTATTCTAATAGCATCACTGCTCCACACCACAATAGTGGAGAGTGTATTATGGGTTTGCGCTGATGTGTGTAACACTAAAAAAATATTGCTCCTAGACCCAACTTTTAATATATTGATCAACTCATTCATTTCTGAGTCGATATAACGATGTCCTAACGTACGGCTGGCTAGTTGTTTGTCCATGTAACCTTGTGCCTAAAGTACATGTCGCGATTTTGAAGGTCATTTGATGAAACATTATTCATAGGTTTCAATTCATAAGCACGTAGCCTAACATCTTCTTCATCATCTTACCAAATTTGTTTGAAATCGGTACATATTTGACGATAGCTGCCATACAAATACTACTCCCGCTTTTAATGCCATAACTTCCTAATAAATGCGGGTATTGACATTCAAATCGGCGACAATATCTTCTATGGTAGCTGCTACATCATGACAGAATAGTGCTAGGCCAAAAATTAGCCAGAGCTCCCATAAAGGCCCATTTCCTAACATTCAGTCTACAACTGACATGAAATGCTTTACATTAACACTAATATGATGTTAGTGTTACGTATAGACTCATCATGTTTTATAACATCATGTTATAACAGCAAATCATGTCAGTTGTAGACGGAAAGTTAAATCACTTAAGGCCATGTCAGATAAAACTTTTGCTTCGCTTTGCGTCAGAGATTCGCTTTGACATTTAAGATGAAATATACATACTTATACGAAACATGTCACATAAAAAACTTTTAACGCAAAGCGAAGCGAAAAGTTAGGCAACTCTCATCTTTTTGCGTGCTTTGACAATCTACTAGTAGAAATTTTTTTGTTTATTTTTTTTTTAACACACAATGCGTGAGTGTTGTCAAAGTGTTTATTGTGACATACACCTTTTGCGTTACGCTTTTCAGTCAAAGTTAGAAACGTCACGCAAAGCGATGAAGTTTTATCTGACATGGCCTTTAAGGATAGATGAAGATATCTAAAATATATTTCGCACAAATAACTTCTATATAAATCTTTACCTTCTAACATATGGCGATTTCTTTTCTGAGAAAAATGTTGCATTAATGTGACATGTTCTACATTTTTGTGTTCGTTTGTACAAAAAATACAACTGTGGGAAAAATTTTCAAGTTCTTTTGTGAATATGTTGATGAAAAACATGCAAAACATGTTCACAAATTAAAATCAAAAAAGTCTATTTATATTATAATCGTTTTAATTTTTATTAGCCATTAGTGATGTTAATATTTGTTTTCAACCCGTAACAGCGTGCAGAAACCGCTTAAATAGCTTAAAAATCGCTCATTAAGTACATTAATGATGAAAGTGTAATAGTTGTAAATAAAAGCGATAATTGTGTTCTATTGAAATTGCACAACATGTAACACTTCGAGTGATTATAGGTAACATTAGAAAATGTTACATGTATATACTGTAACATATTTTTCTCAGAAAAGAAATCGCCAATAATTTTGTTATGGCGGGTCCATGATTGACCATGGTTCCCAACAGGGTACACTTGTGAGATAGAAATCTAATGCTGGGTACACACTATGCAACACGTTTACGCAATCCAGTGAATTAAATTCATTTTCATTCATTTCAGATTGCATACACATCAAAACGCTTTGATATTTTGAGGTTGCATTGAAACAGTTTCCATGTAGGTTGCACTGTGTGTACCCAGCATAATGAGTTTTGTTGTGACTGTCAAAGAATTTAAATTTAACATGACAGTTTGTGTTCACACCATCACACAAAGTATAAACACTCACACATGAAATAAAATGCAACCCTGATCCAATGAAAAGTATTATTGTTTAGAAATTTTTCAAAAAACGATGAAGTCGTATGGGATGTCAAACTATTTTCTTAATACTTGTCATTTTCGTGCAACATTGCATTCAGATTATCACACTTTGTCATATTACTTGAGTTTTTGACATGTATTAATACAAAGTATAATAGTGTAATCTAGCCTTAAGTTCTACTAGATTTTGAGTAGATTTCGCTAAAATCTAGACACAAAGTAGATTTGTTTCGAAATTCCGTAAGTATTAAATATCTTTGCAGTGTGTACAATTATGACATTCTTGCAAGACAGACGAAGTTTGTTAGTAGGGGTGTGATGTTGTATGCGTGACACCTTTACTTCCTACGTCTATCTGGCAAGAAATGTCCACATTGTAAATTGGGTCTAAGCACCCTCAGAAATTTAAACCTTACTTCTACAGGTGCTATTACTTTTGTTAAGTCTTATTTTTTGTTATCTTATCAACTTACTATATAATTTTTATTGAAAGTCGCCTTGAAGAAGCATCCTTTTTCTGGATTTGTATAAAAATTTTGCAAATTATTTAGATTTAAGTCATACATATCTTTAAAACATTTTACGCTAGTAGATCGTTTGACCTACTACGAAATCTAGTACTTACAAGATTTGGAGTCAAATTTAGCTGTTTTTGACTCGATTTCCCATACAAAACAAAATCTTCTTCTTTACTAGATGCTGACGAAATCTACTCAAAATCTAGTTGTATATATGGGAACAGAGAAGTCGCTGTAGTACAGCGTTACAGATAGCGCTGCAAGCTGCCAAAGTGAAAAACGATAGTTTCAAAGAAGTGTCAACAGAGTACTCAGTCACAGACGTAAGACGAAGTTCTAGTAGTCGTTTCAATTGAATTTGAAGCGCAAAATTCGAAATTTTGAACTTTACTTACTTAGTGATGTTTTTTTAATTTAAACATTCACAGCAGTATTCAAAAATAATTAACTTAAATTTTAAATGTTTTTTATGAAAAATTTTAATGAAAATCTTTGTTTTAAAATACATTTTAAACCAAAATTATTGTATTTTTATCAATACGAAAGTAAAAACATCATATAAATAAAATTCTAACGTTACAGTTAGACTGATTTTTCATCGTTTTGGAAAAAAATTACACGCAATATTCATATCTACCCGCTGTAAAATAAAGTGCTGTTTTGTCATCTTCTTATGATGAAACGATTGGTTTAAAAGTTCTTTTTCATAAATACATAAATACAAAATTAATATGTAATAGTTTAGCTTTTACTGAAAAGTTTTAATATTTACTATAGTTAAATGCATCACATTATAGCTATTTTAAATGCCTAAAAAGTTTTTGATTTTGAAACAAACAAAAAGTTTAAAATAAAATTAATAATATACAATGAGTTATTTAATTTTCATATTTTACACTTATCACTGCAACCTTAGGTTAGGTTAGGTTAAGAAGGGTTGTGTGCCCACTGGCACACCTCCACTCGGAGACCAAATACGGTCCATTGTGAATCCCTTCAATGAAATATGAAAAATGAGATAAGAGGAAGTGAAAAGTAGAGAAAAGGAAGTATGAGATAGACAGAAAATTAGAAAGTAGGACCAATACCCCCCTTACAGTCCCCTCAACAGAAACAGCCGCGTTATTTCCCTGACAAACCCCAGTAGATCGGCCGGATTACATCCAGCTATGCACCCCAGTTCGTCGTGAAACCTATCTCCTAACCACTTCCGTCTGAGACACTGCATCCTAGGACAATGGCACAGTACATGCTCGATCGTCTCTAACTCCTCCGAATCCTCGCATGACCTGCAGAAGTCCGGTATGGCGTGGTCCCATCTGCCCGCAAAAACCCTGACAGGACAATGACCCGTCAAGAACCCTATAAGTGTTCTAAGACTACCCCTATCCAATCCCAGTAGAACCCTGGTTGCCCCCGCGTCCAATCTGGGCTATAGTGCCCTAGACACCCTGCAATCCATTCTGTCCCTCCAGGATCGGTCAACGTCATCACGGAATTTCTCCCGTATCACCCCATAGTAGTAACATAGGGGGGGCTTCACCCCCCTGTCCCTTATCACTGCAACCTTAGTATTTGCAGAAACATAAACATCCTTGATTTTTTTGTATAACATTCATCTATTTTTAAAATTGCCGTTGAAAATAACCTCTCAAAAGTTAAAAGCATCAAGCCTTCATATGTAAGTTTGTAGGTATATGAGTATACAAAACCCGAATCTTGATATTACCGTATTTTAAATGAAATTACCTTGCTACCTTTTGGGGCTCAAAATTACCGTAAAAAAGGGTAATTACCGTACGGTTAACATCACTGCTATGGTTTTCTCCATATAGTACCAAAAAAATACTTCACTGCACGAGAATAAAATAACATTCAAGGCGAATTCAACTACACATGGTGTCGGAACTAGAACAATCCAAAAACAACAGAAACAACATAGGGAGTTTTGCATTCCATTGCCCTGCAAATAATAGGACCAGTCCAAACACGCGTGTAAAGAGTAGTCCACAAGGGACCAGGCCTAGTCCAAAAGTAACCCAAACGTATGGAAAAACCTGGTCTATTTAACATTACGATGTCCTAGGAGAGGACCATATAACCCACCTTTGGTCCACTAAAGAGTAGTTTTAAAACTACTCCATGGTATACTCAAGAGTTTTTAAGTCGTTTAAAAACGAAAGCATGTCGTTAAAAAACGAAGACATGTCGTCTCACTACAAACACTTTTTAACAATGACATGGTCCATGCTTGCAAAACATCGGACCAGTCCATTTTATCAGGTGGTACAATTTTATTTGCAGGGTGTTAGTGGTTACGGCTCGAAATGTCAACCATTATAATCAAAACACTAACAAATCAAAACAAATAGGCTCGAACTGTCTAAATCAGAAGGCGTTTCGACACCACCTGTGGTTAGTTCGCCTTGATGACATTTCAACCAAAGCAAATATGGGGGCTTATTCTACCATGGTTCAAACTGTTTAAAAATTCAAAAATGTTAACTAAATGGTAATAAAAAAAAAACAAGATAAATAAAATTGATAAAAATAAATGAAGTTAATTAGTCTAAATTTACACATTTCATCTTTTGATGCTCAACTTCTTTTCAATTCCCTTTTAAAGATGCCAATATAATACCACGCAGCAATCGGTTTCAACTTTTTTCGGTTCAAAATAACAACAAAAGAGAAAAAGAAAAGAAACAAATTACATGCAGCCATCGCTGTGCATATACCAACGAATAAAAACACAAAGCGTACTGACCGAGTACAGGCATCTCCGTACTAACCCCCTTTCTTCTCTCACCTAAAAACATAAGAGTTGAGCATCAAAAGATGAAACGTGTGAAAGCAGACTTATAAATTTTTAAATTCCTATTTTTGTAAATGTATGTATTTCACAAAAAACTTTCAGTCATCTGCTTTGGTTATAAAAAAGATAATGTATAGCTCATGGTTCAATTATTGGGCCATGGCATAGCTTATGCCAAAAAATTGTGATATGAACGCATTAGATTTCAAAGAAGATTTAATATGAAATTGCAAAAATATACCTTGGTAAATGGGCTACAAATAAAAAATTTTGCGGTTCCTAGCGGTTTTTTAATGTTTAATTTGAAGGGAAGTCTTTAAAATAAAGCTGCCTGGTAACTCTATTGCAATACCAATTTTTGACATCTTTATTTTCTTTTTCGTTCACCATGTAATGTTATTGCAGATTACTGTGAATGTTATACTGTGCTTGTGTGGTAAAGAAAAATAAGCAAAATAAAAGTTAATGCTAAAAAATTTTTTGTTAATAACTATACCATAGCAAAACAACAGAAAAAGTATTTTATTTTAATCCCAATCAAAAGGCCTTTAAATTGGTTAACAAAAACCTGAAGCAAAAGTGATAAGAAAAAGAACAAGGTCGTTGTTTTTATTAGGCGAATAAATGGATGAAGAAAAAATGGATACAATACAAGGGGTAAAAAATATTTTTGCTAGATAAACAAATGAATACGTGTTAGTTTTGTAATCTAATATTTTTTTTTAGCATAAAGTGTCTTTGGAATCACTAAGCAAAGACGAAATTATACAAAAATACAAGGGACTTCTAGGAATTGCAAAAAAAGCAAAACAGTCTAAAGATGGTAAGTGCAAGTGGCGAGGAAACTAATTCGAATGCATGGCAAAACTAATTGGGATAAAAGAAAGTATATAATATAGGACATTGAACATGTAATAAGCATGTAAAACTTTTTGTCGTAGTTTATTCTACATATGAACTAAAATTTCCAATTATTATTTTACGATTATGGGGAAACGATTCTATAAGATAATTTGTATTTAAAATTTAAGAACAATTCGTTTGAAATGCTTATTTTTGATTTTATTGATATGTAGCTCTGTTTTCTTACTTTTTTGGTAAAGTTTTGGGCAATTGATAATAAATTAAATATTAATCCGTTGTGGCAAACTAATTAAAACCTCTCCGCCTGGCCGGCAACGCAGAAAAGCTTTACTAAGCGAAGCCGGTATTTTACTTACCATACACATAGACGCTCAACACTACATAGAGTTTAAAAACGTAGTGCACTGTGTAAGCGAACCCGGTGTTGAAAATACCAGAGTTTAAATCCTTTCTCCTAGCCAAAGGTCGTCAATGCAGAAAAACTTTATCGTGTACAATTTACATTGTACACTCGTGTTAAAATTCGATTTTTTATATATTAATAATTTGTATTTTTTTCTATTACTTAAAAATCCTTTTTATTTTTATTATGCATGTTCTAGAAATTGAAATGAAGTGGATTTGAAATCGACCAATTTTTAAAAACGATCCTGTACAGAAAGTTCATAAAAATATTGTATTTTATCAATTTAATTTGTTGAGTACTTTTACAAGAACAACTCTTAAAACCATTTCGATATCTAGAACATGCCCGATTGTTTCTATTAATCAATGAATTAGCGTTTGAAATTGAATTTGATTAATTTTTTTATTAACGGTCAGTTATTTAAGTCATTGGTATTATTGAAATAAAATTTTATTGACGTCTAATTGGAATAATTATTGTAGTTAAAAGTCTGTACGTACTCTTTAGTACTCGCCAAGACTAAACTCTCAAGCCTGGCTTTGTAGAGTACTAAACTGAGGAGGCATGAGATAAAGTCTAGTCTTTAACTTCACTTCTCATGTGACTTTTAAACGTAACAGTTTCATAGTTTTTGAACTTACGAAATTTTCATTTAAATACATAGACACCGTTGCAAAATCCTTAATACAGTGTGCTATGTAACATTACAACCAGGGTTGCCGAACTTGGCCTTTTCCGACCAAATTTGGTCGGATATTTTTTCTTTGGTCGGATTGTAGGCTAAACCTAATTTTGGTCGGTTTGAGAAGGCAACGCTATTTATTTTTCCGGCAACGCTATTTGCTTTTCAACAGACGAAAAACAAACAAAATTTCACATTTTTGCTAATGGACTAATTTCCAGCCTTATTTTGGATGAGTGTTGCCTAGAATTAACCATAGCAAAACTGATTAAATATGGTAGGAAAAAGTCTGTTAAAGCAGCTGCCATTATCGCAAAGCAGGCAAGTGAAAATATTAAAAAAAACAGAAGTTTATTTTTGATTGCTGATGAAACTACGAATGTAGCAGAGACGAATTGTTTTGTTGGACGGAATTAGTTCTATAAAGCATAGTTTTGTACCTTAATTCGAGGTAACCAAGTCAGCTTTTTTTTTCTTTTAAAACAATTTTTTATCAACAAACAATATTCTTTTAAAAATATTGATCGGATTGGTAACAAACGGCGATAACGTTACTTGGCAATGAAGTTCATTTATTTTACATAAGGTGCACGTTTCACTCTCATCACCTTTGTATAAGTTACGCATGTAAAATGATGCCAAAATGATATTGAGGTTCTTTGTCGTAATATTTACAGTTCTTTTTCTGAACTAAAAGAATTTCTCAGGGCTATGGAGTTGAGTTTTTTTTACCGGAGTCGGAGTCGAAGTACCTACAAAAACTCGCGAATCCACGCGATTCTTCGAAATTGGCGATGCAATATTTTGCAGATCACTATGAATAAGTACATTTAATTTTTATAACGTTTTTTCACTCTCCTGTAAACTTTTGGAAACTGAAGATAGGTTATTTCGTCTTTAAGATGAGGATGTTTTGTTAACATTTTGTAAATATTATAAAAGAAAGCCTTTATTAACAACGAGAAAAAAAAAACCAAAATAAATATGTAAATGCCATACACACGTAATAAAAATTCAATTTCAAAAATAATACTGTGTGACAAATTTAAATTTTTTCCTTTTGGCAGAAACGCCTTATATATCCTTAAGTCCAAGGTAAATATATGTACCTTGCTTAAGTCCATGGTATAATAAGTACCAGGTAGGTTCATTAGAGAGAGTTGTCATAGAATAAAAAATAAAACAAATTACCGAATGATACAGAAAAAAATTTTGTTTATTAATGTAGAAAAAAGTAATATTATAAAGGACACAAATGAATAAAAAAAATTTTACCGGAGAATTTATTAGCATACATCAGAAATTCGTCTATTCCTTTTACATCAATGACAGATGGTATAGATCAGCGCATCAGACGGGCACGTTTTGGTTTTTGATTCAGATTAAAAAAAATCTGTGTTGTCGAAATGAAATACAGATTTTTGAATGTTTTTTTTTATCAACACCGCACGAATCACTCCACAAACACAACAATTGCATATGCAACATTTTTTATAAATTTTTTTGTCTGATTTAAAAAATTATATTATGTAGTAACTTTTTTTATTTTAATTTTTAAAGTTTTGTTTGAATTTTTTTTTTAAGTTATTTTACTTTTTGGCATTTTCTTTTGTTTGAAATAAATTTGACATTCTATGGGTTTTCTAATTGAGAACAAAATTTCTAATGACTATACCTTGTATCAGGCGCGGATCCAGATTGAGCCTTACGGGGGGGGGGGAATTTTGTATGATACAAAAAAGTAAAAAATAGTTTATTAAAAACAATATGTGTATTAGGGTAAGTACTTTTTGATATTTTTCGAATATCAAATTCTTCATCGCATAGCCGTATAGACCGTGAAAAATATTAAGAAATTATGTATTACTTTTTCGCGATCGTGAAGAAAGTTTCCGCACCAAACGCGATAAAGTTTTGAATTTAAATTTTTCTCCTTACTATACAAAATTAACATTTAATTACATAATTTTAATTTTCTAATAATTTCATGAATATAACAAGATCTTACCATTTGTACGGAAGAGGGCGCAAAAAAAATCGCGACTCTATTTCACGGTTTTTTTAATAAATTTAATTTTAATGGCAAATGATAGATATTGTGATAGATGAGTTGTTTAGCGGATATATGAAACAGTGATAATTTTCAGCAGCGTAGTAATATATGCGCGGAACGAGCTATTAAAGTTGCACAAGATATTTTTCCATTATGTAAATCACCTCGCACTTTAAATTTAAAATTTATTTCATTAAACCCAAAAAAAATAGCTTTAAAGAAATTAAAAAAAAAATTTTTTTTGAGGAGCTTTAGAAATTGCATTTGGTGCGGAAACTTTTTTGGCCAAAATGGCCTAAAAAATTATTTTCATTATTAATACTAAATTGCCCATCGCGTGGTGGAATGAAGAAATTTTGTCCAAAAAAAGTCATTAACCTAATTAAAAAAACTCAACAAAAAAGTTAAATAAAATATAAGATCAGTTCAATATACATTAATCTTTTTAAATAAGCAATTTATGATTTCCTTGTGAGGCAAATTTAGACAGTGCAGTCTATCTTCTGTCATTGTTGATCCGAGCCATGTTTTTATTCGACGAAGGGTAGGAAATTATCTGCCGCTCGGACCTTTACTGCCGCGCATTGAAACGAAAATTTGAAATATTTTTCTTAGATTTGGGTAGATATTTTCATCACAGTTTATTAAAGCATCTACAACGTTATCTGATATATCAGGCTCAAGTTTAGATTTTAGTAGGTGTTTATCTCTTTTATCAAATATAATCAGCTCATCAGCTAGTTGTGGTTTTAACAGTTTTGTATCTGTATATGACTTCATTACACTTTGAGGTAGAAGTTTAGGTATGTTCAAGACATTTGGGATATCTATTGGGAAAGTTGTTATGAGATCTTCTAAAATAAATTCAATAAGAGGAATGTAACCTACAACTCGGTAGTAATCTTTAACATTTTGGATGTGATTATTTCGTTCAAATCTTCTATTTTCGATAGGAACCTCGATTGGAATGCAAATCGACTTTAACATTTTCAAAAATCGCTTTAAATTGTTCTTTGGCTTTATTTCTTTTTTCTTCAATGCACATGATTAAAATTAAGACAAGGATTGATCCTTTTTGAAGATCTATATCTTGCTTTTGTAAAATGATACTAAGTGGCTGTGATACAATAGGTATCACACTTAATATGTATATTCCGCAAATAAATTCAAAAGTACTAAGTGAGATCCTTAATATAAAGGTAGAGTTACTACCTTTCCACTCATATATTTTTTCCAAAGCTTCTACTATATGATGTACACTTGTTGCAAAGACGCATAATGAAGAGAGTTTGGCTCCCAAATACTTTGCTAAAACTGTTTTTCGCTTAGGATGATTATATTTAAAAAGATTTGTAGTTTCTTTAACAAATGATACAACTTTTTGTATTAATGGCACTTTATTGCTTTTAGAAATTGAGTATTTCGATTTATGGGAATAGCAAGGCTTTTGTCGCTTTTCCAGAAATTCTGAACAGCTCCATTTTCTGCTGACAATAGAGGACGCCCATCTGTTCCATATCCTACACAATTTTTTAGGTCAGGGGCAAAATTTGTCAAAGCTTTAAGAACTATTGATGATAGTGCCTTCGCATCAATTGACACATCAACGTCATCAATATCTTTGGAAGCCTCTTCAAATGCGTTTACAACAAAGCCAATAAATTCTTCCCTAAAAACTTTTTATTGTATGTTGAAATATCTTAAAGATAAGGAAATCTGGCTTTTCCCCAACAAATCCGTGCTTTAGTCAAAAATTATCGAATAGAATTTTGATTCATATAACACATACATACATAAATATTGCATTTATTTACTAAGGCTTATTAATAATTCAACCGCACGCATTATCAAGTCAAACGTTTAGTCTTTGGATATACATGGCACCTGCTGGGATTGAATGTACTTAATAGGTAATTGAATACGGTAAACTAGATGTTTCTTTGGAAATATCTAGTAAATAACTATTAGGATTAAGATATGGATACTTATTGAAAATTTCGATAGAGATTCCATAAAAAAAAAAAAAAAAAACTTGCTGGGATTTCCAAAAATTTTGTACATTTAAAAAAAAATATTATTATTGGGAATTCTTGTATTATCGAAATTAACAAAATATATTTTTATAATTTGGGGGGGAAATTTCCCTATTCCCCCCCCCCCCCTGAATCCGCGCCTGCCTTGTATTATTCTACTATGATTTCTACCAAGAATGATAGAAATAAAGATTACGACATCAGGCAGATATAAAAAGTTTTTACTGCGCATGTAGGAACTGTGACGTCACACAACCTTCGTTCTCATTGGCTAATAATTTGTAATTTTCAAACTGTTATGTTTATGTGTAAACATGACAGTGGAACAAGTTATTATTTTTCTATTTAAATTATTTGAAAACTGAAAATTTTTTATAAGAAGTTCCTTTTTTCTTCATAATTTTATTTTTAACTTACATAAATATATATTAGCTATAGTTAAAACCACAAAGTATACAGAGATGAAAAAAGTGACGTATGAAAAATGCCTAAATCATTTGCGAGGGCAGTTTTCGAAGAAAGAGAAAGAAATCGTTTTTTGTTAGTGAAGTGACAATGCGTAAAAACAGGCCGCTACTATCTACACAAATTGCATCATCAAAACAAAAAACGCAAAAAGGGCAGCTTTCGAAGAAAAAGACAGAAAAACACAATATTTTCTGTCTCGTGATGGCTCTGTATACTCTGTGGTTAAAACTATAGACATTTAATTAAAAGGACGCAACACGTTAGTTTTTCGCACAATTTCCCCGATTTGTTTTTTGCGGCTAATTTGTTGGCATTTGCCCACTGCACACTTTATGTTTGTTCTCTTTTCTGCTCTCTTCTATTTTTATTTAGATTTTATTTTTCTTAATTATGCTACTTTTAACAAACGTTTGAACACTTTTTATTATTTTAATTATTGTAATAATATTTTTAATATAAAATATAACTCTAAGTCTAGACGAGCAATTTGTTTGGCAATTATTGCCGTAGCAACTATCAAATTCGATTGCCAACACTAGATATTAACGTGTTGACTGCATAAATATGTATTTGAACACATGTTCAGCAACAAATGTTATAATATATTGCTGAGCAATTATCTTTTAACACAAGCTGTCAAAATCAATTATCAGCTTCAAAAAAGGAAAAATTTTAAACTTAAAACATAAAATTTTAATACAAAATTTACAAATTAAAAAATAATTAAAAATAAATTGGTTGCCAAAGAAAATGTAAGTATTTATTTACATACAAATTCATGTTTTGTGTTTAGACATACGTTTACTCCACTCTGAAAAAAAAAATGTTTAACATAGAACATTTCTGCGACGTCATTCTGCCGACGTTATTGCTTATGTTTACAAATAAAAATTGCGCGTATAGACGTAGGGTTAAGCAAAATTCTAAGTTTTTGGACAATTAATATAATATTTTTTTTGAACTCTCTGAGTAAATTAATTGCAGGGTTGCCAACTATTATGTAAAACATAAATTTTTTGTAAGAAATTACGATTTTCACATATAAAAGAAACTTTGTAATCTTAACAAGGGAACTACTACGTCATCAAACGGTAAAACATGCGCAAGGCGTAATCTTTATTTCTATCATTCTTGATTTCTACCATATTTAATAAATCCAAAATATTTTTTTATGAATAAGGAGGTAAATAAAAAAACAGTCACAACTCACAATTTATTAAAATCGTTTTTTTCTAAACCAGTTCACAATCGAATAACTCGCTAATGGGTTTCGCACAATAGCGCTCATCTCATATAAGCTAAAAAGACCACATTTGGCTCAGATGTTTTTTTATGTACTTACTATGTATAAGAAGTATTAAATATTCAAAATAGTCCTTTTGAATTTAGCGTTTTATAACGATAGGGGACCATAGAAAAAACGTGGTTGATTAAAAAATCAAGTAAATCCACTTATGGAATTTGGAATATGGATTTTCACGCGAAAACAATTTAACGATTTACATTTTTTTTCTTCAAGACTTACAAAAATGAAAAAAGTTATGGGTTAGAGCATTTTAGCTTTGTAGGTACATGGTACATACTCCACAAGTATAAAACCTGAGTTATATATCGCACTTGATCATAAAGAGGGTATTAACTCATGTAGAAACAAAAAAAATATTAAAGGCTTTTAAAAAAGCTTTTTAAACCAACCGTTTCAACAACAAAAAGTAGATATTTTTCAGCGGGTAGATATGAATATTACGAGTCGAATTTTTTTCAAAAAAGTGAAAAATAAGAATTTTGATGTAATACCCGCTTTATGAATAAGTGCGATATGTGTACTACATAGTGTTAGTGTTTACTTTCAACTTTAATATATGTAGGTCCTCTTGTTCTCCAGAAATCAAAGTCACCAATGAACGAAACAGTCCCGAACGTATCGTACCGAACCAAACACTGAAAGTGAGATTTGTGAAAATCAAAATAATATTATAGAAACACAACAGATGAATCAAACCATGGCATTCTAAAGCTAACTTAATAGTAAGGTATTTAGCAAAAAAGACTTCACCGAACAAGGACTGTTGTCATTATCATTTGAAATTATATCCATACATTTATTGCTGTTTAATATTTTAGTATGATAGGAACGAAAGATTTTTAACCTAATTCGGGGTCGCTGAATCCAGTGGTGCTAGCCGTTTTTTTTAGGTTAGCTTTGGTTTTCGAGATATACCGTTATTTCGAAAATTAAGGATGTTGCACAACATATGTTCGCGTAACTAAAAAACGCTTTAGTTTATTGAAAAACTAAAAAAAAACGAAATTCCGCAATAAAATTTACTTTAAGAAAGTTAAAACTTTTTTCTTTAGGTTGGCTTTGGTTTTCGAGATAAACCGCTATTTCGAAAATTAAGGAGGTTGCACAACATATGTTCGCGTAACTCAAAAACGCTTTAGTTTAGTGAAAAACTAAAAAAAACCGAAATTCCATAATAAAATTTACTTTAAGAAAGGTAAAACGTTTTTCTTATATGCGCAGTCATTTTAGGAACATAATTTTTTTTCTGGAAAAAAAATAATAATTTTTTTAATTAAATTTCGGAATTTTTGTTTTAAAAAATTCATAAAAAATTGAAAAATGCAGCTATGCTCCTAATTTAATGCAGACATATAAAAAACAACATTGCAAACAAAACAAGCTATAAATTATTAAAATCTGTAAACAACTTTTGATTTTATGTATTCACAAAAGACGAAAAATTTTAATTAATTTAAGAATTTTATTAAACCGTTACATTTTCGGCTTTTCAACTAGTATAACTATAAAGATCTGATAGAAAAGATTTTATAATATGGGGAACTTTGGGCCCCACCCGTCACGGCTAGGCATCGTCGTATTGACCTGAAAAATTAGATCATGAGGCGTACTAAACTCTTTTCCGGGAGTAGTGTTTATATGGGGCTTAGGGTAAATTATGGACGGATCTTCACGAAATTTAACAGCGTGATTTCCAGTCAAATAAAACAAATTTTTCCAAAATCTTATCTCATTCCGTGCCCTGTTCTAGTATTTATGTTATTTTTTGTATTATCAATTTTTTTAGGTGGTGGTTCCACATTTTGATTCATAGCTCTGGTCCTACTGAACCGATTTTGCTGGATTTTAATCCCAAACTGCTTAGGATAACTACAAGCAATTGGGCACCAAGTTTGTTCATTTCTTTTGAGTTGTTCGAAAGTGAGCGTGTTTTCAACAGACGGACAGACAGACGGACATGGCTAAATCGACTTAGAATTACTCAAGGCCCGAGAATATATATACTTTATGGGGTCTGAGATGAATAATAAAAAATTTTCACACGGAATGACAAACTTAATATACCCTCTTCACAACTAATTGTGGTGGAGGGTATAAAAAAATCCCATACAAGATGCGACCAGTCTATTGTATACTAGTTACTTAAAACATCCCTTGTCGGACATACGTTTATTGAAGAAATAGGCCATCTGCATTGATAAGGTGTCGAACACGTACTACCATATTTCTAATATTTTTTGATTTGTTTGTCTCATCTGTTAAAGGGGTTGATCGTATAATAGCTGTAGAGGTAACGTTTTAAAATAAATACTCATTTAAATATAATAATTGTTTACAAACCACCTAATTTCCTAAGTTCTTCAGCGTTAAAGCGTTGTAATC
This sequence comes from Pollenia angustigena, assembly GCA_930367215.1. Classification (NCBI taxonomy): domain Eukaryota; kingdom Metazoa; phylum Arthropoda; class Insecta; order Diptera; family Polleniidae; genus Pollenia; species Pollenia angustigena. The sequence continues at coordinate 94,321,032 of OV884056.1, read as the reverse complement.
TAACAGTGCAACGTTTTACTGAAACTTGTTCACGTACTTCATCTACGGAGTCTGTATTTCGACGAGTCCGCTTGACCCTTATGGAAATATTTTTCAGTCATAATTAAAAACGTTTTTATTACATTTTTGTAAAGGCTATGAAACGAAAGCTGTAAAAAGATGGACCAAGGCGAATATAACGAGGTAAGTGCAACTCTACAACTACAAAAAGCCCCATGTATTTTTTTTTGCAATTTAATAGGCGGCTGTCAAAAATGCTGATTGAAAAACAAATGAAAAATTTTGTTTGGGTTGTAAAATAAATTATTAAATTCACTTTAATTATTCGGAGTTTTTCTAAGAAATTTTTTCGGTTATTTTGGCGCAAAACATAAACAAAATTATCTTTTGACGTTTCCCTATTTTTTTTTAATTCGCCGTGGAGACAGCTGATGAATTCGCCTTGAGATGGAAGCTCCAGGTAATTGTTTTGTTTATTGTGCTTTCCTTTTGCTTATCCAAGGCGAATTAACTACAGGTGGTGTCGAAACGCCATCTGATTTTGACAGTTCGGGTTTAATTGTCTTGATATGTTAGTGTTTTGCTAATAATTATTGACATTTCGAGCTAATGACACTCACAATGCAATGCAAAAAACCGTATGTTGTTTCTGTTGTTTTTGCATTGTTGTAGTTCTGACACCACCTGTAGTTGAATTCGCCTTGTTCTTATCAAAAGTGTTAAGTTAAAGGTACCATACAAGGCGAATTAACTCCAGGTAAGCTCAACTCGTCAGCCGTTCATCAGCTGTATCCACGGCGAATTAAAAAAATGGTGAAACGTCAAAATATTGTTTTGTTTCTATACTGAAATTTGACAACAAGTCAGAAAATTGCAAAAACAAAATACATGGAGTTAATTCGCCTTGTTTTGTAGTTGTAGAGTTGCACTTACCTGTTATAAATTCGCCTTGGTACCATACAAGGCCTATCCAAAAGGTCTGCTTACTTCTACAACAATACAAAAAACAACAGGCATTTTGTTTGTGTAAAATTCCCCGCCCAAGGCGAATTCAACAAGGCAAACTCAACTCGTCAGCCGTTCATCAGCTGTCTCCACGGCGAATTAAAAAAAAAATAGGGAAACGTCAAAGTATAATTTTGTTTATGTTTTGCGCCAAAATAACCGAAAAAATTTCTTAGAAAAACTGCGAATAATTAAAGTGAATTTAATAATCTCTTTTATTACCCAAACAAAATTTTTATTTTGTTTTTCAATCAATTTTTGCCTTGTCAGCATTTTTGACAGCCGCCTATTAAATTGCAAAAAAATACATGGGGATTTTTGTAGTTGTAGAGTTGCACTTACCTTGTTAAATTCCCCTTGTCCCCGCCGTTGTCCAAATCTTACTACTACATAGGGAAAACAAAAGAAAAAATTTGATTTGTGTGCATGTATGTGTAGCAAAAAACCGAAAACGTAAACAAAAATTTACTTGTATAAGGAAATGTAAACAACTTTTGACATCGTTGAGGAATAAAGCAAATAAACATCTGGCGTCTTGCGCAGACCTATTAGATAGACAGAAGCTGCGAGCTGTAAAAACGATTATTTATAGTTTGTTTCAAGGCCTATCCCAAGGTATATATATAGCAGGTAGTCTCGGAAAGCCAGCTGGTTATTTTTAATTTGCTTGTTTTGTGACAAATGTTGTATAGTAAACAAGTAAACAAGGTTTTTTGTCTTTATATTTTGTCTCTTTTCAACCCCTTTGCTGTTTGACAGTTCGTATCACAAAACAACAATAAAAAGCCCTGTTGTTTGTTTTATTGTACAATTGTTGTAATCTCGCGGCTACCTGCTATAAATATACCTTGGCTTATCCAATAGGTCTGCTTGCTTCTACAACAATACAAAAAACAACAGGCATTTTGTTTGTGTAAAATTCCCCTTTGTTCCTACTAGGAACCACAGGACATAATATATATATATATATAAAATTCCCCGCCATTGTCATTGAAAATGGGCGTAAAACTGTTAAGCGAATAAGAATAATAAGCCCCAGTTTTACTTGTAACAATGTAAAAGCTTAAAAAAAAAAACAATAAACAGTTAGTTTATCTTTTCTTACAATCCCGACCACAATTGGTTGATTTTTTGTCAACTTTAAATGTAGTTGTAAGTGGGTAAAGGAAAAACAAAAATAAAAACAAATTTCTTTATTTTATTTTGCCAGTCCAGTTTTATTTACACTGCCACATGCATATTAGTTATCAAAGTTTTTCTTGGGATTCAAAAAATTAATTTACAAGTTTTTGTTTAAATGTGCTAAATTTTCATTTTTGGTTGCTTAAGTGCTTTAATATGTATAAACATTGATTTGTTGTAGACAACACCCTTTTAATTTTAGTTTTGACTATAGATTATATTATGATCAATAAAAGTTGATAGCACTGGTCTGCATTAAAAGTTGTTTTAAATGAATTTAAGTCCGTTTGTATTCCCAAAAATTTAAATTACTTTTTGATAATAAACAGGCAAGTGCACGGCCTAAAAAACACTTAATTGACAACATCTTTTGTAAGTTGTTGTTGTTTTTATTTTGTTTTTCTTAACCTACTTACAACCACAATTAATGTTGAGAGAATTTCAACTAATTGTAGTGGGGAATGTAAGATGAGATAAACCCACTGTTGTTTATTGTTGATGTATTATGTTCAAGCTTTGATATTGTTACAAGTAGAACTGTTGCTATAATTCTTATACGTTTAACAGTTTTATTTGGTTTAATATCTTTAGTTTGTCTAAAATCTTTATGGATGAAGTTTCCTGATGATCTGGCCTAAGCAACCAGTGAAATGCATAGGAATAGCTTATCCCATCAACAATAAATTTCAAGTGTTTTTGTCAAGAATAAAAACTGGGAATTAAGCACGAATAGCAAAATCTTTTGAAATTAAAATTTTGTATTCCCAAAAATTGAAATTACTTTTTGATAATAAACAGGCAAGTGCACGGCCTAAAAAACACTTAATTGACAACATCTTTTGTAAGTTGTTGTTGTTTTTATTTTGTTTTTCTTAACCTACTTACAACTACAATTAATGTTGAGAGAATTTCAACTAATTGTAGTGGGGAATGTAAGACGAGATAAACCCACTGTTGTTTATTGTTGATGTATTTTGTTCAAGCTTTGATATTGTTACAAGTAGAACTGTTGCTATAATTCTTATACGCTTAACAGTTTTATTTGGTTTAATATCTTTAGTTTGTCTAAAATCTTTATGGATGAAGTTTCCTGATGATCTGGCCTAAGCAACCAGTGAAATGCATAGGAATAGCTTATCCCATCAACAATAAATTTCAAGTGTTTTTGTCAAGAATAAAAACTGGGAATTAAGCACGAATAGCAAAATCTTTTGAAATTAAAATTTTGTATTCCCAAAAATTGAAATTACTTTTTGATAATAATTAATATATTTTGAATATAGGAGGTTTAGCGCCCCAGACCACTATCCTAAGTTAGTACAAGTTAGAGAACAAAAAGGTAAAAAATACGTCTTACAGACTCGTATTCAATTAGGACATTGAATGTTTAATTTAATGCTTCGAGGTCCAGTATGAACAGAAATTCAAAAAGTACCAGTTAAAGAACAAAAAGTACCGAACAGTCCCTCCTACAGATTCGTATTCACTCAGAACATTGCATTTTTAATTTAATGCTTCGAGGTCCAATAAGGGATGAAACGATACCTCTAAGGTATCGATACTTTTACTCGGTGTGGTATCGCTCGTAAAGTATCGATACCTACTTAGTATCGAAAAAAAAGTATCGATACTTACATTCTTGTATCGGTTTGTATAATAAAAGAATAGAAAGCAGCATTTAAAAACGTTCTTATTAGTGTTTTATTACTATACAATACAATTAGAGCTACGACCCATTAACATTTTTGTGCGAAACAAAAATTGTAAAGATTGACACCACTTTTAGTTACTACCAAGTACCAATTTCCTCTCGAAAAATCTTTTTTATCTTAGGAAACAAAATTTTTATAGAACGTTCAGGATATCAACCTTTTATTTACCTTTTATTTTAGAAATTAACAATGTCACTATGTATTTATTTTAAATGTAAATATGTATTTTATTTTTAAATTGATAAATATACAATAGTTTTGACTTAACGGCCTTTTGTTTAAGTTAGGTGAAAAGTAACTGCACAAAATTAATATTTTTAAAACCTTTTCTTTAGCTTCACTTCGGAAAATCAAATCTTGTTACGTTAATTTAACCGCCTTATACTCAATGCAAATGGATGAAACTTTGCAGGCATACATATTACCGATGACAATACACGAATACATGGGCGTAGCCAGGATAAAATCTAGGGGAGGGCAAACTTTTTTTAAATGTTCTTTTTTAAGAAAAGCGTTTCTTAAAAAAATTTTTTTTAAATATTCTTATTTGTCATTATTCTTTAAAATTCCATACAAATTAATTTTTTAAGTGCACCTTCTATACCTGCACATTTGAGATAAATGCCCAAAATTTTTGACATTTTAAAATTATTTTCATACAAAAAATCAAAGTTAGCTGCACTTTGACTTAACTGTCCAAAATACATATTTTCTGTAATTATTCTTCAAAATTCTTTTTGCGTGCCTTTTGTATACCTGCATATTTATCATATTTTTGGGCAGTTGTTAAATATTTTCATTTAAAACATCAAAGTTAGCTGCTACACAAAAAATTATGGTGTCCACTTTTTCACATAAATATCCAATTTAAGCTGTTTATAAAAACAAAAATCGCAAACAAGTCAAGTTGGCATCATTATAATTCATTTATTTTGTTTGCATGTACCTACACTCATGCATTTGGTTTGCGGTTACAGCAACTTTACCACGATTATATGAAAGGAATAGTAAATCTTAGGCCTGGAACAGAATAAAGTAGTTGTAGTAGTATCTTAATCTGCCGAATGCTCTGTAGCGCAACTAAGTTCAAAATTTCGAGTTTGCGTTTCAACTGCAACGACTTCTACAATTATTATTCTGTTGAAACTTCTTTGAAACTGCCGTTTTTAACTTTTGATAGCTTGCAGCGCTATTCTTAACGTTTTACTACAGCGAAAATTCTGTTCCCCACTTTATTGTTACCAATTTGGCTACCTCATTCATTACAAAAACGCATAACAGATGACTAGAGGTTGTTTGAACGTCATTGTTATTATCAATTCATTAATAAAAACGTTGTTACTCCTCTTTCAAACACTTTATTTTAGTTATGCAGGTAACCAAAATTGCGTACCTGCACATTAAGGCAGCTAAATAAATTAAACATAGCTGCATTTTTGATTTATCTGGACAAAAAATCGTGCAAAGGCGATTTTACAGCGAAGTCAAAATTATGTATAATAAAGGGTGGTACAACCATAATCCACGATGTTAATTGTAAGTCGCACCTTAACGTCAAGTTTTTTGCGCAACTTAAATTGACCTTTCTTTGTATTTAACAACTTCTATCACAATTGAGCAGCGCGTTAAGCTTGTTAAAGCCTTTTACGAAAATGGGCGATAAATCAAAATGCATTTCGTGCACATCGTGTTTTTTTTTTTGATCAGCATAATCGACCAAATGTTTCCACAATCGGGAGAATTGTACGCAAATTTCAGCAAACTGGGTATGTAGAAAATGGGAAAACAAATGTGCATGCTCGCCCAGTTAGTTCTGCGGCTCGCGGCGTTATCGTGCCGTATTTCTTCGAAAATGAGGTCGGGGAAGCAATTACCGTGAATGGTGTTCGCTATCGCGAGATGATAACGGACTTCCTATGGGAAGAAATTGAGGAAATGGACCTAGACGATATGTGGTTTATAGGTGTTTACAGGTCAAACGGTTTCTTCATACCGTTACAGCTGTTCCAGCTTTGGAAAATAATCAAAAATTAAAGATTAATTTCAATACCAAAGTAAAACGATTACTTTTGACCGATACCGAGTATATTTTTACCGATACTACTTGGTACTCGGTTGCTAAGTATCGATTACAAAAATAGTATATATAAAAGTATCGAATATGTACTTGTATTTACTCGTATCGTTTCATCCCTAGGTCCAATATTAAAAGAAATTCAAAAAGGACCAGTTAAAAAACAGAAAAGTACCAAAAAATTTCATCAAAGAGTCTAATCACTCAAAGCATTGCTTGTTTAATTTTAAAGTTTTAGGTCCAATATTAACGGTAATTAAAAAAGTAACGGTACTAGAACCATAAAGCTTAAGAAAGAAATTTAATTTCCCGTATTTCCCCTTTTTGGTAATTTTTCCCCCCATTGAAGTATGAAAAATTTCAATATGGTAGTGAGAGCCCATAATTTAATACGTACATTTATGCCAAAGGATAGAGAAAAATAGTTTTTAAAAAAAGTACCAACAGTAGTTACGATTTTCCCCCCTTAACCCTTATGTGTGTGGACAGGTACCTGTGTACCTATTGCGTTTTCAAATCGAAATTTTTTATATAAGATTTTAGTCTACAATTCTACAATTTCATGAGAACTCCTAACTTTTTGTTATTATTATATTTTCATATGTGTTTATATACAATATCAGTTGGGGGGGGGGGGGGGGGGGGGCGTGGCATATCAATTTGCTTTTTGCACCCTTAATAGGGTGAATAGGTACCTGGGTACCTGTATACGTTTTATATTACAAATTTTTTTTTGGGTGCAGGATTTTAAAAAATATATGAAAAGGGGAAAACCAGAGTAAAATTCTAATATTATATCATTAACCATCGATTTTTTGTACAATACAAGACAAAAAATTAGATTTCTCATACAATTTGCATGAAGGTACCCAGGTACCTATCCACCCTATAGAAGGTGTTTTTTTTCCACACACATAAGGGTTAAACGTTCAAATTTCAAAAAAGTACCAAATTTTTTTTTTTTTAGATAAGTTTCGAATGTGATCTAATCTTTTTTCTATGTTTGTTGCTTTAAAAGATAGATGGGTTTAAAAAAAGTACCGAAATACAGGTTTAAACCGTTTACTCCTTAAATGTCCGCGTATTTTTCTATAGAACAACGATAAGTATTACATTTTTTTATCTCTTAGTTTTGTAGATATGAGTGAGGTTAGTTATTTTCTAAAAAGAGAATCAATATTTTAGTGGAACCTTTTATATCCTCCGTCTGTTAGGAGATTCCATTCTTCATTTTGTTGAAGCTTTTAAAGATACAAAAATTTTATTAATATATGTTTTGTGTTTTATTTTTTAGAAATATTTGAAGAAAATCGTCAATTAAAAGAACAACTAAATCAACATGAGACACAAAAAGAAGCCGATAAAAAAGCTTTAATAACTATGAAAGAAATGTTAGAAGCTTATACGGAAAATAAACTTCAGCTAGCAACACAAGTTGATGAATTGCAAAAACAGCGCAAATTAGATACTGAAAATTTGGAAAAACTTTCAATAGAAAATGAAAGCCTTAAAAGGCAACTACAACGTTTAACCGAGGACAATGAATCCTTGTTGACCGATGTAGAAAATATGGAGCAACAACTCCAACAAGTGAGTAGTTTGGGTAAAGCACAAAAGCAACAATTAGCTCTACTGCAAAAAGAACTAAAAGAAGCGGAAGTAAAAACCAATGAAGCCCAGCAGAGGAACAACGATTTGTTCCTGGAATTAGAGGGGCTAAAAGAAAAGTATACATTTATTAAGGACATTAACACAGAACAAAGGCATAAATTTAATTCCCTTAAGGATAGATTCATTGAAGTACATAAAAAACTGAAAAAACTCAAGGAATGCAAGCGCATACTTTTAGAAACACAACATGAGTATGCAGATGCTGTATCGCAATGGCAAAATGAAATAATAAAAGCTTCAAAGGTCCTTTGCAAAGAACTAAATGATTTGAGAGAAGAAAATATAAAGTTATTACAAAATTTGGGTGACGATCAAGTTAAAGAAAATTTAAATGGCAAAAAATTCTATGTGGAAAAATTAAATGAGTTATTACAATTGTCTGAAAAGGCTAAACACGATTATCATAACCTTCTTGAGGAAAATGTAAAATTAAAACAGAATCAAGGCTTACAAATTAAAGATGCCTTCCCAATACCATTTGAAAGTTCAATTAGAAGACTTAATGAAATCTGGCAGTTAAGTAAAACTGCTTCCCAAGAGTTTCACGCTGTTAAACAAGAGAATTCTATGCTGAAAAGCAATTCAAAATCTAAAGAAAAATTGGATCAATTGGACTCTATGCAAGATTTTAATAAATGTGATTATGTGGCTGAAAAACTTGAAGAATTACAAGCCCTAGCTTTAAAAGCCAGTGAAGATTATAAAAAGCAATCAGAGGAACTAGACAAAATACAAGAAGATTATGAAAAAAATAAAAATGAAAATCAAAAACTCTTAAATATAGAAAAATCATTACAAGATTCTCAAAATGAATGCTTCCAACTTATGGAAACAATTCAGCATTTAAACCAAGAAAAACAGTCTTTGAACGCAAATATTCAAGAATTAGAAAACATAAAAAATATGCATGATTTAAAATCCCCTATTCAAAACTCGTTGGAGGATTCTTTAAGTAAAGCACAAAATGAAAATCAAGAACTTTCAGAAAAACTTAAATGTCTGGAACATGTAATTTTTGAAGAAAAACAACTTTCAGAAAATCTATCCCTTGAACTAAAACAGCTCTCAGAAGCAAAACTTGCACTACACGAATTGGAAAAAACTACTGGTGAAACTGACGCACTGCTCAATCTAAAGGATCAATTGTTAACAGCCCAACAGTCTTTAGAGGAATACCAAGAAAAGTACAAACATAAAGAAAACGAACATTGCGAGTTGCTAGACGAAATGCGTGAATTAAATGAGGCTCTTAAAGCACGAGGCGATCTAATATCGCGTCAGCAAGAAGAACATCAAATACTTAAAACCGAAATAAAAACTAATGCGGAAAATTTGTTCAAAATTCAGCAAGAACTTGAGAAAAAGGACTCCCAATTAAACGAAAAACAAACTGAACTTGAAGCTATAACAAATGAAATTAAGTTGACTAAGCAAAAATTGGAAACTTTGGAAAGTTGCAGTTCATTGAACGAAGAAAAGGTTCGATTTTTAAGTTTAGAATTGGAAAATATAAAATCTAATCCTTCCGTCAGTACTACTGATTTCGATAACCAAAGTGACATTCTGTCCACATCGACAATTTCAAGGGCTGATGAAATGCAAAGACTTAAAGATGTAGAGGATTCATTTGAAGATAAATATTATAAACTACGAGGTTTGGCAGCAAAGTTAAAGAAAAAGTTACAGGAAGAAACTGTTCGAAAGCAAACACTTGAAAAAGAATTACAAGACTTTAAAGAAAAAGAAAAGGAATTAAAAAATCAGATAGGCGAGCTTAAAACCCAAAATGCCGACATGGATTCTTTGCAAAAACAATTAAATGAAAAACAAAAACAAATTGATTCTCTTAAATCTGATAATCAGAAGTTGAAGTCATCACGCAAACAAGTTAATGTTCTGAATTTGGAAATAGAAGCAGCTGAAAAATCCTTAACCGAAATTACCAGTAAACTCGCCAGTCGATCCGTGGAATTAGAAACAGCTCAAGACTTATTAAAAATCAAAGATTCCACTATCACACAGTTGCGCAGGGAAATTGATATCTTGGAATCTTCAAAATCCTCGGAAATTAAGCACTCTCAGGAGTTAAAACAACAAATTGATCATCTACACAAGACCCTTAGAGATGAAATGCATAACAAACAGCAGGCTTATGACAAATCAAAGGTATTAGAACAAGATGTGGAGAACTTGAAACTGGAATTAGAAAATGTGAAAGTAGAATTATCTAAATCAACCAGCCATCAAGAAGCAGCTCTCCAATCTCTAAGCCACGAAAGGGACCAACTAATTTCACAACTTTCTACAACACAAGCGGCTCTCTCAGACTGTGAACAGAGATTCAAACAGGCTGAAAGAGCAACTGAAGATTTGCGTGTTGAATATTTAGACTACAAGGTCAAAGCTCAGGCTGTGTTAAGAAAAAATCAAAATCGTGATTCCTCTAAGGAAAAAGAACTCGAAGAAGAGTTGGTTACTATGAGAGCAACAGAAACTCGACTAAATACCACAATTCAAACATTATCTACGAAAATAGAAACTTTACAAAAACAAAAGGATCTTTTAAGCGATGACAATATGAGTTTACAAAAACGTTCCAAGGAACTTATGTCTCTTGTCGAAAATATACGTACACAAAACGAAGCATTAAATCAAGAAATTCATCAGCATGTCCAACAGCAACATGAAACTTTGAAACAACATCGCCAACAAATCGAATCTATGGATAATTGTCACAAGGAGCAAATGCAGTCTGTAAATGCATCTCACCAAAGACAGTTAGAGCAATTGCGCAAAGAACTCTCACAACACATTCGTTTACCAACCATTGTTGGTGCAACAAAATCTACTAGCCTGCCTTCTCATGCCCATATTGATTATTCCCCGGATCAAGGAAAGCTCGATTTTCTGCTTATGGAACGTGAAGATGCTGAAGGTTCTGAAGAAGCAGCAGAAACATTGGCCAACTTGGCAGCCTCTCGAAAAATTTCAAATGACTCCTCATCTGCAAAACGTTCTTTGCAAGATTTTATGCCTCTCGATGAGCTTCTAAACACTCCCTTAAATGCCATCAATAGTGAAACTTTAATAACAAGTTCACTACAACATCAAAATGTCACGGATACTGCATTAAATAATACCGGCAACTCTTCTGATTTTCTGCAGTTGGAGTTAAACATAACTAAGGAACGCTTGCAGAAACAGGAGAGCAGAGTGCGCCATTTAACTGCTTTGTTAGCTGAAAATGAACAAGATTTGGCGAAGCTAACGCAAATGAACGATATGCTTAAGGAAGAGTTAAGAAGACAAGAACGTTCTGTAGAAAGGGAACAACATATGCATAATTCAGAATATGTCAAAAATGTAATATTAAAGGTGAGATTTATTTTATTTTTATTCTCAAACGATTTTTTAAAATTAATTAATTCTACTTTTAAATAAGCTCTTGTTAATCACCACAGATGGAAATGGTATATATATATATATATATATATATATATGTAAATATGCCATACCGTTTGTTATTTCATCAATATTGATGTTTAGAAACTATAAAAAATATATATTCTGGGTCGTTATGAGTAGCGAACTTGATTAAACTATATCCGATCGTTAAATATCGATTTTCATCAAGATTTCGCTAAATTGGAAAACAGGGGAAGATATGTATCCAACATTCAAAAATATAATAAAATTTGTTTTTATTTTGCAACTTTCAGTTGGGAGAATACTAAGCGCCCTTAACAGTTGTAAAACTGATTTAGGAAAGAGACTGTTGTCTGAAGCCCTTAAGCTGGCTTCTGTCCTTTTACACAGTTTTATCCGTACGGTTTTAGCCGTACATTGTGGGTAAGGTCATTGTTCGTATTTAATCGCACAGTTTGTTTTTCGATTCGAAAATCACTACATTAGAAACTAATTTCAAGTATTTAGGCAACGCGACTTTCCCTGATGAAACGAATTGGGCCACTTTTTCGATCGTTGCTGGGCATATGTTAGTTTCTCACGCTCTTCATGATGATCTGCTAAAGCATACTGTTCATAAATGTCCAAAAGTGAGAGCAGTATGGCAGTTCGTAAGTTCTATCGGGCTTAAAAAACACTTATTCTAAAGAAACGACAATGATTATTTCCTAGATATTTGCAACCAACTGTGGAATTTGAACTCATTATTTTAAGTTATTTTATGTTTTATTAATTTTCATCGAATTTAAAAAAAATAAACTTTAACTGCCAAAAACACAACTACTTTTCAGCAGTTGTACACAAATTTTTTTCGACCAAACTTTTACAAAGTTGAAAGCGGCAGTACCACGAAACAAAGGGATACACAACTGAATAGCCAACTGCCAGTTGAGTTGAAAATGGCAGTGTGAATTTATCAAAGACAACCAAACTTTTACAAAAGTGGAGAACCGCAATAGGGGCATTATTTTTACCCCCATATTATAAAAAGTATTTTTGATTTATAAAAGGTTTATTAACCCATTAGTGGACGAAGTTTCCTGGCCACTTTCCCCCAATTATTTTCACCAATAATTAATAAAAATGATGTGATTAATTCGGTTCAAAAACATTTTTTTAAAAAAACTTATAGTTTTGGAGTTATGGACCGTCCCTTTTAAGAGACACTGCGCAGTAGGTACACTTGGCGTATGTTTAATTTTAAATCATTCTAAGGCCCGTTTTCACATTTATTGCAAATTAAGTTTGTTTTTTCCGCAATGTCGACTTCGTTTATTAGTTTTTGAATATTCAATAAAGTGGTTTCTGCCGTCACTTTGTTAGTGCACGAACCTCTTATAAATGGAGTACCATACGTTTCAAGGTAGGATGTAGCAAGATTTCGGCGAAACATAAGAGACGCACTTGTCGGATCATTGGGATCTAACTTCTTCATCCGCAGTCATGCATTAACGAATGAGGCATCAATGAGATATGCAAAGATTGGCCACCACCATTTCTTTTGTCTGATTCGCGAGCGGTAGTCTACAACTAATTTTCCATCCTATCAACACTTTCATATCCACATTATATCGATAAAACACATTTGGTTTGAAAATACATACAGCATCCGTTCCTTTAACGTTTGCTCAGTATCGGCTCCATATAATAGTGGAATTGCGTCAATGTCAAAGTCATTGAAAATATTATCGTCAAGGGCAGTCAGTTCATCCAATATTTCAAAAACTGTAAGTCAATATATGAAAAAATATTTGCTCGGTCATGGTATCACAATTGTACTACGGACGCAGTGTCCCTTTAAGGGGACGTTGCACTCAAAGTCACTTTATGCGCGGGGCATAACATTTTGTCATAATTTTTTTATATCAATTGAATCATTACAACTATTTACAAATAACAACACACAGAAAATAATAAATATTCACTATAAATTGACCATTATTCGACCTTTACAAAATTTTATTAGTATTATTATTTAATTAAGCTTGAGGTCTCTTTTTTTTATAAAAAACAAATTATTTTTATTTAATCCAATATTTCGGCACTCCGTTGTGTGCCTTCTTCAGGGTTTTTTCTTGAATGTTTGACAAAGAATTAAAAAATTTTTTAACAAATTTAACAAATTAAACAAATTTAACAAAAATTCTGATAACAATTTTCATTTAAACACAAAAAAGTTTTCCCAATTCAAATACAAAAAAGGTTTTCCAATTCAAACCTAATCTATTACAGTTTAAATAAATTTTTAACTTCCGTTTCTATTCTTATAAATTAAATGTCTATAATTTTGTGCTAAACTTTCAGTATCTGACTTAAAATTAATTCTCGATATTGTCGGTACATTTATAATTTGCAACATTTCTAACATAAATCTACGTTTATAATTATTTTCCGTATTTAAAACTGTTGTATTTTCAAAATCTGGATAATGGTTTAGATTAGCACAATGAGTTGATAAAGCTGTTTTTTGTGATGAAATATTTCTATATTTCTGATCTGACTTATGTCCTGCTAACCTAATTTTCAGTTTATTTTTTGTTGTACCAACATACACTTTACTACATTGTCCATTAACATTTCCCCCACAAGGTATTTTATATACTACATTCGACATTTCAAACTTGTTCATTTTGTCTTTCATTTTAGCATCTCCCATTGTAGCAGATATTGTTATGGAGAGATTAATAGATAGATGTTTAGAACAGTTGACTATTAAACCTAAAATTATGACAAAATATGTGGATGATTTATTTTGCGTAATTAAGGAATCAGAGATAGTTAAAATCTTAGATACATTTAATTCCTTTCATGCGGATATAAAATTTACAATGGAAAAAGAGTTTGATTCTAAATTGTCTTATTTAGACACTTTGATAATACGAAAGGGGAAACGTGTATTAATTGATTGGTATCAAAAACCAACATCATCTGGTAGGATAATTAATTATTTTTCAAATCATCCTAAAAGAATTATAATTAACACAGCTAAAAATTTTATAGATAGGGTATTGAAAATGAGTGATTCTTGTTTCCATAAGAATAATAAAGAAAAAATTTTTAAAGCATTAAGAGAGAATAGTTTTCCAAAAGAAATTATATCTAATTTATTAATACGATTTAATAACCATAGAATAAATAACTCCAACGGTAATACGGAACCAAAAATTTATAAATCGCTAACTTATGTACCAAAATTTTCGGAGAGGTTAGAAAAATCTAATATTTATGATACGGAGAAGTATAAAATTGCGCATAAATCTTATAATACAATAGGTAGATTATTTACTAAAATGAAAGACAAAATGAACAAGTTTGAAATGTCGAATGTAGTATATAAAATAACTTGTGGGGGAAATGTTAATGGACAATGTAGTAAAGTGTATGTTGGTACAACAAAAAATAAACTGAAAATTAGGTTAGCAGGACATAAGTCAGATCAGAAATATAGAAATATTTCATCACAAAAAACAGCTTTATCAACTCATTGTGCTAATCTAAACCATTATCCAGATTTTGAAAATACAACAGTTTTAAATACGGAAAATAATTATAAACGTAGATTTATGTTAGAAATGTTGCAAATTATAAATGTACCGACAATATCGAGAATTAATTTTAAGTCAGATACTGAAAGTTTAGCACAAAATTATAGACATTTAATTTATAAGAATAGAAACGGAAGTTAAAAATTTATTTAAACTGTAATAGATTAGGTTTGAATTGGAAAACCTTTTTTGTATTTGAATTGGGAAACCTTTTTTGTGTTTAAATGAAAATTGTTATCAGAATTTTTGTTAAATTTGTTTAATTTGTTAAATTTGTTAAAAAATTTTTTAATTCTTTGTCAAACATTCAAGAAAAAACCCTGAAGAAGGCACACAACGGAGTGCCGAAATATTGGATTAAATAAAAATAATTTGTTTTTTATAAAAAAAAGAGACCTCAAGCTTAATTAAATAATAATACTAATAAATATTCACATAATATTTAATATATTCCAATTTTTCTTACCCGGCGCGAGATATTTGTTTTTTCGCAAATGGGTTTTCCATATTTTGCATAAAATACAACACAGAAATAAGAATAGTTGAAACAAATGAAATAAGACGTGCTCTGTTGGAATGTCAGTAATGGTATTGCTTACTTGATATTTAAAAATTATAATTTTTGAAAGTGCTACAGTAGAAAATTCGAGTGTCCCTTATAAGGGACTCTTGGAAAATTCGTTTCATAAACCTGAAATTTTTTTTTATGAATATGGTGGTTAGTCTTTAAATTTGAAAATGGTTTTTCAATCATAGAAACTTATGTTTTATGTTAATAATTATTTTATTTTTATTCCTTTGTAAACTTCTGTGATTTAAACATAATTTTCTTTAAATAATAAAATCGTTTTTTAATATCTTTCGTCATCATTTTTCAATTACAAGAAGTTATGGGCGATAAAGAAATAAAATGTTTGATAGGAGTTGTTACAAATACCGGATCAAAATTGCTGAACTAAATCTTTTTATAGTACTTTTTATAATGTGTTACGGCTGGGGAGCTAATAAGTTGTATTAATGGGTGCAGTTTCATTAATAAATGTAAGTTATTTGTATAAATTAGGTTAAGTACTGAACTCGAGATTGTATTGCTGTGTAATACGTTTTTGGCCCAAATGGCTTTGTATTACAATATGGATTAATAAATAAATAAATAAATTTAACGGGCTTACCTTCAATGGATCCTGCTAAAAGAGAAGAGTTTTTCAAGAAAGATTGTAAAGCAAAGGAACGTTTAGTTGCATTTGTTGGAAACAACTGTTTGGGATATATTCGTGAGAAAAAGACTGCCAAAGAAATGTGGGATAGTCTTAAAGAAATATTTGCAAAGAGATCGATTGTTAATCAGATTTTAGTAAGAAAACAGTTAAGTCAACTGAAATTAAACGATGGGGATGCTGTTGTTGAACATTTAATCAAATTTGAAAATTTGATTAGAAAATTAAAAACTGCAGTAGCAGTTTTGGAAGAGTGTGACATTCTTACCCATTTATTTATATCACTTCCTGAAAAATTTGATCCCCTTGTCACGGCTTTACAAAATATTGAAGGTCAATTGAATTACGATGTGGTAAAGCAAAGGTTATTGCTGGAAGAAACCAAAATTTCAAGCCGCTATGTAGAAGAAAATGGTCCTAGAAAAACTGCATTTGCTGGTAAGAAATTTATAAAAAAAAGTTTAATGGAAAATGCTTTAAGTGCAATAAGATGTCGCAATAATGAAGCTCGAAGTGCATTAAAAGATCAAACAGATTCAAAAAGTATTTGTTTCATGGCCGATTCAAATATTAACAATACAAGTTCTAAATCTTGTATTAGCTTTAAGTTGGATTCGAGGTCAAGTGATCATCTTGTGAATATCGACAATTGTTTTAGTACATTTAATGCAATTTTAAAACCAATTCAAATAAATGTTGCGAAAGATGATCAATATTTAACGGCTAATCACTCGGGAACCATTAATTGTGTTTCAAATAAGAATTTTAATATAATACTTAAAGATGTGTTATATGTACCAGAGTTGAGAGATAATCTACTTTCTGTTAAAAAGATGACAGCTGCAGGAATTGATGTGAAATTCAGTAAGGACAAAACCTTTATTTACAAAGATGGTGTTTTAATTGCTACGGGATTTTTACGAGGAAATCTTTATGAAATTATTTTTATATTTGAACAACATGATGTCAGTTATTCAAATCGTGAAGAAGTAGAAATGTGGCACAAACGCTATTGCCATATTGGACAATCATCTCTAAATGAAATTTTAAACAGGAAAATTGTAAATGGTATCAATGCAAAACCCAATGAAAAGATAAATTTTTGTGAAATTTCTGTAAAAGGCAAGCATTGTCGGGACCCTTTTTCCGGAACTCGCCAACGTGCAATACGTCCGCTTGAAAGAATACATTCAGATGTGTGTGGGGCAATTGATCCCATTGCTTGGGACGGATCAAAGTATTTTGTATCGTTTATTGATGACTTTCAAAATTTTGCAGTGATTTATAATACAATAAGAACATTTAAAAAAAATTTTTTTAAGAAACACTTTTCTTAAAAAAGAACATTTACAAATTTGCCCGCCCTCCCCTAGATTTTATACTGGCTACGCCCATGTATTCGTGTACTGTCATCGGGAATATGTATGCCTGCAAAGTTTCATCCATTTGCATTGAGTAAAAGGCGGTCAAAAAAGCATTTTACCAAAAAAAAAATGTTTGCCCCCCTCCCTAGATTTTATCATGGCTACGCCCATGTATTCGTGTACTGTCATCGGGAATATGTATGCCTGCAAAGTTTCATCCATTTGCATTGAGTAAAAGGCGGTCAAAAAAGCATTTTACCAAAAAAAAAAAATTTTTACACACATGCACAGCAACATGTGACATGAAAAGTTGACAAGTCAGATGTAAAAAACGGTGCAGTGAAATAACGCCGGGAGAAATAACACCGGTGGGTGGAATTTCCCGATGAAAAGGAAATAACGCCGGCCGGCCTTATTTCCTATTGCAAAAAGAAATAACGCCGGCTCCAAAGAGGAAATAACACCCCGGGGGTCTTATTCATTCTGTAAAAGGGAAAATCCTTAGTTATCATTGAAAAACATTTTTTTATTCTTGTGACGCACGCAGGAAAACTTTATTCAGCGAAGCCACCTGCCGAGTCCTACTGGAGGTAAAAACCCCTAAGCGCGGCCGCAGGCCGTCACGCAGAAAAACTTTAGTATGCGAAGCCAGATTTCAATACTTAACTTTAGTGTCTCCGGAACTGAAATGAGAGATAAAGCCATTTTCTAATATTGCTAATGTGAGCTAAGGCCATGATGGCTTTATCTCCTCTTGCAAAAAGAAATAAAGTCTGTTTTAAAGAGGAAATAACACCCCGGGGGTCTTATTTCTTTTCGCAATAGGAAATAAGGCCGGCCGGCGTTATTTCCTTTTCATCGGGAAATTACACCCACCGGTGTTATTTCTCCCGGCGTTATTTCACTGCACCGTAAAAACATGTCGTGTACATGTATCTTAAGCAAACGATATAAATAAATATGTAGTGAGTGGTTGTTTTACTCTTTCTTATTAGCACAACATACAAATCAATACTTAACATGCATACATAAAAAACAGTATCCTCCATCTCGTGTCGTCTACGTATGCTATGTGCGTGTGACAGCAACAAGTGGCTCCACGATATTTTTATTTTTGCATGTAAAAACCCTTTACGCATCCGCACAATTTTTTTGCAATTATCGCTGTCACACACACAAAGCATAGGTAGACGACACGAGATGGAAGATATTGTTTTTTATGTATGCATGAAAGTATTGATTTGTATGTTCCCTGCAAATAATAGGACCAGTCCAAACACGCGTGTAAAGAGTAGTCCACAAGGGACCAGGACTAGTCCAAAACTAACCCAAACGTATGGAAAAAACCTGGTCTATTTAACATTACGATGTCCTAGGAGAGGACCATATAACCCACCTTTGGACCACTAAGGAGTAGTTTTAAAACTACTCCATGGTACACTCAAAAGGATTAGTCTTGAAGTCGTTTAAAAACGAAAGCATGTCGTTAAAAAACGAAGACATGTCGTCTCACTACATACTTTTTAACAATGACATGGTCCATGCTTGCATTACATCGGACCAGTCCATGGAGTAGTCCATTTCATCAAAATGGACCAGGTGGTCCAATTTTATTTGCAGGGTTGTGTTAATAAGAAAGAGTGTAACCGCTTCTTAATACATTTAGCGCTTGGTTAGACGCCTTTCTGTAACGTTTTAAAATTCAAACATTTCTTTTTAATAAGTTGTAAAGAAGAGTTTTTCTTTAAAAATTTCATCCAGTGTATGTATGTATGTAGCATATGAAAAATTATAAATTTAAAGTATGGGCAATAATCAAGAAATTTTAGAGAAAATAAATGATTTTGGAGAGGCATAAGTCGCCCCTATCTCCCCTCGTTATCCTAATTTTTTTAAAAATACATAGCTTATGTGTCTACACAAATATGTATCTATCTATATTTTAAATATCATTAAAATCTGTTAGATAGTTTTGGAGAGGCAGAAAGTACCCTCGAGCTTCCCTCGGGGTCCTATTTAAAAAAAAAATATATAAAGCTTGTGGGTTCATATTAATATGGATATATCTATGTTTGAAATTTTATTAAGATCTGTTAGATAGTTTCGGAGAAGCAGAAATTGCAGCCAACCGCCCCTCGTTGTTCTAATAAAATAAGCTTACCGCCTAAGTCAAATGTTAAAAAGCTTTAAAATTATCTTGATATTTTTCTGAATAACAACACAAAAAAATTTTGCCTAGTTTCAACATTTTTAAAATTGTATTTGCCATCTCTGCTCTCTCTTGCGCTCTGTATATTTACGTTATACTTACGGTAATACACATACTTATATGGATATTGCAGATAGCTAACAGAAATTTTATTTATATCTGCATGTACTTTTAAAAAGAAGAATGAATATGCAAATACACATTGGCAGCGTATACCTATACATATTCAACTTTAGCTTGTAATGGGTATTGGTACGTATGTGTATGGTTTTGATCTTTACCCATACATGTCCGTACATGTTTTCTCACTAATATTGAAAGAGTACTTAAAATGATACTTATGTCATTCTCTGGTGTATATCTCATAAACAGAAGTCCAACTAAAGCCTTAAATGAAAATGTCACCCCTGCTGAAATGTGGTATGTATAGTTGTAAGCCTAATGTCAAAATGCTGAAAATATTTGGGTGTAAGTGCCAATTCACACAATGCAAGTCTTATTGATCAGCTTGCTACCTTATAGGCGAGAGAGAGTGAGAGAGAAACGTTTCTTTTCCTCTCGTCACTCTCGTTATAAAGTAGCAAGCTGATCAATAAGACTTGCAACGTGTGAATTGGGATTTAGGCATGCGCTTGGATACCCAAACAAAATAGAAAGAAGCTTGATGACAAAAGCAGATGTCTTGTTATGATTGGTTATGTATCTAACGGTTATAAGCTATGGGATATTAAGTCCAGAAAGATTGTTACTGCCAGGGATGTTAAGTTTGATGAGACAAGTTATCCATATAGAGGTTCAAAAAGGTAACGAACCACCACTCAACATAATATTAAAGAGTAACGAGCAAGAAGGGGAAGAAACGTCTAAATCTGATAATATGCCCGTCACTGAAGTTGTTGAAAGAGTAACAGAGGATATTAGAATTTGTGCTTCCAATTTTGATGAAGAAACCATAATTACTGAAGATGAATCCGAAGTGTCTGAAAATGTTAATGTTCAAATAAGTGACGAAGAACAAGAGGAAGAGAACGAAGAAAACCTTCAAGGTTCCTAGATTATTTTATTAGTCATTCTGCTGTCAGTGAGCCAAATATATGTTCCCAAGAACCTGAAAAATTTGCGGATATTGCTGGTAGACCTGATGATGATAAATGGTTAAAAGCTATCGATGAAGAGTTACAGTGTATGGCTTTTAACAAAGTCTGGGTATTAATGAAACCTCCAAAAAATAAGTCAAAATGGATATTTAAAATAAAATTTGATGAAAATGGAAATCCTATTCGATACAAAGCCAGGTTAGTTGTTAAAGGATTTGCACAAAAATATGGTATAGATTAATATGAAACGTATGCACCTGTGGCAAAACTTACAACAGTCCGTGTAATTCTTGCGATTTCAGCTAGAAATAGATTTTATCTTCATCAATTAGATATAAACACTGCATTTTTAAATGGAGTTTTGCATGAAGAAATCTATATGGCAATACCAGAAGGGGTGTCTGCCGAAAACGGTTTGGCTTGTCGTTTACCTAAGTCTCTTTATGGATTCAAACAATCACCTAGGTGTTGGAATGAAAAGCTAAATGAACTACTCCTTAAAATTGGCTTTATTCGCTCAAAACGGGACTATTGTCTATAAATAAAAATTGGCAAAAATAAAGATGAAGTTTTATATGTTATTATGTATGTTGATGATTTGCTGATTGCTGGTCCGAACTTAAAACGTATTGAAGATTTAAAGATAGAACTTTCAAAATATTTTGAACTGTCTGATTGAGGAAATTTGAAATATTTTTTGGCTATGAAGTTTGACATCAACAACAATAAATAAAAATATCTCAAGAGGCCAACATACAAAAAGTTTTGGAAAAGTTTTTAATGACAGAATGTAATCCTGTCAAGACGCCTATGAAAAAGGATTACAACTGACCTTTAATGGCAGTGAAACATTCGATAAACCCTATCGTGAACTTTTAGGAAGTCTAATGTATGTAATGCTTTGTGTTAGGCCAGATATATGTTATCATGTGAGTTATCTTGGAAGATTTTAGCAACAACCATCAGAAGAACATACAATTAACAAAAAACTAATTTACAATGCAAACGACAACAAAATTTTGGTTGGTTATGCTGATGCTGATTGGGCAAGTGATGCTACAGATCGAAAATCTGTTAGTGGGTACATTTTTAAAGTGTATGGATGTACAGTATCATGGTCTAGTAAGAAACAACAAACAGTTGCGATATCATCTAGTGAAGCTGAATATGTGGCTTTAAGTGCAGCAGTATCTGAAGCTTTATGGCTAAGAGTTTTGCTACAAGATTTAAATGTAATAAAAAACAAAGCAGTAATTATCTATGAGGATAATCGGCGTTGCGCATGTATAACCAAAAATATAGAATCGAAGAGATACACACATATAGATATAAAACATAATTTTATTAGAGATATGTATGTAATGTAGAAAAAGGTTTAGTGAAAATTGAATCAATTGGATCTTCGGAACAACTAGCTGACATGTGTACAAAATCCTTAGATGTAAAATTTTTTTTCAATTTTTGTAATTGCATAGGTTTATATGGTTTTTCAATCATAGAAACTTATGTTTTATGTTTATAAATATTTTATTTTTATTCCTTTGTAAACTTCTGTGATTTAAACATCAATATTTTTCTTTAAATAATAAAATCGTTTTTTAATATCTTTCGTCATCATTTTTTTTTTTTTTTTTTGTGTTATCTTATTTTTTTTATTTCGTATTTAATAATCAGTACATACTTTTTTGCATTTGCTTAAAATATATTATTATTATTATTATAAATTTGAATTTAACATGTATTTTCTTACATCTATTAATTTTTGTTTTTCTTTGTAACCAAGATTTGAAAAATCCCGCTAAGCCATTCGGCTTGTCAGCAGGAAATGTTAAAGCTTAAGTGTACAATTAAAAATACGCATTCATTGCGAACCTATAAAATATATTTTTAAAAGTTTTTTTCTTTTATATACATTCTTTTCATTTATAATATTATTTGGAATTTTGTTAAATATAGTTGGAAGTGCGGTGGCTAGAGTGCTTCGGCCGTATTCATTTTGGAATCGCTGGACTTTGTGTTTGCCTTGAGCTCTACTTCGTGTATTGTATTCATGATCAATGGTTTTCAAAAATCTGCTATCTTTATAGAACTCGTTCACTAACGTCATGTAGTAAATTTTGTTAACGTTAAGTAGATTTAGTTGTTTTGCTATATTGGGGTTTTTATGGTTTTGTTGTTTTGTACGTGGTTGCGTGTTCTATTCAGGTTTGCGACGATTTCTTATATGAGTTCTGTTGTTTGATGTAATAAGGTAATTTGTGTTGGCGTTTCTTTGTAATGGTATTAACGAATTTTGCCCGTTGTTGTTGATTTCTGATAAATTGGTGAGTGGTGTGTTTCTCGTTGTAATGTTGATTATGTTGGTTGTTGAGTTATTGTTCATTGTATATATGTTGTTGTTGGTTGTATATTGTGTAAAATTGTTGTTGGTATTTGTAATATTGTAATTTTCGGAGAAGTGAAAGTTTTTCTGCAATATTTTCATTAACTGGTTTTGCGTGTTTTGTAGTATTCTGCAGTGCACTGAGCTTCCCCAGGCTGATATTCCATGCCTTATGTGAGACTCTACTAATGAAAAATAAACTTGTCTAATAACGCTGTATGTTGAGCAATAGCTAAGGTGGCATAGCATATAAGCTGATTTTCTTAATTTCTTCTGCAAACTCTCGATATGCTCCTTCCATTTAAACTTGCTATCAATTATTACTCCCAAGTATTTATATATATCCACTGTTTCAATTAATGTGTTGCAGTTGTTGCATGCTTTGTTTGTATTATTTGTTGTTTTATGTATACATTCCGTATTATGAAAAATAAGATTTATTGGTATATGTGCAAGGTGTTTTGGTCTGATATGCATTATTTTTGTTTTTTGTGCATTAATTACTAAGCCATTATCGTGGCACCATCGGTTGGCTATATTGAGTTCCTTTTGCATATCTTCTATTGCTGACTGCAAATTTGGACTTGATACGACAATTGCTGTATCATCAGCATAAGCAAAAGCTTTGCTCTGTGTTAAGGTACTTAGTAGTTCATTGGCATAAATAATGTAGAGAATAGGACCCAATTTGGATCCCTGCGGGACTCCACAGTTTATCTTTATTTTGTCACTTAATGTATTTTGAATTTTTACTTGGTAGGACCTACATTCCAGATAACTCTGGAACCAACACAGAGTGCTTCCCCTTATTCCGATCCTCTCCAGCATTAGTAATAACTTGTCATGAGACAAAGTATCAAAAGCCTTGCTGAAGTCTATAAAAAGTGTTAAACAATGCATCCCTTTACTCAGTTTTATGTTAATATGATTTGCAAATTCTCCCAGTAATTTATTAATATTTTTTCCTTTTTGGAATCCGTATTGATTTTTGTGGATGATTTTGTATTTTTCTAAAAAGGTTGTTAAACGTTTAACTACGATTTCTTCCAATATCTTTTCAATAACTGGCAAAATGGATATGGGTCTATAGTTATTGCAATCTGTTTTACATCCTGCTTTGTATATGGGTCTGACTATAGCCGTTTTTAGGGTGGTGGGCACACTTGATTCTATAAGGCTTAAATTAATTATGTACGTTATAACTTTGGTAAGTTCTTTTGCATTATTTTTGATGTCGATTGGTCTTATGCCATCATCTCCTGCACTTTTGTTTGTATTTAACGATGCTAAAATGTTATATATTTCATCTTCGTTTGTTTGTGTCATATTTATTTATTTATTTATTTATTAATTGAATTGCTCCATACACAAGACTAAGAGTCTTATTTTGCAGTATGGAACTGAGAATATGTTAAACTTTAAATCATTAATTAATTAATAACTTAATAACTAACTACAATTTTTATATAAGTAATTAAAAAACAATTTAATTTAAACAATAAAGAAAAAAAAAATTAAGATAATTTAATTTAAATATTTAAAAAGTATAAAACAATAGATTTTAATAATCAAAAATTTAGATAATTTTATATTTTTTAATCTCAAGTAATTATGTTTCAAAGTGCTATGCCGAAAACAGTTTAAAAATATTTTCCCTGAATTTTCGTGCGTTACTTAAAAGTTGAATGCTATATGGTATAGAATTCCAGAGAGATACTGCGAATATGAAGAAATGCCACTCAGAAATTAAACTTTTATACCCGAACGATCTAATTCTTTTCCCCCTGCTAATGTCAGAAATACAAAGTTTACCGTACAAGTGCTCAGGTTTGTGGGTAAATATTATCTTATGTAAAAAAACTAAAACTCTCATGTTCAGCAAATTTTCTAAGGAAAGGCCATAAAGCCGAGATGAAAACAAAGAAACACTAGAACGCCTTTTAAGTCCATACACGTACCGTACAATATTGTTAAACGCAACGTTCAATTTCGCCTTACTAATCGTATCAGATTTAGCAAATAGCTCACAGCCATACAGTAACAATGGCATAAGATAAGTTTTAGCAAGAAGCATTCTTATTCTTAAAGGTGTACAATGCTGGGTCCGCCAAAGAGTTCTAATCATTGAAAAGGTGCGACCACAAGCATAGTTAATGTGGTTCGACCACGTAAGAGTGTCATTGAAAAATATTCCTAGATTCTTAGCAGATGTTACTATTTCAATCTGCTGATTATTTATAAATATATTAGGTATAATATTAAGTTTATTTAGTCGCCTTTGAATAACAATGCATTTAGATTTTTTTGGATTTATTTCCAAGCCATTTGCCGTTGCCCACGTATAAATACGATGAAGTTGTTGATTAAGAGATATAATACACTGGTCGATTAAAGCATTATTACAACTGGTATAAAGTTGAACGTCATCCGCGTACATTCTTACATTACAATTCATTAGGACGCCTGGGAGGTCATTTGAATACAGTGAGAATAATAGTGGCCCAACAATGGACCCCTGAGGTACCCCTCTTGTTACAGGCAGTGCCCTGGATTTCCGTATTCCAGTTTCAACATACTGATACCTGTTACCCAAGTATGTGGACAATAGCTGAGTAGCGGTTGAAGAGAAATTAAAGAAATGTTTAAGTTTGTAACAGAGAATGTTATGATCCACAGTATCAAACGCTTTTGAATGGTCCAAAAGTATTAAAAATGTAGTCTTGCCATCATCAAGTTTCGCCCTTATCTCCTCCGTAACATCAACTAACGCCGTTATGCAGCTGTTTTTCTTTCTGAACCCAGATTGACGATCTGTTAGTAAGTTATTGTTATCCAAAAAACAAGTCATTTGGTTATGCATAATACGTTCAAATACTTTGGAGAGAAATGGAAGAATGGCTATTGGTCTAAAATCGGAACCAGTTTTGGGTATTGGAACTATTTTAGCTATTTTCCAGTTCGAGGGAAAGTAACTTGTGGTTAATATTTTGTTAAAGAAAAATATAGAATGAATTTAGAACAGATTTTGTATTATTTTTGAGAGTAATTATTTTACAATCATGCACTATTTTTGTGATGTTATCTCTAATGTTTATCGCAAAGTCATTCACTAATTGCGGCAAATTATATGATCCGAAATTTTTTACTATATTTTCATAGTAGTGTGTTTAGAGGGGTTCTAAATATGATTTTCCATACAAAGTTGGGAGCCAGTCCTTTTATACTAGAGGGGTTCTAAATATGATTTTCCATACAAAGTTGGGAGCCAATCCTTTTATACTAGAGGGGTTCTAAATATGATTTTCCATACAAAGTTGGGAGCCAGTCCTTTTATACTAGAGCGGTTCCAAATATGATTTTCCATACAAAGTTGGGAGCCAGTAAATTTTGTGAGGGATGAAAATTTTACTTGTGCATAAGAATTTGTGAGAAAATTTTTTTTTGTTTATAGTGGCAGGTGTTAAATTTTACTTATACGTGTCTTGAATATTTGTTTATGACTTTTTTTTGCTTGTGCGTATTCATATTGATGATTTACAAGTTGTTGGTGTGAAATTTCTTCGTGGACGTCTCCGTCTTGAAGATTTTAAAAATTTTGTTAGGAATGATAATTTTACTTGTGCGTTTTCGTATTAAAGATAAAACTGATTGTGAAATAATTATTTTTAGTTTTTTCAGTTATTGTGTGTGTGTTTAGAATAGTTAATGACTTTGTTGCATAGGTTTCCTAGTGACTTTTTGCTTTGAATGACTCGGTAGGTTTGTGGGATAGTGAGCTGGTCTATTAGTATAAGGGTTGAATATTTGTGTATACATTGGAACCAGAGAATCACTAGCACATTTTAGTAAAAGTAGTCTTCACTTTCTGTAAGAATACGAAATCATAACAATCTTTTTTTAATTTTTCTTCAACTTTTATATGAATTGTACTTCTCAGTTGTTATTGATAAAATATTTTTCGTATTTAAGCCAAATATAGTGGCAAATGTAATGTAGTGTAGACACTTCGTTGACAATGTCACCAATATAGTCGACAAAACTGGTGACTTGGAGACACTTGCATCCAGGTTTCCTTCAGGGTATTGATCGGTTGTGTCTGTGTGTGTGTGTGTGTGTGTGTGTGTGTGTGTGTGTGTGTGTGTGTGTGGGTATGATTGATAACGATTATTCATGTGAAAAGTAGGATTCCATCCACTTTTTTTTTTTATATCAACAGCAACTAATATTTCAATTCTATTTATAGTTTACAAGAATTTTCTTAAATCGTGGGAGGAATATGGAAATATTGTTAATGAACCTTTTTTGGATAGTATTTATAAAAATATTTGACCATATTAAAATATCCCTACAGTAACAAATACGAACATGAGTGTAAAAGGGAAATGACGTGTAAAGAAAGTTGATTATTTAGCAGGTATGACATTTTTATTAGTTGTAAAATTTCTTCTTGTACGTGTCTTGAAGATTTTAAATTTTGTGAGGGATGATCATTTTACTTGTGCGTATTCATATTGATGATTTACAAGTTGTTAATTTTAGTGGAAGGTGTGAAATTTCTTCGTGTACGTGTCTTGAAGATTTTAAAATTTTGTGAGGGATGATAATTTTACTTGTGCGTTTTCGTATTTAAGATAAAACTAATCGTGGAATAAGTATTTTTTTAGTTTTTTTTCAGTTATTGTGTATGTGTTTAGAATAGTTAATGACTTTGTTGCATGGGTTTTCTAGGGACTTTTTGCATTGAATGCCTCGGTAGGCTTGTGGGATTAACCACTTTTTTATATCAACAGCAACCGGCTGCACATCACTTTTAATTACATTTAACAAATAGAAGGAGTTATCATTTTTGGGTTTTGTTAATCTTAAATAGAATTATATATAAATATTTTTTTTTTTGCGCAGATTTAATTATCACAAGAGACTCTGGTCTGTTTCACTACAACGGACTAAAGGTCAAAGTAACTATTAATCGGTTAATTAAGTTAGCATATAATTTTTGTTGATAACACTTAATAAGCATTTTCTAAAAACATTTGCAGATAGTTTCACTATTACTCAATGTTTATAAACTTTTATTTATTTTTTCTAGTTTGATACTCTATAATATAAGTTTAATGAAGAATTTTTCTATGGTTTGATACTCTACAATGACAGTATAGTTAAGAATTTAGTTCAATCCATGGATACACTTCATACAGTTAATAATTATACATTATACATACAAATACAATAAAATTTCCATTTTATTAACCATAGTACATGGTTTATTAATTGTTTTGATAATATTTAGTAAAAGTTTATATATAGTATAAACTTGAAGTCGATTATACCAATAGAATATTAAATGTTAATGAAAAAAGGAAATCATATTACAAAATCAATTAAGATGATCTAAAAAAGAGTATTACATAGGAGTTTTGAATATTTAATAAGGAAATATCTATTATATCTGCTTATAATTATCAGTTAGAAATTTAAAGATAACAAATTTGTTTTATAATTAGTACAGCTTTATATGTTTTTTTTTTCTAGTTTATTAACCATACATTATCATACCATACCATTATAATACATAGAATATAAAACAATTTAAAAGAGTTAAATCCGCAAAAGAAAATCACAAACTTTATTTATTTATTTATGTAAAACCTTACTCCATTAATCATTTATTTATACTTTATATATACTAATACCATGAAATGAATAGTTCAATAACCATATTATATGGTTTATTTAATGTTTTGTATACCGTTTTGTAATTCCTATAATTTGTTTTCCTATTATTTCCCTTATATATTTAATATTTTTACACTTCCATACATCCTTAAATATACATTCTGTTTTAAGCATTTATATAAAAATTTTTTTTTCTTATACTAACATTCTATATTTAATCTTAGTATTATAATCTTACTCTTGATTTTAATCTTAGTCTTAGTGTTAATCTTAGTAGTAGTCTTTTGATCTTGGTTTTATAGTTTCGGATTCCGATCTTATTTTTTTTTTTTGTTTATAGACTTGCAACATTACTCTTGTATTACTCTTGCGTGCTGCTTTGTTTACGTTTTCTTAGACTGAATACATATCTGGAAATTTAAAATTTCTTTAATTACATATAAAATATCTATCTACTGTTATACGAATGCTTTGAACTTAGTGTTTTCAATTGAAATATTAAACTTCGATTTTAAACAGACATATACATATTTTATTTTATATAGGAAATTAATACTCGGTACTAGCGACAACCTCGAAGCTTGCACCGACCTCAGTTTTCATTACGTGCAAGAATCGAGTTTCTACTATACTTCATTCTCATCAAACTAATCACACAAGGCGATTTTAAGAAAATCCATACTAATCCTTTCCATTTTATCAAATC
The DNA here is from genome assembly GCA_930367215.1 of Pollenia angustigena. NCBI lineage: Eukaryota > Metazoa > Arthropoda > Insecta > Diptera > Polleniidae > Pollenia > Pollenia angustigena. The sequence continues at coordinate 94,291,726 of OV884056.1, read as the reverse complement.
TATCCATTATATTATTATTTTAATTTAAACAATTCTTATAAATTCTATTCAGTTCCCACATAATTTAATTCATTCTATATACAACCTTAACGAGTAACTCATATTTATGTATACAGTTTTTTCAAGCCACTTTTAAAAACATATTTTGATTTTTACTTGTCTACTATATTAAAAAATAATCTATAAACTTAAATGAAAATTTAGGTTTATATTAAGTAATTTAATTATACGCTGAGATACGCTGATGGTTTTTCTACCTTAAATTTATATATTGGATAGAAAGTTAAATCTGAATGTAGTGTTTCGGTAAGAATGTCTCTATATTACTTTAAATCAGGTTTCTTATAATACAAAGTTTTTGAATGAAATATTAACAATCCTAATGTTAATTTCAATATAATTTCATTTAAATCATATATACATACATATAAATATTAATTTGTTAGAATCAAACCATCAATTACCATCATGATCTTATTAATGTCATATATTTTTTTTTTTTTTCATTATTTTTATTATTCGTTAAAAACTTTATATTCTTATATATAGGAGATGCATATGATTTGGGATTTCTCCTTCATTTTAAAATTGTTTGATTTTACAATTTTTATATTAGTTATTTCAGCCTCTTCATTATCATTATGATCATTATCATAATCATCATAATTAAGATCAGTAATATTCTTTGATCCTTAAAAACAACAATTCTATTATCTTATGTTTTTTTTTTCTAGTTTGCTACTCTATAATATTAGTTTAATGAAGAGTTTTTCTATAGCACGAAATGAATAGTTTAATAACCATATTATATGATTTATTTAATGTTTTTGCATACAGTTTTGTAATTCCTATAATTTGTTTTCCTTTTATTTACCCTTCTATACTTAATATTTATATACATCCATACATCCTTAAATATACATTATGTTTTGAGCATTTCTTTACTATACATATATATAAATTTTTTCCTTTACTAACATTCCTATATTTAATCTTAATTTTATGATCTTAGTCTTGATTTTAATTAATCTTAATCTTAGTGTTAATCTTGATAGTAGCCTTTTAGTCTTGGTTTTATAGTTTCGGATCTCAATCTTAGTTTTTGTATAGACATCTCATTTACAAACCTATAACTTCAATCTAATCAAACCTATCACACAAGACGATTGTCTTCTATTTTTCAAGAAAATCCATACTAATCCTTTCAATTTTATCAACTCTATACATTATATTATTATTTTAATTTTAACAAATCTTATAAATTCTATTCAGTTCTCACATAATTTTATTCATTGTATATACAATCCTTAACCATTATCTCATATTTATAGATACAGTTTTTCAATACACTTTTAAAAACATAGTTTGATTTTTACTTGTCTACTATATTAAAAAATAATCCATAAACTTAAATGAAAATTTAGGTTTATATTAAGTAATTTGATTAAACACTGAGATACGCTGATGGTTTTTCTACCTTAAATTTATATATTGAATAGAAAGTTACATCTGAATGTAGTGTTTCGGTAAGAATGTCTCTATATTACTTTAAATCAGGTTTCTTATAATACAGAGTTTTTAAATGAAATATTAACAATCCTAATGTTAATTTCAATATAATTTCATTTAAATCATATATACATACATATAAATATTAATTTGTTAGAATCAATCCATCAATTACCATCATGATCTTATTAATGTCATATATTTTTTTTTTCTCATTATTTTTATTATTCGTTAAAAACTTTATATTCTTATATGTAGGAGATGCATATGATTTGGGATTTCTCCTTCATTTTAAACTTGTTTGATTTGAAAATTTTCATATTAGGTATTTCAACCTTTTCATTGTTATTATACTCATCATAATCATCATAATTGAGATTAGTTATATTCTTTTCTCATTAAAACCAACAATTCTATTATCATAATCATCAAAATTGAGTTTAAATATATTTTGTTTTTATTTTTTCGTTGAAACCAACAAATCATAATCATTATTATCAAAATCAGGTTAATATATGTTTTTTTTTTTTTTTTTTTTAGTCAAGATACTTTAACATCATCATAACCAGAAATATTATTTTTACAAATGTTGATATTGTGATTTTAATTAAACTGGTTATAATCACCTAAGGTTGAAATGATAGAGATGTTATCCGTTTAATTCTGTTGACTAATTCACATTTATTAAGACATATAGATAATAACAGAATTGATAGAGGATTCATAATTGAATAACTTTGAATAAGAATTGAGCTTATAGTTGGATGTAAGTACGATTTAAACAATAATAACCGACATCGAATAAGTGATTCATCATTTTATTTAATTGAAAACATACCACTTTACATCAAGATACCTTATTTTTAATCTGGTAGCATAAAACAGTTACCTATTTTTGATCTGGTAACGTATAAACAGAGAGAATTAATATCAGATTTAAATAACAAACCAAATATAAGATACATTATATAATCCAACAACAACAACAACAACAACAATATATTCAACATGAATTGATTCGAAATAAAATACACACAATTCTTAAATACATTCAATTAGTTTGTCTTATGATTATACTTTAGCTGAGAGAGATTAATACCATATACATATTTACACGTTATGCACTTACAACATAAAATTCAAAGTTTATTAACCATAATATATGGTTTTATATAATGTGTTAACAGCAATCATTAAAAATTTATATATAATATAAACTTATAGTTGACTGTACCATCAGAATATTGACTGATAATATCACAATAGAATCATATTACACAAACAATATATAGAATATTATAAAGAGAAAGGTATAAACTCATATGTCTATAGGTAACAGTTAAGAATTTTACAATATATTGGTTTAAGATATGTTATTTCTAATTAAGAGTTTAGTTTGATGGTTCTTGGAAGTTTATTTTCAATATAAATACATACATACATATTTGCTGATTTATTCCTATTTGATAATTTTTGATTTGATTGTTTTTTTCTTTTTACCTACAACACATTAATGAAATGGATATACATTAATGATGATGTTTTTTAACACTTTTAAATATTTGTTAAATATAGCTACATCAACTTCTTAATACATCGAATCAACTTACTGAGAATTAATTTTTAAATTAATATTTTGATATCCGTATACCCAGCTGATAGGCTGGTTGTGTATAGGTTTACATGATAATCACAAATTTCTTTAAAATAATAAAATTTCATTGAATTAACTCTCAAATTGCAACCATACCCATAAAGTATAGATAGTACATCCCATATAAATTTATACTTTTACATTAAATTATTTAGTTTCACTATATTCTCATCATGATTAATATAGAAAATCATATTTTCATATACCCACACCACAAAAGTGAAGAGTATATTAGATACACGTTAATACTAATCCTAGTTACCTTTTGATATACTAAATCAACTTATTTACTTAGAATTACTTTTTAAAACAATTTAAACATGAACCAATCCGACTGGTTGGTGGGCTGTCTATTGTGTGGTTTATAGAACACAAACGCAAAACTCATCAGTTCAACTTACATTTAAAACTGAAACAAATTTTGTTTTAAATGAAAGTTGAACTGATGAGTTTTGCGTTTGTGTTCTATAAACCACACAATAGACAGCCCACCAACCAGTCGGATTGGTTCATGTTTAAATTGTTTTAAAAAGTAATTCTAAGTAAATAAGTTGATTTAGTATATCAAAAGGTAACTAGGATTAGTATTAACGTGTATCTAATATACTCTTCACTTTTGTGGTGTGGGTATATGAAAATATGATTTTCTATATTAATCATGATGAGAATATAGTGAAACTAAATAATTTAATGTAAAAGTATAAATTTATATGGGATGTACTATCTATACTTTATGGGTATGGTTGCAATTTGAGAGTTAATTCAATGAAATTTTATTATTTTAAAGAAATTTGTGATTATCATGTAAACCTATACACAACCAGCCTATCAGCTGGGTATACGGATATCAAAATATTAATTTAAAAATTAATTCTCAGTAAGTTGATTCGATGTATTAAGAAGTTGATGTAGCTATATTTAACAAATATTTAAAAGTGTTAAAAAACATCATCATTAATGTATATCCATTTCATTAATGTGTTGTAGGTAAAAAGAAAAAAACAATCAAATCAAAAATTATCAAATAGGAATAAATCAGCAAATATGTATGTATGTATTTATATTGAAAATAAACTTCCAAGAACCATCAAACTAAACTCTTAATTAGAAATAACATATCTTAAACCAATATATTGTAAAATTCTTAACTGTTACCTATAGACATATGAGTTTATACCTTTCTCTTTATAATATTCTATATATTGTTTGTGTAATATGATTCTATTGTGATATTATCAGTCAATATTCTGATGGTACAGTCAACTATAAGTTTATATTATATATAAATTTTTAATGATTGCTGTTAACACATTATATAAAACCATATATTATGGTTAATAAACTTTGAATTTTATGTTGTAAGTGCATAACGTGTAAATATGTATATGGTATTAATCTCTCTCAGCTAAAGTATAATCATAAGACAAACTAATTGAATGTATTTAAGAATTGTGTGTATTTTATTTCGAATCAATTCATGTTGAATATATTGTTGTTGTTGTTGTTGTTGGATTATATAATGTATCTTATATTTGGTTTGTTATTTAAATCTGATATTAATTCTCTCTGTTTATACGTTACCAGATCAAAAATAGGTAACTGTTTTATGCTACCAGATTAAAAATAAGGTATCTTGATGTAAAGTGGTATGTTTTCAATTAAATAAAATGATGAATCACTTATTCGATGTCGGTTATTATTGTTTAAATCGTACTTACATCCAACTATAAGCTCAATTCTTATTCAAAGTTATTCAATTATGAATCCTCTATCAATTCTGTTATTATCTATATGTCTTAATAAATGTGAATTAGTCAACAGAATTAAACGGATAACATCTCTATCATTTCAACCTTAGGTGATTATAACCAGTTTAATTAAAATCACAATATCAACATTTGTAAAAATAATATTTCTGGTTATGATGATGTTAAAGTATCTTGACTAAAAAAAAAAAAAAAAAAAACATATATTAACCTGATTTTGATAATAATGATTATGATTTGTTGGTTTCAACGAAAAAATAAAAACAAAATATATTTAAACTCAATTTTGATGATTATGATAATAGAATTGTTGGTTTTAATGAGAAAAGAATATAACTAATCTCAATTATGATGATTATGATGAGTATAATAACAATGAAAAGGTTGAAATACCTAATATGAAAATTTTCAAATCAAACAAGTTTAAAATGAAGGAGAAATCCCAAATCATATGCATCTCCTACATATAAGAATATAAAGTTTTTAACGAATAATAAAAATAATGAGAAAAAAAAAATATATGACATTAATAAGATCATGATGGTAATTGATGGATTGATTCTAACAAATTAATATTTATATGTATGTATATATGATTTAAATGAAATTATATTGAAATTAACATTAGGATTGTTAATATTTCATTTAAAAACTCTGTATTATAAGAAACCTGATTTAAAGTAATATAGAGACATTCTTACCGAAACACTACATTCAGATGTAACTTTCTATTCAATATATAAATTTAAGGTAGAAAAAACCATCAGCGTATCTCAGTGTTTAATCAAATTACTTAATATAAACCTAAATTTTCATTTAAGTTTATGGATTATTTTTTAATATAGTAGACAAGTAAAAATCAAACTATGTTTTTAAAAGTGTATTGAAAAACTGTATCTATAAATATGAGATAATGGTTAAGGATTGTATATACAATGAATAAAATTATGTGAGAACTGAATAGAATTTATAAGATTTGTTAAAATTAAAATAATAATATAATGTATAGAGTTGATAAAATTGAAAGGATTAGTATGGATTTTCTTGAAAAATAGAAGACAATCGTCTTGTGTGATAGGTTTGATTAGATTGAAGTTATAGGTTTGTAAATGAGATGTCTATACAAAAACTAAGATTGAGATCCGAAACTATAAAACCAAGACTAAAAGGCTACTATCAAGATTAACACTAAGATTAAGATTAATTAAAATCAAGACTAAGATCATAAAATTAAGATTAAATATAGGAATGTTAGTAAAGGAAAAAATTTATATATATGTATAGTAAAGAAATGCTCAAAACATAATGTATATTTAAGGATGTATGGATGTATATAAATATTAAGTATAGAAGGGTAAATAAAAGGAAAACAAATTATAGGAATTACAAAACTGTATGCAAAAACATTAAATAAATCATATAATATGGTTATTAAACTATTCATTTCGTGCTATAGAAAAACTCTTCATTAAACTAATATTATAGAGTAGCAAACTAGAAAAAAAAACATAAGATAATAGAATTGTTGTTTTTAAGGATCAAAGAATATTACTGATCTTAATTATGATGATTATGATAATGATCATAATGATAATGAAGAGGCTGAAATAACTAATATAAAAATTGTAAAATCAAACAATTTTAAAATGAAGGAGAAATCCCAAATCATATGCATCTCCTATATATAAGAATATAAAGTTTTTAACGAATAATAAAAATAATGAAAAAAAAAAAAAATATATGACATTAATAAGATCATGATGGTAATTGATGGTTTGATTCTAACAAATTAATATTTATATGTATGTATATATGATTTAAATGAAATTATATTGAAATTAACATTAGGATTGTTAATATTTCATTCAAAAACTTTGTATTATAAGAAACCTGATTTAAAGTAATATAGAGACATTCTTACCGAAACACTACATTCAGATTTAACTTTCTATCCAATATATAAATTTAAGGTAGAAAAACCATCAGCGTATCTCAGCGTATAATTAAATTACTTAATATAAACCTAAATTTTCATTTAAGTTTATAGATTATTTTTTAATATAGTAGACAAGTAAAAATCAAAATATGTTTTTAAAAGTGGCTTGAAAAAACTGTATACATAAATATGAGTTACTCGTTAAGGTTGTATATAGAATGAATTAAATTATGTGGGAACTGAATAGAATTTATAAGAATTGTTTAAATTAAAATAATAATATAATGGATAGATTTGATAAAATGGAAAGGATTAGTATGGATTTTCTTAAAATCGCCTTGTGTGATTAGTTTGATGAGAATGAAGTATAGTAGAAACTCGATTCTTGCACGTAATGAAAACTGAGGTCGGTGCAAGCTTCGAGGTTGTCGCTAGTACCGAGTATTAATTTCCTATATAAAATAAAATATGTATATGTCTGTTTAAAATCGAAGTTTAATATTTCAATTGAAAACACTAAGTTCAAAGCATTCGTATAACAGTAGATAGATATTTTATATGTAATTAAAGAAATTTTAAATTTCCAGATATGTATTCAGTCTAAGAAAACGTAAACAAAGCAGCACGCAAGAGTAATACAAGAGTAATGTTGCAAGTCTATAAACAAAAAAAAAAAATAAGATCGGAATCCGAAACTATAAAACCAAGATCAAAAGACTACTACTAAGATTAACACTAAGACTAAGATTAAAATCAAGAGTAAGATTATAATACTAAGATTAAATATAGAATGTTAGTATAAGAAAAAAAAATTTTTATATAAATGCTTAAAACAGAATGTATATTTAAGGATGTATGGAAGTGTAAAAATATTAAATATATAAGGGAAATAATAGGAAAACAAATTATAGGAATTACAAAACGGTATACAAAACATTAAATAAACCATATAATATGGTTATTGAACTATTCATTTCATGGTATTAGTATATATAAAGTATAAATAAATGATTAATGGAGTAAGGTTTTACATAAATAAATAAATAAAGTTTGTGATTTTCTTTTGCGGATTTAACTCTTTTAAATTGTTTTATATTCTATGTATTATAATGGTATGGTATGATAATGTATGGTTAATAAACTAGAAAAAAAAAACATATAAAGCTGTACTAATTATAAAACAAATTTGTTATCTTTAAATTTCTAACTGATAATTATAAGCAGATATAATAGATATTTCCTTATTAAATATTCAAAACTCCTATGTAATACTCTTTTTTAGATCATCTTAATTGATTTTGTAATATGATTTCCTTTTTTCATTAACATTTAATATTCTATTGGTATAATCGACTTCAAGTTTATACTATATATAAACTTTTACTAAATATTATCAAAACAATTAATAAACCATGTACTATGGTTAATAAAATGGAAATTTTATTGTATTTGTATGTATAATGTATAATTATTAACTGTATGAAGTGTATCCATGGATTGAACTAAATTCTTAACTATACTGTCATTGTAGAGTATCAAACCATAGAAAAATTCTTCATTAAACTTATATTATAGAGTATCAAACTAGAAAAAATAAATAAAAGTTTATAAACATTGAGTAATAGTGAAACTATCTGCAAATGTTTTTAGAAAATGCTTATTAAGTGTTATCAACAAAAATTATATGCTAACTTAATTAACCGATTAATAGTTACTTTGACCTTTAGTCCGTTGTAGTGAAACAGACCAGAGTCTCTTGTGATAATTAAATCTGCGCAAAAAAAAAAATATTTATATATAATTCTATTTAAGATTAACAAAACCCAAAAATGATAACTCCTTCTATTTGTTAAATGTAATTAAAAGTGATGTGCAGCCGGTTGCTGTTGATATAAAAAAGTGGTTAATCCCACAAGCCTACCGAGGCATTCAATGCAAAAAGTCCCTAGAAAACCCATGCAACAAAGTCATTAACTATTCTAAACACATACACAATAACTGAAAAAAAACTAAAAAAATACTTATTCCACGATTAGTTTTATCTTAAATACGAAAACGCACAAGTAAAATTATCATCCCTCACAAAATTTTAAAATCTTCAAGACACGTACACGAAGAAATTTCACACCTTCCACTAAAATTAACAACTTGTAAATCATCAATATGAATACGCACAAGTAAAATGATCATCCCTCACAAAATTTAAAATCTTCAAGACACGTACAAGAAGAAATTTTACAACTAATAAAAATGTCATACCTGCTAAATAATCAACTTTCTTTACACGTCATTTCCCTTTTACACTCATGTTCGTATTTGTTACTGTAGGGATATTTTAATATGGTCAAATATTTTTATAAATACTATCCAAAAAAGGTTCATTAACAATATTTCCATATTCCTCCCACGATTTAAGAAAATTCTTGTAAACTATAAATAGAATTGAAATATTAGTTGCTGTTGATATAAAAAAAAAAAGTGGATGGAATCCTACTTTTCACATGAATAATCGTTATCAATCATACCCACACACACACACACACACACACACACACACACACACACACACACACACAGACACAACCGATCAATACCCTGAAGGAAACCTGGATGCAAGTGTCTCCAAGTCACCAGTTTTGTCGACTATATTGGTGACATTGTCAACGAAGTGTCTACACTACATTACATTTGCCACTATATTTGGCTTAAATACGAAAAATATTTTATCAATAACAACTGAGAAGTACAATTCATATAAAAGTTGAAGAAAAATTAAAAAAAGATTGTTATGATTTCGTATTCTTACAGAAAGTGAAGACTACTTTTACTAAAATGTGCTAGTGATTCTCTGGTTCCAATGTATACACAAATATTCAACCCTTATACTAATAGACCAGCTCACTATCCCACAAACCTACCGAGTCATTCAAAGCAAAAAGTCATTAGGAAACCTATGCAACAAAGTCATTAACTATTCTAAACACACACACAATAACTGAAAAAACTAAAAATAATTATTTCACAATCAGTTTTATCTTTAATACGAAAACGCACAAGTAAAATTATCATTCCTAACAAAATTTTTAAAATCTTCAAGACGGAGACGTCCACGAAGAAATTTCACACCAACAACTTGTAAATCATCAATATGAATACGCACAAGCAAAAAAAAGTCATAAACAAATATTCAAGACACGTATAAGTAAAATTTAACACCTGCCACTATAAACAAAAAAAAATTTTCCCACAAATTCTTATGCACAAGTAAAATTTTCATCCCTCACAAAATTTACTGGCTCCCAACTTTGTATGGAAAATCATATTTGGAACCGCTCTAGTATAAAAGGACTGGCTCCCAACTTTGTATGGAAAATCATATTTAGAACCCCTCTAGTATAAAAGGATTGGCTCCCAACTTTGTATGGAAAATCATATTTAGAACCCCTCTAGTATAAAAGGACTGGCTCCCAACTTTGTATGGAAAATCATATTTAGAACCCCTCTAAACACACTACTTTTCATCAATATTATTGTTTTTTTTCCCTATGATTTCATTCACAAGTTGCCACGTGACACGAATATTATTTTTATTTTCAATAAATTTTTTCCTAAAGTAAGTATTTTTTTCATATATTATTTTTTTATTCAGTAAATTTCTAAGTTTTTTATATTCAACTCGTAATTTTTGTTATTTTTATTTTTCTTCCATTTTTTAAAAAGTTTATCCCGATATTCACAGTTTTTAATCAATTCTTCACTTATCCAGGGATTGTAAGATCTTTTTTTACCCGGTTTTATAGTTTCTGAAGAATTCTTGTATATATTAGAAAACATTTTTGATATTCTATTAAATAAATCATTTAAATCATGTGTTTCATATATTATTTCATTCCAGTTTGTTTCTTTTATTTTCCTGCACACTGTATTTTTGTTTATTTTGATTTTAGATTCTTGCGTATGTTTGTCATTGCTGTGTGTATATTTTTGTTGTGCAATAGCGAAGAAAAGGGCATAATGGTCAGTTGTTGTTGTTGCTACTATGGATGCGTTATAATCTGTATATGTTTGTTTATTTTTAACAAATATATGATCGATGCAAGTGGCTGTGTTTTTACTTACATCTTCGCGAGTGATTCCTTTTATCATGCATTTCATACCATTCGATATAAGCATATCAAGGTATTTTGTTGTATGATTTTGTTTAGAAATATCGATGTTTATGTCGCCGACCAGTATTATTTCCTTCTTTTTGTTTATTTTATTTAGAATGTTCTCGAGCTCGTTGATGAAAAGCGGAACATTCTGATTGGGGGGGCGGTATATGGCAAGAAGAAAAATTGATTTGTTGTTTATTTTGATATCGAGTTGTAGGAGTTCAAATGAAGAAGTTATTGTTAAATTTTCTGTGAAGCTGATATTTTCTCTTAGGTAGATAGCTATTCCCCCTCCCCTACCCTGTCTGTTGAGAAAAACCGAGTTGAACCCATATATGGTATATAGTACGTTCTCACAATCATTTATATTTGTTTCAACAAGAATTATTAGCTTAAGTTTGTTTATTATATTATTGATGCTTAAAAGAAATGCAGAAAAGTTGCGCCTAAGCGAGCGAATATTCATAAAAACGAATGATACGGGATAACTTAGGTAGTTTTCATTAATGTATTTGAAATTTTTAACATTTTGATTCATTATTAAGTTATATTTATATAATTTACAGTTTATTAAAAATATTTAAAGGAAAGTTTTTTCATATTGAAATTAGTTTGTGCTGGCGATCAATTCAATGTCCGCAGCATTATTTATAAAAATTAAGGAAGAGTTTTCATTTTTGCGAGCGAATATTTTCCCATCTCTGACCCACACAAATTTCCAATTGGCCTCTTTAGCTTTAGTTTTGGCTATCCATAATAACTGCCGATTATGAAAAGTTAATTCGTCATTAATATATATATATTTTATGTTGCTTTCATCATTATTCACAGGTTGAGCGTCCACTCTGTGTCGAACAATTTTACCCATGAGTTCTCTTTTCTTGTTGAGTGAAGAGAATTCCACAATGATCTTATTATTTTGTTTTTTTATTCTGTAAGCATTACTTATGTCTGCTTCCTTAAAATCGACATTTAGTGAAAAAGCAATTGTTTTGACAACATCATACGGGGAAAGGTCTGGATTGTTTACATTTTTTATTTCAATGTTTCTCTCTTTTATCCCTGCGGGAAATTTGTGTCAATTGGTCCATCAGACAGGTCCTGGGAGTTGTGAAAATAGAACAGGTACAAAAAGAAAGAACTCATGACCAGTGAAAGGAGAACCAATCATGTAACTGGTTTATGAAGAACAAAAAGGAAGAAAAAGTTATGGATTACAGTACAGTCTTCACAGGTGGTGTGACACATTTTTTAGGACTTTCTAAACTTTGGTTCTTCAATTTGTTTCTAGGACTTGTTTTATTGAAATAATACTTTATTGAATTGAAATAATACTACAGTGTAGTAACTGTCACTAAACACTTCCATTAAGAATAGATGTGTGACTGGTCAAATGGTGTCAATTGACCCCCTCCAATGACAACCCCATGTAAAAGTGATAGGTCTAATTCATAGAAAGTGTTAAAACTAGAACCGGTCTCTACCACCAAAGACCTATCACGGGACTACTTTGGTGTCAGTTCGCTTCCCTCTAGGGATTTTCTGCTCTAGTTTATTTACCCTAACATCCATTTCTTTTAATTGTCCCTCTCTTGTTTTGTCTCTAGCAGTAAGATCATTTACTTGATCAACCAGTTTTGTTATGTTGTTTGTTATTGTAGCCAGCGCAGATTGGATTTCTTCCTTTATTTGTAGGTTTGATGTAGTTACTGTATTTAAAAATTGCTCAAATTTGTCATTCATCTCCCTCATATTAGTTTTAAGGTCATTGACATCCGTTTGAACTGAGCATAAGGTAGACTTCATCGAATCGAGAGACAGGGAATCCTTAAACATTTTTGCTCTATTTTGATCGATGGGGTTCTCATCGTCACTACTTCTCTGCTTTTTCTGCTGTTCGGGAACGGTAGCGGGGGTGATGGGTGATTTGCTTCGTGTTTTACATACAGCGCATTTCCAATTTGATTTTCTCTCGCCGTACATATTTGCATAAGTGAATTCTGATAAAGAGCAGCATGGAGAAAAATGATAATTTGAATTGCAGTTAAAACACTTTACATATGTTGCTGTTGTAATTTCGTTGTTACACTTGTTACACAAAACCTTATTCATTTTGTTATTGTTTATTTATTTTTTTTTTTTATTTGTATGTTTAAAAGAAAAAATTGATTTATTTGTTTTATATTTTAAACAAAAAATTTAATAATTTGAACACTTTAGGTTTTCAATATTGTTTAAGTAGCAGAACGTATCGCTTATTATTCTTTAAATATACATAGGTTTATATATTGAATATTATTTCCTTAAGAAAAATTGATGAAATTGGAGATCGATTTTAAAACACGTCCGTTCGCAACGATGTTTTAATTTTCAATTACAAGATTTAATATTATTTTTGTTAAATTATTTTGTAAAACAATGAATTGAATGACTTATATTAATCTTCTTTAAATGAGTTTTTGTGTTTTTTATTTTTGTATTTTTTTTTTTTATAAATAAACCTTAATTTTATATCAGGTGTAATTTCGCTTAAATCAGGTAATTCGGCTTCATCTCGAGTGTAGTTTTTTTTTGTTGGTGGTAAGACTGCGAAATCAGTTTTAGAAGAGAATTAGAGAATGTTTCTGCAGAAAATGTTTCATAATATGGACGAGGACTTTTGTATAGAAATAAACAACAAAACATTTTTACAATATGAATTCGGTCCAACAAGACCGCATAAGTCAAGGATAACCTTTTCTTTTTAACATTTGAGTAATTATGCCTCACGTTTGCTAGATCAAACAGTTTATTAAATACCCTCTAATACGACTTTTTTCGAAATAAAATTTAGAAAATCAATAGAAATTGTTATAATAAAGTTAAGTGTACACGTTAAGTGTAAACATACCTTTAATCGAAGTATCGGGTGATTTTTTAGCTATTGTAATTTTCGCAAAAATGGTTTAAACAGCTGACGCACGTATCGTGTTTTGTTTCACTGTCAAACATCTTCAGTTTGGTCTATAATTTAACCAAGAATCGTCTTACAAACGAACAAAGCTTGCAAATTATTGAATTTTATTATCAAAATGCGTGCTCTGTTAAGAAAGTTCATCGCGCGCTTCTTGTGTTCAGTGACGAAGCTCATTTTTGGCTCAATGGGTACGTTAATAAGCAGAATTGTCGATTTTGGATTGAAGATCAGCCAGAAGCGTTGCAAGAGCTAACAATGCATCCAGAAAAAGTCACAGTTTGGTGCGGTTAATGGGCTGGTGGCATCATTGGACCGTACTTCTTCAAACTGTGAACTGTGAATGGTGAGCGCTACCGTGAGATGATATCCAACTTTATTGCCCAAAATGCAAGAGCTTGACTTGCATGACTTGTGGTTTCAACAAGACGGTGCCACATGCCACACAGCACGCTTAACAATGGATTTATTGAGAGGCGAGTTTGGTGAACATTTTATTTCACGTTCGGGACCGGTCAATTGGCCGCCTAGATCGTGCGATTTAACTCCTTTAGACTATTTTTTTGTGGGGCTATGTTAAAGCTCATGTCTATACACACATGCCCGCTTCAATTGACGCATTGGAAGACAACATTGAAGTATTTATTCATGAGAACCGGCCGAAATGTTGGAAAGAGTATGCTGAAATCGGACTAAGCGAATGGACCATTTGAGGCGCAGTCACGATCAACATTTGCATGAAATAATCTTCAAACATTAAATTATATGGACCGTACTATCGATTCAAATAAAGATTTCATGCATTGTTCTGAATTTTATGTGTTTTTTTTTTAACTTTCCTATAGCTCTTAAAAAATCACCCATTTGTACATGCTATGAAAATAAAAAATACACTTTTTATCACTTTCAGTTTTTAACTTTAAATAATGCAGATGAAAAGACTCGTTTGGTGCCTGTTTTAATAACGATACTTAAACTAACTCGGTCCGAAGCGGAAATGCTTAATTGTGTGGCTAAAGGACAGAAAGGTACATAATTAAACAAATACAAATATTTCTCTTATTTACTTTTACTATCTGTTTCCAGTTTCTGAATTGACTCAACGTACTGGAGGCTGGGGCAATTTCTTACCGTGGGGCAATAGTAGTAGTAATAATAACTAGTATTTTAGAATGTATGCTTAAGAAATGTGTTAATTCAAGAAAAACCTGCCTACAAATTTAAATTCTTGTCATATATTTTTCGTTAACTATTTAAATTAGTCGATTTTTGTTGATTTATTACTGCAAAAATTACTTACCTTGTAAAAATAAAACAAAAAATAAAGAAATTCCATTTTCTAAATAGTTTTTTTTTTTATTAAATTTTAATGAATTACATTTATATATATTTCGCACCTGTTCAACAGTGTGTACTAACTCAAAATTTTTATTTCTTTACTTTTTGGAAAAAATCGTCACGTAATATCGTCACGTAATGAAACGGTTGGTTGAAAAATTAATTTTCATTTGCCTTTTTAAAGTAAAGTTAAGTTAATACTGTATTGTTGAACAAGTGAGACTTATGTTATACATATGTATATATTTGTATTATTTTAGAACTATTTCAAAATTTAATTTACACAATTTTTAAAACGTTTGTGTTATATGAGTATAAAATACAATAAAAATTAAAGTATTCAATAATACATAATAGAAATAATTATAGTCGTTTAAAAACTAATAATATTAAAGATAAGAAAATACAATCACGTCAAATATCTAAATTATACTTATATAAAATCACATTGATCGACTATGCTATAATTTTAGTCTGATTTATTTATGTTAATTTTAGTTTAAAAAAAATTATTTATGCGAGATACAATTCGAAAATGTTATCAAAATACAATACGAGTAACAAATTTTAAATAAAATCTCGCAATCTGACCATTCAGAAAGCACAGCATTATTTTAAATAAATTTTATTATTCCAAAATTGAAATATTATTTGGCTTAAAAAGGATTTTATTAATTTTTTAAATACAGTTTGCATGAATTTCATAAGTGCAATAACAACCAACCTATTATTAAAAAAAACAATTTTAAAAAAAGTTATTAAATTTAACAAAAGTTTTTTCATAATTTGTTTTGTAAACCTACTTAAAAGATTTTAATGAATATTGACAATAGTTACTAAATAAAAACTATGAAACTTATTGGAAAAAACAAAAGAAAACGATTTTTTTTTTAATTAAAAAAGTTTATTAATAAATGAATGGTGTAAAAATAAAATTACATCGATTTTCAAAAAGTTTTCACATCATACATACAGTGCCGCTCACTTGAATAGGTTCACAAATTATAACATTTTCATTTTACTTTCTCTTTACATACACTTTAAGAGAACATATTCACCCCTATCGCAAACAACTACTCCCATGAAAATATTCCCATATTTTTATATTTCGTATTGTGAATGATTCCCATAACAAATATTTTGGGAATGAATTCCCAAACTTAAAAAATTTGGCATCGCCAATGTTTACTCCCGCGAATTATTTTACTAAATAAATTCCCAACAATTGTTAATGTAAACGAGAAGGGAACATGTAAATTTTAATTTGTATTCTAAGGTAGGACTCAATTAAATTTCTTTTTTCTTTTATTGAAGAAGTTTTAACCCCTATTATCCCAAGCTATCTTCCAGTTATCAAATTTCAATAAAAATTTTAAGAGGGTATTTTGATACCCTCCTAAACAATAATATTAATAAATATTATTAATAATACTAAAACAGTTGAACAAAACAAGTACAAACAGACTATTTAACTTTTTAAGTTCTACTTTAATTTACAAAGGTATATTGTCCCACTGTTCCAATAATGGAACGGTGCGTTTTTGTGAAAAAACGAAACACAAAAAACTGAAAATTTTGTTTTGTTTTATATTTATTTTATATATCAACAATAAATTTATGAACACTAAAAAAAATATTCGTTTACATTGTGAGCAAACACAAAATAACTTCCATTTTGCGTCAAGAAATTTTTTTCAAAAAACCTTAACAAACAATACGCAACAATACAAAAATTTAACACTGAAAAACATAAGGGACCTTTAGTTAGTTAGGTGACCACCTCAGGGTTACCACAGCATAAAAATAATTGAAACTGCATTCACACAAAAAAAAAAAAATATGAATACTAAAAGTAACTGTTCCAAAAATAGAACACTAGGGTGATATGGGTTAATTAAGAAAGTGAAGATTAACACTATTCATTATTTATTTTATTATATTTTTTTAGTATTTTATTTTGTATAATTTTCTTTCACAATACAAGCACTGACAAGTTATTCACAATAGAGACGTTTGTTTATAAAATACGGACAAATAATTCACAATAGTAATTTTTACTCCCAAATTATTTGCGATACCGATTTGTTGGGGATGGGAATATAGGTTTGCTCCCATATAACATATTCCCATAACATTCGCAATAGGGGTGATTATTTGTGATCGAATTGAGAGATATTTTAGAAAAAAAAAAAAAAACCAATTGGCCTCTTTAGCTTTAGTTTTGGCTATCCATAATAACTGCCGATTATGAAAAGTTAATTCGTCATTAATATATATATATATTTTATGTTGCTTTCATCATTATTCACAGGTTGAGCGTCCACTCTGTGTCGAACAATTTTACCCATGAGTTCTCTTTTCTTGTTGAGTGAAGAGAATTCCACAATGATCTTATTATTTTGTTTTTTTATTCTGTAAGCATTACTTATGTCTGCTTCCTTAAAATCGACATTTAGTGAAAAAGCAATTGTTTTGACAACATCATACGGGGAAAGGTCTGGATTGTTTACATTTTTTATTTCAATGTTTCTCTCTTTTATCCCTGCGGGAAATTTGTGTCAATTGGTCCATCAGACAGGTCCTGGGAGTTGTGAAAATAGAACAGGTACAAAAAGAAAGAACTCATGACCAGTGAAAGGAGAACCAATCATGTAACTGGTTTATGAAGAACAAAAAGGAAGAAAAAGTTATGGATTACAGTACAGTCTTCACAGGTGGTGTGACACATTTTTTAGGACTTTCTAAACTTTGGTTCTTCAATTTGTTTCTAGGACTTGTTTTATTGAAATAATACTTTATTGAATTGAAATAATACTACAGTGTAGTAACTGTCACTAAACACTTCCATTAAGAATAGATGTGTGACTGGTCAAATGGTGTCAATTGACCCCCTCCAATGACAACCCCATGTAAAAGTGATAGGTCTAATTCATAGAAAGTGTTAAAACTAGAACCGGTCTCTACCACCAAAGACCTATCACGGGACTACTTTGGTGTCAGTTCGCTTCCCTCTAGGGATTTTCTGCTCTAGTTTATTTACCCTAACATCCATTTCTTTTAATTGTCCCTCTCTTGTTTTGTCTCTAGCAGTAAGATCATTTACTTGATCAACCAGTTTTGTTATGTTGTTTGTTATTGTAGACAGCGCAGATTGGATTTCTTCCTTTATTTGTAGGTTTGATGTAGTTACTGTATTTAAAAATTGCTCAAAATTGTCATTCATCTCCCTCATATTAGTTTTAAGGTCATTGACATCCGTTTGAACTGAGCATAAGGTAGACTTCATCGAATCGAGAGACAGGGAATCCTTAAACATTTTTGCTCTATTTTGATCGATGGGGTTCTCATCGTCACTACTTCTTTGCTTTTTCTGCTGTTCGGGAACGGTAGCGGGGGTGATGGGTGATTTGCTTCGTGTTTTACATACAGCGCATTTCCAATTTGATTTTCTCTCGCCGTACATATTTGCATAAGTGAATTCTGATAAAGAGCAGCATGGAGAAAAATGATAATTTGAATTGCAGTTAAAACACTTTACATATGTTGCTGTTGTAATTTCGTTGTTACACTTGTTACACAAAACCTTATTCATTTTGTTATTGTTTATTTATTTTTTTTTTTTATTTGTATGTTTAAAAGAAAAAATTGATTTATTTGTTTTATATTTTAAACAAAAAATTTAATAATTTGAACACTTTAGGTTTTCAATATTGTTTAAGTAGCAGAACGTATCGCTTATTATTCTTTAAATATACATAGGTTTATATATTGAATATTATTTCCTTAAGAAAAATTGATGAAATTGGAGATCGATTTTAAAACACGTCCGTTCGCAACGATGTTTTAATTTTCAATTACAAGATTTAATATTATTTTTGTTAAATTATTTTGTAAAACAATGAATTGAATGACTTATATTAATCTTCTTTAAATGAGTTTTTGTGTTTTTTATTTTTGTATTTTTTTTTTTTTATAAATAAACCTTAATTTTATATCAGGTGTAATTTCGCTTAAATCAGGTAATTCGGCTTCATCTCGAGTGTAGTTTTTTTTTGTTGGTGGTAAGACTGCGAAATCAGTTTTAGAAGAGAATTAGAGAATGTTTCTGCAGAAAATGTTTCATAATATGGACGAGGACTTTTGTATAGAAATAAACAACAAAACATTTTTACAATATGAATTCGGTCCAACAAGACCGCATAAGTCAAGGATAACCTTTTCTTTTTAACATTTGAGTAATTATGCCTCACGTTTGCTAGATCAAACAGTTTATTAAATACCCTCTAATACGACTTTTTTCGAAATAAAATTTAGAAAATCAATAGAAATTGTTATAATAAAGTTAAGTGTACACGTTAAGTGTAAACATACCTTTAATCGAAGTATCGGGTGATTTTTTAGCTATTGTAATTTTCGCAAAAATGGTTTAAACAGCTGACGCACGTATCGTGTTTTGTTTCACTGTCAAACATCTTCAGTTTGGTCTATAATTTAACCAAGAATCGTCTTACAAACGAACAAAGCTTGCAAATTATTGAATTTTATTATCAAAATGCGTGCTCTGTTAAGAAAGTTCATCGCGCGCTTCTTGTGTTCAGTGACGAAGCTCATTTTTGGCTCAATGGGTACGTTAATAAGCAGAATTGTCGATTTTGGATTGAAGATCAGCCAGAAGCGTTGCAAGAGCTAACAATGCATCCAGAAAAAGTCACAGTTTGGTGCGGTTAATGGGCTGGTGGCATCATTGGACCGTACTTCTTCAAACTGTGAACTGTGAATGGTGAGCGCTACCGTGAGATGATATCCAACTTTATTGCCCAAAATGCAAGAGCTTGACTTGCATGACTTGTGGTTTCAACAAGACGGTGCCACATGCCACACAGCACGCTTAACAATGGATTTATTGAGAGGCGAGTTTGGTGAACATTTTATTTCACGTTCGGGACCGGTCAATTGGCCGCCTAGATCGTGCGATTTAACTCCTTTAGACTATTTTTTTGTGGGGCTATGTTAAAGCTCATGTCTATACACACATGCCCGCTTCAATTGACGCATTGGAAGACAACATTGAAGTATTTATTCATGAGAACCGGCCGAAATGT
Organism: Pollenia angustigena; assembly: GCA_930367215.1. NCBI lineage: Eukaryota > Metazoa > Arthropoda > Insecta > Diptera > Polleniidae > Pollenia > Pollenia angustigena. Next base: position 94,271,314 of record OV884056.1, on the reverse strand, counting down.
TGGAAAGAGTATGCTGAAATCGGACTAAGCGAATGGACCATTTGAGGCGCAGTCACGATCAACATTTGCATGAAATAATCTTCAAACATTAAATTATATGGACCGTACTATCGATTCAAATAAAGATTTCATGCATTGTTCTGAATTTTATGTGTTTTTTTTTTAACTTTCCTATAGCTCTTAAAAAATCACCCATTTGTACATGCTATGAAAATAAAAAATACACTTTTTATCACTTTCAGTTTTTAACTTTAAATAATGCAGATGAAAAGACTCGTTTGGTGCCTGTTTTAATAACGATACTTAAACTAACTCGGTCCGAAGCGGAAATGCTTAATTGTGTGGCTAAAGGACAGAAAGGTACATAATTAAACAAATACAAATATTTCTCTTATTTACTTTTACTATCTGTTTCCAGTTTCTGAATTGACTCAACGTACTGGAGGCTGGGGCAATTTCTTACCGTGGGGCAATAGTAGTAGTAATAATAACTAGTATTTTAGAATGTATGCTTAAGAAATGTGTTAATTCAAGAAAAACCTGCCTACAAATTTAAATTCTTGTCATATATTTTTCGTTAACTATTTAAATTAGTCGATTTTTGTTGATTTATTACTGCAAAAATTACTTACCTTGTAAAAATAAAACAAAAAATAAAGAAATTCCATTTTCTAAATAGTTTTTTTTTTTATTAAATTTTAATGAATTACATTTATATATATTTCGCACCTGTTCAACAGTGTGTACTAACTCAAAATTTTTATTTCTTTACTTTTTGGAAAAAATCGTCACGTAATATCGTCACGTAATGAAACGGTTGGTTGAAAAATTAATTTTCATTTGCCTTTTTAAAGTAAAGTTAAGTTAATACTGTATTGTTGAACAAGTGAGACTTATGTTATACATATATATTTGTATTATTTTAGAACTATTTCAAAATTTAATTTACACAATTTTTAAAACGTTTGTGTTATATGAGTATAAAATACAATAAAAATTAAAGTATTCAATAATACATAATAGAAATAATTATAGTCGTTTAAAAACTAATAATATTAAAGATAAGAAAATACAATCACGTCAAATATCTAAATTATACTTATATAAAATCACATTGATCGACTATGCTATAATTTTAGTCTGATTTATTTATGTTAATTTTAGTTTAAAAAAAATTATTTATGCGAGATACAATTCGAAAATGTTATCAAAATACAATACGAGTAACAAATTTTAAATAAAATCTCGCAATCTGACCATTCAGAAAGCACAGCATTATTTTAAATAAATTTTATTATTCCAAAATTGAAATATTATTTGGCTTAAAAAGGATTTTATTAATTTTTTAAATACAGTTTGCATGAATTTCATAAGTGCAATAACAACCAACCTATTATTAAAAAAAACAATTTTAAAAAAAGTTATTAAATTTAACAAAAGTTTTTTCATAATTTGTTTTGTAAACCTACTTAAAAGATTTTAATGAATATTGACAATAGTTACTAAATAAAAACTATGAAACTTATTGGAAAAAACAAAAGAAAACGATTTTTTTTTTAATTAAAAAAGTTTATTAATAAATGAATGGTGTAAAAATAAAATTACATCGATTTTCAAAAAGTTTTCACATCATACATACAGTGCCGCTCACTTGAATAGGTTCACAAATTATAACATTTTTATTTTACTTTCTCTTTACATACACTTTAAGAGAACATATTCACCCCTATCGCAAACAACTACTCCCATGAAAATATTCCCATATTTTTATATTTCGTATTGTGAATGATTCCCATAACAAATATTTTGGGAATGAATTCCCAAACTTAAAAAATTTGGCATCGCCAATGTTTACTCCCGCGAATTATTTTACTAAATAAATTCCCAACAATTGTTAATGTAAACGAGAAGGGAACATGTAAATTTTAATTTGTATTCTAAGGTAGGACTCAATTAAATTTCTTTTTTCTTTTATTGAAGAAGTTTTAATTAAGAAAGTGAAGATTAACACTATTCATTATTTATTTTATTATATTTTTTTAGTATTTTATTTTGTATAATTTTCTTTCACAATACAAGCACTGACAAGTTATTCACAATAGAGACGTTTGTTTATAAAATACGGACAAATAATTCACAATAGTAATTTTTACTCCCAAATTATTTGCGATACCGATTTGTTGGGGATGGGAATATAGGTTTGCTCCCATATAACATATTCCCATAACATTCGCAATAGGGGTGATTATTTGTGATCGAATTGAGAGATATTTTAGAAAAAAAAAAAAAAACCAATTGGCCTCTTTAGCTTTAGTTTTGGCTATCCATAATAACTGCCGATTATGAAAAGTTAATTCGTCATTAATATATATATATTTTATGTTGCTTTCATCATTATTCACAGGTTGAGCGTCCACTCTGTGTCGAACAATTTTACCCATGAGTTCTCTTTTCTTGTTGAGTGAAGAGAATTCCACAGTGATCTTATTATTTTGTTTTTTTATTCTGTAAGCATTACTTATGTCTGCTTCCTTAAAATCGACATTTAGTGAAAAAGCAATTGTTTTGACAACATCATACGGGGAAAGGTCTGGATTGTTTACATTTTTTATTTCAATGTTTCTCTCTTTTATCCCTGCGGGAAATTTGTGTCAATTGGTCCATCAGACAGGTCCTGGGAGTTGTGAAAATAGAACAGGTACAAAAAGAAAGAACTCATGACCAGTGAAAGGAGAACCAATCATGTAACTGGTTTATGAAGAACAAAAAGGAAGAAAAAGTTATGGATTACAGTACAGTCTTCACAGGTGGTGTGACACATTTTTTAGGACTTTCTAAACTTTGGTTCTTCAATTTGTTTCTAGGACTTGTTTTATTGAAATAATACTTTATTGAATTGAAATAATACTACAGTGTAGTAACTGTCACTAAACACTTCCATTAAGAATAGATGTGTGACTGGTCAAATGGTGTCAATTGACCCCCTCCAATGACAACCCCATGTAAAAGTGATAGGTCTAATTCATAGAAAGTGTTAAAACTAGAACCGGTCTCTACCACCAAAGACCTATCACGGGACTACTTTGGTGTCAGTTCGCTTCCCTCTAGGGATTTTCTGCTCTAGTTTATTTACCCTAACATCCATTTCTTTTAATTGTCCCTCTCTTGTTTTGTCTCTAGCAGTAAGATCATTTACTTGATCAACCAGTTTTGTTATGTTGTTTGTTATTGTAGACAGCGCAGATTGGATTTCTTCCTTTATTTGTAGGTTTGATGTAGTTACTGTATTTAAAAATTGCTCAAATTTGTCATTCATCTCCCTCATATTAGTTTTAAGGTCATTGACATCCGTTTGAACTGAGCATAAGGTAGACTTCATCGAATCGAGAGACAGGGAATCCTTAAACATTTTTGCTCTATTTTGATCGATGGGGTTCTCATCGTCACTACTTCTTTGCTTTTTCTGCTGTTCGGGAACGGTAGCGGGGGTGATGGGTGATTTGCTTCGTGTTTTACATACAGCGCATTTCCAATTTGATTTTCTCTCGCCGTACATATTTGCATAAGTGAATTCTGATAAAGAGCAGCATGGAGAAAAATGATAATTTGAATTGCAGTTAAAACACTTTACATATGTTGCTGTTGTAATTTCGTTGTTACACTTGTTACACAAAACCTTATTCATTTTGTTATTGTTTATTTATTTTTTTTTTTTATTTGTATGTTTAAAAGAAAAAATTGATTTATTTGTTTTATATTTTAAACAAAAAATTTAATAATTTGAACACTTTAGGTTTTCAATATTGTTTAAGTAGCAGAACGTATCGCTTATTATTCTTTAAATATACATAGGTTTATATATTGAATATTATTTCCTTAAGAAAAATTGATGAAATTGGAGATCGATTTTAAAACACGTCCGTTCGCAACGATGTTTTAATTTTCAATTACAAGATTTAATATTATTTTTGTTAAATTATTTTGTAAAACAATGAATTGAATGACTTATATTAATCTTCTTTAAATGAGTTTTTGTGTTTTTTATTTTTGTATTTTTTTTTTTTTATAAATAAACCTTAATTTTATATCAGGTGTAATTTCGCTTAAATCAGGTAATTCGGCTTCATCTCGAGTGTAGTTTTTTTTTGTTGGTGGTAAGACTGCGAAATCAGTTTTAGAAGAGAATTAGAGAATGTTTCTGCAGAAAATGTTTCATAATATGGACGAGGACTTTTGTATAGAAATAAACAACAAAACATTTTTACAATATGAATTCGGTCCAACAAGACCGCATAAGTCAAGGATAACCTTTTCTTTTTAACATTTGAGTAATTATGCCTCACGTTTGCTAGATCAAACAGTTTATTAAATACCCTCTAATACGACTTTTTTCGAAATAAAATTTAGAAAATCAATAGAAATTGTTATAATAAAGTTAAGTGTACACGTTAAGTGTAAACATACCTTTAATCGAAGTATCGGGTGATTTTTTAGCTATTGTAATTTTCGCAAAAATGGTTTAAACAGCTGACGCACGTATCGTGTTTTGTTTCACTGTCAAACATCTTCAGTTTGGTCTATAATTTAACCAAGAATCGTCTTACAAACGAACAAAGCTTGCAAATTATTGAATTTTATTATCAAAATGCGTGCTCTGTTAAGAAAGTTCATCGCGCGCTTCTTGTGTTCAGTGACGAAGCTCATTTTTGGCTCAATGGGTACGTTAATAAGCAGAATTGTCGATTTTGGATTGAAGATCAGCCAGAAGCGTTGCAAGAGCTAACAATGCATCCAGAAAAAGTCACAGTTTGGTGCGGTTAATGGGCTGGTGGCATCATTGGACCGTACTTCTTCAAACTGTGAACTGTGAATGGTGAGCGCTACCGTGAGATGATATCCAACTTTTTTTGCCCAAAATGCAAGAGCTTGACTTGCATGACTTGTGGTTTCAACAAGACGGTGCCACATGCCACACAGCACGCTTAACAATGGATTTATTGAGAGGCGAGTTTGGTGAACATTTTATTTCACGTTCGGGACCGGTCAATTGGCCGCCTAGATCGTGCGATTTAACTCCTTTAGACTATTTTTTTGTGGGGCTATGTTAAAGCTCATGTCTATACACACATGCCCGCTTCAATTGACGCATTGGAAGACAACATTGAAGTATTTATTCATGAGAACCGGCCGAAATGTTGGAAAGAGTATGCTGAAATCGGACTAAGCGAATGGACCATTTGAGGCGCAGTCACGATCAACATTTGCATGAAATAATCTTCAAACATTAAATTATATGGACCGTACTATCGATTCAAATAAAGATTTCATGCATTGTTCTGAATTTTATGTGTTTTTTTTTTAACTTTCCTATAGCTCTTAAAAAATCACCCATTTGTACATGCTATGAAAATAAAAAATACACTTTTTATCACTTTCAGTTTTTAACTTTAAATAATGCAGATGAAAAGACTCGTTTGGTGCCTGTTTTAATAACGATACTTAAACTAACTCGGTCCGAAGCGGAAATGCTTAATTGTGTGGCTAAAGGACAGAAAGGTACATAATTAAACAAATACAAATATTTCTCTTATTTACTTTTACTATCTGTTTCCAGTTTCTGAATTGACTCAACGTACTGGAGGCTGGGGCAATTTCTTACCGTGGGGCAATAGTAGTAGTAATAATAACTAGTATTTTAGAATGTATGCTTAAGAAATGTGTTAATTCAAGAAAAACCTGCCTACAAATTTAAATTCTTGTCATATATTTTTCGTTAACTATTTAAATTAGTCGATTTTTGTTGATTTATTACTGCAAAAATTACTTACCTTGTAAAAATAAAACAAAAAATAAAGAAATTCCATTTTCTAAATAGTTTTTTTTTTTATTAAATTTTAATGAATTACATTTATATATATTTCGCACCTGTTCAACAGTGTGTACTAACTCAAAATTTTTATTTCTTTACTTTTTGGAAAAAATCGTCACGTAATATCGTCACGTAATGAAACGGTTGGTTGAAAAATTAATTTTCATTTGCCTTTTTAAAGTAAAGTTAAGTTAATACTGTATTGTTGAACAAGTGAGACTTATGTTATACATATGTATATATTTGTATTATTTTAGAACTATTTCAAAATTTAATTTACACAATTTTTAAAACGTTTGTGTTATATGAGTATAAAATACAATAAAAATTAAAGTATTCAATAATACATAATAGAAATAATTATAGTCGTTTAAAAACTAATAATATTAAAGATAAGAAAATACAATCACGTCAAATATCTAAATTATACTTATATAAAATCACATTGATCGACTATGCTATAATTTTAGTCTGATTTATTTATGTTAATTTTAGTTTAAAAAAAATTATTTATGCGAGATACAATTCGAAAATGTTATCAAAATACAATACGAGTAACAAATTTTAAATAAAATCTCGCAATCTGACCATTCAGAAAGCACAGCATTATTTTAAATAAATTTTATTATTCCAAAATTGAAATATTATTTGGCTTAAAAAGGATTTTATTAATTTTTTAAATACAGTTTGCATGAATTTCATAAGTGCAATAACAACCAACCTATTATTAAAAAAAACAATTTTAAAAAAAGTTATTAAATTTAACAAAAGTTTTTTCATAATTTGTTTTGTAAACCTACTTAAAAGATTTTAATGAATATTGACAATAGTTACTAAATAAAAACTATGAAACTTATTGGAAAAAACAAAAGAAAACGATTTTTTTTTTAATTAAAAAAGTTTATTAATAAATGAATGGTGTAAAAATAAAATTACATCGATTTTCAAAAAGTTTTCACATCATACATACAGTGCCGCTCACTTGAATAGGTTCACAAATTATAACATTTTCATTTTACTTTCTCTTTACATACACTTTAAGAGAACATATTCACCCCTATCGCAAACAACTACTCCCATGAAAATATTCCCATATTTTTATATTTCGTATTGTGAATGATTCCCATAACAAATATTTTGGGAATGAATTCCCAAACTTAAAAAATTTGGCATCGCCAATGTTTACTCCCGCGAATTATTTTACTAAATAAATTCCCAACAATTGTTAATGTAAACGAGAAGGGAACATGTAAATTTTAATTTGTATTCTAAGGTAGGACTCAATTAAATTTCTTTTTTCTTTTATTGAAGAAGTTTTAATTAAGAAAGTGAAGATTAACACTATTCATTATTTATTTTATTATATTTTTTTAGTATTTTATTTTGTATAATTTTCTTTCACAATACAAGCACTGACAAGTTATTCACAATAGAGACGTTTGTTTATAAAATACGGACAAATAATTCACAATAGTAATTTTTACTCCCAAATTATTTGCGATACCGATTTGTTGGGGATGGGAATATAGGTTTGCTCCCATATAACATATTCCCATAACATTCGCAATAGGGGTGATTATTTGTGATCGAATTGAGAGATATTTTAGAAAAAAAAAAAAAAAAAACAACTTAGAACAGGGATGATAAATGAGAAAACCAATATCGTACCAACGAACTTTTAAAATCGTACTTTTTCGGCCCCAATAGTTCTAAATCATTTTTTTATTTTTAAAAACAAAAATTTAAACCAACAAAAACAAAAGGTACTTAAAATTCATTTCTTCATGTAAAGTATAGATAGCAAAAAATACATGATCATTAATTATACATAATAATATGGTGGGTTCAATTTTTTCGCGTCTTAAGCACATCGCGATTCTTGTTCTATAATAAGTCATTCCAAGAAACTTTTCCAAAGAAACCATAGGTCAAAAATGAATTTCGGGCCCCAGATTTTTCAAAATAGTTAGTTTTCCAAAATATTCAAGAATAGAGGCAAACAAATTGAATTTGGTCTAGCCAGACCCGTATCATGCAGTTTTTAGGGTCGAGAGATCCATTTTCATACACTTTTTAGAAATTACAAATTTATTGTGTTTACAATTTTCAATATGTACTGCAGAAACAGGAAAGGAGTAGAAAGTCCGAATATAATAAAATTTTCTTATTTAGCACTTGTAAAATCTCCTTTAAACTGATTCGTAGTAAAATAATAATGGAGTGGGTTTCCACTGCTCCAAAATTCTGTTGATTACTTTTTGACGTGACAACCATAATGTTGACGAATATTTGAAAATATTATGAATTCGTTCCAAAATAATCTTGAATTGAGAGAAAGTCGTCTTGTCTACTATGTAGAACGTTTGCAGAAGTGGTTTCCTAAATCCTTTAAAAACTTGTCAATATCATCAGAAAATTCACGGTTTTATGCTGCAACTGATACTAAAATTAGAATGTGGCATAAGCAATCTTTCAATGAACAAGTGCAAAAATCAGTTCGCAATAGCAAAGTTCAGTGTTTGGTGCAAATGGTTGCAAAAGAAAAAATGCAAAATATCATAGCTGATTTGTTAAATCCAACAACAAAAAATAGAGTTTCCCTTAGATTTCATAAAAAAGATACGACATTTTGCATTTTTGCAAGACTATTTGCACCAAACACTAAACTCCGCTTTTAATTATTGGACAGTAAATACGAGTTGCCATTTTATATCAATTATAAATATGCAGGTTGAAAAATTTGAAAATAGTACCAAATGAGTCACGGGGGTACCGGCGTACTTTTTAGTTTTGAATTGTACCAAAAAAAGTACAAACTTTATCAACCCTGACTTGGAACAAAAAAACTAACGGTACAATAAACAACTTTTGTAATTTGTTGTTTTTATGCCAAAAATCAGAAAAAAGACATGTAAATTTTAGCTCACTTGAATAGGTTCATCAAACAAATAATCAGTTTGCCGTTACATAGCGTTTACATTTGCCAGTACTGGCAAGACAGTAGCAATTCATTCAAACTTTTTCACTAATACATAAACACTTTTACAGCTATTTTGTTTTTGCATTGTTTTGCCAACTAATATGTATATGCTTACTGTCTTGCCAGTACTGGCAAATGTAAACGCTGTGTTAGCTGCGTATAATATTAATCTCAATTGAAGTGTTCGTGAGTATTTGCGATATATTTGAACATTTTTTATTTGAAATGGGGCGTAAAAAGCCATTAAGTAAAGAAGAAAGGTGAAAAATTAAAGCGTTTTTAGAAACTGGCCTTAGCCATAGGAAAATTGCAAAATAAATTGCAAATAAAAGTATATACATATATTTAAATTTTAGGATTGGAAATAAAATGTCCAAGTTCGTAAAGAAATAAAAAGATGTCTTAAAAAAAGTTGTATTCCCAATAAATAGTACAAGTCTGAAAGACTAGTGAAAATGAACCAAATTATTTATGTTGGCGTTTTTTAAAAAGTTATTCTGTGCTAGCGGTGTACATATGTACGTATTTACGTACATACCTACATTCGGGTCATGGTTGTGTAAATAAGTACATATCAAATTTTTACATGCCCTAGCCTAAATTGCCATAAAGAATATTAAGAAACCGAATTTTTCTTCTGCTCTACTTTAAAAATAGTTCCCGCAATTTGAAATTTGATTTTTAATACAAAAAGAAAAAAAAAATTACCCTTGTCGCAATTTTAAATGGCTAATGGCCGTAATTTCTGCAAATAGATATCTAGATGTGTATAGAATCTATACTATAGATCATTGAACCCTGCAAATAAAATTGGACCACCTGACCCATTTTGATAAAATGGACTACTCCATGGACTAGTCCGATGTAATGCAAGCATAGACCATGCCATTGTTAAAAAGTGTTTGTAGTGAGACGACATGTCTTCGTTTTTTAACGACATGCTTTCGTGTTTAAACGACTTCAAAACTAATCCTCTTGAGTATACCATGGAGTAGTTTTAAAACTACTCCTTACTGGTCCAAAGGTGGGTTATATACCATGGAGTAGTTTTAAAACTACTCCTTAGTGGTCCAAAGGTGGGTTATATGGTCCTCTCCTAGGACATCGTAATGTTAAATAGACCAGGTTTTTTCCATACGTTTGGGTTACTTGTGGACTAGTCCTGGTCCCTTGTGGACTACTCTTTACACGCGTGTTTGGACTGGTCCTATTATTTGCAGGGAAGGGCAACACATATACTATCATATTTATGCTTGTGTGGGAAGCAGCAGAAAACGAATGAAGCTCATCAACAAGTGCTGATCTGCTCTGTGTCTGCAACTGACGACGAAATGACAACAGCCGAACGTACATTGTCAGAGACAACACAAAGAAGTTTATAGTGTACATGTGTCGACGTCACACAAGCAGCATGTTTTTCTATGCACGCGTACAAGGGATTTGCAAAAGTATTCTTCACTGGTGTAGATATATGGTGTAAGTCTGTGTTCATACGGCTCATGTCTTATTGACATGATTGCTACTTTATAGGCGAGAGGGACGAGGGGAAAAGAAACGAGTACACAGATGCATGCACTGTCTTTACGTTCTGCTTTTTCATTCGTTCTTTAATTTTGTTTTTGTTTTCAATATCAAATAAAACAAAATAAAAAACATGTCGGCAACATGACATGAATCATTTGAACGTCAATTCATGTTCAAAGGAGAAAAAGGAAGAATCATGTCAATAAGACATGAGCCGTATGAACTCAGTCTAACGAATTTTTCATAATTTTAACAAGTATATCTTACCTACTGGTTAAACCGTAGTGTATTTTACAAATGTTGCCATGTTTTAAAAGAAAACTTGATGGAAAAAATACGTTGGCAATATCAACGTTGAAATTACCAAAATAGTATTACCGGATAGGTAAAGATAACTGTTAGGTACGAACACGACCAGATATCTGTTTGTAGAAATTACGGGCATGTCATCGTCCAGACTTGAAATTTTTTAAAGTTCTGCTTAAAAATTGCACTAGTGTCCAGATTATGAATTTTAGTTTTGCAATTGTTGTATTTTTATCCAAAAAATGTAAAAAGCACAAAAAATGGTGCGAGTTGACAACATTGATAAATAATAACAACCAATTTACAGGATGATTTTTCCCCCTTTTTTTAAATCACGTCTTTTTTAGTTTGATAGCAAGCGGAGTAGAGAAGAAAGCAGGGTAGAAAAAAAGACATGAACCGTATTTTCTGTGTTTCTTTTTTGACATTCCTCTTCGTACTTATTTGTGTTTTTAATAATTTAGCCTTATTCCGGTTGTCGTAATCGCTCAAGTCGTTTTTTGTCAGAGATTAAAGAGCACTGGTTGTGAGTTTCTTTTATCTCTTAAAAAAACGACTTGAGCGATTACGACAACGACAACCGGAATAAGGCTGAATGTTTTATTCTTATTTCAAAGTGACAATTGCTTTTTGAAATATAGAAAAATAAAAAAATTTTACATATCAAAATTATGTGAATAACGCAATTTAAAATATTTTAATACGAATAAGACGCTCAGGATATCAGAAAAAATCAACTATGACTATAAAAAAGAAGTATGGTGAAAATTTACAAAAATTGCATGTCTTTTATATGCATAATACCCTCTTCGCTATTGTGGTGTGGGTATAATAAACAGAATTGCGGAGAACAGTCAAAGCCCGGTTTAACGAATGATATACTGTTCAGACCTTTTTATACCGAGATATTCGTTATATTTTACCTTAAAATTATATATAAAACCTTAATAAGATTTTGGTATTCCATACTTTTAGGATATTATGTATGTGCGATTCACACATTTCAAGTTTAACTCGTCAAGTCTTGAACTTTAAGGAGAGAAGGGAAAAGAGAATGTCATATATTTTCCCTTCTCTCCTAAAAACTCAAGGTTTGACCAGTCAAACTTGACGTGTGTGAACCGGCCCTTTCTGAAAGATTTACACCTTTCTTACACTCTTCTAAAATCTTAAATTTTTTAAAAAAAGAGATTTTTTTTCGATTTGAAATCTCGTTTTCACAATGAATAAAAAAAAACTACTGAAACTTTAACGAAAAAAGCAACGCATCACACGTGTTCTTTCAATGCAAAGCAAAGAAGCCAAAAACACACAAAAATCTAACGGTTCTATTACGATTTTTTTATTTTGCTTTGTCATTCGTTAAATCGGGATTAATATTTTTTGCCATTCGCTATATAAGGTAGTTAATGTTAAAATTTGGCCATTAGTTATATCGGATATTAGTTAAACTGCGTATTCGTTATACCGGGCTTTGACTGTACATGAAACTGAGTACCCCACCCCAATCTTCTCACTCCTCCCACCAATAAACTCAAGAATTGCTTCAAATAAAATTGAACGTCTGGCCTATAACTAAGGACTATTGTAGCATTTTTAAGAAATCTAAAGGAAACTGGGTATTTTGTTGTTAGATTGTAACGAGCCAGGGACGGTGGAGGACATTCGACGTTATAACGGAGAAGAAGGTAATATGGCCGCTATTGGGCAAGTGGGCTAAAATGCTACAGGAGCATGCGGCCGTGCTAGAAAGCAGGCACATCGAAGAGTTTGAAGGCGTGCTGTCAAGATCGTGGGGCATCAGAAAGGCTGACATGGTAGGCAAAGTAGACTTACGCTGGAAGGACGTGGATATGAGGCCGGCCCGGCCTGGTTCTGTATGAAGAGCCATGCCACCATGGGGTAGCGTATGGGGCACACTACCACGGTCAAGATCGAGTTTAAGACCAAGCGTACTAGACGGATGAAGGGGGTTGATGGTGCCTTGGGATGCCACGGAGATGTTGGGCTCTATGCTCAATACTTGTATATGGGCTCCGTCCAACTTGAAGGCCGCTTTCGGGGCGATGCTGCGGAAGAGGACGGAAGAGGATATTGCGTGGGGCGAGCTGAACATGCTGTTTTCAGCGTTGATAATCCGCTTCCCTCCCAAGCCATATTTCCTGCGCCATGACAGGACTAACGGAGTGACATAGACGGTTTACAACGTGGATCCGCTCTGTGCAGGGGGCCTGGGGATGGGGGCGGCTTCCTCTAGCGTCCAGGAACTGGATTCGCCCTACTGCCACGAGGAGGCAGTGACGTGCTTCTCACACGTTTTTCGCGGCTTAGTGGAAGCTGCAAGGGAAACGCCGGTCTTGGTGACCGGGAAGTGGTCAATTCAGTGGGAGATCATGTTGGGAGCAGTGTAGTGTACCTCACAAGTGTCTACTGCGCACACATTGCCCACTCTGAAATTCATACATACAACCCAAATCAGAGTAGGGTATGTAATAGATCAAATAACTGCATTTATCAATTAACTCACATCCACTAAAATGTAGAACAAGTGGGATAGGAATGCATGGAAATTAATAGAAATTACTCAATCAGAATACAAACAAACCACGTTGAGTGTTTTTACATGAGTACATTTACAAATACCAATATTCTGATTGGCCAGAACAATTACAGACAGAGTAAATCTTGATATATCCATGGTACCGATAAAGACAAATAGAACTTTGTCAATAAGTATAAGTGTTTAGGTGCAAGCACGATCTGGCAACTCTTCGAGGTGAATAGACTCACCAGCTGTTTTATGCAGCCACCATACATACTTTGGTCTTGTTGCTTTATTTTCTTTGCCTATCGTTCAGTGCTTTTGTTAATGTGAATCAGTGCGGAGTTGAAATAATCGTCTTTTGATATTTTCTTTTAAACAAGTGCAAAAACTTTTAAATTTTTTAGTGAGTTAATACAAAATAATAATAACAAAACCAAAAAAGGAAAAAAACAACCAACAGACAGTGAACGGATATACCCAGCATTATACTTATGTACATATAATTGAATTTATTAACCAAGTGTAATTAACCATTTAAAATCAAAGCGTACATAAAATAAAGATAAATTCCCAAATAAATTGTATGGTAAACCACAAGTGTTCAAAAGTTTTCATTTATAAAGCTCAACAGCCTAAAATCCGTTGAGATACTATCTCTATAAGTGCAACTCCACTGGGATATCATCCATCGTCAAGCATCAACCACCCCGGCACACCAGGGTTAGCCACCAAACGCCACCATAACTCCACGGATTCCTCCGGATATCAAGTCAAAGCAGGTGCGTCTTTGTGTTGGGTAAGTCTCCCCCCTTTATATTACTTATCTTAACATCAACCCCCTATTTTTACCGAACGTGAGTTGGTCCCAAGTCGGGCGCCAACATTCTGGTCCTTCGAACCGGATCCGGGTCCGCTATAACCCGGCCCTTCATCCTTCCTAAAAATTTGGAAAAATAAAATTTAACATTTTACCCCCTACTAACCCCCGCATGTGTGTACATTTTGCTATTTAAAAAAAAAAAATAATTCGTTTAACAATTGGTGCAAATTACCGTTTGTCTTTTTTTTTGCTTAACAAGAAGAAGACAAAAACTAACGGCACCAAAAGAAGAAATCATTTCAAACATACATACATACATAGTATTACATACATACGTACATACTTATGTGCATATTAACATCAGCAACAGTTGATCTCGTTGCTACACAAATAAGCATTACATGCAGTCAGTAAAAACAAAAACACTTATTCAAGTTTTTTTTTGGTTTTTTTGGATTGACATTGAACTTGAATAAAGAAGAACGAAAACTCAACATGTATGTATGTATGGCTGCACAATCCACAACAACAACAACATAATAAAGTACAGCGAGTAGTTAGTGAAACAAATGATCTGTATTTTTTGTACATACAAATAAACGTTTTGTTATAAGAAGTTGGTCAAATAATAAGTTGATGCTGAAGTACATAAGCTACATGTACATTGATGATATACGAGGGTCAACATAAAATTTACTTATACAGCGCATCATCACGGATTAAACTGAAAACTTATATGAAATGGATAATTAAATAACAATAAATAAATAGCCATTGGTTTTTTGTAATAATTTTTTTTATTAAAACCCATATTCGTTGGCCGCATATACGAAGCGGCATTGAAAAATTTTGCAAAATTATTAAAACCCCTATTCATTGGCGGCTTATACGAAGCGCCATTGAAAAGTTTGCGAAACTATTAAAACCCCTACTCATTGGTGGCTTATACGAAGCACCATTGAAAATTTTGCAAAATTATTCAAACCCTAATTGCGTGACCGCTTATACAAAGCGCCATTGCAAGTTTTCATAGATTTATTTCTGGAAATTATTACCCCCCATGCTTTGGTCACCTATACGAGGTGCCATTGAAAATTTTCCAAAAATAAAAACTCATCATAAATTTTTTTATACTTGGCCACCTATACGAGGTGTCATAGAAAATTTTTCAAAATTTAAACTCAGTCATTTGGCTCGCTTATACGAAGCACCATTGACAACTCATATTCATTGGCTCGCTTATACGAAGCACCAGTGAAAAATTTAAACAATTTAAAACCCTTATTCAGTGGCTCGCTTATACGAAGCACCATTGACACTTTTTTTTGAAAATACTAAACCATACATTTATTGGTCACCTATACGAGGTGCCATTGGAAATTTTTCGAAAATTAAAACCCATATTCAGTGGCTCGCTTATACGAAGCACCGCTGAAAAATTTCCTGAAACTATTAAACCATATACATATATATTGGTCCTCTATTCGAGGTGCCATTGGAAATTTTTCGAAAATTACAACCCATATTCATTGGCTCGCTTATACGAAGCACCATTGAAAATTTTTTGGAATTATTAAACCATACACTCATTGGCCAACTATACGAGGTGCCATTGAAAATTTTTCCAAAATTCAAATTCAATTTTAGTGGCTCGCTTATACGAAGCACCATTGAAAATTTTTATGAAATTACTGAACATTATATTCATCGACCGCTTATACGAAGCTCCACTGAAAATTTTCCTCAAAATATTTTTAAATATAAATTTAAATAGTGGCGACCTTTACGAAGTGCCACTCATCATAATCGAATAAGCCTCGCTTTGTAATTATACTGCCTCTCTACTATTGGACTTTCGATATACCTACATATTTAATTTTTGCTGTCTACGAGGTACCCTTGAGAAGTTTCTTAACTTTTACTATAATTTCATCACATTTGTATTCGAACCCCCTCTTCATACTATTACCCCCATAATTTTGTCCTCCGCAAAATTTCTGCCACAATGTCTTTGGTCAAAAAGGTTATCCGATCTTCCGATCGCGTTGTGGATTTTCAAAAATATTTTAATGAGCTGCCAGAAGCTTCTCATACGCTGCACTCCCTGGAGGTACGAAAGAACGAAATTCATCGTCTCTGGGACAATTACGATTCCGCTCATGAAGCCGCAATAGAGAACTACGAGGAAATAAAAGCAGAAATAGACATCGCGGTTTTAACCAAACGGTATTACGCAACTTTTGATGTTCATGCGGCAATCACCGCAAAAATTTCTGAACTCTGCGAGTCTTTGAGGGCCAAAGCTGGGAAAAGCTCTGCGACTAGGCCAAAGGAGACCGATGTCTCCGCACATATATCGGTACCACCATGCGATACCGAAGTTTTTCGTGGCGACTACAAATCCTGGCCAACGTTTCGTGATATGTTCACGGCCTTGTATCGCCAAAACAACCGCTTATCGCCGGTTGAGAAAATGTGTCATCTAGTGAAAAAGACAGAAGGAGAAGCTCGAGAACTCCTCAAAACGTGTCCGATGACTAACGATGGTTTCGAAATGGCGTGGCAAAACCTAGTTAATCGTTATGAAAATAAACGAATTCTCGTGAATGCGCAAATGAAATCCCTCTTTGGTTTAACCCCCATTACCAAAGAAACAGGTCCCAACCTTAGACGTTTGCAACGGACCATTAATGATTGCATTAGTAATCTGCGCCTTTTAAAAGTCTAGACTGAAAGCTGGGACATAATTTTCGTCTACATTTGTTCAACTTGTCTCCCGGAAGTTACCCTTAACCTATGGGAACAAACCCTGCCAAATTCATCCAACATGCCCACCTGGGAAGCTTTAGATCGTTTTTTGTCCTCTAGATTACAGACTTTGGAATCCGTCGCGGATATACGATCAACATTTTTAAATCCTCATAGCCAAAATAAAGCGCATCAATCCAATAGCCATAATAAACCCAATTACGCCCAGAGTAAGAAAGTGCAAAGTTTCAACACTAATGTGTCAACGAACAAGGACGGCACGTGCCTCCTTTGCAACCAAAGTCATCCTTTAAGGTTATGCGCTAAGTTTCTTGCTATGTCCGTTGACGCACGATATAACACGGTTAAACAACAAAAAAGATGCACAAATTGTTTAGGCACCTCACACGGGTACAAAACCTGCAAAAGTCGTTATGTGTGCAATGTGTGTAAAGCTAAACATCACTCACTACTACATCGAGTCACTCATCAGGAAAAAACGCCTACTTCCCCTCAAGCGAGTTCTAACCCACGTACTGCTGAGAATCAAAATTCAAATAACCCCCCTGAAAGGTTAAATACGAACCCCTCTACCTCAGCAGAAGCACAAAGTCGTGAGTTTAGGTCTTTTTCTACACAATTACAAGATAATTCATCCGCAGTTGTCCTTGGTACTGCTCTAATAGATGTCTATAATGACGACCTTAAGTGTACCGTCCGAGCCCTCATAGATTCGGCCTCCGAGGCATCCTTCATTTCTAAGAAACTACAAACTCAGCTAGGACTTGATACTCGGCCATCACGGGCAAAAATTCATGGGTTAAACGATTCGATAAACGCTATTTCGACGCACACATGTCACATTAAAATTGGTTCACCGATTGACAGGTCATTCGCTATACATTCGGACGTACTTGTTGTTAAGAAACTCACCGGTCAACTCTCCTACTACCCCCCGACTGCGCTAAATAATGGCAACCTTTCAGAGCTGCAACTGGCGGATCCATATCGCCATCAATGCGCGGAGATTGACATGCTTTTAGGTGGAGACGTATACCCGAAAATAATTCAAGATGGTCTCCAATGGGACAACCAGCAATCCCTGGTAGCACAGAAAACGGTCTTCGGATGGATTATCACTGGTAAGGTAGCTAAAAGTCGGTGTAGAGACGCTGTCTTGTCCTATTTTAATGCCGTGGACCTGAATAACCAACTTCAGCGTTTTTGGGAGCTCGAAGATGTCCCTAGAAGAGCAAAGTCATCCCCGGAGGACTTATACTGTGAGGAACTGTATGAGTCAACTACATACCGCTCTAATGACGGTCGATATACTGTATCACTCCCCTTTAAACGAAAGTTTCCTGAAAATCTCAAAGTGGGACAATCGCGAAATAGCGCCATATCTCAATTTCTGCGAAATGAAATAAAATTAATTAAGAATCCCCAGATCAAAACCGAATATGATCGAGTAATAACCGAATACTCTACCCTCAGTCAAATGACAAAAGTAACACCCATAGCTGGTGAAAGCGGCACGTACTATTTGCCCCACCATGCAGTATTTAAACCAGATAGCACCACCACAAAATTGCGCGTGGTATTTAACGCTTCTAGCCCATCGTCGAATGGCATCAGTCTTAATGATCTGCTTCACGCAGGCCCCATCCTACAGGCCGACTTAATGATTTTAGTATTGCGTTGGCGGTTCTTTCGATACGTTTTCAACGCGGACATAGAAAAAATGTACCGCCAAATTTCCGTTAATAAATCGCACACCCCCTTTCAGCGAATTGTCTTTCGAAGCTCGCCTAACGAGGCACTTCAAGACTACGAGTTAAATACAGTCACCTTCGGTGTAAACTGTGCCCCTTATTTGGCAATCAGAACTCTGCTGCAACTGGCCAAGGAAAATGAAACCCCCTACCCTAATGTCACAAAGATTTTACGAAATCACATGTACGTCGATGATGTACTTTCGGGAGCCCATACGCTATCAGCGGCAATTAAAATTCGTGATGACCTTAGAACCGTCCTTGAAACTGCTGGGTTCACACATCGTAAATGGACGGCGAACAATGAAGTCCTGCTAAAAGGTCTACCGGTCACACATTTGTTAGATGGGGAATTTCTAAAGCTTTCTGACTCTAGTACAACAAAAACATTAGGGCTCAGGTGGAACGCTGGAAGTGACTACTTCTACTTTAAATTAAAGTCTAATCCCGACCGCAACCTAACCACAAAACGATGCGTTCTGTCAGAAATCGCAAAGTTATTCGACCCAGCGGGCTGGTTATCACCAAAAATAATCGTAGTCAAAATCATCATGCAGCAGACGTGGAAGGATGGAACTGACTGGGATGAAGATCTAAATCCTAGTACCCTACAGCAGTGGCATGATTTTCTCGATGACTATGTAAAAATAGAACAAATAAAAATCCCCCGTTTTATCGACTTTGACCCCTCATATAATGTTGAGCTACACGGTTTCTGCGATGCGTCGGAAAAGGCATACGCGGCAGCCATTTACCTACGTTCAGAAAATCAAGGTTTTGTATCTACCCACCTTTTAGCAGCAAAAACTAAAGTTGCGCCAGTTAAATTCGTTTCCCTTCCCCGAAAAGAGTTGTGTGGGGCAGAGCTGCTGGCAACTATGATGGAATCGATTCAAGGTCAACTTGAACTCATCGATTATAAACTTTTTCTATGGACCGACTCGACCATCGTGCTAGCATGGCTGCAAAAACCTGCTCATAAATGGAAAACATTCGTTCAAAATAGAGTCACGTCTATTATTGAAAAGGTTGGGAAAGATGCATGGGCGCACGTCGATTCAAAAAACAATCCAGCAGACGTAGCATCGCGTGGTACTACACTTACGGAACTGTCTACAAATACCTTGTGGTGGCACGGTCCTGCTTGGCTAAGACTTTCCCCTGCCGAATGGCCATCGAGCATTTGCGAATTTGATACCACAGAAGAAGAACGAACAGTTAGGACGTTTACCGCACAAGTCGACAACCACGATATTCTCGATAGATTCTCTAATCTTCCGCGAGCACTGAGAGTTCTTTGCTACATCTTTCGTTTTTATAATCGCATAAGGTCCAAATTAAAATCTGATACTATAACGCCAGATGAGCTCTCAGCCAAAGAAATTATTTTCGAAAAAAATGGCCTGATAATCGCCTGTCAAATGCTTCACTTTGCTGAAGAGTACGCACTCTTAGCCGAAAATCAACCTTTGCCACGAAAAAGCACTCTTTTAACCCTAAATCCCTTTATAGACTCTAGAGGATTAATGAGAGTCAACGGGCGGTTAGCATTCTCCCCTACATTAAGCTACGATGAACGTTACCCCATTATACTCCCCTATCATGCACGTTTTACGCGATTATTTTTAACTTATCTACATAAGTTTTCACTGCATGGCCAAAATGCCCTTTTACACCGGCTTACTAGACTTCACTATTATGTCCCTAAACTTAAGACGCTGATAAAATTCACATTATCAAAATGTATGAAATGCGTAAGAGAAAAACATCAGCTTAGTCAACAAATCATGGCTGCATTACCCCCCGAGCGCACAAGCTTGACGCGCCCGTTTTATCATACAGGAGTTGACTTCGCCGGACCCTTCGCCTTAAAGTCTTATGTGGGTCGCGGGTGCAAGGTCACGAAAGGTTACGTGCTGGTTTTCGTCTGTTTTGCCACCAAAGCAATCCATCTGGAGGCCACCGGAGATATTTCAACACAAGCTTTCCTAGCCGCTTTCGCCCGGTTTTTCTCCAGGCGAGGTACCCCCCATACTATGTATTCGGATAACGGCACCGCCTTTGTGGGCGCAGCTAATACACTTCAGAAGGATACACAGCATTTTCTTGCTCTTGTAAAAAAGGGCCTATTATCGCAAGATAGTTTTCAGCCGGTAAAATGGAATTTCATTCCCCCTGGTGCTCTGTTATAATGTCTCCCATTATTCCCCTGACCCAAACTACTAATACTGTAATTTAACAGTCACATGTATACAACTTTGCATACATACTTATTGCAATTATTTAATCTTTTTTATTCCAGACATTTTTATTGAGAATTGTTTTTAACACAATTTCCATTCTCATAAAAAATGCAATGTAACATATTTTATTTTTCCAAATAATTATTGTTTTGACATAAGTTTGTTTTGTTCCCAAACCAATAACGGAAACAAAACACATATTCATACGTTCACAGTTCATCTTTACAATAAATATAGTTAATAATTTAGTATTTGTTTATTGCATCAATTATTTTTAATATTTTAACTTTTTTATTGTATCAATTATTTTTTATCACATTGTATTTTGCTGATTTATATTTTGTTTGATTATTTAGTTTTATTTGTTTGTCTGCTAGAGTTCTTTGCACCCTACTGCTGAACAAGCAGAACTGATCGTTGCATGCAATGACCCACATAACGACATAAATACCTGGTCAGCAAGATACAATGTTTTTAGAGTTTATTAACTTTTCTGTTTTTAGAGTTTATTATTTTTTGTATTCAACATTTTTCTTGGTAACTTGATACTTTATTGCAAGGTTGAAATTACTCAGCACTTTAAATTGTTCTTTTTGTTTTTAATTTTAATGTTTTTTTTATTTGCAAGTTT
The DNA here is from genome assembly GCA_930367215.1 of Pollenia angustigena. Classification (NCBI taxonomy): domain Eukaryota; kingdom Metazoa; phylum Arthropoda; class Insecta; order Diptera; family Polleniidae; genus Pollenia; species Pollenia angustigena. The sequence goes on along the minus strand of OV884056.1, from coordinate 94,249,876 downwards.
TAGTAATTAATTAATTAGTATATAAGACAAAAAATCTAAATAAAGAAATGAGAAGGTTTTTAATAAGCAACCAAAACTAACATTTGTGATTACTTTCTCCTCGCCATTTGTAACCAAGTTCCAAGTGCTTGAGTTACTAAGTCTAATTGTCCTGGTGTTACTGCCGGAACAATTCTCCAAACGCTACTCGGCTCATTGCCCTGTAGAATAGGCTCAACAAACAAAATAAGGTTAAACAAACTAGTTTAACCCAATTCAGTATCCGCTGAATTAAACATTGGTGACCCCGACGTGATCTTTTTCTTCTGTTTGACAACTAGCCCTGCAGAAGTTGTAACCAAGTCCAAGTACTTGTGTTATACGTTGAAAAACTCGTCCTGGTGGCACTACCTGGACAAGTCTGTTACAAAATTCAAACAACGATCAGCAACTCAGCTGACCAGTTCAACAAATTCCTTTTATAGGATCATACATCAATTTAGATAAAACCTCGCTACACTTTGTGAACACCACAATGACCACCCCGATGGATCAACTCGCTACAGCCCAGCACACGACAGGAGAAGTCATACAAAACATCATCAGGAACTTCAAAAAGGATCCTGCTTCAAGGAAAACCTTGCATTACTATGAAGAGCGACTCAACCGACTGGATGCAGCATGGGCGGAGTTTGAAATCGGCGACAACAAAATACGATGCCTCGAGCAGCCGCCACTAGACCACGAATATTTCACTGAAGGTTATTACGATAAAATATCGAATCTTACAACCAGCTACCGGGAAATATTTGAAGCAGCTATGATGGAAGCTCCGAAGGCGTCAACAAAGGACACTGATCAACAGGTAACCATCAGTGCTCCTTTACCACCAGCTAGATCAGCGACGTCTAAAGGCGGCGCATCTACCACCTCTAATTCATTAGTTAGAAGGCAAAACGTTATGATGGCATCCCTTAAACGGCTACTCAGCAGGGACCCATCAGCAACAAATATGCAGCTTAAAGAAAAACTTTGGGCACAAATTCAAGAGTTGCATTTCGCAGTTTGGGAGGCCAGCGATGATCCACTACAAGAAGGGTACAACATGGAAACCTACATTGATCTGGAAAAATTAATAATTGAAAACTTTAAGCTGTCGTCACAAGGATCACAGCAAGGTAGCGAGTTCGCGCAACCTAACGTTCTTCCGCTTCCAAAGGTGACAATTCCAAAGTTCAGTGGGGATTATGTAAAGTGGAGAGCTTTTTCTGACCTATTCTCGCAACTAGTGGATAGTCAACAACTCCCAAAGGCACAAAAAATGTGGTATCTGAAGTCAAATTTGGGAGGCGAGGCTGAAAAACTAATCAGCCATCTTTCAGCAACAGCAGATAACTACACCACTGCTTGGAGGCTATTAAAAGAACGCTATGATAATCATCGCATTATTGTAACAACCACAATGCAACAGCTATTGGATCAACCCAATGCAGGACCTTCTGCGTCATCAATAAAACAATTACATGACACCACGAAGGAATGTTTACACGCATTGAACAATATCGGAATTGATACTGCATCTTGGGACCCAATGCTTCTCCACATATTGATAAAAAAAACTGGATCGAAGCACACACGTTCTATATGAGAGGTCAATTGTGAACCCGAAGGAGCTACCACAAATAACACATTTCTTGGCGTTTCTTGAAACGCGCTTTCAATCTTTGGAAGCAATGAGCTACAAGGAGAAACCCTCAAAGGTGTCCGTATCGGCGGCCTCAACTCAACAAGGTACAGGTACCTGCTCACTGTGTAAAACAGGCCATCATCCACTTTATCGCTGTAAAAAATTCCAAGAGTTATCCCAGTCAAGGCGCCTTACTCACGTTCAAAACCAAAAGCTTTGTGTAAACTGTTTAAGGGCAGGGCACTCGGCCATATCTTGCACGTCAGGATCATGCAACAAATGCAAGAAAAAACATAATTCACTACTGCATTTGGAAAACAATAATCACCAAACTAGAACAAGTAAGAGCAGCTCAGAGATGACAGCATCAGCGACGACAACTGAAGTTGAGCCAGCAGCAAATCAGTTATCTGACGCTAGTGAGCTGCCAATTAAATAATTCATATGTCCTACTCAGCACAGCAATGGTAAAAATTAAAACTGAAGGAACCGAAATTGAATGTCGAGCTTTGCTTGATTCAGGCTCTCAAGTAAACTTAATTACAGAACGTTTAGTACAACGGCTTCGCATTTCAAAACAGCCATCATATATCAACATCAATGGCATCGGTAATACTAACACCAAAACTCAACATCGCGTAAATGTTTCTCTGCACTCTCGACTCAACGGCTTCTCAACCCGCCTGGAGGCACTTGTTCTACCTCGTATCATTGCACCTCAACCATCACAGTTCATTGATATTGAGGACTGGCCACTACCGAAGAACCTGATGTTAGCAGATCCCTGTTTTAACCGATCAAACAAAATCGATCTCTTACTAGGCGCGGAGCATTACCACCAGCTACTGGCAATCGGACAAATAAAGTTGTCTGAAAAGCTTCCAATCCTACAAAACACTGTACTGGGTTGGATTGTAGCAGGAAGAATACACGGCGAACATCCATCTAATGCAACATGCGGAATACTAACATCAGATGAAGATCTTGAAGCATCAATCGCTCGGCTCTGGGAATTAGAGGATATTACAACAACTAAAAAACCGTTATCGATACCAGAAAGGTTATGCGAAGAACATTTTGAAGGAAATACAACAAGAAATAATCAAAATCAGTTTGCAGTACGAATACCATTTTGCAAAAATCCTAATGCTCTAGGCGAGTCTCACGGTATTGCGCTTAATCGATTTCTTGTTCTTGAGCGCCGGCTACAGAAAAATCCTGAATTGAAGACCAAATATACCGAATTCATGAACGAATACGAGTCACTGGGGCATATGACAAAATGGATACCAACATCCACAGCTTCCCCAGCCTACTACATCCCACATCATTGCGTCTTGAGGCCCGAAAGTTCAACCACTAAGCTTAGGGTGGTATTTGATGCCTCGGCTAAAACCTCATCAGGATACTCGTTAAACGATCTGATGTACACAGGGCCAACATTGCAAAGTGAGTTACTGTCCATCTTACTAAGATTTCGAATGCCAAGATTCGTGTTTACCACGGACATTGCAAAAATGTACAGACAGATCTTAGTAGCTCCCGACGATCGCCAGTAACAACTTATTATTTGGAGGAAGAACAATACGGACCCTATCACATATTACAAACTCAACACAGTGACATATGGCACCAGAGCTGATCCATATTTGGCAACTAAATGCCTCCAGCATATAGCCAAAGAAAATGGTATCAGATTCCCTCTCGCTTCCAAGTTTCTCCAAGAGAATTTTTACGTAGATGACGGCCTGGGTGGGGCTGATAGCCTAGCAACCGCACTCCAAATACAAGAACAACTTGTGCAAATTCTGAAGGAAAGGGGCTTCACTTTGCGTAAATGGTGCGCCAATCACCCAAAATTGCTCCACAATGTACCACAAGGAGACGTAGAAGTCAATCTAGACTTCGAGAGTAACAAGATGGACTCGATAACCACGTTAGGGATTATTTGGCTACCAAAAGATGATAAGTTAGGAATAAAGGTAAACATAACCGACATAAAAAGAATCACCAAGCGTTCCGTCACATCGGATCTTGCAAAAATCTTTGACCCCTTATGCCTACTATCGCCTATAGCCGTTACCGCCAAGATATTCATTCAAGAATTGTGGAAACTAAAACTCGATTGGGATCAATCACTCCCTGAACACATGCATACTAAATGGAACAGTTTCCGCACAGAATTAAATGAGTTAAAGACATTGCAGCTACCAAGACATATCTTCAATGGAGGAATTCCCGAATCCATCCAACTACATATTTTCACAGATGCTTCAGAAAAGGCATATGGAGCAGCGGCTTACATTCGATCCACTGAGAAAAACGGTTCAATTATAACACGATTACTGTGCGCGAAATCCCGGGTCGCTCCACTTAAAACTCAAACCATACCTCGACTGGAGCTTTGCGCTGCGGCATTAGGAGCACAGCTAGCCGCAAGAATCACAAGGGACCTTCAACTAACAAGCCAAGTGTGGTACTGGACAGACTCAGAAATTGTATTATCATGGATAAACTCACCAGCATCACTCAACACCTTTGTAGCCAATCGAGTGTCAAGCATTTTACAAACAACGCAAGCAACACAATGGCGACACGTCAGCACAAAAATCAATCCCGCAGACATCTTATCACGGGGGATCGCACCCAGACGCCTCAAAGACTGTTCTTTATGGTTCTTTGGCCCCCTATTTTTACATGGCCAAGAACTAGCTTGGCCTCCCAAATATAATCCAGCCCATGCTATTTCAACGGATCTGGAAAGAAAAGTTAAACAGTCGCTAACAATGACGTCAACGGACGCAGAATTTATATACAAAATAAACCACAAGAACTCCTTCAGGCGCCTTCAGCACATCCTTGGATACGTTCTGCGCTTCATCACTCAAACCAGATGCAAGAAAGGCTTAGTAAAGAATCATTAACAACAACTGAGTTAAACAATGCTCTAAAATTGATCATAAAGCAAATGCAAGCAACGGATTTTAAACAAGAAATCCATAAACTTACTAAATACAAAGAGCTACGCGGAACAAGCAACCTAAGTAACCTGTCACCTTTTTTGGATACAGATGGTTTAATCCGTGTAGGAGGTCGACTTGAAGCCTCTCCATTCGACTATGACTCAAAACACCAATATCTGATCCCGTACAATGATCCAATTGCAAAACTTTTATTTGAAATGACTCATAAGGACAACAAACATTGTGGGGCACAAACACTTCTAGGAACAGTGAGACAACGATTTTGGCCAATTAAAGGGAAAATCATGGCAAGAGCAACAATTCATCAATGCACAACCTGCACTAGGGCCAAGCCAGCTCTGCTTCAGCAAGTCATGGGAAACCTGCCATCCACCCGAGTAACGCCAGCAAGACCGTTCATTAACTCTGGAGTAGACTATTGCGGTCCAATCATAGTTCACTACAAGGGGAGGGGCAAACGGCCACACAAGGCATACATTGCTGTCTTTTGTTGTTTTGCGACGAAGGCAGTACATCTGGAGCTGGTAAGCGATCTCACCACCGACGCATTCATCGGAGCCATCAAACGATTTGTCGGTCGACGTGGACATTGCCAAAATCTTTACTGCGATAATGCCACAAACTTTGTAGGGGCAAGAAATAAATTGCCTGAACTATCATCCGCAATTTACTCAAATGAAGCAAAGGCAGCAATTGAGAATGCATGCAGTAAAAAGGGCATACAATTTCAGTTCATACCACCCAGAGCGCCACATTTTGGAGGACTGTGGGAAGCTGCAGTTAAATCTGCCAAACACTTGTTAATCAGAAGCCTCGCTAATGCATCATTAACTTACGAAGAGCTAGAAACACTGGTCATCGAGGTCGAAGCTATATTAAATTCCAGACCAATTTCACCAATGTCAAATGATTCTAATGACATAGGTGCACTGACTCCAGGCCATTTTTTGATTGGCGAACCTCTAACGGCGCAAGTTGATACTAATGCAATATCGGAAAGGGCAAATTTAGCTACTCGTTGGAAATTAGTATCTGCCCTCAAACACAACTTCTGGGGAAGGTGGTCCCGAGACTACATCAACGAATTGCAATACCGCAACAAGTGGAAGGAACAATCAAGAAATCTACAACCCGGAACTATCGTCATCCTCAAGGAAGATAACAGCCCAGTGATGAAATGGCCCTTAGGCCGAGTAATCCAAACCTACAAGGGAGACGATGGCATTGTCAGAGTGGCAGATGTCAAAACTACGTCAGGTATACTCAAAAGAGCAGTCCAGTGTCTAGCACCACTCCCCCGAGAACCGATCGAAGACAAAAATGAAAGCAATTCGGAAGAGGAATCATCTGAGCCTAAACCCAAAAGATTACGGCTACCAGCTAGCAATCTAGGCCTTACATTGTTGGCGCTATTTCTGATATTCCCAATGATACTAGGAGGACCAATCAATCATGTACAATTTGAGTCCAAGCTAGGAATTCATTTCGAGGAAATGGGCTCGACTTACATATCAACAAGTCAGTGGAAGCTGGTGGTGTACTATAATCTATCATCATACTGGACTGACATGGGATTCTTAGGACAAGGAATCCACTCCTTGAACACACTATGTGACAAAATGGAACACAATACATCATGCCGCAACACATTAGAACATCTTCGACACGTTGAAACAGAGCTGCGATTGGACAACAGATTACTTCACAAATCAAGACAGAGAAGAGGTGCTGTTGATGTAATCGGGAACATTGCTCATTCATTGTTCGGGGTACTTGACTCTGAATACGCAGAAAAAATGTCCGCAACAATCTCAAACCTGCAAGAAAACGACTCACACATCTTAAACCTGATAAAAGAACACACATCCATAATCAATTCAACCATGAATATTGTGAAGCAAGGTCTAACAGCCTCAAGGTTCAAGTTTGACCTGATTGTATCAAAAATATATGAAATCATGAAATCCGAAGATACATTAAAGCAAGAGCTATGTCAATTGAAGCTAGCGCAGCTGTTCAGCACGGGCATGATGCAACTTTTGCTTATTGCCAACAATTTGCAAAGAATACAAACCTACATTCTGGATGCACTGACTGACACTCACTACGGAAAAATTCATCCTTTACTGCTTACCCCACCGCAACTAGAAACTGAAATACAAAAAATCAAAACCCACATACCTCAGTCATTGAAGCTGCCAGCACCAGAATATGACCTACTAGAGTTCTACAAATTAATGAAAATACAGGGTGGCCTCACTCGGGAACTTGCTGTGTTTAAGATAACTCTACCATTAATAGAACATGAAAGATTTAAACTGTACAACGTAGTGCCTGTCCCGACTGCTATAAATCATACTATGCTAACAATTGACGTCTGCAGTACGACGATAGCGATAAACCCAACCTTACGGCGTTACTTCCCAGTATCATCAGCGCAGTTAAAAGGATGCGATCCAGTCGGTCTGAATATATTTATATGCTATAATGTGCAACTACAATATAACTTTGGAGCTGAAAAATGTTCTTGTGAAATCAACTTATTCAACAATATAACCATACCAAAGTGTCCTCTAAAGAATTTCCCGACTAACGTAACTTGGACTCCTTTAACTCACAAAAATAAATGGTTGTACTCATCTTCATCTCTTACACATGCTGTGGCCGTTTGCAGGAAAGAAATTATACCAATAAACCTAGTCGGATCAGGTGTTCTAACCATCAATCCAGAATGCATTCTTAAGCATGATTCCATCCACATATATGGACAACAATCAATATCAACAAATATCTCTTCATCCTACACTAGCCTGGGAAATATTTCAGAATTATCCGATCAATACACGTCTAGAATTAACCACATCAATGGCACTACCGCTTTACCAAGTCCAGACCAAATCGCGCAACAACTCATCAAATTGACAGCTGCGCAACAGAAACTAGAAGCCCTGAACGCGTCCAAGATGCAATCTCACCCATCCTCAAAACACAACACCACCATTGCATACTCTGCGTTAATCATCAGTGCAATATCCATCATTTACCTCTTAATTAGAGCATGGTTACGCAAAAGGTCAAATCCTACCCAAATCCCAGAAATACCTCAAACATCTAACAACATTCAAGCTCCGTCGCCAGCCCCTCGACAGAAATTTACTATCCAAGTTTGAAGATAAATGCTAGTTGAGCGTAGCGTCAACGGGGGGTGCATGTTCATACGTTCACAGTTCATCTTTACAATAAATATAGTTAATAATTTAGTCTTTGTTTATTGCATCAATTATTTTTAATATTTTAACTTTTTTATTGTATCAATTATTTTTTATCACATTGTATTTTGCTGATTTATATTTTGTTTGATTATTTAGTTTTATTTGTTTGTCTGCTAGAGTTCTTTGCACCCTTCTGCTGAACAAGCAGAACTGATCGTTGCATGCAATGACCCACATAACGACATAAATACCTGGTCAGCAAGATACAATGTTTTTAGAGTTTATTAACTTTTCTGTTTTTAGAGTTTATTATTTTTTTTATTCAACATTTTTCTTGGTGACTTGATACTTTATTGCAAGGTTGAAATTACTCAGCACTTTAAATTGTTCTTTTTGTTTTTAATTTTAATGTTTTTTTTATTTGCAAGTTTTAGTAATTAATTAATTAGTATATAAGACAAAAAATCTAAATAAAGAAATGAGAAGGTTTTTAATAAGCAACCAAAACTAACATTTGTGATTACGTTCTCCTCGCCATTTGTAACCAAGTTCCAAGTGCTTGAGTTACTAAGTCTAATTGTCCTGGTGTTACTGCCGGAACAATTCTCCAAACGCTACTCGGCTCATTGCCCTGTAGAATAGGCTCAACAAACAAAATAAGGTTAAACAAACTAGTTTAACCCAATTCAGTATCCGCTGAATTAAACAACACACTTATGCTTAATAGGCAAAATCGACGAAGAAAACATTCTTCATAAACATACAACTTTGCACACATACTTATTACAATTATTTAAATTTTGTTTATTGCCAAATTTTATTCCAGACATTTTTATTGAGAATTGTTTTTAACACAATTTCCGTTCTCATAAAAAATGCAATGTAACATATTTTTTTTTTCCAAATAATTATTGTTTTAACATAAGTTTGTTTTGTTCCCAAAACCATTAACGGAAACAAAACACACTTATGCTTAATAGGCAAAATCAACAAAGAAAATATTTTTTATTGCTTATTAATTAATTGTAAATTAGTATATAAGAACAAAATTAATAAAGACGAATGTGCAGTTATTTTTTAAAGAAGAAAGTGAAAGGTGTTTTATTTTTAAGTTAAAGTTCAAGTATAGAACTTGAAAAGTTTTTATTTTTAAGTTAAATTAAGTTAAAGCATAAAACTGGCGCAGTCGGTAGGATACCGCAAAGTCCTACCCAACATAAATAAATAAAAAAGATTTTGTTTAAGTGAACGGTAGTACGTTGATTTTCTAATACTTTATGCGGTAACCTATAGTGAAGAATTGTGAGCAAAAGATTGCTACATTCAAAACTTTTTATATAAAATACGAAGGATCGTATAGTGAAGAATTGTGAGCAAAAGATTGCTACATTCAAAGTTTTTATATAAAAAAAAAAAAAACATAATATACGAAAAATCGTATAGTGAAGAATTGTGAGCAAAAGATTGCTACATTCAAATACGAAAGATCGTATAAGCAACTGTGAGCAAAAGATTGCCACATTTATCCTGCTAAATAATAAAATTTTTTTAGTTAATAAACAAAATTTTTTTAAGTGAATTAAGAAACTAAAATCAAATTAAAAAAAAAAAGAACACAACAGAACAATTTCTAAAAATTCAAGAACTGAAAATACTGCATCTTATATAAAATTTTATAAACAAAAAACAAAAATTCCTGTATCTGAGAGAATTTTTTTTTTCCTGAAAATCATCTTAAAATAAATAAACTTAAAGATTAAAAATAAACTTTATTGAAAGATCCTTGTGCAAAAGAAAATACGTTAAGAAGAAAAGATTGTGAATAATACAGAGGAGCTTTAAGAAGGAAGACCCCAAACCAAAGGAACGAATCCAGAAGTCAACTATAATACGTCAATAATATATATATATATATATATATATATATATATAAAAATGAAAAATGTTTGTATGTGTGTTTGTTTGTTTGTTTGTTGGCTTATAGACTCCTAAACTACTGAACCGATTTTCCTGAAATTTTTACAGATACATCACGTGAGCCCTGAAAATAAAATAGGCTACTTATTTTTTCGATAGGGGCAGGGGAATTGGTACCCCCCATAGGATGCCAATATTTATTATCGCATATCTTAAGAGTCGCTGGACGCATTTTGCTGAACTTTTTGTAGTAGGATCTTCTGAACCCCGAAATTGAAATAAAATAGCAGCGGGGGTATTTGAATCCCCCATAGGACGCCAATGTTTAACATCGCATATCTTAAGAACTGTTATAGTGAGAATGTTCAAACTTTCTAGAAGTCACTCTTATGGTATACTACACTTTTGAAAATAAAAATAAAGCGGGTAGGCGCAGGGGGGAAATACCTCCCATAGGATGCATATATTAAATATCGCTCAACTGAAGAGCTATTAAAGGGAGAGTCTTCAAACGTGGGTTAAGCTACTATTATAGTAAACTATAAATTTTCAATATAAAAATGGGCGGGAGAGACAGGGGAGGAGCAGTACCCCTCATAGATAGAAATATTAATAAGAGCCACTGCACGCATTTTGTTGAAATTTTGGTAGTAGGATCTTCTGAGTCCCAAAATTGAAATAAAGTAGCAGCGGGGGAAGTGGTTTTCCCCATAGGACGCCAATGTTTAATATCGCATATCTTAAGAACTGTTATAGTGAGAATGTTCAAACTTTGTAGAAGTCACTCATATGGTATACTACACTATTGAAAATAAAAATAAAGCGGATAGGCGCAGGGGGGGAAATACCTCCCATAGGATCCATACATTAAATATCGCTCAACTGAAGAAGTATTAAAGGGAGGGTCTTCAAACGTAGTTAAAACTACTATTATGGCAAACTTTAAATTTCAATATAGTAATGGGCGGGGTAGACAGAGGAGGAGCAGTTCCCCTCATAGATAGAAATGTAATGAAGAGCCGCTGCAAGCAATTTGTTGAACTTTTGGTAGTAGGATCTTCTGAGCCCCAAAATTGAAGCAAAATAGCAGCGGGGGAAGTGTTACCCCCCATAGGATGCCAATGTTTAATATCGGATATCTTAAAAACTGTTATAGTAAGAATGTTCAAACTTTGTAGAAGTCACAGTTATGGTATACTACACTTTTGAAAACAGAAATAAAGCGGGTATGCGCAGGGGGAAATATCTTCCATAGGATGCATATATTCAATATCGCTCAACTTAAGAACTATTGAAGGCAGAGTCTTCAAACGTGGTTAAAGCTTCTATTATGGTAAACTATAAATGTCAATATAGAAATGGGCGGGGTAGCCAGAGGAGGAGCAGTACCACTCATAGATAGCATTATTAATAAGAGCCGCTGCAAGCAATTTGTTGAACTTTTGGTAGTAGGATCATCTGAGCCCCAAAATCGAAACCCCCATAGGACGCCAATGTTAAATATCGCATATCTTAAGAACTGTTAAAGTAAGAATGTTCAAACTTAGTAGAAGTCACTCCTATGGTATACTACACTTTTGAAAATAAAAATAAAGCGGGAATGCGCAGGGGAAAAAACATTCCATAGGACGCATATATTAAATATCTCTCAACTGAAGAAGTGGTTAAAGCAGTGTAGCGAAGCGCACCGGGTTAAGCTAGTATATATATATATAAAGTAAGCCTTTATTTTTTCTCCTTATTTTATTTTTTAGTTAAAATAATACATACATATAAAAAAGAAAAAAAAAAAACGAATGTGTCTATAAACCAAACCTTCTTATTAGTGTAAAATCTTCTTTAAATTTTCTATGAGTGATAGTGACGACGTGTCCGAATACCCATCTGATTTAGAATACGAAATAGAAAGCGACGATTACATAGCTAAAATACTTGATTCAGGAATAGAATCGAACGACGGGTATCTAACGGACGAGATAAACCAAGATAGACGTGACGAAAGATTGAGTAGGAATAGACGAATATTTAGGAAAAGGGTCAGAAGATATTTAAGATAAAATTAATTTAAAATAAACTCTAATACAGACCAAACTCAACAGAAAAAAAAACAATCCTTTTATTGTATAAAAGATGGCGCAAATTAGTTTTGACCCACTTAAATATTTAGGAACTCTTCCCGAATTCAATGGGGATAACAGAGAGCTACAAAATTTCATTAAATTAATAGACAGAGTACATCATATTCTACAAACTTACGATGACATTTCACAATGACTGTTTTCCGACCTAATTAAAAACAAACTGAAAGGGAAAGCTAGGGAAGTAATCGATATAAACTTTCAGGCAACCTCATGGACAGATATTAAATTGGAACTTCAAAATAACTTTGGAGATAGATTAAGTTGCGACGAACTATTTGACTCACTTCGAGCAACCACCTTCAAAACAACCAGTTTAGAATTTTTTGAAGAAATTAAGAATAAACTTAGACGACTAAATAGCAAGACACTTTTTGTACTAGGACAAGGCCAGGATCAAGGAACCCTAAACACAGTTGCCCAGAATAAGTCTCGCACAGCATTGAACGTTTTCAAGTCAAAAAATACCTGAGCCGATGAAAACAATATTGACATGTAGGAACCCCGGCACCTTAGAAGAAGCTATGAATATACTGTTCGAAGCGGGATATGCACACCTTCGAGTAGATACTAAGCAACATTTTAATTATAACAGAAATGAACAAAAGCAGCAAAATCCTAAACAACAAAATTTTAAACCACACTTTCAAGCCCAACCAAGGAATATAGTACCAACATTCCAAAACAATGGTAGAAATTTCTCAAATCAAAATCAAGGAAGAAATTTTCAAACACAATACCCACAAAGACAATTTCTCCAACAGTTCTCAAATCAAAATCAAGAAAGAAATTTTCAAACACAATACCCACAAAGACAATTTCCCCAACAGTTCTCAAATCAACAACCACAAACACAAAACACCAGGAACCCCCCACAAAACATACGATACCCAACACAACAATACCAATACTCCCAAAATCCACAACAACAGCAAATACCACCCCCTGAACCCATGGACATAAACAACCATGAAGTAGACGAAGAAAATTTTATACAATACCCAACACAACAACAATATCAACATTTCCGAAACCCAACACAACAAGAATACCAACACTTCCAAAACGAACAACGACAACATATTCCACCTAATGACGCAAACAACCACATAATAAACGGGGAAAATTTTCAATCACCAGCCTCGGGAACCTTCCACATATAGAAATTCAAACTAAACTAGGACACATAAAATTATTAATCGACACTGGTGCAACCAACTCAATCCTGAACCCTGGCATCTGTCATCCTAAATGGTTGCACACAACAGATCCTATTACTATAAAAACATTACTTAATAAAACCCAATTTAAAGCTAGAATTAAGACTTTTAAAGAATTCGGAAAAAAACTCGACTTCATAGAATTTTTTATAATGAAATTCCACGATTATTATGATGGCCTAATAGGGAATGACATACTCATACCATTGGAAGCATGTATAAATTATAAAAATAAAACGATTGAAATAGGCGACTTAACCCTACCTATTTTCCAAGACTACCAAAAAATAACCAAAGACGAACATAAAAATGAAGATAAGAAAACCCAAAACTTAGAAAGAATATATTTTGAAGAAACATTACAAGACACTAAAGTAACTCTTGAAAATCAAATTCGAACAAATCACCTTAATAGCGAAGAGAAATCACACCTATTAAAAATCATAAAAAACTATTCTGAAATATTTTACCAAGAAAATTCCAAACTTTCATTCACATCTGCTATAAAGCATAATATCCGCACTGTCAATAATGTTCCAATATTTACTAAATCATACCGATACCCTTATATACATAAACAAGAAGTAGAAAACCAAGTTCAAGAAATGCTTAGACATAAGATAATTAGACCCAGCAACTCTCCCTATTCTGCACCTGTATGGATTGTGCCGAAGAAGGCCGACGCCAGCGGGAAAAGTAAATGGCGTCTTGTCATCGATTACCGTAAATTAAACGAGGTAACAGTGGATGACAAATACCCGATGCCAAATATCGATGAAATATTAGACAAACTGGGAAGATGCCAGTACTTTACCACCCTTGATTTAGCCAAGGGGTTTCATCAAATCGAGATCGCTGAAGAAGACATTCATAAAACCGCTTTCAGCGTGGAAAACGGTCATTATGAATTCTTACGAATGCCGTTTGGGCTGAAGACAGCCCCAGCGACATTTCAAAGACTGATGAATACAGTCTTAAATCAGTATATAAATAAGATATGTCTAGTTTATCTAGACGATATTATAATTTTCTCCACGTCATTACAAGAGCATCTAAACTCTATTAGACTAATATTTAATAAATTAAGAGAAGCTAACCTTAAGATTCAATTAGACAAATCGGAATTTTTAAGAAAAGAAACTGAATTCCTGGGACATATTGTTACACAAGAAGGAATAAAACCAAACCCAAAAAAAATTGAGTGCGTTAAGAACTTTCCCATTCCTAAGACCCCCAAACAAATTAAGCAATTTCTTGGCTTACAGGCTATTACAGAAAATTCATCAAAGATTACTCACTGGTAGCAAAACCAATGACTAGATACCTAAAAAAGGACGCTAAATTAAATATATCAGACCCACAATACCAAGACAGTTTCAATACTCTAAAAACTTTGTTAATAAACGAACCAATCCTTACATATCCAGATTTTTCAAAAAGGTTTACAGTCACTACAGACGCTAGTAACTTCGCTTTAGGCGCAGTATTATCCCAAGATAACCATCCAATCTGCTTCGCAAGCCGTACACTTAACGAATGTAATTACAGTACAATAGAAAAGGAACTTTTAGCGATTGTTTGGGCCACAAAGTACTTTAGACCATACATTTTTGGGCGGAAATTCGTCATCGAGACAGACCACAAACCATTAACTTGGCTATTTTCAATCAAAGAGCCCAATTCGAAACTAGTCAGATGGAGGCTCAAGCTCTCAGAATTCGATTATGAAATTAAGTACAAAAAAGGAACGAAAAACAGCAACGCTGACGCGCTGTCAAGGATAGAGCCTCAAGTTGTTGGCATAAATTCATTGGAAGTCGAACCACTTACTATAAGAGAAACCGAATCCCCCATCAATATCTTTAAAAACCAAATCATTATTAAGAAAATTGTATCAGGTTCAGCTAGAATAAAAAATGAAAAAGTATTTAAAAATAATAGAAAAATCATAGGAATCAAAGAACTCGATAGGGATACAGCAATTTCGCTGTTAAAGAACCACTTTCACCCGAACCGAACGAATTCTTTGATATAATAAGAGGCATTTACGAAGAACTCTTCTCAAATAATAATAACTTTAGGATAATAAGATGCGCTAAATTGCTAAAAGATATCAGCGATGAAGATCAATTAGTAAAATTAATAGAGGAAGAACACAGAAGTAAAAATCATAGGGGAATACAGGCTGTTTATGAGCATCTCAAAACCGAGATATATAATCCCCAGCTTAAATTAAGGATAACACAGTTCATCAACAATTGCGAAATATGCACTCTGGAGAAATACGATAGAAAACCACCCAAAATACAATACAAAATCAGTGAAACTCCTTCAAAACCTCGAGAGATTGTACATGTGGACGTATTCTACACTTTAGGAAAAGACATCTTTATGACAATAATAGATAAATTCTCAAAACACGCCGTGGCCTACAAACTAAACGGTAGAACCTGGGTAGAATTTAAAACAAAAATTTTACAGTATATAAACACATATGGAAAGATCCAAAAAATAGTTGTAAATAACGAATTAGGATTTAAGGCTATTCCCATGCAAGAATTCCTAAGGAAAGAAACCATTAACATACATTTTACGTCAAATAGTAACCATACTTCTAACTCAGATATCGAAAGACTACACAATACAATTAACGAACATATCAGACTCTTAAGACACGACACAAGCAGTAAAGACGACACTACAGAAGAAAAGATGATGAGAATTATAGGTTTTTACAACAATACAATTCATAGTACAACTAAAATCAAGCCAATTGACTTTTTAACGGGAAAAATTACGGAGGAAAGATATAATGAAATCCACGACCTAATAGTTAGACAAAAAGAAAAATATATAGGTAAACTTAATAAAGACAGAACTGACATACAAATAGAAGAAGGAATTAATTATATTAAAGAAGTTAGGGGAGGTAAGAACCATAGGAAGTACAGGAAAATACACTCAAAGAAAATCGACGAAGACCACATAGTAAATACCAAGACGGGACACAAATATTATAAGACTCATGTTAAACCTAGAAAGAGATATCAAGACAAAGATAACCCAACTATACCGAGTACAACATGATTTTTTTTTTCCAGATGACGACTTGGACGTTAATATTAATGATACTAGTAACTGCAAATGCACAATACTTAGATATTCAGGATCTAACAAATAACAATGGGTATATCCCAATTAAATTAGAAGAAATTAGACCAATCGAAAGCTATTCGAAAATAATACACATTATCAACACGACCATGTATGAAGAAACACTAGAACTAATTGGAAACAACGTAGAGACACTCAAAACTACTACAACAGATACAAAAAAACACTACTAGACACAGTCTTCAAAAATTTTGCCATACTAAAAGCTAAGATAGAAAACCTTAACCCACAATTCAGACAAAAACGAGGATTAATTAACATAATAGGAAAAGGACTAAAAATTGTGGCAGGCACAATGGACAGCGAAGATGAAAAACACATTAACTACTATATAAAGCAACTTTACGAAAATAACGGAATTCTAACCAATACAATACATAACCTAACCCAAGTCAACGGCTTCTTCTCAAATCAGATAAAAAACATAACGGATCATATCAATACACAACAAGTACGTGTAGAAAAATATTTAAATCAATTCAAACATACTTTTCAAAACAAAATAGCAACGTTAGAGGACGAAGTTACGTATATGGGACACATTTACCAAATCAACAATGACATCGCACTTTTACGCGATCATATTGACAACTTAGCACAAGTTATATTCTCCAGTAAACTTGGTATTATCCCGACTGATATTCTTACACCCAATGAAATGGATCTAATAACAGACTTTGAGAGTTATACACACATAAAGACATCCGTAGCTTTACACGATAAAAACATATTGTTAATCTTTAAAATACGCTCATACTCAAAAGAAACTCTTAGCAAAATTACTTTTGAACCGATTCCGGACACAAAAAAAACCCTTAGCATTAGAATCATACACAGTTCTCGTCGATCGTAACAAAAATATTTATGAACCACTTTTTCAAGAAAATTTAGAGAAGAATTTAATAATGCTAAAAAATGATTGTATACAAAATATATTAAAATATAAGGAGGCTAATTGCCCAATGAAAAATTCTGAAACAGAAGAAGTAATAGAAATACTTCCTGGTTTACTGATATTTAAAAATTATTTCCAAGATATTAAACATAACTGTAACGACAATGAATTAAAAATTAAAGGAACCTTTTTTATTAAATTCGAAAATTGTAAAATTTCAACTGAAACTAAAAATTTTAGTAATACTTATTTAAGAATAAAAGACAAAATAATACTTCCAAATATTATAACAAAAATCAAAAATAATAAAAATTTTACTCTTAATGATTTAAAACTAGAAACATTATACTAAAAACAAATAAAATACGAAGAAAATCTAAAAAATATATTATTCCAAGATAAAAAAAAGAAAAGTATAAGCTTTAGCATTGATATTGCAATTATATTAAGCCTCATAATTATAATTCTTATATATGTTTTAAGACCAAAACAAATTTTTAATGTTTCGTCGGAGCCTCAATCTAACGGTAGGGGTGTTATAATGTCTCCCATTATTCCCCTGACCCAAACTACTAATACTGTAATTTAACAGTCACATGTATACAACTTTGCATACATACTTATTGCAATTATTTAATCTTTTTTTATTCCAAACATTTTTATTGAGAATTGTTTTTAACACAATTTCCATTCTCATAAAAAATGCAATGTAACATATTTTATTTTTCCAAATAATTATTGTTTTGACATAAGTTTGTTTTGTTCCCAAACCAATAACGGAAACAAAACACACTTATGCTTAATAGGCAAAATCAACAAAGAAAATATTTTTTATTGCTTATTAATTAATTGTAAATTAGTATATAAGAACAAAATTAATAAAGACGAATGTGCAGTTAGTTTTTAAAGAAGAAAGTGAAAGGTGTTTTATTTTTAAGTTAAAGTTCAAGTATAGAACTTGAAAAGTTTTTATTTTTAAGTTAAATTAAGTTAAAGCATAAAACTGTGCTCCCCACATGGGAGGACTCTGGGAGGCTGGAGTGAAAAGTTGCAAGTCTCATCTCAAGAAACTGTGTCATACTCAAAGCTTCACATATGAAGAGTTCAGCACCATGCTTGCACGCATCGAGGCGTGTTTGAACTCCAGGCCTCTAAGTCCGATGAACGAAGACCCACACAACCTATGCGCCTTAACCCCGGGTCATTTTTTAATCGGAACCCCACTGCTATCTCCCCCTGAACCTGATTTAGTGAACCATTCCATCAGTTATGTAAATAGGTGGCAAAAACTGAAAATTCTGCATCATCAGCTTGCCCGTCGCTGGAAGGAGGAGTACTTAGTCGAACTCCACAAAAGAAATAAGTGGAAATATCCCCAGCGAGATTTTTCCAACGGCGATCTCGTCGTGGTGAAAACGACAATTTACCCCCTAATCAGTGGCGTCTAGGACGCATTGAAAAGATTTTTCATGGCTCTGATGATAGAGTAAGAGTTGCTGAAATACGCACTGCCAACGGAATTGTGACCCGACCTATTGTCAAACTCGTTTTACTACCGCTTTCTCCGTCCGCCTGACAATTAATGTTTTTCCCCTATATCTTTCCTGTTTCAGAAATTATGCGTCCACGTCACCGCGAAACCGTTTCACCCCTTGAAGAACGCAAGGTGGGCGGCCGCTTACAAACAAAAACCCCCGACTGCAAAATCTGCCGTAAAGATCACCCTCTCCGCAAATGCGTAAAGTTCTTAAATATGACCGTATCAGACCGGAAAGATGTGGTCGCTCGTCAAAGGTACTGCAGAAACTGCCTTGGGCATTCGCACCTTACTCCAACATGCCGCAGCAAGGAACGATGCAAGAACTGCAATGGCAACCACCACACACTGCTTCACCCCCCGGCCATTACCAGAACCCCCAATGATGCCAGTCTAGCTGATGCTCGAACTGTAACCCCCACCGTACTTTTTCAAATCCGTCTCACGGAAGGCTGGAGACTCGTCCGCGGTCTGATCAACCCCGCCGCTCCGACGAGCTCCATCGCCACGTTTTTGGTGGAAAGGTATCACCAGCCCTTCGAGAGGTACGAGTCGGAGAAGTGGTGCCAAATGTCTATAAGGGCACGGTTTGACCAAGCGGGTTCCATCTCAATCAAGGCCAGGGTGTCGTCGAGTTTGCCGGAAAAGATCCCAACGAAGAAATTAGATCGGAGTGTCGCTGAGATGTACCGTAACTTACGGCTGGCTGACCCTGAATTTTATGAAGGGAACAACGTCAACATCATCCTGGGAGCAGACGTATATCCTCGTTTGATACGCAGCGGCTTGCAGTCGTCATCCCCTGGTTCAACACCACTCGCCCAAGACACCGCCCTGGGATGGGTCATTATTGGCAAGTTTGCCTGATTCCATGGAAATCATCGTCTGCATGACACCACACCTCTACCATTTTTTGTATTACTATTATTATTACTAATGAATTCCTAACACATTATTATTGAATTGATTTATTATATCTAATATTATTGTAATTTAAACTGTACTTCCTGAATGTTGGTTTTTTTTCTGCTACAACTCATCCACCCAGACACGCCAGCTCTCTTTGTTTTATTGCAATAAAGCAAGGGGGGCGGGATGTTTAGGTGCAAGCACGATCTGGCAACTCTTCGAGGTGAATAGACTCACCAGCTGTTTTATGCAGCCATCATACATACTTTGGTCTTGTTGCTTTATTTTCTTTGCCTATCGTTCAGTGCTTTTGTTAATGTGAATCAGTGCGGAGTTGAAATAATCGTCTTTTGATATTTTCTTTTAAACAAGTGCAAAAACTTTTAAATTTTTTAGTGAGTTAATACAAAATAATAATAACAAAACCAAAAAAGGAAAAAAACAACCAACAGACAGTGAACGGATATACCCAGCATTATACTTATGTACATATAATTGAATTTATTAACCAAGTGTAATTAACCATTAAAAATCAAAACGTACATAAAATAATGATAAATTCCCAAATAAATTGTATGGTAAACCACAAGTGTTCAAAAGTTTTCATTTATAAAGCTCAACAGCCTAAAATCCATTGAGATACTATCTCTATAAGTGCAACTCCACTGGGATATCATCCATCGTCAAGCATCAACCACCCCGGCACACCAGGGTTAGCCACCAAACGCCACCATAACTCCACGGATTCCTCCGGATATCAAGTCAAAGCAGGTGCGTCTTTGTGTTGGGTAAGTCTCCCCCCTTTATATTACTTATCTTAACATCAACCCCCTATTTTTACCGAACGTGAGTTGGTCCCAAGTCGGGCGCCAACAATAAGTTAGAAAGGTACTAAGCTAATCCGGCAGTAACTTGCCTAAGTTTTATTTCCAAGGCTCAATAAAGAAAATTCGGCAGTTCCTTTTAACGCCTTAATTACCAGCTGAAACCCCGACAGCTATTTAAAATAACCAAGGGCTATAGGGAAGTTATCCAAATATAAACTTAAAACCCATTACATGGTGATCCTGCCACCCCTCATACATTACATGGCGATCCTGCCCACTCGGACCAGCGACATTTTTACAATCCTACAAAAGTAGATGTCCTTGGAGGTAGACGAAATTTTTGCGCGCTGGGCGCTTTATTTAGATACTTGAGATACCAAAAAGGAAGAAGAGTACGAGCCAGAGCCGGCAAATCAAGATGCACCTCTGTATGAACCACTCCCAGTCAATGTGGGACAAAGGCCGATTACAATAGATGAATACAAAAAAGGCAGCAAAATAAACCGGCAGTACAGACAACGGTGATTAAGAAGAAAAAGAAACGAGCTGGGAAGCAGTACCAGAGGAGGAGGGAACTGGCGATACTATACAGGGACCTTAACTTGGCAACAGAAAAGGCAACTCAAATAAGTATAAGATCAGAAATAAGGAGTTTTAAAGATAAACATTTTTAACAAATCAAATTTTAATAAAAGAGAAAAAAAAGAAGAAACATAAAATTATTAAGAAATTTTTCAATATGACGTGGTGGAAAAATGTTCTAAAAGCAATCCCACTAGTTTTTGCAGGATACAAGGTAGGGAAGAATAAAAATCAAGAAAATGAACATAACAATCAACAGATTGTAGAATATATGAATGCTATAAGATTACAAAATGAACATAACGAAGAGAGTTTGAACATTTTTGAAGTATTAATGATGTTAAGAACACACATCCATACACCTATTCATTTATTTATTTGCTACTTTTAAGAACACACATTTATATCAAATTACCCAATGTTTTAATTTCGTCAATTGCATACACAGCAATTCAAGTTCATTAACCATTGTTCATAATTTGTTTACTAATATAGTTCAGTTACACTAGTTTAAAGTTATTTTGTTAATTGTAATTGTACCTCAAGTTCATTGTCTTTAAAATTATTTATTTTTATTAATTTATTGTTTGTTATTATTTCTGCTTACTTAACATTTTCTTCTAGTTCATTGCTTTCTGTTTGCTATTTTGGAACAATATAAAATTAATATATCTAGCAACTTAGTATTTTGTCAACTTAACATTTTTAGTTTTTAAATTTAGTAAAAATATCGTAATAAAATTCTTAAACATGGTCATTAAGATCAAGTACATCAAACTACTGCATTTTTTATTGACCAGCCCTCTCTTCAAGTTCCAAGTGCTTGAAGAGTAACTAAAAAATAAACAAATTAGTGTTAGATCAAATTTATGTGTTTGATCTGAGTTTACACTAATAAATTCAACATTAACTAACATTTTGGTGACCCCTAGTTTCAGCCGTTTTGTTGAAGATTTTGAGGCTCCTAACAGCGTTAAGGGACCCATGAATACAAAAAGGCACATCTGAACACGCATCCTTTATTCGACGGTCAGCCAGGCGACCGTATTCATCAAGACATCAGTCTACTTTAAGGCACCAAAGTAACATTTTGGTGACCCCAGTTTTGGTTTTTTTGTATAAAATTTTCGAGTTTCCCCCCACCAGCGGTAAGGGACTCTTAAAGTACAAAAAAGCACCTTTTGAACACGCAACCACATCATCAGGACAGCAGTCCATACAACAGGCACCGTAACATTGGTGACCAAATTCATCAGTCCAGCGATTTGGATTGGAGCATATACAACAGGCACCATAACACTGGTGACCAAATCATCAGTTCCTGGATTTTAATCAACAAATCGGCATAACAACAGACAAAATCTACCATATACAACGGAGACGGCGGAACAATTATTGGATGCCCAAAAAAAAAAAACGGGCGAATCAATTCAATCGATAGTCGGAAACTTCAAAAAGGATTCTGCGGACAGAAAATCAACCGCAGAATACTTTGAGGAGCGTTTACGACGACTATCGGAAGCCTGGGATCAGTTTGAGGCCAAGGATACAGAAACGCTGAAAACAGAGCATGAGTATTTTACGGAGGACTATTACTCGAAAATTAGTGAGTTAACAAACTCGTATACAATGTTATTCTCAACAGAGGCTAATCGTATAAAGGCAGTATCCAATCAAAACCTACCAGCAGGTAAAAACACTGGTGCCTCATCCTTGCTTCAGCAGGAGTCCATTAAAAACCAAGGCTTGATCAGGAAAACGCAAGCTCTAAGCAGATTTTTAGAGGTAGAAACCACTACCGATGAAATTCAACCCCTTCCATTCTACGACGTCAAACTAGCAACTATTAACAAACTTTGGGGCCAGATCGAGGACTTATACGACAGTATATGCGAAAGTTTTGACGATCCATTACGTTCTGGTTTTGACATCAACAAGTTTTATGAGTTAAACGACAAGGTTCAAGAGCGTTTGGTAAGCCTGTCCATAATGGCCAACAAGGTACAGAACGACTGTACAATTCAGTCAACTCATTCAAATCAGCCGACTCCTTCAAATCATTCAACTTCTTCATTACATTTACCAAAAGTTACCATACCGAAATTTGAAGGCGACTATTTGAAAAGGCGACAGTTCTATGATTTGTTTTCTGAAATGGTGGATAAACAGCCGATTCCCGCCATTCAGAAAATGTGGTATTTGAAAAACAATGTGTCAGGAGAAGCCGAACATTTAATAAGTCAATTTTCTCTATCCGAGACGAATTATAAGACAGCCTGGGGAACCTTACAGGATCGCTACAACAAGAGAATTTTAGTTTTGAACCTCGTTGATAAAATACTCAACCAAGAGTCCGTGACGTCCTCTGCTCAATCGATCAAATCTATGCATGACACCACCAAAGAGTGCTTACTTGCGTTGAACCATTTAGAAATTGAAACATCTACTTGGGATGCAATACTAACACAAGTATTGATTAAAAAACTTGATAAAAGCACGCACATCAGGTACATGCAATCACTAACCAACCCAAGGGATGTGCCAACGATAACTGAATTTTTATCATTCCTGGAACTTCAATTTCAATCTATGGAGGCAATCGTTCCAAAGGAAAAACCGACACAAAAGGCGGTCTCAACAATAATAACATTCACTGGACACAACATGAGCATATGCAAATTATGCAATAACAGTAGACATAAACTCTACCATTGCAACAAATTCCGCCAATTATCAGAAGGGGAACGACTACGCTGGGTACAACGACAAAATCTATGCGTCAACTGCTTCGGAAGTGATCACGCGTCGAAGAACTGCAAATCAAGTAATTGCAGAAAATGGGAAAAAAGGCACAACACAATGCTTCACTTGGATCGGAAAAACAACAACCAAGAAGATAAAAAATCAGATCCGCATACGGCAAAAAAGACGCCAGATTCAAATGTCGTAGCAATTACATCAGCAACCACCAACGTCGCTGCGGGCCGCCAGGGCTATGTCTTGCTAGCAACGGCAAGAGTGATAATTATAGCCCCAAATGGTGCATCAAACGAATTTAGAGCGGTATTGGATTCAGGATCACAAGTGAATATTGTATCAAAACGTCTTAGCCAAAAATTATCCATTTCACCATCAGGGGCT
The DNA here is from genome assembly GCA_930367215.1 of Pollenia angustigena. Lineage (NCBI taxonomy): Eukaryota > Metazoa > Arthropoda > Insecta > Diptera > Polleniidae > Pollenia > Pollenia angustigena. The sequence continues at coordinate 94,225,674 of OV884056.1, read as the reverse complement.
TCCCTTTGCCTTGACGGCGTCGGTGAAATCCAAAAGAATTCCAAATATCGCACAAACATTCAAATGAAGTCCAGGGAGCTTTGCTTCTCAGTAAACGTGGAAGCATACGTATTACCAAGTATAATTCCCACACAACCAAGTCAACATATTGACATTTCATCATGGGACATTCCCAACAACATTCATCTTGCAGATCCACATTTTGAACAGCAAGAAAAAATGACTTGCTACTGGGAGCAGAGTATTATTACAAACTAACCAAAAATGGGACGATACATCTTGCTGATGATCTCCCCACCCTACAAAACACAACATTAGGATGGATTGTAGGGGGTGCAATAGGAAAAAATCCAATTCCTAATCCATTATGTGCACTTAAATGTGCAATATTTGAAAACAACAATTCATTGGAAGAAGCCATAGAGCATCTATGGAAACTAGATGAGATTGAAACCAGCAAAAAGGTTCTTTCGCCGTCAGAAAAACAATGTGAGTCACATTTTACACAACACACGCACACCGATGTAGATGGCCGCTTCACAGTCAGCCTCCCTTTTCGGGAAAACCCAACAGCATTAGGAGAATCCCATGCAATGGCCTACAACAGGTTTATGGGATAAGAGCGTCGACTCCTAAAAAATGAAGATATTCGAACGCAATATATAAAGTTCATGCGAGAGTACGAGGAACTAGGACACATGCAAAAGGTAAACATTGATAGAGTGTCAAATCCAAAATACTTCATCCCGCACCATAGTGTATTGAAACCTGATAGCACTACAACGAAATTAAGAGTAGTATTTGACGCGTCAGCAAAGACATCTTCAGGCCTTTCTTTGAATGACCTAATGTATACGGGGCCAACTGTCCAAAGTGAATTGTTTTCGATCCTCCTGCGCTTTCGATTACCAAAGTTTGTATTCACCACAGACATTGAAAAAATGTACAGACAAATACAACTTGATCCCGATAATCAACAATATCAACTAATAATTTGGAGAGAAGACCCAGGGTTGCCGATCAGCTATTACAAGCTTAACACTGTCACTTATGGGACTCGATCAGCACCTTATCTCGCCACTAGATGTTTAACAAAAATCACTGATAAAAACATTATAAATTATCCGTTCGGTGCTCACATGCTTAAAAATAATTTTTACGTTGATGACGGCCTTGGTGGTTCCGACAGTCTCAACATTGCACTTGAGACACAAAAGGAACTTATAACAATTCTGAAGATGCATGGTTTTAATCTGAAAAAGTGGTGTGCAAATCACCCACAACTGTTGAAGAACATTCCACCCGGTGATCAGGAGGTAGATTTAGACTTTAATAGCAACAACACCAACACCGTAAAAACATTAGGATTGTTATAGCTGCTTAGACAGACCAATTTTGCGTCAAGGTAAAAATAAATCATTTACAGACTGTCTCAAAGCGTACAACAAATCAACCTATATTTTTATGGACTGACTCCGAAATAGTGCTATCTTGGATCAACGCCCAATCTTCTTTGTACCATACTTTTGTAGCCAATCGAGTCTCCAAAATGCAATCATTGACATTGCCCGATCAATGGCGCCACGTCAGATCAAAGGACAACCCAGCTGATATATTATCCAGGGGTTTACCAGCACATAAACTCTCTGAATGCAATTTATGGTTTTATGGACCATTGTTTCTCCATGGACAAGAAGAAATGTGGCCACCCAAGTTCATGCAACAACTTCAAATCCCTAATGACACCGAGAAAAAAAAAGACAACTGCCATTTCAGCAATCAATGTTGCCAGCAATGATTTCGTATACAAAATTTCACATAAAAACTCCTTCAGCACTCTACAACGAGTACTGGGATATACTCTCAGATTCATCAGAAATTCGAGAAAGACAAAAGAAGAACGACCAACATTTAAATCATTAACTCCTATTGAACTAGACGAAGCATTGGCTTTGATCATTAGAACCATTCAGATGTCTGACTTTTCACCAGAAATCAACCAGCTTCAAAAAAATAAGGAAATTGACAAGAAAAGCTCTATTATAAGCTTGTCCCCGTTTCTAGATGAATCAAACACTTTGCGAGTTGGAGGACGATTAGAGGCGTCATTATTACCATACGACACGAAACATCCAATGCTGATTCCATATAATGATCCCCTTGTGAAACTTTTATTTACAATGGTTCACGAGGAAAACAAACATTGTGGACCACAAGCACTATTGAGCATAGTACGACAACGATTTTGGCAATAAAGGGCAAAATTATGGCACGATCAACCGTTCAGAAATGCGTTAAATGTGCCAGGGCACAACCGCAGCTATGTCAACAAATTATGGGCAATCTTCCTCAAACTAGAGTTACTCCAGCACGCCCTTTTATCAACGCAGGTGTTGATTATTGCGGGCCATTCTGGATCCATTATAAAATCAGAGGGAAGAAACCGACAAAAGCATATAAAGCTGTTTTCTGTTGCTTTGCGACAAAGGCCGTCCACCTTGAATTAGTGACGGATTTAACAACCGAAGCATTCATCGGTGCATTAAAACGCTTTATCAGTCGTCGGGGTCGCTGTCAGCATATATACTCTGATAATGCCACTAATTTTATAGGAGCTAGGAACCAATTATCAGAACAAGGGACAGGAAACAGTCATATCCACTGCTAGTTCAAAGGGGATACATTTTCATTTCATCCCACCAAGAGCTCCACACTTTGGCGGTCTATGGGAAGCAGCAGTGAAATCCGCAAAAAACCTCTTGCGCAGCGTTGCAACTGCTTCATTAACACAGTAAGAACTTTAGACGGTCATAGTGGAGGTTGAGGCAATACTTAACTCTCGCCCGCTAACCCCCATGTCTAACGATCCGACGGACCTTGAAGCACTAACTCCTGGACATTTCCTTATCGGCGAGGCTCTCACTTCACAAATAGACAGCAGTGCTATAACCAGCAAGACGCCAGTGTTACGTCATTGGGAACTTGTATCACAGCTAAAACAGAAATTTTGGAACCGATGGTATGCCGAGTTAACTTAACTTCAGCAGCGGAACAAATGGAAGCAAAAAAGTGCCAACCTCAAACCAGGAGATACGCACAATACAGCGACTCGCTCTACTACCCATCGACACCTATCCAGAAGCAACCCTTACCACTGATGACGACAAACAGGAATCCAACAGCTGCAATCCTGATACTAATGGAGAACCTAAGCCCAAAAGAAAGAAAATGCTAACAAATCATCTCATGTTGTCACTCCTCGGACCTCTGGGTTATGGGCCCAGCACGCTTCCACTGCGCAACTCTGCTGTCTCATCGCGCTAATCATATTGCTACTTAACTACAAGGCAAATAGAAGTGCACGAAAAACACACCCAGCTACATCCATTGAAGCACACGCAGAGAATTATGAACTTCAATCATGTCGAAATGAACATAATAGGATGACACCCTTACCAATGCCACGTCAACAACGGCATAGTTTCATCATAGATGTAGCCTAACATTATTATCCAGATCAGGTTGTCCACTCACCACAACTTTGTTGAACATCCGTTCAACGCGGGGGAGAATGTTAAGAACACACATCCATACACCTATTCATTTATTTATTTGCTACTTTTAAGAACACACATTTATATCAAATTACCCAATGTTTTAATTTCGTCAATTGCATACACAGCATTTCAAGTTCATTAACCATTGCTCATAATTTGTTTACTAATAAAGTTCAGTTACACTAGTTTAAAGTTATTTTGCTAATTGTAATTGTACCTCAAGTTCATTGTCTTTAAAATTATTTATTTTTATTAATTTGTTGTTTGTTATTATTTCTGCTTACTTAACATTTTCTTCTAGTTCATTGCTTTCTGTTTGTTATATTGGAACAATATTAAATTAATATATCTAGCAATTTAGTATTTTGTCAACTTAACATTTTTAGTTTTTAATTTTAGTATAAATATCGTAATAAAATTCTTAAACATGGTCATTAAGATCAAGTACATCAAACTACTGCATTTTTTATTGACCAGCCCTCTCTTCAAGTTCCAAGTGCTTGAAGAGTAACTAAAATATAAACAAATTAGTGTCAGATCAAATTTATGTGTTTGATCTGAGTTTACACTAATAAATTCAACATTAAGTAACAAATGATAATCAGTAATTGCCTACATCATAAGATTAATGTATGCGATACTTAGTAATAGGCAGTAAAAAAAATAAATTTAGTTCAATTTAAAAAGATAATTGTTCCCAATACTACTAATAATTTAACTGAACGTGAAATAAAAAGAAAAACAAATATTTTCCCTGCACAATTAATAATTAATATTATAATTATTATAATAATTCAATATCATTGGAAAGGCATGACTAGAGACATAGCCAAATATGTCAAACATTGCCTTCAATGCCAAACCAACAAAACTACGGTTAAAGGCAAGGAGTCCTTCGTTGTAACACCTACTCCTTTAAAAGCTTTTCAAAGAGTGATAATCGACACTATAGGACCTCTTCCTCGGTCAGATTCACAGAATGAATACGCAGTGACTATAATGTGCGATTTAACAAAATACTTAGTGGCTATCCCAGCAGCAAGCAGAGAGCTTTATATTGAATATATTAATATAAAATAATTTACAAAAAGATCTATTAACAACTGTCTGAAAACACACAATATTTTGTTGCAACAATGATGATCGATAAGACGGCATGGGGAATTACAACAATATTGTTGGTAACCATCATCCTTCAAGTCAAAAGTCATCCACTACAGGTGATCAATGGAAGAATTGAAGCTTTGGGACACCATCACTGCTCAATTAAAGCAAATGGTGTGTCAGTTGAAGGAAAGGGACGTCTGAATGGAATTCACTATGGTATAATCGATTATGATTGCGATAATATTACTGGAACAATTATATCTAAAGCAACATGTGATGACTGTGGACTCTACTCCGCAACAAACCAATTTATACTAGAATGTGATCAAGGGTGGTCATTAGTTCTTTTTGGATTTTTGATTGGTATGGCTCCAACGGTCATCATTTGTGTTATTTTAAGGAAGGTTATATGGTCAATAGGATCTATGGTAATTGACAAAACTACTCTCTGGTATGACAACAAGATGGATATGCGTGAAATTAATAGAATTGCCAAGATGAATGAACGGCTAGAAGGGAACACCAATATGAGGCCTAAATTCAAGCAACCTAAAAGTATCAAAAAAAACCAATGTTACCAAGCTTAATGAAAAAAGAGGGACAATGTCTGGATATATTAAGATGGAAGATGTCAATAAGATGAGGAACAAGAAATATGACATAACGGAACAAGCATGTTATAGTGGCTACAGAGAAGATGTTGCCAGCGCACCTAGTGACAATATATATGAATCCATGCCAACCGAAAATACTGACAACTATAAACAAAGCCCTAAAGCACCATATAAACCTGCAGTTTTAGCTCTAGCTACTTTAGCTGCATGCTTCTTTTCCAGCTTACCTGGTGTTGATTCATGCGATAACACATTATATGTTTACTCCCGTGGCAAGGTTTGTGACAAAGCCAGGTGCATTGAAAGTGGAATTTATCAAATGGCTCTTCATAGTGGATCAACAGTCTGTTTCAAGGATGCAGAGACTAATGTTATGACTGTGCGAATGGGTAATTCCTACTACAGGGAGAAATATATGATGCAGTATAAAACTAGTGATTATAGGTTGGATGTCAGCACACATAGCAGATGCAAATCTGATGGAGGCGAATGTTGGAATGGGAGCTGTAATAGTACTAGCAAAACAATAAATTTGAAATATTCAGATGGTACTGGACACCCTAATGGCTATGGTTGCGGAGTAGGAACATTAGGATGTGATACATGGTGTTGGCACAAGACATCATGCACTTGGTATTCTTGGTTTGTAAGACCTATTGGAGAAAGGATACCTGTCTACGTTAGAGTTGGTCGGATATGGGAGATCGAGGTCATTATGGAATATAAAGGCGTTATCGAAACATACACTATAAACACCAATAATCCAAAAGCTGATCTTGATGGGCTAAGTTATAAGATCCCAATTTATATTACCGGATTCAGTGCGGAAGATGTTGTCCTTGATAATGGGTTAATTTTATACAAGAAGAATGCATATTCAATGAAGGTGTCATCCAGAAATATGCCTGAAAGGGATATAATAGGTGATTATCAAGTTGGAATAAATGAAGATGACTATACTTTTAATCAAGACCTAGTCAAATGCACTCCTGAATCATGTAATGCTAATTGTATACTACAAGAGTCAAAGCTATCCAGAACTATAAACAACTTAAATACTAGTGAACCAGTTAAATATAAGTATGTTAATAATGATTATACTATAGAAGGTAGGATCTCAGTCCCTGGGACTATGAACTTGATGCTAGGTAATGTTGAGTTCGACAGTTTGTATGTTGATAAAGCTGACTGTGACATAGATATTCCAACATAGTGGCTATCCCAATTATAAATAAATCAGCCAGAAATGTTGCGAAAGCAATTATGGAAGGTTTTATTTTAATATATGGTCCTATGAACACCACAGTAACGGACCAAGGTACTGAATATATAAATCAAGTACTAACGGAGCTATGTAAACTGATGAAGATAGAGAAATTAAACTCTACAGCCTACCATCATGAGACGCTCGGTACTGTTGAGATATCTCACAAAACATTCAACGAGTATTTAAGATCTTATGTGTCATCAGACAAATCCGATTGGGATAATTGGTTAAAATTTTTTGTATATTGTTATAATACAACTCCATCTACAGGTCATGAATATTGTCCATTTGAATTAATCTATGGAAAAGTCCCCAGAGAGCTAGATTTTACCAATACTAGTAGCATAGACCCAATATATAACGTTGATGCATATGAAAAGGAAGTCAAATTCAGACTCCAAGTAGCACAACGTAGAGCCGCTAGTCTCATCGAAAATGCTAAACTTCTAAGACAAAAGTTCTCCAATGAAAATTCAAATCCAACCACACTCTATGTTAATGACTCTGTTCTAGTCCGCAATGAAGCAGGACATAAACTAGATGCGGTCTACAAAGGCCCCTTCACAGTAAAAGAAATTGGCCTCTTAAATAATGTCACATTGATGGACACTAACGGTAAACTGTTCACTGTCCATAAGAACAGAGTCAAAAGCCTCCATAATGGAGAGTTTTCCCCTAGTACGGTGTCGTCTCTCAGTTAGAACGTTAAAAACAAATTTTTTTTTATGTAATAACATTAACACTATTACAAATTTTCTTTTTATTGTAAAATTATTTACTTATAGTAAACTAATAATTTTTTTATTAAGAATAAATATGCTAATTATGAAGCATAAATTATATTAATTTAAATAATTCCCTCTCTTTTAGTTTTCTTTTGACTATTTCTTTTGCCTAATCAAAACAAGAAATGGCCACTTATATTTGACCACGTATGTTTTGGGCATACAATTTAATTTTTTTTAGCAGTAGATACTCAGCTCGATTTGGAGCATAATAAATAGGTTAGAACCTTTAGTTACTTTATAACTTTTTAATTTTTTTAATTAACAATTTAACAATTGTTATATTAATTTGTTTATTTTGTACACTTGTAACACAAAATATTAAAAATAGTCCTTATTGTAATTAAAATTCAGAAGATATATCTTCTTCATTATCCATAATGCATTTATTTGTCACTTGCAAGAAACCTTTTTTTTTTCTTGGTTTCTCTCTTTTCTCCCTTTTATAAATTGTTACCTTTTGAAATTAAAACTGGAAAACCTTTTTTTTTGTTTTCCACTTTTTCAAAAAGGGGAAGGAAATGTATAGGCCATAGGAACTGGACGACATATCCCCTACACAAAAAAAAAATTGTAACCAAAAAATTTTTGTAATATATAAAAGAATAATCAATTATTCGTATTGATTATTCTTTTCCGAAAAAGGGAGGTGTAGTGTGTTTGACAAGTCGTCGTTACGATACCTTCTGTATGTAACACGAGCTGCACACTTTGTTGTAGCAACAATGTCCAAACACACCAAACTCATTGATGGGAATATGCTGACAAGCACATTCCCAACAATGCATTGTAAGTGGCATTGAACAAAGAATCATAAATATGATAAAATAAATGCCTTAGTATTAGTATATTTTTTAGGTACTTAGATTTAAGTAATTTTAAGAAAGAACAATAATAAAAAGTCATTGCTAAAGAACAGTCGCACAAGCGGCTGTTCAAGTTAATAAAATAAAAGAGTTTTCATTAATAAAATAAAAGAATTTTCATTATACCTCTGACGCTGAAGCTGGGGACGGACGGGAAGGGGGATTACTCCTGGACCACACGGCCCGGCAGGATGCCACCTAGACTGGGGCCGTCCTGTGACTCTGGTGAGCGAGGAGTGGACGTGGACTAGGTTCACGGAGGAGATGGTGCGGATGATAGCCGACACGTCGGACGACCAGTGCACTTGCGATGGGGAGAAAGGTTGGGAGTGTAGTGTGGATAAGTTCGATGCACACTTCGAGAGGTATAAGCTGCCAGAAGACCACAGTACGTGTAGAGGGTGCTCGCTGGGTAGAGGTCCTGTTGTTGTAGACGGGCTACACATATACATCTCCCTTCTGAAACCGTACGCCGCCAAGCCATATTTCCTGCGCCATGACAGGACTTACGGAGTGACACAGACGGTTTACAACGTGGATCCGCTCTGTGCAGGGGGCCTGGGGATGGAGACGGCTTCCTCTAGCGTCCAGGAACTGGATTCGCCCTAATGCCACAAGGAGGCAGTGACGTGCTTCTCGCACGTTTTTCGCGGCTCAGTGGAAGCTGCAAGGGAAACACCGGCCTTGGTGACCGGGAAGTGGTCAAATCTGGGGGAGATCATGTTGGGAGCAGGTATGGCTTACCTCCGGAGCGATAATCAAGACGGGCCGGAACAGACACGCGCGGGGATACACTCGACCGCAATCGATCAGGCGGAGAGGGCTGCTTACCTGAGGGGTGGTTACGAGGAATGGGCATCGGCCACGGCGTTGGGGGACTCTGTGGTAACTCCGGCATCGGCGGGTAGGTACCAGAGGGTTGTGAACGAGGCCATGATAGGGACTGAGGGCCCTATGTCCTTGGAGTCGTGGGTGTCCGGTGCTCTGGGTCAAGGTACAGTAGGCTGGAGCTGGGCTGCGAACTGTAGCGAAATGGTCTTGTTTCCTTCGTTACACAACAGGCTTCACCCGAATATGTATCGGAACCCGTTCTTACGGGGGCAGACCTGGCCGGATTTAGGGGGGCAGGATTATGGGGAGGACGACGTCCAGAGTAGTCCGACCACTAACTTGGTAGTGCAGATGACCCGGGGTCAGGATAATCCGGTGGTGGAGCTGGCTTTGGCTGTCATGGATTATTGGTACTGCCGGTACTGGGGGTACAAGACGTGGCCCCAGTGTACCAAGAGGGAGTGCGGATACGCTATGGCCGGGTTTCCACTGGTGGCCGATTTGGCCGAGGAGGCCGGCTGGACCGGTTATTTCTCCAAAGCCAATTAAAAGGAAGAAACCAACTATAGAAGCCCGGTATAAAATATATCCCTTACCGAAAACAAAGAAATCAAGGGGAGGAAGAATAAATAGATTAAAGACACAGCTCAAAGTACTGGAACATCAGAAAACCTATGAGGAAGGAACCAGACTATCAAAAATTGAAAGAAAAATACTTAACACAAAAATTTAAAAAAAAACTTACAAAAAGGAAAAGAGAAATGGGCATCACCCAAACAAAAATAACTGAAGCTACAACTGTAACGGCTAATGCTCCAAAGGCCATAAGCGTGAGCGTGGAAGTATTCATTTTTATTTGTATAGCAGCAACAGTAGTAATCATAGTAAAATAATACATAGAGAAACAGATAAAAATTAAACTAAAATAAAAGTGAAACAAATTTGAGAAAATATGATTAAGAATTGAAATAAAATTTTGGAAATTGAAAAAAAAGAAAAATTATTTTAAGAATTAACCAGAAAAGAATTGAGAAAAATCTCTCTTGTTCAAGAAAACAAAAGGAAAAGAGAATAATACAAATCAAATAAAAATTTAAATAAAGGTTTTGTAAAAAAGAAAAATTTTGTGAAAAAAGAAAAAAACATATTGTGCAACGATTAAGGATTCGTCGTCGAACAAATTGAAAACCATATATTCAAGATATCACAGGTGAGTGAATTTTTTTATTTATTCCTTGTCAGCCAAAAATTTTACCAAGATAAAAATGGATTAATTGAAATCAACTGTTACCGCCATGAGTCAGGTTATTAGCAGGTTAGAGCTTCTCGATAGAGGCAAAGTAGTGAGGGACGTTAGTACCGTTGAAGGATCTCTTCATTACCCACGTACCGAAAGTGATCTTAAAGACATAAGCCGTCTCCCTAACAGTGTGAAGGAATTAAGACCATTCGATGGTAATCCTACCCAATACATCTCATGGATTCACTCCGTTGAATCCATCCTTAAAGACTTCGACATAGTGAAAGAAAAACCAATTTATCGGACTATAATACAAAGCGTGCGCCAAAAAATCACGGGTGCCGCGACACGGATCTAGTGTCCTATAATGTTTTTTACAAAGATTGGGTGGAAATAAAAATAATATTGTCTCTGCACAACGCAGATAAGCGTGATATTCAAACGTTAGAACACCAGTTGAATCAATTAGCACAGGGATCTTCGACAATTGACGAGTTTTATTCTACCATAAATCATCAACTTTCTCTCATTGTTAATAAACTGAAGACGGAATCGTACAGTAAGGAACCATTAGGGCTCTTGTAGAAACGTACCGTAATAGATCGCTTGACATCTTTATTAGGGGATTAAAACCGGAACTTTCTAGAATGATTATCATCCAGCGGCCAAAAACACTCCCTGAAGCGTATTCCGCGTGTTTAGACTTGCAGAATTTGTATATAATAATTTGTATATATATATATGAATATACTTTATATATACTGTTTGCAAAGACAAGTAACAAGGGATGAACCAACATCTACGGATTTAGGACACCGACCTGGGCCCGCCAGGCAAACAAGGCCATTTCCTATGCGAATGGGATGGCAACCACAATAGTCCCACCCAAGAAACTGGCAACGTACCAATAATAATGGTTATTCAAATTTTGGGGTAAACGAAAAACCAGTGTTATAGTGGAAGGCCAATGTACACGGCATGCGGCTGCGGGCGGCGATCAGCTGTTTAGTTTTTCGCTTGAAATTTTTTTGTAAGGCAAATGAAAGCGGCAAATGTTGAATAAGCTGTTAAAAAATGTTCAATCTATAAAAAAAAACGATTTATTTGAACATGATAACAATTTACTTATTAAGTTGGATTTTTTTCCACTTCCTTTGCAATGTTTTTTAAATTTCTTTTGTTAAATGATTATGTATGTGTATGGCAACGTCTACTTCACGCGGCTTAAAACAAAAGTTGAAAAAATTCAACTTTGCCGCGCGGCATCTTTTCCGAGTAATACCAAGTCTTAATTTTTATGATGCATTTTTTGTTTGTATGAACATTTTTGTCAACAATGCTAACATTTTTACAATGGCAATGCTATTATCGCCCGCAGCCGCATGCCCCGTACATTGGCCTTCCACTATTACCTCCACGATATCCGGCAATTAAACAGGAACATATGAAAGTGGTTAGGACGATTCAATCACGCCGAGTCAATTATATCAACAACCCAACGACAGCGGAGAAAATAGGAGCTCCCGGAATACCTTTCAACAACAAACAACCCAGAGTATACCATATGGAAACATTTTCGGATGAAGGTCTCATGATGATGCGCGATTCGGAAGGAAACTCGCATGTGAATGAAAATGGAGGTGAAGCAAATTTTATGGGGGAAGGCCTTCAAGCCTGCCCTATATAAAATATCCCTCTGTCTATGGTGCTCCCTTGTGTTTTCTGATCGATACTGGCTCTAACAAGAACTTCTGTAGCCCACGCCTATCAGCTGGCAGTATACCCTTAAAAAACCCAATGAATGTGCGATCGGTAGGAGGGAGCGTGAAAATAGAACGAAAGGTAATATGACAATTTTTTAAATTTTTAGGAATAAGTGAACCCGTTGAATTTTATATTTTGCCACAATTAAAAACTTTTGAAGGTATTATTGGCGATGACACACTTAAGGAGTTAGGCGCTTTAGTCGATAGAAGAGAAAATGTCTTAATTTTAAAAAATTCCTTTAAAACCCCATTAAAGGAAAGGGTTACAACTGAATCAAATTATATTCTGAATAATGAGTATCAACCAGAAATAAAGATGAGAATAGAAAATCTTATAGACAAATATAAACCACTTTTTTGACCTTTAGATGGCAGCGAATTGGCGTCCACAAACGTTCAGGCGGAAATCCGGACAAGTACGGAGGAACCAATCTACACGAAGAGTTACCCGTACCCAGTATGTATGAGAGAGGAGGAAGAAAGGCAGGTAAAAGAGCTGCTTCAGAGGGGATCATTAGACCCTCGAAAAGCCCATACAATTCTCCTATTTGGGTCGTGCCTAAAAAACCGAAACCAAGTGGAGAAAAGCAGTATCGAATGGTGGTTGATTTCAAGCATTTAAATTCTGTAACCATTTCAGACACCTATCCAATTCCTGACATTACTTCTACCCTAGCTAGTCTGGGAAAGTCCAAATATTTTACAACAATAGATCTCACCTCAGGCTTTCATCAAATAGCCATGAAACCGAAAGACATTCCAAAAACTGCCTTTTCAACGGCGAATGGAAAATTCGAGTATTTGAGATTGCCTTTTGGGTAAAAAAACGGCCCAGCTATATTTCAACGTATGATAGATGATGTCCTTCGTGAATATATAGGGAGAATTTGTTTTGTGTACATTGACGACATTATCGTAATCGGTGAAAACGTCGAAAATCATTTGAGGAACATAGACACAATATTTTCAAGACTTCGGGAGGCTAAATTAAAGGTAAATCTTTATAAAACAAATTTTATAAGAACTGAAGTAGAATTTCTAGGGTACATTATTGGATCCGAAGGAATCAAACCTGATCCTGCTAAAGTAAGATCCATTGAAAATTTGTTGCCACCTGCAAATTTAAAAGAGTTAAAGATTTTTCTGGGAATGACCTCATACTATCGGCGATTCATTCGCGATTATGCTAAGGTAGCAAAACCCCTCACAAACTTAACAAGGGGCGAAAACGCGCAAATAAAAGCTAGCCAGTCGAGGAAAGTCTCGATTTCTTTAGATGCGCAGTCTGTTAAATCCTTTAGAACCATAAAATTGTAGTGTGACCTTAATTATTATTCTTGGTACAAACAACGAATAATAATTTGTGTTTATTGCTCACCACTTGAGTAACCAACCCAAGTGCTTGGTAACAAAAATAACAAGATCGTATTGCAATTTTTGTCAGTTTGTTTTGTTTTATGAAAACAATAAACAAACTGAGGAACACACACATTGGCACATGTATTGAATGTTGTGGGATAGAATTGCACTTATGTCGACCAGATGTGTAGAACTACATTGTGGAAGGTCGGGGTTTTTGTTATTGTGTATTGGGTCAAGATTATTATTAGAATTCTAGATTAAGAATGTAAGTTGTGAAAATAGTATTTAAGAGAAGAAATTTTAGTGTTAAGACACAGTCTAATTTAAGAAACAAACAGCACTAGAACTAGAGATAGTTCCGAATGCTCTAAAGTAAAAAAAATAAGTAACTAAATTAAAATTATTAATAAAGACTGAGTAAAGAAAAAATATAAACAATAGTTTAAATTTTTATTGGGTGATAAAACAAATAAAAACCCATCACATGGCGATCCTGCCCATTTCATAAGAACCACGAAGGAAGAAAAATAAGAGAGGTACTCAATCTATGCCTGAGATTGAAAGGACTGTTCGGCCGAGGAACGAGTCAAGACAAACAAAATTTATCTATTAGGGACAGAGTGCTTCTAATTCAGCACCTGCGAATCGGAGGCGAGTTCGCCCATGATTCAAGTTTAATAGTTATAATTTCCATTTTTTTTTAATGCCCGAAGAGAAAGCTATAAGAGCAGGTCCAAAGAAGTTGACCTTAGAGGAATATAAGAAAAGAAATAAAGCGGCACCGGTTGAGTGGACACCAAAGATCCCAAGTGTTAAGCCCCCAAAAAGAAGAGGAGGTTACTTGGTGAAACTAAGAAGAGAATTAGCCAACGTAAGAAAGTTGGTGAACGCAACACCACCACCACCATGGCAGCACGCGAATGATTATTGGCAGCGCATAGAAGAATTGGAGAAAATTATCAAATTATATTTAGAAAAAAAAAAAAAAATAAATAAACATTAGTAGTATGAAATATATATTTGTACCATTCTTTATGATTTTATGGATGATTCTTGTAGTAACATTCATACCTAGAATAGAAGAGACAGCAAAAGCAAGAATTATAAAAGCAACGGATGAATTCTTAAGTAGCATAAATATAAAACGCTTATTACATATATAGAATAATGGTAAAAGATTTGATAAAAAATATTATTAAATTAAGTGTACTGCTAATATTTTCACTCATCATCGGATTTTCGGTTAGGGCATATATATTAATGCAAGAGCGTATAGAATCACTTAAGAATATATTCACATTTTTTTAATAAAGTCAACCGTTATTCGTGTATGGATTCTGTTTTCAATTCGTTAAGATCTATTATCTCTAATGCGAAAAAGTCACTGAACCGACCTTATTCAGAATATACCATAGCAGAGAAAAAATTAGAATTGGTAAAACTGACAGAAAGATTTAATGAGTTTACTTCCGAGAATAAAGTTTCTGTAGAGGAAATATCAGAATTTGACAGATTAAAGTTAGGGGCGGTAGAAATATTAAATTCACACGTAGCCAAAAATCAAAATAATTCAAGAAAAAACTTATCCGTGACAATGTCAAATATGGAAATCGGGGAGTTAACGGCAATCGTCAAACTAATCCCACTTTTTTCGGGGAAAAAGGAAGAATTGCACAGTTTCATAACAAATTTAGATATAGTCTCTAAAACGATCCCGACTGCAAAACAGACTTCTTTTTTCCAATTTGTTTTTAGTTCCAGATTAGACCTGAAGGTCCAGAATAGGATAAAACAGAGGACCATTCCTACAACAGTAGAGGAATTGATACGGGTTTTGAAGAACTCCTATAAATCAACAAGAAATTCCAATAGCATCCTGAATGAGCTTACAGGTATATCTCAAAAGGGTGACAACCTGATGGGATTTGCTAGTAAAATAGAGAATTTGGTAACAGAATTAAATGAATTACAAATAGTGGAAGAAGGAGAAGAAAGTAGGTCGTCTATAATTAGAGCAAACAGTAAGATAGCCTACAATTCTTTCTTGAATGGTCTATCAGATCCTCAAATTGTTGCCACCATAGACGCTAGTCGTGTTTCTACATTCACTGAAGCGTTAGAAATTGCAGAAAAGGCCTCATCCAGAACTAAACAAAGGCAAATACTGTACCAAAATTTGGCGCCGAGGCAAAGAAGTGTTTCTACGCAATGCGGGAAGTGCGGCAGAATACATGGCGATAGGTGTTTGGCCAGCGGAAAAACTTGTAATAAGTGTGGAAAACTAAATCATTTTGCAAGCAAATGTCTGACGAGAAGTGGTTCAGCGAACTCAAGCAACAGTAGTTCCAGGAATAGCAGTAACAATAGCAACTCAAACGGTAGAAATTCAAATAATGTCTACAACCGTAGAAACAACCAAAATTGGAATAATAGAAACCGAAATATTAACCACGTCAATGGTCAGGGAAACTTACGAACCCCGGAGACCATTCAGCAGGGATCTCCGGAGGATCTCGACTAAACAACGAAAAGAAAATTTGTAGTATTTCATCGAATCTCAAAAATTATGTCAAACTAAATATTTTTAAAACAGACTATCCTTTAACGTTCTTAATAGATACAGGAGCTGACGTATCTCTCTGTAAGGAAAGTTTAGTCTATCATTATAACGAGGATTCAGATGATTACTGCAACCTGACGGGAATCTCAGACGAAATAATAAAATCGATAGGTTCCACAGAGGTAAAAATAAAATTTGATAATTATGAGATTAAGCACAAAATACAATTAGTGAAAAACGATTTCCCAATAAAAACAGACGGGATTCTTGGTAGAGATTTTTTCTCTAAATTTAAGTGCAACATAGATTACGACAGATACATATTGTCATTCAAAATCGAGAACGATCTTGTTACCCTTCCGATACATGACAATGCATTTGGAATAAACCATGTAAGAATACCTAGTAGAAGTGAGATTATTGTTCCATTCAATATCGAGTTAGAAGAAGATGTCGTAGTATTAAATCGTGAGGTCACTAAGGGTTTATATCTGGCGAATGCCATAGTACCTAAAAATGGCAATCAACACATAAAGATGTTGAATGTTACAAATAGACCCATGACTGTAAGGAATCTAGAAATAAAAACTGTTCCATTAAGCAACTACGAAATCTGCACTTTTAACACTAGCCAGAATAGTGGCAAGGATACAAAAGAAAGACTTCATAAATTGTTACAGAATCTTAAATTAGATGACTTAGAATGTGATGACAAAAAAGAGATTATAAGTATCTTGGATAGATATCAGTCGGTATTCCATTTGGATGGGGAAGAATTGACAACTAACAATTTCTATAAGCAGGAAATAAGTCTGCATGATAGTAGTCCGGTGTATATAAAAAATTACCGTCTACCACAAACACATACGGAAGAGATAAATTCACAAGTGCAGAACTTGTTGGAAACTAATATAATAGAGCCTTCAGTAAGTCCGTACAATGCACCCCTTTTATTAGTTCCAAAAAAGGGACAAACTGAGCTAAGGAAGTGGAGGTTAGTGGTTGATTTTAGGAAATTAAATGATAAGATCGTAAACGATAAATTTCCGTTAACACGATTTGATGATATCTTGGATAAATTGGGTAGAGCTAAGTATTTTTCTACATTGGATATGACAAGTTCATTTCACCAAATAGAGCTTGATCATCAATCTAGACCATGTACAGCGTTTTCAACACCTAATGGTCATTACCAGTATACGAGATTGCCTTTCGGGTTAAAAATTTCATCCAACAGTTTTCAACGAATGTTAACTATTGCTTTATCAGGGTTAGAATCTGAAGCTTTTCTATACGTAGACGATATAATAGTCTTCGGATGTAGCCTTAAACATCATAATGCCAACTTAGTAAAAGTATTGGATCGGCTGAGAAAGTATAATCTGAAACTGAACGCCAATAAATGTTGTTTTCTGAAACCGGAGGTGATATATCTTGGTCATTTAATAACTCCAGAGGGAATAAAACCAGATCCTGAAAAATTTGCGGCAATAACCAATTACCCAGTACCAACAAATGCAGATGACGTAAGAAGATTTGTAGCTTTCTGCAATTACTATAGGAGGTTTATAAAGAACTTTGCCGACATAGCAAGCTGTTTAAATCAGTTGCTGAAGAAAGGAGTAAAGTTTGAGTGGACTGAACACTGTCAAACCGCATTCGAAACTTTGAAGCAAAAGTTAATTTGTCCACCAATTCTACAGTATCCCGATTTTAATAAACCTTTTATATTAACAACTGATGCATCAGATTTTGCACTGGGAGCCGTGTTATCACAAGGTGAAATTGGAGAGGATAAACCAATATCATATGCTAGTCGTTCTTTAAATAAACACGAAAGGAACAAATCGGTTATTGAAAAAGAGTTACTTGGTATTCACTGGGGTATACAGTTTTTCCGACCGTATCTATATGGTAGGAAATTTGTGGTCGTGACGGATCATCGTCCGTTAGTTGCATTATTTACACATAAAAATCCGAGCTCTAAATTAACAAGAATCCGTTTAGAACTATCTGATTATGATTTTCATATAGTATATAAAGAGGGAAGTAGTAACACAAATGCTGACGCTCTTTCGAGAATAGAATTAGATTCTGAGATGTTAAAGGAGATGATACCTAAAAGTCTTGATAGCACAATCAAAAAATCGCTGGTGATTACGAGAGGTATGAAGAATAAAATGATACAAAATGACGCGGTAGAGGAGGATAGAAACAGAAAAACTGAGAAAAATGGTAATACAGATCCTACTGAGCCTGATCAACTCAAGATGTGGGAATGTACATCCATGAATGATATAAGAAGTGCACAGAAACTAAAGTTTATAGTAGAAAATTCGACAGAAAATTTAGAAATTGAAAACAATCATGCTTTTACGGCCGTCAGATGTGGTGATAATCCCGATTATTTAGGTAATATGTTGGAGAAGCTACCTTCTGTTTTAAGCAGATTGGGGTATGGCGTTTTCGCACTAGAGAAAAGTGACGAAATATTTAGAAAAATAAGCCATGAGAAAATGAAAGAAATAGTGAATAAAAGCAAAGAGAGAATAAAAATTCTGCTCTATACGAATCCTCAAAGAGTAATTAACGAAAAAGACAAGACTGAATTAATAAGATTGTATCATAATACACCATGCGGAGGACATTCTGGAGTCAGAAGAATGTTGCTCAAGTTAAAGCAGAAATACATATGGAAAGACATGTGTAAGATGGTAAAGAAGTATGTCTCCGAGTGTGATCTGTGCCAGAGAAACAAGCAGATAAGACACACAAAAGAACCGTTATGTATGACGGATACACCAACACAAAGCTTTAGTACTGTGGTTATCGATACGGTTGGTCCACTTCGACCATCAGAAAATAATCGATACATACTAACGATGCAGTGTGAATTGACGAAATACGTCATAGCAGCACCTATGGAAACAAAAGAGGCTAAATGTGTGGCAAAGACTCTGATGGAAAATTTAATACTGAAATATGGACTATTTGAAAAGCTAAAATCCGATCGAGGTACTGAGTTTACTAATGAGTTAATGAGAGAGGTGTGTAAACTTTTACAGATCGAACAAGTATTTTCTACTCCTTACCATCATGAAACTCTAGGGACAGTTGAGCGTAACCATAGGGTTCTAAACGAGTATTTCTTGTCGTTTGTCAACAATGACAACTGGTCTGTATGGATTCCATACTATTCTTTCGCTTATAATATAACCCCACACGTTGATACAAACTATTCACCATTTGAATTAATTTTTGGGAAACTGCCTTGTTTGCCGGGTGAACAGGTTATGTCTTGCGGTAAGGTTTACAATGTAGATAATTATGCGAATGAATTAAAAGTTAGGCTAAAATATTCATTGGAGAATGCTAGGGGACTGTTGGTTAAGGTAAAAGAGAAAAGAGGTTTGGATTCAACGAACAATTCGCATAGTATAGAGTTGGTGGTAGGGGATTTGGTTCTGATAAAAAGAGGAAATAGAAGGAAAAACGAATCACCATACCAGGGTCCATATAAAATAACGAATATAGAAAATTTGAATGTAACAGTAGAATGTAACGATAAAAAAAAAATTGTACATAAGAACTTGCTTAAGAAATATGTATGTAAGACAAAATTGTAAAACCATTTAGTGTATAAGCACGTTAATATAATAAAGTATTTTAAGAAAAACCATAAGTGTAGAATAAGCATATTAATAAGCAGGGAAACCAAAAATATGCAATTGCATGTTTTTCCCTGTGCGACCAATGAAAGCAGAAACAATATATTTATCCGTTTTAGAGGTTTTTATGAATTTTGGCATCGATTTGTTAGTGCATATTTTTGCATATTTTACCGTTTGCAGCATTTTTTTGCATAATTTAGTTAAAAGAGACTTTTTGCAGCATTTTTTAGGTTTATAGCGCATATTTTGCCTTTTTAAGGCATATTTTGATATATTTTCAGCAAATAAAATTTTTTTCGAAAATCTGTTACTTCAATTTCGACATCAACATTTAATTTTAACTCTAAAATTGTAAGACAAAGCAGGTTGTCGTTAACGATAAATGTAATACGATTTGGATCTAGACCGATCTTTTAGTATTCCGATCGACTCAGAATCACTTTTTAAAGTTATCTAAAGATGTCCATCCGTCCGTCTGGCTGGTTGTTTGTCCATGTTAGCCTTGTGCGCAAAGTGCAAGTTCCAATTTTGTAGGGAATTTGATTTAATATGGACAGAGTCTATGCAAATGATGAGAAGCGGTCTATAATTTCACATCCAACTTAGACTATTTATGCCTGCAAGCTATCTAATTATAATGGTACATATTTAAATTAAATTCGTCCCAAAAAAAATTTACAGCAAATTAAACTATTTTCAAATCGGGCTTAAGCGATAATATTTTTAGGTTTTCTTTTTAAATTTTGCATTAAAATTGTTAAATAGTGTATCTTCAAATGAGCAATTTTTAATTTTTAATGCATATTTTAAACATTTTTCAGGGCATATTTGCCAGTTTTTACTGCATATTTAATGCGCATAAATCGCGTTTTTTAGAGCATATTTCTGGTTTCCCTGTTAATAAGTAATAAAATGTTAACATAATTTTTGGTAAGAGTAATCCTACAATTTTCATCGTAAAAATTGTATGATTTCTCTCAAGGGCAAGGGTGTAGTGTGACCTTAATTATTATTCTTGGTACAAACAACGAATAATAATTTGTGTTTATTGCTCACCACTTGAGTAACCAACCCAAGTGCTTGGTAACAAAAATAACAAGATCGTATTGCAATTTTTGTCAGTTTGTTTTGTTTTATGAAAACAATAAACAAACTGAGGAACACACACATTGGCACATGTATTGAATGTTGTGGGATAGAATTGCACTTATGTCGACCAGATGTGTAGAACTACATTGTGGAAGGTCGGGGTTTTTGTTATTGTGTATTGGGTCAAGATTATTATTAGAATTCTAGATTAAGAATGTAAGTTGTGAAAATAGTATTTAAGAGAAGAAATTTTAGTGTTAAGACACAGTCTAATTTAAGAAACAAACAGCACTAGAACTAGAGATAGTTCCGAATGCTCTAAAGTAAAAAAAATAAGTAACTAAATTAAAATTATTAATAAAGACTGAGTAAAGAAAAAATATAAACAATAGTTTAAATTTTTATTGGGTGATAAAACAAATAAAAACCCATCACAAATCCTTGCTGACGACAGCCGAACTTCTGGCCTTCCCAGATTTTGAAAAACCGTTCAATCTGACAACGGATGCCTCTAACACTGCACTGCGAGCTGTTTTGTCGCAAGAGGAAATTGGCAAAGATATAGCGTATATCTCTCGATCACTTAACAGAACTGAGGAAAATTACGCTACAAATGAGAAAGAGATGCTCGCAATTGTATGGGCCCTGGACAATCTCAGAAACTACCTATATGGTGCCAAGCTGATAAAGATTATACTGACCATCAACCCCTATCGTTTGCCCTAGGGAACAGAAACTTTAATGCTAAACTGAAGAGATGGAAGGCGCGTATAGAGAAGTATAACCACGCCATATTACGTAATAATCTGGCTTGAATTGTTCATCAAACTGCAATATTCTCACAAACAACGGAAGTGAGCCAGACACCTAGAAGTTATTTTGTTAAAATGAAATATAAAACTTTTATTGTAAAAACCTGCTATTAAGCATAATTTCTCTCACATGTTATTTTTGTTAAAATTAAACATTATTATGCATTTTAAGGAAAATTTGTATGAAAATATTGCCTTAAGACACATTTCAAACTTGTTTTACTTTTTATGAATACTTTAACCCCTTGTGCTTTAAGCCCCTCAATTAAAACTGAAATGAAAATTCTTTGGAAATAAATAATGTATAAAAGACAAAACATTTTATAAATAAAGACAGTGTAATTCGCAACATAAAAGGTAAAACTTGTGTTTTTCAAACTTCAAAGCAGAACCACGATAATTGTCGCCCGAGCAAAATGAGCATTAAAAAAGAAATCCTTAAAATTATAGGACGGCTTAATATTCCTTGAAAATGAGAAAAAGGATAATTTGAAAATCCTTGAAATTATAGGAACATTCAGAATCCTTTCAAGTGGAAAAAGGGAAAACTTATCCTTATTCCAAGGAAAAGACCATTTAAAAACCCTTGCAAACACAATGGTGGTCATAAGCAAGCTACAGTGAAGTAACCAAGTAGACAAATATACGCCTGGCGAACGTGTTGGATCTTGCCCCTGAGTATGAGTACTATCCGAAAAGGACCGTAGCAAACCATCCAGAGGCCAGCAATGCTTGTAATCCTGTAAGTAAAATAATTATCAACATTACATGCTGAAAATCTTACCTCAATTCACATAAGAATATTGTGGTAATACATCTTACTAACCTAAGATAAGAGAAATATAACATTGTAATCAACATAAGAACATTACATGTTATAAGTGTTGCGCCAATTAAGGCAGTGTAATTAAATTTTTGTTTGGAACTCTTGACGAAATCGAAATTCAGAATAGATTGAAGACAATAGAATATACCACAATACTACAGGACGACATTTACTGTATTTAAGCCCATGTAAACAATGAAACCCAACATGTTCAAAACTTGAGGAATGCCACCAATGTACTACAAAATCAGATTGTTAGAGAGGTGTTATCAGATGGGTTTTTAGACAACGTAAAAAGTTATTACGAACATTTGATAGACATTTGATAAGGACTAGTTTTAAGTAAACAAGGTATATTGAATCCAAAATTAATAGACCCGGATACAATTTCGGAGTTATATAAGTTAAGGTACGAAAGTACAGCAACAAAAGCTATTGTGCAAAATAAAAAAATTGCAACAATAAACACTTCTTCAAAATTAGCGCTGCACGCGCGTCCCAAAATAACTGAATAAAATACCTTTTTTTTCATAGCAGACGCTACGTTGCATTTCTTACCTGCAAATTCCGTTCACATGAAATGTGAGTCCGTTTATGCTGATAAGCATTTTTGCCGTGGCTTCTTCTTCTTCCTCTAGAAGTTGTAGAGTTCTTTAGTTTATAGTTTCAGATTAAAAGTTAGTTCAGCACTGACACTCAAGACTTGCATAGCAAGTAATTGTAATTATAGTTATATTTGGATTTGTTTAAATAAAGTTATTTAATTATTTTTGATTTGTTTAAATAAACGGAAAATGAACAGAGATTAATTTGTGTTTTAATTATATTGACAACAAAACTAAGTGACACTCAAGACTTGCATAGCAAGTAATTACAACAAAACTAATTGGCGCCCAACGGAAAAAAACAGTCACCATTGAAGTGAAAAGAAAAATAACCTTTTATAATAAAAAAAACAGTGTTTAAAAAAATTAAAATTTAAACAACAAAGACAATCACCATACAGTGAGCAGATAAAAACTAAGTCACCATTGAAGTGAAAAGAAAAATAACCTTTTATAATAAAAAACAGTGTTTAAAAAAAAATTAAAATTTAAACAACAAAGACAATCACCATACAGTGAGCAGATAAAAACTAAGTCATCATTGAAGTGAAAAGAAAAATAACTTTTTTATAATAAAAAACAGTGTTTAAGAAAAAATTAAAATTTAAACAACAAAGACATTCACCATACTTGTGAATAAAAATTACATTGCTTATTGAAAATTTAAAAAATTACTACCATACTGGTGCTAAAAACCTAATACAATTCTTAAAAATATAAAAAGCATTCATCACCAAAAAGCAAAAAATATAACAAAAACTAATCCATCAATCAACAACTTAGAAAAGCCAAGCCGTGAGCAGTTGCAAAGGACCCTTAGTGAAGCCGAGTCTTGAGCAGTTACATTCCAGCCAGAAAAGTTGCATTTAGAACCAGAAGGAGCCAAAGCCGTGATGATTTATTTGTAAGAATTCTATTTTTTATTATTACTATTGATTGCTATCTATTATTTTTTATAAAATTTTTTTTTTTTTAAAAAAAAACAAATCGGATCTAAATTTTTGAAATTTCGTAAAATTTTTTATTTTTTTATTATTGTAACAGTTATTACCTTTGCAATTTAAAGTGAAATTTACATGAAAAGAATTCTGAGTTGATCTTTGGTTTTTCCCTAGAGTTCATGTCAAGACCACAGGAAGATCCTGAAGAGTTTGACGTTATTTTAGCTAGGCTACAATCACTATTAATTTCTGAAAAAAGAATTGAGAACAAAGAGGAAATGAATTCTGAAAATTTGCAAGTTCTCTTGGACACTGCTATCCAACAAGCAGTCCAAAGAACAAAAGAAAGCTTTGAAGCAACTATTGCCGACCTTACTAGGCGACTCCAATCCTTAGAGCCACCTTCTGCCGTAGAAGCATATAAGGAAATAGAAATAGTACCCAATAGGACGTGTGAGGAAACTCTAGATATAATTAAATCTGTCCCAGAATTTAAAGGCGACCCCACCAGATATGTCTCTTGGCGTCAGGCCGCCACAACAGCCCATAAATTATTTGAACCTTATGTAGGAAGCTCAAAGTACTACCAGGCGGTAGCTATTCTGAGAAACAAAGTCGTGGGTAACGCAGACGCTGCGTTAAGCACTTATAACACAGTCCTTAACTTTAAGGCTATTATAGCACGGCTTGATTTTACTTACATGGATAAAAAATCCATCTTTACGTTAGAGCAAGAGCTCTCCACTTTAAGGCAGGGACAGAAAACTATTATCCAATTTTACGACGAAGTAGAGCGTAAGTTAACCGCGATTGTGAACAAAATTATAATGTCGAATGAAGGAGATGCCAATTTGATTCAGTCACTGAACCAAAAATACCGTGAACAGGCTTTGCGTGTCTTTGTTTCGGGAGTTAGGAAGCCCTTATGTGACACCTTGTTTTCGTGCAAGCCTGCAGACTTGCCATCAGCTCTGGCACTAGCACAAGAGCTAGAAGCAAATCAAAACCGCTATCATTTTGCTGCCATTTACAGTAATGGTTTAAACAAGGCTTTAATGAGTCCCTCAACACACACAGCCTTAGGACAAAACATACAGCGTGTTAAACAGAACTCCTTCGGTCAGCAAAATAACTATTCTCAGCCTCCGCAAAACTTTGTCGGTCAACAAACTACTCCATTTTATCAAAATCGCCCTCAACAGGCATCTAACCAATCACAACGCCATAATGTTGCAAATTCGAATTTCCGAAATTTCGCCCAAAATCCTTTTCAGCCTGTAGGCCAACAAGCTAGTGACTCTCAACCAGTATCCCAATCCCTGGACACTGATGTAAGCATGCGTACGGTGCGAACAAACAACTTTCAGGGTTTTCAAACACAAAAGCGAGGTTTAACATCCGAAAGACAGGTCCCTCAGAAGGTCCAAAGGATTAACCACCTTGGCCAAGAGATGTTGCAAAACGAAGGTCTCGAAACCTTGGAAACACATGACTACGGCGATGAGCCAAACTTCTCTGGTAACCAAGAGCCGTATGAAAACCCTACTTTTTCTGATCCACCTTTCGAAGATGAGATTAATTTTTTAAGGGAGGGTCAGTTCTCCCCTACATTGAGCGAATGATAGGTGGCAAAAACATTAAACTTTTAATCGACACTGGTGCCTCTAAAAGTTATATCACCAATATTAACGGATTAAAAAACATTAAACAAGTCGAAAAACCATTTTTAGTCAAATCCATTCATGGTGCTGATACAATCAACAACAAAACACTAGTAAATGTCCTAAATCATACTGAAACATTTTTTATTTTACCGAACCTGTCTCTATTTGACGGTATCATAGGTTTTAGCTTCATAAAAAGCATAAAGGGCGTGATTAACACAGAAAAAGACATGATTTATTATAACGGCGGCGAAGAAAAATTGAAATATCTTAAGCTAGATGCAGTGAATTCTTTAATAGAAAATGTCTCTATCCCAAAAAATGTAGAAAAGAAATTTTTTCAAATAATAAACGAAAATGCTGGTGTTTTCGCTAACCCGAATGAAGCCTTACCCTTTAACACGAAAATTTCCGCAACAATTAAAACAAAAGATCAGGAGCCCATATATTCTAAATACCAATCCTACCCCATTTCGATGATAGAATTTGTCAATAAAGAGGTTAAGGAACTTTTAAAAAATGGCATTATAAAGCCATCCCGATCTCCCTATAACAGCCCTGTTTGGGTTGTCGACAAGAAAGGCACAGACGAATTGGGCAAGCCCAATAAACGCCTCGTGTTCGACTACACTAAACTTAATTCAAAAACTATCCCTGATAAATATCCTATACCTGATCCGTCTGTTATACTTTCAAATCTTGGCAAATCTAAGTTCTTTACAACCTTGGACTTAAAAAGTGGCTTCCACCAGATTAACTTGGCCGAACACGACCGGAAAAAAACTGCTTTCAGCGTGAATAATGGTAAATACGAGTTCTGTCGTTTACCATTTGGATTAAAAAACGCCCCGAGCATTTTTCAGCGTGCCATCGATGATGTTTTACGTGATGAAATCGGAAAGTCATGTCACGTCTATATCGATGATATCATCATATTTTCTGACTCTGAGCAGAAGCATATAGATGACATCCAAAACATCTTACTAAAACTTTACCATGCTAACATGAGAGTTTCTTTAGAAAAGTCCAAATTCTTTAAAACCTCTGTCGAGTATTTGGGCTTTGTCGTTTCAACCGACGGTATCAGAACGTGTCCAAAGAAAATTGAAACCATAGTCAACTACGAAACGCCAACAACCTTAAGGAGCTTAAGGTCATTTCTAGGGTTGGCCGGTTATTATAGAAAATTCGTTAAAGACTATGCGGCTATAGCGAAACCTCTGACTAAATATTTACGTGGAGAAAATGGTCATGTGGGGACAAAACATTCGAAGCAAGTTAAAATTGACCTTGATGCTGATGCTATTCACTCATTCAAAAAAATTAAGAATATCCTTTCTTCCGAAGATGTACTTCTCCTTTATCCAAATTTCGATAGACCTTTTGACCTTACGACTGATGCGTCATCCCATGCTATTGGCGCCGTTCTTTCTCAAAATGGTCGTCCAATTACCATGATTTCAAGGACCTTGTCACCCGCCGAAGAAACCTACGCAACCAACGAACGCGAACTTTTAGCTATCGTATGGGCCTTAAAAAATCTTAGACACTATCTTTACGGGGTAAATAATTTAAACATCTTCACCGACCACCAACCCCTAACCTTTTCGATATCTGATAAAAACCCAAACTCTAAATTAAAGCGCTGGAGAGCTTTCATTGAAGAGTACTCGCCAACATTTTTCTACAAGCCCGGCAAAGACAATATTGTTGCAGACGCCCTTTCCAGACAATTTGTTAACATTACAATGGATACCACATCTACATGCTCACTACAAGCTTGTGGAAGTGAGATGTCACTCACCGAAATTATTCCCGCGGTCGAAAACCCAATTAACTGTTTCAAAAACCAGATTTTAATCAATCATGGTTCAGAACAAAATAAAGAAACAAAAATTCTTTTTAAAAATCGCATTCGACATCGCATTTCATATCAAGAAATTGACGATCTTTTAAATACTATTAAGGACTGCATAAACCCAGAAGTAGTGAACGCGATTAATTGTGATTTACATACCCTTGCTCAAATCCAACACCTTCTTATATCGAATTTCCCTTCTGTAAAATTCAGGTACGCTAATAAATTTGTTACAGATATCTTTAATGCAAGTGATCAAATTGAAATTTTAACAAATGAACACAATAGGGCACACCGTTCTGTTTCAGAAAATACGAAACAAGTTCTTCAGGATTATTTTTTCCCAGATATAGCTAAAAAGTTAAAAGAAATTACAGCAAACTGCAAAATCTGTCGGCTAGCGAAATATCAAAGACATCCAAAAAAACATGAGATCGCTGAGACCCCCATACCCTCCTTCCCAGGCGAGATCCTCCATGTCGATATTTACAATACTGATAAGAAATTCTATTTAACATGTCTCGATAAATTTTCTAAGTTCGCTATTGTAAAACCTATACCCTCTCGAGCGATAGTAGACGTTAAACCAGCCCTTCTGGAGATACTTAACTTTTACAAAGGCACGGAAACAATAGTTTGCGACAACGAAAAGTCACTAACTTCACAAACCATAAGATCGTTAATAAAGAATAACTTCGGAGCAAACATTTACGCAACTCCACCCATGCATAGTACCTCTAATGGCCAAGTCGAGCGTTTCCACGGAACACTTGCGGAAATTGCAAGATGCCTAAAACTAGAGTACGCAATAGATGACTCTACAGAGCTTGTCTTAATGGCAACTGCAAAATACAATAGAACAATCCATTCTACTACTAACCATAAGCCCATAGATATAATTCAATCAATTCCAGAAAACTTGAAAGAAAATATTCGTGCGAAAATTCTTGCCAAACAAAAATCAGACCTTGATTATCATAACAAAAAGACAGTAACTAAAACATATAATCCTGGAGATAAAGTTTTTGTGAAAGTTAATAAGAGATTGGGGAATAAAATTAGCAAACTTTTTGTCGAAAAGACTGTCCAACAAGATCTAGGCACAACTCTTAAAATTGATGACAAAATAGTGCATAAAGATAACATTCGTTTCCTCATTACAGCATCCTAATATTTGCAGTCTTTGTACTCGCTAGCTATGCCACCATCCTGGACTATACTTCTTCACACTATATTCCTGTAGCAGACGGAAATGTTGCAATCTATGAAAATTATGGAATGTTGGCCCATGTAACGGACTTGACAAACTTTACTACCATAGCAGAAGAAACCAGAAATCTAACGGACCTACTACCAAAATCACACATGAGAAAACTGCTAGAATCAGATGTGGACCAAATAGAGAAGACAATAGAATCCCTGCGCATACACCACAGGCACGCACGTAGCATTAACGTTCTTGGAACCGCGCTGAAATACATAGCTGGTACGCCAGATTACGATGACTTTACCGAAGTGCGTAGCAAACAAGATGAATTAGTTACTGCAAGTAATGCCCAGATAATCATAAACACCGATATGCAATCGCAAATAAACAAATTAACTACGACTGTGAACACACTTGTAAGTAAAACTAAGGCTACTGAAATCGATTCAGGATACCTTTATAGTTTGTTAGGCGAAAGAAATAGAGCAGTACTTAGGGAACTAGATAACCTAGCTTTGTCCATAACCTTGGGGAAACTCCAAATGATCAATCCCATTCTGTTAGATAGCTCGGAAGTAAGTTTTGTTTTAAAATCCGAAATAGATTTAAATGTAAGCATTACTGAGATAATTGTAAATTCAAAACTAAAGATTTTGCAGACCGAAAATGTTATTACGTTTTTGATAAAATTTCCAAAAATTATAAAATTTTGTAATAAAAAATTAATTTTTCCAGTCGTTCATAATAATAAAATTTTGTCATTTAAAGTAAGTGATGTAGCAAAATGTGGCTACAAATATATCATGTTAAAAGATTGTAAAAAGAAATCTACAACTTCATTTTGTAAAACATTTAACCTTGAAAATACTTCATGCCTAGACACTTTATTAAATAATAACACGGCAACTTGTAACACAAATTCCGCGCATAATATGCCACCTCTGAAAGAGATTGACGATGGCATTGTTATTATAAATAATCAACCCTCCAAAGTGATTTACGAGAATGTAACAAAAACCCTACAAACGGGTACATACCTCATAACTTTTGACAATACCTTAAAAGTTAATTCAACGGAATTCAAAAATTGCCGAAAAATTGCTTTTAAAAGCCCCGAAATTCCTATAGCTCACACTGTTAACTTAACTGATCATACCGCTATCTTATCACTTCAATACCTTCATGATTTAAATATTGAAAACCTAGACCATATATCGCACCTTCATTTGAAAGTAAGAGGAACTTTTTACACCTCAGCCTCTCTTTTTGTTCTTATTGTAATAATATGCGTTGCATACGTTCTCGCCAAAAGGCAACGTAAGGTTGAAATCAACAATATTCTTAGCAGATATGATCAGACGAGGACGTCCGATGCTTAAAGGGGGGAACAGTTAAGGTACGAAAGTACAGCAACAAAAGCTATTGTGCAAAATAAAAAAATTGCAACAATAAACACTTCTTCAAAATTAGCGCTGCACGCGCGTCCCAAAATAACTGAATAAAATACCTTTTTTTTCATAGCAGACGCTACGTTGCATTTCTTACCTGCAAATTCCGTTCACATGAAATGTGAGTCCGTTTATGCTGATAAGCATTTTTGCCGTGGCTTCTTCTTCTTCCTCTAGAAGTTGTAGAGTTCTTTAGTTTATAGTTTCAGATTAAAAGTTAGTTCAGCACTGACACTCAAGACTTGCATAGCAAGTAATTGTAATTATAGTTATATTTGGATTTGTTTAAATAAAGTTATTTAATTATTTTTGATTTGTTTAAATAAACGGAAAATGAACAGAGATTAATTTGTGTTTTAATTATATTGACAACAAAACTAAGTGACACTCAAGACTTGCATAGCAAGTAATTACAACAAAACTAATTTATATATTAAAACCTCTTTATAGCATTGGGAAGATGTGCTTTATTTCGTAACTAGAATTTAATGAAAACTTATCCAATTTTAAAAGTAGTTCCCTTTTCTACGCTTGTAAATCATACTGAATTAAATTTTGATATGAATAGAAAACTTACCAACATTGACAATATATTGTATGAAATAAAATATTCAAAAATTAAATACTTAGAAAGTAAGTATATCAGAAATCTATTAAATAAAAACGAAACAGAATGTGAATTTATAACAAATGGCAGACAAGAAATAAGTTTTAGTGAACCTTATCTTATTGTAACAAAAACTATTGCTGAAATAAGTATTGTAGTAATATTTTGTGTTCCCTTTGTATGATTTTACTCCAATGGTTTTTGTTATGTCTCTATATTACTTTTTCTGCTAGTCTGATGTGGCGTACGAATGATGCTACTGTAATTTATTTTTGCTTTTGTGTATATTCTCTCATGTTTTTAGTCTTAGGTCATTTATTATTTAGGCTCCACGAAAAGCCCCCCAATGAAATAACGCCCAGGAAATAACCCCCAATGAAATAAATCCCAAAAAATAGGAAATAACACCCAAAAGCAGTGAATGAAATAACATCGAAAAATAAATTAAATAAACCCCAAAGCGAAAACGAAACAACCCCCAATATTTGGGCGTTATTTCATATGAAATAACTCCCAATGATGAAAATGAAATAACCCCCAATGAAATAAGCCCCATCAGCAACAAAAATGAAATTATGCCCAAAATTCATAAAAGAGTCAGTCACTTGTGTTGTGAAAACAGCACATAAGCTTAGTCGAAGTCATATAGATCTTCGACTAAGCTTATGTGACCACATTTAAAAAATTATTTAAATTTTTTTTCCTTAAGTGAAACATGGGAGGACATCTTGAAGGACTAAAAAGAAGCCGAGCAGCGATAGGCTAAACTCCTAGAGGAAGGTAAACAAGAAGATAAACCAACCATATTAGAAAGAGGCCCAAAGCCAAAGCCAATTAAGAGGAAGAAACCAACGATAGAAGCCCGGTATGAAATATATCCCTTACCGAATACAAAAAAATCAAGAGGAGGAAGAGTAAATAAAATGAAGACACAGCTAAAAGTATTGGAACACCAGAGAACCTATGAGGAAGGAAGCAGCCTAACAAAAATTTGTGAAGAAATAGGTCAGATCAAAGACAAAATAAAAATGATAAGAAAAGAAAAAAAGAATTAATTAAGAAATAACTAAATTTGGTATTGTAAATAAAAATAAAGGCATGATATACCCCCATGATTTTTGTAGTGAAAAATTTTCTATATATATAAAAAAAAAAAACAGTATTGTTAATTACAGTATAAAAAACACTATTTTAAACAAAAAGGAAAAGAGAAATGAGCATCACCCAAACAAAAATAACTGAAGCTTAAACTGCCATAAGCTTGAGCGTGGAAGTAGTCATTTTTATTTGTATAGCAGCAACAGTAGTAATCATAGTAAAATACTTAAAAAGATACATAGAGAAACAGATAAGACGTCAAATAGTAAGAAGTACAGTATGAAAAAAAAAACTTTGTAAAAATTTATAAAAAAAACAAGAAACCAAAGTTAAAAAAAAAAAACGAAAATTGTAGATTCTAAATGGTAGGTCCAATTTGGGGTAATAAAATGGGTAAACCACAAAGTAAGGTAGACATTCAAGAAAACATTGTTGTAGATGGAAACTCCAATAATTCGATGGTCGTTATTCCAGAAAACATAAAAATCATAATTATAATATCAATCATACTGCTTATAGCCTATAAAATAAACAAATATTTGAAAAAATATGTAATAAAACATAAGTATGCCAATAATAACAATATAAACAACAAAAATGTTGCAATAGATAATGTTTAAGAATAAATATATATAGAAATGAACATAAGAAAGTTCAAAATTATAACATAAAATAGTTATGAGAAAGGGTGCTTAACAGTTGTATAAGATATTATTAAATTTTCTTTGTAGAAGACAGTAATTTGACATAAGAAGAGAGATTAGAGTAGCCATTGAAGATTTATAGATCTACAAGGCACACCAACTTTAGAGGACTTTTATGAAAATGCTAAATGGACAGCATTTATGAAACATTAAAAAGTTTGATAACCAACGCTAGGAAGTCTCTAAGCAAGGGTTTTACATTAGATACAATAGAATCAAAGAAGAAGGAGCTAAAAGAGCTAGAAGAGTATATTATAAAATTGTTGGCAGACACTAAGTTATATCGAGAGGAATTACAGCGACAGACTGCAAAGTTTAGACAAACCAAGGAGGAAGCGTTGGGAATCCTCAAATTACACGAGGATAGACTTGCACAAGGCAGTAGTACACAGACAGTAGGGACAATAATTAGAAATCCTATAAATATGACGGAGGAAAACCTTAATGCTGCCGAACTGGCATCAATCTCGAAATTGATAGTGACCTTTGAAGGAACAAAGGCAGAATTAAATCCATTTTTAGCGAATTTGGAGATTATCAGGGATTCGTTCCCAACAAAAGAGTTTCATTTTTCAACTTTGTTTACCAAACAAAGTTAACACTCAAAGTGCAGAACAGAATTAGACAAACAAGAGTTCCAACTTGTATAGACACTTTAATCACAACGTTAAAAGAAATTTATAAACCAAAGAAATCACCCAATGTAATTCTAAATGAACTAACGAGAATTACACAAACTGAATCAATACAGAAATTTGCTGATAGAATAGAACAACTCACGATGGAGTTGAATGAGATACAAATTAGTACCTTAGGGCAAGAAAACAGAAGTGTAATTAGTGAGACAAACGCTACAATCGCATTTAATTCTTTTAAAAACGGACTCAGTGATAGAGAGATTGTAAGAACTTTGGAAGCAAGTAGAGTAAAGAAACTCAATGAAGCTATAGAGATAGCAACAGAAGTTTCTGCTGACATTAAGCAAAACCAAATAATGTTTCAAACTAGTCAACCAAGAAACAAGGTCAGGAATTTCTATAATAATAGGAATAGTACCAATACTAATTATTCCCACAACGGAAACCACAATTTCAATAGAAGTAACACTGGAAACAGATATTCAAAAATTAACAACAATGGATTTAACAATAACAGTCAGAATAGAAACAATTACAATAATAGAACAAACAGTGACGGGGTGAATAACAGTAATAGAGGTAACTATATGAGGAACAATAATAACCACGGACATAATAACAACAACAGAGACATTAACGGAGACAACAATAGAAAAAATAATAATAACAATGCCTATCGCAACAGTAATAACCATCGTAATAATAATAGAGGACGAAATGCATTTTGTGTACAGGAGCAGGGAAACGGGACAAATCCGGAGGTAGCATACCATCAGGCATCTTCGGATCAAAGCGAATAAATTCTAACCAAATATTTAGCATTTCATCTGATCTCAAGAACTATATTAAACTAAATGTGTTGAACACACATCGTGTTTTAACCTTTCTGATAGACACGGGTGCAGACGTATCTCTCTGCAAAGAAGATTTGTTACCAGAGCACGATGAAGATCCAGATGACTATTGCTGTTTAACAGGAATCACTAGAGAAGAAATAAAATCATTAGGTTCCACAGAATTATCTATACAAATCGATGAAACAGTATTTAAACATAGAATACATATGATTAGAGAAGATTTTCCCATTGGCACTGACGCACAGAGGAGTATTTGGCCTGAAAAGCTGGCCAAAAAGGCAAAACTGAATTTTAAGAAATCTTAAGAACTAAGTACGCAGTTCGACAGACAACAATATTTTACATTATATTGTAAATTTTGAAGACTTTTAGTTGGGATTTGTAGCTCTGAGACCCTGCTAAAATCAGGAAAGTGAAGAAAATTATATGAGATTTAAATGTTTTTTCGGTTTCTGGATGCTTATATGATTTTTTTTTTGCGGCTAAACGAATAAAGGTTTAACAAAGATTTTTTTTTCGCTGAAAGGTTTGATCAAAAGTTATTTAAAACCGAAAAAAAAATGTAAAATATGTTGAATATTCATGTTGAAACAATTCGTTCAAAAGCTAAAAAAACAAATTATACATTTTTTTTTGCAAAAAAAGGAAAAGAAGAGGTTTTTAAAAGTGAGGTTAGCATGTCTACGAATTATGTTGGAT
This sequence comes from Pollenia angustigena, assembly GCA_930367215.1. Classification (NCBI taxonomy): domain Eukaryota; kingdom Metazoa; phylum Arthropoda; class Insecta; order Diptera; family Polleniidae; genus Pollenia; species Pollenia angustigena. The sequence goes on along the minus strand of OV884056.1, from coordinate 94,190,995 downwards.
ACCACAATAAAATTTGGAATCTCTAATTTTAGAAACTAAAAAAAAAAGTGTGCGCAAGTTTGCGCCATTATTTTTGACGATTTTTTTAAATTTTCACATTTCGTCTATTTTTGCTCATCGGGCACTTTTTCTTATACCTTTTTATATCGTCATAAACTTTTATGTATTTTGAATTATTGATTTCAACTGTTATTCACATCACTTTTAACACTTCACAATATTAATACCTGCCTATATGTAATTATAAATTGCAAAAATTCTTAATTATCCGTAATAGTTTTAAGGGAATGTCCCACACATCCCCATAAAAATTTTTTTTTTTAAAAAATAGCTTTTTCCAAAAAGAAATCGAATTTTTTCAATAAAATTGTTAAGTAAGGTAGTTCTTTTGGACTTTATATTTTTTTACAACTCAAAATTTTTTTTACATTAAAATAAATTTTCACCCAAGTAAAAAAATTTCAAGTCGAGAGGCGCGGATTAGGATTTTATTTTAGACCCATGGTTTCTTCGGAGAATTTTCTTAGTATTTTATGTAGATTACGTTTTTGCTATACGATTTGTAATTTTTTTTTCATCCATACAAATCGACCCGCCCTAATGTACATACAGTCTGTCAAGAATGAGTTTAAACCTTTAAAATCAACATTTGTTAATTGAGTTTTGCGATTTATACCAACTTTTATTCCTTAAGCTTCGTACAGACGATGGTCAGATCTTACAATATTGGTAAGCAGCGTTGCTTAAATTGCATTAAAATTGGCTAAAATGTCTTACAACTGTGTGAACATTGTAAGCTCATTTGTATTTGCAGATGTGCAAAATTAATGCATCTGACAATGGACCATTGTCAGAAAAATTTTGCTGTTGGCAACGCCTGCTTACAATATTGTAAGATCTGACCATCGTCTGTACGAAGCTTTAGGAATGTGGCTTTCAGAAAAATCTTAAAAATTTAAACTTTTTGGTTCTTAAATTTTTTTATTGCATGTTGAAAACCAAAAATTTGACGCATTTTGCATGTAAATTTTTTTTAGCCATTAAATTTTTAATAACTCCAAAATATAAATAGATATAAAATAAATGTGTATGGTTAGTTTAAGCAGAATTTTCCGGTGCATCTTCTGATCCTTCTTCTATTAAAATCGGAGAACACGTTTTCAAGTTATGGCAAAATATATAAGGCAACCCAACGATTTAGGGGGTGAAGTATGCCACGCCTTTAAAAGAAAATCCTTACGTACTAGAGAAAAACGGAAAACAGATTTGAATTAAGGGCATCAAAATCCATATAATCCACATACTTTTATTTCTAGGGTAGAGAAAAATTTTTTTGTTGCGCAGTGTACTTTTGTTGCGCGGTGTAATTTTTTCAAAATCTTCCACTAGACTTTTTATATCATACTACACCTCAAACTATCAAAAAACTAAAACTTTTAATTCAAAAGCACGTTTAATAATTTTGGCCAGCTTTTCAGGCCAAATACTCCTCTGTGTGACGGTATAATCGGAAGTGATTTTTTATTAAAATACAATTGCAACATAGACTATGAGACATTTATACTTACTGTTAACGTAGGAGAATAAATTTTTAAATTCCCGATATATGACAACAGATTTGGTGTAAAATTTGTGAAAATTCCAACAAGAAGTGAGATTATAATACCATTCGATATAGACATTAAAGAAGATGCAGTAGTATGCAATAGAGAAATAATAGAAGGCGTATTTCTGGCAAACGCCATAATTCCAAAAAATGGAAACAAACATATAAAAATACTAAATGTTTCAAATAACCCAGCAATAATACATAATTTGAAGATAGCAACCACTCCATTAGAAGATTATAAGATATACAGAACTAGCAAAAATAGGATTAAATGTGATGAGGAACGATTAAATCGAATCTTAAAAGAACTCAATATAGACAACCAGGATAACGTAGCAAAAGAGAGTTTGTTAAAAATTCTTAAGTCAGTATTCCATTTGGATAATGAAAATTTAACAACAAACAATTTTTACAGTCAAACAATCCAATTGAATGACTCAAATCCAGTTTACGTAAAAAACTATCGTTTACCACAGCCGCATACAGAGGAGATAAATAATCAGGTCAAAGGGCTATTAAAACAAAAAAAAAAAAAAGAACCTTCTATAAGCCCATACAACGCCCCACTTTTGTTAGTTCCCAAAAAAGGACAAGACGATCTGAAGAAAGGGAGGTTAGTTGTGGATTTCAGGAAACTGAATGACAAGATAGTAAATGACAAATTTCCCTTAACGCGACTAGATTATGTGTTAGATAAACTGGGTAGAGCCAAATATTTCTCTACTTTGGGCATGACAAGTTCATTCCATCAAATCGAACTTGATTGGGATTCAAATGGTCATTACCAGTAAACCAGGTAACCTTTTGGATTGAAAATATCTTCAAATAGTTTTCAAAGAATGCTAACAATAGCATTGTCCGGATTGGAGTCTGAAGCATTTTTATATGTGGATGACATAATTTTGGATGAAGCTTACAACATCACAACGACAACTTGATTAATGTTTTCGACAGATTATCTAAATATAATCTGAAACTGAATGCAAGCAAGTGTTGTTTTCTTAAACCAGAAGTATATTTGGGACATTTGATAACATCAAATGGTATCAAACCAGACCCGAGCAAGTATTAACAATTTCAAAATACCCAATTCCGAGTAGCGCCGACGACGTAAGAAGATTCGTAGCATTTTGCAACTACTATAGAAGATTTATCAAAAATTTCGCAGATATTGATACTTGTTTAAACAAATTATTGAAGAAGGGCACAAAATTTGAATGGTCTCAAGAATGCCAAATAGCATTTGAAACTCTTAAAAACAAACTAATCAGTCCACCGATTCTACAATATCCAAATTTTGACGAAACATTCGTCCTGACCACTGATGCATCGGATTTCGCACTAGGTGCAATTTTATCTCAAGGTCCAATAGGTAAAGATCTACCAATATCCTATGCAAGTAGATCCCTCAATAAACATGAGAAGAACAAACCCGTAATTGAAAAAGAATTGCTAGGTATTTATTGGGGAATACAATTTTTCAGACCATATCCATTTGAAAGAAAATTTAGGGTTGTCACCGACCATAGACCATTGGTATCACTATTCTCGCACAAAAATCCTAGTTCAAAGTTAAAAAGAATTAGATTAGAGCTTTCAGAATATGACTTCGACATAATATACAAAAAGGGGGCAAAGAACACAAATGCAGATGCACTGTCAAGAATAAAAATTAATTCTGACATATTGAAAAACATGATACCATCAGAGAATGATGAGAGGATAAAGAAAACACTAGTTGTAACAAGAGGTATGAGCAAAAAGTCATCAGAAAATAATACTATCATAAGCTTATCTCATAACGAGTCTGATCAACTCTATATGTATGTGGGACTGCACTTCCATCAATGATATTAAGCGCGCAAATAAATTGAAATTTATATTAAAAAAAAGGCCAATAAACAATATTAAAAAATTATATGAACACACAGTAGAGTGTGATATAGAAAATAATGAAACACGTGCTAGATGTAGCGATAATCCATTGTATTTAGGTACTCTTATGGAGAAGCTATCATCGTACTTAAAGAAAGTAAGAAATATGAAAAATAAGAAATTTGCAATCGAAAGTAATGATGCAATATTTAGTATAATTCCCGCGGATGATGTTAAGGCCAAATACAATAAGTATTGTAGAATCAATAAAGATGACATAGTGATACTATTATATAAAAAACCTCAAAATATTCTGGACGAGAATAGAAAGCTAAACCTAATAAAATTATATCATGACACACCCCAAGGAGGTCATTTCGGAGTAAGAAAGACTCTGTTGAAATTGAAACAAAAATACGTTTGGAAAGGTATGAATAAAAGCGTAAAAAACTATGTATCTAAATGCCATCTTTGTCAAAAAAACAAACAAATTAGACACACTAAAGAACCGCTTAAAATAACGGATACACCAGCAAATAGTTTTAACACTATAGTAATTGATACAGTTGGTCCACTACGTCCAACAAATAACTATAGGTACATACTTACAATACAATGCGAATTGACAAAATACCTAATTGCTTGTCCAATGGAGACAAAAGATGCGAAGTCAATAGCAAAAGCATTGGTAGAAAACGTAATACTCAAATATGGAATTTTAAGTGTACTCAAATCAGACAGGGGGACAGAATTTACAAATGAATTAATGAAAAACATATGCGAACTATTAAGAATAGAACAAAATTTTCGACTCCATACCATCATGAGACTTTAGGAACTATAGAAAGGAATCACAGGGTACTAAACGAATATTTTCTATCCTTTGTAGAGAATAATAATTGGGAACAATGGATTCCTTATTACGCATTCGCATATAATACGACTCCTCACGTCGACACTGAGTATTCACCTTTCGAGCTTATTTTCGGGAAGTTACCAAGTTTACCTAGGGATGAAGTCATGAATCATCCAAAGGTTTACGACTTTGAAAATTACGCCAATGAATTAAAAAGTAGATTAAAATATTCTTTAGAAAACGCTAGAATTATGATAGATAAGATAAAAAGAAAGAGATAATTAGAATCATACAATAAAATAAACAGAATAAAATTAAATTTAGGAGATTTAGTATTAATAAAAGTAGAAAATAGAAAGAAAAATGAAAAACCATATAAAGGACCATATAGAACAGTTAAAATAGATGGCTTAAACATAACTGTAAATATAAACAATAAAGACAAAGTTTTTCACAAGCATATACTAAAGAAATACAAAAGTTAAACAAACGTCAACTTATTAGTGACTGACCTAAGACAACATTTAACCTACATATAAAAAAAAAAATGTTTAAAAAGAACGAAATTTTCTTTTACTCAAATTTCAAAATTAGCACGCTAGCTATAAGGAAAAAAAAACAAAAATATACAAGTTAACAACATTACCAGCTCTGCCAATGAAATGCATTTGGCAGAGTCAGCATAAAAGGTATTTCACAATTTTAACACTCTCATACCGGCTGACGGTTTCATACATATATCTTGGGAATGCAATTGCAATACGAATACCTGCTGAATAGAAGCGATTAACGTGGGAACGAATTTATGAGGACTCAGCGTCTGGCACTTGGTGCGGCGAGATAGTTAAGCATTCTTGGGCAGCAGATTGGTGGCATGAAGTTAGTCTTGGTTGCCCTGTCGTTTAGTAAAGTAATTAATTCGTTCTTTAAATTATGAAATAATAATTGTCTTTGAATTGTGAAATTAGAATTGTCATTTAATTGTGAAATAATAATTGTCTTTAAATTGTGAAATTAGAATTGTCATTTAATTGTGAAATAATAATTGTCTTTTAGTTGTGAAATAGCAAGTGTGAATAAAAGGACTCGTCCTTAAATAAATTTTGTACTAATAAAAGGTTCGTGTTTTATTCCGGCGCAGTTGGAAGCGCCTAATTTAAATTTTTTTATAAAAGTCAGGGAGGAAAACTTTAACTTACATACAAATAAAGAAACAAAATGTAAAACAATGAAAAATAACAACAATGTTTATTAAGAATATTAAGTTACAGTAAGCAAATCATTATTAAGTGCAAAGAACTTTAAATTAAGTAAACAAAAATTTGTAAAGTTGAAGATATAAATATACCTACATACAAACAAAGAAACAAAATGTAAAACAATGAAAAATAACTTTAAATTAAGTAAACAAAAAATTTGTCACATTGAAGATATAGAACTGCTATCTCTGTAACCATAAAATTTTACTTATAAGAAGTGAAAAAGGAAAAATAAAGAATCAATTATAATCCAAGAATCAAAGGTCTCGCTTATGTTTTATTATACGGGAGAACACCACACAAGCGTACGTATATCAGTGGTTCGATCACAGCTGTTTCAATTGTCCCATATTTCGTAGCTTACGTATACATTGCCCCGTAGTTTCCTACTCGGCCACAGATGGCGTTTGCTTATTTTCAAATTTGAATTAATAACGTTAACAAGGTGGAACTGTGCACTATGTGTATAAATACAATTAACAAAAAAAAAGGTTTCATACTTCAAAATAATAATAACATTTCGAGTTTAAGAGAAAAACAAAATAATACTGGCAATAAAATAATAAAAAAAATAGTAATCACATTTCATACGGCAACAATAAAAAATATAATACCTTCATTTTTGCGGGCAAGATAACTAATACTAATTACAGCAATAATAATAATAAAATGATAAGTACACTTCATGTACACAAAAGAAAAACAAAATGATACTATTTCGTGTGGGCCAAAAACGATGGCTTGCAGACTTTTGGTCGTCACAAGGCTTTAGTAGACATGTTGACTTCTTTCAAATTGGTATGGAATGAAACAAGGATTTCATGTTCTTAGTACAGAATGATGATAAATAGGAATTAAAACCAATGCGTTAGGTTTATATTATAATGACGTCCCATCACTCACAGGTCTTACATTCAAACCAACGAGAAGAAGTGGGTTGATTAAGACCTAGACCAATTACTCTAATGATCAATTTAGCAGCCGAAAACATTCACTGACTAGCTAGAAGATGCATTAAGAGACTCTCTGAAATTGTTTCCTATGGTAAACAATATACATAATTTAATGATTGAAACGTATGAGAACAACGCAAGAGGGTAGTGCACTATATAAGGCTGTTAGCTTAGTCCTAACTTTTTTATGGCTCCCGTACCCATAATAAGATGCATTTTATACTACATATTATGTATGGCTCCCGTACCCATAATAACATGCATTTTATACTATTATTTTTTGTGAAATCATTCATCAATTTCAAGGATGAAGCATTGAAGGTGAATTTTTCTGGGATAGACGGTTTTAAATTTTACAACAGTACTGCCATAAAATTGAGCTGGAAAAAGAAATCTGCTACATTTGCCGAAGACATCGCTCAAGTTGTATTTCACTCAATATTTGGAACAACTCCCTGCTCGGGCGCTATTGTAACATTAGTAGAAAATGGAAGCCATTAGAGGCGTATGGAGACGATTGTACCAGGCCGACCCACCTGCGGACATGACTCTAGAACAATTATTGGAACAAATAGCAAATCTACGAGAAGTGATGGAAAATCAGGAAACAATTTGACGAATACAAGCCACAGCAGCCCTGACACTGGGTGATGCAAATATAACGATTGCGTGGGATATGTGCAACGTACAACTTTCCGCCTGTTCATTCAAATAATTAAGATTCCATTCACTCGTATCACACTCGAAGATTTAAACATATTGCGGCCAGCCTCTTCGTTTCACCAGATCAGAAGCCTATGGAAAGTAATTCTCTTGTTGTTAGTGCTCATCACCGCGTGGAGCGCCGCATCCTATACTACCCATCTCATTTCCGACCTAATGACTACTTCTACTACCCCCAATCCAGTACAACAACAGCCGCAGCCATCATACACCGACACGCTCCACAATTACTACCAGAGTACCAAAAGGGGTTGTTCAATATTGACAAACGACTTAATAGATTTAAGCGCAAGCTTGTTCCGTGGACCATGGAACAGTATGTCGAGTCTATGGACGACCCCAAAAGAAACGAAGGTGTTAAACGTGATCTTGAGGAAGGAAGATCAGTCTCCAGTGTCATGGTTCCTTTCACAAAGTTTTAGAAAATGTCAAACAGTAAGTACAAACCTCCTAGGCTCATTCAAGCAAGGTGTTCAAACCTTCACAAAGAATTTCTTTCACATATTCGTAACTATGTTTGTACAAGTCTACAAACATACTTGCGTACATGTGCCTGCACGAAATTATGTGAACAACCTTAAATTGTCAGTCTCATGTTTTTCTTTTATTTTTTGTAATGTTTTAATTTTTATTTAACTTGAATTTCTTTCACACGTTTGTAAGTACGTTTGTACCAATCTACAAACTTACTTACGTACATGTGCCTGTCCGAAATTATGTGAACAATCTTAAATTAATATTCTCATATTTTTCTTTTATTTTTTGCAAAGTTTCAATTTTAATTTAACTCGTGCCTTGAACTTCTAGTTTAATTGCAATTTGCCTGTATTTTTACTTTTTACCAAGTTTGAGGAACTCCAATTTCATTTAAATATTTTCATTTAGTAACCTTGAACTACTGTTTGAGTTTATTTTATTTTTTGCATCGTCGGCGGTTTCACATTTTTTCTGGAATTTCTTTAATTTACAATTTTATAAGCTTTGTTGTTATTTGTATTTAGTAATTAATTAGTATATAAGAATCAATTTTATTTTAATAAAATCAGAAATAATAAATCAATTTATTTGACAAGTTGTTTCTCTACTATAACTCCGCTGTAACCAAGTTTCAAGTGCTTGTGTTACTCTGTAGAATTGTCTTGGTGATACTGCCTAGACAATATTATTAACGTTACTTGGCTCATAGCCTTGTAAATAAAACCCAATTCAAAGGTTAAACAAATCAGTTTAACCCAATTCATTTATTGAATTAAACATCTGGTGACCCCGACGTGATTCCTTTGAAATTCAAGATTCCCCCCACCAGTGGTAAGGGTCCTGAAAGTCAATAGGATACAAGACGTGCTCCTGTCAAGGAAAAAATCCGCAGGACAGCTCAAGAAGACGTGCTCCTGTCAAGGAAAAAATCCGCAGGACAGCTCAAGAAGACGTGCTCCTGTCAAGGAAAAAATCCGCAGGACAGCTCAAGAAGACGTGGTTAATAATCAGCTGCTTCACTAGAAGCAAATTCCTCAAAGGGCGCAATTATCACGGGCAAGCAACATAATGGCTACAGGCGAGATCACCCCAATGGAACAACTAACAACTTCCCAGCGAGCAGCAGGAGAGCTTATAGAATCCATTATTCGGAATTTTAAAAAGGATTCAGCGTCCAGAAAGACAGTCCACTATTTTGAAGAAAGGATTAAAAGGCTAGACGCTGCTTGGACCGAATTCGAGCTCACTGATAACAAAATACGATGTCTGGAGAAGCCCCAGTTAGACCATAAATATTTTACCGAAAATTACTACCAAAAAATTGAGGAACTCGTCATCAAATACCGGGAAGTATTTGAATCAGCCATGGATGCAACATTGAGAACGCCAACACTTGATCCCTTTCAACAAAACACCAATAGGGAGCCCACAGTTCCTATTAAAAAACCTGTTACTCTCACCTCAACAAATTCTACAATGAGAAGGCAAAATGTCATGATGACGTCCCTCAAACGGCTACTCGCCACGGACCCCACAGCAACCAACATGAAGCTAAAAGAAAAACTGTGGGACGAAATACAAGAACTACATTTTTTAATTTGGGAATCCAGCACTGATCCACTGAAGGAAGGATATGACATGGATTCCTATGAAGATCTGGAGAAAATGGTCATTGAAAATTTCAAGCTATCTTCACGCACTCCGGAGCAAGGTTTGGGACCTATGCAACACAATGTTTTGCCACTGCCAAAAGTCACAATCCCAAAATTTAATGGGGATTATTTAAAATGGAGGGCCTTTTACGACTTGTTTACACAACTAGTAGACAACCAACATATTCCTGCGGCACAAAAGATGTGGTACCTGAAATCAAACTTGGGGGGCGAAGCTGAAAGGTTAATAAGCCATCTTTCAGCTACTGCCGAAAACTACAGAACCGCCTGGAATCTATTGCAAGACCGATACAATAATCAACGGGTTCTTGTAACCACGCTAATTCAACAGCTTTTAGATCAACCGAACGCTGGCCCGTCAGCTGCTGCCATCAAGACTTTGCATGATACGACACAAGAATGTCTACATGCACTTAACAACATCGGGATCGATACAACATCGTGGGACCCCATGTTGTTTCACATACTGGTCAAAAAATTGGATCGTGGCACTCTTGTCCTGTATGAGAGGACCATCAGTAATCCAAAAGATTTACAAAAAATCAAAGACCTTTTAAACTTTCTGGAAAACCGCTTCCAGTCCTTGGAAGCTATAACCCAGAAGGAAAAATCATCAAAGGTATACGTTTCTGCTACATCAGCAAAGCAAACAGAGATCGCGTGCCCACTTTGCAAAAGCGGCTCTCACCCACTGTATCGGTGTCAGAAGTTTCAACAACTATCAACACCCAACCGCCTGAGTTTCGTTCGGAACCAGAACCTTTGCGTCAATTGCCTAAAATCAGGACACACAGCAAAAACTTGCAAATCAGGACTGTGCTTAACGTGCAAGAAAAAGCACAACTCGCTACTTCATCTGGAGAACAACACTCAATCAACAAAACAAGAATCACCTAGTGGAAGGACATCGCAGACGACATCATCAGCCGTGACTACTCCACCTGAAATAATTAAACCCAACATCAGTGAAGAACCAACCAGCTCTCCAGAAGCATCGTCACTGGCGGCAGCAAACGGTCAACTATCCAATTCGTACGTTCTTCTCAGCACAGCTCTAGTAAAAATCAAAACTGAGACAATGGAGATGGAATGTCGCGCCTTACTTGACTCTGGGTCACAAGTAAATTTGATCACCGAACGCCTGGTAAAACGACTAAACATCGCTAAACATACGTCATCAGTAAACATCAACGGAATTGGTGATTCCAACACCAAAACACAACACCGAGTCAATGTTGCCCTGCAGTCTCGAATTAACGGGTTTTCAACGCGCCTGGAGGCACTCGTCTTGCCTCGAATCATCGCACCACAACCATCACAATTTATCGACATTAATGAATGGCCGCTACCAAAAAACCTGATGTTAGCTGACCCAGCGTTCAATCGATCAAATAAAATCGACATATTGCTAGGTGCAGAGCATTACCACCAACTGCTCGCAATTGGGCAAATAAAACTATCCCCACAACTCCCGACTTTACAGAACACAGTTTTTGGTTGGGTTGTAGCTGGAAAAATAAAAAGCGAACATTCACCAAATGCATCTTGTGGAGTATGCACTGAAGATGAAGCGCTTGAAGCTTCCATCGCTCGACTCTGGGAACTAGATGAAGTCAAAACTAATAAAAGGCCACTGTCAATAGCCGACAGACATTGCGAAGAACATTTTGCCCAAAACACAACTAGAAACCATCAAGACCGCTTCGTAGTCAGGATCCCATTTCATGAAAACCCCAATACCCTAGGCGATTCACATGCAATCGCTCTCAACCGATTTTTTGCTCTTGAACGTCGTCTTCAAAAGAGTCCGGAATTAAAAACTAAATACACTGAGTTCATGGACGAGTATGAATTGATGGGACACATGACAAAATGGGAACCAATATCCATAACCTCTCCAAACTACTACATCCCACATCATTGCGTATTGCGGCCCGAAAGTTCAACCACCAAGCTTAGAGTAGTATTTGATGCATCGGCCAAAACCTCATCAGGATACTCCTTAAATGATCTGATGTTCACGGGACCAACTTTACAAAGCGAGCTTTTCTCTATACTCCTAAGGTTTCGAATGCCAAGATTTGTGTTTACCACTGATGTTGAAAAGATGTATAGACAGGTATTGATTGCCCCTGAAGATCGTCAATTTCAGCTCATCATTTGGAGAAAGGATCCAACAAGGCCCATTTCCTACTACCAACTCAATACCGTCACATATGGCACAAGAGCTGCTCCATATTTAGCAACGAAATGTCTAGAACAACTGGCTGAAGAAAACAACATACATTATCCCCTTGCTTCCCAATTTCTTAAAGAAAATTTCTACGTGGACGATGGTTTGGGCGGTTCAAATAGCTTAGCAACCGCAATACAATTGCAAGAGCAACTCGTTCAGATTATGAAGAAAGGTGGCTTCACTTTACGCAAATGGTGTGCAAACCACCCACAATTACTCCATAATATTCAACAAAGCGACTTGGAGGTAAACTTAGATTTTGAAGGCACAGAAGCCGACACTATCAAAACGTTGGGACTTGTTTGGCTACCGAAATCCGACAAACTGGGGATTAAGGTAAATCCTGGCAACATCAAGAGGATCACCAAGCGAACAGTAACGTCAGACCTTGCAAAGTTATTCGACCCTTTGGGGATTCTATCTCCCATCATAGTAACGGCGAAAATATTTATTCAAGAATTGTGGGAGTTAAAATTAGATTGGGATCAATCTTTGCCAGAATCACTGCACACTAAATGGATCACATTTCGCACAGATTTGAACGTATTAAAAACGCTTCAAATATCCAGACACATTTTCAAGGGCAAAGTTCCAGAATCCCAACAATTACATATTTTTACGGACGCATCCGAAAAGGCTTATGGAGCTGCGGCTTATATTCGATCAGTTTTCAAAGATGGCACCATTATGGTACACTTACTCTGTGCTAAATCACGCATAGCTCCACTTAAGCGGCAAACAATACCACGATTGGAACTATGTGCAGCTACACTTGGAGCCCAACTAGCCACCAGAATCAGGTCTGATCTACGATTTACAAGCCCAGTATGGCTCTGGACTGACTCTGAAATTGTGCTCTCATGGATAAATTCATCGTCGGTATCCTTTAACACATTCGTAGCAAATCGGATTTCAGCAATCCAAGAGGAAACCAAGGCAGAACAATGGCGTCATGTAAACTCCAAGTGCAACCCAGCAGATCTGTTATCTCGTGGAATATCTCCAACAGCCCTTAAGGAATGCACTCTTTGGTTTTATGGTCCAACGTTTCTTCATGGCGTGGAGAAGGTGTGGCCACCAAGGTTCAACTTAAGTTCCAACAGTCCACCAAACCTCGAAAGAAAGGCAAGACTGCTTGAGGCACGAGCAATGACTACAACTGAACCTGACTTCATTTACAAAATTAACCATAAAAATTCATTCCACCGTCTGCAGCGGATTGTTGGATATGTTCTGCGCTTCATCACCCACACCAAATGCAAAAAGCAGATGCGACAGACATCAAAGGTGATAACAACAATGGAACTCAGCCGAGCACTAGTCGCAATCGTGGCACAAATGCAAGCATCAGAATTTCAACAAGAAATTCAACAACTCACCAAATACAAGGAGTTAAGAGGCACCAGCAATCTAAGCAACCTGTCACCGTTTTTAGACACAGATGGTTTAATTCGTGTTGGAGGTCGACTAGAAGCTTCACCGCTTCAATTCGACTCCAAACACCAGCTCTTGATTCCATATAATGACCCGATTGCAAAGCTGATCTTTGAAATGACCCACAACGACAACAAACATTGTGGTGCGCAAACACTCCTGGGCATAGTTCGACAAAAATTTTGGCCAATAAAAGGCAAAATTATGGCAAGAGCCACAGTGCATCGATGCACGACATGCAGCAGAGCCAAGCCTGAGCTATTCCAACAAATAATGGGCAACCTGCCATCAACACGTGTCACACCCGCCCGGGCCTTCATTAATACTGGAGTCGATTACTGTGGCCCAATCACCGTTCATTATAAACTTCGGGGAAAACGACCACACAAGGCCTACATTGCTGTCTTTTGCTGCTTTGCTACAAAGGCAGTACACTTGGAACTTGTGAGCGACCTCACGACTGAGGCATTTATAGGTGCACTCAAACGGTTCATATCTCGTCGTGGACATTGTCAAAATTTATATTGCGACAATGCAACAAACTTCGTCGGCGCGAAAAACAAATTGCCTGAACTTTCCACAATAATACATTCTTCAGAAGCACAAGCTACCATTATGAATGCTTGCAGCAACAAGGGTATTCAATTCAATTTTATTCCACCAAGAGCACCACACTTTGGCGGCCTTTGGGAAGCAGCTGTTAAATCCGCAAAATATCTTCTGGTAAGGACATTGGGGAATGCATCCTTAACTTACGAAGAACTTGAAACCATAGTTGTGGAAATTGAAGCAATACTTAATTCCAGACCGATTTCACCAATGTCAAATGACGCAAACGACATAGGCGCACTTACCCCGGGCCATTTTCTGATTGGCGAACCACTAACTGCCCAAATTGATGCTCAAGCGAAGCCCACAAATCTTAAATTGGAAACACGATGGAAATTAGTTTCTCATCTCAAGCATGAATTTTGGAAGAGATGGTCACGAGACTACCTAAATGAACTGCAATATCGAAACAAATGGCGAGAACAGTCAAAAAATCTGAAGCCAGGGGCAACCGTCCTCATTAAAGAAGATAATGTTCCAGTAATGAAATGGCCCTTGGGGCGTGTTATACAAACATATAAAGGACACGACGGTGTGGTAAGAGTAGCAGATGTTCAGACCGCTTCAGGCATCCTTAAAAGAGCAATTCAATATTTAGCTCCACTCCCTAAACTCACCGATGAACCCGAAGAAGAAGGACAACTATCTCCTCCACAAATCCCAGAATCCGAATTGTCAGCAGAAAATCAATCACCAAAACCATCATCGGACGGAAGGCCACTCGCCAAAAAACAGCGAACCTTGGCAAACTCAATCATGACTACACTACTCGCAATCTTGCTATTACTCCCACTCGTGTCCACAGATAAAATTGAAATAACCCAATTTGAACCCAACATCGGCTTGTACTTTGAAGGTATCAGCAACATCCGAGTATCGCGATCAGAATGGAACATTATTTCCTACTATAACTTACGCCCATTTTGGCAGGAAATATCCAGCTTCATGAACGAATCAACGGCATTGCACCACTTATGCGACCTGCTAGTTCAAAGGACAACTTGCTCGAGCGTTCTCCAAGCAGTAGACTTCAGCATAGCAAGTCTTAATAACAATAATCTTTTGCTAAAAAGAAGAGTTAAACGTGGCGCTATAAACGCTGTTGGTAACATTGCTAATTCACTGTTCGGAATTTTAGATTCAGATTATGCTGAACAAATGTCAAACACCATCAGCGCAGTAAACGCAAATGAAAACCATCTGAAACAACTCCTCAGCAATCAAACATCAATTGTCGACGCAACTCTAAACGTACTTAAACAAGATGAAGAGAATATAAAACAAAGGTTCAACAGCGTAGAAAACCAATTAACAGAAATCACATCCAGACTACACGACAATGAAAAAGAACAGTATCAAGCAAGACTTTTTCGGATTTTTATGTCGCGATCTGTTCAACTTTCTCTAACATCAGCAAGGTTACATCGAATCCAGTCAGAAATCTTATCAGCACTAACAGATTCACACCATGGAAAAATCAGCCCAACACTTCTATCACCGTCCCAACTTCAAGCCGAGCTTATGCAAGTGAGGAATCATCTTCCAACGTCTCTAGAACTACCAGTAGGCGGAGATAATATTCTACAACTGTATAAAATTATGAGTGTAAGAGGAGGCGTAACAAAAGACCACGTCATCTTTCATATATCTATTCCGTTAGCTGATCCTGAACCATTCGAGCTTCTGAAACCACACCCAATTCCGGTTCTGACAAATGGCACAATGCTCGCTATAAGGCCATGCGGCAACTTCCTAGCTATAAATTCCCACAGGGATCAGTACTTCATCATGACAGAAAAACAGCGGGACACATGTGCAATAATTAGAGAAGATGAACTTTTGTGCCAACACATGCAATCAACATTCAACGCAAACGCTGACAAATGCCTATGCGAACTTTCACTTCTCAACTACAACACGCAAAGAGGTTGTTACATTGTTCCTGTTACTGACAATACGTCACTTACACAGTTGGAATATAACAATCAATGGCTATACACAATGCAGCAGCCTTCCCGAATAAGCGCCGTATGTGGGCAAGAAAAATCACAGCTCACCTTAAAAGGATCTGGTGTCCTAAAAATATCACCAGACTGCACACTCAAATTCAACTCAATCATCATCAAAGGTCATCAAACTGTTTTCACATCTCTTCATACATCTTACACTGTAATGAGCAATAGCACTGACATCAGCTACCCAGATGAGGTACAATTTGAAAGAATTCACACCAAAGCCTATGCTGACCAAATTAAAAACATCTCCGACATACAGAGCAAATTACATCGAATGGTATCTGCCGAGTTTCCATCACAAATCAAAAGCATACAATACCACCACGGGACCATTGCCTATGTCGCCCTCGTCATCGCAATCATAATCAGTGTGAAGGTTGCCTGGAAAAAGGCACGTTGTAAAGGAATTAAAGCAGCTCAACAACCCCCAAGTCCAGCAGTACGCCAACATATTCCAACTCAAGAATTTGAAGTATCAATAACTTAAGCGTATAATTCTAATAAAAACAATGTAAGGTTGTCGCATTTGCAATTTTGTTGATCAATGCTCAACGGCGGGGTGTATGTTCAAACCTTCACAAAGAATTTCTTTCACATATTCGTAACTATGTTTGTACAAGTCTACAAACATACTTGCGTACATGTGCCTGCACGAAATTATGTGAACAACCTTAAATTGTCAGTCTCATGTTTTTCTTTTATTTTTTGTAATGTTTTAATTTTTATTTAACTTGAATTTCTTTCACACGTTTGTAAGTACGTTTGTACCAATCTACAAACTTACTTACGTACATGTGCCTGTCCGAAATTATGTGAACAATCTTAAATTAATATTCTCATATTTTTCTTTTATTTTTTGCAAAGTTTCAATTTTAATTTAACTCGTGCCTTGAACTTCTAGTTTAATTGCAATTTGCCTGTATTTTTACTTTTTACCAAGTTTGAGGAACTCCAATTTCATTTAAATATTTTCATTTAGTAACCTTGAACTACTGTTTGAGTTTATTTTATTTTTTGCATCGTCGGCGGTTTCACATTTTTTCTGGAATTTCTTTAATTTACAATTTTATAAGCTTTGTTGTTATTTGTATTTAGTAATTAATTAGTATATAAGAATCAATTTTATTTTAATAAAATCAGAAATAATAAATCAATTTATTTGACAAGTTGTTTCTCTACTATAACTCCGCTGTAACCAAGTTTCAAGTGCTTGTGTTACTCTGTAGAATTGTCTTGGTGATACTGCCTAGACAATATTATTAACGTTACTTGGCTCATAGCCTTGTAAATAAAACCCAATTCAAAGGTTAAACAAATCAGTTTAACCCAATTCATTTATTGAATTAAACACAAGGCATCCAAGTTTCAACATCGTATATGGATGCTACATTAAACCAATTGAACGCAGCCTCAAAATGGACTTACACTTTGGCAAATGAACTTACGATCAGATTGGAGCCAAGGTTCACAAGCTTAGCACAAAGTACCGCTACTACACTGAAGGAGACCATCGTACCTTCGATGCTCACGTCACTGTGGAAATGCTCAAGTTATGCCATAGATTTTACTTAAGATGCTATAAACAAGACCCTAGACTTCTCAAGCTCTGTCGTAAAACCATACACAATAAAGCTCGCTCACGACATGGTGACCGCTACAAAGTCACTGGTACACGCATGTCCGGGGATGTTGACACAAGCTTGGGAAATTGCCTCATTAACTACTACATACTTATGGGGTTGCTCGACAGTCTTGGCATCAGAGGTGAAGCAATCGTTAACGGCGACGACTTTATCCTTTTCACAGAGCAACCAATCCCGACGAGGCTGGCTATCAATATTCTGCGAACGTACAATATGGATACTGATTTGTATCCAAGCACTACTAATATACATCATGTGTCGTTCTGTAGGACTAAATTGGTATACCATCCGGATGCGCATCCGACGATGGCTTTCGACCCGGAGAGATTAAAGGCTATATACGGTTGTACTTACAATTTGTTGCCGATGCAAAAACACCTAATGTATCTACAGGCAGTGCAACAAGACAATTACTGGATAAACATAAATTCACCAATACACAGACAATGGACGCCACTACCAAAACTTGAGGACAGGATGAAGAAATATTTGCCGAAACAATTGCTGATCGAACTTGGAAAGCAATCGAGCAATAAACCATATCCAGGGGTTGAGTTAACCCCTTCATATGTTCAGGCATACCCTAATTACAATGTCCATGCTCCCAGGTTTCCACTATACACCAAACATCCCACACAAAGACACTACATAATAAACCATTACATATTAGAAATCAACCCTGTGTAGGGTCACACAGGGTGATCCACCATCCCGATCGGGAAATGCGAGGTTCTAGCCGCGAGGTGGTGGATGAGCGAAAACGTCCCTGCTCGGGCGCCATTGTAACGACGTGAATTTTCACCGGTATGCTGGGGTATGCTCCCGGTCCCAGGGTTCACTCAGACATCGAAAGCTTTTACCCCAATGTTATATGTCTATATTTCACGTTTGGCATGTACAAACATGGTTCCTAATATTGGTACCATGCAATCCCAAATGTGTAACAAAACCGTGTTTGCTGGCCGTCGTAAGAGGAATTATTCCACACCGTTACTAAGCTATTTGGAAAAGGAAATAACTACAACTGTTTACTTTAATGACGCCACACAGCTTGCCAATCATATTATAATGTTCTAGGAAAAGGCTTTAGTAGACATGTTGACTTCTTTCAAATTGTTATGGAATGAAACAAGGATTTCATGTTCTAAGTATACAATGATGAGAAAGAGGAATTAAAATAAATGCGTTAGGTTTAGATAATAATGACGTCCCATCACTCACAGGTCTTACATTCAAACCAGAGAGAAGAAGTGGGTTGATTAGGACCTAGACCAATTACTCTAATGATCAATTTAGCAGCCGAAAACTGATTCACTGACAAGCTAGAAAATGCATTAAGACTCTCTGAAATTGTTTCCTATGGTAAACAATATACATAATTTAATGCTTGAAACGTATGAGAACAACGCAAGAGGGTAGTGCACTATATAAGGCTGTTAGCTTAGTCCTAACTTATGTATGGCTCCCGCACCCATAATAAGATGCATTTTATACTACTATGTATGGCTCCCGTTCCCATAATAACATGGATTTTATACTATTATTTTTTGTGAAATCATTCATCAAATTCAAGGATTGAAGGTAAATTCTTCTGGGATAGACTGTTTTAAATTGTACAACAGTACTGCCATAAAATTGAGCTGGAAAAAGAAATCTGCTACATTTGCCGAAGACATCGCTCAAGTTGTATTTCACTCAATATTTGGAACAACTCCTGAGAATTTAGGAATTTTGTGGCAAATAAAAAACAAATTAGGGTTAATTGGAAAACTAGACGCGAGTTGAATGATGTTTTCACAAAAGCTAGCACTCAGACATCGAAATCATATACCTCTATGTTATATGTCTATATTTCACGTATGGCATGTGCAGACATGGTTTCTAATATTGGCAGTCGTTAGAGGAATTATTCTTAAGCGTTTCTAAGCTATTTGGAAAGGAAATAACTACAGCTGTTTACTCTAATGATGCCACGCAGCTTGCTTATCATATTAGAATGTTTTAGGAAAAGGCTTTAGCTAAAGTTAGAGCAGGGGAATTAAAAAACATTGGTACTACAGGGTGGTATATGCTTTCTGGTGGAGTATTCAGTGAAGTTTATAATGTCTTTCTTGAAAACGATTCATATTTTTACACTTAAGCTGTTTTCATACACTTTATATACATATATATGTTCTTTACTTTCAAAATACATAATTGTTAAATTTTTTTTATTTTATTTAAATTTGTGTATACATATATTGAAATATATGTATTTTCCAATATATGTTTTATTTTTAACGTAGTGCGCAAAATAAGTGTTTTTTTCCTGCTCTAAGCCCAGACGTGTAACTGAAGAAAAAATAAGGATGGTTCTATCAGGTGCGCTTAAGGACCCTTTTTACGTTTGTCTCAAGTGATTCCAGACGTTTCCACTCCTTACCACAAAACAATTTGTTGACAAAACCTCGAGTACCACACATATTAATAGATTTAAGATCACAATTAAGGTTATGAAAAATTTGGAATGAGAAGGGGTATAGAAAACTATTTTATGCTGACACCTGCAAGTCATAAGACCATAGCCAACCCCACTGTAATGAACAAAAGTCACTTTCAGAAAACGTCGATAATATAAACATTTTGTAATTGCATTGAAATTATGATTTGACCACACATGAAGATTTATTAAAAGCATTGAATAAAAATAGTTTCTCCAATTACAATTTACATTTATCAAATGAATTTCAATTCAACAAAGAAAACCATTTTTACATTTCAGCATAAACGATTTTCTTTTACAAAATTCATAGCAAGTTTTAATGTTTACATTTAAGTTTATTCTTTGTCTATGCTTTAGAACAATTAACTCTATAACATACTAATACTTACAAAATTTTTAGAATGATTTTCGTAAATTGAAAAATAAAGATAATATCTATTCAAGAACTCAATTCGTTTGGTTTACAAGCGGGAACAAGTGAGGCAAGGAGTGTTCCAGTTTTTAATGGAAACAGTGAATATGCCTTATCCAACTATCTAAGAAATGTAAATTCGGTTCTACATAAAACACCAAAGGAGCATCACCTTGTAATGAAAACAGTAATAATCAACTAACTATAAGGTAAGGCATTAAGATCTGTAGAAACCCTTTTAAATCCAACATGGGAAGAAATCTTAAGAAAACTAAAAGAAGACCTGATAATCAAAAAATCATTTTTCCAACTAAGGACAGAGGCGCTAAACACAAAGGCGAGTAACATAGAAGAACTAGCGATGATCCACTACAAGAATAATTGAAAACTTTAAGCTGTCGTCACGAGGACCACAGCAAGGTGGCGAGTTCGCGCAACCCAGCTTTTTCTGACCTATTCTCGCAACTAGCGGATAGTCAACAACTCCCAAAGGCACACAAAATGTGGTATCTGAAGTCAAATTTAGGAGGCGAGGCTCAAAAACTAATCAGCCATCTTTTCATCGTATCATTGTAACAACCAGAATGCAACAGCTATTGGATCAACCCAATGCAGGACCTTCTGCGACATCAATAAAACAATTACATGACACTACAAAGGAATGCTTACACGCATTGAACAATATCGGAATTAATACTGCATCTTGGGACCCAATGCTCCTCCACATATTGATAAAAAAAAACTGGATAGAAGCACACACGTTATATATGAGAGGTCAATTGTGAACCCGAATGAGCTACCACAAATAACACATTTCTTGGCGTTTCTTGAAACGCGCTTTCAATCTTTGGAAGCAAATGAAAACAAGCCATCATCCACTTTATCGCTGCCAAGAGTTATCTCCATCAAGGCGCCTTACTCACGTTTAAAACCAAAAGCGTTGTGTAAACTGTTTAAGAGCAGGGCACTCGGCCATATCCTGCACGTCAGGATCATGCACCAAATACAAGAAAAAACATAATTCACTACTGCATCTGGAAAACAATAATCACCAAACTAAAACAAGTAAGAGCGGTTCAGAGATAACAGCATCAGCGACGACAACTGAAGTTGAGCCAGCAACAAATCAGTTATCTGACGCAGCTTCACTAGCAACAGCGTACAACCAATTAAACGATTCATATGTCCTACTCAGCACAGCAATGGTAAAGATTAAAACTGAAGGAACCGAAATTGAATGTCGTGCTTTGCTTGATTCAGGCTCTCCAGTCAACTTATTTACAGAACGTTTAGTACAACGCCTCCGCATTTCAAAACAGCCATCATATATCAACATCAATGGCATCGGTAACACTAACACCAAAACTCAACATCGCGTAAATGTATCTTTGCACTCAACGGCTTCCCAACCCGCCTGGAGGCACTTGTTCTACCTCGTATCATAGCACCTAAACCATCACAGTTCATTGATATTGAGGACTGGCCACTACCGAAGAACCTGATGTTAGCAGATCCCGGTTTTAACCGATCAAACAAAATCGATCTCTTACTAGGCGCGGTGCATTACCACCAGCTACTGGCAATAGAACAAAAAAACTTTTCTGAAAAGCTTCCAATCCTACAAAACACTGTACTGGGTTGGGTTGTAGCAGGAAGAATACACGGAGAACATCCAGCTAATGCAACATGCGGAATACTAACATCAGATGAAGATCTTGAAGCATTAATCGCTCGGCTCTGGGAATTAGAGGATATTAAAACAACTGAAAACCCGTTATCAATATCAGAAAGGTTATGCGAAGAACATTTTGCAGGAAATACATCAATAAATAATCAGCATATTCCAGAAACACATCAATCATCTACTTGCAGTTCACAATCATCTCACAACAGTCAAGCTCCGTCACCTGCCCCTCGACAGAAATTTACAATCCAAGTTTAAAGATAAATGCTAGTTGAGCGTAGCGTCAACGGGGGGTGTATGTTCATACATTCACAGATTATCTATGTTCAATGAATATGTTTCATTAATTTAATTATTTTTATTGTATCAATTATTTTTTATCACATTGTATCTTGCTGACTTACATTTTGTTTGTTTATCTGCTAGCGTTCTTTGCACCCTTCCGCTAAGCAAGCAAAACTGATCGTTGCATGCAATGACCCAAATAACGACATAAATGCCTGGTCAGCAAGATACAATGTTTCTAGAGTTTATTAACATTTATTATTTTAACATTTTTATGTAATTTGATATTTTATTTCATGGTTGAATTTATTCAGCATTTTTAATTTGTTCTTTTCTTTTTTGTAAATCTTAACATTTTGTAAGTTTTAGTTAGTAATTTATTAGTATATAAAACCAAATTTTTAATGAGCAAAATCAGAAGGTTTTTAATAAGCAAGCAAAATTTACACTTGTTATTACTTTTTCCTCGCCAATAGTAACCAAGTTCAAAGTTCTTGAGTTACTAAATCTAATTGTCCTTGTGTTACTGCCGGAAAAATTCCCTAAACGCCACTCGGCTCGTAGCCCTGTAGAATAGGTTAAACAAATAAAATTAGGTTAAACAAACTAGTTTAACCGAACTCAATATCCTCTGAGTTAAACAACAATCTTTAAAAGACTGCAAATCACTACACAAAGAGGCAACGCCGTTAGATACGTATCATGTCGATTAATCACATTTTCGCCGCGATTTACTTGATTAACCAAATTTTGTAGGCTTTTTTGCGGCAACAGTCACAGAGTACCATTTTGGAAACCCACTTCAGATAATCTTAGACCGTGGCTATTACAAGTGAAGATTTCAGGACATACTGCTCAAAAGAGAGGATTCAGCACATCCTTATTACAACAGGTTTGTCCCGTGCGAACGGACAAACCGAAAGACTTAGCAGTGTAATCATTTCAGTTTTGTCAAAACTCAGCATAACTGATCCCTCGATGGTATATATTCGTTGGAGGGGTTCAGCAAATTATTAATTCGACTTACCATAGAAGTATTGGAATGGGTTAATTCAAAATGCTTGTTGGCACTTAAATTAAGACAAAAGTTGATATCCAATGAAAGAGCTTATTCTACAAGAATTAGCAACCAATTATGACAATCAAAGAAATAAAATAAGAGAAGCTAAACAACAAATACTCGAGGTTCAAGCCGAGAACCAAAAGAGTTATAATATGCGCCGTAAACCGCCTAGACAATACAATCTTAATGATATTGTCGACATCAAAAGAATTAAGATGGTAGGTGGCCTCAAGCTTACGCCAAAGTACTTAGGTTAAGATTGTTAAGAACAAGCAAAACGACAAGTATGATGTTATCAAATTCGGCCCCAGAAGTACTACAATATGTGCCGAATTAATGAAGCCATTGCCCGACGAGGTTGTTGAATCACCTGATGAGCTTGACCCGCAGGATGGCCGAGATGTGGGAATGATTGGCCGTTAAAATTTAAATAAATGGTCTATGAATACTGCTGTTAACGTTTAAAGTACAAACATTTGCGAACGGTTATTTCTTCTTAAAAACGATAATTTTTAGAGGGCCGTACGGTAATGAAAAAATAAAAGTTAACATCACCGACCGGGTTAATCGATACCCACAAATTCACGAGAGTGAAATCCTAAGACATGCTTCGACAAAATATTATATGAGAATGTAATTTTCCTTATAATAGTCCATTATGGCCCGTGCCAAAAACAAGATAGTTCTGGTATGAGCAAATGGAGAATTGTCTTCGACTCTTGAAAACTTAATGAGAAAACAGTCGATGATAAGTTTCCCATACCAAATCTTAATGGTATTCTAGATAAACTGGGAAAATTCCAATACTTTACCACATTAGGCCTTGCAAAAGGATTCACCCAAGAAGATCGAAAGAAAACGGACTTTTTCAACGCCTTTCGGGCATTAAGAGCCCGTTCGTATGCAACACGGCTCGAAAAATACGCCATCAACCTTACAGAGGTTGATGAATTTAATTCTTCGTGATCAAATTAAACAAACTTGTGTTGTATAAGTTAACAAACTTTTTTTTAAACATGTTTTTATGACTTAACTTGGACATTTATATGGTTTATATTTATATGGTTTCATAAAAAAGGTGTTTTATTCTATGTATATTTTTAAAAACTAGATATTAAAATCTAGTAAGATTAAAAAGTTATTTAAAATGTCTTTATGATAAGAATTAAAAGTATTATAAAACAAAAATTTTTAAAAAGTTTACATGAATACTGGATTTATTTCAAAATTTTTTTTTTTTTTAAGAAAAATTAAAATACTCTGCATGTGAGGTATAATGTACTCTTCGTGAATAAAAAGAACGAACTAATCGTGATATGAAACAAATTGTCAATCGATTTGCTAAAAGAAAACTAAAAACGTTAACAAACTCATGAAAAAGAGAGACGAGTAATAAATTAAAATAATTAATAAATTAAGAATAGTCTGGGTCACGAAATATTTGAGGCTATACCTATTTCGAAGACGATTCCATATTGAAGCATATCATAGACCTCTAACATGGCTGTTCTCTATAAAGGAAACCAACTCCAAACTGTTAGAGGCCGCAGTCAAATGACTTCCTTTAATAAAGACGCCTTTTTCATAAAACTAATAAGACTTGCCACGGTCAGGAAGACCGAGAATAGTACAGAACCAAATGAATATTGATCGTGTATGGGACAGTGTTGAAGAATATCCAGAAACTGCAATGCATTTTATTACGTTACTTAAACATGCATCTATTTAAGGTCCAATTGGCCCAACAACTTTAACCAGTTGAGTACCATCAAAGACGAATTTAATTTATACAATTTTTGCTCATCCGTACAAATTAATAAGATGGAGACTTACCCCCACATTCATAAAAAATATTTTTATTTTATTGAAGGTTTATTGAATACATTTTCATAGGAAATTCGTTCAATAAACCTCCAATAAAATAAAAATATTTTTTATGAATATGGGGACAAGATTACAGGAATACGAATTCGAAGTTGTGTACAAAAAAGGAACAAAATGGAAACGCAAACGCCTTATCAAGAGCCAATATACTTCTTAATAAAAGCACCGACAAATCTGTAGCCCGTTTCTGTATTTCTCACATCGTAAAACTTTTCGCATGAAACGTGTGAATTGCAACAAAAATAGTGTGAAATGAAACAAAAAATGGTTTTTCTCACGCAAGTGTTTCTGTATCTTTTCTTTGCGAGAATTATCTGCCATTTAAATAATTTTCCAGCATTTATTGGAAGGATATGAGAAAAAGTGTTTCTGTAACAATATTTTGCGAAAAGTTTCTTACAAGAACTGTCAAAATTAGTCGCATTTGAAATTGGTGCGAGAAAAACAAAATGTGGATATTTTAAATTAAAAATATGTTTACATCCTATTTTTTTTAAATTAATAAAAAATGTAAGGAATTTAAATGATGAATGCATAATTTATATGATGAAAATAAAGAAAACACAATTGTTATATTTTGTTATTTTAAATTTTTTTTAAGCCTTTCCTTGTTTTGGTTTTATTCAGTGCTGCCAGATAAATTTGTATCAAAATCGTCGATTTCCTGAGAAAAATATTGTCTTTTTTGTTTTAAAAATCGTGTAATTTAAAATATATTTTAAACAAATTTGTTTCGACTTTTATTAAAACATAATCAAACAAAAACAAAGTTAAAGTTCATGGGTATTTAATAATTTCTTTAAATTTATATTTCTTTTGTTAAGCTGAAGGATTATTATTATAAAATTATTTATTTTCTTTAATCCGATAACAATTTAAAATTGTTGTTTTTCCTTGGAGAAGTCACACAAAGGCATGAGAAAATATCATATTAAACAAAAAATAAAATAAATATTTTTACAAAAGAAAAAAGAAACCAAGCTTAATAAAATGAACATACATCCTTTTTTAAAATAGATATATATTTACAAAAACCGAGATCAAAATGGAAAATTTTTAAATTAAATCAGCTTTGATAACAGAATTATAAATATTCTGGGTTTTTATGGAATTGATACTGACAACGTTGTTTTATATTTATATCGTATCTAGTCCGAAATAGTATATTATTGAAATTTAACTATATCGGTTTACAAATGGCTGAGATATAAATCTTTAATTTACCTATTCCTATAATCTTTTTCTTTTTTACCTGACATAGACTTAGTAGAATACCTGGTAGGTAAAATTAAAAAAATCGGTTCATAAATAAACGGGTTAAAGACCCAGTAAAAACTTCGCCTACAAAATTATATGTTAAGTAATCAGAAACACATTAAAGCACTACATACAATTCTACTGAAAAAACTAATGAATTTTACAAGGGTTGTACCAAAATTAACGAATTCAAAAGAAAGTCATTTTTTTTATCTAAATACTAGGGTATTCATTCGGTTAACCGATTAATTACTACCCGATTAACTGATCGGTTAATTTCAAATTGGCTTTTTTCGATTTACGATTAAGCCGGTTAATTTCAGTCATATTTTGTATATGTATATAAGAAGTATTAAATGTTCAAAATAAGCCAAGTCGGCCCATTACTTTCCCTCGAAATTTTGCTTTTGCCGCTACATTTTTCAGGGAAGAGACAAACAATTTCGAGGACAATTTTCACAATAGGGATAAATATAAAAATTTAACCCTTGTTTCTAAGATATCTTTTTTTCTAATAAACAAACATATAAAAATATTTACAATTATCTTATTTCGAAGACTAAGGGGATTATAGTGTAAAACGCAACGCCAACAATTTCATTAAAAGCAAAAACAAAATCAAAAATATTTTAGAAATTTGTTGTTGCTTTCTACATACATTCATATGGTTTTTTTTTCAATTTTGAACCCCACAAAATAGAAGTGTTTGAAATTTAAAAATTAAAGATGAATTTCTATAAAAAGTAACAACAAAATTAAAAAATATTTTTGATTTTGTTTTTGCTTTCGTCACTTTTTTAGAAAAAATTATAAAAACGTCACTTTATTAGTTTCGGAACAAGAAAATCGTCAAAATGACGATAAATCGTCGAATCTGGCAGCCCTGTTTTTATTATATTTATTTCTTTTGTTGACGTTTCGCTTTTATTTGACACTTAATTACTGGAAATATTCCAGTATAAACAGAATTTGTTGTGTCTGTTTTCGCATTCAAATACAGAAACACTTTTATCTCATAAATCGAGAAACGATGGCATTTTTTGTTTCACACTTCATGTAAGAAATTTTACGATGCGAGAAATACAGAAACGAGCTACTGATCACAATGTCTGTACAGAGACAAGTAATCCCCCAACTTCTATAAAAGACAAATTGTATTCAGATTAATAACATCAGGATGACTCAGTATTAAAAACGAAAATATTTTTAGAAATAATAGAAAAAACTACGTGCGCAAAAAACTTTGACGAAGAAAATCTCAAAATAATATGGAAGCACCATTTCTGGTCTGACAAAACAAATGCCGTGTTCGAAGGCAATGAAACGATATTTGATAGTTAAAAAGAAAATAGAACGGTTAAAATCCTTAGATGTAAAGCTATCCTTTTGGATATCACAGATGAAACAGAACTTGCAAACAAAATAAAAACAACTCATATAAGAAATAATCATAGAGGCATTAATGAAAATAACACTAAGTTAAAAACCGAGATCTGTCATCCGAATTTGGAAATGCGTATCAAAACCAAAAAAATATAATAGAAAACCAGTAAAACAACAATTTAAATTAACTGAAACACCAGAAAGCCCAGGAGAAATAGTTCATGCCGAAGTCATGAAAAAACTATTTCTAACATTCATCGAAAAGTTTTCTAAATACGCTCAAGCTATCAAAAGGCCAAGATTCACCCAATACCTTTCCATAATGGGAAATGTTAAAAAAATTGATATTTATTCAACTTCTAATAATAAACTTTTAACTCTGATAAAGAAAGACTTCATACATCTGTGTTTTGAAACACGATGAAATTATTGACATAGAAATAGTCGAAGAGAAAAATTATAGAATCATGATATATTATAACAATTCCGTACACACAACTACCGGTAGAAAAGCAATAGATTTTAGAAATGGTAATATAAATAGTTCAGAATGCCCTTCAATAAGAGAAAAAAATCATTAATCAAAAAGAGAGAAACTAACAGCCTGTTTTAAGAACGCGAGTGCAAAAGTGACTCGTTTAAATAACATTTTAAACAAAAACAAAATTTAAAAATTTGTATTTGTTTTAAATGTGAACGAGTCACTTTTGCACTCGCGTTCTAAAAACAGGCAGTAAATAAACAAAGGAAAGACGTAGAACAAACAGGCCCCTGTATATTTAAGAGGTGGAAAAAAACCATTCAATATTTAGGAAAGAAGTAGTTTCTAGATTATATGACGATGACGTTGTTAAAAACCGAAATCATAAATATTACAAATTTTACATTAAAGGAAAGAAGAAATCTCAAAACTTCACAAATAACGAATAGACAGCATAAAATAAGAATATCTACATTTCATTTGAAATGAAATTTTTATCAGCATATTGACTTTAATTTTGGTACTACACCCGAAACACTCGCAGAAAATTAACATACATAACCTTGAGGAAAACGAAGGTAATAGTTATCCCAATTAAAGAAGAAGATATATAAATCATAGACCGTTATACAAGAGTATTTCATCTTATTAGTCTAACTGACTACTAACACACAACGGAAGTCATAAACAGGAATATAA
The DNA here is from genome assembly GCA_930367215.1 of Pollenia angustigena. NCBI lineage: Eukaryota > Metazoa > Arthropoda > Insecta > Diptera > Polleniidae > Pollenia > Pollenia angustigena. The sequence continues at coordinate 94,162,003 of OV884056.1, read as the reverse complement.
ATTTTAAAAATAACTTTAAAATACTCAAGACTAAATTAGACAACATTTCAAACAAGTTCAACCCAAGAACAAGAAGAAGACTAATAAATAGATAAGGTTAAGGTATAACATTTATTACAGGTAATATGGACAGGGATGACGAAAAAGAAATCAGATCAGAAATACGGAATACATCAAAAAATAAATAAAATAAATCAAAACAGACAAACACATTGAAACGAAATAGTAACACACTTTCTCAACAAATTCAAAATATCACCTCTCATATAAATAAACAACAATTTATTGTCACTAAATATAAGTTAAGGTACGAAAGTGCAACATAAAATAAATGATTTTGCAATAAAAAAATAATAACCATTTCTTCGAAAATTAGCAATGCAAGCGCATTGCAAATTAACAAAATAAAATTATTTACTTAAAAGAAGATGCATTTTTTTCGTACCTACGAAATGTGATTCCTTTAGAACAAAATTATTTAAATTCCGTTCAAATGAAATGTGTTTTTGCTGATAAGCATAATTTTCCGTTGTTCTTAGCTAGCAAGAGAAGTTGTAGATTCTCTTTGATTCAGTTCACGTTTAACTCGGGCTTGCATAGCAAAGAGGGACAAAGAGAGTAAAATATTCTCCTAAGAAAGCAGAGTTTTGTTTCTAAGTCATATATTCCAGATAGAAAGTGACATAAACTTACTTAAAAGCCATATAGATGACATTGCCAGAGTCATTTGGTAAAGATATTTGATAGATATAATATAGACCAACCAGTATCGCATTCAACTGACCAACCATTAAAAATCGATCCAAACATTACACTAGCTTGTGGTGGTAGTGAAAAATTTGCCCCAATTTTCGAAAGAGAAATAGATTCTGACACCGAACACAAAATGACACAAACAGTCCTAGAATTCCTTAATACCGCCTCAAGGCTGATTTCTGCCTTTGATGGCAAACCCGAAAACCTACGTATTTTCTTGGATTCACTCTACTTAAGGAACAGGTTGCAGTCTCCCTTATAAAGGGAACTGCTAGAAGTTTAATTACCATATTCAAATAGAGGCTATAACAACAGTCGAGGATGAGGTTATAACCGTAGAAATAAAGTCAAAGTAACTAACTCAAATCAAAATGGTTAGGAAGAGCCAAACACTCCCCTAAGATGAAGCCTGTAATCTTGTCAAATGAAATTTATTGAAGAGACTGAGAAGCATATTAAAGATTAAACAGAACTCAAAAAAGACTTAGTTTTGCGGAAAATATTTTCAAAAAGCATAAAAAACAAATAATTTTTCCAACATTTTGGTTCATAAGCACCACAAAAATTTTCAAAAACAATTTTTTAATTGTTGCACAGGTCTCTAGCAATAATTTGGCCTTTACAGATTTAAAAAATATCAATTAATCGACGAGTTATAGGCATAAAACCATATAAACAATATGCATTTGACTGCAAAGTTTGAAGGACGATTAAAAAAAAAAAATTCTAACTAACATAAACAAACGCCGCGATACGGGTCTTCTAATTTAGCCTCTATTTTCACCCCTCACTCTCAGAATAGACCTAACTTTTGCTAACCTGAATTTGTTGCACAGTGTAATTGTGCATTTGATCAATAAAGAGAGTTGATTGCGGACAACTAAGGAAACAACATGCATTTATTATTTAAATATAACATGGCGACCGTGATAAGTGTTAACATTAAAAAAGTGAAAAATTAAAATGATTTTATTAAAGACTAAAATTACCTTAATCATAAAGATAAAATATAATATTAAATTTTTTTTGTTAAAAATATATAACTATAAATTGACGCTTTAAAGGACAATATTCGTGAAGCCATCGGTGAAATACAGCTGCACACAATCGATAATGTGCTTAAAAATTGGACCGATCGTGTAGGCTACTGCATGGCCAGCCGAGGCAGCAATTTGAATTAAATTATTTTCCATTATTAACAGGAAGGATTGTACTTTCAAATAAAAAAAGAAATTTGAGAAAATATTCAGTAGTTCTGCATAATAAAATTATATGGCAAGTACATACCGCCTACAAAGACAATTAAAAAAAAAAAATACCAATCGTCCGCCACGCTGGCAGACGTTAAAAAAGAAAAAAAAACAAAATGGTTAAATAAAAGCAAAAATTAGTGTGTTTCAAATAAAACTATCCACAACAACAATAACTAAAACCAAAGATTATTTTATTGCATTTTATTTTATTAATATATTTCCTGAAGTTATTCTTGGAATTGGTAAAACTAAATTAGGTCATTAATAAATATATATAAGTAATCATTTAATTGTTATTCACCCTCCGATGAGTGAGAAGGTCCCTAGGGACCTTTTTGCCTTTTCAAACTGAAATTACTCCTACTTCGGCCAATACAACCCCCCCCCCCCCCCCCCGAAGAACGTGCCCTAAACAACCATATAACCTCATATCCAAGGATACGCAATGTGATGGAAGCATTCGATGTCAGGGTAAGAAAAACATCTTCAAGTTCAAGAATAGAATATATATTTATTTGTTTTTTATTTTTCTTTTCATTTCAGGTATTACCAAGGCCGATGGAAGGCAATGCAAGTAGACCGTCATGTCGCCTTTGCCTTTTTTTTCCGTTATTTCCCTAAGTCATTCTTGGAATTAGTAAAATTAAGTAAATTGCAATTAAATGCTCTTAATAGATGAAGTAAATTGTCATTATTATTAATCAACCAACAAAAGTATTCGTTTCATTCCCATACCATATCTGGCGCAGTCGAAAAGGCGGTGGTAGTGATATACAGTGAAATTATATTCAATAGTGTAAAAGGAAGAATTAACATAAACATTTGAAAAAAAGGAATAAAATATATACAGGGAAAAATAAAGAAATGGAAAGTTAAAATATTGTTACTGTGTAAAAATACAATATAATAAAATAAATTTTTGTATCGCACAAAATTAGTAAAAAAAGAAGAAAATGTTTATATCGCACAAAGATACTAATGAAAATATAATGCAAATAAAAGATAACATTTCAAGAATATAAAAAAATAGATTAATATAAATTTGGGGGTAAGAATATGAGTGAATATCATATTACATGAATAAATAAATTATAGAAGAAATTAAATAGAAAAGAACAAAAATAGTATTAAAAAAATAGTGAAATAACCCTTTGTGAATTGAGAGGAACATTTACACCTAATATAATTTCGCAGTGTCACCTGCTTCCGAGAACCTACTCCGGGATAGAAAACGATTATAAGGTTACTTAATAATCACCTCCGGATAATTACACCAAAGGACATGATCTTGTTATTAATATCAATGTAAGCTGCATACAAAGTTTTATACATCATATCTTTATCATTTTTTTATATACATAAATTGGGTAGAATTTTTTTTTTTAATCGAGATTAAACTCAAAACCGAGATATAATTAATGCCAAAAAAGAGGTTTTCACCTTATAACCTACCTGAATAAAAGCGAAAGTTTAACTTCAATTCCTGAAACAAAGGAATTAATTGCAATGAATAACGAATTTCATGAGCAACTGGGTCTGTCCCACCTGCTTCTTCAGGTTTGGCGGCAGTACAGATGGACGTTTTCCAATCGCTAAGAATACCGGATGCAATCAAACAGTTACCGACATTCGATGGTAATCCCAGACTTCTGTACGAATTCCTAAATAATGTTAAAGAGATTTTTTTGTTAATTAGGGGGACAGATAAAACCCCATATGGGCAAATTCTGTTAAGGGATATACGTAACAAAATTTAACCGTTGAATTGGGACGACATTAAGGGAAATTTGATAACGCAATTTTCTGATAAGCGTTCAGAAACTTCTCTAATTAAAGACCTGCACACCTTAAAACAATATGGCAAACCATTCGAAAAATTTTATAGCGAAGTTGTGGAACTCCAATCGGCTCTTTGTAATAATATATTATTACACGAATCAGACAAAAACGTAATAAGTGCTAATAATAAGTCCCTTTATGGAGAAATGTGTCTGAACTCTTTTGTTATGGGATTAAAGGATCCACTAGGGGCAACAATAAGAGCTATGAGACTTTACTCGTTGGCTGAAGCCTTGGATTTTTGCATCAAGGAGCAAAATATCTACTATCAACAAGGGCCGTCTAGCAACTTTTCTAATAGATATAATAACCAATATAGGCAAAATAATAACCCATATCTAAGGGATCGTTATTACAATATACCAAGTTACAGTGGTCATCAATTTGGGAGCAGTAATACTTTGGTACCCACGGTCACACAAAGAATGGGTATTCGCAACACGACCAAAATATTAACATTAACAAACAGTTACAAAGACAACAGTTTTTTACTAACAAACACAGTAATAATTTCAATCATCAAGAACAAACGTTCATAGGTAATAATATACCGAGGCTTCTACAGCCGGAACCAATGGACATATCAAGTATGTTTACTCACCTAAGGAACAGGAATTCTTTCCCAAGCATCAAGCAGGAAGTAAATTTTCAGGAATCCGCCTCACAAAACCCACTGGATACTTAGATATGAATAAACATGGATCTGAATTAGTTTACATAAAAATCAATTTTCCTAATAATAAACTTCTTAAATTTCTAATAGATACTGGGGCCTCAACTTCATTTATTACTCCAGAGCATGTAGACCTAACACAACATATCAAATGTAAACCGACAATTATAAAAACCGTTTTAGAGAAGCATATAATAGATAAATCAGTAATACTCCTAATATTTAAGGAATTTAATCAGGACAGAAAACTTTCACTATTATTATTAAAATTTCACAATTACTTCGATGGTCTAAGTCAGAACATAATTAGACCAAGCTACTCACCTTGAAGTTCACCCGTCTGGATAGTACCGAAGAAGAAAGATGATAGCGGGAAACAGAAATGGAGATTAGTAATTGACTTTAGGAAGGTGAACGAGAAGACTATTACGGATAATTATCCTATCCCGAATATTAACAACTTCTAGATCAATTAGGTAGATGTATGTACTTTTCCACTGTTGACCTGGCCAGTGGTTTCTACCAAATCGAAATGGAACCGAAAGACATTCCGAAAACTACATTTTCAGTTGAGGGGGGGCATTACGAATTTATTAGAATGTCATTCGGGCTAAAAAATTTACCTTCTACATTCCAAAGGGTCTTAGGAAAAATATGTCTAGTTTACTTAGATGACATCATTATCTTTGCGTCTTCTTTACAAGAACATATTTTTAATTTATAATTGGTCTTTGAAAGATTGAGAAACTCGAACTTCAAAATTCAATTAGATAAGTCAGAATTTTTACGAAAGGAAATATAATTCTTAGGACACATGGTTTCTACTGAAGGTATTAAGACAAACCCCGGAAAAATAAGAGCTGTAAAGGAATTTCCGACACCGAGACACCCGAAATAACTCAAATCCTTTTTGGGTTTATTGGGTTATTACAGGAAATTTATCCCTTTTATATACAATACCCAGATTTTTCTAAAGATTTCATTTTAATGTTAGCAACTATGCACTAGGGGCAATATTGTCTCAGGGACAAATAGGGAGCAATAAACCTATATGTTATGCTAGCAGAACATTAAATGGCACAGAAACTAACTATTTCACAAACGAAAAAGAGCTGTTAGCTATAGTATGGGCTACAAAATACTTTAGACCTTATCTTATTTATTAATATATTTCTTGAAGTTATTCTTGGAATTGGTAAAACTAAATTAGGTCATTAATAAATAAATATAAGTAATCATTTTATTGTTATTAATTAGTTTATTTCCCTAAATCATTCTTGAAATTTGTTAAATTAAGTAAATTGCAATTAAATGCTATAAATAGTTGAAGTTAATAAAATTGTCATTATTATTAATCAACCAATAAAAATTTTCGTTTTATTCCCATACCATATCTCGCGCAGACGCAACCCGACACCATATCAGTGGCCATGTTCTGTAACTCTCGCTTCGAGAAACTTTTCGATTGAAATGTGTGAAATGAAACAAAATTGCCATATATTGAAACAAACAGCTGTTTTTCTCACTAAACTGTGTCTGAAATTTTTTTTGGCGAGTATTAGCTGTCACGTAAGGAACTTACACGCCAATTTACAGAAAAAGTGTTTCTGTAACATTTTTGTGACAAAAGTTCCCGCTTTGAACTGTCAAAAAAACTCACGAACATAAATGGGGCAAGAACAAATTTTAAGACTAAAAAACAATTAAAAATGCGAAATGCAAAAAATAATAATAACATTTTGTTCTTGGCACATTTTGTCATTGTTAAATTATTTTTCTTTTATGCCCGTAATTTCAACAAATAGATATCTAGCTGTGTATAGGTATCTATGATTTTCAAAATTTTAAAACGTATTTCTAGTATCACGATATTTATTTAACGTGTAGCATGCAATATTGATGGATCGCGATCCATATCGCAGAATGGCCTAACATAGCGTTTACATTTGCCAGTACTGGCAAGACAGTAGCAATTCATTCAAACTTTTTCACTAATACATAAACACTTTTACAGCTATTTTGTTTTTGCATTGTTTTGCCAACTAATATGTATATGCTTACTGTCTTGCCAGTACGGGCAAATGTAAACGCTGTGTAAAATATGAAATCCAGATCGCGGATCGTGGATCGCGTGATAAATATTGAACGTGTAGCATTTTCATGATATTAAAAAGTCATGATACGTCAGTAAAAAGTGTCAAAATAAAAGAAATAAAATACGCAGTGGAAAAAATTAAACAAATAAAAAGTTAAACAATTGACAAAATTTGTGTAGTTTATTGAAATAAAGGGTAATGGCGGAAGACAGTGAAATCGAGTGGGTTCTGCCGGTGAAATCGGAATTAAGCAGTGAAAAAATTATTTTAAAAGATTTCATTTTTAATTTAAAGGCATTGCCGGAATTGTGGGACTCGTCGGCTAAAGATTATTCCGACAAAATAAAAGAGCGACTGCACTGCAAAAATTATTAAAGGTTTTTAAAAAAGCAAGCAAAATTGCTAAAAAGGCTTTCTTTTGGTTTTCTCGCGACATTGATAAACGACCCGCACAACACAAAAATAACATAAATACCGACGCGATAAATATTGAACATGTAGCATACGCTCGTGATCCATCAATATTTTAAAATGGATCCCGATCCAAATATCACGATATTTATTGAACGTGTAGCAGTGCCCTAAGTGTAGTGTATTTTACACCACCGATTTTCGATAGTTAATTCCCGTAGGTAACATTACCGTTTAAATTACCAAAATAATGGTACCGGATAGGAAAAGATAATTTTAAGGTACGAACACTACTAGATATATTTTTGTAGTAATTACGGGCATTAACATTTTTATAAAATATACGAATTTTTTCAAAGCTCTTTTGCAAACAACAAACACTGAAGTCGCACTTTACATTATTTCGAATAGCCGAAGGTTGTATTTTCGCCGCCGTCGTTGAAAATCTTTCAAATTTGGTCGCCGTCAACGATATGTTTTAATGTCACATCGGCTTCGGGTGCAATGTTATGATATTTATAACGTAACGTCGTAATCTCTTTTGATATTTTTCGACATGAGTTACAGACACAGTTTTTCTCACTTTTCGAGAAACGATGGAATATTTTGTTTCACATCTTTCGATGCGAGAGGTTCTCACTATAGTTTCAGAACATGGGTTCAGATTACCACAGGCGAATTAAGATGGTCAGCAGTTTCCACGGTTTGGACTGCAAAACAACAGCGAGCGCAGCGACAGCGCAGAGGCTATAAAATTGGAAGGTTGATACCTTCTGGTCAGGCAGTCTTAGCCACGTAGCCGTCGCGTTTAAATAATTAAATATTTCAATCTTGTAATTTTTATTAAATAAATCCAATTTGTAATTTTGATCAAAATAAAAAGTGTACAAATTCAAAATTGTACCAAATAAATTAATTTGTTCTCTTATGAAGTTTATTTAATATTTTTTATGTTCTAATAAAATAAAGTTTAATTCATAATTTTTTGTCTTCTAATCGAATAAAATTTAATTAATATTAAAATAAATTAGAAAAAAGTGCTTTACTTAACAGACCGCCGTTGAGGTCTGCATAATATATTTTTTTTAACGTAACGAATTAAAATTATTACAAGGATGACATCGACAAATATTACAAGGATGACATCGACAAATACAAACAAGGTGAACTATTTTAAAATATTTGTGGCAGCACTGATCTGCGCCGGGATGTTATTGAAAATTCGTGGCAACCCTGTAACAGAAAATATAGATAATCACCCCTATCGTGAGTAAAAATTCCTTGGGAGTATTTTTCTATTATATTTTCCCATGAAACTGGGAACAATCACATTAAATTGTGTCTTTTGTTTATTGATTGCATTAAATTGCGTATATTAAATTGTGGTATTAAAGGTGAGAGGTATGTATGTATGTATGTAATTCAGCACACCTTTTAAGCTGGCACACTAACACACACGTTAGCACACCCTGCAAACCAACAACACTAAACATTTATAATTTAATTTGTACTATAATTTATTTTTGCAAGTAATCAAATTATATTTTAAGCAGGTCAACAAACAAACACTCATATTACAAAACAACAACAATAGTTACAAGCAATTATTTTTTTACCTTTATAATTCGCAAGTAAGCAATTAAATAATTGAAGCAATATGATTGGTTAATAACCAAATAATTTTTAATCCAGATATTTTGTTTAATTTGCAATATTTAGCGATTACTGTGTAATTTTAATAAATTAACATTTTTGATTAGACAATAACTTAAATTTTTAGACCTAAGAATATATTGATTAATCAGCAATTTGTGTTTATATAAAAGAATAACATATCAAAATAAAGTTAAGTTTTTTTAAACCTTCAAAAACGTTGTTTAATTAAACGAAGCAGTTAACTGGCGCCCAACGTGATTTCTTGAAAACTCGGAAAAAAGGAAAGAAACATAAAATAAAACAACCCTTGTGAAAATAAAAAAATATTAAAACTTTAGAAAATTGTTCAAAGTGACAAAAACTCTAAAAAAAAAAATCCCAAAGAGGTTCAAAAATTAAAACTTAAGAAAATTTTTTAAAGTGACAAAAAAAACTCTAAAAAATCCTTAAGAGTTTCAAAAATAAACCCTTTAATAACTGTGCACCACTGAAAATTTCTGGTGGTAGTGAAAATATAAGATTTAAAAGTTTTTACAAAGGGTCATAAAAGGCGTACAAAAATCTGAAATTTCCGCATAATAGAACTGCACCACTAAATTTCCAATAGTGGAAGTGAAAACACAAGATTTAAATCACATGTGTACAAAAAGGAAATCTGAAATTCCGCACGAAAACAACTGTTTTGGCCAGGATTGGTTACTCGAGAATAAACAACAAGCGAAAGTGACGAATAACGTACCACAAGTAACAAGTAATCACCGTCAAAAGGGATACCACGGACCGTCCAAGAAGCTAACAATGAGGTGTGTAATAATCTTCATCATCCTGTAGGTTAAATAAAAATTGTAGAAAAACTATATAAGTTGCTTAAGGCAATAAAGATTACTTATTAAATATAATGTAGAGTGACCTTAATTATTATTCTTGGTACAAGAATTAGAATTCTAGATTAAGAATGTAAAATGCAAAAATAGTATTTAAGAGAACAAATTTTAGTATTAAGGGACAGTCTAAATTGAGAAGCAAAAAGCACTAGAAGTTGAAATAGTTCCGAATGCATCAAAAGAAAAATAGACTAATTAACAAATGAATAAATTTTAACTAAAGAAAAAGTATGAACACTGTTTTATTTTACTTACTGGGTGATAAAAACAAAACACGTTACATGGCGATCCTGCCCATTTCATAAGGACCACGAAGGAAGAAAAAAAGAGAGGTACTCAATCCATGCCTGGGATTGAAAGGACTGTTCGACCGAGGAACAAGTCACGTCAAAAAGAAGACAAACAAAATTTTTTTAATTTTTATTAGGGACAGAGTGCTTCTAATTCAGCACCTGCGAATCGGAGGCGAGTTCACCCATGATTCAAGTTTAACAGTCGTAATTTTCCCTTTTTCTCCTAAATGCCCGATGAGAAAGCTGTAACAGCAGGTCCGAGGAAGTTGACCGTAGAGGAGTACAAGAAAAGAAATAAAGCGGCACCGGTTGAGTGGACACCAAAGATCCCAAGAGTAAAGTTACCAAATCGAAGAGAAGGTTATTTAGTAAAGCTAAGAAGAGAGTTAGCCAACACAAGAAAGTAAGTGAACGAAACACCACCACCACCATGGCAGCACGCGAATTATTAGAATTCTAGAGTTAGAGAAAAATATAAAATAATATTTAGAAAAAAAAACAAAAATAAGTAGACATTTGCAATATGAAATATATATTTGTATCATTCTTTATGATTTTATGGATGATTCTTGTAATAACATTCATACCTATCATTAAAATTTCAAAAAATTTAATTTGAAATTCCCGGGAATAATTTAAAAAATATGTCCCGGGATCCCCGGGAATTCTTTCCCGCGTAAAAACTCTACAATAAATAGAACTTATTAAATATAAAATAAATTCATTTAAAAACAATTTTGTATAGAAAAATGGACCAACTACAAAATGCAATTTCACAGCTTACAGGTGCTCTCAATCAACAAATAGAGCAAATTAGGGTCCTGAATGTAGGTAACGCTTCCGCTCCAGCCCCTGCTACAGAGGCAGAGCTTCAGGAGATTAGGAAGTTGCCGGACTGTGTAAGAGACTTGCAGGTTTTCAAAGGAAATCCTGTGATATATCTCCTGGATTCACAGTGTGGAATCCACTCTTAAAAACTATGAAATAGTCAAAGACAAACCTATTTGCCGTGCTATTCTTCAGCCCATACTTCAAAAGATTAGAGGCCCAGCAGATAGCCTTGATATCTTGTAATATTATTGACGGAGATTGGTCAAAAATAAAAGCCTGTTATCCCTTCATTACGCGGATAAGCGTTACTTGCGAACTCTCGAACACGAGTTGAGTGCCTTGTTACGGAAAAACTAAAGTATTGACCAGTTCTATGCAAGGATAAACCACCAGTTATCCTTAATTATTAACAAAATAAAAACACAGGACTACTCACAAGAAACTATAGACGCCTTAGTAGGAAATTATAGAAATAGGGCCCTAGATACCTTTATAAGAGGAATTAACGGTGAATTGTCAAGAATGTTTGTAATTCAGAAACCACCGAATTTACCAGAAGCATATGCTTCTTGTCTAGAAATACAGAATTTAAATTCTAGGAATTATTCAATTCACCCTAAGGTTTCAAATAACGCAATAGCAGCCCCTATAAATCAAATATATAAGCCTAGATACCAATTGGAAAGCAAATTACCGCAAAGAAATTTAACCTACAACGAAAGGAACCAAATTTAACCGCTGAAGAACGTTTAGGAAATATTAGGAAGGTATTCCAGTGCTTACTAGGCCTTACCTCGTATTACTGGAGATTTATCACAGAATTTGCAAAAGTAGCTAAGCCCCTAACGAATCTTACTTGTGGGGAAATGGCTCAACATAAGGCCAGTAAATCTAAGAGGGTCATTATACTTCTTGGAGAAGCAGAACTACAAGCATTTAATGATCTTAAATAATCACTTACGTCATCAGAATTACTGGTTTTTCCAGACTTAATCCATCTTTCAACCAAACAACAGATGCCACTAATAGTGCTGTAGGGGCTGTACTTTATCAGAGTGAAATAGGGAAGGACAAACTTATATCCTTCATATCTCGATCCTTGAACAAGACGGAAGAAGCGTGCGCCACGAACGAAAGGAAATGCTCGCAATAGTTTGGGGCCAAGAAAATACGCATATTAACTGATCACCAACCCCTGACCTTACCACGTTATCGGGGGCTATGACGTGGCGGACCTCCAGATCCCCTACACTCGTGGGACCAAAAACCAAAATGACAACCTTCCAAAAAAATAAAAACAAAAACAAACGATCGACAAACAATGGCACGTTACAGGACATGAACAGGAATAATTATAAGGACAACGAGACGAATACAATCCCATTCCGCCAAAGCGGATAAACAGTGCAAGATTTACTATGGTTTTGGTGCCTACGCAGTCCGTCGACTGCTCGAATGACGCCTCCGCTCATCCATGTGACAAAGAAGACACCCTGTCCGTCTCTGACATGCTGGGTGACCTCTTTGAACGCATGTGTGAATTGGCTGATGAGGACGCCCTCCTGAAATCAGACCAGGAGGACGCCAATGTCACGGTCGTCAATGCTGGACATGGTCAAGGTGACGCAGATAAACCTTCACCACTCTAAGGCAGCATCCGCTGCACTGCTCCTCCGGGTGGTAGAGAGGAAGGTGGAGCTAGTAATGGTCCAAGAACCATGGATCCACAAGGATCGGGTTTGCGGACCAAAACTTAAGGGCTATAAGCTCCTATATGATTTCAGTGATGAATACACAACTTCAGCGGCTTAGTAGCCAAAGCTGGCTAAATGGGTACACCAGTGGTTATCTGTGCTGACGCTAATTCGCACCACATCACGTGGGGCAGCTCCAACACCAACACTAGAGGTGAGTCGCGTTCATTTAGTTAATAGGCGGGAAGTTCTTGATGTGACATTTGTCAGCTCGGAACACTCCGACTTAAAAAGTAACGGCGGTCTCTGACTGATCCTTATCGGACCACAGATATGTTGAGTTTCAATTTGGTTCACGCCCCTTGGGGTGTGTACTTTTGTGAATAGAAGAAGAACTAAATGGGACTATCAGGCTAGTCTACTCGCTAACTCTTTGAGCTCAGTCCCTGTCATGAGTGGCATTACGGAGACTGAAATGGCAGTGGAATTCCTATCGGAGGCACTGCGTCAAGCAGCGGCACTGGCCTGCTTTGACTCCTTCAAGGCACCTGGCACCTTCAAAAGAATGCGGACCTTCTGATTCCTTGACTGTCCGCTATTTACAAGGAGTGAATTAGATTCTCGTACTTTCCCACCCGATGGACTAGATGTAGGGTTGTTTTCATTCCAAAGGGAGGGAAAGCATCCCACACCAAGCCTTAAAACTTCATGCCAATTAGACTGCCGTCAATTCTTTTCAAGACCCTTGAGAGGGTCATTGATATTCATCTGAGGATGTCTATTCCTAGACATTTGCTCTCTTCATCGCAGCATGCATACACCAAGGGCAAGTCTGTAGAGACGGCACTTCACTCACTGGTCGGCTAAATTGAGAAACCTCTTGAACTTCGGGGATACTCGCTTGTGGCCTTTCTGGACATTGAGGGAGCCTTCAATAATGTCAGATCCAATTCCATCTTGCAGTCAATGAGGGAGTTGGGTGTTGACGATGTAATTTGTAGATTTATGGTAATCTGCTCGACAGTAGAATCATTTAATCCACGATAGGTGCTACTTGGAGCTTTTCCTTTGGACTTGGTATCAATCCACGGAAAACTGAGTTGGTACTCTTTACCAGGGGGTACAGTGTTGGTAACTTTAGGCTTTCTAGGCTAAATGGCACGGAGCTGACGATCTCGAACAGTGCCAAATATGCCAAATATTTTGGCATAATTCTCGATAGCAAACTATCCTCAACGTTCGTTCGAGGCTTGATAGGGCCATTGTGGCCTTATACACCTGCAAAAGATCTGTGGGCAGAAACTTGAATGGATTTTTGAGGCGATGGTAAATCCGATTCTCTCAATGACTACTGTAGAAGTTGTCATGATGAGGAGGAGGCGGAGACGGTGTTTCACTTTATCTGCCAATGCCCCAGTCTGGACGAAATTATGTTTAGGCATTTTGGGAGTCCGGAATTGACATTCCCGGACGATGTGTCTAATGTGGATCTGAAATCGATATCTCTGTTCTGCAGGGAATCGGGGTGGTTCGAAGCTGCAGTGACCTCTGGGGAATAGTCTGGTTTACACTGACTAACTCTTGTCACTGGCTAAGGGTATCACAAAGGGACCGCTATAAGGACCCAAGAGAGCCATCGTCGTGACGGCTGCCCATTGAACCTAACCTAACCTCTGACCTTTGCTTTAAGCAATATAAATTATAATGTAAAATTAAAAAGGTGGAAGGCCAGAATAGAAGAGTATAATTTTGAGCTAATGTATAAACCTGGGAAGTCTTATGTCGTAGCGGATGTCCTATCGCGTCTTAAGACAGACTCCGCCGACTGAGTAAAAACTGAACAGATCTCAAGAGCTGCAACAAATGACACTTGTGCCCACATCATTGCGGACTCATCAACTGATACAGCTAGTGAAGGTAAGGAACAAAACGAAGATAAAGCGACAACGACAATGAATGAAAGTGGAAAGCAAAACGTAGATTCAGCCACAGTGACTTGTAGCGAGGAAACCATGCATAGTGCCAAGGAAGATGGTACCAATTTAATCCCACATGTCGAGGCTCTCATCAAAGTATTTTGTAATCAAATTATAATATGGCAGTTTCAGTCAGATTGAAGAGGATTTGACTTGTTCCTGATAAAGGAGGAACAAAGAGAGCACATAGGAACAAACACGAAAATAAATTACAACTAGTATTTCTCTAATACTTCTTCACCAAGATGAACAAACTTGAGTAGTATATTTATGCGGATTCTACCTCCCTAATTGATTCCCATAAGGATGAATTTTTAAGTTTCAATATCCTCCCAACGCGTTTTCCCATAAGGAGGAATTAGTTCGTCCGATAGGGAGGAATTTTTAAATTGAAATGTGCTTCACATTAAATTTTAAGTTAATAAACTTTTATAACGTATTTTATTTATTATAAAAAATTTTATTAAAGAGTTATCAAGTATTTTTGAAATTATAAACATGGCCGGTATAATTAAATGGACTTAAAATTGCATGCAAAAACGCATGCATCTTCGTCTTCAATAAATAAATTAGGAAAAGTGACACAAATGACAAGTGGCTTTAACAACAGAATAATAATTCTGTCATATGAAAATGTTATTAAAAAAAATTATATTCCTGAACCATTTAAAGGAAGCCTCCGCGGTAATCAACACAGAGGTGGAGACATTTTTAACAATTCATATCATATTGAAATTTTAAGGTACTTTCTGGGTTGTATAAGTTAACACAGTTTCGTCGCCCACTGTATGTGAACGATGGCTTTTTTTCTTACATTTATGATTGTGTGGCTTTTGTATTTTTTGTTTTATACTTCAGTTTGTTATTTTTAATAATTTCTGTTTAGCCTTACTTATTGCTAAGTTTCCTATTGGTCAGAACACCAAAATTTGTATTGTGGTGCAGACACTAGGTCAGCACTTTTTTAGTTAAGAAAAGAACGTTCATTTAAATAATTAAAAAACAATAAATTCATTCTTATTCGAATCATTAAAACAACAAGTCGTTTTAATTAATTGGCGCCCAACGTGGGGCAAAATAAAAGAAAAATTAAAAACCTTGAAAAAATTTTAACTTAATTCCAAAGCATGAAGAGATTATGAAGGAATAGTTCTGTAATCAACAAAGTGAAAAAAAGGAGCCAAAGAAGTTACGGTCATATGAATCTAATCTAAAAGGATCTAAAAGGAAGCCACAAAGAACTCACCTCTCATCAGAAGAAGCATAACTGAGAAATTTTTAAGCTATCACCATAACAAATTAAAGAATCATGTAAGTGTATTGTTCGCTTATAGTCCTAGAAAATAAAAAGTGAAAAAGTGCCTAGTTCTTGATTTTGGTTCGGGTTAAATTTAATAATAAGTTTTGCTGATAATGAATTTAATGATAATAATAAATATGCAAATTGTGTGGTTTCTTATTTAATTCAAGTTAATTTTATTACTAAAAATTTATTCCGATTATATTTTGTTGCACATCGCATTAGTTTTTTATTATTTTTTAATAGCAAGATTAACAATATTTCCTTTAATCGAGAGGTTCGGTGAAACGTTTGTTCCTCTTTGATATAAAAGCAAAGTCTTATTAGTGTCGAAAATTTAAGCAATTTGTTTGATACATTAAAATTAGATAGAGAAACTAAATCAAGAAAAATGAACGCAGACGCGATTTCGAAAATTTTAGAAACTGCAATTCGTGTTGCAACGCAAAATCAAAAAATTGAATTCGATAAAAAGATCGAAGAAATTTCAAATAAAGTTAGTACCTTAACTATTGGTGTTTCTCAGGTTAAGACATATGAAGAAGCGAGGATATTAACCTAGATGTCTTGCGGTGAATCACTTGATGTGGTTAAGTCCTTGCCTGAATTTGAGGGCAAGGTCGAAGATTACGTGTCGTGGAGGCAAGCAGCCCATACGGCCTACAAAGTGTTTGAAAAGTTTGATGGAAGTTCCAAACACTATCAAGCTTTAGCGATCATTAGTAATAAAATAAGGGGTCTGGCAGATGACGTGCTTGCGTCATTCAACACCGTGCTGAATTTTTCGGCTATCATGGCGATAAAAGGCCAATTTATTTAGTTGAGCAGGAACTCAGCACCTTAAGACAGGGTAGTCTGAGTGTAGTACAATTTTAGGAAGAGGTCGAAAGAAAACTTTCACTTCTTACCAATGAAGCCATAATGACTTATGATAAAGCTTTGGCGCAAATTATGAATGAAAAATATAGAGACGACGCAATTAGGGTATTCGTGTCTGGCCTTAAAAAACCACTCTGTGATATAATTTTCTCTGCTCGACCACAAAATATGCCAGCCGCTCTGGCCTTGGCACAGGAAATCGAAGCGAATCATGAACGTTATATGTTTGCGACTACTTTTGCTAATAGAACTGAAGGGAAAAAGGTACGCCCCGAAACGAGTAAAGACATACTGAAAGGACCAGTTGACATTCATTTTTCATTTCGCCGAAAAAATGCATTTTATGAAAAAAATTCACAGGTAAATCCAAAAAATTACAGTACAAACCACCCAGAACCTATGGATGTAGATCCAACATCCTCTCGCTTTACGCGAACATCAAATTACCATAAAGATGCTCAATCGCATCAATTCAAGAGACCTGCGACATTTGATAGAAACTGTGGGTTTAAATATCAAAGAATTAATACAATTTCTAATGAGGGAGATCAATATAATGAAGCTGCGGAATCAGAATGTCAAGACATAGAAGATGAAGCAGCTGTTTCCTCCAATTACGTTAATTTTTTAGAAGTAGGTCCCTGTTACCGTTTATAAAGCGAACGATAGCAGGAAGGAACATTGATTTGTTGATTGACACAGGCTCTGCAAAAAATTATATTAAGATATTACCAGAAATTAAAAAGATAATGCCGGTAGAAAAATGGTTTTTAGTTCACTCTATTCATGGAAAAGTTTTTGTTAAAGAGAAATGTTATATTAACTTATTTGGTGTCAATGCACCATTCTTTATTTTTAATTCTTTATCCACTTTTGATGGGAATATCGAACTGAAAACAGGCCAACTTTCTTATGATACTGGAGTAGAGAAATTTAAATTTTTTTATTGTAATGATTTCAATTCCATTGAAGTTGATAGAATAGAAGTACCGTTTAGTATAGAAACAGAATTTCAAGGAATAATTAAGAAAAGAATAAAGGTTTTCGCCGATCCTAATGAGGCATTGCCTTATAACACCAATATCGTCGCTACCATTCGCATGGAGGACGAAGAAGCAGTTTTCTCAAAGCTGTACCCATACCCAATGGGTGTAGCGGATTTTGTTGATGCCGAAGTAAAACAACTTTTGACAGATGGCATCAGTCGGCCTAACAGCCCAGTCTGGGTTGTTGACAAAAAGGGTGTGGATGATTTGGGTAATAAGAAGAAACGTCTAGTAATAGACTTTCGGAAACTCAACCATAAGACCATTGATGATAAGTACCCGGTTCCAAATATATCGGTTATACTTTCAAACTTGGGTAGAGCGAAATACTTTACCACTTTAGATTTGAAATCTGGATTCCACCAGATAGAACTTGCTGAAAAAGACAGGGAAAAACTGCTTTTTCAGTTAATAATGGCAAATATGAATTTTGCCGATTACCATTTGGGCTAAAAAATGCCCCGAGTATGTTTCAAAGGGCAATTGATGATGTCCTTAGAGAACAAATAGGCAAATTTTGTCACGACTATGTTGACGACGTGATAATATTTTCAGAGACCAAAGAAGATCATGTCAGACATATCGACTGTGTTCTAAAGAACCTGCTCGATGCAAATATGAAGGTCTCAATTGAAAAATCAAACTTCTTTAAAACAGAACTTGAATATCTTGGATTCACGGTATCAAGAGGAGGTATAAGAACATCTCAATCTTAAATAGAAACAGTTAGAAATTACCCTGTCCCCACAACATTGTTTGGCCTCAGATCATTTTTGGGTCTGGCAGGCTATTATAGGTGTTTTGTTAATGATTTTGCTAATATAGCAAAACCACTTACGGATATCCTAAAAGTGGGAAACGGTAGAATACGCTCTACCCAGTCAAAGAAGATCCTTATAAATTTTCAAGAGATTGAGGTTAATGCGTTTAATAAATTGAAGGATATTTTGACATCGGAAGATGTTACGCTCATGTACCCAGACTTTACCAAGCCATTTGACCTTACGACTGACGCCTCATCTCATGGTCTTGGCGCAGTATTGTCACAGGACAAAAGACCAATAACTATGATTTCTAGAGTTTAATCGCATAAAGAGCCGCACTATGCGTCAAATGAGAGAGAACTACTGGCCATAGTTTGGGCATTAAAATCACTTCGTCACTATCTGTATGGTGTAAAAACTCTCAATATCTATACTGATCATCAACCTCTTACTTTCGGTGTATCAGACCGTAATCCTAACGCCAAGATATAACGCTGGAAAGCTTTTATCGATGAGCATAATGCAAACATATTTTGTAAACCAGGAAAAGAAAATCAAGTTTCAGACGCCTTGTCACGACAACATATTAATGTTCTTGAAGACGAAACTCAATCTGATGCGGCCACAGCTCACAGTGAGGATTCACTTACTTATACGATAGAGTCTATTGACAAACCAGTGAATTGTTTTAGAAACCAAATCATCATAGAGGAGGCTACAGTTCCTAGCACTCGTAATTTTATAGTATTCGGAAACAAGACCAGACATATCTTGCAGTTTTCTGATTAAAAAGATCTATTAGACACAATACAAGAAGTGGTAAATGCTATTCATTGCGAATTGCCTGTTCTGGGACACATACAACACGATCTAGTTCGACTTTTTCCTGCGACATAGTTTCGATTCACTGATAAATTTGTATTGGACATTTTCTATTAAAACGAACAAAAGGAGATAGTAGCAGCAGAGCATAACAGGGCCCATAGGGCGGCTCAAGAAAATGTGAAACAAATCTTATTAGATTATTATTTTCCAAAAATTACTAAGTTAACCACATTTTCACATTTTTCAGTCACAGTATAATAATAAGAAAAATCGCCCAACAACAAAATTTCATTTTTCTTACGCTCTTTCAACTTTTCTTACGCTCTTGCAAATTTGTACTGGTAGCATGACGTATCAACAAACATCACACATGAAATTTTTCAGACAGCTCGTCGTAGATTCAATATAATAATTTTTCTTGAAAAAGTGTTTACTGACGGGGGGGACGGAGGTGCTAATATGATTTACATTACATGTTTGTGGGTGAGGGTGTATTTTTTGACGACTAGAGGGTATACCTTTCATTTTTCTTACGCTTTTGCAAATTTGTACTGGGAACATAACGATTGTACGAATTTCCCACATGGAATTTTTCAGACAGTTCGTTGTAGAATCAATATAATAATTTTTCTTGAAAAAGTGTTTATTGACGGGGGGACGGAGGTGCTAATATGATTTACATTACATGTGTGTGGGTGAGGGTGTATTTTTTGACGACTAGAGGGTATACCTTTCATTTTTCTTACGCTTTTGCAAATTTGTACTGGGAACATAACGATTGTACGAATTTCCCACATGGAATTTTTCAGACAGTTCGTCGTAGAATCAATATAATAATTTTTCTTGAAAAAGTGTTTATTGACGGGGGGACGCAGGTGCTAATATGATTTACATTACATGTGTGTGGGTGAGGGTGTATTTTTTGACGACTAGTGGGTATACCCTTCATTTTTCTTACGCTTTTGCAAATTTGTACTGGGAACATAACGATTGTACGTATTTCACACATGGAGTTTTTCAGACAGCTCGTGGTAGAATCGATATGATCATTTTATTTGAAAAAGTGTATATATTTATGGGGGGGACGGAGGTGTTAATAAGATTTACATTACATGTTTGTGGGTAAGGGTGTATTGTATGACGACTATAGTCTATACAAAGTGTGTGTGTGTAAATTAAAAAAAATTTGAGTGTAGTTAATGGGTGCGTTTTTTTAAATATGTGTTCTTCTCTGAGAAAAGTGGCAATGTGGTAGACAGAAAGCAGGCATAGGAAGTTGTTGATAATTTTATAATCGGCTGTTTTTATTGGTTTGCTTCCGTCTTGCCGGGGAAGTCGAAGGAAACGAATTGTTTTGGCTGGTAAAAATGGGGAAATAATTTTTGTGTGTTCGTCACCACACATTTCTGTTGTTATTGTTGACATCGTCCTGTTTAAGTACTGTTGACGTCGATCCTGTTTCTTTTGGTTACGATTACGGTGTTTTTGGTTGTTGAAATTTTTACGTATTGTACCTTTGTAGTGTGTTTGACTAGTCGCTGTTATCATACCTTCTGTATGTAACACGAGCTGCGCACTTTGTTGTAGCAACAATGTCCACACACACCAAACTCATTGTTGGGAATATGCTGACAAGCACATTCCCAATAATGCATTGTAAGTGGTATTGAACAAAGAATCATATTTATGATTCTTTGTTCATAAAATAAATGCCTTAATATTAGTATATTTTTAGGTACTTAGATTTAAGTAATTTTAAGAAACAATTATTATAAGAAAGTAACAGAAAGAGAACAGTCGCACAAGCGGCTGTTCATAATAATAAAAGTATAAAATAAGAAAGGAATTAAAACAAATAAAAGTATTTAAAAAGTGTGTTACTATTTTAATCATTTTACATGGCGATCCTGCCAGTTTAGTGTTGTTATAAATTTTTTTTGAAATTATGGTGCAAGTTTTTTGGAAGAAAAACATACTCTATTGCTTGATTATGCCAGGAGAAAAGCATAAACATTCCATGGAATTTATTCCTTAATTTTGCGGTTAATATTGATGATAACTTAGAAGAAACTGGTCGGCCTAGGACCAGTGCCAGTACAGTGCTAGAATAAAAAAAAAAAAAAATTGTTTGGTCGGCCAACGACCAACCAACATAGATAAATCTCTAAAAGTGGAATCGCTAATAATTTGGCCAAGGTCAAACCAACATAGAAAGTTCTCTAAAAATGGAATTGCTTATAATCTGGTAACTAACAAAATTTTAATTATGAAGCCCTCATCCTTTCTATAGAATGTTTAAATTCTGGCTGCTGAAGTTTATAGTAATAATCTATATTTTATAAAACACTTATTGCATATTACTACACTAAATTCAAATAATTAAATTATACAATACGTAAACATTGTTGTGTTAAAGCAATTAAATCAAAAAAAAAATTTTTTTATTATATAAAATCAAAGTTAAAAAGTGATTTTTCGAATTAATTTTTTTTTTTTAACTCAAGAAAATTCAATTCTTAACTATGGTTTCACACGCCAAAGCTACAATAACAATAACGGTAACCAAGGCAGAAACGCAAATAGAAATTTCCCTACAAATAGAAACCCCAACTTCAACCAAAATAGAAATAACAATTTCAATCAAAATAGAAACCGCAATGAGTCTTATCTTAACAACAATAACGGTACCAACCGCAACAACAATAATAATTCCGGTTCCTATCGTAATAATAAAGATAACAGAATCCGCAAAACAAACCGTAACAATTTTCAAAACGGAAATATAAACCTAACTGCAGAAGACAACTCGAGAAACGGGCAACCACCCCTAAATACTCAGTAGAATTTAAAACCTACAATATCAATTTAAATTTATGTAGCTATTTGCGCTGTAGAACTACTCTAAATGATACAACTTCAATCTTTTTAATAGACACTGGTGCTGATATTTCAATTATCAAGAGCTATCAGGTCTAAAATGAACCCTTAAACGTTCAATATTAGAAAAAATTTAAATGGCATTGGTCAAGGAATAATCGCAACTTTAGGTAGTGTAAAGTCCGAACTAAAAATAGACAGATATCTAATAAAACATATTTTCCATGTAGTTAAAGATGATTTCAAAATACAAGCAGATGGAATAATTGGAATGGACTTCATACGAAAGTATAATTGTATTTTACAATATTTCAATGATAAAGATTTAATTATAATTCCATCAAATGAAATTGGAATACCACTTAGAAACGGTCCTTCAATAAATTCAATATCACTTCCTGCCAGATCTGACGTTATAAGATCAATCCCTTTTGAATCATCAGAAAAAACTGTTTTGATACCGTATCAAACAATTCAGGACGGCGTTTATGTCGCAAATACAATCACGTCAAAATCAAACCCTCTAGTAAAAATTATTAATACTACTGATCAAGATTTAATAATCTCTGATATTAAACTTGTTACAGAAAATTTTAACGATTACAAAATTGCAAAACCAAATTTTATGTCTACCAACTCCAAAGAAAAAATGGAAAGACTTTCCAGGAACTTTCCACCTTTCGTTGAAAAAGATTTAAAATCCCTATGCCATGAATTTATCGGCCAATAATTTTTATAAGCAAAAGCTTAAAGTAAATAATACACTACCCGTTTACATAAAAAATTACAGAATACCTCACTCCCAAAAAGAGGAAGTAAACAACCAGGTTGACAAGCTTATTAAAGATGATAATATTGAACCATCAATTTCAGATCACAATAGCCCCATCCTTTTAGTACCAAAGAAACCTTTACCCGGTACCACTCAAAAGAGATGGAGATTAGTAGTAGACTACAGAGCAGTTAACAAAAATTTAGTAGCTGATAAATTTCCTTTGCCTCGAATAGACGATATTCTTGATCAATTAGGTAGAGCTAAATTCTTCTTTTGTCTTGACCTAATGTCAGGTTTTCACCAAATAGAACTTGAAGAAGAATCTAGAGATATTACATCCTTTTCTACAGAAAAAGTATCGTTCAGATTTAAAAGATTGGCGTATGTATTAAAATAGCCCCTAATTCCTTCCAACGTATGATGTCATTAGCATTCTCAGGTCTATCTCCAGCACAAGCATTCGTGCATATGGATGACCTAGTAGTAATTGGTTGTTCCAAGGAACATATGCTACGAAATTTAAAAAACGTATTGTGCAGAAAACATAATCTGAAACTACACCCAGATAAATGTTCATTTTTCTGTACACACGTTACATTTTTAGGCCATAAATGTACTGATCAAGGTATATTGCCTAACAAATATATATTGATAACAATTGTATATTGATAAAAAATTTTCCATAGTTCAAAACTATCCAACACCAAAAAATGGTGATGAAGCTAAACGCTTCGTAGCCTTTTGTAATTATTACCGAAGGTTCATACCAAATGTTGCAGAATCATCCAGACATATCACTAGATTGTCGAAAAAAAATGTACCTTTTGAATGGAATGAAGATTGTGAAAAATCATTTCAATACCTCAAAAACCAATTACTAAGTCCCAAAATTTTACAATACCCTGATTTTTCTAAAGAATTTTTTATTACTACAGACGCAAGCAAACACGCTTGTGGCGCTGTCCTAAGTCAAGAAAAACAAGGTTAATTAATGCCAATTTCATACGCTTCTAGATCTTTCACTAAAGGCAAAAGTAACAAATCTACCATAGAGCAGGAACTAACTGCAATACATTGGGCTGTAAAATATTTCAGACCATACATTTACGGCAAAAAGTTTGCGATCAAAAGTGATCACAGACCACTCACCAACCTAATTTCATTAAAGAACCCCTCCTCAAAGCTCACGCGTATGAGACTTGACCTCAAGGAATACGACTTTGTAGTCGAGTATATTAGGGGTCAGGAAAATACAGTGGCAGACGCGCTGTCACGCATAGAGTTCCAGGATATTAAGAACATTGAAGTTAACACAGTTCTGAAGGTTATAAACAGACTTCAGACTAAAGCAGGCGGGTCAATTAAAAATAACTCTTCTATACCGCCTACGGAATCAGACAATTTAAAAATTTATGAGGCTTTAAATGCCCATGAGCACCGTAAAATACCTAGATTGTATTTTACTAAGGATAAAGTAATTATCTATAAGGGAAAGCAAGTTCTTTCGGATTTTAAGTTGACGGACCTCATTATTAATAAAAAAGTCGACCTAGGTCACCTCTTTCTAAAGCTTGAAAAAATAGCTAATAATATTGGTCTAACAACGTTGCTACTCTCACTAGATGACATTATGCTATTTTATCTAGGAACAGATATTGAAACCTTCAAAAGAAGAGGTAATATAATCTTGCAAGATTCTAATTTAACTATTGTGCTCATTCCGAAACTTACTAAAGTTTCTTCTGATTCTGAAAAACTAAGAATTATGCGTAAATATCATGATGATCTCATTACTGGTGGACATCCAGGCATAACTCGAATGATTAAAAAAATAAGACTTCAATATCATTGGAAAGGCATGACTAGAGACATAGCCAAATATGTCAAACATTGCCTTCAATGCCAAACCAACAAAACCACGGTTAAAGGCAAGGAGTCCTTCGTTTTAACACCTACTCCTTTAAAAGCTTTTCAAAGAGTGATAATCGACACTATAGGACCTCTTCCTCGGTCAGATTCACAGAATGAATACGCAGTGACTATAATGTGCGATTTAACAAAATACTTAGTGGCTATCCCAGCAGCAAGCAGAGAGCTTTATATTGAATATATTAATATAAAATAATTTACAAAAAGATCTATTAACAACTGTCTGAAAACACACAATATTTTGTTGCAACAATGATGATCGATAAGACGGCATGGGGAATTACAACAATATTGTTGGTAACCATCATCCTTCAAGTCAATAGTCATCCACTACAGGTGATCAATGGAAGAATTGAAGCTTTGGGACACCATCACTGCTCAATTAAAGCAAATGGTGTGTCAGTTGAAGGAAAGGGACGTCTGAATGGAATTCACTATGGTATAATCGATTATGATTGCGATAATATTACTGGAACAATTATATCTAAAGCAACATGTGATGACTGTGGACTCTACTGCGCAAGAAACCAATTTATACTAGAATGTGATCAAGGGTGGTCATTAGTTCTTTTTGGATTTTTGATTGGTATGGCTCCAACGGTCATCATTTGTGTTATTTTAAGGAAGGTTATATGGTCAATAGGATCTATGGTAATTGACAAAATTACTCTCTGGTATGACAACAAGATGGATATGCGTGAAATTAATAGAATTGCCAAGATGAATGAACGGCTAGAAGGGAACACCAATATGAGGCCTAAATTCAAGCAACCTAAAAGTATCAAAAAAAACCAATGTTACCAAGCTTAATGAAAAAAGAGGGACAATGTCTGGATATATTAAGATGGAAGATGTCAATAAGATGAGGAACAAGAAATATGACATAACGGAACAATCATGTTATAGTGGCTACAGAGAAGATGTTGCCAGCGCACCTAGTGACAATATATATGAATCCATGCCAACCGAAAATACTGACAACTATAAACAAAGCCCTAAAGCACCATATAAACCTGCAGTTTTAGCTCTAGCTACTTTAGCTACATGCTCCTTTTCCAGCTTACCTGGTGTTGATTCATGCGATAACACATTATATGTTTACTCCCGTGGCAAAGTTTGTGACAAAGCCAGGTGCATTGAAAGTGGAATTTGTCAAATTCCTACAGGGAGAAATATATGATGCAGTATAAAACTAGTGATTATAGGTTGGATGTCAGCACACATAGCAGATGCAAATCTGATGGAGGCGAATGTTGGAATGGGAGCTGTAATAGTACACCCAATTCTCTTTTTACACGATAGATACGTTCCCAATAAATTCGTGTAAAAAAATTCGTGTAAAAAAAGATACTAGCCAAAGGTGAAAATAGTAGATTGGTTCCAGACCTAAAAAATAACGTAAAAGTACAATAAACAACAATAAAAAATTTTTGTTAAAGTTTACTTGAGAATTTATTTAACGTGCTTACACATTTTAATATCTTAAATACATATAAATACATACATATGTATATTATAAAAAAAAAATAATGATTTGGAAAAAAGAAAATAATATCAGAAATTCATTAATATAAAAAAGGAAAACTAATATAAATGATGAAACAGAACTGGGGCTGAACGATGTTTTTCATACAGTTTGACATACAATTATGCCAGAGAATGCGGTCGAGAAATAAAATCAATTTTATTTTGAGGACGTTTTTTCTAATGCTCTCACATAAATACAATTATTCTCTTAACAATGCTACCATACTTTCATTCAATTTCATACATTTTGTAAACAATGAAAAATAAGAACAAAAGAAAATGAAAGAAATGAGAGAGAATTTGAAGTTACTGCCGACGTTTTAATTATGGGCTTTTAAATTTTTGCTTGAAGTTGAAGACTCAGTTCTGTTTCATCATTAAACATAAACAACTTTTATTTGCTGTCATACATACGCATAAATATAATCGACATAAACGGGATGCCATACCGTTAAATTAATTGAAATGTGTAATTTGTGAGTAGTGAGAATAAAAAAAAATCATAGAACATAAAAAATAAAAATTTATAAAAAGAATTTGTAGAATATTTAAAATCGTGTTAAAACAAAACAATTCGTGTAAAAAGAGAAAAATGTTAACTTTTTAACTCGTGTTAAATGAAAATTCGTGTAAAAATAATTCGTGTAAAAAGAGAATTAGGTGTACTAGCAAAACAATAAATTTGAAATATTCAGATGGTACTGGACACCCTAATGGCTATGGTTGCGGAGTAGGAACATTAGGATGTGATACATGGTGTTGGCACAAGACATCATGCACTTGGTATTCTTGGTTTGTAAGACCTATTGGAGAAAGGATACCTGTCTACGTTAGAGTTGGTCGGATATGGGAGATCGAGGTCATTATGGAATATAAAGGCGTTATCAAAACATACACTATAAACACCAATAATCCAAAAGCTGATCTTGATGGGCTAAGTTATAAGATCCCAATTTATATTACTGGATTCAGTGCGGAAGATGTTGTCCTTGATAATGGGTTAATTTTATACAAGAAGAATGCATATTCAATGAAGGTGTCATCCAGAAATATGCCTGAAAGGGATATAATAGGTGATTATCAAGTTGGAATAAATGAAGATGACTATACTTTTAATCAAGACCTAGTCAAATGCACTCCTGAATCATGTAATGCTAATTGTATACTACAAGAGTCAAAGCTATCCAGAACTATAAACAACTTAAATACTAGTGAACCAGTTAAATATAAGTATGTTAATAATGATTATACTATAGAAGGTAGGATCTCAGTCCCTGGGACTATGAACTTTGTTACGGATTTTTTTTTGTACTTTAATACCATGACCTTTACCCTCACCCAATATGTTAAGTCATGCAACCATACCTTTTAATTGCGTCGTTTTAAATATTTCTTCTGTAGTTCTTCCTGATCACTTACTTTTGCCCTTACCTAATATATGAAACACGCAACTGTACCACTAAATTGCATCATCATGCGCCTAACATGTATTGTTTTTTTTATTTTCGCATACTTATTTGCATTCCTTTACCATTCGCATATTTACGCTTACGGTATCATGCAAATGTCTTCAGTTGGTAACAACTCTCATCTTGATGCAAAACCAATGTCTTTTACATCATAACAAGTGGTCTGATACCACCGTTAACAGAAACTTGTTTTGAGTACTGTAACCTTGGTTGTCATTGCGCATGATATGATTTTTCGTGTTCCTTCTTTCTCTGAGAAAAAAAATACATACAGACGTTTTCGCAACCTGCACTGAGTAGGAGACTTATACAAAAGTCAAATGACCAACACTACTGCAGAGTTAAATTTGTTCCCCATCACGATTGCTTGTACAAATACATGCATACACATATACATGTGTATTATCTCTCTCGCGACAACAATAATAACGGGCGAAGGATGGAATGGCAAATGAGGAAAAACATTTTTCTTATGAATGAAACGCATTCTAATAAGAATGATGATGAAATTTTAGGCAGTTGGGTTTTAGCGGTAGACAATGTCAGTTGTTTAATAACTTCGCGCAACACTCGTTGTTACTGTAGATGGAAGAATACATTAAAAATAAACTCAAACCCACTACAATACTTTAAAAAAAAAATTTTTTTTTCCAAATTTTAGTCGGTGGTTTTAATTAAAATAAAATTTAAGCAAGAAAAAAAAATTAAGAGTGTTAAAACGTGGCGGATTTGCGTAGCAAGGTGTGAACGACGGGTTTTTATTAAACAATGACCCGGCAAATTATTCTAGAGAGAAAAAACTTAAAATGTTCAATTTGTGAAAGTGTGTTTGTTTCTTCCAAAAATGAAAATTACAATTTATGGCTTAATGTAAGAAATAAAGAAGGCCTGAACCAGGTTATAGTTTTGCTATAAATATTAAATATTGATTGTTAAAATAAAAAGGAAAAAAATAAAAAAAAAAAAAAAAACAACAACAACAAAATTTAAAACTGTGTAAAAGTAATAGTTTTGCTAGATTTATTAAGTAAATCAACCAACTGGGAACTGATTCCTTCAACGTAAAATTTTTTTTGTCCTGCCATTCTTATACAATTAATAAATAAAAATAAAAACTAAGAATTTATTTTTTTTTACCTGCAAAACAAAAAAGAAGCTATTTGTGTAAATGAACATATTTAAATCAATACAAAACTGTCATATAAATAAGCGAAAATCAGGGAACCAAAATAGCCTGAAAACCCACTGTAGCTCGAAATCGAGGGGATAAAGGTGGAAAATAAGGAAAACAACAACTACGCCAAAAGGGAATTATTTTAAAAAACCCGGAATACAATAATTACTGCGTATATGCCTAGCTGTAAGTTATTTTATTGTAACTTTGTAAAATATTTAAAAAAAAGAAAAACACACACATCACAGTATCCTTGTTACATAATATTTTATGCCATTTAATAAATAAGGGTTCAAATCCCCGAAAACCAGAAGTCTACATAATAATACTGATTAACAAAAACTTTAAATTTTTCTTTCCAAAATTATACAAGAATTTTATTTTTTTTTCCTAAACAAATTAATAATTGCTATTTTTATTTAAATTATTTGTGCGATTAAAACTAATTACTGTGAATGTGTTTACATCCAAATCCTGATATCCTAAATAAATTTTTCAACCCATTGTTATATTTTTTCTTTTAATTGCAATTTATCTTTAAACAAAGGAAATCAGATCTATTACCCAATGTTATTAGCTAAGATAGATATATATATATATATAAGAACTAAAACCCAAAATGATAAGAATAAATAAAAATATAAACTTAAATATTGAAGAGAAGAAAGAACGTAAAATGAGTTGTTAATTTTTTTTATAAGGATGCTAAGAAGAACTAGGTACGGTAAGTACATGATAATGTAACGATTGTTTTTGTACGGGACAGGTTAGGGAATTTAGGGTATGTCGCCTGTCGTAGGTTGGGGATGGGACAATTGTACCCCTATATGGCCTAACAGCATGCCATATTATCGCGTAGGCGATATTTAATTAATCATCTTGCCTTGCCCTCTTTTTCGTGTCACTTACAAATTTTTTTTCCTCGTGTAAATTTCGTGATATTTTTAAGCATACTTCCCGGGGTGTGAAGTATGTTATATGCTTACGTGCCAAACCCTGGTTGAGATCAATCTTGCTTATTGAGCTAGCGGGCCAGCTTTTATACCCCCTTAACCGGTCTTTGGGATCGTTATTGAATTTTTTCAAAGTTTTGTAACGGCGCGTAACATATATGGCGCCCAACGTTAAAGCCACCCGTAGGGTGACGATGAAATTTTTTTAGAACCAAGTGAAAAACCACTTTAAAGAAAGGAAGGAGGGATGATTATGATTTTTACAATTCGTAATCTTTTTTGTAAACATTTAACTTAGTGTATCGGTTGTAAGAGTCGTGAATTCTGGGATTCCGTAACCTGGATTCAATTGCCATGCAAACCATGGTACGCGTGAAATAATACTTAATATTTCTTTTTACTGTGTTGTTTTTTTCCACCCGAATTTTGTTCGTGATTATAGGGATTATTGCAAGTCTGGGACTGATTCCGATTAGAGGTCAGTATTATCGCGGTGATAATACTATGTTCATAGGACAGAATGTAGCACAAACCCGAATTATCTAAGCCCTGGCCTGACTGTCTCTTTTAAAAACGGTAGGCACGATGCTAGATAATTCAGGTTTGAAATCATATGTTTTACACACCACAGTTTTTTTTAATGTTTACGGAATAATGTAATTTTGGGAAATAGTTGTCGAGACATCATATTCTGTCATAGAAACAGATTCGATGGTCGACGTAGTAGGGAGAGACAGGATACGGGATATCATAGCCTTTTTACGCATATTTCTTTTATTGCAATTATGAATATTTTTTTTTATTATTTTACAAAACAATCGTTATACATACCACTGCCAGTTCTTCCTAGCATCCAAATTTGTATGAGAACATTGATAAACTTAAAGACCGCCAAAAATAAAAATACTTTTCTATAAATAAATTTTATAAAGAAACTTAAAGAAAAATTTTAGTAAATTTGCAAGAATTTAATAAAATTTTTTCGGAACCAATTTAAATTTTAATAAATTTTTTTTTAAATACATTAAGCCTTAAATTGATAGGATATACTTTTTTTAAGGAAGAGAAAGGGGAAAAATTGAAAAGAAAACAAAAACTTTTTACAATTTGTGCATTTTCAAATTTTTCCTATTTTCCTTTCAACACGTTGCACATTTTTTTTTTTTTCATTTGAACTTTTACTGCCCAAAGAAATTTTTCCTGGAATTTTTCAGGAAGAAATATCGTAATCTTTTTTTTTTATTATTTCTCTAATTATTTAATGGTTGAATTCGTTACCCTTTGGTTACAAAAAAATTAAGACCTTTTTGCTTTAAATTTTAACCACCTTACGCACTTGAGCCTTCCACGTCGTTCTGAACAGTTTTTTTTCCTCAATTGCTCATTACATCTGAGCCCCCGATTATCTTGATTAATTGCCTTAATTGGAAAATTTTTTTTTGATTTTAAATTTGACTTGATTTACCTTTGCTGGGTAGCCGCGTTTTTTTTTCCTATTGTCGCTTGGTGCACTATGCACAAACCTGGCACACGATCCGGCACTGATAAAATTAAACCAGTTACGCGTAGTACCAACCCGGGTCAAGCATCATCTAGCGTGAGAGGTAGATCTTCTGTGGGAGCGCGGAATATTAAACCCGCTACAGTAGTTAGAGGTCGCGGTCGTACTTCAGTAGGTCAGAGGTCGAGTAGTACAGTCAGTTTAGGGACTTCGCGGTCGGACACCAGTATAAGAGCGGTAAGGACATCTTCGGTTCCGAGGTCACTAAATTCTAGTGCTCAATCGGACAGAAGTCTTAACGACAGGGAAGTTTCAAATTGTGAAATACTTGAGAGATCTCTATCTGACCTGACTACGGAAAATTTGCGAAACCTGGTGCATCCAATCGGTTTTATTGACAATCAGCCCATTTTGAACGAAAATTTAATTATGGCCACAAGGGATAGCACGGTTCTTCCACCCTCGCAAGAGGATGGCGCTCAGTCGTCGGACACGGGCAACATTGACGCCTTGATTAATTACGTAAGGGACGCCATGAGGAACACTCAAGAGGAGTTCAGGCGAGAACTGAACGATATTAGGAGGGATCTGGGGCAGTCCAGAGGTGCAAGGGCGACAATCGAGTCTCCGGGAATTAATTCCCAAAGTTCCAATATGAACACAAATGCATCATCGGCATCCATGTTCATAAAATTGAAAGATTGGAACGTGTCGTTTAGTGGTGAAGAGGACGTATCCGACTTCCTTTTCAAAATAGACACCCTCACTGAACGAAGCCAATGTCCATTGGACTATTTAATGGCTAACTTTCATATATTTTTAAAGGGCAAGGCGGAAACATGGTTTTGGATGTATATCAAACAAAACCCTAGGGCAACATATCCATTGTTAAAAAGGGCAATAACTAGGCAATTCGGTGCATTAGAAAGCGACTTGGATATCTTGATGAAAATTTCATCACGAAAACAGCTTCCGAAAGAAAGCTACGACGATTTCCATTCCACCATAGTTAAATTAAATTTGAAACTGGGAACCCCTATGGACGATACTGCCCTTATAAAAATTATTAGAAAAAATGTTAGACCTGAATTACTAAATATGACCTTTGTTTCGAGACCCGATGATTTAGACTCGTATCGTGATTTGCTCAGAGAAGCTGAGAAATCTTTGAGGGCAAATAGCACTTTAAAATATTCAATTAATAGACCCCGTCAAGTTGATGAAGTTTCCATTGATTCGACTGATTCCACACGCGATGATCATTCTGAGGATGAATTTGACCCGCAAGTAGAGGCTTTGAATATAAGTAGACCTTATGTCAAGGGAGATTACTCTCGAATAATTTGTTGGAACTGTTTAAATTCGGGCCATAGTTATATCTATTGCCAAGAAAAGACTCGATCCCTTTTCTGTTTCAAATGTGGACAAAGGGGTGTTACCACACCTGAGTGTAAAAATCCACACCAGGGAAACAGGCGTCGGAGCGAGTGGGCGACCGGGGATGCTCGTTCCTCGAAATAAAACCCGAGTTTAGTTTGGAACATGAGAGTAAACCTTCACAGAGGGCTTTACTCTCCAGTCCACCAAAACCACCTGACATACAACCATTTTTTCAACCTGCTATTTCAAAACAAATTCTAAAATGTCGTCAACGGTATGCCATTAGGAAAACGTATAGAAAAATTTTAGAAACCACTTGCTTGACTGCTTCTGATGATGGGAGACCATATGCTAGAATTAAAATACTTGATACCGAATTAACATGTCTTTTGGACTCAGGGGCAAATGTGACAGTCTTGGGAAAGGGGAGTTTAGAATTTTTGGCAAATCATAACATCCAATTTGATAAATTTCGTTCAAGCATATCCACAGCAAATGGATCAAAGAACCCAGTTTTAGGTCACTGCACACTTCCAGTAACTTTTAAAGGAGTTACTAAACCAATCGTTTTTTATATAGTGCCAACCCTGTCCCAGGTAGCTTATCTAGGTGTAGACTTTTGGAGGGCGTATGCTATAGCGCCACAAATATTTCCAACTATTGACTGTTTAGAGGTAAATAAAAAACCTGATTTAATCTTCCATGACCTTTCTTCAGAGCAAAAACTGTCACTTGAAAACGTAATTTTAAATTTTCCCTCATACGAGAAACTAGGGCTTGGCAGCACTAATCTTTTAGAGCACCATATTGACACGGGAGACGCTACGCCGGTCAAGTCGAAACATTACCCCCTATCCCCTCCTAAGCAGGCCGAAATATATGGGGAACTCGATAGATTATTGTCTTTAGGCGTAATAGAGGAGTCAAATTCTCCATGGTGTAGCCCCATTGTTGCTGTTCGTAAGCCAGGTAAAATAAGACTGTGTTTAGACTGCCGGAAATTAAATGAGTTGACAAAAAAGGATTCATATCCGCTACCCCATATTAATGGGCTATTAAGTCGTTTAAAAGATACCCACTACATCAGTGGAATAGACTTGAAAGATGCGTTTCACCAGATCAAATTGTCTGAGAGTTCTAAAGAAAAGACCGCTTTTGCCGTGCCAGCTAGGGCATTATATCAATATAGGGTCATGCCTTTTGGCGTTTGTAACGGGCCTCAGACAATGAGCCGCCTGATGGACCGGGTCATCCCTTCCAAATTGCGCGAAAATGTTTATATATATTTAGACGATTTTCTCGTGTGTAGTTCGGACTTCGACAGTCATATGCGTTTATTGGGTGAAGTTGCACAGCGTCTCAAATCTGCCGGTCTTACGATCAATGTGGGTAAAAGTAAATTTTGCCAACGCGAGATAAAATATCTTGGGTATCGTATTGGAGGTGGTGAACTCAAAGTTGACCCTGAAAAGGTGGAGGCCATGGTAAATGTCCCTTTACCGAAAACCCCACGGCAAGTTAGGCGTTTCATAGGTATGGCAAACTGGTACCGTTCGTTTATCAAAAACTTTTCCGACCTTGCAGGACCTCTTACAGATTGCTTACGCAAATCGAATAAACCCTTTCGTCTCAGCCCTGAAGCTGTTGCTTCTTTCGATAAATTAAAATGCGCCCTTTCGAGTGCCCCTATATTGGCCCAGCCAGATTTTAACAGGGAGTTCGTCATCCAGTGTGACGCATCACAAATAGGTGTAGGCGGAGTCTTGTACCAGTTAGATGATGAGGGCAGGGAACACCCAATCGCATTCGTGTCCCAAAAGCTGAATAAAGCTCAGCGGAATTACACGGTGACGGAGCTGGAATGCTTGGCGGCCGTAATTTGTGTAAAAAGATTTAGGCAGTATGTTGAGGGACTACCTTTTAAGATTATAACGGACCACTCGAGTTTACGCTGGCTCATGAGTCGAAAGGATTTACACGGTAGACTAGCTCGGTGGAGCCTTAAGCTTCAAAATTTTGTATTTACCATTGAACACCGTAAGGGCTCACTAAACGTAGTGCCGGATACCTTATCTCGATTTGACGTTGACGAAATTCAAAGTTGCCCTCCTTCGCCCGAAATAGACCTTGAATCGCCTGAATTCAGTGCCCCAGAGTATAACGGAATTAGGGAAGAGATAGCTAAAAATAATGACATTTTGCCAGACCTGCACATCTCGGGAAACCACGTATACAAGCGGATTAAATTTCGAAACGGAAATGATACGGAGAAAGACCTGTGGAGATTGTGGTTACCTAGAAATTTGACAGACGAAGTAATAAAATCGGCTCATGGTGAGGGTTGTCACGGAGGGTTCCTTAAAACATTATGTCGAATCAGGCAGAAATATTTTTGGCCGAAAATGGCACGCGACGTAAGGATATTTGTTAGCAATTGCGACACGTGTAAAATGATAAAACCACCTAATCATGTGTTACGCCCACCTATGGGAAATCAAATTCTAACAAATCGACCTTTCCAAAGATTTTATTGCGATTTCTTAGGTCCTTATCCATGCACAAAGTCAAAAAATTGTCAGTTATTTATACTTATCGATCATTTAACGAAATTTTTGTTTTTGAAGCCTTTACGATCCGCAACGTCAAGTAACGTAATTGAATTTTTTCAGAATGAGATTTTTTGCACTTACGGTGTCCCGCAATATGTTCATAGTGACAATGCGAAACAGTTTACGTCAAAAGAGATAAAAGAATTTTTTCATGCTTATGGCATCACGCATATTACCACAGGTTTCTATTCTCCGCAAGCGAATGCTTCCGAGCGCGCGAATAGGGAAATTATTTCAAAAATACGTTATTTTCTTAAAGATGATCCTGACCACACGAACTGGGATAGAAATATTCATAAAATACTTACAGTATTACGTAGCGATTTTCATTCGGCAATTAAATGCACACCCTATTTTGCCACGTTTGGCCAAAACATGATCCTACACGGATCCTCATACCACCTTTTGGAAAAACTGAACATGGTTACCGATGACACGATTGTACACCGTTCAGATAAGCTTCATGATATAAGAGAAAAGGTTAGTCGTAACCTGAATGTTGCCCATGAAAAGGCTTGTAGAACCTATAATACCAGATCCAAACCTGTAAATTTTGTAATAGGCCAGGAGGTTTTCCGCAAAAATCACTCCCAAAGCGATTTTAAGAAGGGAATTAACGCTAAGTTTAACCCCAAATTTTTGAAGTGTAGAATAAAGGGAAAAATAGGCAATGCGCTATATGATCTTGAGGACCTGAGAGGCAACTATATCGGAAAATATCATGCCTCCGATATCCGCGCATAATTCAGTTAGGTAATGCCCGGCTTCGTGGGTCGTGCCACACGTATACTTTCGTACATAATTTTATATATATTAAGGCCCGGCTTCGTGGGTCGAGCCACACGTCAGTCATCACATGTTTTTTTTTGCGCCGAAATCCTGCCTGTTCAAACCACTTATCACAGATACGGATTTGAAGCAGGTTTGTTACGGATTTTTTTTTGTACTTTAATACCATGACCTTTACCCTCACCCAATATGTTAAGTCATGCAACCATACCTTTTAATTGCGTCGTTTTAAATATTTCTTCTGTAGTTCTTCCTGATCACTTACTTTTGCCCTTACCTAATATATGAAACACGCAACTGTACCACTAAATTGCATCATCATGCGCCTAACATGTATTGTTTTTTTTATTTTCGCATACTTATTTGCATTCCTTTACCATTCGCATATTTACGCTTACGGTATCATGCAAATGTCTTCAGTTGGTAACAACTCTCATCTTGATGCAAAACCAATG
The DNA here is from genome assembly GCA_930367215.1 of Pollenia angustigena. Taxonomy (NCBI): domain Eukaryota; kingdom Metazoa; phylum Arthropoda; class Insecta; order Diptera; family Polleniidae; genus Pollenia; species Pollenia angustigena. Next base: position 94,125,389 of record OV884056.1, on the reverse strand, counting down.
TCTTTTACATCATAACAAGTGGTCTGATACCACCGTTAACAGAAACTTGTTTTGAGTACTGTAACCTTGGTTGTCATTGCGCATGATATGATTTTTCGTGTTCCTTCTTTCTCTGAGAAAAAAAATACATACAGACGTTTTCGCAACCTGCACTGCGTAGGAGACTTATACAAAAGTCAAATGACCAACACTACTGCAGAGTTAAATTTGTTCCCCATCACGATTGCTTGTACAAATACATGCATACACATATACATGTGTATTATCTCTCTCGCGACAACAATAATAACGGGCGAAGGATGGAATGGCAAATGAGGAAAAACATTTTTCTTATGAATGAAACGCATTCTAATAAGAATGATGATGAAATTTTAGGCAGTTGGGTTTTAGCGGTAGACAATGTCAGTTGTTTAATAACTTCGCGCAACACTCGTTGTTACTGTAGATGGAAGAATACATTAAAAATAAACTCAAACCCACTACAATACTTTAAAAAAAAAATTTTTTTTTCCAAATTTTAGTCGGTGGTTTTAATTAAAATAAAATTTAAGCAAGAAAAAAAATTAAGAGTGTTAAAACGTGGCGGATTTGCGTAGCAAGGTGTGAACGACGGGTTTTTATTAAACAATGACCCGGCAAATTATTCTAGAGAGAAAAAACTTAAAATGTTCAATTTGTGAAAGTGTGTTTGTTTCTTCCAAAAATGAAAATTACAATTTATGGCTTAATGTAAGAAATAAAGAAGGCCTGAACCAGGTTATAGTTTTGCTATAAATATTAAATATTGATTGTTAAAATAAAAAGGAAAAAAATAAAAAAAAAATAAAAAAACAACAACAACAAACAACAAATTTAAAACTGTGTAAAAGTAATAGTTTTGCTAGATTTATTAAGTAAATCAACCAACTGGGAACTGATTCCTTCAACGTAAAATTTTTTTTGTCCTGCCATTCTTATACAATTAATAAATAAAAATAAAAACTAAGAATTTATTTTTTTTTACCTGCAAAACAAAAAAGAAGCTATTTGTGTAAATGAACATATTTAAATCAATACAAAACTGTCATATAAATAAGCGAAAATCAGGGAACCAAAATAGCCTGAAAACCCACTGTAGCTCGAAATCGAGGGGATAAAGGTGGAAAATAAGGAAAACAACAACTACGCCAAAAGGGAATTATTTTAAAAAACCCGGAATACAATAATTACTGCGTATATGCCTAGCTGTAAGTTATTTTATTGTAACTTTGTAAAATATTTAAAAAAAAGAAAAACACACACATCACAGTATCCTTGTTACATAATATTTTATGCCATTTAATAAATAAGGGTTCAAATCCCCGAAAACCAGAAGTCTACATAATAATACTGATTAACAAAAACTTTAAATTTTTCTTTCCAAAATTATACAAGAATTTTATTTTTTTTTCCTAAACAAATTAATAATTGCTATTTTTATTTAAATTATTTGTGCGATTAAAACTAATTACTGTGAATGTGTTTACATCCAAATCCTGATATCCTAAATAAATTTTTCAACCCATTGTTATATTTTTTCTTTTAATTGCAATTTATCTTTAAACAAAGGAAATCAGATCTATTACCCAATGTTATTAGCTAAGATAGATATATATATATATATAAGAACTAAAACCCAAAATGATAAGAATAAATAAAAATATAAACTTAAATATTGAAGAGAAGAAAGAACGTAAAATGAGTTGTTAATTTTTTTTATAAGGATGCTAAGAAGAACTAGGTACGGTAAGTACATGATAATGTAACGATTGTTTTTGTACGGGACAGGTTAGGGAATTTAGGGTATGTCGCCTGTCGTAGGTTGGGGATGGGACAATTGTACCCCTATATGGCCTAACAGCATGCCATATTATCGCGTAGGCGATATTTAATTAATCATCTTGCCTTGCCCTCTTTTTCGTGTCACTTACAAATTTTTTTTCCTCGTGTAAATTTCGTGATATTTTTAAGCATACTTCCCGGGGTGTGAAGTATGTTATATGCTTACGTGCCAAACCCTGGTTGAGATCAATCTTGCTTATTGAGCTAGCGGGCCAGCTTTTATACCCCCTTAACCGGTCTTTGGGATCGTTATTGAATTTTTTCAAAGTTTTGTAACGGCGCGTAACAACTTGATGCTAGGTAATGTTGAGTTCGACAGTATGTATGTTGATAAAGCTGACTGTGACATAGATATTCCAACATAGTGGCTATCCCAATTATAAATAAATCAGCCAGAAATGTTGCGAAAGCAATTATGGAAGGTTTTATTTTAATATATGGTCCTATGAACACCACAGTAACGGACCAAGGTACTGAATATATAAATCAAGTACTAACGGAGCTATGTAAGCTGATGAAGATAGAGAAATTAAACTCTACAGCCTACCATCATGAGACGCTCGGTACTGTTGAGATATCTCACAAAACATTCAACGAGTATTTAAGATCTTATGTGTCATCAGACAAATCCGATTGGGATAATTGGTTAAAATTTTTTGTATATTGTTATAATACAACTCCATCTACAGGTCATGAATATTGTCCATTTGAATTAATCTATGGAAAAGTCCCCAGAGAGCTAGATTTTACCAATACTAGTAGCATAGACCCAATATATAACGTTGATGCATATGAAAAGGAAGTCAAATTCAGACTCCAAGTAGCACAACGTAGAGCCGCTAGTCTCATCGAAAATGCTAAACTTCTAAGACAAAAGTTCTCCAATGAAAATTCAAATCCAACCACACTCTATGTTAATGACTCTGTTCTAGTCCGCAATGAAGCAGGACATAAACTAGATGCGGTCTACAAAGGCCCCTTCACAGTAAAAGAAATTGGCCTCTTAAATAATGTCACATTGATGGACACTAACGGTAAACTGTTCACTGTCCATAAGAACAGAGTCAAAAGCCTCCATAATGGAGAGTTTTCCCCTAGTAAGGTGTCTTCTCTCAGTAAGAACGTTAAAAACAAATTTTTTTTGTAATAATATTAACCCTTTTACGAATTTTCTTTTTATTGTAAAATTACTTACTTATAGTAAACTAATAATTTTTTTAAATATGCTCATTAAGAAGCATAAATTATTTTAATTTAAATAATTCCCTCTCTTTTAGTTTTCTTTTGACCATTTCAGAAGATATATTTTCTTCATTATCCGTATTGCATTTATTCTTTTCTCCCTTTTATAAATCGTTAACCTTTGAAATTAAAACTGGAAAACCTTTTTTGTTTTCCACTTCTTCAAAAACGGGGAAGGAAATGTATAGGCCATAGGAACTGGACAACATAGCCCCTACACAAAAAAAAAAAAAAAAAAACAACTTATCTATCATGGCAATACATGGGCGAAGCCCGTAGCCGATAGAAGTTGTTTGTGTGTGTTTGTTTACGTACGATCATGTGTCTTTCTTTGGAATTTGAATACACACACACACACCCTGTGTGGGGTGTGTGGAGTGTGGTGTTATATGAAATCTTTACCGTTGGGTTATAAAACAGAATTTTTTTAATTTTAATTATAGTATGTCAAATTATTCTGAGAGTGAATGTTCATATAATTATAGTAGTGAAGATGAAAAAATTTAAAAGAGTGCGTATACCGAGTCCAATCGAAATATTATCAACAGAATTAATACAGAATGCACAACAAGAAAACATAGAATTGAGTCCAGTGATTCTGCCAATAGCATCGGAATCTGTGATTCCGAACACACAAGATGTATTGATGGATTTGAATATATATCCAGATCCAGTAGGTCCATCAACTTCAGCAATATTGAAGAAGTCTCCAATAGTAATCAATTCATCACCGATGATGTCGCCAGTGGAAGTAATAGAATTACTATGGGAAAAAACTATATTTCTTCAGACAATCTTAGTAGTATTGAAGAACATCGAATTCATAAAATAAATGCCTTAGTATAAGTATATTTTTAGGTACTTAGATTTAAGTAATTTTAAGAAACAATTATTATAAGAAAGTAACAGAAAGAGAACAGTCGCACAAGCGGCTGTTCATAATAATAAAAGTATAAAATAAAAAAGGAATTAAAACAAAAAAAAGTATTTAAAAAGTGTGTTACTATTTTAATCATTTTACACCTTCTTCAACTATTATGCCAATCTACATGTACGTACATATGTATCTGCATGTAGTTTAATGGGCTATTAAGTGTGCGTGTAAGTCAGTTTTAAACTTCTTACATTGGTCTATATAAATTTGTATATTGTGTTTGTAGCGCGTATTAAAGATGTATTCTATTAACTGTGATATTTTTTTGTATTCTGTGATTAAAACGTATACGGTATCTTGCCGTTTCTTCCCACTTGCATATCCTTGCTCTCCGGTATGCATATTCCCATGCAATTACACTTAAAGAATTATGCTTCATAAATCTAATGAATCAATTTCATTAAATTTTTTCATTAATCCAATGAAAAATTTCAATACGGGAATGAAATTACGAAATTGAGTTTCGTAATTTCGTTAAATTTTTTCTTTAAATTAATGTCAACTTAATAAATATCTCTTTCAAAAGAAAAATTAAACTTATTGTTATACATAATTTCAATAGTTTTTTTAAGATTAAAATGAACTATTAATTAACATATTTTAATATTTTTAAGTGAATGCAAAAAAGGAATCTTTTGTAACTTCATATTTTCCATGATAAATGTCACTAAATCAATGAAAACAAGATAAAATGCTTTAACTTCAAAATACTTATAACTTAAAAATGTTCTTCCTATAACTGTTGTAAAAAAGTTTTTAAATTTTTAGCGGTAGACATGAAAATATATGAAAAAAATTTAAATTTTTATGTTTCATAACATTAATGAACAAAATTCATTACGATAACGAAATACTGATTTAAGCTAAATGTAAGAAATATTTAGGTTCAAAAACAAACAACGCGAAAGAAAAAACAAGAGCACACAATTCTCACATTATTTTTTCTTTAATTGTTAATTTAAATACACAAAATTTACGCAGTAATACAAGCCAGAGAAAAGGAAAGAAGGCAGATGAAGGTCTTCGCGGGCTGGAAAATGAATTTAGTACAATTTACTTAAAGGTAAGCTTCTGAAAGTAGAGCATAACATGATGTAAACGAAATAAAATTATAAAAAATTGTGATTTGAAACAGGAATAAAAAAATAAAAATCACAACAACTCAAAAAGCACATTGAAAAAATGGATAAAATAAATTTAAAATTTCATTCAAATATAAAAACTTTTATATGAAAATAATAAAAACATTTCTTTAAATGTTTGACATTAAAATAATGCAACATTTTCATTGATTTTATGAAACATTTCATTAACGGGGGGCTAATGTAACATTCTTCATTAATCCAATGAAGGGTTACATAGGTTGAATTTTAATGTAATTTTTCATTGGATTAAGGACAAAATCCATTGGATCTGTGAAGAAAATTTTTTCAGTGTATGGTGTTTATTTTCTCCGTTAAATTAAATTTTACAGTTTTTTTTACTTTCGTGCTTATTTTTGAGTTAATTTTTATTCTAGTGACTGGAACTTGACTTACATAATATTGTAAGCGTCAAAATAAAGCAAGGACCGAAAATTACTAACGGAAAACACAAAATTAAATTTTATTTTTTTATAAATTGTAAAATTTGTTCTAGGGCAAAATATAGACGGCACCCTGAAAAACATGTTATAGGGGAAACCGACATTCCATCTTATACTGGAGAGATTATCCACATCGACATTTGCAGTACGGACAAAAAATTTTTTTTAACTTGCGTCGACAAATTTTCTAAATTTGCGGTTGTACAACCAATACAGTCGAGAACAATCACTGATGTAAAAGAACCAATTCTTCAATTAATGAATATTTTTCCGAAAACAAGAATCCTATTTTGCGACAATGAAAGATCGCTTAATTCAGAAGCTATAGGAACAATTTTGAAAAATCAATTTAACGTAGAAATAGTTAATGCGCCGCCATTGCACAGTATCTCAAATGGGCAGGTAGAAAGGTTTCACAGCACACTAGCTGAAATAGCAAGATGCCTGAAGTTTGAAAGAAAAATTGATAGCTGAAATAGCAAGATGTCTGAAGTTTGAAAGAAAAATGATGACACAATTGATTTAATATTGCAATCGACCATAGAATATAACAAGACAATCCATTCAGTTACGAATGAAAAACCAATCGATATTATTCACTCAACCTCACCTGATTTCAGGCTTAAAATAAAGAATAGAATTAGCGAGCCACAAATTAGGCAATTAGAACATTTTAATAGAAGTCGCCAAAATAGGGTGTTTGAGGTAGGAGAAAAAGTTTATATAAAAAACCACAGAAGATTAGGAAATAAGTTAACCCCTTTGTACGAAGAAGCAGTAGTTGAAGCTGATATGGGAACAACCGTTCTTATAAAGGGGCGGGTGGTCCATAAAGACAATTTAAGATAGATATTTTTTCCAACAAAAAAAAAAAAATGGAAGAAACTTATAGTAATTACTCTTATGTAAAAATTTATATTAAAAGAAAAGCGAAAGTTAGGCTTTATTTTTCATTACCGTTTAGGCTAAATTTACTGGTATTGCTCATTTTGACTACTGCTCTAGCAAGGAAAATAGATTATTAGCATTCTGACTACATCCCTATATTGGACGGAGATGTTGTGGTTTGGGGAGACTACGGCTACTTGCGTCACACAACTAACCTTAGCGTTTATTACGAGGCTGCTAATGATACCATTAAAGTGATGGACGTATTCCCACAATCCCATATGAAAAAGATTTTAGATTCAGCACATAACCTCGTTATTATCAACCCTAAATGTCCATCACAGACATGCAAGAAGCATTAATTTTATAGGAAGTGCATTAAAGGTTATTGCTGGTACGCCTGATGCGGATGATTTTGAAAATTTAAGATTAAATCAGAAGCAGCTGATAGATTCTAACAATAGACAAATAGAAATAAATACAAAACTGAAAATTAAAATTGAAACACTAACTAATGCTATTAATACGATTATAAAGAATACCAAAAAGGAACCGATTGACACTGGTAATCTTTTCGAGATTTTATTGGCTAGAAATAGAATGATTTTGATGGAACTGCAGAACTCAATTTTGTCTGTAGCACTGGCCAAGTTAAATGTTGTTAATCCAGCTATTTTGAACCAGGAAGATTTAAAATTGTTGAACGATAGCGAGCAATACACAAGTGTTAGCATATCTGATTTAATTAGCGTATCTAGTATTAAGGTTATTTTAAGCGAAGATTTTTTGTATTTTATAATTAAGTATCCAAGGCCCCAGCAATTATGCAAGAAGATAACTGTCTTTCCGGTTCCTCACTCTGGAAAAATATTACAACTCTCTATTACAAATACAGTGGCAGACTGCGGAAACTGATTCAGTTCATCTTTGTCAACGCACCTTATCATCAGACTTTTGTAAAATAATTGAAAATTCTGCCTGTGCTCAACAGTTGATTTCTGGAATGGTGGCACATTACAACACCCAGTACAACAATTTAGAGCCGTTGATCGAAGTTGATGACGGTATTATTATTATTAATGATGCAACTCTGAATATCAACGAGAGTGGCCACATGGAAAGATAATTAAACGGCACGTATTTGATTGTGTTTGAAACCAGCATTACTATCAACGGCGCTTTGTTTATCAATAAAAACAATGTGCAAAACAGAAAACCTGGTACCCCAACTTTCCCTATGATTAACGTCACAGAGCATAAGAATATACTCAGTCTACCATTGCTGCATGAGATGAACATAGAAAACCTGCGTTACATCGGTGAGCTGCAAGAAGAAACAAAGGCTAGATCTGTGTTGGTGCTACCTTGTAGTACTTGCAATGGGCAGACTTATGAAGAGACGAAGGCAAGTAAGTCTTAAATCCGCTATTGAATCTGCCTTGAAGAAAACCGAGGACGGTCTTAACTTAAGAGGAGGGGCAGTTAACACAGTTTCGTCGCCCACAGTAAGTGAACGATGTTGAAATCATTAACGGACGCTGGTGTCACATTTCATGATACCAGCGTTTGGCTTTTTTTTAAATTTATGATTGTGTGGCTTTTGTACTTTTTGTAATTTTTGTTTTTTTACTTCAGTTTGTTATTTTTAATAATTTCTGTTTAGCCTAGCAATAAGTTTCCTATTGGTCAGAACAACAAAATTTGTATTGTGGTGCAGACACTAGGTCAGCACTTTTTAGTTAAGAAAAGAACGTTCATTTAAATAATTAAAAAACAATAAAATCATTCTTATTCGAATCATTAAAACAACCAGTCGTTTTTATTAATTTATATTAAGCCAAATAGGAAAGGTGAAGAAAATATTTCAACAAAAATAAAAACGTTCCGAACCAAAATTAAAGATTTGGATTTTTTAGAGGATTTTGATGCCATTTTTAATAAGAAAATTGAAAAACTATTAAAAAAAAAATGGAGGAGGTTCAGGAAAGGGACAGTGGTTGGACTCACAATGAACTAATAAAAGTGGATGTAAATTTAATTAAGTATTAACCACTGAAGTGCTCAACCTTCATTCACCTTCCAAGAAAAGTAAAAAAGCCTTCTTTAATATTAAAAACAGGGATGAGTTTTGTTTTAAATTTTAAAGAAATATGTAATGGCAATCTTACATCCATGTACAATGTTAAGATTGAGGAAAACATAATTACCATAAATGGTTATACTTTAAATTTTAAGGGATTAGTCTTCCCTGTACAAATTAAAGACATATCCGTTTTTGAAGAAAATAACCCTCTATTGAGTATCAACGTTTTTGGATATGATGATGAAAAGGATTTAGTTGTTCGCCCCTATTACAAAATTAAAGGGAAAAAATCAAAACACATTTCCCTTGTGTTTCTACAGGAGAAAAATTGAGTTAATTCTCACTTTATGTGGATAAAAAAATATTTCAAGGTAAGTTTAAAATAAGTAAGTTTAAAATTTAATCAGGTTGCATAAAGGTAAATTTTTTGAATGCAATGACTGTCTGTAGCATTTTTACCAAAAGGAGAAATTAAATATTCACCAAAAACACTGCAACCGAAAAATCGCCTATGCTCCAAAGGAAAGTGAGTCAATATTAGAATTCAAGGCTTTTAATAACTCCATTGAAGTTCCATTTGTAATATATGCTGATTAAGAATGCATTTTTGAAAACATTCAAGCGTGTGTTTCGAAAGGGGATACATTATCAACAACTTTTATTGATAAGCATATACCCTATGCATTTTCATATTTTATTAAGTGTTACTTCAATGTAAATTCAAATAGATTAAGAATATTTAAAAGGGCTTGATTCCCCAAATTTCTTTATGAAAAATTTAGTAGTAGATATAAAATATTTAAGAAAAAAATTTTATCACTAAAATTGTTCCAATGACACCCATAAACGAAGAGGAAAATTTAAGTTTCAAAAAGAATAATGTTCGTCATATTTGTTCTCAAAAAATTACAAATGACATAAAAGTAAAAGATCATTGTCTTGTAAGTGGTAAGTATAGAAGACCAGCTCATAACCATTGCAATATCAATTATAAAATACCAAAACTTTTTCCCTTTTATTTTTCATAATTTTTCGGCTGTTGACGTGAAGTCAACAGAGGTTCCTTTATTTAAGGTTTTTTTTTTGTTATTATTCTTTTTCTCTTTCCATTTAAACTATTTTTCTAAGTGTAATGAAATATTTTGATCTCTTTTTTTTTTTTTTTTTAAATGGTTTCCTCACTCAACTGGAATTTGAGTCCCTTTTTACTTCTCTCATTTTTGTTTTTTTAGAAAAAAACCAAATTATAATTTTTTAGTATACAAGTTTCTTTTGTACAATAAACAAGCAGCAAGGAGCTGCAATACTCACTTTGAAATTAAAAATCTGAACTGGCGGTTTTCTTTGAATGGAAATTTTTTTACAAGAAGTAAGACTCCCAGTTCTACATTTGGTCCTTCGAAAAGTCCTAGAAGAGCTAGGACTGGATATCTGGTGGAATCTGGCTGCGTTATTTGTTCAACCGTAACAACATAACCTACAATTTGTTTGACAGACAACGAGGTCTGTAAAAATCTTCCAATGGCATCCCGATAAACAGAAGATAGCGAATCCCTAACGCTACAATTGCATCAAGGCAATAATTTGGTCATCAGGAAAGAGGTCTGTTGGTAAAATCGTCATATAGCATTGCTTTGAAGAAGACATCACCCACAATCATCAAGGGCATCCTACAACAACAAAGCAGTTAATTCTTAAGAGAAGTCTACTTGGCAAACACAATTGAAGACGGTAAAAACAAAAAGAAATTATTGGGTATGTATAGTATTATGTTACAGTTAGTGCAATTGTGAGAATATCTAGGAATTGACATAAAAAAAGGCTTTTAATATCGTGAAGAAATATCTACTTAATCAACCACCAATTTATTTCAATATAACCTCAAAATTATTATATAATCGCTATCGTATCATCACCGATAAAAAATTCCCCATGGTACCAACACTGATTATATTTTAGTTATACACACACACAAACATACAAAAAACAATAAGCAACCTGTCACTGTCTTTTATATTGAATTATTAATCTGCGCCAATTACTTTGTTTTGTGTTCAATCGTTCCGCTAACTCTATTAGCATTAAGCAGAAAAAGAAAACTGTATACGCACATACTACAATAACAACATTGCAAAGGTGCATACATTGGAATGTACAAAGAGAAGAAGAAGAATCAAATACATAGTTTTTTCCATAGTGAGTGAGCACGAGTTATGGAATCACCCACAACATCAACAGCACCAACAAAACCACCAAGACAAAATTATTAGGAAAATTAAATACAGAATAAGCATTTTCTTTGTAACACAGTTTTATATTAATTATTGCGGAAATTAAATAAAGAATAAACATTTTTTGTAACACACTTAAATTTAGGTAATAAGAAATAAAACACTTTACAGACAAAATTATTAGGAAATTAAAATACAAGGTAATCATTTTTTGTAACACACTTTTATATTTAGCAATAAAGCACTTCTGTATTTAGTTATTAAGAATTTTTGTATTTAATAAATAATCACTTTTATTTTTAATCAATAAGTTTCATTTAATAATTAAAATAAATAAAAGATCAGTTGTTCAATAACCAAAAAAGTGATAAGTTGTGTTTTTTTTTAAGCCTCCTCTTATAAATAACGTAAGTGGCGCAGTCGGTATCGCGGTCCCCAGTTAAAAGGAAAATCCTTGAGTGAATATCAAGGAAAGTGAACAATAATTAAATAAAATAAAAGCTCACAAAAAAAATCCTTGAATGAATATCAGGGATAGTGATCGACAATAAAAAAAAAAAAAAGAAGCGATAAAAAAAAAGCTCACAGAAAATCCTTGAATGAATATCAGGGATAGTGATCAAAAATAATAAAAAAAAACAATAATAAAAGTTCACAGGAAATCCTTGAATGAATATCAGGGATAGTGATCAATAATAAACAAAAATAAAAGTTCATAGGAAATCCTTGAAGGAATATCAAGGATTCTGAACATAAATCAAATAATAAAAAAAAACTGTAATAAAATAATAATAATAACAACAAAACAATTTTCCCTGAAGGAATATCAGGGACAATAATAAAATAGACACTGCAAATAAATATCGCAAACGTTCACAACCTTTTAATTGGTGGGTTTCAACACTTAAGGGCCGTGAGAACCTGAGGAGGAAAAAAGCAACAGTAAGAGGATAAAAGGACACGTCATGAAGCATATTTTTCTTGGGTGCCTGTAAGTCAAAGTGAACTAATTATATTTAATTATTTTATTATTATATGTATAAAAAAAATAATAAAGAGATATATATATATGAGAAAAACTTATTTACATATTTATATTTTTTTAACAAGATAAATTACAAAAAAAAAAAAAAAAAAAAAAGAGTAATAACTAATAGGCTCGTACAGCCTTAACAAAATAAATAAAACTGCGATTCCGCCAAAAGGACCCTCCAGTTATAACAAAAACTCAAGTCTGCGATTCTGTAGCCCAAAAAGCCAGACCCTCCAGACTAGAAGAGTAAATAATAAATATTAGAAAGAAAAATAAAAATTATAATTTACTTACCCTATTTTTATAATTAGCGTCATTATAAAAATAATAAGAACAACCAGATATTAAATTCTTTTTGATGATGAAGAAAACTAGATCAGGAGCTAAATTCCATCCATACCCGAATACATCAAATCCACCACAATTAGTGACAGTACCAGAAAACTCAGTACTAACAATGACGAATAACGATTCCATTAGTTCCGCAAATGCAATATTTAACTCATTGCGTATCCCTGACGCGATAAAGGATCTCCCACGATTCGATGGAGATCAACGTCTTCTGCACGAATTCATTAACAATGTGGAGGAAATCTTACTCCACCTAAGGGGAATCGATGGGACCCCGTACGCTCAAATCTTATTAAGAGCCATTAGGAATAAGGTAGATGGAGAAGCCAACGAAGTGCTTAATATGCATGGCACTCCATTAGTATGGGAAGAAATAAAGAAAAACCTAACTTTACACTATTCTGACAGGAGGACTGAGACCTCATTAATTAAGGACTTGCATAACCTTAAACAATCTAACATAAGCATAGAAAAATTCTATAAACAGATCGTAGAAATTCAATCTGCACTCAACAATAACATATTAATTCACGAACGTGAAAACGGTGTTATTAAAGCAAAGAAAGAACTTTTTGCAGGAATGTGCTTAAACACATTCCTTACAGGCTTGAGAGAACCATTAGGCTCCACAGTAAGAGCAATGAGACCGGATTCGTTGGCCTCTGCTTTTGCCTTCTGCATTGAGGAGCAAAACATATTTTACCAGAAGAAAGAATTTTTTGGCCCCAATTTTAGGAGACAGGATAATTACAGGAATGTACGCCAACCATTCTACAATGAAACCTATAGGCAACCAAGAACGACAGAACCAAATCAAATTAGTAGATTCCAGAACCAACCACAGATGACATACCAGTTTAATAAATCAAACAGAAAATTTAACCAAACAGATCGTTTTAATAGCCCAGGTAATAGGACTAACACCTTTGAACCTATGGACACAAGTTCTGGAATGACCAGACAATCTAGGAAACCAGAACGCATGGACGTAGACTCAGGCTATACTAATCTTAGGTCGACCATGAGTCGCAATACACACCAATCAGCATATTCCCGACCTAATACTAGAGAAATATACAATTTCAACTCTGAAAATGACTTGGTTCAGAACCTTCAAACCACTAATGGGGAAGATTATAATATTGAAGACTCCCAAAATTTTCCTATGTCAGCCTGGCCAAACACGTTACCATATATCAATATAAATTCACCATTCGGTAGGCCTCTTAGATTCCTTATTGATACAGGGGCATCATCATCCTTTATCAGTCCGGAATTTATTAATGAAAAATATCAAATTACCTGCAATCCAATCGCAATTACAACAATATTAAATAGATACACCATAACAAAAAAGGTCGACCTACCTACATTTATAGAATTCAACAAACCTGGTAACTCAACGTTTTTAATTTTTAAGTTTCATACTTACTTTGACGGCCTAATTGGCATTGACATACTAACACAATTGGGGGCGAAAATAGATCTATCCAAACAAATTCTTGAAACCCCAAATTCCACTATACCACTGAAAATAAAACCTAATTTCACCTCCAAGAAATACATTATTCCCTCTCATTCAAAAGTAATTATAATACTTCCCGTGGACTTGGAAAACGGCGAAATATGGGTAAACACTACAATACTTTCACCCCAACTTTGCGTATCTGGTGGTATTTACAACGCAAAGAATTGGTTTAGTGAACTTGAAGTAGCAAATACATCAGATACAGAGCAAACCCTCTTTCTAGAGCAACCCATCAAAGTGGATGCATACAATACCGAAGACTTCGTCGAAATCAACAATTGGGACCTCGAAGGTCCACCTGCCTCAGCTTTCGGTCAGATATCTGAATTAATTCGGACAGATCATCTAAACTCAGAAGAGAAAAAGTTAATTATTACACTATGTAAATCGTACGAAGATATATTTTTCAGGGAAGGACAGACCCTTACATTTACCAATAATATAAAACACAGCATAAACACCACCGACAATATTCCAATATTCACAAAATCCTATAGGTACCCGTACATACACAAACAAGAAGTCAGTAAACAAATAAACGATATGTTAAACCAGGGGATAATCAGACACAGTTACTCTCCTTGGAGCTCCCCAGTCTGGGTAGTCCCAAAGAAAAAAGACGCCAGCGGCAATCAAAAATGGCGTTTAGTCATAGATTACCGAAAAATAAATGAAAAAACCATCTCGGACCGGTACCCTATACCTAATATTTCGGATATCCTCGACAAATTAGGAAGATGTATGTATTTTTCGACATTAGACCTCGCAAGCGGTTTTCATCAAATTGAAATGAACTCTAGGGACATTCAGAAGACAGCTTTCACAGTAGAGTGAGGTCACTATGAGTATATTAGGATGCCTTTTGGGCTCAAAAACGCCCCATCTACATTTCAAAGAGTAATGGACAACGTCCTTAAGGACTTCATTGGCAAGATATGCCTCGTATATCTGGACGATATAATCATATACTCGACTTCGCTGCAGGAACACTTAGGAAACATAAGAGAAATTTTCGAAAGACTAAGAAAAGCCAATTTCAAGATACAGCTCGATAAATCCGAATTTTTGAAAAAAGAACTTGCATTCCTAGGCCACATAGTGACAACCAAGGGAATCAAACCAAATCCGGATAAAATTCAGGCCATCAAATGTTTCCCCATACCAAAAAAAAACAAGCCAATATGCTATGCAAGTCGAACCCTATCGGATACGGAACTGAACTACTCTACAATCGAAAAAGAGCTACTGGCCATTGTCTGGGCAACTAAATATTTTAGGCCCTATGTATTTGGTCGAAAATTTCAAATCGTCACAGACCATAGACCACTAACGTGGCTCATGAGCTTAAGAGAACCGAACACAAAACTCATACGATGGAGGTTAAAATTAGAAGAGTATGATTACAGCATAGTCTACAAAAAGGGTAAAGCAAACACGAACGCTGACGCCTTAAGCAGGGTAAAAATTGAAGAGCCAAGGGTTAAGAAAATAACTGACATAAATGTCACTGAAGTCGCCTCTAATCAGGGAACTCAAGGCACCACAGTTCACTCGTCCAACGAAAACCTTGACGATGGTATTTATATCTCCGAAAAACCATTGAACGACTTTAGTTTACAGGTAATATTACATAAATCTAACACGGGTGCACCAATGACTCTAGAGACAATATTTAGAAACAAACAACGGAAAACAATCCGACGCGTAAGCTTTAGCGAAGAAACAATAACGGACATTTTCAAGGAGTACATAGTACCTAACAAACTAAACGCTATATTTACAGACGATGAGACCTTCAAAATAGTACAACAAACATACTCTAAACACTTCTCACATAACAAACTCTTTAAAGTTATACGTTGTATGGAAATACTAACTCACGTACGGGAGAGCGACCAACAAGAAAAATTAATTAAAGAATATCACGAAAAAAATCACCATCGTGGAATAAATGAAACTTTCCTTCACCTAAGAAGAAAATACTATTTTCCATTTCCAAAGAATAAAATAGCCCAAACCATTAACAATTGCGAGAGGTGCCAATTATTAAAGTACGATAGAGCCCCCCCCAAACTTAAATATGAAATACCAGAAACACCTAAAATACCATTAGACATACTGCATATTGACCTCTACTCTATAAATAATAACCAAGTCCTTACCATTCTCGATAAGTTTTCCAAATTCGCGGCCGCATACACTCTTCCAAATAAAACATCCCTTGCAGTGACAAAGGCATTCCAGATGTTTCTTAGACAATACGGTATCCCCAAGAAAGTAGTCTGCGATCAAGGTTCAGAATTCACAGGCAACATCTTCAAAGATTTTTGTAATCAATATAATATAAACCTACACGTAACCTCATTTCAGCAGACTAGTAGCAACGGACCAGTGGAAAGATTACATTCCACAATAACCGAAATCTATAGAATTATAATGGCAAAACGTAAAGAGCTTAGGTTAGAACAAGACCACGAAGAAATTATGTCCGAAGCGATTATAACTTATAATAATGCAATCCATTCCACAACAAAAATTACACCATACGAACTTTTTCATGGACGAACTTTCAAATTCGACAAAGACATCACGTTTAACAACGAACATGATTACTTAAAAAAATTGAACCAATTTCAACAATTACTGTACCCTTACATTAAAGGAAAATTAGAAAACGAAGTGAGTAATAGAATCAATGACATTAATATAAACAGACAAGAACCCCAAAATTTTAAAATTAATGAAAATATATTTAGAAAAGAATGTAGACGGAATAAAATTACACCGAGATTCTCGAAACACAAAACAAAGCAAAATAACAGAATAACCTTAATTACTACAAAAAATCAAAAAATACACAAAGCCAGAATAAAAAATAAACGAAAACATTAAATCTTTCTTAGGTTACCACTAGCCCTCGCTCAACTACTTGAGATCCAGCACATCAAAAAAGGGCAAGCCACAATACAACTACATCTAGGAACGGCAAGAATAATCAATGGTTTTAGTAACCTCATTCATATAGTAGATTTAGAAGCATACAATTCAAATATCAAGCATACTAGATATATTCCAGACACAAGAGACATTGACCGACTCCATAAAAATAACAAATCTTAAGCTAAATGAACTACAAAATAAAATAAATTCAATAATTCCTATTAAAAGACCAAAAAGGGGGTTAATAAATGGAGTAGGCTCCGCCATAAAGTTTATTACAGGAAACATGGACGCTCGAGACGCAGAAAACATAAATCATCAAATAGAAAAACTAAAAAACACCAATCTTGACACAAAAATAACACTAGTAAAACCACATAAACTGAACACAGAAATGATAAAAAGATTTCAAAATTTGACCTCCCACATTAATAAAGAACAAGAAAAAATAAAACAATACCTAACAGAAACATCAAACAGGATTAGGAAAGAAGAGAGTACTCTACAAGAAATCCAATTCATAAACCAAATTAACTACAATATAGACCTACTAAGTGACCACCTAACAAACTTAGCCGAAGCAATTGTACTTGCTAAATTAAATATAATATCAAAATTTATATTAAACCAATATGAATTGCAAGCAATTTATGACACACTAACAGAACAATCTGTCGAACTAATCTCTTACGAGCACATATACGAGTTACTTGGATTACAAGCATATTATAATAATACTAACATAATATTTAATGTAAAAATACCAATAATAGAAAAACAAGAATATAAATTTTATCATATTGTACCCTTACCGATAAACGAAACAAAACAAATTGTAACAAAACCCTATATAAGTTATAACGAAAATAATGTTCACTCCTTTGACAAGGCATGCCCAAGAATAGAACGCGTTTACTACTGTCCATCCTCCATCTACAAAGAAGAAACAAACGCCTCAACTTGTGTGGGAAACCTAATTAATAGCAAATCTCCCCAGTGTACCTTCAACGACATAGGAAGATCAGAAGCAATTTTACAGCCGGAAGAAAACTTTATTGTATTTATAAATGTACCCAAAACTTTAATTAATTCTTCTTGCAGTAAAACTACATTTACAACAGAAGGAACAGCCTTGCTTCATTTCAAGAATTGCGAAGTCAAAATCAATGATATAACGTACATAGACAACCCTACCATATTCTGGGACGAGGTTCACATAGCACCACCAATGTATGATCAAATCCGGCCAGCATCCATCATAGAAACAATAAACTTACAGAAACTGAGAGACTACCACTTCGAAAACAAAGAAGCTGTCGTAACACTGCAAAAGGAAATAAAGGTAAAAATATCAATTACGTATGCAGCAGTAGGAGTAATTGGCGCATTTGTTATTGCAGGAGCACTCTTCATTACCAGCAGATTTATTGGCACATTCAAAACTCAAACATCGCCAGTCATCGCTCAGGCCAACCCAACTTCCTTGTGGCCCTCACTCTATTCTAAGGGGGGAGGAGTTATGGAATCACCCACAACATCAACAGCACCAACAAAACCACCAAGACAAAATTATTAGGAAAATTAAATACAGAATAAGCATTTTCTTTGTAACACAGTTTTATATTAATTATTGCGGAAATTAAATAAAGAATAAACATTTTTTGTAACACACTTAAATTTAGGTAATAAGAAATAAAACACTTTACAGACAAAATTATTAGGAAATTAAAATACAAGGTAATCATTTTTTGTAACACACTTTTATATTTAGCAATAAAGCACTTCTGTATTTAGTTATTAAGAATTTTTGTATTTAATGAATAATCACTTTTATTTTTAATCAATAAGTTTCATTTAATAATTAAAATAAATAAAAGCTCAGTTGTTCAATAACCAAAAAAGTGATAAGTTGTGTTTTTTTTAAGCCTCCTCTTATAAATAACGTAAGTCACGCGTATAAAATAAAATAAATCAATTAAATTTAAATAAAATACAAAAATAGAAAACAAAACAAATTTCACAAGAAAAAATATAAAACAAAGTGGTAAACAAAAAGTACAATTAAAAAGTGACAATTGAATAAACAAAACTAAAAGTTATTAAAATAAAACAAAAAAATTTTAGTTGGAGAAAAAGAGAAAAACAACCCAACTAAATAAAAGAAGATTGGTTTTTTTTTTGGTGAAGTTGGGTACAAAATTAATAAGGAAAAAATCAGTGGAAAAAAATTAAAACAAAATAATATCGAATTAAATATTCGGGAAACTTCTACAGGAAAACAACAACAACGAAGATAAAAACTACAAGTTTTCAAGAAGAACAACAGCAACAAACGTTGGCCGGCATAAGAAAGCCACAATTTGATTTTAGCGAGAAGAAAACTGTAAGTTAAATAAAATTTTTTATTGTTTTTTTTAATGCTATATTGAAAAATAAAATATTGGGATTTTTTTGTGTGTGTATAAAGTGAGTTAGAGGAAAATATTTTTATAGAGAGTAGTGTTGGTAAAAATTTTTTGGTGAAAAGATTGCTTGAGTACAACAGTGGCGTAGAAAATTTAATATTTGTTGGTATTGGATAAAATACGAGGCCCGCAAAATAATTTTCTTAAAGAAAAGAAAGCAATTTAAGTTGAATTATTTTCAAGTAAAAGTAGTTCGCTGTCGTGATACATAGCTTTTGGGAGTTTTACAGTGAGTTTTTTTTTTTGAGGCTTAAAAATTATAAGGCGATAAATAAAACAAAATTTCTGTCAATATATTAACTCAAATATTTTTTCAAATTTTCGGTGCTTCAGGTATTGACAATTCTCCTTTGAATTACGTATTTTCTGGGAAATAATAGGCGTTATTCGTTTCGGCTTTTGAAAAAATTATTAAAATTCAAAAATGGCCTCCAAGAGAAAATGCAAGTATGATATTCAACAACTTGCTAGTTTTTGCAACAATTTCAACAAAATACCGACAGAAAGTTTAACTACTTCATTATTGGAAGTCAAGTTGACAGAGTTAGAAAGAAGGTGGTTGAAAATGATGGAGAGCTATGATGAATTCATAATAAATGATGAAAAAGTAAAAGAAGATGAAGATCTTCAGGATGAGGTTTCTCTTAAATATGAAGAGGTTAGTGAACAATGCCAGGTTTTAAAAGCCAGAATATTAGACATGGTAAAGGCCAACGCCCCTGAAAATAAAAAATCAGTTTCTCGGCAACCATCGCTAAAGCTACCACCAGTGGAAATACAAACTTTTGAAGGAGGGTTTAATGAATGGCCAGCGTTTCGGGACATGTTTCTGGCAGTAGTAGGAAATGAGCCTTCAGTAGCTCCAGCCCATAAATTGTATTACTTGCACAGCAAAACGAGGGGGGAGGCCTACCAACTCATAATCTTTTATGTAGATTCTAATTTTGAACTAGCATGGAAGGCATTGAAAAATAAATACGAAAATAAACGAATTTTGATAAATAACCAAATCAGGAAGATTTATGGCATTCAGTCCCCTCCAACCGAAACTTTAAAATTTTTGAGGTCACTTAAGAATACCGAAAGTGATGGGTTGACTACAATGAGATCATTTGAGGTAGAAATTCCTAGTAATGACCCGTTTCTAATGCACATCTGTACTTCAAAATGACCAGAAGAAACTTCACGTGCTTGGGAAATATCATTAAGTAATCACAAGGAATAACCTACTTGGGATCAACTAAGCAAGTTTCTAAATAAAAGAATTGAGACTTTAGAAACATTTACTAATTTACGTAAGCCGACTACCAGAGAAGCTGGTACCTCTAAGTCGCAAAGTTTTGTTACGCAAGAAAAAGATCACAAAAAAATATATGCAAACATATCTGCGCTAACATTCTCCCCCGCCAAGAACAACATTGCTTAAACATTGGAATCCGTGTTTGAGTTACATTTTGTCTCAATGTCGTTGACGTCAGAAGGATCGTTTGTTGGCAAAAAAGCAATCTTTGAAATCGGTCGTTTAAACGTTTTTCCCTTTGAAAACAGAGTCACTACCCGTACATATCCATCTTTTCCAGTGTGTACTTCTTGGATGCGAGCTAACGGCCACTCCCCAGGAGAACATCTTTCATCAAAGACTATTACCAAATCACCCTTTTCGGCGTTTTTGTTGACTTTCAGCCATTTGGGTCTGGCTTGAAGGCGAGACAACCACTCATTAGCCCACCGACGCCAAAAATGTTGTTTTAAGCATTCAACAACTTTCCATCTTTTAAGGTGGTCAATGTTAACTTCTAGTAAATTCTCCTCCGGTATACAAACCGTGGGTTCACCAACTCAAAGTTTCACACGCTCTGCTCTCAGAACTTGGGTGCAGACCCCACTAGATCCCAGCAGCTTCGCCCGACACTCGAACCTCAGTCATTTCTTTCCTGGGGTACTGAGCTCTGGATTTGATGAAACCACACAGACTTTCTTAGCACGCAACTGCTACCCTAACGATGACAATGTTAATCAGTCAGTAATATCCTCTGAGGTACAACGCGCACTAGCAGCTCCGAAACCAGAAGCAGAAATAGCAGAAATCTGGCCCGAACTATCAGATCGTCAAATTATTGCATTCTTCAATATTGTAGGAACAAGTTCGGGTGAAGCTGAGCGAATTTACATCTCAGCGATGTTCACAATGACTTCTACCATTTCCAAATCGAGCTTCACTGATCAGTGGATCTCGACTCGTTGGACCAATCTGATGTCTGAAGTTCCTTCACTTACAAATACAGACGCTCCGCCACGTGCAGCCCTCGAAAACTACGAGCGGCTATTCCATCGCATTAACAGCTCCATCGAGAGAAAAGTTAACTGCATCGTGATTAAAAATTGGTTAGCCCGGAGTGCTGGGTTGGAAAGTGTGACTCGGGTTTTGGAGCAAGCCCGAGCACCTCATGTAAGTGGTCTAACTGCTCTGTGTGACCTAGCTACTAAGTATGACACTCTGTCATACACGACTCTGAAAGGAATTTTTAAAGTCACCCAATTAACCAATCTGATCATTTTAGCTTGTGAGATATTACACAACCCGTACTGCACGCTAGTAGGACCGCCGATGACTGTAGCTTCATATGCTGATATAGCCTATGTAGCAACCGAAATAGCCTTTAATTCCAACACCACTGGTGGTCGGGGTAACACAAGATATATATCGCCAGCTGAAAAGTCAATCACTAAATCGAAGATATACTGGCGTGGTATCATAGCTGGTATAGTGACTACCCAATCTAGAGCATCAGAGGCTGACAGTGCCGATGCGGCCTTACTCCGTGCGTACGGTTACACTATCACTAGCAGCACAGAAACAACTTACACTATTGAATACAATGAAATTGGCAATACCAATCAAAATGTAGAGGCAGGTCCAGTTGCTAACACTATAACTATTCCCAAGGACGAGATGGTACATTTCATTCGCCGTCAAATTAACGACCTTGATCTCGGTTTTAAGTCCATAATGACTCAACTAGCTAAAGTTATGGAAATGACGCCCATACCATCCATAGAAGGGACCAATGTGGACGACTATGCCGCAGTTATGAAAACCACAATTTTAAGTGATGATATTAAAAGACAAGTAACATCGTTGAATGTCCCATGGAATGATGCTTGGTCAGCTTCAGAGTCACTCGTGAAGGAGGGCTTGTACTCAAACTATCGTGTTCCATCTACATTACATTATTCCAATCAGCATATCCTTGAGGCTCGCCCACCGGTGCCTCCACAAAGAGGTGGTGCCCCTGCAGAGGTAGAGTTGGACGTTGTATTCGCATGCGTTAAAAACAAAATAAAAGTTCTCAGTTTTATTTTGATAGTTTATTAAAGATTTTTTATTATAGTTTTATACAAGCTTAGTAATCAGCAAAAAAGTTCTTTTAAATTAAAGTGACAAATCAAGAATGCCTCATGCAATTGTTTTTTACAAGAATTTGCTAAAAGTTTTACATACAATATAACAAAACCAGTTTTGAGTCAAAATAGTATAGAGAAAATCATTTAAATAAAAACAAGTATAAAGCATTTAATGATTATTACATACATATTACACAAAAATATTAAAAACTGTTACACCACAACAACAAATTTATATTGAAATAATCTTTTGCAACTCTCTTGCTTAGTTATGTATATATCGAACATCATTTTGAGAACCTTTGTGTATAAAAAATATTTAGTGCAAAACAAACATTATAAAACTTTGTAGATCCGAAAATATATGCAAACATATCTGCGCTAACATTTTTAGTTTAGAGAAGAATCCAGGTCTTAAGAAAGAATACGAAAAAGTTCTTCAAGAATACTTAGATTTAGGCCACATGAAAAAAGGTAGTTAGCATAGAACCTAAGCAAGAAATCCATTCGGCGTTTTTCCTCCCACACCACGCAGTCGTAAAACCTGAAAGTAAATCCACAAAGGTGCGTGTGGTCTTCAATGCCTCGAAAAAGACTGGAAGCGGGTTCTCCCTGAATGACGTCTTATACCAAGGTCCTACGCTACAGGCAGATCTAATGCAGGCCATTCTACGCTGGCGAAACTATAAATACGTGTTTACAGGAGATATCCAGAAGATGTACCGTCAGATTTTGGTCCATGAAAAAGATCGTCCGTATCAAAGAATTTTGTTTCGTAATGTTGCGAATGAAGCTGTAAAGACGTTTCAATTGAAAACTGTGACATTTGGAGTCAATTGCGCGCCATTTTTAGCGATAAGGACTCTACATGAGCTCAGTAAAGATTCTCGAGGTATGTTTCCTAAAGCCTCAACAATTGAAAAAGATGAAGTCTACGTGGATGATATCGTTAGCGGTGGACACACTCTTGAAGAAGTCAGGCTCAAGCAAAGTGAGCTGACTGAAGTTCTGAAGTCTGCTGGATTTCCATTGAAGAAAATCACAGCCAATAATATTTTAGCACTTGAACACTTGTCCAGTGAAGATCTTTTAGATCGCGATTTTTTGAAGTTTGATGAAGCCAGCACCACTAAGGCTCTAGGTATCCGATGGAATGCGTCATTGGACTCGTTTTACTATGAAGCTCAGCATATTGAAATCACCTCCTCCACAAAAAAAAGAAAGATCTTGTCGATTATTGCAAGATTGTTTGACCCCCTTGGTTCGCTAAGCCCTATTGTGATTCTTGCGAAACTACTCATGCAAGGACTGTGGCAGCAAAAATCCTACTGGGATGAGGGCGTTACCCCATTAATACTTAATAAATGGAACACATTTTTGAAAAATTTCTCTTATGTTGAAAATATAAAAATTCCAAGGTGGGTAGACTTTTCACCGCAATGTAATGTACAGCTACATGGCTTCTGCGACGCCTCTGAGAAGGCATATTGTGGCTCCTTATATATCAGAACAGAGAGCCCAGAAGGCCATATAAGTAGTCACCTGTTAGTTGCAAAAACAAAGGTTGCCCCGATAAAAAAGACTACAATTCCTAAGCTCGAGCTGTGCGGAGCTCTTTTACTTGCAAAACTAATGAGAATTTTTGTCCTAAACTGTAACTTCGCTTACGAATTATTCCTGTGGACAGACTCATCCATAGTGCTAGGATGGTTGCAAAAACCCCCAAACAGTTTAAAAACATTTGTCGCAAATCGAGTTGCGCAAATCTCAAACATTGTTAGCCTAAATCATTGGAAACACATTAAGAGTGAAGAAAATCCTGCAGATTTAGGCACAAGAGGGTGTTCTCCTCAGGAGCTAACGGACAACAAATTATGGTGGCATGGACCCCCCTGGCTTATTAGCCCGAAAGATCTTTGGCCGACACCACGCACTTTTGACCCAACAGATTCGGAAATCAAACAAGTAAAAAATTTTCATCTAGAAGCCCAGTATAAAGACCTTCTTGAAGATTTCTCCTCCTTTGAAAAGGCAATACGAATCATGTGTTATTGTCTACGATTTATAAATCGTCTTCTGAAGAAACCATTTTCAACAGAAAAATTTATAACGTCGGACGAAATTGTTAATATGAAAACTAAGCTTATCTCCATAGCGCAAAGAATCTACTACGATCGAGAGGTCCAGTGTATGCAAGATAAGAAACCTATAAGTCGAAAAAGCCAATTACTAACCTTAAACCCGTTTCTCGACAGATCTGGTATAATGCGAGTAGGCGGCCGACTAACTAATGCCGGATTGAGTTATGAAGAACGCCATCCGATTATTATTCCAGAGGGATCCGCCTTTGCAAAACTCCTGGTAGATTTTACGCATCGGATTCTGCTGCACGCCGAACATCACATTATGCTGCGAGCTATCAGGCAAGGCTTTTATATCCCTAGACTTAAAAATCTCGTACGTAAATGTATTCGTGAATGCAGGACTTGCACCATCTACAAACATAAGGTCAACAATAAAATCATGGTGGCGCTCCCCCCTGAACGAGTCAACTTTTCCTTACCATATACAAACACGGGAGTGGACTTTGCTGGCCCATTCAACATAAAATCCTCCACCTTGAGAAATGCTAAAATTTTTAAGGGATACGCAGCGGTTTTCGTTTGCTTCTCGACTCGTGCTGTACATTTAGAAACTTGTTCAGATCTCTCCACTGATGCCTTTTTGGCTTGTTTTGATCGATTTGTGGGGAGAAGAGGACTTCCAAAGACCATGTTTTCGGATAATGGCAGGAATTTCCTAGGGGCAAGTAGCGTGCTTTTGAAATGCCATAATGAATTTTTAAAATCAACAGAAAAGGCTTTGACAGAAAAAATATGGGTCTCGTGGAATCACTTGGTCCTTCATTCCTCCCTACGCGCCTTATATGGGCGGCCTCTGGGAGGCTGCTGTAACAAGTATGAAGACTCACCTCAAAAAAGTTGTTGCCAACCTCTCATTCACATTTGAAGAATTCTCCACTCTTCTTGTTCGAATTGAAGCTGTTTTAAACTCCAGACCATTGTCCTCTATCACCGAAATTCCAAATGAAGTTCTACTACTTACCCCGGGACATCTACTTAGAGGTGCCCCAATTGTTGCTCTACCTGAAGCTCCTGTAAAACCTCCCATAGACAACTTATCATATTTGAAGCGATGGGAGCGGCTCAAAGCCCTTCAGCATATCTTTGCTCGAAGATGGAAATCAGAGTACATCATAGAACTCCAAAAACGTGTTAAATGGAAGAAAGAACGAGATAACCTGAGACCTGATGATATCGTCATAGTCAAGGAGGACTTTATACCGCCTACTGAGTGGCTCCTGGGTCGTGTTACTAAAATTGTCCAGGGTCGAGATGGAAAAATTCGAGTAGCAGAAGTTCGGACTAAAAATGGTACTATATTACGCCCTATAGTGAAGTTGTGCTTACTTCCAGCCAATACTCAGCACGAAAACAAAATTTCCTCTCATGCTACTCACTAATTTAATGAACTCCCTTTTGCCTTCAGTAATCTAGAAATCTCAATTGCACTCTATGTCATTTAATGATTTATGTACTTCTTTTTCTTTTTCTCAACATCTAGACTACCGGGAAACCCAAATGCCACTTGTGCAGCCTAAACCATCCGCTGAAGTACTGCCGCACTTTTAAGGGGTTGAGTCCTACTATGCGACGCCTCTCCATCCTCAACAAGGGGTACTGCCTAAATTGTTTGGCATTCGACCACGTAAGGCATTGGTGTCCATCCCGAGCTCGATGCCAATTCCCGCTACCGCCGGACAAATTCTGTAATGCCAGGCACCACACCCTCCTACACGGGGATGCGACCGAAGCTCTCTCCTCCAGCTTTGAGGATGATCCTAATCCCATGCCGTATGAGCTGTCAGACCGCCCAGAAGAAGACGGCAGCGGCATCGAATCCGGTATCCCCGGAGTCTACTACGGGGACAGTGTACAGAGCGATCGAGTGGGTTCCCAATGGAGCGATTCGGATGAACCAGAACCTCCCTCGTGTGTACCCCCCCGGTCAAATCATTCTTAGAGCCACCCCCACAAACATTTCCACTCGTGCCCGGGAGTATGTTGACGTGAAGTCAACAGAGGTTCCTTTATTTAAGGTTTTTTTTTGTTATTGTTCTTTTTCTCTTTCCATTTAAACTATTTTTCTAAGTGTAATGAAATATTTTGATCTCTTTTTTTTTTTTTTTTTTTAATGGTTTCCTCACTCAACTGGAATTTGAGTCCCTTTTTACTTCTCTCATTTTTGTTTTTTTTTTTAGAAAAAAACCAAATTATAATTTTTTAGTATATAAGTTTCTTTTGTACAATAAACAAGCAGCAAGGAGCTGCAATACTCACTTTGAAATTAAAAATCTGAACTGGTGGTTTTCTTTGAATGGAAATTTTCTACAAAAAGTAAGACTCCCAGTTCTACATCGGCTTATGACTGTCATTTATTTATTAAAGAGCTAAACAATATGGATGATGGTCCTATAAATATTATTCCACTTTAAGGAACTCTTATATCACTGTCTAAGTCTATAAACGGAAATAGCACTGATAATATTGAAATAAGATTTTTAGACTCTTATAGATTTATGCCAACAAGGTTAGACAATCTCGTTAAGAATTTATCTAAACATGAATTGAAAATAGTGAAATCATTTTGTTTAGATAATGAAACCAAATTTAATTAACTTGTTAGAAATAAAGTTTATCCGTATAAATATTTGAATTCTGTTGCGAAACTTAAAGAAAAACATTTGCCAAGCATAAAAGATTTCTATAATAAGTTAAATAATACACATTGTTCTGAGGAAAACTACTTTCATGCTAAAAAGGTTTGGAATACATTTCAATGTGAAACTTTTATTGTTAGCAGATGTATTTGAGAATTTTAGAATTGTTTGCAAAGATATTTTTAATTTAGACCCATGTCATTATTTCACAGCTCCAGAATTGTCATGGAATGCTATGCTTAAATTAACAAATATTAAATTGGTGTAACTTACTTAACTTAACTTACTTGTAAGAAATGATTTCGTTTCTTCGAAAGGGTATTAGAGAAGGAATAGTTCAATGCTCTCAAAGGCATTTCTTACAATAAATATTTACCAGATTATGATCCAATCCTACCATCTAAATACTTAGAGTGGATTTTTAACATTGAGATTAATCTTAGCAGGGAAGTTTAATTAATTAATCTGAGAATAAATCTAATTGAGTACTAATTTAGTTTACCGTTTTTAAGTAGTAGCTTAAGCCTCGGAATATTGCCGTACTGAATAACAGAAATGGCAACACCATTTTTGCAAATGTCAAATGTTTATCAATGCACTTTGTATTTTATATAGAAGAAGAAGACAAATTCTATCGAAACAGAAAATTTAAGCGCGAAAGTGAAAAGTTGTCTTCCAAAAGTGAAAAATTATTAAAATTTATACTTATGTATAATATAAAATTAACATTACAATGTTAAGTGCAGAAACAAAAAAGTCAGCAAATTTCACAACTGAAGAAGTGGAGTACTTGGTTAAATTAGTTTACAAAAAAAAAAGTACAATTGAATGTAAAAAACCGACCGGACCACCGCGGCAGATAAAGCTCGTTGTTGGAAGGAAATCCAAGACGTTTTTAACGTGGAATTTAATTGTTTTAGGTCATACAAAACCTTAAAAATTAAGTACGACAACCTAAAAAAAAACGCAAAAAATAATTATACCTTGGACAAAAAAAGAGTTTTATAAAACTGGTGGTGGAACAAAACCACCCTCAAATGTATCTGAAGTGGATCAATTGAGCTGCAAATTGAGCAAGTACATAGAAGGATTAGCATCAATATTTGACGACGACAGTAATACCTTTTAAATTTATGTTTAATGCATACTTATCATGAATACACTAAAATTAAATTTTCTTTTTTCAGAAATTGAAAATGAATATTTTAAATGTGATCTCACCCAAACTGACATTGATGAACATGCCAATGATTGATTAATTTTCATTAATACATAAATTTAAAGACATAAACATACTTACATAACTACTAAAGAGCTGCACAAGCCATTCTAGGCTAAGAGCCCATCAGGCCATCGTTATTTTAAAAAAGCTAAAAGTTTTTTTTTGTATAGTACCACGCGATTTCAAATATTATTTTAAATACAATATACCATCCTGGACTTTAATATAGTCAAAATAATTTTCTTATGTTTAACACTTTGATTTTTACCAATAATGATTATATTTGCTCCAAGGGGTTCAGGCCGGTTTGTACGTTTTTAAAAATAAAAAGTAGCTTTATTTTTTTTATTTTTTTATAATTTTTTAATTTTTTTAGATGAGGTACCAGCAGAATCTTCAAAATGGGAAAAATACACACCAAAAATGTCTCCAAAAAATCCGGCACTTTGTTCAGAAAAGAGGAAGAGTACAAAAGACTTGTGGGCTGATGTGGCTCGAATTAAACTGAAAAAGATTGAAATAAAAGTTTTGGAAGAAGAGGCAAAACTAAGAAAAACAAAATTGGAACTAGAAATAGATGAGTTAAAACAAAGGCTGCGAAGTTTTTCAAATAATGCTGGAGGAGTACTTAAGTGCCCAAAAGAATTTTAAATACAATGGTAGAATGTAATCTACTATTACCCAACAAAGTGAAGTGAACACTTAAGGTTAGAAGTAGACACAACAAAAAAATTAAGTGAACCACCACGAAAAACAGTAACAGCTGCTTGAATAATTTTATTAAATTAATCAAAGAAGATATAGTAAGTTTGATTAAATAATGGCAGAAGTAGCACCTGTGGAATCTGCCTAGAACTATGGAATGGGGCATAAGTTAACAACCGAGACAGCGTAAAACACAATAAACAGCTCGCCTACAGTTGTTATAAACAAAGCCAAGTTACAGAAGGAATCAGTAAAAACAATCTACTGCAGGACTATACAAGGATTTGCGAAAAATGTAATAAAAAGCCAGATAACTGGATATTGATAAAAGAAAGTCTGAAGTTACGTTATCGAGCTGACATGGAACTCCACCAGCTGCACAGGAAATGCGTAGTAGCCCCAGAAGAGTTCAATTTACCTAATAACGCAAATGTGAGATAGAAAGCAGCCCCATTCATAGGAAGAAAGTGCACATTTGGAATCGGTATGGATATATTTTAACGTTTCTCAAGGCACAATTGAAAGTCGAAGAAACAAAAATTTAAATCCAAGAAAAAGCAAATTTCTAAATAGTCCTTACAATTTTTACCAAATGTATGCCCTTGAAGCCACAAATTTAAATTTAGACAGATTAAGGTACTTAAACGAAGAGAGGCACAGCAAAATTACAACGCTTCAGAAGCGATTTAATAATTTGAAATTGAACATAAAATGAAAACTACAATCCAACAACAGATCAATTCAAAATTATACTGTTAACCACCTCAACATGAAATGAAGGTGAGGAAGCAAATACAAAAAATGGAAGAACAAGGCATCACGAACAAAAGGTATTCCAGATACTCCTGTCCACTTATAGTGGTACCAAATAAGATAGACAATTCGAGCGACAAAAATTTCGTTAACTTATAGACTATAGGAAATTAAATGACATAACAGTTGAAGACAAATTTCTCCTTCCAAACATCGATTCAATATCAAGCAAATTAGAAAGGGCCCAATATTTTACAACGGTCGATTTGGCAAAGGGTTACCACCAAATCTAAATAAAAATGGAAGATAGGGACAACGGCATTCGTCGTACCACACGGTCTGTACGAGTTCTCAATAATGCTGTCTGGATTAAAAAAAGCTTCCGCAACCTTTTAGCGTCTATTGAATGAGATTTTGCGAAATTTTATAAACGTACTGTCAGCGTCAAAATAAAGTGTACAAATGGTTTTCCAATTTAAAAAGTGTTATTTTAGCAAAAAAGAATTCAAATTTTTAGTAGTTTATTATCACTTACAAAACTTTGGACGATGTTATTACAATTTAAAATTTAAAATACTTCAAAAACAACCAAAACCAGTACAATAAAAAAACTAATATACTCCGTTTTAAACGCGTCAAAAAAAAGTGTACAGTTTTAAAATACTAAGAAAAATTAAGTGGCTAATACCTTGATTGATTTCTTTTTGCTTTTAGGACGGCTTCTAGTCTCTTTGGCATTAATTCCACCCATATTAAAGTTAGCTCAGTAGACAATTTTGGTTACTCTTCCTGCAGAATTTTATTCAGAGAGTGCTTGCTGATAATGTTTTTTTTTTTAATTTGTCTGTCCAAATGTTTCCAGATGTTTACTTGAGTTGATATCGAGTTACTATTGGGCTGATCCATCTGTTTTAGGACCTTTTACAAAAGCTAACCCTATCACGCTTTACTTTAGAGACTATATTTTTCCCGTTGAATTTCTTATTTCTACCTTTTATCACTTTTTTTTTTGTCCAACTTGCTTTTGTCACTTTTTGGAGCAACGTATTTTCCACAGAGGAAAGCACGCTTGAAATCTGATCAAATTTGGCAAAGTAGAAATTTAACTTTTTATAACTAACATAACTCTTTTTATATTGGAAAACAAGCTGTACACTTTATTTTGACGCTCACAGTAGTTTATTTTGAGACATCCTGATTTTTAGTACCACATTACAAGAACACGTGAAAGCGCAGTTCAACAACATTCAAGCCCAGTTCATTTTTCTTGCAGGGCAAAACTTACGCGGTTATCCAACGACTCGAAGGACCACGAGTAATATAAAAATTCTACATTGTAGAATATCTACACAGTAGAATAACCAAGAAATATTTTTTCTTTAAAAACTTTAAGAATAAAATAAGCTGTGTATGAAAAAGCAAGCTTATAGTAATTGAAGAACAGTTAATGTCGCGAACTGTATCGTGGAAGATTCAACTTTTAACACAGCCTTGAGGAACAGCATCCATTTGAATGACAAACATGAAGACTTTCATCTACTTGATAGCTAACAACATTATTTTTAAATATTGCAATATTCAAAGAATTCATTGTAACCTTTTATAGGTAAATAAAAAGAAAAGAAAAATATCTGTTTTGAAATAAAAATACAAATTACTCCTTCAATTATACCCTTTAGGGCCATTATTATAACTTGGCGTTAGCTGCTATCCGACAGTTAACAGACACTTTTTGACAGATAACACATTATTATCTGTCAATTTAATCTTAACTTTAGCTAACTTCAAGTTGTAATAATGGCCCTTAATAGTTAAAAGTACGATCCACTCTGGAAAGCTTACGAATACAGGAAAAAGCTACTAGGGCACTGAATACGAAAGAGATCAAGAATAAGACGAATGCAATATATACAATTGCAATATTTTAGTTTGATAATTTCACTACTGTGATATAGTTTGATAGAAATTTATAATTTAATAAAATTTTTTAATAATAATAGTTTTTCATTTGTGTTGTTATTAAAAATTTATGTTTTATGTTGTGGGTATAAAACTAAATTTGTAGAATAACTATTTAAAATGAAAACAATTGACGAGAAGATTATATGTGAGTTATATTATTCGTGTGAAACTATATTGTTGGGCTTTTTATTAAATAATTGTTTTCTATTGTAAGTTAACAACACCGCTGGCAATGCCAGCCACATTAATTTGTCATAATCAGCAATTAATAATTTACCAACAATTTAATAATTTATACACGCGTATCCGGTCTAATTTCAATTTGCTGCTTGCACTTAATTCTTGGGAAAAGGATTTTGCTGGATCAGCGTCTGCATATTGGCGCATGTTGTTGCGACTCGATTGGACAATCAATAAGCCAACAAGAATGACGGGAAAATACTTAGTCTTGGTTGCGAGCTGAATCGATCCGGTTATTTAATTAATAAAAAGTTAGATTGTAAATTGTTAAAGTGCGAAAGTTAATAAAGAAGTAATGGTTTAATTAAATATTTGATTATAAAAAAACAAGTGAGTTTAATTTCTACCAATTTCTATTGGTTGCGCCTTAGTGATTTTCTTTATTCTATCCAAGTGGATATACTTAAACTGGCGCCCGAGCAGGGACCCTGAATAAAGGTCTCTAAATAACAAGTTAAAATTTCTGCGATCTCTACGGAGCACTCCAGAAATAAAAAAAAATAATAACACTCCTGCGATCTGCACGGCGCACTCCAGGACGTATAAAAATTAAAGCTTAATAAAAAAATAGCACTCGTCCCTCCTTCGCCAACCGAATAAAGGAAAGTGAAGCTAATCGTACCTAAGTAGGTATCCACGATTATAAAAGTGGATTTCCAAAAAGGAATCCTACGAAGCTTTCGTGAGGAAATAAAAGGGTTCTCCACTTGAGGGCGTCGCGGCACGTAACCAAGGCTCGCTTAGTGAAAAGATATTCAAATAAAAAATATAAAAGAAAAGAAAAGTAAACAACTAATCCTATAAAAGAAAGAAAGGAAAAAGAGGAAAAATTTTAAGTTGCAAAAAATTTATAAAAAATATAAAGTATAAAGAAAACAATTATTCCTATAAAAAAAGGAGGACAAATTTTAATAAAGGAAGAAAAATTTAAGGTTTCAAAAAATTTATAACAAATATATTAAAAAAAATATTAAATATAATGAATACAATCATTCCTATAAAAAGGGAAGGAAAAAAGAGAAATTAAAAAAAAAAAAAAAAAAAATGTTGTAAAAATTATAAAAAAGAAATTAAAACAAAAAATAAAATTAAAGGAATACAGCTCAATAAAAAAGATATAAATATTATAAAGTGAAAAGAAATAGAAGTGCAGTGCAGCGAAGAAAACTTATACGAGTCATTTTAATCCTCAGGTGAAGCCAAGTTTCCTTTTACCGCTTATACCTTTTTCTTATTGTAACAATGGAAGATATCCAAGAGAACCTAACCACCCTAACGGGTGCAGTAAATCGTCGCTTGCAAGAGATGAAGGCAATAGAAGCCAGACTTAGGGCAATTGAGGGTAATTGGGATGTAGAAGAATTGAAAGGAAGACTATTCAATAGTACCGACAGTAGGTGATCAGGGAGAAACTGTTGCAGCTTTACAGGCTCCGAGAACCGAGGAGGAGCTTAATTCGATATGTAGGTTTCCAGATAGCTTCAAAGAGCTTATAGCATTTGACGGAAACCCACTAAATTACGTGTCCTGGGTTCATGCAGTTGAGATGGGCTTGAAGGACTTTGAAATAGTAAGGCATAAGCCTATTTATAGGCCTATCTTACAAAGTATACGCCAGAAAATAGTTGGGGAAGCTGATGCAGCTTTAGTGTCATACAATATTTTTGACAACGACTGGAAAGAAGTGAAAAAGGTTTTGTCACTCTACTATGCTGATAAGAGGGATGTGCAAACCCTCGAACACCAACTGAATCAACTGTCTCAGGGCTCGTCGAAGGTGGACGAATTTTATTCAACAGTGAATCACCAACTGTCGCTCATCATAAATAAGCTAAAAACGGAGACTTATAAAGAGAAAACTATCGATGCATTGGTACACATAGGAATAGGGCATTGAACATATTCATCCGAGGGCTACAACAACCAAGAACCTTGCCAGAAGCCTATTCAGCTTGCCAGGAACTCCAGTCGGAGGTTAAATACTTAGGGTATACGATCAGTGGCGTGGGAATAAGGGCGGACGACAAGGGATTGAGGGCAATTGAGAACATTCCGGTTCCGAGCAAGGCGCACTCGGTACAGAGTTTTTTTGGGTCTCTGCTCATATTTTCGTAGGTTTATAAAGGATTTCTCCATTTTAGCGAAACCCCTGTATAAATTGACTAGGAGAACTAAGAAGTTTGAGTTTGGCCCTGAATACCTTAAATGTTTTGAGTTGCTAAAACGAAAGCTTGTGGAGGCTCCAATGCTGGCACTCTACGACCCCAAGGATGTAACCGAACTCCACTGTGATGCAAGTTCCGTGGGGCTGGGCGCTACATCCGATCTTTTATTTTTTTAGAAGGACGACGGAGTCTGAGTACAAGTATCACAGCTTCGAGCTGGAGACATTGGCTATTGTTAGTGCATTGAAACGTTTTAGGGGTTTACCTAAACGGTACCCCTTTTAAAATAGTGACGGACTGCAATTCACAGACCTTGAACAAAAAGGAATTGAATCCTAGGATCGCAAGATGGGCGTTAAAACTGCAAAACTATGATTATAAGTTGGAGCACCGGCCCGGAACGAGGATGCAACACGTCGACGCTTTAAGCCGCAGTAACATTTTAGTTTTAGAGACGACCACATTTGAGGAGAATTTGATAATATCTGTGGTTTTCATGGGCAACCGCGTATGTCTATTTTCCGATCTTGAAATGTTGATGCCATATCGCTTAATTTTAAACGCTCTTTACATGGTTCTAAAAATTTTTAAAAACAGATAGACCCATTCCGATGTTTTAACTCTATTACAAAGTTCAAAAGGTGCAATACCTAACCCATAGTTTGATCTAGAATGTTTTTTTCGGTTCTCCTGAAAAATGTTATTTTAAGACATACGCGGTTGCCCATGAAAACCACAGATATGTCAGGGGAAGGACAAAAAGTTGTCACGGCAAAGGGATTCGTTGCAAAAGTCAGAGGATAAATTATACATTTCGTGCATGGAATCAGGCAATGACTCGATCAAATTACTGACTTAAACGTACAGAGAAAAATTCCTAGAAACGTTTATCAGAGGGCTTTAAGGAGATATACTAAGACTACTTGGTGTTCGAGAACCTAAGGAGACAACCTCATGCATTATACTTTTGCCAAAAACTGGACAATCAAACAAACAGGAATATTTTGCAGGACATTACATAAAAACTCGAGCACAGCCGATGCCTCCACCTGAAAGACACACAAAGCAACAAACACAGAAACACTTTGCGTCACATCTAGCATACTCCCCTCAATATCCCTAGACCTCAATTTCAACCTAATTTTATGCAAAGGTTACATATGGCCTTACACCAAGGAAACTATCAACAACAAGGTCACGTATTGCCTCCACTACCACTACCACCAAAACCAACACCCCGACCAGAGCCCGTGTAAATAGACGAAAGTTTGAAGACAAGACAAGTAAACTACATGAACAGGCCAGTCGATAATAAGAAATGGAAAATACCTTAATAGATGCAACAACCACGTCAATATGGACCACCAACAAAAACTCAAAACGTGAATGAAAATTAGAGCAACTACCAGTTTGAAGAAGATACATCGACAGAACTACCAAGCCCTTGAAGAATACGATGGCAAAGATGATGTAGAAACAAATCTCAGCGATATATAGATAGATAATAATAGACATCGGTACCAATAAAAATTACATAAAATCTGGAACTATATCAAATAGAAAATCAGCCCAATTATAATTAAAAAATTCAATTGTAAAAATGGGAAAAGGGAAAAAACTCCCGGGGAATTTTTAATCATAATTGGACTGAATAAAAACTCATTCACAGCTAATTTTGTTGCGTGTTATATCAAAATTACACACCACACAAATGCTTATCTTTTCGGACTTAATAACACAACTAGGTTTTACATTCTCACTTCACTTTCATCTTTCGATGCTATTCTAGGCAACGATAAGCTTTAAGAACTATCGGCTATAAAAGACACAAAAAACAATATTCTGAAGATAAAAAACCTAAAATTTCTCTTAAAACAATTTCGGTCTCAAGACATCAATAAAATTCACATTCAAAATCAACATGTTTATTAATTTTTAAACTGAACATATGAAAAAGGATAGAACACAAAAAGGGTGGCGTTTGGGAAACGATTGTGGAGAAAATTTAGAAGTGCTGAAATTTAAAAGAAAAAATATTATTAAAGAAAAATGGATACAATTGTCGCAGCTTAAAAAGTGGCTCAACAGTTTAGGCCTGCCAACAAGTGTTACAACAGGTACACCCGAATTGGAAATAAATGTTGTACCAGCGGAGGAAAGTGGTTTGTCTCCGGCGTTGGAGCGAGATACTGCTGAAGGAACAACAGGCAGAGAAATGGAGCTAATAAAATAAGAATTGGAGCTGATAAAACGAGAACACGATCTGTTAGCCAAAGACAATGACTTGTTAAGAAAAACTGCTGATCTGGAGAGAACACGAACCTCAGCAGGGGCCGAACTTAAGTGTGTTGCAGCAACCTAGAGCAACCTAGAGCAGATAGTAATTTTGTAATTTGCGAGAGTTTTTGTCGGAATTTGATGGAAGCAATAGTCTTGATCAGTGGGCTGTTCAACTCAAAAGTACGGCATCGACGACAATATGTAACGAGCTTTATTAAAAAGCAAATTAAAATCACTTGCATGGCTGTAGTCTACAGCCAGCTATGCAAAATAAACAACAGACAGTCTACTAGCTCAAATAGAGCAATTATTTGGCAAAAAAGAAGGAAAACTTTTGTTACGCCGCAATTTTGAACGTCGCAAACGGCAATATAGCGAAACTTTTGCGGAATACTACAATGAAAAATAATTCTTGCAAATCAAATAAAGTTAGATGAAGGCGACTTTATTGATTGTTTAATAGAGAGAATTCCCGGTGTCCAGTTACACACCCAGGCGAACATGCAAAATTTCAGTGACAACACGCAGCTGCAAATAGCCTTTACCAAAGTTGAATTGAAACACGAAATGAGGCCATCAGTCATTCCATCTACCAACATCAGATGCTACAGTTGTTATTCTCTCGGTCATTATGCTGCTGTTTGTAAAAAAGCCAGACGTGAGCCAAGTACGTGCTATGGTTAGATTATGTAATGTACTTTATGATAGTCATAGCGAAAGTTTATTTTTATCTTAAGAATTTATTAGACATTCTCTAGGAGCCCGATCAGTTTTGTGAGAGAATCTATGTTACCTATGGAGTTCAAATTGAACAATAATTGTGTATACGGTTTTTAAGGAATTAATAAAAGTGAATTAAAAATCTTTGTGACCATTTAAAGTAATATAATAATAAATCCATTATGTTTGTTTTGAATTATGTATGGTACCAGAAGAGTCTATGGGTTTTCAGGCTGTCTTATGGAGGGATTTTATGAAGGCCTTGAGCAGAATGTGGAAAGGCACTCATACGTTTTTTATCTTACATGTCTTATAGACATTACAAGAAACGTTTCGAAATCAATAAGCTTGTATGCAACTTAATGGCAGTCGGGACGCCTGCTCCTAAGGAGGGGGATTTAACATGCGCATAAAATTTTAATTTGTTAATTTTTCTTTAATGCAGACCAGTGGTCAGCATTTTCTTACTTATGCGTGTAGAGGTTTTTTCCACACTTCTTTTTGTACCAAATGTAGTCATCATATTTTTTTTATTCGCGCGAGCTACGTATATAGATAATAACAAAACTACAAATAAAGTCGACGAACTTGTAAATGCTGATAAGTTCTATAACAAGTTCGACGTCTTCTTAAATAAAAAAGGGCAGAACAAATAAATGGAGTTGCGAAATCAATTTGTAAATTAAACGTTTTTTAATATTAATGCTGACACTGAGTAATTTCGAAATAAACTTATTAATTTGTAAATTAAACATTTTAAGCATTTATGCTGACTTATTGATTTCGCAATTTCACAGTACAATAATTAAGTTAAATAATAAGAAAAGAAAAGTAAAAGAGTTAGTTCTGAATTTGGTTAATGTATTATTTTAGTGGCGCAGTCGGTAGGATACATGCAAAATCGTGTATCCAGTGAAACGAAAAATTAAAAAAAAAAAAAAATAAATAAATAATCACTGAAACCCTCCAGGATTATAAATAAATAATTACAGTGACCATTCAATAAAAACTATAATAGAAAAAGATTTGTGCAGTGAAAACTGACAAAGTCAACATCACAAATAAAAACTATAATTGAAAAAGAATTGTGCAGTGAAAACTAACGCAGTCAACACCACAAACAAAAACTATTTTAGAAAAACAGTAAGTGCAGTGAAAGGTAATAAAGCCAACACCACAAATTGAAGAAAAGAGCAAACTTCGAAACAGAAGACAACAAACGTTTGACGAAAGAAGGATGGCGCAAGATCAGGCTCAAATACCCTCAGTAGACTTGGTGGAGGAACTACAGAGAGGAGAACATCAACTAGAACAACTTAGAGCAGCATACATAGAATTACAGCAAAATCTTGGGGGAAACAACAATGCAATGCAAAATCTTACAAAAACAATCAACTACTTACCAACGTTTGCAGGAACAAGAAAAGTAACCTGCTGTCAACAATCAACAATGACGAATTGCGAAAAGAAGCCGTAAGGCTGATATTTTACCGGACGACTCAAGCACAAGCAACCTTCCTACACCAGACAACTGGCAGCTGATTAAGGAAACTTTAAAATTCAGATATAGACCCAGTATGGAGCCACAACAAGTTTATAAAATGGAAGCTTATCTTAAGGTTGATTCGATAAATGAGTTAATAATAGAAATCCAGAATATAGAATACAAATCCAATGAGTTAAGTGTATGTTACAGAGGTGATCATTGTATTTATTTTTCGAACGTAGACAGTATAATCGTTAATACTCTCAAGGAAATGACTCAAAGTATGCTTTCAGATAAAATTTACGAGGAAAGCAATATAAATGACATTTTGAAAATTTTAACTAAGAGGAGATTTGAAAATAGCTGTATTAGACCAGAATATAGAAGAAAGAAATGGCCGAATAGGACCCAAGACACAACCCAGAAATATAAGAACCAAAATAGAAGCAATAAGGAACGAAATTCTAACAATAATAATTACAATAGTAACTTCAATGGACAAAACTATAAAGGTCAGAATAGTGCTAGAAATAATCGGAAGTTTAATCAGGAAGAAGTCCTAGCAATAATAACATTAATCATAACAATTCAGGAATATATAGAAACCAATACAGGGATAATATGACTAATTCGCGTAATTTCCAGAGGAGTGCTCAGTAGGCCGATCGGCTACTGCCATGATCATGGACCATGGATATAAGCAGCGGCAGAGCAGCGCGATAGCAAGCTGGGTTTTATATTACGCTGACGTTGACGCTTATGGTTGATGTGTGTGTGGGGTGGTAATTAAACAAGAACCAAGGGTTTTGTTTACGACAAGCTCCTAGTTTGTGTATATATAACCGCATGATAAAATAGAATTTTATCAGTTAAAATAGAAATGTCAACGGAAAGTGTTGTAGATTTAATTAATAACGTTGAAAATTCTTTAATCGCAGAAGAAGCATTAAATTTAAATAATCAAAATAATTTTTATTATAAATTAGTTAAATTTATAATACTTATTTTAATTATTATAATATTAATAATAATCGTTTCTTCTATTATTTCTTCGTGCGAAATATTAAAATCATCGGAGCATATTTTACATAACATTAATATTTTATTAATTTCTACTATTACAGAATCTCCAATCCATTAAATAATGTCTTGTGACTTATCAATTTTAAATACTTATCAAGTTTTACAGAAGAAGTTTGAAAGTCCTAAACAATTAATAGAAGTATGGATAGCACAAACCAAAATTGTTCGGAAGATTCATTTTGCTTGTTGGAGAATAATGGACAAGATGTTGGGGGAGCTAGTTGCAGCTTTTCTACACCAAATAACAATAACTTCTCTAATTACAGAGAAAGAGGAGAGGAAAGTCAATCTTTGGGATCAGGATTTTCCGTTGAAAATAGATCCACAGTTATATCCCCATCTATACAAGAGTGGCTTAGCTGTGATTACCAAGGAAGAAATCGAACAAGTGATGAATATGTGTCCCAATTGGGATCAATTGTGCGATCCATTTTGCGAGTGGGCAAAAGAAAACGTATATTGCATGACATTATATCGGGAAATGTGGAAGAACTTTGCGAGTATGTTACAATCATTGAAAATAGAGGACGAAATTATTCAGGAGGATTTTATATCCTTGCCAAACACTTCAAAACAGATTGGGAACACCTCCACTTCATCCACGACTGTAACTACTATAACTCCCAGTGTAGATGCAGCATTATACATGGAATCCCTATTAAATCCAGACGTGGATCTCGGAATGGAAAATGGACCACAGAGCTCACAGAAATTTACCTCCAACATCTCACAATATACTTGTCTTCAGAAGAACGGTATATTATACAAATCAAAGTCGGGAGACAAAATTGGGGACTGCTTAATACAACTGAAGATATATCGAAAATCGGATTTGAAAGCGATGAATTCAGAAAAATGGTGGATGCATGCGAAGAGAAGGATGCAGGTAGTAATCGACCATCACGACGGAATAGCAATGAAAGCATTGACAACGTTAGTAAACGCATCGGAGCAGCTTATTCAACAAAGTCCAAATTTCCAAGAAGAGGACCCTCGTCCTATACCATATTACAGTGGTTTAAAGTAAATCTCCCATCTCCAGCTAATAATGCTCCACAGTCAGTTCAGTGGATTAATGAAACAAATTTATATTTGATTTCACGAAGTCATAAAGAATTTAAAGAAGCTATTGATGCATATGATAGATGGATACATATAAAAACATTAGAAGAACTTTATGAGATTTTTAAAAATGCTAATCCCATATTTTCTTGTTTAGATGGAGATTTTAATTCTAAATATTATAATAATGAAGAATCTCTTGATAGATTATCAGATTTATTAAATTTTCAATTTAATTATGAAGAAGATGAAATAAAATCTTTTATAACTATATTATATAACATTTTAAACCGTTCTACATCAAAAAAAAATTGTATTTGTATTATTGGAACTGTTTCTGCTGGAAAAACATTATTTGCGAAATTTGTTAAAACAGCTTTACTTTCATATGGACAGGTAATATATATTTTAAACATTTTATTTATTTATTAATATTTTCTTTTCAGATATTAAATATGAATAGATATTCACAATTCCAAACAAACAAATCAGGTTAATTTATTTCAGCAACAACCTCCAATCTTCTACCCATCATAGAAACCCTAGGCCAAATTTCAGTCAAAATCACTGGAATCAACCTAGGCAAGACCAACACGAACCAATGGAAGTCGACAATTTGGAAATGAATAATTTACAAAGGTTCCCACAGGTATGAAACTCCAGGCCAAATGTCAGCCAACCTCGCTTGACTCAACCTGGGCAAGACCGAACGGAACTTTACAATGAGGAAACAAATCAGGTTAATTTATTTCAGGAACAACCTCCGATCTTCTACCCATCATAGAAACCCTAGGCCAAATTTCAGTCAAAATCACTGGAATCAACTAACAGGTTAATTTATTTCAGGAACAACCTCCGATCTTCTACCCATCATAGAAATTACAATTAGCGGAAAGAAATACAAAGCTTTAATAGATACAGGATCTAATTTAAGTTTAATTGATAGTAATATAAAAGATTTCAGTTGAATTTTATTGAAAATACCAATGGAATTTAGCACAATAACGAAGGAAGATGTAATCAGATTTGAGATAATAGCAGATTACCCTGAAGAATTTAAAATACCAGGAAATGCGAAGATTAGATTGAATATGGTAGAATTAAAAGGGAGAAAATATAATTTTATAATAGGAACTGACTTATTAAATTGATTCAATACAATGATAAATCTAGTAGATGGATATACATATATCATTTAATGAAAGGACCACACAATTTCTTACTAACCCATATAATAATATAGAAATTTGTACACAAGAAGGAGCGGAATTTGCTTGGGACAGAATTTAGTTGGGGCATTCCAATAAAGAGGAAAGTACGGAAATTAAAAAATTTTTAGGAAGATTCAGAAAATTAATTTTTAAGGAAGGTGACAACTGCGACGAACATATAACACGAAATCAGAACAACGACTGTCGAACAAATTAACTCCAAACTATTTAGATACCCACCACAACACGAAAGGGATGTAAGACGACAGTTAAGGAAATGGAGAAACAAGGAATAATTAGGAAAAGAAGCTTAAGATACTCGAGTCCTTTAATAGTAGTACCAAAGAAAGTAGATAATTTCGGACAACTAAAATACAGACTTGCAGTAGATTATAGAAAACTCAATGAAGTAACCATCGAAGATAAGTATCCATTACCTAACATAGACTCAATTCTGGACAAATTAGGAAGAGCATAGTGTTTTACAACAATAGACCTGGCTAAAGGATATCACCAGACTTTAATTAGAGAACAGGATAATGAAAAAACTGTTTTTGAAACCCCACACGGACTTAATGAATTTATAAGGATGTCATTTGGACTGAAAAACGCACCAGTGACATTCCAACGAGATATTTTTATATTCAGCACATCCCTAAAAGAACACGTTAAAGCAATTACGGACATTTTTACT
Organism: Pollenia angustigena; assembly: GCA_930367215.1. Lineage (NCBI taxonomy): Eukaryota > Metazoa > Arthropoda > Insecta > Diptera > Polleniidae > Pollenia > Pollenia angustigena. The sequence goes on along the minus strand of OV884056.1, from coordinate 94,082,481 downwards.
GTACTAGAACGAGTTAACTTAAAGATTCAGATAGACAAATGCAACTTTATGAAAAAAGAAACAGAATTTTTAGGACATATTTTAACAAAAGTCGGCTTGAAGCCGAATCCAAATAAAATTAAGGTCATCCAACAATTAGAAATACCTAAAACGGAACAACAAATTAAAAGCTTTTTAGGAATAATAGGGTATTATAGAAAGTTCGTAAAGGATTGTGCTAAGGTGGCACAGCCTATAACAAAGTATTTGAAAAAATGAGTCAAAATAAATTTAAATGACCCAACAAACATAGAAGTATTTGAACAACTAAGAGAATTAATCAGTTGCCACCCGATTTAAAGATATCGAAATGTTGAAAAAATGTTTACACTGACGACAGATGCTTCAAATTACATATGCAATTGGAGCAGTCCTTTTACAAGAAGGCAATCCAGTTTGCTTTGCCTCTAGAACTCTAAGCAAGCATGAAAGAAATTATTCAGCTACAGATAAGGAATTTCTAGCCATATTGTGGAGTGTGATTTAGTTGAGACCGTATCTTTACAGCAGAAAGTTCAAAACTTTCACTGACCATCAACCCATTAAAATCTTACATGCAAAATACAAAGGAAAATATATGTCACCAAGACATCAAAGATAGCTTTTAAAGGTAAGGGAGTATTATTGCGACGTAGCCCTTTCAGACCCACACAAAAATTTAAAATAAAAAAGATATTACGTTGTTTATGCAAACGAACATTTATTTTTTAAACTTTGTACTGACATTTCCTTTGGACTTTGTACAGGGTGTTGTTTTTTTCTTGGAATTTTATATATATTAACGTGTCCATCAGATGTCCAATTCTGGAAGGCTGATTCTGTAGCCGCGAAAGAAACTGAGATCGTTGTGGTAAAAAAAGCGCTGAAAAGTGTTTGCAAAAATGAAGCTGTTTTTGAAAAGATTCAAATTGACGTCAATGAGATGTCCGCTTTTTTGTCGAAAATTCGAGATATATTCAATTTTCTTTGATGAAGCGATGGAGACCTGTTTACTTTGAACCTGTAAAATTTCAGTCCTTCTACTATCCACTGATAAAAAAAGAAGAAGCCGCAATATGTTCTTGATCCAGAATATGAAGCAATTACATAAACGATGCCGCTTTATGCCAGTTCTTATCGTGGAAATCTCTTTACTGCCGCCGCAAATCAGTATGAAACTTTATTTCACAACAATATATGGATGCATGCTTTTACCAGATTGCGTAAATTTTTCAAATTTGAGGCCGACAAGAAAAAAGTCTATCGTTCGTTATCAAATCTATTTCAGTCGAGTAGCAAAGAAGAGCCTGATGGAAAATTACTACAACAATTGAAAGATCAACTGTCGTGGGATGGTAAAAATTAGATAAAATCATAAATTGTTTTGGAGTTATATCCCACTATTTTACAACTTGCAACGTTTCAATGAAAAGCATAATTATAAAAATGTTTCCTTGATTCCAATTTTGAAACACGGGGCTCATTGCATAAAGTATGACTCCGTAGCACTTTGGCAAATGTTTTGTGGACTTAAGTTATATAAAGGTGTTTGGCGTACATTTCAACGAGACACAGTGTGGAGGAAATATTTCAAATTCCCCGAAACTACAAATTAAAAATTTAACTATTCTTTGAAAACTGTTGGTGTTGCTGTTTCCTTTTCGATGAAAAAAACCAAAAAAGAAAAAAAGCTGCAAAAACAAGAATCCGACTGTAGCAGTAATCTATTAAAAATCAGAAGTACAATATATGACAACAAACTTGGTTTGGCTCCAAGGCTTAGATTGATATTCGGCGGTTTCAGAAATGGAATTCCAATAAAATTAAAAAGTTCAACGTACCACAACATGTCCGGATTATATGACCGTAATTCAAAACTAAAAAATACACGTCTAATTTCAAAGAAGATTCTCAATTATCGCCGTACTCTGAAAATTTTGAGGAATATACAAAATATCAATTTTTTCAATTTTCGAGCAAAAACAATCACTTAATTCACAAAGAAAAGTTGTGAGACTGAAATTAAAAAAATTCATCTGTGCCGATACAACTACAGACGTAATAGCAGCAAAATTAGTTCCAGATACAAAAGAAAAAACCTTGATATGTAGAGGTTCAACAAAAATAGCCGCCAATTCACCGATGAAGGGTAACGTGCGGACTCCAAATAGAAAATTGATTGAGGCGTTGAGAAGAAGTAAAGCTGACATCCTTCTTGTGAATGAGTTCAGAACCACTAAACTATGCGCTAACTGTCTCAAAGAAAATATAACATCAAAATTACCACACAGAGATGTCAACGCTGGAATTAATATACTGTATGTTTTCCTTTCTGTTGTGCATCATACAACAGAAAGGAAAACACAAAAATTATTTAAGACTTTAAGTTTTTTATTGTAAAATTCCATTATTTCTGTTATAACGAAAGTTATGTGTATTTGTCCGTTTTTAATAAAAATGGATAAACTCCGACAGATTAACATTGCAGAATTGTGTTATGTGGGTCTGAAAGCGGTAGAATATATAAAATGAAAGGAAAATAGAGTAGCCGATTTTTGAGCGGAATCGGACTTCAAAACAATGGGAGAAATATTTAGAAAGTATATTAGAAAAGGAAAAGCCAATAAGTAAAATATGATAGAAGCCCAGTTAAATTAAAATTTGCATATACAGAGACACCATCGACGAAGAACGAAATAATACACATAGATACTTACGTAATGAAAGGATTTTATTTTTGGGAAATAATAGATAAATTCTCCAAATTTGGAGCAGCCTATCCACTTAATGACCGAAACCATTTAACTATAATAGAACATTTGGAAGATCACTTCGCATATTCCCGTTGTTGATAAGGAATAAGATACTTTGATAGAGGAAACCCTTATTGACAAGAATCTCGTCATCTCGGCTGGTATTCGCACAGCACAAAATTGATGTCAACCAATACATATTTTTATTTTTTTCTTGCCTAATAGTTTACTCTAAAGTCTGTTGAACCTCTGCATATATTTTGCTTAGTTTAAGTTCACTGAATTTGCACATTGTTGTTTATAATTGAAACATAATACAAAAAATAATTGTTCTTTAGTTTATTTATAATTTTGTTCGGTAAGTAATCGATAAGTTTTATTAACTTTCAACTTAAGATTGTAGCGACACATATTTATTAATGTTTTGTATTTTTTTAACAGATACCTCTCTACCTCTTTTAGAATAAAGCTTTTCTTATGTTAAGCAATTATTTCCTTGTACCTTTTTTTACTGTCAGGCCCACGATGTCGACAAGAACATTTCTTTAGCATATTTATATCGAAAACAATAATAAAAAACTAAAATTTGTTTTTGTTTTCACTACAAATATACGAAAGAAATGTTCCTGTCGACATCGTGGGATGGGCCTTAATATAATAAAATTTAGGTATTGAGTGAACTTCAATAAAGGCGTTTCAATACACTATATTTGCGACGAGGACAAAACAAAGTGATTCGTACATACGATCAAGTGTAATTACACATTAAAAAGAAAATAATAAAAACGTGTTAAAAAATATTTAATTGAAAATTTTTTCTAAAACAAACAGAATTTATTTTAAATAAATTGAAATATACCTACAATAAAAAAACAGAGCTACAAAACTACAAAGTTTTTTTTAAGAGGAATTTATCATGCCAGAAACAGTGCAAAGTGGTACCGTTATGGTCTATCATCCAAATAACATTCCACAGTTTTCTCCCCGCAACGAATCGTGGCTCTTATCGAAAGAGAAATTGGATAGTCATTTTGCCGAAATAAACTGTTCTGAAGAGAATGCAAAGACGGCTACTTTATTAAAGTCTATAGGGCCAATTGCATAGAAACGTTACATAGTTTATGTAGTCCAGATGCTTTTTAAAATCACACTACACTCCACCAGTGATTGTTTGTCATGAGCGAAAAAGCTTTCACACAGCGGTACAAAGTGAAAACGAAACTGTAGCAGAATGGCATGTTAGAGTAAAAAAACTAGCACTCTCTTGCAAATTTGGAGACAACTTAAATGCTTTGGTTCTGGATCGGCTTGTCATGGGAATAAGTAACAAAATATTTGAGCGGCTATGTGAAGAAGATGAGAACTAACAGGTTAATTTATTTCAGGAACAACCTCCGATCTTCTACCCATCATAGAAATTACAATTAGCGGAAAGAAATACAAAGCTTTAGTAGATACAGGATCTAATTTAAGTTTAATTGATAGTAATATAAAAGATTTCAGTTGAATTTTATTGAAAATACCAATGGAATTTAGCACAATAACGAAGGAAGATGTAATCAGATTTGAGATAATAGCAGATTACCCTGAAGAATTTAAAATACCTGGAAATGCGAAGATTAGATTGAATATGGTAGAATTAAAAGGGAGAAAATATAATTTTATAATAGGAACTGACTTATTAAATTGATTCAATACAATGATAAATCTAGTAGATGGATATACATATATCATTTAATGAAAGGACCACACAATTTCTTACTAACCCATATAATAATATAGAAATTTGTACACAAGAAGGAGCGGAATTTGCTTGGGACAGAATTTAGTTGGGGCATTCCAATAAAGAGGAAAGTACGGAAATTAAAAAATTTTTAGGAAGATTCAGAAAATTAATTTTTAAGGAAGGTGACAACTGCGACGAACATATAACACGAAATCAGAACAACGACTGTCGAACAAATTAACTCCAAACTATTTAGATACCCACCACAACACGAAAGGGATGTAAGACGACAGTTAAGGAAATGGAGAAACAAGGAATAATTAGGAAAAGAAGCTTAAGATACTCGAGTCCTTTAATAGTAGTACCAAAGAAAGTAGATAATTTCGGACAACTAAAATACAGACTTGCAGTAGATTATAGAAAACTCAATGAAGTAACCATCGAAGATAAGTATCCATTACCTAACATAGACTCAATTCTGGACAAATTAGGAAGAGCATAGTGTTTTACAACAATAGACCTGGCTAAAGGATATCACCAGACTTTAATTAGAGAACAGGATAATGAAAAAACTGTTTTTGAAACCCCACACGGACTTAATGAATTTATAAGGATGTCATTTGGACTGAAAAACGCACCAGTGACATTCCAACGAGATATTTTTATATTCAGCACATCCCTAAAAGAACACGTTAAAGCAATTACGGACATTTTTACTGTACTAGAACGAGTTAACTTAAAGATTCAGATAGACAAATGCAACTTTATGAAAAAAGAAACAGAATTTTTAGGACATATTTTAACAAAAGTCGGCTTGAAGCCGAATCCAAATAAAATTAAGGTCATCCAACAATTAGAAATACCTAAAACGGAACAACAAATTAAAAGCTTTTTAGGAATAATAGGGTATTATAGAAAGTTCGTAAAGGATTGTGCTAAGGTGGCACAGCCTATAACAAAGTATTTGAAAAAATGAGTCAAAATAAATTTAAATGACCCAACAAACATAGAAGTATTTGAACAACTAAGAGAATTAATCAGTTGCCACCCGATTTAAAGATATCGAAATGTTGAAAAAATGTTTACACTGACGACAGATGCTTCAAATTACATATGCAATTGGAGCAGTCCTTTCACAAGAAGGCAATCCAGTTTGCTTTGCCTCTAGAACTCTAAGCAAGCATGAAAGAAATTATTCAGCTACAGATAAGGAATTTCTAGCCATATTGTGGAGTGTGATTTAGTTGAGACCGTATCTTTACAGCAGAAAGTTCAAAACTTTCACTGACCATCAACCCATTAAAATCTTACATGCAAAATACAAAGGAAAATATATGTCACCAAGACATCAAAGATAGCTTTTAAAGGTAAGGGAGTATTATTGCGACGTAGCCCTTTCAGACCCACACAAAAATTTAAAATAAAAAAGATATTACGTTGTTTATGCAAACGAACATTTATTTTTTAAACTTTGTACTGACATTTCCTTTGGACTTTGTACAGGGTGTTGTTTTTTTCTTGGAATTTTATATATATTAACGTGTCCATCAGATGTCCAATTCTGGAAGGCTGATTCTGTAGCCGCGAAAGAAACTGAGATCGTTGTGGTAAAAAAAGCGCTGAAAAGTGTTTGCAAAAATGAAGCTGTTTTTGAAAAGATTCAAATTGACGTCAATGAGATGTCCGCTTTTTTGTCGAAAATTCGAGATATATTCAATTTTCTTTGATGAAGCGATGGAGACCTGTTTACTTTGAACCTGTAAAATTTCAGTCCTTCTACTATCCACTGATAAAAAAAGAAGAAGCCGCAATATGTTCTTGATCCAGAATATGAAGCAATTACATAAACGATGCCGCTTTATGCCAGTTCTTATCGTGGAAATCTCTTTACTGCCGCCGCAAATCAGTATGAAACTTTATTTCACAACAATATATGGATGCATGCTTTTACCAGATTGCGTAAATTTTTCAAATTTGAGGCCGACAAGAAAAAAGTCTATCGTTCGTTATCAAATCTATTTCAGTCGAGTAGCAAAGAAGAGCCTGATGGAAAATTACTACAACAATTGAAAGATCAACTGTCGTGGGATGGTAAAAATTAGATAAAATCATAAATTGTTTTGGAGTTATATCCCACTATTTTACAACTTGCAACGTTTCAATGAAAAGCATAATTATAAAAATGTTTCCTTGATTCCAATTTTGAAACACGGGGCTCATTGCATAAAGTATGACTCCGTAGCACTTTGGCAAATGTTTTGTGGACTTAAGTTATATAAAGGTGTTTGGCGTACATTTCAACGAGACACAGTGTGGAGGAAATATTTCAAATTCCCCGAAACTACAAATTAAAAATTTAACTATTCTTTGAAAACTGTTGGTGTTGCTGTTTCCTTTTCGATGAAAAAAACCAAAAAAGAAAAAAAGCTGCAAAAACAAGAATCCGACTGTAGCAGTAATCTATTAAAAATCAGAAGTACAATATATGACAACAAACTTGGTTTGGCTCCAAGGCTTAGATTGATATTCGGCGGTTTCAGAAATGGAATTCCAATAAAATGAAAAAGTTCAACGTACCACAACATGTCCGGATTATATGACCGTAATTCAAAACTAAAAAATACACGTCTAATTTCAAAGAAGATTCTCAATTATCGCCGTACTCTGAAAATTTTGAGGAATATACAAAATATCAATTTTTTCAATTTTCGAGCAAAAACAATCACTTAATTCACAAAGAAAAGTTGTGAGACTGAAATTAAAAAAATTCATCTGTGCCGATACAACTACAGACGTAATAGCAGCAAAATTAGTTCCAGATACAAAAGAAAAAACCTTGATATGTAGAGGTTCAACAAAAATAGCCGCCAATTCACCGATGAAGGGTAACGTGCGGACTCCAAATAGAAAATTGATTGAGGCGTTGAGAAGAAGTAAAGCTGACATCCTTCTTGTGAATGAGTTCAGAACCACTAAACTATGCGCTAACTGTCTCAAAGAAAATATAACATCAAAATTACCACACAGAGATGTCAACGCTGGAATTAATATACTGTATCTTGGCGAGTGCATCATACAACAGAAAGGAAAACACAAAAATTATTTAAGACTTTAAGTTTTTTATTGTAAAATTCCATTATTTCTGTTATAACGAAAGTTATGTGTATTTGTCCGTTTTTAATAAAAATGGATAAACTCCGACAGATTAACATTGCAGAATTGTGTTATGTGGGTCTGAAAGCGGTAGAATATATAAAATGAAAGGAAAATAGAGTAGCCGATTTTTGAGCGGAATCGGACTTCAAAACAATGGGAGAAATATTTAGAAAGTATATTAGAAAAGGAAAAGCCAATAAGTAAAATATGATGGAAGCCCAGTTAAATTAAAATTTGCATATACAGAGACACCATCGACGAAGAACGAAATAATACACATAGATACTTACGTAATGAAAGGATTTTATTTTTGGGAAATAATAGATAAATTCTCCAAATTTGGAGCAGCCTATCCACTTAATGACCGAAACCATTTAACTATAATAGAACATTTGGAAGATCACTTCGCATATTCCCGTTGTTGATAAGGAATAAGATACTTTGATAGAGGAAACCCTTATTGACAAGAATCTCGTCATCTCGGCTGGTATTCGCACAGCACAAAATTGATGTCAACCAATACATATTTTTATTTTTTTCTTGCCTAATAGTTTACTCTAAAGTCTGTTGAACCTCTGCATATATTTTGCTTAGTTTAAGTTCACTGAATTTGCACATTGTTGTTTATAATTGAAACATAATACAAAAAATAATTGTTCTTTAGTTTATTTATAATTTTGTTCGGTAAGTAATCGATAAGTTTTATTAACTTTCAACTTAAGATTGTAGCGACACATATTTATTAATGTTTTGTATTTTTTTTAACAGATACCTCTCTACCTCTTTTAGAATAAAGCTTTTCTTATGTTAAGCAATTATTTCCTTGTACCTTTTTTTACTGTCAGGCCCACGATGTCGACAAGAACATTTCTTTAGCATATTTATATCGAAAACAATAATAAAAAACTAAAATTTGTTTTTGTTTTCACTACAAATATACGAAAGAAATGTTCCTGTCGACATCGTGGGATGGGACTTAATATAATAAAATTTAGGTATTGAGTGAACTTCAATAAAGGCGTTTCAATACACTATATTTGCGACGAGGACAAAACAAAGTGATTCGTACATACGATCAAGTGTAATTACACATTAAAAAGAAAATAATAAAAACGTGTTAAAAAATATTTAATTGAAAATTTTTTCTAAAACAAACAGAATTTATTTTAAATAAATTGAAATATACCTACAATAAAAAAACAGAGCTACAAAACTACAAAGTTTTTTTTAAGAGGAATTTATCATGCCAGAAACAGTGCAAAGTGGTACCGTTATGGTCTATCATCCAAATAACATTCCACAGTTTTCTCCCCGCAACGAATCGTGGCTCTTATCGAAAGAGAAATTGGATAGTCATTTTGCCGAAATAAACTGTTCTGAAGAGAATGCAAAGACGGCTACTTTATTAAAGTCTATAGGGCCAATTGCATAGAAACGTTACATAGTTTATGTAGTCCAGATGCTTTTTAAAATCACACTACACTCCACCAGTGATTGTTTGTCATGAGCGAAAAAGCTTTCACACAGCGGTACAAAGTGAAAACGAAACTGTAGCAGAATGGCATGTTAGAGTAAAAAAACTAGCACTCTCTTGCAAATTTGGAGACAACTTAAATGCTTTGGTTCTGGATCGGCTTGTCATGGGAATAAGTAACAAAATATTTGAGCGGCTATGTGAAGAAGATGAGAAACTAACAGTGGATGAAGCACTCAGAAAAGCTCTTATTATTAAGATGGCTAAAGAAAATGATAATTACAATGTTCAAGTTGGAAACGTCAAGGACGTTTGGGAAGAAACAGGCGTATTTTGATTCAGGTGCTAAAACTAGCGTAACTGGTACAAATTTAAAAGAGATAATGAATTTGAAAGGTTGCCAGTATGATTCCATTAACTGTGACGTTTCTCTTGCGGATGCTTCATCTTGTAACAGAAAGTGCCTGACAACGCAATGTACGACTGCTATTGGCGGAAGATGCTTAAATATACAGCTTTTGATTTTTTTCCGAGGATAAGAGAAACCGTACATTAATTGCTTCAGGTTTTATGGAAGAGTCAGGAATAGTTTTAAATATGTGCCAGCGTGATCGTGATCGCCGGCAAACGTGTTACGCAAGTTACATATATCAATACTACCAGAACCCCAGATAAGTTCGACCAATTCTTACAAAGCATTGGTAATGTTATTGAACCATAAGTTAATGAACCGTAATTATTGCATTGTCAACATTTTCACTTTAATTTGATTACAATTTTTTTTAATTTAATTTTGTTTAATCAACAGTCTAGTATAAATTAATATTTTTTAATTTATTAGTTTTATATTGTTTTAACAATACTTAAAATATTCTTTCGCTGACAATACAATAATGCCATATTTTTAAGAAGTGAGTTGATAAGTAAAAGAAGTTTTGTAAAAACAGTCGGACAGTTGACTGGTTTAAATTAAGTTGTCAAAATTCTAAAATAAAATTATTTTAATATTTTTTAAAAAGTGCTTTTTATTAAATAAAAACGTAATTCGCAGGAAATCGTCCCCCAACAACAGCAAATTACACCTAAGAGAATTTGTGGACGTTCGTACGTTTCAGATGTTGAGTCATATGGTCCTGATAATAATAAGGAGAATGGCTACTCCCAATATCCTGAAAGGTAAAAGGACACTGGTCTCTTTAGTGGTGTCGCATATAAACCTCAAAATAATGATGATGACGACCAAATATTTACCCCGCTCTATTCTTTTGATTACAAAATCCTAAAACCAGCAGAGGTGGTGTACAGTTAAGTGAGGTGCAAAAGTAACACTTAGATGAACTTTTATTTGGACTGCACTTGTCAACAGCATTAATGCAATAAATGCTGACACCATGTCTGCTAAATATCAGCACACTGTGGGAACATCCGCTGATTGCAAAACAAAAGATCTAGTTACCACAAAATTCCAGGAAAGAAATCATGCGATGAGAAAAGTGCAATTAGAATAGAAAGGGATGCGAGAGGTTATGCACTTGGCGCGGTTTCACTCTAGGGGGATGGTGGTAAAGAATATCCTGCAGAGCGCAACATCAGGTCCCTGAAAAGACAACTCGCTATTTTGGTACAGCAACAGCACAATAATTGGTATGAAAACTTGGCTGCTATACGTTTTGCTATGAATACTTCCAAATTCCAGAGTACAGGTTATAGCGCTGCTTACCTTATTTTTGGTAGATACCTAATACGTTAGACGATGTCAAACATGATGTTAGCCGAAAGTTTTAACCCAGAAATAACATCTTATCTACAAACTATCACAAATGTTCTAAACGATGCAAAAGAAACTGAATTGAAGATCCAGGATAAGAACAAAACGTATATTGATCAACTAAGACGACCTCAGCCCAATTTTTAAATTGGTACTGAAGTATACATGATGGTACCTTCATCATCACCAGGAAAATTGGGTCATACACATATGAAGTGTCGTTGCCAGACAACTTGGGCATTCCCCTTGGCACCTATCAAGCTTCGGCATTGACGTAATACAGAGGTACTTACAAAATGGTAGCTCCATCACCTGTTAATCCTTTAAAGAAACGTTACCGTGAGCTGGTTGGGAAGCAGAAAGAAATAGGAGAACGGATTGAAACAATATTAAAAAACCGCCACATAGATTCCATCGAGTATTTTCAAGAAAGGCTTTGAATCCAACAACAACACAATTCGCCTAATGGGAAACCTTCAGCTAGACCACAGGTACTTCTCTGAAGACAACTACAAAGCAATTATTCATGCCGTTTACCAATATAAAGACATATTTACATCATCTATGCTGAAGGTTTCGAATATTTATCTAGAAACCAAGGCGCATTCTCACCTCAAAAACAAACAGCACGTTCTGAGGGACATCAGCAAGCATAGAACAGCTCTTAAAGCTTATTCGTAGACAAAAAGCAGTAATGGCTTCTCTGGAGAGTTTACTAAAAAACAGTTTAACAAATCAGGACAGGCCAATCGCCCCCCAAACGATGTATGAAGGGCATTGAGATCCATCACGAACTATACCACACCCGAGCCAAGCTCTAGAAATAGTAATAGTCAGTCAGAGTCAATCCCAATACAAAAAATAACATTACAAAAATTTGACGGTAATTATTTAATGTGCCAAGAATTTCACGACGTATTTTCATCACACATCATAGGCCAAACGATCTCCAAAAGTCCAAAAAACGGATCTAGTGGGGAAAGCTGCAAGTCTAATAAAACACTTCACTGCCACTGAAGAAAACTATGATGCTGCATGGTCAACCATAGTAGATCGCTACCACAACAAAAGGTTGTTGGTAAGCAAACTAATTCAAGAGCTGACAGATACACCAAACAGGACGTCAATAGTTAATTATAAAAGCCTACATGACAAAACAAAGGAGTGTTTACTCGCACTCAAAAATCTTAAAATAGACACATCTACGTAGGATCCATTGCTGGTCCATTTGCTCCCTTAAATGCTGGATCAGGTCACACGACTTCGTTATGAACAGTCTTTCCTACAGCCACGGGAAGTGCCAACAATCAAAGACTTTCTGAAATTTTTAGAGAGGATTTTCAATCTGTAGAAGCAATGTCTAATAAGGAGAAATTTTCAAACAAATAAAACATGGAAAACAGTGTAACACAAAATATTGTAAACAAATTAAAAAACTTAATTAACAAAATAAAACTAAACTACAAAAACCAAAACTAAAACGAAGTGTTTTTATTTAACATAAAAATAAGGAACGCGGTTAACTATGGGGAGCTGAAAATTAATAGTTTAACACACAACAGACACCACTCAACATTTGTAGGAATTCCTTAAATTATATATTCTTCAATATTCTTATACCTCATGATCAAAACATAGTTTCCCACGCAATACTAATACCAATTAATTAAACAAAAGAAATAAAAATTAATGGCCAATTCTACCAATTCTGTTTAAATATCAATTCATATTCAAATATATTTTAATAAAATTTTATTTTTATTTGACATGAAAAACGGATTTTAAAAATTAATTGATATATATCGAGCCCTAATAGAAAAAATGATGTAACCGACATCATTTTCAATTTTAGTTTTTTTTTAATAAATGACTTTATTGGCAACACTTGCATCATCTCCTAAAATGTCGTAGTCACATAAGGCACCGTTACGATTTTAAAGCAAGAACAATTTTGAGGTAACCGACAAATTTTATACAAAATTTATATGAAATAAAATAAAAAACACTCTCTTGTAAAATTTTATTTTTGTTGGTTACATTATTTTAGCTATTAGGGCTCGATATAAATTGGTGAAATCGGCCATAAGCCATATAGAGTTAAAAAAATTCAATAATTCGACAAATTATGCAAAAAAGTTTAGAACCAGAACAGCAAGGAAAGTTTCCAACAAAAAACAATAAAAAATCTTCTTGCTTTGGAAAAATCATAAATAACCTGGGAGCCGACTCAAGGAAACACGTTATTGAAGGAAACTTATTAATACATTTCAAGAACGGTGATCTTATCATCTACGAAATTACCAACAAAGACAACCCAAACAAATATTGGGATGATTTTATTCCAAGCCTATCCACACAAGTAAGCATAAAACCTTTTTCCACAGCGGAAAGAATGACGATTGCATTGCCATTATACATAATCAACTCTCTTTTCTAAAAAATAACTTCTTACAATACTTTAACAGTTATTTTTTTTAACTTAATTAAAAAATTGCCGAAAAATTGCTTTTAAAAGCCCCGAAATTTTTTATAGCTCACACTGTAAATTTAACTGATCATACCGCTATTTTATCACTTCAGTACCTTCATGATTTGAATATTGAAAACCTAGACCACATCCCGAAACTACATTCGAAAGTAAGAGGAACCTCAGCCTCTCTTTTTGTGATTATTGTAGCAATATGTGTTGCATACGTTAACGCCAAAAGGCAACGCAAAGTGGAACTTAATAATATTCTAAGCAAATATGATCAGACGGGGATGTCCGATACTTAAAGGGAGGATCAGTTCAAATGCGGGTTACCATCCCCAATATATTCACAAAAAAACTGTCGGGTACATCAACGAAAATCTATCAAAGTAATTTGATTCCTTTGTTTTTGTTCTCATAGTTTTTCAACTTATTTGAAGACAATGTAAGCATAAACGTTATTCACCATTGACAGGTATATCTCTTCAAACCAAAATGTCTTATCCTTCAAATGACAACCCCCTATGAACATCATCCAAATTTTCATTCATTCGAATCGCTTCGCATCCCTGATGCATCCAAGGACTTGCCGACATAGGAAGGCAATCCACGGTTATTAAATGAATTTATAAATAATGTTGAAGAAATTTTACTTCACATTAGAGCATATGATGCAACACCACAAGGTCAAATTCTTTTGCGTGCTATCCGCAACAAAATCGTTGGACAAGCTAACGAAGTCTTAACATGTACGGCACATCTCTTAATTGGGATGACATTTAACAAAATTTAATTTTACACCATTCTGATTTAAGGACAGAAACGTCATTAATTAGGGGACTTCACAGCAATCGCCAGAATATTAATAACGTTGAAAAATTTTATAGTGAGATATTTGAAATTCAAGCATCCCTTTTCAATAATATTCTAATACACGAACGAGAAGAAAGGGTAGTTAGATCTCAACGGGACCTGTACTCTGAAATGTGTCTAAGCAGTTTCTTAATTGTTTAGTATTTTGTGAATCCTGCAAAACCAACAGTTAATCTTAGATATAAGACAGAAACACTCCCCGAATTAACAAATGCAGTATTCGGAGGGTTATAAACTAGCACCTTACAAGTTGGAGTTGCAGCCGCGCACATGTATCGTGTCTTAAAAGGAGTAACTGTATCCAAACCGACCCTGTGGGAAAATTATGGAGTGAAGATTGCAGGACCTGATGAAGATATAAATCCCTTTGCAATGATCAATGTTGTAGAGACGGAAGGAGGTGTATTCGGACAAACATCACCTTGCCCTGCGGATTTGAAGCCTTCCCTATTATTCACCCTGTGTACTCTTTACAGACTCATGCACGCAACAAATTATGATTACCGAACAGCAATCATAAGTAACATGAAAAATCAACCAGAAGGCCTTAAGGCAGCTGATAAATTTCAGATTGAATTGTTAGTAACTGACTGCAAATTGGGTTTCAGATCGAAATTACTCATCATTAATTGCGGCAATAGATATGTTCTATTATAGTTATCATGCTGCCGATTACGCAAACATAAGATTCGGAACGGTCCTTTCAAGATGTCGAGACTGTTCAGGCTTAACATGCTTTCAACATAACATGGCTTATTTTGGAATAGATCATCCTTTAGAACTTATGCAATGGATCTTTACTACATCAGTTGATCTGGATGCAACAAGAATTTTCGCCAGGAAAGAAGAATTGGATGTGGCATACTCTTATTTTCCTTAACAGATGCAATTAAAACTGGTTATTTGATCAGCCTATTCAGCAACGATCAATCAAAATTTATATTACTGGACCAATGCAGTTTGTGCAGATGCAATTAGTACAAGACGGTATGCACTTGCTGCAGGATATGTTCTAAACTCCATGGCTAGAGAAGGAGTTCAGTTTGGTGCTGTAGGAACCAGTCGTCCGATTCATGCAAGCAATTTTGCAGAAGCTGTCCTGTTGGTTGGTATGATCATTTTGCTTCTACTAAATTCTTCCGCACCAGAGCAAAATTACTAATTGACTCACGTGAAGGCACCGTTGGACATCAACTACACGCTGAAATGTCTGAGTATGAAAAAGAGCTAGAAGACAACTAAAGTACTCATAAACTCCACCCTGACAACTGGAAATAATTCAAACTAAATTGTATCTATTATTCATTAACAATTTACTTCTTATAGACTAACATTTTATACCTCATTTTTATTATTTTTTTTTAATTGTGTTAAGAGAACCTCTAGATTCTACCATAAGTGCATCCAAGCCAGATTTATTAGCGGAAGCATTTTCCCTATGTATTAAAGAACAAAAAATATGAAAGCAGACCCTAATAGAATTCAACCCAATTGGCAGCCAAAACCCAATAATTATTATTCTTATAGTGGAAATAGGTACAATAATAGATTCACACCTTTTCCACCACAAACTCAGTTGAATTACATCAATCCATGTAGGGCATATAATAAGCCTTGACCTATGGATATAAGTTCTGGGTACATAAAAACTCAAGCACCCACTACGACTAAGAGGTCCTTTAAAACAGACCAAACAATGAGAACCATGCCATTCGGAAACCAATACAAAAGAGGGGAACTATTTAATTTCCAAAACGATTACTCCCTAGATTCGTTTCCACCAATAACAGGTCACCAGCGGAGTTTAGAATGTTACCTTGAATCAGAAGAGGATAGTTTAAACATTGGGGATAGCTCAAATTTTCACAACTTCCCCTCAAACAACCAATTGGATACCTAGACATAAGTAAACACGGGTTTGAGTTAGGTTACATAAATATTTCTTCCCCATTCGGTATTTCTAATTGACACTGGTGCCTTCTCGTGCCTGAAATTTGTAGCAAGATGCGAATATTTCCCGTAGTTCATGATAGGAAAATATTAACACTAGGAAATAACCTTGTCGCTAAATGTAATGACATATATAAAAATTGTTAAATGCAACTCGGATTTGGACCCTGCCTTTTAATGGGAGAGTTTAGAACATAGTGAATAACACCGTATTCGCCAATAAGGAGAAAGCGATTTCCGTAAGGCCAAATATGCCATCTGCAGCAGAATGTGGAAAGGCACTCATACGTTTTTACAGCAGTAATATTCCTCATAATAACATTGGGCATATCTTACATGTTCTATAGACATTACAAGACACGCTCCGAAATCAATAAACTCGTATGTAACTTAAAGGCAGTCGGGACGCTTTCTCCTAAGGAGGGGGAAGTTAACACGGGCATAACATTTTAGTTTGTTGAATTTTCATTAATGCAAACCAGTGGTCAGCATTTTCTTACTTAAGCCTAGTACTATGTTCAAATTTCTGAAAAATGATGAGCAACATTTATTATTTCACACGAAAATTTTGACATGTATCAATGTTACCTATCTTGCGAGTTTGTACAATTTGACGTTTTTATTCCTGTAAAGTATGCAACATTGTTTTGCGTATGTAAACCAACCCCACATGTATTTTAATAAAATTTCTTTTTGTTTAATAAAAAAGAAAGTAAATATGGATAAAAAAAACTGTTACCGGTTGTGTTATATTAATTTTTTATTTCTTATTTAAAAATCAGTTCATATTTTTTTGCTTTTGCTTAAAATTTCACGTGAAATAAGTGCAGAGTACATTATTCCGCAGTTGTAAAAAAATGTTGCCAGAAACATTTCGGAACTTTTTCACAAAAGGAACAGAGTACAACTCTATCAACATTATTTCATACATATTTTGCACAAGTTTTTTTCATATGTGTTTTGACAGCACTTCACGTGAAATGTTGAGCAGAGTACCAGGCTTTACGCGTGTACTTCCTTTTGTACAAAATGTTGTCATCATATTTTTTTTACTCGCGTGAGTTACATACCCAGGTATGAACCCAACAACACAACCACCACCAAACCCACCACCAAAACCACCAAGACAGAATTAAAACATACAAAACAACAATACATTAACTAGCTGCATATGCAACACAAAATGTCAATAAGGCCAAATAAAAGAGAACATATTGAATAAAAATGTTAACAAACTTAAAATTAATAAATCAGCAAGTAGGAAATAAAAATAAAAAGTTTGATTTCGTTGATTGGTGAAAATTCTTTTTATGTAGCTGCAATAAAGCGAGGTGAAATACAGGTGAATCATGAGGATAATTTTCGAAAAGTAATAACTAGTTTTGAAGCTCTTGATAAAAACTTTTATACATATCAACTGAAGAGGAGCAAAGGTCTTCAAGTAGTGATCAAGGGAAAGACTCTTGCGTGGATCCAGCGGAAATTAAAACTTTTTTGGGAGAAAAGGGCTTTAAGATAAAAAACGTTACGAATATCAAAAATAGGGAAAAAAATCCCCAACCATTATTTCGAGTGGAGTTAGAACCTGGCGACCTTAGGCTTAAAAAAAAAATGAAACGCATCGAATATATAATTTAAAATATATTCTGTACAGAAGAATAACTATTGAGGAGCCGCACAAAAGAAATGGTCCCGTTCAATGTCTTAACTGCCAAGAAAATATTGGATCAAAACAAACGACGACAGTACGAGCAATCCCTTCTTCAGCCAAGAGAAGTCCCAACCGTACAAGAATTTCTAATAGTTCTAGAAAAACATTAAAGCCAACACCGTTCCTTATGGTTTGAGGGCTTAGGTTGAAAACGAAATCAGTAAAAACAGATAATCGAACTAATTAAAGATTAGATATGGCAACCGCACAAATATGTAATAGAGCAGAAGGAGAGGATGTAGAAATGAGACAGGAAGAAACCGGCTATTCCCCAGAAGCAAGAAACGATGAGCTGAGGAAAATAGTCAAATTGACAGAATTTTTATATTTGAAATTTTACACGAGAAAATTGGTAGAAGACGAGACAGACAAAATGTACCTTGAAAAAAGCACAATATTTACGTATTTGTGGAATGCAACAAGAACCTTATGATAATACACATTACTCATGAACAACAGCCCAGACGAAAAATGTCAGGCAACTACTGCTGAGGAATCCACGGCAGCAACTGGTGAGACTCATGCGAAGGCAAGCAGCCATGATGTCAGCCGTAGAAAGATTATTAGAACCCAACTATACAATTGAAAACTCCGTAGCCACAACAAAGCGATGGCAAGATATCGAAGGCCTACTTTACAAAATAGCAGAACTATGCGGTGAAGCCATTCAACACGGGTACGACATGTCAAGATTTATTCAGCTCGAAAAGCAGGTCCGGGCGGCCTCCAGAACCTTCAGAAATAACTTATCAGTTCAGGGTAACAATGGTGATTCAGAAGTGTCCACAGTGCCTATTCCCAAAATAGTAATACCTAAATTCGAAGGCGACTACATGCAGTGGAAGGAATTTCACGACATATTCTCATCTCTAATCGTTCAGCAGCCAATTCCAACAGTCCAGAAAATGTGGTACCTACAGACACATTTAGAAGGGGAAGCAGCAAACTTAGTCAAGCATTTCACCACAGGAGAAAACTTTGAAGCTGCTTGGTCGGTTGTAGTAGAGCGATACAGCAATAAAAGATTACTGGTGAGCAAACTCATCCAGGAGCTTGTCGATGCTCCAACCAAAACATCAAGCGACAATTCCAAGTGGCTGCATGATAAAACCCAAGAGTGTCTTTTATCACTTAGAAATCTCGACATTGACACCTCATCATGGGATCCACTGTTGCTTCATTTGCTACTGAAAATATTGGATCAAAACACCGACTACTACAGCACGAGCAATCCCTTCTTCAGCCAAGAGAAGTCCCAACCGTACAAGAATTTCTAATATTTCTAGAAAAACATTAAAGCCAACACCGTTCCTTATGGTTTGAGGGCTAAGGTTGAAAACGAAATCAGTAAAAACAGATAATCGAACTAATTAAAGATTAGCTATGGCAACCGCACAAATTCGTAATAGAGCAGAAGGAGAGGATGTAGAAATGAGACAGGAAGAAACCGGAAGCAAGAAACGATGAGCTGAGGAAAACAGTCCAGTTGACAGAATTTTTATATTTTAAATTTTACACGAAAAAATTGGTAGAAGACGAGACAGACAAATTGGACCTTGATAACAGCAACGACATATCTGGTGTTTTGCACACTGTATTTACGTATTTGCGAAAAATGAACAACCGCAATGCAGCAAACCGCGGAAATTTAAATGACGATAAATATGCAAAATTGGAACAGCAGTATTCACAATAAAGGCAATAGCAGAGGAGTAGACGAAAACGCCCACCTTTGTACAATTTGATTTTAAGCTGGCCACACCATTGGTAGACATGCTTACTTCTTTTAAATTAGTGTGGACTGAAACAAGAACCTTATGATAATACACATCACTCATGAACAACAGCCCAGACGAAAAATGTCAGGCAACTACTGCTGACGAATCCACGGCAGCAACTGGTGAGCTGGTGAGACTCATGCGAAGGCAAGCAGCCATGATGTCAGCCGTAGAAAGATTATTAGAACCCAACTATACAATTTAAGACTCCGTAGCTGCAACAAAGCGATGGCAAGATATCGAAGGCCTACATTACCAAATAGCAGAACTATGCGGTGAAGCCATTCAACAAGGGTACGACATGTAAAGATTTATTCAGCTCGAAAAGCAGGTCCGGGCGGCCTCCAGAACCTTCAGAAATAACTCATCAGTTCAGGGTAACAATGGTCTTTCAGAAGTGTCCACAGTGCCTATTCCCAAAATAGTAATACATAAATTCAAAGGCGACTACATGCAGTGGAAGGAATTTCACGACATGTTCTAATACCTAATCGTTCAGCAGCCAATTCCAACAGTCCAGAAAGTGTGGTACCTAAAGACACATTTAGTAGGGGAAGCAGCAAACTTAGTCAAGCATTTCACCACTACAGGAGAAATCTTTGAAGCTGCATTGTCGGTTGTAGTAGAGCGAAACAACAATAAAAGATTACTGGTGAGCAAACTCATCCAGGAGCTTGTCGATGCTCCAACCAAAACATCAAGCGACAATTACAAGTCGCTGCATGATAAAACCCAAGAGTGTCTTTTATCACTTAGAAATCTCGACATTGACACCTCATCATGGGATCCACTATTGCTTCATTTGCTACTGAAAATATTGGATCAAAACACACGACTAGAGTACGAGCAATCTCTTCTTCAGCCAAGAGAAGTCCCAACCGTACAAGAATTTCTAATATTTCTAGAAAAACATTAAAGCCAACACCGTTCCTTATGGTTTGAGGGCTAAGGTTGAAAACGAAATCAGTAAAAACAGATAATCGAACTAATTAAAGATTAGATATGGCAACCGCACAAATATGTAATAGAGCAGAAGGCGACGATGTAGACATGAGACAGGAAAAACCCAGTTATTCCCCAGAAGCCAGAAACGATGAGCTAAGGAAAATAGTTGACAGAATTTTTATATTTTAAATTTTACACGAGAAAATTGGTAGAAGACGAGACAGACAAAATTGACCTTGATAAGAGCAACGACATATCTGGTGTTTTGCACACTGTATTTACGTATATGCGGAAAATGAACACCCCAAAGCAGCAAACCGCGGAAATTTAAATCTGCAGAAATTGGAACAGCAGTATTCACAATAAAGGCAATAGCAGAGGAGTACACGAAAACGCCCACCTTTCTACAATTTGATTTTAAGCTGGCCACACCATTGGTAGACATGCTTACTTCTTTTAAATTAGTGTGGAACGAAACAAGAACCTTATGATAATACACATCACTCATGAAGCCCAGACGAAAGTCAGGCAACTACTGCTGAGGAATCCACGGCAGCAACTGGTCAGCTGGAAAAAATTTCCAATCTATGGAATCAATTGCCGAAAAAGGGAAGTCACCAAACTCCAAATCGCGAGTGTGTACCTCGATTACATCCGAGTGCCAAGGCAACCCATGCTGCATTCTGTGCAAAAATGAAAATCACCCATTATTTGCATGCAACACATTTCTTCAGCAGTCACCGGTATCAAGGCTTTAATATGTTGATAAGCAAAAGCGCTGTGTGAACTGTTTAAAACCTGGTCATAACCCTAAAAACTGCATTAGGAAAAATTGCATGAAGTGCAACAAAAAACACAACACTCTGTTGCATCCAGAAGGCACAAATCAGAACCAAGTCGCACCAGCAGCAAATAACCCGGTTTCTAACGAACGTCGCCAGAACACCGCAAATTCAGCAAAACGCAACATCACTCGCTGCTTCAAACCACGCTCAAACAATTAATTACGTCCTTCTAGGCTCAGCAATGATCAAGGTTCAATCAAACAACAAGGAGATACAATGTATTGCAATCCTTGATTCCGGATCACAGCTCAACCTTGTCAGCGAAAGGTTAGGTAAACGCCTTGGAATCTCACTAAAACCAACCTCAATCTGCATCAGCGGTATAGGCTCACGCAACACGAGAGTGCAACATCACCTCTAGTGATTTTGAACAGAGTTTCTTGAACATGACTCAACCATCAATACCACATCAGAATCGTTTGCCACAAATTAAATTACCCAAATTTTATGGAAAATATTCAGCATTTTCTCGTTTTATGAGCACCTACAACACATTGGTCCATAACGAACAAGGCATCCCTATAATAGACAAATTTAATTATCTACTTAATTGTTTAACTGGTCAAGCATAAGCAGTTATAGAACCTTTTCAAGTTGTTGAGTCCAATTACCAAAGGCTTAATATTTCTCGATCATATTAATTCATTGTTTTCGTTGAAGTCTATGACCAGCCCAAGCGCTATATCACTACGCTCAATTCTCGATAACGTTTCGGTTCTACGTAGTTCTTTGCTCTCGTTAGGTTCTAAACTAGATGTGATGAATGCTATCATCATACATATCATTTTGTCGAAAATTGATGAAGAATCAAAAAGGGTTTTATGATGAAAAACAAGATTTTAAATCCTTGCCCTCATGGGATCAGGGCTATTCCATTTTAAGTCGTCGTTGTTAGTTCCTTGAGAGTCGTACTGAAGAAGTGGATTCATCACAACCTCGTTATAGTAAATCCAAACAAAACCCAAAACTTCCAGGGTCAATACCCATATCTCATCGTTTCGACTTTGTCAAAAGCTCAAGGCTTTGTATAAATTGCCTTAGAAAAGGTCACTTAGTTTCGCAATGTCCATCCAAATCTCGTTGTCGCACTTGTCAGGTTTCGCACCACACATCGCTACATAACCCTGACCTTCAATCAACAAGCAGCACGTCTTCGCAGTCATCGCACCAGCAACATTTGCCTTCGAATTCATCGCTTCAACATAGTTCTTCAACAACCGCATTCTTTGTCTTTGTCTTTGTTCTTGCTCAGAAGTCAACCTTATTACACAAGAAGCAGCAAATCGTCTACGCCTAAAACAAAATAAATCGGCACAAGAAATATCTGGCATTTCTGATGTTCGAACTCAATAAAAATACATGGTCACAGCGACCAATAAATCTCGTATTGCTGAATTTGAGTGGACTACAAGTTTTTTGGTCACAAAATCGATTTCGTCTCATCACCCGGCTGTACAGATTGAAGCAGAAAACTGGAGTATTCCTGAAGGCATCGACGTAGCAGACCCACAATTTCACATTCCACAACGCATTGAAATTCTTATTAGCTCAGAGATTTTCTTCGATTTACTTTTCGATGGTAAAATCTCTCTCGCAAATGGACTACCTTATTTCTTAAACACATCTCTTGGTTGGATTATTGGTGGTAGCATAAACACTCAACACGGACAACGTGCATTAGTGTGTAATGTTATAAGGAAAAATGAGAAGTTGGACTCATTACTGAAAGCCTTTTGGGAAATTGAATAATTTCATCAACGCACACCGAATTCTTCACAAGAAGAACAACTCTGTGAGGAACAGTTTGTTCAAAAAACTATTTTTGATCCAAATGGAAAAGTTCAGGTACGTTTGCCATACAAACCTTCTATAGAAAATCTTGCTTGTTCAGTTGATATAGCTCGGCGAAGATTTTTATTTTTATTTTGACGCTTGTCATTTTTACTTTCGGTATTTGTACCGGTGATTTGATATCGGGAATTTTTGGTGATTTTTTTTGCGGCTCGAATAGAAACTTCGTTTGTAGGATTATTGTGTTCTTTTTTTGGCGAACTTTCAGGATTCGCCTTATTGTTTTGTATAGCGGATATTCTATTATTGGGAGTTAGTTGACCTGATTGATTTTAGAACTTTTTTCACTTGTCTGTTGAATTAGTTGAGGGATTCTGTCTGCTTTGAACGGTAGTATACGATGAGTACTAGGAATCTTAGGTCATGTAGTCGGAACCCCGTTACCAGCGACGATAATCAACCTCGTGATTCGGCCACAACATCAGCCCCGCAAAACTTTGCACCGGTTATTTCGACAAACGCGGTTACACCGTTAATGTCTATTCGGTTTCCCCCGGGTTTTGGAACGCAAACACATTCTTCGCCGGAGAGCGAAATCACCATTCGTACACCAACGTATATCAGTATAACAGCGAGGGAGATAAGCGCACAAGGAAGTAGACCTGCAAGGCGCGGTATTGACAACATGGATCAACAGGACCGGGAATTACCACCAATTAGGGAAGAAGTTAACCCAGGCTCAGGCGTAAATGAGGAGGGAGTGACGATTAGGGAATACGTCGCTGCATCTGTTGTAGCTTCACAAGCTTCAATCATGAGGGAAGTACAGCAGATACAGTTGATGTTACCGTAACTAGTCAGAGAATGTTTACGTTCAGAGCGCAGCCATTCTATGGACCAGACTAATCCACAGAATCCTAGACAGTTTAACCCAAATCACGATTTTCGCACACCATTTAAGAACAATGATAAGCACCAACCACCATTTTGTCCACCAAACAATCCTCACATGCCTTTTCAACCGCGATTACCGCAGCCACAAATACCACAACAGCTATTCGGAAACAGTCCACTTTACTATTTTGAACCGGCTAGCTTTGAAAATTCACCACAGGGTTATAGTCCAATAACACCTAACCAGTTATTAGAGAAGTGGGGTATAAAGTATGACGGTACTAATAAATCTTTGACTGTTGAAGATTTTGTTTTTCGCGTCGAGATTCTAAGACATGACTACAATTGCTCGTGGGATATAGTTATGAAGGGATTTCACCATTTGGTTACTGGATTTGCTAGTACTTGATTTTGGGCTTTTCGCATGAAACATCCCATAAGCGATTGGAACACGTTTAAACACCATTTGATAAGAAAATTCCGTAACTTTTAAAGCGATTTTGAAATACAGCGTAAAATAATGGAACGTAGACAGGCTCTGAACGAATCCGCTGACGCTTTCATAATGGAAATAATAAAACTTAAAAATCAAATGAGGGTCCACCTTATTAGAATCCGAGGTCTTTAAGATAGTGAAAGATAGTATAAAGGACTGTTTGGCACAGCTTATTTTCTCCATTAAAATTGATAATTTAGACCAGCTTCTCGAAGAATGCAAGAGGACAGAGAGAAATATTGCTAAACGGTATTCTCAACGTATGAAGGTAGGAAACACGCTTAGGGCATACGAAGTTGATGTTGTTGACAGAGAGGAAAATGATGATCAAGCACGGCTAGGGGAGGAGTTACAGAAGGTAAACATCGCAGCAAAACAACTTATCTGCTGGAACTGTAAGACTCCTGGTCACTCATTCATTGAATGTCCTGTAACCCAAAGAAGGATTTTCTGTTACAAATGGGGTTCGAGGACGTGACTAGCCCGACTTGCCCTAAATGTGTGGGAAACCTAAAGCTGAACACGCAGAGGACTGGGACGGCGTGTTCATTCCAAAACAGTAAATGATAACTTTTTAAATTGTATACTAGCTAGCGACAAACCAACCGAAAACCAGATTTTAGATCCAAACAAAGACATAATTAAGTCAGAGTGTAGCCAAATGAGTGAAAAGGATAGCCCACAATTCAAAAATAAGTCCCGACGTATGCCAAAAACCTGATTCGAAAGCAACTATTAATCCCCATCTTTCGTACGAACAACGCCTAGAAATATATGAACAAAAAAGGGCGGAAATTTTTGCTGACTACGAACCCAAGATAAGCAAGAGGATAATTAACACCAGAAAAAGATATGCTGCAAAAAAAAGCAGAAAGAAAAAGAATCGTGTCCACCATAATATGCAGTAAAGACGACATAAGACCTTACATGTCGGTAAATATAAATGGGTTAAACTATCAGAGTCTTCTTGACAGTGGCGCGTCAAAAAGTTGCATCGGCAAAAATTGTTTGGAAAACGTTCGGAATATGGATGCAAAAGTAATGGACTACAAATCTTCAGTGAGAACGGCGGACGGTAAACAGCATATGATAGTGGGAAAAAACAGGTAATAATTAAATCAGGAAACCAGTCAGTTGAATCAGTTTTATACTTAGTACCTAATTAGAGTCAGGAATTAATCCTCGAATACGACTTTTGGAGGAAAATCGGATTGAAAATAAGTTTCAATAGCAAAACAATAAACGCCCTTACAGAGGAAGGTCAGAAAACTCAAAAACTGACGACTTGACTAGTTACCAGCGTAGAGTTCTTGAAAATATTAAACTTTCGTCCAAGTGTCATACTCAATATGGCTTAGGTAAAACTGATTTAGAAACTCACAAAATCGACACTGGTAATGCACCCGCTAAAAAAAATTAGATACTATCCTGTTAGTCCGGCCGTACAGAAATTGATTTTCGCAGAATTGGACCCAATGTTGGATTTGGATGTGATTGAAGTAACCACAGGAGCCGAATGGACCAATAGGACAACGTCGGTAATGAAACCCCGTAAAAATAGGCTATGTCTCGATGCTAGGGAATTGAATAAGGTCACTACGCGTATCCTCTCCCTAATATCGATGGCTTACTAGCTAGGCTTGGCGACACACACTTTATTTTAGCAATCAACATAAAGGATGCGTTCTGGCAAATCTCTCTGAAGAGAGTAGGCCGAAAACAGCATTCACAGTCCCAGATAGGCCCCAACACCAATTTAAGGTTATGCCTTTCGGACTGTGTAATGCTGCGCAGAGATTATGTCGATTGATGGATAAAGTGGTGCGTCTGAGCTGAAAGATAGAATGTTCGTGTACCTCAACGACCTGTTGATAGTATCCCCAAATTTTGAAGAACACATGGAAATGCTTTGAACCGTAGGTCAGAAATTAACAGCTGCCAACAATCAACATGTCCAAAATCAAGATTCTGCTATAGGGAACTGAAGTATTTAGGTTACGTCGTAGGTGGAGGTAAACTTAGGCCCGATGATGAAAAAGTCCGAGCAATTTTGGAAATCAAACCGCCGAAAAATCAAAAAGATGTAAGGAGATTCCTAGGCACCGTAGGATGGTACCGCCGATTTATCCATGATTTTTCTACACTTACTGCACCCCTGACTGAGAACCTAAAGAAAGCCCTTATGGTAGACTTGCTCGATGGAGCTTAAAGCTCCAAGATTTTAAATTTAATATCGAGCATAGGAAAGGCAGTAAGAACATTGTCCCCGATATGCTATCGCGTCAAGATATGGATGAGATATTAGATTTTAACTCCGCAGAATTCAAGAGTAAAGAATATCTTACGCTCATAGACACTGTGGAACAGAACGCGAATAGACTTCCGGATTTAAAGGTGGGAGAAGGTATTCTTTACAAGAGGGTAAAATTTAATCGAAACGGCTAAGGGAGTGCAGATGATTGCTGGCGAATATGGGTACCATCCCGCCTAACAGATGGCATAATAAAGAAATCACATACATATTGATAACACCTTACACGGAGGTATAGCAAAAACATTGTTCAACATCAGGGAGTATTTTTACTGGCCTTCAATGGTGAAGGTATTTGCAGAAATTTCGAGGCATTATTGGAGCGATCCGTCAACGTCAAAGGAATTTACTATCAAACCTATTAATACATTTAAATAACTGCACCATCATCATCATCAATGAAATAACATACAAAGGAAATCCAAACATATATTGGGATGAATTTATTATTAACACAACAGCCGAAGTAAAAATAAAATCTTTTTCCACAATAGAAAGTTTGGGTATAGCAGTTAATAACTAACATATTTATTTTTTTATTAAAGTTCAATTTCCCATGTCGCAATGCAATTGCTGACACACTTTTTAAAGTTAATTTCTTTTAAAGTTCAATTTCCTATGTCGCAATTTAATTGCTGACACATTTAAAGTAAATTTCATTAAAGTTCAATCTCCTCTGTCGCAATTCAATTGCTGACACATTTAAAATAAATTTCATTAAAGTTCAATCTCCTCTGTCGCAATTCAATTGCAGACATATTTAAAGTAAATTTCATAGTTTTTATTTTCTTTTATTTAAAATGCTGACGACATGTCTGCATTGAATATGATGATTAGCTGCTCAATAAATAAAGGTAGTTAGTAAGTAAAAAGTTGTACTTAGTAATAATTAATAATTTTAATAAGAAAGTCCGATCAAGAAGACATAAGTTAAATAAAAAAAAACAGAGGACAAAGTCTTCTCTTGAAAAAAAACAAAAATAAACAAGTGTTTTTATAATTGGCGCCCGAGCAGCCTGGTATAAAAAAAAAAAAAAGATATACCACGGAACCTGAGCCTGTACGTGTCCGTCCGCAGGCACCCGTTCGTTTATAGAATTGTATCGAATCCTTAGTAACGAAAAGTAAAACGAAAAAAATTCGTGCAATCGGAACGGTTCTAGTTAAGTGATTTAGTTAAGTTAAATAAAACTGATAAAAAGCACTACTAAACAAAAACAATAATAATAAAAACTACCACAGTGAAAAATTAAGACAAAAAAAACTTAAATTAATAAAAACTTGTTAAGTGATTTAGTTGAGTTTAGCACTACTAAACAAAAAATAATGATAAAAAGTATCACAGTGAAAAATTAAGAATAAAAAAACTTAAAATTAATAAAAACTTGTTAAGTGATTTAGTTAAGTTAAACGAAACTGGTAAAGAGTGCTACAAAACAAAAACAATAATAAGAACTACCACAATGAAAAATTAAGTAAACAACTTAAAATTCATAAAAACTTATAATAAACGAATTAACAATTTATAAAAACTTTATAAACATTACCAAAATAAAAGAAATACGTAAACTTCAACAAGATAAAAATCAACATCAACACGAAACTCAACATAGAAGTCTAACCATCCTTCAGAAGATTAATCAGCTCTAACCCGTTGAAAATCATCTTTACTTTAAAACACAACATTAATAATTTCATCAGTAAAGCAACAGCTAAAACATGAAGGCAGTTCTAATAATTTTGTAAGTTAAGATTATGTTTGAATTTTAAATAAAATATATTTTAAGCAAAAAGATTCTTTCTTTAGTAAAAACTAGGAACGTAAAAATAAAAATCTTTTTTAATAAATAAAAATAAAATTTATATATTTTTTTTAACCAATTCTAAATACTATCATGGCGAATCCTAACAATCTAATTAGACCACCTGTCCTTAACACCCCTAACCCCAACCCAAACCCATCAGTTGAGCCCCACAATTCTCGAATGAATACTGAATTAGAGAATAGGATATCTTTAATTTGCGAACAACAGTGTAGGAATATTGTGCAGTCTATCATAAACCCCAACGCGGACATAAATTACGGAAATGACCAAACCATAGAGGAAAGATACAGGGAGAATTTACACGACTTAGATAAAATACCGGACATAGTAAGGAGTTTGAGAGAATTTTCCGGAAACCCCTCCGAATTTAACTCCTGGAAAAAAAGTGTTGATAGGGTATTACAAATCTACGACTCAATGAAAGGAACTCCAAAATACTACGGAATCCTAAGCGTAATTAGGAATAAGGTAATAGGGAATGCAGACATTGCATTAGAGTCATATAACACGCCACTAGACTGGAATAGTATAGTAAGATGTTTGACCCTACATTACGCTGATAAACGTGACCTAGGCACGTTAGAATATCAAATGACCTCACTTATCCAAGGGAAAAACACTACCCAAATCTTTTACCAACAAGTCTATTCTCACCTTTCCTTAATTTTGAATAAAATTGGCTGCATGGAAATGGGGCAAGAGTCTTTGCGACTTTTGACTCAGACATATCGAGACAAAGCTCTCGATACTTTTATAAGAGGCTTAAATGGAGATCTACCGAGACTCCTAGGCATTCGTGAACCTTCAGATCTTCCACAGGCACTACACCTTTGCCTGAAGTTGGAAAATCAACATTATAGATCGGAATACGCAAATAAACACCAAAACTATAAACATCGGCAGCAGCCATCACCTTCCCCAATGCGTAATTTAAACACACAAAATTATAATAGACCATTTTACCCAGAATTAACATTCCAAAACCCTACCAGGTATAATACCCCTATGAACAGTATGCAACAAAATACATTTAAAAATCAACAACCCTTCCCTTACCATAACCCCCAAAAAACGTTTCAACCGCATCACCAAATTCGACAACAATTCCAATTTCAACCGTCAAGACCGACAGAACCTAAACCCCAACGATCCGAACCTATGGAAATTGATCAGTCGGTACAAACAAGAAATATAAACTACCAAAACAGACCCCGTCAAACAATGCAATTTCAAGGCAAAAGACCTGCATCAATGAATCACGTCCCACCACCATTCAAACAACAACGAAATTTTCACATACAAACCGAACAGCAAAATTTCGACAATATAATGGAATATGAAGAATTTCAACCTGAAAATTATGAGGCCAACTACTACCAGCAACTGCAAAACGAAGATATAGGAAAATACGTTGATTCTTTAAATCAACAGGATAAACAATACGAAATTGATTCTTTAAATCAACAGGATAAACAATACGAAATCCCTACACAAGATTTAACTGACATTCATTTTTTAGGTTAACATACTCTTCGCTACCTTACTTCGAATGTAGGGCGAAGAATGGTCAAATTTTAAAAATTTTAATAGACACAGGGTCTAATAAAAATTGCATTCAATCATATCTCGTTAACAATCCTAAACAAAACGAAAAACCCTTTTTTGCCAATTCAGTTTCTGGCGACATTAAAATTACACATCATACATTTGCGAACCTGTTTAATTTACCCAATCATCCTATTAAGTTTTACATTTTACCCTCTTTAAAATCATTTCATGGTATTTTAGGCCATGACAGCCTACAGGAATTAAATGCAATAATTCATATCAAAGAAAAATACATGTTAATAAATCACAAAATCAAAATTAAAATTCACCAACAAATTTCCCAATCCGTAAACAAAATGGAATTTAGAACTAGTCATATGGACGAGGCTCAAAAATCTCAATTAGAAGAAATTATAAATAATCATCCCAATTTGTTTAAAGACCCTAATAAAAAACTTACATTTACTTCTCGAATCAAAGGAGAGATACGAACCACATCCGACTCACCAATATATTGTAAATCATACCCTTATCTCATGGCACTCAAAAACGAGGTTGAAAAACAAATAAATGAACTTTTAAGCGACGGTATAATCAGGCCTTCTAGATCACCTTACAACGCACCCGTCTGGATTGTCCCGAAAAAAATGGACGCATCCTGCGAAAAAAAATTCAGAATGGTCATTGACTACAGGAAGCTGAACGCGATCACTATAGCCGATAGATACCCTATCCCGGAAATTAACGAAGTTCTTGCAAATTTAGGAAAAAATAAGTACTTTTCAGTGGTAGACCTTAAAAGTGGTTTTCACCAAATTCCCTTAAAAGAACGCGATATAGAGAAAACCGCATTTTCCGTCAATAACGGAAAATTTGAATTCGTCCGACTTCCATTCGGATTAAAAAACTCGCCATCAATTTTCCAACGAACATTAGATGATGTTCTAAGGGACCACATAGGTAAAATATGTTATGTCTACATAGACGACATAATTATATTTTCCAAAACTGAAAAAGAACACTTTGAAAATCTATACAAAATATTTGAAACATTAGAATCCGCAAACTTCAAAATACAGCTTGACAAATGTGAATTTTTAAAAACAGAAATTTAATTTCTAGGATTTATTGTAGGAACCGAAGGAATAAAAGCTAACAAACAAAAAGTAGAAGCAATAGCCCAAATACAAACCCCAAAAACTCTAAAAGATTTAAGAAGCTTTCTAGGCATGTCAGGTTATTATAGGCGCTTCATCCAAGATTACGCGAAACTTGCTAAGCCCCTGACATCCCTTTTAAGAGGGGAGGAAGGACGCATCTCAAAAAATGCCTCCAAAAATACAAA
This sequence comes from Pollenia angustigena, assembly GCA_930367215.1. NCBI lineage: Eukaryota > Metazoa > Arthropoda > Insecta > Diptera > Polleniidae > Pollenia > Pollenia angustigena. Next base: position 94,050,803 of record OV884056.1, on the reverse strand, counting down.
AATATCTTTAGACCAGAATGCTCTGGATGCATTTCAAATATTAAAAAACTCGCTAATCTCTAGTGATATAGTTCTCTCTCACCCTGACTTTGAAAAATGTTTCGAGTTAACGACAGATGCTTCCGACTACGCAATCGGTGCAGTCTTATCGCAAAACAAAAAACCTATAACCTTTCTTTCCCGAACACTAAGTAAAACCGAAGAAAATTACGCCACAAACGAAAAAGAAATGTTGGCTATAATTTGGTCGTTAAATTCTCTGAGAAACTATCTGTACGGATCCCGAAGGGTAATCATATTCACAGACCACCAACCTTTGACATATGCTCTTAGTAGTAAAAATACTAACAGCAAAATGAAGAGATGGAAAGCCATCTTAGAGGAATATGATTATGAACTCAGATATCAACCCGGTAAAACAAATGTAGTGGCAGATGCACTATCTAGGGCACCACAAATACATTCAATGACAGCAACTCAACATAGCGATGAAAGTTCATCAGACAATAAAATACCAGCAGTGGAATGCCCTATAAACGTCTTCAAAAACCAAATCCATATTTTACAACCATGATAACTACAAATTCGAAATTCCCTTTCCAACTTATCATAGGCATATAATAAAAAAAACCGTACTACACCAAAAAAATATTAATTTCGATTCTAAAAAAATATCTTAATCCTAGCGTAATTAATGGACTATTTACTACTGAACCAATTATGGGAGTAATTCAAGAATTTTATTCTGAACATTTCATAAACTATAAAATAAGATTCACACAGTCACAGGTCAAAGAATTAACTAACGATGTAGAACAAGAGGAGGTCTTAATCAAAGAACACAGAAGAGCCCACAGAAATGCTAAAGAAAATAGAGAGCAAATAAAGAAAGACTTCTATTTCCCAAAAATGACAGAAAAATCCAATAGAATTGTTAAAAATTGTCAAGTCTGCAGAGAACAAAAATATGATCGTCGTCCTAATAAATAGTTTTAGCCTTTGGTATCCCTCAGTCCATAGTCATAGACAATGAAAAATCCTTAAATTCCGTATCAATAAATTTTCTTCTTAAAGATCAATTCGGCATCGAAATCTACACTACTCCACCCTACTCTAGTTCTGTTAATGGTCAAATAGAAAGATTTCATTCCACTCTTTCAGAGATTATGAGATGCTTAAAACAAGACAAACTCCACACTACTTTTCATGACTTACTTACTAGAGCAATACACGAGTATAACAGGTCAATTCATTCCACCACCGGTAGAAAACCGATAGATATATTTTTTAACAGAAACTCAAGTAATGATCCAAACAAAGCAATTTTGGACAAACAAGAAATCATCAGTCGTTTAACAGAAAAACAGAAACAAGACCTAGACTACCATAATCAAAATAGGCACGAAATAAAAACTTATTCACCAGGAGAAGAAATCTTTGTCAGAGTTAATAAGAGACTAGGTTCAAAACTGACTCCAAGGTACAAAAAAGAAATAATCAAGGAAGATAGAAACTCCACCGTTTTAACAATGACAGGCAGAATTGTTTATAAAAGTAACATTAAGAGAGAATAAATTACCATTACAGATTTTATTTAACATTTGCAAAAACTGAAGTCCAAATTTTGGATTACACTTCTTCGTACGTGGTAACAATCAATGGAGGTACAGCAAAAATTCAGCAAGGAACTTTTACTATTTTACATACAATAAATCTGGCACAATATGCAATATCCATATCCAATACCCACACATTTATCCAACAAAACATCCCAAATCACCATAACCTGTATCCCGTCCTTATCCATGAATTAAGCCTAACTGAAAATATTTTAGAAAATATAACACCCACTATAAAAAATAAAAGAGCAATAAATGCCATAGGTACTATTTGGAAATATATCGCAGGATCGCCGGATCACGACGTAATATAAATGATCTTAATAAAAATAATAATAAACAAGTGTACGTTAACGAAGCTTTTAATAAAAGATTAAAAAACCTAACAGACGTAGTAAATAAAATTTCAAATGTAATAAGGAAAGATGTATTATTAGAAAACGAAATAGTTATAAATTTACAGAATAGAGTAAGACTAGTTAAAGAAGAGCTAATAAATATTCAGAATGGAATCGAATGGGCAAAGCTTGGAATTGTTAACCCATTATTATTAGATAAAAAAGAAATTGAAATTGCTACAAGTAAAATTAGAAAAGAAAATATTGTATTTGTAAGCCCTGAAGAGGCACTCCAATTTGCCAAAGTATCTGTCTTATACAGTACTAATAAACAAATATTTTATTTGGTCAAGATTCCCTTAACAAAAAAAGAAACTTACGAAAACGTAATTTGAAGACCGGTAAAAAAAGGAAACTCTGTAATTAATTTAGAATTTAAGCAGATTTTAAAAAACGAAAAAACTATATATGGTGTAAGAACTGATTGTGAAAAATATAATAATATAAGAATTTGTAAAGAAAACCAAATAAAGAATATTTCTAATACCAAATGTATTCCTAATCTTATAAGTAGTCAAAATTCTACATGCGTAACGAGCAACAATCATCATATCCCATTAATCGAAGAAATTGAGTCCGGCGTTATCTTAGTAAATAATTGTAACACATCAATTTATATTGATGAAACGCGTAGAAACATATCTGGAACGCTTCTTATCAAATTTCATAACAGCACTATTAAAATTAACAATAGGACTTTTAACAATATAGAAGCCTCACCCTTGCAAATCATCCCCGCATTAATGCAGCCCGCTCCTTTTGAAAGCGACCATATTAATTTCTTGTCCCTCGAAGCTCTAAACGAGTTACAGATTAATAATACGGAAGTAATTTCAACTATTCAAAGACACTTGAACATTGGAGGATGGTCAATTTCTGGTGTCCTCAGTCTAATTGTCATTTTCATGGCATGCTTAAAAATTTTCTTAAAAAACAAGAAAATAATCGTTTGGGAATCTCAAATTCCACAAACTAATAACGAGCCTCAGGCGAAAATAAGTGTGCAACAAAGTATTGAATCCCCTAAACCAATAGCATTAGAAGCTCCCACTTAACCACCAAGACTAAACAATATTCCGTATTTCTAAATGATTGAGGACAATCAATTTAAGAAGGGAGGAGTTAATAACTAACATATTTATTTTTTTATTAAAGTTCAATTTCCCATGTCGCAATGCAATTGCTGACACACTTTTTAAAGTTAATTTCTTTTAAAGTTCAATTTCCTATGTCGCAATTTAATTGCTGACACATTTAAAGTAAATTTCATTAAAGTTCAATCTCCTCTGTCGCAATTCAATTGCTGACACATTTAAAGTAAATTTCATTAAAGTTCAATCTCTTCTGTCGCAATTAAATTGCTGACATATTTAAAGTAAATTTCATAGTTTTTATTTTCTTTTATTTAAAATGCTGACGACATGTCTGCATTGAATATGATGATTAGCTGCTCAATAAATAAAGGTAGTTAGTAAGTAAAAAGTTGTACTTAGTAATAATTAATAATTTTAATAAGAAAGTCCGATCAAGAAGACATAGTCTTCCGGCACAAAATAATTTAAGTTAAATAAAAAAAAACAGAGGACATAGTCTTCTCTTGAAAAAAAAAAAACAAAAATAAACAAGTGTTTTCATAATTTACCTAAGCCCAAAGAATACCATCAAAAAAATAAACATAAATTACGGTCTGGTAGCAGCAATAATCCTAGTTATAATAGCCATTTTCTCAACAAAAAGGAAAACAAATTATAATATAAAAGAAATACCTACAACATATGTAAGTTAACACCCTTCTGGCCCTCAACGCGTTAAACTCACGGCAACACGCGCATGACACAAATGCAATTCAGCATTTTTATCAAACGCAACCGGACACCACCAATTGCGCGCGTGTTGGCAATTTAATGTTAAGACATAATTTAATTAAGTATTAGTAAGCATATTTTAGTTTAAAGTTAAGTTGCGCGTGTTGATAATTTAACGCAGTAAGCATATTTTAGTTTAAATGTTAGGTTTATATTAATTGATTTAATTATGAATTAGTTAGTTCAATTCTAGGACGCGGACACAAATAATCATTGTCAATAACTTAATCGGTGTTTCAATAAATAATTTTTATAAATTAAAATCGGTGTTTAATTTAAAAGGTGAGTTGGGTCCCATGGGTGACCCAACCCTTATTATACCCTTCACCACAGGTGTAAAAGGGAAATTTTTAGTAGAACATATTTTATAAAGAACTCGGGAAAATCGGTTCAGATACAAAAAAGTTATGACCAAAATTATTTTTTTTTTTTTAAATACCAATTTTCGGTAACCATGGATCTTCCCGAGTCCAAGTTTTATAACACAAATAAATGGTAAATTTCTTGCTCAACACGTCGGTATATAAATCTGTCAAATCGGTTAAAAAATGGCTGAGTTATAATCAAAATACTGAAATCCCAAAAGTTACTCTTTTTTATACCCTTCACCACAGGTGTAAAAGGGTATATATAAGTTTGTCATAACGTTTGTAATTTCCACAATATTGATTTTAGACCCCATAAAGTATATATATTCTGGGTCCATATGAGAAGAGAAGTTGATTTAACGATGTCCGTCTGTCCGTCTGTCCGTCTTACGTTTGATATGTGTTTTCCGGATAATCCAGACATGATAGCGGCTAGGTTGTTTTACATTTATGTCACATATAGTCCACCATTTCTTGCTATTGAAATTCAGCAAGATCGGTCCACAAATGGCTGAGATATGATCAAAAAACCACGACTGCCTCTAATTTTTTCCAAAAATCCCTTGTTGTTGTTGTATTTTTATTGCTTTTTTCTGTATATCTGGAGAACGGTAAGAGCCAAAGTTTCCAAATTGGGTACACACATTTTGGTTGTCAATACACACCACCCTACAAAATGTGGGCGGGATGGGAGAAGTGGGCGTGGTACCTCCCGTACAAAAAAAAGTAAAAATTGTATAAAAACCTTAATTTTAGGGCTGTCATATGTCCTATGGATATGACTTATATACCAAAATATCGGAAATTTTTAGTAGAACATATTTTATAAAGAACTCGGGAAAATCGGTTCAGATACAAAAAAGTTATGACCAAAATTATTTTTTTTTTTTTTAAATACCAATTTTCGGTAACCATGGATCTTCCCGAGTCCAAGTTTTATAACACAAATAAATGGTAAATTTCTTGCTCAACACGTCGGTATATAAATCTGTCAAATCGGTTAAAAAATGGCTGAGTTATAATCAAAATACTGAAATCCCAAAAGTTACTCTTTTTATAATTAAGTTTGTTTTTTTTATAATTAAGTTTGCTTAAATATATGTACACATATGTAGGTATATATATATGCCTAAAAGCCAATTTAATGGAAATGTTATTTTTAAGCACGTTGGTATATAAATCTGCCAAATCGGTTAAAAATGGTTAAGTTATGTGCAAAATACTCCAAAAAAGGACTAAAAACATTAACATTTTTATAAAAACTAAAATTTTACAGCTGTATTATGACCTATTCATACGTTTTAAAAATTGTATAAAAACCTAAATTTTAGGGCTGTCATATGTCCTATGGAAATGACTTATATACCAAAATATCGGAAATTTTAAGTAGAACATATTTTATAAAGAACTCGGGAAAACCGGTTTTTTTTTAAATACCCATTTTCGGTAGCCATGGATCTTCCCGAGTCCAAGTTTTATAACACAAATAAATGGTAAATTTCTTGCTAAACACGTCGGTATATAAATCTGTCAAATCGGTTAAAAAATGGCTGAGTTATAATCAAAATACTGAAATCCCAAAAGTTACTCTTTTTTTTTATAATTAAGTTTGTTTTTTATTTTATAATTAAGTTTGTTTTTTTTATAATTAAGTTTGCTTAAATATATGTACAAATATGTAGGTATATGTATATATGCCTATAAGCCAATTTAATGGAAATATTATTTTTAAGCACATTGGTATATAAATCTGCCAAATCGGTTAAAAATGGTTAAGTTATGTGCAAAATACTCCAAAAAAGGACTAAAAACATTAACATTTTTATAAAAACTAAAATTTTAGAGCTGTATTATGACCTATTCATACGTTTTAGATATCAAAATATCGGAAATCTTTAGAAAAACTCGGAATATCGGTAAAAAAAAAAGTAATGTCAAAAATATAGTTTTTTTTAATACCTATTTTCGTGAACCATAGAACTTCCCGACTACAAGTTTTATCACCAAAGTAAATGGTAATTTTATACTTTAAGATGTCGGCATGAGCAAATACTGAAATTCGATCAAAACTTAACGTGCTATATATTAATTAAACTTTTAATATATTTAATAGCACGCAATCATGTGCAAATAATTAAATAAAACTAAACGATATATATTTTATAAATATACATGTATATATACATGTATTTAAATATATATATAAACTTCTGTTCTTTCCAAACCATGGTGAAGGGTATATAAGATTCGGCATAGCCGAATATAGCACTCTTACTTGTTTTTTTATTAACAACCTAAAGGTTGTTTTAAGTGGCGCCCGAGCAGGGACATCCTTTATAAAAGAAAGGATCGTCCATGAAATTAACGGTTTGGTTCGTGAAGGATAAGTTCCGTAGTATATTATGTGAAAAAAAAATTATTTTTAAAGAAGTGTGAATCAAAACCCTTTTTTTTATGTGAACAATTGTAGTAAATGTGAATTGTGAGAAATATAATTTGGTAATGGAAATACTACTTTGATTAAAGGAAAAAATACATGTTCTCTTTAAGAGGAGCTCTGATAATTGTTTATATTTTTTAAATATGCTATAACTAACTAAAGTGACCAATATGAAGCCCATGGCTTCAGCGTGCTGCGATCCTGAACTCCAGGCCCTCCAGCGCGTAAAAAGATTTTTTGTTTGTCACTATATAAAAAATAAAAGAGTCCTCTGGTAAAACGTGTAACCTTCCTTCAAACGCTTTTCGCTTAATTGCGAGATTACAGATGGCTAAAGAGCGCTCACATATCCTCGCAAGTTGCAGTAAACATAAGAACCCGCACTACTGAGTGGGGACGAGCAAAATCTTTTTCCTGGTAATCAAGCAACGGTTGGCAAGGTTCACCGGGTGAGACCGATCGTGCCTTAGTACGACTTAGCGGTAGCTCTGTTTGAAACAGGATAACGCGATCCTCCTTCCATGGCTATAACCGAACAATTATTAAATAATTAAAATAAAAAAATATATAAAAAGCAATTTAGAAGGAAATATGCCAAATAAATTTTATTCTTTTTATTGAAATATGCTAAACAAATTTTATTTTGAGAGCATTGTAACCTAAATAAAATAAAAAATCTAAATAACAAATAAAATTTTAAGATAAAAATGAAATAGAAATAATGAAATGGAAAGTCTTAAAGGTGATATTTCCTTAAATATCATAAAAGGAAAGAAAATTAAATAATGAATTAAAAATTATAACAAGGAAATTATAACATAAAAGTGTTATGTTAAGTAATGAATTAAAAATTATAACTACAAAATTGTAAAAGGAAAATTATTTTGTAAATATAATAAAAAGATAACGAAGTGAAAAATTTGGAAATTTTATTCCCTTAAATATTTAATAAAAAATTTTTTCTTTTTTTAATATTCTAAAATAATTCAAATACTGTGCAAAAGTAAAATTTTGAGTAAAGAGGGTTAACACAAGATTCAAGTGATTTAATTCACCACGTAGAGGTTCCGTTAAATGTCTTTAAAAACCAAATTATAATCAGAGAAGGTAAGGAGTTGCATAGCAACATGCAACCACATCCTGGATTTACAAGACATCATGCAACGCTCGAACAAATAACTTCGCAAAGATTGACAGAAATTTTAAAGAAATGCCTTAACCCAAACTGCATTAATGGTGTTAAAATTCCAGAATGCTTTATTCCACTGCTTAACAGTATTTATTTAGCTCATTTTATTTCATACAAGATAAGAATTACTCAGAGGTTAGTAGAAGATGTCGCTAATGAAGAAAGGGTTTGTAGAATTATTGAAGATGAGCACAAAAGAGCTCATCGGAATGCTAAAGAGAATAGTCTTCAGATTCTCGAAAGGTACTATTTTCCCCGCATGAGGAGCCTTATTTGCCAGTACACTCGGAACTGCGAAGTATGCAGGTTAAACAAGTATGACAGACACCCCTACAAACCTAAATTACAGGCCACACCAATTCCAAAATATTCTTGCGAAATTTTGCATATCGATATTTTTGAAATTCAAGGCTTTAAATTCATTAGTTGCATCGATAAATTTTCAAAATTCGCTAAGCTTTTTCATATTAAAAATCGTTCGGCAATCCACCTAAAAAGTAAGCTAACGAAAGTTCTTCATTATTTTACGGTGCCTCGCCTGGTTGTGCTGGACAATGAGAAAGGTTTTCTTACGCCCACAATATTAAATTTCATCAGATCACTGAACATAGAGATATATTTTACTCCTGTACAAAGGAGTGAAGTTAACGGACAAATCGAAAGGTTTCACTCAACCTTAATATAGATTTATCGGTGTTTATCTAGGGAAACAAAAAATATGGGGACTAAAGACATGATAAATCTCGCTGTCGACCGCTACAATAATACAATTCATTCGGTCACTAGGAGGAAACCTTCCGACGTATTCTTTAACCGGTCCGAACGCTTTAATTACCAGAACTTAGTAAATTTTCGAGATCAGGTAAATCAAGATATTCGTGGTCTTATTGAACACAATCAAAAAGCCACAAATGATAGGCTTAGCAAAACAAGATCAGACCCAGCGAACCTTGAAGAAGGCGCGGAAGTCATAATTAGGAACAAACAGATAAAGCCTAAGCACAAGGCACTTTACAGGAAGCACGAGGTATCTGATAATAGCAGAGTAACGCTAAAAACAACAACGGGAAAAAGGTTCCATAAAGCTCATGTTAAATATCTAAAGTGATCCTTGCACCTGCCCTTGAGAATAAAATTTACTTAAATACTTTAATAAACTTTAAAAAATTTACAATATTTAATACTATACAGGATTGTACAGGGAAAACTATGTTCTTCCTTGAAAATAAAATTCATTAAATTTCCTTTGAAGAGTACTATTATAAAAATTGTTCAATATCTAATACTATGCGAAAACTATGTTTTTCCAAAAAAATAAAATAGTAATGTAGTAATTCTAGAACTAGCAAGAACATATAAAATGTTATATTATAGAGATCATTTCACTATATAACTCTAATCCATATATTGTACATTATTTTATATTTTACCACTTAAGCACATTTCTGTTATTTTCCATTACTGGTGCCTACCATGTCTATGAATATAATTCACCCCTTATAACCGTAAAAAATGGAGAGGGCTGGATTATAAATGGGCACCTTAGCTTCGTACATGTGATTAATCTCAGGAAACTGGAAGATATGTTACACACCACTGCTGATGTGTTTGCAGCCGTAGAGAAAGACGAGATAAGCAGAAATACGTTCGAATATTACCTCCGGAAAGCATTTGAGCGCATAGAAACGATCAAAGGTATTACAAGAAGCAAACGATCAGTTGATTGGATTGGTACGGCATGGAAGTGGATTGCAGGAAATCCGGATGCAACTGACTGGAATCAAATACTAAATAGCCAAGAGAGACTAGTTAAGAACGATGATCACCAATTCATCATAAACAATAAATTGTTCGATACAACAAATGAACTGGTGAAAAGGATAAATAGGTTGATCCACGACTTCGACAACACGATTTCCAAATCCGACTCGGAAAGAGTCATTAGCGAATCATTAAATCAGCTGATTATTATTAAGGAAGACATTGAGGAAGTCGTACGAGCCTGCCAACTGGCAAAAACTGGTGTGATAAATACTAACCTGTTGGATCTGATGGAAGTTAAAAAAATAGTTTCCGAAATAGGATCGATTCATTATACTAATGAAGTGGAAGCTATAGAGTATGGAAAACCAAGTATAATATCAAACGGAACATCGCTATTATATGTGCTGTCCATACCAAAAGTAAATGCAATAAAATATGACCGAATCCTGGTAAAAGCTGCGATAATTCAAAATCGACAGCTTGATTTAAGATATAACACAGTGCTCTTAAGCCATGAAAATATATATGGTATCAAGGACAGTTGTTCCACAATTAATAACACTACCGTTTGCGCACTTAATCAACTGAAAAAACTTAATGATGACGATTGCCTATCAAAGATCTTAAGGAACGTTAACGCAAATTGCACATTTCTCTCCAATAAAGAAACAATAATAGAACAAGTGGAAGATGACCTAGTATTTGTTACAAATTTCAAGGGCGAGGTTTACACTCAGAAGCACAACATCAGCTTGAACGGCACATATTTAATACGGTATACTAATGAAACAATTGAGATTGGAAAACAGAGATTTACAAACAGGAAAATCACCAATTTGCAGGCTCTTCCTCCTCTGTTGAACGTTTATGAAAGGGAGCGCAAGCTTGACGTCAATTTCCTACATGAGCTTCATGAAAGTAATATTAAACACATCGACCACCTGAAATATCACCTGAATATCTCTCTGGTATCACAAATTATTGAATTCCTTTTGTTTGCCTTGTCTGCTGCGGTCCTAATAATTTTATGGAGGAAGATATTTGGACGTATTAAAACTCCAACCCTAAACATTTCAGAAGACAGAGTCAAGGAATCAATATGATCAGCGGGACGCTGATATTTAAACGGGGGGGAGTTAACACCCTTCTGGCCCTCAACGCGTTAAACTCACGGCAACACGCGCATGACACAAATGCAATTCAGCATTTTTATCAAACGCAACCGGACACCACCAATTGCGCGCGTGTTGGCAATTTAATGTTAAGACATAATTTAATTAAGTATTAGTAAGCATATTTTAGTTTAAAGTTAAGTTGCGCGTGTTGATAATTTAAGGCAGTAAGCATATTTTAGTTTAAATGTTAGGTTTATATTAATTGATTTAATTATGAATTAGTTAGTTCAATTCTAGGACGCGGACACAAATAATCATTGTCAATAACTTAATCGGTGTTTCAATAAATAATTTTTATAAATTAAAATCGGTGTTTAATTTAAAAGGTGAGTTGGGTCCCATGGGTGACCCAACCCTTATTTTTTTATTAACAACCTAAAGGTTGTTTTAAGTTGTATATAGTCGCTCCTGACCATCAAAACTTTTGGTCATCGCTCCACACTACGGGGAGAGGAGTAATGGAGACCCCCATAATATCAGCAACAACAACAACACAGCCACCAACAAAACCTCCAAGATTAATAAATAGCTATTCCTAAGAAACAACACAAATTTAAATGTACATATAATATTAAGCAAAAAGTAATTTTTGAACTATTTATATTTACAAGACTAAACAGAACTCTTAAGAAATGACACATACATATGTATTTAAATTGAACTATGTATTTATGTGGACGATGATTCAAAAATGTTTTATTTTATTATTACGTTAACTTAAATCTGTGCAATTTATATTTAGTATTATTTATAATATCATTATTCACAATTTGAATTTCGATACCGCCTTATTGTTTCTTAAATTTGCTAATTTTTTCAATTCTGTATGCTTAACCAAAAATAACAGTTAAATCATACGATGCATTAACTGCAAGGTACATAAACATACATATACACATGAATGTAAATGACACTCTCTTGAGTGGTTCTTGTTTATTGTTATGGTTTTTGTTGTGTATTAAATTTAAAGCGATTTAACAAACATGTTAATAAATTAGTTTTTTAGTCTATGATAAAAACACCAACGAAAAGGTTCTTTTATTTTGCGCGTACAATTTAAAACTACAAACAACAAACAAGCAATTCATAAGAAATTAAATATGTATTTTTTTATTATTTTATTAATAACCAATAGACTACGCATTTTTGCAATAAGTTTAATTTCTATAAAAACAGTAAAGAAGAGGCAGTTGTAATTGAGTAGTGAAACTAGTAAATTAAATTGTCGTTTTTTTAAGTGAGTTCAAACACAAATCATAACTCGCGTGTGCTTAAAATATAGCTTTTAAAAAATTTACTTAATATAGGTAAGAAAACAAAGGTAAGATTGGAAATGGTAAAAGCAAAAGAAATGTAAAAAAATTAATAGCAAAGAAAAAAAATAAATTTGTGGAATGTTTAAATAATTAAAAAAAAAAAATGTAATTGCCTTTTTTATTTCCAAGAAAAAGGAAATGAATTCGTCAATTGCAGGAAAATCTAGAAAATGCTGGATGTGGTGAATGTTCTGGAATAAAGAAGTTTGAAGACGATTTGTTTGCAAAACAAACAGATAGTAAACATTTTTATTTCATAAATTATCACAAATTAGAAGCATCTTCTTTTTTCAGAAATATTAAGGGAACAAAACAAAACAGTTATGGAAGTGCTTGCTGAACAAACTGTGTTGACAAAACTTTTGATTAAGCAGGTCGAAACTGCGAACAGCCTTTCAAAATCGTTTCCAATTTTATCTAAAGCAGCATTGCATGAAATTGAAGACCAAATAAATGAAAACAACAAACAAACATTTATATCTAAGTTTTTTTTTATTAAAACTCTATTAACTTTATAAATATTCATAGTTAAAAACTTAAAATTTAAATTGTGTAGTAGTACTTCCTTTTTTATTTAATAGCTATATATTTATGTAGGTTGTTGCGATAAAGGAGCTTATAAGAAAAAACATAGTAACGAATATTGGCAGTATTATATCCGAAGATGTTTTATATAAATTCAATATAGATGGCACTCACGGAAAGAAGAGGCTTAAAGACTTTAAAAATCTTTACATTGTTATTGAAGCAAAATTTTAGAAATGTAATTACGATAAGTAATTGAATACTAATAATCGAATTTTTTAAATTAATTTGTAGAAGCAGTGAAAGCTAATCCAGACATTGACGATATTGAAGGAAATGGCAGTAAGTTTAATAAAAAAAACATTTGAAAAAAGGATCCCTTAACAAATTAAAAACGTTTTAATAAATATGTGTATTGACGTATTTAAAAACCTTTTTAAATTAGATTAACTTTTTTTTGAATAGTAGTATAAATATGGGGATTTTGTATATGATTTTTCCTCCCTACGTGATTCCCATAAGAAGGAATTTTTAAATTTCAATTTCCTCCCTACGTGTTTTCCCATAAGGAGGAATTTTTTCTTCCCATAGGGAGGAATTTTTAAATTGAAATGTTACTTTAAACTTAGATATTCTAAAATTAATTTTACAACTTATTTTTTTTTTGCTCCAATGGATTTTTCCAAAGGAGGAATTTTAAATATAAACAAAATAAAAAAATGTGAGTAATTTTAAATAAAAAAAGAGAATTATATAAAATTGATTATATTTTCTTCAATGAAGAGAAATTTAAAAATGTGTACAAATAAATTGTTTGAGTATTTTCAAATAATATAGAGAAATGTGTAATATATTTAGAATATGCAGCACATGTAAGTATAGAGATTAACTCACTTTGAAATTTTGCCATTAATATAAAAAGGCTGAGGGAGTATATTCCACATCATTATTCTAATTGCCACTTTAAAGGAAACTTAAGAAAAATAGTAAGCAACTCGTACATAATAAAGGTATATTTAATTATTTATTATTATTTTTCTCGTTTGTTTTCAGATGTATAAAAAAATTGTGAATATTGCCCAAGGTATTAAGCCTGAGTATATTAGAATAGATGATATACCTTTAAGCAGTTGAAAAATTAAGTTAGAATATCTTAGTTTAAATTAAAAACTTACGATTAAAAAACAAATCTTTTATTTGGCAACTATCTATTAGCAAAGCCGCAATGAATAATCAAACAAATGAAAATAACCAAAACAACAGAAGAGAAAGAGTTGTTGTAACGGAAGTCCTTATATTACCGCAGATAGATTTGCCGATATTCCTGGCGATGTATGACGGGCAGGACGAAGTTTTAAGATCTATACCACCGATATGGCAACTGTATGACGACATGGATAAAATTCTCTTGGATACGATAAAGAATTGGGAAGAAAAACAATAATTATATTTTCTAATTTTTTTTTAATTTATTCTTAAAAATTCTTAAAAATATATTAAAATAAACTTAAAACTAATATATCATTGTAATATAAATTAAAATAATTAAATAATTTTAAAATTAGTGTGAAACATATGTTTTTACATCTTAAATAAATAAAAACACAACAATAAACACCACATAAAATTTAAGTTTCACTCTGAATTCGAAGAGTTTTCCAGGCGGAGGTTTTTGCAGCCAAAAATGGCTGCTGATTTGGCACGTGTTTCCGGCACTGAGAACTCGCAAGTAAACTTTTTCATTGATAGTCAGGCGGCGTTTAAGGCTATAACCGCTGAATACTCATACTCCTCTGTCGTCCAGGAGTGTAGGGACTCGATAGATAGACTCTGTGCCAATAGGAGAGTGCATATCTACTGTGTTCGCGGTCACCAGGGCATAGAGGGCAACGAAGAGGTGGAAGAATTGGCGAAACGGGGGGCCCCTTTACCACACGATAGGATAATGGCCATCCCGGCTCCAATTCAGAATATAAGGAGAGATACGGACTCTGCTATACGGATTAGATCAGAGGCGTTTTGGGAAAACACAAGAACGTGCAGGGTTTCCAAGGTAATGTGGGGATCCTACGATCCGGAGTCGACGAGAATTCTTCTGTCGCTATCGATAAGGGACTGTAGACTTCTGATAGGTTTTATAACGGGTCATTGTTAGACTGCGGTATACGCCCGTAGGGCGGGGCGGTTGAATAGTGACAATTGTAGATTTTGTGAGGTACCAGGGGAAAAGGAGACGGTAAAGCACTTGCTATGCTACTGTCCGGCACTCGTGCGCTCCAGGGCGAACTGTCTGGGAGATCATTATTTCCAAGATCTCGGAGAAATCTCTGGAATTGGGTTAATGAGACTCCTGGCATTCGTCAAGAGAGTGTGGGGTACTCTGGATACCATCACATCTGACTGACCTTTTTACTGACTTTCTTCTGCGGGTTATCGTACAATGTGGTAACGCTAGGGACCTATCTGATCTATGCGGGGTCTTCGTGACCGGCCACTCTAACCTAACCTAAACCTACCTAACCTGAATTCGAAGACTATTATAAGTAAAAGTTTTACAATTTTTATTTAAAAATAATCTAAAGTATTTATTTGGATATTGGCCAGCAGAACAAAAGTACTCAGCAGGTTTGTTTTTAGGAAAATAAAATGCAACCCAATGCTCTCCAGGCTTATGTGATGGATCAGTGTTAGCAACGTAAAATGACGGTTTTAAAACTGGGTGTGTTGGTAATTTAATTCATGCAAATACACCTTTAAATTTATATTTTGTTAAATTATTGGAGGTCAGAGTATCTTTAATATTAATTGAATTCATAGTGTTTGAATTATATTACGCGTTCTATTAATTTCTATAACACTATCAAATTCACAGTATACTAAGCACGTTATTGCTTCAACAATAGGTTTTCCAAAACGCCCTTCAATACGAATAGTTCCCTGGTTTATTAAGTTACCGCAATTGGAATTATTATTATGATCTGGTGTCAAGTCGAAAGCAAGTAAAAAATATCCGTTATCAAAAAGTTCTTTAGTTATTTGATGACCTTTATCGAAATGATGAATTCCAGTTCCTTTAAATAGTGTTTGATAACCACGAGTACTTATTATTCCTCCGTTATTGTAGTTAAGTTCAATTGGTTGTGCAGGAAATTGTACTCCTCCATTAACAACCAAATTAAATCTTTGTAAATTAATATGTTGAAAGTTAAATGGATTTTCTTTTTTCTCTCCAGTATATGCTTTATTAGACACCATTCCAAAAATTAAAAAATTCGTTAACTGTCCTAGTATAACGTTATCTAAAGTTAATGAGGGATTTCCAGGGTGTATTGTAAACGTTTTATTTACACTCTTTTATAAGGATAAATAGCATTTCTTGATTGTAATACATTATGATGAGCCATTAGAATATTATGATTAATAGTAAGATGGTTTATATATAAATGAGCTTCATGTATTTTAATAGAGGATTCATTTTTATCGCCACCTTCAAAAATGTAAAATTCGGTTTTTCCAAATTTAATGTTACCTTTAGATCAACAATATTAAGCAAGTATTTTTGTTGGTTAAATACATTAACATGAAGTTTTCCAAAAAGCTCTACTCTCTCCCATCCTTAAATAGTTTTTTTCTCTTGTCTAAATCAGGATTTTCTTTATCAACTAATGAATTTATTTTATTTGTATTAATAGCCCAGCCACATGATTCAAGATGTGTAGATCTGGCATCATTTCCATAATTTAACAATTTTTCAATATAAGCCCTATAGTGATAGTTATTGTCTTTTCTTCAATACATTTGTTTCAATACATTTTACTGTAAAATATTTTAAACTTGAAAAATATGAACCCCAATGTAAACCATTTTAATTATTATTTTATTATTAAAGTATTTATAAGCCCTTTTAAATCTGTAAAACTTCAAAAACAAGAACCTATAAACAAATGTAAAACATTTTAGTATGTAGAAGAAGTAATTTTTCAACAGGATGGCGACCCTAAGCACACATCCAAAATAGTGACGGAATGCCTCTCTGGACAAAAATTTGAGTTGATGAAGTGGCCAGCTCAAAGTCCCGACCTCAATCCGATTGAGAATTTGTGGTCAATCGTGAAAAGACGGATGGGACAGTATTCAAGAGCACCAACAAATTTAGACGAACTTTGGGGCAGGGTTGAAACAGAATGGCGAAGTATTCCAAACGAAATTATTGAAAACTTGGTTGAGAGTATGCCAAGAAGATGTAAAGCTGTGTTAAAGAACAAAGGGCTTTGGACCAAATATTAAAAGTTACTGTAAGTTACACCAAATTTCTTAATATTACAAAAGTGCATAAGTGAGTACATGCCGTTTTTTTTCTCTTTCGTTAAATTTTGTTTAAGTAATTGTTATTGTTTGGTCAAGTGTTATACCTCTATCAATGAAGAAGACAATAAAGAGTAAAACAAAAAAAAAAATTATTTGATTTGCACTATTATTTAAAAAGTTATGCAGTGTAAACCATGGTAAGTACTAACATGTACTCATTAAAACTCCCCACTGTATATTTACGTATTTGTAACCCTTTTTGAATAAGATTTACTTTATTTTGTATACATTTTGATTTAATAAATGTTTTTATTTAAAAAAATGTAAAAGTGATTTTATATTTACAGTATTCACCGGTGGTGTGACACATTTTTTTGGGACTTTCTAAAATTCGGTTCTTTTTGAAATAATACCTAGGACAACTATTGTAGTAACTAAAACTAAACACGTTCATTGAGAATAGGAGTGTTACTTGTCAAGTGGTGCCTGTTAGGTGTTAATTGACCCCCTCCAATGTAAAAGTGATAGGTCCCTTTCATATAAAGGGTTAGAACTAGAGCTGGTCTCTACCGCCAAAGAACCTATCACGGGACTGCTTTGGTGTCAGTTCGCTTCCATCTAGGGATCACAGACTTAAGTAAATCTGACTGCATCCCAAATCTACTAAATAGTAAACCTTCACGCTGTACACCAACCAACGGTGAGCATGTGGCACCAGTAGAAGAAATAGATGAGAGCATGATATTATTGAATGGGTACAAAGAACAAATCGAAATTGATAACTTATCAATTGAAATAGATGGCACCTTCATAATTCACCACTTGAATTCTACAGTACGAATCGGAAATAAAACGTATCTTACAACTTAGGTCACCCTTACTAAACCATTACCGGCATTGTTGCAACCATGAAGCTCTAATGTCTAAGAACAATTGATAACGTTAGAAAGAATGGAGGTAGTTAACGTCAACAACTCTTACATAAACGAAAAACTGCAAGTTGAAAACAAAATTAACCTAACCATCAATATTGGATTGGTAATAACTATTAAAATATCGATCATTATTATTATCTACATAATAAATAATAAAAGGACAAATGGAACCGACGAGGTTGGATGTAATTCATCCAACAATAATACAGAATCCACAAAAACAGAGCATAAAACAGAAAGTGTAGCTGAGCAACAGTCAACCAAGTGAAACATCTATTTATCATTACCATTAAGGGGTTCTAAAAAGAAAAAAATCCATGACCTTCCATTTTTTTGATACAGAGTTATTCATGCGAGGACGCCTGATCTTACACGCAAAGAAAAAAATATGATCGGACGTGGTTACGGTAACTACACTATGTTTATTGTAAAAATATATTGTTATCGTACACAAATAATTATTATTTTTATTTAATATCAGCAATATTATAGTTACTGTTAACACACAATGTTTATCGCAATTATACATTTGAGTATTGTTGACAGACAAATAATTATTTTTCTAACAACTAAAAATTGATTAATTTCAAACCATATTATATTGCTCACAACCATACCATGATATTAAATAGCCATAACATGATAACTTTCTATACATTTATCATAATTTGTTTAAGATGCAATCAAAATAATTTTTGCTCTAAAAAAGTTTGTTAGCGCCATTTGTAAAATAATTTTCCATCAGTTGTGTCGTTTGTTTTACATATGCCTATCTAATTATTTGTTAGTGAGTGCGTTAACAATTAAAAAAAAATTTAAAAAATAAATAAATTGTATTAACATTAAAACAAATTGTAAAGTGCCACAAAAGAAAAAATCGATGCAAAAAATTTGATTTTCTTTATAGTTGTGAAAGCACCACTGTATCATAATATGCTTACTTCCATTTGATTAACTTGACAGTAATATGACATCTTAACTTATTATGATTAACATGATAATAATATAATTAAGGGAAAAATATTATGATGTAATATTACGAATATTTTTGGTCATAATATGTTCAATAATAATCGTAATATGGTGACTACAATCATGAATCTTATCATAATATGTTGCTCTTAAAATATGTTTTCCACAACCATGTTTTTTGCGTGTAGAGGGGAAGGAGTTAACACATTAAACATAACAATAACAATAGCAACTACAGTAGCCAACAACTTTCAAAACGTGCCAACTTTAAATCTGCAAACTCAACAGACTATCAAATTGCTCAATAATAAATTCCCAGACGAAATTTAAATCAACACACGCGGCAAGTGATGATTGATTGGATTGTTGGAAAAACAACATCAGCAGGTTATTAGTTAAGTTAAAATTTTTATTGTAAATTCTTTGCAGTCGGTTTTTTAACAGTAATTAATAGAGTTGGTTTTGTTAACTCTAAAAAAGTTACAAATAAAAAATATTTTTTTTTTTTTTCAAAAATGTATTGCGTCAAAAATGGGAATCTTTTGAGAAAAAAATTAAATTATTTTACGAAAATAATAAACACAATGAATACTGCAAATAGTTATTTAAAGTTTTAAAATTGTCAACCAAAAAAGGTGAGAAAATGTTATCATTAAAAGGTTTAATACGCGTTTATTTTCATAGACACACGAGACTATATAATTTGCGCGTTGTTAAATTCATTTGTTTCAACGACATGCAAATTTGAAAACGCGTCTGGAAAAAATAAAAGAAAAACTCACAATTTCTGATGCTCCTGAAAGCTTTGCTGTAAGAATTTCGTGTATCAAAAAAAAATTTGGGTGAATAAATACTTTTTGGAAAGTTATACAATTCAACCCATTTTAGTTATCGAAGAAAATTCAAATGGAGACTTGACTGGCTTCTATGCATATTTCGATGGAAGTTTGTTTCAGTTTGATTAATGTATTGCAAGTTTAGATACGTGTTTTAAAATGGTTAACGTTTTTTCTTTCAATTACCCAAAAGCTTGCAAGCCACTTTGGGTTTTCATACAATTTTATTTTTTTGATATTAATTCAACTTTTTATTGCAAATCGTCTAAATACAAATAACTGTAATCATTCTAATCAAAAATTAACAATGCTGAGTGAATACCCATGATAATTATTTTCTGGTGTAAAATTACATTGCATTGCCTATTTACCTGTTGGAGTGGTGTTATTTTTAAATTATGTTTATTTCGCTATAATTGTTTTTAATGCTTAATAGTATAATTTTATTATTTGTAAAAAAAAGATGTTCCTATTGGTCAATACATTTACATTTTTATAAAAACTTTGGCTCAATTTTGCATCGGGATCCTTGCAAGCGAAACAATGTTGGGAAATGCTGTTCGAAGGACGAAAGGACTACAAGACAATGCTTCCTGGGAGGAAATAAATACCAAGATACTGCAAGAATTCAGACCAAAAAGAACTTATGCGGAGATTTTGAACTTCTGTCGTAGAGTAAAGAAAGCAATTTGAGTGAATTATTTAGTATATTTAAAAAATGTAAATACGAAACAAATCATATATTTTGTACTATGTTCACACTTGGGTTCTTAAATGCGTTTAAGCAGCTCGAACGTGATTAAGCTCTAATCACTTCAAAATCGAGATAATTACCTATACATTGAAGTGATTTATTAATCACTTCAAATTGACATGATTACAACTAAATCACTTCATAAACCACATAGAATCCACTGAACATACCTCAAATGTAGAATCGCCAACATGATCGTGTACAACCGGCCAAGATTTCTGCTTAATGTTTTTATTTTTTTCCTTAAATAATTCATAAATTTTCATGATTTCATCATTAAAATGATTAAAATAATCTTCTGATAACTTTATAAAAGTGTTTTTATCCATTTTTAATACTTTAAAGAAATATACATAAATTTGTTTGTTTTTTTGTGTGTTTTTGGTGTGTGTTTGTTGTGTTTTTTTTTTTTTCTTAATCATCTGTCATCTTAATCATCTCAAATGTAATGTGAACGGCTTTGATTAGCTAAATCAACATTTTGCTTAAACACGTTTAAAAACCTAAGTGTGAACTTAGCATTAAGGAAACCAGAAAACTTCGACAGAGATCAAGTAGATATATTAAAAAAAAAAATAGACGGACTAATACGAACACATATAATACAACATAAAACTCTGTAGGACCTAATTAATAAGTATACACAGAAAGAGAAATACAGTTCTAAATTTAAAAATTATTAGCCGAAATCCTGCTAAAAAAATAAATGTGATCCGCACTTAACTATTCTCAAAATAAGTAAAAATGATTAAAAAATTAAGTACTCATTTCGTTCAAAAAATACTTAACGCTTGAATTAAGCAAATCAATTCCAAATTTAGCGCAAATTGTGCTTAAATTTAGTAATTCGATCATAATATAAGTGTCTAAAGATAATATGAATATAAAATAAATACCTGTTAAAGCGAGAAATCGCTATTTAGAAGCGTTGTCAGTAATAAAATCCAAAATCACTGTTGCTGCAGCCAATATATTCCCATGCGCTACGCAATAAGACATACAGAGATGCAATAAGGTAAGTCAACAAGTTCTTAACAAATAAAAAGAAAATATAAGATTTGAAGAACCACGACATTCCCTTACTACGAAGCAGGTTTGTAAGGGAAGATATTTAAGAGTAACTGTAGCAAAAAATTAAGGGTGTAAAGCTGATCGTTGAATTCACCAATTTTTATATGCGCTGAATTGTATTGCTTCAAAATAGGAACCCGCCATATAAAATACATATCTTACGTAAGCGATACGGTAAGCGAGACTTTAAGGCTTCTCCCTTACAAACTTGCTTTGTTAGAAGCTCCTATTGGGTTACTAAGCCACAAAACAATCTTCAATTTCGAAGCGATAATAAATCGATTAGATTATACATACACATGCACCACTATACGAATTGATGGATGAACTAACAAAACTTACCCAAGGACGAAAATCGTTGTCCAAGTTTCATGACGACGTGAGAATAGCTGCCGAAGTAGTCACATCAAAGATTGCTATGTCTAGAGAGCTCTTCATTAAATGCATAACAGCACTGCGATAGAAGGTGCAGTGCATACATTTAACAAAAAGCTACAACATGAACGCAATGAGCACACACAACAACTCCATAAAAATAATTAACCTTTTAGAAGTCCTTCGTATCAGCCATTTAACCAACGAAGACCAAATTGGGAACATCAAGACAATCTACACCTGAACGAATGAACACGACTTTAGGTAAAACTAAACAAGTAACCCAAATAAAGTTCCCACAATCAACCCTGGAAAATAAAAAGAAACCCGAGTGGAAATTTTCAACAATCGCAGAAAATACACAAAAACAACCGAATAAGATTAACCCATCATGCACACGACAATAGCAGAATTGCTGCTAATAACTCATGTTATATAATTCATATAAGTTAATGCACAACACATTGCAAATGCAATACACGAACCGCGACGTCAGCACTAGCATTCCAGAGGTGTCTTATTACGAGAACAAGTGAATCGCAATATTCCCACACTATTCAACAGGCGCGTGGACTACGTAATCACTTTTGGTTTAGGCTGGCACTTGATAAGTTATGTGTTAATATTTTAGTTTTAGTTTGGTTTTGAGTTTAAATAAAATAAGTCGTGTTGTGAAGAACAACACGCAACCTTTTTTAAAAAGTAAATATAACTTTATTTTTTTTAATTGGCGCCCGAGCTGATAGGTAAGCAATGACGAAGGGGCCTAACCAAAGGATAAAAAAATCAAAACCAACTCAACGTTTAGGACGAGGAAAAGGTGTGCCCTAGTTAACGAACGCGTTAAACAGGAGGTGGTCACAGGATCACCAGCGGCCTCGCCGTAGGATAAGAAAAATACAGAACTTTAAAAATTAAAGAAATTGTGAAGAATAGTGCTCAGAAAAAATATTACAACAAATTTTATCATAAGAAAAATACGGAATTTAAAAAAAAAATTGTGAATTAAAAAGAATAGTGTTAAGAAAAAATATTACAACAAATTGTATCATAAGAAAAACACAGAATTTAAAAAATTAAAGAAATTGTGAAGAATAGTGCTCAGGAAAAATATTACAAATTTTATCATAAGAAAAATACGGAATTTAAAAAAAAAAATTGTGAATTAAAAAGAATAGTGTTAAGAAAACATATTACAACAAATTGTAATAAAATACAGAATTCAAAAATTAAAGAAATTGTGAATTCATATTAAATTCAAAATAATAATTAATGAATAAATTGTAAAAATATTTTGATAAACAATTTTTCTTCTAAGAAAAAGAATTTGCAATATCTTAGAATAAGATTACAACTTATACAAAATTCTTTAAAGAGAATTAATAGATTTGGAAATACCAGTAGGAAAGCAAATTGTTCACCAGTACGAGAGAATCATTATGTTAAGGTAAGTGACAGATGTGAAAAAATTTGATTGCTATCTATTGAAACATAAAGAAAAGGAGAAACCTATATTCAGTCGTAATTTCCCATAAATCCTTCCTATCAAAATCTGAACAAGTGTTTAAATAGAATAATATGCCTGGTGACAGTATCGTGGACATAACAGAAAGATTAAATAGATCTCTTGCCATGAGCCAATCGCAGAGGCCTAATACTAGTTCCAGTGACCTCACACAGGCTCAGAAGGACGAAGTTAGGGCTATAATGACAGACTTCCTCAGACAAGACATCCCGGACGAAGGGGGTGACCAACCGATAGGAACAATTCGAGTCGAAGAATTAGAAAAAACCCCCGATATCTTGAGATCCCTAAGGGAATTCTCAGGAAAAGCTGGCGAATTCGGCTCGTGGCGTAAGTCCGTAGAGAGGGTACTGGAACTTTTTGATGGCATCAAAGGTACGGGAAGATATTACGCCATACTCCATACGATACGTACAAAGATTGTCGGAGAGGCAGATACTGCCCTCGATTCCTACAGGACGCCACTGGACTGGGCTAAAGTAACGTATTAAGTCAGAATAGGATTATTATAGCACTAACGAGAAGTAATTTTTAGCAATTATTTGTTCATTACAGAAATTATTTAAGTTAACACAAAATACATTCAAGCTAGGAATTCCAATTACCGGCTAAAATCGAATACGGCGTTGAGAATTTAAAATTTAACCACCCTTTATAATTGGAAAATTGTTTTATTCTTGGTGCTTTGTATTAAGATATTTTTTCCCCATAAATAACACCGATAATACCGGTATTGGAATCCCTAGTTCAAACACACAAAACAAAATTTTTTGACAACATTTCTAATAATGTCATTCGAAACTCCTCAAGTTACAAAGATATGTTGGAAAGAAATATAAATTATTTCTTATGCATTTGCTGTTGCTCCTATGGGAATATGCTGAATTAACAAATAGAGCCAACAAACATGAGGTGCAATTATGGATTAAGTTAGATTCAGAATTCACTTGTAACTTTGCCTTCAATAAAGAAAAACATTTTGCGGTTAGAACGCGCTTAATAAAAAACAGGGACCCACGGTTGAATTTTTGGTATGATGAAAAAAATAAAATTTTAAATTTAAAATAAGATTTTATCTTAAGCAAATTAAAGAAAAAAGAAAATCTTTTAACAAAATTTTTTATATTAAATAAATATTTTTTAACGCGTTAGTAATTAAAACAAAATTGGTTAAATATGGCAAATCCAAATAACCTAGTAAGGCCTTCTATCCCTAACTCAGAAGCCCAGAACATTCCTCGAGGTACCATCTCACGCGCAATTACGTTTAGATGACTTAAGGTCCCTTGTTTAGTTTCATATTTTTTTATTTTCATTTTTTCATAATGTTTAAAGAAAAGCACTGAACTTATTTACCAAGTTCTTTCACCCATATGTTTGTTTACATATTTAGTTTCATTATTTAACCAAAAACGCTGAATCTTCTTTAATAAGTTCTTTCACCTTTATGTTTGTTTACCTGAACAAACATAAATGATTAATTAATGATCATTAAACCGGCAAAGAAATAAAATGCAAAATTTTCAAATATTTAATTTTACTTTATTTTTAATTTTGTTATTTTTCTTAGTAGTTAAATTCTACTTGTTATTATTTTGTATATAAGTCATTTATTTTCAATAAATTATCATTAGTCTTTGGATAATCAACAATTGGCGTGTTCAATTTATGTCTGTTTGTGAACAATCAGTTTATGTGCTGTTTTGTTCATCCTTCAAGAAATTGAGATAGTCGGTTACAAGTGCCGTTCTATCAGTTCAACAAATCCTTGTTGTGAATCGCAACAAGGAAACTATACAATTATACATTCCTTATATCGAACATAGCGTTAGATGTTTTGACACAGGACACAGGTTGCACAAGCAACCCTAAACCCTGACTCGTATCTTTGTAATGTAGCGGATCAAGTAATAGAATATAGGCATAGGGCAAACTTAGGCGACCTTGATGGGATACCGGACGTAGTAAAATGTCTAAAAGACTTTTTAGGTCATCCAGGGGAATTTAATTCCTTGATAAAGGGTGTGGATACAATATTAACCATTTAAGAGCATTTAAAAGATTCCCCTATATGTATTAAGGTATACCTAGCGTAATTAGAAACAAAATAGTAGGTAACGTGGATATGGCATTAGAGTCATACAATACACCACTAGACTGGCAATCAATAGCCAGATGCCTGACAACACATTACGCCGACAAACGAGACTTATCAACCCTAGTATATCAAATGACCACCATAGTGCAAGGAAACAGGTCAATCCAAGAGTACTTTCAACAAGTGTACACTCATTTGTCACTTATGTTCAGGGAAACCAGAAATATTCAATTGCATGTTTTTCCTTGTGCCACTAATGAAGGCAGAAACAATATATTTTTCCGTTTTAGAGCTTTTTAGGAACTTTGGCATCGATTTGTTAGAGCATATTTTTGCATATTTTACCATTTGCAGCATATTTTAGTTAAAAGAGCCTTTTTGCAGCATTTTTTAGGTTTATAGCGCATATTTTTTTTAGATGCCTACAATAGCTTTCGCAGCAAATAAAAAAATTTTTTTTTTTTCGAAAATCTGTTACTTTAAATCAGCGATGGGCGCTACTTTGCCTGGATTACGAAGTTTTTCGGGTTTTTACATTTCCTCGTCGTGTTTTTTTTTACCAGAGCTGCTAAAAATGAAAAAATTGCGCTACTAAGGTATTCCTTAAAATCCCCAAAACATACCATACACTTGTTTTATAACACAACTTTTTAACTTAAAAAAAGTAGATTTAAAATAGAGAAAATAAATAAAAAACTATTTTTTAGCAGGCAAAACAAGAAGAAACAACAATATTTACATTGAAATCAGAATGTGAAAAATTTTACCGTATAACACATACACGTGTTTGTGTGCAGTTGTTTTCGCTGATTTACTACTGCCCACAAACTGAAAATCTTGAATTCATTGTTTCATGCATAAACAGTAACAAAGGCAACCCGAAAAACAAATACAACAGAAGGAAAAAAAATTAAATTATATTCAGTTGCTTAATAAATTTCAACAAAGCAGGACTGTTGCGCATGTTGTTATTTGGGAAATTTTGCTATTTCGTAGTGGTACGATCAAGCTGTGCTTATGTATGATTTTTTCAGCTTGTTTTAAAAACTTTTCAGCAATCATGTGGGATGATGAATTATATAATAATCAAGTTTTTTTTAATGAATTCCTTTTTTTTTTTTTGAATATTTACATATAAATAGTACACATTTTGAAGTTTTTGCCCACGGTCTTTTCGATTTTAGGTGACAATATGCATATATGTATATGTTTTACCATTAATGAAAACTTGATGAATTACACTGGTTTACACCCAAAAAATACCAAGAACACCACATGCCTAGATAAGTTAATTGGGACCTCCTGAACACGAAAATCGCTATAATTTTTTTTCCTAAGTAGCGTTTTTTAGATAACGGTACTTTTGTGTTTTTCGGTGTATGGTCCCACTCAAACCCTTGTGGAGCCCACCCAAAAAGTCCGATTTCCATCGATATGCTACAAATTTCTATCTAATAAGAAATGGCTGAGTAATGGCACCTTAAAGCTCAAAAAATGTCAATTTTTTACGTTTTTTTCAAAATTTTTCATTTTCATTTCGTTTTTTTACTACGTTATATTAAATATCTGGAATGTTTTATTTCTTAACCAAATAATATATTTAATTACCAACATTTTAAGCGTAATTTGAAAAAAATCGGATGAAAAATAAAGTTTTTATTAAGGATTTTGTGGAACGACAATATTTTCATCTCATATAAAATTCCGTGTTTTTTAAATACGTTTAAACTGATGGATATGATGACATATCGAAGATCCACTAAAGATCCAACTAGTGGACTTCAAAAGACAAATAACGAACTTGTCGAGGAGCTCTTTAGGAACAATATTATTACGGAGATAGAGAAAAAACTATTAAAAACGGAAACAGCTATAGCTCCCAGGATATATGGTCTTCCAAAGATCCATAAAGACAGATACCCTCTTAGACCTATATGTTCTAGCAGTAATTCTCCCTCTACCCGACTTTGTCAATACATGACTGGGATTTTAAAAAGAATCACGGATGATTCAAAATACAACGTTAAAGACTCCATGCAGTTTAAAGAAAAATTAATCAACGTGAACTTAGAAGTGGAAGAAAAATTGGTATCGTTTGACGTAGTATCCCTTTTTCCGAGTATCCCGGTTGACCTAGCTTTGAAAATTATAGAAGACAGATGGGAAGAAATAACACACCAAGATTCCAAAGGGCTTGTTTTTAAAAATTATGAAATTCTGTATTAAGGACAACCGTTATTTTTCATACAACCATAAAATATACACACAGACGAAAGGACTACCGATGGGGTCACCTGCATCACCGATTGTTGCAGATTTTGTGATGGAAAAACTTCTGGATACGGTGATACCGAATTTAGCTGTAAAACCGAAAATACTGACGAAATACGTGGATGATTTATTTATTATACTTAGGGACAGTGCAATTGAAGAGGTTTTGACGAAGTTTAACAGTTTTCATCAGAATATTAAATTCACAGTAGAGAAAGAAACTAATTCAAGATTACCATATTTGGATATTATGATAATTAGAGGGCATAACGGCTTAAAAACAGACTTGTACCAGAAACCAACAGCTTCTGGCCGAATAGTGAATTTCTTCTCCAAACACCCGAAAAGAATCATAATTAACACGGCGAAGAATCTTATAAACAGAATTTTGAACTTAAGTGACATTGAATTTCACAACAATAACTTAAGAAAAATAAGAAATATATTATCTGACAACAATTTTCCAATCAATCTTACAAATAAGCTTATCCGTGACTGCCAAAACAACAAAGAAAAATGTATTAGAATATCTGAGACGCCAACTATGTACAAAACCTTAACATATGTTCCAGGTATATCGGAGAGATTTGAAAGCTTAAAGTTATTTAAAGGTCAAAATACAAAAATTGCACACAAAACGAATAATAATATGACGAATATATATAGCAAAATCAAAGACAAAATACCTAAAATGGAAAAATCCAATGTTATATACAGGATACGTTGTACTGGACGAGAAAACGAAAACTGTGATCAAATGTATGTTGGAACGACGAAGAATAAATTAAAAACGAGAATTTCTGCACATAAATCTGACCAAAAATTAAAACTTAGTAATTTTAAGCAAAAAATGGCGTTGACAAACCACTGTGTACAAAACAAACATAATCCTGATTTTGATAATGTACAAATATTGCAACCGGAGAACAATTACAAACGCCGTTACATGCTCGAAATGCTCCACATTATTAATTTACCACCAGATAAGAGAATGAATTTTAGAGTTGATACTCTCAATTGTGCTCTTAGCTAGAGACATTTGATAACCAAAGCAAAGAGATGACCGTAATAATAATTTGTTGACATAAGCAGTGTAGTTTTTGATGCTGAAACGTAAAGAGCTATTACTCCTTTATTGTGGTTAATGTAAATTTTAATGTGAGTTTTAATGTGTGTTTTTTGTCGATCTCCATTAAGGTAGAAGTACATAACACGCGTTAGTGCGCGCGCGCTCTGTCGTCTTCTGTCAAAAAAAAGTTAAACTAGTGTGTTTTAATAGAACAAGCTACATGCAAAATATTTTGACGCGTTTGCGCCAGAAAGTTGGTTAACTTTGAACTTTTTAACGCGTTGTGTATTTTTGACAAGTAATCAGCTGACAATAAAAAGAATAATTTAACAAATTTGTGAATCATGAAAGAAAAACTTATTGAAGAGGTTAAAAAAACATACAATATTTATATAAAAAGAATAAATTCAATAAAATAACAAAATCTTGATAAACTTTCGAACACGTTTTTAATGCACAAATAAGTAAACAAATAAAAAACAGCTGACAGGAATGGCTTTTGTAACGCGTGTTGTGTAACTTGCAATTTTTTACGCGCTAAAGTTTTTAAACGCACGATACTCGGCGACGAACTAACGCGTGTTATGTACTTCCGCCTTAACATTGTTTTTATTTTTATTGTATGCCTTGTATTTTTTAATATTTAATCTGTTTAATACTGAGTATTTATGTATTGTTTTGTTATTGTTAAATTTTAGTAAACATTCCCTGATGATGATATTCAAAGAATATCGAAATATCGGAAACAAATAAAGAAAAATTTTACATACAACTGACCTCGAGCTTAAGCATTTTAACTTAATATTGAATTTTAAAGGTCGAATAAAAATACAACTTAAGAAAATTTTTTACTGAACTTTTTTTTTTTTTTTTTTTTTGTTTGGCATATTTACATAGAGTTTGAAAAACTTTTTAAAAATTTCTCTAAGTGTAAATCAACTAATTTACTCTTTTTATCCAATGTTCTATATCTGCCCTTCGCTGCTTTAAATTGTAAGACAAAGCAGGTTGTCATTAAGAATAAATGTAATGCGATTTGTATCTAGACCAATCTTGTAGTATTCCGATTGACTCAGAATCATTTTTTAAAGGATCTAACGATGTCCATCCATCCGCCTGGCTGGTTCTCTGTCCATGTTAGCCTTGTGTGCAGAGTACAAGTTTCAATTTTGTAGATAATTTGATAAAATATGGAAGAAGTCTATGCAAATGGTGAGAATCGGTCTATAATTGCACATCCAAATTAGACTCTTTGTGTCCGCAAGCTATCTAATTAGGATGGTATTTAAATTAAATTCGTTCCAAAAATATTTTACTTCAAATTCAATTATTTTCGAATCGGTTCACATTTGCTCAAAGCTCCCGTCCTTAACTAGCTTTAAATTCCTTTTAAATGTTAACATTTGTTAACAATTTAGCGACCGTACCTAAAATCCCTTTAAGACTGTAGGATATTTACGTATCATAGAGATCACTATTATTAAATCTCTTAACATGAGTAAAGCTTTATAAAAAGCTTTTGGCTTTTGTCATTAAATGAACACCTGCAATGGAATATTGTATGTATCCATTTATTGACAACACCAACAACAGCAAAGGGATTGCTGAATACCTTTTGCTGTCTGATTTAGTATTAAATTTTATATTTTAAGCTCACTCACTTTTTGTACAGCAAATGAATTGCAAGTCTAGCGGAACTAAATTAAAATATACGAGTTGAAATTAATAAATAAAACCCTTACAAATTTAAAATATAATAAACTCAATTTGTTTTATTTCATAAAGGCTGAGTTTATTACAGTGGCGACGAGGTGAAAACAATAATTAAAACCAATTTTTTGTTAATTGTTAATTTTGTAGTAGCCATCTTACTACACAAGATACACAAAGCGCACAAATAATTGGTAGAGTTCCAAGTTTTGATCATACGCAAAATAATTGGTCAATTTTTGAAAATCAAAAGGAACAATTTCTAGTGGCGAATGATATAAATAATATCGTTAAAAAGAAGGCAATTTTCAGCAAAGGGATTGCTGAATACCTTTTGCTGTCATATTTAGTATGTATTACATTTTATATTTTAAGCTCACTCACTTTTTGTACAGCAAATGAATTGCAAGTCTAGCGGAACTAAATTAAAATATACGAGTTGAAATTAATAAATAAAACCCTTACAAATTTAAAATATAATAAACTCAATTTGTTTTATTTCATAAAGGCTGAGTTTATTACAGTGGCGACGAGGTGAAAACAAAAATTAAAACCAATTTTTTGTTAATTGTTAATTTTGTAGTAGCCATCTTACTACACAAGATACACAAAGTGCACAAATAATTGGTAGAGTTCCAAGTTTTGATCATACGCAAAATAATTGGTCAATTTTTGAAAATCAAAAGGAACAATTTCTAGTGGCGAATGATATAAATAATATCGTTAAAAAGAAGGCAATTTTCAGCAAAGGGATTGCTGAATACCTTTTGCTGTCATATTTAGTATGTATTACATTTTATATTTTAAGCTCACTCACTTTTTGTACAGCAAATGAATTGCAAGTCTAGCGGAACTAAATTAAAATATACGAGTTGAAATTAATAAATTAAACCCTAACAAATTTAAAATATAATAAATCCAATTTGTTTTATTTCATAAAGGCTGAGTTTATTACAAAGACAAAAACCCATATGGATGTTAATATCTAGATAATATTCGGCGCAAACGTCTCTTATATGAATTTTAACCTTTTTTGGGTTTTTTTTTAGATTTTGTTATTAAATTGTTGAATATTGTGTCTTCAAATGAGCAATTTTAATTTTTATGGCATTTTTTTAACGTTTTTCAGGGCATATTTCCAGTTTTTACTGCATACTAAATGCCCATAAAACGTGTTTTTTAGAGCATATTTCTGGTTTCACTGCGTATGTTGAATAAGATAGGATGCATGGAAATGGGTAATGAATCTTTGCACATGCTGACTCAGTCCTATAGAAACAAGGAATTGGACACGTTTATTACAGGATTAAATGGTGACCTACCTAAAGTTTTAGGTATAAAGGAACCTGAGAGATCTTCCTCAAGCCTTACATCTCTGTCTCAAATAAGAAAACCAAAACTTGCGCACATCGCATGCGCATAATTCAAGAAGGTATCAATCTGCACAGAAAGGAAACGCAGCACAATCAAGACGCCCCTTTTATCCCGAAATAGCACATATTCCTCAAGGAAACCAACCTAGACAACAATTTTTTAACCAATGGCATCAAAATAATGCAATGCCACCTCAGCCACAACCACGGCCAGAGCCAATGGATGTGGACCCAAGTATAAATTCTCGTAAAATAAACTACATGAATAGACCGAACCAAGATCAGCACTTTGAAAAATACCACAACAATTCGGATACCAACAGCAGAACAAAAACCAAAGGACGTGTGCCATGTCAAGTTATTGTCAGACACAAGATGAGCAACAAAGTACAAATATCAGGACATGAAAAAGAGACCACCCTGTACCTAAATCGTTGAGTTACAAAAAATTACAACACCGCTAACAGAGTTGCTATTTTTTAGGCACATGAGGGTGTGGCTTATAGAGCCAACTTCAGGTCTTTCCATTTTGCGAGTTGTTCCGTTTGGTTAGGGTGTGGTAAGCAGGTAAAGTGAAAAAGAAAATACAAAAAAAAGGAAAGTGGGGCAGAAAATTTCTTTAACTTACCCATCACAAATTGAGGTGTAGCGACGAAAATTGCGGAAAAGAAAAAAAGAAATCAAATTGCGGTTTAGTTCGTGGCGCGGGGAGAGTAGTTCGCTTAAGGAGGTGAAAGGCGGCGCAAAAATAAGGTTGGCCAACATCGGATGATAGGCGTATTGTGAGGATTCCTCGAGTTATCGAGACTGCCTCGGATTTTGCCATTAGAGAACTGTAATGAGGTTAAAAAATTAACGCAACAACAAAACAGATTAAAATTCATGTTATCATGTAGAAGTTATGGCATTATACCAAATCATACAAAACACACAACCACACAGGTAACAAAACTATTCACATGTAACAAAATAATAAGAAAACTTAAAGGCATCGAACAAAATGTTAAACTTGGAAATCTCTCAAACAAATACTAACATCACTATTATTAGAAGACACATTTATCATTTGAAGGATGGCTTAAGAAACTTATTGACAGAAGAAGATCACAACGCATTCATGGACAAACAAAAAAATAGACTAAATTACTTGAATAAGAATATTAAAGATGGACAAAAACAAAAATTTGGCACACTGAAAGAAAAACAGTTGAAAACACTAAAACCATGTGTTCATTCAACAACGACTGGTTTTAAAATAAAACGAGTATTGGGATACCTACCGAGTCAAAATGGATATTATCGTTAGGAAAGAAATTTGCTCTTCCTGTACATACTATACTACATAGTATAGCAGACATAGACCAATGTATTCAAATAATAGGAGACAATGGAGAAAAAGAAAAAGAAATAGCAAGAACAAAACTGGCAAATGAAGTGACACGATTCAAAAGAAATATGAGAAACACACCGAAAGAAAAATTTATACTAACGACCTACAGAAAGACAAAAGACTTTCTAAGCAGAAACAAGAATATGATTATAGTTCAGGCTGACAAAGGCAACAAAACGGTAGCAATATACAAAAACGACTATGAAAGAAAAATGGAGGTACGATAAAAACACATATCGTAAACTTAGAATTGACCCAACATCAAGACTACAAAGAGAAAACAACAAAATGATAACAGATCTTTTTAACAGCCAATGCATAAATGAATGGCAGAAAAAACAAATTATTTGTACAGCTGGAATAGCTCCTAGAATTTATGGTCTACCTAAGATACACAAAACAGGGACACCTTTAAGACCCATAGTTTCGTCTATACAGGTTCCTTGCTATTGACTCTCTAAACACATAGGTCAAATTTTAAAAAACATAGTTTCTAAAGATTTTAATACAAAAAATTCGAACGATCTGAGAGAACTTAAGGACATCACTCTCAATGATGGAGAGATTCTAATTTCACTAGACGTCATATCACTTTTTACTAATATACCTATCAACAAAGCAATTAACATAATTATTAAAAAATGGAAAATGATAGAGAAACATACAAAAATATCAAAGCCTACTATTCATTTACGATAAGGACATTTATAGTCAAATTTTTGGAATGCCAATGGGTAATCCTCTTTCTCCTACAATGCGGATATAATATTAGACGACTTACTAGATGAAACCCTCACAAAGTCAAAAAAACAACAATGTAGAAATTAAATACATAAGGAAATATGTAGATGACATACTGGCCATAGTTAAAGTGGACGACAAAGAAGAAATTTTGAAAAATTTCAACAACTATAATAAAAAAATACAATTTACCATGGAAATTGAAACTAATAACTCTATAGCATACTTAGACACTAAATTATATAGAGAAAACAACAAAAAAATCTTCAATTGGTACAAAAAAGACATTGCATCTGGAAGAATGAAAAATTTCAACTCGACACAACCTAGAAGTCAAATAATTAATACGGCAAAAAATTTCATCGCCAGGGTGATAAAAACAAGTGACGAACAATTTCATAAGGAGAATATTGTACACATCAAAAACACCTTTACAAATAATAATTTTCCAACAAAATTAACGAACACACCTATAGATGAAATTATTAGAAAGTTAAAGAACAAAAATGACATAAATGAAAACTTAAACAATAATAAAGAACAAAAAATGTTCTTCAGTGTACCATACATCCCTGGACTAACAGATAATAAAATCATAAGAAATGCAATTGAAAACAAAAACATAAGCTTTGCCTACAAAGCCAATACCACATTAAACACAATATTTACAAAAACAAAAACCATTATTAGTAAACAACAACAAAACAATGTAGTATACGAAATACAATGCAAGGGAAACGAAAATAACAAATGCGACAAGATTTACATAGGAACAACAAAACGAGAATAAAGGAACACAAAAATGACATCGAAAAACATAAACATTCAGCAGCTTTGGCACAACATATATTTGAAAACAACCACACAGCTGACTTCGACAATATACGAATTTTAGACAAGGAAAAAACAGAAAGGAAAAATATACATTGGAGAGCCTACGAATCCAACAGAAAAGAGAAAAAACAATGAACATGAAAGAAGATACAGACAAAATAAGCGCAAGTTACAGGGTGGCAATAGGATAATTTATTAACGACCAAGTTTAAATTACACAAATTAAAATTAAAATTAAAATAACGTCAATAATAAATTTAATAATTGCAAATTATTTAATTTTCTCATATTTTATCTAATGTAATATATACACACTTTAAAAGTAAGTAAAATTACAATTACATAAAAAAATGTTTGTAACAATAGCGGTTTTCACCCTTGATAGTAAAGTCCTTTGTAGACCTTGTGAATCTTATTTATTTAGTTAAAGTACTAAGATTTACAGCACCGCAACAACAAAATGTATAAGACTAAAATTTACTACGCTGTAGTTGAAAAATCCAACAAAAAGCTGTAGTAAACACGTTTGTTAAATAAACCAGAATAAAACTGTTGAAGAAACTATATCCGTCTCTTTCCCTCACTCAGCAACTTCATTAATTTACAAAACTAACGAAAAAGACGCTCACGCTATGTATTATAAAACCGTATTAAGTAAAGCAGAGTTGTACACTTAATACAAAGGGTGAAAACCGCTAATGTTATTACAGTACTTTTCGTTTATAGTCACTACTCTTATAATCACATTAGCGATATAGTCCATTTAATCTGTTTATTTTGCCGCTATAAGTTAATTTAATATAAAGTATTAACGTTATCGTCCATTTAGCGATGTAAGCACATTTAACATATATGCCATTTATCAACAGTAGTCAAAGGGAAAAGTAAAGCAAATTAATGGCGTTATAGTCACATTAGCAAAATTTACTAAGTTATTTTAGTTTTCAAGTCAAAAATCCATCCAAAGAAAGAATGAATTAAATCATTTAATTTTTGTCATCAACTCTCAACTCGTAAAAAATTAGTTTTTGCCGTTGGTATCAGTTATGAAATATCTTTTTATTATTTTTACTATTTTTTTATACAGTATGCAACTCTGTTGTAAAACCATAAGCCTAATGTCGGTGTAATTTATATGAATTTTTTATTTCCTTTATATACATAACTTGATTATATTCGAATTCGGTTATATGCGCCATAGTAGTATATAAGTGAATTAGCCTTATAGTCACATTAGCGATATAGTCCACGTTATGGTTGCAACTAAAGGATGTGACTATAAGTGAAAAGTACTGTAATATAAAAAAATTTTAATAGATGTTCCCCTGAAGAAGTCAACAAAAAATTGACGAAACGTTGGGAAAAATGTAATTAAATGTGTTTTTAATTTACAATGGAAAAATTTAGGCCCTATTAGCTTACGTAAATATTTAAACTTCAAAAATATTGTTATTTACCGTGAAGTGTTTTATTTTATACAAAAGGAATTTTATTAATATTTTTTACAATTAAAAAATTCAAAGTACTTTTATAACAAGTTTCTTTTTTAACGAAAAAAAATTAAATAAAATTTTTTTTTCTAAAAAGTCAAAGTTTAATTTTTATATAAAAAAAAAAAAAAAAAAAAAAATTATTAATAAATAAATAACGTTTGTGGCAGTTAAATAGTGCAACGGAAAACTAAATATTTGAAGATGACAACACTTGAATTAGCAGAATGCTTGAGGGAAGCGCGAAGCCTTCCTCCACTTACTGGAGATGGTGGCTACACCTTGGGTAATTATTTTAGAGATGTGATGAATATTCTATCCTTCACCCCAGCAGAAAGTCAACCAATCGTAAAATCGGTTTTGGTGAACAAGTTACAGGGAAAAGCCTTAAGACGTATCGAGAAACTAATCAACCCTACCTGGGATGACATCCTTGTGAAGTTAAGGTCCGAATTTTCAGTTAAAGAAGATTATTTTGCACTGCGACACCAAGCAATGGATGTAAAGGTCTGTAATATTGAAGAACTCAATTATAAATTAGAAAAAATTCTAAATTCAATGAACACTAAATTAAATTTGGAAATTCAAAAAAATCAGGACTATAGTCCTGATAAAAACGAAAAAATTATATTTAATATTTATATTAATTTTTTGCCTTTGAACATTAAAACTTTTTTAATTCAGAATAACATAAGTGATATTAATAGTGCTCATAACTATTTTATTCAAAATAATTTAATAAATGATATCTCTTTGAGAAACAAATGTGAAAATACAAATAGAAATTTTAAAACTCATTTTAATAAACAAAATCAGTTTAAACAAAACAATAATAATAACAATAAGAGACAAGTTTCGGGAAATTTTAGAAATAATTATGGACATTTAAGAGATAACATTGATCAAGAACAGAGAAATAATTATGGACATTTCAGAGATAACATTAGTCAGGAACATAGAAATAATTATGAAAATTTTAGACGTTATGATAATTGGAATTACGTACACCATAATGGGAATGATAATAGAAGGTCAGGAAATTTTAGAATTTTGGTCAAGAACCTATGGAACTAGATAATGTTGATATAGTGGAACTAGATATTGTCGACTGACGACAATACGTCATAGTCGTAAGTTATTTTTCACATTAATTATACAATTATAGTACTTATGTGTTGTTTATAGAACACGAGCGCCTTACTCGTCCGTTCAACTTACATTTAAAACAAATTTCGAAATTTTGTTTTTGTTTTAAATGTAAGTTGAACGGACGAGTAAGGCGCTCGTGTTCTATAAACAACACATTATTGTATTTTTTTGTTTTTTGAAAAAATAAAGAACAACAACTAACTAGTGGAAAATTTTCAACAGTGCTTTTAACTTTTAATAAAAAACAAATAATATGTTTGATCGATACGGGAGCTGCAACAACTTTGGGTGACAACAATACATTTTCAGTTTTATTCAAAACACAAAATCTTATAAAACCAATCCTGTTAAATACTTTAGGAGGTTCTTCTGTAATAACCAAAGAGGTTATTTCTACTCTTCCAGTTGAATTTCGTACTCCAAATAAGACAATGTCTATAAAATTAGTAGATCTTAAAAATAAAAAAGTCGATTGCATAATAGGAAACAATATTTTAATGCCGTTTAAAGCATGTATCGATTACAAAACTGAAAAATTAATCATAAATTGTAGCGCAGCCATATTAATATATTTGATTATTATATACTACTTTACACTAATTCGAATTACACTACAATATTGACTTACTATGATTTTATTTATTTACTTATTTTGAATTTACCTAATTAATTTGAATTTAACGGTCTGTAATAAAAGACATTTACTTTTGTTTAAATACAACCCTGTGTTGTGAGTGACATATGATTAGTTTTGTTTAAATACAACCCTGTGTTGTGAGTGACATATGATTATAGTTTGAAAGTCAATTGTAGTTTGTCTAATCGCTTATTTTGTTTTATGCTTTGTTCTTATTAAACTTAGATATAAGAATTTTGTTAAATAAAAATCACTCTGAATTTGGCTCTCGAGCAGTAAAGACCTCCTCGGCTTTTCATTAAAATTACAAAAAATATAAATATTAAAAACCCAACTTACCCTTGTGGACTAAAGGCCCTTGTGGACGTTGGATTGTCTAGGAACCGAAGCTGACCTAAGTGTCTCTTCAGAGCTAGACTGTCATTAAAAAAACTCATAAATAATAAAATAATTAAAACATTAATTAGCTTCCAGCTACATTGGCGCCCAACGAAAAGAAAAGTTTTCTTAAAAATAAAATAGTTTTGTTAACTTCAACTAAATTTTTTTTGGCAATGAGTACAGAATATTTCCACATGCATTAATTTATTTGCAATTACACTCAACCATTGGAGATCGTTTTTGTGGATTTTTTTCTTCTTCTGCTGTTGTTGTTGTTGTTACATTTTGTTTGCTGCTAAACAGGTTGCTTGGCGTGTTTCGTCATTCGTTTGTTGTTGTTGTGCACATTATTTTTTCGCTGCAATTTAACGGCTAATTTTCTACATACGGGTTGGCTTCTGTTGTTGTTGTGCGTATTGTTTTCTGTGTCACACACACACATACATACTTACGTTTGGTAACGTCTCTGCTGCTGCTGCTGTGTCGATGCAATTTAACTACTTAGATTGTGCGTATTGTTTTCTGTGTCACATACACATACATACGTACATTTGGTAACGTGTCTGCTGCTGCTGTTTCGCTGCAATTTAACTACTTAGATTGTGCGTATTGTTTTCTATGTCACATACACATACATACGTACGTTTGGTAACGTTTTGTTGCTGCTGCTGTTTCGCTGCGACACAAATAATTTGGTGTATTTACATACGTTTGGTGGTGTTTTTCTATACGCTACCGCGGCGTTAAAATATAAACCGTTTGCTCTTAATTGCTTGCTTATATAATTGTATGACAGTGTTGCCATATATAAAATAAAATTATTAATAAGTGGAAAATGCCTAGAACCACGATGAATTCCCAAAACGCTGAAATAGCTGCCACAAATCAATATTTTAGTGATCCTGTTACAGGTATTGGTTCTCCTGTGTCCACTACATCAGCAACAAGTGTCTAAACAACTGTCTAATGACACAAACATGTCTCAAAATAGTGCTGGAATTAATCCTCAATTGATAAGCCTTACTCAACGTCAATTTTCGGATCTATTAGGGAGCTTAAGTGTTAGACGAGAAAATAAGTCAACATTTAGTGCCTGTAGTGCAAGGTTTAATGGCGGTCGCAGTACAACAAAGGTCGAGGATTTTATTGCCACTATTTTAGTTTTTAAAGAAGCTGAAAATATCTCAGACGCGTTTGCTCTTTTAAGCCTACCCCTTCTTCTAGAAGGATATGCATCTACATGGTGGCATGGTGTTAAACACGAAGCACGAACGTTTGAGGAAGCTATTAGTTTACTGAGAAATGCTTTTTCCCCTCCAAAGCCCGACTGGAGAATTTTGTCTAAAATATGTCAGGATAAACAAAAACTGAATGAATCGACAGACAGTTTTATTTGTTGAAAGAGGCGTTTGTTTGCGCAACTTAAAGATAGACTGCCTGAAAAAACCATTATTAATATGATGTTCTCTCAGATTAGTGTGCAGATTCGAGAAAAAATCAATCGTGAAAGTGTTGAGTCTTTTCAAGAACTATTGATCAAAGCCCGGGAAATTGAGCTACTTTTCCTTGAAAATGGTGAAACTGCTCATAAAAGCGTAGAACCTAGGGAAAAATCAATCACACGTTGCACATATTGTAGGAAGAAAAATCATTCTGCAGACGTTTGCTATAAAAGAATGGAACAGGAAAGAAAAGGCAAACAAGAAGATGTTAAATTGAGCTGTTATGGTTGCGGTGCTACAGGCTACTACAGATCAAATTGTCCAACTTGTAATAATAAAACTACAAAAACTATGGAAAGTCCAAAAGAACTGGATTTTAATAGTATCCACACGACAATTGTCGGAAGAAATGTCCCTAATGTCAACATAAACGTAAATGGTTTAAACGGAGAGGCCTATATGGACACAGCCGCAAGAACAAGTGTTGCCGGTTATTATCTGTTTCGTAAATTAAAAGAAAAGGGAGCCGTTTTCCAAAAAGTTTTAGCAGAAATAACGTTAGCCGACGGTAGTGCAAGCAAAGACACAGTATTGTCTACCATAGTAAATATTACTATTGGTAAGCGGTTAAAACGTATAAGATTTATTTGTTTGCCGAATGCCCAAGACAACAGAACACTGCTAGGTATAGATTTTCTAGAACAAATTGGAATCGTGATGGATTTGGCACAAAGAACTTGGCACTTTAAGGATGAGCCGCAAAACGTCTTCGAGTTCAAAAATAAGCCAGCCAGGTCAGGTGAAAATGTTTCTATAAGCCAAACAATGATTAGTGAGCAAATGAAAACACCAAAACCGAAAAAGGCCATAGATGATTTTTTGACATGGTTAGTTGAAATAAATAAAACTCCGAACAGAACTTCTCCCATGAAAACCGAATACTCACCAAATGGTATCGACAAAATATTTGCCAATTGTTTGCCAGAAACGTATGAAACTCCAAAAGTATCTGATTTATTTCCTCCCCTGAAAAAGGTTAAACTTAATGAAGGATCACCAGCAAATCAATACATTCAGTTAAATGCTATTGACATTCGTTTAAGAACTGATGAGGGTCCAAACTTATCAGGCTCCAATTGTTCAATTAAAACACTCGGGCTGATATGGCTGCCAATGTCAGATCAGTTATGTGGACGAGCGCAAACCTCAGCAAGCACAAGCGTGACGAAAAGAATAGTCGGCTCAAAGCTGGCCAAGATCTTTGATCCATTAGGACTTTTCGGACCGGTCATTGTAAAAGCAAAAATATTTTTACAAGAATTATGGCAATTAACAATTTCGTGGGACGATGAATTACCTACAAATCTTCAAGACGAATGGAATAAGTTCCGAAAAAATATAGAAGCAATAAATAAAATTAAGATAGACCGATTAGTGCTGAAACATGAACGGGCGATAGCAGTACAAATTCACACGTTTGTTGATGCCTCTGAACCAGCCTATGGAACAGCAATCTACATGCGTTCAACATATAAAGATAAAACGGTAGTAGTTAGATTGATTTGCTCCAAATCACGAGTTGCAGCAATCAAAAAACAAACTCTACCAAGATTAGAATTATGTGCCGCGGTACTAGGGGTGGAACTAACAAATAGAGTGAAAAAAGATTTATCTCTACAAAATGCAGCAAACTTCTTCTGGTCAGACTCAAGAATTGTCCTCTCTTGGATAACTTCACCAGCAGCATCTTTTCACACCTTCGTGGCGAACAGGGTAGCAAAAATTCAAATGTCAAGAAAGTCCAAGTCAATGGAGACACGTCAGTTCCAAGCAAAATCCAGCTGACGCAATTTCCCGAGGACTATCACCAGAAACCTTATCACAACATTCAATGTGGTTTTATGGTCCATTATTTCTCTCAGGATCCAAGGATGAATGGTCAAACGCAGTCTTTCAAATCAGTGACATACCTTGCGATGAAGAACGGAAATTGACGAAACGAGTTTTAACACTAGCAACAACGCAACAGCATGTCGAAGGCATAATCAATCGAATTAATCATCGAAATTCCTTTAAAACTCTTCAGCGCACAATCGGATATATAATACGGTTCATTAAAAATTCAAAAACAACCAATAACTTTCGTTCAACTAATAAGGTGCTCGATGCTCATGAAATGAAGGAAGCTTTACTTGTTATTATCAAGTTCGCTCAGGCAACGGAGTTCGAGGAAGAACTGAAAAACTTGTTACGTAAACCAACTGTTCATAAATCAAGTTCTTTGGCATCATTAAATCCATTTTTAGATGAACATCAGATAATCCGAGTCGGTGGCCGACTAGAACAATCAATGTTACCCTTTAATGCAAAACACCCCGCAATTTTATCTCACAATCACTTCACATCAAAATTATTAATGTACATGCTACACGTAGAAAATCGTCACTGCGGTCCACAGGCATTATTGGCCGCGTCTAGAGCACAATTCTGGATCACGAATGGAAAGACTTTATCACGCAGCACAGTCCACAAATGTATACGATGCACTAAAGCAAGGCCAGTACTGTTCAAACAACTGATGGGAAATCTGCCAGCGGCCAGTGTGACACCCGCGCGCCCATTCATAACAACCGGAGTGGACTATTTTGGACCAATCTGGATCCACCACAAAATTAGAGGGAAAATACCAGATAAGGCCTATATCGCAGTCTTCTGTAGTTTCGCCACCAAGGCCATTCATATGGAAGTCGTGTCCAACCTATCGACAGAAGCCTTCATAGGAGCATTACGGCGTTTTATCAGAAGGAGGGGTCATTGTCAAACCCTGTACTGCGATAATGCCACTAATTTCGTAGGAGCAAGCAATAAATTGAGTGAACTAAAGGAGTCAATATATTCACAATCAGCAAGAGAGAAAATCACACGGATATGCAGTGATCAATCCATAAACTTTAAATTCATTCCACCTAGAGCCCCACATTACGGTGGACTTTGGGAAGCGGCAGTCGAATCCGCCAAACATATCTTACTGAGAAGCGTGTCCGCGGCGTCACTTACCTATGAGGAATTAGAAACTATAGTGGTTGAAATATAAGCCATTTTAAATTCTCGACCATTGACTCCACTGTCATTAAATGGTGATGATCTCCAAGCTCTTACACCGGGTCATTTCCTTGTCGGCGAACCTTTAACAACAGCCGTAGATGCTAATGCTCAAGCACCAAAAATATCCTTAGATGCAAGGTGGAAAATAACCTCAGAAATAAAACACAAATTCTGGGAGGAATGGCACAAAAATATTTACATGAGCTACAGCAAAGGGGGAAATGGAAATCATCTTCACCGAACGTCATTGAAGGCATGCTCGTTATCATCAAAGAAGATAACACTCCAGTCTTACAATGGCCATTGGGCAGAATCAGCCGAATCTACAAGGGAGAGGATGAACTTATTAGAGTATGTGACGTAAAAACAGCAAAAGGAACCTTCAAGAGGCCAATTCATAGATTGGCTCCATTGTTCAACGATTCCCACATAGAATATCCCGAATATGAAACTCCAACCTCGCAAAAGAGGCAACACTCATCAGAAGGTGCTGCTATACCGCCAAAATGAAAGACAGTTCAATATGCTTCATTAGGAGTTTTCAGCACAATTTGTATTTCACTCCTCCTGCTGCCGATAATACTAGCTTCTCCAATAAATGTTACAGAATTTTCTACTGATCCAGGGTTTTATTTCGAAGGCGGAGGATCAGCAAAATTAATAACAGCTAGCTGGAAATTTATTATATATTACGATCTACCACCAATTTGGGATAGGAATAAGGTTCTGCAAGCCGGAATAACATCAT
Source organism: Pollenia angustigena (assembly GCA_930367215.1). NCBI lineage: Eukaryota > Metazoa > Arthropoda > Insecta > Diptera > Polleniidae > Pollenia > Pollenia angustigena. The sequence continues at coordinate 94,006,930 of OV884056.1, read as the reverse complement.
TTTCAAAGCTCTGCAAGCAATCAATAGCTATTTAATCGTGTGAGACACTCTTTTTACAACTTCAGCATACTTGGGACAACCTTATTCAAGAATCAGACCTCTTAATTCCAAGAAAAAAGCGGAGAGCTCCGTTAAATATCATGGGGAACGTGGCTCACGCTCTATTCGGAGTCCTTGACTCAGATTATGCAGAACAAATGGCTCGAACTATAGCCAACGTAAAAGAAAATGAGGAGTATCTGCACCTGTTACTAAAAAACCAAACTTCAGTAATAGATTCGACAATAAATATTCTCAAACAAACCGAGAACAACACTGCGGTGCGCTTTTCAGAACTTAAGAAAGACATCTATAATGACTTAAACACAGTCCAAACTGAGAACTCAAACATACGACAAGTCAAGAATCTATTATCTTTGGCAATTCAATTAAATACACTTGCGTCAGATTTACAAAGAATTGAAACGGAGCTGATCGCTGCCCTCACACATACGAACCACGGTAATATGAGCCCACTTATACTCACACCAAAGCAGTTAAAATCAGAAATTTCTAAAATAAAAGGACATTTTCCCAACAGTCGCGCATTACCAGTTGAAGATACAGATTTGTTAGAATTATACAATATCATGACTATCAAAGGCACAGTAGCCCAGGGAAGTTTTATGTTCATCATTGAACTGCCTTTAGTGAATCAAGAACATTTTGAACTCTTCAAGGTTATCCCTATACCCACCAGGCTAAACAACAACACTATTGCCATAACAACCAACTGTGAATATCTGGCTGCGAATCATCACCGCGATGAATACTTGACATTAAATGCTCTTCAATTCAATAAATGCATTTTAGTTAAAAGCGATATATACCTATGCTCTATGTTACTAGTCAGCGTCACTCGAGACTCACGCAGCGTTTCCTGTGCAATTGCTCTATTCAACAACAAATCATCGCCACAATGTAGTTTCGGTCACATACCGGCTAAGGTCTCCTTTGTCGCACTGAACACCATCAACCATTGGCTTTATTCAACAACCTACCCACTAGAACTAACTGCAGTCTGCGACTCTGAAATCATACACCTCCATTTCAAACATTCTGGTCTTTTGTCCATGAACACAACAATCATAAAGAGAAATATACTGACTATCCATGGACATGAAACTAGTGTCACTACTCTTCATAATTCATATGCCATGGTTGGCAATATTACGGCAATTGGTAAACCGTTCGAGGTTAAGCGGCTCCTAGCACCAAACATCAATCTAGACACCAAATTGGATGAACTCACGAACATCCAAAAGCAACTAGCAGAGATAAAAATCTTCCAAGGGATATAAAGTACCCTGTTCTTCATCATCCTTACATCGGCTCTTTGGCGCTACTTCTGTCATTTCTGTTAGCCATGATCCTAATATGCTGGCGACTTAAATGCTACAAAGGTGCATCAATCAACCTGGCTTCAACACCACCACAGCCTACGTCACGCCAGCGTAGCTCTGAAGTTTAAAAAACGGCTGAGTAATATCCATTAATTGTAATTACTTATTTTTTCGCTATTCGCTCAAATCGGCGGAGAATGTTAACACTAAATATACAATTTCAAAACAAAAATTTTGACCTACTTATTAATTTTGCTTATACGACAGAATTCAGTCATTTAGCTTAAAAATGTTTATTCTGTCAATCAACCTGGAAAAGGTGTAATACTACCATAAAATGCAAGTAAAGCATTTATTATAATTGCAATCGCATATTTAAATATTGTTATTATTATTATTGTTATTTTAATTTAGACTTAAGAAATGTAATTGTATAAAAGGCAATTACAAATAAAGAGCTTTAGGCAAACAAAGATTAACTCTGTTGATTGCTTGATTAGTCTCGGTACTTCTACCCAGGCTTTTTTTAAATAGTAACTAGCACATGGTGTTTCTACCTGGGCTAACTCAAATTTACAACAAAACAAAATCTGAACTCCAAAGGAAACCTTTGGTGTTCAATCGTTATTGCAAACAACAACATTCGTTCGTTGAAATTTGAATTTTTATAGTAATTTGTTTAGCTTAAAATCGTCCTAATTAGATATTACAGAATTTACAAAATTTTTAACATTCATATTTAAGTTTGAAATTATCGTAATTTTTTTTTTAAATGAAGTTCAGACTAGATTTTAAACATTCATTATTGTTAACTACTGTAGATGCCCCTTGAAACCAATACACCCTTGGGGTCAACCTTCAATTTAGGTATTTTTGTATCATTGAAAAAATTTGTTTTAACACGAGTTTTGATAACTCGGCGCAACGTCTGAAGGAGCCATAATTTTAACCGTGTTAAGTTAAGTCAGATTCCACCGACAATTAGCGCTAACTTAAGTGTTTGAACAGTTCGACCAGCTAAATTTTCTCTCCCCAACGATGTTGTATGGCACTTGGCTTTCATTATTTGTAAGTTGAGAAAGTCATAAAGGGCTATGATGATAGGTTGTTGCACCCGCAGGTCTATTGGTTAATCAAAACAGTGTAGGATTTAAGAATAATTTATATAAATAAAAATTTAATGCTGTCCGTTGCTAAGAGCATAACTTGAGAACGGCTGGACCAATTTTCTTTCCAATGATAGCCATGGTCCAACTTAGGTTTTTACGAAAAGAAAATTTTGCCCCGCCCACTTTTACCCCTACTTTTTTCGTATTAAGAAAATCCCGAGTAGCGCCGGGACCAAACAGCTAGAAGTAAATAAATTTGAAAAATTGTACGATTGAAAGTTAAATTATATGGTACCTGGATTTGTTTTAATTATAGAAGTGTAAACGGGTTAAGGTAGGTATTTGGTGGTGAAAATTTGTTTTAGGGGAAGCTATAACTTGCGGCTACCAAGCTACCATGGTCGAGCATCAGGATGGATGCTGAGGGAGGGCCAGCCAGGGATTTAATTACATCTAAATCCCCGAAACAAAAAGGTATTGTATCTCGCGTTTGGTTTCTGTGCGTTTCGGTTTCATGTCGCTTGCGCCCCGTTTTCTACTTTTGTGATTTAGTTAAAACACTGGTACATAAAATAATGTTTTATGCACGTCCATTTGCAACGAACACCCGCCCATGCCCGACGAGTCATAGCCCGGCTGAAAAGTAGTTAGTTACCAGTGTGACAAATGGACAGTGCACGCGAACCGTGCGTGTGGCAGCAGCCACACCGTATTGAATCGTTTCAGACGTTTTACATCAATAAGAAGAAAGAAGGTTGGGATGAAGATAAGCAGTTCGGTGTACCAACCGACATACATTTTTTAGCATGATTAGCTCTTCGTTGCCATATTTGGAAGTTAAAACGGAGAGCGGGAGCATTTTAAAATTCTTGCGAGACACGGGTGCTACTTATTAATCACCCTTATCGTGTTTGGCGTATTAAAAATATGCCTACGACTGTTTGGTAATAGATTAAAGAGAACGCGAACTTATTTCCTTTAATCTATTACCAAACAGTCGTAGGCGTATTTTAAATACGCCAAACACGATAAGGGTTAAATATAAGTATTTTATTTTCAATAAATTATTATTAGTCTTTGAATAATTAACAATTTGCGTATGCTTATTTATGTCTGCTTGTGAACAATCAGTTTGTCCTTTTGTAAATTACGATAGTCGGTTACAAGTGCCGCTCTATCATCACAACAAATTCTTGTTGTGAATCCCAACAAGGAAACCATAAAATTATAAAATTATACCGACACAGTGCGTAAATGCAATAAAAATTGATGAAGAAAATTTGTCAACTGGTCAAAAGAAAGGAATGGGAAATATAGTAAATATCCCAGCGGTAACTAGAATGAGTAAAGAGGCCTAATAGAAGGCCTTATTTAGCAGTCACAAGCAGTCAGAAGCTCTTCTCGCCGCATTCCATACTTATTTATTTTTTACGCAGGTTGTCATTGGAGGACGCAAGGCCTTCCACACTTCCTTTAAAAACAACTTCGATCCCTTCCCAAAGAAGGGAGAAAGGAAGGTCACTAAAAATAAAAAGTAAATAAAACTGAACACCTTCCTTTCTCCCTTCTCAAAGAAGGGAGTAGCGAATGTGTACTGAATATTTCAGAAGGTCTTTTAGAACCATGACAAACTCTCCTGTGTATACAAAGTTTTACCCTTACCACGTTTTGCTTAAAGCCGAAGTGGAGAGTCAAGTAGACAAAACTTCTGCAAGATGGTATAATAAAATCATCTCGATCACCATTTAATTCTCCTGTAGGGATAGTCCCGAAAAAGCTGGACTCAGCTGGAAACAAGCAATACAGGATGGTCATAGAATACAGGAAGTTGAATACAATTACAATTCCTGATAAATATTCAATCCCAAAAATTTCAGAGGTCTCAGATCTCAGCTAGGCAGCAGTAATGTTTTTTTGTGTGCTCGACCTAAAAAGTGGGTTTCATAGTTATAACCTCTAGAAAATTCTCTATATGAAACAATTCTTTCTTTGTTTGATTGACGCTATTTATTTGTAATGTCCCCTAATACACTTTACCAAATGAATATGGGCCACCCTAATAAATAACCAACATGCATAACAAAACAACTTGATACCACACATGCATTTAATAAAAACAAATCGATGAACATTGATTTGTTAAAAGTGCAGCATATGCAGTTTGGAAAATTGAGTGACTAATTTTGAAACTCAATTTTCCAAACTAAATTATGATTGGTTATGAAACTCAAAAGGGGAAATAGAATAAGAATTTAGCTTAAGACAATTTTTGTATAAAAAGGGGCGCACTGCCCAAAATAAATCAGATTTAAATCAGTATTTTTAATTATACAAAATCTCCTTTTGCCCTCAATCCATTGAGACTCGCAAAAGTAAATAGCGTGGCTAGTGGCAAACTCTGCCAGTCACAAAGATAATTCTTTTTTAAACACTTAACATTACATATTTTTGACGAGCAAAAAAAACAGCAACCAAATAAAAGCACAACTTTAAATATTAACATTGCTTTTAAACTATAAACGTAAAGAAAACAAAACTTTTAAATATTTACAACAAAATTTAATAAAAATTTTTTACCATAATATAAATATTCAAAAAAAACTATAAACGACAACATCTAATAAGCTTTAACAAGTGCCTAGATCAGAAGAAGTGAACAACCACAACACATTCTCAAAAAGGGAGCTAACCAGTTAAGCGAACCGGAAGTACATCTGGAAAAATTTGTTTCAAGGTAAAATTAAGAATTTTTTTTTAACCTAAGAAAAAAGAAATATATTTTCGTTAAAGTTTTATTATAAATGAGTGATAGCGCCACATTATCATAATATCCCTCGGATTAAGAGTGTGAAATAGGAGACTTTGATTATAAGCCCACAGCATATTCCCTTGATTCAGGAGTAGAGTAAACGACGGATACTTAGTAACTGACGAAATTAAATTCAACAAACGTGACACAAGAATAAGTAGGAATAAACGCATTTTGTAGAAAAAGTTCAGACAATATTTTAGAATAAATTAGTAAGGACAGAAATATACAAAATGGTAGACCAAAGAGAAAATATACCAGAGTTCAATGGAGACTCCAAAGATTTACAAGCATTTGTTACACTCATAGACAGAATACATCCACATTTACGAAAATATGACCAAATGTCCCAATTCTTATTCTCAGACTTGATAAAAGCAAAACTTAAAGATAAAGCCAGACAAACAATAGAAATAAATTGCCATGCTGTCACATGGACAGAAATAAAAAATATACTACAAAATAATTTCGGATATAGAAGATCCTCTGACGAATTATTCGACCAATTAAGAGGTGTGACATTTAATACAAATACTGTAGAATTCTATAATGACATAAAAAATAAATTAATTATGGATTAAACAATAAACTAGTAGTGATTTTAGGCGAAACCGAGGCGGCTAGAGAAAGCGCCACTAATAATATGCATAATGCGTTAAATATTTTTAAAAGCCCACAGAAAAAATATCTCAAGAAAATTTTTAACGGTGTTGTTAAAAATAAAATTTTAGGTCAACAAAATTTTTGTTTGATTCAATGAAAAAATTTATCAAATTAACACTTTGCAAAATAGCACTTAATAAAACATATGCAATAAAGAAATAATTAAATATTCCTTCATATTCAATAAAAAAAAAAATTTTTAAATCAACGCACATACATACGTATATAATCAGAATTTAAACTACAGCATGATTTGTTTTTCATTATCCATTTTTTATGACGTAGTAACATCATTTCGTATTTTTTTCTTCTAATTTTCAAGTAGCAGCAAAAAGTTTATAAGGAGACCTCAGTTCTTCAACAATGCAACAGAAGAAAAAACAACAGTCATTTAGTAGCTAGTAAACACTAAGAAAACTCTGCGATCAGCTGTGTTACAGTGTTATAGTGTTTCCCACTATTCCCTTAACGTTATTTATGTCACATACATATACACACGCTGTTTTAACTTATTAAGTATTTTACCAATCATTTTTTTTTTACTTTATTCCAAAGAATTTTAAAATATATTTATTAATTATATTTTCCCAAGAATTGTTTGTCCAAATGCATTTCCGCTAACGAAAATGCAACAGTTAACAAAAGGCACCATTAATTCCAAATAAGTTTAATAACCTTATTATTTGTATTTATTAAATTGTCCAAGTACATTAATTCCAAAGAATTTTAATAACTTTATTGATTGTATACATTTTTTCCAAAGAATTGTTATACTTTGTTCAAGTGCAAAATGCACCAGACAAATTTCTTTAGAATTTTTATGCAAACATTTATTTTTTTATTTATATTTCCAAAATGTAACAGAAAGCAAAATAATAGTATTTAAGAAAGTAGAAAATAAAAAAGATGGAATATTATTGATTAAACTTTAAACCCAGTTGTTTTATTTTTTTCGTTGTTCTTCATTTCGGTGAAAAAAGTTTACAGCTCCCACCATCTCATTAGCGAATGAGTGGCAGTTGCAATTAGTTTTTTGTGTTTACTTTTACATTTGTACTTACAAGTACAGGAGGCTTATTCTGAATTGCGATGCGAAAATCAATGCGATGCGAAAATGCATAAATGCGAACAATTGCTATTCTGTATTGCGATATTCGCAAAGTTTTTTTTAATCGCATTTCAAATGCGAAAAGGTGACAAGTCGGTATTCTACATTGCGAAAACAAATGTCAAATTCGCAAAATTTATTCGACAACAAAATAGCATTCGCAAAGTTAAAACATGTTAATGAAAGATAATATTTTATTTATTTATTCTTCATATATTTATTATTTAATTCAGGGAAGCAAGCCATAAGACCACCAAACCGCGTCAATTTGATAAAATGATAGAATATATGAATAAGCACAGCCAATTGGCAAGAGGCCATTTGAAAACACCACATGCACATCAGTCGGCAAATACTTTGTGGCAAACGTTAACTGAAGAACTAAATATCAATGGACCACCTATTAGAGAAGCTACAGGATGGAAAAAGTATGAAATATATAAACCAGTTCAAAAATATTTGACTTTAACTTAAATTTTAATAGGTTTGGGCCGATTTTAAAGTACACACAAAACATTTTCATTTTCTTCGTCGTCGAACCACAGCGCCACAAAATCCATTTTTATTATTTTATTTATAACAGAATGTCCTAAATAAATTATTTAAACAATTTTCACAGCCAAACACAAACAATTTATTTATTTTTAATTTGACGTTTATTGACACTGACGTATTTTTGAGCAGCGTTGCCACGATTTGAAATAAATTGCGAATGCGATTGCGAAAGTCTAACAGAATACCAATTTTCTTTCGCATCGCATTTCATTTGCGCATCGCATTGATTTTCGCATCGCAATTCAGAATAAGCCTCCAGGCATTGTCTATGCGTACAAGGTTCTTTAATTGCTTTTTGTTCTTCGACGTGGTTATTTGTCAATGGTAAAATTTATTTAGTGTTGCGGAAAAATTTATTTTGTGATGTGGTCAAATTCATGTTTAAAAAAATAAAACGCAATAGCTATAAATAAAAAAATTATAAGTGTTATTAAAATGGAAAGCGTTTCTTTGTTAATTTAAAACAGCATCCTATAGGTAGTGCGACATTTTAAAAAAAGTATTCCAGTAGAAGGAGAAACACAAATTTCTAATTTTTCTAATATTTCTGAACATGTTATTCAAGAAACCCATGAAGCAACTGTATGCCAAAACATTAATGGCAGGCCTCATATTGCTCCATCCATCTATAATCATAGATTGCAAGAAGTCATTAATTCTGCAAACAAATTTGTAATACAATTACATTACAATCTACAAATGAGCATGATACTGGATTCAGTAAGTTTAAATACAATTTGACTTACATATCATAACTAATATTGCTTTCCTAACATCATTATGTATTTTTAATTTCAGAATCGGATGCAATTTCTGCTTTGCAAATACTCCGGACCGGAAATGTATCAGCAGACGCGTATGATTTTTTTATATTGGAAAGAATGTGCCAACTTTAGATTCAAACAAACAGAGGAGTCCAAAACAACTGACGAAATTTAAAACAATGGCACTTCTAAATTTGCATAATATATAATCCCAATTTTTTGTAATTATATTAATATGTAACTATTTACAGATCTATTTGTATTAGGGTATTCATTTAATCGGTTAATCGATCGATTAATTAACCGAGGTTTTGGTTTAACCGGTTAATAATCGGTTAATTTAGTTTTTGATCGGTTAACCGATTAATAAAGTTTTTTTTATAAATTAAGTAATTTCAATATATAAAAATGCATTAATTGCTTATATTTGGAGTTTATAAGTAAAAAAAACAATAAAATACTAAACATAACAATTCTTGAACTAAAACGAGCAAGCAAAAAAAAACAATCCATAAATATGTAATATGCATTTTCCAATTAATGCACAAGGTGTGGTATCAAGTCATATCGTCATTATATCCTAAATAAAATTTAAAATTTTTTAAAGTAAATATTTCAAGCAAAATGAAAATTGTAATGCTGTGTTCATTGATTCGTCACAACTGTATATTTAAATTCAAAATATAAGCAGTAGCTTACAGCAGTCATATCGTTGGTTAATATGCAAACCTGCTAACTCCCTTTCAACAAATTTTACAGGAACAAACTTTATTTCTCCTATTTGCTGCTTTAGAGGAAAAACAAAAAGTTGATTTGACACACTTCAAGACACAAATTGAAGAAAAACTATATGCTGGTCGACGAGGCGTATCTTTCTCTACCACACGGCATCAAAATCTCAATTTACATAAAAAGTAGATTTAGAAGGTTTGCATATTAATCCGACGATATATACATATTTCCTGTAATTATTTATGACTACCTTGTGAGTCCCCCAAATATTTACATATTTATACAAAAATAAACTGAGATAATTTTATTAGTTATTTCAATAGTTAAAGGAGATCTTATAAAATAATCTTTAAAAAAGTTATTTATTTTAAATGTTTATGATTAAAGCGACTCTTTTCTTTCGTTTAACAAAATTTGACTTGGAAAATATTATTTCACTCATCGTAGATGAATTTCTCAGTCCTTTTCCAGTATTTCTCTAAACCAGCGGTGGGCGCTGGTTTGCCTAGATTACGAAGTTTTTCGGGTTTTTAAATTTACTCCTCGTGTTTTTTTTACCAGAGCTGCTACAAATGCAAAAATTTCCCTACATAGATATTACTTAAAATCCCCAAAACATACCGTGCACTTGTTTTATTATAATAATTTTAAGCTTAAAAGAATTAGGTTTAAAATCGATAAAATAAATAAAAAACAATTTCCTAGAAGTCAAAACCAAAAGAAACGACAATTTTCACATTGAAATCAAAATGTAAAAAAATTTACCGTATACCACATACACGTGTTTTTGTGATGGCGTTTTCGCTTATTTACTACTGCCCACAAACCGAACTTCTTGTATTCATTTTTTCAAAAATAAAAGGTAGCAAGGCAACCCTAAATACAAATGCTAAAGAGAGAAAAACATAAACTTTTTTTTCAGTTGCTTAACCCTTCATCTTACTAATTAGTCTGGCCTGACCTTTTTCAATGCATTTTGAATAAAAAATCAAAACATGTGTAGCACGGAGGGTTAATAAATTTCAACGAAGAAGCTTGTTGTTGGTATTTGGGCAAATTATGCAATTTTGTTGTGGTACACTGGTAAAATATGAATTGTGTTGAGATCAAGCTGTGTTTATGGATGTTTTTTTTTCTGCTTGTTTTAAAAATTCTTTCGGACAGGCATTTCTTTCTTTAGAGTCTAAAGTCTAAACATATAAAATACTCCATTATGCCATTAAAGTTGTTTTAAATTTTTAACACTTCTAATTGTTTCGATTAATTCTGTTAAAAAAAGTACGTAAAACAAAAAAAGGTGTTGGCAATCAAATATTTAGCCCATTTTTCGCCACATTCATGTTGATCGATGATGAAGATAAAAAAACATTGAAAAATGTTGTAATTTTAGTCATCGGTCGGCGGAAAATAGGTTAAAATGAAGATAACTGAACACCTTCTTTGTTTGTATTAAAAATATTTTCTAAACAAATACATTTTGTATATGAGACGAAACAAATTAAAAACACAAAAAAATATGTTATAATACTACAAAATATTGAAAATTTTGTTACTTCGGTTAATCGGTTAATCGAATGAAATTAACCGGTTTAATCGTTAATCGAAAAAAGCCAATTTGAAATTAACCGATCAGTTAATCGGGTAGTAATTAATCGGTTAACCGGTTGACGGCTATCCGAATAAATACCCTAATTTGTATACATATATGCATGTACAATGAGTCTTTTAGTTAGCTATGTTTAGATCTTACAAGTATTTGACAAACAAAAAATACAAAAAAAGCGTGACCAGTAAATTGATCAAACTTTGGCTTTATTTTTAGCCATTCCAACTGATTTATTTGTAAAAAGATAATTGTATAATTTAATTTAGAAACTTCTGAATAATGGTTCATCTAACTAAACGCATTTTTTTTTAAATAAAACTAGAGGTTACGTGTAGGGAGTCAAATATTAAATACGAGTAAATAAAGATTTAAAGACTGAATTATAACAAATGTTCCTTTTAAAAAAAATTAAAAGTACACTTTCAACAATTTTTGTTATCAATTATTGCAAAAAATTCAACAAAAAATTTCATTAATTCGATAAACATTTTGTTTGATTATTTCAACATCCTTAACTATTTTTTTTAACAAATCACGTAAAAAAAGACGATGAACTTAAAAGAAGACACAAAACATTAGTGCCAGTTACTGTGTTGCAATATCAAAAAACCTGTGATATAATTTTTAAGTTTGTGTTTAATTTAATTTTTCATGTTTAATGTTTTTCATGCTTGTCTACAACAAATTATTGTTCAATGTAATAAAAATTGATTTTCTTATTACGAATCCCTTGATAAAGTGAACATAACATTCACGAAACGTTGGGAAAATATGGATTAAATGCATTTTTAATTACATAAAAAAACTTTAGGCCGTATTAGCTAAAATAAAATCTAATTTAATGTTAAAAAAATAGTTTTGGTCAACAACTTTTTTTATTGACTCAACAAATTTGTTTGTTGACTAAAAATTCAACAACTATACCTACAAAGTTTTTTATCAATACCGCAAAAATCGCCATTGCAGAAAATTTAAAATTATTTTTATCAAATATGTGATTTTCGTATTCAAATATGAAAAATATTTTTTTCTGTGAAGATCCCAGAACCAATGAAAACCATTTTGTTCTGAAGAAATCCAACGGATTTGGAACAAGCTATGGACATTCCGTTCCAAGCAGGATACGCTTACACCGGAAACGAAAACGTTCAATTAAACCACAGCAGGAATGGTCCCGGACAAACTTATAGACAACAACAGGTTAACCCTACGAATCAGCAAAGATTTGTTAACCAAATCAAATATAAAAACCAACTTCCGCAAGATTGAAAACATTCTCAAAATCGAAATAGAGATAATTTTCCGAATAGACATACTTTCCAAAACGGAAATAATTTTTCAAATAGTCATACTTTCCAAAATATAAATAATTGTCAGAATAGGCAAACTTTCCAAAACGGAAATAATTTTTCAAATAGACACAATTTCCAAAGTGGAAATAATTTCCCTAACCAAAATAATTTTCTAAATAGAAATAACGTCCAAAATAGGAATTTTCCCGAACCAATGGATATAATACAAGTTAACACATATAGTGAATACCCCAACTATTCTCTTAATTAACACATACTGCACAATTAGCAATAAATACAATAAACCAAATACTTAACACATCCGACACACTTAACAAAAAACACAATAAACTCTTCCAATAAAAGAATCAAGTTACAACCTAGTTTAAGTTACCAAGTAAGCATATTTGTTTATTCAATAAATGTTCACCCACAATTCTAGTAATTTTAATAGTAAGCGAAATTGTATTTAGTATAAGAAAAAATTGTATAAAATAAAATGATTTTATCAATAAAAGTTAGTTCTGTTCTGAAATGCAACCAAACTCGTTTACTGGCGCCCGAGCAAAATAAAAGCTTTACCCGGATATATTAAAAGTGTCTTAGTGCTAACAAAATAATATTGTAATAATTTTTGTGCTAAAACAAACTAGTTCAAAAAAAAAAACTTTTATAAAAAACCGTTTAAAAGGAAAAAACATTCCAAGGAAATACAAGCGGATTAATTAAAAGTTTTGATGTACAGGCACTTTTAAGCAAAAGTACCGTTTTAAAAAATCAAAAAATAAGCGGGAACAAAAAGCTAAATCCAAAAAACAAGCTAAACTACCGTTTTACAAATTCAAAAATAAGCGGGAACAAAAGCAGAAACCCTAAAAATAAACAACGAGCTGAACTACCGTTTTAAAACCAAGAAAATAAGCGGAAGGAGCAACCAAAAAGGCATATCAGACAGACTCAACAAATCAGTTACTAGTGACGTCAGCCGTACCCTAGTAGATCTTCAACTTCAAACAGGATAAATACGGACCGTACAAGCAGCATGCTGATCTTTTTATTGTAAGTTAATTAAAAAACCCTTAATTTTTATTAAAAATATACCAAATTATTGTGAAATTAAAAATCATTTTGATGTTTAAAGACTTATCGATTATTCAAATTAAATTGAACTAAATTGAACTTAGATCCATAAAACTTCAATAATTAGCGGGACGCTAATACTTAAAAAAGGGGGAGTTATCACATATAGTGAATACCCCAACTATTCTCTTAATTAACACATACTGCACAATTAGCAATAAATACAATAAACCAAATACTTAACACATCCGACACACTTAACAAAAAACACAATAAACTCTTCCAATAAAAGAATCAAGTTACAACCTAGTTTAAGTTACCAAGTAAGCATATTTTTTTATTCAATAAATGTTCACCCACAATTCTAGTAATTTTAATAGTAAGCGAAATAGTATTTAGTATAAGAAAAAATTGTATAAAATAAAATGATTTTATCAATAAAAGTTAGTTCTGTTCTGAAATGCAACCAAACTCGTTTACTTACATATGCAATATCGGAAAATTTTCGGCACAGGTCCTTAGGAACAAATTACCATATATAAAAATAAAAACCAAATTAAACTATATTAAATTAATAATAGATACCGGAGCCACTAATTCTATATTAAACCCCGGAATTTTTCATCCGAAATGGACACACAAAATAAAACCCCTTTTTATTAAGACACTCCAAAATAACGTATATAAAGAAGAAAAGGTAAAAATTCCTGCTTTTGAGGAATTTAAAATGAATAATAGAAAGATCGAATTTAACATAATTAAGTTTCATGATTATTATGACGGATTATTGGGTAACGATATACTTAAACTCTTAAATGTGTGTACAAATTATAAGAACAATACAATCCAAATAAATATACATTATATACCCCTTATTTTCAATGAAGAAGAATACCATGAAAATTAATTGTTAGTGGAATCTACTTATACAATATGTTGCGAAGAGCAATATAATTCGGGAAAGAAAACACTCGACAGGGGTATATTTACGCGAAAAGTAATGGAAATTGTTGTAAGCAATACGAATGAACAAGAAAATAAATCACCTTTTAGAACTCAACATCTCAACTTAGAGGAAATACAATGTTTTCCACAACTTCTAAGAAAATATTCCTCAATGTTCTTTAATGAAAATACTAAACTGAGTTTTACCAATGCAATAAAACATAAAATTAGAACTGTCAATGGCATACCCATATCCACAAAATCATACAGATATCCCTACGTACACAAAAAAGAGGAAGAACAACAAATTCAAGACATGCTAGAAAATAAAATAATTAGAAATATTAACTTCCCATACTCTGCTCCGATTTGGATCGTGCCAAAGAAGGCCGATGCCAGCGTTAACCCCAAATGGAGGCTTGTAGTCGATTGTAGCAAACTCAACAAAGTTACGATTGACGATAAATTCCCCATTCCGAATATACACGAGATACTAGAAAAATTGAGAAAATGCCAATATTTCACCACTCTCGATCTAGCAAAAGGTTCAACCAGATCGAAATAGAAGAGGAAAATATTCACAAAACCGCATTCAGCGTTGAGGGCGGACATTATAAATTTTTACGAATGCCGTTTGGGTTAAAGACAGTCCCAGCAACGTTCCAGAGATTAATGAATAATTTACTCCGAGATCATATCAACAAAATATGTTTGATATACTTGGACGGCATTATTATATTCTCTACATCTTTAAAGGAACTTCAACTTAGATTACAGGATACCAATTTGAAAATCCATCAAGACAAATCAGAATTCCTAAAAGGTAAACTGAGTTCTTAGGACACGTGGTAACAACAGAAGGAGTTAAACCAAACTCTAAGAAGATCGAAGGCGTTGTCAACTTTCCAATACCGAAAACTACAAAGCAGATTCAACAATTTTTAGGATTAACCAGTTACTACCGAAAATTTATTAAGGACTATTCGTCGATAGCTTAGCATATGAATTACTATTTTAAAAAAGATTCCAAAATAAGAGTAGTTTAAATACACTTAAAACACTGTTAACAAACGACCCAATACCGTCTTACTTTGAATTTACTTTGACAACGGATGCTAGCAACTTCGCATTATAAGCATTCCTTTGGCAAGAAAACAATCCTATCTACTACGCAAGTCGTACTCTAAGCGAGCACGAAATCTTTTATAGCACTATTGAAAAGGAACTTTTGGCTACATATATATTTTTGGAAGAAAATGTACCATTGAAACAGACCATAAACCCTTGACATGGCTTTTTTTAATCAAAGAACCAAATTCCAAAAAACAATTGAAACATTAATTTAAATGGAAAAATTTTAAAACCGTTTAAACGAAAAGTTAAAAGAAAATTTAAAAAAACACACGCACGTTTTTCCTCATATTTTTTTGAGAAGTAAAAAATAAAAATAAAACACAATAAAAATAAAATTTTTAATTGTCTGGCCAAGTGAAAAGCTAAGTAATTGAAATTTTTACAACAGTCTTATACAGGATTTTCCCGATCGGCCTACCGTTACCCTATAGGTTTTTTGACCTATTTCTAGGTCTTTTTTCATTCCTCTTCCCCTTTTCCAATTTGCCCTCATGTCCCTCAAAATTTCTTTGGCTATGTTCACCTCTTTTTCTGTGGGCCTCTGGTTATTTGTTCGTTTTGACCAACGTTCTAGAACCTTAGTCAAGATGTTCCGTGTGATTCCACATTGGGACATGTCTATCTCGTTTGGTGGAAACTGTATACCCAAGCCCCTGCTAACCCTTTTCGTAAGGTGACCAAGGGATTTTTAGGAATGACTTCAAATTATAAGCGCTTTATAAGAGAATACGTGAAAGTTGCAAAACCATTTACTAATTTCCCAAGAGCTGAGAATGCCCAGGTAGAAGCTAACTATTCAAAGAAGGTTCCAAGATTAACGGAACGATGCACTAATGGCCTTTATTAATTAAAGGCTCTCTTGACTACTGCGGAGGTCCTTGCTTTCCTAGATTATGACAAGCAATTCAACCTTATAACTGATGCATCTAACTATTCCATTAGCGCTATTCCTTCCCAAGGTAAGTTTAGTAATGATAAAACAATCGATGATATATCCCGATCGCAACTAACGAAAAAGGCATGCTAGACAATAAGGAATTATCTGTATGGAGCAAAATAGAGCAGAATATAAGTTAAGGTACGAAAATGCATCAAAAAAAATCATGTTGCAATATAAAAATAATAAAACGAGATAAATTTATTTATTTAATAGAATACGCTACGTTGCATTTTTCACTCCGTTCACGTGAAATGTGATTCCTTTAGAAAAAAATTACTTAAATTCCGTTCAAATTGTAAAAATGTAACTCCATTCTTGCTGATAAGCATTATTTGCGTGGTTCTTTAGCTAGCAAGAGAAGTTGTAGATTCCCTTAGAGTAAGTTTATTTTCAACTAAGACTTACAAAGCAAGTAAATTGTAATAAAGAAAATAGAAATAATAACCTTTCGTTTGTTAATTAGAAATAAATTAATATTTTATTCGTACAACATTGTAAAATAATTTATTTGTTACAACATTGTGTAATTAAAAAGAATTAAATAAAAGAAAATAATAACTTTTTTATTTATTGATACGAAATTAATTTAAACACCGACCATTAGCCCCTTATCAACGCGTTAACGGAACTTCAATGCTAAATTAAAGAAATTAAAAGCTCGTAAAGGGATACTATCACGAGTTGTTGAATGTTAGACAAAAATTAGTAAAAATCGTTCATTTTTTTACAGCCCCAAAAATTTTAGTAACCTAAAATGAGAGTAGTTTCCTTATCCGCTTAGTAAAAGATTTCATCGAAAGACTAGGGATAAAAATTTATTTGACACCATCGCAACGAAGTGAAGTAAATAGGCAAGTAGAACGTGTCCACTCAGCCCTTTTAGAAATTTACAGATGCCTAAGGGCAGAAAAGGAGAACCTCAGTGTGCAAGAATTAATGTATGCAACTGTCGATTGATATAATAATAATATTCACTCCGTCACGGGAAAAAGATATAGTGATGTATTCTTTAACAGGGTAAAAAAAGTCGGATATTTCCTAAAAGATAATACACATAAATTGTATTATATTTACAGTCGTCATACACAGAACGTCTTTACTTTATTTTTTACAAACAGTCTTTCAGTTTCAAGTACTAGAAAATAAAATAGTGTTAAATCGGACGAAACGTTTGAATTAAATTACACTAGAATCCTTAATTGAACATTGATGATCCGACGTGATTTGTGTAAGAAGGCACGATCAATACTTTATCAACAAGGTTCGAGTTGGCGAACCAGTACTGACAACAAAACAAGCCTGTGCTTCCGAATTTTTGTTCCATCTTCATTTTCAACAACATGTGTTGGATGGAAGCATTGATAAGTCTACAGAGTATCTTAGGTGAAAACATTCAGCAGATCGTCCGCAACTTCAAAAAGGACTCTACGGAGAGGAAAATTAAGAATTCCTATTTTGAAGAACGCATACGTCGTCTCTCAAACAAGTGGACCGAGTCCAATGACACCGACGAAAAATTGCGTTTTATTGTTGAAGATCAGTCTGAAGAAGACTAATTATTTTGAGCAGATACGGTCATTGGCTGAAGAATAGAGTGACCTATTCCAATCTGAATTGTCGCGCTTGAGAAAAGAAGAGCTTAAAATCAAGCACAATGATCAAGCAAAAGCTCCTAGCATCAAGCATCATGGACCAAAGGAGGTGTCGATACATAATAAATTTGGTAAATTTACCGCTCGTATGTCAGAATTACAGAGGTTCTTAACAGGAATGTCAGGATTGGAGATGAATGAATCTCAACAGTTCTACAACATAAGAATTGATACCATTAACAAATTATGGAACCAAATTGAAGATCTTTATGATCTAGTTTGGGATCAATGTCCAAACCCTCTAGGTAATGGTCTGTATAGGTATAAATAGCGGGTAAGAATAATTTTTGAGTGGAGTTGTAATTAGCAAGCCAATAAACATCTACCTGCGATCTCCACGGAGCACTCCAGGTTAGGGAAAATACAAAAAGATCTTCTAATTTCAACTACAACAATTGGCACAGCCGGTAATTAAATAAAGATCCTGCGATTCCCAAGGGACCCTCCAGGAATAAAATTTATTTATTGCACGACATTTTTGCCGAAATTAGATCCCTTCCTGGTATGGCGACTGGTTTCGGGAGCAACGAAAGTAATAGAAACCAGTAAACATGGAACGAAGTGCTAAAGGTCTTAAGCAGGCACATTCTGGTACGCCTTTAGTATCTTCGAAGAAGTGCGAATTGGTGGAATTGCAAGTAACTTGCCACGGAATTTTCATCGCATTAGGAGGCGATTTATTTCGGTTTGTTTTTCCTCAACATAACAAAATGGATGAAGGCTGTGGCGAGGAAAACGTTAAGGAAACCACTGAGTATAGAAGCAAAGTGATAAAGGTCTCAAGCAGGCACATTCTGGTACGCCTTTAGTATCTTTGTGAAAAAATAAAATGGTGGAGGTACAAGTAATTGCCACTGCCACCAGCCGCATTGAAGAAGTTTTGAGGGAGGATCAGTACAACGCGACATTGTTGGTAACGCGTAAAAAGTTTTTTTTTTTTTTTCAAAAAGTTTAAAGATGGCACAGGTCGTTTTAATGCTGGTAAGTATTATTTTGCAATTTTCGTGATTATAAATGGACAACCCGCGGTCAAGGATGGGCGAACTACTCTCCAAACTTAACAAGTATAAGTATTCGGTGGACAGTCTACAGGTGCTAACGTGGACAGAATTGAACGAATTAAGACTAGGCAAGGAATGTACAGAACAACATAAGGAGATTATAAGGCACCAGATATTGACCAAGTTAGAAGAGGTTGGTTATGTTATACAATTGTTAGGGGACCTGAACAAGCACCAATCCGCGGACGTAATTTACAGGATAGAAGACTTAGTGCGAACAGTTTGTTGGAACAGGTAATGCAAGAAAACGTGGCTTGGGCGAATAAGTGTTGACAAAAGTGGTAGAGTGCAAGGGGATAGATTTTGATATTTTCAAGTAAAAAGGGTAGCTATCGTTTTTTTTTCTGGGTGGTATATTTTGTTTAAAGAGTATGAGTTACTCCATTTTCGTTTCAAGTTACTTTGGCTCGAAACCAAAGGTACGGGACGAAGATGGAATACAAATAGGATACTCAGCAAACACTGATTAGGTTCCTATGCTGCACCACCATGGGTAGTTTGCCTACAACAGGGGAAATTAGTGCGAAAATTCGATACGATTTCAGCTGACTGCAAACGCAATGGGGGGTGTAAAGGAAAAGTTTGGGGTAAACATAAAAAGGATCAAAAAAGTATCAAGAAGACAACAAAGGAAGGTGGTAGCACCAATAATAGTAAACTGAATAGCCAAGAGGCCAAATAATATAAGGGAAGTGTATCCGTCAACCCATTCTCTAATCCTAGTTACTTTGGCTCGAAATCAAAGCTACGAGATGAGGAGAGAATGTTAGGGCGATACTCGAGAAAAATAACAGAAAATGTGGGTAAAAATAAAGTGATAACCCAAGGGAAAAACAAAAGGGGGGAATATAACCAAACGGATCATTAAGAAATAAAGAAATTAACCAGCAAGAATGTTAGAAATAAAGACAGGACCAGGACGGTCACAAAATGAAAAAAAAAAGAAAGTTTAAGCAAGATACTCGGGAGTAAAACTAAAATACATAAAAAGTAACAAAAATAAATATCAGAAGAACAAGGGGAACTACATAGTTATTCGGCACCCAGAGGACGCCCGACTTACCCTGACATACCGACAGATTGTGGTTTGGTAGCCTTTCTAACTACAACAGCTGCTATGCATGCGTAAATTACACAAGTCGTCTAAATCGATATGCTAAACAGAAAAGAAAAACACTACACTTTATTTAATTTTTTTTTTTGTTTAACCGTGGCTAACATTTAACTTTCGGTACTCCTCAGTAACCCACTCGCTCACTCACCTACACACAATACAATTAACAATTTCAGTTTAATTTGAATTCAAATTGTTTATAAAATTTATAAGCAGGTAAATCGCAATAGGTACCTTTACGTTTCCTAAGTGAGTAGATAGATTTTCATTCAACTTTAAAACAATTTTACTTCCTTTTTTTACTTTCACGTGGACATCTTTTAACACATAAACAACAACGAAAGTTCTTATAAAATATCCTTTTTATTGTAAAAACAAAATATTGGCATCGTTCATAAAACCTTTTCTTCATCTCTCCATTAACCAACACCAGATAAGGGGAACAGGGGGCTAAAACAGTTCGTTATCTTTTCCACTTATTTTTTTCCTAATTTTTTTTTTTTATTGTGTTTCAATAAGCAAAATAATAAATAGATAATTTTACTTCGTTAATTCTTCAAAGAATATTTGTTTCGCATTTAGGCCACATTTGATATACATAAATAAATTTAACCGTAAAATTTATGTTTTTTATATCCATCGTTTAAATGCTGAAATAATACATATTTACAACGTCCAATGCAATTCACTAGTGCAATATACATTTAAGAATGTGCATACCTAAGCACTATAGCACAGAGGTTGAATGTTTTTTATTTCTTTTATTTCATTTTTTTTGTAGATCCCAGCAAGCATTCTATTAAGAACTATCATCACTTGATAAGAACTAAAAAAAAAAACTTTTGACTGAACAAAAGAAATATAAACATAAACATAAATACTTGTTGCAACTCAGTGATACAATTATTCACTCGGAGGAACAGATGTATCAATGGCAATAATTATTGTCACCCTGGGCATAAAATATTTGCAAAGAGTCCAAACTCTTTATACATATTTACAACGCCCAGCGCAATTCAACATTTAAGAATGTGCATACCTAAGAACTATAACATTTTTATGTAGATCCCAGCAAGCATTCCATTTAAAATCATGATCACGTGCATTTTTCTTTGGCTAAGTAAACATTTGAGTAATCAGCAAACCATTTGAATATGAATGGCTGGACAAAAGAAACATAAAACATAAACACTTGTTGCAACTCAGTGATAAAATTATTCACTGGGAGGAACAAATGTATCAATGACAAGAATTATTGTCACTCTGAGCATAAAATATTAGCAAAGAGTCAAAACTCTTTATACATATTTACAACGCCCAGTACAATTCATTAGTGCTATAAACAATTTAGAATGTGCAAAAAGTAATTGATTTTTTTTTTTTTTTTTTTTCATTAACTATAAGAACTAGCGGGTAAGAATAATTTTTGAGTGGAGTTGTAATTAGCAAGCCAATAAACATCTACCTGCGATCTCCACGGAGCACTCCAGGTTAGGAAAAATACAAAAAGATCTTCTAATTTCAACTACAACACATTCTTGTTAAAACACTAGTCGAGAAAATTATTAGTCAGCCATTATGCACCTCAAACTTTGCCACTATTAAGAAATTATACGATACAACTCGAGAGTGTCTTTTAGCACTGAACAACATTGGAATTGATACGGAAAGCTGGAACCCTCTCCTTTACCAAATTTTGATAAAAAAAAACTAGACCAAAGTTTGCATATGAGGTTCGAAAAGTCTCTAAGCCAACCAAAGGAGTTACCATCAGTTGAAGACCTGTTATCATTCCTGGAACTCCAGTTCCAAACTATCGAGCCTATTACTCAAAGGAACGCCTAGGTTCAGCTGTTGGAATAATGGAAATCATGCATTATATCGCTGTGAAAAGTTCTTAAACTTGTCAGAGATAGAAGGGCCAAATTGTTTGCTCCCAATGCATTTTTCCGTAAGGAGGAATTTTAAATATAAACAAAATAAAAAATAATTGGAGTATTTTTAAATAAAAAAAGAAAGTTATATAAAGTTCATTATATTATATTATATTTTCTTCAATTAAGAAAAATTTAAAAATCTATATAAATAAATTGTTTGAGTATTTAAAATAAGAGAGAGTAATATATTTTGGATATTTGACATTTAAGTTAACAACAAAAACATTTATTTTAAATTTTTATTACTTTCCGTTTCAAAACAGTTCTTTTTGTTGTTTCTCTTCTGAGTACAATGAACCATGAAGTCGTTGTACTCCAATATGTTTACTATTGCTTTTCTTATTAATTTGTATTGCTCAACTTTTCATTACTTTTTTTCTTTGGTTTATTGAAACCCAAACATTTAAGTGGAACACTAAAATGCTTCTTTAAGCACTTCTCATATTACAGATATGTGATTGTTGACTTTGTCGATTTTGATTTGTAAGCAATAATGATAAATAAAAAATTTGTAGTTGTAGAATAATTTTATGATTCGTAATCAATAATTATAAATAACTAATTTGTAGTTGTAGAATAAGTTTATGATTTGTATATGGCAGGGTTTTATCGCCGTTTTATCAAGGATAATGCCAAATTGGCAAAACCTTTGACGGCGCTTTTAAGAGGGGAGGAAGGACGAATGTCCAAGGCCATGTCTAACAAAATATCAGTAACCTTGAATAAAGTTGCTCTGGAAGCACTGCATAAAATAAAGAAAACTCTGGTATCGAAAGATGTAATGTTAGCTTACCCTAATTTTAAAAAAGAATTTCAATTTACAACGGATGCCTCTAATTATGCTATTGGGGCCGTTTTGGAGCAAGATAGTAGGCCTATTACTTTTATCCCGCTGGCTCTAAGTAAGGCGGAGGAACCAAAAAGAAATGTTGGCAATTGTTTGGGCCCTAAAGAGTCTAAGGAATTATATATACGGAGCAGCAACTGTCAAGATATTCACAGATCATCAACCTCTAACACACGCTTTAAATATTGGGAATTCCAATAGTAAATTAAGAAGATGGATGGCAACGCTAGAGGAATACAATTATGAATAACTTTATAAACCCGGGAATGCAAACACAGTGGCAGACGCATTATCCAGAGCACCACAGCGAATATTTGAAATTAGCTCAACAGATGCGACAAAGCTAAGCAACCAGAGTTCTCCTCGGTCCCTTATTCAACATATAAATGCTCCTATAAATGCATTTGAAATGCAATATGGAACTTTCTGGGTTTTATATAAAGCCCAACATTAAAGACGGAGAAAATATATCAATAGAACTAAAAACCTTCCAAACCAAAATGGAAGAAATATATTATATTGAAGATTTTAATGCCATTTTCAATAACATAATTGAAAAAGTATTACAAAAAATGGAGGAGTTTCAAGAAAGGGATAGTGGTTGGACTCTCATTGAAATAATAAAAGTGGATGCCAATTTGAACAAGTATCAACCAATGAAAGGGTCAAGTCTCATACAACTTCCTAGAAAACTAATAGTAAAAAAAAGCCTGCCTCAATATTAAAAACAGAGATGAGTTTTGTTTTAAATGGGCTGTTATATCAGCAATAGCTGACATAAAACAAAAAACCGCCAATCGCACATTTATGATTGATTGAGATTGAGAAAAAAATAATTGCCATAAATGGTTATACTTTAAATTTTAAGGGATTAAGCTTCCCTGTAAAAATAAAAGACATATCCATTTTTGAAGAAAATAACACTCTGATCAGTATCAATATTTTTGGATTTAAGGATTTAGTTGTTGGACCCTATTACAAAACTAAAGGGAAAAAATCAAAACACATTTTCCTTATGTTTCTACAGGAGAAAAATTGAGTTAATTCTCACTTTATGTGCATAAAAAATATTTCAAGGTAACTTTAAAATTTTAAACCGTTATAAGTTTGTGTTAAATGTTATCTTTATTTTTTCTTTTTGCAGATTAATCAGGTTGCATAAAGGTAAATTTTTAGAATGCGATGACTGTCTGTAGCATTTTTACCAAAAGGAGAAATTAATTATTCACCAGAAACACTGCAACCGAAAAATTGCCTATGCTCTAAAGGAAAGTGAGTCAATATTAGAATTTAAGAATTTTAATAACTCCATTGAAGTTCCATTTGTAATATACATATGTATGCTGATTCAAAATGCATTTTTGAAAACATTCAAGCGTGTTTTTCGGAAGGGGATACTTCATCAACAACTTTGATTGATAAGCATATACCCTATGCATTTTCATATTTTATTAAGTGTAACTTCAATAATAATTTAAATAGATTAAGAAAGAGTTCACAATTTGACGATGTTGACATAACATTATAAAAATTAATTTTTTTCTGATTTTTGTACGTCAATAATTTTTTCAATATTATACCTAGCCCAGAAGATGTTTTTCAATGAAAAACGAAATATTGGCAAAATAAAATATTGTTAAATTAAAATAATTAATAATAAAAACCAGGACCTCGAGCTCAAAGTAAAAAAAAAGTTCTTTTATCATAGATTAAGAATATTTATAGGGCTTAATTCCACAAATTTCTTTATGAAAAATTTGTAATAGATATCAAATATTTAAGTAATAATTTTATCACTAAAATTGTTCCAATGACACCCTTAAACGAAGAGGAAAATTTTAGTTTCGAAAACAATAATGTTCGTCATATTTGTTCTCAAAACATTACAAATGGCATTAAAGTAAAAGATCATTGTCATGTAAGTGGAAAGTATAGAGGACCAGCTCATAACCATTGCAATATCAAGCAATATCAATTATAAAATACCAAAATTGTTCCCTGTTATTTTTCATAATTTTACGGCTTAAAGAGCTAAACAATATGGATGATGGTCCTATAAATATTATTCCAATTAATTAAGAACTATATATATCACTGTGTAAATCTATAAACGGAAATAGCAGTGATGTGGGGAGAGAAATTGCACATTCTCTCTCTCTTGAGAACTAAAACAAAACAACTCGACGAAGCTAGTCTTGTTGCAACCATTGAACATTAAACTCGCAGTCGCGCATCAAAGTGAACATTGTGAAATTTATATTTTTTAATTAAACCCCCTAGAAACTAAACCTTTTTATTCTTATTTATTTTAACTTAAAAACTTGTTAAAAACTAAACTCTTTTTTTTCATTATTCGAATGCAAATAAAGAAACTATAGTGATAATATTGAAATAAGATTTTTAGACTCCTATAGATTCATGCACTTAAGCTTAGGCAATATCGTTAAAAATTTAACTAAAGATGAATTGAAAATAGTGAAATCATTTTGTGCAGATGATGAAACTAAATTCAATTTACTTGTTAGAAAAGGAGTTTTTCCATATAATTATTTAAATTTTGTTGTGAAACTTAAGAAAAGACATTTGCCAAGAATAAAACATTGCTACAAAAAGTTAAATAGTACGCATTGTTCTGAAGAAGACTACTGTCATGCTGAAAAGGTTTGGAGTACATTTCAATGTGAAACTTTGGAAGACTATTTCAGCAAAATTCCGAGCAGTTCTTGATTCTGGTTCGCAGGTCAATCTCATTTCCGAGCAAGTGATAAGGAGGTTAGATTTTTCAACTTTAACAGCATCATTATGTACAGACAGTGGCGAAAATGGAAGGAAGCAAGTTAAAAGGAGAATAAATGTGAAGTTACAATCAAGAAACAATAAGTTTGAAACCAACTTCGAAGCATTTGTCATCCCAACAATCATCCTCCTTTAACCAAGTCAGCACATAAATATTTCTAAATGGCAAATTCCGAACTTAGATTTAGGCGACCCATATTTCAATCAGCTAGGAAGGGTAGACATTCTGCTGGGTGCCGAGTATTATTTTAACCTGATACAAATGAAAAAGATAAAATTGTCAAACAATCTCCCAACCCTGTTGAATACATCACTTATATGGAGCATAAGCCGAAAAATATCCTTAAGTCAAGGTGCTTATGACGCTGCAACTTTTGCAGTTCTCAACACTAACCCAGAAGAATTATTATTAAACGACGAGTTATTAAACGACGAGTTATTGAACGACGTCATTGAGCGGCTGTGGAGAATGGAAAACAATTGGTCAAATGAGAATGGACTGTAACAAGACGAACAACAATGTGAATCACTATTTGTTCAGAATACAAAAACAAACGATGAAGCCCCCTTTGTCGTCAAATTACCCTTCCGTGAAAATCCCTCTGCATTGGGTATTCCAAACGACTCCTTAGTCTTGAACGACGACTAATGAAAAATCCATTAACCAGAAATCAGTACATACATTTTATGAATTAATATTAACAAATGGGACACATGACTGAAATAGATATCAATTCAATTCAATACCAACACCAACACCCAACCATTTCATTCCACATCATTGCGTTATAAAACCAGTTAGCACAACTACTAAACTTCGCACTTTTTTGGACGCTTCTGCCAAAACATCGTCTGGCTATTCACTTAATGACTTACTTAACACTGGTCCAATCGTTCAAAGTGATCTATGTTCGATACTCATCCGTTTCCACTTACCACAGAGGTTGAATGTTTTATATTTCTTTTATTTCATTTTTTTTTTTTTGTAGATCCCAGCAAGCAGTCTACTAAGAACTATGATCACTTGATAAGAACTAAAAAAAAAAAAAACTTTTGACTGAACAAAAGAAATATAAACATAAACATAAACATAAATACTTGTTGCAACTCAGTGATACAATTATTCACTGGGAGGAACAGATGTATCAATGGCAATAATTATTGTCACCCTGGGCATAAAATATTTGCAAAGAGTCTAAACTCTTTATACATATTTACAACGCCCAGCGCAATTCAACATTTTAGAATGTGCATACCTAAGAACTATAACATTTTTATGTAGATCCCAGCAAGCATTCCATTTAAAATCATGATCACATGCATTTTTCTTTGGCTAAGCAAACATTTGAGTAATCAGCGAACCATTTGAATAAGAATGGCTGGACAAAAGAAACATAAAACATAAACACTTGTTGCAACTCAGTGGTAAAATTATTCACTGGGAGGAACAAATGTATCAATGACAAGAATTATTGTCACTCTGAGCATAAAATATTTGCAAAGAGTCAAAACTCTTTATACATATTTACAACGCCCAGTACAATTCAAACACTTTAGAATGTGCATACCTAAGCATTACAGCACAGACGTTGAATGTTTTATATTTCTTTTATTTCTTTTTTGTGTAGATCCCAGCCAGCATTTTGTTTACAACTGCGATCATTTGCCTTTTGTTTAATTAAATAAATATTTGTGTCAAAAAATATAAATATAAAAAAAAAGTAATTAATTTTTTTTTTTTTTTTTTTTCATTAACTATAAGAACTAGGTATAAATAGCAGGTAAGAATAATTTTTGAGTGGAGTTGTAATTAGCAAGCCAATAAACATCTACCGGCGATCTCCACGGAGCACTCCAGGTTAGGAAAAATACAAAAAGATCTTCTAATTTCAACTACAACACATTTGTTTAGGTGTGAAGCCAATCTGGCAACCTTACGTGGTGTACATTCGCCTTATTGCCTTGTTTGCTTTGTCCTTTTATTTTTGCAGTCAGTTCTTTGGTGACCGTTAACAAGTGCGTAGTTGAAAAAACCCGGTGTTCTTGCAAGTTAAATAAAAAACCTAAAATTTGTGTGATTCGATATAACAAAAAACGAAACGAGAAAACCAACAATAAAAAGTGCATCAACTTATATTTTGCCAGTATCGTTAAATTTATTAAAACCAATAATAAAAAGTGCATCAACTTATATTTTGCCAGTATCGTTAAATTTATCAGCCAAAGCAAACTGCTAAAAGCAGAAGAAAACCCATTGTCACACTTGATCGTAATTGCATAAAAAAAAAATAGTTTAATAAATAATAAATTTATCTTGTATACAAAAGTTTATAAAGGTGTATCTTTCTTATTATTAACCAAAGGAAAGTTTTGTGCTATTTCTTGTATTCAACATTTAATCTTGTGCGCAGTGTTAATCAAGAAGAACCCACTGAGATATTGCCCATCGGTATAATTGCCAACCACGCCGACGTTACCAGGACGATTCACCATCCACCACCTAGCCCACAAGGATTCCTCCGAATAACGAGCCACAGCAGGTGCGTCTATAAGTTGGGTAAGTCTCCCCCTTTTTATATTCAAAATTTACCATCAACCCCCTATTTTCCATAACGTGATCCGGGTCCGCTATAACCCGGCTCTTCCTAGAAATCTGAAAAAAAAATCATATTTAACATTTTACCCCCTACTAACCCCCGCATGTGCTGCATACCAAATTAAAAAGTTGAACAGTTGGTGCAAATTACCGTTTGTCTTTTTTTGCAAATAAAAAGAAGAAGACAAAAACTAACGGCATCAAGAAGAAATAACTTCAAACATACGAACATACAAACATACATATGTACGTACATACATAGATACTTATGTACATGTTAACATCAGCAACAGTTGATCTCGTTGCTTAACAAATACGCATTACATGCAAATAGAAGAAATCAAAAAAAAAAACATTTTTTGCAAGTTTTTTGTTTTTGTCAATTGACATTGAAATTGAAGAAAAGAAGAACGAAAAATCAACCTGTATGTATGTATGTCTGTATAAGCAACAACAACAACACAACAAAGTACAGCGAGTCGTTAGTGGAGTTAAATGATTTGTATGTACATACCTACAAACATTTTAATGAAAATTTGTTCACATAACAAACAGATGCTAAAGTACATAAGCTACATGTACGTTCATCATATACGAGGGTCAACCTAGAAATTGCTTACCACGAATCATTGCAAATTTAAATAA
This sequence comes from Pollenia angustigena, assembly GCA_930367215.1. NCBI lineage: Eukaryota > Metazoa > Arthropoda > Insecta > Diptera > Polleniidae > Pollenia > Pollenia angustigena. Next base: position 93,978,163 of record OV884056.1, on the reverse strand, counting down.
TAATACGGATAATTAAATAACAATTGTTTATTATAATTAACCTCCCTTTAATTTATTGTGTACACACATGCAAATTTAACTAACCCCAATTATTATGATTTTTGATAAAACTTACCTATTTTATTAAAACCCTTATTAAAATTTTGCAAGATTATTAAAACCCCTTTTCATTGGTCGCTTATACTAAGCGCCATTGAAAATTCTTCGAAATTATTAAAACCCCATTCATTGGCCGCTTATACGAAGCGCCATTGAAAATTTTGCAAAATTATTAAAATACCTATTTATTGGTCACGTATACGAAGTGCCAATGAGGTGCCATTGAAAAATTTGCAAATTAATAAAACCCCTTTTTTTTCATTGGTCGCTTATACGAGGCTCCATTGAAAATTTTATTAAATTATAAAAACCCAATTCAGTGTTTCGCTTATACGAAGCGGCATTGGAAAATTTGCAAAATTATTAAAACCCCAATTCAGTGGCTCGCTTATATGAAGCACCACTGAACATTTTTTCGAAATTATTAAACCTTTATTCATTGGCCACCTATACGAGGTGCCATTGAAAATTTTTCGAAAATTCAAACCCTAATCCAGTGGCTCGCTTATACGAAGCACCATTGAAAATTTCCTGAAATTATTAAACCATATATTCATTGGCCAACTATACGAGGTGCCATTGGAAATTTTCCGAAAATTACAACCCATATTCAATGGCTCGCTTATACGAAGCACCATTGAAATTTTTTTGAAATTACTAAACATTATATCCATCGACCGCTTATACGAAGCGCCATTGAAAATTTTCTCAAATTTTTTTTTAATATAAATTAAAATAGTGGCGATCTTTAAGAAGTGTCACTCATCATAATCGAATAAGCCTCGCTTTTGTAATTATGCCTCTCTACTATTGGACTTTCGATACACCTACATATTAAATTTTTGATGTCTTACGAGGTACCCTTGAGAAGTTTCTTAACTTTTACTATAATTTCATCACATTTGTATTCGAACCCCCTCTTCATACTATTACCCCCATAATTTTGTCCTCCGCGAAATTTCTGCCACTATGTCTTTGGTCAAAAAGGTTATCCGATCTTCCGATCGCGTTGTGGATTTTCAAAAATATTTTAATGAGCTGCCAGAAGCTTCTCATACGCTGCACTCCCTGGAGGTACGAAAGAACGAAATTCATCGTCTCTGGGACAATTACGATTCCGCTCATGAAGCCGCAATAGAAAACTATGAGGAAATAAAAGCAGAAATAGACATCGCGGTTTTAACCAAACGGTATTACGCAACTTTTGATGTTCATGCGGCAATCACAGCAAAAATTTCTGAACTCTGCGAGTCTTTGAGGGCCAAAGCTGGGAAAAGCTCTGCGACTAGGCCAAAGGAGACCGATGTCTCCGCTCATATATCGGTACCACCATGCGATACCGAAGTTTTTCGTGGCGACTACAAATCCTGGCCAACGTTCCGTGATATGTTCACGGCCTTGTATCGCCAAAACAATCGCTTATCCCTGGTTGAGAAAATGTGTCATCTAGTGAAAAAGACAGAAGGAGAAGCTCGAGAACTCCTCAAAACGTGTCCGATGACTAACGATGGTTTCGAAATGGCGTGGCAAAACCTAGTTAATCGGTATGAGAATAAACGAATTCTCGTGAATGCGCAAATGAAATCCCTTTTTGGTTTAACCGCCATTACCAAAGAAACAGGTCCCAACCTTAGACGTTTGCAACGGACCATTAATGATTGCATTAGTAATCTGCGTCTTCTAAAAGTCGATACTGATAGCTGGGACATAATTTTCGTCTACATTTGTTCAACTTGTCTCCCGGAAGTTACCCTAAACCTATGGGAACAAACCCTGCCAAATTCAACCAACATGCCCACCTGGGAAGCTTTAGATCGTTTTTTGTCCTCTAGATTTCAGACTTTGGAATCCGTTGCGGATATACGATCAACATTTTTGAATCCTCATAGCCAAAATAAAGCGCATCACTCCAATAGCCACAATAAACCCAATTACGCTCAGAGTAAGAAAGTGCAAAGTTTCAACACTAATGTGTCAACGAACAAGGACGGCACGTGCCTCCTTTGCAGCCAAAGTCACCCTTTAAGGTAATGCGCTAAGTTTCTTGCTATGTCCGTTGACGCACGATATAACACGGTTAAACAACAAAAAAGATGCACAAATTGTTTAGGCACCTCACACGGGTATAAAACCTGCAAAAGTCGTTATGTGTGCAATGTGTGTAAAGCTAAGCATCACTCACTACTACATCGAGTCACTCATCAGGAAAAAACGCCTACTTCCCCTCAAGCGAGTTCTAACCCACGTACTGCTGAGAATCAAAATTCAAATAACCCCCCTGAAAGGTTAAATACGAACCCCTCTACCTCAGCAGAAGCACAAAGTCGTGAGTTTAGGTCTTTTTCTACACAATTACAAGATAATTCATCCGCAGTTGTCCTTGGTACTGCTCTAATAGATGTCTATAATGACGACCTTAAGTGTACCGTCCGAGCCCTCATAGATTCGGCCTCCGAGGCATCCTTCATTTCTAAGAAACTACAAACTCAGCTAGGACTTAATACTCGGCCATCACGGGCAAAAATTCATGGGTTAAACGATTCGATAAACGCTACTTCGACGCACACATGTCACATTAAAATTGGTTCACCGATTGACAGGTCATTCGCTATACATTCGGACGTACTTGTTGTTAAGAAACTCACCGGTCAACTCTCCTACTTCCCCCCGACTGCGCTAAATAACGGCAACCTATCAAAGCTGCAACTGGCGGATCCATATCGCCATCAATGCGCGAAGATTGACATGCTTTTAGGTGGAGACGTATACCCGAAAATAATTCAAGATGGTCTCCAATGGGACAACCAACAATCCCTGGTAGCACAGAAAACGGTCTTCGGATGGATTATCACTGAAAAGGTAGCTAGAAGTCGGTGTAGAGACGCTGTATTGTCCTATTTAAATGCCGTGGACCTGAATAACCAACTTCAGCGTTTTTGGGAGCTCGAAGATGTCCCTAGAAGAGCAAAGTCATCCCCGGAGGACCTATACTGTGAGGAACTGTATGAGTCAACTACATACCGCTCTAATGACGGTCGATATACTGTATCACTCCCCTTTAAACGAGAGTTTCCTGAAAATCTCAAAGTGGGACAATCGCGAAATAGCGCCATATCTCAATTTCTGCGAAATGAAATAAAATTAATTAAGAATCCCCAAATCAAACCCGAATATGATCCAGGGGTGTGCTGGAAATCGCAAACGCAAAACGCAAGAATTTTAAAAGTCGTTTTTTAGTAAGATTTCTGTAATAAAAGAATTTTATGACAATTATTATACAAACATTTCTCTATTAAACTGAATTTTATAACAAAAATTATAAAAATTTTATAAAAAGTGTATTATAAACAGCCTCCAAGTTCTTGCGTTTTGCGTTTGCGATTTCCAGCACACCCCCCATCGAGTAATAACCGAATACTCTACCCTCAGTCAAATGACAAAAGTAACACCCATAGCTGGTGAAAACGACACGTACTATCTGCCCCACCATGCAGTTTTTAAACCAGATAGCACCACTACAAAATTGCGCGTGGTATTAAACGCTTCTAGCCCATCGTCGAATGGCATCAGTCTTAATGATCTGCTTTACGCAGGCCCCATCCTACAGGCAGACTTAATGATTTTAGTATTGCGTTGGCGGTTCTTCCGATACATTTTCAACGCGGACATAGAGAAAATGTACCGCCAAATTTCTGTTAATAAAACTCACTCCCCCTTTCAGCGAATCGTCTTTCGAAGCTCGCCTAACGAGGCACTTCAAGACTACGAGTTAAATACAGTCACCTTCGGTGTAAACTGTGCCCCTTATTTGGCAATCAGAACTCTGCTGCAACTGGCCAAAGAAAATGAAACCCCCTACCCTAATGTCACAAAGATTTTGCGAAATCACATGTACGTCGATGATGTACTCTCGGGAGCCCATACGCTATCATCGGCAATTAAAATTCGAGATGACCTTAGAACAGTCCTTGAAACTGCTGGGTTCACACTCCGTAAATGGACGGCGAACAATGAAGTCCTGCTAAAAGGTCTACCGGTCACACATTTGTTAGATGGGGAATTTCTAAAGCTTTCTGACTCTAGTACAACAAAAACATTGGGGCTCAGGTGGAACGCTGGAAGTGACTACTTCTACTTTAAATTAAAGTCTAATCCCGACCGCAACTTAACCACAAAACGATGCGTTCTGTCAGAAATCGCAAAGTTATTCGACCCAGCGGGCTGGTTATCACCGAAAATAATCGTAGCCAAAATCATCATGCAGCAGACGTGGAGGGATGGAACTGACTGAGATGAAGATCTAAATCCTAGTACCCTACGGCAATGGCATGCCTTTCTCGAGGACTATGTTCAAATAGAACAAATAAAAATCCCCCGTTTTATAGACTTTGACCCCTCATATAATGTTGAGCTACACGGTTTCTGCGATGCGTCGGAAAAGGCATACGCGACAGCCATTTACCTACGTTCAGAAAATCAAGGTTTTGTATCTACCCACCTTTTAGCAGCAAAAAATAAAGTTGCGCCAGTTAAATTCGTTTCTCTTCCCCGAAAAGAGTTGTGTGGGGCAGAGCTGCTGGCAACTATGATGGAATCGATTCAAGGTCAACTTGAACTCATCGATTATAAACTTTTTCTATGGACCGACTCGACCATCGTGCTAGCATGGCTGCAAAAACCTGCTCATAAATGGAAAACATTCGTTCAAAATAGAGTCACGTCTATTATTGAAAAGGTTGGGAAAGATGCATGGGCGCACGTCGATTCGAAAAACAATCCAGCAGACGTAGCATCGCGTGGTACTACACTTACGGAACTGTCTACAAATACCTTGTGGTGGCACGGTCCTGCTTGGCTAAGACTTCCCCCTGCCGAATGGCCATCGAGCACTTGCGAATTTGATACCACAAAAGAAGAACGAACAGTTAGGACGTTTACCGCACTAGACGACAACCACGATATTCTCGATAGATTCTCTAATCTTCCACGAGCACTGAGAGTTCTTTGCTACATCTTTCGTTTTTACAATCGCATAAGGTCCAAATTAAAATCTGATACTTAACGCCAGATGAGCTCTCAGCCAAAGAAATTATTTTCGTAAAAAATCGCCTGATAATCGCCTGTCAAATGCTTCACTTTGCTGAAGAGTACGCACTCTTAGCCGAAAATCAACCTTTGCCACGAAAAAGCACTCTCATTAATCAATGAGAGTCAACGGGCGGTTAGCATTCTCCCCTACATTAAGCTACGACGAACGATACCCAATTATACTCCCCTACCATGCACGTTTTACGCGATTATTTTTAACTTATCTACATAAGTTTTCACTGCATGGCCAAAATGCCCTTTTACACCGGCTTACCAGACTTCACTATTATGTCCCTAAACTTAAGACGCTGATAAAATTCACATTATCAAAATGTATGAAATGCGTAAGAGAAAAACATCAGCTTAGTCAACAAATCATGGCTGCATTACCCCCCGAGCGCACAAGCTTGACGCGCCCGTTTTATCATACAGGAGTTGACTTCGCCGGACCCTTCGCCATAAAGTCTTATGTGGGTCGCGGGTGCAAGGTCACGAAAGGTTACGTGCTGGTTTTCGTATGTTTTGCCACCAAAGCAATCCATCTGTAGGCCACCGGAGATATTTCAACACAAGCTTTCCTAGCCGCTTTCGCCCGGTTTTTCTCCAGGCGAGGTACCCCCCATACTATGTATTCGGATAACGGCACCGCCTTTGTGGGCGCAGCTAATACACTTCAGAAGGATACACAGCATTTTCTTGCTCTTGTACAAAAGGGCCTTTTATCGCAAGATGGTTTTAACCCGGTAAAATGGAATTTCATTCCCCCTGGTGCTCCCCACATGGGCTGACTCTGGGAGGCTGGAGTGAAAAGTTGCAAGTCTCATCTCAAGAAACTGTGCCATACTCAAAGCTTCACATATGAAGAGTTCAGCACCATGCTCGCACGCATCGAGGCGTGCTTAAACTCCAGGCCTCTAAGTCCGATGAATGAAGACCCGCACAACCTATGCGCCTTAACCCCGGGTCATTTTCTAATCGGGACCCCCCTGTTATCTCCCCCTGAACCTGATTTAGCGAGCCATGCCATCAGTTATGTAAATAGGTGGCAAAAACTGAAAATTCTGCATCATCAGCTCGCCCGTCGCTGGAAGGAGGAGTACTTAGTCGAGCTCCACAAAAGAAATAAGTGGAAATATCCCCAGCGAGATTTTTCCAACGGCGATCTCGTCGTGGTGAAAAACGACAATTTACCCCCTAATCAATGGCGTCTAGGACGCATTGAAAAGATTTTTCATGGCTCTGATGATAGAGTAAGAGTTGCTGAAATACGCACTGCCAACGGAATTGTGACCCGACCTATTGTCAAACTCGTTTTACTACCGCTTTCTCCGTCCGCCTGACAATTAATGTTTTTCCCCTATATCTTTCCTGTTTCAGAAATTATGCGTCCACGTCACCGCGATAGCGCTTCACCCCTTGAAGAGCGCAAGGCCGTCGACCGTTTTAAGGCTAAAACCCCCGACTGTAAAATCTGCCGCAAGGATCACCCCCTACGCAAGTGCGTCAAATTTCTTAACTTGTCTGTGTCAGACCGGAAGGATGTGGTCGCACGTCACAAATACTGCCGAAACTGTCTGGGCCACTCTCACCTTACTCCAACATGCCGCAGCAAGGAACGATGCAAGAACTGCAATGGCAACCACCACACTCTGCTTCACCCCCCGGCCATTACCAGAACCCCCAATGATGCCAGTCTAGCTGATGCTCGAACTGTAACCCCCACCGTACTTTTTCAAATCCGTCTCACGGAAGGCTGGAGACTCGTCCGCGGTCTGATCAACCCCGCCGCTCCAACGAGCTCCATCGCAACGTTTTTGGTGGATAGGTATCACCTGCCTTTTGAGAGGTTCGAGTCCGAAACATGGTGCCAGATTTCTATACGAGCACGGTTTGACCAGGCAGGTTCCATCAACGGTCAGAGCTCGTGTCTCGTCACTGCTGCCAGAAAAGATCCCTGCTAAGAAGCTGGATCGGAACGTCTGTGATAAATACCGAAACTTAAGGCTGGCTGACCCCGAATTTTATGAGGGGAACAACGTCAACATCATCCTGGGAGCAGACGTATATCCTCGTTTGATACGCAGCGGCTTGCAGTCGTCATCCCCTGGTTCAACGCCCCTAGCCCAAGACACCGCGTTAGGATGGGTCATCATCGGCAAGTTTGACTAATCGAATGAAGAAAACATGGTCTGAATGACCCAACACGCATATACTGTTTCTCTATATTATTTTTATTATTATTATCTTTATTATTATGAAATGAATTTATACTAACCCCTCTGAAACTTGAATCTTGATTTATTACATCTAATTATATTGTCACTTGATTGCACTTCTTTATGTTGGTTTTTTCTGTTGTCACTGATCGACCCAGACACTCCACCCCTCGTTGCTTTTGTTGCAATAAAGCAAGGGGGGCGGGATGTTTAGGTGTGAAGCCAATCTGGCAACCTTTCGTGGTGTACATTCGCCTTATTGCCTTGTTTGCTTTGTCCTTTTATTTTTGCAGTCAGTTCCTTGGTGACCGTTAACAAGTGCGTAGTTGAAAATACCCGGTGTTCTTGCAAGTTAAATAAAAAACCTAAAATATGTGTGATTCGATATAACAAAAAACGAAACGAGAAAACCAACAATAAAAAGTGCATCAACTTATATTTTGCCAGTATCGTTAAATTTATTAAAACCAATAATAAAAAGTGCATCAACTTATATTTTGCCAGTATCGTTAAATTTATCAACCAAAGCAAACTGCTAAAAGCAGAAGAAAACCCATTGTCACACTTGATCGTAATTGCATAAAAAAAAATAGTTTAATAAATAATAAGTTTATCTTGTATACAAAAGTCTATAAAGGTGTATCTTTCTTATAATTAACCAAAGGAAAGTTTTGTGCTATTTCTTGTATTCAACATTTAATCTTGTGCGCAGTGTTAATCAAGAAGAACCCACTGAGATATTGCCCATCGGTATAATTGCCAACCACGCCGACGTTACCAGGACGATCCACCATCCACCACCTAGCCCACAAGGATTCCTCCGAATAACGAGCCACAGCAGGTGTGTCTATAAGTTGGGTAAGTCTCCCCCTTTTTATATTCAAAATTTACCATCAACCCCCTATTTTCCATAACGTGAGTTGGTCCCAAGTCGGGCGCCAACAACATTCTTGTTAAAACACTAGTCGAGAAAATTATTAGTCAGCCATTATGCACCTCAAACTTTGCCACTATTAAGAAATTACACGATACAACTCGAGAGTGTCTTTTAGCACGGAACAACATTGGAATTGATACGGAAAGCTGGAACCCTCTCCTTTTCCAAATTTTGATGATAAAAAAAAACTAGACCAAAGTTTGCATATGAGGTTCGAAAAGTCTCTAAGCCAACCAAAGGAGTTCATCAGTTGAAGACCTGTTATCATTCCTGGAACTCCAGTTCCAAACTATCGAGCCTATTACTCACCGGGAGAAATCGGTACATAATCCAAATAAAACAGCAGCTACTGTGGTCAAAGGAACACCTAGGTTCAGCTGTTGGAATAATGGAAATCATGCATTATATCGCTGTGAAAAGTTTTTAAACTTGTCAGAGATAGAAAGGCCAAATTTTTTGCTCCCAATGTATTTTTCCGTAAGGAGGAATTTCAAATATAAAAAAAATAAAAAAAAAATTGGAGTATTTTTAAATAAAAAAGAGAGTTATATAAAGTTCATTATATTATATTTTATTTTCTTCAATTAAGAAAAATTTAAAAATCTATATAAATAAATTGTTTGAGTATTTAAAAATAAGAGAGAGTAATATATTTTGGATATTTGGCATATAAGTTAACAACAAAAACATTTATTTTAAATTTTTATTACTTTCCGTTTCAAAACAGTTCTTTTTGTTGTTTCTCTTCTGAGTACAACGAACCATGAAGTCGTTGTACTCCAATATGTTTACTATTGCTTTTCTTATTAATTTGTATTGCTCAACTTTTCATTACTTTTTTTCTTTGGTTTATTCAAAACCCAAACATTTAAGTGGAACACTAAAACGCTTCTTTAAGCACTTCTCATATTACAGATATGTGATTGTTGACTTTGTCGATTTTGATTTGTAAGCAATAATGATAAATAATAAATTTGTAGTTGTAGAATAATTTTATGATTCGTAATCAATAATTACAAATAACTAATTTGTAGTTGTAGAATAAGTTTATGATTTGTATATGGCAGGGTTTTATCGCCGTTTTATCAAGGATAATGCCAAATTGGCAAAACCTTTGACAGCGCTTTTAAGAGGGGAGGAAGAACGAATGTCCAAGGCCATGTCTAACAAAATATCAGTAACCTTGAATAAAGCTGCTCTGGAAGCACTGCATAAAATAAAGAAAACTCTGGTATCGAAAGATGTAATGTTAGCTTACCCTAATTTTAAAAAAGAATTTCAATTTACAACGGATGCCTCTAATTATGCTATTGCGGCCGTTTTGGAGCAAGATAGTAGGCCTATTACTTTTATCCCGCTGGCTCTAAGTAAGGCGAAAGAACGAAAAAGAAATGTTGGCAATTGTTTGGGCCCTAAAGAGTCTAAGGAATTATTTATACGGAGCAGCAACTGTCAATATATTCACAGATCATCAACCTCTAACACACGCTTTAAATATTGGGAATTCCAATAGTAAATTAAGAATATGGAAGGCAACTCTAGAGGAATACAATTATGAATAACTTTATAAACCCGAGAATGCAAACACAGTGGCAGACGCATTATCCAGAGCACCACAGCGAATATTTGAAATTAGCTCAACAGATGCGACACAGCTAAGCAACCAGAGTTCTCCTCGGTCCCTTATTCAACATATAAATGCTCCTATAAATGCATTTGAAATGCAATATGGAACTTTCTGGGTTTTATATAAAGCCCAACATTAAAGACGGAGAAAATATATCAATAGAACTAAAAACCTTCCAAACCAAAATGGAACAAATACAAAACAATAACAAAATTGAAAAAGTATTACAAAAAATGGAGGAGTTTCAAGAAAGGGATAGTGGTTGGACTCTCATTGAAATAATAAAAGTGGATGTCAATTTGAACAAGTATCAACCAATGAAATGGTCAAGTCTCATACAACTTCCTAGAAAACTAATAGTAAAAAAAAGCCTGCCTCAATATTAAACACAGAGATGAGTTTTGTTTTAAATGGGCTGTTATATCAGCCATAGCTGACTTAAAACAAAAAACCGCCAATATCACATTTATGTACAATGTTAAGATTGAGAAAAAAATAATTGCCATAAATGGTTATACTTTAAATTTTAAGGGATTAAGCTTCCCTGTAAAAATAAAAGACATATCCATTTTTGAAGAAAATAACACTCTGATCAGTATCAATATTTTTGGATTTAAGGATTTAGTTGTTGGACCCTATTACAAAACTAAAGGGAAAAAATCAAAACACATTTTCCTTATGTTTCTACAGGAGAAAAATTGAGTTAATTCTCACTTTATGTGCATAAAAAATATTTCAAGGTAACTTTAAAATTTTAAACCGTTATAAGTTTGTGTTAAATGTTATCTTTATTTTTTCTTTTTGCAGATTAATCAGGTTGCATAAAGGTAAATTTTTAGAATGCGATGACTGTCTGTAGCATTTTTACCAAAAGGAGAAATTAATTATTCACCAGAAACACTGCAACCGAAAAATTGCCTATGCTCTAAAGGAAAGTGAGTCAATATTAGAATTTAAGAATTTTAATAACTCCATTGAAGTTCCATTTGTAATATACATATGTATGCTGATTCAAAATGCATTTTTGAAAACATTCAAGCGTGTTTTTCGGAAGGGGATACTTCATCAACAACTTTGATTGATAAGCATATACCCTATGCATTTTCATATTTTATTAAGTGTAACTTCAATAATAATTTAAATAGATTAAGAAAGAGTTCACAATTTGACGATGTTGACATAACATTATAAAAATTAATTTTTTTCTGATTTTTGTACGTCAATAATTTTTTCAATATTATACCTAGCCCAGAAGATGTTTTTCAATGAAAAACGAAATATTGGCAAAATAAAATATTGTTAAATTAAAATAATTAATAATAAAAACCAGGACCTCGAGCTCAAAGTAAAAAAAAAGTTCTTTTATCATAGATTAAGAATATTTATAGGGCTTAATTCCACAAATTTCTTTATGAAAAATTTGTAATAGATATCAAATATTTAAGTAATAATTTTATCACTAAAATTGTTCCAATGACACCCTTAAACGAAGAGGAAAATTTTAGTTTCGAAAACAATAATGTTCGTCATATTTGTTCTCAAAACATTACAAATGGCATTAAAGTAAAAGATCATTGTCATGTAAGTGGAAAGTATAGAGGACCAGCTCATAACCATTGCAATATCAAGCAATATCAATTATAAAATACCAAAATTGTTCCCTGTTATTTTTCATAATTTTACGGCTTAAAGAGCTAAACAATATGGATGATGGTCCTATAAATATTATTCCAATTAATTAAGAACTATATATATCACTGTGTAAATCTATAAACGGAAATAGCAGTGATGTGGGGAGAGAAATTGCACATTCTCTCTCTCTCTCTCTCTTGAGAACTAAAACAAAACAACTCGACGAAGCTAGTCTTGTTGCAACCATTGAACATTAAACACGCAGTCGCGCATCAAAGTGAACATTGTGAAATTTATATTTTTTAATTAAACCCCCTAGAAACTAAACCTTTTTATTCTTATTTATTTTAACTTGAAAACTTGTTAAAAACTAAACTCTTTTTTTTCATTATTCGAATGCAAATAAACAAACTATAGTGATAATATTGAAATAAGATTTTTAGACTCCTATAGATTCATGCACTTAAGCTTAGGCAATATCGTTAAAAATTTAACTAAAGATGAATTGAAAATAGTGAAATCATTTTGTGCAGATGATGAAACTAAATTCAATTTACTTGTTAGAAAAGGAGTTTTTCCATATAATTATTTAAATTTTGTTGTGAAACTTAAGAAAAGACTTTTGCCAAGAATAGAACATTGCTATAAAAAGTTAAATAGTACGCATTGTTCTGAAGAAGACTACTGTCATGCTGAAAAGGTTTGGAGTACATTTCAATGTGAAACTTTGGAAGATTATTTCAGCAAAATTCCGAGCAGTTCTTGATTCTGGTTCGCAGGTCAATCTCATTTCCGAGCAAGTGATAAGGAGGTTAGATTTTTCAACTTTAACAGCATCATTATGTACAGACAGTGGCGAAAATGGAAGGAAGCAAGTTACAAGGAGAATAAATGTGAAGTTACAATCAAGAAACAATAAGTTTGAAACCAACTTCGAAGCATTTGTCATCCCAACAATCATCCTCCCTTAACCAAGTCAGAACATAAATATTTCTAAATGGCAAATTCCGAACTTAGATTTAGCCGATCCATATTTCAATCAGCTAGGAAGGGTAGACATTCTGCTGGGTGCCGAGTATTATTTTAACCTGATACAAATGGAAAAGATAAAATTGTCAAACAATCTCCCAACCCTGTTGAATACATCACTTATATGGATCATAAGCCGAAAAATATCTTCAAGTCAAGTTGCTTATGACGCTGCAACTTTTGCAGTTCTCAACACTAACCCAGAAGAATTATTATTAAACGACGAGTTATTGAACGACGTCATTGAGCGGCTGTGGAGAATAGAAAACAATTGGTCAAATGAGAATGGACTGTAACAAGACGAGCAACAATGTGAATCACTATTTGTTCAGAATACAAAAACAAACGATGAAGCCCCCTTTGTCGTCAAATTACCCTTCCGTGAAAATCCCTCTGCGTTGGGTATTCCAAACGACTCCTTAGTCGTGAACGACGACTAATGAAAAATCCATTAACCAGAAATCAGTACATAAATTTTATGAATTAATATTAACAAATGGGACACATGACTGAAATAGATATCAATTCAATTCAATACCAACACCAACACCCAACCATTTCATTCCACATCATTGCGTTATAAAACCAGTTAGCACAACTACTAAACTTCGTGCTGTTTTGGACGCTTCTGCCAAAACATCGTCTGGCTATTCACTTAATGACTTACTTAACACTGGTCCAATCGTTCAAAGTGATCTATGTTCGATACTCATCCGTTTCCGCTTACCAAGATTTGTTTTCACTACAGACGTTGGAAAATGTAAAATAGTACATCAAGATGACAGGAGATGAAATGACCCTTCCACGCCCACAAAATATTATCAACTCAACACTTTCACATACGGGAAGCGAGCTGCTCTATATTTGGCGACAAGATGTCTTCAACGGACTGCACTCGATAATGAAACTGGTTTCCCACTAGAGGCTCAAATGCTAAGAGATAATTTCGATGTATACGATGATCTTGGAGGATCAAACAGCTTATTTACTGCTATGGAAACACAACAACAACTAGCTTACATACTGAAAAAACAAAGTTTTAACTGCGAATAATAAACAACTTCTTCAAAACATTCCACAAGATAATGGGGAAGTGAATCTTAATTTTAATAGCACAGAGAAGGAGACTATTAAAACTCTGGTTCTAATATGACTGCCTAAAACTGACCATCCTTGTGTGAAGGTAAAGAAGAATCTGTTGATCCGCTTGGTCTCTTAACGCCAATTATAGTTAAGGCAAAGATATTTATTCAACATTTATTGCAGATGAAGTTGTCTTGGGACGACGCTCGTTTAAGAAGTTACAGCGCATAGTATCATATGACCACCGCTTCATTACAAATACTTCTAATAAAAATTCAGCAAGAACACAACTGAATGCTCTAAGCACAGAAGAACTTAAGACGTCACTTAGAATAAACATGCGTGCCATCTAAGGTTATAATTTTTCCAATGAAATCAAGCAGTTAAATGAACAAGAGCTCGCAAAAACCAGTCTAATTCTTAGTTTAACTCCATTTTTCGATATTAAAGGCATCCCAAGTAATGATGAACTAGTGAAGCTTTTACTAAAATCGGTTCACGAAGAAAACAAGCACTGCAGTCCGCAAGCTTTATTATGAATCGTGCGTACAATGTAGCAAGGTCCGTCATAAGCTATGTCAACAACTAATGGGAAACCTTCTACAAGACAAAGTCACACCTGCACGTCCATACATTAACCCAATATGGATTCACTACAAAATACGAGGAAATCGACCAACAAAAGCATATGTAGCAGTATTTTGTTTGGCAACGTCCTCGCCAAAATATCTATTGTGATAACGCAACAAATTTCGTTGGAGCCAACAATAAATTAACTGAACTCGCTGAAGCAATATTTTCTAAGGAGGGAAGAGACTCGATAGTTTCAACCTATAGCTCAAAATGAATGCAATTCCAATTTACTCCACCCAGGTCTCCCTACTTTGGAGGACTTTGGGAAGCAGCAGTAAAATCGGCCAAAAATTCTATTTGTGTAAAACTTAAGTAGCTACATCCTCTCTAACATTTGCAGAGTTGGAAACGGTAATCATAGAGTTAAGCCATCTTGAATTCCCTTCCGTAAACACCTATGTCTAATGATCCTTCCGATATGTCTGCATTAACTCCAGGACATCTATGGTCGGGGCGCCTCTAACGTCTCAGGTGGACATCGCAGCCAAATCAAAGAAAATATAACTTTTATCACGATGGGAGCTCGTCTCAAGAATAAAACATGAATTCTGGAAAATATGGTCAAATGGGTCCCTTCACGAACTACAGCTGCGTTATAAGTGGAAAACTGCAAGTCCCAACATCTAGCCGGGAGGTGTGGTTATCATTAAGGAAGATAACACTGTACCAATGAAATGACCGCTAGGACGAATATCCTGAAAATTATGGACCCGTTCATTGATGTCAAAATCACATCTGTAAAAGGCCAATACATCGCCTTGCATCGCTTCCTGTTGAAGAGAATCCACAGTCAAACTCAACAAATCCGGACTCAAACGCAACAAATACAGATACAATAGCCAAAGATGATAGCGAACCCAAAGACAAAAGACTAAGATTTCCAATGAATAATAAATGCATAACTTTTCTGGTGTTGCCTATTTTCCCAATGACTTTGGGAACGCCAATCAATAACAATCGATTTGGAACTCAGCTGGGAATTAATTTCGAAGAAATAGGATCAACGTATATATCTCCAAGTCAATGGAATCTAGTATTATATTATTATCTTTCGGCATACTGGACTAATACATCATTTTTGGCAAATTGCACCAAATCACTAAATTAAATTTGTGAAAAAATTAAGTCCAAAACGTCAAGTATGAACATAATTGAACACTTGCAACTCATTAAAACTGACTTGAGTCTTGATAACAGGTTGCTAGACAAATCTCGGCAGAAAAGAGGTGCTATTGACTTTTTTGGAAATGTTGTCCATTCACTGTTTGGTGTACTTGATTCAGAGTATGCAGAGAAAATGTCATCAACTCATAAAGGATCAAGCTTCAGTGGGAAACTCAACAATGGACATCGTTAAACAAGGTCTTACTGCAGCAAAATTCAAGTGTGCCAGTCTTCAATCAACAATAAATGAATTAATAAAAGGTGGACTTACTCAGGAGCACGTGGAGTTAAGTATAACGCTACCATTAGTATAGTTTAATTTAAATTATATAATCTGATCCGCATTCCTAGCGCAGTTAGCAACACAATGCTAATGATAAAAACTTGTAGTTCTGTACTTGCAACCTAAAAAAGCTGTCGGCAAACAGAGAATCTGTGATGATGAGCAGATTGAGATCTAAACTTTGGTGGCCTTGCATTGATCGGGAGGCAGAAAAATATGTAAAAACGTGCAAAGATAGCATATTGGGATCACAACCTGCGCCCCCAGTTCCAAAGGATAGACATTTCTGGAAGGTCCCTGGATTACATTAGCAAGTGACTTATTGGGATTATTGCCAAAGGGACAATATGTTTTGGTTCTCATTGATTATTTTCCCCGATGTATGGAATTCAAACTTCTTCGTACAATATCATTACAGGCTAATATAAATTCAATGAAAAAAATCTTTTGCAGACTCGGTTATCCTAAATCTATAAGAACCGATAATGGGAGACAATATAAAAGTTTTGAGTTCAATCAATATTGTTAACAAAGTGCTATTCAGCAAATATTGACCCGTTTATATTGGCCACAAGCTAACGGTGGAAAATATAAACAAGCCTCTGGTTAAATGGCTTAAGATAGCTCATGCAATTCGCAATAATTTATTGGAATAACTACAAAAACTTGTTCATATGCATAATGTCACTCCAAATAGCACAATAGGTGTTGCTCTAACTCAGCTTATGTTTAACCGGATAATCAGAGATAAAATTCCTGGAATTGAAGACATGAAAGAAGCAACAGTTGATTCTGCTGAAAAAGATCAAGGTTGTTTGCTTAAACATAAAGGAAGAATGCGACCTGATAAAAAAAAAGAGGGGCAAAGGAGTCAGATGTAGCGGTTGGTGACAAGGCACATATTGGTAAAGAACGTTGTTTTCCCACACAAGTTAACTCTTAATTTTGATTCAACTGAATATGTTTTAACATCCAGAAATGGTAATATAAGTTAAGCCCGCTGGAACACAACGGGTTAAACAAAAAGTGCTTACATAGATATTTTATTAAATTTAATTTAACACTGTACCAATGAAATGACCGCTAGGACGAATATCCTGAAAATTATGGACCCGTTCATTGATGTCAAAATCACATCTGTAAAAGGCCAATACATCGCCTTGCATCGCTTCCTGTTGAAGAGAATCCACAGTCAAACTCAACAAATCCGGACTCAAACGCAACAAATACAGATACAATAGCCAAAGATGATAGCGAACCCAAAGACAAAAGACTAAGATTTCCAATGAATAATAAATGCATAACTTTTCTGGTGTTGCCTATTTTCCCAATGACTTTGGGAACGCCAATCAATAACAATCGATTTGGAACTCAGCTGGGAATTAATTTCGAAGAAATAGGATCAACGTATATATCTCCAAGTCAATGGAATCTAGTATTATATTATTATCTTTCGGCATACTGGACTAATACATCATTTTTGGCAAATTGCACCAAATCACTAAATTAAATTTGTGAAAAAATTAAGTCCAAAACGTCAAGTATGAACATAATTGAACACTTGCAACTCATTAAAACTGACTTGAGTCTTGATAACAGGTTGCTAGACAAATCTCGGCAGAAAAGAGGTGCTATTGACTTTTTTGGAAATGTTGTCCATTCACTGTTTGGTGTACTTGATTCAGAGTATGCAGAGAAAATGTCATCAACTCATAAAGGATCAAGCTTCAGTGGGAAACTCAACAATGGACATCGTTAAACAAGGTCTTACTGCAGCAAAATTCAAGTGTGCCAGTCTTCAATCAACAATAAATGAATTAATAAAAGGTGGACTTACTCAGGAGCACGTGGAGTTAAGTATAACGCTACCATTAGTATAGTTTAATTTAAATTATATAATCTGATCCGCATTCCTAGCGCAGTTAGCAACACAATGCTAATGATAAAAACTTGTAGTTCTGTACTTGCAACCTAAAAAAGCTGTCGGCAAACAGAGAATCTGTGATGATGAGCAGATTGAGATCTAAACTTTGGTGGCCTTGCATTGATCGGGAGGCAGAAAAATATGTAAAAACGTGCAAAGATAGCATATTGGGATCACAACCTGCGCCCCCAGTTCCAAAGGATAGACATTTCTGGAAGGTCCCTGGATTACATTAGCAAGTGACTTATTGGGATTATTGCCAAAGGGACAATATGTTTTGGTTCTCATTGATTATTTTCCCCGATGTATGGAATTCAAACTTCTTCGTACAATATCATTACAGGCTAATATAAATTCAATGAAAAAAATCTTTTGCAGACTCGGTTATCCTAAATCTATAAGAACCGATAATGGGAGACAATATAAAAGTTTTGAGTTCAATCAATATTGTTAACAAAGTGCTATTCAGCAAATATTGACCCGTTTATATTGGCCACAAGCTAACGGTGGAAAATATAAACAAGCCTCTGGTTAAATGGCTTAAGATAGCTCATGCAATTCGCAATAATTTATTGGAATAACTACAAAAACTTGTTCATATGCATAATGTCACTCCAAATAGCACAATAGGTGTTGCTCTAACTCAGCTTATGTTTAACCGGATAATCAGAGATAAAATTCCTGGAATTGAAGACATGAAAGAAGCAACAGTTGATTCTGCTGAAAAAGATCAAGGTTGTTTGCTTAAACATAAAGGAAGAATGCGACCTGATAAAAAAAAAGAGGGGCAAAGGAGTCAGATGTAGCGGTTGGTGACAAGGCACATATTGGTAAAGAACGTTGTTTTCCCACACAAGTTAACTCTTAATTTTGATTCAACTGAATATGTTTTAACATCCAGAAATGGTAATATAAGTTAAGCCCGCTGGAACACAACGGGTTAAACAAAAAGTGCTTACATAGATATTTTATTAAATTTAATTTTTTATGCCAGGAATATGCTGACGGCAGAACAAACTTTTCCATTTTATTAAATTAAATTTTTTTTTTGTCAACAGTTGTGCTGACGGCAAAACAAACCTTTTCATTTTATTAAAATGCAAAGTGTGTTGATTTCGCAATAGTTTTCTCACCAGGTTGAATTACCTTTTTTGTGTTACTGCAAAGTTCACTAAACTACAGTTTTGTGGAATTTGAGTAACACTCACCATAATGATTTTTTTTATTCTAAATGTTTTTTTGCTTAGCTTAGGGGAATTAGGAATGCATCGGAAGTTTCGTTGTGAAAAATTAAAAAAGAATAATTCAGTCTTGACAAGTCTCTATTAAGAGACAGCTAATTAAAATTTATGTTGAATGTTAAAAAAAAAATAAAAATTATAAGAATTCCTAAAAAGGAAATTTGAAGAAATGTTTATCAGATTAATAATTAACTTGTCAAATGTTAAATATTAAATAAAAGATATAAAAATTTCTAAAGAAATTTTCGACCGTTTTATTTATTACATAAAGAATTAACTAATAGTAGAGATATCAGCTGATGGAAAAACAATGCGAAGAAATGTTTGTCATTTAAATAAAGTTCCTGTGGATTCCTCACCCAAGGAAACAGAAAGTTAGACGACTAAATAATAGCTTCTGTTACCGAGGATTTGCCTTCTTCATCTTTCAATGCTTTGACATCTTTACCCAAATCAACATCATCTTATCATAACGCTGATAGTTCCGGTTCCCTGACCTTAAAACTTCATCTGAAAATTATAGGAGGTACCTGCATAAGCTGCCAACATTACAGCGCCGTCTTAGATCAACATCAGCATTGAACTGTGATTGACAGCCAAACAAATAGATATAAGTTAACACCGTACCAATGACAACAGCAAATATTGCACATACAACGTGCCAACAAATCTAAGAAGTTCAAAAACAAAACGTGCCAACAGCAAAACTGCAGAAAATTCAATTGAAACAAAACGTACGTGTGGTCAAGTAAGAATCTCCTGTTGAAAGAAACAAAAATAAATATCAGAAGAACAAGGGGAACTACATAGTTATTCGGTACCCAGAGGACGCTCGACTTACCCTGACATACCGACAGATTGTGGTTTGGTAGCCTTTCTAACTACAACAGTTGCTATGCATGCGTAAATTACACAAGTCGTCTAAATCGATATGCTAAACAGAAAAGAAAAACACTACACTTTATTTAATTTTCGATATTTTTTTTTTGTTTAACCGTGGCTAACATTTAACTTTCTGTACTCCTCAGTAACTCACTCGCTCACTCACCTACACACAATACAATTAACAATTTCAGTTTAATTTGAATTCAAATTGTTTATAAAATTTATAAGCAGGTAAATCGCAATAGGTACCTTTACGTTTCCTAAGTGAGTAGATAGATTTTCATTCAACTTTAAAACAATTTTACTTCCTTTTTTTAACTTTCACGTGGACATCTTTTAACACATAAAAAACAACGGAAGTTCTTATAAAATATCCTTTTTATTGTAAAAACAAAATATTGGCATCGTTCATAAAACCTTTTCTTCATCTCTCCATTAACCAACACCAGATAAGGGGAACAGGGGGCTAAAACAGTTCGTTATCTTTTCCACTTATTTTTTTCCTCATTTTTTTTTTAATTGTATTTCAATAAGCAAAATATTAAATAGATAATTTTAATTCGTTAATTCTTCAAAGAATATTTGTTTCGCATTTAGGCCACGTGGATATAAATAAATTTAACCGTAAAATTTATGGTTTTTATATCCATTCGCTTCCGTTTTTTTTTATTTATTTAAACTTTTTGTACTCCACGTGCGCGTCTCAACGTTAATCGTTTAAATGCTGAAATAATACATATTTACAACGCCCAGTGCAATTCACTAGTGCAATATACATTTAAGAATGTGCATACCTAAGCACTATAGCACAGAGGTTGAATGTTTTTTATTTCTTTTATTTCATTTTTTTTGTAGATCCCAGCAAGCATTCTATTAAGAACTATGATCACTTGATAAGAACTAAAAAAAAAAAACTTTTGACTGAACAAAAGAAATATAAACATAAACATAAACATAAATACTTTTTGCAACTCAGTGATACAATTATTCACTGAAAGGAACAGATGTATCAATGACAATAATTATTGTCACCCTGGGCATAAAATATTTGCAAAGAGTCTAAACTCTTTATACATATTTACAACGCCCAGCGCAATTCAACATTTTAGAATGTGCATTATTAAGAACTATAACATTTTTATGTAGATCCCAGCAAGCATTCCATTTAAAATCATGATCACATGCATTTTTCTTTGGCTAAGCAAACATTTGAGTAATCAGCGAACCATTTGAATAAGAATGGCTGGACAAAAGAAACATAAAACATAAACACTTGTTGCAACTCAGTGATAAAATTATTCACTGGGAGGAACAAATGTATCAATGACAAGAATTATTGTCACTCTGAGCATAAAATATTTGCAAAGAGTCAAAACTCTTTATACATATTTACAACGCCCAGTACAATTCATTAGTGCAATAAACACTTTAGAATGTGCATACCTAAGCATTATAGCACAGACGTTGAATGTTTTATATTTCTTTTTTGTGTAGATCCCAGCCAGCATTTTGTTTACAACTGCGATCATTTGCCTTTTGTTTAATTAAAAAAATATTTGAGTCAAAAAATATAAATATAAAAAAAAAGTAATTGATTTTTTTTTTTTTTTTTTTATTAATTATAAGAACTAGGTATAAATAGCGGGTAAGAATAATTTTTGAGTGGAGTTGTAATTAGCAAGCCAATAAACATCTACCTGCGATCTCCACGGAGCACTCCAGGTTAGGAAAAATACAAAAAGATCTTCTAATTTCAACTACAACACATTCTTGTTAAAACACTAGTCGAGAAAATTATTTGTCAGCAATTATGCACCTCAAACTTTGCCACTTTTAAGAAATTACACGATACAACTCGAGAGTGTCTTTTAGCACTGAACAACATTGGAATTGATACGGAAAGCTGGAACCCTCTCCTTTTCCAAATTTTGATAAAAAAAAAAACACTAGACCAAAGTTTGCATATGAGGTTCGAAAAGTCTCTAAGCCAACCAAAGGAGTTACCATCAGTTGAAGACCTGTTATCATTCCTGGAACTCCAGTTCCAAACTATCGAGCCTATTACTCACCGGGAGAAATCGGTACATAATCCAAATAAAACAGCAGCTACTGTGGTCAAAGGAACACCTAGGTTCAGCTGTTGGATTAATGGAAATCATGCATTATATCGCTGTGAAAAGTTCTTAAACTTGTCAGAGATAGAAAGGCCAAATTTTTTGCTCCCAATGTATTTTTCCGTAAGGAGGAATTTTAAATATAAAAAAAAATAAAAAAAAAATTGGAGTATTTTTAAATAAAAAAAGAGAGTTATATAAAGTTCATTATATTATATTTTATTTTCTTCAATTAAGAAAAATTTAAAAATCTACATATATAAATAAATTGTTTGAGTATTTAAAAATAAGAGAGTAATATATTTTGGATATTTGACATATAAGTTAACAACAAAAACATTTATTTTAAATTTTTATTACTTTTGTTACGGATTTTTTTTTTTTTATTTTCATACCATGACTTTTACCCTCACCCAATATGTTAAGTCATGCAACGATACCCTTTTATTGCGTCATGAAATATATTTCTGCTGTAGTTGTTTTTCTGACCACGAATTTTTACCCTTACCTAATATTTCGAACCGCGCAACTGTACCATTAAATTGCGCATCATTATGCGCCTAACATGCATTTTTTTTTTCTTATTTTGCTTACATATTTGCATTCTTCCACGTATTCGCATATTTACGCTTACGGTATCATGCAAATGTCTTTCAGTTGGTAACAACTCTCATCTTGGTGTAAAAACAAAATCTTTTACATCATAACATACAACCAGTGGTCTGATACCACCGTTAACAGAAACCTGTTTTGAGTAATGTAACCTTGGTTGTCATTGCGCATGATTTGATTTTTCGTGTTACTTCTTTCTCTGAAAAATACATACAGACGTTCTCGCAATCTGCACTGCGTATGATACTTATGCGAAAGACAAATGACCAACACTAATGTAGAGTTTTTTTTCCATCATATCCCAACAAACCAAATGACTTGAGAAAAATATTATAATAAGCTTACCAACACAAGCGTTAAGCTTGAAAAAAGTTTTAGAATATATTGAAAAAGTCTATCGTAACAATTGTAGAAAAATCAAAACGGAACCCTCGTTAAAATATTACATATGCATGATTAATATAAGCTTATGCTTGCAATTGTAGAATAATCTTACGAAAATAATATTAAATTAACTTTTGTATAGAAAAGCTTATTCATCTCAATATTTTTATAAGCTTTTTTAAATAATTGTAGAATAAGCTTCACAAATAATATATATTATTTTGCATTGAAAAATTAAAATCTTTGTTTTTTCTTTTAATTTTGTTTAATAAACATTTATTTATTTGAAATTATTTAGTTTTATAGTTATTTCTTAACTTAATGCGATTTTTCGCAAACTAGAAGAACTTTCGGGTGTCTTTAATAAATTTGTCCTCTGACAAATCTGCATCTATGAAATGTAGAAATTGTATGATTATTTTATTTAAAATATTTTATTAAACTGAAATCTTCCTCCAATTCACTGTTTTTTTGTTTTTTATTATTTAATAGAAGATCAAAAACTTCTTTTGTTTGTCTTCTAACACTTTTTTTATATTTATTAGGCATTTTTAATATTTTATTTATTATTTATATAAGTATCTATTTATTAAGTTTTTTACCTACTCTTTTATTATTTTAAAATTTCACTTCCACTCACAACAAAATCTATCGGGCATGTTCTAGAAATTGAAATGAAGTGGATTTAAAATCGAACAAATTTTAAAAACGACACTGTACTAAAATTTCATACAAATATTCCATTTTATCAATTAAATTTTGTGAGTACCAATTAGCTTTACAAGAATAACTCTTAAAACCAGGAAAACCAACGGTCATTTTGTAAAATATTGAACATAAAAACTCGCTCGATTTCAATTTCACTTCAATTCGATTTCTAGAACATGCCCGTATAACTTTAAATTTACTTGAAAAACAAATTAACGCAAAAAAGAGGCAAAATGTAACGGCACTTGCTGTTGCTTGCCTTGAAAACAGTTGTTGCACTTTAGAAACATTTGTTTTTAATAAGATTTTCTCAAGCATTGTAAAAAACTGCTTGTGAATTCAAATTTTATAAACATTATCTTAAGTGAAATTAAGAAAAGCTTAGAAAACACTGTTAATATAAGCTTATTCTCAAATTGTATTGTATTTTGATTACTATATGGTATGTTGGGATGCTGTGACATATACATACACACACGTATACGTGAACATTATCTCTCTCGCGACAACAATAATAACGGGCGAAAGATGGAATGGCAAGTTAGAAACACAATTTTTTTTTATGAATGAAATGCATTCTGATAAGAATTATGATGCAATTTCAAGCAGTTGATTTTTGGAGGTGATCGTGGGCAGTTGATAAGTCGGGTAACAAGATAGTTGTCAAATAAAAGTTTTCAAAGTTAATAAAGGAAAATTTTGGAAATAAAAAAAAAAGAAAAGAACATCAAATAAAAGCTGCAATCGTTAACTGTATCCTAACTTATTAGCTAATATAAATTTCTTAAGAAAAGTTTATAAAATTAAGGAAATTGTACTGTGAAAAATTACACCAAAAAAAATAAAACCACACCAATTTACAATTAACAAAAAAATTGATTATATCAAAATTTAAAGTCATGAAATAATAATTAATTAAAAGCGATGGACACTTGTCACAAAATCGGTTATGTTTCATTAGTTGTTTTTATGTCACCTTATATGGTACAAGTAACTTTTTCCTGTATGCAATAATAAGGCAAAATTAACCATTATATTTTAAAAAGTGAATTGTCCAAATTAAAATTCATAAGGAAAAATAAAAGCTAAGAATTGCTCGACAATAAGAACCACCAAACTTTTAACATTTCACTGCGTTATCATACTTCAAACAATCACAGCTCGATTTGTTGTCCTTGCATGTTAAATCGTTGGTAAACGACATCGATTTCCTAAATTGATGGAGTCTTACGCCAAAGTTAACCCAACTGATTGTAACGTTACGAACGGGTACACGCCACGTCGCTGTTCCATACCAGGAGCCAGACATTGACCCCATGTTTTAGGTGTCCAGCGGAAATTACAACAACTATAATACCAACAACAATATAAAAAAAAAAACCACGCAACAAAACAACAAAGTTTTTCCGTTCCGCTTGCCGCAGTGTAGAAAATAAAATATAATTCAAATTGCAAAAGCAAAAAATTATAAAATTAGAATGTAATTCAAATTTCACATTGAAAAAAAAAAAAGAAAAAATATAAAATAAATATATAATTCAAATTTCTTATACAAAAAAAAAGGCTTTTCAAAGAGGTTAGGTATTATTGAATACGAAAATATTATTAAATATGATTTTTTCTATAAAAATAATAAATCACTTGCTTGTATTTGAAAAAAAAAAATATAGAATGAATTTGTAGTTTTTCTTTGGAATGGATGCTAGGAGGAATCAGCCAGTGGTAAGTCCGAAATGAAGTAACGATTGTTTTGTAATGGGACAGGTAGAATAGACTGTAGGGTACCAGCCTGTCATAGGGTGGTGTAGGGAATAGTGTACCCCTATATGGCGAAACCCCTAAGCCATATCATCACTTAGTGTGATCAAAATATGATCATTTCCTCTCTCCCTTTCTTTAGCCGTGGTAACTTGAAACTTATTTCTTTTTCAAATTTCGTGATATTTTAAACATACTTCCAGGGGTGTGAAGTATGGATATGGTAACGCGCCAAAACCCTGTTTGAGGTCAATAAAGCTTACTGAGCTAGCGGGCCAACTTTTATACCCCCCTCAGCTGGTCTTGGATCGTTATGTGATTTTTATTTAAAGTTTGTAACGGCGCGTAACATATATGGCGCCCAACGTTAAAGCCACCCGTAGGGTGACAATGGAAATGATTATATTTTTTTTTACAATTCGTAATTTTTTTTTTGTAAACATTTAACTTAGTGTATCGGTTGTAAGAGTCGTGAATTCTGAGATTACGTAACCTGGTTTCAACTGCAATGCAAACCATGGTACGCGCGAAATGATAATACAGTCAAATCCCGATAATTCGTACCCCGATAAATCGTAATTCCCGATAATTCGTAATAAACTGTCGGTCCCTTGAAAAAATCTCGTTAATTCGTAAAATTTCCATACATTTTGGTCCGCTCGATAATTCGTAATTTTTTTTCAAAAAAAATCTTCTTTACCTCTTATAAATCGTAATTGTTTCCTAACTACCACTTATAATTCGTAATAAAAACAACAAAAACATGGAAAGAATGCTTTTTTGCTTACCATTTTTTTATTTTTGCGTGGGTTTTTGCTTGTGTGTGGATTAATTTTTTTAAGATCAGTTTGTTACATGCATAATTTTTATTTATAATTTTTATATATTTTATTTTTAACAATTGTTTTTTATGTTTTTTTATAGTTTTAGTAAATAAATTGAAAAACCCCGTTTATTCGTATTTATTTTATTTTAACCCCGTTAAATCGAAACCCCGCTAAATCGAAAACCCCTATAATTCGTAAGAAATGGCCGGTCCCTTGCGATTACGAATTATCGGGATTCTACTGTATTTTGTTTTGACTGTGTTTTTCCACCCGCATTTTTTCAGTGATTATAGGGATTATTGCAAGTCTGGGACTGATTCCAAGTAGAGGTCAGTTTTATCACGGTGATAATACTATGTTCATAGGACAGAATGTAGCACCAACCTGAATTATCTAAGCCCTTGCCTGACTGTCTTTTTTAAAAACGGTTGGCACGATGTTAGATAATCCGGATTTGAAACCATATGTTGTTGCTACACAGTTTTTTTTTTTTTTTTTAATGTTTACGGGGAAAAGTAATTTTGGGAATAATTGTCGAGACATCATATTCTGTCATAGAAACAGATTTGATGGTCGACGAAGTAGGGAGAGAGGATACATGATATCATAGCCTTTTTACGAATATTTCTTTTATTACAAATACGAATTTCTTTTATTATTCACAAAACAATCGTTATGCGTGCCACTGCCAGTTCTTTCTAGCATCCAAATTTTTATGAGAATTTTAAAACTTAAACTACGAAAACATAAAATACTCTTTATAAATAAATAAATATTGTAAAGAAACGTTTAAAATTTGAACTAATAAAAAAATTTTTTTCCAGTAAAATTTGAATTTATATAAAACATTTTTTTTTTTTTGAAAAGGAGAAAAAATTTAAAAGAACAAATTTTGTACAGTCAGTGAATTTTCAAATTTTTTCTATTTTTTTTACACTTTGAACGCTTTTGCACATTTTTTCTATTTTTCCATAATTTAAATAATTTTTTTGCTGCCCAAGAAAATTTTTCTTCTCGAAACTTGCAAAGGAGGAAAAAACCAATCCAATTCTTTTGAATGTGTTAACCCTCTGGTTACGAATATTTGCTCGCTAATACATTTTTGTTAATTTTTCTTAAAATCTAACCATTTTATGCACTTGAGCATTTATGTAACTTCAATCTGAAATTTTTTTTTCCTCATTCTGTCATTCCACTCGTGTCTTAAATTAATCAAAAGTTTTCTTTGATTTAAAATTCGGTTTGATTAACCTTAATTGGAAGCGTTTTTTTTCTATTGTTGCTGGTGCACTATGCACAAATATAGCACAAATATAGTAACGCGTAATACCACCCCGAATCAGGCATCATCTAGTGTGAGAGGTAGGTCTTCTGTAGGAGCGCGGAATATTAAACCCGCTACAGTAGTTAGAGGTCGCGGTCGAACGTCAGTAGGTCAAAGGTCGAGTAGTACAGTCAGTTTAGGGACTTCGCGGTCGGACACAAGTATAATAGCGGTAAGGACATCTTCGGTTCCGAGATCACTAAATTCCAGTGCTCAATCGGACAGAAGTCTTAACGACAGGGAAGTTTCAAATTGTGAGATACTCGAGAGATCTCTATCTGATTTGACTACGGAAAATTTGCGGAATTTGGTACATCCAATCGGTTTTATTGACAACCAGCCCATTTTAAACGAAAATTTGATTATGACCACAAGGGATAGTACAGGCCTTCCATCCTCGCATGAGGATGGCGCTCAGTCGACGGACACGGGTAATATGGACGCTTTGATTAACTACGTAAGAGACGTTATGAGGAGCACTCAGGAGGAGTTCAGGCGTGAACTGACTGAGATTAGGAGGGATCTGGGACAGCCCAGAGGTGCAAGGGCCACAAACGAGTCCCCGGGAATTAATTCCCAAAGTTCCAATATGAACTCAAATGCTTCTTCAACATCTATGTTCATAAAATTGAAGGATTGGAACGTTTCGTTTAGCGGCGAAGAGGACGTATCGGACTTCCTATTTAAAATAGACACCCTTACTCAGCGTAGTCAATGTTCATTGGAATATTTAATGGCAAATTTTCACATCTTTTTAAAGGGTAAGGCGGAAACATGGTTTTGGATGTACATCAAACAAAACCCTAGGGCAACATATCCATTGTTAAAAAGGCCAATAACTAGGCAATTCGGTGCATTAGAAGGCGACTTGGACATCTTGATGAAAATTTCATCACGAAAACAGCTTCCGAAAGAAAGCTATGGCGATTTTCATTCCGCTATAGTTAAGTTAAATTTGAAACTGGGAACCCCTATGGACGATGATGCCCTTATAAAAATTATTAGGAAAAATTTTAGACCTGAATTACTAAATATGACTTTTGTTTCGAGACCCGATGATTGAGATTCGTATCGTGATTTGCTCAGGGAAGCTGAGAAATATTTAAGGGCAAATAGCACTTTAAAATATTCGATTAATAGACCCCGTCAAGTTGATGAAGTTTCCATTGATTCGACTGATCCCACACGCGATGATCATTCTGAGGATGAATTTGACCCGCAAGTAGAGGCTTTGAATATAAGTAGGCCTTGTATCAAGGGAGATTACTCCCGAATTATTTGTTGGAACTATTTAAATTCGGGCCATAGCTACATCTATTGCCAAGAAAAGATTCGATCCCTATTCTGTTTCAAATGTGGACAAAGGGGTGTTACTACACCGGAGTGTAAAAATCCACACCAGGGAAACAGGCGTCGGAGCGAGTGGCGACCGGGGATGCTCGTTCCTCGAAATAAAACCCGAGTTTAATTTGGAACATGAGAGTAAACCTTCACAGAGAGCTTTACTCTCCCGTCCACCAAAACCACCAGACGTACAACCATTTTTTCAACCTGCTATTTCAAAACAAATTCTAAAATGTCGTAAACTGTATGCCATTAGGAAAACGTATAGAAAAATTTTGGAAACCACTTGCTTGACTACTTCTGATGATGGGAGACCATATGCTAGGATTAAAATTTGAACTATCATGTCTTTTGGACTCAGGGGCAAATGTGACAGTCTTGGGAAAGGGAAGTTTGGAATTTCTGGCCAATTATAATATTCAATTTCATAAATTTCGTTCATGTATATCCACGGCAAATGGATCAAAAACCCCAGTTTTAGGTCACTGTACCCTTCCGGTAACTTTTATAGGGGTCACTAAACCAATCATTTTTTATATAGTGCCAACTTTGTTCCAGGTAGCTTACCTAGGTGTAGACTTTTGGAAGGCGTATGCTATAGCACCACAAATATTTCCATCTATTGACTGTTTAGAGGTAAATACAAAACCTGATTTAATCTTTCATGATCTTTCTTCAGAGCAAAAATTGCAACTAGAAAACGTTATTTTAAACTTTCCCTCATACGAGAAACTAGGGCTTGGCAGCACTCAACTTTTAGAGCACCATATTGACACGGGAGATGCTACGCCAGTCAAGTCGAAACACTACCCTCTATCCCCTCCTAAGCAGGCCGATTTATATGAGGAACTTGATAGGTTATTGGCTTTAGGCGTAATAGAGGAGTCAAATTCTCCATGGTGTAGTCCTATTGTTGCTGTTCGTAAGCCAGGTAAAATAAGACTGTGTTTAGACTGCCGAAAATTAAATGAACTGACCAAGAAAGATTCGTATCCGCTACCCCATATCAATGGACTGTTAAGTCGTCTAAAAGATACCCACTACATCAGTGGTATAGATTTGAAGGATGCGTTTCATCAGATCAAAGAGTTCTAAAGAAAAGACCGCTTTTGCCGTGCCAGGTAGGGCCTTATATCAATATAGAGTCATGCCTTTTGGCGTTTGTAACGGGCCTCAGACGATGAGCCGCCTGATGGACCGGGTCATCCCGTCCAAATTGCGTGAAAATGTTTTTATATATTTAGACGACCTTCTCGTGTGTAGTTCGGACTTCGACAGTCATATGCGTTTATTAGGTGAAGTTGCACAGTGTCTCAAATCTGCCGGTCTTACGATCAATGTAGGTAAGAGTAAATTTTGCCAACGGGAGATAAAGTACCTCGGATATCGTATTGGAGGTGGCGAATTGAAAGTTGACCCTGAAAAGGTGGAAGCAATGGTCAATGTTCCTTTACCGAAAACACCACGTCAAGTTAGGCGATTCATAGGTATGGCAAACTGGTACCGTTCGTTCATTAAAAATTTTTCCGATCTTGCAGGACCTCTTACAGATTGCTTACGCAAATCAAATAAACCTTTTCGACTCAGCCCTGAGGCTGTTGCTTCTTTTGATAAATTGAAATGCGCCCTTTCGAGTGCCCCTATATTGGCCCAGCCAGATTTTAACAGGGAGTTCGTCATCCAGTGTGACGCATCACAAATAGGTGTAGGCGGCGTTTTGTACCAGTTAGATGATGAGGGCAGGGAACACCCGATCGCATTCGTGTCCCAAAAACTGAATAAGGCCCAGCGGAATTACACGGTGACGGAGCTGGAATGTTTGGCGGTCGTAATCTGCGTGAAAAGATTTAGGCAGTATGTTGAGGGACTTCCTTTTAAAATTATCACGGACCACTCGAGTTTACGCTGGCTCATGGGTCAGAAAGATCTACATGGTAGACTAGCTCGGTGGAGCCTGAAGCTTCAAAATTTCGTATTTACCATTGAACACCGTAAGGGTTCACTAAACGTAGTGCCGGATACCTTATCTCGATTTGACGTTGACGAAATTCAAAATTGCCCTTCTTCGCCCGAAATAGACCTTGAATCGCCTGAATTCAGTGCCCCAGAGTATAACAAAATTAGGGAAGAGATAGTTAAAAATATAGACCTTTTGCCAGACCTGCACATCTCGGGAAACCATGTGTATAAGCGGGTTAAATTTCGAAACGGAAAAGATACAGAGGAAGACCTCTGGAGATTGTGGTTACCTAGAACCTTGGCAGATGAGGTAATAAAATCAGCTCATGGTGAAGGTTGTCATGGTGGTTTCCTTAAAACATTAAGTCGAATCAGGCAAAAGTATTTTTGGCCGAAAATGGCACGCGACGTAAGGATATTTGTTAGTAATTGCGACACGTGTATAATGATAAAACCACCTAATCATGTGTTACGCCCACCTATGGGAAATCAAACCCTAACAAATCGACCTTTCCAAAGATTTTACTGCGATTTCTTAGGTCCTTATCCATGCACAAAGTCGAAAAATTGCCAGTTATTTCTACTTATTGACCATTTAACGAAATTTTTGTTTTTGAAGCCTTTACGATCCGCAACGTCAAGTAACGTAATTGAATTTTTCCAGAATGAGATTTTTTGCACTTACGGTGTGCCGCAATATGTCCATAGTGACAATGCGAAACCATTTACATCAAAAGAAATGAAAGAAATTTTTCATGCTTATGGCATTACGCATATTACCACCGGTTTCTATTCTCCACAGGCGAATGCTTCCGAGCGCGCGAATAGAGAAATTATTTCAAAAATACGTTATTTTCTCAAAGATGACCCTGATCACACGAATTGGGATAGAAATATCCATAAAATACTTACGGTGTTACGCAGCGATTTTCATGCGGCAATTCAATGTACACCTTATTTCGCCACGTTTGGGCAAAACATGATCCTGCACGGATCCTCATACCACCTACTGGAAAAACTGAACTTGATCAACGATGACACGATTGCACACCGTTCTGATAAGCTTCATGATATACGTGAAAAGGTGAGTCGTAACCTAAATATTGCTCATGAGAAAGCTTGTAGAACCTATAACACCAGATCTAGACCCGTAAATTTTGTAATAAGCCAGGAGGTTTTCCGCAAAAATCACTCCCAAAGCGATTTTAAGAAGGGTATTAATGCCAAGTTTAACCCCAAATTTTTGAAGTGCAGAACAAGGGGGAAAATAGGGAACGCGCTGTATGACCTTGAGGACCTGAAGGGAACTTATATCGGGAAATATCACGCCTCCGACATTAGTGCATAGGCATAGCGTCTGATAATCAAAATTCAGTCAGGTAATGCCCGGCTTCGTGGGTCGTGCCACACGTATACTTACGCGTACATATATTTTTTTTTGATATATATTAATGGCCAGTTCGTGGAACGTGCCACACGTATACTTACGCATACATATATTTTTTTTTTTGGGTCGAGCCACACGTTGGTCATAACATGTTTTTTTTGCGCGCCGAAATCCTGCCTGTTCAAACCACTTATCACGGATACTGATTTGAAGCAGGTTTGTTACGGATTTTTTTTTGTATTTTCATACCATGACTTTTACCCTCACCCAATATGTTAAGTCATGCAACCATACCCTTTAATTGCGTCATGAAATATATTTCTGCTGTAGTTCTTTTTCTGACCACGAATTTTTACCCTTACCTAATATTTCGAACCACGCAACTGTACCATTAAATTGCGCATCATTATGCGCCTAACATAAATTTTTTTTTCTTATTTTGCTTACATATTTGCATTCTTCCACGTATTCGCATATTTACGCTTACGGTATCATGCAAATGTCTTTCAGTTGGTAACAACTCTCATCTTTGTGTAAAAACAAAATCTTTAACATCATAACATACAACCAGTGGTCTGATACCACCGTTAACAGAAACCTGTTTTGAGTAATGTAACCTTGGTTGTCATTGCGCATGATTTGATTTTTCGTGTTACTTCTTTCTCTGAAAAATACATACAGACGTTCTCGCAACCTGCACTGCGTATGATACTTATGCGAGTTATATATGCCACCCAAGAAGAACCAATTGCACAAGAAGAACCAATGATTTTGTAAACAATGATTCATGAAATTCTTTACAGAAGTATTGATTTCGTTTTCTATACATTTGTTGATTGCACAACGATCAATGAAATTTCATCATCCATGATCGTTGTGCTGATCATGCAGAAATAGTTCATAAGTTTAAGCTAAGAATATGTAAAGAACAGAATAAAAATTCAGTTCTAGAAAACCATCAAATCGAAACGGTTTATAAAAATACCAAAGAAAAAATAAATAAAAATATAAAAATCCTTTTTAATAAAATAAATGTTTTTTATTCAAATATAAAAGAAAAAGAAAACTGGCGACCGTGACAGGACCCACGTGAAATAAAATAAAAATAAATTTAATAACAATTTTATCCAGTTAAAGTTATTGAATACATCTAGAACTCAATTTAATGAAAATACTCAAGATTAAAAATCGAGTAGATGCTGAAAAAAAAAATTATATAAAAAGGATTGTGTGAAAAAGTAGATGCTAACAAAATAAATACAACCAACAAAATTTGTGAATTCTATTGGACAACAGCCAATCAATTACATATACTCTAAGGACACATATTAAACAACTGAAGGAAGACTACAACAACCTGAAAAAAAATCCTGTTTTAGATTTTGGAGTTGGAGTTGTCAGCAGATAATATAAAGGAAAGTAAGCATATGTTCTGTAAACATTGTTTTGAGATTTAGAACATCTTCGTAAATATTCAATAAAGAATAAAAGAAGGAAATTTTTTTTAAAGAATTTGTAAAGAATAAAGAAAATAAATTTTTTTTTGTTGTGTGGTTGAAATTCAAATTAATAAAGTTTTTTCTCTCTATATAAAATTATTTTTTTTTTTAAGATTTACACTCTTTGTAAGGTGGAGGTTGATAATTCTTGTATCTATAAGTAATCACCTCTCAATTTCTTTATCCTTGATTAGAAGTGAAAAAAAAAAAAAAAAAAAAAAATTTTTCAAAAAAATTAATTTTTACATTTATTATAAAAAGAAAATACATAATTATTGGGTCTTACTGACTGCTTGCGAAGAAGCTTGCCTGTTTTTGATGGAGAATCTAAATATTCTCTGCAAAATTACCTTAGGGATGTGACAACGGTATTATCATTAACTGAAGATAGCAATAAAGCAATCGTGCAAACTATTTTGGCTAATAAAATTCAGGGTCGAGCTCTGAATGCTGTAGAAACACTCACAGAACCCACATGGACAAATATTTTGAATAAATTAAGACAGGAATTTGGGGATAAAGAATCTTATTTCTCTATTAGGGAAGAAGCCATGAATTTAAATTTTAATAATATTGAAGAATTACATTATAAGTTGGACCAATGCTTGAATAAAATGAATACAAAATACAGTTTAGAAATAGAGAAGGATGTTAATTTTACGCCTGCAAATAATGTTAAATTAATTTTCGATATTTATATAAATTACTTGAGTTTGAATATAAAAGCATTGTTGCTTCAAAATAATATTTCTAGCGTGAGCAGCTCTCGGAGCTTTTTAATAGAAAATAACCTTATGAGCGAGGCAATCTTATCGGCAAAACACTATAAAAGAAATAACAGTGTTCAACAAATTTATAGAAGGGAAAATGTTAATCGAAATATCAACCCAAATCAAAACAATCAAAATTTTTTAAATCGAAATTACAACTCAAATTTTAATCAGTCTTATCCAAGATTGAATCAGCAAAATTTTTTAAAAAACGTAGATCATTCCCGTTCAAATTTCAATAGAAACGCTAATCGATACAGTGGAAATTTTTATCGGAATCCGGTAGATAATAGGCGTGTGCAACATCAAGTACCAATGCCCATGGAAATTGACCATGCGCAATATGAAAATTTTCCTCAACAGCCTCAGGCTGTACATTACCAATAGTAATGCTTACGTTCGGGTTCCTCCGTGCAAGGTGCCTAGTGGACACGGGTGCAGCTACCAGCTTGGGTGATTCCATATTTTTTGGAAAGATTTCAAACCGTAGAAAATTAATAAACCCTATCAAATTAAATACACTCATTGGCTCTTCTATCATAGAGGACGAAGTAATCGTATATTTGCCAAACGAATTCAACAGCCCAGACCAAACGATGTCTTTAAAGCTTGTAGATCTTAGAAATGAACCATTCGATTGCATAATAGGCAATAATATTTTATCTCCTTTAGGTGCGCAAATAGACTTGCGTCATAACGAATTAAAAATTAGAGACTCAACCATATTAATTGGCGAAAATAAACCACCTTTTGAATATATATTTTTTGTTTAGAGGGGCATGATAGGGAGCGGGATGAATTTTTGCATGACGACCTGAGCTCAGAAGAAAGAGAACAACTGTCTAAATTTTTACAAGTTAATAAGAGAACATTATATATTGAAGGACAAAATTTAACTAGTACCAACAGCATTAGGCACAAAATCATAACTACATCAAACCAACCAATATATTCAAAAATATATCGATATCCCCAAATTCACGAGAAAGAAATCGAACGGCAAATCCGGGAAATGTTAAAATAAGGTATAATAAGACGTTTAGATAGTTCCGAAGAAAATGAGCGATACTGGGATTAAGAAATGGAGAGTCGTCATAGACTACCGCAAGTTAAACGAAGTGACAATACAAGACAAATTTCCGATTCCAAACATGGAATCTCTGTTCGACAAATTAGGTCGCTCGCAATACTATACCACCTTAGATTTGGCTAAAGGGTTCTATCAGATATTGATGGACGAAAGGGATATTGAGAAAACTGCGTTTTCTACCCCAATGGGACATTTCGAGTACATTCGTATGCCCTTCGGTTTAAAGAATGCGCCCGCTATGTTTCAGCGAATGATGAATCATGTACTAAGTGATTACATCAATAAGATATGTGTCATTTACATGGATGACATCTTGGTTTTCTCCGTGACAATCAAAGAGCATTTTGAGAGTCTAAATATAATATTTAAAAGATTGAACGAATTTAATCTGAAAGTCCAATTGAACAAATGTAAATTTCTTACCAAATATACTGAATTTCTTGGTCATATTACAACTCCTGATGGTATCACTCCGAACCCGGAAAAGATAAAAGCTATTAAAAATTTGAAATTACCGGGAAGTGGCAAACAGATAAAATCATTTTTGGGACTAACTGGCTTTTACAGGAAATGTATAAAAAATTATTCAACAATAGCCAACCCAATGATAAAATATCTTAGGAAAAATACTCATATAAATATGCGAGATCAGGAATACATAGACTCCTTTGATAAATAAAAAACTCTGCTCATAACATACCCTGTTCTAGCCTACCCAGAATTTGATAAAGAAATCGTTCTGACTACTGATGCCAGCGATATAGCTATTGGTGCTGTCCTGAGTCAGAAAGGACCTATTTCTTATGCCAGTCGTACTCTAAATAGTGCCGAAAGAAATTATCACACCTTGGAGAAAGAATTGCTGGCCATTGTCTGGAGCGTAAAGTACTTTAGACCATATTTGTATAGAAAGCAAATAAGAATCTTAAATCAAAAAGAGAAAGAAACAGAAATATTGTACAATAAATATAAAATAATTTATATCGAGAGGAATGATTTGCCAAATGATCATTATTTAAATGACATTTTTAGAAGAGAATTGCACAAAGGTACAGTGGGAATTTATTCTGGGTGACTCAGAATATAATATTGTCCAAAATAAATTAATCCAACTTTTTTCGAATGATAGTAATTTAAAATTTATAAAATGCACGAAATTGGCAGTAGACGTTGAAAACGTGGAAAGATTGTTGCAAGTGGTTGAAAATAATCATATCGAGACCAATCATAGAGGGGTAGTTGAAAATTTCGAAGAATTAAAGTTTAAGTATTTTTATCCGAACTTAGTAAAATATATAAATAAATATATAAATAATTGTCAGTTGTGTGCTGAAAATAAGTACGATAGAAAACCCTTCAGAAAATATTTCAATTTTACTGAGACACCCAATAGACCAAACCAGATTGTGCATGCCGACATATTTCATGTTCACAAAAATTATTTTTTGACTACCATTGACAGATTTACTAAATTGGGTTCCGCTCATAGGCTCAGCGATAAAAATATGATCACAATCAAAACTAAGTTGGATGAGAGAATTTCTTATTTGGGAAAGCCAGAAACACTGATTTTAGATAATGAATTTAATAACACATATATAAAATTATTTTGTTCAGAGAGGAACATTAATGCCCACTTTACCACACCAAATTCACACACAGGAAATTCAGATGTTGAGAGGTTACACTCTACGCTTTTAGAGCATATTAGAATAATCAAAAGAAGCAACGAGAATATGAGTATAGAGGAGTTGGTCATTAGAGCTATAGGATATTATAATAATTCAATCCATTCTACCATAGGAATTAAGCCTATGGATTTTATTAACCGTTCGAATTTAGATTTTTCAAAGATTGCCTTGCAAATGAACTCAAGAAAGCAAAAAGCTATTCAAAGACTTAATCTCACGAGGGAACCTGTACCGAACTATAACCCTGATAATATGTATGTAAAGAACATACAGGGCCAAAGACATAAAACTGCTAAAAGATATAATAAATATAATCCTATAAGAATGAAAGGCATCGATATTGCACAGATAAAACAACCTTTAAAGGTTATTAGATGAAAAAAAAAAAGAAAAAAAAATACTAATCAGATAATCGTAAAAGTTTGTTCTCATGTAATATTTGTTTATGTCCTCTTTTTAGATGATCGGGGTTCCTTTTAATATTATCAACCGCAGTGGGCACGGTGGAAATTACAAAAATTGAATCGGAAGCAGGATATGTGATGATAGAAAGTGAACCTATTTCCGTGATTCGTAGATATAATAAAATAATACATGTTTTTGATTTGGAAGATATTAGAGCGACCATTCAAAAGGTTAAAATAGAAGTTTCAAAAAATTTCTTAATAAAACAAGGTGAAATGTTAGTGGGTCTGCAGGATAAAATAAAAGAGCTAGAACATTTGTTATCAACAATAACAATTCATACTAGAAACAAAAGAGGTTTACTGAATTTTGGGGGAAGAACCATAAAATGGTTATTCGGAAATATGGACGATGAGGACAAGGAAATGATTGATGCACACTTTGCAAAAATTGACATGAACCAGCAACAGTTAATAGGGAACTTAAACAAACAAATAAAGATCAATACAGACATACAAAAATTTATGCAAAATGTTCATTTGCTGTTGGAATCAAATAGGCTCTTGTTTAACGCAAGTATGTCAAAAGAAATTATAGATAATATACCAGTCATAAAATATAATAGTTATTGGCTGATAATTAACCAAATCAGGGATAAGATTGAGAGAATACAGGAAAACATATTGATGGCAAGATATAACGTAATGAATAGATTTGTTCTTACTAATGACGAAATTGATTTATATAATATTGATAGTTCCAAATTAAGACACTTAAAATTTAACATTGGCTCATTGCCAAATGATGTAATTTTATTTGTAATTTCGGTTCCAGAATTCTTTAACAAGTTGTATATAACTAATTATATTATGCCTGTCCCCAATAAAAGGGCCATGCAAATTGACATTAATGAAACAAGAATTTTTAAAATAGAAAATACAACTTTTATTGTGAATGAAGAAAATTTTTTACCAAAAATGTTACAACCAAATGATTGCATTGTAAACCTAATCAAAGATAATTATAGAAACTGTTCCAGAAGAAAATTTGTTGGAACCGTTGTAAAAGAGATAGATATAGGAAATTTAATATTAATTAATGTTAAACATAATTTAACGAATTTTTGTAACAATTTCACATATTTTTTAAATGGAAGTTATTTTGTAAGAACTGAAAAATGTGTAATTCAAATAAGTGATTATTTTTTAAGAAGATATGAAACTAAAATGAATATTGTAATCCCTACTTTAATGTAATACCAGAAAACGAAACTGAACTATTAGATGTACCACAAATGATTAATCTTCATACCAGTAATGAGGTATATTTAAAACAAAACATAAATTACAACTTTTATGCAATTTATGGGTTACTTACCTGCATTGTGATCTTGCTTGTGATTTACAAGAAAGATTTCTTATTTACACTAATTCGAAGAGACTCGAATTCTAAGGGAGGGCGAGTTATATATGCCACCCAAGAAGAACCAATTGCACAAGAAAAACCAATGATTTTGTAAACAATGATTCATGAAATTGTTTACAGAAGTATTGATTTCGTTTTCTGTACATTTGTTGATTGCCCAACGAGCAATGGAATTTCATCATCCATGATCGTTGTGCTGATCATGCAGAAATAGTTCATAAGTTTAAGCTAAGAATATGTAAAGAACAGAATAAAAATTCAGTTCTAGAAAACCATCAAATCGAAACGGTTTATAAAAATACCAAAGAAAAAATAAATAAAAATATCAAAATCCTTTTTAATAAAATAAATGTTTTTTATTCAAATATAAAAGAAAAAAGAAAACTTGCGTGTGGTTATGCCTGTGTGTTAAACCAAACAGTATAAAAGGGCGAGCATCGGCTGGTACGAGGCAGTCGGTGACGAGATCGACATAAGGTAAGAACTACTTAGGCCAGTGGCGAATTCACAGTCGAAGTAGTTTTTAAATTATTAGATCTCACTCAGTGGCATATATGGTAGTGTGAGTATTACCTGTTGGCTTTTCCGGGCAAATACTCACAACGCCTGCGCTGAAGAGAAGTATCCCGGGACAACACTCGAGTGGTCGACCTTGTGCCGTCCCAGTGTGCTTCCTCAGCCTTCCCCAGCGTGGTAGCAGAGGCGTTGGTGAACACCCGAGTGGTAAACCTCGTGCTGGCCTCTGGTTCTGCTCCCACTGCACCAGGTGGCGCTACTGATCAACCGTGTAAAGTAATTAAAATAAAGCGATACGTATTATAACGTGGTAAGAGAAGCGTGTTATTATTTCGCTCCCCTACGACCCTGGCCACCGCTGAGTCTACCCCAGCCAGTCAGCGGAAACGTGTCGTTACAAGACAATACAACAAACCAGCCAATATTACGCGAGCCGAAACGGAACAATTATTTGGTTTATGTCTGTTCATGTCATTATTGAAGCTGCCTTCTGCTAGACGTTATTGGAATTCAGAACTCGGTCAGCCCTTCGTTTTTAAAACCATGTCCTGTAACATATAGAAAGAGATAAAATGGTTTCTTCATTTTGCGAAAATGATGAATTTGTCCAACATGGTTTGGCTGGACATGACAAACTTTTCAAAATAAGGCCCTTTTTAAACTTCCTCACAAAATGTCGCCATGAACTTAAACAATATAATCCCAAAAAACCACATAAATGGGGCTACAAAAATCTGGTTCTTAGCGGCATATAAGGTTTTAGCTACGACTTTGACCTTTTGAAATGTTGTTTCACGGCTAACTGCTACAGTCCCTAGACATAAAAATTATAAGATTGTTTTGATAACTGGTTCAACAGTCCTTAACTTCAAGTTCATCTGGCCATAACGGGTCTACATGCATTAGGAATAGTCAGACTCAATAGAGTACTTAATATTGATATTCCAACAGAAAAAGAGAGGAAGAAAAAATGTCTTCGGAATTTTATCGAAAAAGTTGCAGAAATAGATAATGTAAAAATATCTTTTGTATCCTGGTTCGACAATAAAATGGTAAACATGCTTTCGACGTTCGTGAGAAGCGAACCCACTACAGCAAACAGACAATACAGAAGACGTGAAAAAAGTATTTAGAAATAAATTGCCCAAAAGTTGTAGATATTTATAACAAATATATGGGAGGTGTGGATCTTTTAGATTCCATGCTTGGTCTATATCGAATAGATCTACGAAATGGTACAAGAAAATTTGTTTTCATTTCTTAGATTCATGCGTCGTCAATGTATCGTATGTGGCGCCGAAAGAGCGATCCAGTGGCAAAACATCTGAACAAGTTTTGGAAAAACTAATTAGCTAATATCCAGAAACTCCACACACCCCCACGTTGCTCCCACATGTCGCCAGACCTTACTGCACCTGACTTTTTCTTGTGGGGTTATTGCAAATAGGAAGTCTATTGGGAACATATGGCAACCCTTATCCAATGTGTACGTTGTTCTGTTTTTGCTTTTGCTACTTTGCATTCGCACTGTATGTAAAAGTACTCTCACTCTCATTTTAACATTCGTATAGTTAATACCGTTTTTTCTTTGTAATAATTCTAAGTGAATATTAAATAAATATAATAAAAACTTTATATAAAAGCAATAAAATTATCAAATTCAACAAAGCAAAAAATTTGAATGAACTAAAGCAATCCATTCAAGAAACAATTGCGGCTATTCCTGTCTCAACTCTCCAAGCAGTAATGAACAACTTTTTCATTAAAATTCCATTATTTTTAAAACTAATTAAGCTATATTTAATAAAATTGAATGAGCCTAGCGTGATTAAAAGAAAAAATAATTCCGTACACTAAAAAAGTTGTTTGCTTTTCTTAATGTAGCAATATTCATCAGCCACCCTGTAATTAAATATACGTATGTAAGAGTTATTTAGTCTTAGAAAAACCAAAAAATTTCTCTTCTTTTCTTTTGCAGAAGAAAACATAACGCTTAAAATTATTCAGCTACATCACGTTAAAAAATTGTTTTTATCACTTCAAATTGGTGATCAGGCTAATTTTGAATTCAACTTAAAAAATTGGAAAAAAGAATCGGATGCGGTGAATTAGTAACACAAGCAGAATTAAAAGTTTTAGATTACTCTCCCAAAACAGCAATTACCTAAGCGGCCTTTTCCCTCTGTCCTCAATATCCTTTCCAGCACAAAAACTTGAAATGATATTATCCAATTCTACGAAAAAAAAGGTTCACCAAGAAGAACACCGTGCCGTGTTATTAAACACAATAACAAAATATTTGGAAGTTAATGGGTATGATTGTTCTCTTTCGGAATGTGCAGACATGGAAAAGCAAATTTGCAAAATATTTCTGTCAGAGGAATTAGTAAATATTGCCTTCGTTTTTATTTAGTAACTAATAATACTTTCTCAAATTTTTGGAATTATATTATTCTAGTCTTTTAACACGAATGGTAAAAGGGGTAAACTCTATAACAAGTTAGCAAATTTAAACCTTTTGACAAAGGAAGTTTTTAAGGACCAAAATATTTCTTCAGAGGAAAAGGTTGAATATGGTAAGTGTTAACATTTGTTACCTAATAATGGCAATGAATTATAAATTTATATATGTATATCTTTCTTAATTTTTACAGAACACTCCGAGAATTATGCACCTTGGGTGCAATATGTAAGAAGTGAAATCAGTAACGCAGATTTCGACCTTTTCTGGAGGAACTGTGCTGCGTATCGTTTTAAACAAATCTTTGAAACGAAATGTACGTCAGAACTATTTGTGACCAGAGTATAAGAAACCGGCAGCTTCTCAACTCGTTACTTACAATTTAATTGCTAATTTATTGTATTAATAAATTAGCATATTGTCACCCCGAGCGGTATAAAACCGAACCCAAAAAATATTGCAGCTATTCAAAATATTCCAATTCCTAGAAATGAAAAACAAATAAAGCAATTTTTAGGGCTCGCGGGGTTCTGCCGGAAATTCATAAGAGATTTTGAAAAAATATGCAAAGCCTAAACGACTTGTTTGAAAAAAGGTCAGAAAGTTGACTGACATAACAGTGAATATGTAAAGGTTTTCGAAACAATAAAGCTCCTTATATCAAGTGACCCTATATTGAAAAGCCCAGATTTTACAAAAATTTTCACCCTTACCACTGATGCTTCCAATGTAGCGTTAGGAGCTGTACTTAGTCAAGGGAATCACCTTATCTGTTTTGAGAGTAGAACTCTCAACGAACATGAGATAAACTACTCTGCTACAGAGAAAGAACTTCTAGCTGTTGTTTGGGCAACCAAATACTTTCGGCACTACCTATAGGAAGGAAATTTACCATTTACAGTGACCACAAACCCCTGCAGTTGTTGCACAGTTTAAAAGAACCCAACTCCAAGTTACAGAATTAAATGAATATGACTTTGATGTGAAATACATTCTGGAGAAAGAAAATAGAGTGGCCAATGCCCTATCGCGAATAAATAATGTCGAGTGCCATATGAATGATATAGCTTCTGACATGGCAACAACACACTCAGCAGATGAAGACAATTCTAACTTTATATTTATAACAGAAAGACCGTTTAATGTTTTTCGTAGACAGTTTTTATTAAGACGAGCTTCTGTGGAAAAACAGACACTGAAAATTATATTTAGAAATACTAGAACTATTATAGACTATGTTGAGATGACACACGACTTTGCAAGGAAAACTATTTTGGAAAAACTTGCGGGTATTACAGCAACAATATATTTCGAAAACCATAATGATTTTATACTATTTCAATCTGTATACGCGGATCTTGTGAGGCAGACGAAGAAAAATCGTATTTTAAGGGCTACAAAATTGTTGGAGGATATAACATCTTATGATAGGTTCAAAGAATTAATTTTGACTATACATTTAAAAGGGTTGCGCCAAGGAATAGAAAAGACACAAGCTGAATTTAAAAGGAAATACTACTATCCCAATTATGTTACGGAGATATCAAATATAATAAATAATTGCGACTTATGTAACCAATGCAAATTCGCCCACAGAGTTACGAGAATGCCTTTTAAAGTCACACCTCCTACATACTATATTCGAGATAAATATATTATTGATATTTGGAAGTGGGACAATTGAGCATACCTAACCTACATTGATGTTTTCTCTAAAAATGCTATGGTAGAATATCTA
This sequence comes from Pollenia angustigena, assembly GCA_930367215.1. Taxonomy (NCBI): domain Eukaryota; kingdom Metazoa; phylum Arthropoda; class Insecta; order Diptera; family Polleniidae; genus Pollenia; species Pollenia angustigena. The sequence continues at coordinate 93,934,310 of OV884056.1, read as the reverse complement.
AATCACACTAAATGGGTTGAAGCGAAAAGAGCATTATTGAAAGTGTTTAATGCCATGTGTCCTCCAAAAGTAATTAAAACTGATCAAGATGCAGGATTAGTCAATGTAAGTTTGCAAGAATGGTATAGGACTTTAAACATAGGACTCGAAATTACAACAGAAAAAACAGAAATAGCAAATATTGAAAGGCTGCATTAAACTTAAAATGAGAAATTAAGAATTATTAACACTGGCAATGATCAGGAATTAAAGCAAATAGCAATTGAACAAACGGTTTTCACTTACAATCATATCATAACACACTCAACCACTGGGGAAACTCCTTGCAATATTTTCTTTAATAATCAACCTCTTACAAAAGATGCTCAAACTGTAAAGGAAAATAGGATAAATAATGCTAATTAAAATAGGAAGGACTATGAAATAGATACAAGGTTTTTAGACGCAGAAAACTCAAGAAAGCGATTAGACAAAAAAGCAAATTTATTGAAGCATGCACAAGTCCTACGTAGGGAAAATGATGATCATTATATAATTAAACTAAAAAAGACAAATATACGGAAATGTAAAACATGTCTTAAAAGAAAAAAATACTTTCATAATAATATCTCTTCCAGGGGCCAAAACAAAGATGATACTAACGATCCTGATATACCTTTTACTAGCGACGACAGTAACTACCCAGACGATACAAATTCAGGAGATAAGCAGTGACAGGGGTTAAGTAATACTACAGAAAGGAACAATAGACATACCTTATAAGTAAAATGAACTCATTATAAAGATTAATAAAACAGAAATTCAATTAGCATATGAACTATTAGGAAACGAATTTAATGAAAATGAATTTTTGCAGACAACTATACCTTAAAATGGCTGACGATGAAAGGAAATTGTTCAACATTAGACACAAACGCGGACCTTTCAACGCTTTAGGTAGTGGAATTAAATTTTTGTTTGGAACTCTGGATGACGAGGACATTCAGGAAATTCATGCCCGATTGAAGAAAATAGAAGATAGCTCGTTAACACAGGACGACATTAACAACATTTAATATCACATAAACAACGAAACTAAATTTATTAAAAATTTGGAAAATGCCACTTATGTATTGTAGAATCAGATAGTTAGAAAGGTAATATCGGATGGATTTTTAGATAACATCAAAAGCTATTACGAACATTTAAAAGACATTCAATTAGGACTGACTTTAAGTAAACAGGGTGTAAAGTACGGACACTTAGTCACCAAAAATTAAGTAAAAAAAAAAAACAAAGAAAAAAAAGTAACAACAAATATAACAAAAAGCAAACGAATTAAATGAAATAAAATACGAGCAATGAATATTGAGCTAAAATAAAAAAACAAATAAATAAAACTGACCTAATTTAAAATTTACCAACTACATATATCAAACAAATAAAATTTTAATAATAAGACATTTTCTAATGCCCAATTTTCAGGATGGTATTTAAATCAATATTAAGTTAATTTTCATAACAAACTTAAATCGTATTTAAAACAGATTGGTTTTTTGAGTTTAATTTGAAAAGTCTTATTTAATTAAGATAAAAGTATGGTAACACTACTAAATACAAAAAAAAATATAAAAAAGTGTAATTATTTACAAGGTGGTCTGAAAAAACAGCTGACTGCTAATGCTTTGCCTGTTGTTGTTGTATTGTTGTGATATTGAGGCCACCTTGCTAAAATATTACAATGGAAACTTAAGTTGAAATTAATACCCTTTGTTCACTTGCATACATTTCGGAGGAACGCATGGAAGATGTTGAAAATGTGAAATACGAGTTCACACTTGAAACATCTAACATCTACTATCAATAAAAAATGTCACCACTTCTGAAAAAAAAACTTTTATTTTTTTAAATACTTTTTTTCTACAAAAGTGCCAACATTTTAAAAGATAGCACCAAAATGTATTTCTAATTCATTTCGTTTTATAATTTCAGCAAAATTAAGCAAAATAAGGCTCGAAAAAAAGGAAAAACTTGAGAAATGGTAACGCTGCTTTCAAAGCAACTTCCATTTTGTCAGTGATGCCACAATAATAACCGAATTTATTGCCACTTTTCTAGTGATGACACTAAAAGAATCGAAAAATGTAAAAGGGAACAAAATGAGATAGTAACATTCTGTAAAAATGTTGAAAAATTTTGATTTTTATCCCTATGTATTTCTTATGGGAAAATTAAATGTTGACAAGTGTGAAAAGGCTATAAGTGTACCACATCGTTGACTTAAGTTTCACTTAAGTTTTTAGTGAAGAAGAGAATTTTGTATTTAAAACGATTTTAAAAATAAATGTGTTTCAATATCAATCCTGAAAATTGGCCATAAGTATGTTAAAAATTGTATAATAGTGAAGTAAGAGTATGTTAACAAAAATTGTATAAATAGAAAAATTAATGGCAAATAAAGGCAGAATCATTCTGGCAATTGAAGACAGTTTTTGACTCTCAGATTTAGGCTCCTAGTAAATCACTGGTAGCAGCCTACCAATTGGCTCAGAACACACTTGAGCTGTAAATAAACTAGAGTGCTATAGGGAAAACATCCTCTACACCTAAACACCACACCTTACACAGCCCTTACATGGCGATCCTGCCACTATAAGGAAGTTCAGATCTTTTTGTCCTAATTTTCTTGCTAATGGAAAAAAAGTTGTAGATAGTTTTGAAGCAGACAAACAAAGAATCGAACAGATCTTCAGGAAGTGGGAAGAGTATTTGATTTCGTACATCCCAGAACCGGTGTCACAAATCAACCAATATCCTCCTGTGTGCAGAACCACAACGAAGAGAATTACAATCGAAGAGTATCGCCAGCGCCAACAGAAATAGCGAAATAGAACTGCAGTTGATTTACCAAAAAAGAAGAATAAGAAAACTAGGCGTTCCGGCAAAGCGTTTGAAAAAAAGAAGGAATTGGCAATCGTGTATCGTGATCTAAACCTTGCTGTGAACAAAGCGGATAAGCTAAAGTTCAAAACCCAGATAAAGAAAATCAGAAAACGCGTATAATGGGCGGATGGTTCTCTAAAGAAGCCATTATCACTACTAATAATAGTGGACCTGGAGAATTAACGGTTACGTCCGATCACCTGCAACAAATAACTTTGGTTGTAGTACTAATTTTGTTTATGTTTAAGTTAAATGAGTATTATAAATATTATATGAAAAAAAAGGCTCTTAAACTTGCTGCCACACAAGCAGTGTAATGAGATAAAATAAATTATAAATTTTGTAAGGTATATATGGGGATATCAGAATTACAAAGATTGTTGAATAATTTAAAAAAGGCTCCGAATAGAACTTTTAGTCTTGCTTACATTAAGGAACAGGAAGATTTGATACAGCAAACACGCATACATATTTTTAAGGCCATACCAGTTAGTCTGTTAGATGAGCAAGTGGCAATATTGGAACAACTAGTAGGACAAATACGGACATTCCTCAAACCTAAAATATCAGAAACAGACACAAGTGACAATTTTGACACTATGGCAAGTTTCGATTTAATTACAGCTTCTAAGTTAATTCAGGAATTCACAGGCTTTCCAATTTTTTGGGGGTAACAAAATTTTATTATGACAAATTGACAACAGCAGACAAACCTAACCTTATTAAATTTATCTAAGCTACAAAGCTATCAGAGAAAGTTAAAAACAAAATTGTTACATACGAAAGCCCAACAACTTACGAGGCATTGTCTACCTTACTAAAGAATTGTTTCAAATCATTTGCAACTTTGCACTCTGAGCTAGCTCGTGCACATCAAAATTACCAATCGATAACTGCATTTGCCGCACACATTGAAGGACTGATAGAAGCATTAAATGAATTACAGATTTTAGAGCAGGGATCAGCACATAGACAAATAATTAAAAAGCTGAACGATGAAATTGGTTTAACTGCATCTAAATCCGAGATTAATAGACCCAGATAAAATTTCTAAATTGAATACAAATCAATTAGACTATATTAAAACTTTCCTATGGCAAGGGGAAGACGTGTTGTATTTCATAATTCAAATTCCTAATACAATGAAATCTTATACCATTTTAACAGTAGTTTCCTTTTCTTCACGTGATAATCACTTTGAGTTAAATTTTGACATGAATAAGAAGCTTACAAATATTGATAATTTGCTTTATGAAATAAAAGGTTCAAAGATAGCATTTTTAGAAAATAAGTGTATCAGAAATTTGTTAAATAAAAAAAATGAAAGTGAATGTGAATGCATAATTAAACACGAAAATGAAATATATTTTATTGAACCCACCCAGGCAGAAATTACGACTCTTCTAAATATTATGTACCGTCACAAACCTTTAAATGCCAAATTGTGACTCTACCAAAAATATGGTACCATCACAACACTGTAGATAAAAAACTACAACCTTTGTTTTTTAATACCGTTTTTAAATAAGATTCAACACCGGTACTTTAGTTTATTACTGTCGTATTTACCATAAAACTATGGAGCTACAACACTTTATAAACAAAATGTAAACCTTTATTTCCCAATACCGTGTTTATAATAATTCTATACCGCTACAACACTGTATATACAAAAATTTAGTCTTATTAATTGAATAGTGTCGTATTAAAATAAAAACACAAAAACTATTTAAGGTTAGAAAATATAAAAATTCTTGCTTGTTTATTTAGCGAATTTTTATTTGTAACAATATTGAAAATAACAGTCGGAAGACGGTTGTGACTACGTTGTAAATTCGTGAACCCAACATTTTAAATTTACAGTACTGTGACAACACTAAAAAGAAGAGTCGGAAGACGCACATTTGGCGTTATGATTTTAATATTGTGACAACATTGTAAATTTGGTAAACGTTGTATTGATGTTGATAGTACCCCCTGCAACGTCGGCACAGCGTCGTGGTGATTGTCTTTTTCTGCCTGGGCAGCTTTATTATCACAAAAAATATTAATGAAACGATTTTGAAACAAACTTGTAATGATTTATCAAACGACTGCTCTTTTTGTGTTCTAACACTGCAACAACTTATTATTTCAATACAATATACATAGATGTAATCAATTCTTTAATAATTCCATTTTAACTTTAACCCAAACACCGAAGTATACAAAGATAAAACGTTTTTTTTTTTTCTCTCCTAAGAAGTTGTATTTTTTTAAGATACGAGGTTGAGAAAGTAAGGCATCGATATGTTAATGATATCGTCAATAAGACATTGATAGAATTACCTAACACTACTTTAAGTGAAGTAAATTTAACCCTGCATAAAATGAAAATGGGAATCAATATTACTTATGTAATTTTAACAGTTATTGTGATTATATTAATTTAAGAATTTTATCAAAAATAAAATAAGAAGTAAACAATCCACAATCGCGTAAAGTTGTTTAAATTTTTCTCTTACTTACATTAATTTATATTTTATTTTTTTTTTTTTTTATTTGCTCAAAATTTAATTCAACTAACCTAGGTAAACCCTTATAAAATCACCCCATGGCGATCCTGTCCGTATTGAAATAAATTCAAAAATTTTAAAAGACATGATTTCTCTCTATATTGATGAAAAAGAATAGAAATCCTTGGCAATAACATGAAGTATGTTTAACAATGATATAGAAAGTTCAGTGCAAGTCCATCCACAACAGAACGAGGTCTCCTGTTTGGATCATGTTTGGCACATGTAGGCATGTATGGTCTGGCTCCACTTAAGGGCTTGGAGTAGACCTGCATCGCTATAGGGTGCACAACAGGGGAGTTTTCTCAAAAAGTTTTAACAACACAAACTAGAACATCATCTATACAATGCTAACCACTATGCCTGGCTCTTCCCAAAATCTCAAAATACTTGAAAGAGAGAACATGGTACCTGGGCAGGTCACCTGGAGATTTTGCCAATTGTTCAACCAGGCATACATTAGCAGATTCAAGACTGCCATTAATACACGTCTGATCATCAAATGTGCTGCATTTTTGAGTGCATCAGGAAAAGCACCTCTCACCAAGAACATGCAGTTACTCCAAAACGATATGTGGAGGACACAGTTCAATAAAGATTTTTTTACAGCAAGTAGATACCTATCTGATATCGCCGACAAAAAGAACACCCCAGATGACATAATCACCTGCGACCACTCTACCTGAAATAATGAACCCAATGTCAGCCTTCCTGGCAACTAGCTCTCCACAAGCATCTTCACTATGAATCATCTTTGCTGCTGTAAACGATAAGTTATCCCACAGCACAGCTCTAGTAAAACTCAAAACTGATACTATAGAGGTTAAATTTCGCGCCTTATTTGACTTTGACTACCGATCGTTTGGTAAAACGACTTAACATTTCATTTTAAAATTGCAATTTTACATGTGAACGCGACTAGTCGTTGTGTGTTTTATTATTGTACCTCGTCTTTTATTATTCCTGAAGATGCCATCCAAAGGATGGGGAAATATTGAAAAGTGAAAAAAAGAAAAATTATAAAGAATAAATTATAAAGTATAAAATGTATTAAAAAATCAATTGTGGCCTCGAGCTTGTTTATAAATATAGGATTGGAAATTTAAAGGGCGAATAAAGATAATATTTAAATAAAATAATATTAACACCTTAAGAAAAGTCTAAGGTGTATTATTTAATCGATGAATTAGTAACTTATATAAGAAAACGTCTTCTTCTTATAGAAGTTGGATAAGTAACCCCAAAATCATGAAGATAAGTAAAAAACCTTATTAATTAATGAAATTTAAAAAAAAGAGTATTGTAGCGACTTAATTCACAAGTATACGAATATAATAAAAAATTAAATTGATAGAGTATCGTAGCAACTCAGCGCACCGAAGTGAAGTTTTCTTCGTAATCAGCGGGCATTTATAAGAGCGCTAAGAGGAATAATTGATGAAGTAAAGGCTGAGGAAAATCGAGAAGAGTCGTAGTAAGAGAGAAAATTAACGCTTATTGATAAATAAATCTGGCAACGCTATGTCTGGATAGTGATGTCTGGGATGTCTGGATTTATTTGTATAGCGGCTGATCGAATTTTTTATTTACTTTCTTTTCTTAAATCGTGTTTTTACAAACTGCATTTAGTTTATCTGTGTAAAAGAAACGTGGTATTATCCATAATTGTTGGAGTTTTGTGGAATCTAGAGTATTTAAGAGGTAATCAACCTACTCTGTGCGCAACGTGTTTTTGGTTGGGTTGTTGTTGTTGCTGCTTGCTGATTTTGTTGACCATTTTGTTACAAACAATAGCTGCTTTATTAGCATACGACTTTATGATCCATAATACCTTGTTGGAAGTGATTTGAAACGTGGTTCAATTAGCATAGATTTACTGGGTGTTTTGTGTTTTTATTGATTTGTTGCTGTTGCTGGCCTAGTGGAGTTTGTTGGATAATTTGGACGAGTTGTAAATTTGTTGCTGTTGCATTTCTACGATGTCGTATTCATGTGGAATTTGTAAAGTGAATATTTCAAGCAACCAGGCCTGTCTGCAATGTAAAAGCTGCTCCTTATGGTTCCATTCATCATGTGCTAAGATTACTGATAAGGAACTTACGTTTTTAAAGAACAACAAAGCATTTTCTTACTCTTGTGTAGACTGCACAGAGAACCCTGTTTCTATTAATGATGACATTCGTAGTTTGAATAAAAAAATTGACAGTTATATGTCGAAGACCCAGGATGATATTGGTTCCATAAAGGATGCCTTTACGGCTGCAGTTTTGGAGATTAAGGCTGATATGGGTGCGTGTCAAAAGGAAATGAGAACTGATGTTACTAAATGTAGTGAGCGCATTCATCGTCTTGAGTCTACATCTTCAGCCAGAATGAGTTCTATTGAACGGGAAAATCATATTTTATACAGGAGACTTAACCGAAATGATATTGTGGTTCGTGGTTTACCAGGTGGACTTGGTGATTTGGTGGCGATTGTGGTTGCGTTGGGCGCTTTTTGCAACATCCCTGTTTCCGGACATGATGTTAATAACGTATGTTATATCAATGGTAAAAGGGATATTTTGATAAAATTCAACAGAACTCATGTTCGTGATAAAATTATGGGGGAATATTTTAAAACCCGTACCCTGCGTAGAGGGAACATAATTGATGATGGGTTATCAGGTAGTACGGTTGATGGTGATTCCGGAGATAGGATAACTGACAGAGTCTTTCTAAATGACAAATTTTCTCCTGCTGCCAGTAAGCAGTTAGTTGTTCCGGACAGATTCAGTGTCCTTCTTTATCACATCATACCCTAATATATGCGTCTTTTATGTTGAATGTTGAATCTGAGGAAGCTGATATTGTTTATCGCAATTTGGCCGGTATGAATTGGGATGGCTTTTTAGATTTTCTGTATGATTTTCATACTTCACAAATTTTTTATTCTACAGATGTCAATTCAAAGTGCTATATTTTCTGTTCCCTAATGAATGGTCTTTAATCGTTTGTACCTGTCAAGAGGATAAAGAGGGTAGTGGATAATAGCTGGATGAGATTTAGGGAGATTGAGTAAGCAAGGTCTTTGAGGGACTTGGCATTTTTATCATATCGGTTGGATCCCACACCTTATAAATGGAAGATTTATTGTAGATATAGGAATCGGGCGAAATCTACTCTTCGTAGGGAGAAGAGAAAGTATTATGCAAGGTTGTTTGGGGATTTGGATACTTCAGGGATGAGGCGTATCCTTAGAGGTGCTGGTTGTGTTCATGATAATGATGTTTGCTTTGATGGGAATGTTGATGAATTAAATGAGTATTTTGTGAGTGGTGTTGGTCCTAGTCGTACTGAACAGATTGATGTTGATAGTATTCCTGAATTAAATGGCTCTTTTTCTTTTCACTGCGTTGACTATCAAGATATTTTAGCTGCTTTGAATAAAGTCGAAATCTGTTGGTACGGATGGGATAACTATTCAGTTTTTTAGAATTGTATTTCCATATATCTCTGATATTGTTTTGAATTTGGTGAATTCCATTTTGAAATCGTCTGAATTTCCTGTTTTGTGGAAAGTAGCTTGAGTGGTTCCAATTCCTTAGTCTACAGTTGTTTCGAATATTGATGATCTAAGACCCATTTCTATTCTTCCGTGCCTGTCTAAAGTTGTGGAGATTCTTCTTAAGGATCAGATGATTTCTAGTGTTGGTGCGCGTTTATCTCAATCTCAGTATGCGTTTTGTAAAGGGTTTAATACTACTTCACTGCTGCTTTTTTAACTGACTCTATTAGATCTTGCGAAAATAGAAAAGAATTGGCGATTCTTATTTACCTTGATCTGGCGAAAGCTTTTAATTCGGTGTGTTACTCGACGATGATAACTAAGCTTTATCAAAGATATAATTTTTCTAAGTCTGCATGTAAGCTTATATTGTCATATCTAACTGGCAGAACTCAATTTGTTGATGTACATGGGGTTTGTTCTGGTAGTTTCCCTATTTTATCTGGTGTTTCTCAGGGCTCGGTCTTAGGACCTCTACTTTTTAATCTTTATGTTAATGATCTACCTGAAGTTCTGGATACCAGTATTTGCTGATGATATTTTTTTATTATTTAGTAATTCTCGTGAGCTGGCTGACGTCTTAGAAGTCAATATAAACATTTATCTGGACCGTATTTTGTGCTGGTTGTCTGATAATTCTTTGACAATTAATACTTTAAAAACTAAAGCTATTAGGTTTGGATCCACTGTACGTTCGTTTTCTGATTTTGATATACACATTGGTGGTAACAGAATTGAGTATGTCAATCAGCATAGGTGCTTGGGTGTAATTGTGGATGACCGACTTAGTTTTTAGAGACATATTGACCATGTTTATCGTAAGGTTTCGTATATATTACGTAGGATATACTCGACTAATATTTATTTACCATTCAGGATAAAATGTAGAGTTACATATGCGCTTTTGATGCCTCAGGTGCTTTATGGATTGGAAGTAGTATCGGGTACTATTGGTATGAACCTCAGGAGGATAGAACGTGTTGTTAACTCTATTGCTAGATATATTTATAATGCTCGTAGATATGAACATATGTATGTCTGGTTATGTGAAAAGGTTTTTGGGTTGTTATTTTAGTAGCTTTGTGAAGTTTCGCAATCTTTTGTTTTTCTATAAGCTCATTAAGTCAGGTGTAGTTGCTCCTTTAATTAATGAATTTGTTTTTTCTCAATCAATAATGAGAAAACAGATAGTTATACCGAGGATTGCATGTTCAGTCTTTGAAAGATCGTTTGTTATAAGAATTGCCCGTTGGTGGAATTGTTTGCCGTATGAACTGAAATTATTTCTCACTCTAATAATGCTTTTCGGTTAAAACTGATGAATTATTTTTCTCTAATAATGGTTTTCGGTTGAAACTGATGAATTATTTTTCATAGACTGTAGTTCCCTTTTGCAAGTTATGTATGTCTCTGGCTCCTATGTGTGAATCGAGTAATTTACTTGTTTGATTATTATTTACAAATATAACATGGGTATGTACATATGTATGTAATATGTATGTATACATGCATATCTAAATTGAATTCTGTGCTGTGTTGTGTTACGGTTGCTGCCATTTTTACTGGCTAAGATTACTATTTTGTACTGTTTTTTACTTACTCTTTTATATGGTTGGGAATAAAATGCTTGGGTATTTAGTTGATAAGTTTTGAATATTATGTATGTATTTTTGGTACTACTCAGACATTATTGCTATGTAATATATTTTTGGCCTTTGGGCTTCTTATTACAAAATGAACTCTTAAATAAATAAATAAAAATAAATAATTTCTCGACTACTTAATGGTAATCAAATACCGAACAACAAATTGACGGTTACAAGTTGGATGTTTTTTACATAACGCAAATTAAGGTGCATGTTAACACAAAAATAATTTTCTACTCGTATTACTTTAATTTTTCCACAAACCAAAAATGCTGACACTGCTGCAGACGGTTACAACAGGCCAATATGATTACCCTGCAATTTTAATATATAATTATTACTTTACTTTAAGCTTCATTTGTAATTAAAATTAGAATAATATTCAATTGAATTTTAAAAGTGAAGCAATAAAGTTAAATTTTTTTTAACAAATTAAATTTAATATAATTTAACTGGCGCCCAACTTGCTGGGATAATCCAACGATAACGTACCCCATAGGCTACATCAAAAAGGATATTCCCAAAAGATGCACTTCATAGGCTGCAAAGAAAAAAGGACAATCCTAAAAAACAAACTCAACAGGCTTTAAAATAGGAGGAATCCTGAGAGAACTCACCCCACAAACATCAGTTACGAGTACACAACCATCTGCATAAAGATCTTGGAATAGAAGAGGTTACCCAAGTATTGCCATAAAGAAAAGGATAATTAACCCCCTATCAACTTAACAACGATGATTGCCGTAATAATGTAAGCATATTTTAAGGATATATAATATATTCAAACAAGTGAACCTAACAAAAGTGCATATAAAAGAAAAAAATAGGAAACAAAAAAGATTTAAAAGAAATGAAATGAAAATATAGTGACAAAAATCATTTGAAAATACTGTAAGGTTTTTATAGGTCAAGGCAAAATGTGACCTACGCGGATACTATTCTATCTCCAAATAATTTCTATAATTACCCAATATTTCTTATATTTACTTATAATTCTACCAGCGTACCATTGTTACTTGACCCCACTTTTTTCAACACCTGTACCATTTAACTTCTGCCCCACTGTATCGGAATATTATCTATTTTCCATTGTGACTTCCAGCCTCGTAAATAAATACATATGTGCATACAAGTGTAACAACCACAACTTCTCTTTAACATGAGATGATTTTCCCGTTATATAATTTGAACTAACATAGTTTTTTTTTACATATTGATAAATAAACCCAAAAACAATTGATAATATTTTTTTTTTGCACTTTCGTATCCGTTACCCACTGTATGTATATATTTACTTGTATAAGTTATAAAAGGTTGTACCCTTACAAGACGCAGTGACAGTCTAACCTCGTATAACCCAACAAACATTGATTTATAATTAAATATATGTGAATTAAATTGAAGAGCCAACACAAAAAAATAAATGACCCATTTCATTACTATTATTAAATATATATATATAAAAATATATATATATGCATATATATATATATATGTGGATAGTGTATACAAACATTTTTTAAGAATAGATAAAACCACCTAAATCTTCTTTGATTTCGTGTATCCACTACCTACTGTATATATATGCAGTCCCACCTCATATATTATAACCATACCACATATAAAACTGAATTTATTTGTAAATAAAAACCGAATTTTATATTGAATTAACATGAAGAAAACAATGCGTTTCTAAATCGTTTAAATCCAAGTCATCATGGGGCAAGGTAAGTTGTCATGTGGCAGAAAGTAGACTAAATTTTTTGGGGTAATCGGAAAAATTGGAGTGTGTGCGATTACTATAGGCACAGTGGCTTAGGCCATGGGAGGGGAAAATGCACTCGGGTGACGAAAACATTTCGTCACTTAAGTTATGGTCACATTTGACAAACATGTAGCCACTACTTTCATTAAACCGTTGGAGGAGTTAACACATGTTTGTTAGAGCAAACATCCTTGAATGTGTCATTAAATTTTTTTTTTTTATTCAAGTTAAAAAGGGACGCAAGTTAAAGCAAATCAATTTAGTGGCCGTGTATTAGGTTATTTTTAGGTTTTTCAGATGTGGGTATACCTTTAGAGTAATGGCGTTTTAGCTCAATGCAAGTATTTGTTAGATTTTTTTTGAATTTTCATAACTGTTGTTTTTTTTTGGCATGAGAATTTAATAGCTATGCTTACGCGGCGATGAACCTGGGGCTTAATGAAACACACCAATTAAATATGTGCTAGCCAGAACTACATAGCTTTTGCCAAAGTCTCCTTATTCACGGGAAATTCGTATGTTAATAATCGTCTGATAAGACCGCGCATAACAATATCAACATTTTTAATCAAAATTAGAACCACTACGATTCCCAGGGGACCCTCTAGTATAAATAAGGCAGGAAAGTGAAAAAAAATCTTTCAAAAGAGACACAATAGTAGTAAAATTCTAAAGAAAACGAGAGTGATAAAATATTTTTTTTGTGGAAATTCCAAAGTGTGACTTTGATTAAAATTTGAATTTGTTACTATTGTTATTGAGATAAATTTATTAAAAAACCACGTAAGGAAAATTATTGACAGGAGTAACCACAAAAATCGTTTTTATTATTTTTCAAAATGTCTCACCCAAATAATTTGGCCAGGCCCCCAGTTTTAAATATACCCAATCTACCAGAAGTGGGCCGTATGGAAAATCTAGAAGAGACAATTGCGCGAATTGGCGCACAACAATGCCAAATCGCAATTAGAAATTTAATAGACCCTAACTCGGACATTACAGGCGAAGACCAAATAATAGAGCACAGATATAGGAATAACTTGACTGTCTTGGACAAAGTCCCTGACGTTGTAAATGTCTTAAGAGAATTCTCTGGTAGTTATACCGAATTCTGCTCCTGGAAGAAGAGCGTTGATAGAATTCTCAACCTATACGTTTCAGCTAAAGGAACTCCAAAATATTTTGCAATACTAAACACAATTAGGAACATAATGGCATAACGAGAATCTCAAATATCCCATAATTTTGACCAATCAAGGACGCTCGGTGTTAAGAGGGGAGGTTTTAACACAAAAATAATTTACTACTCGCATTATGTAGTTCTGTGCCTAAGGGAGCCACACAGAACTATAACCAATCGTCACTTTTAATGTAGACATGCTGGGTACCTTTGGTTTGAGAAACGGTAAGTATATATCTCTCCCTTGTAGGGGGTTAGTTAGATAATTATTTAAAATTTAAAACAAATAGATTTAAGTAGGCAATTTAAGTTTAAGTATTTATTTATTTTAAAGTTAGGTTAAGTTAACAATATTTAGGGTTTAATTAAGTAGGCGGAAGATTAATGCAAGTTGCTGTCGCTGTTGCTAAGGGCCAAGTGACCGATGCATAAATTTATTTTTTAGCTATTGGCATATCTTCGCTTCGCAGATAGCCGACGCTGTTTGGAATAATTCCGTAATACTAAGAAATTGTAAATTCATTCACATTAGTACAAGAACAATGGCTTTTAAACTGTATCTATAACAATTATTTAGAAATTACAATTCAAACTTTTATCGTTACAATTCATTTAAATTCAAATATTAAATTCAAATCATATTCATCTTATTACTTATAACAATTAAGATTAAATATTTTAAATTCATTTTACATATTATTAATTAAAGATTTGCAAATTCATTTTTTTCTTATTTCTATATTTTAAAGTATTGTTCAAATCTAGTTTAAACACATTACTTTAATTTTCCCACAAACTAAAAATGCTGACACTGCTGCAGACGGTTAAAACAGGCCAATAACTTACGAAGTTGCAAAACATTAACTGCGCGTGTCAATATGATTACCATGCAATTTTAATATATTATTATTACTTTACTTTAAGCTTCATTTGTAATTAAAATTAGAATAAGATTCAATTATATTTTAAAAGTAAAACAATAAAGTTATATTTTTTTTAACAAATTAAGGCCCGTTTTCACAACTAACCGATAGCTTAAAGTAGACTTTAAACGCCCTTATAAAAAGTGTTGCATTATGAAAACTAAACTTTAACCTAAAGTGAGCAATAAAGTAAATTAAGGTTTATCCTACTTGGAAGGTAAAAGTAAAATTGTAATAATGGAACACTTTTTATATGGCCGGTAAAATCCTACATTAAACTATCGGTAAGTTGTGAAAACGGGCCTTAATTTAATATAATTTAACTTGCACAACTTGCAATGTACGCTACAACAGAATGCCTAAATTGCCAACAAAATTAATCTGTCAGAGGAATTGATCGTTGTCAACCCAATTTGCCAAAAACTCAGATTAAAAAATACAACAAAAAGGTATAATCAGCTGAGTATACCCTTAAATTGCTAGTTTCATGTATTCTTTTCTTTTGTTTTAATTAATTAATATATAAGAATCAATTTTTATTCAATAAAATCAGAAATAATAAATCAATAAAGTTGACAAGTTGTTTCTCTAGAATCAGAGGCAAATAACCAGACAAGGCTTATATGGCAGTATTTTGTTGGTTTCCTTCTATAGCCATTCACATGAAAGTAGTGTCTAATCTGTCTACAGACCCATTTATAGGAGCACTACGACGTTTGATCAGTAGAAGAGGCCATTGTCAGTTAGTAGCGTGCAACAACGTGGGAGCAAATAATAAAATCGCCGAATTAGAAGTATCAATAAATTCGCAATCAGCGCAAGAAAAAATCATACGGATATGTAGCAATCAATCAATAAACTTTATATTCATTCCAGCAAGAGCACCTCACTTCGGTGGGCTTTGTGAAGCGGCAGTCAAATGGAAACATACTGGTTGAAATAGAAGCCATCCTTAATGTGCGACTAATGATCCCTATTTCATCAAACTACGATGATCTCCAACAGTAGGTCACTTTCTAGTAGGTGAGCCCTTGACATCAGCAGTAGATGTAAATGTCCAATCTTCAAGAATGCTTTTAGAAGCAAGGTGAAAAATAATGTCCGAAATAAAACACACATTTTGGAAGGAATGGACACAAAAATATATATATGAGCTAAAGCAGAGGGGGAAATGGAAATCACCTTCATCCTCAAAGATAGTACTCTAGTGCTACAATGGCTATTGGGTAGAATCATCCGAATCTACAATCACGGTTATATAAGCCTCCTTATCCTCACACCAAAACAGTTAAGATCAGAGATTGCTAAAATTAAACAACACCTTTCTACGGATCGCGTTAACGTTGAAGATACAGATTTGCTACAATTATACAACATCATAATTATTAAGGGAACAGTAGCACAGGGGAGTCTTATGTTAAAAATTCAATTGTCTTTAGTAAATCAAGAACATTTTGAACTCTTCAATGTTATCCCTATACCCATTAAGATGTACAACACGGTTATATATTTATATATCTATTACTATTAAAAGAATTAAGTCATTTACATTAAAAATGTTTACTTTAAATTCAGTCATTTACCTTTAGAAATGTTTACTATAAATTTAGTCAATCACCTTTCGGACACGGACGAAAACAAAATTCTTCAAATTATCATAATAAACTGAATTATAATTAAATATAAGTTAATAAGATAAATCTGAAATAAAATGTTGAGTTATCATTGGTTTAATCAACACCGTGTTTTATTCGAAATCAGTCGCGAGACCATCAAATCCCACATTAATTTAGACGCAAGAAAATAAATTGCAAACAAAGATTAACTGTGGTGTTTGCTTGACTAGTTCGCTGTTTCTACCCAGGCTCAATTTTAAATTCAAATTAGCTCATTAAGTTTCTAGATTAATCCCATTTTCGCTCCCATACTACGAACTTAAAAATATCGCTCCCATACTACGAACGTAAAAATGGTGAACTCATATTAGAATTTTTGACCGACATTGGGTCGATCAAAAATTATATCCAATACACTCGAATGCGAAATCACATTCCAATTGAAAAACCATTCCATATAAATACAGTCGCTTTTGTAAACATTTTTGGTTCAAATACACCAAAATTAAAATGTTATATCCTTCCAACTTTAGAAACATTCCATGGAATAATTGGAAATGATACATTGCGAGAAATGTAAGTAATATTTCATACAGATAATAATTGTATGACAATAAGCAGCGTTTAAAAAATCCCACTGAAGCAAGAACGATCTCAGTCAGTCAATGATGTTGAGCTAAGACTTTACCATCTGTCAAACTTACAAAAAACCAGACTTTATGGGATTATTGAAGAATGTCCTAATGTGTTTACTACAGCAAATGAATTAACTTGCACTTCGAAAGGTAGTGTGTTGGGCACATTTATCCACTGTTGTGTGTTGGTCACATTTGTATTACTCAAAAGTGCATTTGTTACAATTCCCAATAAAATAAACATTAAGTATTAATGACCTACAAATTGTAACGGCGCGAGGAATCAAATTGCATTGCACAAATTATCAGCATGCAATAAGTGAGAACTAGCAAATTAATGGATTTACATAGAAATGAAGCTGGTCGCTGCCCTCACACATACGAATCACGGTTATATAAGCCTCCTTATCCTCACACCAAAACAGTTAAGATCAGAGATTGCTAAAATTAAACAACACCTTTCTACGGATCGCGCTAACGTTGAAGAACTAGCGAAATGCTGAATTAGGAATAACCTACCAAATACGCTGAATGTAAACAAAGAGAATTTATAATTAGGTAATAAGAATAGTTATGAAAAGATTTTAGACTTATGAATTCATATAAATAGCTGTAATATTAATTAATAAAATCAGAATAAATTTGATGATCAAAACGGTTTGTTAGATGTATAAAAATCTTTCTTTTATTCTCAACTTGAACTGCGGCTATTTAGCCATAACCAAGTGGCGTGCTCACCCTAATAATAAGCAATCATTACAATTAACATAATCACATCATCCTTCATTACATGGCAATCCTGCCCTCTCGATCTTGGTTGTTGAGGGTTTTGTCCAGTTAATCCTGCCCATTCGGTACTGTTAATACTGATGACATCTCCGAGACTTGCTCTCGAAGGAAGTTATTGATGGTATTTTCAAGAAGTATGAAAAATTTGATATTAGAGGAATATATTCCTGTAGCACACAAAAAAGAAGACCATCCCAAGTGCACACTAAAACAATAACGTTAAAGAAACTACATTAATGGGCAATCGGGACTCAAAAGAGGAGAGACAATAATCTCCAACCACAATGACAGCACCAACAAAATAAACGTCAGCCAGACAACAGTAGTATATATAATATTAGTTCTGCAATTATTTTTAATATTAGCGAAAATCCATAAAATGTATTAGAAATTTTTGAATAATAGTTTGAAGGAAAGACTATTGCTCACTACTAACAGTAGAGTCTAACAAAACAATATTTTATTGTTTATACAAAACAAAAACAATATTTTATTATTTGTTTTTGTTTGAAATGTAAATTAAGCGATCGAAGTGTTCGTTCGAAAATAGATCAACAGGCAGTAAGAAAATTATCTCAATATTTTTTTTTTTTTAACTTTAATGTTATGTTTGAAATAATATAAGTAATGCAATCAAACAAAAATAAAACAAAAACAAAACAAAATCTTACAATTTTCAGTATGACCAATAGAAGAAATATACGAACGTATAGATTCTACAGGGTGGGCCAACTTGGACTGACTGATTTGAAATGCTTATAATTTTTGTATTTTTTTTTTTTATTTCAGATAATACAGAGCTTTATAAAATTTTATAATGTCATCATACTCAGTGGAAGAAGGTGTAAAAATTGTTGAATTTTATTATGTTTCCGGACGATCAATTGTTACAACGCAAACCAAATACCGTCAGCATTTTAATACTGCAGAGGCTCCCAGTGTAAACATGATAAGTAGCTTAATGACCCGTTTTGAGAATTTGGGTTCAGTGGGTAATGAACTACAAAGAAATGTTGTTCGTCCTGTTCTCACTGAATAAGCTATAGAAGCTGTACAAGAAAGTGTTCACACGGATCCAACTGTGTCTACTCGTCGACGAGCTACTCAATTGAACATCTCCAGAACATCGATACGACGTATTCTAAAAGTTAATCTGAAGATGTTTCCATATAAAATTCAAAACATGCCTCATTTTTCAATTTTGTATATAAAACTAAAATTTCAAATTAAGTGTAAACCAAGTTAAGACAAGTATTAGTTCATATTGACATAGAATCCTTAATTTAAACTTTTCAAGAGACTTACAAAACAAAAAAGTCACCAAATGTTATTCTAAACGAACTAACAAAGATTACTCAGTTAGACACTATCAGAAAATTTGCTGATAGAAACATTAACTACAGAATTAAATGAAATCCAGGTATGTTCTCTTGGAGAAGACAATAGAGAAGCGATCAGAAAGACTGAAATACCAAGATATTCTTAGGACAATAAATGCCAGCAGTAGACCCTCAACGAAGCCATTGACATAGCTATAGAAACATTAACAGCTATGTTAACACTATAATAATAGCTACCACATACAACCCGGCAGCTCGCAAATGGTCATCTAGTATACCCTTAACACATGTTAACACTAAATCTACAATTTCAAAAGAATAACAAATTTATAAAAAAAAACCATGGCCTACTTATTTAAGCTTAATTTATTAAAAACACAGAATGCTTATACGACAGAATTCAGAAATTTACCTTAAAAATGTTTACTGTAAGTCATTTACCTTTAATGTTTATTAAATTCAGTCAATCAACCTGGAAAAGGTGTAATATTACCATAAAATGCAAATAAAGCATTTATTATAATTGCAATCGCATATTTAAATATTATTGTTATTATTATTATTATTGTTATTTTAATTTAGACTTAAGCAATTTAATTGTATTAAAGGCAATTAAAAATAAAGAACTTTAGGCAAACAAAGATTAACTCTGTTGATTGCTTGATTAGTAGTTACGATAACACCTAATAAAATCATAATATGAATTCTATATTATAATATAATATATATTCCATATATATAATTTTATACATTTTACTTTTATTTATTGTTATTTCGCAATACATTTTATTCTGACATAGTTAAATTTCCCAAGAATTAGTGATTGCACTTTTCATTTAAATACTTATTTTATTTAACATTATTATTTCACAATACATTTTATTTTGACATAGTTAAATTTCCCAATAATTAGTGATTGCACTTTTTAATGATTTTTATTTAATTTATTGATTGACATATTTAATACATTTTGTTTTAACTTGTTAAATTTCCCAATAATTAATAATTGCACTTTTTAATTTAAATTCATTTTATTGATTGCGAAATAGCAACGTTTAATATTTTTGTTTATTTTACCTTTACCATAAAAATACTATAAATATAAGTGAATTGTAATATTTTAGTTAGTCTAAATTTTGATTCAATAAAAAGTAATAAAAAAAAAACCGATACTAGTTTTTTTTTTAAGGTATTATTACCAAGGAACTTAACTGGCGACGAGGATAAACGGGATATAACTCGTTAACATATTGTCATATACTTTGGCAACATCGGTTGAAAAAAAAAATATAAATTTTTTTTTTTAAGGAAACAAATTTACTACTTTCCTTTTTTACAAACAAGTGAACTTAAAAAACTTCTTAATACATATTAGTATAACAAGAAACTCTGTTTCAATTAAAAGTGAACACAACAGTGATTTTTTTTTTTAATTTTAAAACGCTGTTACATACTTAGTTATCACAAAATAAACAATCTAAAAGTGTATATAACGAAAAAATATAACTTTTGAAAAACGTACTTATAAAATAAAGAACATTAACCGGAAATAAAATAAACACAAAATAAACAATCTAAAGTACATATGAAAAAAAAGTAGAACTTTTGAAGTACGAAGTGAAATTTAAAGAATACCCTTTGGAACTAATTGCTTTAAGGAACAGTGTAAAAAGCCATCCACAAGTGTCCTAGAACTTATTCTACAGCATCAAGTGAAGAAAATACATTCTACAACATCCTGGAAAACGCAGAAATACATCAAGATTATCGTAAGCAATAATATAAGTTATTTTTTTATATATTTTTTTTATTATTTTAAGTCTTTAAAAAGAAAATTTAAACAGTGCGGATAATTTTTTTTATTTTTGTGAATAATTTTCTGTTTTTGCGGAAAATTGGGAATATTCTTTTACAAATTCGAACGCTTCCTTTCTTTTCTTCTTTTCATTTGCGATTTTCTTCTAACAAAAAAAATTTTTAGTTCAATATGGCAAACCCCCCACAAATTCAGTTAGACCCTCTTAAATATCTGAATAGCCTTCCCCAATTTAGTGGGAATATTAAAGATTTACCAACCTTCACAAGATTAATAGATAGAATTTACCCGATACTTGCGTCTTATGACGAACTGTCACAATTACTTTTTTCCGACATAATCAAAAGTCGAATTGTTTTAAAAGCAAAGGAAGTATTGGAGATAAACACACAGGTTCAATCTTGGGAGGATATAAAGCGAACACTCAATAATAATTTCGGTGAGAGAAGAAGTTGTGATGAACTTTACGATGATCTGAGGGCAGTAACCTTCCAAACGAATACCACAGATTTTTACAATGATATTAAATACAGATTGAGGCGTTTAAATAATAAAACAGTATTAATATTGGGAGAGGGCGAAGCTGCCAATCAGGTTGCAATAAATAACCAAAGATCAGCTCTTCATGTTTTTAAGAATAAAATGCCGGAGCCAATGAAAACCATTTTGGCATGCAGGAATCCGGAGTCGCTGGAAAAAGCAATGGATATCCTTTATGAAAACAATTACGATAGAATGGGTAAAGATGGTCGTATACACCCCGGCCGAGCCAAACAAACAAATAACCAGAAGTATGGAAACCATTTGCAAAACTCAGTGAAACCCAAAGAACAAGATCATCATCAATTAAACCAAAATTTCTTCAAAAATAATACACAGGAAAAATGGAGGAACAAACAAAACCATCAGCAACAACAACAAGCGCCCGAAGTGGAAGCAATGGAAGTGAACAGTAATGAAAATTTTCAGCAAGTAGCCTCCACGGAGAACTACCATATATAGTCATAAAAACAAAATTAGGATTCCTGAAATTTATAATCGATACCGGAGCAGCGCACTCCATAATCAACCCGGGAATCTGTCACTCAAAATGGAAATTAGATTTCAAGCCCATTAATGTAAAAACACTACAACATATAGTTAAAATAGAAGAAAAAGTATCCATCCCGCTATTTGAAGAATTAGGTAATACTGAGAACAAAATCGAATTTCTAGTCTGTAAATTTCATACAAAATACGACGGATTAATTGGCAATAATATTTTAAAAAAATTAAAAGCAATCGTAAACCTAGAAGAGGATATATTACAAATTGGAGACAAAAGAGTTCCTTTAAATTATACCCTAGGAAACTTGGAATATTTTTTTGAAGCAGACGGTATATACCAAATAGAATTAAATGTTAATCAAAAGGAAGGATTAATCTACACACCCAAAACAATTTTGGATAATCAAAATATCGAAATAATGGAGGGAATATACGAAGCCGAAAACTTTAAAGTCAACGCTTTTGTTAACGTAACTGGTAATACACCAAGGAAAATAAAATTCGATACTCAGGAAACTACAGCAGTTACAAACGAGAATTTTTTTGTTTATACAATTGAAGAAGATGACGAGAATACAAAAGTTCCCCTCCTGGAACAATTACGAACCAATCACTTAAACAATGAGGAAAAGGAAAAACTTTCACAAGTTGTAAACAAATTCCGAAAAATATTCTACGCAGAGAATAGCGACTTAACATTCACTAATGCTATCAAACACGAAATACGAACGATAAATAACATTCCAATCGCTGCGAAAACCTATCGTTACCCATACATCCATAAACTCGAGGTGAATAAACAAATTAGGGAAATGCTAGATAGTAAAATAATCAGACATAGTCATTCCCCATATTCAGCCCCCGTTTGGATCGTTCCAAAAAAATTGGACGCCAGCGGTAGGAAAAAATGGAGATTGGTAGTCGACTATCGAAAACTAAATGAAGTTACGATTGATGATAAATATCCAATTCCAAATATAGACGAAATCTTAGAAAAACTTGGAAGATGTCAATATTTTACGACTCTAGATCTCGCGAAAGGTTTTCATCAAATAGAAATACACGAGAAAGATATACCAAAAACAGCATTTAACGTAGAAGGTGGACACTATGAATTCCTTCGTATGCCGTTTGGTCTAAAAACGGCTCCTGCCACATTCCAGCGGCTGATGAACAACGTTTTAGGAGACCTTATTAATAAGATCTGCCTGGTATATTTAGATGATATTATTATCTTCTCTACTTCATTACAGGAACACCTGGAATCATTAACCAAAGTATTTCAACGATTAAAAGATGTAAATCTAAAAGTTCAACTCGATAAGAGCGAATTTTCGAAAAAAGAAACCAATTTTCTCGGGCATATTGTGACTGAAAACGGCATTAAGCCAAATCCGGATAAAATAATATGCGTACAAAAATTCCCGTTGCCTACTACACCAAAGGAAATCAAGCAATTTCTTGGTTTAGCAGGTTATTATAGGAAATTCATTAGGGATTACTCCAAGATTGCAAGACCCATGACTAAATATCTGAAAAAGGATACTAATATTGATACGAATGATCCCGAATATAAGGAAAGTTTCGAAAGGTTGAAGACATTATTAGTCAACTCTCCCGTTCTAGCATACCCTAATTTCAATGAAAAATTTACTCTGCAAACTGATGCAAGTAATTTTGCAATAGGAGCAGTACTTTCCCAGAATGGGCATCCTATTTGTTATGCGAGTCGAACGCTGAACGATCATGAACAAAATTACAGCACTATTGAAAAAGAATTATTAGCAATAGTGTGGGCCACACAACAGCTACGACCATATCTATTTGGCAGACGCTTCTTAATTGAAACCGACCACAGGCCACTCACTTGGCTATTCTCCATAAAAGAACCTAATTCAAAATTAGTAAGATGGAGATTACGGTTACAAGAATACGATTACGAGATAAAGTATAAAAAAGGAGTTCTAAATGGAAATGCTGACGCTCTTTCTAGAGTTGAGATACATTTAAATGATGAAGACAACTCTACAACACTGACTAATAATAACGTAGTTGTAGAAACAACCAATCCCTTAAATTTTTATCGAAGACAAATCGTTGTCAATAAGACAACCTCCGGTTCACTAAAAATAAAAAACGAAAAAATCTTTAAAAACAAGAGGAAAACAATATCGGCCAAAGAATTTGACGAATCAACTATTATAACAATATTGAAAAATCATTTTGATTCAGATAAAACCAATGCAATCCTGATTCGCGATGAATCCGTTTCAGAAAAATTTAAAGAAGTCATAAATAGATATTTTGAAGCCAGCAATGGATTCAAAGTTCTGATATGTAAGAAAATATTAGAAGATATCTTAGACGAGAATGTGCTTACCGATCTAATAGAAAAAGAACATAAAAAGAATAACCACAGAGGTATAAACGAAAATTTTGCAGAATTAAGAGCGGAAATCTACCACCCACAATTAAAAACACGAATAACTCAATTTATAAATAATTGCGACATTTGTAACAAGGAAAAATACGAGATACGAAGACCAATCAAACAAGAATTCAAAATAACGGAAACTCCAGAAAAACCTGGGGATGTAATACATGCAGATGTATTTTATAGTTTAGGAAAAACTCTATTTTTAACATTCATCGATAAATTCTCCAAATATGCCCAGGATATAAGGATAAAAAACAGATCCTGGATTGAATTTAAAATAGGTTTAACACAATATTTATCAATTGCGGGAAAAATAAAAAAATTGGTTATAGATAACGAATTGGGCTTCAAGGCCTTACCACTTTTAGAATTTCTTAGAGAACAGGAAATCGAAATACACTATACTTCGAACAATAATCACTCTTCAAACTCTGATGTAGAAAGGCTTCATAACACGATAAACGAACATATAAGAATACTTAAACATGATCCCAACAGAGAAACAGAAACAGTCGAGGAAAAAATTTACAAGATAATAATGTATTATAATAATACTATTCATTCGACAACTAAAAGAAAACCGGTTGATTTTAGAAACGGTACCATTAACCAAGAGGAGTACCCCTCAATCAGGAACTCTATTATCAAAATGAAGGAAAATACTATTAACAAACTCAACGAAACCCGAGAAAATGTAGATATTCAGACAGGAAACATTTACATTAAAGACGAAAGAGGTTGAAAAAACCATTCTAAGTTTAGGAAAATAGTTGTTTCTGAATTGGATAATGATCATGTCATAACAGATAACGGATACAAATACTATAAATCACACATCAAAAGAAAGAAGAAATTCCAAAACACCGAAACCCCAAATATAACAGAATCAATGTAAAACTTAAATTTTTATTTTTCAGATGAATCCACTTCACATAATTCTAACATTGATGACACTTCCCGAAATGATAAAACCACAAAGCATGTACATCCAGAATTTAAATGATAACAAAGGTTACATCCCGATAAAAGAAGATGACACAAAAATCATCGACCATTATAATAGAATATTCCATTTCATCAATCTAACCAACTATCATCATTCCATCAAAATAATAGAGAAAAACATAAATCTGTTAAACGGAACTATTTCTAATTTGAGACCACTAGTAGATACCATCGAAAATAATTTCATCTTACTAAAAGCCAAAGTAAATAATTTATCACCACATTTTAGAAACAAACGCGGCCTTGTTAATGCACTTGGAAAAGGTCTAAAATTCATAACCGGAAATATGGACAGCGATGATGAAAAGGAAATCAAGAATGCTCTCGATGCCCTCGCAACAAACATGAAGGATAGATCAATAGAAATAAGTTCTTTCATTCAAATAAGCAAAACAATATCTTCACAGATCCAGAATATTACAACACATATTAACACACAACAAAATAGAGTTAGGAAATATATAAACAATTTCCGGAACGAAATTCAAAACAAAATATCCAACCTAGAAGATGAGGTAATGTTTCTGAGACATATATATCAAATTGATAATGATATTACCTTACTTAGAAATCACGTGGATGATATTGGTCAGGTCATATTCACAGGTAAAATGGGTATTATTCCTACAGATATATTAGACAACCAGGAACTGCAACTCATTGACAATTTTAATACCTACACTAATATTAAAGTTGGAGTTGCATACCTTTCGGAAACTATTGTAATAATATTATCCATTCCAAAATATTCCCCTAATTCACTTTCCAAAATAACATTTGAACCAATCCCAAATAAAGAAAATAAATCCTTATATTTAGAAGAAAATCAAATACTAATTGACAAAGAAAACAACATATTTCACGCAAATTTAAGTTCCAATTCCATTAAAACTCTAAGAAAATTTAACGATCATTGTATCGAAAACATTATAAAGAACAAAAAACCGGAATGCATTTTTAGAAAATTTGAACTGTATGAGGTAAAAGAAATAAAGCAAGGTTTCATATTATTTAAAAACTATTTCGGAAACATAACACACGACTGTACACACGAAAAGAATGAAAAATTATCCGGCACATTCATTCTAAAATTTGAAAATTGTAAAATTACAGTAGAGAATATAACATATTACAATGATAAAATAAACTTCAAAGAAAATTTTATTTTAAGCCACTTAATCACAGATATTAAAGAAAATAAAACATTGCATGTTGACTTAAAACTTGAAGATTTATATTTAAAGCAAATAAATTACGAAAACGACTTTAAGAAAATTGATTTTAAACATAATAAAATATTTAATATAACAAGTAATGGAATAAACATCATTATATTCATTATCATTATTGTACTCACATCATTAATATATAAGAGAAAAATTAATGTATATCATATTTCGTCGGAGCCTCATACTAACGGTGGGGGAGTTACGATAACACCTAATAAAATCATAATATGAATTCTATATTATAATGTAATATATATTCCATATATATAATTTTATACATTTTACTTTTATTTATTGTTATTTCGCAATACATTTTATTCTGACATAGTTAAATTTCCCAAGAATTAGTGATTGCACTTTTCAATGATTTTTTAACGTATTGATTGTCATATTTAAATACTTATTTTATTTAACATTATTATTTCACAATACATTTTATTTTGACATAGTTAAATTTCCCAATAATTAGTGATTGCACTTTTTAATGAATTTTATTTAATTTATTGATTGACATATTTAATACATTTTGTTTTAACTTGTTAAATTTCCCAATAATTAATAATTGCACTTTTTAATTTTAATTCATTTTATTGATTGCGAAATAGCAACGTTTAATATTTTTGTTTATTTTACCTTTACCATAAAAATACTATAAATATAAGTGAATTGTAATATTTTAGTTAGTCTAAATTTTGATTCAATAAAAAGTAATAAAAAAAAACCGATACTAGTTTTTTTTTTTAAGGTATTATTACCAAGGAACTTAACTATTAGTCTCGGTGCTTCTAACCAGGCTCATTTTGAATACTAACTAGCACATGGTGTTTCTACCAGGGCTAAATCATAATTACTACAAACAAAAATCAAAGGAAACCTTTGGTGTTCAATCGCTATAATATATTGCAAATCAACAATTATCAAACAGAAATAATTACAAAAGCTACATGAATATCAGCTATTCTACTAATAGGTACAACAATAAAAATTATCGAAGAAATAATAACAGAAATAATCATGACAATAGAAGAAACAATAATAGGACAAACAATTATACTCAATGACAAAATAGTTTATGACAAATTTCCATTAACACGTTTAGATGATGTTCTAGATAGACTAGGAAGAGTTAAATATTTGTCCACGTTGGACACGACAAGTTCCTATCATCAAATTGATCTCGATCAACAGTCAAGACCGTTTACAGCATTTTCAACAACAAATGGTCATTACTAATATGCAAGATTGCCTTTTGGACTAAAAATATCTTCAAATAGTATTCAGAGGATGCTTACAATAGCACTAGCTGGACTAGAGTCCGAAGCATTCTTATATGTTGATGATATAATAGTTTTTGGATGTAGTTTGAAACATCACAACAATAATTTGAGCAACGTTTTCGATAGGTTATCTAGGTATAATTTAAAATTTAATGCAAGGAAATGGTATTTTTTGAAATCAGAAGTTATATATATAGGACATTTGATAACATCGAATGGTATTAAACCAGCCCCAAACAAATATGACGTAATTACCAAATATCCTACTCCTAAGAATACTGATGACGTAAGAAAATGTATAGCATTTTGTAACTATTATAGAAAATTCATTAAAGATTTTGCAAATATTGCTAATTGTTTAAATAATTTGTTAAAAAAGGAACAACATTTTAATGGTCGAAAGAATATAATGCATTTGAAACACTAAAGAACAAGCAATATCCAGACTTTGACATAACATTCATTTTGACGACAGATGCATTAGATTTTGCACTAGGCGCAGTTTTATCACAAGGTCCAATAAGAAATGATTTACCAATATCATATGTAAGTAGATCTTTAAACAAACACGAAAAGAATAAATATGTGATTGAAAAAGAATTCCTTGGCATATATTGGGGCATACATTTCTTGAGACTATATTTATATGGAAGAAAATTCAAAGTTGTAACAGATGACAGACCAATAATTAAGTCTGAATAACACAATTCATATGAACACAATAGAAAACAAAAACAAAGTCATTTATATCTAAAATATTATTCTAGACTCAATTTCAATCATTCTTTTGCTTCTATCAGATTATCTAACTGATTAATTTTTCACCCACAGCCCTGGGTTTATTACTCGCGAGCAGAAAAGAATAATTCTTTCTTATGTGGTAAAAACTTGCTCGAAATGAGCTCACTCGCGAGCGAGTACTTGTTGGATATATTAACCTATCCCTACTGCAGCATTCCAAATTACTAATATGGCAACTCTGTCATCTTTGACATTTTACTTTGTAACTTGTTTCTTTTATTATTACTTATCATTCAATCTTTTCCGGTTTTATAACCTTTTAACTTTTAATTGAACTTTGTCAATAAATATTTTGTACTTGAATTAAATTAACATCACTGCGTTTTTTCTATAGGTTATGGGCCCAGAACCCAGTAAATTTACACATAATTATATTGTTATATAAAGTTTTAAAGAATTATGGCAGATGTAAAGACATCAGTGGCAAAGCTTAATGCTGAAAATTACTTCACGTGGAAGTTTAAGTTGGAGATGCTATTGATAAAGGAGGGTGTCTGGGAGGTTTTAGCAACACTAAAGCCAGCAACAGGTGATGATGCATGGATAAAGAAGGACAACATCGCGAGAGCAACAATATCTTTGGCGGTAGAGGATGACCAGTTGCATCTAATAAGGCAAAGCAAAACGGCGGCAGAGATGTGGCAGAATTTACAGAATTACCATGAAAGGAAATCTTTAAGTAATAAAGTTGGTGTAATGCGAAAAATCTGCAGTATGCGTTTGGAAGATAATGGTGACATAAAGGTTCATATTGGTATGATGAGTGATTTGTTTCTTAAGTTGCAAAATTTGGGTGAGGATACTTTTAGCGAAAAATGGAACATTGCTATGCTGTTAAGTAGTTTGCCTGCCAGTTACAATAGTTTGATTACTGCACTAGAATCACGGTCTGAAGAGGATTTAACGATTGGATATGTTGAAGCAAAATTAATTGAGGAATATTCTAGACGCAAAGGTGGCGATTCCAATGATTCACAAAAGGCTATGCTGGTATCCAACAGAAAACAAAGTTCAAATATAGAGTGCTATTTCTGTCATAAAAAGGGTCACTTAAAGAAAAATTGTATTAAATACAAAGAGTGGAATAGAAAACAGCCACAACAAAAGGTAAATACAGCTACAGATAATGATTTTTGTTTGGTGACAACTGAAAGTTCTGGCAAGTGGATAATAGATTCTGGTGCGTCCTGTCACATATGCAATGATAAAAGGTTATTCGTGAACATAGATAGTGATCTGCAAAAAGAAATAGTTTTGGCAAATGGTGAGAAAGTCATATCAAGCGGTGAAGGTACAATTAAAATAAAACTGAAAGGAAACAACAACGACTACAACAACATAAAATTTGAAAATGTGCTGTACGCCCCTACAGTAAACATGAATATATTATCAGTTAAACAATTAACAGGAAAGGGTTGTAATGTCGATTTTCAAGATGAAAAGTGTATTGTACGAAAAGATGGTAAGGTAGTTATTTATGCAACTTCTGATTCGGGGCTGTATTTATGTCAAATTGAACATCATTTAAACCTTACTAATGTATGCCCAAGAAACTGTATCCATTATTGGCATAAAGTTTTAGGTCACCGGGACGCGAAAGCCATTGAAACTATGAAGCTAAAGAATATGGCAGATGGTTTAGAAATTAGCAAGTGCGAAGTAAAGGATTCCTGTCAAATTTGTCCTGTTGGTAAATCCACTCGTACACCATTTCCCAAAAAAGAAGGGGTAAGTTCAGAAAACAGATTTGATTTGATCCATACTGATTTATGCGGCCCGATGGAAATTGCTACCCCAAGCGGTAATCTATACATATTAACATTTATAGACGATTATAGTAGATATTGCCATATAAATTTGCTAAAGTACAAATCTGAAGTTCCCGAAAAATTAAAGAATTTTGTTTCCTTGATTAAAACAAACTTCGGTGTTAAACCAAAAACATTCAGATCTGATCGTGGTAAGGAATACATAAATAAAGAGATAATCAATTTTTTGGAGAAAGAAGGGATTCAATATACAGCCGGCTATAGTCCGGAGCAGAACGGGGTCGCGGAACGCAAGAACCGGTCGCTTATTGAAATGGTAAGGTGCATGCTAGCGGAGGCAAAACTACCGGGCGAATTATGGGCTGAGGCGGTATCTACATCCAACTATTTGCAAAATAGAATTCTTACTCGAACAACAGGGGTCACTCCATATGAAAGAATGTTCAATAAAGTTCCCGATTTAAGCCATTTAAGAATCTTTGGTGAAACAGGTTTTGTTCATATTCCCAAAATAAAGAGAAAGAAGTTGAGTGAAAAATCTGTTAAAATGATTTTCGTTGGATATGATCCACAATCAAAGGCTTATCGAATGGTTGATGAAAACCGTAGGATCCATATTTCAAGGGATGTGAAATTTACAGGCAAAATTGAGGGATTCAATGAAAAAGATAAATCCTGTTCTAACGAATTTGAAATTTTCTTTAAAGGAGCTGTTGAAGTGGAAGAAAGTAAATCTGGGGAGGAGTCTGATGATTCGTTTGAGTCGTTTAATGGGTTTGATAGTGATGATAATCGCACGGATAATTTAAAAGGTATAAGGAAATCCGAACGTAAGACTAAGGGAAAACTCCCAGAAAGGTATGTAAATACTATTCAAGGTTATGTCCCTACAACGTATGCCGAAGCAATGCAAAGTGGTGAAAAAGGTAATTGGTTCAAGGCTATGGAAAAGGAGTTTGAAGCTTTAAAAACTAATGAAACTTGGGTATTGGTGAAAAGGCCCAAAGACCGAAATATTATCAGCTGTAAATGGGTTTTCAAGAAAAAGTCTACTGACGATGGTGAACAATATAAGGCCAGACTCGTAGCTCGAGGATTTGCACAACAGTACGGCGTGGACTTTGATGAGGTTTTTGCTCCAGTGGTGTCACATGTCACTCTTAGAACACTTTTTTCTATTAGTGGAAAACGGAATTTAAAAATTCACCATATTGATTGCGAAACAGCCTTCCTAAACGGAAATTTGAGTGAAGAAATTTTTATGGAACAGCCCATAGGCTTTAAAGAAAGGGTTCATGAAGACATGGTATGCCTTCTACAGAAATCAGTATATGGACTAAAGCAATCGGCAAGGGCATGGAACCAAACACTTCATGAGGTTTTACTAAAGTCTGATTTTCATCAAAGTAACGTGGACCCATGTTTGTATGTAAGTTCAGAAGGGGTCAAGCTAACTTTTGTTTTGATTTACGTGGACGATATATTGATTGCATCAAAAGACGAAACTACAATTAAAGCTATAAAGAGTATTTTCGGAAAAACATTCAAGATCCATGACTTGGGGCCAATAAAGCACTATCTTGGTTTACATGTGGAACGTTCGGAACGTGGTTATTATTCTATTTCACAATCGAAGTATATTGAGAAGATGTTAGCGGAAGCTGGACTTGACAATTCAAAACCATCCTCAAGTCCATTAGAAGTCTCATACGGAAAGTCTGGCATGCAGCAAACAGAACTTAGCAACAACAAAAACTACCAGAAACTTATTGGAAGTTTGCTATATATATCGTTGAACTCAAGACCAGACATCACAGCCGCTGTTAATATATTAAGTCAGAAAATATGTAAGCCAAACGAAGAGGATTGGACGGAACTGAAAAGGGTGGCTAGGTACCTCAAAGGAACCATCAATATAAAATTGTGTATATCACCAGATAATGACGAAATTTTATCCGGTTATTCAGACGCTAATTGGGGCGAAAATCGATTGGATCGAAAATCTAATAGCGGATACCTTTTTAAGGTTTATGGTGCTCTTGTTTCGTGGGCTTGTCGTAAGCAGACATGTGTGACATTGTCTTCGACAGAGGCAGAATTTGTTGCACTCGCTGAGGCAGCAAAAGAAGGGTTATGGTTGAAGCAGTTACTCGCAGATTTTGGAGAACTTATAAGCAATCCCATCATCATAAAAGAAGACAACCAAAGTTGTATAAAGATCGTTGAGGGTTTCAAATTGAACAACAGAACCAAACATATTGATATAAAATATCATTTCGTTAAGGATTACGTGAAGAGAGGCACAATAAGATGTGAATATTGTCCAACCAACGACATGGAAGCAGATTTACTTACGAAACCACTCCCACCACACAGAATAAGGGACTTAAGATCCAGAATTAAACTGGTTGACAACTTGGAATGAGAAGGGGTGTTGGATATATTAACCTATCCCTACTGCAGCATTCCAAATTACTAATATGGCAACTCTGTCATCTTTGACATTTTACTTTGTAACTTGTTTCTTTTATTATTACTTATCATTCAATCTTTTCCGGTTTTATAACCTTTTAACTTTTAATTGAACTTTGTCAATAAATATTTTGTACTTGAATTAAATTAACATCACTGCGTTTTTTCTATAGTACTGAAAGTGATAGAAAGAAAACTTGATTTCGGGCATTAGTGCCGGTTCACACACGTCAAGTTTTACTCGTCAAGTCTTGAGCTTTTAGGAGAAAAGGGAAAAGAAAATGCCATTTCATTTCCCCTCTCTCCTCAAAACTCAAGATTTGACGAGTCAAACTTCACGTGTGTGAACCGGCACTTAGTATGTATAAAGTTAGGTAAATTTTTTTGTTGTCCAATGAATAAACAATTATAATAAATATTTAAGAATTCTTTGATTCTACATTAAGACATTTTAAAAATCTAACCACAGACTCGAGATAGCGAGATGTTTATATCAATTGTGGAAAAAATGTACATAAGCCCAGTTGTATACTTAAAAAAATAATATACATATACTATGTTTATACTTAGTGCTGGTTCACACAGGTCAAGTTTGACTCGGCAAGTCTTGACCTTTAAGGAGAGGAGGGAAAAGAGAATGCCATTTCTTTTGCCCTCTCTCCTAAAAACTCAAGACTTGACGAGTCAAACTGATGTTTGTGAACCGGCACTTACTTACAATTTTCTTACTGAAAAATCTTATTTTTATGTGATGCCGGATGGAAAATGTATGCATTTGGTAGCACTGTATGTATATAAACTTTTTAATGAATTATGAAAAAATTAAAAATTGTGGAAATAAAATTCACAAATACACGAATTTTATTGCATCAAAAACTCAATTTCAAAAAAATTGGCATATACGATAATTTCGCGCAAAGGGGTCGATATTAAAAAATTAAAACAAACGTAAAAATCAAATCAATTAATTTGACATTGCATGGGTAAATAAAGAAAAAACTCTCCCTAATAAACATACCTGGTACTTATTATACATACTATGCTTAAAACATAAAATAAATTGTAAAGTAAAACAGTGCTCAAACAAACAAATTAAAATCATAAAGAGACAAAGAAAAGTGAAAGTTATAAAGCATAACAATTAAACAAACAAAAATATATCAATAGAACAAAATTAAAAAAACAAAACAAACAGAAAATAGTAGCGCCGTTCAATATTAAGGCACCCACAGAAAAGGCAGGATTTGTCTAAACATGTGTTAATATTAATGTTTCAGTTTTTACCACAGACGATTACCCTAAAAACGGAAATTTTATGTCCCATTAATCTGAAAAATTTTTATATTCAATTATAATGGTTTTCCAATTCTCATAATTTGCACTTGTTGCCATTTCCCTATTTCTTTCTTTATATTTTTTTATCCGAGAGTTGCAAATACACCGCACTTAACAACTTCTCTCAGCAAAATGAAAAAGAAAAAACAGTCAACATCGCCACACACGATGAAACATTCACCCTTATTGTGTTTGGCGTATTTAAAATACGCCTACGACTGTTTGGTAATAGATTAAAGAGAACGTGAACTTTTTTCCTTTAATCTATTACCAAACTGTCGTGGGCGTATTTTAAATACGCCAAACACAATAAGGGGGATTGTTTTTGGAAACATAAAATATCAAAAAATTTTGATATTTAAGAAACCAAAAAGCTAATGCGATTTTCAACCAGAAACATTGCCACACACGTAGTATAATTTAGTGAAAATGTTGCCAACAAAATACATACAGCCCAATTATGAATGCAAATTTCCCCAGAGTGCTTTCGCTTTTTTCATTTTTACTATTGAATTTTACATAGGAAAAATGGGATAAGGAAGAAAACTCCCGGGGGAGTTTTTGTTCATAATTGGGCTAATAGACTTTCCGTTAGATTTCATTAAAGTGCTACGATATTTTGCATTTGCTCTTTTGCAAGCCTAATATTGAACTCGCTATTAATTTTTAGAATTAAATAACAACTTAAAACTAGTTTAAAAACTTATTAGTTAGTCCCTAGTTAACGTAAAAAGCTTTTTACACTGATCAACATCTATGTGCATACTGAAAACGAATGGTTCTCATTTTCTAAATCTTCCTCGCGTTTAGGCTAAATGTTGGTCAGTCTAAAAGATATATTAGATCTTAATAAAGAAAAAACACTGTATGGGCGATTAATGGATTCTATTCTTGTTTTAAATTCAATCTGTGAACCCTTAATTTTAGAGATTAATGCCCTGTATTCTTTAAAATATTTTAATTGTACAAAGAAAGTTTTCTATTAAAAATTTTATTAATAAACTTTTTAATAATTGTTTCTGAATACGGGTGTAAATGTGAATTAGGTTGTTCATTCATTTAAATTGTTTTCAATTATATTGTTGCTAGTAATATAACTACATAACCTGATATTCTGCCTTTCGTGAACAACCCAAATGTTTTAGTAAAAAAAATTAACTTTTTGTAAAATTTGTCGAAAAAGTTGTATAATTTAATTAGATTTACATATCGATGGTTTTCTTCCGCAATCTCGTAACTCAAAAACAACTACTTTTCAGGAGAGACAAAATACTTTTTTTTACCAAATATTTGAAACTTTTTGCTATATATTCTTTTATAATCCAAGAATTAAGAAAAACTCCGATATTTCTGATTGCTTTTCGGGTTAAAACAAAAAATCGAGTAACGTGGTTGCGGAAGAAAACCATCGATATGTATGTACGAGAGCTTTCAAAATGTCATACAACTCTAATTTCGCTCGAACCTTTTAAGCCAAAATAATTAAATATTTTTATTATGTGCATATTAAAGATTAAATTAAATTAGTTAAGAGTTTTTAATTATTTTAACTAGTTTTGCATGTAAAAAATGATGTACTTTCTGTATCTAATGCGAAAATGTAACGGCTAAGATATAATATTGTAATTAAAAATCCTATTTATACCCACACCACAATTGTGGAGAGTATTAACCCTCCGATGAGTGAGAAGGTCCCTAGGGACCTTTTTGCCTTTTCAAACTGAAGTTACTCCTACTTCGGCCACTACAGCGCATCTTTTGGAAAATCAAGTCGATCGGATCATTACTTTAGGAGTTATTGAGGTTTTAGTGAGAATATTACGCGGACGTGTGAATAGGTCCGTATGGACCTTGTACTGAATTTCACTAATAAATGCATGTTTTTGGGCATCATTATAATTTTTTATTGTTTCAACACATAATTTACTTGTTCTGAACACAAAGACCTAAACTCAAAGACATTAGGGATGATGATAAAAACAAAAAATTCTAAGAAAAAATTCTAAGAACAAAAATACTAAGAACAAAAAATACTAAGAACAAAAAATTCTAAGAACTGGTTTATTGCTAGTAGTATAAAATTAGAATATTGTGCCTTTCCTTGAAAGCAATAAAGTTCATGTCTTCGAATTTTTCTTAGAATTTTTTGTTTTTATCATCATCCCTAATGTCTTTGACCAACAACGGGAGATAAACCAAGGACAGAACGTAGTGCTGGATCTTGTGGAAAAATATTTAGATGCTGGACGTACTATATACGCGGATAATTTCTTTACCACTCTTGACTTGGAGCGTATTTTGTTGAGGAGGAAGACCGCATATGTTGGTACAACAAAACATTCATTCCACAGGAGTTCAAGAAGAACCCGAAGCGCACTATCAATAGTACATTATTTGGGTTCAACGAAGGGGATATAGCGTTATGCTCATACGTCCCGAAAAAAAATAAAGTGGTGAACGTGCTCTCCACAATGCACTACACCTGCCTCGTTGACGAGCAAACCGAAAAGCGGAAGCCCTATGCCATATTAGATTACAACGCCAACAAATGCGGCGTTGATACCATGGATCAAATGCTAGGCACTTACAGCTGCAAAAGAGCAACACAACGATGGCCGTTGGCCATGTTTTATAATATGCTGGACGTCGCTGCATTGGCTGCTTTTACGATTTACAACGAAATGAAGCCTATAAAAAAGGAGTGACAGACGGCGGTCGTTCTTGTTACTGCTAACGAAACAATTGGCCACACAAATATCGAAGAACGTGCCCTGAACAACCATATAACCTCATATCCAAGGATACGCAATGCGATGGAAGCATTCGATGTCAGGGTAAGAAAAACATCTTCAAATTCAAGAATAGAATATATATTAATTTTTTTATTTTTCTTTTCATTTCAAGTATTACCAAGACCGATGGAAGGCAATGCACCGTAGTTTGCGGCTAGGTCAAGTAGACCGTCATGTCGCCTTTGCCGTTCTGAGTACGGGCGGCAGCGGAAAACGCGGACATACTGCTTCGTCTGCGTCAACGCTGTTTGCGGAGAACATAGCACACTTTTACATCGCTGCAACACTTGCGCACAGAGCGGGGGACAAGAAGTACACGCTCAACAACAATAATTTTTAAACTTTTTTATAATAGTCTTAAGAAAATTCAAGCAAAAAAAAAATTGAAAAAATTATTTTTGTATGTAGAATTTAAAAACAAAAAAAAATCAAAAAAAAAATTTTTATATGAAAAAAACATGATTTACAAAAAAGGTCCTTTTCACACGGTCGTAAAGTTCAGAACTGTCACTCATCGGAGGGTTAAGTGTTTGTGCTGATGTTTGTGACACTTTAAAACATTGGACCAACACCTACTTTCAAGTCTACCGATCGACTCAGAATCACTATCTAAGTCGATCTAACGACGTCCGTCCGTCCGTCTGGCGTATTGGAAACCTTTTTCGGCACAAAGAACTTTTACATGAATCTTAACCTCGTAAAATAATATCGTTCTGGAATTTCGTTCGAAAATAACAAAAGTGTGGTGCAGGGTATCATATGGTCGGGCTTGACCGACTATACTTTCTTACTTGTTTTGTTTTTATTTAGCTTAATTGCAGACTTAGGCGTTGCCAATTACTTTTAATTATAATAAAAGTAGTGGGTAATTGAACAAAACCAATTAATATTGTAAGTAATTGTAATTGAATATTGACAAGTACGAATTACAATTACATGTAATTGGTAATCAGCTTTTTCTATTGACTGTTATTAGTAATTGGTAAATTTCAATTGCTAATAGGACGTAATTAGTTAAGTAGTTGCAATTAATTTAAGTAAATTGAATTATAAATTATGTATTTTATCCGACCTTTATTTTTTATAAAAAAATACCTTAGGCTCGAAAATTTATTAATATTTGTAAATTGAATTATGTAGATGAATGATAATTACTTTTTTTTCAAAAATTCAAAAACGATAATATATTTTTTTATTATGTAGATTAAAAACGGAAACAAGGTATCGAATGTTTTTCTGTGAAGAAATTGTTCATTTTCAATTTAACTGAATTCATCTTTTGGAAGTTCTTTTTGAGTGCTTAAAACTGTTTTTTTAACTTTAATAGAAACAAAAATTATTTTTATATCACGAAATAAATATGCAAAAATATGTTTTATTTAGCAAAAAGCAACATAATATACAAACTTATATATATTTTTTTATAAATAAATGCCAAAAAATAAATTAACTGCAACATCAGCAAATACATTAATAAATTCTTTATCAAAACAAAATTCTGTATTTAAATTTTTGAGAGAAAAAAAACAAGCATTTGCATATAAATCCAGTCCCTTACAATAAGTTACATATTTGGTTTCTATCAGCATTTTGCTCGGTTTTGTATGTTGTATTGATAATTAATACTCTAAAAGAAATTAACACATAATTTTCATCATTTTCCTTTAATTGAATTTTTTAATTTTATTTTCTTTATTATTGAATTTGACCTAACCTATATAGGCCATAATAATTGTAATTACTTTTTAACCATTGCGTGCATTTTGCAAATGACAATTACCAAATACAAATTACATGTAATTGCTCATTGGCGATCACCGATTACAAATTTCTCGTAATTGGCAATTGAAACTCATTAATTAAAAAATCCATACACATAATCGGTTATTTGTGATTGTCAATTACCAATTAGTAATTAGACGCGTAATTATTTATAAAAAGTAATTGACAGCGCCCATGCCTGTTGAATTGTTATAAATTTTAAAATAATAAATTACTAATGATTTGCTTAAAAAATAGTCAGTTTTAGTTTCTCACAATTGTATAACTTTTCCTCTTACCAGATATTATAACAGTACGGCGTTTAACACTATTGCCAAACGCCAGCATAATTTCCAACTAAAGTGGCTGGTAAAGGGCCACCAGCAGCAAATAAACGCATACCAGTGCTATCATAACAGTGTGTATAAATAGCGGGTACATATTTTACATTAAATCCATCCATTTCATCTTCCGGATACTAATAAGTAAAAATATTAGTTTGTCAAAAACAGTTTTAACATCATAAAATTATTGTACTTAGTAAATAAACTTACCACTATCCCTTTACTGCATTTTAATGTTACCGTGCGTGAAGCATTAACACTACTCTCCAAATATTTACCGGCACGTATATCATAAAACAAAAGCATACCCAAACCGGTACCCACCGTCAAAAGATTGCCCTCAAAAGATGTTGCTCTTATGCCACAACCACTATAACGCGAGGTTATTTTTTTTATTGTCTTAAAAAAGTAATAGTTTAAAAAAGTGAGCTTTTAAATGTTTGATTTGAATACCTGCAAGGTTCTCGTATCTAATAGTATTGTATATGAGCGACAACCAATTGCGTACAGACCATCACTGTGGTACGCTATACTAACGTTATCTTGACAATTTGGCAGTTTGCGGGATAATTTTTGTTTAAAGGTTTCAGCATTGAAGACATGAATGTAACCATTTAAGGATAAAGCTGCAATCTCGCGAAATTCTTTGTTAAAACAAAGTGAACGTATCTAAGATAAAAATTTAAAAAAAGTTCATAATATATAATTTTACTTTTTAATATTTGTTAGTTCAATAAAGGCCTCGTTACTCTTAAGTAAACGTATACGTTGTGGATCAGCTGTTCCGTTTTCCTTACTAAGTATAAATTAGGGGGGGCGGCGAATATACAACGGTTTAGCGGTTTAACGACTGCAAATACATACTTATAATATGTTTTAAAATGATATGAAGATAGTCCTTTGTTTATGTTTATTTATCGGACATGTTCTGACAATCGCAAAACGCTAAATATTTGCGATTTAACTTGAAATTTCTTAATACGATTACTGTAAATCGCAATCGCAAGAAATTTGGTGACTTCAACCCTCAAAAGAATGCTTAAGGGATCTTTAAGAAACTATGGCAGATCGCAAGCAAAACGCATGAGTTTCAGAACACCATAAAATAAATCTGGCGTTTTGCGATTTCAAATCATGCGATTGTCAGAACATGGCTGTATAATACAAATATGTACTTATATTTTACATATAAATATGTATACATACATATATGTATGTATGAAGGAAACTTGGGTTCAAGTGTCTTCATGTCAACATAGGTACATAATATCAAGGATTTTTTTTAAGATTTTAGAAAAAAAAAATATTAAAATAAACCTTCTTAAGTAGATAAATCATTCATACATTTTATAAAAAAATGTTATACTATTTTTTTGTAAAAAATGATAATAACAATCGCAGCAGAAAAATGGAACATTTATATTTATTTATATTCGATCTCAGTGCTACCAACTGCTAATCGCAAAATCGTTGGTTCAAAAGATCATACAAAGAAAACAAGATAACGCATTCAGCTTTAAAAAATGAAATGTTTCTGCGCATCTACGTAACATCAGGGTATAAGTACGTATAAGTAATCTTGTTTTTATCATTTTCTTGGGTTCAAACAGTATAAAAACATGGTGCAGGTTTAACATTTAAAAACAGATGTTATTGAAATAACAGCTTAACTTATGTATGTGTAGTTTATGTTTGGAAATTTTGTTTTTGTTTTAAATGTAAGTTAAACGGACGAGTTTTGGCGCTCGAGTTCTATAAACCACACATTAATTGCAATGATATGCTAAGACAGTAAGTTAATGTAGACATAATATTACATACCAACTTGTTTGAGTTAACATGAAATATCAATTCATGAAAATATGGAGAATGACATTTTTACATAAAATGTTTAATAGAAATTTTGTATGTGTATTTGTTAGGTATGAGAATACGTCTTAAGGAATATTCCATATCGCTACAGGGCGGAATATAAGGCAAGAGGTAAAACTTCACTCTCCCTACATCTTATTAATTAATCAACCGGTTTTCTTAAAATTTGGCATACAGACACTGTAACATCTGAAAGCAAATATTAAATAAGGCGTGAAATAGGGCAAAAGGGGTTAAAGATCCCCCTCCCTATAACTTTTTAAC
Source organism: Pollenia angustigena (assembly GCA_930367215.1). Taxonomy (NCBI): domain Eukaryota; kingdom Metazoa; phylum Arthropoda; class Insecta; order Diptera; family Polleniidae; genus Pollenia; species Pollenia angustigena. Next base: position 93,893,171 of record OV884056.1, on the reverse strand, counting down.
TACTCAACCGGATTTATTAAATTTGCTATGCAGATACTGCAACATCTAAAAGATATAAGTTATACGGCAAAACAACGTTTGCCAAGTCAGCTAACTATATATGTATAATTAACTGCCTGTTTTTAGAAAACGTTAAGAAATAATATTAAAAACAACAATAAAAAACGAAAATTTGTTTTGGTTTTCAATATAATTTCTTACTCACTAACTTGCTTACGTTTTCTAAAAACAGGCAGTAAATTAAATAGTTAAAAAATCAATTTTCAATATTTCCGACATCTTCTTTAAAAAAAAGTACCAAAAGTGTAAACTAGATTTACTAAAATGTACTTGTGTTTTATAATAATGTGATAATTTAAATTGCATTTATGACATTTGTAATTTAAAAACTAAGGTTTTAAAAAGTTTTTATAGAAGAAATTCCCATGGAAATATACGATTTTGCCATCAATAGATATTCGCTTATATACGAATAGCAAAATGCAGCGAATGCGAACCCGAATATTCGCCGCACCCCTAGTATGAATGGGTACTTTGGGAGGAACCTGATAAAAAGAAAACGCACAAATAACAAAAGCTTAAACTATAAATTTTGGCATATTTTCAGTAACTACCAATCATTGAGGTCAGCCTTGTATATTTATTCATTGCACATTAGCGCAATAAAATGACATTAAATATTCATAATCATTTTAAATAGTTCTCAAAGAAATTATCTGTCTATTGAACCTGCAATAAAGCCCCTTTAGATATACATATAATAGTTATTACCAGATCAGAAATATGCTCTAAAAACACGTTTTATGCGCATTTAATATGCAGTAAAAACTATAAAATATGCCCTGAAAAATGTTAAAAATATACCCTAAAAATTAAAATTGCTTATTTGAAGACACAATATTCAACAATTTAATAACAAAATCTTAAAAAAAAAACCTAAAAAAGGTTAAAATTCACATAAGAGATATTTGCGCCGAAACTTATCTAGATATTAACATCCATATGGGTTTTTGTCTTAAAGGGTTTTAGGTTAACATTTAAAAGGAATTTAAAACTAGTTAACGACGGGAGCTTTGAGCAAATGTGAACCGATTCGAAAAATATTTTTGGCTCGAATTTAATTTAAATACCATCCTAATTAGATAGCTTGCGGACACAAAGAGTCTAATTTGGATGTGAAATTATAGACCGATTCTCACCATTTGCATAGACTTCGTCCATATTTGATCAAATTATCTACAAAAATTGGAACTTGTACTCTGCGCACAAGGCTAACATGGACAGACAACCAGCCAGGCGGATGGATGGACATCGTTAGATCACTTTAAAAAGTGAATCTGAGTCAATCGGAATACTAAAAGATTGGTCTAGATACAAATCGCATAACCTTTTTTCTTAATGACAACCTGCTTTGCCTTACAATTTAAGAGTAAAAATTAAATGTAGATTTTCGAAAAAAAAATGTTTTTATTTGCTGCGAAAGCTATTGTAGGCATCTAAAAAAATTGAATATGTATCAAAATATGCATTAAAAATGCTACAAAATGGCTCTTTTAACTAAAATATGCTGCAAATGGTAAAATATGCAAAAATATGCACTAACAAATCGATGCCAAAATTCATAAAAAGCTCTAAAACGGATAAATATATTGTTTCTGCCTTCATTAGTCGCACAAGGAAAAACATGCAATTGCATATTTCTGGTTTCCTGGTCATTACTTTTTAGGATCCACTGTTAACTTGGTTGCAGTATTTAGCCTGTCATAAAAATATGATACCTATTTATATATGTACATACATTATTTTTAACTTGTTTTTAACTTGCTGATTTTTAGTAAGATCTTATTTTATTTTAAATTTTAATTTAAAATAATCCAAATTTAAAACATAATACTTTAGTTATAATTTCATGTAAAGTGTAAATTATATTTTTAAGTATGAATGTATATATTTAAACTCACCCTTTGAGCCGTTCGACAATCTCGTATACACAATGGACTAATTGTTGCAAATGTGGGACATGATTCCTTACCACCATCTGGAAACTCCATATGATCCTCATTTACACGCCATAAAGCCATGCGTGAGTCCTTAGAACCAGAAACCAAGAACTGATCATCTAACCAGCACATGCCCATTATAAGATCACGATGTCCATTCTCTCCCACGCAGACTGGATCCAGAGTGGGCAAGCGATACACAGCAATATCTGCTGAATTTCGAGCCCCTGTTGCCAAATAAGTACGACTTGGATTTATTTCTATTGCGTGTAGGCCACCCTGAACTTCAGCGTGGTTCGCACGATTTGTTGATAAGGTAGGAATTGCATCCACTCGACGCATATTAACATCATATACAAGAAGCTATTTGTAGTGTTATTTTGTTTATTAAAAGGGACTGGAATTGGGTATAAAAATTAAGAAAAACTAACCTTGTTACATTTAGTACCAAAAATAACTTGACGATTACTGAGCCACTTGGAACAAAAAACCTTATTTATATAGCCCAAATTAATTTGGGTTTCTCGTAACATATCATGGGTCAAAACATAGCGACTTGTTTGCTCAAAATTGAAATTTCGTCTCTATAATAAATGTTTAATTGTTGCTTAATTGTTTTGTAACATAGTTTTTGTCATACCTCACTTAATCCATTTTCCCTACTCCTAAAAAAATCAAATATATTGTATGAAGTATTCAGTACTTCTTCTTGTTGTTGGGGTGTCTCTTCATCACTGCCAGAATCTTCGTAAGTTACAAAGTCATCTGGTTTATCCGGTTTTCGTCTACGTTCTGCTCTTAAAGCTCTTGCTTTGGTTCTACGCTCATCTAAACGGGAATTAACATGACAAGAAGGATACGTGCCTACAACGCTATTTCGGACGGTTTGGACCATTCCATTGAACATTGTTTTCTTACTAATTTTTGGACTACTTATAAATATTGAACTTATTAAAATATAGAATTAATGAATTCGTTTGAATTTGAGACAATGTAACAAAAATAATTTAGAGAATTTCCATTTTTATTACAAAAAATTCGCACTTGACAAAGCAAAATAAGAAAATTGTATGAATAACAAAATATTTAATGCCAGTTTTCAGCGTTACCATATATTAAAAAAAAAACGATCTCAGAAAAAAAAACTTTTCTTAAAAAAAACTTTTTTTTTTTGCAAACTTGCCAAATTTTTAAAAGTCAATACATACATACCAAAATGTTTAGTTAAAATGTTTATGTTAAAAAAATAGCTTGCAAGGAACTATTTATTAAACAAAAAACATAACATATCGCACTTGTTCAACGATACTGTATTTACTCAAAATTTAAAAATTTATATGTAAAAACTTTGTAATGTAACATAAAAGACATATGAAAAAGAATTTTTAAACCAACCATTTCATTACCTAAAAGTAGAAAATATCATGTAATTTTTACAGCGGGTAGATATAAATATAACGTGTCATTTTTTCCAAAAAATTAAAAATAAAAATTTTGAGTTCATTCACTATTATAGAACTAGTGCGATATAATAACAATACATAAAGTAAAATTCATGTTAAGAAATCTTTTAAAACATCTCATAATAACACATACATTTTTTATTTGTGCATTCTTATTGAAATTTGAAGCTTAAAGTTTGTACAATCGCCATTATTTTTTCTCAAAAATTCAGTTGTTCGTAAAATACCACATAAAGTTTGATATATATAATGTTCGAATATTTGTTTAAATTAATTATTTAAAAAAATACGCTCTACATTTGCTGTAGATAGTGTTCACGACAAAATTTAATAACATAATTTTTTTTAATATGTAAAAACTTCGGACTAATCACAAGGTCTTCTTATACTTAATACTTCCTCCCAAAAATTCTCAATATTTCTCAAAATGGAGTAGCTTCCGCCTAGGGCTGCCAGACGGCATGGAATGGCCTGCCTGCATTTATTTATTTATTTATTTATTTATTTATTTTCATTTTATTTACTTAATGGAGCACATGGGGCCATATATGATTGATACAGTAATATATAATGATCTCTTATTTTAATTTGTACAAAAAATTCGTTGTCCAGTTTTTTTTTGGGTTTTGTCCAGTTACCACCAGCTCAAAAAAAATTTGACCAGTTAAAATAGAAAATAATTTTTTTTAATTACATACTTAATATAAAGGAACAATTTTTATCATGCCCAAAGATATTCCAATTTATATCAAAAAATGCGATACAAATAACGTTCAAAATCTGTATACATAAATGAATCGCATTTGTATTTTCCATACCAATTTGCAGGGCTTTTCGAAAGTACTTTAAGCATTTGAATTAATCTATGCTCACAATAAAGGAAAAGGATGTCCTTTGGAAATTTAAATAAGACTCAATTTGGATGAAAGTTTGAAAATTTTTCAAAAATATTTTCTTACAACTAAAACGAGTAAGAGATTTAAGAACAAAAAGTTTAATTTTTCTGAACTTTGCAAACGGTTAGTCCAATTGAAATCCAGGTGCTAAATAAAGACGAAGAAGGATTTGGGTTCTATGGACAATTTAGGAAAATTTTAGCCCGTTTTTAGAAATTTTATCAGTGGAATGCACTGGTCCATTTCTACACTTATTGGACAAAGATCTAAAATCGTGCACAAATTATTTTGGATTTTCAGATAGATATTAAGATATGCAATTAGAAAAAATCCTCTCTAGTAAAATTCGTGTTACGGGCTTACGATTATTTTCCCAAAAAAGTAGATTTTGAATTTTATTTGCTACTTAAGTCCTGTTTGATTTTAGGTGACGATGTGTAATATGACGTTAAGCTACAAAACTACAATTTTTTTGTTACGTTTCCTCGTTTTTTAATGCTATGGTAAAAAAAATTATACCAAATATAATTTAAAAAAAAATTATACCAAATATTAGATTGTCCAGTTATTTATACAAAATCCAGGTGAGTTTTATTACATTGTCCAGTTATTTGAATATTGGTTTCTGGCAACCCTACACACGTCACTATTTATCACAAATTATAATACAACAAGCAAGGTATATTTATAGCAGGTAGTCTTGGAAAGCCAGCTGGTTATTTTTTATTTGCTTGTTTTGTGATACAAACTGTCAAAGTTGTATAGTAAACACGTTTTTTGTTTTTATCTTTTGTCTCTTTTCAACCCCTTTGCTGTTTGACAGTCCGTATCATAAAACAACAATAAAAAGCACTGTTGTTTGTTTTATTGTACAATTGTTGTAATCTCGCGGCTACCTGCTATAAATATACCTTGACAACAAGTAAGAAAATTGCAAAAACAAAATACATGGAGTTAATTCGCCTTGCTTTGTAGTTGTAGAGTTGCACTTACCTTGTATAAATTCGCCTTGGTGCAACTCTACAACTACAAAGCAAGGCGAATTAACTCCATGTATTTTGTTTTTGCAATTTTCTTACTTGTTGTCAAATTTCAGTATAAAAACAAAACAATATTTTGACGTTTCATGATTTTTGTGGATACAGCTGATGAACGGCTGACGAGTTCAGTTTACCTTGTTGAATTCGCCTTGGTTGTAGAGTTGCACTTACTTTTTTAAATTCGCCTTGCCGTTATAAAAACCATTATTTTTTGTCCCTGCAATACACTTGTTTGTAAAAAACGTTCATACATTTTTATACAACTGTGAAAAAAAGTATACTTTAACAGTGCTGCCACAACCAATTCAATTTTTACAACCAAAATTTTGGAAAAAGTTACCAAATGTATAAATATATAACCAAATTTAAAATGCCTCTTTTTAATTTAGAAAATCATTAAAATTTATTTTAAGTTGCATTGTAATTAGGGTATTCATTCGGTTAACCGTTAATCGGTTAACCGATTAATTACTACCCGATTAACTGATCGGTTAATTTTAAATTGGCTTTTTTCGATTAACGATTAAACCGGTTAATTTCAGTCGATTAACCGATTAACCGAAGTAACAAAATTAGAAGTGTTTAAAATTTTAAAAATTCTAATTATGTCATAATGGAGGGTTTTAAATGTTTAGAGAAATACTGGAAAAGAATTGAGAAATAAGATAAGCTGCATTAAGGATTGCTTTCGAGATCTCCCTTTCATTCGTGAACATATGTACTTCTATGCCAAAGTTAATGTTTCTAGATAAAAAAAAAACAACCAGTTGAAAAACATAAAATTACCAAAAAGTTATTCTCATCCGTTAATGACATTCCATGTTAAATTATTTTTATAGGTGCAATATTAATGACAATTGAAAAAATTACCAGTTAACGAACAAAAAGTACCAAAAAGACACCTCATACAGACTCTCATTCACTGAGGACCTTGCATGTCTGAGGACCTTAGGTCCAATACTAACCGAAATTCCAAAAAAATACAAGTTAAATAACAAAATAGTACCAAAAAATTCTTTTCCACTCAGGACGCTTATGTTTATAGGTAAAATATTAACTTTAATTAAAGAAAGTACCATTGTAAAACAAAAATCTAAGGAAAGGAATTAAGTTTCACGTGTTCCCCCTTTTTGGTACTTTTTTCTCCCCATTAAAGTATTAGAAATTGCAATATTGCATTGGGATCCAGACAATTAACGTTCGAATTTCGAAAAAGTACCGAATTCGTACTTGGGTTTTTTAGATTAGTTTCGAATGTGATATTAAGTTTATTTATATGTTTATTGATTTTAAAGATAGATGGGGTGACAAAAAATTTCCCAAATTACAGGTTTCACGCGTTTACTCCCTAAAAAGGCCAAAATTCTAAAAAGTACCAGACACCTGACGGCTTATTTTTCTAAAGAGCAACGATAGGTTTTCATTTTTAGGTATCTCTTTTAGTTATGGATATATAATATAACCGAATTTATCCGTTCTTACCATTTTTACCCCCTTAACATTCGAACAAACTTTCATGAAAAGAACGCATATAATATTCCCTGAATTCTCGGGAGTTGCAATGTTTAGGTTTAACATTTTGACCCAAAGAGCTTGAGACCGGATTTCTTTCTTTTTCGCTCTTTCTGTCTTAGTTTTCGAAACAACGCCGTTTTAAACTTCTAATGCTTCTGTTTTTTAAGACACTATGGAGTTACCTAGTTTTGTCAAAAAATGCATGGAGTTATCTACTTTTTACATACAAATTTTGTTCAAGAATTGTTTTTTTGTTATGCCATTGTTTTTTTTACTAATAAATACGAAATTATAAATCATTTTTGCATTTTTATATATTGATATTACTTAATTTATAACAAAACTTTATTAATCGGTCAACCGATCAATTACAAAATTAACCGATTAGAAACCGATTAAACCAAAACCTCGGTTAATTAATCGAGCGATTAACCGATTAAAGAAAAAGCCCGATTAAATGAATACCCTAATTGTAATACAAAGGTTATTTGCACTTTATAGTAAAATAATAATTATAAATCAGGAAAACAAAACAAGAAATGTAATATTTTTTCATTTAAAGAACTAACGAGACCCTTTATTAAGTTTTTATTTTTTCGTAAAAAAAAAAATATTTTTGTTTTACAAGAGTTAAGGCTAGATAACACTATCTCACAAGTCTAACGTATTCCATAATACTTTGTGAGACAGAAATCTAATGAGTTTTGTTGCGACTGCCAAAAAATCTAATTTAACATGACAGTTTCTGTTCACACCATCACACAAAGTATAAAATCGATGAAGTCGTATGGGATGTCAAACTTTTTTAATAATACTTGTCCTTTTCCTGGCACATTGCATTTACACTATCAGACTTTGTCATATTACTTGAGTTTTTGACATGTATTAATACAAAGTATAATAGTGTAACCTGGCCTTTAAGCCCGTAAAATTTCTATACAAAATTCAGTATATTGAAAATTAATAAATATAATATTTTTTTAAATGCCAGTTATAAATTTATAAACGTTTGGCGATATGGCGATTATTTTGGCGAAAATGAAAACGATTGGCGATATGCGAAATGAATTTTATGTAAATATTTTCGAATTTACAAACATATATTTAAAATATTATAAAAACTTTTTTCTCTTGTTTGTAAATTTTATTACAAATTTATAATTCTGATTATAAAAAACTGTTTCAAAATTGTTCTATTTGATATATTTTGTGTATCATTATAAAATATTATGGCGAATATAAACAAATTAGTCTTTCGTAACGTATATTCAATGGGAAAAAAATATATAGCTGACAGTCAAAAGTTTTTTTTACCAAATCATTATCTTAAAAAACATTTAATAAATATACAAACCGATAAGTTATAAACAGTGAAATTTCAACATTCTTAAACTTACAGCCATTTTTCAAAGAAATTCCATAAATTTTAAAACTATATTGATAAATCAACGTATTTTTTAAAAATATTTTCAAATATGTATTTAAATATACCTCTGGAAATAGCCGAAATTTAGAAGGATAAACTTATTTTCAAGTTTTTAGAAACACTAAAAGGACTTTTGTGTATTTTTTGAAATCGATTCCGTATGATTTTATGCACTTCCTACTTTAAGTACTACTTATCAAGAAAAACTACGCTCATTTAAAAAAAATAATTGAAAATCTCCATTGATTAAAACTTTATTTGTTTTCGATTTCAGAACATGGCGTTTTTAATATAAAAATTACAAATGGCAATATTTTCTTAACAAAAATCTTAAAAAAATTTTTGGTTGCTGTTTTGAAAGGATTCTTTTGTTTTCGATAGAGTATAAAAAACTTCCGTTCGTTGGTAACAAATAATGACAAAATCGTAGTACACAGTACAAATTATTCGAGCTCGTAAATAATTGTATCAAGAAAAACATATTCGTTTAAGAAAAAAGTAACCAAAATGAAAAAAATATTCACATCTCCACATTGAAAAAAAATATAACCAATTTTGGTTAGAAATAACCAAAAACGGCAGCTCTGTACTTTAATAAAATTTTCTAGTATGTTTTGTTCACGCACGTAGTTAAAGGTTTTGTTTTGTATACTTTTGGACAAAATGACTACGAGAGCTTGTATCTACAAAAATTGTGAAAATTACATTAATTTAAAAGATCGGTCAAGCAATGGTGTCAAATTGTTTTGTTTCCCTAAAAATCCAGAAAGACGTCAGAATTGGCTTGAATTAGGAAAAGTGGCTGCCAATATCCCTTCCTCAATGTATTATTTTTGTTCAGACCATTTCGATAAAAAATATTTGGCTGTAAATAACAGACGCACTGTACTGGTTGGAGAAGCGTTGCCATTTCCATACCAAGAAATAGAAGAATCTTGTGAAGACTCAGACGGAAACATCGACATCTTTTTATACGAAATGAATAGAGTTGGCCTAAATGATAAGCAATTATATTTAAAAGATCAAGATTTACATGTAGAGTCAACAACTATGACAAACGAGCTACAAGAAAATGCTCATGACGAACAACTTTCTGATGTTTTTGATGAGCAAGAATTACAAGATTGTATTATATATACAGGGGAGGAAAAAGATACCTGCATATCACCTAAAACTCACAACAAAAAAAGAACTCTCGATAATACAATTAGTCAAACTCAATCTGCTGTATCGAAAGCTAAAATTTTAAAAATATCTCCACAGCAAACACAATTCCAAAAAGCTCTTGAGAAGACAAATAATATGAAATCTTCACAACAAATACAATTTGTTAAAAGTTCCTCTAGTTTATGCGTAACGTTTAAAAGTGAAGTTTCAAGTAAAGAAAGAAATGAAGATGAAATACTTGCAGATCAATTGGTTGATGCAAAACATGTAACAACTTTTATATTTAAGGGGGAAGAATTCGTCCAAATGCCAAAAGATTATTATGTTAATGAAAAAATGGAAATGATAAAAAAGTTGCAGAAAATGGAAAGAATTTTAAAGTCTATAAAAGAACATTTAAATTCTTTATAAGTAAATATGTCTAGGTATAAAAAACTGATATTGTAGTATTTTATGTTCATACCCACATAAATAAATGATTTATCTAGGATCTAGGTACAGACATCTTACCAAATAAATAAATGAAATCCTTTTTTATTTAATTTGAAATCCTTTGTATTTATAAATACCTACACATTTAAGAAAAAAATATAAAAGTAGTATTTTTTATTTTGTTCCTTTTATAATTAAAAAAAAAAGTTAGAAAAAATGAGGGCAATTATTTAATTACGTTGTTTGTTAACATAACTCAGCTCAGTTGACTTGAAACTTAACAACTTACAACTGCTCGAGATGAGCTGAAAATCTTTGGTGAACTGGGGGGTTACCGCGTATTTCGATTCGAAAGAAATCATTTACGGATTCGAACAATTTGTACTGTGTATTACGATTTTGGTAATATTTGTTTCGAATAAACGGACGTTTTTCATACTTTATTGAAAACAAAAAATCACTTTCTTAAAAGCCACTCTCTATTACGAGCAAAAACTGTTCATCAAATTTCCCATTTTTTAAAAAATACAACCTCTGTCATCGTTTCGAACGATTACGAAAATCTAATACACAGTACAAATTGTACGAATCCGTAAATAATTTCTTTCGAATCGAAATAAGCGGTAACCCCCCTGAACTAGAGTTGAGTTGCAAACCGTAATACAGGCATATTATTTATATTTTAATACAATCTCAACACTGAATAAAGCAAATAAAAATATTGTGTTTGGATTTCAATCATTAAGTTCGTAAAGACCTGGATATTCTTCGACACATTGAGTAAAGCTAATATTACAACCAATTTTATTCATTTCCTCTTCGTCGTCACTGTCCATATCATAGCTATTGTCGTCGTCATCGTCGTCATCTTCATCCTCTTGTATTAATATACCTTGCATTTTACGTTTTCTTTGTAATAATTCTATCCACAACAAGGGTGTCTGACATAATGGACACTCGCCAGATATTGGTATATAATGACCTTTCTGGTAAGGATCCGAAGACAACATATGATTAGCTAAACATATTATATGACAAGTTAATTTACAAAGACTATTTAAGCAACCAATACGCGATTGTTCTGCATTTTGTATTGTTTGCATACAAAGATGACATTCTGCAGCCCATATGGCACGAGGCAAAGTACATTGTTGTTTTTTCGTCAGACGCTTTTCAAGAGCTACTGAACCTTTAACTATTTTCATATGCCATGGCGGGGTTAATAAAGGCTGTAATAATACATTAGAAATAAAAAAAAAAAAAAATAAATGCATTTAAGATGGAAAATTTTTGAACTTACATCAAATGCACATTCATAATCACTTTCCAACCAACGTACCACTAGAGGCAATCTTTGCCAAGGTCCCACATTTAGCATATGACTCAATATACGAAAGTTGTATTGAAAATGCGTTTCCTTTTGCAATTTCCTTCTTAATTCGGCAAAACTCTTGAGGCGTGAGGATAATGAAGGCTGCTGCCAAGCCCATTCAAATTGCAGCGCTGATATATTGTTAGGAAATCCATGTACTATCATGACCATTTTCCATGGACCTTTATTACTAGTTTTTTTCGCACCTCCAAAATCCTTTCCACGATTATGTTGTTTAATTCTACGATTGGGATTTACTGTAAAGCCTATGTAACATTTTCCACTGTAACGTTTATCGAGACTTTGGCTGCACAACAAGTAGACGCCATAAAAACGGGATTTTATTGGATCGACGCTTGCAGTTTTTACTATTTGTTGAGACGAAGTCATACTCTGTAATAGAAAATAGTTGTTACATGTGTGTCTGTTGTAGAGTACTAGGTCCAGATATGTAAACCGAATGATATTTTACACAATTAGAGAAAAGTAGTTCTTAAAAGTTGCATTTCAGTTTACACTTTTTAAGTGCCTTTAACTCAACCAATTTTGTTTGTTTTTTAATAATTCTGCATACACTAAATTAAACTCATCCATTCAAATATTATTTAGAAAATCTGTATTTAAATAAATATGCATCTTTGCTTTAATTTTTACAAACATTATTAAAAAATTTAAATTTAACTTACACATTACAATTTGTTTTACAAACTAAATATTACACTAATTGTTAAATGCTAATAAGTTTTTTTTTTTAAATATGTATATTATTTTCAAAAAAATCCTATTACATTTTCTGCATTAGAGCAGCACCACCTGCGTTTGTTTGATTAACGTTTGCTGAAGAGTTGCCATTCAACTGTTGCGTCTGTTGTTGGCCACTAAGTTGAGTTTGTTGCTGAGTATTGCCTGAGTTAGCCATTGAACCATTTTGCATATTACAAGCATTGATATTTGTTTGCCCTGATTGCAATGGTTGTTGTTGTTGCGACTGTTGAGCTCCCATTTGGGGTTGTTGGGCATCTGCCATGTTATCAGAGTTGGGCGGAGCATTAAGCTGGTTGTGAGTATTACCATTAACAGAATTAAACATTTTAATGCGTTTACGTGTATAATGTTGCCATTGAAGTATGGCCTGATCATCGATAAACTTGCAACATTGTGAATTCACGATTTCGCGGCGAAAGTGTTCATATTGTAATAAGTCGAGAAAGTACAAGCACATGGGATACATTAAATATTTTGCATATTCTGGTTCTTTCCAATATTGCAAATATTTAAGGTAATTAATAAAAGCTTGATCTTTAAAATAACCACGTTGAGCCAGGACTAAAAGACATTCCAATATAAAAAAGTTTATTTAGTTGCCACCTTCTCAAGCATTTTCATAAAAACAATAAAAAAATATTAAAAATCTATTCTTTTTAAAAATCAAAATGCTACATACTTTATTTGCTATACCATACAAGTCATCACCACCAAAAAAGCTTAAGCGACATTATTTTCAATTTTTCTTTTTTTAATAAATGACTTTATTGGTAAAACTTGCATCCGTCATCTTCTTAAATGACATGGTCACATAAGCTCCTGTTTACGATTTTATAGCAAAAAAAATTTTATCTTAAGCGACAACCTTCATACAAAATTTTTATGAAATAAAATAAAAAAAAACCTCATGTAAAATTTTGTTTTTGTCGCTTAAGCTTTTTTTGCGGTAATGACTCGCATATAAGATTTTTTGTATTTATGTATGTGCATATCGAAAATAATCAATATCTGAAAGGTTTAAAAGTTGTATAATATGTTTAACAATTTGTAAAATTTATTTTAATCCCCTTTAAGTATATATTTTGGATGTCTATTTCATGAATCAAAACCAGCCAAGTAGTCGGTCTCTGTCGGAACAAGCGCATTGCTAGTATTTTTCGTATTGTATGTGAATTAGAGGTCTGCATTGATATTTTTAATTAGCCTTAAGTTCATTAAATTTAATTTTCATTAAATTATTTTTAGTGAAGGAAGGAATTTTCAACACGAAATGAATAAAAAATATTTGATAATTTTATTCTTGACCGACCACGGGATTGAACTCGGGTCGAATTTGCTAGTTTCGAGAACAATCACATTCTAATCATCAGAATTCTTTGCTAGTCTATAGTCAAAGTTCAATCTTTAATCGATTGTAATGGTGGATCGAAATTTGCCGTAATTGATTATTCATTTTCAATTTTATTTACATGTTTTTTCCATACTTCTATTTTCCGTACTTCTAGTAATCTAGTAAGTTTTTGTTGTATACGTGAAGTTCTTTTTTCTTTCGAGTTTAGCCCACACTTTTTATTTTTCTCATCACTCAATTAATGAACAACTGAATTGTTGTTTGTCGAATAATTTAAAGTACATATCGATACCTTCCCGTAAGAATGTATTAAGCGACATTTCTAAAATTGTGTAGGAAAAAAACGTCTTATTTAGTTTATTTTTCGGATTTTATTGAAAGGAACATATGTATTTGGAAAGCGATTTTCAGAATACAAAACATATTTAAAAATGTGGCTTAGCATAATTTCTTTGGCGGATAATACAAATTACAGGGTGCAACATTAATCCAGTGAGAAAACTTGACGGCCAAAATGTGGCGCTTAACTTCTAGTATAGTTCCACATCAAAAAGTCATTTTCGAAAAAAGTGTCGCTTAATACATTCTTGCGGGAAAGTATCGATATGTATGTAGCAAAATAGGTTCTAAAGAAATTGAAACTGTAAACAGGTTAAGATTTTAAAATATTAACACGAAAAAAACGCACTGCAAAGATTATATGCACTTCATGTGGTACAATGAGTATTTGCAAATAATGTTAAACCATTTTTAAATAAGTGCGATTGTATGCAGTTCTTACGTAGAAAATAATACATTTTTTTTTTTTGTTATATTTTCATTAGGGAAATTACTTTTTTTGCGACATCCTCAAGTTTCAAAATCGTGTAGGGCATGGAAATAACTAAGAACTGCGATTTAATCTTTAAGCGATAGTGCAAAAGTTCATGCACCAAATTCATTGTAGTTTTGTGCATACTGCATTGTTTTTTTATTTTTATTATTAAATAATGACTATAAAAGATTTAAACTAGGTGTTACAAGAAATAAACTAAGAACATATTTACATTATGCAATTGAATCGTTTATTTTAGAAACCCGTCAAGTGTGCCTATTTTAAATGAGAGTTGACGGGTTTCTGAAATAAACGATTCAATTAATGCCGCAACTTTCGCATGCAACTTTTTGTTTGTTAGCAAGAGGTGTAGGGAAGAAAACGGGGTTGAAAAAGGTGAAAAAATGAAAGAAAAAAATGTAAATGTAAATGTGAAGAGTTTCGTAGCAACTTCTTTAAAAGAAAATAGTAAAAAAACTCGGCGATAATTGCATAGTCTAAATGCGGTCTAAGTTAAGGGTAAGTATTGTTTTACAAATAGGATAAATTTCAAACTGCTTTTTTCGATAAATGGAGGATCCTGACAGTTTGCAGGCGGTCAGGCTTCCAATGGGATTCTACTTTGGAAGAATTGGGGAATGGGTTTTGAACAGGACTAATCGGGTTTGGCGGGGCCGAACGGACTATCGGGTATCGCGCACGCTGTGACCAATGCTGAGTAGGTCAAATTCGAATTTGGTGGTGGGCAAGAGTAGGGTTGGGAATTGGGAGATGTCTCGAGCTGTGGGCTTGAAAATCTGAAGGTATTCGTAATGGGAATGGCCTGAGTTTATTCATTTTTTTTTTTTTTTTTGAAATTCTGATTTTAAATATTAAGTGTTCTACACCTAACTATGCTAAAAACCTACCCTCCTTTGTAAATTTGATGGCTCAAACGTCATTTTAGAAGTATAGTTTGTTAGCAATTAGGTATATCGTAGAATTTAATAGTAAATCTGGACATGTTATAAGCTTTGGTCAAAATTTTTACTTCAAACAAATCACTTTGATCATATGTTTATGCTTACAATTCAAATAATTCGGATTGGCCAGGCATTGAACAAATTCTAATTCCACTTGGAAACGTAATTTTTGTTGTTCCTCCGATTCTATGGCAGCTATACAAAAAAAGGAAGAAACAAATATTAATATATGAAAAAATATTTTTGGTTAATTAATGATCGATTTCAAGAATAAGCAAAAAAAAAAATATTACTGAAAAAGCGGGCCAAAATTTTGATCATACAAATTTTTTATTTAAGCTGTACTTTTTTTCTACTTTATGGTCTACAGAATAAAATTAATTAAATATTTTATAATTCTTTTTCTAAGCAATACGAAGTTAATGTATGTAGTAGGTATATTAGTGTTAAATTATACTTACTCTTACCCTTTCCATACATTTTGGCCATATTGCATGGAAGGGTTTGCTTGCGCCCTTTCAGTTTGCTTGTTGTTTTTGTAAATGCTCACTGGGCTTTATAATAATAAAATGGTGTTGTTTATTTTTTTAGCTCGCTTTAATTTTTTCTGTTTTTTTTTTTCAAATCTAATGAGCTTTGTGTATTAAAATATTGTATGTTGTCCTTGTTTTTGAGGTGTTTGAATTATTTTGATAAATTTTTAACTTGGGCAAACTACTGCTTTATGATTGTATGATTTATTTGTATTATTTTGTTCTTTTTTGTTTGTCTTATTTTACACTTGTAACACAAAAACTAAAAATATAAAAAATTCAAGTATTTAACAAAAATATACAATATTTACATAAAAAATTATAAAATAAAGATATGAGCATGATGATTTTAATGGGTCGAGGATATAGAAATGGCTATAGCGGCAGCATATTTAATTTATGCATAAATTGGTTGGTTATGGGCAAAACGTAAATACATAAATGTTTCTTCAAATTAAATACAAACCGTAAGAATTCATTAGAATATTGCTTTCTATTTAGTTTTTTTTTTTTTTTCTAACAACAAAATCATCAAACACCACAGAAAAATAATTCTATCAACCACAGATTACTAAATCTTTGCTATCAACAGTGATGCCAACTTAGTGCCTTTGGCACTATTTATGGTGCTTTTTGATGCCTCAAAACGCCAAAATTTATCCATAGTGCCAAACTAAAAAAAAACACTAACTTGGTGCTTTTTCAATTTTTCGTAAGTGCCTTTAGTGCTTTTTACAATTTTTATTTTTTTTCTTCGATTTTTTAAAACTACGATTATATAGAGGAGGATTAAGTTGAACTTTGCTATTTGGGGTACAATTTTGAGAAGGCTTGTAAAGATTTTAAGATTTCAAATGATAAAAAAGTTTTAAAAGAAAGTTACACTCGTTTGACCAAAAAATGTATTAACGAAGTTAGAGCTAGGCTTCCTAGCAATTTGGAAATTTTACGAAACCTTGCACTTTTTAGTGTTGACAACATATTTAGTAAACGAAATAAAAACGTTGTATTTCGGTAATACACTGTAGACACCATGGTGGAATAAGCAGGTGGCATCGTTACGGCAACAAATACAACATTGCAACAAAAATGGAAATTATATCACCGTTTACGTCAAAAAATACTTTAAAGAAAAATCAATGCGTGCCGCTGAACGTTATGAAATAAATAAATTATTAGCCAATTTTTATTTAATTATGGTCAATATCTTATTTATTTTAATTTAAAATTATCAAAAACTTTAATAAAATACAATAATCACAGCACAAAACGTGGATTTTTTGTAAACATAAACAAAACTTTGACATAAACATAGACAAACAATGCAAGAGCAAAAAATCGTCATCTGGCTTAGTGCTGCCACCTGTTTATTCCACTATGGTAGACACTGTTTCAAAAATAGAATATGGATTGGAAAATATTAGGAATTGTACAAAAACTTGCAGTCAGAAACCGTTCAAAAAAACTTTAAATATGCGAAGTGTTAAATAAATTAAAAACAACTGACAGAAAATACTATTATAACGAGCGTTGTGTAACCTGCCATTTTTCATGCGCTTTAGTTTTCCACGTGTTGTGCATTCTACCTCTAGTGCTATTGAAAAAAGGTTTGACTAAGTATCAGAATGCAAACATACATGTTTTTTCTATTTTACACCTTATGTGTGTTCTTTATTCAGAAGCGTACAAATGATTAAATAATTGGATAATATCATAAGCCAATTGTTTTATTAAACTTTACACGATTTTAATTTAGATTTATTTAAACGATAAAATTTAGGTATGTTTATTGAAATATTTGCTGTCATTAATAAACAATGGTCGGTTATTGCAAATTTTCGGTAATTGCAACAGGCCAGATTTTTTCGAATTACGAAAATCGAGGTCGCACTGTATTACTTTAAAACTGTTTTATAGCCAATTTAAACTCCAAATGATTTGGATGATATTATTTTTATTAAAGCTAATAATAATACATTTAAAAATGTTTATATTCAAATGTAAATATATTTATTACTTAATCTTAAATGAAAATTGTCCCCATCAACGCCGACGCCTTTTTTATAATTTTGGAGGTATATAATATTCGGCACGCCGAATGCAACATGTTTTGTGTTTAATTAAATTGTAAAAATGGCTTAGTGCTTTTTTAAGCTTTTTTTTGTTGCTCGAAATAGTGCTTTTTTTAAATTTTAAAGTGCTTTTTGCTCTCAAAAAGTTGGCATCACTGGCTGTCAACTATGCTTTGTGCTATCAACTACAGAAGAATGACAAAAAACTGTCAATTACAGTAATAGCTCTTCAGCGATTTTTGGATAAAAACTCTTTTTTTTTGCTACTAGGGGTTTACACAATCAAGTTTTGCTTCAAATTTCTAAAAAATTTTATTAAGTAACCCACAGACGAGTAAACATTTCGTCGTTCCGGAGTTATCTTGTCGTTTATCACAAAATCGAAAAAAAATGAGATAAGACCGTTTCCTGTGGTAAATTTAACAGATCTATCGATCTGTTCAATCCTCACGTCTCTATCTCTTATGGTAAATGAGGATTACGAAGCCATTTTGTTGTATATCCACTTTTGCGAAAAAATTAATGCGTTATAATACCGTATGTAGCATAATTGTGGATATACGACAAAAACGTATGAAAACTTTCAATTAAAAAAATCTTGCATTATCTTGTTGTATGTGAACAAAGTATATTAGGCATATTACAAAAAAGAGACTGTCTTATTAATATTGCTGTTATTTTAACATTTTTCGTTTTATATGTAAAGATATTTTTCGGACGTAGTACACAACGGCTATTTATATTGATGGACTTATTGCTATAATGCTTAAATTCATTTTATTGTTAAGCAATTAAAGTTTAAATATTCAGGGTGGCCCAACCATAATGCACATTGTTAATTGTAAATAAAACCAAAAGTTTTTAGAGAATTCTCTAAATATTTTTTATAATTATAGAAGGATCTATGACAAATATGTGTGAGACAAAATATCAGCCAAATGCTCGTCTTGGCTTCGGTTGCATACCTCTGTCCTATGGTCCATATTTTCAATGGCTCTGAGACATTATTGAGGTTCAATGTAGTTAATGTGTCAAATTATCTAATCCTTTAGCTCTTGAATTGTTCTTGGCTTATTGACGTACACTTTTTATTTTTAATATAACCAAAGAAAGAAGGCCAACGGTTTCAAATCATATGATCGTGACGTCCAATTAACATGGCCATTCTTTTGGAATTTCTTATCGTCCAGGTACATATCCTCCATTTCTGGCAAAAAGAAATCCGTTATCAGCTCGCGATAGCGAACACCATACCTCATTTTCGAAGAAGTAAGGCCCGATGATGCCGCCTGGCCGTTTTCACATTTCCTACAGAGCTGGTTTGCTTAAATTGGTGCGCAATTATCCCGATATTGGACACATTTGATCGATTATGCTGACCAAAAAAATCAAGATGTGCACAAAATGTATTTTTTATTTGACCGCCCATTTTCGTAAAAGGCTTCAGTAATCTTAACGCGCTGCTCAATTCTGCACCTCTCCATGCATGAATTTGGCACTGATACCAAGAAATGTCAAAATAATTTGGACAAAAATTTGACGTTACGGTGTGACTCACAGTTAACATCGTGCATTATGGTAAGACCCCATTTAAGTAATAATAAACCTTAAAATTATTCATACATAAGGAAATTCGATAATCACCCCTATCGTGAATAACAAGTGGAATTTTTGTTCCCATAAAATGTTCATTCCCCTCCAAGGGAAAAAAGCAATCGTGAATTTCATGTGAAAAATTTTCCACTCTATCAGTTCCAGTGAATGTAAAGAAAGAAGAAAGATTAACAAAATTAAAAAATCAATGAAATTTTTGTTCAAAATATACAAGTTTATATTTTAAAGAAAAGTTAAAATAAAAAAGCAAAATATTTAGTACTGGAGGGATAGTATGATTACAACGTTAGTGTTTTGCACTTTTTAAATTTAATGTAGTAAAATATTTTCCAAAATTCTGCCACCAAGTCAAGCGAAAGCTTCACAAATCCGCAGGCAATCGACCTGTTGTTTTGCATTTTGTTGAGCAATATATCGGTTTGTGCCTTATTAACTTTATTAACCCTTAATAATCGATTTATAGGAGGTGTCAATAAAGTGAGAAAATCTAAGGTAAATGTGAACAAATTACTAGGGAAAACATTTTTCACGATAAGAGGAATTTTTTCCCGTGAACATTTTTTCACGTTATTATTCTCCTTTGAATTAAATTTTTTCATGGGAGTTGTTCATGATCGAAAATATTTGAAAAGGGGAAAAATCACGAGGGAAAAATTATTCACGATTCACCCCTATCGTGAAAACTATAACTATACGTAAATACATTTGTCTCTTGCATAAATTTTCGTTTCGAAAATTATTATAACTTAATTTTCAATATTGGTAAAACACGTGAATGTAGGTTTTTAATACCTTATTTTGACTTATATCATACAAACTAAAAAATATATCGCAAAAAGTGGCGTATACGACAAAATTTAAATTTTTTTTCGGACGTGACAATAGCTATAACTTGAAAATTTATTTCCATGACTTTGGATATTTTTACATAAATCTATAAAGAACTTCAAACACAATATCTGACAAAAATATTGGACGACTTTTTTCACGTAAATTTTGCGTATAAAAATTTGAACCTTAAGATTCGATTTTCCAAAAAAAAATTTTTGTGATATACGGCAAGATAACTTCGGCACGACGAAATGACAACTCATTTTACATCAGAATGCTAAGCAATAACCCCAGGTATTTTAAAATCAAGAAAGAAATATGTATAAGAAAAATTTTTTATGACAGTTTCAAACAGTCAAATATGCCTCAAAAGGGTGAAATATGCACTATAAACTAGGGATGGGCCAATTGAAAAAATATATTGATACATATCGAATCGATAATTTTTAAGAGAATCGATATTTATTATTTCAAAAATATCGATATATCGAACGTAATTATTATTGTGGTTTTTTTTTTGTTGAACTATTTATGGTTTTTAACCCAAATTTTTAATATTTTTAATTAGGCTTAAGTTCATCAAATTTAATTTTTCATTAAATTATTTTTATGAAGAAAGGAGTTTAATAACATGAAAATTAATTAAAATTGTTATTGATAATTTTTCATTCTTGACTGTATCCAAAAAAATCACCTGGATATGATAATATTGATGCAAGGGTGGTTAGAAATTTGCCCAAAAAAGCCATTATTTATATGACATTACTTTTTAATTATAATTTGCGCTTAAGTCACTTTCCTTCTCAGTGGAAATGTGCTGAGATTATATTGATTAAAAAGCCAAATAAACCAGAAAATGAAATAACATCTTATAGACCGATTAGCCTTTTGAGTATTTTTTCGAAAATTTTCTTAAGCCGATTGTCTCCAGTACTTGAACAACTGCATATTATTCCCGACCATCAATTTGGATTTAGACAAAAACATGGTACTCCTGAACAGTGTCATAGAGTAGTCAACGTTATTCGGAAAGCTTTTGAAGAAAATAAGTACTGTTCTGGGGTCTTCTTGGATATTCAACAGGCGTTTGACAGAGTCTGGCATATTGGTCTTTTGTTTAAGTTAAAAAATCTTCTTCCAGCTACATTTTATTCAATTATAAAGTCTTATATACAAAACAGAACCTATTATGTCAAAATAAAAGATGTGAGGTCAAACATTTTTGATATTAGAGCAGGTGTGCCACAAGGCAGCGTACTAAGTCCGGTGTTATATACAATTTTCACAGCTGACATGCCAATTTCACAAAATGTAACTGTTTCAACATATGCAGATGACACGGCAATTTTAGCAGCAGACAATTCACCTTCAGTTGCATCTAATAATGTTCAGAGTGAATTAAATCTAATTGAATTGTGGCTGAAAAAATGGAAAATAAAAGTAAATGCGGAAAAATCTTCACATGTAACTTTCACACTTAGAAAGGGTGACTGTCCCAATCTTACTATTAATAATATACAGATACCTAAAAATGTTTGTGTTAAATATCTTGGCTTGAGCATGGATCGTAGACTTACTTGGAAACAACACATAAAAAATAAGCGTCAGCATTTGAATTTAATTAATAGAAAATTTTATTGGTTAATTGGTCCTAAGTCTCAGCTAAATATTGAAAATAAAATAAGACTTTATAAAGCAATTTTAAAACCGGTGTGGACTTATGGAATTCAATTATGGGGAACTGCAAGTCATTCAAATATTGAAATTATTCAAAGATACCAATCAAAAACTCTAAGACTTATTGTTCAGTCACCTTGGTATATTACTAATGAAGCAATCCACAATGATCTCAAAATTAAAACTGTAAAGGAAACTATCAGTTCTTTTAGTGATAAATACTTTAAAAGACTTAGTTATCACGTGAATCCATTGGCTATTGCTTTATTAGACGATACTGACGAAATTAAGAGACTTAAGAGATATCATATCTTAGATTTGCCATTTAGAAATTAGTTAAATGTATTTATTTATTTTTTTTTTCTTTTCTTTTCTTCTTCTTTTACTTTACTTTTTTTTTATTAATTTATATTACCATTATATATACATTGTATGTACTAAAAAATAATTTTTGCCATTAATTTATTATTTAAAATTAATAATCATATTATCTAGTTTATACCTACTTGTTAATTGAAATTTTGTAAAGCACAGTATTCGTTTTCTATTTTTATAGTTGTACTTTTTTTGTTAAAGTACAATTACCACTGTAATTTTATGTTTCATCTAATTTGCTTATTATCATTTTGTACTGATAGATTGCAATTAAAACAACATTAATTTAATTCTTGACTGCAGCCGGGCTCGAACCCTGGCCGGCAGGTAACCCTGACATTTTTCGATCGTATTTTGCTGCAACTATAACCAAATTAAAAAATTTTATATATGTGTATATATGCACAAATCTTATTATTATTCCAAATACATATCTATAGGCATACATTGTTCCAAAACCGCATAAAATAAATCGTTTAATTATTCTTTCAATCATTTCAGATTTTAGTATTAGTGTAAAAAAACAGCAAAACCAATTCTTAAAAAACATATTGTTTGAAAAACGGCTAAAATTTTGAGTTTTTAATGAAGACTGACTTTAAAAAATATCGAATTCGATAGTCGTATTTCAATATCGTAACTAACATTTTCCATACTTTACAGGAGAAGGAAAAAACTTAATAACAATTGTGGTATTGTAGTTGCGATTTTTTTAAACCCAGTTTTTTATTAAATTGTTTAGAGAATTTAATAAAAAAAAAACTGCGTCTAAAAAAAATCGCGACTACAAGACTATAATTTTTGTTAAGTTTTTTCCTTCTCCTGTAAAGTAAGGAAAACGTTAGTTAGGGCTTTTCTATATTAAAGTAACGATATACATTTACGTATATTAAAAAATATATAAAAAGGGCGTAAAATCCACGATAATAAATATTACAGATACACCAATACCTCGGGTTTGGTCGTCCATGTAAAAATATTTGTACAAAGCTTAAACAGTAAAACGCGGGTTTCCATTTAAGTCGAATGCAAATACGTTTGAATGTATTTGAAGGTTATCTGCAGGCTGCCAGTTGAACGTCGTAAATAGATTCAATTTACATTTGCTGAAGTAATGTTTAATCTTAATATGTATTTTGCAACAATGAGGCAAAAAAGAAAGTAAATAATCCTAGTGTAAAAACTGGAAATTTTCCTTCCGCAAAATAAAATCGATGTATTCCAACGTTGAAAATTTAAAAAAATTATGAAAGCGAAACATCGTTGCAACATAAAGAGATTACAAAAATGAGAAGTCTTTTAATGGAATAAATGGAGTCACATTTGGAAGAATGCCATAATTAATTTTTTCAGCTAAAGTTATGGATCTTGGAACCAATTTAATGATTATCAATACAAATGTATAGAAAATCGAGCTTGACTTGCATCGTTTCGGTTTGTGTCGCGTTTCTCCGGTTCCTATTAGCTACGCAAACCGAGGTATTGGTGCATTTGAGAACTAAGACTAGGTTTCTACTGTGAAAGTTTTCTTTAAGAAAGTCTGAAAGAAAACAGTATATTCTTCTCTCCCCTCTCACCAATAAGCTCAGACTTTCTGAAAGAAAACTTTCATAATGTGAACACATACTAATCAAAAGACAAGCTACAAAGTTTATCGATGAAATTTTTAGGGAAAACGAAGAAAGATTTATTTAACTCGAAAGCAATTCTATTTGTAACTAGATGACCCGTGCGAATATTTCGCACCGTTAGTTGTCATTTTTGTAACATAAGTCTGGGTTCACACTATGAAAGTTTTCTTTCAGAAAGTCTGAGTTTATGGGTGAGAGGGGAGGAGAACATGCTGTTCCTTTTTTCGCTCTCACCCATAAACTCAGACTTTTTGAAAGAAAACTTTCATAGTGTGATCCCAGACAAAAATGAAAATAATTAATAGAAATTTTAGTAACTTCAATACATTTTAAAATATAATTTTTATCAATGAAAATATTAATTTTTCAATTTCTAACTATTTTTCGTCGTTAGTGTTAGAAATAAGCTTTAAAATGAGATATAATTCATTAAATTTGATGAGGTGGTATGGAAGATATTTGCAACCGACAAAAAAAGTACTTTAGAAATAATATATACAAGATGACCCGTGCGAATATTTCGCACCGTTAGTTGTCATTTTTGTAACATAAAATGAAAATAATTAATAGAAATTTTAGCAACTTCAATACATTTTAAAATATAATTTTTATCAATGAAAATATTAATTTTTCAATTTCTAATTATTTTTCGTCATTAGTGTTAGAAATAAGCTTTAAAATGAGATATCATTCATTAAATTTGATGCGGTGGTATGGGAGATATTTGCAACCGACAAAAAAAAGTGCTTTAGAAATAATATATACTAGATGACCCGTGCGAATATTTCGCACCGTTAGTTGTCATTTTTGTAATATAAAATGAAAATAATTAATAGAAATTTTAGTAACTTCAATACATTTTAAAATATAATTTTTATCAATGAAAATATAATTTTTTCAATTTCTAATTATTTTTCGTCATTAGTGTTAGAAATAAGCTTTAAAATGAGATATCATTCATTAAATTTGATGCGGTGGTATGGGAGATATTTGCAACCGACAAAAAAAAGTGCTTTAGAAATAATATATATGATAGATGACCCGTGCGAATATTTTGCACCGTAATTTTTATCAATAAAAATATTAATTTTTCAATTTCTAATTATTTTTCGTCATTAGTGTTAGAAATAAGCTTTAAAATGAGATATCATTCATTAAATTTGATGCGGTGGTATGGGAGATATTTGCAACCGACAAAAAAAAGTGCTTTAGAAATAATATATATGATGATATATATGATGATGATGCATTACTATTAAGCGACCCTGTATTACCACATTTGAACAGTTTTATCATGCAGTTCTGTTAAGCGACCCTGTGTTACCACGTTTGAACAGTATTATCATGCAGTTCTATTGCAGTTCTATATAAAATATAATTTTTATCAATGAAAATATTAATTTTTCAATTTCTAATTACTTTTCGTCATTAGTGTTAGAAATAAGCTTTAAAATGAGATATCATTCATTAAATTTGATGCGGTGGTATGGGAGATATTTGCAACCGACAAAAAAAAGTGCTTTAGAAATAATATATATATAATATATATATATATATATATATATATATATGATTCTTTTAGTCGATATTGAACGAATCGAAATTATTTTTTCAGTGTTGTGAAACTCAAATTAATGCTTTACAGCACTAACTGCCTGTTTAACGATTTCGAACGTCATCGTTCGCATAGAAAATTATATTCGAAAGCAATTTAATATCTAATTATTGTTGTTTTAAATGTAATTTTCTATGCAAACGTTTACGTTCGAAATCGATGCAAAATCTTCTTTTAATCATCCTAATGATATTTTGGCGATATCTCCCTATTTTCTTATAAGTGGTTATCTGGCAATATTGCTAGTTTATCATCTAGCATAATTGTTTTCGTATTGTTTAGGAGTATTGCTATCGAGAGACGTTTCTTCCCGATGGAAGTATCTTCCGCAATACGAAATCGATTATGCTAAGGCACGAGCTGTATGTGTACATTTGTCCTTCAAGTTGTGCTGAAAAAGGTCAACAAGAAAAGGAACGACAAACATGAAAAAACAAAAATGTACTTTGAACTTCAAGAAGAATTCTTGTCAAAAAGTACGAAAAAACATGTAAAATAAATTAAAAATGGATAATCATTCAAAAAGGCAAATTTCGATCTACCAAAGGTAAGAATACAATTTGGTTTAAGGATTGATGTTTGACTATTGACGTCAGCAGTCGTCGATGGCTGCGAGTGTAAGACGGCAATTCCCTCTGAGGAGATCGAGTGGTAGCGATCGAAACATGTCAGGGTAACCAGCCGCCTGGGTTCGAATCTCAGGTCAGCCAAGAATGAATGATTATCAATAACAATTTTAATTAATTTTCATGTTGTAAAATTCCTTTCTTCATAAAAGTAATTTAATGAAAATTAAATTTGATTAACTTAAACCTGATTAAAAATATTGAATATTATAATAAATTTTTAATATTTTTAATTAGGCTTAAGTTCATGAAATTTAATTTTTTTTTTTTATTAAATTATTTTTATGAAGAAAGGAATTTTACAACATGAAAATCAATCAAAATTGTTATTGATAATCTTTCATTCTTGACGTGGCTCGGGCTCGAACCCTGGCCGGCAGGTTACCATGACATGTTTCGATCGCAACCACTCGATCTCCTCAGATGGATTTGCCGTCTTACACTCGCAGCCATCGACGACTGCTGACGTCACTAGTCAAACATCAATCCTTAAACCAAATTGTATTTTAACATTTGGTAGATCGAAATTTGCTTTCCTGAATGATTATCCATTTTAATTGATTTTTACATGTTTTTTCCTTTACTTCTGTTTTTTCGTACTTTCGTCAAGAATTTTTCTTGAAGTCCAAGTACATTTTTTTGTTTTTTCACTTTGTCTTTCTCTTTTCTGTTGACCTTTTTCAGCACAACTTGAAGGACAAATGTACACATAGAGCTCGTGCCTTAGCTTTAACAATAATTAGTATTGTGGTTATTTTGTTGAACTATTTATGGTTTTTAATCCAAATTTTTAATATTTTTAATTAGGCTTAAGTTCATGAAATTTAATTTTTTTTTATTAAATTATTTTTATGAAGAAAGGAATTTTTACAACATGAAAATCAATCAAAATTGTTATTGATAATCTTTCATTCTTGACGTGGCTCGGGCTCGAACCCTGGCCGGCAGGTTACCATGACATGTTTCGATCGCAACCACTCGATCTCCTCAGATGGATTTGCCGTCTTACACTCGCAGCCATCGACGACTGCTGACGTCACTAGTCAAACATCAATCCTTAAACCAAATTGTATTTTAACATTTGGTAGATCGAAATTTGCTTTCCTGAATGATTATCCATTTTAATTGATTTTTACATGTTTTTTCCTTTACTTCTGTTTTTTCGTACTTTCGTCAAGAATTTTTCTTGAAGTCCAAGTACATTTTTTTGTTTTTTCACTTTGTCTTTCTCTTTTCTGTTGACCTTTTTCAGCACAACTTGAAGGACAAATGTACACATAGAGCTCGTGCCTTAGCTTTAACAATAATTAGTATTGTGGTTATTTTGTTGAACTATTTATGGTTTTTAATCCAAATTTTTAATATTTTTAATTAGGCTTAAGTTCATGAAATTTAATTTTTTTTATTAAATTATTTTTATGAAGAAAGGAATTTTACAACATGAAAATCAATCAAAATTGTTATTGATAATCTTTCATTCTTGACGTGGCTCGGGCTCGAACCCTGGCCGGCAGGTTACCATGACATGTTGACTATGTTGACTAGTGACGTCAGCAGTCGTCGATGGCTGCGAGTGTAAGACGGCAAATCCATCTGAGGAGATCGAGTGGTTGCGATCGAAACATGTCATGGTAACCTGCCGGCCAGGGTTCGAGCCCGAGCCACGTCAAGAATGAAAGATTATCAATAACAATTTTGATTGATTTTCATGTTGTAAAATTCCTTTCTTCATAAAAATAATTTAATAAAAAAAATTAAATTTCATGAACTTAAGCCTAATTAAAAATATTAAAAATTTGGATTAAAAACCATAAATAGTTCAACAAAATAACCACAATACTAATTATTGTTAAAGCTAAGGCACGAGCTCTATGTGTACATTTGTCCTTCAAGTTGTGCTGAAAAAGGTCAACAGAAAAGAGAAAGACAAAGTGAAAAAACAAAAAAATGTACTTGGACTTCAAGAAAAATTCTTGACGAAAGTACGAAAAAACAGAAGTAAAGGAAAAAACATGTAAAAATCAATTAAAATGGATAATCATTCAGGAAAGCAAATTTCGATCTACCAAATGTTAAAATACAATTTGGTTTAAGGATTGATGTTTGACTAGTGACGTCAGCAGTCGTCGATGGCTGCGAGTGTAAGACGGCAAATCCATCTGAGGAGATCGAGTGGTTGCGATCGAAACATGTCATGGTAACCTGCCGGCCAGGGTTCGAGCCCGAGCCACGTCAAGAATGAAAGATTATCAATAACAATTTTGATTGATTTTCATGTTGTAAAATTCCTTCATAAAAATAATTTAATAAAAAAAAATTAAATTTCATGAACTTAAGCCTAATTAAAAATATTAAAAATTTGGATTAAAAACCATAAATAGTTCAACAAAATAACCACAATACTAATTATTATAATAAATGTTATGAGAATTTGATTATGAAATCTTGTGCAATGCTGTTTATGGTATTCCTATAGGTTATGTTTACCTTTTTATTAAATGTATGAAAACATTGTGTGACTTATTGCATAATATAGGACAAAATGGAAATAATAATGCGATTATTCTATGCATTAATATTGCAAGTGTATGGGCTGCTTAAGATATGTACGTCTTCACCAACATTGGCAATTTGTCGAAGCTATTCCACGACGTTATCGCATGTGTTAAGACATCACAAATTACTCGGTGTGTGACATTTAAAAGACTGTCAGATTTTTGACAATTACTCAAAAAATAACATTGGCACCACTGTATTGCTTTCGAAACCCAAAATAAATGTTTTTTTGTTTTTATGAAATAGATTTTCTCTGATTTGGATTTTCATATAAAACTGAAAATTAATTAAAATGTCTTCGGTCTCCAAAGTCGCAGTAAGTATTATAAAACTCTAAATTTATTTTGTACACGGAATTTTTTTAATTTGTCCATATGTTAGCCGTCAACAAGTGCCGGGACATCGTCGAATGCCAACGCGCCATCATCTTCTACACCAACGGCTCCGGCCAATGTACAAGAATTTAATATACGTGTACCCAAAAATTTACGTAAAAAACATCATGTAATGCGTTTTAATGCCACACTCAATGTGGATTTCGCCCAGTGGCGTAATGTGAAATTAGAGAGAGAAAACAATATGAAAGAGTTTAAGGGCGCAGAAGAAGAGATGCCGAAATTTGGTGCTGGCTCCGAGTACAATCGGGATTTGCGTGAGGAAGTGCGTCGCAAAAAATTCGGTATTATAGCTAAGAAATATAGACCAGAAGCTCAGCCTTGGATTTTAAAAGTAGGTGGGAAAAGTGGCAAAAAGTTTAAAGGTATTCGAGAAGGCGGAGTAAGTGAAAATGCTGCATTTTATGTTTTTACTCATGCACCTGATGGTGCCATCGAAGCTTATCCATTGAACGAGTGGTATAATTTCCAACCCATACAACGTTATAAGTCCCTGTCTGCAGAGGAAGCTGAGCAGGAGTTTGGCCGACGTAAGAAGGTGATGAACTATTTCACACTTATGTTGCGTAAACGTTTAAAGGGTGATGAAGAGGAAGAAAAGGATCCCGAAGAGATCAAAGTTAAGGGGGCCGGAAAAAAACCAAAAGAACTTAAGATTAGTGAAATGGATGAATGGATCGATTCCGAAGAAGAGTCTGATTCGGACAGTGATGCTGAGGAGAAAAAGAAAAATGAAGAAGACAGTGATGATGATGGTAAGAAAGTTAAAAAGGGCAAGGGGATAGAAAAAAAGAAAAAGAAACGTGACGTTGACGATGAGGCCTTTGAAGAATCAGATGACGGTGATGAAGAGGGTCGTGAAATGGACTATGACACTGAATCTAGTGAAGAGTATGTTATGCTAAATATTAGAATGAAGTTTAGTTTTGCTTATTCATTTTTTTTTACAGCGAACCCGATCCAGAGGCCAAATTGGACAAAGACATGAAATCGGTGGCAGAAGAAGATGCTTTGCGAAAACTTTTAACCTCAGACGAAGAAGATGAAGAGGATAATAAATCTGACGAATCAGACAAGGATGACGACGAGAAAAAAAAGAAAGATAAAACGAAGGAAGACAGTAAAGATAAAAAGAAGTCTAAAAATAAAGCCAAAGACGATAAAAAGGGTATAGTAATATTATATTTAAATCAAAATCATTTTGTGGTTATTCCCCCTTATTTTTTAGATTCGTCTAGTGACTTTAGTTCTGACAGCAGTGATTCCGAAGATGATAAATTCAAGAAAAAGGATAACTTAAAATCCATGAGCAACCAAAACTCTCGTTCTGCCACACCCACATTTAATAACGATGCTAATAAACGTAAAGTAAACAGTATGCCAAGTGATCTTACTGCCTCTGAAAACAGTAATAGTCCTGTAAGCACTCCAGCTAAAAGACCTAAAACTGATATATCCACACCATCATTGCCTTCAACATTTGCTGGTGTTGTTTCATCAAACAGCAAAGAGTATGTTATTTAAAAAAAAATTTGTACACATTTCCTAAACTTTTACTTTTGTAGCGACTATGGCATTACCGAAGAAGCAGTTCGTCGTTACCTTATGCGTAAGCCGATGACAGCCACTGAATTATTAACAAAGTTTAAAAATAAGAAAACCGGAGTATCTAGTGACCGTTTGGTTGAGACTATGACGCAAATTTTAAAGAAAATCAATCCTGTTAAACAGACTATACAGGGTAAAATGTATTTAAGCATTAAGGTAAATAAGTAGTAATCAATTTTGGCAACAAATTAAATATATTTTCATGTTGTAAGGTAAAACTAATTGTTTAAATCAAAGTTTGTAAACTAAAAAAAAAATAAATAAATATCAAATATCTTGAACGGTTAAGCATGTACAGAATATTCATATATTTGATGAAAAAAAAAAATAATAAGTATTTATTTACTGCCGGAATATAGTTTGAAGCTGATTAATCTCACTAACATTATATAGTAAATCACCCTTATTGTGTTTGGCGTATTTAAAATACGCCTACGACTGTTTGGTAATAGATTAAAGAGAACGTGAACTTTTTTCCTTTAATCTATTACCAAACTGTCGTAGGCGTATTTTAAATACGCCAAACACAATAAGGGTGAATGTCTTTTTCTAGTATATGAGAAATGGAACCGTAATTTTGTTTATTTTCTTAATATTTGAAATCTATAAAAATATAACTTTTAGTGCAAAATTACGACCAATTTTTTATTTATTAATTTCAGTTTTAAATTTATGCCGCTGTAAAGATTTAAAAAATTGCATACTAAAATATATTTTTGTTTTAACATTTTATAATTTTTTATACTCTAAATGTTAGAAAATAAATATTTTGCATAAACGAGAAAATTCTGAATAATTCGATGTATCATAACTAAAAATATTTAAAAATAAACTAAAACTTGTTTACATCTAATTAAAATGTATTCCTGCTGAATTAAAGGCCAAAAGAAGACGCATAAAATCATCCAAATCCATTGACCGTGCACGAGAATTATCCATATTTAAATTAGTTAAAATGCCTACCACTTTATCTTGCATTGAAAAGTTCTCCTCCAAAGGCTAAAAAAACAAAATTAATTTATTTCAAAAATGCAATTAAACTTATTTAAATTTTACTAGTGGGATTTAGAAAAATCGAATCTTTTCTTTAAAGTAAAACTGAGTAATTACAGATTGTTAAATTAAGAACTTATGTGTTGTTTCCAGGTGACAAACAATTAATTGTGTAGTTAAATTTTTATAAAAATCACTCAAAAAACAGTGGTTTTCATATACATTTTTCTACACAATCAATTGTTTGTCACCTGGAAAAAGACAGGAATCTTAAATACCCTTCACTATATTCAATTGTAAATAAAGTCAATTGTTCTGTTGGTCATATGGTATTGGCGCTATCGTGGTAGAATCTTTGATCCGCAAACATATATCCATAGGCGCTTGTATAAATAATGTGTTGGATTTGTTGATTTTTATAGCCAAAAAGAGCACATTTGAGCTTAATTTTATCAACGTAGCTGGTTTTGTATGGAGACTATCTTAACAAACCACTAAATTCTAGAGACATTTGTACAGGGGCCATTTACCAGGCCATAATACCCTGTTTGTGATATAGTTGGATTCGCAAATCCATTCCAACTGTGCAAGTACATAAGACTTGCCATTGGAAAGGCAACGAATTTATCAGTGATTGTGTCATCCAGCCGACCACTTCGTTTTGCAAGAAACAGTGCGCTACTTTTCCGATAAAAAGTTACCTTTACATCGGATTTTAATGGATTTCATATTTTAAATACGCCAAACACAATAAGGGTGAATATCTTTAGTTTTTCTAAAACCTTTGGACGAAGTTTCCTGATGATCTGGCCTAAGCAACCAGTAAAATGCGCATATCCCGTCAACAATAAATTTCAGTGTTTTTATCGAAAATACAAATTGTGAATTGAGCAAGACAAACAAAATCTTGTTAAGTGATTTTACAAAACTTTTAATGATTTTTTTTGCAATTTAGCTCTTTTTAACTTATTTTTTAAAACCAAAAAATACAATCTAGATGGGTGCAAAAATGATAAACAGAAGATTAACTCAAAAATGCCATTTTCGATTTTTATCAAATAGTTAAAAATTTTTAGTAACAATAAATATTAAAAATGGCTTAAATTGTTGAATGGCTTTGCCTATTGTGATTATTTTCTGCCTCTCGCCCAAGGAACCAACAATAGTCGCCCAAAATCGCCTCATGATACGCCCTTTGACACCGACGTTCCATTTCTTGTATTTGTTGGTGTAAACGCTCACCGTGCCCGTCACTTACATCGCCAAGGTTATTTGGAAGGAAAATTAAGCGCAGAAGGTGTATTTTTAAAGACATATTAACTCCTTTTTTAAGTAATAAATAAAACTGAATGTTAATTTAATAAAATAAATTAAAACAAAATCGTGTTAAAAGCTGTACCAACTTTCTCATAGCTTTTTCACAATTTTTGAATGACGTCTTCCTTCTTGGATCCTTAAATTCTGCAGAAAGCTTTATACAACCAAACCAACTGACTTCCATGCCTTTGACTCTTCCTAAGAGACAAAATCGAATCAAATTTGAAATCTTTCAGTAGCTTTGTAATTTGTAGTCCCATTAAAAATAAACCCTTCTTTAACTTTGGCAACTGATACGTTGTGAAAAACGGTTTTCATGTATTCAAATGCGACACTGTTTTCACTTTTTAGCAAAGCTTTGACGAAATTTTTAAACAAGCCAAGTTTAATATGTAATGGTGGCAAAATAATGTTTTCCCTTTTTAACAGAGCTTTGTATGACATTATAGTGGCCTTGCATAAAATTAACTCTATCCGTCCAATCTTTTCGAGCATAGTCTTCGTGTTGCGCTCGGCTGTCCTAATTGCACAAAAACAGCAATATTTTGTGTAGCCTTGTTGCAAACCAGTCATCATGTCAACCGCTTTTAGATCGGTGCAAATTTTAAAGTTATGCTGTTTATACTCTATCAGACCCAGTAATTTAGACATGGACTCATACAATTATTTAAACTTAACTGCTCGCGTTACTGGAATTGAGTTTTTTTTAGTGATTTCATTAACAAAATTCAATGTTTCTTATATTTACAGCGTTTGTTTTTCAAATTCTGCGTATTTACTTCCATTAGGTTTTTGATTTAATAAAATGGGAAAAGTGGTTAAATTTAGTAAATCTTCTATAGCTTTGTCATTTTTGCACCAATCTGGCTCTTCTTGGACACAAAATGTACGAACTGGTTATATTAGAATATCTCGAAAACTGTTCTACTTTTGACCATTCTGAGTTCATATTCGGATTCATTTTACATAAAGATGAAGTATCAGATACATTTGGTCAAAAAACTGTCACGTAGTGTAATTTTACAGTCGTAATTTGTTTTTGTTTCTGATTTAATAAAATTTAGTATTGCTATCTGTTAATATTTTATTGAAGATATGTTACTGTTGTGACATTTAAATCTAATTGATATTAAACCATATATCGCAAAAAATATTGGAAAATTCCATCCTTTGGAATTTTTTTTTTTTTATTCTTTTTCGCTTTCACATTTTTTGTGCATATAAAAATTTTCCCCTGTTATAACATATCAACGGAAGGCGATAAACAAAGTTGAAACAATTGTTTTACTCGAATTGCAATCAGTTAGTTATTAAAGTCTGCAAATCTCACTACTCAAAGAAAACACTATTTAAATTATAAACATACCATATTCCTAATCGACAAATGCAGCTTATAATTCTTTTCCAACATTTCCATGACCGATTTAGTTTTGAAGGCAGCAGCTAATGTTTTATTTTTACGCAAAAATGCAATACGTGTTAAGCCATCCCATTCAGTGAAATTAACAGGAGGCGGAGGATTTTTTGGCTCCAAACGGACTACACTTGATTCTACTTTCGGTGGAGGTTTAAAATTATTTTTACCTACTTTCATTAACATATCAACACGTGCCAAAAGTTGGGTATTTATACTTAAACGGCAGAAGAGCTTATCACCGGGCTTGGCAACTAAACGTTGGGCAAACTCACGTTGAAACATAAGAACGGCACAACGAAAGAGAGGGCGATGCAATAATAACTTGAATATTAACGGAGAACTGATCTGATAAGGAATATTGGCAATGCACAAATCAAAGAATGGCAGATCAGCTTTTAGAAAATCTCCGATAAGCATTTGTAGTTTGGGTTGTAGAGGAGTAGCTTGTACACGTTTTTGTAATTCAGCCGCTAAGCGTGTATCAATTTCACAAGCAACTACTTTTTTACATTTTTCCAACATGCGTACTGTCATGTTACCGGTACCAGGACCAATTTCCAACACTACGTCTGTTGGACGCAAGGCGGCTTTTTCCAACATGCTAGTAATGACCAAAGGATTTTTCAAGATGTGTTGCCCAAAATCCTTGTTGAAAACAATACCTATGTATAAAGAAATGGTAGACAAATTTATTTAATATTTTGATTTCATACCTTGTTTTTGGACTTCATTGTGTATCCGTGACTTTTTTTCAGTGCGTTCTTTTGGCATTTCAGTATAAATATTGCAATTTTTATTTAATAATAGGCTCCTTATGAATGATTCTAAACATGTGCTTGTTCCTATTACAATAGTTTATTTACGTTTTCAAGATAAAGGTTGGCAACGTTTTTGATATTATTACCATCTGTTAAAGCTGTGCTTTTCAAACTAGGTTTTCAAAAGTGCACAATTTTCTATTTAAGCAAAACATCCCAAACAATTTGTAATGTCCAAGATAAGGCCCATGACAACTGAATATTGCTTATATTAAAGGCCACACCATCAAGTTTTGCCTTTCAGTTCCTTTTTTTTACTAACACACTCAAACTTTTTAAATTGACCACGACATTGCTTCCATTTTCAGCTTTCCATTTGTTTGGCAATTTTACTTTCAATTAAACAGCTGATTACATGTTTGTCTTTAGTGCCGGTTCACACACGTCAAGTTTGACTAGTCAAGTCTTGAGTTTTTAGGAGAGAGGGGAAAAGAAATGGCATCCTCTTTTCCCGTCTCTCCTAAAAGATCAATACTTGAAGAGTCAAACTTGACGTGTGTGAACCAGCACTTATAAATGTTTTTCTTGATGACATATTGAAAGTAAATTGCTTACAAATTGACTGCAGCCTACGTCTCAGCTTTCAATTTATGTTAATATTGACAAGCAGTATATGTAAAAGACTATCAAGAACAACTTGATCAGGTGGCCGCAGGATTACCTCTGCATTTAGTTTTGTTGCTTGTCAAAAATAGCATACTAAACACCAACGCATTTTTATATAAAATTAAAATGTTCACTTTTTTATAAAAGGAATTAATAGTTTTACTTTAATATTTATATATGTTTTATTATAAAAATTTTTTTCACACTTTTGAATCAAATTTTTCACATAAATGTTTTATTTTATTATGGCGCAAAAGCAAACGTATTTTTTGACGTTTGTGAATTTTATTTTAAATTCGCCGTGGAGACAGCTGATGAACGGCTGACGAGTTGCACTTACCTTTTTAAATTCGCCTTGATACATAGTTTTTGACTATCTATAAAGTTTTTCTACCAACGAAATACATCAAGGCGAATTTAAGAAGGTAAACTCAATTCGTCAGCCGTTCATCAGTTGTTTCTACGGCGAATTAACAAAAAATAGGGAAACGTCAAAATATAATTTTGTTTATGTTTTGCGCCAAAATAACCGAAAAAATTTCATAGAAAAACTTAATTAAAGGGAATTTAATAATCTCTTTTATAACCCAAACAAAATTTTTATTTTGTTTTTCAATCAATTTTTGCCTTGACAGCATTTTTGACAGCCGCCTATTAAATTGCAAAAAATACATGGGGCTTTTTGTAGTTGTAGAGTTGCACTTACCTTACTAAATTCGCCTTGAAATACATGTTTTTGCCTTGTTGTAGAAACTGCATGCATGGTACGCATGGCCTGCGAACAACTTCAACAATCCAAAAAAAGTGATAAAGATATCAACAACAAAAGCTCTTGTTTGTGTAAAAAATGGTCAAAAACAATTGCATACAAAAATACAACTCTGCAAAAAATCAGCAGGCGTTTCGCGCAGACCTACTAATTGAACCATGCCTACTATGCTAAGAAAAAGGAGAATTCATAAAAGGATAACTGGAGAGATCAGCTGACTATTTTTAGCTACATGCAACTGAATTTGACAAATAAACTTGATATTTTTTAGAGCGAATTCGGACGAGTCTAACTGATATGAATTTGCCTTGACCAAGGCGAAATTATAACTGGAAGCCAGGGGTTTTAGATGTAGTGATTTCTTGCGAACGTGGCAACTTAAAAACCTATTTGGCGACGAAATTTTTTGTTTGGCGATATGGCGATTTTTCGCAAAATACATATAAAAAAGTTGACGATTTCTAAAACGCATTTTATCTTCTTTTTTTTTTGTATACCCTTCAGCGAAGGTAAAGAGGTACACTGAATCAAAAAACGCTATTTAAAACAAAATTTTGCGTTTTTATTTTAAAATTGCAGCAATTTTTTTGAAAAAATATTAAAAACAAAAATGTTCAATTTTATTTTAAAAAGAAACGGTGTGGTTTACAAAATTAGGCAATAAAAATCATATTTAAAACAAAAATATATGTTTTTGTATCAAAAAATATTATTTTTAACTAAAACTTTTAAGAAAAAAAAGGTTTTCTTTTATGTTAAAAGGCAACACTTTTGTTTTTACTATAAGAAGCAGAAAACACATTTTAAAATTAAAAATTTTACGTTTTTGTTTTAAAAAGTTTAAAATTTTGAAAAACGTATTAAAATCATATCAGTTTTGTTATTGAAAATAAAAAAAAGCATTTTAATTTTAAAAGTGGACAACAACCTATATTATAAACATATGTCAATTTTTCTAAAACAGTGTTAACGCCATTTTTTTCAAGCGTCATTAAAAAAATATAGCTCGGTGCAGTATATTTTAAAAAGTTAAAAAATTAAAGTGTTTGAAAAAGAGAAAACATTAACTATAAAAACGATTTAATATATTTTAACAAAAATTTTAATTATACGTAATCCAAAGAATATTGTATTCCATAAAAAAAAACATGTTTGCTTGAAAAGTATTACATTAAATATGTACATCCAATGAATTTTTGTAATTATTTTAGCACATAAAAAACAAGTTGTATCATCATCATATATATTATTTCTAAAGCACTTTTTTTTTGTCGATTGCAAATATCTCCCATACCACCGCATCAAATTTAATGAATGATATCTCATTTTAAAGCTTATTTCTGACACTAATGACGAAAAATAATAAGAAATTGAAAAGTTAATATTTTCATTGATAAAAATTATTTTTTAAAATGTATTAAAGTTACTAAAATTTCTATTAATTATTTTCATTTTATGTTACAAAAAAGACAACTAACGGTGCGAAGTATTCGCACGGGTCATCTAGTATATATTATTTCTAAAGCACTTTTTTTTGTCGGTTGCAAATATATCCCATACCACCGCATCAAATTTAATGAATGATATCTCATTTTAAAGCTTATTTCTAACACTAATGACGAAAAATAATTAGAAATTGAAAAATTAATATTTTCATTGATAAAAATTACGGTGCGAAATATTCGCACGGGTCATCTAGTTATTTTATAATATTAAATACATCTAATCAATTCTTGTAAATATTTTAGAGCATAAAAAAAAAGTTGTATAATAATATAAGTATTTTTAGTTGTTTAAGCTAAAGGCCTTTTTTATAAAATATATTTATTTATTTCTATCGATATTTCGCTAACCCTTGGTTAGCATCGTCAGTAAATTAAATTTACAAAATTTTAATATGAATAACACAAAAAAAAATAAAATAACAAAATTTTGAAAATTTGTTTCCTAATTTAAATTCAAACACCATTTCAAGAAGCTATAATAACAATAATAAAATTTAATTAAAGCAAAATAAGAATTTGGTTATATGGTCTTCTAAGACCAAAAAATCGTGCAACGTATGTAAAACAGGTTTTCGAAAAATTTAAAAATATCAAGGACCGGAATTTCGAAAATCCGTTTTACATACATTGCACGATTTTTTAGTCTTAAGCTTCGTACAGACGATGGTCAGATCTTACAATGTTGTCATTAAAATTGCCTAAAAATGTCTTGCAACTGTCTGAACATTGTAAGCTCATTTTCATTTGGCAGATGTGTAAAATTAATGCATCTGACAATGGCACCATTGTCAGAAAAATTACAATATTGTAATATCTGACCATCGTCTGTACGAAGCTTTAGAAGATCCCTAGTGAAATTTGGTACAGAAAATATTCGTCGAGCATTTTAACCCTCTTAAGTGCCGTTTTAGTATACTTTTGTGTGGAAGTTAAAAAAAAGGACAAAAATGAGCCCTCAAAGAATCGCCATACAATTCTACTGAAGACATCTGAAATAGTCTTTAAGCTCAGAAGTACATTTAGTATATTTTTTGACTTGTACCAAACACATTTTCAAGAAATTCAAAAATTTCCATGCCCGAAATTTCGAAAATCTGTTTTACAAACATTGCATAAACTTTTGGTCTTAGAAGACCCCTAGTAGAATTTGATGCAGAAAATATTTTTTTGACTTATACCAAACGCCTTTTCAAAAAATTCAAAAACTTTAGGGGACAATATTTCGGGAACCCGAGCTAACTTTTCAAAACCCTTTGGCAGATTTGCTCTACCAATAGTCTAGTTTCATTTCGCGTTTCAAGTATTGAGGTTGGGTTTTTTTGTTACACAGTGTAATATAAAATGAAATGGTTTTCTTTGAATATTGTTTGAAGAATTCCATTGAAGACTTATCAATTCCTTTTTTTTTCTGACACGTTTATTGTTTTAATTTTACAAAGTTTTTTGCTTCTCCATGATATTTTACAGCGGTAAGATATGAATATTACGTGTCGATTCCTTCCAAAAAGTGAAAAAAGAAAAGTTTTGGGTGAATACACTCTTCTTG
Source organism: Pollenia angustigena (assembly GCA_930367215.1). Taxonomy (NCBI): domain Eukaryota; kingdom Metazoa; phylum Arthropoda; class Insecta; order Diptera; family Polleniidae; genus Pollenia; species Pollenia angustigena. The sequence goes on along the minus strand of OV884056.1, from coordinate 93,853,464 downwards.
ATCAAGTGCGATATGTTGCATGTTCTATATTTTTGTGTTCGGTTGTACAAAATTTACAACTGTAAGAATTTTTTTAAATTCTTTTTTTTTACCATTACTTTTATTTAAGATACTCACTCATACTTCCCTAGCAGAGAACGGCTTTGTGCAATTGTAAAAAAATCGCATTAAATGAACAGCAACAAAAACTCACTTGCGGTCATACAATCAAACTTGCGCAACCGCAAATATTCGCTGCTGGTGTGCAGTCATTCAAATAATGCACATCGTGCTTTGTTATTTATACACCCAACAAACACGGAGGTTTGACTTCAAATTGAAAATGATTTGAAATCAAACGTTTGTCGTTTGAGAAAATCATTTGAAAATCATAGCGTTCTCAACAAAAAGGGGACATTATTTTCAAATTGAAAAATGCCTTTATTTTCAACTTGCTTTCAAACGTAATTCTCAAATGTTTTTCAAATGTGGATTACAATACAATGTGGAATATAAATAAAAATATTTTATTTTTTTTAATTTAAATTTATTATTTATTTAAATAAACTGTGAGATAAACATTCAGCACCATAGCTAAAAGATGAAATAATGTTCTTTCCGTTTTTAATTCTTGGAAAGACAAACTACTTGGCTCCCTTTTATTTTGAGGATTGTAGCACCGCAATCGTTCAACAAACTTTCTTCACATTCCCGTTTTATTTTCCTTTTTTTCGTATTTTTAATCATTGTAATTACTCACAAATAATTTTTATTTTTCACAAGAAATAAGCTGTTCACATTATATTCAAATTTATTTTTAATAGTAAAACACATGTAATCACAAAGTAAAAAATGTAACTTTAATCGCCATTTTTAATGATACCATTTATTTTTCGCTTAAGTATTGCCAAGTTTATTTTTTATTTGAATTTAACATTTGACAAACATTTGACATCAAATTGATAAAACATTTGATATCAAATGTTTATTTTCAAATCATTATCAATTTAAATTTAAATGTTAAATCAAACAACTGAAAAAAGTTTGAGAATTGTGTTTGATGTCAAATGATAAAGTCATTTCATATCAAAGGTTTGACTTCTTGTTTGTTGGGCAATCGTTATCTTCGTTTTTTAATAAAGATGTTTGTGTGTTCGAAACGACAATGATTGTTTTGGTAAAGAAAAATAAATACAAACAAAAAAGCCAGAAATGAAGCAATTATTACTCATTTATTCATTCAGCATTAACTATGTAGTACAAGAAAAAAAAAAAATTAAATGAAACTAAACGCACATATCGCTCATTTGCTGCAAGACCGGCATAACTCAAAAAATGAAATTTTGGAGTGAGAGATGCAGAATTGTTCGCTTTGTTTTTCTTTATATTGTGTATTAAATTCATCTTCATATCTTTTCTACTTTCCCAGTTTGAAGAGAATGTGTCTTCTTTTTTTATAAGTTAGAGCAAATCAAAAACTTTAAATGCGTTTATCTCGAAATAGATTTTTTTTGAGTTATGCCGGTCTTGCAGCAAATGAGCGATATGTAGGTACATACATACAAACAATTTCCATAGAAACAGACTCTTTTTTTCATCTTAAAAAGTACAGTAGTTCTGTACAATGTATTCTTGTTATTGTTGTTAATTTAAACAAAGCGTCTCATCGAGTGGTTTATTGTTGTTATTGTTCCTAATGTGAACAAAGCGTCTCATCGGGTGGACAATGACTACTTGAATGCAAAAGTATTAGAATTTGTTCCTTTTGAATTTACACAGTTGTGTTATATTGCGTGCGCAACAAAAATGCAAAAAAAAAACTCAATAAACAACGAATAAATGCAAAAATGAAATGTGTACGAATCGATGTAAAAATTACCAACGTTGAACTTTGTTTTGCAAGCAAAGAGTGAATGTAAATTTTAGCGTATGAATAAATCAAGAAAAATAGTGATTTTGCAGTTCTCTGTTCCCTAGGTTAAAGAAACAAAAGTAATAATCAAAAAGCTTACAAATTGTTAAATAAAAGAAAAAATTTAAATAAAAATTAAACCAAAACAAAAAGTGAATAAATATTGATTAATTTAACTTGCTTGTGAAGTCTTTATTTGGCTAAATACAAACTTTAAAGACTTTTTTTTGTTATGTTAATTTTTTAGAGTTGTAAAAGTGTGAAGAACTTCTTGGACTTAAGTAATGAATAACAAAAAAATTATTCATGTTCTTTTGAATAATTAAACCCGCCACAAATTAGTAAAATCAGAGAAGTTAAAAAACAAACAAATATAAAGGATTACATAAAATAATTTGTTTGTATTTTAAAAAAATGTTCGTGTTATAAAAAGTATTTAATTTTGCGTTCGCGAACTCTTTTGGACAATAGCTTTTTATGAGAGCAAACTTTTCAGTTTTCTTATTTACTGCATTTTACTGTAAAAGTACTCGAACGTACCTATTATCGTTTTAATTTTTTCCAAACAATTAGTGGTGTCAATATTTGTTTCCAAACTGTAATAGCGTGCAGAAACCGCTCAAATCGTTTTAAAAATAACTGATGGATTACGTTTATATTAATATTTTAATATGTATATGTATGTATTATTTCCATTTTGCACTACCCCAACAAACACGAAGTCAAACCTTTGATATGAAATGACTTTATCATTTGACATCAAACACAATTCTCAATCGTTTTTCAATTGTTTGATTTAACATTTAAATTCAAATTGATAATGATTTGAAAATAAACATTTGATATCAAATGTTTTATCAATTTGATGTCAAATGTTAAATTCAAATCAAAAATAAACTTGGCAATACTAAAGCGAAAAATAAATGTAATCAATAAAAATGGCGATTAAAGTTACATTTTTTACTTTGTGGTTACATGTGTTTTACTATTTAAAATAAATTTTAATATAAAGTGAACAGCTTATTTCTTGTTAAAAATAAAAATTATTTGTGAGTAATTACAATGATTAAAATACGAAAAAAAGGAAAATAAAACGGCAAAGTGCAGAAAGTTTGTTGAACGATCGGGTTGCTACAATCCTCAAAATAAAAGGGAGCCAAGTAGTTTGTCTTTTCAAGAATTAGAGGACGGAAAAAACATTATTTCATCTTTTAGCTATGGTGCCGAATGTTTATCTCACAGTTTATTTAAATAAATAATGAATTTAAATTCAAAAAGTAAAGTATTTGTATTTATGTTCCACATTGTCCCAACAAACACGAAGTCAACCTTTGATATGAAATGACTTTGACATCAAACACAATCCTCAAACGTTTTTCAATTGTTAGATTTAACATTTAAATTCAAATGGATAATGATTTGAAAATAAACATTTGATATCAAATTTTTCATCAATTTGATGTCAAATGTTTGTCAAATGTTAAATCAAATCAAAAATAAACTTGGCAATACTAAAGCGAAAAATAAATGTAATCATTAAAAATGGCGATTAAAGTTAAATTTTTTACTTTGCGGTAACATGTGTTTTACTACTAAAAATAAATTTTAATATAAAGTGAACAGCTTAGTTCTTGTGAAAAATAAAAATTATTTGTGAGTAATTTCAATGATTAAAAATACGAAAAAAAGGAAAATAAAACGGGAAAGTGAAGAAAGTTTGTTGAACGATCGCGGTGCTACAATTCTCAAAATAAAAGGGAGCCAAGTAGTTTGTCTTTCCAAGAATTAGAGGACATTATTTAATCTTTTAGCTATGGTGCCGAATGTTTATCTCACAGTTTATTTAAATAAATAATAAATTTATATTAAAAAAAATAAAATATTTTTATTTATATTCCACATTGTATTATAATCCACATTTCAAAAACATTTGAGAATTACGTTTGAAAGCAAGTTGAAAATAAAGGCATTTTTCAATTTGAAAATAATTTCCCCTTTTTGTTGAGAACGCTATGATTTTCAAATCATTATCAAACGTTTGTCGTTTGAGAAAAAGTTTGATTTCAAATCATTTTCAATTTGAAATCAAACCTTCGTGTTTGTTAGGGTATTATAATCCACATTTAAAAAACATTTGAGAATTACGTTTGAAAGCAAGTTGAAAATAAAGGCATTTTTCAATTTGAAAATAAATTCCCCTTTTTGTTGAGAACGCTATGATTTTCAAATCATTATCAAACGTTTGTCGTTTGAGAAAACGTTTGATTTCAAATCATTTTCAATTTGAAATCAAACCTCCGTGTTTGTTGGGTATATAATGCAATAAGTTGAACAAACGTTTCAATTAAGATATCGGGCGATAAAAAAGGTAAAAATAACCTATGTATAAGTATGTGTTCATACGGCTCATGTCTTATTGACAAGATTGCTACTTTATAGGTGAGAGGGACGAGGGGAAAAGAAACGAGTACACAGATGCATGTACTGTCTTAACGTTTTGCTTTCTTATTCGTTGTTTAATTTTGTTTTTGTTTTCAATATCAAAACAAAGAAAATAAAAAACATTTCGTCAAAATGACATGATTCATTTGAACACCAATTCATGTTCAAAGAATAAAAAGGAAGAATCTTGTCAATAAGACATGAGCCGTATGAACTCAGCCTAAGCAAAAGAACATTTTACAATGTTTGCAACACATTTAACAGTATATTGCACTTCTTTATGTATAGAAAAATAGAAAGGGGATTAGAAGTGTTTTGAACTATGTTGGCTGCGATTGTATCATTTATATAAGCGTATCCAAGCAAGGCAGAACGGTAACCCCTCGTTATTCAATAAAAATCATTAAAGTTTATTTTTAGGTCATTTTTTATTTATTAATAATTAATTTATAATTATATTTCTTTGTTTTTTAATTTATTTTTTATAAGGTACTCCAAATAAGGATTTTGTTTATTAAAATAATACATTAAAAATTAAAATACATAAAAACAATCTATTACTTTGTTTTCATAAATACTTAAAAACTAAAGCAAATTTTGAGAAACTTTATATATTATTTAAATCTGTTTCCATTTAATTGCAGTATGTATTGTATTCAGTTTTAATAAAAAAATAAGTTATTATTTCGAATTTAAGATCTCAAATTAAATTTTATAAAAAAAATTTTAATTGATTTACATATTTACAAAACTTTCGAAAAAATATCAATGGGAATAGAGACGATTGCGGGGTAAATACTGCCGCACGAAATTAGAAAACGGGCATTGATGTTTCTCTTTAATATGATTCTTAAAAACTTTTGAAATTGAATGGTTAAATTTGAATTTTATGGTTAAACGTCAAATTGTAGCTTGCAACAAAAAACGTAACACCTGAACATATCGATCCCTAACCGCGAAAATAACGTAAGCGCCAAAAATCAAATTTTACAGGATAGAGTTTTTTTTTTATTTTATTTCATATAAATTTTGTATGAAATTTGTCGCTTACGATAAAATTGTTCTTGCTATAAAATCGTAACGTTACCTTATGTGATCATGACCAGGGTTGATAAAGTTGGTACATGTACTTTTTTTTGTACAATTAAAAACCAAAAGCTACGCTGGTACCCCCGTGATTCATTTGGTGCAAATTTTTCAAACCTACATATTTATAATTGATATCAACTCCTATTTACTGTCCAATGAATATAAGTGGAGTGTAGTGCAATTAGTAAACAAAACAGCTATGATATTTTGCTTTTGCTCTTTTGCAAGACCATTTGCACCAAACACCGAACTCCACTATTGTGAATAGATTTTTGCAATCGTTCATTGAACGACTGCTTATGCCACATACTAAATTTAGTTTCAGCGGCAGTATATAACCGTGCATTTTCTGATGATTTTGACAAGTTTTCAAAGATATAGGAACCACTTCTGCAAAAGTTCTATATTCATAATAAATATATTCAAATATTCGTCAACAAGATTGTTGTCACGTTCCTGTCCTGTCCTGTCCTTTTTCTGCAGTACATAATGAAAATTGTATATACAATAAATTTGGAAATGCAATCCGAAGAAGCTCGTATGCACATATTTTTAGAACGCTTAAAAATTTTATTTTCGTTTAAAATTTGAAATTGCATTTTGAGAAATATTCGTCAATTTTCCACAATAAAAGACGATAAATTCTAAAAAGTGTATGAAAACGAGCTGGATGCAATCAAAAATAAAAATAAATGGATTTCTCGACCCTAAAAACCGCATGATTCAGGTCTGGCTAGACCAAATACTATTTGTTTGTCTCTATTTTTGAATATTTTGGAAAACTAACTATTTTAAAAATTCTGGGGCTCGAAATTCCTTTTTGACCTATGGTGTCTTTGGCAAAGTTTATTGAAAGAACTTATAGAACAAGAAGTGCGATATGCTTTTGACGCATATTTTTGCTATCTTTACTTTACATGTACAAATGAATTTACATACCTTTTGTTTTTAAAAATAAAATAAAAAAAAATTTTTAAAAAAAGGATTTAGTTCTATTGGGCCCGAAAAAGTCTTATTTTAAAAGTTCGTTGGTACGATAACCAATATCATCCCTGATCATATTTTAGGTAGGAATGGGCAAAAAAATAGTCGATATATATCGCCGATATTTAAAATACCGATGCATCGATGTATCAATATTGAAATACGACTATCGAATTCGATATTTTTTAAAGTCAGTTTTCATTAAAAACTCAAAATTTTAGCCGTTTTTCAAACAATATTGGCATCACTGCAAGCATCATATGTTTTTATAACCCTGCGGCCACACGGTTAAGTTGTTCTTGATAGTCTTTTACATATGGGTAATTCCAAAGTGTTGAACGTGACAGTCGTACGCATCAAAAATGCAATAACATTTTAAACAAAAAATATTTTGACGTTTTCTTAACCCTTAAATTATAGCACTAAGAAAGCACTGTTATCTATGCTAAAGTTTATGGAGGGTGCGATTCTAGGTCAAAGATAATGGCAAAAGAAGTAGCGGTTCGAACGTGAAAAAAACAGAAATAGTTTTTGTGGCCATGTATAAAAAGGCGTAATTCAGCGAAACCTGGCACAATTTTTTACTCATACTACTCTCAGAATTTTACGTAGCCATGTAACATTAAAATGTCTTGGTTTGATTCCAAAATCTTTTGTATTTTCTTTTTTTAAGCCAAAATCTGGGTCGATAAGTGACATTTCAAACGTGAAATTTTTCTCGTAATAATTTAACTGAATAATGATTAAAATAAAAATTTACCGTTAATCCGAATAACATATTTCTCTTTGAACTCTTCCTTAGATTACAGACCATGTAAGAAATTTTTTTTGGAATAATTTTTATCAAATATCACCTCTTTTAAGAAAGATAAATATTAAAGAAAACATACAATAAAACATTCTCACATATAAGAAATTACGTTTGCACAACTTTGCAGTCTGATTGTTTATCTAAGTGAATATATCGGCAAACCTGAAGTATCGCCGATATATCGGTATCGATATTCGTTAAGCCTAGATTACACAATCTCATAAGTCTTACGTATTCCATAATACTTTGTGAGATAGAAATTTAATGAGTTTTGTTGCGACTGTCAAAAAATCTAATGTAACATGACAGTTTGTGTTCACACCATCACACAAAGTACTTACACATGAAGTAAAATGCAACCCTGATCCAATGAAAAGTATTATTGTTTAGATATTTTTCAAAAAACGATGAAGTCGTATGGGATGTCAAACATTTTTCATAATACTTGTCATTTTCGTGACACATTGCATTCACACTATCCCACTTTGTCATATTACTTGAGTTTTTGACATGTATTAATACAAAGTATAATAGTGTAATCTTGCCTTTACTTCTCTAGTTATAACTGTCAAACACAAATTGTTTACTGGAAGTTAAAGTAATAGGGTATGTTCGGAAATGCATTACTGCCATGCATCTGATGCGTGAATTATGTATCGTCAGTTTACAATTCAGAATTTTTATTTTATAAAAATTAAAAATTATTTGGCAAAAAATAAAAAAATTTTTAATAAGATTTATAATTATGTATATATTTAAGAAATTGCACTTCAAGATTTATGGTTTTTGATTTTTCCGACAATTTTGTAAATATATTTTACGGTATTCAGTAAATTATTTAAAATGTTAAAAGCTTTCAAGAACTACACATTTTAAGATATCTATTCAGATTGGGTTGTTAACCGTTTTTTTTTCATAGCTCGTCTGGTTTAAAGATTTGTGTTGTGTTGTTGGTACATAAAAACATTGGTCAGATAGGTACAACGTTTTTATGTAATATGATGTCATTATTGTTTAGTCTATATATTTTTAACAACCAATTATAAATATTATTTTTTACTACAGTTTTTTGTATTTTGCAATCACTTAATTCTTCTCTCGGATCTGTTTTTTAACAGTTTTTAATGTTTTTGGTTTTATTGTTTGTAACAGTTTTACATTTTAAAATTTTTCTTAATGTTTTCTATATCAATAAATTGTAAATAAGAAGTGAACATTTTTGCCCTCGAAATTTTGCTTTCACGGCATTTTTTAGGGGAAAAGGGAAATTTATTTCACGATAAGGGCGAAGTAAATGAAGTGAGATGTTAGTGTTTGGATTTCATTGGCATTTTATTTGTTGCAAATACTTTGGAGTTTTTTTAAATTTGTGTGTGTGTGTGTGTCACGCATAATATCCCTGCAAATAAAATTGGACACACCTGATCCATTTTGATAAAATGGACTACTCCATTGACTAGTCCGATGTAATGCAAGCATGGACCATGTTATTGTTAAAAAGTGTTTGTAGTGAGACGACATGTCTTCGTTTTTTAACGACATGCTTTCGTTTTTAAACGACTTCAAAACTAATCCTCTTGAGTATACCATGGAGTAGTTTTAAAACTACTCCTTAGTGGTCCAAAGGTGAGTTATATGGTCCTCTCCTAGGACATCGTAATGTTAAAAAGACCAGGTTTTTTCCATACGTTTGGGTTACTTTTGGACTAGTCCTAGTCCCTTGTGGACTACTCTTTACACGAGTGTTTGGACTGGTCCTATTATTGAGTAGCCGTAGGAACACAATTCTTTAAAATGTTTTTTTTTCACTTTTTGGAAAAAATCGACACGTAATAATCATATCTACCCTCTGTAAAGATATCGTGCTATTTTGCCTACTTATTGGAAATGAAACGGTTGTTTTAATAATAACTTTCATATGCCTTAAATATTAAATTAAAATTGTTAATACCCTCTTTATGATCAAGTGCGATATGTTCTCTATATTATTGCTGGTTCACACTCTTCAAGTTTTAGTTGTCAAGTCATGACCTTTTAGAAGAGAGGGGAAAATAATGCCATTATATTTTCCTTCTCTTTTAAAAGCTTAAGGCTTGACGGCTTTTAGACTTGACAAGTGTGAACCAGCACTTAATGCCCAACTATAATATGGTTAAGCTTGCCAAAAATTAATAAAAAGCCTCTCAAAGTGATTTAAAAACACAAAAACAAAATTAAAAAACATTTGATTCCGAAAGATAAGTGCGATCAGTTTCGCACTGTGCTTAAGCAAATGACATAGCCTTTAGCTATTGTTAAAAATATAAACATTAAATTAAAAACACACGACACGTTTCTCACATGGTTTTTGCCGATTACGTTGTTGTAGGGATGCCAATCGGGATTGATTTTAGAAAATCCCGAGATTTCTGGACCCGGGATTTCAAATTCATTGGCTTATTGGAAGAAACTCTGTCCTTAGTCTCGACGGCAATCTTCCACTTTACAACTCCATCTTAAAGCCAATCTGGTTCTATGGTACTCAGTTATGGGGCACTGCCTCCGCCTATAATATCGAAAAAATTCAAAGGCGCCAAAATAAAATTCTTCGAATAATCACAGTTACTCCTTGGTATGTCAAAAACTCAAATATTCACAAGGATCTCAATGTGCCATTAGTTAAAACTATGATTACGAAATATGCAGTAAAATACTTAAAAAGGCTCGAATTAAATGCGAACCAACTAGCTCGAAATATTTTAAATGATAGCGGCCACACTCGCTTAAAGAGAATAGACACTGCAGCACTTACCCATTAAGATGAGCGATAAAAACCTACATATATATGTATGTATGTGTGTGAACAGCACCCGTGATGAAGATAATTTTTGTCTGGCCCTGGCAGGACATAAAAAAAAGTATTAAGATAAGATTTGATTTATTATTGTTAGTTCTTATATAATCGCTGTGAACAAAACAACTTTTTTCAACCGCAATTAATAACAATAATATAAGAAGATTCAATAACCATCTGACGACATCAGCTGTTTTGCAAGTAATTGGATTCTGGCAGCAAATATACATTTAAATCTATTTATTCACACATATTTTGTTTGAAAAACTACATTTATAAATAACTGAAATGCAATTAAAAGTGAATAGAAATAGAAATCAGAATGTATGTATGTATATAATTTTCTGTTTTGAACGATTTTAGGTTATGTCGGATGAAAGCAAAAATTAATAAAGCTTCCGCATTTGTTAATTTTGGCAGACAATTACGTATGGATTTTTTATCTGACAAAGTCACTTAAAGCTTTTAAAGTAACACACAGTCTACGACAGACATGAAATGTTTAAAATTACCACTTTCATGACGTTGTTGTTAGGTATAGACTCATCATGTTATTTTTCTGACGCTTCAAACGTTTTTTCCAAAGACAAACGTTTGATAATGATTTGTAAATCATAACATTCAACAAAGAGGGGAAATTATTTTCAAATTGAAAAATGGCTTTATTTTCAACTTGCTTTCAAACGTAATTCTCAAATGTTTTTTAAATGTGGATTATAATACAATGTGGAACATAAATAAAAATATTTAATTTTTTTTATTTAAATTCATTTTTTATTTCAATACACCGTGAGATAAACATTCGGCACCATAGGTAGCTAAAGTATGAAATAATGTTCTTTCCGTCCTCTAATTCTCGCAAAGACGAAATAATTGGCACCCTTTTATTTTGAAGATTGTAGCACCGCGATCGTTCAACAAACTTATAATTTCTTCACTTTTCCGTTTAATTTTTTTTTACTTCGTCTTTTTAATCATTGTAATTACTCACAAATCATTTTCATTTTTCACAAGAAATAAATCGTTCACTTGTAAAACAAATTTAACCACGAAGTAAAAATTTAACTTTAATCGCCATTTTTAACGTTTACATTAATTTTTCGCTTTAGTATTGCCAAGTTTAGTTTTGATTTGAATTTAACATTTGACACCAATTTGACAACAAATTGATAAAACATTTCATGTCAAATGTTTATTTTCAAATCATTATCAATTTGAATTTAAATGTTAAAATCAAACAATTGAAAAACGTTTGAGAATTGTGTTTGATGTCAAATGATAAAGTCATTTCATATTAAAGGCTATACTTCGTGTTTGTTTGGTTAACACGGTTGTTAAAACTCTTTTATAATATAAAATGACGTATCAGCTTGACAGCAGTCATTTTTTGCTTCTTTTTTTCGATAACATGATTTTCATTGGGCAAACCTTAACATTAATATCAGTACGATATTCCACCTTTAACATATTAATAATTCAACATGTAGTCTTAACATCATGTTTTAATAGCAACTCATGTCTCTTGTAGATTCGGTGTTAAAGTCTGGGGGCTTATCGGGCATTTGGTTTAAAAGAAATAATTGACGTGATCGAAATATGTGCACTGCGCATTACGATTTTCGTATTATTTGTTTCGAATGAACGGAAGTTATACACAGTACACATTGTTCGAACTCGTAAGTTATTTCTTTCGAATCGAAATACGCGGCAGACACCCTGATAAATACTATTTCAATTAAACTTTTTTTTTACAACGAAAAATTGAATTAACAAACCAAACATAGCATTTCGTTGAAAAGAAAAAAGTACTTTTGCAATTTGTGTGTGATTTGTATTAGAGACCTGCCACAAGCCTTCTTACAAATCATTTCATTTTACGCATGCAATGAATCAAATGAGTTGAACTTTTTTCAATTCATTTGATGAATCGTTTTGTGTTTTTGTGTTTTTCGTTTATGTTCATATATGTACATATATATACAAACAAAGTCCTGTGCATTTGCACATAAAGTAGCAAAATAATGTTTTTTCGTAGCTGGCTTACATTTTTATTTTTGTAAATACATATATATGACTATGACTGTATAAACATAATAAACAAAAGATAACAAAACACAAAATTCAAAACGATTCATCAAATGTATTGAAAAAAAGATTCGATTCATTGTGGACGTAAATTGAAATGATTTGTAAGTGGCCTTGTTGCAGGCCTCTAATTTGTATAAATGTTTTGTGGAGTATTTTACGATTTTCGGTTTCATTGCGTTTAACAAACGCAAAATATAGTTTGTGTATTATTTTTTTTTTCTTTAAGTTTTATCAATTTCATTTGTATCTTTTTTCTGTTAGTATTCTTATAATTAAAGTTAAAATACTACGGTTTTGTGTTTGTTTCTTTAATATAGAATATATACTAGATTTCTTCATTCAATTTATTATATTGTATGTGTTTATATTATTTTCATTATAATATATGCAATATTATAATAATTATGTTATAATTTTAATTATTTTTTAATGTTTTTAGTATTTATACTTAGATTTATGCATTTCTTTGTTAGTTGTTTGTTGCATTATTTGTTTCTTCTTCTTTGTTTTTTATTACTGTTACTAACATTTTATTTTATAAACGTGTTAATTATTATTTGTTTTTTACGATTTTGTAACTGAGAATACACGAAATATTACACACTATTATTATAATAATATTTTTATTATGCACTTAATATTATTTTATTTACTTTTTTTGTTGAATTTATTTATTTTTTTTGTTACATTTTTTGTAATGCTTCTTGTTTTTTGTTTATTTTTCATATAAAGTACAATCAAATCTATATAATTAAATTTATTTTTTGTTACTTGTTGCGTTTTTATATTGTTTTGTATTTTTCACATGATTCTAGAATATAGTTTTATTTTTAAATTTTAATATAATTTATTGCGCTTAGGTATTTTGTTAAATTTCTTTTAATAATATTTTTTTTTAATTTTTTGTGCCTTTTTTAACTTAATTATTTTTTATTTGTTTTGGATTTTTGTTTTATGTGAAATGCTTTTTTTTTGGTTTTAAATACAAATTTTTTTTATTCTTTTCAATATCTTTTTTTTAATACTTTGTTCAGATGTTTTGTTAATGTTATTATTCTTTTGTTTGTTTTCATTAAATTTTAATTAATTTCATTAATTTTTAAACTATAATTTTATTTATTATTGTTGTTAAAAACTTTTATTATTTTAATTTATTATTTTTTCTTTCATTTGTTTTTTGTTACTTTTGGTGGGTTTGAGTTTAAATATTAATTTAAATAAAATGCTTAACAAATGAAATAATTAAATAATTTTTTTATTTTGGTATAACATTAAATATACATTTTATGAATTCATTTAGTCAAATAGAAAAAAAATAACAATAAAAGTTACAAAAATGAGATTCAACAAAAAAAAAAAATAAAAAAAAAAAAAAGATAAATGTTTTTTCATTGTATATAAAAATATAAAAATACATTTTATATATCACTTCAATTTTGAACACACTTTTCTTTAAATTGAAACTTTTGAATGTATCTTTAAGTCTCCGTCCATAGTACAAAACACATTCACCGAAACATTTGAGTTTGTTGGTACCCTGCAAATAAAATTGGACCACCTGATCCATTTTGATAAAATGGACTACTCCATGGACTGGTCCAATGTAATGCAAGCATGGACCATGTCATTGTTAAAAAGTGTTTGTAGTGAGACGACGTCTTCGTTTTTAACGACATGCTTTCGTTTTTAAACGACTTCAAAACTAATCCTCTTGAGTATACACCATGGAGTAGTTTTAAAACTACTTCTTAGTGGTCCAAAGGTGGGTTATATGGTCTTCTCCTAGGACATCGTAATGTTAAATAGACCAGGTTTTTTCCATACGTTTGGGTTACTTTTGGACTAGTCCTGGTTCCTTGTGGACTACTCTTTACACGCGTGTTTGGACTGGTCCTATTATTTGCAGGGTAAAAGGAGAAAGACGTATGTAAAGGTGTACTCTGTTTCATGTAAGAGCAGTTTTTGTAGGTTTGTTATTTAGAGAAGATGAAAGATAGAAGGCATAGAAAATATTAAAAACGCTGCTAACCTTGCAGCCACACGTTCAAGTTGTTCTTGATACCCTGCAAATAAAATTGGACCACCTGATCCATTTTGATAAAATGGACTACTCCATGGACTTGTCCAATGTAATGCAAGCATGGACAATGTCATTGTTAAAAAGTGTTTGTAGTGAGACGACATGTCTTCGTTTTTTAACGACATGCTTTCGTTTTTAAACGACTTCAAAACTAATCCTCTTGTGTATACCATGGAGTAGTTTTGAAACTACTCCTTAGTGGTCCAAAGGTGGATTATATGTTCCTCTCCTAGGCCATCGTAATGTTAAATAGACCAGGTTTTTTCCATACGTTTGGGTTACTTTTGGACTAGTCCTGGTCCCTTGTGGACTACTCTTTACACGCGTGTTTGGACTAGTCCTATTATTTGCAGGGTAGTCTCTTATATATCGACCCCTTTGCGCGAAATTATCGTATGTTACAAAAAATTAATTTTACAGGAGAGCCATTTTTATACTTTTCTCTGCTATCACTTGCAATATAAATATGAAAATATACATTCAATTTTTGGAGCAACGAATTGAAATTCGACTACAATATTTTGTCAGGCGACGTCTCTTTGAATATAGAACAAGATTGTATCAAAAACTCAATTTCCAAAAATTGGCATATACGATAACTTCGCGCAAATGGGTCGATATACTGCTTGCCAAAATTTACATAAATTGAATGCTGTGACGTAGGCTGCACTTTGTAAGCAGTTTACTTTCAAGTTGTCAATAAGAAAACAATTTATAAAGACAAACTTGTACTCAGCTGTTAAATTGAAAGTAAAATTGCCAAACAAATGGAAAGGTTAAATTGAAAGCAATCTCGCGGTCAATTTAAAAACTGTGAGTGTTAAGTAAAAAAGTGAGGTATTGTAAATTGAATGGAATTGAAAGGCAAAACTTGATCGTGTGGCCACCAAGTAAACAAAAGATTTATTGTAAGGACTTGAATGAAGTTTCAGAAGAATATTGAAGAAAGTTTATGCAGCAAATGTTTTGTAATATGGACAAGTATTATTCAGAGCAAATAGGTACATTTGTATATGGAACCTTAACGGTAAAAAATTTTCAAAATACAAACCATGAAAAAAAGTTTGCTAATAAAATTCTGCTCAAACTAAACGCAAATTAGGAGTTCCCTGGTCCCGGCAGCGTTTTAAAGAAAAGCATTAAGCTCTTTAAAGAGGATATAACCCTTTTACGGACACATTTTAATGGTCTCTTCGGTTCCCTGTTATGAGATATAAATGTATTCAAACTTATTTAGACCTTTAACCTGTTGAAGCGAAACCGAAAATAAGAAGCATAAAAACTGACAAGAATAAAAGGAAGAATTTATCGAAAAATTAATAATTTTGCTTGTGTCATTTATATTTGCAAACGAAAAGTGTGTGTTCGCCAAACCGTTTTTTTGGCCCTTTTATGTAACAAAATATTCACGGAATTCAAAAGACAAATTATATAGTGTCTGTTTCGGTTTCGCAAATAATTTGCATTTACGAGTTTTGAAGCAAGATTTTTTTTACAACTAAAAAGAAAACGATTTTCTGCCCTTCCGAATGTTAAAAAAACCTGGCTGCCACTTTTCGCTATTCAAATATGACAATAAAGTTACACAAATTGTTATAAAAATATGTATCTATATATTAACTTGGAACAATAAAAAACCGTTTGGGCTAATGTTAAAAGTAATTAAAAAAAAATTAATGTCCGTGTTATTTATAACAATACTTAAAAACAAATATTTTCTAAATAATTTTTTTCTCATTTAAATAGCGAAATATTCTCGCTTTTTTGTTTTAATAATTAAATGTGTCCAAATTTTCAACGAACACTTCTTAAAGTAAATATTACTACTGCTTAATTGATTTTAAAATAACATTATGCAATTAAGAAATTTTTAAATATAATCAAAAACATTTGGGTCGTTCGCGGAAGGATGGTTATATTGTTATTTAGCTATATAAAATACATTTATTTAATTTTTTTTTTAAATATATTCACCCTTATTGTGTTTGGCGTATTTAAAATACGCCTACGACAGTTTGGTAATAGATTAAAGGAAAAAAGTTCACGTGCTCTTTAATCTATTACCAAACAGTCGTAGGCGTACTTTAAATACGCCAAACACAATAAGGGTGATTTTGTTACTGTTAATATAACTATATGCCCATACAACCGGATAAGGCGTCATTAGTGAAAAACTCTATTAATGGTCGTATTCATAAAAAACATTTTAAATTAAATAAAAGTTTCCAAAAAAAATGTCTATGATGATTTTCCTAAGTCCCCATTTATATTATACGATTTTTGTCGTTGCGATTAAAAAAGGTGCACAAGCAAGAGTACTCTTCGATTCGTTTTGTTCGCTCATTCGTTCCCCCATCTTACGAAAAATGTATTAAGGTTCGGTGGCGCAGAAAAAGTTGTAACGACAAAAATCGAACAATGTAAATATCAGACCGACTTCAAAGAGGAAACGACAATAATCGAAACGACAAAAATCGTGTAATGTAAATGGGGACTTATTAATAAAGGTTTGTTAAATTTAATAATCGTTTATTAATACGGAGGAAAATATTTTTGTACAAATTAAAAAAAGAATCAAGTTTTATTATTAGAATTTTCCATGAGAATCGAAAAGATATAACCTCACTTTTGTAATAATTAATAAAACTTCTGTATTTGCACCTCGTTTGGTTTTTCACGTAATGATTGAAATTTAAAGTGTAAAAAATACTTTGCTTGAGAACAAATGACCAGTTCAAACCAATTTCTTTTGATTTTGTTAGTGTTTTGTTAGAAATGACTTTTCAAACCGTAAACACTAAAAATGCAATGCGAAAAACCTCTGCTGTTTTTGGACTGTTGGTATTAAGGCCCCCAACTGTAGTTGAATTTGCCATGAGTTACTTTATGTTTTAAAAATTTAAGAATATGTGAAATACTTTGGAAAAAGTGAAACAAAAGAAAAACCAAAATGTTGCATTCATTGTGAATGAAGCTTGATACACCTCATTTAACCCGTGAAATGTTTACTTCACAGTATACAAGTAGTCATTTATAACATGCGATACTATGCTTTAAACGGGTATTTCCATGTCGAAGGCAAAAAACGTTTCGAAAAGCCACTACATTGCTATTGTATTTTTGTTTTTAAATCAAAGCTTTGGCGTTGATTTAAAATTAAATTAAGTAAGTCCCCCACCAGCTGAATATAAAGAAAGTAAGCCAAAGAATTCGCATATATAAGTGACTAGCAATACAGCTAATAGAACTTTTAATCCACTAGTTTTGCAATTATGACCTTAACCAGTCTAACCTTTTTGTAAATTTGTTTTTGTTTTCATGTAAATTTTTACTTCTTCGACGCGTTTTGAAGAATAGCCACCGCTACTTTGTTAACGTCTCCTTTTTCTTCGTGGACATATTTTTATGCCAAAGTTTATTTTTCTAGGTTTAAACTTGTTTAAATTTTAGCATTTAACCCAAAACTTTAGTAGAACCAAAAAGCTAAAGAAAAATATCAAATTTCCCGTATTTCCTTTTTTTGGGTACTATTCTTTTCCCCCATTAAGTATCAAAAATTTCATTATTATAGCGGCAGCCCATAATTTAGTACGAATATGTGAATGTATGGAGGAAAATGTTTTGTAAAAAAAGTACCAAAAATAGTCAGGATTTTCACCTCGTAAATGTTCGAATTTCGAAAAAGTACCAAATTTGTGTTCGTATTTTTTTTGATAAGTATCGAATGTGGTATAAACTTTGTTTCTATGTTAATTGGTTCAAAAGATAAATGGGGTGTCAAAAAAGTTCCAAAATTCAGGTTTTACCCGTTTACTCCCTAAAAGGGCCGAATTTCAAAAAAGTACCAGACACCTGTCCGCTTATTTTTCTAAAGAACAACAATAAGTATTAATTTTTTTTGTATCTCTTTTAGTTTTGAAGATATAAGGTTACCGAATTTTCCTGTTTTTACCCCCTAAACATTCGAATTTCCAAAAATCCCTTCTTAGTGGATCGATTTGTCTCTGGTCTAAATTTCAAGTTTCTAGGGTCAGCGGTTTGGGCTGGGCGATGATGAATGAGTCAGTCAGTCACTCACGCAACTCTTTTATATATATATAATATATATACGATATGTATATATAGATTAAGATTATTACTTCTTTCTTATATGAGTTTAAGCCAGCAAAATATTGAATTTCCAAGGGATCACCGCGGTCTAGCGTTTAATCCGCCTACCTCTGATTTATCACAGGTAGCATGCACATCTGATTTTGATATGCAGAACCCATGATTAGAAGTTAACAAATTTACAAATTAAACCATTGAGGTCACATGATCTACTGGTGGTGAGGGAATTAAGATTTATCTTTAATTGAATAGATAATTTAAAAAAATAAAGTATGTAAAGGTCAAAGGACATTATTAACTTAACATTCTTAACGATTTTTTTATAAAGAGTATTTAAAGTCTATAAAATGTTTATTGAACGAATTTTCCATAAAAATTTGTTTTAAAAAGTGCCCATGATTGGTCATACATTTTTTTTGTGCTACATATACATACATATTAAGACACCTTTAATAATAATAATAATCAAAATTAAACATTCGTACGAATGCTAAGGAGTAATTTTCTCTTTAAAAAATTTACATACAAAAATGTTAGCAAACCGCTAGAAAGTATTCAAATTTTTAATTTTAAATAGACAATTTTTAAAATAGAAAAGTTAATCACCCTTATTGTGTTTGGCGTATTTAAAATACGCCTACGACTGTTTGGTAATAGATTAAAGGAGAAAAGTTCACGTTCTCTTTAATCTATTACCAAACCGTCGTAGGCGTATTTTAGATACGCCAAACACAATAAGGGTGAATGATTTCGTATTTTTTATTTGCTCAAGTAAAGCTAACTATATATGTATACCTTTTATTTAATTAAAAAAAACTGGGTTGTTCACGGAAGGCTAGTTATCAGGTTATATGGTTATTTAGTTATATTCACAACAACAAAATATATTTAAAATAAAATTTTTTTTAAATATATTTTGTTGCTGTTAATATAACTACATAACCATATAACCTGATAATCCGCCGTTCGTGAAGAACCAAAATATTTTAAATTTCAGAAGTTAGAAAAGATTTTCATTCGATTGAAAATAAAAACTTCTTTATTTGAAAGGAAAATCTTAAAAATTCTAACGATTTTCAAAGTATAATTTTTCAAAATACATATCTTAAAAACATGTATGTATGTAGGTTTTTTCAAAAATATTTATTCATTTACAAATGTTAAAATATATTTTAACAAGACAGCAACATCAAGTAATAATTTTAAATTAGAAAAATTCAAATCAGGTATTTTGTTTTTGTAATAGTTTTTCTTTTAATAAAAGTTTTAACAATAATAAATATTTTTAATTACTTAAAAGCTACAAAAATTAAATGATAATTATTATAAGAATTATATTCTTAAAAAAATATATATATGTATGTATATAAAATAAATGTGTATATAAATAAAAATCTCTATAATTGTTTTTAACAATTTTAACAAAAAAAATAATAAAATGCAAACAATTTCAAGCATTAAAATACAATTCATTTATCTAAATAAAGGAGCATTTGACTAGAAAAAAATTAAATAAAAAAAATTTTTTATATATAAATGGCAATTAAACATGATAATATGTATTACAAATCTAAATAGGATTAATGTACAACAAACTAATTACATTATGTAGTAAGTAAAGGAAAAATAATACTTTTAAGCTAAAAAGGAAAAGTTCTTCTTATTTATGTAAACTATTTTGTGCTATAAAAATAAAAACGAAATTCTTTCGTTTAACAATAATTTTCCAACTTATCTGCGGCGTTTGTTCGTTTTTCTTTTAAAATGATTCGAATAAATAAAAAAAAAAAAAAAAAAATTCAACACTAATTTCAAATGCATTAAAGATCAAGATTGATAATTTTTTTTTTTAATACAAAGCATATTAAAAATTAATATGATCTGAAAAATAGTTTTTGTCATTTTCGAAGTTTTTATTTTAAGTGATTTTAACTTATTTCAAAACGTTTTGGAAATTGAACTTGAAGAAATAAAGCTTATGGTTTTCTTTGCGGATACTGTTTTCAAATGTTATAAAACACTATGCATTAAATATTAACCCCCATATTCATAAACAAAGTTTTGAGTTATAAAAGGTTTATTGAATAAAATAAAATTCGTTTCATAAAAAAACGATCGATTTTTATTTCGCTCGATTCTAATTTTCTCAACTGAGTTGAGTTGTAAACCGTAATAAGGGCTGTAAGTTAAGCGAACGAAGTCTTTGTTCAGAAATTTTTAAAAATGCAAATTTCGATATAAATATCAAAACAAACTCTAAAACCTGTTATGGTTTTAGAATTTGTTTCGGTAGTTGTGCTAAAAAGTCTAAAAATTTAGTAGTCGTTAAACAATAAAGTCTATACTTTCAAGCGCATATAAAGTATTTGAATCAGTGTTCGATGTGTATTTTGTTTTTGTAAAAATTTTTTGTTTTTTTTACCAGCCAAAAGGGACGAACATTAACGAGCCGAACCGAACACATTGAAGTTTGTGGATTTTCAAAAAAAAAAAAAAAAACCGAACGAAAGATGACTAACAGGGAAACGTTATTTTTTTTAATGATTTTCTACAAAAACACTATTAGCGTTTGTGTTTTCCACAAATCTACCGAACCCAACATTAAGAAACGATATTTAGTGTTTATTTTCGAACACTGGTTTGAATTGCAATATACTAAAGGCCTCATTCATAAAAAATGTTTCATGTTAATAACAGGTTTATAAGATAAAATTTATATGAAAATTTGTTTAATTAACCGCCTATAAAACTGAAATATATTTTATGAATAAGGGGCAACTATTTATTGTTCATTACATTTTGGAGAAATAAGGCTTTAAAATGCCAAAAGAAAATTTATTGCACTTTTGCTTAAAAAATATTTAAATTCCCACAAATCGCGTAAAAAATATTGCCACTATTTTCTCAAAGAATAATTTAATAATAATCTAAGCATATTTATGGCAACATTGTAAAACCTTTTTCAAATTAGCATAACAAAAGCCAGAAGTTAAATGGAAGGAAGCCTATTTATTAAATTGAATTTGGAACAATTCAATAGTAAATAGTGTTTAAACTTCCACATTTTGATATGAAAAGTACGATTGCTTTAATTGATCGATCTTACATTTACAAAACTAAGAATATTCTATTTGTTCAGATTCCTAATGTTGTAATAAAAAAAAGAAAAGATTCTTAGCAGAAATTCTTTGTAAAAATTCCTAATAAATTCGATTAAAAAATGAGATTTCTGAAAATGACAAAACAGCATATTAGATCTTAATATAATCAATGAAAATATAGAAATAAACAAGAGATTCTTTAATGAAATTCGTGTTAGCGAGAAAATAAAGTTGATACAAAGAGTAGAGATGGTGGTTTTATTTAAAACCGTTTGTGTTTTTTTTTTCTTTGTTCTTAGTAATTTTGCATGTTGTTTTAAAAATTATTATAATAAAAGTAATAAAATAATTTCAAGCTAATTTTTTCTACCATGAATTGTTAATTGTTGCTTTGTGCTTGTTATATTTTCGTTACCTAATATAATAATAATGATGCTCTTTTTTTCTGTTCTAAAAACTTTTATCATTTTAACGCAATTTTGTTTTTATATATTTGTTGTTTTATTATTAGTTTTCTAATTTCTATTTTTGTTTGTTATGCTTCTTTTAAACTTTTCTTTGGAACATATCTTAAGTAATTTCATTTTTTATTTGTTTTGTTTTTTAATTAATTATAGGCAATTTCATTTCATTTGTGTTGTTTGTTTGTTTGTTTTTGTTTAGACTCTAGTATAAATCCCTAACTTTCTATACTTATAAGTAGAATAAAAATAATAATTTTCATTTTAGAAAATATTAAAACAAATACGCAATAGTTAATAGAAAATCATAAAAATAAAAACAATTACATAGACATAAAACTACAAATAAATTGAAATAGTTTTGATAATCATCATTATCATATTCTTGTGATAAATGACAGAAGAGTTTCTGTATGTTTGTGTTATTAACAATAATAGTAATAATAATAATAATATTTGGTAAAAAGTTTGTTACATTTAATTCTTTTTGTTGATTTGTTGATGTGTTAAATTTTGTTTTCCATCTTTAACAAGAAGAATTAAGATAACAAAAATTAGTGTTAATAAATTCGACTGTGACACAAGTTACCACAGTTTTATTCTCTTTTAAGAAAACAAATATCTAAAACAATTTTTAAAACGTTAAGTAGAAATTAATTATGCTCTTTTCTTTGACATTTCTTTTTTGAAAAATAATTTCATTTTAAAAGTATAGTTTTGAAGAGAACAAAAACTTTACCTTCGTCATACACCTAAGACAATCATGAATTTGGATTTTGTTTTTGAGGATTTTAGTTAATATTTAGTTTGTTTTTTTTTTGGGTGTTTTTAATATACTTTACGTTCTGGTCCAAATTTAGGATTAACAAATGAAAAACCAGCAAACTCGTCTTGATTAATACAGCGTACAACATCGTTGCCAATGGGCGTTAGAACGGGTTCTTCCTTAGTAAATTCTGTATCAAAATTGTTGGCATCTCGTGGATTTTTCTGTAAGAAAATTAAAAAATGTTATTAAAATGTTCAAACACTTTAACAAAATATTCATAGCAGAAGCCTCATGGATTCTCATGGAACGTCGAATAAGGACAGCGGTCTTATTGTATGTCGATAATAAGACAGCGCTTAGAGGGTACTATATAAAGTTAAGGCTTGTAAGTGATTGCAGGAAAGCAAGAAGGTTACTCCATAAATATATTCCAGGCTATTGTATCATGATCGGTATAGAAACAGATGATGTATTGGCACGCAATGGATTGGTACTAAATAATTCGGCAGGTGAAATGGATGGTGATTGGATTACATCCAGCGATACACTCCAGTTCGTCGTGAAATCTATTTCCTAGCCATTTCTGCCTGAGAAACTGCATCCTAGCACAGTGGTATTGTACATGCTCAATCGTCTCTATCTCCTCAGAATCCTCGCCATTTACTCCTTAACAGCCTTAACAGAACAATGTCAAGAACCCTAAAAGTGTCCTGAGACCACTCCTTTCCAATCCTAAAAGAACCATGGTTGCCCTTGCGTCCAATCTGGACCATAATGCCCTAAACACCTTGCAATCCGTTATATTCCTTCATGACCGGTTAACGGTATAGCGGAATCTTTTCCTTATTATCTCATAGTAGTAAGGAGTGTTTTACTCCGCCCGTCCCTTACCTCTAAGTCAAGATTAAAACCCTCTCTCGCCAGTTCGTCCGCCACCTCATTACGTTCCATACCGTGCGACGAGCCACAATAACTCCGTCTAATTTGTCAATGCTCTGAGCGCAGCCAGACTATCGACGTAAATTGGCACCACTGACCCTCCTACGATGTGACCCAGTATCACCGCCGACCCCCTCCAAATCGCTAGGATCTCAGCTTGGAAGACACTGCACTCATCCGCGAGTCTGAATGAAATTTTGACGTCAGTGTCAGCTGGTAGGATGACAGTAAAATGGGTCCCGGACAAACCCCATTTTTTAAGGAAGCCACTTTTCATGTTTGCAAAGGCAAAGGACAGAATGGCAGTGCAGACAATTCATCGATGAACTAAAAGAAGTCTCTAGCATTTAGTTGGAGGGCTGATTCGTTCTTTTATAATGAGGATACTATACTGGTAGGATTCCTACATATCGTTTGGTGAAAGAATTTCAAATGTACCTTATGGTCTCCGAAAGGATGTGTAATGACACCACCCTTATTGACATACCTACTCAATTTATTATTATATAATTGGATGTAATTGGATGGGCCAGTTGGCAATTTTTTAATAAATAAGTTTTGTACATAAATTAATGAAAATGGAACAAAATGAGACCATTAAATATAAAACAAATAAAATTATTACAAAAATTAATTTTCGGTTGATAAAAAAACATAATAAATAATCAGCCTAATTAAGGTTGGCGTTGGCGTATACGCCTTTTTTGTCGTTTTTTTTTGTTGCAGATTGAAGAACACAGGTTGTTTGTTACTTTAATCTACTACAAAAAACGACTCAGGCGTATACGCCAACCGTAATCAGGCTGACTATTTGCGATAATGTGGTGAGCGCCCAGGGGTTCTTTTTCATTGATTGTCCAAAGTTTATTTGATTGTTTTTATTTAAAATAAATTCGGTATAAATTCAAATTACTCAAGAAATACATCTGCGATGCATGAAAAGCAGGAATAAAAATATGATTTTAAAAAATCTTAAAACTGGACTTTTTTAAAATGATTACAGCTCACAAAAAATGTTGTTAAGAAACAAAAGAAAAATAAAGTTTATCATTTATTAAAAAATATCACAGTTAAAGAACATTAGGGATAGGGGTATACCGATACTCCTTTTGCCGATACGATTCCTATACCGATACTCAATAAGCCCCAACTATAATATGCTTTAGCTGGATTAAGCAACTTTTGTTAAATTTTATGAAACTGTAATTTTCTTAAGCAAAACGCGAAACTGATCGCGCATTCCGTACGAAATAGGGATGCCAAACGGGAAATCCCGCATCCCGAAATCCCGGGATTTTTCGGGATTGATTTTTAATATATCAACTTTTCGTGTTCAAAAATGTTCGTTTTTATTGAATTTTTATACTCTATACAAAAAAAAAAAAAAAAATTATTAAAAATTATATTTCAGTTGTATTTTTTATTTTTATAATTCTTACTGAGCTACCTAAATAAGAGCGGAAGCGTTTTTTGTATGTCAAAACTTCTCATTTGCATACAATTTATACGAAACAAACCATTAGAATGCGAATTAGAAACCACCCGGCTGATAAATCTTATTTGACAGATCGCTATGTCGGTTTGTTTTATTGAAATTGTATTTAAATAAAATTTTCATTTAAAAAAAAAACGCTTGCCGCTTTTGTTTAGGTTGTTCAGTTATTTTTCTTTTTTAAAAATATATGTTTATATATAATACCTTTTGAAAATTCATAAATAAAAAAAGTGTTGTTTATTAAAAAAAAAAAATCCCGAAATCCCGGGAAATCACGGGATTTTCTAAAATCAATCCCGATTGGCATCCCTAGTACGAAATCAATTGTTTTTTAATTTTGTTTTTTTTTTTAAATGCATTTGAGAACATATTTGTTAATTTTTGACAGAAGTTTAAGCAAGCTCATGCATATTATAGTTGGGCCTCAAATTTGAATTCAAGTTAAAATAACAATTTTGAATACTAAACGATTTGAAATCGATAATGTAATTTTCAGTAACTTTAAAAGTTTATTTCTCGTACATTTTGCTCTTTTTTCTAGTCTAAAATGTTTTACATGTTATATTAAGGGAAATGACGATGGGTAGTGCAAAGTGTGCAAACGATGCAAATGCGTGCAAAAATACACACACACATTTGCACAACACAACATAAAAATGTACTTATTTGCAATTTGCCCTTTTTTAATTCGTTTGCACTAAAAAAAACCCATGAGCAAAATTAGTAGTGCATATTTGCTCCGTTACAAACAAATGTAAAGAAAAACATTTTACATATTAAGCGCCATATTGTTTTTAAGGAAACTTATAAATTTATTATTTTTGTGGGTTTTCAATTACAAATTGCAAATTTGCAAAATTACCATCGTGATTACCCTTATTGTATATGTTAATGGAACTGTATTTCGAAACTTACCATTTTCGGTCGGAATGGTGGTTTTATATTACGTTTTTCTAATTCATCCCAATCTAATTTACTAAAGAATGGATGACGACGTATTTCATTTTCATCGCCCGAACAACCTAAACGTTGCTCAGGATTTTTAGTAAGAAAACCTAAATAAAAAGTGAAAATTAAAAAAAAAACAGTTAGAAACAAAATCACTTCATAAAGGCAGTTGCTTATTAACTTACCTTTCAAAATGGACACAGCTTCTCTTGATAACCAAACTGGATATAAAACATCATCGTGCATAATCGAATCAAATAATTCATCTTCGTTATCGGCTTCGAATGGTGGCTGGCCAGCCATCATTTCATACATGAGAACACCAAGAGCCCACCAATCAACCGAGGCGCCATATTCTTGTTCCTTAAGAATTTCTGGGGCTATATAATCGGGTGTACCACAGAAAGTGGTAGTTAGGACACCATTCATTATGCCCTCCTTAAAATTTTATTGAAAATGATCAGATAATAAAAAATATGTATATATTTATGTGTATTACAATAATAAACATACCTTGCACATGCCAAAATCGGCCAATTTACAATGACCCTCTTGATCCAACAAAATATTATCTAATTTCAAATCACGATAAATAACACCATGAGTGTGTAGAAATTGTAAGGCCAGTGTTACCTCGGCAGCGTAAAAGGCAGCTCGAGCAGCCTCAAAACGGCGAGCTTTTTGTATTTGAAACATTAAATCACCACCGTTAACATACTCCATAACAAAAAATAAACGATCCTAAAATACAAATTAAAAAAATTAGCAAAACATTTGTACTAAATTCACTTAAAAATTTAGTTAACAATTACCGGAGTCTGAAAACAGGAATGTAAAGCTGTTAAAAATGGATGATTAGCTGCCAAAGCTAAAATGCGTTTTTCGGTCATTGTACAATCGACATCATCATCTTGTATGATTGCATCTTTTTTCAACACTTTGATGGCATATATCTCATCGGTGCCCTTCTTTTCCGCCAACATAACTTTACCAAATGACCCCTTACCTAGTACTTTGATGAAATTAAAATCTTGCAAGCAAGTTTTACCGGGTCGCGAATCATAACGATTGGTACTCGACATACCCAAATCGCCACTTATATTAGTCGCACCAGAACTACCCGACGATGTAGTTTGATGTGACATTGTTGAACTACGGGTGGTAGTTGAGATACAATCACTGTTTTCGCCATGAATACTAGCTCCGAAATTATCCTCACCACCTGGTTGACTTAAATACTGAAATATAAAAATGTGCGAACATTTAAAAATAAATGACTTTTATTTCACACATTCAAATTCTAAACCAACCTTTGATCGTCTAGGTGCTTGCTTATCGGGCGATATGCCCAGTGAGCTTAGTATTTCAGCCATTTGTTTTGTATTTATACCGCACGTATTTGCTACATTCTTTTGGCAACGCTTGTGTACATTCATATTACATACTTGACACTGTAGACCCTGTTTAATGAGCCCATATAACAGGGAACCACAATGATCACAAAATGTAAAGCGTTTGTAGTTGTGTACAACAAAACGATGTGGCACATTAACATTAAAACGTTGACCAGCTGGCACGGGTTCCAAATTGTTTTGCTATAACAAAAAATGTTCATTAAATTAAAGATTATACTCTTAATAAAATCATGAATTAAACTTTGGAAAGGATTTTGTAACGAACCCTTACCTCTTCCCGCATGCCAGGACATTTTGTTACCACTGAACGATGACATCTCTTATGAACAACACAGGTGCAAACTGAAAATTTCATGAAAACAATTAGATTGTTTTTTAAAGATGTACAATTTAAAAAATAGTCTTTTGAAAATTTGATTGAATTAAGAAAGTGGGTGCTTTTATCATTTCATTTTATAGATTGTTATTGCAATGAAGTGAAGCTCAGTAAACATTTAGATTGTATATTTATATACCCAAAATAAACTTTAAACAAATAAAATTTTAGTTGTACATATAGTTGAAAAAATATTAATAAACATGCCAAAACATTATGTCGCTCACTAAATCATAAACAGTCACAACTCAAAATTCACAAATGTTCAGGAGAGGTAAAAAATTGTTTTTAAAAATATGGTTGTAATTTTATAATCAAATTGAGTTCCACTGTAACGGGATTTTCCAGTTATATAAGGTACTGACGCAAACGCAATGTTTGTAATCGTTAGAGATTTGATTTGGTACCTGTTTTGTGAATAAAAGAAAAAACGATTTTGAGAAATTGTGAGTTGTGACTGTTTATGATTTAGTGTGCGTGTATTAAGCGATT
Organism: Pollenia angustigena; assembly: GCA_930367215.1. Classification (NCBI taxonomy): domain Eukaryota; kingdom Metazoa; phylum Arthropoda; class Insecta; order Diptera; family Polleniidae; genus Pollenia; species Pollenia angustigena. Next base: position 93,825,140 of record OV884056.1, on the reverse strand, counting down.
CATCTATGTAAGTTAAAGTGAAATTAAATAAAAAGTGTTTGATGAAATTTGGTGAAAACTATTTTGAAGTAAACGTTATCTTTATATCAGTTCAAATAAATATTTATGCAAAATAATATGTCTTTGACGGCCAATTTCACCAAGCTCAGTTAAAACTAACTATTAATTTAATTTCTAGTTAACAAAATGATTTTGACAGTTAATTATAAATAAATGTGGTGAAATTGGTTGACCGTTAGTTAAACAATTTTAAGATCAATACAGAAATATTTCGAATTTGCTTTTTAGAGTGCAAAGATTAATTTAAAAAAGTTTCATGTGTCTCCCTTTCATTAATTGACATATTCATATGCCAAAGTTTATGTGTCTACTGGGGATGCCAATCGGGATTGACTTTAGAAAATCCCGGGATACGGGATTTTGAAATCCCGAAATATTTATTTATGAAATGTCAAAAGGTATTACATATATCGTTAGCTAAAATGCAAAAAGGCGTAGCTAACAAAAAATTCAAAATCGAGTTTTTGATTGATTATTATGAAGGCTACATGTCTTGACAAAATTTTACACTTATGCGATCAAAAATTACGCTTTTATTAACAAAAAACAAAGGGATGTAACTACTAGTGTGTTGATTTTATTAATACAAAACCACGAAATTTCACTTTTTTTCTAACAAAATATAATGAAATGGTTTTCCTTGAAAATTATTTGAAGAATTCCATGGACGACTTAAAAATACATGTTTTTCTGACAAGTTTATAGTTTTCATTTTATAAAGTTTTTTGCTTCTACTGTAAAATTATATTTTTGATAGTTACGCCTTTTTGCATTTTAGCTAACGATATATAACATATATTTTTAAAAAAGAAAAAGAAGAATTTTAAAAATACAAAATACAACTGAAATATATGTGTACTTTATAGAACACGAGCGTCTTACTCGTCCGTTCAACTTACATTTAAAACAAAAACAAAATTTTTAATAATATTTTTTTTATAAAGTATAAACATTTAATAAAAACGAACATTTTTGTACACAAAACTTGATATATTAAAAATCCCGAAAAATCCCGGGATTTCCCGTTTGGCATCCCTAGTGTCTACTAACATTACTAGCATTTTTCATCTTATTGGTTCTAATTCACTCAGTACCACATGTAGAACAGAAAAGTAAAGTATGTAAATGAATTTTATATCATCCACTAAAAGTTCGAATTTCGAGGTTAGCGAATTAACACGTTCTTACATTTGAATTTCAAAAAATCTCGTCTTATTGGGTCGATTCGCCAAGAGACTAGACAAACCTTCGGTCCAAATTTTTTAACTTCAGGCGTTTAACCGGTGCAATGATAAATCAGGGTTTTCAATAAATAAGAACTTTATTTTTGGCAATTGTTACAATGAATTCAATTTCGCTCAAAAATCGCATTCAAATAATTAAAATCCACTGTGAAAATAGTGGTTCTGTTAAAGTTACACTACACACAGCCAATGAAACGATCAATTTATTGCAAACGAAATTTCCCGATCGCATAATTTCACAAACATCAGGTGTTAAGTGGCTAAGTCAGATCATGTGATTTAACACCACTTGATTATTTTTGTGGGGCCATGTTACGGTTAAGAGTCTATACGGAGCCAATTGAATCGATTGTAGCCTTAATACTCAAAATCATTGATGTGATTAACGAAATAGACCCGCCATTTTGCCAAAAAGTGATTAAAAACTTTGATGAAAGAATCGACATCTGTCAGCGTGCTCGTGGTGGACATTTGCCAGATATAAAGCCATACATGGCCTTATTTCCCATTTAAATGTTTTTGTTTTAACATAATTCTAATTTATTTAAAACTTGTTTTGTTGTTTTTTCTCTGGGTGCATATATTAAAAATATAATTAAAACACTTTTGGGCGCAAGGATTTTCTCCCATATGGAATAACAAAAACCGGCTTCGCTAACTAAAGCTTGTCTGCATAGCCGGCCTTCGGCCGGGCGCAAGGATTTTCTCATCTATGGTATAACAAACACCGGCTTCGCTGACTAAAGCTTCTCTGCATAGCCGATGGTATGACAAAGACCGGCTAACTTCGCTAACTAAAGCTACATATGTAGAGAAGCTTTAGTTAGCGAAGCCGGTATTTGTTATACCATAGAGAAGAAAATCCTTGCGCCCAGCCGAAAGCCGGCTATGCTTTGGAGTTTGTAAACATGCTGTGGCGGGCCCGCCAGACGTGCTCCCTCACCTCCCCCTTCCACCTACTGTACCATATTTTTTCTTGACAATGGCAACTCATTCTTTTGGCAATTTGTAACCATAAAATTACACTGTTATGGCGTTATTTCCACTTTGGTTATTTAGCGATTATGGTGTTATTGCACTTGGATGGTGGTTAAAAAGCAATGAATTGAGAAATAAGGCCATATGACTTTATTTCCTATGGCTTTATTTCATGGAACCTTGCCAGATATTATATTTCATTCATAATTGCTGAACTTTTCTCTTCGTAATACAATAAAAATTTGAATCATCTTCATCAAAATTTTTTGTTTTAGAAAACAAAGTTCTTGTAGAAAAACCCGTTATATATGTAAGGTATTCATTCGGTTAACAGTAATCGGTTAACCGATTAATTACTACCCGATTAACTGATCGGTTAATTGAAACGGCTATTGATTAACTGATCGGTTAATTGAATCGGCTATTTTCGATTAACGATTAAACCGGTTATTTCAGTCGATTAACCGATGTTACAAAATTTTTAATTTTTTGTAGTATTGTAACATTTTTTTGTGTTTTTAATTATTTGTTTTGTCTCATATGTAAAAGGTATGTTTTTAGAAAAATATTTTTTCACACAATATATTTCCTTCTAGCAATACATTCTTAAAATACAGTACAACATCAGAAACTTAGGAATTCCGAAATAAATTTTTTGCAGAATGTTCGGTGCTGAACTTTGCCAGGATGAGTCAGTTGATGACCTGACAACAGAAGAAACTCTCGATTGTAACACAAACAATATTTTGACAGAATTAACCAAAACAATTAAAATTTTTACAAATTTTAAAAAATTAAACAGAACTCTAATGGCATAATGAAAGATTTTATATGTTTATCCAGGAAAAGGACTGAGAAATAAGATATTTTGTAAATATTATGGGTTGCATTCGATTTTTCCAACATGTTCGATTAGTGAAATTTTTTCCAAGTTAAGTTTTATCTAAACTAAAGAAGAGAATCGCTTAAATTCTAAACATTTAAACCAAATTATTTTTCTAAAAGATTATTTTATAAGACCTCCTTAAACTATAGAAATAGTATTACATATTTATGAATTATTTTTTTTTTGTTTGCTCTTTTTAGTTTAAGAATAGTTTTGTTTGTTATGTTATTGTTTTTTTTTTACTAACAAACTCCAAATAATAAATAATTTTTGCAATTTTTTTTATTGGGATTAGTTAATATATAACGAAACTTTATTAATCGGTTAACCGATCAATAACAAAATTAACCAATTATTAACCGATCAAGCCAAAACCTCGGTTAATTAATCGAGCGATTAACCGATTCAAGCAAAAGCCCGATTAAATGAACACCCTAATGTATACATATTCAACTAAGAACAATCGTGATTTTTAGTTGAAATGTTAATTTTCAATTTTTTGATATATTTAGTAAGGCTTGAGTTTATCAAATTTAATTTTCATTAAATTATTTTTACTTAAGGAAGGAATACTTACAACATAAAATTTTTATTAATATTTATTGATAATTCTCCTGACTGAGCTGGAGCTCGAACCTGGGTTGAATTTATATGTTTTAAGAATTACCACATTCTTTCATCAGAATTCTTTGAGTTCTAACCTCTGCACCACTGCGGTGCCTGCCAGCCAACAGTCAAACATAAATCTTACACCAGTGGTACTTGTGGTTCGCAAGTTGCTGTAAATATCAATTTTCAATTTGCCTCCTTTTCCTCTGTTTTTTTCGTATTCTTTCTGTCAAGACTTTGTCTTGAAAACCTGAATACATTTGTTTATTATGTTCTTTGCCCACTTTCGTAGACATCCAGTAAAAATAATTTAATGAAAATTAAATTTGATGAACTCAAGCCTAACTAGCAGCCTGTTTTTGTAAAACATAAGTCTTCTCACTTGAAGTTTTCGTATTAATACGATAATGTTCAACATTTGGTTTTTAAAAAACATTTAAAAGCTTTCGTCTATTCATGGTTGACATAAATAGAGCTTTTTTCTTGCGTGAATCAACATTATTGCCAATGCATTAATATATGTACATTTCTATTATTTTTTCATATAAAGGTTTTGTGTTTGTGGATAACCCTGGCTTTTGTTTTCAAAAATTTAAATTAATTTCAAAAGCAAATTATTTCATAAAAGTGTTAGTAAATTAGAAAAAATAAGAATGTTGAATGAAAATGTTAACAATAATAGCAATAAATGAAATAAATACATAAAGAAGATCTTTTGCTGCACATCAACATATATTTATGTAGAAGATATTTGCGTGATAACACTAGTTTTTTGGAAGTTTTGGAAGAACGGTGTAATTTTTTACTACACTGTATGTACAGTCACACAGATAATAGTACGTACGCCTTAAAAATTTTTTGATTTTCCAAAAATTGGTGATATTTACAACAATAAATAAATTAAACTTTTTTAAATGAAAGAAAATATTTATTTCATTATTTAAATTTAAGACTACTGATTTGCCCACATACACTCAAAATATTATGTAGGTAAAATCAACGTAAAATGAAATATAAAACAAATGAAAATTCATTTAAAACCCGGTCAACTCATTTTTCATTTAAATCAGACTAAAAACACTTTTATTTTTAAATGTTAAAAAATAACTCTCTAATTCCAGTAGAAATGACTGAGTTTAACTTTTGTTTCAAAGATTTAACTATCAAAAAACAAACTAAAATTTCCGTAAAATTTACGGATTTTAACTTTCGTTTCAAAAATTTAACTATCAAAAAAACAATCTACAATTTCCATAAAAATTACGGATTTTAACTTTCGTTTCAAAAATTTAACTATCAAAAAAACAAACTACAATTTCCGTAAAAAGTACGGATTTTAACCTTTGTTTCTAATTTTTAACTATAAAGAAAACAAGTTTATTTAAGAAAATAATTTTTTATTTTTATAGCAAAAAGTATATTAACAAAAGGAACTTATACGCTTAAAAATAAGTAAAAAGAAAAAAATTCTTAGCTGGAGCGTGAAACAAGCCTGAAATCGAAAAAATACAGAATTCATAATAGTTATTTATTATATAGGATTTAAGTTTAAAAAAAAAAGAAAGTTTATCTAGTAGTGATAGTAGATAGTAGCTAGTGATATATGTGTACTTATGAATACATATAAGTCTTGTTCTTATATACATATGTAAGGTTAATATAATTTAAGTAAATAAATACATACATTATAAATTACTTATATAAGCAGGGAAAAATGTGACAATTTGCAATGCCAGATTTCGCAAGTAGGCTGAATCCAACCTCATATTTTTGAAAACGTAGAATTCAACAATGGCCCACGTTAAGAACAAATAGATTTATATATTTTCGTTTGGAACGTATTTACGACTTTATAGGAGGATTACCTGTACAGTTAAACCGATTATTACCTATGAATATATATTTATATAAATAGTGGCATGTCATAACGTTCAGTTTCATAACGTCAAGGGACGTTATCACTAATCAAAAAGTATCATAATGTCCACCGAACCTATGACACTTTTAAAAGTTTCACAATGTCCCTGGAGATTATGACACATTTAATGACTTATAATCAATTTGTAGTTGGTTCAATTATTGTCAAGCTCTGGGACGAAAGATTTAACACACTCGCGAATTTTTTTTAATCTCGAATTTCAAAATATTTAATCTCCAAATTCCGAACTTTATAAAGCCAAATTTTGAAATCCCAAGTTTAAAACTCTCGAATTTAGAAACTTTATTCCATGTGACTCGGCTTTTTGTTCAGCCGGTGTTTGTTATACCATAGAGGAGAAACAAACACCAACTTCGCTTACTAAAGCCGAGTCACATAGAATACTTTGTACATTAATCGTCGGTTTTTCAACCAACAACTAAGTTCATATACAGGTTTTATATTTTATTGTATAACAAACTTGGACGTTGTGACATGCGACCATATATATGTATATATTTACCTATATATAGAAAGGCCATAACTCATGCTTTTTTAGGATCAGTATTTTTAACCACCGTTTTATCAAAATAAACAAAAATATCGGCTTAGCAAAAAAAACATGAGTTAGTGCTTTCAATATTAAGGTAACGATAAGTATATTAAAAAATATTTCTAAAGCACTTTTTTTTGTCGGTTGCAAATATCTCCCATACCACCGCATCAAATTTAATGAATGATATCTCATTTTAAAGCTTATTTCTAACACTAATGACGAAAAATAATTAGAAATTGAAAAATTAATATTTTCATTGATAAAAATTACGGTGCGAAATAGTCGCACGGGTCATCTAGTATTAAAAAATACATATACACATATGTATGTCCATACCTTGTTTAAATTAAATAATTCTTATCTCCAGAAAAATTGAATGTATAATACCACTCCTGAAAAAATGTAATCTGATATGATTTAAAAACGAGATTTTTAAAAAAACAATTTATACTTACCAATTGATTTTGTCTATTTTTCCGGAAATTTGTTTTCCTTTGAAAGGTCGATTTTTTTCTTATGAAAAACAAATCAAACAAACTATGTTTTTTTAAATAACAAAAAAAAAAAAAAAAAAAAAAAAAAAAAAAAAACTTTATATTTTAAATGAACGGAAATTTCGTTCGCCTTTTGTAATTTGTTTTCTAAACAACGTGCCTAAAAAGTTGAAAAGCAAAAAAAATAACTTTATTTTGGTTTAATTTTAACTAAACGGAAAAATGTTAAAACAAACTACAAACAGTTAATGTAAAACTTTTTTGAGTGTACATACTTAAGTGCGAAGTAGAGTCGCCTTTATCTGTTTATATCCCAAATTAAGGTTTTCTTCTTGGTACGTGGCTATGGAATCCGCTTTTCCACGGCTGTTGATTTAGGATTTTAACTTACAACAGTTTTTATAGATTGCTAAACTCGTAAGGTAATTTCGGGTGGACGTCCAGTTTTTGGCTTGCTTTCTTAGGGATTGAGACTCAGACAAGTGTTTTATTACAGTTTGCACTGTAAACTGACACGTCCAACAATTTTAAAAATTTTAAAATATGTTCACGCATTTCGGTACAAATGTCGTTTGTTTTCTTACCTATTTTAACAAAACAGTAATATTTTTTCTTCTAAAATTACTGCAGTCTTAAAACTTGCTTGCAAATTTAGCTTGCACCACTTTCCGTATATTATTTTTTCTTTAAATCTTAATTTAAGACCGTTTTCTATTTGGCATCCTACGAACGTATAATTATCTGTGCTGTCAGATAAATTTTCAAGTGTAAAAGTATAATAAGCGGAAAGTGACCCGAACTTTTTGCAGATTGATTTTACCAGTGTGTCGATGCCTTGCTAATGCAAGCAAAAATATCGATCAGAAATCCAGAGTAATTCTTAAACTCCAATTTTAGAGGGAGTACGTACTATGCGATACGATGTGATCGGACTAAAAAATGCAGCGCTATATACAACAACAAAATGGCTGCATATGGAGGCGTGGTTATACAATTTTAACTGTTTAAGAAACATTATTGACATATGTACCTTCCATTCAAGGCACAAACTTGTTTATTGTATGGAGGTCGACCCACTCTTATGTACATATTTTTGAGCGTATGTAGTTCCATTGTTTCTAGAATTTTTTGAACCTGTAAATGCATATTTATGTAATTATAAGTGAACCTTTATAGAATATTTAATAATAGTATAAGTTTTTTTGGTTTCCTTTTTAAAAATACCGAAGTTATTTTCCAATTTTTAGTGATTTGTTTTTTAAACGAATGCCTTTTACTTATCGTCTTCTTCTCACTTTTGTTTTCATTTATTACGAAGATGTTCATTTTATAAGAACCAAATATATGTAGAAAAAAATTAAAGCTTTTTTTGTCACTCACCGGAAAATTTTTTTAATTTTATGAAAACCTAAATCTGATTTTGTTCTTTTTTTTAACGAACGAACAAATATTTTCATTTTCAAAAACAGGCTGTAAATATATCAAACAATTTTAAATTAACAGTTCAACTAAAAATCACGATTGTTCTTAAAATAGCTATGGCACAAGCTCTAATCTTTACATTTTTACTTCAAGTTGTACAAATAAAATGTCGACGAAAGTGGTAATTGGCTTTTACCGATTTCCGTAACTACCCTGCAAATAATATTGGACCACCTGATCCATTTTGACAAAATGGACTACTCCATGGACTGGTCCGATGTAATGCAAGCATGGACCATGTCATTGTTAAAAAGTGTTTGTAGTGAGACGACATGTCTTCTTTTTTTAAAACTACTCCTTAGTAGTCCAAAGGTGGGTTATATGGTCCTCCCCTAGGACATCGTAATGTTAAATAGACCATGTTTTTTCCATACGTTTGGGTTACTTTTTGAGTAGTCCTGGTCCCTTGTGGGCTACTCTTTACACGCGTGTTTGGACTGGTCCTATTATTTGCAGGGTAGTAATTGGTAAATCCAAATTGTCAATAGCTAACACGGTGAAGTAATGGCAAGTAATTGATAGAACAAATTTCCTTACAAAATTGCCTAGGTTTTTTCTATGTTTCCACTGTAATGAGGCACTAAAAACAAACATATCAAAATATGTACATCGAAGCCTTACCGCAATTGTAATTGTAGTGTTCCTTCAGTACTTATTTACCTCTTTTTCTCCTCTGAGCTTTGAATTTTAAAATTTTAAGCTCCGTAGACGAATTTTACCTATGCCCTCTGGCTAAAACCAGAATTGACTTATTGCATTTAAAAAAAGCAAAACAAAATAAAATAAAAAAACACTTGATTCCGTACGGAATTTGCGATCAATTTCGCACTTTGCTTAAGCAAATGACAGTTTCATCAAACTTAACACTCTGTTTTCTTAAGTTCAATATGGTTTCTAACATATGATTTACATGTTTTCGCTCAGTTGCTTAAGCCCACATTCTGGTTGGCCTTAACACCCACATGTAATTTGTTTTGCACATTGCAAAATGATGGTTTATTACCGTCATGTTAAATATTCAATGTGTAACAGCGTTGCCATTTTGGTGCCTTTCGGGTATTTTTTGGTGCTTTTTTGCATATGCAATACCCGAAATTTTGTTAAACACCCGTTTTTGAAAAGCGGGTATTTATAGTGCTTTTCACAATTTCTCACAGTGCTTTTACAATATTTATTTTTTTTTTTTTGTACCATTTTTTAAAACTTCGATTATATTCAGGATGATTAAGATGAGATTTGCTATTTGGGGTACAATTTTGGGAAGGCCTATAAAGATTTTAAGGTTTCAAATGATAAAAAAAAAGTGATAAAAGAAAGTTGCATTCGTTTTACCATAAACTTTATTTACGAGGTTAGAGCTAGGCTTCCTAGCAATTTGGAAATTTTACAAAACGTTTACTTTTTAGCGTTGACAACATATTTTTTTTATTAAAATTTGGGCTGTCGTTAAGTTTTATAAAGAATGGTCGGTCACTGCAAATTTTCGGTAATTGCAACAGGCCAGATTCAGAAATAGATTTTAAAATCGGTTGAAATTCATCACACCTTCTAAAAACGGTCGTTTTGAAATCGATTGATTTTCATCACATAATTTTAAATGAAAATGGTCACCCATCAACGCCATCGCCTTTTTTTAAATTTTGGAGGTATATAGTATTCGGCACAGCCGAATGCAACTTGTTTTGTGTTTAATTAAATTTAAAAAATGGCTTAGTGCTTTTTTACGCTTTTTTTTTTGTTCAAAATAGTGCTTTGTTTAAATTTTAAAGTGCTTTTTGCTCTCAAAAAGTTGGCATCACTGATGTGTAAGCTATTTTTTTTAAGTTAGTTTTGCTCTCATACTCAAAATTGGGATCCAGCTAAAAATTGCGTTTCAAATTATTTTCTTAATATTTATGAAAAATTTGTTAAACACATGAAAATGGTTTGGGAAAACGTCACATTTGATTCATATTATTTTTTTTTTAATTCATTCATTAATGTTTGTATGTTTCTATGTTTGTAAGAGGTAATTTTCGGAACTGCCGTTCCGATTTTAAAAAATTTCAGCAAAATGAAGAATGAAACCATCTAACGGACATAGGCTTTAAAAGGGTCCACTAAAGTGCTAAGATTACGGTCAAGGGGCCCTCAACCTGGTATACTCAGAAAATATTAACTATCATTTTAGAAGAGCTCTATCTATTAAAGCAATAGTTTCCGTACTCAATCGAAATTCAAAGCCAATTGTAAGTGAGTACACTGTTCACCCTACATTCTGACTCCAGTCTATCTGTCCGCTCGACCATTTGCTGATTGAATTCAAAGTCACTTTTGCTTTTCCTACGCTTTATTGGCTAAATAGCTGAACCAGTTTTGATGAAATTGGAACTATAGGCTTTTTTTATTTTTTTTAAACTAGGACCAAGAGGGGGACATAGGGAGAATTACTACATCTCCGAAAATATCTAACCAATTTTGATGAAATTTTAATAATAGATAGATCATATCTTAATTTTACCTTTGTAATTAGTCAAATACACCAATACTCGGTTTGCGTCGCTAATTGGGACCGGAAAAACTCGACGCAAAGCAAAGCACTATTTTCCATACATTTGTATTGATTTTGATTTAATTGGTACCGAGATAATTAATTTTAGCTGAAAAAATAAATTTTGATTTGATAGACTTTTTAGAATAATTTTATTTTAGAACTTTAATAAGCTTTTTTTTTGTTGAATAACCAAATAAGGGCATTCATCGCTGATTTTGATCCTCAATCCATTAAGATGCTTCTAATTTTTGTAATTTGTTATAACGATGTTCTTGTTTTAACAAATTTCTTAAGTTTATCAACGCCACTGGGACAGCAAATAGATTTTAATATCAACAGCCTTTTCCCCTGATTTAGAACGCGTCAAAATGTACAGTTTTTGTTCTAAGCTTATTTGCGTTTTTTACTCGTTGTTGCAAAATATTTAATTTTAACTCTACTTCAGCAAATGTAATTTTAAATCATTTGCAATCAACAAACAACCTTCACATACATATTTGCATTAGACTTAAACGGGAAATCCCCTTTTTATGTTTAAGCTTTGAACAAAAATTTTTGTATTAACGACGCACATCGAAGCACTAGCGAGGCAACTTCGAAGCCATGCGACGCATAGTGAAACAAAATCGACGCAACTTCGAAATCACAGAAATTTTAAAAAGACGCAACTTTGAAAACGAAGCAAGCCGGGGTATTGGTGTGTTAGCATGTCGATTAGTCGATGATCATTACCACTTCTGATAAGTTATTCCTTTAGTGAATGTAGAACTATTTGTCTAAACGCCGGTCCATTCATTAATATATATAGCAATTTTTTTTTTTAACTTTAATTGCCCCAAGGGATGACAATTTTTTTCGAATATTTGCGAGAGAATTTGTTATTTAGTTTAAAACTTTTGGAAATTATTCAAACTATGGGTTCCTTCTTAAAAATGTAGATGTTTAAAAGATCTCTTCTAGAACTAATATATCTTTAATGCATCAAAGTTTTCAAGGTTTCGAAACTAATATTTTTTTTCTATTTTAAAAAGAAAAGTTTCCTATAACCAAATTAATTTGTTAATATATGTAGCTAAAAAATAATAATTTTTAATAAAATAAAATAATAAATATTTACATAATACAACAGCAAAAACACACATATACATATATATAAATATCTATACAAATTTACAAAATATTTCTAATGTTATCTTACCCAGCTAGCATTTTGTAAAATTTTTAATCATAATCGAGTCTTTTTTGACTCTTCAACGCGATTAAAAAATCAGAATATGCGCTCATTTTCTGATCATAAATGATACTTTTGTCGGTAGAAAATGGTACCCTACCCGCGACTCTTCTTGATGAGTCATTTATGATAAGTTTTTTTAATTAGTTTAGAGTCATTTTAGATTCTTTTCTAATGGTATATATGATCATTTTCTAGTCATTTATCAGTCTTTTTTAACTTCTTTTCTGCGTCTTTTTCGATTCATATATAAGACATATTTCTAATCGCCTATGAGTCATTAATCAGTAGTTTTTTTGTTATTTGGGAGTCTTGTTAAAAAAATGTATCAGTTTTTTTCTATTCATTTAAGAGCCTTTTCTATGTTTTTTGCGATCGTTTTTCGAGTAATTTTTCAGTCTTATTTCGCTTCATATACGAGTCATTTATTAGTCTATTTCTATTAATTTAAGAGTAATTTTTACATAGATTGCAATCGTTTTTCGAGTCATTTATGAGTGGTATTGGTAATCGTATTTGACATCTTTCAGTTCTTTTTTCTTACAAAAGTGACTCGTTTAATTAATTACACGAGTCACTTTTGCACTCGCGTTCTAAAAACAGGCAGTAAATAAATTTTTTATATGTACATTTAAATTTATTAAAAACAATAAATTAATCCAACAAAAAAAAATTCTAATAATGCTAATAATAATACATAATAATAATAATAATAATAATAATAATAATAAAAATAATAATAGTAATAGTTATAGTATTAATAATAATACAAATATAATTATACTTAAATTATAAATATACTAATAAAAGTGAAAAATTTAATTTGTTTTTTTTCTTTTTGCCACCCTTTCTTTAGCATGAACAAAATGCTTTTGTAGAATGCCATTCGTTTCTTTGCTCTTAAATTAAAGATGACAAATATCTAAAACGAAAACTATTTCTAATTTATTTTTAATAACATATGTATGTAATTATATACCTACTTTTAATTGTTGTTATAAGGAAACACTGCTCGGCGCTAGGCTTAGTGCTGGTCCTTTTCCAACTATGCAAACATTCGGCCGGTTCTACACCACCGGTTTTTGAAATATATTCTTTCTGAAAATGTAAAAATTTTTAATAAGAAATTAGTATGACTATTGAGCTAGTCTAATTGTTTGCTTGTTTTTTTAAATTTTATATACTTACAAATTGTTGCAGCTTTTCCTCTTCTTGGTAATTTTATGAATGAAGAAAAATTTAATTTTTAGACATTTACTATACAAAAAAACAAAAAAATTCCTGTAAAAACTTAACAAGTACTTTTTAAATATCCAAGCAGTTTTCAATCTTCTAGCTGCGTAAAATTTGATTATAAACTCACATTTTAAGCACCTGGATGATTCGTTGGAGATTGCCATACAAAAAAATAACAAACACTTTTTAATTATCCATCTGCGCAAAATAAGATCATAAATAACAAAAAAAGTAATCACTTTTCGAACGCATGCATAATCAATTTGTGATCAAACAGTTTACAACCTTCTAGCTGCGCAAAATTTGATTATGAATAACGGATGAAATACTCATATTTTAAGCGCCAAGATGATCCATTTATGGTTTCAATACGATTTGTTATTGCATTTTAAATCAAACACTTTAGAATCATAAGCGTGAGTCATTTTCGAGTCTGTTTTTAAGCGTGTAGCTGATTAATAAGTTTTTCATCACCAAAAGTACTCGAAAAAGACTCATTACTCTGATTTTTTAAAAAACAATCTTCCAAATGCTAGCAGGGTAAAGATGAATAAACAATATGAGAAACACAAAATTAATTTTAATAGATTTATTTACATTAGTGTGACTTCTGTGATAAGAACAAAAAATAAAAAAAAAGAAAGAAAGAAAAAATAAGTAAAGATAGATGCTGTGTATTACACTAAACAATAATATCACGTAAATTACTTAAGACATTTAACTAACAAGCAACAATGTTCTAACGATTGTATAACTAAGTTAAGATACAAATAAAACCAAATACAGACAGACGATTATACGTACAAACATAAAAATAGTGTTTTTGTAGGCTTTTTTATAATTGAATATTCTAGAATTGTAATAATGCATTTATGAAGTACGAATTTGATATCATTATAAAGTGTAATAGAAATTATTGTGAAAACATTTAAAGCAAAGAACTTAACAGATAGCAAACATATAACGATGATTCATTTTATTAATTTTATTTAATGTGGATCTTTTTTTAGAAAGAGTTAAGAATTTTCAGATTTTCTGATCAAATATATGATTGTCTAGATAGCGTATAATATAATCTTTAGATAACAACTTTTTAAATACATATATAAGTTTATTTAAAATCGTAGAAATCTTCAAGTTACTATTTAAAATATATAAAGTTTTTTTATTTATTTGATAATAATTGGACTCAGACAGTTCTTTAATAGTTATCGGGTGCGTATAAATGACTTTCCGTTATAAGAGTTATGGCAAAATACTGACAATAAAAGAAGAATCAGTGGTATATAATTTGGTAGAAATATTTCATCACCCGACACCGTTAAGACGATTGAAATATATCCTTACAATGGGTATGTCCTCTCAAAAGAATTCATTGCATTCCTTGTGAAACTCTGCTGGGACAGTGTCCGTCTAAAGGACGTGTCTGCTTAAGAAAGGTGTCCTTACGGATATTGCACTTTACATGGCAATAAGAATTGTATTTCGACTAAGCCCAACAAAAAATATGCATTATCATATTACAAATATCAGCATTCCTTTTTTATGAATATATCCAAGTCAATTATGGACCGATTAGACCGACTGCTTGTTCTATATATAGCTGATTGATTCGATTATTAAGATATCGATGTTTTCAAAAATTTACATGTTTCGTTTATATTGTTTCTGTTCACAAGTCTTCTTATTTTATACACAATTTCAAGAAAATTTCTGCTTGGCTATTGAAGAAAAAAATGGTTTTCTATTTGTTGTTCCGACATATCGAGTCCTTTTTGCGATAATATCGTAAGCGGCATCATTAAAGCTATCGTAAACGACAGGTTCTATGATAAGTTGAATCTAAGCATGTTCTTTAAAACTATTGAATTCGCCATTATAAATTTAAAAATAAATAAATGCATAGCATGACACCTAATAAAACGCGGCACTACTTAAAAAAAACCATCTTCTATAAAATTTGCATTTTGTCGCTAACAATAAATCGCAAATAGGGCTCAATATAACGACGCTTTCGGTAGCTCAAAAAAGTTTTGTTTCCTAATTCTTTTTTTTTTTTCAAATTTTAATTAAAATAATAATTTATTGACAGAAAAGGTCTTACGGGCATTCCAAGGCCCATCTATCAGGTCTGCTTACTTGTACAAAAACAAAAGACTTTTTCTTTTAAGCTGTCAAAAACTTACTACCACATATAAATAGCAAAAGGAAAAAACGTGTATGTAAACAACTTTTGAAAGCTCAAAAGAACGAAAGCAATGATCATCAGGCTTCTTGCGCAGACCTTTTCAATCGGCCTTGGGGAATATATATATTTTTCGAATACACCCTTTCAGAACCCTAAACAAGTTGCACGAATTTTTTATGGTTTCTGAGATAAAAAGCATTAATTTTGCTTTATATCAACTATGTATTTTTAATTTTATCAAGTATAGTTTTTTTGCTCTACACCCCACTGTTTGGCGAATGCTGCAAAGTCCTAATACATAAAAGTTTGCAATAAATTTCCCTCTTGTTTTGCTTCATTGCCATAAGAATAACAAAAAGTTTAAGCGAAGATAACAAGAAAATAAATTTTACTCATACTTCGCTTCGTTGCCGTAAAAAATGTAGTAAAAGAAAAAAAAAATTAAAATGTCAACAACTCAATACACAGCAGTAAATATACGCATGCAGCACAAAAAGCTATTTTTGAAAAATAAATTTAGAAAATGGCGTATGCGGCACAACAAAACAATAATTAGAAATATAAAATATAAAAATATTCTATCGGGTATATTTTCAGAAAACTTCATGCAAACCTTCATTGGCGTTTTTCTTCACTATGACTTTTTGGCATATGCGCCAAACCAATAATAAGCTGACGATATGTATATCGGTACCCATTTACCATAATATATAACCATATTCAATATAAAATTGGCATTTTAAATTAAAAACTATTTGTTATATACTTCGCACAAATCTGCTTTTATTCTAATTTAGAATTTTGATTATCCCTATACCTTTTTTAAGGAAAGGGAGAAGAAATTTCGAGGGAAATTTTTTCACGATAGGGGTGATTGTTATAACAGACATTCCTTTATTTGTTCGAGTCAATAAAACGATAACACGTCATTAAAAAAAAAAGATTTTAACATCAATATAAATTTACGGCCTAACTATTACTTTAACTTCCAGTTAACAATATGTATTTTTTGACAGTTTTAACTAATAGTTAATTATTACTGAACTTGGCCGTCAAACTGGTAACATTTAAAAATATTTAATCAAAAATTATTATATCGCAACGGTTCCTCTAGCCCGAAAAGCAAAAAAAAAAAAAAAAAAAAAAAAAAAAAAAAAAAAAACTTGGGCCTGATTCTGGTAGTCGTGATCGAGTAATTTGTCGATTAGAAAGCAATTTAATATCTAATTATTTCAGTCAATACTGAACGAATCGGAACTATTTTAGTGTTGTAAAGCATTAATTCGCGTTTCACAATACTGAAAAAATAATTTCGATTCGTTCATTATCGACTGAAATAAAATTGCTTTCGAATCGAGAAAGTACTTGATCACGACTGCCAGAATCAGGCCCCTGTTTTTGTTTAATATGAACTATTATATTACAAAAAGGGAAATAACTGTATTTTTTAATAGTTTTAAAGTGGGTAAATACCACCACTGTACATACCGTTTTCTTGCATAAAGTGGAAATTTGCAAGTTTTGAGTTTACATTCTTTAGAGGAACCGGTGCGATATGTTTTTTAAAGTTATGTTAATAATTTATTATGAAAAATTACAACAAAAAATGAGTAAACAATTCTTAACTCTCTACAAATAAAATGAAGCAAATGCATAATGAGAATTGCAAGAAAAAAAAATAGTACAAAAATAAATTTCCATGTATATTTAAAGGAAATATAAACAACATTCATAGTTTACATTCTTCAATTTTCTATTAGCTGAATTTTGTTTTTATTTTTTGTTTTTATATAAAACAATACACATACCTTGGCACTGATATCCTTGTTTACCAATTCCCCTGCAAAGGCAAAAAATGTCCGTAGCTTGTACATTTGTATATACTCAAGATATATTTAAATAAAGTTTGTATATTGGGTATATTAAAATTATGAAATGTTATGTAAAAAAAAATAATAAAAGAAACTTGTTTTGCGAGCCCCATAAATTAAAATTAATAAAAAAAAATGTGAAAAAGAAACATAAAACTTTCAATAAAAAATTAATAAAATTAATTTAATTAATAAAGTTTTAAATGAAATTACATAATCTATTTTCAAAGAGCATACAAAAACACAATTAAAAGCAATAATAGAACTAAAATTTCATAATACTAAAATTAAACAACTCCTAAACTAAAAAAATAAATCCCAAAATAAAACATAAAAATCAGAAAACCCAGTAAACAAATTGCAACCAAACATGTTAATTACTATTTAAAAAAGGTGTTCAGATAAAATCATAAGTGAAATAAACAAAATATGGATGATTTGAAAGGTTAAAAAAAGGAGATTTTTTCTTAAAGCTTACCAAATGAATTCGCGACAATGTGAACAAAATGTTGGCTGGCGCAAAAATGTTGCCATAAATTTGTGACCATTAACCTTAAATATAAATACAGATGAGACATTAAATAAGAGAAAAAACATTTATGTTATTTTTACAATAACTTACCTGATGTACACGACGACGCATAGCACCGCGTCTACGATTAAATCCTGCTCGTTCTTTGAATTCTTTGTTGGCGCCAGCGCCACCACTAACAGCATGATCCACTTCTGTAGTATCTTTAGTTGTATCTATTAAATATCAAAAAATTATGTATATAATTTTTCGTTGTGGCTAAATGTAACTTGATTGTTTTTTTTACCATTTTTGTTTTTTAGTTCGATTACTACATGGATTTTTCCTTGAGGTTCTAAATTCACCCATAAATCTGGTACATTACTTTCGTGTTGCATAATATCCTCTAATGGTATTATACAATTGGCCACAAAATCATCCGGTGGGAGGGCGGCATCATGAAATACCGTTAAATTGATATTTTTAGCATTTATTACATCATGTACAAATTGTTCATTCCATACAGGATCAAACGTTTTTGGACGTGTTGTTGAGCGATCTGCAATGATAAAGAAAATAAGAAAAGAATTTAACATTAAACAAAAGTTATTAAGTTTCGAAATCTAAAACTTAGGGACTAGCAAAAATTTATGCTTCTTCGGAAGCTGTAATGTAAGGGAGAATGATCAAAGTTATTTACGGGAATACAAAATTTACTATTAAGATTTTCGTATGACGTGCTAAATTCCCAATTTTCAATATTTGATAAATACACCGAAATTTACTGTTGAGGGAAAGCTAGCCTCTATGCGAATTTCACTGGTTGCTTAGGCCAGATCATCAGGAAACCTTTTCCAAAGATTTTAGAAAAGCTGAAAATATTATACAAATAAAACCCTAAAGCGAATAAGAATTTTAAACACTCAAAGTCTTACTTGTAACAATATCAAAGCTTAAACAAAACACCAAAATAAACAGTGAGTTTATCTTTTCTTACATCCCATGATTTTACATCATTTGTGTTTTTTTTTTTTTTTTTTTTTAAATCCTTCGCGAAGAAGTTCTGTTTTAGAGATCCGAAATATGCTTATTTCACACTTTTAAAAATGATTTTGTTATAGAGAAAAATTTAGATTTAACAAATTTCATAAAGTCCCCCAAAAGCTCGTTTACTTAGACGAACAAGCAGACTGCAAAGTTGCACAAACGTAATATCTTATTTGTGAGAAAGTTTTATTGTATGTTTTCTTTAATATTATCTTCTTTAAAAGAGGTGATATATGATAACAATTATTCCAAAAAAGTTTCTAGCATGGTCTGTAATCTAAGGAAGACTTCGAAGAGATATGTTATTCGGATTAACGGCAAATTTATATTTTGTTTAAATAATTATTCTGTTAAATTATTATGGAAAAAATTTCACGTTCGAAGTGTCACGTATCGACACAGATTTTGGCTTAAAAAAATACATACGATTTTAGAATCAAACCAAAACCATTTAAATGTTACATTGTTATGTACGTAAAAGTCTGAAAGTAGTTTGACTATAACATTTTGCCAGGTTTCGCTGAATTGCGCCTTTTTATACATGGCCAAAAAAACTACTTTTATTTTTTTCACGTTCGAACCGCTAAATTTTTTGCCATTATCTTTGACCTCGAATAGCGCACTCCATCAACTTTAACATAGATAACAGTGCTTTCTAAGTGCTATAATTTAAGGGTTAAAGGAACGTAGAAATATTTGCTGTTTAAAATGTAATTGCATTTTTGACGCGTACGACTGTCGCGTTCAACACTATGGAATTACTCAAATATAAAATATTTTGTACGAATAAGGGGGTCATACTTTTATATACAATATTTAATTTTATATTTTTTATCAAAAGAATGATTTAACTATTTCAGTGAAGCAGTAAAAAATGGGATCTTTAACGAATATCCAGCGAATCTCTTCTAGTATTAAGCACCACATTAAAAATGTACAGGATTGTATGCCTTATATTGCAGTAGTAGAGTAAGAAGTAAGGTCATTTTTAAAAACAAAAAAGCGGCTATATAAATTTAGTTTAAGATCAGAGTTATATAGTTCTGAATATGTATTTAAAATTTTTGAATTAAAGTAGGTACTTATAGAAAATGTAAGTAGGTACTTATAGAAAATGACAGAAAAAGGGGAAAAAATTCAAATTATGTGCCATTTTCTAAAGGTACCTACTAAAATTAAAAAATTTTAAATTTGAAGAACTTTTCAACTCTAAACTGAAATCAAATCTGGACATAGCATTAATAGTTCGGAAATGCTTATGGCCTTGGCTTTTCCCCTATTAGGACTGATCTCCCACAATTGAAATGTTACTCTTTTTCTGCCATGTTCAATAAGTTCCTACTAAAATTCAAACATTTTAAATTTTCCGAACTATATACTCATATCTCATGGCCTTGGCTTTTCGCCCTATTAGGATTGGTCCACCCACAATATTAATGTTTCCCATTTTTTCTATAAGTACCTAACTAAGATTCACACATTTAAAATTTTCAGAACTATATTACTCTGATCTGAAATTAAATCTGGACATAGTTTTTACAGTTCTGAAACGCTTATGGCCTTGGATTTTCACCCTATTAGGACTGGTCCGCCTACAATTTAAATGTTGCCTTTTTTCTGCCATTTTCCATAAGTACCTACTAAAATTCAAACATTTTCAATTTTCAGTTATATAGAACTCTGATCTGAAATCAAATCTGGACATAGCTTTCACAGTTCTGAAACGCTTATTGCTTTTGCTTTTCACCCTAATAGGACGGGTCCGCCCAAAATTTAAATATTGCCCCTTTTTCTGGCATTTTCTATAAGTACCTACTAAAATTAAAAAATTTTAAATTTTCAGAACTCTATTACTCTGATCTGAAATTAAATCTGGACCTTGTCGTTTTACCCTTTTACGACTGGTCCGCCCACAATTTAAATTTTTCCCCTTTTTTCCAATTTTTTATAAGGACCTACCAGGCGCGGGAAATTTGTTTTTAAAAGTTTATTAAAAACAATATGTGTGTATTATATTAAAAAAAAACTCAACAATAACGTTAAATAAAATATAAGATCAGTTCAATATAAATTAAAATAAATTAATATTTTTAAATAAGCCACTTATGATTTCATTGTGAGGCAAATTTAGATAGTATAGTCTATCTTCGGTCATTGTTGATCTGAGCCATGTTTTTATTCGACGAAGGGTAAGAAATGACCTCTCGCTCGAAGCATTACTGACGAGCATTGGCACGAAAATTTGAAATATTTTTCTTAGATTTTAGTAGATATCTTCATCACAGCTTATTCAAACATCTACAACGTTATCTAATAGATTTTCAGATATTTTCCATGTTTGTTGCCAATGCAACAGTTCAGGCTCAAGTTAAGATGTAAGTAGGTGTTTATATCTTTTATTAAATATAATCAGCTCAACCGCTAGTTATGGTTTTAAAAGTTTTGTATCTGTATATGACTTGATTACACTTTGAGGTAGAAGTTTAGGTATGTTCAAAACACTTAGGATATCTATTGGGAAAGGTGTTTTGAAAATAAATTCAATAGAGGAATGTAACCTACAACTCGGTAGTTATCTTCAACATTTTGAATGTGATTATTTCGTTAAAATCTTGTCTTTTCGTTTGGAGCCTAGATTTGAACGTAAGTAACTTTTACTTTTTAAAAAATCTCTTTAAATTGTTCTTCGGCTTTATTTCTTTTCTCTTCAAGGCACACGGTTAAAATTTTGATAAGGGTTGATCTATTTTGAAGATCTATACCGTGCTTTTGTAAAAAGAAACTATATAAGCGGCTGTGTTACAATAAGTATCACACTTAATATGTATATTCCGCAATTAAATTCAAAAGTGCTAAGTGAGTTCCTTAATATAAAGGTAGAGTTACTACCTTTCCCCTCAGATATTTTTCCAAAGCTTCTACTTGTTGCAAAGTGTATAATAATAAAATTCAAAATTTTTAGAACTATATAATTCTAACCTGAAATTAAATCTGGATATAGCATTTACAGTTCTAAAATGCTTATGGCCTTGGCTTTCATCCTAAAAACAGTGTTGTGATCGTTTTCATAAAATCATATGCTTTTAATATTCTTGATTTTGTTACAGAAATAATTTTTATTAAAATGTGCGATGAAACTTGTTCAATTTCCATATGATCCATAGGATGTGATACATTTCAAGCGATTTTAAAACCCATTTCTAAATTATTATTATTAATTGAGGAGGTCCATAACAAAAAGCTACAATTCCACGTTTAAAGTTTTTTGTTTTTTTAAGTTTTTATTCAATAACAAACATAATGATTCAGATCAAAATACATACTAGTGAAAAGTGAGGGATGGAGCTGTTTAATGTGGCCCCAGGAAATATGGCCCAAAATAAAAATGAAAACTGACCCAACATTTGGGGCAATTTTTCATAATGTAATATGACCTTTTTTTATTAAAAAATTACCTTTAAAATATGAAAGTAGCCCTAAAAATAAAATTAAATATGACCCTTAATTTGGGGTAATTCTTCATTATGAAAAATCACTTCAAATGAATTTTAACTAAAAAAAAAAGTAAAATTAAAAAAACACAAAGAAAGATATATTAGAAATTTGGGCCCGAAACTTAAAATCCCAAATTTAAAATCCCGAATTTCAAAATCCCAAGTTTAATAATCCAGAATTCCGAAATCCTGACTATTACACTGAAAATATTTCATAGGTAAAATAAGCGAAAATTGTGGTACATTTTACGAATATATTCGTTATTTTTACGCTACGAAATGCTTTGTTATAACATCCCAAATAATTATACAGGTTTTCAAATCACACGACAGATAGCATGGTTGGGCCTTCAGTCGGGTGCGAGGATTTTTTTCTATATGGTACAGTCAAATCCCGATAAATCATAATTCCCGATAATTCCTAATAAACTGTCGGTCCCTTGTAAAATCTCGTTAATTCGTAAAATTTGCATACATTTTGGTCCCCTCGCTAATTCGTAATTTTTTTTTTTAAATAAAATCTTCTTTACCTCTTATAAATCGTTATTGTTTGCTAACTACCACTTATAATTCGTAATAAAAACAACAGAAACGTGAATATAATGATTTGCTTACTGCTATTTTTCATTACGTGGGTTTTTGCTCTTGCTTGTGTGTTTTTGTTTACTTTCTTAAGATCAGTTTGTTACATGAATAATAAAGAAAAATGTCAAAGCGTACGCATAAAACTCTGTCGGTGTTACAAAAACAACAAATTTTTGCAGCCATTGACAATGGAGAAAAAAAAATAGATTTGTATTTAGTTTTTAACAATTGTTTTTTATCGTTTTAGTTAATAAATTGAAAAACCCCTTTAAATCGTATTTATTTTATTTTAACCCCGTTAAATCGAAACCCCACTTAATCGAAAACCCATATAATTGGTAAGAAATTGCCGTCCCTTGCGATTACGAATTATCGGGAGTCCACTGTATAACAAACACTTTCCTCGCCAACTAAAACTTCTCTAAATAGCCGGCTTCCCAAACTAAAGCATATCTGCCTAAAAAACAAAAATGCTGTCCTAAAATTGCGTGTTGTTGTTTCTCATTTAATTTTCTTTTTGGGCTATATTTCCCCATACCGCCGGGGTATCAAAAAACTAAGAGTATACTTATGTACGTAAAAAAACTTATTAAGGTGTGTGATGAAAATCGATCGATTTCAATGTCAATAGTCCTTATTTTTTGTTCAAAATTCATTTAAATTAACATATAGAATATAAATTTTAAAAGAATTTAGACAGAAACAAAAAATGAAAGTGAATTAGAAGTCCATTTATAAAGATGCTGAAAACGACATTATCCAGTTCAAACTGCAGTCAGAACCAAAAACCGAAAACTTGTTTACAACTTTTAGCTTTTGAGTTGGTTTGATGAAGAAATTGCAGTTTTTCTACGCAGTTTTTTAAACGCTGGTTTTCCATCACATACCTGATTAAGTTAAAAACAAAAAGGTAAAATTACAGTATTAATAAAATTAAAAATGCTTACAGTGCGAGCTGGATTTTCGCAAACTTCGATTAGGGCGGTTTCCAAAGGAATTGTTTTCAACTTGTCTTTATTCCTAGGGGTGATTGGCTCAACTTTTTTCGAACCACCTTAATGTTCATCAGAAGGTATTTTTTGTAAATATGCACAATAAAAATATGTTTTTCTATATTCTTAGCATAAAAGTGGTGAAAAAAGTGTTTAAAATTTGCCTGAAGAGCAACAACGTTGTATTGAAGTTGCAAAAAAATATTTTTTAGACAAAACTTACTGCCTGTTCATCGATTTCGAACGTTAGCATAGAAAATGTATACGACATTACTTTAAATATAGTATGTTTCATATAAAATTCTATACAAACGTTAACGTTCGAAATAGTTGAACAGGCTGTAAATTTAAATAACAACATAACAAGATAGTTTATGGGCACAAGGCTTCTATTCCGGAAAGAAGTTTGTATAGCGGCCATGTGAAATTATGGATCGATTTTCGTTATTATGGCAATTGAAACATGTGTACAAAGTTTCATCAAATTATATTCAAAATTGCGACCTGTATTTTGCTCACAAGGTGTACATGGACAGACAATCAAATAGCCAGGAGGACGGACGGCTATCTTTAGTCTGACTAAGAAAATGATTTTTGATACACACGTTAGCACAAACCCATAATACCCTCTTCACTATTATGGTGTGGGTATCACGAGACATCAATTAAATATTAACTAAACCTTTTTCATTAGGGTGTTCAGTCGATTAATTCTTGTTTGATTAGTCGAACAATTTTAGACGATTAATTGTTCGAATAATTTAAAGTTGCTAATTTAGATTAAAGGATTAATTGAAGAATTTATACCGATTAATCGAATAATAATAATATGTTTATGTATAGTATTTCTGTAAAATTATTAATTTTTTTAAAGTTTCTAGTCGAATAAACAAACCAAATATCTGTGTCCGTTAGAATTAAAAAAAAAAAACAGTCATGTTTAGGGAACAATTTAGCTTATATTTTTGTTACATTATTTCAACACAATTTTCTAATTCATTTCACAAAAGAAAAAACGACAAAAGTAGGTATGCCAACTCAAAGATTTATATTAATTTATCGGGTATGTTATAGAAATCGAAATCGAAATGAAACTGAAATTGAACGATTATTTTAATTCAATTACTTACAAAATTACCGTAGTTTTTCGTGGTTTCATGTTGTTCTTGCAAAAATATTAGGTACTTAAAGATTGAAGTATATAAAATGGAATATTTTTATGAACTTTCATTTCGATTTCTTGAACACGCCCGTATTTTTTAACAAATAGTTCATGAGTTTCTTTCCTAAGAATAAGTTTGGTTTAAAAATATTGTACGAAGGATAAATCTAATAATGCTAAATGTAACTGGTGTCCAAAAATGTACTAACGTAAATGTCTTCACCATCTTCACTAATTAACCACTTACACAGTGACTTTAACATAGTACTTGAAGAAGCTGCTCCACCTACAAAATCAAAGGAGGCTACAAGTGGTCCAATGAAAAAATATTTTAAAAAAGTTACTTCGACCGATTCTCTGGAGGAAATTATTTGCAGAAGTATAGCAAAGGATAGATAAAATTCCCGTGAAATGTTTCAAAAAATCCAGTTATATTGACTCTTTTAAAATCTAAGTGACCTAAAGTGAAGCAACAATTTGAAGCCACATTGACAAGTTTTATTTTAAAAGGAATATTTATTAAATCAAGTATTAACTAATTTTTTCTAAAATTATCGACAAAAAATCTAAAATTACTGGATTTAAAATTGTTCGATTAATCGATTAATTTCAAAATTTTATTCGTTTAATCGAAATGCCAAATATCGATTAATCGTTTAATCGAACAAAAATTAAACCCGATTATTTGAACCCCCTATTTTTCATTCGGAAAGCCCTCAATTTAGAAAAAACTTTAAAATTCTAAAAATTACAAAATTGAAGCACAGCCGCGAATAACGTTTTAAGTTACAAAATAATTTTTTTTCAGGAGAGCAAAAAAACGTTTTTAACAGGCAAGATTGTTAATTTTTAATTTTAACAAACAACAACTTACAAAAGATGTTTTCAATTAAGTGTTTTTTTAGGCCGTGCACTTGCCTGTTTTTTTATGCAAAATATCAACAAATATAAAATTTAAATTACATGCAAATTTACAGTTTAAAACTTTTTATTTTAGTAGAAAAACGTTTCATATCCACAATCACGATGTCATTTAAAACATTCTTCCACTACGCAAATCATCATGACTGGTGGCTTTTAAAACGTTATTCCACGTTTAAAACCATTTACTTTGTATCATTTATAAGACTCTTGGCCATTTTCTCAATGTATCGACAAACTGTCTGATACTTAATGTCAACATAAATTTATTGGACCGATAAACTGTCCGTTAACGATTTTGGGTTTCTCAGTATACCGACAAAAAACATTGTTTTCAGATGGCAACACCACTCAAAATACATGTAAAAGTTGGGAGTCAGCTGATTGAATTTATCTGTACGGCAAACAAAAGGAAAATAAATAATTAGCAGATGAGTGCCGGTTAGCTTTGCAATAAAATCGAAGCAACTGAGACATTGGGAAAACCAAATTTCTTTAATGTGCAGTTTTTCGTTGGGAAAAAAGATAATCGCCTAATGAGAAAATGGCCATTTGTATGTTATTTATGGTGCATAATTTTGGGTGATTTGAGGTTTAAACAGTGTACGAGAGTAATGTTAACGGTTATCTGCAAAAAAACAGTTTTTGCAAAAGGTGGCTTTTACAACGTTATTCCTATAACCTACGCTACATCATTTAAAGAATTTGTTTTTCATTTATTTTTGTTATAAAAAATTTTATTTTTAAAAACTGACGCGTCTTAGCATTTTTCTCTGAGTATGACCATATTTACATTATGCAATTAACGCCGCAACTTTCGCATGCAACTTTTTATTTGTTAGCAAAACGTGTTGGGAAGAAAACGGGGTTGAAAAAGTTGAAAAAATGCTTGGAAAAAATTTAAATGTAAATGTGGAAAGAGTTTCGTAGAAACTACTTTAAAAGAAAATAGAAAAAAAACTCGGCGTTATTTGCATAGATGTAAATGCGGTCTATGAGTAAAACTTCCATAATAATTTTTAGTTAACTAATAAGAAGATTACTCATACGTATATTTTATTTTAAATGTATGTAACACAAAACAATTTGAAATGTGTGTAACTTATATGAAAATGTTACATTGGGAACTTGTGTGCAGCATACTTGGTTAGTCCAAGACGGTAAAATTTTGGTTAGGTAACATAAACTTGTTTGTCTTCTATGTTGAATGTATTGCAGGATCTAAAAAGACCGAAGTTTATATAAACGCTGCCGAAAGTGATATAGACAGATAGCTCCAACATGATAAATAGTGGTGGATAAATTAGTGGTGACATCAAAGTGTACACTTCCTTTGATATACATAGATTAAAATTCTTTTCTAATTGTATTTTTATTCGAATTTTAGGCTCGATTTATATTGGAATTATCATAGGTTTGAATTATACTTGCCTTTAATACTTAAATTCTATGTTTAAAGCAGTGTTCGAGAATAAACACTAAATATCACACCTCAGTGTGGAAAACACAAACGCTAAAACTGTTTGTGTAGTAAATCATTAAAAAAAATAGTGTTTCCCTGTTCTTATCCATCTCATCAAAAAGATGAAAACATTTAGGCCTTAAATTTGTAAAACGCAACGCCAAAAATTATATTGAAAGCAAAAACAAAATCGAAAATATTTCATAAATTTGTTGTTGTTTTCTATAGAAATGTATATTGAATTTTTAAATTCTAAACGCTGCATATCTTGTGGCGTTGATAATTTAAAAATGCAATATGTATTTCTGTAGAAAGCAACAACAAAATTTTGATACATTTTTGACATTGTTTTTGCTTTCAATTTTATTTTTGGCATTGCGTTTGCGTTTTACAAACTTAGGGCCTTAATTCCGTTCGGGGTTTTTTAACCACAAACTTCATTGCGTTCGGTTCAGTTCATTCGTTTCGTTCGTTTCTGTTGTGCGTAGCGCCCTTTTGGTTGGTAAAAAAATACAAAAATTTTTCATAAAAACAAAATACACATACGAAAAAAAAACAAATACATAGCAAAATAATTTTATACAAACAAAACATATATGTACACAATAAACACACAAGCTGCACGTGCTGCGGTTGTTGCTATTTCTTTATCAATGTAAGTGTGAAACTGTAGCAAAGTTCTGTGGTAGCTTTAAACTGTCAAGAATTTCTACGCTAATGTCAAAATTATACTAGCCCCCAGGCTAGTGAAATTTTATTCACGTCAAGTGTCAAAATTTAACTTCCATGAGTACTTTGCTACCGTATCCAACACACCCTAAAAAAGAAACATTATAGAACATTAAAGTCAAATGTTTTTCTACAGTATCACTACAATTGTTCTGTTTTTTACCGAAGAAGAGAACACTATATACTGTTCGAATCTTTCTTGAAAATAGTTACGAACGGTATTAAGGGTTGTGTTCGTCTACACCAGGCGCAGATATTTTAAATTATAAAAATATGTTTTGTTAATTTCGATAATACAAGAATTCCCAATAATAATATTTTTTTTAATGTACAAAATTTTTGGAAGTCCCAGCAAGGCTTTTTTTGTTTTTTTTTTATGGAATCTCTAACGAAATTTTCAATAAGTATTTTTTTATATTTTTTTTATTGAATCTCTAACGATTTTCAATAAGTATCCACATCTTAATCCTAATAGTTATTTATTAGATATTTCCAAAGAAACATCTAGTTAACCGTATTCAATTACTGAGTTAAAGCTTTGACAAATTTTGGTCTTGACCCAAAAAAATGTGTAGGAGTTGAAACAGATGGGTGTTTTCTCTGACATCAGAGTCAGAGAAAATGGAGCTGCTTAAAAATTCTGGAAACCGCGGCTAATGCGAAACAAACGCCTTGCTATTCCCACAAACAACTCAATTTCTAAAAGCAATAAAGTGCCATTAATACAAAAAGTTGTAACATTTGTTAAAGAAACGACAAAACTTTTTAAATATAATCATCCCAAGCGAAACGCAAATTTAGCAAAGTATTTGGGAGCCAAACTCTCTGCATTATGCGAGGCAAGATGGGCGGACCGTCACGACTCAATTTTAACTTTGCAACAAGTGTACACTAGACTGGTCGCATCTTGTATGGGTTTTTTTTTTTTTTAATTTAATTGTTTGCGCTGCTTAAAATATGAGGTTTGGTGTAAGAAATCATGATCTAATTTTTCAGGTCAATCCGACGGTGCCTAGCCGTGCCGGGTTGGGCCCAAAGTTCCCCATATTATAAAAAAAAAAAATCTTTTCTATCAGATCTTTATAGTTATACTAGTTGAAAAGCCGAAAATCAAAAATATGGCTTCGTTACGATCTTCCGCAGAGAAAGTACTTCAAGTGTGCCAAATTTTTATGTATTCACAAAAGATGTGGCGGTTTAATAAAATTCTGAAATTAATTAAAAATTTTCGTCTTTTGTGAATACATAAAATCAAAAGTTGTTATCAGATTTTAATCATTTATAGCTTGTTTTGTTTGCAATGTTGTTTTTTATATTACTGCATAAAATTAGAAGCATAGCTGCATTTTTCAATTTTTTATGAATTTTTAAAAACAAAAATTTTAATAAAAAAATTATTTTTTTTTCCAGAAAAAAATTATGTTTCTAAAACGACTGCGCATATAAGAAAAACGTTTTATCTTTCTTAAAGTAAATTTTATTGTGGAATTTCGGTTTTTTTAGTTTTTCAATAAACTAAAGCGTTTTTGAGTTACGCGAACATATGTTGTGCAACCTCCTTAATTTTCGAAATAACGGTATATCTCGAAAACCAAAGCCAACATAAAGAAAAAAGTTTTAACTTTCTTAAAGTAAATTTTATTTCGGAATTTCGGTTTTTTTAGTTTTTCAATAAACTAAAGCGTTTTTGAGTTACGCGAACATATGTTGTGCAACCTCCTTAATTTTCGAAATAACGGTATATCTCGAAAACCAAAGCCAACATAAAGAAAAAAGTTTTAACTTTCTTAAAGTAAATTTTATTGCGGAATTTCGGTTTTTTTAGTTTTTCAATAAACTAAAGCGTTTTTGAGTTGCGCGAACATATGTTAATCTATCTAAACAATATATAATTTCTTAGTATGTCAGGATTTTTGCATGTATGTCCTATTCTTTCCGCAACTTTCTGAAGCCATCTGATGACATAGGAAGCTGAAATTTGGCACACTTGAAGTACTTTCTCTGCGGAAGATCGTAACGAAGCCATATTTTTGATTTTCGGCTTTTCAACTAGTATAACTATAAAGATCTGATAGAAAAGATGTTTTTTTTTATAATATGGGGAACTTTGGGCCCCACCCGGCACGGCTAGGCACCGTCGGATTGACCTGAAAAATTAGATCATGATTTCTTACACCAAACCTCATATTTTAAGCAGCGCAAACAATTAAATTAAAAAAAAAAAAAAATTGCGACCAGTCTAGTGTACACCATATAGTAGAAGCTTTGGAAAAAATATCTGAGTGGAAAGGTAGTATCTCTACTTTTATATTAAGGAACTCACTTGGTACTTTTGAATTTATTTGCAGAATATACATATTAAGTGTGATACCTATTGTAACTCAGCCACTTAGTATCAGTTTACAAAAGCAAGATATAAATCTTCAAAAAGAATCAAGCCTTATCAGAACTTTAATCATGTGCCTTGAAGAAAAAAGAAATAAAGCCGAAGAACAATATAAAGCGATTTTTGAAGAAGTTAAAGTTATTTGCGTTCAAATCGAGGTTCCTATCGAAAAGACAAGATTTGAACGAAATAATCACATCCAAAATGTTGAAGATTACTACCGAATTGTAGGTTACATTCCTCTTATTGAATTTATTTTAGAAGATCTCATAACAACTTTCCCAATAGATATCCCAAATGTATTGAACATACCTAAGCGTCTACCTCAAAGTGTAATCAAGTCATATACAGATACAAAACTGTTAAAACCACAACTAGCTGATGAGCTGATTATATTTGATAAAAGAGATAAACACCTACTAACATCTTAACTTGAGCCTGATCCATCAGATAACGTTGTAGATGCTTTAATAAACTGTGATGAAGATATCTACCCAAATCTAAGAAAAATATTTCAAATTTTCGTTTCAATGCTCGTCAGTAAAGCTACGAGCGGGAGGTCATTTCCTACCCTTCGTCGAATAAAAACATGGCTCGGATCAACAATGACAGAAGATAGACTGTACTGTCTAAATTTGCCCCACAAGGAAATCATAAATTGCTTATTTAAAAAGATTAATGTATATTGAACTGATCTTATATTTTATTTAACCTTTTTGTTGAGTTTTTTTAATTAGGGTAATGACTTTTTTTGGGTAAAATTTTTTCATCCCACCACGCGATGGGCAATTTAGTATTGATAATGAAAATAATTTTTTTAGGCCTTTTGGCCAAAAAAGTTTCCGCACCAAATGCAATTTCTAAAGCTGCTCAAAAAAAAACTTTATCGCGTTTGGTGCGGAAACTTTCTTCACGATCGCGAAAAAGTAATACATAATTTCTTAATATGTTTTCACGGTCTAGACGGCTATGCGATGAAGAATTTGATATTCGCAAAAATTGCAAAAAGTTCTTACCCTAATACACATATTGTTTTTAATAAACTTTAAAAAAAATTTTTTTTACTTTTTTGTATCATACAAAATTCCCCCCCCCCCCCCCCTTCCAAAGGCTCAAGCTGGATCCGCGCCTGGTGTACACAAACAATAAAAATATAGATATCGTTCCTGGGTGTGTAATCCCTACGCTTAATAATGTTCGGTTTATTTTCGAACACTGGTTTTCAAGTTTAATTATAACGAGTTGGAGACTGCAATTTCACTGTAATTCAACGCTTTGATTTCACTTTATTTACATTGCAATGTTCGACTGGATTTCCAGTATCCATTTTGCTGGAGTATGCTTTTGAATTCAAGTATAATGCAAGGCTTGAAAATGGTAAACAGGACTGGAATTACACTTGTTTTAGTTTATACTTAAATTCCAGCAAACTTATATGGTAGTTAAAAATACTGTGTGTAACACAACTTTTTGAATAAGCGTGTTTATTAAAGATACGACCATGTTCTGACAATCGCAAAACGCTTAACATTGGCGATTCTGACTTAAAATGCAAATAAGATGTTGTGTAAATCGCAATAGCAAAAAGTTTGGCGACTTCAAATTGCAAAAGAGAACTAGACTATTTGTAAAAAACTGTGGCAGATCGCAAGCGTTTTTCGATTTCAAATCGTGCGATTGTCAGAACATGTCCGATAATTTAATTTTTATTGTTTTTAATATTGACTAAAATTAGTCAGCTCTACATTTAATTTAAGCTAAATTTTCTTTGTTCCTGATTCTTGTATTTTTTTTTTAATATTTTACTTAATATTTAAATAAATTGCTTACAACAAAATCACATTATTTTACGTTAAAAAAAAGTTCTCAAAACTACGCCTTCAAAACGGTAAAGATGGATCGTCGCCTGGTCTAAAACTAATATATTTATAAATTACACACATCAGCATAATCGCATAATACCCTGATTAACGCTTATGCCAATGATTATCGAAAAATAACAAGTTTTATGAGTTGTTACTCTTTATTTAAAATTTTTTTTATTAAATTTGAGGTGTCTTTTGAAGTTGTGTCACCACTTGAACTTAAAATGAACATCATTTAGGTAACCCGTTATAACCTTTAAGTTAAACAAAACTGACATGAAAAAAGCTTGCATTTATTATTTGTTGCTTTTACGCCATTTCGTGGGCGCATAGTGCCAAAAGGTTACATTTGGGGACAACTATATTTATCTTTAGTTGAATCTAAAAAAGCTACTCTTATATCGTATATACAGGGGTGTTCTGGAAATCGAAAACGCAAAAATTTTTAATGTCGTTTTTTTTAAGAGATTTCTATAATTAGATAATTTTATGACGAATATTATATTAATTTTTCTCTATTTAACAAAATTTTATAACAAAACACCCCTGATAACTGTTTTTTTTTTTTTTTGCCAAAAGAGTGAAGAAAATTATGTAAGTTTTTAACAGTGGGTAGATATGATCGTGAAATTTATTAAATTTATGTACATTTGAATTATATTATTTTGAAACTACTTACCAAAAAGATTATCATCCACGTCGATTGAAACATAAGGATCAATTAACTGTTCATCGGCCAATTTTCCAAATGTTAAATTATGACGTTTTTGAAAATCTGTTGGGCGTAAACCGCTCGCCTCGCAGACTTTTATTTGCAATTTACCCGTAAACATTGTTGTGGCGTGGAAGCTGCTTTGATTTTGTTTGTAGTTGTAGTTATAGTTGATGTTGTTATTTTTTGTTTTTGTGTTAAAAATGATTTTTATTTTTAAATTTGTTTTTGTTTGTTGTTGTTTTATGTTTTGTTTTTTAATTACACAAAATATTTTTGAGGTTACTCAAACGGAAACGTGATAAAAAAGAAAAAACGAACGAAACGGATACGGATGCAAAGGTAAAAATATGCAATAAAAAACAGACAGTATTGAAAATATGGTACGAACGAAAAATAAACACACACACACACACACACACTTACACAAAAACCTTAACACACTCATTCAAAAATACACACACATATAGACTCCTACCCAACAAACACGGAGGTAAGATTATAAATAAAAAGTGATTTGGAATCAAATTTTTCTTAAACGACAAACGCTGAAAAATAAATTGAAAATTTTATCATTCTCAACAAAACAGGAAAATTTTTATCCAATTGAGAAATTCATGTTTTTTCAACTTGCTTTCAAACGTTATTCTCAAATGTTTTTCAAAAGTTGGGCTGTTTTCCTAAACGCCTGTTGCAACCATAAAAATTTTGACAATGCATTTTGTTCCGAAATGCAACTTTGTAGTTGTCACTGCGCAGAGAAAAGCAAATGAAGAAGTTTAATTAATGTAGATGCACACCATATTCATAAACGATATAACGTAGGTAAAAATGTAAGTATATAATGCATCAAGACGGTGTCAAAACTGTATTGATACATTGTGGACACACGTTTAGGAAAACAGCCATGATTAAAATACATTTTTTTTTTATTTAAATTTACATTTACTTAAATAAACTGTTAGCTAAACATTCGGCACCATAGCTGGTGCTGACTGATAAAATAGCGTTTACTCCGCCCTAAAATTATTAACTCTTCGTATCACCTCGATCATACAACAAGCAAGGCGAATTCAATTGAGATGGCGGCAAAAAGCCTGCTGCTGACTTTGACAGTTCGAACATATTTGTTTTTGTTTTACAATGTTTTGTTACAAATGGTTGAAATTTTTAAACCGTAAACACTAACAATGCAATGCAAAAAACCTCTGTTGTTGTTTTTTGATTGTTGTAGTATTGCCACCATCTGTAGGAAATTCGCCTTTACAACAAGCTTATAATTTCTTCAATTTCCCGTTTTATCATTTTCTTTTATGCATTTTTCACAAATTCTTTCTCAATACATATATAATAATATCGTGTCACGATGTTTGCGTTTGAACTTTTCTGTAACGGATCAACCGATTTTTATGAAACTTTGTTTATTTGTTAAATCTTGGTTTACACTATGAAAGTTTTCTTTCAGAAAGTCTAACTTTATAGGTGAGGGGAGGTTATTCTTCTCTTCCCTCTTACCAAAAAAATCAAACTTTCAGAATAAAAACTTTTATAGTATGAACGTAGGCTAAGGCCCGTTTTCACAACTTACCGATAGGTAAAGGTAAGATTTTATCGGCCGTATAAAAAGTGTTCCATTATTACAACTTTACTTTGACCTACCAGGTAGGATGAACCTTAATTTACTTTATCGCTTACTTAAGGTTAAAGTAAAGATTTAGTTATGGAACACTTTTTATAAGGCCGGTTAAAGCCTACTTTTAGCTATCGGTAAGTTGTGAAAACGGGCCAAAGTGTGAGAATAGGTCGTAAGGTATATTTCATGCCGCTAGGTCATTAGGGTGTTCCTATACAGATTTTTTGTTCTTTTGTGTTTGAATTCCTCCGAGGTGGCTCAACAGTTTTTTATGAAAATTTTTATGTATATTTGGTAAGTATGAGAATTAGGGTTTCCCTATTCAGAAAATTTTTTCCCATTTTTTTGCCAACAACTTTTTTCGCATTTTTTTTATTAGGCATAAGAAAATAGCTATAACCCCAAATTTCCTTCCTCCTTCCCTCATTCACCCAATTTTTAATCCAGATTTAAATATTTTTCTATGAGCCATATCCAATTAATTTCAAACAGAACGAAACGGCTCTACCGATTTTTATGAAATTATTTATGTATATTTGGTAAGAATGAGAATGGCCGTAAAGTATATTTAATACCGCTAGGTCGTTAGGGTGTCCCTAACTAGAAATTATTTTCTTATTTTTGTTTCGGTTAAAATAATTTAACTTCCTCACCGGTACATCCCTCTTGCTGACATAGATCCCATCCCCGCACACTTAGGGTGCGTACAGAGTGGCCGCTTGTTGCCGAGCCGAGCCGACTGACGCTTATTGCGAGAACTTGTTCATGCGAGAAACAAGTTTGAGTGTGCATAGTGGATGCGAGAATCAGCACTGATATTTTATCTATTATTGGTGTTTTATGTATGTTTGTATGCATTTGGGTTTGTTGTTCATTCGAAATTTTTATTACATTTTCTTTAATTTTTGTTTACAAGTTTTTTTTAATTGTTTTATAATTTTTAAAATTTAATTAAGTTTTATTAATTATTTGAATTTTTATTTTTTTGTTTAATTTTTATTTTATTTCTTAATTTTTATTTTCTTTTTAATTTTTATTATTTTTTTAAATTGAAATCATAACAACATAATATAAACAATGTTTTCGGCGCTGAAAAACGCTTTGGAACTGTTTTCTCGCATTCAATCAGCTTTGCGCTCTGACCAGCTCGGCGCCCACTATGACCTGTTCGCTAACATGTATAGTACCAGTTTTCTCGCAATAAGCGTCAGTCGGCTCGGCAACAAGCGACCACTCTGTACGCACCCTTAGATTATATTCGTTATTTTTTATTTAGCAACGAAGAAATATTAACTAGAAATAATTTGTATGGCAAAACAATGTTTGTCAGGTCAGCTAGGTTTTTTATATTTACTCACATGCAAATCTATTAAATTTTCCTTTATATGTTAAATACATTTGACTTTACACTTAGTTTTTGCTTCAGTGTTGCTAAGCTTATTTTTATTTTAAGAAAAACCCTTGATAAAAAACATTGTCAAATGTTAAAATTCAAATCATCAATCTGAAATGTTAAAATTTAACCAATCAAAAAGGTTTGAGATTGTGCTTGATATCAAATGTTAAATTAATTGTATATTAAAGGTTTGACTTTGTGTTTGCTGGGTATACACAAAGGCAAAAATATAATAGCTCAGCGTTGCCACTTTCTAAACAAATTTGAGCGGGATTAACAGTATAGCGTTAAACAAATATTTTTCTATTGAAAAAAAAACTTTGTAGGATAATAAGGTTTTATTTTTAACTTCGTTGAGCCTATTTTAAAATATTCGGCAATGTTCTGTAAATCGAAATCACGTGACATTGAAATCGATGGAGGATTAAGTTAAATATTTTTTAAAAATGAACGTAGCTTTTCCTGATTTTAAAAGTAGTTTTCTTAAAGGTATGTGGGCCGCAAAGTATGAGGTATATTAAAGGAAATGTTTTTATCTACTTTAAACACAGGGTAGAATTCAAAATTTGCTCGATTTAAATTTCACGTGATTTCGATTTCCAGAACATGGCCGATTTTAATATTATCTTTGAACGTTTTTAAGATACATAATTTGATTTCAGATCGCTTGTTTTGCACCATATTTGTGCAAGACCATTGCATTAAAAAGTTCAAATTTTTCAATCCTTGGTCGGTGTTCGTAGAACTCCGAGTTGTTTCGAGGCGTAGAACCAATTGTCGTGGGAACGTTCCATATAAGTTCAAACGCCGAGTATACAGATTTCCAGATTTCTTTTAGTTTGTGTAATTTTATAGGGTTTTCAGCAATTATGAACGAACAGGTGTGAAACTTTTTATTTTATTAGTGGTAACACTGGACTAACTGCACTTTATTAATGGAGAAAATGTAAGAAAAGGAACAACTACTGCCTTAACTGCTTCTATAAAACAACTGACTGGCACAATTTGCATACATAGTTTGTAGTTTTGTTGTTGCTATTTTACGTTACTATTCTTTTAGTTTTTTTTATTTTGCCTCCGTTTTTCTTGCTGTTATTTTTATTATTGTTGTGAGAATATTTTAAAGGATATTGTGGAGGGATTCTTGTAATTTATTGTTTTTATTTTTAACGATTTTCTATGTTGTTGTTATTTTTAATATTGAAGACAAAATAATGATGCAACGTTGTAGTTGTCATTGTTGTTTTTACATATTATATTTTTTATTTTTTAATAAATAAAAGAAAATTTTGTATTGGAAGATTTTAGCTGTTGTTGTTGTGGACATGAAGGAAGAAGGTTGTTGTTTCGTCTGTTTGGTTTCGTTAGATAGAATTGATTCACTTCACTTGATTGATTTTGATGTTTGTTTAAACTATTTAATTTTTTTCTCTTCATTTTATTATTCGATTTTCCTTTAAAAGAAAACTAAAGCAGAGCAAGCAACCTTTTAACGATATGGGTCACGATTTTTCCGTAGATTTCTTTTTTAATAAGTGGGACATGTATAATGCATTTATGGCTCTTGTGGTTAGTTAGAGTTAGTTGATGATAGTTTTGTGTTCTACTGACACCAAAGGAAAATGAAAAAAATTGGGTAAAGGACATCGTTTTTATTCGTATGTAGGTATTTTAGTTTTCTTTACTAAAGTCAGTTATTTAAATGAATTATTTATCGTTTGTAAATGTAATTGTACGAAAAAATTATTGGATGAATTATATAATTCCCATTTTAGTGACAAACTGTATATGCCAATTACTTAAGAAAAATTAACGATATCGTTAATGTAAGCAACTGGAACCAATCATTCTGGACCGATACTCCCCAACGTACTGGCATCGATTTGGGCGATCGGAGGTATAATCTGTTGCATTTCGCCGAATTTTCTTAAACGTTGTAATGTAGAAGTTAGCAATCGAGACTAAGAATGAATTTCCTCCAATAACCCAATTAATTTGAATAGATTTTAGATTTATTTGAGTTTATTTTGCTTCTACATGCCATTTCAAGTTTAAACGCCGGTATAGATGCAGTACGAGATATATCACATGCGAGTGTTAAGGTTTTATTTGATTATTAATGGAGGAGGGCATAATTCCTGACGCAAAGTGAATTTTATGTGTACGCATTTTTCCTCATTAATTCTGCATTGTGCAAACCACATTTCCAGTTAAAATATGTATATAATACTGTAAGTGACGGTTTTTATTAACGCAAATAAAGTGTGGGTATAGTTTTTTTGTTGGCTTGTAGAGCGCCCAAGATGCTGCCTTATGGGCCTCCCGCATCAATTAGCTGACGAGAACTTAAACAGCTTATGTTTGTTTCAAACAGCTTGTGTGTAGCTGTAAAGTTAAGCTTCAATTTATGTAATAAGATTTAATGCCAGACTTTATCAAAAGCCATCAATGAGGAGTGCAACTAGGGTTCCCAACTTTTTTGTTGCAATTAAAGTACATTGATTATTAAAGGTTAAGAAAAAAAAGTACACAGTATAAATATAAAGTACAATTACATATTTCTTTTTATCGTTATATTTAAAAACGTTTTTTTTTTTTTTTTGCTTTCCGCAAGGTTTATCAAACAATAACACTGTGCTAGAATTTGACACTTTTTTGAGACAAGCCGGGCAACTGGCGCTTTAACCTAATTCGGGTACGCTGAATCCAATACCTGTTCAAAAACGTTTCAGTTTATTGAAATTACTAAAATAAAAACGAAAATTCGAAATAAAATTTCCTTTAAACGTTAAATCTAACATACGCAGTCGTTTTAGAAACATATTTTTATTATTTTTTTTTTTTTTTTGGCAACAAAAATAATTTTTTAGCAACATTTCGAAATTTTTGTTTGTTTGTTAAAAATCTATAAAAAGTTACAGCTATGCTTCTAAAACTATCAAACAAAACAAGCTATAAATGATTAAAATCTGTTAACAACTTTTGATTTTATTCGCAAAAGTCGAAAAATTTTATTTTTATTTAAAAATTTCATAAAACGCAATATTTGTATGGAGCCCCTTAAGAAGTGGTGATAAAGGGCAAGTATATCTCGAGAAATTGTAAAGGCGACTCCTTGGCTGTTATGGTACGTTTTCTTCAATATATTTCTAGTCTGTATTAAACATTTTGTATGGGAGCCCTCTTAAGGAATGGAAATTTTGAAATTATGTTTTAAATGTTAGTTAAACGAGTCCCTTTTGTGCTCGCGATCTAAAAGCAGGCAGTAATTTGAAAGAGTTTTGCACTTGTTTTTTAAAAACAGGCAGTTATTGTACTCAAACAAAACAAACGAGTGAAATTGTGCTGTCAGATTATTTTTTTGGAAAAATTGTCCTGCCAATATGAAAAACATCAACAAATTGCCCTGACTAATATTAATTAGTTGTTCTTTAGTTTTTCTAAAAAAAACTTGTACAATAAGTATTATAATTTAATGACTAATAAAACCTTGACTAATATAACCTGAATCTATTTTGAATTCTAGATAAATCTAATCATGCGAAATAAAGTATTTTCGCGTACTTTAGTATTCTCATAAAGTATAGAATACAATTACTCGAAATAACGTACAATACTTTATTATAAAGTACGGTTGGCAAGCCTAAGTGCAACACAAAATTTTCTTTCTTCACACTCTTTTTTTATGACGTTTAATATTTAATGATTTTCTTATGACGTTTACTATTTTATGGGTTTGTTCAATTGTGCTGTGCTTCTTAAACCGAATTGATGGTTTGGAATACATCAATTTTAAAACCGGTGTTAATATTGACACTAATATATATTTGATATATTAGATAATACGCTTATAGACCTATTTGACTCAACTTTGGTATGATCTTTTCCTGGCTTTGGTATCATGGTAACTAAGGAAACCTTCCATTCTTAAGGGTATTATTCAGCATTAAAAGTTAAAAGAATAATTTTCTTTGCTATGCGAGTTAGCTTTAAAATCATTTTGTTGTAAAATGGTAATGCTAAATTAAAAAATACGTACAATTTTATAAATATTAAAAATTTGTACGATTTCCCAATGCTAGCTACTCTTTTATGGTGCTATCAGACGGGATGTATTTTACATATGTACTGTCACTTTTCTTACCCATATGTAATTCCGTATGTATGTCAAAATTTCCATTTTACATACGATTCATAATTTTTGCTATCACACCTGCTTATGTTTTTCCTTATGACATAACCTATATATGTAAACAAAAGCTGACTTTTGTTTACGTTTCAAAACAAACCAGCTGTTTTGTTTATGTTTGCCACAGGAAAATAGAGCGTGTTCTAATCGAAAAAGTTACATATGTATTTCCACATTTTTTTTACACATGCAAAGTTTCATATGTATCACACGATGTGTACAACTTTTACAAATGGAAAATTTGACAGTACATATGTAAAATACATCCCGTCTGATAGCACCTTTAGTGAAGAAAAAATACATGTTCTCTACTTCTTGCAACACTGTATTGGAGGGGTTGCTTTTAAATGATGTTTGAGAATAATGGAGTAAATTGAAATAAATGAAAAAAAACTTTAGACAAATTTCTTTTCACAAGTAATTTAAGGATTTGTTCTGTACCCATGTACCCTGTAACTTAAGTGAAAACTCCTCGCATCAAAAAGATGCGAAACAAAATATTCCATCGTTTCTCAAAACGTGAGAAAAAAGTGTTTCTGTAACTCATGTCGAAAACTATCAAAAGAGATTACGTCGTAACGTTATAAATGTCATAACATTGCACTCGAAGCCGATGTGACATTGCAGACGTTGAGAACGCCAGTCACACATATCGTTGACGGCGACCAAAATTTACTAAAATTGAAAAAATTTTCAAGACGGAGGCGAAAATACAACCATCGGCTATTCCAAATAATGTAAAGTTCGAATTTAATGTGTGTTGTTTGCAAAAGAGATTTGAAAACATTCGTATATTTTATAAAAATGTTAAAAGCAAAATAATTACACAATAAAAAAATGTGCCAAGAACAAAATATCATTAGCGGTTTTCACCCTTTGTATTAAGTGTAGACCTCTGCTTTACTTAATACGATTTTATACTACAAAGCGTGAGTTTCTTTTTCGTTAGTATTGTAAATTAATGAAGTTGCTGAGTGAGGGAAAGAGACAGATATAGTTTCTTCAACTGTTTTATTCTGGGTTATTTAACAAACGTGTTTACTACAGTTTTTTGTTGGATTTTTTAACAACAGCGTAGTAAATTTTAGTCTAATACATTTTGTTGTTGCAGTGTTGTAAATCTTAGTACTTTAACTAAATTAATAAGATTCACAAGGTCTACAAGGGACTTTACTATCAAGGGTGAAAACCCCTATTATTAATATTCTTTGCATTTTTAATATGTTTTTTAGTTTTAACATTTTTTCTCGTCCCGTTTTTATTCGTGAGTTTATTTGACAGTTCTAAACGGGGACTTTCTCACAGAAATTTTGCTGACACACTTTTTCTGTAAATTGGCGAGCAATTTCCTTACGTGACACCTATAAATCGCCAAAAATGTTACAGACGCAGTTACGTGATAAAAACAGTTGTTTGTTTCCATTTACGGCATTTTTGTTTCATTTCCTATATTTCAATCGAAAAGTTTCTCGACGCGAGAGTTACAGAACATGGGCACTGGTAAGGTGGGTGGGGCAGTTGTTCTTAAAGAATGATTAACAATAAAAGAAATTTTATCAATTTTGAAAGTAAATTTTTTTTCAAAAATTGTTCAACTACATTTTTTTCTTCGGATTTTAACATGATAATTGAAGAGAATACAATTTTCAAATGTTTTTTTACCACATAGAATTCATTCGAAAAATAAAAATGATTAAAAAAATTTTATTCTATCTTATAAATGATAAATTACACTATTTGTTTTAGCTGTTTCAAAAATCTCGATAACTATTCATTTAAACTGTTAAAAAGATATGACTTTTCTCTTTTAGCCAACCTTGTTGATCGGATTAAAATTCATTGAGTTAGAGACCATTAAATTAAAAAAAAAAAATTAAATATTTTTGTATAAATTAACCATTTAAAATCAGTTACAAAAATTGCTCCACATTTTTTCTGTGTGTTATGTTATGTCGTGACCTAAACTTGTCAAAAGAGAACTCGGAATTACTCGCTTCATGTTTGAAAAAGAGGATTTTTGGACACAGGAACACCAGAAAGTAGTAAGCGGGTGTTTATGAAATAACAGAAGCTATAACAACAGTCAACCAATTCAAAAAATGACGGAAGACTTTCATGCCATAGATTTATATCTAATAAATTAAAGAAATCAGGAGGCTTATTCTGAATTGCGATGCGCAAATCAATGCGATGCGCA
The DNA here is from genome assembly GCA_930367215.1 of Pollenia angustigena. Classification (NCBI taxonomy): domain Eukaryota; kingdom Metazoa; phylum Arthropoda; class Insecta; order Diptera; family Polleniidae; genus Pollenia; species Pollenia angustigena. Next base: position 93,782,573 of record OV884056.1, on the reverse strand, counting down.
AATGAAATGCGATGCGAAAGAAAATTGGCAATCGCATTCGCAATCTATTTCAAATCGTGGCAACGCTGCTCAAATATACGTCAGTGTCAATAAACGTCAAATTAAAAATAAATAAATTGTTTGTGTTTGGCTGTGAAAATTGTTTGAAAAAATATATTTAGGACATTCTGCAATAAAAAAAAATAATAAAAATGGATTTTGTGGCACTGTGGTTCGACGACGAAGGAAATGCAAATGTCTTGTGTGTACTTTAAAATCGGCTTAAACCTATTAAAATTAAAGTTGAAGTCAAATATTTTTTAACTGTTTTATATATTTCATACTTTTTCCATCCTGCAGCTTCTCTAATAGATAATCCATTGATATTTAGTTTTTCAGTTAACGTTTTCCACAAAGTATTTGCCGACTGACGTGCATTTGGTGCTTATTAATAAATTCTAATATTATTTCAAATTGACGCGGTTTGGTGGTCTTATTGCTTGCTTCCCTGAATGAAATAATAAATATATGATTAATAAGTAAATAAAATATTATCTTTCATTACATGTCTGTACTTTGCGAATGCTATTTTGTTGTCGAATAAATTTTGCGAAATTGACATTTGTTTTCGCAATGTAGAATACCGACTTGTCACCTTTTCGCATTTGAAATGCGATTAAAAAACCTTTGCAATTGTTCGCATTTATGCATTTTCGCATCGCATTGATTTTCGCATCGCAATTCAGAATAAGCCTCCTGTATTATATGAAGTTTAAACGGGCGTTTTTTACTTACAGGTGCACACATGTAATTGAAAATGCATTTTATTTTAGCGGCATTTTGACAAAACATCTTATGTCGAGATAAAATAGCAAAAAAGTTTTTAAAAAACCTCAGTGAAAAAATTATTTTTATCAAATAATAAAACAAACTAAAATAAAAGAAACATTTGTTCAAATTTTTAAATTTGACTTAAGATTTTGTGTCAATATGCCACAGATTTATAATTATTTATACTAGGAATATTGTGGTTATTTTGTGGAACTGTTTGATTATGGTTTTCAATCCAAATTTTGATATTTTAATTAGGTCAAGTTCATCAAATTTAATTTTCATTAAATGATTTTTAGAAATTTTACAACATGAAATTAATTAAAATTTATTGATAATTTTTTATTCTTGACTGCAGCGGGAATCGAACCCAGGCTTTCACGGACAGATTACCCTTAAATGTTTCGATTGCAACCACTCAAACTTTTCAGAGGGGTTTGCCGTTTAACATTTGCATCCATTGACGACTGCTGGCAGTCAATAGTCAAACATCAATCTTTAAACCAGATTCTATTTAAGATTTGGTAGATCGAAATTTGCTTTAAATGATTATGCTTACTTCCGTTTTTTAGTACTTTTTGTCAAGAATTCTTCTTGAAGTTCAAAGTACATTTTTCTGGTTTCATGTCTTTTAAAGCACAACTTGAAGGACAAATGTAAACATAGAGCTCGTGCCTTAGCTTTTAACAATAGTTAGTATTGTGGTTATTTTGTTGAACTGCTTATGGTTTTTAATCCAAATTTTGATATTTTGATTAGGCTAAAATTCATCAAATTATTTTTATGAAGAAAGCAATTTTACAACATGAAATTAATTAAAAATTTATTGATCATTTTTCATTATAATAGAGATGTAACGAATGCCGAGACTGGTATATCGGCGATACTTCAGATTTTCCGATATATCGGTATCGGCGATATTTTGCTGTCAATACGACGATACTTTTTGTATTTTTTGAAATATTTTAAATTTTCTATGCTTATTTTTGGCAAAGCAACTAAGAGAAGTAACCCATTTAGGGCCATTATTATAACTTGGCGTTAGCTGTTATCCGACAGTTAACAGACGCTTTTTGACAGATAACACATTATTATCTGTCAATTTAATCTTAAATTTAGCTAACTTCAAGTTGTAATAATGGCCCTAATGGCCCTTAAAAGCAGGCCATAAAATTAAAACAGATTAATGAAATGGTTTCATAATACCAAATGAATCAACGGAAAAGGAGAATAGTTCAGAGTTCCAAATTTAAGCGGCTGACTTAGCAATAGATATACATAAAATATCTGAGGCTTTAGAAAATAATTAAACCATTGTTTATGTACAATTCTTGGCCCTTGATACAATTCTCGAATACTTCAAAAAGCGTCTAATAGAGCTTATTAACATGTCTCTGCATCCGAAAGTGTTGGAAACAAAGTAACCCCACAAGTGGTACAAGTACTGATAAGTCTAAAAGAATTGGTCTTTGCAGCGTTTGTGAAAAAATTATAAAAGAATCCGAGAAGGATAAGCCTCTGTCCATCCTTTGCTTTGATTCTGCTTGAGAACAAGTCGAAAAATCCCTTAGATCTTCTAGTTTTTCTAGAGACGCAGATCCGCTTGTTTACTGGCGCATGCATAAAAATTAAAATATTTGCAAAAAATAAATCGTATTTGGTTTTTATATGTGCATCTTTAGTTGTGCTAATAGTTTTTTTTTAACAATAAATAAAAACAAAAATAATTATGTATGTGACCAATAAAAATGCATTTATTTTTAATATGCACTTGTGCGCCACTTTCTTTAAACCTCCAAAGAACTTGTAATGAAGAAAAAGTGGAAAAACAATTGTTTTTAATTCATAAAACATTAAAATTTTAAGTAAGAATCTTTTAGTAATTTTTTGCATAATATTTTTTGTTTTATTTGTTGCAGATCAGCGTTTCCACTGAAAATTTTCTATTCGACCAAACTTTTAAACCAAAATCCTTTGGAACCGACCAGTTTTTTTATTTTTGATACATTTAACGGCCAATTTCAGCACGGCTGATTAAGGGTATAAAACTGTAAAAAATATGTTATTTACCTCTAATTTTACCAAGTTCAGTTAAAACTAACTATTACTTTAACTTCCAGTTAACAAAATGATTTGACAGCTATAACCAGGGAAACCAGAAATATGCTCTAAAACACGTTTTATGCGCCTTAAAATTGTTAAAAAAAATGCCCAAAAAATTAAAAATTTCTAGTTTAAAAACAAAAAATTCAACAATTTAATAACAGTTTAAGGTAAAGCCCAAACACTATAGTATTTACAAACGAATTTTCAAACAAAAAAACAAAGTTATGTTAAGAGGTTTCATATAACTGCCCGTCTATACCAGAGATAATTATTGCGACATATATTTCAGTAAATGTCAAAATTATGTTATCTCTAATGTAGACTGCTATTTTTTGTGCATATTTATTGCCGTTAATTTATGTTGCAATAATTGTTAGTCCATTTTCGTTGACAATTATTGCTAACTTGAGGGTTACACGATCAAGTTTTGGCTATCAAGTTTTAATACACTCACACTTTTTTACCAATACACTCATACTTTTAAAAACATCTTATTACAAATCTTTTGAAGTTGTTTTTGTTTTTTTTCACAAATATTTTGCCGGCAAAAGCTGAAGTTCTTTTTTTTTTACAAATTGTTGCGGGAATTTTAAAATTTTAACTAAAAACCTAAAAAAATAGTGAAATATGTTTATTAATAAAATTTATTTATAAAATTAATAAGCAAAATGATGTTCTGCGATTCATAGAGCTGTACAGAAGCCATGAAATTTTATGAATCTTTCATCATATAGGCGAAATGATTTGAAAATAAAAGCCTACGAGTCTATAGCTTCTGAAACAAAAATGCCAGTTGAAGAAGTAAAGAAATAAATAAAGTCCCTTCGAACAGCCTACAGTGCAGAAAAATCAAAAGTGGAAAATAGCAAAACATTTTGAGTTGTTTCCTCGGCGACGGCATCTTGAAAAAGTAAATTGCTTTCAACTTGCGTGCAGCCTACGTCACAGCTGTCAACTTTTGCATATTTTGACAATCAGTATATGTAAAAGACTATCAAGAAAATCTTGATCGTGTGGCTGCACTGTAAGGTAAAACTTCAAATTTGGTTGTCAATTGAAAAAAAGAAGCAAAAAAAAAAAAAAAATAGAAGCAAATTGTGAGAGCAAGAAATTGAATTTGTGAAATGGAAGCAAATTATTATTAGTAAAAGAATTAAATTAAAGAATTAATTAAACACTAAAATAAAATACCAAAAATTGTTAATATTTAAATAATTTTTTTCTTATTCGATTTTTATTATTTAAATTTATATTATTTTTGTTTAAGTTTGACTTCTTTTTTATATAAAAATATTAATTTTAATTAAACAAAAAAAAAAAAAAAAAAAAAATAATTATTAAAATTAATATTTTAATATAAAAAAAGACCTCAAGCTTAATCAAATTAATTTACATTTAAATAATTAAATAAAAAAATAAAAATAATTTTTGCAAGATAGAGCCAGTTTTTTCACTGCACCTTCTTCCTTGATTTTTTTCAAATTATGACTTAACATAAATACGTTTTCCCATGCCTTTAACATAAGCTGAGCAATAAGAAATATTGCTCTGTTATTCTGCCGACGTTATTGCCAACTTGCTGAGATATTTATCTTAAGTGTAGACATAGGGTAAGAGCTATTTGTGCCGAATACTATCTAGATATTGACATCCATATGCAGCGTTGCCAGAATTAAGATTTTATCTTATTTTTAAAGATTTTTTGAACAAAATAAGATTTAAAGATTTTTTCTCAAGTTAAGATTTTTTATTTTTAGAAATAAAGATTTTTAATTTTAAGTTTGTACAACATACATAATTTTTTTTAAAGTTTTTTAAACAGTAAATTTTTAAAACAATGAGCTTTTATATAAGCTTGTTGTTTATTGGTTTTGCACACTTTTGTACCCATTGTCTAGCATACACAAAAAGGCATCATTATTTCTGAGCATACAAAACATTAAAAAAGCATCATAGATTCGCTGTTGTTGATTTTGGGACTACTGATGGAAAAAATTATTTGTGAAAAGAAAAAACGTATTTTTATAAAGATTAATTTATTAAAGAACAAAAAAGTACATTTATTTAACACCAAAAGATAAATCTAATGGAACTTAACCCTAGGATTACCGTCTTGGTCTGACCAAATTTGTGTTTTCCTTGGAATATTTTTCGGATATAACAAAAAAAAAAAAACAGGGTCGTGAGTTCTATAAATGAAACGTGCTGAATCGAATGAAACTAATTTGGATTAGATTAGAGCAAATTCGTGGGGTGAAATTCTATTTTTATGTAAAAGTCTATGAAATGTTTTCTTGCAATATTTTCTAAAAAGGATAAAATTTCAAAAAACAAAAAATTTCTGAATTGAATGAATCAAGTTTGAATCAAGTGTGTGGTAGATGCGAAAAAGCAATGTAAAATAAAATAATAAAATTATATAATAAACTAGCGGACCTGGCGAACTTCGCCTCGTCCCAGTTTTAAGCCTTCAGACAAACTTTAGACTAATCATACGACACAAATATTTTCACACAAAGTTTCGTACAAAAAAATCAATTTTCGATTTTTCCAATTTTCCGGAGGGATTTTCCAACATTTTCGTCCGTGAAAACCTTCTCTTCGAAAATGCGAATAATTGACAAAAAATTTTACGAAATAGGCCCATCCATTCTCATATTATGAATTACTTTACATTTTTACACTATATTCGTATAACCGTACGATGCATACCCAACTTTTTCTACGAGAACACACACCTGGGATACGTTTGTACCTACTAGCTTATTTTGGGTTTTTCTTATGTTTAAATCGTCCAATTTAATTTTTATTTTTTTTAAAGCGTAAATTTTAATTTTAAAAATGTTTTAGTTCTGTTTCATGCAAATATTCTACATGGTTCAAAATATATAAGCAAAAGAGTGCATGCAGGCAACTATTATTCAAGTGATAAACAAGTGTTTGTAGTATTTGGATATTTTAACGGTTGCTTTTACATGTTGTTGTGCATTCGCCATTATTTAGCGGATCACCAATACCGAGTGCACAGTATGTAACAATAATTCATAATTTTCATTTTTCAAATAAAATAATATAATTTCAAAACACTATAAAATGGTTTGTTGCCTTTTATTTTGATATAAACTGGTGTGGCACAAACGTATCCCGGGTGTGTGTTTACGAAGGTGTCGACTTTGGAAGCTCGAAGCTCCTGAACCACTGGTCCGGAAACCTATATTCCTTAAGTTAAGCCATTCCTGAGTTACAGCACTGCAAAGATGCAAGTGGATACATTTGTACCCGGATGTGTGTTCTAGGGATAATCTAGCATAATAAGCATACGTTCAATAAAAAACATATTTATTTACTTTTTATTTAATTGGGTTTTTTAGCTGTTCTAATTGTGTTCTGCCTAGACCAAGGGGAGAACTTAGTGGTAAAAAGTTACCGAAAATCCTAGGATTAGGAAGCTGTTGGTTTGAAAATTCCACATTCCATGTTTATGATAATTTTTACATAAGTGCTTAAGAATATCTTTTAAAAAGTATTTTAACATTATTTTAATAAAAATTTCATTAGGAATATATTTAGGTAAATCCAAATTTTTTCAATGAGCTTTTTTTAAATGCAACTTTCTCAAAATGCCGTCGATATAACAACGGTATCAAAAAATATAATATTAAATTGAGAACCCTAAAGATTTCATATGATGTGTGAGCTTCATAGCTCCAAAACTAAATTTTTTTTGCCCAAATTTATACATCTCTAATATCAGAATTTAATTACATTCGATGAAACTTCTTTATTTAGGATTTTTTTACTTCTTATTTATGAGAAAATAAATGCATTTAAAATGTATTTTTATGGAAAATATAACTAAAAATACAATTTTAAACCTACAATCTAATTTTGCATAAATACCGCAATTACGCATTTCAATTTGAATAGTTTCCATAATCAAAAGTAGTTTCTTTTAAAAAATTAATGATTTTTACTTTTTTGCACTTGTTAAAAAAAAATTTAAGATCTTTCTCTTCAAAATAAGATTTTTTTTCGCCAAATTAAGATTTTCCTTCCAAATCTTCTGGCAACGCTGTCCATATGAGATTTTTGTCTAAAAGGGATTTTAGGGACAGTCCCTAAATTGTTGATTAATTTTAACATTTAAAAGGAAGTAAAAGCTTTTTATAGATGGGAGTGATTCGAAAATAATTTAATATGCAGTAAAATATTTTTGGGAATTTAATCTTAATACAAAAATAATAAGATGGTTTACGGACACAGAGTCTAGTTGGAAAATAAGTTTTTGTGGGGAATATGTAAAGTTTTAGACCAATTCTCACCATTTACATAGACTTCGTTCTTAGTACAATTAAAACGAGTTTACCAAATTTGTCAAACTAACATGGACAGGCATTAACGTTGGCCAGACGGCCAAAATTTTGCAAAAAAAAATTTTTTTGTTTGCTGCGAAAGCTCTTGCAGGCATCTAAAAAATGTATCAAAGAGACAAAATATGCGCTAAAAACTTAAAAGATGATGCAAAAAAGGAGTTTTAACTAATATATGCAAAAAAAAATGTTGCAAACGGTAAAATATGCACTAACAAATCAATGCCAAAATTCATAAAAAGCTCACAATCGAATAAATACATATATTGTTTCTGCCTTTATTGGTCGCACAAGTAAAAACATACAATTGCATATTTTTGTTTCCCTTGTTATAACTGATAGTTAATTATGCACTTGGTGAAATTGGGGGTTAATATAAGGCGACCAGATTTTGAAAATAAAAATAGAGGACATAAAGAAAAAAAGTAAACAAATTTTTTGGCTTCAAGATTTTTTTACATATTTTACAGACAAATTTACATTCCCATATTAATAAATGTAAAGAAGATTTTAAAAGAATTACATATCGTCGGCTTAATATGCAGACCTGCGAAATCCACTTTTTAAGTAAATTGAGATTTGATGCCGTGTGGTAGAGAAATATATGCCTCGTCGACTAGCATGTAGTTATTCTTCAATTTGAGTCTTGAAGTGTGTCAAAGCAACTATATTTTTGGTTCTCCTCTCAAGCAGTAAATAGGAAAAATAAAAAGTTTTTCCTGTAAAAGGAAAGGGAGTTAGCAGGCTTGCATACTAAGCCGAAGATGTATAAAAATTTACATTTACTTAAGTAAAATTAGTTAAAAAAAAAAAAAAAAACAACTAAACTTTAATAACACTACGTGACAATTTTTTGACCAAATGAATTTGACACCTAGTCACAGTTTTTGAGATATTCCAAAATAACCGTTATTTTTGTTATTAAAAAAGATGCTGTGACTGAAATGCAAATATCCATATCCATGCAAATAAAATTTTAGCCTATTTCAATACGAACATTTTGTGCCCAATAGGATCCAGATCGGTGCAAAAATGACAAAGTTACAGAAGATTAATTGAATTAAGCCACAACAAATAAATATACAAAGCTAAATTTTTATTAACAAAAATTGCTTGAAATTATTGAATTTCTATGTGTGTTAATTTACTAAATCTTTTGTAGCTTTGTCATTTTTTTACCAATCTATGTCTTGTTGGGCTCAAAATGTTCATATTAAAATAATCTAATGTCGCATGCAAAAAAACATTAGGATTTTTAAATCATTGGTTTAAAAAAAATAACTTGAAAAGAGCAAAATTGAACAAAATCATAAAATTTTCAATGAAGCTTAAACTTTTGTCCCCTGTAACTCTGTCATTTCTTGACTAATCTGCACAAGCAATCCGTGGTTATTTTAGAAATTTTATTACCTTTCACTTAAACTAAAGAAATACATAATCCGTTTAATATTGAAGATATTTGCATTTCAGTCACATCATCTTTTTTAAAAACACAAATAACGGTTATTTTGGAATATCTCAAAAACTGTTATACTTTTGACAATTCTGACTTCATATTCGGATTCTGCGGACAATTTTACATAAAGCTTTAGCTGTCAGATTCATTTGGTCACGACTTTGTTGAAATTTTGTCAAAATTCAAAATTTTATACTGCAAGTGTATGAGAGTCCAGTAGGAGTATGAACAGAACAAGCATGGCACAACATTTTCCATACGATTGCACAGAAAAAACCGTTGATCACCGTGAAATAAAATTTTTATTTTAATTTATAAAAATAAAAGCAAATATTGGTCATGCTTTTAAAAATAAAGAGGACAAAAATGACAGATTATCAAAAAAGATGATTAAAGAGTACACAAATTTTATAGAGGACAGCCAGTTAAAAAAGAGTACGTATGGTCACCTTAGTTAATATGATAAATTAAATTTCTCCTTAATGCACAACTTGTTAAACGGCGAAATTGTTTCAGAATTCCTACTTCGTAATGTTTAGCTTTATGTTCCTATTCGTCCACCCAGAAATAAAATTCCCCTTAGACTTCATGTGTGTGAAGTTAGCTCCGTCAGTTAGCTTCGTTTTGTTGCCTATCAAGTTTCCTGTACACAAGCAACTTGTGTTAACATAGTTCATACTCAAAGACTGTTAAGACAAGAGAATGGATGTTTTTTGCCAAAAATAAAAAATTTGAGACAAAAATAAATTTAAAAACGGTAATTCAGAATAATTAATAAAACATTTATTTTTTATTTAAACAATTTGGCCCGGAAATGAATTACAATTAAAAAAAGTCCTACTTTCAGAACCCGAAAATGGGTCAAAATCAAAATGGTGCTCTAATATGAACTAATAGGGTTGATATTTTAGGTATTCTAGATTTCAGAACTATATAGTTTTTATTCAGAATTTGTATAGATTTTTTGTAATAGAGCATAGCTGAAAGTGAATTTACGAGATTTCTACTAAAAAAAAGTCCTACTTTCAGAACCCGAAAATGGGTCAAAATCGAAATGGTGCTCTAATATGGACTAATATGGATGATAGTTAAGGTATTCTAGATTTCAGAACTATATGGTTTTTATTCAGAATTTGTATAGATTTTTTGTAATAGAGCATAGCTGAAAGTGAATTTATGAGATTTCAATTAAAAAAAAGTCCTACTTTCAGAACCCGAAAATGACCACCAAGCAAAGGAGTACAAATTCTGAACATAAACTATATAAATATAAATTCACTTTCAGCTATGCTCTATTACAAAAAATCTATACGAATTCTGAATAAAAACTATATAGTTCTGAAATCTAACACATTTAGACTTCAATATATCTATATATAAATCGGCTAAGGCAAAACAGTTAAGAACACTTGCCTCATCTGTATGTCAACCGATTTGAACAAAATATACACCATGTGAAAGGTATTTACTCACAAAAGTGCACAATATATATTTTATTAAAATCTGTTCAATAAGTCATACGGCTCATGTCTTATTGACAAGATTGCTACTTTATAGGCGAGAGGGACGAGGAGAAAAGAAACGAGTACACAGATGCATGTACTGTCTTTACGTTTTGCTTTTTCATTCGTTGTTTAATTTTGTTATTGTTTTCAATATCAAAAAAGCACATGTCGTCAACATGACATGAATCTAGGCTTGCCAGACGTACTGTTTTCAGCAGTACGCGTACTTTTTTTTACTATTTGTACTGCTTTCTGGATAACCATTAAAGAAGTACGCAATTGTTATTCTTATAAGCTTTTGTACTTCAATTTGTCCTTTTTTTTGCACAAAATTAAAACACGTTTGCTGCATATGGGTGTTTCCAAAGTAACGGTCGTTACCGATTTTCGGAGATTTTTTAAATAAAACTCCAACCTACCCAAATATGCCACGAGGATTGTTCCATTTTGGACTTACGAAAGTTCAAGCAACGGTAGCAACCGAAAGAATTCATAAAAAATGTAATTTTTTGACCATTAAAAAATTAACTGTCGTTACTTTAAAAATGTGCTGTTTTCAAATGTCGGAAACAAACATCATGTATAGTAAAATTTTGCACAGGATATGTCAAGTAAAATATCTGATTAAATTCTTTGAAATGGTTTTGTTTAAGGAATGGATTTATTTCCAAAACAAAGAAATTATAGTTACCAAAAAATTTTTTTAAAAAGTAACGGTCGTTACATTATAAAAAGTTAAATGTTTTTTTTGGCTTAATTCATTTATTATGGGTAACAAAAAAAAAAAATATTTTTGTTAGATTTTGACAGATACATTTATTTTGTATAATATTAGCGGAAAAATACATTCAAAATAATAATTTCATTTTTGAGCTATAAGGGGTAATTTTCTGTGGAAACACCCATATGTAGATGAGTTTCTATTGAAAACGATACATATTTGAAAAACTTCCTATTTTTACAACTGAAAAATTTGTTTAGTTCAATGTTTTCTTTTAGGGGAAAAGAACGAAGTTAAGTTTTAATTGAAAACTTAGAGAGTGACAGCCGTATTCATAATGAAAAAAAAGTTAGCAAAAAGTTTATTCATAATACACCAACCCAACTCTGGCTAACGATTTGCTAAGCTATTGTTAACGAGCTGCCAAACGTTTGCCAACTTGTGAAAAACAGCCGTTTAATGCCAAACAATTATGTTGGTTTTTTTTTTAATTAACTGTCTTTTACTTAATTTATTTTAATTTAAAAAACTTTTTAAAATTTTTATACATATCGCACCTGTTCAACAATACTGGAAAAATGGAAAAAAGGAAAATTACACCTTATTGACGTGAACGGTATTTTTTTAATTAAAGGTACAAAACTGTCAAAAACAAAAATCTGTCATATAATTCTTGGAAGTAATTGATATTTTTCTAGATGCCAAATAAAAGAGTTAAAATTAAATTAATTGATTATTTAATTGTCACGTCATTTTTAAGTTCTTTTTTTAAATTTTTTTTGTATAGAATTCATTTTAATTTAGTTTTGAAAAACGACGTTTTAAAAAAGTAAAATTTGATTTAATAAAAATGGAGTTTAAAGAATCATAGTTGATTATCTTAAAAAGAGATGTAAATTTTAGTGCTTTTTGTGAAAAATAACAACATTTTTAATATGGTGGCAACCGCACTCAATTGGAAGTTTGTGAATTGCCAACTCTTTAAAAATTGTAAAATTGTAATTTTCCAATCTGATTTTTTTACACTTGGTTAAAGCTTGTTTAAATTGCAACTTTCGGTGGAAAAGTTTTTCCTTGTGTTTGTTGTAACAAAAATTACATTTTTCCACTTTTCCATTTTTCCAACAAATAAAAAAACTGAAATGAATACCCTTACTGTATTAACTCAAAATTTTTATTTTTTAACTTTTTGAAAGAAATCGACATGTTATAGTCATATCTACCCACTCTTAAAATATCGTGCTGTTTTGTCTACTTTTTTGTAAAGAAACGGTTGGTTTTAAAATACTTTTTCATATGCCTTTCATATGAAATTAAAAATTGTTTAGCTTCTACTGAAAATTTTTAGTTAATACAGTATTGTTGAACAAGTGCGATATGTAAAGGGAAAAACAAAAAAAAAAGGAAACAATTACAAATTCAGCGATGATTAATGCAAAACGTGTTGCATTTTCGAGTAATACGATATGGCATCATAAAAATTCAGAGTTGATTTACTAAAAGTTGGCAGAAGGAGAAAAGTTCGTTATGAATTAACTCTGTGCCAACAAGCTGCTAAGCTTAATCGGCATTCTAGTTAGCAGCTCGTTGTACGTAGTGTACAAACTGTGGCTAACTTTTTGTTATGAATACGGCTGTGAATAAATAATAAAAACTAATTTTAAATACTCTTTGAATTTTTAAAAACAGATAACGGTAAAAAAAATTTATATTTTTTGTTTTAAGTAACATTAATTATTTATTTTATGTACTAAATTTTAAGATAAAAAAATAAAAAAAATTGTACTTCTTTTTATATTAATGTACTGCCGTTTTTCTCTCGATGTACCGTTTTTATGTATTAAATATCTGGCAAGCCTACATGAATTATTTGAACGCCAATTCATGTTCAAAGAAGAAAAAGGAGGAATATTGTCAATAAGACATGAGCCGTATGAACTCGGACTAATTTCAGTTATAAGCGTTTAAATTTGCTACTAACACATATGCAGAACTCATAAATAAAAATTTTGTTTTTTTCAATTATCAAATAATAAAAAAAATAGGGTGGTCGATTATTCAACATTTTTTAGAAACCGGTTTTCAAAAATTTCGACTATATAAATCTTATGTATAAAACGGAACAATTAAGAACGCTTTATTCCTTTGCTTGTCAACCGAACCACTATGGGAAGAAAAAGTATCAAAAGGGGAAATACGGAAAATTAAATTTCTTTCTTTTAATTTTTCGTGCTGCATGTTATAATTTTAAATTTTCTATTAAATTGAAATTGTGTTTTCACAACACAAGTGATTGAAGGTGTAGTAAAATTTATATGAAAAGCACTTTTTTATTGAAAATTTTAATTTGGATGTTTATTTTCCAATTATATTGCAACTTTTAAATTTTTTCTCCGATGATAACCATATCATATCTTAAGGGTTAAAAAAATTTAAGAAAACAAAAATTTTTTTTTTATATTTGTCACGAACACGAAGGCTTTATATTACATGTTATAGCAAATAAATAATGGATAGATAGACCTAAAATGTTGAATTTTGAAATAAAGTAAAAATCATTGAATTTTTATTAAATTAACGTAGTATAGATATGGGCTGGAAAAAAAAAAAAAAACGTATTAAATAATTAGTTCTCAAGATTTTTGGAAAGAGCTTTATGAACTGCAAAGAACAGGGTTTTCGAAACAACTCTTATAACTCGGAAAATATTAAACAGATTTTAATAAAATACCTATATATTGTTCACTCCTGCAAGTAAATACCTATCAAATGGTAGTTTTTGTTCAAATCAGTTGGCATACAGAGGAGGAAAGTGTTAACAGATTTGCCTTTGCCGATTTTTATATAGATAATGTTAAATTTAACTTTATTGGGATTGGTAATATTTTCATTAAATTTGTTTAGATTATTTGTATTTGCGTACATAGTATCTAAGTTTCCTGGTACTTTAAAAATGACACGAATTGTCCCAATTCCAATATGGGGCAGAAGATTTAAAATAAAATAAGATTTAAAATACCGATTTCAATTCTTCCTTCTGAAAGATCAAATTTGGCCTGCAATTTCTATGACAATTAGACGTTCGCAATATGCTTTTCGATTGGGTTAAAACAAAATATCAGTTCTTTTGAGTTTAAAGAAATCAGTAGAAGAGAACATTAATTGTAATAGACTAATGTCCCCGTTTCACTTGATATTTCAAAAGCGTTTAATTAAGTTAATTATAAGTGAACGATTGTGAAATTTCGAATCGAATATGGATTTCCTTTGTTGGCTAGCATACTTATTCTATTTTATCTGCAAGGGAAATTTCAGTTTACATATTAATAATTGTTTTATTTCTAGCTTGCGTTTTTTTAAATATATTGTTTGTCAGGGGTCTGATCGTGATCTTTTGTTTTTTATTAAATACAGTAATTATCTTTATTTAATTAATATAGCTACATATATGTATATAAATCATTTATTTTTACAGATGAACTAGCGATAATTTTTAGTTGTAATCAAAATTAAAAAAAGTCGACCGAAAAATCGAAAATCGATTTTGGAACCCAGTTACCATTCCCTACAATAAATAAACAACTGCTGTAACTGACCAGCGTTGACATAAAAAAAAATTAGTCTATTTCCAGCATAAAAAAATAAATTTTTCGTCAAAAAAATATTTTACATTTCTATTTGTTCATTTATGATTAAAATTTACTAATTTTACAGTCTTCTTGGCCACAAAGATTCACCGACAGTAGAAAAACGCATTAGATTTTGTTTTTAAAGTGTAACGAAGTATGTTAATATTGTCGTTCCGAAGTTACCTTAAATATCATAAAAATGAGATAGCTCTGTTTAACGTATCTTTCGATATCAACAATCCGCTTATGGAAAACCAGGGTTTAAAAAACTGCAGTCGAAACCAAAAACTGTCGAACAAAAAACGAAAATTTGTGAACAACTTTTCGCTTTTTGAGTTGGATTGCCAGCGACTATTTCTATTTAACGAATTCGAAGTAAAAGCAACAGTTTCGTTATTGCCAATGACACATGAGGAAGTGGAAGAAATGGCAGTTTTTCTACTTCGACTGCAGTTTTTTAAACGCTTCTGGAAAACCCTTCTTGGCTTGTTCTCTCAAAGTTGACGTTTTAAATTCCGTTTTCCCTTGAAGAAGTTTAATATTGTAAAGATTCAACTTCTCAAAAAAAACTTTGTGATATACCTAGGTAGGTACGTCAATGAGGCTATCAGCGCAGAAGTGGTGTAGCCCACAATTTAATTTGGTTACGGTTCTGGTGTAAAATTAGTTCTTTGCACTGTTGTTTACATTGCAATAGTCGGGTAAGCACGGGCCGTTACAACCAAGTACTATAGTGCAAGAGTAGTGTTAACTCCTCATTATCTCATAATAAGTAGTCTGGGGTTACACTACTTCTGCGCTGATAGCCTCATTTGTAAAGGTATTAATATTTTGACACAAATCTAGATACATATCTGTCAATTAACTGAGTTTAGCCCATTCGAATCGCTTATAGCCACTTCAATTTCAAATTGGCGATTTGTTGTTTTCTTATCTAAGAATTTCAAAACAAAATAATCAACAGATATTCAATTAGAATGACGACAAAAAACTATGATGCTAAAAAAATGGGTACGAGAAGAGGATTTATGAAAAGTGCAAGTGAAGACAACATAGACAATCTCACATACAAACCAAACCAATTCATACAACCGAACTACGAAACAACAACAATAACAATCGCAAAGATGTAGCTGGCAGAAGTGTAGTTAAATGGAGATGTCGATTACGGTAATTTGTATCCTAAAAAGTTGTGTATTTAACAAGTTTGAGTTATTTACAACTTGTTATTGTACTTGGTTATTTAAATTATACACTTTAAAACAAAAAAAAGTAGATATTTTTATGGGCTTAAGTTATTCTTATTCTATAAAATCAAATTCATTGTATTTTTTTAAAACTGCGTCATAAGAACTTTGTTGTAGGAAGGTACTCATTATAAAATCTTACAGAATTTTTTTCATAACTTTTTCTTAATGTTTTTCACTTTCTGTACAACTGTTAATTTGATAAAACATGTAGTTTTTCGCAAATAAATGAAAGTAATTTAACTAAAATAATTAAAGTAGTAGAAAGAATGATAAGAAAAAATATGTATTGTTTTTTTCTTCTATTTTGTGGCAGCAAGAAAATATTTTATATTTTTCTCTAATCTCCTCCGCACATATTTTTACACATACACACACACGCACATCATACATACATTGGCACAAGAAAAATTTTCTTTTCGTTTGGTTGTTATTTTTGTGCTGCTGAATTTTCTTTCTATTACTCTTTTAACGTCCGTCCGTCTTTACGTCTGTGTGTGTCTGTCTTGTGCTGCTAGCGTCGTATATACTTCTTTTTCTCGGCTCAGCTCTGCTCTGCCTTTTCCTCTTTTTTTTACAAATGGATTTTTTCACTACTACAGAATTTTTTCTTTTCTTCTTTTTCGTTTCAATGCCAATATTTTTTTTCACTTCACATAATATTTGTGCACATTTTATTCTTAATTATAATTATTATTCTATTTTTAAGCTTTTGTATTCTAATTAGTTGTTCGATTTTTGTTAAATTTCAATTGCGATATTATTGTGTTAAATATTTTTTGGAAAAATTTAGTAATGAGGAAAATTTTCTTTTGGTTTTTTGTCCGAAAATTTTTTTCTTTTACACACACACGTAAAAACACAGTTGGAAAACTGAGGAATTTTTGCAATTTTACATTTCTAATTAGAATTTTGTTTTGCAGAGTTGCCAGTGTTTTTAATTTGTTGTACAAAATTTCCCTTTTTATTTCTAACAGAGATGTACTTTTGTGGAGCGAGGGATTTATTTTCATTGAAGACAGTGTTGCTATACAGTTTTTAAGCTCGAAAAATTTTTAGTTTACCTTACGTTTCTACATGCAAGTAATTACTTGCAAGTAGTGTATACGTCAAGGCGAATTCAACAAGGTAAGTGCAATTCTACAACTACAAAAAACCCCATGTATTTTTTTGCAATTTAATAGGCGGTTGTCAAAAATGCTGACAAGGCAAAAATTGATTGAAAAACAAAATAAAAATTTTGTTTGGGTTATAAAAGAGATTATTAAAGTCACTTCAATTATTCGCAGTTTTTCTAAGAATTTTTTTCGGTTATTTTGGCGTAAAACATAAACAAAATTATATTTTGACGTTTCCCTACTATTTTTTAATTCGCCGTGGATACAGCTGATGAACGGCTGACGAGTTGAGTTTACCTTGTTGAATTCGCCTTGGTATACGTATTATTAACGAAAAATCGAGGAAAAAGCCGATTGGCTGAAAGTACAAAAATTGTGTGAATGTTAGTAAAAAAGTGTGAGTGTATTGAGTTTTTCGAACTTGCACTTGCATGTGTAAACGGGGGGTTATTTAAGCAAGTTCTGAATGAACTAGTTTTATTTTTTCTTGTATGCCATAAATAGTCTAATTGCTTTATAAAATAATAAAATAACTGTTCTAGAAATAAAATTTGTGTAAAAGTGTTAACGAACGATTTGTTATTGTCGGGTGTGTTCTAGAATCCGAATCCACTCGAAAGTGGATTACTTTAGCATTTTTGGTGTTCTGGATTTCACATCCACAAGTTTTTATTCGTTTTCAATTAGAGTAGTAACGAATCGACTTTTATTCTAATATTTGATAAAATTTTAATAAAAAAATAAATTTTGTTTTTAGCTTAAAATCTTCTTTATCCAATTTAATCAAAAATATATCGTTATCTAAAATGCAAAAGTCCCTAAATTACCCTAAATTTAAAATCGACTTTTTCATTATTTTGATGTAATTACAGCTTGATCTCTCAGGTGGAAAGGTTGTTCACAACCCTTTAATTGTGAAATTGAAACAGTTGTGATTGCAGACCCATGTGTCTCAGTCAATGAATGAAATGAAAAATTTTCAAAATAATTAAAAAAGAGTGTGTGTGTGTGTTTTTTTTAACGATTTTTATGTTATTTTCAGACAATTGGTATTTTTTAATCGATTAAGCGATCTCAAATTAGTTTTTTTGTTTGTTAAAAATTTTAGCCATGTTCGCGATAAAAGCGATTTGTTTCAGTAAGTTTTCTGATTCTTTACAGCATTAAAATAAATATGTAGTAGACTTTGCTATCATGCCGATGTTAGCAAATTTTTGCGAATTTCCGCGAATTTAGCAATTTTTACCTAATTTTTGCCAATCCTTATAGTTTTAGGGACTTTTAATCAATTATATGGCTGGTTTGACATATTAAAAATTTACGCGATTTTTTGTAATTTTTTTTTGTTATTTTCCGACATTTTGTTTTTTTTTACCGATTTAGCGATTTCAAATAAATTTTAGTGTTTGTTTCAAAGATTGCAATTTTTCGCGAATCTTAGTCTTGTTCGCTATAGATTTTAAAAAAATATTAAACATTGCTATCATGCTGCGGTTAGCAAATTAGCGATCTTTAGTCCAAAAAAAGTTTTTTCGAACAAAAAATTCGAATACACAAAAACATGCGGATTTGAGAACACCAATTTATGAACTATGCGGATTTAAAAAATTTTTCGTTTTCAATTCGATTCGAAACCTAGAACATACCTTTGTATATTATTTTTAAATAAGTCATCGTCCAGTTCTATAAAACACTAAATAAAGCACACAAACATCAAAAAGTTGGAACATTTTTAATATTCACACAAACATCTTGCTGTTGTCAAAAAGATGTGTCGTTTATTTGGCCCTTAACTCTATCTGATACGCACAAAAACAATTCGTAGGTAAAATGAACTAAAATCTTGGTATAAAATTAACTAAGCGCAAGGGTAGCATGGCAGTATCTAAGTTTTTTATAACTACAATTAACTTAGGTAATTTCAATGTTCGAAAAAGTATCTAAGAATTTTGTCAAACTTACTTAAAAACATTGAAAATCTACCAATGAGAGTAAAGTTAATTTATATATTTAGTTTTGGAAAATTATCCAAGCTACATTTTGTATAAGACATAGATTTTAGGGAAATCGCCCATTTTTCTTTAATAAAGTAAGATTTTTTTTAAAACTCTATACTCTATTTTTTATTTATTTAAATAAAATTTTTTATTTATCAATTTATAATTTTTAAAAAATTACATAGCAATTAAATGGTTGGTTATATGTGTATGAATGGGGTGTAAGGCATTCGGCAGGTAAAATTTCGAGTTTTCTTGAAATTTTGCTGGAATACTTTTAATAAAAGCGTTTCGGATTTAAGCGGTAAAACAAACTGAAAATATAAGAATGTTTGCATTTATATATATTAATTTAAGAAAAAAGAAAATATTATCGAAGCATTATAAGCTTGTTTGACGATTCTAAATTATGTTTCATATTATGGACGGGGATTTGTAAACGCAGTACATGTAGTTCAGTATTAGGCTTTCAAAGGTGCAAATGCAAAATATCGTAGCTCTTTTGTTACATCCAACGATATTTTACATTTTCTCTCTTGCAAGCCTATTATTTAAATATGCTATTGAATATTTTATGCAATCATGAACACATTTAAATGCCCGCAAAGAATATGTGGATAAGTAAAATTTTTTAAATATAAAACACTCTATACCTCTTTATGATTATTTTTTCTTCTTTCTTTCTTGAAATATCTTCTATCTAAAAAGCATATATTTTTAATGCTCGTAGTTTTTTTCTGTATTTTTTTAATATTTAAATTAAATTTTTTTAAATAAAATAAAGCTTCATATACATGCATATTATAAAAATCGAAGAAGATACCTAACTCAATTAGTAATAT
Organism: Pollenia angustigena; assembly: GCA_930367215.1. Lineage (NCBI taxonomy): Eukaryota > Metazoa > Arthropoda > Insecta > Diptera > Polleniidae > Pollenia > Pollenia angustigena. Next base: position 93,762,772 of record OV884056.1, on the reverse strand, counting down.
TAACCAAAATTTTAGGCAAAACTTCCCTTATATATATTCCAAATATTTAAGGTAATTAAAATTAGTGTTTTGTTTCTATATAAAAATAACTTACCTATTCACGCCTTGGTAAAATTACCTAGATTATTTTTTTGTGTGTAAGTTTCTTTATATTTTGGGCAACTTGTAAAGCCTAGATTACACTATCGCACAAGTCATTACGTATTCCATAATACTTTGTGAGATAGAAATCTAAAGAGTTTTGTTGCGACTGTCAAAAAAATCTAATGTAACATGACAGTTTGTGTTCACATCATCACACAAAGTATAAACACTCACACATGAAATAAAATGCAACCCTGATCCAATGAAAAGTATTATTGTTTAGAAATTTTCAAAAAACGATGAAGTCGTATGGGATGTCAAACTTTTTTCTTAATACTTGTCATTTTCGTGACACATTGCATTCACACTATCACACTTTGTCATATTACTTGAGTTTTTGACATGTATTAATACAAAGTATAATAGTGTAATCTAGCCTTAAGTAAGAGTGCCAATATATTTTGGCGAAAATTATTGTTCATTTATCGCGCTTTAAAAATATATTCTTTGAAAATATATTGAATTAGGAAAATTGCCTTAAATGTAAAAATTTTTAAATATGAGCTGGCAAAAAATATTATTTAAAACACTAAAAAATTTTACTTGTATGTCAAATATATTAGCGAAAATATTTTTTGTGTTAGTTTGATAATATTTACAAGTTTAATTAAAGAAACCTAAAAAATTTTTAAAAATATGGACCGTGGTAAGCTTTATCCGTAAAACGAAAGATTAACATGGAAAGGCTGAAAAATTAAGTTCAAACCCAACGGCGAAATCTATTGAAACGTCCCAGAATTATGTTTATAACGCTTTGTTAGCTCTAAAACACGAAAAAACGTATACTTGGTACTAGTTATACCAAGAAAGACTACATACTTTAAAAGTTAAAAAACATATGAAAATTGTATCTAGTCGAGACCCTTTCACGTCCGGTGCGGCTATTAAAACAGAATTGGGACTCGAAATTTCTGCTATAACTGTAAGAAGACGGCTAGTAAAACTTAATGTATTCGGGAGATTATCAAAGAAAGTACCAATGCTTTCCTCACGGAAAACGCCAATGCTAACAAAAAGACATCGTCGAAATCGACTAATATTCGCCAAAGCTCATAAGGATTGGAATGACCCTGTCCATTGAAAAAATTAGCGCAATGTGCTTTGGTCGTACGAATCTTAATCCATTTAATTGGAAAAGATGATCAAACATGGGTAAGCCATCCAAAAAGTGCAGAATTTAACCCACGTTACACACTAAAACAATTAAGTATGGTGGAGGTAACACAATTGTGTGGGGATGCTTTTTCTGGTATGGTGTTGGGCCATTATTTTAGATAAAATTAACATGAACCAATATTTGAATGTTTAAGTCCTTAGTGAAATAATGCTGCCATATGCAGAGTGGGAAATGCCACTTAATAAGCTGTTCCAACTGGATTAAGACTCGAAACACTCTTCGGATCTTGCAAAAAACTGGATTTTAGACAACGGAGTTGATTTAATACCTTAGCCTGTGCAATCCCCAGATCTAAATACCACAGAAATTTTTTTGGAAGATTGTTAAAGAAAGGATGAAACCAATAAAATCCCAAAATAAAGACGAACTATGGGATAACATTCAAAAGGCATTGTATGCTATTCCAAACCAATGTTCGAAAATAAACACTTAATATCGTTTCTTAATGTTCGGTTCGTTAGATTTGGTGAAAACACAAACGCTAATAGTGTTTGTGTAGAAAATCATTAAAAAAATAACGTTTCCCTGTTAGTCATCTTTCGAACACAAAAATATTACTGTTTTTATCAAACTCAACAAAAGATGTGAACATTTAATTCCGTTCGGTGTTTTTTTGAAAATCCACAAACTTCAATGTGTTCGGTTCGGCTCGTTAATGTTCGTCCCGTTTGGCTGGTAAAAAAACCAAACATTTTTTACAAAAACAAAATACACACACGAAAAAAACATTATAGAACATTAAAATATAATGTTTGTCTACAGTATCACTACAATTGTTCTGTTTCTTCTTTCTTGAAAATAGTTACGAACGGTATTAAGGGTTGTGTATGTCTACACAATCACTAAAAAATAGATATCGTTCCTGGGTGTGTGAGCCGAACGTTAAATAATGTACTGTTTATTTTCGAACACTATTCCAAACCATATATGTCGTGACTTGTTGGGTTCCATGCCAAAACGATGTAAGGCTGTGGTTTCTAATCAAAGACATGCGACCAAATACTTGGGTAAAAGCATATATTTTTTTAACGTTTTTGTAATGCCCCTTTTTTATTGTACATTTTTTTTAAATTAAATTTAGTGAATTTTCTTAGGTTTTTGTTAAAAATATAAGTGACAGCAAAGTAATGTTATAACAAATTTTAAAGAAAAACATGTTCGTTTTTTATATATATTTTTTTGAAATAATATAAGCTTCGAATAAGTGACTCTATTTTTTGTCCGTAACTGTATATATTTGAAAATTTTTTGTTAAAATTCCCTTTTTAAGATTTTTTACTTAATTAATAAGACACAAAATTATACATTTACTTATTGATTACAAAAAAAATCCCAACAATTCAATTAAATGATGACAACCCAAAAATATTTTTGGAAATTAACATTCATTTTTATATTGTTAGGGAGTAGTGACTTTTGAAAGTGTTAATACGTTTTACTTATTTTTAATATCTGTTTTATGTAAATAAAAAGAAACAAATAAGCAAAATTAAAGCAAGCATTATGCAAATTAGTTTAAAAACTAAGCAAATTGTGATTAAGTTTTATTTCGGTTTAAATATATTAATTGGCGTTGTCAAAATGCAAGAGAATGATTTTAGTAAGTTTTAATTTTTGTTTGAACTTGTTTTAAGATTTTAAATCGTTTATTTTTTTTTTTATTCGACTACATAGAATGTTCAAAGTACAAAAACTTGATATTCGAGAAAACAAAAACGTTTAGTTATTTTCTACCTGGTGCTAAAGAAATGTCATATACTGAAGATCATTGCTCGACGTCAGAAGGTTTTGTTGTGGGTGGCGAAAATGCTCGTCCAAAAGAGTTTGCATTTGCGTCTCGTTTAGGTCACAAGGTTGATAGTAGTTGTGTTAATTGGTTTTGTGGTGGTACACTTTTAAGTCAATATTTTGTGTTAACAGCAGCCCATTGCTTTTATGCTGCACTGTAAGTAACTTTTTAATGCATGCATTAAATTTACAGTGTTCATAAAAAATTAAAATGGGTTTGAATTGCATTTTAAGTAAAATTTATTTTAAAATGTTGCCTTAAAACACATAAATACGGCAGATAATATGTAGTTTTTTTAATAAGCCTTGAATAAATACAATTTTTTTGTCATATTATTTGTGGTGCGGTATGAGAGATTCCACTGTATTTACAATACATATATTTTTAAATAATATCAGGCCAATTTTTCATATTATTTTATAATTGTTGTAAAAAAGCTTGACTTATGTATGTAGATATAAAAATATACGCGGTAGCACAATATAAAGTATAGCTAATACTGACTATCTAAGTGTAATGACTACGATCTAATCTATTAGATTCGTTTATTGAAAATCGTGAAAACTAGAGCCAAACATAAAAATACAGTACGACAGTAAATTATTTTGCCTCATGGAACGTTTGTTACTGATTTATAGACAAACTGGCAGTGAAAATTAACAAAATCGGTCCAAAAACTACCCAGTTATATACAGAAATAATGGTTTTAGCACAGTAGGGGTCATACAAGTGTCTTCTGTGTTAAGGGTTTTAGTGCGATAGGGTCCATAAAAAACAAGCCAGCTTGCTAAAATTGAGTGCTAGTATTCTTAGTCTATGTTATATTAAAAATCAGTCAATGGTCTATTTAACCTGGCCCCCATACAAGAGTCCTTCCGAGCTTAGGGGTCATACAGAACAAGCTAGGTGGATAAAATTGAGCTCAAATATAACTTTATATTATTCTCCAACCATGGTGAAGGTTATAAATTATTCGGCTAAGCCGAATTGCATTTTTTCTTGTTTTTACATACAGTGGTATCACGGTTTAACCAACGATATAATGTCAGACTAATTCGTTAAATCGAAAAGTTTGTTAAACACGGTACTTTTTTGTGCTAAAGTAAATGCGTACATTTTTTACACCCTCCAAAACTAGTTGTGATGAATGAGTGTAGAATACTACTAAGTTTGCAATTACATGCAAAACTTTTCTAATATGTGCATTTCCATTTTTCAAGCAAACAAGCTTGTAGTTTGACCCATGCTGTTTGCAGTAATCCCTTTTGTTACTAAATGTAAAGCTAGTAACACTTTACACCAAAAAGGTAAATATATGTACATATAAATTATTTTTGAGAAACAATTTTAATTACTTGATGGCTTTAAGTTACAAAAAGTAGACTTTTCCCTGGAAATGCTTATATTCCTCTAAGACCTCATAAAAAATATTTAAATTCTGGGTGCCTGAGTAATTCTTAATCTATTCATGTCCGTTTGTTGAAAAGACGCTTAGTGCCGGTTCACACACGTCAAGTTTGACTCGTCAAGTCTTGAGTTTTTAGGAAATAGGGGAAAAAATGGCATTCTCTTTTCCCTTCTCTCCTAAAAACCCAAAACTTGAGGTTTCAAACATGTCTTGTGTGAACCGGCACTTAGTCTGGGATCACACTATGAAAGTTTTCTTTCAGAAAGTCTGAGTTTATGGGTGAGAGAGGATAGAAAAAAGCATGATCTCTTCCCCTCTCATCTATAAACTCAGACTTTCTGAAAGAAATATTTCATAGTGTGAACCCAGACTTACTTCCGAAAGACACAAAAGAAAAAACTATTTTATTGTCAAATTGTTTCTTGTTATCCTAAGTAATTTAGAACTGAATTGCACAATCGTTTAGGTAGAAAAAGATTTATAGAACCAAATGTGGAACAACCGCTCTGAAAAATAGATTTTGTGGTTAAAAAAACCAACATAAATTTCAACAGTTGAAATTCAATTTTGTACAAATTTGTTCTTTTTGACTAGGAATTATACTAAAAAATTTCGTGAATATCGGTCCATAATGTACCATAGGCCCCATATAAAGCTCACTCTTTAGTACCTCTGAAGCCGTAACGAATATAGCTATTTTAGATAAATTTGGTCTGCCATAGTTTTACAAGACGTGAAAACACGTCACCAAATTACGTGAAGATCGGTCCATAATTTACGATATGCCCCATAAAACGTATACTTTTAAAATGAGCCTAAAACCCCATCGAATGCTAATACTGTGATAAGAAACCCAAATAAATTTTTTAAACATCTTAATTAAAAGAGAAATCTTTACCTTATACCTACCAATATACTTATTTCAATTTATTTTTATCTTAGTGGAGTCGTTAACCTTGTCCGCTTAGGTGAGTTAGATTTTGATTCTGAACACGATGATGCTAAACCAGAAGATTTTAACGTGCAACAATTAATAGAACATCCTGATTATAAAAATGGTCAGCCCTATAATGATATTGGTTTAGTTATGCTATCTTCCACAGTCAAATTTGATCGCTATAAACATCCTGCCTGTTTACCAGTATCAACTAATACACAAAATTCAAACTCTTTTATAGCCATTGGTTGGGGTCACACAAAATTTTCAGGAGAAAGTTCTTCTCATTTACAGAAAGTTAAGTTAAGATATCACACATACGCTAATTGTCAATGGCTGGCGGAAGGACCAGAAGGTAAGGAGAGATTTCCAGAAGGACTTAAATATTCTCAAATGTGTGCTGGATCTAAGGAAAAACGAGATACTTGTCAGGGGGATTCAGGAGGTCCTTTATTAACACTGCATTCCAAATATCCCTGTATGTTTAATGTCGTAGGAATTACTTCGTTAGGAGTTGGTGGATGTGCAACACCCAATGTACCAGCAATATATACAAACGTTAACTTTTATATTGATTGGATTAGTAAATATGTAGATTAATTGAAATACAATTTTATTAAAGCTAATAATTACTAGCCCCCGTATTCATAAACGATTATTATATTTAAAAAACATTCATTAAGGAATATTTTCATAGAAAATTCGTTCATGTACATTCGTAAACTGAAACTGAAAATTAATAAAATAAAATAAAATAAAATAAATGATTGATACAATTTTTAAAATGAGTCCTATAAACACCAACAAATTATTTTATCCCCTCTACATAAGAAAACTTGTATATTTTCAAATAACCACCATTTCATTATTTTGAGTTTAATCGAAAAAAAAATTTATAAACAAACACAGCTAAATCTGTTATATATTTTTATACCGTTATGTCCATCGCTTCTTTAGTCTGTCGGACAAATTAATAGTTTACATCCTCTACATAATTTGCATATATTTATAGATGATATATTATTAGATTGAAAAGTTTTAAAAATAAAAATCGAAAATGTCTAAAAAATAAAAATAATTATGCAATATTTTTTTCGGAGACACTAGTACATATATACAATATAACTTATCATTAAATATTTTATTAAATAAATGAATATACTAAACGTTTTTGAAAGTCATAGATCTCCTAGGTCCGAGATGAAGTACTGGGCCGATTTGCATTATCTTTAATACGAACCAAATGTTATGTTTACAAAATCATATCACCTTACTGTTGTGCCCTATTGTGCCAATATTTTATTGATTTTTTTATGAAGTATTAAATCAATTGGACTTATTTCCGATTCTAAATTAGTATGTGAAATATCACGAGACACCTTAATTTAGAATTCTTAAAAAGATAGTATTAACTTTTTCGTAGATTTTTAAAATTTCTAAAGTGTTCTTCGTACTAGATCATATTGTTATAAACAAATAATAGTCGTTACAAATATTTAAGTTTTCAATGTAAAAATACATTTTTTATACGAATCGATTAAAATTTCTTTTTTATATTCCCATGTAAACACACCAAAATTATACCGATCTGGCAGCCTTATACATTTTTCTTCGTTACCTTTTGTTACAATCATTTTGACAATGGCAAAAGAGAAGCCAAAAAGAAATATTGTTTTTGTTTGTTTATTTTGTGTAAAATATTTTAATAAAAAAGCATTTTTGTAACAAAATATAAATATTAATAAATTAACTGATCAAAATAAAAAACAATAAATTTTTAGCATAACACACAAATAGAAAAGTTATGACGACACAAGAGCAAATAAAGTGCTTTTTTATATAAGCCATGCGAACTACCAAAGCAATTATTGGTAAATGTGTGTGGAAAAAAACGCAGCTTCCTTTTGTCTATACATTTATCGAAGGGGGTTCATTTGCTGTTGCAGTGCAAGAAGAAGTAGCACTTTGCTGTGTGTCGAAGTTTCAAAAGAAATTGTGATTAGTGGTCAGACAAGTTGGTTGGTTGCCCAAGTAAAACCACCAAAAAGCAAGGAAAGGAATTTTGTTAATTAACTTTTCGTTTTTTGTAACTTTAAAAAAAGTTATAAATGTGTTATTGAATTAAAATGGATACGGAAGATATGGAATCGTTCTCACAGGACAACAATTATATACCATCGAAAGAAAAATCCGCAAAAGAAGCATTGCAAACGTATATAACGCGAGCTAAATTAAATCCGGCCAAGACCGATAATGAGAAAAGACGCCGAAAGGATACACTTCGTAAGGTAATACAAAAAAATTATTATACTATTTTTTTTTGTTTGTTTTGCGACAGTCTTAATAAATTGTTAAAGAGTTTAAACGCAGTTTTTGCATTTTTTGGTGGCTAAATATTAATTAGAGAATGTGTATAAAGTGTATGTGTGTTGTAGTTGGTACACTGTACCTTGTTGGATTAATATATATTTGCTTTATTTTTGGGGGTGGGTGTGTATTTTTTATCTGGTGTGGACTATTTTTCGATTAAAATTATAGAATTAATAAATGCATTGATAAAAATTAAATACTTGCTACACTTGATTAATTATTAAAATAAAAAATTTGTAGCAAATTTAACATATTTTTTTTTTGCAAATGTGTCGATGGTCTAAAAAAAGCATAAATTTGGCTGGAACTTTTTCCAGAGCGTAATGCGTAAATAGTTCTGCATTTTTTGTCAAAGCCCAATAAAGGTTCTCTTGGATTACTTGTGAAAATTTTACATACAATACATTTGTATGTATGCAAGTGTGTAGATATCTAAAAATATATAAACAATTGAAATACATTTTAAATCCCGACTTCAATTCATTTAATTTTTAGCCTTTGAATAAAAAAATTGTTTTGATTTTAAAATTGGGGCTTATATTTTCATATAATAATTATAATCTTTCATACAACCCGCAAAAATTTTGAGTACTAAAATTAAGTTTGAAAACAAATAAAAATCGGAACTAATTCAAAAATTAAATTGTTCATACTTATATGGGTACACTCTATAGTTTCATACGGCTTAGAGTATATGTTGCGAGCAGAGTTTACAAAGGCGCTAAGTGGAATAAGCCCGGATTCTTCTAGGATCAGGGCTAGTTTTAGTTAATGTTGGTAGCATATTGCTACATCAGTTGTTAAGTCAATTTTTTTTAAATTATACAGGGAGGTCGAACAACATTGCAAATACTAGTACATATTTATACGCAAGTAATCAACATTTTTAAAATTGTTGCTGTTTTATATTAAATGGATCTTAAGAGATACGATTATTTTATTAATTTTCCCTATTGCGATCCTCTAAAGTTACATACATATGCAGATTCTATTGCTTATAATTATTGTTGATATATTTTGTAAAGTACATTTTACTACAAAACTTTGTATGCACTAATATTCCCATAGTTGACCCTACCTCTTTCATAAAAAAATCAAGTCACAAAGTTTAGTCGGTCAAGCCACACACCACTTTATAAATTTTAGGATGGGGGTATATATGGGACCTAGCAAGGCCCATCTATCAGGTCTGCTTACTTGTACAAAAACAAAACACAATTCTTTTTAGTTGTCAAAAATTTACTACCACATATATAAAGCAAAAGGAAAAAACGTGTATGTGTGGCATACCATAAACGTAAACAAACGTATACATGCACATGTAAGCAAAATGTAAACAACTTTTGACAACTAAAAAGAACATAAACAGTGATCATCAGGCTTCTTGCGCAGACCTATTCAATGGGCCTTGGGACCTAGGGTTGATTTAAGTCCTGTCAGGCCAACATTTTGTCATGACATAGTAGCTATTGTAAAAGTTATTATTGTCAATTTTTATATTAATAACAACATTTATAAGGAGTTTATGGCATTAAAAGCTATTTTCGGGAGTAGTTTTTGTATGGGAGCTATGGTAAAATATGGACCGATTCCAATAGTTTGGTTTGACGATTGGTTTGGTCCTTGTGCCAATTTGAACGAACCTATGTACCAAATTTCATCATATTATCACCAAAATTATCTAAATCACAATTTCACAACAAAATTTTGCTGAGGCAAGTCCATTACTGGCTTGCCAAAATCTGTCTGACTAAAATATTTTTGTGGAATACATTTACCACATGTAAATCATAAAATTTATTGATATGTTCACAAATAACGATGCTTCTATCGCAAACATGGCTAAAATTTGCAAAATTGAAAACAAACCCAGATTCTATTGCTTATAATTATTGTTGATATATTTTGTAAAGTACATTTTACTACAAAACTTTGTATGCACTAATATTCCCATAGTTGACCCTACCTCTTTCATAAAAAAATCAAGTCACAAAGTTTAGTCGGTCAAGCCACACACCACTTTATAAATTTTAGGATGGGGGTATATATGGGACCTAGCAAGGCCCATCTATCAGGTCTGCTTACTTGTACAAAAACAAAACACAATTCTTTTTAGTTGTCAAAAATTTACTACCACATATATAAAGCAAAAGGAAAAAACGTGTATGTGTGGCATACCATAAACGTAAACAAACGTATACATGCACATGTAAGCAAAATGTAAACAACTTTTGACAACTAAAAAGAACATAAACAGTGATCATCAGGCTTCTTGCGCAGACCTATTCAATGGGCCTTGGGACCTAGGGTTGATTTAAGTCCTGTCAGGCCAACATTTTGTCATGACATAGTAGCTATTGTAAAAGTTATTATTGTCAATTTTTATATTAATAACAACATTTATAAGGAGTTTATGGCATTAAAAGCTATTTTCGGGAGTAGTTTTTGTATGGGAGCTATGGTAAAATATGGACCGATTCCAATAGTTTGGTTTGACGATTGGTTTGGTCCTTGTGCCAATTTGAACGAACATATGTACCAAATTTCATCATATTATCACCAAAATTATCTAAATCACAATTTCACAACAAAATTTTGCTGAGGCAAGTCCATTACTGGCTTGCCAAAATCTGTCTGACTAAAATATTTTTGTGGAATACATTTACCACATGTAAATCATAAAATTTATTGATATGTTCACAAATAACGATGCTTCTATCGCAAACATGGCTAAAATTTGCAAAATTGAAAACAAACCCAAAAATTTATTTGAAATCGCTAAATCAGTTAAACAACAAAATATCGGAAAATAACAAAAAGCGTTAAAAATGAGCTATAATGATGGACAATTTTTTGTCCGGTGTTAAAAAAGGGCATTCCACTTCTTCATAACTTGTGTTTTGTTCTCGTCAAATATCAAATAGCATTATTACAGGGTTGGCAAGACATTAAAGTGGGGAACAGAATAGTCGCTGTAGTACAACGTTTCGAATAGCGCTGCAAGCTGTCAAATGTTAAAAACGACAGTTTCAAAAAACTGTCAACAGAATACGTAGTTGTAGTAGTCGTTGAAGTTGAAGTTGAAGCACATAATTCGAAATTTTGATATATGTCGCGCTTCAAAGCATTCGCCAGTTTCAGCTACTACTACAACTGCTTTTTTCTGTTCCAGGCCTTATACATGCACCTTTTCTGAAGTTAAGATTTTTTGTGTAGAGAAGAAAACACCATTACATATATCGTTTAAATGCAGAAAATTAATTTAGTGCTACCTTAACGATATTCTGTTTAAATCAAAAAGTCGCTTTATCTGTAACAAACAGATGGTTACAAAAATAAGTTTTTAACGTATAAAATTTCATAAAAATATTACATCTTTAATCAGTGTTCGATAATAAACACTTAATTCCTTATTCATAATAAATATTTAAGTTTTATAACAGGTTTATAAAACGAATTTTCTATGACAATTTGTTTAATAAACCTTTTATAAATTAAAAATTTTTTATGAATAAGGGTGTAAATACCGCTCATTAGTGTTCGGTTCGGTAGATTTGGGGAAAACACAAACGCTAATAGTGTTTGTGTAGTGAATCATTAAAAAATAACGTTTCCCTGTTCTTATCCAACTCAACAAAAAGATGAGAACATTTAATTCTGTACGCTTTTCTTTTAAACCACAAACTTCATTGTGTTCGGTTCAGCTCATTAATGTTCGTTCGTTTCTGTTGAGCGTAGCGCCTTTTTGGCTGGAAAAACCCATACATCTTTTAAGCTTAAAATCGATGTATAAAGAATTCTTTTTATTTCCAAATCGATACATAAAAAATTCCTTTTACCTATTTTATTGAATCATGAATTATCGAGGTCCCACTGTATCTGTTTAAATTATTTGTGCCAAAATCTGTTTTATAATTTTGTTGGTAATATTTGACTTTAATTTTCAAGCTACCACTTTTGTTTTAATTTTATTCAAGTTAGACAATTCCGATTCATTGCGAGCAGTAGAGAGCAAAAGTAAGCACATCTTTGGAAGTTTTTTAGAAAAGTCCCTTTAAAAATAAAAATAAGCAACCAAATCAAATCATATTTTCTTGGCGGCCAATTGACATCGCCACCACGTGAGATAACACGGCTATTGAGTTTGTCGCGCAAAAGAGCCATCGTTTCGTTAGCTGTGTGGCAAGTGGCACCGCCCTGTTGAAACCACATATCATCCACATCCATATCTTCCAATTCGGGACATAAAAAGTTCGTTATCATCGAACAACATTCACAGTAACTGCCTGACCGGCCTCATTTTGGAAAAAATACGGCCCGATGATGCCGCCAGCCCATAAACCGCACCAAACAGTCACTCTTTGTGGGTGCATTGGTTTTTCGACAATTAATCTTGGATTATCATTCGCCCAAATGCGGCAATTCTGCTTATTGATGAATCCACTGAGATGAAAATGTGCCTCATCACTGAATCACGAAGTGCACGATATGCATTTTGATTTGAACGCCCATTTTCATAATAAGCCTGAATAACTTTAACGCGTTGCTCGATTGTGTATCTTTCCATGGTTCAAATTGAGTTAGTCTGAAATTGAGAAATATCAAATGCAATGCAGAAAAAAACTTGACGTTTAGGTTTGGTTCACATTCAACTTCGGCCCTTAAAATTTAGATTAAATAACACAGGTTGTATGTTATTTTATGTGCTTTTCTCATAACACAATTAATTGAACGTGTAGTCAAATTTATATGAAAAACACTCGAAAAACAATGCTTTTCACGTGTGTTGTGAAGACAACACAATAATATATGTATTACAAAAAACTACTCGCGCCTTAACGACAACGCTTAACACAATTAAGCTGAAGTTTTCATCCACAGCCCTTTGTTTTTTAAATCACCTCAAATGCGTGTAGGCATATTTTCAACAATATTTTCAATAATTGTGCGTGGAATTTGGTTCCATTCGTGTTGTTCCGATGCCATATATTTTCCATGTTGCCCGCAGCCTTATGATATTTTCCCAGCCGTTTTTTTACTATTGCCCACAAATGCTATATTGGGTTATGATCAGGGTTTTGTGCCTGCCAATCCATTACTTGAAATTTTTGCTTCGACAGGCATTCTTTACCAATTTTAGCGTTATGTTTTGGATCACCGTATACGAATACTGGCAAATTGGTCTGCAAAATATTCAAATAGACTTCCTTTTTCATAATAACGCACATTTTTTCAAGTGGGCCCGGCCCATTTGCAACCAAGTGAAGCATCCCCACACAATCAAACTGCATCCTCAATGTTAAACAGTTGACTTCACGTGGTGCCTTTAGATACTTTCTTTAAATCCGCGCCAGTAATAACTAAATTTCCGACTGGAAACAAATAATTTTTACCTCATCTGACCAAATTATTCGTTTCCAGTTCTCAACGCTCCAGTTTCTATACTTTTTCGCAAATTTTCGATGTGCCTTAATATTCGGATAAAGCGGCTTTTTTCTTTTTGATATTCGCTTTATTCTATGCATCGCCGATATCCTTATTTATAAATTACAAGCTGACCCGGCAAACGTTGTTTTATCATATAAATTATTTCTTTCAGATGTTACAGTATCTGCATGCCAAATTTTAAGAAAACCCGTTCATTAGTTTAAAATATATAGGGAAGGGGAGCTTTTACCGCTATTGCCCTATCTTACGCCCTATTCCCTATTTCCTTTCAGATGTTACAGTGTCTGAAAGAAACCCGATTGATTAGTTTAAAATATTGGGGAGGGGGAGCTTTTACCTCTATTGCCCTATTTCACGCCCTAAATAATAAAAAATTTGAGGCTATAGTTCTTTCCAGATGTTACACTATTTTTCTACAAAATTTCAAGAAAATCGGTCGATTTGTTAAGCAGATATAGGGAGGGGGAGCTTTTACCTCTCTTGCCCTATCCCCTATTTTCTTTCACCAGAATAAAATTGTTAATTAAACTACTGTAACTGTAGAAACATGTTTGTGAGATTGATTTTATAACAATTTTTTATTTTAATTTATAACAATTTTATAACAATTTTTTATTTTAATTTATATCTGCCCTTTTAAATAGTTTAAAATCTTAATTTTATTCTAGGTGTCATCAATCTACAGAAAATGTGAGTCAACACGAACATTTGAAGAACACAAATTTCTAGAAAAACACCCGGAAATTTTGAAGCAGGTTAAAAAACGTAAAGAACGCGTTGAAATTTATAAAGATCGCGTTGTAGAAAAAGAAGATGGTGTTCAAATTATAGAAACCAAGATAGAAGAATTAGCCAGTATTATATTGCAGGCCAAACACTTAATATGTTACACAGGAGCCGGCATAAGCACCGCTGCTCTAATACCCGATTATCGTGGAAGCAAAGGCATTTGGACACTCTTGCAAAAAGGCAAAGAAGTAGGAGATCATGATTTGTCAGCAGCCAACCCTACATATACACACATGGCATTATACGAACTCCACAGAAGGGGTATCTTAAGATATGTAGTGTCACAAAATTGTGATGGTTTGCACTTAAGATCAGGTCTGCCAAAAGCATCACTCTCAGAAATACATGGCAACATGTATGTAGAGGTATGTAAGAATTGTAAACCAAATTCGGTGTATTGGAGACTTTTTGATACCACCGAAATGACTGCACGCTTCTGTCACAAAACCAATAGACTATGTCATAGATGTTCGGAACCGCTTTCCGATACAATAGTGCACTTTGGTGAGAGAGGAAATATAAAGTGGCCCCTAAATTGGGCCGGTGCTTGCCATCATGCTGAAAAAGCTGATGTGATCTTGTGTTTGGGTTCTAGTTTAAAAGTGTTGAAAAAATACACTTGGCTTTGGCAAATGGATAAACCAGCCAGACAAAGGGCTAAAATTTGTATAATTAATTTACAATGGACACCAAAAGATACTTTGGCCCAGGTTAAGATTAATGGAAAATGCGATCGTGTCATGGAAATGCTTATGACCGCATTAAAAATACCCGTGCCTGTTTATACAAAAGAAAAAGATCCGATATTTGCCCATGCCACACTATTAATGCCCGAGGAACTACATACACTGACACAACCTCTGCTCAAACAGTCCGATGAGGAAGAAAAGGAAGAAACCACTACATTATCAAGCAATGTAACATCAACGGCAGACGAAGAAACTCAAGATTCGACAATAAGTTCCGATAGCTTTAATGGTGGTGGTGTTGGAGCAGAATATCGAATTGGCAAAGGGCCACGTATACGAACGCCTTTAAAACAAATGACCTCGGGCATTAAAACAAATTTGGAGCTAAAGAATAAAATAAAACAGGAGCTTAAAATGGATTCAATTGAAGGGGATTGCATAAGTGAAATAAAAAAAGAAAGTGAAATCAGCACATGGTCTAGAGATGACAAGCAAAATTATAATCGAACAATATTTAAACAAAGCATTTCGGATAAATTTAAATCCGTACATACTTTGGAGGAAATTAAAGATATTTCAAATTCGTTAATAGATAAAGAAAAAGAAGATGTAAAACGTTTTAAAGAATCAACAGTTTATAACAATAATTTATTAAATGCCCCCGAAGTTAAATTTGAAATGCAAGAGGAAATTAAAATGTTTGATATGGACGTTAATAGTTCAAAGATTGATGATAACAATTTTCCGAACAGTCTTCATGATTTTAAATTTGATGCTAATTTGGAACATGATTTATTATCTGGAGACATTTTAAAAACCGAAGAAAATGCCTTTCAAAATTCCATAAAACTAGAAGATTTATTTACAAATTTATCTAAATCTAATACTGAGATTAGTTCAATGCCTTCTGAAAACAAACCTGCAACTTCGAAAGATACAAAAATCAATGGCATAACGAAATCAAGTGAAATGTGTGTAAATTCTTGCGTAAATAAAACAGAAATTAAATTTCAATCCATTAAAGATTTAAAATTGAATGGTCTATTTGTGGACAAACTGAAAGCAAAAGAAAATAACACTAATTGCAATAACAGCAGTTTTAAACTTGAAATGCCCAACCAAACTTGCGTGCCTGAAACAAAACTTGAAAACGATTTCATAAAAGATTTAAGAAACAAGGGATTTTCGGTGGAGATATCAAAACCCAAGGAAACTTCTTTGAACACGATGGTAAAGTCAAAGGAAAATGTGCTTAATTTAAACGACTTTAGGAAAAAGTCATTGCCTCTTCCGACCAACAGCTGCGAAATAACGAAAAAAGAAATTAAAATAGAATTAAATGAAGACGCTTTAGCAAATTTTCCTGTTAAACTTGAACCTAAAACAGACGTTTTGGCAGAAATCGCAGAACTACACAAAAGCGAGCAACTGCTAATAAAACAAGCCACAGAAATAACCAAGAATGCTGAAGACTTTCTGGAAAAACTGGAAAATGAAATGGGTCTAAAGAATCCCCTAGAGTCGGAAACTCCGAAATTAGCGTTGGTTCACGACAAATTGACCGTAGATAATAGTGTCTCCAAATCCCCCAATGGCATTCAAAACTCACCTTCAAGTGTAGAGCAAAATGTCCGGCAAGTTGTTGACACTACCCCACCACCAGTAAAGAATGAATTTCCTTTGCATATCTTAATGAAACTACCGAAGTGTATTCAGGTTCAATATAAAACAGAGGATGGCATCAAATCGGCGCCTTATAATGGTCTAAAAACTAATGACAAATCTAAAACTCCTGTGGCAACAACAACAACTCCTCTAACAGCGCCAACGCTTCCAAAAACTCTGCCAGAACCTCCTCCCTTAGCACCACTATATAAAACATCTTTGCTCTCACCGAGCCTGCAAAAACCTTTGTCAGCTTTAGAACCTATTGAGGCGATTATTGATGAAGAGACATTATCGGCCGACGAAAGATCTATTGAACATGATCTTAAGCAACATGAGATTGAAAAGGAAGAACCCTTAATGTCACAAATGGATATTTTAAAAAATCTTGCCTTAACGACACCTACAAAGTCCAATAACACTTATAATACAAAAACATCACCAATATCTTCGTATGCCTTAGCTCAGGAGAGAAAAAATTCGCTAAGACGTAAATTGCCCTTTTGGTATGATGTCAAGTATGCCTATTCCGGCCTGCACAGTATAGTACTTCCGCCACCGGCCGGCGTTGATCTGTGGAGCCACCAAATTGTTCCCAATTTTGCTATGAATCGTTCGGCAGCCAAATGTGAATTCTGTTTCGATCACTATGCCGAATTTGAGTGTCAATTCTATAAAACTTTCTTGATAAATGAAAGAAAACATAAAAAACGTGCGCGCAATGGACGTTTTGTTGTGTGCGAATGTTGTCCGTATACAGAAGATGATGAAGAAGATGATTATGATGAAAATATTTCATTGGCTCATATAGCAGCGGCCGAAACGGCCAAAAGACAAATGCATTTGAACAATACATTTCCGCGTAAATTAGCTCGCACTCAGGCGGGTTGGTACGGTAAAGGTTATAAAAAGAATCGACGTAGAAAATAGTTTTTCGCAATAAAACCAATTTAGTGTTAAGACTTTAATTTGACTTTATTTTTTTAAAATTTTTTTTTTCGGTTAATTTTGTGTTCATGTAGTTGTAAATATTTATTATATCTTTGTATAGACTAGTTTCGAAATCAAGAGTATTTTGTCCAAAATTTGCAAAACAGACAGTTATTTAAACTGTTGCCGTTTTTAATTATTTGTCTATGTATCAATTTGTTAAAAGTATATTTTAATTTCAAAAACATTAAAGTTTAATTTATATTTTTCAGTGTCTCGCATAATTTTATAGATTGTATTTAAAATAGCTTTTACTCGTGTACAATTTTTATTACGAAATATACAGTTTAAGATTTAAATATTAAAATACAGTAAAAAGTTTTAAGCTCAAGTTACTTACTTTTTATTTATTCAATGGAGACGAAGGTAAGAATAGCAGTTTTGTTTGTATTTTGTTGAATCTTCTTAATGGATCTTCTTAACTTTTTAATTAATTTTGAAGTAACATCTTAGGGAACCTCTGGTGATAATAACACTGTGATTTCGAACTTTGTTTCGGGCAAAGATTCTGATAGTTGATTTTATATAATTTGGGGCCAGTAAATCGCATGGCGTTCACTGTTTTTCCAGATTGGCTCGAGTATTCAATTAAAAGAATACCTTTTTATTAATTAGAAATTGGACTTTTGTGCAAATTATTTTAACAAAGACGGTTATGCATACCAGTGATGTTACGAATATCAATTTTGAATATTGGTGAATACGAAATTCTGCGCAAATATTTTTCGAATACGAATATCCAATATGAAATTTAGCACCACTTAGTCAGGTATGTAATGGAAAACGATTTGGTTTCAGTATCATTAAAAATTGATTTTATATACATTTTACTCTTTTTCCTGTCTAAATGATTTTATTTTATATATCGCACTGGTTCCTCTAAAGAGAGTCAAATTAAAATTTTTCAATTTTCAGTTATTGCAAGAAATCGATGTACAGTGGTCATATCTACCCACTGCAAAAATCTTACATAACTTTCTCTAACCTTTCGTTTTTTGCTTCTACTGAAAATTTGAACTGTATTTTGAACAAAAAATTAAGAATATAATTTAGAAATAAATTGTAAAATCGGTTGAAATTCATCACACCTGCTTAAAGCGATTGTTAGTTGAGAAAAAAAAACTATCACTCTACTAATGTCGTTTAGTTCAGCTTATAATACCCTTTATTTCGTATATTAAATACACAATATACGGGCATGTACATGCCAATCGCACGATTTGAAATCGCAAAACGCCAATTTTATTTTATGGGTTTCTGAAATTCGTGCGTTTTGCTTGCGATCTTAAAAATATTCTAGTTCCCTTCAACCTATTTTTGCAATTTGAAGTCGGCACAATTGTTGCGATTGCAATTAACAGAACACGTATAAATGTATTTTGTATTTTAAATACACGAACTATGGTCAATTTCAACAAGTTCAGTTAAAACTAGCAATTACTTTAACTTCTAGTTAACATTATGTGTTACAGTTATACAGTTATAACTAGTAGTAAATTATAATTGAACTTGGTGAAATTGGCCGTTAAAGGTATTTTCTATTACAAATAAATGTCTTTTTAAATTCTCAAAGCTAATCCCGCGAAGCTCTGCAGGAAAGGCACCAGAGTCTCTGGCGGGAATCGAACTCGCAACCACGGCGCTGATAGATTAGATCACTACCAGCTAGCACTCAATGCATCTCGTTTTCCGAACCCTGGTTTTCCCCCTTTCTACATAATAGGTCACCGTCATAGACGCACATGGACACACTGGAATTTAGACAGCACCATGATATTCAGCGGCGAAATAGTCTTGTGAGTTGTAGGGCATAATTCGGTAAAAACACTGTACACTTACGTAGTGTATTTATTGAAAACACAAAATATTAAACAGTCTTCATACATACATAACTAAACTTAATGGCTTTTTGCAAATAATCAGCACTCAAGCAAATGCAATATTTTTTCAACGTCTTTAATATTGCCCATCCAATGTTTGAATTACTTATTCTAATCGGACATGTTCTATAAAATAAAGTGGATTAAAAATTTAACTAATTTTGAAAACGAGCCTGTAAAGAAAGTTCATAAAAATATTCCTCTTTATATGTATATATACTTGACTACTTTGGGTACCAATTATCTTTCTAAGAACAATTCTTAAAACAGGGAAAACTATAGTCATTTTGTAAATAATTGAAAGCTCGATTTCAATTCCAATTCATTTCGATTTTTGGAACATACCCGAATACCTGTAAAAGTTCCTAAATAATTTCGTTTGTAAATAATGTAGGCATTTTTTAAAATTATTTTTATTTAAAAGATTTAGCTAGTCATGCTTAATTCCCAATTTTTATTATTGTTAAAACACAGAAATTTATTGTTGATGGGATAAGCTACTCCTCTGCGCATTTCACTGGTTACTTAGGCCAGATCGTCACATCAACAATAAATTTCAGTGTTTTAACAAGAATACAAATTGGGAATTAAGCACGACTAACAAAATCTTTTAAATTAAAATTTTGTATTAGTCTGAGTTCATACGGCTCATGTCTTATTGACAAGATTCTTCCTTTTTCTTCTTTGAACATGAATTGGCGTTCAAATGATTCATGTCATGTTGACGACATGTGCTTTTTTGATATTGAAAACAATAACAAAATTAAACAACGAATGAAAAAGCAAAACGTTAAGACAGTACATGCATCTGTGTACTCGTTTCTTTTCCCCTCGTCCCTCTCGCCTATAAAGTAGCAATCTTGTCAATAAGACATGAGCCGTATAAACTCAGACTTACCAAAATTTACTTTAATAACACTGCTTTACAAATTTTTAATTTGGAAAAGTACCAAGAACGCCACATGCCTAGGTAAGTTAATTGGGACCTCCTGAACACGAAAACCGCCGTAATTTTTTTTTCCAAAGTACCGTTATCTAAAAAACGGTAAATGGCACATCGTTGGAAAGGTAATTGAATGCCATTTATTTCGATCGGACTGTTCGGTTGGGCTCCACAAGGGTTTGAGTGGGACCATACATCGAAAAACACAAAAGTACCGTTATCTAAAAAACAGTACTTAGGAAAAAAAATTACAGCGGTTTTCGTGTTCAGGGGGTCCCAATTAACTTATCTAGGCATGAGGCGTTCTTGGTATTTTTTGGCTGTAAGCCAGTGTAACAAACTGGCAAGTGTACGACTTTAAACACACATAATTGGGAACATGCTTTTGCGCGTTGTTTTTGTTTTCATTTTGTTTTTTCTTAGCATACTTACAACTACATTTAATGTTGGAAGAATTCCAATCAATTGTAGTGGGGAATGTAAGAAGAGATAAACTCACTGTTTATTGTTGATGTTTTTGTTTCAACTTTGATATTGTTACAAGAAGAACTGTTGCTTATAATTCTTATACACTTAACAGTTTTATTTGGTTTAATATCTTTAGTTTTTCTTAAATCTTTGGATGAAGTTTCCTGACGATCTGGCCTAAGCAACCATTGAAATGCGCATAGAAATAGTTTGTTCCATCAACAATAAATTTCAGTGTTTTTATCAAGAATAAAAATTGGGAATTAAGCACGACTAACAAAATCTTTTAAATTAAAATTTTGTATTCCAAAAATTTACTTTGATTATTTTTATTTGTTTTTTTTAACTAAAATAAACTGTTAAATAACGGGTTTTGCAATAGGTACGTGACAACTTTGAATTTAGTTTGTGAACGCACTTTTTCACTGATCATCTAACTATTATTTTCCTTTTTTTTCAGTAAACTCAACATTTTCATTATGGTAAAATACAGGAACGAACAACATAGGCAAGAATGTACTTCCGTAATTCGGAGTCGGTGACCGCAACTTTAAGAGCGTTAACTCCAATTTTTGGCCGTTATTCTCGCCTTAGTAGACAAGCAATAAAAGTTTAGTGCAAAAATTTGAGTCTACATATTCATTGTGTGATGCTGCCGTGCCAGTGTGACAACGGGTTGGTCGAAGTGACGTACAGGCGTTCAGGCGTCCGTAGCAAATGATCCAAATCAGTAGATTCCGCGGCGTTCTCAAGAACTGGGCGTCGCTAAGACCACTTTATGACGAATTTTTCGTAAAGATCTTGGTTTACACCCATACAAGATCAAGCTGACTCAAGAATTGAAGCCGATTGACCATTTGACGCGACGTACGTTCTCCGATTGTCAAGTTTTCAAGTCCTATTTGGAAAACCCATTAGAACGTTAAATTGTAGCTTGTGGCTTGCAACAAAGAACGTAACGTCTGAACGTATACGAGGTTCCGTGGGAACACCAAAAGAAAATACGAATATTGTAACAGGAAGTTAAAGTTAAAGTTATCTTTATTGAGCCTTTCCAAGGTTATTAAAAGTACAAAGTCAATAAACAAAACGAAAACTTAAGACTATAATGTAACATCTTAAAAAACTAGAGCGCTTATAGCAACAAGCTTACAATAAAAGTAATTTACATATATAAAACAAAAAAATATTGTTTTTTCCGCCCTTGCTCCCGAGGCTTCCATAACTTGAGAGAAAATCTCCTAAACTTAAATTATCAACTTAAAACTACCTTAAAAATAAACTTTAAATAACAACAAACAAACACAAAACAAAAAAATAATAAAAAAGAATTAACCCCTATGTGTTCCTAAAGAACTTTTGGAATAAAAAGGATGTCTAATTGATAAATTCAAATCAAAAGAAGGTGATTCATTTATAAACCCAATGGGTGACAAGTAATTTGTATTTGACCAGGTAAAATTTTTCTGATTATTAAAAACATCTGTAATGAATTTATTTTCATGAAATCGTGATCTAGTAACAAACCTACCTAATATATCACAAACGTATAAACATAGGTGTAACATTAGATTTTTTATAAATGTACAGATTTGAATAGCGTTTTGTAAAAGACTCAAAATGTTTTCCAATACAGCAACGTAAAAATTTTCGTTCCAAAATTTCAAGTTCTTTAATTATTATAGGAGAAATGTTAAACCAAATAGGAAAACCATATAAAAAGACAGGTCTTATACAAGTTTTGTACAATAAAAGTTCAGAATTTTTTGATAAATTTTTATTATTAAGGATTTTACTAAAAGAACCTATTATTTTATAAGATCTTGTTATCACAAGTCTTGCATGTTTATTAAATTTTAAAAGCTTATCAAAAGTTATACCAAGATATTTTATTTGATCCTTAAATGGAATTTCAATACCATCAAGAAAAAGATTTAATTTTTTACTATCAGGAACCACAAATCTACGACATTTTCCGGAAGCATTTCGTATACATATTGCTTCGCACTTTGAGGTATTAAGCTTAATTCCCCAATAATCATAATAATTTTTTACTAAAATCAAATGATTTGAAACCTGACTTAATGCAGTTTGTGGAGATTCACTGTGAGAATAAAGCAATGAGTCATCAGCATACAATAAACCAATTGAATGAATGTTAAAATGAGGAAAATCATGTACAAAAATATTGTAAAGATGAGGTGCCAATATTGAGCCTTGAGGAACTCCACAGTTAACATTTCCAAAACTACAAAACTTGTATTAAAATGAACACAAAATTTTCTATTAGAGAAAAAACTATTAAACATTTTAATAATAAAAGAATCAAAACCCAATTGAATCATTTTATACAAAATACCCTTGTGGTAAGCGTGATCAAAAGCTTTTTCGACATCTAAAGATACTGCCACTGCGCATTGTTTAATGCGAAGATGTTTAACTACATCATCTTGAAACTTAAGCATAGCATCAACTGTTGAGTGATTTTTTTTGATTCCAAATTGTTGTTCTGGGATATACGACTCAATAATTCCGAAATCCATTTTTTCCCGTAAAATTTTTTCCAACAATTTTCCTATATTTGAAAGCATTGAAATTGGTCTTAAATTATTTACATCATAATTATTTAGTTTTTTCTTAATCTGGACTATTTTGGACAATTTCCAAACATCGGGAAAATAGGAATTATTAATGCAATTATTAAAAATAATTACAAGGTATGAAATGGCTTTCGCTGGAAGTTTTTTAATAATAAAATTCGAAATGTTATCTAACCAAAAGATTTTTTACTATTTAAATTTTTAACAAAATGTGTTAGATCATCAAAAGAAGTCAACCTCGAACATTTTCGAACGTTGCTTGCCGGAAAATTGTTATCGAAAATAAAAAGATTATCTTGCACATCAGAAATTGTGGAATTAACAACGTCATCAATATTTGAAACATCTCGATTTGGGATAGAACCACTATAAATTCTAGAAAAATGGTCTTTTAAACAATTCAATTTTTGCGATTCCTCTTCCAACAAAACACCATCAACAGAAATTTTTTCAACAAATTTATTTTTCCTATGTCCAATAATATTATAAATCGTTTTATGTGCAGTTGGACCAGGTTTAATTTTTGTGAAAATATTTCTATTTGCTCTAACTCAACTTGCCTTTTTATAATAATATTTAACAATTGGACTTGTTTTGATAGAACAACATAGTCAGGATCTCTTCGATTTAAGGTTCTTCTATAAATCTTTTTCATATCTCTTTGCCATCTATATTTAATTTTGAACAAATTTTTAATATTCTCAGGAACTTCATATTTTTTAGACTTTAATACTACCTTTTTGCAGTTAACCGTTGAAGCAAAATTAACTGTTGTTGAAAATTGATCAATATAATAATCAATCTCAGAATTTAACAAGTTTTTATTTTCAACTGGAAAATGATTTAAAAGATCGTAAATTATATCGTTTCTAAAATTATTCCAGTTTGTATCCTTGAAAGAGGTATACGAAGGGAGTGGATTTGAAATAAATTGAAAATCATCGAAAACAAATTCCAATTTTAAAGGAAAATGGTCGGAAAATGTTGCAAGTGAAGAAGTCTTGTAATTAGGATTAATATTATCTATTAAATTAGAACTAACTAAGAAGTGATCAAGATAAGAAGATCCATTAGGAAAAGAAGGATATGAATTACAAATTCTTATAAAATTAGTAGAAAAATGTTGAAGCCAATTGAAAAATCTATTACCATTGCAATTATTCATATTGTCACCCCAAGAAACATTTTTTGAATTAAAGTCTCCACCAATAAAAGTACCATCAAATGTTTCAGAAAAATTTGCTATCGCTGAAAGACCATTGTAAATTCTATGCTGATTAAAATTACATGGCAAATAAATAGAACCAAATAAAATGTGCTTTACAGAATTATTAATTAATATCTCCACATCCAAAAATAAATTTGGAAATTCAACTCCAGGAACTTCAACCCTGGTACATTTAAATTTGTCCCTAATAATAACAGCAACGCCTTGGCTACTACTGTCTTTAAAAACAGTATAACCTGCTAAATAAATTGTATGATCATTTCTCAAATGAGTTTCCTGAATAAAAGCAATATCAACGCAACTATTACTTAATAAATTAAACAAATCAATTCTACGACTCACTTCAATCAGCGATCTTACATTAAAAGTTACTAAATTAAATCCATTACGGACCATAAACTTTTTGTATTTCATCCATTAAACAAATACATTGTTTCCTAGCTTCCTCTTTAGAGAGATCTTGAGAATTCCTCATAAAATGCGCAAATTTCTGTTCCAAATTTAAGAAATTCTTGAACAAATAAAGGCTTATTAGAAGAATTAGGTTTATTTGAATTGGAATTTCTTAACTGACTTGCAAAAGAAATATTAGGTTTTATAAAATTTGATGGATTCATAGAATTTAAAACATTATTTGCAGCATTTGCATTTCTCTCTTTAGCTATGTTTTTAATTTTTTCTTCCAAAAGAACATACTTTTTAAAAGCTGGGCACCCCCTAAAGTTTGAAGGGTGTCCTCTGTTGCTGCAGTTGGTGCAATAAGGCAAATTAACATTATCTGATTTAAATTGGCATTCACCAGGTCCATGCTTTTCATCACATTAAATACAAGCGTATGGTCTATTGCAATTTCGTGAAATATGTCCCCACTGCTGACAATTCCAACACTGAATCTCTTTTAAATTACTTTTAGGTGATTCCCAAGAAACCTTTTGATTTAAAATAAAACGCAAAGCAGTGATTTCATTAATTTTTCTCCCAATAAAAAGTGTAACCAGAAATAAACCCGTATCAAGATAATTTTTCCTGGAAAAATTTGTTGAAAATTTGGAAACCAATTCTACTGTATTAGGAACTAATAAATCTAATTCGCTTTTTATATCAATCAAATCTGTTTTATAATATAAACCACGTAAAACTAAGCTTACGCGTTTTAATTCATTAGGGGTATACGAATAAGATTCAATTTTTTTCTCTTTTAAGAGCTGCATCATTTCAGAATGAGCAGTAGCATCTTTTAAAAACAATTTACTTTTGTGTTTGTTTTTGTTTACAATTTTAAACACTAAATTTTTCGAGTTTAATTGTTCCACTAACTTTTTTATGTTTACATTGTATAAAAATATTGGAGGACAAAACAATTTATTGTTTTGTGTACTTATCTTACAATCTTCTTTATTTTTTCTAGAGACGCTTGGCTCTTCTTCAATGTTCAGTTCTCCGAGTACTGCAAACCTATTCTGAGAGTTTAAAAGGGAATTTTCTTGAGGCTTCTTTGAATTATTAAAATTTGACAAATCTATTTCGACATCACGGGTTCTTTTCCTTTTGTTATATAATTGGAATTCTTCATCTACAGAAGAAATAGAAATATTCGACCCATCGTTTTGTTTTTGCTTTTGAGATTGAGCCAGCTCAAGTAATGCACAACCTTTTCGGGGAATAGCACCCAATTTATCTGGAGGAATGTTTTTATCCAGGGAGTCATTATAACTATCCATATTAAATGGAAAAAGGTTTTATTGAATTTTTATTAATTCTTTTTTTTTAAATTTGGTATATTTTTTATTTTTTATTGAATTAAAATACGTCTGCTCACTACGATCGTTTTTGGTAATCCTCTTGTAACAGGAACATGTCGCATAGTCTGAAACTGGTATACAATTAAACAAGTAAGAATGCTATATTCGGCGATAAGTACAGAAAGTTATATAAATACGGGTCTTTAGATATAAACAAATCTATTTTGGGTCACGACCACTTCTCCAAGTCCTCATATTTGGTCAGATGTTGTGTATTGATAACGAAGATTTTAGACCAAATTTGGAAAATAAAGCTTTTGTCGTTCTCCAGATAAACAGAAATCTATAATGTGTTTGTATGGGATGTGCCACGTCCTCCTCTCCAATCCCCCAATTTTTGTAGATAGGCTGTGTATTGATAACCCAACTATGTACATACATATCGAGCCCTAACCGAGAAAACAACGTAAGCGACATGATTTTCAATTTTAGTCTTTTTTAATAAATGACTTTATTGGCAACACGTGCGTCATCTCCTAAAAGGTTATGGTCACAATTTTATCGTTAGCGACAAATTTCATACAAAATTTATATGAAATAAAATATAAAAACTCTATCCTCTCTTTTAGTTTTTGCCACTTACGTTATTTTCGCGGTTAGGACTCAATATGTGTACCGAATTTTGCTCTGACCGTTCTTATATATATATATGTTCCCGTCGTTCCTATAAGGAGCATATGGCCTCAACAAAATCTTTCCATCTTGAACTGTTCAAAGCGATTTTTTTTACTTCGTTCCTGCTTGGTTGTATATTTGACGCTTCTGCTCAATTTGTCTTCGCCATGCATGAGCTGGTCAACCTCTTCTACGGCTGCCTTGAGGATTCCACTCGATCGCTGTTCTGGCAATATCTGTGACCGGTTTTCGTATGTTGTGACCAATCCAGTTCTATTTTCGCCTTTGTATTTCAATAGTTATGGGGGATTGATTCGTTTGATGCCATAGTCAGTTGCTTGATATGTGTTGTGGCCAAAAGACTGGTAGGATTCTTCTAAGGCATTTGTTTTTAAAAACTTGCAGGGAGTGCATATCACGAGGGGCCGCATTCCACGTTTCTCATCCGTATAATAATGTAGATCGAACATTGGAGTTGAAGATTTTTAATTTAACATGTAGAAGTAGAAGTGTTCTATACATATCTTATTAAGTTGGCCAAAGGCTTGAGTCGCCTTTTTTATTCTATTAGCAATATCTGCACCCGAACCGCCTGATGTTGTAATGACAGCTCTGAGGTAACAAAACGAATTAACCTCCTGCAGAGGCACATTATCAATTGTAAAGATAGAGTTTTCCGTGTTTATTCGTATCACTTTGGTGTTTCCAATATTAATCTAAAGACCAGCGTTTTTGGCCAGCTCCGCAAGACGTTGCTGTTGCATGTTCATATCGGAGTATCGGTGGAGTATCATTCTTAAGATATTAATAAATCTATTTAAGCCAAGATGCTTGTAGCAAATTTGAACACTATCTCTTGCCATTCTCCAGATATATAGAAATCTTAATTGTTGAATTACCACGCCTATAGCTCCTTCCAGACCATCAGCTATACATATACTGTAAGGTATATAACGATCGGATCAGCGGTTAAGGCGGCTATAATGTACTAACAAATAATCATATATAAATTCGTTTTTATATACAGTAGAACCTAGATTATACGTAATTCGATTAGACGGCAACATCAATTATCCGGGAAAGAAAACGAACATTTTTTGCATTCGATAAACCGTGATATACTTTATTATTCGGGATTATAAGCATAATTTTTTATAATTA
Organism: Pollenia angustigena; assembly: GCA_930367215.1. Lineage (NCBI taxonomy): Eukaryota > Metazoa > Arthropoda > Insecta > Diptera > Polleniidae > Pollenia > Pollenia angustigena. Next base: position 93,734,669 of record OV884056.1, on the reverse strand, counting down.
TTTTTTAACAATCAAACTAATGTGCATAAAAAGAAAAAGGGGAATTCCCTTGTTTGCACACCATGACTCGAAAGCATTTGTTCAGATTTTTAGCTAAGAAATTTAAGAAGTGTAGATTAATGTGTTTATTTTTTACAGTGGTATCAGTAGCAGCGGTAAAAAGAAAAGACTTAACAAAAGAAAACAAAGTTGGTACCAAGGCGAATTGAATAGAAAGTGGGGTCAAGTCAACATATGGTGTTTTTTTTCGGTGGTCGACTTGTCAAAGTTTGTATACAAACTAGTGTTTTATGTAAACAAACCTATTTTTTTTACTAGTAATATTTTTGACAACACAACCACAGAAGCAGTGTTGTTGTAGAGTTGACCTCACCTTCTTGTCAATTCACCGAGAAAATTGATTATCCAGAATACTCCCGACCATTATAAATAATCGAGGCTTAACTGCATATAGATTAACTTTATTTATTTTATCAGTTTTATTTATCTTTTTTATTTATTACTATTTCGTTAAAACTTTTAATTTTCTTTACATTTTTATGAAGCCGCTATTTTAGTTTTTTGTTAAAATGTAATTTTTTCTTGTACAGGGAAGACTTTTTAGTACTATATGGAGAAAACAATATTTGCAGGCTAGGTTTTGAGTAGATTTCGTTCAAATCTAGTCACGAAGTAGATTTTGTATGGGAAATCTAGTATAAGTCTGGATTTACACTATAAAAGTTTCCTTTCAGAAAGTCTGAGCTTATTGGTGAGAGGGAAGAGAAATTATTTTCTTCTCTCCATCCAATTAGAAATTGTTTTACCAATATATCCTTAGTCCCAATTTACACTAGGGACATTTCTTGCCGGACGTTTTTTGAATTCTCTTTTAATCTTACCTGAAGCGTTTACATATGAAACATAAGAAGTCAGACAGAAATTAATACTTGTATGTAAACTACGAAAAGTAAGAAAGGGAAATGAAAAAATGTCCAGTACAGATAGTCATGTACTACACACTCTACCTTTTCGAGCCCTCGCCGTCAAACTTCGTCTGTCCGGCAAGAAATGTCCCTAGTGTAAATTGGGACTTAGTAAGAAAATACAAATGCTAATTGACTTCGGGTAGGGTTGCCAGACGTACTGTTTTTAGCAGTACAAGTACTGATTTTTGTCAATTGTACTGTTTTATGCACAACACCCAAAACAGTACGCAAATGTACTGTTTTTTACACTTTGTACTGTTTTCTGTACTGATTTTTAAGTTTAGTGTCCAAAAAACAAAGATATTAAGAAAAATCGTTTTTAAATAAAACACATTTGGGAATTTTTAACGGTATGCTATCAAGCCATATTGTCATAATATCCTTATCTTAGAATTTATTTACTCTCTAACTATCATTTTGAGGGGTAATTTTTGCCCTTTTTCCTAACTCTTAAACAAAAGTATACAAGACGGCACTTATTAGGGTTAAAAGAATTCTCGAAATTTCGGGCATTGAAATTTTTGAAAGGGCGTTTGGTACAAGTCAAAAAAATATACTAAATGTACTTCTGACCTAAAAGACTATTTCAGATGTCTTCAGAAGAATTGTATGGCAGTTCTTTTCATAGAATATATTAACCCTCTAACACTCATTTTAAGCGGTAATTTTTGTAATTTTTTTAACTTCTACACTAAAACGGTACGTTAGAGGGCTAACATTCTGCATCAAATTTCACTAGCGGTCTTCCAAGACCAAAAAATCGTGCAATGTATGTAAAACGGGTTTTCGAAAAATTAAAAAAAATCAAGGCCCGGAATTTCGAAAACCCGTTTTACTTGCATTGGATAATTTTTGGTCTTTGAAGACCCCTAGTGAAATTTGATGCAGAAAATATTGGTAGAGCATTTTAACTCTTATAAGTGCCGTTTTAGTATCCTTTTTTTAAGAGTTGGGAAAAAGGATAAAAATTACCCCTTAAAATGAGAGTTAGAGGGTTAATAAATTCTAAGAAAAGAATCGCAATACGATTCTACTAAAGACATCTACAATTATTTTTTAGCTCAGAAGTACATTTAGTATATTTATTTTGTCTTATACCAAACGCCTTTTCAAAAAATTTAAAAACTTTAGGGGCCCATATTTCGGGAGCCCGAACTAATTTTTCAAAACCTTTTTGCAGATTTGCTCTACTAGTAGTCTACTTTCATTGCGCGGTGCAAGTGTTGAGGCTTGTGGCGATGACCCTAATTTTGTTGCACACTCTATTTTACAATATTTAGTTTAAAGAAATTGTTGTTTTGCAAACAAAAAAGTTGTAAAATAATTAGAATTTTTGTACTGCGTCTATTGTTTTGTCAAAAATACACAGATTAAATAAGGAGTTGCTCAAATCCTTCATATATTTTGGTGTTTTTATTTTAAAACATATGACTACCGTTTAAATTAAAGAAAGAAACAAATATTTTCTGAAATTTATGCGATAGTTCGACAATATGTGTGTGGTGAAAATTGCTTTAAATACCAATATGTTTTAAGAAAATTCTACTAACCCAATCAATGAATAATTTTTTTAAGTTAAATATAAACTAAGATATTTAAACATTATACATTGGAAAATGATACAATGGCCAAATGCTTCGTTTGTGGTGTATGCTTTATAAACGCAAATTGTGTGATTTTGTATATGAAATACCATTAAATGTAAATCTTTCCTTTGATGTTGATGTTTGAAGTCTATTTCTTTATATTATTGGTGTTCAAGAGTTGTAAATATTTAGTTATGGTTTCGTAAAAAATGTACTGTTTTTTTCTTGAATGTACTGTTTTTTCATAACCAATGTACTGTTTTTCCGAATTCAAAATCTGGCTACCCTAACTTCGGGTGTTGTTTAAATTTAATATTTCTTTTACTTTGTATAATCATCGGTATTTAAAAACATTCTTAAATTACACAAAGCCGGCCTTTGACCGGGCACAAGGATTTTCTCCTCTTTGATAAAACAAGTAACGGCTTCGCTAACTAAAGTTTCTCTGCATAGCCAGCTTTCGGCCGGGCGCAAGGATTTTCTCCTTTAGTTAGCGAAGCCAGTATTTGTTATATCATAGAGGAGAAAATCCTTGCGCCCGGCCGAAGCCGGCTATACAGAGAAGCTTTAGTTAGCGAAGCCGGTGTTTGTTATACCATAGAAGCCGTTACTTGTTTTATCAAAGAGGAGAAATCCTTGCGCCCGGCCGAAGGCCGGCTATGCTCTCGAGTTTGTAAGCATGTTGTGGACATTATGACACTCTACAAAGTGACATAATGTCCACGGACTTTATGACACTGCTCTGATGGACATTATGACACTTTTAAAGGTGTCATAAAGTCCAGGGACACTGTGACACTTTTTGGGGTGTCATAGTGTCCATCAGAGCAGTGTCATAAAGTCCGTGGACGTTATTTGCCAGTATTTGTTATACCATAGAGGAGAAAATCCTTTCGCCCGGCCGAAGGCCGTCTATACAGATAAGCTTTAGTTAGCGAAGCCGGTGTTTGTTATACCATAGAAGCCGTTACTTGTTTTATCAAAGAGGAGAAAATCCTTGCGCCCAATAATAACGAAAAATAGCGCAACAATTTTGGGTCACTTTTCATATGAATTCAGGCCCAATTTTGCATGGAATTTTTTTGGGCGATTTTTCATTTTTTTTTTTGGCCATTTTTCTTTGGGCGATTTTTCCTACAGCCGTAGTTTAGACACAAATTTTCAACAAGATCGGTCAAAAAGTTTCTGAGTTAGAGGTGGTCAAAGTTTGACATTTTGGCCATACAGGTGTTATTTCTCATCCATGTAACTTATTACCTATTGGTGTAAGCAATAAATCTTTAGGATTTGTTTTTTGTTTTTTTAAACAAATTTTTAAATTATTTTTTTAGATTTAAAATTTTTAATTTTTTTTTTAACCGGGAATGTTTTTTTTTTTGCTCAAAAGAAAGCTTATGTATTTTCCTTTATGGTTGTTTTTTTTCCAAATTTTTCAAATTCCAAAACGACAACAAGCGATTTATGGGTGAAATTTGAGGCAGTCGTGGATTTTTGCTCATATCTCAGTTGTTTATGGTCCGATCTGACTGAATTTGGAGAACTGGAGAATTTTGTTAACAACTTGACTCCAGCGCTATCTTCCGGATCAAAATGTTATCAGGAAACTAAGGCCCCTATTACGGTTAATAACTCAACTCAATTGAGTGTTAATTTTTTAGTTTTTGTATTATGGTTTACAACTGTGCTATATTGCGGCGAACAAATAAATACATACATCAACAAAAATAACAACTTTACACAACCAGTTGTTTTATTTTACAACTCAACTGAGTTGAGTTGTGAACCGTAATAAGGGCCTTATTTGTGTTCAATAAATATATTTTGTGAATTTCAGCCAAATCGTATCGTAATTAAAAAAAAAATTAAATATCACAACAGCGCCACATATCGGGATTAAACTTAAGAGAAACCTGGCTCCCGACTAAAATAATTTATTGTCCAAGTTTGGTGTCAATCGCTCCAGCGGCTCTTGAGCTTTAGAAGCACATACACGGAACAAATGTTTTTATATAGAATAGTTTTAATTTGTTTAATTTTATTACCTTAGAATTTTTGAATAAAATTTTTTTTAAATACATATTGAAAGTAGTTATAAGTGAAAAAGTTAATTCAATTGCAATGGCAAGTCAACATTTTGGAATTTTCGCTTTTGTTTAAAAATGTTTGCGTTAATTAAGTTTTAGAGATATACATTAGTTTTTGTATACAATATTAATTGTAAAAATATAATTATAATTTAAATAATAGTTCCTGTTTCCTATAAAATAAATTCAACAAATTTTTATTTTATTTATTAAACTCGAAACATTTTTCTTTTTATTTTTGCAATTTATGACTTATTTTTAATATGATTTTTTACGATTTTATCAATAATATGGAACAAATTCTTTTCTTTTAAAAAGTAGGCATGATCATCGTTTTACGTTAATTTTTTTTTTCCTTATTATGAGATTTTTTGTATTTTGTTCTTTAGCAAATGTTTGAATTGTAATGAGAAAGGGTAAGTAACTTAAAAATTAAAGTTTATTTTAATGTTTTTGCCTTTTCCAATATTTATAAAATAATACAGCTGCAGTCAAATATTTGGTTTTCTTTCAATTTAAGTCATATATATCGATAACAATAATTTTTCATAGAAAAAGTATCATTAATAAATAACAACGAATTTCTAAAGAAAAAGTATCGATAATAGTAAGTTTTTCAAGAAATATACCGATAACAACAATTTTGATTAGAAAAAGAATCGATAACAGCTATTTCCTATTGAAAATGTATCGATAACAATAAATTTTAGAGAATTTTTTTTAATTCCCTATGCTAATCCCCGCGAAGCTTGCCGCTTGTCTGCAGGAAAGAAACCAGAGTCTCTGGCGGGAATCGAACCCGCAACCCCGGGGTTGATAGACTAGCTAACTACTAGCTAGCCTACCGTATTGTTATCAAATGTATTGATAACAAAAATATTACACAGAAAATTTACCGATAACAATGAATTTTTAAAGAAAATGTATCGATACTAAAGCTGATAGCAATAATTTTCAGAAAATGTATCCATAGAGAATGCATTGATAAGAATTTCTTTGTATAGACGTTCCCACGACAATCGGTTCTAATTTATTATTATCTATACAAAATTTTAAAGAACAATAATCTTTTATGATGAATCGTTAATGATTTTCTTTCTAAAGTGTTTTTATGAAAAATCTGTCGATATCACCAATTTTCTATAAAAAAATTTCATTCGTATTTTTAACAATCATTTACTATAAAATTTGAAAATTATTGTTATCGATTTATATACTGGTGGAAATTTAGTGTTCGAAAATATGTAAACAATCTTTGTAAACTTTATCGATAATGCAAACCATTTTTAATAGAAAGTTGATCGACAATAAAATTAAATTTTTTCAGCAATTGTTTATCAAAAAAATTATCGATAACTTCAGTTTTCTACAGAGGAACTTTAAAAAAATGAGCGATGTTTAAATTTTCAGAATTAATTTCTATATAGATAAAAACGAATTGAAAAAAAAGCAAACAACAAATGAAAGTGCATTCACATTAAAAGTGCCAATTTATTATTAAACCTTAAAACTTTATTTATTTTTAAATTTATTTTTAAATTATTTTTAACCTTTTTTTCATTATCATAATAATAAAAAGGATAAGTATGAAAATATACATATCTGCGGCATTTTGACAAAACATCTAAAGTCGAGATAAAATAGCAAAAAAACCTTTTTAAAAAAAAAAACTCGGTGAAAAAATCATCTAAAGAAAAATTTCATTTATAATACAACATTTTAAAAACGTAAACTAAAATGTATTTTCAATTAAAATTCGAATGATTAACAACATTTTAAATTTGACTTAAGATGTTTTGCCAAAATGCCATAGATATTTTGTATTTGTTTTAATGATTTTAATAGGGCAGCATAAATAAAAAAAAAACAATTAAAAATTAATTGAAATTAAAACAAGAAAATATGGATCCCTTAACGCAAAAAAAAGCTTAAGCGACATTATTTTCTATTTTCGTTTTTTTTTTAATAAATGACTTTTACCACTTGCATCATCTCCTATTACGATACGATTTTATAGCAAAAACAATTTTATTTCAGGCGACAACCTTCATACAAAATTTTTATGAAATAAAATAAAAAATACCTTCTCCTGCAAAATTTTGTTTTTGTCGCTTAAGGTTTTTTGCGGTTATGGCTCGATATAATAAAATAGATTTTACTTTCGAATATATAAAAAAGCAACCATAATTAAAATAATAAGGGTATTCACGTCACAAGTTGCACCCTTGCAAAAAAGCAAAAGTGCAAAAATAAAACGGCAACCACACAGACAATTAGTTGTGCGTAAATAATTGTCTTTGTGGTTGTTGTTATATTTTTGCAATTTTCCTTTTTTGCAAGGGTGCAACTTGTGACGTGAATACCCCCAATATAAAAAAGTAACGCAAAATAGAAAAAAATATTGAAAAATATATATAATATACAATTAAATACATAAAACGTTAAAATTTATACAAAAAAAAAAAAAAAAAGGAATTTGTTCTTAAATAAAAAAAAGAAAAACTATTATAATTAATGGAAAACACAACATACACATTAAAAATAAAACAAAATATTTCTAATATAAATTTGTATAATAAAATGTTTTTTTTTTATAAAATTTGGACAAAATATAAATACTTTTATTACTACTGTACTGAAATTCTGTAACTTTTTAACGACAAAAAATTGTCGTTAAGCAGTCAAAATTCGTTAGCTAACGAAAGTTGTCGTTAAGAGCTATTCTGTAATGAAATTTTAACAATTTTTATCGGCAAAAAATGTCGGTAGCTAATGACACAAAAAAAGTTCTTGTTAAATAATAACGACAATAAATGTACTGTTAACAGATTAAAAATATAGAGAAAGTAGCCAATTTTTAACACGAAAAAAGTAAGAAAGTATAATCGATCAAGTCCGACTCTACATTGCAGTATTTGGGCGATCATGTTTCCGCCAAAAACAGTATGTTGTGAGGTTAATATTCACATAAGACATTTTTGTGCCAAATATTATCTAAGTATCTACTACCATTATTAGTGTATTCGTATGGGAGCTGTGGTCAAATATGGACCGATTCTAAAAAAATTTGTTCTGGTTATTTATGTAGGTTGCGACAAAATCTTTTTGGATCTTATTCAACCCAAATGTCTATAAAACAAGATGGCTATTAATAGGCACAAAACCCTATTCCGGAAAGAAGTTTTCATGTGGGCTATAAAAATTAAATAACTGCTTCTCACCATTATAAAAAGGCTTCGACCTTGTGACAATAAACGCATATGTGCCAAATTTAAGAAAAAAATTATTTTTAAAATTGCGACCTGTAATTTGCGCACAAGGTTATCTTGGACAGACAACCAGCCATCCTGATAGAAGGACGGGCTTCGTTAAATGGATTCTGACATTGATTCTAAGTCAATCGGTATACTAAAAGGCAGGCCCAGAACCTTTATTTAAATGTATTACACACATTCGTACAAACACATAATACCCTCTTCACATACAGTAGTGCAGGTATAAAAAGTAAGAGCAGAATGTTGTGCTAGAGTGACTCAGTCATCTGGAAATTTTTCCCTATGTATAAAAAGATTTAAAACCAACATATTTGTTTAGAAATATAATCAATATTTACACGTTTTCATTCATGTTTTGTTAAAATAAATGCAATAAAGCAAATTTATTTTGTATTTTTTATTAATTTTAAAAAATTTTCACTTTGACGTTCTTATATTTTTACCGATATTTGTCGTCAATATTTCTAAACAAAAATATTTGTTTATTTAAAATACAGAATAACAAATTCGTTAAAGTAACCGAGATTTCTCGTTAATTAACGATATCGGTAGTTAAATTCAAAAAGTTACAGAATTGAGGTACTGATACTTAATATATTAACCGATATAGTAAGTGGTAAGAGATACATATATAGCATGTGTTTTATTTTAGAATCGTTTTATTTTATAAGTTTAGGGGAGGATAATAAAGAGATTAAGCACTCCAAGAAGGATGGTTAATATATGCTTTTTGTTGTAAAAAGGTAAAAGAATATCAAATAAAAATTTGGGAATTATGTAAATTTAAAGTTTTTATGGAAATGAATTTTAGTCTTGATAGCTGGATATTTTTCTTATTGCTTTTTCGAAACAATACCAAAACCTTCTTGTATACACCTTTTTTTATTATTATTTATATTGTATAAAGTTATTTACTGCCAAATTTATGATGCCGATAGAATGCTATCTTTCGCACAAATTCATTTGAAACAAAAACTAAGTTTTTAGATTTGTTTTTCTTTTAAATATTCTTATGCAAAAGAAAGAGTTCTTTTGCACTTAGTGAAATTGGCAGTTAGTATGTTTTTGTTTTTAGTTTTTTTATGTACTTTTTTCGAAATTTATACTCTGGTTGTTTCCTTCCCTGTAATTATGTTGCTATTGCTGTTCTTATTTTTTTGTAATTTTTGTTTGTTGAGTATGTGTTTTTTTTTTAGTAAATTAAATTTAAAAGTAAAATTATTATTAAATTAAAAAGTCCAGAGCATTCTTAATTAAGATTCTCTTTGTGTATGTATATAAATATAAAAAAAAAAACGTAAAATATTAAAATAAAATTATACTTAAGCCATATATATAAATGTATTGATATCGTCATCATCACGACGCATATATTTATGTTCGATAAGCCACTCCAATTGTTCTTTAATCATTTTCTTCGATGGCAAGAACATATTTTTCAAAATATCAATCAATTCGGCCTGTAAAGAAGAATTTTTTTTTTTTATTAAAATCGTTATAAATAAAATATGTAGTAAGAATGTTTAGTTAAGGGCAATTCCAAGCAAACGCAGTCTTTGAAATCGATCTTAAGGGTCTACACGGATGGTTCTAAAATAGGCCGTGAGGTAGGTGGAAGTTTCTCCATCGAGGAACTGAGTATAAAAGTCCCCTTTAGCCGGAAGACCTATTTGCATATTTACGTACAGCAAATATGCAAATGAAGCTCTTGCGGGTGTCTTCACGCCATCAACGTTTACTGCAGGGGGGCTACCGCGTATTTCCATTCGAAAGAAATCATTTACGGATTCGAACAATTTGTACTGTGTATTACGATTTTCGTAATCGTTAGAAACGATGACAGAGGTTGTATTTTTTAAAAAATGGGAAATTTGATGAACAATTTTTGTTCGTAATAGAGAGTGGCTTTTAAGAAAGTGATTTTTTGTTTGAAACAAATATTACGAAAATCGTAATACACAGTACAAATTGTTCGAATCCGTAAATGATTTCTTTCGAATCGAAATACGCGGTAGCCCCCCAGAGAATGCGAATATCTCTAAGCGAGATTACGAAACATTCTAAGCTAACGCTGGACGGCATTTTTAAAGACAACCTAGTTGTCATTTCAATGGCTCGCTGCTGGACTCTTATTCAACGCGAGTCGTACAGAAAGGCTTAATCGAGATGGCAAAGTAAAAATACCTGCTCTTTGGCCAGAATTATATGGCCTAGATACGTGCCATCTGCCACTACAGGTCACTCCTTGATAGGGAAGCGTGCAATGAGACTGAGCCTATATTAAAATGACTACTGTAGAAGTTGTCAAAATTAAGAGGAACAAGTATTGTCTTAACTTTCTCTTTCGAAATTTAGAAAACCAAGTATCGTTTTAACTTTATCTGTCAATGCCCTAATCTTAGGGATATCAGGACAGGGTCTTTTGGGGTACCAAGGGGACTACTCTCTACATATTTTGACATTTCATTACTGTCAATCTGCGCCATTTTTATTTTTTGCCAGTGCTGTTTCCTTTTTAAAAAAAGAACCGCTTTAGAAGCCAAGTGATCCGTTCTCTTGCCAGCTGCCCATTGAAGCTAACCTACCTTCTTAAAAGTGACTAAAAATATTTGGCTGTGGTAAAGAAGCCATAAATTTTCTAAGAAATTTTTTAAACTCATCCATTTTTGTTTTAAACTGTTTAAATCACTCATATTTTTACGTATAATAAATCTCTTTCGTTTACGTAAATAAATTTTTAGCCATTCTATACACAGTTTTGTAGAGGATTGCTTTACACCAAAATAAAATTTTAAGTAAGCACCTATTTCCCATTAATTACTAAAAATGTTTAGTTTTGAACGAAGTCTTCTGATCTGATCTCTATGTATTTTACACATATCTCGGTTATAAACTCCTATTGTGGTATAGTTTATAGAAAGCTAAATTTATTTGTATATATAATATGTATGGTTAACCAATTGTAAATATTAATTACCTGCAATGCTGCATTATTCATACGTTTACGCATTTTCATTATTTTAATAATAGCCTCTTGGACTCTTAGAATACGTAAATGAACAATTGATTGATTGTCTTCTTGTATAGAACGTTCAGTACTTAACTGCAAACGGCCAATTAAATTAAGCTTAAAATAAATATAAAAGCAACTTAGTATAAATTATATAACTTAAATATTTGTAGTCTTGTACCTTTCCCCTGCGTTGTGATTTATTATTTTTAACAACAGCAAATTCTTGATTTACATAAAACAATGTATTCTCGGTAAAATCTTTAGGTGTTGGACAATTTGGTTCCATTAATAATATTTGCTTTTTTAATTTTGGAAACTGTACGAGTGACCATAAAGTACGTCTTAGTTCAGGATCTATAATATTCATATATAAAAGAATAATAGAAACACATTTTCAATAATTATTTATTTATTTACAAAAAAGAAATATATAATTTTATATTTTATATATAAATTAGACATGGGCCCAGTTTCTCAAAACTACAAGCAACAATTTGTTTTTGTTTCAAATCTATTGTACTTGAAGATTTGTTATTTGTAGTTTTGAGAAACCCTAACATACAATTAGGAAATTTACAAAGTTTTCTGAATGTCACATTCATAAATCAACCAATGTGACACCATAGAACACTTTGTGAATGGCATTAATGTTATTATTATTACCTGGCAATTCAGTTGCTAAACGTAAATTTTCATATGATATCTTATCGTGTGGCCTTTGGTTCCATGCGAACAATACCGCCATTTGAAATGTTGTGACATCGAGATCATAGCGTCCGAAATTATTAACGAATGTTATTGTGCCGTTACTCATGTGATGATACCATTGAAGTTTACGGCCGGAATGTTTTTTTTTATAGAATTCCTCCACATCGGGTATATAGTCTTCCAATTCTAGTGGTAAACTAACAGAGACGCGCTCTGAGCAACGCGCCCACGCGCCAGCATTTAAAATTTTAATATTAATGGCATCGTGACGACCAGTTGAATTTCGAAATTGTGTATTTAAATCTTCGCTTACCTATTGATTGGTAAATTAAAACAATGAATTGTTTAGGTAAACAATACTGTACAAACTTACTTTAATATCTTGGAACATGCGAGCCAATCGATTGACATAATCGGCTGGCATACCAACTTCACGTAGCCATTCCACAATGTCCTCTTCTTTTTCGCTATCGGCGCTAGTGCCCAATATAAGTCTGAAAATTTGAATTATATTTTTGAACTTTTCTTTAAAATAAAACTAAAGTAAAAAATTCTCTGCAATGCTAATTTCTCATAAACATTTTTTTGTAAAAGATTGTTTGATGTTAAAAATTTTCTATAAAAATTTTAATCGATATTATTACTTTGAAATTCGGCAAAAAGCATTTTAAGTTTTTGATGGTTAATAACTCTAATTAATAATTTTTGATTGTTTTTAACTTTAATTAACTTTTTTTACTCTTTAGTTTGGAATCAATAACTTAAGTCTGGCACAACTGCTTCTAATCGTAATAATTTGCTCTTGAGAAATTAACCAATTAAAAAAGGCAGTTAAATAAGTTTTACAGACAAACTTCTCGATTATAAAAATTTTGCTAACGACAACTAAATTATTTTTATAAAATTTGTTCTTAATAACTTTGATTTTCTATAGGCTTCGTTTTCGGTTATATCATAGTATAATAAGTACTAGGTAGGTGCATTAGGGAGAGTTGCCATTATTAACTCTACCATGGGTTATATCAATTTTTATATTTGTTTTAAAAAAAATTTCGAAAGAAAGTTTATACATAATACAAATTTTTTTTAGAAAGTTTAGTAATAGTTATCCAAAATTACACTTACCTTCTCGTTAAATGAACTTTGTGATAACGCATAAACACGTCTTTATTATTAACATATTTTAATACCAATAGCACATCTCTTAGACGAGCATCAATTTGTTCGCTGGTCAAGCGTTTGCTTAACGGAGTACGGCGCAACAACATGTCACAGTAATTAGCCAGTAATTCTGGACATTTACTTTCAGGAGCTGTATATTTTACACCACGATTTTGAATGCCGGTTGGTAATTCCAACTTAAAAACACTAGTGTCATTAACAACCGTCTTAAATGCTTTATCGCGTGCCGTAAGAAAACGAGGATCATCGTTGAATGCATTTTTAACCAAAGTACTAAACTTGGTAAATAGTTCGAGAAGGCGTTCAACATATTTCTCCGAGTCTTGTGTGATAATTTCAGATGCAGATAGCATATCGGCTAGACCTGCCGAAACAATATGATTCTCCAAATCACGTAACATAGTATCCACCCCATTGGGTACACGATCCAATAGACGGAACATTAAATTTAAGCGGTCCGTTTCATATTCTTTAATAAGCGGAGCACATTCTGCTATAATAGTATTCATATGATCTCCTACTAAAACCTTAACACAAGTTTGTGCCAGTACAGCATAGCTGCTGGGCTCTAAATAACGTTTAGCTCGCGATTCTTCCTCTCTTAATTTGGAATCGGCGTATTTCATAAAAGCCAATACACCATTGGCCTGTTGCTGTTCTGTGGCCTTAAGACGATAAAAAGAGGCCGTTGCTTTTAAGTAAGCCGCTTCAAAATTCTCTCGATAGATTTGCAGTTTGTCTTCGGGATTCGAACAAAGATTTACATAGCTTTCCCTTACTCCAATAACCAGCTGGGCATCGTAGGCATCACCATTTCGCTCGGCGTGTACAATTTTCATAGCAGATTCTTGCAAGCGATCTTTAATATCTTTGAAAATATGCTCATTCCAAGAGTCTAACATTAATTTCCGAACAATACTATCTTCGGTGGGGTTCTTTTTGTTGTTGTTGTTGTTATTATTATTGTTATTATTTGCTGAAGACGAAGATGATGTGCCGGCTGCAGAGGATGTTGAGGCAGCAGCTGCTGAGGAACTTGAGGCGGAAGTCGAAGTACAACTGGAGGAGGGTTGTTTTAATTGAAACCAATGCTCCAATTGGCGAAAAGGCAAAGGCAGGTAACTGGATTGCGTAAAGAACTTACGCCATTCAATTATGTATGTAGTTAGCAAAGCATGTTCGCCCCGTTGGGATTGTACTTTTCGCTGGGCATGGGCTATAAACTCCACCACATCATTGCGCAGACAATCGTAGATTTTGGCAGCTCCCTTCTCATCCCACAGACATACTAAGTGGACTCCATAAAACAAATCCTGCCATTCAACTTGGGATACTGTTTCTTGTTTCAACAGCTTCAATACAATTATACGCATATCCGGCCAAACTTCCTCGAAGGATCTTTGTCCTTTTCCCTACTCATAACAAAAGAATCCACATAATATGAACGAAAAACAAAAGAGAAGGGAAATTTTTTTCAAGGTTTCTTCTTTAATAGTAGCAAATTGCTAAAACCATAAACTTACCTTTAGCATTTTTTCTAAAGTTTTGTTGTTTTTCACTCTTAATTATTATTCATTTATTTACTTGACATTCAGAAAACTTTTAATTGAATTTTTTTTTTTCTTTACTTAATTTTATGTTTTTGCAAAAGATGACATTTATTTTTTTCGTGTTTTTTTCCTTAATTCTGCAAAAAATTCTTTTTTCCTAGCGTTTGTTATTAACTTTTTGTTTATAAGATTTTTTAGCACACAAGATTTGGTTAAAATTCTAAACTATTTGCAAAAATAATGAATTTTCCTTTTTTTTTTGCGAATATGCAAAAATTCTAGTTTTCGCCGCTATATTTTCTCTTTTCTCTTTTGTTTGACGTCTATTGCAGACATATGATTTGACAGTTAATGTACATTATAACAGATCGTTGCCATTATTGACTTATAGTCAAGAATTGAAATGTAAAAAACGCATGTTTTATTGATTATATATATTTTTTTTTAGCAAATTGATATTTTAATATGTACATGTTGTTCAGTTACATTTGGTATTGAAGAAAATTACTTTTTATACTGGTCAAATACTTAAATAAATGTTTATACAATTACTTGATTTTTTAGAAAGCTTTTTAAGAAAACCATTCTAATATATTGCAAGTCTCTATTTTTGTTCACAAAATAAAATGTAGAAGAACATATTCTCAAAGTTCAAAAATTAAATTTAATACCAATTTTTATGTATACATATTGTTAGCTTAAATGCAAAACAACGTAACAGACAAAAAATGGGAAATCGGGGTTTTGATTGATTATGACGTATGTATGTATATCAACATCATCCAGGTCCTTTCCAATTTTTACTCTCAGAAAATGAAAATTAGTCATTTTATAAGCAAAAATCGGAGGTAGTTACGTACTTTCAAGTGCAAGTACTATTAAACCAAAAGCACGGAACTACATACTTGTTGCTTGAAATAGTCTATAATACATTTGTATTTTCATTGAGTTCTAATAATTCATAGTAGTTTTAAAATTTGTATATTGCATTTCCTACTATTAATTATTCTACTACCGGTAATATTAAAGTAGATTTCATAAAAAATTTGACTGGACATTTCGAAAACCACCTGAAGAAATTTCCCTCTACGCTTGTGTTTACAACCCCCAAGGAAGTAGAAAAAGAGGACGGCCCAAAACCACTCGGCAACGATCAACACTACAGGAAACGCACGTACTCATGACAATTGGTTAAACGCACCGGAACGACTCGGATTTCAACGAAAAACGGCCAAGGATTTTCAACTCAGTAAAACTTGTTCTTCAGGTCTCGCTGCTACAACAACATCAGGAAATACATTTCAAATCGACTCAGAATCACTTACAAAAATCTATATTTGTATACGTTACACACATGAGCACAAACGCATAATACCCTCTCCACTGTTGTGGTGCGGTTATAAAACTTATATCCATTTCAAAAAATATATTACGTTAAGGTCCAAATAAACAACGCAAGCATAATATTTTTGTATGAATATTGAACATTTTAATTATTTACACAAACAAGATCTATACTTTTTTATATGTTTGTGTATCCTTTTATGTGGTTTATTTGGCCCTTTAATTTCTACAAAAATGAAATTTTTTTAAAATATTTTTTAATTGCTAAATCGGTAATGATCGATTTCTTACCATCTCTATTGCTTACTGAACACACTTCATTCAGAATGTTGACATTTTCAATTGTCATTTAAGTTTTTGCTTTCACCTCTGTTTCTCTCTTCTTATTTTTTTGTGAACTACATTGCATTGTTGGTATTTTTGTCAGGTTTTATTTTTGTGTGAATATTTTTTCTTTCCCATTGGTTCTTCCGTGTTGAAATTTTCATAATTAATAAATTTTTTTTTATTCTATTCAAAGCGTGTTACGAAAATCCAACGCTATTACAATAATCAATTGTTGTTAAATACACGGTGGGATTTTTTAAACAAGACAAATAGAACAATATAATTCTCATTAGATAAAAAGTTAGTGTAAAATGACCATGGGTGAGATGCCAACACCATCACTTGTATTGCCCGTAATATTGAGACCCATATTTGCACAGGTAAAGTAATAGTAACATGCAGTAAGAAACGATAAATAATTATAGAATGTTGCTGTGGATGAAAAGTATAATAAATAGGTCATGTTCAAAATTGGAATTTTCTAAAGTCAATAATTTATTTTTGTTTTTTCTTTATGGTTTTAGTTGGAAAGGCGAGATGTGGGAGCAGCTCAATCACTGCGCTCTGCAATCTTGAAAACAGAACAAAATAATCCTGGCTTTTGTTATGATCTTATTCTGGCCATTACGCGAAGAGCTGAATTGAATGTTAATCTAAATGAATCGGTTTTAAGATTGCAAGGAAATTTACCAGAATCAGATTGTGAGTTGAAATAGGAATCAAATTTGATTTGTTGTTAAACGAAAATTGATTTATATTTTTTTATTTGTCCTTTAAGTAAATGAATATCGGCTGACACGTACTGAAGAACCATTCCAAGAATTAAATCGCAAATCAGTGGCACTGAAAGTAATTTTAAGTCGTATTCCTGATGAAATACAAGATCGTAAAACATTTTTGGAAACAATAAAGTAAGTAATCAATCTAAAGTTTATTTTCGTTATTGTTAAAAAAAACCTCTAAAATCTTTTAAAGCGGCACTACCGCACATCAAACTGGCTCAAAAAACTCAGATTTTTGTGATTGTGTTAGTGATAAATAACATACACGTATGGATTGATATCAGTTTGACGAAAGTAAAAAAAAATTTGATTTTTATCAAAGTTTGAAGCCAGTTTTATGTGTGGCCACGGTGCACAGTACTTTGTCCCCATACAAAACTAGAGCGGTTGTCATAGAAAGATGAAATTGATTAAACTAAAACTTTCTGCCTAAGTTAAGAAAAATGAATGTTAAGCTGTAAAATTTAAAGCTGCTTTAAATTTTGCAGTTTTCGGTGCAAAGACATGCCTACCTGCATTTGTGATTAAAATTCACTAAAAATTAATAAGTGTTTCGAGAGTAATGCAAGCTCTGTTATAGATTTAGTTTCATTCGGTGCATACATTTCTATAAAAATGGGAAAATATAATGGGGGTACTAACTTTATTAATCTGTAGGCTTGTGTATGGGACAGAGCACTGTGCGACACCTTATTCTTTCGAAATAAGTTTTTTGTAAAAAATCTAATGCAAACTTTATTCGCTTTTATTTTTAAGAGAAATTGCCAGCGCTATTAAAAAATTACTAGATGTTGTAAATGAAATTGGTAATTTCATACCCGGTGTGACTGGCAAACAGGCTGTGGAACAGCGCAAAAAGGAATTTGTTAAATATTCAAAAAAGTTTAGTACAACACTAAAGGAATACTTTAAAGAAGGACAGTAAGTATTAAAAGCTTTATTATACCATGACACAATATCAAAAAAATCTATGACTATTTATCTAAAAGTCTATTAATTATTTGTCTAGAGTATAGTATATCGTTCGCTCATTATTACTTTGACCTACCGACCAATAAAAAATTGAGTTAGATATGAGGTATATATATTTTGAATACCATTTTTCTGAATCCAAACCCTGTTTCCCAAAATTTTTTTATAAATTCTGAGATATTAATTTTGCTGCAAAACAACGATTTTTAAGTTCATTAAGTATTGTTTTGAACTACACGCCTGTTTAGCGAATGCTGCTAATTTCTTAACAAAAACGTACAAAATATGTAAATTTTACTTTTGCTTCGCTTCATTGCCGTAAGAAAAAAAAAGTAGTTAAAGCAAAAGCAAAATAAAATGTCAGCAACTCAATACACAGCAGCAAGTATACGTATGCATCACATAAATAAATCTACTTTTTAGAAATAAATTTTAAATTTAAAGTGGCTTATGCGGACCAAAAAATAATTTTCAAGTTCTTTCATGAACGTTTACAAAAACTTAAGGCCTAACCAGAATGTGAATAACGTGACTTAAGCAACTGAGCGAATACATGTAAATCATATGTGTAAAAACATGTTGAACTTAAGGGAACTTTTTGTTAAATTTTCTGAAACTGTAATTTGCTTAAGCAAAGTGCGAAACTAATCGCACATTCCGAACGGAATCAAATGGTTTTTATTTTGGTTTTGTTTTTTTAAATGTATTTAAGAGGCTTTTTCGTTTATTTTTGACAGTAGCTTAAGTTTGTTTATGCACATTCTGGTTGGGCCTTTACATTTTCCTTTAAATCATATGCCATATGTCATATGTCATATGTCATATGCATCAAGCCCTCAAGTTGAAATTATTTTTAAATTTTACATAATTTGGCAGAAAGTTGTAAAGCTTGATTCACCCATTGTTTCGGACAATTTTTTTTAGATCAAGGAAGCATTTTCGTCAAAATACTTTAGGCTTGTGTGAAAGTGTTAAACGGCCCTTAGCTGGTATGGTTGAGCGTCTTTCATATAATATGTGAGAATATCTTCTATCTTCTACCTTCTATCTATCTATCTATCTATCTATCTATCTATATAAATATAAAACAGGATGTGTGTATGTATGTAACGTATGGACTCCAAAACGGCTGGGCCGATTTTAAGGAAATTTTCAGGAAAATCTTCAGGATATTCAGGCGGGTGACACTGTGAAGTCTGATTTTTGATTTTCGGTCTGCGGGCGGAGGGGCGTAGCAAAATCCAATTTACATATTGCACCACCAATGACATATACATACATATGTACATATTTATTTATTTTTAGCTTTTTTTATTTAATTTTTTTTTGAAAGCTGTTATCATGTTTTTCAAAACGAGATATGAAACTCTAAAATCGACTATGTGGTTCCAAAGATTTAAAAAAACCTATGATGTTAATAATGATCCAATATCAAAATTTTAAAACTTTCGAAATCCACGAATTCCGTTGATTTCCAACGATTTACCATTCCAATTCAAGCGGCTCCAATTCCCTTTGCGTCTTGCCTTTGCTATTACCATCAGCAATCAATCATTGACTATTGCTGGCTTAAACGGCCAGTCGTATGTGGCTTGGTGCCGAGTTGGCACGCCAAAAACTTTATACGTTTTTACACCAAATAAAAACACAAAAAACATTGTCTATCGGCTGGCCTTAAGATGAAGTAATAAATAAATATTATTTTCAATTTGCCTTCTAAACCATATGTAAGTTATTCTGTAAACAAACTTTATGATAGGTATTTCATGGATTTTCTTTTAAAGGCCGTAAATTTCGTTAAAAGCTCAATTTAAATCGTGTGATAATACAACACTAATGTTTGCTTAGGGCCAGCAACGAGGACCGGGTAAGCTAGTATTATAATAATAATATTATTATTTGTTCTAGGGAATTGGAATCGAAATCGATTTTGTGGTAAAAAAAATCGATTTTTTGTAATCGAATTTACGTATGCGATTTTATACTGGAATCGATTATTGTACTTTTAAAATCGATTTTTTTAGTTTTTATCAAAATTTGGGCATGCACAGTAAAACTTGAAATTTTTTCCCAGGTTTAAAGTTACTGAACAACCTAAACAAAAGCGGCAAGCGTTTTTTTAAAAATGAAAATTTTATTTAAATACAATTTCAATAAAACAAACCGACATAGCGATCTGTCAAATAAGATTTATCAGCCGGGTGGTTTTTAATTCGCATTCTAATGGTTTGTTTCGTATAAATTGTATGCAAATGAGAAGTTTTGACATACAAAAAACGCTTCCGCTCTTATTTAGGTAGCTCAGTAAAAAAACCGTTGTAGTTTAACGTATTTACCTATTAGTACCCTTGGTATACTTCCGACTTTAATTAATATAGGTCCTCTTGCTCTTCAGAAATTGAAATCATCAATGGACATTGAACAAAACAGTCCTAAGCTTATTGCACCAAACCAAACACTGAAAGTGAGCTTTGTGAAAATCAACATATTATAGAAACACAACAGGTGAATTAAACCATGAAATTCCTGTGGGAATACGCTAATATTCAAACAGACCAGTGTATAAGCGATATTAAAATCTAGTTATCAGCAGAGTGAAAAAACAAAAAGTATGTAATAACAAAAAGTATGTAATTTATCCTAACAAATACAAAATTATAAGGAAATAAATCTGCATCTTTCCGACATGCAAACGTTTCTTTTCTGAAACTAACTTAATAGTAACTTAGCAAAGAAACAGTCGCCACCGAACAAGAACTATTGTCATAATCATTTGAAATACTATCCATACGCTCAGGCCTGAATTGATTTCTGTGACAGGCCTGACACACTACACAAGAACACAATTTTAATATGCGAAATATTGCACTTGTTCCTGTAAACGTCATCTAAAAATTAACACATTTTCACTTTTTGCAGGAAAGTTATAAACAGTAGTAATATCTGTCCACTGTAAAAATCTTAGTTCAATTTCTCTAGTATTTTGCCAAAACAAAAAAAATGCAGGTATCCCCCTTTGTTATATAAGGTTGCAAATTTATCTTAAACGATTTTGAAATCGATTTTAAAATCGATTTTGTGGCTCGATTAATCGATTTCAAAAACCGAAATAAAAAAAGTCGATCGAAAAATCGAAAATCGATTTTTGAATCCATTTACCATTCCCTAATTTGTTCTGTATTCTGCTGTTTCTCCGCTTCTAAAAATTTATTTTATAACTTAAACTCAAATAAACTCGTTTTATCAAATAAGCCACTCGTGAGAACAATTTGACATCAGCCATTGTGTTATTGTCTTGTTATCTTATCTATTTAGTATTTGTCTATTGTTGGTTTTTTTTTGGGTGTAGGCATTACTGATTTATGAGACATTAAATGCATGAATGTTTACACAAATTATCTAAATGTATTAAATACCAAAATTTACATTCACTTAACTGTCTTAAATGACATCGTTTTTAGACAGATTTTTGATAAATTGTAGATTTTTTTTAAACAATTTTGTGTTTGTTGAAAACAGCTTGTTTTTTTTTTTTTTTTAATTATTACCTGTCTAAACATTAAACTAATTTAATGGAACATTGCTTGGAAGTACATTTAATTTAATTTTTTTAATAATAATTTAGAAAAAAACTCCAAATTGAGCTAAAATTGCACTGAAAGTAAATCACACGTTTTAAAATTTTTTTCGATTCTTATCAATTTGAAAATCATTTTGTTTTAAGATCAAATAAAAATATGAGAAAAGTTTGAAAATTTTTAAGAGATTCACAAGTACAAAAGGGACTTTAGTCAAATAAATATTTATTTTTTCCAAGTTTTATATAATACTAGCTGACCCGACAAACGTCGTCCTGTCCAAATTAGAAAAAATGTTTGCGTTCGATTTTTAAAATTCGTAATTCGAAAAAAGTGGGCGTAAAAGTGGCCGGGTCAAAATTTTCTTTTCGTATGAATCTAAGTTGGACAATGGCGATCATTTTAAAGAATAAATCGTTCAAATAATATAGATGTCATTGGTGGTGCGATATGAAAATTGGATTTTGCCACGCCCCTCCGCCCGCAGACCGAAAATCAAAAATCAGACTTCACTGTGTCACCTGCCTGAATATTCTGAAGATTCCCTGAAAATTTCATCAAAATCGGCCCAGCCGTTTTGGAGTCCATACGTCACATACACACATCCTGTTTTATATATGTGACGCGCAAAATAGAAAGGGACCTTAGGATTCTGTTCAGGAGAGCCATTTTATCTTTGTATCTTTGGTGTACCATCACTGAGCGTGTTGGTATTGGTCTCATTTGAAAGCAACACATCTCAACCTTGTTGGTCAACCTTGAAAACGCGCGTAGGTCGTCCCTACTTCTTCTTTTGTGTAGTTGGTTTTGTAGTGTAGTTGCGCTGTTACATATATAGATGTATTCTAAAAATAAGTGACAAATGATGAGCCTTATTTAAATCTATGATCCTTTACCGGGCAGGATATTAGGCTTTATACGCAGACTGAACCTGACATGGTGATATACACATAGGGATGAAACGATACTAGTAAATACAAGTACATATTCGATACTTTTATATAAGTACCAAGTATTTTTGTAATCGATACTTATCAACCGAGTACCAAGTAGTATCTGTAAAAAAATACTCGATATCGGTCAAGAGTAATCGTTTAACTTTGGTATTGAAATTAATCTTAAATTTTTGATTATTTTCCAAAGCTGGAGCAGCAGTAACGGTATCAAGAAACCTTTTGACCAGTAATTCCGGGGTTTGACATAAAAATCCCGAGATTTTGGGCTTAGTAAAAATTCAATATTAAATCATACTGGCCATGATTCTAATTTTTAACTGGTTACAAGAAAAGTCACAAGTAAATAAATGTTACATGCAATTCATTATGTACCACGAAAACAAAATCAGAAGGTGGGTCCTTTTTCTAAGTGGATGATTATAGAACTGCGCACGCAAAATGCAAGTTGTGCAAAAAGGTGTTAACAACTTTAGGGGGTTCTTCCAAAGGTCTTTTGGCACATATAAGTTTATTTTATTATATTAATATTTGCATATACATAAATAATTGAGATAAAATAAATTAAATATTGTCATATAGCATATATGTAGTTATTTATTTACGATACCACCCAGAAGTGTTGAATACGAATATTAGTTTCGTCGGCAGCATATCGAGCCCTAACTGCGAAAATAATGTAAGCGCCAAAAATCAAATTTTACAGGAGAGAGCTTTTTTATTTCATTTCATATACATTTTGTCGCTAACAATAAAATTGTTTTTGCTATAAAATCGTAACGGTACCTCTTGTGACCATGACATTTTAGGAGATGATGCAAGGGTTGCCAGTAAAGTCATTTATTAAAAAAAAACGAAAATTGAAAATCATGTCGCTTACGTTATTTTCGCGGTTAGGGATCGATATGTTTGCGATAAAATAAGGTATCAATTATCTGACGTCATTAATTTGTTTAAGAATCTTTTTAAAATATAAGTTTTAATACATAATACTTCCATATTACTTTAGAAAGAATACATTAAACAGTTTTATTTTGTAATGAGTTTAATTTTCTTCATGAATTAATTTGTTTTAATTCTTAAACATAAACATTAAATTATAATTATATGAATTTTACAAATTGGCTTTTATATATGAAATCCCGAAAAATCCCGATCCGTCCCGGGATCTCTTTTTATACCCTACACCTCAGGTGGAAAAGGGTATATATAAGTTTGTCATTCCGTTTGTAATTTCTACAATATTGATCTACGACCCTTTAAAGTATATATATTATGGGTCCTTATGAGGAGAAAACTTGATTTAACCATGTCCGTCTGTCCGTTGAAATGGATTTTCCGAAGGCCCCATATATGATAAGTATCGATACTTTTTTCGATACTAAGGAGGTATCGTTACTTTACGAGCGATACCACATCGAGTAAAAGTATCGATACCTTAGAGGTATCGTTTCATCCCTATATACACAGGTTGCACAAAAGATCCTCTGTGTCGCCGTGCGTATGGCTTTCCTTATATCTATCTAATCTACAAAAAAATGCAAATTTTACACTAGATTGTGGACTGGTCGACCTTAGAATATAAACAAAATGTTTGGGAATTGATTCGAACAAGAGAACTTGGGTTTGTATAAATTTTTTTAAGATTTTTAGGACGACATGGCATGTGAAAAATCTTTATGATATGCAGGATGGCGGTCAGGATGGGATTTACCTTGTCGATTATATTATGGTTATGTGAGGACTCAGAGGAGTTGGAGACACTTGAGCACATTCTGTGTCACAGTCTCAGGCTAAAAGACAGCAGGCTAACATTGCTAGTTAGTAGATTCTTGCGCGATTTGAGAGATGTCTCGGGCTGTGGGCTAGAGAATCCGACGGGATTCTTTATGGGAATGTCCTGGCTGCGCAACAGGAGACTGGTCTGGGAACATGTGTGGCAATTTTTTCTGTTTAGCAGAGTTGTTATAGCTTATTAGCATAGA
The DNA here is from genome assembly GCA_930367215.1 of Pollenia angustigena. Lineage (NCBI taxonomy): Eukaryota > Metazoa > Arthropoda > Insecta > Diptera > Polleniidae > Pollenia > Pollenia angustigena. The sequence goes on along the minus strand of OV884056.1, from coordinate 93,710,362 downwards.
CCAATATGGTACGGTCTATGCGCGAGGTTGTGAAGTTGTCTTCACACCAGCATTTCTACCTAACTTACCTCTAAAAAACAGTGTTGGTCGGTTTGAATGATCTATCTACGATACAAATAAGGTTGCTTCTTCTTTTCATTAGGAATTCGAGTTGATTATATTCTGCAGTGACGCCTATTGAGTAACTCCTCTGTAAGATGGGCATTGGCGCTGGACCAAGCTATCTTCTCGATGGTTGCCTGACATAAAAAGGCTTTAGAGCAAAAAATTCTATAATAGAATTAAAATTTAATTTTGAATTTAATTTAATAAATCTTTTCCCAAAGTGTTAAAAGTAAGGTCCATGATGGTTTCATCCCGGGCAACGCTAGAGCTAGTATTTTATTTTTGTTTGTTGTTAAAAAATTTTAATATTTAAACAATTGCATGCTACACAAGCCTTTTATTAGGCTCTAGTATTTTATACAAAATTCCATGAAAGTTCCTGGCTCGGCCAATAGCCCTCAAAATAGCCGTGATAGTTCCCATACAACAACAATCAACCCAATTATGAACAAAAGTACCGGCAGTATTTAAATTCAATTGTAAAGATGTGTGTGTATCTTGAGAACGGTAACAGTAAAATCATCAAAATTTGGTACATTGGTAACTTTTCTTATCAATTTATTTTTGACTTGTGTTATATATGCAAATATGAAGAAAATATACATATACATAAGTAAAAATGAAGTTGGAAACATTTCTAATTTCCGTATAAAGGTACCCATAAATTTGCAACATTACTGTCTTAATTTATAGTTCAATAATAAACAAAAAATTAGAAATTACCAATTGAAAAACAAAAAATTACCAAAGTCTCCTCTTATAGCTTCTCAATCACTCTGGAATCTGCTTTTGAAATTTTATGTTTCTTGGTTCAGTTTTAATACAATTTCAAAAAGTACCAGTTAAAGGATCAAAAAGTACCAAAAATATCCCTCTTACAGATTCTCATTCACTGAGGACCTTGAATGTTAATTTTATTAATTAAAAGTACCAAAGTCTCCTCTAATCGCTTCTCCATCACTCTGGAATCTGCTTTTGAAATTTTATGTTTCTTGGTTCAGTTTTAATACAATTTCAAAAAGTACCAGTTAAAGGATCAAAAAGTACCAAAAATATCCCTCTTACAGAATCTCATCCACTGAGGACCAATATTAACGAAAATTAAAAAAGTTCCAGTTATAGAACCAAAAAGCTCCCCCTTACAGATTCTTATTTACTCAGGATCATGCATGTTTAGTTTTATGTTTCCAGGCCCAACATAACGAAAATTCAAAAAGTACAAGTTGAAAAACAAATAAGCAGCAACATTTATCATTTGAAAGGTTTTCATTCACTCAGGACCCTGCACTTTTAATTTTATGTTTCTTAGTTCAATATTATAGAAAATTCTAATAATCACGGAAAAGTAAAAGAAAGAAATTTAATTTCCCTTATTTCCCCTTTTTTTATACTTTTTTCTCACCCCATTGAAGTATTACATTACGCCTGTTTTATCGTTCCCGAAACCCATACGTTTATTCGTAATACACGTTTTTCCTCAAGAGCCCATCCTTATGTGGTCGATCGGCAGGTGAATCGTACAACGCATTACAGAGAGAATTCGTTTTTTTGCCCGGACAGTTCGTATGTGGAATAACCTTCCTGCAGAAGTCTTCCCTCTCACTTACAACATGATTAAGTTCAAATCGAATGTTCACAAACACTACTCCCTCTATCCTCCTTCCCACAACCTATTTTCCTAGTTCCAACACAATGCAATGCATTAGTAGGGGTCATCCCCTGAGAAAAAAAAAAAATTTTAAAATAGCAGTGGGAGCCCATACTTTTATATGTATTTAGATATCGTCGGTTGATTATTTAATTGTCGTATGTAATTTGTATCCACATACGAAAATTAAATAAACAACCGACGATATGTATATGTCAATGAATTGAGAAAAATGTTTTGTAAAAAAGTACCAACAATTGGTACGATTTGCAAACCTCAAACGTTCGAATTTCGAAAAAGTACAAAATTCATATTTGTATTTTTTAGATAAGTAACGAAATTGGTATATTTTTTATTTCTATGTTTATTTGTTTAAAGGAAAGATGGGAAGAAAAAAGTTCCAAATACAGGTTTTACCCGTTCTGTCCCCAAAAGTTCCGAATTTCGAAAAATTAGCAGACACCTGTCTGCTTATTTTACTAATGAACAACGATAAGTATTTAAATTTTTTGGTACATCTCTTTTAGTTTTGTAGGTATGAGGTTACCGAATGTACCCTTTTCTACCCCTTTCAGATTTTTATAAATATTGTATATCGATGGCTTAATATAAAAAAGGCGTAACTCAATTTTTCTTAAAAATGTTTTTTTTTTTGTATGTTATGGTAGACAAATGCGAAATGCATCTTGCTTTAAAATTTTAGGGTGCTATAGAATAAAATTTTTTGCATATTTTTATTAAAAATCGATTTAAACTTTTTTATATCTAAAATTTTACGGATTTCATAAGTATTTTTATCTTCCCCTTTGAACTTACAAAAAATCGAGTTACGCCTTTTTTATATTAAGCCATCGATATTGAGCACTTCTGTAAGTAAATACCATTTAAATGGTTTATTATACCCTCCAGCACAATTAGTTGTCAAGAGGGTATATTAAGTTTGTCATTCAGTGTGAAACTTTTTTATTATTCAACTCAGACAACTCAGTATATATATTCTGGGTCCTTGAGTAATTCTAAGTCGATTTAGCCATGTCCGTCTGTTGAAAACACGCTCACTTTCGAAAAACTCAAAAGAACTAAACAAACTGGGTGTCAAATTGCTTGTAGTTATCCTAAGCAGTTTGGGATTGAAATTCAGCAAAATCCGTTTCGTAGGATCAGAGCTATGAATCAAAATGTGGAACCACCACCTAAAAAAAATTGATTATTTTGTTACAAAAACTTACATAAACGGTGGAATAATGCACAGAATGACATACGATTTTGAAAGAATTCGTCTTATTCAATTGGAAATCACGCTGTAAAATTTCGTGAAGATCGGTCCATAATTTACCCTAGGCCCCATATAAGCCTAAATCCGTAAAAAATAATGCTATCATAACAAAATTTGGTACATCAAAGTTTTATAGGACAAGAAGTAAAACTATATAATTTCGTACAGATCGGTTCATAATTTACCCTAGGCCCCATATAAACCCTACTTCCGGAAAACAGTTTAGTACGCCTAAATCCGTAAAACATAGTGCTATCATAACAAAATTTGGTACATCAAAGTTTTAGAGGACAAGAAGTAAAACTATGTAATTTCGTGAAGATCGGTGCATAATTTACCCTAGGCCCCATATAAACCCTACTTCCGAAAAACAGTTTAGTCGCCTAAATCCTTAAAAAATAATGCTCTCATAACAAAATTTGGAACATAAAAGTTTTATAGGACTAGAAATAAGACCGTGAAATTTCGTGAAGATCAGTTCATAATTTACCCTAGGCCCCATATAAACCTTACTCCCGGAAAACAGCTTAGTACGCCTAAAAACGTAAAAAATAATGCTATCATAACAAAATTTGGTACATCACAGTTTTATAGAACTAGAAATGACACTGTGAAATTTGGTGAAGATCGGTGCATAACTTACCATATGCCTCATTTAAAGCCCACTCTGGTAAAATAATTAAATACGCGGTAAACTTTCTTCCAGTTTAGCTTCATATGGCCAGAAAAAATGTGCAAAATGCAATTTAGTGATACACGGTTCATAATTTACCTTAGATTTCATTTTAGCAGCCTTCTGAAATTCACTGCAAACGCTTAAATTAATTGCACCGCTGTATTGAAATTTATGTTTTTTAATACCAGAAATCGTTCTGCAGAATTTGGGATGATTGGTTCATAGCTTACCATGGCTTTTATATAATTTGTTCTCCTGAAAATCATTTAAGTTCAGCTTAAACTGATATTCTACTTAAGCTTTTTAAAATTGATTCTGATTGTCGGTCAATAATTTTATATAGGTCTAAACCGCAACAAATTTTAATGCAGATGTCTGTTTTTACAAAGATTATAATAATAAATAGACATCATACAGATATTACTCCTAAAATAATCGTAGTGTCGGTGGAGGGTATCAAAGATTCGGCATAGCCGAATATAGCACTTGTTTTTTTGTTCAAATCGGTTGACAAACAGAGGAGGAAAGTGTTCTGAACTGTTTTGCCTTTGCCGATTTATATATAGATTTATTTGAATAGATCTGAAGCTAGTACTAACTAATATAATATAACAAAATTTGTTTCTTTCAGACCTAATGCAGTATTTATAAGTGCCCTGTATTTAATACGACAAACCAATCAAATTATACTGACGGTGAAAAGTAAATGCGAGTAGGAAATTTAAGTGCTTAAAATTAGTGGCAGTTTTTATTTTACTTTATCATTATTATTTCTTTCTTTATTTTTAATTTCGATTATTATATTTTATTATTATTATTATTAAATATAATTTTGTTCAAAAAAGAAGAAATATAAAATTTTACAAAAAAGCAAATAAAATCCTTAAAGAAAACTATCTAAAAGAAATAGTCGAAAGTAGCAAATATCCATTTAAAATATAGAAACAAAAAACCCAACACAAATACCAAGAAAAACAAACAAATACAAATTAAACAATTAAATACTACAGAATACTTATTTACAAAACTTATAAAATAAATTAAAATAAAGAAAAGCACTATTTATTTTTTAATTTCTCAATATAAAAAAAAAAACAATAAATAAATAAATAAAAAAAATTATTATTTAAAAGTTATTTAACAATTTTTTATGTAGTTTTTAGTATTATTACTAACAAAAAATATACAATAATACAATTTATTTATAAATGAAATGAAAAAAAAAAAAATGATTAAAAATATGTAAATATTAACAATTGTCTGAAATTTTGTTGCTCGTTCGTTTGTTTAATTTCCTTTAAATAATTTTACTCAAGAGAAGGTAAAAATATTGAAACCACTATTTTTGAATTTAATTAAAAAATGAATGTATTAAACAAGTTAATTTCCATAATTTGTAACAATACATACAGCATTAAAAGTAAAAACAAAAAACTAATATTATTGTATAAAATGGAAAAACAAAAAGAAAACAATTCAATTAAATATTTTGAAGCAAAAACGGAAATTAAATTTATTTTATTTATGTTTATGTCTAAAGTTTAAAACGAGATAAAGTATACAAACATACTTATGACAAATAAATGTATTTATATTATAATCCATTTTAATTTGAATATGTGTTTTAATTGGGAGATTGAAATGGTATCGATCCTTCTGCATATCCGTCGATATAAAGAATATGAATTCTTAGAAATTTCTAATTCAAAATTTAGGATGAAAAAAAACAATGGATTTTAATAAATTGTCTCTAGATTAAGGTTATATCTTACCTTAAGTGCGTTATGAGGGGTAAGAAGGTTAGTGTTATAAAAAAAATTCACTTTTACTTAGTGTTAAACATTTTCCTTCCTAGCGTTGCCAGAAAACAAAATTCAAATAACAGGAGAATGTTAAAAAATCCACCTGGATTTTGAGAAAATAACAGGATAAATTTAAAATACACTACTTGGGGTATTCACAAGGTGTGCTATCATGTTATATTGTCATAATGTTATTAAACAATGGTTTAAAAATGTTATTGTTGCTTTGTAAACAAAAAGTGTCTTTAATAAATAGAACTTTGCTTGCTACGCTGAACGGCTGAGCCTAGCCGCATTAAATTTTGTAAGCCGTCGCCATTGTTGGTAAAATTTTATCAGGCTAACATCCGAAATTACCCTGCGGCTAGCAATTTTTGCAACAAATCACTTGCGGCGTCAAATTAGATCGGCTTAGGACTCTGCTGTTTGATAAACAAAATAAAATTTATTTATGATTTGAGTTTGAAAATGATCTGCTGTTTGATAACCAAACAAAATAAAATTTATTTCTGATTTGCGTCTGAAAAATGGAAAATAGTCAGGAAAGATCTAGTTTAATTTATTAATTCATAGATTAGAATTAAAAAATATTTTTATATGTATTTGGTAAATATTTATTTTTTATATTTGTCAGCTGATTAAAATTCAAAATAGCACACTGAATTATGAGGGGATGTTCAAAACGGTCGTATTTTTTCATGTTATTATTTAAACACATATGACTTTATGACACCTTGTGAATCCCCCAACTAATACGATACTAATCGTCCCCTAAAATCTGAAATACAAAAAATAAAAAAAATACGTTGAAACGGAGTTAGCAGGTTTGCATATTAAGCCGACGCTATATACATTGTAAGGGGTAGGATCTATGTGGAAATTACAAACGGAACGACAATATCTTTTCACCTGTGGTGAGGGTATAAAAAGACCGAATGAACTGCCTTAAGTGTTTTACAATAAACTTTCTCCAATAAAATTTACTGTTTGGCGTGGTTTTATGCTGGCGGTGTTATCGATCTTTTATTTTATCTAAGAGCGATTGCTACAGAGCCTTGATATTGGAGTATTTTTGGGAGCAACTCGACGCTTTGAGCATGGGCGATATGTAGTTCCAACAGGACAGTCGTGATTTCGATTTACATGAGCACCTGTCCTATGGCCTTATTTCATGGTGGACCACAAAGTGAGCTAATTTATGCACCTACCAATTGTCCCTTTGCGTGTTAAGGATCACTTTCACATACAGGTCGCAATACGAGCAAATAATCCAACAAAAATTGTACACCTTCCCCTTACCTGCTTCTGATAATTAACAACAGCATCTGAACTTCCCGCATAGTTGAAAAATCAGTCCTCCATGTGGAATAGTCCGTACTCTTATTTTTTTTTTAATACACAGCCAATACACTGATAGAAAAGCCGTTATAACGCTGATATATTTTGACATCAGTACTATGTCAAGTGTTTTCTTTTTTGACCCCATAACACTTTTCATCGTTGTGATGTTGCCTTAACATCACTTGGCTAAATTGTCATCAGGTGAAACTATGCCATCAATGGATGACACATCGGGATCACAGAAATGACGAATTGTAGTCAGTTTAATAAAAAAATTAATTTCTGGGATGACTCAGTAACATCGGATAAAGGAATCATTAGGCTCAATTTAATGACAGTTTGTCATTGGAATTGACTTAAGTCAAAGCGAAAGAATATTATTATTTAATTACCCTATTATACATGTTTGTTTCACTTTTGTTGTATTCCGCCCTTTGTTTACAGAAGAACTCTCAATTTAAGACACCAGCAGCATGTCAGATATGTTTTTCGTTATCATTCTACTTAAAAAATTGTATGTATTTAACTAAATAATTAAAACAATTAGAATACGGGAATTTGTACTGTCTCTGTAGTCATAGCAAAAATGACGCATAAAATATCACAACATTTTATGATAACGTTCGTCATTGGTCACACTATATCTAAAAGAAGTATAAAGCGGCAAAAAGCAAAAGCCTTATTTAAGCCAAACGTCTGGGCCAAATGAAATGATTTTTTTGATTCGATCTTTAAATTTTTTGTCACGCACTGTCACGCGGACAAAGTTGGTCACGCGCTTTCACGGAGAAAACATTTGTTTTATCACACACGCCCGCACATTCTCACAAATAAAATTTTTGCTCACACACGCTCTCGTGCATAAATTTTAAGACTATTCTATTAAAACCATAACTCTGGAAGAAACTCTTGTTCTTAATTATCCATTAAATAAAAAAAAAAAAATGATTATAATATCTTTAGGTTCGGTCCAGTGTGACCATATTAGCTTTTTTCGAGCTAAATTTAGCTTTATTTTTTCACGTTTAGATTGAAATATTTCATTTAGCTTTTAGCTTTTTTTTCAGCTTTTTCAAAAATGCATTTAGCTTTATCTTCAATTTGAATTTTGTGTAATTAATTTATATACAAAAAAAAAAAATAAAACAGTTTATCAGAATAAATTAAAGTAGAAAGTAATTAAAAAATAATGTCAGCGCATAATATCAACATCTCAAAACTTTTAAGGAATATAAATTGTAAAAAAAAAAATGGAAATACATACATGTAACCAAGCTTTAAAAAGCTAATTTAAGGTAATTTTATTTCCTATTCTTCACGCACTACTTCTAAAACTGATAAAGCATCAAAACTTGTGTATATAAAATATATATAGGGGATTTCATGTCAAGTGACCCAATTTGTAAATCGATGTCTTCCGATTTGGATGAAATTTTCACCAAGGTTAGTCCTATTGGATAGCTTAGACACAAATTTTCAACAAGATCGGTCAAAAATTTCTGAGAAAGAGGGGGTCAAAGTTTGACATTTTGGCCATACATGTAACTTTTTACCTATTGGTGTTAGAAAAATTTGTCCCAAGTAGCTTAGATAGCTATTTGATCAATCAGTACAGAAACGAACTTTCGTATTATATCAAGACACCTGGACGCAGAAAATAAAAGTTACTATACATATCAATTAAAAAGTGCTAAGGGATTGATTATTGTTATAAAAGGCATAGATAGTTCTGTTCCTACAGAGGAAATAAAATCTGCCATAGAGCTAGAGGGGTATGAGGTAAAATCTGTTCATAACATTTTGAACAGGAAAAAAGTTCCTCAACCAATGCACCGCGTTGAAATATCGTTTGATTCATCGGTTCTCAAAACCAAAAATTCAGTTCATCCCATATACAACTTGCGCTACCTACTCAACAGAAGAATAACTGTTGAGGAGCCATTAAAACGAAAGGGTCCCTCCCAATGCACAAACTGTCAGGAATATGGGCATACAAAATCATATTGTAAATTGCCTCACGTATGTGTGGTTTGTGGCGACGCTCATAAAACCGCCGAATGTAATCGTTCTAAAGCTGACCCGAATGTTAAGAAATGCAGCAACTGTGGCGAAAGGTCTACAAATGCCTTCTGGAAATATGCCTACCTCAATTGAAAATTTAATTCAAACTATGAATAACTTCATGGCCACTATGCAGAACATGTTTCAGGAAATGATGCGAAACCAGAACATGCTCCTGCAAGTTCTACTCAACAAAAAATGAAACAGTTAAAAATATGTTTCTGGAATGCAAACGGGTTATCCCAACATAAACACGAAGTTGCAAACTTTCTTCATATGCATGAAATCGTCGTACTTCTTGTCTCTGAAACACACTTTACTCATAAAAACTGCTTTAGGGTAAATGGATACCTTACGTACGACAGAAAACATCCCAGCGGACGAGCTTGTGGTGGCACAGCCATAATTGTGCACAAACACATCAGACACTTACCATTGCCAGAGTTCGAAGAAGATTGTATCCAGGCCACATCTATAAATCTTACTGATTTCAATCTAACGTTATCATCCGTTTATTGTCCCCCGAGGCACAAAATTGTACACGATAAATTTCTCAACTTCTTCTCCATATTGGGCCAGAAATTCATTGCTGCTGGCGACTACAACGCTAAACATACATATTGGGGCTCCAGACTTATTAGTCCTAGAGGTAATCAGCTATACAATACCGTAACTGCAAATAATTTTGATGTGGTATCGAGTGGCGAGCCTACCTATTGGCCAACCGACTTCAATAAGCTACCAGACCTTATTGACTTTGCTGTAATTAAAAACATCAAGCGCGATCAGGTACTAGTTAGTTCCTCCTATGATCTTTCGTCTGATCATTCACCTTCAATCCTCATTTTAAAAGGTAACTCTGACGCCGCAGCTGCAAACTTTATTTCCTATCCAAACAGAAACATAAATTGGTTAAAGTATAAAATGTATGTGAGCTCTCACCTATCACAGTGCATTCCCCTAAAAAATTCATCTGACATCCAAATAGCTGTCGACCGATTTACAGAAGTCTTGGAAACTGCAGCAAGAAATGCAACCCCAATCAAGCAGACAATTAAACGTGCTCCTTACAATACATCGACGGATATAGAGACCCTTATCAGAGAAAAAAGGAAGTTAAGAAGACAATGGCAAAACAGTCGTTCCCCAACCACTAAGGCCCAACTACAATTATGCCTGACCACTCTTCGCAACAAATTGAGACAGAACCACGAGTCTGCAATAGAAGGCTATCTAAACAGCCTAGACGCCACAAAAAACTCCAATTATAGCTTATGGAAGGCTGTACGGCATATGAAATGCCCTATAATCCAAGAATCTCCATTAAGACTGGAAAACTGCACTTGGGCCAAAAACACATATGAAAAATTAAACGCTTTCGCGCGCCACCTTGAGAAAGTTTTCACGCCACATGATGCACATACTTGTTCCTGTCGTCCAATCATTCCTGATAAGGTAAACCATCCATTAAAATTTAATATAACTCAAGTAAAATCTGCAATAGAAAAAGTGAATATTAGAAAATCTCCCGGACCTGACCGCATCACAGGGTCAATGATAAGAAATTTACCATTGTCTGCTTCCAGAATCTTGCTGCTCATTTTTAACGCTATATTAAGAGTCGGATACTTCCCATCCTCATGGAAGAGGTCTATAATTGTTATGATTCCCAAGCCAGGAAAAGATGCTAGCCAGGTTTCGTCGTACAGACCGATAAGCTTATTGTCAATCCTCATCTAAATGAACACGACATCATCCCGGATCACCAGTTCGTGCATAGAATTGTCACCCTTATTAGATCGGCGTTTGAGAAAAAGCAATACTGCTCAGCCCTGTTTATAGACATTTCCCAAGCATTTGACAAAGTTTGGCATGATGGGCTACTCATCAAAATAACACGAATGCTTCCTCAAAACACTCACAAGCTTTTGGAGAGCTATCTAACAGGCAGAACATTCATAGTAAGGTCGCAAGATAAATACTCCCCCCTCAAGAAAATTACTGCTGGTATCCCCCAAGGCAGCATATTAGGACCTCTTCTATATATAATATACACAGCGGATATGCCAACAAACCTTAGCACGCATACCTCTACATTTGCAGACGACACAGCATTTATTAGCGTTAACCATGACCCAAAAGTCGCATCGCAAAATCTGCAGTCCCACATCAATGAACTAGAGGCCTGGCTAGAAAAATGGAGAATAAAGGTTAACCCGGCTAAATGTGCTCACTTAACTTTCATGCTCAGAAGACAAACGTGCCCAGCTGTAAAAATAAATAACATCACTGTTCCGGTAGAAAACCATGTTAAGTACTTGGGAATTCATATAGATAGACGCTTGACCTGGTCGCGTCATATTGAAGCGAAAATAACGGCTATGAAACTTAAAGCAGCTCAACTACATTGGCTTCTCGGTCGAAACTCAAACTTGTCCTTAGACAACAAAATTATCTTATACAAGTCCATCATAAAACCAATATGGACATATGGCATCCAATTATGGGGTACTGCATGCGTATCTAACATCCAAAAGCTTCAAAGAGGACAGTCTAGAATATTACGACAAATTGTCTGCGCCCAATGGTATATACGTAATGATATTATCCACAGAGATCTCAACGTCCCCACTATCCAGGAGGAAATTAAAAAATATTCAATAAGTTACATCGATAAACTAATGGCCCACCCTAACTACCTCGCTCGGGGTCTGCTTCAGTTCAAAGGTCACCAGAGGCTAAAAAGAACCGATACTTTGAGCCTAACTAGAAGACATCTTTAAAATTTGAATACAGCAGTTAGTGGTTACACTGGTAACAACTAATAAACAACAAGTAGAATTAAGATTTGAATACATATTGTTAATTTCGATAAGAAAGATTCAATAATAAAAATAAATTAAAAAAAAAAAATTAAAAAAAAAATAAAATAAAATGAAAAAGTTTATTTTTGTTTTTTAAATTTAAAACTTTTTTTTTTTTTTAGCGGGAATGTTTTTTTTTTGCTCAAAAGAATGTTCGAATTTTGTTTCTGTTTTAAATGTAATTTTCTATGCGAACGATGACGTTCGGTATCGTTAAACAGGCAGCATGTCTTTTCCTTCAAGGTAAAGGTTTTTATAATAACAAATTTATTTGCATATGACTTTGAGCATATTGTAAGTAAACGCATTTGCCAAAATTGAATTTGATTATTCGTACTCGTATTCGCAAAACTTATATTCGTTGCACCGCTGCCAAAATTATATTTTTATAATATATACATACCTACATAAACACTATTTAACCTAAAAAATAACGAAATAATTAAAAGTTACGACTAGAAAACTATAAAAAACTTTAGCTTTATTTTTTGGCTTTAATTTTTTTTCTTTAGCTCTTTTTAGCACTATTTCAAACATTCGCTCACAAAATTTTGTATGGGGAAACAAGTCGTTTCAGTCATGTTTGGGGCGCGAAACAGGAATAAGAGAGCGAAACACGAATATTGCTGTCCGTGTGAACATGGTATTAAGTGTATAAAAATGTTTTTATATGTGTAATTTTTAGAAGACGGTAAAAAATACAGCAAAAAAAACGGTTAAATTTTATTTGGACAAAAAATATTCAATTTATATTCTGCGAATGGTAACATAATCTAGTTTTGGGTGAACCTAGGGATGAAACGATACCTCTAAGGTATCGATACTTTTACTCGATGTGGTATCGCTCGTAAAGTATCGATAACTACTCAGTATCGAAAAAAAGTATCGATACTTACTTGTATCGGTACTTGCTTGTATCGGTTTGTATGATAAAATAATAGAAAGAAGCATTTATAAACGTTCTTATTAGTGCTTTAGTACTATACAATACAATAAGAACTACGACCCTTTAAAATATTTGTGCAAATCGAAAAGTTTAAAAATTGAGACCACTTTTTGTTACCACCTAGTACCAATTCCCTTTCGAAAAGTCTTTTTTTATCTTAGGAAACGAAATTTTATAGAACGTTCAGGATAACATCCTTCATTCACCTTTTATTCCAGAAATCAACAATGTCACTGTGTATTTATTTTAAATGTAAATATGTATTTTATTTTTAAATTGGTAAATATGTAATATAGTGTGGTAAAACCATAATCTACGATGTTAATTGTGAGTCACAACTTAACGTCAAGTTTTTTGCGCAACTTAATTTGACCTTTCTTTGTTTCAGTATTTGACAGCTTCTACCATCGAGAGGTACACAATTCAGCAGCGCGTTAAGATTGTTAAAGCCTTTTACGAAAATGGTCGTTCAATCAAAATGCATTTCGTGTACATCGTGATTTTTTTGGTCAGCATAATCGACCAAATTTTTCCTCAATTGGGAGAATTGTGCGCAAATTTCAGCCAACCGAAAATGAGGTCGGCCAGGCAATTACCGTGAATGGTGTTCGCTATTGCGAGATGATGACGGACTTTCTATAGCCATAAATTGAGGAAATGGACCTAGACGATTTGTGGTTTATAGGTGTTAACTGGTCAAACGGTTTCTTGACACCGTTACTGCTGCTCCAGCTTTGGAAAAGAATCAAAAATTTAAGATTTATTTCAATACCAAAGTGAAACGATTACTTTGGACCGATACCGAGTATTTTTTACCGATACTACTTGGTACTCGGTTGCTAAGTATCGATTACAAAAATACTTGGTACTTTTATAAAAGTATCGAATATGTACTTGTATTTACTCGTATCGTTTCATCCCTAGGTGAACCACAAACCAAACAAAATATTTGTAGCCATCGCCGCCGAAAATTCTTCGGCTAAAAATCGGCTGCAGCTTAGCCACCGATTACTTTATAAATAATTTTTATTCTCTTTTTTTAACACCTTGCCACATTCTTTTTTGTTTGTCTATTCTTAAAAAGTGCAACTCTTAATTTCTTGTTTATAAAGCACCAAAATTTCATCAAAATTTTCAAAATAACGACATATAGGAAAATGGGTGAACCCTGGTGCATTGTTGATTATTTTTTGTAATAACTATTCTGTGTATTTTCCCGCCGAAAAGTTTTAACTCTGTAAAAGTTTGACCAAATCACTTTTGTTAAACAGCCTTAAGTGTTGATTGTTTTTAAAACTATGTATTTGGCTGAAATTCAAAATTAAATCAATATGTATGAGAATAAAAAAATTATAGATTTTTTAAAGCATCAAAAGTAATGGAGGATGAAATTGACTCCAGCGATACGGTTGCCGAGATCAGCAAGTTCAATTCAGATTTCGTGCATTACGAAAATATGCTTAACAAGAAAATTGAATTTAAGAGTAAAACGCAAATATGTTTGTTTGCGTCACTACTGAGGTATTGGTGTACGCGGTCAACACACCAAGACTAGCCTTCAACGTGGTCGAAATTTTGGTGTGTCACTGTACCACATTTTGTCTTTTTTTAAGAGACCGTTTTCAAAGCCGAACAAAGATAAATAGAAGTTCTAAAAAAAAGATGGTGTGTTTTTTTATAACTGTTTTATATGTAAAAATTTTAAATTTTGTACCTCTGGAATAGCTAATTATTCAATTAATGTTTGGTTTAAACAAAAACATATTTTTTTTGCCCTGAGTAGTGAATTATAGTATGAAAAATGTCTTAAATTGTTTGTTATAATATAAACACATAAAAATATGTTTACACAAATGTACATACATATAATTTTAATATACATATCCCATCGGCTGACACCCACATCGGCTAACAGCCGGAGCGAGCCGCCGCCGAGCATTTTTTTGCGTCAGGCGCCGTAGCCGATGAAATCCCACGGCGCAGGTCTCTGCTAGGGCTATAACCAAATTATTGGCATAGTACGACGAAGTGGCCAAGAATGTTTTTGCAATGAAAACACCTGTCTCCCGTCGTTTTGCGGAACAAACCTCACGCAGGAAAGCAAATTTCTAAAACTTTCTAAGAAATATTGAACCGCGATGAATTGCAACCGTAGGAAAATGTTTAAATCTAAAGCAGTGGATAAATTCCAAAATAGCATTTAAGTGATACGTATAGGAATATATATACAGTACTTTTCGCTTATAGTCACATCCTTTAGTTGCAACCATAACGTGGACTATATCGCTAATGTGACTATAAGGCTAATTCACATATATGCCACTATGACGCATATAACCGAATTCGTATATAATCAAGTTATGTGAATAAATGAAATAAAAAATCATATACATTTCACCGACATCAGGCTTATGGTTTTTCAACAGAGTTACATACTGTATAGAAAGTAGTTAAAATAATAACAAGATATTTAATAGCTGATACCAACGGCAAAAACGAACTTTTTACGAGTAGAGAGTTGATGACAAAAATTAAATGATTTAATTCATTCTTTCCTTGGATGGACTTTTGATTCGAAAACTAAAAAGAACTAAGTAAATTTTGCTAATGTGCCTATAACGCCATTAATTTGCTTTACTTTTCCTTTTAACGACTGCTAATAAATGGCATATATGGCAAATGTTCTTATATCGCTAAATGGACTATAACGTTAAAACTTTATATTAAATTAACTTATAGCGGCAAAATAAACAGATAAAATGGACTATATCGCTAATGTGACTATAAGCGTAGTAACTATAAATGAAAAGTACTGTATATATAAATATATATTTTTTAAAATTTCCGTGAGATTAAGGCCCTAAATTTGTAAAACGCAAAAGCAACGCCAAAAATTATATTGAAAGCAAAAACAAAATCGAAAATATTTCATAATTTTGTTGTTGTTTTCTATTGAAATGAATATTGAATTTTTAAATTTTAAACGCTGCATATCTTGTGGCGTTGATCATTTTTAAACGCAATATGTATTTCTGTAGAAAGCAACAACAAAATTTTGAAAAATTTTTGACATTGTTTTTGCTTTCAATGTTATTTTTGGGATTGCGTTTTACAAATTCAGGGCCTAAATGTTTGTTTTAAAACTTCAACCCGATTCCTGCGTGAACTTTTTTAGCAATTCGAAAAAATTATCATATTTTTTATTAGTAAAGTGTGCAAAAGTTATAGCTCTAATGAATACTGCATTAAAATTTAACTTTTATTTTTTGTCTTAAAAAAAGCAATTACTAATTATTTTTTACCTTTAAAATAGTTTTGACAATGTACTATAAAGTGCAATATATCTTCTCATGTTGCATCCTTCCAAAAGTCTAAATGTAATAATAAATAAATAGTTCAACAAAGTTACCACAATACTAATTATTGTTAAAGCTAAGGCACGAGCTCTATGTGTACATTTGTCCTTCAAGTTGTGCTGAAAAAAGTCAACAAGAAAAAGAAAGACAAAACATGAAAAAACAAAAATGTACTTTGGACTTCAAGAGGAATTCTTGACAAAAAGTACGGAAAAAACAGAGGTAAAGGAAAAATATGTAAAATCAATAAAAAAATGGATAATCATTCAAAAAATCAAATTTCGATCTACCAAAGGTTAAAATACAATTTGGTTTAAGGATTGATGTTTGACTATTGACGTCAGCAGTCGTCGATGGCTGCTAGTGTAAGACGGCAAATCCCTCTGAGGAGTTTGAGTGGTAGCGATCGAAACATGTCAGGGTAACCAGCCGCCTGGGTTCGAATCTCAGGTCAGTCAAGAATAAAAAATTATCATTAACAATTTTAATTAATTTTCATGTTGTCAAAATTCATTTCTTCATAAAAATAATTTAATGAAAATTAAATTTGATGAACTTAAGCCTGATTAAAAATATTGAAAATTTGGATTAAAAACCATAAATAGTTCAACAAAATTACCACAATACTAAGTAAAGTATTTAAGTTCTTCATTATCCATTAAATTAAAAAAGACATGAATTAAAAAAAAAAAAATGATTTTCAATTTCTTTAGCTTCGGTCTCAGAATGGTGTTTGTCTTCCTGTTGGCAGTTTTCGACGCATCTTAGGCCATCTCATACTGAGATTTAAGCAAAATATTCGCAACTTCTCCTTACAAAAAAGCTTTATAAAATACATAACTGAAATTTAGCTCATAGAATTAATTCGAAAAATAAAAAAATGTTGAATATAATATAAAAAGTAACCTTCGAAAGGAAATAATTCCCAGTTTCTATTTGTTAAAATTGTTGAGTAAAATACATTCAATTTACAAAAGTATCACTATCCAGTGTGACACAAAGAATGCTGACGAGGGCCGTACCGGGCCAGAACATGCATTACATTCTGCTGGTGTCTAATAATTGTAAATTTTTCTTTACATACAATATAATTCATTGCTGTCCAAAGGAAAGCTAAGGTAAAATGTAACAAGAAGATACAATTTAATAGTCTGGTAGTGTATAAAGTCATTTCTGAAAAATTGAAGGAATAGAACTATTACAAAAAACTTTATAAAAACATAACTGAAATTTAGCTCATAGAATAAATTCAAAAAATCAAAAATAACCACATTCTCATCATCAGCTTTCTTTGCGTTCTACCCTCATCACCCCCGCGGTGCCTGCCAGCCAGCAGTCAAACATCAATATTTAACCAATGGTTTTGGTGGTTCGAAATTTGCTGTAATTAATTATCATTTTTCAATTTTATTTACATGTTTCTTCGAGCATCAGTTCAGCCAAGAATAAAAATTATCAATAAATTTTAATTAATTTCATGTTGTAAAATTCCTTCCTTCAGTAAAAACAATGTAATACAAATTAAATTTGATGAGCTCAAGCCCAGCTAAATATCAATCACAATTATTATACGTATGTACCTTTAAACAATTTTTGTGAATTAACTTAACTTCACCTTTGAAAATTGCAGTCAAACAAGTGTTTTATAAAAATATTGGTTACGTGTTGGGCATGAAAGGTTTTTTAAGTGTGACCATAACTTTCGATAGTCTATGTTCGAAAGCCAGCGAAAATTATTTTTCCGAAGGTTACTCATAATAAACTCTTTTTAACAGTACATTTTAAATTCCAAATCAATATTTTAATTTAAACACGTGTCGCATTGAGCTTTAATATAGTTACTTACATATGTAAGGTAGACTGGGGGTCTACTCTCTATTGCGATGCGAAAACAATTTCGATGCGAAAGCTAAATGAAAACTTGGTACTCTGTATCACTTTCGCAAAATTTTCTGAAAAATTAAGCGATAGTGGCAATAAAAATTAAAGATGGCGCGGATTTACAGTAATGAAATGCCCAAGTGTGTAAAAATATTTGAAATTGGAAAATTTAAATAAACTAAAGTGATGATTTACGAAAAGAAAAAAAAAATTAAAAGATGCGAAAGACACATGCGCAAACGTATTGAAGAGTACCAATCGCTAGATTTGCTGCAATTTTCTTTCGCATCGCAATAGAGAGCCCCCCTGGTTCTTATTTTCGGACTTCAAAATTTTTAAAGAAAATACAAAAAATTTTTTATGCCGGAAAAAAAACCTCAAAAACCTCAACTCCGACACCACAGCCTTGGTTTTACTTTAATATTTATAATATTAAAAATAAATATGTTATTTTGGTACATACTCGAGTCCGACTCCGGTACAAAAACCTCAACTCCGACACCACAGCCCTGGTTTTACTTTAATATTTATAATATTAAAAATAAATATGTTATTTTTAAAATACCAAAGTATGTAATGAACATACATATTTTGTTTCATGCCTTGAAAGCTTATCTCCATCAACTGTTTTCAAAAAACGCACACATATCTCTTTTACTTAAGCACTACCCCTCTATAAAGTATGCAACACATTACTTCATAATCACACAGAAACAAAACGGAAACGGAACTGTTAATTGATACCAAAGAGCACAAAAATACTCTCTTAAATATAAGAAAAAGTACCGTTAGTATTAAAACAAGTTGAGAAATAACTGTTAAATCACAATGTTAAAGCAAATCTAAGACACATACAGCAAAAATCGATTGCTGTGTGTGCAAGCAAGCAAGTTGTGGATGAAAAATACAAGTAGACCGAACCGAACGACCGAAGATGACCCACTTTTCGGGGTTTTTTCGCATTAAACCAAAAGAATTTTTTCTAATTACAATTTGAAAAATATATATATTTTAATGTGTGTATAGCTGAAAAAAAGTGTAAAATATTAGTTAAATATAAATTAAATTTAATGAAAAAGTTGTAAAATTATTTAATTTACCAAAAGTGTTGTGTTTTTTTCTTTCTTTTCAACTAAAACTATTAAAATTCTATACATAATGGAGTGTTTTTGAAAAAGAAAATTTCTATATATAAATTATTTTAGGTTTTTTTCATTCTCCAACATATGAGTTTTTTTTTTATTGGTAGCCAGCCCCACCATAACGGGAATATTGGCACACTTGGGTTTTCTGTGTATAGATGAACGAACAAGACTATGGAAATAAAGTAAAGAACGGAAACGAACGGGGTGGGGTGGTGGTGATGAAGAAGTTAAAAAAGAAAAAAATTGTTGAAGGAAATTTTCACGCTTAGTATACTAAATTTTGAAAAAGCTTAAAAAATGATGTTGAAAAAATGTGTAAAAGTTATAAAAGACTTAATAATAGCAAAAAAATTATTCTTTTAGTGAAATAAAATGAATTATTGTGTTTGTGTTTTAATTTCTTTTTTTTCGTGAGTTTTTAGATAAAATGTAAATTTCTCAAAGTGCAGAAAAAATTAATATAGTAGTTAGTAGCAAAAAAAAAGGAATAAAAAAAAAAAAAAAATGGCATTTATAGTATTAAATGTATAACAAAAGATGTATGAAATTTTCAATAAAAGAAATCACCAGCAAACAAAATAATATTATTTAATGAAATGATGTTAAAATGTGTGTAGGTATAAATAAATAAAAAAAAAATATTGCATAAATTACAAAAAAGAAAGTTATTCTTAAATATTACAACAGCAGCAGCAACAACACAACCAAAAGCATATCGATAAAAGTGTAAAAAAAATATATAGAAGAAAAAAAGAGCAGCGAAAAATTACACCAACATTTCTGCACACACACACACACACACACATATACACTTACACATCTAAACAAAACCACACTGATAGCATATAATCTATAGATATACAAGAAACTTACCCAGCAAACAAATCAACTAATCAACCAACAAACCATTTCGCGCACTTACTTACTAAACACACGTTATTTTCGTAAGTTCGTTCGTTCGTTCGTATGTTTGTATGTGTTAACAACTTGTACTACTACTACTACTACTTCTGCTACTACAATTACTACCTATCCCATACATACATATACACAAATTCTATCATATTCAGCTAAACTGCCATCAAAAAATGTGTCTCAAATGTCGTTGACACTTGTCGTTATAAAATTATCTAAAATTATAAAATTCAAAAATAGCTCACCACAACAACAATAACATAAATAGTAGCAGCAACAACAAGAACAACTACTAGTAGCAAATTACCTTAAAGGATTGTTTTTAGAGCAAATGTAAGTAATAATTTATATGCAAATGGAATTTTGTATTTTTCTACTTTTATGATTTTTTCCTTTTTTTTGCTGTCGTTTTCATGCTCTACTTACTCTATTTTAACATATCTCTATTTTGTTTTCTCTGTGTTTCTCATGGACAGTGTGACCCTTTTAGCATTTTCGCTGCTAAATTAAGCATTATTTATTTTGATTTAGCAGCGAAGTTTTTAAATTGCATTTAGCATTGTTTTCAGCATTTTTCTAATATATTTTTAGCATTCTTTAGCATTTTTAATCTTATAAATTTAATATATTGCTATTTCACAATATACTTTAACATTTCTGTCAATCATTGTATATTGTCATTTATACGTTTATACAAGTGTATAACAATAGCAACCCTGTAAACACCAAAAAAAAAAAAAAAAATTAAAAAAGAAATGGTAGATTTTACTGCAGAAGAAATAGCGGTTTTGGAACAGCAATGGCAAAAGCTGAATGCATACCCTGCAAATAATAGGACCAGTCCAAACACGCGTGTAAAGAGTAGTCCACCAGGACTAGTCCAAAAGTAACCCAAACGTATGGAAAAAACCTGGTCTATTTAACATTACGATGTCCTATGAGAGGACCATATAACCCACCTTTGGACCACTAAGGAGTAGTTTTAAAACTACTTTTCTTGTAAAGCCTAAAGGTGGAACTACATAACACGCGTTAGTTCGTCGACAAAAGCCATTCCTGTCAGCTGTTTTTTATTTATTTACTTATTTGTGCATTAAACACGGGTTCGAAAGTTTATCAAGATTTTGTTATTTTATTAAATTTATCCCTTTTATATAAATATTGTATGTTTTTTAAGTTCTTCAATAAGTTTTTTTTTCATGATTCATAAATTTGTTAAACTATTCTTTTTATTGTCAGCTGATTACATGTCAAAAATACGTTAAAAAGTTTAAATTTAACCAACTTTCTGGCTCAAACGCGTCAAAATATTTTGCATGAAGCTTGTTTTATGAAAATACACTAGTTAAACTTTTTTGACAGAAGACGACAGAGCGCGCGCGCACTAACGCGTGCTATGTACTTCTACCTTAACAGTTTTTTTGACAGTTGACAATGTTGCATGTTTTGCAAACTGTAGGTTAGGTAAAGCGTTTATCATGTAATATTTTGTAGATAGGGCCTCTTGTTTTTTTGATTAAAAATCGTTAACTTTTGTCAAACTACTGAATTGTATATAATTTTTTTTGATATAAACTTCGTTTTATTAAAAAGAAATGTAATATTTTCAGGTAAAATAATATATAATTCATTCATTAAAATGATACAATTATTTAAGAAAATTTAGAATTTTTAGCAGTTTTAGCATTGTTTTAAGCCCAATTTAGCATCCAATTTTTCTTTAGTTGTGGTCACACTGCTCATGGAGAATAGTGAATAGTGTTGCCATGCGGCTTTGTTTTGTTTAGGTCTTTAAAAAGTTCTGCAGAAATTTCCAAGTTCTTTTAAAAAAAGTATTATTGTTTTTATAAACTTTTATAATAGTTTTAAATAGATGGAAGGTTTTTACAAAAAATAATAAATAACACTGCGTGACAGTTTTTTGACCAAATGAATATGACACCTAATCCTTATGTAAAACTTTCCGCTGAATCCGAATATAAGTCAGAACTGTCGAAAGTAGAACAGTTCTTCCAAAATAACCGTTATTTGTGTTTTTAAAAGAGATGATGTGACTGAAATGCAAATATCTTCAAAAATTTCAAGCGGATTATGTGTTTCTTTCTTTTTAGTGAAAGGCTATAACCAAAATAACCATGGGTCGTTTGTGAAGATGAGTTAATAAATGGCAGAGTTATAGTGGACATTATTTCAAACTTCATTATAAGTTTGAAATAAGTTTGAATATCTCTCTGTTCTACTTTTGACAATTCTGACTTCATATTCGGATTCAGCGGAAAATTTTACATAAAGATTAGCTGTCAGATTCATTTGGCCACGACTTTGTTGAAATTTTGTCACGTAGTGTAATTAAATATTAAAAAATGAAAAAAAAACAAAACTATAAGTAAATTTAAATCTGTGGCATTTTGACAAAACATCTTAAGTCGAGATAAGATTTATAAAAAAATTTAAAAAAAATCGGCGAACAAATAATTTTTATTAAAAATAAAACAATCCAAAATTTAAGAAAAATTTCGTTAATAAAACAAAATTTTACAAACGTAAACAAAAATAAATAAATAAAAAGTAAACAAAAATATTTTTTTAATGAAAATTCGTATGATTAACAAAATTGTTTCAACTTTTTAAATTTGACTTAAGATGTTTTGTCAAAATGCCACAGAAATAATAACTAGAAACTACCTGATTAAAGTTTAAACCAATGAAAATTCAAAGCAGTTTTTTTATTTATTGGATTATCATACAGTATTTAATCAATTCTTTCGCTAATTCTTAAGTTTGCATCCTGCCAATCTCTTATAATCGGATACATCGTGCAGTATCTCTCATTCTCATTAAGCGAGTGTTGCCGTTGTAATTTAAAATATTTCGATCTAGTGAACTTGGTTGCAATTCATACCTTTTAAAATTTTTATTAAATACTTTGTGATCACAGCTGATCATTGATGGCAACAATGGAAAATAAAGGTCACCGAGCAAAAAAGCCCCCACCCCAATACAATTAATAACCTCAACATTCACATGTAAAATATCTCTGTATACATCTAGATCGACGTTTAACGAGTGAATGAGATATAGAGACGAATTAACTCATATAAATCTAATTCAAATTAATTAATAATTATATTAAACAAATAATTCAAATTAATTGGCTTATTTGAAGAAACTTTGTCGTTGTTCTGGATTATCTGAAGTCGGTCTTTACAATGCGGGGCATTGTGTATATAAAATTCAACTTAAAAGATGAACCTATTCGTGTGGAAAGCATTGAAGAACTGGATGGTCTTTTTCGTGATCAGAATCAGTCTTACCGTGAGGAACAGACCAATTATGAGAATGAAGCCCATTATGTACAATAAATTATGTCTTATAAAGTTTATTTTGTGTTTGATATTATACTTTATTAAATCATATTTTTGCTTTGCCATATACTATTTATTTTTTCTTAAAAACTTTTTATACTTTTTAAACTGTATTTATATTTCTAAAATTTTTAAAAAACATGTTTGCTTAAAATTTTTATTTTTTTTTTTTTTTGTTTTGCTTGCGTTGCATATCTAAAATATATTTTTTTTTTTTTAAATAATGATGTTCGACGATAGCTTAAATTACAGTTCCAATGACATTACGTCTGAAATGATTCGAATTTTATGTAAACAGAGATCTGGTATTAATATTTGTCATATTAATGCTCAAAGTTTAAGGTATAAGATGGAAGAATTTCGTTACATCTTTGAGAATTCCGGTGTTGATGTAGTTTGTGTTTCAGAAACGTGGTTGGGTAAATCCGTTTCGGATAATATTATCGGTTTGAAGGGTTTTATATTGTATCGTTGGGATAGGAAGGCTAAAGTTGAGATTCAAGGTGGACAATGTGATATTGAACAAGGTAATATTGAACAACGAAAAAAAGAACCTCGTGGTGGTGGGGTAGCAATATATGTAAAAGAAGGGATTTCAAGTAAAGTTTGCTGTACCTCTTTGCCAGGAGAAAAAATTTAATATCTGTTTATTGAAATCTTTGCTTGTGGTAAAAAAATACTTATTGGATGTGTTTATAGACCTAATCGTAAAATTGATTTAAATATATTTCAAGAGAAACTTGAAACACTTACTGTATCTTATGAGGATGTTATAATTTGTGGTGACTTTAATTCCAACTTACTATGTGAAGTTCATTTAATTGATTGCATGAAAACCTTTGGCTTAACACCAACTAATAGTACAGTACCAACTCATTATACGTCAACAACTGACTCACAAAGCACAAAGTCTTACTTTATGAACAACTATCGGTACCTTGCTTTTCAAAACACGATCTGATATTTCTAACGTATGATTTTAAACTGCAAACAGTTAATGATATAGTAACATACTACGATTTTAAGCACATGGACTTTAATATAATTTCTAACGAATTTTATAAAATTGATTGGGATTCGATCTATTATATGCCACTTGTTGAAGACCAATTAAACTTTTTTGAACACAATTTGTTGCACATTTTTAATATGTCTGTGCCTGTGAAAAAAATTAATAAAAATTTTAAAAACAAACCATGGTTTAATATGGATATAAAACGAATGATTTCTCGCAGGGATTTTGCATACAAAAGCTGGAAGCGATTTAAAACATCGTATTTACATGAAGAGTATTGTAAGATGAGAACAGAAGTCAACAAAAAGATACGATGTGCTAAAGCTGCGTATTATTACCATCGTTTTAATTCTGCTGTAGGATCGTCAAAAACTTGGAAGACTATTCGTGAAATAGGTGTTGGAAAAACTCAACCAAATACTTCCACTAAAATAGATGTGGAAATGCTTAACGAGTCGTTTATAAATACTCCTAATGTTCCCGCAAATTATAATTTCTATAATGACATTCACAATCCCACACCAGATGAAAACAGGTTTTACTTCAATTGTGTAACGCAGTTAGATGTACTCTCAAGCTGTTGTGCTGTAAAATCGAATGCTGTTGGATATGATGGATTGCATCCCAAATTTGTTAAAGCTATGTTGCCTGCAGTGTTACCTTATCTAACATATATTTTTAACACAATAATTACGAAAAGTGAATTTCCAAAAAATTGGAAATATGCCAAAATTATTCCTATACCAAAGTCCAATAATGATTTCAGGCCTGTTGCAATTCTACCATATTTATCGAAGGTGTATGAAAAGCTGCTTTACCAACAAATGAACAAATACCTACATGATAATACTTTGCTAACTGATAGACAATCAGGTTTTCGTAGTAAGCACAGTTGCGTTACCGCCCTTATTGATGTGTCGGAAGATATACGTGAAAGTATTGATGATGGTGATATATGTTTTCTTGTTCTTTTAGATCACTCTAAAGCATTTGACACGGTCGACCACAATATTCTATGCACGAAACTTTTAACAATGTTTAATTTTTCATCCTCGTCAACCAAACTCATATCGTCTTACTTATCTGGACGTTTGCAATCTGTGTTTTCTAATAACCAAATTTCACGTGCTTTGCCTGTGATTAAGGGTGTGCCTCAAGGCTCAATTCTGGGTCCACTTCTTTTTTCGATCTATATTAATGATCTAGTAAAACATCTATCATACTGCAGAATTCATTTGTATGCTGACGATGTGCAGATATATATAAATAGTAAAATAGAGAAAATAACTACTTGCGTGGATAAATTGAATGTAGATCTGGCTAATGTACACACTTGGGCAACAGCTAATGGACTATGCATTAATCCATCTAAATCGAAATGCCTAATTATAACCCGTAAGTCAGTAAACTTGATTACTGAACCAACAGTATCTATTAATAATCAACCAATTCAAGTTGTAAACTCAACCAAAAATTTGGGTATCATCTTTAATAATACTCTTTCTTGGTCTGATCATATTAATGCCGCAGCCGGAAAAACCTACTCCATGATACGTACACTTTGGACTACTCAATACCTTACCCCACTCAATATTCGTATTTTGCTTGCCAAAACCTATCTTATACCTACTTTGTTGTATGGATGTGAAGTGTTTGCCAACCTTGATTCTACTACTAAGAAAAAACTTACCGTGACTTATAACTCCATATTAAGATATGTTTTCAACTTAAGAAAATATGATCACATCTCAGCATTTGAGAAACGTCTTTTTGGGGTTAACATTATTGATCTTTTGGAGATAAGAACTTTGTTACTTTTTCATAAAATTCTTTTCACAAGTGAACCAAAATACTTATTTAACAGATTAGTCCCTACTCGATCTAGAAGATATAATGATTTGATACAAATCAGATATAGAACCTCTTTCTCTGAACATCATTTTTATATTTTTGCTATACGTCTTTGGAACGAGCTACCGCCAAATCTACAATTTATTAGTAACGCTTTGCAATTCAAAAAAGAAATTTTTAAACATTACAATTAATTATAATTGTTTTTGATTTGTCTTATAATTGTATGAAGTATGCTTGTATTGCTCTTGCCAATGTAGTTTTTTTCATAATTTTTTATACATTTTTTATAATTTTTTGTTACTTATTATAAAATTATTTTAAATTATATAATATTATTTTTTTTACTGTAATAATTATGCTAATTATCATTGCAATAATTCTGTGCGATAATAATAAGATTCTAAATCTTGTAGCACAGAAACACAAATTAAATAAATAAAAAATAAAAAAAAAAAATAATCTATTAATTTACAACTCTATCTTTAAGCCAAAAGCCAATAAAACAATATTTTAAATGAAAGCTTAACTTATTTAAACCAAATAAATTACAAAATTAAATTCTTTAATTCAATACTTGTATAACGATAGGAAAAAAAAATAATACTGTCCTTTTAAAATTCTAGTCTGTTGAAAGAGCGATAGAGCTCGCATTTAAGACTTAGAAATGATTTTTAGACGACTGATTTGTTTGGTACTGAAAATGGGCCAAATGTCTCAGATCAGTCCATTCATTTGCTTAGTAGCCCCCCTGTGTAAGACTTTTGCCACGATATCTGCCACATATATATATATATATATATATATATATATATATATATATATATATATATATATTCTTTATTTATAAAATTTACATAATACATATGTAAACTAAATAAAAATTCGCAAAGAACAAAGGGCGTCAACAAATCCTCTCCACTTTACTCGATCATTAGCTAGGATCTTTGCTTGGTTCTACGCAGCCCGAAATAATTTCTATTTTTCCTTACGCGTTAAAGAAATAGTCTCTACAGAAATCCCTACAACTTTTAAATGAATAAATGTATATTAATACAAATAAAACCATTTTTAATAATGTAATGGGTGATTTTTTAGCTATTATCTTTTTGGCAACACTGGTTTAAACAGCTGACGCACGTTTCGTGTTTTGTTTCACTGTCAAACATCTTCAGTTTGGTCTATAATTTAGCCATGAATCGTCTTACAAACGAACAACGCTTGAAAATTATTGAATTTTATTATATTAATTCGTGCTCTGTTGAGAGAGTTCATCGCGCGCTTCTTCCATTTTAGACGAAGCTCATTTTGGGCTCAATGGGTACGTTAATAAGCAGAATTGTCGATTTTGGAGTGAAGATCAGCCAGAAGCATTGCAAGAGCTACCAATGCATCCAGAAAAAGTCACAGTTTGGTGCGGTTTATGGGCTGGTGGCATCATTGGACCGTACTTCTTCAAAGATGATGCGAATCGTAACGTAACTGTGAATGGTGAGCGCTACCGTTAGATGATATCCAACTTTTTTTTTACCCAAAATGCAATAGCTTGACTTGCATGACATGTGGTTTCAACAAGACGGTGCCACATGCCACACAGCACGCTTAACAATAAACTTATTGAGAGGCGAGTTCGGTGAACATTTTATTTGACGTTCGGGACCGGTCAATTGGCCGCCTAGATCGTGCGATTTAACGCCTTTAGGCTATTTTTTGTTGGGATATGTTAAAGCTCAGGCCCATACACACTTGCCCGCTTCAATTGACGCATTGGAAGACAACATTGAAGCATTTATTTATGTTTGAATAATAAATGAAAGAGTATGCCAAAATTGGACTAAGCGGATGGACCATTTGAGGCGCAGTCACGGTCAACATTTGCATGAAATAATCTTCAAACATTAAATTATATGGACCGTGCTATCGATTCAAATAAAGATAATATGCATTTTTCTGAATTTTATGTGTTTTTTTTAAACTTTCCTATAGCTCTTAAAAAATCACCCGATATAAACATTTTATTTAACTAAATCAGCCTTTTCAGATAATTTTTGGCTTAAAACGAAGCCTAAAAATTATTGCCATTTAATGAAAATAAAGGCAAGTGCGAATGGTTCCTTCTTTTCTTTGTGAGCACCCGATAACTTTTGATTGGTTCAAAACAATGTTTGGTCAAATAAATAATAAATGGTGCTGATTTTATCGGAGCAAATTGGTAGAATATCATTTTCTCACAACGAAAATGGGGGGCTCCAATGCAAATGTGGCCGTTTAATGAAATTCTTAAATTTGGCCCCTGCAATGCCTAGGATGTCCCTAGATGGGTAAAATGTTTTACCAACCCCACTTTGTTTTTCATCTCAATCATTTATTTCTAACATAACCACCCGCTATCTCCATTCCTTAAGGGGGCTCTTATACAAAATGTTCAATGCAGACTAGAAATATATTGAAGAAAAAGTCCTATAAATGCCCAGGAGTCGCCCCTATTGGAATATAATATATGACCGACCTCAATTAATTTTTTGTCCTTAACATTTTCTCGAGACATACGTACTTGCCCCTTATCACCACTTCTTAGGGGGGCTCCCATTAAAATATTGAGTTTTATGAAATTCTTAAATTAATTAAACTTTTGTGAATAAAATCAAAAGTTGCTAGCAGATTTTAAACATTTATGGCTTGTTTTATTTGCAGCTTCGTTTTTTATATGTCTGCAAAAGAAGAAGCCTAGCTGCATTTTCCAATTTTTAATGAATATTTTTTAAAAAACAAGAATTTCGAAATTTGGATAAAAAAATAATTTTTTCAAAAAAAAAAAAAAAAAAAAAATTGATTTACCTTGTTTAAAGGAAATTTTATTGCGGAATTTCGTTTTTTTGTAGTAATTTCAATAAACTAAATAGTTTTTGAGTAACGCGAATATATGTTGTGCAACCTCCTTCATTTTCATAATAACGGTATTTATGAAAACAAGAGCTAACCTAAAAAAAAAAAAAACGGTTAGCACCATTGTATTCAGCGTACCCGAATTATGTTAAAACACTATGTGCCCGGCTTATCTATTTTTTCAACTAGCAAGTGTTTTTAATAATTAAAAAAAAAAAACAGTAAAAACGAACATTTTTTGTTCATATAATATGATAAATATCAGGGCCGTTTTAGGATTTCTACACAGAAAATTTTTTTTAAAGCAATTAAAGCATTAATCTATAATAAAAACAGTTGTTATTAAAAATGTAATCAAATCAATTAAACGTTTAATCAAGTGAATTTGTTTACTGGTGCAAATTACTTGTATCAATTAAACGTTTAATTTACTTGATTACATTTTTTAATTAAAACTGACTTAATTTTTGATAAATGCTTTAATTGGTGAACATTTTTTTTGTATAAATTACTTATGGGCCCATAATATACATTTACAAATACATATCATCATCTTTATTGCAAACGGACGTAACGATACAAGAATTCAAATTGAAGTTTTTAATTAATTATTGTTCGTTTTATCAAACTACATACTGACGCAAATTTTTAGACCCCTGCTATAAAAAATGAAAAAAAAGGTTATGCCGACAAACCAGCAACTCTTGAAGCATTAGAAGCCAATATTCAAGCCACTAATGAAGTCATACGGCCAGATTTATTGGAAAAGGTAGTCAAAAAGCAGGTTGTGTACAGTGGTTATTTGAGTGCAGCCTGTGACAGTTCGTAGGACAGCATTTTGTCAGCTTTAAATATTTCTTCACAGGGTATTCCTAGTCTCATATCGAAATTCTTTGAAGTTTGGCAGAAAGATCTTAAGTCAGACTCAGTAGTTTTTCGTAATTCATAATTGAAAATGTTTTATTGCCTTATTTAATTGATTTATTTCCTTAAAACTGACTTACGTATGTTATTGATATCAAGCGAAAGAGAACAAAAAATTGAGTAAAACCAAAGCAAAAACTTAAAATGAATTTTTTTGACTTAAGACGTTTTTGCCGAACTTTAGAGAATTAAGCAGTGGTATGTAAGTCTGCTTAAGTCTGGAAGGGTTATTTTTTCATCAATAACTATTTTGCTTGATTTCATGTTCTGTGTTTCAATTGGAATGATTTTTTTTGGAAAGTGTGAGGACCTAGATGAATTCGAACCCTCTATTCCCGGCTAGCTTTAGCCCAAACATCAAATCGCCATAGTTCATCGAGAAGCAAAAGGTGTAAAGAAATACTTTAAAATTTTTTTCTCTCACATAACAATTTATATATAAACAAATAGTCGCAGCAAAGCAATATCTTCCTATATTCTAAATCAATATATTTTGGTTGGATCTATAAAAGAATCGGCTTTTATTTAGCTATTTCTAAATTTTTAAGTTTCACATTGCCGTATTATTTTCTACTTTATATTAAATTAATTATTTCAATGCAAAAACTATTTTAATGTGTATTTTGTAAATCAACTTAATATTATAAATCAGCATAGCAAAGAGCTTCTACTCACGAGCTACGCTCACAACTATGGCAACTCTTTTGTACTGTAAACCTTTAAATAAAATTAAAAATAAAACATGAATCACAGAGACTGAGAAAGAGAGTGTAAAACTCGTACGTAGAGTGTATAATAATAATTTTACATTTGACTTCCTCCCCTTAAGATATGCAGGGATTTTTCGTTTTAACCACATTTCGTTATTTTAACGAAATTTTGGCGCTGTATACACTCACCCGTCGCATGTCACAAAACAAAAAAGAGGGTCGCATATATTTAGTGCTGCTATTTTATATTTCTATTTTTGGGGTATGCGTGTCATACTTCTTTTTTAATGTGTGTTTTGTATTGTACTTTTTTTATATGTTTTTTTTTTAATATTTCTATGTATATTGCAATAATGAACAAACACAGTTGGAAAAACTATTTGCTTTTGAAATAGTTCTACAATGAATGGCATTACAATGACTGCGTAACTATTAGTTAAATACAAAAAAAAAAAAAAAACTACAAATAGAATGTTCAAATAAAGACTATATAAAAAAGTGTTATTTTCGGCTGTGCCAAATCTTTTAAAACCTTCTAAGCCAAAACTGGTTCTACCAGCTCATTTAGTATGGGCTGTATTGTGCCATTATTCCGGAAGAATAAGTAGGTATTTTGTCGGTAATTTTTGTTTAAAGTTTGTTTATTTTTACAACCAGTATTCTACAAAGTTGAAAAATAAATTTGATAGATTAGAGATTAAGAGAAACCTTCAAAAAGTAAAGGTTTATGGATTCAAATCAGAGATTTATGGCTAAAAATTAGAGCCAAACGTGTTTTGGGGACCGATCTGCTAAATTTCAGTAAAAAACTATAACGGGCTACATGCGATATGAATGTAAACCAACCTAGTTCCCAGGGCTGCCAGATTTGCTGATTTATCGACATTTTTACGATTTTTTGTTCCGATTTGCTGATTTTTTTCTAAAAAGTGAAGATTTTTTTCTGTCTCCAAAGTCTAAATAAAACATTAGATTTTCTAACACGTTCGTTTTTTTATGTTTAACAGCCGTACCTTAACAAGAGCGGAACGCGGAACGTTTTCTTTTGCTTAGCCTTTACGCTGATATGCCATACCTAAGCAAGAGCGTCAACGTTGTGTCACGAGCAGTAGTGATAGCTTTCTTGTTTAATAAAACCCATTAATTATAAATAAAAATAGAGATAAAAACGCAAGATTGACCAAAAAATAGCTAAATTGCCATTATTAATTAACAATAGCGGCAAACTTAACTATTAAACCAGCTGTCAAAATTGGTTTTTCCTATTGCAAAGCATTGAGGCCGCTCTATTTATAAACAAGAAAACGCGTGCCGCTTTTGTTTAGGTACGGTTTTTATATGCAAGTCTTAAAAAATCTTTAAATGATTATTTACAGAGTACAAAAACAGCAATGTTACACTTTGTTTATCTTTCGTCAAACCATCATCGAATTAACCTTTTACGACTCTCTGTATAAATCATATTTGAGTCTCATACGATTCTCGACATGAAAGACTCGTTAGATAATCTTTACCCACGTCTTAAACGATTCCGACGACGACTGAAGAAGCGTCTTTCGCTGTGCTATGTAAGAATCTCAGTCGTGTTACAGTTTTTCCCCTTTGATGAATCTTCTACGATTAAAAAATGCGGTCATCGACGATCAAAGACGTC
Organism: Pollenia angustigena; assembly: GCA_930367215.1. NCBI lineage: Eukaryota > Metazoa > Arthropoda > Insecta > Diptera > Polleniidae > Pollenia > Pollenia angustigena. The sequence goes on along the minus strand of OV884056.1, from coordinate 93,677,941 downwards.
CTTCATGAGACTCTTACTATCTCTAACACGATTGAAAATGATATAATGGGAATAAAGTAGTTATGTTTTTGTTTGAATGTTTTTTTTTTTTTATAAAAATCTAACAAAAATTGTTTAAAAAAAAACAAAATTTTAAGTTGTCCGATTTATTTTGATGATTTTTCGAAACGTGAAGGACGTTTTTTTTATTTTTTTCTCAAAAATTTACGATTTTCTCTCAAATTTATCTGGCAGCCCTGCTAGTTCCTATCATATCTGGGGTCTTTGGAAAACTCATTTCAACATACAGACAGACAGACAAACTAACGGAGGGACGGACGGACATCGTTTAATCTAGCGAAGTTACTGAAATCCGTAATATGTTTAAGCTCTAAAGAATCAAAGGAAATTACATACGGACGAACTAATAGTATGACGAACTTATGTATATATCGTCAACTAAAATGCACTTTTTTTTTTTTTAATTTAGTCTAGTGCATCATAATCAATCAAAAACTCGATTTGGATTTTTTTTGTTACGCCCTTTTGCATTTTTGTTGACGATATACCCCTTTCATATGTGGTGAAGGGTAAAACAAATTTTAAACTAGTACCCCATAACCCATATACATATGAATGTAATTATACGTATGTATGTACATATGTGTGTATGTATATATAAAAATAGATTATAATGATTTATAAGAAAACCCAAGAAAACAGCAGTTTTAGGGTTTTTGAACTTTTTATATGTTATCTATAATAAAACTCATATGCACTCGTATTCTGCCAAAAAAAAAAAAAAAAAACAAAACAAAAAATCGAAAAAAATCATGAAGCCGTCACGCATTTATAGGCCAAAGTGTTTTGCACTCAGAAAAATTATAAGCCAATGTTTTTTTCCCAACCTTTTTTTCTAAATGAGTTCAGGCAATGAACTCTAGTTCAATAAATTTAAGTTGAACTATAATGAAATACATTTAGTGTCTTTATTATGGTACATATTAAATATTGTTTTTTTGGGCATTTGTTTCTGGTTTTATTTAAAGTTACAGTTTTAGGTGTAGTTTAAATTTTTAAAACTCAAAGGTCTGCTTAAAAGTTGATAAATTAAAAAAAAAAACAAGTTAGAGTGCTATATTCGGCTATGCCGAATCTTTGATACCCTCCACCGATAGTTCGAATGTTTAAGGAATAATATCTGTATGATGTTATTATTATCTTAAGCTGTGACGATTTGTTATTAATTATGGTTTTAGGCGACTAAACTGTTTTCCGGTAGTAGGGTTTATATGGGGCCTAGGGTAAATTATGGACCGATCATCACGAAATTTCACAGCGACATTTCTAGTCCTTTTTAAACTGTGACGTACCAATTTCTGTTATGATAGCATTATTAATTATGATTTTAGGCGCACTAAACTGTTTGGCGGTAGTAGGGTTTATATGGGGCCTAGGGTAAATTATGGACGGATATTCACGAAATTTAACAGCGTGATTTCCAGTCGAATAAAACAAATTTTTGCAAAATCTTATCTCATTCCATGCCTTGTTCCAGCATTTATGTTATTTTTTGTAACAAAATTATCAATTTTTTTAGGTGGTGGTTCCACATTTTGATTCATAGCTCTGGTCCTACTGAACCGATTTTGCTGGATTTCAATCCCAAACTGCTTAGGATAACTACAAGCAAGTTGGCACCAAGTTTGTTCATTTCTTTTGAGTTGTTCGAAAGTGAGCGTGTTTTTAACAGACGGACAGACAGATGGACATGGCTAAATCGACTTAGAATTACTCAAGGACCCAGAATATATATACTTTATGGGGTCTGAGATGAATAATAAAAAAGTTTCACACGGAATGACAAACTTAATATACCCTCTTCACAACTAATTGTGGTGGAGGGTATAAAAACAAACCGAATGACAAACTTATATATCATCACCTAAAAGGCAAAAGGGCGTAACAACAAGAAAATTCAAAATCGAGTTTTTGATTGATTTTGATGAACTAGACTAAATTACTTGTCTCTTTAAAACTAAAAAAAGAAAAATAAAAAATAAAATAAAAATAAAGTGTTGTTACGCCCTTTTGCATTTAAGGTGACGATATACTTTTTCCACCTGTGGAAAGTAAATGAACATATACTAAAATATATTGAAATGTCTTATCCTGTGAAGCCAACTTTGTCCCTCCATGCCCGAAATAATTTTCAAATTGTAATTAATATTTTGAATTAATATTAAAAAATTAATATTCCGAATAAAAAAATTGCTACATATGATTAAAATTTAATTTTTTTACAAACTCAAGTTCTATCGGGCTAAAATAAGACCCTTTAGCTGCGACTGAGATCCAGACAGTGTGTAGTAAGTGCCGGTTCACACACGTCAAGTTTGACTCGTCAAGTCTTGAGTTTTTAGGAGAGAGGAGAAAAGAAATGACATTCTCTTTTCCCTTCTCTCCTTAAAGATCAGGACTTGAAGAGTCAAACTTGACGTGTGTGAACCGGCACTAAGAGCATAAAGTTGCCGTGCTAGCGGCTGATTTTGACTTCCTAACGGATATTTCTTTGTGCTTTTGTTCTACAGAAGCTGATTATGGAGCAGAGATTAAATAGTTCTGACTTCTAAGTAAATAATCATGTTGCAAATAGTCATATGGAGCCCTTATCGCAGAAAAAGCTCATGCGACAAAAACACGGCTGTAGGAAATATCGCCCAAAGAAAAATGGCCCAAAAAAAAAAATGAAAAATCGCCCAAATGAAGAATCGCCCAAGCGAACATGAAAAATGACCCAAAAAGGTAAATATGAAATTTTGCCCAAAAAAAACGAAAAAGGGCCCAAAAAGAAAATGAAAAATGACCCAAAAAGCATAAACGAATTTTTTCCCAAAAAAAAAAAAAAAAAATTACTAAATTTGCAAAAAGTGTTTATTATTCATATAAATTTAGGTGACATGTCATAACGTCCAGTGTCGTAGTGTCCTTGGACACTTTTAAAGTGTCATAATGTCCATCGAAGACGAGGGCGAGGACGTTATGACACTTTGCAGCGGACGTTGCTTATAATCAAAAATGTGTAAATTTTTTTTAAAATACCGTTAAAATTTCAAGTGATTTTTTTAAAGATACTTATTTAACCATAATATGGTTGTCGGTGACAATGATTTGGTTAAATTAAACATAATATGGATAAAATATTTTTATAGCTTTTACTCCGGGTGTATATATTAAATATATATATCCAAAATAAGGATTTCATCTTCTATGGTATAACAAATACTGGCTTCGCTAACTAAAGCTTCTCTGTATAGCCGGCCTTCGGCCGGGCGCAAGGATTTTCTCCTCTATGGTACAACAAAGACCGGCTTCGCTAACTAAAGCTTCTCTTTATAGCCGGCCTTCGGCCGGGCGCAAGGATTTTCTCCTTTATGGTCTAACAAAAACCGGTTTCGCTAAGTAAAGCTTCGAAAAACTGCCTTGTTTCCGAACAAGGCCGACTACGCAGAGAAGCTTTAGTTAGCGAAGCCGGTGTTTGTTATACCATAGAGGAGAAAATCCTTGCGCCCGGCCGAAGGCCGGCTATACAGAGAAGCTTTAGTTAGCGAAGCCGGTCTTTGTTATACCATAGAGGAGAAAATCCTTGCGCCCGGCCGAAGGCCGGCGATACAGAGAAGCTTTAGTTAGCGAAGCCAGTATTTGCTATACCATAGAAGAGAAAATCCTTATTTTCGATATATATGTATATATTTAATATATACACCCAGAGAAAAAAGCTACAAAACCATTTTTAAAAAAATTCTACCGATATTATGTTTAATTTAACCAAATCATTGTCGCCGACAACCATATAATGGTTAAATTAGTTTCTTGAAAAATAGTTTTGTTGTTTGCAACCATAATAAAACATGGTTTTCTCTGCTATGTAAGATTATGGTAGAATTTTAAAAATAGCCCATTTTTTTTGGGCCATTTTTCATACAACATTTTTGGGTGATTTTTCATAATGAAAAATCACCCGAATTTAAAAAACGAAAAATCACCCAACAATAACGATAAATAGCCCAAAAATTTTGGGCCATTTTTCATATGAAATCAGGCCCAATTTTACATGCAATTTTTTTGGGCGATTTTTCATTTTTTTTTTTGGGCGATTTTTCTTTGGGCGATATTTCCTACAGCCCAAAAACACAATTTTAAAGGATAAGTATTGTTTTTTTTTTGTTATATTTCATAAAAATTTTGTATAAAGGTTGGCGTTTAAGCTGAAATTGGTTTTGCTATAAAATTGTAACGGTACTTTAGGTGACCATAACATTTTGGGAGATGATGCAAGTATTACCAATAAATTAATTTTTTAAAAGAAAAAACGAAAATTTAAAATGATGACGCTTAAGCTATTTTTGCGGTGAGGGCTCGATATAGTTAAAACAAGAAAATTAAAATCAATAGCAATAAGCTATGACCTAAACTGTGGGTATTTACTATAAATCACGGCTGTAGGAAATATCGCCCAAAGAAAAATCGCCAAAAAAAAAAAAATGAAAAATCGCCCAAAAAAATTGCATGTAAAATTGGGCCTGATTTCATATGAAAAATGGCCCAAAATTTTTGGGCTATTTATCGTTATTGTTGGGTGATTTTTCGTTTCATACAACAAAAATGTTGTATGAAAAATGGCCCAAAAAAAATGGGCTATTTTTAAAATTCTACCATAATCTTACATAGCAGAGAAAACCATGTTTTATTATGGTTGCAAACAACAAAACTATTTTTCAAGAAACTAATTTAACCATTATATGGTTATCGGCGACAATGATTTGGTTAAATTAAACATAATATCGGTAGAATTTTTTTAAAAATGGTTTTGTAGCTTTTTTCTCTGGGTGTATATATTAAATATATACATATATATCGTAAATAAGGATTTTCTCTTCTATGGTATAACAAATACTGGCTTCGCTAACTAAAGCTTCTCTGTATCGCCGGCCTTTGGCCGGGCGCAAGGATTTTCTCCTCTATGGTATAACAAAGACCGGCTTCGCTAACTAAAGCTTCTCTGTATAGCCGGCCTTCGGCCGAGCGCAAGGATTTTCTCCTCTATGGTATAACAAACACCGGCTTCGCTAACTAAAGCTTCTCTGCGTAGTCGGCCTTGTTCGGAAACAAGGCAGTTTTTCGAAGCTTTACTTAGCGAAACCGGTTTTTGTTAGACCATAAAGGAGAAAATCCTTGCGCCCGGCCGAAGGCCGGCTATACAGAGAAGCTTTAGTTAGCGAAGCCGGTCTTTGTTGTACCATAGAGGAGAAAATCCTTGCGCCCGGCCGAAGGCCGGCTATACAGTGAAGCTTTAGTTAGCGAAGCCAGTATTTGTTATACCATAGAAGATGAAATCCTTATTTTGGATATATATATTTAATACATACACCCGGAGTAAAAGCTATAAAAATATTTTATCCATATTATGTTTAATTTAACCAAATCATTGTCACCGACAACCATATTATGGTTAAATAAGTATCTTTAAAAAAATCACTTGAAATTTTAACGGTATTTTAAAAAAAAAATTACACATTTTTGATTATAAGTTAAGTTGCGGACGTTGCAAAGTGTCATAACGTCCTCGCAATCGTCTTCGATGGACATTATGACACTTTAAAAGTGTCCAAGGACACTACGACACTGGACGTTATGACATGTCACTTAAATTTATATGAATAATAAACACTTTTTTGCAAATTTAGTATTTTTTTTTTTTATTTTTTTGAGAAAAAATTCGTTTATGCTTTTTGGGTCATTTTTCATTTTCTTTTTGGGCCCTTTTTCGTTTTTTTTTGGGCAAAATTTCATATTTACCTTTTTGGGTAATTTTTCATGTTCGCTTGGGCGATTCTTCATTTGGGCGATTTTTCATTTTTTTTTTGGGCCATTTTTCTTTGGGCGATATTTCCTACAGCCATAAATCACCAACACAATTTTCTGTTTTTATATGTTCAGCCGATTTATTGTTAATTCCAGATGTGCTATCATGTTATATTGTCATAATGTTCTAACATTTTACAATGGTTTAAAAATATTGTTGTTGCTTTGTAAACAAAAAGTGTCTTAAATAAATAGAACCTTGCTTGCTATGTTTATTGTGATGTCATAAATAATCCGTAGAGACCTAAGTTGAATGAATGCGGCGGAGCCGCATTAAATTTTGTAAGCCGTCGCCATTGTTGGTAAAATTTTATCCGGCTAACATCCGAATTGAACCTGCGGATAGCAATTTTTGCAACAAATCACTTGCGGCGTCAAATTAGATCGGCTTAGGACTCTGCTGTTTAATAAACACAATAAAATTTATTTATGATTTGAGTCTGAAGAATGATCTGCTGTTTGATAACCAAACAAAATAAAATTTATTTCTGATTTGCGTCTGAAAAATGGAAAATAGTCAGGAAAGATCTAGTTTAATTTATTAATTCAAAGATTAGAATTAAAAAATATTTTTATATGTATTTGGTAAATATTTATTTTTTTATATTTGTCAGCTGATTAAAATTCAAAATAGCACACTGAATTATGAGGGGATGTTCAAAACAGTCGTATTTTTTCATGTTATTATTTAAAGACATATGACTTTATTACACCTTGTGAATCCCCCAAATATGTTTTACTTTATAATATAGAAGTGTTATACCTTTTTAAAAAGGGAATTTTATGCAGATTTTTATTCTGTTCCTAACTTTTGAGTTTCTGTTAGCTTATTTGATATATATTCATCTGAAACATATAATGATTTTAATGAGTATGTCTTAACTTTGGCAAGGATTTTAAATCTGAGCTACACTTAGCTAAACTAATGTATAAAAAACAGCTGCATATTCGTGCCCAAACAAATTCTACATACAAAAGAGTTCAAGACTTGTGCGAAAAATGAATACCAAATAAATATAGCTAAATATTTTTTTTGAAACAAGTTTAGATATTTATACAAATTCCAAATGAAAGTCTATTATAAGTAATAAGATATGATATGAATTGTCCTTTGAATTTGTTATTACACGAATTAATATTTTTTTGTTTAGTACTGGATTTAACGAATTTTTCGATTTAAAGAACAGTGGGGTAATTCTGTTACTTTTTAACGACAAAAATTTGTCGTTAAGTAGTAAATTTTAAGTACATATTTTTAAGTCAAAATTTTCTATTTATCGACAAATTTTTGTCGTTAAAAAGTTACAGAATTACCCCACAGGGCTGACAATCAATTGTTCGTTAAATTGATTACAAAAAGTATCACGATTAACCACAAATGAGAATATTTTTAACAGACTTTAATACACTTCCCATCCATATGTGACAAGCTTTCGAAAACCATACGCCAAACTTGCAAAAAACCTAGATGTAGATGCTCTAAATTTTGTGAATTTATCACAACATATTCATACTGAAAATATAATGGTTATTAAAATTCATTTCATTTCTTCATATAAAAAATAAATTTAAAAAAATATTTTAAGTTTCCTTATTGAAATATTTTTAAGTAGTTTTTTATGGTAACGCTTTTCTATATCACATACACAAAGAATACGTAAATTTAACTCATTAGTATATAAAATTTATGCAATAAAATACTGTTAATACATAGTTTGAAATAATGTCATGAATTATTAATTTCAGTTGTTGTAAATACAAAACTTTTTGTTGTAAATACAAATGCAAGTTATAAAAACGAAAACTCGAGCTTAATAATATATATTTACATAATCCTTTCAGTTAAAGCTTTATTATTAACACATTTACTGTCAAATATATTTGACATGATTCATTCCAAATTTCAGAATTCTATCTCATCAAACAAAAAAAGTTTGAAATTAAAATAAGATATCAGCAGGGAAAGTGGTACCCCCACAGGACGCCAACGTTAAATATGACATATCTTAAGAGCTGTTAAAGTGAGAATGCTCAAACTTGGTAGGAGTTACTCTTCTAGTTAACTACACATTTGAAAATAATTAAGGAGGTGACTCAGGGGGAGAAATACCTCCCATAGGATGCATATATTTAGTGTTGCGTTACTGAAGAACTATTATAGCTAGAGTCTTCAAACGTGGTTAAAGCCACTATTATGGTAAATTTTAAATTTTAAGATAAAAATGGGCGGGGTTGACGGGCGAAAATACTAAGTATCGAATATCTGAAGACAAAAGTCTTCAAGCTTTGTATAACCCACTCTTATGGTAAACTACATCTTCCAAATAAACAAAAATTACCATAAAAAAATGCAGCTAAATTTCTATTTTCGTTGGCATATAACGAAATAGTTTTTGGACAACCCTAATTTAGGAAACATCGCCTTAAAATACAAATATACATGTATCCTGAGATTAAAAAAAATTTATCAAAACCACTTTTATTATAAAAAAGTATTTTTCGCTCAGTATTTTTCGCTAAGTATTTTTCGCTCATTTGTTGTATAAAAAGGTAATTTTTAAAACGAGAATTAAAACATGAAATGTGAATTGTAGAAGTTGGTGCTCTCGATCGCATTTCAATGTGCGACAACGACAAATAAATTACCGTTAATCGCAAGCTATACGTTGTACTGACCTTGAAATGTTAACGTTCATTTGTTTATACAATAATTGTTGCTTTTAAATCAGTTTACAAACATTGATATTTCAATGAATTTGTTTGTATTCGCATTAATAAAACATTAAACTGCACAAATTTTATTTCTAAAGCTACGGTAACACTTGGCAAATATTTGACGAAAAAGACGTTACCAACAGGCAAACTTTTTTTAAATTTAATTTCCTATAATTGCAATATTTATTTATATTATATAACTAGTTTTATTTTGTGATATTAAGACCATGTTAAATCGCACTAACTACAGTCCAATCCCGATAATCCGTACCCCGATAAATCGAAAACCCCTATAATTCGTAAGAAATGGCCGGTCTCTTGCGATTACGAACTATCGGGATTCTACTGTATTAACAAAAGTAGTGGTTATGCTTATTTGGTTAAATATTTAATAAGTGTGACCGTAGCTTAAGATAATAAAAAAACACTTGGAGAAATATTTGGTTAAAAAATAACGATATACATAATTACAAATTTATTGAAACTAAATAAAAAATAAAGAAAGTTATTTGCCACAATGTATTCCAAATTGGTCATCTTTACCACTTATAAGTTAAACTATTAAATAAAAATCAGGTTTAAGCGACTTTTGATAGTGAAAATTGTTTTCGCTGTTTTTTTAGTTAGACCCCTTTCACACTCGGCAAGTTACTTTCGTAAGTCTCTTGCGCAACTCTTGGTTCGTAGACGTCAGCGGTTAGGTCGGGGTAAGGAAAACAATTTTTTTATTTTCTTTTAAAGTTTTGGCCTCGGCTCTTTTCCTTTTTTGCAATATATCGTTTCCGCTCAAACTAAACTGCACATCTTTCAGGTTAATTTTTGATATCTTTGACTAAGTGATGTTATGAATCAATCGCAATAGTTGCAAGTCAGACGGAACAAGGTCTAAATTTTTATATCATTCAGCGAAGGCAAAGCGGTATACATAAATTCCGTTTGTAATTTCTACAATATTAATTTTATATATATTTTGGGTCCTTATGAGGAACGAAGTTGATATAACGATGTCCGTCTGTCCATGTGTCCGTTGAAATGGGTTTTCTGAAGATGGGGACTTCGAAGTTATATTATTACGAAAGTAGCTTCAGTAAAGAATTAGTTGTAATTATTAGTTTAGAATTAGTTGTATTTATTAGTTATCTTGTATTTATTAGTTGTTTTGTATTTATAAGTAATTTTATAAGTTTACGTTGTTATTGAAAAATTGTTATACATCATTATACTTCAACCCCAATGTGCAGAATGCTCTAGTATAAAAGTAATTTAATATTAAAAAGTTCGTTAGAAAGCTATAGTATAAATGATGCGACTATGTAACCATAGATGGTGCTTTAGACGTTAAATTTAAAATTCATAAAATAGCTGATGTATTAATCGTTAATAGTAAAGCCTTGAACCTTCGAAAATCCTTTCGAATGGTCTAGACGGCCGAATTACAGTATAAATACTTGCGGCGGCTAGCATCAAAAAAGGGTATATGTTCAGCCTTTGTCAAGTTGAAACGCATCACGCGGAGTTTAACTTTAAACGTTAAAGTGTGCAGATCATTGTTGAGGTGACTAAGTTCTTCATAAATACATAAGTGTTATAAATTAAAGTGTTGTGTTTGCTTTATTTGAATTGCAATTAACGAACTCTAAACAGTTTATTATAAAGGAAATACACCAAAACGTTATTGAAAGGCAGTAACATAACAATATATTTGTATCACATATAATCCGGAATTGTTTGCTATAGAAATTCAGCCTGAACGGTCCACAAATGACTGATATATGAGAAAAAAACCACGACTACCTCTTATTATACCAAAAAAATGCCTTGTTGTTGTTTTTTACTCTATTTGTATGTATATCTGGAGAACGGCAGGAGGCGGTGCGCAGTGCTGTGATCCCATATAACGAAGGGACAAACATAGAAGGAGTTGGCAGACTTCTAAAAATTTTTGCAGTAGTTACATTTACCTTTTTTAAGAAAAATTCCAGTTTAAAAAAAAAATCGGGCCAAGGACACGCCTACCTCCTTAGTTCAATAATGCCTGCAAAATTACAAAAAGTGGGCATGCTGATACACATACAACTAGCAATGTGTGTGTAAATTTTCATTTAAAACGGACCAAGGACTCAAGGTCCTACCTGTTTTTTTTTTAATTTTAATAAACACATTATAACTAATTTCTCTGGGTGTAGTTTATGTGTAGCTAACATTAAAATGCCGGTAAAAGTAAGAGTTGATAAATATTTTTCATATAATTTGCTCATAAATTATTCTTATTTATTTATTATATCCTTCGCCACAGGTGGCAAATAGTATATATAAGTTTGTCATTCCGTTTGCAATTTCGACAATATTGATGTTAGACCCTATAAAGTATAAATTATGCGAAGTTAGTTTAACGATGTCCGTATGTGGGCGGGTATGATGAAATGGCTTTTCCGAAGACCCCAGATATGATGTGGACTAGGTTGTTATTTATTTATGTCACATATACTTCTGATTTGTTTGCTATTAAAATTCAGCCAGATCGATCCACAAATGGCTAAGATATGAGCAAAATACTCATAAATCCCTTGTTGTTGCTTTCTTAGGTATATCTGGAGAACAGAGAGAGAAAAAGTTTCCAAATTAGGTTCAAGCATCTTTGTTATCAATTCACTGCGTCCAACGAAATGTGGGCTGGGTTGGGGAAGTGAGCGTGGCTCAAAATATATTTATTTATATCTCAAGAACGGTTAGAGTTCAAATTTGGTAGCCAAAGCTGGGTTATCAACACACAACCTATCTGAAAAACTGGCCGGGATTGGAAAAGTGGGAGTGGTACCTTCCACATAAATTTAAAAATCGATTTCTGTGTATTTGAAAAATGATAGCAGCTTAAGTTTCCAAATTTGGTACAAATAGCTTCGATGTTAATGCGAGACATCTGGCAAAAAGTGGGCGGGATTGGAGAAGTGGAGGAGGCACAAAATACATTTCTTTATATCCGTAGAACGGTAGTTGTAAAATTGTTCAAATTTGGTACACATATTGTAGCAGGGTCCGTCAAAAAGTGGGTGCTTTTGGATAAGTGGGCGTGGCACGTCCCATACAATTACAAAACAGATTAGTAACAGTAAAATTTACAAAATTGAGTACAAAAAAATTCGATACCAATACAAGAAATATTTATACATAATGTATTTATTTAAATAACTTTCTCTTCTTATCGCACAATGGTGAAGGGTATATAAGATTCGGCATAGCCGAATACAGCACTCTGACTTATTTTTATTTTATTATTGTTTTCCATTTTTTTATTAACGCTATAAATTCTGCAGGCACAAGGTTGTAATTTTTCTATTTTGTGGGAAAAAATATGGTTGCATGGTTGTATTTTTATGTAAGCGTATGTGTATGTTTGTATTTTAACATATTCGAATCGTGCCATTTATAATATTTTTTTTCTTCCTTTTTTTGACTTAACGTGGCACATGGTTTGTTTTAGAGAAAAAAAAAACTAAGAAATCAAATAAAAATAGTTTAAATATTATATTTCATTTTTACGTGTCAAAACTGCAACATGCAAACATTTTGTTTCCTTCTTTCTCTACTAAATATTAAGCCAACTACGAAGAGTTGGCTTACAATATCAAATACATACCTACGATACAATTTAGTAGAGTAAATGATTGTTTTCTGTCGAAGTTTTTCTGTTTTTTTTTTAATCTGACATCAAACGTAAACCAAACATCATTTTTGAATGTTGTCACGTATTGCAGTGACATATTGTCGATTTACGCCTAAATCAAATACGAATAACATCAAAGTGGAAACAGATGTGTCTTATTTTTTATATTCAAGTCTTTTTTCTTTTCTATTTTTTTTATACTTACTTTTTAAATATTTTAAAACGTTTCTTGTTACAATTTCTTTTAAAAGTTTCGAAAGCGATGAAAAAAATGGTGTATGGATTTTCACACGTTTGTGTTTGCATTGTTATAAATTCAAGCAAGAATATGTGCCACTTCAACAGTATATTAATCTTAAATGCAACATTATTTTTATAGACCGTAAAGGAAAAGCAAGAGCTAATTTATATAAGGAGGAGTTAGATTAAGGGGGTTTCCGGATTTTTCTTTACTTCCCGGGAAGAAGTGATACATTTTGAATTCCCCGGGATTCAGCAAAATATTGTTTAAAAGAAAAAGGACAAACTTTCTGGTAACTTTCATTCGTATGAATCAAGGCGAATTCATACAAGATGGTCTTATTTTAAAAACAGATTTTACAGTGTTAAATACTTTAACGTTGGGCCAAACATTAAAAAAAAATTATGATTCTAAAACGACTGCGCATATCTGAAAGAAGTTTTACTTTTCTGAAAGGAATTTTATTGCGGAATTTTTTAGTTTTTTCAATAAGTTGAATCGTTTTTTAGTTACGCGAACATATGTTGTGCAACCTCCTCCATTTTCGAAATAACGGTATATCTCGAAAACCAGAGCCAACCTAAAACAACGGCGGCCGCCACTGGATTCAGCTTACCCGAATTAGAGTCTGAACACAATGAAACGATAATTTATTGCGGGCGGTTTTTCATACGATTTTGAAGTAAAAAACGGGGGTTTATTTAATTGCGGACTTTCTGATGTTGCCATAGTTTTTGAATAATTCATGATGTTCACAACATTATTGTATACAAAAAACATGATAAAAATGTATGCATAAATAAATTAATAAAACTGTAAACAAACAATTACAACTATTGCCGTAGCCGTCTTTCGTTGTATTATGTTTATTTTCTCTCCCGCAGCGAGAAATCGCACTCCACCGCAAACATTGTGTTTAGACTCTTATGTTTAAACGCCAAGTGCCCAGCTTGACTTAAAAAAAGTGTAAATTTCGGGCACGGTGTAATTTGTTGATTGCATTTCAAATAGAAAAATTTATTTTATGATTACAATTTTTTTTTAATATATTCATATATTAATTAATTACAATCAAATTTGACTGCAATCGACTTGATTTAATTGCAATCGAGTCTAGTGACTGCAGTCAGAATAAAATCGGAATCAAAATCTTCGTTCTCTTCAAATGAAACTGGTTCTTCTGGAAATAAAACTGAGTGTTTAACAAATTGAGTCTTAAATTTCAGACAAAAATCCTAAAGCACATAATTAAAACTTCGGCAGTAATTTTAAATGAACTCTTATTTCTTGCAAAAATTTATGCTTTTACTCTTATGTCCTATTTTCAGGATTGATATTAAAACACATTTATTTTTAAAATCGTTTTAAATACAAAATTCTCTTCTTCACTAAAAACTTAAGTCACCGATGTGGTACACTAAATTTCAACTTAAGTTTCCATTGTAATATTTTAGCAAGGTGGCCTCAATATCACAACAATACAACAACAATAGGCAAAGCATTAAAAGACAGCTGTTTTTTCAGACCACCTTGTAAATAAATACCCGTTTTTATATATATTTTTTTTTTGTATTTAGTAGTGCTACCATACTTTTATCTTAATTAAATAAGACTTTTCAAATAAAAGTCAAAAACCAATCTGTATTTAAATACGATTTAAGTTTGTTATGAAAATAACTTAATATAGATTTAAATACTATCCTGAAAATTGGGCATTAGACCCTGACAATTTTGCATCATTTGTGCGAAATAATTTTCTATGGGGTTGTTGTTATGTTTTTGCACATTTACTTTTTTGCAAGGGTGCAACTTTTGACGTGAATACCTTTATAATTTCACGACGGATTTCTACGACAAATTTTTATGTCAAATTGTATGAAAAATGTGGTCTCGACGCAGTTCTAATTGAACACTGACATTCATAATTTTTAATTGAAAACAATGTCAAAATTTATTTACAACCGCTAGATTCCAAGGGCATATTTTTTACTTTCACTATTGTGATAATTTCAGAGGAATTATATTAATTTTATTCAATGATTTCTAAAAAAATTATTTTAAAATGATTGCAATTACAAAATATTGCCACTCTGACAATTTCTAAATCTGAAATCATTTTGAAACGAAAGAAAGAAATTAGTTTGGTTGCACTCATTTTGATTTCAATGCCAATTGAATGCAGTTGTTTAAAGCTCTGATACACTGGATAGGAAAATATTGTCTCATTATTTTACATATTTCCTACTAAAATATATTCACGGAAAAAGGAATTTTCGACAACAGGGGCCAACATAAAACGAATTAGGAAAGTGATAAACAATTTTGTTAAATATTGGTTATGGGCTAGTGTATCAGTGTGGGGGTTGTGGGCTCGATTTACGCCAGAGACTCTGTTCTGTCTAATGTAAATATTAAGTAACAAGTAAAGCTGGAGGTCCACACCACGCGTTACTCGCTTTTTCGCAGCATACGCAGCTGTCAAAAAAGTAGAGTCTGTGTAGTTATACGTAGTAAGTTACATGCACAAAAGCGTAGATGCCTTGAGGCGAAAAGTAGGTTTACTTTCTACTTTTGTAAGCGTCACAAGCAGCGTTCGAACAAAGCAGCTGATTTTGACAAACTAAATTTTATTTTTACTTGTGCTGCTGCTGCATAAAAAGCGAGAAATTACAAACGGAATGACAAACTTGACCTTCGGTGAAGGGTATACAAATAGAAGTGTTATATTTGTACGCATTCGCAATAATGAAAGTTAGCATACAATTATCCTCCCGGAACAATAGTTATAGTTATAGAGCCACACCAAAAAAAGCACTAATAGATAATTTCAGAACGATTTATAGTTAGCTTGAAATATTTAAATTTAAAGATTTTTTTTGTAAACATTATTATAGAGAGTTTTGTTCATATGTAAATTCACCTTCTAGAAAAATGGGGTTTTCCTTTAAAATTTCTTCAGAAAGTCAATACGAAGTAAAATGTGTTACCAATACTTATTTTTTCATGTATAAATAAACTAATCTTAGTATTTACTTAAGTTACAAATCCAGTTTTTCCCAAAAATCGGTTTTCGGAACAAGTGGCGTTTACAAGAACACAACAAATAAGTTATTTGAGTAGTAATTTGCTGTGAATCCTGCTAACTTTAATTGATATTTATTAAAGAACGTTACAATCCCTAGAGACACTAAAGTGCCTTAAGGAAGTAGTATCCCTATCCCTTTTGGTTAGGTTAGGTTAAGAAGGGTTATGTGCCCAAGGGCACACTTCCACTCGGATATAAATACGGTCCATTGTGAATAAACCTATCCCTTTAAATTATATTTGATTTTTTTTAGGAAAACCCTACGTGTTCATATCTAGAGATAATCTGGAGAGAAAATAATAATTCTTTAAAATTCTTAAATGATGACCAGATTGCTTGTTCAAATTATTCAACATTGAAAATAAATTCATAACTACCATTTAAACTTCATTATTAAATTTAAAAAAAAAATCGTTTGTGTGAGCATGACATCTGAACTAATTAAAAAAGCGTTAAATCTATGCTGTCATTTTGGGTTTTATCAATGTGGGGATAATCATGATGGTCTGACAAGTGTCTAATGAGTTATTTTCAAATAGAAAAAAGGACCTTTATTTCCTTCCACAACACACATTTACAGCACTAGGTATATAACGTTACCTAAAACGCAAACGGCTCTATCTTACAGTTTGAACATTTTATAGGAAAAGCAAAAAACTATTTAAAATAAAAAGTTTAGTTTCAATGATAAACTGTTTACAATTTATTTCTTTAATATATAAATTGTTTGACAGTAAAACTTACCAGGTGCCTAATTCTGGCAGTCGTGATCGAGTACTTTCTCTTTTCGAAAGCAATTTTATTACTAATTCTTTCAGTCGATACTGAACGAATCGAAATTATTTTTTTGTATTGTGAAACTCAAATTAATGCTTTACAACACTGAAAAATAATTCCGATTCGTTCAGTATTGACTGAAATAATTAGATATTAAATTGCTTTCGAATCGAGAAAGTACTCGCTCACGACTGCCAGAATCAGGCCGCAGTTGTTTTCACAATGTTGCATATTATGCAAACGGTTTGTTAGTAATCTATGTTTAGTTAGGTCTTTTAGGGCATTTAGAGCAATTTTTTTTTTATAAAATTTACTTACTTTAGTCGGAATTTTCCAAAATGTTGTGTATAGTTGTGTTGATGCAACACATCAGAATCAATGAAAAAGTTGAATTTTAATTTTTGGTTAGTTCGAGCCGTTTGCGTTTTAGGTGACGATATGTTTGTGTACAGAATAATGTCATATACATATAAATTTTATCTTTCCCTTTTATGCAACTAATTTATTTGTTGATAATCTTATTTTCTTTGGCAAAAAGTTCTTAGTAAAAACTAGGTATAAAACGTTTAAATAATTTCTGGGTAGTTATTAACAACTACAAGCACACACTCAAAAGAAAAATCAATCCATCCGTACTCAAATCAATCCGAAGCGGTATTAATAGTACGATGAGTACGAATTTTCTTGAATCAAGTACAGAAAGATTGATTCAAGCACGGATTTTTAATCGCAAAATATTTAAATTATCCATATTTAATCCCGATTTCGTACTTGAAATAATCCGAAAACGAGATTGATTTAAGTTAAACTAATATTAATTCAATCCAAAAATGCGCTTGATTCAAGAATTATAAAATTGTTTTAATCCGAATTCGTACTTAATATAATCAGAAAATGAGACTGATTTTAGTAAAACTAAGATTGAATCAATCTCAAAATGTGCTTGATTAAAGTATTTTAAAATTTGATTTTATTTGGAATAAGAAAGAAAGAAATATTTATTATGTAGGATTTACTTACCCGTTTTACACCTTACAAAATGATAAAACCACAGAGCACACAGAGGCGTCACGAGTCAGAAAAGATGGAGTGTTTTCTGCCTTGTTCTGCCCTTTTTGCATTTTTTGTTTTAATCACGCAATTTGTGTTGATAATAGTGGCCTGTTTTTACAAATTGCCACTTCACTGCCAAAAACGTTTTCTTTCTCTTTCTTCGATAGCTATCCTCGCAAATGATTTAGGCATTTTTCATACGTCACTTTTTTCATCTCTGTATGTTTTGTGGATAAAACACCAACATCATGCCCGATATGGAACCAAAAATAATGGGTGATGTTTTAAGAGCTATAGGAAAGTTTTGAAAAAAACACATAAAATTCTGAAAAAGGCATGAAATCTCTATTTGAATCGATAGAACGGTCCAAATAATTTAATGTTTGAAGATTATTTCATGCAAATGTTGACCGTGACTGCGCCTTAAATGGTCCGTCCGCTTGGTCCAATTTTGGCATGCTCTTTCCAACATTTCGGCCGGTATCTCATGAATAAATGCTTCAATGTTGTCTTCCAATGCGTCAATTGAAGCGGGCATGTGTGTATAGACATGAGCTTTAACATAGCCCCACAAAAAGTAGTCTAAAGGCGTTAAATCACACGATCTAGGCGGCCAATTGATCGGTCCCGAACGTGAAATACAATGTTCACCGAACTCGCCTCTCAATAAGTCCATTGTTAAGCGTGCTGTGAGGCATGTGGCACCGTCTTGTTGAAACCACATGTCATGCAAGTCAAGCTCTTGCATTTTGGGCAAAAAAAAACTTGGATACGTAGCGGTAGCGCTCACCATTCACAGTTACGTTACGATTCGCATAATCTTTGAAGAAGTACGGTCCAATGATGCCACCAGCCCATAAACCGCACCAAACTGTGACTTTTTCTGGATGCATTGGTAGCTATTGCAATGCTTCTGGCTGATCTTCACTCCAAAATCGACAATTCTGCTTATTAACGTACCGAATAGCCGCTTCAGTGGGTCGATTAAATTGACCATAAAATGGAAGAAGCGCGCGATGAACTTTCTTAACAGAGCACGCATTTTGATAATAAAATTCAATAATTTGCAAGCGTTGTTCATTTGTAAGCCGATTCATGGTTAAATTATAGATCAAACTGAAGATGTTTGACAGTGAAACAAAACACGAAACGTGCGTCAAGTGTTTAAACCAGTGTTGCCAAAAAGATAATAGCTAAACAATCACCCGATATAAACTAAATGAGAAGCAAGAGTTCAAATTTACTTTTGAACTCTTCGTGGTACACATGAGTCTGGCCAGACCTTTTTTCAATGTGTATAGAAAATCAAAACATGTGTAAGGAGGCTTAAACTCAACGAAAAGTTTAATCTTTTTTTTACTTGATTTAAGAATTTTATACTTATTTCAAGAAATTCCGGGATTGATGTTCGAAAGTAATCCCATTTAGGATTATTTTGAGTAGGCTTTAGTGTTATTCGTACTTGTTTTTCTTTCTGTGCACAACTGCGCTAATTTTTATACTATTTACAGAAGGTAAAAGGGTATACGTATGTTTAATATAGAAAAGCCCTAACTAACGTTTTCCTTACTTTATAGGAGAAGGAAAAAACTTAATAAAAACTATAGTCTTGTAGTCGCAATTTTTTTTAACGCATTTTTTTTATTAAATTCTCTAAGCAATTTAATAAAAAAACTGCTCCTTTAGACTATAATTTTTATTAAGTTTTTTCCTTCTCCTGTAAATTAAGAACAACATTAGTTAGGGCTTTTCTATATTAAAGTAACGATATATAACTTTGTCATTCCGTTTGTAATTTCTACAATATTGATCTTAGACCCTATAAAGTATATATGTTTTGGATCCTTTTGAGAAGGGAAGTTCTAATCCGGTTGTCCGTCTGTCTGATAAAATGGGGCTTCCGAAGCTCCAAATTTATGTCAGGTATGCTCATTATAATTGACATGAGCAAAAAACCACGACTACCTCTAATTTTTTCCAAAAGTCCCTTGTTGTTATTTTCTTCTTTTTATACCCTTCACCGAAGGTAAAAGGGTATATATAACTTTGTCATTCCGTTTGTAATTTCTACAATATTGATCCTACACCCTATAAAGTAGATATATTCTGGGTTCTTATGAAAAGCGAAGTTCAAATCCGGTTGTCCGTCTGTCCGTCTGTCTGTTGAAATGGGTTTTCCGAAGCCCCCAGATATGATGGGAGCTTCGTTGGGGTATCTTTCTTATTCTTATTATAATTTTGCTATTGAAATTCAGCCAGATCGGTCCACAAATGGCTGAGATATGAGCAAAAAACCACGACTACCTCTAATTTTTCCCAAAAATCCCTTGTGGTTGTTGTATTTTTATTACTTTTTGCTGTATATCTGGTGAACGGAAAAAGCCAAATCTTCCAAACTAGGTACACAAAATAAGGTTGCCAATACACACCATCCTACAAAATGTGGGCGGGATTGGAGAAGTGGGCGTGGTACCTCCCGTACAAAAAAAATTAAAAATTTTATAAGAACCTAAATTTTAAGGCTGCCATATGTCCTATGGATATGATTTATATACCAAAATATCGGAAATTTTTAGTAGAACATATTTTATAAAAACTCGGGAAAATCGGTTCAGATACAAAAAAGTTATGACCAAAATTTAATTTTTTTTTTAAAATACCCATTTTCGGTAACCATGGATCTTCCCGAGTCCAAGTTTTATAACACAAACAAATGGTAAATTTCTTGCTTAACACGTCGGTATATAAATCTGTCAAATCGGTTAAAAAATAGCTGAGTCATCAGCGAAAAACCACGACTACCTCTAATTTTTTTAAAAAATCCCTTGTTGTTGTTGTATTTGTATTACACATCAAAAATTTTATAAAAACTTGAATTTTTGGGCTGTCATATTATGACCTACGTATTCGCCTTATATATCAAAAATCTTTAGTAGACATATTTTCTGAAAAACTCGGCAAAATCGGTTCAGGTGCAAAAAAAAATTATGAGCAAAATATAGGTATGACCATTATTGGGAATCATAGATCTTCCCGAGTCCAAGTTTATAACCCAGGTAAATGGAAAATTTTAAACATTCATAAAATTATAGCAAATACAACCAATAAGACACAAAACTAGACAAAGTAAATAACCTGGGGTCTAATTACCGCATACGATATCGAGCAAAATTGATCGAAATTTTTTATTTTGGTATCATGGCTCTCGATATCGAATGAAATGTATCATAATTTGAGATGATAGTATTCGATATCGAGTAACCAAAGACATTAAATCTCTCGAGTTTTCATTCGATACGTCAGTGTCTATCGTATGCAGAAAAATACGATAGTTAACTCGATACGAAAGCTTACTCGATATCGAATGCGGTAATTAGGCCCCTAACTTAAACAAATCTTTGTAAAAACTTTTTCATTCTTATTATTAAAAACCTGAAAAGAAAATCTAAAAGAATATAATGTCTTAAATCTGTTAAGATTATCCAGCTTAATGTTTCCTTTAACTACTTAAACAAACCTCGCATTTGTAACTGTAAAATAAATAAAAACCCAACAAATACACACACACAAAACGAAAATAAACAAAAATTTTTCAGAAATTTTCCATTTAATTTCCTTGATAACCGCATCTGCCAAAAAAATTAGGTTAATAGAGTGTAAAAAACACAAAAAATATTATTAACAAAAAAAAAAAAAAAAAAACAGACAGACAGAAGAAAATACAAATAATAAAGAATAAAAAAGAAAACACAAAAAACAACCCACTTGTAAGCCTTAAAGCAGCAAAAGTGCTGGGCAAAAATAACAGCAACAACTACAGCAACATTAACGACAACAACAGAAACAATAACGTGCAGGAGTAATTGTAAATACTGAAAAAGTACTGAATTTCTACTCTAAAACAGGGTTGATTAATTTGGTACAATTCCATTCTTTATTATTGGTAGGTATAGTTTAAAAGTGAAAAGAAATACGGTGGCCTAAGAAGTTCTCAAGGAATAAAAAGTGCATGACTGGGAATAGATTTTGTGACAAAAAATTAGGTTTAAATTCCATAGAATTTTACAACTTTTTTTTTGTTTTTTAAATAAGTTTCTCACATGTTGGATTTTTAAAATTTTTTTCCATCAAACTGTTTTCTTCATTTAAAAGATGTGCCTTTTTTAATTTAAAAGAGTTCACTTTTGTAATGTAACATATTTTTTTGAATATTATGGAAGAATTTTTAATTTTTTTAATTTTATAAGGGCAAAATATAATTACAATGTAACAAGCTGTTTGCTGTTTTCCAAATCTATTTTTCATACCTAAAGTGGAAAATAGCTTCGATTATGATGGAATATTTTAAGTTTTTGATACAACTCTTCCGTGATAAATTGACAAGTTTAAACAGCTGATATTCGTCCCCAGTTACAATCCTATTCATTGTACAAAACATTTTTTTGTATCGCTAAAGCGTAATCGCTGTAGCCCAGCAGTTAATGTCTTTGCTTTTAAATGATTTTTCAATAAAAGTCAGATATGCTACTGTCTATGAGCTTGTAAGCTCTTCCTTTAATTTTACAATTTTAAATTTTCATGGCAGAGGTTCAAAATTATCGATAGTCATTCCATTATTATAATTGTATGTTTAGATTTTTAAGGGGTTTTTTATACCCACACCACATAAACTTTGTATCTGGAGTGAATCGAAACCGCAACCCTCGCACTGATAGACTTGCTCACAGCCAACTGACCAACCGGAGTACCTACTTGGTCTGTGTTCATACGGCTCATGTCTTATTGACATGATTGCTACTTTATAGGCGGGAGGGACGAGGGGAAAAGAAACGAGTACACAGATGCATGTACTGCTTTACGTTTTGCTTTTTCATTCATTTCATTTTCATTGTTTAATTTTTTTATTGTTTTCAATATCAAAAAAGCATACATACATGCATACGCACGACTATATAAAATAAGAACATGTCGTCAACATGACATGAATCATTTGAACGCCAATTCATGTTCAAAGAAGAATCTTGTCAATAAGACATGAGCCGTATGAACACAGACTTGGCTTAAATATTTCTAAAGCAAGACTTCCTCCCGGGGTGTTGGGATCATCTCCATGTTACCTTTTGATATTACATCCTACAGGGCAATTCAGCTGCACGCATACCTGGGATGCTACAAACATCCAGAAAGTCATGACTCTTGAAAATGTTTGATATCTTGAGTCCGTGATACTTACCACAGTACGATTTTCTATAGTGCTACGGGAGTCAGTAGCCACAGGTGAGTGCAAAGCACTGGTCTGACTCTTGGTTGAGGATCCCGGTAGTAGCTACGCTTCTTAGGAGAAATGCTTCCTGTCTTTCAGGATGATTTTTTGCGGAAGTCCTGCTCTTCTGATGGAATGTTTTCTTTCTGACGAAGGGAAACTTTCGGGGGTACCGTTGTGGTTGTAGTTTTTACACAAAACCGTGGTGAAGAGGACTTACACATGGAAGGCTGTTCGGCCTGTGGAGGTTCCCTAAGTGCTGTTGCTTTTCGAAAGATTCGGCTGGTTTTTAATAATAGCAATAATAATAGCAAATGTTTAATTTTTGTCGGATTATAATTAAAATTGCTACCTGTGTGTGCACAAAATGCACAAAAAGTCACCAAGCAAGACTTTCCCCATGGGATATATGTTTATGTGTGTTACATCTTTGGGGGGATATAGGTCCAGCAATAGCTTGACACGCAGTCTTAAATTTCCGAACTCTCTTTTTGGGATAATAGCTTATCAGAAATCCTTATCTGGAATAACGGGAATAGAGGTACCTGAGACATTGATCGTGGACTTGATAAGGACCCTTTGGGAATTAACTTGTGGCTCTGGCTTTTAACCAAAATCACGGGCTGGGAGATCTTAAAAAGTCGGCTCTGCTAGCGGATGTATCCAGGTGCTTTTGCTAATCAACAAAAGCTGGTCATTTCAGCAGTGATGGTAAGATAGCGCCAGCTGCAAATCTAGTGGCAACTGTAACCATTTCAGCCGAAATCTATACGCTTAGAACGGCAAATGTTCCACTCACACATGGAGGAATCCAAACATTGTTTAGCAAGACTAAAAACATTTTGCGTTTGTTCTAATAATTAAAACAGCTTAAAATGTTGGTTCTAGACCTACGTTTAAGAACATATACCGATCGACTCAGAATCACTTTCTAAATCGATCTAACGATGTCCGTCTGGCTGGCTGTCCATGTCAACCTAGTGCACAAAGTACACGTCGCAATTCTGGAGATACTTCAATGACATTTTGTATAAGGTTCTAACGAGGATCAAGCCTGTTGAAAATGCAGAGAATAGGCCCATTACTTCAAATTAGAGTTTGCTAACAACCGTAACAATGTGAAACCGCGGTTTCGATTTTAAAATTATTAAAACCGGCCGGTTTCGGTTTTCGGTTTTGAAAATATCAAAGTTAAATACATACATAAACATATATATTTTTGTTTGCAAGTTTTTTATTTGTTTCAATTCAGGCACTTTTATTCGCCCTTAAGTGTATACCTGGGCCTGGCCAGGCTTTTTTGACTTTTTTCTAGTTTTTTTTTTATATAATTATTAAGTATATTAGAACGAAACTTATGTATTCCTCAATTCCGCAATTGGCCAAATGAAAATTTTGTGCATATTGTATCCACTATAATATATGTACTGCAGTAAATAAAATCAAAATGAAACGTTTCAAAAAGCATATGCAACACATAAGAATTCTTTCTTTTCTGTTTTTTCGAAAAATTATTTTATTTCCCAACAAAATGTTCCTGCTATAGCCATAAAACTCCATACATATAAAAGCAGTCCCAACCTTGCCCAGGGGTTCGTTAGAGTGAGTTTTTTCTATAGCCAAAAGAAACTCCATACAAAGTTCAAGTGGCCCAGGTGGCAGTTTATGCCTCACAAATAAGGTGTGTACTTAATAGTTATAAAGATAACATTTGTTCTTCTTAGTACTTATTTTGAATTTTAAGAATTTCGAAATACCTTGTCATTGTTGAAGGCTGTTATGTATAAAGTTTTTGTATATTAAGTACGAGTATGATGTTTAATTTGCAATTTCTTCAAGCATAAATACATTGTTAAAGTTAAAGCTAAAACCGAGGTTTTTTTTGTCGTTTTTCGGTTTCGGGTTTTAGGCATTTAAAACCGCGGTTTCGGTTAAAACCGAACAGCAATCCCTACTTCAAATAGTTCGAACTTAAGCTTGTTTCAGGAATAGAGACTTTGTGTCCATAAACCATCTGATTATGTTGCTATTTAGACTAAATTTGGGATCCAAAGTTATTTAATTGCAACATAAATCATTATTATCATTTCCCGCACTTGGATAAAGACATTTTTAAATAAAAAAAAAAATTTAATTAAAGATGCGGGAAAAAGATTGAAAAGAACGTAAAATTTTATTAAAAATCTGCTCAGCTAATCTACAAAGTCCTTGAGTTGCAAGCGAAAAGCTTAATGAAAAGAAAACGAGTAAAAATTATATGCATGCATAATTATAAACAAGAAGTACTTCAAGATAAAGTTGTTTAAAGGCAAAAGCACAAGTTTTGTACACACATACACACCACATAAATACATACTTACACATATAAATAAAATAGAAGAAAAACATATATAAAGGAATAAAAATGAAGAAAAAGTTTAAAGAAAAAAAATTATGAAGTTCTAAGACAAACAGCAACAACAAAACAGAAGACAACAATTTATTGCAATGAGCGAATGAGTGCACTTAGAGAAAGAATTCTTTTATCTTATCTGAAAGGGTGTGTGTGTTTAAGTTTTCGAATAAGTGTGTTTGTATATCAAAGTATGCGTTCGTGTTCTTTGTCAGGCTAAAACAAGAAGGAAGTGTAAATAACGGAATTATGCACTTGTAAACATGAATACACTCAAACCTTCATACCTGCACATATTTGTACATGAACACAAAAGCATGCATGAGAATTTGAACACTCTTACTCATACACACAGCTGCTCAGCTGAAGTAAGTGTGTTCAGTTTTAATTACTGCAAAAGAAAATAACTGTGACATACAAAAAATTTCCATTCATACATTTATTTATACAAACCCATTACGTAGCAACAACGTCTGTCACTCATTTTAAATTCTATTTTGTGTATTAACAATAAAAGATCAAAACTGAAAATAGTCAATGATAAAACGGTCAAGTCTATTTTAAAAATAAAAAAAAAAACTAAAAAGTTTTGCTTATCCGTATCTTTGGTTTTTTGGATTTAGAATTATGTCACCTCATTATTGAAATGAGTGTTTGGTACATTAAAATTATAGCTGGAAGAGTTAACTAGAGAAAAATTGAATTTGTTACATTCTTCCCAATAAAAAATTTTATCATTTTGCGAAGCACTAAATGTACATTTAAAAAATAAGCGCACAAATATGCGCTACGCAATAAGACATACAGAAATGCAGTAAAGTAAGTGAAAGAACTATCAACAACTTTTATTACAAAAAAATAACATTTCAAGTGCTACGGCATTCCCTTACCACGAAGCAGGTTTGTAAGGGAGAATACCAAAAAATAACGGTATCAAAACATTCAGTGTGTAAAGCTGATCGTTACATCCAACAACTTTTATGTGCGCTGAATAATGCGCTTTATGTGTCAAAAATGTATTGCTTCAAAGTGGGAACTCGCCATATAAAATTCATGTCTTCCGTAAGCGCAATGGTAAGCGAAACTTTTATGTTTCTCCCTTACAAACCAGCTTCGTTGGAAGCTCCATTTTTTATTGGGTTGTTAATTTAAAAATATGTTCATATGCTTGTCAAAAAATATATAAAAGGCAAAATGTCCAAACATATGGTTAAACAATTGTGCAGTTCAGACAAATAACAGCACTATGAAAGTTTTCTTTCAGAATTGTTGGTTTTTTAGTGAGAGGGGGGAGGATCACACATCAAAGAAATTAATTGTGACAATCAAAATACATACATATTTATAAATTTTTTTTTTCGTATTTGGGAAATTTTTTTTAAATTAAAATAACGTGTGGCAAAAATATGAATTACCAGTATGGACACATTAGCCTTTTCGACTTAAATTAAGCTTTATTTCTTCATGTTAAATATTCATTTTGGCTTTTAGCTTGTTTTTCAGCTTTTTAAATAATGAGTTTAGCTTTCTCTAACTTTTTCTCTAGTTTCACTTTCGCGTAACTAATTTATATTTCAAATTTTGAAATTCAAAATAAATAAAATAGTTTATCGGAATAAATTAATCTGTGGTAACCATACAGAAAAGTTAAAAAATTAGATCCTGGCACCGCAGAAACAATCGATGTTGCAAATTTGTGCCGTTTCACACACGTCAAGTTTGATTTGTCAAGTGTTGAGATTTTAGGTGAGAGGCGAAAAGAAATGAGATATTTTTTCCCTTTTCTCCTTAAAGCTCAAGACTCTAGGTGCAAACTTGACGCGTGTGAACCGGCACTTTTATTTACATTCGTACTTGTGTTGCCAGAGGAATAAAATAATAAAAAAGTTACTTTTTTTTTGTTAAAAGGAACATTTTGAAATATTAATTGATAATAAATGTAAATTTAAGTGATTTATACAAAACAAATCTTTTTTTTTCCATATTTCAGTAATAAAACGAAGACAATAAATTTATTTATTGAAAAAAAAAACATAACTTAGATATTTAAAAGTAAGAGACATCCCGTACAGCTAAGCAAGTTTCAAGCCCAGCGGTAACTAGAATGAGTAAAGAGGCCTAATAGAAGGCCTTATTTAGCAGTCACAAGCAGTCAGAAGCCCTTCTTGCCGCATTCCATAATTATTTATTTTTTACACAGGTTGTCATTGGGCGCAAGGCCTTCCACACTTCCTTTAAAAACAACTTCGATCCCTTCCCAAAGAAGGAAGTAAGGAAGGTCACTAAAAATAAAAAGTAAATAAAACTGAACACCTTCCTTTCTGCCTTCTTAAAGAAGGGAGTAGCGAATGTGTACTGAATATTTCAGAAGGTCTTTTAAAAACAAGTTTATGCCTTCTAGAAGGCATAGTTCTGAAGGCAGGATATCATGCGAAGCGAATCTTTTAGAAAGGAGTAAAGAGGCCTTCAAAAAGGCCTGCCACTTGCGGTCCTTTCAATATTTACCGCTGGGAGACCATGTAATGGGTGATCTTTTAAGAGCTATAGGAATGTTTTAAAAAAAACACATAAAATTCAGAAAAATGCATAAAATCTTTATTTGAAACGATAGTACGTACACCCAGAGAAAAAACATGTTTAAATATGGTCACCTCCAACAAAACTATGTTTAAAGAAAATTTTAACCATATTATGTTTAATTTAACCATATTATTGTTAACGACAACCATAATTTGGTAAAAATAGTCCTTTATCAAGAAGCCACAACCATAATATGGTTGCCTCCGAACACAATAGCATTGTTGGTTTTCAACCATATCATGTTGCTCTTAAAAAAGAGGAAAATACTATTGTCAATTTAAAAACAAATTATTGTCATATTTAACCATAACATGTTTAGAGGCAACCATAATATGGTTGTGTCTTCTTGATAGGGGACTAATTTAACCATAACATGGTTGTCAGTGACAAAAATATGGTTAAATTAAACATAATATGGTTAACATTTTCTTTAAACATAGTATTGTTGGAGGTGACCATATTTAAACATGTTTTTTCTCTGCATGTACCATATAATTTAATGTTTGAAGATTATTTCATGCAAATGTTGACCGTGACTGCGCCTCAAATGGTCCATCCGCTTAGTCCAATTTTGGCATACTCTTTGCAACATTTCGGCCGGTATCTCATGAATAAATGCTTCAATGTTGTCTTCCAATGCGTCAATTGAAGCGGGCATGTGTGTATAGACATGAGCTTTAACATAGCCCCACAAAAAATAGTCTAAAGGCGTTAAATCGCACGATCTAGGCGGCCAATTGACCGGTCCCGAACGTGAAATAAAATGTTCACCGAACTCGCCTCTCAATAAGTCCACTGTTAAGCGTGCTGTGTGGCATGTGGCACCATCTTGTTGAAACCACATGTCACGCAAGTCAAGGTCTTGCATTTTGGGCAAAAAAAAGTTGGATATCATCTCACGGTAGCGCTCACCATTCACAGTTACGTTACGATTCGCATCATCTTTGAAGAAGTACGGTCCAATGATGCCACCAGCACATAGACCGCACCAAACTGTGACTTTTTCTGGATGCATTGGTAGCTCTTGCAATGCTTCTGGCTGATCTTCACTCCAAAATCGACAATTCTGCTTATTAACGTACCGAATAGCCGCTTCAGTGGGTCGATTAAACTGACCATAAAATGGAAGAAGCGCGCGATGAACTTTCTTAACAGAGCACGCGGTTTGATAATAAAATTCAATAATTTGCAAGCGTTGTTCGTTTGTAAGACGATTCATGGTTAAATTATAGACCAAACTGAAGATGTTTGACAGTGAAACAAAACATGAAACGTGCGTCAGCTGTTTAAACCAGTGTTGCCAAAAAGATAATAGCTAAAAAATCACCCGATACTATTGCATGAGAATTAAGAAAAGTTTAAACGTACTTACTATAGCTTCTTCCATTATAAGTGGGGCACATAGAAAAATCTTATGTTTTTATTAAATGTACTTTAGTTTAAATGAATTATGTGAATTAAATAATCAAAATTTAATGCAGATCTAAATAATATAATGTACATGAAGTATGTAGCCTAAGTATTTTAATGAGGTGTCAAACTTATAGTGTGAGTAGCTGTACATATTGTACGTACATATTTAACTTCTTTTTTTTTATTTAAATGAACCAAAAATATATTTTTATATAATACATACCTACACAAACACTATTAAGACCATAAAAAATTACAATAATTAGTATTGTGATTATTTTATTGTACTGTTTATGGTTTTTAATCCAAATTTTTATATTTAATCAGGCTAAATTTCATCAAATTTAATTTTTATTAAATCGTTTTTACGAAGAAAGGAATTTGACAATATAAAATAAATTAAAATTTATTGATAATTTGTCATTCTTGACTAACCGGGGGTTCACGGACATGTCGATTTGGCATGTTTTGATTGCAACCACAATATCTCCTCAGAATTTTCTTGCCGTTCAACGCTCACCGCCATTGACGACGGCAGACAGTCAATAGGGCGATGCGCAAAATGACCCCAGGAAATATGGCCCCAAAAGGAAAATGAAAAACGGCCCCAAAATTTTACATGAAACACAACAACACGCAATTTTGGCGCAATTTTGTTGTTTTTTTGGGGTTAATTTCCATTTTTTCGTTAGGGTGTTTTTGCATTTTAAGTGGAATAAAAAATGACCCAAATATCAAGGAATGAAAAATGTCCCCAAATAAAATCACAATTTTTACTTTGGGGCTATTTTTCGTCTACTAATAAAAAATGCAAATTTTAAAAAATGAATAATCACCCCAAATATTTTTACACAAATTTTATAAAATTCTATGTAAAAGTTTCTAGGTATAGTATAAGGCGCTGCGAAATATGGCCCCAGGAAATATGGCCCCAAAAAATAAATGAAAATTGACCCCAAATTTGGGGCTATTTTTCATAATGCAATATGGCCCCATTTTTTTAATGAAAAATTACCCCAAAAAAATTAAAAATAACCCTAAAAATAAAATGAAATATGACCCTAAATTTGGGGTTATTCTTCATTATGAAAAATCACCTCAAAATTTATAATGAATTTTAACCCTAAAAAAGAACACAAAGACATTAAACATTTTCGGTGGAGTTCATATGCCCAAAACTAAAAATCCCAAATTTAGAATCCCGATTTCAAAATCCGGATAATTATACAGTTTTGGTTTTAAAAATCGTACGATTGATAGCACGGTTGGGCTTTCGGCCATGCACAAGGATTTTTTTCTCTATGGTATAACGAACACTGGCTTTGCTTGCTAAAGCTCTACGTTATAGCCGGCCTTCGGCCGGGCGCAAGGATTTTTTTCTCTATGGTATAACGAACACTGGCTTCGCTAACTAAAGCTTCTCTGTATAGCCGGCCTTCGGCCGGGTGAAAGAATTTTCTTCTCTTTGGTATAACGAACACTGGCTTCGCTCACTAAAGCTTCACTACATAGCCGGCCTTCGGCCGTGCGCAAGGATTTTCTTTTCTATGGTATAACGAACTCTTCTCGTAATAGCCGGCCTTCGGCCGGGCTCAAGGATTTTTTCCTCTAGGGTATAACAAACACCGGCTTCGCTTACTAAAGCATCTCTGCATAACCGGCAAGGATTTTCTCTACTTTGGTATAAGAATTCGGGTTTTTTATGTTATCCCTAGAAACTTTTACATAGAATTTTATATAAGTTTGTGTAAAAATGTTTGGGGTGATTTTTCATTTCTTTAAACTTGCATTTTGTATAAGTAGATGAAAAAAAGCCCCAAAGTAAAAATTGTGATTTTATTTGGGGCCATTTTTCATTCCTTGTTATTGGGGTCATTTTTCATTCCACTTAAAATGCAAAAACACCCTAACGAAAAAATGAAAAATAACCCCAAAAAAAACAAAAAAACGGCGCCAAAATTGCGTGTTGTTGTGTCTCATTGAAAATTTTGGGGCCGTTTTTCATTTTCCTTTTGGGGCCATATTTCCTGGGGTCATTTTGCGCACCGCCATAGTATAAAAAACCCGAATTCTTATACCAAAGTAGAGAAAATCCTTGCCGGTTATGCAGAGATGCTTTAGTTAGCGAAGCCGGTGTTTGTTATACAATAGAGGAAAAAATCCTTGAGCCCGGCCGAAGGCCGGTTACCTAGAGAAGCTTAACTGAGCGAAGCGAGAGTTCGTTGTACCATAGAAAAGAAAATCCTTGCGCCCGGCCGAGGCCGGCTATGTAGTGAAGCTTTAGTGAGCGAAGCCAGTGTTCGTTATACCAAAGAGAAGAAAATCCTTTCACGCGGCCGAAGGCCGCTTATACAGAGAAGCTTTAGTTAGCGAAGCCAGTGTTCGTTATACCATAGAGAAAAAAAGCTTTGCGCCCGGCCGACGCACAGTAGCGCCCGTAGAACAAACGAGGTTGCAAAAATCAAAATTTTCATGAGCGCCGACGAAGTTTTGAATAAACTCATGTTATAGGAAACTTTTCAACGATTTCAAATCTGCCACTCTTAATAATATCACATTTTTAGTTTAGAAGATATAGCCGTTCAAAGTTGACCGACTTTCGGTTTTCAAAAAAACACACAATTTTTAGTAAATTTGTTGCGATTTCAGGTGTAATATCACGAAAAATAGGTAACGAATCGCCTTATTTTTTGTTTGTATTGATTGATGCATTTATTAAATGTGTAATGATAAAAAAAAAATGAACTGTTTGCTTTGTGTTTCTCCTGGTAAATCACTATTTAAAAACTATCCGTTTTTTCACTATTTTTCAACTTTGACGGAAAATAACAAAAATCTATATTTTTCTATTTGCCATATTTGCAAAATCTGTTCTTTGATTATTTCTATACATAATTCAAAAATTTTATCTGCCCGTACGTGCCCGTTTGGCTTCTAGAGGTAAAAAAGGTTAAAAAGACATGGTTGCAGAAATTGTATGACAGTAGTTTGATCTAAAATCTAAAAAAACTACTCATTGAAATTAGCAGGTACGTACCTCACTTAAACAATACTTTGGCGTACAAATGGTCAAGAACAATATTGACTACAGGTAGGCACAAATCTTATTTGGACACGTGCATAATATCAAAATTGCATTATTCAGCCTAATTCCATTTGTATGCAGGGAACAGGTAAATTTTTCGGCATGGTAGCATAAGCCTATATATTGCAAATGGTCAAGAACAATATTGACTACAGGTAGGCACAAATCTTATTTGGACACGTGCATAATATAAAAATGCATTATTCAGCCTAAATCCATATGTATGTAGGGAACAGGTACATTTTTCGGCATGGTAGCATAAGCCTATATATTGCAAAATAAGCATAATGCCTGGATTAGTCTACGACTGAAAGTTGGCGCAACAATTACTGAAACCATTAAACAATTTAAGTACTGAAAACATGGCGTTGAACAATTTTAAATTATTTGAACTGTTTAGAAAGTCAACCACACCAAATTTTTTCACGGAAGCTGCTTTAGAAGAACTTGATAGCTTATACGGAAATATTGAGAGAAGCGAAATTATAAAAAATAATTTTTATCTGATATATGCAAATATTAAGGCAAAATGGGTGAAATCTAATCGAACCATTCAGAACTTCAACTCCAAATACGAGGACTGGCTTAATGAAGATACCATCCTGGATATATTGGCAGTAGATAAACCCACCACATCAACCAGAGGAGCAAAAGGAAGGCCAAAAAAAAGTATTGAGGAGTGTTCAATTTTCACAAGAAAGAGGAAACTTGCCGATGCCACCAATGACTTGACCACGAAGCAATTATCGGAAGCGCTGTCTATTAAATTTACAAAGGATAGTGAAAGAGTTAGGTCGCACATAACCAAATCTGTTGCTGATGCAAGCCCACTGCGACTAAAAAGGATTAAGGAAAGCATTCCCACGCCCACAAACGCACACATTAAAAAGTATGGTTCCGAAGAAGCCTTGGCCTTGTTTATGGACTTAGAACTTTCCAAAGAGAAATATGAGAAACTACGGGCATCTTTAACGCGACACGGCGCTGACGTTTTACCCGGATACAAGCATATTACGCAAGCCAAAATAAATTCACGACCACTGCATACGGAATTTACGGAAGTCTCTGCGAAAGCCAATCTGCAGGATCTCATGGGCCATACAGCAAAACGGTTGTTGGAGAGTCTTCCTGAAAATGAGGTGAAAATTCTTCCTGAGAAGTTGACATTGATCAGCAAATGGGGCTGCGATGGATCATCCGGACAAAGCGTTTATAAGCAAAGGATATCTTCCGATGACGCTACAATATCGGACGGAAATATGTTTATGGCATCTGTTGTTCCTTTGCGGCTTAAATCGGATGTTTCCCTTCACTGGAAAAATCCACGTCCGTCATCAGTGCATTATTGCCGACCAATAATGTTTCAGTTTGCAAGGGAATCGGCAGAACTCATAAGGACCACGGTGAAGGACATTGAAGAACAAATAAGCAAGATTAAGCCTACAAAGCTGCAAATTGGAGAAGGAAAATATATTGAATGCAATTACGAGTTCCATCTGACCATGGTTGACGGAAAAGTCGTAAACGAACTGACAGGAACAACCTCAACAATGTCATGCCCGATTTGCAAAAAGAGTCAGAAGAACTTTGGTAATTTAAACGATTCTACAAATGAGGAGAATTACGAATATGGAATGTCACCATTGCACGCAAGGATAAGGTGTATGGAATTCTTGCTAAAACTGGCGTATACCCTACCACAAGAGGAGGAAAACTTCGATGAAAATACATCAATAAAGGATAAGGAAAAGATCAGAAAGAAGCAAATACAGGATGCTTTTTTTAAACAAGTTGGACTAAAAGTAGACTGTCCCAAGCACGGATACGGTAACTCAAACGATGGAAACACTTCTAGGAGATTTTTTGAAAATGATGAGGCAGTAACTAGAATCACTGGAATTGACAATCAAATCGTGAAAAGATTGGGAACGATCTTGGATGTTTTAAACTGCAAAGAAAATGTCAATTCTACAAAATATGGAGAATATGCGTCGAAAACTGCATCTCTTTTAGCAGAAATGTATCCACAGAAGAAGTTGACCCCGACCGTCCATAAAATATTGGCGCATGGCAAAGATATAATTGAGTACCAGTCTTTGCCAATTGGAGAGCTTTCTGAAGAAGCACAGGAGTCTCTTAACAAATTTTATAAAAAATATAGATTGCAGAACACATTCAAAGCATCAAGGGTAAGGCAAAATGAGGACCTCTTCAACATGTTGGCAGCATCTTCCGATCCACTTATATCTTCCCTGCGGCATGTGAAGTCACGAATAGAGTTAGAAAATAATTATAGTTTAGAAATGGTTAGTCTTTTAGATATACCTTCTCTTACGAACTGTGATGAATATTTTACAGAAAATTGAAAAAATAAATTTAAAAAAAAATAATTTTTTTTTTAATTTGTTGGGTAATAATTTAAAACATAAAAACCTAAAGAAAAAAAATAAAAACAATCTAAAAATGTAAAAATAATTTTTTTTAGTTACCATAAAATTGATTTTTCTACTAATTTTAACTTTGATAACCCATAATTAGGCCCCTACAGAGCGTAGCACCCTTTCCAAACGCTCATTTCATAGGCTGAACAGTTATCTATCATATGCTGTTTAAACTGTTCAATTATCTTATTCGGTTCAAAAGATATGATTTTTGCAACGAAAAAACTCAAATGGCGCCACTGTGCGACGGCCGGCTATAACGTGAAGCTGTAGTAAGCAAAGCCAGTGTTCGTTATACCATAGAGAAACAAATCCTTGCGCATGGCCGAAAGCCCAACCATGCTATCAATCGTACGATTTTTAAAACCAAAACTGTAAAATTATCCGGATTTTGAAATCGGGATTCTAAATTTGGGATTTTTAGTTTCGGACATATGAACTCCACGGAAAATGTTTAATGTAACTTTCTTTGTGTTCTTTTTTGGGGTTAAAATTCATTATAAATTTTGAGGTGATTTTTCATAATGAAGAATAACCCCAAATTAAGGGTCATATTTCATTTTATTTTTAGGGTTTTTTTAAAATTTTTTTTGGGTAATTTTTCCTTAAAAAAATGGGGCCATATTGCATTATGAAAAATAGCCCCAAATTTGGGGTCAATTTTCATTTATTTTTTGGGGCGATATTTCGCAGCGCCAGTCAATAGTCAAACATCAATCTTTAAATCAAATGGTATTCTTAAAGCATTTCATGTCGTAAAATTCCTTGTTTCATAAAAATAATTTAATGAAAATTATATTTGATGAACTTTATTTAGCCTATTGCCCGTAATTTCTACAAACAGATATCTGGTCGTACTCGTACTAACAGTTATCTTTACCTAGCCGGTAGAACTAGTTTGGTAATTTCAACGGTGAATTTGCCTTCGTGTTTTTCCTTTAAGTTTCCTTTTAAAACATGGCAACATTTGCACTTTTATTAATTTTTGAATTAAATGAAACGATTAAGAAAAACTTATTTCACCATAGATATCTATAGACAGCCAGATATCTACTAGTACAAATTACGGGCATGATAAAAATATAAAAATTTGGGTTATAAAAAAATACTATTAGAAAGTTATAAAAAAAATTTTGGTTTTAATTCTTTTGGCTCTAAATTTCTTTCTTTAGATCTTTTTAGCCCTATTTCAAACATGATATAGCTTGATATTATTTTAACATCTGGTAACACTGCACAAAACACATGTAACGACACTTTTA
This sequence comes from Pollenia angustigena, assembly GCA_930367215.1. Taxonomy (NCBI): domain Eukaryota; kingdom Metazoa; phylum Arthropoda; class Insecta; order Diptera; family Polleniidae; genus Pollenia; species Pollenia angustigena. Next base: position 93,642,066 of record OV884056.1, on the reverse strand, counting down.
CCAATTCAATCCTTAACCCGTGAAAAAGGGTAAAACATTATCATCGGTGAAGGAAATTAAGTTTAACCTTATCCGAACATATGAAAGTAGACTTAATTAAGTTAATTTTGATAAACTGTCCAAAATTTTGCGTAAATTTTTTCAATAAAATTTTCTATTCTAAATATGAATTCAATAAAAAAATCCATTAAATTTTCTACATCCTTTTGTATGAAAAAAAAGAAAAAAAATCCTTTGTGTGCAAGTGTTTGTGCGTGTCGGGTTTCGTGATTTAAAGTCGTATCTGTTTTTTAAGGAAGTAGTTGTCACTACTATGACGTCGTCGTATTCTCTGTGTAGTTTTAGTAGTTATTTTTTCTTTCTTTTTATTGTTCGTTGAGAATTGTACGTTGATTTTTCGTTTCTTTCGCAGCTTTGACTGACATAGTTAATGGTGCCAAGTACCACTCTTGTATGACAAATGCTAAAAATAGTTTCATTTCCACATAAAGAATAAAAGATGGTTGGTTGGTTCGTTGGTTGATGGCGATGGTGATGGTGATGATGACAATGGTGACGCTGACGATGAAGAAGCGTATAAAATACAAGAGGCAAAAATAAGTACAAACAAATTATTTGCTTTACCATTGTAAAGAAAGAAAAAAAATATAAAAAACGGAATTTTAAAGAGAATAAAATAATAAGTTTTGATGCATGCATGTATGTGGTTGTCAGTATGCGAGTGTGTGTGTGTGAGTGAATGTCTAAATGTAATGTTATTAGTTTACAATTATACAACATGTGGGTTATTAGAGAAAAAAATAATAGAGCAACAACAACAATAAAGAAAAAAGCAAAAGCAAATAAAACTTTTAACTATGTTGCCAGATTATACGAACATTATAGCAGTTTTTGAGAGATGAAAGACTGCTTTGCAATTAAGATTAATTTTGAGGACAAAAGTAATTTAGAAATGTCTGTAGTTTTCTAGAAATCGAAAGTTAAATCGATCATGGTTATAAAAAGTTTTACTATAAAACTATTTCTCTTAATGCATCTTTAAAAAGGATAACCTTTTTTACACGCATTCGTATACAAATACATTTCTTAACTCTTAAGAGGGACATTCTCTTTTGAACACGCTTCCAAAAACCTATTGTCTTTTCACGATGTCTTTCCAAACATGTCTGTTTTCATGTATAATAGTCTAATATAGATATATGTACATACAAATTAAAAACATTGTAAGTCATGTATAAAAAACATGAAAAATCATTTCATGTCCGTTTGGTAACGCCTCTTTTTTCTCTACCCCGATTGCCTACAAACAAAACAAACGTGTTTGTTAGACATGTCTGAATAGAGACCGTGTAAACGCCCTCTAAGGATTTCAATGGAGTAGTGTGGACGAATATTTTAAATCTAGTTGTCAGCTCGAAATTTGTTCGTCTCGTATTTGCTCCAGAACTTCGATATAAACAAATATATTTTCTTACTTTTGAGCATTTACTTGATCGAAAGAAAATAATAAAAACTTATAGCTCAGAAATTTATATACAAAAAATATGTTCCTCTTTACAATTTCATTGGTAGCACTGCGCTATTTAAATACATATCGTTGGTATCATGTAGAAAGGCCCTTACTCATATAATTGCAACATTACGGACGATGGTAAAACATAATAGAAGCTATATTGGCATTTCCACAGAAATGTCTAATTTTTGTCACGTAACGTCACCAACCATTTTTAATTGTTTCTCAAACAATAATGAAAATATTAATTACATTTTTGCATTTGGGTGTAGAGCGCAACTAGGTTTTCATTAAGTAAAATAGAGCACAAATTTGAACAACGTGGTTCTAAAATACAAGAATAATTGCTAGGTGACGTGACGTGACAAAAAGAGAGCTTTTCTGTGGAAGTGCCCATATGTATCACAATGTACAATTCCATGTAAAATAGTTATCTTTTATACTTTTGCAATAAATTCTTGTTACAAGGTGTTTAAGTGTGAATTGCATGAAACTTACTGAATTTCGAAAAATTCGAGTCAGGGCCTTCTACATGAGACCAACGATATGTATATAAAAAAGAAATAGTCCTATAATTTAAAAAAAAAATTATTTTAAATGAGTAATTCTCTAAAATTTGCCTATTTATCTTAACTAATCCGGCAACATTAATATATTTCAATCCAAAATGTTCCCTTTTGTTACGATTCGAAAACATAACCTTAAAAATTATGACATTTGAACTAAATAGATATAGTGAAAGATAGCACACATATAAAAAAAAAAAAAACTGTTAAACTTAACATTAAGTGAACAAAAATTCTTCAGACATGCGCTTCTGCCAACTTAAACTGTCAAAAAATGGCTGTCAACGAAAAAGGATATATTCTCTTAAATATTTGACATAAGGAAAAAAAAGAGTATACAAAATATAAATGTTGTACATAATTTGAGAAAAAGTTCAAGTTAGCTTGAAAGTTTTTTTTTTAATGAAAATAATTTCACTTGTTAAAATATGAGAGCACATTATAAGTACTAACATGCATAGCTATTTTATTTATGTGGCAAAATCCTTTAAATACGTTTTACTCTCCTTCTATCTCTCTTTCACGCAATTGTCGTTACAGCATGTATTGCAAAAAAAAAAAAAAATATTTCTATTTCGTACAGCAACTAGTGGTCAAAGTAAAGTTAAATAAAGTGCAAAATGAATTGAATAGTATAAAAGGAAGGGAAAGGAAAAGAAGAAGATGAAATATAAATGAAAAACGAAAATTTCATGTTGTATTTTACAGTTCTGCTGAATGAAAAAAAGAAGATGAAATAATAAAAAAAAATCATCGTTCAAACATTAAACGACATTGGTGTTGGTGAATGAGAGCTCTGCAAAGTATTCATTGTGTTTATGGGAGAGTGAACGTAATTGTTTAAATAAAAAAATCATAGTATATTTTAAGGCTGCTACAATTGTTTAACAAAGAGCTAGTGTAATTTTTTTCTCTAAGATTAAATAAATTAAAGGAAAATCACATTATTTGCCAATAAAAAGGAACAATAATATTAATATGGATAATTAAAAAAAATACATTGTCAACAATAATGTGAACAAATGAAATGTAATAATAAAGTAAAAATATTGTGATACTTGTGTTTTTATTTAATATTAATTTCAAAAAACCCACAATAAAATGTTATAACAAATTTTTAAATTCAAAAGTATGTATGAATTATTTAATGTTAATGTTTGTTTAGCCACCAACACATTCATGTTTCTTCTAGTTTTTGTTCCATTGCAATTTTTGGTTTGTTCGCCTGCCATTTTGATATTAATACATACTTAATAATTAAAATCGTTGTTTAATTTGTTGGTATTACTTTTTTGGATATGACATAACCCAACAGGCAAGTAGGAATGATTTCTAGCAAACCTGTGAAGATAATCTTTAAAATCTTTGTTATTCTCGACAAAAAGGGAAAATTATTTTCAAATCGAGACATGGATTTATTTTCAACTTGCTTTCAAATGTTATTTATAAATCTTTCTGAAATGTGGATTGTAATGCAATGTGGAACATATGTAAATGAAGAATAAAAAAATGTTTCTACCTATGTCCACTAAAGACCATAGAACCATCCAACCGATGTGGTTTAGATTGATTTTATTAGAAAGGCGAATTTGTGAAGATGGTTTTAGGATTTATATTTTTTTTAAACTACGGCCACGAGGGGAGCTGGGGCAATTTCCGCCTCTCTAAATCTATCTAGCAGATTTTAATTAAATTTAAACATACATAGATAGATCCCTAACTAAATGGACACATTCGCTATAGATTTTTAAAAATTGGACCACAAGGAAGTTAGAGGGCGATATCTACCTCTTCGAAACAATTTAACGAATTCTAATGAAATTTAATAGGAATCGATCCATATTTTAACATGGACACTTAAGCTATGCATTTTAAAAAAAAAAAGAACACGTGGGGATGTAGGGGGCAATTTCTGCCTCTCCGAAACTACCAAAGAGATTCTTATCAAATTTGAAATTTAGACTGATCCCTATTTAGACAGAAACATAAGCTATGGATTTTTTTTTTAAAAGGAACTACGAGGGGAGTGCAGTAGCTCACGCTGGGTATCCACTAGTTGTTAAATAAAATAAACTGCTCGCTAAACATTTGGCGCCATCGCTGCTACTGGAGTATGAAATAACATTCTTACCGTTTTTAAATTCTTGGAAGGACACAATCCTCCTCTTTATTTTCAGAGGATCTACCTAGATCCTCGATCATACAACAAACCTATAACTTCTTCACTTTCCCGTTTTATCTTATTTGTATTCTAACTCGAAGTAATTTTATTTTACTCACTAATTTTTTTATATTTTTTACAAGTAATTTTTCTTTAATTGTAAAAAATATTTGACTTTGATTGCCATATTTTAACATATTCCTCTAGCTTCCACGGGGGCATAGGGCGCCAATAACAGCTGTTCTTTGTCTGACCCGGTTTTGAGCAATAGACCGTAGTCACCATGTCGTGCGTGGCCTGCCGCTTCCTCTTCCATCTTCCTGAATGGGTTCCATCTAAGAGCTTGTTTAGATACATTGTTGTCGTTTCGACGGAGGGTGTGTCAAATCCACTGCCACTTTCGTTTACGTATCTCGTTTGCTACTTGTATTTGGTTAATATCGGTACAAAATAGTTTCAATGACCAGCAACAACCAAATGTTTGAGACAAGTGACTAATTCTGCTATCTAGGATGCGAGATTACTGCAAAAGGAGAACAAGGCCAGGGTATTTTTTTGCATCTGGCAAAGACGACTCCAAACTTTTATTAACCGCTGCTTAAAGGCTCAGTTAGCCGGGAGTAACAGTGACCTTACCGTAATAAAGTAAGATCAATCTATTTCTTACAGATTGAGACTTAACATCTTACTGCTAACTGTAATCGTTCTAATTGCTTTACAAACAACAAAAAGAAATTGCTAATTTGCAACGTTACTGTTACTGGCGGCTAACTGAGCCTTAAGAAGAATATTACGCAACTTTTGCCCTAGAACGATATAAAATGACGAGTTGATAGCAAAGACAAACCAAATATTTTCACCGGATTAGAAATTTATTTTTCTCTTCAGTGTTGCCAAGATTATTTTTGATTTGAGAATTGATAACAATTTAATAATAAATTAATAAAACATGGCAAATCAAATTTTTATATTCAAATAATTATTAATGTTAAAAATCCAACTACGAAAAATGTTTGAGAACTGTGCTTGATATCAAATAAATAAAGTAATTTTGTATCAAAGGTTTGGCATCGTGTTTGCTGGGAATGCATAAAGCTGAGAGAAAAAGAAAGAGTAAAATGTATGTGTTGGTAATTTTTTTTTTGCATTGTTATACACATATTTACTTTTGTGCGAGTGTGTATCCGCCCGTTATCTTCTAAATGTCATACGTTTACTAACTGGTTTTTTTCTTCTTTTAGTACAACTTTTGTTGTTTTATTATTATTTTTTGTTTGAAGTGTCAGCATCCATTCATCCTACACAAAAAGTGTTTATTTAAATGGTGCGTTTTCATAATCGATTAATCGATTATTCATTCTAGATTATTGTGTAGGGATTTTGAAGAAATGGATAGTTTGTTTATAAAAATAAGCTAGTCAATATTTGCATAAAACTTCGTTATACTCATATTTTGGTTACTTAACATATTTGTAAAACCAACAAACAGAACCAGCCCAAAAACTATAGCCTTGAAAAGACTTTCATCTAAAGAATAATTTAAAAGAATCGAATATAATGTTACTAATAGCAAATTTGTTTTAACTTAGAATTGTTTGTCAAAACAAACAAAAACAATACCCAAGCTTTGTAAAAATTTACCCAACATTAAACATGACTTTTATAAAAATTCAACCACCTGAACGTATACGAGTTTTCGAAGTGATACCAAAAGAAAATACTAGTATTGTTGCAGGGTAACATACCTAGCAAAAACTTTGCTTACAAAATAAGCAGAAAAATAATGAGAATTTGACGAGCCGACTGCTTACTTTTCTACTAGAAAAAGTACTTATTTTTGTTCGAGATGTCCCAAAAGTAATCCTTTATAATTTAGCCTATTATAATCTAAAAAATAATATGTTTTTTTTATACTTACAATTTTTATAATAATATATAGTTACACAAAGTCAATAAAGTAAAATTTATTTTTTTTTATTTTTTTTAATTATTTTTTTTTTATTTTTTCTTATTTTATTTTATTTTACTTTATTTTATTTTTTATTTTTTTTTTTCTATCTCTGGCGGGATTCGATCGCGCAACCTCGATGCTGATAGACTAGCTCGCTACCAGCTAGTCTACCGGGGCAGTGTAGTTTTTGTATTAAAAAACTATGTTTTTTGACTATAATGACTATAATGACATTTTTATTGTCATAATGAAAATTTAAATTTTTCTGTATATTTAAGATATAATAATAAAGTTATTATTATATATAACTTAATAACTTTATATATAACTAATAATCCAAAAAGTGGCGAATAAAGCTACAAAGTAATGAATTCTTGAAGTCATTAAAAGTAGGATTGTAAGTAAAGTTTTTGCAGACTATAGTCTGCAGGCCCTGCAAATGATATTGAACTAAAAAGTGTTTGTAGTGAGACAACATGCCTTGATTTTTTAACGACATGCTTTCGTTTTTAAACGACTTCAAAACTAATCCTCTTGAGTATACCATGGAGTAGTTTTAAAACTACTCCTTTGTAGTCCAAAGCTGGGTTAAATGGCCCTGCCATAGGACATCGTAATGTTAAATAGACCATGTTTTTTTCATACGTTTGGGTTACTTTTGGACTAGTCCTAGTCCCTTGTGAGCTACATTTTACACGCATGTTTGGACTGGTCCTATTATTTGAATTACACTATTATTAAGAATTACACTTAAAGAATTTTGTGATGATCGGTCCAAAATTTACCATCTTGCTCATTTAAATAAATATGTAGTGTCAGAATTAAAAAAAAAACGATTTATAGTTAAGTATGCAGAAATGTGCGCAATGTCATGATTGATATTGTGTTTGTACAATTATTTCTAAATAACTGGAAATTTATCGTCGTTAGATCTTTTAAGTAAAAAAGATTCCTATTATGTCAATATCCGTATCAAATGTTGCATTTTTTTGTAAAAATTCGAATCAAAATGCATTCAGTAGCCGATAGCTGATTAGACCAAAGATACATACTTCGGTGAAAGGTATTTCGTACACATTTTCATATCAGTAGGCATTCAAACCTGCCATTATTGTGATGTGGATCCAGTGTTGCCAATTTAGCCATTTAGTGGCTAGACTTAGCCATTTTCACCCTGTTTAGCCATTTAAAAATGAGTCTAGCCATTTTTCAACTTGTTTAGCCATCAAATTTTTTTGCCGTTTTTCTTTTAAAAGAATAATTTTTATTTTATTATAAAAATTTATAAAAGTAAAATAAACATTTTGAACAATTAAAACGCCTTTGATTTAAATCACAACTTTTACAAATGTTAAAAATAGCTATAAACTATGACGCTGAAACATCTTTCAAAATAAAGGACCAGTATTCCACTATTAAATTTATAAAATGGATCAACACAAACATCGCTGTTTCTTTCTGGTTGCAAGTATTTCAATAAAGGGATGCAGGTGGTAGCAAAATTGTTTTATAAATTTCAAAATTTACTATAAAGTTGCTCTCACTTCTATGGTCTAATGCTGAAGTAGAGAGGGTGTTTAGCCAAGTAAACATCGTTAAAAGTAATTTGAGAAATAGGTTACATTAAGCAACCGTTAATTCGATTTTATCAAGTAGGTAAATTGTTTTACCATAACAATACAATATTTATATCACCACCACAATAGTGGAGAGGGTACTAGGCGTTTGTGCTGATGTCTGTAACACCTTAAAATATTAGTCCTTAGCCCACCTTTACGTATACCGATTAACTCAGAATCACTTTCTGAGTCAAATTAACGAGATTTGTCCGGCTGGCTAGCTGTCCATGTAAACCTTGTGCGCAAAGTACAGGTCGCAATTTAGTGATTATTTGATAAAATTTGGTAAAAAGGTTCTAATGTGGTGTAGGGTATCCAAAAGTCGGGTTTAACCGACTATACTTTCTTACTTGTTTTTTATTGTAGATCTGGACTCAAAAGGTTGGGTAAATGTTGTCGTGATTATGATTTACCTTCAAATTATTTAAAACTTATGATTATTTGAAACTACCCAGCAAAAACTTTACTTACAATCCTACTTTTAATGACTTCAAGAATTCATTACTTTGAAGCTTTATTCGCCACTTTTTGGATTATTAGTTAAATATTAAATAATAACTTTATTATTATATCTTAAATACACAGAAAAATTTAAATTTCATTATGACAATAAAAGTCAAAAAACATAGTTTTTTAATAGAAAAACTACACTGCCTGGTAGACTAGCTGGTAGCGAGCTAGTCTATCAGCACCGAGGTTGCGCGATCGAATCCCGCCAGAGACAGAAAAAAAAAATAAAATAAAGTAAAATAAAATAAGAAAAAAATAAAAAATAAAATAATTAAAAAAATAAAAAATAAAAATAATTAAAAAAAAAAATTTTTACTTTATTGACTTTGTGTAACTATATATTTTTATAAAAATTTTAAGTATAAAAAAACATATTATTTTTTAGATTATAATAGGCTAAATTATAAAGGATTACTTTTGGGACATCTCGAACATAAATAAGTACTTTTTCTAGTAGAAAAGTAAGTAGACGGCTCGTCAAATTCTCATTATTTTTCTGCTTATTTTGTAAGCAAAGTTTTTGCTGGGTAATGAGTGATTCCTATGAGATGAACAAGAACGACATCGAATTTTTCGATGATTTAATTTTTTAATATTAATTTACGTTTATTCTTATTTAACAAATTGATCTTAACTCACAATTTCATCGTTAACAACTTTAAATGAATTATTTCCGTTTTGTTATTGAATTTTAATGTGTTTTTATTTAAAAAAGCTTTTAGCCATTTTTTAGCCATTTTTTGCCGAAAATTTAGCCATTTTTGGTCACCAAGTTTTGGCAACACTGTGTGGATCCCAAACATTTCCTGAGAGGAACAGGTGCTATAGACATATCTCCAATAGTCGTTCGGTAGAGCCTCATCTGCGAAAAACAGGGACCAATCACTAGTAGGCATGGTTGAGAGTAGTGTAGGAGTGGTGCAACATTTTACATAAAAATGTGCTCGCTTTACTACATCTTGGACGCCAAATTCAGCATTAGCCTTTAGCAAATTATAAAATATTTAAAGACTTTTTCCGAATTTTCAAAAATCACTCTAAATCTTGATTGAAAAATTTAAGGAAATTGTAATTTCTTCAAATACTGTTGGCAGTGTTTCCAAAACTTGGTGACCAAAAATGTCTAAACTTACGGAAAAAAATGGCTAAGAAATGGCTAAAAACTTTTTTAACCCTAGATACACTTTCTTATTTTTTATACACTACACACTTTCTTCGTCGAATCGACGAAGTCCGTTTATGATCTGGCCCCAAACCCACCCAATATAAGGAAACACGAAAATTTTCACACTTCCATCGTCAGTGCGACGAACACAATCAACGAAAAATCAGACTTACACACCACATATTAGCACGTACTTCCACACACTTCGGCAGATCAGCAATATCTTCAGTGAAAAACTGCGAAGTTAAATAAGTACTATTTCACGGTATTCGTCAATACGACGAAGAAAGTGTATCTAGGGTTAAATAAAAAGACATTAAAATTCAATAACAAAAGAGAAATAATTCATTAAACAAATCTTACATTGAAATTGTAATTAATTAATTGAAGTAATAATTTTAAAATTAATATTCTAGCATTTTAAAAATTAAATAATCGATAAATTCAATGGCGCATATTCATAAATTATGACCAAGTGTTAACTTTTTTAAGTACCTATTTTAGTTATTCACAGATGATTACTTTCAGTATAAAAAATTACACTTAATTATAGGTAAAGCTGTAAGTAAATGCCAACAAACTAATACATTCAAAGAACAGCTGATTGATATCATTATATAATTTATTTCAAAAGTTCAACATTTTTGAAGTGGTTATAAAAAAATAAATGGAAAAATTTAAAAGTGATATTCAAATAATATCAGATAAAAACATGGCAAAAGCAGTTAAGACGTATAAAACACGCTGCAATCCATTTGAAATGCATTTCTACTGTATCCAAAAAACATCCATACAAAAAAAAAAAAAAATAATAAATGTGTCCTTAGTCGATCAAATTCTATTGAATATTTTTATTTTAACAAGTCCTTATTTAAATTGATATATATATATATATATATATATATATATATATATATATATATATATATATATTATTATAACCAAAAACTAATCTTTTAAGAATTTGTGTTAATTCTTTAAAGAACAAAGAATGGGTTTTTAATAGTTTGATAAGCTTTTTAATTATTTACAGAATATATCGTTCAAAATATTATCGACATTTAATTTTCTCTACATGCCAATATGCATGGTTGCATTTCTTCTATCAGCTGAGAGCTATTACTACGTTAGTTATGAATTGTGAATAAGATCTATAACTTTCTATGAACTATTTTTTAGTTTCTGTTTCGTTAGTTACAACTTTAGTTATGAGTTCTGAATATGCGCCGATGTCTTTATTATTCATCTCATATGAATCACTTTTTTTTTTTTAAATATTTTTAAGGTTATGTTTTACCATCATGACAACATTTACCCAACCTTTTGAGTCCAAATCTACAATAAAAACAAGTTAGTCAGTCAAACCCGACCATATGATACCCTACACCACTTAGAACCTATGCACCAAATTTTATCAAATTATCTCCAAAATTGCGACCTGGGTCCTGTTTCCAAAACTACAAGTAACAAATTCACAAGTAAAATACGTTGTTAAAAGCAACAATTTTCCAATTTTTGTTTCAAATGTATTTTACTTGTAGATTTGTACCTAGTAGTTTTGAGAAACAGTGCCCGGGACATCGTTAATTCGACTCAGATAGTGATTCTGAGGTATACTTAAAGGTGGGTCTATGACCAATACTTTAAGGTGTTACAAACAACAGCACTAATGCAATGCATAGTACCCTCTCCACTATTGTGGCGCGGGTGTTATTATTTTATTGTTAAGTTAAAAATATTTTCCTAATTGATAAAATCGTTTTAGTTGTTTAGAAAAACGGCAAAAACATTTTTATGTTTTAAAAAAGTTTTTTAATAGCTAAACAAGGTGAAAAATGGCTAAATCTAGCCGCATAATTGCTTAATTGGCAACACTGATTGTTAGGAAGAATGTTACAATGGCTAGCAGAATATGTGAAGAAATTCTGTGTTCAGAGACAATACTACAGAGTCTTGAAAGCAGTTTGTTGCCTCTATTTAGTCGTGCAAACATTAACAGCCTGGGCCACAAGATTGAAACGAAAATGTCTTTCGCATATTTAAATTGAAAACAAAAACAAATTATTGTTTTCACTATAAATATAAGAAAGAAATGTTATTGTCGACATGGTGACCAGGCAGTAAGAAATTCAAAAAATACATATACTTTATATGTATGTATGTCACCCTTCCCAGCGGTAACTAGAATGAGTAAAGAGGCCTAATAGAAGGCCTTATTTAGCTTTAGCAGTCACAAGCAGTCAGAAGCCCTTCTCGGCGCATTCCATACTTATTTATTTTTTACACAGGTTGTCATTGGGCGCAAGGCCTTCCACACTTCCTTTAAAAACAACTTCGATCCCTTCCCAAAGAAGGGGAATGTGTACTGAATATTTCAGAAGGTCTTTTAAAAAGAAGTTTATACCTTCTAGAAGGCATACTTCTGAAGGCAGGATATCATGCGAAGCGAATCTTTTAGAAAGAAGTATAGAGGCCTTCAAAAAGGCCTGCCACTTGCGGCCCTTTTAATATTTACCGCTGGGATTGTACGTATAAACATAAGTTTGTGAAATAAAATTAGTTTCCTGACATCCATTAGCCTTTTAAGTGCTAACTCAAAAAGCTTAAAAGAAAAATATTGTAATATTTGGTCGTAAAACATGCATATCTCAAAATTTTTTTATATACGTTTTCCAACTACATATAGACAGGGCTGGGCAGTATTTGAAAAACATGTATATGAAATACGTATTTAAAATACAAATACGTATTTTGTATTTGTATTTTAAGTACGTGACGTGCAAGTATTTTGTATTTTAAATACATAAAAAAATTGGAGTATTTCGTATTTTGTATTTTAAATACCCTAAAGCATGCCCAACACTGCATATAATGGTTGATTTTTTAAGAGCTATAGGAAAGTTAAAAAAACACATACACGCAAAGAAAAAACATGGTTGTGGTAAACATATTCTAAGAGCAACATATTATGATAAGAATTATGATTGTAGTCACCATATTAAGATTGTTATTGAATCATATTATGACTAAATATACTCTAACTATTACATCATAATATTTTTCCCTTAATCATATTATTATTCTGTTAATCATACTAAGTTAAGAAGTAATCAAATTATTGTCATGTTAATCATAATAAGCTAAGAAAATAAACATATTATTGTCATGTTAATCATAATAAGCTAAGAAGTAATCATATTATAATCATGTTAATCATAATAAATTTAGAAGCAATCATATTATGATACAGCACCTTTCATAGCTGTCATAAAAATACAAAATAAATTAAAATATTTTTGCATCGGTTTTTTATTTTGTGGCTTTTTACAATTTTTCTTAATGTTAATCAAATAGCGGAGTTCAATACAAGGCTTGCAAGAGAGCAAATGAAAAATCTATGGTTTTCATGGGCAACCGCGTGTGTCCATTTTTTCGATTTTAAGATGTTGATGAAATATCGTAGCACTTTTATAAAATATAACGAAATCTCTGTGTGTTTTGTTGTTGGATTTTACAAAAAAAAAAAACTATGATATTTTGCATTTGCAGTATTACATCACTAATACTTGAATGAACTCCGCTAATATTTTAATTTTTTAATTTCTTCAAACTTATTTTTTTTATGGAATTTTCTTTCTTTTAGTTGTTTAACCGCTCACAAATAAAAAAAAAACGACACAACTTCTTCAAAATTATTTTACAAATGGCGCTAACATAATATGATTAGAGTAAAAATAGTTTGATTGCATCTTTAACATAATATGATAAATGTATAGAAAGTTATCATGTTATGGCTATTAAATATCATGATATGGTTGTGAGAAATATAATATGTTTAGAAAGTTATCATAATTAGGTTGTTAGAAAAATAATTATTTTTCGGTCAACAATACTCAAAAAATTCATAATTGCGATAAACATTGATATGTTTACAGTAAGTATAATATTGTTGATATTGAATAAAAATAACAATTATTTGTGTACGAAAACAATATATTGTTACATTAAACATAGTGTTGTTGCCGTAACCATGCCCAACCATATTTTTTCTCTGTGTGTAAAATTCAGAAAAATGCATGAAATCTTTATTTGAATCGATAGTACGGTCCATATAATTTAATGTTTGAAGATTATTTCATGCAAATGTTGACCGTGACTGCGCCTCAATTGGTCCATCGCTTAGTCCAATATTGGTATACTCTTTTCAACATTTCGGCCGGTATCTCATGAATAAATGCTTCAATGTTGTCTTCCAATGCGTCAATTGAAGCGGGCATGTGTGTTTAGACATGAACTTTAACATAGCCCCACAAAAAATAGTCTAAAGGCGTTAAATCGCACGATATAGGCGGCGAATTGACCGGTCCCGAACGTGAAATAAAATGTTCACCGAACTCGCCTCTCAATAAGTTAAGCGTGCTGTGTGGCATGTGTCACCGTCTTGTTGAAACCACATGTCATGCAAGTCAAGCTCTTGCATTTTGGGCAAAAAAAGTTGGATATCATCTCACGGTAGCGCTCACCATTCACAGTTACGTTACGATTCGCATCATCTTTGAAGAAGTATGGTCCAATGATGCCACCAGCCCATAAACCGCACCAAACTGTGACTTTTTTTGGTAGCTCTTGCAATGCTTCTGGCTGATCTTCACTCCAACATCGACAATTCTGCTTATTAACGTACCCATTGAGCCAAAAATGAGCTTCGTCGCTGAACACAAGAAGCGCGCGATGAACTTTCTTAAGAGAGCACGCATTTTGATAATAAAATTCAATAATTTGCAAGCGTTGTTCGTTTGCAAGACAATTCATGGTTAAATTATAGACCAAAATGAAGATGTCTGACAGTGAAACAAAACACGAAACGTGTGTCAGCTGTTAATTAACGTTCCCTTAATTATTATTTAACGTTCGGCTCACACACCCAGGAACGATATCTATTTTTTTAGTGATTGTGTAGACATACACAACCCTTAATACCGTTCGTAACTATTTTCAAGAAAGAACCGAACATTATATAATATCGTTAAAAAACAGAACAATTGCAGTGATACTGTAGAAACACATTATATTTTAATGTTCTATAATGTTTTTTTCGTGTGTGTATTTTGTTTTTGTAAAAATGTTTTTTTTTTTTACCAGCCAAAAGGGACGAACATTAACGAGCCGAACCGAACACTTTGAAGTTTGTGGATGTTCAAAAAAAAAAAAAACTGAACGGAATTAAATGTTCACATCTTTTGTTGAGTTTGATAAAAACAGTAATATTTTTGTGTTCGAAAGATGACTAACAGGGAAACGTTATTTTTTTTTTTAATGATTTTCTACACAAACACTATTCGCGTTTGTGAATCTACCGAACCGAACATTAAAAAACGATATTTAGTGTTTATTTTCGAGCACTGGTTTAAACCAGTGTTGCCAAAAAGATAATAGCTTAAAAAGTCACCCGATAGATTACTATTTACACTTTTGTCATACCATTGCCCCTTTTATCATGTGTTGTTTGCCTAGTTTTTTTTTCACAGATAATAGCATTTTTAACTGATTACCAAAGTATGTATTGCATTTTTATTATGAAAACAAGCTTGCTGCAATACCTGAAAAATCTGCATAATAATTTTATATGTTGAAAATTTTTAGTATTCACATAATTATTTATTGAACTCTTTCAAAGAATGTCAAAAATATTTTTCAATCATTGCTTTTTTGTACTTTGTTTATTAAAAATAACATGCTAAGCAAATACACTTCCACTACAAATAATTAATCTGTTTTTGTTGGCATCAATTAAAGAAATATTGTCAGTAAAACCAACCATATTTATTCTTTAATTTCAACACAAAACCCGATTAATCGTTTATATTTGAACAATAGTTGTTTACATTTTCTTTTCTCTGCACGAAATTGTATTCACAATGTCAAAGGGCACATGCATAAATACATACATACATACAGACGTACTCATACAAACAACATACATTGTCCAAATGGATGGATGCAGTAGTGTAATTCACAAAACCCACAAATATTGTGTCTCTATGTCATGACGTTAAAACAACTACGACGACTTCGAACTCCTACAATAGAAATTTATACATGGTGATCTATAAATGCAATTTATAACAGACGAGTTGCTACTTGATTTATTAAATATATGTATGTATGCATGTGTGTATGTATATAGAAAAATATTTTTGCCATGAAATGTTTATTATACTCGCAATATCAAGCTGTAGGTTCTTTACTTCTATATTTAGTAAAGTTTATTTCAGGCTAAATTTTATTTTTTTTTAAATAAATATGTACATAAAAATACTTTGCAATTTTTTTAAGAATAAAATGTTATTTTTACTATTTTTAAAAAGAGAATATTAATTCCCGTAAAATGAGTTCTCTTGTACGTATACTTAATATTAGTTATAAATATATTTTAAAGCATACTTATTTGGTATGTTAGAAACACGTGTACTCCAATTACACTGGTCGGCAAAAAAATTCTTTTTAATAAAAATATATGGAATATAAAGATTTTAAGGCGTTAAGTTCAAATCCGTTTTCAGCTTTTTTCTGTCACCTCTAGTTCTTATTTTTATTGGCGAGAGTAATATTTCGCCCGAAAAAGGCGGTTCTGCTTATACATTTCATTTTAACTTAAGAACGATTTATTCGATTTAGATTAAAGTACCAGCAAATGACTTTAAAGAAAATGATTCGAAATAAAATAACATAATTGGTGCCAAATTGTTGCTTGTTCTCCTAAGCAGCTTGGAATTGAAATCCAGGAAAATCGGTGCAGTAGGATAAGAGTTAAGAATCAGAATGTGGAACAACCACCCTAAAAAATTTATAATTTTTTTAACAAAACTAACATAAATATTAGCAGAATAGACATTTTGATGTAAGAATTGTTCTTTACGACTGATGATCATACCATTAATATTCTTATTGTGGGTGGAAGGTACAAAAGATTTCTCTTTCGAATACGGCTTTCGTCTTGACAGGCAAACTTCGTATGTCGTAACGAAAGCCAATGCGAAAACTTAAATTATAAAAAGTGGTTGTTTTTTACAGAACTTGGAGCATTTTCTTCATGTGTTTGAAAGTTGAAGATAATGTTCGATTGTTGTACATATAGAGTTTTTAGCTTTTTTTTTTAATTTCCTAAGCTAATCTCGCGAAGCTCTATGCTTGTCTGCAGGAAAGAAACCAGAGTCTCTGGCAGGAATCGAACCCGCAACCCCGGCGATGATAGACTAGCTCGCTACCAGCTAGCCTACTGGGGCACTCGTGTAACACGAGTCGTGTTATGCACTTAAGAAGAAAACGGTAGCATTCGTGATTTGAACAAAATACGATCATTGACGCAACATATAAAAAGAACTAGAATATATTAAAGTGACCAAAGAGGAGAAATAACACAACTATTTTTCTCGACAGATTTCTTGTTCTCAAAAATTTATTCTTTTCATTGTTTTGGCACTTGGAGTAAGTGTTCTTGCCTTGTCACAACATGTTTTCTTCTCGAATACAAATATTTTTGTGCAGACTTCTACTTTTGTTATTAATTTGAATTACCAATTTAATGAAGCAATTTTATTTACACTACGAAATTAAATTTCGTAAATTCGTTGAAATCTTTCATGGTATTAATGAATTTAAAAAGAAAATCCAACTAATTTTTATACATTATTTTAATAGGGTTTTTAAAATTTAAATGAACTATTAATTAATATAATCAAATAGTTTTAAATTAATGAAAAAAAAGGAAAATTTTGACGCTTCATATTTTCAATGAAAAGTTTCACTTAATGAATGAAAACAAAATAAAGTTCTCTAACTATAAAATATTTTCTTTCTATAACTATTGTAACAATGTATTTTTAATTTAATCGTTGGCAATAGACATGAAAATTTGTGAATAAATAGTAAATTATAATGTTTTATAAAATCAATAAAAAAAATTCATCACGATAACGAAATAGTAATTTTAACTAAATAGGTTGAAAAACAAAAGCAAGAAATTCTCACATTCTTTTTCCTTTAATTGATAATTTAAATACACAAAACTAACGTAACAGTACAAACCAGTAAAATAATTCTGATAAAGGTCCTCTTTTCTTAAAGGTTAGCTTATAAAAGTAGAAAATAAGATGAATTAAAACGAAATAAAATTAATATAACTTGATGATAAAAATTCACAACAATTCAAAATGCACATTGAAAAAATGGCTGAAATGTATAACCAGAGCAATCATTAAACTAATAAAAAACTGTCATAAAAATTACGAAATTTAGTAATTAATTTAATGAATTTATGTTAAATTAAAAATTTCACTGAAATACAAAAACATTTTTATTAAAATAATGAAAAATAAATAACTTTAAACGTTTGCCTTTTCAACATTATGCTAATGCAATATTTGTTTCATTAATGAGATGACAAATAGTCACAGCGTTAATAAAATTTCTTGCATTAAGTAAGTGCAAAATTTTCCTCGATTTTTTTAAGCACTTCATTATCTGGGGGCGAATGAAACATTCTTCATTTATCCAATGAAACGTAATATAGGTTGACTTTAAATGTAATTTCATTGGATTTATGTCAAAATCCATTGTATATGTAAAGAAAATTCTTACAGTGTGTTCACAGTTGCAAAATAAAATCGGAAGCAAATTTTAAAGTTTCGTGCAGAAAATACTTGTAATATTTCCAAAGTTAAATCAGTTTAATTATCGTTTACTATTTAATATATTCTGAGGCCCTTTGTTCCACTATGAAATCCTAGGACTAAATATATTTAGTGTATTGGGTGCCTCGGTAAGCTAGTTGGTAATGAGCTGGTCCATCAAGGCAAGGGTTGCCGGTTTTTCTTCCGTAAGAACTCTGTTCTGTTACACTATAACAGGCTATAGGTCTTGATTACTATTGCTCGGTAAATTAAGTTAGAATATAATTATATAAAAATTTAATATTAAATTTATTAAAAATAAAAAAACGCTTAATAGTTTAATTTGTATGTCTTTCAGGAAAATAAGTGTCAAAAAATTAAAAAATTTATTAAAATCAACAAAAAAAAAGTAACTTCGAAAAAAATATAATATGTATTCAGAATTATGTTCGAATTTTTCGAATATTCGTTAATACACTAAATTCCTTTATACAAATGAAATAAAGCATTAACATATCTATTTTTAAAATTTTACTTACGAAATTATGACTTCGAATAATGAAAATTTTAATACAAAAAAAAAAAAAACACTTTAAAATTGCATACCAAATACTTTTGTCTGTTCTTGTGCGCGTTGTTTGTTATTGTGCTAAACATTTACGCTAACTAGTTGTCAAAGTTGCCATATCAAATTGTTAAAAATATGTACGAAATTTATTTCAAAGTCAAGTATTTATGAAATATTTGATATATTTATAAGTTAAAGAAACTCTTAAAGCTATTTGGTAATGAGCTGGTCTATCAAAGCAAGGGTTGCCGGTTTTCCTTACGTAAGAGCTCAGTTCTGTTGCACTTCAACAGGCTATAGGTCTTCATACCTATTGCTTGGTAAATTAAGTTCGAAAATATTTAACAAATAAATAAAATAATATTAAATTTATTTAAAAAAAAAAACGCTAAATAATTTAATTTGTATGTCTTTAAAGAAAATAAGCGTCAAAAATTACAAAATTTAGTAAAGTCAGCAAAAAAAAGTAACTTCGAAAAAAATTTAATATTCGAAATTATGTTCGAATTTTTCGAATATTCGTTAACATACCTAATTCCCTAATACGAATAAAATAAAGCATTAAAAATCTATTTTTAAAATTTGACTTACGAAATTATGACTTCGAATAATGAAAATTTTAATAAAAAACACTTTAAAATTGCATACCAAATACTTTTTTCTGTTCTTGTGCGCGTGGTTTGTTATTGTGATGAATATATACGCTAAGTCGAAGTTGTCATATCAAATTGTTAAAAATAAAAAAATATGAACGAAATGTACTTCAAAGTCAAGTTTTTATGAAATATTTGATATATTTACAAGTTAAGAAAATTCTTAAATTAGAATTTTATATTGTTATTGATCCTAGAATTAAGAAGACTAAAGTTAAAATCTAAATCCGAGCAAAGCGAGAAAAACCAAAAGAGTTTTTGCTAATTTCGGCTAGTACTTCTAAACACTGAAGTTAAAACGGGGTGCACATTATATGTGTTGCACTGAGTAACACTCATTAAAAATCACGATCTATGGATTTGAAAAAATGATTTAAACTAGATGATTTGCTGCACCATCGTCATGACTTTTAATTATTAGTTTTACATAAAACGACTTTAAAGGAAAATTGTATTCTTCTCTGTGATAACAATATATTCATAAGACTGATTTACTTTGCATTAGTTATATTTAGTCAAAGTTCGAAATTTTTTACTTATGATATTGTTGCAGCATATAAGTGATATTGTTCACATAAATATCTTTCAATTTTGGCAGGAAGATCTTTGTTTTCGCGATATCAAGCACCAGTCACAGTACCCTTATTTAGAAAAAAAAGAATTGACCTCGCGCCCTAATTCACACTAAACATTGGGATGTACGTTATCGACAATCACATGTGAGTTTTTCGAAACCGTAAATGGTTTCGTCGCTTTGCTTGAACATTTCTTTCCCATACAATCACACATTCTCCCACATTATGCACGCACTCACACAAGCACACATACAATTAAAGTTGAAAGTTTGTTGTCAACAATGTCGTCGACGTGTGACTGCGTTGGTATGTTTTAAAGATAGATGCCTCTTAGTTGTATTGTGGCTGTTTGTACTTGTCTCAACATTTATTATCCTGTTTTATTATTAATTTTTTTTTTTTTGTACAAACTTGTTTAACACCCACAATGAACACGACGTACATAAAAAAATTTGATAATAATATGTTTTAACAACATGTTCATTTATTCCTTGAAGGAATAGAAAAAAATGATTTTAAAAACAAATTGATTTTTATTAAATTTTTTATTGAATGTTGTGGTTTTGTGTGTTGCCAGAAGTGGGGAAAAAGTTGCTGCATGTAGGTTTTTTTTTCTCTAAAATAGAAAATAAAATTTGTATGCAAGAAAATTCTCTTAAATATGTAATTTGCCTTTTTCGACAACCAATCTTTAATTTTTTTTGTCAGCTCTTCTTTATACTTCTTTATAAAAGCACGATTTTTTTTTAAACAAAATTTTAAATTCAGTATTTTAAATTAAAAAAAAAAATAATTACTATTGCGATATGGCCGTTTTTTTATACATCATGTACGTTAAATTATATTGAAGAAATCAATGTTAAAGCAATTAAGAACGTTGTAGTCGGTTTTACCGAAAATTTATGACGATAAAACAAATTTGAGTCCATAACATATTTCTGCTAAACTGGTCGTGATAGATTTAAACTCAAACCTCTTAGGAGAACAAGAAAAGAGTTTAACAACAAACTTGTTCTTTTATGTTGAGACTATTGGAAGTTATGGGTATACGAATTTTAGACTTGTTCTTACAAAATTATAAAAAAGTTTCTGACTTACCTTTTGCGTTGTCATTATTTGCTTTTGTTTTGTGGCATTGTTTGTGACTTTCTGTTTTAGCTTTCTGAGCTAGTTGTAAAATCTATTCTGAGTTTGAGATAGCTTTTAAAAATACGGCTTACGGCTATTTTTTTTTATCGTTTTAAACAGCTGTACATACTGGAATGACGCTTAGGGCAAATACATTAGAACAAGTTAAACTATTGGGGTATTCACAAGGTGTGCTATCTTGTTGTATTGTCATAATGTTCTAACATTTTACAATGGTTTAAAAATATTGTTGTTGCTTTGTTAACAAAAAGTGTCTTAAATTAATAAAACTTTGCTTGCTATGTTTATTGTGCTGTCGTATTTAATCAGAAAAGACCTGCTCTGAGCGGCTGGGCCGAGCGGCTATAATTTTGTAGCCGTCGCCGTTGATGTTATAGTTTTATCCAGCTTAATTCCGAATTTTACCTGCGGCTAGCAATTTTTGCAACAAAACACTTGCGGCGTCAAATTAGATCGGCTCAGGACTCGATGTTTGGTAAGCAACCAAAAAAAATTTGTTTGTGGTTTGTTCTGAAAAATGGAAAATAGTCAGAATAGATCTAATTTAATTTATTAATTCATGGATTAGAATTAAAAAATATTTTGATTTTAGGTAAATATTTATTTTTTTATATTTGTTTTCAATCAGCCGATTTAAATTCAAAATAGCACACTAAATTATGAGGGGTTGTTCACAACTGTCGTATTTTTTCATGTTATTTTTTTTAAGACATATGACTTTATGACACCTTGTGAATCCCCCATATATATTTGGTTTAAAATGTGTTAAAAACAACAAATCTATAAATTAGTTAATAAATAAACCACACGCAGAGGAGAAATATGGTTGGGCATGGTAACGGCAACTACTTTATGTTTATGGTAACAATATATTGTTGTCGTATACAAAAAATTGTTATTTTTATTTAATACTAGCTTAACCCGGTGCGCTTTGCTACCCCATCGAAATAAATTTTTTTTTAAAACAGATCTCGTGTATTGACAACAAAGCATCTTGTACCAAATTTTATTGCTTTTACAGTACCCGTTCTACTGATATGCATACAAAAATCTCATGTGTTCGTATGGGAGGTGCCATGACTACTCTTCCTATTGAACCTACTTTTGAAAGATGTTGTGTATTACAGTGAAACTTCGATATAACGAATCTAGAGGGGGATCGAAAAATTTGTGGCGCTTTACATATGCAAAGACATTTATGTACCTTTCGTTGTTTTTAAAAGGGACTTCCCCGTTTTGTTTAAAATTTAATTTTGCTTTTTTCTAACTTCGTTGTATGGAGGCTATAGTTCAAGACTTCGTTATGTAGAGGCTTTTGGAAACGGGATTTTAATGACTTACACACTTAAAATGTTATATGCTTGTATCTTTCAATTATAATTTAGAGGCTTTTGAAAAAATACTTCGCTATATAGAGGCTTTATAGCTCAGAATTTCTTCGTTATAGCTATAGAGCATTTTTGTATGAAAAACTTTGTAATAAAAAGGTTTTTTCAAGGGACTCAGCTAATAATTCGTTATATTGAGTTTTTCGTTATAACAAAGTTCGTTATATCGAAGTTTCACTGTATTATCTAAGTTTTTTGAAAAAAATTGGAACTCCTTCATTGTAACAGTCCTCCAAATATGAAGAATCTTTATTGTCATCGTATGAGAGGTACTACCCCCACTTAAAAATTATAAAATATTAATTTGCCTATGTTAAGAGCCGGGTTATCAGAAAATCGCTGTGAAAATTTTGGGAAATTCGGCTCTGTAGTTTAGAAGTCTCCTGCACCTAACCCCTTAATTTTTATTATGAAAGGTGTAGTTTACCATAAGAGTTGATCCTATAAAGCTTGAAGACATTTGTCTTCAGATATTCGGAATTTAATAATTTCGTTCTATGGAAGGTACTGTTCCTCCTTCCTCTATCCCGCCGATTATTATTTAAAAATGTATAGTTAACTTTAATAGTGGCTTTAACCACGTTTGGATACTCTAGCGAAGATAGTTCTTGAGTTACACGATCCTATGGAGGTATTGCTCCAGCTGCGCCTTTCTTCTTAATTTTTACAACTTCCCCTGCGCCTATCGAAAAATAAGTGCTCCTCCTCTGTCCACCCCGCCCATTTTTTTATTGAAATTTATAGTTTACCATAAAAGCAGCTTTAACCACGTTTGAAGACTCTCCCTTTAATAGTATTTCAGTTGAGCGATATTTAATATATGCATCCTACGGGAGCTATTCCCCCCTGCGCCTATCCGCTTTATTTTTATTTTGTTTGGTTTGTTTCTGTGCAGCTGTTAAAAACAATGGGTCCGCCACCAACCGAAGAAATACAATTCCTTTTGGTGGTATTAAGTCAAATTTGCATAGGAAACGTTCATTTTAGGTTTTTTGATTTTTCGACTTTTATTTTTGGCTTTTCTTCTTCTTCCTTCGATCAAGCAATTATTGAGTTTAAGCAAACTAATCCACAGCAATTAATGTAACATTTGCGGACAAAATAAAAAAAAAATCATACAAATCGGTCAAGTAGTTCTCGAGATTTAGCGTGACTAACACACAGCGTTTGATTTTTATATATGTGACAGCGCATAAGGAAAGGGACCAGGTAAGGGGAACAGTAAAAACCAACTTCACAAAACAAGAGGTAGGGACGACCTACGCGCGTTTTCAAGGTTGACCAACAAGGTTGAGATGTGTCGGTTTCAAATGAGACCAATACCAACACGCTCAGTGATGGTACACCAAAAACACGCGTATAAAATGGCTCTCCTGAACAAAACCCTTAGGTCCCTTTCTATTTTGCGCGTCACATATATAGATCAGCAATATTATAGTTACCATAAACATTTCCGTGTAGTGTTGGTAAACAACACTTAGGACATTTGATGCCCTTTACCCCTAAGCATTGTGAACTTGGTAGTGTTTTCAACATTTCTGCTTCGAAAACTACATAAGATAGGACTTATCGGAATTCATCCATCGATAGAGGAAAAAAATGCTGATTCCAATAGTATAAAAACGTATTTTGAAAAAAATGCGAATTAGTTAAGTTTATCTCTCCCCTACAGAACTACTGTTACATTTTTTTTAGTACTGTTTGCATAATTTTAAAAAAGAATATAACTTTCAAAATATACTAAGGTTTAATTATTAATTTTCGTTGTGGGCTATAGTGTGTTGCAAAACTAGTTCTATCCCATATGGATTGTAGCAAAGTTCGTTTCATTCGAAAATCCGTATCAAAACTCATTCATTCGGCAGTTAAACTGTTGAGTTATTAATCAAGAATGTCATAACACTTCAGAATCAAAAAGGTTAAACTAATTTGGTCTACATATTTAATGTTTATTGCATTTTTCCAAAATTCGAATAAAGTGCAACGAAAGAGGTTTTCATCTCACCTACCCATGTATAAATAACTATATTAAAGCTCAATGCGGCAAGTGTAAGAACTAACATATCGCTTTGAAATTTTTACAGAATACATTTCCTGCTATAATTAACCATTTAAAAGGTATTGCATTCAAAAACAGTTTAAAGTCAAATCAGGAACAGTCTCAAATACATTTCGTATCAAGGTTGTAATAGGAGTCGGAGTTTGAGTCGGATTCGTAGTCAGAGTTGGAGTCGGAGTCGTACTTAAAAAATTTCAGCGGATGGAGTCGGTGTTAGAACTATTTCTGGACGACTCCACAGCCCTGGCTTAGAGGCAACCATTATATCGTATAATTAATTTTTTACTCTTTTAAAATTGGGAATTGCTTAATAAAATTTGCAGCTCTTGCTCATTCTCCTCTTTATTCTACAAATCACTATCTCTATGATATCTTTACTTTTTTGGAAAAAGTTTCTGTATTTTAATTTCAAATGTTTCCTAAAATGTACAATTTAAAACAGCCATGTCCTTTTAACGTTATATCGTCGGCTTAATATGTAAACCTGCTAACACCATTTTAACAAATTTTACAGGAGAGACAAACAACTTTTTATTTTTCCTATTTGCTGCTTGAGAAGAAAACAAAAAATATAGTTGATTTGACACACTTCAAGACTAAAATTGAAGAAAAATTACATGCTGGTCGACGAGGCATATCTTTCCCTTTCACACTACATCAAAATCTCAATTTGTTAGTGGAATAGGGGATTTAGCAGGTTTGCATATTAAGCCGTCGATATAGTTATTTTGTTATATTAACAAGAACAAAATATATTTATTTATTTTTTTTTTTTGATGTATTTTGTTGCTGTTAATATGTAACTTTATAACCTGATATTCCAGCTTTTGTGAACTCCCCTAATGTATTAATAACTACAAAATATTAAGTTAATATTCCTTGCATTTGGGTTTTTAGTGGTGTTTTTTCTACATTTTGTTTTTTTTTTTAATATTCAATTGAAACTTCCAAGAAACCGCGTGTTTTAGTTGTCATTTGATTTCTGTTTTTTGCTTCTTTATTTTGTGCTCTTTTCATTTTACTATTTAAACTTGTATTTGTCATGCTGGCTGTCTGTCTGTCTGCCTGTGTGTGTATTACCAACTGAAACTCTGCGTGAATGTGTTTATAGGTTTAAGTACAATACATGTGATTGGCTGTATATCTATCAGTCCGAGCCGGAGAGCGTGTGTTTCAAGTATGAGAGATCGTATGAGTAATCAGTTTGTTGTTGTTGCCTTTTTTATGTGTTTGACTTGATTTTCAAACTTTTCCTATTCGCATGTGAAAAGTGTTGCGTCAGTATTTATTTCGAGTTTCATTTAACATCTTGTCTTTAATAAAATATTTATTGTTTCTAAATTATTCTAATATTTTTTTTTTAGTTTTTTTTTTGAACCAGTACCACTAGTGGCTTGGTGTTTTTCTAAGAGAGTGTTTGTGCATGTGTGTGTTATTGAATAAATTAAAAGTTCAATAAACTTGTGTTGTCAAGCATATTTTAAGGAGTTTTTTTCTTAAAATTTTTTCTAGTGCTTGCCAAAAAAAAAAAAAAAAAATAAATAAAATCATAAGTTTTTCAAGTATAAAATTTGTGGTTTTTTTACAATTAAAATGTAGTTAAAGCGTACAAAAATTTAAGTAAATGTACAAATTTAGTTTTAAGAAAACTTAAAGGAAATAAAATAAATATGTTTGAAATACTCTTGTGATTGTGAAATAAATTTCGAAAAATATAGTAGGTAAATTAAATTAGGATAACCAAGTTTTAAGAACATAATTCAAAATTAATACAAGTAACTGCTGGGAAAACTTTAATTTTGCTTTAGTTGTACTCGTAGTTCTAAATATCATGATTTCGGCAATAAAATAAAATGTTAATCCCCCTTCCTTATAAGCGCCCCCCGCTTATAAGCGGACGCAGTTCTTTACACACACTTCACCTAACCCATAACAATAGCATCTCATATCATAACAAAAATAAGTGAAATACAGTTTAACCTCGGTTAACGCAACCCGATGAACGCAACTTTTACAATTGCAAAACTCAAATTCTTAACATTGGTGACTCTGTTAACGCAACTTTTCACAAAACAAAATCTCAATTAACGCAACTTTACAAAAAAAGTTTTGGTTTTTTTTTTCTCTTTCGGTTTGTTTTTAATTTCAAAACCACAAACGTACTTGCACATGGTGTATTTATTTGCCAAGGTGGGTTCGATCTTTACACAAATACATACCACAATACAAGAACCAATAGGCATTTTGTGTTTTGATTTGTTTTTATGTACAGTTTTTTAGGTCCAATACCTTAAACAATTTTAGGCAAGAATGTTATTGAACGCCTTAACGTTTGCCTTCAATGGGCGGATAAGAAAAACAGCTCCTTGGACCATTATGTTCGTCTTGAAAAAGCACCGAGAAACTGCAATTAAAAAAAAAAAAAAAAATTCATGAATAAAATTGTTAATTGCACATCGTGACAACATGTACAATATGTGGAAACGATATAAAATTTCAGAGTACAAACAGGCATATCGTAATGCTAGAAAAGCTGTTGTTTCCAAGATAAGGCATGACAAATAAACTTATTATTTTAACAAATTTAATACGGCAGTCGACGGCAAAAAAACTTGGAAGCAAATTCGTAATAGTGGCATTGGTAAGTCAACTGTCAGGGCAGTGGATGCTGACGTCAACTTGTTGAACGAAACCTTTGTTAACATCCCTCTGCCAAATGTTCAAACTGACTACTATGAAAAACTCACTTTCCCCGACACTAGTATAAGTGAATTTAATTTCCGCTGCCTAGACCTGTTTGAAGTAGTTGAAGGTTTATTTTCAGTTAAATCTAACGCTGTTGGCTTAGATGATATTAACCCTAGATTTGTGCGAATAATCTTGCCTTGGATAGTCCATTTTGTCACCCACTTATTTAATACGATTATTACCACCAGCACTTTTCCAATGGATTGGAAACATGCCAAAATAGTTCCCGTGCCTTAAGCTGACAATGAGTACCGACCTATTGCAATCCTTCCCTTTTTATCCAAAGTATTTGAACGACTGTTACATAAGCAGATTTCTGAGTATGTTAACGAGAACAATCTATTAACTGATCGTCAGTCCGGTTTTAGGCCACAGCGTAGCTGTATTACTGTCTTATCAGATGTGATAGAGGAAATCCGGGGTAACTTGGATGAAAGTAAAATATCGTTTCTGGTTCTACTGGACCATTCAAAGGCATTTGATACAGTGCAACATTCAATTTTATGTCTAAATCAAAAATGTTTAACTTCTCCATACTTGCTGTGAGGCTGATGTTGTCGTTTCTTATAAACAGATCTCAATCCGTCACCAATGGTGAATCTATTTTAAATCCGTTATGGGTCACAAGAGGTGTTCCACAGGGTTCAATACTCGGACCCCTACTTTATTCGTTATACTCAAATGATCATCCCCAACAAATCCGATTTTGTAATGTTCAGATGTATGCTGACGACGTTCAGCTGTATCTCAGTAGTACCAAGGAGCTTTTTTTTGGTCTAAGGTGCAGGAGCTGAATTATGATCTAAATAATATTTTCGTTTGGGCTGCAGCAAATGGCTTACGACTTAATCCAGGGAAATCTAAATGCTTAGTCATAAGCAAGAACATATTGGGGATAGAGGATGAGGGTAAAAAATTGACCTTGTAAGTAAGGCTAAGAATTTAGGTGTAACATTTAATAAGCGTTTAACTTGGTCAGATCATATTACACTAGTCTGTGGTATAACCTACGGCATGCTACGGAGCTTATGGGTAACCCAATACTTTACTCCGCCGAAAGTTAGATTACTACTTGCGAAAACATATGTATTACCAACGCTTTTATATTCATCCGAAATATTTGCTGGTTGTAACTCAGGGGATACGAGGAAACTTAAAACAACATTTAGCAACATCGTAAGATATCGGACTGAGAAAATTTGATCATGTGTCACTTTTCTCCATTCGTATATTCGATATTACATTTGATAACTTCCTAATTTTCAACAACTTAATATTTCTTTATAAAGTTATAATGACAAAGGAACCAAAGTATCTCTTTGGTCGCTTGCGATTTGCAAGATCACCAAGAGGTAAATTGTTGATTCAATTTAGATATCGTAGCCACGCTTCTGAATGTCAGTTCTTTATTCTTAGCATCCGTCTCTGGAATGAACTCCCTGATAATTTGCAGACTACTAGCAACGCAATGAGTTTCAGAAAATTACTTAAAGAACATCTTTCGTAAATTTTATTAATGATGTAGCAATATTCTATAAAAAATAGTTAAAACGTTATTTTTTAATTTGGTTTTTTTTTAATTATTTAATTTTTATTTATTTTTCATTATTTTATAATTATTTAAATTTAATTTATTTTAATTTAAATTAAACATGAATCTTTAACTTGATTAAGACCGCCATTCCAAATTTACCCAACACATTGCAACTGTTCTTACAATTGAGTTGAATATACTAGAAAATTAAATTCTTGTGACTTTTTTATTTAACCGAAGACCAACCACACCTCTTCTAACCATTGGTCGTACAACTTAATCATATTGTACAACAAGTCGCAACGAGTAGGGGGCCGCATTATAACATGTATTTTTCTATTAGTTTATTTGTGTTTTATTGGATTTTTTTATTTTAATCAAACTAAATGGTCAAAATTCGACCATAAATGTTTATGTAAATATGAATAAAACAAATGGAAAATTCATCTAAGTTTATATGAATTCATATGTTTCGAGCATTTATTTTTTCCTTAGTGGATCGATTTGGGATGGACCCACCTCCGGGTGGTTAAATTTCAAGGGCCGATGTTGATTTTTAATAAAACACAAACTATTTAGGAAATTATTGTAATTTTATTTTATTATGATATATTGGTATTACTCAATTATGTATGGAACAAAATATCGGCCAAATGGGCGCCGCGACCACGGCGGCACACCTCCATCCTATGGTCCACATTTTCGATGACTCTGAGGCATAATGGAGGTTCTATGACGTTAATGTGCCGAATTATCTCATCCTTTAGCTCTTGAATTGTTGCTGGCTTATCGACGTACACCTTTTCTTTCAAATAACCCCAAAGAAAAAAGTCAAACGGTGTCAAATCACATGATCTTGGCGGCCAATTGACATCGCCATTACGTGAGATAACACGGCCATTGAATTTGTTGCGCAAAAGAGCCATTGTTTCGTTAGCTGTGTGGCAAGTGGCACCGTCCTGCTGAAACCACATATCGTCCACATCCATATCTTCCAATTCGGGCCATAAAAAGTTCGTTATCATCTCACGATAGCGAACACCATTCACAGTAACTGCCTGACCGGCCTCATTTTGGAAAAAATACGGCCCGATGATGCCGCCAGCCCATAAACCGCACCAAACAGTCACTCTTTGTGGGTGCATTGGTTTTAGGCAATCACTCTTGGATTATCATTCGCGCAAACGCGGCAATTCTGCTTATTGACAAATCCACTGAGGTGAAAATGTGCCTCATCACTGAAGATGATTTTCTTCGAAAATTGATCATCCACTGTTGCCAATTCTTGCCACCATTCTGACCATTGACGACGTTTTGAATGGTCAAGAGGATTTAGTGCTTGATTCAATTGCACCTTGTAAGCGTGTAAATGCAAGTCTTAATGCATAATCTTCATCAACGACGAGCGTGACGGGTGCAATTTTTGGGCACGACGACGAGTTGAGGTGGACGGCTCTTCAGCCACACTATCGCGAACAGCAGCAATATTTTCTGCAGTACGAGCTGTACGAGCATGCACTGGTGTTCTCACATCTTCTACAGACCCGGTTTGCTCGAATTTTTCCACGATTTTTGCGATTGTACGCACATTTGGACGATCAAATTGACCAAAAAAATCACGAAGTGCACGATATGCATTTTGATTTGAACGCCCATTTTCATAATAAGTCTGGATAACTTTAAGACGTTGTTGGATTGTGTATCTCTCCATGGTTCAAATTGAGTAAGTCTGAAATAGAGAAATGGCGTTTAGGTGTTGTTCACATTCAACATCGGCCCTTACAATTTAACCACCCTTTATTTTATCTACGTGAGTTAATTTAATTTTGTAAGTTCAATAAAAAAAAATCAGAAAATTTTTCTTAAGTTGTATTTTTATTTGACCTTTAAAATTCAATATTAATTTAAAATGCTTTAGCTCGTGGTCAGTTGTATGTAAAATTTTTCCTTTATTTGTTTCCGATATTTCGATATTCTTTGAATATCATCATCAGGGAATGTTTAATTAAAATTTACATTAACCACAATGAAGGAGTAATAGCTCTTCATGTCTCGGCATCAAAGAATATCGAAATATCGGAAACAAATAAAGGAAACATTTTACATACAACTGACCTCGATCTTAAGTATTTTAACTTAATAAAATCAGAAAATATTAATTGGAAAACAAAAGAGTATCATAAAGTCTCCTTTATAGATCGTCATCCACTCAGGACATTGCATGCTTAATTTTATGTTTCTATATCCAATATTAACGAAAAGTTATCAAAGTACCAGATGAAGAACGAAAAAGTATCAAAAAGCTCCCTCTTATACAATTTTATTCACTCAGGACCATGCATGTTTAATTTTATCTTTGTAGGTCGAATATTAACAAAAATTCAAAAAGTACCAGATGGAAAACAAAAAGTACCAACCTTTTTCAATTTAAAGGTTCTTATTCACTCAGTAACCTGCACCTATTTAAACAAATTTTAAATTTATTACATGATGCACGGAAGAGTAACTTTTTATTCTTGACTGCCGCGGGGCTCGAACCCAGGCTTTCGCGGACAGGTTACCCTTACATGTTTCAATTGCAACCACTAAATCCCTTCAGAGAGTTTTGCCGCTTAACACTCATTTCCATTGACGACTGATGGCAAACATCAATCTTTAAGCCAAGTTGTGTGAAGCCTTTTTGGTAAATCGAAATCTGCTTTGAATGATTATCTACTTTAATAGAATTACAAGTTCTTCCTTACTTCGCGGCAGTAAAGAATGAAAAATTATTAACAAATTTTAAATAATTTCATGTTGTAAAATTCCTTTCTTCATAAAAATAATCTAATAAAAAATAAATTTGTTGAACTTAAGCGTAATTAAAAACCATAAACATTTCAACAAAATAACCACAATACTAATTAAATGCATTTATCTTAAAACCTTACATGAGCTTTCTTCTTTAATTGTACCGTTTACTTGGTTTGACTTAAGCTCTTTAATCATTAAATAGGCATAGACATTCTCGACGCAACAGCTTAACTGCCGGTGTTCTGCAATTAAAATTAAAATATACGTTTGGCAATTTATGTTATAAACAAACAAAATTTGAGTTTCTTTATTGTTGTTTTAATTTAAGGTCCCTAACGAAAATGTTTATTTTTATTTCAAAAACATTTTTTTCTATTGGTTGCATTAACCGAGGTTGCACTGTAAATGTAAGTTGATGCTATAATACGTAATTAATTTAATTTAAAACACGTATTCCTGTATATGTATTAGATTTTCGAATAACTTCCCAGCTAGCATTTTTAGTCGTCTAGGAGTCTACTGGGAATCTTACAAAGAGTGTTTTTGATCGTCGACGAGCTCATTTTTTAATTGTTGACGACGGGAGAAACTGTTACACGTGCTGATTCGCATGAGAGATTCTTCTATAACACAGCGAATGAGGCTTATATTAATCGTAAAGTGAATCGTTTGTGATGTATGTAGAGATTATCTAACGAGTCTTTCTTTAAGTATGCCAAGAGTCGTATGAGACTCATGTAGGGATTATTTTACAACTCGTAAAATGCTCAGCCGTATAACTGAGCTACCTAAAAAGGGGCATCAAGCGTATTTTTCATGTTAAATCTTCTAATTTTCATACAATTTATATAAAACATACCTTATGGTTGCGAAATCAACACTATCCTGTCGGAAAATCCTTTTTTACAAATCCTTAGGTCGGTTTGTTTTATGGAAATTGAATTGACAATATAATTTTCATATTTCAAAAACGCTCTTATTAAGTAATTGTTATATGACTCTTACAGAGAGTCTCAAAAGGTTCATTCCAAGATTTAAAGACGAGCGTGTCAAACATTTTTTAAAAAAGTAATAAATAAAAAAAATTTAGATGTTTTTGTTTTTGTAACTCTTCAGATAATCATCAGAAGATTCTTTTGGGAGTTGTATATTAAACATAATCGTCAAGCAAACAGCCTATGCTAGCTGGGTTCCTTGATATTTAAGGAAAAACTATTAATTAGTTTTAACTATGTATTTTAAACATTACATTATTTAGTGTTCGGCTCACACACCCAAGAACGATATCTTTTTCTTTTGTGTTTGTGTAGACGAACGCAACCCTTTAGACCGTTCGTAACTATTTTCAAGAAAGAGCCGACCATTATACAGTGTTCTGTTCTTCGTTAAAAAAACAGAACAATTTAAGTGATACTGTAGAAATACATTTTATTTTAATGTTCTATAATGTTTCTCTTTTTATGTATATTGATAAAGAAATCAACAAACAAAAATTTTTAGCAACGACCGCACCATGAACAGCTTGTGTGTGTATTGTGTATATGTTTTATTTGTATACAATTATTTTGCTTGCTTTTTGTTGTTTTTCGTATGTGTATTTTGTTTTTGTTAAAACTGTTTGGGTTTTTTCACCAGCCAAAAGGGACGAACATTAATGAGCTGAACCGAACACAATGAAGTTTGTGGATTAAAAAAAAACCGAACGAAATTAAATGTTCTCATCTTTTGTTGAGTTTGATAAAAACATTATTATTTTGTGTTCGAAAGATGACTAACAGGGAAACGTTATTTTTTTAATTTTCTACACAAACACTATTAACGTTTGTGTTTTTCACAAATCTACCGAACCAAACACTAAGGAGCGATATTTAGGGCCATTATTACAACTTGAAGTTAGCTAAAGTTAAGATTAAATTGACAGATAATAATGTGTTATCTGTCAAAAAGCGTCTGTTAACTGTCGGATAACAGCTAACGCCAAGTTATAATAATGGCCCTTAGTGTTTATTTTCGAACACTGTTTTAAAATATGTAATTAAAAATCGTAAACTTTGCGTATACTTGATATAAATTGAAAATTTTAAATGTAGCATATTTATATGGATTTTTAAAGTTACACATACGCTTGGGAAACCTACGACATAAAATGTGTAGGTGAGTGAGCGTTCCCAGTTTTGGGGATTTATACCCAAATTGTGGATTTTTTTTTGTAATTTGGGATAAAAATATCGTGAAAATTCTCAGGGGATTTTTCGGGATAATATATTATTATAAATTCCATTTTTGCAATGGCAAGACCAATTTGGTCAAGATGTGGGTACAAATTTAGGTATTTTTTTGCGGTTTAAAACCTTTTCAAAGTCTTGTTAAAATAGTTTTAGGTATGCTTTTTGTACCAACAAGCGTTACTTCTGTTGAACGAGTCTTTTTATGTAATGAAGACACCCAAATTTAAATTTGCAACAGAACGCAAAATAAGTTATTAGAATAAATACACAATTTAAAAAAAAATTCAGCTTGCAGTGACAAATTTATTCATTCGCCTCAAATGCACTTTTTAAACAAACAACATTGAACAAAAATGGCTAATGAATCAGAAGATTTTGATTCCCTAGTTTTTGAAATGATATATATTGACGCATAATTATTTTTCTTTTCCGTTTTCACGTTACCCTTGTTACATACTAAACATGTGTACATAAATACGTAGAACTCAAAGAGTAAACAACATTAGTTGTAATAATATTACACAAGTGAATTTATTTAAATAAATCAATATATGCCTATTTTCCATTGACAAAATATTATGTATTTCATATTTAAGAAAATGTAGGGATTTTCGGGGATAAGAAATTGCAAATTGGGGATAAGGCTTAAAATAAAACTGGGAACCCTAAAGTGAGTTGCAAAACTTTTCATTTACACTTTAACCGAATTTGGAGAAAATGCAAAAAACGTATTGCGCCTGATTAAATAGACGAAATTAAGTATGATGGCATTCTGCATAAATAATAATACATCAATCTATTAAAATTATGCAAACAGTGCTAAAAAATGTAACAATAGTTCTGTAGGTGTGATATAAACTATACCAATTCACATATTTTTTTCAAAATACGTTTTTTATACTGTTGGAATTAGAATGTTTTCCTCTTTCGAGGGGTGAATTCCAATAAGTACTATCTAATGTAGTTTTCGAGATAGAAAAATTTAAAATAACACCAAGCCCAACTTGTAAATTGATAAAGGGCATCAAGTGTACTTAGGAAAAAGTGCTTAGAGGCAAAGAACATCAAGTGTACTTCTTCGTAAATTGTGAAATGATATCTTTTTTTTAATGTACGTAGATAAATTAAAAAACTGTCATTGTGATTTTATTCAACCAACTTTGTTAGTAATTTTCATAAATCTATATATATAAAAGAGTTGCGTGAGTGACTGACTCATCCATCATCGCCCAGCCCAAACCGCTGAACCTAGAAACATGAAATTTGGACTAGCGATTGGTCACTCCCCAAATTGAGCCACACGCAGAGAAAAAATATGGTTGGACAAGGTTACGGCAACAACACTATGTTTAATGTAACAATATATTGTTGTCGTACACAAATAATTGTTATTTTTATTTAATATCAACAATATTATAGTTACTGTAAACATATCAATGTTTATCGCAATTATGAATTTGAGTATTGTTGACCGAAAAATAATAATTTTTCTAACAACTTAATTATGATAACTTTCTAAACATATTATATTTCTCACAACCATATCATGATATTTAATAGCCATAACATGATAACTTTCTAAACATTTATTATATTATGTTAAAGATGCAATCAAACTATTTTTACTCTAATCATATTATGTTAGCGCCATTTGTAAAATAAATTTGAAGAAGTTGTGTCGTTTTTTTTATTTGTGAGCGGTTAAACAATTAAAAGATAAAATTCCATAAAAAAATTTGTCTAAAGAAATTAAAAAATTAAAATATTAGCGGAGTTCATTCAAGTATAAGTGATGTAATAGTGCGAATGCAAAATATCATAGGTTTTTTGTAAAATCCAACAACAAAACACACAGAGATTTCGTTATATTTTATTTCATCAACATCTTTAAATCGAAAAAATGGACACACGCGGTTGCCCATGAAAACCACAGATTTTTCATTTGCTCTTTTGCAAGCCTTATATTGAACTCCGCTATTTGATTAACATTAAGAAAAATTGTAAAAAGCCACAAAATAAAAAATCAATGCAAAAATATTTTAATTTATTTTGTATTTTTATGACAGCTATGAAAGTTGCTGTATCATAATATGATTGCTTCTAAATTTTTTATGATTATCATGATGATAATATGATTACTTCTTAGCTTATTATGATTAACATGACAATAATTTGATTACTTCTTAACTTAGTATGATTAACCGAATAATAATATGATTAAGGGAATGATGACATATTACGAGAATATTTAGTCATAATATGATTCAATAACAATCTTAATATGGTGAATACAATCATAATTCTTATCATAATATGTTGCTCTTAGAATATGTTTACCACAACCATGTTTTTTCTTTGCGTGCACTAAGACGGGATTTTTCGAAATTCGAATATTTAGAGGGTAAAAACGGGAAAATTCGGTAACCTTATATCTCCAAAACTAAAAGAGATGCAAAATAAAGGTAATACTTACTTTAGAAAAATAAGCGGACAGGTGTCTGGTACTGTTTTGAAATTCGGTCCGGTAAACGGGTAAAATCTGAATTTAAGTACTTTTTTGCCATCTTTTGAACTAATAAACAAAGTTAATACCACATCAAAAAAATACGTATAACAATTTGGTACTTTTTCGAAATTCGAACATTTAAGGGGTAACTATTTTGGTTACTTTTTTTTTACAAAACATTTTCCTCCATTCATTGACATATTCGTACTAAATTATGGGCTACCACTACAATACTGAAATTTTTGATACTTCATTGGGGTAAAAATATAGTACCCAAAAAAGGAAATACGGGAAATTTGTCATTTTTCTTTAGCTTTTTGGTTCTACTAAAGTGCGGGTTAAATGCTAGAATTTCAACAAGTTTAAACCTAGAAATATAAACTATGGCAGACAAATATGTTCACGAAGAGAAAGGAGACGCTAACGAAGTAGCGGATGAAAGAATGTGCTGATTCTTGAAACATGTAAATTCAACCCAGGTTCGAGCCCCAGCTCAGCCAAGAAAATTATCAATTAATTTTCATAAAATTTCATGTTGTAAAAAATTCCTTCCTTCAGTAAAAATAATTTAATGAGAATTAAATTTGATGAACTCAAGCCTTACTAAATATATCAACAAATTAAATATTAACAGTTCAACTTAAAATCATAATTGTTAATATTAAATATATTTTTATTTCTGCGAGTAGCTTCTGCATGGATCAAATTCAAATCATGAAGGATTTTCAATTTCTTTAATTGGTTTCTTTCTTACGTTCCAATAGGTTTTCTTTTAAATAACCACATTTTTTTCGACATATTATGTTACCAATTTTCAAATTCGAATACATTTTCAAACCCAAACCAAAATCATTTAATGAAAAACATTAACAAAAAACTTTTATAAAGTTTATAAAGTTTTTGTTGTTGTTTGGTGTGAGTTCCCAAACGCCAGTCGCAAAGCAATTCGCTTTTTTAAATGCATTCAAGAATGCAACCGTGTTGAATATTACAATCTTACATGTCCTAAAGTGCACCAAAAAGTTATCGATGCGTACACAATAAGAAAACTGTACATCGTTAAACTTGATTATAAATTTTTGACTTTGTATTTTGATATTTTGGAATTTAGCTTAACTGTTATAATTCAAAATTTACGGAAGGCTCCCAATAAAAAAATTTATCATTTTGCGAAGCACTAAAGGTACATTTAAAAAAATAAGCGCACAAATATGCGCTACGCAAAAAGACATACAGAAATGCAGTAAAGTAAGTGAAAGAACTCTGAACAACTTTTATTAATAAAAAAAAAAAACATTTCAAGTGCTACGGCATTCCCTTACTGCGAAGCAGGTTTGTAAGGGAGAATACTACAAAATAACTGTATCAAAACATTCAGTGTGTAAAGCTGATCGTTACATGCAACAATTATTAAATGCGCTGAACAAAGCTCATTATGTGTCAAAAATGTATTGCTTCAAAGTGGGAACTCGCCATATAAAATTCATGTCTTCCGTATGCGCAATGGTAAGCGCAACTCTTATGTTTCTCCCTTACAAACCTGCTTCGTTGGAAGCTCCATTTTTTACTGGGCTGGTTATCAGGTTTAATGGTTATTTTGTTATATTGACAACAAAAAAATTAAATTGTATTAGTTTTTCCTTAAATATAATTTGCTGCTGTTTATATAACCAAATAAGCTGATAATCCGCCTTTCGTGAACAACACAATTGTTGGAAAAACAATCTAATTCAATATTTCAAATAAAAAAAAAAATAATTTTTCAATTTTATTTATTTATACATGAAAGCATTATTCCTAATAAGGCGAATTTATTACAGGTGGTCTTAAAAGCCCTGCTTATAACTTTTTTTTTTTAGCTTTACCATTTTTTGGATGTCAAATTTGTTTTTTATCTTTGTGTCTGTTTTGTTTTATTTCTATTTTTGACATTGTACAATGAATTTACAGAAACCAATTGCTTGTGGTTTTTGTACGAGTTGTACTTGTTGTAGTACCGAGATTACCTGGGATGAATTCGCATTCATTAAAAATTTTTAATTTCGAAATTTTCGAACAAACTTTTTTTATAAACATATTCCAAAAACAAAATAAATTTGTTTCGAAAATCTCGAACTTATTTTCGAAATTTTTTTTTGAACCCAAACAGTCAATTTCCTTTAAAACAACATTAAAAGTATCGAAAATCATTAAATATTATTACAAATTTTGCAAAAAAAAAAAAAAAAAATTGGATTTGTCATTCAAAAAGCATAAAATCAGAAAGAAGGGTTCCACTATTTGCAACAATCCCTATAATTTTATGCTATAAAATATAAAAAACTTTTCTTGCTAAAAAAAAATAAATTGAAATTCCAAAAAAAAAACTACTAAATTACAAAATCATTAAAAGGATTTTATTTTTTATTAAATAACTAGCTGACCCGGTCCGCGTTGCTGGCCCTAAGCAAACATTAGTGTTGTATTACCAGACGATTTTAATTGAGCTTTAAACGAAATGTACGGCCTTTAAAATTTTCCTTCCGTAAAGTTGGACCATGGCGGTGATTTTATAGAAAAAAACCGTCCAAATCGGTCAAGCCGTTCTCAAGTTATGCACTTAATAGAAAAAGTGGGCGTAAAAGTAGGCGTGATATATTTTTCTTTCGATGAAAACGTAAAATGGATTAATACGAACATTTAAAAGAAAAATAAGTCAAATCGATGGAGCCGTTTTTTGATTTTAGGTAAATCGAAAAAAGTGGGCGGGGCAAAATTTTCTTTCCGTAAAAACCTAAGTTGGACCATAGTAATCATTTTAAAGAAAAAATCGTTTGACTTGGTCAAGCCGTTCTCAACTTATGCGCTTAATAGAAAAAGTGGGCGTAAAAGTAGGCGTGGTAAAATTTTCTTTCGATTAAAACTTAAAATGGATTAATACAAACATTTGTCAAATCAATGGAGCCGTTTTCTGATTTGAGGTAATTCGAAAAAAGTGGGCGCAAAAGTGGGCGGGGCAAAATTTTCTTCTCGTATAAATCTAAGTTAGACCATGGCGATCATTTAAAAAAAAAATCGTCCAAATTATTAAGAAGTCATTGGTGGTGCAATATGAAAATTGGATTTTGCCACGCCCCTCCGCCCGCAGACCGAAAATCAGACTTCACAGTGTCACCCGCCTGAATATTCTGAAGATTCCCTGAAAATTACATCAAAATCGGACCAGCCGTTTTGGAGTCTATACGTTACATACACACATACATACATACATCCTATTTTATATATCGTTAGCTAAAATGCAAAAAGACGTAACTAACAAAAATATAATTTTACAGGAGAAGCAAAAAACTTTGTTAAGTGAAAACTATGAACATGTCAG
This sequence comes from Pollenia angustigena, assembly GCA_930367215.1. Lineage (NCBI taxonomy): Eukaryota > Metazoa > Arthropoda > Insecta > Diptera > Polleniidae > Pollenia > Pollenia angustigena. The sequence continues at coordinate 93,602,350 of OV884056.1, read as the reverse complement.
AGAAACATGCATTGATAAGTCGTCCATGGAATTCTGCAACCAATTTTCAAAGAAACCCATTTTATAATATTTTCTTAGAAAAAAAAATGTGTAATTACGTCGTTTTGCATACTTCAAACAAAAAAACTTGTAGTTACGTGCCTTTGTTTTTTGTTAATAAAAATGCAATTTTTGATCGCAGAATTGTAAAATTTTGTCAAGACATGTAGTTTTATAGCATTCATAATAATCAATCAAAAACTCGACTTTGAATTTTTTGTTAGTTACATCTTTTTGCATTTTAACTAACGATATATAGATAAGCTCAAAAATATTTCTACTTTTGGAGGTCATTTATAGGTCGGATACGGATGGCAGCGCAACTTCAGTGAAATCAGGCAACGCCTGTCATATTAAAATATTCAACATGTTTTTAATTTTATACTTTAAAATGACCGGCGTTGTCTGATTTCGCTGCTGGCAACTCAATTTAAGTTTAATTAAATTAAAACTGGTATCAACTTTGAAAAAAAAGCCATTTTATATTTCTTATGATCTATATTCTTTCATTTCAAATCAAATCTTTAGGTTTGCTTAAAAATATTCGAGTTCTAGTCACACAATGTTTAAAGAAAATTCCAAACAATTTCTTTCTTATTAAAAATTCCAAATTTAATAGTTTTTTATTCGATTGCGTTGCTAAGAAAAGCTTTGGTAAATTTTTTTAAGTTTAAGAAGAAATACTTCATTGGATTTTTTATTTATCGCATGATTTCATAATTTTAATGCAGTCTTACTGTGTCAATTACTAGTGGCACATTCATAAACAAAAAATATTATAAAGTTGGCACTACTGCATCACTTTAATAAATTTATGGGGGGAAAAAAGGATGCATAAAATATCTTTTAATCCTAGAATTCGCATGCCATATCAATAACGATTAATTGTAATTTTTACATTCTCAAATACTAAAACTTTAATACACACACGCACACACATTATATGCATTACATATGCAAACAAACAGAATAAATACCCTTGATAAAGAATGAAGCTAAAAGCAGAAAGAACTGAAAGATAATTAAAAGAAAATGTTTTGTAAGATTCAAATTTGGCACAATCGGCCATTGTTGAATTTCCTATTTGCCCTTAAAAAATAAAATGTACACACTTCACTTTACTCGTGCTCGTACTCATACACACAAAAACTGTTAAGATTATTTACTCGTGCTGCTTGAAGAAAAATAACTGTTCAAGTACGAGGATGGAATGGGGCGGCTGGGATGGAAGAATAACATAAAAAGCAAACCAAAACACTCAGTCACAGTTGCAGCGAATACTTATCGTTTGTAGTTTTTGTTTTTTAATGGCATGGAAAATATTTTAATAGTTAGCAGAACAATTAACCTAAAAGTTCAAAGGTCAAACGCACAAATTTTAAAAATATGTTTATTGAAAAAAGTGTACAAGACTTAAATAAAGGATTAAATTTTAAAGGCCGCCTAAGAATATTTTATTATGCTCGGGATTTACAAATTAAATCTTTTATTGAGCTTAATGAAATGGCAGCGCTGAAAATAACTTTATCACAATATGAATGCAATTAAACTAAAATATTTAATAAGAAAAGAGGTTTTGCTAAAAACCGTTCGTTTTGAAAATAAAAAAATGGTATGGTGAACAGTGTTCGAAAATAAACAGAACATTTAGCGTTTGGCTCACAAACCTAAGAACGATATCATTTTTTTTAGTGTTTGTGTAGACGAACAAAACCCTTAATACCGTTTGTAACTATTTTCAATAAAGACCTGGACATTAGAAAGTGTTCTGTTCTTCGTTAAAAAACATAACAATTAATGCTCTACAATGTTTTTTTTTACATTAATAAAGAAATGAGCAAACAAACAATTTTAGCAGCGACCGCAGCACGAACAGTTTGTGTTTGTATTGTGTATATGTTTTGTTTGTGTAATATTATTTTGCTTTTTTTTCGTATGTGCATTTTGTTTTTGTAAAAATTTTTTTTTTTACCAGCCAGAAGGGCGCTGTGCACAACAGAAACGAACGAACATTAATGATCTGAACCGATCACAATGAAGTTTGTGGTTTAAAAAAAACCGAACGGAATTAAATGTTCTCATCTTTTGTTGAGTTGGATAAGAACAGTATTACTTTTGTGTTCGAAAAATGACAAACAGGGAAACGTTGTTTTTTTTTAATGCTTTACTAAAAGTGTTTGTGTTTTACACAAATCTACCGAAACGAACACTTAGGAGCGATCGTTAGTGTTTATTTTCGAACACTGATTGTGAGAGTTAAGCATAAATGTGTCTTGCCTAAAAAAATAAATAAGAAGTTATAGTCGGGAAAGTCCAACCATGTACGGTGAAGAATCCTGAGATGTTATTTTTTTTTGGATTTATTATTTAAAGATAAACTAAATCATAATTGCAGAATATTAGAATTATCTTAAGTAGCTTTTGTAATTGATATTATCTTGATATCAACTTCACATTTGGTAATAGTATTAAATGTTCTATAGAACATTACTCAGTCAAACTGGGTTTAGATAATCTGAAACCAGATTTGTGCCAAGTATGTAATGGGTGATTTTTTAGCTATTATCTTTTTGGCAACACTGGTTTAAACAGCTGACGCACGTTTCGTGTTTTGTTTCACTGTCAAACATCTTCCGTTTGGTCTATAATTTAACCATGAATCGTCTTACAAACGAACAACGCTTGCAAATTATTGAATTTTATTATCAAAATGCGTGCTCTGTTAAGAAAGTTCATCGCGCGCTTCATGCGTTCAGCGACGAAGCTCATTTTTGGGTCAATGGGTACGTTAATAAGCAGAATTGTCGATTTTGGAGTGAAGATCAGCCAGAAGCATTGCAAGAACTACCAATGCATCCAGAAAAAGTCACAGTTTGGTGCGGTTTATGGGCTGGTGGCATCATTGGACCGTACTTCTTCAAAGATGATGCGAATCGTAACGTAACTGTGAATGGTGAGCGCTACCGTGAGATGATATCCAACTTTTTTTTTTGCCCAAAATGCAAGAGCTTGACTTGCATGACATGTGGTTTCACCAAGACGGTGCCAAATGCCACACAACACGCTTAACAATGAACTTACTGAGAGCCGAGTTCGATGAACATTTTATTTCACGTTCGGAACCGGTAAATTGCCCACCTAGATCGTGCGATTTACCGCCTTTAGACTATTTTTTGTGGGGATATGTTAAAGCTCATGACTATACACACATGCCCGCTTCAATTGACAAGAAAACATTGAAGCATTTATTCATGAGATACCGGCCGAAATGTTGAAAATAGTATGCCAAAATTGGACTAAGTGGATGGATCATTTGAGGCGCAGTCACGGTCACCATTTGCATGAAATAATCTTCAAACATTAAATTATATGGACCGTACTATCGATTCAAATAAAGATTTCATACATTTTTCTGAATTTTATGTGTTTTTTTTGAAAACTTTCCTATAGCTCTTAAAAAATCACCCGATATAAAAATTTTGGGGGAAAATGTTGGACTTTAGTAAAATAATAAAAAAAAACATCACATTTCGCCGAAAAATCCAAGTTTCGGAAAATGTTAAACTAAGCTTAAACTTAATCCAAATCTCAAGAACCAGGCCTTAGAGAAACATTGTTTTGAAATTAAGTTTTGTCTTCTTGATTACATTTCAAGAGGGAGTCGCACCTTCAATATAAAGCAATTATACCAGGCACCTGGCATTTTAATCTCATTAAGTTAACTCTTTTTTCAAGATATACCCTTATTTCGAAAATGTAGGAGATTGCACTGCATATATTCGCGTAATTAAAAAACGGTTTAGCTTATTGAAAATACTAACAAAATCCGAAATTCCGCAATAAATAATAAAGTGGTGTTGGTCATACATACAGGAGCCAAATTAAAGAAGTTTATTTAAGCGCCATATTTGTATGGTACAAGCGCGTAGGATGCTCCTAGATGGGTCAAATGTATGACCAACCCTACCTTATTATTAATTACGGAATTAGGTTAAAATGCCAGGTGCCTGGCTTTTGCAACTAGCACAGTGCACAAAATTACAATATCAAAATTCTATTTTAAGATTATTTTTTAAAGGTTGCGCAAGAAAAAAAAATCATATCTTTAAATAAAAAAAACATCACCTTTAAAGTTTTAGGTTTTTTAAATAACAGTTTGAGGTATTATATAAAAACAATCTGAAAATAAAAAAATAAGTTTTTGACTTAGTCCGCTTTTAAAATTTAATATTTTGCAGATACAGTAATTTTGACTTAGCTGCACAATCTCCTTTGCACGATTTTTTGTGCAGGTAAATGAAAAATGCAGTTATCTTAAATGCATTTACCTGCCTTAATGTGCAGGTACAATATTGTGGTTACCTGCACAAAAGTGCAGCTAAAGTAAAGTGTTTGATTTAAAAGTAAAATAAAAAAATTATGTTATTAATATATAAATTAATATTTTATTTAAATTTTATCTCAACACAGCTAGCACTTTCAGTTGTCTAGGAGTCTACTGGGAATCTCACAAAGAGTGTTTCTGATCGTCGACGAGCTCATCTTTTAATTGTAGACAATTTCTCGCACGGGAGAAACTGTAACACGTGCTGAGTCCTATGAGAGATTCTTCCATAACGCAGCAAAAAACGCTTATATTAATCGTGAAGGGAATCGTTTATGATGTATGTAGAGATTATCCAACGAGTCTTTCAAAAAGCATGCCAAGAGTCGTATGAGACTCATGTAGGTATTATTTTACAACTCGTGAAATGCTCAGCCGTATGAGCTACATAAATAAGGGCATCAAGTGTATTGCTCAGGCCAAAACTTCTAATTTTCATACAATTTCTATAAAACAAACCTTAAAGTCGCGAAATCAACACCATCCTGAAGGATAATTCTTTTTTACAGATCCTTAGGCCGGTTTGTTTTATTAAAATTGTATTGGCAATAGCATTTTCATACCTCAAAAACGGTCTTATTTAGGTAGCTCAGTAATTGTTGTACGACTCTTACAGAGAGTCCCAAATGGTTCATTCCAAGATTTAAAGACGAGCGTGTCAAAAAGTAAATAAAAAAAATAATAAATTAAAAAAAGATTTAGATGTTTTTGTTACTAGTCAGATAATCATCAGAAGATTCTTTTAGGAGTTGTATATTAAACATAATCGTCTAACAAACAGCCTATGCTAGCTGGGAAATAACAGATCATTTTATAGATGTATGTATGTATGTTTAATTATTTTAAAATAAACATTAACAAAAACAATGAGACTTCACAAAGAGCATAAAAATTTATGTAAAAAAAAAACAAAATATTTGCGATTTATATTTTTATTTATGTGAAAAAGTGGTCACCACATATTTTTATGTGTGCAGCTAACTTTGATGTTTTGCATGAAAATATTTTAAAGCTGCCCAAAAATATGAAAAATGTGCAGGTATACAAAATGCACTTAAAAAAGGATTTTGAAGAATAATTCCAGAAAATATGTATTTTGGGCAGTTAAGTCAAAGTGCAGCTAACTTTGATTTTTTGTATGAAAATAATTTTAAAATGCCAAAAATTTTGTGCATTTATCTTAAATGTGCAGGTATAGAAAGTGCACTTAAAAAAGGAATTTGTATGGAATTATAAAGAATAATTCCAAAAATTATCAATTTTGTGCAGTTAAGTCAAAAGTGCACATAAACAAAAGGCAGTTAATTCAAAACTACTGTATTACATTTTTCAAAAATTTTTTTTTTTCAATATATGGCTCTATCCCCAAGTATCCTCTTTAAAATGACATTAAAATCATCTTAGTTTGTAAGGTAGTTTTCGAGATATTAAAGAAATAATCTCAACATATTCTGACTTGAATACCGTAGTACCAGATTGGCTTTATGTTTGCAATTGAGGCTAAATACAGAATTTCTTCTTTTTTTTCAATATATGGCTTGTAGCTCCAAGTATCCTCTTTAAAATGACATTAAAATCATCTTCGTTTGTAAGGTAGTTTTCGAGATATTGAAGAAATAATCTCAACACATTCGGATAATTCGGCGAAATTATGACATTTTTAATGTGACATAACATTTGAAAAAAATTTTTTAATTTTTTTTTTCGTTCATATATGTTCATTATAGGATAAAAGTAACATCCTCACCAATTTTAATTAAAATCGAAAGGGGTCGCGTCCCACTTTTGGTCGATTTGACATGGAATTACTCTGGCAAATTTAAACTTGTAAGTTTAAAGGTGTTTTCTTTTCTGACAAAAATGTTCCATGTATGCTATCATTCGCGCGGGTTTTTGTTCTTATTCTAAAAATGTATGCAAAAATGTGGAGAGTTGTCGTTTTCCTTTCTAAATATGTTGCAACAATAAATGGCAAATTTGTTTCATTTCTTACCCGCTGTTATAACTGAGTGTGAGATAATACCCTTTTTTACATCTGCGTAAAGTACTTTTTTATGCAAGCAGGTATTTTTTTTATTAAGTTTTTTCTTGTGTTTGCGTACAATTTGCGTTATAATGTGATTTTTAGTTATATTGTGATGGATATAAAAACTTTTTGTTTTTCGTTTGTTTTACTTTTATTTAATAATTATATTTTTTTTGTCGCAAAACTTTTAACAACAGCTGACATTAATTATTAAAAATCAGTGCTGTTAACGCTTGTGGAATTCAAAGAAACTTAATGTTGAAAATTGCTACAAGCGTGGTGAATATCGCTTTCAGTATAAACTTTGCATTCAATATTTAACACGCTAAATACATATTAGTGTTGAGTGTAAGACGTAGCTATTATTTTGTTCCATTGTCATTTAGAAAAATGTATCACTTTGTAAGGGTACGTGTAACCTGTTAAATATATTACACAAATATAATGCATTATTATTTTTTAGAAAAGAAAACACCATAAGTCTTCGAAATAATGAACTTTTTCTATAATCGTGGCCCATAATGAAATCAAACCTTTACTAAAATAGAAGGGTTGATAAAGTTCAACATTTGTTGTTAACGTAGATCAGTGATGGAAAATTCAGTACTTTGGTACTATTTTCAGTACTTTTTCTTTTTAAAAATACCACGGTACCCCCACGTCCGTTTAGTACCCTTTTCTTGTTATGCTTCTTTGTGCCCCGGTAGGATAGCTGGTAGTGAGCTAGTCTATTAGCGCCGGGGTCGCGGGTTCGATTCCCGCCAGAGACTCTGGCTCCTGCAGACAAGCGTAAAGCTTCGCGGGATTAGCTTAGGGAATTAAACAAAAAAAAAAAAAAAAACATTGACAACCAGGGCTATTGAGTCGTCAACAAAAATAACTTACTCCAACTCCAACCGCTGAAATTCCGACTCCGACTTCTAATCTAACCTTAACGCTAAATGTATATAAGACTGGTTCTTATTTGACTTTTATTTTGGAAATTATTCGAATATTTTTTAAAATTTTTCTTGTCGAAAAATTTTGGAGTCATGTCACGAATTTTTTGTGGGTACTTCAACTCGGACTCCGGTACAAAAACCTCAACACCGACTCTACAACTCTGACTCCGCATCCCTGTTAACAACATTGCCTACACAAAATGTATTCTTATCAAAAGGTAATAGCAACTCTGATTGTTGGTATATTTTAATGTCAGATATCTTCATCAGAATTTTGCTGTTGAAATAAAGCCAGCTCGGTCCATAAATGGCTGAGAATTGTGCAATAAAAATATGTACTTTAGTTTTTTTTTCAGTTTAGTACCAAAATTTTGAAAAAAGTACTATTTTGCTTGTGGTGGTCAGTACCTTCCAAATTTTTCAATTTTCCATCACTGAAGTAGATTGTTTTCTTATAAATGACCAGCCTTTATAAAGTCGAGAATTTATTTTTATCGATGGTCTTTAGAAATATCTTAATTTTTTTATACTTCTAAGGCCCGTTTTCACAACTTACTGATAGCTAAAAGTAGACTTTAACCGGCCTAACAAAAAGTGTTCCATTATTAAAACTTTTCTTTAACAAAAAGTAAGCGATAAAGTAGAATAAGGTTCATCCTACCTGGTAGGTTAAAGTAAATTTGTAAAAGTCGAGCAATATTTATACGGCCGACAAAATCCTACCTTTAGCTATCGGTAAGTTGTGAAAACGGACCTATGTCTTTTAATAATCAAACTGGGTGCACCGGTCAGGGCTACCGCTCGTACACCAAAATCACGACTGGACCCCTTTTTGCGGTCTGCGACTTTTTTGTGAAACTTTTAAAACTTATCTAATTTTGTGGCGACCCTTTTCCGCATAAAAAAAATTGTCAAAATTAAGTCTAGCATCGTCGTCATATTAATTGAAGCAACATTGTTTTAGAGCCTGTTTACACTTCAACGAAATCTAGATGGGTCGAATGATTTCATTTGAAATCTACCTCCAAACATAGTTTGTTTTCATTGTACTTTCTGACATTAGCAGGATTTTGTTTTCATAACAGAAAGAGCTGTCTGAAAGTTTTTTGTGTAACACTTACACACATATATATTAAGAAATCGGCATTTTTAAATTTGCATTACCTTTAATTTAAAATTAAATAATTTTTTTTTATCAATATTGTTTATCCGTTCCACATCTTTTACTATTTTCTTAAAATTTAGGAATTTAACCCAAATTTTTATATTTTTATCACGCTTGAATTCTTAAAACTTAATTTTCATTCAGTTATTTGAAAGAAGCAAAGATTTTTACAACATGAAATGAATTAATATTATTGATAATTTTTCATTCTTGACCGAATACGGGATAGAACCCACGGTAAGGTACATTTGACTGGTTTTTTTTAAACGACTTTTGTTAAATTACTAACACACAGAAAAAAATCAAGTTAAAAACGTCGAAAACAAGGTTGATTTAAATTTTTTCGGTGGTGATTTTGCTTCATACGGGTTTCATGTTAATTCAACCTGATTTTACAATAACTGCGAACAACATTTTTTTCTTTTGATATAACTATAATTCATGTTAATTTAACATTGCAAAATGTAATTTATATTGAAATAACAAGCGGAATCACGTTGAATGAAAGTTATTTCCAGTTGAAACAACGTGAATTTCATGTAGAATCAAATGGGTTTGAGTGTATTTTAACAGTGTGAAGAAGCTTCAGACAACATTTGCATTTATGTAAGAATAATTCAAAACACTTATCCTGTAACACATGTTTCACTTATTTTGTATTCTCCTTTGTTAACAGAGAGCATCAGCAGAATCGCCCGATATGGCCATCATTCTACTTTGAAAACTTGATGTACTATTTAAATAAACAATTTTAATTAAAAGAATACGGGAATTGTCTTCTTTTTATAACATATTTTAAAAGTGAAAATAAAAAATGTACATAATTAAGTAGGTATGCATGTTAATTTAACAAGATAAACTTTTGATTTTAACACAAAACAGGTTTTTATGGGTTCAATATTGAATCCAGATTTATTTATATTTTAATATTTTTTTTTTATTTTTTTAACAGTGAATAATATTAAATAAACGTAATCTAAGGTTATTTTGATATTTTTTATTAAAAATTAATATGAAATAATGATAAATTTAAGTAAAGGGCATAATTTTTCTGAAATTTAACATGATTCTCAATCAACATTTTTCCATGTTAATTTTACATGGGTATTTTTTTCTGTGTGAACGGTATCCCTGGCCTCAGCAGTCTATTTGGAAGTGAGCTAGATATTCTTGACTTTTTCACTAACACGAGCTAAAGGCCTAAGTCCCTATTGCTCGGTTAATTAATTAGTCTGTGTTCATACGGCTCATGTCTTATTGACATGATTGCTACTTTGTAGGCGAAAGGGACGAGGGGAAAAAACGAGTACACAGATCCATGTACTGTCTTAACGTTTTGCTTTTTCATTCGTTGTCTTTTTTGTTATTGTTTTCAATATCAAAAAAGCACACATGCATACGCACGACTATACAAAATAACAAACATGTCGTAAACATGACATGAATCATTTGAACGCCAATTCATGTTCAAAGATGAAAAAGGAAGAATCTTGTCAATAAGACATGAGGCGTATGAACTCAGACTTAATAATATAATTTATAAAACCATTTGTGAGGATTTAATAAATAAATAAAATACTGGTCGAATTTTTTTTACTAAATTGCTCTTTCCGAAAATCTGTTTTTATCCTTCAATATTGTCTGAATAAGTTAATAGCACTTTAATTGAAATTTTTTGAACTATATTTTAAGACAAAATTAGTAAATTTTTAAAGGCAATTAGAAAGTTTTAAAGTATAAAAGGAAATGGTGAATAAAACTTGCACAAAAAAAAAACATACTTTAATATAATTTTTATTGAACATTCATTTACATGACTCCCTGTAGTCAGGCGCGGATTCAGGGGGGAGGAAATAAGGAAATTCCTCCCCCCCCCCATAAATTATAAAACTATGTTTCGTTAATTTCGATTATACAAGAATTCCCAATAATAATATTTTTTTTAATGTACAAAATTTTTGGAAATTCCAGCAAGGGTGTTTTTGTTTTTTTTTTATGGAATCTCTAACGAAATTTTCAAAAAGTATCCAAATCTTAATCCTAATAGTTATTTATTAGATATTTCCAAAGAAACATCTAGTTTACCGTATTCAAATACTTATTATTCTACATTAAATCCCAGCAGGTGCCATCTATATCCAAAGACTAAACGTTTGACTTGAAAATGCGTGCGGTTGAATTGTTAAAAAGCCTTAGTATTTGCAATATTTATGTATGTATGTGTTATATGAATCAGAATTCCATTCGATAATTTTTAACGAAAAGCCAGATTCCTTATCTTTAAGATATTTCAACATACAACAAAAAGTTGTTGTGTCAATTGATGCGAAGGCACTATCATCAATAGTTCTTAAAATTTTGACAAATTTTGGTCCTGACCTAAAAAATTATGTAGGAGATGGGTGTCCTCTGATGTCAGCAGAAAATTTTCATAGAATAAAGGCTTTAACTTTATTAAATTTAAAATATTTTTATGAATACAGGCATAAATACATAAAATAAGCAACTGTATAACAAAAATGTAAAGCTATTTTTTTGGAATTAATGAAATAAATTTTAAGTTTAAAGCGCGAGTTGATTTACATAATGGAAAAATATCTTGTGCAATTTAAATAGCTCATCCCGCGCATATATTAGTACGCTGCTGAAAATTATCACTGTTTCATATATCCGCCAAACAACTCATCTATCACAACATCTATCATTTGCCATTCAAATTTAGTTCTTCCGTACAAATGGTAAGATCTTATATTCATGAAGTTATTAGAAAATACTTAAAATTTTGTAATTAAATGTTAATTTTGTATAGTAAGGAGAAAAATTGAAATTCAAAACTTTCTTCACGATCGCGAAAAAGTAATACTTAATTTTTAATATTTTTTTCACGGTCTATACGGCTATGCGATGAAGAATTTGATATTCGCAAAAATTGCAAAAAGTACTTACCCTAATACACATATTGTTTTTAATAAACTTTTAAAACCAAATCTTTTACTTTTTTGTATCACACAAAATTCCCCCCCCCCCCCCCCTAAGGCTCAAGCTGGATCCGCGCCTGCCTGTAGTAGTAGTATTTAGTTAAAGTAAAAGTTTAAAATGCATAACATAGATTCCTATTAAGGCGGTTACACCACAGGAGTCAGTCTGGCACGCCAGGCGACGTAAAACGTGATGTTGTGAACTTTACGACAAAAAGAAACGAAGAAAAATCTTAAACTAAAAAAAGAAAGGTGTAAGATTTTGCCCAATTAAAAGTAATTCAATGGGCATGATACATTCTATGACCATAAACAGGACACACAAGTACCAGGCAAAAGAATTGACAGTTTTCTTTGCAGTCTTTTAATTTTTGTTAGCATAATTCGTTTTTTTTTTTTTGTAAACATATGTCAGGCATTATATCCATGCTTTCATGGTTTTTCCAAATAAAACAAATACACTACCAAATTTATATCCATTAGCAATTTAATTTAATTTATTATCCTTTTTCTTTATTTTCGAAGCAATAAAATTGTAATTTTTTGTGTGTTTTATTTGTAGCCTTTAATACAGAAGTATTTAAGCAAAACCAACAACAACAACAATTAATAAAATAGAGACAGAACTAAACAATTCACGATGCCGTACGAAACAATGCACCATTCACAGCAACACCATCATCAAACATCCACAGCTAACGGTATGTTCGACTCTTTAAGTTTACAGTTACGCGATGCTGAGACGCGTCGGTCCGAAATCGAACGAGCACATCAAGTAAGTTGAACTAAAATATATAATCTTTATTTTCCTCACTCCTTCTGTCCCTTTTCTTCTTTGCTACACAGTAGGGAAATTCGACAAAAAGAAGACACAATTCTACAGTTAGAAACCCCTAGTTTTCACGAGCCATAAAATGATGTTTATAAATTTATATACGTATGCACAAACAAAAAAAAAAATATGCGTTTGTATGTTTTCTGTAGACTCCTGCACTACTGAACCGATTTTCCTGAAATTTTCACAGTAATTTCCTTATTATCTGACGCATAGGCTAAAAATATTTGTAAAGTTTTAAGTAAGCTTGGCATCCCTATCACGAAGGCATAATTGAGGTTCAATGTCGTTAATCTGCAAAATTATCTGAACCTTAAGCTCTTTAATTGTTCTTGGCTTATTGACGTACACTTTTTCTGTTAAATAACCTCAAAGAAAGAAGTCCAACGGTGTCAAATCACATGATCAAGGCGGCAAACTAACATCGCCACGACGTGAGATAACACGGCTATTGCATTTCTTGCGATGGCTGTGGGGAAAGTGTCACCATCCTGTTGGAACCACATATCGTCCTGCTCCATGTCCTCAATTTCCGGGCGCAAGAAGTCCGTTATCATCTCGCGCACACCATTCACGGTAACTGTCTGGGGGAGGAGCACAAATGTTTTCACAATTCCTACAGACCCGGTTTGCTGAAATTTGCGCACAATTCTCCTGATTGTGGATACATTTGGTAGATTTTATTGACCAAAAAATCACGAAGTGCACGAAATGCATTTTGATTTGATTACCCATTTTCTTAAAAGGCTTCAACAATCTTAATGCGCTGCTCAATTGTGTACCTCTCCAAGGTCGAATTTGTCAAACACTGAAATAAAAAATGTCAAATTTAGTTGGGGAAAAAACTTGACGCTAAGGAGTGACTCGAAATTAACATCTTGCATTATGGTTGGACCATGCTTTACAACATGGTTTAAAATTCAATTCGTCAGCATATTAACCCCAATACCACCATGTAGAGGGCAGCACGATAAAAGCGGCTGTGATTATTCGAAGAAGTTTATTTTGTCGCCTTTGAATTTTTTGATTTTTTTTTGGCCGAGGCAGTGCCCCAAAGTTGAATACCGTAGCACCAGATTGGCTTTATGTTTGCAATTGAGACTAAAGACAGAATTTCTTCCAATATGCCAATCAATTTGAATGGCGTTTAGTTTTATTTGAGTTAATTTTGCTGATACCAAACACTAACACGATTTTACTATTAATATTAGTAAATTTATGGCTCGGGAGAACAGGGTGGGCAAATTGGAAATATGAAAACCTCAAACAAGCGCACTTTTCGAATAAACTTTGTATAAGTTAAGGCCGTTACACACTATCCCACAAAGTCTCACGTATTTTTTGGAAATGCTTCCTTGATCTAATTATTGCTTATAAATTTTTAAAAAAACAATAACAACTTATCATGACAGGGTTGCATTTTCAAAAAATACGTAAGACTTTGTGGGATAGTGTGTAACGGCCGTTAATAATATATTCAATAAAGTCCTCTCCGCTCCTGCCTACATAAATCTATCTACCATCAATAAGAAAAAATTTAAATATCACGACAACAGCGCCACCAGGGAATGAAAGTAGAATTTCCAACGCGTGTACTCGTTTAAAAATCGATTGAGCGGTTCTCGAGTTATAAAATCATGAACATAGGACAACTTATTTTTTTATTTATATCTAGATTCACTAAGTTTTTCTGTCTGCTTTAAATGACCCAATTTTACACTTTTAAAATTTTACCTATTTTTTCGAAATTCCCCCACTGTGCACTACATACATTTGTATCTGTTAATAATTTTCTTTAAATTGCATTTAATGCAATTCAATTATATTAATAAAAAAAATTTCTTTTAGAGATAATAACTGAGACACCGTTTTTTTTTGTATTTTTGTTACACAACAGGAAACCTTGGCACAAATTCGTAATCTTAGCAGTACTGGCAGTCGTCAAGATATAGAAGCCATTGAAAACTTACAATCTCGCGCTAGAGAACTAGAGAAAAAGGTTGGTTGGTGGTGGTGGTGATACTTTTATCTTGTTTATAATTAAAATAACTGCATTTATTTTTCATTTATGTACAAACATACATACATACATATACAAATTAACTCTTATATAAATCGCTTTGTGTGTCTTTCATCACTTTCTAGGCTGCATTGGAAAATGTGCGTTGCGAGGAATTACAAATTGAATTATCCGCTGCCATGAAAACAAAATCATCTCGTTCGAGTGACAGAGCAACGAGTATGGGTATGCAGAATGTTGCTTCGAGTGCCACGGCGATATCGGGTACTAGCACATCAGTTACTTGGGCGCCCACAATAGGACATCATGACGATCAGGGCACGGAAATTGACATCATAATGGCCAAAATTGAACAGGCACGTTTATCTCTAGCTAATGTATGTTTTATTTCTTTCGTGTGTTTTCTCTTCTAAACAATCGACTTGCATTAATTAGTGGTCATCTGTGAATGTCATTGTTTCGCTTAATGCTGAAAGTGTTCATCATCACAAATCTCACAACAACTTTAAATAAATTATACAACATGGAAGACTTTAAGGAGAGATATTAAAAAAAATAATTTAAAAGTTATTTTCTTTCTTCTTATTTTTGAATCAAGCTCAAGGTCCGGTTATACAAAAGATATTTATTTATTGTTAATTCACTACCGACCGGTAGCAATTTGCTCTACGCTCTCGAAGGTCATGGAGAGCAGGATCAAGCACCACTTGGTAAATTATCTAAAGTCCAATTCACTTTTGTGTGATAGACAGTATGGCCTTCGAGAAGTCGTTCTACGGGAGGCCTGTTAGCGTTTCTTTCGGAACGTTGGAGTCGTTCTATTCACCGATTTGGAGAAAACAAAGTGGTTGCTCTGGATATTTCTAAAGCGTTTGATCGTGTGTGGCACGGTGCACTCGTTTCAAAGCTTATTGCTTTGAGCTTCGAGCTTTCTCATGGACCACTCTATACGTGTTGTTATAGATGGGTTCTCATCGGAGGAGTTTTATTTGAATTCAGGTGTACCGCAGGGCTCTGTTCTTTCTCCTACACTTTTTCTTATTTTTCTTAACGACCTCCTTTGTCTAACTTCCAATCCTATCTATTCTTTCGCAGATGACAGCAGCACTTATCAATTATTTTCCTTTGATCATAGACCAAGCCTTTCTCAGGTTGAAGCTATGAGGCGGAATATGAATGACACACTCAATCTTGACCTTACGACCATCTCCGAGTAGGGTCTTGCGAATTTTAATGCTCGTAAGACTCAATGTTGCATGTTGACCCACAGACGTCTTGTGGAGTCAGCGTCATCTGTATCCATGGGAGGTATAGCTATTGAAGAATCAGACACTATTGATGTTCTGGGCATTTTTTTTATTAAATCTTTCTTGTCGAAATTCTTATTTTTATTTGTTAGCCGTTACCAATGTAACCGCTAATTAATTGCATTCAAGTGTCAAAAAAGCCTGCTAGGCTCAAATTGTCGGATCTTTTCAGCCTCCGGTGACCTTCGAACTTTATTAGATCCCGAGCGAGGTAGTTGGGATGGACCATTAGTTTATCTATGTATTTGACGGTATACTTTTTAATTTCTTCCTGGATGGTAGCGATGTTAAAATGTTCTGGGCATGAAAATTCAATGTGATGTTCGTTGGAACCAACATGTCTTTCAAGTGTTGAAAGAAGCATTCAAGTGTCTTGGTTTCTTAAAACGGTGCAAGAACTACTTCACTCCGTCTGATCTCTTCACTATTTATACAGCCTATATCCGGCCGAAAATGGAATACAACTCCCATATCTGGGCAGGTGCTTCAAGATCTATATTGAAGCTTCTGGATCGGGTGCAAAGGAGTGCGTTGAAGCTCATCAATGACAGTAGGGTATCCAGCTCTATTGACTCTTTGGAACATCGTTGGAATGTGGGTTGTGTGGCATTGTTCTATCGATATTACCACGGAATATGTTCAGCTGAGATGGGCGAACTCATCTCTGAGACGCGGGTGCATGCCCGTAGTACTCGCCTTTCCAGCAGATCACATCCGTTTGGGTTCGACTGTCCAATGCATCATACAACGCATTACAGGGAAAATTCGTTTCTTGGTCGAACTTGGTCGTATGTGGAATAGACTCCCGGCAGAAGTCTTCCCAGTCGGCTACAATTTGGAAAAATTCAAATTAAATGTCCACAAATACTACTCCCTCTTTCCTTCTCCCCATAACCTATTTTCCTTATCCAAACAGAATGCATTGCATTAGTAGGGGGCATCCCCTGAGTGTTGGATCAAAGTAAAAAAAAGACAGAGATTAAATTTATAAGAATAATATAGGAAATTGAATAAATTTTGAAAAATGTAATAGAATAATTTTTGTTTCCTGTGTTTATTTTTATTATTTTTCATGCTGTCAATAGTTGTTGTTTAATTTAAATTATCTTTTTTAAAAATTAGTTTTTTAAAATATATAAACCTTAGATCCCTGAAGTAGCTGTCCATTGTGGCAGCGAAATATTGGGTTAACAATAAATAAATATCTTTTGTATAACCAGACCTTGAGCTTGATTCCAAAATAAGAAGAAATAAAATTTAAAAGGTCGAAGAAAATAGACTGAATAATTTAAATGTTATTTTCTGTTTCTTAAATTTAGATTTTGATATATTTGTTTGGGTTATCTATTATTTCGAAAACGGTAGCCATGAATAACTTTTTTCAAATTAGAAGAAACACAAAAACATATTGTATAACATGACCTTCACAAAGTAAGATTGTCCTTTATCCATGGAACCATGTCGACGATAACGTCATTTTCGACCTTGAATACCTAAAACCAAGTTATCGCTATTAGATCGTTCCAGCATTTAACACTCTTACTGAAGCATTAACTAAAATATTTCTGCAAAAACACTTCGAGAATAAGTGTAAATACTGTAGTTGTCTGATCCATGCTTGGACGCGTGAGGTCGATCCGACAACAAGTTGAAAATATTTAGTTGAGTACCTGCCATGTTGGTTAATCTCAGGGTGATTATTACCACAGTATGAATAGACAATGCGTTTGTTATCCACTCTGGTGTGTGAGAAAAACCAACACACACACACACACACTGCTAGCAATTTGAGTGAACAATCCAGAAAGATTATAAACTCGCCCCTTGTTTTGGAGCTTTATCCCCTTATGAAAAAAGTATCTTCGTTAATTAAAGAGCATGAAGCACATTTTCAAAAGAGTAGTCAATCTTATCTTGCTCTTCATCACCTCATTAACATCTTCACCGATTATTTCCAACACATTTGTCATTCTTCATTCACTCAAACTTGTGGAAGGTGCGTTCGACACAACCATCAATACATTCACCGGGAGAGTCTTCATTTCATCATTCATTCATCATACATGGTGTGGACACCCGATTCCCTGCCCCTCATTTTTTCACCGAAATTATTCTTCATCCATAATCATGTTGCTCTACATCCTCTTTACCCTTCATCTCGTCATCATCGCCCATTTGGATATCTCTTTAAATGTAACTCTCGTGAAGAAGTTATCTAGTTGTGGGTAAGTTTTTCTTTTCATGAAAAATTATACTTCCGCAAAGACAATCTTCCTGAAAGACAAAAAGCATTTCGCGCAAAAAGTGTACTAGCAAAGTCAACAGCCAATAGTCAGTTCGGTGCCTGCTCACCGGAGGCTACAGACTCCCGTGTACCTCTGGTCAGCCGCGATCTAAAGAGATCGAGCAGATCTCCTGTGATCTGTCAATTCAGGTATTGGCTGCAACTTATTATGCTCAGGAGGATGCAACACCACAAGGTTAAATATCCTCAATATGATCCGTAAAACCCAAGGGGTAGTTGAGCCATGGTGGAGCTCAACCACTTGGAGAGTGATTAATACACTAACCAAATGCCCCTGTGTGAGTTACAACTCATTTGCACACACAGGTAGCAATTCTTGAGTATATAGAACCGCCTAAGAATATACACTCACCCCTTGTTTATGGGCCGAAGTTAGCATCTATCGAATAGCAGCAGCACCTAGGGACCTTCCATGGACCGAACTTAAACTACAAAGTGAAAGATCAGCCACTACGTGCCGTCCTGAATAGTATCCCTTCCAAACATAATTAACCTGAAATACAGGAAGCATTTCTCGTAAGAAGCATCCCAGTAAAAAATTAAGCTTACTGGTAAGCAGTTTAGTAAGGGAGAGAAGCACAATACCTCCTTACAAACCTGCTTACAAGAGGCATGATTTTTATATGACAAATTCCCACTTAGAAGCACTCCTTTTTTTCTCTCTGCTAAAAAAACAATTTGATGAATGATTGCGTTATAAAAAAATTTAATTTCTATGTTCAGTAATATTTAGGGAATGATTGTAAACACATTCTAAAACCATTGCAATTCAACCTGCTTCCA
Source organism: Pollenia angustigena (assembly GCA_930367215.1). NCBI lineage: Eukaryota > Metazoa > Arthropoda > Insecta > Diptera > Polleniidae > Pollenia > Pollenia angustigena. The sequence continues at coordinate 93,583,567 of OV884056.1, read as the reverse complement.
TGTAATTGAATAACAGAAGCACTAAGAACATTATTCGTGAATTTTTTCTTTAAAATAATGATTTTGATTATTTACTTACAACCTGCTTACTTGTTGGCGCTAATAAATCAGTGCAAGTGAAACTCTCTTATTGGTTTAAAATTTGTTTTAACCAGCAATTCTATAATTCAGTAAACATTTAAACCATCTCTTAACGCAGAAAATCGCGAGTTTAAACTACCAATACAAACCATATGAATTTGGCAACATTTATCGTAGTGCTGCCACATTATTATTTTTTGCACTACATATAATGCATGGGGCACTGATTTACAGCTGTTAAGTTTAAGCTACATATATATTTAAGTTTAGTTCAACTAAACCAACGTTTAAACATTCATTGATTTATTAGCCGTTATAAGGGATAATACGAAGTTATTCAATCATTAAATTAAAAATGCACTAAAATGGTATTCGCTTCTCTGCTGTTTCTTATCAGCGCTCATGTAGTTTTCGTGCTTCCAGAAACATAAATCTTTTTTAATGGGGTTACCTCACCAGTAGTCAGACCGGCTTACGCCGCGGGCCATTGACTTTCTTAGCACCATAAATTTATAGTTATGAGGTACAACTTCGAGTTCAATGAAATCCAATGGACCCCAAGAAACTCTGCATTTCCCTAGTTTCATTGGCGTTAACAAGTAGAATTCACATCCATTTAAATATATGAGATTCCGAAGAATGATAGTACACTTCAAAGTAAAATACATAACCAAGGCAGAATAGCTCAATTGTCACCTTGCTGATCCCACGGATAGACCACAACCTGATTTTCCCTAGAGTATGTAACACCAAAAGATAAAATGTCCTTAAGATGATCCCTAAAACCACCGGGGGAGTCGAGCTGACAGTTTCACTTAATAATCTAATCTTAAGCCCGAAATTTAATTTTCTAAATGTCTATTGGATCCGAAAAAGAGATAATAAAAACGCGCTGTCAGTCGTTATAGATTTTATTAAATAAATAGTGACTCACATGTGACTCTATATTGCGAATGCCACACTGCATTATTATGATAAATGAACAATTTATGATTGTATATTGTGGAGATGTCTTAAATTTTAAATCATCATATCGCTCTTTTGCTGCAACGCCAAGATAGCTCAAAAAAATACATTTAGAATTAACGTGTTTAAAGTTTTTGATTTGCTTGCACAGTCTGGGTTTACACAATGAAAGTTTTCTTTCAGAAAGTCTGACTTTATAGGTGAGAGGGGAAGAGAACAGGCTATTCTTCTCTCCCCTCTCACCCATAAACTCAAACTTTCTGAAAGAAAACTTTCATAGTGTGAACCCAGACACTTAGAAAAAATAACGACATATTTTCTTTAAACGGTGAAATTTATAAAAGATATAAACATGAATTTTATTCAAAATATAAAGAAAAACACAGCGAACAATTCTGCAAAACTAACTCCAAAATGGCATTTTTTTTAGCTATGACGACGTTGCAGCAAATGAGCGATATGTGTATTTGTAATGCATTCACGAAAATTGAATAAGAAGAATAATTAATAAGAATTTATAATGTTTTTATCACCCAATCTTTGTGAGACGAACAAATTATTCATATAAAACTCAATTATTCATATAAAATTTCAATTGAGTTATTGTTCAAATAGTACGAAATTTTTATTCAATTGAGTAAAATTAAAATGCAACACTGTCACAAATGTGTTTAGTGAGCAAAACACAACTTAGTGCCGGCTCACACACGTCAAGTTTTACACGTCAAGTCTTCAGTTTTTAGGAGAGAGGGGAAAAATGGAATTCTCTTTCCCCTTCTCTCCTAAAAGCTCAAGACTTGACGTCTGTGAACCAGCACTTACTTAACAAAGTGTCTACAAAACAAAGGTTCATTCATTAGGTCAGCGCAAAAGTCAGAAGTTTTTGTTGTTTATTCTTTAAAGATGTCAAAAGTTGTTTACATTTTGCTTGATTTAATAGCTAATTGAATTAGTTAAATTTTGTATGTGTGAACAGAAAGATAATTTTGTCAATAAACCGAATATTAACTCAATAAAAAATGTATATCTGTACACCACATTAAGAAGTTATCGGCGGTGGCTTCAATTCGCATTTTAGACGATCGGATTGTTTCTCTGGAGGTTGGCAAAACTACAACAAGTACAACTATTAAAAACAACATTGTATTTTTATTGTTGCCTTACTTCAAAACCACAAGCAACTATTGACATTTTTCTCTCTAAGTCATCTTCCAGACTTACAATTTTTGTTGCTGCACTTATTGAGTTTTTGGATGAGAGGGGTGAGAAGATTTTCTACTTGAAGTTGGCTGTAGGTGTATATGAATTTATATATAAAATATAAAAAGGACAAGAAAAATATGCAAAAATTGCTATTCTAAAATTTCATAATCTGGGCAATAGTGAACATTCAAACCAGAATTTAAAAAGCAACCAAAATTGCATGTGTGGTTCATGAATAAGTAAAAAAAGTAGCACATCTGTGCTACCTATAACGTGAATCTGCCTTGGGCATAATCTTATATTCGCGTTTTTATTTTTTAAGAACTTGAAAAAATTGTTTTTAGAAAAATTTATGTACAAAACGTTTTTATCTCACGGCACTCATTTAAAACCATACAAAATCAATAATATTCTTTAATCTTTCCTCGTAATCCTAATAGAAAAACATGAATTTCATTAACGGATCGAATAACTTCTGCCATAGATATGTATGTTTCTAACAAAACTATTTCATTTAATTACACTTTAGGATAATCGAGTTTTGGCCGAATTGGAAAATCCAAGAACATCAGCTGGTTTATCATCCATGCCCACAAGTTCCATATTGAATACAACAAATAGCGAATTTAAAACCATATCAAAAACTGGTAATTTCCAACAACTACATTCAAATAAATTGCAATATTTAAATATTTATTTTATTTTCTAGAACTTGAAGAAGAACTGAATCGTTATAAGAGAGCTGTACTGGGTGGTAGTAGTGGTGTTTCGAGCGGAGCGGTGGGCAGTAGTGCCTACACCGGTTACTCGTCCGCTCTAACCTCTACTCTACCAAATGGTGGCGGTGGTGGTAGCGGTACCGGTAATACCGGTGTGGTTTCAAGTCATTCGGGTACTACGTCAACAGGGCACGGTCCCGGTTATTCATCCATATCGGCCTTGGTGCCAAATTCAATCGGTGGCATTTCCTCAAGTCTTAGTAGTCATGCAATAACGGCTGCCTCTGCATATGGAGCGGCCGGAAGTGGACCAGGCACATCAGCTGTTGATAAGCTGTTGAGCGGAACAAGTGGAATCACTGGCATTCCACAATTGCCGGTAAATATTCATACGATGAAGTCTATGCCATCAGCATTAAGTCAGGTAAACTACAAGAATTCTTTACATTTCAATCAAAACGAAAAACCAATTCCTAGACACTCGAAACAGACATTTTAGAAAATGCATTTCTATTGTTTAAAAAATTCATAAATACATAATACTAATCACTCCAGCATTTTAGTTGAACTTATTAAAATTAAACGTTTCTATAATTTTTTTTAAAAAGTAATGATTATAACATTCATTCTGTTTTTCACGGGGTGTAAAAGTGCTGATTTACACGCTTGGTTTTGACCGTCAAATCATGAAATTAAAGAAGACCTAAAAACTCAAGACTATTCGGCTTAAGCTGAAGGGCCACACCATGCGTTCATGCAACGCGTTTTTAGTGCCAACTTTTTTTTTCTCAGAACATAACTAAAATTTCTTTCATGAAAAAATAATGCAATCTATATAACGAAATATTTTTCTTTTATAAAATTTTTTTTTTACAAAAAATTTGTAAAAAGGAATCCACCACACAAACATATTTATCGATAACATTGAAAATAAAATATTATTTGTCCATGCCTATCGAATGGCTAACAGCTGGCATTTTTATGATGTCGCATACAAATCATTTAATACGTAGAGGCGAAAACGCGTGGATGTGGATTTCAGCTTAAAACCTGAAGCGTGTGAATTAGCTTATACATAATAATCAAATAAATTGCTTTTAAACATTAAAAAAAACATTAAGGTTTGCTCTAACGCTTGATTCACCCATGCGTTCTAAACAATATTTATGTCCGGACAAAATTTTTTTATATATTTTTGTAAAGTCATATGTTTTAAAATAATAACAAGAACTATATGTGAACGTCTTATTTTTGAGAGAGAGAATAATTATTTGGTTCGGCAAGGTTTTTTCTTGAATTGGTTTAATTTTAAGTGGGCAACAGAATAGTCGCTGTAGTAAAATGTTACGAAAAGCGCTGCAAGCTGTCAAAAGTTAAAAATGGCAGTTTCAAAGAGAATCAACAGAATATGAAGTTGTAGTAGTCGTTGCGGTTGAAGTTGAAGCGCAAAATTCGAAATTTTTAACTTTGTTGCGCTACAGAGCACTGGTCAGCCACTACTACAACTACTTTATTTTGTTCCAGGCCTTAATTCTTGTTCAGAACAACACGAACTGAGATGTCACTTTTTTTATTTCAATTTTCACATAAAAGTTGAATTAATATATATTTTGCTGAATAATTAAGTAAAAACTAAATATAATTTAAAACAGTGATAGCCAAGCCACGAACGCACGCACACAAAGATATTATGTGCTTCTGTGCGGTCGCAGAGACTGATGATAGTCAAATGTTTTGAAACGAACAAAGTTGTTGTATACATGTGAATTGCCGACCGTGTCTGTGTGAAAAATAAGATTATTGACTGCCTCGCGAGGCTATGGAGTGGCTACCACTGATTTTAAATAATAAAATCACTATCCTTTTTCCGTCCCTTTTCTTTAACACACTTTAAGAAAACAATTCAATATAAGAAAGTAGTTTGCTAGTTGTGCTGCCACTTTTTTAAATCTGTACACTCTCAGTAAAAAAAATATTCTCTGGACAAAAATATTGCTTGGAACGCATGGATGAATCCACCCTTAGCCGCATTGTTTTTAATAGGACGACTTTTACACAGTGCAACATTTTTGAAGTCATCGAGTGCAAATTCCTTCTCGCGTGTAATTTCTTGTAGTATTTATCGAAACTAACAAGCCCCTAATTGGGTTTTGTTACTTTGAGCTGCTGTTCAGATTTTATGGCCTCAGGTATATTTAAGCTTGAGCTTGAACATGCAATTTTTCCCACGGCTATAACTAAGAAACTAATTGGAAATAGGTGGTCCTGTCTTAGGCGCAATAGTAGCTATAAAATCCGAACAGCAGCTAAAAGTGCAATAACTACTTTGAAATATTCCACACGAGTAGGAGTTTGCATTTTATTAGCCATGTCACAGAGTAAAATTCCGTTCGGAAACGGAATTCATTACGTATTTTGGTGCTTCAGAAAATTAATTACGAAAAGGTTTTTTGGAATGAAACCATTTTTGTTTTCATGAACGAAATGGGAGTTTTCTGTATCTTAAAGGCCAAATAACTATAATAATATACACTGTATCAATAACTAAATGTGTTTTCTTAATGTTTTTACTTTTTTTTTTGAAAAGAAGTATATTTTTTATAATTTTTAGTGGTTTATTTTACAAATATTTAAAACTCTTTACAAAAACTTTTACAAGAAAAAAAATTGGTAATGGATTTTGTAAAATTTTCCAAAATTTACACACCGGCAACATACAAAAGAAAACTGAGAAGAACTAAGTGCCGGTTCACACACGTCAAGTTTGACTCGCCAAGTCTTGAGCTTTTAGGAGAGAAGGGAAAAGAGAATGCCATTTCTTTTTCCCTCTTTCCTAAAAACTCAAGTCTTGACGAGTAAAACTTGACGTGTGTGAACCGGCACTAAGCAAAATTGAAAACAATTATAAGTGTCGGTTCACACACGTCAAGTTTGACTCGTCAAGTCTTGAGTTTTTAGGAGAGAGGGGAAAAGAAATGGCATTCTCTTTTCCCTTCTCTCCTAAATGCTCAAGACTTGACGAGTTAAACTTGACGTGTGTGAACCTGCACTAATTTAAAATATTCTTCAAGTGCAGCAATAATTGATACGCCCATTTTTTACCTTTTTAATTTCACAAATTTTAAAGCTTATCACTTTTTTATGCTTAACCAAAAACTTGAATGTAAATCCTTTTGTACAAATATTTAGCTAACAGCTGTTTTTTTTTGCTAAGCGCTGGTTCACACACGTCAAGTTCGACTCGTCAAGTCTTGAGTTTTCGGGAGAGAGGAGAATAGAAATGCCATTCTGTTTTCCCTTCCCTCCTAAAAGCTCAAGACTTGACGATTGAAACTTCACGTGTGTGAACCAGCACTAAGTGAATATGTTGCCATATTACACAGTAATAAATACTGATGCTGCCGAATTGGTTACATAAAATCGCTTAAACAAAATTTTTCGGGCATATACGAAATTGACAGCATTCTGAAAGGAATCTGTGACACGGCTGTGTGTGTTGCACTGTGTTTTATAAGTGTTTTAACATTTTCATCTATTTATAGAAATAACCCCATTTTCCATAAAAAAAAATATTTTAGATTTTCACAAAAAAATCGCTTTATGAATATGGCCTTATTTTAAGTGCATTAGCCAAAACATTACCATTGACATAACAGCTCATTATCGTACTAACATTTTATTGTTCTCGTGCAGATTTGTTTCAACGTTGTTTCATGAATTTCATTTGTAAATTAAAACATTTAAAGTTTTCAGACTTGTATTGGATTTCAAAACAAGGTTTTTGTTAAAATGTTTGCTTTAACTATTTACATACATACATTATTATTACTACTATTTGTGTTTGTTTCGAAATTTTATACATATTTACTTTATTAATTTGAACTTTTTTGCACGTTTTCGATTTAAATTTTTAATTATTTATAATTTTAATTACGGGAGATAAAAACACAACCTTTATACATACACACTAGAAGTACCCGTACCGCGTTACTTTAGCTTAGTATATTTCGAGATTGTGAAATGAAAGAAATTTAGGTTTTTAACTTGGTATATACATATATTTATTTCCTCCTTCGCCATTTAGAGTTTAAAATTTAAGACAAAAGACCAACTAGTTTGAAAGAATATAACAAAGATTAATAACAGCAATTAACTACAGTTATTCGACTTTTCTCACACTATCGTTAACATGGCGTTTACATTGGCCAGTACTGGCAAACAGTAGTAATACATGCAAACTTTTTTACGAATACATGCACACTTTTCCAACTGTTTTGTCTACTGTCTAGCAAATTTGGCAGACAGTAACACTAGACAGTGATTTGCCATTTGCTAACAGTAATTTTTAGTTTTGTTCGAAGAAGGAAATATTCTGCTTTGATTTTTTGTGTTTTAGTTAAGTGTTATATTTGTTTATACAATATAGTTATTTTAAGTAGTTTTTAAATTTATTTTGTTTATAAAAAACAAGTTTAAAAGTGAACTGTCTTAAGAACTGTCTCGACGCCTACGCCACGGAGACAGTTAGTGGTGTTGGCAACTAATATGTATTTTCTGACTTTCTTGCCAGTACTGTCAAATGTAAACGCTGGGTTGAGAGTTCAAACATTGCGAAATGTGGGCGAACAAAGCATGTTTAACTTTTTGTTAATTCGTATATGGTATTTTAATTATTCCGGAATTTGGTTTGCCTTTACATGAACCAAACAAGAAGCTTAAAAAACGCCATCTGGAAGGCATCTTAGTGGCGACGATGACACATTTTTTTACATTTTAACAATTCTTCAGCTTATTATTGGTTTGGCGCATATGCCAAAAAATAGAAACAAAGAAAAACGCCAATGAAGGTTTACATGAAGTTTTCTGAAAATATACCCGATGGATTTTTTTTGTATTTTGACCTCTGCATATGTCATATGATTTAAGGGAAGTTAGCATTATATAATTATAAGTGAAAATTATTGTTTTGTGCCGCATACGTAGTTTTTCTAAATTTATTTTTTTAAAAATAGCTTTTTGTGCAGCATATGTCTACTTATTGCTGTGTATTGAGTTGTCATTTTATTTTGCTTTTGTTTTATCTGCTTTTTTCAAAGTTGTTCTTATTTGACCTTTCGAAATTTTTATAAATAAAAATTTTTTTCTTACGGCAAAAAAGCGAAGCAAGGGTGACATTTATTTTCTTGTCGTCATTTTGTTTTGCTTTCGCTTAAACTTTAATTTTTTTTTGTATGAGGAATATGCTGCAAACGCCAAACAGTAGTTTACAGCACAATAATATTTAAAAAACTTTAGAATAGGTTAGGTTTAGGTTTTGGATTAAAAAAGGGGATATTTAAAATATTTATTACTCATACGTAACTAAATATTTTTTAAAAATAGTTGGCAGGTCAAACCAATAATAAGCTGCCGAATGTAAGAGAAATTTTTTTCCTTGCAAAGTTTTAATTGTTTTTGTTTTTACTGACACGAGAATACCGCGAATACCTTCAGGGGTGTGCTGAAAATCGAATACGTAAAACGCAAGAATTTGGAAGTTGTTTTCAATGCACTTTTAATTTTTAATTTAAATTCTGTTTTCAACAAGAACTTTGTTTTCTGAAACAAAATAAAACAAAATTTGTTTTGTAATACAAAGAGAAAAGTTCGGCAATTATGAATGAAAAATTATGTGTGGCAAATGTCCATCACGAGCACGCTGACAGTTGTCAATTATTTCATCTAAGTTTTGTATCACTTTTTGGCAAAATGGCCGGTCTATTTCGTTAATCACATCACCGATTTTGAGTTTAAAGGCTGCAAACGATTCGATTGGATCCGTAAGACTGTCCTTAACATAGCCCCACACATAATAATTCAGTGGTGTTAAATCACAAGATCTAGCTAATGTTCGTGAAATTATGCGATCGGGAAATTTGGTTTGCAATTAATTGATCGGTTCATTGGCTGTATGACATGTGGCCTGCCACACAATTTTAACGACCAAATTCTTAATAGCAGTCTTAGAAGGACGATTATGTTGTCCGAAAATTTCACGCATTTTACGAAATGAAACTTTAACATAACCACCATTTTCATAGTGGATTTTAATTATTTTAATGTGATTTTTGATATAATGGGTGATAGTCTAAAGGCCTAAAATCGCACGATCTAGGCAGCAAATTGACCGGTCCCGAACGTGAAATAAAATGTTCAACGAACTCGTCTCTCAATAAGTCTATTGTTAAGCGTGCTGTGTTGCATGTGGCACTGTCTTGTTGAAACCACATGTCATGCAAGTCAAGCTCTTGCATTTTGGGCAAAAAAAAGTTGGATATCATCTAACTGTAGCGCTAACCATTCACAGTTACGTTACGATTCGCATCATCTTTGAAGAAGTACGGTCCAATGATGCCACCATCCCATAAACCGCACCAAACTGTGACTTTTCTGGATGCATTGGTAGCTCTTGCAATGCTTCTGGCTGATCTTCACTCCAAAATCGATAATTCTGCTTATTAACGTACCTATTGAGCCAAAAATGAGCTTCGTCGCTGAACACAAGAAGCGCGCGATGAACTTTCTTAACAGGGCACGCAAATTATAGACCAAACTGAAGATGTTTGACAGTGAAACAAAACACGAAACGTGCGTCGGCTGTTTAAACCAGTGTTGCCAAAAAGATAATAGCTAAAAAATCACCCGATACATACTACGAATAAGTCAAAAAACTAAATGTCAAAACTATCATGTTGTTGGTGTTGCCACAATTAAAAAACAAAGTTCTTGTTGAAAACCCCGATATTTGCCATAAAATTCTTTTATTACAAAAATCTTGCGTTTTACGTTCGATTTCCAGCACACCCCTATATATTATTCGTAAAAAAAGCGCCGTATACCCTCACATATAAAGTAACTTTGCAAAGACGGTTTCGAAAAAAAACAAATATTTTTGCCGAGTGTCCTTTTAAAATTTTTCGCTATATTTATCACATTTACAGTCGGATCATGATTTATCAATATGTTTGCCTCAAGAAGTTTTGATCTAAGGAGGATTGACATCAAGTATCTCGTTCTAGTGTTTTTCACCAGATCTCTGTTTCTACCAACCCAATGTATCGCCCTGATGTCAGAAAATTAAATCATTACAGTTTTGCTAAGAAAGAATTTCTTAAATTTTTGCAGAAACATTTTCACATTTAATTTAAAAAAAAAGAAGTAAAATAAATTTTGGAAATTTTAATCAATCATATTTCGACGTGATTCAAATTAGCTGTATTTTTGGAGGCTCTCTAGCTCAGATACAATATTTCCCATGCGGTGGTCATCGGTGACCGACTTGGAAGAACAAAACGCTCGGTGTGTTGTGAATGGCATGGGTAAGCTGTGAAAATAATTAAGTTTAGCAAAGAAATCAATTATTTCGTTTGACGCTGGTCTTTCGTATATAACTGCACAAGGCGAATTCACTAGAAGGTGGGGTCAAGTCAACATATGGTGTTTTTTTCGGTGGTCGACTGGTCAAAGTTTGTATACAAACTAGTTTTTTATTAAACAAACTTGCTGTTTACTAGCAAAATTTTTAACCCCGACCACAGAAGCAGTGTTGTTGTAGAGTTGACCTCACCTTTTAGTCAATTCGCCTTGGAACTGCAAGAATGACGGCTCGCTCAGTCAATACGAATTTGATGCAATTGATCATATCAGCGTATGAATCAATCTCGAAATTTATGATATTATCAACTTGTTAAACGAACATTTGGCAAATACATCCCATTGCTTCATTGCGGGGGAATAAAATCTAAGCATATGTAGCTATTTAAACGTACTGGCGGATCTTGGTCTGCTATTATTGTTAACTTCGAAATCGTTCTCTGGGTAGAAAAAGTATGCGTTCTTTTCGATGAACTGACGGATTACCTTTTGAACGTCTTTCAGCAACTGACGAATTCAGTGGTTGGTTTTTCACAAAAACCCAGAACGGCGCATAAACATTCAGAATGAACTTAGCCAGTTTTTTCAATATAATCGAGAGATGCGTGCACGTTGCATAATAGCGGAGTCATTTTTTCGATAGTGCCCTGATTTGGTACCCATGGGAAATCATGGACCACCTAGAAAAAAAATATGTTATGACGTTAGGATTTATGTAAAAGCTCTTTATGAGATTTTTCCAAATTTCTTTAAAATATGCTCTTAAAAAAAACAACAATGTCTTATAACCTTTGGACACATGCATACATTTGGGATGAACGCATGAAAGATGTTGAAAATGTGAAATACGCGTTCACACTTGAAACACGTCAAGTTTGACTCGTCTCAAGTCTGGTGCTTTTAGGAGAGAAGGGAAAAGATAATACCATTTCTTTTCCCCTCTCTCCAAAAAACTTGTTTTTTAAATGCCTTTTAAATGTGTTTATTATTTTTAACTTTCAGATTATTTTAAGCTTTTTTCCGTTGGTTGCACTTATCAACTATTTTTAATCTATTTTTTTAATAACAATAAAATTGTGTTCTATTTAATGTTTCGTGTGTGTATTTTTGCTTTGAGTGTTTTTTCCTGCGCAATTTTCCTTTCATATTTAATGTTTGCATGTTGTCAAAAAATTTCAAATTGTTTTGGTGTATTTTCAACTGATTTCATTAAAAATGAAACAATTATAAACGGTTTAAAGTGTTATCGCTCCATTGTGGTTGTCACGAATTTAATATTTGAATACAATCTTGTTCCTACCCAGGCAGAAAAAGACAATCACCACGACGCTGTGCCGACGTTGCAGGGTGTACTATCAACATCAATACAACGTACTGTTTACCAAATTTACAATGTTGTCACAATATTAAAATGAAAACGCCAAATGTGCGTCTTCCGACTCTTTTTAGCGTTGTCACAGTACTGTAAATTTTAATTTACAATGTTAGATTCACGAATTTACAACGTAGTCACACCCGTCTTCCGACTCTTATTTTCAATATTGTTACAAATATAAATAGTACATAAACAAGCAAAAATTTGTATATTTTCAAACATAAAATAGTTTTTGTGTTTTCATTTTAATACGACACTATTAAATTAATAAGTCTAAATTTTTGTATATACAGCGTTGTAGCGGTATAGAATTATTATTAACACGGTATTAGAAAATTAAGGTTTAATTCTTGTGTTGTAGCGGTATAGTTTTATGGTAAATACGACTTTAAAAAACTTAGGGTGTTGTACCGGTGTTGAATCTTATTCAAAAACGGTATTAAAAAACTAAGATTGTAATTTTGTATCTACAGTGTTGTGATGGTACCATATTTTTGGTAGAGTCACAATTTTGTATTTACAGGGCTGTGGCGGTACATAATATTTAGAAGAGTCGTAATTTCTTCACTGGTACTAACTTTGGAGATTTGGGGGGGGGGGGGGGGGGGGAAACATAAGCTTATTTTTTAAAGAATAATAGACAACTATGTAACTATCAGGGTGTCCCGGTAGGCTAGTTGCTAATGATCCTGTCTACCAGTGCGAGTGTTGCAGGTTCGATTCCCTTATATTAAGTTGCAATATGATTTGTTGTTGTATTTGTACAATAAGTCCGTGACTTGTTAAATGAAACATGTTGTTTTTCAACGTAGTCTTCATCGAGCTTTATACACTTTGTCTAACGTTTCTCCAGCTTTTTTATCCCTTTCAAGAAAAGACTTGCGAGCCTGGGTAACAAGAAATAGTAATTCGGAACTGATGGTTCCAAACGTTGCCATATTATAAGATAACCCCTTCTTGAATCGGTTGCTATGATACCCAGAGTACCCCACACCCTTTTGCGAATGCTAGGAGTCTTAATAATTCAATTCCAGAGATTTCCCCTAGATCTTGGAAGTAATGACCTCCCATACAGTTCGCTCTGGAGCGTATGAGTGCCGGATAGCGGTAGAGTATGTGTTCCACCGTCGCTGTTTCTCGCGGTACCGCACAGAATCTACAATTATCACTAGTCAGTTGCCCCGCCCATTTGTCTTAAGTCAATTTTGGATCATAGGATCCCCACATAACCCTGCACGTTTCTGCCTCAGATTTCCTATGTATAGTATATTCCGTGTTCTTCTACGTATAACGAATTGGAACTGAATGTCAATCTTTCTGTTGTTCTATAATTAAACTTTTAGGTTATCATAGTGAACGATGTTATTCAAAATGCTTACGGTGAAACCAGGATCAAAGGTTGGCTTAGGTGTTATATAAACAACGTCCAAGTGCCAATTTATCTCATTCAGAAATTTCGTATGTCGAATGTTGTAACCCTTCTAGTGCTCTAGTGGCCCTTAATATTACTGCTGTGTTCCCAGCTAAATTTTTTTTGTCTAAAATGTCTGGTTTTAACCAGTTCAGGATCGTTTCAAATTTAGTTTGATTATTCTTCCCTTTTAAGTTAAGGAACACATTCGAATAGCTAGTATACATTCTTCGGATTGATTCCCCAATTTGCCAATGGCATTTTACAACAATATAATACCTACAGTTGCCGCCTTAGTGTCCCTGGAAATGGTGTTCGTCTTCCAGTTTAGTTTTCTGCCCAATATGAGCCCAAGATATTTTTCGATATTGGATTGTTTCAGTGAGACTCTATTTATTTTTTTGGGGTAGCTAATTTGGGTGTTTTATATCTCCTTGTGAAAAGCACCAATTCTATTTTGGCGGGATTCACATCCAGCCCAAATTCTGGCACCATTTTATTTGGACATTCAGATTCTTACCCATAGCAACAACTGCCACGTCATCTGCATATGCAAAATTTCTGCAGCACGTCCTTTCCATTTCCTTGCGGGGGGCACCTTTTTACAATTTCGAAATTGTTCCAGGCGCTTAAGTTAGATTCGATACGCCTGAAGTGCAAAAAAAAAGTCTCATAGCATTTATAACCGATTCAGGTCTAACGTTGTTGAAAGCTCCCTCAATATCCAAACATGCAATTAAAACGAATTGCTTGTAGTGTAGGGATCACCAATGAGTTGCGTGCAGTTTCAGTGGAGCTTCCTTTCATATAGGCGCGTTGAGCCCTTGACAAGGAATCATGTGTTGGCGATGATCTTATATGAACAAGCATAATCCACTCCAGTGTTTTTAGCAGAAAGTAGGATAGACTTATTGGTCTAAAGTCTTTAGCCTTAGTGTGAAATGTCTTGAAATTAATTGACCCTGGGGGTATTTAGGGATAAATTTTAGGATATCTCACCAGTTGGTATTATATCTTCAAGGGGTACATGTGCAACCAATACTTTTTATTCGGCAGAAGCAAATTTGGCATATCTCCCTTTTTTCTAGGGTGATCCCGGCTGATCTGATCTGGTATTACTGAAATCAGCAGCCCATGGGACTTCGGTCATGTGGTGGCTTTAAGAGCTGATATTCTAAACACTTGTGGGGAAGTTCGTCCTGCTGCCGGATATCCCTAGGTGCTATTTCTAATCAACAAAGCTGCAGTTGAGGTCAGATAGCTGCAGCCTCTAAGCAAGGGTTGATTATAGACGATTATAGAAAGCCAATACAGCAGGTAATCACAAAAATCGAAACACATCTGTAAAGGCTAGAATACACTACTATACTTTGTATTAATTTATGTCAAAAACTCAAGTGATATGACAAAGTGTGATAGTGTGAATGAAATGTGTCACAAAATTGACAAGTATTATGAAAAAAGTTTGACATTCCATACGACTTCATCGTTTTTTTCAAAAATTTCTAAGCAATAATACTTTTCATTGCATCAGGTTTGCATTTTATTTCATATGTAAGTGTAAATACTTTGTGTGATGGTGTGAACACAAACTGTCATGCTAAATTAGATTTTTTGAGAGTCGCAACAAAACTCATTACATTTCTTTCTCACAAAATATTATGGAATACGTAAGACTTGTGAGATAGTGTAATCTAGCCTTAAGCGACTCTTTATTTTTTAATTCCCTAAGCTAATCCTGCGAAGCTCTACGAGTATTTAGCAGAAATCGATCCCTCAACCCCGGCGCTGATAGACTAGCTCACTACCAGGTGTCCTACCGGGCTATGTAATGTGGCACTAACATACAGAGGCTTTAGTATATGAACTCAGTGTTTTTGAACACAGTAGGATTGAGCCATCAATACAAGTTTTTACGTAAGTCCTTATCATTATTATATGCATTAAATTGCACCGGATCAGTACACTCTCGGGGGATATCGGGCGTAGACAATTACTCAAGCTTGTCTGTGGCTAAAAATTTATATACATATAAAAGATTGCCATTGGGATTCTAAAAAAGGTAAATATATTGACAAAAGATCCAGTAGTCCTTTTCCTGAGGTGGTTATGCTGAGTTTGGGCCGATTTTTTCCTATAACTAGAATCAAAAAAATAAACATCATGAATAACTTCTTTGTGTGATGTTGCTTTTTAACAGAATCTTTTTTGGCAGTGGAAACTCAATGTTGGTTTCGGAAAATTTATTTTAGCGCACCTTGGTACTGGTTGACATTCCATTATTTGTAAAGAACTAAATAAAGTGTCGACTAATTAGTATTTCTGCAAATTTTTGGTGTCATTTAATTTACAACAACACAACAATGCATCTTTTGTTCCATTAATATCTATACTTAAATTAATTTCTTGATCATCTTTTTGCCGAAATTCGTATACCTTAGAGTTTGGCATCATTCATCACTTTTGGTGTAAGAAAAATATCACTTAAATTTAGAGAAGTTTTTCATAATTAACTATTGTTGCATCCCAACATTAAGAGAAAAGTGAAGAAAGGAATAATAAAAAATTCAAAGAGAATATTTTGAATAACATTTGTTTTTCAACTATGTAGCACGGTGGCCCCAATAGGCTAGTTGGTAGTAAGCTTATCAATTCGAGGGATGCAGGTTCGATTACTGCCAGAGGCTTTGGTCTGTTTTCCTACAACGGACTGAAGTTCTAAGTTACTATTGCTCGGTTAATTAAGTTATAATATATTTCGTAGTTGCATTTTAAACTTTTAACAAACGACTACTTGTTTCAAATATATTTTTTATTTGCTGCCTAGCGAAACAACTTGATAACGTGCCTGAAGGTATAGAAAACGACTACAGCAGAAAGAGAAACAGAAAAAAAAAACCTGTTAGTCAAGGCCACTTCACACAAAACTTCAGATCTTAAATATTTTGACAAAAATGCTTCCCTGATCTAATAATTAGCTGTTTTCACTTTTGTTATTAAAGTACTCCAGCAGACCTTGTTTATCTACTTACATTTACAACACCGCAACAATAAAATTTATTAAACATTTATTTACTATGCTGTGGTTAAAAAATCACACAAAAAACTGTAGTAAACACGTGTGTTAAATCTACCAAAACAGTTGAAGAAACTCTTTCTCTCACTCAGCAGATTCATAAATTTACAATACATATGAAAATGGCATTTACGCTTTGAGGTATAAAATCGTATTAAATAAAACAGAGTTGTACACTTAACACAAAAAGTGAAAATCGATATTGTTTGAAAATTGTCAAAAAACAATAACCACTTATATCAGGACTTTATTTTTTTCAGAATACTGAAGACTTGTATTATAGTGTGAAACTGCTTTAAGAAATGTGTTTGTTTTGTTGTTGTAGCCAAGAACGATAGAAATAAAGATTGCGACAAGCGTATGATTTCGCGAACGGCAATGATTTTTCAAGCTTAAAAGTACATTATATTTTCAAAATTTCTTATAAGAAATGTAAGCACTTATAAGAGCTGGCAACCCCGCAATTCAACATCAACTATCTTGAATGTGCCAGTTTGAATTATAAGCCAATATGAGTGCTGTTCATGTCACGTGACGTCATTTGTGACACATGCGCAGAAGATTTAAATTTTGTTTTCGGAAATGCTTTAGTCCTTATTTCTATTATTCTTGGATGTATAATTCTTGGGTGGAGGCAGGGCTGTCAGATTTTTTTGAGGTCCATCGCAAAACCGGATGTCAGAAATCGCCAAACGTCAATTTTGTTCAGTTTTCGTAACATCTTTTTCTTTTTTTTTTAAATAAAAATTAAATGTTGCATACAAAAAAGAGGTAGGTAGTAAAGTCGAAAAAATACAAAAAAGTTGCTGAAAGTAAATTTTGTTAAGTAAACAAAAATTAAGTACACAAGTCTATAAGATCGAACACTTCCGAATCATCGAGTTTATTAATGGTGTTCTGACCTGCATACATACTATTAGAATTAAATAGTGACCAAAGCGAATTAACTACAAGTGGGGTCGAAACGGCATCTGATTTTGACAGTTCGAGCTTATTTGTTTTGAAAATAGCCAAGTAAATCGCCAGTTGTATAAAAAATCGCCAAAAAAAAAGTCGCCAGTTGCCACATAGAAAATCCCACCGCCAAACACGTTTCAAAATCGCCACGTTTGACTAGAAATCGCCATATCTGACAGCCCTGGGTGGAGAGGAATTAATTCCTCTCTCCCCTCTAACAAGTTAAGTAACAGCCATACCTAAACAAGAGCAGAAAGCGTTTTCTAGCTGTCAAAAATTCTCATGCCCATACAATTTGTATGAAGCATCCCTAAATAGCGCGGCGTAACGCTTTACAATAGGTTAGGTTAGGTTCCATGGGCAGCCATCAAAAAGACAGCTCACTTGGGTCCTTCAATGGTCCCTTTGTGATACCCGGCGCCAATGCCCATCCCTTAGAGCAGTTACTCAGATGGCGTCACTGCAAGTTCCAACCACTTCGTCTTCCTGGTGAAGAGAAGGAGCGATTTTAGTTCCATCATGGACAGATCTCCCAAGCAGGAAAACACCGGTTCCCCAAGGTATTCTTCCCTAATGCCCCGCAATCCAGGGCAATGACAAAGGAAGTGGAGCACAGTCTCCTCTTCCTCCTCGTTCTGACAACTCCTACAGTAGTCGTTAAATTCCAGACCCATTCTTGCAGCATGAGTCCCCACCGGTCAGTGTCCAGTCAAAACCGATATCACCGTCCTAATCTGGTTCCTGTTGAAACCAAGTAGAGAGCTAGTTCTCCGTTCATCATATCCAGGCCAAAGGACCCTGGATATAAAGCAGGTGGACTCACAGGTCCACCGCATCTGCGCAACTCTATACGACTCGCGCCTGATAAGTTTTTTACAGTGAGCCATTGGAAGACCAACAAATTGATCGATGAATACGTCATCCATGCGACCACCTTGTCTGGCCAGCCCATCTGCCACTAGATTACCCGGACACTTCGAGTGACCCGGTATCCATATAAGCGTTACCCTTGAATGTTTCGCAATCTCATCCAAAGACATCCGACATTCTACAGTTAACCTAGATGTCGTGTAGACACCCGCTAAGGAAGCAAGGGCAGCCTTGCTGTCAGTAAATATACGTATATCTCCCGATATGCGATGATACCTCAGCCAGTTTGCCGCCCGCCTTATAGCCGAGATTTCCGCCTGCAGGACACTACATCCATCCGGCAGACGAAAAGAAACCTTCACATCCAGTTCCTCTATGAAGAAACCTCCGCCAACCCTCTCACCTTTCCTCGAACCATCAGTATAAACCCCTAGGGTTGGTTCTCGGAAAGTATTCGACAGCACGTTGCCGTGCGCCACTTGTGTCACGAACCCCGCACCAAAGAATGGCACCGGGGTGCAGTAATCCACTCCGTCAGGGACAATCGTACCTCTGATTATCCTGGCGTGTCCATAGTCACGGGTCGACCAGCCGTTCGCCGCGTGTCGCCGAGCAAAGAGCCAACTGTTTGGCCGTTATGTCCACCGGGAGACAGTTCAATATCGTAAACAGCGCCTTCGTGGGAGTAGATCGCATTGATCCCGTGATCATCAACGCGACAAGTCTGTATACTTTCTCAAGCATCGCGCGGTGTATGCTCTTATCCAATGCAGTCCACCATACAACGACCCCATAGTTCAGGGTCGTATTTACCACAGCTTCAAAGATCCAATTGACACACCTCGGGTTCATACCCCAGTTTCTGCCGATTGCACCCCTACACGCATATATGGCAACTATTGCCTTTTCCACTCTCATCCGGACATTAAGTCCCCATGACAGCCTACTATCCAGAACCACGCCATCCAGAACCACGCCATCCAGAACCACGCCACGCTTTACAATTGGAAAATCAAATTTTGGCAGCGCGTTTAATAGTGAAGTTGGCCGCTATTGTTTATAAATTATTGCAATTTAGCTATTTTTTGTCAATCTAGCGGTTTTTTATCTTCTTTTTATTTCTATTATGTGGGTTTTATTAAACAAGAACGTTAACGCTACTGTTTGTGGCACAACGTTGACCTCTTGTTTAGGTATGGCATATCAACGTAAAAGCTAAGCGGAAGAAAACGTTCCGCCTTCCGTTCTTGTTTAGGTACGCCTGTAAGAATCACGGCAACAAAAATCGTACACTGTAAACGGCCACTGACATTACACGTACGAAACTTTGAGAGAGTTGTTTTATTCTTTTAAAGAGATTTATTTACTCTAGTCGTTTTTTTTAAGTTTTTTATCCGATATTTGGTTGCAGCAGAATCTATATAATTATATCACATCTCATAAAAATACTTTGTTAACATACTTTTTATTGATTATTTTATATAGATCTGAATTTATTTAGTATAATTTAATTCTTAAAATATTATAATAAAGTAAAGTTTTTAAACTTAATTAAGGCTTTTATTATGATTTCCAACCATAACAACAGAAAACTTTTTCTATGTCTCCTTATTATAGTGTGAGTAGCTGTATACAATTTACAGTTTTTTATTAAAGGTATACAGCCGTATTCAAAACAAAAAGTTAGTCACAGTTTGTACACTACGTACAACGAGCTGCTAACT
Source organism: Pollenia angustigena (assembly GCA_930367215.1). Classification (NCBI taxonomy): domain Eukaryota; kingdom Metazoa; phylum Arthropoda; class Insecta; order Diptera; family Polleniidae; genus Pollenia; species Pollenia angustigena. Next base: position 93,563,772 of record OV884056.1, on the reverse strand, counting down.
AGAATGCCAAATAAGGATAGCAGCTTTTTAACATAGAGGTTGTTCATAACAAACTTTTGTGCATCTGCCAACTTTTAATAAATTAACTCTGAATTTAAATGATGCCACATTTTATTGCTCAAAAATGAAACACGTTTTGCATTAATCATCGCTGATTTTGTAATTTAATATTTTTTTTTGGTTTTCCCTTCACATATGTATAAATATTTTAAGTAGTTTTTAATATAAAATTAATTAAAAAAAGAAAGCGAATTCAAAAACAGCCAATAAATAAAAAAAACACCAAAATTATTTGAAGTAAACGGCTGTTTTTCAGTTGTCAAAAGTTTGGCAGCTCATTAACAAGACTTATTATGAATAAACTTTGTGCTAACTTCTTGCCAAATTTCTAACCACAACTTTACAGTATATTTGTTTTTTTGGCACAGTTGCGAAAAACTTTTGAATCAAAAGAATTTACCAAATGTGTTTATTAGACTGGCATCCCGCTAAAGCTTTTTTTAAAATATTGCATTCGTTAAAATTATAAAGTTTTATTTGTTTTGCTTTTAACAGCTTGTTGCATGCTGGGGCTTTTAACTTAAAATTATCTCAGAGTTTAATTAATTTGAATAGTGAAGACATAACTGAAAATGTGTGTTTGATTGATTGATTGATTAATTCTTAAAAAGATCTCATCCATTTCGTACGAAATCATAAGCTTTATATGGTCATTTTTTAAAGCTCAACTGTCATCTGCTTCTCTAAAACTGAATTCTTAAATCAACCAGAAACAAAATCATAATATTCGTATTTAAAAAAAATATTCAATTTACATCAGTTATTATCAGTTTTCCTTGTAATCTAACAAATGTATTTATTATTAATTTATTGTAAGATAAGAAGTTTTAACAAAAAGCTAACAAAATGCATTAAAAACTTAAAAAAGAATTTCAATTTGATTTCTCTTTTTTCCATTTGTTTTTAATCTAAATATGTGCTGTCATTTGGTTTTCTCTTTTTCTCTCTTTCTCTATCTCTTTGTAACTTTATTTACAAACAACTTGTATGATGGGGTGGAATCAAAATAATTTCCTATTCGTTTTCTCTAATAAAAATATTTAAACTGTTGCAAATATTTAATTTTTCTTGATTAACTTATACTAAAATATATTTATATTTACTAAACAATACTAAAAAAAACAAAAAAAAAAAAAAAAAAAAAAAAAAAAATAAAACACGAAACATACTAAAATTGTTTTTGTCCAACATTTTTTTTATCTTAATGTAAATACAAACATATATAAACTGTAACATATATATATTTTTCTTATGTGTGTGTGCGTGTGTATTTGTCTTTTTCATTTCTAATAATAATAATTATTAAAAATTATAATAATCTCAACAATAAAATACCATTAATTTATGTGTGTCTGTATGTAAATGTATGCGTGTCTACTAAAAATTTCCTAAACAACAAACACAACAAAAATGAATTATATATATAAAAAAATAAAACAATTTCAAAAATCAACAAAAAAACAATTTAAACACGATTTGAATAACAAAAAAATATTTTGTAATGTGTAAAAAAAATCATTATTAACTGCCTAAAATTATACTATACTTTCTGCTATGAAATGTTTAAATGTATAATGAATAATAGCGTGGCACAATACAACTATACAATTTACAGAGCACAACTATGCCTATACTCTCGCTGAACTCGCATAATATACCAACGGGCACCAGCAGCTATTCGGCACTCGGTCTCAGTGGAACAGCCGGAGGTGCTGGCGTACCGCCATTGGGTATTTCTTTGACCCATCCCACCTTAGGTCTCGATACCGGCACACTGTTGGGTACAACTGGCTTAACTGGTCTGGGCACCGGCTTGGCTGGCACAGCTTCACTTTACGGTTTGGGTTCCGGTGTTGGTGGCATTGGCGCTGGTTTGCCAAGCTCCTTTGGTCCTCATCCTCCCTCATATCTAGATATTGGTTCAACCGCCTCGTATCCATTCACCTCGGCAGCCATACGTAATGCTACGAAAATGAAAATGTTAGATGAAATGGATATACCATTGACGCGTTTTGGCAATCGCAGTTCGCCTTGCTCCCCGATTCCACCCAGTGCTTGGGGTCTTGATGAATTTCCCGATAGCATGAGCGCATCGATGATGCACAGTCGCGGCGGCTTAGCTTTAGGACCAATGGACATGGAATGTAAGTATTGTTTTTTGTTAAAGGAGGAACAGTGCAACTGGGAGAGAATTCTGGCTAGAAAATAATTAATTAATCCTATTCCTGTATGAGATCCTTAAACCAAACCCGCTTGTAAACTTGAATCCCTTTTATTCTTTAGCTCGCAATCATAACTTAAATGGCGTGAGCGAGCCACAAGTTGATATGTTGGACATACCGGGCAAGGGACGTTGTTGTGTATTCATCGCCCGTTTTCCCTACGATCCACCAGAGTAAGTATGTTTCAGTAAATTATTTGTTTTTTATTTTTGTTTTTTTTTTATGAAAATGCAGCATATGAAAATTGGTTAACGGTGGATTATAATTTACAATTATTATCTGTGTGCTTTTTATATAAGTTTTACTACATGTTCAATCACTTGCGTTGTGAAAACAGCACATAAATCAGAAATTACTCTTCAAGGCGAATTCATACAGGTAACTGCATCAGAGATAGTTAGGCTGGCTGGCAATCGCTTTTTTGTGTCTAGTTATATGTTCTTTTCTCAGCTTTGTAAAATCTGGAGATCATCCTTCTCGGTTTTTAAACTCTAACGTAAAATCGGTTCTGTTCAACGGCTGCGAAGCTTCGTTAATGAAGGAAACACTCGCGAGTAAGCTCCAAACGTTCGTCAACAAGTGATTTAGAAAAATCTGTAGGATCTGGAGGCCTAACACAATATCTTACAAAGAACTACGTAATAAGTGTTAACAAACCCATTCATCTAGAGATTAAAAGCATGAGGTGGAAATGGATTGGGTACACTCTAGGAAAACATCAAACTGAAATCTCTAGACAAGCGCTCCAGTAAAACACGCAAGACACCAGAGCACGATGACGACCAAAACACACGTGGAGGCGCCCAAAAGAAAAAAAAAAAAAAATACAACAACTCGGCTTTTCTTTCAATGAAGTGAAAAATATAGTAACCAATCGAAATAAATGGCAAAGTTTTGTTGAGACCCTATGCTGTACGGGAAGCCAGAGAGCTTAAGAAAAATAACTCTCCCTGATGCGGTCACCTGTATGAATTCGCCTTGCTACTCTTAGATCTTATATTTATTTTAGCTAACTTCGTAAAATCATAGGTCAAGTAAAAAAATAAGATAAGTTTAAAAACAATGTTCCAAAAAGTATTGAACAGAGGTTAAATCAATAGGTTTTCCATACATTTGTTAAAACAAATATTACAATGGGTTCCTTAATTTTCAGTATTTTGTAAGAGAAACTGCCATTGTGAGTTCTTGTATCGTAAAATTGGCATTTTTTGTGCTGCCAATAATATTTCACTACATTTAAACTGATAAAGCACATACCAGTGTGGTGTTTAATCAATGTTAAAAGCTTATGGCGTTGAAATCTCTCCGCTTTAAATGTCCCGTTCACAAAAATTCCTTTCGTAATCCACATTCGTAAAACTGCTCTGGGTAGGAAAGCAGCTCGCGCGGGATTGTCAGTATTTCTGAAAGACCAACAGACCGTTATTTTTGTCTGCCTTCGCGAGTTTTACATTTCGTCCGTATTGGCTGATGATTTGGCGTCGCATAAGATTACCGCGTTTTAATTTTTCTGGGTTCGCATTAACCATTCGTTTTACACCAAGGCGAATTCATTACAGGAGTTCTTAAAAGCTCTGCTGATGAGGATTTTTTTTCTTCTTTATCATTGTTGTATGTCAAAGTTTAGTTTATTATCTTTGTTTCTGTTTTGTTTCGGTTTTTCACATTGTATAATGCTTTTACAAAAACAAATTCCATGTGGTTTTTGTACGATTTGTACCTGTTGTTGTACCTAGATTACCTGTTACGAATTCGCCTTGTTTTAAACCTAACTTTTGTGTGTGGCGTGGTGCAGAAGCAACTAAAACTCATTTTGATAATTTTAAGGGGGGCTAAATTGGGAAGTTTTGGTTTCTAACATGAAGGTGTATGTCGTTCGATAGCTTGTGAAAAAACTCATCAGACGTAAGCCGTAATTCGTGTTGGCTTTATGAACATTTCGAGGCCAAATATTTTCTCTTCAGTGGCTTTGCTGATAAAGGGGTAACTTTAGCAAAACCAAGCCAAAGTCAACTAAATTGATATCTTTCGTAATCTGCAAAATTATAATAACAGATCGTATTCTGTTACTATTTCACCAATAAGTGGTCGCTAAATAAATTGTTTCGAAAGTTGGAAATTTGTTGACTTATTTATGGCCAATTGGGATCAGCTATTTTTTTTTAATTCCCTTAGTTAGTCCCCGCGAAGCTCTACGCTTGTCTGCAGGAAAGAAACCAGTCTCTGGCGAGAATCGAACCCGCAACCCCGGGGCTGATAGACTAGCTCACTACTAGCTAGCCTACCGGGGCACTCCAACTGCAGAATGATAAATAAGAAACTGTCATAAATGTTTGTTTTTATACCCTCCACCACAATAAGTTGTGAAGAGGGTATATTAAGTTTGTCATTCCGTGTGAAACTTTTTAATTATTCATCTCAGACCCTATAAAGTATATATATATATATATATATATATATATATATATATATATATATATATATATATATATATATATATATATTATGGGTCCTTGAGTAATTTAAAGTCGATTTAGCCATGTCCGTCTGTCTGTCCGTCTGTTAAAAACACGCTCACTTTCGAAAAACTCAAAAGAAATAAACAAACTTGGTGTCAAATTGCTAGTAGTTATCCTAAGCAGTTTGGGATTGAAATCCAGCAAAATCGGTTCAATAGGATCTGAGCTATGAATCAAAATGTGGAACCACCACCTAAAAAAATTGATAATTTTGTTACAAAAACTGACATAAATGGTGCAAAAATGCACAGAATGATACAAGATTTCGCAACAGTTCGTTTTATTTAACTGGAAATCACGCTGTAAAATTTCTTGAAGATCCGTCCATGATTTACCCTAGGCCCCATGTAAGCCCTACTCCCGGAAAACTGTATAGTAAGCCTAAAACCCGAACTAACAATGCAATCATAACAAAACTAGAAATAAAACTATTAAGTTTCGTGAAGATCGGTCCATAATTTACTATAGGCCCCATATAAAACCTACTTCCGGAAAACAGTTTAGTACGCCTAAATCCGTAAAAAATAATGCTATCATAACAAAATTTGGTACATCACAGTTTTATTGAACGAGAAATAAGGCTTTAAAATTTTGTGAAGAACGGTCCATCATTTACCATAGGCCCCATATAAACCTTACTCCCGAAAAACAGCTTAGTACGCCTAAAAACGTAAAAAATAATGCTATCATAACAAAATTTGATACATCACAGTTTTATAGAACTAGAAATGATACTGTGAAATTTGGTGAAGATCGGTGCATAACTTACCATAGGCCTCATTTAAAGTCCACTCTGGTAAAATATGTAATTTAATACGCGGTAAACTTTCCTCCAGTTTAGCTTTATAAGGCCAGAAAAAATGTTATGCAATTTTGTGATACACGGTCCATAATTTACCTTAGATTCCATTTTAGCAGCCTTCTGAAATTCACTGCAAACGCTTAAACTAATTGCACCGCTGTATTGAAATTTTTTTTTAATACCAGAAATCGTTCTGCAGAATTTGGGATGATTGGTTCATAGCTTACCATGGCTTTTATATAATTTGTTCTCTTGAAAATCATTTAAGTTCAGCTTAAACTGATATTCTACTAAAGCTTTTTAAAATTGATTGTGATTGTCGGTCAATAATTTTATATAGGTCTAAACCGCAACAAATTTTAATGCAGATGTCTGTTTTTACAAAGATTATAATAATAAATAGACATCATACAGATATTACTCCTAAAACATTCGAAGTGGCGGTGGAGGGTATCAAAGATTCGGCACAGCCGAATATAGCACTCTTACTTGTTTTAAATCACTTACATACATATTTCACACCGACCATATAAAACATTATATACAATCGATGTAAGATCTTCGAAATTCTTTGATATTTGCTTTCAGAAGTACACAAGTGAATTCGCTTTGATGTTAAGCAAAAAAGGGCACCTTTATGGTATAGAAAATTTGTCAAATTTTTTACATATTTTTTGACATTTCATAACAAATTCTTTTCACACTATTATACATTTTGAATTTATTTGAGCTTTTGACATGTCGTGGGGCTCAGTATTAGTAATAATTACTTGATATCTGGTCGTTTGTGCAGAAACAGGTAATCCAGAAATTTGAAATCTTTATGAAAATCAATTTAAAAAAATTTTTACTTATAAGATGCAAGGCGAATTCATTACAGGTGATCTAAACAGCCCTGCTGATAACTTTTTTTGTTATCTTTATAATTGTTGGATGTAAAAATTTTGTTTATTATATTTTTTTCTGTTTTGGTTTTTGGCATTGCACAATGATTTTACAAAAATTAATGGCTTGCAGTTTTTCAACGAGTTGTACTTGTAGTATCGAGATTATCTTTAATTAATTCGCCTTGATAAGGCCGACTCGGCAGTGCTTGATAAAAAGGCAGTAAATTGTAAAAATGATTTTACTTTGAAATAACATTTCAAATGATTTATATTATTATTAATGGGTAGAAAATTATTGGCAGTAAGTGAATTAAAAAAATTGCCGAATGTATAAAAAATATCGTTCAAAATCGATACAAATCGAAAAATTATAAAGTCAACAAAAATCTTTTTTTATTAATAATTTTCCGGAAGTTACATATATTTCTACAACTTTCTTTACTTCCAACCCGACAGAGATGCTGAAGGAGAGTTGTCCTTATGTGCGGGAGATTATTTATTAGTATGGACCAGTGGTGAACCACAAGGCGGTTATTTAGATGCCGAGTTATTAGATGGTAGACGTGGCCTGGTGCCAGCCTCATTTGTACAGCGTTTAATAGGTAAATTATACAACCTAATTACACTGTTAAAGTTAAATTACCATAATAAAATTTTTGTTACAGGTGATGATCTTTTGGAATTTCATCAAGCCGTCTTATCCACCTTGCGGGATGCGGAAGATGGTTCAATGCAATGTGACTCTACATCGTTGCCCTCATTGCCACCGCACAATCCATTGCTCACCCATACCCAAGAGGATTTAGCTAGATTAAGTGAAACCCATACCGATCTGGAACATGATCAAGATGATATCAGTGATAAAGGTTAGTGAATGTTGTGTGAGCACTTTTTTGGAACATAAACTTTAATTTAATATGTGTTTTGTTTTTTTAAATTATATTGAACGTGATTTTTGTTTATATATTCAAATATTATTTTCAAAGTAAGCATGATATTTGTTTTAATATTTTTTCAAGTCATAGCTGAATTTTAGGCTTGTAAGCCTTTGAAGCTAGCTTTCTCATTACATCTGAGTACATAGTACATACATAAAAATGTAGTTTAGTTTAGAATCAAATTTTATATGTTGTAAAGTACCATTGAAATGTTTACTCTTCAATAGTTCCAGCACCAAAGCATTTGACATTGGAGAGGCAATTGAACAAGAGTGTTTTAATTGGTTGGTCGCCACCCGAACCATGTGGCTACAATTTGATCGACAGTTATCATGTCTATGTCGATGGAGTGCTCAAAGTTACTGTTAAAGCAAATGAGCGAACACGTGCTCTAATCGAGGGTGTGGACTCCAATAGAGTAAGTTTATATTGGTTATATCGGCAAGAGACAAAAATAATATCTTATTATTTTCTTTTCTAAATCAGCCTCATCGCATTAGTGTACGTAGTGTTTCACAAAATCGCGAGCAATCTCGAGATGCTGCTTGCACTATGATCATTGGTCGTGACACTTCACACTTGGGTCCATCGTCAGTACGTGCTACGCATATAACGTGTTCATCGGCTGTCATCACTTGGCTGCCAGCTAACTCTAATCATCAGCATGTAGTTTGTGTAAATAATGTTGAAGTACGCACTGTTAAACCGGGTGTCTATCGGCACACTATAACCGGTTTGGCTCCTAGTACCCAGTATCGAGTAACAGTGCGCGCTAAGCATTTGCGAGCACCTGGTGGTCATCAACCACCGGGCCGCCCTCAAGAGGAAGCGCCCGGAGCGTATGCTGATTTCCGTACCCTAACAAAAGGGTTGCCAGATCCTCCACAGGTTTGTCACTCAAAATACTTTCATATAAATTCAAACAAAAAACTCATTTTATAATCATTCTAAAAGGATATACAACTTGAGGCTGGTCCTCAGGATGGTACCATTCTTGTGACATGGCAGCCAGTTAATAGGCCCACCTCATCGGGGCCTGTAACCGGCTATGCTGTGTACGCGGATGGTAAAAAGGTAACCGATATAAATTCACCTACGGGAGATCATGCGCTTATCGATATTGGTAAATTGGGTACATTCAATCCGAGAGCCGTAACTATACGTACTAAATCCAGAGAAGCACAATCGGCCGATAGTAATCCCATATTAATACCAAGTAATTTCTAACAATGACTCTCTAATGGCCTGATTTAATTTGTTCTTAAACGTCTAGATTCTGTTCGTAGTGCTGTAGGTAGAAGGGGACCAAATCAGATGGGTATGGGCATGGGTTCACACTTACCTCAGGGACCTCACGGTCCTATGGGTATGCAGCAACAACATATGATGGGTCATCAAGATCCCAGTCAATACGACCCGAATCAAATGCAACAGCAACAGCCGGGCATGCAACAGCAGCCAGGCATGCAACAGCAACAAACCGGTCAACAGCAAGGTCAACAGGGTCAACAGGTATGTTTCGATCTAAAAAATCTTTTAAATTATAAAAATAACCATACTATACAGGTTCAAAAATACCAGTCTTTTTATAATTTTGGATTTTTGTTTCAAGTGTTCATTCAATACACTGTAAAATATTCTCCCTACTTCTTTAACTACTAACTTTTAACAGTCTCTAACAAAAACAATAACACTATTGTTACCTTTTTTGTTTGTCATTTTATATACTTACTAAACTATAACATGTTTTAAATATTTTTTCTTCTGGCAACTTTGTACATAATAAAAAATACACTAAAAAAAAACTCTTGTAAAACAAAAAAGATCTTTTGATGTGTCCAAAGAACACTAAAACCACACAATTACACAATCTTCTCTCTACAACAACAAAAAAATGTTTATTTATTTTGCTTGCACTTTCTTAATTCCTTTCCGATTTTTAAAATATGTCAATGACGCACACAATTTTTCTCTTTAAACGTTTCAGTTTAAGATAATTTCATTTGCATTTTTTATTTGTATTTCTAATCACAACATTTCAAACTCTACTACTCTTTCTATTCTACTCTGCTCTACTTTAACCTTTGCAAGTATCCTTTTGAAAGTTTACAAGTTTCCAATAATTTACATATTTAAGAGGATAATAAAAAAAAATTAAAGAAGTTTAAAAATTGTTTGAAAAAGTGATATTTTTTTAAGTTTTTCTCTGTTTATACTTTAGACAATTGGCGAAATATATGGGATTCCATAAAAAGCAAAACTTTCATTTAAATTTAGAGCTAAAGCAAATAAAATTTTCCTAATTTTGGAAAAAGAAGCTGACGTCTTTGAAAGATATTACATCAATTAATTGTAAATTGAACAACGTTCGTAAACAAACAAACAAAATTGAGATTTCCATATTCTGAATTCCCACTATGAAAGTTTTATTTCACAAAGTCTGTGTTTATTGGTGAGAGGGGAAGAGAATATGCTATTACTCTCTCCTCTCTCATCGTGTTAACCATTACCCTGCAGATAACGAGACTAGTCCAAACATGCATGTAAAGAGTACTCCATAAAGGAGTAGGAGTACTCCAAAACTACTCCAAATATATGGGTAAAAGGTGGTCCATTTAACATTACGATGTCCTAGGAGGGCACCATAAAACCGACCGAAGTAGTCCCTAAACACCATTTAATGGAGTCCTAAAGTGTGTTAGTTTCACAAGTACTCCACGTTACTACAGTATGGAGTACACTTAAGGGATAGTTTAAGCATTTTTCTTTTTCATTTTTTACTTTTATGGTGTGTACTGTAGTCTATTCTTGCTATTATTAAATATATTTACTTGGTATTTTTAATTTGTTTACCTGTTTTCCATAAATTTAACAAAATTGTACTTTTAAATAAACAATTAATAATGGACACCATCAGGGCTACCAATGGGTAATACTGTAAACTATGGAAAAGTAAACATCATGCAGTTGTTGGTAGCACTGCATGTTAATTTCTTATAGCATGGTCCATACTACAGTACATTGGACTATGTTATAAGTAGTCCTATTAAGCCACAATGGACCACGTAGTCCAATGTTATCTGAGGGGTAAACATTATCTTAATTCCATCATCTATTTATTTTATGCAATGTATTTGAACAAATATCAACGCAGCTTCTTAACACACCGTCCAGACTATACATTGTTATATGATGAGACAGTTGTTATGAGAAATCTCATAACATAACTGTGGGAAAAAGAAAAGTTTTGACAAAAAAAAAACGCTTGCCGCTCTTATTTAGGTAGCTCAGTCAGATGTTTTTAATTAGTTTTTTAAAATTAACTGTAAAAATATCACTGTATACTAAAATTAAACTATACTAAACTTCTTTAATTTTGAACTCTTAAATATCTCTCTCGCTCTCTTGTTCTCTGACTCTCTCTTCATTCACTAAATTTCTAATATAGAAAACCTACATACACAGAACAAAATTTTCGTTTGAACATGTTGAAAATGTTGTTTATAAAAGCACTTATCAAAAACTATCAATACAGACCATAAAAAAAAAACAAACGATAAAATCAAAATCACTCTAAATTAGTTGCGTTACGTTGTTTTTTTATTAAAATCCAAAACCAAAACTCCCTGTTTTGAAATGTATGTATGTAAGTTTCCATAAGAAATTTTACGAAAAAATGAAAAATTAAAATAATATTTTAATTGCTTGCGTTATTTTAATTACAATAATTAAACGAAAATTAAATAAATTGTGTTGGCATGTTAATGATTGAAAAATCTGTTAAAACGATAAACTAAAAATTAGCTGAACAATTTAATTTATTTAATACAACTTAAATTTTTTTTCATAAATAAAAAAAAAAAATACAAATAAACATTCATCATTTTGTGTAAATTTTAAATAAAAACATACAAATTCCCCTTCCCCTAAATCATCTGTAAACGCAGGCCGAGGGAAGTACCGGTGTATTAGGGGGCCTGTTCGGTGGCCTCTTTTCAAAACAAACACCACAAACTCAGACTCAGACTCAAGCGAATCAAAATATTAACGTAAGTCTATAACTCATAACATAACCCTTAAATACTACTTTACTACATTTTTAATTAAAACACAAACAAAATATTTTGTACTTAATACTACTACATATTTAATAGATAATTATTTAATAAAATTTTAATTATATTCAATTAAATTGTGTAAACGAAAACTAGTTAGAGAGAATTAAATTTTTTTGTTCACTTTTTCTCAAGTTAAAATAGTGCTTGCAAAATCTTTATAGTAAAGGGTCAATTAAACTACACAAGCAGTTTGATAACAAGATGTTTGTGTGAATATTAACCCTTTTTAATATTTACACAACCATACTTTATACTTTTTTCATATGTTTGTTTAATCGTTTGTATGGTTTATTTGACCCATTAGTATTTTTTAATATATTTAAATACAATTTGAGGTTTATTCACATTTTTAAATTGATAGTTTATGTTGTAGTTTTTCTTCTTAAAATTTTAGCTGAAACTATAGTTAAGTAGTATGCAAAATTCGGCTATGTCGAATCTTTAATACCCTCCGCAAATAATTAAAATAATACCTTAATATTATTTTTAACAATGACGGCACTGCGAAATGGATTGAATGAACAAAATATGACTAAAAGCTTACCAAACATTTCGTTATTAGTTTTTTTTTTATCACAAAAACAATTTTAAGTAATGCTGTATTCCACATACAGTAAGAATATTTTAGGAGTAGGTTCTAAATGGGATCAGTATAATATATTGGTTGCGGCTTAGAACTATATTTTCTGAGAGTGGGCTTTATATAAAACTTGACAGTGGGATTTCTTGTCTTATAAAACTGCGACAGACCAAATTTATTACAATAGCCTTATTCGTGGCTTAAGGCGTAATGGTTTTCCAAGAATGGGCTTTATATAGGGCCTATGGTAAATTATAAACAGATCTTTACGAAATTTTGTAGCATGGTTTCTAGTCCTATAGAAAAAATTTGTGCAAAAGCTTTCATATATGTATGTATCTACGAATTCCATAACCATAAATGCTATTTTTTGTAACGAAATTGTCAATTTTTAAGTGCAATTGCTCCACAGTAGGATTCATAACTGTTATTCTACTGAACCAATTTTTCTGAATTTCCTTCCCAATCGTTTAAGGAGAACTAGAGACAATTTGGTTCCATTATTGTTCTTTTCTTGTGAGTTGTTCCAAAGTTAGCGTGATTTCAACAGACGGAAAGACATGCGGACATGGATAAATCGTTTAAGAGCTACTCAAGAATCCAGAATATATATACTTTATGGGGTCTGATGGATATTAAAAAAGTTTCACACGGAATGACAAATTTAGTATAACCTTATTCACCACTAATGGGGGATAGTATAATTATTAGAGAAAGAGTAGAAATATATGAAATAAGAACTTTTTACATTTACATTAATCCCATTTTTTATTTTTGATAAATATAATGACATTTAGTGCTGGAGGATAAGCTAGTTCCTATGCGCATTTCACTGGTTGCTTAGGCCAGATCATCAGGAAACCTTTTCCCAAAGACTTTGAAAAAGCTAAAGATATTATACAAATAAAACTGTTAAACGGATGGGAATTACAAACTTCAAGTTACTCCCATCAAAGTTTGCATGTCAAAAATTAGAAGGGAGTATACTGCATGGGTATACCAAAAAAATTTGTTTAAAAAACCCAAAAAAAAGAACTATCAGGTTGGTCAAAAACTTTGTTTTTAATTCGAACAATTTGGCTACCACACATCAAACAAATTAATTTCCATTTTGCTCTACGAGGCTGAATGTATAATTCCAAATAGATTGAGAACTACAGAAGGACCCAGAGGAAACTTATGTTTTACAGAATCCTATAAAAACTTACCGCATTCGCAGTAGCGGAGGCTATTAAAACGTTAAAATTTTTCAGGCTTTATCTTTTATAACGAAATTTATTAATTTTAAGTATTTAATTATTTAAGTCAAGTATGTATAAGTTGTTTGCGTTAACTTCAATTACGTAATTTGATCAATTAACATAATCAAGGTCTAGTTTAGGTAGAACACACAATAAATATGAACGCTAAAATAACATATGAAAATAGTTCATACAATCATACAATACACTTCAAATCATTTTCTTACAGTGTAAATAAAACATACTCTATTTAACACAAATGAAACAAACACTAAAATACACTGTAAAAAAACGTAAACAACTACATCAAATACAATGATAAAATACCGTAGAACAGTAAACAAAACTTTGTAACATAAACAAATACTTAGATGTGCCTCTCTCTTTAAACATTTTCGGTTCTCTTTTTTATTTGATTCTCCTAATTTTCGCTTTTAACTAAACCTAACCTTAATTTTTTCATTTAGTTCTGTTTTCTTTGTTTATCAGTTTCAAAATCATAAACGTAAATTATTTTCGCTTTGTTTTATTTCAAATATAAACGAAACATTTTCATTTCTTACGATAAAATTTATAACATTTGCTTCAGAAAAATCTATATTATTTTACAACTTACAATGAAATTAAAAATTATATTCACTAACAAGAAAAAATAAAAAAAAAATAATAACCATTGAAAACTACAAAAATGAAACTTACAAAAAAAATCTATTGCTTTAATCAAAATTTTTCCAAAAACTTTATTCGGGTTTAAACCAAATTACTAAATTGATACCACATAAAAGGGTCACCCACCGGGCCAACAGCAACAACGTATGATGCGGCCGCCAGGTGCTCAGGGTATGCAACAGCAGCAGCAACAACCATATGGACCTCAAGGCCCCATGGGTCCACAGCAGCGTTTCCCTGGCCAAAGAGGTCCTGCCCCTCCGGGACAAATGCAACCGGGAGGACCCATGCAGCCAGGTATGATGCCTGGGCAAATGCAACCTGGTGGCATGCAGGGACAAATGCAAGGTGCCATGGGCCTTAGAGGTCCTATGAGTCAGCAACAACAACAACAACAGCAGCAGCAACAAATGCAACAGCAACAACAAATGCAACAAGGTCAAATGATGCCCGGTCAACAGGGTCTTACACCACAGCAACAACAACATCAGCAACAGCAACAAATGGCAGCGGCAGCCCAAAAAAAGCCCCGCTATTTTGTTGCCATGTTCGATTACGATCCCAGCACACAGAGTCCAAATCCAGATGGATGTGACGAAGAACTGCCATTCCAAGAAGGTGATACTATAAAGGTAAGTCGGTTAATTAAAAGAAAACAAAGGGTCTAGAAAACTCTTCACATGTTTTTCTACCAAATCAAATTGGCCAGTTTTGAAAAATTGTAGTTGTGCGTTAGGATTATTAATGAGGCTTGTCTAAAAAAAAATAACCAAAAAATGCAAAAAAAAAATCTATATAAAAATTAATTTCTTTGAAAGCGGCATAGGCCGTTAATATTAAAATAAAGTTTGTTAACAAGAGTGTTTCTACAGCTTTGGATAAAAGAATGCTAAACTGACTGAACATAAAAACCCTTTTTACGACATTGGTTTAGAAATATGGCAGCACCAAATTAAATATCGATAAAAGGAAATTAGTAGAGGAGAACAGTGCTGGTTCACACACGTCAAGTATTACTCGTCAAGTCTTGAGATTTTAGGAGAGAGGGGAAAAGAAATGGCATTCTCTTTTCCAAACTTGACGTGTGTGAACCGGCACTTACAGATAAAATTAACTTATTTCCACTCCATACTGGCGGAAATGCCTTAAAGTTATTTAAGTTAACTATTTAAAGAGTTTGTTACAACGTGCGATTTAACAGAAATTTCTCTGCGTTGTTTACTTTTTTTAATAAATATTTTTATGAATTCTCTATAATATTATTTTTAACATTTTTTCGAATGTGCTTCCTTGATTCAAATTCAATATATAAAGCTTTCTTGCAATAGTCCTATTTTCTCAATATTACTCATACTTTTTGCTTAAGTAGCGGGCCATATAAATTATCTGAGATAATAAATTCTGCTGGTGTCTGAATGTTGTAAAATTTTTTGTGCACACCATTTACTTCATTGCTAACCAAGAAAAGCTTAGGCGAAACATGTAGCGGAAAGAAACAAGATATTCTGGTAGTGTCTAGAAGTACTCCTAAAGGTAACTTTACACCAGTACTGCCACTTTGTAGATAATTACCCGAATTTGGTATAATTTTTTAAGAAAAGTCTTCAATCATTAAATATGTACATATATTTTTTCAAAAGATCAATAATGAATGTCGCAAGATGGATTGAAAAAAGTTATTTAATCTAAAAACAAGTAAGAAAGTATAGTCGGTCAAGCCCGACCATATGATACCATACACCGCAGTATTTTAAAACACATCATGCTTATGTGTCCATATAAATATAGATTTATTTATGCTTATAAACTTCATGAAAATCGGTTTGAAAGTTTGTGAGAGGCAGAAATTGCTCCCTACCTCCCCTTGTGGTCCTATTTTTGAAAAACTTTATGTGGCCATATAGATATGGATCTATCTATGTTTTAAATTTCATTAAAATCGGTTTGAGAGGCAGAAATTGCCCCTATCTCCTCTCGTGGTCCTATTTTTTAAAAAATGCATACATTTTGTGTCCATATAGATATGGTTCTATCTATGTTTTAATTTTCATTGAAACCGGTTTGATAGTTTCTGAGAGGAAGAAATTTCCCCCTATCTTCCCTCGTGGTCCTACGATTCGGCCCATTTTCAATAGGATTGGTCCTTGTGCCAATAAGAACCTATGACTCAAATTTCATCAAATTATCTCCAAAATTGCGACCTGTACTTTGCGCACAAGGTTACATGGACAGCCAGCCAGCCAGCCAGCCGGACGGTCATCGTTAGTTCGACTCAGAAAGTGATTCTAAGACGATCGGTATACTTTAAGGTGGGTCAAGGACCAATATTTTGAGGCGTTACACACATCAGCACAAATGCATAATACCCTCTCCTCTATTGTGGTGTGGGTATAACTAGCCTAGGGGAAGAAATGTTTCCAATATTCCAACACATAGTTAATATTATTTTTATCTGGCAACTTTTAAATGCTTTATTTTGAAGAATATTTAACGCCCTTAACAGTTTTAAAACTGAATTATGAAAGGGACAGTTCTATAGAACTGACCTGAAACTTAAACAAACACAAAAAAAATTAATTTTAATCGCAGATTAATACACGGCATTACCATTTGAAACCTGTTCAATCAAATATGAACCGCGCCTGTCTATGACGAAACGCATTGCAGACGTCCAATTTTGTTTCTTTTTTTCGAGCATTGCTGGCTGCATGTCACCAATAAAATGAATAATGTTGACCTCGAAGACGTCAATTCGTCAGCTCAGAATTGGTTTGGCGCATATGCCAAAAAGTCGGAGTGGAGAAAAACGACAAAAAAGATTTGCATGAAGATTTCTCAAATTGTACCCGATAGAATTTTTTTTTATTTTTACCACTGCTTCCGGTATATGTTTTGAAGAAAAATGCAAATTTTTGCGCACTTTCATGAATAAAGTTAAGAATTAATAGTATTTTTTTTTTAAATGAAAACAATTGTTTTTTGCCGCATACGCCACTTTTCTAAAAAATATTAAAAAAGTGGCTTTTTGTGCTGCATACGTATACTTATTGCTGTGTATTGAGTAACTTGTTGTTGAGATGAATTTTTTTTTATAGTTTTTTTATTTGATTTTACTTAACAAAAACAAAAAAAACAGTACTACTGTTATGAAAAGTTACATAAAAAGCCACAAATTAAACAACTTAAATAATGCAAAAGTAAAAAGAAAATTAAAAACTTAATATTGAGTAAATTTTTATAATAAGCTTTATCAACACGTGGAACAAATATAAGCAAGTCTTTTATGTCTCTATTTTTATCGCTGGAAATAAATATTGGTTTCGATATTTTCAAAACATTCGTCAACAAATTCTCAGAAGTTTTCAAACAATTTTTTGATGCAAACTTAACCAAAATTGCATTTCTATATTTTTCCTCTCTGGTAGAAGTTTTATAATATATACATAAATCATTATTTTAACTGTATAGAAGTACTTTAATTTTAGCAAAAGGGACTTTTCGAAAGTCCATTTTATTTGCTTCCAACGAGTATGTGCGAAAATTTTCCGGAAGCATTTCCATAACTTTAAGTTTTGTTTTATTATTTGGCATTGTTTTAAGCAAATTTAGTAAATGAAGAGGACTATGAATTTCAATATTCTTTAAGTACCGGTCAATAACACCATGGACACAGTCCACTTCTTGAATTAAAGAATGTTCTGGTTCTGAAGACTTTTGTATTACGGCATCAATATTATTTTGTTTAAAGAACATTTTGATTGCGGTTGCGTTAATTTGATTTTTATTTTGAGGTACACAAGAATCGCTCCATAATGTCAAAGTTTTAATAAGTGAATAATCTTTTATTAATTCATTTAAAATTTTAAATTAAGCACTAGCAATATTGTTACCACTCCGACCACTATGAGCTTCCGTCAAAAAGGCACAATAAGTAAAAGTTGGTATATATGACATAATAATGGTTGCTGTAAGATTAAACATATTTAATTTTCGTTTGTAGTAAAATTTTGAAGCATTTCCCTTAGGTAGGCTAAAAACACAAATAATAGCAAACCGTACTCTTGGCTGGGTCCATTATAAAACTATTTTTCACAAATTTATTTTCTTGTTGTCATTTTACTTTGCTTTTGCTTTAACTATTTTTTTTTCTTACGGCAATGCAGCAAAGCAACAGTAAAATTTATTTTGTACGTTTTTGTATGAAGAATTTGCTGCAATCGCCAAACAATGGCTTGTAGAGCAAAACAGTACTTAAAAAATTTTGAAACAGTTGATATGCAGCAAAATGAATGCTTTATATCTCAGAAACCATAAAAATTTTCGCGAAACAGGTTTTTGATTTAGAAAGAGGGTATTAAAAAAATATATTCCTCATACCTAACTCATTTTTTTTTAATGGTCGCTAGGTCAAACCAGTAATGAGCTGACGAATTGTTGTTGGTTTATCAGCATAAACCAGTGACTTCACAGCCTTACGGAAAACAATCAAGAGGTGTCACATCGCACGGCTTTAAAGTCTAATTGACAGTTTATTTTATCTAAATCAACTCATTGTCTTCATTTGTGAAAAAATAAGTTGTGTCATTTAAATCATGAAGTCGCCTATATGTACGTTGCGAAAATCGATGGCTAATTTTCAAAGTATATTTGAATAATTTGGTAGCGTTGTTCAACTATGAATCTATTCATGATGATGTTCCTGAGCAAAAAGTGAAAGTAGTGTGACAGTTCGTTTGACAGCTAACCTTTCGCAAGCTCTATGGGGCTAAAAACCCTCATTATACAGGAATGGCAATGAGCATTTCGACCCTTCCCTAGATACATATATGCAACCAAATGTGGAAGTTAACTCATAATATTGATCTTCTTTCAATGAGTTTGTTGTGTTTTTGCTTCTTCTATTAAATAAAACTACAACTTGATATCAGGTGTAATTTCATTTAAATCGGGTAATTTTGCTTCACCTCAAGTGTAATTTTGAATTTTGTTGGTGGTAACTCCGCTTAAAACTATTATTCCTGCAGATAACGAGACTAGTCCATACATGCATGTAAAGAGTAGTCCAAAACTACTCCAAATATATGGGTAAAAGGTGGTGCATTTAACATTACAATGTTCTAGGAGGGGACCAAATAGCCCACCGAAGTAGTCCCTAAACTACTCCATGGAGTACTAAAGTGGTTTAGTTTTACAAGTACTCCATGTTACTACAGTATGGAGTACATTTTAGGTTTAGTTTAAGCATTTTTCTTTTTCATATTTTACAAATCGCCTTTTATGGTGTGTACTCTTGTCTATTATTGCTATTATTAAATATATTTACTTGGTTGTTTCACAATTTTCACAAACTTTCACTTTTAAAT
Source organism: Pollenia angustigena (assembly GCA_930367215.1). Classification (NCBI taxonomy): domain Eukaryota; kingdom Metazoa; phylum Arthropoda; class Insecta; order Diptera; family Polleniidae; genus Pollenia; species Pollenia angustigena. The sequence goes on along the minus strand of OV884056.1, from coordinate 93,544,373 downwards.
AAACAATAAATAATGGACACCATCAGGGCTACCAATGTGTAATACTGTAAACTATAGAAAAGTATACATCATAAAGTTGTTGGCAGCACTGCATGTTAGCTTCTTATAACATGGTCCATACTACAACACATTGGACCAAGTTGTAAGTAGTCCATTTAAGCCACAATGGACCACGAAGTCCAATATTATCTGTAGGTACAAACAAAAATTTGACATCCCATACGACTTCATCGTTTTTGGAATTTTCCTAAATTATAATTCCTTTCATTTCATCAGGGTTGCATTTTAACAAAAGTATGTTCATGTGTGAATAACAGCTTTAATGTTATATACGATTTTTTGACAGTCGCAACAAAACTCATTAGGTTTATATTTTACAAAGTATAATGGAATACATAAGACTTGTGTGATAGCGTAAAGTACGCTTTGCTTGATGTTAATGTCGGAAACTTCACTGTTAACCAAAGGTTGGCTTAAGCAAAAAAAATGTGAACTATTTAGGGAAAAGAACTATTGCAAGAAAGCTTTAAAACCTGAAATTTGATTCAAAAAAGTACATTCGAAATGTTTAAAATAATAAAAAATATGGTTTATAAAAAAAGAAACAATTCCCACATTCTAATTCTTCATCATTTCATGGGGAACAAAAATTTCAGATACATATCGTCGGTTGATTTTTTAACCGTCGTATGTCGTATGTAATTTGTATCCACATACGACAATTAAATAATCAACTGACGATATACATACAGTTTATACAGTATAACACGGCTATAACGAACTTGATGGGCCGATTCATTATAAACATACTACTTATATCCGTAACGAAAGATTTACCAATTACATTGGTCGGCATCAAAATATTAGCGAAACAATGTAGTATCTGTGGAATTGATACATAACAACACGCCCAATCCAAATATGTAATCAGAATTTACCTGGAACTTCCGTTTTGATGCTATAAGCAAATTATGCTTATTCAATAAAAAAAACTTTGCAAAATACCTAAAGACAACAACATACATATGTATTTGCTAATTTTCCGGGAATTCTATCCAGCCAATTTTTGTTTATAAATATCGAAAATATTCTGATGTTCCTTCGGTTCAAAGGCCAATTGAAGGCAATAAAGACCCACCACCGCCAGTTCCTCCTTCGGAAGCACAAAATAACATGTTATTCGATATTTCCCCATCACAATCTGTAAAACTAAATGAGGTTTTTGCTTAGCAGTTCCTTTTGATTAACAGAATAAGCATATCTATTCAACCAATCTGAATTTAATGATCCCGTCCGCGATTTTAAAATTTCGAAATCGAATGCCCAACTTTTAGGTTCCAGTTAAAAATGGAGGAATTTGTTCAAAAAAAAGTTACAAATATGTAGTTTTTCAGAAAAAGACATTCTCGCAACTGCTTTCTAAAGATCAAGATTAAATTTATTGCACTGACCTTCTAAAACTTCTTTAAGAGCAACAGCTACCTGAGGATCCCATGGCTTGGAGGCTCGTCATTGACTCATCCAAACTCAGTCTAAAAGTAGTGTTGCTACATAATGGAAACCAATGTCCGTTTGAACCATTAGCTCATGCAGTAAGAAAACCTTAAGTTATTGCACAATAGAATTCATTACGAGTGCTTATTTGTGGAATGCTTGTGCCGACTCCAAAGGAGTGCAAATGCTAGCGGCGTTACAAGGAGAATACACAAAATACTGTAGGTTTTTCTGTGAGTGGGAAAGGATAGCGACAGCCTGTCATTATCTTTAGTTTAAAGGCAAAAAATATTTTTGTCACGTCCAAATATCAAATAAGGCTTAATTAAAAATTTGGTAAAAGCTATGAACAGAGATGGAGAGGCATTTAAACACTTTAAAAGTATATTACCACGCGAAAGTGAGGCCAAATTGAAGAAAGGCATATTTATTGGTTCCCAAATAAGAGAAATCTATAAAGACCAAATGTTCAAATCTAAGTTGGTTAATAGAGAATAAAGAGCAGGGGTAGCTTTTGAAAATATATTTGACAATTTTTTTTGGAAACACAAGAGCTGCAAATTACAATAAACTGGGCCTTGTTTCTCAAAACTACAAGTTACAAATCTACAAGTAAAAATCGTTAAAAAAAGCATACATTTTTGTTTCAAATATATTTTGCTTGTAGATTTTTACACTGAAAAAACAAATCTACGCTTGATTCAAGTACGGATTATTCAAGTGCGAAATACTTAACTTATCCAAATTTAGTCCCGAATTCTAACTTTAAATAATACGAAAACAGGATTGACTTAATTAAAAGTGGGAAAAAATTAATTTCAAACTGTGCTTGATTGAAGAATTTCTAAAGCGTTTTGATCTCGATTGGTATTTAAAATAATCCGAACGTGAGATTCGATTGATTTTAACACTACCTTAACACTTACTCCACAGAACCAGAAAGAATATTATTATGTTACTTACTCGTTACACAAGTTTATTTCACTTTTGCTGTATTGCGCCCTTTGTTTACAGACGAATTCCCAATTATAACAAGTGTCCAAAATTTTTGGGGCCTTCGGAAAGTAGATTTCAACACGGGTAGACGGACATCTTTAAATAAAATCCACTGCTGATAAGAATCCAGAATATAATAATTGGCGTAAAAGCTTATCACGCAGTTTAGTTAACTGAATTTTAGCTTCCATGTGCCGCTCTAAAAAGTTAACTTTTCTAAGCTGTTAAGTAAAAAAAGTCATCAAATCATTTTAACTGATCGCAATCTTAATTAGATTTACAGTTTGAACCAAAATGATTCAAATATCACGAAGTAGCACATAAAACGCATACTTTCTTTCGTGTGGAATTTTTCTTTTGAGTATACTAATCACAAGCAAAAAATTCAATTTGGGTTTACGAGTTTAGCTGCCGTTCGGATTTTATGGTCTCATGAAGATTTTGGCTCTAAGAAAATTGCATGTTCTTCGGATAAATCAGGTATCCGAAGAATATGCAATTTTTCTCAAAAACTGTATGCAATTTTGTTTTTTTGTCTTTGGTACTATTGCAGCTATAGACTAGAAAGAAAGTGATAATGCCTCAAAATTGGTAAATAGACGAAAAATTTGAATTTTTATCTCTTTTTTCACCACGATCCGTAACCTAGTTTTCGAGATACTGTATCTGAAAGCGGGTCAAATTATCTTAAAATGGAAAAATTTTTTTGAACACATCTCCTGAATTAAACATTTGTTTGTACGAAGAGAAGCATATATGAATTCGTTGGACAATTTGAAATTTTTGATTAAGATTTTTACAACCTCCCTTGTTCTACAGGCGCCACTGTGCATGCGTAAATTATACACAGATTACACAAGGGAACAAGATTTTTGTTGATTAAGCACTGAATGTTGTTTTAAGGTAATTTTGGACTCTGAATCCAAATCTGCACTAAGTTTTTTTCTATCAGCTGTTATTCGAGATGTACCGTTATGTCCAAAATTAAGGCACCTCCGCCACATATATTGAAATAACTTGAAAACGGTTCAGCATATTCAGTTAAAAAAAAACAATTTTATATTCGTCAACTATATTATCTTAAATACAGTAGAATCGCGAAAAAGTTAACCAAAATGTCCCAAGGGTTGTTAAGTCTTTCGAACTATTAACTTTTCTTGAAAAATACACAATAAAAAAACAGGGATCTTTCAGAAATAACACACTAAACTTATACCTTTGCCTTAGTTTTCATCATAACATAAATGAAACTTAGATTTTTCATAAAAAGTACAATTGAAACAACTTAGCCATTCCTGTTCTGTTAATTTTATTAAATGTTGCCAACTTTTTGTTTATGAGAAACCTAAAAACAAAAAGTGGTAACTCGCTGAATTTGCCCATAAACCGCTGTTTCAGCAACACTTCTAATATTTCAAGCTTGAAATGTAAATTTTAAGTTGAACAATTTTACATTTTTTTTGACATAACTTCATTTTTTATCGATAAATTTAGTAAAATTTTTGACAGTTTGCCATTTATATTAATACAGCTGAACCCTTCACACTAGGTAAATTTTTCTATTACATACTTTATATTTGCACTGTTCACCAAAACTTGAACAATGCATTAAAAATGTAGTGTCATAAGGGCTTAATAGTTTTCCTTGAATATCGTAATTAATTTTGTTTAAAATCTCTATTTTCTTATCATTTGAGATATTTTTTTTATTAAAACTTTCAGAAAAGTTAAATAAAAATTTACTTTTAAGAGCCACACAGGGACGCTTAAATTCGGTTAACTTATCCGCGAGATTAACTTGTCCGCGAGATTAACTTTTCCGAGAGCTAACTTTTTCGCGATTCTACTGTATTAATAAGATTTTTCCATCAGGTGCTAAATTCCAAATTTTTATTTTTGATGTTAGAAAATATAAATTCCCTGTTTTTTGTTGTTGTTTTGTTTAAGCTTTGATATTGTTACAAGTAAAACTAGTGTCTATAATTCTTATTCGTTTAACAGTTTTATTGGTTTCCTGATGATCTGGCCTAAGCAACCAGTAAAATGCTCATAGAAACTAGCTTTTCCTGTACAATAAATTTCAGTGTATTTATAAAAAATAAAAATTACGAATTTAACACGTCTTGGAGAAATCTTCTATTATAAAAAATTTTGTATTCCCAAAAATAACATGATATATATCTTAAAGCCGTGCCTTCTTTGGTTTTTAATTTGCCCAGTAGTTTTAGAGATATCGTTGAAGTTTGGAAAAAAAAAAAACAATTTCAAAATAAAAAAATAAAATTTTTGTTCATTAAAAATTCATAAAAAACAAAAATCACAGTTTCGGCCAAGGCGAATTCATACAAGGTGGTCTGCAAAATATTTTAACGTTGTGTCAAAAATTCAAACAAATATTTGATTTTGTTTTTATATTAAATTTTGTTTTTTTGAAATGTTATAACTTAAAAAAGATTTAAATTTCACAATTTTAATCGAAAATTATAAAATTTAGTTAAGATTCCACAGAACCAACAGGACGGTATACCATTTTGACACAAGGTTAGTAATCAGCTGTTGCTTACGTAGCAAGATAAGTTCACCTGGTGTAAATTCGCCTTGTTTTCGGCTTAAAAGCATTTAGTTAAACATATTTCGAATCAAATGAGCTTTATTTTATTGTAATCGGTGCACAACTTATGATTTTGTCCACAATTTACAGAGATGATCGAATTTTTTTTCTGTTAGGACCAGTGCTCAGGGGATAACCCCTACTTACGCATTGCGTTTTGTTGGAACGAGGAAAATAGGTTATGGGAAGGAAGATAAAGGGAGTAGTGTTTGTAAACATTCGACTTGAACTTATTCATGTTGTAAGTGAGAGGGCACACTGCATCAGGAAAGTTATTCCACATACAAACAGACAAGACAAAAAACGAGTTCTTCCTGTTATGCGTTGTACGATTCACCTGCCATCGAAGCTGCAAAATAGACTTTGAAGTACCGGGCCACACATGTGAGTTGTATTCCATTCGTGGTCCGATGTATTTATTATAAATAGTAAGGAGATGGAGATGGAGTGAAGCATATCTTACAGATTTTTAAAAACTCCGGCACTTGAATGCTTTTTTTGGGTATTAAAATCGATCCTATTCGCACGACCCGATTCAGAGATTATGTCAAGGTCTATGCCAAGCGTATCATTCATATTCTACCTCATGGCACCGACATCGGATACGCTTGGTCTGCATTCAAGTGAGTAGGAATGACAAAGGTCGCTGTCATCTGCAAAAGAGTAGATAGGGTTGGAAGTTTGACATAGGAGGTCATTTAGAAAAATAAGAAATAGAGCACGAGAAAGAACGGAGCCTTGTGGCACCCCTGAATCAATCTTGAACTCGTTTGACTAAACCCCATCTATAACAACTCGTACAGTGCGATCTCTGAGAATTGTTCGATATAAATCGAAAGAAATTAGAGAGACGAGAGACTCTGTCGAACGCCTTGGAAATATCTAAAGCAATTACTTTACTTTCGCCAAAATGGTGAATGAAACGGCACCATTTTTCCGATAATAGAGCCAGTAAGTCACCATTAGAGTGACCTCTACGAAAGCCATACTGCCAGTTGCTTATAAAGTAGTTTGACTCTAAATATTTGACAAGATGGTAATTTACCATACTCTCCATAACTTTGTAAAGTGTTGAACAAATAGCAGTTAGACGGTAACTTTCAGGGTAATTAGCCATTCCTTTTTAGGAATTGGTGTACATTAGCAACTTTCCGCGGCATGTTATAAAGGAGACTTGTTTGTGTCGAGATCCGCAAGAACCCTTTTAACAGTTCGAGCCCGAAAAAATATTCTAGGCATAGATACGGATACTTTTTCGAGTTCGGGTAGTGGTTGATTACTAGCTGGTAGGTGCGAATTATTAACATGTAATTCGGCAAAACAATTAGCCTTATCATCTGGGTCCGTTAATGTTGGGCCATCCTTTAAGAGTTGATATTGAAGAACTAGCATTAACCCTTATGGCCCAACCATAATATGCTTAGCCTTACTCAACCTACTTTCAAAAATTTACAAAAAGTCTCTCAAATGTATTAAAAAAACTAAAACAAAATCAAAAAACATTTGATTCCGTACGGAATGCGCGATCCGTTTTGCACTTTGCTTAAGCAAATGACAGTTTCATAAAACTTAACCAAAAGTTTCTTTAAGTTCTATATGGCTTGCCTCATATGATTAACTTGTATTCGCCCACTTAAGCACATTATGGTTGGGCCTTTACTCTTATAACGAATGACCAGAAGCTTTTACTGCCCCGAGGAGCAGCAAGAGCTTCAGTACGAAGACGTTGCTCGTGAGTTTTTTCCCGTCTAAGTACTTTGGCACACGAAGACCTTGCCATTTTGCGTAGCAATTCAGAAAGCTTCCTCTCCGGATCTGACTGCTGATTGGCACGACTGATTAAACCGAAATTTAGATCGAGGTTTATTTGAAGCTTTTTTAACTAGAATGAAGATTTTAATTCCCATCATTATAACATTTTCAACCATTTTCGCCATGGCATTGACGGAAAAGAGGCGGAAATGGTGCAATGATCCGACTTGCCGAGAGGTGCTTGATATTCAACTTCGTACTTTTGAGGGTGCAAAGAGAATATGTGTTGGTTCATTCAATAGTTGCACGAGGTGGTTGTGCGCAGCAAAAAGCTCAACATATTGGCTTTTATAGTGAAGCCAAGAGGAATTGTGGAGTCGGGAAGGGAGTGGAATTGATGCAGACCGAATTGATAAAAATCGCGATTTCCCAACAAAAACAACATTTTTCAACATGAGTGTTTTATTTATGAATGTTTTTTTGCTTCACTTAATTGTGAATAATAGCGAAACGCATTCATCAATTTTTATGATCTATTGGGCATGTTTTAGAAATCGAAATGAAGTGAAATTGAAATCGAACGAGATTTTAAGTTCAATTATTTACAAAATTACCTTATTTTTTCGAGGTTTTAAGCGTTGTTCTTGTAATAATAATTGTTACTTAAAGAATGATATCGATAAAATGGAATATTTTTATGAACTTTCATTACAGGGTCGTTTTACAAACGTGATCGATTTTGAATGCACTTCAATTTAGTTTGTAGAACATGCCGATATGTCTCATTTTGTTTATAGGTTATCTGACTCTACGTTTTTTTTATATACAAATTTTTGTTTTTTTTTTAAACAACCATTCCTCACCCATTATTTTGTGATTTAAAAAATATTGATTGACTTTCAATAGAACACATTGTTGTATATGAAAGTACACACAATCATTGCGTAGACCGAAATTCGCCGTGCATAACGAACTCTGCGATAGGTTTATTTCTTATTCTTACGCAGATGAACGATGAATAAATTGGGAAACAGCATGATAGCAAAGTTCAAGATTTATTAAAAATCGTGGAAACTGTAAAGAATTACAGGGACAATTCGCTTCTATTGCGAACTTGGCTAAAATTCGCGAAATAAATTGCAAACTTTTAAAAACACTAAAATTTATTAGAAATCACTAAATGAGTGAAAAAAGAAAACAAAATGTCGGAAAATAACAAAAAAAAAAAAAAAAAAACATTTGCAAAAATGGCAAAAATTCGCAAAAAATTTTAATATATCAAAAAAGCCATAAAATTTATAAAAAGTCTCTCAAACTATAAGGAATGGCAAAAATTGCAAAATAAGCGGAAAGTCGCAAAAATTTGCTAACAGCGGCATGATACCAAAGTCTACTATTTATTATAAATCGTGAAAGCTGTAAAGAATTTAAAAACTTGCAGGAACAAATCGCCAACATGGCTGAAATTCGCGAAAAATTGCAAAATTTGAAACAAACCCAAAAACTAATTTGAGATCGCAAAATCGAAATGCAGAAAACTAAAAATGCTGAAGAAATCCATTTCGAGTCGATACGGATTTTAGGACATACCCGATTAATAGTTTATTAAAAATTAAAAAAAAAAGTTAGGTTCACGCACTTATTGTGTCTCATTTGACGAATTTACGCGACGAATTCTCGCCGACGAATCGTCGTCCTATGCGAAGTTCGTCGTTCGTCCCAGTTGTGTTTCTAGCATACCTCATAAAAAAATGTTACGATTTTTTGAACTTTTAATTTTTGGAAAAAGTCAAAAATACGATTAGTACCCGTAACTTAAAAATACGAGCTGATGGAGAAAAACGGAAATTAGATTCGATATCAGCGACCTCCACTTAGTAAAACTTCCAGTCAACAGAAGTTCAATTTTGTTCCCGTTAGTAGACCAAAAAAAAAGATTATAATCTACTAAAGCCCAAAAAATAAACAGATATTTGTAATAAGGAAATACTAATTTCTTAACCGGGATCCCGAAAGCAGGTCTAGTATTTGGCAATCTTTAATCTCAATCTAAAACCTCCTCTTACTTAATCCTTCCAGACAAGATCAATCATTACAAAAGGTGTAGGAACACTCTTTATTAATTCCTTTTAATTAGCATTATAATAATGGAATGATTGTTTAATACATATAACAAATATAATTAACATAAATGTAGTTGGTCAGCTAAATAAATAAAAATGTTAAGAAAAAGTCTATTTGTAACCCGTTAACTGATCACTAAAGGTAAGACTAGAACTACTAACTCTCTTAATAAGTAAAGAAATAACTGAAAAACCTTGTGGAAAATTTTCCAAGCTAAAAGTGTTTGAACCCGCTTTAATTGTAACAAAGAATTAATTAGTTAATTAAATTAATGCTCGATTGGTGGTTTAATTAAATTTTAATTAACAATAACAACTGATCGGTTAGCTTAACATTATTTAAATCATTAAACGAATTAGATTTTCTCATCATTATTATTCTTATTATTATTATTACAATTATTCCAACCGAAATAATCAGATTTATAATTATTAATCACCCTTTTTATCATTTAAAAAAAGTTTTTTATTTCCATAGAATAAAGTTTAAACAAATATTTAATTAAGTATTATTGCTTTAATTATAGTTTAGAGTTTAAATGTAATTTGTTATTTAATTAAATGCAACTATATCCAATATACATACATATTAATAAATGTTTATAAAGTTAATTATTTATTTATATTAAAGGAAAAAAAAATAAATTCTTCTTCTTTGTAAATCGCAATACCTTTAATTTCCCCAATTTCTCTGTTTCATTTTATCTAATAGGTGTATGGAGATCAAGATGCCGATGGTTTTTATTGGGGAGAATTGCGTGGTCGTCGTGGCTATGTGCCCCACAATATGGTAACCGAGGTTGTTGACGGCACTAGTCAAATGAGCCAAATGGGTGGCCAGATGCCTCAACAACCAGGCGGTACGGGCCAAGTAATGCCTGGCCAAGTGGGCACTCAACAAAGCATGCGCAACGTAAGTCGTGATCGTTGGGGTGATATTTATGCCAACATGCCCGTTAAGCGTATGATTGCCCTCTACGACTATGATCCACAAGAACTAAGTCCCAATGTGGATGCCGAAGTAAGTACTTTGTTTTATTTTCTTTTATATTGTAAAGAACTATACAAATTTGGTGTTTAATTAGCGTAAAGCGGCCAGTGCCAGTGCCAGTGGTGGTGGTCTATTTGGGGGCATTTTTAGTAGTATATTGCCTAGTTTTACACAAGACACAACAACGCCACGTTGGGTGAGCAAGGAAATTAAAACTTAACTTATGAGGCTATTCGAAGTATTTAAGGCTAGAGAAAACCTGCATTTGTTCTCCTAAACTCCACATTTAATAAAGTATAATTGCAAATTTTTAAAAAGCTTTAGTCGTTTTGTGTTTACGAAGTCTCAGACGCAAAAGAATATTGTCACAATGATTATTCGGTTATATCAATTACACAATTCAACACGAAAACAATTACGGGGTTCCGACGGTTGATTCTGGTAGAGGTGACCAAAAAAAGAAAGAAATATACGTATCTCGGCGTTTTGAAAGATCACATCGAAATCTCTTTGCGGCGGTTAAAGTTTCCCAGCTTTGGCTTGTTCTTGCAGCATATCGGTATATAACAATATGTTTTCTTTACATCTGAGATGTAGGGTATGTTCAGCGACTTTGTAGAAAATTGCATGGCAAATATATTTGTCCAACATATTAACCCTCTTACTCCCCCTCATACCGGAATTTTTTGGCATTATTCTAACTAATCGTAAAAAAAACACCCCGAAAAAGGGGGATACATTTTGCTATACATGTCGGAACACATCAAAGCCTCAAACTTAACACAAATACCAAAACCAGTCAAATTCTAGATTGCCTATTAAGGGTTAATTTAGTTACTATTAAGAGTAAGTACAAGAAAGTCTTTCGCACATTTACTGACAGACATTACTGATTAAAATAGTGGAGGAAATTATATGTACGCATTTTTGCTCACTGACCATTATCCTCCATGGTTCTAATCATATTTCTTGTTAAAATATACGATCCCGTAAGTATCGATATGCTTCATGACGGTTTTCGTGCACTCTTAGAAAGGCTGTTTCGTCCGCGAATATTGAAGAATGGGTGTAGTGGTTTGTTGCCATGCCCGAAGTATGTATTAGGTACAGTAGAGGGCCAAGGATGCTGTCTTGTGGGACTCCAGCGCAAATTGGCTGGGAAGATCGTAAAAAAATCGCCTTCTTTAATAATAAATTTACGAACGACTAAGTAGATTTATAATATTTTGTGCGTGGTAGCTGGTAAATTAAGCTTCAATTTATGTAATAAGCCTTAATGCCAGACCTTATCAAAGGCTTGCGAAACATCGATGAAGAGTGTTAAGCAACATTGTTTTTTCTTCAAAGGCTTTTCTTATGACATTTACTATTCGATGAGTTTGTTCAATTGTGCTGTGTTTTCTTCTAAAACCGAATTGATAGTTTGGAGTACAACTATTTTCATTTAAAATCGGTGTTAATTTCGACACTAATAATTTCTCAAATAGCTTTGATAATGATTAGATAATCACCCAATAAAAAAAAATCCTTTTGCGAAGCACGAATGGGACATTTATAAAAATAAGCGCCCAATTATGCGCTTCGCAATAAGACATACATACAGAGATGCAGTAAAGTAAGTGAAGGAACTCTTAACAAGTTTTATTAAAGAAAAATTAACATTTCAAGTGCTACTGCATTCCCTTACTACGAAGCAGGTTTGTAAGGGAGAAAACTAAAAAATAACTGTAAAAACCATTCGGTGTGTAAAGCTGAACGCTATTTTCACCTGTTTTTATATGCGTTGAAAAAAGGGCTTTTTGTGTCAAAAATGTATTGCTTCAGAGAGGGAACACAGCACATAAAATTCATGCTTTCCGTTAGCGAGAAGGTAATCGAAACTCTTAAATTTCTCCCTTAAAAACTTGCTTCGTTTGAGCTCAATTTTTTATTGGGAAGCTAATAGGCCTATATGACTCAACTTTTTGTGATCTTATCCTGGCTTCAAGGCGTAAAATAGCATTAAAAATAAATAGAATAATTTTCTTTGTTTGCATAGGTAGCACCATTTTATTACTGATCTTATCAATACCAGGTGCCTTCTTAGTGTTTAAATCACAAATATCCTTTAATATTTCTCGTAGCTCAAATCTAAGGGAAATAACTGCTCTAACATTAACAGGCGATGACTTGGCTGCTAAGTATATCGTGAGATATATTTGGGGTAAAAACGTTTTTCATATGGCTAACAAACAGATTTCCTTTTTCAGTATCATTTCTTGCCCAACTTCCATCAAAGTTTCTAAACAGTGGTTTAGAGATAACTGGCCTTTTGTGATTTTTAGCTGCACGCCACAATGGGTAGTCTGATTGTGGAGTTCCATCAAGTTCCTTAAAATATTTTTCCAGGAAAGTCGTTTTCTGAGACTGCAGTAATTTTCTTAGCCTTTTTGTGCACTCTTTTAATAGATTCCAAGTTGAGGGGATCTATACAATTGCCACTCTCTTCGAACTCTTCTTTTCGGCAGCAGTAGAAGATATTTTACTATTTTTTGATTTTTTGGAGGGTTAGGCCTGGAACGGAAAAAGTAGTTGTAGTAGTAGCTGAAACTGACGAATGCTCTGTAGCGCGACAAAGTTCAAAATTTCGAATTTTGCGCTTCAACTTCAACTGCATCGAATACAACAACTACTTATTCTGTTAACAGTACTTTGAAACTGCTGTTTTTAACTTTTGACAGCTTGCAGCGCTATTCGTAACGTTGTACTACAGCGACTATTCTGTTCCCCACTTTATGCTAGAATGTTGAACAGCTAGTTTAAGATAACTGTCAAAATGAACAGTAGAGAGATCACATACTCCGGTATACCAAGCGAAATATTTTCTGTGCAATGGGTACTAGTGCTGGGAAACTATCGATAGACTATTGATAATATCGATAGTCTTAAAATATCGAAAATATCGATATCGATATTTATTTAAATATCGATATTTTTATTATTTATGGCGATTTCTTTTCTGAGAAATATGTTGCATAAATGTTACATGCTCTACACAAAAGAGATAGAGCATGTAACATTTATGCAACATATTTCTCAGAAAAGAAATCGCCATAAAATACAGCTATGAAGACATCTATCAGCAGCTATACACACACAGTTTTTTGCCGCAAATTTTAAGTTGCTATTATTAATTCGCGCTGAATTACAGCAATGAATACAAACAACAAGAATGGCATGTGGTATGGATTGTTTAGAAGTGCTTTTTACTGTTAATTAAAGGCCTTTAAGTCGAAATTTGTACATGTTTATGTATATAGGGACTAAAATGTCAAATATTTTTGTAATGTTGTAAAAAAAATGCCAATCCAAATGCAATTGCAAGCATAGGAGAAAACAATGAACGACTATTAGAGGATAAGTCCGCTAGATTGATTACCTTTTTGGGTTTAGAATTTAGAAAATTTTTTTAAAGTTGCAATGGAATATCTTATAGTTCCTGTTACTTAGGTTCCTTCAGAAAGGTACTTATCAATTTTTAAAAAACTGCCATCTAAAATAAAGTGCGTATATACATACATACATACATCTCCTACATTCAATAAAGTGATAAAAACAACGAACTGTAGCCTTATAAAAAACTAATTAAAGTTTTCCTGCACAAGTACAAACATTCAGTCGATGGTAATATCGATAGTAAAATCTGAACTATCGATAAATATCGATAGTAGAAAATATCGATAGTATTCCAGCACTAATGGGTACTGAGATATTTTTTATACTTTAACCAATTAATTTGTGTGGCTGACTTCGCTAAGTAAACAGAAGGATATAAAATTCTATTTGGGTTCATTATAGTAACAACTGTAGGTGTGTGATCGGAAGATAATTCTAAGGATGCTTCAACATGAATCGTTTCTGTGGAATGTTTTTAATTACATCAAAATCGATAACATCTGGAATTTTTGGCTGATCAGTAGGCCAATGTTGGTTGGTTGTCCTCTCGCGACCACAATTAAATCCATTTTAGAGATTGTATTAAAGCTGAATGTACATGACACGTTTTTACATAAGACTGGTTAAATTATCCACTGCAAAATACATACATGTCGTGTGTTACTTTTTTAACATTGCTTTTGTTAAAGTCAGATGAAAAGTCATCTGACAAAATTTCAAATAGAGCATGCTCTATTTTCTTCTGACAAACCATCTGACATCAGTTGTGTCAAAAATCTGTGCCAGGAATAAATCAACAGCGGCGGTAAACTATTGACAAAATCATAAGCCGGCTGAAGTTAATATTTTCCAATATGAATATATACATGATCATTTCACCATTGAATAGAAATTATGTGCATATATTTATAAAAAACTTTTCATTATAATATTCTTAATTGGTATCTTCAAATTTAAAGAAAAAAATTTTGAAACTGAGAACTACTTTGGTTTCTGCAATAACTATGCAAAAAAACAGAGACAATGTCAGAAGCAAATTACATGTACGTTTGTGATCGAATATTATAATCCTTATGTAAAAGGGCAATTTTGACAGACATGAACAATTACGTGTGACTTGAAAAGATAACAATTCAAGTAAAAAACACGCCGTGTATATGCTCCTTAAGCAAAACACGAACTTTTGGTGTTATAAGTCGTGACCCCAGAAGGTATGTATAGCCACATATTTAGGTGTTCTTCTCTATATCAACATACAAGTAAATATCCGATAATCCGGCTATGTAAGAGATTTTGACAACGGCGATATAAAAATAAAGGTGAAATCATGTGGAATACAGGTGTTGGATTAACGTTGGGATACACGTATATTTAAGTTTCTTCTCCTTTTCCAAAATATACTTATTTTGTTCATGTGTGCAACCAAGTCACAATTTTAGGTAAATTATCAAGTTAAGGGCGCCGTTAAACGAGTAACATCTATGAATTAAACAACTAAAATGGATTTAAACTTTATAATTTGAAATAGTTTAACGAGGTAAAGCTTTTTCAATTTTATACTCTTTGCATTACACTCTGCTCCTTAATACAAAGTATATAGAAGAGAAGAAGTTTTTTTTTAAGGTTCAAGGAAAATATACTTTTTCCTCCTCAATGCACATTAAAGGCCTGCATAAATGTACTTGAAAATAAAGCACAAAACAAAAATCAAATGTGTGTACGAAAAGTTTGTGTACAACCACAATGACAAATGCTACGCCTTACTGATCGTCACACAAGTTAAATAATGTTGTGTGTTCTTTTAAATCCTTTTACTACACTAAGCAATATTTGCCTATACTCCTAGTATTTGAAAATTATCTCGTGGATCTTGTGTCGAAAGTAGAGGACGCATACAAAGAATTTTTAATGTGTACTTGTGTGTTTTAAGTGGCGTACGCATGCAAAGAATCATTATTAAAATATTAACAAACAAAATATTTTGTACACCTACCAATGTATGTACATATATCCCAAATTCACATTAAAAAAATGAAGAAATGCACAGAGCATTTTTTGTTCTCACTCTTATTGCTACGTGTAGTTTTCATTACTTTGTTAATTTTTGAGAGTATGTTTTATACCCGCAATTTTTTTATAGCAAAGCCTTTGTTTTGCTTCTACACGATTACACACTTACGTAAATTGGTCGTCTATTTGTTTGTGATAGCGACACTACAGTATAGAGTTTGTGCTGGTTCACAATCTTCAAGTTTTAGCCGGCAAGTCTTGAGCTTTTTGGAGAGAAGGGAAAAGAGAATGTTTTTTCTAAAAAAACCACTTTACTGCTAAAACTTGAAGATTGTTTTAAGTGTATTTTCAAATGCAAATGTGCAGGCCTCTAATCTACATGCATCTTAATTCCAAGCTTAAATGATGAAACAGAACTGAGTCTTCAACTTCAGGCAAAAATTTTAAGGCCCATAATTAAAACGTCGGCAGTAACTTCAAATTCTCTCTCATTTCTTTCGTTTTCTTTTGTTCTTATTTTTCTTTGTTTACAAAATGTATGAAATTGAATGAAAGTATAGTAGCATTGTTAAGAGAATAAGTGTCTATATGTGAGAGCATTAGAAAAAACGTCCTCAAAATAAAATTGATTTTATTTCTCGACCGCATTCTCTGGCATAATTTTATGTCAAACTGCATGTAAAAAACGTTCAGCCCCAGTTCTGTTTCATCATTAACACATTAAACCATTGTTGCCATAGTTTCACAATCGCTTGTAAGACAGTAACCACTTTATTATTGAAACGCAGAAATAAAACACCAATTAAATAAAGCGGGTCCTATTAGTTACGCTAGTTTTTCAAATTATTGATATAAATTTTCAAAAATTGTTAAATCTAAAATTTTAAAATATCAATATGTATATAAATTTATTTCTTTTTACAAAAAAAAAAAAAAAAAAAAAAAATATTGTAGCAAGTGGAGTTGAGTTTTAAAACGGGTGAAATCATACTTGTGTATGGTGAGATGGATGAAGATGGTTTCTATATGGGTGAATTGGATGGCGTGAGAGGTTTAGTACCATCGAATTTCTTAGCCGAAGCGCCCGATACATATAGCAATCAAATGATGCCTGGTGGTGGCCCTGCAGGACGCGGTGGCTTGGCCAGTCAAAGGGGCAGAGGTCAAGGGCCGGGTGCTAGAGGACCGCCACCACCACCTCGCGATAACATGATGCCTGGTATGGCAGGACCTCGTGGTCCCCAAGGAAAAAGTAAGTAAAATTTGTGCAGATTATTTTCTTGTTAATCTTTTATTTTGGTTTTTCTTGTATAAAACGAAAATTTTTTTATTTTTATTATTTATTTCTTGTATATTATTTTAAAATTTTCGAATTCTTAATTTAACTGTAAATTGTAAAATATTTAGGCTTTCTTTTTTTTATAAAAAAAAAAATTCAAGCAAAATTTTGTGTTGCTTTGCAAAAAGAACACAACATTGTTTTTTTTTATCAAAAATATAAAATAATTTACCAAAATAAACAAAACTTATTATTAGAATCAGGAATTTTTTAAACAAATTAAGGCTTAAATCGATTGAAAAAAAATATATAAAACTAAAAAATAATATTTGGAACACTGCAAAAAGTATCTAAAACATTTTTAAACAAAATTTACATAAAAACTTTTCTGCAATTAATTATTTTCTTTTCCATTCTTTGATAAATTCTTTTTTATGTAAAATATTTTTTTTTTTAAATTTTTAACTTTATTTTTATTTATTTTTTTCATTTAATTTTTTTATTTTTTTATTAATAAGTAATAATTTTGGCACAATATTTCTGTAATATTCTCTTTTTTTCAATATACTTACATATGAATATAGTTGTTGTTCTTGTTGTTTGTAATTATTAACTTTAAAATTAGTAAAATAACGTGGTAAAATAACTAAAACTTTTTTTGTGTTGAAAACATCTCATTTACAAAATTTTAGAGAAAAAAAAAACTTATAAGACATCATTTGAATATGCCATGAAACTCAGCACTTTTAAGAGTTGATTTCAAAATTATTATTCATAAATTTTTTTTCTTTTTCTCTATTCACCTCTAATTGTTTTGTAATTATATATTTTTTATTAACGAGTATTGTTTTTTCAATTTTTATTCCTTCAGTATTTATTTGTGTCCTGTCTGTAATTAAAACAAAAACTGAAAATAAAATAACAAATAAAAATGTGTCTGTGTGTGTTTGTTTATATTTTTAGTTTATAAATAAATAAACGCATGTAATATATATATTTTTTTAATTTTTATATAATTAAATCAAGTTTTTCCTTTAAAATTAAAGAAATTACCACAAAACTTATAAAACTGTATAAAATATGTAAGCAATGTTGCCAGATATCATTTATCAGCGTAAGGCAGTTTATTGCTTAGGGCTAGTTTACACTATCTCACAAGTCTTATACCGTCTTCAGATATACCTTTTTTATTGAGTCAATATTCGGTTTATTGACATAATTATCTTTCTGTTCACACATACACAATTTAGCTTACTCAATTGGCAATTAACTTAGCAAAATGTAAACACCATTTGACATCTTTAAAGAAAAAACAAAATAAACATCTGGCTTTTGCGTAGACCTAATGGATGGATCTTTGTTTTTGTTGTTGGCAAAAATGTCATAACACTTTGTTTAGTGAGTTGGGTTTTACTCACTAAACACACTTGTGACAGTGCACTGCAGTGTTGCATTTTAATTTTACTCAATATTTATAAAAATTTCGTATTAATTGAGCAATAAATAAATTGCCTTTTTGTATGGATAATTGAACTCAATAATGGTATTTATTGCGTAAAACTGAATTAAGGTGCATATCTGAACACGGTATTACGTATTCCATAACACTTTGTGAGATAGAAATCGAATGAGTTTTGTTACGACTATCAAAAAATCTAATTTAACATAACAGTTTGTGTTCACTCCATCACACAAAGTATAAACACTCACACATAAAATAAAATGCAGTCCTGACCCAATGCAAAGTATTATTATTTAGAAAGTTTTCAAAAAACGATGGAGTCGTATGGGACGTCAAACGTTTTTTCAAAATACTTGTCATTTTGATCACACATGCATTCACACAATCAAACTTTTATATTACTTGAGTTTTTGACATGTATTAATACAAAGTATAATAGTGTTAACTAGCCTTTAAGCATATTCATTCTTAAAACTGCTATGGGTCGGGAATCAGCACGCGAGTCGTTGTCGGTTTTTTTTCTCAAAGGCAAGCATTGCGCCGTTATTTGTCTGCTTTTTTTGCATTTTGAAAGGATTCTGGAAGTTCTTGCCTTCCTATTCAAATGTTTAGGTCAACCGATGGCTTGTAATGCATTTGTTTATTGTCAAATGATTATAACGCCACATCAACTGATCCACAAAATAAACGCCAGCGTTAGTAGAAAAACTGTAATTTCATCCACTTCTTCATTTGTCATTGGCAAAAAAAAAAAATTTATTCATTATATGTAAACAGTCGCTGTCAAACCAACTCAAAAAGCGAAAAATTTTACCTATTTTTAAGGCAAAGAATTCGATAAAATTAAAACTTAATGTTCTGTTTCCAAATGACAGGCAATTGGATGAGTAGCCAAATTTATATGAAAAGCACTCAGTTGTTTAAGTGATTTTCATATAAAGTTTTCTACACAATCTCTTGTCTGTTATTTAGAAACCGCAGATAAGTCTAAACTCACATAATCTAGGAAACCACTTCTGATCACAGAAACAAAAGCATGCATGACTAAAACATATTTAACGTCAGACATTGGCTGCCTTCCTAAACGTCTGAATGTATTGTCAATGCAGTGGTTTTATCAAGCAATCATACTTTACAACAGTGAACATTTAATGATTGCCATATTAACATCCCCCTGGGGCTTGTAGAGGGATCATCTTAAGGAATATCAACTTTTGGTCAGGAAAATCAAGTGGGATACGGCAATAATACAAAAATTTACAAATCTAGTGGCTGGCCAGATATTCTATCTGGTACCAATGGAGTCAGTAACAGCAGGTGATGTGCTTTCGCAAGAAATACATTCAAGAGGGAGCCTTGCCCCTCTTTGAATAATTACTTTACTCTCCATGGCTGGGATGTATACCCAAGTCGCGGGAAAGGACTATTTCTCATGGAGGACTGATTTTTCAGCCTTTGTGGGAAAAGTCCCTAGGTGCTGTTGCTATTTTACAGTAGCTGGTTGGATTAACTATACCAGGGGAGGTAAGATAGCTTTGGCTCATAAACAAGAGGTGGATGTAAAAATGTTGTGGCCTAAGTGTTGAATTGCGAAATAAGTGTGAAAATTTCCTAACACACACAGGGGAATCTGTTAAGTGCCTATTAACTCACCGTGGTGTTGGGATACACCATGACATAAGGCCATATGGCAGGTGCTAATGGAGATCGAAATCACAACTGTATTTCGGAACTACTTGCGCAAACTGCTTTCTGTCCTTCAGGCGGAACGGCTTTCTGTCCTTCAAGCGGAAGTTTCGCTTTTCCGTTGAAAATAAACTTTCAAGGATCACGTGTTGGGTTTAGATTACTACCCAAAGTCTTAGGGTAATTGTCTTATCTTAACGGAGTATGCACTCAAATTTCTACCTGGATGTGTTGGTTGCGCTTTATTTTCCTATTACCAGCAAAGCAGGTGACTTTTGGAATACCTTGTCAAAGTTTGCATGGTTGCGCTTAGAAGTACGTGCGTTATAATTGTTCAATTTTGGCAGGCAATACTGTGTAATTAATCACAGATGCATAAGCGTCATTTATGAAAATGATGCCTCTATAACCAAACGTTAACATGTTGTGGACGCATTTGCTTTTCGAAAATCACATGTTGTTTCTCTGAGCCTTTAATGCGGTAATTTTGGCAATTAACAAGTCATTAAGGTGAAAATAATTCGTTTAGAATAATTTTGCTAAAATAAAAAACTAAAAATTCCAACTTTCATTGTTTTTGAGATATATTTTTTTGTGAGGTGCAAATAGTGACAAATTTTAATCTACGGCCATGTTCTGACAATCGCACGATTTGAAATCGCAAAACTGCGAGATTTATTTTATGGTGTTCTGAAAATTGTCAGCCATTGCTTCTTAAAAATATTCTAGTTCCCTTGAGCATATATTTGCTATTTGAAGTAGTTAAACTTCTTGCGATTGCGATTTACAGAACACCTTTTATACGATTTTAAGTCAGAATCGCAAGTGCTAGGCGTTTTGCGATTGTTAGAACATGCCCGCTACTTTTAATTTGGGGACACCCATTATGTTAAATTTATTCTCTGCATTTCTGTATTTTCATATTAGACTTACTTTTTATATGTTCTAGTAGACTCGTAGATGTCAAAGATTTGATTACATATTTTCTGCATGATTATCGCAAGTAGTTTACTTTGTTGGCTCTGATGTTTACGTTTAACACCCACCAAGTAGTTTCTCTACAACACTTGTGGAATACACTGATGCTTGTGATCTGGCAACACTATACTTACAATAAATGAAATTTTGAATTCATTATCAAAAAGCCAAAAATCCCTAATAATTAAATTAAAAAAAAATACCCATACGACATCAATAAACCACAAACTGTTTTTAAATGTTTAATGCATAATTTTTCTTTTTAAACCAATACATATTTTTATGTCTAAAACAACAATAACAACAACAATAAAAAAATACTTGTACTATTAGCTTCAAGCACATTTTCAAAAATTTAAATAAAATCAAATAAAACCATATGTATTTAATAAAAAATACTCATTTTTTTAATAAATTATATAAACTAATTTAAATGTAAAAAGATAAACCAAATAATTGAAAAAAAACTATGTAATATTGTGTAATATTTATACATACATACATTTATATAAACTAATATCTACATATACATATTATATAATAAAAAAAAATAACTTAAGTTATTGAAAGACAAAATACAACATTTTTAAAGGTAACGTTTTTTTTCTCAATATTTTTAAAAGTATTCGTATTATAATATACACTTTCTTCTCTAATATAATTTATAATTCAAATCAAGGCGAATTCACATTTCAGGTTGCGTTGAAAATATAGCCACTTTTTTCTTATTTAAGCCCAGTTAGCTGACAGTAACTGTAACGTTGCAAATCAGCTGCTTCATTTTGTTGTATGTAAAACATTTAGAACGATTATAGTTAACATTAAGATGTAACTTTACCGTAAAGTCTAGTGGCCATTTTCTCAATGTATCGACAAACTGTCTGTTACTTAATGTCAACAAAAATTTATTAGACCGATAAACTGTCCGTTAACAATTTTGGGTTTCTCAATATACCGACAAAAAACATTGTTTTCAGTTGGCAACATCTCTCAAAATACATGTAAAAGTTGGCAGTCAGCTGGTTGAATTTATCTATGCGGCAAATAAAAGGAAAATAATTAATTGGCAGATGAGTGCCGGATAAGGCCCGTTTACACGGTAATACAATGTATTACGACTTTGTAGAATCAAACTGTTATGAAATTCTCTCCGTGTATAATTATGTATAGTTCATGTTTACACGGATGGTATAAGTTTTAAAGTTTTACAAAAACAACATAAAAATTCCCTGAGTTGATTTTAGTTGTTTTTGTAGTTGTATAAAAATGCTACCACCTACAATAAACTCTGTTAAAATACACCTCTGGTGTGATGAGAAAACATAAGTTTCTAAAATGGTTTAGAAAAAAAGCATTTACCGACCGCTTGCCAGATTTTGTATTCGTATTCTCTCTTACTCAATACATTTTGCTTTTACATGATAAGATTTTTTCTCATTCTAAATCATTTTTTGCAATGTCGTAATACATTGTATTACCGTGTAAACAGGCGTTTACTCAATACATTTTGCTTTTACATGATAAGATTTTTCTCATTCTTCATAATATTTTGCAATGTCGTAATACATTGTATTACCGTGTAAACTGGCCTTTAGCTTTACGACAGAACAGAAGTAAATGAGACATTGAGGAAATCAAATTTCTTTGATGTGCAGTTTTTCGTTGGAAAAAAAGATAATCGCGTAATGAGAAAACGGCCATGAATCTGTTTAAAATAGATTTTTCTTAATTTTTTACTGTACGGTTACATTATTGTTACTTTCAGCTAACTGGGGCTTTACACTGCAGTTACACGATCAAGTTTTTTCTTGAAAGTCTTTAACACATACTGTTTGTTAAAATTTTCAAAAATTTAAAGCAGTGTCGTAGACTACTGCACACAGTCATTAGGAAAACAAATTATAAAGACAAACGAAAAATCAAAGGCAAGTTCGTTTCAATATTTAAATACATGAGTGAAATTGTAAAAAAGTTTGAGTGTTTAAAACTTGAAAAGGCAAATCTCGTGATTGTGTAACCCTCAAGTTGGAGAGAATTGCCAAAAGTTGCATGTACCTACTTTTGATGTATCGACCAACTAAAGCAACAAAAAATTCAATGTTATTTTTTAATTGGATGCATGAACTCGCCTTGATTTAAATATTTAAAATTGTACTTTTTTCTTAAATTTTTTAAGCTTTTTATAAATATTTCTTTTTATTTTTTAATCAAAAATTAGTTCCTTGTTTTTATATGATTTATGTAAAATGTATAGAGTAAACTAACTTTAAGTCTTCAAAAAAAAAAAAAAAAAAAAAAAATTATAAACTTGCGGTGAATTATATAGAAACTATATTAAATGCACAGGCCTTTAGATGCTGGTGTGTTTTGTCTATAATGAAATGAAAGTGCATTGAACTGAACTGAATAAACTCTGATCACAACTCATCTGATCTGATCTTTTGTGCAATCGGTATAAAATATGATTTTACGTTTAGGTTATATTTAAAAGTAAAAAACAAACATCAAATTGGTTTTCAATTCAATAAACAAAATTAAAAAAAAAAATATTTTATATTATTTTGTTATCTCAAAAAAAGAAGAAGAAGAAATTTAAAAAATTGTGTTTTAAAACTCTTTTTACTGTTTGGTTTTGATTTTAATTTATTTTCTTGTTGATTTTATTTTGATTTATTCGATTTTTTCAACAAAAACAAAAAAAAAAAAATAAAACAAATTTAAATTAAAAAAAATTATTTTGTAATGGTCTGCTGTGGTAAATGTGAAGTCTTTATGTTATATTTGTTGCTATAGATGCTCGCCCTGCTTCCCCTACACTGTTAGACAACACGGGCCACCCTGCCCCCGATCACCAAACGCAGGTAAATACTCTTTCTTCTTTACGTTTTTTGTTAAAAAAAATGCATTTTTTTCCTTGTTTTTAATTTTGTTTGAATATATACGTTACGTTATACTACTACTTACTTACTTTCTTACTTATGTACCTACTACTACTACTACCCCATTCAACTCCGCCTAAACTACATTTTACTTGAAAATACAACCTACATCAAATTGCCTTTATACCTCCACTCACTTTTTAAAAATATTGTTTTTTCACACTTTTTAACTGTCCTTTAAAAAAAACCCCCCAAAACAACAACAAACCTTTACTATTACTGTAGACTTTTTAAAAACAAACTTTTACTACTACTACTACTATTGTTATACAACTCTGTCTCTGTTAAATTAATGTGTAGGTTATAGAACACGAGCGCCTTACTCGTCCGTTCAACTTACATTTAAAACAAAAACAAATTTCGAAATTTGTTTTTGTTTTAAATGTAAGTTGAACGGACGAGTAAGGCGCTCGTGTTCTATAAACACCACATAAATCATGCATTAGTAAACTCTCAAATTTTTGTTAAATATTTTAATTTTGAGTTCGTTTTTTCTTGAGCAATTAAAAATTTTAAGTTAAAAAATGGAACTACTTTCCACAAAAAAAAAAAAAAAAACAAACGAAAGAAATTTATTTCAATTAAACTAAGACATCATTAAAATAGTAGTTGGTAATTGTTAATCCGAATATAATAAACTATTTGATTTATAACACCAACCCAAGACGAATTCATGCAGGTGATCAGAGATAGTTAGGATGGCTGTAAATTTGTTGTAGGGAGTTTGGCATTTACAAAACATATAACTACATTAAAAAAGGGACAGCCTGCATAACACTATCTCTCTCTCTCTCTGATGCAGTCACCTGTATGAGTTCGCCTTGCATCAACCTTTCATATTTGCTTTGCATTTCAACATTTACATACGTTTTCAACACTTTTAATCATTATCTCTCTCACGTTAATATTTAAATGGCAAATTGAAATAGCAAAAAAAAAAAATGGCTAATTTTTAACAGCAAAAACTTAATATTTTATTTGTGAAAAACTAAAAATAAACGAATACAAAAAGTAAATAACTTTCTATGTATAGCTAGCAACAATTTATCGAATCAATTTATATAAATATTTTTTGAATACTTAAGACAATTATAATATAAAAAGCAATTATAGTTCAAATAAAAGACATTTTATGAATATAACAAACGTATTTAGTTAGAGCACTTTAACATAAAAAAATAACAATTAAAAAAAAATCAAATTATATATTTGTAGGTGACACATTCCCAACAACAACAACAAAAACATAATCAAATTTCAATATTTACCGAATACAACAACTTCAACATCACAACATTATTTTTCAGTCATTATTTCTTCTTTCCATTAGCAAAATACAAAAAACCGATTGCATTTAAATCCAATGACGATATCCTTTCTGAGAAGAATATGTTACATTACATACTTAGATGCAACACTTCTTAAATGTTACCTATAATCACCCAAACATGTAACACGTTGTACTTTAATCAAACCAAATTAGCTGCTTTTATTTACAACTCTAAGGTCCTATTTTACAAATTCTATTTAAATATCAATTTATGTTTAAAATTAGTTTTTTCATGTCAAATGTCAAAATGTCAAATAAAATAAAATTCAAATAGAATTGTGAATAAGGCAAATAATCATTAGTTTTTACTTTTGGTTGCCGTTCTTTTCTTTAGCAAACCTTTTGTAATTACTTTTCTTGTCAAAGGAATCAACTGTGTTTAAAAGTGAAGGATAATCAAAAGAAAAACATTAAAATTGTTGAAAAAAAGAACTTTTCGTAAAAATTATTTTGCTTCAGGGCCAAGGCCCAACTATAATATGCTTAAGTTGGCTTAAGCAATTGTGCGAATACATGCGATTCATATGTGTCGAGCCTTATTAAACTTAAGAAAACTTTTTGGTTAATTTTATGAAATTGGCATTACCTTTAGCAAGGTGCGAAACAGATCACACTTTCCGTACGGAATAAAATATTTTTTGATTTTATTTTGGTTTTTTAAATGTTTTTTTTTAATTTTGTTGTTAATTTTTGACAGTAGCTTAAGCCAGCATATGCATATTATAGTTGGGCCTCTAGTCGTAAATTTAAACATGCTGGGCACCCTACTGGTTAGGCTTTTCGAATACGCTGAATTTGAATTCGCGAAAACGATATTTTTTATATATTTGGGATCGTTATTCAATTTACATCCATTCAATTTTAAATCAATTTTTTTCGTGAAAATTTTTTTAAACTCTATTAAGTATTTTCGTCAACCCTATTGAATATAAAAGAACACAAAAATAAGGAACATGTAACATATTTTTCAGAAAGATAAATCGCCAGAAACTAGAAAAAGATACAATTTCCATGTTTGCTTAAGGCAGGGATTCTAATAGCCTACACAATCGCACGATTCATTAAAACGACAATCTGACAGAATTCTATCCGACATAAAAATATCTGTAAATTCTGCTTGCTGTCAGTGCCACACTGTCACAAGAAAAAAGAAGCAAAGTAATATAACTCAGCTTCTTTAAAAGAAAGTTCAACTCTGATCACATGGAATCTATCGTTTTATGAACATTTTCAAGTCGGACAGACTTGTAAAAAAAAGTTGATCATTCATTATAATTTTTAAGGTCTTTTTTTGACCAATCGTACGCTGAATGGGAAAGGGAATCGCCCGCTTTACTATTGACAATTGATATTGCCACCATAAAAAATATTAATTATTCGAAACAAAAACATTACTGAATATTACTAATTTTTAAATGTAATTTTTGGAGATTAAAACGAATGAAAAAGTTTAAAAATCTAGACCGAAATTCGAGTCTTAGATTCATTCGTCCAAAATAATTCTGTATTCGAGCATAATTTAAAAAAAAGCAAGAAAACTTGCGTAAACTTAAAAATGGTATGAAATGGTTTTAAAAGGAAATGACAATGAAAAGTACTAGAAGGTACCACCACACTAATGGTTCAAGATTATGTGCAATATTGAAAATTATAAAGAATCTTTACAACATATTTTCATATATAAAACTCTTTGGAATTTACGGAGAGTAAAGAAATTTGAAAATATATGGTGGTCCAATTTATTTGCAGGGAAAAGACCAATTGATTTTGACAGTTTGAGCCATTTGTTTTTGTTTTGTTAGAATTGCCCTGCAGATAACGAGACAAGTCCATACATGCATGTAAAGAGTAGTCCATAAAGGAGTAGGGGTACTCCAAAACTACTCAAAATATATGGTTTAAGGGTGGTCAATTTAACATTACGATATCCTAGGAGTGGACCATTTAACCCAGTTTTGCATTACAACGAAGTAGTCTCCTAGTGGACTAGTTTTGACACTACTCCATGGTATACTCCAGAGGCTTAGTTTTAATTTAATTTAACGAAGACATCTCGTTTTACTACAAACTCTTTTTAACAATGACATGGTCCATGCTTGCATAGCATTGGACCAGTCCAGAGAGTAGTCCATTTCATCAAAATGGATCACGTAGTCCAATATTATCTGCAACGTAAACACCAACATTGCAATGCAAACAACCCTCTGTGGTTTCTGTTTTTTTTTTGATTGTTGGTCTGCCATCACGCGTTTTACGTTTTATTTACTTCTATTCGTAAAACTGCTCTGGGCGCAGTAACTGCGGGTAATCCGTCCGTCCTTGTTTGGCGTTTCATTTTGCATTGACTAAGTCACCATTTAGACAGGGACTCGGCAACTGCGAAGGAAAAAACAAAAGACAATTTCAGATGTTTTCTTCTAAATGTTCGCTCGCCAAAGCTCAGACTAATGGTTTGAAGTCGATAAATTGCACACAGTTACCGTTCTCCGGTTTCAACATTAAGGCCCAACCATAATATGCATAACCCCACGTCTCCATGCGCTTTCGATTAGAACATGACATGACCATAACGCCGTCAAAGTACCGGTATTATTTTGTTCATGTTCTTGTATGTGGCGAATACGTGTTGATGTTCATGTTCTGATTGACTACAATTTTTGTTGTTGTGCATTTGGTTGTATACCGAAAATACCTTGAATGGCCAACATCATGGTGCACATGGATGCTTAGACGAATGTTTAGGCAACGATGGCAGCACATGGACGAAACATGACCATGAACAATCTACACGAGTAGAATTTATGTGCGACATGCTGTTCTTACCAAGTTGATGGATGGTGGAGACGGGTAGTTAACTTCTGTTAAAAAATAATGAAAAGCCCGCCAAATGCTTAAAAAAAATTCCAGCTTTGCTTACATACATAACTCAAATACTGATGGATTACCATTAAAAACTCAGATTGATTATTGGTAGAGACCAACATACTCAGAAGCGGATTCTGCAAGTTTTCAGCTGCCTAAACGAAGGTTAAGGACGACCGATGTCTTTGGAGAATGCTTCTTTTTTTGTAGCCCTTAAGTTGGCCAAAAACTTTATTTTTAGAATAAAAAAAAGAACCTTTCACTTCAGCATGTATGTTGGCTGGACGTCGCTATCTGCACCATGTTGGAAGTAATTTTCTCCTTTTTCTTTCAACCCCCTTCACAAATCTAAAAAAACAGACCAGAAACTATTTCGCAAGTTTAGTTTTAGTTTGTCGAAAAACAATATTTTCTTTAGTCGTATACGATTTTTCAAAAAAATCGTGTGTGGTCATAAAATTAAATTAAATGACAGATTTTTTTGACAAGTCTGTCCGGCTTGTAAGTTTTTAAATAAAATGATAGATTCTATGCGATTAGGGTTGCAGTTTTAGGAGAGTAGTTGAGCCATATGACGTGCATCATTTTTGTGTGATAATGTGATGGCATTGACAACAGATGTTGCAGACTTTTTTTATGCCGGACAGAATTCTGCCAGATTTTTGTGTGTGTGAATGAATCGTATGATTGTGTAGGACAGTGAATCCAAGCCTTTAAATGCACTCCTTCGTTTTATATGATAACATATCACAAAATGCATCTTAAAATAAATAAACTTAAAAAACCTTTATAAACTTAACTCTAATTTTCCTTTTCACTATCATTAATTTAAAAATATTTTTTTCTTACGTTTTGTTTTGCATTATTTGCTTCTTTGAATTTTTGAGTTTTTATTATTATTTAAGTTTCGTTTTCAAAATTTATTTTTTAAACTAGAAAATACAAAATAAGAAACCAATTTTAGCAGACAAGGTGCACAAAGTTGGAGTCACTTGGCTACTTTATGGATAATACATCGCATATATGGGCAATAAAAGCCACATGGGATGATTCCTTCATTGTGAACGTGGCATAGTTAACAACTTTTAATTTACCACATTAATATATAGTTCTAATAAAACATGCCACTTAAAGCAGAGCGAACTTATTTCTTCTTTTTTTTATTTTGTTTGTTTGTATAAAGTTTTAGTTAAAGCGGGGCACACACTTTCGAATAATGAATAACAGTTTTGCTTAAATTTTCGCTTGTTTGATAGAGTAGCCGCCAATTTTTACTGATAAAATCAAGTTCGATTGTGTGTACCCCGCTTAAATCGTAATTATAATTTTGTTTTATTTCAAAAATAAACCATCATCTTCATAAAAAATCACTTTGAATAATATTTATGTATAAAATAAATAGCTTAAACCAGTAATGATTTTAACAATATCTTAAACAAATAAATAAAAATTTTTGTAAATAAACCAGTACGAATTAGAGCAGCATTTTCAGTGTACAAAATAT
Source organism: Pollenia angustigena (assembly GCA_930367215.1). Classification (NCBI taxonomy): domain Eukaryota; kingdom Metazoa; phylum Arthropoda; class Insecta; order Diptera; family Polleniidae; genus Pollenia; species Pollenia angustigena. The sequence continues at coordinate 93,514,921 of OV884056.1, read as the reverse complement.
TTAAAAAGAAATGCTTTAACTATAAATATCCTTAGATGTATCATTTTGAATTTTGATTGTTTCTTTCATTTAAACATTAAACCAGTAACAGCAATAATTATAGATTATTTATTTTTTTATTAATAGTACTTTATTCGTACCTTTAACAAAACATAATTTATTATTAAAATTTTAAATTTTAATATTGGATGTAATAAATGGTGTATAAAAAAAATTTCTATGTGATTCACTGTATGTGTAAAAATATGTCTTTTTTTAGTTCTTTTTTGTCTCTTAGAATACGAATTTAAATTAAAAATTTCCTGTTTTTGTTAATTATTTTGTTAATTTTATTTTAATTTGCTTTTTTACTACAAAATATGTAGTAAAACCAAAATTTAGTTTATATGTGTTTGTTATATAAATTGCTAAATTATACTTAAGTTTTTTTAATATAATTTTTAGTTCAATTTCATTTTCCCAATTTTTAGTTGAACTAAAAATCCAACACGATAAACTCCATATACTCCAAAACATTTTTAATATAAAAAAAAACATTGATGAAAAAATAAATGCTTTTTCCAAAACTAATTTAGAGAGTTGAGTTAAAATTGTAATTTTAGTTTTGTTGCTTAATTAACAAAATAAATATCTTAATAATCATAGTTCTTTTTTAGATTTAAATAAATATGTAAAGGCTAAATTTGACAGCAGAAAAAAAGTTGCTAGTTCTACATATACATACATTCGAAAAGTTTGGAAACATTTTCAAAATACTTAATTCTACTCATGGCGTTTGAGGAAATATTTTTTATAAATTTCGTCAAAATTGTGTTTGTAGCCGATTGGTAACTTCTTGTTATGTAACTAAGTCTGAGTTCATACGGCTCATGTCTTATTGGCAAGATACTTCCTTTTTCTTCTTTGAACTTGAATTGGCGTTCAAATGATTCATGTCATGTTGACGACATGTGCTTTTTTGATATTGAAAACAATAAAAAAATTAAACAACGAATGAAAAAGCACAACGTAAAGACAGTACATGCATATGTGTACTCGTTTCTTTTCCCCTCGTCCCTCTCGCCTAAAAAGTAGCAATCATGTCAATAAGACAAGAGCCGTATGAACACAGACTAATATAGATTTATAGGCGAGTGGGACGAGGGGAAAAGAAACGAGTACACAGATTAATTTACTGTCTTTACGTTTTGCTTTTTCATTCGTTGTTTAATTTTTTTTATTGTTTTCAATATCAAAAAAGCACATGTCGTCAACATGACATGAATTATTTGAACGCCAATTCATGTTCAAAGAAGAAAAAGAAAGAATCTGGTCAATAAGACATGAGCCGTATGAACTCAGACATATTGTGTCAGTTTTACATAGACTGTCAGATATGACAGTATTGTCAATTTAGCGTTTATTATGCAGTGGGGATTCCTCTTGTTGTTGTACACCAAATCTAAATAAATATACAGAAAAGTTTTTAGACTTCAAATAATTTGAAATAAATGTTCTAAAATCGATAGTTGCTGAAACTGTAATGTAATTTATCGTACCTTACCGAAGCTTTACGCATCCGGTACACTTATAAAAATTCCTGTTATTCAACAATTCACGCAATATCGTTGTAGCTGAAGAACCGGACGCAAATAAAATAATAGCAACATAAATTATTATAATGATAATTTTCGCGAAGATCGGTCTATAATAATCCTAATTAATACCGAACAAAAATATAAACCGTATAAAGATCAGCGTTGTAAAAGATTGCTGTTGATTTAACTACAATTACATGGCTGTAAGTTAATGATTGCCAATTTTTTCATTGCATTCAAAACCGGAAAATTGATTTTTTGATACAAATTTAAATGAAATTAAAAAGATAGCAAAGACTGATTCAAATTTTTGAAATCAATTCATATATTATTTGAATGCAATGCTTTAAGTGCGCAATCAAATTCGGTAGTTGCAATTAGAGTGTTCAATTAATCGGGCTTTATTTTTGTTCGATGATCGATATTTGGCATTTTTAACTTATTCGAATAAATGAATAACATTTTAAAATTAATCGAATAATTCTAAATCCAGAAATTTTATAAATTACGAGATTTGTTTGTGATAATTTTAGAAATAATTAGTACTTGAGTAAATAAACATTCTTTTTTAAAAAAAACTTATCAATTAAGCTTAAAGTTGTTGCTTCAATTTCGGGCACTTAGATTTTAATAGAGTTAATATAACTTTGGATTTTTTTAAAGTTTTCACGGACATTCCATCCTCTATGTCTCTATCCGCTATGCATCTTCAAATAACTTCCTCTAAAGAAACGCATGAACTATTTTATAAAAAAAAATACGGGCGTGTTCTAGAAATCGAAATTAAGTGGATTTCAAATCAAGCTAATTTTAAAAAATACCCTGTAATAAAAGTTCCTGAAATAGGAATGAATAAAAAATATCGATATTTAAAAAAATAATCTTCACATATCACCGATATTTAAAATACCAATATAGAGATATATCGATATTGAAATACGACTATCGAATTCGATATTTTTAAAAGTCAGTCTTCTTCATTAAAAACTCAAAATTTTAGCCGTTTTTCAAACATATGTTTATTTAAGAACTGGCATCACTGCCAAATATCATACGTTTTTTTAACTAATATAAAGATCTAAAATGATTGGCATTTATTAGAAGCAGAATTAAGAAAAAAAGGGGTTTTCACATTGCAGATTTCTAATTAAAACAGTAAAGTCAATCAAACTTGAAAATATTTATTTTATGCGGTTTTGGAACAATTATATGTGCTATATTTATTTCGAATAATAACAAGATTTGTGCATATATAATGGGTGATTTTTTAAGAGCTATAGGAAAGTTTAAAAAAAAACACATCAAATTCAGAAAAATGCATGAAATCTTTATTTGAATCGATATTACGGTCCATATAATTTAATGTTTGAAGATTATTTCATGCAAATGTTGACCGTGACTGCGCCTCAAATGGTCCATCCGCTTAGTCCAATCTTGGCATACTCTTTCCAACATTTCGGCCTTTATCTCATGAATAAATGCTTCAATATTGTCATCCAATGCGTCAATTGAAGCGGGCATGTGTGTATAGACATGATTTTTAACATAGCCCCACAAAATATAGTCTAAAGGAGTTAAAGCGCACGATCTAGCTGGCCAATTGACCGGTCCCGAACGAGAAATAAAATGTTAAGCGTGCTGTGTGGCATGTGGCACCGTCTTGTTGAAACCACATTACATGCAAGTCTAGCTCTTGCATTTTGGGCAAAAAAAAGTTGGATATCATCTCACGGTAGCGCTCACCATTCACAGTTACGTTACGATTCGCATCTTCTTTGAAGAAGTACGGTCCAATGATGCCAATAGACCATAAACCGCACCAAACTGTGACTTTTTCTGGATGCATTGGTAGCTCTTGCAATGCTTCTGGCTGATCTTCACTCCAAAATCGACAATTCTGCTTATTAACGTACCCATTGAGCCAAAAATGAGCTTCGTCGCTGAACAGAAGATGCTCGCGATGAACTTTCTTAACAGACCACGCATTTTGATAATAAAATTCAATAATTTGCAAGCGTTGTTCGTTTGTAAGACGATTCATGGTTAAATTATAGACCAAACTGAACATGTTTGATAGTGAAACAAAACACGAAACGTGCGTCAGCTGTTTTAACCAGTGTTGCCAAAAAGATAATAGCTAAAAAATCACCCTATTTACATACATATTAAATTTTTTAATTTGGTAATAGTTTCAGCAAAATACGTTCGATATATCTATATATCGATATTTTTGAAATAATAAATATCGATACACTTAAAAAATATCGATTCGATATATATCGATATATTTCTTCATTTTGCCCATCCCTTTCCTAAAAATATTCCATTTTATCTACTTCATTCTTTAAGTATCTATTATTTTTGCAAGAACAACACCTAAAACCACGAAAAACTTCAGTCAGTTTGTAAATAATTGAATTTAAATTATGGTTCGACTTCAATTGTACTTAATTTCGATTTCTAGAACATACCCGATAAATTTATATACATCTTTGAGTTTACATACCTTTGTCGTTTTTTCTTTTATAAAATGAATTATTAAATTGTGTTGAAAAAATGTAACATCAATATAAGCTAAGGCACTAGTTATGTAAAACTCAACGCAACGCCAAAGAATTACATGAAAGCAAAGACAAAGTCATAAATATTTTTAAATTTTGTTTTTGCTTTCTACAGAAATTCACATAAACTTTTGAAATTCAAACGCCTTATAATTTATGGCGTTGAAAATTTTAAAGCGGTACATAAATGTCTGTAGAAAGCAACAACAAAATTACAAAATATTTATGACTTTGTTTTTGCTTTTAATGTAATTCTTTGGTGTTGCGTTGCGTTTTATATAATTATGGCCTAAATTACTCACTTAACATAACTGTTTCTTTTTAATACCAACGGACACATACATTTGGGTTGTTTATTCGACTAAAACTTTAAAGAAAATGATGCATTTAACAGATATACTATATATTATTATTATTCTATTAATCGGTATAGATTCTTCGATTAGTCCTCTAATCAAAATTTTAAATTTTAAATTATTTGTACAATTAATAGTTTAAAATTTAAAATTAATCGACTGCAATCAAAATAAAATCATAATCAAAATCTTCGTTCTCTGATACTCGTTCTTCTAGAAAAAAAACTGACTCTGATAATTTTGAATTGCCAACAATATCATTTTCAATGTCAGTGCATATTATTTCGTTGGACTTTTCGAACAGTATTTATTAAGGTGGGACTGGCACAATTATATTTGAGCAGCGTAACGTTTTATAGCGCCTAGTTATAATGCTGAAATGACATACTTGACGCTTTTATGTCAACGTTCTGTCATGAATAGTAGTGTTATATCCTGTAAGAAACATAGGGACATAACAAGGTCATTCGAAAATACATGTTCTTCCAATCGATGTCTAACTTCTTTCCATCGGAGGTCTTATTTCGATAATTCTATCACAATCTGGCGCGAACATGTATGTGACGGTCGTCCAATGCGAGAACTGACCTGAGGGTTCCAGTCTACAGCCAGTTTGGCAATATCATCTGACGCTTTGATACAGATATCGAGTTCTAAACAGGTCTAAGGCGAGAACGCTTTGTTGCCGCCAGATAAATCAAATATGACTCCCAAAGTGTTTATATTATCGATTTGTCGGTTCCATAGATTATATTTTTGTTCAACATTGGATTTGAATCTTCCTGTTTTGGTGTTCGAGAAACAAGAAGCCCACGCCTTGAAACCCAAGGCGTGGGCTGTTTCACTCACTGATATAAGTTAAGAGTTCATGTCGGAAAAGAAGTGACTAAGAAGGCAAATATCGTCAGCATAGTCGAGATCTCCGAGCTTCTTCTTTAAGCCGCTCTGCTAACACCTTATTCATTAACAAGTGAAGGTCGCAGTTGAAAAGGAAACTAAATAAACCCCAGCTCTGTCGTTCTACTGTGTTCATAGAAAATTTAATGCTCAATTATTTCGCATGCTGAATTTATGCAAAAAGTCGTAATTTTTAAATCGGGTCGGGTCTATTGTTCACTTCTCTTATTCTGGGGGCAAATTATGGCAGTCGTGATCGAATACATTTTCGATTCGAAAGCAATTTTATTTCTCATTCTTTCGGTCCATACTGAACGGATCGAAATTATTATTATAGTGTTGTAAAGCATTTATTTTAGTTTTCACAACACTGAAAAATAATAACGATTCCTTCAGTATCGTCTGAAATAACATTTGCTTTCGAATCTAAAATGTATTCGATCACGACTGCCATAATTAGCCCGTTGGTTTCAGTAATATCTTTTTTTTAGATGTAGTATATGTAATAAGATCATAATATCCGATCCTGGTGTTGGGGCTACAAGCAACGCCACCAGGCATGCATATATTATACAGGTAGATTGGAATCCAAATATATCCCAATCCAAAAATTATAGAAACAAAGATTACGCCAACCCAAAAACAAAATTTAATTTTTTTGCGCATGTTCCCGAATGACGTCACGGGAACTGCAATTCTATTGGGTGATAATTTTAAGCAGGCAAACTCAAGATAACTCTTATAAAGAACATACATTTCGTACACCAGATTCAGACCGTGATTTTAAAATCATGTTTTTTTAATTCCTTTTAAACGTTGCTTCCAAAAACACAGCAGATTCAAACGATGATTTCCTACCCATGATTGAAGGGCTGTTTTTTTTATGTTTTCGGTAGTTCTTCTTTACTTGCTTATTTGTAAAAACAAAACATTTAAATGCTCTCCCAAGGCGAATTAACTACAGGTGTGTCGAAACGGCATCTGATTTTGACAATTCGAGCTTATTTGTTTTGATTTGTTAGTGTTTTGCTAAGAATAATTGACATTTCGAGCTGTAAGCACTAGCAATGCAATGCAAAAAACTCTAGGTTGCTTCTGTTTTTTTGGATTGCTATAGTTCCGAAAGCACCTGTAGTTTTCGCCTTGATGCACTCCGTGTTTTGTATTGGAAAGATATGTTGTTTGAGCGCCCGGTAGCCTAGCTGGTAGTGAGCTATTCCCGCCAGAGACTCTGGTTTTGTTCCTGCAGACAAGCGTAGAGCTTCTCGGGATTAGCTTAGGGAATTAAGAAAAAATAAAAACATTGAGATAAAAAATTAAATGAAGCCACATAACAAAAATACTAATGTGTACAAAGGAAACTATAAAAAAAGACACAGAGAACAGAATATTTGATTTTTTTTCTCTACCCCGCTTGCTTCTCTACACCGTTGGCCTACAAACACCAAAAATCATGTCTTTAAAACAGTGTTCGAAAATAAACAGTACATTATTTAACGTTTGGCTCACACACCCAAGAACGATATCTATTTTTTTTTAGTGATTGTGTGGACATACACAACCCTTAATAAAGTTCGTAACTATTTTCAAGATAGAACCGAACATTATATAATGCTCGGTTCTTCGTTAAAAAACAGAACAATTGTAGTGATACTGTAGACAAACATTATATTTTAATGTTCTATAATGTTTTTTTCGTGTGTGTATTTTGTTTTTGTAAAAAATGTTTGGTTATTTTACCAGCCAAAAGGGACGACCATTAACGAGCCGAACCGAACACATTCAAGTTTGTGGATTTTCAAAAAAAAAAAAAACCGAACGGAATTAAATGTTCACATCTTTTGTTGAGTTTGATAAAAACAGTAATATTTTTGTATTCGAAAGATGACTAACAGGGAAACGTTATTTTTTTTAATGATTTGCTACACAAACACTATAAGCGTTTGTGTTTTCCACAAATCTACCGAACCGAACATTAAGAAACGATATTAAGTGTTTATTTTCGAACACTGCTTTAAAATCATGAAAAAATCACCGTCTAAGCCTAGTGTTATGAAAAAAAACAAGTAGCTAATCTAAGGCACTTTTAATCTTCAACAGGGGTTTTTTTGAAACCACATACGCAGGTTCCAAATGGATAAATACAGAAATTGACGTCATAACGAAAGCAGATGCAAATGTGTGTGTTTTTTTTAATCAAAAATCTTTTTTTCCACGCGTTATTTGGTAGAAGATGGAACCCATGAACCGTTCTTGTGTTTTTGCTTTATTGACCTAAAATTTTTAAGCTTGATTAAAAATGTAATTAACAAATTAGAGTGCTATATTCGGCTTAGCCGAATCTTTGATACCCTCCACTGAAAGTTCGAATATTGCAGGAGTGGGATCTATATTAGGGTGTTCAGTCGATTAATTTTCGTTCGATTAATCGAACAAGTTTAGACGACTAATTGTTCGAATGATTTGAAATTGCGAATTTCGATTAAAGGATTAATCGAAGAATTTATACCGATTAATCGAATAATAATATTTAGTATTTCTGTATATTTTTTTTTAAAGTTTTAAGTCGAATAAACAAACCAAATGTATGTAATACATACATACTATGTATGCGTCGGAATTTAAAAAAAACAGTCATGCTTAGTGACTAATTTAGCTTATATTTTTGTTACAGTTTTTGAACAGAATTTATTTATTTATTTATTTCACAAAAGAAAAAACGACAAAGGTATGTTAACTCAGAGATTTATATTAATTTATCGTGTATGTTCCATATATTGAAATGAAGTCAAATACTTATAGAATGAAGTAGAAAAAATGGATAATTTTTGAACTTTCTGTCGTTTTAAAAATTTGCTCGATTTTGAATCCACTTCATTTTGATATTTATAACACGTCCGTATTTTTTAACAAAATAGCTCATGCGTTTCTCTCTTTTGAATGAGTTTGGTTTAAAAATATTGTACGAAGGACAAATCTAATAATGCTAAACGTAACAGGTGTCCAAAATGTATTAATTAAATGTTCTTCAACAACTTCACTAATTTACTTACCACTTACACAGTGACTATAACATAGTACTTGAATAAGATGCTCCACCAACAAATCAAATCAAAAGGGGCTACAAGTTGTACATTGAAGTAATATTTTAAACAAGATAGTTTGATCGATTCTCTAGAGGAAATTATTTGCAGAAGCATAGCAGAGGATGGAATGGAATCCTATAACTTTGGATTTTTTTAAACTCTTTTGAGACTCTTTTAAAATCTAAGTACCCGAAAATGAAGCAACAATTTGGAGCTACATTGCCAAGTTTTATTTAAAAAAGAATGTTTGTTTACTCAAGTACAAATTTACTTATTTTACTTAAGAACTAATTATCGAAAAACATCTCGTAATTCATAAAATTTCTGGATTTAGAATTATTCGATTAATCGATTAATTTTGAAATTTTATTCGTTTAATCGAATGATTAAAAAATGCCAAATATCGATTAATCGTTTAATCGAAGAAAAATAAAACCCGATTAATTGAACACCCTAATCTAGATGATATACCTATATTTGTATTTATTATTAATTTATCTTTATAAAAAAGGACGTCAGTATTAAAATTGGTTGCTGTTTATACCAATATTAAATTATTGACCGACAAACCGAAAGTTGAATGCTTTCCTTTTTAGAAATTTGAACTAGCTTGAGTAGTATTTTAAGCCGAACTTAAATGATTTTCAGGAGGGGATTTTATATTGGAGCCATGGTAAATTATGGACCAATCATCCCAAAATTCTATAGAGTGATTTCTGGTATTAAAAAAAAAAAAATGAATTTCAGTACAGCGGCGAAATTAGTTTCAGCATTTACAGTGTATATGGGATCGAAGATAAAATATGGACCGTATATCACAAAATTGTATGACATCTAAGTTGGATGAAATTTTGATTCACAGCTCGGATGATCAACTGACGGACAGACAGACGGACACGGCTAAATCGAGAATTACTCAAGGTGCCAGAATGGGGTCTGAGATGAATAATAAAAATGTTTCACAAGGAACGACAAGCTAAGTATACCCCCACTAACACTAGTGGTGGTGGAGGGTATAAAAACGTTTTAATTGTTCACTTTCAATTGTCTAAGAAAGAGGTAAAATAATTTTTTTTTTCAAATTCGTCAAAAATTATGCGAACCAAAAAAAAACTATAATTAAGGAGAATATGGAAAAGAGAATGCCATTTCTTTTCCCCTCTCTACTAAAAACTCAAGACTTGTTGAGTCAAACTTGACATGTGTGAACCGCCACTATGTAAACAATGTTGGTGATTAACATCCTATTCTGAAGATTTTTAAAAATATCGTATGTGTTCATAAAATATGATAGCGTATCCAAAAAATTAAATTAAGTTACAAATATTTTTGACCAGTCTGTCCCAGCTTAAAAGATTTAACAAAAAATGTTAGATTCTATGCGATTAGGGTTGCAGTTTTAGGAAAGTAGTTGAGCCATATGATTTTGCATTTCTTTTGGGTGATTGTGTGGCATCGAAAACAGATTTTGCAGAAACTTTTAAATATCGGATAGAATTCTGCCATATTTTCGTATATATGAATCGAACGATTGTGTAATATAATGAATCCCGGCCTTAACAAGAGAGTCACAACAAGTATAAACAACAACCAACTCGGTGTAAATTTACATTGCATTCGTAACAAACTTTTTAAAACATGGTGTACACAACCAAATTTTTCTCTTAACGCTTGTTCTAAAAGCCATGAGTAGATTATAATACAAAGTAAATTTGAAAACAAAACTCTGGACATTTAAATGTAACAATAAAAATGTTTAATTCACCTCTCATCATCAATTCGTAGTTGAATTTTTTAAAGTAGCAAACAATATACATACATGCATAATTGGCCAAATAGGTTTGTTCCAAGTTTTAACACATATTTAACATTTTGCCCATAGTAAAAATTTCTCTCTCACTGCTTTTTACAAAAAGGAAATTGAAAAGAAATTTTTAAAAAGTCAAAAATAACCCATGAGTGGATGGATTCCTGTTTTTTGTGTTTTTCTCTTGGCATTAAAAATAAAATTTTGTTTCTTCCTTGTTACAATTTAGTTACAAAAATAATGTTACTTAATGCCCCGCAACTTTGTTACTTTTTATAAAAACAAAAATAAAACATAATCCTTACTATATGTTTTACCAAGTTCTTCTTATTAGCTAATTTTTCCTTTATTTTTGATTATTGAAAGTAAAAAAAAAATTGTTCAATTGTTTTTGATTGAGTGGCAAAGTGGAAAATGATGATATTTAATGAAATGTAACATTTTACAGGGGATGATCGGTCGCGGTGGTAATGTTGCTGGCATGCAGCAGCAACAACAACCTTATGGTCAGCAACAAACGCAAATGGGACAACAACAGCAACAGCAGCAGCAGCAACAATTACAGCAACAGATGGGTGGCATGGGGCAAATGGGCCAGCAGGGTATGATGGGTCAACAGCAGCCAATGGGTCAGCAGCAGCCAATGGGTCAGCAGCAGCCAATGGGTCAGATGGGCCAGCAACAAATGGGCCAGCAAATAGGTATGATGGGCCAGCAGCAACAACAGCCTGGGCAGATGGGACAAATGGGTATGATGGGTCAGCCGCAACAACAGCAACAACAACAACCTCCTCCAGTATCACAACCCTCAGGCGGTTTATTATCCGGTGCAACTAGTTTGCTCTCGGGCGCTACTTCGGCTGCCACCGGTGGTCTATTTGGATCTAAACAACCACCAAAACAAGATCCAATGCAACCACAAACAGGTGCGCAGCCAACGCAGCAAACATCAACCGGCCTGGGAGGATTATTTGGCGGCGGTCAACAGCAGCAACAACAGCAACAACAACAACAGCAGCAGCAACAGCAACAACAGCAGCAGCAGCAACCCCAACAACAGCAACAACAACCACAAGTGCCACCTCAAGGTCAACAGCCACCACCACAAAGCCAAGGGCCCGGTGCTGGTCTGCTCGGCGGTCTCAAAGGTATTGCCGCAGCAGCGCCGGGTGGTGATGTGCTGTCGAAAGGTAAGGATCTCTTTGGCAAATTCGGATTCGGTTTTGGCAAATAACCCCGGTCATATTATAGGTCGTTTTTATATATATTATATTAATAATAATTATATTACTAAATTACTAATAATTAATGAAATAATTAACTGCATATATTGAAAATAATTTAAAAGAAATGCAACTACCGAAAAACATCAATAAGTGGGGAAAAAAGGGTTTCCTATAAAAATTATGTCTTCATTTATACAATTTATTTAGAGAAAACAAAATTTAAAACATAAATTAAAATTTAAAAGTATTTGCAACACTCTTTCTTTATTTTAGTTCCCCTTACTTTTTACACTAATGTGTTCAACTTACATTTAAAACAAACACAAAATTTCAAAATTTGTTTTTGTTTCAAATGTAAGTTGAACGGACGAGTTTTACGCTCGTGCTCTATAAGCCACACATAAAAGACTTATTACGGGGCAAGGTCAAATATGGAAAAAAATGTTTAAAATATTCATGCAAATGTACCGAAAAAAAACTTAAAAATATTCACGCGAAAAATACATAATAATAATTTTAATTTAGTTTTATATATATTTTTTTTTCATTTGGGGGATTCACAAGGTAGTCATAAAGTTGTAAAATCATATGTCTTAAATATAATTACAAGAAATATATATGACTGCTGTGGGTAACCGCTTATAATATGGATTTCTATTGTACAGTTATGACGAATCAATACACACAGCATTCAAATTTTTATTATATTTCAAACACAACAATATTTTTTGTTAAACAATTGTATAATTTTATTGAGGACATTACGACGATATGACTTGATAGCACACCTTGTGAATCCCCCAATTATTTATTTATTGAATCTTCATATTTTTAATATAAACTAACAATAATTAATCAAATCTTAGCCTAATACTTTATTTCATGTCCTGCCAGTACCAGACAAAAATTTTCTCATCACGGGTTCTGTTCACATTTATATATGTATGTGTTTATTGCTCATCTTAATGGGAAAGTGCTGTAGTGACTTTTCTTCTTAAGCGAGTGTGGCCGCTATCATTTAAAATATTTCGACCCACTAGGTTCGGATGCAATTCGAGCCTTTTTAAGTATTTTACTGCATATTTCGAAATCATAGTTTTAACTAATGGAACACTGAGATCCTTGTGAATATTTGAATTTTTAACATACCAAGGGGCAGCTGTGATTATTCGAAGAAGTTTATTTTGGCGCCTTTGAATTTTTTCGATATTAGAGTCCGAGGCAGTGCCCCATAACTGAATACCAAAGCACCAGATTGGCTTTAAGATGGAGTTGTAAAGTAGAAGTTTGCAGTCGAGACTAAGGACAGAGTTTCTTCAAATAAGCCAACAAATTTGGATAATTTTAAGCTTAACTTGAGTTAATTTTGCCTCTATATGGCTTTTCCACGTTAAACAGCGATCTAGATGAATACCGAGGTATTTAACATGCGAATTTTGAGGTATTCGGGTGTGTTCTAGAATCCGAATCCACTCGAAAGTGGATTACTTTAGCATTTTTGGTGTTCTGCATTTCACATCCACAAGTTTTTATTCGTTTTCAATTAGAGTAGTAATGGGTTGGTGAAAGTAAAACGAATCGACTTTTATTCTAATATTTGATAACATTTTTACCAAAAAAATAAGTTTTGTTTTTAGCTTAAAATCTTCTTTATCCAATTTAATCAAAAATATATCGTTATCTAAAGTGCAAAAGTCCACCCAAAATTTAAAATCGACGTTTTCATTATTTCGATGTAATAACAGCTTATTTTTTTTAACGATTTTTGTGTTATTTTCAGACAATTTATTTTTTTAATCGATTTAGCGATCTCAAATTAGTTTTTTTGTTTGTTTAAAATTTTGCGATTTTTTGCGAATTTTAGCCATGTTCGCGATAGAAGCGATTTGTTTCAGTAAGTTTTCTGATTCTTTACAGCTTTAACGATTTAAAATAAATAGTAGGCTTTGCTATTATGCCGATGTTAGCAAATTTTTGCGAATTTCCGCGAATTTAGCAATTTTTATCTAATTTTTGCCAATCCTTATAGTTTAAGGGACTTTGAATCAATTAAATGGCTGGTTTGAAATATTAAAAATTTACGCGATTTTTCGCTATAATTGCAATTTTTTTGTTATTTTCCGACATTTTGTTTTTTTTACCGATTTAGCGATTTCAAATAAATTTTAGTGTTTGTTTTAAAGTTTGCAAATTTTAGCCATGTTCGCGATAAAAGCTATTTTTTCCTGTGATTCTTTACAGCTTTCACAATTTTAAAAAAAAATCTTAAACATTGCTATCATGCTGCGGTTAGCAAATTAAAAAAGTTTTTTCGAACAAAAACTTCGAATACACAAAAACATGCGGATTTGAGAACACCAATTTATGAATTATGCGGTTTTAAAAAATTTTTCGTTTTCAATTCGAGTCCAAACCTAGAACATACCTGATTATTTGATTATTGATTTTAATAGGGGGCATGATTCCCGAAGCAGGGTGATTGTTATATGTACGCATTTTTGCTCATTGACCTTTATCCTCCATTGCTTTCGAGTTGAAACATATGAACCTGCAGGTTGAAACATATGATCCTGTAGGTATCGAGATGCTTCTTGGCTGTTTTCGTGCACGCTTAGAAACGCTGTATCATCAGCAAATGTTGAAGTTTGGGTGAAGTTGTTTGTTGGCATATCTGAGGGACTCCAGCGTCAATTGGCTGATGAGAGCTTAAATAATCACCTTCTTTAATAATAAACTTTCGACCGACTAAGTAGCTTTTATTAGTTTTATACAAGGCGAATTCATCCCAGGAAATCTGGGTACTACAACAAGTACAACTCATTCAAAAACCACATGTAATTTATTTGTAATGCCTAAAATAAGTTTAAACATTCCAATAAAATTTTTATTTTAAAAAAGTTTTGAACTGAAATGGGTTCTTAGATATATTTAAGCCACTTTTTTTTTTTGTTAAATATTTTTACGTCGTAATTTAAGTCAAAAAAAAAAACGCATTCCATGATTTGTTATTCTTGATTTTATAAAATTGTATAAAATTTTAAAACTTTGGAAACCTTTTTTTTGCCGCAAACCAAACAAATAAATAATTAAATCGTGACTAATTTTTTATTAATTTTAAATTGATAGAAAATTAATCTTTACTTTTTCCCTTATCACAAAATAAAAAGAAGAAAAATTATTAAAAACCCCAAATCAAATTAAACCTTTAAGGATTTAAAAGAAGAAGAAAAAAAATCAACAAATTTTCCAATAAGAAAAAACATACCAACACAGATTTAAAAAAAAAACCTTATTTTACCATAAAATAATAAATATTTTTTTTTTTAATATTGTTTAAAAATATTAAAAACAAAAAAAACTTATTCAACCAAATCGTTGTAAAATTTTGAATTAATTAAAAAAAATTTATCATTGTAATGAAAATTTTGAAACAAAACCCCAAGAAAAAGAAATGCAATAATATATTTGTTTAAACAAATTTAAAGTTAATTGAATAAATTTAGAAAAGAAGAAAAAATCACCATCATTTAATTGATTGTAATCATATTATACATAAATACATACATTATATATTATATTATATATAAAGTTATATTTAATATTAATTATAATGATAAAAACAAATTAAAATTTATAAACATATTAAATATTTACAATTATTTGTTACGCACATTGTTAAATTTGCTACTGTTGCTGACCAGTTTATAAAAAAAAATAATTAAAAAAAACCAAATTGAATAAATACAAGAAAAATATATTTATTATATAAAAAAATAATAAAAATTCTATACATATAAATTATTAATTTAAATAAAATTAATAATATAAATCAAAAAAAAAAAAAAAAATAATATATTTAATCTAAAATTTATTAAATCAAAAGAAAAAAAATATATAAAAATACACTTTAAACAACTACATAAAATACATTCGTCAAAATAAATAAACAAAAAAAAAGAAACAAATAAAAAAATTCTTAAAAAACTTAAACTTATACATACACACATTATTTCTTATACATATATACATATATAGAGAGTGAAATACCGAAAATAATAATTCATTTCTTTTATTTCCAATTTTGTCATTTTTAAACTTTGTTTGCTTTTAACTTTCCTAATAGCATAGAAAAAACATTTGCAACAACAACAAAAAACTACTAACTATATACATACATAACATTTACATCATACTTACTACTAACTACTATTTACTACAACTATGTCTTAAACAAAAATTAACAACTACTTTACTAAAATTAATTCGATCTATAACATAATATTCGTCTTTTTTCTAAAATTGATTTATTTAACATTTTTCATATAATTTTGTTTATCAAAGATTTTCTCCACAAGGTTTTTAAACAATTTTACATTTAAATGCTCGACTAATTGAATTTATTAGAAACTAAAATCAAATACGACTTATAATTGACAAATATGTAAGAATCTACAGCTAATTAAAACCATCCAAAATATATAAATAGGGCACTGCCGTATTCAGATTTATCACATAAATGCATACTTATATCAGCTTTACACTATTACACAAGTCTAACGTATGTATTTTGAAAAATATTCAACCCTGTCATGATAAAGCAATAAATAGATCAGCAGCTGCATTTTTGTCAAAATACGTAAGACTTGTGTGATAGTGTGAAACGGCCTTTACCTACATCCATATACATATGTATAGTATAAACATACATACAAAGAAATATACCTTAATATTAAATTAAATTTAGTTTGCAGAAATAAATTATTTTGTTTTTGATAATTTTTATTAGAATATTTAAATGCATGTAGAGAATGTGATAACACGTTTGACAACTCAAAATCGAATTTATACGTACACTGAAAGAATTTTCTTCGCAATACCAATGAATTTTGACATTAATCCCATGAAAAAATGCATTAAAAAGGAACCTATGCAGCGCTTCGTTGGATCAATGAAACCTGTTTCATGAAATATAGTTAATGAAACATTACATTAGAGTATGTTTGTTATTTTTTTGGCCAAGTTGATCTATGAATATTATTCATATTAAAAAAATTTTTTTTTATATCTTTATTTTTTTTATTTTTTCTTATTTTATTTAATATTTTTTCTGTCTCTTGCGGAAATCGATCCCGCAACCTCGGTGCTGATAGACTAGCTCACTACCAGCTAGCCTACCGGGGGAGTGTAGTTTTTGGATAAAAAAACTAGGTTTTTTACTCAATATGAGATTAAGTTTTCCATAACAACAATAACAACGTTGATTGAAATTTTTTGTTTCATTACTAGAATGACATTTTTCAGTGTCATAATGAAAATTTAAATTTATGAAAGAAAGCATTATTGCAATATGTTGCTTTTATAAAAAAAATTTTGATTTCATAAATTTAATGGCATATTACATTGGATGTATGAAATAATGAAATCTTACATTTTTGGATTAACAATTAAACATTTTTTAAGGAAACTAAAATTTTGTATTAATTTATGAACATAGTTATGTTTGTATATTTTTTTTATGTTCCTAATAAATTTTTTGTTTAACTTGGAAAAACTTAAGTTTTCGTATATTTAATGAAAATTTTTAACGTAATTACGAAATCCAATGAAGCGATTTTAACGAAAATACTTCATTATAACTATGAAATTCCATTTAGACAATGAAAATTTTCATTTACCCAATGAAATTTTTTTATGAAAACGATTCATTAAATATATGAAGAATTTTTCTTTCAGTGTATAAGCTAAAAAGAATTTAATCGTTTCATAAATGACAGTTCGTCAATTTATAATAGTTTATTTACACCAAAGCGAATTCTAGCAAACACTAGATTTCGAGCAAAATCTAGTTGGTTTTGACTAGATTTCCCAGAAAAATTGAAATCTTCTTCGGGAATTACTTTTGGCAAAAGCTCGTCAAAGCTATAAAAATACAGGAATAACTTTTGGCAAAAGCTCGTCAAAGCTACCGAGTGAAAAATACAGCACCATGTACGCAAAATTTTAATTAATAAAAGTAAATTAAAATATCTAGCAACCGTGTGAAGTGGCACTTTTTGTTTGACAACGATGTCAGAAATAGCATTGTCAGTTCATTGTAAAACAAGATATTGTTAGATATCTGACAATCGTGAGAACTCTCTTCTTTGCCATTGTCAGACGTTGAAAGCTTATATTTTATTGTCAGATGTGCAAAGTTTATGCAGCTGACAATGGCAGCAACGCTGCAAATACATAGGTAGCAGGGATGGAAAATGCGGTTTGGGACTTTGTACCAACTTTAATAACGAAACGTAGTTTTGAGACAGTGACGGTAAAGATTTTATATTTTCTGTTTCATATCTTGATATTTATACTTAGAAAAAATACTTATTTTTAATTAAGAAATTTTTTTCAAAGAAAAGTACAACTGCACCATAGTTTCCATCCCTGATATGAATAAGTGAAAAGAACAAAACAAAAAAAAAATCACAATTTATAAAAATACGCGCAATTTTCATTTTATGACAATGTCTACAAACAGATGTGGCAATTCTTGCCATTCAGTTATCTAACAACCGTGTAAACTTGACAATTTTTGTTGGCAGATGAATTTATTTTCAAACAGTTGTCTGCCAATGAAATTGTATGGTTTTCTTACAATCGTCAGAACATCTCTTACAACCGTGTGTACTGGCAATTTTTGTTTGACAACGTTGCAGAAGAAGCCATCGCAAAGCAAACTTACTAAAAGAAAACACTCTGCAGTGCTTAAAAAGAGGTCCTCTTAATATTAATTTTATTACTTTTTTTTGAAATAAAATCTTGCTGAGTGTCAGAAAACAGTGATGTTAACGATATCGATTTTTACTCCTTCATGCCAGTTGTAGACCGTATGTTAGGAAGTTTCAAAATTAAATCAACAAGATTTCGCGGCCTTAAAAATGCGCTATAATTAATTTTGTGTATCTATTAATTTTTTTTATCGTAAACTTGACACTTCACCTGCATATAAAGTTGCTACATTTTACGTAAAAACGACAAATTTGTCCAATCCAATATAAATATTTTGTGTTGAACGTTATTTATCACACACATTCCGATATTTACGAACTCGAAATAGAATAACGACTCTTTCAACGTCGACCTGTGTAATTGTAAGCATTAAGCCTCATTCACATTTATTAATTATTACGCCGGATAAGGGGCGCATAGTGCTGTACAAAACTCTTTAGCTCAATTACGATCTCTAAAAATTGCATAAATCTGTTTCCAGCTGAGGTCTTCGTTCAGAGATTTAATTTCATCCGTCAAACTTCTACACCATCATCCTCTTGCTCTTCCTCTACACCGAGCTTTTTGTGAGTTCTAGTTTAGAGCTTGTCTGGCGATATTATTTGATGGTGCATTTCAACGTTTTGCAAGCCATCCCCTTTTCAATCGGTATTTGTTTGCACCTTCTATGTTGTGCGGAGTAAGAGATCCAGTTGCGAAGCTTTGCAAATGCTCATTACGCCTCAGAGAGCCTGACATCGGTATCGTCCTTAGTGCCAACGTCAGATGTTTGTCTTGTGCAGTAACCTTGCCGTCAAGGAACAGAATACTAGAGTGCGGTGTGTTTACTTTCATGGATTTGGTCTTACCCACGTTTATTCGCAATTGGTACTCTTCCTCATGCGAGGAGAATAGGTCTGGAATTTAATGACTACTAATGTCGACGAGAAAGAGGAAACTGTATTTCATTTTCTCTATCAATGTCCTAGAATTCAGTAAATTATGAAAATTTACATGTGTTAGCCCGTGTTTTTTGACTGTTTGAATGATCTATCTAAGACGAATTGGTTAAGTTCTGCAGAGACGTCTATTAGGTAACTGCTCTGTTGGATGGATATTTGAGTTGGGTATCACTGAAGGACCCAAATGATCTGTCAGTTCAGTTAAACTTTGAATATCAACCATTACTATTTGTATTTAAAGTATTGTAATAGTAACATTTCTTAAGTTGCTTGCGTTTAGGCAAATTACTGCTAAACATTTTTTTTAAATAAATTAAGTTTGCAAAGCTTTAGTTCTTATCACATATACATACATACATACATACATACATATAAAATATAAGTATAAAAACTTTATGTCCTGAATCTTCTTAGAGTAAAAGTATTCAATTGTAAAATTGTTTTTAAACTAAAATAGAATTGAAACTTATATTAACACCAATTTTTGGGAGTTAATTGTTTGCTTAACTTTTTCAAGCCACCTAAACTAAAATTAAAATATGTTGCACTTTAAAATACCAGACAATATGATGACTTTCATACGAGTTTTACGTAATAAGGCTTTAAGCGTCATATGACCCCTAAGGGGAACATAATTTGCCGGAATCATTGACTTTCTTTTATCATTTTATAAAATAAACTTTGTTTTCTATCGATAATCGGACATATCCATCATACGCGTTTTCAAATTAAAGTTTTTGACAAGATGGAAACCACAGGGGTGTAGTTGAACCAAAATTGACACAAAAAGTTTCTGAAAATGCTTAAAATATTTTAATTTAAATAATATATTCTATTAAATAGCATTTTATTTATTTACCTGATTAAGCCGTTTTCAGCACAAGTAATATGGTATCATTGTTTTCATTTGCTTACATTCCAATTCAATAAAACCGTTACACACTGAAAGAAATTATTTAGTTTCAAGTGCAGCATATTTTTCTTATTTTTAATTTATTTTGCGTTTGGCTCTTATTAAAAAACAATTTAAAATTAATTATTAAAGAAAAATAAAAATGAGAATCATAATTGCAATAACTAAAACCTCGTAAAGTAATGAAACCAAAGCGAATAGACCAATAATAACCAAACATATACAAAGTAAAAAAAGAAATAACATTAATTTATTTAAAAGTAAAACAATTAGATGAAAGTATTAAATAAATTATATTAATAAACAACAAAAACATGACAAACACTACATTACTACAAATAATAAATACTTGAACCTAAAACATCTATGAAGTCAAAACATACACACACATACATAATATATATAACATTTAGTATAGGTATAAACTTTAATGTTTAATTTATTTTTTACTTTAAATACTTTCTTTAATTAAATATTTACGTTTTTATTTAACTAATTTTTAATTTTTTTAAAAAGCAAATAACAGAAACTTTCTTCGGCTTGTAACAAAATTAATTAATGAAATATAAAAATATTAAATTTATATGCATTAAAAAATTTTCAAAATTTAGTGCTTTATTTTACATTAAACAAACAAGTTTCCTATTAAAGCATAATATATCATAATTAATTAATAAAACAAATAAAAAAAATATATATAACTATCTTATAAATTTTATATTATTATAAATAATTATAATAATAAAGAAAGAACAACAAAACCTTTAACAAAATGCCATAAATGATTATACTTTGAAATGTACCTTTTTTGCTTTAAACAATATTAATAAATAAATACAAATTACAAAAAAGAAAGAAATATATTTATGAGTAATTCTGATGAAATCGTACATAAATTCATTCATACTTACATTAAAAAAGAAAACAAGCATATACAAACATATTTATAAATATATTTAAAGAAAAAGACGAAGAGAAAAAACTGATATCTAAATTCTATACAATCCCCGTTACAGTAATTACACTTAAAAAAAACAAAAACACAAATATTTAACTATTTACTTTAGCCAATTCCAAAACATTCCTGCATAAACAAACTATAAAATAGTAGAAAAGCGGAACAAAAACCGTTAAATATACAAGCAGTAAATAAGATAAAATGTCTCATTGTAAATTTACTTAAAAAAAATCCTACACTCTGCAACAAATTTCACATACAAAATATCACATTAATTCAAACAATATGAAAAAAAAACAAAATATTAACCAAATAATTACTAAAAATTAATAAAAGAAACACAAAATTTCCACAGAATAAGGAACACACAACAACCAATAAAAAGTAAATTTTCCAAAATATGTTCGGCTAAAATGCAAGGAATGAAATGGAAAAAGTGAAACAAAACAACAACAAAAATAAATAATTTATTTAAAACTTCAACTTATCCCACGCAAAAATCTACAATATTTAGTTTAAATAACTATTTAGTTTATTTAATTATGTAATTATTTTATTTGAAAACAAACAAAACCAAAACAATTAAAACAAGAACAAGAAACCAATAAAAATATTTTCTAATTTTAATACACACAATCATAGTTATTGAAAAATTAATCAATTTATTATTAACAAACAAAACAAGAAATTAATAAATAAATGAAAAAAAAAAATAATTATAATACAAAATAAATTTAAATAAATATTTGTTTATTTCTTCGGTTTATTTTCTTTGTTCAAAAAAGCCAATCATGAATACAACATAATAACAATATTTCAAAACAAACAAAATTGAAATCTACCATTAACAACAGCAACAACAAACAGTATAACCAACTTAAAAGCAAATAACAAAATTTAAAAAGAGTCTTGAAATAATTAATAAAAAAGAAAAGAACATTAATATAAAAAACAAAAAGAATAATAACAAGCAAACAGAATAATAATAAACAATTGTTATACGGTATTATTATACTTTTTCTATAACTTATAATTTATTTATTGAAATAATAAAACTGAGAAATAAAAAAATTTAAAAAATTTAACACAAATAATATACATATAAATAAATAAAATTGACATCCAAATTCTTTTACCTCATTAAAGTAAGTACATACATCCCTACAAACATTTTTGAAATTTTTTGGCGATTGCTTGTTTGGCGATGATTACGCGATCCTTTTCAAGGTAACGAATCGCTAACCATCGCCTACGCTTTACAACTAGGCGATGAATATGCGAGCGCACACAAGTAGCGTGTATCAGTGTTTTTTTATAACTTTCGATATAATATTTTTTGTCTTGTTGTTTTGTTAATGTAACGGGAAAATAAATATTTGGTTTCAACGGCAATTAGCAAATTTTTCATTCCAGTTGAGCAAGTGATTTGCGAAAGGTGTGTTATTGTAATTCATGTATATAATATTTTATATATCCCTGAAAGCAATTTCCATCGCCGAATCCTCGCCCGCGAATCGCCGGCAGATTGTCTAACATCGCAGCGATGCATCGCGTGGAAGCTAAGAGCGATCAACTTGCCGGCGATTCGCGGGCGATGATTCGGAGATGGAAATTGTTTGCAGGGATATATTAAATTACAGGTGAAACTTTTGGCTAAGTGATATCGAAACAGTTATAGATCGGTCACTTCATCACTGTGTGTGTAAATAATAATAGCCTTTTCACTCTTGCCTTGCATACATTTCGGAGGAACGCATGGAAGATGTTGAAAATGTGAGACATGCATTCACAATAACATTCACCTAACCTATATTCAGCTATTTTTTTAAACTTTTTGGGATCCATATTTTAAAAGTGTTTATGCATACAAAGAATGGCCCTTTTACTATGTTCACACTTGGGTTTTTAAACGCGTTTAAGCAAAATTTTGATTAAGTTAATCAAAGCCGTTCACATTGCATTTGAGATGATTAAGATAACAGATGATTAAGAAAAAGACACAACAAACTAATCTATATTTCTATAAAGTATTAAAAATGGATAAAAGTACTTTTATAAAGTTATCAGAAGATGAAATTGTGCAAATGGATTCTGTGATTTAGTTGTAATCATGTCAATTTGAAGTGATTAATAAATCACTTCTATGTATGGGTAATCATCTCGATTTTGATGTGATTAGAGCTTTATCACGTTCGAAGTGCTTAAACGCGCTTAAGAACCCAAGTGCGAACATAGTATTAGAGCACCAAATAAACGACACAAAACGGTTACGCAAGCATGCTTAGTATGGATAATGGTTTTTCTTTTTTGTTAGGGCCAGCACACTAATACATTGCATTGTGTTGAAACTAGGAAAATAGGGTATGGGAAGGAGGAGAGAGGGAGTAGTGTTTGTGGACATTCGACTTGAAAGTAAAAGGGAAGACTTCTGTAGAAAGGTTATTCCACATACCAACAGTCCGGCCAAAAAAAAAGAATTCCCCCTGTAATGCGTTGTACGATTCACTATCAAATCGAACAAAAAAGGATGGGCTCTTGAGGAAAAACGTGTATTGTGAACCAACGTAAGGGTTTCGGGAACCAGAAACAGGCAAATACAACCCACATTGCAACGGTGCTCAAGGGTGTCAACAGAATTGGATACCATATTGTCGCCAATGAGAATCTTCGCCCTCTCCTGCACGCGGTCGAGAAACTCCAAAATAGACCTTCCCATGCATGAGGGTTGTATTCCGTTCGTGGTCGGATTTATGTGCTATAAATAGTAAGGAGATCAGGGGCCTAATTCTGACAGTCGTGATCGTTTACTTTCTCGATTCGAAAGCAATTTTATTTCTAATTCTTTTAGTCGATACTAAACGAATCGAAATTATTTGTTCAGTATTGTGAAACTCAAAACAATGCTTAACAACAGTGATAACCAAGCCCCGAACTTAGAAAGCCCCGAACGCACGCACCCAAAGATATTATGTGCTTGTGTGCGGTCGCAGAGACTGATGATAGTCTGATGTTTTGAAACGAACAAAGTTGTAATATACATTTGAATTGCCGACCGTGTCTGTGTGAAAAATACGATTATTGACTGGCTCGCGAGTCTATGGAGTGGTTATCACTGCTTTACAACATTGAAAATATAATTCCGATTCGTTCAGTATTGACTGATATAATAAGATATTAAATTGCTTTCGAATCGAGAAAGTACTCGATCACGACTGCCAGAATCAGGCCCCAGATTGAGTGAAGTGTATCTTACAGGTTTAAAAAAACCGAGGAACTTGAATGCTTCTTTTGACACCTTAAATATATGTTTTGTCCATCGGATATCACATTATATCTTCATGCCCAAAACATCAAGAGATTCTGATTCTTCAATTATTATACCACCCATATATGCAAATGAGGCACCCTGATTTGTAGCGAGTTTATGCGTCAGTATGCAACATTTTGGGGCATTAAAATTTACCATATTTGCACGACGCCATTCCGTGATTATGTCTAGGTCTCGGCCAAGCGCATCATTCGTGTTCTGCCTCATAGCGCCCAACATCGGATACGCTTGGTCTATAATCAAATCAATAGAAATGGTAAAGGCAGCTGTGATCTGCAAAAGAGTAGATAGGATTGGAAGTTTGACATAGGAGGCCATTTAGGAAAATAAGAAATTGCGTAGGAGATAAAATGAAGCCTTGCAGCACTCCTGAATGAATCTTGAATTCAATGAAACCCCATCTATAACAACTCGTACAGTGCGATTTCTGAGAAAGCATGTTAGACTTTTAAAAACTCACACAAAAAACTTGTTGTTGTTAAACTGTTTGTAACGTTCATTTGGCCCTTATCTAACATTAACAACGACAATTAACTAGAAAGAATATACATATATATATAAATTTGTGTGTAATATACAAAATAATACTATGTATGTAATTGCGACAATTATTTGCGTCGCGTCATATTTACAATGTCACTCATAACAACATGACGCAGAAAAAATGTTAATAATAATAAAAAAAACAAGCAAAAAAATAAATAAAGCTTTAAGAATAATTAAAATAAAAAAATTAACTATATATTTGTTTATAAATTAAGTTAATTATTTGTTCTAGCCGGAATGACATAAACAGATTAAGATAAAAATAAAACCAATTTCACTCTATCTAACTGTTGCCAACTATTTTTTTTTAACACTTTCCGTAAAACTACACCTCAAACCCGCATGCAACCTTTTTTCAAAATCCGAAATTTTGCCAAATATTCACACAAAAATTTGTTAACGCTGTTAGCCCTTAAATTAAAATTATATGTGTTCTTGGTTTTCTTAGATTCCCGACTTGTTATATTCACATTTTGTTGTTCTTTTCTAACAATGTGATAATGTACATGTATAACAAGTATGCTTGTTTTGGCATTAAATTGCCATTTAAAGAGATAAAATGTGCTTAATCAGATGAAATTGAGTGTTTTCTAATGCTCAGAGTCTCATTAGACATTAGAATTTAATAGAACTTCCTCACCTATCTTTTTGTTCTAAAATTTTTGACCTTATCATTAAATATGGAAATAGTACACTTATCGCCACGACTAAGATTTAAGGAAGAAATCGTTATAGAAAAGAAACGAATTAGTATCTTTTATTACTCTCTAAGGAACCTCAATTAAACATGTATTGATCAGTGTATGCATAGTAAAGCAAGGCATAAATGTATTTGAAAATCAAGCAAACAAGCACAATGACAAATGCTATGAAATACTGTTCGTCGCACAATTTAAATTGTGTAGTAAGGGTACAAGAATTTTAAGAAATACACTCCAAACAATACTTGTTTCTTCCAAAAGTTATGAATACAGTAAAAAAAAATCCTATACTTCTAGTGATCTCGTGCAGTCTGCGATATATGCAAGAAGAATTTAACATACAAAATATTTCGTACATATCGTTTGTTAATTTTTTATATAATTTTTTTGACCCGCACTTTTACTATAGTAAAGCATTAGTTTTATAGACTTATACACTCAACATCTGTGTTTAAATGGAACTATGGAGGCTTCTCAATCGTATGTAGATACAGTGTTGCCAGTGGATTTTTCGAAAAAAATACCTACACATGCTAAAAAAAACCGATTTTTCCCTACACGTTGAAAAATTTCCCCTACAAAAATCCCTACGCATTATTGTCATTAAAATGGAAGAAAAAACATTAGTTATAAAAAATAAATTTTATTCGAATATTTATGACAAAAAATAAGTACAAGCAAAAAAAAAAATTATACATATGTATGTACTTTTAATGAATTCAATTAAATCTTTCAACATTGAATAATATCCGAAATTTATAAGAAAGAACCATTGCCATTAGTGACTAGCGAAATGGCTGGCATTTTCACTCTACACCAGTGTTGAAAAATTCAGTACTTTTTTGGTACTTTTTCAGTACTTTTTCATATTAAAAATACCGCAGCACCCCCGCGTTGTTTTCAGCACTTTTGTATCCTTTGAGCTTTTTAACTCTTTACTTTTTAACTGTGATATGATCATTACGATAGCAGACTTTGGTCATCATGTGTTTGTTGCAAAATTTATGTTGTTGTATTTTAAAAATAATTAACGACGTCAATATTGAACTGCAAAGCGTGGACGCCAGGATTCATATTTTGCTTTCCAGAGTGGCATATTTGATCTTACAAGTGGCAAGAAAACTCCCCAATTTTTGGGGATTTATTTCATTTTGATTTAGGGAGTTATTTCATTTCGTTGGGGTTTCATTAAATTTTAAAATTGTGGGTTAATTTCATATGAAACAAGACCCCAAAATTGGGGAATTATTTCATAATTTTTTTGGGGACTTATTTCGTGTTGGGTTATTTCATGCCGCCCAATGTACTATGTTGTTTTGCTTTAAAGGTTAAGTTTTTTTAATAAGAGCCATATTTAATTCAAAACAATGTGCCCACTTATTGGATAATATAGGGCAATATAGCAATAATATGACGAATAACATAGGTATACAATAATATTGTAAATGGATGGGGCGCTTGACGCTTATGTATAACAGAAATATTATTTATATAAATATAAATCAAATATAATCAAATATAAATACTGTTTGCTATTAAAAACTTAGATAAATGAATTCCAATAAAATACCTTTTGCTCCTTTTGTTTTCAAAACTTATTGTTTTTTTTTTAACATAAATTACCATTTGGTGGGAAAAATACTCTTTTAGTTGAAGTTCAGTACCATTTAAAAATTTAAATTTTGGAACACTGCTCTTCACATCAATGGCTTAGTGGTAGTGTATACCACAGTGTACACACATATCTCTTTCTCCAGACACCAAAAACTTATAGCTGCAGCAATTGGTATCCACTAAGTAACCCCAAGTAATGTAGGAAACATATTTTTTCTAAGATAAATTTTTTATTTTTAGTTTTGGACAAGAAAATATTTTTAAAAATACATTTTTTTCTTCATTTTTCGTAAATAGTCCGATATGACGAAAAATCCCTACATAATGGAGATTATAAAATATCGGTCCGATTTTCCCTACGCTCTATTTTGGTATCAAAAATACCTACACGTAGGGATTTTCCCTTACTTCTGGCAACACTGTGTAGATATAATACCACTATGTTAATCAATTGCAACATTATTTCGAGCATTAAGTCAAATATTATGATTGATAATAATGCTCAATTTTTTTTTACTTTTCTTAATACATAGAGGAACTAACAATTAGTAACTTGGTTGGGTTGTACCGTAATCTGAGAGCAAAATGTATAATAACTTGTTTCTTCAAACTAACAAATATATGTAGCGCCGGGAAAAGTCGTGAAATTGTGCAATTTTTTCTTAATTTGAAATGTGGATTTGAGATGTGGATAAAGTCTAAACTTATGGTGTTTTCTTTTCTACAAAAAAATATGACATTTTATTTAAAAAAATGCAATTTAGTGTATGTTTCTTTAAAAAAGGGTGGCTTGTTTTATTCTTAAAAAACTCACCCCTTTTCGGGAGCAAAATTTTTAAGTAACAGACACCAAATGGCATTTTTTAAATAAAATGTCACATTTTTTGTAGAAAAGAAAACACCATTAGTTTAACGTAGTCTTATAAACTAGAGGGCAAATTACAGCGTTCGATATCGATCGAAATTAAAATGCAATTTAAATAGAAGTTTTGCTCGATAATTCACCCATAGGATTTTTTCGGCGAAATGTGATTTTCTTTTATTAATTCATTAAAGACCTACATTTTAAGGCAAACTAAGCTGTTCCGTCAAAATTTTGTATACAAATTTGGCAAAGGCGGCAAAAATGTGTTTTCAGATTAACTAAGCCTAGTTTAACTGAGATCCCAAAGACCAGGCTAATTATACAAAATATATACATATTTAAAATCCCTTATTTTGTTTAAAATATTCGAACAACAAATGATTATCAAATTGGCAACAGCGTTATCTTTTAAGATTATAAATCGCAAGAAAATGTCGGCATGAGTGAGTGGCATGACAGAATTGTGATATTTTATATCTTTTTTTTATATTTAGGAATTTCTTTTGTATTTTATTTTCACAAAGTCTAGACTGTTAACACTTTATGACATTGTATTTTCTTTATTTGGCATTAAATCATCCACTGTTATAACACTGTCATTGACAAATCGTATATTCGAGATAATGGGCAATAGACGTTGCCGCTTTAGACTTAATGACTGTAAAATTAATATGACTTCATTCTCTTTGAGATCTTTTGCAACGGCATTGATCATTTCAATGAACGTGGCATCAAAAAGCATAAAACGAGAACAATCCACTGCAATGGGAAAATCGTTTCTATATAGAGAACAGGCGGCACGAATTTCGGTACGTAAGTTTTCTACACCAGCAAAGTAAATGTCCGTTAGTGGCTTGATGTATACGTAGGTCATGTTGTCACACTGCAAAGAACAATTAAAAAATTAGGCTTATTTGTAATAAATTAATTTAAAGTTTTTATTTAAATATAGTTTTTATAATATAAATCCAGGGCGAGTTTTAAAGTGAAAAAATCGCAGCTTGAAAATTAAAATCGTAGAGAATAGCAATGAAGCAGACTTACATTAAATTAGACACTATACAGTTATTTCTTTATTTTAAAACAACACTGATGTATTGCTTTAAATGATACTTGATGTCTTTAATCTCATATTTTACTTATCAAGATCTTCGCTAACTAAAGCTTCTCTGCATAGCTAGCCTTCGGCCGGGCGCAAGGATTTTCTCCTCTATGGTATAACAAAGACCTTTTGGTATAACAAGTACCGGTTTCGCTAAATAAAGCTTCTAAAATCTGCTTTGTTTCCGAACGAAGGCCGACTACGCAGAGAAGCTTTAGCTAGTGAAGCCAGTATTTGTTATACCATAGAGGAGAAAATCCTTGCGCCCGGCCGCTTTATTGCACGGCGTTGATCCGAAATCCCTTATCTTCCAATTTA
The DNA here is from genome assembly GCA_930367215.1 of Pollenia angustigena. NCBI lineage: Eukaryota > Metazoa > Arthropoda > Insecta > Diptera > Polleniidae > Pollenia > Pollenia angustigena. The sequence continues at coordinate 93,485,354 of OV884056.1, read as the reverse complement.
TCAAACATACCTGAGAATTTATAAACCTATCTTGGCATTAAAAGTCATACTGTGAGTTAAGCTATAATGTGCGAAGTATAAATTCCAAGTGAAGAGTGAATTCCATCCAGGAAGATCTAAAGCGCATCCACGAAAAATGTCCGATAGACCGACATGAAAGCTAACAAAAAAACTCACTAATACGTCAGTCCCTTTTTCTACTAGCAACTTTTCCGTCAATTTGGTTTACAGAGGGCTCGAAATGCATATAAAATTGAGAGAATTGAAGCTTAACAAAGTAAAAACAGAAATCTTTCTACAAGAAAAACATTGATCGTTAGTTCAGGAGCCAAATTACGGCATTCGATATCAATCGAAATTCCCATTTAAATTGTAATACCATTTCGATCGATATCGAATGCGGTAATTTGGCACCAGATTGACCAAACTTTTTCAACCATTAAATTTTTAACTCTCTAAATAAGGACCTTTAAAAGGTACTTATTGTTTCTAATAGCTTAACAAGAACTAATAATTTGGAAAAAAAATCTAAGGACTACTAAATTAAATAATTTAATAAAGTCTTGATCAGATGATCCATCAGCAAGTGAAAAAATTTTAAATTAGCAATATTGCAAACATTTCAGTTCTAATTTGCATTGTACTAACGTGTTCTTTAAGAAAGATTTTAAAATTAAAATTAAGAGATGTCTTCAATTACCTTTTTCAAACTAATATCTAATTTAGGATTTCCCAGTCTGAGTAAAACAAAAATCATATTCAGAACAATGCCATATAACAAGCCCATTTCTACACCGGCCAATAAACAAACCAGCAAACAACCAGACCAGCTTAAGAAATCTTTCTTGTTAGTTTTCCAAAGTGTTTTCAGGGGCTCCAAGTCAATCTGTTTTTAAGTTTAGCAATGCAAAAAGGTATTTATTCAAAGCTGATTTTTAATCAATGACTTTATAAGATGTCTTACCATAAATATTACAGCAGCAATAAGCACTGCTGCCAAGGACGATTTGGGTATATATTGGAAATAGGGGGTTAAAATTGATAAGGCGGAGAGAACAATAAAACCTGTAATTGCAAATTTCAACAATATAATTTAATTACCATAGATTTTAAACAAAGCTATTCAAAAAACATACCAGTATAAATGCCAGCCATTGGTGTCCTTACACCACTAGCTTGACTTACAGCCGATCTTGTGAAAGCACCACAAGTGGGCATGGCACTGAAGAAAGAACCAGCCAAATTACACAAACCGAGAGTTAACATTTCCTGCGAAGCATCCAGCTGACCATCCTTAACTTTAATATAAAACAAGTTAGAGTGCTATATTCGGCTGTGCCGAATCTTTGATACCCTCCACCGACAGTTCGAATGTTTAAGGAGTAATATCTGTATGATGTTATTATTATCTTAAACTGTGACGATTTGTTATTTATTATGGTTTAAGGCAACCAAACTATTTTCCGGTAGAAGGGTTTATATGGGGCCTAGGGTAAATTATGGACCGATCATTACGAAATTTCACAGCGTCATTTCTAGTCCTTTAAAACCGTGACGTACCAATTTCTGTTATGATAGCATTATTAATTATGGTTTTAGGTGTACTGAACTGTTTTCCGGGAGAAGGGGTTTCTATGGGGCCTAGGGTAAATTATGTACCGATCTTCACGAAATTTCACAGTATCATTTATAGTCCTATAAAACTGTGACGGGCCAAAATTTGTTATGATTGCATTATTTTTTTACGGTTTTAGGCGTACTAAACTGTTTTCCGGTAATAGGGTTTATATGGAGCCCAAGGTAAATTATGGACCGATCGTCACGAAATTTCACAGTGTTATTTCTTGTCCTAAAAAACTGTGACGTACCAAATTTTGTTACGCTAGCGTTATTTTTTACGGTTTTAGGCGTACTAAACTGTTTTCCGGGAGTAGGGTTTATATGGAGCCCAGGGTAAATTATGGACCGATCTTCACGAAATTACACAGTTTTATTTCTTGTCCTATAAAACTTTGATGTACCAAATTTTGTTATAATAGCATTATTTTTTACGTTTTTAGGCGTACTAATTTTTTTTCCGGAAGTAGGTTTTATATGGGGCCTATGGTAAATTATGGACCGATCTTCACGAAACTTAACAGTTTAATTTCTAGTCCTATGTAACTGTGACTTGCCAAAATTTGTAATGATAGCATTGTTAGTTAGGGTTTTAGGCTTAATATACTGTTTTCCGGGAGTAGGGCTTATATGGGGCCTAGGGTAAATTATCGACGGATCTTCACGAAATTTCACAGCGTAATTTCCAGTTGAATAAAACGAATTGTTGCGAAATCTTATATCATTCTGTGCATTTTTCCACCATTTATGTTAGTTTTTGTAACAAAATTATCAATTTTTTTTAGGTGGTGGTTCCACATTTTGATTCATAACTCAGATCCTATTGAACCGATTTTGCTGAATTTCAATCACAAACTGCTTAGGATAACTACAAGCAATTTGACACCAAGTTTGTTGATTTCTTTTGAGTTTTTCGAAAGTGAGCGTGTTTTCAACAGACGGACAGACGGACGGACATGGCTAAATCGACTTAAAATTACTCAAGGACCCAGAATATATATACTTTATAGGGTCTGAGATGAATAGTAAAAAAGTTTCACACGGAATGACAAACTGAATATACCCTCTTCACAACTAATTGTGGTGGAGGGTATAAAAATTTTAATTTACTTTAGTAAAAATTTTCCCAAAAAATTCAGCTTACCAAAAGCTTTAGCAATGGCTACGTTAGCCAAAACTGCCACTATCGGTACCACAATAATAGCACTTCCCAACTCCCGGCATATATCGATGAAAACGTACGTTCTATTATTGTGTTCAAAAGCGAAAGGTGGTAAACTTAATCTGGGCATACCAGAAACAACCTTCGATGACAAAGTAAATGGCACCGCCTCTAAGGAGCTCTTATGAATCCATAGGTATGCTATTAGACCACAAGAGAAAACTACCAATGCATTTCGGGAAATGCTTATGTACCATAGCAATTTTTTCAATCGTCGAGTGTTCTCATTTTGTACTTTAAAATTTACACTGGAAAGTTGCTGGAAATTAAAATTTTTTTAATAATTTGATAATGTTAGTTTACATTTATCTTAAGTTTTACTCACTCTTAGCAGTAATAAAACAATTAAACACAACAACCCCAGAGTAGAATCTGGCAAACTTATACCTTCCCATATCTGAACCGGGCTGGGGACGCCTTTAATTCGTATACCAAGCAAACTTTTTAGTTGTGCCACAGCCACAATTAAAGCTGTGCCCGTTGTAAATGCTTTAGTTACGGGAGAGGGAATGAAACTTACAATAAAACCTAGAATACAAGAAGTTTGATTACAATTATTTAAATTTCGCCAAAAATTTACTAATAATTTTAATATCATTGAATTAAGAAAGTATTGCCGGTAGTGCCCGTTCATATCAGACCCTACATCAAAGTACACACAAATTTTCAAAAGCGCAACCTTCTTGGTTCCATGTGCCGAATATTAGATATGTAGATATCTACATCAATATGAGAGTTTTCGTCTTTAAGTGATTTAAGCTATTAAAGAAGTAATCGACGCCAAATTTTATACTATCATTACCAACATTTATAAGGAAATTATGACATTACATTTTCGGGATTGGCATTTATATGGAAGCTTTGGGCGAATAATATTTTTAGACCAAATTAAATCTAAATACCAACATAATAAGATGGCATGTGGCCACAACAACTCTATTCCAGAAAGAAGTTTGTACGGGGGCTATGTGGGGTTATGAACCGATTCTCACCATTTTCAATAGGCTTTGTCTTCGTCAGAATTTGTTTTAGCTACATAAGAACTATTTACCCATATCATGAATAAAATTTTACATGGAAATTTACGAACGTGTGAACAGTTGGTATCATGAATTAAATTTGTTGTGGAAATTTCCGAATGTTAACATTTTTAAAATCCAAACTAAATTTCTTGTGAATTAATTTTTTTTCACACGATTGTAAAAAGCTCACATGCAGTGTTCGAAAATAAACAGTACATTATTTAGCGTTCAGCTCACACACCCAAGAACGATATATATTTTTTAGCGTTTGTGTTTTCCACAAGTCTACCGAACCGAACACTAAGCAGCGATATTTAGTGTTTATTTTCGAACACTGTTTTAAATATTAAAAATTTTTTCGAATTTTCGCTATTTTTGCAGATATTTTTTTTTTTTTTGTTATTTTCTGACACTTTTTTTAAACCGTTTAGTGATTTTAAATAAATTTTAGGGTTTGTGTACAAATTTGCAATTTTTCCCAAATTTTAGCCATGTTCGCAATAAAAGCGATTTTTTCCTGTGATTCTTTACAGCAAGCAGACTTTGCTATCATGCCGCTCTTAGCAAATTAGCGATCTTTAATTTAAATCTGGAATTTAATTTCAGAAATTTCCAAACACAAAGTTTTCTTAAATACATTATTTGTTTTTTGATAACAACTGCAGTTACGGTGAATGGCGAGCGTTATCGAGCCATATCGAATTAAGTCATTTGGCTTAATAAAGCTCGATTCGCCCATGCGTTCCGAACAATATTTTTGTACGGACAAAATCTTTTTATATTTTAAGTTTAACGTCTTACTTTTGAGGGAGAGAAAGAATTTATTTTGTTCGGCAAGTTTTTTCTTGAATTGGTTTAATTTTATATCTTGTTCAAAATGCCACTTTTTCCAATTTGTACATAAACGTTGTTGAATTGAGCTGATCTGCCCCATCATATAGTTTTTTTTTTTTTTGCTTGATAATTAAATAAAAAAAATATAATTCAAATTTATAAAATTATTTTCTTTTTTTCGTCCATTTCTTTAACAGACTTTGAAAACAATTCAATATAAATGGTTGTGCTGCCACTTTGTATAATTGTTTTACATCTGTCAACCATGTGATAGCTTGGTTTTTCCGGACAAATTTTCCGAAATGGGCGAATCGTTCTGAAGAACACTCTCAGTAAAAAAAAATTATTCTCCGGACAAAAATATTCTTCGGAACGCATGGATGAACCCACCTTAAATAAGATATTTAAGTACACAGAAAAAATTATTGCCGAATTATTTTCAAACAAACGCTTGTTTGAAAATTTTTTTTGATTTCTACAAATTTTTTTACTGATTCAATCAATATTTTTGTTTGATTTTTATTTAACCAACAAAAATGTGGACAACTCTTCAAAAATTTAATATTCGCGCTATTGGTTTGAAGTTTTCATAATTTTGTATGAAATATTTAACGCTCTTTAATGTTGTCGTCTTTTTGCATTTTTTTTATTGATTGTAAGCAACACTTCTTTATGTGAAATATAAGAACTACAACAAAAAATACATGCAGTCTATTTTTGGACGCTTTAAAAAAGTACAGCAATAAGAAAAATGATAAAATAGCGTGACGAGGTTTGTAGTAAAAAAAAAACAACAAAAACAATAGCAGGTTAAAAAAACGTTTCATTTTTTTTTAAACAACAGAAAAAACACATTATAAGAAACAAAATAAATTTTTGGTTGGTTTCAAAGTTTGTAAAAAAAACAAAATCCCGTATTCAATTTTTTCAAATAGTTTGTTTAAATACATTAAATACAAAAATAGAATGATGGCGGAAAACATATCGAGTCGGTCTGCCGCCGTTTTTGGTTACATTACTTCTTCATTAGCAAAGGAAAGGACAAAGCAACATTGAGTGATGAAGAAAAACACTGTGAGTATAAATATGACTTCGTTAAAAATTTATTCCAACAAAAAATGTGTCTCAAAGCCAGCCGGCCGCTCTGCTCTGCTTCATCTTCGCCAACAGTGCTTGCTTGTGTGCGCGTCATTGCTTGTGCCAAAACTTTTTTGTTTGATTCAGCAAAATTATTTGTTTGAAATTTATATGAATTTCAGTAAACTTTTTGTTTGATTCTGTAAAATTATTTGTTTGAAAAAATCGGTGTTTTTTTTCAATAAACAAAATGCAAATAAATTGTTTGAATATGCGAATTTGTTTGTAGGACCGATTTTAGACAAAAAATTGTTTGATCCTACAAATTTTTTGTTTGAATTGGAAAAATAATTTTTTCTGTGTAGTTCAGCAACTTAATAACAACGAGTAAATTCCCTTTAATTTAAAATAAAGTGAAACAAATTAAAACTATTCCACTCGTATTAAACTTACCTAAGCGAAAAATACCCATCACCAGCTCAACTATACCCGCAAGAAAAGCTAAAATAATCACAAACTGTATCGGCTTATCAGAGCAATATTGTAGAACCATTATAGCCATTAAACTAGTCGGTCCAATAGATACCTGAGGTATAGTGCCAAAAAATACATAAATTATAGAACCTTAAAACAAAAATATTTATAAAAAAATAAGTATTTATTAAAGAAAAGAAAAAGGAGTCAAAATAAACTCACCTATAAAAGCCGAATATAAACCATATTCCGACGACAGACCCGCCAAAGCAGCATACGCAATACTCTGTGGTATAATTGTCAAACCTAAAGTTATGCCAGCGATTAAATCAGCCACGGCCTTTTCACGATCATAAAACCGAATCCAGGTCAAAATAAAAACACGTCGTAAGATCCAATGAAGTTCTTTAGGTTTGGTATATTTCTCATCGATCAGATCAATTTTTAAGTCAACACAATCGCCATTTTTCAACGGATAACAACTATTGTTATCTTCTTTGGCTACAAAAGAAAGGAATACAAATCACTTTAAAATCACAAAATTTTTTCATATAATATTTAATTAATTTGATGAATTATTTAATTCATAATTGTAATGCTTTAATTAGTTATGATTAATTGCGTTTAGTTACTTCTGTATATAAAAGCAATTGGCTCTTCAGTGTCTTTGCCCTGTTGTCCCTGATTGCTATGTAAATCCAAATTTTGTCTTGTTTTCGTTGTAATTAAACGTTTCAAAAAACTTTTATTAAAAACTCGCATTGCGAACTGTGTCAGTCAACAGCCAGCCAGACAACTTCAGTTTAATTTAAAATTCAAATTTAATTTTATTTACTATTTTGTTATTGTTTTTTTTTTTTTTTTTGTGAAAATTCTACTATTTAACATTAATTGTTTTATTTTCTGAAAATCTCGAATTGTATTTATTTTTTGCTTATTAAAAGTAAAAAAATAAATAAACAAAATAGTTAAAAACAAGTAAGAAAGTTTTGTCTGTCAGGCCCGACTATATGACACCCTACATAACCATATTTAAAAACAAATTTTCGAGAGTGTACCCTGTTTGTGGCCCATAGGCAATCATGGACCCGTCGGAAAAATTTATGTTATGCGGCTAAAATTTATGTAAATTTTAGGAGCGGGGGAGGGAGAGTTATATGAGACCTATAATTAATTTTGGAGCTACCAGTACAATATTTTGTTATTGTCGCCAAGTTTTATGTCAATACCAACATTTATAAGAAAGTTATCGTATTACAAGTTTTTTTCGGGAGTAGTATTTGTATGGAAGCTATGGTCAAATATGTACCAAGAGGCTTGGTATTTATAACAAGTACCGAGTTTCATAATAATATTTCTACTTTTGACACCCGTACTTTGCTCACAATGTTTACATGACAGCCAGCCTACCAGCCAGCCGGAAGGACTCACGTCGTTAGATCGATTCAAAAAGTGGTTCTAAGCCGATGGGTATACTAATAGGTAAGTCCATGACCTACATTTTAAGGTGTTACAAACATCAGCACAAACGCAAAGTACTCTCTCCACTAGTGTGATGTTTGTATAAAAAATTAGTTTTCCAGTAGCAATTACTATTTAAAATACCGGGTTACCTTTTAATACGGGTTTTTAGGAAACTAAGTGCCGGTTCACACACGTCAAGTTTGACTCTTCAAGTCTTGATCTTTTAGGAGAGAAGGGACAAGAGAATGCCATTTTCCCCCTTTCTCCTAAAAACTAAAGACTTGACGAGTCAAACTTGACGTGTTTGAACCGGAAGAAAACTTTGAAGCTAACAATCTAGAAAACTTTAAGAACTGAAACTTTAATGCTTTCTGATCAACATAACAGTGGTACATCGTTTATTCGGGATAGTATAAAATCAGAGATTTCAAAAGAAAGAAAAAACTTGTATTAAATTTAAGTTTTTCAAGTACGAGTGGTATTTAGAAATTTAATTATGAACAAGTAAGAAAGTATAGTCGGTCAAGCCCGACCATATGATACCCTACACCACAGTATTAAAAAACACATCATGCTTATATGTCATATAAATATGGATTTATCTATATTTATAAAAGATATAAAAATCGGTTTAAAAGCTTGTGAGAGGCAGAAATTGCCCCCTACCTCCCCTTGTGGTCCTATTTTTGAAAAACTGTATAGCTTATGTGTCCATATAGATATGGATCTATCTATGTTTTGAATTTCATTAAAATCGGGTTGAGAAGCAGAAATTGGCCCTATCTTCCCTTGTTGTTCTATTTTTTAAAAAATGCATCCCTTTTGTGTCCATAAAGATATGATTCTATGTATGCTTTAAATATCATTGAAATCGGTTCGATAGTTTCTGAGAGGAAGAAATTTCCCCCTATCTTCCCTCGTGGTCCTACGATTTGGCCCATTTTCAAAAGGCTTGGTCCTTGTGCAAGCAAGAACTCATGTCCCAAAATTTATCAAATTATCTTCAAAATTGCGACCTGTACCTTGCGCACAAGGTTACATGGACAGCCAACCAGCCGGACGGACATCGTTAGTTCGACTCAGAAAGTGATTCTGAGTCGATCGGTATACTTTAAGATATTTTAAGGCGTTACACACATTACCACAAATGCATAATACCCTCTCCACTATTGTGGTGTGGGTATAATTACACTGAAAAAATATCTAAAGCAATCTAAAAACGTTATTATAAGACAACAGCAGCATTCCCGATATAGTTTTCGCAAATATTCTACTTTAAATATTTAATATATTTAAGTAAATAATTATAACAAATAGAATTCGGGAATTTTTTCTTCTTTTTAGTTTTAAAACATGAAAATTATGTATGTTTTTCTTCTTGTATGCTTGTTGTTGTTTCTACACAAAACAAGCATATCGTTTTTACTAATAATTTATAGTGTTTTTGTTGTTTCTACAACAAACTTTTAAAACTTTTTTCAATGGCTTTCGAAAGTAGTCACATTTTGAATTGTTTTAAGGACCTTTTGGTGTTTTATTCGTACTTAAAAGTTAAAGTATGATTCGTTCTAGAAGTAAGTGGAATAAAAACTTAAATTTTGTACGAGTTATAACTTTCTGTGTATAAAAACTAAAACTTCCCTGTAGTAAATAAAATAGTCAGTTGCAAAAAACACTAACTATAAATTAACTTTTTTTTAAATGACTACAAATTGGTTTAAATCTCATGCAGATATCAACCAAAAAGGCACACGTAAAACACAAATAAAATCAAAATAAGTAAAACAAGCATGCCATGAAGTCAAATGAAAAAAATATATACAAACATTTTAAAATAATTAAAAAATGAATCAATACAAATCTGTTTATGTACTAGCAATTATGTGGCGTATTTATTTCAGGACTATTATACATCATCATTTAGGGCAGTTTAATGCAAAATTTTCATAAATAATTATTTCTATAACAAAATATATAAAGATATACATACATATGTATGCATGTTCATATGTACATATGTATATTTTTTGACAAAAATTATTTAAAATTTAAATAATTTATTATAAACTGACAATACTTTTAATTAATTACAAATAGGTTGAAAAATAAGTAGTTAGTAGTCAGTTAAAAAGTCATGCAAAGATGGCCAATTGACTACTGCCTATGACATGCCCATGTTAAAATAATGAGTCGCCGACAAGCAAAAAAGTCATTTAATCAACTAGATGTGGTTATAAAAAAACCAGTTAAAAGTTAGTTATAAATGTGTTTGACTTCCTACAGGGTTATAAGCTTTCTGTATCAGTATCAGTATTCTTGATTAGATCTGAAATTGCTTTAAAAGGAGCAAGAGAAAAGCTACTACATACAGAGTAAATACTTGTTACGAATTATGAAGAAAAGTATATTATAATCCTTTTTCTTCGACCTTTTTTAATAAATTTTATACTTTATTAAATTATTTAAGCTTAAGGTCACAAAAACTAAGGATAGATTACTAAAGTCAGATAGGTCGAATTTAGTTTATAAGATTCATTGTGGTGGCAATGATAATGAACAAAGTAGGAAAATATATGTAGGAACAACTGGGACAAAACTGAAAATTAGATTAGCTGGACATAAACATGACCAAAAATACAGGAATTATAATTCAGCCCATGGAACGGCGTTATCAACTCATTGTAGAGATTTTAATCATTATCCTGATTTTAAAAACACATCAATTTTGAATACGGAAAGTTTTAAGAAACGTAGATATACGTTAGAAATGTTGCAGATAAATAATGTTCCATTTGAGAAAAGGATTAATTTTAAAAAAGATACTGAGCGCTTAGCTCAAATTTATAGACATTTATTGAATAAAAATAAATAGGTTGTTGTAAGGGATAATTATAAATAGGTATTTGTCCTTGATTGTTTATAAAATAAATTTCAGATGGCATAGCTTATTATTGACGGAAAGGGACATTAAAATAGGTTTTAGGCTTTGAATAAATTTAAAATTTTGTTTTCCTTTTTTGTTTGTTTATCTTTTTGTTTAAAGTTTGTAGAATGGAATTTTAAATTCATTATGCACTCATAAAATTATTACAGTAACTGATTGTAGGTTATTAAATTCGTTTTCGGTACTGTTAAAATTGAATAAAAATATAGTTATTTTACGAATAAATTTATTTTTCAACATTTATGTTTGTTATTAAAAAAACAAACTACCAAAAAATAATGTTTTCCGTATTTTTTTTTGTTAATTTGTTTGATTTTTATCGGTTAAAATATATTTTTTAAAAGTAAAAACTATTCAATTTTAACGAATATGATGTTCAATAAATAAAAAACTTAGAAATTACTGAAAAAATCATTTGTTTTAAATGAAATGTAAATGATCCGTTTTTTAAATGAATTTTAATTTGTTTCAAATGAATTTTCGTTTGAATTTAACTACATAATATTTTGAGTGTGATAATTTTGTTTTTTGAAATTTTAAAATTTATTTTTCCATATTTTATTTTTCTATTTATTGTCAAATTTTATTTTATTTTAAAAAAATTCCTGAAGAAGATTTCCAATGGAAATCGAAATATCGAATAAAAACATTTTATTTAATTTTTTTAAAAAAGTGACCTTAAGCTTAAATAATTTAATAAAGTATAGAGAAAAGTATAAAAACTGAAGATTCGGGATTCATTTCATATAAAAACATAAGTTTACTTCCGATCTGTGACGAAAGGACTATTTTGGAATTAAAACTTAAAAAAAACTATAATCAAATAGAGGATACATAATTTGTTTAGAATAAAAATAAATTTTAAGCTTAAAATGGCTCTCTTATAAAATTTAAAAAAAAAAAAGACCTTAGCACTTTTTCTTATTTGCACAGATATAAGAACAACGCCGTATAAAGTTTTTTTTTACATTTTTTTCACAATAAATTCGCGTGAATAACAGAGAAACAACATTAGGACAATTGGGAACTTTAATTCATATGAAAGGATTTAGAGAGAAATTTTAGATATTTTTGAGAACACAACGAATGTACATCTAGAATCTAGATTCTATAATAAACTGAAGATACTTTTTTATACATTTTATTTTAATTTTTGCTTCAACAACCTGTTAAATATAGAAATCCCTTACAATGTGTGTATAGTGCTTAACAAAATTTAGTTATTAATTCGAAAACATATTTAATTATTCAATTAACTCATCTATTTGCGTGAAAGTAAAATTTTTAAATATCAAATGAAATTTAAAATCATATGAGTCATGTAAGCACACACACAAATTATCATGATTGACAATTTTTCTGAAATTTGTTAATTTTTTAAGTATTCAAATCGATTTCTTTATATCGCACTTGTTCAACAATACAATACAATACTGTATTAACTTAAAATTTTAAAAATTTTAGTAGAAGCAAAACAATGTTTTAATTTTACATATGAAAAAGAATTATTGAACCAACCGTTTCATTACCAAAAAGTAGACAAAATAGCACGATATTTTAACAGAGGTTAGTCTGGGTTCACACTATGAAAGTTTTCTTTCAGAAAGTGTAAGCTTATTGGTGAGAGGGGAGAGAATAGCAGCATGGTCTCTTCCTCTCTCACCCATAAGCTCAGACTTTCTGAAAGAAAACTTTCATAGTGTGATCCCAGACTTAGATTTGAAAAGAGTAGGGATGCCAAATGGGACCAGGTTTTTTGAAACCCGGGATTCGGGATTTTTAATTAAAAAAAACGGGATCCCGTGGCGGATCGGGATTTTTCGGGATTTCATATATAAAAGCCAATTTTTAAAATTCATATAATTATAATTTAATGTTTATGTATAAGTGTTAAAACAAATTAATTCATGAAGTAAATTAAACTCATTACAAAATAAAACAGTTTAATGTATTATTTTAAAATAATATGGATGAATTATGTATTAAAAAGCTTCTTAAATAAATTAATGCCGTCTGATAATCGATGCCTTATTTTATTGCAAAAATATGCTGCCGACGAAACCAATGTTCGCATTCAACACTTCTGGGTGGTATCGTAAATAAATACCCTGAAGGAAACCTGGGTGCAAGTGTCTCCAAGTCACCAGTTTTGTCGACTATGTTGGTGACATTGTCAACGAAGTGTTTACACTACATTTGCCACTATATTTGGCTTTAATACGAAAAAGATTTGATCAATAACAACTGAGAAGTACAATTCCTATAAAAGTTAAAGAAATAATAAAAAAAGATTGTTATGATTTCGTATTCTTACAAAAAGTGTAGACTACTTTAACTAAAATGTACTAGCGATTCTCTGGTTCCAATGTCTACACATCGCACCCTAAATACTAAAGGGTATTAACTCAAAATTTTCATTTTTTTCACTTTTTAAAAGAAATCGACACATAATATACATATCTACCCGCTGTAAAAATATCATGCTATTTTGTCTACTTTTTGGTAATGAAAAGTTTGGTTTAAAAATTCTTTTTCATATGCCTGTAATGTAAATTTAAAAATTGTCTTGCTTCTACTGAAAATTTTAAAATTTTGAGTTGATACCCTTTAGTATTTAGGGTGCGATATGTTCCCAAAGGAACTAAATGTCTATTGTAAATAACATTGCCTGGGGTATAATAAGTCACTAGTACTGGTGACTGTGTCACTAGTGAATCAGTACAGATTCACTAGCGACATTTCCTGCAGGGTAGCTACAAATATGCTGTATGACAATATTTAATCTCAAATATAAATGCAAGTATTAATTTAGGCGGGGTGCAATAACGCCTTAAGAAATAAGGCCTTTAAGGCTTTATTTCTCAATGGAAAGTGATAAGGCCTTTATTTCCAAAAAGGTTTTATTGCACTTTGAAAGTGAAATAAAGTCGTAAAGGGGTTATTACACTTAAATTTCTTTTTAAATTAAGCAATAAAATTTCTTATTCTTGTTATATTTTATTGAACAATTATAAAAAATTTCATATTAACAAAAAATAATAGAACATATAATTAAAAAAAAAAAATGTTAATTTAACTGCAACAATATTGAAAATCTTTGCTTTATAAAGTTTTTCTGCGTGGCGGCCTGTGGCCGCTCTTAGGGGTGGAGACTCCATGGGACGCGGCAGGTGGCTTCGCTGAATAAAGTTTCCCTGCGCGCGTCACACTACGGTTGATAATGAGTCGCGCGCAGGAAAACTGTATTCAGCGAAGCCACCTGCCGCGTCCCATGGAGGAGAAAACCCCTAAGAGCGGCCGCAGGCCGCCACGCAGACAAACTGTATTAAGTGAAGATTTAGGTGGCTTTTTCCTACGTAGTGCATAAAGTCCATGGACATTATGTCACTATTCGTGTGTCACAATGTTCATGGACATTATGACATGCCACCGGAAATATATACTTACATGTTCATTATGAGCAATATGTATTATTAGGAGTTGTTTAAAGATATTGGAACTACTAATCGGTCGAAATGCTGCTACCAACAACAACAAAAATCGATAAATTGAACAGTGTAACAAAAGAATCAAAAAATATAAAATAAAGGCTTTATTGCACCATTGGCTAAATTCCAATAAAGGCTTTGTTTCACTTTCAATTGAGCAGTAAAGCCTTTTTCGCAAAAAAGGTCTTATTTCTCAATTGAAAGTGAAATAAAGCCTTAAAGGCCTTATTTCTTAAGGCGTTATTGCACCCCGCCATTAATTTAATAAAATAAACTTAAACAAATATGTGTCAAAAGACCTTTGGTAGAACCACTAAAGTTTTTAACAACTTGTTACACAACTTACATTTTGCGTGCGCAGTTCTGTTATCATTCACTTAGAAAAAAGTCTACACCAAACTTTATCTCCTGATTTTGTTTTCTGTGGTACAAAATGCATTGCATGTAACATTTATTCACTTCCGACTTCTTTTTGTAACCAGTAGCCATGCTCTGTAACTTTAGTGAGAACTTTCTGGCATCGAAAAGATTTGAAACAAAATATTCCATCGTTCTCGAAAAGTGAGAAAAAACTGTGTCTGCAACTCATGTCGAAAACTATAAAAAGAGATTACGTTATAAATGTAATAAAATTGCACTCGAAGCCGATGTGGCATTACAGGCATCGAGAACGCCAGTAAGTGCCGGTTCACACAAGTCAAGTTTGACTCGTCTAGTCTTGAGTTTTTATGAGAGAAGGAAAAAGAGAATGCCATTTCTTTTCCCCTCGCTCCTAAAAACTCAAGACTTGACGAGTCAAACTTGACGTGTGTGAACCGGCACTACACGTAACTTTGACGGCGACCAAAATTTACTAAAATTTAAAATTTTTCAACGACGGCGGCGAAAATACAATCGACGGCCATACCAAATAATATAAAGTGTGACTTTAATGTTTGTTGTTTGCAAACGAGCTTTGAAAACATTCGTATATTTTGTAAAAATGTTAAAACAAAATAATTACACAATAAAAAAATGTGCCAAAAACAAAATATTATTATTATTATTATTCTTTGTATTTTGCATTTTTAATTGTTTTTAGTGTTAAAATTTTTATTTGTGAGCTTATTTGACAGTTCAATGCGGGAACTTTTCTCACAAAAATGTTACAGACACACTTTTTCTCTAAATTGGTTAGTAATTTCTTTACTTGACTGTAGTACTCGCCAAAAAAAAGTAACAGACACAGTTTAGTGAGAAAAAATGCTGTTTGTTTCAATATATGGCATTTTTGTTTCATTTTACACATTTCACTCGAAAAGTTTCTCGGCGCGAGAGTTACAGAACATGGGCACAGTTAAAAATTAGATTCATTGCCAGTATGATTTAATATTAAATTTTTTAAGTTAGTTTTAACGGGGTGACTCCCGTTTATTTAAATATATGTAGTTGTATTTAAAAAAAAAAAAAATAGCACGTTTTTACTAAACCCAAAATCTCAGGATTCTTATGTAACAATCCCGGGATTCGGGACATAAATTTTTAGAATAATCGGTATTCGGGATTTCGGGATACAGTGGTGTTCTGGAAATCGAAAACGCAAGAATTTGGAAGTTGTTTTTAATACACTTTTAATCAATTTTTTATCATTTTTGTTAAAAAATTCTGTTTAATAGAGAAATCCTTGTATAATATTTGTCATAAAATTATTTTATTACAGAAATCTTATTAGAAACGACGTTTAAAATTTTTGCGTTTTCGATTACCAGAACACCCCTGATAATTTTGAGTTAATTAAATATTGTCGAACAAGTGCAATATGTTAACTGCGAATCATTGCACTGTTTTACAGCTGTGGCGATGTGAATTGGAGTATTGTCGTGTTGGTAGGTCCACGGAATTAGTCCAAATCATATTTTCCATTAAAAATACCAACGTCAGGCGCGGATACAGGTGTAAGGGATAAATCAAGATAATTTGATCGCCACGATTCTATTTTGCAAAGACGGGTGCCACGGTAGGCTAGTTGGTAGTGAGCTAGTCTATCACTGCGCGAGTTCACAACTATTACACCAAAGAAGCCACCTAGATTAAATTGCTGTAAAGCTGTATTGGTAAATAAAGCAATTAATTTAATAAACAAATTACTTATTTATGAAACTATTTGAAATTAATAAAATGAACAATTAATTGAAATTTAATTTGTGTAAGCACTTTTGTAATATATTAAATTATTAAAACAAAGAAAACTAGATCGCTACAAAACTTTAAAAGAAATCAAATTGATAAACAAAATAAGCAATTTATTGAACTTTAATTTGTGTAAGCAATTTTTTGTTTAGATAAAAAGTTTCACTTTAAAAGAAAAGAATCAAGAAAATAAATATTATTTGGGGAACGGAAGTAACAAGTTGTTTTTTTTTTTCAAGTGATATAGATTACCTAGTTAACTCGCGTGTTGCGATTACGATTTCCGCTAGAGACTCTGTACTTTAACACCTTAATTGGCTGATCAAATTATTAAGTTTGAAAAGTAGAGAAACGGTAACTAAAAGCAAAGCCAAATACATACAAAATTACTGCATTGCACAGAGGTATATTTTGGCCAAAACCTCAAATTTTTTTTGTTGGACTTGAAAGAAAAATGTTGATGCAATATTAGAGCTTACACTTCAAAACATGTTAATAAGAATTTCGAACACACTGTACTGGGTGGGTCACTGATGTTTGAGATAAAAAAAATTTCTATGAAATCTATGAAATATTGTTGATAGAGTTGTTGACTGTGTTCATTTTGTGAAAAAGTTCCGAAATGTTTCTGGCAACATTTTTTTACAACTGCGAAATAATGTAAGCTGCACTTATTTCGCGTGGAATTGTAAGCAAAACTAAAATAAATATGTACTGATTATTAAATACGAAATAAAAAATTAAAACATAAACAACCGCACTGAAAGAAAAATGCTTCATATATTTAATGAATCACTTTCATAAAAAATGTTCATTGGTTAAATGAAAATTTTCATTGTCTAAATAGAATTTCAGGCTGTAGGAAAAATCGCCCAAAGAAAAATGGCCCAAAAAAAATAATGAAAAATCGCCCAAAAAAATTCCATGTAAAATTGGGCCTGAATTTATATGAAAAGTGACCCAAAATTTGTGGGCTATTTTTCGTTATTATTGGGTGATTTTTCGTTTTTTAAATTAAATATTTGTATGAAATATTTGTTAAAAATATTGTATGAAAAATAGCCCATTTTTTCGGGCCATCTTTAATTTTTAAAATTTCTTCCAAATCTTACATACTATTTGTCTAAATCATTCAATATCATTAAAGGTCGAATTCCTACATGTTATATGTAAAAATAACTATGACACTCCAAAAAGTGTCACAGTGTCCATGGACTTTATTACACTTTTAAGTGTCATAATGCCCATCAGAGCAGTGTCATAAAGTCCGTGGACTTTGTAGAGTGTTATTATGTCCACAACATGCTTACAAACTCCTCTTTGATAAAACAAGTACCGGCTTCGCTAACAAAGCTTCTGTGCACAGCCGGCCTTCGGCCGGGAGCAAGGATTTTCTCCTCTATGGTATAACAAAGACCGGCTTCGCTAACTAAAGCTACTCTGCGAAGTCGGCCTTCGTTCGGAAACAAAGCAGATTTTAGAAGCTTTACTTAGAGAAACCGGTACTTGGTATACCATGCAGAGAAGCTTTAGTTAGCGAAGCCGGTCTTTGTTATACCATAGAGGAGAAAATCCTTGCTCCCGGCCGAAGGCCGGCTGTGCACAGAAGCTTTGTTAGCGAAGCCGGTTTTTGTTATATCATAGAGAAGAAAATCCTTGGGCACGGCCAAGGGCCGGCTATGCAGGAAGCTTTAGTTAGCGAAGCCGGTTTTTGTTTTGGTAAAATAAGTTTCTTTAAAAATAGTTTTGTTGGTTTTTTGGAAATTGGGTAATTTTTTTTTTGGAAAATATTCGATTTTGCTTTTTGGGTAATTTTTCATTTTTTTGGGCCCTTTTTCGTTTTGTTTGGGCAAAATTTCATATTTAACTGTTTGGGTCATTTTTCATGTTCTTTTGGGCGATTCTTCATTTGGGCGATTCTTCATTTGGGTGATTTTTAATTTTTTTTTTTTTTTTGCCATTTTTCTTTGGGCGATATTTCCTACAGCCGGAATTTATTAGTTAAAATGAAGTATTTTCGTTAAAATTGCTTCATTGGATTTCGTAATTACGTTAAAAATTTTCATTGGATATATGAAAACTTATGTTTGTCCAAGTTAAACAAAAAGTTTTAATTGGGAACATAAAAAAACAATATACAAACCTAACTATATTCATAAATTAATACAAAATTATAGTTTCCTTAAAAAAAATGTTTAAATGTTAATTAAAAAATGTAAGATTTAATTATTTCATTTGTCTATTGTAATATGCCATTAAATTTATGAAATCAAAAATTTTTTTATAAAAGCAACATATTTCAATAATGCTTTCATAAATTTAAATTTTCATTATGACACTGATAAATGTCATTATAGTAATGAAACAAAAATGTTCAATCAACGTTGTTATTGTTGTTATGGACAATTTAATCTCATATTTACGCTCTTAATTGAGTAAAAAACATAGTTTTTTTTATCCAAAAACTACAATGCCCCGGTAAGCTAGCTGGTAGAAAGCCAATCTATCAGCGCCGAGGTTGCGCGATCAATTCCCTCCGGAGACAGAAAAAAAAATTAAATAAAAATAAAAAAAAGTTTAAAAAAATTAAAAATTTTTTTTTACTTTATTGAAAGTATTCATCCAATGAATAATAATCATAGATCTAATGTAATGTTTCATTGAATACATTTTAATGAAACAGGTTTCATTGATCCAACGAAGCGCTGCATATGTTCCTTTTTAATCCAATTTTGCATGGGATTAATGTCAAAATTCATTGGTATTGCGAAGAAAATTCTTTCAGTGCGGTAACAGTTTCTTATCCATATTTCTTTTCTTTTTTATTAAATTTTTTATTAAAAAAATTATTTTAAGTAAAAAACATGTGGGGTTTGGTAACATACGCAAAACAATGTCGCATACTTTGTAGGAATAGAATCGTCAAATATTAAAAACTCGCATGATAGGTAACATTGATACATGTCAAAATATTCGCGTGAAATAATTAATATTGCTCAACATTTTTCACAAATTTTACCAGAGTACTATTCTTTACGTTAAAAAAAATAAAAATTGCTAAAAAAAGTATTAAAAAAGTCACATCTTAAGCCCGCTCCGGAGCTCATAAGAATTAAGTATTTTTGAAAAACACCATTTTTTAAATTGTAATATTTTTTTATTATTAATAAAAACTCAAAAAAAATAATACTTTGATTCTTATACAACATAAAACAATAAATTCACGACATTATAAGTTATTTTTTTGTTACAAAATCTTGTTTACTGTCAAATCTGGCCATCTGACGTCTTGATGTAAGTTTCATCTTTATTTAACCCTCTCCTGATTTTTTTTATCGAATCAAAGATACTTCTGACACTATTTTCACGAACTTAAAAGTTGTGAAAATACAGTAATATGCTTTTCTGCAATTCAATGCTTTTGTTGTTATATTTGAAATTTAACAAAGTTGAAGATCAAAGCGCGGGCTCTAACACTAAAAATATATAAATAATATTTTACAGTGGTCTAATGCAGACAAAAATACGACATATTTACGCTATAAGGAGTCGATACGACCTTTGAGAGCTCCCAACAAACCAAAACGGATTAGAAAGAACTTGTAGCAAGCTTACTACCATAAGCCTTAAGCTTAGAAAAGTGATGTGATTACTTTTAAAAAAAGGCTTATTAAAAATTGTTTTATAATGAAAATTGATGCTTTGCGATAATATTTCTAGTCTATAATATAATGTAAGCTTAAAAGTGTAATTATAGAATTCATTCATCATCAGCCAGCCCAAACCGCTGATCCTAGAAACTTGAAATTTGGACTAGCGATTGGTCACTTCCCAAATCGATCCACTAAGACGGGCTTTTCAAAATTCGAATGTTAAGGGGGTAAAAAAAGGTAAAAACGGGAAAAGTCGGTAACCTTATATCTCCAAAACTAAAAGAGATGCAAAATAAATGTAGTACTTATCGTTGTTCTTTAGAAAAATAAGCTGACAGGTGTCTGGTACTTTTTTTAAACTCGGCCCTGTTAGGAAGTAAACGGGTAAAATCTGAATTTTAGTACCTTTTTGCCACCCTATCTATCTTTTGAACCAATAAACATAGAAACAAAGTTAATAACACATTCGCAACCTATCAAAAAAATACGTATACAAATTTGGTACTTTTCCGAAATTCGAACATTTAAGGGGTGAACATTTTAACTATTTTTGGTACTTTTTTCTACAAAACATTTTCCTCCATTCATTGACATATTCGTACTAAATTATGGGCTGCCACTACAATACTGAACTTTTTGATACTTCAATGGGGGAAAATATAGTACCCAAAAAAGGAAATACGGGAAATTTGATATTTTTCTTTAGCTTTTTGGTTCTACTAAAGTAGCGGGTTAAATGCTAGAATTTAAACAAGTTTAAACCTAGAAAAATAAACATTGGCAAAAAAATATGTCCACGAACAAAAAGGAGACGCTAACGAAGTACCGGGTATATACTAGTCTATAATAAGATAACATTCTTTAACACTCTGTTTAAATTTATATGTCATCAAAGTTGTTCTTTTTCGACCTTTCGAAATTTAAATAAATACAAATTAATCAAGCTCGAGGCCAGTGTTTTTTTGTAAATAAAAATTCCTTTTTTTTTTTTTATTTGCTTCCAATATTTCGATCTTTTCAGTGAATTTTTATAAACACAACAACTTAAAACTATGTTGTTTACACATCGACATCTAGAGTGCAAGTCTAGAAGCAAATAAAAAAAAAATAAATGAATTTTTTATTTACAAAAAAATACTGGCCTCGAGCTTGATTAATTTTTATTTATTTATATGGCATATTTACAAAAAGTTTTTTACTTATATAATATTTAATTACATCATTCTTAAAAAACACTTACAAAACTATAGCGAGAATAATTCATTTGCAATCATATTTGTTGTCATGTTGTAGGAAATCTCTAACATGGGATCTCACCTGACAATTTTATGTCATACCTGACTTCAAAGTCTACGTAAAAAAACTCAAACATTTCTATCATCGTTTTCTTATATGAAGTATGACAAAAAATTGTCAGGTATAGACCCCATGTTATGATAAGCTTATTCTACAAATCATTTACATTTTGCTCTGTTGGGCTGACACTCTTTAATTTAGAAGTCTTTATGAAACAAACACATTTTAATTTTGGTACCCAAACCACAGTAGTGGAGAGGGTATTCCTAAAAATACTTCAAGTCGAGAAGATCTCTAGCGATATAGATATTAAGATAATATTTAACACAAGCAACTCTTATTTGAATCTAAACCTCAGAACATAATTTTGTTTTGGCGGATCCATGATCACCCATGCATTGGTCTTAAATAGAGTAAAAACCTTAAAAGTTGTCTGCAAATTCTAGGGTATTCATTTAATTAAAAAAAAAAAACAATAACATACCAAACATAACAATTCTTTAACTAAAACGAGCAAACAAAAAACAATTCATAAATATGTAATATGCATATTTCTCTATTAATACACAAGGTGTCTATCAAGTCATATCGCCATAATATCCTAAATAATATTTTACAATTGTTTAAAAGAAATAAAAATAGTAATGCTGTGTTTATTGATTCGTCATCACCAGGGAAACCATAAAAATGCAATTGCATGTTTTTCCTTGTGCGACCAATAAAGGCAGAAACAATATATTTATCCGTTTTAGGGCCTTTTATGAATTTTGGCATCGATTTGTTAGTTCATATTTTACCGTTTGCAGCATTTTTTTAAGGCATATTTTGCCTTTTTAAAGCATATTTTGATACATGTCGAAGAGCTACAAGAGCTTTCGTAGCAAAAAAAAAAAAAAAATTAATTCGTTTTAAGAAATTCTGGTTAACACATGGCTTTTCTGTTTTAAATATCTATCTGTATACCCAACGTGTTGCTAAAATTTCGCCATCTACATTAAATTTTTACTCTAAAATTGTAAGGCAAAGCAGGTTGTCATTAAAGATAAATGTTATTTACAGATACATGTTATTTAAGTGATCTTACGATGTACATCCTTTCGTCTGGCTGGTTGTCTGTCCATGTTAACCTTGTGCGCAAAGTACAAGTTACAATTTTGTAGATAATTTGATCGAGAATCGATCTTTAATTTCACATATTCCCCATAAAAACTTGTTTCCAAATAACACTCTTTGTGTCCGTAAACCATCTAATTATTATGAGCTCCAAAAAAATTTTACTCCAAATTTAATTATTTTTGAACCGGCTTCCATTTGCACAAAGCTTCCGTCCTTAAATAGCTTTAACTTCTTTTAAAATGTTAACATTAATAAACAATTGAGCTACCGTACCGAAAATCCCTTTAAGACAAAAAATTTCATATGGATGTTAATATCTAGATAATATTCGGCACAAACATCTCCTCTATGAATTTTAACCTCTTAACATAACTTTGTTTTTGTGAGTCCATCATACTATGGTGTATCGGCTTTACCGATTATAATTTTAGGATTATTTTTTTAATGCAAATGTTATTAAATTGTTAAATATTTTGCTTTCAAATGAGCAATTTTTGATTTTTTGAGGCATATTTTTACAATTTTTAGGGCATATTTTCAAGTTTTTACTGCATGTTTAATGCGCATAAAACGCGTTTTTAGAGCACATTTCTGGTTTCCCTGGTCATAACGGTACAGTAGAAATCTAAATTATAAGCGGTAGCCCACAACAGTCATATCGTCGGCTTATTATGCAAACCTGCTAACTCACTTTCAGCACATTTTACAGGAGAGACAAAAACTTTTTATTTTCCCTATTTGCAGCTTGATAGAAAATTAAAAATACAGTTAGTTTTATACACTTCAAGACTTAAATAGAAGAAAAACTACATAAAAAGTGGATTTAGCCGGTTTGCATATTAAGCCGACAATATACATACATATATTTCTTGTAAATATATTAAGACATAAGACTGTGAATCCCCAAATATGTATTTATAAAAAAATAAACTGAGATAATTTTATTAGTTATTTCAATAGTTAAAGGAGATCTTTTAAAATAATCTTTTAGAAAAGTAATTTGGTTTAAATATTTAGGATTAAAGCGATTCTTTTCTTTAATTTTGACAAAACTTGACTTGGAAAAAATTCTTTTACTTTTCGTAAATCTAATTTTCCAGTCCTTTTCCAGGATTTCTCTAAACATATAAAATACTCCATTATGCCATTAGAGTTTTTTACACTTCTTATTGTTTCGGTTAATTCTGTTAAAAGACTGATATAAGAAGATATGTATGAGAAACGTGGAACAAAAAAGGTGTTGGCACTCAAACATTTAATCCATATTTCGCCATATTCCTGCTGATCGACAATGAAGCAAAAAAAATTGAAAAACATTGTAATTTTAGTCACTGGTCGGCGGAAAATGGGTTTAAATGAAGGTCACTGAACACCTTCTTTGTTTGTATAAAAAATATTTTCAGAACACATACATTTTGTAAAAGAGACGAAACAAATAATTAAAAACACAAAAACATACAGTCAGTGTCAAAAGAAAGTGTACACCGTACAGTTCAACATTTATAGGTCCGTAGATGTTAAAAGGGGGTGAGTACAAAAAATCTGTTTTTATGTTTTTGAAGTGTATTCAGTACTTGTTTATTTTAATAAAAAAATTTGTCATTTATTTCTTCTTCATTTTCAAATTAACATTAATCTCAGAAAACGCCTTATTTTACGCTTCAAAAAAAGTGTACAATCTCATATTATTTCCATGTTCCTGCGTCATAAAGGTAATTTGACCCCTAGTTTCTTGTTTTTTTCTTCTTAAAATCATATTACGGATGTTTAATTATCTTTTCTATCTATACTGATCAATTAAAAGTCAAGTTAACTTTAGCTTGTAAATAACGTCAACATCGGTAAGCAGACTACAGTAGAAACTCGTAATTTCGTGGTAAAATTGGCATCTGAAGGCAAATCTTTGCGAGAAATTGGCAGTACTATTGGCAGATGTCATAATAATATGAAAAAAAAATATAAGGTAAGTACAAAAATGTGAAAAATGTTAAAGACCTTCCACCCTCTAGCAGGCCTAAAACTTTGTCCGACGTGGAGAAGAGGACAATTGTGCGAAGAGTAAAGGCTAATCCCTGGCGTAGTACAGTAAAAATAGCAGAGGAACGAGCAATAACATTAGGAGCAAGTATTAGCGACAGTACTGTTCTCCAAGCACTACATGAACATGGGATATACCGTAGTGTTCCCAGATCTGTAAAAACCAAAAAAATCGTCTAGAATATGCGAAAAAGCAACACAACAAAAATATTTTTTCTTTATGGGACAAAAAATATTTATTTATCTTTGTTTTTATGCTTTTTCGCATATTCCAAACGATTTTTTTTAATTTTTAAGAAACAAGTGGCTTTTTTCTGGGAACACTACGATACATCCCATGTTCATGTAGTGCTTGACGAACAGTACTGTCGCTAACACTTGCTCCTAATGTTATTGCTCGTTCCTCTGCTATTTTTACTGTACTACGCCAGGGATTAGCCTTTACTCTTCGCACTATTGTCCTCTTCTCCACGTCGGACAAAGTTTTAGGCCTGCTAGAGGGTGGAAGGTCTTTAACATTTTTCACATTTTTGTACTTACCTTATATTTTTTTTTCAGAAGAAATAAATGACAAATTTTTTTTATTAAAATAAACAAGTACTGAATACACTTCAAAAACATAAAAACAGATTTTTTGTACTCTCCCCCTTTTAACATCTACGGACTTATAAATGTTGAACTGTTCGGTGTACACTTTCTTTTGACGCTGACTGTATGTTATAATACTACATATTATAACATATTGAAATTTCTGTTACATCGGTTAATCGTTTAATCGCCTGAAATTAACCGGTTTAATCGTAAATCGAAAAAAGCCAATTTGAAATTAACCAATCAGTTAATCGGGTAGTAATTAATCGGTTAACCGAATGAATACCCTAGTAAATACTGTGTTGTAAGATCCCTGCAAATAAAATTGGACCACCTGATCCATTTTGATAAAATGCACTACTCCATGGACTGGTCCGATGCAATGCAAGCATGGACCATGTCATTGTTAAAAAGTATTTGTAGTGAGACGACATGTCTTCGTTTTTTAACGACATGCTTTCGTTTTTTAACGACTTTAAAACTAATCCTCTTGAGTATATCATGGAGTAGTTGTAAAACTACTCCTTACAGCCATACCTAAACCAGAGCGGAAAGCGTTTTCTAGCTGTCAAAAATGATCATGCCCATACAATTTGTATGAAGCATCCCTAAATAGCGCGGCGTCAACGCTTTACAATTGGAAAATCCGATTTTGACAGCGCGTTAAATAGTGAAGTTGGCCGCTATTGTTAATAAATAATGGCAATTTGGCTGTTTTTTTTTTTTTGTCAATCTAGCGGTTTTTTCTCTTCTATTTATTTCTATTATGTGAATTTTATTAAACAAGAAAGTTAACACTACTGTTTTTGGCACACCGTTGACGCTCTTGTTTAGGTATGAAATATCAGCGTAAAAGCTAAGCGGAAGAAAACGTTCCGCCTTCCGCTCTTGTTAAGGTACGCCTGTTAGTGGTCCAAAGGTGGGTTATATGGTCCTGCCCTAGGACATCGTAATGTAAAAAAGACCATGTTTTTTCAATACGTTTGGGTTACTTTTGGACTAGTCCTAGTCCCTTGTGGGCTACTCTTTACACGCGTGTTTGGACTCGTCCTATTATTTGCAGGGTATATCGTCAACACAAGCATAAATGTGATAGTATGTGTGTGCTGGACTCTACCCCAAACATATGATATCCCTGCAAATAATATTACCAGTCCAAACACGCGTGTAAAGAGTAGCCGCTGTGCACAGAAGCTTTAGTAAGTGAAGCCGGTAGTTGTTTTTACCATAGAGGGGAATATCCTTTCGCCCGGGCAAAGGTCGGCTATGCTTTCGAGTTTGTAAACATGTTCTGGACATTATGACACTCTACAAAGTGTCATAACGTCTGCTCTGATGGACATTATTATGACAGTTTAGTGTCCATGGACACTATGATACTGGACCTTATGACATGCCACCGGTAAAACATGGTCTATTTAACATTACGATATCCTAGGGCGGGACCATATAACCCAGCTTTGGACAACAAAGGAGTAGTTTTAAATGGTATACTCAAGCGGATTAGTTTTGAAGTCGTTTAAAAACGAAAGCACGTCGCTAAAAAACGAAGACATGTCATCTCACTACAAACACTTTTTGACAATGACGTGGTCCATGCTTGCATTACATCGGACCAGTCCATGGAGTAGTCCATTTTATCAAAATGGATCAGGTGGTCCAATATTATTTGCAGGGTATGCACGCGTACATAGGATTTGCAAATATGCCCTTCACTGGGCTAGACCTACTGTACTTTCTAACTTGTTATATGCATATATCGTTAGCTAAAATGCAAAAAGACGAAACTAACAAAAATATAATTTTAAAGGAGAAGCATAAAACTTTGTAATTACGCCGTTTTGCATTTACCAAATAAACACACTCGTAGTTACGTCCCTTTGTTTGTTGTTAATAAAAATTTAATTTTTGATCGCAGAACTGTAAAACTTGGTCAAGACAAGTAACTTAATAACATTAAAAATAATCAATCAAAAATTCGATTTTGAAGTTTTTTTTAGTTATACCATTTTGCATTTTAGCTAACGATATATTGAAGATAGAAGATAAAATAAAGTTCCTTATTTAAGTGACTTGCAGTGTAATGGTTAGTCACTGTTTTCTTTACTTATGTGCAGATTATGTTTCTTATGAAAATTAAAAAAATAAACAATGTATTAACTTAATATTTACTGCTGCCGCCATGTATTATTATTATTGTTGTTATTATTTGTGGCTAATTTAATTTTGTCACATTTTTGTTAAGTTTATAAATCGAAATATAAAAATTAAATTCCCTAATAGGTATGTTAGCGTTCTTTTTTACCTCCATGTCAAATATTTATAGCTTTGCTAGGTATAAAGTTTTATAATAAAATGACTCTCACAAAGTTTTAAAACTATTGCTATAATAAACCCATAAATATACCTTCAGAAGTATTTTCTTTGTGTGGGATTTTACTTATATTCCACTTATTCTTAAATAAATCGTTAACCTTTATACTACTGGTAAAAGCGGTAATAATAAGCGTAAGGAGGTGTCCTTCTTTCTACTTCTATCGCAACATTATTGAAACTGGTAATGCGAATAAAAATTTAAAATTTTTAATTTACAAGATTTTGTTTGTCGTGCTTTAACTTTAAATTTAAAAAAAAAATATTTTCTTTAGTTCCCCTGAACTAAAATATAAAATAAATTTCGTTTTAAAAATATATCCTTAAAAGTTTTCATTAAAAATTGGAAATTGAATTGTTTTTTTATTGTTTTATTTCTCTTATGGCCAATTTCACCAATTTTATTGTTTTGAAGGTGTGATTGTTTTTTTTTACAAATTAATTTCTTTGTAGAAAATGCATTCGTTAAATATTCGCTTTTAATATTCGCATACATTTTAGCGAATGTAAGTGCCCCCCAATATTCTGTTACACGGTTTTGGCGATTGTTGAATTTAAATGAAAATTAAATGAAATGAGATGAATATTTACGTATTTTTAGGGAATATATTGAAAATTAGATAATATTTGGAAAATTCCCTACATTTTCCTTAAGTTAAAAAATCTGTCCTCTCTTCCCTACGCTTGAAATTTTCCGAAAAACTCCCTACAAAAAGGGAAAATTCCCTACTGTTGGCATCACTGATTGTAATAATCAGCTTAAGTTTATATAAACGAATGTTAATTACATATTAGCGGTTTTCACCCTTGATAGTAAAGTCCCCTTGTAGAACTTGTGAATCTTATTAATTTAGTTAAAGTACTAAGATTTACAACACTGCAATAACAAAATGTACTGGACTAAAATTTACTAGGCTGTGGTTGAAAAATACAACAAAAAGCTGTAGTAAGCACGTTTGTTAAATAACCCAGAATAAAACAGTTGAAGAAACTATATCTGTCTCTCTCCCTCACACAGTAACTTCTTTAATTTACAATACTAGCGAAAAAGACACTCACGCTTTGTAGTATAAAATCGTATTAAGTAAAACAGAGTTGTACACTTAATACAAAGGGTGAAAACCGCTATTATATTATCATATCGCACCTGTTCAACAATAGTGTATTAACTCAAAGTTTTCACTTTTTGGAACAAATGGACTTTTTGGGAACGAAACGATTGGCTTGAAATTCCTTTTCATATGTCAGTTTTCAAATTGAAGTGCTCTTCGATTGTCACACAAATCGTAGAAATATACGTTCAACATTAAGACGATGTAACTGGATGTCTTACAAAACTGTTGGCCATGAAATTTTACTACATACGTCAGAAGACACCAAAGCCAAAAACTTTACACAAACAGAAAAAAAAACAGCCAAACTCAAGAGTCACTAATAAACCGCAAATCGACTGGTTTGTACAGTATGCCCATTTCATGCACAGTGGGGTAAATTAAGAGCATATGTTTTTTTAAATCGCAGTTTAAAACTTGTTTTATATGTTTAAATCAGTGTTCGAAAATAAACAGTACATTATTTAACGTTCGGCTCACACACCCAGGAACGATATATATTTTTTTAGTGATTGTGTAGACATACACAACCCTTAATACCGTTCGTAACTATTTTCAAGAAAGAACCGAACATTATATAATGTTCGGTTCTTCGTTAAAAAACAGAACATTGTAATTGTAGTGATACTGTAGACAAACATTATATTTTAATGTTCTATAATGATTTTTCGTGTGTGTATTTTGTTTTTGTAAAAAATGATTTTTTACCAGCCAAAAGTGACAAACATTAACGAGCCGAACCGAACACATTGAAGTTTGTGGATTTTCAAAAAAAAACCGAACGGAATTAAATGTTCACATCTTTTGTTGAGTTTGATAAAAACAGTAATATTTTTGTGTTCGAAAGATGACTAACAGGGAAACGTTATTTTTTTAATGATTTTCTACACAAACACTATTAGCGTTTTTGTTTTCCTCAAATCTACCGAACAGAACATTAAAAAACGATATTAAGTGTTTATTTTCGAACACTGGTTTAAATACGTGCTTTATTATTTTGCAAGAAAACGCTCGTAATATCCCACTGTACGCTGCTACGATATTCTTTAGACTGATTTAGGTATTTATTTAAAATTTTAACTAAAATTTAAAAGGATATCAAATAAATACTTACAAGTATAAATTTCTCTTATATATTTTTTGATTAACATATTGGCCATTATATTTCTCTTAAATCATAATTTTTATATATGTATAATATTTTTATTTTCAAAACATTTAAAAAAAAATTTATTTTAATTCTTTAAAACCCACCTTCAAATTTAAAATTATTTTTATTTTTCATTTTTATATATTTTTTGTTATTGAAAACACTTTTCCTTTATTATTTTGATTTTTTACATTCTAGATAAAACACTAAAATAGAACATAAAACTTTAACTTTTATTTTCGCTTAAATTTTGATGTATTTTTTGCGGATAGACTGCTGGTAAACGCGTTTAAATAAAAACTGTCAAAAAAAATTAGGGGCTGCTGTGATATAAAATAAAGAAAAAAATATTTGATTCAAATACGTAAAAGATTAATATTTATCTTTTCAATTTTTGAAATTTTCTTTTTTATTCTTTATGTCACCCCAGAAACAACAAAACTGATACGAACGAATATCCCAGAATCAGTTGATTTGTGTTGAGATGAATGAAATCAAATGTGACTGAGAAGATGTGGATGATTTTGTGATACAATTAGCAAATAAATAAAAGATAATCAAAAATTTTTTTTTTGTAAAAAATTCACTTTAGGCAGAAGGTAGCTCGCAAGGAATTAGAAAAATGTTTAACTGCTATCAACAAGTATTTACATACATATACATATGTACATTAGGGTAATCGATTATTCGACATTTTTCAGAATCCGGGTTGACAAAAAAAAAAATACTTAGAACCCTTTTACATGTAGGAACAGGGTTTAAAAACCTGCAGTCGAAACCAAAAACTGTCGAATTAAAACGAAAATTTGTTGGTTCGACAGCGACTGTTTACATTTAATAAATCAGAAGTAAAAGCAACAGTTTTTTTTTTGAACGCTGACAAATAAAGAAGTGGAAAAATTTCAGTTTTTCTACTTTGACGGCAGTTTTTTAAACGTTGATTGGAAATTGAAAGGCAGATAGACAAAGTTTGTAGGCGGGAGACGAAAAAAGTAAAGTGTGTCACGCATACAGCGTCTGCCTTTCAATTTCCAATTGTAAATGGAGTCTTAGCAAAATCAACAGGAAACGTTCATCGAAGTTATTATGTAGTAAACTCTAATTTAATTAGCAAAATACACAAATCAAAAAATATTCGACTGAGCCGGTTTTTGAATTTAAATATAAACCGTACTATTCGACATTCGAACTGGTATAAGAACCGGTTGGAAAACCGAGCCGATCGCCCTAATATAAGTGCGAGGGTGGCTGAAGAAATCTTTTTTTTTCTATAAATAAAAATACTACTTTTTTTGTTATCTCAAAGGTTTGAAAAACTTTCCAATCGAAGTCAAATATTTTCAAAAAAACTAAAAAAAACAAGTAAGAAAGTATAGTCGATCAAGCCCGACCATTTGATGACCTACACCACTGTATATACGGACACCCATAGGCAATCATTAGCCCACCAATAAAAAAATAATGTTATGAGAATAATATTCATTTCAGGGTTCATTGTGCCGAAGACTATTCCAATAAAAATTTTCTTGTTTTGCGAAGCACTAATAGTAAACTTTAAAAAATAAGCGCAAACTTGTGCACTACGCAATGAGACATACAGAGATGCAGTAATATAAGTGAACGAATTCTGAACAAATTAAAAAAATATATACTATCGGGTGATTTTTAAGAGCTATAGGAAATTAAAAAAAAAACACATAAAATTCAGAAAAATGCATGAAATCTTTATTTGAATCGATAGTACGGTCCATATAATTTAATGTTTGAAGATTATTTCAGGCAAATGTTGACCGTGACTGCGCCTCAATTGGTCCACCCGCTTAGTCCAATTTTGGCATACTCTTTCCAACATTTCGGCCGGTATCTCATGAATAAATGCTTCAATGTTGTCTTCCAATGCGTCAATTGAAGCGGGCATGTGTGTATAGACATGATTTTTAACATAGCCCCACAAAATATAGTCTAAAGGAGTTAAACCGCACGATCTAGGCGGCCAATTGACCGGTCCCGAACGAGAAATAAAATGTTCACCGAACTCGCCTCTCAAAAAGTCTATTGTTAAGCGTGCTTTGTGGCATGTGGCACCGTCTTGTTGAAACCACATTACATGCAAGTCAAGCTCTTGCATTTTGGGCAAAAAAAATTTGGATATCATCTTACGTTGTTGAGTAACAGAGGCCCAATTGCTGCGAACGGCGACGAGTCGATAATTGATGGTCATCATTAACAGCTGCGATGTTGTAGTTTAATGTCCAACAATGTAAATTTGGTGCGAAATTTGTGTGGCTGCAATGTAAGTGCTGGTTCAAACACGTCAAGTTTGACTCTTCAAGTCTTGAACTTTTAGGAGAGAAGGGAAAAGAGAATGCCATTTATTTTCCCCTCTCTCCTAAAAACTCAAGACTTGACGATTCAAACTTGATGTGTGTGAACCAGCACTAAGCTTAACTCTTGTTAACGAGCTGCCATACGTTTGCCAAATTGTGGAACAGCCTTTTAATGTCAAACAATTTGTTTGTTATACCCTCCACCACAATTAGTTGTGAAGAGGGTATATTCAGTTTGTCATTCCGTGTGAAACTTTTTTACTATTCATCTCAGACCCTATAAAGTATATATATTCTGGGTCCTTGGGTAATTTTAAGTCGATTTAGCCATGTCCGTCTGTCTGTCCGTCTGTCCGTCTGTTGAAAACACGCTCACTTTCGAAAAACTCAAAAGAAATCAACAAACTTGGTGTCAAATTGCTTGTAGTTATCCTAAGCAGTTTGGGATTGAAATTCAGCAAAATCGGTTCAATAGGATCTGAGCTATGAATCAAAATGTGAAACAACCACCTAAAAAAAATTGATAATTTTGTTACAAAAACTAACATAAATGGTGGAAAAATGCACAGAATGATATAAGATTTCGCAACAATTCGTTTTATTCAACTGGAAATCACGCTGTGAAATTTCGTGAAGATCCGTCAATAATTTACCCTAGGCCCCATATAAGCCCTACTCCCGGGAAACAGTATATTAAGCCTAAAACCCTAACTAACAATGCTATCATTACAAATTTTGGCAGGTCACAGTTGCATAAAACCTACTTCCAGAAAACAGTTTAGTACGCCTAAATCCGTAAAAAATAATGCTATCATAACAAAATTTGGTACATCAAAATTTTTTAGAACTAAAAATAAGACTGTGAAATTTCGTGAAGATCGGTCCATAATTTACCATAGGCCCCATATAAAACCTACTTCCGGAAAACAACTTAGTACGCCTAAAAACGTAAAAAATAATGCTATCATAACAAAATTTGGTACATCAAAGTTTTATAGAACTAAAAATAAATATTTGAAATTTCGTGAAGATCGGTTCATAATTTACCATAGGCCCCATATAAACTTTACTCCCGGAAAACAACTTAGTACGCCTAAAAACGTAAAAAATAGTGCTATCATAACAAAATTTGGTACATCAAAGTTTTATTGGACAAGAAATAAAATTGTGTTATTTCGTGAAGATCGGTCCATAACTTACCCTGGGCCCCATATAAACCTTACTCCCGGAAAACAGTTTAGTACGCCTAAATCCGTAAAAAATAATGCTATCATAACAAAATTTGGTACATCAAAGTTTTATAGAACTGGGAAAAAGACTGTGAAATTTCGTGAAGATCGGTCCATAATTTACCCTAGGCCCCATATAAACCCTACTACCGGAAAACAGTTTAGTCGCCTAAATCCATAATTAATAACAAATCGTCACAGTTTAAGATAATAATAACATCATACAGATATTACTCCTTAAACATTCGAACTGTCGGTGGAGGGTATCAAAGATTCGGCACAGCCGAATATAGCACTCTAACTTGTTTTTTTACTATTTCATTATTCATTTATTTTTATTTTTAATCATTATTCATTTACTTTTATTTTTAAAAACTTTTTAAATTATTTATATTGTATTGTATGACAAAACCAGCAATGATTAATGCAAAATGTGTTCAATTGTTGATCAATATAATGTGGCATCATTAAAATTCAGAGTTGATTTATTAAAGGTGCTAAGCTTAATCGGCATTCTAGTACGTACTGTAAAAACTGTGGCTTAATTTTTGATATGAATACGGCTGTAAATCTTTATATACTCCAATCTTGACACCCTGCATATCTCTGATATATCAACCAGTTATTTCTAGTAAGACCCTAAACTGGGGATTGTTAAGGCATTTTTGGATCACGTGACGGCTGTGGTTTATAGCTATATTGAGGAATATTTCATATATTCTGCGCTTGAGTCTCTTTTTTGCCCGTAACAGAGCTGGAGTTTGGCCTGCAGGCGGACCCTTTAGTGTATTCTCGCTTTTTAACAGAAGCTGCTTC
Organism: Pollenia angustigena; assembly: GCA_930367215.1. NCBI lineage: Eukaryota > Metazoa > Arthropoda > Insecta > Diptera > Polleniidae > Pollenia > Pollenia angustigena. The sequence goes on along the minus strand of OV884056.1, from coordinate 93,451,343 downwards.
TGCTGTGGAGACAAAGATAGCTTTAATCGTTTTTTTTTTTTTTTTTTGAGAATCACCGACTAAGGGACTCTTTAAACAAAATGTTCAATCAGCTCTCGTAAATATGTTATTAAAAATGTATTAACATTATATACAAATACAAATCTAAATATGCATACATATGTACGTATGTGTGTGTTCCCTATATTACATTCTTTATTTACATTATCGTAGTCAGAACGAGTCTAAAAACGATTGTCATTAAAACACGATAACTATAGTTATCGTTGATATAAAATATACACACCTCTTCATTATTTATTCTTTCATGTATTAAACAAAATCTTTTATTTTCTTAAATTTTGTTGATTTTATTTCGCTTATCATTATTAGTGGGAAATAGCGACACTGGCCGTGTGATCTGACATTCAACTTATTTAAATAATCACAAAAATGTAGAACACAAAGTTTAAGGTTATTTGTTTGGGTCTTAAGTTACCCATTGAACCATTGAAAAGCGAAACAACTGAAGATAAATTATTCAGCCTCTTCGTATATGTAGGTACACGAAACTTTCTTAACCAGCCCCGAAATAATACTCAAAACTTGAGCTTTTTTTTGGTTGGTGGAGTACCACCAAAGTCCTAACTTACACTATGGACATTTCTTGCCGGACAGACGAAGTTTAAAGGCGAAAGAAGCATAAAGTAAAGTGTGTCACGCATACAAAGTCGCCCCTTTACCAACAAACTTCGTCTGTCCAGCAAGAAATTTCCATAGTGTAAACTGGAATTAAGACAAAAATGACAGTGATGCGCAATCTGCTTTTCCATCCAGGCCAGTTTTACGAATAAACTTTTAGGTTATACTAACAAACACATTTTGAGATCAGCTGTTATGTAAAGTATACTAACGTATGCGGAATGATACATGGACTGATTTTCAACCATCAGTGCAAAAATAAAACAAAATGTAAACAAAATATGGAACAACTATAACTATTTGGCTAGAGATAACACAGAGGAGTATTTGGTCTGAAAAGCTGGCCAAAAAGGCAAAACTGAATTTTAAGAAATCTTAAGAACTAAGTACGCAGCTCGACAGACAACAATATTTTACATTATATTGTAAATTTTGAAGACTTTTAGTTGCGATTTGTAGCTCTGAGACCCTGCTAAAGTCAGGAAAGTGAAGAAAATTATATGAGATTTAAATGTTTTTTTTCGGTTTCTGGATGTTTATATGATATTTTTTTTGCGGCTAAACGAATAAAGGTTTAACAAAGATTATTTTTTCGCTGAAAGGTTTGATCAAAAGTTATTTAAAAAAGAAAAAAAATAATTTAATAAAAATTAAATTTCATGAACTTAAGCCTAATTAAAAATATTAAAAAAAATTTGGATTAAAAACCATAAATAGTTCAACAAAATAACCACAATACTAATTATTGTTAAAGCTAAGGCACGAGCTCTATGTGTACATTTGTCCTTCAAGTTGTGCTGAAAAAGATCAACAGAAAAGAGAAAGACAAAGTGAAAAAACAAAAAATGTACTTGGACTTCAAGAAAAATTCTTGACGAAAGTACGAAAAAACAGAAGTAAAGGAAAAAACATGTAAAATCAATTAAAATGGATAATCATTCAGGAAAGCGAATTTCGATCTACCAAATGTTAAAATACAATTTGGTTTAAGGATTGATGTTTGACTAGTGACGTCAGCAGTCGTCGATGGCTGCGGGTGTAAGACGGCAAATCCATCTGAGGAGATCGAGTGGTTGCGATCGAAACATGTCATGGTAACCTGCCGGCCAGGGTTCGAGCCCGAGCCACGTCAAGAATGAAAGATTATCAATAACAATTTTAATTAATTTTCATGTTGTAAAATTCCTTTCTTCATAAAAATAATTTAATAAAAATTAAATTTCATGAACTTAAGCCTAATTAAAAATATAAAAAAAAAAATTTGGATTAAAAACCATAAATAGTTCAACAAAATAACCACAATACTAAAAAAAATTTTAAATATGTTGAATATTCATGTAAACAATTCGTTCAAAAGCTAAAAAAAACAAATTATACACTTTTTTTGCAAAAAAAAAGGAAAAGAAGAGGTTTTTAAAGGTGAGGTTAGCATGTCTACGAATTATGTTTGATACCACAATAAAATTTGGAATCCCTAATTTTAGAAACCAAATAAAAAGTGTGCGCAAGTTTGCGCCATTATTTTTGACGATTTTTTTAAATTTTCACATTGCATGTTTATTTCAAAGATGTAAGAGTTTTACAAGTCTGCTAAAACCCCCATTATTTGAAGTAATTTTGCATAAAAACAAATCAAAGTAGAAAAAACACAAACAAAATATAAATAAAATAAAAAAAAACGAGTGAATTCGTATATAAAATGCGCTTGCATACCCGGGTATGCTTGCTGTTGACGTAAGTATAACATTTCTGCTGTTGACATAAAGGTTAAAAGCATTAATGACAAAAATAAGTTTACAAAAAATAAATACAGGTACATACATAAAAAATACATGGGCACCCAGATATCAGGCTACCATCCAATTAAGGCATAAAAGCAGGCGCTTGAAAATACTTATAAAGGGTTATTGCACACAATTTTTATCAAAACCGTTTTGTAACTTCGAGAATCAACATGGAACAAGTTTACACAAGATTACAGCTATTCCAAATAGTGAAAAAATCTAATGCTGGAACCATGGACGAGAAATTGGATTTTTTGGTCAGAAAATTGAGCGAAATTTCAAAATGTCAAGGGGATGGGGACATATTAGCTCTGAAGCAGTGTTTGAAAAATTTCAAAAATTGTTTCAAAAGATATTGGCTTTCGGCACAACGAAAAGAGGACCGCTTTTTAAGCACAAACGCTAAATGGCTGGAAGGAACTGTAACAATACCAGTATTTGGCAGTTCGTCTTCAGGGCGACCACGAAAAGAATTTAATGAAGCTAGTGATAGAACAAAGCCTTACAATTTTCAAAATTGTTTTTATTAATTAGACTGTAAATCATATGTAAATCAACATTTGTTAATTAAGCTTTGCGATTTATACCAACTTTTATTCCTTAGGAATGTGGCTTTTAGAAAAATCTTATAAATTTAAACTTTTTGGTTCTTAAATTTTTTTTATTGCATTTTGAAACCAAAAAATTTTACGCATTTTGCATGTAAATTTTTTTTTTCGCCATTAAATTTTTAATAACTCCAAAATAGTAATAGATATAAAATAAATGTGTATGGTTAGTTTAAGCAGAATTTTCCGGTGCATCTTCTGATCCTCCTGCTATTAAAACGTTTTCAAGTTATGGCAAAATATATAAGGCAACCCAACGATTTAGGGGGTGAAGTATGCCACGCCTTTAAAAGAAAATCCTTAAATTATGAAAACTTGAAACCAATAACGCGTATATTATATTTTTGAATAGTTGTCAACATTTTTGTTGGTTAAATAAAAATCAAACAAAAATATTAATTGGATCAGTAAAAAAATTTGTAGAAATCAAAAAAATGTTCGGCAATAATTTTTTCTGTGCTTGCAATTGCATTTGGATTTACATTTTGTTTTACAACATTACAAAAATATTTGTCATTTCAGTCCCTATATAAACATGTACAAATTTCGACTTAAAGGCCTTTAATTAGCAGTAAAAAGCACAGCTAAGCAATCCTTTCCACCTGCCATTCTTGTTGTTTGTATTCATTGCTGTAGTTCAGCGCGAATTAATAACACGGTGCTACAAAATTTCCTTTTTTGCAAGCACTTTCAAAGTGACCTAGTGTATGTTATAGGTCTAGATGAGTGTATTACAAAAGCGGTTTTAAAAGTTTCAATATACCTCCAAATTCCCGAGTTATGGACCAAAGGAATTTTTTTGAGGCTGCTACTTTAAAACTTTTATAACTTTATTATTTATTAACCGATTTTTGAAATTCAAACGGTTTTGAAAAGCAAAATAATTGTTATTTTTAAATATATATACTTCTCAGTCAATATTAGCACAAATATGAAGAGATTTTTTCAATTATATGGAAAATTTTTAATTTTTTTTAAACTTTTTAAATTTCAACGAGACTTTTTTCCGAATTTAGTTTAAAGGCAACAAATATATTAAAGACAGTATTTTTCTGAGTAAAATGAGACGTCATTTGTTAAAATCGGTTGAGATATGAGGAAGTTATAGTACTTTTGCGAACAAAAGAGTGGAAACCTGTTTCGATTAGATTGGCATGATTTAATAAAATAACTTTAATCTTAAATAGCTCCTCATAAAAAGTACTATAACTTCCTCATTTCTCAACCGATATTAATAAATGACGTCTCATTTTACTCAGAAAAATACTGTCTTTAATATATTTGTTGCCTTTAAACTAAATTCGGAAAAAAGTCTCGTAGAAATTTTAAAAGTTTAAAAAAAATTAAAAATTTTCCATATAATTGAATCAATCTATTCATATTTGTGCTAATATTGACTGAGAAGTATATATATTTAAAAATAACAATTATTTTTCTTTTCAAGACCGTTTGAATTTCAAAAATCGGTTAATAAATAAAAAAGTTATAAATGTTTAAAAGTAGCAGCCTCAAAAAATTTCTTTGGTCCATAACTCGAGAATTTGGAGGTATATTGAAACTTTTAAGCCCGGATTCGTAACATGCTCACCAACACCTTTAACGCACACTAGGTCATTTCAGAAGTGCTTTTCGAGTGTAGCACAGTGTAATAGCAAGTAAAAATTTGCGGCAAAACACTGTGTGTGTATAGCTGCTGTATGATGTCTTCATAGCTGTATTTTAAATAATAAAAATATCGATATTTATATGTTTCCTATCGATATTTTCGATATTTTAAGACTATCGATAGTCTATCGATAGTTTCCCAGCACTAACGTCGACCCAACATTCTAAAAAAATACAAAATTAACGTCGAAGTGATGTAGTCGTCGATTTGATGTGACAACAATTTAAAATTAGTGGCGACGTCGAAAAAAATGTCAATTGACGCGTTTCTGAAATAAACGATTCATCAAAAACAGGCATTTGCATAAATTCCATGCCCTATTAATAACTTTTCATATGAACATCAGTGATGGAAAATTGAAAAATTTAGATGGTACTGACCACCAAGCAAAAGAGTATTTTTTCAACATTTTGGAACTTTTTTCAAACATATTTATTATGGAAAATAAACTTTAATATTAAAAACTAAAATACATATTTTTTTTGCTCATGTCTTAGCTGCTTATGGACCAAGCTGGCTGAATTTCAACAGCAAAATTCTGATGAGGATATCTGACATTAAAATATAAATTTTTTGTAGGCAATGTTGTCAACAGGGTTGTGGAGTCGGAGTTGTAGAGTTAGTGGTGATGCTTTTCTACCGGAGTCGGATCGAAGTACCCACAAAAAATTCGCGACTCTGTAATGGCCAATTGTTTTTTTTAGGAATATATGCCACAAAATACTTAACCCAACATCAAAACGTAAATTATTAATTTTTTTTTTTTTTTTGTTGAAACTTACGAAGTGTGTAGGGAAGCAATAAAAATATCTATTTTAAAATTCTATGTGTAATTCTACACCAAACATTTTGTTATATTTTTTACTATTTAATAAATCTTTTTACCACCAGATTTTACCAGGGGTCTAATCACCGCATTCGATACTATCGTATCGAATAAACTATTGCATTTTTTTGCATACGAAAGACACTGGCGTATCGAATCAAAACTCGATAAATGTAATGTCGAGTTACTCGATGTCGAATGCTATTATTTCAAATTCAATACATTTCATTCGATATCGAGTTTTAAGATACCAAAATAAATAATTTCGATCAATTTTGCTCGATATCGTATGCGGTGATTAGACCCCAGGGTTCGTTGTTTCCCTTTGATTTATTTGAATTCAACGTTAGTAATAAGAGTAATGCCTAGTTTTGTTTGTAAATTTTGGTACAGAAAAGTAGATGTCATATAGCAAAATGCACACTAGAGGTCTCAAGAGCCGCAGAGAGGACGAATTGTCATTCAGTTGCTAGGCAAAATTCTCATAAAAGTTAGATAGTACGTATTAAGGAAATTGGTCTTCCTTTCCGTTTTTATCTGGCCAGCCATCAACACCTCTAATTCGGATTATTTGGTAACTAAAGCTAATACTATTGGTTAGAGGGAAAAGGAACAGAAAAACCAAATAGCGTTTAATGTTTGCTATAATAACTTCTGTAGGCCAGAACAAAAAAACATTTTTATCCTTGGAGTAATAAAGTTAATTTTTTTTATATACTCTCACATATGGAACATCTAATACATTGGCTGAAATTTTGAAAAAAGGTATTAATGATACTGAACATACTATCTAGTCCTCTAGCGCTCCTTGGTTTTAAAAGAAATATTTTAAAAATTATTTTCAGACCCAAAACCTTTTTATTGTGGGTTACTGTATTATCTAGGAATAACCATCAAATCACTCAAAATCTCTTATAGGTGGAAGAATCAAATCCATCAGGCGACACATGGTTTGTGGAGCCGTACATAATTAGTTTCTCTACGGCCGGCGACACAGGTTAAAATCTTTGCTTTACAGGTTTAGCATTGCCCACATCTATTTTATGTTTTATCAAAGGAGTTTTTCCTAAACCATGCCTCTCAGCTCCGACTTCAACATTTTTCGGCATGAAAAATTTAAAAAATATTAAAAAAATTTCCAAAATAAAAATATCGACTTTAAAATTGGCGATGCAATAATTAAAATATGGATTCGAAATTTTTACTGAATCCTTTTCTTGCTATATTTAACCATTTAAAATTTAAAAGGTACTTCATTAAAAAAAAAAGAGTTTAACCCTTTCAGGGTCAAAAATAATTTTTGGCGAGATATAGATCTGAAAATTTGTATTCAAGGTAATGTGATGGCGCTGAAGCCGGGAAAAATAGTAGTTTTTGTTTCATGTAGCTCCCTTGGTTGTTAGGGCATGTCAAATATTTTCAAAGTTGACCTTAAAAGGTCCCCAAAAGAACCTAAAATTAATTTTTCTCATATTTTTTTTCAAGTAAATATTTATTTACGCATGTATAAATACTTACAAATTGTTTTTAATATCGCCCGATCACCGAAACTATTATTTTTTTTTCGTCCTAAATATAACCTTTTTACGAATTTCCTGACTAGTGTACGACAATGCCCTCAATATTAAGAAAAGAAAGTCAATGCCTAATGTAACAACTATTTAAAATAGCAAACGTGTCTTTCTTTCAGATAAAACAAAAAAAATATAATTTACTGTACACTTTTATACAGTAAAATTGCGTAGAAACAGAGTACAATGTAATGTCGAATATATTCGACAAAAACACTGAAAGGGTTAAAGTCAAATAAGGACCAGTCTCATATATATATATATATATATATATATATATATATATATATATATATATATATATACATATATAGGATGATTTTTTAAGAGATATATGAAAGTATACAAAAAACACATAAAATTCAGAAAAATGCATGAAATCCTTATTTGAATCGATAGTACGGTTTAATTTAATGTTTGCAGATTATTTCATGCAAATGTTGACAGTGACTGCGCCTCAATTGGTCCATCCGCTTAGTCCAATTTTGGCATACTCTTTCCAACATTTCGGCCGGTATCTCATGAATAAATGATTCAATGTTGTCTTCCAATGCGTCAACTGAAGCGGGCATGTGTGTATAGACATGAGCTTTAACAAAGCCCCACAAAAAATAGTCTAAAGGCGTTAAATCAAACGATCTAGGCGGCCAATTGACCGGTCCCGAACGTGAAATAAAATGTTCACCGAACTCGCCTCTCAATAAGTCCATTGTTAAGCGTACTGTGTGGCATGTGGCACCGTCTTGTTGAAACCACAGGTCATGCAAGTCTAGCTCTTGCATTTTGGGCAAAAAAAAGTTGGATATCATCTTATGGTAGCGCTCACCATTCACAGTTACATTACGATTCGCATCATCTTTGAAGAAGTGCGGTCCAATGATGCCACCAGCCCATAAACCGCACCAAACTGTGACTTTTTCTGGATGCATTGGTAGCTCTTGCAATGCTTCTGGCTGATATTCACTCCAAAATCGACAATTCTGCTTATTAAAATGGAAGAAGCGCGCGATGAACATTCTAACAGAGCACGCATTTTGATAATAAAATTCAATAATTTGCAAGCGTTGTTCGTTTGTAAGACGATTCATGTTTAAATTATAGACCAAACTGAAGATGTTTGACAGTGAAACAAAACACGAAACGTGCGTCAGCTATTTAAACCAGTGTTGCCAAAAAGATAATAGCTAAAAAATCACCCGATATTTAGCATTAAGGTTAGATTTAGAATTGGAATTTCAACGGTTGGAGTCGGAATTAGTTCCATAGCCCTAGTTTTTAATGTTAAAAAAATGTCGACGCTACGTTTCTAAACAAAGAAGCATTACCAGAAAAGAATACTAAAACGAACGTGGGGAACCGTGGTATTTTTGAAAGGTAAAAGTACTGAAAATAGTACCAAAGTACTGAAAGCTATAACGACTTTCAGTTTTAATAAAAATCATGTGTCGTGACACACGAAATTTTTGACAAAACGGTCTATCGTGCAGTTTATACATATTTGAAATCAATCCAAACATTCTTTATTGATGTTTTAGGAAATGACCGCCTTACGATATTCATTAACGAAAAATGCTTTCCTTCGCTACATATGCATACATGTACTACATGTTTATTTGTCAAAATAATTAACAAATTAAGGAAGGCAGAGTCACAAAAATAAACAAAAATATTAAAGAAATGGCAAATTTTTTTTGAGTGGAAAAATTTCAATTTAATATTTTTCTTCTTCATTAAAATTGTATTTATTTATATTTCCAATAAATGCCAATATTGTTAAAAAAGAATTTTTTTATGCAAAAAGAGCTGTTGCTGTGTTTAATATAAATACATATATCGTCACCTAAAATGCAAAAGGGCGCAACAACAACACAAAAAAATTCGAAATAGAGCTTTTGATTGATTTTTGTTCGTTTTATTAAGCTACAAATTCACAAAAATATTTAGATCTCTGCGATCAAAAATGGCGCCTTTATTAAAGAAATTCAAACGCCACGTACACTTTGTTGTTATTGATTTTGTAAAGTTTTTTGCTTCTCCTGTAAAAAAAAAATAAAAAGTGTTGTTACGCCCTTTGGCATTTTAGGCGACGATGCGGTGATTTTGATATTTTGTTAGAGCCAAAGTATAACTTCAGAACCATCACTAATTTTAAATTTATAAATTACAACAACGAATATTTATTATTTATGTATTTATTATTTATTAATAGACAAACAATTAAATTGCTTGTACATTTTCAATAATAAAAATATTTTTTTGTTGTCACCCAAATTGGCATATAATTTAAGAACTTAATTTGCTACAATAATATTTGCAAAATATATCAATAAAAAAGTTTAGTGCAAGATTCGAATAAGTAAATTTAATTATATTTATTTATTTTATTTAAACTGTAATACACAAGCTTTCAAGGCCAAAAAACGTTTGTTTATATATGAAGCTACTCCATATTATAATATCCAAATAAAAGTTATTAAAGTACAATTTATGCAAATGTACTTAAATGTTAATCATTCTAGCTCAATATTACTAATTAAAAACTATTAAATGTCTTCCCAGCCGACATAAAAAGAAAACAAAATCTCAGTGTTAGTATTAACAGCAAAAGAATATTATTTCCAGTAGTAGATTTCCAATGACACGCACATGTTAAATGTATTGTAAATAACATTGCCTGGGGTGTAATAAGTCACTAGTACTGGTGACTGTGTCAATTGTGAATCAGTACAAATTCACTAGTGACATTTCCTGCAGGGCTGTGATCGTTAGAAGCAATGCATGACAAATCTACAGCTATATAGAATAACGATGACCTAAAAGGTACCTTTTTAGTTAAAGACGAAAGTTTGACTCGTCAAGTCTTGAGTTTTTAGGAGAGAGGGGAAGAAATGGCAGTTGTGCCAAAGTCAGTAGTAGATTTCCAATGACACGCACATGTTAAATGTATTGTAAATAACATTGCCTGGGGTGTAATAAGTCACTAGTACTGGTGACTGTGTTAATTGTGAATCAGTACAGATTCACTAGTGACATTTCCTGCAGGGCTGTGATCGTTAGAAGCAATGCATAACAAATCTACAGCAATATAGATTAACGATGATCTAAAAGGTACCTTTTTAGTTAAAGACGAAAGTTTGACTCGTCAAGTCTTGAGTTTTTAGGAGAGAGGGGAAAAGAAATGGCATTTTATACATTATAAAACCAAAAAAAAAAAAAACTTTTTACCAATTACGGAGTATAAAGGAAAAATATATAGTTTAATATAAAAAATGAAAAAATATCTCCCACATTTTCGCATTTTTTTACATTCACCCCAAAATCATTTACATTTTATGTCACGTACGATATGCATCTATATTGCTCGATATTTTTGACAACAAGGTGTCGAATGTGATAATTTGTTTTTCATAGTATCCTCTAAATGAAACATAATGATAAAAAAAATTTCCAGCTACTATAATTTTTGCAAAATCTCTTCTCTCTGAAGCAGTACAAATGTCATGTACGTTGACACGGAAATTATTTGTTAGTGAGCTGTTAAACAATTAAAAAAAAAAATACCCATTAAAAATAAAGACAAAATTACAAGTTTAAAAATATTTTAAATAAAAAAGTAAGAAAGTATAGTCGGTCAAGCCCGACCATATGATACCCTACAACACAGTATTAAAAAACACATCATGCTTATATGTCCATATAAATATGGATTTATCTATGTTTATAAAAGTCATTAAAATCGGTTTAAAAGTTTGTGAGAGGCAGAAATTGCCCCCTACCTCCCCTTGTGGTCCTATTTTTGAAAAACTATATAGCTTATGTGTCCATATAGATATGGATCTATCTATGTTTTGAATTTCATTAAAATCGGTTTGCTAGTTTCTGAGAGGAAGAAATTTTCCCCTATCTTCCCTCGAGGTCCTACGATTTGGCCCATTTTCAATAGGCTTGGTCCTTGTACCAATAAGAACCTATGTCCTAAATTTTATAAAATTATCTCTAAAATTACGACCTGTGCTTTGCGCACAAGGTTACATGGACAGCCAGCCTGCCAGCCAGCCGGACGGACATCGTTAGTTCGACTCAGAAAGTGATTCTGAGTCAATCGGTATACTTTAAGGCGGGTCTAGGACCAATATTTTAAGGCTTTACACACATCAGCACAAATACATAATACCCTCTCCACTATTGTGGTGTGGGTATAAAATTAAACAAATTTTAGGTAAATTAAAAAAAAAATTGGTAATGACCAATTTCATCAATTCATATTTAAATATAGTTTTTCATATAATTTTATTTTTATTTGACATGAAAAACGAATTTTAAACATTAATTGATATATAAATAAATTGGTAAAATTGGCCAAAAGTGTCACAAAATAAAATAGAAATGCTAAAAATATAATTTTTTTTTTTATTGTTGTAAATGTGCGAAAATATTGGTTTAAATATATTGACCATTGCTCGTGAGTTGTATGTTATTTTAAGAGAAAAAGAATGAGAATTCTAAAAAATAATTTTAAATAATTAAATATTATGATAACCTACGATTACAATGTGATTACTGTAGCTATGTTTTGAAACATGATGTGATTCTTTCAGACTATAATATCATTACTTGGTCTGAACCAAGAAAATTTTGCATGATTCACGTCCAAGCCAAAAATTACTTATTCTTAATATATGTGTGGCATGGTTTAAGCAAAATGTTTCTTTATTTAAGAAAACTTTACTAAATACGAACAAAATAAGTTAAAATCTAGAAATTATGTTTAGAATTTGGATTTTCTTGTATTAAGAAACAAAATTGATTACTTTAGAAAATAAACTTCTTTCCGTGTTTGACCATAACATAATAACTTTGTATCATAATACGATTACTTCTAAACTTATAATGATTAACATGATAGGAGTTTGATAACATTTAATTATAGTCGGGTATAATAAAAACAAATTTGGATTATGGGGAAAATATTTCGAATATATTTGGTAATAATATGATATTTTATGGTTCAAATAATAATCATAATATGTTAACTATAATCATAAATCTTATCATAATATGTTGCTATTAGAATATGTTTACCACAACCATATTTTTTCTCTGCGTTAAGGATAGCATAGGACATAATGGATTGAGAAACCGCATGGAAGATTGGGTTTCAGTATGTTTTTCTTTCAGATTTGGAAAGATTATTTAAAACATGTAGTCAATAAAATCTTCCTTTTTACGCTGAATTAAATTCCAAATGCTTAATGAAAATATTGCAGCTAAATCAAAATGTTAAATTAATATGCACACATGTCCAAATAGTATAGTGTTAGTAATTTAATAGTGATAGTAATTTCGTTGTAAGTGTATATAGATACATACATATATGTATATATATATCATTTTTTTTTCTAATATCCCAACAAACACGGAGGTTTGATTTCAAATTGAAAATTATTTGAAATCAAACGTTTTCTCAACCGACAAACGTTTAATAATGATTTGAAAATTATGGCATTCTCAACAGAAAGGGAAAATTTCTAAAATTGAAAAATGCATTATAACACAATGTGAAACATAAATAAAAATTTTTTAAATTAAATTCCTTATTTCGTTAAATTAACTGTCAGCTAAACATTTGGCACCATAGCTAAAAGACGAAATATTGTTCATTCCGTCCTCAAAAATTCATGGAAAGACGAAATACTTGGCTCCCTTTTATTTTGAGGATTGTAGCACCGCGATCGTTCAACAAACTTATAATTCCTTCACTTTCCCGTTTTATTTTTTTATTCGTATTCTTAATCATTGCTACTACTCACAAATAATTTTGATTTTTCACAAGAAATAAATCGTTCACTTGTAAAACACATTTAACCATGATGTACTAATTTAACTTTTATCGCCATTTTTAATGTTGACATTTATTTTTCGCTTTAGTATTGCCAACTTTAGTTTTGATTTGAGTTAAACATTTGATACCTATTTGACATCAAATTGATAAAACCATTTGATGTTAAATGGGGGTGGGGGTGGGGGAGGGGGGTTGGTGGTTTAATACCATGGTCTAAGCTCACATTAGCAGTATTAGTCTGTGTTTATACGTCTTATTGACATGATTGCTACTTTAAAGGCGAGAGGGACGAGGGGAAAAGAAACAAGTACACAGATGCATGTACTGTCTTTACGTTTTGCTTTTTCATTCCTTGTTAAATTTTGTTATTGTTTTCAATATCAAAAAAGCACACGTCGTCAACATGACATGAATCATTTGAACGCCAATTCACGTTCAAAGAAGAAAAAGGAAGAATCTTGTCAATAAGACATGAGCCGTATGAACTCAGACTTACTAAAGTTTTCCTGCGTGTGTCACAAGAATAAAAAAATGTTTTTCAATGATAACTAAGAATTTTAACCTTAAACAGAATGTTTACACCATGAATAACAATTTTCTGAAAAAATATGGCTTTATCTCTCATTTGCGAAATAAAATATGGCTATATCTCTCATTTCGCAAAATTTTAAATATGACCTTACCTCTCAATGATTGGGCAATAAGGCCATTATGGCTTTATCTTCCATTCAATTGAGCAATAAAGCCATCATGGCCTTATCTCACATGGGTTTAAAGCACCCCCCGTTAAATGCTTATTTTCAAATCTTTATCAATTTTAATGCAAAAAACGTTTGAGAATTGTGTTTGATGTCAAATGATAAAGTAATTTCATATCAAAGTTTTCAATTCGTGTTTGTTGGGATAGTGTGTTTAATGCATTCTTATAAACGGAAGTTTTATTTAACAGTTAATTTAGTTTTTAGTTATCTAAAATTTAATAAAGTAACGTCAAATTAAATAAATATTTAATCTTTTACTGAAATTTATTTAATCATTTTAAAATGTAATTCGGATAGTAAAAACGACGGTAGATAAGATGAAAAAATTTTATAAATTAAGATGAGAAATATTTTTGAATTAAATATGTATGTACCTATTACGGTTTCCAACAAAGTTAAAATAAATGGAATAAATATGAATACCAGATATAACTAATTTCGCTAATAATGTCACTATTGTTTACTAAAAGGCTGTATGTACATAGGCATATATCGTCGGTCTCATGTTAAAAGGCCCTAACTCGATTTTTTTCGAAATTAAGTTGTTTAATGATTCCAATACATTTCCCACAAATACACCTCGTCACAAAAATTTAATAAAATAGCATCAAAAATATCAGTTTAACAAGCAATTGAAGAAGCCATTTTACATTATGATACATACAGTTCCTATTGTGTTTTTGCCTTCTCCTGTAAAGTTGCAGTTATGTGAGTTAGGGCCTTTCTACATGAGACCAACGATATGTACTGGCATTTAAACTTTTGCTTTTCAATTTTCTCTTAAACCTTGTAGATGCAAAAGTAACGTTTCCAATGAATTTAACTATGTGAAAGGTTTAGAATCGCATTAACAAATTTTCACAGGTAGAAATTCGCGAAATATGTAGGTATGTACATAAAAATATGTTCATAAAACAAAAATTTACCTATTAACACAGTCAATAAAAATCGACCTCGAAAACTGTTTGCTTTCTTTTTGCATAGTAGGTACATATTCGTATTAATTTCAGATTTTACAACTTTTAAAAATCTGTGTTTTAATGTTTGTTTCAGTTTATTTCGTTCCACTATAATTAGTTTTCCGTTTTATTCTGTTTGGTTTCATGTTGAATGTTTTGTACGGGTAATTTGGTGCTGCCACTATTTAGCAAAAGATAATACAACGATAGAACTGCCACCATTTTAGGTTTTTGGTTGTTTTTACGTTTTGTGAATATTAATAATGTTAACCTATTTTCTAAAGTGAAATTTTCAAAAATTTTTAAAATAAGTTAATATAAAAAAATTTACATAAACTAGATAAACTCTCATCTAAAAAAGGATTGTATTTTCTTAAGAACAAATACATTTTTTTATTATAAAATCAGTTGAATATCCTGATAATAAAAATTCGGCAAAGTTAACTATAGTTTCAGTTAAAAGGGACCTATGGGCGAAAAATGAGTTTTGGAGAAAAACGATTTTAAAGTTAAGTTTTTTTCATCCATAGGTCCATTTTAACTGAAACTGACACATATATTAACTGTGTTGTCATTATTTTATAACTTTATTCTCGATAAAAAATGCTTGTTGTTAAACTTGTGTACAATTGCTTTTTGGCTTAACACACATATGCTTGATAATCTATCAATCATTTATTTTGACATTAACTAATTTGTAAGGTACCCACACATATGCAATATTATTGTTAAATAGTTTATATTGTAAAATAAAATTGCCGGTGTATATATTATATTAGTAGGTGGCACAAATTATTTGATACAAGAAAAAGTCTTTCGATTTATATTGCGCAAGAGGAAATATGTTTTTATGTGTTGACAACATTGTACAATACGCTCATGTGTGCGTTAATTATGTTTACTTTAACATAGATACATTGAAGAAAAAATTGCGCCATAATTTTTTTTATATGTATATCTAAACTTATTGAAAAGTGTGGAACAGAACGAAAATATTAATAGCATTATAGTACTCAATAATATTGTAAAGGCAACGGGAACCTTTAAAGTACCGCTTAAGGTTAAATTTCGTTGTCAAATTCGTGAGTGTGTGGTGAGTCAAAAATCAAATCATATTGATTTATAATCAAGCGTCTACACCGACGACACACTCAAACACATTTTCTCTAATATTACTTTAACGCTAGATACATATTTTGATCGTCTCTTGTCCCATTAAAATGTGTTCAGCTTTACATGGGATCATCACCTGACATTTTTTTGTCATAATAAACGTCAAACTTTATATAAAAAACGCTGAGAAAAATTTGTATTAAAGTTTTTTTATATAGACTTTGACGTTTGGTATGACAAAGAATTGTCAGGTGAAGCCCCATGTTAAAAACTTAACACAAAAGACACATCGAAACTTAACACAAAAGACACATCGAAATGCATCAAGCTTGCGAACAATCAAAACGATTTGATTTTTTATCTAGCATCTACGCCTTGTGCTTTTTCAGAAATGTGAAACCAATGCTTGAAAAATATTTCTTTCGCATATTTATATTGAAAACAATAATAAAAAATTAAAATTTGTTTTCAATAAAAATATACGAAAGAAGTGTTCTTGTCGACATCGTGGGTCAGGCAGTTAATCTTCTACAATATCTTAGTCCCAATTTACACTAGGGACATTTCTTGCCGAACAGACGAAGTTTGAAGGCGAGGGGTCGAAAAGGTAGAGTGTGTAGTACATGACTATCTGTACTGGACATTTTTTCATTTCCCTTTCTCAATTTTCGTAGCTTACATACAAGTATTAAATTCTGTCTGACTTCTAATATTTCATATGTAAAAGCTTCAGGTAAGATTAAAAGAGAATTCAAAAAATGTCCGGCAAGAAATGTCCCTAGTGTAAATTGGGACTTATGGTTTTCCTTTTTAAAATCATAAAAAACAACACATCTGGCAGCTTTAAGTAAAAACTCAACTCTATCATTTGTTCACAGTACCCTTGTTTTATATACGGCAGCACTCTAATTTACTGGTGTAAATAAAAATCTGGTAGCACTTAGTTATTACGGTGTCACGCATATGTGGAATTGCCGAAGTAAAAGTTAAAATAGCAATTAAAAAATTTGTTAAAAAATAATTGTTATCAACTTAAAATTAGCAAATTTATAACAAAAATAAATAGTTAACATCGCCACACAGAACGAATTATAAATTCACAAAGCGAAGCAATTAAAAGAAGAAGAAATTACGTGGCGAAAGTTTGTCAAAATTAATTTGGAAGGAAAAACTGTGCAAAGTGTTTGTAAGCAGAGCAGCGACAGAGCGTTAGCAGAGGTAGGTGAACGAACACCAGTCGAAAAGGGAAAGGAAGAAAAAAGAAAAACGTGAAAATTTTGCAGCGAAGTTGAATCCAAAAAAAGAATAGAAGAACACAGTCAAAAGAAACAACTTTTACTGATCAAAGAAGAGCTAAAAAGGCAGAAATCATTTCAAAACAGAAAAACCCAAAAATTCCAAGAAAAAACACGAAGATAAAATAAACCTCTTGAACCCGAAAAATAAAAAAAAAAACGAGGGAAAACATACGAGAAACAAAAGAAGTTGAATAAACAACTTGAATACAAAATAAAGGAAAAATAAAACTGGCGTTGAAGTTAACGATTTCTACAAAAAGAAAACATTTACACACAAACACACACAGATTGCAGTAAAGTTGGCGGAAAAGCAAAATAAGTTAAATCAAGCTAAAAAAGAAACAAAAGTAAAAAGCTAGTGTTTTTCATAACTTAATCCAAAATTAAAAGCAAAACGTTAAAAAACCAGAAGTAAAAAAATCTAGCGAATAAAATTTAGAAAAGAAAAAAAACCTTTGTTTGTGCCTAAAAATTGTGTCTGTTGTTTTCTCTGGTTGCAACAAATAGAAAAAACACTTCGGCGTTGAAAGAAAACAAAATGAACAACAATAAACGTAAAAATCGCCCTAGCGGTGGTGGAGGAGGAGGCGGTATATCCACTGGTGGTGGCGGTGGTGGTATCTCAAGGTAAGTCAAAAATGCATTGTTTGCTTTTGTTTTCTATAATTTTGCATTTCAATCGTATTTATTTCCTTGTTACACTTTTGGAAACATTGATTTAGTTGTTAACAAAATAATTATTTTTAAGAAATTACTATTTTTTTTATTAAATATTATGTAATTTTCAAAGCATATGTGTGCGTGTGTATCAAAAAGTTTCAGTGGCATTGGAGTTGCAAGTTTTTGCCAGTTGGTCAATTTGTTTTATGTTTTTTGTTTCTTTGTGATTTTAAAATAGAAATTGAATATTTTCAAATATGCGCATACTTAAAGTAATTTCGGTAAAAAATTATAATTAGGAAAAGTTTTATTTACACTTTATCTGACACATGTAAAAAATAGTAAAGTTTAAAGGTTAATAATTGACTAAGATCAAAAAAATGCATAATTACTTTCTGGTGTTTTTAAATACCTACTTATACATAGGTATTTTGTTTAATTTTACTAAAAAACTATTAGGTTTTTGCATTTAAGCAACATTTTCAATAATTTTTTTGGTCTTAGGGGCAATATACATATGTAAGTGAATTATGCATTTTTATATTACTTTTCACTACAGGTGGAAAGGGAGTTGTTACTCTGTTTGCAATTCATACAATACTTTTCGAAGTCTTCATAAAACATTCATCAGTTGCAAAATTGATGTAAATATGTCCGTTTGACCGTGTGTTAATGGATTTCAAAATCGCTTTAAGATTTTTTGATCGATTTTTTTTAACAAATCTAGTTTACCAACGCAGCTGCAAACAAAATAAAATTTACATGGGGTGATAGAAAAGGGAAAATTAAGAATAAAATATTATATGGAAAAAGGTCGGAAACAGATAGTTTTCCTGTTATGTAGGTACCTATGTACCTACGAAGTTTTCATGAAAGTATAGGCATGTACCTATGTATGTATTTATGCGATTTCCACAACATTTCTTTAATTATATGCCAACATTGGTATAATTCGAATAGATCAGTCGGGCGCAAAGTTTTTCTTCTCTATGGTACCTATAACAAATTCTGGCTTCGTTTAATAAAGCTTCTCTGCATAGTCGGGCCCAAGGACTTTCTCCTCTATGGTATAACAACACCTGCTTTGCTAATTGAAACTTTTATGCATAGCAATTTATATAATTACTAAAAACTCTTGTAGGTATATTCACAAAATCATACTCGATTCTTAATGGGTTAAGAATTTTTGAAAAAATTTTGTATACCTATCCAGAAAGATATAGGTATATGTATACCTATTCAGAAAGATATAAGTATAGGTATATTTAAATGATACTTCATTTCATTTTTATTTACCTAATCAAGTCCATAGGACCACATTGGTTCAGAAATGTATTGGAAAATTGCATATACATTTGTACATACATATGTACATATGAAAACTTAGAGGTTTATAACTCAAAAACTAAATTTTCCGAAACTATATTTGGTAGGTAGGATATTTAGGTATAATATTTTCTTCTTATTTTTCAATGTTCTATCACTATGGGCAATTATTACAACCTGCCGTTAGTTAAAGGTAGGATTTTATCGGACGTAGGTAGGTATACAAAGTTATTTATTCTTTTAAATTTGTTTGTTTGGACCTACTTTGGTAAACTGGAACTAAGCCCGTTTTTAATTCCATTTTTGAAATCGATTAACCGCACCCCAAAATTGATTTAAAAATCGATTAAGATATATGTATAAGTTTTTCCAATGTTGCTTTTTCGGTAGAGTGCAACTTTATATGTACGTGAATACCTCTATTAAAACTTATAAAATATTTAAAAGCCCACCAGGTTTTCTGCATAAACTATTTTCTACGATGTTTATTATATGGTGTACTGGCAATTTTTTCATATTCAAAAGTAAAACATTAGATTCCGATTTTGTAAAAAAAAGTCAATGTATCCACTTTTGCCTGTTTTAACTTCTTCAATCTGGCCCCATAAAAAAGGGACAATAGGTATAAGCGTGCTGTAAGCGTTGAAATGCCGACAAAGTTGGCTTACTAAGAGAGATGCTCAAGGCATGGAGCATTTAATGGTTACAAAACAGGTAAAAACAGCTATGCAGGCTGAAGATGCCATAAATAAGAGAACACAGGGCTCTTAAAAAAGGGGTCTGGTTTCAGCTAAAAACAAAAAATAAAGCGGCACAGTCAGACAAAAAATTTTAAGGCGCGTTTAAAGTTTTGCAGAGAGCACAAACATTGGAGTGTGTCAGACTGGAAACGGGTAATGTGATTGGATGAAACCAAAGCAAATCGTTTACCATCAGATATAAAATAGTACTTCTGGCACCGTCCCTACGAAAATTTAAAGAAACACAGAATACAAGAAAAGATAACTTGGTGGCACCTCGATCCATTAGTAAACATCTAAAATTGTTTCTTCGGATTTTAGTAGACAATTTACTCGGTTCTGTGGACCGAAGTGCATACCCAGAAGAAGAAGTTGTTTTTCAACTGGTAGGTTATCCAAAAAGTGCGCCCAAGATCGTTAAGAATTCGCTGTCAAATCAAAAATTTTAAACAATAAAATGGACAGTGCAAAACCAAGATTTTAACACGATTGAAAATGTATGGGCTGTTTTTAAAGACACAAATTACGCAAATAATCAATAACTTGGTTGAAAGTATGCCAAAACGCATCAGAAGCGCTATTAAACCAAAAGGGCTTTGGACAAGGTTATAAAAATCTCAACAACAATTTAAATTTCCTTAAACTTGCAAAAGTGGATCATTTGGATTTTTAAATTAATTATCTTTGTTTTTTTTTAATTATTGATAAATTTCTTTTTGTTTTCTAATACTTATAAGGACATACTAAGGGTATTCATTTAAACATTTTTTTGGTTGGAAAAATGGAAAAAAGGAAAATTACACCTTATTGACGTGAGCGGTATTTTTTTTAGTTAAAGGTACAAAACTGTCAAAAACAAAAATCTGTCATATAATTCTTGGAAGTAATTGATATTTTTCAAGATGCTAAATAAAAGAGCTAAAATTGAATTAATTGATTATTTAATTGTCACGTCATTTTTAAGTTCTTTTTTAATATTTTTTTGTATAGAATTCATTTTCAATTTAGTTTTGAACGTTTTAAAAAAGTAAAATTTGATTTAACTAGATGACCCGTGCGACTATTTCGCACCGTAATTTTTATCAAAGAAAATATTAATTTTTCAATTTCTAATTATTTTTCGTCATTAGTGTTAGAAATAAGCTTTAAAATGAGATATCATTCATTAAATTTGATGCGGTGGTATGGGAGATATTTGCAACCGACAAAAAAAAGTGCTTTAGAAATAATATATATGATGATAAAAATGGAGTTTAAAGAATCATAGTTGATTATCTCAAAAAGAGATATAAATTTTAGTGCTTTTTGTGAAAAATAACAAAATTTTTAATATTGTGGCAACCACACTTAATTGGAAGTTTGTGAATTGCCAACTCTTTAAAAATTGTAAAATTGTAATTTTCCAATCTGATTTTTTTACACTTGGTCAAATCTTGTTTAAATTGCAACTTTCGGTGGAAAAGATTTTCCTTGTGTTTGTTGTAACAAAAATTACATTTTTCCACTTTTCCAACAAATAAAAAAACTGAAATGAATACCCTTACTCTCTTTAGTGGTTTTAATAAAATTCCGAATAGGTTTTATTATATTTGATGTGTTCAATTGAGCTTAAGATATTCAGTAGGAAGATCGATTATTCGACTTTTTTCAAAACCCGAATATTACGAATAATTGCTAGTTAAAAAAAACCCGGTTTCGGTTAATTATTTTAAAAATAACCGGTTTTAATTCGAATACATAAAAATACAAAAATCAAATTAGTTTTTGAATTAAAAAGTTAATTTGAATAAAAACGAAACAATTCACGAAGGTCAGGAACCAACAAAATACAAAGATATTATTACTCAAGGTATGTTAAGACCTAACAAATATTTGACGATAAAATCCAAAAATAAGCGTGATCAGTAAATCGATCAAACGTAAGCTTTTTTAACTTTAAACTTAAACTTTATTTCTTAGATGATAATTGTATAATGTAATTTAGAGACTGTTAAATAATCTTTAGCCAAATGTTTTTCAAAAGCAAACAATTCTTTAAGACTAGTGGTTGCGTCTAGGACGTCTAATATTTAATAGGTGTGAAAAAAGCTTAAGCATTTTCGGAAAAACTGGGTTTAAAAAATAATCAGCCCTATTATGAAGAAAAATTCGCCGGGAGTTTTTTCACTTTTCCAATTGATGGGAGAAGGGAAAACTCCCGGGGTAATTTTTATTCATAATTGGGCTGTATAGGAATTTAATAAATTTATTACATATTTGAGATATAATACATATGTAATTTATTTTAAATAAGTTTTAATTTGTTGGTGGTTAAGCATGTTTATATCAATCAGTAGACTTCAACCACATTTTGAAAAGTTACAAGCAAAACCTCTTAGCCAGGATTATATGTACATTTAAAATTATTTTGTTTCGGCATTATAGAAATGAAAAGTAGAACATGCTTTTTGTATAAAATATCTATCAATTCATCGATCATAATTTAAAACCTTCCATGACATTGTTTTATTTTTTCTGATGATTTTCCCATATCGTTGATTCCGCCGTTATGTTGTAGTTTAAGCATGAAGATATGCTAGAACTACTTAAGAGTTTTTAGTGCCTTAACGGGCATTCCGTCCTCGGAAACACAACAGGCTAATATTTCACGCAACCATTAATTTTTGGCAGCACATTTGCAGTCTATTAAAAACTACTTAAAACAGAGTCAATTTTTACTTTGCGTATATTTATGTCAGGCTTGTGGGTTTATTAGGTGATATGATAATCGTGACGTTAAAGAACCTTGGCAACTTATTATTTTAGGGCTCTTTCAGCACCTTTGTCTTTTAAATCAGTTTGAAATATCACCAGAGATGGCATATTTATAAAAATATATGTATATAATATTTAGAATATTGTCAAATTGCTTATTACTTTTTAAGTTGAACATTTTTTTGTAGCATTTTGAATTGTTTTTGGGTTTGGTATATGAACACACGCTTATAAAGGGTTTTTTCAAGGCCCATTGAAAGGTATGCGCAAGAAGCCTGATGATCATTGTTTGTGTATGTTTGTGTATGTGGTAGTAAGCTTTTAACAGCTTAAAAGAAAAAGTATTTTGTTTTTGTACAAGTAAGCAGACCTGATAGATGGGCCTTGGGTTTTTTCAACAAGAACTTTGTTTTTTAATTGTGGCAACACCAACAACATAATAGTTTTGACATTTAGTTTTAGACGTATTCGTAGTAGACAAAGTATATTTATTACAAGTACATCAAGGCGAATTCATCCCAGGTAATCTCGGTACTACAATAAGTACAACTCGTACAAAAACCACAAGCAATTTGTTTTTGCAAAATCATTGTACAATGTCAAAATCAGAAATAAAACAAAACAGAAACAAAGATAATAAAAGAGAATAAACAAAATTTTGACATCCAACAGTGATTTTAGCTAATATCAGCAGGGCTTTTAAGACCACCTGTAATAAATTCGCCTTGAAGTACATGCAAGTGATCAGCTGTTCAGTTGTTTTATTTTTGATAGTGTCAAAATTTGCTTACATATTAGTGCGCCATGATTTTTATTTTTTTTTTTTTTTTTTCTTTATGTTTGGCTGTTTGACAGTATCAAATGGTTTTACACAAACAAAATGAATGTTGTTTTTTTTTATTGTTGATTTGTTGTATACTTGCATGTACTTGGTATAAATATACTTTGGTAGTAGATGTATTGGCAATTGTTACAATGAATTCAATTTCGCTCGAAAAACATATTCAAATAATTAAAAGCCTCCATGAAAATGGTGGTTCTGTTAAAGATACATTCGCACAGCCAATGAAACGATTAATTTATTGGAAACCAAATTTCCCGATCGCATAACTTTACGAACATCAATGTTAAGTGGCCAGGCAGATCGTGTGATTTAACACAACTAGATTATTTTTTGTGGTTCTATGTTAAGCACAGGTTCTATACGGAGCCAATCGAATCAATTGCAGCCTTAAAATTCAAAATCCGTGATCTGATTAACGAAATAGACCCGCCATTATGCTTAAAAGTGATTAAAAACTTTGATGAATTTGAAATTTGAATAAAATTTGAATCATCTTCATCTGAATTTTTTGTTTTAGAAAACAAAGTTCTAGTTGAAAACCCCGATATAAGCGATTTGTATTTACATTGCTCATAATGTTTTTTTTTTAACTTTTATTACATTTTGTTTTGTTTGAGTTTGCCACATATTTAATTAGAAAAATACTTAAATTACGGGAATATTTACAACAAAAGTGGTGAAAACGTACATAAATTACACATTACTAAAATAAACTGTTTATTTTTTCAAAATAACCGGTTTATTCAATATTCGAAAAATGGACATTTTAAAATATCCGACTTGGGCAAAACTAAAGTAACCGGCTAAAACCGGTCGAATACTAACCGTTCGATCTCCCTAATATTCAGTCTTGTCACAGAGTATAATTCCGTTCGAAACCTAAGAAAACATATTTGTGTATAGATTGAAAGTGTATTTTGATAGTTTTTTGGTCTTTCAGATACAGAAAACTCCCATCTGGTAATGAAAACAAAAATGGTTTCATTCCGAAAATTTTTTTCGTTATTTTCTAAAGCAGAAAAATACGGAATTGTACTCTGTTACATGGCTGATTGACTCAAAAATTATACAACTAAGAGAACTTTTTGTTGTGCGTTAAAAATAAAAATAGTTTTTAGTAACCTTACTAGGGAGATAGTTATGGGCCTTCAATTTCGGATCAAGCAATATTGGTATGATGGAAAAATTTTTAAAATTTGCCAAAACCACAATCCGCTAAACATCTAAGTCAGTTAAAGGCAGAAATATATGTTTAAAAACATTTAAACCAAAATCTGTTTGTTTATTCGGTTAGATTTTTAGGCATTATAGTTAAATTGTACTCATATTTATTGTCCCTTAAATAAATGAAATAAAAAACAATTAAGAAAGTATAGTCGGCCAAGCCCGATCATATGATACCCTACACCACAGTATCTAAAAACAAATTTTCGAGAAGGATCTTTCTATGTTTTAAATTTCATTAAAATCTGTTAGATAGTTTTGGAGAGTCGGAAATTGCCCCCCTATTTCCCCTCGTGATCCTTTTTTTTCAATGCATAGCTTATGTGTCCACTTAAATATAGATCGATCTATGTCTCAAATTTCATTAAAATTAGTTTGATAGCAGACACAAAGACCCTTTTCTGGAAAACAGTTTGTATGGGGGCTATATGAAATTATGGACCGACTCGGCCCATTTTCAATAGTCTTGTTCCTTGTGCCAATTAGATAATATGAACCAAATTTCATCAAATTATCTTCAAAGTTGCGTACTTTTTACTTTGCGCACATGGTTACATGGACAGCCAGCCAGCCGGACGGACATCGTTAGATCGACTCAGAAATTGATTTTGTGTGACTGGTCTGTATATTGTTTGTTTAGCTCGAACAAAAAATTAAGACTATAAATAATTCAGAAATGGATTTTAAAATAGCTCGAAATTCAACACAACTTTTAAAAACGATCGTTTTTAAATCGATCGATTTTCATTCAATACCTAATTATAATGTTAAATACTTTTTTCAAGTTATTGTCATCGGTGCAGAAAGGAGATTTTTTTTATTCATATCGCTCATTTGCTGCAAGACCGGCATAACTCAAAAAATGAAATTTTGGAGTTAGAGTTGCAGAATTGTTCGCTTTGTTTTTCTTTTCATTGTGTATTAAATTCATCTTTATATCTTTTATACTTCCCCAGTTTGAAGAGAATGTGTCTTCTTTTGTCTAAGTATGTCGTTAGAGCAAATCAAAAACTTTAAATGCGTTAATCTCGAAATGGATTTTTTTGAGTTATGCCGGTCTTGCAGCAAATGAGCGATATATTTAAATTATCGTGTGGCGCCAAATTTAAGATTTTATATTCGTATTCGGCGAATATTGGCGCATATTAAAAATTTATATTCGTGACGTCACTAATAGTCAGGGTATTCAATTAATCGATTTAATATTATTCGGTTAATCGAATAATTTAAAATTTAAGGTCAATAATAAGCAAAAAACGAAAAGAAATTTTCGTAGTATGTATGTACAAGGATTTTCAATTAATCGATTAATCGCGCTAATAATTAATCGAGATAAAAATTTAATCGAAAACAATCGAACAATTTAATATTCCGTTAATCGAATAATTTTAATTTTGTCTAGTTTAGAAGTTTAAAAATAAGAACAAAAATTATATTTTTTAACATAAAAATTTTATTAAAAAAGTAACAAAAATTTACCAAAAGGTACTTCATGTCATAAAAGAGGAAAACTTTTTAATAAAAAAAGCATTAACATTTAAGCTTACCTTCTAAAATAATCTTTCAAAAAGAGTATACAGCTTAAATGTTTATGTTTTAAAAGATTTCTACAAGACTATTAAAATTGTTAAAAAAATAAAAAAAGAGATTTAAGTGGTATAATGGAAGACTTCCAATTTTTAGAAAAACAGAAAAGAACAGAGAAATTTGAATATTTTCTGAATCAAGTCTTTTTAAAAAAAAGAAAGAAATCGTTTGAAACATAAACATTTAAACTTTATGCTTTTTTGAAAGATTATTTTAGAAGATTAGGTTAAATTTTGATGCTATTTTTTATTAAAAAAGTTTTCCTATTTTATTACATGCAGGACCTTTTGTTAAATTGTTGTTACTTTTTTAATAAAATTTTCATGTTAAAAATTTAATTTTTGGTCTTATTTTTAAACTTCTAAACTAGACAAAATTAAAATTATTCGATTAGACGAACAATATTAAATTGTTCGGTTATTTTCGGTTAATTTTTTAGCTCGAATAATTATTCGCACGTTTAATCGATTAATACAAACCATTGATTAATTGAATACCCTAGTACATACATCCTACGAAAATGTATTTTCGTTTTTTGCTTAACATTGACCTTAAATTTTTTTATTTTAATTTCTGGGGTCATAGTTTTCACGTCAACAAAATTTGACCTGACCCAAACTTGACCTGATTATTAATCTGATTTGTTAAAACTTTTAATTGTCACTTTGTCTTTATACAATCTGTTGTAGTGTGCTCAATTACTTATAAATGTCCTTAGCATAGATATTTTATGTTTTTAATAAATTGTTCAATATAAAAATTATCAATATCACTTGGTTTTATGAATTGCGCCGATTTTATCACCATTGTCAAATTGAAATTCACCATTGGACCATAAACATACAAAATCTAAAGTGCTGTTTTGTCTGCTCTGTCGATTGGCGTGTGATAAGTGTGAGTGAGTGTGTGGTGAAAAGCAAAAAAAAAATTCTAGAATACAGAAAAGGCCCAAACGAACCCTCTAAAACACACGTAGACTTAATTGATTTTTAATTTCAATTGACCTTAATTTTAAATATCTACAGTATGCATGTTGCTAATTCTTGTATGTACGAATGTCGCACATACGAGTACATACAACACTTTGTGTGCAATGCTCTCTCACTCTGTTTCCACTTCCACTACTCATTTCATTTCAATTCTATTATTTGCTGTTTAGTTTATTATTTATTGTTTTTAACATTTTTTTTTTGTTCAACATACAAATATTACTTTGCATAAATAAAATAAATATTTCCTAAAAAAAACACAAGAAAATATATACAAATCGGCTTTTGCTAGAATTTATTTATGAGTTTTATTTTCGACTTTGTTTTGTATTTATGTGGCCTCATTCCATTAAAATAATATACATATATGTATGTTCATATATACACATGTATGTACTTATGTACATCTGTATGTCTATATTTAAGTTTAAGTTATTTTTGAATCTGAGCTTTTTGTTTTAAAACAAGAAGCTCATCAATTTTGCAAGTATCGAGTCATATGTACATACATAAATAATTAGATAATCTTTTATTTTGATTTGGATTATTTTAGGGTACTTAAAGTAAATTTTGAAATGAATTATTTTGAACTATAAAGTATGTTTTTATTATTAAGGTGGATTGAATTAATTTCTTTTTGATAAATAATAGGTTTTTTTGTTTCTGCATGTTAAAAGGATTTTGATAAATTATTTGGTTACCTTGGATTACACAAGGGAACAAAATTGAACTTTTTTGTATTGATTGGAAGTTTGATGCAACTTTTTACTTATTTGAGGTCGCTGATTTCAAATAAATCTCCTTCAAAAATAATCTCTGTTTTTCTCCATCAGCTCGCTTTTCTAAGTTACACGTACTAATCGTATTTTTAACCTTTTTCCAATAATTAAAAGTTCAAAATTTATTTTTTTAAGATGTTAGCTTTGAAAAATAATCAAATTTTTGGAAATCACCAACAAATGGGTATGGTACTTAAAAAAAACCAAATAACAAATGTTTGTATTCTTAACCCTTTACGGCGCAAGAACGTCAATTTCGTTAGTTTTTGGTTAATAGGTGGTAAATTGGCTACTATTAATGGAAAAATTAATAAAAAAAAATTTTCATTCATATTTAAGACCTTATTTATTGAAAAAAATTATATGTTGCAGAAATGCAACATTTCAGCAGTAGCTCTCAAAATTTAAGTTGAAATTAAGAATATGAAAATTTTTAAAGCAGTTGTTTTGCTTATTGTAGCGAAGACTACTCCCGCATTTTTCGCAAGATGTCTGCGTATAGCCTTTGCATTCTGAAAATTTGCATCTCATGCGTTTATTGACCCAAACTGGCCAGTGCCCGTATTGGTCCAACCTGACATCTTTCGGTGGAGCGTGTTAAGCCGGCCCTTTCTTCATCGTTATCAGAAAAATCAAGGCCATCTTCCCAATCTTCCCATTGTGATAGAATCATTTCTAGGTCCTAAGGAGCTTTATTACGCAATTTACGGCTCATTTTGATACTAAAGAAAAATCATTCACAATGTTGGAAAACTAGTAAAATAATACACCTCAATAGGCAATGTTGCATATATAAAACAAACCAAAATCAGTATAAACAGGCAATGTTGCATATATACAACAAACCAAAATCAGTATAAAACTTAAACGAAATTGGTTGTGCGAAAAAAATTAGTAATTGGTTATTGAAATATATCCTCTTACCTTTCACTCAAACAAATTGCAATAGCCAAATTAAAAAAATAATTTTTTGAAAATGAATTCAAAGAGCGCACAACAAATTTCTGCACACGTGCCACTTGAATGAAACTAATACAAACTTGTTGGAGTTTTTAAACCGCAAGAATGCTATGTTGCCAAACTGCAATATCGCTTTAAATTGCTTTAAGGGTATGTTTCAGAGATACAACATGACGCCGTAAAGGGTTAAAAATACATTCACGTAAAGTCACATAACCTATGAACAAAATGAGACAAAGATCATAAAAATCAGTGAACGCGTTTCGCTTTTATTCAAAATTATGTGAAGTTACCTCATTTTCAAGTGAAGCAAAAATGTATATGAGACGGTGGGGTGCTTTAAAACCATGGGAGATAAGGCCATGATGGCTTTATTGCTCAATTGAATGGGAGATAAAGCCATAATGGCCTTATTGCCCAGTCATTGAGAGATAATGTCATATTTAAAATTTTGCGAAATGAGAGATATAGCCATATTTTTTTTTTCGCAAATGAGAGATAAAACCATATTTTCTCAGAATATTGTTATGCATGGTGTAAACATTCTGTAAAAGGGAAAATCCTTAGTTATCATTGAAAACATTTTTTTATTCTTGTGACGCACGCAGGAAAACTTTATTTAGCGAAGCCACCTGCCGTGTCCTACTGGAGGAAAAAACCCCTAAGCGCGGCCGCAGGCCCCCACGCAGAAAAACTTTAGTATGCGAAGCCAGATTTCAATACTTGACTTTAGTGTTTCCGGAAGTGAAAACTATTAATCAATGTAAAATGCAAAAGTTCTTCAAAACTGAAATGAGAGATAAAGCCATTTTCTAATATCGCTAATGTGAGCTAAGGCCATGATGGCTTTATCTCCCATTCAAATGAACAAAAAAAAAAATAAAAGACTTTATCTCCCTTTTGAATGAGAGATAAAGCCATCATGGTCTTATCTCCCATGGTTTTAAAGCACCCCACCATATGAGACTGGTCGCTATTTGACTCTAAACTGTTTTTTTAATGCATTATTCTGTAAAAATTTTAAATCGATATTTTAATTCTAACACTTGCCACATTGCGCTTTAATAAAGTTATTTACATATGAGTAGGTGAGATGCAAAAATGCAAAAAACATATCGAGCCTTTGCTGAAATAGAGTCATAACTCTAATTTGAATTTTATAGCACCTTAAAATTTAATTCTTCTGTTTGGTCCCGGCTAGGGAATGGTAAATGGATACCAAAATCGATTTTCGATTTTTCGATCGACTTTTTTTATTACGGTTTTTGAAATCGATTAATCGAACCTCAAAATCGATTTTAAAATCGATTTCAAAATCGTTTAAGATAAATTTGCAAACTCATACCTTATATCACAAAGAGGTATACTTCAGCTTTTTTTTTGGAAAACTACTAGATAAATTGAACTGAGATTTTTACAGTGTGTAGATATGACTACTTTTTTTAATTTTCCTGCAAAAAGTGAAAATGTGTAAATTTTGAGATCGCCTTTAGAGGAACAAGTACATGTACAATTTACATATTAAAATTGTGTTCTTCTGTAGACAATCAGGCCTGTCACATAAATTAATTCCGATCGAAAGTGGAAGTGATTTCGTATCTTGCTTCACATTAAACGAAATCACTTTTGATCGCATTTAATTCTGTGACAAGCCTGAATTTATCGATAGTATTTCAAAGGATTATGACAGTATTTCCTGATCAGTAGCGACTGTTTCTTTGATAAGTTACTATTAAGTTAGTTAAAAAAAAAACGTTTGCATGCCATTGATGCCAGAAAGATGCAGAGATATTTCCTTGTAATTTCGTATTTGTTAGGATAAATAACATACTTTTTGTTTTTCACTCTGCTTATAACTAGATTTAAATATCGCTCACAGAGCCCTTATATTAAAATTGGAAGTATATTAAGGATACTATTAGGAAAATACATAACAACTTTAACTGGGAAAACTGCATTAGCATACCTACAGACGTATGTACGCACAAAAAAAAATACGTTATATTTTGCATGCCCATAATTTATCGATTTAATTAAGATTAAAAATTGCCAAAATTTTGATAAAAATAAAAAAATCGATTTTAAAAGCCCAATAATCGATTTCAGTACAAAATCGCAAACGTAAATTCGATTGCAAAAAATCGATTTTTTTACCACAAAATCGATTTTCGATTGGAATCGAAATCGATTTACCATTCCCTAGTCCCAGCGCTGCTCGGGATTTTCCTAATAAAAATAAAAAATGAAATACTGGAGAATTTTGTTAATAAATTGACCCCAGCGCTAGCTACTATCAAAAAATAAAATAAAATTTAAATATCACGACAACAGCGCCACCTATCGGGAGTTTTTCTTTTTATAAACCAACAGTGAAAGTAGACCTTTCCAACGCATGTATTTGTATGAAATCTTTACACAATTTGAAGAAACCATATGGCGATTAACTCGCACTTTATTAGCTAGTAGGCGGCCCTATGTTCCGAAAATCAGCAGCCGTATTCTATAATTCGCTAAAGCTTAATCTCTATCGCTAAAAATCTATAAAGTTTATTTAGCGATTTTTGGCTACGAATGCTATTCTGTAACGTGCATTGTTAAATTTTGCAATGCCATAAAAATCTAATTCGCCGCAATTTAAGTTTTTAATGTCATCGCTAAAATTTTTAACTTTTGTATTCTCTAAGGAATTTTAGCGATTGAGATTAAGCTTAAGCTAAGCGAATTACAGAATACGGCTGCAGGTCTTTTAATTATAACCCTATTGCCGCAAAGGCTCGATATAGCGTTCGAATAATTGGAAATGAAGTGTTATGCCATTCTTGATTAATAACTCAACTTAAAAAGAAATTTGCATACAGCTGAAATAAAGAAAAATAAAAGATTTAATTTTGGAACGAACGGGTATGCTAAGAAATTTCGAAAGAAACGTGTATTTCTATAATCCGTATGGAATCGAACTAGTATCGAACACACTATAGCCCACCGGGAAAATTAATCATTAAACTTTGGTATATATTTTGAAAGTTATATTATTTTTTAGAATAATGCAAACAGTGCTAAAAAAATGTAACAATATTTCTATAGGGGAGAGATAAACTACACCAATTGATTCCTTTTTCAAAATACGTTTTTTATACTGCTGGAATCGGAATTTTTCTTCTATCGATGTGTGAATCCCCATAAGCCCTATCTTATGTAGTTTTCGAGATAGAAAAGTTGAAAACAACACCAAGTTGAACTTGCTTGGTGTACTTAGTGTTGTTTACCACGGAACTTGTAGACAATAAGGAGAATATGCTTCGAGGCAAAGAACATCAAGAGTCCTTTCTTGTAAATTGTGAATTAAGGTCTTGTTTTTAATATAGATAAATTAAAACACTGCAATTTTATTTTTATTCTAAAATTTTTAGGGGCGATGTTGATTTTGGATAAAACACAAATTATTTAGCCCTTTCAGACCTGACGCTTAACTACTCGGAATTTTTTTATAATTTTTAGAATATATGCTCTCTATTACTTACAGAAATAAAATCAGTGCTAAGGTTTAACCATTTTTATATCCTTTAAGGATTTTCAGGACTCGCACAACTGATGCATCTTGTTAAAATTTTTGGCTAAAACACATTTTTATTGCATAAAATGAGTTCAGTTGGTTTGAAACATTAAAATTTATCACTTTTTTCGTTAAAACATGCCCACTGCCATATATTTTAACGATTTGCACTTTTGCAATTTAAAACACAACTTTCTTCTGCGGCACATTTTAGCAAAACTGATATGTGACGTAAGAATTTTGCAATAATTCAAGTAACAGTTAAGCGAACAGAAGATATTTGACATTTGTCAAATAGAGGCGAACAAATTTAGACCGAAACCCAACTGCACAATCGATGCATCTCGGTCTAAAAGGGTTAAGAAATTATTGTCATTTCTTTTTATTATGATAATATTGGTATGGTTCAATTATGTATGGAACAAAATATCGGTTAAATGGCCGCCGCAACTTCAACGGCACACCTCTATCCGATGGTCCGAATTTTCGATGACGCTAAGGCATGATTGAGGTTCTATGCCGTTAATGTGTCGAATTATCTCATCCTTTACCTCTTGAATTGTTGCTGGCTTATCGACGCACACCTTTTCTTTCAGATAAACCCAAAGAAATAAGTCCAACGGTGTCAAATCACATGATATTGGCGACCAATTGACATCGCTACAACGTGAGATAACACGGCCAATGAATTTGTCGCGCAAAATAGCCATTATTTCTTTAGCTGTGTGGCAAGTGGCACCGTCCTGTTGAAACCACTTTTCGTTCACATCCGTATCTTCCAAATCGGGCCATAAAAAGTTCGTTATCATATCACGATAGCGAACACCATTCACAGTGACTGCCAGACCGTCCTCATTTTGGAAAAATTACGGCCCGTTGATGCCGCCAGCCCATAAACCGCAGCAAATAGTCACTCTTTGTGGGTGCATTGGTTTTTCGAAAATCACTCTTGGATTAGATTCGCCCAAATGCAGCAATTCTGCTTATTGACGAATCCACTGAGGTGAAAATGTGCCGTATCACTGAATCACGAAGTGCACGTTATGCATTTTGATTTGAACGCCCATTTTCATAATTAGCATGAATAAATTCAACGCGTTGCTCGATTGTGTATCTTGACGTTAAGGTGTGGTTCACATTCAACATCGGCCCTTAAAATTTAACCACCCTTAATTTTTGTAGTCAAATATTTCGACCAACTTTGTTAATCATTCTCAGGAAAATTAAATATATAAAATGCAGATGCGCCTTCAGTTTTTACTTGTATAGTTTGTATTACACATTTTGAAGAGAAAAGTAAAGTGAAAAAAATTGCTCATCTTTAATGCGTACATACTAGGGTATTCATTTAATCGACCTTTTACTTTCATCGGTTAATCGCTCGATTAATTAACTAAGGTTTTGGTTTAACCGGTTAATAATCGGTTAATTTAGTTTTTGATCAGTTAACCGATTAATAGTTTTTTTTTATAGATTAAGTAATTTCAATATATAAAAATGCATTAATTGCTTATTATTTGGAGTTTATAAGTAAAAAAAAAAACAATAAAATACCAAACATAACAATTCTTGAACTAAAACGAGCAAGCAAAAAAAAAACAATTCATAAATATGTAATATGCATTTTCCAATTAATGCACAAGGTGTGGTATCAAGTCATATCGTCATAATATCCTAAATAAAATTTAAAATTTTTTAAAGTAAATATTTCAAACAAAATGAAAATTGTAATGCATTGATTCGTCACAACTGTATATGGGCATTTCCACAGAATGGTCTGCCAGGATGAAAAAATGAAATATTGATTATCATCGTCTTTGATTGTTTTTTATTAGAAAAAAAGTCTATGTTCTTATAAAAGAATGCTTTCCTAGCATATCTGAGCTGTTTAACTTGAGACAATTGGGCTGGAAACTGGACAATTTTATAATTTCCTGTATTTTCTACTTCTAAAGACAGTTTTATATACTGATTTTACATGCAAAAAGTATGTTATGTTTACACTCTGCATAATCTCTCCATTAAAATCAATTGTAAAAGGAGTATTAAGTTTTTTTGATA
Source organism: Pollenia angustigena (assembly GCA_930367215.1). NCBI lineage: Eukaryota > Metazoa > Arthropoda > Insecta > Diptera > Polleniidae > Pollenia > Pollenia angustigena. Next base: position 93,416,757 of record OV884056.1, on the reverse strand, counting down.
AGGAAATTTTAAGACATTTATGGTAAAATGCATGGTGATAATAATAAAAAAACATATGGAAAAATCGTACGTTCGCGACCCGTACGTTCGCGACCGGTACATAAGCCAATTAAATAAAAACCAAGAGAGATATTTTATTTTGTAAATACTGGATGGAGACCTACATAAATACACTTTTAAAATACATTAATCACTTTTGAAAATTCGTTCGTGACCACACGTTATAACTCTTATTATGAAAACTTAAACTAAATGAAATCCATCTTTTGTACTAAACATAGAGCTACCCAAATGCTATCGAATCGCAAAAAGGAAGCTAGGAAAAGTTTTGTTTCTATATTATTTCTACATCAAAAGCGTACGAACGTACGTTCGTGACCCCAGGAAATGCCCATATTTTAATTTAAAATATAAGCAGTAGCTTACAGCAGTCATATCGTTGGCTTAATATGCAAACCTGCTAACTCACTTTCAGCACATTTTACAGGAGAGAAAAAAAATTTTTTTTTTTCTATATGAAGCTTGATAGAAAATTAAAATTACAGTCAGTTTTACACACTTCAAGGCGTATCTTTCTCTACCACACGGCATCAAAATCTCAATTTACATAAAAAGTGGATTTAGAAGGTTTGCATATTAATACCTTGTGAATCCCCCAAATATTTACATAATTATACAAAAATAAACTGAGATAATTTTATTAGTTATTTCAAGGAGATCTTATTAAATAATCTTTAAAAAAAGTTATTTATTTTAAATGTTTAGGATTAAAGCGACTCTTTTCTTTGGTTTAACAAAATTTGACTTGGAAAATATTATTTCACTTATCGTAGATGAATGTCTAATTTCTCAGTCCTTTTCCAGGATTTCTCTAGACATATAAAATACTCCATTATGCCATTAAAGTTGTTTTAAATTTTTAACACTTCTAATTGTTTTGGTTAATTCTGCTAAAAGACTGATATGAGAAGAAACAAATAACTAAACACATCCACATAAAAAGTACGTAAAACAAAAAAAGGTGTTGGCAATCAAATATTTAACCCATTTTTCGCCACATTCATGTTGATCGATGATGAAGATAAAAAAACATTGAAAAATTTTAGTCATTGGTCGGCGGAAAATAGGTTAAAATGAAGATAACTGAACACCTTCTTTGTTTGTATTAAAAAATATTTTCTAAACAAATACATTTTGTATATGAGACGAAACAAAGAATTAAAAACACAAAAAAAAAAATATGTTACAATACTACAAAATATTGAAAATTTTGTTACTTCGGTTAATCGACTGAAATTAACCGGTTTAATCGTTAATCGAAAAAAGCCAATTTGAAATTAACCGATCAGTTAATCGGGTAGTAATTAATCGGTTAACCGGTTGACGGTTAACCGAATGAATACCCTAGTACATACCAATCAGCTTACTTACTATCAATCTTATCAAAGCTATTCGAAAAATATGTATTCCTTTTAAGTATAACTCTCTTTCTAAATGAACACGCAATCATTTCGGATTCCGAGCAAGGCATGGTACAGCATGTATCGAACAAGCGCATAAAACTGTTACCCAAATTAGATCAGCGTATGAGAAAAAGGAATATTGCTCAGCATTGTTTATAGATATTTCCCAAGCATTCGACAAAGTTTGGCATGATGGGCTTAATCATCAAAATAACACGAATGCTTTTCCACAAAACACTTACAAACTCCTTGAGAGATATCTAACTGGCAGGACATTCATGGTAAGATCAAAAAATAAATACTCCCTCCCTAGAAAATATCTTCTGGGTCCATCAAGACAGCATATTAGGGCCGCTACTGTATATAATATACTCAGCTGATACGCCAAAAAGCCCGAGCACACATGCTTCACATACGATACAGCGTTTATTAGTATTAACCAGGACCCAAAAGTTGCATCGCAGTAGCTACAGTCCCACATCAATGAACTAGAGGCCAGGCTAGAAAAATGGAGAATAAAGGTTAACCCGGAGAAATGTGATCACTTAACTTTCACGCTCAGAAGACAAACGTGCCCAGCTGTAAAAATAAATAACATTACTGTTCCTGTAGAAAATCATGTAAAGTACATGGTCTCGTCATATTGAAGCGAAATTAACGGCTATGAAACTTAAAGCAGCTCAACTACATTGGCTCCTCGGTCGGAACTCAAATTTGTCCTAAGACAACAATGTTCTCTTATAATGGGTGATTTTTTAGCTATTATCTTTTTGGCAACACTGGTTTAAACAGCTGATATACGTTTCGTGAAGATGTTTGTTTCACTGTCAAACATCTTCAGTTTGGTCTATAATTTAACCATGAATCGTCTTACAAACGAACAACGCTTGCAAATTATTGAATTTTATTATCAAAATGCGTGCTCTGTTAAGAAAGTTCATCGCGCGCTTCTTCCATTTTGTGGTCAGTTTAATCGACCCACTGAAGCGGCTATTCGGGCTATTGTGACTAAATTTCGCACCAAATTTACATTGTTGGACATTAAACCACCAACATCGCAGCTGTATCGGCCAGTGTTCATGATGACCATAAATTATCGATTCGTCGCCGTTCGCAGCAATTGGGCCTCTGTTACTCAACAACGTGAGATGATATCCAAATTTTTTTGCCCAAAATGCAAGAGCTTGACTTGCATGTAATGTGGTTTCAACAAGACGGTGCCACATGCCACACAATACGCTTAACAATGGACTTATTGGGAGGCGAGTTCGGTGAACATTTTATTTCACGTTCGGGACCGGTAAATTGGCCGCCTAGATCGTGCGATTTAACGCCTTTAGACTATTTTTTGTAGGGCTATGTTAAAGCTCATGTCTATACACACATGCCCGCTTCAGTTGACGCATTGGAAGACAACATTGAAGCATTTATTCATGGGATACCGGCCGAAATGTTAGAAAGAGTATGCCAAAATTGGACTAAGCGGATGGACCATTTGAGGCGCAGTCACGGTCAACATTTGCATGAAATAATCTTCAAACATTAAATTATATGGACCGTACTATCGATACAAATAAAGATTTCATGCATTTTTCTGAATTTTATGTGTTTTTTTTTAACTTTCCTATTGCTCTTAAAAAATCACCCGAGACAAGTCTATCATAAAACCAATATGGACATATGGCATCCAATTATGGGGTACGGCATGCGCATCAAACATCCAAAAGCTACGAAGAAGACAGTCTAGGAAATTAGGAAAAATCGTCCGCGCCCCATAGTAATGACATTATCCACAGAGATCTTAACATCCCTTCCATTCAGGAGGAAATTAAAAAGTATTTAGTCAAACCTATATATATAAAAAAAGAAGTATACACTTTGATGTCACCACTAACTGCAAAAACGGGTCGACCAAAAAAATCAGGGTACGTTGGGGACGAAAATGCACTCCATTTTCCACATTATGATTTTTTATTGTCACTTGAAAAGTTAGCAAACCATGTATCGTAATGTCTTATGTGTACAATGACATTCGGAAAAGGTCGTAAAGTATATTTCATAGCGCTAAAGGGCGTATAATAGTGCAAAACGGGTAAAAGCTCTCCTTTCCTATATTAACTATCTTATCAACCGATTTTCATGAAATTTGGCAGGCAAATAGTATAAAATCCGGAAGGAACTATATTCTTTAATTTTTATTATTTACGGCGTGAAATATGGCAAGAGGGGTAAAAGCTTCCCCTGCCTATATCTTCTTAACTAATCAATCGGATTTCTTATAATTTGGCTTGCCGACACTGTAACATCTAAAGGAACTTTAAGATATACGTTTTTTGGAAATATGAACCAACAATTAGGGCGTAAAATAGGGCAAAACGAGTAAAAGCTCCTTATACCCATGTCTTCTTAATAATTTATCCAATGACAGTTTCAATGAAGGAACTAAAGGCTATGCATTTTAACAATTACGGCGTAAAATACAGCAAAAAGGTATATATGATACCCTACACCAACCCTTCGTGGTCCTACGATTCGGCCAATTTTCAATAGGCTTGGTCCTTCTGCCAATAATAACCTATAAGCCAAATTTTATCAAGTTATTTTCAAAATCTCGACCTGTACTTTGCGCACAAGGTTACAAGGACGGCCAGCCAGCCAGCCGGACGGACATCCTTAGATCAACTCAGGAAGTGAATCTGAGTCGATCGATATACTTTAAGGGTGGTCCACGACCCATATTTTAAGGTGTTACACATATCATCACAAATGCATAATACCCTCTCCACTATTGTGGTGTGGGTATAAAAATAAAAAATATTTAGCATACGACAAATTATGTTTTATCTGTTTACTATATCTTCTTGGTTTAATACTTTTTGTTTATTTTGATCTTTAAAACCATTTTCGTTAAAACAAAATCTACAAGTGGCTGTTTAATTAGTTTTCAATTTATAAATTACTCTTAATAAGCATTTATTGTTTGCGAATTCTATGAATCATAATTCCATTAAACACACAAATAAGAAATTTGTTGCAGTTTCAATAAATTTTATTTGCTTTTGTTTTGTGTTTAAGCAAATAAAAAAGAATGTGTATAATGGGGTTTTTTTTGTTTTGGTCTTTTTAATAAATTTTTTATTACGTATGATTTTTTTCAGACATCATAAAAGTCAGTGACCTTTAAATTTTTAGTCAATGCTTCTTTTTTTATACGATTGTTTTACTTTTATTAAATTATTATTTTTAATATTTTTTTTTTAGATATTCGAACGATAACAGACAGCCGAATAATAAATCCCGTTCCCAAGCTCAGGGCATCTACAATAATGCATATTTTATGCATGCTGCCACTGCATTAGTTGGCAATGTTGTACAAATGCGTCTACGTTCTGGTAATATTTATGAGGGTGTCTTTCGGACGTTCTCTCACAATTTTGATGTGGCTCTTGAATTGCCATCGTGCATTAAATTGAGTAAAAATTCACCCGATGAATCGAAATCGGTACCAAATGTAATGATTTTCCCATATGATACGGTAGTGAGCATTTCAGCTAAAGATTTTGATTCTCAATATGCAACAGGTGGCAATTTTCAAACGGATGCTGCTATATCCGAGAAATGTAATGGTGAGTTGTCCTTCAAAAAATAATTTAAATATGGAAATTTAGAATTTTTTTATTTATTTAAAAAATGTTCTTTTTCAATTCTGTTACAGGTTCACGTTTCGAGGAAAAAGAACTGGAACCTTGGGATCCTGCTGGTATGAATGGCGATGTTGATATCGAACTAGAAGATTCAGCCAATGGTTGGGACCCCAATGATATGTTCCGTAAAAATGAAAATACATTTGGAGTTCAGTCTACTTTCGATGATTCTTTATCTTCGTACACTGTTCCTTTGGATAAGGTCGATTCTGAAGAGTTTAAAGAACGTGAAGCTGAAGCTGCAAAGTTGGCGGCTGAAATTGAAAGTAATCCCGCCTGTAGGGATCGTCTAGATTTAGAAAATGGCGACGAGGAAGCATTATTTGCTGCCGTTACTCGTCCAGATATTGAACGCGAACGGGAACGTGAGCGCGAAAGAGAACGTGAGAGAGAACGTGAACGAGAGCTTGAAAGAGAACGGGAGAGGGATCGCGAACGAGAGCGCGAAGAAAGAGAACGTGAGAGAGAGCGCAAACGCTTTGAACCGCCCGTTATGGCGGAGCGTTATATAACAAAGCCGACACGTTCGATTACCGGACCTCCACCACCGGTCGCCATGTCGTCACAAACTATGGGTTCTTCGACTCGTGGTGGCGGTCACGGCGGTCATGAACGTGAAGATCGTAATGATCGTATGATGGGTAACAATCAGTCATCTGTCTCCTCGATGGGTGGTCAGCCAAACTCTATGCAATCATCTATCAGCGGTATGGCAGGTGGTATGAAGGGTTCTGCTCCACCCTCTTCTCAGATGCCTCAGCAAGATGGCGGCAATAAGTATCAGGGCGGTAGTGGTTCCATGATTAAACGCAAACCCAATGCACCTCTTAATCAGAAAATGGTGCGTAATACCCCACCCCCTAGTAGTGGCGGCGGTGGTTCATCAGGTATGTCCCAGGGTGGTGGTGTCATGTCTCAGGGAGGAAATTCTGGTGGAGGTCAGAAGCAAATCATTTACAATGCGATGCCAATGCAAAATCCATCTCAATCTCAATCATCATATCAGCCTTATACACCTGCAACGATGCATGGTGGTCCCACTAATTATAGAGGTCCCTCGAAAATGAATGGTGATGCTGGAGGAAGAGGGGGTGACGGCAAACCAATGCCTCAAAGACCAATGCGCCAATATTCTGGATCTTCATCAAACTCGTCAATGAACTATAACAATGATAATCAGAATCAAGGCAGACACACGCAACATGGACCTCCTCATAGTGGAGGACAAGGTGGCAACAGTAGTTCGCCTCCGTTGCAGTCGGGAGGAGGTCCACATGGAATGTCGGGTCCACCGACTAATCAACAACCGCCACCTCAGCCACAAAGGCAAATGCGTTCGCGTGAAAACCAAATGCAGGATTTGAGACAATTCGGTCAAGATTTTCAACTGGCCAACACTTCATCCTCGCCGGGTCCTCAACCTCAGCAACAAGGTGGTTCGATGTCACAATCACAGCAACATATGAACATTAACAAAGGTCATCAGCCGCAGCCATCAGTGTCACCACCACAACAGCAGCCACCACACATGCAGCAGCAACAACATGTGACTGGCCATCCATCGCAACATGTTGGTATGCAGCATGTGCCACAGCAACATCATGCTGGACCACCACAGCAAAGTCAGCAAGCCCATCATGCAGGCCCACCACAGCAACAGCATTATGTGCCACCACCACATTTGCAACAGCAGCAGCAACAACATGGTCCACCACCACATTTGCAGCAGCAACAAAATTTGCCTCAACCACAACAACAGCAGCAACAACAGACACAAAAACAAATGCAACATGTACCACAACATGCCGCAGGACCAGCATCAATGCCAATGCAACATGTGCCACCACAACAGCAAGCCCTACAACAGCAACATGTGTCACAGCAAACACAACAGCCACAGCAACACATAATAACAGAACAAACCACACAAGTAACACAAACAAATACAGTTGGCACTTCAACTCAACAGCAGCCAACCATCACACAAAATGTTACACCAACTGGCACTGGTCAGACCAACAACCAGCAACAACAAACTTCTCCGCCAGTTGTGCTCGATACCAATACACCCAATCAACAACAACAGCAGCAGCAACAAATGCAAACACCCATTACAAAAACAGATGCCTCTGGAACCCCGGTGTCGGCAACGAACAGCAGTTCCACACCCACAGATAAAACAACACCACCCTTAAGCAATGCAACCTCTTCGGTCACAACTGGTTCGGCCTCGAGCACAGCACCTCTCGTAAAAAAGACACATGTCCTTAATCCCTCAGCAAAACCTTTTACACCTCGCAGTCCCAGCACTCCAAATCCATCTCGGCCTCATACACCCCAAACGCCAGTCACTATGACAACAATTTATACACAGAGTCCCTCTATGCCAGCAGCCGGTGGACAACAAACTCCAATCTATATGATGCCAGGACAGCAACCGCCAACCGCATTTCATGCTCCCGGTCACCCACAGGCCACTCAGCAGCCACGTATGAGAAGAGGAAATTATGGTAAGTTTTGTTTTCTGCGTCTTTGGTTGCAATTCAATTTTACGTTAAAATAAAAGGATTCGAGTTATGAGATAAATCGATATATTTTTGGGATTTGCATGCGATTGGAAATGCTAGTTAGACAGGTCATGGTTTTAAGATAGTATCGCAGTAGCAAACCGATTTATAATAGAGAAAAAAAGCGAGTAAGAGTGCTTTATTCGGCTATATCAAAGCTTATATTCATTTCACAATGGTGCGATAAAAACAAAAAGTTATATAAATTGAGGGGGGGGGGGTTAAGGCCATGATGGCATTAATCATTGAGAGGTAAGGTCATATTTAAAATTTTGCGAAATTAGAGATATAGCCATATTTTTTTTCGCAAATGAGAGATAAAGCCATATTTTTTCAGAAAATTGCTATGCATGGTGTAAACATTCTGTAAAAGGGAAAATCTTTAGTTATCATTGAAAAACAGTTTTTTATTCTTGTGACGCACGCAGGAAAACTTTATTCAGCGAAGCCACCTGCCGCGTCCTACTGGAGGAAAAAAACCCTAAGCACGGCCGTCATGCAGAAAAACTTTAGTATGCGAAGCCAGATTTCAATATTTAACTTTAGTGTCTCCGGAACTGAAATGAGAGATAAAGCCGTTTTCTCATATTGCTAATGTGAGCTAAGGCCATGATGGCTTTATCTCCCATTCAAATGAAAAAAAAAAAACAAAAAAAGGCTTTGTCTCCCTATTGAATGAGAGATAAAGCCATCATGGCCTTAAATACCGTTCTTTACATATAAATATGTAAATCTGTTTGGTGCTACGCACACTTCTCCAGTCCCAGCTTAATTTTTTCGGATGCTATCTGTTGATAACCAAGATGCTTTTACCTGATTTGTAAACTTCGGCTCTTGCCGTTCTCCAGATACACAAAAGTCTATAGTGTCCTTGTATGGGAAGTGTCACGCCCACTTATCCAATCCCAACCATTTTTTTCAGAAGGAAAAATTGTGTATTGATAACACTGTGCAAGAAATTGACACTTTTTTTTGAGACAAGCCCGGCACATGGCGATTTTACATAATTCGGGTACGCTGAATCCAGTGGTGCTCGCGGTTTTTTTTAGATTGGCTCTGGTTTGGAGATATACCGTTATTTCGAAAATGGAGGAGATTGCACAACATATATTCGCGTTACTCAAAAACGGTTTAGTTTATTGAAATTACTAAAGTAAACCAAAATTCCGCAATAAAGAAAAGTAAATTTTTTTTCTAAAATGAGCAGTCGTTTTTGAAACATATTTTTTTTTTTTGAAAAAAAAAATGAATTTTTTTTGCCAAAATTTCGAAATTTTTGTTTTTTAAAAATTCATAAAAAATTAAAATAAAAAAATTCAAATGCAGCTAGGCTTCTAATTTTTTGCAGACATATAAAAAAGCTGCAAACAAAACAAGCCATAAATGATTAAAATCTCTTGCCAACTTTTGATACACAAAAGTCGAAATTTTAATTAATTTAAAAATTTCATTGACTATTTTGTGTAGGAGCTCCCTTAAGGAATGATCAACTGCTTAGACAAATTATTCTTTTGTATTAGTTGTTCGGGCGTGAGCGTGATTTCAACAGATAGATTGACAGAAAAACATAAGGATATTCAAAGTTGTGGGACTTTATTCTCTTTTAGAATGAAAGCCAAAAGCAAAACTTGTTCAACCATGCCAAAGCATTTGCTGAACAAATTGTACGTACCATACTTATGTATGTAAGAATAATCTTGGTTCCAAATTGTTTTTAATTTGTCTAAGTCCCAATTCACACTGTGGACATTTCTTGCCGGACAGAAAAAGTTTGTTGGCGAGAGAGGCAAGAAGTAAAGTGTGTCACGCATACAGCGTCGCTCCCTTACCAACAAACTTTTTCTGTCCGGCAAGAAATGTCCATAGTGTAAATTGCGACTTAGCAGTTGCTCATAAAGATCACGGTCGGTGCAGAAGGATTGAGGTTATAGATCCAAATATAGACCAACTCCATTAAAAAATTGATATTTTTATTCTGTTTACACAGTATTTATTATTTAGAAGTTTTAAACCAACATTTTACGCACCGGAACCACTCGGAGTTCAACGAACAAGGATTGTCAACTCAGCAACACCTGATTCAACAATTCAGGTCGCGCTGCTACAGCAACAACAAAAACAACTATTAATACCCACACTACCATGGAGAGGGTATTATGCCTGGAGCACATACTTATACATAAATGTATCTTTAAGACACACATTTCAGTATACCGAACAATTTTTTGTTGGAATAGAGATTTTGTAAACATTCGCGCCTATCGTGAATAAAAAGTGAACCGTTTTTCCCTCGAAATTTTACTTTTAACCATTAATTTTTTAGGAAAAACGGAACAAATTTCATGGGAAATTTTATTCACAATAGGGGTGATTAAATTTAGCAGATTCGGCACAGTAGATTATTATATCATTCTTACTTGTTTAATTTTTCTTTGTTTTGATAAATTTTCACGAATATTCTTGCGAATCAAAGTTTCTTTACGATAGAAAATGATCAATTATACTAACATAATTGCTTATTTTTTAATTTGCAGGACCCATGACACCATCACAAATGCACGCCTCAGCAGCAACAGGTCAACCATTGTTGGCTACAGGACCATTACAAACACAATTCATACCGTATCCGCAAACACCACATGGAACACATTTCCAATCACAGCCTTATGGGGCACCGATGGTAAGTTTCTAAGCCATATAATAAATAATAAATAAAACTAATAGAGATTGTGTTAAATAATTTTCAAAAACTTTCAGGTACGAATGTATGAACCGCAGCAATTGCAATTTTTGACGCAAACACCACCATCAACTACCCCCTCGCCGGGTCAACCACATCAAACGTTCCATCCACAGCCACAACCTTCCCCTGCTGGCGGGGGACCTCAGCCAACATTCGCCCCCCCTACCCAAGCATCATACCATGTTGTGTGCCCCCTAACAATACATCCCTCACAATTAATGCCCAGCCCCTATTATCAGGCAGCGGCGGGGCAACATCCTCAACAACTGATTCAGCCACATTTGATAATGCCCCAGCATCCGACCCAGTAGGGGAAGTTTTTAGGCAAATTGTGTGTTCGTAATTAAAACAAATTTCTTTTCATTATTAACAAAATTTTTCATAAAAAAGAACTTAAAAAAGAAATAGAAGAAAAAAAAAGTATTAGAAGCCGATTAAGATGAAGAATTAAAAAAAGATTTTTTAGGTTCACGAATATAAAAGGAACAAAAAGAAGACAAAAAATTAACGAAAAAATGATGTTGTCCCTCTTTTTTAAGTAATAACTTTGTTAATAACGTCTTTTTTAAATTTTATTATTTTTTTTGTTCATTAAAACATAAAAACAAAACAAAAAGCATACAAAATGTGACGTGGTTAATGAAACTTCTGTGAATGTGAATTTTTGCCTGTTTAAAACTTAAAAAAAAAGCAAAAACATAAAATATAATATTGTGAAAATCACACATTAAAAAACATAAGAAAAGTCAAATCAAATATCCAAATGATTCTTTGCAACAAAAATATTTTCCATTTGTGTTCCCTTTAAGCTCGCCGCCCCTTTTACTATTTATAAATTATTTCTATTTTCCCAATCATCCATTTCCAGTTAAATGTTTTTATTAGTTTTTGTTTGTTTGTCCTTTTCCAAGTCATTTTCTGTTTTTTCTCTCACACACTTTATTTTCAGAAAGTTTAAAAGAGAAACATACATATTTGCTCATTTTTAGATATTGAAAAGGTTTTTTCTCTTTATCTTTTCCTGCCAGCCTCAGACTGTTTTGTTTAATAAATGCATTATTATTTTGTTTTTTTTTTCTTTTACAATTATTATTTTTAATGTTGTCGCAAATAGTTAAACAAAAAAACAAAAAAAAAAAAAAAAAACCTCATATAAATTCATTTCTAAATAACTAATAAGAACACGAGTAAGCAAACTTAGATGTACAAGAATTTTATAAAATCCTTTATTATGTTCTGTTTAGGAATTCAATATAAAATTTAACAAAATTCTTTTATTGTAAAGAAATCATATATGTATAAGATTAAGATCGAGAGATTCGCATTTGGTGCCGTGTTATAATATTTGGGGAATATAATTTCCATACTTCTAGAGGGAAAGATAAATTCGAAAATTTTTATTTTATCGAACATGCGAATGTTTGTTTTTAAAAATTAAATAAGCATCAAAATAATTTTGTTGATTTTTTTATACGGAAATTTAATTTTTCAAAAGAACAAATTCTTTTTATAAAAATTTGTATATCCCTAAAAGTATGTTATTTTTTTAATTTTTCTTTTTTTGTGACACCTTGTTAAAATTCTAAATTTTAATAGTACGCAAAACATTGTGTAGTCGTTTTTATTTTAGAAATGTTAAAAGATATGAAATCCAATGTTTTTAAGAAACCAGGATACAAAGGGATGTCTCGGTTGAAAAAAAGTTTCGAAAATTGCAAAGAAGAAATAGAAAAATTGTATGCTCTATTACGGCTTACAACTCAAATCATCAACTGCTAGTGAGGAGTTTAAAAATAAAGAATATATTTGCGAGCTGTTTTCACCAGCTTAATATTCATAAAGCCCTTTAATTTGCCTCAGCATTTTGATGTTATTGAGGTTAAGCAAATTGCACTGAATTGTTTTTATGGCGGACTTAAAAATAAAACTAAAATTGTCAATATCCGGACTAAAAGTCTTTATGATTAACTTTCTGTAATTTATATTTATGAAAGGAAAATTCTAAAAATAAACACTTTATGTGTTAATTTGGTGGTATTACATTAAACTCGCAGAAGAGCTGTTTTGTAAAATGCAATCGCTAGACTCTTGGAAAGTTCAAAAAGCAACAGTATATTAAAGTGATGTGATCTTTTTATTCTAAACCAAACTTTTCCGAAGTTGTTTAATGATCAATAAATTTGAATTTTTTTTAATTAATACGTACTAGAGAGCTGCGCAAAAGGTTTTTAAAGTTATGTTTTATATTTCACTCTACTTCCAACCAATCAGGTATGTGATGAAAATCGATCGATTTCAAAACGAACGTTTTTAAAAGGTGTGATGAATTTCGAAGGATTTTAAAATCTATTTCTGAATTATAGTCTTAAATTTTCGTTCAGAATGCACTTCAGTTAACGTATATAATATAAAATTTGAAAGAATAAAGACTGAAAATAAAAGGAATATGCATTTAAAATCCATTTTAAAAGATACTAAAAACGATATTTTCGGTTTCAAATCGTATCGTTTTTAAAATCGATTTCCATCACATACCTGAATATATTTCAGTGGTAACAAAAATAACAAAACATGACTCGCTCTAAAATAAACCGAGCATCATTCGAAAATTTTTTCTGTACAGCTTTGTTAAGGTGGAAGTACATAACACGCGTTAGTGCGCGCGCGCTCTGTCGTCTTCTGCCAAAAAAAGTTAAACTAGTGTATTTTCATAGAACAAGCTACATGCAAAATATTTTGACGCGTTATTAATATAAAAAGAATAAATTCAATAAAATAACAAAATCTTTATATACTTTCGAACCCGTTTTTAATGCACAAATAAGTAAACAAATAAAAAACAGCTGACAGGAATGGCTTTTGTAACGCATGTTGTGTAACTTGCAATTTTTTACGCGCTAAAGTTTTTAAACGCACGATACTCGTCGACGAACTAACGCGTGTTATGTACTTCCACCTTTAGTGCTTGTGTTATCAAAATAAGAAGAGCATCAACAGAACCGACAATGAAATAAATAAACGGTAAATCATAACAAAAGCATCGAGTACAATAGAACACATACAAAACATGTAAAAATTATGAAACAATTGTGTAATTAAATATGTAATTGCATTTAGGACAGTTTAAAATGAATATACTTTCCTAAAAGCATCAATCTTTGCTAATAGTTATCAATTTACATGACGATATTCATAAAAAAACCCAAAAGTTTCTCTCAATGCAAGTTTGTCTTTGGTTTTTGTACACAATGTTTTGAATGTTCTATTTTATCTTTGTACGTGTAGGCCTAGAATTTACCATCAATTATGAATTATGAATAAATGTTCCCGGGTAGTTTTACCCCTTCTCGCATTCTTACAATTGACTTTAAAGAGGAAAAACTCTGGGAACTTTTATTTATAATTGGGTTGCATATGTCCCATATGAACTCACTCACTATCTCATATAAGGAGTTTTTTTAGAGGTATAGAACTTCTTTAAAAAATTAAACAACAAATTCAATGGAATGACCTTTATTAGCCCTAACATTTTTAAAAATAAAAAAATCGCTCCAATTTGCATCACTTTTTCTAGCACATCCGGTCTTTTCGCATCAAAGGTGTCAAATTACACAAGTGAGGTGGCCAATTCACAGGTTCATTTCTTGAGATAATACGGTCACCAAACGTTTGACTCAACATGATGAAGTGAATATTTCATGCGCTGTATGGCATGTTGCGCCGTCTTGTTGGAACCATTTCTCCTCCAAATGATTTGCAATGACATGAGAAATAAAAAAATCACGAATCATTTACCTGGAGCCTTCGCCATTCACGGTAATGTAGGCACAGGGTTTGGATTTAAAGATAAATGGGTCGATGATGCCTTTGGCGTGTAAGCCGCACCAAACAGTGATTTTTTTAGGATGTAATGGAGTCTCAAGAGTGTCATGAGGATTGTACTTTCTCCAAAAACGACAATTCTGCTTCTTTATATACCCTTAAAGCTAGAAATGAGCCTCATCTCATTCCAGTTGATTCTCAGCCCATTGACCGAACACACCGCGAAGTTGATGGTCCGCTGACATTAATACTTGCATCAGTTGGATCTTTTATGGATATATGCGAATTTCTTTCCAAAACATTTTCCCAGTATTAGACGGGCAGATACCAAGTTTCAAAGAACGGCATCGGATCCATAAATTCGGGTTCTCTGTCACACTCACGTTACAGCTGCGAAGGCTTTTTCTGTATACATGCCGCGTAATGCGCACCGTAAACTTGATGGAGTGCTCTATAAGTTTGACTAACAGAGCCCCAATTTTGGGCTACATCATAACGCGTTAACGTTATGGTGTAGGCTTTGCATGGTGATTAGCCAAAATATACTAAAAAAAAGTCAAACGCACTTCATTAGTATGACAGCTAGTTTTACAGTTATCCCTATCGGAAGTTCTATACGTCTAAAGAAACACCCTTTAGATCTTTATTAGAAGCTTTCAATTTGAATTTAGCATAATTTCATTAACATTACTGCAATTTAAATTCTCAGAATTCTATAACTGGAAATCTGAGGTTTCGGAACGATTAAAACTGAAAATTTTGTTTTCAGTATCTCTAAATTTGTTTTGTCTATATTCTTTAAAACCATTTTTTTTATATGTTATTGAACTACTATAATTCAGAAAATGAGTTAAAAATCGCTCGAAATTGATCACATCTTTTTAAAAGGCAATCACATGCCGGATAGTTAAAATTTCGAAGAAAATATATGTAATATTTATACATATATAACATGATCAAGCGAACGATAGACCGTCCTGTGGTATAAAAAATGTTATCGGGGGACCTGCCATATCAAGCTCAAGGAATTGAGCTTCTTCCACAGGGTGGCTTCAAAGACTTCTTGGACAAAGCGGAGTAGGGCTTGCTCGACAATTAAATATGTGGGGTGATTTGTCATGAGCACCCTGCCCACATGCTGGGCATAAATTGGGAACGGCACGGTCTATGCGGGACCAGAAGGCAGTAAGCCTGTTGGTCCATTCTGATCTTAGTTGTGCCAGTACGACTCTTGTTTTACGCGGCAGAATCATTATAGTGTCTGCTATAGGCAATGGGCGACCTGCAAGTACGACATTCATGCAGTATCCTGCTACCGAGGAATTGGTGGTGTCTATAAACTCTGCGAAATTTCTATTATAATAAAAACGACATACTTACATTTTTTTTAAATAAGTAAAGTTTTCCAATAAAAATAAAACAAATATTTAGTAATAAATGTAATAATTATTTTATAATCTTCATTCCATTAGATATTTTTTTTAAATAAAAATTGATAATTATTGTTTTTGATCATTATTGTGAAAAAATTACACTAAATTAATTAAATTTTTATCCACATCTTTATTCAAAAATGTTTAAGGCTTTTATAAGTTTCTTAGTACATCTAATTAATTATTCTTAAAACAAAGCGAAAAAAAATATAATTTTTTTTGAAAAAAGGAGCAAAATAAAAAGAAAAAATAAAATATTTAAAATCAAATATGCGTGTAATTATAATAAAAAAAAAAACGTAAAACAAAAAAAGAAATAACATTTGGTATTTTTATTTAAATATACATATGTATGTATGTACCAGAGAAAGCCAAAAAGTTATATTTTTAATACTTATAACCTATTCATACGCCACATAGCACGAGTACAGACAGGTATGAATACCAATAAGTATGAACAAAAACAAGTTTGTATAGCGACCGGTACGAGTATGATCAAACAGGCATGCGCATGGATAGTCGTATGCATGCGTATGAGTATAGGCATGTATCGATGAGTATCGACAAGTAACTTCAACAATTCGTATGGTTATTGTAAAGCAAGCACTGTAGCCAGGACCTTAAAATTTTTGATGCAGAAAAGATAATTATATTTTAAGTATTTTCCAAAACCAGCAAAACAAATATAGCACTGATTAAAAAAGAATTAATTAATTTTTGTAAAAGCAATATTAAAACATAAATATTTTCTATTATTATAAAATTATGCTTCTATTAACAATAATAAAATATAATCTTTTTTACGAAAGGGGATTTTTATAAAAAGAAAGCTATCAGCTATTTTGGGATCTGTTCTGTTTCTTTTTTTATGTTTCCAGCTAAAGAGAAAACTCGTTTTGATGCTGGGCTTCAGGAGTTGATATAATTCTTGATTTTTGTATAGACAACCGTGGGTATCTTGTGGAGTTGCTTTTCCACCATTTACGTGATGTTGTAGTCTTCTGTTAGGCTAACATTTTCGTTGGCATGCTGATCGACTTCAGCCTTTAAATTTTAAACATTTTAAAACGTCTTAAAATGCAACTGCCAACAGATAAACACCTCAAAGTCATAATATGTATGTATGAATTTACCTGTGATATCTCATTTATTCAGGGGTGTCATAGAAACCGATCTTATCGGTATTGGATTTGAAACCGACAAAAAAAATACGTTGGTGTCATGAAATCCAATGTTGTCGGTTTTTTGTTCGAACTACAATTTGTGTCGGTTTTAGGAGTCACAGAAACCAATGTTATCGGTTTTTTATTGAAAATAAACCAATCAGCTTACAGGTCTTGTTTTTTTTTTAATTAAAAACCCATATTTTAACAATATTTTAGCACAAAACTCAAAAATTACAAAAATAACAAATCCGACTTATTTTCATGACACCAAATGAAACCAAAAACCGACAATAAGCAAAACCGACTTGGATTCTATGACACCCCTGATTAATTCCGAATATTCGATTTATATATTTTTGTGGTATTCGGTAACTTTTTGTGTTTTTATTAAGAACTATTCAAATAAAACGACGTATCTTAATTTGCATCCATTTTCCAAGATTTTCCTAAAAATAGTTTTTTCTATTTATATAAGAACGCAGATCTTAATATTCCGAAGATTTTTGTAAAGTCAACAATTCTTTTTCAATAAAATTTTGTTGAATTTTACTCAAACGATTTTGAAAAAAAGGATTTATTAGTGATTCAGCAATAGAGCATTTCCATTTTATTTCACCGGTAAATTTCTCGATCGTGTCCGATTTCAATAAAATTTGGTGAGTGTGTAAAGTAGTGTATGTGTGTAAGAAAAATGATTTTTTTTTTTTTTTTTTTTTTGAAAATTGTGGCAACACTATACCTTTGAATAACTGAAAATTTTGGGTTAGCGACCTCACTCTAAAGTT
Source organism: Pollenia angustigena (assembly GCA_930367215.1). Taxonomy (NCBI): domain Eukaryota; kingdom Metazoa; phylum Arthropoda; class Insecta; order Diptera; family Polleniidae; genus Pollenia; species Pollenia angustigena. The sequence goes on along the minus strand of OV884056.1, from coordinate 93,399,074 downwards.
CATAACTTTTGTTGTGTAAAAGATATTAAAAAAATTCTTTTTGCATAAGAATGGTATACAAATAGGGTTTTAGAAATTAAAGAAAAAAATTAAAAAAAAACTTTTTTATAAAAAAAAAAATAAAAAAAAATTTAAAATTAGATTTTTGAAATGATTACCCCCTAAAATTTCAGAGTGGTAGCACTTAAACTTTTCAAGATATGTAGAGCTATGTAGTTACTACAATATACATACTAACAATTGAATTATTTTTTTTATTCAATTCCTGCACAACAAAACAAAAAATAAAAAATTCAATAGATGTAAAAAAAAAACAAAAACAATTTCTTTAAAGAGAGAAAAAATAAAGAAAAAATTAATTATTAATTTAAAAAAAATACAAAATTTTATACAAAACAAAAAAAATAAAACCAAAATAAATAATTTAAGGAATAAAAATAACGAATAAACAAAAAAAAAATAAATAAAAACAAAAAAAAAAAACAATGAACAAGTTATAATTTAAAAAAAGGGTTTAAAGTTGTAAATTTTTTTTTATCCATGTTATTATTATTTTATGTTCACTTATTAATAACCTTAATAGGTTCTACAAATTCCACAGAATTTGAAAATGTTTTGGCAACTAGCCAAGCAATAGCCTGTAGCAACCAGTAAAATAACATTTTCTTGATTACATATCTCTACTTTTTTTTTGATATCTTGAAAAGTTTAAGTGCTACCACTCTGAAATTTTCAGGGTGGTTAGAGAACATATGTGGCTATTTGCATAAAAAAAATAAAAAAAATTAAAGGGGGTAATCATTTCAAAAATCTAATTTTAAATTTTAATTTTTATTTTTTTTTTTATAAAAAAGTTTTTTTTTAATTTTTTTTTTTTAATTTCTAAAACCCTATTTTTATACCATTCTTATGCAAAAAGAATTTTTTTAATATCTTTTACACAACAAAAGTTATGAACTTTAGAGTGAGGTCGCTAACCCAAAATTTTCAGTTATTCAAAGGTATAGTGTTGCCACAGTTTTCAAAACAAAAAAAAATCATTTTTCTTACACACATACACTACTTTACACACTCACCAAATTTTATTGAAATCGGACACGATGGAGAAATTTACCGGTGAAATAAAATGGAAATGCTCAATAACAAAAAAAATTTCTGGCAACACTTATGAAAAACAAATTAAAAATGTTTGAAGTAATGATATACCTATGGGTGTATGTGGATATGAAATACAATAAGTATGACAACATACATTAATGAAATCAAATGCGCAGGGATATACACAAGTATGAAAATAAATAGATACGAGTACGCACAGGTATTGAAAATGTTCGATATGTGCTAGAGTACGGCTGAGTTCCTGAACATCATAATACTTTGCAGTCAAAGTCAAAAAAGTATCATAGAGTTTAACTATCGGGCATGTTCTGACAATCGCAAAACGCTTAACATTGGCAATTCTGAATTAATATCGCAAATTAGGTGATCTGTAAATCGCAATAGCAAGTAGTTTGGCGACTTCAAATTGCGAAAGAGAACTAGAATATTTGTAAAAAAAACTATGGCAGATCGCAAGCTAAACGCATGAGTTTAAGAACACCATAAAATAAATCTGGCGTTTTGCGATTTCAAATCGTGCGATTGTCAGAACATGGCCGTATATCTAGTTTGATTATTGTGTACGCATCGATATTGTTTTTAGTGAACTTTGGTACAGATAACATTGTAAAATTTTTCACGGTTGCTTGGTAGAAAGCACTTAAAAAAGCGAGTTGCTTTGCAACTGATGTTTTGGAACTCACCCTACTTTAATTTTTTTATACCTATTGTCTTTCTCTGGTATGTAGATATTACAATTTGGTTGGTTACATAAAACTTATCATGTGGACAAATATTTTTAGGTTAAAATAGTTTTGCAATGAATAAATAGTGACGTTCCTAATTAGTAATGTGGCTATTTTGTTGAACTGTTTAGGGATTTTAATCTAAATTTTGATATTTTAATTAGGCTAAAGTTCATCAAATTATTTTTATGAAGATATGAATTTTACAACATTAAATTAATTGATAATTTTTGGTTGCAATCGAAACATGTAAGGGAAACCTGTCCGTGAAAGGCTGGGGTCTAATCACCGCATTCGATACTATCGTATCGAATAAACTATCGAATGTTTTTGCAAACGATAGACTAGGGAATGGTAAATCGATTTCGATTCCAATCGAAAATCGATATTGTGGTAAAAAAAATCGATTTTTTGCAATCGAATTTACGTATGCGATTTTATACTGAAATCGATTATTGGGCTTTTAAAATCGATTTTTTTATTTTTATCGAAATTTTGGCAATTTTAATCTTAATTAAATCGATAAATTATGGGCATGCACAATAGAACTTATTTTTTTTTGTGCGTACATACGTCTTAGTATCCTTGATATACTTCCAAGGACTCTGTGAGCGATATTTAAATCTAGTTATAAAAGCAGAGTGAACAACAAAAAAGTATGTAATTTTTCCTAACAAATACGAAGTTACAAGGAAATGTCTCTGCATCTTTATGGCATCAATGACATGCAAACGTGTTTTTTTTAACTAACTAACTAAAATAGTAACTTAGCAAAGAAACAGTCGCCACCGATCAGGAACTACTGTAATAATCCTTTGAAATACTATCCATACATTCAGGCTTGTCACAGAATTAAATCCGATCAAAAGTGATTTCGTTTAATGTAAAGCAAGATACGAAATCACTTCCACTTTCGATCGGAATTAATTTATGTGAAAGGCCTGATTGACTACAGAAGAACACAATTTTAATATGTAAAATGTACATTAGGGTGGGTCGAAAAAAAGTCGTGCCAGTCACCCCCTAGAATGAAAGATATGTCAATGAAGTTTCAAAAACAGGAAAATTTTTTTTGCCACGCCCCAAAATACAGCACTTTTGGTTTTTTATATGAAGCGCTGCCATTTAAAGTCCGATCTCATCATATCGCATATCGTTGTTCATGACTTGATAGTGGCTTCATTTTTGATGACTTTTCAATCCGACCTGAAGTTCTGGGCGCCACTTATGCCATTTCGAATCCTTCCCCCAAATGTCCAATTTTTTTGACAGTCCAAGAAAGTCCTTATAAAACTACGTATGTATAGATTTAAATATGCTCACTTTTATGACACGCCTCCAAATTAAGCCCCTTTTTTCTTTTTCACATACATACTCACCCCTAACGCGAATGTTATGGGAATATGATATATGGGATCAAACCTAAATTCCCATCCCCAACAAATCGGTATCGCAAATATTTTGGGAGTAAAAATTTCTATTGTGAATTATTTGTCAGTGCTTTGTAAACAAAAGTCTCTATTGTGAGTAACTTGTCAGTGCTTGTATTGTGAAAGAAAAATATACAAAATAAAATACTAATAAAAATATAATAAATAAATAATAAAAGGAAAAAGTAATTTAATTTAGTCCTACTTAAGAATACAAACTGAAATTTACATGTTCCCTTCTCGTTCACATCAACACTTGTTGGGAATTTATTTATTAAAAAAATTCGCGGGAGTAAACATTGGCGATGCCAAATTTTTTAGGTTTGGAAATTCATTCCCAAAAAATTTGTTATGGGAATCACTCACAATACGAAATAAAAAAATATGGGAATATTTTCATGGGAGTAGTTGTTTGCGATAGGGGTGACTACATTAAACCAAGTAGAAGCCAATACAAACCAAAAAAATTATCATCAGTCACGCCCTAGAATAAAAGGTGTATTTATTAATGCCCCTATTGCGGTTCTCCACTCAACTCAGTTTGGTCGTGTTGGAGTCAACCCAACTTATGCACAACCAAACTCATTTTAGGTATTGTGATACTCAACTGTTTTTAGTTGAGTTTGCTTTAAAGTTGCCAACTTAAAATATCGATTTGCCAACTTTAAATATAACGTTTGACAAGTGAAAATTTTATAAAATTAAATAATTTTTTAAACTAAAAGTATTTCTAATTGTTGTGTTGAATAAAAAGAATTGATCAGGTATGTTCTAGGTTTCGACTCGAATTGAAAACGAAAAATTTTTTTAATCCGCATAATTCATAAATTGGTGTTCTCAAATCCGCATGTTTTTGTGTATTCGAAGTTTTTGTTCGAAAAAACTTTTTTTTGGACTAAAGATCGCTAATTTGCTAACCGCAGCATGATAGCAATGTTTAATATTTTTTTAAAATCGTGAAAGCTGTAAAGAATCACAGGAAGAAATAGCTTCTTTCGCGAACATGGCTAAAATTCGCGAAAAATTGCAAACTTTTAAACAAACACTAAAATTTATTTGAAACCGCTAAATCGGTAAAGAAAAACAAAATGTCGGCAAATAACAAAAAAAAATTGCAAAAATAGCGAAAACTCTCGTAAATTTTTAATATTTCAAACCAGCCATATAATTGATTAAAAGTCCCTAAAACTATAAGGAGTGGCAAAAATTAGGTAAAATTGCTAAATTCGCGGAAATGCGCAAAAATTTGCTAACATCGGCATGATAGCAAAGTCTACTATTTATTATAAATCGTTAAAGCTGTAAAGAATCAGAAAACTTACTAAAACAAATCGCTTCTATCGCAACCATGGCTAAAATTCGCGAAAAATTGCAAAATTTTAAACAAACCAAAAAACTTATTTGAGATCGCTACATCGATTAAAAAAACAAATTGTCTGAAAAAGAAGATTTTAAGCTAAAAAAAAAAAAAAAATTCGCGAAAAATTGCAAAATTTTAAACAAACCAAAAAACTTATTTGAGATCGCTAAATCGATTAAAAAAACAAATTGTCTGATAAAGAAGATTTTAAGCTAAAAACAAAATTTATTTTTTTGTTAAAAATGTTATCAAATATTAGAATAAAAGTCGATTCGTTTTAATTTCACCAACCCATTACTACTCTAATTGAAATCGAATAAAAACTTGTGGATGTGAAATGCAGAACACCAAAAATGCTAAAGTAATCCACTTTCGAGTGGATTCGGATTCTAGAACACACCCGATGTTCTAGGTTTCGACTCGAATTGAAAACGAAAAATTTTTTGAATCCGCAAAATTCATAAATTGGTGTTCTCAAATCCGCATGTTTTTGTGTATTTGAAATTTTTGTTCGAAAAAAACATTAGTTGAACTTAAGATCGCTAATTTGCTAACCGCAGCATGATAGCAACGGAGAATATTTATTAAAATTTATGAAAGCTGTAAAGAATTACAGGAAACAATCGCTTCTATAGCGAATTCCCAAAAATTGCAAACTTTTGAACAAACAAAAAAATTTATTTATAATCGCTAAAATGGTTAAAAAACCAAAATGTCGGTAAGTAACAAAAAAAATTTGCAAAAAAAGCGAAAATTCGCGAAAAAAATTTTATTTCAAACAAGCCATAAAATTGATTAAGAGTCCCTAAAACTATTAGGAATGGCAAAAATTCGTTAAAGATTGCTAAATTAGCGGAAATTCGCAAAAATTTGCTAACAGCGGCATGATGACAAAGTCTACTTTTTATTATAAATCGTTAAAGCTGTAAAGAATCAGAAAAATTACAGGAACAAACCGCTTTTATCGCGAACATGGCTAAAATTCGCGAAAAATTACAAAATTTGAAACAATCCCAAAAACTAGTTCAAGATCGCTAAATCAATTGAAAAAAAAAACAAATTGTCGGAAAATAACATAAAGAGCGTTAAAAAATTAGCTATAATTACATCAAAATTAATAAAAAAGTCGATATTTAACTTTGGGTTAGTTAGGGCCTTTTGCGTTTTAGGTAACGATATATTTTTGATTAAATTGGATAAAGACCGTTCTAAACTAAAAACTAGATCTTTTTTTTGGTTAAAAATGTTATCATATATTATAATTAAAGTCGATTCGTTTTACTTTCACGAACCCCTTACTACTCTAATTGAAAACGAATAAAAACATGTAGATGTGAAATATAGAACACCAAAAATGCTAAAGTAATCCACTTTCGAGTGGATTCGGATTCTAGAACATACCCGTATAATTGATATTAGTGTCAATTTATTTATGTTGATGAAAAAGAAAACTCTTGTATGAATGCTCTACATACAAGAAGACAAATTCGTGATTAGTCCAACCCTCTTGAACTTTCCAGTGCCAAGTAAGAATTCCTAATAAGTAACGAAACTTTCTTGTGCCGGATGAGTTCCTCTTCTGGTTGGGGTAGCTGTTGGCGAATCTTCTGGCTGTATTATTGGTTAAACTGATTCAGTAAAATTGTAACTTGATGGTGGAATATTTCCAACACCAAATACTTGGCCGGACTTGCAATACAAGAGCTGCGAAACAGTATCCTTAAGGCTATTTAATAAAACATCTTGTGATAGCCCTCCCCCGTTGCTTGAGTGTTTCTTTTATTTTGGCAAGTTTTTTCTTTATACTTGCCTTGTGTAGTGTATCCAAACCTGTGCCAATAATATTATAATTAGATTAAGAAGATTATAAGTGTTTAAAAGAAGTTTTTGTCGTGGTCCCAAACTATTTAACTCCACTATAAACTCTTCCCATAACTGCTTACATGAATTTTTCATCATACCAAACTGGTGTTTTCCGCGAACAATTTCTAAGTTTCTCTTGACGAGACGCTCAAATTGAGCTTTCGTTTTTATTTTCCAACTAATAAAAGTTTTTAAAAAAACCGAAATAGTTATTACAAAAATGTATACATACTACGATTTCTCCATTTTGTTTTCGATTTTCACCGAAATTAAATAAAATAAACTTTAACTGCCAATAACACAACTACTTTTTAGCAGTTGTGTGTATTTAACAATTTTGTCGACCAAACTTTTACAAAGTTGAAAACGGCAATACCACGAAACAAACAGATTTTATTTATTTATTTATTTTAATTTAGTTGTATCTTATAAATGAAAGTGCTAGGGAATAAGATCAAACTTATAATCACCGTATGTAATTAAGGAAATTAAAAAGAAATAATATTAAAATAATAACATAACATTAAAAAAAGACAGAGAAACAGAAAACTGCATCAGACTGGATACACAACTGAATAGCCAACTGCCAGTTCAGTTGAGAATGGCAATGTGAATTTATCAAATACAACCAAACTGTTACAAAAGTGGAGAACCGCAATAGGGGCATAAGTTTCAAGAACTTCAAAAAAAAATTATTTTACAGCCTAAATTACAGCCCTTTTTGTTTTAGACATATAGCAAAACGAAAGTTCTGCAAAAGCCTCCATTTTATTTTTTTTTAAATGGCTCCCTAAGCCATTATCAATATCGTACAAAACTCTATAAGTTACGCCCAATTTTTGGTTAATTATTCAATAATCCTGAAAACCACCATGGCTTGGCATTTCAATTTTTAAAAACTGTTTCTTAGCCTTTGATTATTTTTAACTTAGCGGTGTTTGCAAGTGGACTAGTCATATTTTAATGAAAGTGAGACGGATGAATTTATTGACAAGCTTTCTCCATCTGAACTACTAGCGTTTTTTTTGTTGCCAGTTTTGATATTTTTGCCATTTTTCGTGCCCTTTTTTTTTTTTGCTGGACTGTGAAACTCTTCTGGCACTGTTTTTCCGTATTTTCTTATTTATTTAAACACTACAAATTAAAAAACTTAATTAAGACATTTGTAAAAGCAAACATAATGTTAAATATGAGACCATGATACAGAGTTAAAACAAGAACTAAAAAAATATAAAGAAACTGCAGAATTCTAAAAATGAAAATATACAAAATATGTAATTTAAATGCATAAAAATTAATGCCTTAAAACATATATGCGAAAAATTATAAATTAGGCAGTCGGTGTATATAAATCTTAGCGAGACTCAAGGTGACTCAAATTGGAGCATGGCGAGTATATTAAAAGCTAGAAATTCTAAGTTTTAGAGGGACTCTCTTAGCACATGAAAAACTTAGACATCAGAGCGGAAGGATCCGGGATATCATAATTGCCATCTAGAATTTTAAGTTAGTTTAAAAAAGCATTACATACTAAAATAAAGACATTCTAGCCATTAACAATTTTATACGATGCGATGAGATTGGACTTTAAATGACGATGCTGTATATATATTAAACAAAAAGGGCAGCAATTTAGGGCGTGGCAAATTTAAATTTGCTACTAACACATACATTGGCTCTCATTAATATTCGGTTTTTTATTCCGAGTTATTAAAAGTCAACAAAATTAAGAGAAAATAATAAAAAAACGGGGATATTATTATTTTAGTATTCATAAGATATATTAAGAGATCAAAAATAACTTATTTCAGAATTCTGAATATTGAACAAACAATAATAATAAAAACAAAAACAAAAAAACTTAAGTAATTGACACCTCATTAATATTCGGTTTTTTTTTTAGCACATATAACATTATTGTTTAAATAAAAATAAAAAAGAAATTAACTAATATCTGGTTGGATAACCGTTATTTTTATAACCTCAGAAAGACGATTTGGCTTTTTAAAAATAATTTTTTGCAGGTAATCCATACTGATTTTATCCCATTCTTCCTGCAGCGGTTTTTTTGAGTTCGTTTTTCGAAGAATCGGGATTTTCGCGGACTCGGCGATCTAAATGGTCCCATAAATTTTCTATAGGATTTATGCCTGGGGATTGAGCAGGCGTCTTAATAATTTTTGGGCAATTATAAGGCAACCACTCACGAACAACGTGGGCTTTATGTTTAGGGTCGTTGTCACAATACAATTTAAAAGTTCTTGCAATTCCCATTGTTTCTGCAGATTGTTTCGAATTGTCACTCTAAATGTTCAAATAAACATCGTTGTTCGTAATGCCTTCGATAAATACCCGTTTCCCAACCCCTTTCCCTGATATGCAGCCTCACACCATTACCCTTCCTCCTCCATGCTTAACTGTTGGAGTAATATTTTTTCCTTTTAACTCTTTATTCGGCTTCCGCCACACCATAGTTTTTCCATCACTTCCAAATAAGTTAAATCTGCTTTTACCAGAAAAATTACGTCATCTCATCAATTTACAACTTTTTTTATATGGTCTTTAGCAAATTTTGATCGATGATTTCTGTTTTTCAAATTCACGAAAGGCTTTCTTCGGGCAATACGGCCATGAACCCTTCGTGAACAGCTTCTTTTTTTTAGCTGTGCGTTGTATGGTTGCTTCTGAAACTGTCTTTCCAAATTCCGCAGCAACTTCAGTAACGATTTTGGGGGCACTTAAGCGTGAATTAGCCTGGATTTTTCTAACAATAAGCGCTCTTTCATCTCGGTAAGCTTTTTGGCATCGCAATTTGTTTTTTAAAATCAATTCGATTATCGTTCAGATAATGTCATCGACAGTTTTTGGCTTCATATTCAATATTTCAGCAATATTTTTATTTTTTTTTTCCTTTTTATTAATGAAAAAATTCACTAATTTTCTTTACTTTAACGAATTTTTTTCCCTTACGACCAACCGCGCATTTTATTTAAAAAAAAAACTTGAGAATGACATGTTTATTCAGCTAACTTTATTTGTTTGATGTTAATTAATGTGTGTTTCCCCATTTTACAAATAATTTATGAAAACATGCATACTTATAGCGTTGCAATTTGTGGCAAAACTAAAATACCGAATATTAATATTTTTGTTTTTATTATTATTGTTTGTTCAATATTCAGAACTCTGAAATAAGTTATTTTTGATCTCTAAATATATCTTATGAATACCAAAAAATAATATCCCCGTTTTTTTTTATTATTTTCTATTAATTTTTTTGACTTTTAATAACTCGGAACAAAAAACCGAATATTAATGAGAGCCACTGTATGTATGCATAACTCATAAATAAAAATTTAGTTTTTTTCAATTGAAGCACAGCAGCGAATAACGTTTTAACCCAGGCATAAAAAGACAATCACCACGACGCTGTGCCGACGTTGCAGGGAATACTATCAACATCAATACAACGTACTGTTTACCAAATTTATAATGTTGTCACAATATTAAAATGATAACGCCAAATGTGCGTCTTCTGACTCTTCTTTTTAGTGTTGTCACAGTACTGGTAATTTAAATTTACAATGTTGGATTTACGAATTAACAACGTAGTCATAACCGTCTTCCGACTCTTATTTTCAATATTGTTTCAAATATAAATTCGCTAAATAAACAAGTTAGAGTGCTATATTCGGCTGTGCCGAATCTTTGATACCCTCCACCGACAGTTCGAATGTTTAAGGAGTAATATCTGTATGATGTTATTATTATCTTAAACTGTGACGATTTGTTATTAATTATGGATTTAGGCGACTAAACTGTTTTCCGGTAGTAGGGTTTATATGGGGCCTAGGGTAAATTATGGACCGATCTTCACGAAATTTCACAGTCTTTTTCCCAGTTCTATAAAACTTTGATGTACCAAATTTTGTTATGATAGCATTATTTTTTACGGATTTAGGCGTACTAAACTGTTTTCCGGGAGTAGGGTTTATATGGGGCCCAGGGTAAATTATGGACCGATCTTCACGAAATTACACAGTTTTATTTCTTGTCCTATAAAACTTTGATGTACCAAATTTTGTTATGATAGCATTATTTTTTACGGATTTAGGCGTACTAAGTTCTTTTCCGGGAGTAAAGTTTATATGGGGCCTATGGTAAATTATGAACCGATCTTCACGAAATTTCCAAGATTTGTTTTTAGTTCTATAAAACTTTGATGTACCAAATTTTGTTATGATAGCATTATTTTTTACGTTTTTAGGCGTACTAAGTTGTTTTCCGGAAGTAGGTTTTATATGGGGCCTATGGTAAATTACGATCTTCACGAAACTTAACGGTTTAATTTCTAGTCCTATGTAACTGTGACTTGCCAAAATTTCTAATGATAGCATTGTTAGTTAGGGTTTTAGGCTTAATATACTGTTTTCCGGGAGTAGGGCTTATATGGGGCCTAGGGTAAATTATTGACGGATCTTCACGAAATTTCACAGCGTGATTTCCAGTTGAATAAAACGAATTGTTGCGAAATCTTATATCATTCTGTGCATTTTTCCACCATTTATGTTAGTTTTTGTAACAATATTATCAATTTTTTTTAGGTGGTGGTTCCACATTTTGATTCATAGCTCAGATCCTATTAAACCGATTTTGCTGAATTTCAATCCCAAACTGCTTAGGATAACTACAAGCAATTTGACATCAAGTTTGTTGATTTCTTTTGAGTTTTTCGAAAGTGAGCGTGTTTTCAACAGACGGATAGACAGACGGACATGGCTAAATCGACTTAAAATTACTCAAGGACCCAGAATATATATACTTTAAAGGGTCTGAGATGAATAGTAAAAAAGTTTCACACGGAATGACAAACTGAATATACCCTCTTCACAACTAATTGTGGTGGAGGGTATAACAAGCAAAAAGTTGTAAATTTTCTAACCTAAATAGTTTTTGTGTTTTCATTTTAATTCGACACTATTAAATTAATAAGACTAAATTTTTGTATATACAGCGTTGTAGCGGTATAGAATTATTATAAACACGGTATTAGAAAATTAAGGTTTAATTCTTGTATATGGGCATTTCCGTCAAAAGGTCCACCGTGACCGAAAATTTAAAAGTTATTAAAAGCTGATTATTTTACGATATTGTTATAAAGAAATATTTAGATTTTACTAATTTAATAAATTTACTCATAAATTTGTTCACTTAGATGAACAATCAGACTGCAAAGTTGGGCAAATGTTATTTCTTATATGTACAAATGTTTAATAGTATGTTTTCTTTAATATTTATCTTTCTTAAAAGAAGTGATATTTGATAAAAATTATTCCAAAAAAATGTTCTTACATGGTCTGTAATCTAAGGAAGACTTCAAAGAGAAATATGTTATTCGAAGTAACGGTAAATTTTTATTTTATTTTAATCTTTATTCAGTTGAATTATTACGGAAAAAATTTCACGTTCGAAATGTCACGTATCGACCCAGATTTTGGCTTAAAAAAAAGAAAATACAGAAGATTTTGGAATCAAACCAAGACATTGCATTGTTACATTGCTACGTAAAATTCTGAAAGTAATTTGACTAAAAAATTGTGCCTGGTTTCGCTGAATTACGCCTTTTTATACATGGCCACAAAAACTACTTCTGTTTTTTTCACGTTCGAACCACTACTTCTTTTGCAATTATCTTTGACCTAGAATCAAGCCCTCCATAAAATTTAGCATAGATAACAATGCTTTCTAAGTGCTATAATTTTAGGGATAAGAGAACGTAAAAATATTGTTTGTTTAAAATGTTATTACATATTTGATGCGTACGACTGTCACGTTCAACACTTTGGAATTACCCATATACAGTGTTGTAGCGGTATAGTTTTATGCTAAATACAACTTGAAAAAACTAAAGTCGTATATTTGTATTTAGGGTGTTGTACCGTTGTTGAATCTTATTTAAAAACGGTATTAGGTTGTAATTTTGTATCTACAGTGTTTTGATGGCATCATATTTTTGGCAGAGTCACAATTTTGTATTTACAGGGTTATGGCGGTACATAATATTTAGAAGAGTCGTAATTTCTGCCTGGGAAGTTACCAAATAATAATTTTTCAGGAGAGCAAAAAAAACGTTTTTTGACAGGCAGCATTATTTGTTTTAAAAATGTTTTTTTTTCTATTATTAAAAATAATGATAATAAAAACTTTAATGCAAAAGGCTTTTAAAACATTATTCCGCACTGCAAAACCATTTCGGTTTCATCATTTTGTTAGTAACTTGCAATGTTCTTCCACTGGCTGACACTTTGTACGCCATTTTGAAGGCGTTAAGGTGCATAGTTTTGGTTGATTTGATGTTTAAACTGTGTAAGAGAGTAAGGTTAACAGTTATCTGAAAAAAACAGTTTTTGCAAAATGTGGCGTTTACAACGTTATTCGCGGCTGTGCTTCAATTATCAAATAATAAAAAATTAAAGTGGTCGATTATTTAACATTTTTCAGAAACCGGTTTTCGAATATTTCGACTATATGAATCTTATGTATAAAACGGAACAATTAAGAACGCTTTCTTCCTTTGTTTGCCAACCGAACCTCTACGGGGAGATATAAAAGTATCAAAAGGGGAAATACGGAAAATTAAATTTATTTCTTTATCTTTTCCGTGCTGCATGTGATAATTTTAAATTTTCTATCAAATTGAAATTATCAACAAAATATTATAGATGCAGGTCTTGAGTGAATGAAAACCTATAAGATTACAAATGTTGGTACTTTCTGTTTTTCATCTGGAACTTTTTGAATTTTCATTAATATTCGACCTATAAAGATAAAATTATACATTAAACTGGGCGAAAAAGGACATGTAAGGGGAGCTTTTTGGTACTTTTTCGTTCAACATCTGGTACTTTGATTTATTTTCGTTGATATTAGATATAGAAACATAGAATAAAACATGTGGATGGCAATCTATTAAGGATCCTTTTTGATACTTTTTTGTCTTTCAATTGATATTTTTTATATTGAACTTACAAAATTAAATGAACTGACGTAGAAGATAAAGTATGAACCGGAGATTGTTCCCTCGCCAAATCGATCCACTAAGACGGAAAAAATAAACGCTCGAAACATGTTAATTCATATATGTATACTTAGATGTGCTATGTTTTCTTCATATTGTTACGTTACTGCCTTTCAATAACGTTTTGGTTTATTTCCTTTATAATAAACCGTTTCGAGTTCGTTGATTGCAATTTAAATAAAACTAAACAAACACAACACTTTAATGTATAACACTTATTTATTAAGAACTTAGTCACTTTAACAATCGTAATTTATAGCTTTTATTTACAACTTACTATTGTAATCAGCACACTTCAACCGTTTATAGTTTTCTCCGCGTGATGCGCTCTTAACTTGACAAAGTCTGAACTAATACTGTTTTTTGATGCTAGCCGCCGCAAGTATTTATACTGTAATTCAGCCATCTAGAACATTCGAAATGTTTCTCGAAGGTTCGAGGCTTTACTTATTCACCACTCTATAGTCAATTATGATTGGTGGCGGCACTTATGTTTACATAATTTCACCACTTATACTAAAGCTTTTTTAACGGTCATTTCTAGTTCTTTCTGCACATGAGGATTGAAGTGTACTAAATTATAACAATTTTTTATAACAATGTAAACTAATAAAATAACTAACAAATACTTAATAACTTATCCATACAAGATAAATAATAATTACAACTAACTAAAGTTACTTTCGTAACACTGCCCCCCACTTAAGCCTGTTCGTCCCGAATAGGCTCAGAATCACCTCTTCCATAAGGGGCTAATCGTTCTAAATGAACAACTTTCATTTTAGCTCTTGGACTTTTGTATTTCTGTATTCGGTTTACAACATCATTTAATTTCTTTATCACCCTTTATGGCCCGTCCTAATGTGTCTGTAATTTGGGAGATAACCCTTTCTTACGTTGGGGGTTAAAAAGCAAAACTAACTGACCCTCCTTGAATCCTTCTGAGTTTGCCGCTCGATCGTATCTGGCTTTCATCTTGTCACTAGACAACTTAATACGGTTTCGTACAAATTCATGAAGTTCATTAAAAGTTTCTTGTTCTTGTGAGGTGGAGCCTTCATTGTTTTCACCTGTTGGTATAGGCTTAACACCAAACTCTAGATCTCCTGGTAGTCTGAGCTCTGTTCCAAACACAATTTTAGCGGGTGTACGAGATGTGAAGTCGTGAACAGCTGATCTATACGCCAACAAGAATTTTGAAATGTGTTCATCCCAGTCTTTTTGTTGTGTGCTGACCACTTTTCGCAAATGTTCCTCTAATGTACGGTTAAATCTTTCAACCATGCCGTCAGATTGCGGATGCAAAGGGGTTGTCCTTGTTTTCCTTATTCCGTGCAATTCACACATTTCTTTAAATATAGCAGATTCAAAATTTCTGCCCTGGTCAGAATGTACTTCTAATGGAACACCGTAGCGGCACACCCAATTGCTCACGAATACGTCTACCACTCTCCTTGCTTCTTGGTTCGGGATGGCATATACCTCCGGCCATTTACTAAAGTAATCGATGACTACTAGTACATATTTGTTACCGGCATTACTTACAGGAAATGGCCCAGCTATATCCATTGCAATTCGCTCAAATGGGGCACCAGAATTATACTGTTGTAGTAGCCCACGACTTCTCCTTACTGGACCTTTGGCGGCAATGCATTGCGCGCAATTTGTTATCCAATCAGCTACATCTTGTTGGCAGCCTACCCAATATAAGCGTTGTTTTAATTTTGCTAGGGTTTTCGTCACACCCAGATGACCGCCACTAGGACCGTTATGAAATTCACTCAGAACTTCTTTTACTTTCGCCGACGGCACTACTGTAAGGTTTTTAACTGATTTTCCGTCAGTCCTTTCCCACGTACGGTATAAGCAGCCATTTACTACTTGAAGGTTGTTCCACAGAGCCCAGTATGCTTTCATCAGAGGGCTTTCAGGCGAAATTTCGTTTCGGGTGGGTCTTCTGCCTTATTCCTTAGCTTTCAGAATTTTTGCTAAAATGGGATCATTTTTCTGCGCCATCGACCAGTCTTCATGGGATTCTATCTGCAATAGACGAACGTAACAGATGTTGTCTTTTCCTTCCGCCCTTACGCAATGCTTGCATTCCAGCTTACAGGGTCGCCTTGACAGAGCATCCGCATTGCCATGTTTTCCACCTTTTCTGTGTTCAATGCTAAAATCGTATCCAACGAGCTTCTGGCCTTCCGGATTTTTAAATTGCAGCAACCACCTGAGTGCAGAATGGTCTGTTCTTAAATGAAAATGTTGACCATACAAGTATTTGTGAAAATGTTTTATGCACTCTAGTACTGCCAGAAGCTCTCGCCGAGTTACGCAGTAATTTCTCTAAGGCTTCGAAAGTATTCGACTGTAATAGCCTACGACTTTCTCTACACCATTGACCAGTTGGGACAACACACCGCCAATTCAAAATCCGCTTGCATCAATATCTAGTACAAATTTTTCGCCCGCGATTGGATAAGCCAAAATTGGTGCTGAGCACAATAATTCTTTAAGCTACTGGAATGCCCGTTCCTGTGCTTCACCCCAGCCATTTGCCTCCGCCTTTTTGGTCAACTCATGCAGACTTGCAGCAATATTGGCAAAATTCGGTACAAAACGCCTGTAGTATGTACATAAGCCTAAAAAGCTGCGTAGCTCATGAAGATTTTTAGGGCGAGGCCAATCCATAACTGCTCGTATTTTTTCTTCGTCTGTTGAAATGCCATCAGATGTTACACGATGCCCTAGGTATTTTACTTCTTTCTGGAACAGTGAACATTTCTTGACACTTAACTTGAGTCCGGCTGTAGATATACGTTTCAACACCTCTTCGAGGTTTTTCAGGTGTTCATTAAATGTTTTTCCCATGACAATTATGTCATCAAGGTACACCAAACATGTCTTTCGGTGGAGACCTTTCAACACCTGTTCCATCAAACGCTCGAATGTAGCCGGAGCATTACAGATCCCAAATGGCATTACATTAAACTACCATAAGCCATCACTTGCACTAAAAGCAGTTTTCTCTTTATCCTTGTCTGCAATTTCTACTTGCCAATAGCCGCTCTGCAGATATAATGTGGAAAACCATTCTCTTCCGGCTAACGTGTCCAGGGTGTCATCAATCCTAGGCAGTGGATAACTGTCCTTTTTGGTGACGTCATATAATTTCCTGTAGTCTACGCAGAACCTAGTACTTACGTCTTTCTTCTTTACCAAAACCACCGGAGAGCTCCAGGGACTTGATGATGGTCTAATTATGCCGTCCTGTTCCATTTCATTTACCAGGTCTCTAACTTCATTTCGTTTTGCTAGAGGAATGCTTCTTGGGACCTGTTTTATTGGCTTAGCGTCGCCGGTGTTAATTTCGTGTTTCACTATTGACGTCCGGCCCTGGTTTTTACCTTTCGAGGCAAAGATAAAGGCATATTTCTTTAGTAATTGCTTAGCCTTATTTCTCTCGGGCGTCCTCAATTTTTCGGTCCATTTCCGCACATGTTCCTCTAGTAATTCCTGGTCCTTGGTACCCTTTTTAGCTGCGTCTGGGTGTTCCTCGCAACTTATGATTGCCTCTGTTGAAGCCTTTTCGCTATTTGATAAATTTAAAAACTGGAACTAAGCTGTTTTTGGTTTTAACGAGGGCATTCGCTGTTACTATGTCACCTGTTATTGCTGTCCTCACAATCTCCCTCCATGCACGCCCATACTATGGTTTCTGACTTGGGTGGCAATTTTTCACGTTCAAGGGCCAGCAACTGTCTCACATGAGCCTTGCTTTCGTATCCAACATCATGGGGAATTTCAGTATTACGCCAAGTCATAATTTGTTGTCCCATATCCAGACGAATACCTTGTCCAATCATAAAATCTGAGCCAATAATTACTTCGTCTACAATATCAGCCACGATAAATACATGGTGAGCACTTGTATTGGCCATACTTAATTTTACTTTTACTTTCCCATAGACGGTGGCAGGTTAACCCGTAGCTGTTCGCAAACTTACTCCACTTAGGGCTAAAAAATCAGAGCAAGTTAAACTCTCTTTTTGGTTTAAAATGTGTTTAAACCAACAAATCAATAAATCACTAAACATATAAACCATCTTTAAACGCATAAAATTGCGCGTTTAAACTACTAATACAGACCATATGAATTTGATAAGATTTACCGTAGTGCTGCCACATGTTATTTTTTTAACCACATATAATACATGGGACACTGATTTACAGTTGTTGAGTTTAAACTATATATAAATTCAAGTTTAGTTCAACTTAACCAGCTTTAAAACCATCAGTGATTTATTAGCCATTAGTGGTTCAATAGACTGTTGTATTAAATCAGGCCTAATAATCGAATGTGATGCCCCAGTGTCCACAGTCAAAACTCGTTTTTGACCGTTGATAAAACCACAAGTAAGATATCTGTTACTCTGTTGCATTACTGAGATGGAGATTGTGGGGCCCTTAGATGTGGGAGCTAGCTCATGCCCCTCAGTGCTAGCTCTTTTTAGTTTAACGGGGATTCTTGTGAAGACTGGTGATTACCCCGCTGGTTGTTTCTGGGCGGTGAAACAGATCTTGAACGTTTTTTCGGTGCTTTACAGTTACGTTGTATGTGACCAGTCTTACCGCAGTTATACACTGAAAGAAAAATGCTTCATGTATTTAATGAATCATTTTCATAAAAAAACTTTCCTTGGGTAAATGAAAATGTTCATTGTCTAAATGGAATTTCATAGTTATAATGAAGTATTTTCGTTAAAATCGCTTCATTGGATTTCGTAATTACGTTAAAAATTTTCATTGGATATATGAAAACTTAAGTTTGTCCAAGTTAAACAAAAAATTTTAATTGGGAACATAAAAAAAACAATATATAAACATAACTATATTTATAAATTAATACAAAATTATAGTTTCCTTAAAAAAAATTTTAACTGTTAATTAAAAAATGTAAGATTTAATAATTTCATACATCAAATGTTACATGTATGCCATTAAATTTATGAAATCAAAAAAAATTTGTATAAAAGCAACATATTTCAATAATTGCCTTCATAAATTTAAATTTTCATTATGACAATATAAATGTCATTATAGTAATGAAACAAAAACTTTCAATCCACTTTCAATCAACGTTGTTATTGTTATTATGGACAATTTAATCTCATATTTACGCTCTTAATTGAGTAAAAAACATAGTTTTTTTACCCAAAAACTACACTGCCCCAGTAGACTAGATGGTAGTGAGCTAGTCTATCAGCACTGAGGTTACGCGATCGAATCCCGCCAGAGACAGAAAAAAAATAAAAAATAAAATAAAATAAAATAAGAAAAAATAAAAAAAAAAATAATTAAAAATAATAAAAAAAAAATTCAAAAAAAAAAAAATTTTTTTTACTTTATTGAAAGTATTTATCCAATGAATAATATTCATAGATCTAATGTAATGTTATATTAAATCCTTTTAATGAAACAGGTTTCATCGATCCAACGAAGCGCTGCATAGGTTCCTTTTTAATGCAATTTTTCATGGGATTAATGTCAAAATTCAGCGGTATTGCGAAGAAAATTCTTTCAGTATAGCATTTTATTTTAGTTTTGGTTTTCTTCTCGCTTAAAGCTTCCATAACTGCCTCTTTTATATCCTACACAATATCCCTTTCACCATTGGCGGTCACATCGAGCCTTCGCACTCTGCCTACTTGTGGTCTTGAAATAATTCTTGCGGTTTCCTGGGCTAAAGCAAATGAAAAAGTTTCTGCAAAGGTTGGTTTTTGTGATGCACATACCGCAAGTTTAACATCAGCATCACGAATACCATTTACAAATGTCTCAGTTTTAAAATGATCCAAAAAAGGATGATTCTCACCAGGATAAGTAAGCTGTACCAACCGCTCAATCTACAGTGCGAAGTCCTGTAAGGTTTCGTTTGCCTTTTGCATTCTGCCACGCAGCTCCATTTTGTAGATTTCCTTTTTGTGTTCACTTCCATACTACCATAATTTCATCATAATTGCTTCTGCTACTTACTGGTACACTTTCAAGCACTTCAGCCGCAGTCCCCTTTAAAGCAAGAATTAGCTCGATGGCTTTTTCCTCACGGTTCCATGCATTTCTGTTGGCAACTGTATCGAACTGGAACTTAAAAACATTTAATGGCACACTACCGTCAAAGCAAGGGGCCTTTATTCTACTAGAAACGTCTGGAATAACCCGTACTGATCCCTCTTGGCATTATAGACTATTCACCTTGGCTTCAAGATTATTAAATATTTCATCAAAATTCGTTACTTGTGTTTTAACTTCAGACAACTTATTGTTAAATTCTATTTCCATTGCAATTACTCTTTCATTTATTTCCGTGGAAATCTCCTGAATCTTCTCATTTGTTATTCTAGAATAATCTTGAATTTCAGCCAGGATGGTGCTAGAAGTTTCATCAAGAATAGCTCTGGAGTTATCGTCCATTTTTCTAGAAGTTTCAGCAAGAATATCACTAGAATTTTCTTTTATCATCTGTACCATGCTTTTGGAATTATCGTCCATTTTTCTAGAAGTTTCAGCTAACATCGCTCTGGAATTTTCGTCCATTTTTGCCATCATAGCTGCAAACATTGTGTTAAAATCCATACTGCTAGCAACTGCACGACTACATACCTCAATTCCTTCTTTGTCCTCGAATTCGTAACTCGCAATGTCTATATTGCGTCGCTCGAATTCATCTAATAGCCTCTTCTGCAGCTCTGCTTTATTACCTGCAGTTGGCAGATTCAACTTGCCCAATTCTTTCTTGAGCTGTTCTACTTTAAGCTCTTCAAATTTCATTGCAGTCTATTGTTTTTTTTTTATTTTTTATTAATTATTTTTTTTATTTTTATTTTTTTCACTTTTTTTTTTTAATTTTATTTATGCAATTTCACTTCTGACACCAATTGTTACGTTGCTGCCTTTCAATAACGTTTTGGTTTATTTCCTTTATAATAAACCGTTTCGAGTTCGGTGATTGCAATTTAAATAAAACTAAACAAACACAACACTTTAATGTATAACACTTATTTATTAAGAACTTAGTCACTTTAACAATCGTAATTTATAGCTTTTATTTACAACTTACTATTGCAATCAGCACACTTCAACCGTTTATAGTTTTCTCCGCGTGATGCGCTCTTAACTTGACAAAGTCTGAACTAATACTGTTTTTTTAATGCTAGCCGCCGCAAGTATTTATACTGTAATTCAGCCATCTAGAACATTCGAAATGTTTCTCGAAGGTTCGAGGCTTTACTTATTCACCACTCTATAGTCAATTATGATTGGTGGCGGCACTTATGTTTACATAATTTCACCACTTATACTAAAGCTTTTTTAACGGTCATTTCTAGTTCTTTCTGCACATGGGGATTGAAGTGTACTAAATTATAACAATTTTTAATAACAATGTAAACTAATAAAATAACTAACAAATACTTAATAACTTATCCATACAAGATAAATAATAATTACAACTAACTAAAGTGGCTTTCGTAACAATATGTACATAAAAATTGAAAATTGAAATCGGTTAAAAAATCGCTGAGTTATAATCAAAATACTGAAATCCCAAAAATTACTCTTTATACCCTCCACCACAATTTGTTTTGAAGAGTTTATACTAAGTTTGTCATTTCTTTTTATTATTCATCTCAGACCCCATAAAGTATATATATTCTGTGTCCTTGAATAATTCTAAGTCGATTTAGCCATGCCCGTCTGTTGAAAACACGCTCACTTTCGAAAAACTCAAAGGAAATGAACAAATGTGGTGTCAAATTGCTTGTTGTTATCTTTAGCAGTATGGTATTGAAATCCAGCAAAATCGGTTCAGAAGGATCATGGCTATGAATCAAAACGTAGAACCACCACCTTAAAAAATGTATACTTTTGTTACAAAAACTAACATAAATGGTGGAATAATGCACGGACTGATATAAGATTATGCGAAAATTCGTTTGATTAAACTGGAAATCACACTGTAAAATTTGGTGAAGATCGGTCTATAATTTACTCTAGACCCTATATAAACCCTACTCCCGGAAAACATTTTAGTACGCCTAAAACCGTAATAAACAATGCTACACAGAACCAAATATCATCGGTAATATTAACTAACAAATTTAGTAAGCCATCAACTAGAAAAATTGTTAAATGAACTCAATTTGATCACATATATGAATGTCTAAAAAGCTTCTTGAAGTAGAAAATTATAATGTACACGATACACCAGAACCATCCACAAATTTAAAAAAAATAAATGTCAAGAAAATATAAAAAAGCCAGAAAAAATCTTAAAAAAAGAATTTGTCGTCTATGAGGTCACGGGTAACGGAATTTCGGTTTTTTTAGTTTTTTCAATAAGCTAAAGCGTTTTTGAGTTTTGCTAACATATGTTGTGCAACTCCGCCATTTTCGAAATTTTTGTATGGATACCACCCTAATGATTAAAGATGGTGACTAGGTATGTTCTGAAAAAATGCTCGGGTAGCAAAAATATATGAGGTCCGTCATATTTTTGATTCCTCAAGGGCCACTCTCGGGCTAGTTAGGGCGGTGGCGGGTTATTTAAAAAAAAAAACAATATTTAGTATGTGAGCCCCCGTAAGGAGCACAGTAAGGGTTAGTATGTTAATAAAAAATGTAGGGGGGAAATATTAGTGGGAGTCAGTCTTACTTTTTACCCCTCTAGGAGCGACTCAGGGACAGTTGTGAAGCTTTTTTTGGCTTTTGTATCGTTTTCCCCTAACTTTGACCCCGATGAGGAGCCATTTACCCCCATCCCACCCCCTAATTTTTTGGTTCATGCGTTTTTTTACAAACTTTATGTACATATGAATGTAACAATTTATTTGGTTTTGTTTTAATTTTCTGTGGAATTAATAAAGCACATATTGTTTGGACTGTTGTATATGTATGTGTATATTCATTTAAAAAAGTAAAAACTTTTGTCTTGAACTCATGTAATGAAATCATTGTTTTATTCAAAGAATCCCGGGATTCCCGGGAATAAGATTTTTTTTTGTTTCGTTTCCCGGAAATAGAAAAAGTCCGGGAAATTAGAAACCCTAATTAGCATCCATAAAGGAAGTTAATTTGAATACAAATTCGTTATAATTTCGTTAAAGTAAAAAATGAAATTACAAATCTGTGGCATTTTGACAAAACATCTTCAGTCAAATTTAAAAAGTTGAAAAAAATTTTGTTAATCATTTTTAAAGTTTTTAAAATTTTGTATTATATCTATATATATAAAAATAAGTTGCATTGTGTTAGTAATTGATGTTCTCTGAAATGCATGAATCGATTTTGTTTCTGTAAAGTTCACGTGGAAGGTGACGTCAATACCAAGGTTTTTATGTATCAACGGTCTTCAAATGTGTATTGGTTCATGAGTTATAGCCATTTTAGTGAACACTGCATTCATTCCTAAGCCTGTATTTATATTCCCATACAAATATCAACAAAATGCCCTCCATTTTGAACTCCTCCGAAACGGCTTGACCGATTTTTATAAAATTTTGTATGTGTATTTCTTAGGTATGAGAATAGGTCGTAGAGTATATTTTATATCGCTAGAGGACGCAAAATATTGCAATAGGGGTAAAAGCTCCCACTCCCCAATCTTCTAAGCTAATCAACCAGTTTTCTTAAAATGTGGCATGTAGACAATGTAACATCTGAAAGACAATAAGGAATAGGGTGTGAAATAGGGTAAGAGGGCTAAAAGCTCCCTTTTTTTTTGAATTTTGCAAATAGTGTTACAGTTTGAAAGAACTATAGCCTATAGTTTTTATTATTTAGGGCGTGAAATAGAGCAAGAGGGGTAAGAGCTCCCCCTCTCTCTATCTTCTTAACTATCAACCGGTTTTCTTAAAATTTGGCATGCAGACACTGTAACATCGAAAAGAGGACAGGACATTAAATAGGCCAAGAGGGGTAAGAGCTCCGCCTCCCTATATCTTCTTAACGAATCAATTTATTTTCTTGAAATTGGGCAGGGAAATAGTGTAACATCTGGAAAGAACTATCGCCTATAATTTTTTCTTAAAATTTGGATAGCAGACACTGTTACATCTGAAAGAAATAAGTTATGTGGCAGTTATTTAATAAAAATGACTTCTTCACCAAGATTTTTTTTAAAAACTTTTTTTCTATCTTATCTCGATTTAAGATGTTTTGTCAAAATGCCATAGAAATGGTTCTTGTAATTCTAAACATATCGACCGACCCCTTTGCGCGAAATTATCGTATATGGCAATTTTTTTGAAATTGAGTTTTTGATGCAATCTTGTTCTGACAAAATATTGTAGGCGAATTCCACTTCGTTGCTCCAAAAATTGAATGTATATTTTCATTTTAATATTGAAAGCGAAAGCAGAGAAAAGTAGAAAAATGGCTGTCGTGTAAAATTTGGTTTTTGTCGCATACGATAATTTCGCGCAAAGGGGTCGATATATGTATGAATATGTCCCTTATTTATCTAAAACTGATATTAATAATAAAATGCGAAATAAGATATTTAAATAAAATGTTCACTTAGAACATAAGGCGTTCACGAATGCCATCGATTTCTATTTCTATCCCTGGTAAGTAGTTTAATCTCGTTCCATGTAGGACGAGCAGCTTCATATTATTTTCTGATGGACCGGATCCAGGAATTATGTGGTCGACCAGGCTGACGTTGAACTTGAGGATTCCAGTCTATGGCAGCTCTTGCAGTATCAGTTAATGGACGTCGTATGTCAGTTTCAATAGGGCAGCAACGTGGCTGATTCTAAAGGGTTTCATTGGATATCCAATGCGGTCAGTAAAACCGTAATATCTTACTTATATAACTATACTAAATTGATTGGTTTATTTGAATAATGATTCGTCAATTTAAATCAAAACGATATTCGAAATAACTACATTTATTTGTTAAAATTAATAAAAATTCTTCAAACTCAATAATATTTAACTACCATAATTAGTAAATTTGACTAATTTTTTATTGAATTCAGCTAAAAAGGTTAAAGTTAAATCGGAGAAATTTCTTCTTTATAACTATTTACGAAATTTGTCTGTATTTACGAAAAACATCTGTAGACTTGAATAAAAAATTTGTAATTTAGACTCTATATATATAAAAAGAAGTGTACACTTTGATGTCACAACTAACTGCGAAAACGGGTAGACCGATTTCAACAAAAACGTTGAGATATGTTGGGGATAGTCTGTAGATGGTTTATGTAAAGTTTGCATGAAATCGGCCCAGTGGTTCCGGAGATATGGCATTTAGATATTCCTATATATTCCCATACAAATATCAAAAACATGCCCTCCATTTTGAACTCCTTCGAAACGGCTTGACTGATTTTTATAAAATTTTGTATGAGTTTTTGTTAGATATGAGAATAGGCCGTAGAATATATTTTATATCGCTAGAGGGCGCAAAATAGGGCATAAGCTCCCCCTCCCTATATCTTCTTAGCTAATCAAACTGTTTTCTTAATTGTCATGCAGGCACTGTAACACCTGAAATAAACTAGAGAATAGGGCGTGAAATAGATCAAGAGGAGTAAAAGCTCCCCCTCCTTATATCTGCTTAATAAATCGACCGATTTTCTTGAAATTTTCCAGGAAAGTAGTGTAACATCTGGAAAGAACTTTAGCCTCAAATTTTTATTATTTAGGGCGTGAAATAGGGCAAAAGAGGTAAAAGTTCCCCCTCCCCAATCTTTTAAACTAATCAACCGGGTTTCTTAAAATTTGGCATGCAGACACTGTAACATCTGAAAGGAACTAGCAAATAGGGCGTGATATAGGACAAGAAGGGTGAAAGCTTCCCCTCCCAATATCTTCTTGAAATTTCGTAGCCAAATAGTATTACAGCTGGAAAGTACTATAGCCTATAGTTTTTATTATTTAGGGCGTGAAGCAGGAGGGGTAAAAAGCTCTCTTCCCTATCGGCCATGTTCTGACAATCGCACGATTTGAAATCGCAAAACGCCATATTTAATTTATGGTGTTCCTTAACCCGTGCGTTAAGATTGCGACCTGCTATAGTTTCTTACAAATATTCTAGTTCCCTTTTGTAATTTTAAGTCGTTAAACTTCTTGCTATTTCGATTTACAGAACATCTAATTTGCGAATTTAAGTCAGAATCGCCAATTTTAAGCGTTTTGCGATTGTCAGAACATGCCCGTATATATTCTTAAATGATCAACTGGTTTTCTTAAAATTTGGCTTGCAGACACTGTAACATCTGAAAGAGAAAGGGCATGAAATAGGGAAAGAGAAGTAAAAGCCCCCCCCCCCCCCCCCTATATCTTCTTAACTAATCAACTGATTTTCTTGAAATTTTGCGGGCAAATAGTGTAACTTCTGGTAAACTAATAAAATACGCCTTAAACCGTAGCAGATATAGATATTGCGGTAAACTTTCTTCCAACTTAGCTTCATATGGCCAGAAAAAAATGTCATGCAATTTTATGATATACGGTCCATAATTTACCTTAGATCCCATATTTAGGAGCCGTCTCACGTTCACTGTAAACGCTGTATTGAAATTAATTCAAATTTATGTTTTTAATGGAACGATTGGTTCATAACTTACCTTGGCTCCAATTTAAATTCCCCTCCTGAAAATCATTTAAGTTCGGCCTGAACCGTTACGAATCAGGATATTTTACTCAAGCTAGTTTAAATTGCAAAAAAAAGCATACAAATTTTCTGACTGTCGGTCAATAATTTAATGCTGATGTCTGTTTTTTTTTAAGATAAACTAATAATAAATAGATATCACTCCTGAAATATTCGAACTGTCAGTAAAGGGTATCAAAGATTCGGCACAGCCGAATATAGCACTTTAACTTGTTAAATTTAAATTATTACGCCTAACACTTGTATTTCCTGAATAAAAAAGGAATGTGCGAAACAGTAAGTAACAGTTTTAAAAAGCTTTTAAAATTATTAAACTATTTTCTTACTGTTATTATACCTGTAGGAGGAAGCTTCTAGATTACTTTAATGATACCCATTGATAAATGTATTGTCATTTTGGTCAACCTTTGGATACACAAAAAAAAGGATTTCAATTAAAAAATTTGTGATATTAAATAAATAATTAATTAAATTTTCAAAATGGATTTTAAATAAAAAAATTTGTGATATTAATATTAATAATAATTAATTAAATTTTCACCAGTAAACAAATGAATAGTATCAATTAAATATTTTGTGATTTAACTTGATTAAACCTTTAATTAAAATTGATTTTATTTTTAATTAATGGTTTAATTGAAAAAATGGAAGAGAATTTTGTCTGTATATAGAAATAACTTAATTATTAATATTACTAGCATATACCCGCTACTTCGTAAGCGTCTCCTTTTTCTTCGTGGACATATTTTTATGCCAAAGTTTTTTTTTCTAGGTTTAAACTTGTATAAATTCTAGCATTTAACCCGCTACTTAAGTAGAACCAAAAACCTAAAGAAAAATATCAAATTTCCCGTATTTCCTTTTGTGGGTACTATATTTTCCCCCATTAAAGTATCAAAAATTTCAGTATTGTAGTGGCAGCCCATAATTAAGTACGAATATGTCAGTGAATGGAGGAAAATGTTTTGTAAAAAAAAGTACCAAAAATAGTTACGTTTTCACCCCTTAAATGTTCGAATTTCGAAAAAGTACCGAATTCATATATGTATTTTTTTTTGATAAGTTTCGAATGTGGTATTTACTTTGTTTCTATGTTTATTGGTTCAAAAGAGAGATGGGGTGGCAAAAAAGTACTAAAATTCAGATATTACGTTTACTACCTAATAGGGTCGAATTTCAAAAAAGTACCAGACACCTATGCACTTATTTTTCTAAAGAACAACGATAAGTATTACATTTATTTTGCATCTCTTTAAGTTCTGGTAACCGAATTTTCCCATTTTTACCTTTTTTTACCCCCTAAACATTCGAATTTCGAAAAATCTCATCTAAGTGGATCGATTTGGGGAGTGACCAATCGCTAGTCCAAATTTCAAGTTTCTAGGGTCAGCGGTTTGGGCTGGGCGATGATGACTGAGTCTGTCAGTCAGTCACTCACGCGACTCTTTTATATATATAGATTAAGCTCATTATATGGCTGGTAAGCCAAATAATTTTATAATAACATATTTTTTTTTGTATTATTTTATATTAGATCTTTTCTTAAAACATTGTTATATTAACCATACATATTTTGTTGGCCATGAAGGCTTTCTTTGTATTGATATTTAATAAATAAAAATAACTCCATGCCAAAGTTTTGCAATTGTTGTTAACTTAATTGCAATAAGTTTAATTTAAAACATTTATCCTCAGAACTGTGTGAACTTATTTGGAAATCTATAAAAAAACATATAAAACCCAGTAAAAAAAATTTGGGTATTTCGAAGCACTACAGAGAAAAAGCGCATAATCAAGCGCTTCAATTAGAGAGCTCTTATAAAGCAGTAAATGATAAAAAATAAAACAAGTAAAAGCAAAACGTAAATGAATATGTTAATTTAGTTAGCCCTTATAAAAGCACTTTAGGAGCAATTTGTTTGCATGTTAAAAGAAGCGGTTATTGTCAGCAGAAAATAGTCCTCCAAACCGGGAACACCCCATACAAAAATCAGGCATCCCATCAGCAGGTTTGAAGCGCTTTGAGGTATGAATTCATACAAAAAACCTGCTCCTTTTGGAGCAAATTTTTTACTGGGAATTTACTACAAAAATTAAATTTTTTTTTTTAAACGCAATAAATTGTATACCCCAATTTAAAATCTATAAACCACACCCTGATAAGGAAATCTGTAAAAGAAAATTATTTAAACAAAATATATTTAAAAAGTTTTTTTCTATTGTTTGCGAGTTTGTCAGCCGTAGACTCGTTCAGTCGTACAAACAACAAACACTTTCAGCTTAAAACTTACAGCTTATTTTCAAGTGGGACGAGGCACACAAATGCAATGAAGTAACATAAATGTGTTAATTTGTTTGTGTGTGCTTGTGTCTCTCTCCCTCTCTCTCTCTCTGTATTGAAAAGGATGAGCAGGATACAAGGATGTTTATAGCTATTTTGTTCTTGTTATGATGAAAAATGCACTTGTTGTATTTTCTTGTTTTAAGAACGTAACAAATAAATTGAATTGTTGAAGTTTTCTTTACTCAAACTCGTCAAAATGGCTGTGATATGATAATTGAACATAAATCACAAACCTTTTTAACGAAGTGGTAAAAAGAAACTAATTTTTTTTAATTAACTATATACTTTTACACATACACATACACACTCACACAAAAACTGAAACAATCTTCATGAACACAAAACAGTTTGTTAAGAAAACTTTTTTTATTTGTAGGTACACTTTGAAGGTTTTGGACAAGCTGGATGGATGGTTGTTTAGTGGGTTGGATGATATTAAATATAAACAGTTTACTGTCGGTTTCCCAAAGACCTTGTTGGTGTTTGTATTAGAGCTGCTGCTGTTACTGTTACAGAATCTGACTTTGATACTGCCGATGTTGGTGGTTGCGTATAAACTATGGAATATAGTTGATGTTATTAAATTCCCGTATAACTCATCAAAATGGCTGTGATATGAATTTTTAAATAAAATTTATTTTTTAAGATAATAACATTTCACAACATCTTGAAGAGTTACGCAAGAATTCATTACAATTTCTTTTGTATTTTTTTGTTTCAGCGACTTGACAAATGATTTTAGCACTTTTTTTTTTAAAACAGTTTTACTTTTGAAATGAAAGAAAAATTTTGTGTATGTATTGTCTAAAAGGAAAATGTAAGATAATTTTTCACATAAATTTGTTTTAGCACTTTTTGAAAATTAATTTTAATTAAAACTTAATTAAAGTGATGTTTAGGAAAAGATAAAGAAATTTTATAAAAAAAAAACTTGAAGAAAACCTTTAAATGCAATAAAAAACACACTATATGCACAGCATTTGCTTTTAAATGTGATACGACGTACACTAACAACTTGTTTGAATCTCACCGGAAGTTACACAGAAAAAACACTCGCACCCGCAAACTCGTACACAAATACACGAGCAAACACTCAAATAAACAGAATCATTTACACACAGAGAAATAAAAAAAGCAAACATACCTTAAACTTAAACTGAAATATATATAAAGCAAACTTTCAGGCTAAGGGTTTTATTTTAAACATCTTAATATATTTTTTTTTGTAAAATAAATTTGTTTTATTTTGAAATTTGTGTATATTTTTAATTTTTAAATATATAAAATTTGCCAGTTGATTTTTTATTGATGACTTTGTTGGTATTTTGCAATGCTCATCAAAGCTGGCTGTGATACTTAATCGAATGCAAAATATCATACAACAGCCCTTTTTGATGACATTGAAATTGCCTTCTTCTACGATTCGTTAAATTCAACAAGAATATTTTCTAATACACACAATAAAATAGACATAAACGAGCTCCTTTTAACACACTGTTATACACTCACTGTACTCGCATGAAACTCTCCTTCACTCTCATTTACTCGTACTAAAAGAAATGAAAGAGGAAGATAATGAAAAAATAATAACACAAAACAAAATCATATGAACCTAGAAACACACACGCAAGCACATACACTGAAATTCGTTCATTTTTACGGGGTTGTTAATGTCGCACGTTGTTGGGAAACCGTTAACTTTGGTAGAAAATCACTTAAATAAATGCTTCATTATTAAAGAACATATCCTGAATTATCGATTACATATTTTTAGAACAGAAAACAAGTCAAAATATATTTTAAAGAAACGTAAGGAAATCGATTACATTTCTATAGATAGGGAAAGATGTCGATACATTTTAAGAGATTGGCACATTTATTATTAATTTTCATATAGATCAGTAAAGTTATCGATAATTATTTATACGTATGTAAGTAAAATAACAATAAGATTTCTATGTATAAGTAAAATTATCGATAATTTTTTTTTTAAATACATACATAAGTATGTAAGTAAATTTAACAATAACTTTTCTAACTCCTCGTCTACAACTGACATGATTTGCTGTTATAACATGATGTTATAAAAGCGTTGTTAAAACATTTGCATTAACAACCGTGTTATAAGATGAGAAAACCTCTAACATGATGAGTCTATACTTAACACTAACATCATTTTAGTGTTAATAATCAGCATTTCATATCTGTTGTAGACTGTATGTAAGATAAAAAAATATAGATACTGCTATAGATTAATGAGGTCATCGATAGCTTTTCTCAAGAGATGAGTTATCGATAACTTTTCTGTAAACTAGTTGAGTAATTATCTCAAGGATGTATATTATAGCTAAATTTGGTAATCAAAGCAATCGACAAGGTTTCTATGGAAAAGTTAAAGTTTCTGACAACATTCTATAGAAACTTAAACGCTATCAATAATTTTTCGATAGAAGATAATTCTTTTCGATAAATTTCTTTAATTTCCTTTAGAAAGTTACAGTTATCGATAATTTTTCTTAAGAAAATTATTTCTATCGATAAATTTTCTATAGAAATTTTGGGGGGGGGGGAATTCTTTAAAACCATGTGAGATAAGGCCATGATGGTTTTATTGCTCAATTGAATGGGAGATAAAGCCATAATGGCCTTATTGCCCAATCATTGAGAGGTAAGGTCATATTTAAAATTTTGCGAAATGAGAGATATAGCCATATTTTTCAGAATATTGTTATCCTTAGTTATCATTGAAAAACATTTTTTTCATTCTTGTGTCGCACGCAGGAAAACTTTATTCTGCGAAGCCACCTGCCGCGTCCTACTGGAGGAAAAAACCCCTAAGCAAGGCCACAGGCCGCCAGAAAAACTTTAGTATGCGAAGCCATATTTTAATACTTAACTTTAGTGTCTCCGGAACTGAAATGAGAGATAAAGCCATTTTCTAATATTACTAATGTGAGCTAAGGCCATGATGGCGTTATCTCCCATTCAAATGAAAAAAAAAAATGATTTATCTCCCTATTGAATGAGAGATAAAGCCATCATGGCCTTATCTCACATGGTATTAAAGCACCCGCCCGAAAATTTACGTTATGGTTAAATTTTTATAGAAAATTATGTTATGGTTAAATTTTTTATAGAAAATTTAGGTTATGGATAAATTTTCTATAGAAAATTAATGTTATCGATAAATTTTCTACAAACAATGATGTTATCGAAAAATTTTCTATAGAAAATTAATCTAATCGATAGATTTTTTATATAAAATTAATGTCACTGATAAATTTTCTAAAGAAAATTAATGTTATCGGTAAATTTTTCAGAGAAAATTAATGTTATCGGAAAATTTCCAAGAGAAAAGGAATATAATCGATAAAGTTTCTATAGAAAATTAATGTCCTCGATAAAGTTTTTATATGAAATTAATGTCATCGATAACTTTTTTTAAGAAAATCAATGTTATCGATTCATTTTCTATAGAAAATTAATGTCATCGTTGAATTTTCTATATGAAAGTAATGCTATCGTTGAAGTTTATATACGAAAGTAATGCTATCGATAAATTTTCTATATAAAATTAATGTCATCGAAAAATTTCCTGTGAAAAATTTATGTTATCTATAAATTTTCTATAGAAAATTAGTGTCATAAATAAATGTCATTTAGAAAATGAATGTTATCGATAAATTTTACATACAGGCCTGTTCTGCAAATTACTTTTACTCAAATTACGTGATTTCAAATCACATGTGCCTACTAAAATCACACGTGTGATATTTAAGTGTCCCGTTCTTGTATGTTTTAGTGTGCTCTCAATTGCAGAAAGCACACCGAGAAATACAAACAAGGTATGACTTTCAGAACACAAGTAAATCACACGTGTGATTTCAAAACCACGTGATTTCATGATGAGCAATACTATCCATGATGCTTACAATGAAGCCAAGACAAAGATTGGCTCAAGTGTGACACAATCAACGTCCGTTTGCCAATTTTTATCATACAGGATTCTTGCATGTCCGATGTTATAATATACTTCTTCGCCAAAATGTCTGGTGGTAACCAGTTCAAGATCGTAAACAGTGCTTAAGAATGAGTGGTTATAATGGCACCTGTTACCGTTGTTGCCACCATTCTCATTATACGCTCAAACCTGGCTTGGTTTTACCGCTACCGTACAACCAATGTACATTAATAGGGTTGATTCTCCAGTTTTGGGCAATGGCCCTCTTGCAGCAGTATAATGCAGTTGCCGCCTTAGAAGTCCTGGAAATAATGTTCATCTTCCAGTTCAGTTTGCATTCCAATATCAGCCTAAGGTATTTGGCATAATCGTACAGTTTCAGTGAGACCCCATTTATTCCGACTGCCACGTCGTCCGCAACAGTTCTGCAGCACGTTCCTTCCATGGCCTTGAGCAGGGTATTGCTATTTAGATTCCAAAGTAGTGGTGATAGTACCCCTCCTTGTAGGAGGCCCCTAATCACGACTTTGGAAATGGTCGAGGTGGCCAAGTTAGATTAGATACGCCTGTAGTGAAGAATATTGCTGACGAATTGGATGGGCGCTGGGTCGATCTCCAAAAGTTCCATAGCGTTAATAACCGATTCAAGTTTTACATTGTTGAAAGCTCTCTCAATATCCAGGAATGCAACTGAAGCAAATTCTTGTAGTTTAGAGATCTTTCTATATGGCCCACTAATGAGTGAAGCGCAGTTTCAGTAGACCTTCCCTTCGTAAAGGCGTGTTGAGCCCCCGCCAAGGAATCATGTTCCAGTGATATTCTTATATGCACATCTATAATCCTCTCCACTGTCTTCAGTAGAATGGAGGATGGACTTATTGGGCTAAAGTCGTTGTGGGATGTCTTCCCAACCTTGGGACGAAGACAATCTGGACGACATACGACAACGATATGCCATTTATTTCGATCAGACTTTTTGGTTGGGCTCCACAAGGGTTTGAGTGGGACCATACACCGAAAAACACAAAAGTACCGTTATCTAAAAAACGGTACTTAGAAAAAAAAAATTACAGCATTTTTTGTGTTCAGGAGGTCCCAATTAACTTATTTAGGCATGTGGCGTTGTTGGTATTTTTCCAAATTAAAAATTTGTAAAGCAGTGTAATGAAGTTTTGTCCACTGTAACTCTGCCATTTAATGGCTCATCTCTTCAAACGACCCATGGTTATTTAATAAATTTTACAACCTCGCAATAAAAAGAAAGAAATACGTTCAAAATTGTTGAAGATATTTGCATTTCAGTCACATCATCTTTTTTAAAAACACAAATAACGGTTATTTTGGAATATCTCAAAAACTGTTATACTTTTGACAATTCTGACTTCATATTCGGATTCAGGGGAAAGTTTTACATAAAGAATAGCTGTCAGAATCATTTGGTCACGACTTTGTTGAAAATTTGTCACGTAGTTTAATCACCAGAATGTGAAGATATGTGAAAATTTCGGTGTTATTTTTTAATTTGGTTTTTTCTGGATTAAATATTCATGTTAAAGAAAACTAACACAGATCAAGATTGTTCATAAGATATTGCCCTAGAATATTTGTAAGTAAGGGTTTTCTCTAAAATAAATATTACGGAAGTTATCAACAATTAAAGCGACCCATAGTGAGAAAAATAGAATTTTAGCAAACTTTGTGGGCTCAAGGCACGGCTAATATCTATGCAAATGATCTAAAATTTTTTATATATATTTTTTTTCTAATTTGGAATCATTCTAAGGGGTTTGCCAAGTGAAAATACGAAAAAAAATTGCCCATATAACTTGCGGTCACGCTACACTATGGGATTTCTGCTGCAAAAAAGGCATTTTTTGACTATTACTTTAAAAAAATCTAATGATGCTATTTTATAGAGAAGAGTCTGGCAATCCAAAAACTGCATTTCTTTTAAGATATATGTATATATATTCTTAGAAGAGATCGGTTGAAGTCATGTTAATGTTGTGAAAGGGAAATATATGGTAATTTTGTTCAAATTCAGAGATTTATATATCGAAGATGTTTCGAGCGGAAAAATCTGAGTGTCGACTTTATTTAAGTCCAAAGCCTTGTTTTTAATTTAAAGGAAAAGAAAAAGTTATTGCATACATAGTTTGGGAGATATGAGTGCATCAAAATTGTCCTTAAAAATTCAGCATTGGCTGTTTTCGTTGGAGAAAAAGTCAGTTAGCTCGGTTTACCTCCGTGCTCTCAGTATAACGAAATGAAAGGTAAAAGGCTCTTCTTTCTAAATAGTCAAAAAAATTCACCAACTTTTGTCAATATTTTAAAAAAATCCAAATTTAGTATAAGAAGTCACGAATATTGCACCCTAGTATTTGTAATAAAAAAATTTTGCATACCTTTAGGCTTAACGGTTTAAAGAAATTTGAGTTATTAATTACAACAACAATTTCTTAATAAATTGTTGACAGCTGTTTTTAAAAGTGAATAAGATTAAAAAAATAAAATAAACAAAATCATATGTTTTATTAAAAGAAAATGTATAGAAGAAAACCGCTTAAATTGAAAACAAAATTTGCAACCAGTAAATACATATATATATATATATATATATATATATTCGTTCCTTTTACTCCAGCAAGGAGCATAGGGCCGCAACCAGTAAATAGTTAACGTTAATAAATAAATAATAATAAATATTGAAATAAAATTTAAAATATAATTCTAAAAATGATTTTATTTTCTGTGTCATATAGTGAATTGTGCCCGGAACTTATTGATTGTGGTAGCAATGTCAATTTGTTAACAAATTTTATAAAACAGGAAAATTCGGTGCTTACTATTGATGAAATTGAAATAGCGAAAAAGGCAGTTCAAAAGAGGTTTTTGGTCATTTTTTAAATCGTTGGGGAGAAGCGCGACTTCGTTAGAAAGTAAATACATCTTTAAAAAATAAATTAATTAAAAATAATTCATTTTGAATATTATGAAATTTTTTTTTTCATCGTTTTTCATCGTTTGCTTGAGTCGTCCGATCCATATATTAGTAGCTTAAGACGTCAACCTCATAAGAATATTTTAGAATTGGATGATGTAGTTAAATATATGATAGTTGATGAATAAAATGCATTTCTTTAATTAAATATTACTAGCATTTTCAATGAGAATTATATTTATACGAAATTTTTTCATTCAGGTTACATAAAAGACGACGCATTTCAACCAAAATTGTTAGCTTTTTCTTTTATCAATTAATACGCGTGTGCCAAATTTGATCAAATTCTATTGACAATTGCGCCCTATACATTGAAAAGAAAATTACGTGGAATAATGGGGGTCCATGGGAGTTACCCTAGGAGTCGACGGATTTCAACCAAAATTTGTAGTGATCAACTTATGGACATCTGCTAATTTTGTCAAATTCCGTTGCGAATTGCGGCCCATACGTTGATAAGAAAAAAAGCAAAAAAATGGGGGTCCAAGGGAGGTACCACTAGGAGTCGACGGATTTCAAATAAAATTTGTAGTACTTTTTTAAGACCAACTTATGGACATCTGCTAAATTTTATCAAAATCCGTTGCTAATTGCGGCCCATACGTTGAGAAGAAAATTAGGCAAAAAAATGGGGGTCCAAGGAAGGTACCCCTAGCAGTCGACGGATTTCAACCAAAATTTGTAGTGCTCTTTTTTAGATTAACTTATGGACATCTGCTAAATTTTATAAAATTTCGTTGCGAATTACGGCCCATACGTTGAGAAGAAAAATAAGCAAAAAAATGGGGGTCCAAGGGAGGTACCCCTAGGAGTCCACGGATTTCAACCAAAATTTTTAGTGCTCTTTCTTGGATCAACTTACAGATGTGTGTCAAATTTCGTAAAATTCTATATAGAATTGCGACCTTTACATTGAGGACAAAAATTCGTGAAAAATGGCGTTCCAAGGGAGGTACCCCAAGTAGTCGACGGATTTTAAAAATTTTTTGTATTTTTCTTTTCTACTTAAATTTAAACATGCGTGCAAAATTTCATCGTTGTAGGATCACTCCTTCTATTTTTTGCAGTTAGATGTATGAAGAAATACCACTGTGCGCTACTGTACATACGATAGAATAGCTGGTCCGGAGGATAAAATTTTACGTAGCCGACTCGTCTTCGAGGAGTTTTCCACATCGATGCAGAATTTCTTCCGGTTGATTCAATGAAGGAATGGATCCTCTTCAAATCAATGTTATAGAGACAGATTGCTGTATTTTGGCCTTTCTAATAAGATTCTTTAATCCGTTTACTGAGAATTTGTAATTGTTCCAAACACCATTACATTTCGCCTCATTAAAGTGTTTCCTGCTTTCCTTGCGTTTTTCAGCAATTTCCGTATTCCACCATATGGGCTTAGCCTTGTCCTTCCCGTTATTTCAGTTAAGATACTCGTTAGTGACTCCACTGCGGAGGCAAGCGTGGACCCACTGCTCAGAGGATCTGGGCACACTAGCAGTTTGTCCCTGAGTACACCAGCATAAAAAAGACCAGTTGGTCTTATAGTATAGGATCAATTTTAAAGAAGAAATTTAAATAGTCCTTTGACACATTCCAATCCCTGATCATATCTGAGAACCTATCGCTTATAAGCGTTACATCAAGAACTTCCCCTATATGCTACAGCTTGTTTATGTTCTACTATGAAGTTCAAAAGTGACTCACCACGTAGATACACAAAGGGAATGTTGGCATGCGACATCGCCTTCCTAGTCAAGGAGTTTGGAGGATCCATACCCTGATCGTGTGCCATGTAGAAGCTTATAAACCATACTATACGGGGTTTGCTTTCCACTGCGATAGTGCAAGTGCCCTTATCGTTAAAATTAGATAGAATAAAAGCTTTAAGGATGTTTTTAATAATGCTAGCTCTGGTCTTACCTGAACCGGCTGCGTACTGAGAGCTATATCCATCTGAGTTGAGTGCGCAAACCCTGTCTTTATACAACAATGGTTCTTAGATACATATGAGCTCCTCCGCGCCTGTAGCTAATCGGAGGAAAAGGGCAACTGACGCCGCTTTGGAGTGATGAAGGTTTATGTGTGTAACCTTCATTACAGCTCATCACTATGGTCGACAGTGACATTGGCATCCTCTGGGTCGTCGTCCGATTCCAGAAGGCTGTCCTCATCGTCTGCCACTTCCATCTTACCAAAGAAGTCATCCACAAATCCAGTGATCGTTTGAGTGTCGTCGTTGGCAGATTGTGGTTGCATTTTATGCCTATCTGCCAGACGAAAGAATAACTGCCGCTCCTCTGGACACAGACGCAGACCATCAGCCGCCCAATGTGGGAACGGAAACTCAACAAATTACCGTTGAGGGTCAGCGGACGCATTCTATGCAGCCTTGTAAAAAGACGTGCAGAGAGATTAGTCATTAGCCGCTCCAACTAGGAGAAACAGACGCTAATAAACAGGCGGGTTGTTCTTGGCTCGTACTCGGCTTAGACCCTTCTGGAATGGGAGACCCTGCCGGTAGTGATGATAGTCAATAGCCTGCATGACTCTAAACGTCCTTGTACTTAAGCCCTCGCATCACGACAAGAAGACACATTCGCGAGGGACCCTACCTAACATTTGACAGGGGAGGCAAAAACTATTAAAAATGATAAATCGTCTTAAACTACTTATAATTTATTTTTCTTCTATTTTTCTTGTAAAACCCTACCAGTTGTTTTGGCAATTGACAACGTTGCATATTATGCAAACTATTAGTTAGGCCTTTTAGCGTTTACCATTAGTGTTGCCAAAACTTATTGAAGAAAAATGCTACATAAATGCTAGAATTAATTCTAAAAAAATTTAAATTAAAGAAAGATCTTCATTAAAGTAAGGGCCAATAGACTTTTTACAATTTGCTGCATATTGTCCTTCCGGTTCAACGACGAGCTGTGAAATTGCCTTAAATTGTTTTAATCAATTTATTAATTAGCAATGATTAGCGGATGCACTTTCTGTTAACTTCTTTTTTTTTATAGAAAAAAAAAAAACGCTAAATCGTCCTTACTGATTGATGCCTCTTACGTATATACAACATTATTACGTATTGCACATTGAACACACAATACCACAAACAAGCACAAATTATAAACATACATAATTATTTACACTCGTTCTACCATTAAACTTAAGTTCGTTTGTTTGTTGATTCGTAGCAAGAAAACAACACCAAACGTGTGTGAGTGCAGAGATGTCGGATGCGGCGGTATTTTATCGCTTTTTGGCGATATTTAAAATGGCTTGCGATTTTTTTTGGCGATATGTGAAATGCATTTTATTGCAGACATTTTGTAATTGAGGGGAGATTAGGTTCAATGGACAACCGACACGCTGATGGCTCATTTGGGTCTTTAAGGCGGTCCCTTTGTGATACCCTTAGCCAGTGACCAAAGTCAGCCAGTATCCATCAGATTATTCACCAGACATCACTGCAGCTTCGAACGACCCCGAATCCCTGAGATTCAAAGAGACCGATTTCAGTTTTACACTAGATATAGCGTCCAAACATGTCAGTTCCGGCCGCATAAAATGCCTAATCCTTATGGCATAGAAAGTGATACTCCACTTCCTCCTCATCATGACAACTTCTACAGAAGTGATTATAATCCAGACCCATTCTATCTATCACCCAGTTAGACATCATGACCGACATCACTGTCCTAATCGGTTTCCCACCGAAACCAAGTAGCACGCGCTTTATCGTCGCATCGTAGACAGCCCATAGACTCCTGGCCATCAAGCCCGTATTCTTACCCTGCCTTCTCTCCTGAGGCTTTCTGTAAGACCCACGTGTAATTAGAGTTTTACAGCGAGCCATTGAAATGCCGATCAGGCCGTCGACGAACATGTCACAGCTTTTTTTCCATTTTTTTAATTTATAAATATCAACAATTTTGTAAAAACTAATAAATATTTTTCTCTTGCTTTCAATTGTAGGGGAACGTAACAAAATATAAACTCAGTGTTTATTGTTGGTGTTTTGTTTAAGTTTTGATATTGTTATTAGCAAGACTTTGAGTGTTTATAAGACCCCTTTCACACTCGGCAAGTTACTTGCGCAAGTCTCTTGCGCAACTCTTGGCTTGTAGATGTTAGCGGTAAGATCGGGGTAAGGAAAAAAAATTTTGTACAGACTTTGTTGTTGTCGGCAAGTAACTTGCCGAGTGTGAAAGGGGTCTAATTCTTTTTTGCTTTAAGATTTTAATTGTATACTACTTTTAGCTTTTCTAAAATCTTTGGAAAATGTTTCCTGACGATCTGGCCTAAGCAATAGAGTGGTTCGAAAAAAAATTTTTTTGTCAGTCCCCCACTAGGATTTAAGATAATGTAAAAACAATTCCAAAAATTATTTTTTTATTTTATTTTGTGTCGCCATTTTTAGTCCTATCATAACATTTGGTATATCGGTGTTCATGGTTCTGTAAGGGCTACATTTCTGTCTTTAATTGTTTTTTTATACAGAAGTTGTATCAAAATAACACAGCTTCATTTCAGTTCAAAAATATTTAGCGTTTGGGAGGGTATAAACCGAGCTTTTGAAAGACATGACTAGAATTTGCGTGGTATAAAAAAACTATTAAAGACAGAAATGTAGCCCTTACAGAACCATGAACACCGAGCCATGAACACCGATATATAAAATGTTATTATCGGACTAAAAAATGGCGACACAGTGAACAAAAAACTAAAAGGGCGGTATTTCTAGGCGTGGCAAAAAAATAAAAAAATTATTTTTGGAATTGTTTTTACTTTATACACTGAAAGAAAAATGCTTCATATATTTAATGAATCATTTTCATAAAAAAGTTTTCCTTGGGTAAATGAAAATTTTCATTGTCTAAATGGAATTTCATAGGTTTGATGAAGTATTTTCGTTAAAATCGCTTCATTAGATTTCGTAATTACGTTAAAAATTTTCATTGGATATATGAAAACTTAAGTTTGTCCAAGTTAAACAAAAAATTTTAATTGGGAACTTAAAAAAACAATATACCAACATAACTATATTCATAAATTAATACAAAATTATAGTTTCCTTAAAAAAATGTTTAATTGTTAATTAAAAAATGTAAGATTTAATAATATCATACATCTAATGTTACATGTATGCCATTAAATTTATGAAATCAAAAAATTTTTTTATAAAAGCAACATATTTCAATAATTGCCTTCATAAATTTAAATTTTCATTATGACAATAAAAATGTCATTATAGTAATGAAACAAAAACTTTCAATCAACGTTGTTATTGTTATTATGGACAATTTAATCTCATATTTACGGTCTTAATTGAGAAAAAAACATAGTTTTTTTATACAAAAACTACACTGCCCCGGTAGACTAGCTGGTAGTGAGCTAGTCTATCAGCACCGAGGTTACATGTTCGAATCCCACCAGAGACAGAAAAAAAATAAAAAATAAAATAAAGTAAAATAAAATAAGAAAAAAGAAAAAAAAAATAAATAAAAAAAAATTAAAAAAGAAAAAAAAAATTTTACTTTATTGAAAGTATTCATCCAATGAATTATATTCATGGATCTAATGTAATGTTTCATTAAGTCCTTTTAATGAAATAGGTTTCATTGATCCAACGAAGCGCTGCATAGGTTCCTTTATAATGCAATTTTTCATGGGATTAATGTCAAAATTCGTTAGTATTGCGAAGAAAATTCTTTCAGTGTATACTAAGCAACCAGCGAAATGCGCATAGAAGCTTGCTTTCCCTCAACAATAAATTTCAGTGTATTTATAAAATATGAAAAATTGGGAATGTAGCACGTCATACAGAAATATTATTAATATGTAGTTTAATTTTAAAATTGTTCAATACGAAATATTTTGTGAAGCATTGTAAATAATAATGCGAGCCAAGGTTGGCAACCGATACCAATAACGTTTAAATACCGTTAATACCCCTTTTACGGTTCACAACTCAACTCAGTTGAGTTGTAAATAAGACAACTGTTTGTGATCAGTTGTAATTTTTGTTATGTTTTTGTTCGCCGCAATATATAGCAAAGTTGTAAACCATAATACAAAAATTAAGAAAATACAACTCAACTGACGCTATATTATTGCAGCACTGTTATTATTTTGTTACTTACTATGACACAATCATAGAATAATAAAAAACATTCCTTCAGCTTTCTAATCAAGCATCGTTGAAGAACTAGTGTAAATGTGTTCTTGTGTATGTGTGACACCGACGATGCTGGATGGAAAATCAAAAAATTTAGATATGACAAGCATTTGACAAGTGTATTTGGCACTTTGCTGATTTAATAAGATAGTTAAAAAGTTAAAAAAAAACTCGATGAAAAAATCATTTTTAATAAATAATAAAATTAACCAAAATTAAAGAAAAATTTCGTTAATAAAACAAAATTTTGAAAATGTAAACACATTCTATTAAGATTTTTGTATGACGTGCTAAATTCCCAATTTTTTATATTTGATAAATACACTGAAATTTATTGTTGAGGGAAAGCTAGCTTCTATGCGCATTTCACTGGTTGCTTAGGCCAGATCATCAGGAAACCTTTTCCAAGATTTTAGAAAAGCTAAAAATATTATACAAATAAAACCCCAAAGCGAATAAGAATTTCAAACACTCAAAGTCTTACTTGTAACAATATCAAAGCTTTTTTGAATGAAAATTCGTATGATTAACAGAATTTCTTTCAACTTTTTAAATTTGACTTAAGTTGTTTTGTGAAAATGCCACAAATATATTTTTCTTTTTTTTTAAATTTTTTTTTTGGATTGGTTAATTTAATTGTAATACCGATATATACCGGTTTACCGATATTATTAAAATACCGATACCCTGCAAATAACAGGACCAGACCAAACACGCGTGTAAAGAGTAGTCCACAAGGGACCAGGACTAGTCCAAAAGTAACCCAAACGTATGTAAAAAACTTGGTCTATTTAACATTACGATGTCCTAAGAGAGGACCATATAACCCACCATTGGACCACTAAGGAGTAGTTTTAAAACTACTCCATGGTATACTCAAGAGCATTAGTTTTGAAGTCGTTTAAAAACGAAAGCATGTCGTTAAAAAAACGAAGACATGTCGTCTCACTACAAACACTTTTTAACAATGACATGGTCCATGCTTGCATTACATCGGACCAGTCCATGGAGTAGTCCATTTTATCAAAATGGATCAGGTGGTCCAATTTTATTTGCAGGGTATTCATACCGAAATAAAAAAAAGTTTAATACCTCTACCCCTACCGAAAATCGTTTCGGTTGCCAACCTTAAAAAATAGTCTTACAGCCAGTTCATGGATTTCGAACGTCATCGTTCGCACTTCGAACAATGTCCGAATTTTGTTTTTGTCTGAAATGTAATTTTCTATGCGAACGATGACGTTCGATATCGTTAAACAGGCAGTTAAGCTAGAAAATTTTACTTATATTTCCGTTTTAAAAAATACTAAAATTACTTCTGCTTACTTTTTCAGCAATCTCTTTAGATGTTTGCTTTATTTGATATCGATTTTCAGAACATGGCCTAAAATCGCTTTTGGCGATTTTTTCTTAGCAAAAATCTTAAGAAAATGAAATTCGGCGATTTTCAGATATAATTTGGCGACGAAGGGAAAAAAATTTCTGGCAGCCCTGTGTGAGTGTATAAGTGGTTCATTTGAAAGTTCGTTACTTCCTTCGTTTCCTTTTTAATTTCGTTCAAGTTTTTTTTCTGTTACTGTTTTGTTTTCATTTGTTAGTCAGTCAGTCACTGACTTTTTAGTTTGGCTTAAAATATGGCCGTTAGTTAGTTACTTACATAGTTCGTATAGTGGCTGAGAGCGAGTGTGTCTGTCTGTATATGTGAGTTGTTGGTCTTGTTTAGTATACTAAAAAAATATGAGCCACTAAAAGCTCTTGCTCTGCTCTGCTCTGCTCGTCTGTTCTGTAGGGTTTGTCTGTTCCTTAACACACTTATACATACACAATTACTGAAACCGTTACAATGATATTATTTTGTACACATACATATATACTTTATACTTTATAAATACTTTACCGTATAAAGAAATGTTTAGTATATGCATTATTACATGAATTTGTAGGTGTGTTTGTGTGTTTAATATAACTGTATACATTGTACATATGATAACAGTTAACTTACTTGCTGTCTGTTACTGCAAGAGGACAAAAACCTTTTGAAATACCGATATTTTTACAGTTTTTTTTCTTTGGGTTAAAGGAAGAGATTAAGGAATATTTCTAAGTTTTTTTGTAAGATAACATTTAAATTAATTACGTTATAAAATAAAATTATATAACGTTGTTTAAATTTTGTTCAACTAAGTTTTTTTAGCTAAAATAATTTTGTTTTATAAAATTTTTTTTTTTTTACTCAATTTTGTTATATTTTTGTTCTTTTAATAATTTTTTTCCATTATTTTTTTATAACTCTTCCATTTCCTTTGGTTTTAAACACTTAAATAACCACCGCCCTCGACCGGCTTAATGTTTGGCCAAAAAAATCTGAGAAAATGTTTTAATTCTCCTTCTTCTTTCTAAATAAAAATAAAATAAAATAAAATAAAAAAAAACATACAAATTTTCTCTTTTATTTTTTAGCTTTTTGTTATTGTTGTAAGTATTGTCGCGCACGTACATTTCACTTATTGTTAGTACATATAATATACAATATATATACAACAATATCAAGTATAGAATTTAACACTAACAATAACAACAACAATAACAACGAAAAGCATTTGTAATTTACACATACTAAGCAGGAAAATTGGAAAAGTACACCAACAATAAAGAAAGAATTGCGATGAGTACAATAAAACTAAAGGATGTTACAAATACAAACAAACACACAGACACAGCCACAGAAACAGATTCCAACGGTAGAACTTCACTCACTCTTAGTCACTAGAAGTCACAATCGTACTCACTTGTTGTAAAGTTAGATAAAATTTGTTTCTTGTTTTGTTGTTTAATTTTACAGTTTTTTTTTTTTTGTTTTGGTTGCTTGTGTTAGTGGTAGTATTCGTAGTACATTGGATTTAATTTCCTTTGATTATAGTTTTAATTTAAAACTACAACTTAAAGGGTTGCCAACTCATTAAAAAATTTTATTATAAATAAATAGGGAAAGTTTTCAACCAAAATTTTAGTTTTTGAAAAATAAATGCAAACCGTAGGGACACAATTGTACCGTTCGAACGTAGTGGCGTACGACGTAGAAACCTTGTCAAATTAAAACGTATTCTATACAAAGGCACACAATAGCTAGTGTAAATGTAAATGCGTATTTACG
The DNA here is from genome assembly GCA_930367215.1 of Pollenia angustigena. Lineage (NCBI taxonomy): Eukaryota > Metazoa > Arthropoda > Insecta > Diptera > Polleniidae > Pollenia > Pollenia angustigena. The sequence continues at coordinate 93,354,179 of OV884056.1, read as the reverse complement.
TCGTACGTCGAAATAGGTATAATTCTATATCAGACGCCGGTTACGAAGGTGTTGTCAAAGAAAAAGAAAAATTAAGAAGATAAAATGTAAGAAGAGATAAACTCACTGTTTATTGTTTTGGTTTTTGTTAAAGCTTTGATATTGTTACAATTAAAACTGGAGTTTATAATTCTTATTCGCTTAACAGTTTTATTAGTATAATATCTTTAGTTTTTCTAAAATCTTTGCATAAAGTTACCTGATGATTTGGCCTAAGCAACCAGTGAAATGCGCATAGGAATAGCTTATCCAATTAACAGTAAATTTCAGTTTATCAATAGCATGAAATGGGAATTTAGCACATTTAAACGAAACCTGGTTAATTAAATGTTTGAATCCCAAGAAAATCTTTGAAATTGTTTTGTGTTTATAATTTGCTAACATTCCACCTACATGCTTAATTTCTTTCCCACACAATTTGCTACTTCTTTTTCTTGTTGGGTTTTTTCAATCAAATTTGACGTTTAATGTTAAGCTGGGATCACACGATTGCCGCAATGCACCAATTTTCACACTTTTCAATACACCAATCGTGTGACTGCACAACCAATTGGCTCATGTACCAATCGAAGACAATATTGTGCTTACTTTTACCAATCAAATGCAACCCTGGTGCGGCAATCGTGTGACTGTTTGCTATGCAACCGCGCGTTAATAAAAATAACAAAAATGCACCAATATTTATTGCCTTCTTGTGCGGCAATCAAACAACACAATACGCGCCAATATTTGCCTTATTTTAATAAATTTAACGTTTTTGTGTTTCCTTTAGCAATCAATGAAGATAAATATGTATTTATTTATTATGCATTTAAATTTTTGTTATTAACTGTTAAGTACGTATATTTTTATGTCGTTGATATTTCTTAAAGAAAATATTTGTTACCTTGAAAACGAGAATAAAAAATTTGTTAAAGTAGCCGAGACTTCTCTATACTAAACGATATCGGCAGTTAAATTAATACAGTTACAGAATTTAGTTTCTGATATTTAAATAATATTATTTAAATTTTATTATTTCATAAAAATTTTCTATGCAAACGTTAACATTCGAAATTGTTGAACTAATTTCTGGAATTTCATAAATTTTTCTTAAAATATTTCTAATAAAACTATTCAACAAAAAATTGTAGAGTATCTATGAACAAATTTTTCGTTTTTAATGAACATACCAACTAGAACTTCCAAACAAATAAAAAAGCTACCACATCAGCTGTTTTCGCAGTTGTCAAGTAATAACAACCGTGTGACTGTGCTGCGGCAATTATTGTACCCATTTCACTTTGTACCAACTAGCGGCAATTATATTTGTATAAAACAGGGCAATCGTGTGATTTCAGAATATTTGATTGGCGCAATATCTTTATTGTGCGTCAATAAAGCACAATCAAAATTGTGTCATATTGGTGCATTTGAGGCAATCGTGTGATCCCAGCTTTAGCAATAATTGTCAACGAAAATTACTGCAACATAAAAAAAAGTGCTGTCTACATTAAAGATAACATAATTTTTACTTTTGATGCAATTCATACATTCATAGTAAGGTCGCAAGATAAATACTCCCCCCTCAAGAAAATTACTGCTGGTGTCCCCCAAGGCAGCATATTAGGACCGCTTCTATATATAATATACACAGCGGATATGCCAACAAACCTGAGCACGCATACCTCTACATTTGCAGACGACACAGCCAGTGCTGCCAGATAAATTTATGAGAAAATCGTCAGTTTGCTGAGAAAAAATAAAAAAATTGTCTTATCGTTTCGAAAAATCGTCAAAAAACGGACAACTTAAAATTTAGTTGTTTTTAAACAATTTTTGTTCGAGTTTTATAAAAAAAACATTCAAACAAAAACATAATTACTTCATACCCAGCTAGCATTTTCAAACGTGTGAGAGCTACTGGGAGCCTAATAAAGAGCGTCTTTGATCGTCGATGCCAGCATTTTTTAATCGTAGAAGATTTCTCACACGGGAAAAACTGTACCACGAGTGAAATTCTTCCATAGCACAGCGAAAGACGCTTATTCAATCGTTGTGGGAATCGTTGAAGAGGTGGGTAAAGATAACACTGCGTCACAAATTTCCACCAAAGTCGTGACCAAATGAATCTGATACCTAATCTTGATGTAAAATGGTCCGCTGGATCCGAATATAAAACAAGAGCAAAATTGCAAAAAATCATCAAATTTATAATGAAGTTTGAAATTTTGTCAACTATAACTCTGCCATTTATTGACTCATCTTCACGAACGGCCCATGGTTATTTTAGAAATTTTATAGCCTTTCACGAAATAGAAAGAAAGACATAAACTTTTGAAGATATTTGCATTTCAGTCACACAATCTTTTTTTAAAACACAAATAACGGTTATTTTGGAATATCTCAAAAACTGTTCTACTTTTGACAAGTCTGATTCAGCGGACAATTTTACATAAAGATTAGGTGTCAGATTCATTAAGTCATAAAACTGTCAAGTAGTGTAATCTAGCGAGACTTTCATGTCAAGAATCGTAAGAGACTCATGTAGATATTCTCTTACAACTCTTGAAATGCTTGCCATATAATTGTTGAAAATCTGATTTATACAGAGAGCCGTAAAAGGCTCATTCGATGATGGTTTTGACGAAAGATAAGCAAAGCGTAACATTGTTGTTCTTGTACTCTGAAAATAATCAAAGATTTTCTTAAGACTTGCATATTACAGCCGTACCTAAACAAAAGCGGTACGAGTTTTCTAGTTTTTGAATAGAGCGGCCTAAACACATTGCAATTGGAAACCCCGATTTTGACAGCTGGTTTAGTAGTGAAGTTTGCCGCTTTTGTTAATTAAAAATGGCAATTTAGCTATTTTTTGGTCAATCTAGCTTTTTTATCTCTATTTTTATTTATAATTTGTGGGTTTTATTAAACAAGAAAGCTATCACTACTGTTCGTGATACAACGTTGACGCTCTCGCTTTGGTATGGCATATCAGTTCCGCCTTCCGCTCTTATTAAGAACGGCTGTTAAACATTCCAAGACGAAATTGTCAGAAAATTAGCTGTTTTTGGAGACTGAAAAAATCGTCACTTTTTCGGAACAAAAAATCGTCAAAATGACGATAAATCGTCAAATCTGGCAGCCCTGGACACAGCATTTATTAGCGTTAACCATGACCCAAAAGTCGCATCGCAAAATCTAGAGGCCTCGCTAGAAAAATGGAGAATATAGGTTAACCTGGCTAAATGTGCTCACTTAACTTTCACGCGCAGAAGACAAACGTGCCCAGCTGTAAAAATAAATAACATCACTGTTCCGGTTAAGTACTTGGCAATTCATATAGAAAGACGCTTGACCTGGTCTCTTCATATTGAAGCGAAAATAACGGCTATGAAACTTAAAGCAGCTCAACTACATTGGCTTCTCGGTCGAAACTCAAACTTGTCTTTAGACAACAAAATTCTCTTATACAAGTCCATCATAAAACCAAAATGGACATATGGCATCCAATTATGGGGTACTGCATGCGCATCTAACATCCAAAAGCTTCAAAGAAGACAGTCTAGAATATTACGACAAATTGTCTGCGCCCCATGGTATATACGTAATGATATTATCCACAGAGATCTCAACGCCCCCACTATCCAGGAGGAAATTAAAAAATATTCAATTAGCTACATCGATAAACTAATGGCCCACCCTAACTACCTCGCTCGGGGTCTGCTTCAGTTCGAAGGTCACCAGAGGCTAAAAAGAACCGATACTTTGAGCCTAACTAGAAGACATTTTTAAAATTTGAATACAGCAGTTAGTGGTTACACTGGTAACAACTAATAAACAACAAGTAGAATTAAGATTTGAATACATATTGTTAATTTCGATAAGCAAGATTCAACAATAAAAAAAAATTTAAAAAAAAATAAATAAATACTTTTGATGCAATATTTGTCGCAATAGTTATCTCTGGCATAGAATGGCAGTAAGGTACCGTTACGATTTTATAACAAAAACTATTTTAGCTTAAGCATCAACATATACAATTTTTGTGAAATAAAATAAAAAAAACCTTCATCACCTTACGACTTGCAAGTGGCCTTTCGCCTTTCCTTTCAGGTTGGCTTAACGGAAAAAATTTAAGTTGACTTTTTACAGTTGGATTTAAAATAGACAAGGGAAATTAATGGAGTACTTTATCTGATATTTACTTCTCTGTCAGTTGGCGTTATTGAAAATAATACCTAAGATTGTTCCCGAATTTATTTTAGCTACAGTTACTCACACCATGAGTGGAACACATAGACAAATTATTATGCTGTTATGTCTGCAACTCAAAATTAAATCCTTAAGGGTAGAAGTACATAACATTAATTCGTCGACGTTTGTCGTGCGTTAAAAACTTTAGCGCATGAAAAATTTCAAGTTACACAACGCGCGTTAAAAAACCCATTCCTGTCAGCTGTTTTTTATTTGTTTATTTATCTGTGCATTGAAAACGGTTTTGAAAGTATATCGAGATATTATTTTATTGTATTTATTATTTTTATATTATTATGGTATGTTTTTTAAGATGTTCAATAAATTTTTCTTCAATGATTCACAAATTTGTTAAATTATTCTTTTTATTGTCAGCTGATTACACTGTGCAACAAAAAAAAAACCAGCCTCAACACTTGCAACGGGAAATGAAAGTAGACTACTAGTAGAGCAAATCTGCCAAAGGGTTTTGAAAAGTTAGCTCGGGCTCCCGAAATATGGGCCCCTAAAGTTTTTGAGTTTTTTTAAAAGGCGTTTGGTGTAAGTAAAAAAAATATACTAAATGTACTTCTGAGCTAAAAAATAGTTTCAGATGTCTTGAGTAAAATCGTAAGGCGATTCTTTCTTAGAATTTATTAACCCTCTAACTCTCATTTTAAGGGGTCGTTTTGGTCCTTATTCGCAACTCTTACGCAAAATTATACTAAAACGGCACTTTTAAGGGTTAAAATGTTCTACGAATATTATTTGCATTAAATTTCGCTAGGGGCCTTCTAAGACCAAAAGTTCGTTCAATGAATCTAAAACGAATTCTCGAAATTTTGGGCATTGAAATTTTTGAATTTCTTGAAAAGGCGTTTGGTACATGTCAAAAAAATATACTTAATGTACCTTTGACCAATTGACTTATACCAAACGCCTTTTAAAAAAATTCAAAAACTTTAGGGGCCCATATTTCGGGAGCCCGAGCTAACTTTTCAAAACCCTTTGGGAGGTTTGCCCTACTAGTAGTCTACTTTCATTTCGCTTTACAAGTGCTGAGGCTGGCGGCTATGACACGAATTTTGTTGCACAGTGTTACTTGCCAAAAATACACAACGCGTTAAAAAGTTCAAAGTTAACCAACTTTCTGGCGCAAACGCGTCAAAATATTTTGCATGTAGCTTGTTCCACGAAAATACACTAGTTTAACTTTTTTTGACAGCAGTCTACAGGGCGCGCCCGCACTAACGCATGTTGTGTTATTTCTACCTTAAGAGTAAATTATATGTGACATAAACATACATAACCATCTAAAACAGCTGCTTGAACCAACCTAATGGCCAACACTGTAATTGATTATAGATAACTTGCCATAACGCCATAACCATAGAAACCAATTGAATTTTGGTTTTTTGCCATAACCCACGGCTATGACATTAAGGTATGGCAAGCATAATTCAACCTTTAGTTAAATTAAAGGATTTTCATTTAATTTACTTAATTTAATACGAATAATATTAATTCATATTATCCTAATTTAATTAAGACCTACATAAGATAATTGACCTAAAGTATGTAAACTAAACCCCATATTTATAAAAAATATTTTTGATTTAGGTATAAAAGGTTTATTAAGCAATATAAATATTTTTTATGACTATGGGGATAAGTATTTAAATCCCATTTTTAGTGTGAGCAGCGGCCTTAATTCATAATAAATATCCTGTGTTATTTTAAATCTATTACACATGTGGCAACTCTTTTTTAACAAAAAAAAAAAAAAACAATGTTTATAAAGTTTTGTAAGTGTTGCTCACACGCCCTTTAAAGTTGAACGCCTTAACGCCCTTTTACACTTGTTTGTTTAAACATGTACCCCCCCCCCCCCCCCCCCAAAAAAAAAAAGAAAACCGAAAGAAGAAGCAAAACGCTCAATAAAAATGAAAAGAAAACAAGAAAAAATTCTACGCAAAAACAAAACAACCAAAAAATACTCCCTCTTTTTTTTTTATAATATTCTCTATCTCTCATTGACAGAAACATTAAGTGAGTAAATATTTTGGCTCTCTCCCTTTATTTTTCTCTAATTAACGTTAAATTCGCGTAAGAGTATAAACTACCGTTAGAAAGGGGATGGTTAAAAGGAAAATAGTCAATATTTTTGTTAAGTATACGTTATACGAGAATACACTCATACAATGCATACAGTTAGTTTAGAAATGAAGAAATTAAAGACCACTGCAGCAACAACAATAATATACAATAAACAATGAGTGTATAACAAAAAATTAAACAACAAGAACAACAGCAACACTATGAGCACAGATACGGTTTCTACATAGAGTTTTAACGGTATCCAGTTCTTCCTGTTATCCTTGTACTTTTTACAATGTTTTAGAGTGTGTTATTGTAGAAATGTGTGTGTATTTATGTTTGTGTCTTAAAATAAATACATATATGTATGTATGTGTACGTACTTGCCCGAAACAGGGATTAGGGGTTGATACAAAATTTAATTTTGATGGCGCGAATAATTTTTTTTCGATTTTACTTAGAAAAGTGCTTATGCTCAAGCGCTTTTTCTTAGAATTTTGAAATCGTTTTCCCTGTAATCTCAGGAATGGAGTTTTCTTTTCTTAAACTAACATTTTTTGTTTTATTAATTTATTGTTAGTTAAATGTTTAAAAACTTGTTGTACCCTCCAACAAATTATTATTATTTTTTTTATTATCAAATCTTAGAGTTTTAAAGTTTTTATTTTATTTTTTGTGAATTTTAACACTGGGAAAACTTATTTAAGTGGTTGCGGGTAAAAAGTTGGAAATTGGGGTGGCATCAAGAAATTAGGGATGTATTAAAACAGCTCCAGTATATTAGTAAGTGCCAAAATTTGTATATTTTTTAGAGGAAATTTTGTATGTATTGAATTTTTTTTCGATTACAATTTGAAAAATTTTCTTTAAACAAATTTCTTTATTTTTTAAAAAATTTTTTCCGTTATTTACAATATTTTTAATAAATTGTTAGTTTATGAATTAATTTCTTTATCTAATATTATTTTTGTATTAGATTTTTTGTTCAACACATTTTATTATTTTCAATGTCGTCTTTTTATTTACAGGATTTTATTTACTTGTTATAATTTAAATTTATTGTTTAATTTTTTATTGCATTTATTTTTTTGTTGAAATTTTTTTTTAATTGTTTTTTCACATCAATCCTAGTCAATTGTCAATAATTTATTAACCGGTTTTTTCACAAACTCTATTTGTAGTTTATCCTCTTTTGTCTATATTCTGTCTTTCTACTACAACTACTTTTACAACAGCTAACGAATCACACATGAAACGAACTGAAAAAGAAGAAAATTAATTGAACCCTCCAACCAGCAAACAAACCAACGAAACTCTCTTGCCAATGTCCTGTGTGTATGTGTATACCAACAAAAACCAAAAAAATTCTCTGTTTGGGCTGGGAATTTTCCTTTGTAAAAAACTTTTAAAAAAATTTAGTGTATAGTTTTCTAAAAAAAAAACCAAATTAGTTGAAGTTAAAACTCTCTAATTGTAGTCTCACATATTTTGAGGCGCATGCCATTTGCTGCGTTTCTCACTAAACACAACAGGGGGTTGAACGGAATCTGGTTTTGTGGAATTTTTGTAAGCGCCTTAACCTCAGGCATTTAAATATAAAGGGGGATGATTTATACAAAACACAACTTTTGCTACAGGTTTTTGTCTATGATAGAAAAACTTTGTGGTGAAAGCTTTTCTTTCAAAAAAAGGTCAATATTGTTTAAAAGTTAGCAGTAGGGCATAAAACCAGAAATATTCCCTAAAAACAGTAGTTCAACATTTATAGTTGTGTCCAGCGTTGCCGTTTTGGTTTTTTTTTTCTTCATCTACTTAAAAATTATCTACCGCATAATTTAGATCAATTTTGCAACTTTGATACAATTATAACACACCAAGCCTAAAAAAGTTCTACTTGTAAGTGTCATTTATATAAAAAGGTTTTTAACTTTTCATAGTTTTTAAAATTTACGAAAGTGTTCGTATGGGAGGTGCATAGTCCACTAAAAATTTCGAAATATGTATTATATAGCCTATTGGTCTTTACAGAGCATCGGTAATATACACTCAAAACTGAATAAAAATCGTTCCAGCGGTTTGGGCGCCTACAAGAGACAAACAGACACAATTTCTTCTTGGATGTATTTTTTAACTTAAGAGCGAATAAAATACTACTTTTAATACAAAATAATTTTGGTTACTTTTTTCACGTTTTTTCCCTACGCGTTAAAAAGTTGTCCATACAAAAATTCTAACAACTTTTAAATGATAATATATATGTATGTATAAATACTAGGGTTTCTAATTTCCCGAACTTTTTCTATTCCCGGGAAACGAAACAAAAAAAAAATCTTATTCCCGGGAATCCCGGGATTCTTTGAACAAAATAATGATTTTATTAAATGAGTTCAAGACAAACGTTTTTACTTTTTTAAAAGAATATACACATATACATTAGGGTGTCCCATTCAAAAAAAATTGAATACTCATAAGGCTAAGAATTTTTGAGATTTTTCTCCGATTTTTCGGAGGTGGTTTAGAGGTCGCGCAAATTGATTTTGTACCAAAAATCGACCTTTTTGGGCTTTTTTTGAATTTTGGTTGAAAATTGGTAAAAAATAGATATTTCTTCAGCTTCTGAGTCAATATTCTTAAAGAAAATTTTCTGATCTTTAATTTAGTGTGCATAAATAATAAGTTACGTCAGGGATTTTCCACATTTTGATACATTATATAACAGTTTTTCGTAAATTTTCAGCAAATATGAAAAAAATGCTTTATAACTTTTAAAATTTGTATGAAGACTAAAAAAACTAATGATGCAGTTTAAAAGATTATGAAGTTTTAAATAAATTAGCATAAAAAAAATTAATTTTCTCTCACCGTTCTCGAGTAATACACTTTTAAAGCTTTGTACACATTGTATGAAATGTATAATACTACAAGGTGTGAACTAGGTTTGCATTGCTTTAAACTTTAAATAATTGGATTTAGAAAATGTTTTTACACCTGATATTTTTGGCATGCCGCCATCATATGATGGAACTAGTTGCTGGATCAGCGTTGAAGGCCCTTAATATTGAGGATCAAACTACATCCCCACAAATTAAAATTTTCGTCACTCTTCAGGGAAGGGAGGATTCCATTGATAAAAAAAATTTTCGGATTGTATAAACCACGAAATTGTTGGAAAAATTATTCCGGAGTTCATACGAAAAGATCTAATTATTTTTGTAAAAGGGCAGCTGGAGAATATGCAACCAAGGGAAGATTATAAAGAAATGCTGCAACTGAGCCTTGTTTTTTTGGGTGATAGACCTGAGCCCCATCCAACAATAAAATCTCCTGGAGCCATTAACCGAGCTCGCTGGATGATGAAAATTATATACTCTCTAAAGATATGCATTTTTCGAAACCAGCTACAACCTTTCATTCAAAATTCAAAAATTGATGCCTTGCTGGAGTTTACCTCATTTATTTAAAGAGTATATATTAAAAATTGGTACCTATGCCAATGTCCCCGATACGCTCCTCTCAATGGCCTTAGACTTTTGAAACAATTGTATGATTACAAACGCTTTAATGAAAAAGTTGCACGCGAGACTCTGAAAACCTTTCTGCGGCATCAGTGGTACCTTTCCGAGAAGTTGGCTGCCTTATCGTTTTTTGATGAACGTATAGATACCAAAACTTTGCGTTTAATGCTTAGAAACCTACATGTAATAACAACGAATTAGTGAAAGGAAATTTAACAGAAGACATGATTGAAAATAAACAAATTCAGTGTTTTATTACAAAAGCCAGCCTAACTTTTTTTGAAGCCTGCAACATTTCTACTGTTTATTTACAAACGGATCCAGAAAAATGGGAAAACAACAAATCATTTCAGGAAGCAAAACAAAGAGTTCAACAATTGCAAGTTGTAAATGATGTCGCAGAACGTGGTGTGGCCTTGGCTAATAGTTATATCAATATCACAACTTCTGAAACAGACTTTCAGAGTTTACTACAGGGGGTAGAGCAGCATCGCAAGAACTATAATAAATGATTTATAACAATTCTATTTTTCTTTGTTTTTAATATAATTGTTATGTATGAGTGGTAAGTAACTATTATTTTATTTGTAAAAACATTTTCTAAATCCAATTATTTAAAGTTTAAAGCAATGCAAACCTAGTTCACACCTTATAGTATTATACATTTCATACAATGTGTACAAAGCTTTAAAAGGGTATAACTCGAGAACGGTGAGAGAAAATTCATTTTTTTTTTGCTAATTTATTTAAAACTTCATAATCTTTTAAACTACATCATTAGTTTTTTTAGTCTTCATACAAATTTTAAAAGTTATAAAGCATTTTTTTCATATTTGCTGAAAATGTACGAAAAACTGTTATATAATGTATCAAAATGTGGAAAATCCCTGACGAAAGTTATTATTTATGCACATAAAATTAAAGATCGGAAAATTTTCTTCAAGAATATTTACTCAGAAGCCGAAAAAATACCGATTTTTTTAGCAATTTTCAATAATAATTCAATAAAAGTCAAAAACGCTAGATTTTTGGTACAAAATCAGTTTGCGCGACCTCTAAAGCACTTCCGAAAAATCTGATAAAATTCTTAAAAATACTTTACCTTATGAGTATCCAAATTAGGAAAGATCTTCCGAGAAAATCCAAAATTTTATTTTTTTTGGGACAACCTAATATACATGAGTCCAAAAAATCACGAATTATTAAAAGTTATTAATACATAGTAGTTATTAGTAGCAAGTTGGGGAAATTAATTTTCTTTTAAACAAAAATTTTAAAATATTATTAAAGCATTTAAAAGCTCATCAGAGATTCTATATATAATCCTTGTTGATATGTTTATTGCCTGCTATTGAAAACGTGCTGTCGCTTTCTACAGACGTTGGATTTATAGTAAGAAGCGCATCATACAAAGATTATACATTTGTTGGCCTGCCAAATTGGCCAAATTCTTTGTTTAAGATACTTTCAGGCTTTTGTATTTTTTTACATTTATTTTTTAGAATTTGTAGATGGTTCATCAGCTGGTGATGGTGTATCGTGTACATTTTAGTTTTCTACTTCAAGAAGCTTTTTAGGCATTTGATCAGCAATTAAAGAGGCCCCTGATTTATTGGCATAGGAAAAATAGTTCGATTTGTAGGTAGTTTTTAGAATTTTAGTAAAGAATATATTTTTATTGCTCGTTTTTGATTTTAACGATGCTAACAAATAAAAATTACAATAAATTAAATTTGAAATTCCCGAAAATTCCCGGAAAACATTTCCCGGGATTAATTAAAAAAAAAAATGTCCCGGGACCGGGAATTCTTTCCCGCGTAGAAATTCTAATAAATACAAATAAAACCATTTGTGTAATTGTATTAATAAATTTTATTTGAAATTGTTCCCAGCTTGCATTTTGTATCATAATCTAATCATTTAGGAATCAGCTTCAAGGGCAAAATACCCGTATATGAGCTCATTTTTCAATCATAAATGATACTCTCGTTGTGAGAAAATGGTACCCTACCGATGAATCACCTGAAAGAATCATTTGAGATTCAGTTTTCTGATTCCTTTTTGATCAATTTAATGTTAGTTTTTCTAATCATTATTGAATCGTTTTTGTCTCATTTTTTAATCCTAAATTATATAGTTTTTGATTACAATCAGTATTGTGGTTATTTTGTTGAACTATTTATGGTTTTTAATCATAATTTTTATAATTAGGCTTAAGTTCATCAAATTTAATTTTCATTAAATTATTTTTATGAAGAAAGGAATTTTACAAACATGAAAATCAATTAAAATTGTTATTGATAATCTTTCATTCTTGACGTGGCTGGGGCTCGAACCCCAACCGGCAGGTTACCATGACATGTTTCGATCGCAACCACTCGATCTCCCCAGATGGATTTGCCGTCTTACACTCGCAGCCATCGACAACCGCTGACGTCAATAGTCAAACATCAATCCTTAAACCAAATTGTATTTTAACCTTTGGTAGATCGAAATTTGCATTTTTCCGAATGATTATCCATTTTTAATTGATTTTACGTGTTTTTTTTTCCTTTACTTCTGTTTTCTCGTACTTTTGTCAAGAATTCTTCTTGAAGTCGAAAGTACATTTGTTTTTTCATTTTTGTCGTTCTTTTTTCTGTTGACCTTTTTCAGCACAACTTGAAGGACAAATGAGTACATAGAGCTCGTGCCCTAGCTTTAACAATAATCAGTATTGTGGTTATTTTGTTGATTATATGTACATACATATGTATTACAAATAATTTTTTAATTGTCATTTTTTTTTAATTTTTCTCTGAAAAATGAGGACCATTATGGCTTTAGAACCAAACAAAAGTAATTGGTTTTTCGCAAAGATGATAAGAAACAATTTGCACGCACATTTAAGTTTATAAAGTGCCAATAATATTTGGGCTTCTTTTTTAGCCAAGCTTTTTATTTGTTTGGCTGACATTAAAGTTTTTATTTTTATATTTTTTCATTTGGCAAAAACAAAAATTCAAAATATTTAAAAATCATTATTTAAACTCAGGTGATAAATCAGTTTTTAGTCATCAAAACTGATCTGAAAAGAATCAGTTGGGTTGGGAACACCCAGCTAGCATTTGGCTGATTATTATACCCTTCACCACAGGTGGAAAAGGGTATATATAAGTTTGTCATTCCGTTTGTAATTTCTACAATATTGATCTTAGACCCTATAAAGTATATATATTCTGGGTCCTTATGAGGAGAAAAGTTGATTTAACGATATCCGTCCGTCCTTCCGTCCGTCTGTCCGTCTTACGTTTGATATGTGCTTTCCGGAGACTCCAGACATGTTAGCGGCTAGGTTGTTTTACATTTATGTCACATATATGTAGTCTACCATTTCGTCCTATTGAAATTCAGATAGATCGATCCACGAGTGGCTGAGATATGACGAAAAAGCCACGACTGCCTCTAATTTTTCCAAAAAATCCCTTGTGGTTGTTGTTTTATTTTTTTTATACCCTTCACCGAAGGTAAAAGGGTATATATAACTTTGTCATTCCGTTTGTAATTTCTACAATATCGACCCTACACCCTTTAAAGTATATATATTCTGGGTCCTTATGAAAAGCGAAGCTCAAATCCGGTTGTCCGTCTGTCTGTTGAAATGGGGTTTCCGAAGCCCCCAGATATGATGGGGGTTTGGTTGGGGTATCTTTCTGTCAGGTATTCTTATTATAATTTTGCTATTGAAATTTAGCCAGATCGGTCCACAAATGGCTGAGATATGAGCAAAAAACCACTACTACCTCTAATTTTTTCCAAAAATCCCTTGTGGTTGTTGTATTTTTATTACTTTTTGCTGTATATCTGGGGAACGGCAAAAGCCAAAGTTTCCAAATTAAGTACACACATTTAAGTTGCCAATACACACCATCCTACAAAATGTCGGTGGGATTGGAGAAGTGGGCGTGGTAACTCCCGTACAAAAAAAATTTAAAATTGTATAAAAACCTAAATTTTAAGGCTGCCATATGTCCTATGGATATGACTTATATACCAAAATATCGGAAATTTTTAGTAGAACATATTTTATAAAAACTCGGGAAAATCGGTTCAGATACAAAAAATTTATGACCAAAACTTTTTTTTTTTTAAATACCCACTTTCGGGAACCATAGATCTCCCCGAGTCCAAGCTTTATAACTAAAGTAAATGGTAAATTTCTTCTTTAATACGTTGGTATATAAATCTGTCAAATCGGTTAAAAAATGGCTGAGTTATCCGTCCGTCCATCCGTCTTACGTTTGATATGTGTTTTCCGGAGACTCCAGACATGATAGCGGCTACCTTGTTTTACATTTATGTCACATATAGTCCACCATTTCTTGCCAGTGAAATTCAGCCAGATCGGTCCAACAATGGCTGAGATATGACCAAAAAACCACGACTGCCTCTAATTTTCCTAAAAAATCCCTTGTGGTTGTTGTATTTTTATTACTTTTTTCTGTATATCTGGAGAACGGCAAGAGCCAAAACTTTAAAATTATGTACAAACATTTAGGTTATAAATATACACCATCCTACAAAATGTGGGCGGGATTGGAGAAGTAGGCGTGGTACCTCTCATACAAAAAGTATTACAAATTGTATAAAAAAAATACTGAAATCCCAAAAATTACTCTTTTTTATAATTAATATTGTTTTTTATACCCTTCACCGAAGGTCCTACACCCTATAAAGTATATATATTCTGGGTCCTTATGCAATTATTATATTACTTTAAAAGAATACATTAAACTGTTTTATTTTGTAATGAGTTTAATTTTCTTCATGAATTATTTTGTTTTAATACTTATAAAGGGTGTCCCAACTAGAACGCAATTTTTAAATTTTAAATAAAACACAGATATTTAAAAAAAAAATCGTGAAACTTTATTATATCGTAAAGTAGACAGAATGAGGTTATGTATGGAACAAGATATCGTGCAGATGGCCGCCGCGGCTTTGCTGGCACACACGCGATCTTTTAACGAAATTTTCAATGACCTTTTTGCATAAAATAAATATAATAAAGACTTTTTTCATAAAAAAATACTGTTTTATAAGAGCCTTACAATTTTCAAATTTTTTTTTTTTTAATTAGACTGTAAATCATATGTATGTATGTACATACAGTCTGTCAAGAATGAGTTTAAACCTTTAAAATCAACATTTTTAATTGAGTTTTGCGATTTATACCAACTTTTATTCCTTAGGAATGTGGCTTTTAAAAAAATCTTAAAAATTTAAACTTTTTGGTTCTTAAATTTTTTTATTGCATTTTGAAAACAAAAAATTTTACGCATTTTGCATGTAAATTTTTTTTTCGCCATTAAATTTTTAATAACTCCAAAATAGTAATAGATATAAAATAAATGTGTATGGTGCATCTTCTGATACTTCTGCTTTTAAAATCGGAGAAAACGTTTTCAAGTTATGGCAAAATATATAAGGCAACCCAACGATTTAGGGGGGAAGTATGCCACGCCTTTAAAAGAAAATCCTTACGTACTAGAGAAAAACGGAAAACAGATTTGAATTAAGGGCATCAAAATCCATATAGTCCACATACTTTTATTTCTAGGGTAGAGAAAAATTTTTTTGTTGCGCAGTGTAATTTTTTCAAAATCTGCCACTAGACTTTTTATATCATACTACACTTAAACTATCAAAAAACTAAAACTTTTAATTCAAAAAACACGTTTAATAATTTTGGCCAGCTCTTCAGGCCAAATACTCCTCTGTGAGTCGGTAGGATCTGCGAAAAAGATCCTTGAACGAACTTACCCGTCGTTTACTAGTAAAAAGTAATAAAGTAAATTATAAAAATAAATCACATAGTGTAATAATTAATTAATTCAAAGACAAAAAAATAATAGTTTTAAATATTTAATAAAAAGTTAAGCCCGTGTGGAAATTAAAAGAAAATTATATTAATAATAAATGAAAATAAATTAAAAGAAAGGAAAAACAGTATTAAATAAAAACAAAAAAAAAAAACTGGTTGTGTTAAAAGAAAACCTACATAAGTGATACAATTTTTATTTGAAAATTTTACAAGTTTGTTAATGGATGAGATTATCAACGATCTCGAGAATTTAAACATAAATAACGAAAACAATATGAATAACAACAACAACATGAATAATAACGTCAACGTAGAACAACAGAGAAACTTTATCATGCAGAACCTAAGAATGGTGCATCCTTTTACTGGGGAAAAAGATAAACTGGGAGTATTTATAAGAAGTATCGAAAGTATAATACCTAATATCACTATTTTGAGGACTCTGAATGACGGAGCTTTGGACGTAGTAAGGAGAGAGCAGCCGACCGATTGGGCAACATTGAAGTTAATTTTAATTGAAGAATTTGGAGAACATCAACCAATACCGCAATTAATTCTTAGTATTAACAACATTAAATTTAAAGGTAATTGTAAAATATTTTGTTATGAAGTCAATAAGTTAGTTTGTAGAATAAAGGATACAATCGAATTATGTATACGAAACAAGAGAAAAATATGTAACAGACTTTTGGCAATGGGATAAAGAATACTATTTAACTTGTATAGATTTGTATTCAAAATTCGCGACAATTGAACCAGTAAAATCATTGAATTGGATTGAAACTAAAAAGGCTCTTTTGAAAGTATTTAACACTATGGGCCCTCTAAAGGTTTTAAAGATAGATCAAGACCAGGGAATGAATAACATAAATATAAAAAAATGGTGTGAGGAGTTAAAAATTAAATTAGAAATTACTACAGGCAAAACCGGAATAGGAGATATAGAGAGATAACACAAAACATTGAATGAGAAATTGAGAATCATAAACACGGCAAACGATAAGGAATTAGATTACTTGAAAATAGAACAAACATTATTTACTTATAATCACAATATAGTTCATTCCACCACTGGAGAAACACCTTATAATATTTTCTTTAACAAACTAAAACCTAAAACCAACCCACAGATGGAAAAAGAGAAAAGAATAAATAGATTTAGAACGGAAAAACCCGTTGATACAAATTTTGTTAGTGCAGAAATTAAGAGGAAAAGATTAAACAAAATTGATAACCCTTTTAAAAAAGCAGAACGGCTGAGAACAGAAGACGACGGTGAACACTTTACAGTTAAGTTAAGAAATAGAAATGTTAGGAAATATAAAAATCAGTTCAAAAGAAAGAAGAAGTAACCAACTAGTTAAAATAAATTAAGCTTACAATAAATCCGCAACAGCGAATTTAAACAAAATTATTTACAATTTCAGAATTAAATATAATTAGGAAACAAAGGCAATTGAGGGGCATTAAGGCCCTTGGAATTATAATTTCTACAATGTTAATTTTGAATGCTACAGTCAACAGCCAAGGAATTTAAATAAACCCAATAGACAATGACATGGGTTATACGATAATAGAACAGGGGGTCAGCAATTAACCTACTAACTTTAAATACCATGTACTTACCATTAATAAAACTTATTTGGACTTGACCTATGATACGCTTCTGGAAAAATTTAACAAAAACAAATGCTATCAGACTAAGGCCCGTTTTCACAACTTACCGATAGCTTAAAGTAGACTTTAACCGGCCTTATAAAAAGTCTTCCATTATTCAAACTTTACTTTTACCTGAAGTGAGACATAAAGCAAATTTAGGTTCATCTTACCTGGTAGGTTAAAGTAAAGTTGTTAAATGGAACACTTTTTAAACGTCTGTTAAAATCCTACCTTTAGCTATCGGTTTTCACAACTTACCGATAGCTTAAAGTAGACTTTAACCGGCCTTATAAAAAGTCTTCCATTATTAAAACTTTACTTTAACCTTAAGTGAGCGATAAAGTAAACTAAGGTTCATCCTACCTGGTAGGTAAAAGTAAGTTTGTTATTATAGAACACTTTTTATACGGCCGATAAAATCCTACCTTTAGCTATCGGTAAGTTGTGAAAACGGGCCTAATATGATCAGGAATTATCTTTTGTTGGCAAACAAAGAGAAGAAAATGTTTTTTAACAGACACAAAAGAGGTCTTGCCAATTTTGTAGGAAATGGACTAAGGTTCTTGTTTGGTACTATGGCCAACCAAGATAGAGCCGAAATACAGCTCGTAATAGAGGATTTTAGGAAAACTACAATTTCGACTAACGAGTTTAACGAAATCATTGACCTTATTAACAACGAAACAAAATTAATATCAAAATTTGAAACTGAAACCCTTAAACTTCAAAATAAATTAACAGAAAAAGTTCTGTCTGATCTTTTCCTTGACACGGTAAAATTGTATTTGGAACATGTTCAAGATATCCAATTAGCCATGCAACTGGCACGAAAGGTAATAATAATAAAACCAAAATTAATAGACTTACCCACCATTACTACTCTCACCGACTTAGAGTTCGAAAATATTAGAGCTACGGTTTGGTTAGATAAAGAAATTATTTTCTTTGTCCTCTCAATACCTACGGCATTCGATTCTGTCAAAAAAATTAAAATTATACCAATGCCAGATAAAAATAAGGAAGAATTAGTGTTAAATGATAGCGATTATGTTAGGAAAAATAATATGATATTTGAATTTAAAAAAAATAAAATTGAATATACTAAAAATAACTGCATAAGAAACCTTTTAAATAATAATAAGACCGAGTGTCAATTCAAAAAGAACATTGAATCCTTTATAGGATTTGTTGAAACAAAAAATTTAGAATTAACACAAATACAAAAAAATTTTAACGAATTAAATGTAACAATTAAAGACAATAATTTAATAAATTTATATAATTGTAAAATTAAAATAAGAGATTTTGAAGTAGAAGTGCTACAAGTTAACGAAAAATCCATCATATTACCTAGTGTTAAGAATATTGAAAACATTGTAAAGCTAAATTTATCTCTGCCAATCTTAAAAAAGCACATTGAATATGTAAATAAAAAAAATGTTAACTATTTAATTGGTCTTCTAATTTCAATTTTTCTAATATTATTTGTAATTATTTTTCCATTTGCTGAAAATTGTAAAGGCAAGAGATTTGTAAAAAATAAAGGAAAAAACAATGAGGACATTGTGCCTTCTAAAGAGGGGAGGAGTGACCAGGCGCGGATCCAGCTTGAGCCTTAGGGGGGGGGGGGAAATTTTTTATGATACAAAAAAAATTCGTTTTTAAAAGTTTATTAAAAGCAATTTGTGTATATTATATTAAAAAAACTCAACAATAAGGTTAAATAAAATATTCAATATAAATTAAAATAAACTAATCTTTTTAAATAAGCAATTTATGATTTCCTTGTGAGGCAAATTTAGATAGTACAGTCTATGTTCAGTTTGTCATTGTTGATCTGAGCCATGTTTTTATTCGACGAAGGGTAGGAAATGACCTCTCGCTCATAGCATTACTTACGAGCATTGAAACGAAAATTTGAAATATTTTTCTTAGATTTGGGTAGATATCTTCATCACAGTTTATTAAAGCATCTACAACGTTATCTGATAGATTTTCAGATAATTTCCATGTTTGTTGCCAATGCTACAGTTCAGGCTCAAGTTTAGATGTTAGTAAGTGTTTATCTCGAGTTGTGGTTTTAAAAGTTTTATATCTGTATATGACTTGATTACACTTTGAGTAGAAGTTTTGGTATGTTCAATACATTAAAGATATCTATTGGAAAGGTGTTTTGAGATCTTCTAAAATAAATTCAATAAGAGAATGAAACCTACAACTCGGTAGAAATCTTCAACATTTTGGATGTAATTATTTCGTTCAAATCTTGTTTTTTAGGTTGGAACCTCGATTTGAACGCAAATAACTTTAACTTTTTTAAAAATCACTTTAAATAGTTTTTCAGCTTTATTTCTTTTTTCTTCAAGGCACATGATTAAAGTTTTGATAAGGCTTGATCCTTTTTGAAGATCTATATCGTGCTTTTGTAAAATGATACTAAGCGGCTGTGTTACAATAAGTATCACACTTAATATGTTTATTCCGCAAATAAATTCAAAAGTTCTAAGTGAGTTCCTTAATATAAGGCTCTTGATGAAGTATCTCTACCTTTCCACTCAGATATGTTTTCCAAAGCTTTTACTATATGATGTACACTTGTTGCAAAGTGTAAAGCTGAGTCGTGACGGTCCACCCATCTTGTCTCGCATAATTTAGAGAGTTTGGCTCCCAAATACTTTACTAAAAACGTGTTTTGCCTGATTTACGGGAAATAGCAAGGCGTTTGTTTCGCATTTGTCGCGGTTTCCAGAATTTTTTAACAGCTCCATTTTCTGCTGACATCAAACGACACCCATCAGTTCCAACTCCTATACAGTTTTTTAGGTCAAGACTAAAATTTGTCAAAGTTTTAAGAACTGTTGATGATAGTGCCATCGCATCAATTGTCACATCAGCGTCATAATCAATATCCTGTGAAGGCTCTTCAAATGCTTTTACAACAAAGCCAAAACAATTCTTCCCTAACAACTTTTTGTTGTATGTTGAAATATTTTAAAGATAAGGAAATCTGGCTTTTCCCCGACAAATCCTTGCGTTCGTCAAAAATTATCAAATAGGAATTTTTTTCATATAACTCATATATATGTATGTACATAAATATTACAAATACTAAGGCTTTTTAATAATTCAACCGCACGCATTGTCAAGTTAAACGTTTACTCTTTGGTTATACATAGATGGCACCTGCTGGGATTGAATGTAGAATAATAAGTATTTGAATACATTAAACTAGATGTTTCATTGAAAATATCTAATAAATAACTATTAGGATGACGATTTGAATACTTATTGAAAATTTGGTTAGAGATTCAATAAAAAAACAAAAAAATACTTATTGAAAATTTCGTTAGAGATTCAATAAAAAAAAAACAAAAAAAAACCTTGCTGGGATTTCCAAAAATTGTGTACATTAAAAAAAGATAATATTAATGGGTATTCTTGTATTATCGAAATAAACAAAACATATTTTTATAATTTACGGGGGGGAAATTTCCTTATTTCACCCCCCCTGAATCCGCGCCTGGGAGTGACATACACGAATCTAATGAATCTCATATTAACATTCCTTAAGACTGCACAAAGAATACAAACCAACAATATAAAATTAAATACAACAAAGGTTTCATATTCTGTCTTTTTTTTGGTTTAATAAAAGTTTAATAAAAATCATATTGTTTAATTAAAAATTCATATTTCATAAATTTATGTTTGTAATCATATTTCATAAAATTATATTTGTAATAGAATTAAGTAGAATAAGTAACTTGGAAATAAAGTAAAATCAGTTTAATATCAACTCCAAAATAAAACGCTTGTTTTAATTTGTCACTTATAAGTACAAACATTTAAGTGTGTCGATCACAGATAAAGGTCGCAGTTGTAAATTACAGTTGTTAAAGTGAATAAGTTCTGGATAAAGTTTGGGACCTGAAAAAAAGTGTTTAAAGTAGTGTTCGAAAATAAACACTAAATATCGCTCCTTATACTTTGTTCACACTTGGGGGTTTAAACGCGTTTAAGCAAAATGTAGATTTAGCTAATTAAAGCCGTTCACATTACATTTGATGTCAGTTTATTAAAAAGAAAAATGCAACAAACTAATTTATATTTCTTTAAAGTTTTAAAAATGGATAAAATACTTTAATTAAGTTATCAAAAGATTATTTTGAACATATTAATGATGAAATTGTGAAAATAATGGAATATTTAAAGACGAAATAAAAACATGGTCGGTTGTACATCTACATTATATTTAGTTTGAGAATTAGTGTTCGGTTCGGTAGATTTGTGGAAAATGCAAACGCAAATCAATGTAAAGAAGAAACACTATAGAAATTTAAAATGTAATGTTTGTCTGCAGTATCACTACAATTATTCTGTTTTTTGTTTTTACCGAAGAACAGAACACTATATAATGTTCGACTCTTTCTGGAAAATAGTTACGAATATTATAAAGGAGTGTGTTCCTTTACACAACAATTAAAAAAATAAAAATCGTTCCTGGGAGTGTGAGCCGAACGCTAAATAATGTACTGTTTATTTTTGAACACTGGTTTACAGTGTTGTGTTTATTTTATTTTACCAATGTTACAAGAAAATAACTCAAGAGGAAATAAACCAAAAACGTTATTGAAAAGACAGTAACGTAACAATATATTTTACATTTTGTACTATATAATAAAAATAAGTGTACACTTTGATGTCACCACTAACTGCGAAGACGGGTGGACCAATTTCAACCAACATTTTAGGATACGTTGGGGATAGTCTGTAGCTGTATGGCATTTAGATTTTCCTATATTTTATTCCCATACGATTCATTTTTCTTTATTTCATTAAAAAATAAGTTATGGGGCTAAACAACGTTTGCCGGTTCAGCTTGATTTGTATAACTTTTTCATAAAACAAGTGATGCTTGTTTTTGTTTTCACCACGAGTAGTGAATGAGGATATGCTCAGTTTGTCATTCCGTGTGAAGCTTTTTAAATATTGAAATTATGTCAGCAATGGGATAACACATCGGCAACACAGAAATGACGTATCGGAGTCAGTTCAATAAAAATGTCATCAGTGCAATGACTCTGTAACATCAGAGAAAGGACTCGTTGGCCTCAATTTAATTAGAAGCTGTCATTTAATTGAGTCATTGGGATTGACTTAAGTCAAAGTGAGAGAATATTATTATTGACTTACCCGTTAAACTTGTTTGTTTCACTTTTGTTTACAGAAGAACTCTCAATTATAAGACTCCGGCAGCATGCGATATGGTTTTCGTAATTATTCTACTTTGAAAACTTAATGTATTCAACTAAATTATTTAAACAAATTGAATATGGGAATTTTTACTTCTAATTTTACTTTTTAAACATGAAAATAATGTATGTTTTTCTTCTTGTAGTGTTGTTGTTGTTTCTACACAAAACAAGCAAATCGTTTTGACCTTCAATTGCAATGTTGTTGTTGTTGTTTCTACAATACATTTTAACAAACACAAGTGAATTAAAAACATTCCAAGGGGCTGGAATGTCACTATATATTCTGAAAAATTTTGACCATATTATGGTTAATTTTGAACATGATATGGTAAATTTTGACCATATTATGGTTAATTTCGAGCAAACTTTTATTGATTCTTACCATATTATGGTCATATTAAATCATAATATGGTAACCTGTAAACATAAATATTGTTAAAACCCAATCATAGTATGTTGCTCTTAATATAAGACTACCTCTAAACATATTTTTTTCTGTGTGTATACATGCAGGCCTTACACCTGAAGTGAACCAAGTCAGAAAAAGGATATTCGAAGAGGTTGAGCCGTTATCATGAAGCAAAGAAAACAAGATAGCGCATTGCGCAATGGCGTTAACTTGTTACTCTCATTTTGACGTCATTTTTACTTCACTTGAGTAAAGAGATTTAAAGAGATGTAAACAAACATTCAGCATACTACATACACGTGTTTGTTTGATTATGTTTGTGCTCATTAACTACTATGATGTAGAATCTACATGTTATGACATACTCAATCCAAAACCATAAGCATCTGTTTTTGTTTTTAAGATATGGTGAGTGGGCAAAAGCAAAACCATACAATATCAGTTACACTCATTCTCTCATTTATCTGGTGTATCTGTTTCAACAATACTTACTGATACACTCGTGCAGGTCTTTAATGTTGATGCGCAGAAAGATAATGTTTTTTGAATTTTAAATTTAAATGCATATTTTTGTTTTCTTTATTTCATGAGTAAATTTAATAATTATTTATTTCTTCGAAAATTAGAGCCATTGACTAGGGATTTTCAGCGTTACCTTAGGCACGAAACATTTTTTGGCTTTGTCCGTTACAAAACTGAATAGGGTTAAACTTTGCAGAAAACTTTACAGTAGTTTTGAAGGTTTTGGTATTCGGTTCAGCTTTCAGCCTATTATATGTCGATACCCAGGCGTCTCTTAAAGCCTTAATGAACTGTTTCGTGAACTCCAGGCTAGTGGACGATTGTGGGAGAGCTCCAAGGGGCATTTTAGAGGACTATGTGGTGAGTCTACTCTGGGTACCCGGTCACTGCAACATTACCGGTAATGAGATGCCCGATGAGTTGGCCAGACTAAGTTCGGGAATAGAGGATCCTGACTGTATAAAGAGAATCAGACGTCCAATCTATTAGATTAGAGAATGGGTTTTGAACGGGATTAATCGGGTCTGGAGGAATAAAACGGATTGTAAGGTATTATGGACGTTATGGCCGGTGCTTAGGAAAACCGATTCTAGTTCATTATTAGGCCGGAACTAGGATCCGAGTTGTTGGACTTATGTAGGTTGCGTGAGGCTACAAAACAGCAGACTGAAATAGGTGACTTGGGAGATATTTCGGGCTGTGGACTCGAAAATCTACAGGATTTTTAATGGGCATGACCTGGCTGTATACTAGGGTATTCATTTAATCGACCTTTTGCTTTAATCGGTTAATCGCTCGATTAATTAACCGAGGTTTTGGTTTAATCGGTTAATAATCGGTTAATTTTGCTTTTGATCGGTTAACCGATTAATAACGTTTTTTTATAAATAAAGTAATTTCAATATATAAAAATGCATTAATTGTTTATTATTTGGAATTTATTAGGAAAAAAACAACAACAATATACCAAACAAAGCTGTTCTTGAACTAAAACGAGCAAACAAACAAAAAACATAAATATGTAATATGCATTTTTCAATTAATACACAAGGTGTGCTATCAAGTCATATCCTCATAATATCCCAAATAATATTTTGCAATTGCTTAAAATAAATGTTGTGTTTCAAACAAAATAAAAATGTTAATGCTGTGTTCATTAATTTGTCATAACTGTACAGTTGAAATCTAAATTATAAGCGGTAGCCCACGACAGTCATATCGTCGGCTTAATATGAAAACCTGCTAACTCACTTTCAGCATATTTTACAGGAGAGACAAAAAGCTTTTTATTTTTCCTTTTTGCTTGATAGAAAATTAAAAATAGTTAGTTTTGCACACTTCAAGACTAAAATAGAAGATAAACTAACTACATGCTGGTCGACGAGGCGTATCTTTCTCTACCACACGTTATCAAAATCTCAATTTACATAAAAAAAGGATTTAGCCGGTTTGCATATTAAGCCGACGGACGATATCTACTTCTTGTAATTATTTTATGACATTAGACTTTATGACTACCTTGGAAAATCCCCCAAATATGTGTTTATAAAAAAAGAAACTGAGATAACTTAATTAGTTATTTCATTCGTTAAAGGAGATCTTATAAAATAATCTTTTAGAAAAGTAATTTGGTTTAAATGTTTAGGATCAAAGCGATTCATTTCCTTAGTTTTGACAAAACTTGTCTCATTTTCTAGAAATTCTCTAAAATTTTTAACACTTCTAATTGTTTCGGTTTATTCTGTTAAAAGACTGATATGAGAATATATGAGAAGAAACGAATAACTAAACACCTACATTACAAAAGGACGTGAAAAAAAGGTGTTGGCAATTAAACATTTAACTCATTTTTCGCAACATTCCTGTTGATCGATGATGAAGATAAAAAACATTGTAATTTATGTCACCGGTCGGTGGAAAATGGGTTAAAATGAAGATCACTGAACACCTTCTTTGTTTGTTTGCAAAAAATATTTTCTTAACACATACATAGGTACATATGGGCATTTCTCTAATGTCGAATGCGACATTCGTACGCCTAAAAAGTGAAAAAAACATATATCAAAACATTAATTTTATTTTGACAAAAGGCGAAACTTATAGCTCTTGATTAGCACCATAATTTGTGGTAAAGATTGGTTTTGAGCAATTGTTCGTTTTCAAGAAAATTAAAAAAAACCAAGGCATTTGCATGCGACAAAAACAGAAGTCGCTTTTACGGCAAACAGTTCAAACACTGATTTCAGCGAAACTTGATAAAATATTTTAATGCGACTAATTTAAAATGTTATGCATTGGTGTATCTTAATAATGCTTTTTATTTCATTCAAAAATATTGTGTAGTTTGTTTTTTATTTAATTTTAATCACTGTCGCACGCTACGAGTTGCATGCGACATTTTGTTCCATCATACTTTTATGTTTATTATTTTTAATTTTTAATAAAAACAAATAAAAATAAATTTATTTATCTTATGCTAAGTTCACACTTAGCTTTTTAAACGCGTTTAAGCAAAATGTTGATTTAGCTAATCAAAGCCGTTCCCATTACATTTAAGATGATTAAGATGACAGATGATAAGAAAAAAAACACACAACAAACACACAAAAAAACAACAAACCAATTTATATTTCTTTAAGGTATTAAAAATGTATAAAAACACTTTTATAAAGTTATCAGAAGATTATTTTAATCATTTTAATGATGAAATTGTGAAAATTTATGAATTATTTAAGGAAAAAAATAAAAACATTAAGCAGAAATCTTGGCCGGTTGTACACGATCATGTTGGCGATTCTACATTTGAGGTATGTTCAGTGGATTCTATGTGGTTTATGAAGTGATTTAGTTGTAATCATGTCAATTTGAAGTGATTAACAAATCACTTCAATGTATGGGTAATCATCTCGATTTTGAAGTGATTAGAGCTTAATCACGTTCGAGCTGCTTAAACGCGTTTAAGAACCCAAGTGTGAACATAGTATTATATGTATGTAAAGTATTTGTAAAGACAAAGAAAAGAAACTAACTTAACTTTATTTTTCTCGGCGCTGTTTTTACTTATCTACATTCAAACATTTTATTATTTGTATTTACATAATCAAAGAAAGATATTTTATTTATGCATTTTACACTTACGATGTCGCACGCTACAAAATTCAAATAAGTACCAAGAGCAAAGCGTTGATTTTTTTCCAACAAAATTTTTTTTATTTAAATCGCAATATAAATCTCTGTTTGTAACAAATATTTGCTTCGCATTATACAAATACCTATGACGCACTGATAACAAATGTTATTTTTCAATGTCGCACGATACATCAAAATATATGGTAAAGCAAAGAAAAAATTTACCGTAATTGGCAATCGCATCGTTCCTTTTACATTTTTCTTATATTCTTTGAATATTAACTGATATTTAAAAAAGATTTTTAAATGCATAATGTTTCTCATTTAGATCATTTAGCAAAACAAATCTTGCAATAGAAAGGTTCAAAACAGAACTTCTGCACTTGTTCGACTTTGCATTTGAATATTTCAAAGTGTGTTATGAATAAATGTAAAATTTGTTTACATTATTGAAAGTTGATAGATTCCCTATAAAAATATGTTAAAACAACATACTTTTATAGACTTTGAATTTTTTGGCTGCGGTTGACATTTCTGGAGAAATGCCCATATATCTTGTATATGAGACGAAACAAATAATTAAAAACACAAAAAAATACTAGGGTTTAAAAATTAGTAAATAGTTTTTTTTTCTTCATATCGAAAACCACAGTAAATATTCAAAACTAAAATATTTAAAGGTATTCATAATGCAAAAATATTCTAAATTTACTAAAAACCTCGTAGTAATATTCAAAAATATTTAACCAGTGGCAATTTTATAATATAACAATTTGCAAAATATTAATATTATCCCCGTACAAATATAATTTCTACAGAAATATTCAAATATTTTTAGTCACCATAAATATTAAATGTTGTGTGTCTTCAATATCAATATATTACTGCCACACATTACAAACTGCCGAAGTATATGCGAAATGTACGATATAACCCACCTTTGGACCACTTAGGAGTAGTTTTAAAACTACTCCATGGTATACTCAAGAGGATTAGTTTTGAAGTCGTTTAAAAACGAAAGCATGTCGTTAAAAACGAAGACGTGTCGTCTCACTACAAACACTTTTTAACAATGACATGGTCCATGCTTGCATTACATCGGACCAGTCCATGGAGTAGTCCATTTTATTAAAATGAATCAGGTGGTCCAATTTTATTTGCAGGGAATTAACATAACGAAACAAAATATGCCGTCTTGTTGAGCATCGACTGCCAAAATATGCGACTATTACACACAAAATATTTAAATATTTCAGGGTGAATAGTAAACATATTATTAGTCGAAAAATAAACTAATAATAGTCGCAATACGAAGAAAAAAATATTTTTGTGTGTACATACAAAAAGGTTAAAAAGAGGAAAGATTTAAAATAAGAAATTTTTTGTATGATGTGTTGATAGATTAAAATATAATTGCTTAATGGTTTTGTTATTTATTGAAAAAAGGTAAATTATGATTGAAAGGTGAGTTTTATAATTTGAGTGCAAAAATATAAAAAGGATTAAAAAATTTACTAATGTTTTAAGAAAACATATACATATTTAGTATTTATAAAAATATTTATAAACCGCCATTAAAAGAATATAGGGAGTGATATTCTAAAGACAAAATGCAATGGGTGTTTGGACTAGTTGTTCAAAAATTAAGTTGAGGTACAAAAGTGCGTTTGTATTTTAAGAAATTTATTTACAACAGTCAAAGTATATTTTATTTTATTATAGTTTTAAGACCTATGCATTTTGTTTTAAGCTTGGCTCATTTAATTGTTGATGATAATGGATGAATTCAAAATAGAACAACCAATCGCGATATTGTAATAGAAGCTCAAAAAATAGGATGTAGTGTAAATGTAGGTAGGATGCTGCTTATATGGTCTATTAGAGAAAAGAACATTTAAGTAGTGATCAGTTGTAAAGGCTATGCAGATACATATGTATGTATGTATGTATGTATGTATGTATGTATTTTAATCCTTTTTATATTTTTGCACTCAAATTATAAAACTCACCTTCAATCATAATTTACCTTTTTTCAATAAATAACAAAACCATTAAGCAATTATATTTTAATCTATCAACACATCATACAAAAAATTTCTTATTTTAAATCTTTCCTCTTTTTAACCTTTTTGTATGTACACACAAAAATATTTTTTTCTTCGTATTGCGACTATTATTAGTTTATTTTTCGACTAATAATATGTTTACTATTCACCCTGAAATATTTAAATATTTTGTGTGTAATAGTCGCATATTTTGTGTCGCATATTTTGGCAGTCGATGCTCAACAAGACGGCATATTTTGTTTTGTTATGTTAATTCCCTGCAAATAAAATTGGACCACCTGATTCATTTTAATAAAATGGACTACTCCATGGACTGGTCCGATGTAATGCAAGCATGGACCATGTCATTGTTAAAAAGTGTTTGTAGTGAGACGACACGTCTTCGTTTTTAACGACATGCTTTCGTTTTTAAACGACTTCAAAACTAATCCTCTTGAGTATACCATGGAGTAGTTTTAAAACTACTCCTAAGTGGTCCAAATGTGGGTTATATGGTCCTCTCCTAGGACATCGTAATGTTAAATAGACCAGGTTTTTTCCATACGTTTGGGTTAGTTTTGGACTAGTCCTGGTCACTTGTGGACTACTCTTTACACGCGTGTTTGGACTGGTCCTATTATTTGCAGGGTTATATTCGTACATTTCGCATATACTTCGGCAGTTTGTAATGTGTGGCAGTAATATATTGATATTGAAGACACACAACATTTAATATTTATGGTGACTAACATATTTGAATATTTCTATAGAAAATATATTTATACGGGGAAAATATTAATATTTTGCGCAATGTAATATTAAAAAGTTGCTACTGGTTAAATATTTTTGAGTTTAACTAGAAATTATATTAATACAGCGATGCATTTAAATATATTACGGTTGATGACTATTTTATGTTTTTAGATTTTCTGGTAGCTTGTGTTTAAAATTATGCATATTTATGACTAAAATATTAGTTTTTTTAAACCCTGAAAAATACTACAAAATATTGAAAATTTTCTTCCATCGGTTAATCGGTTAATCGACTGAAATTAACCGGTTTAATCGTTAATCGAAAAAAGCCAATTTGAAATTAACCGATCAGTTAATCGGGTAGTAGTTAATCGGTTAACCGATTGACGGTTAACCGAATGAATACCCTACTGTATACCTAGCGGCTGGAGAGTGGGCGTATGTAGGAATATTGTGTTTAGTAGGGTTGTCTTTCTAAATTCCAATTTTATCTTCCATGATTACTTCCTCCTCCTCTTTTTCTTAAACTTTCATTTTTTATTTTCTTCTTAGTCTTCTTTATTACCAAAAGCGTCACAATGGACAATATTGGCCTCTGGGTGAGAGTGTGAAGATTGACTTCACACCAGCCTTTCTACCCAGCCTTAGCTTGATGCCAATAAAAGCCCTTTATACTGGATATCGATTGTCTCCAAGATGATTAGCTGCTTGTTTTGCTGGATTTCTAAAATATAGTTCTAGCTGAATTAAAGATTTCGAAACTTGGTACCAAAATTATAAATAAGAGAGTACTCTTTGATGGTACTTTCTTATGTGGGCTGCCTATTTCACGCAACTAAGTGATGCTTAAGACTTGTATTAAATTTTATATGGGACCAAACAAATAATTTAAATCAGAACACATTTTATTTATTTTTATTATAAAAATTAACACAAAATTTGTCTTTATTTTTATTTAAAAAATATCATTTATAGATCAATAATAAAAATAAAACAAATTTTTTTATATAAAAATACAATGTTTTTTTTACAATATCAAAAAGTATAAATAATTTTTTTTTTTCAAAAAAATTGCTTGAGTGTGTTTAATTTTTGTTGTTGTTAAAAACCGATTAAATATATAAAAAATATAATATTTATAATAAATTTTGTTAAAATGTTTTTATGTTTTTTAAGTTATGAAAGTTTCAAAGATGAAATGATATTTTTTGTTTTGCTTGTTGGTTTTTTTTTTAACTATAAACTAAAATAATAAATAATATTAATAATAATTTTTTTTTAATAATAAAAATAATGATAATAATAAAAGATAATGATTAAAATGACAATCAAATAAAATAATTTTAGAAAAGAGGACTGTTGAAAGTGTCAACTGAAATTGCTAACGATTTGTTTTAGATGTGTGAGTGAAGTTTTTAAAATGTTGAAATGAGTGTGAAAAAATTTTTGAACCGAATTGCGTTTTTGTTGTTTTTTTTTCTGAAATTTATTCTGAGCTGGCAAGTTAAAGCTGCAGCATATGAAAATGTTTCGATTTGATTTTTTTTAGTTTAATTTTTGCTTAATTTTAAGGATTTTTGCTTGTTTAAATTTATTTTTTTAAAGATCATTTTTTCTTGTGTATTTTAAATTTAAACATATTTCCACTTTCTTATTTTAAATATTTTTGATATTTTAAGATTTTGTTGTATAAATTAAATCTACAGTTTTTTTTATGTATATAAAAATAAATAACTATTATTTAAAATTTTTAAAATAAAAATAAAAATAAAGAAAAAACAAATGCACAAAATAAACAAATTTAACGTTTTATTTTCTATTTTCTTCTACGAAATACCAAATGTTCGCTTTCTTCTCTTGGCTCGTTTTTAACGTTCTCCCTCTCTCTGCTCTCTTTAGCATAGACATTTAATATCATTCAGCTTGTTTAATCTCATTTAAATTACGACACTGGGTCTCGTTTGATGTTTCTCTAGAGTCAAGTTGCTCCATTTTGAAAACTTTGCTTTTCAGACCGCACAGGATTTCGGCAGTTGCTATACTCTTGACCGTACTCAAGTCCAGTTGAAGATGATTGTTGTTGTTATTGCTGTCAGTGTTGTTAATGTCATCTTCGCTGTCGCCATGATGATGATGAAGATGATGGTGGTGATGATGGGGTGTTGTTTCATGTTCACTGATATCCATCGGTTGGGGATCCGGTTCTTCTTGTGCCGCTGTTGTTCGGGTGGTGGTGGCGGCGGTGATGGCAGCAGCAGCCGCTGTTGTCTTATTGCTTTCGGTATGGGCCTGATAGTCCAGCTTTTTGTTGATGGTATTAATCAGGGCGTTGCTTTTCATATCCGTGTTGTTGTTGTTGTCAATTACCATGATCTCCTTTTTGCTGGGATTGTTATTGTTAATGTCATCCTCATCTCTAAGCTGGGATCCGTTATTAACACTGGCAACATCCGATTCTGAGGTCTGATCCATATCGACTGGTTCATTTTCCACAATTTCTAAGACATCACTGGGTTCTCTAATCATTTTTGTATCGCTCTTGTCATAATCATGGGAATTATTTTGCACTAAATTTAAAGCTTCTTCCTCTTCTTCGTCAGGATCGGCATGATTATTATTATTGTTAGTTTTCTGCTGCTGTTCTCGTTCCCGATCTCGCTGTTGTTGCTGCTGCTGTTCTCTCTGCTGCTGTTCCTGATTGGCTTTTAAGTGATTTTCCATTAGACGTATTTTGAAATTATTATGTTGTGGCACTGTTTCGGGTATGTTCACTTCTTGATTGTTGTTGTTGGTATCATTTTCCATTCCATAGCGTTCCAATTCCTTTAAACGTTTCTCATTCAATTCATCGCTGTAATGCATTAAAATCTTCCGTTTGGCCAAATATTTGTGTTGTTTTCGTGCCGAGTCCATTAATTTCTTGCTGTTGGTCTGTAAGATATTGTAGCTTTCCTTGTTAAGGGCCTCTCCTATACTATTGCTGTTGGATAGATGATTAAAGTTGTTATTGCTGACATTGTTGTTGTTACGACTGAGGTTTTTCATAAAGCTTTCGGCTAAGCTAGCCTTCGATTTGATGTGGTCACGGAATGAGGAAAATGTCTGTACCGGTAAAGGTGTTGTGTTGCTACTGCTGCCATTGTTTAGAGTTGAACCGCCGCCATTCATGGTGTGTGAGTCATGTAGAGATTTTCTGGGATCAAAGCCTTGTCCGGTAATATTGACACTGTGGGTTCCGCGTTCAAAGTGACATTCGGTGGATTCGTTGTCGAGTGATGAGCTGCTGTCCTTGTTTTCGTCATCCATGTTTTTCTGTACAAATGAAAGGGAGAGAATGCGAGAGAGAGAGAGAGAAAGTGGAATTAATTATATATATAATATATTTTCGATTTAAAATATTGTTAGTTAATTTTCTACCTTCTATGCCAAATTAATGTCTATTCCTTATTACAAAACTCACCTCTGTGTGTAGACCTTTGATTTTCATTGCCTCAGCCACTTTGAGGAAAACCGGCAAATCTTCATATTTCACATTTACCTAAAAATAGACCAATACAAAATTCGTAATTTTCTCAAAGCCTGCTTCACGAACAAATCTTCTCATAACCTTACCTGACCACTGTACATAAAATCTAATAAGCCAGCCAAATGGCTGGCCTCGACATCGGCCATTAATAAAATGGGATGACTGGAGGGGTTTTCCAAAAATATCTGTTGGAAATATGGACTACAAACAGATAGAACCTGAAAAACAAATATAAAATTAATAAAATAAATTTCAAATTTAGCTGAAATCATACCAATTTGTGGGCCTTAAAGATTTTTCCTCCGGCTGCAATTGTAACATCTACCATTTTTTCATCCTTTTGCAGAGTATGGAAGCCACGACACATATTGCCATGGAAATTATTCCAGGACAGCAGGTACTGATCGATTGTATTGGGATCGGTGAAGGGTTGTTGGGAATGTTTCTGTTGTTGCTGTTGCAATTGCTGTTGAGCGGCTTGATGCTGGGCCGTCTGTAAATGGATCCGTTGGGCTGTGGTTGTGGGTGTTGGTGTGGGGGGTGATTGTTGAGGATGATGGATTTGTGTTTGTTGCTGTTGTTGTTGTTGGGTGGGTGAGGTTTGTGGTGGTGTGAGATGTGGTGAATGATGCATCTGTAATTCACGACGACGTTCCTGCTCTTGTTGCAGCTGTTGCTGCTGTTGTTGTTGACGTTGTTGTTGCTGTTGTTGTTGCTGCTGCTGCTGTTGATGATGGTGTAGCAGATTTTGTTGCTGCTGTTGTAGAGCAGCATGTAAACTAGTTGGCGGCGGCGGTGGTGGTGTGGCAGCGGCCTGTGGTACCAAATGGGCATGATGCTGTTGTTGTTGTTGCTGCTGCTGTTGGGCAGCTTGCTGTTGCTGTTGAAGAAAGCGCTGTTGTTGTTGCTGCTGCTGTGCTACTGCCGCAGCTGCAGCGGCCTGTTGCTGTTGATGATGTTGGCGAGCCTGTTGTTTCAATTTTGCCATATTTTCCTGCTGCTCCTGCTCACGTTGCCTCAAGAGTTCATCCTTGATTTTATACTGTTGCATGCTTAAGTCATCGACACTTTTGGACAATTTGATGGCTTCACTGCTGTTGAATTTATTATTGGCCAACATGGGTTTTATATCATACTTGTAATCGCTCACGGCGAATTTCTTTTCATTGGCGGCCCGCTCCTTTTGGCGTCTTACCAGTTCATCTATGTTCATATAGGCTCCCGAAGTAGCAGCCGCAATGGCCGATGCAATAATCGGATCATCTTCAAAAACACTATCATCTATGGTCTCCTTAAGGGTCTTGGTAGAGGAAAACAAACGTAAAGAAGGATCATTGACCTGATCACTAAAATACACATCCATCAGTGTGAAGAAGGGCCATTCACGTCTTTTGGGCTCTTCGGACATTTTGATAGCCTTTGAGGCATTTTAAAAGATTTGAAGCAATCAAAAGAATTTAAAACTTTGTTTATTTGAAAACATAAAATTTGTTTTTATATACTGACCTTGTATTCCTGCAAAAGATTGTTCCACTTTTTTATTATTTTCGATAGAGGCAGTGGAACATTTAACTCACGTTCGACGACGCTGATTTAACACAAATTGACGGGAAATGCATGAAAAAACAGATAAACGGAAATGAAATAAAAATGTTTGATGGTTAGATAGAAAGAGAAGAAAATAAGGAAACGTTTAAGGGGAAAAATGTTACGGTTACTGTTTTAGTTGTAACTTGTGAATGTTAGTTTTATAAAAAAATGTGTTTTTTTTTAAGATCAAATTTAAAGTTTTTTGAAAATAAAAAAGGAAAGTGTTAATTTTTTTTCAATAGAATTTTTTACTTTAAAATTTTTACTTAAAAAAAAGGATGAGTTAAAAACGAAGGATTAGTTTGAGTTTGGGTGTGAGCGTTTGTTGTGTTTCAGTTAGGGAATTCTGTTAGAAGAGTATGAAATGAGATGGTGGAAAATGCAATCAATTCGAATTCTTCCAACTCATTCCGTTTGCTGATATTACAAAAATTTCGGTTTAAAATTAATTTAAATTGTAAAAAACAAATAATCTGTAAAATAACGTTTATTTTTTTTTTAATTTCAAAAGATTTTGTTATTTGTGCTTAATTCCCAGTTTTTATTCTTGATAAAAACACTTGAAATTTATTGTTGATGGGATAAGCTATTCCTATGCATTTCACTGGTTGCTTAGGCCAGATCATCAGGAAACTTCATCCATAAAGATTTTAGACAAACTAAAGATATTAAACCAAATAAAACTGTTAAACGTATAAGACTTATAGCAACAGTTTTACTTGTAACAATATCAAAGCTTGAACAAAATACATCAACAATAAAAAAGTGGGTTTATCTCGTCTTACACTCCCCACCACAATTAGTTGAAATTCTCTCAACATTAATTGTAGTTGTAAGTAGGTTAAGAAAAACAAAATAAAAAACAAACAACAACTTACAAAAGATGTTGTCAATTAAGTGTTTTTTTAGGCCGTGCACTTGCCTGTTTATTATCAAAAAGTAATTTCAATTTTTGGGAATAAAAAATTTTAATTTCAAAAGATTTTGTTATTTGTGCTTAATTCCCAGTTTTTATTCTTGATAAAAACACTTGAAATTTATTGTTGATGGGATAAGCTATTCCTATGCATTTCACTGGTTGCTTAGGCCAGATCATCAGGAAACTTCATCCATAAAGATTTTAGACAAACTAAAGATATTAAACCAAATAAAACTGTTAAACGTATAAGACTTATAGCAACAGTTTTACTTGTAACAATATCACTAATGTTCGTCCCTTTTGGCTGGTAAAAAAACCAAACAGTTTTTGCAAAAGCAAAATACACATACGAAAAATAGCAAAAAGCCAGCAAAATAATTTTACACAAACAAAAGATATACACAATACACACACAAGCTGATCGTGGTGCGGTCGTTGCTAAATTTTTTTGTTTGTTCATTTCTTTATCAATGTAAACAAGTAAGAAAGTATAGTCGGTCAAGCCCGACCATATGATACCCTACACCACAGTATTTAAAAACACATCATGCTTATGTGTCCATGTAAATATGGATTTATATATGTTTATAAACTTCATGAAAATCGGTTTGAATGTTTGTGAGAGGCAGAAATTGCCCCCTGCCTACCCTTGTGCTCCTTTTTTTTTAAAAACTGTATAGCTAATGTGTCCCTATAGATATGGTTCTATCTATGTTTTGAATTTCATTAAAATCGGTCTGATAGTTTCTGAGAGGAAGAAATTTCCCCCTATCTTCCCTCGTGGTCCTACGATTCGGCCCATTTTCAATAGGCTTGGTCCTTGTGCCTATAAGAACCTATGACCCGAATTTTATCAAATTATCTCTATAATTACGACCTGTACTTTGCGCACAAGGTTACATGGACAGCCAGCCAGCCAGCCAGCCGGACGGACATCGTTAGTTCGACTCAGAAAGTGATTCTGAGTAGATCGGTATACTTTAAGGTGGGTCTAGGACCACTTTTTTAAGGCGTTACACACATCAGCACAAATGCATAATACCCTCTCCACTATTGTGGTGTGGGTTATAAAAATGAAACATTATAGAACATTAAAATATAATGTTTGTCTACTGTATCACTACAATTTTTCTGTTTGTTTTAAGCGAAGAACAGAACAATATATAATGTTCGGCTCTTTCTTGAAAATTGTTACGAACGGTATTGAGGGTAGTGCTGGGATACTATCGATATTTTCTACTATCGATATTTATCGATAGTTCAGATTTCACTATCGATATTACTATCGACTGAATGTTTGTACTTGTGCAGGAAAACTTTAATTATTTTTTTTTTTATAAGGCTACAGTCCGTCGTTTTCATCACTTTATTGAATGTACGAGACGTATGTTTATACGCACGTTATTTTAGATGACAGTTTTTTAAAAATTGATAAGTACCTTTCTGAAGCAACCGAAGTAACAGGGACTATAATATATTCCATTGCAACTTTAAAAAAATTTCTAAATTCTAAACCCAAAACTGCTAAGCAATCCATACCACTGGCCATTCTTGTTGTTTGTATTCATTGCTGTAATTCATCGCGAATTAAAAATAGCATGTAAAAATTTGCGTAAAAAAACTGCGTGTGTATAGGTGCTGTTAGATGTCTTCATAGCTGTATTTTAAATAATAAAAATATCGATATTCATATTTTGCCTATCGATAATATCGATAGTTTCCCAGCACTAATTGAGGGTTGTGTTCCTCTGCACAATCACTAAAAATATAGAGCCGAACCCTAAAAAATTAACTGTTTATGTATTTTCGAACACTGATTTGAACACACCTTCAAATTATTGAACTTTTTAAATTTTTAAACTGTTACAAAAAAACCGTGTAAAAGTGTGGAAGCAAAAAAAAATGTATCACTAAAGTTGAAGCCAAATGAGGAAGTAAGTATAGAAAATACTCTCAAAAATTAACAAGGGAATAAAGAATATAAGCAGTAATGAGAATGGCAATAAGAAATACATGCACTCTTTTTTTAAATAAGAGTTTCGGACATGTGTGTACGAAATATTTTGTATGTTTATTTCTTTGATAATATTGCAACAACAATTCTTTGAAAGCACATCTCTGTGTATGCGTAAGCCACTTATGACTCACAAGATAACATCGTAAATTCGCGCAGACTGCTTGAGGTAATTTTTAAATACTTAAAAACGCAGGGGAAGGCGAAGGCGAATTCAACTGCAGGTGGTGTCGGAACCACAACAATCCAAAAACAACAGAAACAACATAGGGTCCAAGGCGAATTTAAAAAGGTAAGCACAACTCGTCAGTCGTTCATACGCTGTCTCCAAGGCGAATTCAAACTATAATTCACAAACGTCTAAAAATACGTTTGTTTATGTTTTGCGCCATAATAAAAGAAAAAATTTCTGATCGAACTTCATCCATAAAGATTTTAGAAAAACTAAAGATATTAAACCAAATAAAACTGTTAAACGTTTAAGAATTATAAGCAACAGTTCTACTTGTAACAATATCAAAGTTAAAAAAAACATCAACAATAAACAGTGAGTTTATCTTTTCTTACATTCCCCACTACAATTAATGTTGGAAGAATTCCAATCAATTGATTGGAATTCTTCCAACATTAATTGTAGTACAAGTAGGTTAAGAAAAAACAAAATAAAAACAAAAACAACTTGCAAAAGAATGTTGCCAGTTTAAGTTTTTTGAAGCAGCAGAGTATGATGCGAAAAAGGATAGAAAGAACACGTGCTGTGGACCTCCAGCTTTATTTAAAAGCTTCAGTGTGAAATTTAAAAAGAAGAAACCATTCACAATGGCACACATAACAAAATCGAAATTATTTTAGATACTTTTTTTGTAGTTTTGTTATAATCCAGTTCCAGAATAAATTTTAAATGTGGTATAACGTTAAAAGTGTAATAAGAATTTAATAATAAAAATTTTTCCCCGTTAAAAAGAAACTATTACAGTCTGTCGTTAGAAAAAGCTGAACCTATTTGCGATAAAAGTAAATATATTGAGGCAATTCGCAAAGTGTTCTTTTGTATTGGTGCCCCGGTAGGATAGCTAGTAGTGAGCTAGTCTATCAACCCCCGGGGTTGCGGGTTCGATTCCCGCCAGAGACTCTGGTTTCTTTCCTGCAGACAAGCGTTAAGCTTCGCGGGGCTTAGCATAGGGAATTAAAAAAAAAAAAAAATACAACTTATATGACAAAATAGAACACTTTGTGAATTGCCTTATTAAATTTCGTGCTGTTTTTTGTATTTTTCTTTTAGTTTTCCTAAATTTTAAATTATAAATAAATTTAAATTAAATTTGTTTATTTCTTTTAATATAATAAAGTATTTTACTTACGCCCAGGCATATTTCGAGGCATTTCTTTTGCCTGTAAATAGTGGTGAAAGTTCTGCCCTTAATCTGATCAAAGATTTGACTTTTTCGGCTTCCCCTAAAAGAAGAAAAAGAAAAAAGAACAATAAGAAAACAAAATTTTGTTGAGTTTTATAATAATTATTAAAAAAAATTTTAAGTAATTTTAGAATATTTTTTTAATAAATCTAAAAGAATTTTAATAAAAAAACAAAAATAATCGGTAAATTAATATTGTGCTTAATATAATCTATAAAAAGTTTTTTATTTTTTAAAACTTATAGAAAACATTATTTTTATTCAAAGCTTGAAGAAAACATTAAAAGTCATTAAAAGAATTTTTAAATTTATGTATAAATTTGTAGATGTCACCCAACAAACACGATTTCAAACCTGACATCAAACTCAATTCTCAAACGTTTCTCAATTGTTTGATTTAACATTTAAATTCAATTTTATAATGATTTGAAAATAAACATTTAACATCAAATGTTTTATCAATTTGATGTCAAATTGGTATCAAATATTAAATTCAAATCTAAACAAGACTTGACAATACTAAAGCGAAAAATAAATGTAAACATTAAAAATGGCGATTAAAGTTAAATATTTGTAAAACTCGTAAAACTCTGAGTGGAGAAGCAGCTCGCGCTTTTTGTCATTATTTCTTAAGGGCAAACAGGTCGTTTTTGTTTGTCTGCTTTTGTTGCGTTTGAGGTGTTTAGGATATTAAAAAAAAAAAAAAAAAAAAAAAACTATATGCTATCGTTTTAACCTCAATCTGAGGTTTTGTCTGGTGGAGAACCATTAATAACTCAATGTGACTGGTGGAGAACCAAATATAACTCAAACGTTTTACTGGTGGAGTACCAAGGAAATAATTCAGAAGATTACTCTGGAGCGGATTCTGGAAGCTCTCGCCTTCCTATACGAAGGTTTAGGTCGAACGAGGACTTTGCGATTGAGGCTCCTAAAATTTGTGTGATACCCTGGCAATATAACTATATAGTTAGCCAAAAAATTTTAGTGTTAAGAAAGCCAAAAAAAAAAAAAAAAAAAAATATTTGTAAAAAATAAAAATATTTGTAATTACAATGCTTAAGACTACGAATTAGACAAAAATGGGAAAGTGAAGAAATTATAAGATTGTTGTATAATCGGGGTGCTGCAACTCTCAAAATAAAAGGGAGCCAAGTATTTCGTCTTTGCAAGAATTAGAGGACGGAAAGAACATTATTTCATCTTTTAGCTAATGCCGAATGCTTATCTCACAGTTTAATTTAATAAAAAAGAATTTAAATTTAAAAAATAACATATTTTTATTTATGTTCCACATTGTCTATAACCCACATTTGAAAATCATATGAGAATTACGTTTGAAAGCAGGTTGAAAATAAAAGCATTTTTCAATTTGAAACTAATTTGCCCTTTTTGTTGAGAATGCTATGATTTTAAAATGATTTTCAAATCATTATCAAACCTTTGTCGTTTGAGAAAAGGTTTGTTTTTATCATCTTCAATTTGAAATCAAACCAACATGTTTGTTGGGCTGAGCTAAGATCGGGTTAGGGAGTGAAATTTGAGTACAGACTTGGCTGTGCTCGGCAAGTTGTTTTGTTCTTTCGTTTTCTTTTATTTCACAGTTAAAATGACAGCAGAAATGAAAAATAAAAAAAGAAACGACAAAAAATTTCAAAACATTTAAGTAAAAAAGAAAATCAAAATTGCGCATCTAAATTGCTGAGTGTGAAGATAAAAGAAGTTCAAAAGAAAATAAAAGAAAATTAAAAACTGACTTGCGCAACTAACTTGGCGAGTCTGAAAGGGGACGAACTCTGGATAAATGAAACTTTAGACGAATTTAGCTTTAACTGTTTGTTGACGACGGCTAATAACTAGTTGACATTTAAATGAATGACTATGAGCTTTTCGAAGTAGAGAAAGAATGATGCAGAAGTAATATTATTTTGATTAGCATCAAAAATTCCAGAGCTGGACTTAGTTTGTTTTGTTTTTGGTTTAAATATATTGCTTCCTCTAATGTTAATAGTTCCATACGCCTTATTTCATTCCAACTGTTTTCTCCATGTATAGGCAGGTCTGCCAACACGTCTCTGGCTTTAAGGGTTCCAATCGATGACCCTTCAGGGTTC
Organism: Pollenia angustigena; assembly: GCA_930367215.1. Lineage (NCBI taxonomy): Eukaryota > Metazoa > Arthropoda > Insecta > Diptera > Polleniidae > Pollenia > Pollenia angustigena. The sequence continues at coordinate 93,313,100 of OV884056.1, read as the reverse complement.
TTATCACCGCATACGATATCGAGCAAAATTTATCGAAATTATTTATTTTGGTATCGTAAAACTCGATATCGAATGAAATGTATTGAATTTGAAATAATAGCATTAGACATCGAGTAACTCGACATTACATTTATCAAGTTTTCATTCGATACGTCAGTGTCTATCGCATGCAAAAAAATTCGATAGTTTATTCGATACGATAGTATCGAATGCTGTGATTAGACCCATGGTAATTTCGACCGCAGACTTCCTAAGTGTGTGCCCAATTCAACCCCATGGGTAGTGTGCCAGAGCTTAAAGTTTCTTATTCTTTCGGGCCAAAACATAAGTAGGATTTTATGAAGGCAACAATTGACCAATACTTGAATGCTGTTGGTAGTTTTATGTGAAGCTTTCCAAGATTCGCTGCCTTAGAGCAGTACAGATTTAACGTTGGAGTTAAAGATTTTAAGCTTTGTGGAAGTTGACAGTTGGAAGGAACGCCAAACGGAGCTTAGCGTGCCAAATTCCGGTCTTGCCTTGTAAAGTCTGCTCTTAAAGTCTTAAGATGAACAACCTACTGTGGTAGTTGTGCAATCAGATACACGAAGAATGCTACATCTTCTATCGGTTTGGTGTTGCAAACAGAACAATATATAATGTTCGGCTCTTTCTAGAAAATAGTTGCAAAATGCATTAAGGGTTGTGTTCCTCTACACAAACACTAAAAAAATGGATATCGTTCCTGGGTGTGTGAGCCGAACGCTTAATAATGTTCTGTTTATTTTCGAAAACTGGTCTAGCTAGAGGTTGGGGGATGTCATTGCTTTCTGTGTGCTCGTTGAATGAGCAGAGTTGTGAGCCACCTGTTCCAGTTGCTTTTTCCTTGATGTGCTTTGAGTCCCAAGAACTTCAATGTTCTGCGTTGAGTCTTTCCAACGGAGTTTCGTTCTTCCCCTTCCGCGTGAACCGTTGATTTTAACTGGAGCATATTCATTTATTTTAACCAGAGCTGTGGAGTCGGAGTTGAGTTTTTTGTACCGGATTCGGAGTCGGAGTTGGAATACCCACAAATACTCACGAATCCGACTCCCAAGTTTTTCGGCATAAAAAATTTTCTAATATTTTCCAAACTAAAAGTTCTTCGAAATTGGCGATGCAATATTCAAAATAACGATTTGAAATTTTTACAGAATAATTTTCTTGCTAAACTGCATTGAAACAAGAGCTAATAAGGACCAGTGGTTAAATTTTAAGGGCCGATGTTTAATGTGAACCACACCTAACCGTCAAGTTTTTTTTTGCATTCCATTTGACAATTCTCAATTTCAGGCTAACTCAATTTGAACCATCGAAAGATACACAATCGACCAACGCGTTGCAGTTATTCAGGCTTATTATTAAAATGGGCGTTCAAATCAAAATGCATATCGTGCACTTCGTGACACGCACTTTCACCTCAGTGGATTAGTCAATAAGCAGAATTGGCGCGTTTGGACGAATGATAATCCAAGCGTGATTGTCGAAAACCCAATGCACCCACAAAGAGTGACTGTTTGGTGCGGTTTATGGGCTGGTGGCATTGGCGGCATTTCGAAAATGAGACCGGTCAGGCAGTTATTGTGAATGGCCCGAATTGGAAGATATGGATGTGGACGAAATGTGGCTTCAACAGGACGGTGCCAATTGCCACACAGCTAATGAGACAATGGCTCTTTTTCGTGACAAATTTAATGGCCGTGTTGTTATTTGACACCGTTGGACTTCTTTCTTTCGGGTTATTTGAAAGAATACAATTCAATAACTAAAGGATTGGATAATTCGGCACATTCGAAAATTTGGACCATCGGATGAAATTATGCCGCCGATGTCGCGGCGGCCATTTGGCCGATATTTTGTTCCATACATAATTGAACCATGCCAATATTATTATAATAAAAAGAAATGACATACACTTGTCATCAATATAAGAGTAGGATTCGGAGTCGGACTTGAAAAAGTTTCAGCGGTTGGAGTCGGAATTAGAATTATTTTTTGATGACTTCACAGCGCTGATTCTCACAAAGTTACCTGGCCAACGTAATCGGTGTAATTAAATTCGCTTAACTATGTCAATGTCGGCATATGACTTGTCCAGCTTGTGGTTCATACGGCACCGATGTTTTCCATCCATGGCCCATGGATTTAACGAAGAATATTTCTCCCGAATACAAGTACTGTATCTTCTGCTTTTGCAAGTACCCATGCTTCAGAGCCATATAAAAAACAGGTAGTATTAGTTTCTTGTATAGTGTGATTTTTGTCTTTATTCTTACTTTGCTTGCTTAGCCAGAAGTGACATTTATTAGCCAGGATTGTTCTCGGGTTTATCTCAAAACTTATGTTGCTTGTTTTGTTTATGGTAGTTCCGAGGTAGTTTAAATAATTGCCTATCTTTAAGGTGGGGTTTTCAATTTCCACTATTCGCCCGAGTCTTCTGGAAGTTTTGGTGGTTGATATCATCTAACTCCCTTTATTGCCAGAACAACTTTGGTATATTTCTTTTCGATTTTTTCATAGGTTGCAGTTACTGCTCGCAATATTCGGCCAACGATGTCGATAACGTCGGAATAAGACAGCAGCATCTGTTGATTTGTGTATAGTGTGCTAGTCCTTTTCACATCGTCGTTACGTATAACCTTTTCCAGCAGGATATTAAAAAGGTCACACCCATACTCAACAATCTCCAAAAAGTAAAAGAAAATCGAAGATCAAATGAAAAAAAAATCATAGAACTGAAATTTTTGTTGCAAAGTGATAATGCACCCAGATTCCTAGGGTAGGAAAGAAATAACTAGACGATTTTTTTTATCATAAACTGAATGTCTGCCTGTCTTAATTAGAAATTAGATATCCGTGCTGTGAAATAATTAAAATCTGATAAAAAGTGTTGGTTTTTTTTATTAATTTTTTTAAAACCTTGTAATAAAACATTTCTTTAAGGTAATATTTTTGTAATTTAGTTTATTTTTAAGAAAGTTAAAACAAAAAACAAAATCTCAATGGTATAATTTTTAGTTATTTTGTTTTTATTTTGTCAAGATCCGGCATTGCAAAATCTTTAAGTAGTTTTTTTTATGTTTTGTTAACAATTTTTGTTACTATTTTTATTTTTCTTTATTTTTTATAAAGAAATCCATTCACCCATCATTGACAATATAATAACCACACCATCATCATCATGAACATCATCGTCATTATCAACAAAAGCAATCAACCAACTCGCCATCATTGTAATGATGGAGCAGCCAGCGAAACAGCCCGACCTCCTAAAAAACAGTCGGCCTAATCATCCTCAAAAGTATATGAAATTTTGAAAGAAATTTTTCAAGTGTTTTATTAAGAAAAACTAAATAAAAAAACAACAACAACAATTAAGCACCAAGTGTCAGTCTTAACGTGAAGCTGACATACCACTTCAATTGGATTGTATTGGTTACAAAAAGAAGAAGAAGAAACGACAATATTGCCATCAATGTTGGGGTTTTCAAATGAATGTATTATCGGTATGCCATTATTTAAGCCCGAGTGTAAGTGTGTGTGTGAACAGAAGAAATGTAAAGAAATCTAAAAAGAAAACCAGAAACTACTCACACCATTTTATTTATATAGAAAAAGAAACCATTTTAAGTTTGAGTCCGTACTCGTATAATCCAAACACAGACAGACGGCAACGTCAAAATCGAAAGTGAAATCTTTTTTGAAAATAAAAAAAATATTGTTAATTTTTTTTATTATTACTTTGTTGCTGCTGTGGTTGCTAATGAAATGTAATGAATTCTTCATACTTTGTAGAGTTTCTGTTTCGGTTTTAGTTTCTTTATGCTTTTTTTTTGTTGTTATTTTTTTATTTAAACTCGTATCCAACTCGTTTATTGTAACGGGCTTCTGCTTTTTGGTAACATTTACTTTTTTTTTTGTTTATTTAAACAAACATAATGCGTTTTAGTTATCAAAGATTTATTGTATTTTTTAATTTAAGACGATTTTATAGATATAAAAATCTATATAAACAAAAAGAAAAAAAAATTTCTTGGTAAAAGTTGTAAGTTTTTTTATGAAATATTTTTTTTTTTTTGAATTTTTAAGTTTCTGAAAGACAAGTTATTTTATTTCTGTATTTCTTTTTTTCAAAAGGCCTTGCTATCGCCTGAAAAAATAATGATTTTTTTTCATTTTACTGAAAGCTGTGCGAAAGAAACCATCTCGCCAACATCACCAACAATAAATCTAATCTGTTATTATCACGTTATTAAAGTATTGCTGCAATTTGTCTAGTTGTTGTTGCTGTTTTTGATGGACTAGAGTTCATTGTAACTCAAAATACAAGTGTAAACTTAAAATCAAGTTATACAGAAAACTTGTAAATATTATATTAAAAAATATTTGTAAAAGAAATTATGAAATTACACTTAAAGAAATTTTAGTAGATTTCCATTGAAAGTTACCAACATTATTGGAGGGGTTTAGAGCACAAGGGGTTTGAGTGCCTACAATTGAGTTTGTTTTTGAGACTCTCATTCGTAAGCGAGATATGGCGACCAATTACACAGTGCAGCACTAAAATCTTGAACCAATTGAGACCCCCAAAATCTGAAACCTTATGATGGTAGAAGAAAAACCATAGCTGGGTTTTGAATTATTAGCTTAGGTTTTTTTTAAATTATTTTTGAAGTTTTTGACTGGGGGTGGATTTAAGTACAATTTTCCAAAACATGTACTGGTTCTTAAGTCTATATCTCGTGAACTATTCAAAATATTGCCTGGCTCTCTTCAGCAAATTTTTAGCTCTTAATCAGATCTAAAAATTTTACCTGAAGATAAAATCAAAAAAACAACAATATCCTTATCTAAACCAGTGAAGGGCACACACATACTATCACATTTGAGGTCCCATTAGCCGACCGTAAATGTAGAAATGTAAATGTAATGTAAACAGCTGATCGTTTCTGTTATATGGAAAGCAATGCAAATGCTTAGCTGACTGTAATGTCACTTAACCGTAACGTGCCAACCTGTAGAAAATATAATTTCATTACGAGGTTACGTGACAGTTGTAGATAGTGATGGGCTGCTTATATTTCAGATGCAATGCGGGTAATATCACTCTTTTTGTTTAATACTTCTTCAGTTATAATATCTGTGGACTTTTGACAAAATAAGTTACAATCCATACATATTTTCATTTATACAAATATATGTTTAGATGTATAAAATTAACAAATGTATACATATCCACAAACAGTCTGGTTTTTAGTGGTATCAAAACCTTGTTTAGGTGTATGCACATTTTGAAATTAATGTCAGAACATGTGAACGAGTATGATATAATACATATTTGTTTTTTGTAAATCTGTAATATTAATATCAAATATTAAATTATTTATTTATTTATACATGCAAGAAATACAGTTTTAATACTATTTAAATCGCTTGGTACTTTTTCTGCAAAGCGGTCACCATTTCAACATTTTTAATTCTCATCACTGTGTGTGTTGTTTTATGTATACTAATGCTCTTTTGTTTTTGGTTGTGAAAAACAGCTGACACGTTCTTACATGTTCTATAAGTCCCAATTCACACGTTGCAAGTCTTATGGTGTTTTCTTTTCTACAAAAAAGTGTGACATTTTATTTAAAAAAATGCAATTTGGTGTCTATTTCATAAAAATGTTGCTTCCAAAAAAGGGTGAGTTTTTTAGAATAAAACAAGCCACCCTTTTCGGGAGCAAAATGTTTAAGAAACAGACTCTAAGCTGCATTTTTTTAAAATAAAATGTCACATTTTTTGTAGAAAAGAAAACGCCATTATGTACGCGTGCATAGGAATAAAAATGCTGCTTATGTGACGTCGATACATGTACACTATAAACTTCTTCGTGTGGTCTGTGACAATGTAAGTTCGGCTGTTGCTTTGTTGTTATTTCTTGTTGATGAGCGTCATTCGTTTTCTGCTGCTTCCCACACAAGCATAAAGGCCGCTTTAGCCGACCGTAAATGTAATTAAATGCAATGTAAAGTACCGTAACGTACTGTAAGCTCGTTTGTGCACTTAATGCCAATTCACACGTTGCAAGTCTTATTGATCAGCTTGCTACCTTATAGGCGAGAGAGAGTGAGAGAGAAACGTTTCTTTTCCTCTCGTCACTCTCGTTATAAAGATTTGCAAAAGTGCCCTTCACTGCTCTAAACAGCAAAACTTAAAAAAAACATTAAATTTCGTCATAGATTTCACTGTGCTAGGCGTTTTAACCTAATTCGGGTACGCTGAATCCACTGGTGCTAACCGTTTTTTTAGGTTAGCTCTTGTTTTCGAGATATACCGTGATTTCGAAAATGGAGGAGGTTGCACAACGTATATTCGCGTAACTCAAAAACCGTTTGGTTTAATAAAATTACTAAAAAACCGAAATTCCGCAATAAGAAAGGTACAACTTTTTTCTAATATGAGAAGTCGTTTTAGAAACATAATTTTTTTTTGGGGAAAAAAAATTATTTTTTTTATCAAAATTTCGAAATTTTTGTTTTTTAACAATTCATAAAAAATTGGAAAGGGTTTCCAAGTTTAAGGTATCATCGGTCCAAAGGAAAATTTATGACTTAGACGTAGAGAATATGTTGTTTCAACAGAAGTGTGCCACTTTTATTACTTCTCGTAGAGAAGGAGTGAATTGGCAACCAAGATCTATTTTTTGTGCGGTTTTTTGAAATCGAAAGTGTACAGGGTGAGCGTTATTTTGTTTTCGTATTTTCACTTGGCAAGCCCCTTATGGCGATTTCTTTTCTGAGAAAAATATGTTACAGTATATACATGTTACATTTTCTAATGTTACCTATAATCACTCGAAGTGTTACATGTTGTGCAATTTCAATAGAACACAATTAGTGCTTTTATTTACAACTATTACACTTTCATCATTAATGTACTTAATGAGCGATTTTTAAAGCTATTTAAGCGGTTTCTGCACGCTATTACGGGTTGGAAACAATTATTAACATCAATAATGGCTTATAAAAATTAAAACGTTTATAATATAAATAGACTTTTTTTGATTTTAATGTGAAAATATTTTTATATTTTGTTTTAAAACTAATTGTTTACAAAATTATGAGCGGTATGAATTATGACAAACAAAATAAAGCATTCGTTCTACAAAGAAAGTAGTAAGTACCAAAGTTGTAAAACAGGGCAGTATGAACACCTTAAGTAAAAGTAAGGGTAAAATATGCAACATGTTTTGCATGTTTTTCATCAACATATTCACAAAAGAACTTGAAAATTTTTCCCACAGTTGTATTTTTTGTACAAACGAACACAAAAATGTAGAACATGTAACATTAATGCAACATTTTTCTCAGAAAAGAAATCGCCATTAGATTGATTCCAAATTAGAAAAAAAACAATATTAAAATTTTAGATCGTTTGCATAGTTATTGGCCGTGCCTTGAGCCCACAAAGTTTTCTAAAATGCTATTTTTCTCACTATGGTTCGCTTTAAGTTTCATAACTTCAGTTATATTTATTTACGTATAAAAAACGAAATTGCTAGCAACTTTTTATTTTATTTTATTTTGTTCACAAAAGTCGAAAAATTTTAATTAATTTAAGAATTTTAATAAACCGCAATATTTGTATGGGAGCCCCCTTAATGAATGGAGATAAGGGGCAAGCAAGTGTGTTTTGAAAAATGTTAGGGACAAAAAACTTACTGCGGTCGGTCAAACATTTGATTCCCCTAGGGGCGACTCCTGGACATTTTGGGACTTTTGCTTCAATATATTTCTAGTCTACATTGAACATTTTGTATGGGAGCCCCTTAACACATTCAGTGCCAAGCGGTTTTGACGAAAACCTTCCCAGGAGGCCAAGCAATTTTTGTGTTATTTACATTTCATTCATTTTTTACTTTATAAAACCTCAAAAAATCATCCTAGACCTATGACTGCTTTTGCAAAAATGTTCAGTAAAGAGTTCTTTATTTAAAAGTCACAACAAATTTCACTCAATGGCGTCTATAAATGAACGACAGGCTCTAAATAAACTAAGTAAAAAACGAAAAAGTACGACGTGTCACCCCACGACGACATAAGGCCTAGTTAGGCGAACGTTGCTGTACCCGTAATGTACCGCACCGTACTGTAAGCACGTTGGTGCACTTATAGAACATTTAAAAACGTGGTTTATGTTTTTTCTATACATAAACAAAAAACAATAGTATACATAAAGCAAATCACACAGTGATGGGAATCAAAAATGTTTTAAAAAGTACCAAGTGATTTAAATGGTATTAAAAAGGATTTTGTGTGTGTAAAAAACGTTAATAGTTTAATGTTTATATTATAGATTTTCAATAAACAAATTTGTATTTTAGCAATATGTATATTATAACAATAGATATATTGTATTGTGGTGTATGCACCAAATAAGGTTTTGCTACCATTTAAAGCCTTTTATTCTTTTCACATTTCCATTGTATGTGTATATGCATTTGTTTATATGTATTGTACATCTAAACATAAATATATTTGTTTATATGGAAATATGTTGTATATTAAGTTGTTTTGTCTCAATTCCATAGCTTAACTGAAAAAAAGTACCAAAAACGAGCAAAAATACCCGCATTCAATTTAACATACAAGCAGCCCATCACTGCTTTACAACTGTCACGTAACAACGGCATACAAATCTGTTTAATACAGATCGAGACGTTCCGTCAACGTGACATTTAAATTCAGTAAGCATTTGCATTGTTTGCAAATGACAAAACGAACCAGACGTTCCATTAGGGGACGTGAACGTTAGGCTAACTCTGCCTTTAGGTGTCGTGCGGAAACGTACGACGTGACACTCAATGTGTTAAAGGTGTTATGATACTTGCTATTTTTTGTATTTTTTCTATATTGGAGAACAGCGCAAATATATTTGCATAGGAAAACTGACTAAGTGTAAAGAGTATGATTATATCATGAAAATCTTGAAATGTCAAACAAATATGCATGTGTTATCGATAAATAATTTAAGACTGTCAAAAAAAAATATCAAAATTTTTTACTTAACATTGACATTTCCAGATTAAATGTTAGCACTGTTGCCAATTTTTTTAGTTTTTGATCAAAAGTAGCGGTTTTAAACTTTTGTTTTGCGATTTTTAGCCTTTTTGACGGGGTTTTGTGGGAAAAAAACGTGGGCAATATTGTTTGTTTTGTTTACATTTTATTTTTGAATCACAAACAATTTTTTTTTTTTGAATACAACAAAATTTAATGCAAATAATGCAAAATATTACGAATTACATCGTGGTATATTGTTTAATTGAAAATTTATGATTTGAAAACCCATATGAAGGGCCACCTGCTTCATTTCGTTTATCAAAAACAAAATAGTTTCATCTGCCCAAGCTTTTGCCATTTTTTTTGTTTTAGTCAAAGAAAAAAATATACACGAGAAATGTCAATCAGAAAAAAGGGTTTGTTTACATATAGTATTTCTTGTTCTTTCTCGCATTTGTTGTTTCATTCAGTCAATCCTAAAAAAATCCAATACAAAAAATAGCAAGTATAGGTATGTTAGAAATAAATGATTGAGATGAAAAATAAAGTGGGGTTGGTCATACATTTGACCCATCATTCACGCGGCAGGGGCCAAATTTAAGAATTTTATTAAGCCGCCATATTTGTATGGTTGAAATTTTTAAATTTAGCCGGTACAGCGCAACGCGTAGGATGCTCCTAGATTGGTCAAATGTATGACCTACCGCACTTTTTTTTTAATATCGACTTTTGTGAATAAAATCCAAAGTTCAGAAGAAACGCCTTAAATCATACAACCATACATGCAGATTGAAGTGCAATGACATATCACTCTTTCTGGTATGTACAATGAAAGTGAAAACGCAAAGTTCAAAGTACAAAGTTATGAACTGGTAGGATTTGCTGTTAAAAAAAAGATTATCAGGAACATACATACATTCTTGAAAAAGGCAAAAGGGGCAAGAAGGTCCCTGGCAATAAAATTCCTGATGCATGAGCACAATTAGCAAAAGAACACATTAGATAATTTCCCAAGTATTCAAGTCATTATTCTAGAAACTATTCCCTTAATAGAAAGTATTTATTCAGCAGCCTAAACGTAACAAAGATGTACAGCACTTTACAGGGAATTTTGCGTTAGAGCTACTTCAGATACATTTTTAACATATCGCTCATTTGCTGCAAGACCGGCATAACTCAAAAAAATATATTTCGAGATAAACGCATTTAAAGTTTTTGATTTGCTCTAACTACTTAGAAAAAAAGAAGACACATTCTCTTCAAACTGGGAAAGTAGAAAAGATATGAAGATGAATTAAATACACAATATAAAGAAAAACAAAGCCAACAATTCTGCATCTCTAACTCCAAAATTTAATTTTTTGAGTTTTGCCGGTCTTGCAGCAAATGAGCGATATGTTTCAACATCAGTTTCCACAAAACACAAACATGTGTTACTTGTGATAAGTTGCCAATTACAATTGAGCATGCAGAAACAGACGCTGTTAAAAATGCGGCCAAAGAAGCAAAAGAATTGAATTTGAAAAAAGCTGAAGTTGTAAAACTGGAAAAAGATAGGGTTAAACAGTTTGTAAAAAATGATAGTACTAACACCCATGTGGCAATTTGTTTCGACTTGCAATTGAATGCATGTCAGTACAGGAATTGGTACTGACATGCATTCAACACTCAACTCAACACACCCGTCAACTTTCGACACACAACTTTTGTGTTCACAATTTATTAACGGGAGACGCCAATATGTATGGGTGGTTAAATTTTAGGGGCCGATTTTGAAAGTGAACCACACCTAAACGTCAAAGTTTTTTCTGCATTTCATTTGACATTTCTCAATTTCAGACTAACTCAGTTTGAACAATGGAAAGATACACAATCGAGCAACGTGTTATAGTTATTCAGGCTTATTATGAAAATGGGCGTTCAAATCAAAATGCAAATGTGCGTACAATCGGAAAAATCGTACAAAAATTTGAGCAAGCCGGGTCAGTAAGGGATGTGAAAACACCAGTGCATGCTTGTACTGCAGAAAATATTGCTACTGTTCGGGATAGTGTGGCTGAAGAGCCTCAACTCAACTCAACTCGTCGTCGTGCCCAACAATTGCACCTCTCACGCTCGTCGTTGATGAAATTATTCAATTTTTTGCTTACAAGGCTCAATTGACTCAAAAACTAAAGCCTTTTGACCATTCCAAACGTCGTTAATGGTCAGAATGGTGGCAAAAATGGCAACAGTGGATGATCAATTTTCGAAGAAAATCATCTTCAGTGATGAGGCACATTTTCACCTCAGTGGATTCGTCAATAAGCATAATTGCCGCATTTGGGGAAATAATAATCCAAGAGTGATTGTCGAAAAACCAATGTACCCACAAAGAGTGACGGTTCGGTTTATGGGCTGGCGGCATCATCGGGCCGTATTTTTTTCAAAATTAGGCCGGTCAAGCAGGTACTGTGAATGGTGTTCGCTTGCGTGAGATGACTACGAACTTTTTAGGGCCCGTGTTAGAAGACGTGGATGTGGACGATATGTGGTTTTAACAGGACGGTGGCACTTGTTCACACAGCAAACAAAACAATGGCTCTTTTGCGCGACAAATTCATTGGCCGTGCTATCTCACGCGGTGGCGATGTCAATTGGCCGCCAAGATCATGTGATTTGACACTTCTTTATTTAGGATTATTTGAAAGAAAAGGTGTACGTCGTTAAGCCAGCAACAATTCAAGAGCTAAAGGATGAGATAATTCGGCACATTAACGGCATAGAACCTCAATTATGCCTCAGTGTCATCAAAAATTTGGTCCATCGGATTGAGGTGTGCCGCCGAGGCCGCCATACCAATATTATCATAATAAAAAGAAATGACAATAATTTCCTAAATAATTTGTGTTTTTTCAAAATCAACATCGGCCCTTAAAATTTAATTACCCTTTATACGTGGAGTGAAAGCCAAGCCTCACGTGGCTGCCAAGAAATTGGTTCTTGCATGTTGAGATTTATTAACTCTTTGCCTCAGAATGTGACTCTATAGCTTATAGTGGCAGCTGTGGTGGCCAGAATAAGAGTCACTGCATTGTTAAGTTTTGGTTGCATGCTATTCGAAATGCTCACATACAAGACGGAAATCACAAATGTTTACCCTCTGGGCACATATTCATGGAGTGTGACCAAAATTTTGGAATTACAGAAATTACAAAAAAAAAAAAAAAAACTGTCAAATTTATGTACCTCAACATTGGGGAAAGCTTGTGACAAATTCAAGTCAAAAATTTACAGTTAAATCAATGCAAAATGAGGACTTTATAACTCTAGAGCCCATTTAAATAGTGGAAATAGTCTACACTTTGAAAAGGATGACCCTTAGATCCTCTCATGCAAAGATTATCTTATGAATGTGCAAGAAAACCTTCACCACAGTAAACATGAAAGCCGAGCCGTGCAGTTATTCCCTCAACTTTCTCCAAAAAACCGCGTCAAATCGATAAAGTTTGAGAAATTTAAGATTCACTGGTTGCTTGGGCCAGATCATCAGAAAACCTTTTCTAAAGATTTTAGAAAAGCCAAAAATATTAAACAAATAAAGCGAATTAGAATTACAAACACTCTAATGGCCATTTTCTCATTAGGCGATTATCTTTTTTCCCAACGAAAAACTGCACATTAAAGAAATTTGGTTTTCTCAATGTCTCATTTGCTTCGGTTTTATCGCAAAGCTAACCGGCACTCATCTGCCAATTATTTATTTTCCTTTTATTTGCCGTACAGATAAATTTAATCAGCTGACTCCCAACTTTTACATGTATTTTGAGTGGTGTTGCCAGCTGAAAACTTTATTTTTTGTCGGTATATTGAGAAAACCAAAATCGTTAACGGACAGTTTATCGGTCCAATAAACTTATGTTGACATTAAGTAACAGGCAGTTTTTCGATACATTGAGAAAATGGCCATAAGTCTTACTTGTAACAATATCTAAGCTTAAACAAAACACCAACAATAAACAGTGAGTTTATCTTTTCTTACATCCCTCTACAATTGGTTGGGGTTTTTCCGACTCGAATTGTAGTTGTAAGTGGGTTAAAAGAAAAAACAAAATTAAAATTTTTAATTAATAAATTTAGGCCCGTTTTCACAACTTACCGATAGCTTAAAGGAGACTTTAACCAGCCTTATAAAAATTGTTTCGGTATTAAAACGTTACTTTTACCTAAAGTGGTTCATCCTACATGGTAGTTTAAAGTAAAGTTGTAATAATGGAACACTTTTTATAAAGCCGATAAAATCCTACCTTTAGCTATCGGTAAGTTGTGAATACGGGCCTAAGTCTATGTAGCTTTCTTATTAGGTATAACTAACATTTTTTTAAGTTCATTTGTTAAGAAAATTTACAAGAAGTTTAAACACAAGGGGTATAAGTGCGGCATTCCTTATTTCAAAGGTCATTTTTGGGTATTTGAACATGCAGAAGACGGTATTTTGAAATCTTGTAAGATTAAAATTTATCTCAGAATCGCTATTTATCAAAAAGATATATTCCAGATGGCATCTTACCCTCATTTGTTTTAAATTGTTGTACCAGAAATTTTGCCATACCATTAAACCAGATATTTTTTGTTAATGGGCCGGTAAAGCTGATTGGAAGTAAATTTCATTATCTTTTAAGGCTTTGTTTGTTTTTTGAAGAATTGTCTTGTTTTCCTGATTATTTAAAGAGAATGTTTCAGGATTAAAATTTTGCATTAAAAAAAATATGTTTTGCACTGGAAATCATATGCACAGAGAAAAAATATCAATGTTAAATTAGCATGGCGCATTGTTGATTGAGAATCGTATTAAATTTCTGCAAAAGTATGCCATTTATTTAAATTTATCATTATTTCATACTTATTTTAAATGAAAAATATTAAAATAACCTTAAATCATGTTTATTTAATATTATTCACTGTTAAAATAACATTGTTCAATATTGAATCCATAAAAGCCTGTTTTATATTAAAATCAAAAATGTATCTTGTTAAATTAACATGCATACATAAGTACTTAAATATGTATGTAGGTGCATATGTATGTTTGTGTGTATGCATTAGAGTGACCGGATCTTATATGGGGGATAAAAATGTGGGAATTTTTTTGGTCTTAACAACAAAACGATTCCCCTTTCCAGATATTGAGAAAGCCAAAATTTAAGCTCGATTAAACAACGCTAACCCAATGCGCTCGTTGTTCAAAATTTGGAAAAATCGATATTTTTGGGGAAAAATCTGACATATGGAGCCATAACTCCAGAACTGTAAATAATAAAAACACGCTTAATATCTTAAAAGAAAGCTTATATTTTTCTATTACAGTTATTTCTTAACTTAATTGAGTTTCTAAATATGCAATTAAACGGGAACTCAATTAAGCGGTACTCGGTTAATTGAATCGCCGACGCAATTAAAACGAAAATTGCTTAATTGAGCAAGATGTGCAATAATGCGAAACACCCATGTGTAGATAGAAAATAAAACTCATTTCTTTATTTAATAAGTTAAAAAATGGTTAAGGTTTTTTAAAACAAAATAAAAATCAGGAACGATTATTGTACAATCTTTCTTGCCTCAAAATAATTTTTTTACGTTTGTGGAGCAAAAATACATTAAGTAGACGGAAACAATTAACCGAAACAATTGCTCTTGTTTTGCGCAATGTGGCCTTATTTTGCGAAATAATTAAGCGGGTGACGAAATTAAACGGAACTCAATTAAACGGGTATTTTTACATAGACAGTTAAACTGAATGATTTCGTTACATGATTTTAAGTGCAATAAAACGGGAAACTCAATTAAGCGGGGCTCAATTAAGCGAAAATAACTGTATATTATACACATAAAGATTAAAAATTTCAAACTTCATTATAAATATGATGATTTTTAGCAATATTGCTTTTTTCAAGTTATTCACTCTGTAGCCCGTTTCTGTATTTCCCACATCGTAAAACTTTTCGCATGAAACGTGAAAATAGTGTGAAATGAAACAAAAAATGGTTTTTCTCACACAAGTGTTTCTGTATCTTTTTTTTTTGCGAAAATTATCTGTCATTTAAATAATTTTCCAGCAATTATTGGAAGGATGCGAGAAAAAGTGTTTCTATAACAATATTTTGCGAAAAGTTTCTTTCAACAACTGTCAAATAAGCCACATTTGAAATTGGTGGCGAGAAAAACAAAATGTAGATATTTTGAATTTAAAATATGTTTATATACTAATTTTTTAAAATAAATAAAAAAATAGAAGGAATATAAATGGTGAATGCATAATTTATATGATGAAAATAAACAAAAACAATTGTTATATTCAATTTTTTTTAGCCTTTTCTTGTTTTGGTTTTAATCAGTGTTGCCAGATAAATTTGTGTCAAAATCGTCAATTTCCTAAGAAAAAAATAAAAAAGATCGTCTTTTTTGCTTTAAGAATCGTGCAATTTAAAATCAATTTTAAACAAATTTGTTTCGACTTTTATTATAAAATAATCAAACAAAAACATAGTTAAATTTCATTAAATTTATACATCTATTTTGTTAAGATGGAGGATTATTTTTTAAAAAATTATTTATTTTCTTTAATCCGATAACAATTTAAAATTGTTATTTTTCCCTGGAGAAGTTACACAAAGGCATGAGAAAATATCATTTTAAACATAAAATAAAATAAATATTTTTACAAAAGCAAAAAGAAACCAAGCTTAATAATCCTTTTTTTTAAATAGATATACATATACATATTTACAAAAACCGAGATCAAATGGAACATTTTTAAATTAAATCAGCTTTGATAACAGTATTATAAATATTCTGGGTTTTTATGGAATTGATATAGTCACAACGTTGTTTTATATTTATATCGTATGTAGTCCGAAATAGTATATTATTGAAATTTAACTATATCGGTTTACAAATGGCTGAGATATAAATCTTTAATTTACCTATTCCTATAATCTTTTTCTTTTTTACATGAAATAGACTTATGGCCAATTTTCAGGATTGATATTAAAACACATTTGTTTTTAAAATAGTTTTAAATAAAAAATTCTCTTCTTCACTAAAAACTTAAGTGAAACTTAATTCACCGATGTGGTACACTTAATTTCAACTTAAGTTTCCATTGTAATATTTTAGCAAAGTGACCTCAATCCCTGCAGATAACGAGACTAGTCCATACATGCATGTAAAGAGTAGTCCATAAAGGAGAAGGAGTACTCCAAAACTACTCCAAATATATGGGTAGAAGGTGGTCCATTTAACATTACGATGTCCTAGGAGGGGACCATGTAACCCACCGACGTAGTCCCTAAACTACTCCAAGGAGTACTAAAGTGGGTTAGTTTTAAAAGTACTCCATATTACTACAGTATGGAGTACACTTAAGGGGTAGTTTAAGCATTTTTCTTTTTCATTTTTTACTAATCGGCTTTTATGGTGTGTACGGTAGTCTATTATTGCTATTATTAAATATATTTACTTGGTATTTTTAATTTGTTTACCTTTTTTCCACAAATTTCACAAACTTTCACTTTTAAATGAACAATTAATAATGGACAACATCAGGGCTACCAATGTGTAATACTGTAAACTATAGTAATTATACATCATGCAGTTGTTGGCAGCACTATGTGTTTATTTCTTACAACATGGTCCATACTACAGTACATTGGACCATGTTGTAAGTAGTCCATTTGAGCCACAATGGACCACGTAGTCCAATATTATCTGTAGGGATATCACAACAATACAACAACAACAGGCAAAGCATTAACAGTCAGCTGTTTTTTTCAGACCACCTTGTAAATAAATACACTTTTTTATATTTTTTTTTTTGTATTTAGTAGTGCTACCATACTTTTATCTTAATTAAATAAGACTTTTCACATAAAACTCAAAAAACCAATCTGTTTTAAATACGATTTAAGTTTGTTATGAAAATTAACTTAATATTGATTTAAATACTATCCTGAAAATTGGGCATTAGTACAATACCTGGTAGTTAAAATTAAAAAAATCGGTTCATAAATAAACGGTTAAAGACCCAGTAAAATCTTCGCCTACAAAATAATATGTTAAGTAATCAGAAACACATAAAAGCACTACATACAATTCTACTGAAGAACTAATGAATTTTACAAGGGTTGGGCCAAAATGAACAAATTCAAAAGTAAGTCATATTTTTTTATCTAAATACATCCAGAAAAAAGTAGTTATCGAAGTTCTTATGGAAGAAAGCTACTAAATAACGAGTGAAAGAAGCTATCCATTTTGAAAAAGTGTTTACTGGGAGACAAACAAATTTCTTTCTTGCCGGAATAATGGTTTTGGCACAAAAGTGTACATATAAGATAAGAATATCAAATATCAATCACAATAGGGATAAATATAAAAATTTAGCCCTTGTTTCTAAAGATATCTTTTTTTCTAATAAACAAACATATACAAATATTTTTAATTATCTTATTTCGAAGACTAAGTGTAAAACGCAACGCCAACAATTTCATTAAAAGCAAAAACAAAATCAAAAATATTTTATAAATTTGTTGTTGCTCTCTACAGCCATTCATATTATTTTTTTTTTCAATTTTCAACGCCACAAAATAGAAGTGTTTGAAATTTAAAAATTCAAGATGAATTTCTATAGAAAGTAATACCGTGTTCAGATATGCACCTTAATTGAGTTTTACGCAATAAATGCCATTATTGAGCTCAATTATCCATACAAAATTGCAATTTAGTTATTGCTCAATTAATACGAAATTGTTATAAATATTGAGTAAAATTAAAATGCGACACTGTAACAAGTGTGTTTATTAAGCAAAACACAACTTACTAAACAGTGTTTTGACATTTGGCAATTGAAATTACAACAAAAAAGGCCCATCCATTTGGTCTGCGAAAAAACCAGATGTTTATTCCTTAAAGATGTCAAAAGTTGTTTACATTTTCTTATACATGTACCTTTTTGTTTACGTTGAAAGTTGTATGTAGTAGTAATATAAATTGAGTTAGCTAAATTGTGTATATGTGAACAGAAAAATAATTATGTCAATTAACCGAATATTGACTCAATAAAAAAGGTATATCTGAACACGGTATAACAACAAAATTATAAAATATTTTTGATTTCGTCACTTTTTTAGCAAAAATCATCAAAACGTCACTTTGTTAATATCGGAACAAAAAATCGTCAAGATGACGATAACTCGTCAAATCTGGCAGCCCTGTTTTTATTATATTTATGCCTTTTGTTGACGTTTCGCTTTTATTTGACTGGAAATATTCCAGTATAAACAGAATTTGTTGTGTCTGTTTTCGCATTCAAATACAGAAACACTTTTATCTCATAAATCGAGAAACGATGCAATTTTTTGTTTCACACTTCATGTAAGAAATTTAACGATGCGAGAAATACAGAAACGAGCTACTGCTGGTATGCATGTACACACAGAAAAAATATTAATGTTAAATTAACATGGCGCAATGCTGATTAAAAATCATAGTAAATTTCTGCAAAATTATGGACTCTATTTAAAATTACCATTGTTTTAAATTAACTGTAAATTAAAAATGTTAAAATAACATGGTTCAAAACCATAAAAACCAGTTTTACTTGTTTTGTATAGAAAAACATACATTTATTTATTTTTGTATAATAAAATATGTTATAAAAAGAAGAAAATTCCCGTATTCTTTTAGTTAAACTTATTTAGTTAAATAGTTAATCAAGTTTTCAAAGTAGAATGATGACGAAAACCATATCGGACTATTCTGCTGATGCTTCTGTTAACAAAGGGGAATTCAAAATAAGTGAAACATGTATTACAGGGGTAAGTGTTTCGAATTATTCGTAAGTAAATGCAGATGTTGTCTCTAAAGCTTCTTTTATTCAACGTGATTCGGATTGTTATTTCAATATAAATGACATTTTGCTATAACTCTACCGCAATGTTAAATTAACATGAATTTTAGTTATTTTAAAATCATGTTAATTTAACATGAAGTAACTATGAAGCAAAATCACTACCAAAAACGGTAAAATAAACATTGTTTTCGACGATTTTACATTGATTTTTTTCTGTGTGTGCATGTCATGATACGGAAAAGTAGCACTAGCCAACAAGGTTTTGGACTGGAGTGTAACCAAATATCTTTCCTAGGGTAATTTAGTGGGCTGAATTCGAATCTGTAATTGGGGTTTCTCTATCACGTCAGGTTTTCGCGATACAAAAAAATGTTTTTATTCGTTTCTTACATACAAAAATTACTAGTTTATTTAAAAATAAACGAATTTTCAAAAGTAAATGGCGTTATTTGAACGTCGTTTGTATTTTGTTGGTTCGGCTTCACGTATTAGAGACCAGCAATAGTCTCCCAGCATGGTTTTATCTCAAAATCCTTGATAAATTCTTTAAATTTTCATTAAGTCTTGGTGAGCACGCTCCCCTTGTTCGCGCTCACTGCACCTAGTTTTTTTTTGGAAAAATATCTAAAAGCGAATGAAGAATATCGAGGGTTATTTTTCAAATAGTGCCATCTGAAATTTTTCAAAAAAATTTTTTTTATAGAAACGTGTTCACTAACGGAAGGGTCATCCATCTGTCATTTAAATTTGAAAAAAAAAATTTCTCAAAACGTTTTTTTTTCATAAATGTTGTTTTGTGCTATCTAACACAGCCTTTTTTTTTTCTTTGCTAAAAAGTGCTATCTACATAAAAAATATTACTTCATATCAGTGTTCGAAAATAAACAGTACATTATTTAGCGTTCGGCTCACACACCGATGAACGATATCTATTTTTTTAGTGTTTGTGTAAACATACACAAACCTTAATACCGTTCGTAACTATTTTCAAGAAATAACCGAACATTATATAATGTTCGGTTCTTCGTTGAAAAACAGAACAATTGTAGTGATACTGTAGAAAAACATTATATTTTAATGTTCTATAATGTTTTTTTCGTGTGTGTATTTTGTTTTTGTAAAAGATGTTTGGTTTTTTTTATCAGCAAAAAGCGACGAACATTAACGAGCCGAACCGAACACATTGAAGTTCGTGGATTTTCAAAAAAAACCGAACGGATTTTAATGTTCTCATCATTTGTTGAGTATGATGAAAACAGCATTATTTTTGTGTTCGAAAGATGACAAACAGGGAAACGTTATTTTTTTAATGAATTTCTACACAAACACTATTAGCGTTTGTGTTTTCCACAAATCTACCGAACTGAACATTAAAATGCGATATTTAGTGTTTATTTTCGAACACTGCTTCATATACTAAAATGATAAAAAGTGTTATTACAAAGTAGACATATTATACATCAAAGAGTTGGGAATTGTGTCTAGATTTCATAAACTAATATAATTTTTAAATTCGTTGTTGAAATTTTGCAAAAAACTGCAAAAAATAGTTTTATGAGTTTTTGTAAACAATATAAATTTTAATTTATCTAATAAAATCTTTGTTAGCTAATATTATTCAATGAAATTTTACAAGTAAATACATGTTTTAATGCTTAATACAAACCAACTTAACATTTTATTAAACTTACAAAACGAATTCCACAATTCCCAAAAAAACAGCCGAAAATTCTCTAAAATTAGTGTTTTTAGAAATATAATTGCTACCAAGCAAGGGTCTTAAGCGGCCCATACACTTGCAATATTATTGTATATGATATTCGCCATATTATTTCAATTTTGTCCTATATTATGCAATAAGTCACAATGTTTTCATTTATTCAATAAAAAGGTGTACATAAACTATAGGAATAACATAAACAGCATTGTTGCCAACACATTTCACTTTCTTTTCGTTGTGCAATAAAAATAAAAATGCTTTTGATTGTTGCCAATACATTGTGCTACCATCGAATATCGCATACAATTGAACAATTTTATTGCAAGTGTATGAGCCGCTTTAGTATTCATATTGCAGAATTATTATACACATATCGGGTAATACAAAGTCGAACGATTCGCCCAAAATTTGACCGTCCGAATGGACCACCTCAGACAAAGTCATGGCCAAAATTTTCTTGTGCATGGTATTATACAAATAAAACTGTTAAGCGAATTTATTTGTATAATATCTTTAAATTTTCTAAAATCTTTGGATGAAGTTTCCTGATGATCTGGCCTATGCAACCAGTGAAATGCGTATGTTTAATAGCTTATCCCATCAGCAATAAAATTAAGTGTTTTTATCAAAAATAAAAATTAGGAATTAAGCACGACAAACAAAATCTTGTTGATAAGTCACAAAAACATATTTCAAACAAATTATGATGAATTTGAGTCTTATATTTCCAAAATACTGTACCAATTATGGAGTACTCGGCAAGCGCATTTCTCTAAAAAATTATTTTTAGCAATTAAGAATTAAGGATCGTTTTTAGTTTTTGTTATACCTGAGATGTCCTAATATGGGAACCTAAAGCACCTCTCCTGCTCAAATCCAAGACCTAAGCTCGACTACAACTTTTTAATTTTCACCTCAAACTGCATTCCAATCGGACCAACCGTTTATAGAATATAGAATTATTTCCATTTTTTTCCAAATTTCCCACACTGTGCAGCGATCATATAAATAAAAGCGAAACCCTTATAATCTAGCCCACGTTCTTTTCAGCTAAGCAAACGGATGCATTTCCAAAACATTGAAGTCTGCTATTTCGCAAGAATGTCATTATTTTTATGATAATTTAAAATATGTGGATAAAGTTAAATTATTTATTGCTTTTCAATAAACATTAGTGTTAAACTTTAACTTAATTTCGAGTTCAGTTAACATGATTATGCGTTTCTTTAAACTTTACTAATTGTTTTAATAAAAAATCGTGTCACTTAATTAAAGTCTCAACAAGTATTTATTACAGCTCATTTTATTTTTGCTCAAATAGTGCTATCTGCTTATTTCAATGTTCAAGTCGATAAAATTTTAATTTGTAAATAGTGCTATCAGACATATTAATACAGTACTTTTCGTTTATAGTCACTTCGCTTATAGTCACATTAGCGATATAGTCCATTTTATCTGTTTATTTTGCCGCTATAAGTTAATTTAATATAAAGTTTTAACGTTATAGTCCATTTAGCGATATAAGCACATTTGCCATATATGCCATTTATCAACAGTAGTCAAAGGAAAAAGTAAAGCAAATTAATGGCGTTATAGTCACATTAGCAAAATTTACTCAGTTGTTTTTAGTATTCGCATCAAAAATCCATCCAAAGAAAGAATGAATTAAATCATTTAATTTTTGTCATCAACTCTCTACTCGTAAAAAATTAGTTTTTGCCGTTGGTATCAGTTATGAAATATCTTGTTATTTTTTTAACTTTTTTTTATACAGTATGTAACTCTGTTGTACAACCATAAGCCTGATGTCGGTGTAATTTATATTAATTTTGTATTTCCTTTATTCACATAACTTGATTATATTCAAATTCGGTTATATGCATCATAGTGGCATATATGTAGGCTTGCCATTTCTATTTTGAGAAAAAGAGGACGCCAGCATAAAAAATGTAGGACATTTGCTTGAAAAAAGAGGACACTTCCTAAACAACCTCATTTTAATAAAATTAACGACGGCATACAAATTAACAACCATAATTTGTTTTTACACAAAAACTTAATATGGGTAATTCCATGTCAAATCGACCTAGAGTGGGACTTGACCCCTTTCGATTTGAATGAAATTTGGCGAGAGGGTTTCTTTCATCCCGCAAAGAACATATATCAACGAAAAACAATTTTTTAATTTTTTTCAAAAGTTATGTCATATTCAAAATGTCATAATTTCGCCGAATAAGCCGAATGTGTTGAGTTTATTTTTTTAATATCTCGAAAACTACTTTACATACGAAGATGATTTTTGTCAGTTTAAAGAGAATACTTAAGGCTACAATAAATATATTTGAAAAAAATGTCTTTGCAAAATATTAAATTTTAAAAATGGACTTAGTCAAAACCCTATTTGTTTGCTGAGTTTTTTTTATATAATACTTCAAACTGTTCTTTCAAAATCCTGAAACTTTGAAGGATGTACTTTTTTTTAAGATATGATTTTTTATTTCTTTCCAAAAATAATTTTAAAATAAAATTTTAATATGGTCATTTGAGCAATAAGTATTTATTTGAACAAAAGTAACGACATTGATAAGGTTGCTTTGCTTATTTGTTGGATTTTTTTTTGGAAGCTCCATTTTCAAAGAAAAGTACTCTTTTTGTCACGTTACGTCCCCAAAAATCAAATCATTCCTATCTTAAAAAAAAAACCAGAGCACCTAAATCTTTTTTTTAATGAATTTTGTGACCTGTGATTTAAAGTTTAAATGCAGGAACAAATTTTCAATGAAGGTGTAAAAAGCCGGACAACCCCGGACACTTGATGAAAAAGAAGTAGGACTGCCCCGGATACCCAAAAAAAGAGTACGGTGT
The DNA here is from genome assembly GCA_930367215.1 of Pollenia angustigena. NCBI lineage: Eukaryota > Metazoa > Arthropoda > Insecta > Diptera > Polleniidae > Pollenia > Pollenia angustigena. The sequence goes on along the minus strand of OV884056.1, from coordinate 93,289,561 downwards.
CCGGGGAAAAGAGGACGGATGGCAACCCTACATATATGTGAATTAGCGATATATTCCATGTTATGGTTGCAACTAAAGGATGTGACTATAAGCGAAAAGTACTGTATATGTATGATTTAGACGTTCATTTTTAATGACATTGTAAAATAAAGTTGAGTTATTACTCCTAGAGTTATCGAAAAAATCAGTTTTTTCGCTCTCCTGTAAAATTGTGATTTTTCAGATAGCACTATTTGAAAAATAACCCTCGATATGCAAAACATTGTCGGTGTCTATGGTTTGTCCAAGTTTCTGACTGCAAAACCAAAATAATATAAATATACATATTTTTATGATTCTGATTTTGTATATTCTTTTTTTCCAACCAAATATTCACCACACACAAAGCAAAAATAGCTTGAATTAGTAACACACGATCTCCCTGACATGCTTAAACGCTGCTACTATGAAGATTTATAATGAATGTGGGCTTCTGTCAAATAAATAATTGTGAAATTGTAGTGTCAGTATTGACTGTTTTACAGTATTGCCAGCATGCGATAACAAATGAACAAGACGTGATAGCCCAATTCAGCGCAAAAACATGCTTAGTTTCTGCAGTCCATTTTTTTTCCAAATTTGTAGACTAGTGTAATAAAAATAAACTTTTTAATTTTTAGAAATTATGCAGCAATTAAAAACCTTTTTTTTTCAATAGAAAAATGCCACATCTAACACAATTAAGGCTATTTAGCGTAAGTGCTTGTATGTAAGAGATAATAATTAATATAATATTAAAAAAATTTTGATATTGTGAACGCACTTAATTTTTTAACATACGGCAATCTGCGCCGAAATCTTGCTAATTTTAGACAATTAAAAGCAACCATGTTTTACAGATAATGCGAACCCTCTTTAGCAAAATGTTAATCAAAATGTAACAAATAGGCCGATATTTATCGGCCAATTGTGCGACGACATAAGTTGACTATCAGCGCCAATATAAGCAAACATCTGTTTGCTATACAAATAAAAACATCAACGTGAAACTATCTTTAAAAGTGAAAACGCACGCTCTTAATTGAAAATGAAACAAAAAAGTTTTCAGAGAATTATCTTCAAAGTTATTTTTGGGAATTCAAAATTTATTATAAATAAGATTTCTCTATGGCGTGCTAATTTCCGAATTTTTATTTCTTCCATTTTTGTAATTCACTGTAATTTGTAAGCACAGAGTGTCGCAGAATTAGCTAAATGGTTTAAATCTTTTATTACTTTTTCAATTCTTATTTTTTTAATAAGATTTAGTTTTAATGTGCTAAGTACCCAATTCTTACTATTGATAAACTGAAATTTATTGTTGGTGGGATAAGCTATTCCTATTTTTGTTAGACCGGCTATGGAAAATTATCCAGGCTGGTGGTTTGATGAAGCCACAATGCGTACTGCAGGTGCCTCAATTGCTTGGGAAAGAGACATACGGAGCAAACACATTATTTTGCGCTCAAGCGATTTTAACTGGCATTTGTTTCATGGGATCTAACAGCTCCTGACAGTTTTCTTTGGGAATGTATTTGGAAAAATTAAACTATGTTAACAAGCCCAGAACAATTCTCAAGCTAGAAGCCAACATTCGAAATAAAATTATGGCCATTACACCCGAAATCTTGCGGAAGAATCTGGAAATTATGTTAAAAAGAGCACGTATGTGCATAGCATAAAACGGCAACACCTTTCAGGATATAATATTTCAAAGCTTATAAAAGAAACCAAAAAAAAAAAAAAAAAAAAAATACTCTTATAATAACACTGTACAACATTTTCGGACTTTTTAAAGCCAGAATCAAAAATTTAATTTTAAGCAGCGCTTGTACACAGAAAAAATATCTCAAGAAAATGTTTAACAAAATAAAAATAAAAACAAATTTTTTTTTTAATCATTGTAAAAAGTTATCAAAATAGCACTCAATAAAACATATTTAATAATAAACTAATTAAATATTTCTTCATATTCATTAAACAATTTTTACAACTCTTGTCCATTTTTTTAATAGCTTTGATATCGTTGCAAATAAGACTTGAGTGTTTGTAATTCTCATTCGCTTAGCAGTTTTATTTGTATAATATCTTTAGTTTTTCCAAAGTCTTTGGAAAAAGGCTTCCTGATGACGAAATGCGCATAGGAATTGGCTTATTTAGAACATCACAATTAATGAATAAATAAATTAAGATTCGATAAACCCACAATTTATTTTAGCAAATCACGTTAACATTTTATTGAAAAAAAAAAAAAAATGATTTTGGGCAAAAACTTTTTTTTATTGACTCCATAAACTTCGTTGTTGACTAAAAATTCAATAACTATGACTACAAACTTTTTTATCAATACCGCAAAAATCGTCATCGCAGAAAATTCAAAATTTTTTCTTAATCAAATATGCGATTTTCGATTTTCAAATAAGATAATTTTTTTTTTTTTCTGTGTATGCCCCAATATGTTTATAATATTTGTGTAATGGGAATTCTGAGACACATATTTGGTAGGGAAAAAATTCCCAAAAAACTAAAAAAACTAATTTTTGGGGACTTTCGGAAGTTACTTGGGAGTTGTGGGGTTTGTAAGAAATTTAATTTGGCTTACATTAAGCATTGAAATCTTTTAACAATATGTGACAGCGCACAGAGAAAGGCACCAGTTACGTAAAGGGAACAGTTAAAACCAACTACACAAAACAAGAGGTAGGGACGACCTACGCGCGTTTTCAAGGTTGACCAACACGTTCCTGACGTCATGAGATGTGTCGCTTTCAAATGAGACCAATACCAACACGCTCAGTGATGGTACACGTATTTAAACCTGTAAAATGGCTATCCTGAACAAAACCCTAATGTCCCTTTCTATTTTGCGCGTCTTATATCCGTATTGAGTCTTTACGGAAAATTCCTCCGGAAAAGTCGGAAAATTGGAAAAATCGAAAATCGATTTTTTGTATGAAATTTTGTCTGAACTTATTCCTTAATGGCTTTCCAAATTAAGTAAACGAAAATTCTTAGTGTAAATCATGGAAAATTGCGAAAAATGCGGAAAATCTCTCCGCAAAAGTCGGAATATTGGAAAAATCGAAAATTGATTTTTTTGTACTATATTTTGTGTTAATTTACAGCTGAAGGTGCGATCGATTATCATGTTGCGGAATCTCAATCCTCCAAAATTGTGCAACGGTACGCGATTGTTCGTCAAAAAGCTAATGAACAATGTGATTCAGGCGACAATCATCAAGGGCAAATTCAAAGGAGAGGAAGTCCTTAATCCACGAATTCCCATTATTCCAACTGACCTTTCATTCAAATTCAAGCGGATTCAGTTCCCCGTTCGATTAGCATTTTCGATGACAATCAATAAATCTCAAGGCCACTAACTAGAAGTCTGTGGGATTAATCTCGAATTTCCCTGTTTTTCGCACGGTCAGCTGTACGTTGCATGTTCGCGTGTTGGGAAACCGTTATTTGTTTTTGCGCCGGAAAACAAATCGAAAAACATTGTTCATCAAATCGCTCTGTACTGATTCCATTCAAATAAATCACATTGAAAATTTAAATATTTGTGTTGTATTATTACTCTAAAGTTTGTCTGAAGGCTTAAAATTGGGGCGAGGCGTAGTTCGCCGGGTCCGCTAGTAAATTTGTAAATATTATAGATAGAAACTCCAAAGACACATTTTTCACAATTTTTTTGCAAAATGTCTTCAATGAATTTTACAAAAGTTAAAATATATTTAATTTTGTGGAATCTAGTATATATAATTTCCTAAGCTGTGATATATAATATGTCTACCTCCCCACTGTGCATTGTTGGCGTAATGAATGAAATGAGCTTATGCAGTACAACCCAACCGCTTGTCGTATTTTTATTAAGTCTTGAGTTTGGCTGTTTTTTGCTTTGCTGTTTGTGTTAAGTTCTGGGCTTTTGAGTGTTCAGACATATGAAGCATAATTTCATGGCCAACATTTTTGTAAAACATTCCGTCCATGCCTTCCCCCATATTAAGGGGTATTTTTTACGAATAATTAGAACAAAGCCAAAAATTTCCATATTAAGTGGAGTTAGAGGGTTAACATGTTTTACAAAAATATTAACCATAATATTTTCTAAAAAGTTGCTAAATATACTTAATACCTCAGATGTAAAGAACACAAAGTTTCATGTACCGATATGCTAGACGAACAGGCCAAAAGGGGGAAGCTTAAGCCCCCTACCCCTGAAATAAAATTCCTATGTGATCTTTTAGAATCCATTGTCAGCACCCCGTTATTTTTTTCTGTTTTCTACAGTGTAATAATCGCACAAATAAATAAGTAAGAAAGTATAGTCGGTTAACCCAACCATTTGATACCCTACACAACAGTATGAATATAAAAAAGATTATTCGAGAGTATACCACATATGAGGGCCCTTGGGCAATCGTGGGCCCGGTAAAACAATACTTTGCGCACTAGGTTACATGAACGGACAACCAGCCAGCCAGCCGGGTAAAGGCCAGAAAGTGATTCTGAGGTGGCTGTAGAGAACAATATTTTTATGTGTTACGCACATCAGCCTAAAAGCATTACACCCTCTCTGCTATTGTGCTGTGGTAAATAAGCAATTAAAACCATTTAGCTCATTCTGCGCCACCCTGCTTTAAAATTTAAATACGTTGATCTAATGCGTACGTGCTTAATTTATCTATGCATGTATTTACATTGTAAGTATTTTTTTTTACTATAAGTATGCATGTATAAGTATTCACTGTATTTCTGTTTTTACTTGAGATATTAACATGTTAATATGAACAAATTTCACTTTCTTTTCGTTGAAGACTTAAAATAGTAACAACAACGTATGAAAGAAACCCGAGCTGGAAAAAATTACTTGTTTATTTATAAATTTCTTGTTTCTTTATATTTTTTCTTTTACTTCTTGCTTATGGTTTTTTTTTATTATTCATTTACCATTTTTTCTTATTTTTATATACATACTTACATATGTATATGTTGGCATTAAGTTTAGTTAAAGGAAACGGCAGAAAACTTTAATTTCTTCTTATTTTTTAAGTGACTTCAAGATTTGTAGGTACCCATGTCTTCAGAAAAACCACATTCACTTCTTAACCTCTTGGTCCCTACTTCTCTCAGTATCTTCATGACTTCCTGAAGCTGTAAAACATCTTTAAATTTCTGCAAAATCCAACATTTCTTCCATCTTAGATTGTTTCTTTAATGTTGGGTGAAGCATACAAAATCTTGGTTTTTTTTTAAACCTAGAAGCAGACACTAAAACTACAATTTTCTTTTACCAAAAACTTTAGCATTTTTATACAAACACTCGGTTTCTTCAAAGATTTTTGCTTAGATTTCTTCTTAAAGCAAAATCTGTTTCTTTATTTCTCATAAAAAGTTTTTTTTTTATCATGTTTCTACATATGAATGTATATGTATGTGTATGTGTGTTTAAGGGTCTGTATGTATGTGTGTGTTTGTGTCTGTGAGATCGATCTATAGATCTTGTTATACGTCAGTTACCGTTAGTTTCTCTTTTGACCCACATTTTATTTTTGTTTTCTTCTTTAGTTTTTCTTTTTGTTGTATTGAAATAAAAAAGTAAATTCTAAGTCAGTCAGTAAGCAAAACTTCACGAGATAACGAAAACAACAGCAACAACATCAGTAGCCGCAGCAGCATAAACAATAACAAAAACGTTATTTATAAATAAAAGTAAGAAAAAGAACATGTTGGGATGTGACAATTTTTAAATAGTACCGGCTCAAGGGTAAAATTGTACCAAATTGGCATAAATTGTATCAAAGTTATTTAAAACAAACCCGGCGAAAAGTTTGAGTCAATTGTTCATAAAACACTAATCCAGTGACCAGTGAACAGAAAATTATAATTAAATGGACCGAATTGTGACAGATGAAAATAAGACATATCACTGTACTGGTGATAAAGTTACTCCAGATTGGCACAAAACGGCGGCATAAAATAACCCCCGAAAATATAGCTCTACAAAAAAATAATGAAATAACCCCCAAAGCGTGGGGCCTTATTTCATATGCAATAAAGCCCCAATTTTGAAAATTAAATTATCCCCCAACGAAATGAAATAACGCCCCAAACATAAATGAAATAATTCCCTAATTTTTGGGGGCTTATTTCATATGAAATAAAACCCCAATTTCTGAAATGAAATAAGAGCCCAATATATATGTATAATACAATTAATTGGCGGCATGAAATAGCCCCCCACGAAATAAGTCCCCAAAACGGAAATGAAATAACTCCCCAAAAAAATATATGAGAGGCAACAACAACGTTTTTTGGGGATTTATTTCATTTTTTTTGGGACTTATTTCATTTTTATATTGGGGAGTTATTTCATATGAAATAAGTCCCCAAAAATCTGAAATGAAATAAGTCCCTAAAAATATTTTGGGGACTTTTTTCATTTTCAAATTTATTTCAAAATCGTCAAAAATGCTGATTATGTCGCGTTATAATACGTAAACAAAACTTGTTTTCATTCATTAAAAATAAAACTTACTAGGTAGTTAGTTTGAGAAATAATTTTGCGGTAAGGAATAAAATAAATTAATTTTTTTTTTGCTGGATGCAATGAATCCAGGTCTCCCATTCAAAAGAGAGATAAAGCCTTTTTTTTTTTTTCATTCGAATGGGAGACAAAGCCATCATGGCCTTAGGACACATACGTAATATAAGGAAATGGCTTTATCTCTCATTTCAGTTTTGAAGAACTTTTCCATTTTACATTAATTAATAGTTTTCTTATTTTTATAATTAAGAGGTAATGATCTTCCCTTTTACTAAAGTTAAGTATTGAAATCTGGCTTCGCATACTAAAGTTTTCCTGCTTGGCGGCCTGCGGCCGCGCTTAGGGGTTTTTTCCTATAGTAGGACGACGCGGCAGGTGGCTTCGCTGAATGAGTTTTTCTGCGTGCGTCACAAGAATAAAAAAATGTTTTTCAATGATAACTAAGGATTTTTCCTTTTACAGAATGTTTACACCATGCGTAACAATATTCTGGAAAAATATGGCTTTGCCTCTCATTTTGGAAAAAAAATATGGCTATATCTCTCACTTCGCAAAATTGAGCAATAAAGCCATCATGGCCTTACCTCCCATGGTAAAAAAGCACCCCCCCTATTTTGAATTGATTGGATGTTTTGAATACTTTTTGGGGATTTATTTCATTTCAGGAAATGGGGACTTATTTCCAATGAAATAACTCCCCAATTTTTAGGTATTTATTTCATTTTGATTTGGGGAGTTATTTAATTTCGTTGGGGTTTCATTTCGTTTTAAAATTGGGGGTTTATTTCATATGAAATAAGACCCCAAAAATTGGGGAATTATTTCATAATTTTGCTGGGGACTGATTTCGTGGGGGACTATTTCATGCCGCCCAATTAATTATACAGTTTTGCTTTAAAGGATCACGCGCTAGAGATTATGATATGATATACCAAACACTAGCTTCGCGAACTAAGGCTTTTCTGCATAGCCGTCCTTCGGCCGGGCGCAATGACTTTTTCATCTATGGTATAACAAACATCGGCTTCGCTAACTAAAGTTTCTCTGCATAGCGCCAGGATTTAGTCCTCTTTAGTATAAAAATACCGACCCGGCTACGCAGAGACGCTTTAGTTAGCGAAGCCGGTGTTTGGTATACCGTAGAGGAAAAAGTCATAGCGCCCGGCCGAAGTCCGGTTAGCAGGGTAGCTTTTTTTATTGAAGCCGTTGTTCTGTATACCAAAGTGGATAAATCCTTGCGCCCAAAAACGTTTTCATTATAAATTTGAAAATAAAATATTCACCCAAAAAATATTTTGGGGCTTTATTTCATAATGATTTTTTTGGGGATAATTTCATATGAAATAATACCCCAATTAAAAAAATGAAATTTCACCCCAAACAAAATGAAATAACCCCCCAAAAATCGTTTTTGTTGTTCTCTGTACAAACTGGGGGGGGGGGGGGTTATTTCATTATTTTTTTGGGGGGTTATATTTTCGGGTTATTTCATGCCGCCGCACAAAACTAGTCATGGGACTGGATTTTGTGCAGGCTAATCCTATTTGCTTATATTACTTTATATGAAGGAGATCTATCATATTAATATGGTTCACACGGGACAATATCTGCGAAAGGCATTATTTTAACCGAAATTAAATGTGTCCATTTATGTTATTACAGTGACCAGTTCCAAACTGTCAAAAAGGTCTCAATTAACCCTCTCCTCTCCATGGTGATGTCCTCCATGTTAAAGTGACAAGTCCCCTTAATAAAAAGTGTTAGAACTAGAACCAGTCCCTATTACTTGAGACCTTTCACGAGACAAGATTGCTGCTAGTTCCCTTTCTCCTAGGGTTTAAAGACAAATTTTCGATGGTGTATCCTATTTGGGATCCATGGGCAATCATGGATCTGCCAGAACAAAAATTTGTTATAAGATAAAGATCCATGTAAAAGTCATTTGTTCCGAATATTATTTAAATATCTTCAGCTATACGAGATTTGTTTGGCCTTTAGTGATTTAAGGAAGGGGGCTTTTATGGGACCTATGATTAATTTTAGTCCTACCAGCACAATATTTTGTCATGAAATAGTAGCTAACGTAAAAGTTTTCGTAGCCAATTTTTACTCAATAACAACATTTATAAGGAAGTTATGATTAAAAGCTTTTTTCGGGAGTAGTTAATAGAGCGATTGCAATAAAATTTGGCAAGAGCGTCCAAATTCAACCCAAATGCCAATGTATGAAGATGGTAAATAGTCACAAACACTATTCCAGAAACAAGTGTGTATGGGGCCACGTTAAGTTATCTACCAATTCTTACCCCGCCCTTATGACTTGAAATCTATGTAGAAAATTTCAGCAAATAACCTTCATATTGTAACATGGACAGACAACCAGCCAGCTAACCGGATAAAGAGAAATCGGCAAATTGACTCAGAAAGTGATATTGAGTCAATCGGGATACTAAAAGGAGTAATAATACGCATAATACCCTCTCCACTATTGTGGTGTAGGTATACAAGATAAAGAAAAATTTATCTATTTCTTTTTTTTTTTTGCCGAAGGCAGGCAGAGGTGTAGACGCTTCGTTGACAGTGCCAACAAACAAATCTACAGGGATACGAGTAAATAAACATATTTATGTATACGGGTACTTAACATGTTAGTATAACAACTTAAACATAACTTAACAATAACGCAAATTTTTGGTAGTTCTGGTCAGGGCTAGAGATTTGTATGTAATAAAAAATTTTATTATTGACAGGAATAGTGAGTTAATCCACTTCAAAGAAACTTCGTGGGTATTTTTTTTGTACCAAATTTAGTACAATTGTACCACAAATACCATCAGTGACATGCAGTGTTTTCGTCATAATGGTTTGTTATTGTTTTGCTTTTAGCCAAGTACAAATCTTGCTCTCTCTCCCCCTTTCCCTCATGCAAACGCCATTGTTTAATATTCTTATAAGAATCATGGCTTTGTACCTATGTAACTCTGTAAGTAAAAGGTGAGTTTGTTTTTACTTTGTTTTGGTTTTATTTTTTTGGAAGGGGAATCCAAGCTTCCGCTTTTTTTTTTTGCCGTAATTATAAAATTTATTAGGGGTAAAAGTTATTTCGTAATCAATCAAATGTAAAATTTAAATAAAAAATGTGACTTTAATACAAATTAAATTATAATAAAATAAACAATAAAAAGAAAATACAATGCATCCGCGATAACGTAGACTCATTAAAATACCCGTGTTTACGATTGTGAATTTTTTTAACTTTTCTAATACCCAAATATAAAAATTGCGTTTTTTCCAAGAATTATTACTTAAAAGTTATTTATTATTTAGTTATACTACCCACACCTGAATAATGGAGAGGGTATTTTGAGTTTGTGGTGATTTTTGTGACATCTTGAATTATTGGTATACCGATCAACTCAGAATCACTTTCCAAATGGCTTGATTTAAAATTTTTTTATAAAAAAGTAAAAACTTGAATTCCACATGAATATAATATATGGTATGTGATAAAAATCGATCGTTTTCAAAACGACTGTTTTTAAAAGGTGTGACGAATTCAAGCGAATTAAAATCCATTTCTGTATTATTGTAAGTATGTCTCGAGAAAATGTTAAGGCCAAAAATTAGTTAAGGTCGGTCATACAGTATATCCCAATAGGGGCGACTCTTACGCATTTATGGGACTTTTTCTTCAATATATTTCTAGTCTGAGTTGAACATTTTGTATTGGAGCCCCCTTAAGGAATGGAGATAGCGGGTGGGTATGTCAGAAATAAATGATTGAGATGAAAAAAAGTGGGGTTGGTCATATATTTCGAAAACAAGAGCTAACCTAAAAAAACGGCACCAGTAGATTCAGCGTACTCGAATTAGTTTAAACGACAAGTTCCCAGCTTGTCTAAAAAAAGTGTCAATTTCGAGCACAGTGTTATCAGAGTTCTGTCGTGTTTAAAACGGGACCACTGATCGAAAAAAAGAAATGCCAGAAATTGTGTGTATTTTGTATTTTAGACTGTTAAAATATTCCACTAAGTAAATGAAAATGTCCAAAAAGCTTATAAAAATGTGAAAATCTTTTGTTAGTACAAAATTAGTCAATTTAAAAATAGTCAAATTTATGCGCTTTTTAGACCCAAATACATATCCTCAAATCTGGCAACAGTGTTTAAATGGCCAAGTTTACAACACTGGTTAAGTAAATTTCACAAATATTATAAAGCAAAATCAAAATTTGACTTATATTTCTTGCTTCTAATTGAACACAACTTAGCTGTTACCCCCACCCAATATTTAAATTCATATCTAACGAAGTTTAAAGTGTGTGACGTACTATTAAAGATACCCACACCACAAAAGTGGAGAGGGTATTATGCATTTGTGCTGATGTGTGTAACGCCTCAAAATATATATAACCTTGTGCGCAAAGTACAGCTCGCAATTTTGGAGATAATTTGATAAAATTGGGGGCATAGGTTCTTATTGGCACAAGGACCAAGCCTATTGAAAATGAGCTAAATCATAGGACCACGAGGGAAGATAGGGGAAATTTCTTCCTCTCAGAAACTATCAAACCGATTTTAATGAAATTTAAAACATAGATAGAACCATATCTTTATGGCCACAAAAGGGATGCATTTTTTAAAAAATAGGGCCACGAGGTGAGATAGGGTAAATATCTGCCTCTAAAACCTATTTTAATGATATTTAAAACATAGATCGATCCATATCTATATGGACACATAAGCTATACAGTTTTTCAGAAATAGGACCATAAGGGGAGGTAGGGGGCAATTATGCCTCTCACAAACTTTCAAACCAATTTGAATGAAGTTTATAAACATAAATAAATCCATATTTATGTGGGCATATAAGCATGATGTGTTTTTTGATACTGTGGTGTAGGGTATCATATTGTCGGGCTTGACCGACTATACTTTCTTAATTGTTATTATACCCTCCACCACAATTAGTTGTGAAGAGGGTATATTCAGTTTGTCATTCCGTGTGAAACTTTTTTACTATTCATCTCAGACCCTATAAAGTATATATATTCTGGGTCCTTGAGTAATTTTAAGTCGATTAAGCCATGTCTGTCCGTCTGTCCGTCTGTTGAAAACACGCTCACTTTCGAAAAACTCAAAAGAAATCAACAAACTTGGCGTCAAATTGCTTGTAGTTATCCTAAGCAGTTTGGGATTGAAATTCAGCAAAATCGGTTCAATAGGATCTGAGCTATGAATCAAAATGTGGAACCACCACCTAAAAAAAATTGATAATTTTGTTACAAAAACTAACATAAATGGTGGAAAAATGCACAGAATGATATAAGATTTCGCAACAATTCGTTTTATTAAACTGGAAATCACGCTGTGAAATTTCGTGAAGATCCGTCAATAATTTACCCTAGGCCCCATATAAGCCCTACTCCCGGAAAACAGTATATTAAGCCTAAAACCCTAACTAACAATGCTATCATTACAAATTTTGGCAAGTCACAGTTACATAGGACTAGAAATTAAACTGTTAAGTTTCGTGAAGATCGGTCCATAATTTACCATAGGCCCCATATAAAACCTACTTCCGGAAAACAACTTAGTACGCCTAAAAACGTAAAAAATAATGCTATCATAACAAAATTTGGTACATCAAAGTTTTATTGGACAAGAAATAAAATTGTGTTATTTCGTGAAGATCGGTCCATAACTTATCCTGGGCCCCATATAAACCTTACTCCCGGAAAACAGTTTAGTACGCCTAAATCCGTAAAAAATAATGCTATCATAACAAAATTTGGTACATCAAAGTTTTATAGGACAAGAAATAAAACTGTGTAATTTCGTGAAGATCGGTCCTTAATTTACCCTGGGCCCCATATAAACCCTTCTCCCGGAAAACAGTTTAGTACGCCTAAATCCGTAAAAAATAATGCTATCATAACAAAATTTGGTACATCAAAGTTTTATAGAACTGCGAAAAAGACTGTAAAATTTCGTGAAGATCGGTCCATAATTTACCCTAGGGCCCATATAAACCCTACTACCGGAAAACAGTTTAGTCGCCTAAAACCATAAATGATAACAAATCGTAACAATTTAAGATAATATTAACATCATACAAATATTACTCTTTAAACATTCGAACTGTCGGTGGAGGGTATCAAAGATTCGGCACAGCCGAATATAGCACTCTAACTTGTTTATTTATTAAATTTTGTTTTGTTTAGTTCTTTTTTCTCATTCAAATTCCTTTTGATTCGTTCTTCAACTGGGGGAAAAAGTCTAATCGCCATTCATGCAAAACAGCCGCAACAACAGCAATTATTGATTCATTTTGAATTCGTATTGTTTACATTCGGGTATTAGTGTTCTAGTCGTTCAGCGTTGTTGCTGTTATTTTTAGCACGAAAACTTTTCTTTTTGCTTATTATTATTCTTTTTTGTCTGTTTATACCTTCCACCACCAGAAAAAATTGATGGTTTACTAAGTTTGTCATTCCGTGTGAGTAATTCTAAGTCGATTTAGCCATGTGCGCCAGTCCGTCTGTTGAAGTCACTCGGTTTCAAATTGTTGCCATTTCTCTTTAGCAGTTTCGGATTGAAATCCAGCACAATCCGTTCAGCACGGAAAGAGTAATCAACCAAATTAAGAGCAGCCACCCTAAAAATGTATACTTTTGCTACAAATGTTTAAATAAATGGTGGCGGAAAGCACTGCAAATCATATTACTTAATTTCGTTAAGATCGGTTCTACTATTGGACCCCTAACTAATCCAACTCTCGGAAAACATTTTGGTCCGCCTAAAAATGTCAAATTTAATATGTAATACTTTCATAAGATAGAAATCATACCACCAATCTTCGTGAAGTTCGATCCATAATTTACCTTAGGCCCCCATATAAAGCGCACTCTCCGAAAACTCTTTAGTCCGCCTAAAGCCGTAATGTATAATGCATTTGTAGTAATACTTGGTCTGTCATAGAAACATAAGACTAAAAATCATACCACCAAATTTCGTGAAGATCGGCCCATAGCTTACCATAAAGCCTACTATTGAAAATCATTTACTTACACATAAACCCGTCTAACAAATGTAGATACTGTGATCTATTGATCTATTTTTTTTTATCAAAATTTTTTATTTACTGTTATAGTTATTGCCAAAAAAAAACTCCCAAATTTTTTTAAGTTTTTAGAAAGTAAAACTTTTCCATAGGAATTTAAAAAAATAAAAAGAAGTAAAACTGTTTCATACAGATTTATTAAAATAAAAAAAAAATACTTAAACAAATTTGGGAGTTTTTTTTTTGGCAATAACTATAACAGTAAATAAAAAATTTTGATAAAAAAAAAAAAAAATTTCGGAAAAAAAATTTGGGTAATTGGTGGTCAGAAGTGGAGGGTATATAAAGTTATATCATGAAAACTAGAGACCGATAGAGACAAACTGATTACAGTTTTGAATTCAGCGCACCCAAATTAACTAGAATCAGTTGAAGAATCAAAGAAGCAAAAATATTTTTTAATTTTATCGGGCTGTGTTATCGGACCATTATTTACAATACGTCCAAAAAGTATATTAGAACGCATAAAACGCTAAGAAATAAATTCAATACTAGAAATCAGTCACTCTACTGGGTTTTGTGATGATCGTTCCATAATTTACCAAAAGTCCAATATAAAATCCCCTCCTGAAATAATTTTAATACGCCTTAAGCGGAAATGAAAGATTATATTTTATTTAAATTGTATTTAATTTAGTTTTATATGACAAGAAATAAAATTATACAACTCTGTCATAATCGGCCTATAATTTTCTATAGATCCAATAAGTGTACTTTTGAAATAGATTTTAATACGCCTAAAAGCGCAACGAATTATAATATTACGACGTAGAGGCCTGTATAAAAGCCTTCGAAATTCAAACACACAACAACAATCAAATGTGTGTGAAATCACAATGACAAATATTCAAAGAAATACACTCCAGACAGTACTTGTTTCTTTCAAAACCTTACAGCACAATAAAACATGTTTTCCTATACTCCTAGTATTTGAAAAATACCTCTTGTACTCTTTGGGATGCTCACTTGTATTTCGTATGTGGCGAACGCATACAAAAAAAGTTTTTGCAAATAATTGTTGTTGCAATATTATATAAAAAAACAATAACATACAAAATATTTTGTACACACATATCCTTAACCCACATTAAAAAAAGAATGTGTGCATTTTTTATACCCACCATCATTGTTGCGAGTATTTTTCATTCGCTTCTTAATCTTTAAATGTATTTATTATACCTGCACTTTCACTAATGTAAGCCATTTGTGTTCAAATACTTACGTAATTTAGTCGTATACACTACTTTTCAGTATTTGGTTGTGATAGCGCCACTACAGTATAGAGTTTGAAAAATTTCAATGATTTGAATGTGTGTTCAAATGGAATTGTGCAGGCCTTTGCTGTGAGGTCAGTTCCATTGCTCATATATTCTCACACCCGGTGAAGGGTATCAAAGATTCGGCACAGCCGAATTTAGCACTTTTACTTGTTGTTTTTGTTGTTAGTAGAACCCGATTAAATTCACGCATTTACTTTTTACTACACACATACATACATACATAAGGCACTCACACGGCTAAGCTAACTTTAAAATGTTTGTAAATTGGTTGAAATTGCTTGTCTATCCGTCCGTATGTCCGTCCGTCTGCATGTTTTGTTTTTGTTCACTCTCTGATTAAGTTTTCTTGCTTGTTCTTTAAGAGTTTGCATGTTTGTATTTGTTCTACAGTAAAAAAGTGTTAAATATTGTTTATATTTGTTTTTTCTTTCATTTGCTTTTATTTAGCGTGGGCTTCGTAACTGTTTGTTTTGTTGTATTTTGTATTTGAACATAATGTTTGTTTTTGTTTTTGCATGATGATCGTTCATTCTTTTGTTGTCATACTTAGTCTCGTGAGAATTTTCAAAAGTGGGTCACTCACTCGTTTAAAAATGCATTCTTTATTATAATTTTTTTTTCTTTTCTGTTTTATTTTCTCTTTGTGCTTTTTTTTAATCTTTACGTTTTTTTATATTTTTTGAATAAATAATACCTGATGCATGCTTTTAGATAAATGAAAAATATAGAAAATGATTTTTATTTTTAATTTTAGAAAAAGGTGTGTGTGAGTTTAAGATGAGTGTTTCTAATTTTTGAAATTTGATTCTTAGAAGTTTTTTTTATAAAATTCTTTGTTTTCGGTTTAGAAGTTTTGTTTCTTTAGTTTTTTAAACCAAAAAAAATTTAGGGTAATTGGATATTTGTTATGCCAATCACAAATTTTTAAAGAATTTATTTAAAAAAAATTGTTTTCTTTTCTATAATAGCAAAGAAATCATAAAGATTAGTAGGTATAGGTATTTCAATGAAAAGTGTTTAAAAAGAGAATGAAAAGCATTTAAAATCGTTAAATTGTTCAATCAAGAATAAAATGACATAAGTAGGTATAAAAATCTATCATTAATAGGTATTACTAACTAAATTAAAGAAAATACATGAATGTCCTTAACACTTTTTATTCCGATTTAATAAATTCTCAAATTTTACTTTCTCTTAAAGGGAAACTAGATAAAACTAAAGCGTATTTGAAAAACCTCTTCACTACAATGGCAACAGCACAACCAACAACAACAACACTAAACCAGCATCTGGAAATACATGAATATCAGCAAAAATAAAAAGCTGCAAAATGCATCTTTAAAAATTGGCAAAGAAAATGTCTTTTTTTTATGCAGACGATATTTTAAGAAAACAAAACCAACAACAACACAAAACATGTGGAAAAACAAGAAAATTTATTATGACTACATGTGTTTGCATGTGTGAATGGTACTCTTGAATAGAAAGCCATCAATTGCCAGCAGCTATTAAGCCAACAAGAAGTTGGAAAAATAAACTGTTTTTGTTTTTCATTTCAACCGTCAACAATAACAACAACATCATTATCTCAAAAAACAACAACGACATTCCCCCCATCAATACAACAATACGAGTACTTTTGCACATCCAAATACACAGAGACGGCAATACTTGAATCAATCTTATACATGCATACGTATTGGGGGACACAGTAGTTAAGAAAAGACAAAATTAGGTGCCCATTTATCTTAAAATTAAATTGATAAATATTTTAAGAAAGTCCTTTAAAAATTGTTTTACAGTAAATTATAGTAATCAATAACTGTTGTATAGAAAATAAAATTTATCGAATAATTTCTTATTGAATGTTAAAATTATCGATAATTTTTTTTTATAGAAAAATAAATTTATCGATAAATTTTTCAAAGGAAATTAAATTTATTGATTAAATTCCTACTGAAAATCAAAGTCATCGATAGATTTTCCAAACATATTCATTAGGGTATTATATTTTGAATAATTCTTTCAAGCAAATCGATATTATCGGTAACGTTTTTAAGCAAAGTTATGAAAATTTTTTCAAAAACTTACGAAAGAAAATTGAATTTATCGATAACTTTAGATAACGAAATTAACAAAAAAAATTTTTCATGGAAGTTATCGGTTTATTATCCATAGGGAATAAAAGTATGGAATATATCGATAAATTTACTGTAAAGTATCAATACAGGAAAATCAAAGTTAGCAAAAAATTTTCTCAAGAAAATCAAAATTTTTGAAAGAAAATTAAATGTATCGATGACTTTTTCTTAAAAATGTCAAAAAATGTTCTCAAGAAAGTTAAAGTTATCGGTACATTATCTATACAGAATTTTAAACATAAATATGTATGTACATGTACATATATTTATAGAAATTTAAAGTTATCGATAAATTTATTGTTAAATTTAAAAGGTACTATTTAATGTTTTATTAAAAAAGAAAGCTATCGATACATTAAAAAAAAAATAAGTTATAGAAACATTTAAAAGATTATATTATCGATAATTTTTTTTATCTAAAATTAAAGTAATCGCTAAATTTTCTATAGAAATTCAAAGTTATCAATTTGCTTTCTGTAATTTTCTAATTTATAAAATAATTTTATCGAAAAATTTTTAAAATAAATTCTAATTTATCGATAAAATAAAAGTTTTTCACATATATTTAATAAAAAATTAAAGGACTTAATCATTCTAAGGAAAACTAAAGGTATTGACAATTAATAATTTTAATTTTTTTTAGGAAAAGTTATTAATACCTTTATTTTTCTACAGAAATGTTATCGATAAATGTTTTAAGCAAAATTTAAATTGGCGATACATTTTCTAAAGAAAATCACAAGTATTGATTACTTTTCTGTAGAAAATTTAAGTTATCGATAACTTTAAAAATTAAAATTTACGATAAGTTTTCTCTAGAAAAGCCTTTCAAACATTTTCCATAGAATTTTAAAGTTCTTATTTTTTTCTAAGAAAAACTGAACCTAAATTAATGGTTTTGCATATTTATTGTTAAAAATTAAAAGTTTTGAAGAGTTGCTATGGAAAAATTAAGTTAGCGAACATTTTAAGTAAAATTAAAGTTATCGATAAATTGTCTTTGGAAAATTAAATTTATCCATAACTTTTGTTTAGACAATTTAATTCATTGATATTTTTTCTAAATAAAATTAAAATTATCGATAAGAATTAATTAAAGTTTTCAATAAATATTTTATAAGAATTCAAGTTACTGGTTCATTTTTAAAAAGATAAAATTAGAAAAAAATAACAATTAAAATATTTGTATGAAATTAAAAGTTATCGATGAAATTTTTGTAAAAATTTTATGTTATCGATTACGCCGCCTAAAAAAATAATATTATTTGTAACTTTTTTCAGGAAATCAATACTTTTCTGCGAAGATTTAGATACATCGAAAATTTTGTATAAACATTTAAACTTATGGTTAAATTTTTTAAATAAATTTAAAGTTTTCAATAAATTTTCTATTAAAAATTTACTTTTTTAATTACATTTTTCTGGTAGAAAGTGAAAGTTTTTGATAAACTTTCTATAGAAATCGTTTATCGTCTTTAGTTATCGTTTACGAACTGTCAAATAATTGATAAATTGTTAATAAAACTCCAATGTTATCGAAAACTTTTCTATAAAAATTAAAAGATATCGATAAGTTTTCTAAAAAAAAATTATAAAAATATAAAATTGTCGTTAAGCTTTTAAAGAAAAAATAAATTTTCACAATAAAAACTTTTGAAAAATTAAAAATTTATCGAAAAGTGTTTTCTCAACCTTTCGTAGTTCTGACATAAACAGGTCCTTTTTGTTCTTAATTTATGCCGTATTAAACCCACTGTATTTTTTTTTGTACTATTCATTGTTTTACTTTTTGCTGTTGTTATTGTTATTGTGGTTTTTATGTATTTATTTCAGTTGCTTGTTGCAGTCCATGTGTAAGAAATAAAAATTTACGTGCTTTAATATCATGGTCGCCTGGTGAAAAGTTAAGAAAAATAACACAAACAAACATCAAATAACAACAACAACCAACAAATCCATACACGCCATTTACACACTACACTGCACGCATACAAAGAAACAACAACAATAATAGAAAATATCTACCAACTGTTACCGTTATATTTAGATTTACAATAAATGAGCCGGAGAGAAAAAAAATGGCAGGGAGAACACTGGAAAAGGAAAATAAACATAAAACACTTGCTGTGGCCATTTTTTTTTTGGCTTTTTAATAGAAACAGAAAACAACAACAAACCCAACATGTCGATTTGTTTTTGCTTTAAAGGAAAACAAATAGAGAAAAAAAATTTAAAACAACACTGAAAGTTTTTCTAGTGTATTTTAGCAGAAATTTTGTTTTTGTCGGTGATTTTGTGTGAGTGTGTGTGTGTGTGTATTTAAGAGTTAGTATGTGCTTTTTAGTGGTTATGCTGGTTGTTTTAATGTTGTTTTTGTTTTGATTGCACTTAAAGACGGTTGAATGTTCGATGATTTACTGGAAATTCCTTGCAATCATTAACTACAGCAAAATTAAAGAAAGAAAAAAAGCTCCGAGTAGTCAGATGACTGTGGGGATTTTCTTAGATTTTCGCTTAACATGAATTTATTATGAATTTAATTCACATATGATGTATTGTATGTTTGTGTGTGTGTGTGTGTGTGTGTGCTTGTGTGAGTGTGCAAATGTGGTAAAATTATTATTGTTATTATAATACATTTACCGTCATTATATTAATGATTTGTTGTTTGCAGATTTAGTTTATTGAGTTTTCTTTCTAGCAGTTGCTTGGATTTTGTAGCATTTTGCTAAGAAGTGCAAAAGCCGCTTATATTTTTCTTTTTGTGTATCTTTCGTTTCAGCCATACATTTTTAGAGACTTGAAAGCAGCAGTTTTATCAATCTCTTTTAGTCTTTTTGCTTAAAATTTTGTGGCAAGGTTTATGAACTTTTTTCCTTTTTTTTTCGAAAAAAAAATATTAAGATTTTGTTTTATTATTTTTACTGTGAATATTTTTACAAGGTAAATGATACTTTTTACAATGAATAAAATGCAAACATGTATGTAAATACTTGAGTGCAAGCTGAACATGTTGCGAGTTGTACTTGTTGATACTACATGTTGTATGAGTAATTTGGTATTTTATCTTTTTTTTTTCTTTCTTTTGTGTAAATATGCATGTATCTGTATCTTTATAAATGCATTTGATGCTTTGTTGGTGAAAGGTGGTGCTGGGCTGTGAAATTTTTTTAAATACTTTGAATTTCGTTTTCTTCGCTAGACTTTTAAAGGGGATGAAAAAGCTTTGCAAAGAATTGAATAATTTTTATAAAAGGACAAAATACTACCATCTCAAAAAATAAGGATAGCTTAAGGTACAGTTAATAAACTTTCTTTAAGAACAAAGTTACTGGATACTTCTTTGTAGAATAGTTAAAATAATAATGAGCTTTCGATGTCTATATCCAATACACGTGTATGTCTCTGTTGTTAATGATGACAGTAATGTTTCTTAAACTAGCCGTTCAATATTCCATCAAAACTCTCATACCAATTAAATAAAATAAAATATATTCTACAGATGCCGAAAGGCTCTTGATTGTAAAAGGAGAGTTCAAAAAGAGTAGCAATTGCACAGATCCCCTCAACTTAAGAAATTATTTAAGGAGTGCTAAAAAAGGCAAAAGCAGTAACTGCAGTTTCAGAAAACAGCATCTCTGAAAATGTTTTTTTTAAGGTATTTGATGCAACTCCACAATCAGACTACTACTCAAAGACCAGTTATCTCTTAACCCCCATTTAGAAACTCGAATGGAAGTTGGTCAAGAAATGATATTGAGAAAGGTAATCTGTTTGTTTCAAAATACATTCGTGCTACAACTTGTTGATGTTAGAGCAGCTATTCTACTAAGATTTCAGATAAGAGAAATCGAAAAGGCTATTTCGTGGTTTGACCTACAGACTATAAAAATAAAAATAAGTCTGGTAAGGGTAATTAAGATTTTAAGTACCTGTTTCACAAAATTTTGTTATGGTTTCTGAGATATTAAGCATTAATTTTGCTCCATATCAACTATTCTAAAATTAATTAAGTACTGTTTTGCTCTACACGCCACTGTTTGGCGAATGAAGCAAATTCCTATAATAAAAACGTACAAAATAAATTTAACTCTTGCTTTGCTTTATTGCCGTAGGAAAAAGAATTAGTTAAAGCGAAAGCAAAATAAAAAGACAACAAGAAAATCCATTTCACTCTTGCTTTGCTTCATTGCCGTAGGAAAAAAGTAGTAAAAAAGCAAAATAAAATGACAACAACTTAATACGCAGCTGTTGGTATACGTATGCAGTACAATAATCTACTTATAAAAAATAAATTTTGAAAAGTGGCGAATGCGGCACAAAACCACAAACCATCAATTCGGATTAAGAAGAAAGCATAGCACAATTGCACAAATGTATAGAAAAGCTTTTGAAGAACAAAACTATTGCTCTGCCCTCTTGATCGATGTTTCTTATTCTACTGTTCGTGGTAAGTTATCGTAGCTTTTCTCTTAATACATTTTTTGTAGGAAATCAAATTTATCGATTTATCAAACAAAATTAGAAGTTATTAATGAATCTATAGAAATTTAATGTTATCGATTACAAGTTTTTAAGAAAAAATTCTTAAGACGATTTTTTAGGAAAATTTAAAACAATTAACAAAATTTAATATTAAAATATATAATTTCAGAGTTATAAGCGTTCCAATTTGAAACTAACACATATGCAGAACAAAAAAATTGGTTGTTTTCAATTATCAAATAACACTGTGCAACAAAATTCGGGTCATCGCTGCCAGCCTCAACACTTGCAACGCGACATAAAAGAAGACTACTAGTAGAGCAAATCTGCCAAAGTGTTTTGAAAAGTTAGCTCGGGCTCCCGAAATATGGGCCCCTAATTTTTTGAAAAGGCGGGTTTTCGAAAAATTAAAAAAATTCAAGGCCCGCAAATTCGAAATCCCGTTTTACATACATTGCACGATTTTTTGGTCTTGGAAGACCGCTAGTGAAATTTGATGCAGAAAATATTCGTAGAAGATTTTAACCCTCTAACGTGCCGTTTTAGTATGGAAGCTAAATAAAGGACAAAAATTACCCCTTAAAATGAGTGTAAGAGGGTTAATATAATCTATGGAAAGAATAGCCATACAATTCTACTGAAGACATCTGAAATAGTCTTTTAGGTCAGAAGTACATTTAGTATATTTTTTTGACTTGTACCAAACGCCTTTTCAAGAAATTCAAAAATTTCAATGCCCGAAATTTCGAGAATTCGTTTTAGATACATTGCATGAACTTTTGGTCTTAGCAGACCGCTAGTGAAATTTTATTCAGAAAATATTCGAAGAACATTTTAACCCTTAAAAGTGCCGTTTTGTAATACTTTTGTGTAAGAGTTGGGAAAAAGGACAAAAACTACCCCATAAAATGAGAGTTAGAGGGTTAATAAATTCTAAGAAAAGAGTCGCCTTACGATTCTACTGAAGACATTTGAAATAATTTTTTTTAGCTCAGAAGTACATTTAGTATATTTTTTTTTTGACTTATTCCAAACGCCTTTTCAAAAAATTCAAGGGCCGAAAATTCGACAACCCGAGCTAACTTTTCAAAACCCTTTGGAAAATTTGCTCTACCAGTAGTCTAGTTTTATTTCGCGTTGCAAGTGTTGAGGCTGGTTTTTTTTGTTGCACAGTGTAATAAAAACAATAGGGATTGTCCATTATTCGACACTTTTCAGAAACCGGTTTTCAAATATTGCGACTTAAATTTTAATTCACGATAAAACTGACAAATGATTAAACTTGTTTTTATATAAATATTAAAGAGTTTTGCTTAATAAACAAAGCAATCTAAGCTTTTGCGGAGATAGAATTCCTGCGCCATTTTCATCAAGTTTGGTTAAACCATGTCATTGCGCCTATAAACAAGCGGATCTGTGTCTCTAGAAATATATATTAGAAGATCTTAGGTATCTCTGGATTTCTTTAGCAGAATCACAGCACATAATGGAAAGAGGTGCATCTTTCTCGGATCCACTTATAGTTACTTGCACTTACTTACTTATCAAAACTGGACCGCTTGTAGGTGTGACCCTTTTTTCCACACTTTCGGAATGCAGAGACATGTTAAGAACCCAATAACACGTTGCTTTGGTACGATAGAAGTCAAATGTCTTTGAAAAATTCGAGGGTCAACCTTGCTAAGTCAGCCGCTTAATTTTGAGACTCCGACCTATTTTCAATCTACGTTGATTCATGTATTACATGAAACAATTTCATTATTCTGTTTTAATTTTATGCTCTGCTTTTTAATGTGTTATTTCTCTTAGTTGCTATCCAAACAATCATCATAGAAAGAAAATGTAATTATTTGTTTAAAAATACTCAAACAAATACATATAAAAAGTATCGTCGTATCGACAGAAAAATTTCGCCTATAACGATGTATCGCCGATATATGGGTTACATCCCTAGTTATATCAGTTTTCCAAATGTTAACGATAATTATTTTATTCCAAAAATAAATTTTAAATACATATCAATAAATATTTTTCTTATGCTATCGATTAATACTATTGTTGCCAACCGATACCGTTATTTATACCGATTCCTCTTCCAAACCGTTTAAAAGAGAAGGGCATTAATACTGATTCCGATCCCGAAATTCGTTTTGTTAGCGTCATATCGAGGGTTATTTTTCAAATAGTGCTATCTGAAATTTTTCAAAAAAATTTTTTTTATAGAAACGTGTTCACTAACGGAAGTAGGCTTGCCAACCGTACTTTATAATAAAGTATTGTACGTTATTTCGAGTAATTGTACTCTATACTTTATGAGAATAATAAAGTACGCGAAAATACTTTATTTCACATGATTAGATTTAACTAGAATTCCAAATAGTTTCATGTTATATTATTCAGGGTTTTATTAGTCATAAAATTATAATACTTACTGTACAAGATTTTTTTTAAGAAAAACTAAAGAACAACTAATTAATATTAGTCAGGGCCAT
The DNA here is from genome assembly GCA_930367215.1 of Pollenia angustigena. NCBI lineage: Eukaryota > Metazoa > Arthropoda > Insecta > Diptera > Polleniidae > Pollenia > Pollenia angustigena. The sequence continues at coordinate 93,265,473 of OV884056.1, read as the reverse complement.
TTTTTGAGGTTTTTTTTTTGGGCAGGACGATTTTTCGCCAAAAATAATCACTGGTTTGTTTTCTTTGAGTACAATAGCTGCCTATTTTAAAAACACGAGTGCAATTTTCTTTCAAATTACTGCCTGCTATTCCTTAAGGGGCTCCCATATAAAATGTTTAATACATATTAGAAATATATTGAAAAAAACGTACCATAGGAGCCAAGGAGCGGCCTTAACAATTTCTGGAGACATAATTGCCCCTTATCACTACTTCTTACGGGGGCTCCCATACAAATATTGCGTTTTATGAAATTTTTTAATTAATTAAAATTTTTCGGTTTTTGTGTATAAAATCAAAAGTTGTTTACAGATTTTAATCATTTATAGCTTGTTTTGTTTGAAGCTTTGTTTTTTATATGTCTGGAATTTTTTTATACATTTTTAACAAACAAAAATTTCGAAATGTTGCAAAAAATGATTTTTGTTGCCAAAAAAAAAATTATGTTTCTAAAACGACTGCGCAAATTAGAAAAAAATTTAAGGAAATTGTATTGCGGATTTTCGTTTTTTCTTTAGTTATTTCAATAAACTGAACCGTTTTTGAACCGGTATTGGATTCAGTGTACCCGAATTGGGTTAAAGAGCCAGTTGCCCGGCTTGTCTCAAGAAAAAAGTGTAAAATTCTAGCACAGTGTAATTGTTTGATATAACTCGCGAAAACTGTAAAAAACGTTTTTAAATAAACCAATAAAAAGAAATTAATTGTACTTTATATTTATACTCTGTACTTTTTTTCTCTTAACCTTTAATAATCAATGTACTTTAATTGCAAGAAAAAAAGTTGGGAACCCTAAACGGAAGGGTCATCTGTCATTTAAATTTGAAAAAAAATTCCCAAAACGTTTTTTTTTTCATAAATGTTGTTTTGTGCTATCTAACACAGACGTTTTTTTTTTGGTAAAAAGTGCTATCTACATAAAAAATATTACTTCATATACTAAAATGATAAAAAGTGTTATTACAAAGTAGACATATTATACATCAAAGGGTTGGGAATTGTGTCTAGATTTCATAAACTTATATAATTTTTAAATTCGTTGTAGAAGTTTTGCAAAAAATTGTTTTATGAGTTTTTGTAAATAATATAAATTTTAATTTATCTAATAAAATCTTTGTTAGCTAATATTATTTAATGAAATTTTACAAGTAAAAACATGTTTTAATGCTTAATCCAAACCAGCTCAAAATTTTATTAAACTTACAAAACGAATTACACAATTCCCAAAAAAAAAAAACAGCCGAAAATTCCCTAAAATTAGTGTTTTTTAAAAATATAATGGCTACCAAGCACGGGTCTTAAGCGGCCCATACACTTGCAATATTATTGTATATGATATTCGCCATATTATTTCAATTTTGTCCTATATTATGCAATAAGTCGCACAATGGTTTCATTCATTCAATAAAAAGGTGAACATAAGCTATAGGAATAACATTAACAGCATTGTACAATGTTGCCAACACATTTCACTTTCTTTTCGATGTGCAATAAAAATCAAAATGCTTTTGATTGTTGCCAATACATTGTGCTACCATCGAATATCGCATACACATTGGCGATATAATTGTATAATATGTAAAATTGAACAATTTTATTGCAAGTGTATGAGCCGCTTTAGAATTCATATTGCAGAATTATTATACACATATCGGGTAATACAAAGTCGAACGATTCGCCCAAAATTTGACCGTCCGAATGGACCACCTCAGACAAAGTCATGGCCAAAATTTTCTTGTACATGATATTATACAAATAAAACTGTTAAGCGAATTTATTTGTATAATATCTTTAAATTTTCTAAAATCTTTGGATGAAGTTTCCTGATGATCTGGCCTATGCAACCAGTGAAATGCGTATGTTTAATAGCCTATCCCATCAGCAATAAAATTAAGTGTTTTTATCAAAAATAAAAAATAAGAATTACGCACGACAAACAAAATCTTGTTGATAATTCCGAAAAACATATTTCAAACCAATTATGATGAATTTGAGTCTTATATTTCCAAAATACTGGACCAATTATGGAGTACTCGGCAAGCGCATTTCTCTAAAAAATTATTTTTAGCAATTAAGAATTAAGGATCGTTTTTAGTTTTTGTTATACCTGAGATGTCCTAATTTGGGAACCTATAGCACCTCTCTTGCTCAAATCCAAGACCTAAGCTCGACTACAACTTTTTAATTTTCACCTCAAACTGCATTCCAATCGGACCAACCGTTTATAAAATATAGAATTATTTCCATTTTTTTTTTCCAAATTTCCCACACTGTGCAGCGATCATATAAATAAAAGCGAAACCCTTATAATCTAGTCCACGTTCTTTTCAACTAAGCAATCGGATGCATTTCCAAAACATTGAAGTCTGCTATTTCGCAAGAATGTCATTATTTTTATGATAATTTAAAATATGTGGATAAAGTTAAATTATTTATTGCTTTTCAATAAACATTAGTGTTAAACTTTAACTTAATTTAGAGTTCAGTTAACATGATTATGCGTTTCTTTAAACTTTACTTATTATTTTAATAACAAATCGTGTAACTTAATTTAAAGTCTCAACAAGTATTTATTACAGCTCATTTTATTTTTGCTCACATAGTGCTATCTGCTTATTTCAATGTTCAAGTCGATAAAATTTTAATTTGTAAATAGTGCTATCAGACATATTAATACAGTACTTTTCGTTTATAGTCACATTAGCGATATAGTCCATTTTATCTGTTTATTTTGCCGCTATAAGTTAATTTAATATAAAGTATTAACGTTATAGTCCATTTAGCGATATAAGAACATTTGCCATATATGCCATTTATCAGCAGTCGTTAAAGGGAAAAGTAAAGCAAATTAATGGCGTTATAGGCACATTAGCAAAATTTACTAAGTTCTTTTTAGTTTTCGAATCAAAAGTCCATCCAAGGAAAGAATGAATTAAATCATTTAATTTTTGTCATCAACTCTCTACTCGTAAAAAATTAGTTTTTGCCGTTGGTATCAGTTATGAAATATCTTGTTATTTTTTTAACTTTTTTTTATACAGTATGTAACTCTGTTGTAAAACCATAAGCCTGATGTCGGTGTAATTTATATTAATTTTGTATTTCCTTTATTCACATAACTTGATTATATTCAAATTCGGGTATATGCATCATAGTGGCATATATGTGAATTAGCGATATATTCCATATTATGGTTGCAACTAAAGGATGTGACTATAAGCGAAAAGTACTGTATATGTATGATTTAGACGTTCATTTTTAATGACATTGTAAAATAAAGTTTAGTTATTACTCCTAGAGTTATCGAAAAAATCAGTTTTTTCGCTCTCCTGTAAAATTGTGATTTTTCAGATAGCACTATTTGAAAAATAACCCTCGAAATACACCCATGGGGTTCAGGGATAATTTTAAGGATATTTCCCCTTTTGCTGTTACATTCTCCGAAGCATAATCGGGTGCAGTTAATTCGGTAAAAATTCAAAACTGACGAATCTTAAAAGATCAGAGATCCTCTGACCAGGAGTCAGTACCCTATTTTGCGGGAAATACTTCCAGTTTTTCAGAATTATCGTGTTGCGGCAGTATCGCCTGTTTGCAGGATACTTTCAGGGATCTTGTTGTAGTTGTGGTTTACTATCCAAGTTTACGAAAAGGGGGACCCTGCCAATCCAACTTCACCGCTTGTGGAGAAGTTCGGCATTAGGGATGATTTTCCTTAGGTGATGTTGCTGCCAGAGATCAGCAATGAGTAGTGAAAAAGTGAGTAGAGCTAAATCATGACTCATAATTTCTTGTACTTATACGCACTCATACTTATTCCAATGTTATTCAAACTCATATTCACTCCAAAGTTTTATTTTATTTGATTTAGAATCTACTCAAGTCAATGTGTATAGGCGAAGCAAAATGCGAGGCTGCCAGATTTGTCCCCGAAATAGCAAAGTTGCGATTTGGCAATTACAGTTTACTAAAGTTACATGTATGAAGTAGACGATTTTTCGGCAAATTTATCTGGCAGCGCTGATTATTAAGTTGTATGATTTCTCTGTTGTGTTATAACGGTAAATGGATGAGCTAAATGATTTGAATCATTGTGAGTATTGTAAGTATTTTCTTGAAATTATAAATCAAGCTGAGGTCATTTATGAGTATGCGTATAATGTCGACGTCGCACTCATAAATATTTCTCTTGTGAGTATGAGTGAATCAGAGTAGTTAAGTTGAAATGATTTCTACGCACTTATACTTACAATTGCATGAGTCAGTATGAGTAGCGAAAAAACGATTCATTGCTGATCTCTGGTTGCTGCTCAACGGAAGCTGCTGAAATTTTTCCAAAAAGCATCAGAGGTTAGATAGCTGCAGCTCCAAAACAAGGGTCGAGTGCACTCATATGCACACAAATTGCTACCTGGGCATGATAGTGCCTCTTACATTTGGGGGCGGCTGGTAAACGCATTGCTTGTCACCAGTTAGGTTTTGTTCGTCATTGTAATGAGTAAGTACATGTAGCCTATTTGCAAGACAAAAAAAAAACAAAATTTCCATAAATTTTCGCTTATGATATAATCCTAAATAGGGCTTGATATGACAGGTGCTCATTAAAGTCTCCTTCACAACAGTATCGTACGACAATTTTGCAAAGATAATGCAATTTTAACAATGTTTAAAAGAAAAATTCCTTTGATTATTTCCATCATGTAAAAAAATTGTGTGATCTAAATTTGGATCCACTTGTATGAATTTTTAAAGCCCTTGTTTGGTTTGGTTAGCTAAATTGTTAAACCGCAATATGTATCTCTACCGTTATAAAAGTTTCTTTACCGGTATAGCGATACATAAAATTAAATAATCGATAAACAAAATACCGATACAGAAATTCGTGCCAACTTTGATTTAAATATTTTAAAGAGAAACAAAATTTCTAATAATTTGTTAAAGAAACACAAATTTATTGCTAAATTTTTCCATAAAACTTCTAAAGGGTGGACAATATTTCAAAGAAAATGGTTTTAGTTGACAAATTTTCAGCATTACAGAATAATATCGACTGTTTTGCTTTAGCAAATAAGAAAAAAAGCGATAACTGTGCTATTGAAGAAAATATCTAAATCTATTTCACAGAAACAAACAAACTTATTGATAAATAAGTGGAGTTGTTTCTTAAAAATTGGCAAAATTCAAAACAACAACCCAAATGGAATCTCCTAAAATAAGACAACTTATTTTATGATTCATTATTTGCTTTATATTTTTTTAACAAGACACAATAACAATATAAAAAGTTTTACAAAAACAAAAAAAAAAAAAAAAATGCTCGTGCGTGATTACGTAATTTTTTGTTTCACTTATTTTTTTTCAGTTGTTGTAGTTGTTGCATATTTTAACAATAAATATTTTCTTCTTTTTTTTTGTAAAATTGCAAAAAATCCAGTTAATTCTTTTATAATTATAAATTTATTTTTGGTTTGGCTTTTTATTTTTTGTTATTTGCACTGTTTTTTTATTTTATTATGACTTTTAGTTTTATGGTTAATTTTTTTTTTGCAGTTAATTTATATATTTCTTTAATTACTTAACAAACGTGATTTGTGAAGAGAAAGAAAACAAAATTATAAAACTAGATGACCAATTCCATTAAAAAAAAAAACAACAAAACTATCAAAATAGTGTGAACGACAAGAAACAACAATGAAAACACTTCATAAAGGCCAACAAACAGATTTATGCAACACGCAAAACGAGAAAAAGATTGTTGCAAAAAATATTTTTACAAGTAAAAAAAAGTAAAACAAATTTACAAAAAACTGTAGTAAATTGTTTTAAAAAAGGTTAAAATTAGCAAAAACTTTCAACACAAGCAGTTATTAAAAATTAAATGACAATGCAAATAAATTCATGTTCAATTTAAGAAAAGGAATTATGATCAAAACGCTAGATTAATTATAAATAGACTAAACTGAATAATTTATTAAGCTGAACTCAAAATTTTGTTTATTTAATTAAAAAGAATCCCTTGTAACTTTGCAAATGTTTCTAATTCAAAACTGGCCTTTCCTGGCGTCTTCTTTAACACAAATTTAATTTCCTCCTAAAATTTAAAAAAAAACCTCTGCCTAACTTTAAATATATTCTAAAACACTTTTACGAATAACAAGAAATGACTTATTAAGTCAATTAATAAGAATATAATTATTTTATTACAATTACATATCGAAAAAAAAATTATAAAAGCAAAAGACTTAAGCAAGAAACCTCATACCAATAAAAATCAACAAATCATAAAAATATTTTCAGAAAAATAGAAACTGGGAATTATTTCCTTTCATGAGTTACTTTATTATATTCAACACTTTTAAATAATTTCATGTAGAGCTTAAGTTATCGATAATTTTCTCTGAGCACAGAACTTAATGACATTTTTCCTGTAGAAAATCCAAGTTGTCAATAAATTTTCTCGATAACTTTACTTTAGACATTATTATAAAAAAAAATAAAGTTATCGATAGCTAAGCTAAAAAAAAAACCAAAAAATTGAAAAATTTTTAACATACATAAAAGCGAAGTTATTGTTGTTATTGATTAACTATAGAAAATTAATTTATCGCTAACTTTACTATAAAATCGATTATATCGCTACAGAAAAAACTAAGTTATCGATAAATTACTTATAGCAAAGAAAATTTATCGGTATTTTTACAGGAGAAAAATAAAGTTACCATAACTTTACTTTAGAAAAACAAAGTTATCGAAAAATTTTCCATTATACTAAAAGTTTCCTATCTGCTTTCCTAAGAAAGAAAGTCACATCGAGCTTTAAAATAAAACTCGCGAGCACAAACTTTAAAACGAGAGAATTGTCTTGAATTATGGAAATGCGAAGTCATTAATAAATTTACTACTGAAATATGAAGTAAATAATCACGTTACTTTATGAAAAAAAATCGATAAATTTACTATTAAACAATAGAGTCATTGATAAATATCCCATAACAAACTAGAGTTTTCGATCAATTTACTATAAAAAGCAAAGTTATCGATAACTGCATTATAAAAATGCAGAGTAATCGATAGCTTTAATTAAGAGAATCCCAATATCGTTAACTCTTACATAGAAAAACAAAGTTTTTGATAAGCTGCCAATTCAAAAATAAAGTTATCGATAAGTTCCCTACAGAAATAACTGTATAACTAATAATAACTTTACTGTATAAAACAAAGTTTTAAATAAAGTTACTATAACAGCAAAGTAATCGATAATTTTACGATTAACGTTACAACAGAAATGCAAAGTTTATAATTCCTTTACTATATAAAATAAAGTTATCGATAAATTACCTATTAATCAAGCAAGTTATCGATAGATATCCTATAGAAAACTTAAGTTTTTAATAAACTAAATTTAATAAAAAAGCTAAGTTCTCGATAACTTAATGAATAAAATGCAGAGTTACCGATAACTTTACTAAATGGAATCAAAGCTATCGATATTTTTCCTATAGAAAAACAAAGCTTTCGATAAATTTACTGCAAAAATCAAAATTATCGGTAGCTTTACGATAGATATGCAGAGTTATTGGTAACTACGATAAAAAAATTAAAGTATTATACATAAAAAAAATAAAGTTATCGATATATACTATAAAAAGGCAAAGCTAAAAATAATTTTACTTTAGAAAAGCAAAGCTATGGATATCTTTACTATAGTGTGTGTGTTCCCCTTGTTTCTATGAGGGACATAAGGACTCAATAAACATGTTCCAACATGATTTATCTTAAGAAATAAATATTATTTCTCCTCAAGTTCCGTTCATGATAGCAGCTTCGATGTCGATTTGTCCCCTCCACGTATAAGCAGGTATCCCACATTTACGGTTTTTTAGTATCGCAAAATTATTGATATCCTTACAATTGAAAAGAAAAGTTATTGATATCCATTTAAAAGAAAACTGTAGTTATCGATAAGTTTACTATGAAGAAACATGGTCATTTTACTATAGAAAACCAAAGTTATCCATTACTTTAGAAATGCAAATTTATTTAAAACCTTTCCGAAAAATTTAAGTTATCGAAATACTTTTAATAGAAACTTAAAGTTATGTATAATTTTTCTTAAAGAAAATTACAGTTATCGAAATACTTTTAATAGAAATCTAAAGTTGTGGTTAAATTTTCTATAAAAATCTAAAGTAGTTGATATTTTTTAAAAAGATGTAAAATGTTTTACAATAATTAAAACATTTCACGGGTTGCTTTCTTAGCAATTTTTATTTATAATTATAAATTTTATTTTACTTAAGACATTTTTATAACAATAATTAAATTTAATTACATTAAATGTCTAAAAAACTGAAAGAAATTATTTGAATAATTTCCTAAACTATTTACTTCTTTTAATTCCACAAAATGTCTTTATTTCTGTAACAAAATTTTTCAAATTACTGAAATTTTCTTTGGCTTTTGTAACAAAACTTCTACGCTTAATTAAGCTAAGTTTTTAAAAGCCACTTTTAAATTTAATTAACTAAAATAATTAAAAGCAAACATTATCAAAAGAAAGAAAAATACGTTACAAATTTATGTAACACTATCAAAAAGCATAAAAATGGCTAAAACCAGCTAAAGAATCCATAAAATTAATGAAAAGATTCCACTAATTAAATTAAAAAAAATTTCTCTTTTCTATAGTCTGTAAAAAAAAGACAAATACTGAAAAAAAGAAACGAAAAACCAACTTTAAATTTACAATTCACTTTTATTTTCTATAGCAAATTAAAAAAAAAGAAACAACAAAACTAAAATGATTAAAGCATAACAAAACAAAAAATAATAAAGCTAAAAATAAAATAGTTTTTAAGAAGAAGCTTTAAAAATAAAGAAATTAAGTAAAAAAAAAGGAACAACGGTTAAAAAAAAGTAAAAATTTATTATTAATAAAACAAAAAAAACTTAAAACCAACGCATTTTTCACTATCTTTTGATTTTAATCCCATGTTGAGTAAACGAAATTCAACACAAACTCAAAAAAAAAGCACAAACACATTCAGCCTTAAACATAAAAACGTAAGACTCAAGAAACAAACCTGAAACGAAGCGAAATTAAAATTCTTATCATCATTTCACTCATACTTCTGCAAATACTGTCTAAATGTGTATTTGTGTGGTGTGTGTGTTTTAGTTTGAATGCACTACAAACTAATACAAAAACAACAACTACTTCTACATGAAACCAGTGTTTAATACACAACAAAAAACTTTCACTTTACACAATATAAAAAAACACATAATGAAAAAAATTGTTTAATGTTTAACCAACAACAACAATAAGCAACCAAATTTTTTTGTTCGTTAACAAAAAGATGTTTGTTTTCATTTTGATTTACACCAACACCTTTATGTATTTAACAAAAAAATCTTAAATTTTGTTAGACTCAAATAGAGATTTAAGAAAAATGTTAAAAGTCAAAGGAAAAATATGTTTTCTGAACATTTCAAAGTTATTTAATAACTTTTCTGTAAAAATATCAAATAAACCAAAACTTCCATGGAAAAGCAAACTTATTGACAGCCTCTTAAAAGAAAGTAAACTTATCGATAACTCTCCCAGGGGAAAATAAGCTTATCGATAATTTTTGTTTATTAAAAAATAGCTCATCGATATCTTTTCTACAGAAAAGTAAACTTGACGATAATTTTTCTATAGGAAAATAAGCTTATCGATAATTTTTTTTATTAAAAATAAGCTTGTCAATATCCTTTCTATAGAAAAGTAAATTTATCGATAACTCTTCCAGGGGAAAAAAAGCTTATCGATAATTTTTTTACTAAAAATTAACTTGTCGATATCTTTTCTATAGAAAAGTAAATTTATCGATAACTTTTCTATGGGAAAATTAGCTTATCGATAAACATAGAACAGTAGAACGGTAAAGAATTCTGATGATGAGAATGTGTTTGTTCTCGAAACTAGTAAATTCGACCCGAGTTCAATCCTGTGTTCAGTCAAGAATAAAATTATTGAACATTTTTAATTCATTTCATGTTGTAAATTCCTTCCTTCGTTAAAAATAATTTAATGAAAACTAAATTAAATGAACTTAAGCCTAATTAAAAATGTCAAAAACTTCAATTAAAAACCAACAGTTCAATTAAAAAATGACAATTGTTATTATTTTTTTTTTAAATATACTTATCGATATGTTTTCTGCAGAAAAGTAAGCTTATCGATAACTTTTCAATGGGAAAATAAGCTTATCGATATTTTTTTTTATTAAAATTAGCTTTTCGATATCTTTTATATTGAAAAGTAAACCTGTCGAAAACTTTTTTATAGAAAAATAAACTTTTCGATAACTTTACTGTAGAAAAGTTAACTTGTCAATAACTTTTCTATAGAAAAGCAAACTTATCTATAGTAAACTTATAGATTTCTTTTCTACAGAAAACTTGTAGATAACATCTTTTATAAGAAAAAACTTGTTGAAAACTTTTCTATAGAAAAGTAAACTTATCGATAACTTTTGTATAGAAAAAATCGATAACGCTTCTATAGAAACTAGACGATAGCCTTTCTATAGAAAGTAAACTTGTCGATAAATTTCTTATAGAAAACTAGACTTATCGACAACTTTTCTATAAAAAAGTAAGCTTATCGACAACTTTTCTATAAAAAAGTAAACTTATTGATAACTTTTCTGTAGAAAAGTAAACTTTTCGATAACTTTTCTGTAGAAAAGTAAATTTTCGATAACTTTTCTGTAGAAAAGTTAACTTATCTATTACTTTTTTTTATAGAAGAGTAAACTTATCGATAGCATTCTTAAGAAAAGTCAACTTATTGATAGCTCTTCTATTGAAAAGTAAACTTATAGATAAGTTTTCTTTAGAAATTTTAAACTTATCGACAACTTTCCTATAGAAAAGTAAACTTATTAATAACTATTCTGTAGAAAAGTAAACTTATCGATTACTTTTCTATAGAAAAGTTAACTTATCAATAACATTATTAAAGAACATTAAACTTACTTTTGTATGAAAAAATTAACTTATCAAAACCCTTTCTATAGAAAAGTTAACTTATCGATTATTTTTCTTTGGACAAATTTCTATCGACAAATTTTAAATATAATGTAAAAGTTATTAAAAATTCACTTTTTATGTTAATTAATGTATCGATAAATTTTCTGTAGATAGACAAATCTGCTGATGATTTCTCTATTTAATAATTGTGTTTTTTTGAAAATTAATGTAATCGGTCAATTTTCAGTTAAAAAATCACTTGTTTTCAAAAAATTTAAAAATTTTACAGAAGTTCTAAGAAATTTTTAAATTTTCCTAAGAAAATAAATAACAATCCCTTTAAAAGAAAAACCTAAATTATAGATAACTGTTGTGTAAAATATTGAAGACGTCGACCTCATCAAAAACTTGTTTTTTAAGAAAATACTCTTTTTTAAAAATCGTAGCCGATGGCCCTGGCAGCCAGTGCTAACTTCCATATTATTCTTATATTCATATAAGTATGATATCAAATAAATAAATAAATAAAAATTGATAACTTTTCTACAAAGAAGCAAAATTATCGATAAAACTGCTGTATTTAATTTTACAACTTGGAATTTTTATTAAAATTTATTGATAATTTTTCTTGGCTGAGCTGGGATTTGAACCACTTTCTATCGTCAGAAGATCTTTGTGTTCTACTATTGAAACATTACAAAATTTAAATTTATTCTGTATAAAACAAACTATAAATAGAGTTTAAGAAGTACCTAATTTTGTGTTTTGCATATTCTTTGAGACAAAATTGTCCTTAATTATTAAAATTTTTGTAACCACACCACACTAGTGGAGAGGGTATTATGCGTTTGTACTGATGTTTGTAACACCTTAAAATGTTGGTCCTTCTAGTATACCGATCGACTCATAATTACCTTTTGAATCGATACAACGATGTCTGTCCATCCGTCAAGCAGGCTGGCTGCCTAGGTAAATCTTGTGCGCAAAGTACAGGTCGCAGTTTTGGAGATAATTTGATGAAATTTGGTACAAAGACTAATCCTATTGAAAATGGTGAGAATCAGTACTTAATTTCACAAAGTCCCCATACAAGCTTCCTTCCGGATAAGAATATTTGTGTGCGTATAGCATCTTATTGTGTTGGTATTTAGATTAAATTTGGTCTAAACTTTTTTTATTGCAATCTAAATCATTTAACCAGATTTTATTAAAATCAGACTATATTTGTTCATAGTTATGGCTTTAATGCCAAACCTTTGTTTTGTTGTATTTACATTAAAATCGGTGAAAATAACTTTTGCGAATGCCACTATATCCTGACCAAATTTTGTGCTGGTGGAAACAAAATAAGGTATCGGTTGCATATAAGCCCCATTCCTACAATCACTTTAATCAAACAAGTCTTATATAGATGAAGACATCTAATGAATATTCGGCACAAACAACTTTTACATGAATCTTAACCTCATAATATAAATTTGTTCTGGCGGGCAGGGTCCATGATTTCCCATGGTTCCAAAATAGGGTACATTTTTCAAAAATTGTCTTTATATACTATAGTGTAGGGTATTAGATGGTCGGGCTTACTTGCAATTCTTAGTCTAAAACTTTTATACAAATGTTGTTTTTTTACTTTCGCTTTTTTAATTTGCTTAAACAATTTATTTTTAGCACATATTGTGGTATTGACCGAGTTTGCAGATATTTTTCGCAAACAAATATTTTATTTTATCAATTGTTAATTGAACCAATTAACAATAAAAGTGTTAATTTCAAAGGAAAATAAAATCTGGAGAATTTAGCAAAAACTGGGTGGAATTAATTAGAAGAAAGAACTTTTACTTTAGAATGGGTTAACTAAAAACGAGGGTTTTTATAAAATAAAACCAGGGGTTAAAAAATTGCAGTCGAAACCAAAAACTGTCGAACAAAAAACGAAAATTGGTGTACAACTTTTCACTTTTTGAGTTGATTTGACAGCTGCTGTTTACATTTAATGAAACAGAAGTAAAAGCAACAGTTTTTTTTATTTGGCCAAGACAAATGAAGAAGTGAAAGAAATGGCAGTTTTTCTACTTTGACTGCAGTTTTTTAAACGCTGAAGAAAACTAAAACAATTAAGAAAAAATATTCCCCGGGAGTTTTTTCCCCTCTCCCATTTTTCCTATTTAAATTCAATTGTAAAAATGGGAAAAGGCATAAGCTCCATGGGAATTTTTGTTCATAATTGGGCTGATTAAAGGACTTTTAAGGCGAAGAAATTTTTTTTTTTTTTTAATTTACCCAAAGATTTCCTTTTTTTGCTTAAGAAAGAAAGCATTCTTTTAAAATTTATGCTTTTAAAAAATATGATATTTTTGAAAAATCCACGACCCATATGCAACAAAAATATTTACAAAAGGTTCCCATTAAATTTAAAAGCACACAGACAAACCGTTCTCAAACATATTTTTAGGTCAAAGAATTAAATAAATTTTTATTAGAAAAATACAATTTCCAAAGACTCTGTGGCAACCAGAAAGTAAAAATGTTGGCAAGAAGAAAGTGTAGGCAACAGGATGTCCCAACTTTTGCAAGACTTAGGAAACAAAAAACAACGAATAACTGGAAATTGTAAGAAAAAAACTCCCACTCACAAAAACTAAAAACTACAAAGAAGTCTTATTTCAGGTTAGAAAATCTTTAAAATATAGAAAAAAGGGATTTCTAAGCTGAAAAGCAAACTGAAGCCCACAAAAATCTCTAAACTCTTTTACCCGTAACAGTGAGTAGTTTGTGAACATTTTGAATGTTAAAAAAAGAAAGAAAAAAAAAAATAATGATTGTTATACTAGAGTTAAGTATATTTCATAGATACAAAGCTACACATAACTTACACACACACACACAAACATACATAAAAATGATACGGAACGCTCGTAAGCAACAACTTTCACCCATTAATATTCTTCGTGTCGTACATTTAGCAAAAGTTTTTTTCTTTCTTTCTTTCATTCAATTTTTTTTTTGTTTTTTTTTTCTTTAAAAATACATAAAATAGTAGAAATAATAATAAAAATAAAAAAAAAAACATTAACAATCTGTATCTGTTTGTATTGAATTGCAGAAAAAAAGTACAACTGCAAAAGAAAAGTTTTAAAATTTTCTATACTCTTACGTAGACAATTAGATAGACAACAATACTGGTGCGAATGTATTCGAAATGCTTAAGAAACGAGTAAGAAATATTTTTCTATTTTAAAGTTAAAAGATACAGATTTATATATTTAACATTTCTGCCAGGTTTAATGTGTGTGTGTGTGTGATTGGTCATAGAAGTGAAGAGTAGCAACATTTCTTTTCTGCATTGTTTTTCCAATTTTTGTTTAAATTTTATTTTCCATTTTTCTTGGATTTAAAAACGCATTCATTGTACAACGGCTTTAATATCGCTATCAACTTTAAAGTCATCTTTAACTTGGCACACACTCAGGTTAAAATGATTAAGGTCGGATAAGTTTATTGGAAATTATGGCATTTTATCGTTAGGAGATATTTGGCTTTGTGCAAAGCTTATATTAGCACTCTTTGGCTCTATCGTTATGACAGACTGGCCAAATGACAAATTTGTCATAATGACGTATAATGGTTCAATCATCAATTCGTATTTGTTATTATGAAAATTTTTTGACTGTGAAAAATTTGCTATTTGATGTCAAATTTACGTATTTATCAATATGACACAATTGTCATTAAGAAATATTTGTCAAGACGTCATATTTTTAGTTATAGTGAATTGGTCATGTTACACTTGCCAATATAAAACATCTGTTATTATGCGATTAAGTGTCATAAAAACAAATTTTTCATTGCGAAATATTTGCATTTTGTATGTACGTTTGATAACGTAAATTTTTCATAATGCAACATTTCTCTAAATGATACATTCGTAATTATGATTCATTTGGCATCATTAAATATTTCTTATGATATGTGTATTTATCCTAGTAACATGTTTGTCATAATGTTAAATTTATCCTTATAACGTATTACGACTTAATTGTCATCAATTCTTAATAGTTAATATGAAAAATTTGTGACTATGACAAATTTTTTATTAAGTGCCAAATTAATGTTTTTATCAATATGACACAGCTGTCATTAGAAGATGTTTGTCATTTAATATAATTCGTCATTTTAAAAATATTTGCCATTATAAAATATGTGTCAAAACGTCATACTTATAGTAATGGTGTATTTGTCATGTCATCATACAAAATCTGTCATAATGCAAATAATTGTCATTGCGAAATATTTGTATTTTGTATGTATTTTTGATGACATCAATTTTGTCATTATGCTACATTTCTCATCAAAAACATATTTTTTATTATTCTAAATTTGTCCTTATAGCATATTTGTTATAATAAGATGTTTGCCATGATGACAAATTTTTCATAATGACATACCTGTCACATTTACATGTTTTTGTGGATACATATTTGACATTATCACAGTTTTGCTTATTGACATATTTGCTGAGATGACAAAATGTCATAATGTAATATTTGTCACGATAGTTTAATATTTGTAGTAAAAAAATATTTGTTATAATGACACACTTGTAATTATAATAATAATAATAATAATAATAATAATAAGTTTTTGCCATTGTAGATATATTTGTTCTTATAGCATATTTGTCATGATAACGTATTTTTCATCAAGACACATGTGTCATTGTTCATGCTAAAGGCGCCCGTACACGACATGTATTTGTCATCTGACATGTCAAATTTTCAAGTCACATGTAATTGTTCATGTCTGTCAAAATTGCTGTTTTACATAAGGTTTATAATATTCGGTCACAAACGTACATGTAATTTGCTTCTGACATTGTCTCTGTTTTTTTCGCATTGTTATTGCAGAAACCAAAGTAGTTCTCGGTTTCA
This sequence comes from Pollenia angustigena, assembly GCA_930367215.1. Lineage (NCBI taxonomy): Eukaryota > Metazoa > Arthropoda > Insecta > Diptera > Polleniidae > Pollenia > Pollenia angustigena. The sequence continues at coordinate 93,249,483 of OV884056.1, read as the reverse complement.
AAGTAGCTTGCTGCCGCCACGAAAATATTTATTTGCGCCGTAAAATAATTTTAAAGATACCAATTTAGAATTATATAATGAAACGGTTTTTATGTATATATTTACATAAATTCTATTCAATGGTGAGATGAGCATACATATCTTGGTATTGTAAAATATTAACTTCAGCCGGCTTATGATTCCGTCAATAGTTGACGCCGCTGCCAGTTTCTTCCCGGCATAGATTTCTGATGTCAGATGGTTTATCAGAAGAAAATAGAGCACGCTCTAATTGAAATTTTGTCAGATGACTTTGCGTCTGACTTTTACAGAAGCAAAGTTAAAAAGGTAACACACGACATGTATGTGTTTTGCAGTGGGAAATTTGACATGTCAGATGACAAAAACATGTCGTCTATACGCTCCTTAAAATAAAATTGGTTACCCATCCCTAACTCAGTGTGTGTGATGCCAATTAATTTATTTATTTATTTATTTGAAAAATAAGCAGTACAACAAGACTTAATCTTATTTAATAGTACTGGGGAGATAAAGGCACATTAGATTATGACATTTACAAAGGTTTACTTTAAAATTAAGAACAAATTAAAAACAAATTAATTAGTAATGAGTTACAGATTTTTATGCGAAAGAAAAGTATTAATTACACAATAAAAAATTTTTAGTTTGGTATGTGATTTTTCGTTAACCCAAGAGGGTAAATATTTCGCACCTAAAGTGCTTTGCATTGCTTATTATCTGTATCTTAGGAGGAAGTTCATTCCAGAGACGAGATGGCATTAACGAGAAAGTGTCTTTCAGATATTTGCTTACGGTATCTTATGGAGTTTATTCTATTGCCCCGATTCGATCTTGAAAATCTTATTCTTTTGTAGAGATAAGTAGGTTGTCTATTAAATATAAGTTTATGTAAGATGAATTTTACTTCTAGGATGCGCTGTATAAATAAGAATTTATCTAACTTAACCCTTTTAATGGATTACTCTAGAAAAACTTAAGGTTCCATTATTGTGAAGTCAGCAGCCTAGAAGCCGACAACACTAAGGCCCGTTTTCACGACTTAACGATAGCTAAATGTAGGAAGTTATCGAACAGATAATGAGTTTTTAATTATCACAAGTTCCCTTTAATCTAAAAGTGAAGGATAAGGTAAAGAGAGAAACGTTCTACCTTTAACTTTTGTCGTAAGGTTTAGATTTGAGATTGCCATATTATATTCACATATTTTTATATATGGCAACTCCAAGTATACGTATATTTTGTAAATTAATAACAAACTCGTATTTTGAAAAATAAAATTTACAAAATGTTAAATTCACGTGTACGCGGTATGTTATTAATATTTGCCATTATTAAAAAATATTTGTGCACACAAAAATTTAAAATGAGAAAAGTAAAAGAAAGTACGTAGTTGCCAGTTCGTATTTTTATTTTGGCAAAAATAATCGGTATTTACTTCAGTATTGCCACATTTTTAAAAATGTTAAGTTTATTTTATACAGAAGTTGTGAAAACGAAAAATAATTGAAGGTAAATTTATTCCTCACTAGTGCTAAAGGTACCATTAACTATTTCGATCTTTAAAGGTAAGTCGTGAAAACGGGCCTTAGTCCTTTATAGTTTTAGTCACGATGACATATTAGTTTTGGTGTTATCAGGATATTTTGTCAATGTGACATGATGAAATGTTTGTCCCTGGGGGATATTTGGTAAGGGGTCATATGTGTCATTACGACGAAAATATAAAAAATAATAAATTGCAATTATTTGCCATGACCTACAATTTATAATAATAAGATGTTGGTTATAATGAAATATTCGAGATGATTGCGTACTTGTCATAGCGGACTATTTGTTGTTGTGACAAATTTGTCATTATGAAATTTCTATTACCATTGCTTATTTATTATGAGGTGACACATTTGTAATGTAGATATATGTATTTATCATGGTCATATATTTGCCATAATACTATATTTGTCTTAATTACATTTTTGTCAGGACAATGTATTTGTCACGATGTCATTTTTGTCTTCGTGACATGTTTGACGACGAATTTGTTAGCATAGTACTGTTTTTATATTGATATATTTTTGGTACAACGCATTTGTTAGTGTGTGACATGATGACATGTTTGTTATGGTGGCATATTTGTCTTTACTACATAAATATTTGATATTATAAATGATTTTTATTTGCCATGTTCTTAAATTTTTAATAATGAGATGGAGGTTATAATGAATGATGACATACTTGTCATAGCGGACTATTTGTTGTTGCGACATTTTTGTCATTTTTGTTACGAAGATCTTTTTATTATGAAATGATATAATTGTTATGTTGATATATTTTTCATAGTGATATATTTGTCATAGTAAAATATGTGTCATGAAAACATTTTTGGCATGGCAACGTTTTTGTCGCGATGACATATTTGTTGTTATGAAATATTTGTTATGATGACATATTTATAAGGATAGTCATTTGTCATAATGCGTTATTGTTTTAATACGAGGGACGTAAGAAGAACGTTTTTGTTATTATGGTTGATGTTGTTAATGCGGAACGCAGCCGTGTTTGTGCTGGGTGTATATCTGTTAAGACACATGTTTGTCATGATGATAACATATTTGTCATGATGATAACATATTTATTTTACTGACAAATCATCGTATAATGACAACTTCGTGACGATACATTATTTTTACTTTAAATGCTTTAAATAACCTCTTCTCAAAAAAAAAAAAAAAACAATGAATGCTTTTAACGGTTGCTATGAAAAAAAGCTCAAAAAATCTTTAAGAAAATTAAAAAAAGTTTAACATTAAATACTTTTTTCTAAAAATAAGTAATAAAATTACACTCTAGCGGATTTGAGATACACTACTAAATTTTTTATGTGCAAAAGAAGAGAAAATTTCTTTTACTGTGTGTAAAACGATAAAAAAAATGCTGTTCCAAGCCACTTGTTGCCGAAGCAACATGTGGCATGTAAGAGAAGTTTGCCAGCAGAAAAGGTGGTAACTTGTCAGTATTTTATGTATGTACTCGTATTCGTAGCACCATCATTTATGCTTGAATTGACGGTTGTGTGTTAAAGTGATAAAAATTGTCATGTTTGTACTCACATTTAGTGCTGGGTGCAGAGGGCGGGTTAGGGCAATGAACTTTTTTGTTTATTTATTTAGATATAAGGACTTTAAGAACTAAATTCTATTAGAGTCCAGATGATTACAAAATGAAGCTTTTTTCTGGCGGCTTTAAAATGTTAAAACGTTTCACAATGGAGAATATTTCTGTGGCATTTTGGTAAAACATCTCAAGTTGAGATAAGTTACCAAAAACGTTTTTAAAAAAAACTCGATGGAAATTTTATTTTTATCAAATAATAGAATAAACCAAAATTAATGTCGTGTTCGCCGATATCAATTGAAGTCTTTGTTCGCTTAACTTACATGTAAAACAAAAACAATATTTTATAATTTGTTTTTGTTTTAAATGTTATATAAGCGAACAAAGATATTTTATCTAAATTCCACAGATTTTATAAATGTCATTTGAAAAAAAATTATCCGAATAATCGCTTAAGATTCCATTAATTTATTTTTTTTAAAGAATACAGATTAATTGTTTCCAAAAAATATTTGCGAGAAATATCAAAATAACTCTTTTCGAATTTGAAACTTGTTATTCTGGATTTTTAAAATTTTGATTTTTTAAGCTTTTCTGTTAAAAAATTTCATTATATTTATTCAGTAAAATTTTCCATTTATCAGGAAGACCAGAGAAAAGTATAGTATTTTTGTTTTTTTAATTAAAGCTTTAAATAGCTTAAAGTTTTTTGTTTTCCTTAAACAGCAAAAGCTTCTTTTAAAAGTTTAATTTTGTAGCTGGACAAGTTCTGGGTACAAGTGGCAACAGCCAACTTGTAAATGAACTTTCTAGATAAATGGCCTAACCCAATAAGCATTTTTATGATAATAACACGTGTTTTTGCTCATTTTCTGTAATGCAGATTAAATTACTAAATACAAATTTTTTTTTTCTTAATTTGGTTGATTTAAATTCAATCAGCAAACATTTTCAAAAGTCCAATTTTGTTTAATTTTTTTTAAACTAGAGTTGAAAGATTTTGTTAAATTTAAATAATTTTAATTTAAAAGCAAAAATAATTTGATTTTAAAAAGCGTTCAAATTTTCTAAATTGTATTAAAAAAAAAATTTTAAATGCACCAAGAAACATTTAACTAAAATTTTTAATGAAAAACTATTTGAATTATTTTTTTCATTTCAAAATAAAAACAATTTTTTAGAGATATCCTTTTGTTACCCAACAAACATTTTTATTAAATATAATGCATATTGTATTTCTTTATATTTTAAGGATATTTTGTTAAAACTTTTTAAGAAAATAGTTTTTCCGTTTCCGTTCTGTAAGTTTTTTTTTTCAAAATTACCCAACAATCATTTTTACGATTTTAGTAAAATAAGATAATTTTATGTAAATCAAGGTGATTTTATAAAAAGTTAAAATGCAAATACTTCTTTTTCTTTAATATTCTTAATTTTTTTTTAAGTAATAACCCAACGAACACTTCAGTGATTTATAAAGTTTTTCCTAATATTTTTAAAAGGAGTAATTAATAAAAACTACTTTTCCCTAATGTTCTAAATATTTTTAAAAATTACCCAACAAACATTTTAAAAATTTTAAGAGAAATTTATAAACTACATTTTCTTAAATTTTTTTTTTTTACATTTTTAAAAACTACCCAATTACAATTCAATGATTTTTATAAGTTTTTATACAATTTTGAAAAATTGAGGGAGAAATTTACAAAAAACTACTGTTTCTTACATTTTCTTAATACATGTTTTGTAAACATGTATTTGTTAAACTTACAGTAATATTTTTGAAATTCTAGAAGAAATTTATTAGCAACTACATTTTCTAAAAATGGTTTTAAAAATAGCCCAACGAACATTTCAATGATTTTTGAAAATTTGAAGACTTTTTTATTTAAATATTTTAGCAGAAATTTAGAAACAACTACTTTTAATTTTCTAACAGCCTGTTCATCGATTTCGAACTTCAACGGAGAAATTTATAAGGTACTACATACATTTCTCTTAATTTTTTTAAAACATTTAAAAATTTCCCAACAAAGGTTTCAATAATTTTTGGAAATTTTTTTACTTTTTTTAAAAACTTCAGGAGAAATGTATAAACAACTGCTTTTTTCTTAAATTCTTATTATTTTTAAAAATTACCCAACAAACATTACAATGATTTTTGAAAACTATTATAAATAAGATTTTTAAAAATTTTAGGAGAAATTTATAAAAAACTACTTCTTATTAAATATTCTTAAAATTTCTTAATTTTTTTTTTAGTATTTTTATATATTTCCCAACGAACATTTCAATGATTTTTGTAAAATTTTACTCTATTTTTAAATATTTTAGGAGAAATTAATAAAAACATTTCATTTCTAAAATTTTCTTAATAATTTTAAAATTACCCAACAAACATTTCAATGATTTCAAAAAATTCTTATAATATTTTTAAAAACTTTATAAACCACTACATTTTTTAAAATTTTTTAAAAATTTCCCAACAAACATTTTAATGATTTTTGAAAATTTTAATCTATGTATATAAAAATGAAAAATGTTTGTATGTTTGTTTGTTTGTTTGTATGTTTGTTTGTTGGCTTATATAATCCTAAACTACTGAACCGATTTCCCTGAAATTTTTACAGTAACATCACGTTAGCCATAAAAATAAAATAGGCTACTTATTTTTTCGATAGCCGCAGGGAAATTCGTACCCCCCATTTGATGCTAATATTAAGTATCGCATATCTTTAGAGCCGCTGCACGCATTTTGTTGAACTTTTGGCAGTAGGATCTTTTGAGCCGCAAAATTGAAATAAAATAGCAGCGGGGGAAGTGCTTCCCCCATAGGACGCCAATGTTTAATATCGCATATCTTAAGAACTGTAATAGTGACAATGTTCAAACTTTGTAGAAGTCTTTCATATGGTATTCTACACTTTTGAAAATAAAAATAAAGCGGGTAGGTGCAGGGGGGAAATCCCTCCCATAGGATGCATGTATTAATTATCGCTCAACTGAAGAACTATCAAAGGGAAAGTCTTCAAACGTTGTTAAAGTCACTATTATGGTAAACTATAAATTTCAATATAAAAATGGGCGGGGTAGACAGGGGAGGAACAGTACCCCTCAAAGATAGAAATATAAATAAGAGCAACTGCACGCATTTTGTTGAACTTTTGGTAGTATGATCTTCTGAGCCCTAAAATTGAACTAAAATAGCAGCGGTGGAAGTGGTACCCACCATTGGACGCCACTGTTTAATACCAAATATCTGAAGAACTGTTATAGTGAGAATGTTCAAACTTTGTAGAAGTCACTCTTATGGTATACTACACTTTTAAAAATAAAAATAAAGCGGGTAGGCGCAGGGGGGAAACACCTAAAAAAAGGATGGATATATTAAATATTTCTCAACTGAAAATCTATTAAAGGGAGAGTCTTCAAACGTGGTTAAAGCAGTGTAGCGAAGCGCACCGGGTTAAGCTAGTAATTTATAAAAACAACTACTTTTTCTTAAATTTTGTCAATCATTAAAAAAACATATCAACGATTTTTGAAAATTTTTATAATATGTAGTTTTAAAAATTTTAGGATTAATTTATGTATAAGAAACTACATATTCTTAAATTTTTAAAAATTACCCAACAAACATTTCAATGATTTTTGAAAATTTTTATACTATTATTAAAAATTTTAGGTTAAATTAACAAAATTTCTTAAATTAAGTAAAATTGTTAATAATTTTCAAAATTTTAACAGCAAAATTTTTTATTTTTGGAAATATCCGAGAGTTTAAATAAAGACTTAAAAAAAATTTTTTTATAGAAAAGTAAAATGATTTTTAAAGACAAAATTAGCGATCATTAAATTTTTGAAAAATTATGAATGTACGTTTTTTTAGATTAGTAGTACCTCTTTCTGATCTTTGTTAGTACTTTTTTTGTTTTTGATAAAAATATTTATATAAAAACTTCGACTTACAGCAATATCTTGTCGAATACTGACAATTGGCATTGACACTACCGGGTGCCAAAAGGTCAGTGGCTGACGCCATATCCATCGTGGATGGTGAGAATTTATTATCCAAATGTAAAGGCAAAATGTTGATAATTTTGAATGTTTAAAACTTCCTTTTCTCGAGGCGAAAAAAGAAGTTTTATCAGGGTTTGATGAAGTAAATTTAAAAACAAAAATGTTTCAAAGAAAAGTTAAAGAAATTGTTTGTGTAAGTGAATGAAGATAGAAATGATTTTATTTTTTTTTTTGTTTTTTTTTATTTATTTTTTTTTTTTTTTAAATAATTTTGTTTAAGTGAAAATGAAATAATCCACAATTTGTGAAAGATGATTAATCCTGGTGTTAAAGTTGTATTTTCGTTATTAAGTGGCTGGTTGTAATCCCAAATGAGTTCAGCTAAAAAGTAATAAAAATTCTTGTATGTATTTCACTTTTTCTTTTAGCACTTTCACTTTTACTTTTTGTTGGGTTTAATAATGAATTTTGTTTAAATTTGATTTTTTTTTTTAATATTTCATCCAATTTTTTTCCTTGAAGAAATTTTGTTTTTATTGTTGTTGTTGCTTTTTAAGGTTTTATAAAATTCTAAAATGTTTAGTCGAACACATGTTGATTGTTGTTATTTTTTTTATTACGGGTTCTATAAAGAATTTTTAATATTTATTTTTATCCATTTGTTTAATTAAAATATTTTTTTGTAAAGAATTTCACTTTTAATTTCTTTCTTTGTTTTTTGTTGTTGTGTGTTTCTATTTTTGGAATTCTGGTCTTTTGTTTTTAATATCCATTTGTATGTTTGTTTCTTGTACTTTTTGTAATTGAAATTTTTATTGGAGAACACCAAAATTTGAACGTAACGTTTGGTTCGACACTCGTGAAACGTCTGTTTTGCGTGCGGCAGTGAAAACCATGCTTATCCTCAACAAGACAACATTTAAACTTGGATGAACACTTTCAGTTACCACAAGCTTAGCTAGAAGATACACATACATTCGAACACTCATAGCCAAGCTCATGCTAACACACTCATACATACATACATACATACATACATACACAAATTCCCATACAATATGTATCATTTCAATTTCATAATGTTTCTTCAAGACCAGACTAGACCAGTGTGAAGGCTTTCGCTTGGTTACATTTTTTTACAACAGCATTAAAGCAACAAATACAACAAGAATTACAACAACTCCAAAAAAAACTCCCCAAACAAACGCCAGCTTAAAGCGAAAGAAGAAACTTGCAAGAAGAAAGACAGCTTTAAGAAAAAGCCAAAGAAACAAAAACAAAACATAAAATTTTAACAAAAATCATCGAACAAGTAGCAAGAAGTAAAAAAAAAAAAAAAAGACTGCATAGAAGCCTCTTGTGTGTGCACGTGAGAGTGTGTTTGTAAACATGCTGGCTTGAACTTCTTTTTATTTTCCAAAGCTTTACAACTAACCACGTTATTGTTGTTTTTATGATATTGTTATTGTTTGTATTTACTTTCTTTATTAATATTCTTGTTGTTGTTTTTGTTTGAGTTAAGAGAAATGCTTTCTTTCTCTTTTCGCATACTGAATGGGCAATTTAGCGATTTTTTTTCTCGTAAATTGTTGAATAAATATCTTGTTTTTAGACAAGCCTTGTTGTAAAGATACCTGCAAAATAATTAGGATAAGTTCAAATCAAACCATTTGTTTACTTTTCTGTATTATTCTGACGACATAAGATCCTGAATAGCGAATATATTTCGAATCAACTAATCGATGCTTTTGAAATATTAAAGAAAATAAGTGAAACAAAAACTCTATTTCAGTTCCTACAGATACCGAACAAAATCCCTACTAAGATTCCTATAAAATGGCATCAAAACGCCAATGGCTCGTTGTCAATTTATACCAAAACGAAAACGAGTAAAAACTGCCACAAGTTTTCATATTATAAATGAAATGTTGCCCAAATGCGAACGAAAATTAAAAAAAAAACATTTGTTGCTAAATTAATAACACCATGTTATTAAATTGAGAGCATCTTGTAGTTAAATCAAGGGCAAGGCGTTGTTATTTAAACTGTTCAGTAGATTTAAAATTTGTTGCCCTCTTTTTAATAAATATGTGATGAAAATAATTTTAGAGTTTATGCCTCGCTACTTTTACGGAAATACATACTTTGCAGATCAGCTATTCCGTTTTTCCTACTAAGCTTATAATGGGTGATCTTTTAGCTATTATCTTTTTGACGACACTGGTTTAAAAAGCTGACGCACGTTTCGTGTTTTGTGTCACTGTCAAACATCTTCAGTTTGGTCTATAATTTAACCATGAATCGTCTTACAAACGAACAACGCTTGCAAATTATTGAATTTTATTATCAAAATGCGTGCTCTGTTAAGAAAGTTCATCGCGCGCTTCTTCCATTTTAATAAGCAGAATTGTTGATTTTGGAGTGAATATCAGCCAGAAGCATTGCAAGAGCTACCAATGCATCCAGAAAAAGTCACAGTTTGGTGCGGCTTATGGGCTGATGCCATCATTGGACCGTACTTCTTCAAAGATGATGCGATTCGTAACGTAACTGTGAATGGTGAGCGCTGCCGTGAGGTGATATCCAACTTTTTTTTGCCCAAAATGCAAGAGCTTGACTTGCATGACATGTGGTTTCAACAAGACGGTGCCACATGCCATACAGCACGCTTAACAATAAACTTATTGAGAGGCGAGTTCGGTGAACATTTTATTTGACGTTCGGGACCGGTCAATTGGCCGCCTAGATCGTGCGATTTAACGCCTTTAGACTATTTTTTGTTGGGATATGTTAAAGCTCACGTCTATACACACATGCCCGCTTCAATTGACGCATTGGAAGACAACATTGAATCATTTATTTATGAGATACCGGCCGAAATGTTGGAAAGAGTATGCCAAAATTGGACTAAGCGGATGGACCATTTGAGGAGCAGTCACGGTCAACATTTGCATGAAATAATCTTCAAGCATTAAATTATATGGACCGTACTATCGATTCAAATAAAGATTTCATGCATTTTTCTGAATTTTATGTGTGTTTTTTTGTTAACTTTCCTATAGCTCTTAAAAAATCACCCGATACATTAATATTAACCGCAATATATCTTTGTTTATGTTTATTAACATAGCGAACATTTCAGCAAGGCACTCAACGTTTTCCTTTTTATATTTTTATACAAAACGCACGAATAGCAAAAGCTTTGATTTATGAAAAGTCTTTCTTGTTGGCAAATTTAATGTTTTACCTTAACGTTTTTACAAATTCCAACGATTTAAGTCGACCGCGATAATAACGTGTCCGCAACATTAACGTATGATTAACAAAGCTTTTAGGTGTGCCTAACTCATGACATCTTTAGTTATTTTTTTATAGTTTTAAGAAATGCTGATTAAACCTTACAAGGAGTGAGGTTGTACCGTTACGAGAGCTGGTTTTATTATTTATCTGATCATATCTAAACCAAGAAATAAGTTAACAGCAAAAACAACAAACTGAATTTGTTTCAATTAGGCAAATAGAGTCAGGACTAGTTATAATAAGAGAATTAAGCAAGTGAACTTGTATACACCGCTAAGTTAAAAAAACAAAATTCTGAAAAAATCGATTAAAACTCTTTTTTGTCAGTGAACTGCCAAGATAGGGTGCCAGATGATTTTAATAAGAAGTCGTGATATTTCCAAAAAAAAAAACTACCGGCTCCTTAAGTATCCAATAATCGGCATATTAAATTAATTTTTTGCTTCAGTGATTTTTAGGAGCAGATTTTATAATTGACCTAGAAAATGATTGATCGATTTTGAAGTATTAAGAAATCTTAAATTTAAATACATTAACGCAATATTTTTTTGTTGCATTTTATGGGTTTTAAAGTACTTTTGAAAAGGCTGCTTTATATGGGACCTATTGTATATTATCACGAAATTGCATGGCGTCTAAATTAGACTTAATTTCACAACAATATCTATATTTGTTACGATATTTAAATGATTTCCCAGAGTGCCCTTAAAGAAATTTGGTGATAAAATTTCAAGTCCTATGGACCTTTAACAGTCTTAATTTTAATACAATAGCGTTATTCGTTATGGTTTTCCGAGAGTGGCATAGCAAATTAGATATAGACCAATTTTTTCGAAATTTATCGGCGCTTATCGTGCTATGATAAGCCAAAATTTACTGCAAAAACATTATTCCTTAGGCTTAAGGCATTCTATAGAGTTTTGGGAAAGTGAGATTTACATCATTCTCTTTGCAGTAATACCCACAGGTCAGTGCCCAGTCACAACTGAAACATAGTGCCCTCGATATGAAGCAGGTGGATCCACAAATCCATCCAATCTATGCAACTCTATAAGACTCGTGTTTGATAAGAAATTTACAGTGAGATATTGGAAGGCCAACGAATTGATCAATGAATGTGTCATTCATAGAACCACCTCGTTCGGCAAGCTGATCTACTATCTAGTTTACCGGGCAGTCCTACTATCCATATTTGGTAGGCATTGGAATGCTTGGCAATCTCATTCAAAGAAATCTGACATTCTACAGTTAACCTAAATGTCGAATAGACACCTGCTAGGGCAGCAATGGCAGCCTTGCTTTCAATAAATATACAAATATAGCCGCCCGAAAATGTAAGGACATGAAGCCGTGAAAATGCTTCATGAAAAATATGGGCCGCAAGTTTAGTTTAGATAATACATACCAAATTAAAGAATACTGTGACCATTTTTTTCTGTTAGGACCAGCACTCAGGGGATGCCCCGTACTAATGCATTGCATTGTGTTGGAACTAGGAAAATAGGTTGTGGGAAGGAGGATAGAGGGAGTAGTGTTTGTGAACATTCGATTTGAACTTAATCATGTTGTAAGTGAGAGGGAGACTTCTGCAGGAAGGTTATTCCACATACTAACTGTCCGGAAAAAAACGAATTCTCTCTGTAATGCGTTGTACGATTCACCCATGTTCTGCAACTCCCGCGACTGTTAACTTTTCGATTGAAACATGATAAATAAATCAAAAATTCCATAAAGCAAAACAAACAATCGTTTTTTTCACTTAACTGCGTCTATAACACTTTTGGCGAGTAATAGCTGTCACGTAAGTAAACTACTCGCCAATATATAAAATTTTTCTGAGAAAGCTCCCGCTTTGAACTGTCAAATAAACTCACGAATAAAAATGGAGTGAGAAAATATTTCAACACCAAAAAATATTTATTAAAAATGCAAAATGCAATGAATAAGGATTAGCATGGAAGAGATAATTATTTTGTTCTTGGTTAATTTTTTCATTGTTAAATGATTTTGCTTTTAAAATTTTTAAAAAATATACGAATGTCTTCAAAGCCATTTTGTAAACAACAAACATTAAAGTTGCACTCTACATTATTTGGTATAGCCGACGATTTTATTTTCGCCGCCGTTGTTGAAAATGTTTAAATTTTAGTAAATTTTGGTCGCCGTCAACGATATGTGTGACTAGCGTTCTTAACGTCTGCAATTTCATATCGGCTTTGAGTGAAATATTGTGACATTTAGGCCCGTTTTCACAACTTACCGATAGCTTAAAGTAGACTTTAAGTGGCCTTACAAAAAGTGTTCCATTATTAAAACTTTACTTTAACTTAAAGTGAACGATAAAGTAGATTAAGGTTAATCCTACCTGGTAGGTTAAAGTAAAGTTGTAATAATGGAACACTTTTTATACGGCCGATAAAATCTTACCTTTAGCTATCGGTAAGTTGTGAAAAGCCTAAATGGTTGATTTTTTAAGAGCTATAGGAAAGTTTAAACAAAAACACATAAAATTCAGAAAAATGCATGAAATCTTTAGTGGAATCGATAGTACGGTCCATAAAATTTAATGTTTGAAGATTATTTCATGCAAATGTTGACCGTGACTGCGCCTCAAATGGTCCATCCGCTTAGTCCAATTTTGGCCTACTCTTTCCAACATTTCGGCCGGTATCTCATGAATAAATGCTTCAATGTTGTCTTCAAATGCGTCAATTGAAGCGGGCATGTGTGTATAGACATGAGCTTTAACATAGCCCCACAAAAAATTGTCTAAAGGCGTTAAATCGAACGATCTAGGCGGCCAATTGACCGGTCCCGAACGTGAAATAAAGTGTTCACCGAATATAGTCCATTGCATGCTGTGTGGCATGTGGCACCGTCTTGTTGAAACCACATGTCATGCAAGTCAAGCTCTTGCATTTTGGGCAAAAAAAAAGTTGGATATCATCTCACGGTAGCGCTCACCATTCACAGCTACGTTACGATTCGCATCAACTTTGAAGAAGTACGGTCCAATGATGCCACCAGCCCATAAACAGCACCAAACTGTGACTTTTTCTCGATGCATTGGTAGCTCTTGCAATGCTTCTGCCTGATCTTCTCTCCAAATCGACAATTCTGCTTATTTACGTACCCATCGAGCCAAAAATGAGCTTCGTCGCTAAACACAAGAAGCGCGCGATGAACTTTCTTAACAGAGCACGCATTTTGATAATAAAATTCAATAATTTGCAAGCGTTGTTCGTTTGTAAGACGATTCATGTTTAAATTATAGACCAAGCTGAAGATGTTTGACAGTGAAAGAAAACACGAAACGTGCGTCAGCTGTTTAAACCAGTGTTGCCAAAAAGATAATAGCTAAAAAATCACCCGATATAACTTAACCACGTAATCTTTTTGTATAGTTTTCGACATGAGTTACATACATGTTTTTTCTCACTTTTCGAGAAACGATGGAATATTACTTACTGGTATGGGCTTTACTTCTGTTCAACTTTTTCCGATAACTTTGCTATGGATGAGTATTTTTTCAAATACGCGTGTTTTTTTCATTCTCTCAAGTTGGCATTACTTTACTAATTACTCGGTTCATTCTTTTTCCATTTTACAAAACCCTAAACACATCGCTTTTAAGCCAGTCTTCTAAAAATGTGAGTGTATTCGCAGAGTGTTTCATTTCTCATTTCGTTCCCACAAATTGATTTAATTTAAAGCTTTCACTGTGTTTCCATACAGTGAGTGCAGTAAGAATACAATTGTATTGGTGGTGCGCTTAAGTGCCATCTTAGTGAGTAGTGTAGTGAGTTTTTTCTAGTTTTCTTTAAATGTCTTTTAAAGAAATTTATTAAAAAAAACTTCTTAAGCTTTAATTTTTATACAAACATACATTCAGGTTTTATTTCAGTTCTGTTCCGTTCAAACACTTTCTTCTTTCTTAATTTTCGATGATTGGTCGGGTGGTTCGTTGGTTGGTTGGTTGGTTGGTTGGCTGGCTGGCTGGTGGTTAAGTGGATGTTTGAATGTGTGTTTCTACAAAAACTTAATGACTTTTTAAATAATTTATTGTATTTTTCTTTTACAGAAATGTTTATATAATTATATAATTTAAACAAAAATAACTTACAAAACAAAACTTGTCTTTTTTAAGTCTTCTTTAGCATTAAATTAAAAAAAAAACAGTCTTGACAAAAATGAAAAACGGTTTTACTTTCATGAGATTAAAATTATAATAATAATAATAATAATAAATTATTATTTATTTAAATTTTCTGTTTTGTAATTTTGAATAATTTTTATAATTTCGTCACTAGAATTTAACTTTCTTCTTTTGGATTTTATTTTGTTTTAATTTATTTATGAAAGATTTTAAAATATATTTCATATGTATCTTTTCTTTTAAATAAATTAACAGAATTTAGGTTAAACCTAAAAAGGAAAATGAAATTCTTTTAAAGCTTTTGAAATTGTTGTTAAATGAATCAGTTTCCCAAACTTAAAGTTTAAGTATTACAACATTTTTTTGTTGTTTTTCAAAATTTTTTAAGAAGTAAAAGTGTTAAAATTATTATGAAAAGCCAGTAGGAATGAATTTGTCAAGCCTTTCACCATTAAAAAATTACAATTTCGAAAAATTTTTCGAAAGATATTAAATAATACTTATTTCAAAAAGTAATTAAAAATATACAAACATTTCCACAAAATCTTTAATTTACGTTACTTGTGGTGATATTAAATGTTTATAACAGAATAACAATGTCAGTGGATTTTAAAATTTTCTTTTTTTGTTCATTAAAGAAACAACTACAACAGCAAATTTTTTAATTTTGCATTGTTTTTTTACTTTTCACCACAGTGCAGGGAAGGGTATACAGTAGAAACTCTTTCAATCAGGCACCGGATAATGACCTCTCAAAACCACTCAATGATAGTATCCCATAGAGCACTGCCGGGACCAGCGATCAGTGGCCGTCAAAGGAATTGTCCGCTTAAGTAAGATAGATGACACTGTATAAAAGTTTGCCATTCTGTTTGTAATTTCTATAATATTAAACTTAGACCTGATAAAGTATATATTCTATATCTTTGTGAAAAGGGCAGTGGATTAAGCGATGTTCATCTAACCATATGTTTTGCTTATTAGAATGCAGCAAGATTGGTTTAAAACTGACTGAGATTTGATCAATAAACCGTTTAAATCTTACCCACAGTTTATTATATAAAGTGCTGTCGCAGAAATCAATTCCGATCGAAAATGGAAGTAATTCCGTATTTTGCTTTCCCAAAAAAGGAAAATTTATTTTTTTTTTTTTAAATAAAACAAGTTCGACCGGAATCACAACTACGGAATTAAAACTATTGCGATCGGAATGTGTGACACGCCTGTTTCTTGCTGCTCTATAATATCCCCCTGGGGGTTTGTAAGGATCATCTGAAGGATATTTCACATTTTAATGTTACATTCACCGGGTAAATCAAAAATCCAAAATTGCCAAACCCTATGAATATCCGCCTGTTTCCACGGAGTCAGTATTTATTTTATTTATTTATTTATTGATTTTCTAATACAACAAGATACATTATCTTATAATTAGCAATATGCCAAAATCGACTTTTTGCGAAAAAGAACTTTTTTATTGTTGAAAATGGTTCTTTAGGGTATCAGAAGCAACTTTTGTTCCGCGACTTTTATATAATTCCGTTATTTACAAAATTACCGTTATTTTTAGGTGCTTGAAGAAAATCAAAATTTTGACCGTTAAATTACCAGAATTCGACCAAATGTTGTTTGGCAACTTTGTACAAAATCGTATGGCGAGTAGTTTTGTGGAACATATAATTTCAAAATATTTGCAAATACAGGGTGGTTTGATGCATTTTTCCAAAAAAAAATGAATTTTACGCCATCTAGCGCTAATAATTTTTACTAACTATATTCTATATTTGAATACCTTTCCAACAAAAAAAAAAAAACTTGAAAATCGGATGAAAAATAACCGAATGAGAAAGAAAAGATCTATAAGAAAATGAAATAGTATATTTATATTAAAATATGTATGTATGCAACTTTTATTAAATCGATCATTAAAGTTTACATTTTTAGTTTTGCGAAAAAAATTTTAGTTATTTTACTGGAAATGTATTTAACAGAAATCTTTATTATTTATACTTTTAAAAACATTAAGTTATTTTATTTTTTAAATTTTTAGAGATCTACAAAATAGTGCAAATTCTTTAGCTTTTCTTTGAGTTGGGACTCTAATTCCAAATTTGTTGTTTGCCAAACTTTTACACCGTGATATTTATAATTTAAACCTCTCAACATGTTAATTTGCTTTTTAAGAATTTTTATCCGATTATCAGATAGTTAATTTCATAAATTAAATAATTCCATAGGCTCATTCACATAAAGCAAATTTAGAAATATTACTTTACTCTCCGTACGTCGTTTTTTTACTTGTTGTTTGCTCCATCTCTTCCAATGTCTTTATTCGTTTCTTAGCATTCCATTTTTTATTTTTCTGAAAAACCTTTTCGTAATTTTCACACCATTTTCCATATCTTGCTTCATTGGATAGAACTGCAAAATATCGAAAGGGAAGTGAATGCCTTTGTTTTGCCGGGCCTTTATTTGCTGACACATGGTGTATATTTCTTTATGAGGTTCTATATCCTCGTTCCTCTTCGCCATCGCAAACACTCTCTCCACATTAATATTACTGTGGTATGAGTATACATCATCCACAGGTCTATCGATATATCTTTTTAACATTGAATCTTTCGCATCCGCTAAAACCGTTTGGAAAATGTTAACATCTTTTTCAAATTTGCAGGAAGCAAATTAAGCTTGTCTGTGTTAAAAGCAAATTGAAATTTGTGGGGAATTGAATTCAAGAACAATCTTTTATTTATTTCTTCGAACTCTAAATATTCAAATATTTGATACAGCACGTCCTTGAAAGTAAGATGATCACAGAAAATTTGTGTCTGTAATATAATCATGAATCATTTTCGTATCCGTGTACGCTTCAGGATATTTTTGCACAAACTGAAATAGCAAATCGGTTTCTTTGTGAATTTGACTTATTGTTAGTTAAAATTTTTTAAAATTGTATTTCTTTATGTAAGATCAAATCTGTCAAAAATTTTAAAAGTTACATGCATTTAAACAAACACTTTTTAACATGGTCAAATTTACAAATTAGGTAAGGTCACTTTGCTGACTTTCCTTGTTAATTACATGAAAACCCAAAACGATAGAATTCAATTCGTATGGCGGCATTGCATTCAGGAGGTCATAATACATAAGGATTGGTGGGTCTGGTTTCTGGGTCAGAACCTTTTTATATTTTTGTGAGGCTGTGTAATTTATAAGCACGCAAAGGTGACGGCTTAAATATCTACTGCCGCTTTATTACAATAGTAAATGAAATATAAGTATATTTACTTATCACATGGAAAGAAATTTTGTTTCCCAAAGTGAAAACAGTGTCTATGTTCTTTATAACTAATGTAAAACTAATTTTAGTAGCATAAATTTACGTTTTTTTAAAAATTAACCCTGTTTCTTTAATCAATTAATAAATTTTGTCGAATATAGGCTGTACGTACTACGGCACAAATTCGGTTGAATATTATTCCTTGGGAGACAACTAAAAATTGTTGATGACTAAAATATCTAAAATTCTCTCTTCCTACTTCAAAAGTTATAAGTGAATGAAGATAAAAAAAAAACCCAATTTTTTTCATTTTTTCGCCTTTTTTTACATTTTCCTAATTTTCTTGTAAACGAAAATTGCGATCGCCACGCACCACCGCAGAATTTTAGATTTTGATGTCATTAACAACTGTGTTGCATGACAAGCCATAATATTCAGCCCAATTTGTGCCGTGCTAAATGTTAGAAGTCGTATTTTCTTACTTTCAAGTTTAGTTTTTGCCACTTTGTTTTTTTCAGTGTATTATTTCAACAAAATCCAAAAATGGAAGATTGCTACCCAAACTAACTATTCAATACATAAAAACATTGATTTTGGAGCTAACAACATAAATAATGCGTTAAATTCGTAAAAAGTCAAAAAATCCAAGTTTTAAGGGCCACACTAAATATCCGTTTTAGGACAAGTGAGGGGCACTCTAATAAGCAAGTAGGGTACTTGACTCTACCCCCGAAGTATTTAAAATCATTCGGCATTAATAGCTTGAAAACGAAAAAGTTCATTTTTTTGGCATATTGCTACTTATAATTAGAGTATTAGAATCAGAGAAGTTAGTTTTAATATATGTAGGTGTCCTAATATATAAAATAATTTTGCAGATATAGTAATAAATGATAATTAGATCAATAATTACAATTAATAGAAAACTTAATTAGAGTACATAAATATTTGAATTTTACAATTAATTTAACTAGTGCTCGCCTTATGGTCAAAATTCGACCATATTTTTTTTTTTTTTTCTAAATATCGAGCCTTTGGTGCAAGATCGTAGTAACTCAAAATTTGAATTTTTTGAGCTGGGTATGCAGAAATGATCTTTGGGAAAATATCTATCTTAAGAAAGATTATGGTTCTATCTCTAACTGTTTAGATTTTACAGCTAAAAATGTATTTATTGCCTCTAGCTATTTTCAACCATATTTATATTAATATAAAAAAAATATTTAATATTATTAATAATTTTTCACCTTTTTTTAATTACAAAACATTCCTCTTTATTAAAAAACTTGTAAAAAAAATAACTTAAGTAAACGGACTAACTATTAAAAAAATGGCTGAAAACTTCAAATGCTTTTTTCTCAGTTCACGATTTTTTGAATTACTACGGTATTGCACCAAAGGCTCGATATGAAGAAAACATAATTCATCTAAGTATATATGAATTTATTTGTTCGAGCATTTAGTTTTTCCTTCAACCAAATACCTCCCGTTCATATTTTATCTTCCACGTGAGTTAATTTAATTTTGAAAAAATACCAATTGAAAAACCAAAAAGTATCAAGAAGTCTTCTTTATATATTGTCATCGACTCAGGACGTTGCACGTTTAATTTTATGTTTCTATGTCTAATACTAACGAAAATTAATCAAAGTATCAGATGTTGAACGAAAAAGTACCAAAAAGCTCCCCTTACATGTTTTTATTCACCCAGTTTAATGTACAATTTTATCTTTATAGGTCGAATATTAACGAAAATTCAAAAAGTTCCAGATGAAAAACAAAAAATACCAGCATTTTTTATCTTATAGGTTATAACTCACTCAGGATCCTACACCTATAATATTATGTTTCTAAGGGCCATTATTATAACTTGGCGTTAGCTGTTATCCGACAGTTAACAGACACTTTTTGACAGATAACACATTATTATCTGTCAATTTAATCTTAACTTTAGCTAACTTCAAGTTGTAATAATGGCCCTAAGTTCTATAGAAAATTTAAAAATTATCACATGAAGCACAGAAAAGTAAAAAAAAGAAATTTTGTTTCCCATATTTCCCCTTTTTTCTCCCTTTAGAGGTTGGGTTGACAAACAAAGGAAAAAAACGTTCTTAACTGTTTTGCCTGGTCTGATTTATATAGTCGAAATATTCGAAAACCGGTTTTTGAAAAATGTCGAATAATCGATCACCCTAATTTTTTATTATTTGATAACTGAAAATAAATTTTTATTTATTTATTTTGCATTTGTGTTAGTAACAATTTTGAACGCTTATAACTCTGCAATTATTGAACAGATTTAAATAAAATATACATTGTGCACTTCTTTGAGTAAATACCTCTTAAATGGTGTATATTTTGTTCAAATCGGTTGACATACAGAGGAGGAAAGTGTTCTTAACTGTTTTGCCTTAGCCGATTTATATAAAGATTATTTCGAATGCTATAAATGTTATTGAAGTTATTTTTAAATTTAGTTGCGTTGGTTAAATGTTGTAAGGAAGGAAGTTGGTTCCAGAGACGTATTGAATATATAAAAAAATGGTTTCTCAGACGCTGCATCACGATGTCGAAGTTGGACTAGGCTGTTTACTCTCGAGGACCTCATGAACTGTAGATGGTCAAATAGATATTTTGGTTTCATTGTCGTTATAATTTTGTGTAAGAACAAAAGGTTTTTTAATTTCAGATAGTCTTCGAAGCTAACGTTGATCACACGACAGGAGTATTAAGATACGTGATCAAATTTTTTTAGACTATAAATATAGCGTACAATGTTATTAAATGTCGTTTTAAGCCTCATGAAGTCTTTTAAGTTACATCCAGAAAATATCTCCGATGCATAAAGAAGTGTAGGTAAAAGATAAGTTTTTGCCAATAAAAGTCTTACTTTGGGTGGTGTAAAGTACTGTACAGTCCACAAATTCCGCAGCATACTGTGCACTCTACACAGAAAAAACTATTGCCGAATTATTTTCAAACAAACGCTTGTTTGAAAATTTTTTTAATTTCTATAATTTTTTTTACTGATTCAAACAATATTTTTGTTTGATTTTTATTTAACCAACAAAAATGTGGACAGCTCTTAAAAATATAATAAACGCGTTATTGGTGTCAAGTTTTCATAATTTTGTATGAAATATTTAACGCTCTTTAATGTTGTCGCATTTTTTTTATTTGATCGTAAGCAACACTTCTTTATGTGAAATATAAGAACAACAACAAAAAACACACACAGTCTATTTTTGGACGCTTTAAAAAAGTGCAACTATAAGAAAAACAATAGCAGAAACAACATTATAAGAAACAAAATCCCGTATTCAATTTTTTAAAACTGTTTGGTTAAATACATCAAATACAAAAATCAGTGTTTTTTTTCAATAAACAAAATGCAAATAAATTGTTTGAATATGCAAATTTGTTTATAGGACCGATTTCAGACAAAAAATTGCTTGATTCTAAAAATTTTTTGTTTGAATTAGAAAAAGTTATTTTTTCTGTGTACCACATGCCTGGGTAATGTGGGCAGACCAGGTAAGTGTGTTGTTAAAGACAACTCCAAGATTTCTGAGCGTGTTTAATACTTCAATTTTAGTATCTCCCAGAATTACGTTATTTTCAACATAAATTTTAACAGATTTTTTGGTGATAATAACACATTTTGATTTTTTAGGATTAAGGCGTAATCCATTAGCCGATGCCAAGAGAAAAATTTGGTTTAAATCGTAATTAAGTTCATTTACTTTAGAGTTAATACAATACTTGGAACTTTTCAGGTAAATTTGAATATCATCCGCGTACATTTGAACTTTTGAATTTAATTTGTTTTGGTATATCATTGAAGTAAATTGAATATAATAGTGGTCCAAGGTTCGAGCTTTGAGGGACACCTCTGACCACTCGCAGGGGTTTCGAAATAATCCCCAAATTTGAGACGCATTGCCACCTATTAGTCAAATATTTTTTTTTTTTTTTTTTCATTATTTATTTATTGAATCTTCATATATTAAATATGAACTAACAATAATTAATCAAATCTTAACCTAATGCTTTATTTTATGTCCTGCCAGTGCCAGACAAAAATTTTCTTCATCACGGGTTCTGTTCACATATGTAGGTGTTTATCGCTCATCTTAATGGGTAAGTGCTGCAGTGTCTCTTCTTCTTAGGCGAGAGTGGCCGCTATCATTTAAAATATTTCGTGCTAGTGGATTTGGGTGCAACTCTAGCCTTTTCAAATATTTTACCGCATACTTCGTAATAATAGTCCTTACCAGTGGCACATTGAGATCCTTGTGGATATTTGAGTTTTTAACATACCAAGGGGCAGCTGTAATTATTCGAAGAAGTTTATTTTGGCGCCTTTGAATTTTTTCGATATTTGAGGCCGAGGCAGTGCCCCATAGTTGAATACCGTAGCACCATATTGGCTTTAAAATAGCGTTGTAAAGTAGTAGTTTGCAGTCGAGAATAAGAACAGAATTTCTTCCAATAAGCCAGTTAATTTGAATTGCTTTTAGTTTCATTTGGGTTAATTTTGTATCTATATGGCATTTCCATGTTAAACGCCGATCTAGATGAATACCGAGATATTTGACATGCGATTGTTGAGGCACTAGTTGATTATTGATTTTAATAGGGGGACATGTTTCCCGACGCAAGGTAAATGTTATATGTACGCATTTTTGCTCATTGACCTTTATTCTCCATTGTTTAAACCACAGTTCTAGTTGAAATATATGATTCTTCAGGTATCGAGATGCTTCACGACTGTTCTCGTGTACGCTTAGAAAAGCTGTATCATCAGCAAAAGTTGAGGTTAGGGTGTGATTGTGTGTTGGCATGTCCGAGGTATATATAAGGTAAAAAAGTGGGCCCAGGAGGGACTCCAGCTTCAATTGGCTGAGGAGAACTTAAAAAATCGCCTTCTTTAATAATAAATTTTCGACCGACCAGGTAGCTTTCTAACAGCTTGCGTGTATTAACCGGTAGGTTTAGCTTCAACTTATGTAACAAGCCTACATGCCACCCTTTGTCAAAAGCTTGAGAAACATCTATGAAAAGAGCGGAGCAATATTTTCTTTCTTCAAAGGCTTTTCTTATGGCGTTTACTATCCGATGGGTTTGTTCAATTGTGCTATGCTCTCTTCTGAAGCCGAATTGATGATTGGGTATACACCCATTGTCATTTAAAATTGGGGTTAATTTTGACGCTAAGAGCTTCTCAAACAGCTTTGATATATTAGATAATAAGCTAATAGGCCTATATGACTCAACTTTTGTGTGATCTTTTCCTGGCTTTGGTATCATCGTTATTAAGGAGACCTTCCATTCTTGAAGGTAGTATTCAAGTCGTAAAATAGCATTAAAAATATAAAGAATAATTTTCTTTGCTATGCGAGGTAGCTCCAAAAGCATTTTGTTACTGATTTTATCAATACCAGGTGCCTTCTTGGTGTTTAATTCACAAATAGCCCTTTCTAATTCCCTTATCTCAAATCTTAGGGGGATAGCTGCTCTAACATTAACAGGCGGCAACTCGTGCGCTGTATCGTCAGGTATATTTTGGGTAAATACGTTTTTTCAAATGATTTACAAACAGGTTTCCTTTTTCATTATCATTTCTTGCCCAACTTCCATTCAAGTTTCTTAATGGTGGTTTCGAGATAACTGGTCTTTTGAGGTTTCTAGCTGCCCGCCATAATGAGTAGCCTGATTGTGGAGTTGCATCCAAGTCTTTAAGATATTTTTCTACGGAAGCCGTTTTCTGAGTCTGCAGTAATTTTCTTAGCCTTTTTGTACACTCTTTTAATTTATTTTTAAGTTGAGGGGATCTTTGCAATTGCCATTCTCTTCGCACTCTCCTTTTTTCATTCAAGAGGCGCTCGACATCTGCAAAATATATTTTGTTATAATTGGTTTTTTTGAGGGTTTTGCTGGAATGTTGAACAGCTAGTTTAAGATAACTGTCAAAATTGACAATAGAGAGATCCACATTTTTCGGTGTGCTAAGCGGAATATTTTCTGTGCAATGGGTACTGAGATATTTTTTATATTTTAACCAGTTTATTTGTGTAGCTGTTGTCGCTATGTAACCAGAGGGAGATACGATTCTATTGGTGTTTGTTATAGTAACTATTGTAGGTGTGTGATCAGAGGATAATTCTAACGAAGGTTCAACTTGAATCGTTTCTGTGGGGATGTTTTTAACCACTCCGAAATCGATGACATCTGGAATTTTTTGCGGATCAGCAGGCCAATATGTTGGTTGTCCGCTAGTGACGACATTTAAATTCATTTTAGAGATTGTATTATACAAAACACGACCCTTTGGTGTTATTAGTCGTGAACCCCAGAAGGTATGTTTAGCGTTATAGTCGCCAGCAGCCAGGAAACAGGGCCCCAATGACTTATAATATTTATAATATTGGCTTTCTGATATTGCAAATCTAGGTGGTGAGTATAAGGATGAGATTACTATGTTTCGATTCAGCTCTTTAATACAAATGTTCGTTGCTTGGAGATAATCTTCACGATGATCACACATCAGGTAGTGTTTGATTCGGGTTTTTATCAAAAGGGCAGAACCTCCACAAGCTCTATCTCGAGGGTCCTTGGTATCATATAGTGTATAACCATTGATTTTAAACGTATTTCTTGAGGTCAAATGAGTTTCAGAAACCATCATGACATCAATTTGTTTATTTTTAAGAAAGTATTCTAATTCATTTTTATGTTGGCGGATGCCGTTTGCGTTCCAAAAACAAATTTTTAAACAGTTCATGGTTTGTTAAGTACAGCTTGCAATAACATCGATTGCATTCTAAGGATCTCCTGCATCATATTACCCATTGTGTTTGTAAAATTATTTACTGTTTGCACTAAAGTTTCCATGGTTTTTTCTAGACGACTTAAATTAGAAACTGGAGTTTCATCATTACTTGGCGAAGCAGCTTGCATTGGCACATGGTTTGATTTTAGGACGTTAGCATAAGAGGCTCTGTTATTACTAGGCTGCGGAGCCTGAGTGTCATTAGTGTTTGCTTGATTTGGTACCTGCATTTGAGGGTGATTAGTTTTCGGTCCAGCCGACTGCTTGACGATAGTATATACAGGACATCCTCTATAATTGACAGTGTGATTGCCGCCACAGTTGCTACATTTTTTTACATTGGGGTCATTTTTAGACTTATCACACTAGACTGTACCATGTAATTCACCACATACTACGCAAACAGGGGGTAAATAGCAGTAGGCCTTAGTATGGCCAAATTCTTGGCAGTTGAGACATTGAACGGGACCATTTCTTTTGTGCGGCTCCTCTATAGTTATTCTTCTGTAGAGAATATATTTTAAATTGTAAATAGGATGCGTTTCATTTTTTTTAAGCTTAACGTCGCCAGGTTCTAGCTCCACTCGAAATATGTATACATAAATTTCACAGCCAATGAAGAAAATTTAAACATTTTAACCAGTTTAAGGCAAAGTATGTCATGGTCAACAGTATCAAACGTTTTAGAATGATCCAGTAAGACTAAAAATTAAATATCTCCGTTATCCAAATTACCCCTTATTTCCTCAACAACATCAGTAAGAGCAGTTATTCAACTGTGCATTGGTCTAAAGCCCGATTGGCCTTCTGTCAATAGATTATTTGAGTTCAAATATTCAAAAACTTGTTTCTGTATTAAGTGTTCAAAGACTTTGGAAAGATATGGCAGGATTGAGATAGGGCGATACTCTTTAACTGTCTTAGGCACGGGAATGATTTTGGCTATTTTCCATTCATTTGGGAAAGTGCTTGTGGTAACAATTGTATTAAATAAATGTGTTATAAATTGTATTATCCAAGGAAGAATAAGTTTTATAAACCTAGGATTAATGTTATCCAAGCCAGTCGCGTTAGATTTAACCTTTCTAAATCCTTCAACAACATCTAAGGGTGTAAGACATCGAAAATTAAACTCTCCAGTAGGCATATTCATTGGTTGCAGATTGTCATAAAAAGCAGCATTAGCTAAGGGCATGGGTATATTAATGAAAGATTGATTAAGAATGTAAACATCAACATCAGATACACGTCTACTTGTATTATTAATGCCAATATTACGTATTACTTGCCAGGTTTTTTTGGTATTAGCTGCATTATTAAATTTGCTTGAATAATACGTAGATTTTTCTGACCTAATTTCATTAACGACAGCTTTTCTAGCCGATCGAAATAGCTCTCGGTATTCTGTGGTTTTGTAACGTTTCCACAATTTGTATAGATCGTCACGGCGTTTTATAAGAATTTGGATTTCTGTTGTAAACCATGGACGTATTCTATTTATACCCACACCACAATAGTGGAGAGGGTATTATGCATTTGTGCTGATGTGTGTAACGCCTTAAAATATTGTCCTAGACCCACCTTAAAGTATACCGATCGTCTTAGAATCACTTTCTGAGTCGAACTAACGATGTCCGTCCGGCTGGCAGGCTGGCTGGCTGGCTGGCTAGCTGTCCATGTAACCTTGTGCGCAAAGTACAGGTCGCCATTTTGGAGATAATTTGATGAAATTTGGGTCGTAGGTTCTTATTGGCACATGGACCAAAATGGGCTGAATCTTAGGACCACGAAGGAAGATAGGGGGAAATCTCTTCCTCTCAGAAACTATCAAACCTATTTAAATGAAATTAAAAACATAGATAGAACCTTATCTATATGGACACAAAATGTATGCATTTTTTAAAAAATAGGACCACGAGGGGAGATAGGGGCAATTTCTGCCTCTCAAACCGATTTTAATGAAATTTAAAACATAGATAGATCCATATCCATAGGGACACATTAGCTATACAGTTTTTAAAAAAAAGGACCACAAGGGGAGGCAGGGGGCAATTTCTGCCTCTCACAAACTTTCAAACCGATTTTCATGAAGTTTATAAACATAGATAAATCTATATTTATATGGACACATAAGCATGATGTGGTTTTAAATACTGTGGTGTAGGGTATCATATGGTCGGGCTTAACCGACTATACTTTCTTACTTGTTTTTATTGTTCTTGTTCTCATAGGCACATGTTTATCAAATATTTTCATAATTAGCCCATTGAGTAATACTATTTGCTCGTTAGCTGACGGTAGGTAGTAAATTTGATTCCATGGAGTATTTAAAATGTCTGCTTCTAATGCCATAAAGTTCAAATTTTTTAAATCACGAAAGTTGTACGATTGCGGGATGTTATTAGTACCAAGGTGATATGATGCATAAATTAAGTAGTGTTTTGAGAAAGCCGGAGCTGCCAGTTGATCGTAGTGTAGAATTTTCCATATATTATTTACAAAAAATACGTCAAGTAAAGTGCTTTTTTGTTGCTTGTGAAATGTGTTGGCCTTGAGTTGTTTGCAGGAAATAAATGAAAGGAACGCATGGTAGAAATTAAACTACTTTCAGCTAGCAGGTTGCAGTTAAAGTCACCAGCAATAATTATTTCCTCATACGAAACTGATTAAAGCTCCAACTGGGCCCTAAGTTTGTCAAATTTTATATTTTTATCTGGTCTATAACCACACCCAAGCAATAACTTAGAGCCATTATGATAAACATCAACAAATACAAATTCAACTTCATTTGTTTCATTAACAGAACTATTTGCCTTGCATGTAATATTATCACGTACGTATATTGCAACTCCTCCAGCATGTTTGCGTCTGTCAGATCGAAAAAGACGGTATCCTTTTAATCCATATATAATGTCAATTATCTCACTTGAGAACCATGTTTCAGAAACACATACTGCTTCAATGCCAGAGTTTTCAAACAGAAAACGAAATTCTTCCAATTTATTTCCTAAGCTTTGAGCATTGATATGACAGATATTGAAACCTTGATTTTGTTTGGCTAGTATTCGGATCATGTTAAAATTTCCATCCCTAGAACCAAATTGTTCATACATATTGTGTGTCATATTGGTACGCAACGCAACTAAATATATATTTATTAGTATTAGGCAATAAAAGATTAATACAATTTATAGTCAAATTAAGCATTAAAATAATTATTAAACATACACAGAAAAAATTATTTTTCCAATTCAAACAAAAAATTTGTAGAATCAAAAAATTTTTTGTCTGAAATCGGTCCTATAAACAAATTTGCATATTCAAACAATTTATTTGCATTTCGTTTATTGAAAAAAACACTGATATTTTCAAAAAAAATAATTTAACTGAATCAAACAAAAAGTTTACTGAAATTCATATACCTACTAAATTTCAAAATAAAAAAAAAAAGTTTTTGCACAAGCAATGACGCGCACACAAGTAAGCACTGTATGAGAAGATGACGGCAGAGCAGAGCCGCCGGCTGGCTTTGAGACACATTTTTTTTGTTGGAATAATTTTTGAACGAAGTCTTATTTATATACACAACACAATGTTTTTCTTTATCACTCTCTGTTGCTGTATCCTTTCCTTTGCTAAAGAAGAAATGTAACCAAAAACGGCAGCAGACCGACTCGATATGTTTTTCGCCATCATTCTATTTTTGTATTTGATGTATTTAAGTAAACAGTTTGAAAAAATTGAATACGGGATTTTGGTTCTTGTAATGTTGTTTCTGCTATTGTTTTTCTTATAGTTGCACTTTTTAAAGCGCCCAAGAATAGACTGTGTGTGTTTTTTGTTGTTGTTCTTATATTTCACATAAAGAAGTGTTGCTTACGATCAAATAAAAAAATGCAAAAAGACGACAACATTAAAGAGCGTTAAATATTTCATACAAAATTATGAAAATTTGACACGAATAGCGCATTTATTATATTTTTGAAGAGTTGTCCACATTTTTGTTGGTTAAATAAAAATCAAACAAAAATATTGTTTGAATCAGTAAAAAAATTTATAGAAATTAAAAAAATTTTCAAACAAGCGTTTGTTTGAATAGAAGAGGTTCATCAGATTCCATTTTTCTTACGTATACAAGTCCTCGATGTGTAAAAGTTGATTGTAATTTATTATTTTTCCTCAAGTTTAATGCAGCCTTAAATATTTCGTGGTTATGAGGCGTCAAATTCTCGTTGACGTAGATAGGCTCATTGCTGTCGAAACCAGCATGTTGAAGGCGAACCATTGTATTATTTTGTCGCTTAAAATTTGATATAGACTTAAGAAGGAAATTTTTATCAAATGGTGATTTAAGCTTAGCAATTATTACTACATCTCTCGGAGAATACGGTTTATTATTCTTTTAAATTTTCTTTAGTCTATAAATATTATCTAGTTCGGGTGTTTGATTTCTAATTGACTCACATATATTATTAAAAATTTTGCTTTAGTTTTCATTTTCATAGCTGGGTATTCCAGAGATTCGAATACTTCCAGCAACCACAGAATTCTCTTGTTTCAGCAATTTTTTCTTCAGCAGAATAATATCATCCTTTATTTCAGCAACATCCAAACTTTTATTTTCAAGGTTAATAACCCTTCCCCTCTCTTTCCTTCCCGACCCCCTTTAGTGTTTGCTTCCCGATATTTTTTCCGAACATACCAACCCCCATTCACCATGCTTTAAGGGGCTCTAAAACAAAGTTTAGAATTTCATGAAATTGTTAAAATTTGACCTCCACAGCTTTTAGGATAGACAAGTTAAACATATGACCGAACTCCACTTATTTTCCATCCATGACATTTGTTTTTAACAAACCTTCCCGCTTTCTCCAATTATATTTGACCCGATTAGGAGCATTCAAGTTGCTGCATGGGCCAAATTTAAGAATTTTATTGGCACCCTAAATTCTGGTGATAAGGGGGAACTTTGTTTAGGAAAATCTTTAGAATAACAAGCTTATGGTAGCCGGTTATTACCCCCGAAGGGTGGGACTCCTTGGCTGTAATGAGACTTTTTCTTCAATATAAAGGGTGATTAGATTTAAAGGGCCGATGTTGAATGTGAACCACACCTAAACGTCTGGTTGTTTTCTCCATTTCATTTGACATTTGACATGGAAAGATACACAATCGAGCAACGCGTTAAAGTTATTCAGGCTTATTATGAAAATGGGCGTTCATTCATATCGTGCACTTCGTTATTTTTTTCCTTCAATTTAATCGTCCAAATGTGCGTACAATCGGAAAAAACATGCAACAATTTGAGCAAACCGGGTCTGTAGGAGATGTGAAAACACCAGTGCCTGCTCGTACAGCTCGTATTGCAGAAAATATTGCTGCTGTTCACGATAGTGTGGCTGAAGAGCCGTCAAACTAAACTCGTCATCGTGCCCAGCAATTGCAACACTCACGCTCGTCGTTGATGAATATTATGCATAGAGATTTGCATTTACACGCTTACAAGGTGCAATTGACTTAAGAATTAAAGCCTCTTGACCATTCCAAACGTCGTCAATGGTCAGAATGGTGGCAAGAAATGGCAACAGTGGATGATCAATTTGCGAAGAAAATCATCTTCAGTGAAAAGGCACATTTTCACCTCAGTGGATTCGTCAATAAGCAGAAGTGCCGCATTTAGGCGAATGATAATCCAAGAGTGATTGTCGAAAAACCAATGCACCCACAAAGAGTGACTGTTTGGTGCGGTTTATGGGCTGTCGGCATCATCGGGCCGTATTTTTTCCAAAATGAGGCCGGTCAGGCAGTAACTGTGAATGGTGTTCGCTATTGCGAGATAATAACGGACATCTTGTAGCCAGCAATTGAGGATATGCCCCTGGACGATATGTGGTTTCAACAGGATGATGCCACTTGCCACGCAGCCAACGATCCAATGGCTCTTTTGCGCGAAAAAATCAATGGCCGTGTACACGGTGGCAATATCAATTGGCCGCCAAGATCATGTCATTTGACACCGTTGGACTTCTTTCTTTGGGAATATTTGAAAGAAAAGGTGTACGTCGATAAGCCAGCAACAATTCAAGAGCTAAAGGATGGTGTGCCGCCGAGGCCATTTGGCCGATATTTAGTAACATAGATAACTGAACCATACCAATATTATCATAATAAAAAAGAAATTACAATAATTTCCTTTTTATATTTTATTTCTGGTCTGTATTGTAAACGTTTGTATGGACACCCCCTTAAGGAATGGAGATTGCAGGTACACAGAAAAAATTATTGCCGAATTATTTTCAAACAAACGCTTGTTTGAAAATTTTTTTAATTTCTATACATTTTATTACTGATTCAAACAATATTTTTGTTTGATTTTTATTTAACCAACAAAAATGTGGACAACTCTTAAAAATATAATAAACGCGTTATTCGTGTCAAGTTTTCATAATTTTGTATGAAATATTTAACGCTCTTTAATGTTGTCGCCTTTTTGCATTTTTTTTATTTGATCGTAAGCAACACTTCTTTATGTGAAATATAAGAACAACAACAAAAAACACACACAGTCTATTTTTGGACGCTTTAGAAAAGTGCAACTATAAGAAAAACAATAGCAGAAACAACATTTCAAGAAACAAAATCCCGTATTCAATTTTTTAAAACTGTTTGGTTAAAAACATCAAATACAAAAATAGAATGATGACGAAAAACATATCGAGTCGGTCTGCTGCCGTTTTTGGTTACATTTTAGCAAAGGAAAGGATACAGCAACAGAGAGTGATAAAGAAAAACATTGTGTTGTGTGTATAAATAAGACTTCGTTCAAAAATAATTCTAACAAAAAAAATGTGTCTCAAAGCCAGCCGGCGGCTCTGCTCTGCCGTCATCTTCTCATACAGTGCTTACTTGTGTGCGCGTCATTGCTTGTGCACAAACTTTTTTTTTTGAAATTTAGTATATGAACTTCAGTAAACTTTTTGTTTGATTCAGTTAAATTATTTGTTTGAAAAAATCAGTGTTTTTTTCAATAAACAAAATGCAAATAAATTGTTTGAATATGCAAATTTGTTTATAGGACCGATTTCAGACAAAAAATTGTTTGATTCTACAAATTTTTTGTTGTGAACAAAATATTATATTGGTTCGGTCACACGTTTGACACGTCTAATGGCATCCTAGGAGCTAAGTTGGCTATTTTTGCAATTTTAATTTAATTTTTATAAGATGTCTCTTGAGGAAAAGAGATAGGGGGTTAGTACATTTGTTCAGGAAAAATGTCTAGAAGGAAGAAATTTAAGGAGACCGGTCCTTAATTTTACCTCCTTAAGATTGATTCTGCGACAGTTGTGGAGCTCTTTTTTTTTGTAACTGTGAGCTCGATGAGTGTCCACAAATCCTTGTCCTTGATTCTAATAATATTCAATATGATAAATAATCTATTTTTGTAAAACTAATTTATGCTAAACTCCGTGAAAACATTTATACGAATGCCAAGCGAACTCCTTAACAGAGTTGAAACAATAGAAAACATTGGTAAGTATTAAACAATAACAATATAATTTTTCTAGCATCGCTGAACCATTTTATAAATTATAAGAAAAACTTTTAAAAGGATTAATAACAAAAACCTCAAATTTGCTTATATACATAAATATTTTAAAATTTATTGGGTTTATTTTTTTTTTTACCAATTTGATTTTAAAATCACACAGATTGAGCCAACTTCATCTGACTGACTGATATATTGCAGCCGTTGTGATGCATAAGTATTACAAAATTTTGTTATATTGTTTAAATATTACCTGCAGCAATAACAAAAAAAAAAAAAAAAAACAATATAAAACATTTAAAAAATAAGCAAATAAGAAACTATATTCGGTCAATCCTGATCATATAATTGAAAACAAATTTTAGAGAGTGTACTCTTTTTGGGACCCATGGGCATTCGTGGATCCGCCTAAATGTTCCTTGTGCCGAATATTATTTAGATATCTTCATTTATAAAATGTATGACAGCTCTCATCTATCTCAGAGCATTTCCCTAAAAAATTCATCTGACATCCAAACAGCTGGCGACCGCCTTACGGATGTCTTCGATTCTGCTGCAAGAAATGCAACCCCAATCAAGCGTAAAATAAAGCGTGGTCCGCAATTCACATCTGTGGATATAGAGACCCTTGGCAGGAAAAAAAGGAAGTTGAGAAGAGAATGGCAAAATAATCGTTCCCCAACCATCAAGGCCCAACTGCGGTTATGCCAGGCAACTCTACGCAACAAACTGAAACACGACTCTGCAGTAGAAGGCTATATAAACAGCCTAGATGCCACAAAAACTCCAATTACAGCTTATGGAAGGCTGTAAGACATATGCAATGCCTTATAACCCACGAATCTCCACTAAGACTGGAAAACCGTACCTGGACCAAAAACACAAATGAAAAAATAAATGGCTTTCCAATCTACTTTGAGAAAGTTTTCACGCCCCATGATGCTGATACTTGTTCCTGTCGTCCAATTATTCCTGATACAGTTAACGGTCCAATAAAATTTAAATCAACCCAAGTAAAATCAGCGATAGAAAATGTCAACATTAAAAAATCTCCCGGTCCTGACCGCATCACAGGCTTAATGATAAGAAACTTACCTACGTCTGCTTCAAGAATCTTGCTGCTCATCTTTAATGCGATATTACGAGTTGGCTACTTCACATCCTCTTGGAAGACCTCTACAATTGTTATGATTCCTAAGCCAGGAAAAGACGCTAGTCAAATTACGTCGTACAGACCAATCAGCCTACTATCAATATTATCAAAGCTATTCGAAAAAATATTCCTTTTAAGTGTAACTCCCTATCTAACTGAACACACAATCATTCCGGATCATCAGTTCGGATTCTGAGCAAGGCATGGTACAATCGAACAAGTGCATAGAATTGTTACCCAAATTAGATCAGCGTTTGAGAGAAAGGAATATTGCTCAGCACTGTTTATAGACATTTCCCAAGCATTCGACAAAGCTTGGCATGATGGGCTGATCATAAAAATAACACTCACAAACTCCTTGAGAGCTATTTAACTGGCAGAACATTCATGGTTAGATCAAAAAAGCAATACTCCCCCACCAAGAAAATATCAGCTGGTGTCCCCCAAGGCAGCATATTAGGGCCGTTACTGTATATAATATATACAGCTGATATGCCAACAAGCCCGAGCAGACATATTTCTATGTTTGCAGACGACACAGCATTTATTAGTGTTAATCAGGACCCAAAAGTTGCATCGCAGCATTTACAGTCCCACATCAATGAACTAGAAGCCTGTCTAGAAAAATGGAAAATAAAGGTTAACCCGGCTAAATGTGCTCACTTAACTTTCACGCTCAGAAGACAAACGTGCCCAGCTGTTAAAATAAATAACATCACTGTTCCGGTAGAAAACCATGTTAAGTACTTGGGAATTCATATAGATAGACGCCTGACCTGGTCTCGTCATATTGAAGCGAAAATAGCGGCTGTGAAACTTAAAGCAGCTCAACTACATTGGCTAATCGGTCGAAACTCAAACTTATCCTTAGACAAGTAAGGAAGTATAGTCGGTCAAGCCCGACCATATGATACCCTACACCACAGTATTTAAAAACACATCAAGCTTATGTGTCCATATAAATATAGATTTATCTAAGTTTATAAACTTCATGAAAATCGGTTTGAAAGTTTGTGAGAGGCAGAAATTGCCCCCTACCTCCCGTTGTGGTCCTATTTTTGAAAAACTGTATAGCTAATGTGTCCATATAGATATGGATCTATCTATGTTTTAAATTTCATTAAAATCGGGTTGAGAGGCAGAAATTGCCCCTATCTCCCCTCGTGGTCCTATTTTTTAAAAAATGCATACATTTTGTGTCCGTATAGACATGGTTCTATCTATGTTTTAAATTTCATTGAAATCGGTTTGATAGTTTCTGAGAGGAAGAAATTTCCCCCTATCTTCCCTCGTGGTCCTACGATTCGACCCATTTTCAATAGGCTTGGTCCTTGTGCCAATAAAAATCTATGACCCAAATTTCATCAAATTATCTCCAAAATTGCGACCTGTACTTTGCGCACAAGGTTACATGGACAGCCAGCCAGCCTGCCAGCCAGCCTGCCAGCCAGCCGGACGGACATCGTTAGTTCGACTCAGAAAGTGATTCTAAGACGATCGGTATACTTTAAGGTGGGTCTAGGACCAATATTTTAAGGCGTTACACACATCAGCACAAATGCATAATACCCTCTCCACTATTGTGGTGTGGGTATAACAACAAAGTTCTCTTACACACAATTATGGGGTACTGCATGCGCATCAAACATCCAGAAGCTACAAAGAAGACAGTCTAGGATATTACGGCAAATTGTCTGCGCCCCATGGTATATACGCAATGACATCAACCAGATCTTAACATCGCTACCATCCAGGAAGAAATTAAAAAGTATTCAGTCAAATACATAGATAAACTAATGGATAAACTAAACTACCTCGCTCGGGATCTAATTAAGTTCGATGGTCACCGGAGGCTGAAAAGATCCGACATTTTGAGCCTAGCAGGCTTTTTAGACACTTGAATGCAATTAATTAGCGGTTACATTGGTAACGGCTAACAAATACAAACAAGAATTAGGATTAAATACATGTTGTAATTTTCGACAAGAAAGATTCAATAAAAAAAAAAATTTCATTTATATGAGATTTCCTTGCCCTTGATTTAAGTTATGGGGCCTGCGCGTTTCTTCTCCACATGTTCCTAGGGTGACCCACTCTTCTAATTCCCTAAAGATTAAATTCAAGGGATTTTCTGTTTATATCATCTGATTTTCGCAAAGTAAGTAACCTAAGCATCTATATTTATGTATTTTAATCTCGTGTTCAATAGGAGGCTGTTGTGTTCTAAGCCATAGTTCAGACTTTGAGATTGTTTGTGGCCAAAATATTTTAAGGATTCGGCGAAGACATTTGTTAGCAAGCACTTACAGTTTTAGCGCGTCAAGATTTGTCAAATTCTGAGTTTCCGAGCCGTAAAAGCACTGACTTTATATTGCTATAAAATACTTTAATTTTGTTATGAATTGCAATGTTTGATGATCTCTAGAGCTTATTTAAAATTCCAAATGTCTAGTTCGCCTCCGATCATCCGCAGGAGATACATTAACACTGCATTGCATTCCATATAGCAAAGTGATTGATAGAGTCGAATGCTCCTTGAAAACCTATAAATATTAGGTAACTATTTGCTTGCCATTCCACTGTTCATTAATTATTCGTGTGTGTGTGATCGTTGCATGATCGGTTTGACATAAAACCAGCCGGTTCATTTCTTTACATGCGATTATAGTTTGCTCCAAATTTAATAGAAATATCAACACAATAAGATGGCACAAAGACTCTTTTTCGGAAAAAAGCTTGAATGGAGGCTTTGTAAAATTATGTACTATTTCTTACCATTTTTAACAAGCTTGCTCCTTGTGACAATTAAAGCAAATGTACTGATATTTATCAAAATACCTCCAAAACTGCGACCTGTACTTTGCGCACAAGTTTTACTGGTATAGAAAAACCAGCCAGCCAGACGGACAGGCAGACATCTTGATATCGATTCAAAATGATTCTAAGTCGATCGGTATACTAAAAGGTCGGTCTATGACCAAGATTTTAATGTGTTACAAACATCAGCTTAAGCCCGTAATACCGTCTCCACTATAATGGTGCATTTTTTTTTAAAAAGAAACAAAAGATTTAAGAAAGGAACTCTTAGAAGTCTTAAATGTTCGTTAAAAACAGAAAGACTTACATCGGTATTCATAAACGATTATTAAATTTAACATACGTTTATTAAGGATAATTTTCATAGTAAAATTGTTCTTTAAACCTTTATTAAATTTAAAAAAATTTTATGAAAACAGGCATTAAGAAACAAACTTAAAGTAAGCGACTTTGATTTTATGTAAAAATAAATTTTAAAAAATTTCACAAAGAAATTTTATTACACTTTTTTGAATATTTTTTATTAATTTTTTTAATTCTTAAACCAAAATTTAAAATTGCTTAGGCCGGGTTATTGAGATGTGAATTAAGCTTAAACTAAGTTTAACTTAGTCTGAAACTCAGATTTTTTTTTTATTATTTTATTAAAGACCAACATTTAAAGCATAACTAAGTTGTTCCTTCAAAATTGTGTGCACAAACTTGGTAATGGCGGCAAAAATTTTCTTTTCAGATTAACTAAACGTAGTTTAACTAAGATCTCGAAAATCCAGCCTTAGAAAGTACAACGATTTTGGAAAATATGTATATTTCATTTATTATATTACATTTTTGAAGAGTTGTCCACATTTTTGTTGGTTAAATAAAAATCAAACAAAAATATTGTTTGAATCAGTAAAAAAATTTAAAGAAATTAAAAAAATTTTCAAACAAGCGTTTGTTTGAATAGAAGAGGTTCATCAGATTCCATTTTTCTTACGTATACAAGTCCTCGATGTGTAAAAGTTGATTGTAATTTATTATTTTTCCTCAAGTTTAATGCAGCCTTAAATATTTCGTGGTTATGAGGCGTCAAATTCTCGTTGACGTAGATAGGCTCATTGCTGTCGAAACCAGCATATTGAAGGCGAACCATTGTATTATTTTGTCGCTTAAAATTTGATATAGACTTAAGAAGGAAATTTTTATCAAATGGTGATTTAAGCTTAGCAATTATTACTACATCCCTCGGAGAATACGGTTTATTATTCTTTTAAATTTTCTTTAGTCTATAAATATTATCTAGTTCGGGTGTTTGATTTCTAATTGACTCACATATATTATTAAAAATTTTGCTTTAGTTTTCATTTTCATAGCTGGGTATTCCAGAGATTCGAATACTTCCAGCAACCACAGAATTCTCTTGTTTCAGCAATTTTTTCTTCAGCAGAATAATATCATCCTTTATTTCAGCAACATCCAAACTTTTATTTTCAAGGTTAATAACCCTTCCCCTCTCTTTCCTTCCCGACCCCCTTTAGTGTTTGCTTCCCGATATTTTTTCCGAACATACCAACCCCCATTCACCATGCTTTAAGGGGCTCTAAAACAAAGTTTAGAATTTCATGAAATTGTTAAAATTTGACCTCCACAGCTTTTAGGATAGACAAGTTAAACATATGACCGAACTCCACTTATTTTCCATCCATGACATTTGTTTTTAACAAACCTTCCCGCTTTCTCCAATTATATTTGACCCGATTAGGAGCATTCAAGTTGCTGCATGGGCCAAATTTAAGAATTTTATTGGCACCCTAAATTCTGGTGATAAGGGGGAACTTTGTTTAGGAAAATCTTTAGAATAACAAGCTTATGGTAGCCGGTTATTACCCCCGAAGGGTGGGACTCCTTGGCTGTAATGAGACTTTTTCTTCAATATAAAGGGTGATTAGATTTAAAGGGCCGATGTTGAATGTGAACCACACCTAAACGTCTGGTTGTTTTCTCCATTTCATTTGACATTTGACATGGAAAGATACACAATCGAGCAACGCGTTAAAGTTATTCAGGCTTATTATGAAAATGGGCGTTCATTCATATCGTGCACTTCGTTATTTTTTTCCTTCAATTTAATCGTCCAAATGTGCGTACAATCGGAAAAAACATGCAACAATTTGAGCAAACCGGGTCTGTAGGAGATGTGAAAACACCAGTGCCTGCTCGTACAGCTCGTATTGCAGAAAATATTGCTGCTGTTCACGATAGTGTGGCTGAAGAGCCGTCAAACTAAACTCGTCATCGTGCCCAGCAATTGCAACACTCACGCTCGTCGTTGATGAATATTATGCATAGAGATTTGCATTTACACGCTTACAAGGTGCAATTGACTTAAGAATTAAAGCCTCTTGACCATTCCAAACGTCGTCAATGGTCAGAATGGTGGCAAGAAATGGCAACAGTGGATGATCAATTTGCGAAGAAAATCATCTTCAGTGAAAAGGCACATTTTCACCTCAGTGGATTCGTCAATAAGCAGAAGTGCCGCATTTAGGCGAATGATAATCCAAGAGTGATTGTCGAAAAACCAATGCACCCACAAAGAGTGACTGTTTGGTGCGGTTTATGGGCTGTCGGCATCATCGGGCCGTATTTTTCCAAAATGAGGCCGGTCAGGCAGTAACTGTGAATGGTGTTCGCTATTGCGAGATAATAACGGACATCTTGTAGCCAGCAATTGAGGATATGCCCCTGGACGATATGTGGTTTCAACAGGATGATGCCACTTGCCACGCAGCCAACGATCCAATGGCTCTTTTGCGCGAAAAAATCAATGGCCGTGTACACGGTGGCAATATCAATTGGCCGCCAAGATCATGTCATTTGACACCGTTGGACTTCTTTCTTTGGGAATATTTGAAAGAAAAGGTGTACGTCGATAAGCCAGCAACAATTCAAGAGCTAAAGGATGGTGTGCCGCCGAGGCCATTTGGCCGATATTTAGTAACATAGATAACTGAACCATACCAATATTATCATAATAAAAAGAAATTACAATAATTTCCTTTTTATATTTTATTTCTGGTCTGTATTGTAAACGTTTGTATGGACACCCCCTTAAGGAATGGAGATTGCAGGTACACAGAAAAAATTATTGCCGAATTATTTTCAAACAAACGCTTGTTTGAAAATTTTTTTAATTTCTATACATTTTATTACTGATTCAAACAATATTTTTGTTTGATTTTTATTTAACCAACAAAAATGTGGACAACTCTTAAAAATATAATAAACGCGTTATTCGTGTCAAGTTTTCATAATTTTGTATGAAATATTTAACGCTCTTTAATGTTGTCGCCTTTTTGCATTTTTTTTATTTGATCGTAAGCAACACTTCTTTATGTGAAATATAAGAACAACAACAAAAAACACACACAGTCTATTTTTGGACGCTTTAGAAAAGTGCAACTATAAGAAAAACAATAGCAGAAACAACATTTCAAGAAACAAAATCCCGTATTCAATTTTTTAAAACTGTTTGGTTAAAAACATCAAATACAAAAATAGAATGATGACGAAAAACATATCGAGTCGGTCTGCTGCCGTTTTTGGTTACATTTTAGCAAAGGAAAGGATACAGCAACAGAGAGTGATAAAGAAAAACATTGTGTTGTGTGTATAAATAAGACTTCGTTCAAAAATAATTCTAACAAAAAAAATGTGTCTCAAAGCCAGCCGGCGGCTCTGCTCTGCCGTCATCTTCTCATACAGTGCTTACTTGTGTGCGCGTCATTGCTTGTGCACAAACTTTTTTTTTTGAAATTTAGTATATGAACTTCAGTAAACTTTTTGTTTGATTCAGTTAAATTATTTGTTTGAAAAAATCAGTGTTTTTTTCAATAAACAAAATGCAAATAAATTGTTTGAATATGCAAATTTGTTTATAGGACCGATTTCAGACAAAAAATTGTTTGATTCTACAAATTTTTTGTTGTGAACAAAATATTATATTGGTTCGGTCACACGTTTGACACGTCTAATGGCATCCTAGGAGCTAAGTTGGCTATTTTTGCAATTTTAATTTAATTTTTATAAGATGTCTCTTGAGGAAAAGAGATAGGGGGTTAGTACATTTGTTCAGGAAAAATGTCTAGAAGGAAGAAATTTAAGGAGACCGGTCCTTAATTTTACCTCCTTAAGATTGATTCTGCGACAGTTGTGGAGCTCTTTTTTTTTGTAACTGTGAGCTCGATGAGTGTCCACAAATCCTTGTCCTTGATTCTAATAATATTCAATATGATAAATAATCTATTTTTGTAAAACTAATTTATGCTAAACTCCGTGAAAACATTTATACGAATGCCAAGCGAACTCCTTAACAGAGTTGAAACAATAGAAAACATTGGTAAGTATTAAACAATAACAATATAATTTTTCTAGCATCGCTGAACCATTTTATAAATTATAAGAAAAACTTTTAAAAGGATTAATAACAAAAACCTCAAATTTGCTTATATACATAAATATTTTAAAATTTATTGGGTTTATTTTTTTTTTTACCAATTTGATTTTAAAATCACACAGATTGAGCCAACTTCATCTGACTGACTGATATATTGCAGCCGTTGTGATGCATAAGTATTACAAAATTTTGTTATATTGTTTAAATATTACCTGCAGCAATAACAAAAAAAAAAAAAAAAACAATATAAAACATTTAAAAAATAAGCAAATAAGAAACTATATTCGGTCAATCCTGATCATATAATTGAAAACAAATTTTAGAGAGTGTACTCTTTTTGGGACCC
Organism: Pollenia angustigena; assembly: GCA_930367215.1. NCBI lineage: Eukaryota > Metazoa > Arthropoda > Insecta > Diptera > Polleniidae > Pollenia > Pollenia angustigena. The sequence goes on along the minus strand of OV884056.1, from coordinate 93,208,460 downwards.
ATGGGCATTCGTGGATCCGCCTAAATGTTCCTTGTGCCGAATATTATTTAGATATCTTCATTTATAAAATGTATGACAGCTCTCATCTATCTCAGAGCATTTCCCTAAAAAATTCATCTGACATCCAAACAGCTGGCGACCGCCTTACGGATGTCTTCGATTCTGCTGCAAGAAATGCAACCCCAATCAAGCGTAAAATAAAGCGTGGTCCGCAATTCACATCTGTGGATATAGAGACCCTTGGCAGGAAAAAAAGGAAGTTGAGAAGAGAATGGCAAAATAATCGTTCCCCAACCATCAAGGCCCAACTGCGGTTATGCCAGGCAACTCTACGCAACAAACTGAAACACGACTCTGCAGTAGAAGGCTATATAAACAGCCTAGATGCCACAAAAACTCCAATTACAGCTTATGGAAGGCTGTAAGACATATGCAATGCCTTATAACCCACGAATCTCCACTAAGACTGGAAAACCGTACCTGGACCAAAAACACAAATGAAAAAATAAATGGCTTTCCAATCTACTTTGAGAAAGTTTTCACGCCCCATGATGCTGATACTTGTTCCTGTCGTCCAATTATTCCTGATACAGTTAACGGTCCAATAAAATTTAAATCAACCCAAGTAAAATCAGCGATAGAAAATGTCAACATTAAAAAATCTCCCGGTCCTGACCGCATCACAGGCTTAATGATAAGAAACTTACCTACGTCTGCTTCAAGAATCTTGCTGCTCATCTTTAATGCGATATTACGAGTTGGCTACTTCACATCCTCTTGGAAGACCTCTACAATTGTTATGATTCCTAAGCCAGGAAAAGACGCTAGTCAAATTACGTCGTACAGACCAATCAGCCTACTATCAATATTATCAAAGCTATTCGAAAAAATATTCCTTTTAAGTGTAACTCCCTATCTAACTGAACACACAATCATTCCGGATCATCAGTTCGGATTCTGAGCAAGGCATGGTACAATCGAACAAGTGCATAGAATTGTTACCCAAATTAGATCAGCGTTTGAGAGAAAGGAATATTGCTCAGCACTGTTTATAGACATTTCCCAAGCATTCGACAAAGCTTGGCATGATGGGCTGATCATAAAAATAACACTCACAAACTCCTTGAGAGCTATTTAACTGGCAGAACATTCATGGTTAGATCAAAAAAGCAATACTCCCCCACCAAGAAAATATCAGCTGGTGTCCCCCAAGGCAGCATATTAGGGCCGTTACTGTATATAATATATACAGCTGATATGCCAACAAGCCCGAGCAGACATATTTCTATGTTTGCAGACGACACAGCATTTATTAGTGTTAATCAGGACCCAAAAGTTGCATCGCAGCATTTACAGTCCCACATCAATGAACTAGAAGCCTGTCTAGAAAAATGGAAAATAAAGGTTAACCCGGCTAAATGTGCTCACTTAACTTTCACGCTCAGAAGACAAACGTGCCCAGCTGTTAAAATAAATAACATCACTGTTCCGGTAGAAAACCATGTTAAGTACTTGGGAATTCATATAGATAGACGCCTGACCTGGTCTCGTCATATTGAAGCGAAAATAGCGGCTGTGAAACTTAAAGCAGCTCAACTACATTGGCTAATCGGTCGAAACTCAAACTTATCCTTAGACAAGTAAGGAAGTATAGTCGGTCAAGCCCGACCATATGATACCCTACACCACAGTATTTAAAAACACATCAAGCTTATGTGTCCATATAAATATAGATTTATCTAAGTTTATAAACTTCATGAAAATCGGTTTGAAAGTTTGTGAGAGGCAGAAATTGCCCCCTACCTCCCGTTGTGGTCCTATTTTTGAAAAACTGTATAGCTAATGTGTCCATATAGATATGGATCTATCTATGTTTTAAATTTCATTAAAATCGGGTTGAGAGGCAGAAATTGCCCCTATCTCCCCTCGTGGTCCTATTTTTTAAAAAATGCATACATTTTGTGTCCGTATAGACATGGTTCTATCTATGTTTTAAATTTCATTGAAATCGGTTTGATAGTTTCTGAGAGGAAGAAATTTCCCCCTATCTTCCCTCGTGGTCCTACGATTCGACCCATTTTCAATAGGCTTGGTCCTTGTGCCAATAAAAATCTATGACCCAAATTTCATCAAATTATCTCCAAAATTGCGACCTGTACTTTGCGCACAAGGTTACATGGACAGCCAGCCAGCCTGCCAGCCAGCCTGCCAGCCAGCCGGACGGACATCGTTAGTTCGACTCAGAAAGTGATTCTAAGACGATCGGTATACTTTAAGGTGGGTCTAGGACCAATATTTTAAGGCGTTACACACATCAGCACAAATGCATAATACCCTCTCCACTATTGTGGTGTGGGTATAACAACAAAGTTCTCTTACACACAATTATGGGGTACTGCATGCGCATCAAACATCCAGAAGCTACAAAGAAGACAGTCTAGGATATTACGGCAAATTGTCTGCGCCCCATGGTATATACGCAATGACATCAACCAGATCTTAACATCGCTACCATCCAGGAAGAAATTAAAAAGTATTCAGTCAAATACATAGATAAACTAATGGATAAACTAAACTACCTCGCTCGGGATCTAATTAAGTTCGATGGTCACCGGAGGCTGAAAAGATCCGACATTTTGAGCCTAGCAGGCTTTTTAGACACTTGAATGCAATTAATTAGCGGTTACATTGGTAACGGCTAACAAATACAAACAAGAATTAGGATTAAATACATGTTGTAATTTTCGACAAGAAAGATTCAATAAAAAAAAAAATTTCATTTATATGAGATTTCCTTGCCCTTGATTTAAGTTATGGGGCCTGCGCGTTTCTTCTCCACATGTTCCTAGGGTGACCCACTCTTCTAATTCCCTAAAGATTAAATTCAAGGGATTTTCTGTTTATATCATCTGATTTTCGCAAAGTAAGTAACCTAAGCATCTATATTTATGTATTTTAATCTCGTGTTCAATAGGAGGCTGTTGTGTTCTAAGCCATAGTTCAGACTTTGAGATTGTTTGTGGCCAAAATATTTTAAGGATTCGGCGAAGACATTTGTTAGCAAGCACTTACAGTTTTAGCGCGTCAAGATTTGTCAAATTCTGAGTTTCCGAGCCGTAAAAGCACTGACTTTATATTGCTATAAAATACTTTAATTTTGTTATGAATTGCAATGTTTGATGATCTCTAGAGCTTATTTAAAATTCCAAATGTCTAGTTCGCCTCCGATCATCCGCAGGAGATACATTAACACTGCATTGCATTCCATATAGCAAAGTGATTGATAGAGTCGAATGCTCCTTGAAAACCTATAAATATTAGGTAACTATTTGCTTGCCATTCCACTGTTCATTAATTATTCGTGTGTGTGTGATCGTTGCATGATCGGTTTGACATAAAACCAGCCGGTTCATTTCTTTACATGCGATTATAGTTTGCTCCAAATTTAATAGAAATATCAACACAATCAGATGGCACAAAGACTCTTTTTCGGAAAAAAGCTTGAATGGAGGCTTTGTAAAATTATGTACTATTTCTTACCATTTTTAACAAGCTTGCTCCTTGTGACAATTAAAGCAAATGTACTGATATTTATCAAAATACCTCCAAAACTGCGACCTGTACTTTGCGCACAAGTTTTACTGGTATAGAAAAACCAGCCAGCCAGACGGACAGGCAGACATCTTGATATCGATTCAAAATGATTCTAAGTCGATCGGTATACTAAAAGGTCGGTCTATGACCAAGATTTTAATGTGTTACAAACATCAGCTTAAGCCCGTAATACCGTCTCCACTATAATGGTGCATTTTTTTTTAAAAAGAAACAAAAGATTTAAGAAAGGAACTCTTAGAAGTCTTAAATGTTCGTTAAAAACAGAAAGACTTACCCCGGTATTCATAAACGATTATTAAATTTAACATACGTTTATTAAGGATAATTTTCATAGTAAAATTGTTCTTTAAACCTTTATTAAATTTAAAAAAATTTTATGAAAACAGGCATTAAGAAACAAACTTAAAGTAAGCGACTTTGATTTTATGTAAAAATAAATTTTAAAAAATTTCACAAAGAAATTTTATTACACTTTTTTGAATATTTTTTATTAATTTTTTTAATTCTTAAACCAAAATTTAAAATTGCTTAGGCCGGGTTTTTGAGATGTGAATTAAGCTTAAACTAAGTTTAACTTAGTCTGAAACTCAGATTTTTTTTTTATTATTTTATTAAAGACCAACATTTAAAGCATAACTAAGTTGTTCCTTCAAAATTGTGTGCACAAACTTGGTAATGGCGGCAAAAATTTTCTTTTCAGATTAACTAAACGTAGTTTAACTAAGATCTCGAAAATCCAGCCTTAGAAAGTACAACGATTTTGGAAAATATGTATATTTCTTTTTAAGTATTTTTTTTTTTATAATTAAAACAGAATTATTAAAACATTTCATTAAAAGCTTAAATTTCCTAAAATTTCATAATCTTAAACAATAAGTGAAATTTATTTTCGCTTTCTTAGCTTTTCAAAAAATTTTAATTTTAAATTAAAATAGAACACTTAATCAAAAAATCTTTCTAACTACATGAACTCTCCTACCTTTTCATTCAACCAGCATAATTTCAACTTAAATGTTATTGTTGTAATTGTTTTTAAAACACTTGATGTTGTAAAAAGCTTAACAAAAAATACAAAAATAGGCCTTTTCAAACATAAAAAAAGGTTATTATTTTGTACTTTTTGTTTAACAATGTGCAATGTATTTAAACATATAATTGTTATTAACTTATGTTTGTGTGCTTCTGTTTGATTGTAAATATATATTTTATTACATTTTTTTATCTTCACACATTTCTACACACAACGATTAAGTCTTTCTTTCACTCCATATAACAATCAATTTTGTTAGAGTACATTTTTATATCTAAAGACTTTTTTTATTTTAGTATTTTTTTTTTATTTTGCCTTAAACTTTCTATTGTAAATAAGAAGTTCGTTCGTATAGTTGTTGTTGTTTTTATTTATCAAGAAAAAACAAATAGAAGAAGAAGAAAATACAGCAAAGATTTTCTTTTTCTTTAACATCAACTTCTTCATCATCGTCACCATCATCATTATCATCATCATCGTCATAGTGAGAAGAAGTCATAAGAGAAGAAAACTTAAAATCAACTTAAAGTGTGTGTGTGCGTGTGTGTCTTTATTTGAATGTGAGATTGTGTCTGTCTGTCTATCTATTGGTGTAATGGCAAAGTCTAGTACGAGTAGGTACAAAGTATTTTTGCCTTTTTTTTAAATCTATAAAGGAGAGTTTAGAAACACGACGGCCTTATTTAACGGCTTTGCAAGATTGAAAAATGACAGGAAGTGAATGGTATACAAAATTTGTTAGTTCTCAGTAAGGAAATTTTTAAGAAATGGATGGTTTTTAACCCTTATGTGCTCGGTAGTCTACATTTGTAGCATTTTTGCAGAAAAAGTTGAATAAAAATAAATTTCCGCAACAACAGGGTCGATATTTTCAGTAGCGTCCTAAAAATCAATTCTAAGCAGTTTTTTCTTATTTAATATATTTAGGTCTATGGATAAATCCTTACAGCGTAATACAAATGAGTATTTAAAGTATAATATAACGTTTAACAATATTTAAATCTAAAGAAAAATCAATAAATTCAAACATTTCATTAAAGCAACAACACAGTTTTCTAAATGGGTCTGCCATAGCATAGTTAGTTCGGAAAGTTTTTATAAATAAGGGATTATAGTACCGTACCGTACGTCGTGGAATGTTAAATGATAAACTACTTAGTAAAAAATTCGAGCATACTTTTCCATTTATTAAGTTAATAACAAATGCGACATTTAGCATAACTCTGCGACTTTTCAATGTTGGCAAACGTATTAAAGATAATCTTGTAGAATATGAGGGGAGATTATCATATCCTCGATATGTATCTCTCAGGCAAAAAAGCAAGAATTGTTTTTGAATGGATTCAATATGATCACTATGAACCATATAATGTGGATCCCATACAATCGAACCGTATTCCAAGATTGGTCTAACGAGAGATGTGTAAAGTTGTTTAGTGACGAAAGGATAATTGAATTCTTTCGCCCAACGTTTAATAAAAGCCAGAGTACAACGAGCCCTGTTGACAGTCATTGTTATGTGTTTAATAAAATCCAAGATCCATAATTGTGTCAACTATCTCGATTTTATAGTCACCGAGTTTATAGTTATTTAAAATACTACGTTTTCTAGAAAAGCGCATATGTTTACATTTCATTAGGCTTAATTCCATTAGGTTATGTTTACACCAATCATAAAAGGTATCCAAGTTTTCTTGAAAATAAATATGGTCTAAAGAGTTCGTGAAGTTTAAAAATATTTTAACGTCGTCTGCGAACATTAGTATATGTGAATGTTTATAATATCAGGCATGTCGTTGATAAAGAGCAGAAACAAAAGAGGGCCAAGGTGACTACCTTGCGGAACACCGGATTTTACCAATATAGGCTAGAGACACGTTTAAAAAATAATTTGCAGCACTCCCAGACCCCACTTTTCAAAATTACCATCTCTTGGCCGGTAGTCTACAAACGTAGACACCATATAAAATGTATGGAAATTCACATCATTCTTATACTCAACTCGAATTTTTTTGAATGGGGCATGTCGAACATATAATTTAGTATTTTCTTTTTTTACTTTTGTTTTCTTCCCAGCAAAAACTTTGCTTACAAAATAAGCAGAAAAATAATGAGAATTTGACGAGCCGACCACTTACTTTTCTACTAGAAAACGTACATCTTTTTGTTCGAGATATCCCAAAAGTAATCCTTTATAATTTAGCCTATTATAATCTAAAAAATAATATGTTTTTTTTTATACTTAAAATTTTTATAAGAATATATAGTTACACAAAGTCAATAAAGTAAAAATTTTTTTATTTTTTTTATTTTATTTTTTTAAATTATTTTATTTTTTATTTTTTATTTTTTCTTATTTTATTATACCCTCCACCACAATTAGTTGTGAAGAGGGTATATTAAGTTTGCATTCCGTGTGAAACTTTTTTATTATTCATCTCAGACCCCATAAATTATATATATTCTGGGTCCTTGAGTAATTCTAAGTCGATTTAGCCATGTCCGTCTGTCTGTCCGTCTGTCCGTCTGTTGAAAACACGCTCACTCTCGAACAACTCAAAAGAAATGAACAAACTTGGTGCCTAATTGCTTGTAGTTATCCAAAGCAGTTTGAGATTGAAATCCAGCAAAATCGGTTCAGTAGGACCAGAGCTATGAATCAAAATATGGAACCACCACCTAAAAAAATTGATAATTTTGTTACAAAAAATAACATAAATGCTGGCACAAGGCACGGAATGAGATAAGATTTTGCAAAAATTTGTTTTATTTTACAGGAAATCGCGCTGTTAAATTTCGTGAAGATCCGTCCATAATTTACCCTAAGCCCCATATAAGCACTACTTCCGGAAAACAGTTTGGTACGCCTAAAACCGTAAAAAATAATGCTATCATAACAGAAATTGGTACGTCACAGTTTTAAAGGACTAGAAATGACGCTGTGAAATTTCGTGATGATCGGTCCTTCACTTACCCTAGGCCTCATATAAACCCTACTACCGGAAAACAGTTTAGTCACCTAAAACCATAATTAATAGCAAATCGTCACAGTTTAAGATAATAATAACATCATACAGATATTATTCCTTAAACATTCGAACTGTCGGTGGAGGGTATCAAAGATTCGGCACAGCCGAATATGGCCCCCTAACTTGTTTTACTTTATTTTATTTTTTATTTTTTTTTTCTGTCTCTGGCGGGATTCGATCGCGCAACCTCAGTGCTGATAGACTAGCTCGCTACCAGCTAGTCTACCGGGGCAGTATAGTTTTTGTATTAAAAAACTATGTTTTTTGACTATAATGACTATAATTACATTTTTATTGTCATAATGAAAATTTAAATTTTTCTGTATATTTAAGATATAATAATAAAGTTATTATTTAATATATAACTAATAATCCAAAAAGTGGCGAATAAAGCTACAAAGTAATGAATTCTTGAAGTAATTAAAAGTTGGATTGTAAGTAAAGTTTTTGCTGGGTTGCGCACGTTTGTGTATGCATTTGTGTGCTTAAGGGTTGCCAGACGGACTTGATTTGGCTTGATTATTAAGCTTTTTCAAACGGTGTCAAGAATCAAAAAATAAAAAAAAAAATAAAAATAAATGCCATTTCCTAGCTAAGCCGGAATTGTAAAAATTGTTCCATTAAATTGATAAGAACATCAAGAAACAATAACAATTATTGGTTTATTTGGTATTTTTGGGCTGCAGTTATAAGTGCCGTATTCACAAAACCCTTTGTATCGTTGTATCCATTGTATGTTGTATAAAAAACCAATAATAAGCTATGAATTTAAATACAACATACAATTGATACAAGGGGTTTTGGGTATTTGTATCCCAAGAAATTTTGATTGTTAAAAGAAGAATGTATAGCAAGACTATAAGACTTTATTTTGTTTTTCATTTTTACCATAATCCATTCATTTGAAGCATCAATATTGTTTTTAGAAAGTAATTTTGGATTTACAGATGTTATACGAAGTATTGGAGTAAAATTAAGTCCTTTTATCTCATATTGTGTGTTCAAATTTAATATATGAAGATTCAATAAATAAATAATGAAGAAAAAAAAAAAAAAAAAAAAAAATATTGTGTGGGCGTTTCTGTACCAAAACCGTGATTTCTAGAAGAAAGAGGTAGTTATTTGTCTATAACTAAATCATTTATAGACCGTTTATTTAAAGTTAATTTTATGCAAAAGTTGAAAAATAAAGTGCATAATGTATAACAAGACCTTTAAAAGTTAAGTTTTATGGGTAAAAATTAGAGTCAGTCGTAATTTGTTGCGGATATCTCAGCCATTAGTGAGCCCATCTAGCCGAATTTCAATTGCAAGCTATTCCGGGCTTATAAATACATATCTTTTTCAGAAAACCCATTTCAACGTTTACACGGACAGAAAAACCGACGGACGAATAGACGGGGATCGTTAAATCCACTCCACATTTATTAGATCAATATTGTAAACAATTATAACTTAAATAAAAAACGAACTTACTTTTACTTAAACAGAAAAAAATCAATGTAAATTCGTTCAAAACAAGGTTGATTTTACATTTTTCAGTAGTGATTTTGCTTCATTGTTGTTTCATGTTAATTTAACAAGATTTTACAATAACTTGCGAACAACATTTTTTTCTTTTAAAATAACTATAATTCATGTTAATTTAACATTGCAGTAAAGTTAGAGCAAAATGTAATTAATATTGAAATAACAATCCGAATCACGTTGAATGAAAGTTATTTAAAGTTGAAACAACGTGAATTTCATGTATTATCAAATTGGTTGGTTATCTAAGTTATTTACGGGAATACAAAATTTATTATTAAGATTTTTGTATGACATGCTAAATTCCCAATTTTTTATATTTGATAAATACACTGAAATTTATTGTTGAGGGAAAGCTAGCCTCTATGCGCATTTCACTGGTTGCTTAGGTCAGATCATCAGGAAACCTTTTCCAAAAATTTTTTAGAAAAGCTAAAGATATTATACAAATAAAACCCTAAAGCGAATAAGAATTTCAAACACTCAAAGTCTCACTTGTAACAATATCAAAGCTTAAACAAAACACCAACAATAAACAGTGAGTTTATCTTTTCTTACATCCCCCTACAATTGGTTGGGTTCTTTCCGACTCGAATTGTAGTTGTAAGTGGGTAAAAAGAAAAAACAAAATTAAAAAACAAATTTTTTCATTCTATTGTCTTCGCAAGAATATAACAGTGTGAAGACAACATTTGCATTCATTTAAGAATAATTTAAAACACTTACCCCTGTAACACATGTTTCACTTATTTTGTATCTCCTTTGTTAACAGAAGCATCAGCAGAATGGCCCGATATCGTTTTCGTCATCATTCTACTTTGAAAACTTGATGTACTATTTAACTAAATAATTTTAATTAAAAGAATACGGGAATTGCCTTCTTTTTATAACATATTTTAAACATGAAAATAAAAAGATGTACATACTTAAGTGTGTATGCATGTTAATTTAACAAAATAAACTTTTGGTTTTAATATAAAACAGGTTTTTATTGATTCAATATTGAATAATGTTATTTTAACAGTGAATAATATTAAATAAACGTGATTTAAGATTATTTTAATATTTTTCATTTAAAATTAATATGAAATAATGATAAATTTAAATAAAGGGCATACTTTTGCAGAAATTTACTATGATTCTCAATCAACATTTCGCAATGTTATTTTAACATTGGTATTTTTTTTCTGTATGTATGTATGTCCACCTTCGTTGGAGAGTATAACTAATATAAACTTTTTTTTTGTCAATTTAACCGAAATATTAATTGTAAAGAGAAAAATCAAGCTTTTTCTTTTCAATGCCAAGCCTTTTGCCGATTTCGATCTGGCAAGCCTCGTGTGCTTGCATATTTGACCTAATTATATTTTACAAATATGCATTAGAGTATAATACTCTCCTACAATTTTCTTTTGATATGTGGACATAGTTTTTAATACAAATCATATTTGCTACAAATGTAGACTTCGATGCTCTTTGAAATTACCACCACAATTTAAATGGAAGTTTCAATCGAAATCAAATGCCGTTATTCTTTCCCCCTCCTGCATTCTGTAGATAGATGTTCCAGTTTTAAAAAACTTTCACTTGTTTGTAGCAGTGATCTTTTCAAGTTCAGCTTTTATTTTATTAACACAAGTTAAACCCTTTGCCTTACTTTAAAAATAATTTCATATACATTTTTTAAAAATTGAAAAGATTTAACTTTACTTTCATAACGCAAAGTAATTTTATAAATATAAGAATTTGGTTGGCCCAAGAATAAAACCGTTATGAAACGGTTAAAAGCAGTCCATTATTTTATCTTGTTCCCACACAAACGATTCCTTAGAATAATTTTTGCTAGTGCTCTTAAATGACAGACATGTAATAATATAGTCTTAAAATGCTTAAAAGAAATTTAAAAGGGAGGACAGGGTATTGGGGCCATAGAAATGTGACAAATACTAATAAGAACCACGCTTATGCGCAATCCGGATGTACAAATTTTGCAGACGCGGTTTTAAAAATAACTTATTGATATGTTTAAGAAAATTTGGCTTAGATTTTGTACAAAGTATCGGGTGATTTTTTAGCTATTATCTTTTTGGCAACACTGGTTTAAACAGCTGACGCACGTTTCGTGTTTTGTTTCACTGTCAAACAGCTTCAGTTTGGTCTATAATTAACCATGAATCGTCTTACAAACGAACAACGCTTGCAAATTATTGAATTTTATTATCAAAATGCGTGCTCTGTTCAGAAAGTTCATCGAGCGCTTCTTCCATTTTATGGTCAGCTCATTTTTGGCTCAATGGGTACGTTAATAAGCAAAATTGTCGATTTTGGAGTGAAGATCAGCCAGAAGCATTGCAAGAGCTAACAATGCATCCAGAAAAAGTCACAGTTTGGTGCGGTTTATGGGCTGGTGGCATCATTGGACCGTATTTCTTCAAAGATGATGCGAATCGTAACGTAACTGTGAATGTTGAGCGCTACCGTGAGATGATATCCAACTTTTTTTTGCCCAAAATGCAAGAGCTTGACTTGCATGACATGCGGTTTCAACAAGACGGTGCCACATGCCACGCAGCACGCTTCACAATGGACTTATTGAGAGGCGAGTTTTTTATTTCACGTTCGGGACCGGTCAATTGGCCGCCTAGATCGTGCGATCTAACGCCTTTAGCCTATTTTTTGTGGGACTTTGTTAAAGCTCATGTCTATACACACATGTCCGCTTCAATTGAAGCATTGGAAGACAACATTGAAGCATTTATTCATGCGATAACGGCCGAAATGTTGGAAAGAGTATTCCAAAATTGGACTAAGCGGATGGACCATTTGAGGCGCAGTCACGGTCAACATTTGCATGAAATAATCTTCAAACATTAAATTATATGGACCGTACTATCGATTCAAATAAAGATTTCATGCATTTTTCTGAATTTTATGTGTTTTTTTTTTAAACTTTCCTATAGCTCTTAAAAAATCACCCATTATAACTTAAACCTAAAAAAACTCCTCATAATATCTAAGTTAAAGTTTTTATCCCTTTTGATTTACACCCACATATATATTTTCCTTAGCCTTTTAGCACATGCAAACATCTAACATTTACCATCAATTTGCGAACATGTTCAGCTAAAAATCAACATGTACAATATCGAGCCCTAACCGCGAAAATAACGTAAGCGACATCATTTTCCTTTTTCGTTTTTTTTTTTAATAAATGATTTCATTGGCAACACTTGCATCATCTCCTAAAATGTCATGGTCACATAAGGTGCCGTTAATATTTTATAACACGAACAATTTTATCGTAAGCGACAAATTTCAAAAAAAATTTTATGAAATAAAATAAAAAAACTCTCTTCTGTAAAATTTGATTTTTGGCGCTTGCGTTTTTTTCGCGGTTAGGGCTCGATATGTTCCTATCTCATTGTTTTCCATTCTATATACATACATATTTCGATTATTTTAGTGTCATCACTAGAAAAGTGGCAAAAAATTCTATTTTTATTGTGGTCAAAATGTTTTATTCTACAACAATGAAACAATAAAAAAAACAACAGGCATTTTGTTTCTAGAATTGAGACGGCAAGTGTCAAAATGCCTTATAAAAAAAAAGAAAATAAACATAAAAAAAAATGACGACAAACGTCACACACGAAGAAAATCACTGCAAACAGCTGCGCTTGTGAGGTCACTTTATTAGTACATTCTGATTGTGGTACCACTGACAAAATGACATTTGTCTTGAAAGCAGCGTTACCATTTGTCAAGTTTTCCCTTTTTTTCAAAGTTTTTTTGTTTTGCAAGGTGGGGCCAAAGTAATCCCCCAATGTTCTTTTGCTGTAATTTTTTCTTTTAACAAAAAACTTCGGGTTTGCTTGTGAAGTTTGTTTATTCAATTTATCAGAATTTACTCCATCACGTTGGGAAAATTATATCGGCCCCAGAGTTGATGACTATACGTGCTTGTTTTAATGCATTTTTCATCTTGACAGAACTTCGGGCGACAGGTTTTCGCATTCCTGACGAATAGTCTTCTTGAGGATCCCATTAAAAGAAGTCTGGAACGCGTAAATCTGGCCGGCCAGAGCAAATCACCAACACTACAGATTAAGCAACCCGGAAATGCTTCCTGATTTATGGCTTGTCGATTTGTTAACTTCACAAATGTCAAAAGCGAATTGACATCACTGTGATAGAAATTTACACTTTTTTTAGACAAGCTGGGCACTTGTCGTTTTAACCTAATTCGGGTACGCTGAATTCAGTGAAAAAAAATGTTAAGGAGAAAAACAAATTGAGGTCTGTCATACAATTTACCCCACTAAGGGCGACTCCTGGGCATTTATGGGACTTTTTCTTCAATACATTTCTAGTCTGCCCACTTAAGGAATGGAGATAGCGGGTAGATATGTTAGAAATAAATGATTAAGATGAAAAATAATGTGGGGTTGGTCATACATTTGACTCATCTAGGGGCATCCTAGGCACTGCAGGCGACAAATTTAAGCATTTTACTAAACTGCAATATTTGTATGTGAACCCCCTTAAGGAGTGGAGATAAGAGCAAGTATGCTTTGAGAAAATGTTAGGGACAAAAAACTAATTTCGATCGGTTATACATTTTATTCCACTAGGGGCGACTCCTGGGCATTTATGGGACTTTCTCTTCAATATACTTCTAGTCTGCATTGAACATTTTGTATGGGAGCCCCCTTAAGGAATGGAGATAGCGAATGCGTATGTTATAAATTAATGATTGATATGAAAAATAAAGTGGGGTTGGTCATACATTTGACTCATCTAGGGGCATCCTAGGCACTCCAGGCTCCACTAGCACAGTATATTAATTTGATGTAGCAAGTGTATATGCATGTTTAACATTTTCAACATCTCCCATGGGTTCCTTCGAAATGTATGCAAGTGTGGAAAATCTATTATACATGTGGGGGATATATTGCCAAGTAACCCGACTTTTAAACCCGATGTCTTCGATTGGGATGAATTTGCACCAAAGTTAGTCCTATAAAAATGGAATTAAATACTCATGATTTTTGCATTCGATATCGTTTAGTCATTTTTGCTATAAAGGTGTGTTCCAAGTAAGAGTTTTATCCAGAATGATCATCAAATATTTCAATTAGTTAGAGAACCTAACGACTGAGCCGTTTAAAATATATTCATAAAGATTCAGAGCTCTTTTTCTAGTGAAGGCCATTTTAACCGGGGCATTAATTAGTGGTAAAATATCGATCGACTGTAACAAAATTTAACTGCCAAGCAAGCATTTTTAAGGAATTGATGGCAGAACGAAGCTGTTTTCGAGAGTCGAGTTTGTATGAAATGTATGAGCGAATACGGACCCATTCCCTTAACAGGATTTAAACTAAATTTTCAACAAGGCTTTATTTATTGGACAAATCATGAGACAAATTTTATTTAAAGGGTGGTCCAACCCTGCACGATGATATTTGTGTGTCACACCTTAACGTCAATCTTTTTTTGCCCAACTTAATTTGACATTTCTATGTTTCAGTGTTTGATAAATTCAACCATGGAAAGTAACACAGCGCGTTAAGATTGTTGAAATCTTTTACGAAAGTGGACATTCACATCAAAATCGTGAAAAATGTGGAAACACCAGTGCATGCTCGACCAGGGCTGTTGACATCATCGGACCGTGCTTTTTCAAAAATGAGGTCGGCCAAGCAGTTTTTTTTAATTCCCTTAGGTAATCCCCCGAAACTCTACGCTTGTCTGCATGCATCTAAAGTCTCTGGCGGGAATCGAACCCGCAGTCCCGGCGCTGATAGACTAGCTCACCACCAGCTAGCCTACCGTGAATGGTGTTCGATATCGCGAGATGATAACGTACTTATTGTGTTGTAGTCAGAAATTGATGATATAGACCTGAACGATATGTGGTTACAACAGGATGGTGCCACTTGCCACACAACCTCTTTTGCGTGACAAATTCATTGTCCCTGTTATTTCACGTCGTGGCGATGTTAGTTGGCCGCCAAGATCATGTGAGTTGGCATCGTTGGACTTTTTTGTTTGGGGATATTTAACAGAAAATTTGTACATCAATAAGCCAAGAACAATTCAAGAGCTAAAGGATGAGATAAATCGGCACTTTAACGACATTGAACATCAATTATGTTTCAGAGTATGCCACAGCAGCCATGGCGAGCATTTGGCCGATATTTTGTTTCACACAAAATTGTTTTAGATCCTTCTTTAACTTTTTGTTTTATTCACAATTAACATCGTTCGTTTTTGTTGGACCAGCCTTTATTTTATTTACATTTCGTCGGCAGAGTCTGGCATGGAGCACTCTTATCAAAACTTGTTGCATTTGGTGTCGGTGATAATTTCTCTCGATTTATATCAAGTTTTCTATTTTAATTTTTCTAAATTACCTTCTATGTAAAACTTCAAATCCTATCTACTCTTTTGCAGATGACAGCAACCTTTACCATTCGTACTAATTTGAATGCAGACCAAGGGTATCCGATGTCGGTGCTATCAGGTAGAATATGAATGATACGCTTAGCCGAGCCCTTGACATATTCTTGGAATGGGGTCATGCAAATAGGGTGGATTTTAATGCCCGAAAAACCTCATGCTGCGTCCTGACGCTTAAACGCGCGACAGATCAAGGTATAATTATTGAGGAATCAGAATCTCTTGATATTCTGGGCATGAGGATACAATGTGATGTCCGATGGACAAAACATATATTCAAGTTGTCGAAAGAAGCATTCAAGTGCCTGGGTCTTAAAAACCTGTAAGATATACTTTACTCCATCTGATCTCCTTTCTATTTATACTAGCTATATGCGACTGCCTATGGAATACAACTCTCATGTGTGGGCCGGTGCTACAAATTCTATTTTGGAACTTCTCATTCTCATTGGTGACAGTAGGCATCAGATTCTATTTACTCCCTAGAGCACCTTCGCAATGTTCGTAATACACGTTTTCCTCAAGACCCCTCTTTTTGTGGTCGATTGGCAGGTGAATCGTACAACGCTTTTCAGGGAGAATTCGTTTTTTGGCCGGACTGTTCGTATGTGGAATAACTTTCCTGCTGAAGTCTTCCCTTTCACTAACAACATGAATAAGTTCAACATGAACTAGTAGGGGTCATCCTCTGAGTGCTGGTCCTAACAGAAAAAAGCTCATTGTTGGTTTGGTGTTTACATGAAGTTTTCTGAAAACATACCTGATAGATTTTTTTTTGTATTTTTACCACATCTTCTGGCATATGTGTTTAAGAAAAATTTAAGCTTTTGTGTGCGTTCATGAACGAACTTGGAAGTGAAAAGTATTTTATTAAAACTGAAAATGAATGGTTTGTGCCGCATACGCCATTTTTCTAAGTTTATTTCTAAAAAGTAGGTTTTTGCGCTGCATACGTATAATTAGTGCTGTGTATTGATTTGTTGACATTTTATGTTGCTTTTGCTTTAACTGCTTTTTTTACCTGATGGCAATGCAGCAAAGCAACATTGAAAATTATTTTCTTGTTGTCATTTTATTTTGCTTTAAGTTGTGATTTTTCTTACGGCAATGAAGCAAAAAATGAGTAAAATTTTGTTTTTGTATGAGGAATTCGCAGCATTCGCCAAACAGTGGCGTGCAGAGCAAAACAATCTTCTATATATATAAAAAAGGAAGTGTGTGTGTATGTATGTGTGTATGTACACTCACAATATTCTGTACGTAAAATAACTAAAATTGTAATATAAAATAAATGAAAATTCAATTAAAAACCGGTCGACTTATTTTTAACAAAAAGTTCATTTAATTTTTACTGTCAAAAATTCAACACCATATTCAGTAAAAACAATTAAATATTCAGTTATTTTTTTAAATTTTACTGTCAAAAAATTGACCCCATATTCAGTAAAAACAATTAAATATTCATGGTATAATAAGTACCAGGTAGGTTCATTAGAGAGAGTTCTCAATTTGTTTACCCATGTAATGTCAAACAAGAGAAATATAATAAAAAATAAAACAAATTACCGAATAAAATACAAATAAAAATGTTGTTTATTTATGTAAAAAAAAAAACAAATATTATAAAGGACACAAATGAATAAAAAAATGTTACCGGAGAATTTATTAGCATACATGAGAAATTCGTCTATTGCTTTTACAGGAATGACAGATGGTATAGCACAGGGCTTCAAACGGGCACGTTTTAGTTTTTGATTCAGATAAAAAATCTGTGTTTTTAAAATGAAACATACAGATTTTTGAATGTTTTTTTTTTTATCAACACCGCATGAATCACTCCACAATTCCGTTTATTTTCGGGGCATGTATAAAATTGTACTTATTTGTTTAAAAGAACGATTGAAAATCCACCTTTTTGTATACATTTTTTTGTCTGATTTAAAAATTTATATTAGTAACTTTTTTATTTTAATTTTTAAATTTTTGTTTGGATTTTTTTTTTTTAAATTTATTTTACTTTTTGGCATTTTCTTTTGTTTGAAATAAATGTGACATTGTATGGGTTTTCTAATTGAGAGCAAAATTTCTAATGACTATACCTTGTATTATTCTACGATGTCAATATTCAGTTATTTTATTAAATTCAGTAATTTTCTACTCCACAAAAGAGCCGAATTTCTTAAAAATACCAGACAGACACCTGTCCGCTTATTTTTCTTATAAGCGAGAGAGGGAGAATATTACTATTTACTTACCCTGTTACACACGTTTGTTTTACTTTTGTTGGACTGACCACCAGGGTTGTTAGGCTTTTTTCCTAAAAAATCGTCAAAAGTTTTATTAAAATTCGTCAAAATCGTCACGAACATATAACAAAATCGTCAACAAATCGTCAAATATTTAAATTTTACAAATTAGAGACAATTTATTGCATTGATTGGTTCAAAAATATAAATGTTTAGCAAGAAATTCTATTTATGATAAAGAATGTGATATGGTTAAGTTTTTTTCTATTTATTTCAGCAAGTGGGCTGAAATATATTTATCATTTAACTAAATATATATTTTCATAAAAACATAACAAAAAATTAATTAACAAGGTTTCGTTTAAATGTGCTAAATTCCCATTTCATACTATTGATAAACTAAAATTTATTAATTTCATTTATCCATATTCACAAAAGTATTAAATAAAAAGAAAATCTCATTTGCTATTAACTCAAGCTAAGTATATGTAAATAACTAATTTTTAGCGCTATCAAAATTGCAAATGGTTTTTACTGTTGAAGTTGATTATGACTTCAGTGAAAAAATCCAATCGTTTGTAGCGACGCAAATCGAAATCATAAAAACGCAAAGCGGATTTAACCAATTTAAAAAAGCGACGCAAATCGGGGCTCCAGTCTATAATTTTTGCAGTATCGATGGCATGCATACACAGAAAAAATTATTTTTTCAATTCAAACAAAAAATTTGTAGAATCAAAAAATTTTTTGTCTGAAATCGGTCCTACAAACAAATTCGCATATTCAAACAATTTATTTGCATTTTGTTTATTGAAAAAAACGCCGATTTTTTTAAACAAATAATTTTACAGAATCAAACAAAATGTTTACTGAAATTCATATAAATTTTTAACAAATAATTTTGCTGAATCAAACAAAAAAGTTTTGGCACAAGCAATGACGCGCACACAAGCAAACTGTTGGTGAAGATGAAGCAGAGCAGAGTGGCCGGCTGGTTTTGAGACACATTTTTTGGTTGGAATAATTTTTGAACGAAGTCTTATTTATACACACAATGTTTTTCTTCGTCACTCACTTTTGCTGCATCCTTTCCTTTGCTAATGAAGAAGAAATGTAACCAAAAAACGGCGGCAGACCGACTCGATATGTTTTTCGTCATCATTCTATTTTTGTATTTGATGTATTTAAACAAATTGTTTGAAAAAATTGAATACGGGATTTTGTTTTTTTTTTACCAACTTTGAAACCAACCAAAAATTTATTTTGTTTCTTATAATGTTGTCATTTCTGTTGTTTAAAAAAAATATGAAACGTTTTTTTTTACCTGCTATTGTTTTTGTTGTTTTTTTACTACAAACCTCGTCACGCTATTTTATCATTTTTCTTATTGCTGTACTTTTTTGAAGCGTCCAAAAATAGACTGCATGTGTTTTTTGTTGTAGTTCTTATATTTATCATAAAGAAGTGTTGCTTACAATCAATAACAAAATGCAAAAGGTCGACAACATTAAAGAGCATTAAATATTTCATACAAAATTATGAAAACTTGAAACCAATAGCGCGTTTATTATATTTTTGAAGAGTTGTCCACATTTTTGTTGGTTAAATAAAAATCAAACAAAAATATTGATTGAATCAGTAAAAAAATTTGTAGAAATCAAAAAAAATTTCAAACAATAATTCGGCAATAATTTTTTCTGTGTATATGTAATTGTAGAATTTGAATTACTTATGCTTCTAATGAAAGCCACCTGTACCCATGTTCTGTAACTTTAGTGAGAACTTCTAGCATCGAAAAGATGTGAAACAAAATATTCCATCGTTTCTCGAAAAGTGAGAAAAATCTGTGTCTGTAACTCATGTCGAAAACTATCAAAAGAGATAACGTCGTTACGTTATAAATGCCATAATATTACACTCGAAGCCGATGTGACATTGTAGACGTTCAGAACGCCAGTAACACATATCGTTGACGGCGACCAAAATTTACTAAAATTTAAATTTTTTCAACGACGGCGGCGAAAATATAACCGTCGGCTATACCAAATAATGTGAAGTGCGACTTCAATGTTTGTTGTTTGCAAACAAGCTTTGAAAAAATTCGAATATTTTATAAAAATGTAAAAAAAAAATAA
Organism: Pollenia angustigena; assembly: GCA_930367215.1. NCBI lineage: Eukaryota > Metazoa > Arthropoda > Insecta > Diptera > Polleniidae > Pollenia > Pollenia angustigena. The sequence goes on along the minus strand of OV884056.1, from coordinate 93,188,416 downwards.
TTACACAATGAAAAAATGCGACCAGAACAAAATATTATTATTATATTATTATTATTATTTTTGCACTTTGCATTTTGAATTGTTTTTTAGAAGAAAAATTTTTTCTCGCCCCATTTTTATTCGTGAGTTTATTTGACAGTTCAAAGCGGGAACTTTACTCACCAAAATGTTACAGACACACTTTTTTTGTAAATTGGCGAGCAATTTCCTTACGTGACAGCTTGTACTCGCCAAAAAAGTTACAGACACAGTTAAGCGAGAAATACAGCCGTTTGTTTCAATTTTTGGCATTTTTGTTTAATTTCACACATTTCAATCGAAAACTTTCTCGACGCGATGGTTACAGATCATGGGCACTGGTTTGTGATGGGGGAAAATTTTTTTTTTGTTTAATTTCGAAAAATTTTTGTTTTTCGAAAAATTGATTTGTACGTTTTGGACTGTTCGCAATATAATTGTAAATATTGCTTGTAAGTGTTTTATTGATGCCAGAAAATCGTCATAGCACTATTACTTTAAGTTAAAAAATCGTCAATCGTCATTTTACTGTATTTTCTCAAAAAATCGTCAAAATGACGAAAAATTGTCACATCTAATTTATATAAGATAACTGAATATTAATTTGTTTTTACGGAATTCGCGGTTGAATTTCTGACCCTAAAAATTAAATGAACTTTTCGTTGCTTTAAATTACATTTTTATTTAATTTAACATAAAGAAGAATTTAACTCCATTAACGGACAATATTAACTGCAACTGAAAATCCGTATTAATATGCACTTAGTTTTTTGAATAACTGTTAGAATCAGTTAAAAATAAATTTGCTTGGAATTTAAATGTTTATTTATTTAAAAATGACTGAACGGAATATTTCTTAAATAAACTACTGTCCGTTACTGTAATAATCAGGGCTGTCAGACTTGGGGATTTATCCCCAAGGTTGGGGATTTTATGCGAGCAAAAATGACATAGAAAGTCATTTGGGGATTGGGGATTTTTTTGGGGATTTAAAAAAAAAATTCGGGGATTTTTGGGGATTTTACACTCTTTTAATATATTTTCCCTTTTATTATTTATGCTTATTTTTTTTTTGTCTGGTAAAATATGAAAAAAGTAGCAAAACTTTTATCTTACTCTTATCAACAACTTATACGGTGTAAAAGGTCCTTATTAAGATATCATTTTAGTTAAAAGGTAGTGTTAAAGGTACTTTATAAATTTATGTTATTTTTCCTTCAGGGTACAAACAAAATAAAATAATTTTTTTACAAAAAATTTTTATTTGGGGATTTTTGGGGATTTCTAATTAAAAATTTTCTTACTATTTTTACTTTAAAAAAAAAAAAATTTTTAAATTTGGTCAGAAAAAAAATAAACAGAAAAATATTTACTTATTAAGGTTTTTTTTCTTAATTTGGGGATTTTTGGGGGTTTTTTTTTAATTTTTTGGGGACAAGGAAAAAAAGTACCTGGCAGCCCTGGTAATAATATTGTGAGTGTATGTATGTAACGTATGGACTCCAAAACGGCTGGACCGATTTTGATGGAATTTTCAGGGAATCTTCAGAATATTCAGGCGGGTGACACTGTGAAGTCTGATTTTTGATTTTCGGTCTGCGGGAGGAGGGGTGTGGCAAAATCCAATTTTCATATTGCACCACCAATGACATCTATATAATTTGAACGATTTTTTCTTTAAACTAATGACCATCGTGCAACTTAAATTTATACGAAAAAAAAATTTTGCCCCGCCTACTTTTATGCCCACTTTTTTCGAATTACCTAAAATCAGAAAAATCGATTTGACAAATTTTTCTTTAAAATGTTCGTATTAATCCATTTTAAGTTTTCATCGAAAATAAATTTAACGCGCCTACTTTTACGCCCACTTTTTCTATTAAGCGCATAACTTGAGAACGGCTTGTCCGATTTGGACTATGTTTTCTTTAAAATGATTGCCATGGTCCAACTTAGGTTTTTACGGAAACAAAATTTTGCACCGCCCACTTTTTTCGATTAACCTAAAATCGATTTGACTAATTTTTCTATTAAATGTTCATATTAATCCATTTTAAGTTTTTTTATCGAAAGAAACATTTACCACACCTACTTTTACGCCCACATTTTCTATTAAGCGCATAACTTGAGAACGATTTTTTCTATAAAATCATCGCCATGGTTAAACTTAGGTTTTTACGGAAAGAAAATTTTGCCCCGCCCACTTTAACGCCCACTTTTTTTTCGATTTACCTAAAATCAGAAAACGGCTCCATCGATTTGACTAATTTTTCTTTTAAATGTTCGTATTTTTTTAACGGATTTTAAAAATCGAACGCAAACAGTTTTCCTTATTTGGACAGGACATTGTCTGTCGGGTCAGCTAGTTCTAAATAAACTTTAAATAGTTGATATGGAACCAAATTAATTCTAAATATCACCGAAACCATTAAAAATTGTATTAAACAGGGTTTGGATTCAGAATGGCCGTGTTTTAAATGTATACATGCATACATTAGATAGCTTTGTTTTTTTTTAAATAGTCGGTAGGTTAAACCAATAATGAGCTGACGATTTGTCTTTGGGCCGAGAAATTGCTTATTTCGTTAAATTATCCTAAAATTGCAACTTTTATTTTGTGCACACACAAGATTTACATGGACACTTGGCCAGTTTTTGTAGTCTTTGGTTTAAATGTTTTGGTTTTAAATCACATTTCTTGTATCTCTCAAGCCAAGGTTTGTTGATTTTGTTTCTTTTTCTATATAAAAACAATGTGGAAATTTTTCTTTAGCTCTTAAACTTTTTTCCTCTTTCTTATTCTTTTGTATTTGTGTATGAATTTTATTCAATCTTTTTTGATTTAAGACTCCACAGCGTTTTTGCTGTTTTTTTGTATATTTAAAAGCAGAAGAAAATCTTTCTTTCCTCTCAATACAATTCCATTTTGAATTCAGAGTCTTAGTCAAGTAACAGACCCATTTGAGGGCTAAAACTTCAGCTAGAGGTTGATGGAGTTCTATTGTCACTTCTTTTGTATTTAACATTTTAGGGCTGCTTAAATGTTGGCAATAATCAAGCTGATGAAGATTATGATCATCGAGAGCAAAGCTGAGAGGTAAACAAGTCTTTTGTAGTGCCTGTTACAGTGCGCTGCAATGCTGCAGTGATGCCTTGTTGTGCTCTGTAGTAAGTCAAGTATGGTGGTGCGCTGCTATTTGAAATTACAGGGTGAAAGTTTTTCTTTTTCTTAAGGTTTTTTTTTTATTTTTTTCGATCTGTTTCTTTTTTCATAATACTTATGGTCGGTTATTGTGGTAATACCATCATATAATAAATTTCAAAATTGTTTAACTGTTTTTTTGGTTTTGTTGTTGTTGTTGCTGTTGTTTAGGTTTGTTAAAAGGTTTTAGAAGAATTAAAGATTTCAAAATCACTTATCTATTAAGGTTTTTGTAAATATTTTAATGTAAATTACACACACCTGCTGAGTTAATACACTATTGTTGAACAAGTGCGATATGTTTTATGGTTTCTAAATCTTATTGTTTTGAAATAAATTTTTTTATTAAACTATGCAACGCGAAAGATCATGGTCCATGGGTACTGTAGGATTAAAGCGATTTCCTTAATTATATCACTGCTCTACAAATTTGGAAAAAAATTAACTGCAGAAACGAAGCATGTTTTTTAACTAGTCTGGGTGCGCTGAATTCAAATCTGGCATACAAATTGGGCTATCACGTCTTGTTTATTTTTTATCGCATGCTGTGAATTCTATTAAACAGTTAATACTGACACTACAATTTCACAATTATTAATTTGACAGAAGTCCACGTTCAGTCTAAATCTTCGTAATAGCAGCGCTTAAGCATGTCAGGGAGATCGTGTGTTACTGATTCAAGCTATTTTTGCTTTGTGTTCGAAACAAAGGATATCGATATCTAATTCATTAAAATATGCATATTTACATTATTTTGGTTTTGCAGTCAGAAACTTGGACAAACCGTGGACACCGACAATGTTTTGCATATTCTTCATGCACTTTTGAATATTAAGAAAAAAACGTAGGTGCAGTGAGCGCGAACAAGGGAGGCGTGCTCATATTTAATGAAATTTGGAAATTCCTTGATTCTTAAATAAACTTGTGATTTTTTATGTAAAAAAAGAATTAAAACGTTTTTTGTGTCTCAACAGCCTGACGCGTTAGAGAAAACCAATTAAAGATTCGAATTCAGCCCACAGCTCCAGCCCAAAACCTAGTTGGCTAGTGTTATTAAGAAATTTCAAAAGGTTTTGTTATTCGTGCTGAATTCCCAGTTTTTAAAAACACTTGAAATTTATTGTTGATGGTATAAACTATTCCTATGCGCATTTCACTGGTTGCTTAGGCCAGATCATCAGGAAACTATATCCATAAAGATTTTAGAAAAACTAAAGATATTAACCCAAATAAAACTGTTAAACGTATAAGACTTTAATACCATGGTAGATAAGGCCATGATGCCTTTATCTTTCATTCAATAGGGAGATAAAGCCCATTTTGTTTTTTTTTTTCATTTGAATGGGAGATAAAGCCATCATGGCCTTAGCTCAAATTAGCAATATTAGAAAATGACTTTATCTCTCATTTCAGTTCCGGAGACACTAAAGTTAAGTATTCAAATCTGGCTTCGCATGCTAAAGTTTTTCTGTGTGAAGGCCTGCGGCCATGCTTAGGGGTTTTTTCCTCCAATAGGACGCGGCAGGCGGCTTCGCTGAATAAAGTTTTCCTGCGTGCGCCACAAGAATAAAAAATGTTTTTCAATTATAACTGAGGATTTTCCTTTATACAGAATGTTAACACCATGCATAAGAATTTTCTGAAAAAATATGGCTTTATCTCTCATTTGCGAAAAAATATATGGCTATATCTCTCATTTCGCAAAATTTTAAATATGACCTTACCTCTCACTGATTGGGCTATAAGCAGCGTTACCGTTGTGATACTAAAGTATCAATTTGACCCTTTTTCGACGGTCTTGATACTTTTTATGACCCTTTCTTTAAATTATACTTTTGTATCATTTTCACCTTTTCTGTGCCACTTTTTGACCCTTTTTGGAAAAAGCACTCACATTTTGTTTTTTTTTGTCAACACAGCTGAACTTTAGTGCTAAACAAATGTTTTGAAAATAAGCAGAGATGGAGGAATGAACTTCAAGTGAAGATTTAATACCAAAATATAGAACGTAAATACCTAAAAAGTAGTTAGTATTCGTAAAAAGTTTGTGTTAATAAATTTGTTATGACTTCTAAATTAGATTTCCGATAGTAAAGTACAAATTAAAGTATAATTTCCCTAATAGCAAACATAACTCATAACGAATTTAGTATTTTTTTATTTTTAAAAAAATGCAATTAGGTATTTGTTTCTTAAAAATGTGTTGGTCTCTTAAAGAGAAGCAAGTTTTATACTAAAAAAATTCACCCTTAATAATGGCATAAAGCATTGAACTTTTCGCCCTCTTTTAAATTGACATTGTTAAGAGTGCCCTGTAAAATAGGTGACTTCGGTTTATTATTGGGGCTATTTTTATAACGGCGACGATTGCGTTAAAGAGCAAAAAATTTAAAAACTCAAAAAAGTTTGCATAGATAGCGCCATAAAATTGATTAAAAGTCCCTTAAACTAACAGAAACGAAAAAAATTGGTAAAAACTGCTGAAATTTTCAAATATTTGGTAACAGAGGTATGATAGCAAAGTCGAGTATTTATTAAAAATTGTAAAAACTTTATTAAGGAATCGGAAAACTTACAGGAAAAAATCGCTTCAATCCTGAACAACACTAAAATTCGCGAATGATTGCAAAATTGGAAACAATCCCTAAAATTTATTTGAAATCGATATATCGGTAAAAAAAAGAAAATGTCGGAACATAACATAAAGTATTAAAAAAAATGAGTTATAATGATAAAGAACAAACTTTTGGTCAGGTGTTAAAAACAGGAAAGGGCATTCCGTAAAAAAACTTACTCTTTTAAGCACTGCCTACCTGAAATAAATATTATTTGTTTGTTTATAAAAAACTTGGTCTTATTTTATTTATTCGAATGGAAAACACGGCTTTTAAAAAACTTGACCCCTTTTTTATTGAAATACCCTTCTTTTGACCCCTTTTTTTCGAAAATCCACTTTTTGTGACCCTTTTCGAAAATTTCCAACGGTAACCCTGGCTATAAGGCTATTATGGCTTTATCTCCCATTCAATTGAGCAATAATGTCATCATGGCCTTATCTACCATGGCTTTAAACCCCCCCGCGAAAATTGCGTTTTTGAGTTTTTGTCAATAATATAAATTTCTATTTATGCCAAAACAACTTTCTTATATTTTTTATAAGATTTATTTATAAGAGTTTTCATGATATCGCTTAAAAGTCTCGCAAACTGTTCACTTTTACGCCCTCGCAAATGAACTGTCAAAAATTGTATGAGAATTCATTACATAAACTTCGTATATTTGCCCAAAAATTTTTTGAGTCGTAAACTTGCGTTGTTCAATTGTGCATTTATACAAATAGATTTTGTAATGCTTCCCGTCGTTTTCAATGAAAAATCCCAGTATTTATAAACCACAAATAATGAATTCATGCATTAATTTTTTCCTAATTGACATTAATTTTTTAAATTTCAATTTCAAGCGATATCATGAAACCCTTTTTTATATTTTTACAACTGAATAGGATTTTAAATGCTTAGTATAAGCCAACTAAAATTTCTTTTAAAATTTCAAAAGGAATCCCACAACTCCTAAAATTTTTTTGAAAATCCCCTTCGGCCGGGCGATTTTCTACTCTATGGTAGAACAAACACTGGCTTCGCTAACTAAAGCTTTCCTGTCCTTGGACCAGTGTTCGAAAATAAACACTTGATATCGCTCCTTATTTCTCGGTTCGGTAGATTTGTGGAAAACACAATCGCTAATAGAATTTGTTTGTCATCTTTCGAACACAAAAATAATACTGTATTTATCTAACTCAATAAAAGATTAGAACATTTAATTCCGTTCGGGTTTTTTTAAAAACCACAAACTTCATTGTGTTCGGTTCCGAGCCGTCATTAATTTCGTCACTTTTGGCTGGTAATAAAAACCAAACATTGTTTATAAAACAAAATACACATAAGAAAAAAAAAAAACAAAAAGCCAGCAAAATAATTTTACACAAATGAAACATATACACAAGCTGTTCGTGCTGCGGTCGTTGCTTTCATTTGTTGTTTCTTTTATCCATGTAAAAAAGAAACACTTTAGAACATTAAAATATAATGTTTTTATACAGTATCACTATAATTGTTCTGTTTTTTAACGAAGAACAGAATACTATATAATGTTCGGCACTTTCTTATAAATAGTTACGAACAGTATTAAGGGTTCTGAGTTCGTCTTCACTGACGCTAATAAATAGATATTGTTCTTGGGTGTGTGAGCCGAACGATAAATAATGTACTGTTTATTTTCAAACACTGCCTTGAATATTATGACTCTGGACGTTATGACGTCAAAAGGTAGAAACTCTTTACGAACCATGTTAAGTTCCTTTCGGGTTTGGGGTAGTTCTAAAATTATGTTTAATACAGAAATAGTTGTTTAATATTTGTCATAAACTTTTTTTATCACAGAAATCTTATTAAAAAACTAAGTTAAAAATGTTTCCGCTTTGCGTTTTCGATTTCCAGAACACCCCTGTGTGTTTCATTAGTTACAGTTTTGTTTTAAAGTTGACATTAAAAAGCTGTGTAAAGAGAGGATTTGTACACGACCCTATTATGTACAAATTTATATATTTATCTGTGGCTTTCATGGGCAAACCCTTATCACTTAAAATCAAAATTTTCAGGAGAACCGCAAAAACCATTCTTGATCAAACTATGAAAAAGGTATCGCATATTTTGAACTTTGTTTTTACATTAAAATATCGGAATTGGTCCATCTTTTGTCAGTACCATGTAAAGAGCGTTAAAAATTAAGCAATATGGCATCGACATCTCCAAATGGACATACGCAGCTGCACACGAATACCACAGATATAGTGTAGATCCTTTTGAGTAAAGCAACTTGTTAAACGAATTTCGTTTGTGCTCATGGTTGTCTAAATGGACTCTTCAAAGTCCCCAGTTTTGATAGGAACTTGGATGCTGTATATTTCGGCTCCAAAGAGCTACAAAAATAAAAAGTGTTTTTTTTCTAGAAAATTTAAAAAATTCAGTTCTAAAAGCTGCAGATTTCCTAACGTGTATTTTGTAAATTTGACTTTTGACACATAAGCTACATGGGTCTACGAGGGGGGGTTACGCTGGGTAATTTAGCGTTCGGCTCTAGCGCTGTGATACTATCGATATTTATCGATAGTTCAGATTTCACTATCGATATATCGATATTACTCTCGACTGAATGTAGCCTGATAACTAGTTTTTTATCAGGCTACAGTTCGTTGTTTTTATTACTTTATTAAACGTATGAGACGTTTATATATACGCACGTTATTTTAGATGACAGTTTTTTAAAAATTGATAAGTAAGATAAGATATTCTTTTGCAACTTTAAATTGTTTTCTAAATTGGTTTTGATTCTCAACCCAAAAAGGTAATCAATCTTGCGGACTTATACTCTAATGGTCGTTCATTGTTATGTCCTATGCTCGCAATTGCATTTGGATATGCATTTTTTTACAACACTACAAAAATATTTGACATTTCAGTCCCTATATAAACATGTACGAATTTCGACTTAAAGGCCTTTAATTAGCAGTAAAAAGCACAGCTTAGTCCCAATATACACTAGGGACATTTCTTGCCGGACATTTTTTGAATTCTCTTTTAATCTTGCCTGAAGCGTTTACATATGAATGATAAGCAGTCAGACAGAAATTAATACTTGTATGGAAACTACGAAAAGTAAGAAAGAGAAATGAAAAAATGTCCAGTACAGATAGCCATGTACTACACACTCTACCTTTTCAACCCCTCGCCATCAAACTTCGTCTGTCCGGCAAGAAATGTCCCTAGTGTAAATTGGGACTTAGCAATCCACTTGCCATTCTTGTTGTTTGTATTCATTGTTGTAATTCAGAGCGAATTAATAATAGCAAGTAAAAATTTGCGGCAAAAGACTGTGGGTATAGCTGCTGTTATATGTCTTCACAGTAGTATTTTAAATATTCAGCTTTATTCCGGTTGTCGTTGTCATAATCGATCAAGTCGTTTTTTGTAAGATATTAAAGAACACTGGTTGTGTGTTACTTTAATCTCTTACAAAAAACGACTCGAGCGATTACGACAACGACAACTGGAACAAGGCTCAATAATTATATCGATATTGATATTTTTCCTATCGATATTTTCGATATTTTAAGACTATCGATAATATCGATAGTACTATCGATAGTTTCCCAGCACTATTCGGCTCACACACCCAAGAACGATATCTATTTTTTAGTGATTGTGTAGACGAACACAACCTTCAATACCGTTCGTAACTATTTTCAAGAAAGAGCCGAACATTATATAGTGTTCTATTCTTCGTTAAAAAACAGAACAATTGTAGTAATACTTTAGACAAACATTATATTTTAATGTTCTTTGATTGATAAAGAAAGAAATGAGCAAACAAAAAATTTAAGCAACGATCGCAGCACGTACAGCTTGTGTGGGTATTGTATATAGGTTTTGTTTGTGTAAAATTATTTTGCTGGGTTTTTGTTTTTTCGTGTGAATTTTGTTTTTGTAAAAAATATTTGGTTATTTCTTCAGCCTAAAGGGACAAACATTAATGAACCGAAACATACACAATGAAGTTTGTGGTTGAAACAAAAAACCGAATGGAACTTAATGTTCTCATCTTTTTGTGAGTTAGATAAAAACAGTATTATTTTTGTGTTCGAAAAATGACAAACAGGGAAACGTTATTTTTTTAATTATTTTCTACGCAAGGACTATTAGCGTTTGTGTTTTCCACAAATCTACCGAACCGAACACTAAGGAGCGATATGTAGTGTTTATTTTTGAACACCGTTTTTAATGATTGCTAAGAAGACATTTTCAGAACTTAAATTTTCCTGTATTCATACTAAAGCAAAGATTTTATTCATTGTCTAATAAAGAAGATTGGACGATTTACAATTTTCTTGATTTTTTTAAGATTTTGTTTAAATTGATGGGCTTTCTAACTGAAATTTAAGCAATTGAGGCTCTAATTGCATTATGAACTTCTTTTTGAAAATCACTTAACTTTTCCTAAATGACCATAAACATTAAAAGTGATTTGCTTAAACAAATTAAATAATGTCTGCTAATGTAAATGGGTTTTATCCAGCCTTGGCCATTAACATTGGTGAAGCATAAGACTCTTCCCTTTTTATTCTATACTAGCTGACCTGGTCCGCGTTGCTGGCCCTAAAAGGCTTTTTACACTTGCTCACATCTTACATCTTTCTTCTAATCGCAAAAATGATCTTCCCATAAGAATTGTATAGGGCTTAAAATCAACATCCTTTTTCATCTTTTAAAGATGTTCCTATCTCATGTTATTTCATTTAACATCTTTCGATTATTTTATTGTCATCACTAAAAAAAACTAATATTTTGTTGAAAAGTATTACCATCACTAGAAAAAAGTACATAAGAGCAGGACAGCCATATCATTTATTAAGTTTTTATTCGCTCTTACAATTGAAAATAAATATTTTTATGATGAAAGATGAAAGATGTTACAAATATAAACAAATTTTTTTCATTTTCAACATTTTCCACGCATTCCTCTAAGATGTGCTCAAGTGTAAATTGGCTATAAGCAAACATAAGTGTGGTATTACCACACGATTTAAATTGGGCATTTAACGAAATTTACGGCCTTTAAATAAAAATCCATGGAATACCTATCATTAAGTTTTTCTACAGAATAACTTACATATGGTGTAGATATGGACTCAATTAGAAAAGAAACGCATGTATTTAAGGCAAATTGGAAATTATATTTATTTATTACTTCATCTTAAGGCCAGCCGATAGACAATGTTTTTTGTTTTTTTTATTTGGTGTAAAAACGTATAAATTTTTGGCGTGTCAACTCGGGAGCAAGCCACATACAACTGGCCGTTTAAGCCAGCAATAGTCGATGATTGGCCTTGTGCTTTGCTTATGGTAATAGCAAAGGCAAGACGCAAAGGGAATTGGAGTCGCTTGAATTGGAATGGTAAATCGTTGGAAATCATCGGAATTCGTGGATTTCGAGAGTTTTAAGATTTTGATATTGGATCATTATTAACATAAGTTTTTTGTAAATATCTTTGGAACTACATAACAGATTTAAGAGTTTGATATCTCGTTTTGAAAAACATGACAACGGTTTTCAAAAAAAATAAAATAAAAAAAAGCAACAAAAAAAAAGGTAGATGTATATGGGTAATTCCATGTCAAAACGACCAAGAGTGGGAGACGACCCCATCCGATTTTAATGAAATTTGGTGAGAAGGTTCCTATTATCTTATAAGGAACATGTATGAACGAAAAAAAATTTTAATTTTTTTTTTTCAAAAGTTATGTCATAATTTCGCCGAATAAGCCGAATGTGTTGAGCTTATTTCTTCAATATCTCGAAAACTACTTAACAAACGAAGATGATTTTTATGTCGTTTTAAAGAGAATACTTGGGGCTACAAAACATATATTGAAATATGATGCTCCTAGAAGGGTCATATGTACGACCAACCTCACTTTATTTTTTATTCCCGAATTTCGGTTTTTTTGGTTATTTCAATAAACTGAACCGTTTTTGGGTAACGCGAATATATGCTGTGCAACCTCTTACATTTTCGAAATTACGGTATATCTTGAAAACAAGAGCTAACCAAAAAAAAAAAAAAAATCTTATTGCTCAAAATTACAAGATTAAAATTTTATTTTAAGATTATTTTTTAAAGGTTGCGAAAGAAAAAAAATCATATCTTAAAAAAGAAAAAAATCACCTCCTTCAAAGTTTCAGGATTTTTAAAGAACAGTTTGAGATATTATATAAAAAAAATCAGCCAAATAAAAAAATAGGTTTTTGACTTAGACCGTTTTTGCAGGGGGAGCATACCTACTTGATGGCCAGGACACTATGGCGTACTACTCGGTCTCGGCAGGGACCGTATGAGGACAGTGATATCGGTCATCACGGGTCACTGGGATAGGGACTCATGCTAGGAGGATGGGTCTTGCGTATAATGACTACTGTAGGAGTTGTCATGATGAGGAGGAGGAGGAGACGGTGTTTCACTTTCTCTGCCAATGCCCTGGTCTGGGGGGCATTAGGTTTATTCATTTTGGGAGACCGGAATTGCCATGTCTGGACGATTTGTCCAATGCGGGACTGAAATCGACCTTCTTGTTCTGCAGGGAATCGTGTTGGTTCGAGATTGCAGTGTCCTCTGGGGAATAGTCTGGTGAATACTGGCTGACTCTTGTCACTTGCTAGGGGTATCACAAAGGGACCGCTATAAGGACCCAAGTGAGTCGTCTTCGTGACGGCTACCCATTTAACCTAACCTAACCTAACCTAGTCCGTTTTTAAAACTTAATATTTTGCAGATATTAAATTTTTTAAGAAAAATGGGTTTTTTCAATATATGGGTTTAAGCCCCAAGATTTCTCTTTTAAATTAAACAAAAATCATCTTCGTATGTCAAGTTGTTTTCGAGATATTGAAGAAATAAGCTCAACACATTCGGCTAATTCGGCGAAATTATGTCATTTTGAATATGACCATATTTACATTATGCAATTATTGCCGCAACTTTCGCATGCAACTTTTTGTTTGTTCGCAAGAGGTGTAGGGAAGAAAACGGGGTTGAAAAAGTGGAAAAAATGCATGAAAAAATGTAAATGTAAATGTGAAGAGTTTCGTAGAAACTTCTTTAAAAGAAAATAGAAAAAAAAACTCGCCGTTAATTGCATAGTCTAAATGCGGTCTATGACATAACTTTTGAAAAAAAAATTTTAATTTTTTTTCGTTCATATATGTTCCTTATAAGATAAAGAGAACCTTCTCATCAAATTTCATTAAAATCGGAAGGAGTCGTATCCCAATCTTGGTCGTTTTGACATGGATTTACCCATATGGGCGTTTCCCTCAAAAGCTGATTATTTTACGATATTGTTATAGAGAAATATTTAGATTTTACAAATTTTATTAATTTACCCATAAATTTGTTCACTTAGATGAACAATCAGCCTCCTAAGTTGTGCAAACGTTATTTCTTATTTGTGAGAATGTTTTATTGTATGTTTTCTTTAATATTTATCTTTCTTAAAAGAGGTGATATTTGATAAAAATTATTCCAAAAAAATTTTCTTACATGGTCTCTAATCTAAGGAATAGTTCAAGGAGAAATATGTTATTTTGATCATTATTCAGTTAAATTATTACGGAAAAAATTTCACGTTCGAAATATCACGCATCGACCCAGATTTTGGCTTAAAAAAAGAAAATACAGAAGATTTTGGAAACAAACCAAGACATTTGAATGTTGCATTGCTACGTAAACTTCTGAAAGTAGTTTGACTAAAAAATTGTGCCAGGTTTCGCTGAATTACGCCTTTTTATACATGGCCAAAAAACTACTTCTGTTTTTTTCACGTTCAAACCGCTACTTCTTTTGCCATTATCTTTGATCTAGAATCGCGCCCTCCATGTTTTGCACTTTTGATGCGTACGACTGTCACGTTCAACACTTTGGAAATACCCATATGTCATTGATGGTGCAATATGAATATTGGATTTTGCCACGCCCCTCCGTCCGCAGACCGAAAATCAAAAATCTGAAGATTCCCTAAAAATTTCATCAAAATCTTGCCCTGCCGTTTTGGAGTCCATACGTTACATACATATATACACACATCCTGTTTTATATACATATATACCCAGCGGTAAATAATGAAAGGACCGCAAGTGGCAGGATTTTGAAGGCCTCTATACTCCTTTCTAAAAGATTCGCTTCGCATGATATCCTGCCTTCAGAAGTATGCCTTCTAGAAGGTATAAACTTCTTTTTAAAAGACCTTCTGAAATATTCAGTACACATTCGGTACTAAATAAGTATGGAATGCGGCAAGAAGGGCTTCTGACTGCTTGTGACTGCTAAATAAGGCCTTCTATTAGGCCTCTTTACTCATTCTAGTTACCGCTGGGTAGATATATGAAAACTAAATGATGCAAATATCGTTCTTTTTCATTTGTGCACAATGCCAAAAACAATCCGTCGACAGGCTAAAGGCCCAACTGTAACATGATTAAGTTGGCTTAAGCAATTGTGCGAATACATGTGATTAATAATTGTTGAACCATATTGAACTTAAGATAACTTTTTGGTTAATTTTATGAAACTGGCCTTTGCTTAAGCAAAGTGCGAAAATATTTTTTGATTTTATTTTTGTTTTTTTATATGTATGCTTTTTTAATTATTTTTGTTTTTTTTTTTTTTTGTGACAGTAGCTTTAGCCAGCATGTATAGTTGGGCCTTTAAAATGTCTATAAAGCTGTTGTAGTTTTTTTTTCTTTAAGCAAATTTGACTACTTGTTCTATTTTTAGCCAGCGAAGAATACAACCAAGGCGAATTTATTACAGGTAATCTCGGTACTACAACAAGTACAACTTTACAAAAACCACAAGCAATTTGTTTTTGTTAAATCATTGTACAATGTCAAAAATAAATGACGTAAGGCGAAAAATAAAATATGAAGGTAAACAAAGGCGAATTCATTAATCAGTAATAATAATAATTAATTAACAAAATACATGCTGCAGATTAGCAAAACTTTGTTAAAATGTTTGCAGAAAAGTGATTGGTGAAAAAAAAAATTAATCCCAAGGCGGTAAAATCAATGCAGACAGAATTGTTTACAAAGAAAGTGTTTATGTACATTAATAGTGAACTAAATCAAATAGTTGCGTGTTGTTATTGGCCGGGTTATGATTATGCTTTGCAGGAGTCTAAATAAAAAAGTAGCATAGCTTTTCGAGAGGTGGATAGAGGTGACCAGAGCAGCAAAACACCTCTTACATCTTCCGAGGGTTCCAATATCAAACCACAGGTTTTTTGTTGCGTTATGGCCAGAGTCTAAAATTAATGATGCTGCTGCCGCTCAAGTTGTTCGTTTAAATAAATTAAATTAGTGTATTTATATCCACACAACAATAGTATTATGGATTTGTATTGATGTTTTTAACACCTTCAAATATTGGCCCTAGACCCACCTTAAAGTTTACCGATCGACTCAAAATCACTTTCTGAATCGATCTAACGATATCCGTCCGTCCGGGTGGCTGCCAATGTAAACCTTCTGTAGTACAGGTTGGAATTTTGAAGATTATTTGATAAAATTTGGCACATAAGTTGTAATTGGCACGAGGACTAAGTCTATTGAAAATGGGGCGAATCGGTCCAAAAGTTCACATAACCCCAATACAAGTTTCTTTCCGGAATGGGGTATTTGGGTTTTAAACCGTCTTATTGCGTTGGTATTAAGATTAAATTGGCTCCAAACTTATTTTATAGCAATCAAAACCATCTGCCAAATGTTATTGGAATCGGTTCATATTTGACCACAGCTCGCATACAAATACTATTCCCGAAAACAGCTTTTAGTGCCATAACTTCCTAATAAATTATGGTATTGAAATTAAAATGAGCGACAATGAGTTTTACGATAGCTACTACGACATGACAAAATGTTATGCTGGTGGGTCTAAAGGTCCCATATAAACCCCCTTCCTAAAATCAATTCAAAGCAAACAAATTTTCACCTCCTAACATAATTTTGTTCTGACGTGTACCCAAATAGGGTTTATACCGTGATGTAGGGTATCATGGTCGGGCTTGACCGACTATACTCTCTTGTTTTAGTTCCATATCTCAATAACAATTAAAAACAATAAAAATTATTCCTAAAAAGGATAGCTTATAAAAGAAATGCAAAATGGCAATTAGTTTATTTCGAATTTGTCAGTTTTAAAAGAACACATCAGTTTAGGTAAGAAAATTACAATATAAAAACAAGTTAATACGGTAGTATTAAATGAATTACATATATTAAGTAAAAGTAATCCAACAATTACTCATGTATTTTTAGTAAGACTAAACAACAATCAACAATAGTTTTGAACATTAGTTAAAATTAAAAACAAGAAAATATAACGCTAGTATGAATCGGATTTTTGAGTTTATTTTAAATTTATTTTCATTACACTTTTTTACTTTTTTTTAAATTTATTTTTTTGTTGAAATTTTTTTTCCATGCCTGCTGAAGTTTTTAACTTAAATGTTAACAAAAATAAACAAATTTTGACATCCAACAATTATGAGGCGAAAAAAAAGTTATCACCTGTGCTTATAAGACCACCTGTAATAAATTCGCCTTGAATACAACGAAATTCTCGAATTTAAAATCACAACAGCAATTAATTTTTTTTTTTTGATTTTTATATTCTTTTCTTTTCATTTCATTTCCTTTTGTTTATTTTTATTGGCTTAGAGAATTTACTAATTCTATATTTCCATCCAGATTATTATACTCACGGGTTTCATCTCACCATTTGGTCCTTCGAGCCAGATTATCATATAGTGACATATAATTTATAATACCCACGGTTAAATTTATTCATGATATGGCACTTCATATGGGTTATCATCTGGTTTTTAGGTTTCTTTGAAGCCAATATTCGATCTCAAAGGCAAAAACTTAATAAAATCCATTGACAATTAACAAATGCAAAATACATATTATCAAAAAAAAAAAACATATAATAAATTCAAATAATTTCTCATGATATCTTCTGACAACAAACTAATATTTAATAAAATTACTCACCAAAATCTTTAAGCAACTACGTCATACTTTTTGCGCCCTACTGACCCAAATCTTCTTAAAATTTTTGAAGAACTTTTCTCAGCAACCAGAAGAAAAAAATTAAAAGCTTTTGTATTTATCTTTTACATTCTTTTCCTAATTTGGACTTTTTTTTTTAATAAAAATGATTTTATTCTTATTTAATTTTTTTTTTTAATTTCACAAAAAAATGTAATTCTTTTCTTTTATTTTTGTGTTTTAATTGCCATAATGAGATTTTGTTTTATATAAATTTCTTTTGCTGGGTGCTTTTACATAAAATAAAACATATCTTTCATTTCATTTAAACATTTAAACAAACAAACATATTCTTTCTTATTTATTTCTTCTTTTTCGTCTTCTTTTCCCTACTTTTTTTTTTTTTTTTTTGTTAAAAAGTGAAAATGTTTTAGTTTTTTTTCTTGTTTATAATTTTTTTTATTATTATTATTTTTGTTGTTTTTGTTTGCATGTTGTGTATAAAATGATGGCATTAATCATCATCTTTATCATCATTAACGTTGTGATAATGAAGATAATCATCATCGTTAGCCAAGCACATTATCATTGTCGAGCATCTGAAACTCTCGGCATGACTTGCTTCAACCAACCAAACCAACCAGTCAGCCAGCCACACAGTTTGTTTTTGTTTTTGCTTTTCTTCTTCTTTTTTTTTGTTTATTACATTTTGAAGTCGATGCTGTTTCTTTGGTTATTTGCTATAACAACAACTTGAAAAACAAACCTTATCAATTTCAAGTTTGTGTTGGAAGTCTTTTGTTTTCTTTCATTTAAACGTTCGTGTGTGTGTGTGTTTTTTTAACTTTATGCTGTTTGTGAAGGTAAAATAAAGTTATTAATTCTGATTACAAACTTCTTATACAAATGTCTTTAAAATGTTATAACATTTATTTTGTTTGATTTTAAATATTTTTGAGGAAAAAATGCAACTTTTAATAAAACAAATAAAAAATTAACATTATGATTCCAAACATATTTTATTGATTAAGCAATAGAAAGGCTTTTTAATCATCTTCTTTGGTTATATAAAAAAAATTTAGTTACTCTTCATAAAGTCACAAGAAACAACAAAGAAAAAGTTCTTAAATTTCTTTAAAGCAAATGAAAATTTTCAAACTTAAATTTGACATTACCACCACACCTTTTTCTAATAATTTTGTTATGAATTCGTAGTTATCTACTGTTGTATTGAACTACCTACTTAGTTTTCTATTTATAATTCAAAAATTTATTTTTCGAAACATGATTGATGAGTGAGTGAACTACTTTAAAGCAATTTACACAATTACGGTAAATTTGAACGCCTATTTTTTAATTTGTTTTTTGAATTTCTTTTCCCAACTAGAGGCGTTTTATTGTTATACTTTAGAGTTGTATTAATTGGACATTAATTTGAGAAATATGTATGTTATTTATTTTGTAAAATATATCGGCAAAAATCAATCAATGTTTTATTTTTACATATCGTCGGCTTAATATGCGAACCTTTCAGCACATTTTACAGGAGACACAAAAAACTTCTTATATTTGCGGCTTGAGAGGAAAATCACTACATGCTGGCCGACGAGTTGTTATTTTCTCTACCACACGGCATCAAAATCTCAATTTACTTAAAAAGTGCATTAAGCAGGTTTGCATATTAAGCCGACGATATATAAAAAAAAAACCAAAAACCACACACTTGTTGGTATTGAAAAATACATTAAAACCAAGAAACTAATAATTAAAAAAATATGTCTAAGAACAAACCACCACTTGAGAATGCAAAAGACGGCAATTGATCTCTCTTCGAGAGGATAATTAACAAAATACTTCGATTGCAAGCCACCAGATATAACAAATTTAAACCATCGCAATGCTAATTTAAAAGTATTAAACAGTTTTTTTGTTTAGAATTTTCCGTGCCTTAACGCTAAATGGGCTCTGGGAGAAATATCAGGGGAGTATGTATTGAGGCTGTGCTGGGTACCATGGCAAGGGAAATAGAGGATGCTGGCTGTTTGGATGAGGACAGGCCTTCAATCAGCGCTTTTTTGGAAAGATCAGGAAACGGATTCTAAATGGGACTAATCGGGTCTGGCGGAACCGAACGGACTGCCGGGATTGCGCACGCTGTAGCCGGTACTTAGGAAGTCCGTCTCAGATACGCAGCTGGACAAGAAAAGGGCATGCGTTGAGACCATGCTAGTTATTATCACGGGCCATTGTGTGATAGGCATGATGGCAGTAAGGAGCTGGAAACAGTGGAGCACATTTTATGTCACTGTTCCTGGCTGCAGAACAGCAGGCTGAGGTGGCTTGGTAGTAGATTCTTAGGCGAATTGAAAGATGTCTCAGGTTGTGGGCTCGAGAATCTAACGAGATTCGTAATAGGAAGGACCTGGCTGCACAGCAAGAAACACAAAGAGCCGTTTTTTGTTTAGTTTAGTTGTTTTTCTTTTTGGTCCGATTTTTTATCTTCCACTTTTTTCTCTTTTACTTTTTATATAATTTTTTTTAATTTCTCTGTCTCTTTTAAGTTACAAGGGCGTCACAATGGACCATAATGGCCCCTGACTGAGGGCGTGAAGTCGATTTCGCTCCAACCTTTCTACCTAGCCTAGTGCGTCACCTAAAACGCAAAAGGCCATATCTAAAATTTTGAAAATTTTACAGGAGAAGAAAAAAATTATTTAATATTGTTACGAAAGTAACTCTATTTAAGAATAAGTTTTAATTATTATTTATTTTGTATTTATTAGTTGTTTTGTTTCATAAGTAATTTTATTGGTTTACATTATTATTAAAAATTGTCATAATATAGTACACTTCAATCCCAATGTGCAGAAAGACCTCGAAATGACCGTTAAAAAAGCTTCAGTATAAGTTGTGAGATTATGTAAACATAAGTGCTGCCATAAAACATAATAGACATTTGTGGTGAATAGTTAAGCCTCGAACCTTCGAAAAACATTTCGAATGTTCTAGACGGCCGAATTGCAGTATAAATACTTACTAGAACAGGGCTGCCAGGTACTTGTTTTCCTTGTCCCCAACAAATTAAAAAAATATCCCCAAAAATCCCCAAATTAAGAAAAAAACCTTAATAAGTAAATATTTTTCTGTTTGTTTTTTTTTCTGACCAAATTTAAAATTTTTTTTTTTTTAAAAAGTAAAAATAGTAAGAAAAATTTTAATTAGAAATCCCCAAAAATCCCCAAATAAAAATTTTTTGTAAAAAAAATTATTTTATTTTGTTTGTACCCTGAAGGAAAAATAACATAAATTTATAAAGTACCTTTAACACTACCTTTTAACTAAAATGATAATCTTAATAAGGACCTTTTACACCGTTAAATTTGTTGATAAGAGTAAGATAAAAGTTTTGCTACTTTTTTTTCATATTTTTAATACGAGATACAGAAAAATAAGCATAAATAATAAAAGGGAAAATATATTAAAAGAGTGTAAAATCCCCAAAAAATCCCCGATTTTTTTTTTAAAATCCCCAATCCCCAAATGACTTTGTTTGTTCTTTTTGCTCGCATAAAATCCCCAACTTTGGGGATACATCCCCAAGTCTGACAGCCCTGTACTAGAATCAAAAGACATAATTAGTTCAGACTTTGTCAAGTTAACTTTAAACGTTTAAGTGTGCAGATCATTAATAGAGGTCGCAATAATAAATTACAATTATTAAAGTGACTAACGGCCATTTTCACCAAGAGCGGTTAAAACTAACTTTCAATTAAAGTTCCGGTTACCAATATTTTTTGACAGCTATAACCGATAGTTATTAATAACCGAACTTGGTGAAAATGGCCGTAAGTACTAAATAAAGTTGTGTAAATTGTTAACAGTGTTTAAAGTGTTCTGTTTTATTTAGTTTTATTTGAATTGCAATCAAAGAACTTAAGAGGTTTATTATTAAGGAAATAAACCAAAAACGTTATTGAAAGGCAGTGACGCAACAATATGATAAATTGCATTAAACTGTTTATAATTAATTTTTCTGCTATTTTTCGTGTAAAACCTACCAAATGTTTTGAAAATTAATTGGATTTAATTTATCATATAATCTTTTGTTGTAGTTGTTGTTGTTACAGCTCGACTTGTATTGGTGTTGCTGGGTTGACAATCTTTGGTTGGTGAAATTGATGTTTCGAGTCGTTCCGGTACGTAGACCCCATTGCCACGGAATCTTTTGTAGATAGGGCCGTTTGTTTTTCGTCAACAAATCGCTTATGCTGGTCGGAAGATTCCAAAATTTGGTGTGGGCATTTGTGTTTATGCAATACATCAGATTTAATGAAAGAGTCGATTTAAATTTTTTTGTTAGTTAGGTCCTTTAGCGTTTTAGGTGACGATAACCTTCTTTAATCTTTTTTTTTAGAAAAATGTAACTAAAAAATATTTAAAAAAAAAATTTAGTCTTCTTCTAATTCAGCAACAATTTGTATGAAATTGTTTTTGACGTTTAAAATATTTTTTATAAAATTTGAATGAAAATTGGAAAAATAAATATGGAAAATAATAACACAGTGGTATAATTTGCCACTATTTTTTCTGTTAAGCCGTACAGTCCCAGTGAAAAGTCCATATGAATTTTATTCTCTATACTATATATTGAAGAAAACGTACCATAACTGCATAAGAGACAACCCCCGGGGGATGAAATGTATGACCAACCTCCATTAGTTTTTCATCCTAAACATTTTCTCCAAACATACTTGCCCGTTATCACCATCCATTAGGGGCGTTTCCACACAAGTATGGCGGTTAAATGGAATTCTTAAATTTGCCTTCGAAAGCGCCTGGGATGCCCCTAGACAGTTCAAATGTATGACCGACCCCACTTTAATTTTCATCTTCATTTTTTGTTGCTAACTTACCTACCCGCTATTGCCATTCCTTAAGGGCGCTACCATAAAAAATTTCAATACAGGCTAGAAATATATTGAAGAAAATGTCCCATATCTGTCTAGGAGTCGCTTTTAGGAGTCTCCCCTAGTAGGATAAAATGTGTGACCTCCATTAGTTTTTCGTCCTTAATATTTATTCAAAACATACTTTCCATTTATCTCCATCCATTAGAGGGGCTCCCATAAAAATATGGCGTCTAAATGAAATTCTTAAATTTAATACAAATTTTCCATCTTTTGTGAATAAAATCAAAAGTTGTCGACAAATTTCAATCATTTATGACTTGTTTTGTTTCGAACTTCGTTTTCTTTACGTGCAGAAAATTAGAAGCTTAGCTGCATTTTCCAAGTTTTTATGCCGTTAACGTGCTGCAGAGCGGTTGCGTAACAGGTGCCATTGGAACAACTCCATCTGAGGCATTGTTTACGACATTGAACTGGTTTCCACCAGAAATTTCGGCGAAAAGGTTAGCTGCGGACACGGCGGTAAGACTTAGGGTCACTCGACCATGTAGGCATTACAATATCGGACATGCTAAAATCCTGTTTGTAATAAATAGGCACATGGGTGTTATTATGTC
Source organism: Pollenia angustigena (assembly GCA_930367215.1). NCBI lineage: Eukaryota > Metazoa > Arthropoda > Insecta > Diptera > Polleniidae > Pollenia > Pollenia angustigena. Next base: position 93,166,010 of record OV884056.1, on the reverse strand, counting down.
AAACCTGAGCCAATCTTTGATCCTGGCTTCACCATATGCATTTTGGATAACATGGTTCACTATGATATCGGTTTTGACATATTCTCTGAGCAGTTAAACTGATGTATTCCTATAAGGCTACTGGATCACTGCAGTGTCATTCAGGCCGAAATAAAGACCATATATGCAGCCGCGAGACACATTCGGTATGGTGAAATATCTGGCAGGGATATTCACATTATTACCGATAGCAAGGCGGCCATTAGATCACTGGATAATGTGTTTGTCGCATCGAGAATGGTCGAAGAATGCCGGATGTCTCTGGAGGAGATAGCGAGACATTCAGTTGTTACCCTTAAGTGGGTCCCCGGGCACAGGGACCTACGTGGAAACAGTGGGGCTGAATCGTTGGCGCATGCAGGCACCACTTTGAATGAAAACGATTTTTGGTGGTCAGAGATGGCTACCACCTGTGGGGAAACCGGAAAGATCTGCCCCATCATAGATGAAAAAAAGGACTCGGCGGGCATTACAGCCGTCCAGACATCAGCTCAGAAACCTTATTGCGGTTATAACTGACCACTGCCCCATTGGGAGGCACGCCCAATGAAAAACAATTTTGCTTTCATAGTCAACATCCAGCGAAACTGTTGCTTTTATTGTAATTACTTCTTTTAACTGAATAAATAATGCAAAGTTAATTAAATTAAAAAAAAAAAAAACTGTTGCTCTTTTATGAACACTAGTGAAAATGTTGCTGCCTATTGTGAACGAAGGTCTATGTATACTTTTTATTCTAAGGGAGATATCCCTGCAGGAAATTTATGTCAATCGTTATTAAAGCACTTACCCCGTGACCAGTGAACACGATATTATAATATTTGTAAAGGAACGAATTGTGATATATGAAAACAAGATAACTCAACTGGAGATAATATGTTTAAAGTGCTACTCCAGAGGAAAGGTAATTGACACAAAATCAGTCATGACAGAATTTTGTGGAAAAAATAGCTGATTCTATTTTGTTCTATTACTTTATATAAAGGGAATCAATTATATTTCCATCGTTCACTCGGGACAATAGCTGCGACAAAAATAATATTAACCGAAATTGAATGTGACCATATTTGTTATTACAGTGACCTGTTCCAATCTGTCAAAAGGTGCCAATTAACCCCCTCCTACTAGGACATCGGCATTTTAAAGTGACAAGTCCCCTTCATATAAAATGTTAGAACTAGAACCGGTCCCTACAACTTTAGAACTGTCACGTGACAATTTTGGCGTTAGCTTTTTTCCCCTTGGGATATAAAAGATTTTTGTTTTAAATTCTTCTAAAGCATGAAAAACATATTTTGATAAAACTTAAAGATAAATGGTTTTGAATGTAAGTCATCGAAAGAAACTCTAAAAAATTAATTTTTTGTTTAAACTCCGGTATAATAGAGACCTGTGTAGTCTGTTAAAACTTATAGAATAGCAATTTTTAAAGGTGTATTTCTCTATGGTTTGAAATCTGATATTTAAGATAATCTTTTCTTGCCTTTATTGTCCACTTTACAAATAAATTGAAAACCTTTTTTCAAAATAATGAAGAATTATTAAAACTTTTTCAAAATTCTTATAAATGAATTATTTTAAGTAGGCCCTTATTTCTGATCATAAATCTTATAGATAATAAAAAAATAGAAAAAGTAATCTCTCTTAACACACCTCTATGAGCAAATTTAGAACATAAATGCTTTTTTCTTTTATTACATTTCCTTTCAAGTGAACGTTTGTGTAAGTCTAAGAAAAAAGTAAAATAATTTGAAAAGGCCGAAGAAAAAAAAGGGAGCACAATCTGACATTAAGCCAAATTAAATATTTTATACTCGCTCGTACATTTCTAAAACTTCTAACTCTACTTAAAGCCAAGAAAAAAAATCCATTAACTATCAGCAGCAGCAGCAACAACAACAAACAAATGAAGTTAAAATAAACCAAAAATGTTAAAAAGTTTAAAAGACCAAAAACTCCAAAAGTGAAAAAAATGTTAAAAGATTTTTCCAACACATGACCCAATTCCATATTTACCCAACACAGAAAAAAATATACAGAATAAAAACGTTAAGAACTATTTAAAATCTACCTAAAAAAATGAGGTTTAGCTAACAAGAAGATAAAAGAAAATATATTGAAAGAAAAAATTTAAAGAAGTCGGTTGTGATGAATCTTCGATACCCTCCACAACGAAAAATTTAATTTTTTTGTAATGAATTTTGAATAAAATATATAACGATCTTTATAAGAAAGAGCTGGCATTACAATTTCTAGTCATAAAAAAACCAATATTCGGTACACTTCATGAAACTGTTCGTTACTGTTTTAAGCGTATTAAAGACTTTTTCGAGTGTAGGAATTCTTGTTTGCTTTCATGTCTAAACGAGATGACTGAGCAGTTGGATTGTGCGTGTCCCAGGGCATAGGAACATACTAAGGAACACTAGGGCGGCTGAACTTCCTAGACTTGACACTTCCTTACAGGTTCCATTGGATTTGGAGGGCATTGGGGTACCTTATGTCTCCTGCAAACTCGAACTTCAACGATCGACTATCGATACTACTAATCACAGATGGGCCGCGAACACTGGATGCAGGATTGACGGGCAATTGTGACCCCGCATCAATGACGGCCGTAACATGTCTCTACTATCGATGACTAAAAGGGACAGCTGTGTAAAAATTAACATGAATACCTGCCATGGGCCTTACTCCATGGTGGAGTAGACCACAAACAATTCGCCAGCCAACACACCGATGTGGCAATTTGAGTGCATAATCAGGCAAGATTATAAACTTGCCCATTGTTAAGGAGCTGGAGCTTTCTAACCTCCGCTGCTTTAAAAAAAATCAGGCTGAATTATAACTTGTGAAACAACAGCCGTGTAGTGGGATTTTTAGGATATGCCTTGCCACATATTTGGTTAGTAAGCCACAACCACCACGGGATCCTCGAATGTTTTCTTTCGACGGAAAAACGAAAATTTCGCAAAGACAATCTTCCTGAAAGGCAGACAGTATTCCCGCAGGAAGCACACTAACAAATGTCTCAACTAACCGTTTACAAATTCAAGAACTATTTCCATTGTGTTTTCCAAAATCACCCACAGTGCAACGGTAGACCTTTTGATGTTATATCCACTGGAATAAAATAACTGGTGCATGCATAACTGGCTTGAGCCAAAATAACAGGTGTCTAAGCATCGCATTCGATATCGAGTAAACTCTCGTATTTCTCTGCATACGATAGACACTGACGTATCAATTGAAAACTCGGGAGATGTTTAGTCTTTGGTTACTCAATGTCGAATACCAGCATCTAAAAATACGCTACATTTCATTCGAAATCGAGTATAATAAATTTAAAATAAAAAATGTTGATAAATTTTGCTCGATATCGTATGTGGTGATTAGACCCAAGTCCTCTTAAAGTCCTTTGATTTTTCGAGTTTGAAATTTTTCCAAAGTGCTTAACTCTGGTGCTACAGGAGTCAGTAGCCAGCGGTGAGCACGTTCGTGTCTGACTATTGGTTGGGGCCCCCGTTAGTGTGCTTCTTGCGGAAAATGCTTCTTTGCGGAAGACTTGCTTTTCTGATAGACTGCTGCCTTTCTGATAACAAAAGGGTACTTTCTTGACGAAGGAAAACTTTCAGAGATTACGTACTGTCCGTGGTTTATGTGGAGACCTGCACATGAAAGGCTGATTTTTCACTCTTTTGGCATGTTTTATGAGATAATAAAAATGGTTGTTGTGTTAGAATTGATGGTATGATGAAGATTTAGTAGTCTATTAGTAGAAATTAAGGTCGAGGTTTTAGTTATCTGAGTCCCCAAGATGACACGTGAAGTTGCTATTTAACAGATGCTGCTTACCATTCCTAAAGTGGCGCCTAGAATTTGATGTCGGATTAAAATGTCACCAAAGGCAAAAATGAAGCCATAGGCGAGCCATAAATAACGATATACAATCTGTTATGATCGGAATTTAAATGGCGATGCAGTATACAAAAAATTAAAAGGGTGGTATCCAGAGGCGTGGCAAGAAATTAAAAAATTTTTTTTCTAGAATTCTTTTCAACTAATCTTTAATCTTAGGGGGTGACTGGCTCAACTTTTTTTTCGAACCACCTTAGTGTACATGGTAGGTGCTCTTGTTAACTATTTTCACATTTGTGCAAAGGTTGAAACATTGTGCAGCGAAACACTCGACTAAAGATTATTGAAGAAGGTCTTAATAGCGGTCTCATAAGGACAAATGTGTAGAGTGAAGGCATCACGAATTATAAGAAATGTAGCTTTTACAGATCCACCATTTTTATAAACGATTTAACTGCTGATATTTCAACAAGTAAAATGTCATAACTGTAATGTTCTTCCAATATGACCCTTTTGAAAAACCAAGTTCTTATTGAAAACCCCCTTTATAAATACTTAATGGCGTTTTAGTTGAATATTTCTTAGTCTACCATACGGGATGACAAACTTAATATACTTCATGCCTGTACAAATAAAAAAAGAATTACGTTTACAAGAAAATAAATGAACCAAGAGCAACCACAAAAAAGGCCTATAATCGAAAGTCTTCTTTTTTTTTAGATCGTCGTTGGCGATCTTTCCTTTTTTTAGAAATCTTACTTTTGGACTTTGTAGCGGAAATATGTTTCTCTTTAGGATTGTTTTCTTTGATTTGAAAACTTTTTGAATAAAACAGAATTCAAAAATTGAGGACTACAGCTGCATATTTATTGTGGGATTATTTTTAAAAGTGTTTTTAAATAGAACATGACCTGAAAAGAAATTTGATAAAATTCTGAAAATTAACATTTAAAGGGATTAAAATAGTTTTGATGATTTAACGAATAAAAACGGTACATTTTATATTTTTAAAAACATTTAAAAAATTACTTACCACTATTTTAATTTTATAAAGCAGATCATTTATACTTAAGGTTATGATAGGGCTTATTTAAAGCTTACAAATAAGGAGCACAACAAGGAGATAAACAACGTTTGAAATTATAGGGAAAAAGTTTAATTATTTGTGTAATCGAAAGCACATTTCTATCGCCGTATAAAAATTATCATCAGGGTGTAGCTAATTGGATATGATTTTTTTATCTATTCATTCCTTAAGGGAACGCAGATATTTCCAACTTAATTAACGTTTTCAGTTGCCTTATTCAATATATCAAGGGTTATTTTTCAAATAGTGCTATCTTAATGTGTTTTTTAAAAGAAACGAGTTCACTTACTGAAGGGTCATCTGTCACTTAAATTTAAAAAAATTTTTTTTCCTCAAAACGTTTTTTTTTTCATAAATATTGTATTGTGCTATCTAACACACACGTTTTTTTTTTTTTTTTTGTAAAAAGTGCTATCTACATAGAAAGTATTACTTGATATGAAAAAATGATAAAAATTGTTATTACAAAGTAGACATATTATACATCAAAGGGTTCGGAATTGTGTCTTGGTTTAATAAACTAATAAAATTTTAAAATTCGTTGTAGAAATTTTGCAAAAAAAAAACTGCAAAAAATTTGTTTATGAGTTTTTGTAAACAATATTAATTTTAACTAATGCAATAAAATCTTTGTTAGCTAATATTATTTAATGAAATTTTACAAGTAAATACATTTTTAATGCTTAATACAAACCAGCTCAAAATTTTATTAAACTTACAAAACGAATCCCACAATTCCCAAAAAAACAGCCGAAATTTCCAAAAAATTTGTGTTTTTTAGAAATATAATGGCTACCAAGCACGGGTCTTAAGCGGCCCATGCACTTGCAATATTATTATATATGATATTCGCCATATTATTTCAATTTTGTCCTATATTATGCAAAAAGTCGCACAATGGTTTCATTCATTCAATATGGAATAGCTTATCCCATCAACAATAAATTTCAGTGTTTTTATCAAAAATAAAACTTGGGAATTAAGCACGACAAACAAAATCTTGTTGATAATTCACAAAAAATATTTCAAACAAATTATGATAAATTTGAGTCTTATATTACCAACAAAAATAGACGAATTATAAACTATGAAGAACTGGACAAGCGCATTTTACTGAAAAATTATTTTTAGTATGGAGCTAAAATTAAGAATTAAGGATCGTCTTTAGTTTATGTTATACCCGAGGTGTCCTAATTTGGGAACCAATAGCACCTCTCCTGCTATGTCTATAGATCTCAAATCCAAGTTTTAAGCTCGACTACAACTTTTTAATTGTCACCTCAAACTGCATTCCAATTGGACCAACCGTTTATAAAACATAGAATTATTTCCATTTTTTCCAAATTTCCCACACTGTGCAGTGATCATATAAATAGAAGCGAAACCCTTACAATCTGGTCTACGTTCATTTTAACTAAGCAAACGGATGTATTACCAAATCATTGAAGTCTGCTATTTCGCAAGAATATCATTATTTTTATGATAGTAATAATAAAATAATAATGATAGATAATAAAAAAGGTCAAGTAATACTAAATAACATAGTTTAAAATATGTGAATAAAGTTTAATTATTTATTGCTTTTCAATAAACGTAAGTGTAAAATTTTAACTTAATTTTGAGTTCTGTTAATATGATCACGCGTTTCTTTAAATTTTACTAATTATTTTTATAAAAATTCGTGTAACTTAAGCTAAAGTCTCAAATAGTTTTAATTACAGCTCATTTTCATTTTTGTTTAGTCTAGGTTTACACTATAAAATTTTTCTTTCAGAAAGTCTGAGCTTATTGGTGAGAGGGGAAGATAACATGATAACTCAGACTTTCTGAAAGAAAACTTTCATATAGTGAGCCCAGACTTAAATAGTGCTATCTGCTTATTTCAATGTTCAAATCGATACAATTTTAATTTGTAAATAGTGCTATCTGACATATAAGCGCGAATATCTGGAATTAAGAAAAATATTAACATATGTATGATTAAGACGATGTTTTTTAATAACATTGTAAAATAAAGTTTAGTTAATACTCTTAGCATTTCGAAAAAATCAGTTTTTCGCTCTCCTGCAAAATTGTGATTTTGCTGATAGCACTATTTGAAAAATTACCCTCGATATATCATATCCACTTTTTTATTCCATTCCACGTTTTTATTTTGTATGTGAATGGGCTCCTCGCTGATCAAACTGCAGAAGTTTTCGTTGGTTATGGTGCTAGGCCAGACCTGAGATTGTGAGATACACAGGCTGCCCAAAGGATCCTCAGGGTCGTGGTGCGTATACCCTTATACATATATACCTATCTATCTAGGCCAGAATATTCCTCAAATTGTGCGCAGGCTCTTGTTAATAAAAGTTGAAAGTCGTTGCCTGGCCTCACTATATAGCCATGTTTTTTTTTCCGTATAAAAGTATCGATTTGACGCAGGCGTTGAAAATGCTGATTTTGTTTGACTTCGTCATTTGTTCTTTTTAAAGAACTTAACATTTTTTAAGAATACTTATATTAAAGAGTTTTTTTTTATTATAAGTATCTAATAATTTTTTAGCAAAATTTGTACCAAATAAAAGCGAAGGCCCTGAAAAATTTAAAAAAAAATATTTTCTTCAGTTCCCCGGAACTGAAATATAAAAACAAATTCTTTTAAAAGTTTTTTTTTTATATAATTTTTTAAAAAATTTTAAATTGTGTTATTTTATTTCTCTTAGTTTAGAAGGCGCACGCACACGCAAAGAAAAAACGTGAATGTGGTAAACATATTCTAAGAGCAACATATTATGATAAGATTCATGATTGTAGTCACCATATTAAGGTCATTATTGAATCATATTATGACCAAATATATTCGTAATATTACATCATAATATTTTTCCCTTAATCATATTATTATTCTGTTAATCATAATATGTTAAGAAGGAATCATATTATTATCATGTTAATCATTATAGGTTAAGAAATTAATCATATTATTGTCAAGTTAATCACAATAAGCTAAGAAGTAATCATATTATCATCATGTTAATGATAATAAATTTAGAAGCAATCATATTATGATACAGGTCCAAAACAAATTAAAATTTGTATGTATCGATTTTTTATTTTGTGACTTTTTACAATTTTTCTTGATATATGTAAATAAAATAGCTGAGTTCAATATTTGGCTTGCAAAAGAGTAAATGCAAAATATCGTAACACTTTGATAAAATAAAACGAAATCTCTGCGTGTTTTGTTGTTGGATTTTACTCCGATATTTTAAAAATAAAACGAAATCTCTGTGTGTTTTGGTGTTAGATTTTACAACGATATTTTGCCCAATTCCATCACTAATACTGAACTTCGCTAATATTTTAATTCCTTTAAATTTTTTATTTTTTATGGTATTTATCTTGTTTAACCGCTCACATATTAAACAAACGACACAACTGATTTAAAATTATTCTACAAATGGCGCTAGAATAATATTGTTAGAGTAAAAATAGTTTGATTGCATCTTTAACATAAATATGATAAATGTATAGAAAGTTATCATGTTATTGCTATTAAATATCATGATATGGTTGTGAGTAACATAATATGTTTTGAATATATATATATATATATATATATATATATATATATATATTATTCGGAAAGATAACACAGTCCAACACTCAATTTGCTTCTTTGAATTTATCAACTGATTCTAGTTAATTTGGGTGCGCTGAATTCAAAACTGTAATCAGTTTGTCTCTATCAGCTCTAGTTTTCATGATATAACTTTATATACCCTCCACTTAATTTAATTAAATTTTTTCATACATTTCAATTATCATAAGGACGAAGCCTATTTAAAGCGGTACGAATCAGGCTATAATTCATGGCCCCCATAGAAACTTCTTTCCGGAAAAGTCTTTGTACCCACACGCAAAAAAAACATGGTGGTGGTAAACATATTCCAAGAGCAACATATTATGATAAGATTCATGATTATAATCACCATATTACGATTATTATTGAATCATATTATAACGAAATATATTCGCAATATTACATGATAATTAGGGATGCTATTTCCATGCAAATGCATGTTTTTGTCGATAAGAAAGATGTCGGCCAATTTCTCTGCGCGCAGAGAAAAAATATGGTTCAAACATATTTATATATTCGACCAATTACACAGCCCGACAAAATTAAAAAATATTTTTGCTTCTTTGAATTTATCAACAGATTCTAGTTATTTTGGGTGCGCTGAATTCAAAACTGTAATCAGTTTGTCTCTATCAGCTCTAGTTTTCATGATATAACTTTATATACCCTCCACTTATGACCTCCAATTACACCAATTACCCAAATTTTTTTTTTTTTATCAAAATTTTTTATTTACTGTTATAGTTATTGCCAAAAAAAAAACTCTCAAATTTTTTTAAGTATTTAGAAAGAAAAACTTTTCCATAGGAATTTAAAAAAATAAAAAGAAGTAATAAGTATTTTATACTTAAAAAAATTTGGGAGTTTTTTTTTTTGGCAATAACTATAACAGTAAATAAAAAATTTTGATAAAAAAAAAAAAATTTTGGAAAATAAATTTGGGTAATTGGTGTAATTGGAGGTCATAAGTGGAGGGTATATAAAGTTATATCATGAAAACTAGAGCAGATAGAGGCAAACTGATTACAGTTTTGAATTCAGCGCACCCAAAATAACTAGAATCAGTTGATAAATTCAAAGAAGCAAAAATATTTTTTAATTTTGTCGGGCTGTGTAATTGGTCGAATATATAAATATGTTTGAACCATATTTTTTCTCTGCGCGCAGAGAAATTGGCCGACATCTTTCTTATCGACAAAAACATGCATTTGCATGGAAATAGCATCCCTAATTATCATGTAATATTGCGAATATATTTCGTTATAATATGATTCAATAATAATCGTAATATGGTGATTATAATCATGAATCTTATCATAATATGTTGCTCTTGGAATATGTTTACCACCACCATGTTTTTTTGCGTGTGGGTACAAAGACTTTTCCGGAAAGAAGTTTCTATGGGGGCCATGAATTATAGCCTGATTCGTACCACTTTAAATAGGCTTCGTCCTTATGATAATTGAAATGTATGAAAAAATTTAATTAAATTATCTTAAAAATTCCTACCTCTACATGGACATACAACCAGCCAGCCGACCAGCCAAGACGGACGGACGGACGGACATCGTTAGTATTTGAGTATACTGATGGGTCCAGAACCAATATTTTTTTATTAATTTCATTCAAATGAAAAAAGTATGGGTACGTTCGAAAACCCATAAACACTGTGCATCACTGCTGCACACTTGTTAATATCTAAATTTTCTTTATACTTTAGTATACATTTTTATATGATTCAATAACAAAATAAGCAATGAAAAGCTACTAAAATCAAAAAAGTTGATAATGTTTTTTTAGATATTCCCAACAAAAGCAAAACTAATAACGTACAAATGTACATAAAAATTCACGTTATTGTAAAGCGTAAAGTTTTCTTTCCAAACCCGTTAAAAAAATCAAAAACTCACTGGGTTGGTAACACAGTGCAACACGAAAAAAAAAATAACCATAACACCACTACGTGATAAAAGACCAAAAAAACCCGTGTCTCCCAGTTTTGCCCAAAGTCATGCACTTTTTTTTTATGGGACCCCAAAGATTATGGGCCTCGGTGGCATTTTTGCAAACAAGTGATAATTTTCTCAGGCTCATATCTTGCAAACTGTTCGGAATTTTGATTTACCCTCTTTTCATAAAGAGCAAAAATTGTGAAATCAGAAAAACATCATCTTCAAGATCAAAATCGCAAAAAACTTAAAAAAATTCGATTTTGTTTACCTTTTTCCCCTGTTCAGGTCTATAGGTAGCAAACCGTTCAAAATTCAAGGAAACAATCAACTACAAAAATGTACCCAAGATCTCAGTAAACAACTTTATAGAACATATAAACTTCCTAGGAATGATTCTTAACACCGTTTAGGTAGCTTTAAGATAGAGTTGTAAAGTAGAAGCTCGCAATCGAGACTAAGGACAGAATTTCTTCCAATAAGCCAATGAATTTGAATGGCTTTTAGTTTAATTTGAGTTAATTTTGCCTCTATATGGCATTTCCACGTTAATCGCTGATCCAGATGTATACCGAGATATTTAACATGCGAATGTTGAGGAATTATTTGATTATTGATTGTAATAGGGGGGCAAGATTCCCGGCGCAAAGTGAAAGTTATATGTACACATTTTTGCTCATTGACCATTATCCTCCATTGTCTTAACCATATTTCTAGTTGAAATATATGATGCTGTAAGTAACGCGATGCTTCATAACGATTTTCGTGGACGCTTAGAAAAGCTGTATCGTCTGCAAATGTTGAAGTTTGTGTGTAGTTGCTTGTTGGCATGTCCGAAGTATAAATTAAGTATAATAGGGGGCCCAGGATGCTGCCTTGTGGGACTCCAGCGGCAATGGGCTGAGGTGAACTTAAGAAATTTCCTTCTTTAATAATAAATTGACGACCGACTAAGTAGCTTTCTAGCAGCTTGTGTGTGTTTGCTGGTAAATTTTGCTTCAATTTGTGTAATAAGCCTTCATGCCAGACTTTGTCAAAAGCTTGCGAAACATCGATGAAGAGTGCTGAGCAATATTTCTTTTCTTCAAATGCTTTTCTTATGACATTTACTATTCGATGAGTCTGCTCGATTGTGCTGTGTTTTCTTCTAAATCCGAACTGATGGTTTGGAATACATCTATTTTCACTTAAAATTGGTGTTAATTTTGAAACTAATAATTTCTCAAACAGCTTTGACATATTTGATAATAAGCTAATAGGTCTATAAGACTCAACTTTTGTATGATCTTTACCTGGCTTTGGTATCATGGTAACTAAGGAAACCTTCCATTTTTCAGGATAGTATTCAAGGCGTAAAATAGCATTAAAAATAAAGAGAATAATTTTCTTTGCTATGCGAGGTAGCTCCAAAAGCATTTTATTACTGATTTTATCAATACCAGGTGCCTTCTTAGTGTTTAAGTCACAAATAGCCTTTTCGATTTCTCTTATCTCAAATCTGAGGGGAATAGCTGCTCTAGCATCAACAGGTGGTAGCTCGACCGCAATATTGTGAGATATATTTGGTGTAAATACGTTTTTCAAATGATTTACAAACAGGTTTCCTTTTTCATTATCATTTCTTGCCCAACTACCATTCAAGTTTCTTAATGGTGGCTTAGATATAACTGGCCTTTTTAGATTTCTAGCTGCACGCCATAATGAGTAGTCAGATTGTGGAGTTGCATCAAGTTCCTTAAGATATTTTTCTAGAGAAGCCGTTTTCTGATTCTGTAGCAACTTTCTTAGCCTTTTTGTGCATTCTTTTGATAAAATCTTAAGTTGAGGGGATCTGTAAAGTTGCCACTCTCTTCGAACTCTCCTTTTTTCAGTCAAGAGCCGCTCGACATCTGAAGAACATATTTTATTATTTTTAATTTTTTTGGGGGTAACGCTGGAGTGTTGAACAGCTAGTTTAAGATAACTGTCAAAGTTAACAAGAGAGAGATCCACATTCTCCACTTAAATCGTATTTAAAACAGATTGGTTTTTGAGTTTATTTGAAAAGTCTTATTTAATTAAGATAAAAGTATGGTAGCACTACTAAATACAAAAAAATATATAAAAAAGTGTATTTATTAACAAGGGGGTCCGAAAAAAAGCAGCTGACTGTTAATGCTTTGCCTGTTGTTGTTGTATTGTTGTGATATTGAGGCCACCTTGCTAAAATATTACAATGGAAACTTAAGTTGAAATTAAACCACATCGGTGACTTAAGTTTAACTTAAGTTTTTAGTGAAGAAGAGAATTTTGTATTTAAAACAGTTTTAAAAATAAATGTGTTTTAATATCAATCCTGAAAATTGGCCATAAGTCGCATTAGATAGAAAGAGACAGAGAGAGAGAGAGTAATGCTAGCTGTCCCATTTTTGTGTTCTCAATGTCAAACTCCATAAAAAAAATATAAAAATTGACAGCCAGTATTACTCTCTGTGCTTAGCTATCTCTGCAGTCACCTCCATGAATTCGCCTCGATTATAACTTAACTTGGTAAAATTGGCCGCAAATAATTTAATTGCTACTTTTCAAATTATACTCAGAAACTATGTACAAATCAGTTTTAATATATAAAAAAGTTATATTTCTAAACCCACTTCAATTTCAAATAACTTTATTGTACCAGTATTCTTTAATTTCTTAACTTCAAAAGTATCAGATTTAATTTCGAAATAATTAATGAAACATAATAAAGCAAAAATAAAAAAAAAAAAACTAGATGAATACATCTTGTTAGTAGAAATTAAATAAATTTCAAAACGTCATGGTAATGTAAACAGCATATTCAATCAATCCGAGGTGCTTTCAACATTAAGAATTCAAAAAAAGTCTACAACTTAAACAAAATACTTAATTTAACAAAATAAAAAAAATTTCAATTTGTCATCATATAAACCGAAATAAGCAGACAAAAAGAAATTCGAAAGTGTTTAATTTAATTGACAAAAACAAAAAAAAATTCAAAACATGCCGCCCTTGTGCTTGTTCTTATTCACATACTAAACAAAACAAAAAATAACAGCAACAAAAACAACAACATTACAACAAAAATTAATACGAATTTAAGGCCTAAATTAATGACCAAAAAATACCTGCAAATATTTTTAAAGAAAATGTAAAATAAATCTAAAAGCGCATTATTGAAAACGTTTTGCCTTGCAAAAATTTCACTTACACTTTACAAAAACAACTGCCTCTGTAAAAACTTCTTAAGCCCATTATCTTTTAGGCCTAATCGCTTATCGCAGCTTTACAATATACCAATTTTGAAATTACATATTTTTACTTTTTCACACAAAATGTTGCCAAAATATTTTGTTCCACTTATTTGGGGTTGCCTACACCCTCAAAATTTGTTAAATTTTTAATATATGTTTTTTAAATTATACAAAGAACACAAACAAAATTCAAACTTAAATATATCGTCGGCTTAAAATGCAAACCTACAAACTCCCTTTCAGCACATTTTACAGGAGTGCCAACAAACTTTTTATATTTTATGTTTGCAACTTGAGAGGAAAGCCAAAAATATAGTTGGTTTTACACAGTTCAAGATTCATATTGAAGAAAAACTACTTGCTGGTCGATGAGGCGCACCTTTTCCTATCACACGGCATTAAAATTTCAATTTACTTAAAAAGTAGATTTAGCAGGTTTGCATATTATGCCGGCGATATATTTTTTAATGGTGCTCCATTTTTAGCCCTTTGATTAAATTGAGTGTGAAAAATGTAACATAATTTTAGTTTCGTTGGGCAAACAATTAGAAACGAATAGGAATGGGCAAAAAATATCGATATAAGTATCAAAATATCGATATTAAAAAAAATCGATATATATCGCCGATATTTAAAATACCGATAAATCGATTTATCGATATTGAAATACGAATTCGATATTTTTTAAAGTCAGTCTTCATTAAAAACTCAAAATTTAAGCCGTTTTTCAAACAATATGTTTTTTTAAGAATTGGCATCACTGCATGCATCATATGTTTTTTTAAACTAATATGAAGATCTAAAATTTTTGGCGTTTACAAGAAGAATTTGGAAAAAGCGGGGTTTTCACATTGCAGATTCCTAATTAAAACAGTAAAGTCAAACGAACTTGAAAATTTTTATTTTATGCGGTTTTGGAACAATATACCTACATATGTGCGTATATATATTTGGAATAGTAATAAGATTTGTGCATATATATATATATATATATATATATATATATATATTAAATTTTTTAATTTGGTAATAGTTTCAGAAAAATACGTTCGATATATCGATATTTTTTAAAAACTAAATATCATACTCTTAAAAAATATCGATATATTTTTTCAATTGCATATTAAACTTAAAATATTCTTCCTAGACCCATATACTTATAAGCATACCGATCGACTCAGAATCAATCTAATGATGTCCTTCCGTCCATGTAAACCTATAGGTTCTAATTATCAGCCAAGCCTATTGAAATGGCAAGCATCGGTCCAAAATATCACATAGCTCTCAAAAAAGTTTATTTTCGGAATAGGTCAGGGAATTGGTTTTTGTGCCCATAATTATGTTGATATTTAGATAAAATTTGGTTCAAACTTAATCGTCTTACAAAATTATATGCAAATCGGTCCATATTTGACCATAGTTCCCATACAAATAGTTCTCCCAAAAAAAGATTTTAATGACACAACTTCCTTACAAAAGTTGGCGTTCACATACAACTTGGTGACACTAACTTTTACTTTAGCTAGTATGACATGTTGTGTTGTTGGGTTCAAAATAACTATAGGTCTCATAAAGGCCCCTTTCTTAAATCACCTAAAGGCAAACAAATATCATATAGATGAAGAAGTCTTAATGATATTTATCACAAGGAACTTTTACATAGATCTAAGCCTCATAACATATTTTTATTCCGGCGGATCCATGATTGCCCATAAGTCCTAAATAGGGAATACTCTCGATAATTTATTTTTCATGCTGTGGTGTACGGTATCATATGTCCGGGCTGGACCCACTATACTTTCTTACTTTTTTTTTGGAAAAGAACGCAAAAAAGTAAAAATGTAGAATAAAGGCAACATTAATTAACACCAGAAAAGAAAACGCCATGCAGTTATTCGCGTTTGCTCGGAGCAAAACTAATAAAAGCGAAAGTCCAAGTTCAACCTTCAACTGGGGACTTAATTTTTTTTAAAAAAATATTATTTTATCATCAAAAAGTAATTTCAATTTTTGGGAATACAAAATTTTAATTTCAAAAGATTTTGCTATTCGTGCTTAGTTCCCAGTTTTTATTCTTGACAAAAACACTTGAAATTTATTGTTGATGGGATCAGCTATTCCTATGCATTTCACTGGTTGCTAAGGCCAGATCATCAGGAAACTTCATCCATAAAGATTTTAGACAAACTAAAGATATTAAACCAAATAAAACTACTTGTAACAATATCAAAGCTTTAACAAAACACATCAACAATGGGGAATGTAAGATGAGAAAACCCACTGTTGTTTATTGTTGATGTGTTTTGTTCAAGCTTTGATATTGTTACAAGTAGAACTGTTGCTATAATTCTTATACGTTTAACAGTTTTTTTGGTTTAATATTTCCTGATGATCTGGCCTAAGCAACCAGTGAAATGCATAGGAATAGCTTATCCCATCAACAATAAATTTCAAGTGTTTTTGTCAAGAATAAAAACTGGGAATTAAGCACGAATAGCAAAATCTTTTGAAATTAAAATATTATTTTATAATTATTATTTAGCGAATGGATTTAAAATACAGAGAAAATATAAGTATGTACATATATGTATATGTATTTATTTTTTTTTTTTTATAGATTATAAATTTATTTTACAAGTTTAAAGAATTTAGCCAGGTGACTTCGGGTGTTAGGTTCTTGATTTCTTCAGTGTTTCCTGGAAATGACAGGAGTGGCCAATTTCGAATTATGTGGTCTACTGTTTGTAAAGGATGGCCGCATGGACAGCTGGCGTCATTAGCAAGTCCCCACTTGGTTAGGGAATCCATAGTTCTGGCAGCAGATGTGCGTAAGCGGTTTTAATTACACCAGGCTTTGCGTGGAAGATCAAAATCGGTGGTCCTATCGTCTGGGTTGAATAAGGGACTGCTTTGTCCCGAGTCGTTCCACTGCGATGCCCATGCGGAGCTTAAATCAAAGTTATCGACACGTAGGCTTACAGGAGAGAGCTTTTTTATTTTATTTCATATAAATTTTGTATGATATTTGCCGCTTATAATAAAATTGTTTTTGCTATAAAATCGTAACGGTACCTTATGTAACCATGACACTTTAGGAGATGATACAAGCCCAGCAAAAACTTACATTGCAAAGTAATGAGTTAAAAAGCTAATATAACGACTCTTCACTACTTATACATTGGCATTTAAACTCATTATTTTAACACGGTGATGTCATTGGAGGCAAGTACTTACCACCCTCGCTTACAAATAGGGAGTTAAATAAGTCATTACCACATTCGCTTACAAATAGGGACTTAAATGAGTTATTACTCCGATGTCACCAAAATTACAACTAACATGTCATGACTTTAAAAAATTTTTTTTTTTATTATTTTTTTAAAATTATTTATTTCTATTTTTTCTTATTTTATTTTACTTTGTTTTATTTTTTATTTTTTTTCTGTCTCTGGCGGGATTCGATCGCGCAACCTCGGTGCTGATAGACTAGCTCACTACCAGCTAGTCTACCGGGGCAGTGTAGTTTTTGTATAAAAAAACGATGTTTTTTACTCAATTAAGAGCGTAAATATGAGATTAAATTATTGGAGGCAACTACTTACCACCCTCGCTTACAAATAGGGAGTTAAATAAGTCATTACCACATTCGCCTACAAATAGGGAGTTAAATAAGTCATTACCACATTCGCTTACAAATAGGGACTTAAATTATTACTCCGATGTCACCAAAATTACAACTAACATGTCATGACTATAAAATTTCAGTACAGCATAATTTTTCATATCCAAATTTATTACAAATTGTTTTTTATTTATAATAAAAAAAAACAAATTGTAAGAACAAATATTTTAAATCAATTTGTATTAGATTTGAAAAAACTTCAACCGTAGATGCATTTTGTTACGAATGAATTATAAATTTCGTTAATCAGTACTTAGTACTTAGGTATCAGATTATATGTCAGCCATTACCAAACTACTTCTATGTAATGCAGATGGTATGAGGTAGTCATTGAAAAGTAAGTTGTTCAGTAATGGCAAGTCATTACCAAGTTTTTGCTGGGAGTGTTCCCAATAAAGCAATTTATTAAAAAAAAAACGAAAATTTAAAATCATGTCGCTTACGTTATTTTCGCGGTTAGGGCTCGATATTTTTTTTTTTTTTTTTTTTTTTTTTTCATTATTTATTTATTGAATCTTCACATATTAAATATGAACTAACAATAATTAATCAAATCTTAACCTAATATTATTTTTTGTCCTGCCAGTGCCAGACAAAAATTTTGTTCATCGCGGGTTCTGTTCACTTTTATAGGTGTTTATCGCTCATCTAATTGGACAAGTGCCGCAGTGTCTCTTCTTCTTAAGCGAGTGTGGCCGCTATCATTTAAAATATTTCGTGCTAGTGGGTTCGGGTGCAATTCGAGCCTTTTTAAGTATTTTACTGCATATTTCGTAATCATAGTTTTAACTAATGGAACATTGAGATCCTTGTGAATATTTGAGTTTTTAACATACCAAGGGGCAGCTGTGATTATTCGAAGTAATTTATTTTGGCGCCTTTGAATTTTTTCGATATTAGAGGCCGAGGCAGTGCCCCATAACTGAATACCATAGCACCAGATTGGCTTTAAGATGGAGTTGTAAAGAAGAAGTTTGCAGTCGAGACTAAGGACAGAGTTTCTTCCAATAAGCCAATGAATTTGGATGGCTTTTAGTTTCATTTGAGTTAATTTTGCCTCTATATGGCTTTTCCACGTTAAACGGCGATCTAGATGAATACCGAGGTATTTTACATGCGAATTTTGAGGTATTATTTGATTATTGATTTTAATAGGGGGGCATGATTCCCGACGCAAGGTGAATGTTATATGTACGCATTTTTGCTCATTGACCTCTATCCTCCATTGCTTTAACCATAGTTCGAGTTGAAATATATGATCCTGTAGGTATCGAGATGCTTCTTGACGGTTTTCGTGCACGCTCAAAAAAGCTGTATCATCAGCAAATGTTGAAGTTTGTGTGTAGTTGTTTGTTGGCATATCCGAGGTATATATTAAGTATAAAAGTGGGCCCAGGATGCTTCCCTGAGGGACTCCAGCGTCAATTTGCTGAGGAGAGCTTAAATAATCACCTTCTTTAATAATAAACTTTCGACCGACTAAGTAGCTTTCTAACAGCTTGTGTATGTTTACTGGTAAGTTTAGCTTCAATTTATGTAATAAGCCTTCATGCCAGACTTTATCGAAAGCTTGAGAAACATCGATGAAGAGAGCGGAACAATATTTTTTTTCTTCAAAGGCTTTTCTTATTGCGTTTACTATACGATGGGTTTGCTCAATTGTGCTGTGTTCTCTTCTAAAGCCGAATTGGTGGTTAGGAATACATCTATTATCATTTAAAATTGGGGTTAATTTTGACGCTAAAAGCTTCTCAAACAGCTTTGATATATTAGAAAGTAAGCTTATAGGCCTATATGACTCAACTTTTGTGTGATCCTTTCCAGGTTTAGGTATCATGGTGACTAAGGAGACCTTCCACTTTTGAGGATAGTATTCAAGGCGTAAAATAGCATTAAAAATTAAAAGAATAATTTTCTTTGCTATGCTGGGTAGCTCCAAAAGCATTTTGTTGCTGATCTTGTCAAAACCAGGAGCCTTTTTGGGGTTTAAATCACAAATAGCCTTTTCGATTTCTCTTATCTCAAATCTTAGCGGAACAGCTGCTCTAGCAGCAACAGGTGGTAACTCGACCGCAATATCGTGAGATATATTTGGGGTAAATACGTTTTTTAAATGATTGACAAACAGATTTCCTTTTTCAATATCATTTCTTGCCCAACTTCCATTAAAGTTTCTTAATGGTGGTTTAGAGACAACTGGCCTTTTGAGATTTCTAGCTGCACGCCATAATGAGTAGTCTGATTGTGGGGTTGCATCAAGTTCCTTAAGATATTTTTCCAGAGAAGCCGTTTTCTTAGTCTGCAGTAACTTTCTTAGTCTTTTTGTACACTCTTTAAGTAAGTTCTTAAGTTGAGGGGATCTGTGCAATTGCCACTCTCTTCGAGCCCTCCTTTTTTCAGACAAAAGATGCTCGACATCTGTGGAATATATTTTAATAGTTTTTGTTTTTTTGGGGGCAATATTGGAATGTTGAACAGCTAGTTTCAGAAAACTGTCAAAATTGTCAATAGAGCGATCTACATTATCCGGTGTACTGAGCGGAATATTTTCTGTGCAATGGGTACTGAGATATTTTTTATATTTCAACCAATTAATTTGCGTAGCTGTCGTCGGAGGTACAATTCTATTGGGGTTCATTATAGTAACAATTGTAGGTGTGTGGTCGGAAGATAAATCTAGGGAGGCTTCAACTTGAATCGTTTCTATGGGAATGTTTTTAACCACGCCGAAATCTATGACATCTGGAATTTTTTGAAGATCAGTGGGCCAATATGTTGGTTGTCCGCTCGCTACCACATTTAAATCCATTTTAGAAATTATGTTAAATAAAACACGACCCTTTGGTGTTATAAGTCGCGACCCCCAGAGGGTATGTTTAGCGTTATAATCGCCAGCGGCTAGGAAACACGGTCCTAATGATTTAAAATATTTACAATATTGGTCCTCCGATATTGAAAATCTAGGCGGGGAGTATAACGATGAAATTATTAGGTTTCTATTTAATTCCTCAACGCAAATGTTCGTTGCCTGGAGATAATCTTCACGATGATCACACATTAGGTAGTGTTTGACTCGGGCCTTTATTAAAATGGCAGAACCTCCACAAGCTCTATCTCGAGGGTCCTTGGTATCATATAGTATATAACCATTTATTTTAAACGTACTTCTTGAGGTCAAATGAGTTTCAGAAATCATCATGACATCAATTTGTTTATTTTTAAGAAAGTATTCTAATTCATTTTTATGTTGGCGGATGCCGTTTGCGTTCCAAAAACAAATTTTTAAACAGTTCATGGTTTGTTAAGTACAGCTTGCAATAACATCGATTGCATTCTAAGCATTTCCTGCATCATATTACCCATTGTGTTCGTAAAATTATTTACTGTTTGCACTAATGTTTCCATGGTTTTTTCTAAACGACTTAAATTAGAAAATTGAGTTTCATCATTACTTGGCGATGCACCTTGCATTGGCTCATGGTTTGATTTTAGGACGTTAGCGTAAGAGGTTCTGTTATTACTAGGCTGGGGGGCTTGAATTGCATTTGTGTTAACCTGATTTGTTACCTGCATTTGAGGGGGATTAGTTTTCGGTCCGACCGACTGCTTGACGATAGTATATACAGGGCATCCTCTATAATTGGCAGTGTGATTACCGCCACAGTTGCTACATTTTTTTACGTTGGGGTCGGTTTTAGACTTGTCGCAAAGAACTGTTCCATGTAATTCACCACATACTACGCAAACAGGGGGTAAGTAGCAGTATGCCTTAGTATGGCCAAATTCCTGGCAGTTTAGACATTGAACAGGACCATTTCTTTTGTGAGGCTCCTCAATAGTTACCCTTCTGTACAGAATATATTTCAAATTATAAATTGGATGCGTTTCATTTTTTTTGAGCTTAACGTCGCCGGGTTCAAGCTCCACTCGAAATAGTGGTTGGGGATTTTTTTCCCTATTTTTGATATTTGTTACGTTTTTGATTTTAAAGCCCTTCTCTTCCAAAAAAGCTTTAATTTCCCCTGGGTCTACGCATGAGTCTATGCCCTTGACTACTACCTGAAGACCTTTACTGCTCTTCAGTTGATACGTATAAAAGTTTTTATTCAGAGTCTCAAATCTTGTAATTACCTTTCGAAAATCATCCTCGTGATTCACCTGTATTTTAGTCTCGTTAATGACACCGCGCTTTATTGCAGCTACATAAAAGGAATTTTCACCTATCACCGAAATTAAACTTTTTATTAACTCATTAGAGTTTTGCTCTCTAAGGTATATCGGGGGTGGCTTAGACGATTTAATGACGTTTGGTGCTTCAGAGGATTCATCCTCCAGAATCGCGAAACGATTTTGTGTATTTATTTTATCAAAAGATGGTACTTTTGAGGCCGAAGCAACTGCTGCAGAGGTAGGGCTGCGTCCCCGTTTAAGCACTGTTATATACCTGTCCATACCAACTTGTACTGAAGGCTTTTGACAACTTTTTACAGGGGGGTTTTCCATTGCATTTGTGTTTAAGTTCATGGTATCATTGCCCACTAAATTTGTTTTTGACGTCACGGCAATACTTGCTGGCCTGGCAACACTTGTCACCAAATCTTGTTGTAGTTTTTTTAATGAGTCACTATCCACCGTTTGTGTAAATACCGAGGGTGAGAGGGAACGTGTTCGAGTAATTGGCTTAGCCGTTAGGTAGTTAATATTGTTTTGTTTTGTTTTATTTATTTCTGCATTATTTTCATTTGCATTAACTAAAACGTAAACGTTTCTTTCATTTTGTCTTAGTGTTGTTTCACTCTTTGTACTCATGCAAAGAGTTGTTTTTGTTTTTCACCGTTTTGCTTTGCTTTAATATTTTTATTATTTATTGTATTTTACAACAACAAAAGAAAAACCAGAATTTAAATGTTTTGTTCAGAATATGTATACACATGTATGAACATTCATACGTACATATATATTTTTACTGATTTATTTTATTTAATTTGATCGTTTTAAATTGTTCACTATTATGTTAAATAATTTAATTAACAAAATATATTATTTTGTTTTTTTTTTTTTTAAGCGTCCATTCGCTGCTTAGATTACAAAATCAAATGTGATTAATTAATAGTTCAAATCGTATGCGGGGCTAAAATACACGTCTGTATCACAACAAAGCACAAACCGGCTCGATATATGGCTATTTCCATAAAAACGTCAACCACAAAAAATGGAAAAAAAATTTTTCTTTTCAAGATTTATTTGGAGAATTGCTTATATTTTTTTAATATAAGCGTATAAATTAATTGATTCGAAAAAAAAGATAAATGGCAAACAAAGTACTACAACTTTTAGCACATACTTGTGTATATTAGAAAATATGCATTTGGAACAACAATACTCTAATCTAAGGCATATTTATGATCTGAAAAACATTTTTTATTAAGTTTCTTATATAAAGGATTATAAATAGCAACATAAAAAATTTTAAATCATGGTGGAAAAATTGTCCCGTTTAGAATGTCCCGTTTACAATTTCTTTAACAATTTATTTAAAAAAATGTAATTCATATTTTATTTTGAAATCGAAACCATTTTTAGGGCACATTAGTACGCAACATTTTAAAATTAATCCCAATAAAATATTGTGTCAGGTTTCGCATATATAAAATATTGTGCCCTCAGCGTCAGGGCAAAGCGCTGTTGTATGTTAGTTGCCTAGTCCACGCACGCCGTCACTGCGTGGTACGGTCCGTCTGAACGAGCCTACTCGTGGGAACAAAAATGAAACCCTTTTTAAAAACAAAAACAAAAACTATAACAAGCACAATTAGTAATACGGAAAATGAGGACACGACGGACGAGATTGACCAGGGTCAGTCGGACGTCACGGTCTCTGAGTCGGAGAGTACCCTCTCGACTGTTCATGAGAACATAATTGAACAGGAGAGACAGGTACTGACCGACCTATATGTGGATAGTCTTCTGGTACAATCGGGGGTCTCCTGTGGTGAATCCGGGGCTACTCAGGGGTTAGAGAGGTTGACTCTGCTCTCCGACACGGAGCTTGATATTGATACATCAGCTCACAGTCAGACTGCAGAGCCTGCCACTCTCATCTGTGAGGCCAGGGGACATCAGGGGGGACACTCGGGAGAAGACTGTCCACAACTTGTTCGGCAGGACGCCGTGGAGGACGGGCCAAGCGCCCCTCCACGAGATATTAAGAACTCCAGCCGAACGAAGGAGGAGAAGGCGCAGAACGGAACAAGGAGCTCTCTTGCATATCTGGACAAGATGGCGAAGAGGGATCCTTCAACGTTCTCCGCGAGGGATAGGCACCTTCTGAGAAGGCACCGACAAAGCGTCGCTAAATTCGAAAGAATTTACGGCCCTTTCAGTACCGTGCTCGGTTGGCCCTATCATTGGAGAAAGCAGGTGAATGAGGTCGTCGGCCCGGAAACTACTCAAAAGAGTACAGGGCCGGTGGCGCCGTCAACCTGCCGTAGAGAGAAAGAGGAAGGAGGGGTTGCCCCGGTGACCAAAGCGCTCATGTCTTCGGAACGAGCTGCGGAGGATAAGGGGGCGATACCCAAGAAAGGAGGCAAAGTGGCTAAGGCAGCGAACACGGGGAAGAAGGCCGGTAATCCTCCGTCCGATTCCTCTAGTGGCCCTCGTAAGGGGGGCATTAGGGGAAAAGGCGTGGGCAGGAACGGGCCTTCGAAACCAGTCGTACCGGAGTCACCGAGCATAGTGAAGAGGGCTGGTACATCCCCGGCTGATGCTCCTAATGCCTCCAATAAGGAGACCATTAAGAGGGTCAGATCTGGGGATGATCAGCCTTCCTCATCGAATAAAAGAATGAAGAAGTCGACGAGCCTGGAGAGTCATCTGCAGGTGGCTGTCATAGATCGGAATGATCCGGATGGGAGGATCAGTGCCGAGCTATGGCAGCTAATAGAGGCTAGGCTTATCGACGAGCTGGCAGTTTTCAAAGGCAAGGAGGAGGACGTATCCTTCAATGGTGCGGACTGGGTTAAGGGAGTCAAGGTTGTCAACTGTGGTAACAAGAATTCATTGGAATTCTTAAGAACCACAATTGGCAAATGCGGCGACATTAACCCGGGGGCAAGGTTTGAAGTCATACAAGCCTCCGACTTGCCAATTAGGTCCATAGTGACAGTGTGGATTCCACCTCCCGTACGCAAGGTGGAAACTATACTGGCAGTATTGGGCAACCAAAACAGTAGGCTTCTTACTGACCAATGGAGGCTAGTGACCTCACTGGTGTGTAAGGAGAATACCGGCAAGGACTTCCGTTTCGCAATCGATCGGAAGTCCATGGAATTCTTGGAGGAGGTGGGGGGGGGGTTGTTAGGTTCGGTTTAGGTAACGTTAGGTTTCGGTATCCGAAACATGACAGGACCAAAGAGGCTGTTAGTGGTGCAGATAAACCTGCACCATTGTGAATCAGCCTCATGCCATACGAGGGGTTGGACCCACTGGGTACAGAGGTGCGGCAACTCACGGCATATGCAAGGAGGAGAGGTGCAATCCTTGTGTTGGGCTGCGATGCCAATGCTCATCACAGCCAATGGGGGAGTGCCGATATTAATAAACGAGGTGAGTTAATGTTTGATTTTATAACTACTAACAATCTTATTATCTGTAATATGGGTAACACGCCGACGTTCAGAAATAAAGATAGGCAGGCAGTGATAGATCTGACATTGGTAAACCGTGACGAGCAAATTGTTGTTGATTGGAGGGTGGCAACGGACTGTACTTTTTCAGACCATAGTCGTATTACCTTTGCACTGAATTTTGACCTACCTAGGGCTGCTCCATTCAGGAACCCGAGGGGGACAAAATGGGACTCCTTCAAGGAAGGGGTCCGAACTGGGTTGGCGCATCAGGCCTTGGGCGACTTGCTGCCGACGGATCTGGAGGGGGTGGTGAATAGGTTCACTCATCTTCTAAGGGAAAGCTATGAGCATTCCTGCCCGGTTACGTTTCCGGGTAGGCGTAAACAGCCTAAGTGGTGGACCAGGGAACTTCATGTTCAAAGGTCTACGGTGAGGAGACTGTTTAATAGGGCCAAGGAACAATCACAAGGTGCAGTTCAACAGGTATAAGGCGGATCTGAAGAGAGCAAAGCGACTATCGTGGATGCAATTTTGTGCGTCCATCGATAATGTCAACGAGCTGTCAAGATTCCGACGGATTTTATCTAAGGACCCTAAGGCCCTGGGTTACATCCAAAGGAATGACGGCTCATGGACTGAGTCTAGCTCTGAGACCCTAACCTTACTTATGGAGACGCACTTTCCCGGGTGCAGGGAAACCGGTGGTATGGAGGACGGTCAGTGGGACGCCATGTCCGTGACATCGGATCATACTTCCGCTTGCGTCAATGAAATGGTCACAAGGGAGAAGCTGGCGTGGGCGGTCAATACTTTCGACCCATATAAATCACCGGGTCCGGATGGTATTTTTCCGGCCATGCTTTGCAACATCCCGGACGATGCATCATTTCTGCTGGTGGATATATTTAGGAAATGCCTCAGTAGGAGGTATCTGCCTAGGGGGTGGAGAGAGGTCAGGGTGATTTTCATACCCAAGGCCGGTAAAGCAGGCCACTCGAAACCGGGGGATTTTAGACCTATTAGTTTGTCTTCATTTTTGTTGAAGACTCTTGAGAGACTAATAGATTTCTATCTCAGGAGTAATATTGAGACCCGCCTTATTAGCAACACTCAACATGCTTACCTGAAGGGTAAATCTGTTGAGAGCGCGTTACATGAGGTAGTGGGTTGTATTGAGCACGGTCTGAGGCATAAGGAGTATACTCTCGCCGCGTTTCTGGATATAGAGGGAGCCTTTAATAACATTAGGATAGAGGCGATTAGGGATTCTTTGTTGGAGTTGGGAGTTGAGGACTTTCTGGTGGAGCGGATAATTTGCATGCTTGGCAGTAGGATTATAAACTCGAGCCTGAGGGATCATGTGATAAGGAGGAGGGTTACCAGGGGGACACCACAAGGGGGGATATTATCGCCTCTACTGTGGTTGCTTGCGGTTAACGGGATTCTTAGGTCATTTGATTCCATGGGCAGGAAAGTTGTTGCCTATGCGGACGACATAGTTCTACTGGTCAGGGGAAAATTTCTGTCCACGATCGGGGAAATTATGCAGGTGATGCTAGGCGATCTCTCGGCATGGGCAAAGGATAGGGGACTGGGTGTTTACCCTGCGAAGACTGAGCTGGTGCTATTCACCAGAAGGTATAGGATAGAGGGATTTAGGGGGCCAGTGCTAGATGGCGTCGAGTTGCCTCTATCGGACGGAGCAAAGTACTTGGGTAACTTTCTGGACTGTAAACTGTCTTGGAAGAGAAATACTCAGGAGAGGATGAGAAGGGGACTCAATGCATACTACACATGCAGGAACTCCATTGGTAAGAACTGGGGTCTTAGGCCTGATATGGTAAACTGGATTTACACATCGGTTGTTAGGCCTATACTTACCTATGGATGCACTGTTTGGTGGGGTGCGTTGGGAGTGGATAGCTATAGGAAGATGCTCAGCAAGGTTCAAAGGAGTGCATCTCTTGGCATCACAGGCGCAAGGAGAAGCACTCCGCAGGCAGCGCTGGACATCCTACTATATCTATCCCCTATCGAGCATTATGTGAGGAGTGTGGCAGCTAGGAACTTACTTAGACTTTACGAGTCTTCTTTAGTTAGACCTAGGCGGGATGATCACACGAGAATTTTGTACGAGATGGGTCTGCTAGATCAGGGTATTATTCTCGAGGGAATTTCGGATCATAGGACTATGACCCTGGACTTCGGTGCAACACCACCAGTGGAGTTCCCAGATAGGGAAATTTGGAGTGGATCCAATGGGCTGTTTGAGGGGTGGGCAGTGTTTACGGATGGATCCAAGATGGAAACCGGCACTGGTGCCGGTGTTTATATCGCGGACACCGAGGTAAAAAGGTCATTCAGACTCCCTGATGAGTGCAGTGTCTTCCAGGCTGAGATCCTAGCGATCTGGAGGGCGACGGAGGTGATACTGGATCACATCGTGGGTGGATCTGAGGTGACAATTTACGTCGATAGTCAGGCGGCGCTTCGGGCATTGAAGAACCATACGGTGCGATTATGCCTGGTTGCGCGGTGTAGGAGCGCTCTTAGGGAACTCATGGGTGCATTCAACGTGAGGCTGTGTTGGGTACCAGGACACTGCATGGTTGAGGGGAATGAGGTGGCGGACGAACTCGCGAGAGAGGGTTCGGGTCTCGACTTAGTGGTGGGGGACAGGGGGGTAAAACCCCCCCTATGCTACTACTATGGGGTGATACGGGAGAAATTCCGTGATGACGTTGACCGATCCTGGAGGGGCAGAATGGATTGCAGGGTGTCTAGGGCACTATGGCCCAAAGTGGACGCGGGGGCAACCAGGGTTCTACTGGGATTGGATAGGGGTAGTCTCAGAACACTTATAGGGTTCTTGACGGGTCATTGTCCTGTCAGGGCTTTTGCGAGCAGATGGGACAACGCCATACCGGACTTCTGCAGGCTATGCGAGGATTCAGAGGAGCTAGAGACGATCGAGCATGTACTGTGCCATTGTCCTAGGATGCAGGGTCTCAGACTGAAGTGGCTAGGAGATAGGTTTCACGACGAACTAGGGTGCATAGCTGGATGTAATCCGGCCAATATACTGGGGTTTGTCAGGGAAATAACGCGGCTGTTTCTGTTGAGGGGACTGTAAGGGGGGTATTGGTCCTACTTTCTAATTTTCTGTCTTTATTTTACTTCCTTTTCTCTATTTCTTCACTTCGTCTTATCTCTTTCTCTTACTTCATATTTTCATTGAAGGGAATCACAATGGATCGTATTCGGTCTCCGAGTGGAGGTGTGCCTGTGGGCGCACAACCCTTCTTAACCTAACCTAACCTAACCTTCGCAGAAATCACTGTTTAAACGGTTACCCCTTAAAACCCACTTCAGTTTCTTGTCCCGTTTCCAATCACTGGTTTTTTGCAATTATCTCGGAAACCACGACAGTAAGCGAAAAATTTCATTTGCGGAAATTAAAGAGCTAATTGAGAGTTAAAAGAATCATTAATTTAAAAAATGAACATCAGGTTGTTTTTTACAGTTTTGTCAATATAAACGTGTGCGAATGTCCCGTTTACAATCTTGGAAGTGCCCATATATTGAGTCATCACTCGATCATTTCAATTTTCGTTTTTCAATTTCTGTTTTTTTAATAAATGACTTTACTGGCAACACTTGCATCATTTCCTAAAATGTCATGGTCACATAAGGTACCGTTACAAATTTTATAGCAATATCTTAATATCTTAAGCGACAACCTTAATACAACATTTTTATGAAATAAAATAAAGCTTTATTAATACGATTTCCGTATGACGGGCTTAATTCCCTGTTTTTCATATTTGATAAATACACTGATATTTATTGTTGAGGGAAAGCTAGCTTCTATGCGCATTTCGCCGGTTGCTTAGACCAGCTTTTTCGCGGTAATGACTCGATATATGTATACCTATTATAGGTATATATCGAGTCATTACATACATACATATATAATATATGTATGTGATTATATGTAAAAAAATTTTGTTAATTGTCGGTTACTCAAAGTAGTGAATAAAAGGCAAATGGCTTGACAAACATGACAAAATTTTTTTTGTTTATACAAATATTTTGTGTTATTAATTAGAGCGTTTGCTGCTTGAACAAACATTTGAAGCGTGTTTGTAGATATATAAAATAATTTCAAATAAATAGCAGACATATTTGGGGTATTCACAAGGTGTGCTATCATGTTATATTTTCATAATGTTCTAACATTTTACAATGTTTTAAAAATATAGTTGTTGCTTTGTAAACAAAAAGTGTCTTAAATTAATAGAACTTTGCTTGCTATGTTTATTGTGCTGTCGTTATTAATCAGAAGAGACCTGCGCTGAGCGGCTGAGCCGAACCGCTTTAGTTTTTGTAGCCGTAGCCGTTGATGGTATAGTTTTAGCCGGCTAATATCCGAATTTAGCCTGCGGCTAGCAGTTTTTGCAACAAAACACTTGCGGCGTCAAATTATATCGGCTGAGGACTCTGATGTTTGGTAAACAAACAAAATAAAATTAATTTGTGATTTGCGTCTAAAAAATGGAAAATAGTCAGGTAAGATCTAATTTAATTTATTTATTCATGGATTAGAACTAAAAAATATTATGATGTTACGTAAATATTTATTTCTTTATATTTGTTTTAAATCAGCTGATTCAAAATAGCAGACTAAATTATGAGGGGTTGTTCACAAGAGTCGTATTTTTTCATGTTATTATTTTAAGACTTATGACTTTATGACACCTTGTGAATCCCCCAATTGGGGGAATTGTATTAATGTCAAAGTTTTTGTGGTGGCTAGTGCTAAATATAATAATTTAAGTAAACAATTTGCTGAAGAGCCACCAAACATATCGTTTTTCAACCACTCTTTACTGCAATTTTCCTTTCCTTTACATTTTTAACAATTAGTGGGAAAATTGTCGCAGCACTATCATCGATTTAATTAAAAACAAAACAAAAATGAAAAAATAATGTTTGTACTAAATATATTTGTGTTGTGTATTTGCGAAGAGAAACAAAATGCGTGTTTGCCAAGCCGTTTGTGAAGTTTATTTTGCCCTTCTGAAGCAAGACTAATGAAAAAAAACAAGACCAGCCGTTTGATATATACAAAAACGTATGAAGCATGTTTGAACAAATTAAAGAATTTTTGATATTTATACAATAATATTGCTGTTTTTGTCAAACCGTATGTGTAGTTTTTTGGTCCTTTATAAGTCTAGATGTTGTTTTCTTGGCCTGGGTTCGAACCTCGACTTAATCAATTGTTTGTTGCTACTTATAAAAAAGATGTTCTGTAGTAAAATCAAAATGAATTTAAATGCGGACATCTCTTGTAAAACGAATAATTAGTTTTTAATCAAATTTCTGATTACAATATACGTTACTTGGTAACAGAAGTTTTTTGCTGTTTAGGAATGCTGTTGTGAACAGTTTTTTAATCAACCTGTTTTTAGTCTACGCGACATTACCCCTCAACAATAATCTTATATTCATTTGGTGTTCCTTCGAAAGGTCGTTCTTCACCAATATTCTGTTTTATGAAATATTTCTGTGCGATACTTCGCAAACTGTGATACAGGAAATATTAAAAAAAAATTGCCAAAATAAGTGAATTTTCTCAAATTTCGAAAATAAAAGTTATAAATATAATATTTACTTTTGGAAAGGAAATTGTGTTTCAAATTTCTGAACAAAAAAAATGAGAAAATAATTTTTTCAAAGTTTAAAAAACCATAATTTTTGCATTAGTGTTCAAACCGAATTAAGCCTTGAACTTCAGCAAAATTCTTTAAGCCCATTATAAAATCGTCGATATTAACTTCAAATTCTCTCTCATTTCTTTCTTTTTCTGCTTGTGTAACAGTTTCTCCCGTGCGAGGAATCTTCTACGAGTCAAAAATGCGCTCGTCGTAGACCAAACGATTATTCCCGGCAAGCTAGCGCTTAAAACACACTTTCTATAAGATTCCAAGTAGACTCTAACACGAAAATGCTAGATGGGATAGACGCATAAAGATCGAACGATTGTTCTCAAGAAATCGTAAACGGGGAAGTCCAAAAAAACCCAGGTGAATCTAACTGGAGATAACGGTCAAAAGATCTAAGCGCATGAAGGACATTTTTTAAGAATGCCGAGACCAACAACAGGTTGAAGTGCCATCTATGTAAGTAATTATGAATCTGTTGGCAAGCCGATTTATATTTTACAGCGTTTTAACTAGATATTTAGTGCAAAAAAGCTTGAGCTTAAACAGTTATGCACTTATATAAAATCTCCTGAGGTTATATTTAGAGCTGTGTGCGTAAGACTCACGATTACGCACGCTCGCCGGTAGAAAGAATGTAATCGCTTACGCACGAGTAATTTTTATATTCTTACGAACCCGCAAGATCACATACAAAAACTTTTTATTGCGTACAATTAGACCCCTTTTCTCACAACCAAAGTTTACTTTGACAAAGTCTATTTAATTTTACTTTAAGATGTCTTTCACTTCTTTTCACGCAACGTTTACTTTGACAAATATTGTGTTCTTTTGTTGTTGTTTGCAAAGGTCTGTTCTCACCTCCATACTGTCTGTCAAAATAAATAAATATTCACTAAATCTTGCAAATATAAATAAATATCATTATCGAAAATCCTTTTATTTTCACCCTCTTTTTTTAGCATGAATTTCGACTTGACTCACGTAAGCCGCGAAAGTCAATACCAGTTACAACAGTAACAATACAAAATAAAACAAAATAATAAATTAATTTATAAGAAAATAAAAAGAGTTTAATGAAATAAAATCTTAAAAAACAAAAAAATAATGAAGAGGAAAAAAATCGAAACATGAAACATTCTTATTGTACACACGTACATGTGAACATGTGTGTACGTGCGTCACACACATACATAAACTCTTATAAAAGCAACAAAAAGTAGGTCAAATTAACTGCCTTCTTGTTACTCAGTCGACAGCAACCGAGACCAACTGGTTTCTAAAATAATAAACAATCATAAAAACATACAAACAGATGAACAGACAGACATACGGACACACACACACACACACCTAAACATTTACTCGTAAAAAAGAAGAAACAAGCAAAACCTCTTTGGAATACTTAAGCATCCGCGTCCACTTGCACTTTCTTTTTATGTACCTCAATTCTTACGTGGAGAGCTCGCTCCCTTTAAGCTCAAGCACATTAAAACACACACACAAATAACGCCAACCAGCAAGCTCCAACAGTTGAAGAAACAACAACAAAAATAATCGATTGGGCCAAACACACTCATACTAACTGCCAACACACGAAGCCAAGCAATAGTTGGGTACCCCATCGTTAGTGACGATCAACGAAGACGACAGACAACAACTGCGTCATTGTTCTTGTTAAGTGGTTTCGTTTGAAAGCTCACTTACACATGAACAGCATGAAGAATTCGTATTGAACACAATTCTCTCATAAACCTTCTCTCGTATGAACCGTGTTGTTGTAAGCGGGCTTGTTTTTTTTTTAATTTATTTTAAGTGTTTTTGTTAGACTTCACCTTTCTTTTTTTTACAACAACAACATACATTTTAAGTAACAACGAAAGAAAAGCTAGATCTTTAATTTTTATGCTTTGCTGCAGTTTCTTATTCTACCTTTTTGTTAATTCGTACGTTACATTTTTAAATTTCTTTAACAATATGTTTGTAATGTTTTTGTTGTTGTTGTTTCCACTTTCTATATTCTATTGTTTCTCAAGAATTTTGCTTGCTGTTTCTTTTTCTTGCCTCATTATCTTTTGCTCAGGTTATTTAGTTGAAAAGAAATGCTTCATTTGTTAGTATTTACTGTTATTCAGTTTAGTAAGAGCCTAAAATAAAAGTATACTTTTAGGCTATACTTATTTGAAATGTATATAAACATTTATAACTTCAACATGTTACAATATTAGATCCATTTGAAGCAACAAAAAAGTTTATTAATATTTTTTTTACATTCTAACCCCCGTATTCATAAACGATTATTAAATTTGTTTTGTAAACCTTTATGAATACGGGCATAAAATTTTAACAAAGAAAATATAATGCGGACTTTATAAAAAATTTCCTATAAAAAGTTCAGTTCTTTAAAATTTCCTATAAAATTCATAGTAATTTTTTTTATATAAATTTAGCGAAAATTGGCATTTTTATAGAAAATTTTGCCAAAATTTTCATTTCTATAAGAAATTTAGCGACAATTCATGTGTGTATTTACAAAAAATTCTGCGAAAGTTTACTTTTACATAGAATATTTTGCATACTTTTTTAAAAAATTTTTTTAAGTTTAGGTCTGTATAAAAATATAAATAAATTGAAATGAATCACGGATCATCCGTGAATTATTTAAGATACTCAACTTGCCACTCTGAATACACTTTGCTTAATAAATTGTGTTACGAAAATTATTTAAATTCTATGAAATATAACTTCAGGCGTAATCCGAAATCATTTTATAAATTTGTTAGCTCTAAGAAGAAAACAACTGGCTTCCCTTCATCCATGAAGTTCCAACATATGGAATCCAGTGATAATGGCACACTAAGTAATTGGTTTGCCGATTTTTTCCCTACAACTTATTCGAATGCATTTTATGACGAATCACTTAATTATCCCTTCAAGATAAATGCGAACCAATCAACTCACATTCCATTTATTGATATTGCAACAATCGCTAAGGAATTCAAAAGTCTAACATTCTCATTTAATTCTGGTCCTGATAACATTCCAAGTAACATAATAATTATCTGTGCTGACAGTATTGCTATCCCTCTACACGCAGAGAAAAAACATGTTTTATATGGTCACCTCCAACAAAACTATTTTTAAAGAAAATTTTAAACATATTATGGTAAATATAACCATATTGTTGTCCCATACAACCATATTATGGTTGAATTAGTCCTCCATCAAGAAGCCACAACGATATTATGGTTGCCTCTAAGCATGTTATGGCTAAATATGACTATAATTTGTTTTAAAATTAATAATAGTATTTTTCTCTTTTCCAAGAGCAACATGCTATGGTTGAAAAACAACCATTCTAATATAAGTGTTTTACATATTTTAGTTATTATTAACCATAACATGTTCGGAGGCAACCATAATATGGTTTTCTCTTCTTGATGGACGTCTAATTCCACCATAATATGGTTGCCGGTGACAATAATATGGTCAAATGAATCATAATATGTTTAAAATTTTCATTTAAAATAGTTTTGTTGGAGGTGACAATATTTAAACATGTTTTTTCTCTGGGTGTAGTAATTTTATTTAATGTATCGATC
The DNA here is from genome assembly GCA_930367215.1 of Pollenia angustigena. Lineage (NCBI taxonomy): Eukaryota > Metazoa > Arthropoda > Insecta > Diptera > Polleniidae > Pollenia > Pollenia angustigena. The sequence goes on along the minus strand of OV884056.1, from coordinate 93,131,557 downwards.
AAGCATGGTCACTTTCCGTACCTATTGAAGAACTTGTTTATACCTTTGTTTAAATCGGGAAATAAATCCGATGTTGAAAATTACCGTGGTATTGCAAAATTGAGTATTATACCGAATCTATTCGAAAAAACTATCACCGAAATCCTAAGTTACCAAGTATCTAATTTGATTTCACCTTACCAGCATGGGTTTCAGAAAAGATGTTCCTTCATCTTACAACTGTCATATATCGAGGATTTATACAACAACTGTAAACTGATGTGATATACACTGATTTTTCCAAGGCCTTTGATAAAGTTACCATAGACTTTTGAAAGTTAAACTTAATTTATTCGGTTTAACTGATATAAGTATAAAATGTATATATTCGTAACTAAGCAACAGAACACAAACGATTTGCTTTAATAACACAATTTCTAGAAGCATAGAAGTTCTGTCTGGTGTACCTCAGGGAAGCCACCTTGGGCCACTTCTTTTTACATTGTTTATTAATGACCTACCTGGGGTGATTAATTCGGCTAATATTCTGATGTATGCGGAAGACGTGAAAGTTTTTCTTAGCTATCGTCAAATATCTGAACAACAACTTCTTCAAAATGACTTGAATTCTTTTAACACGTGGTGCAATGTAAATCTTATGCAACTTATGGTGTTTTCTTTTCTGACAGTAATGTTCCATATATGCTGCCATTCGTGCGGGTTTTCGTTCCATTCTAAAAATATATGCAAAAATGTGAGAAGTTGTCGTTTTCCTTTCTAAACATGTTGCAACAATAAATGGCAAATTTGTTCCATTTCTTACCCGCAGTTATAACTGAGTGTGAGATAATACCCTTTTTTGCATCTGCGTAAAGTACTTTTTTATGCAAGCAAGTATTTTTTTCTTGTGTTTGCGGACAATTTACGTTACATTGTGATTTTTAGTTATATTGTGATGGATATAACTTTTTGTTTTTCGTTTGTTTTACTTTTATTTAAAAATTATATTTTTATTGTCGCAAAATTTTTAATAACGGCTGACATTAATTATTGAAAATCAGGCTCCACGAAAAGCCCCCCAATGAAATAACGCCCAGGAAATAGCCCCCAATGAAATAATCCCCAAAAAATAGGAATTTACACCCAAAAGCAGTGAATGAAATAACATCGAAAAATAAATGAAATAAACCCCAAAACGAAAACGAAACAACCCCCAATATTTTGATGTTATTTCATATGAAATAACACCCAATGATGAAAATGAAATAACCCCCAATGAAATTAACCCCATCAGCAACAAAAATGAAATTATGCCCAAAATTCATAAAAGAGTCAGTTTCACCAAGGATTTCATGAAGTCAATATGGACCAACAGCAAAGTCGCAAAATTATTGAAATGAATCGTGTGGAGGCCCGCAGGCGTCTTCCTAATAATAAGGATATATTCGGTTCAAAAATATTGCTGTAGTTATTTTACCCGCCCGTAGATCCTTGTATCCCTGCTCTATTTTTGCAGTTCGGAAGACAATTTGCCTTCTACGTTTGGCATTTACATGGGGGGGAGGGGGGGGGGGGGGTGGTTTTTAACCATGGGAGGTAAGGCCATAATGGCTTTATTGCTCAATTGAATGGGAGATAAAGCCGTAATGGTCTTATCGCCCAATCATTGAGAGGTCAGGTCATATTTAAAATTTTGCGAAATGAGAGATATAGCCATATTTTTTTTCACAAATGAGAGACAAAGCCATACTTTTCCAGAATAGTGTTACGCATGGTGTCTGTAAAAGGGAAAATCCTTAGTTATCATTGAAAAACATATTTTTATTCTTGTGACGCACGCAGAAAAACTTCATTCAGCGAAGCCACTTGCCGCGTCCTACTGGAGGAAAAAATCCCTAAGCACGGCCGCAGGCCGTCACGCAGAAAAACTTTAGTATGCGAAGCCAGATTTCAATACTTAACTTTGGTGTTAAAAATGAAATAACCTCCGAATTAAAAATGAAATAACACCCAAAATAAACACGCTATGAAACAAGCCCCGAATTTTAAAAATTTGTTGGGTGTTATTTCATTGGAGATTATTTCATAATTTCAAAACCCCAAATGAAGAATGAAATAATTGCCAAAAAAATATGAAAAACGGCCCAAAAAAATTGGGAGTTTTTTCATATGAAATAACACCCAAAAATGTATAAAAAAAAATTGGGGAATATTTCATTTCTCGTTTGGGCGTTATTTCATTGGGGGGCTTTTCGTGGAGCCTGAAAATCAGTGCTGTTAACGCTTATTGGAATTGTAAGAAAATTTAATGTTGAAAATTGCTACAAGCGTTGTGAATATCGCTTTTAGTACAAACTTTGCATTCAAAATTTAACACGCTAAATACACATTAGTGTTGAGTGTAAAACGTAGCTATTATTTTGTTCCATTGTAATTTAGAAGAATGTATCACTTTGTAAGGGTTCGTGTAACCTAATAAATATATTACACAACTATAATGCATTATTATTTTTTAGAAAAGAAAACACCCTTAATCTAAAAAAATGTAAATACATGCGTTTTGTTAGAAGGAGTCCAATACGTGCATGCTACTTTTTTGAAAGGTATCATTTGGAGTCGGTGGATAATTTCTTAGATCTTGGAATTCTGCTTGACTCAAAACTAAATTTCATCGCACATATAACAATGACAGCTAATAAAGGCAGAGGCATGATCGGTTTTGTAAAACGTTGGGCTAAAGAGTTCAAGGATCCATATGTTACGAAAAGTCTGTATACTTCCCTTGTAAGACCTGTATTGGAGTATGGATCTGTAATATGGGACCCTATATATAATAAATATTCCGACCAAATTGAATCAGTTCAAAAACAGTTTCTGAATTTTTGTCTGCGTTGGTTAACCAATGGAATATGCCGTCTTATTCTGCAAGACTAGCCCTCATCAAGCTGCCAACTCTAAAGAGCCGCAGAACTGTGATGAACATCTTGTTTATTTTTAACATAATTGTTGGCGACGTATGCTCTGGATGCCTAATCAACAATATTACATTTAATGTTCCTCAATGCCCATCACGTCATTTGGTTCCATTATCAGTCCAATATTTAAGAGCTAATTATGCTAATAGTGATCCGTTAAGAAGGATGTGTATTGAGTACAACAAGTTTTATAAATTTATTGACTATTCTTCTAGTCCCACTGATATTAAAACTAATTTATAATTTTTGTTTCACATTTGTGTATATTTTGTAAAATTAATTTGTATTTAATTAAGAAGTCTGCAAGGATTATATTCCATAGACAAATAAATAAAATAATAATAATAAATAAAACAGTTTAAAAGTTTCTTCTGTTTTTCAACCGATTTGAACAAGATAATAGACCATATGAACGGTATTTACTTAGAGAAGAGCATTATATATATTTTACTAAATTCTGAGGGGTAAAAATTGTTAAATTCAGTAACCTCATATCTCCAAAACTTAAAGAGATATAAACCAATTTAGTGCCTATCGGTATTCATAAGAAAAATAAACGGACAATTATAGGACATTTTCAAAAATTTACTATTTTATAGGATTTTTTCAAATATTTTCTATTAACCAGGAAATATTTAACAATTTACTATTTCGTGAAAATTTCGCAAATTTTTTCCTTTATAAAATAAAAAAATTTACTTTTATAGCATATTTTCCAAAATTTACTATTTTATAGGACATACTTCAAAATTAAGTATAATAAAGGGTGGTTAAATTGTAAGGGCCGATGTTGAATGTGAACCACACCTAAACGCCAAGTTTTTTTCCGAATTTTATTTGACATTTCTCTATTTCAGACTTACTCAATTTGAACCATGGAGAGATACACAATCCAACAACGTGTTAAAGTTATCCAGACTTATTATGAAAATGGGCGTTCAAATCAAAATGCATATCGTGCACTTCGTGATTTTTTTGGTCAATTTGATCGTCCAAATGTGAGTACAATCCCAAAAATCGTGGAAAAATTCGAGCAAACCGGGTCTGTAGAAGATGTGAGAACACCAGTGCATGCTCGTACAGCTCGTACTGCAGAAAATATTGCTGCTGTTCGCGATAGTGTGGCTGAAGAGCCGTCCACCTCAACTCGTCGTCGTGCCCAACAATTGCACCTCTCACGCTCGTCGTTGATGAACATTATGCATAAAGACTTGCATTTACACGCTTACAAGGTGCAATTGGCTCAAGAACTAAAGCCTCTTGACCATTCCAAACGTCGTGAATGGGCAGAATGGTGGCAAGAAATGGCAACAGTGGATGATCAATTTTCGAAGAAAATCATCTTCAGTGATGAGGCACATTTTCACCTCAGTGGATTCGTCAATAAACAGAATTGCCGCATTTGGGCGAATGAGAATCCAAGAGTGATTGTCGAAAAACCAATGCACCCACAAAGAGTGACTGTTTGGTGCGGTTTATGGGCTGGCGGCATCATCGGGCCGTATTTTTTCCAAAATGAGGCCGGTCAGGCAGTTACTGTGAATGGTGTTCGCTATCGTGAGATGATAACGAACTTTTTATGGCCCGAATTGGAAGATATGAATGTGGACGATATGTGGTTTCAGCAGGACGGTGCCACTTGCCACACAGCTAACGAAACAATGGCTCTTTTGCGCAACAAATTCAATGGCCGTGTTATCTCACGTAATGGCGATGTCAATTGGCCGCCAAGATCATGTGATTTGACACCGTTGGACTTTTTTCTTTGGGGTTATTTGAAAGAAAAGGTGTACGTCGATAAGCCAGCAACAATTCAAGAGTTAAAGGATGAGGTAATTCGGCACATTAACGGTATAGAACCTCCATTATGCCTCAGGGTCATCGAAAATTTGGACCATCGGATGGTGGATGGAGGTGGCCGATATTTTGTTCCATATATAATTGAGTAATACCAATATATCATAATAAAATAAAATTACAATAATTTCCTAAATAGTTTGTGTTTTATTCAAAATCAACATCGGCCCTTGAAATTTAACCACCCTTTATATGGGCATTTCCGTCAAAAGGTCCACCGTGACCGAAAATTTAAAAGTTATTAAAAGCTGATTATTTTACGATATTGTTATAGAGAAATATTTAGATTTTACTAGTTTTATAAATTTACCCATACATTTGTTCACTTAGATGAACAAATAGACTGCAAAGTTGTGCAAACGTAATTTCTTGTTTGTGAGAATGTTTTATTGTATGTTTTCTTTAATATTATCTTCCTTAAAAGAGGTGATAATTGATAAAAATTATTCCAAAAAAATTTTCTTATATGGTCTGTAATCTAAGGAAGAGTTCGAAGAGAAATATGTTATTCGGATTAACAGTTCAATTATTATGGAAAAAATTTCACGTTAGAAATGTCACGTATCGACCCAGATTTTGGCTTAAAAAAAATACACAAGATTTTGGAATTAAACCAAAGACATTTAAATGTTCCATTGCTAAGTAAAATTCTGAAAGTAGTTTGACTTAAAAATTGTGCCAGGTTTCGCTGAATTACGCCTTTTTATACATGGCCACAAAAACTACTTCTATTTTTTTCACGTTCGAACCGCTACTTCTTTTGCCATTATCTTTGACCTAGAATCGAGCCCTCCATAAACTTTAGCATAGATAACAGTGCTTTATTAGTGCTATTATTTAAGGGTGAAGGGAACGTAAAAATATTTGTTGTTTAAAATGTTATTGCATTTTTCATGCGTACGACTGTCACGTTCAACACTTTGGATAAACCCATATATAAAATGTTGCTATTTTAGAGGAAATTTTCAAAAATTTACATTAAAAACTTATTAATGATAATTTAACCATTTTTAACACTTTGAGCCCCACGTGCCCACCTGTGGTCATTTTTTTTCTGCACCGGTGGACCGCGTGCTGACGAGTGGTTATTCCTTAGTTGACAAGCTGAGACCAAAATTGGTTTACTTAGTTTTATTGATTTTTTGCAATCGGTGTGACTGGTAAATGTATGCAGAACGTTGCCACTGGTGATCACAATGTCGGGAAATGACACACAACGTGTGACCACGGGTGGTCATGATGTCACATAAAGTAAGTCCCCCAATGACCACGGGTGGTCACAATGTGCCAAATCGTCAAAATACAAATGTCCACCGGTAGGGCACGTGGGGCTCAAAGCGTTAAGAAAAAATTTTTAAGGTTGTATTCATAAACGAAAAAACGTCTTTTAAGCCTTTAATAAACCATTCATAAAGTAAGAAAAGTTATTGTTGGATTTACCCTTCTTTAAACCAAAAATAAAATGACATTTTGATAAATGTTTGCATTGTATTTGTTTTTGTAAAATATTTTTAAAAATAATTGAAAAAACCATGGTAGAATAAGCAGGTAGTCTCGGAAAGCCAGCTGTTTATTTTTTATTTAATTGTTTTGTGATACAAACTGTCAAATGTTGTATAGTAAACAAGTAAGCAAGTTTTTTGTCTTTATCTTTTGTCTTTTTTGTCTCTTATCAACCCCTTTGCTGTTTGACAGTTCGTATCACAAAACAACAATAAAAAGCCCTGTTGTTTGTTTTATTGTACAATTGTTGTAATCTCGCGGCTACCTGCTATAAATATACCTTGGTATAGTCAACCAAAGAATATATAGAAAAAAAAAAAAAATTAAAACAAGCGTCAAAAATCAAATAAATTAATTTGACATTACATGGGTATATAATGGAAACTCTCCCTAATGAACATACCTATACCCATGTTCTGTAACCATGGCGAGAACTTCTTGCATCGAGAAGATGTGAAACAAAATATTCCATCGTTTCTCGAAAAGTGAGAAAAAAGTGTGTCTGTAACTCATGTCGAAAACTATCAAAAGAGATTATGTCGTTACGTTATAAATTTCATAACATTGCACTCGAAGCCGATGTGACATTGCAGACGTTAAGAACGCCAGTAAAGGCAGAGTTAGCCTAACGTTCACGTCCCCTAATGGAACGTCTGGTTCGTTTTGTCATTTGCAAACAATGCAAATGCTTACTGAATTTAAATGTCACGTTGACGGAACGTCTCGATCTGTATTAAACAGATTTGTATACCGTTGTTACGTGACAGTTGTAAAGCAGTGATGGGCTGCTTGTATGTTAAATTGAATGCGGGTATTTTTGCTCGTTTTTGGTACTTTTTTCAGTTAAGCTATGGAATTGAGACAAAACAACTTAATATACAACATATTTTCATATAAATAAATATATTTATGTTTAGATGTTCAATACATATAAACAAATGCATATACACATACAATGGAAATGTGAAAAGAATAAAAGGCTTTTAATGGTAGCAAAACCTTGTTTGGTGCATACACCACAATACAATATATCTATTGTTATAATATATATGCTAAAATACAAATTTGTTTATTGAAAATCTATAATATAAACATTAAACTATTAACGTTTTTTACATACACAAAATACTTTTTTAATATCATTTAAATCACTTGGTACTTTTAAAAACATTTTTGATTCCCATCACTGTGTGATTTGCTTTATGTATACTATTGTTTTTTGTTTATCTATAGAAAAAACATAAACCACGTTTTTAAATGTTCTATAAGTGCACCAACGTGCTTACAGTACGGTGCGGTACATTACGGGTAACAGCAACGTTCGCCTAACTAGGCCTTAACACATATCGTTGACGGCGTCACACATTTCAATTGAAAAGTTTCTCGACGCGAGAGTTATAGAACATGGGCACTGGTACTTATTATACTATGGAAAAAACGTTTTTTTTTTATTAATATTGACATGTTTAATAGATTTTGTATTTTTGTTTTTATATTTTAGGCCACCAATTTAAAGTTATATTGTTAAATTTCTCAAAATTTGAGAGGCAAATGTAGATATTCTCTTTAATTATTTTTTTAAATTATTCCAATTATATTTTTTTATGTTTTAAAGTACGAATTGTTTTTCAAAACAGTGTTCGAAAATAAACAGTACATTATTTAACGTTCGGCTCACACACCCAGGAACGATATCTATTTTTTTTAGTGATTGTGTAGACATACACAATCCTTAATACCGTTCGTAACTATTTTCAAGAAAGAACCGAGGGTATCTTTGATACCCTCCACCGACAGTTCGAATGTTTAAGGAGTAATATCTGTATGATGTTATTATTATCTTAAACTGTGACGATTTGTGAAAAATTATGGTTTTAGGCGACTAAACTGTTTTCCGGGAGTAGGGTTTCTATGGGGCCTAGGGTAAATTATGTACCGATCTTCATGAAATTTCACAGTATCATTTATAGTCCTATAAAACTGTGACGAGCCAAAATTTGTTATGATTGCATTATTTTTTACGGTTTTAGGCGTACTAAACTGTTTTCCGGTAGTAGGGTTTATATGGGGTCTAAGGTAAATTATGGACCGATAGTCACGAAATTTTACGATGTTGAATTTTACCAAATTTTGTTACGCTAGCATTATTTGTTACGGTTTTATGCGTACTAAACTGTTTTCCGGGAGTAGTGTTTATATGAGGCTTAGGGTAAATTATGGACGGATCTGCACGAAATTTAACAGCGTGATTTCCAGTCAAATAAAACAAGTTTTTGCAAAATCATATCTCATTCCATGCCTTGTTCCTTGTGCCTTGTTATTTTTTTGTAACAAAATTATCAATTTTTTTAGGTGGTGGTTTTGATTCATAGCTCTGGTCCTACTTAACCGATTTTGCTGGATTTCAATCCCAAACTGCTTAGGATAACTACAAGCAATTTGGCACCAAGTTTGTTTATTTCTTTTGAGTTGTTCGAAAGTGAGCGTGTTTTCAACGGATGGACAGACGAACAGACCCAGAATATATATATTTTATGGGGTGTGAGATGAATAATAAAAAAGTTTCACACGGAATGACAAACTTAATATACCCTTTTCACAACTAATTGTGGTTGAGGGTATAAAAACGATATTAAGTGTTTATTTTCGAACACTGGTTCAAAAATACAAAAAATAAAAGGAAAATAAGCAATCATAATAATAGTGATGTTAACAAATGTAAACGAACTTTTTATTCGAATACTTTCTTATCGTATATTTTTTAAAGAAAATGTTCAATCAAACATTTGTATAATACCTTTTGGCAAAATTTTGTTCAGAAATATATTAAATTATAAAAAAATATATTAATTATAGAATATCATATGAACCGAACAGAATATTCACGCATCACTAGCAAAAAAAATGGGAACAGAAAGTAAAAAAAGTTGCCATACTTAAACATAAAATCGCTACAAACAGTTAATAGTTAAAAAGCTGTTAATGTACATTTATGAATACACATTTTTATAAGACATAAAACGGTTTATAGTTATAACATTAGGGTCGTTCTTAAAATTAAAAGTTGGATTTGATCAAGTATCAAATCCCAAATTAGTAAAAAATTACAAAACAAATTTAGGTCCATTAGAAGAAGTGTCGCACGCGCATCGAAATTTGCGGAAATCCTTAATTTTTGGATAAATTTAAAAAAATACATTATACTTTAAGGAATATTTATTTATTTTTGGTTTGCTAATGGCTTTTTGGCATAACCTGCATAAACATATCGTCACCCCAAAAGCAAAGCGCCCTAACTAACTAATATCAATATTGATTTTTTTACTTATTCGTAAAGAAAACTCGTTATTATCGGATTTGTCATAAATTTAAATTCAACTTGTTTATTTTTATTTTACTATGTCTTCTATATATAAATCGGCTTAGGCTAAACAGTTAACAACACTTTCCTCCTCTGTATGTATTTGAAATATACACCATTTAAGAGGTATTTACTCAAAGAAGTGCACAATGTATTTTTTATTATTTTATCTGTTCAATAATTTCAGAGTTATAAGCGTTCAAAATTGTTACTAACACAAATGCAAAATAAATAAATAAATAAAAATTTATTTTCAATTATCAAACAATAAAAAAATTAGGGTGATCGATTATTCGATTCGACATTTTTCAGAAACTGGTTTTCGAATATTTCGACTATAGAAATCAGACCAGGCAAAACAGTTAAGAACGCTTTCTTCCTTTGTGTGTCAACCGAACCTCTATGGGGAGAAAAAAGGGGAAATATGGGAAACTAAATTTCTTTTTTTTTACTATTTTGTGCTTCATTTGATAGTTAAATTTTCTATAATATAGAACTTAGGAACATAATATTATAGGTGTAGGGTCCTGAGTGATTGATAACCTTTAAGATAAAAAATGCTGGTATTTTTGGTTTTTCATCTGGAACTTTTTGAATTTTCGTTAATATTCGACATATAAAGATAAAATTATACATTAAACTGGGTGAATAAAGGCCTGACCAGAATGTGAATAACGTGGCTTAAGCAACTGGGCGACAACATGTAAATCATATGTGTAAAACCATGTTGAACTTAAGGGAGCTTTTTGTTAAATTTTATGAAACTGTAATTTGCTTAAGCAAAGTGCGAAACTAATCGCACATTCCGTACGGAATCAAATGTTTTTTATTTTGTTTTTGTTTTTTTAAATGTATTTGAGAGGCTTTTTCGTTTATTTTTGACAGTAGCTTAAGTTTGTTTATGCACATTCTGGTTGGGCCTTAAGAACAAGTAAGGGGAGCTTTTTGGTACTTTTTCGTTCTACATCTGGTACTTTGATTAATTTTCGTTAATATTAGACATAGAAACATAAAATTAAACGTGCAACGTCCTGAGTGGATGACAATATATCGTCACCTAAAATGCAAAAGGGCGTAACAAGATATTTTTTTTTAATTTTATAGTGCATCATAATCATAATTTTAGTCTATGTAGTGCAACATAATCAACTAAAACTTGATTTTGAATTTTTTGGTTGTTACGCCCTTTTGCATTTCAGGTGACGATATAAAGGAGACTTTTTGGTACTTTTTTGTTTTTCAATTGGTATTTTTTATACTGAACTTACAAAATTAAATTAACTCACGTAGAAGATAAAATATGAACCGGAGGTTGGTCCCTCGCCAAATCGATCCACTTTGAAGGAAAAAATAAATGCTCGAAACAAATAAATTCATATATACTTAGATGAATTATGTTTTCTTCATATTTACAAAAAAAAAAAAAAATTATGGTCGAATTTTGACCATAAGGCGAACACTAGTATGTTATAATTTTGTTTAATTTTTGAGAGAGTTTTCATATTAGTTTGTTATTGATTTTTTAATACATCCGTGATATTTGCGTCTAAAATCTTGGAAAACTTGTAATACATATTGTGTTTGCCCTTTAATTTCTTGTCAGAAGTGAAGTATATTCTTGCATTAGCTTGACTACCCTTTCCGCAGTGTCGTTGACTACCCTTAATTGCCCAAGAATTTATTTGTCTTTAACAAAAGAAGCGATCCCGTCCCAATAGTCATAACTTAACTTACAACACGACTGCTGGAATTTTTTAAGACGAAATGCTGTTTTGTCGTCATTCCCAAAATGGTTACACTCGGACTTCCTTTTTTTTTAAAAATTTCTCTTTAAAAACACTTTTCGAAATACATAATTTCATAGATATGGTGTCTACATTTTTTTTTTTATTGCCTTTATTCATAATAATTATACACAAGGATTGTGAATTAATTAAAAGAAAGTTCATGTAGTAGAACATAGGGCACCAACGAATCTTCTCCATTCATGACGGTTATTAGCGAGGAATTTTATTTGACTCCATGATTTATTTGACACATGGCATTCTTTCAATAGGGAACGTTGCCAGGTGTTACGAGGGCGACCGGGTCTACGATGTCCTTGTGGATTCCATTCCAAGGCGGCTCTTGCGAAATCATTTCCATTTGCGTTTACATTATCTCCGTTGGGATAGCAACCAAATTTGACATTGACAGCAACTGCTCATTTGTCACCCAATTTGGCCAGAAAATTTTGTGTATTTGTCTTAGGCATCGGTTAATGAACGTTTGTATTCTAGCCACTTGATGTTGTGTTGTACCCCAGGTTGTGCAACCGTATAGTAGAATCGACATGACACTACAGTTGAAAATACGTATTTTTGTTTTTCTGGATATATGGTTAGATCTCCATATCTTGTGTAAACCGTGGAACGCTACTCTAGCTTTATTTATTCTGTTTACGATATCGTCTTCTGAACCGCCGTCTATAGTTAATATACTACCCAGGTAGCTGAAGGATTCAACGTCGCCGATGACTTCTCCATTCAATGTAAGAGGAGTGTCGATTACTGAACCAATACGCATTAGTTTAGTTTTTTTTATGTTAATTTTTAAACCCACTGCATTTGCGTTTGAGGCGAGTCTGTGTAGTTTTTCTTCAATATCAGAGAAGCGGTGAGCCATTAGGCAAAGGTCGTCAGCATAATCAATATCATTAAGATATTCATTTAAATTCCAGCGGATACCATGGGGGAGCTGTTGTTGTTTTTACCCACTTTGGCGTTGAAATCACCTAATACTATTTTGATGTCACCAGTTGGTATTGTATTGAATGCCGCCTCAAGTTGGTTGTAGAAGTTATCTTTCGATTCTTCATCGTCGGGTTCGGTAGGGGCGTAACATTGTAGGATCGTGATTTTACGGTATTTTGAATTAAGTCTAGCCTTGACAATGCGATCAGAGAAGGGAACATATTCAATGAGGGCCTTCTTCGCGTTGGCTGAGAGTAGTAGTCCGACACCATTAATTTTGTTGCTTGTATGGCCTGAGTATATGAAAGTATGCCCGGACTGAAGTTGTTTGGAGCCCTTATCTAGCCATCATGTTTCGCTTAGTCCAAGAATGTCCAATTTGTATGAATCAAATTCCTTGCAAACTTGTTCCAGTCTCGATGGTGAGGAGAGGGTTCGGACGTTCCAAGTTCCAATCATTATCCGTTGTTTGACGCCGTAAGTCGTCATCGTGTTAGGTGAGTTGTTACTTAAATTTGTTGGTGTTTCAGTAATAATTTGTTTTTTATGAGTATGAGTTATTAGATTAGCACATAGCTCAACCTGTTTATGGGTCAGGGAACCCGGTTTATTTATAAACTTGGCATTGGTTATTTAATGGCGCCAACTATTCGCCATGACGATTAGAGCCTCATTGACACTCAGAATTTTAAGTTACACGTTGCCAGGCGTGTCCTTCTGAGACTCTCTTCTCTAATCCGCTGAACTGTCCGCCACTGCTTATTTATTCGCAGTTGACCACCAATCTTCGTGGTTAGGGTCATCCACTATCCGCAACCTGTGGAGGCGTCCCATAGCACTTCAGCTTTGCTTTTCTTTAGGTTTTTATATTTCGTCTTGATAAGAAGTAACTCATAAAAACGAAATATAAATCCCAGGAGTCATTTTTCTTAAAAATTTTCAATAGTAGCACAGGTTCCATTAATACGACCGGTATTGTATTCAAACATTGGAGGGCGAGCGACATGCCTTAATCTAAACTGATTCGTCTTACATTTTTTTTAGGATAGTTCTTCCCTCGATTTGGGGTACGAGAGTATGAAAAAATCAGGAAAAACAAAATTTTCAACATGGCTAATAACCACTCTTTTATTACAAACTTTAAGATTTAACTAAAAAGTTTTTATTAATATGGTCGTTACTGTTCTATATGCAAATTTTTATAAATTTACAGACTTTAGTCGTTTAAACTTTACAATTTAAGTCAGGTACTTTGTTCAGAATTACGTTTCTCTTTTTTCCTTAACAGAGTACCAGCTGTTCAACATTTCACGTGAAATACTTTCAAAACGCATATGAAAAAAACTTGTGCGAAATATCTATGAAATAATGGTGATAGAGTTGTACGGTGTTCATTTTGTGAAAAGGTTCCGGAATGTTTCTGGCAACATTTTTTTACAACTGCGAAATAATGTAAGCTGCGCACTTATTTCGCGTGGAATTTTAAGCAAAACCAAAAAAGTATGTACTGATTATTAAATACGAAATAAAAAATTAAAATATAAACAACCGGCAAAAGTTTCTTATCCATATTTACCTTCTTTTTTATTAAAAAAATTAATTTTAGTAAAATACATGTGGGGTTTGTTTACATACGCAAAACAATGTCGCATACTTTACAGCAATAAAAACGTCAAATTGTACAAACTCGTAAGGTACCCAGCAAAAACTTACATCGCAAAGTAATGGGTTAAAAAGCTAATATAACGACTCTTCACTACTTATACATTGGCATTTTAACTCATTATTTTAACACGGTGATGTCATTGGAGGCAAGTACTTACCACCCTCGCTTACAAATAGGGAGTTAAATAAGTCATTACCACATTCTCTTACAAATAGGGACTTAAATAACTTATTACTCCCATGTCACCAAAATTACAACTAACATGTAATGCCTATAAAATTTCATTGATTGATGTGATTGACGAGATAAGCGAAGCATTTTTCCAAATGTGTCTTACAATTTTGTGGAAGGAGCTGCTGATGTTCTCGGGATAGGCATTTGCCTAACATCGTATTTCATTACAGCCATGTTTGTTCCTTACATTGGTATCAATTAAACTGAATTTGTAAAAAAAAATTGTGTTTTTAGTATTGTTTACTTTCTAATGCAAAATTTGACTACCCTGCTTTAAGGAAATAGGCTGATTTCATAAACGCAGTATTGCAAAGCATCACTAAAAGCAAACACTTTGACAAGGCATCACAAATTTACACAATGCAGGAATTTCGCAACCGTTGTGTAGTGAATAAAGTTACCATGCTATAATGAACTCGAGGCAATGTCTACAGAAAAGTTGTGGAGTTTATGAAGCTTTTCCTTTTGGTGTTGCATTGCAATACTGCGTTTATGAAGTCAGCCATATTCATACCCAATAACCAAGAGAACGGTATGAATTCAAAAAACGATATGCATCGAAAACGCAGAAAGCAAGAATTTGGAAGTTGGTTTCCATACACCTTAATTAACATTTTTTTTAATTTTTGTTATAAAATTCTATTTAATAGAGACATATTTTTATAGTATTTGTCATAAAATTCTTATATTACAGAAATATTATTAAAAACTGACTTTAAAAATTTAAAATTGTCCAGCACAATTTTTCATATTCAAATTTATTACAAATTGTTATACCTACACTACAATAGTGGAGAGGGTATTATATATTTGTGCTGATGTGTGTAACGCCTTAAAATATTGGTCCTAACCCACCTTAAAGTATACCGATCTTCTTAGAATCACTTTCTGAGTCGAACTAACGATGTCCGTCCGGCTGGCTGGCAGGCTGGCTGGCTGTCCATGTAACCTTGTGCGCAAAGTACAGGTCGCAATTTTGGAGATAATTTGATGAAATTTGGGTCATAGGTTCTTATTGGCACAAGTACCAAGCCTATTGAAAATGGGCCGAATCGCAGGACCACGAGGGAATATAGGGGGAAATGTCTTCCTCTCAGAAACTATCAAACCGATTTCAATAAAATTTAAAACATAGATAGAACCATATATATATAGACACAAAATGTATGCATTTTTTAAAAAAATAGGACCACGAGGGGAGATAGGGGCAATTTCTGCCTCTCAAACCGATTTTAATGAAATTTAAAACATAGATAGATCCATATCTATATGGACACATTAGCTATACAGTTTTTCAAAAATAGGAACACAAGGGGAGGTAGGGGGCAATTTCTGCCTCTCACAAACTTTCAAACCGATTTTCATGAAGTTTATAAACATAGATAAATCTTTATTTATATGGACACATAAGCATGATGTATTTTTAAATACTGTGGTGTAGGGTATCATATGGTCGGGCTTTACCGACTATACTTTCTTACTTGTTTTTTATTTATAATAAAAAAAAAAAACAAATTGTAAGAACAAATATTTAAAATCAGTTTGTATTAGATTTGAAAAAAATTAAACCGTAGATGCATTTTATTATGATTGAATTATAAATTTCGTTAATCAACTCATACACAAGTACTTAGGTATCAGATTATATGACAGCCATTACTTAACTACTTCTATGTAATGCAGATGGTATGAAGTAGTCATTGAAAAGTAAGTTGTTCAGTAATGGCAAGTCATTACCAAGTTTTTGCTGGGTAGGTAACATTGATACTTGTCAAAATTTTCGTGTGAAATAATAAATGTTGCTCAACATTTTTCACAAATTTGAACAGAGTACTAGGCTTAAAGCTCAAGATTTGACGGCTTCAACTTGAAGAGTATAAAACAGCAGTAACTGATAAAAGCGTTTAGTTGTGCAAAAATCAAACTTGGCAAAATGTGATTAAAGTTTTCAAAATGTTTTTTTTATTTGCGGAAATCAAGCATTTTATAGGAAATTTGATTTTCAATTTTACAGAAAATAAAATGCAGATCGCACGCTTTGCAGAAATCGATTTTATTATTATTTTTTTACTGCAATATTTTGCAGAATATTTTTAAAAGAGATTGTCTATTTTTTTTTAAGAAATTTTGTAGTAATTTGCTATTAATAAAATTTTTTGTTTTAAGTGATTAATTTGGTTTTAGTTTCTAATCAGAAGAGCTAACTAAATATTTAGATGCTTCAAATTTTGAATTACTTAGATTCAAAAAAGTTATGAGTCTTTAATTAAGAAGTATTAAGAAGTTTTATCAGACTTATTGTTCTGAATCCTAAATTTTAAAAATAGTTTGTTAATCATTAATGGCAGTGTTCTTTTTATATTAACCCTGACATTATCTATTAACTGTTTGCCCACATGCCCTTTTTCACCTTTAAAACAAAATGTTTTTAGCCAATTATTTTTTAATTTAATTAATATTATTAGAAATTCAATTTATGTAGCTAAACAACATAAATGTAATGAAAATATTAAATGCACTTTAAGCAAAATCTCAATTAATCAATTGATTAAAATCGATAAACATTTGTCTCGTCTAATTAATGTTTAACAATTGTATTGAAATCTTTTTTTATATAAAAAAACTAAATAAATAAAAATTAAATAATGAAGATAAGAGATGTGGTTGGTGTTGCCAAGACAGGAGGGCCGAATGAAGTCCAATGTAAACAGTATTTGTTCGATGGTTGCTTTGCGTATGTGTTTGTGTGTGTGTGTGTGTGTTAGACCCCCTTCAATTAATCACTTCCGATAGAACGATTAAACTATTCATGAATTTATTTTTAACATATTGGCAACGAAATGCATTCCAACAAAAACAACAATACAAATTTTTACATACAAAATAAACGAAATTCCTATTTTCAGAGAATTTCTGAACTAAATTTATACCAAAGACAATCAAATCAATTAGACATAAATGGTAAAGTTTGAATAAACGAACATTTTTTCGCTACAATATAAAAAGAATTATATTTATAAGAAAGAAAAAAAGAGCAAACAATTGCAACATCGATGAGATAAAGAAAAATTTTCGTATTTTTGTTTTTATTTTAAGAATAATTGCTAACAAATGCAACATGTGGTGGTGATATTGTAGACCAACAACATTCTTTCACAACTTCTGCTAGCAAAAACTGCAGCAGCAAAAGCAACAACAATAAAGCACAACTAGTGCCGACAATTAAAAAACGTCCGCTACAAAATCACAGACAACAACAGCAACACCATTAAATTAATACATCACGGATATTTATCATTATCATACTTTTAGGAGCAGGAATAGGCCAACCTTGATGTTGATTTATTATTTTTTACAATATGAACTAACACATAAACACACTCACAGATGCACACTAAAACAAACTCATTAACTCACAAGAAATGCTTAAAAAATATCAATGCTCTCATGCACACACATTGGCAATTATGGCCTCTCTCTCTCCCTCCTTCCCCTCACCAATCCCTTTTTGCAGAAAAATTGTTAAGTGAACCGGCTCCCTCTCTTACAAGTGTCTGTCGACAACACACGAAGTTTTAAAATTCTTGTAATGTTGTTTCGTTTTGTTGTTGTTGTTTGTTTAACATGCCTTTTGCTGTGATCAACGACATCAAGTGCAAATCGGTCCTTCTAAGGTTCGTTTCTATTTAAAGAAAACGATTGTTTTTTATTTTTTTCTCATTCTATTTTTTAACACAAAATTGTTTTTGGTTTTCCTGTTGTCATTTATAAATTGTTGCGTGTTTTCGCTTGTAGTGATAATTGTTGTTTTAGAAAATTTATTCATTTTATTTAGTTCGTTGATTCGGTGACAGATTGAGACTGAGAGAGAGTGAGACATATACTCATTTGATCGCAGAGTAAAGAGCATAAATTCACCAGATGAACATTTTTCATTGTGTGAGGATTTTAATTTCCTTCGATTTTTCGCAATTTTCTCTATTGATTTTTATATTGAACTTAAATTGCTTATTTTAATCTCATTATCTGCAGTCTCTTCAATCTTCTAGAGCTAAAATATTGTTCTAAAAACAAATTATTTTAGTTAGTACAAATGGAATGTTTTCAAATATTGTATTATTTTTATTTTTTTTGGCGTACCCTACAGTTTCGCTAAATATCCAGGGACTGCAGAAGTTAATTAACTTTTTATGTATCACTAAAAGCTATTCTAGTATAGGGTCAAAAGAAGTGTTTACTTCCTCGCAGGTGGGGGTAGGACCAACTCATTTTTTCTTTTTTGAAAAAGAAGTCAGCCAAGACAGCAAACTAATCTCGCGTTTAACATTTGTGGATCATCAATAGATCTGATACTTCAAAAAACAAGTAGACCTAAGAAATATAGGCACCGGAGTAATAATTGATATATAGATACAGAGATTAATGCTTGTGGTTAAAGAGAACCAGCGTTGAAAAGGATGCTGATGATGAACAAGAGAACAATCTACTGCTTTCGGAGCTTTTTCTACTTTAAACTTTAAAATTCACAGTGATAGTGATGATGATTTAGCCATTTAGCATGAATTTTAGGTTAAAAAAATATCAAAATGGATTCCTCGACCCCAAAAATTGTATGATACCACAACTTTCCAGGATAATACAAATAAAAAAGCATAATTTTATAAAATTCCTTATGATTTGATTGATTTTTGTTAGACAGCGTTCCAAAATCACCAACTTTAAATGCGTGTAAAAAAATCTAGCACTAAACTAAAAAAAAGCCTTGAGGGGTTTGTAATGAAAAACGTCAACTTTCATTTGCTTTAGGTTTTATACCATTCCGATTTTTGTTGTTGCACTGTGTAATTAGGGAAACCGGAAATTTTTTTTTTGGGCTGATTATGTACGGGCACAAAGACTATATTTCGGAAAGAAGTTTGTGTGGAAACTACACAGAAAAAAAGCATTAATCAAAAGTAATATCAGTTTTAATTAAAAATTTAATAAAGTGAATGAAACGTTTAATCAAGTGAATTAAACGTTTAATTGATATTATTAATTTGTTTACTGGTACAAATTAATATTGTTAATTAAACGTTTAATACACTTGATTAAAATTTTAATTCACTTGATTACACGTTTAATTCACTTGATTAAATTTGTAATTAGAACTGATTTTATTTTGGATTAATGCTTTTACGGGTGAAACATTTTTTTTGTGTATGTGAAATATGACAATTAAAAAGTATATAGCAAACTTGATAAAGTTATCTACAAAATCGCAACCTGTACTTTGACTATATTGTTTGCATGGACAGTCAACCAGACATACGGACGGGCAGGCATGGAAATATCACT
This sequence comes from Pollenia angustigena, assembly GCA_930367215.1. Lineage (NCBI taxonomy): Eukaryota > Metazoa > Arthropoda > Insecta > Diptera > Polleniidae > Pollenia > Pollenia angustigena. The sequence continues at coordinate 93,111,913 of OV884056.1, read as the reverse complement.
CAAAACCTGAGTCAAGATTTTTATGTATTTTAGCACAAAACTTTTTATAGGCCAAGGGCATAAAAATCTACATTTCTTCAAAAAACGTTGGCTTATGTAATGATATTAAACACATATTTTTTAGATTTAAAAAAAATGCAATGGGTAAACTTGCACCTTGATCAAAAATTGTTTAGCGGGTGGCTTTTAGCGTTTGGCTAACACCAAAGTCACGTATATCAATATTATCAATAGTGGCGCCGTTCTTAGAGCGTGTTATGTCCCAAGATCTTAATTAGTGTCTTGATTTAGTATTACATTTTAATTTTAATCGCCAAAACATTAAGGCTCCAATCATGTAAAACGTAACGCAACGCCAAAGAATTACGAAAGCAAGAACAAAGTCGTAAATATTTTGTAATTTTGTTGTTGCTTTCTACAGAATTTCACATTTCCTTTTAAAATTTCAAACGTCTCATAACTTTTGGCGTTGAAAATTTTAAAACGATACATTAATTTCTGTAGTAAGCAACAACAAAATTACAAAATATTTATAACTTTGTTTTGCTTTCAATATTTTTTTTTACTGTTAGGACCAGCACTCAGGGGATGACCCCTACTAAAGCATTGCTTTGTGTTGGAACTAGGAAAATAGGTTTTGGGAAGGGGGACAAAGGGAGTAGTGTTTGTGAACATTCGATTTGAACTTAATCATGTTGTAAGTGAGAGGGAAGACTTCTGCAGGAAGGTTATTCCACATACGAACTGTGCGTTGTACGATTCACCTGCCAATCGACCACATAAGGATGGGCTCTTGAGGTAAAACGTGTATTACGAACAAACGTACGGGTTTCGGGAACCAGATCAATAATTTCGTCAGAACACATCCCATTGTAGTTACGATAAAACAGTCAAATACAACTTACATTGCGACGGTGCTCAAGGGAGTCAATATAATTGAATACCCTACTGTCACCAATGAGAACTTTCGCCCTTCAATATAATTCTTTGGCGTTGTGTTTTATATAATTAGGGCCAAAAACTTTTTAATTTAGACTGATACATGTGGCTTATGGTCACCTGCTATCACTGGGTGACACTTAAAATGCAATGTTGGATTTCTTAAGGTCTCACCCGCCAATTCGGTGGGTATTGATAAAAAAAAACATCGCCCACCAAAGTTTGAGAAAAACTTTTATGTTTCAATAATTTAGAAAATATTAGTTTTTTAGAAAAATTGTTAACAAGTTTTTCCTTAATTTCTTATTAAACAAGGCGAATTTACACCAGGTGAAATTATCTGGCTACGTAAGCAACAGCTTAAAAGTACATTTTGTATATTTTTTTGACTTGTACCAAACGCCTTTTTAAGAAAATTCGTTTTTAATACATCTCACGAACTTTTGGTCTTAGAAGACCCCTAGTGAAATTTGATGCAGAAAATATTCGTAGAACATTTTAGCCCTTAAAAGTGCCGGCTTAGTATAAGGACAAATATTACCCCTTAAAATGGGAGTTAGAGGGTTAGTAAATTCTAAGAAAGAATCGCCATACGATTCTACTGAAGACATCTGATTTTTTTTAGCTCAGAAGTACATTTAGTATATTTTTATTGACTTATACCATACGCTTTTTCAAAAAATTCAAAAACTTTATTTCGGGAACCCGAGCTAATTTTATCTTTAATATATTTCTAGTCTGTATTGACAATTTTGTATGGGAACCCCTTAAAGAATAGAGATAACAAGTACCCTGAAGGAAACCTGGGTGCAAGTGTCTCCAGGTCACCAGTTTTGCCGACTATATTGGTGACATTATTAACGATGTGTCTGCACTACATTTCATTTGCCACTATATTTTGCTTGAATACAAAAAAGAGTTTATCAATAACAACTGGTAAGTACAATTCCTATAAAATTTAAAGAAATAATAAAAAAAGATTGCTATGATTTCGTATTCTTACAAAAAGTGTAGACTACTTTAACTAAAATGTACTAGCGATTCTCTGGTTCATATGTCTACATATCGCTCATTTGCTGCAAGACCGGCATAATTCAGTCAGTAGTACCATCGCCAGTAGTAGATTTCCAATGACAAATGTCTATTGTAAATAACATTGCCCGGGGCATAATAAGTCACTAGTACTGGTGACTGTGTCAATAGTGAATCAGTACAGATTCACTAGTGACATTTCCTGCAGGGTAGTAATAGCCCTGCAGGAAACCTGCGTGCAAGTGTCTTCAAGTCACCAGTTCTGTATTACATTTGCCACTTTATTTGGCTTTAATACGAAAACGATTTTATCAATAACAACTGAGAAGTACAATTCCTATAAACGTTGAAGAAATAATAAAAAAAAGATTGGTATGATTTCGTATTCTTACAAAAAGTATAGACTACTTTTACTAAAGTGTACTAGCGATTCTCTGGTTCCAATGTCTACATATGTTTCCAAAGGAACTACCTAGTCAGTTGCTAGTCAGTAGTACCAACGTCAGTAGTAGGTTTCCACGCACATGTTAAATGTCTATTGTAAATAACATTGCCTGGGGTATAATAAGTCACTAGTACTGGTGACTGTGTCAATAGTGAATTAGTACAGATTCACTAGTGACATTTCCTGCAGGGAGGCGTCGGACTATTTTTTTAAGCAAACGCACACAAACACAAATATTGACGTGTGTAAGAAAACATTGCTCTAAAGAAAAAATTCGCATCAATGCTACTGTTTGCTTTTTATTTTTGCTAGGTTTTGTTAAATATGAGATTCAGAGAAAACTTGTTAAGACAAAAGTTGTTGGAAACTTCACTAATAACAACTTCTTAGTAAGTGATTTTTAATATTTTCAAAGTTATGTGGCATAAAAGTCGGAATTTACCATTTTTCTCAAACTTTGGCGGGCGTGAGGGACGGCTTAGCCTTCACCTATTGTCCTAAAATTTTTTTGTCGTCTTTTTATCAATAACCACCGAGTTGGGGTGATGAGAGCATGGAAAGGAAAAATAGAAAACAATTATGCTTCATACAGTTAACGACCACCCCACTTACTGTACATACTTGTGGGGAATTTCATGTCAAGTGACCCAATTTTTAAAACTTGCACCAAGGTTAGTCCTATTGCATAGTAGTTTAGACGCAAATTTTCAACAAGTTGACATTTTCGCCAAACAGGCGTTCTTTCTCATCCATGTAACTTATTACCTGTTGGTGTTAGTACAATTTGTCCTTCGATAGCTATTTGATCAAACTTTTTAAAACAATTTTTTTGTTTTTTTAAACATTTTTTTTAAATTTTTTTTTATATTTAAAACTTTTTTTTATAAATTTTTTTATACTGAATGTTTTTTTTTTGCTCCAAACTTTGAAGTTCAAAGAAAGCTTTATTTCTTTTCCTTTAAGTTAGTTCTGGTCTTTTAGGAAAAAATTCAAAATAGTGCTGCATATGCTAAAATTTGAAAAACCCTCGTCTAGATTTAGAAATGATTAGTTTATTAAACATATCCCACTCGCATCCCAAAAAGCGACCAAAACTACGTTAAAGGAAAACCCATAAGCTTTTAAAAAAATATTTATTAAGTAAAAATTTCATAGAACATTTGTTTTGCTAGCCTTTGTTTTTCATTTAACCCAGCATGTACACGTGAAAGTATTTTCTTGAAAGTAAAGTATGCGTATTATCAACAAAAAATTTAAGACACAGCCGATTGGATGAAAATGCATAAGTTGTGTGAGTGTTGGTGAAAAAGTTTGAGTGTATTCCGACTTCCAAGAAACTACTTTCACGTGTAAATGCTAGGTTAAATGAAAAATATTTTTATGGATACGGCAGTAAATTTAAGGTTTCGGTCGATATGGACCAATTTAAGAACATTATAGAGGTCTGAATTTTTGTAGAATGATATATATCGGGAATTTTTTAAGCTGCATGAGAACATTCGATATCGATAACTATGGTTTGACAGCTGAGAATGTAAAAGTGTGTTAACATTTAGGTTCAATTAGGTTTGACAAGTCATCGTGAAACGTTTAACGGTAGAATAACGCTTCTTTATTGTGAAAATTAGTTTTGAAACAATATATCTATTCGCGAACTTCATAGAGTACTTCGTACATTTTACAAAGAGCATAAATAAAAAGCTACATCAATAAGAAAAATTACCGTATTTTGAGCGAAGACAATCCTCAAGGCGTCAACGAATCACCGTAAAATCCATTACAACTGACTATTTGTTGCGGTTCACACGCTCTCGTGCCACGCTGACTGAATTTGTGTTTCCAAAAATTAATCAAGTAAAAATCAACTACATTTGGTTCCAACCAGTGTTGCCAGTGGATTTATCGATACCTACACATGCTAATAAAAATCCGATTTTTCCCTACACGTAAATTTCCCCTACAAAAATTCATATGCATTATTATCATTAAAATAGAAGAATAAAAAAATTACAGCCTGTTCAACGATTTCGAACGTTAACGTTCGCCTAGAATATTATATTTAAAACAAAAACAAATTTTCGAATTTTATTATTGTTTTAAATATAATTTTCTATGCGAACGATGACGTTCGACATCGTTAAACCGGCAGTTAGTTATAAAAAATAAATTTTATTCGAATATGTTTATTAAAGCTTTGACATAAAATGTGCACAAAACAAACAACTAATACATATGCGTGAACTTTTAATTAAATTCAATTAAGTCTTTCAACAGTAGGTGTGATCCCGCACTCAACGTTGGGAGCCCGCGTGATCCCAATCTTACCGAAAACTGTTCCCGTACTCAGTTTGATAAAGTGGAGCTTTTGAGAGAAAACTATTCTTCTTCTTGCACGAAGTAGCCCTTACTTTTTTATTGACCAAATTTATAAAATTGTTAAACAATCAGCTGTGTCAAAAAATTATTAATATAATAAATATTTATTAAATAAATAATAGAAAATGTTGAAATATATCAGTAAATGCTTGAATTTTAAAATTGTTTTATGCACGTTAATGTCCCATTTATGTATTTATTTAAACCAGGGTTTAAGAAACTGCAGTCGACACGAAAAACTGTCAAAAAAAAAAAAACGAAAATTTTTGTACAACTTTTCGCTTTTTGAGTTGATTTGATAACGACTGCTTACATTTAATGAATAAGAAGTAAAAGCAACATTTTTTTTTTTTGCCAATGACAAATAAAGAAGTGGAAGAAATGGAGTTTGTCTACTTTGACTGCAGTTTTTTAAACGCTGATTTAAACAGATTTCATAATAACGTTTTCGGTTTTTATTGTTTCCGTACTTGTGTACATTTTTGTCTTTAGTGAGAGAAATTTTTGTTTACTCTCATTTTACCGTACTCAAAAAGTACGGGATCACACTTGTTAAATGATAACTTAGATAGAACTTAAGGCCCAACCATAATTTGCATAGCCGTGCTTAACCTACTGTCAAAAATTACCAAAAAGTCACTCAAATGTATTTAAAAAAACAAAATCAAAAAACATTTGATTCCGTACGGAATGTGCGAATTGTTTTACACTTTGCTTAAGCAAATTACAGTTTCATATAACTTAACAAAAAGTTTCCGTAAGTTCAATATGGTTTGCTTCATATGATTTACATGTATTCGCACATTTGCTTAATCCAACTTAAGCACATTATGGTTCGGCCTTTATGCATACATATTATTGTCGCCAACTTTTTAAACCACAAACAACTCTGGAAATATATTTTGAAGCTATTTTTACCGTTTCGGACAATAAAAAATCATTAAAAAAACTTTTTTTCAGCATTTATTTTATAAATAATACGATATGATGAAAAATCCCTCAATTTTGGAGACTATGAAAAATCTGTCCGATTTTCCCTACGCTTCTATTTAAGTATGAAAAATACCTACATGTAGGGATTTTCCCCTACTTCTGGCAGCACTGGCTCCATCAATTCGGCGCAACTTAACCATCGATTCATTGCAAAATCAATTTGGTAACAACAACAGAAGTATATAAAAGTATATAACATACATACTGGCTGCCTCGTTCATGGGATTCAACGCCTATGTAGTGCAGTATGGGGTAGAAATGTAAAAAAAAACTATAGGAATTGTTATTACAATTTTTAGAGATAGTCCGTGCTTTACATGACATATGTACTATGACATAATTTCATGGTGGTTTTTAGGCACTGGGTGTGTTAATATTAAGCATTTACCAAATGCCCCCGCATGTGTTCAGGCTAATTATACACATTCAGGTTACAATAGTATATTCAATTGGCGGACCATATATACCAAACTCCTTGTTTAGGAGTTCGAGCTATCTAATCTCTGCTACTTTGAGAATGTAGGCAGCAGCTATGTTGTATTCGCAACAGATCATACAATCAACCCATCCGCAATTCAAGTCACCCTTCGACTCTAATAGCAATTTGGGCCCATTCTACCCGCTATCTTACCTACTAGGATACCTTAACTCATTTGGAGTCCTCCACTACCAGTGGACAGTAAAGAGGACCTGTAACCAAAAAGTCAGACCGGTGCTTTGCCACCGGATACTATATGACTCCCGAGGCGCCAGATTACCTTAGGTGTTCTGGTAAATACCTCACACTATTAAAGTCCGAAAACTTTAAGAGCATTCAGCTTTCAGACTCCGCCAAGTCCTACGATAGCTTCACCTAAAGTCTTAATTTTTAGCCATCTGCAAAACAGATGTCCACCACTTGGAGGTAAATTAAGCCATATTCTGTCATATTAAAGGCATTCCCGAAGGCTTCCTCCTAAATATACAACTTTGCCCCCCAATTTTTAGGGATGCGGGTTTATAAACAACCAAATGTTAAATTATATAATTTCTAAACATTTTTAAGTGTAAAACAAAATTAAAGAATAATGATGGTAGGCCAACCAACTCAGGGTTATTTTTTGAGTCGATTGGATCCTGTCCGTCTGTTTGTGTGTTCACGCAAACCTTGTCATCAAGATACAATTTTAAGGATTTTTCAATCAAATTAATGTTATATAAGCTTTTGCGGACTAAAGGACGAATACTATTAAAATTGGTGAAAGTCGGTCAATCATTTGACCTCGCCCACGGAAAAATGGTGTTCCGAAATAGAAAAAAAAAAAACATTTGATTATTGTACAGGTTGCAATTAAAAAGATAAATCATTTAATAAATGATGATATTTGTATCACAAAATTTTTTTCTTTTCTCAAGAAAAGAACCCAATGAAATTGGTAAAACTCAGTGAGTGCATGATTTTGCAATCAATTTTCCGAAATACGAATTGGTCAGCATTAATCGCAAATCAAATTTGAAATGGTCACCAAACATGACGAAATAAATTGAAACAACTTAAATTAAGGTGGCAAAATCGATTTATTCGTTTCATTATGTCCATAAATGTAATTTTAACGTATTGGTTGAATAAATAAGTTTCCGCTGTTTGTTTGAAGTTGGTTCTACTTATTTTATATTGGAAATGTTGGCTTTTACTGTTTTATAAGGAAAAACGAAACAGAAAGTTTCTGAATTTCTCGGTGCTTCAAGCACGAATGCACCTGCGTGAGATAACCTTGCATAAAAGCTAGAGCTATCTCACCTCTGCTGTAAGCCAGTTCGTGACGCAATGCTACTTTTGTTTAAAAAAAAACTAAATCACAAGTAGCAATGAAAATATAATTATAGTCTAGTTAAAGAAATGTAAGGAAATTGGAGGCATGTTATTAATAAATACCACTACTTCTGCCTTGTTATTTGCTCAGCAATCCTTGTAGTCGTATCAGAAAAAAATATCAAAATTAGCAGTGTTTTCAAATTTGATACTGCTTTATTAGAAGCAGTGGATATAATAATTATCTTATATAAAAGTATATGTATATGACTAAGTCGCAACTTACACTATGGACATTTCTTGCCGTACAGAAAGAGTTTGTTGGTAAGGGGGCGACGCTGTATGCTTGACACTCTTTACTTCTTGCCTCTCTCGCCAACAAACTTTTTCTGTCCGGCAAGAAATGTCCATAATGTAAATTGCGACAAACAGAAACAACAGTCGAGATAGAAAAGGTTGTAGTAACAAAGAAGCACGTGTGTAGCTATAGAAGTAGCAAATTATGAAGCAATAGAAGTAGCGATACAATTAAATATGACGTAGGAACAAAGTAGCATAAGAGCGAATCATAAGCACATTAAAATAATTAAATTAAAACGCAGTCTTTACGCTATTTTCAAAAGCCCCTTACCAACCAATCCATTAACTATTAAACCAGTAATCTGGTTGTGCTGCCATAATTGTTAGAGATCTATTAGTTTAAGCCTTAGCGTGCAACTACAAGAGGCAGACGCTTATGAAAGACCGCATTCGAATTAATGGAAAAACAAGTAAGACTGCTATATTTGGCTATGCCGAATCTTATATACCCTACACCATGGTGCGATAAGAACAGAAAGTAATATAAATACCGTTCTTTAGAAAAAAATGAATCTATTTTGTGCCACGACCACTTCTACAATCCCACCCAAATTTTCTAGGATGTTGTGTATTGATAACCGAGATATTTGTAACTGATATCAAAACTTTTGTTCTCCAGTCATACAGAAATTTATAATGACCAGCTTTATAATATTAACAATGTTCACCCTAATTTTGCTATTGCCTTCATTTAAAATTGGTATATTGCACACTGCTCAATTCCGGCTAAAGTTTTTAATGACAGGTTATAGCTCAAACTCCAAAACATAGAATTCATTTCTTTATTTGTCTCTTGGATAACTATGTAACTGTTTAAGGTTTTTAAAGTTGATTTTTTCTCTTTTAAATAAAAGAAAGCTAAGATTATTCCTTCAAAGTTTTTTTTTTGTAAATAAGCACGTTATTTTGAAGACGTATTAGTAATAAATCATTCCAGGTGATAATTGTGAGTGATTAATAAATGTAATAGTGAGGAACATTAAAAATAAATAAAAGCTAAACGAAATTTACATTTGAAAAGGCCATAGCAAAAGAGTAGGGGCTAGAAAGGGTTAAGTGCTAATTACATCTACTTATGTATCATGTTATGTATTCAAAATAAGTGTTTTAAGTTTCAACTGAGACCATGTGCCACCCTTGTAACCAAAGCGTTATTATTGACTTCTTCTATTTATGTAAGATATAAGCTTAACTGACTGGGTGATCATCGCCTAGCCCAAACAACTTAAGACCAGAGACTTTTAGTTTTGTATATTTACTTCCCTCGGTAACCTTATATCTCGTGATCTAACAGAGGTAGACGTAAGATTCAAAAAATATCTGTATTAAATCAATAATTAACTTTACACGTACCGGGTAGTTTTTTGATATTTGTACATTTTGGGTACGAAAAAGGGCAAAAATATAATTTTGGTACTTTTTTGGTAACCCATTTATTTTCTAAAGTATTAAAGATAGAAATAAAATTGAAATTGCGTTCTACTCTCCTTAAAAAAAATTCTTAAACATATTTTGGTACTTTTCGAAAATTCGGCTATAAAAAACTTGTGGTACTTTTTTCTATACAGCCCCCCTCCCCCCAGAATCTCAAGCTGAACCTGCAATCATATATGATCATATCTTGTTTTAAACACAGGTTCTCAAACATAAGGAAACGGGAGAGGAGATATTCCACAAAATACTACACTTACAATATTATTACAGTAACGGACTGTTTGCAGTTTATTTAAGAAGTATTCCGTTTAGTCAATTTTAAATAAATAAACATTTAAAATTCCAAGCAAATTTAATTTAAACTGATTCTAAAAAATTTTCTCAGATATCTTTGCCGTTTAACATTCACCGTCATTGAGGAAGTCTGACAGTCAATAGTCAAACATTAATCTTTAAACCAAATTTTATTTTGGATTGAAATTTGTTGTTTTGAATGATTATCTATTTAATTGATTTACATGTTATTCCTTCCTTCTGTTATTTTCATACTTTTTGTCAAGAATTCTTCTTGAAGTCCAAAGTATATTTTTCTTTTTGTTATGTTTTTTCTATTATTAAAGATTTTTTACCTTTTTATGCAAAATTTAACTTTAAGTAACGAAAACTGATGTAACAGTTTGGTTTTTTTTGGCTTTATGAAAGATGTTTCACCATCCCTTTTTTAAATTATGACTAATTTAACCCATTGTAGGGTATAACAGCTTTAGTACCTGCTCAAGCAATAAAAGTTGAACATATTTGGATTGATACTCATTGTCGCTAAAACGACAACAACAACAACAACAAAAAATACGTAAATATTTTAATCAATTATTTTAGATTTTCAGATACAACTCACACACACACACACACATGTATGTTTATTTATACATGCAAGAGATATGCTCATTTAAAGTTGCATTAGTGTGTGAGTTATCAAATGCATGCACGTATGAATGCATTGTTTATTTTAATCAATTTGCAATGGCGCGTAGCTCCAATACAAACACATGTGCATGTACACAAACACACCTAAATTACATAAAAAAAAAAAAACAAAAAATTCAATGCAAATAACATTTTGCAAGTGTTGGTGTGTGCTCGAAAGCAAAAAAACGTTCTTATAAAGGCTACACAAATGTTCAACACATCCATTTGTTGTTGAGTTTAGACGCCAACAAGGATCCATCTAACGATTAAATACATTTTTATTTTTAAAAAATCAATTCATTTTCGTTTTGTTGGCCGATAAAGGTGGTTATAAATTAAAAAAAAAAAAAAATATAAATTAAAAAGATATAAACATTTAAAGAAAATAAAAACCAAATATTTAAAAGTTTTTCAAGAAGTGAGAAAGGACGTTTTATTAAGTGTTCAATATTATTAGCAAAAACTTTTTAAAAAGGAATTATTGAAAACTGGTTTAACGATTTTTTTAAAGTGCTTTTACATAAAAAAAAGTGATTCTGAACTTTGAAAATAAAAAAAATTCCGCTAAAAGTATCAAATTACACGAGAAAATAGTGTCGCTTATGCAACTGAATTGAATCGAGGGCGAATTATAACCTCAAAGTTTATTTGGAAAATAAAAGTTGATTAAAATCGATTTGGAAATGGATTAGAAATATTTTGGGAAAACATTAAGAAAATAATCAGTTTAAAAGAAAAACTTTTAATGAATTAAATTAAAAATATTCGAATTTCTTTTAAAATCAAAAAATATTTGAATTGTGCTCTATTATTTCTTCTAAAAAAACAATGAATTAAACTTGAAGTTACTGAAAAATTAAAGAATTTCTTAAATTCTTTAAACATTTTTAATACTTTTTTTCCTTTATTTTAAATAATTGAAAAATATTTTTTTTAGATTTTTCAAAATTATTCGAACAAAAATTTCTATTTCAAAATTTGTTATAAAATTTTAAAATTTAATTCTCTTTAAACCGAAATTATGAACAAAAATAGAAATAATCTTGAAAAAATTCTTATAATTATTAAAAAAATTGTTTTTATTAATGTGGTGAAAAATTTAAACAATTGAAAAAACAATTCTGAATTGAAAATATTTGAACAATTGAATTGACTTTGGAAAATCGCATAACAATTTAACAGCCTGTTCATCGATTACGAACGTTAACGTTCGCATGGAAAATTACATTTAAAACAAAATTCGAAAATTTGCTTTTAATGTAATTTTCTATGCGAACGTTAACGTTCGAAATCGATGAACAGCCTGTAAATATTTTTCATTTATTATTAAGATTTTATTTGTTGTGCTTAATTCCCAATTTTCATGCTTGATAAAGACACAGACATTTATTGTTGGAGGATAAGCTAGTTCCTATGCGTATTTCACTGGTTGCTTAAGCCAGATCATCAGCAAACCTTTTCCCTAAAACCAAAGAAAAGCTAAAGATATTAGATATGCAGATAAGACTTTAGAGTGAATGAGAATTATAAACACTCCAATTTTATTTGCAACCATATCAAAGCTTAAACAAAATACCAACAATAAACAGTAAGTTTTTCATTATTCAAATTAACATCATCATTGAAAAATGAATTCCCTTTCGATCCATCGCGGATCTTTGGGCCACAACAAGTTCTTTTCATTGACATCTATCAGTTGCTTATGACTTCAGTTGACTCCAACTGATACGGCGAGCTGCAGCTTACTTCTCTATTTGACTCATCCTGGTAAAAGGTTCGTCTTACACTTCTTTGTAATACCTGTGACGTCCAATCCTTAGCTGCTTTTGTGATATCGCCCTCCGTGTTAAGTAGGGTATGCCCAATTCATCACCACTTCCTTAGGAAAAGTTTCGTTTTGACTGTTTAGAAAACTCTTGGAAAATAAGACAGATGCAAACAATATTGTTGCTTTTATTGTGAATGAGGATTAAGGCTGGGTTTCTGAGATCTCAGTTAAACTAGTTTTAGTTGATCCGAAAACAAATTTGTGCCGCCATTACACAAATTATATTCTAACTTAATAAGCCGAGCAATAGTCACGTAGACCTTCAGCCCGTTGTAGTGAAACCGACAAGTGTCTCTGGCGGGAATCGAACCCGCAACCATCGGACTGCTAGACTAGCTCACAACCAACCCAATTGTATAAAAAATTTTGACAGAACAGCTTAGTTTTGCTAAAAATGCTGGTCTTCTATGAAATAATAAAAAAAATCACATTTCGCCCGAAAAATCCGAGTTTCAGATTACGTTAAACTAAGTTTAAACTTAATCTACATCTGAAACCACGGGCTTAAGGTTGAACATTTTTGAAATTCCTTAAAATGCACCAAAAGTAGTAAAAACAAACAAAATCACTAAATAAAAAAGAAAAGATAAAAAAAGAAAAACCCAGAATGAATGAAAATGTAGCACTTGATTAATTGGCCTTAAAAAAACAGCTTTTAAACTTTTTCCCTCTAATTAATTTTTATCCCCATTCTTCTCATCCTCTTGCAGACACTCTAAACTGCCAAAATGTGTGATGATGATGCTGGTGCTTTAGTCATTGACAACGGTTCGGGTATGTGCAAAGCTGGCTTTGCCGGTGATGACGCCCCACGTGCTGTCTTCCCCTCGATTGTTGGTCGCCCTCGTCATCAGGGTGTGATGGTCGGTATGGGTCAGAAGGACTCCTACGTTGGTGACGAGGCTCAGAGCAAACGTGGTATTCTCACATTGAAATACCCCATCGAACACGGTATCATCACCAATTGGGATGATATGGAAAAGATCTGGCATCACACCTTCTACAATGAATTGCGTGTGGCCCCCGAAGAACATCCAGTATTATTGACTGAGGCTCCCTTGAATCCCAAGGCCAATCGCGAGAAGATGACTCAGATTATGTTTGAAACCTTCAACTCGCCAGCCATGTATGTTGCCATTCAGGCTGTGTTGTCTTTGTACGCTTCCGGTCGTACCACTGGTATTGTATTGGACTCTGGTGATGGTGTGTCGCACACAGTGCCCATCTATGAAGGTTTCGCTTTGCCTCATGCCATTTTGCGTTTGGATTTGGCTGGTCGCGATTTGACCGACTACTTGATGAAGATCTTGACTGAACGCGGCTACTCCTTCACCACCACCGCTGAACGTGAAATTGTACGTGACATTAAGGAAAAGTTGTGCTATGTTGCTTTGGACTTTGAGCAGGAAATGGCTACCGCTGCTGCCTCCACCTCTTTGGAAAAATCCTACGAATTACCTGATGGTCAAGTTATTACCATTGGCAATGAACGTTTCCGTTGCCCAGAAGCCCTCTTCCAACCCTCTTTCTTGGGCATGGAATCTTGCGGCATCCACGAGACTGTCTACAACTCGATCATGAAGTGCGACGTTGATATCCGCAAGGACTTGTACGCCAACTCTGTACTGTCTGGTGGTACCACCATGTACCCTGGTATTGCTGATCGTATGCAAAAGGAAATCACTGCCTTGGCCCCATCCACCATTAAGATTAAGATCATTGCTCCACCTGAAAGAAAGTACTCCGTATGGATCGGTGGTTCCATCTTGGCCTCTCTGTCCACCTTCCAACAGATGTGGATCTCGAAGCAAGAGTACGATGAATCTGGTCCCGGTATTGTCCACCGCAAATGCTTCTAAATCTTTTCGCTGTAAAAGATTTTCACAAGCCTTAATCAAGATCAGAGCATTCAGTTACGTTTTAGATACGACATACAAGAAACACCATCAACTACAGAAACAACAACAACAGCACACATCCACTTTAATTTTTAGTTTTATTATAAAAACAAATCTAACAACAACAAAAAAAAACCAAAAAAAAAGCACCAACATCAGTAACAAACAAACAAACAAAAGAAAAACTTCTAAATCGATTAAAAAGGAATTTTAACTGCGACCGGGAAATCGCCAATTCATGTTTCTTTTATGTGAATTCGCAACTTTCTCTTCCACTCATGTCCAGCTTGGGAGTGTTAAGTTGTGTGTTGCCAATTTCGCTGGTTCCTTTGAATAATTTTTTTGATTTTTAAGTATTTCTCTTTTCAAATTCCTCTTTTTTATTTTTTATTCATATACCAAAAAAGTAATAATGAAATTTAATTAAGAATGAATGGATCATCATTGCAAATAATATTAATTTAAACAAAAATAAAATTTTAAATAAATTACAACTAAACCAACAACCATAAAAAAAGAAAAGAGACAATTGTGATTGAAAATGTTACTTGTTATTTAAGAAAATCTTAAGAAAAAAATAATACAAACTAACAACAAACACTAATTGGCAATTGATTTTTTTAATTATTTTTGAAGATTTTTTTTCATTAGTTTTAAGCAAATTCTTTATTTTTTTTTCTTGAATTAAATACATATTTGTTTTTATTGTTTTGTAACATTTTTAATAATTAAATAAGTTTTTAAAATTAAAGAGAGCAAACATTTTAATGCACGAAATTTGGATTGGCAGCAAATTGTTGTAGGAAGCCAGATAACAAAGAGAAGTTGTGCCATCTAATGCAACATATTAAAGGTTTACGCTATCAGGGATGTTAGATGTGACGATTTTACGTTATTTTGACGATTTTTTTCGATGAATTTACCAAAATGACGATTTTTAATGAAGAGTCACTTAGGTTTTGACGATTTAATCCCGTCAATAAATTTGTCTTAAACTTTGATCTGGCATCAATTTTATAACACTTCAATCTGGCAAGTAAAATTTTTTCTTAGTTTGTATATGTGTGTAGAGGCGAATATATATTTATACTAGCGGACCCGACGAACTTCGCCTCGTCCCAATTTTAAGCCTTTAGACTAACTTAAGAGTAATAATACAACACAAATATTTAAATTTTCAATGTGATTAATTTGAATGGAATCAGTAGAGAGCGATTTGATGAACAATGTTTTTCGATTTGTTTTCCGGCGCAAAAACAAATAACGAAGACGGTTTCCCAACAAGCGAACATGCAACGTACAGCTGACCGTGCGGAAAAAATGGAAATTCGAGATTAATCCCACAGACTTCTAGCGATTGGCTTTGCGATTTATTGATTGTCATTGCAAATGCCAATCGAACGGGGAACTGAATCCGCTTGAATTGGAATGGAAGGTCAGTTGGAATAATGGGAATTCGTGGGATAAGGACTTCCTCTCCTTTGAATTTGCCCTTGATGATTTTCGCCTGAACACATTGTCCATTAGCTTTTTGACGGACAACCGCGTACCGTTGCACAATTTTGCAGGATTGAGATTCCGCAACATGAGTATGATCGATACCACCTTCAGCTGTAAATTATGCGGGGGAGTTCCTGGTACATCAAGCGGGTTCAAAAATTCATTTTCGTCGGTCACGCAGTCAACAGATTTGTACGTATGCAGTTGTCCTGCGATTTGATTTTGAATAATTAAGTTTAAGCTATCGACGTTCTTATTTTTCGCTGCTAGTATTGCCCGTTCACGAAACCAATCGAGATTTTTGTAATTTTGTGCAATGTCAGGGAACACTTTGCTGATGAGTTCCTCCTTGAACGATATCAATCCATTCGAAACATCAACAGGAATTTGGCCGTTGCCAAGCTTCAGCAGTTGTCCCGAGAATTTAGCAGCCGATGGGTCGTTCTGCAACTCGACTCTCATGTTTGTGGTCAATTGCAACTTCTGGACACGCCTCCACAAAGACGACGATTACAGGCACGCGTTTAATTCATCCGCAGCAGAAGATTTGGGGATGACAGGAAGTGTTTGACGAAAATATCCGGAGAGCAATATCAAAGCCGCACCAAATCGTCTTAAGTATTAAAAATTCTCTATTTTTCGGTTTTGTAATTTGTAGAGTAATTAATCCGTGTTGATAAAAAAACGATTTTTTACGGTTTTTTTCAAAACTAATGACGATTATGACGATTTTTTTTTTACATTTTGACGATAATTCGAAAAAAACATCTAACATCACTGTACGCTATAGAGAGTAGTTAGAAGAGAAAGTTTGAATCAAACAGAATGCAATATCTTTCAGACTTACACTCAATTTATATGATGAATTTTATGACGTCCAATTTTAGACGTCATTTTTTGTTTGGCAGCAAGCGGTGTAGAGAAGAAAGAGGAAGAGAAAACTGATATCATGTTTATTTTTCTACCCCTCTTTCTTCGCTACACCGCTTGCTCCAAACAAAAAAATGACGTCTAAAATTGGACGTCATAAAATTAATCATGTAAATTAAGTGTTAGTCCCATTTTACACTAGGGGCAGTTCTTGCCGGACATTTTTTAATTTTCTCTACTTGTCTAAAACTTTTCCATATGAAAAATTAGAAGTCAGGCAGAAATTTTCTTCTAACGCAAAAAGATGAAAACTACGAAAAGTAAGAAAGAGAAACGAAAACTGTCTACCTTTTCGGCCTCTCGCCTTCAAAGTTTGCTTGTCCGGCAAGAAATGTTCATAGTGTAAAGTGGAACTTAAATAAACCATTTTATAATTCGAGATTTCTCTTCTTCTTGGGAAAGTAGAAAGAAAATTGATTTTCTTTAAGCTTTGCTACTTCCTCTAACAGGGATGACAAAAACAGAAAATGCGTATTTGATACTCATAGAAACTAGAAATAATGAAACTCGAAAATGACTTTGGAAGACAATTGGAGTTTCTTTAAAAATATTAACTCGATTTTTGCTTCTTTTAAATGGTCCAGCAAAGATTCGGAAATAATCCAACTCAGCTATGAAAAACTATAATCTTATTATGATATTTCTAAAATAGTGTACATTTTCAGTAAGGAAAAGACAAGATCTCTATTTTTATATAGACTTTTTGAAAGATTCAATATTCGCTCCATTTTGATTTATCTTAATGGGCTTTAAATTAATTCAAGTAAACTTCCTTTCTTAAAGATCAAGTAAACATTCGATAATCCTGCACAAGTTCTCGAATGGAGAAGATCTTACGAGAAATCCCTTCAAAGAAAACAGAAAAGTAAAGTCTTGCTTCAATGACGTGTCAAGTAAAATGTAAATAAGTACTTATATGTATTTCTATACTACAAAAAAGTGGGAGGTTATCTTTACGACCTTCTTTTTCCTGCTCGGGTTTGCTATGTTCGGTATTTATTTCGAAACAATTATCTCTTTATCAAAGCTATAATTTATAAAATAGGAAACAGTTTTTGTCGAAAGTTTTGTCAATTATACGAAGGCAGTCCCAAATTAAGCCGACGCACACAGGGACAAATAACCGAATTATGATGACAAAAATTAAATTTTTTTATTTTGTTAAATTTGACAACTATTGCACTTAATATGTATGTTCGATAACCAGTACGTAATCAACCTATAAATATTTATTTTTTTAACGTATCACACTAGTCTGTACGTGCGTGAAAAGTTTTATTATCTGTTACACGCACTTATACCTGTCAGTTGCATCTATAGCGTTTACTGTTGCTACACTCGACAATTTTTTGTAAATTTACAGTTAAAAGTTGTTTAAATATATTTTTAAGCATCAGGTATCTAATTTAATTTGCAGTTATTATTAAAATAACAATTAGATGTAGTGTAGGTATAGTGCACTGTTTTTATTATAAAATATATTGAAAAATTTACTTCAGCTACAGCTACAAAAAAAGTTCCAAACAGTTCCACGAGGCGGTATGAACTAAGTCCCCAATGAACTAACTCCCCAAACACAACAACGATATTTGGGGACTTCGTTCACGTTTTTGGGGACGTCGTTCATTTTATTTTTTGGGGAGTTAGTATATATGAACGAAGTCCCCAAAAAATAAAATGAACTAAACCCCTAAATTATTTTTTGAGGACTTAGTTCACTTTCATTAGAGGTCTTTTATCACTCTTGCGGCTTCGCTAACTAAAATCTCTGTATAGCCGGGCGCAAGGATTTTCTCCTCTATGGTATAACAAAGACCGGCTTCGCTAACTAAAGCTTCTCTGTATAGCCGGCCTTCGGCCGGACGCTAGGATTTTCTCCTCCATGGTATAACAAAGAGTGGCTTCGCTAACTAAAGCTTCTATGTATAGCTGGCCTTCGGGCCGGGCGCAAGGATTCAGAGAAGCTTTAGGTAGCGAAGCTGGTCATTGCTATACCATAGAGGAGAAAATCCTTGCGCCCGGCCGAAGGCCGCCTATACAGAGAAGCTTTAGTTAGCGAAGCCGGTCTTTGTTATACCATGGAGGAGAAAATCCTTGCGCCCGGCCGAAGGCCGGCTATACAAAGAAGCTTAAGTTAGCGAAGCCGGTCTTTGTTATACCATAGAGGAGAAAATCCTTGCGCCCGGCCGAAGGCCTGCTATACAGAGAAGCTTTAGTTAGCGAAGCCGGTCTTTGTTATACCATAGAGGAGAAAATTCTTGCGTCCGGCCGAAGGCCGGCTATACAGAGAAGCTTTAGTTAGCGAAGCCGGTCTTTGTTATACCATAGAGGAGAAATACCTTGCGCCCGGCCGAAGGCCGGCTATACAGAGAAGCTTTAGTTAGCGAAGCCTGTCTTTGTTATACCATGGAGGCCCACAACAATTTCTATATATTTTTGATTTGGGAACTTAGTTTACTTTCATTGGAGGACTTTTTTCACTCTTGTGGAAATTTGGTGAAATTGGGGTCTTAGTTCATTCCTGTTTAGGGACTTGGTTCACCTGTTTGGGGGCTTAGTTCATATTGGCTCTTTCGGTTTTTTCCATAAAAGAACGACGTCCCCAAATTTGGGGACTTAGTTCATTTTGGTTTGCGGGAGTTAGTCATTGGGGACTTAGTTAATACCGCCGTTCCACGACTTTTCCTTATAAGTTAAAAAAAAAAACCGCTAGTAAGTGTAAAAAAGTCAAGTGGAGGTCCACCTCTTTCCACTTTCAGGAAATATAGCCTATTTTTCTTAGGTAGTACACCTAATTCTGAAAATCCCACATGCAAATGACAATTTTTTTAAGTCGCTAAATTTTACATTCTGTGCAGTCTCCTCACAAAATACTTGTGCTCACCACTGATGTATAGTTAAACTGCTACGAAGAAATAAAAAAGGGGAATCCCGTAACTAAATTGTAACTAACATAACCGCAATAGCAACATTTTTTATTCAGTGCCGTCTTCTTAATTACTTATAATTCATATTATTTTAAGTAGAGTATCATCACCAGTCGATCAAATTTAAATAAAAACTTTCAAAAAATATTATTGTTAATTCCGCTTTTTATAAGTATTCTCCTTTTAAGTTTTTAATTAGGCCTAAAGTTTTGGAATTTGAATTTTTAGTTTTTTAAAGCTGACATCAAAAATCCCGTGTAATAAATTTAAGCGATTTCGATTAATTTTTTTAAAATCGTCCGCCATTTTGAATTTTTAATAACTGACATCAGATTCGTAATCAGCGACCCTTAAAACCTTGAGTTACCTAGTTTTATTAAAATTTATTGAATCCATATGAAGTAAATAATTTTGACGCACTAAATTCCCAATTTGTCCCTGTGTGCGACGTAACAAAGAAAGCATGAACAATTTGGTAACATTTTTCTTTATTTCTTAATTTAAACTTCTTTTAGTTCGATAAACTTTTCCCACCAATATTCAAAAGCTTCGATATTCTCTTTGAAGTTAGAACTGCAAAGCTCCGAAAAATAGCCATTTACCGCACAAACTCAACCTCTTTTTTATTGGCCAATCTTTTACCATCAAGCCATTTCTTTAAAATCTACCGGGGGAGCTAAATCTTACGTGATGAAGCCATTCGAAATTTCACTCATTAACGTAGTTCAGTATTTAGTGCAAATGGTCTTGGGAAAGAGCAAATGCGAAATATCTTAGCTTCAAATTTCTGTGGGAACTCCTATTTTAGAGGAGAACAATGATTCTTTTTAATTAAAAATAGTGTGTAAGGTGAATAAGTTTTAAATTCCTTGTTCATATTACGCTTTATACTAACACTAACTGATACGCAAACTTTGCACTACATGGCGATTGATTATTGATTCGAAACTACAGATTTTGCCGAAACAATCTTAAAAGGGAAAGTAAGACCCCTTTCACACTCGGCAAGTTACTTGTGGACGTCAGCGGTAAGGTCGGGTTAAGGAAAAAAATTTGTAGTAGCTTGCGAAACTAACTTGCCGAGAATAACAAAGTATGTACAAATTTTTTTTCCTTACCCCGACCTTACCGCTGACGTCAAGTAGCAAGTAGTAAAAAAAAAAGTAAAAACGGAGAAAAATCGGTTGTACTTTTCGCGTTCGTCAGCACTTGTTGAATGACAAAAATCGATAAATGAACACCTATAAATACTACGTATTTTTCAATATTTTACTGACAGGTACGTTCCAAAGCATGAGCACTAATAGATGTGGGTGAAATTTCTGTAAAAAAAATCATACAGGTAGCCAACGGAAAACCCCAAATAATTAAAAAAGTGCACTTCCCTGTTTTCCTTTCAAATGTCCACGCACATTTATTACCGCTTATTACTTTGCTACCGCAATCATAAAAATCAAATAACCTTTTGTTTTTATTTTTTTTTTTTTTAATTCTAAGAATCATAAAAAAAGTCATAAATGTTTTTGCAAAGAATTTTGTGCATATCTCGAGCAAATTTTTGAAATGCATACCTTCACTTAATTGTAAATAAAAGCGAAACGCGTTCATCGATTTTCATGATTTATGTCTCATTTATTTCATAGGTTATGAGACTTTACGTGAAAGTAATAGGAACTTTTATTTACTGTTTTGGATTTTTTATGAATTAAAAATCAAAAATTTAAATTTTTTGGGCAAAAAATATTTTTTTTCTTCATACATTTATTTATAACTGCGAAACTGTTGCTTATGTAGCAAAATGTTATATAAACAGATGAAAGTAATTGTAATTCTTGATTTTTTTTAATTTTTTTCAGCAAAATCCGACTAGTGGTTCTCGAGTTATGTTAAACAAAAGAGCCTTATCAGAATTGAGTCCCGAATCAATCAGCTGAAAAATGTTGTACTGTGTAATGCAACAAATTGATAGGTGGCACCTGGTGGCACTTGAAATTGATTAATAATGTTAAAACAGATATAAGACAATGTATTAGTAGTGATTTCCAACTGTGGAAAAGTAAAGATAAAATTGCAGGTCCAAATGTTTGGAGAAAAATGGGATTTTTGTTTATGTTCATAAAAATACACAAAAAAAAAAAACTTAAGTCTCTGCAGGGGTAGAGGGACATCATATGGTTAAAGCAAGTTCTCTCCTCATAAGGACCCCGAATATATATACTTTATAGGGTCTTAGATCAATATTGCAGAATTTACAAACGGAATGACAAACTTATATATACCCTTTTCCACCTGAGGTGAAGGGTATTAAAAGAGTAATTTTTGGGATTTCAGTATTTTGATTATAAATCAGCCATTTTTTAACCGATTTGATAGATTTATATACCGACGTGTTTAAGAAGAAATTAACCATTTACTTTTGGTCATAATTTTTTTGTATCTGAACCGATTTTCCCGAGTTTTTTATAAAATATGTTCCACTAAAAATTTCCGATATTTTGGTATATAAGTCATATCCATAGGACATATGACCAGGGTTTAAAATGCTATCGCCATATTAGCAAAAGCAGCCAAATTTTGCCTTTTTCCTATTAAAAAAAAATCAAAAATAAAAAGCCGACAAGTTCCACTGCTAAAAAAGCCCACACTTTTCAAAAGCAGCAGCAAAATAAACACACTGTTTTTGAAAAGTAACCTTTTAATGGACACTGCTTTTTGCTATTGTTAAAAAAGCAATAGTTGGAGCTTTTTTAACAATAGCAAAAATTTCTTATTTGATGGAACTCAAAAAGCAAAAAATAAAAATATTCAAAATAGGAGATTTGCTTTTTTGCACAAACGAAAAACAAAACATTGGCTATTGGAAAAAAAATTAAAAATTTCAAAAGCAGTGGCAAAAGCAAAAATAAAAAGCAGCCAGCTGATGGGTGCTTTTAAACCCTGCATATGACAGCCCTAAAATTTAGGTTTTTATACAATTTTTAATTTTTTTCACGGGAGGTACCACGCCCACTTCTCCAATCCCGCCCACATTTTGTAGGGTGGTGTGTATTGACAACCTAAATGTGTGTACCCAATTTGGATACTTTGGCTTTTGCCGTTCTCCAGATATACAGAAAAAAGCAATAAAAATACAACAACAAGGGATTTTTGGAAAAAATTAGA
Source organism: Pollenia angustigena (assembly GCA_930367215.1). Taxonomy (NCBI): domain Eukaryota; kingdom Metazoa; phylum Arthropoda; class Insecta; order Diptera; family Polleniidae; genus Pollenia; species Pollenia angustigena. The sequence continues at coordinate 93,089,328 of OV884056.1, read as the reverse complement.
GGCAGTCGTGGTTTTTTGATCATATCTCAGCCATTTGTGGACCGATCTTGCTGAATTTCAATAGCACGAAATGGTGGACTATACGTGACATAAATGTAAAACAACCTAGCCGCTATCATGTCTGGAGTCTCCGGAAAACACATATCAAACGTAAGACGGACAGACGGACGGACGGACAGATGGACGGACGGACGGACATGGTTAAATCAAGTTCTCTCCTCATAAGGACCCAAAATATATATACTTTATAGGGTCTTAGATCAATATTGCAGAAATTACAAACGGAATGACAAACTTATATATACCCTTTTCCACCTGTGGTGAAGGGTATAAAAAGAGTAATTTTTGGGATTTCAGTGTTTTGGTCATAACTCTGCTATTTCTTAACCGATTTGACAGATTTATATACCGACGTGTTAAAGAAGAAATTTGCCAGTTATTTTGGCTATAAACCGTGGACTCGGGAAGATCTATGGTTCCTGAAAATAAGTATTTTTCAAAAAAAAATTAATATTTTGGTCATAACTTTTTCGTATCTGAACCGATTTTCCCGAGTTTTTCAGAAAATATTTTCTATTTAAAATTTCCGGATATCGTTAAATCAACTTCTCTCCTCATAAGGACCCAGAATATATATACTTTATAGGGTCTAAGATCAATATTGTAGAAATTACAAACGGAATGACAAACTTATATATACCCTTTTCCACCTGTGGTGAAGGGTATAAAAATAATCGAAAAAATACATACATATGGCCGTTAACTCATTATACGATTATCTTTTTTCCCAACGAAAAACTGCACATTATAGAAATTTGATTTTCTCAATATGTCCTTTGCCTCTATTCTGTCGCAAAGCTAACCAGCACTCATCTGCCAATTATTTTTGATGTAGGAGATTTTTATCTTCACCCTAATCGATTTATAGCCCCACAAGAAAGCAATTAAGGACCTCTATTTTATTTGATATACATATTCTAAGGACGTGCAAGAGTGTATCATAACGTATTGTCAAAACACATATATGTACCATAAGTATAAGTATCTCTTATTATTAATGTTGTGCGTTACTTACCAAGTTTTGACCGAGATTGATAATGACTTAAGGGCCAAATACACTTTTCAAACGCTTGTCCAGCGGGCGAATTCATCGTGTACGTGTGCTGGACGTAATATTCGACGTCATATCTAAATTTTTCGATTTTCCATCGAGCATCGTGTGACACATACAAACACATTTTCACTATTATTGCCACAATGTTTGAAAAGTATTTCGATCAGTGTATTTGGGCTTTTAGAAAGGCATTTAAAAACTAAAATTGCGTCTTTTACACAATTTTTATTTTTTTTAACTTGGCGGTATTTGCAAGTGGACTACTCATATGAATTCGCCTTGCGGTTTCCGCTTCCATTGTGTTCCATAAAAATAAAATGTTTTTTAGATAACGGTGCTTTTGTGTTTTTCGGTGTATGGTCCCATTCAAACCGTTATGGAGCCCAACCGAAAAGTCTGCACGAGATAAATGGCATATCGTTGGAAAGGTAATTGAATTTCACCAGGAAATGAATCGAGAGACGTTACAAAGGCTGGTGGGATGAAGAAATTATGGCGGACTATTTTTCGTTCCTCATTCGCGAAGATCCATCCGAAAAAAAACGCAAAAGTTCAAGTCGCTCGTCATTTTAATTTAAATTTTTTTGAATTTACGCCAAATATAGTGTGTGAGCAATGAAAATGAAAATATTGTCGTTCCACAAAATCCTTAATAAAAACTTTATTTTTCATCCGATTTTTTTCAAATTACGCTTAAAATGTTGGTAATTAAATAAGCTATTTGGTAAAAGAATAAAACATTCCAGATCTTTACTATATCGTAGAATAAAAACGAAATAAAAATGAACAATTTTGAAACAAACGTAAAAATAGGAAAATTTTTTTTTGAGGTGCCATTTCTTATCAGATAAAAATTTGCAGCTTATCGACGGAAAAGGCATTCAATTACCTTTCCAATGATATGCCATTATTATCTTAAAAACGGCACTTAGAAAAAAAAAAAATTACAGCGTTTTTCTTGTTCAGGAGGTCCCAATTAACTTATCTAGACATGTGGCGTTCTTGGTATTTTTTGGCTGTAAACCAGTGTAATAAAAGATAGCGCGCATATACTTATGTGGATGAGTGTATGCTGAGGAACTTTATGTTGTTGTAGGTGTGTGTGAGAGTTTTAACCCTGCAAATAATAGGACCAGTCGAAACACGCGTGTAAAGAATAACACACAAGGGACCAGGCCTAGTCCAAAAGTAGCCCAAACGTATGGAAAAAACATGGTCTATTTAACATTACGATGTCTTAGGGGAGGACCATATAACCCACTTTTGGACTACTAAGGAGTAGTTTTAAAACTACTCCATGGTATACACAAGATAATTAGTTTTGAAGTTGTTTAAAAACGAAAGCACGACGTTAAAAAAAGAAGACATGTTGTCTCACTACAAATACTTTTTAACAATGACATGGTCCATGCTTGCATTACATCGGACCAGTCCATGGAGTAGTCCATTTTATCAAAATGGATCAGGTGGTCCAATATTATTTGCAGGGAATAAGGTGACATGCAGTAGTTTATTGAAATAATGATAAACAAAACAGATTTTCGCAAATTCAAGAAGAGTTTGATTATTAAGTTTTTATTTTTTTAATGGCGTTTTTTTTTTAAATTATTTATTAACATAACATTAAAAAAGTTTATTCAAATTTACATTGTGTATAATTATAATTAAACTAAAAGATAAATAATATTACATAAACATTACACATTTTACAAATTCTTAAAATTAACTTGACTACAGAGTTTTTGAAAAATGAAATTAGAAGGGGAGTAGTTAACGCTTACAAGGTTAGAGCTGGAATTGAGTTTTCAAAGTGGGAGTAAGAAAATTGATTTTGATCTATTTTTCAAAAAAAGGGGGCAGCTAGAAAAGTTTTTTTTTTTTAAAGCTTAATTGTGGTCAGTTGAGTATTATAAAGAATGAAAATAGAAATATAAAATATGTAATTCGAAATGAGATTTTCAGTTTGTTTTCTAAGATTAGGAGATTATTATTATGGTTTTGTTTTTGAGATTAAATGTTAATATAACAAATTATTCGGGTGTTTTTTTTTTGTAATTTTCAAGACAGTAAAAGTGTTTGAGTTTTAAGCGTTTTCGTAATGAGTTTGATTGTGTGTGCGTGTTGGCGTTTTTTTCCTATTTTTATTGAATAATGAAGCCAAGAAGCGTTTAAGGCATTTTTTTTTGTTTCGGGGAAGTGGCTTGCTATAAAAATTATAGTAAATTGTACTTTTCTTTGATATGGCAGTTGTTCAGAATTTTTTTTTTATCTTTCCTATAAATAATTTACTATTTTCAAACTTTTTTTTTAGAATTGTTTTGAAATTTTTTCTATAAACCAACAGAGTTAAATGGTTTTTTACATTAATGACTATTTTCTTTTAAATTACATAAATATTATAAAAAATTAAATACTTTTAATTGTCAGATTTTTTTTTCTTAAATAACTAAAAATTTTAATTTTTTTTTTTGATTTTTTTTCTTGTAGTTTTTATAGAAATAAAATTTCTTTGAACACAGTTTAATTCGTTAGTAAAGAAATTTAAAAAAATAATTTTTAACAATTAATAATTAAAATTAATACTTTTTTTTTACCAAGATTATTATAAATATACATTGGACTGTTTCTGATTTCGGTTGGAACAAATACACTTTAAATAAATGTGGACAGTTCAGAGAGGAAAATGTACTTTGTTTACAAATTTGTAAATTTTTATGAAAATGCCCTGCAAATAATATTGGACTACTTGATCCATTTTAGATAAAATGGACTACTTAGAACATGGTCCAATGTAATGCAAGCATGGACCATGTCATTGTTTGTCTTTGTTTTAAAGGGCATGTTTTCGTTTTTAAACGATTTCAAAACTAATCCTCTGGAGTATACCATGGAGTAATCTTAAGACTACTCCTTTGTATATGATCCAGCCCTAGAACATCGTAATGACGTAATAGACCAGGTTTTTTGCAAGACATTTGGGTTACCTTTGAACTAGTCTTAGTCCCTTTACATTTTACATACCTGTATGGACTAGTCGTATTATTTGCAGGGTAACTATTTAAAAAGGTTGTTTGGTTGGGCATTATTTGATTTCATGTTAGTGAAAAAACCTTCTGTGCATTTAAGATGTTTTTTTTTTAAATTAACTTTATTTTTAAAGTTCCATTTTATAAAAAGTACTATTTAATGTACTTTTTTGTTAAAAGTGCCCTTTAAATTTTTTTGATATACAATGCAATAAAAAAAATTTTGACTGAAATACGGGCATGTTCTGACAATCGCAAAACGCTAAACATTGGCGATTTGACATGAAATTGCATAATACGTTTACTGTAAATCGCAATCGCAAGAAATTTGGTGACTTCTAACCTCAAAAGAATGCTTATGGAAACATAAAGAAACTATGGCAGATCGCAAGCAAAACGCACGAGTTTCAGAGCACCATAAAATAAATCTGGCGTTTTGCGATTTCAAATCGTGCAATTGTCAGAACATGGCTGAGTTTTTATTTTTTTATCAGAATGTAATAACAAGATTTTTTAATAATGTTCGTTAAAATAGTTTTGAAAAAAAATTTTAAAGTATTTTAGGAAAAAGTACTTTTTATGGTTCATTTTATACCCATCCCTAGAGGTGGAAAGACTATAAACGAATTCGTCATTCCGTTTGCAATTTCTACAATATTGATCTTAAGCCCTATAAAGTTTTTATTATTTGGGTCCGTCTTAACGTCTGTCTATGGAAATGGGTTTTCCAAAGACCCCCGATTTGGTGAGAACTAGGTTTCTATCTATTTCTGTCTTTAACGTTCCGTAATATTTTGATATTGAAATACAGCAAGATCGGTATAAATGACTGAGATATGAGCAGAAAACTACAATTGCCTCTCTGTCATAAAATGCCCTGATTTTCATTGCATTATTTTAACACATACATGATTTGCCGCTTAAATTGTTTTATTGTTTTTTTTTTAATTTTGATAATGTCTGTTATACTATGTTCACACTTGAGTTCTTAAACGCGTTTAAGCAGCTCGAACGTGATTAAGCTCTAATCACTTCAAAATCGAGATGATTACCCATACATTGAAGTGATTTGTTAATCACTTCAAATCGACATGATTACAACTAAATCACTTCATAAACCACATAGAATCCACTGAACATACCTAATAATGTAGAATCGCCAACATGTCGTGTACAACCGGCCAAGATTTCTGCTTAATGGTTTTTATTTTTTTCCTTAATATTTCATAAATTTTCACAATTTCATCATTAAAATGATTAAAATAATCTTCTGATAACTTTATAAAAGTGTTTTTATCCATTTTTAATACTTTAAAGAAATATAAATTTGTTTGATTTTTTTTTGTGTGTTTTTTTTCTTAATCATCTGTCATCTTAATCATCTCAAATGTAATGTGAACGGCTTTGATTAGCTTAATCAACATTTTGCTTAAACGCGTTTAAAAACCCAAGTGTGAACTTAGCATTAGTGGGTAAGTGGTCTAAGACGCTGCATTAGATTAGGAAAATGATATAAAAGATTCGGCATAGTCCAATTTTACACTTTTACTTGTTTTTTAAGAAACAATACTTTTTTACAAGAAATATTTTAATCACAGGAACGCATCAAAACAAATAAGTTCAAAATGGAAAAACATGCTACTAGTTATACTAATATCTTTTAAAAAGTACTTTTTTTTTGAGAAATATTTTTTCAAAATTTGTTTATTTCTTTTGTGCAACACTTCAACACTGAGGGCTAATAAATCAGAGCTAGTTAAACTCTATTTTTGGTTTTAAATTTAAGCCCACAAATTTATAAATCAGTAAACATGTAAACCAACTCTTAACGCATAAAGTTGGGTGTTTAAACTTCTAATACAGACTAATGAATTTGACAACATTTATCGTAGTGTTGCCACAATATTATTTCTTAAGCTACATATAATATATTGTTCAGTGATTTAAAGATGTTGAGTTTAAGCTACAAATAAATTAAAGTTTAGTTTCACTAAACCAGCGTTTCAACATCCACTGATTTATTAGCCATAAATGTATTAATTCTATAATTTGTGCTAAAAAAGAGCTAAAGACATTTTTAAACAACTCTTTTCAATGGAACTTTTCTAAGGTACAATTTTAAAATTAATAGCATTTCGCAAAATAGTAAACTCTTGTCCCCTGAATAAAAATAACCTAAAATTGCTTAAGTTCTTCAAAAGAAATAACGAGAATTCGGAAATTTTTTTTAAATAAGAACCAAAAAAAGATTAAACAAAAAACAAGATTACACCTTGTGCAGGTACGTTATTTTGTTGTGTGACGTAGACATAGAATTTCTGTTGTAAGCAAAGTACCTTTGTGTACTGTCTCTTACATTTTGCACAACAAAGACTCATTAGCAAACTATGATGACGTAGAGGAGCAGAAGGATTTTTTGTCAGCTGAGTGCGCAATCTTGTCATTTTTCAATAGACCAAGGCGAATTCATTTAAAAGGTGGTGGCGATACTACAACAAGTACAACAGCAACAACACAACATTGTATTTTTTTGTTGCTTTAGTTGGTCGATATTTCCAAGCCACAAGCAGCTTTCGAAATTCCTCTCTCTAAGACCGCATTTAGACTATGCAATTAACGCCGAATTTTTTTTCTATTTTCTTTTAAAGAAGTAGCTACGAAACTCTTTCCACATTTAAATTTAAATTTTTTTCATGCATTTTTTCAACTTTTTCAATTCCGTTTTCTTCCCTACATCTCTCGCTAACAAACAAAAAGTTGCATGCGAAAGTTGCGGCATTAATTGCATAATGTAAATAAGCAAGAAAAAAGTAGTTCAACTGTGCTTTCAATGCCACCTGAAAAATGAATTCGCCTTGCAATAGACTTTTTTAAAGTCTTTCAATTTTCTTAGATACAGTCTAATGTATACCAAATAAATTTGTAAATTATTATAAGAATTATTATTAAATAATTATATAAATGGATTTAGCTAGATATCATAATAAAAAATATTTATGGTAAATGGTTTAAAGTAAATTTTAAAGTTAAACATTAAAGTAGAATAATATAAATATATAAAAGTTGATAAAATTCAACTTTAGAGTGATTTAAAATACAAAATAAATTAAAGATATAGTTGCCAAAAGTTTTCACTTAAGCTCTTTTTGTAACCATCTCTTTCTCTCTCGCTTTTGCTTAACGGTATAACGGTAATTGAGTAAATTTCTCTTTCCTTTTGTTGTATAAGGTTGCCATATTTTAAAATGATTTCGAAAAAGATTTCTGGTTTTGTAGTTAAGTCTTTACGAATTTAATAAGAAATGTTGGCGTTTGCTAATTTTTAAGAATCTCTAAAACTAAAAAGAAATTTAGAGGTTCGCTTTTATTTTAACTAAAAAAAAATTAAACTCTTAACCTCGTTTTACCATTTTTCGGTTAATTTTTTCATATTTTTGGAGCAAATCACATTTAAGATATTTCAGTTTCGTGTTTGATATTTCTGTGAGAGTGTTTAAAAGTGTATAAGAGTTTTTGTGTTTTGTATAAGTTACAAAAATCCCCAAAAGTCTTTGTTTTAAACAGGATTTCTCATTCTTTACTTTGTGTATGTGTGTGTGTGTGTTTTTTTTAAGTGTTAATAAGAATTTGTTATAAAAGAATCATATCCTGGCCAAAGACCAAAAGGAACTTTTTTTTTTGTTATCAAAGGAATAAATGCATAAAATACAATTTCGACGTTACTCGTTGTTGTGTACGGAGCAAGAAAACACAGGTCGAAAACAGCAGTTTCAGCACTGGAACAAATACAAAAATTTGTTAAAGAAAACCGCCTTTAGACAGGCTGAGTTTTTCCCAAGACTGCTGGAAATCACACGTTTAGATACAAAGCTGAATTGGAACCTATTCGACAACTGCCACACCAGCCGCCACACAAGGCACGATGGGATATTAAGTTATTCTATAAAAAAAAAAAGAAAGAACCAATATAGAATTCATTGTCTTAAGATTTTCTAAAGAAAAAAAAAGAGAAAATACTTACCGATGGTGATTCCTTCATGACCACATGACTTCCAATTGGCTCCCATACTGTGCCATGTCTTAGTATAAATCCTGTATGCTCCATATTAATAGAAAATCCACCTTGCGGACATTGTCTACGCCGATTATAACAATCACCAGCCGAGCCATACGACTGAGGCGTTCCTGTAGTCTCGGCAAATGTAAAATCATTATCATACACCCTTAACGTAACAATATCAATGCGTATTTTCTTAAATGAAGTGCGACCCGATCTCAGACTGCTATCACGATACTCACGATGCCTCGAATCGGGTGGACACAAATCGGGGTTGTGATTTTTTTTATCGTAGTAAATTGAATAATTTTCAGTTGAATTTAAAGTAACGAACTCCTGCGGCGAATTGAGCATGTTGTGGCAGTAGATATTTTTCGGTTTCGATCTCACATAGATTTTGTACTCACCATCCTTGTAGACGTTGTGGAAACGTCTTAGGTCATAGCACGACGAGGGATAGCAGTGACGTGGTGGTTTACATTTTTCACGTACAATTTTATCTTTGGTTGGGCATTGTATAGTTTCGTGGCGGGAATCGTAGCATACGGTTCGTCTTCGGCGGTATCCTTCACAATTGCACTAAAGAAGATATTTGTGAGTAGAGCAGAGTGTTTTAAGTTAACATTTAGGCCAAGGTGAATCCACTAGAAGGTGGGGTCAAGTCAACATATGGTGTTTTTTTCGGTGTTCGACTTGTCAAAGTTTGTATACCAACTAGTTTTTTATGCAAACAAACCTTATTTTCACTAGCTATATTGTTGACAACCCGACCACAGAAGCAGTGTTGTTGTAGAGTTGACCTCACCTTCTAGTCAATTCGCCTTGATTTAGGCAAAGCATAATATTTAGAGAGAAATAGAAGTTGGAAGATAAAATTTACTCTAAATTATAATACACTAGCAAAAAGCTTTAAAAATACAGCAGAGTTGCCACTTAAAATTAGGAAACAATTTTTCTATACATTGACTACATATTACGAGGATAAACATTCACATGTGTTTGTGTGTGTGGGGAAAAGTAGGGTAGTACTAAAATGCATTAAAAACAATCTTGAAGTTTGGTGTTGAAAATAATCATTTTTGTCTTATCACGCAATTTTAAATTTTCTGAAATCCCCAAAATCCTAATTTGGAGAAACTAATTTATTTAAAAATAGTGTATCTCTTATTAGCAGCATTCTTTTTTTTTTGTTCTATTAAGACATTCAAGCCAAATTTATAAAAAGAATAAGCACTCTTGTAGAAATGTTTCCTGATGATCTGGCCAAAGCAACCAGTGAAATGCGCATAGAAACTATCTTGTCCTCCAACAGTTAATTTCAGTGTATTTATCAAAAATAAAACTGGGAATTAAGCACGACAAACAAAATCTTATTAATTAAACATTTTGTATTCCCAAAAATTACTTTGATAATAAATTTGCATGAGCACATGCATAAAAAAACTGAACTTGCAAGTTGCTTTGTTTTGATTTTCTTCCGAAGACAATAAAGCAATTGGTTTTAATTATTTCTTAACCCACTAAAAACTACAATTAATGTTGGTTGAATTCCAACAAACTGTAGTGGGGAATGTAAGAAAAGTTAAACTCACTGTTTATTGTTGGTATTTTGTTTAATGGCCTAACCAATTTCCAAAAAGTCACTCAAATGTATTTAAAAAAAAAACAATAACAAAATCAAAAAACATTTGATTCCGTACGGAATGTGTGATCATTTTCGCGCTTTGCTTAAGCAATATGATTTATATGATTTACATGTATTCGCACATTTGCTTAATCCAAGTTAATCACATTATGGTTAGGCCTTAAGCTTTGATATCGTTGTAAACACGACTTTGTCAGTGTTTGCAATTCTCATTCGCTCTGCAATTTTGCTTGCTAATGTCTTTAGCTTTTCTAAAATTGTTTGGAAAAAAGTTTCTTTCTTTGATACTGAAATAATTAAGGTTAAATTTGTCCAAATCTAACAATAAATTCAGTTAGCAGCTCTTAAGAGATTCTTATTAAACTTATGCTGGCTATACACTACAGAAGTTTAGAGTTCAAGTGTGCAACTTTTAGCACACGCCACACAAAAACTGTACAATTGTCTATTTTAAATTTATAAGGGAAGAAGACAAATGTGCAAAAAAAAAGGAGAAAACAGTTTTTCCTTTTTACAGTCGTACCTAAACATGAGTGGAAAGCGTTTTCTAACTGTCGAAAATTCTAATGCTCATAAAATTTGTATGTTTAGTGCAGTTGGCCGCTATTGTAAATAAATAATGGCAATTAAGCTATTTTTTTTTGTCAATTTAGCTGTAGACGTTGTTGCTTGCTAGGTATGGCATATAAGCGTAAAAGCTAAGCGGAAGAAAGCGTTCCGCTTTCTGCTCTTGTTTAGGTACGTCTGTTAGTTTTCTGTTCTTCATTAAAATTCATTAAAATTTTCATTAATTATTTGTAGGATTATACTTTCATGCATCTAATGCTGCTTTCAACGCGTCATAATTTAGGCGATTTTTCCATAACCCTTTAAAAAATATTTTATCCGCGCTCATTTTTTGTTGTCAACCCTTAAAAAACGGCGACAATTCTGAACATTTTTTTACTATACACCACATAAATGCTTCAATGTACAAATTTACAAACTTGAGCAAATATCAAACTGGTTTTAATTTTTACTCGGTTCACTGTGTAAAAAGCAAAAACAACGCCAAACACTACATAAACGCCATACACTACAGTGACAGACTTGACCTCAGAACTTGCGTAGTGAATGGCCGAGAGATAGAAAACCGGTGTAGAACTAAAACTCTGACTCCGAGTCGATAATTAGCAAAATGCTCAGAGAGTATTAGTTTATTTTTTATGGGAATGGAAAAACCAAAATTTCTAAAAAAGAAGAAAATCTCTTATATTTAAGTCGGTCCAGAAATATCAAAAGAAAATCCTAACAAACTGGCTGTATAAGTGCTGGTTAACACTCTTCAAGTTTTAGCCGTCATGCCTTGAGCTTTTAGAAGAGAAGGGAAAAGAGAGTGCCAATTATTTTCCTCACACACGGCTTTTAGGAGAGAATGGAAAAGAGAATGCCATTTCTTTCCCCTCTCTCCTAAAACTTCAAGACTTGACGATTCAAACGTCACGTGTGTGAACCTGCACTTAACCAGACTAACCCATTCCTATTTAATTTTTTAAACAAAATTTTATGAAAAACAATAACTAGCAGCTAAACTGAAGCGTAAAAAATTAGCTAAATATAGAAAAAAAAATTTCATTAAAAAAGAAAAAACGCTCTTACACTGGACATTAATTTGTATTCGCGTCTAACGCAATTATTGCAAATCTTTGTGACCGGCGGCCTATTTGCGGCATCACAGTATGTATGATTGATTTGTTTGCCAACAACGGACTCACAATAGACGGTTCGTGTCTGATACTCTTCACTGCAATTGGCCGGACATTGACTCCAATTGGAAAAGGACCATTTGCAACTCACTTTGCAAGGTTTGTGCATACGTTTGGGTTTCGGGACCCTTAAGTGGCGACAATATGATGAATTGATAATTTCACGACGTTTAGGGGTTCCCTTGATTTCTGGTTTATAGACACGGGCACAATGCATTTCCTTGTGACGAGTGCCACTGCCGCATGGTACCGAACACTAGTGGTTGCGGTTGTTATCGTCGATGATTGTACAAATTATCAAATAATATGAGGAGGAGGATTTTTGGTGTTGTTTGATTGTTGGTGGTGAAGTAGTGGTGAAAAGAGTTGAATGAAATTGTTATTAGTAAAATGAATAAAGTTTTATTTATGTACAAAAGAAGTTGTTGTTTTTTTTTCATAACAGTACAAGGCCGAAAGGGGTTTAAGGGCATTTCTACTTACCGTTGACCAATTGGAAACGTATTTAATGGCACAACATTTTCTCCGGCTTAAGGGCTTCTTTTCCACTGGACAACCAATACCCTGGGAACTGCGACATATAACTGTGCGATTCTTTTCACATTTCTCATCACATTTTCCCCACTCACTGGCCCACCAGTTGTTGGGCATAAAACGTGAAGTTTGCTGAGATAAGTGTTATAGAATTATTTAAATTCTTTTAAAAGTTTTATAAAAAAAAGACAGAAGAGCAACTTACTACTAAAGGAAATTCGGTAGTGCTGGTTGAAGTGTAAGAAGAACAGGGCTCAAGGTTGCAAACTCGTGTTGTCTCCTTGTAATTGGCTTTGGTTTTTAGGTCACAGTATTCATCTCTAACGAATGTGGAGTTCAAATAACAGCTAACACTACGAGTTTGCACGCCATAACCACATGAACGGGAGCACTGAAATAGATTTTTTTTTGTAATAAAAAATTATAAGTTTCAAGTAAGAAACCTGCGATTATTTATTTACCGTCATCCAATCCGTATACTCCCAGCAGCCTTCCCTACACTCCTCATGGGTTTTTATTTCGAATTTCGAACTACAGTATTTCAAATCCACAATATTGGATCTTTGAATATCGGGAAATGTTTGTATACAGTGATAGGTCTTTTCGCGTGTACCTACCATTCCGCACGAAGCCGAACATTTAGAAATACTAGTAACATTTAAACTGCAATCACAAAAGATACAAGTACATTAAACACTCCAAAACTTTTCAAAAGAACATCGAAGGAAAACACAAACTTACGTTAAAATACAATCGGTATTGCAGTCCATATATTCGGTAGTTGGTTTAGCATGTATATCACAGAATTGCGGTGCCACTTTTAGGGCTTGAGTTGTGCTGACACATGTTGGCATACGATGCATGGTCCCATGACACAGTGCATCACAGCTACTCCATTGTTGCATTTCCCAACGATAGATTTCAATTTCGGGCTCTACATAATTCGTTTTGTCTATGGTATAGGAATAGGTCATCAGCAATGTGTCATTATCCTTGTGGGCAGTGGTGATCATGGAAATGATCTGCAATCAAGTGTCCAATAAGTTTAAAATATAATTGAAGATATAAATTTTGAAATTTTCTTGAAATACCTCTACTATCATATCACGTTTCAATTTCCTCGTGTAGGTGGTATTGACCCTTTCTACAAAACTTTTAGAGCCATTATAGTCATAAGCTACACCTGCATAAAAGCTTACATTGGGAAAAGCGGTTATAATGTTGGCTCCATTCAGCAAAGAATTGCCCTTGTCATCTCTCAACACAATATAGTTTTCATCGTGATAACCAGGCTGTTCGATCACGATGTTAGAGGCACCTGTATGGAAAGCAAAAAAAGGCGAGTTCGATAAGTACTTTTTACTATGGGGAAGCTCGTTACAAAACACAAAATTGTATGGTTGTTGTTAAAAAAAATTGCGATAAAAAAGCTGACATATAGAGTTTGGGATGTTGGAAATTTTTAAGGCTGGATTTTGGTTAGGACTTTTTTTGCTTGGAGGAGCAGCCATGAATCAAAGTTTGTTAGCGAAAAACGTGATGATAAAATTCCAATTTAGAACAAGTAAGAAAGTTAAGTCGGCCAAGCCATATGACACCCAACACCACAGTATTTAATAACAAATTTTCTAGAATATATCCTTTTTAGGACCCATGAGCAATCATGGACCCGCCAAAAGAAAATTATGTTATGAGGTTAAGTTTCATCTAAAAGTGATTTGTGCCGGATATGATTTAGATATCCTCATATACAGGTGATTTGTTTGCCTTTAACTTGTTAAGCTTGGGGATTTATATGGGACCTACAGTTAATTTTGGCCTTACCAGCACAACGTTTTGGCATGATTGACATTTCAACAACCAACATTTAAAAGGAAATTATGGCATTAAAAGCTATTTTCGGGAATAGTATTTGTAATGGAGCTTTGGTCAAATACGGACCAATTCCAATAAAATTTGGGTAGAACTTTAAATTAAAATCAAATAAGTTTGTACCAAATTTGATCTTAACCAGAGTACGCCAAACACATACATTCACATTTCTTGTTTCTTTCGGTTGTTTATTTTTGAGCGTAATTGTAAATGATATGGGAATTTAGCACACTTAAACGAAACCTTGGTAATTGTTTTTGTTTGTTCAGTGTTATCTATTAAAAATACAAATTATTTTCTCATGCTTTCTTTATTAGCGTGAGAGCATTTGCACATGTAAGGAGTTTTGCAGACCCCTGATCTAAACAACAATATAATAAGAGGGTTTATGATGACAAAGACTCTCTTCCGGAAAGTAGCTTCTTTGGGACTATGTTAAATTAAGGGTCCGATTCTTAGCATTTTCAATGGGCTTAGTCCATGTAACAGTTAGAACCTGTGTACCAAATTTCATCAAATTATCTCTAAAAGTCAGGTCGCAGTTTCGCACGCAAGGTTTACATGGACAGCCTGCCCGCCGGTCGGACATCGTTAGCTCCAATTTAAAAAGTGATTCTAATTCGATCGGTATACTAAGAAGTGTTTCCATGACAAATATTTATAGCTGTTACAAACATCAGCACAAATGCATATTAACCTCTCCGCTATTTTTAGATTCAATTTAAAAGACTCTACTAAACTAGATCTTAATTGAAGTGCTCAAGACCTTACATTAATCAACATTTTGCCTGCTATTATAACTATCATGCTCTATATTGAGAGGGATTCTGCATAGAAATAGTATAATTTGGTAAATCTCACCACAATTACGTGTTTTCTTTTTAATTATTGTATATGCCCCAGGCTTCCTGTGGCAGGGCCTCGCACAACTGATACATGTATATGTATGCATATTGCAAAAAATCAAAGCTTAGATTCTAACACATCTCTACTATAGACCTAAGAAATTTAATGGAAACCAAACTCTTCATTCAGATCCCGAATATTTCCAGACTGGCTCACGATATTGATCGACAACTTAAGCGAGCGACAAAAAGTTACTCCTTAACTTTCTCATAAGCGCCCCACTAAGTATCGACTTGTAGCTTTTTAGGTTCTTGTTTCTAAGTGCTGGCTTACACTCTTCAAGTTTTAGTCGTCAAGTCTTGAGTTTTTAGGAGAGCGAGGAAAAGAAATGGTATACTCTTTTCCCTTCTCTCCTAAATGCTCAAGACTAAACCAGTGTGAACCAGCACTAACGTAATCTATTTATTCTTTGACAAATGACGATATTGCCACATCCACTCTTTCACAAATTAAACGCTAGTTTGAAAATAAAAATCGGCAAAACATGTAAACTTTTACATCAAAGTACAACTCTGTGCTGCTTGATTTGCTACAAATGACAACAAAGCAGTAAGCAAAAAACATCTGAAGCGATTTTATTTCTTATTCTTTAAGTCAATACTGAACGAATCGAAATTATTTTTTCAGTGCACGCAGAGAAAAAACATGATTACTGAGTGGTCACTACGACCATTTTTATTCATATTTGCCTTATATGTTTACCCTAATAATTTTATTATAGTCCTAATATAATTTGAAAAAATACTTTTTGTCCTTAACATTTTTAAAATCACTATAATCATATTATATGGTGTTTTACACCTAAAAAGTTACTCTGATCTAGCTAAACATATTAAATTATGGGAAATGTTTGCTGCTATAATAAATATATTTTCAACTATACATTTAAAATCATAATACTAGTTGCACACAAAAGGTATGTTTAATACCATAATTTTTGTTTGCTTTAAAACACATTATCTAAATGAGCAAACATTTATTGTTAAAACCAACAGTGTGTGTTTATAAAGAAATAAAATTTCTTCCGTCCGCGAGCATCAGTTAATCGGCAAACATGGATGATTACAAAATAATTAAGAAGTTTTTCGGGAGAAAAAGGCCATGGTGCGATGAAAAAAGTAAGTTTGTCTTTACTTAATTTTACAAGTGCTAAATTTATGTATTTATTGTTATTTTTTAATATATGTATATACTTTATATGTATTTGAATTATATATGTATGTGTTTTAAATAAAAAATATATTCTTGATATTAAATATTTTATTGGTTTTATTGTGACAACCATATAACATGTTAAAATAGACATGTTGCATGGTGTAAGGAAATATAGAAACATGGTTTGAATAATCGTTCGCGTTTTTCTTCTGAACATAATAATATGTTTGAGACAATAATTATCTATAACATTATTCTGAACATATATTGTTACTTAAGACGTGTTTGACACAATCATAACCACAAACATTAATGATAGTTTGCGATTCTGATCGTATCAACCATGTTTTTTCTTTCGTTTCGTATCGACTGAAAGAATAAGAAATTAAACTGCTTCTGTATCGAAAAATTATTCGTACGCGACTGCCAGAATTAGCCCCATCTTTTTAAAAAAATAATTTTTAAAACAATCAAATTTTATTAGTTTTTTTGAAAAAATTTTGCGTATTATAAAAATATTTAGTGTTGGTGTTTTAATTTCAAAAGTTTTTGTTATTCGTGCTTAATTCCCAGTTTTTATATTGATAAAAACACTTGAAATTTATTGTTGATGGGATAAGCTTAATTGAGTCTTACGCAATAAATGCCATTATTGAGCTCAATTATCCATACAAAATTGCAATTTAGTTATTGCTCAATTAATACGAAATTGTTATAAATATTGAGTAAAATTAAAATACGACACTGTAACAAGTGTGTTTATTAAGCAAAACACAACTTACTAAACAGTGTTTTGACATTTAGCAATTGAAATTACAACAAAAAAAGGCCTAGCCATTTGGTCTGCTCAAAAACCAGATGTTTATTCCTTAAAGATGTCAAAAGTTGTCTACATTTTCTTGTACATGTACATTTTTGTTTTCGTTGAATGTTGTATGTAGTAGTAATATAAATTGAGTTAGCTTAATTGTGTATATGTGAACAGAAAGATAATTATGTCAATTAACCGAATATTGACTAAATAAAAAAGGTATATCTGAACACGGTATTAAACCAAATAAAAATGTTAAACGTATAAGACTTATAGCAACAGTTCTACTTGTAATGAGATAAAAGTTTAAACAAAACACATCAACAATAAACAGTGGGTTTATCTCATCTTACATTCCCCGCTACAATTAGTTGAAATTCTCTCAACATTAATTGTAGTTGTAAGTTGGTTAAGAAAAACAAAAAAAAAAAACAACAACAACTTACAAAAGATGTTGTCAATTAAGTGTTTTAAGTAATATTAAAGAAGTAATTTCGTTTGGAATTGCAACAAAATGCCTCTGTCGACAACCACAATAGAATTGACTTGACATTAGCCATCGCATAATCAACATTATTCCGCTTGTCGTTGTTGTTATCGATCAATTCGTTTTTTGTAAGAGATTAAAGTAACACAACACCAGTGTTCTTTAATCTCTTACAAAAAACGACTTGATCGATTACGACAACGACAACCGGAATAAGGCTGAATATTTCATAGTGACGAGAAAGTTTGTATGAAAACTATTATGTTATCGCTCGCTGATATTGTCCAACAACATGTCGTTATAAAAATTTCAAGTGGTTATAAAATCGGCTGTTTTTCGTTGAAAATTCAAGCCAGCGATAGCCACTTTTTCAAATCCCCCCACTGAGCGGCAAACATTAAGAGAAAACTTGCAAAATCTTAGAAAAATGTTATATGAAAAGAATTTCGTATATTTAACTTTTAATTTTAAAACTTAAAGTCTTTAATTTCTTTACAGTTCGTTTAATTGATGTGCTTACTGTAATAACATGTTTTTACTTAAACATTGATTTCAGGCGTGCTTAAATACCTTTTAACCTCAAATTAATCGTACGGATTAGAAAACACCACCAACGACAACCAAACAACAAATAGTTACCAGTAACATTATGAATAATTAATAAATATTAAAACAAGAAATAAAAAAAATTAACCAAGCAGGCAAAGTAAAATAAATTAAATGATAATCACAACTAACAGACATGACTAAATCACTGAATATTCTATGAAGGCGCCAATTATTTAATAAATTCAAATAAATAAATTAAGAAAAAAAACAAATTAATTGTTAAAAAAATAAATAAAGTTCAAGCGCATAGAGCTGTCAAATAAAACTAAATTTAACGCCATACAGGCGATACAAACGAACTGATAATGGCACACACTAGTGATTTAAAGCGAGCAAAAACAACAATTATGCCAATTAAAAGGTGGGGTTACAATACCCTTTTAATCACTTGCTCAAACAATTTAAACCACAATTGTCTTCTACTAATGATAATGTTGACTTCAAATGATAATGCACAGTGGGTTTGTTTAGACAAAAGATTTATAATAATTGTATCTATAATATTCATAAAAGATCTGGTGGCTAATTCTGGCAATTTCGATCCGAAAGTGATTTTATTAATAATTTTTTCAGTCGATACTGAATGAATCGAAAAATATTTTTTCACTATTGTGAAAACTCAAATAAAAGCTTTACAACACTGGAAAAATAATTTCGATTCGTTCAGGATCGACTGTTTCAGTGTTTCAGCTCAATTGTGTACCTTTGATTGCTTAAGCCTTTTAAGAAAATGGGCGTTCAAATCAAAATAAAAATCATCTTCTGCGACGAGGCACACTTTCACCTTAGTAGATTCGTTAGCAAGCAGAATAGGCGGATTTGAGCAAATAAGAATCCAAAAGTGATTGGTGAAGAGCCGATCCATCCACAAACAGTGACTGTTTTGTGCGGTTTATGGGCTGGCGGCGTCACTGTCGGCCAAGCAGTTACCGTGAATGGTGTTCACAATCGCGAGATGATAACAGACTTCTTGTGGCCAGAAATTGAGGATATAAACCTGGACGATATGTCGTTCCAACAAGATGGTGTCACTTGCAACACAGCCAACTAAAGAATGGCTCTGTTTCGCGAGAAATTCAATGGCCGTGTTATCCCACGTCGTGGCGATCTTAATTGGCCGTTACGAACATGTGATTCGGCACCGTTGGACTACTTTCTTTGCGGATAGAAAAAGGGAAAGAAAAAGTGTACGTCAATAAGCCAAGAACAATTCAAGAGCCAAAAAATTAAATAATTCTGCACATTAACGATCAATGAACTTCAATTATGTCTCAGAGTCATTAAAAATATGTACCATCGGAAAGAGGTATGCCACCGAAGCCGTGGCTAGCATTTGGCCGATGTTTTGATACACACATAATAAATCAAAGATCTTAATTTAATAACAAAAAATATTAAGATAATTCTCTGAAAACGTTTCGTTTTATTTACAATACACATCGTGCGTTTTGTTTGGACCACTCTTTTTTTAAATAAGCAGTCCCTTAAGGCGGTATTACCGTGTATAAACAAAATTCAAAACGATGGAATTTAGTTTTTTAAAATTAAAAATCGTTTTTTTTTATCTTTAATCCGCTCTGAAAAGTCTTAATTTATATTGTAGATATTTTTAATGACTTTGACTATAAATATGGCCCCTATTATGAGTTACATTCGATAAACGATTTTCGCTGGCTATCGAACATCGACTATCGAATCTAAATTTGGAATTATGAGTTGGCAGCACTGTCGAAAGTTTCGTTGTGCATCGAATTTTTCAACGAAAACAAATTTGCTTTCGACTGTGCAAATAAATGTAAAAAACTTGTTGAAAATTTAACTATTTGTAAATTTGTTGGTGTTCGTATACCAAATGCAATATTCTTAATCTGTTTTGTTTATTTTATGCAAGTCCAACGTCGTTAACAGCAATTGGAAGCGCTCATATTCCTTATGGAACAAAATTATTTTTTCACCAAATGATTTGCAGCAAAGTTCAGCATGTAAAAAAATGGGATGAAACCCCACTGAAGCTAAATTATTTGAAAACAACCATAATTCGCCGTAATCACGTTTAACTTTAATTTTATTTTTTAAATTTGTAAACAAAAATTTTTTATTTTAAGTGACAGCTGATCGAAAATGTACTACTGTGAATTAACAAAATCACAATAGTAAATTTTTATCGAATGCGTGCCATAATACCAAATGAAAATTCGTTCGATCAGCTAATTCGACTGCTGTCGAAAATCGAATTTAGTTCATAATAGCCACCTAATTATGTCTTTATGCTTGAGCGAGTAACACTGACAGTGGGTTGGGTGTCGTAAGGCCTTGGGACGTAAAGCCATATGGCATCAAGTCCCATTCCATTGAGACATAAGGGCTTATGCCACTAAGTCTCAATATAATGGGACTAAACTCCATTAATTTTTTCCGAAAAATGAAACATAAGGCCATATTTTTGATAATGATTGCGTGTCACCCTATCTCATGTAAAAAACGCATTGTTGTTTCATGTCGCCCTGTTTTATGTCAAAAATGGCGGTATGAACCTGGTGATTGTTATGCCATGGAGGAGAAAATCCTTGCGCCCGGCCGAAGGCCGGCTATACATAGAAGCTTTAGTTAGCGAATCCGGTCTTTGTTAGTTATACCATATAAGCGTTTGTTACGCAAAACATCAAATGGGACATAAAACCATAATAGCTGTATGTCCCATTCTACTAAAATTGATATGATTGATAAAGCCATATGGCTTTATGTCCTATGGCCTTGTGACACCCCACCCTGACAGTGACGCAAAGTAATTTAAATTTAAAAAATTTTTTATAACAATTTCCTTGCTACTAGCCCACTCCGATAATTAATACGATTATGAAACTGCCACCCAAATTAAACATGTGTAGAACATTAGAATCGAAATTGTTTGTAATAAATTAATTGAACTTAAGAGATTTTCAATTAGTGATACGTTTTATTTAATGGCTGGAGAATTTGCAAAAAGATATTAAAAATGCATTTTGCTCGCAAAATACATGATTTTTATTTATAAGTTCTTATTTAATTGTTGGTTTTTAAATGACAATCACGCATGTTAAGAAACACACCTTAAAAATAATTTTAAAGTGTTAAATATCAACGGTTCTCGTATACAAATTGAATAAATCACAAAAACATATTTTAACACAGGGAGAATAAGAAATAAAAATTTAAAATTTATTTTACAATAGAGAATCACATGTGCAAAAAGAATATTAATGAGAGAATAGTGTCAATGAAGATAAATTTGTTTAAACACTTTTATGATTAAGTTTAGAGATATTTATGTGGCCATGGATAATACTTTGATTGTGGTCAAGACTCCAAGATGGGTACAACTTCTGTTTCACTATTACCATATACATTTTGTTTGACATTTTGACTACGATGTGACTTTAAGTTGGTGAATGGGCATGCCAACGATGTTTCTTTACATGCAGTCTACAACTGACATGAAATGCTTAGCATTAACACTAATATAATACTCATCATGTTAGAGGTTTTCTCATGTTATAACACGGTTGTTAATGCAAATGTGTTAACAACGCTTTTATAACATAATGTTATAACAGCAAATCATGTCAGTTGTAGACGGGGAGTTAGACAACAGTTTCTGCTTTGATTAAGTATTTGAGAAAACCTTGACTTAATTCTGAGTATTGTAAATATTATTACTGACTTTGACATGTACAAGTCTTCGACCTGTGACAATGAAAACAAAAGTTAAGTTAAGTCATTGCTTTAATTCAGGGTTTAAAAACAGCAGTCAAAGTAGAAAATCTGCCATTTCTTTCACTGTTGCTTTAACTTCTGATTAATTAGATTAAACAAATTTTCGTTTTTTGTTCGACAGTTTTTGGTTTTGACTGCACTTTTTAAACCCTGAATTAAAGCAATGACATAACTTTAGGCATATCCTTATCCCTTTCAGAACCAACTAAAAATTGTAACTAAAATTAATAGTTCATTATTTTAGCAACTGAAAAAATTATAAACATTTTATTTTTGACTCTTTCCGCATTTTGCGCACGTCTTTTACATGGGATTTTTTTTTTGGAATTTTGTATAGGATTTTGTATACGCGGTTTTTCGGAGTGTAGGGCCGTGCGCAATAAATTCAGGAAATTTGTATTTACTGCGTTAATAGTTCAACTGATGTCCAAGCGGAAGGTTGATTTTGCACCTACAGAGGAAACTGAAACTGTCGTTGTAAAAAAGGCGCTAAGAAATACATGGAAAAATTCAGCGGTTTTCGAGAAAATTCAGCTTGATGTCAAAGAGATGTCCTCTCTTTTCGTTGATGTTTCGAGATACATCAATTTCTCTCTAATGAAGCAATGGAGTGACGCTAACTTTGAGTCTGAAAAGTTTCAGTCTTTCTACTACCCCCTAATGCAAAAGAAGAAGCAGCAATACGTGCTCGATCCGGAGTATGAAGCGATGAAAGATAAACTTCCTCTATACGACCGTTCTTACCGGTCAAATCTTATAACTGCAGCGGAAAATCAGTATGAGGTGAAATTTCACAACAACATCTGGATGCACGCCTATAGTAGATTACGTAAATTCTTTAAATTTGAACCTGACAAGAAAAAGGTGTTTCGAACTCTGTTATTTCTACTTATTTTAATCAAGTAGTTAAGAACCCCAGATGACGAATTGCTGCAACAATTGAAAGATAAACAGTCGTGGGATGGCGAAAAGCTCGATAAAATTCAAAATAGAAAATTATTCTGGAGCTATATACCATTATTCTACAATCTATAGCGCTACAATGAAAAAATGAAATTTAAACATTCTTCTCTAGTACCAATTTTAAAACATGGGTCTCATCATGTACAGTATGATTCATTCGCATTCTATCAACTGTTGTGCGGTTAAAAACAATTCAAGGGTGTGGGTACATATCAGCAAAGTATAGACTGGATTTAATACTTTAAACTTCCAGATACTTGTACAAAAAAATTCAACTACTCACTACAAACTGATGGGGTAGCCGTTTCGTTCTCAATGAAAAAACCTAAAAGAGTTGAAACCACTTCGAAAAAAAGAAACAATTACAAAAGCAAGAGTCAGACTGTAGCGGCAATAATCAGAAGTACAACCTATGACAATAAGTTAGGCTTAGATCCAGGGCTTAGACTTATTTACAGTGGCGCTCGCAACGGCATTCCAATTAAATTGAAAAGTACAACGTACCACAACATGTCAGGCGTTCACTCATCTAGTTCAAAATTGAAAAGATATACAGCAAATTTCAAGGAAGATTCACAACTATCGCCGAATGCAGAAAACTTCATGGAATATACAAAATATCAACTTTTAATCTTCAAGCAGAAACAATCACTGTATTCGCAAAGAAAATTGATGAAATTAAAGTTAAAAAAATTCATAAGTGTAGAAAAATCTGTACACGCCGTTTCATGCAAACTTAGTGCCTGACATGAAGGAGAAAACCTTGATCTGCATAAGTTCAACTGAGATAGCAACTGAGACACCTATGAGGCCCTTCGAAAAAGAAAAGCTGCCATCTTACTAGTCAACGAGTTTCGAAATACTAAGTTATGCGCAAACTGTTTAAGCGAAAATAGTACATCAAAATCACCACACAGGTACCAGTATTGCCCAAACTGTAGTACTTGCTGGAATAGAAATGTCAATGCTGGAGTCAACATACTTTACCTTGGCGAGTGCATCATAAATCAAATAGAAAAACCTTTAAATTTTCATAGATAATAAGTTTTTTATTGTTAAGTATCATTATTTCTGCTATTGCGAAAAATATGTATACTTCCCCGTTTTTTAATAAAATACATTAACTCTGTAGGACTCAGCTAAGACAATTGTGATTGTTGGGTCTGAAAGGGTTATGGTATTACTAAGGCTAATGGTGTGGTAAAGCCGGAAAATTATTTTTTGAGTTTGATAACTTTTATATCTATTGTCTGTTTCTTAAGAATATTTTATCTTCTGGCGTTACATCATCCGAGGAAATCAGGTGCAATCAATACTTGGCATTCGCCCAAAATCTAATTTGGATATACCTCAAGAGATCTGTACGACCTCTAGCGACCGGAGATCTTATCCGGCAGCAGGAGAATCAGTAGCGCCCGGTGGCACGGCACCGAACTGACTACAATTGCTTGCGTAATCATATACATATATTAATTCCTATGGTTCCAGGATGGTATAAAGGGCCACAACAAAGTTCTTCCATTGTGATCTATCTGCTATCTGCTTCACTTCGGCCCAGGACCTTCCAATTGAGTTTGTTACAGTTTAGATTTATCTCCTCCAGGTGTAAGCCGTTCTGCCTTTTCTTGGCTACGTTGTCGTTGGTGCGTCTGAGAACATGGCCAATCCAACTCCATTTACGATTTATGATTTGGATACGTATTGGTGTTTCTCCTGCTCTTTCCTACAGGTCTATGTTTGAGATAACATTTGGCCCAAATTTCTTGAGAAGTTTTCACTACGAGCGATTAATGAATATCTGCAAGGATTGCAAATCGTTTGTGTTCTAGGTGGTGTTCCAGAATTCACAGCCATATAACGGAACGGAACGCACGTTAGATGAAAAGAGGTGGAGTTTGGTCCCCAGCTAAATTATGGGCGATTGCCATCCTTTTTGCAGTGCCCAAAAATGCTTGGTTTCCCTATTTGATGCGATTTTTAATATCCTCTCGCTAGCCGCCTGATGCTGATATGAAACTACCCAGATATATAAGCGATTGCACATCTACGTTGGTATACGTGGTCTATTTGGAAAATTTGAAAGTTGGTGGTACTTAGTCTGGGTTCACACTATGAAGGTTTTCTTTCAGAAAGTCTGAGTTTATAGGTGAGAGGGGAAGAGGGGAAGAGAACATGCTATTATTTTCACCCCTCTCATCAAAAAACTCAGACCTTCCGAAAGAAAACTTTTATAGTGTGAACTAAGACAAACGAAATCAAAGATTTTGAAAACTTTTTCCTCCATATATTAATATTTGTAATTATTGTCGTGAATGTAACGGGAAAAGATATTTATATAATTCATAGCAAATCACATTTGGGAGAAAACGGAACATTTGTGATGTTTTAAGCATTGTTTTCTTCCAGGCGCCATCCAGAGTAAAACGCTGGTATGAATGAATGAATAATATCTTGTTTGAAAGGCCACTGATTTACGCGTCGTTGCTAATTGGCTTTGATTGAATTTAAAATTTTAATGTTTTTCACCAATTTTGTTATTTCAGAAGAAATTTTGTACCACAATTCCTAAAAAAATCCATAATTTGATAACTTTATTATACAGTCCGTTTTATAACAAAAAATTTCAAGCCATAATAAACCATTTCAATCAAACTTGCATTTCATTCTGAATGTCGACTGAAGGAGATTTATACATTGAAAAATACAATGTACCGTTATCTCGCAAATATGACTAGGTACATTTAAACAAAGTTTATAATATAAATATAAAGTTTATAGTATAAACTTCGTTTAAATGTTCAAATGTTCAAGAAATTGATAGATATAGATATTCAAAAAAGATTTTCATCACAAATCTGTGATATTGTCTGAGGCCTTTGTTAGTATGCTTCTTGCCCGAAATGCTTTCTAGCATTCAGAGAGTTTCCCTTTTCCATTGAAAAGATACTTTCGGGGATCATTGTGGGTTACTAGCCAAAGCTCGGTACATTCGAAAATCGCACTCTGAGGGATGATTATTCCTGCTGCATCATAGATGCTGATAGCTCCCAAAAAGGGCGAGTGAATAATCTTTCCGGATTATGAACTTAAATTGCTACGTGGATGTATTAGTTGCGCTTATATTCGGGGGCGGTTGGTAAACGCAAAAGTCATATTGAAAGATGGAACTTTCATTATAGCAAATACAACCAATTTGACAAAAAAGAATACTTTGTGAATTGTTTTATACAATTTTTTTTTTCACAAGGTTCTCTTGTTTAAAACAGATCTTTTTTGTTTACTGCTTTGTTGTCATTTGTAACAAATCAAGTAGCACATAAATTGCACGTTTTGCTGATTGTTGACAGGTGGTATCCAACAACAGAAACAACAAAGGTTGTTTTTGATTTGTTTTGTTAGTGTTAACTGATCGAAATGTCAATCATTCCTAACAAATCAAAACCAATTGGTTGGAGCTGTCAAAATCAGATGGCGTTTTGACATAACCTGTAGTTGAATTCGCCTTGAAATAGTTGATGTGGCAATATCGTCATTTGACAAGTAACAAATAGATTTAGTTAGTGCCCATTTACATTATACAATTTACTTTGGTTGGTTCTTTTTTAAAATTGCTTTTGTGTTTACATTGTGCAATTTATATCGCAGCAACTTTTTCTGTGCGACCGAACTTAAATACATTTTCTTTATATGAAAAAACAGTGATAAAACGAGTGATTAAAACGAATCGAATAGTACACTCGCTTGCGTACCCCTTTTAATTCCACCTTCCGATTAAAAAAGAATCGTAGCGACAAAATTCGCACAATATAAACGGGCACTTAGAAACGTCTAACCTGACGACCGACAAGTCGATAGTTACTGCCTGTTTAACGATATCGAACGTCATCGTTCGCATAAGAAAACTACATTTAAAACAAAAACAAAATTCGAACATTATTCGAACATTCTTCGAAGTTTGTTTTTGTTTTTAATGTCATTTTCTATGCGCACGATGACATTCGAAATCCATGAACAGGCTGTTAGTGTTGCGCTTATAAGAACGTTTGTAAGTGACTTGTTGTCGCTCGCTTAAGTTTTCGATCGACAGGCTTTTTAATGTGACATTGACTTTGGCTGTCATTATGGCAATGATTACCATAGTGATTTTTGCTTTAACTCTGACTACTAAGCCATTGGATCTAACTTTGCCTAGCAACTATATTAAGCCAATGACTTTGAACATAATTTTTCAAATATTAAACATCATCTCAGTGTATTACACACATTTGCGTTCAAGTATATTCACAAATAAATCATTTTTTATTTTTGTAAACCAAATTATTGAAAATGATGTAAACAATAATTGTTTACATTAAATATGCGAAAAACGTTTAATTTTTCCTCACACATCATTTGAATATTAATAAGCGAAAAATAAATTAACTTAATTCCGACACTGTTAATTCTACTCCTGGCTCTTCTTCATATTCTACTTGTCTCTTTTTTTTATTTTGATATGTAAATGCGTAAATATAATAATTAATAATATGCAACATGAACAACAGCAAAAAAAAAAAAAACAATAATAAAAAAGCAATTAAAATGTCTAAATGTAGTTTTTGTTGTGATGGTAGGTAAAGAAATGTTGGCAAGCCATCAGAAATAATGTCATATTTAACAGCTCAAATAATTGACAGACAGTTGGATGGACAGACGTACGGGTGGACTGACGTATAGTCTGATAAGCCAAAAGTTACTTACCTTTTGGTATTGTGGTGACATGGTAGTAATACGTTTTGTATTTCGGCTGCACCTTATACAAGTCGGAGACATAAAAATTGCCCGTAA
The DNA here is from genome assembly GCA_930367215.1 of Pollenia angustigena. NCBI lineage: Eukaryota > Metazoa > Arthropoda > Insecta > Diptera > Polleniidae > Pollenia > Pollenia angustigena. The sequence continues at coordinate 93,061,824 of OV884056.1, read as the reverse complement.
AATCTTCACATGTATCGTTACGTCCCTCACAAATGCCACATTTATCTAGAAAATGTAGAATAACATTAAAGTTCATAAAAAAGAAATTAGCAAAAAGTCATGAAAATTGTATAGAAGTTTAAAATATCTTAATGCAAGCGTGTATTTTACATTTCGTTTTTAATGGCCGGCCACAAGTTTTTTGTGCTTAAAATTTATTTTCTTTTTATCTTCTTTGAAAAAAAAACTTTTTTGAGTGACATTGACTTATTTGTCATCATATCTTGATTTAAACATTCAGAAGACATTATTATCTCCATCGCTATCATCTTCATGCTGTTCATTATTATCGTCGTCATCATCATCTTCATAAATCATTTGCCACAACTTTGTATGCATGATTCATTTCATTTAAATAATTTTTTTTTGGTATTCCATGTGTTCTTATGTTGAGTTTTTTTTTAAACTTAGTATTTTTCTATTTTTTTGGTTGCAAATAGACAAATTTGTTTGCTCACTCACCTAATTTTGCTATAGAATTTAGTTCGTTGTCACAACCAGCCGGCCGGCAAATACCATTGACACATTTGTCAAAACTGTCAAATGAGCATGTGGTACCATCGATGACTTTTTCGGAGAGACGAAAATAGACAGCGTTACCTTCAACACGACAATATAAATTGCACTTATCGTTGGATGACACTGAAATGACACAGGGATATAAGGAAATTATGTTAGAAATGTGTTAAGATTTATTAACATTGACAATTATTACGATATGACAATGACCCTTCGCGAAAAATGTCATCATTACAAGATATCAAATAAATTTTAAATAAATATGTAACTATTATTTTTTATAGTAACCTTTTTAAAGACCATAACTTAAAAAGTTACTTTAAAAAAGACAACGTTAGTAATAATGACTATGTCCATGACTTTGACCATGACTTTGACACACTATGACAATGACTCTTATTATTACTTCGATAAAGTTAGTTGCTGTAAAATTTATTAAATTACGACAACGACCATGAAGATGAAAAATACAAAAGGTATGAAAAGGACTAATGACTATCAGTGACTAAGAAAGTTATTATGACAATGATTACCACAATGACTATAAAAGTGCTTTAAGCTAGTTTACACTATCTCACAAGCCTTACGTATTCCATAATACTTTGTGAGATAGAAATCTAATGAGTTTTGTTGCGACTGTCAAAAAATCTAATTTAACATGACAGTTTGTGTTCGCACCATCACACAAAGTATAAACACTCACACATGAAATAAAATGCAACCCTGATCCAATGAAAAGTATTATTGTTTAAAAATTTTTCAAAAAACGATGAGGTCGTATGGGATGTCAAACTTTTTTCATAATACTTGTCATTTTCGTGGCACATTGCATTCACACTATCACACTTTGTCATATCACTTGAGTTTTTGACATGTATTAATGCAAAGTATAATAGTGTAATCTAGCCTTTACTACGACAAAGACTTTAACTATCACAATTCCAACAAATACGAAGTCAAACCTTTGACATGAAGTGACTTTATCATTTAATATCAAACACAATTCTCAAACCTTTTTCAATTGTTTGATTTTAGCAATTCAATTCAAATTGATAAGGAACATTTGACAAACAATGTTTTATTAGTTAAATATCAAATTGTTAATACCTTTTTCACCAATTGTATCGGGTGATTTTTTAAGAGCCATAGGAAAGTTAAAAAAAAACACATAAAATTCAGAAAAATGCATGAAATCTTTATTCGAATCGATAGTGCGGTTCATATAATTTAATGTTTGAAGATTATTTGATGCAAAGACCGTGACTGCGCCTCAAATGTTTCATTCGCTTAGTCCAATTTTGGCATACTCTTTCCAACATGTCCGCCGGTATCTCATGAATAAATGCTTCAATGTTGTCTGTCTTCCAATGCGTCAATTGAAGCGGGCATGTGTGTATAGACATGAGCTTTAACATAGCCCCACAAAAAATAGTCAAAGGCGTTAAATCGCACGATCTAGGCGGCCAATTGACCGGTCCCGAACGTGGAATAAAATGTTCACCGAATAAAGTCCATTGTTAAGCATGCTGTGTGGCATGTGGCATCGTCTTGTTGAAACCACATGTCATGCAAGTCAAGCTCTTGCATTTTGGGCAAAAAAAAGTTGGATATCATCTCACGGTAGCGCTCAACATTCACAGTTACGTTACGATTCGCATCATCTTTGAAGAAGTACGGTCCAATGATGCCACCAGTCCACAAACCGCACCAAATTGTGACTTTTTCTGGATGCATTGGTTGCTCTTGCAATGCTTCTGGCTGATCTTCACTCCAAAATCTACAATTCTGCTTATTAACGTACCCATTGAGCCAAAAATAAGCTTTGTCGCTGAACACAAGAAGCGCGCGATGAACTTTCTTAACAGAGCACGCATTTTGATAATAAAATTCAATAATTTGCAAGCATTGTTCGTTTGTAAGGCGATTAATGGTTAAATTATAGACCAAACTGAAGATGTTTGACAGTAAAACAAAACACGAAACGTGCGTCAGCGGTTTAAGCCAGTGTTGCCAAAAAGATAATAGCTAAAAAATCACCCGATATTTAAATATCAATTTATGTTTTTCATGTTAAAACCAAAACAAAATTATATGCAAATCTATATTTAAATATGAATTGATATTTAAATACAATTGCTGAAATATGCCTTTAGTGTTATTCTCAAATCAAAAATGAACTTGGCTATACTAAGCGAAAAATAATGTAAACATTTAATAATGCCGATTAAAGTTTAATGTGTTTTAAAATTAAAGAAAAATTATAAATAAACTTTTAATTTTCGATCTACCAAAATTTAATTAATTAAAAAAGATTGACGTTGACTATAGACGGACAGCCGCGACAGTGGCGGAAGGGGTAAAGTTACATACACTCTGATGACGAGAATGTGGGTATTCTCGAAACATGTAAATTCTTTCTGGAATCAATCCCTCGTTTGCCAAGAATAAAAATTATCGAAAATAATTTTTAATAAATGTCATGTTGTAAAATCCCTTCCTTCATTATTATAATTTAATGAAAATTAAATTTGATGAACTTGATTGAGCCTGATTTAAAATAAAATCAAATGGTGGTTAAGAACCATTAACAGATCGACAAAGAAACTACATAATTCTTTATATTATAAAGTGAAGTGAAATCGCTTTTGAAAACCTTTATTTCTTGTTAATTTCTTAATTTCTAATTAGAATTGTCGTTATTTTATTAAACTATTTATAGTTTCTTATCAAAATTTTTAATATTTTTAATTAGGCTTAAGTTCATCAAATTTAATTTTCATTAAATTATTTTTATGAAGAAAGGAATTTTACAACATAAAAATTAATTAATATTGTTATTGATAATCTTTCATATTTGATTGTGGCCGGGGCTCTAACCCTGGCCGGCAGGTTACCATGACATGTTTTGATCGCAACCACTCGATGTCCTCAGATGGATTTGCCGTCTTACATTCGCAGCCATCGATGACTGCTGACGTCAATAGTCAAACATCAATCCTTAAACCAAAAATGTATTTTAACCTTTGGTAGATCGAAATTTGCTTAAAATATTAAAAATTTATTCTATGTGAATAAAAAACTAAGTACAATGAGTTAGAATGCATATATTAAAAATAAAACACGAAAATGAAGAAATTATAAGTTAACTGTACAATCACGGTGCTATGAAGAGCCATGAAATCCTCAAAATAAAAAGAGCCTAGTATTTTGCCTTTCCAAGAATTTAACTTAAGAAAATAATAAATTAGTTTTCACTTATGTTCCACATTGCATAACATACAATCCACATTTGAAAAACATTTCAGAATAACGTTTGAAGGCAATTCGAAAATAATTGCATTTCTTGATTTGAAAATAATTTCCTTTTTTTGTTGAGAATGCTATGATTTTCAAATAATTTTCAAACGTTTGCCATTTTTACCATTTTTATATTACCTGCAATAAATTGAAATTGAATTGAATTAAAATTCAAATTTGAATCCAACCGTCGTGTTTGTTGGGATGTCTATAAAAATAACTAAAATTATGACGACGACAACGAGTTTGACTGTGATTTCAACTATGGCTTCGGCAATGTCTACGACTAAAGTTGGAATAATTCGTGTTTTTTACTGAGAATTTTCTGCATCACGATTAACTAATTTCGGAAAACAAGTCTGGAAAATCAAAGTTGCCATATTTGCATAAAATCTAATAGTTTTGCTAGGTACTTCGGCGAAGGATTATATATATGTTATTGCTTTTTTGTTGTTGTTGCTGTCAACTATATATTGTAAATTATCTTCAAAGATTGTGTGTTAATAATGGATGAAACAAGATGATCAATTACAATTTTATTTGACAATCACAAACTTCCCGTTTGTTAACTTGCATTTAAGACAAAAACAAAGTTTAAATTTTTTTTTTTTTTTTAAATGTTAGTTAAGCGAACTTTGTATTAAAAAATTTAATCTATTGGCAACTCAGTTCATGTTTGTCCAGAAAAAACATAAAAAAACCAATTTAAGCAGAGGGTCAACGTTCTCAGTTTTGGGAATTTACCCGAAATAGCGGATTTTTTAACTAAAAGTACAAATAAAATTAGTTTTAATAATATTAAACAAATGAATTTATATAATTAAATAAATATATGTTAAATAGGACTTGTGGGTATTTTTGGAAATAAGAAAACAGCTATTTTCGGATATTGTATAAAATAAAAATCGGGATAAAAATCGTAAATTGGGGATAATGTATAAAATAAAAATCGGAACGCTGCTGAAAGTTGAGCGTAAAAAATATCTTCTCTCTCTGTCTCAAAACCAGAGACGTCGAAATATATATAAATTTTTTTTGTTCGGACTTCACGGTTGAATTGACTTTAAGGCTTGGCAAACACACACTTTGTTTCTGTTTCTGGTTGCAAATAAACAACACAAACATTCTTCGTATAAACATTAATTTTGCGTTTTTTTGTTTTTAATGAATGAAGACGACACGACGATAGTGCTGCGGAAATTTTGCTTATTTATTTTTTTAACTGAGGAGAAATATAAAAGAAAGACAAAGAATTTGGAGTAAAGAGTGGTTTGACCAATGAGCTGTTTTGGGGCAAACATAGCTACTTAAAGAATTACCCCCTTGTGCAAAAAAAAACTAAAGTTCACATAAGTTAACCAACACATTAAGCCCAGCAAAAGCAAGTGGGGTTTAATGTGTTGGCAAGCTAATGTGAACTTTTACCTTTTTTGATTACATTTAGCACAAGACACCAAAAAAAAGTTTGACATACATATATCCAACATGTCTGACAAATATTAATCATTTTTTAATTTTTCTACAAACATGCTTAAAATTTTTGTCTGCAAGCGATTTGTGTGGTTTATTTTGCGCTTAGTCACATTGTCGTAGCCGTAGTAAAATTTATTTTTAAACTGAATTAAGTCCACAATGACTATAACTCTTAAAACAATGACAATTAATATACAAATATAAGTTTGTTTGTGACAATGACTATGACATAGAAGAAGAACAAAAACAATGACATTATTTTCACTAACATTTGGGGAGTTTTCGAAGAATGGAAAACTGATAGGTCGATTATGGATAGCAAATCAACTGAAGTCGAGTGGGCAGCAGCGAAATCAGGCATCGCCACTCATGTTAAAAAATGCAAAATTTCAGTTCAGTCGTCATCCGTAATCGACCCATAAATACCTACCCTTCGATACAGACTTATGCACATTCATAACTACAAATATTAAATGCAAAATTCATAATGATACTATTTTTTTATAGTAGCTGATTGACAGAATCGTGCATGACATTTAATCAGAAAATTCCGATCTAATAAATGCCTTTTTAAAAGAGTATAAAAAGTTTTATTATTTAAAAATTAATAAATAAAATATCAGGCAATTCTAAGTTGGCAATGACTATGAAATGATAGATGGCTTTAAAAATGATGGCGATGTAAATAAGTGTGAATGTGAAAATGAAGTGAATTCGATTTAGTTATAAAAAATTTTCTTAAATGTTAATACCGTTTCCCATTTTAAATCAAAAATTTAAATATCAACAACACCATTGCCCTTACTCACATCCATATTTAGGTATCCACTTCGTATGCGGTCCAATACCGCTAATGCCAAAATCTCTGCCATTCATTTGGTAACACTGTTGCTCTCTGGCGTCCATAGAACCCGGCGGACAATTATAAGTATTACACGAACGATATTTTTTTCTGGCACCCGAACAATATTTACCGCCATTCTTCGGCAACGGACTATTGCACTCACGGCGGCTCTCCTGCACACCACCACCACACGTCAAACTACATTGGCTCCACGGACTCCAGGGTGCCCAGCCACCGTTAATTACTTTACGAATATGACCTTCACGCGGCAAACATTCGCCCTTTTGACACCAATAGAAATTATTGTTGCAGGGCGTACCATCGGCCCAGGGTAAATTACTGGAACGACAAGCTGAGTTGGAGTCGTACGTTTTGCACCACAAACGTTTGCAATCACCCTCGATGTGACAGTAACGTGACTGATTGCCATGTATAAGCTTGCATTGATGGTCGAGTGAGTAGATTTCACCGGGTAATCGGGTATTGTCATTGCGTATGAATTTGGTGGGTGTATCCTCAAGGCAGGTGACATCTTCTTTTCTGTGGTATAAAAAAAAATAAATTTAGTTAAATTTTTGAAAGCTTAGAAATCAACTATTAAGAAACTTACTCTAAAAATTCAGAAACATAATGTCGCGAACAATCTGACCAAGACCAAGGATGTATATCGTCGCCCATTACACTAGACATGATATGAAGTTTTCTCTTTAATCCCGGCTTATTAAATTGTTTGCAACGATCATCGTCATCGTGAGGCATATTTAAACTTTAAAGTTAAAAAAATCATTAAATTGTGTCATGTTATCAGACTAATGAAGTTTCTATTTTAAATAAAATGATTTTTTTTTTATCAAATCACTAAGGAGTTATATGGTACTTAAGCCAAGAGTACACTAAATGTGACAAAGCACATGCGCATGTGGAAATTTTGACGTCATCACACAATGGCCATTGTAGCTTTATAATGACGTCAAAATTACGTCAGAACCACATGCCCATGTCACTTTTTACATTCCGTGTACTCTAGGCTTTACTTACATATGACCCAACTCGTGTGCTATCGTGAATGCGGCTGGCAATCCGTTGTCTTGCACTATGGAACACGACTTTCGTTTACACACAGTACCCAATTCAGCCAGACCCAGAGTGTCACATTTGGTTTCGCGTTCCTTGCGGCAAATTTGATCTCTAAAGTGAAAGTAGAAAAAAAAAAAAAATGTTTTAAATATTTTTATTCGAATAAATGTTTCGATTATTTATTAAGCTTATTTTTACATATGAGGCAGTATTCGTGTAGCGGATGCCAAAAACATTTTTTTGACGAAAACCTTTTATATTGGGCATAAGTAAATATGAATGTGTGTGCCAAATATTTTTTATATGATATTTATTTGTTGAGTTACGGGGTGCTTAAGTTTTGTCGTTTTTTATTTATGTTTATTGACAGAACGAACTTTCCAGCGACGCATACAATGTTTTATTTTTCTATTTTTATACAAAACGCACATATCATAATAAACTTTGAAAAATGTTCTGGTTTTTTTAACATATTTCAACGCCACATGCGTTAACGTATTTGTTGTAACTTCCGACTATGGAATCCGCCCGCAACCTTTACGTGTCCGCAACATATACGTGTGATTAAAAAGGCCTGAAAATGATTGAATAATCTAAGTATGTAGTAAAGCCCTGCATAAATGTATTTCAAACCAAACACACAACAATCAAATGTGTTTACCAAACATTTGTATAAAACCACAATGACAAATGCTATGCGTTACTGTTCGCCGCACATTTTAAATAGTGTTGTAAGGGAACAATCATTCAAAGTAATACACTCCAGACAGTACTTGTTTTTGTTTTCAAAATTTTTCAATACAGAAAAAAATCTTTGCATAAGCTCCTTATATTTGAAAATTACCTCGTTGTTGCCTGCGTCACATTGGTCTCAGCTCGGACAATAAGTTCTATATTAATGAAAATCTCACGAAAACTAATTTTCAAATATTCCGTGGTGCTGTTCGACTACTATACATATTTATTCAATTCTATTCTCATGAAGTCTACTTTTCCCGTTGCATGGAAACAATCTAAAATAATCCCTATTCCTAAAACCAACAGTGAATTCAGGCCGATTGCCATTCTTCCGTTCCTATCGAAAGTCATGGAAAACCTCATAGCAAAACAAATCAATCAGTACTTAGAAAGTAATAATTTTCTGTCCGAACTGTGACAGTGACGATCAACGAAAACTCAACAAAAACTCAAGTTAGCTTACAACAATATTGCAAGATACGTATTTCTCAAAAGGCGTCGTGACCACATTTCACTCTACTTGTATCAGATATTTCAAATTAAGTTTGATAACCTCTTGAAACTTAAATGCCTTTTATTTTTACATAAGATTATTACCTCTAAGCAGCCTATATATTTGTTCAGTAGGATTCAATTTGCTAGATCTAACCGTGGAAGGAAGATTATTCAACAAAGATATAAGAGTCTTCTGTCACATCGACAATTTTTCACAAGTCTTTGGAATTCTTTTCCGAATTATATGCAACGCTTAGGCAATGCAAATGCGTTTAAAAAGGAGTTTGCATTATGTAATAAATCAGTTTTACTATGTCTCATCACTGACTATCCAGTCTGATGCTGTTTTCTATTTCTCTGTTTTTTTTTAATGTTATGTTATTATTTTAATATTATTTCTTTTTAATTTCCTTAGTTATATACTGTATAAGTTTGATCTTACTCCCTAGCACTTTCATTTATAAGATAATTATCTTGTTTTGCTAGGATACAACTAAATTAAAATAAATAAATAATAATAAAAAAATGGATCATTTCTTTTTTTCTTTCTTTAGTCCTATTTTCATCCATACATGATCTAGAAACTAAATCCGGTATCATATTAAAGTTACTACAAAACTGCATTTATATATATATTCCAGATCCCCGTGTAAAATGCATCTAATTTGCAAAAATCTAAAATATTTACATACAAAGATGATATACTTGCCAAAGGATAAAATTTGATACCCATATTGCCCTATTTTAAACGAAGGGTTGCCACACCGTTGCATTTTTGCCAAAACGCGAACTAGCACGATTTTCAAAAAAAGCTGAGACACGTGTTTAATTAAATCGACTAAAGAATAAAATATGTTAATTTGGCACTTTTATTACAAACAACCCCGAACAAAAAATTCAAAAACCGTTTTTTTTACAGAAAATCCTTAAAAAAAAGGACGTGGATGATCGTCCTTGGACAAATTGTATACACAGTTGGACGCGCCTTAAAAAAACATCTCTTACGATACCCAATTTGTATATGTTGGTAAGGAAACATATTCTTAAATTAACAAAACATGCAAAAATAGACCCTTTTTCAAACTGGTCCAGCTCACGAGAGGTCAAAGCTGGAGCCGAAATATTCAAAATGTCATCTTAAAAAAGTCCAAGGTTCATTTTTAGGAGGGTACATCGAGCACTTTTTTTGGTGAGTCGCTCTAATGTACATACGTAACTTTTTACATCTTAACGTATTTTATGTTAACTTTATTACAGGAATTTTTACTTTTCCCCAACATATATACATATACATATGTAATTGGAGCACTCAATACTCTTTGGCAATCGACTGTCCACACGAAAAGCAGGGGTGTATAAATATGTATATTCCGTCCAATGTAATCTCTATACCAAACTTATCTAAAAGTAAAAAGTACCAATTTTTTCCGTTTTTAACATCATAAAAGGTACCCTACATTTTAATCTGGGTCGTATGCTATCTCTCTACCAAATTTGTATAAAAGAGAAAAAGTACCAAATGTAACAAAGTACCAAGAGTACCAGCTTTTTTTATACTGTATGTTAATGAGGGCTATAGTCTATACAGATATCAAGTTAATTGAATAGAGAAAAAGTACCACTTTAAATCCGTTTTTACCAATTTAAAAGTACCAGTTTCATATCTTAAAAGGTACCCTAAATTTTAAGTCTGACCATATGCATTCTATCAGGATTTTTAAGAAGAACTTTGTTTTTTAATTGTGGCAAGACCAACAACATGATAGTTTTGACAATTGTTGGCAATTGTTAAAATGAATTCAATTTCGCTCGAAAATCGCATTAAAATAATTAAAACACACTATGAAAATGGTGGTTCTGCTAAAGTTCCAATTTCGTAAAATTCGTGATATTTTTGGACAACATAAACGTCCTTCTGATACCGCTATTAAGAATTTCGTCTTTAAGCCAATGAAACGATCAATTTATTGCAAACCAAATTTCCCGATCGCATTATTTCACAAACATCAGCAGTTGATTGGCCCGCCAGATCGTGTCATTTAACACCACTGGATTATTTTTTGTAGGGCCATGTTAAGGACAGAGTCTATACGGAGCCAATCGAATAGATTGCAGCCTTAAAATTTAAAATACACGAGTGATTAACGAAATATACCCGCCATTGTTTGTCTTCACTTCCTTTCAGTATTTGTTTGTGACAACGACACTATCGTATACATTTTGGGTCTAGTATGTATAAATCGAAAATATTGCATTAAGTCTTTTTTGTTTGAATGAAGATTCCGAGATCTGCTGGGCCGCTTAATAACTTTACAAAGCAGTTGATGCTTAAACAGTATTTTTCAGTTTTGAAATATCTGAATTTAATTTTGTTCACTTAGTGCAAAACGCCTGCCCTCTTCATAACATTCGAATGCCACAGATCTTGGCATTATTACAATACTCATAATTTATTAAGTTATTTAAATATTCAATATTATTTTAGGCCATATTTATTAATATTTACTTGTACTTGTTTTCTGTTTTTATTTATTATGTCTTGTTTAATATTTCATAAATCCATTGAAGGTAAACTATGTCCATAATTTTAATGCACACACTGCAAATGCACACACTGCAAATGCACACACTGCAAATGCACTCCCAATACCTACTACATACGTTACCTACCAACCTTTCCCCTTTCCCACCTCCCAATTTCGTCACTTACCTTGTTATTAACATGGCCGTATCGTAATGATAACCACGTTTTTCCACATGCAGGCAAAACTCTTTCAATGTCTGCGATGCTGTCGTTTGTCCACCTCTTTTACGATGACGTTTAAACTCATTCAAGACCAAAATGTTCGCTAACGAAATGTGAATGGAATTGCCAATGCTGGCATCGGCAAAAATATTCGATACAATCGATATCAATGTCAGAATGTACGAAGTCAAGTCGTCTTTATGAAATTCTTTCATCGTGCGATCGACAGCCACCAAAAGTTCAATGGTGAAAATATTGTGATCGTAATCGCGTTTCTTGCGATGTAATTTGGGCAAGAGACTCTGTTCGATTTCTTTTAAATCGAGGTCAAGTGCGGAGACAGCATGTCTGGCATTGCGTCTTGAGTGACGCCATATTTTGTGTAAAATCTCAGACGTTGCGGAGGCATTAAACAAATCGTTTGTTTGATTATTGACCGGTTGTATCAGTAGAGAGCCAAAACTTGTTTTAATGTAACCAGTCTAAATGGTAGAGTTAATGAGAGAGAGAGAGAGAGAATTTATAGAAATAAATTAAAGAATAATTGAATTATTGCAAAAACTTTAATTATGTACAGATGTATGTGTGCATGTGATTTAATGAATTATAGTGTAAAATATAAATATTTATGAAAATTTGTTTTGTTTTTCTTGTTTTACAAGTTGGGTGTGTTCTTTAAACTATTTCTTGATAACTTACAATTTAAAGAGTTTGCAGAATTTTAAAAACATATTTAGATATTTATTTTAATTTATGAAAGAACTTTTTAAGTCTTACCATGCCATGACAGAGTGATACGGCCACGGCTGATTGATCATCTCCCTTCACGTAGCCTTTATAGTAACATCCTAAATAGTGTCCTCCCACAAGTTCCTCCTCTTCAGTATAATTGTTTAAAATGTTAATGACCTTCGGTGTTTTTTTTTTTTTTTTTTGAAAAAGTTAATAAAAATTCCTTTTTATATTATAAAATATTGAAAATTTTATTAAATCTAAAAGTCAGTATTCACTGTCGTCAAATTTTTTGAACTCTTTTAAAAATCAATTTCTTGCAAAATCTTTAATTTGGGGGTCCCACGATCAAGTATGCTTTCAAATTTTGTATCAAGTTTCAATACATTTACAGTTTTATTTACACTTTTCACTTCACTAATTTGCTTTGCAATTGTGTCAAAAAAAACAGCTGATGGCAATTTTAATGAGCAAATTTTTTGCTTTTCTTTATAAATATTCTGCCGCCAGAATTCCTGATGACATCTTGAATATAAATTGCTTTAAAATTTTGTCAGCCTGCTTCACAGTTTTCGATGTTTGTGAATTTTGACAAGCAGTATATGTAAAAAAACTTGAACGTGTTATTGCAGCATAAAATCCGCCCCCATTATTTATGCCTAACATTTTCTTCAAAATGGTCAACATTTTCTTTAAAATGCTCAACATTTTCATCAAAATGTTTCACATTTTCTTCACAATGTTTTACATTTTAATCAAAATGTTTAACATTTTCTTCAAAATGTTTAACATTTTCTTTCATTTCTGTTTACCTTATTCACAAGAAAAAAATAAAAATCTTTTGTAAGTAAAATTCATGTTTACACGGATGGTATAAGTAAAATCAAAAATAATAACAAAATATCAGATGGTTGCAGTTTTAAATTTTTTCAAAAACAACATGAGTTGATTTTAGTTGTTTTTGTAATTGTACAAAAATGCTACCACCTTCAATATACTCTGTTAAAATACATCTCTGATGTGATGAGAATACACAAGTTTCTAAAATGGTTTAGAAAAAAATCATTTAACGACCGCTTTTCAGATTTTGTATTCGTATTCTCTCTTACTCAATACATTTTGCTTTTAAATGATAAGATTTTTCTCATTCTACATAATTTTTTGCAATGTCGTAATACATTGTATTACCGTGTAAACTGGCCTTTAATACTCTTTAACAAAGTTTTACGATTTTAATATCTTAAAGCTCTGTCTCTTTTGCATTCTATTGTTGGGTCTCTTAAAAATATCCCATAAAAGGTTCATAATTTAATTTTGAACTTTGAAAGTTCAGTTTTAAATTATTGCGTCTAAAGTTCTGAGATGCTCAACTAAATAAATGGGTGAGTTGCAAAACAATTACACAATAGTCTTGCATTTTAAAATGCAGCCGTGTAGAATTTTACAAAAGTGGAGTTCACTGTTTGCTGCAAATGGCCCAGCGAAAGAGCGAATGCAAAATATCTTTACTCTCTTATAAAATCTAACAGAAGTAGTGTGTATGATGTTGTTGGATGTTACAAAAGCGCTACGATATTTTACATTTGTTCTTTCGCTGGGCAATTTGGACCAGACACTGAACTGCTTAAATGTTTTCATTCCCAAATGGTTCAAAAAGCTATCGATGCGTAAACGATAAGCAAACTGTGCATCATTAAGCTTAATGATACATATTCGCTTCTATGAGCAGGGATTAGAGAAGGAGTAAAATTTTTTGTGTTGTTTTTTTTTTGCACAAGCAAAAGCAAAATAATTATTTTTTTGATCTCGTTACCGTAATTATGAGAGCATTCTAAAAGGCATTCTACAAGGCGAATTGACTAGAAGGTGAGGTCAAATCTACAACTACAATGCTTCTGTGGTCGGGTTGTCAAAAATATTGCTACTTAAAAAAAACAGGTTTGTTTACATAAAGAACCAGTTTGTATACAAACTTTGACAAGTCGACCACCGAAAAAAACACCACATGTTGACCTGACCCCACCTTCTAGTCAATTCGCCTTGGCATTCTAGAATGCTTTAGAATGCCTCAGAGAAAGCCTTGGCTTTTTGTATAAAAAATAAGATACACATTCCTACTTTGCAATGACAACATGCCTAAAAAAGAGATGAGTAGATATGAAATGGAGCGAGCAGGAACGCATCCGACCTCCTTATTTTAACCGCTGGGCGATAGGCAACCTTTACTATTACATTTTGCTATTGTATGCATTGTATTAATTCTACAAATGTTGTTGTTAAGTCTAGGATCACACTATGAAAGTTTTCTTTCAGAAAGTCTAATGGCAATTTTCTCAATGTATCGACAAACTGTCTCTTACTTAATGCCAACATAAATTTATTAGACCGATAACGATCTTGGGTTTCTCAATATACCGTTTCAGTTGGCAGCACCACTCAAAACACATATAAATGTTGGGAGTCAGCTGATTGAATTTACCTGTATGGCAAATAAAAGGAAAATAAATAATTAGCAGATGAGTGCTGGTTAGTTTTGCGACCGAATAGAAGCAAATGAGACATTGAGAAAACCAAATTTCCTTAATGTGCAGTTTTTCGTTGGGTAAAAAGATAATCACCTAATGAGAAAACGTCCATAAGTTTATCGGTGAGAGAGGAGAGAAAAAAGCATGTTCTCTTCCCCTCTCAGCAATAAATTCGGACTTTCTGAAAGAAAACGTTCATAGTGTGAACCCAGACTAACGTTATCTAACACTCTTCAAAGTGTGTGCACACGTAAGTAACAAAAGAAAAAAGAGAAACGCGGTGATTTGATATTGCCTATCGCAGCCTTAAAGCCTTTGAGATAAAATTTTATCTTTACCTGATAACCTAATTTGACCCAATATTATGACCCATTTACTAAAACTTTAATATGTATTTAAAAACTAATCATTATACTTTCTTTTCTTTAATCTTTTGTAAATACCCGCAAAAAACTAAGGCCCTAACTACATTAAAAGCAAAAACAAAGTGTATGTGAAAAAGTTAAGCTTTAGGCCCTAATTATGTAAAACGCAACGCAAGTACAAAGAATTACATTGAAAGCAAAAACAAAATCATAAATATTTTGTAATTTTGTTGTTGATTTCTACAGAAATTCATGTACCGTTTTAAAATTTTCAACGCCACAAGTTGTGAGACGTTTGAAATTTTAAAAGGCAATGGGAATTTCTGTAGAAAGCAATAACAAAATTACAAAACATTTATGATTTTGTTTTTGCTTTCAATGTAATTCTTTGTACTTGCGTTGCGTTTTACATAATTAGGGCATAAAGCTTAACTTTTTCACATACACTTTTAAAGCTCTATCAAATCGAATCTGAAGGTTAGAAAATCTCACTGCTTTTATTCTTTTAGATTTTTTTTTAATAAAATAAATTGTTTTCCCAGTATGGTTGAATTCAACCCTCCGTCTATCTGAACTTGTATGAAAACATTAATTTTCAAGAGCTTTTTCAAGGTCTTGCCGTCCAAAATGTGCTTGTTTTAAGTTCATCTTACCCTAAATGTTTTTGGTGGTATAAATGAGGTATCTTGATGTAAAACTAAATGCAGTTGATGGCCAAATGCATTCATAATATATTCTGGATGGGGATCCCAGATTTGACTAGATTTACTACGAAATGTCCCCGTCACACTAAATGCGGAAAAATAATCTAAATATTTTGGATAAAAAAGAAATAATTTAAAATGTAAAATGTCGAATTAACTGATAACAATTTATAAAGAAAGACAAGAGTTCGACTAAGACAACCAAAGTTTTGCAGCACCCGGTCTACAACAGACATGAAATGCTTAACTTTAACACTAACCAGATGTTAGTGTTAATTGTAGACTCATCATGTTAGAGGTTTTCACATGTTATAACACGGTCCTTAATGCATATCGACCCCTAACCGCGAAAATAATGTAAGCGCCAAAAATCAAATTTTACTGGAGAGAGCTTTTTTGTTTTGTTTCATATTAATTTTGTATGAAATTTGTCGCTTACACTAAAATTGTTTTTGCTATAAAATCGTAACGGTACATTATGTGACCATAATATTTTAGGAGATGATGCAAGTGGTGCCAATAAAGTCATTTATTAAAAAAAAAAACGAAAATTGAAAATGATGTCGCTTACGTTATTTTCGCTGTTAGGGCTCGATATGTTTAACAACGCTTTTATAACATCATGTTATAACAGCAAATCATGTCTGTTGTGGAGGGGAAGTAAAAGCCACAAAATTAATACTTATTTTTGTTTTGTCATTGACATATTAAATTTAATTTGCAACAATTAAAATTTTAATACTTTTAGGACCGTTTTCACAACTAATCGATAGCTAAAAGTAGACTTTAACCGGCCTTATAAATAGTGATCCATTAATAAAACTTTACTTTAACCTAAAGTGAGCCATAAAGTAACTTAAGGTTCATCCTACCTGGTAGGTAAAAGTAAAGTTGTAATAATGAAACACTTTTTATACGGCCGATAAAATTCTAACTTTAACTATCGGTAAATTGTGAATACGAGCCTTAATTGAATTGAAAAATTTTCAGCTATTTCGGGGAGTCTTTGCAATAAATTCAGTTGCTTAACGAAACTCATATCTTCGTAAGAATATGTAATTTTGGAATGGGAATTCAAATTGTTTTTATCAATTTACCATTATTGTTATTATTAGGAGTATTTAAATTTCTTTTTGATTCATATAATAAATCATCGGCATTTAAACTAAAATTATGAACTTTAATCGGTGTAACAAAATCACTGGTTAATTCTTCTGGTATACTATTATTAATATCGTCTATATCATTTTCAATATCATCTAGAAGAAAATTGTGGTTGTGTAAAATTTAAAATTAATATTTATTTAATTCAGATCCTTATCTACAGCTAAAACTCACCATCTTCTATAATCCAATCATCATCGCCTTCAAATGTATGATTTGTGTAAGTGGTGATTTCGGTAATGTCAAATAAACGATCCTCAGATCGATCACTGTTTTCACCATCATCATGTTCGTCAGCTTGATTTCTATTGTTGCTCGTATTAATACTACTCGTCGTATGTGTAGTTATCGGCTCTTTTAATATCGTCGTCGCTGCTGTTGCTGTTGTTATTGTCGTCCAATTTAACTGGTTATTTTGGCTTGGCAACTCTGTTAGTGTGTGGGATTTTGACGTTGAAGTCGTCGTGTTATTTGAATTATTGACGGGCAGACAGAAAAATATAATTAAACCCAAAAATATTAAAATGCAGGTGGTGAGTATTACAAATGCATTTTGTTTCCAATGCGTCGTCATGTTGCTGCATTTATTTTTATAAAACCACCATTCACAAGTTTTCTTTAAGACCAGCTGGAAACAAGGGGGGAAAAAGAGGAATTCATTAATTTTATATTAAAAGATAATAACAAATTCAAATATTTTAACTTATAAAAATGGCACAAGAAATGTTTTTTATTAAATGTCAGATCTGAGAAGCTAAATGGAAGTTTAGCTCCTTGTTTATCGATTACCCTTTAGTTTGTATAATTTAAAACACAACTATCGCTATTAGTAGTTTAAACTGCAGTTATAAATTAAACATTTGTTCAACTTAAACACGTTTTATAAAAGTAAAATTTATATTTTAAATTTAAAATAATTCTATCATTATCATTAATTTTATCCGCTGCGTTAACTGCTAAAGAGCGATTAAAGTGAAGAGTCACTGAAAACATTTGAAAAAAAACCCTGGCCAATGAATTGACAATCTTTTTCGGTATCGCATTTCAAAGAAATCAGTTAAATTGAATAGAAATTCCCAAAAAACAATTAAAAACTAATTTCTTTTTAAAATATAAAAACTAATAGATGCTAAGTTATACAATCAAAATCTTTTGTTATAACAAATACTTATTTATTAGTCTATAAATCACAGTGGAAACATTAATAGAAAATTCTGATAAATGGTGATGACTTTATAAATCAATTTTTAATAGATTTCTTGTCTAAGCAAGATTAAATTTTTGGATTCTACCTTTAATTAATCTTTTTTCAAACATACCGAAGAAAAAGTGAGCAAAATTTAATTTCAAAGCTGAAGAAAAAGTCTTAATCAAGGCATTAGGGCTGTTAGATTTTTTTACCTATAAATCGGCAGGTTTGGCAAGAAAATGCCACATCTTATACCCGCCCTGCAAGGCACTGTTAACTAGATATGTTCATTAGGGTCAGCAAGAGAGAGAGAGACGGAGCAAGACGAATTTTAAATACCAAATTTTCAAAAGTTGTTTTTATTTAGTATGTATGCTTGTTTTTCTTAAGGCAATAAAGCAAAGCAAGAGTGACATTTGGGTAATTCCATGTCAAAACGACCAAGAGTGGGACACGACCCCTTCCGATTTTAATGAAATTTGGTGAGAAGGTTCCTTTTATCTTATTAGGAACATATATGAACGAAAAAAATTTTAAAATTTGTTTTTCGAAAGTTATGTCAAATTCAAAATGTCATAATTTCGCAGAATTAGCCGAATGTGTTGAGCTTATTTCTTCAATATCTCGAAAACTACTTGACATATGAAGATGATTTTGATGTCATTTTAAAGAGAATACTTGGTGCTACAAACCATAAATTGAAAAAAAATATCTGCAAAATGTTAAATTTTAAAAACGGACTAAGTCAAAAACTTATTTTTTTATTTGGCTGATTTATTTTTGTATAATACCTCAAACTGTTCTTTAAAAATCCTGAAACTTTGAAGGAGGTGTTTTTTTTTTCTTTTTTAAGATATGATTTTTTTCCTTTCGCAACCCTTAAAAAAATAATACTAAAATTGAATTTTTGTTGAAGTGCAAGTTGAAAAAAACAGACGAGCCGCGCACCTGGCATTTTGCCCTAATTTGGGACGCTGAATCCAGTGGTGCTAACCGTTTTTTTTAGGTTAGCTCGTGTTTTCAAGATATACCGTTATTTCGAAAATGCAAGAGGCTGCACAGCATATATTCGCGTAACTCAAAAACGGTTTAGTTTATTGAAATAACTAAAAAAACCGAAATTCGGCAATAAATAATAAAGTGGGGTTGGTCATACATTTGACCCATCAAGTAGTTTTCGAGATATTGAAGAAATAAGCTCAACACATTCGGCTAATTCTGCGAAATTATGACATTTTGAATTTGACATAACTTTCGAAAAACAAATTTTAAAAATTTTTTCGTTCATATATGTTCCTTATAAGATAAAAGGAACCTTCTCACCAAATTTCATTAAAATCAGAAGGGGTCGTGTCCCACTCTTGGTCGTTTTGACATGGAATTACCCATTTATTTTGTACGTTTATGTATAAGGAATTTGCAGCATTCGCCAAACAGTGGCGTGTAGAGCCAAACAATACTAAATAAGCTTTAAAATAGTCGATAAGGAGCTAAATTAATGTAAAATATTTCAGAAACCATTAAAAATTTCGTGAAACAGGTTTTTGATTCAGAAAGGGCACATTTTTAATGTCTATACTCCATTGCTAACTCAATTTTTTTTAAATGATCGGTAGGTCAAACCAATAACGAGCATATGTAGAATTATCTTTCAACTGAAGTACAAATAAAATAGTAATTTTAATACATAATAATTTTTCGCTTTTGTTAATTTTTTTTTACATTTTGGCTACAAATTTTGTTTAGTTGTGGCAACGCTGTTCACTATTGATGTACATTTTACATTGCAAAACGAATGTTGAAAAAAATGCGTTTTGTTGTGATTTTTTATTGTTGTAATAAAAGCAAACACACCCATATGTTTATATGGGCACTTCCAGCGTCTACTTTTTGTAGCGTAACGCCAGCTAGCAAATAAGCTTGTATCTTGGGCCCATGTTGTTCAAATTTTATCACTTTTGTTACTAGACCTAGATGCACTTTACAGCAAACTAAAAAAAAGTTAATGTATAAATAATATAACATTTTTTGAGAAAATATTAAAACCACTTGCGCTACAAAAATTGACTTGCCGCTGGAAATGCCCATATACATTAACACATTAATACAGAAGCGTAAATGTTTTGTTGGTGGTCCATTATGAAGTACTCATCATAGTTACCATTAATTGAGTGTCGGCTCTTTACAATTGCTTTTCGTTATCATTGTAATTTTCATTGGTCATTAACTTTTACTCCCAATAGGTAGTGCATATTCACACCTTCATGTAATTAATTACACGCACTTTTATGTCTATATACCCTGCAGGAAATGTCACTAGTGAATCTGTACTGATTCACTATTGACACAGTCACCAGTATTAGTGACTTATTATACCCCAGGCAATGTTAATTACAATAGACATTTAACATGTGCGTGTCATTGGAAATCTACTACTGACGTTGGTACTACTGACTAGGTAGTTCCTTTGGAAACATATGTAGACATTGGAACCAGAGAATCGCTAGTACATTTTAGTAAAAGTAGTCTACACTTTTTGTAAGAATATGAAATCATAACAATCTTTTTTTATTATTTCTTCAAATTTATAGGAATAATACTTCTCAGTTGTTATTGATAAAATCTTTTTCGTTTTAAAGCCAAATATAGTGGCAAATGTAATGTAGTGTAGACACTTCGCTGACAAGGTCACCAATATAGTCGACAAAACTGGTGACTTGGAGACACTTGCACCCAGGTTTCCTACAGGGTATAGACATGTAGGTAACTGTGTTTGTTTGTCTATTATACTAACATAACCTAATTACCTATTAATTGCTAACATTTAACCCGTTTTTAGTAAGTGTGTGTGTATATGCTCTTGTTTTGATTTTGCTAACTGACGTTGTTGTTGTTTAACGAGATAATTAAAACTAAAGAGAAGGCGCGCGAAATTTCAAACGAAAACATCATTCAAGCAGGAGATTTCTCATTATGGGAATTTTGTTTACGTATTTCAAATAGCGGTTTTTTGTTTTACTGTTAAATTGAAAAGACCCGTGGGGTGTTAAGGAAGTGTAGAAACAATTTCTAATTGGTTTTTAATTACAGTGTGATAATTATTAATATAATTATGGCTTAAATTTTTTTAATGTTGCTTGATTTGATTTCTCTATTGGCTGTTTATTATGGGTTGTCAATTTTTCTTTCTTTCTTTTTTTTTTGATAACGAAAAAAACATATAACTTGAATACATTTTAAAATTTTATAATTATATTTAATTATGAAAATTTTCAACACTCTTGTGATGTTCAATTATACTGAAAACATATTTATTAATTGCTAAGAAAATGTTTGATAATTTCTTTTTTAGGTATTAGAAATTTATATCATGAAAGATTTTATTTTTGTTTTAAGTTAAAATAAACCAAAGGTGTTAAGAAATTATGGTAAAGTTCGATATTTGTATTGTGTATACAATTAATAAATATGGGGGATTTCATGTCAAGTGACCCAATTTTTAAATCGATATCTTCCGATTTTGATGAAATTTGCACCAAGGTTAGTCCTATTCAGCGTTACCGTTGTGATACTAAAGTATCAATTTGACCCTTTTTCGACTGTGTTGATACCTTTTATGACCCTTCTTTTAAATTATACTTTTGTATCATTATCACCCATTTTGTGACACTTTTTGACCCTTTTTTGGAAATATCTCTCACATTTTGTTTTTTGTCAACACTGCGGAACAGAAGTGCTAAACGAATGATTTCGAAATAAACATTGCTTGATATGGAACAGACTCAAAGTATAAACTTACAATTCCATGCTTTCTTCTCCTTGATTTTTGATAGTAAAGTACAATTTCCCTAAAAGCAAACATAACTCATATAAAGGGTGGTTAAATTGTAAGGGCCGATGTTGAATGTGAACCACACCTAAACGCCGAATTTTATTTGACATTTCCCTATTTCAGACTTACTCAATTTGAACCATGGAGAGATACACAATCCAACAACGTGTTAAAGTTATCCAGACTTATTATGAAAATGGGCGTTCAAATCAAAATGCGTATCAGCTTCAGTGATGAGGCGCATTTTCACCTCAGTAGATTCGTCAATAAGCAGAATTGCCGCATTTGGGCGAATGATAATCCAAGAGTGATTGTCGAAAAACCAATGCACCCACAAAGAGTTACTGTTTGGTGCGGTTTATGGGCTAGCGGCATCATCGGGCCGTATTTTTTCCAAAATGAGGCCGGTCAGGCAGTTACTGTGAATGGTGTTCGCTATCGTGAGATGATAACGAACTTTTTATGGCCCGAATTGGAAGATATGGATGTGGACGATATGTGGTTTCAGCAGGACGGTGCCACTTGCCACACAGCTAACGAAACAATGGCTCTTTTGCGCAACAAATTCAATGGCCGTGTTATCTCACGTAATGGCGATGTCAATTGGCCGCCAAGATCATGTGATTTGACACCGTTGGACTTTTTTCTTTGGGGTTATTTGAAAGAAAAGGTGTACGTCGATAAGCCAGCAACAATTCAAGAGCTAAAGGATGAGATAATTCGGCACATTAACGGCATAGAACCTCCATTATGCCTCAGGGTCATCGAAAATTTGGACCATCGGATGGAGGTGTGCCGCCGTGGTCGCGGCGCCCATTTGGCCGATATTTTGTTCCATACATAATTGAGTAATACCAGTATATCATAATAAAATAAAATTACAATAATTTCCTAAATAGTTTGTGTTTTATTCAAAATCAACACCTTGAAATTTAACCACCACATATTTGTTATTTTTTACGATGGTTTCTTTTCAAACAAAAATTTGACATTTTATTAAAAATATGCAATTTGGTGTTTTGCTCTCTTAAAGAGTAGGATGTTTTATTCAAAAAAATTCGCAAATATTTGGTAACAGCGGTATGATAGCAAAGTCTTATATTTATTAAAAATCGTAAAAGCTTTAAAAAATCTGACACTTACAGGAAAAAATCGCTTTAATCGAGAAAATGGTTACAATTCGCGAACGAAAGCAAAATTTAAAACAAACACTAAAATTTATTTGACATCGCTAAATCGAAAAATTACATAAAAAGTATGAAAAAATTAGCTATAATGATAAAGAATAAACTTTTTGTCAGGTGTTAAAAACAGGACAGAGCATTCCATAAAAAAATTAAGTTTTTTGAGCTCTTCCTACCTGAAATATTATTTTTTTGTTTGCTTACAAAAAAACTTTGTCTTATTATGTTCATTTAAATGGGAAATACTGCTTATAAAAATCTTGACCCTTTTTTTATTGAAATACCCTTTTTTTGACCCCTTTTTCTGGAAAATCCCCTTTTTGTGACCCTTTTCGAAAATTTCCAACGGTAACCCTGGTCCTATTGGATCGGTCAAAAAGATAAACTCACTGTTTATTTTTGGTGTTTTGTTTAAGCTTTGATATTGTTACAAGTAAGACTTAGAGTGTTTATAATTCTTATTCGCTTTAGGGTTTTATTTCTTTAATAGTTTTGGCTTTTCTAAAATCTTTAGAAAAGGTTTCCTGACGAGCTTAGAAATTATTTTTTTAGACATATTACCACTCGCATCCCAAAAAGCGATCAAAACTACTTTATAGGAAAATACATAACCTTTATTTGAAGCAAAAAAGAAAAAACATTCAGGATAAAAATAAAATAAAAAAAAGTTTTAAATTTTTTTCCAAAGTTTGACGCATTTTGCTAACACCAATAGATAATAAGTTACATGGATGAGAAAGAACACCTGTTTGGCCAAAATGTCAAACTTTGGCCCCCTCTAACTCAGAAAGTTTTGACCGAAATTTGCGTCTGAACTACTATCTAATAAGACTTACCTTGGTGCAAATTTCATCCAAAGCGGAAGATAGCGATTTAAAAATTGGGTCACTTGACATGAAATCCCCCATATGTATATGTATAAGTTTATATATGAGCGGCTTAAAGCACAAGGGGTTTAAGTGACTTATGTTAAATAATGAGACAAAAGCGGTTGTTTCGATTGTGCTTCAGGCGAAGCAGGTATTTTAATGTCAAGTGCTTGAATTGTTCACCATATCTAGCGTCCGGATGAGAATCCTACATTCACCTCTTGTGCTCTGAACAACTTCTTTAAAATTCAGCTATAATTCCATATGTTAGGAAATTTTAATACTCAAATAAGAATTTGATAATAAGTTTGTCATTCCGTTTGTAATTTGTTATAAGACACTACAAAGTATATGTATATACATATTCTGGGTCCTTATGACTATCAAAGTTGATTTAACCATATCAATATGTCCAAGAGTATGTTGAAATGGGTTTTTCAAAGACCCAAAATATGATGGGGACTAGGTTGTTACATGATTAAATCACATATAGTCCGGCTGAGATAGGAGCAAAAAACCACGACTACCTCTAATTTTTAGCCATAAAATCGCTTGTTGTTGCTGTTTTTTATTTTATTTATCACGAACTTGAAAACTTAAGGCATCGAAATTTTAGCTCGTTCGTTGATATACTTGCACAGGTGTTTAAATTAAAGTTAGAAGGTATAGTCGCAAGAGCACGGCGCCATAGCCAAAGTTCGTTGTATCCATACTCTACAGTATTCTTACTGCTTTGGAAATAGAATTAGAGTTGTGGTTGTTAAAACTAGAAAACAGCGACTTCTTTTTTAACATTTATAAACTGCAAACAAATAAATATTCTTTTTAACCGGCCATTAGGTGAAGTTTTAAGACACACACCTCCACTTGTGGGTTAAAATGAAGACACACACACACAGCCAAAGCAACAAAAAATTCTACCAAACTAACCCATAGAAAAGAAAAATGGGCAAACAGTAGTTTACTAGACATACAAATATACCGACATTAGATTTTTGTTTAAAAAAAAACCAAAACTTGTTGATAAATTTAAACATTTTCGCACGTTCAAAAGTGATTTTTTGTTTTATGTCTTTGAAAGAAATGTAATACGTTACATTTGAAATGAGTGCGCCGACAGCAAATTAATTTATTAACTGTTTTTGGAGTTTCTTAAGCAGTTAAATGACACATTCAAAATAACAGACTGAAAGGCCAGCCAAATTGCTTTTGAAGAAATTTTTAACATAAAAGTGTTAAAGTTAAGCAATTTTTTTGTTTAACCTTTAATAGCCTGATTTATTTTTTTGAGCCGAAAAAATTAATGTTTTAAAACTCGCGTTTCTGAACAACTTTTGTTCTAGGAATTTGTGCATAGGTTTTATTTACCTGAGGTAGGTAAGAAAAACCTGGTTGGTTCTTTGCGGAACCACTAGGCACCCGGAGATCCAAAATTTTAAAAGTGTATATTATAGAACAGAAAATTTTTTTTTAACAAAAATCAACATATTTTATTTAGGTAATGCAAAAATGTAGTAATTGATTCCCATAAATCGTTTGATTTCGTCTGGTGTAGTATTCAGTGGCTTTTCAACGTTTTGTTGCACTGTGTACAAGCCTTAATCCGACTGCTGCATTGTTCTGAACACCTGCAACTTTCATCGCTTCGTTTTCATCATGTAAATGGCATATTTTCTCGTCATCTTCAAAATTTTTATTTCGGAAAGCAGCAACAAAATCGAAAATGGTGATTTTCTTCACTGTCCGACCACTATGCGACATTTCTAAGCAACAAACTGAAAAAAAACCGTTACAAAAATTGGAAAATTTCGCACTCCCGGTGCCTGATGGTTCCGCAAGGGACCAACTATACACTTTAAAAATTCCACTAAAATAAAATAAAAATTATTATTTCAAACACTAACATAAGCTTCAAGGCATTATAACGATCACGGAAATATTTTTTGAAGCTTCAATTTTTATATATTTCACTCAAAATAATTTTTTGAAAGTTCGCAAAAGCCGTTTTTTTTCGAGGTTGCGACACCTTACTGAACATATATGAGTCAAATAAAGTTGGATTAAAGTGGCGACCGGCGCAAAAGGTTCCGCTTGTTTTAAGAAATATTTTTAAAGTCCCAGGTGCAAGTTTAAAAAAAAAATCGTTAAACAAAGTATTATTTTTTTTTTGTTGGTTCCTAGCGGATCCAGCCTGCTAAGGGTTAAATTCTACAGTTTTTTTACACTGACAATTTTGTGTTATTCTTAAAAATTTACTATTTTCATAGTTCTCTTTTGTTTTTTTTTTTTTTTAATATTTCGATATGCCAATAGATTTATTAAGTTTTAAGTGTAAAACAGTAGAATCTCGTATGTTCTGGCACCGCAGTGACCATTGAAATGTGCCCTTACAAGTTGGATATCCTCTTAAAATAACTCAAGACTTTCCTTATGAAACGCGGCTTAAGAAAGGAGTCCGCTTTAGAAAGGTCTCCGTTAAGATTGAATGCACTGTATTTTTTACCTGTTATTTTTTTATGTTTTACTTATCTCTTAAAATTTTATTATTTTGTTAAGAATATTTTAAGTTTAGAAAAAAAATGTATGTTTGAAATTTACTCACCTGTTGTGAGTCTTGTATTATTTCTAATAAATTTCGAACAAACAAAAACCCACACCTAATGCATATGTTAATTGTTCACTACTACTTTAAGAAATAAATAATTGCTTAAGTAATTAATAAAATAGTTTTTTTAAACAAAGTATTAATTGTTTAAACATTTTTACGAAATTAACGCGGCGAAAAATGTACTAGAAATATAAAAACGCAAATGACAATATAAAACTTTTATTTTGGTAAAATTTAGGAAAACTGGTAAGCAGAACTGGCGCTGTGGGATGAACCAAATTTTGGTTTTCTTATGTAAAAACTTTTTATGAAGCCATTAAGAGCCACTTTTTGGGTTTGAGATTAAAGTTAATTTAATTCTATAATTAGCTAATCTGAGAATTAACCCAGCAAAAACTTTACTTACCTGGTAAGTTAGCAAATAATGTTGGAGAAAATAAATACTACTTATTTTTCGGCTGAATAACTACATATTTTTGTTCGAGGTGTCCAAAGTATTCAGTACTTACAAAATACAGTTACTAGAAGTCAAAAAATACCTAGTTATTATTTAACTACTAGTAACTTAAATTGTAAGTACTTACAATAAACTTACCAGAAGCCAAAAAATCACTAGTTAATAGACCTAATAAGTAGTTATTGAGTACGTTACCAGTAAGCAAATATTCAGTAGTGAAAATAACAGAAGTAATAAGTAGTTGCTGAGGTCATTACTAGTAAGTACTTATTGAAGCTTTCAGAATAATGACAATTGTAATGACAACTACTTACCAGGTAATCTATGAAATAACTACCACCTATTACTAAAAATCAAAAAGTTTTTACTGGGAAGTTAATCTAGTATCAATTGAATTTGATATTTTTGGGTGGCGGCTTAAACCATGTAGCGCTACCATACTGAGCACAAATAAATGGCAGCATTTTTTTGCAAATGTCAACTTTTTATCAAGCAATATGGATGTTTTCAAATCATAATAAGCTAAGAAATTAATCATATTATTGTCATGTTAATCATAATAAGCTAAGAAGTAATCATATTATCATCATGTTAATCATAATAAATTTAGAAGCAATCATATTATGATACAGCACCTTTTATAGCTGTCATAAAAATACAAAATAAATTAAAATATTTTTGCATCGATTTTTTATTTTGTGGCTTTTTACAATTTTTCTTAATGTTAATCAAATAGCGGAGTTCAATATAAGGCTTGCAAATAAAAAAACGACACAACTGCTTCAAAATTATTTTACAAATGGCGCTAGCATAATATGATTAGAGTAAAAATAGTTTGATTGCATCTTTAACATAATATGATAAATGTATAGAAAGTTATCATGTTATGGCTATTAAATATCATGATATGGTTGTGAGAAATATAATATGTTTAGAAAGTTATCATAATAAAGTTGTTAGAAAAATAATTATTTTTCGGTCAACAATACTCAAATTCATAATTGCGATAAACATTGATATGTTTACAGTAACTATAATAT
This sequence comes from Pollenia angustigena, assembly GCA_930367215.1. Lineage (NCBI taxonomy): Eukaryota > Metazoa > Arthropoda > Insecta > Diptera > Polleniidae > Pollenia > Pollenia angustigena. The sequence continues at coordinate 93,033,927 of OV884056.1, read as the reverse complement.
TGTTGATATTAAATAAAAATAACAATTATTTGTGTACGACAACAATATATTGTTACATTAAACATAGTGTTGTTGCCGTAAACATGCCCAACCATATTTTTTCTCTGCGTGTGGCTGAGACTCTGGTTTATTTCCTTCAGACAAGCGTAGAGCTTGTCGGGGATTAGCTTAGGGAATTTAAAAAAAAAATATGACACAAAATGATAGTCATCGTCAAGACTTTAAATTTTTGTTGCAGCAATTCTTTGGTTTATTGGTGAGAGGGGTGAGAAGATTGAGGAGGGTTACTCAGTTTATTGCACTCTGCAATTCGGTGTTGTCTTGTTATTCTCAAACTTTTTAACCTGAAGTTGGCTGTAGGTGTATTTGTATTTATATATGAAATATGAAATATAAAAATGAGAAGTGGAGAGACAAGATAAGAGTACAAATATTGCAAGACTACAATTTCATAATATTTGCCCATGTTCTGTAATTCTCGCGTCGAGAAAATTTTCGATTGAAATGTGTGAAATGAAATAAAAATGCCACTTAACTGTGTCTGTAACTTTTTTTGGGGAGTACTAGCTGTCACATAAGGAAATTACTCGACAATTTACAGAAAAAGTGAGTCTGTAACATTTTTTTGAGAAATGTTCTCATTTTGAACTGTCAAACAAACTCATGAAAAAAATGGGGCGAGAAACAATTTTAACACTAAAAACTATTAAAAATGCAAAATGCATAGAATAATAATAATAATATTTTATTCTTGGCAAATTTTTTCAGTGTTCAATTATTTTGCTTTGAACATTTTTAAAAAATATACCAATTTTTTCAAATCTCATTTGAAAACAACAACTTTACATTATTTGGTATAGCCGACGGTTGTATTTTCGACGCCGTCGTTAAAATTGTTTCAATTTTAGTAAATTTGGATCGCCGTCAACGATATGTGTGACTGTCGCTCTCAACGTCTGCAATTTCACATCGGCTTCGAGTGTAATATTATGACATTTATTTTAGAGACACACTTTTTTCTGACTTTTCGATGCGAGAAGTTCTCACTTAAGTTACAGAACATGGGTACCGGACACTAATGCAATTTCAAAGCAGAATTTTTAAAAATTTTAGCAACAAAAATTGTATGTATGGACGATGACTTATTTGCTGTATAATGAAAAATTAGTGCACTTAAAACAAAAACAAACTTTAATTTTTTATAATTGTTTTCCATAAAATGCATATGGGCACTTTCACAGAAGTGTCACGTTACGACACCAAGCAATTAATCTTGTATCTTAGCTCCAGGTTGTTTAAATTTTTCCTCTCTTTCACTAAATTGCGCTTTACACCAAAATACAAAAAAAGAACAAAAACAAAAAAATAATACATATAAATTATTCTTTGAGAAGCATTTTTAAATGCTTGGTGGCGTAACGTGACAAAAGGTAGACTTTTCTGTGGAAATACCAGGCAGTAAATTTAGAATGCCTTTTCCTACATCTGTTATTCTGTTTAAACTTTAATTTTCAATTATTTCCCATTAAGTTGCTTTACACATAAAATTATTTATAAATTAAAATTTTTAATAATTTTACCTGCTAAACAGGAAATTGAAATTATTATAAAATTTATATTTCAAATCAAAATACGTAAAAATATTTTAATAAAATGGGAGTCACACGAATTCTTGTCATAATGACACATTTAAATGTCGTTTAAAATTCAATTAAAATTAAATTTACAATAAACAACTTTGCAAAATTTATTAATTCACACGAAATAAGTGTCTCATGCATTTAAATTTGTTTCATTTCGTTTAGAGAATAATTAAAAAAAAACAAAGAAACTTAGAGATTTTAAAAGTATTATTTTGTCCAGAGGCGCATCTGTTAAGAATATATAAATTTATGTTTCTTTTTATAAGAATTTATAAATAAAAAAAAACTTTTAGTTGATTTCCGCATTAAAACAAAAACTTCCTTAAATAAAAGATTGGTTTTTTTTTGTATAACAAAAATATGCAAAAAAAACTGTGGGCTCAAAACACTGGTCTACAAATTTGGAAAAAGAATTGACTGCAGAAACCAAGCTTGGTTTTTAACTAAAATCTTGTTGCTTTGGATCGAATCTGTCATAAAAATTAGGCTATCGCGTCTTGCTCATTTTTTACCGCATGCTGGCAATACTGTAAAACAGTAAATACTGACACTACAATATCACAATTATCAGGTATGTTCTTGGTTTCGACTCGAATTGAAAACGAAAAATTTTTTAAATCCGCATAATTCATCAATTGGTGTTCGCAAATCCGCATGTTTTTGTGTATTCGAAAGCTGTAAAGAATCACAGGAAAAAATAGCTTCTATCGCGAACATGGCTAAAATTCGCGAAAAATTGCAAACTTGTAAACAAACACTAAAATTTATTTGAAATCGCTAAATCGGTAAAAAAAAAACAAAATGTCGGAAAATAACAAAAAAATTGCAAAAATAGCGAAAAATCGCGCAAATTTTTAATATTTCAAACCAGCCATATAATTGATTCAAAGTCCCTAAAACTATAAGGATTGGCAAAAATTAGGTAAAAATTGCTAAATTCGCGGAAATTCGCAAAAATTTGCTAACATCGGCATGATAGCAAATTCTACTATTTATTATAAATCGTTAAAGCTGTAAAGAATCAGAAAACTTACTGAAACAAATCGGTTCTATCGCGAACATGGCTAAAATTCGCGAAAAATTGCAAACTTTTAAACAAACACTAAAATTTATTTGAAATCGCTAAATCGGTAAAAAAAAACAAAATGTCGGAAAATAACAAAAAAATTGCAAAAATAGCGAAAAATCGCGTAAATTTTTAATATTTGAAACAAGCCATATAATTGATTCAAAGTCCCTAAAACTATAAGGATTGGCAAAAATTAGGTAAAAATTGCTAAATTCGCGGAAATTTGCTAACATCGGCATGATAGCAAAGTCTACTATTTATTATAAATCGTTAAAGCTGTAAAGAATCCGAAAACTTACTGAAACAAATCGCTTCTATCGCGAACACGGCTAAAATTCGCGAAAAATCGCAAAATTTTAAACAAACAAAAAAACTTATTTGAGATCGCTAAATCGATTAAAAAAACAAATTGTCTGAAAGTAACATAAAAATTGTCAAAAAAAATAAGCTGTAATTACATCAAAATAATGAAAAAGTCGATTTTAAATTTAGGGTAAGTTAGGGACTTTTGCATTTTAGATAACGATATATTTTTGAATCAATTGGATAAAGAAGATTTTAACCTAAAAACAAAATTAATTTTTTTGTTAAAAATGTTATCAAATATTAGAATAAAAGTCGATTCGTTTTACTTTCACCAACCCATTACTACTCTAATTGAAAACGAATAAAAACTTGTGGATGTGAAATGCAGAACACCAAAAATGCTAAAGTAATCCACTTTCGAGTGGATTCGGTTTCTAGAACACACCCGAATGTATTTATTTGATAGAAGCCCACATTTATTCTAAAGGCTCAACCATAATATGCATAGCCTTGCTTAACCTTCTGTCAAAAATTAACAAAAAGTCTGTCTCAAATGTATTTAAGAAAACAAAATAAAAAAACATTTGATTCCGTACGGAATGTGCGATTAACCTTCTGTCAAAAATTAACAAAAAGTCTGTCTCAAATGTATTTAAGAAAACAAAATAAAAAAACATTTGATTCCGTACGGAATGTGCGATTAGATTCGCACCTTGCTTAAGCAAATGACAGTTTCATTAAACTTTGTTTAAGTTCAATATGGTTTGCCTCATATAACTTACATGTATTCGCACATTCGTTTAAGCCGACTTAAGCACATTTTGGTTGGGCTTTTAATCTTCATAATAGTAGCGCTTAAGCATGTCAGGGAGATCGTGTGTTACTGATTCAAGCTATTTTTGCGCGGTGAATATTTGTTTTGGAAAAAAAGAATATGTAATATCAGAATCATTACAATATGCATATCTACATTATTTTGGTTTTGCAGTCAGAAACTTGGACAAACCGTAGACACCGACAATGTTTTGCATATTCTTAATTCGCTTTTAGACTAGGTGCAGTGAGCGCGAACAAGGGGAGCGTGCTCACCAAGATTTAAGGAAAATTGAAAGAATTTATCAAGGAATTTGAAACAAAATACAAAGGACGTTCAAATCACGCCATTAACTTTGGAAAATTCATTGATGTTTAAATAAACGTATGTAAAAAACGAATAAAAAAACTAATTACAGATTCGAATTCAGCCCACCAAATTACCATGGGGAATATATTTAGTTGCTCCAGTCCAAAAACTCGTTGGCTAGTGTAATTAAATTAATTAAAAAAAAAAACAAAAAACGATAACAAAACTGTCTAAAACAAAAAATTTTTAGAGCGTTTTTTAAAATTCGTTTAATTTATACGATGCTCCTTTTAAAAAAGAAAATCATTAAATTTTATTAAGTTTATTACGTTTTTTAATTTTTACATTTTTTTAACGATTATTTAATCTTAAAATGTATCGTACTGGTTCCTCTAAAGAGAGTCAACTCAAAACTTAAAAATTTTCAATTAAGGCAAAAAACTGTTTTTTTTTTTTAATATTTACAATGAAAATTGAACATAATTATGGTACTTTAGTATCAAAAGTAGAGAAATTGGTGTAAGATTTTAACAGTGGGTAGATATGACCACTGTTCATCGATTTCTTGCAAAAAGTGCACATTGAGTTTATATTTTTGTTTTTTTTTAATGTTCTGCTGTATATAAAACTTTTGATATCCAGCCTTCGCTTGAATTTTCAACGACAAACAGCTGATTTGCGCCCCACTAACAATATTCTGCACGACAAGTCGATCGACAATGCAAGAGAGCGATAACGTTTTAATAGAAATTTGCGCTCCACTAAGAAATACTACTACAACAAAAAATTTTCACATCACTCACTTGTCTTGTGGTTGTCGACAGAGACATTTTGTTGGAATATCGAAGCTAACGGTGCAGGGTTACCGTTGGAAAAGAGAGTTTTACTTAAAGAACAAATTGTTTTCGTTAAAAAAAACTGAAAAAAAAAATTGTATGACGAAAACTTCATTAAAAAAAACCGAAAAAAGTTGTATGACGATAACTTGTTCTCATCGCTTATGGACATGCAGTAACACCCTGGTGGGTATTGGTAAACGATGTAGGTACATAAAAATCTTTGTTAAGGCGATGGTTAATCAAAAAAACACAAAACAAAAAGGAATTAACAATTTAAACGATGAATGTAAATAGCTAATAAATAATTCGTTAAAAATGTGTTTAAATACACTTTGTGTATTAATTTTACATTTTATTACTTTTTAATAATGTATTTGTATATACTTTAACATAAACTTAACGTTTTATGTTTTTTTAAACTTTTTTTGTATTTTCGTACAAGTTCATTACTTGGCATCCCATCTTCTTTATCAGTATCTAAAAAATTTAGAGTTGACAGCATGTGTGAGTCCATGTTTCTACTTTTAATCTGTTGGTTAAGTTATTTTTCATTAGTAGCGATGAAACGATACCTCTAAGGTATCGATACTTTTACTCGATATGGTATCGCTCGCAAAGTATCAATACCTACTCAGTATCGAAAAAAAAGTATCGATACTTACTTGTATCGGTTAATATGATAAAATAATAGAAAGAAGCACTTATTTTTGTGCAAAACGAAGTGTAAAAAGTGAGACCACCTTTAGTTACCACCTAGTACCAATTTTCTTTCAAAAAATCTTTTATCTTGGAAACAAAATTTTATAGAACGTTCAGGATAACAACCTTCATTCACCTTTTATTCCAGAAATTAACAATGTAACTTTGTATTTATTTTAAATGTAAGTATGTATTTTATTTCTAAATTGATAAATATAAAGGGTGGTAAAACGATAATCTACGTCAAGTTTTTTGCGCCACTTAATTTGACCTCTCTTTGTTTCAGTATTTGACAAATTCTACCATTGAGAGGTACACAATGGAGCAGCGCGTTAAGATTGATAAAGCCTTTTACGAAAATGGGCGCTCAATCGAAATGCATTTCGTGCACATCTTGTTTTTTTTCGTCAGCATAATCAACCAAATTTTTTTATTTTTCCTAAGCTAATCCCGCAAACCTCTATGCGTGTCTGCAGGAAAGAAACCAGAGCCTCTGGCGGGAATCGAACCCGCAACCCCGGCGCTGATAGACTAGCTCGGTACCAGCTAGACTACCGGGGCACACATGTTTCCACAGTCGGGAGAATTGTGTGTAGTTTCAGCAAACCGGGTCTGTAGGAAATGGGAAAACATATGTGCATGCTCGCCCAGTTAGTTCTGCGGCTGGCGGCGTTATCGGGCCGTACTTTTTCGAAAATGAGGTCCAATTACGGTGAATGGTGTTCGATATCGCGAGATGGTAACGAACTTCCTATAGCCAGAAATTGAGGAAATGGACCTGGACAATGTTTAAAGGTGTTTACTGCTCAAACGGGTTCTTGATACCGTTAGTGCTGCTCCAGCTTTGGACTATAATCAAAAATTTAAGATTAATTTCAATACCAAGGTGAAACGATTACTTTTGACCGATACCGAGTATTTTTTTATCGATACTACTTGGTACTCGGTTGCTAAGTATCGATTACATAAATACTTGGTACTTATATAAAAGTATCGAATATGTACTTGTATTTACTCGTATCGTTTCATCCCTATTCATTAGTTCTAATTTTGAAAACAAAAACATAATTTGTCTAAATTAAGATAAAATGGTTAATTAAGCGTCCTTCTGTATGTCAAAAATGGTAAGCATATCGTTACCTTAATATAAAAAGGCCCCAACTCATCAAAAACACTTTTTACAGGAGAAGGAAAAAACTTAATAAAAGCTGAAATAATATAGCTACACAAACATTGTCAAAAAACATCTTTATTAAAATAAAACGAGGAATTCAGATTGAAATACATATGTATGAGTCAGTGTTTTTTTCTTTCGAAAAATTGTGTGTATGAGTTAGGGCTTTTTTTCTTTAGAAAAATTGTGTGTATGAGTTAGGGCTTTTTGTGTTCTGCTTATAACTTCTTTATTTTTAATCTAATTTGCTTGAAATTTTAATAGAATGTGTATTAGCAACCATTCTACAAGAATCAATAAAAAAACGGATTTCCAAAAAAAATGAGTTGGGGCCTTTTTATATTAAGGTAACGATATGTAATTTTGTAATTTATCTTTGGATTTATTTACTCAAAACTTAAATTCTTAAATAAAAGCCTGTGCCATTTATAACATTTTTAAATAAAGATATGAGATCAAAAGCGGTAACAATTTTGGTCTTTAAACGCTTTAAATTGTTTTCTTTTCTAAAAAATAATAATGCATTATAAATATGTAATATATTTATCAGGTTAAACGCACCCTAACAACGTGATACATTTTTCTAAATTACAATGGAACAAAACAATAGCTACGTTTTACATTCAACACCAATGTGTATTTATCGTGTGAACTATCCCAGCTATCATTTGGAAGATTATTTGACGAGCGCGATCACATCGCGACTCTTATTTTAATCGTGCAGACGATTGTTGGAGCAAAAATACATTTTACTCGTCCAAATGATGCTTTTGCGATTCATTTTGACGATTGTTAAACGAGTTAATCGTCGTTTACAAATTTTGGCGACCTCTGAACGATTGTTTTTTCACCGTTATCGTATATAACTCTTGTAAATTATATTTTTGCGATCATTATGATGATTGTTGGATTGCTGTTTTTTTTTATGTTATTCCACAATCGTTGGTTAAGTATTCTGACGATCATTGAACGATTTTTATTTTACCGTAATCACATATTACTCTTGTAAATGATTTTTTTGTTTATGTTTCTTTGAAATCGTCTTATACGCATTCTGACGATATTTAGGCGAATTTAACCGTTATGTTTTTTAAAATTTTGTCAAAAATAAGTTATTTACTCATTGATAAAAGCAGACGTGAAGAGTGAGAAAAAAGTGTTTTCTTGTAAATAAAAGTGTAAACTAAAGAGAATTTTATTTTAATATACAATAACTTAATAATTAAAATATATTTATAATGCTATCGACTAAAGCAATACGATTGAGAAGCAAGCGAGAAGAAAAATCCTGAGCGATGATGTGGCTGCAAAGTTAAACAGTAAACCCAGAATTCAACAATTTTGTATAAAACAAATTATAACAAGTAAGTGATTTTTATGGCATACTCTTACAGCATTCAAATTTTTTTTCTTTTTCTTTTCAAAGATGTCTGTCATTCGAAATTCCCCAAAGCAGACGATGCAGGGATGAATAGAGTGTAACAACAACACTTTGTACATGCTGCTGACCGACTACGGAAGGGCAACCAAACCAAAAAGGGTGACGAAATTTAATATATGATATTAAAATTAATTTAATTTTTTACAAATATGTTTGATCTCAACATGGATTTTTTTGAATTTATTATTAAAAAATATAAAACTTAAAAAATGCTTTTTATTTTATATCTCACTGTTATGCATTTAAGAATCAATTAAAGGTATTTTAGACGATTGTTTCCAGATTCTTTTAAAGTAGGACTATTAGAATCCTACACGATTGTTTTTGGCGCATCGTAGAAGACACATTACGGCAATTTACTCAAGGCTCGTTTAAAGTAGGAATGAAAGAATCTTACACGATTATTTTAGGCGCATCGTAGACGACTCATGTGGAAGAGTGGCCGTAAGGACACAGTTTCTTCAGTTGTACTGAATTTGCGCGTTCGGAGTACGATTTCGCGGACGATTAATTTAATCGCCTGCTCCGGTCGCGAAAGATTCTTCTACGATCTAAAATGTTAGCTGGGATTATACATGTCAAAAACTCAAGTGATATGACAAAGTGTGATAGTGTGAATGCAATGTGTCACGATTGACATCCCATACGACTTCATCGTTTTTTGAAAAATTTCTAAACAATTATACTTTTCATTGGATCAGGTTGAGATTTCTATCTCACAAAGTATTATGAGATACGTAAGACTTGTGAGATAGTGTAATCTAGCCTTAAGCTATATTCACCACGCAATTTTCAACATTAAATTTTCCTTGAATTCCAAACAACACTGATTTTCCATAATTAAAGTCATTTGTTGTTGAAAATTTTGCACAACAAAAAAAAATAATAATTATGTATTTAATAAAAGTAAAACAAACGAAAAACAAAAAGGTTTTATACAATATCAAGCCCTTTTTGCGATTATATCGTAAGCGACATCATTAACACTATCGTTAACGACAGGTACTACGATTAATTGAATCTCTCAGCATGCCCTTAAAAACAATCAAAAGCACTATTATAATTTTAAAAATAAATAAATGCATAATATGAAACCAAATAAAGTGCTGCACTACTTTAGAATAAAAAAGAAATGGAAACCCTCTCCTGTAAAATGTGACTGTTATCGCTTGCAATTCAAATATCACAATCACAATATAACACAAACTGTACGCAAACACAAGAAAAAAGTTAATAAGAAAAATACTTGCTTACATAAAAAAGTACTGAACGCAGATGAAAAAAAGGTATTGTCTCACACTCAATTAAAACTGGGGGTAAGAAATGGAACATATTTGCCATTAATTTTTGCAACATATTTAGAAAGCGACAACATTTCACATTTTTGCATACATATATTTTTAGAATAGAACAAAAACCCGCGCGAATGGTTGCATACCTATAACATTATTGTCAGAAAAGAAAACACCATAAATTTGGTCCTCCCAGCCATTATTTTGAATTGAAAATATTAGTTTTTGTCTAAAATTCGGTCATTTGTAAAACCGATATTGTAAATGTTCACTTCTAGTATTCTGCTTAGCTTACTTAAGGTGAAAGCACTTGAGAATTATACATGTATATATTAAAATTTGCTTAAAAAATATCAAATATTCCCTATAAAAGTTTTAAAATACTGCAAAAACGCTCTTTTGACTAAATTATGCTGCAAAGGGTTAAATATGCAAAAATATGCATATTTCAATGCCAAAACTCAAAAAAAGCTAATTAACATTTTTTTTTTTCGGCGAGGGATATAGCAAGAGAAAAACACGTTTCTACACGCTTCACTTAAAAATATTCAAAGCATTTGGCTGTCAGTTGATTTGCTACTCCGCACAGATTTTATTGATTTTAGAAGACTGGCTGGCCGTCATTCAATACGCCTAAAATTATCTCATTAATCACCATTAAATCCTATTTTGCCTTTAGGGAGCTTTAAAAAAACCCATTTTTTAATAATTTATTTTAACGTCTTTTGTTAGCTCTTTACATGGTGAGTTAATTAATAGTTCACATCTAAATAAATATTAAACGAATAAAAGCCACAAATTTAGTTTCACACTACCATTTTAAAAACAAAAGAAACAAAATTTAAATAAATATTTAATAAATTAAAAAAAAAAAACTACACAAAAAAATTAATTTTTAAATACACGTTTTTAAAGTTCTTGGCCTCTCTATCCCTTTAACAGTGCACACATTCTTTTAATATCATCTATAAAAACAAAGAGGCGGGCGAAAATTGTACAGTGGAGTAAAATTTAAAATAAAAACGTGGTCATAAATATTGAAATTTACTTGGAGGATATTTATGAAAGCTTGTTGTGTTTGTAGGTTTTAAACTTAACCCAGCGGTAACTAGAATGAGTAAAGAGGCCTAATAGAAGGCCTTATTTAGCAGTCACAAGCAGTGACTTGACGTTGTCATTTGACGCAAGGCCTTCCACACTTCCTTTAAAAACAACTTCGATCCCTTCCCAAAGAAGGGAGTAAGGAAGGTCACTAAAAATAGTAAGTAAGTAAATAAAAATGAACGCCTTCCTTTCTCCCTTGTCAAAGAAGGAAGTAGCGAATGTGTACTGAATATTTTAGAAGGTCTTTTAAAAAGAAGTTTATGCCTTCTAGATGGCATACTTCTGAAGGCAGGATATAATGCGAAGCGAATCTTTTAGAAAGGAGTATAGAGGCCTTCAAAAAGGCCTGCTACTTGCGGTCCTTTCAATATTTACCGCTGCACAAGGCAATTCTATCTTATCAAAACAATTTAAATGCTTTACATTGGCCACAAAAAACTGTTGCTTTTATCGGGTGATTTTTTAAGAAAGTTAAAAAAAAAAACACATACAATTCAGAAAAAGGCATGAAATCTTTATTTGAATCGATAGTACGGTCCATATAATTTAATGTTTGAAGATTATTTCAGGCAAATGTTGACCGTGACTGCGCCTCAAATGGTACATCCGCTTAGACCAATTTTGGCATACTCTTTCCAACATTTCGGCCGGTATCTCATGAATAAATGCTTCAATGTTGTCTTCCAATGCGTCAATTGAAGCGGGCATGTGTGTATAGACACGAGCTTTAACATAGCCCCACAAAAATAGTCTAAAGGCGTTAAATCGCACGATCTAGGCGGCCAATTGACCGGTCCCGAACGTGAAATAAAATGTTCACCGAACTCGCCTCTCAGTAAGTCCATTGTTAAGCGTGCTGTGTGGCACCGTCTTGTTGAAGCCACATGTCATGCAAGTCAATACATTTTCTAATCTTATCCAATTTATATGAGCCTTATTGCATTACGTTATTAACATTCGTTACATTTTCATGAATATTTCAAATCGTATCAATATTTTTAACGAGCTTAAAATGATTTTCGAGAGTGGAGTTTTTATGAGACCAATAAACATAAACCAAACGTTACAAAGTTTAGAAATGGGACTTTCTGTCATAAGAAAATTAATTTTTTGCTACAGCCCCTCTTTACGAGCGATAAATTTACTAACATTAACAGTAAAGTCGTGCACAGAGCATACAGAGACGTCACGAGACGGAAGATTTTGCGTTTTTTTCCGTCTCTTTCTACTAAAGCTGCCCTTTTTGCATTTTTTGTTTTGTAGCGGCCTGTTTTTACACATTGCCACTTCACTACCAAAAAAACTTTTTCTTTCTCTTTCTTCGAAAGCTGCCCTCGCAAATGATTTGGACATTTTTCATACGTCACTTTTTTCATCTCTTTATGCTTTCTGAAGTCGTGTTAGTGTTAGGTTTGGACTGCTTATGTTAATGTTTTGATGGCGTTGTAAAGAAATCTGACTTATTTTAAAAGAACATAATCTCCTTACATAATTTTATGGCTCGTAAAGTATGGTTGTTAAGTATGTTTTCGGCCAACCAAAAAAATTTGCTCAAGAATCATATATTTTAAGTTGATCTTGAGGGTGCCCTCGTAGGATAGTTGTTATTGAGAGCGAGAATTGCGGGTTCAATACTCGCCAGAGACTGCGGTTTGTTTCACTAAAAAAAACAAACTGCCGTATTCATAAAAATATTTTTAATATAATAAGGGTTTACAAAAGAAATTTTCTATGAAAATTTTACTCATTAACCGTTTTTGAATACGCGGGTGTTAAATTAAGTTGGAGTACATCTCATATATATATGGGGCAATCCAAGTCAAATCGGACAGTTTGGAAAAAAATATTTTTTGATTTCCTTTATTTTTTGCTTTGTTGATGTCCCTTCTCAACAGTACATTTTAATTTTAAGATTTTTTTTTTGGCTTATGGTTACAGATATGTATATCGAATATTAAAAAAATCGCGTTATTATATTATATTTTCGATATTAGTCCAAATAGAAAAATCTGTTTTTCGAAACAAATCAAACCCTTAAAAGAAGATGAAGTTGTGGTGATTTGTGGTTTTCCTGAAAAATACCCATTTGCTACACAACGCAGCACCCGGTTTTCATTGGAATAATAATCAAGCAAGTATATTCTTGGCATTTATTTTTTTTAAGCATAATGAAGAGCTCACTCATCGATGTCTGGTCATAATTTCTGATGGCAATAATCATGATGCAATTGCTGCATACCTAAATCTAAGGATTACTATTGATTTTGTAAAAAATATTTTACTTTCCTGATGGCGCTCCGCAGCAATTCAAAAATTTTGTAAACCTATATTTTCACAAGTAAAGCCTGGTACTCTGTTCAACATTTCACGTGAAATGTTATCAAAACGCATATGAAAAAAACTTGTGCGGAATATCTATGAAATAATGTTGATAGAAATGTTGATAGAGTTGTACTCTGTTCATTTTGTGAAAAAGTTCCGAAATGCTTCTGGCAACATTTTTTACAATTGCGAAACAATGTAAAGCCTAGTACTCTGTTAAAATTTGTGAAAAATGTTGAGCAACATTGATTATTCCACACGAAAATTTTGGCACTTATCAATGTTACCAATCTTGCGAGTTTGTACAATTTGACGTTTTTATTCCTTCAAAGTATGCTACATTGTTTCGTGTATGTAAACAAACGCCACATGTATTTTACTAAAATTATTTTTTTTTTAATAAAAAATTTAATTAAAAAAAAAGTAAAGACTAGCTTTTTGAAACCCACAACCAAATGGGGTTTTAAAATTTGTGGAAAAAATCATAGTTTAATACATGGCCCAATTAGTAGGTCTGCGCACAACTACAACAATGCAACAATAGAAAAAACAACATGCGTTTTGTTTGTGTATACAAATGGTAAAAATGTCAAAAAGTTGTCAGCTGTCAAGAAATATGTGTTTTTTATTTTTCATGTATTTTTTTTTGTTGAATGAAAAATTTTCAATCGAAATTTTCTTAAAATATGATTATTTTGAAAATAAGTGCTTAGAACTAATTGGGCGGTATAAAATCAATATAAATGAAAGGCATTTTTACATTTTGCAACATACAACCAGTTTTTGCTGTTTGGGATTTAAAATTTTATAAAACATAAATAAAAAACTAAAAGGCGGACAGAATGGAGAATATTTATCATTTCCTCCTCCGTTGTGATTCAGCAGCGCCAATGTATTTATCATTTATTGCCGAAAGTGCCGTGTCCAAATCATGTTACAAACAAAAATTAATCTGAATATAATCATTTGAACTTACTTACTAAAGACGGTAGGTAACCTCCTCCGCCTGCATATGGTTGTAAAGAAAACCACCGAAGTGCTTTACCCGAAATAGAAGAAGTGTCCCCTTGGTCAACATGTTCGTCTGTGTAAATTTCTCTTCTGTTTTTTAATTAAAAATGTTGATACTGATGTTTTCTTCACACCATATACAGGCGGCGGAGGAAAGTAAGCAGTCTTTAATGAGCAGTTCAAATTCTTATCCCCAGATTAATTTTTGTTTATTGAATCGTTCATACCAAATAGAGAAATGATAAATACATTGGCGCTGCTGCATCATTACTGGGTAGGAGACGATTAATGTTATCCATTGTGTCCGCCTTTAAGTTTTTTATTTATTTCTTATATATTTTTATTATTATCCATAATTATTTAAAACTTTTGTTCACAATTATTGAGTTTAATTTCTAATATCACAATAAGGGCTAAAAAATCAAAGCAAGTTAAACTCACTTTTTGGTTTAAAATGTGTTTAAACCAACAAATCTATAAATCACTAAAAATATAAACCATCTTTAAACGCATAAAATTGGGCGTTTAAACTGCCAATACAGATCATATGAATTTGATAAGATTTATCGTAGTGATGCCACATGTTATTTTTTTAACAACATATAATACATGGGACACTGATTTATAGTTGTTGAGTTAAACTACATATAAATTCAAGTTTAATTCAACTAAACCAGCGTTTAAACCATCTGTGATTTATTAGCCATAAGAAAACTAATTTTTCATATTAAAAAAGTAAAAAATTTTTAAAAAAACACATTGGCGTTAAAAAATGTAAACAACTTTAGACATTTTGCCCATTTATGCCTATGTATTATTCCTAAAAACACAACTCTGTAAAAAATCAGCAGGCGTTCCGAGCAGACCTTCTTATTGGGCCATGGTTTAATACAAAAAAAAAAAAAAAATCAAGAAAATCAAGGAGTACAAACAGTGAAAAAAATTTATTTAAAATATTAAATCACGAAAATCGCATCCAAGCCCACTGTGCAAAATTTCTTTCTATTTTTATTGGATAGTAGACAAGAAAAGAAAAAATACAAAAATTAAATTAAATTAAATTATTCTATTTGGACTAATATTGAACAAGTATATCGTCGGTCTCATGTAGAAAGGCCCTAACTCGATTTTTTTCGAAATTGAGTTTTTTATTGATTCCAATAAATTTTCCACAAATACACCTCGTCACAAAATTTTAATGCAAAAGCATCAAAAATATCAGTTTAACAAGCAATTGAACAAGCCATTTTACATTATGAGACATACAGTTTCTATTATGTTTTTGCCCTCTCCTAGAAAGTTGCATTTATGAGAGTTAGGGCTTTTCTACATGAGACCAACGATATGAATATATGAATATTTATTTGAACATAGTTTTGTTCAAACCATTTGCCAAAAAATCTGAAAATTTGCTGAAATGTGCTGTTGAGAAGGAACATCAACACAGTAAAAATAAAGGAAATTAAAAAATATTTTTCTCCAAACTGTCCGATTTGACTTGGATTACCCCATATATATCATGTTAAATTTTCGTTTTTTTAGTAAATGACTTTATTGGCAACACTTGCATCTTATCTCATTGTCTCATAAGCGACAAATTTCATACAAAATTTATATGAAATAAAATAAAATTTGATTGTTGGCGCTTGCGTAATTTTCGCAGTAAGGGCTTGATATGTACATTATTATACCCTCCGCCACAATTAGTTGTGAAGAGGGTATATTAAGTTTGTCATTCCGTGTGAAACTTTTTTATTATTCATCTCAGACCCCATAAAGTATATATATTCTAGATCCCTGAGTGATTCTAAGTCGATTTAGCCATGTCCGTCTGTCTGTCCATCTGTCTGTCCATCTGTCCATCTGTCCGTCTGTCCGTCTGTTGAAAACACGCTCACTTTCGAACAACTCAAAAGAAATGAACACACTTGGTGCCAAATTGCTTGTAGTTATCCTAAGCAGTTTGGAATTGAAATTCAGCAAAATGGGTTTAGTAGGACCAGAGCTATGAATCAAAATGTGGAACCACCACCTAAAAAATTGATAATTTTGTTACAAAAAATAACATAAATGGTGGAACAAGGCATGGAATGAGATAAGATTTTGCAAAAATTGGTTCTATTCGACTGAAAATCACGCTGTTAAATTTCGTGATGATCGGTCCATAATTTGCCTTAGGCCCCATATAAACCCTTCTACCGGAAAAACGTTAAGTACGCCTAAAACCGTAAAAAATAATGATATCATAACAAAATTCGGTCAGTCACAGTTCTATAGGACTAAAAATTACACTGTAAAATTTCGTGAAGATCGGTCCATAATTTACCCTAGGCCCCATATAAACCCTACTCCCGGAAAACAGTTTAATACGCCTAAAACCAATTTTAATGCCGCTGTCTGTTTTTAAAAAGATAATAAAAATAAATAGACATCATTCAATATTACTCCATAAACATTCGAACTGTCGGTGGAGGGTACCAAAGATTCGGCCAAGCCGAATATAGCACTCTAACTTGTTTTTAATTGTATTTGTAATATTTAATAAATTATAAATATGTTTTTGATTTGCAAAACTTCTCTATGGTCTTGTCGCGTTCTTAGCAATAAGGACTCATTCCTCCTACGCAAATATTGCGGACACGTGCACGTTTCGGTCGACTTCAATGGTTGGTAGTTACTAAGCATACGTAAACGTGTTTAAATTTTAAAAAAAAAAAACAGAAAATTTGTTAAAATTTATTTAATTTTTAAATTTAAGCTCTTATTTTTTATATGTTTTGTAAAAAAATATAAAAATCATCGTGTGCGTCTATGAAATGTTTAGAAAAGAAACATATCGCACACTTAGTGCAAAAGTGACTTAACTCGAAAAACATTATATTTCAGAAATCGAAAAAAAAAAATGTTTGACCTAAAAAATAGTTTAAAAAAATCTTTGGACCATCTATATATATAAAAATGAAGAATGTTTGTATGTTTGTTTTTTTGTTGGCTTATAGACTCCTAAACCGATTTTCCTGAAATTTTTACAGTAACATCACGTGAGCCCTTAAAATGAAATAGGCTACTTATTTTTTCGATAGGGGCAGGGGAATTGGTACCCCCATTGGATGCCAATATTAATTATCGCATATATTAAGAGCCGCTGCACGCATTTTGTTGAACTATTGTTAGTAGGATCTTCTGATCCCCAAAATTGAAATAAAATAGCAGCGGAGGAAGTGGTTCCCACATAGGACGCCAATTTTTAATATCGCATATCTTAAGAAGTGAGAATGTTCAAACTTTGTAGTAGTCACTCTTATGGTATAATACACTATTGAAAATAAAAATAAAGCTGGTAGGCGCAGGGGGGGAAATACCTCCCATACGATGCATATATTAAATATTGCTCAACTGAAGAACTATTAAAGGGAGAGTCTTCAAACGTGGTTAAAGCTAATATTATGGCTAACTTTAAATTTCAATTAAAAATGGGCGGGGTAGATAGAGGAGGAGCAGTACTCCTCATAGGTAGAAATATTTATAAGAGCCGCTGCACGCATTTTGTTGAACCTTTCGTAGTAGGATCTTCTAAGCCCAAAAATTGAAATAAAATAGCAGCGGTGAAATTTTACCCCTCATAGGACGCCAATGTTTAATAACGCATAGCTTAAGAACTGTTATAGTAAGAATGTTCAAACTTTGCAGAAGTCACTCTTATGGTATACTACACTTTTGAAAATAAAAATAAAGCGGGGAAACGCAGGGGGAAAAACCATCCATAGGATGCATATATTAAATATCTCTCAACTGAAGAAGTGGTTAAAGCAGTGTAGCGAAGCGCACCGGGTTAAGCTAGTTTGGTATAAAATACATACAGATTATAATCTTAAAAGTTATTTTATTTTTTTAAAATATTTATACAGAAAATAAGGAATATTTTAAGTTGTGTCATTATTGGTTATGTATTATTTGCACAAGTTACCGAACTATTTTACGTTATGTCACTTTAGCTGAATTCTTTTCAAGTTTTAACACTTTTGCCAAATTCTAAACTGACGCAAGTCTTATTAATATAAACTCCAACAATGATTTACTTTATCAAAATTGTCACAAATCGAATTAAGACTATTTAGCACTTAGCAGTAGGGATCTACTTTCTTTTATTTTTCTGACACAACTTAAAATAAGTCACTTTTATGAATTGTAACTTTATACCAATTGAAACATAAACAAATACATAACTGTTTTTTAGCAAAAAGTTAACAACAACAAAATATGCTGATATTTTTTTAAAGATAAACATGCATATTATTCATTGTTGAAGCATATCAAATCTTCTATCTTCTATCTATCTATCTATCTATCTATCTATCTATCTATCTATCTATCTATCTATCTATCTATCTTCTATCTTCTATATATATAAAATAGGATGCGTGTATGTATGTATGTATGTATGTATGTATCGTATGGACTCCAAAACGGCTGAGCCGACTTTGATGAAATTTTCAGAATATTCAGGCGGGTGACACTATGAAGTCTGATTTTTTATTTTCGGTCTTCGGGCGGAGGGGCGTGGCAAAATCCAAATTTCATATTGGACCACCAATGACATCTATATAATTTGGACTATTTTTTTCTTTAAAATGATCGCCATGGTCCAACTTTGATTTATACGAAAAGAAAATTTTGCCCCGCCCACTTTTACGCCCACTTTTTTCGAATTACCTATAATCAGATTTTTCTTTCAAATGTTCGTATTAATCCATTTTAAGTTTGCATTGAAAGAAAAATTTACCACGCCTACTTTTACGCCTACTTTTTGTATTAAGCGCATAACTTGAGAACGGCTTGATTGATTTGGACGAGTTTTTCTTTAAAATCATCGCCATGGTCCAACTTAGGTTTTTACGGAAATAAAATTTTGCCCCGCCCACTTTTTTTTTGATTTACCTAGAATCAGAAAACGGCTCCATCGATTTGACTAATTTTTCTTTCAAATGTCCGTATCTTTTTAACGGATTTTGAAAATCGAACGCAAACATTTTTCCTAATTTGGACAGAACAACGTCTGTCGGGTCAGCTAGTTTGCCCATAAAATGAAAATTATGAGTTGAGTCACTTTTGAACGTCGCACACGATATGCAGAAGTCTTTAACAGCTGATACGTAAAAACAGAGAAAAAATACATAAGCTAAGTTAGGTAAACGGAACAGCTGATCAGTAACGTATATGTTTACGTAAGAGTTGCGAGGCCCTAAAGCTCTAATTGTTATTTGCAAACAGACAAACATTTAAGAGTTACTATAATTCTATTCACTTTATTTTTTACTACGCCATTGTGCATAGAAGACGCGTCTTTGACAAAAAGCATAATACATTTATAATGAAATTATTGTTTTATTGTAAAGATTATGGCTGCTATTAATTAGTTTTAATTTATTGCAAGTTTAACACACATGGCCTCCTTGTTTTTTTTTATTTTTACGATTTTTGGAATTTTGAAAACTTTTAGCGGTGTCTTTAAGTTTAAACAATTTTTTTCGTTTTGTTATTGTATTAAATGGATTTTTAAACTCCAATTTATTTATGGCTAATATTAAAAAATTTTGTTTAATTTTTTTTTCTTTTTCTGGTTTGAAATTTTGTTTAAATAGGAAAGCTTGTTTATTTTGTTTAGACTTTTTTTGTTTTATCAATTTTATGTTTAAATGTCAATATTTTATTTATAATTTGAATTTTATTATGTTTTCCTTTATAATTCTTTAATAAATATGTACGGGTTTTTTTTCTTCATCTGGTCTAAACAATTTTTTCCAATTTTTTTTTTTTTTGTTAACTTTACTTAAATTATTTGTGGGGGTTTTTTTTATTGTTAAGTTCAGTTTTTTTGTTGTTGCTGTTTTTTATAATGACTTCGTTGAAAAAAAAAAAAAATTATTAAATAATTTTAAAATCAAGTCGACAAACTGTCTGTTGTGTTAATTTTAGACAAAAACATTTTTTAGTGTATGGGATGGTTGAATGGTTGGTTGGTTCGGTTGGTTTTGTACCTCTCACTCATGCAGCTGAGTCTGTCAACAAAAAAACAATAATAATAAAAGCAACAACAAAAATAATAAAAATATTGAATTTTTTTTAACTTAATATTAAACATGTATTTAACATTTTAACACTTTTTAACACAACAACAAATAAAATTTACAAACATGTTGAGTAAATATTCAAAAAAAAAGTGGTTACACCAACAACCCAAAAGGCGGCGAAAAATAACTGCTAAAACAAATTAATTTTATAGAATTTGAAAATATATTTCTTTCTTAAGGATCAGAACAATAGCGGGAACTAATTCTCATTCTGTTTAACAATTAAAAGCACTGTAATTTTTGTTTTAGCCTAATAATATATTTGTATGCCTTTTTTGCTTGGGAAACGAGGCATGACTTTATAAAGTGTTATATTAAGTTGGAACATTCTAAGAGTTACGCACATCAAATTTTGCGTGCCTCACTATTGTAGTTCTACAGATATAAGAAAATTAATAAATACTTTGTATGAAGAGTATCCATCTCCCCGTTTCTATACCTCCGAGATTTTTTGGAACATGCAGTTTGTTCTAAGAGCTACGCAAATCAAATTAAGCTTGCCTCACTATTGTTGTTCTGCAGCCATAAGAAAATTAAAAAATACTTTTTTATGGGGGTATCCGTCTCCCTGTTTCTATACGTCCGAAATTTTTTGGAACATGAAGTTTGTTCTAAAGGCCCAAATACACTGGTCAAATTCCCATCCAGCATTAAGGTTGTATTAGTGAAAATGAGTTTGTATGTGTGACACTGACGATGCTTGATGGAAAATCAAAAAATTTAGATATTTAGCATGCTTGACGAGTGATTTTGATGAATATATTGGCGTTACTCTTCAAGCACCCACACACTTTAAATGTGATTTCAAATCGAACAGACGCTTAAAATGTCGGATGAAAAGAAAAATATGTTTTGGAGGGAAAAAAATGTTATTTAATAATTTTCTCCTTCTTTTCTTCATTTTTTTTTTTATTAAATCACATGTAATCACAATTAAATACTTTTTATCTATATATTAATGTTTTTTGCTCCTGTTGCTGTCACTTCAAAATAAATTGCAAAATGAATGCTTGACAGCTGATCCAGCAAATGTATGTTCTAATGTCAAGCACACGTACACGAGCTTGATGTCAAGCATTTGACAAGTGTATTTGGGCCTTAAGAGTTACGTACATCAAATTTTGTGTGCCTCACATTTGTAGTCATTCAGACACAAGCAAATAAAGAACTTTTTGTATAGGGGTACCCGTCCCCCTATCCTATACCTCAAAGATTTTGTTGGAACATACAGTTTGTTCCAAGATTTACACTCATCAAATTTAGTGTACCTCACTATTGTAGCTGAAGAGATATGCATTGATCTGCGAAAAAATGGCTTTTGGTCCCAGTGTGCGACGTTTTAATTATGGGTTTTAGGATTTTTGCCTTAAAATGAAAACTCAAATTTGAAGTTTAAACACTAAGATTTTTATAAGGATTATTAGTGCCGAGCATTAATATGAGACTTATTGATATGAAGTGATTATCTTAAGGGACCTGATTGGTTTTTCTTTTACTATATATTTTTTCCTGTGGTTCAAATAGGGAACAAAGAGCCATCACAAACTGATTCCGTTCAGTTCTATTAAAGCCATTATGCTTAAATTCTCTTCATCTACGACCATCACTTGGCGTAATATCGCATTCTAGTTGGGGCCTCCATGTGTGCAATGGACGTCCTATTCTTCTCGTATTACACTGGGGTGTCCAGTCGATCTAGTCTTTTGCTATATTTGCTGTGCACCTACGCAAGATTTGGCCATCGTCCATCGCCATTTGCGATTGAGTTTTTAATCAAAAAAAGAAATGGAGGGATATTCGTACGATGGGTATCCTTAACAATTGCATGATATTACAACTCTACAAATGCCTTTAACAACGCTAACATTACTAATCAACAACTTTCATTATGTTTTGATTTCATACATGTTACCCAGGACGATGTTTTTAAATCTATGCTTATGTTATAGAAGACAATTCGTTTCTTTTGGTTCTTATAAATCAAACAGCTGCTTAATG
The DNA here is from genome assembly GCA_930367215.1 of Pollenia angustigena. Classification (NCBI taxonomy): domain Eukaryota; kingdom Metazoa; phylum Arthropoda; class Insecta; order Diptera; family Polleniidae; genus Pollenia; species Pollenia angustigena. Next base: position 93,011,775 of record OV884056.1, on the reverse strand, counting down.
ACAAGAGGTGTTCCACAGGGCTCGATACTTGGTCCACTATTATATTCAATATACTCCAACGACTTGCCGTCCAGACTCAACAGACTCAACCATCAGGTGTTATTGATTGTATCAGCAAATTAAATCACGATCTCGATAACGTATTAAGATGGGCGTCAGTGAATGGACTTTGCCTCAATGCGAAGAAATCGAAGGCAATGCTTATAAGCAAAACAAAATATTTACCGTCTAGCTTGCCGCCAATCCAAATTGGACATTCTACCATTGAAATCGTGAAAAGTGCCAAAAAACCTTGGCGTTATTTTTAACAACGATCTCACCTGGTCAAATCATGTAAATGCCATATGTGGAGAAACTTACGTTATGTTAAGAAATCTTTGGATGACACAGTATTTTACGCCAATTAATATCCGCATGCTACTCGCTAAGACATATCTACTACCCACTTTAATGTATGGATGTGAATTATTTTCCAGTTGTGATTCAGTAAGCAAGAAAAAGCTCAAAGTGACCAACAACAACATTGCCAGATATATATATGGACGCACAAGATATATAAGTATAACTCAGTTTTCAAACCAAATCTTTAATGTTTCTTTTGAAAATCTATTAAAATGCCGAACACTCATATTTTTACATAAACTTATATTTAATAGACAACCTACTTATCTCTACAAAAGAATAACATTTCAAGATCGAATCGGGGCAATAGAATAAACTCCATAAGATACCGTAAGCAAATATCTGAAAGACACTTTCTCGTTAATGCCATCTCGTCTCTGGAATGAACTTCCTCCTAAGATACAGATAATAAGCAATGCAAAGCACTTTAGATGCGAAATATTTACCCTCTTGGGTTAACGAAAAATCAAATACATAACTAAAAAAATTTTATTGTTATAATTAATACTTTTCTATCATATAAAAATCTGTATCTTATAACTAATTAATTTGTTTTTAAATTGTTCTTAATTTTAAGGTAAACCTTTGTAAATGTTATAATCGAATGTGCCTTTATCTCCCCAGTACTATTAAATAAGATTAATGACAATTTTCTCAATGTATCGACAAACTGTCTGTTACTTAATATCAACATAAATTTATTGGACCGATAAACCGTCCGTTAACGATTTTGGGTTTCTCAATACACCGACAAAAAACATTGTTTTCAGCTGGCAACGCCACTCAAAATAAATGTAAAAGTTGGGAGCCAGCTGATTGAATTTATCTGTACGGCAAATAAAAGGAAAATAAATAATTGGCAGATGAGTGCCGGTTAGCTTTGCGATAAAAACGAAGCAAATGATACATTGAGAAAACCAAATTTCTTTGATGTGCAGTTTTTCGTTGGGAAAAAAGAAAATCGCCTAATGAGAAAATGGCCATAAGTAAAATAAATAAAATAAAATAAAAAAATAATCTGGTTTGGCCGTTGTTGTTGTAGCAGCGAGACCTGAAGAACAGGTGTTGTTGAGTTGACAATCTTTGGTCGGTGTTCCTTGAACTCCGAGTTGTTCCGGTGGGTAGAAGCGATTTTCGTAGGAACAGATTGAGCCGTTGATTTGATCTGCTCCGTAAAAGTGCGTTAAATATTGTTGCAGGCCAGAATATTGAAAAATTTTTGGCAAGCATCGGTTGAAAAGCACTTGCACAGGATTTATATCATGTGGCAATGCGTTCCACGTCTCGCTGGTATATAGAATTATGGCTAATTGTTGCATGAATTTAAATTAAATATTAGTATCGGTTTTGCCGAAAATAATTTTTTTTTACAGATTTCGTATCGTCGAAAATGGGAAGTGCTACATCGTGACTTAAAACATATTTTCTCATTCCTTTAAAAGGTTTGTGACTTTGCTAAATGAATTAATAGCAAAATAGAAAGAAAGGGAAGGAAGCCAAGGGAAGAAATCATAGGTATAAAGAACCATTGAATTTGTTTATTAAAATGTTTCGTTAATTTCTATCGATATGGAGAGGCTTAAATTGTCTTGAGATTTTTTTAAACCTCAAATGATAAACGAGGTCCAGCTGTTTTCGGTGTTTTGAGTTGAAAATATTCGTAATTTATTTAGTTGTAGTTTTGTTTTCATGCTGTCAGATTTTTTATCTGCAGCTGTAAATTCTTAATAGTTGTACATTTGAAAAAACTCTTAACAAGAATTCCAAACCATTTAGTATTTTATTAACAGAGTTGCTTTTAATTTTTTTTTTTTTGTTTTTCACAAGAAAAAAAATTTTTAGCATTCATTCATACAATTTTGTGTTGTTTTTTATAATTTTAACGAATTTTTTTGTTAAAAAATAATTGTTTAATTTAGACAAAAAAGCTAAAAGTTAATAATGTTAAATAATGCATAAAGAGGTGCTAATAAAATTTGTAAATTGTTTAGAAACTTAAGAGAAAAAAAAAACTATTTATAGTTGCAATTATTTTGAAAATTTAAAATTTAATAAAATTTAAAAACGTATGAATAATTTAGCTGGGTATATGGTTTTTCATGGCGTTTTCATTTAGAATTTAACATTTGCCTTTAAATTAATTTGTAATGATGCTAGAAATTATTTCGGCTTTTGCAAATTTTTTTCTTTTGAATTTTACAATTTGAAAATTTTTATTTATTTTCTTTTTTATGACTCGTGCACTGAAAACGTGTTGATCGTTTTGGTTATTTTTGGTGGCAAAGAAAGTGAAGGTGTCTGCTTCTCGTTAATTCTGTTCTTTGGGTGAATGAAACTTTTATTGCCTTGAAAGTGTAACCCACATTTTTTTCTATTTCCACCGGCTAAAGAGGGCACGTTATGGCTTGTAGTCGATATTTGTGTACATCAGCCATTTTATTGCATTTGATTCTGTTTTGGTTTTGATTTGTATTTAAATTTATTTTCTTCTTCGTGGAAACTTTTATTGAAAGTAAATAAATCATCAGATTAATTTAGTAAATTTTGATTTGGGTAAACATTAAAAATAAACTACTGAAATTACACAGTTGGCATATGCATCATGATATGACATAAAAATATGACACAATTGAAAAAATTTCAACAGATTTAGAGAAACAAGAAGCATATTTTCCTTCAAATGGTTTGAGAGATACATTTTTTTTTACCAATACAGGCTGTTTTTTAAGAGTTACGGAACTTAAACCGAACTTTGTGGTAAAATAATTTGTGCCATTAATGTTAAAATAGGATTTAGAATATGTGGCTGGCGCCTTTATTGCGCTTTGGGAAACTCTTATTTTGATACACATTTCTTAGCGATTTCGGAGGTATTTGGCCAATAACTTGCCAAACGTTGATTCCAGGTGATAAATTGTCTCTGATTAATCGTCTTAGACGCCTGACTTTTTATAACCCTAAAGAAAATAATCCAAAAGGGGTGAAGTCTCACGCTGTAAGTGGCCAATTACGTAAAACGACTACGTAAAATTACTCGCTTATCAAAAATTTATATGCGGAAATTTATTGTATTGCGCTTTTTGTGTTATGGCGCTTCCTCATGTTGAAATCACATGTCGGTTAGATTTACACCAGCTATTTGAGGTACGAAATTCTACATGGTTGCGTTGTTAATCGCATTAAGTCTGTGTTCATACGGCTCATATCTTATTGACATGATTGCTACTTTATAGTTTGCTTTCTTATTCGTTGTTTGATTTTGTTTTTGTTTTCAATATCGAAAAGCACACATGCATACGCACGTCGTCAACATGACATGAATTATTTGAACGACAACTCATATTCAAAGAAGAAAAAGGAAGAATCTTGTCATTAACACATGAGCCGTATGAACTCAGACTAAGAAAAGCTAGTTGCTTTCCAACTTACGTTTAGAAACAAACCCTCTATTTTCATAATCACTTAGCAAAATTTGTAAATAAATGAAAAATATATTATTGAAAGTCTTCAAGTTTAATTGCCAAACAAACCTGTCCTTAAAAACCACAAAGCAACCAAAGATGAAAAAAGCCACTCTGAAGCCTGAAGTTTATTTCGGTTTGACACTAGTCGTGAATGAGGGTGTACTAAGTTTGTTTTTCCACGTAAAACTTTTTTAAGATTTATCTAGGTAAAGTGTATATATTTTGGGCGCTTGAGTTATTCTAAGTCGATTTAATCATGTAAGTTTTTCTGTCTGTCCGTCTGTCTAGTCCAAAATAAAAGAACAAGTTTGATTTCAAATTGTTCTTTTAAGCAGTTCAGGATTGGAAATTGAAATCCAGCAAAATCGGTGCAAAAGGGAAATGAGTGATGAAACCAAATGTGGAACAATCTCCTTAAAAATTTATATTTTTTTGATACAAAAACTAACATAATTTGCTGAGGGGATGTTTTGATTCTCATTAAATTTTGCACAAATGGGTCTTATATGACTAGAAATCACACTGCTTAATTTGAAAATCCGTCCATAATTTACCATTTAGTACGCCTAAGACCGTAACGAATAATGGCACACGTAGAGAAAAAAACATGTTTAAATATGGTCACATCTAACAAAACTACTTTTAAAGAAAAATTTTAACGTATTTTGTTTAATTTAACCATATTATTGTCACCGACAACCATATTATGGTTAAATTAGTCCTCCAACAAGAAGCCACAACCATTTTAAGGTTGCTCAAAACATGTTGTGGCTTAATATGACAATAATATTGTAACGTTTTTTCCTTTAATAAACGCGTTTCGGTTTACTCCCTTTATAATAAACCGCTGAGTTCTTTTAATTGCAAATCAAAATAAATACAAACCCTTATTCAACTTTACAAACTTTATAAGAATTATTTTGTTCACAATTGTTAGTTACGAACAGAACCGTTTCACAAAACAAACTAAACTAATTATTCATGAGTCACCCCTTTTTATATTTCATAGCTATTTCTAGATTTTTCCTGAACCTTCCTGTAATAACAATTTATTTATGTTCTAAAACCATTTCTATAGGAATTATTTTAAAATAACAGTTGTGTTGAAAATTATACATGACAATTTTGAATAACTAACATAACATAAAACTATAACGTACAAGATAACTTATAACCAAGAATGATAGAAATAAAAATGTTTTACTGCGCATGTAGGAACTGTGACGTCACACAACCTTCGATCTCATTGGCTAATAATTTTTAGCTCTCAAAGTGTTATGTTTATGTGTTAACATGACAGTGGCATAATTTATTATTTTTCTATTTAAATTATTTGAAAACTGAAAATTTTTTATTAGAAGTTAATTTTAATTTTAATTAAAAGGACGCAACACGTTAGTTTTTCGCACAAATTCCCCATTTGTTTTTTTGTGGCTAATTTGTTGGCATTTGCCCACTGCACACTTTATGTTTGTACTCTTTTCTGCTCTCTTCTATTTTTATTTATTTTTTATTTTTCTTTATTATGCTACTTTAAACACACGTTTGAACACTTTTAAAAATTGTATTTATTGCAATAATATTTTTAATATAAAATTTTAAGCAAAATTCTTAGTTTTTGACAATTGATAAAATATTTTTTATTTGAACTCTCTGAGTAAATTAATTGCAGAGTTGCCATCTGTCAAGTAATACATACATTTTTTGTAAGAAATTACGATTTTTACATATAAAAGAGACTTGGTAATCTTTACAAGGGAACTACTACGTCATCAAACGGTAAAACATGCGCAAGGCGTAATCTTTATTTCTATCATTCTTGCTTATAACAATAAATAATTCTTATGGCTAATAAATCACAGATGGTTTAAACGCTGGCTTAGTTGAACTAAACTTGAATTTATATGCAGTTTAAACTCAACAACTATAAATCAGTGTCCCATGTATTATATGTTGTTAAAAAAATAACATGTGGCAGCACTACGATAAATCTTATCAAATTCATATGGTCTGTATTGGCAGTTTAAACGCCCAATTTTATGCGTTTAAAGATGGTTTATATTTGTAGTGATTTATAGATTTGTTGGTTTAAACACATTTTAAACCAAAAAGAGAGTTTAACTTGCTCTGATTTTTTAGCCCTTAGATAATTTAACTTTCGTAACAATATGTTTTTAAATTCACAATAGTATTTTCCTCTTTTATATGAGCAACATGCCATTGTTGAATAACAACCATGCTATTAAAAGTGTTAAACATATTTCGAAAATCGAAATATATATGTATGCAAATATGAAGAAACATATAAATAGATACATATGAATTCACATGTTTCGAGCCATTGTTTTTTTCGTCTTTTTTCGAGGGTCAATTATATAAAATAAAAAAAAATTAGCAACTACCAATTGAAAATAAAACAAGTTAGAGTGCTATATTCGGCTGTGCCGAATCTTTGATACCCTCCACCGACAGTTCGAATGTTTAAGGAGTAATATCTGTATGATGTTATTATTATCTTAAACTGTGACGATTTGTTATTAATTATGATTTTAGGCGACTAAACTGTTTTCCGGTAGTAGGGTTTCTATGGGGCCTAGGGTAAATTATGTACGGATCTTCACGAAATTTCACAGTATCATATAAGCACTGGGGTACGACAGGGATGTATCCTATCTCCGCTGTTATTCAATATTGTATTGGATTCAATTATGCAGCAAACAACCCGAATAAGAAGAGGCATTACATGGGGTATGAATGGTCGATTGGAAGACCTTGACTACGCTGATGATATTTGCCTGCTCGCACATAACTTTACCGACATGTCAGCCAAATTGGATCAGATACATCAGCTAGCATCTGGTGTCGGTCTTCACATTAACTTCGACAAAACTAAGGTTCTACGTATCAATTCGACTAATCTCTCCAAGTTCCGAGTAAACAACATAGAACTCGAGGACGTCCAATCGTTTTGCTACTTAGGAAGTATCATATCAACAACAGGCGGCTCACGTGATGATATTGCATATCGCATAAGGAAAGCAAAACAGTCTTTTGGTGCATTACAAAGAGTATGGAAGTCACCACAAATACATATAAAAACTAAGCTTCGCCTTTTTTCCTCTAATGTTCGCTCTATCCTGCTATATGGATGTGAGTCCTGGAACTCTACTGCAAGCGACATTCAATCCCTGCAAGTATTTGTTAATCGTTGCTTGCGAAAAATTTTGCGAATATTTTGGCCGAACGTAATTTCCAACAGAGACCTCTGGCAAAGAACAGGTGAAATACCAATTTGCATAGAAATTGCAAAGAGGAAATGGAGCTGGGTTGGTCATATTTTGAGAAGACCCCATGATGATATATCAAAGATGGCAATTGATTGGAACCCTCATGGCAGCAGAAGAAGAGGTAGACCAGCTAACACCTGGAGAAGGCAACTAGAATCCGAAATTAGCGAAACAAGAAGAACTTGGTCTGAGATCAGACAAATCGCACAGGACAGATCCCAATGGAAGAATTTCGTTACGGCCCTTTGTTCCAACTTGGAACCATAGGAATCAATATATATTTATAGTCCTATAAAACTGTGACGAGCCAAAATTTGTTATGATTGCATTATTTTTTACGGTTTTAGGCGTACTAAACTCTTTTCCGGTAGTAGGGTTTCTATGGGGCCTAAGGTAAATTATGTACCGATCGTCACGAAATTTCACAGTGTTATTTCCTGTCCTAAAAAACTGTGACGTACCAAATTTTGTTATGCTAGCGTTATTTTTTACGGTTTAAGGCGTACTAAACCGTTTTCCGGGAGTATTGCTTATATGGGGCTTAGGGTAAATTATGGACGGATCATCACGAAATTTAACAACGTGATTTCCAGTCAAATATTACAAATTTTTGCAAAATCTTATCTCATTCCGTGCCTTGTTCCAGCATTTATGTTATTTTTTGTAACAAAATTATCAATTTTTTTAGGTGGTTGCTCCACATTTTGATTCATAGCTCTGGTCCTACTGAACCGATTTTGCTGGATTTCAATCCCAAACTGCTTAGGATAACTACAAGCAATTTGGCACCAAGTTTGTTCATTTTTTTGAGTTGTTCGAAAGTGAGCGTGTTTTCAACAGACGGACAGACAGACGGACATGGCTAAATCGACTTAGAATTACTCAAGGACCCAGAATATATATACTTTATGGGGTCTGAGATGAATAATAAAAAAGTTTCACGCGGAATGACATACTTAATATACCCTCTCCACAACTAATTGTGGTGGAGGGTATAAAAAGCACCAAAAAGTCTCCTCTTAAAGTTTCTCAATCCATCTGAATTCTATGTTTCTAGGTTTAGTATTAATAAAAATTCCAAGAGTACCAGTTAAAGAACGAAAAGTTCCAAAAAGAGTCCTCCTACGGATTCTCATTAACTCCGGAACTTGCATGTTTAATTTTGTGTTAATAGATCCTATGCTATCGGAAATTCAAAAAGGACTAGTTGAAGAACAAATAAATAAAAAAAAGATTCTTACCCACCCAGGACATTGCCTGTTTAATTTTATGTTTCTACACTGAAAGAATTTTCTTCGCAATACCAATGAATTTTGGCATTAATCCCATGAAAAACTGCATTTAAGAGGAACCTGTGCAGCGCTTCGTTGGATCAATGAAACCTGTTTCATTAAAATGTATTGAATGAAATATTACATTAGATCTATGAATATTATTCATTGGATGATCTTTCAATAAAGTAAAAAAAATTTTTTTTTTAATTTTTAATTTTTTTTTTCTGTCTCTGGCGGGAATCGATCGCGCAACCTCGGTGCTGATAGACTAGCTCACTACCAGTCTACCGGGGCAGTGTAGTTTTTGGATAAAAAAACTATGTTTTTTACTCAGTTAAGAGGGTAAATATGAGATTGATTGAAAGTTTTTGGTTCATTACTATAATGACATTTTTCATTGTTATAATGAAAATTTAAATTTATGAAAGCATTATTGAAATACATAAGTTGCTCTTATAAAACAATTTTTGATTTCATAAATTTAATGGCATATTACTTTAGATGTATGAAATAATTCAATCTTAAATTTGTTGAATATTAATTAAAAATTTTTTTTAAGGAAACTATAATTTTGTATTAATTTATAAATATAGTTATGTTTGTTTATTGTTTTTTTATGTTCCCAATTAAAATTTTTTATTTAACTTGGACAAACTTAAGTTTTCATGCATCTAACGAAATCCAATGAAGCGATTTTAACGAAAAACATTTAATTTTACTATGAAATTCCATTTAGGCAATGAAAATTTTCATTTACCCAAGGAAATTTTTTTTATGAAAATGATTCATTAAATATATGAAGCATTTTTCTTTCAGTGTAGGTCCAATATTAACGAAAATCAAAAAAGTACCAGTTGTAAAAAGAAAAAGTACCAAAAACAAAAAAAAAACACCCCCTTACAGATAAATAATCACTCAGAACCAAGCAAATTAAATTTTATGTTTCTAGTCCCAATATTAACGAAAATTCAAAAAGTACCAAACTGAAGAACAAAAAGTACCAACAGTTTACATCTTATAGGTTCCAATTCACTCAGGACCCTGCACCTATAATTTTATGCTACTAAGTTCAATATTTAAAATAAATAATATAAATTATCACGGAAAATTAAAAGAAACAAATTTAATTTCCCGCATTTACCCTTTTTGATACTTTTTTTCTCCCCATTCATGTATCAAAAATTTCAATATTTTAGTTCAAGGCAATAATTTGATACGTTACGCATTTGGTAACATCATTATTTTTATGTTTATTGGCTTAAACGATAGATCGGGTAACATAGAAGTCCCAAAAGGCCGAAAAAAGTACCATGCACCTACCTGATCGCTTATTTTTTCTAATTAACAACGATAAGTATTAATTTTTTTTTTTATCTCGTTTAAGTTTTGATGATATGAGGTTACCAATTTACCCGGTTTTACGCATTTTTATCCTCTCATGTTTTAATAAAATGTATATTGTGCACTTTCGTAAGTAAATAACTCTCAAAGGGTGTATTTTTTGTTCCAATCGGTTGACAAACTGAGGAGGAAAGTGTTCTTAACTATTTTGCCTTTGCCGCTTTATATAAAGAAATTGGCTTAAAAATTCTAGTTAAAAATCCCAATTTTTAGATATTCTTACTCTGGGTGGTGGGTATCAAAGATTTGGCACAACTAAATAAAGCACTTAACTTGTTTTTTTGTTAATAATTTTTTAATTTTTAATTTCTCTTTTAGAATTTTATCTTTTATTTTCTAATCGAAATAGAATCACTGAACACTTGAGCGTATGATTAATATTAATTTTTTATTATTAAAATTTTTTTATTATTAATTCGTTTCGATTAAAGTCAAATTTGTTTATAGTGAATTCAGAGCAAAATATGATTAATTGAAACCTTCATACGGAAATGATTTAATACACTAAAAACAATTTAAAAACTATTTTGGCAAACAATTTATTACAAAATCATTAGAAAAATGCAAAAAAAAAATGTTGCAATTTCCTATCGAACAATTCACCCACAATTTATGCACGTACTTAGTAAAATTATTTATTTATTAATAAAAGTATTCCATAATTTTTTAACTAAAATTTAATTTCTAATAAATTTAAATAAAATAAATATTTTTTTAATAAAATTTGTTACAAGGTTAAAGAAACTAAAAATTTAAAGAAAATCATTTACAAACGAAATTTTAAGCGCACGAATTCGGTTTTTTTTTTTTTTTTGACTAGACGGTAAAAACGCACGTTTGTGCTGGTTAAAGATTTGAAAAAAGACTGGTGAAAAATGGAAATTTATACAAGGTAAATATTTTAAATATAAAATTGAAAAAAAAAAAAATAAAAAAGAAAAGAAGCCAAAATAGACAGACGCTACATAAAAATTAAACATTTCAAAGATGTAGAAGATGGAAATAATTAAAAAAGAAAATATTAAACAAACATTAAAATCAAGCTTTTTTTTTATTTATTTATTCTTTTTTAATAAACAATTGGAAAATCTAAACTACACACATGAAGATTTTTCTCTCAAAGTGTTTTTTTTTTTTTGTAATTCTTTAAGCAGAAGAACATTAAAAAAAAAGAAAATAAAAATTAAACCGAATTTGAGGAAAATGCATATAAATTTTGTTTTGTTTGCTCAAATTTCCAAAAACAAAAACATAATTTTTGTTTTTAATTTCCCACACGTTTTTGAAGTGTGAAAAGTTTTTCGGGTCTGGTTTAATTACAAATTCAAAAATCCCCCTTTTAATTGTTGCAAAATTCCGTGGAATTGTTTTTGTTTTGAAAATTTTGTTGTGAAAATTTATGCATTAAATTGGAAAATTTTTATAATTTCAAAGGAAATTGTGTTGCATTAAATTTCAAAATAATAACAAATAAAAACAAACAATAAAATATTATAATTAAAGAAATAAATAGAAACAAAAAAGAAATGAAACAATTGTGAGTCATTGGTCGATCAATAAACTCAAGTCTTTTTAAGGTAATAATCTAAAAACCCTTTGAACTTGCAAATTTTTTAAAGGGTCTTCCATAAGAGAATTCCGAACCTTGACAGTTAATAGCGGCCATATTGTTGAAAAGTATTTAGAGGTCAACAAAGTGACGAATGAAAAATGCCCAAATCAGTTGTGAGCAAAATGTATTAATAAGGTGACCTCAGTACTACAACAATGCAACAAAAGATAACACAACAAGCATTTTCTTGCTAGATTGACACGGCAAATGTCAAAATGCCTTTCCAAAAATGTAAATAAATAAAAAGGAAACCAATAGTCACACCACGAAGAAAATCACTGCGAACAGCTGCGCTATAATGAGGTCAATTTATAACAACATTCTGGTTGTGAGGGCAACTTTCGGAGAACACAATTTTCGTGATCAAAACAAAATTAGCAAAACCGGCAGCCGAAAGAAAGAAACAGATGTAATGCACAACATCTTCTGTCTCATTGAACCTTTGTGTACTTTGTGATATTGTTAAGACTTCATCTTTCAAATGAGCTGTTATTAATTCAGTTTGTTTTGGTAAAGGCGAAGTCAGAGAGTGAGAGAGAGTTATGCTATCTATCCCTTTTTTGTATGTAGGATTTTGTATTATTAATGACCAGGGAAATTAGTAATTTGCTCTTAAAAACGCGTTTTATGCGCATTAAATATGCAGTAAAAACTGAAAAATATACCCTGAAAAATATTAAAAATATGCCCTAAAAAATCAAAAATGTCTCATTTAAAAAAATATTATTGCTTAAGCCCAAATTAGTTTAAAATTCATATTAGAGAAGTCTGCGCCGAAAACTATCAAGATACAGTAGAATCCCGATAATTCGAAATAGCAAGGGACCGGCCATTTCTTACGTATTATAGGGGGTTTAGCGGGGTTTCGATTTAACGGGGTTAAAAAAAATAAATACGAATAATCGGGGTTTTTCAATTTATTTACTAAAAAGATAAAAAAAAAACATAAAAAAACAATTGTTTAATATAAAATACATAAAATTTATTTATGTAACAAACTGATCAAACTGATCTTAAGAAAATAAAATAGTGGTAAACAAAAAATCATTCTTTCCATGTTTCTGTTGTTTTTATTACGAATTATAAGTGGTAGTTAGCAAGCAATTACGATTTATAAGAGGTAAAGAAGATTTTATTTGAAAAAAAATTACGAATTAGCGAGGGGACCAAAATGTATGGAAATTTTACGAATTAACGAGATTTTTCACGGGACCGGCAGTTTATTACGAATTATCGGGAATTACGATTTAACGGGGTACGAATTATCGGGATTTGACTGTATTAACATCCATATGGGTTTTTGTCTTAAAGGGATTTAAGGTACGCTCGCTAAATTGTCAATTAATGTAAACAGTTAAAAGAAAGTTAATGCTATTAAAGGATGGGAGCTTTGGGAAAATGTGAACCGATTCGAAAATAATTTCATATGCGGTAAAATATTTTTGGGATCATTTACATACAGGGTGTTGTGGAAATCGAAAACACAAAACGCAAGAATTTTAAACGTCGTTTTTAAATAAGAATTCTGTAATAAAAGAATTTTATGACAAATATTATACAAATATGTCTCTATTATAGAATTACATAACAGAATTTCATAACAAAAATTATAAAAATTAAGTAGATTATGTGATACCCTACACCACAATATTTAAAAACACATCATGCTTATGTGTCCATGTAAATATGGATTTATCTATGTTTATAAACTATTGTTTAAAACTATTGTTTATAAACTCTCCACTATTGTGGTGTGGGTATAATAAATGTAGATGGCGAAATATAAGCAACACATTGGGTATACAGACACATATTAAAAACAGAAAAGAATTTGGAAAAAAATAATTTTATTTGCGGCGGAAGCTCTTGCAGGCATCTAAAAAAATGAACATGTATCAAAATATGCCTGCGCTATAAAATTAAAAAATGCGGCAAAAATACTCATTAAACTAAATTATGCACAAAAATGCTGCAAACAGTAAAAGATGCAAAAATATGCACTAACAAATCGATGCCAAAATTCATAAAAGACTCCAAAACGGACAAATATATTGTTTGTGCCTTCATTGGTCGCACAGGGAAAAACATGCAATTGCATATTTATGGTTTCCCTATTAATGACAAACTGCATACAAACAAAAATTAATTTCTTAAAAGTTGCAAGCCTCTCTGAAGACTCTGCTAGGGATCGAACCTGGGGTACTTGGTTTTGTAGGCAAGCACTTAAACCACTTTACCACGCCGCTAGCTAGAACTGCATTGTTAGATTTTTAAAAAGTTATTGTCGAAATATTGCGTTTTGGCACCAAAATCACTCTGCACGCCGCTATGACTCGATGATTGGACATTATGCATGAGTAATTTAAATGTATAATCATTTCAAGTGTGATTCGACCCCGCTGACTTCCTTTTGTGGGATTTTCGTAAACAAAAGGTCTTTGCGAATAAACAACATGCCATATAGGGCCATCATAAATCGGTCAAACTCTGTCTGATTTGGGCGCCAGAGTAATAGAATAACTGGACATATTTTATGCATAAAACGGCATCAAAAGGCCTTCTAAGCAAATAAAATATTTCAATAATGTTTCACACATGTCATTTTTTTATTGAAATTTATCAGTAGGAAACGCTTAATGATAGACCCTTTATAAGGTTAATTAAATATTTCTTAGTTAATAGAAACTTTTTGCTTAAATCATAGTAAATTTACATCATTTTGATTTATCAAACTTTCTTCAACGTATTTCTTTACTGAAGCCGGCTGCTTTAAATGAAAACAGTTTTTTTTTCAGAAATTTTTGGCACACGCAGTCGCTTAAATGCGAGACGTTGCTTTCCCAATTTGGCTGTCGCTTTTGTTTATAATTGCTCGCACACTGCGTGTGTGACCTTGAAAATTTGAAAAACTATAAAATAAAATTTAAATCATAAAATTTATATTCGTTTATTGAACGAGTAGATGTTTTAAATATTTTGTTTATTTTTATTAAAAGAATATAATGGAAATGTTCTTTTTTTTTTTTTTTGCTAGATGTCTAGATACATTTGGAAACAGTTGTATCACTTTTATGTTTTAATTTAAAAATTTTAGATTTAAGTAACATTAATCTATTCACAACCATTAGAAGAGGGGAAGGTGTTATGCTTGTGTGCTTAAGTTTGCAACGCTGACCTTCAAACCGAATAAAACAGGGGTCAAATTACAGAATTTCAAATGGAACAAAATTAAAATTTATTTTCGATCGATAGGGAAGCCCGTCAATGGGCCCATGCCTCTTAGCGCACGGACACATTTAAGAATCACTTACTGAGTTGATCTAATGATGAATGAAAATAACATCTCGCAATTTAACATTGTTATTGCTTAAATTGCCCTGCAAATCATAGGACCAGTACAAACACGCGTGTAAAGAGTAGCCCACAAGGGACCAGGACTAGTCCAAAAGTAACCCAAACGTATGGAAAAAACATGGTCTATTTAACATTACGATGTCCTAGAGGAGGACCATATAACTCACCTTTGGACTACTAAGGAGTAGTTTTAAAACTACTCCATGGTACACTCAAGAGGATTAGTTTTGAAGTCGTTTAAAAACGAAAGCATGTCGTTAGAAAACGAAGACATGTCGTCTCACTACAAACACTTGTTAACAATGACATGTTCCATGCTTGCATTACATCGGACCAGTCCATGGAGTAGTCCATTTTCTCAAAATGGATCAGGTGGTCCAATATTATTTGCAGGGTGTTTACTCACCTCAAAACTAAAATTGCTTTTAGATCCGATTCAAACCAGATACTTTTCTCAACTTCTTTTTTTACTTTTTAAAGATTTTGTTTATTCTATTGCATTAAATATTGATTTTGTTGCACAAAAATTCCGCAGAGTAGGGTCATCTGAAAATTCTAGGGTAAATCATAAGGGGAAATTGAACCCTCTTGAGTCAACAGTTTGATATGGAATATCAGCCTTAAATATTACTGTTCGATTTGTTTGAGAATGAAGGCGATAAAGCAGTAAACGTTGGTGCTACCTTAAGCCGCCACATCCCTGCAGATAACGAGACTAGTCCATACATGAATGTAAAGAGTAGTCCATACAGGAGTAGGAGTACTCCAAAACTACTCCAAATATATGGGTAAAAGATGGCCCATTTAACATTACGATGTCCTAGGAGGGGACCATATAACTCACCGAAGTAGTCTCTAAGCTACTCCATGGAGTACTAAAGTGGGTTAGTTTAAAAAGTACTCCACGCTACTACAGTATGGAGTACACTTAAGGGGTAGCTTAAGCATTTTTTTTTAATTTTTTACTAATCGCCGTTTATGGTGTGTAAAAGACTACATTATTGCTATTATTAAATATAATTACTTGGTATTTCCATAAATTTCACAAACTTTCACTTTTAAAAAAACAATTAATAATGGACACCATTAAGGCTACCAATGTGTAATACTGTAAACTATAGAAAAGTATACATCATGCAGTTGTTGGCAGCACTGCATGTTAATTTCTTATAACGTGGTCCATACTACAGTACATTGGACCATGTTGTAAGTAGTCCATTTAAGCCACATGGGACCACGTAGTCCAATATTATCTGTAGGCATTGTTTTAAAGACTTAGCGATTTTAATTTATCACTCCTTTCGCCGTATATATTTGCTCTAATAGTTTTTTCTTTGGCGTTTTTTGAAAGAAACTACGGTGCATAACCCAAGTTAAAAAAAATATTCAAGAAGAGTTTCAAGCGGCAGCTCCAAAAATCTTGGAAAATATTGTCTTATTCTTTATTTGCATATTCGGTTTTCGAACGTAAGCCACCATACAATTACAAAATTTACATTTCAGAACGTTTTATGAATATTTTACATTAGATTTGATTTCAAACATCGTTTACAATCTGAGCAAAAGCATCTCTATTTCTTGCCGCATTTATGAGATTCTCCACATTCTGAGATCTAGTCCATTGTTGTAAATTTTCAAGCCATGACATCTCCTTTCTGCCCCTACTACGTTTTTCAACTTTGGCTTGGAGGATTGTTTGGAGTACCACATATTTAGGGTTCCTCATAAAATGTCCTAAGTAAGCAGTTTTTCGTTATTTAATGTGGGATAAAAGTTCGCGTTCTCGATTCATTCTCCTTAGAGCTTCGCTATTAGATGTATAAGATGTCCAGGGTATTTTTAGTATAACAACAATACTCGTATTGTTGTTATATTATTAAACTGTTTATGGGTTTTAGTCCAAATTTTTAATATTTAATCAGGTTAAAGTTCATTAAATTTAATTTTCATTTGATTATTTTATGAAGAAAGAAATTTTCACAACAAGAAACGAATTAAAATTTTTTGATAATTTTTCATTCCTGACTGACCTGGGAATCGAACCCACGTTCACGGTCAGGTTAATCTGGCATGTTTCGATAGTAACCACACTATCTCCTCAGAGATTTCAACCACAATTCTGTTGTCAAAAAGGTATACAAGCCCAAAATCGATCAAGAACTAGCCCAGTAATAAATAATGCCCCAGACCACTAATGCGCCAATTATTACTTGCCCGAGAAATTCGAGAGAACACGTTAAGGATTTTGGAAATGCAGCCATAGACGACTGCTGACGTCAATAGTCAAATATCAATCCTTAAACCAAATTGTATTTTAACATTTGGTAAATCGAAATTTGCTTTCCTGAATGATTATCCATCTTAATCTTAATTGTAAGGCGGCAAATCCATCTGTGGAGATCGAGTGGTTGCGATCGAAACATGTCATGGTAACCTGCCGGCCAGGGTTCGAGCCCCAGCCACGTCAAGAATGAAAGATTATCAATAACAATTTTAATTAATTTTCATGTTGTGAAATTCCTTTCTTCATAAAAATAATTTAATGAAAATTAAATTTCATGAACTTAAGCCTAATTAAAAAAAAAAAATATTAAAAATTTGGATTAAAAATTTTTAATTATAAATAGAAAAAAATTACAGATTCACTGCTTTATGTATTTTCGGCCATTGCGTCCTCGATTTTACCGTCACTTCTTATGGTAATATACTCACGGTGGCATCTTAGAAGAATTACTTTTACGTGCCAACTACGGACTTGTATTAATTTTTAGATTTGGGGGAAGCAAAGATACTTTTTAACCAAAAAAATGGGGGAAAAACGTCAGTATTTAAACTTCAAATTTATATAACTTTAAAATTTCAAAACGTTTTTACGCAATTCTTCCAAAAAACGAGACAAGTTTAAATTTCATGTCTGCAAAATACTCGGCCAAGGTAGATCGAAAATTGCAAATTTTAGTTTTCAAATTAAGATATTGCGTAAACTTTGAGAGATAAGACTTTGTTAAAATGTGCTAAATTCCCAATCACTACTATTGATAAACTGAAATTTATTGTTGGTGGGATAAGCTTTTTCTATGCGAATCTCACTTTAAGAGCTAAACTTTTCATCTCGCTAAATTTTTTTAAAGAGCTCGACTAGAACATTTCACTGATTCAAAATCGGGTTGAAATTAAGAATTCTGGTTAATTTTTAATTTTTGCAATACCCGAGGTGCCCTTCTGATATGTCTATTGATATGTTGTATTTGTTGCCGTAACGATGCCCCCTACTTATTCCACCATGGTAAACAGCTGTATTTTTGTAACATCTCTGTCTTAAAAATGTTAAAAAAAAAATGAAAAGCACAAAAGAGAATAAAATAAAAGCAAATGAAATTGTTCTTAACCCCCCTGTGTTAAACATGTTTTTGCAATCAAAATGCATTGAAAAATGTCTGGCCAGACTCATGAGTAAGACGAAGGGTTAATTTATGGTTTTTTATATTTTTTTGTGAATTTTACATTTCGAATTTTGTTTTTGTTCTTAATATGCTTTTTTTGTAAATTTTACATTTAGGATTTTGTTTTTGTTCATACATATACATATGAATATATCTTTGTATGTATGTAGGCTATTTTAAACATAAAATACATTTTATTGATTAAATAAACACAACCTAAATGATTGTCGCTAAAATAACGACAAAAAATTGCTTAACGTAACAGCTGATTTTAAACGACAGCGAATATCGTTAAACATTTTACTGAATAGCATATTCGATAAATTTTCGTTCTATTTACTTTAACGATTCGAGTATCGTTGTAAAAGTTAGTAAATCGCACTACTGGTGTCGTATAATTGAGAGTTCTTCTGTAAACAAAAGAAAAACAAACGTGTGTAACGGGGTGGTAAGTAAATAATAATATTATCTCTCTCCCTCTCTCTCTCTCTCTCTCTCTCTCATTAGAAAAACAAGAGGACAGGTGTTTGCTGGTATTTTTTAAGAATTCGGCTCTTTTGTGGAGTTAAAGAAATTTTCTGAATTCAATAAAATAACTGAATATTTCTTTGTTTTCACGGAATACTCAGTTACTTTTATGCCGGTTTATTTATATAAAATAACTGAATATTAATTTGTTTTTACGGAAGATGGAGTTGAATTTTTGACAGTAAAAATTAAATGAGTTTTTCGTTAAAAATAAATAAAAAATAAGTAGACCGGGTTTTAACTGAATTTTCATTTATTTTATAGTACAATATCAGTTAATTTTACATACAGAATATTGTGAGTGTACAAAATTGCATGTGTAGCAAGTTTTTTGGATGCAAACGAACTTTAATGATGTATCAGGTTGTATTCATAAAAATAAAGTTACATTTCGTTACCGGCATAAAATTTTGTTCCAAATTTTCTTGATTTATTATAGTGCACAACTGAAATTGTGCCCTGAACATTGAAATTACGGATGATTTTGGATATGGGCATTTCCTGGCGTCACGAACGTACGTTCGTACGCTTTTGAAGTACAAATAATATAGAAAACAAAACTTTTCCTCGCATTTTTTTCTCGATTCGACAGCATTTGGGTAGCTCTATGTTTAGTGCAAAAGATAGATTTCATCGAGTTTAAGTTTTCATTATAAGAGTTATAAACGTGTGGTCACGAACGTACACAAAATAGAATTCAACTTTGGTTGACAATAGTGAAATGTAAAAATCTCCGCAATGGAACGGACTATTCAAAAGTGATTAATTTATTTTAAAAGTGTATTAATGTAGGTCTCCATCCAGTATTTACAAAATTAAATATCTCTCTTGGTTTTTGTTTAAATGGCGTCTTTACCGGTCGCGAACGTACGGATCGCGAACGTACGATTTTTCCATATGTTTTTTTGTTATTATCACCACGCATTTTCCCATAAATGTCTTCAAATTTCCTTAGCAAAAAAACTTAATACTCCTTTTTACAATTGATTGTAATGGAGAGATTGTGAAGAAAGAGTGAAACATAACATATTTTTTGCATGTAAAATAAGTATATAAAAATGTCTTTAAAAGTAGAAAATACAGAAAAATATAAAATTTTCCAGTTTCCAGCCCAATTTCCTCAAGTAAAACAGCTGAGATATGCTATGAAACCATTCTTTATAAGAACAAAGACTTTTTTATAATAATAAACAATAAAAGACGATGATAATCAACATTTTATTTTTTCATCCTGGTAGACCTTTCTGGTGAAATGCCCATATGAGTTGTTGTCAATTGTTATACTAAGAGGAATAGCTTTATGACAAATCAGCCTGCTTGTAAGGTGGGTGGTCTAAAACAAATTTTAGAACGTTAGCTCTCTGTTTCCTATCTGATTTTAAAATAAACTATAAAAACATTAATTATATACAAACATACTTTCACTTCTAATTTATTTATTTGTATCTTTTTTTAAAATTATTTTCCAATGACATCTTATAGAAACATGTTATCATTTATTCCAAAAAAAATACAAAATAATTTTTTTTTTAAGATTCTTTGATCTTTTTTTAGAAAACGTGTGAGCTAAACTTAACACTGCTTAACAAAGCTATACCGAATACGGTATATAATGAAATAAGTCTATAAGGAGTACTGATATTTGGTTTTAAACATAATGGCCCATAATCATGATCAAAAATCAAATCGACTTTCTCTCAAGAATACTTTAAAACAATTGGGGTCACATTAATAACAACTTTAACGAAATGGAAAAAGGTGGTTTTCAGGAAACTAAATCACAAATTTTATAAGTCTAACTTCCCAGCCAACAAAATAATCCGACGTCGTTCAGATATCGGAGAGCAACGTCGGCAAAAAAGTCGGAATCGTATACGAATTCTGTCAGATTTCTGACCCAAAAATTTATGATGTGGTTGACACGAATTCTGACAGACATGTCGTGGGGAATTATGGTTTTTTTGTCGGCATTTCTGATAGATATCTAACAGGTTTCTAATGAAAAAGGCATGGGCAGTTCTGATGTGTTAGCCGAGATTCTTTTTGCTTTCTAACTGATAAATGAAAGAAGTAATTTTATTGTAAAATATGTAAAAGTACATACATAATTATAAATATTACACGTATGTACGTACTTTTTTGTCTTGAACAAATAAAATAAAATTAAAATTATTTTCAATTGAATGACAATTGTCATTATTTTAAAAAAATAATAAGTCTCGTTTGACAAATTTGAATGAATTCCATCGGAATTCCCTCCGATATATCCATGCGAAATCGATCAGAAATCGGCCAGACAGAGTATATTCGAAGTCTGACAGAAATCTGAACAAAGTCTCTAAGAATGAAGTCAGACATTTGCACGAAATATCTACTTCATGCAAATGTCTGAGTATTTTGCTGTCTGGGTTAATTAACCGAGCAATAGTAACGTAGACCTTCAGCCAGTTGTAGTGAAACAGACCAGAGTCTCTGGCGGAAATCGAACCCGCAACCCCTGCACTGATAGACTAGCTCACTTCCAACAAGCCTACCGGGGCACCCAACTTCTACTTCAGTTTAATGTTACTTTATTTTGTTTAAAAATTTAAAATTTTTTTTAAATTCACAGTAAAAATTCTCATTGTAAAAATATTTCGAAACTGATTCGTTACAGATATAACGAATTTTGTTTATAACGAAATAATTTGTTGTACCCTTTGAGTTCGTCCTAGCTTAATTATGCTGTACTATGTTTTGAGATCCAACAAGTATTTAAAATTAAACAAATTGTTGATTTTTTTAAATAGTGGTCAGCGTTGCCGTTTTGGTTACTTTTAACCAAAATTGGTTACTTTTTTTCTCAATGTGTACTTGTGTACTTTTTTTCCATTTTGGTTACTTTTTTCAACTGGGAAATAACCAATTTTTTATCTTACTTGGGTGTTAGACGATCAAGATTTGCACTTCTTGTTTTAATACCTCTTACCCTTTTACCAATAAACTCATACTTTTTAAAATTAAATCTAATTTGCTATCAGTTTCTCATTCAAGTTGAGTGTTTCAATTTAAGTTCAAGAAAACAGCTAATTACATTTTAACACATCTTTTTGTCTTGATGACATCTTAAAAATAAACTGCTTTCAAATTGCGAGCAGCCTACATCACATCTTTTAATTTTTGTGAATTTCGACAAGCAGTATGTTATAAAACTTGAAAGCAACACCTGATCATGTGGTTAGTCCTACCATTATCCGCTACGCTTTTCTGGACATATATTATTGCAGGGTTTAAAAAACTGCAGTCGAAACCAAAAACTGTCGAACAAAAAACGAAAATTTTTTTACTTGCCAAGTACAACAAACTCTGTACTAATTTTTTTTTCCTTACCCCGACCTTATCGCTGGCGTCTACAAACCGAGAGTTGCGCAAGAGACTTGCGCAAGTAACTTGCCGAGTGTGAAAGAGGTCTTAGCTTTGTTTGAAAGTTTCAAATAAAATAGTGTTTTAAAATTTAAATACATAAATATTTTGGTTACTTTTATTGCATTTGGTTACTTTATTTTTACATTTTGGTTACAAATTTTTTTTGGTCGTGGCAACGCTGATAGCAATCAAAAACACTTCATATTTTTTTGCACGCAACTTGGACTACTGACGCGTATGATTAATTTTTATTTTGTTTAATTAATTATACGTGGGGACAGTGCTGAAAAGTAACTATTTAGTGACTAGATAATATAATTTTTCATCTTCTTTAGCTACAAAGAAAAACAAATTTAGCCATTTTTTATAAACATGAAAAGAGTTTGTTAACTTTGTGCTTTCAAAAATTTTTGTACAGAAAATGTTACAAATGCTTTTATGAATAAGTTAAAAAGTTGAATTTTCCTAAATTCATAGTCGACTTATATGACAACAAAATAAATATTCTATCGATGTCTTAAATTTTTTAGAGTTCAAAACGATTTCCTTATAATTGTCCGCCCTCTTGTTTCCAAGAAAATTATTTTTTACGTTACTGAAAGCGGTCCATGCCCTTTTTTCTTTTGGACTAAGCAGATTTTGAAAGTCTACTTATCAGCAAAAAGCAACTCAAAATATTTAAAGCCACCGCAAAAAAATATTTGCAACTCCACGAAGGCAACTCTGGAAAAGGTTGTCGCATAAGTTTATCTGTGTTCATACGGCTCATGTCTTATTGACATGATTGCTACTTTATAGGCGAGAGGGACGAGGGGAAAAGAAACGAGTACACAGATGCACGTACTGTCTTTACGTTTTGCTTTTTTATTTGTTGTTTAATTTTGTTATTGTTTTCAATATAAAAAAAGTAGTAAGAAAGTATAGTCGGTCAAGCCCGACCATATGATACCCTACATCACAGTATTTAAAAAAAAAACACATCATGCTTATGTGTCTATGTAAATATGGATTTATCTATGTTTATAAACTTTATGAAAATCGGTTTGAAAGTTTGTGAGAGGCAGAAATTGCCCCTATCTCCCCTCGTTGTCCGATTTTTATAAAAATTTATACATTCTGTGTCCATATAGATATGGATCTATATATGTTTTAAATTTCATTAAAATCGGTTTGCTAGTTTCTGAGAGGAAGAAACTTGGTCATACGATTCGGCCCATTTTCCATAGGCTTGGTCCTTGTGCCAATAAGAACCTATGACCCAAATTTTATCAAATTATCTCCAAATTGTGAGCTGTACTTTGCGCACAAGTTTACATGGACAGCCAGCCAGCCAGCCAGCCTGCCAGCCGGGCGGACCTCGTTAGTTCGACTCAGAAAGTGATTCTGAGTAGATCGGTATACTTAAAGGTGGGTCTAGGACCAATATTTTAAGGCGTTACACACATCAGCACAAATGCATAATACCCTCTCCACTATTGTGGTGTGGGTATAAAAAACCACACATGCATACGCACGACTATACAAAATAAAAAACATGTCGTCAACATGACTTGAATCATTTGAATGCCAATTCATGTTAAAAGGAGAAAAAGGAAGGATCTTGTCAATAAGATATGAGCCGTATGAACTCAGACTTTGCAAGGGTTATATCATTGTCTTGTGGCAACCCCTGACAGTTGTGAACAAAATATAAAATTGTATCAAAATTAAAAAAATGTCTTCATAATCCCAAAATTTGTATTTATTTGGTGCATTTCTAATACAACAAGATACATATCTTATAAATTACAGTATTATAATCCGATTGCAGATTTTGCTCATTTTTTACACATTTTACATGTGAGAACAATCTGGCATCTCGATTAACTGGTGTGGGTGTAATCGAAACTTCCCCAAGACGAAAAACCGAGAGATACGTAAATATTTTTTAAGCTATATTTTTAGAATCTGGTTAGTTTGGTCGTGGGTAAAAAATCGTGTCGTACAGTGTTTTATTTTCTTACTTGGGTCGGTTCTGTTCTGAGGCCTCCATATGTTGATGATTTTTTTTAACAAAAAAATCTTGTCTCGTTGTTTTTAAATCCATTTGTTTAACTATTTGTTTTTGGTAACACTGCGCTGCGCACCATTAAGCGTGTTATTGTTATATTTTTATATGTATTAATAGTTTTCTGGGTTATTCACCTTTTTGTAAAAAAAAAATCATGGAAAATTAGATAAATAAACACTATGAAGCAAATAAAGAGAAATTATACTTACACGCGGAGAAAAAATATGGCTGGGCATGGAAACGGTAATTGCACTATGTATGTTTATTGTAACAATGTACATATTGTTGTCGAACACAAAAAAATGTCATTTTTAGTAAATATAAGCAATATTATAGTTACTGTAAACATATCAATGCTTATCCCAGTAATAAATTTGAGTATTGTTGCCAGAAAACTAACTATTTTTCTAACAACTACAAATAATGATAACTTTGAAGCCCTAATAGCAAAAATGATGTAACCAACAACATTTTAGATATTTGTTTCTTGATGAAAATCAATAATTTTTGATCATTTGCATCATTTCTAAAAATCTCTCGGAAGTTCCGTTACGAAATAAGAGCAAAAGGAATTTCAAACGAAATCCTTCTCCTGTATAATTTGATTTTTGTTGGTTACATCGTTTTTGCTATAAAGGCTTGATATTATGCTATTCACGACCATTTCTTGATATTTAATAGCCATGACATGATTACTTTCTATGCATGTAGTCATTGTATGGTTAAGATGCTAACAAAATATCTTTACTCTAATAATATTTTGTTAGCGTCATTTGTAAAATAATTTTGCATCAGTTCGACAATTGAAGCACAGCCGCGAATAACGTTGTAAACGCCACATTTTGCAAAAACTGTTTTTTTGCTGATAATCGTTGACCTTACTCTCTTTCACAGTTTAAACATCAAATCAACCAAAACTATGCACCTGAACGCCTTTAAAATGGCGTACAAAGTGTCAGCCAGTGGAAGAACATTGCAAGTTACTAACAAAATGATGAAACCGAAATGGTTTTGCAGTGCGGAATAATGTTTTAAAAGCCTTTTGCATTAAAGTTTTTATTATCATTATTTTTAATAATAGAAAAAATAATTTTTAAAACAAATAATGCTGGCTGTCAAAAAACGTTCTTTTGCTCTCCTGAAAAATTATTATTTTGTAACTTAAAACGTTATTCGCGGCTGTGCTTCAATTAACAAAAAAAAAAAAAAATATCCATTAAAAATATAAGTTTAAAGATATTAAAAATTGTAAAGTGCCAGAAAATAAAAAAAACTATGCAAAAAAAACTAAAATTTTTTTTATTTCTGTGAAAGTGGTGCTGTATAATAATATGATTACGTCTTAAATTATTATGATTAACATGACAAAAATATGATTAAGGCAAAAATATTATGATGTAATATAACGAATACATTTAGTAATAATATGATTCAATAATAGTCGTAATATTGTAAGTTCAGTCATAAATCTTATCATAATAAGTTGCTCTTAGAATATGTTTACCACAACCATGTTTTTTCGTTGCGTGTTGCGAGAGGGAACTGTGCTAGCATTTACTGTAGTTTTGTTATTCATGAATTTTTTTCAGCGTTTAAAAAACTGCAGTTAATTAGAAAAACTGCCATTTTTTGCACTTCTTCATTTGTCATTGGCCAAAACTTCTGATTCATTATATGTAAACATTCGCTGTCAAAGCCATACTCAAAAACAGAAAAGTTGTACACAAATTTTTCGTTTTTTGTTCGACAGTCTTTGGTTTCGACTGCAGTTTTTTAATGCCGATCGTATTTTTTTTTTTTAATTTAGCAAAACTCATTTTTATACCCTTCACCACAGGTGGAAAAGGGTATAAATAAGTTTTTCAATTCCGTCACCCTACAAAATATATATATATTTTGGGTCCTTATAACAAGTGAAGTTGATTTAAAGATGTCCGTCCGTCCATCCGTATGTCCATTTCATTTCAATGATATTCAAACAACGTTTCTTCAAGGTTCAGTTGTCTAGGGGGTTTGTTAAGGTTAGAAACTGTGAATCTTGGTTTTTTAAAAACAATTTATTTTTTTTTTAATTTTTAAGTTAAAAAAAATATTTACCAGTTTTCGCTTTTTAAATTTAATTTATCACTAGCTGACCCGTCAAAATTTGTTTTGCCATATAACTTATTTCTTTTAGATGTTACAGTGTCTGCATCCCAATTTTAAGAAAACCGGTTGATTAGTTAAGAAGATAATACAAATTATGGGCTATAGTTCCTTACAGATGTTACAATATTTGCCCGCCAAATTTCAAGAAAATCGGTTGATTAGTTAAGAAGACATAGGGAGGGGGATCTTTTACTCCTCTTGTCCTATTTCATGCCCTGTTCTCTTTCAAATGTAACAGTGTCTGCATGCCAAATATTAAGAAACCCGGTTGATTAGTTAAAAAGATATAGGCAGGGGGAGCTTTTACACCTCTTGCTTCACGCCCTAAATAATAAAAACCTAAAGTTTTTCCAGCTGTAACACTATGTGCCTGCGAAATTTCATGAAAATCGGTCGATTAGTTAAGAAGATATTGGTGGGGGGAGCTTTAACCCTTATTGCCCTATTTCACATCTTATTCCCTATTTCCTTTCAGATGTTACAGTGTCTGCATGCCAAATTTTAAGAAACCCGGTTGATTAGATTGAAATATTGGGGAGAGGGAGCTTTTACCCCTGTTACCCTATTTCACGCCCTAAATAATTACAATTTTAGGCTAAAGTTCTTTCCAGATGTTACACTATTTTCCAGCAAAATTTCAAGAAAATCGGTGGATTTGTTAATCAGATATATTACTGGTTACTGAAATAATGGCAAAATTCAGTACTGCATTATTTCAGTAACGTGTAAAAGTTTGCTGAATACTGTAAGTTTTTCAGTAAACAGTAAAAATTTACTGGTAGCTGAAAAAATTGCCATCATTTTTTGAGCGTGTTTTATTAAAACTCGTAAAAAAAGCGCGTATTTCAAAAAAAGGTTACTATTATTATTTATCCGTGTTATATCTAAATCGCGTAAACGAAGTACAGTGTAAATCAAGGGATACCTGTATATGTAAAAATTATTTAGTTTTTGTCTGTATTGCTCTGTATTCTGCTCGCACAATGGTGAAGGGCATTTAAGATTCGGCACAGCACTCTTGCTTGTTTTATTTCAAATTTTTTAAATTTTTCTCAAGAAAAATCTTCAAAATTCGACTTAATTTGTTGAAAATTGTAAAGATAAACAAGTTGGAAAATATTTTTTTAAACTGCTTAGAAAAATTTTACTAGAGATTTAAGTTATTTAATTTAGCCACACTTATTTAAATAATTAAAATTTAGCAACTAAGTTTTTTTTTTTTTAATGTCATTATAACCAAAAAAAGTGCTGAAGCCAATTCCAAACAATACAATACACTTTAATAGTAAAATTTAAAATAAATTAATAGTAAATTATTGCTTTTTTGCACACTTGTGTAGATTTATACAAGTAACGGGGTTTTCAGCAAGAACTTTGTTTGTTAACATGGGTATTAGGGGGGTTACAAGAAATTAATGTTAATATTTACGTTGGGGCAGCCTCCTTATATGAGCCAATAGGATAGACAGTGCAATTGAGAAAGTTTCAGCATTATCGAATGACGTTAACACGTGCCTTATTGAGCAAAATTTAAGGAAAAACAGTGATTTTTCACTAAAATTCGTATTTCTTTGTCTTTATAACCGAAACCGTTCATTCTAGGAGCCTGAGTCGAGTCTTGTTTTATAGGAAATTTTATTCTTATTAATTTTGATTTTGATTGTTTTGTTCCTTATTCCAATAGTTAAAGTGATATTTAGCATTAATTAAGGATTAATTAAGGCTATTGGTATATTTAAGAGGGGTGCACCAAAAGATAGCCCCCCAAAAAAATTTACCATATCTTGTAACGACCCTAATAGCGTGGTTACCAGAAATTAATGCTAATTTTCCGTCGGGGCAACCCCCTTATATGTGCCAATGGGATAGAAAATGCGATTGATGAAGTTTCAGCCCAATCGGATAACTCTAACATGTGTCTCATTGAGCATTTAATAAGAAAAACAGCGATTTTTCACTAAAATCCGTATTTATTTATCTTTATAACCGAAACCATTCTTTCTAGGAACCTGAGTCGAGTCTTGTTTTATAGGAAATTTTATTCTTATTAATTTTGATATTGAAAGTTTTGTTTCTTATACCAATAGATAAAGAGATATTTAGCATTTATTAAGGACAAAAAAATAAAAATTTTAGTGGAAAATCGTATTTCTTTGTCCACCCTAATGGGTATATTGGAATACAATAAGAGTTTTGATATCCTTAAAAAAATTGAGCTTCAAATGAAGCAGGTTTGTAAGGGAGAAATGTAAGAGTTTCGCTTACCATCTCGCTTACGGAAGACATGAATTTTATATGGCGAGTTCCCACTTTGGAGCCATACATTTTCGACAAAAAAGTCGCTTTTTTAGAGTGAAGCTATCAGATTTACACACTTATTTTTTTATTACAGTTATTTTTGATATTCACCCTTACAAACCTGCTTCTAAGTAAGGGAATGCCTTGGCACTTGATATATTATTTTTTCTTTTATAAAACTTAAATATCCATTCATATTTAAATAAAGTTTTTCATATAATTTCATTTTAATTTAACATGAAAAACGAACTTTAAACATAAATTCATATTTAAATAAATTGGTGGAATTGGCCATTAAAGTATTAAAGCTTTATACATTTTTATTTGACTCAGAATAAACATTCGATTAATATTAAAATTTATAAAATAAATATAATAAAATTTATCGATTATGAATACTTTGAACAGGTTATCAACTGTTTCGAAAAAAAATTTTAAAGCGAATGAATTCACACCGAAATGATCCGATTGTTATTTAATTTTGCACAAAATCGTTTTATGTGACTAGAAATCATACTTATTAATTTCGTGAAGATCAGTCCATAATTAACCATAGGCCGGAACACTTTTTAGCTTAACCTTCATAAGGTCTTCAAATTTGCTGACGTTAACGGTCTTCGGGTCAAATTTGACCCAAATAGAATATTTGATATAAAAAACTCACTTTTTTCAATTAAATATGTTTTAAAAGTTGATATATTATTTCTAGATTCAGTATATTTTCTGCATATTCGGTATATGCTATATTTATTGTTAACATTTATTGCGAATAAAAAAGTACATTTAACATAAAGTGGTTGTATGTGTTTTGTGACCAAATTGGCAACGACTTATTTTTGACGTATTTTTGACAGGTGCTGTTCCTGTTCAGCTACTGCATGCACTTTTTTGCTATTTTTCGGGAAAATAAGTTTTTGGCTGCTTGATATGTCGAAGTTTGGCAAAACAGTTTTCGTTCCAGCCATGTCTAGCTGATGTTAATAAAAGTTGCCAAAAGCTTAATATTGTTTTACATATAATTCCTTCTAAAGTAATTTAAATCTCTAGCAATTTTTGTCCCAATTAGTACGATGTAAAACAATTATCTGCAGTCATACTGCGACATTTCAAGCAAACTGTCAAATCAAGAACATTTGTTCATTCAGGGGGCAAATCGCGACATTCGATATCGATCGAAATTGCAATACAATTTACATGGGAATTTCGATCGATATCGAATGTCGCGATTTGCCCCCAGGTTTAGCTCCTATTTATTTGCTTGTATACGGTTGTATATTCCAGGAATAACAAATCAACCCATAGATTTCATAGCTAACGTATCGGCGCAAAATTTGGCGTTCTCTGCGAGTATCCTTGTTGTCAAAGATTTTTGAATTTGTTCAACGGCATGATTGCTCTAAAAATAGATTTTCCTTCCAAAACTTCCCACAAACTGTTTGTGCTTTCATTATTTGCTCTAAACTAATAAATGCGAAATTTTTGTGTCGCCAACTTTAGTCCAAACAATATCAAATACACGTTCACCTTATTGCACATTATTAGTAAACTTTAAAATAACTTATGTCACAGGAGGTGAAAAAAAATAAATAACCACTGAAAATTTCTAATGAAAATTCAAGAATTTTGCCTCAGGTCAAATATGACCCGAAGACCTTAAGTGCAAAAAATTTTATAAATATTTTTTCCGCCAATATTTTTTTTTGAAAACCAAACGAGGTTGTTGGTATTTAAAATTAAATACATGTCATAAAATATAAAAAATATAAGTCGCTTACTCTTAGAAAAATTTTAACTTTTATTACAAAATGGGTCAGATTTGACCCGAAGACCTTATGAAGGTTAATACTGTAATGAATAACGCTATTATAACAGGTGGTCCAATCATATACGATGTGAATTGTTAGTTACACCTTAACGTCAAGATATTTGTCCAACTTAAATCGACATTTCTTTTTTTCAGTGTTTGACAAATTCAGCTTTGGAGAGTTTCACAATTGAGCAGCGCGTTATGATTATTGAAGCCGTTTACCTCAAATCAAATCAAAATGCATTTCGTGCACTTCGTGATTTTTTTTTGGTCAGCATAATCGACCAAATGTGTTTATAATCGGGAGAATTGTAAGCAAATATCAGCAAACCGGGTCTGCAGGAAATGAAATTCACAAAAAGTGACTGGCCGGTGGCCTCAGCGGGCGGTACTTCTTCGAAAATGAGGTCGGCCATGCAGCTACCGTGAATAGTGTTCGCTATTGCGGAATGATAACGTACTTCTTGTACACAGAAAAAATTTTCGAAAAATTTTCACTAATTAAAGCATTAATCTATCTATATAAAATTGTAACGTTACCGACTCACTGACTGATTCATCATCGCATAGCCTAAACGCCTGAAGCTAAATTTGGACCGGAGGTGGGTCTCTTCCCAAATCGATCCAGTAAGGCGGGATTTTTGGAAATTCGAATGTTGCAGGGTAAAAAAAGGGTAAATTCGATAACCTTATATCTCCAAAACTAAAAAATATACAAAAAAAACTGTATTACTTATCGTTGTTCTTTAGAAAAATAAGCGGACAGGTGTCTGGTACTTTTTTGAAATTCGGCTCTTTTAGGGAGAAAACGGCTAAATCCTGAATTTTGGTACTTTTTTGTCACCCCATCTAGCTTTTGAGCCAATAAACCTTGAATTAAAGTTTATACTTCATTCGAAACTTATCAAAAAAATACGAATATGAATTTGGTACTTATTCGAAATTCGAACGTTTAAGGGTTGAAAATAGTAACTATTTTTAGTACTTTTTTCAACAAAACATTTTTCTCCATTCATTGACATATTCGTCCTAAATTATGGGCACCCACTACAATATTGCAATTTTTGATGCTTTAATGTGGGGGGAAAATAGTACCAAAATGAGAAATACGGGAAATTAAATATCTTGTTTCAGCTTTCTGGCTCTACAACTGGTATTTTTTTAATTATCGTTAACATTGGACCTTAAAACATAATATCCAACATGCAATTTCCTGAGTGGATACGAATCTATGAGGGAACTTTTTGGTACTTTTTTGTTCTCTAACTGGTACTTTTCGAATTTTCGTAAGAATTGGACCTAGAAATATAAAATTCAAGTTACAATGTCCTGAGAAAGTAAACGCGTACAACCTGTACATATTTTGGAATAAAACGGGAAATTTACTTTCTTCATTTGCGTTTGTGGTCTTTTCTATACTATTGAACTTAGAAACACAATATTATAGGTTAAATTTGTTAGAACCTAGGAACATAAACTTTGGCATATAAATATGTTTATAAAAGAAAAGGCCCGATAAGCGGGTTAAATGCTAGAATTTAAACAAGTTAAAACCGGGAAAAATAAACTTTGGCATACAAATATGTCCACGAAGAAAAAGGAGACGCTAACGAAGTAGCGGGTTAAATGCTAGTCAAAAATAAAATCAGTTTTAATTAAAAATTTGATCAACTAAATAAAACGTTTAATCAAGGGAATTAAACTATTAATCAAATTAACTAAAAGTTTAATTGATACTATTAATATTTTAATGGTGCAAATTTAATGAATTTTTTTATTAATATCACAATTTTTTATTTTTTTCTCTGTAGCCAGAAATTAAGTATTTGGACCTGGACGATATGTGATTCCAACAGGATGATGCCACGTGCCAAATAGCCAACGAATTAATGCTTTTTTCAAGCGAGAAATTCAACAGCCGTGTTATTTCACGTCTTGGCGATCTTAATTGGCCTTTACGGTCATGTGATTCCGCACCGTTGGACTTCTTTCTTTGGAGATATTTAAAAGAAAAAGTGTACGTCAGTAGGCCAAGAAAAATCCAAGGGCTTAAGGGATAAGATAATTCGGCACATTTACGACATTAAACCTCAATTATGTCTCAGAGTCATTGAAAATATGGACCATCGGATGGAGGTATTTATTTATTTTATTAACAATTAACGTTTAGGTTGAATCACCCTTATTATTACATAATTAAATGTTGTGAAGATCGATCTTAAATTTACTATAGGCCCCATCTAAAGTCCACTCTCTAAAAACACTTTAGAGCACTTTAAAATTGGTCCAACTTAGATTTTTTGATACCAACAATCACTCTAGCGAATTTTGTAATGATCGATCCATGATTTACCATGGGTATAATAAAAATCCCCTCCTGATTATTACAAACATGGGTTGATACCTCATAGATCTTCTGAAAGATTATAACTCTGAAGGATGGTATTAAATATTCGACAGAGCCAAGTACTCCATTTTTTTTTTTTTTTTTTTTTTTTGGAAAAACAAAGTTATTTATGGAAAACCCGTTACTTTGGTATTTTACGATAATTTCAATTTAAAAACTGTATTTTCTTTTTTATTTTGAAATAAAAATAAACAAATAAAACAAACCATTTCACTTCAATAAATTGTAGCATTTATGGCCGTTGTTGCCGTGTTTGTTGGAAGGTAAAAATATCTGTTGCTGGTAACTGAAGAGCTGGGAATTTGTTAAATGAAAAATATTCTGTTTCTACACAAATTAAAAAAAAAAAAAAACATTAAATTTTAAATTGTTTAGCACGAGTATTAGTCAGTTTTAAGGAATTTTTTCTGAAAAACAACAGGTATTATTTAATATTTGTTTTATTTTTACCATTTGCTTATATTATTAAGTATTTATTTATACAAATAAATATATTAAATACTTTTTCAACATTTAATTTTAAAGCTTTTAAATGTTTTTATTTAATTACTTTTTTTTAATTTCTTTTCTTGGCCCACCACAAATTATGCAATTTTTTTCGCTTATGGCCAAAATAATTTTAGTTTATTTATATTAAAATTTTATTTCAACTGAAAGTGATTAATTTTTTATTATTTTTCACACTTTTTTTGTTGTTGTTTATATGTAAATCTTTTTTTTTTTTTTTTATTTATTTAAACAATTTTAACATTTTCGGTGATTTTCTACAACAATTATTGCAGCAGCACGCGACACGTTATTTTTATATTTCCTTCCTTAAAAAACGTATTTTTGTTTCATTTTGTGGGGGAAGAAAGCAACAAACGTTTACAGGCGATCGTTTACTTATAATTGAAAACTGAAAAAATTATTATTAACATTGACACTGAACATTGTTGAACAAAAAAAAAAAAACATCAAAGAAAAAAAAAAAGAATTGAAATAAAGAGGAGTAAGTAAGTTGCTGTATGTTGGTTGGCCCCAACAACCAGTCAAGTGTCTGATTTTATGTGTAAATGAGTGCAAAACAACAACAACAACAACAACAACAACAGCAACAACAAAGTTGTTCATTGCACTCACTCACACGAGAAAGAAACAGAATTGACACCCAGAAAATAAAAATATTCACTTAAACAAGTCTTCTCTTTAATGTAAAGAGACATGATGACGATGATCAGCATTATCATCATCATTATTATGATAAAGACAATAATGTTTACGATCACAAGAATATATTAATAATGAAGAGTATAAATACTACCGGCTTATTGTGGTCGAGAGTTGAATGACAGCCAAGAACTGGCAGCTTAAAGGAACAAATAACAGGGATGGATAAAATAAAAGTTTTGAAAAATGGAATATAATTTTTAGAATCACTTTATTTTTGGATAAAATTAAAAAAAAAATTAAATATTTTAGACCAACTTATGGTCCATTCGGCCCTGGAGGAGTAAAAAGAATCTATATTTACATAAGACTTTCTTTGTTACAAGATTTATAAGCTAAAATAAACATTTTGTTTAATAAAAAATGGTAAAGAAATTTTGCTTATTTTGTTATTTACCATTTGACCTTCTACCAAATATTAAAGTGCCAGCTCTGTTAAGGGAGAATAAACTTCACAGTAATAAATGTCGTCTAAATAAACGATTACAAACGAACTTAAACATGAATACACGTCTGTGTTCGTTATAGCCCCAGGGGAAAAAATTAGTAGAATAAAGGCCTTCTTAAAACCTCCTTTTTGCAGACATATGGCCTGCAAGCCACGTTACAACTTAATTTGTAAATTACACCAAGGCTTTGCCTTCTTGCATTTACTTTGAACGCTTCTAGAAGGCCAAATGTGCTCTTCAAGAATTAAGCTTAAAGCTGGAGATTTTTACCACGCGTTTTATACTTTCTTTGTCTTGTTTTCACGACCCATGCGAAGTAAAAGTAGAAAGTATTATACCGCATGCGTTCGATGGGTATATGCATTCTACGCGTGTGCTGTATAACTTTTCAATACAATACAACTTTAATCTTATTCTACTTTTTTTGACAGATGCATAAGCTCATCAACGCATTGAACACCACGTGGTGTAGAATTCGAGTCTTATCTCAGCAACATTATTGTTGCTAAAAATGAGAAGTGAGTGAATTAATAACGGTTAATGTTGAATATTAAAAAAATAAAAATTATGAGCAAAGGCTCAGTTAGCCGGGAGTAACAGTAACCTTACCGTAAAAAAGTAAGACCAATCTATTTCTTACAGATTGAGACGTTACATCTTACTGCTAACTATAATCGTTCTAATTGCTTTACATTAAACAAAATGAAGCAGCTGATTTGCAACTTTATTGTTACTCCCGGCTAACTGAGCCTTAAAGGTTTCTTAAGAATGCGTTGGTAGCCCTTCTTAAAGGCCTGAAAAGGTAAAGCGCTTGCAATTTTAGCCGCTAGTACAATAATGCATGGGCTAACACATACATATCTAAGCACACATCTAAATACAATATCGTAGTCAGGGATGGCAAAGTAAATAGAACTAAAGTTTTTGTTTTGGCTCATTTCGATCTTTAAATAATAATAATAATAGTGCAATAATGGGCTATAAAATTTTATGAATTTTCAAGAACTTGTATGAAAATATTTATTTAGTGACACCTCAGTCCTTTACTAAAGAGGAAGGTTAATATACATATGTACATATTTGGGGAACATTTACCGTGATGTCTGGTGTACTTGTATAATGAGGGAAAGTATTTTGAAAAATAAAGGTAAATCCCTCCGATAGCTAAATATCTTGACATCATTAATTTAAACAATAGTCTGTGCTTTACAGAGAAAGTTATAGAGTGCCAAAAAGGGCTGAAACATCTACTAGATCTACACTTTATCGTACCAACATAATTGTAGGCCGACAAATTCTGCAGAAATAACAAGTAGCACAACATTATACAAAAATATGGTCATACGTCGTCGGAGCTATTAAAATGACAACAACATCAGCATTAATCTTGGACAAAGGAAATTTTCAAGATACCGTTAGGTTAGGTTCCACTGGGAGCCGTTATCAAGCACAGCTCACGTGGGTCCATTGATTAGTTCAGGTCGTGTTACCATATTACATCGTCTGTTACCATATTACATCGTCACCCGGTGGATTCAATAAAGGATTGAATCCTGTTCAAATCAGTATCAGAAACACAGGTTTTGTCCCCAAGGAGTTGCTAAGTGGCTGAGTTTAAATGCAGTTTGCATCAGTGTTCAAAAATAAACAGTACATTATTTAACGTTCGGCTCAAACACCTAGGAACGATATCCATTTGTTTAGTGATTGTGTAGACATACACAACCTTTAATACCGTTCGTAACTATTTTCAAGAAAGAACCGAACATTATATAATGTTCGGTTCTTCCTTAAAAAAACAGAACAATTGTAGTGAAACTGTAGACAAACATTATATTTTAATGTTATATAATGTTGTTTTCGTGTGTGTATTTTGTTTTTGTAAAAATGTTTTTTTTTACCAGCCAAAAGGGACGAACATTAATGAGCCGAACCGAACACATTGAAGTTTTTGGATTTTCAAAAAAAACCGAACGGAATTAAATGTTCACATCTTTTGTTGAGTTTGATAAAAACAGATACATATATTTTTGTGTTCGAAAGATGACTAACAGGGAAACGTTATTTTTGTTAATGATTTTCTACACAAACACTATTAGCGTTTGTGTTTTCCACAAATCTACCGAACCGAACATTAAAATACGATATTTAGTGTTTATTGTCGAACACTGCTTTGCATAAATGTTCTCCATTATTACAACAAAATATACTATAACAATTTTTTTTAAGAACACTTTGATTGCCAACCTTGGTATGCCTGTAAGTTATATACAACAATAAAAAAACAAGAAATTTATTTTGCCAAATAAAAAGACAAACTTAATGCATTAAAGCCATTTTTTGTTTGTTTTTTCCTTCTTGACAAAGTAAAATTACATTTTGTTTACAAAAATGAAAGAATAGAAAAAAAGGAAAACATGTAAAGAGTGAAAGAGCGTTTGTATTAATAATCCAAAGAATTGCAAAGAGACAGAGACCTTCGTTTTATTAACATGTTTTTGTTTTACACTGTAACATGGCTGTAAAATTTACAGCCATGTTACAATGCTACAAAAACATTTACCTTAAATATGTAAGAAGAACACACAGCAACACTCATACTTAATGTATATCCATAATATATTATATATTATAAACATATATATTATATATGTACATAATCTGGTTATAAAAAACTGCAGTTTTCTCTATACAAGCAGAGTATATAAGTAAGCCAGGCATGGAAAATTCACAGCTATTGTAAAATATTTTAGCACCTACATATGTATTTTAATAGACGAAGAAAATTCCTTTTATAAAAGAATCATGAATTTCGAAAAGGGCTCAGGTAAAACTTTCAGAAATTGAGTTTTTTTTTTGCTCTTTTTGGAGGTACACATAAAGACCGATATAGTGTGAGAATGAAAACCCTTCATATATCCTTAATTTGATATGTTTGGTTTAGTTAGCAATGGAAAAACACATTGCATTCAAAATTTTTACAGTAAAAGGTAAGTTTTGAAAATGTGGTAAATTTTTTATGAAATTTTGTTTTGTTTTTTTTTTTTTTTTTGATTTTGCCATTATTAAAAAAATCTGAATATCGAACACCATCTTAGGAGGTGAATCCTGAATATTTGTGTGTTTCAATAAAGGCATTCAGTAAAGATACCATTTTGCTACTAAAACCACAAAAATTCATAAATAATTTTCAAAAAGGGCTCAACTCCGAAAACTGTAATGAACATTTTCTCCTTCATATTTCAACTATTCCCCTTATCGTGAAAAATTTTTTCCCGTGAACAATTTTTCACGTTATTATTCTCCTTTGAATTACAATTTTTCATGGGAGTTGTTCATGATCGCAAATTTGTGAAATGGGGAAAAATTACGAGGGAAAAATTATTCACGATAGGGGTGATTATTATGTTTAAATGTTTTATAATTATGAACAAAGAACAAATTTTAGCAACGACAGAACCGCGAACAGTTTGTGTGTGTATTGTGTTTTAAAGAGCCGAACCGAACGCAATGAAGTTTGTGGATTTAAAAAAAAACGAATTAAATGTTCTCATCTTTTGTTGAGTTTGATAAAAACAGTATTATTTTTGTGTTCGAAAGATGGCTAACAGGGAAAAGTTATTTTTTTATTGATTTTCTTCACAAACACTTTTAGCGCTTGCGTTTCCCACAAATCTACCGAACCGAACACTAAGGAGCGATAGTAAGTGTTTTTTTTTTATAACACTGATTATAACATAAACAGAGGCTTTTAATTTTAGGTAAAAAATCTTATTCATTGTCAAATGGCTTAAGAGATATTTAGTTTTTGTATCTTCTAAGCTATTTGTATTTTTGTACCTGAGCTCTTTTCGAAATTCATGCTTTATTTTGTACTGTACATAACGAAGAGGATCTTTTGTGCAGAAAACTCATGAATCATTTATGTTAATGCTTTTTAATAAATTGAAGGAAATATTTTACAACTTATTTAAGACTTTAATATTTTCATTGATTTTTTATTGAAATACTTAATTTTTAACGGCGGAAAGACGAAGTTGGTGAAATTAATCTCGGGGAGGTCAAAAGACTTAAATCAAATAATTTAGATGGTTTGGAGTTTGACATGTATCAGAACTTGTTAGGTACATTGATTTAAATAAACAAAAAAATGATCAAATAGTTTTGTTGTCAAGGAAGTTTCTTGATGAGACGAATCCTACAGAGCTGCTGAGGGATTTGTCTTT
The DNA here is from genome assembly GCA_930367215.1 of Pollenia angustigena. Lineage (NCBI taxonomy): Eukaryota > Metazoa > Arthropoda > Insecta > Diptera > Polleniidae > Pollenia > Pollenia angustigena. The sequence goes on along the minus strand of OV884056.1, from coordinate 92,973,011 downwards.
TGGCGCTAATGACTACCATAATGCTTATAATTAAAATCGATGAATGATAATCTGTGATGACGTCTGAATTTGGAGGAAACATTAGGTACTCCATCTGCATCTACAACCAAATGCTTAAAACGTCAGATTAATCATCATTAGATTAAAACAACCTTCACCTTCTAAGACTATCTTAACTGTTATCCTGTACTAAAAAAATTAAACGCATGGGGTATTTGTGTGTCAGCTTTGCCCAATATAGGAAGTCCATTTATTCTAGTTTCGAAATAATTTTTACACAAATAACACTACGTGACAATTTTTTGACCAAATGAATTTGACACCTAATCTTTGTGTATAATTTTTCGCTGAATCCGAATATGAAATCACAATTTTCAAAAGTAGAACAGCTTTTGAGATATTCCAAAATAACCGTTATTTGTGTTATCAAAAAAGATGATGTGACAGATATGCAAATATCCAGATCGGTGCAAAAATGACAAAGTTACAGAAGAATAATTGAATTAACCCACAACAAATAAATATACAAAGCTACATTTTTAGTAGCAATAAATATTAAAAATTGCTTGAAACTATTGAATTTCTATGTGGGTTTAATTTACTAAATCTTCTGTAGCTTTGTCATTTTTATACCAATCTTTGTCTTGTTGGGCGCAAATTGTTCATATTAAAATAATCTAATGTCGCATGCAATGAAACATTAGGATTTTTAAATCATTTGTTTAAAAAAATAACTTGAAAAGAGCAAAATTTAACAAAATCATAAAATTTTTAATGAAGCTTGAACTTTAGTCCCTGTAACTCTGTCATTTCTTGACTAATCTTCACAAGCAATCCATGGTTATTTTAGAAATTTTATTACCTTTCACTTAAAATAAAGAAATACATAATCCGTTTAAAATTTTGAAGATATTTGCATTTGAGTCACATCACCTTTTTGAAAAAAAACACAAATAACGGTTATTTTGGAATATCTCAAAAATTTTTATAAATGAGTAGAAGTAATGGGCAATTTTTACCCATATTTTCAAAAGCTCAACTTTTTTGCAAAAGTGCAATTGATCTAAGATTTTAATCCAGTGATAACCAAGCCTCGAACTAACCAAGCCCCGAACGCACGCACACAAAGATATCATGAACTTGTATGCGGTCGCAGAGACTGATGATAGTCTGATGTTTTGAAACGAACAAAGCTGTTGTATACATGTGAATTGCCGACCGTGTCTGTGTGAAAAATACGATTATTGACTGACTCGCGAGCCTATGGAGTGGCTATCACTGTTTTAATCTTTTTCTTGCAAAATTGAAAATGTGTAAATTTTGAGTTGACTCCATATAATGGAAACAGTGTGATTGTTGAGTCTTGAACTTGAATCTTACGTATATTTATTGTGTCACTATTTCATAAATTTTTAGTTCTTAACATGCTTACAACTACAATTAATGTTGGGACAATTCCAACTATTTGTAGTGGCGAATGTAAGAAAAGATAAACACAATTTATTGTTGGAGTGCTTACAAATTCGTTGGCGTTTCTAAAAAGTTTTTGTGAGAATGGTCACTGATGATCTGGCCTAAGCAACCAGTGAAATGGAAACTATCTTATCCACCAATATTAAATTTCAGTGTTTTTATCTAGAATTAAAATTGGGAATTAAGCACGACAAACAAAATCTTAATTAAAATAAAAATTTTACAAATTATATTCTAACTTAATTAACCTGGCAATAGAACCCAGTAAAAACTTTTTCTACAAAATAATGTGTTGAGTAATTAGAAAAACATGAAGGCACTACTTACAATTCTACTGAAAGAACCAATGAATTTTACAAGGGATGTCCCAAAATGAACGCATTTTAAAGTAAGTCATTATTTTTTTACTTAAATACATCCAGAAAAAAGAAGTTATAGAAGTTGTTATAGCTGTAGTTATAGAAGAAAGCTACTAAATAATGAGTTAAAGAAGCTATTCATTTTGAAAAAGTAAGCGAAGTTTTTACTGGGTAATGTACACTTTCACACAATAGTAATGTACACAAGCCTATCGGGTCACCCAGTGTCAGCGTTTTAAATTTTTTTGTATTCGGAAAATAAAATTTTGGTAGGTATTTGGTAGGATTTCCAAATCGCAACTCTCCATCCCTGTTGTTAGCACAACAGATTGTTTTGTTATTGTTTTTTTTTTTTTTTTTTATTATTAAGATGACACCGAACAAGACCGTGGCAAAATTTATATTGATTTATAGAAGATTTCGTGGTATTCTTGTTTTTAACCCATTTAGGTCAGAAATGAAGGAAAAGGATGTACATTTTCTTAAATGTAGCTTGAATTTAATGCTACATAAGCCCATGCATGATACATTTGCAGATTAATGTTTGTAGGTCAGCAAGGATTTAATCAAGATTTCGGTGAATACGAAAGCGTTTCGTAGTGTTAATTTGGATATGGACAGCGAATATAAGTGTGAAATTAAAATAGCGGAAATATGTATAAAATTTGTTAGCTTCTTAAATGGAATTTTCCTTTCGACTTTTTTTAGTAAACAAGCCTTACCTCGAATTTCTTAAGCCAAAGTCTTATTTACATTCATGCTTTTTAACACTCTTTCAAAACAAATTTCAAGGGATTTTCCCTAACACACCGTCTTGACGAAACATTGTTATGTGTGTACAAGAAAAAAACGTTGGCAGAATTTACGACATACAATTGTTCATGTTTTTTAATGTAGGGAAAACGTGTAGCATGACATCCCATATAAAACCCGACATTAATAATTAAAGTGGAGTTTATTTTATGGAAACATCAATGACTATATTAGACATTATGGTGAGAACAAATGTTAAAACAACTTTGTGTTAACAACAACAACAAAACATCTACAATAGCATTATTCTTGATCTTAATTCATGTGTGCACATAAAATTGTTTGTTGTTTGAACATAGCGATAGCTCGTCAAGACGAGGTGGGGTTTTGATCATGTATTTTATATTTGTAAACGACTTACCTAGCATTTACACATGCCACTGCCAGTTCGAAAAACTCAATACACTCACACTTTTTTACTAATACACTCATATTTTTCGCAATGGCAGCTCCAGTGGCAGCAAAAATTGCATGCGAGTGGAAATTTGGCACTTGCATGCCACTAAATGTCAAAACGATAAGCAATGTTACCCTGTTAAAAATTTAATTCACATTTACTGGATTGTTGTCAAATTGTTATTGAAGTTTTAACAAAATAAAGAATTATTATGATTAATTTTTTAAAAACGCGCATAAATAAAAGCAAGTTTGTTAATAATAGAGCATTGATATCGTTAAAATAATGCTAATATAAATAAATGAAAAAATTTCCCCAAAAATGTGCCACTATGATTAACTCGGTAACTCTTTTTCGTTTTCTGGTACTTTTTTTTTTAATTCTACGACATTTTGGAAATGAACTCGCAGTGGCATGTGTAATCACAAAAGTTAATGGCATGAGATTCGACTATTTCGAACAAATTTTCTTTTATAATATGTATACAACAGTGGCATGCCACTACTTGCATGTGTAAAGGTAGGGTTACTTTAGCATTAGATTGAATTGCTTATTTTTTTATTCATTTTCATTTAACTGTCATTTGTGCCAGATATAGACAAAATTGCGAACTGACTTTTCGATACTTTGGCGGGCTATGTTGGTCATTTATTTACCGATTTTGAAGCAAATACTTAACTTCTTTGCAGGACATCAAAAAAACGTTAAACTTGTCGTTTACTTTCTGCTTGACAATAAAATGATGTATTAAAGTTTGACGTACCTGCAAAAAAAGAGAACAATTGTTAATTATGTATTGACAAAAAAGCAATAAAAATGTTATTTAAAATTAAAAACAAATAGAATGTGAGAATTATTTCTTTATTATTATTATATTTACTATTTTTATTTTTAAAATGTGTTCAATGAATCAAACTTCAATTTATAAAGCTTTCTTGCAATAGTCATTTTCCTTTAATAGTTCACATACTTTTTGCTTAAGCCAACCTTTGGTTAACATTGAAGCTTAAGATATGAACATATAATTAGGAATGATTCTTATGACATAGATATCATCAAACACTTTTCCCCAACGTTTGATAAACCCAGGGACACCTTTCGCCTTGTTTACAGTCGTTAAAACACAGAGTATAATCAAGTAATACACCTACATCGGGGAAAGAATACACTCTTTCAAGTTGATGCTTACTGAGTGTATAGCTGCAATGTACTGTTGTACTCTTGTCTGTTTAGCTCAGATCCATCAAATGTATATCACACCATAAGCTAAAACTGTCTAAATTATTTTGGAGTAAGGAATACATAGTTGAGCTTTTGTAGCTATGGTTTTTTATTTATATAAATTGAACATGCGAGTTTTTTTAAAAAAAAAAAAAAAATTCTCGATTAAATGTTTATTTTTGCATTTAACAGAATAATAAAGCCAGCACATATATGGCAACATCGATTCAGCAGCTAAAAATATCCTGGCTGTTGTACCAAAGAACGGAAAATGTGAATGTATAAGAGGTTACACCTTTAGAAAATGCTAAGTTTGAGGAAGGGGCAAAGCGCATCGTACAGGAATTTCCATTTCTTGCATCTGTTATTTATTTACAAACGACAAGTTCCATTTTATGAGTAGCGGAGAGGAAAGGTACATATTATGCGTTTGTGCTGATCTATGTATTGGTGTTAAGAAAAGCTTTAAGTATACCTATTGACCCATAATCACTCTCTGAGTCGATCTAACGATGTCCGTCCGTCCGTACAGCTGGCTGGTTGTCTGCCCATTTAAACGTGTATGCCGGCTACAGGTCGCAATTTTGACGATAATTTTATGAGATTTGGTACACACGTCTGAATTGTCATTAGGACAAAGTCTATTGATAATGGTGTGACTAGGTCCATAATTTCACATAGCGCCTAAACACACTTCTTTCCGTAATAGTCTTTGCGCTTAAAAACTCTCTTAATGTTTTTTTTTTTAATCGGTCTATATTTTACCATGACTCCCGTACAAATACGACTCCCAAAAATAGATTAAAATTTAATAACTTCCTTATAAATGTTGTAATTGATACAAAATATGGCAATGATAACATTTATAAAAGCTTCTTTGCAAAAAAAAAGTTTGTACTGGTAGGTCCAGAATCGCATTTAAGCGAACAAAGCTCATGTAGACGTTGATATCTAAATAAACTTTGGAATAAAGAACTTTTACATGAATTTTAACCTCATAACATCGAGTCATTGCCGCAAAAAAAAACTTAAGCGACAAAAACAAAATTTTACAGGAGAAGGTTTTTTTATTTTATTTCATAAACATTTTGAATGAAGTTTGTCGCTTAAGATAAAATTGTTTTTGTAATAAAATCGTAACGGTACTACATGTGACCATGATATTTTAGGGGGAGATGCAAGTGTTGCCAATACAGTCATTTATTAAAATAACGAAAATTTAAAATGATGTAAGATTATAAGTGTTGATTGACCTTTTTTTATTACTCTAAATAGTTTATATAGTTTCCTATATGCAGGCTTTCAAGGGCATTAATTTAATGTAAATAAAAGATTATTTATTTCATTATCAATAAAATCCGACGTTTCGTTGGTATTCTTTCCAACTGCTTCAGGGCTTGAGTTTTTATTAAAATCTGGCAAAATGATATTCCTTAAGCTTTTTTTGCTGTAAGGTCTTAACATGCCCCAGGGCAGATTTATGTCAATTGTTAACCCCCTCCTAGGACATCCCAATGTTAAAGTGATAAGTCCCGTTCATATTAAGAACCTGTCCATACCACTTAAGAACTATCACGTGACATGTTTGGTGTTGGTTCCCTTTCCCCTAGGGAAATTTCGTATTGCCGGGTCCATGATGGCCCATATGATATGGTACACGAAAAATTGTCGTAGATACTGGGTTGTAGGGTATCAAAAGGTTTGGCTGGACCGATTATTTTTTACCGGTTTTTTGATTGCTTTTACAAATACACATTTTCTAAATTAAAAACAAAAGTTCATTGGTTTTTATTTATTAATAAAATAAAATCTACAGTTAATTATTTAATCGCTTAAAACTGTGTGGGCGATGCCACATGAAATTCAATCCTTAACTTTAATAAAAAATTTTAATAAATAAACAAGTCTAAATTAAGAAAAAAATAGCCAACATTAACTCCACTTGTCTCGATCGTTAACTAAAAATTAATTTAAATAAAATTTATTTAATATTTTTTTTTTAAATTAAAAACTAAAAATCCTTTTTTAGAATTCAAAAGATTAATAATCATAAATTTTTATTTCTGCAATAAATTTTTTGACATTAAAAATTTATTTTGTTTTGAGTTTCTTGCTGTAGATGACCTGTAATGAAATTTATTTGTTTAAAAATGATAAATTAATTTTATTTGTTTTTTTTTTTTTTAATTTACGATCCAGTGTGCCTTGTGTCGTTCAGTTCAAGTGTCCATGCGTTTGGTAACTTTGTAAGGCAAAAATTTATTTTAATTTATTATTCTTTTTTTTATTTTATTTTATTAAAAGAATTATTTATGCTTTTTTGCATTTGTACTCGTACTTTATTTATTATTATTTTTTATTATTGTGGTAATAACAATAAGTCTTTGTTGTAACAATAGAATATTGTATTTTTTTGCCATTTTTTTAAAATTTATTTCAAAATTATTTTGATTTAAGGGGCCTACTTTGGCAAGCAACTGAGAAAAAAACGCACACCTGTTTCAGTGCAAAATGACGTGAGAACGAAATTTTTAAAAAGTTTAACATAAATTTTGGTTGAAAATTATTAAATTTAATATAAAGAAATAAATAAAATTAGCTCATGTATTTTCACAATAAATGAATCTACATATTGATGATGCCTTAGCGTCAGAATTGTGACATCAATACTATTACAAATGACATCAATGAGACAAAAAGTGACATCAATTTAATGACAAACGTCATCACAATATTTTGTCATATTTTATGCGAAATGTATGTTATGAATATTGTGACATCAATTCGGTACCACATTTTTTGTATTTTTAATATTGTTTTCACATTTAAAAAGAAAAAAAAGACGCAAAAATTCCCATTTTCTATTTTCTTAAATAATTTATTTAAATACATCAAGTTGTCAAATATAAAATGGCTACGAAAACCATATCGGGGATGCTACTGGTGTCTTGTAATTGATAGTTTTTCTGAAAACAAAGTGCAGAATACAACAAAAGTAAAACAAACTGGTGTAACGGGAAAATAAATAAGAATATTCTCTCACTTTAACTTAAGCCAATCCCAATGACCTAATGAGTCCTTTCTCCGATGTCACTGAGTCATCGCTCTGATGACATTTTTTATTAAACTGACTCCGATTTGTCATTTATGTGATGCCGATGTGTCATCCCTTTGATGACATAATTTCACCTGATGGCAATTTAGTCAAGTGATGTTTAGGCTGTCATCGCTCTGATGACAGTTTTTATTAAACTGACTCCGATTGGTCATTTATGTGATGCCGATGTGTCATCCCTTTGATGACATAATTTCACCTGATGACAATTTGGTCAAGTGATGTTAATTAAGGCTGACATCGCAATGATGAAAAAAGTCTTGGGGTCCAAAACGACGACACTTGTCATAGGACTAATATCAAAATACATCAGCGTTATGACACCATTTCTATCAGTGTAGGTCTGAATTAAATAAGGATAAGTGCAGAAAGGGCACAACTTCAAAGCATTAATTTTGAGTAAATCCACATAAACAGTGAAGGTAATAATAATAAATGTAAGCTTTATGTTCTTGGCTCGTAGAGCGAAGAACAGACTTTAGTTTGAAGTTATCTAAGATGAAACCTTTTACACTGGTTACTTAGACAGTACTCAAATAAGGTACATCAAGTAAATGTTAGTAGCACCCTTTCTGCCCTTGGTGATTAAATTTGATTCAAATATTTAATAAAAAACAACGTTTATTAAACGAACATTCTTAAATTTAACTAACCCTCGTATTCATAAACGATTGTTAAATTAAACAAACCTTTATTAAGGAAATTTTTCATAGAAAATTTGTTTTGCAAACCTTTATTGAACTTAAAGTAGACTTTTAGTTTGAGTTTCAAATATTTCAACATAAGACTTTGTCTGTGTGTCCCACTTTAAATGGGAGTAGCTGTATGAAAACTTAAATTGAATTTGTATCATTCTCCCTTGACAATTCCTTATACGGCAGCATTAATATAATTACCAAAAATAAAAAAAAATTAAGTACCGCTTACTTGATTAATGACTGATTATTAAAAAATCGTTTCAAAACAACCGTTTAAATTCATTTTAAAACCAAAAAAAAAAAATTGTAAAAGAGAACGTTTAACGGTTTTAGTTGTATGCAAATTTCGTTGCAAACCCATAAATAAATACAAACACTTGAAATGCATTTTAAAAACCCCAAAACTTTAGTTAATGTGCCTGAAGTCTTCATGTGAATCAAACAAATGATCGTGGACTTACATACATCCATGCACAAATACATATGTATCTGTAATCATGCCTGAAAAATTAACTTGTTTTTTAAGCCATAAAATATTCCAGCATGCTATCAACTACACACAGAGAGAAATCAATGTAAATTCGTTCAAAACAAGGTTGATTTTTCAGTAGTGATTTTGCTTAATTGTTGTTTCATGTTATTTGAACATGATTTTACAATAACTTGCTAACAACATTTTTATCTTTTAAAATAACTATAATTCATGTTAATTTAACATTGCAGTAAAGTTAAAGCAAAATGTCATTTATATTGAAATAACAATCCGAATCACGTTGAATGAAAGTTATTTAAAATTGAAACAACATGAATTTCATGTTGAATCAAATTGGTTGGGGTGTGTTATAACAGTGTGAAGACAACATAAGCATTTATTTAAGAATAATTTAAAACACTTACCCCTGTTACACATGTTTCAATTATTTTGTATCTCCTTTGTTAACAGAAGCATCAGCAGAATGGCCCGATATGGTTTTCGTCATCGTTCTACTTTGAAAACTTTATGTACTATTTAACTTAATAATTTATATTAAAAGAATACGGGAATTGTCTTCTTTTAATAACATATTAATAATATAAAAATAAAAAAATGTACATACTTAAGTATGTATGCATGTTAATTTAACAAGAAAAACTTTTGATTTTAATATAAAACAGGTTTTTATGGATTCAATATTGAACAATGTTGTTTTAACACTGAAAAATATTAAATAATCGTGATTAAATGTTATTTTTATATTTTTCATCTAAAATTAATATGAAATAATTATCAATTTAAATAAAGGGCATACTTTTGCAGAAATTTGCCATGATTCTCAATCAACTTTTCGCCATGTTATTTTAACATTGGTATTTTTTTCTGTGTGTACAACAACAACGGCAACAGTAACAGCAACATCAACAAATGTTAACAATATTCCAAAAAATCGCAAAAAAAATTGCACTCAGCTACAGCTTTTTGCAAGTTGCAACCAAGAAAATATTTCTTAACAAACTGGTTTTATTCTTTTCAAATCTGGCCGATAAAAGAAAAAAGTTACAATAAACCCAAAATTTAGCACAAACCCAAAAAAGTACCAATAGCAACAACAAAATTCTATAAATAACAAGAATTTTTGTCCTAAAAAAGCCGTTATGTTTAACATCAATAAATCATTTGAACAAAAGAAAGAAAAGGCGAATTGCAAGAAAAGCAAGACAAAAAAAAATACATCAAGAATGTTGGCATGAGACATATACAAATTTTTTTTTTTTTTGATAACGAAAAAAACTTAAAAAGTCCCTTAAATGGTCACCAAAAAGCACTGCAGTTCGCAATATAAATTATGAGCTTGACTGGGGAAAAAGGGGACGACAAACAGTTATTTTGAATATAAGAGCCTCCAAAATCAGAAACAGGGCACTGCTTTGGTCTCCCTTCTTAAATTGTAACGAGTTGATTATTTCAAAAGTGTTAAAGCTGTTGGTCCATTGCATGCTTTTCATACTTTGTTTGCATTCAAGGCCTTAAGTTACACATAAAATTTTTTACGCGGAATTATCTAAAATAAAAATAGTGGCGTGTCATAAAAGGAAGTACATTAAAAGCTAGACTGACTAAGTTTGAGAAGAAGAAGAAGTTTAGACATATGGGGGAAGGATCCGAGATGGCAGAAGTAGCGCCCAGAATTCGATGTCTGATTAAAAAGTCACCATAAGCAACAAAAAAAAAAAAAAAAAGCCATTGGCAAGCCATGAACAACGATGTGCGATATGATAAGATCAGACTGCGCTATATATACAAAACAAAATGCGCTGCATAAGGGGGCGTGGCAAAAAAAATGTCTGCTTTAGAAACGAGGCCGACCTGCTCTACGATACAGTCATATGACAATGAAAAACGTTAGAAACGTAAAGTCAAAGGCGAATTCACTTTTCCGGTGGTGTTGAAAACACAGATCAGCTACTTTTTTCTCACTAAGTAAGATATATTTTTAATGCTGTGCTTGTTGTAGTATTGCCACCACCGTTTACATGAATTCGCCTTGTTAAAAACTGTCGACCGGCAAGTCGATAGTTAGTGGGCCGCTTAGTCCTTGTTCATATTATAAAACATTTGCTGTGAAACATTTAGGTTTTACGATGAAAGGGGGCAAACGAATGAAAATGTATTCTTTGTTCTTATTTAGAGAAGGAAGAAGAAAGAGGGAAGGCATACAAAATACTTAAGTGCTGCAAGAGAAAAATTTCATTCTACGAACACGAATGCAGCTTCAAAAGAGAATTGAAGAAAGTTTTTGCAGTTCGCTTTAGCTGTCGATCGACATCGTGGGCCAGGCTGTTAGAGTGAGGGTCTCTTATTTACTAATAGATATTTCAATGTATTGCATTAACTAAAAAAACAGAAATTCCGCAATTAAATGATATTTAAGGAAGGCTATACCCTTTTCTAATCTGCGCAGTCGTTTTAGAAACAAATTTTTTTTGCCAAAAAAAGAATTATTTTTTAACAAAATTTCGAAATTTTTGTTATATAAAAAATCAGATAAAATGGGAAAATGCAGCTACGCCTCTGATTTTTACTACAACTTTGCTGCATGCATTTTATTCACAAAAGACGAAACTATTTTTAATTTAAGAATTTCATGCGAGCCCGCCTAAGGGGAAGAGATAAAGAGCAAGTATGTTTTGAAAATATGTTGAGGCCGATTCAATGGCAGTTATGGGAATTTTTCATAAAAAAATTTCTAGTCTGTATTGAAAATTTTGTATGGAAGCCCCGTAAAGGAATGAAGATAGGGGGTAGGTATGTTAGAAATAACTAATGGAGACAAATGTTCGTCATACATTCGACCCATCTAGAAGCATCCAACGTGCAGCTTAATTCCCAGCTTTAAATCAGAATGGTCCGTCGCTCATAGCCCCATAAGCTTATCTACTAATCTTTCTTTCTTGTTGCAAAAGAGCATTTAAAAATCATAATTTTCCGTAAAGTTAGGTTAAAAGCGAACAAGATCCAATAAATTAAAACTAAAAATTGTAATTTTTCCTTTCATAAGTCCAACTTTAGCTAGTAAGACTATAAAAGCAATTTAATATTGCTTTAAATGTTTCCAGAGTGCTTATTTATTTTGCTTTCAACGAACAAACGGGTACTTAACAAAATTAAAGAACAGTGACAAATCTAACGTATATATTCTTGCCATGATACAGGATACTCAAAACTTAACCTAAAATTAAATTTTGTTTAAAAACTTGTTAATGATTGTTAAAAATATATCTCAAATATCACTGGTAAAAGTAAAAAGAACCGCAGAGCAGGATGTTGAGTCAACACAAATCTCTTTAATAGCTGTGAGTTCTAATAATGCTACTGATCCAAGTCTTAGCCGATTCTCAAACCTTTATTTAACCTCCCTTAAACTTAATAAGAATTCTGTAATTCTGTTTAAGAACCCAACTTCTGTAAGAAGCCCACTACAAAAGGACAATACAGTTAGGATAGCTGTAGAAAAGATTTCCACTACTGACACTTGCCCTAGGGCCTCCTCCTTGGTGAATCTTAAACACAGGATAACAAGCAACTGCCCCACAAGTACGAGCGCAACTAACACAGTCAAGTAGCAATTTTTGTGCAAAGTCCGGCAAGATTATAGAGTCGCCCCTTAGTAAGAAGCTGGAGCTATCTAACCTCCGCTGCTTTTTTAAACTGCTAGCACCATCTCTTGACTAGCAACAGCACCTTGGGATTGTGCTCCTTCAGCCGAAACTCTCTCATCAGCCCTTAAGTTCGATTTTTAGGATATCCCTTCCCGCGAATTTGGGTAGTAAATCACAATCACCAAGTGATCCCCGAAAGTATTTTTTCAACGGAAAATTTGAACTTTCGCAACGACAATTTTTCTGAAAGAGAAAGCGTTTCCCACAAGAATCATACTAATGGACAGCGTTCAAGAAACTGCAATCAAAGTAAAAATTTCTTCCGCTTCTTCATTTGTCGTTGGCCAAAAAAAAAACTGTTGCTTTTACTTGTGATACGTTAAATGTAAACAGTCGCTGTCAAACCAGCTCAAAAAGCGAAAAGTTTTACACAAATTTTAGTTTTTTGTTTCGACTACAGTTTTTTAAGCCATGCCAACGGAGGCCTAAGCCAATAGTAAGTCCGGTGCCATGCAAACTGCGGCTTCTGACTTTCGTGGTACCAGATGGGATCACTTGTCAGCCGCAATCGCAAAGGATTATGAAAACCACCTGAGATCTGACGGTTTTTAATTTTGGCCGAATTGCAGGTATTGGCTTCATCTGATATCACCGAAGGATGTTACACCAAAAGATAAAATATCCTTTAGAAGATCCCTATTAGCCCCCGCGGGGAGTAAAGTAAGGACAGTTATATAATAATGGATAATTTGGAACTAAAAAATTAGCAGTTAAAAAAAAAATTTTGAAAGTGACCACTTTCTGTAATACCAAGGCCTAGTTAAGTATATTTTTGATTTTCTGAATTCAGTTGTAGTTAGTAATTTCACAAGGGATAATAAGGGAGCAAACAAATTAGCTAAAAGGAAAATTATCCGAAAATTGTTTTAGCACTAACAACTTACCGTTATACCAAGGAACAGTAAAGTGTCATGGATGGTTTTTTCCGTTTAGTAGCAATCAAATACTAATCTGAAAGTTTTCAAACAACTACATTCAAATGTGCTACTTGGAGTCAAATTTTAATTTTTAAAATCTTTTTGAAATAGTCCTAATTCTTCAATTTTCTAGAACTATTCTTCGGTTAACATTGAAGCTTTAGACATGTTCATATACCCTGGAATAAATCTTAACACTACTAGAATACCTCGTTATTTCAATAAAAGTTTATAAAAAAGAAAGAATAATTCCCATACTCTATTTGCTATTAAACAACATTTAAATACTTTAAAAAATTCAAGGAAAATTAAACTAAAACCAACAAAGTTAAACCACACTGTGCTTTAGTTTTTCTCATCGCTTTTTAAGTTAATGGCTTTTTGTATGGCATCTGACAAGTGCATTGAACATATAAAAAAGTTTTTTATTGGGGAGTTTTTTTTTCCAATAATTTTTGTCCTTCCTATTGTCTGTAAATATATTTTTTTTTTCAATGGCAAAAATACTGCAAATTTTATTTCATTTATAAAATTAAGAAACACATTTCAATTTCATTTAAGAAATAAAAGTTAAAAAATAAGCGAAAAAAAAAACTTTATTGTAGTTTAATTTATGGTGAGGAAAAAGTATTGACCACATGATACTTTTAAAGTGGCGTAAAATTTATAAGAGTGTATAAGAAAAAAATAGGAACTTAAATATCCACGACACGCCTTTAAATCAATAAATTTTCTTAGAGACTTTTAAACAAGGAGGATCTGGGGACATAAATTCACAAGAATTTCTTATTGATTTTAATAGATTCATTGCTGCATAAATGAAGTCTCCAATACAAAATGATAAACGTTTTAAATGAATACTTAAAGAAAAAAAGGAACATAAATTTCACATAAATCATATTGACACTTCTTTGAAAAGTAAAAGTCTTTTTACTTTAAGAAAAATAAAAATTTTAAAGAAAGAATAACAAAAATTTAATATTAGTAAAGTTGCAGACTTAAAGGTTTTAGAGAAGTTATTTACTTTAGAAGGCCTTTTAACTTTTACTTGCACGGAAATGATTAAATTACTTATCTAAGTTTTACCAATCCAATAATTATTCCAAAGGGATTCTCTTATTCGCTCAAAGATTTCATCGTCTCAGGCTGCACTGTTCTTTTCATGGTCGTTTAAGGGCGCTTCATTTACGGGAGCCTTGCTGGTTCTTTTTAAAGCTTTATGAGCGATTTTGGTTATTGGAGATTTTTAGCGTGTGACTTATCCGGCCATATTTACGTTTAAGAATTTCCTTTTTAAACGCGTGTTGTTTAGTCAAGCGCAAATAGTGGCCGTTGGCGAAAGTGCGGCGCCTCCATATACAAAGTATGCCATACAGACACCTGGGGGTCTACTCCCTATTGCGATGTGAAAACAATTTCGATGCGAAAGCTAAATGCCAACTTGGTACTCTCTATCACTTTCGCAAAATTTTCTGAAAATGAAGCGATAGTGGCAATAAAAATTAAAGATGGCTTTACATGGATAGATGGATTTACAGTAATGAAATGCCAAAGTGTGTTAAAAATATTTAAAATTGGAAAATTTAAATAAATTGAAGTGATGATTTACGAAAAGAAAAAAAATTAAAAGATGCGAAAGGCACATGCGCAAACGTATTAAAGAGTACCGATCGCTAGATTCGCTACAATTTTCTTTCACATCGCAATAGAGAGTAGCGCCCCTGCTTATTAAAGCTATCACCTTCGTGACATGCCAGGTTTTGCAACCATATAACAACACCGTCTTAGCACATAAGTAAATCACCCCTATCGTGAATTAAAATTCCTTGGGAGTTTTTTCCCTTTTCCCATTTTTACTATTGAATTAACATAGGAAAAATGGAAAAAGGGAAAAAACTCCCAAGGAATTTTTATTCGCGATAGGGGTGAATATGTTTCTATTACATTCATAGCTTTTCTAGTTTGATTTAGTGTAGCAAATAATATGCGTAATTTTCAAATTATATTTTCTACATTTGCTGCCCAGGTACTCCAGTTTTTTGCCGCCGTCAATGGCAGAGTTATTTATGCTCAGTGGCGTGCTACCGCTAGTGTTACTCATCAGAACCTTCGTTCTTTATGTTTGTTTATTTGTAAATAGGACTTTATCGTCAGCGTACGCCAATTCGCCGAGCTTATGATTTAGATGACAGGATATTCCCATTGCAGTATAATATCAAGGACTGTAAGAAATGGTATGGGCGATAGGCCATAACCTTGTTTCACTCCACTTGGCTCACTTGGAATTCCGTCGTGGAGTACACGATTAATTGCTCTTTCGTATGCATGTTCCAGAATATTCATTTTTATCACTGGTATTCCTCTCGATCTTAATGTTCCCAAGCATTGTACCGACGTAGTGTATAATTTATTTATTTTTTAATCAATATATGGGCAATTCCATGTCAAAACGACCAGAGAGGGGCACGACCCCTTTCGATTTTAATGAAATTTGGTGAGCTGGTTCCTTTTATCTTAAGGAACGTACATATATAAATGAAAAACAATTTTTTTTTTTCAAAAGTTATGTCATATTCAAAATGTCATAATTTCGCCGAATTAGCCGATTGTGTTGATTTTGATTGTTCAACATCTCGAAAACTAATTGACATACGAAGACGATTTTAATTTAATTTTAAAGAGAATACTTGGGGCTACAAGCCATACATATATTGAAAAAAAAGTAGGGTCAAATATATGACCAACCCCACTTTATTATTTATTGGCGAATTTTAAACGAAATATGTACCAGAATGTATAATATAAAAAAAAAAATAAACAAAAGAGACTTTCAATAAAGTAAAAGCCAGAAAATACCATTTTGTCATTGATGCCACAATAAAAATAGAATTTATTGTATATTTATTTATTTATAGTAATGACACTAATATAATTGGAAGATCTAGAATGAAATACAATAATAAACAGCTTGTATGTTGATTTTTAGTTCCATGTATTTCTTAATAGGAAATTTTTACATCTTCGTAAGTTGACGAAAGATGTTTAAGTTGGTTGCCATTTACGGGTTCTTGATTTCGCCGTCGACTAGGGCCGCCATGATAGGTTCCCACAATAATCTCAAACACACACATAAGTAGAGCCTTCCAAAACGGTTAAGGATTGAAAACATCATAGGCTCATTATAGAAAGAAAAAAAATATTCATTTGTTATTTATGAAAAACGTTTGGCGAAATACTTTGTATAGTAAAAAATATGCTGCAATGTTTTCTTTTGCGGCGAGGAGCGCAATTCCTTTAAACCTAAAGCTCAAGTTACAAACCAAAATTGAAATGGTTAGTATGGTATTTTAATGTTGTTTTGGTAATACAGAGGTGATGGTAATTAGGGATGAAACGATTCGAGTAAATACAAGTAAATATTCGATACTTTTATATTAGTACCAAGTATTTTTGATATTTAGCAACCGAGTAACAAGTAGTATCGGTCAAAAAATACTCGGTATCGGTCAAAAGTAATCGTTTCACTTTGGTATTGAAATTATTTTAAAGTGAGGCAGTTTTGATTATTTTCCAAAACTGAGCAGCAGTAACGGTATCAATTCGAGTGGGAAAGAACCCAACCAATTGTAGGGGGATGTAAGAAAAGATAAACTCACTGTTTATTGTTGGTGTTTTGTTTAAGCTTTGATATTGTTACAGGTAAGACTTAGAGTGTTTATAACTCTTATTCGCTTAAGGTTTTATCTGTTTAATATTTTTGGCTTTTCTAAAATCTTTGGAAAAGGTTTCCTGATGAGCTGGTGTAAGCAACCGGCGAAATGCGCATAGAGGCTTGCTTTCCCTCAACAATAAATTTCAGTGTATTTATCAAATATGAAAAACTGGGAATTTAGAACGTCATACGAAGATCGTATTAATAATAAACTTTGTATTCCCGAAAATAACTTTGGTATCAAAAAACAGTTTAACCAGTAAATACCTCTACCAGTTATTGTGTTTAGCAAGTACATCGAGGAATGCACTTCTTTATAAATGTAAAAATCACCGTTTTCACGCGAATTTTTTCAAACGTCACACCACGAAGAAAAACACTGCAATCAGCTGCGTAAATACTACCACCTTATAAGATCACAACTGAGTAGTTTTATGTCTCTCTCTCTCTCTTTTTCCAGCATTTCGTTTTTGTCCACATTTAGGTATACGATATCCAAAAACAACACAAATGTATTGAAATAAACAGAACGAATTGACAACTTTCAAGACCACTTGGTAATTTTCATAGTAATAGAAGTAATTTTCTCTAAGTAACTCGTGTTGTGCATGTTACTTGTGTTGTCTCATGCAGTGCGTGTGAATGATTTGAAATCTGCGGCGCACATCACAACGCACGTAGTACTAGTTATATGTGTTGGCATGTTGTGTGCAACCTCTTGAAAACCCAAATTTGATTTTCATGTTGATTTGTGTAGGCCTCTAGTATGTTACTAAGAAGATCTCACATCTCGCGATAGCGAACGCCATTCACAGTTTGGTCGTACTTCTTCGAAAATGAGGTTGGCCAATTATTTTTGAAAAAGTACGGCCAGATGACACTGCCAGCCGCAAAACAAACTGGGCGAGCAAGCACATATGTTTTCCCATTTCCTACAGACCCGGTTTGCTGAAATTTGCGCACAATTCTCCCGATTGTGGGAACATTTGGTCGATTATGCTGATCAAAAAATCACGAAATGCATTTTGATTGAACGCCCATTTTCGTCACAGGCTTCAACAATTTTAACGCGTTGCTCAATTGTGTACCTCTCCATGGTTGAATTAGTCAAACACTGAAACAAAGATATGTCAAATTAAGTTGCGCAATAAACTTGACGTTATCTGACTCACAATTAACATCGTAGATTATGGTTTTATAACCCTTTATTATATATATGTTGTTGTTATCCAGAGCGTTCTGTAAAATTTTTTTTTCCTAAGATAAAGTAGATTTTTCGAAAAGGAAATTGGTACTAGGTGGAAACTAAAAGTGGTCTCAATTTGTATCCTTTTCGTTTTGCACAAAAATACTAATGGGTCGTAGCTCTTATTGTATTATATAGTACTTAAACCAGTGTTCGAAAATAGACACTAAATATCGTTTCTTAATGTTCGGTTCGGTAGATTTGTGGAAAACACAAACGCTAATAGTGTTTTTATCAAACTCAACAAAAGATGTGAACGTTTAATTCCGTTCGGTTTTTATTGAAAATCCACAAACTTCAATGTGTTCGGTTCGTCTTATTAATGTTCGTCCCTTTTGGCTGGTAAAAAAACCAAAAATTTTTTACAAAAACAAAATACACACACGAAAAAAACATTATAGAACATTAAAATATAATGTTTGTCTACAGTATCACCACAATTGTTCTGTTTTTTAACGAAGAACCGATACTTTATGCATCGAGTAAAAGTATCGATACCTAAGAGGTATCGTTTCATCCCTGATGGTAATACAGTTTTGTTATGGTTATGTCACGACATTTGGACCTTAAGTTACCAAAATTTAGTAAAATTTCTACAAATATTAAAGCACTAAGCACTCGTCCATGTTATGAAACATTTTCTGTTAAACATGGTTAAAGGGGAAAGACGAATAGATAATTGTACTTTGTTCTTTTCACACGGAAGCTTTTAAGCCCATAAAATCAAAGTTTCAAAAAAAAAAATAGTAATAAATTTTATATTTTATCACAAAACAACAATTCGTTTCATTAATTTCCATCATAAATGTCAATTAGTTTGTAGTGCAAGGAAGATAAAAAAAAAACAAACTCTATCAGATACACGATCAAGAATTTACAATCAATAAAATTAGAAATGCTTTTTAAATACATAAACTTTATAAATATATTTGTTTTTAAATAAATAAAACTATACAAAAGTTTATTAATCTTAATTTATTGTCTTGATCATGTAAATTATGAGTTTTTAAACGGTTTATGAAACTAAAATGCAAACAATTTTTTTAACATAACACTGGTGTTAATGGGCCTCCTCCTGTGCGTTCATTTAGGCGACTCCAACCCCTTCACTAATCAAGCCATGCCAAGCCAGTACCCCAGCTCGTTAGAGTGATAGATAATTGCAATTTTTTTCCTAGACAATAAATTTTTCCATCTATCAGACAATGTTTTTATGAAAAAAAAAAACTCGTACTCATAAATTGGGTGACTTGTTGCTGCTGTTAGTTGTCTTGTTTATTTGACAAGTGTTTTAAATTGTTAATTTTTCTATAGACTGTCTTTTTTTTAAATGTTGTTTTACATTTTAATCATATTTTTTAGAGCAAAATTTATAGAAAACTTTTATTTATAATTAATTTTTTTTTTCACATAAAAAAAGCAGACGATTTTCAGACGATAAAAATGTGTAATAAAAATTTATCGTTTCCTTATTAAGATTAAGTTGTTTTCACATGTATTACATGGGGGATTAAGCTGTAGACATTTATTATTTCTAAAAAAATTAAAAAATATGGATGTACATATGAAGTATAACGCAATATGTATATAACGCAATACTAGGGGTATTCACTATAATTGGATTTTTATTATGTTTTTGTGTTTGGTTGGGGGAACGGGCATGACTTTCGCTTTTTAAAGATTAGGGATGTAATAGAATTATTATTTGAAAATGTAAATTCAATGGCCATAGAAGTTTACGGATCTCTGGAATTCTACATCAATGAATGAACTACATCATCAAGAATGGGGTGGGTGGATAAGTATTGTTCCATTTTTGGTGTTGTTGGAAAACCTTGAAAATATTAGTCTAAGATGACAAACAACTTGGCAAGGCGTACACAGAAAGAAAAACACTCGGGATAAATTAATGGAGCGATTACGGATGGCAACACAAATTCAGTTCAATTGCTTGCAACGAAACCAAGCAACTCCGCTTATGTTGTATTACATAACATTTTTTTTTTATATTTTAACATAAGCGTTGCCTGATTTCTCTTCGTCCCGGCATCTTAAACACTCCTAAAAACGCCTACTTTCGAAAACCAATTCCGTAATTTCTTAAAATATTATATATAAATACGGGAACAATTTTTTTGACTTTGATTTTTAAGTATCTTTTCGTCCACCGATTTTAATGAAATTTATATCGTTTTAAAGGTATTTTTGTGTAGATTTTCAGGATTAAATGGTTTAAAAAGCGTTTTAAATTTGCTTGCAAACACACGAAAATACATGTATAAATAGTGGTTGAGTTTTTTGTTATTCTCCTAAAATGCATTTTACGTGATCTATGATGTTCTCCTAAAATGTTTTTGTTTTCATTTTGCACTTGCAAACACACATGTATAATTATGACAGGGTTACCGTAAGACATTTTGAAAAATAAAGTCGCGCAAAAACGTCGTTTAAGTAAATTAAAGTCGAAAACTTTTAAATGGCTTTTAACGAAGATCTGTGTTTCTATTTTTTACTTTGATAACATTTCATTACGGGTATATGCACAGTATATTTTTTTTCTAAATTTTTGAAAAGCGTTTAAGTTTAGCTTGCGGACCTACGTAAGATTGATAAATAGTGCATTTTGCTGTTCTCTTAAAATGTGTACGTTTTCATTGTATAACGCACAGGTTCTCTCAAAAGTAAATGTCGAATTGCGGCCTAGTGATCATAATCTTCTTAAAACAAGTAAAAAAAGATGGAAGTTTTCGATTATAGTGGCACTCTGAGAATAAAATTACAAAGTGAGAGTCCTTTTCTCATATAACTTATGAAAGTTTGTAGTAGGCACTACACCCACTGTTGCCAGAAGTGCAGATTTCTCTGCATTTTGCAGATTTTTTCGTTGCCAAAATAGCAAAGTGAGATTTGCAGATTTTTGCTGTCAAATTGCAGGTTTTTTAAATTAATTGTGTAGACATCACTTTTCTTTATTTTCCTTTTCGTTTATTCATACATATGTATATATATATGTACATACATACACTTTTGGAAATATATATGTGAAATTAAAAGTTTTGACTCAAGACTTTTATTCCCAAAAATTTGCCTTTTTATTCAAAAAATATTTGTTTTGTCATATTCATCAGCTAATGTGGAACGAATATTTAGCCAAGTAAATATTAATAAAACAAAGCAAAGAAATCGTTTAGATAAAGAATCGCTTGAAGGAATTTTGTACACAAAAGACTTTCTTAAATTAAATAAATCAAATTGTTTTAATACTCCGATACAAAATAAAATTTTACGGCAAATGACTTCTGAAATTTACAATAAATAAATGCATAAATTATTTTAAATACGATATATGAACAATGTATTTGGATATACATTTTTATGTTTTATGTAAAAAATTATAAATATTCAGGTATGTGATTAAAATTGATCGATTTCAAAACGATGGTTTTTAAAAGTTGTGATGAATTGCGACCAATTTTTAATTTCATTTCTGAATAAGTCTTTATTTTTTGTTCAAAAATTTATCTAACAAGAATATACAAAGAAAGTAAGAAAAAAATTTATTATAAATAATTTTTAAAAGATACAGAAAACGATGTTATCGGATTTAAATCGTTTTATTTTAAAAATAGTTTTCCATCAAATACCTGATCGTTTATATACTTATATAATGTTTTTCTTTTGTATATACTAAATTTTTATTTTAACGTACCAAAATGTTAAATACACCTTTTATTTGTTGTATGAATTCGAAAATAAGAAAAATCAATCCCAAAATAAAGTATTTTAATTTCCCAGATTTTTTGCAGATTTTTACATTTTTTTTTGCAGATTTTCGAGATTTTTTGACCCAATTTTGAAGACTTTTTGGATACATTTTCTGGCAACAGTGACTACACCTTTTTTGTAGAAACAACAAAAAAAAGAACAAAACAAGAAAAAAACATACTTTTTTCTTGCTTAAAAAGTAAAATAAAAAACACGAGTTAATTTTTTATATTATTAAGTAAAATACATTACATTTTTACAATAAAAACCATGTCAAGCATGATGCTGGTGTTTTATAATTGAGAGTTATTCTGTTAACAAAGGAGGCAATACAATAAAAGCGAAAAAAGCAGGTGTGAAATGAGTTAGTAAATTAATTATAATAATATTCTCCTTCTGTCTATGATTCGATGGGGTAAGAGTTTTAGGTTAGAATCAATCTAGTTTCACTTTCGGATTATTTCAAGTACGAATTCGGGAGCAAATCAACTTTATAATACTTGAATAAAGCGGATTTTAAAATTGATTCATTTTAATTTTTACTTAAATCAATCTAATTTTCGGGTTATTTAAAGTACGAATTCGAGATTAAATATGCATAATTTAAGTATTCCGCACTTGAATAGTTCGTACTTGAATCAATCCTTCTGTACTTGATTCAAAAAAATCCGTGCTTACCGTACAATTCATACCACTTGATTTAAGTACACACCGAAAAATCTCCAACATTTTTCACCAATAATCAAGTGAATTAAACGTTATTTGCTACTATTAATTTGTTTACTGGTCTAAATTTAATTAATTTTTTAATTAATATCACAAATTTTTGAATTAAAATAAATTTGGATGGATTGACTTTTCTTTTCAGTGTATTAACGTATCAGCGATTTTAACAGTTATTTTTATGTTGCCCTATATTATTCAATAAGTCGCAAAAGGTTTTTAATTTAAATATGGCGCAACTATTATTAAAAACAAAACCTATAAAGCAAAACCATATCGTTCATTGTTGCCCACAGATTTCACAGTATGTTTCACTTTTTTTCGTTGTGCAATAAAAATCAAAAGGCCACCTTCGAATATCACATACACATTGGCGATATACTGTACAATAAAAAAAATTGAGTTTTTGAAGCACTTGAGAGAAAAAGCGCAAAATCGAGCGCTTCAAAAAGAGAGCTCTTATGCAGCAGTACATGATAAAGAATTATATATACAAAAAAGCTGATATTTTAGTGCTGAAAACGAAGAAGGTTTTAAAGGTTAAAAAAGTAAAAGCAAAATATTAATGAATATATTTTATAGTTAGCCATTAAAAAAGCACTTTAGGAGTGTTTTTTTTGCATGTTAAAAGAAGCGCTTATTGTCAGCAGAAAATAGTCCTCCAAGCCGGAAATCCCAAAACTAAAATCAAGAATCCCATTAGCAGGTTTGAAGCGATTTGAGGTATGAATTCAAACATAAAACCTGCTCCTTTTGTAGCACATTTTTTAACTTGGTTAACATTTTGTTTTAAGTTATATTATACAATTTGCCGACTATCGAAAAGGTTAACAACCAGGTTTACAATATTCTTCAAATCTTTTTAGGAGATGAAGATGTGAAGAGTGGACTATATTTTAATGAGGTATTGATCTTTTTGGGCATTCCAAAGAGATCCGTTCAGTTAACGTTTCCCAATTGAGTTAGTGAAGTTGCCTGTACAATCTTCGTTAAATCTTCTTAATAAATTGAGATGTGAAAGGTGGACCCTTTTTAATGCATAATAAACCTTTTCGGGTATTATAAAGTGATCCGTTTAGTTAACGGTTTATATTGACTCAGTGTTGATGCCTGTATAGCCTTAATTAAACTTTGCTAATTTAAACAAAACACAATCATATTTTTAAAATTATATGGCGATAAATTCCATTAAAAGTGGCTAGAAGACTAATTGGCTAAATTAACTCCTCATAGTTAGTCTCCTATCGTTGCTATTTATTGCTTAATTTTGGTGTAAAATGGTAAATTTATTTTTTTTTATCAGATTTCTTTGTCTGTAATTATAGATAAATAATATACCTGGGGTTTTTTTTAAGAAAATAAAATGATTTGCGAAAAATTACTACTGTATTAACTGGTTGCTACTTGGATTATTAACTACTACTTGTTGTAATACAATAAATTATGTTATTAAGTGTTTGTAAAAGATTATGTAAACTTCTGGTAAATAAAATATTAAAATTTATTTTTTACGCTTAATTAAGATTAATGAAACAGGAAAATTAATAATATTGGAAAAAAAAGATAATTGGAACAAAATAATAAAGCAAAGAAAACTATATTCAATATCAATATAACAGGCTTTAGTTGATTGATAATTTGATAATTAATAAAGTTTACAGTGAATTTCAGAAGGCTGCTAAATATGGGATCTGAGGTTAATAATTGACCGTAAACCACAAAACTGCATGACATTTTTCTGGTCACTAAGTTGGAAGAAATTTGAACACAATAAATATATCTGCTACGGTTTTAGGCGTATTAAATTAATTTACCAGAGTGGGCTTTATATGGGGCCTATAGTAAATTATGGACCGATCATCATGAAATTTATAAGTGTGATTTCTAGTCCTATAAAACTGTGAAGTATTCAATTTTATTCTGAAAGCATAATTTATTACGGTTTTAGGCGTACTAAGCTGTTTTCCGAGAGTAGGGTTTATATGGGGCCTAGAGTAAATTATAGACCGATCTTCACGAAATTTAACAGTCTTATTTTGAGTCCTATGAAACTGCGACGTACCAAATTTTGTTATGATAGCATTATTTTTTACGGTTTTAGGCGTACTAAACTGTTTTCCGGGAGCAGGGTTTATATGGGGCCTAGGGTAAATTATAGACCGATCTTCACGAAATTTTACAGTGTGATTTCCAGTCGAATAAGACTTACTTCTGCCAATTCTTATATCATTCCGTGGATTGTTTCACCCTTTATGTTAGTTTTTGTAACAAAATTATAAATTTTTTTGGTTTGTCGTTCCAAATTTTGATACATACCTCTGATCCTACTGAACCGATTTTGTTGGATTTCAATCCCAAACTGTTTACGATAACTACAAGCAATTTGACACTAAGTTTGTTTATTTCTTTTGAGTTTTTCGAAAGTGAGCGTGTTTTCAACAGACGGACAGACTCTCAGCCAGACCGAAGGACATGTCTAAATCGACTTAGAATTACTCAAGGAGCCAGAATATATGAACTTTATGAGGTCTAAGATGAATAATAAAAAAGTTTCACACGGAATGACAAACTTAGTATACTTTCTTCACAACTAATAGTGGTGGTGGGTATAAAAATATAAACTAAACAGGAACTTTTGCTTTTTTTTACTTTTTAAACATGAAAATAATGTATGTTTTTCTTCTTGTTCCGTTAGTTTTGTTCGCAAGTCGTTTTTTACCAACTTGTTTAGTATCGTTGTAGTTTCTACAACAAACTTTGACAAGCACAAGCGTATGCAAGCATAAAGAATGCAATGCTGAGAGATGAGACGAAAAAGTTATATGAGATTAAAACGCTCACTTTGTAATTTTGCTCAGTTCAATCATTTTTTTATTTGGTGTAAGAATTTGATACTTATTTTTAGAAATTCCGGGATTGGTTTTTGAATGTAATCCCATTTAGGATTCCACTGCAGCATAGGACGCCTAACTGAGCAACCTAAATAAGAGCGGAAGCGTTTTTTGTATGTCAAAACTTCTCATTTGCATATAATTTATACGAAACAAACCATTAGAATGCGAATTAGAAACCACCCGGCTGATAAATCTTATTTGACAGATCGCTATGTCGGTTTGTTTTATTGAAATTGTATTTAAATAAAATTTTCATGTTTAAAAAAACGCTTGCCGCTTTTGTTTAGGTTGTTCAGTAAGCGATTCGTTGACACTGTTGATTTCAGAAAATTGGGTTGCTGGCCCTCTTTTCCTTGATTGGTGATAGAGCTGATATCTGTTTGACTCATCTCATGTAGCAGTCATGCTTCAGCAAACATTAAAAAATTGCTTTCCTACTTGCCTGAGGCGTCATCAAATACTTTTATTATTCAGTCTACATAAATTTGCCTTCTAATGCAAACTGTGAGCGATAGCTCGAACACCATTGCCCTGGAACTACATGGTAAATGATTGGAAGTAGTAAGCTGTTGGACAGTTAGGCAGAGGAAAACCCGGCTTATAAAGCTCACCAAATATTGAGTCTTTTTTAATGTAATGGTGTCTCGACAATTGAGTATATCATCGCTTTAAACGCAGCAATTGTGTTTCTTTGCAGAGCCATTTAACAGAAAGTTTATTCAAATGGAATTAAACAATTATGGGGTTTTCTTTTCTAAAATATGTGAAATTTTATTTAAAAAAATGCAATTTGGTGTCTGTTTCTTGAAAATGTTGCTCCCGAAAAGGGTGAGTTTTTAAGAATAAAGCAAGCCACCCTTTTCGGGAGCAAAATTTTTAAGAAACAGACACCAAATTGCATTTTTTTTTTTAAATAAAATGTCACATTTTTTTGTAGAAAAGAAAACACCATTAGTTTCAGGGGTAGGATCGATCAATCCCGATCTATACTTTATTATTTGATTTTATTATTTCTTTATAAAAACAGTCTCTTTCTTAAAGTGATTTACATATGTATGTTTTTAACATATATTTTTTGTTTGTTTCTTTAATCAAAATCCTTATAAATTAAATTAATAGGTCACCACATGTTTTCTCTAAAGCCCATTAAAATCTTTAATTGATGTACTTAGCTAAATTAAATAAGAACATGAAACATACATTCTAGTTTTTGTGACATGTTTAAAAAATATTTATAGCAAGAAAAAAAACTAACTGATGTTTTATTTAAACAACACTGTCATAAATATAACAATTATGACAGTGAAACGCTGCATTGGAGTGGGAAAAAACAACTTTGTTTTGTGCAATAAAATTTATTTAAATTAATACAACTATGAGTTTTTTTTTCAAATATTTGAGAATAGAAATCTCGAATGAAATATATGTGGAATGAGTAATAGAAATATATAAAAAATAATGTGTTACAGTAACCCAACGAACAATTTTTAGCACAAAATAAATAAAAGTTAAAGATTCTAAAGCAAAATGATGTAGGAAACTATTTAAAACGAGAGTGGCTTTAAAATAAGCCGAACTAGCCAAGACAACATAGCCAAATTTGGTAAAAGGAAATCTTATTTCAGCTGGATTTACATTTTCCAGAGATATTCATTATATTCGATAAAGTCTAGCTGCTTAAAATACCCTTCAACAGCTAACTCTGACTCTTCTTTGTTGGCAAATAGGAAATATAAAATAGTCCAAGTGATGTAAATCTAGCGATTAAGGGGCATGGAGAAGCCATTCGAACATTGAATGAATTATTTTGGTCACCACAAAAATTATTTCATTACTTAAACGGTGCAATAAGCTAGCATTATACTTGCCGTTGATTGTTTTCCTTTTTTTAAGATAATCAATAAAAATTATATAATGCGCATCTAACAAAACAACGAAAAGACCTTTAACGCAGATGGAGCTATTTCTCCATCTTTAAAGGGTCTGTACACTGTCAAAATGCTTGACGTCACGGCGAATTTACTCGTGTAACGTATGCTGGACGTAATATTCGCGGTCAAATCTAAATTTTTTGATTTTCCATCCAGCAACGTCGGTGTCACACATACAAACATTTTTTGACTAATACTTCTATGGTGCTTGATGAAAAATGCTTGACCGTGTACATACAGACCCCTTTAGACGCAATTCTTCCAGTTCAGTTTATTGCTTGACTGTCCCTTTGTCTCAGATTTAAAGTGGTGCACCCAATTCCCATCCACTGTTAGGAATCGATGCGAAAATTCGACTTTGTTGCGGTGAAACAGTGTCCAACACTTTTTTTTAACATACAGTGTAAATTCGATAATGCAGACTCCACTAATCCGGAACATTCGGTAATCCGGACACAATTTTGCAGCTCATTGCGTATTATATAGTCCGGATTGAAAACATCCGTTTTTATTTATTTTTTTTACTTTGAAAAGTACAGTAAGAATAGTGTGATATGAGTGTGTTTGCACATGCGTTTTTAGTTTAGTATTGATGCAAGATGCCTTCAGTGAAGAGACCACACAACCCTTTATCTATTTTAGATAAAGTAAAAATTGTTAAAGAACTTAGTGAAGGTATGAGTGGAAGGGTGTTGGCTGACAAATATGAAGTTTTTAGTATTGTAAATATGTTAGTACAGTAAAAATTCGGTAATCCGGATAATTCGCTACTCCGGATTGGGGTCTGAAATCAATTATCCGGATTATCGAATTTTTACTGTATTTAAACAAACTTTAAGAAACTTTAACCACGTTTTGAATTTTCAAAATACATAACGCTCATTTACTGTAACGTCGTCATAACTTAAAAAATACAATTTTAGAGTTAGTGATGCAGAATTGTTTGCTATTTTTTTGAAAAGTGTTTGAAAAGATTGTGTATTAATTTTTTCTAAGTGGTGCAAGCAAATCAAGAACTTTAAACACGCTTATATCGAAAAGTGTTTTTTTTTTATTAAAAAGACGTTGCAGCAAATATTCGAAATAATTTTTCTTAAAAACAGTTTAGTTTTGCTTTCATTTCGGCAATCATTTTTAATTAAAGGAAATAAAAAGCAAATGCTTAGTCTACTACGAAAGAATTGCAGAAAAAAGGAAAAGAGCAAACATAAAAAAATAGTTTTTTTGTCTCTCTGCTAATAAAATAAATTAAACAATTCGGAATTTTGGTAAATAGATTTAACACCAAATCTTTGCAAATGCTTCAAGAAAATGACAATTGTTCATTATTTAAAAATGTTTGCTGGGTTTTAGAATTTTTTTATAAATGACTCTTTTGCCGAGTAAATATGAAAAACAAGTTGTTAATAAAAAATATTTTTATGTTTCAATTAAAATACAAGAGGAATTGTCATTTAAATGTGGCGTTTGTTGCAGTAATTTTTTTTTAAATTATTTAAATGTCTTAATTAGGAAAAGAAAAGCAGCTCAGATAGAAACAAGTAAGATTGTGTAATCGATAAAGCCAGACCATATGATACCATGATAACAGTATTTAAAACAAATTTTCAAGAGTGTTCCATTTTTGGGACCCATGGGAAACCATGGACCCGAAAGAACAAAAAAGTTTGGTTTATTTAATTTAATACCAACATAATAAAATGGATTATGGGCACAAAATCTATATTCCAGAAAGAGGCAATGTGAAATTACGGACCGCTTCTTAGCACTTTCAATAGGGTTGGTCCTTGTCACATAATTGCGACCTGTACTTTGCGCACAAGTACAACCATCCTGCCAGCCAGCTGGACGGACGGACATCGTTAAGTCGACTCAGATAGAATTTCTGGTTTCGGTATACATGCTTAAAGTTGTTACAAACATCAACTTGAACACATGATATCCTCTTCATTATAGTGGTGTATGATTAACATTGCAGTTGAAATAATATATTTACATTTTAAGCCACCAACAGTGGGAAGAAAAATTAGCTCGCACTAAAAAATATATCAGAGTTCTTGAAATTTCTATGGTTTAAAAGAGAAATTTTGTATTAGATTACACTAGCCAACAAGGTTTTGGACTGGATCAACCAAATATCTTTCCTGGGTATTTTGGTGGGCTGAATTCGAATCTGTTATTAATTTTTCTCTATCACGTAAGTTTTCGAGATACAAAAAAAAAAATTAAGAAAAATCACTAGTTTATTTGAAAATCAATGAGTTTTCAGAAGTGAATGGCATTATTTGAACGTCGTTTGTATTATGTTGGTTCAGTTTCACGTATTAGAGTCCATCAATGGTCTCCCAGCATGCTTTTGTCTCAAAATCCTTGATAAATTCTTTCAATTTTCATTAAGTCTTGGAGAGCATGCTCCCCTTGTTCGCGCTCACTGCACCAAGTTTTCTTTGGAAAAAAATCTAAAAGCGAATGAAGATAATGCAAAGCTTTGTCGGTGTCCACGGTTTGTCTAAGTTTCTGACTGCAAAATAATGTACATATGCATATTTTAATGTTTCTGATATTGCATATTCTTTTTCCAACCAAATATTCCCCACACACAAAGCAATAATAGCTTCAATCAGTAACACACGATCTCCCTGGCATGCTTAAGCGCTGCTTTTATGAAGATTTAGACTGAATGTGGACTTCTGTCAAATTAATAATTGTGAAGTTGTAGTGTCAGTATTTACTGTTTTACAGTATTGCCAGCATGCGATAAAAAATTAACTACGTGATAGCCCAATTTTTATGCCAGTTTAGTTAAAAATATGCTTCGTTTCTGCAGTAAATTTTTTCCAAATTTGAAGACAAGTCCCAGTAAAAAAAATGGGTTTTTTGAAGCACTTAAGGAAAAAAGCGCATAATCGAGCGCTTCAATAAAAGAGCTTTTATAAAGCAGTAAATGATATAGAATAAAATATACAACGAAGAAGGTTGCAAACCGAAAAAAAATAAAAATATACCAAAATGATCGGAAAAAGGCATTTAAACAAAAGTAAAAGCAAAAGTAAAAAGCACTTTAGGAGTGCTTTGTTTGCATGTTTAAAGAAGCGCTAATTGTCAGCAGAAAATAGTCCTCCAAACCGGGAACACCCCATACAAAAATCAGGCATCCCATCAGCAGGTTTGAAGCGATTTGTGGTATGAATTCATACACAAAACCTGCTCCTTTTGGAGCACATTTTTTACTAGGGTGTTATTAGCATTGATAAATGTTTAATAGTTTTCCTTCTATCTGCCTTAGTTTATACCTTTAATACTTTAAATAAATACAAATTTACGTTACATATTAGAATTTATTAAGAAAATATTTTACATTTCAAAATTGAAAAAAGGTTTAATAGATCAATGTGCCATGGGAATGGCAGCCAAAAGTATTCTAAGACTGAGGGAGCTGGGGCTGTTAGGAAACTTCACGAAAGGACACTCGCTAATCTTGGGTGAGATTGGCATTGCTGGTAATTGTCTGGACTCCTCCCGGATATTAAGATTATGTGGCCACTGGGGTCGACTGTGGGCACTTGCCTACGGTGGATTCGTCGTCTAGGAAGAGCTGGTCAGGGCAGATGGTATGAGGGATATTCTATTTTAATAGATGATTTGAGGACTAGGGGCATTGGAGCAGAGGTCTACCTTAAGGATTTAAATATTTAAAGACCATATGGCTTTCTGACGACGGTGGTTCTAGGGTTCTGAAAGCCCATAGAATTGATAAGGGGTGGCATTGATGGGGTCTCGGTGGTCACTTCAGTCACTTCACCAGACGGCGCTTAGGGTATAAATGCTCGGTCTTGTAAATACCAAGCTAGTGAAGGATTTTAGCATATCTTTAGGAGAAATCTTAGGGGGTGTATGTATTGAGGCTCTGCTGGCTATCGGATCACTGCAACATCACCGGTAATGAAATGGCCGATTAGTTTGCTAGACTGGACTCTGAAATGGAGGATCCTGACTGTGTAGAGACAGTCAGACCACCAATAGACCTTTATTTTGGGGAATATTAGGGAATGGGTTCGAATAAGGAGTAATCGGGCCTAAGGAAATAAAACGGATTGTAGAGTATAGCGGACGTTACGGATTCACCATGTAAGATATTACCACAGTTCATTGCATAATGGGCAGGGTGGCGATGGTAAATGGATCTTACTCATCGAGTTTATGTAGGTTGTCCGAAGACACAGAGGAGATAGAGATACTTAAGCACATTCTGTGTTGCTGTCCAAGGCTGCTCAAAGCAGGCTGAGATGGCTAGTTAGTAGGGTGATCGATTATTCGACTTTTTTCAATAACCGGTTTTCGAATATTCCGAATAGTTGCTATTTAAAAAAACCGGTTTTCGGTTAATCATTTTAAAAATAACCGGTTAACCGGTTTTAATTCGAATACATAAAAATACAAAAATCAAATTATTTCTTGTAATAAAAAGTTAATTTGAATAAAAACAAAACAATTCACGAAGGTAAGGAACCTACAAAATACATAGATATGACTAAAGGTATGCTCAGACCTAACAAATATTTGACGATAAAACAAAAAAAAGCGTGACCAGTAAATTGATAATACTTAAGCTTTATTCTTAACAATTTCTATTTATTTGCTAAACTTAATGTCTAATATGATAATTGTACTTATGTATAATGTTGTTAAGAAACCGTTAAATAATGTTTGCTCTAGCCAAACGTTTTGCAAAAGCAAACAATTCTTTAAGAAAATTAGTGGTTACGTGTAGGACATCAAATATTTAATAGGTGTGAACATAGCTGTATAAATTTTGAAAAACTGGTTTTAAAAAATTATAGGAATTTAATAAATTTATTATTTGAGATATTCACAAAAATTTATTTTAAATGAGTTAATTTGTTGATGGTTAAGCATGTCTATACGAATCAGTAAACTTGAGCCATATTTTTGAAAATTTGCAAACAAAACCTCTTATCCAGGATTATATTTTAAATTTTTTTTTGTTTCAGCATTATAGAAACGAATATTAATATGAACATGCTTTTTGTGACATATCTGTCAATTCGTCGATCACTATTTAAACCCTTACATGAGATTGTTTGATGCCTTCAATTTTGTTTTAAGTTCTTAGTAATTTAATAAATAAAACTGAAGAATTTTTCTATATCGTTGATTTCGCCGGTATGGTGTAGTTTTAAGCATGAAGATATGCTAGAACTACTGAAGAGTTTTTCATTCATTATTGGCAGCATATTTTAGTAAAGTATTATTTCCAGTCTCATATTTTAGTAAAGTATTATTTCCAGTCTCATTCAAACTACTTGGAAAAGAGTCATGTTTTAATTGGCATATATTTATCTCAAGATTGTAGACTGATTAAAAGTGATTAATAAGTCGTGACGTTGAAGAACCTTTACAACTTATTATTTTAGGGCCGTTTAAGCACCATGGTCTTTTATATCCGTTCGATATTATCACCGGAGATGACATCTTTCAAATGTGAAATTGCTGATTACTTTTTAAGCTGAACTTTTTTTGTAGTGTTTTGAACTGTTTTTGGTTTTTGTTACAAAAACACACGCTTAAATAAGCGATTTGTATTTACATTGTTCATAATGTTTTTTGGACTTTTGTTACATTTTGTATTGACATTCTTTATTAAAAGTTTAAGTTTGCCAAATATTCAATTAGAAAAATACTTCAATTACGGGTACATTTATAAAAAAAAGTAAGGAAAACGTATATAAATTATACATTACTAAAATAACCGGTTTATTTTACTGAAATAACCGGTTTATTCGATATTCGAAAAATGGACTTTTTAAAATATTCGACTCGGGCAAAACTAAAATAACCGGTTAAAACCGGTCGAATACTATTCGATCGATCACCCTACTAGTTAGCAGATTTATAGGCGAATTGGGAGATGTTTCGGGCTGTAGGCTCGAGAATCTGACGGGATTTGTAAAGGGCATGACATGACTGTTTAACGAGCGGCTGGGGACTGGGTAGGACTATAGTGTTTTGTTCAACTTTTTGTTATGCTTTTACTCCTTATTGTCTTCTCTCTTTTCTTCTAAGTCTTCTTTTATTACCTAAGGCACCACAATGGACCATACTGATTACTGGGTGAGGGTATGAAGCTTGACTTCGCACCAACCCTTCCAGCTAACCTAAATCCAAATAAATTATTTTGATCCTTTACTTTTAAGTCTAACTATATTTCTGAACTAATAAATATTTGGCAGTAAGGGATTATAAAAACGTGAAAATCAATCTACAGTTTCTAAACGGGTGGTCCGCTTTTGGCATATTGATAGCAGAGATGTAGTAAAGGTTAAGTTCTGAGTAGGAACATTTGATACGGATATAAAAGCTCTAAATAGGACACCCCTAGTTAACACTTAATTTCAGACAATTTCACATTTTTTTTAACGATTTGGAGAACAATTTTTATATCTGCTAGTGCAGCAGATGATAATGTAAGATCCATGGAAGACGACAATAAAGTTTAATAGTCAGCCATGTTCTGGAAGTCGAATTCGTGTAAAATTTAAATCGAATAAGCTTTGAG
Source organism: Pollenia angustigena (assembly GCA_930367215.1). NCBI lineage: Eukaryota > Metazoa > Arthropoda > Insecta > Diptera > Polleniidae > Pollenia > Pollenia angustigena. The sequence goes on along the minus strand of OV884056.1, from coordinate 92,938,973 downwards.
AATAATCTAGTGTTGAAAATTCATTTAAATATTCCTTTTTATGTACTGCATACTTTGAGTACAGGTTATCTTTATCAGAACTACTCTTAAAATCAGTTGAAAACAATTCTGGAATTTTTCAAAAAAAAATCAACTGGAAGTTTTCATCGTTTTTAATATATTTGATTTCAAATTTCAGATTATTGTTGAATAACAAGAAACTGCATACTTTTTTTGATATGCCCCACTGTGCATTGTATTTGTAAAACATTTTCAAAATAATTAAAATAATATCAACATTTATATTTGTTACAACAATGATTGATGGGGCGCCACTTAAGTCACCACCACTTTACAAAACACTAAATCCCCCTCTACATCTCTTGCCCCTCATTTCACCACAGCAGCAACAATATGACGCTTAAGCCGTCAGCATCTTAATTATGACAAGATGCTTTTTTCTCAAATATTTTTTTTTTTAACAAAAAAAAAAAGGAACAAAGATGCTTTTTTTTATTTTTCTTTAAAATTTAAAAATTCCATAGGCCTATGAGTGTATCAAATCAACAAACTATAAATAATTATATGTTCAAAAAATGATTAAGGATAAATAAATTAAGATAAATTTCAGTTTTGTATATGATTTTAACCATGAAATTTGTGAGAAGTTTGCTAAAATTAACCATGTGTTAATCTCAATTGTCATAAATTGATCGATGATGCTGAGACTGCCAGTTTAAACCAGAAATTTTTATTTCAACTTGACATTTAAAGAAAATAATATGATTTTGAGGTTAAAGAAAAAAAAAATAGTGGAAATATAACATACATTAAATTTTAAATCTTTTAACAGAGTTATGTAAACCTTTTAGCAGTTACGCAACAGTGGTTGGTGACTTCTTTGAAATCCGGTTGAACTACAAGTAATATTTTTAAATGAATTTGTTCTCCTTTTACCTTGAAAATTTTTAATAATTTTTTAAGCTGTTTAATTTTATTTTAAACCCACAACTAATTTTCCTTATTTTTTTTTTTTTGTTTTGTTTAATACAGTTTTTAAAAAAAAAATTATTAAAGAATAAATATGCTTAAAATTAAATTTTTGTTTTCTACTTAATGCCAATTTATGAGACAGAAAAATTTATTACAAAAAGTTTTTGAAAAAAAATAAAAGAAAAATTTAAGCACATGTTGTTTTCGAAAATGTTTAACAAGCCAAAAAACACTAGTAATAACTACTACAACAACTATGTAAAAACAACATTTACAAATTGTTTTAAAAAATACTTAATCAATTATAACCCAGCAAACGTTTTGGAAAGAAAGTTTTAAGATTTAAATTTTTAAAATATAAGTAAATGATTCAAACTTAAAAGTTTGATTTTTTTTTTTTAGCCTCTCAGATTTTTATAATCGTTCCGAGTTGATTTATATATTTGTGTCCTTCTAATACTTCGACGAATACTCATTTAAGGTACTTTGTATGATGCAGAAATTGAATCAGTAACATTCTTCGCATATCTCGGGAGCGTTATCTTCAGTAATGATTGTTCCATTGTATACATCAAATCACGTTTGTGTAAAGGTAAAGCTGTCTTCGGTGTGCTCATTTCGGTGCGGTAATTCACCACCATATACAGAGACCCTATAATAAACTTCTTTTATGCCAGCATTTAGCCTGTCCTCCTCTAAGCATGTAAATAACAAATATTCTGGCCTGAAGTCTTCACAATTAATGTGTTGTGAGAACGGACGCAGCAGACACCGATTCGTACATAAATAAAACGACGTAAATGATCCCGGTAAGGTCACACCATATGGCTATCACAGGGTTGTAACAAGACAAGATTTCAAGAAGTCATCTCAAGGAAGCCGAAGGTGCCTCCGCCGCTCGAATACCTAGCGTAGGCTTGTGAATATGTAAGCAGCGGAGGCTGGTGTATCCTTGAGCGAAATTAAACACATTGTTAACTACAAACCCAGATGGTGGAACTACGGTGATATATATAAATCGAGTGTATGATCTGGCAGAATTATACACTCGGCCCTTGCTTAGGAGTTGGACAATTAAAATAGTCGGAGCACTCTAAGCCACTGTCACCACGTGATCCCCAAAAGAAATTTCCCTTGAGAAAAGCGCTCCTTGGCAATGAGCAGCCTTCTGTGAAATCCATATTTTATGAAAGTATTTACCTTCTTCTTAATTCCAGGCTTTCGACTCTTCGATTCACTCCAAATCCAAGTCTTACAATATCCATCCTCGATAGCTCCACCTTTCAACCGCTTTCAATAACGAAGTTTTTATCTACTGGCATACTTTACCCGCCCTTCACTTTACTACTAAACCTTTACCATAACCAGCATTACCACTTCCTCCACACCCCCAATAACCATCCTAGGCTCTTGACTCTTCATCCTGACCCCAACTCTCATCACCGGTTCTTCGACCTTTCGTTCATTATACAAAATCCAAGTGTTCTACCGTTTTCAGGCTCCCTAAACACTTCATCCGCTTATTCACTACAAAGCCTTCACCACCAACGCACCTTACTCCAATTTTTCGCACATTATCCAAAATCCCGGACTTGCCTCTCATCTGATTCCTCGATCCTTCACTCACTACAAAGCCATTACCAACATCATCACCCATTTGACGACCACAAAAAGTGTATTTATCTCAAAACACAAAGACACGGCTACTGACTGCCGTGGTACGAGAGAGGATATTTGGCCAGCCACTAATCGCGATTCCCGATCGCACAGGTGTTTAGCGCTCACCTAATAAATACAATGAAAAATAATAAGCAAACATTTCTCACACGAATTCAAATTACCAAATTCTCATATGGTGTTTTCTTTTCTACAAAATATGTGACATTTTATTTAAAAAATGTGATATTTTATTTAAATAATGTGACATCTAATTTAAAAAATTTTACATTTTATTTAAAAAATGTGACATTTTATTTAAAAAATGTGAAATTTTCTATCAAATATGTGACATTTTATTTAAAAAATGTGACATTTTATTTAAAAAATGTTACATTTTATTTAAATAGTGTGACATTTTATTAAAATATTTAACATTTTATTTAAAAAATGTGACGTTTTACTTAAAAATGGTGACATTTTATTTAATAATGTGAAATTTTGTATCAAAAATGTGACACTTTCTTTTAAAAATGTGACACTTTATTTACAAAATCTACAAAATTTGACGGTTTATTTAAAAAATGCAATTAAGTGTTTGTTTCTTAAAAATATTTTGCTCTTTAAAAGGGAAGCATGTTTTATTTTACAAAAACTCACCCTTACTATAATTTTTCCATATAAATCGACAGTGTTTATAGTACCATGTAAAGTAGAAGACTTCGGATTATATATGGGGCTATTTTTATAACAACGACGATTGCCTCAAAGAGAAACAAAGCTAGGAGAAAATTTGCAAAAATTCGTACAAGTTTGTAAAATACCGATGAAAGCCATAAAACTGGTTAAAAGTCCCTAAAACTATAAGGAATGACAAAAATTCGGTGAAAATTGCTAAATTAGCGGAAATTAGCAAAAAAAAAAAAGGGCGGCATGATAGCAAAGTCTAACATTTATTATAATGCGTTAAAGCTGTAAAGAAACATTGCTAAAATTCTCGAAAAATTGCAAAATTGGAAACAAATCCAAAAATTTTTTGGAAATCGCTTAATCGGTTAAAAAACGAAATGTCGGAAAATAACATAAAAATCAGTAAAAAGAAAAAAAAAATTGGCTAAAATGATGAAGAACAAAGTTTTTATCAGGTGTGTAAAACAGGGCATTCCACTTTTTCATAACTTGCGTTTTGTTCTTGTCAAATAACAAATTGTAGCTTTATTACAGGTTTGGCAAGACCTTTTCAGAGGATAATATTTTTTGTGTAGAAAAAAAATAATTTGCTGGGTTATTTAGAAAATTTTTTTTATAAAAATCCACCAAAAAAACGAAACATTGTATCAAAGAACGCGCGTATCACTTGTTTCTTTTTTCTTTACAAAAAAATTTCATATAAATATTTATTTTCAATTAAGCACGCACTTTTTGCAGTTACAATCTTTCAGTTAATTAACTTAAAATATACAAAAAAAAAAAGAAAAAGAAAAATTCAAATAGCAAAATTAACGAATCACCTGCATTTTTCATATTTTTTTTTTAACAAATTTTCATTTAAACTTTATAGTTTTTAATTTCTCTTGTGTTTTGCGTGAGTGTCTTTTTTTTTGCTGAATTGTTTTAATTGGGGCTGACTAATTCACATTTATTTATTTGTACTACACTTCAACTTATGCTGAGTAAAAATTAATAAAAAAAAAAACAAAAAATTTTGAAAAATGATGTTTTGATGACTCAAAGGAATTTTTTAGGTTGAAGTGTTTGATGATGGTCCATTGCAAAGATACGGATACATATAAAGTGGAAACTTTTGTAGTTAATGAAGCTTCGTAAAGAAAAAAAATTGGCGTACGAAATGGTTTTTTGGATGTTATGAATTAAAAAAAAAAATTAATGCCCAAGTAAAAAACTAATTTTTATTGGGTGTTATTTAATATTTTTATTAGGGGTTAACGGATACCAATACCGGTATATCGGCGATACTTCAGATTTTCCGGTATATCGGTATCGGCGATACTTTGCTGTCGATACGACGATACTTTTTTATATTTTTTTGTTGGAGTATTTTTGAACACACAATTTAATTGTTAAAGCTTAAAAAGCAAAGCATTAAATCAAAACAGAATAATGAAATTGTTTCATTAGGGTCGTTACAAGAAATCAGTGTTGGACTTTCCATCGGCGCAGCCCCCTAATATGTGACAATAGCATAAAAAATGCGATTAACAAAGTTGCAGCATAATCGGATAACGATAACATGTGCCTCATTGAGAATAAATTAAGGAAAAACGGCGATTTTTCACTAAAATTCGCATTTCCTTGCCTTTATAACCGAAACCATTCATTCTAGGAAGCTAAGTAGGGTCTGGTTTTATAGGAAATTTTATTCTTATTAATTTTGATCTTAATAGTTTTTTTCCTTATACCAATAGATAAAGTGATATTTAGCATTAATTAAGGACAAAGAAATACGAATTTTAGTGAAAAATCACTGTTGGCGTTATCCGATTGGGCTTAAACTTTGCCAGTCGGATTTTCTAAAATATTGGCATATTCTAGAGAATATTGCTTCCAAAAAAAAAATTTACCATATCTTGTAACGAACATAGGGTGGTTACCAGAAATCAATGCTGGATTTTCTGTCGGGGCACACCCCTAATATGTGCCAATAGAATAGAAAATTCGATTGACGAAGTTTCAGCCTAATCGGATAACGCTAACATGTGTCTCTTTGAGCATTAATTAAGAAAAACAGCGATTTTTCACTAAAATTCGTATTTTTTTATCTTTATAACCGAAACCATTCATTCTAGGAACCCGAGTCGAGTCTAGTTTTATAGGAAATGTTATTCTTATTAATTTTGATTTTTATAGTTTTGTTCCTTATACCAATAGATAAAGAGATATTTAGCATTAAATAAGGACAAAGAAATACGATTTTTCACTAAAATTTGTCAATCGCATTTTTTATGCTATTGGCACATATTAGGGGGTTGGGCCGATGGAAAATCCAACATTGATTTCTTGTAACCACCCTATTGTTTCATTTATCTTCTATATATATATAAGAATGTTTGTATGTTTGTTTGTTGGCTTATAGACTCCTAAGCCAATGAATCGATTTTCCTGATATTATTTCAGTAACATCACATAAGCCCCGAAAATAAAATAGGCTACTTATTTTTCGATAGGGGCAGGGGAAGTTGACCCCCTGTACAGATGCGGACTTACTCAAGTTGAAGTACCAGAGTTGAATACTTAGCCAGAATTCTCCAAATAAAACCAAGTAGAATTGAATTGCGAAGTAGAATACTTTTATTTAGATGGTTTTCGATTGACTGCTTAGTCTTAACTAATAAACGGTTTTTTTTTGGTACTAATTATTCAAATACATTTCTTAACAATTTAGTACAAATATAATGGCCTCAACGCCCTCTGGTTAAAAAATTAAATTTATAGCGAATAGGGTTTCCCCATATGAACACCCCCTATAGCATGCCAATATTAAGTATCACAAATCTTAAGAGCCACTGCACCCAATTTCTTGAACATTTTGCAGTAGGATATTTTGAGCTCCGAAATCAAAATAAGATGGCAGCAGGGGAAGTGGTAGTCACCATAGGACGCCAATGTTAAATATCGCATATCTTAAGAACTGTTATAGTGAGAATGTTCAAACTTGGTAGGTGTCACTCTTATGGTAAACTATACCTTTGAAAATAAAAATTAAGGTGGTAGCCGCAGGGGGAGCAACACCCACCATAGTATGCATATACTAAATATCGCGTAACTAAAGTACTACTATTATAGCGATAGTCTTCAAACGTGGTTAAGGCCCATATTTTGGTAAAATAAAAAATTCAAAATAAAAATGGTCGGGGTAGACGGAGGAGGAGCTGTACCTCTCATAGAATTAAAATATATAATACCGCATATATAAAGACAAAAGCCTTCCAGCTTTTTAGAAATGGTAAACTACACCATTTAAAATAAAAGTAGAGGGGGAAGGTGCAGGAAAGAGCAATAAATTTTTACAGAAGCATCCTGTGAGCCAAAAAATTACATCGATAGGGGTAGGTAGTACCCCCATAATACGCAAATGTTTAATAAAATTTATGACTTACTAGTGCTGGGATACTATCGATATTTACGATAGTTCAAATTTCACTATCGATATTACTATCGACTGAATGTTTGTTCTTAAGTAGGAAAACTGTAACTACGCACGTTATTTTAGAGGACATTTTTTTAAAAACTGAGGTGGTGATAAGCACCTTTCTGAAGGAATCAAAGTAACAGGGACTAAAATATATTTTATTGCCACTTTAGATAATGTTCTAAATTGGAATTGATTCTAAACCCAAAAGGTAATCAATCTAGAATACTTTTCCTCTAATGGTCGTTCATTGCTTTATCCTATGCTCACAATTGCAATTCGTCGGCTTAGAGTGTAAACCTGCTAAATCCACTTTTTAAGTAAATTGAGATTTTAATGCCGTATAGTAGAGAAAGATAAACCTCGTCGACCAGCATCTAGTTTTTCTTCAATTTGAGTCCTGAAGTGTGTCAAATCAACCATATTTTTGGTTTTTCTCTCAAGCAGCAAATAGGAAAAATAAAAAGTTTTTTGTCTCTCCTGTAAAATTTGTTAAAAGGGAGTTAGCAGGTTTACACTCTAAGCCGACGAATTGCATTTTTATTTGATTTTTTTTTTTACATTATAAAAAAATATCTGACATTTCAGACCCTATGTAAACATATAAAAATTTCGGCATAAAGGCCAGCTAAGCAATCCATACCACCTGCCATTCTTGTTGTTTGTATTCATTGCTGCGCGAATAGCATGTTAGAACTTGCGCCAAAAAACTGTGTGTGTATAGCTGCTGTAACATGTCTTCATAGCTGTATTTTAAATAATATTAATATCGATATTGATATTTTTCCTATCGATATTTTCAATAGTTTATGACTATCGATAGTACTATCGATAGTTTGTCAGCACTATGACTTACTCAAGTTACTGATTCATAATTGCGCAGCCCAAACGGCTGAAGTTAAAGACATGAAATTTGGACACTGAAAAAGTCCTTCCACGAATAGATGGTAAACAAATTTGCAACCTTTGGTTCGAAATTTGTTGTTGCTGACTTTTCATCGGGGTTGAAAAGCAAAAACCAAATTGTAAATAGTTTAAATTTGGTAAGAGATAAAGATACTCACGGTTCAACAAAGTTTGTAATTAATAAACTCGGTGTGGTTAAATTTGTTAAATATGATAAATTTTTATTTATGGTATGCAAGGGTTACATAAAAAAAATGTAATGGCGCTAAGAAACTTAAGGCAAATTCCCTCTCTCAACCTTTCTTAAGGCCGTTACATACTATCCCACAAAGTCTTTCGTATTTTATGAAAATGCTTCCCTGATCTAATTATTGTTTAAAAATTTTCAAAAAACAATAACAACTTATCATGACAGGGTTGTATTTTCATAAAATACGTAATACTTTGTGGGATAGTGTGTAACGGCCTTTAGCGGCATTCTCAATAGTAAAACCCAGATCAAGAAAACCGTCCTCCTGATCTAAGAGTAAATAACAGATATCTGGAGAACGGTTAAAGCAAAAAAATAAGATTTTGTACAAATATTTAGCTTGGTTATCAATACACAACATTTATCAAAAAGGGAGCTAGATTGGAGAACTGTGCGTTAGACCTTGCATACAAAGACAATTAAGATTTCTTTATATCTTGGGAATGGAACTAAAAGTTTTTAAATTTGCAACAAAAAGCTTAATATTCTTTACAAAATATGGGCCAAAAAGTTGGCTGAATTAGAGAAATGGTCATGACACCTTCAATATGAGCAGAATATAGCCCTGTAGTTCATGTGGCTGTCTCCGAGCTGGTTATAATACTAGCCCCTTTATGACACAACCAGTCCGAATGCTAGCCATATGACTGGTCACTTTATCAAGGGCATGTCCTACGAGGGGGTTAATTGTCACTTAGAGGCAACAAAAAGACAGTTCATAAGACAGTTCTTGGCTTACACTTAGCTGTCTCCATATACCAATCATAAATCTGCTTTTCTGATTGTGTTGTCATACGTTCTATTTCTCTCTCTCTCTCTCTCATAAAATGAACAAATTGCTCAATGAAATACATTTTTTAATATTCACCATCTGTGACACAAAAAGACAGCTAAGTGCCAGCACAAAGTGACAGTAAAATTTTCCACAGTTTAAGAACCAGTCTTCCGAGTATGGGATCAATGTTTATAGTTTTACAACCAGTCTACTGTGAAGAGTACTGCCACTTTTGGGGTTAATTGGCACGAAAAAACTACAGGGGGGTTTCTGTATATCCGTAGAACGGAAATAGTAAAAGTATCTAAATTTGGTACTTTTTGGCTTCGTAATCGATACTCAAGATCTGTTTTAAAAACTTTGACCAATTTTATTTCACTGGGGGAAGCAAAGGGCACTGCGTAAAGCTAGTATAATATATAAAACAACGGATATGGAGAATAGTCCCAAAATGAAGCGGCTGACTTGGTATTAGATATAATTAAAAGATTTGAGGCTTTTAATAATAATGAAACCTATTCTTTTTCTAAATAAAGTGCTGGAATATGTCAAAGACATGCAACTGTAGTCACATCAAAAAAAAAAAAAAAAACGTCTTGCTAAGCTACTTAACATGTTTTAAAAAAAAAAAATTTATTTATTTTTCGAGCCCGAGCCACGTCAAGAATGAAAGATTATCAATAACAATTTTAATTAATTTTCATGTTGTAAAATTCCTTTCTTCATAAAAATAATTTAATGAAAATTAAATTTCATGAACTTAAGCCTAATTAAAAATATTAAAAATTTGGATTAAAAACCATAAATAGTTCAACAAAATAACCACAATACTAATTATTTTTGTTAATTTTATCATGAATTCAAACTTTTTTTGTTTTTTAAATCTTTTTAAATTTTAACTGCAGTATTCTTAAAAAATAAAATAAGTTTGAAATGTGTTTTAAGCCAAAATTTTTATAAAAATTTTTCTTAAAATGCATTTCAAATCCATTTTAATTTTGTATAAATACGGGGGTAAATATTTATAACCTGAATTACACTGAAATTTTGTACTCTACTTAAGTTTTGTTAATTTTAACTTGAATTCAAATTCAATATGCGTATCGGTACACACAGAAAAAAATACCAATGTTTAAATAACATGGCGAAATATTGATTGAGAATCATGGTAAATTTCTGCAAAAGTATGGCCTTTATTTAAATTTATCATTATTTCATATTAATTTTAAATGAAAAATATTAAAATAACCTTAAATCACGTTTATTTAATATTATTCACTGTTAAAATAACATTGTTCAATATTGAATCCATAAAAACATGTTTTATATTAAAATCAAAAGTTTATCTTGTTAAATTAACATGATACATACTTAAGTATGTACATTTTTTTATTTTCATGTTTAAAATATGTTACAAAAAGAAGACAATTCCCGTATTCTTTTAATTTTAATTATTTAGTTAAATAGTACATCAAGTTTTCAAAGTAGAATGATGTCGAAAAACAATCGGGCCATTATGCTGATACTTCTGTTAACAAAGGAGATACAAAATAAGTGAAACATGAGTTACAGGGGTAAGTGTTTTGAATTATTCTTAAATAAATTCATATGTTGTCTTCACACTGTTACATCACACTCCAATCAATTTGATTCTACATGAACTTCACGTTGTTTCAACTTGAAATAACTTTCATTCAACGTGATTCGGATTGTTATTTCAATATAAATGACATTTTGCTCTAACTTTACTGCAATGTTAAATTAACATGAATTATAGTTATTTTCAAAGAATTCGCAAGTTATTGTAAAATCATGTTAAATTAACATCAAGTAACTATGAAGCAAAATCACTACTGAAAAATGTTAAATCAACCTTGTTTTGAACGAATTTACATTGATTTTTTTCTGTGTGTATCGATATCGACGATATTTTATTCGGAGTATCGGTATCGTATCGGCAAAAAGGCGCATTTTTACACCCCTTATTAGAAAGTAAGTATACTTCAAAAATCGCTTTAATGTTTAAAATTGCTCTGCTACCAAACTAAACAAAAATAAACGTAAGTAATTTCTCCTAATGGCCACATTTTGATACACTTTCAACCTGTGGTGGAGGGTATTAAAATTAAAATTTTTATCGGGGTTAGATAATGGCCTTCTTGCACTTTTGTTAATATATTATTCGAACCTTTGCCGTGCTTTGAGCAGACAAACGTAGCTTTATCATTTAAGAATTTCGAAGCAAACAAATTATTAAAACTTCTAGCATTTCCCATGAGTATTTTGGTGTATTACAAACGAAATTACGAAAGCAATATAACCCCACCATTCTTTTACTGGTAGTATAGAAACAAAATATTTTAAAAACTTATTAAGTACCATCTAATAAGTTCAACTCGCTGTCAAGGCCACTGGTTCGAAAAATATTATCTTTAAGTTCGAAAACAATTTTAAAATAATGTATATCTTATTTAGAGTTAAAAAACCGGTTCTTAAAGTCCAAAAAATTCAGTTCTTTTTACTCTTGATATAATTTTAAAACACACAACAAAAAGTATCATCAATTAATTTCAAATGATACAAAAATGTACATTGAAATGATGGCATAAAAAGTGCCAAGAGACTAAAAAAAAGTAATATTGCAACTAAAGGGACACGATGGTACAACTGATTAGGGACTACTTTGTTAACATTGCTATGTAGTTGTAAGTCCCCGTCCATATTATGAAACATTTGTTGCGAAACATTTCAGTTTGATAGTGAATAGGGCAATAAATATGGGAAAGTGTGGCTGACTTCCAAAACGTCAAATGCTTTGTATAAGAACAAAGTATAATGTTTCATTACGCCGCAGTACAATAAATATGCCTTCCAAAACATCACTGATAAGCATCGGTTTTAAAGTAGATGCTTTGTGATATTTGACATTTAATTTGCAAGCAATACAGATTTATTTTAATATTACATTTCAAAACGTTTAAATAAACAGAACACATAGTTGCATTGTTTCGGTACATCTTGGAAGTCATCCTTTACTATCTTTCGTGTACAAGCAGTTTTGTCAGTTTATTATTGAAAGGAGAAAGAAGAAGAATGAAAAGTCTCATTGTATGGAAACGAAAGCAGTTTTAAAAGAGAATTGAAGAAAATATTTGCCAATGTTTCATTATATGAAAGAGGACTAAAGAAAAAGAGTTTATGGTTAAATGGAAAAACGACTGTTTGTTAACAGTTTACAAAGGAGAAATCATGTAAACGGAGCTGTAGTTTTTTTGTTTCTTTCGTTGGTCGATATGTCAAAAACACAAGCTAATTCAGACATTTCTCTCTCATTCTCTATGTGAGAAAAAAAAGGAGTTCAGCTGTGATTTCATTCGCAGTTTTCTTTCTTGTTGTCTCTTCGTTTGGGTTTACACTTTTAAAGTTTTCTTCCTTAGTGTATCGGTGCAAGGGAAGGTAAAGCTGGAGGCAAGGTATATTTACACAAGGTAGACTCATTTGGGAGTGTAGACATGCTGCTCTATAAAAGGAACCGAGTTGTCAAAATTGTCTTCATATAAAACAAAAACAATTTAACGCACACATGTACACATTTTGGCTCATATACACGAAATTTGACGTTTGGGTTCCAACTAGGGGTAATCAGCTGACAAACATATGGGCCAACGAGCTTACCTTGTGTAAATATACCTTGGCTGGAGGTCCACACCACGCGTTACTCGCTTTTTCGCAGTATACGCAGCTATCAAAAAAGTGGAATCTGTGTAGTTATACGTAGTAAGTTACATGCACAAAAGCGTAGATGCCTTGAGTCGAAAAGTAGGTTTTCTTTCTACTTTTGTAAGCGTCACAAGGAGCGTTCGAGCAAATCAGCTGATTTTGACAAGTTAAATTTTATTTTTACTTGTAATGCTGCTGCATAAAAAGCGTGGTATGGAGTCCATTAATAGCATGTTCTTTTCCCCTCTCACCAATAAACTCAGACTTTCTGAGCGACGAAGAAGCTTTTATAGTGTGAACTTATGTGCGGTTTGTGATTCCAAACCAATTAGAAAATTTAGTTTTTGTTTTAAGTGTAAGTTAAACGGACGTGTTTTGCACTCGTGTTCTATAAACCACACATTAGACTTCTGTGTTGTTTGTCACCTAGAATAAGCACACTAAAAATTTCTGAGATTAATGAGCACTTAAGTGTAAACCATTCCTGTTTTTAGATCTCTCTTTTGTTTTAAACTTGTTTTGTATTAATAAAAATTAAATTTTCAATTAAAATTTTTCTTCAAATTATTAAATCTGTTTAATATTTCTTTTATTTGATACCGCAAACATATTTTTTTTAATGATTTTCTTTTAAAATGTTTGCTATTAAAGCAAATATTTTAAAGTACTTTATTTTTATAGCCAAACAAAGCCAATTTTATTTTTGTATCCACTTTAAACCAACTCAGCACATTCCTTTTTCAAAAAAAATTCTAAATTATAGTAAATCTAAGTTGTTTATAATAAAACCATAAATATTCTTAAAAAAATATTTAAATTAATATTGAAAACAATAAAAATTATTTTAAACAAAACCGCCATTAAAAAAAATTAAAACAAACTAAAAATAAATGCAACAAAAAGAAATTAAAATTACCAAAAAATTCTTTTAACTGAAATCCTAAAATCCAAATTAATTTCTACACTTGCCAGAATAACCCAGAAAACAAAGTTGCCCAAATACTGCTAAATAGAAATTTCAGCTTGAGTACCAGAATATTTTATACAGTCCAGTGGAAATTTATAGACCAAAATAAAAAACAAAACACACCCTTAAACTAAAAATAAATTTTATTTAAATAAATTTTATACAATTTAAAAAAAAACCGCAAATTTCAACAAATCAGCCAAACGAACTAAAATTTGTTTAAATAAATTTGTTTTGTTTTGAAAAATTAACGATATTTAAAATTTGTTTTATATTTAAATTTAGGAAAGAATTTTTTTTTGGTTGGCAGAGAGAAAAATTATTATGTGAACTGCGGTGCTTAAAATACACACATTTATTTATTATTTATTTGATATTTCGTAATGAAAGATTATTCAAGATTTATGATGCAAAAGAAATGTGTCGATGGGTTTTCTTGTTTTTTTTTCTAAATACAAATTTTATTTTAAAAAATATATACAAAGAAATTTGGATAAAATGTGGCCGAAAATATGTCACAAGTGAAAGTTTAATGGGAAATCTTAATTTTTTACATACATTTTAAGAAGGCCTTGAACTAGAAGTCATACCATTGCAATATGTTTTTCGATCAACTAGAAGCCTTAGCAATCTTCATTACTCAAATTCTTTTAAAAAATCAATATTTATAAAAAATACTTTGTTTTTTTTTTTAACAAGAAAGTACTTGTTTTTTATATAAAAAGTACTTTTTTGATCTGAAAAAGTATTTTTTTTAGAAAAAAGTACTTATTTTGGAACAAGAACTAATTTATAAAACAGCACTTTTTATAGGGAAAAAGTACTTTTTTAGCAAAAAGAATTTATTTTAGAACAAGTACATACTCTAAAAAAACATTTTTTAGGAAAATGCTTCTTTTAGAAAACTACCTTAAATTATTTCTAGCACTTAAAAAAAAAACGTTAATTAGAAAACGTTACCTTTTCTTAAAATTTTTTAGTCACAGTACTTTTTAATCCCCATCAATATATTTTATATGAAACAAGTGTAATTCTTAAATCAAAAATATATTTTAAGTAAAAGTCAGCTTTTTAAATGAAGAAAAAACAAGTTAGAGTGCTATATTCGGCTGTGCCGAATTTTTGATACGCTCCACCGACAGTTCGAATGTTTAAGGAGTAATATCTGTATGGGCACTGCTACACGTTCAATAAATATCGTGATATTTGGATCACGATCCATTTTAAAATATTGATGGATCACGAGCGTATGCTACATGTTCAATATTTATCGCGTAAGTATTTATGTTATTTTGTTTATTTTAATAATTTTTGGAGTGCAGTCGCTCTTTTTATTTTGTCGGAATAAGCTTTAGCCGACGAGTCCCACAATTCCGGCAATGCCTGCAAACTAAAAATGAAATCTTTTAAAATAATATTTTCACTGGTTAATTCCGATTCCACCGGCAGAACCCACTCGATTTCACTGTCTTCTGCCATTACCCTTTATTTCAATAAACTTTTCACATATTTTGTCAATTGTTTTACTTTTTATTTGTTTAATTTTTTCCACTGCGTATTTTATTTCTTTTATTTTAACACTTTTTACTGACGTATCATGTCAATTATTTTACTTTTTATTTGTTTAATTTTTTCCACTGCGTATTTTATTTCTTTTATTTTGACACTTTTTACTGACGTATCATGTCAATTATTTTACTTTTTATTTGTTTAATTTTTTCCACTGCGTATTTTATTTCTTTTATTTTGACACTTTTTACTGACGTATTAATTTTTATAATTATTATTTTATATCATGAAAATGCTACACGTTCAATATTTATCACGCGATCCACGATCCGCGATCTGAATTTCTGGATTTCATATTTTAGGCCATTCTGCGATATGGATCGCGGCGATCCATCAATATTGCATGCTACACGTTCAATAAATATCGTGATACTAGAAATATCACGATATTTATTGAACGTGTAGCAGTGCCCTATGATGTTATTATTTTTTAAAATTGTGACTATTTGTTATTAATTGTGGTTTTAGGCGACTAAACTGTTTTCCGGTAGTAGGGTTTATATGGGGCCTAGGGTAAATTATGGACCGATCATCACGAAATTTAACAGTATCATTTATAGTCCTATAAAACTGTTACGAGCCAAAACTTGTTATGATTGCATTATTTTTAACGGTTTAAGGCGTACTAAATTGTTTTCCGGTAGTAGGGTTTATATGGGGCCTAAGGTAAATTATGGAGCGATCGTCACGAAATTTCACAGTGTTATTTCTAGTCCTAAAAAACTGTGGCGATCCAAATTTTGTTACGCTAGCGTTAATTTTTACGGTTTTAGGCGTACTAAACTGTTTTCCGGGAGTATTTTTTATATGGGGCTTAGGGTAAATTATAGACGGATCTTCACGAAATTTAACAGCGTGATTTCCAGTCAAATAAAACAAATTTTTGCAAAATCATATCTCATTTCGTGCCTTGTTCCAGTATTTATGTTATTTTTTGTAACAAAATTATCAATTTTTTTAGGTGGTGGTTCCACATTTTGATTCATAGCTCTGGTCCTACTAAACCGATCTTGCTGGATTTCAATCCCAAACTGCTTAGGATAACTACAAGCAATTTGGCGCCAAATTTGTTCATTTCTTTTGAGTTTGTCGAAAGTGAGCGTGTTTTCAACAGACGGACAGACGGACATGGCTAAATCGACTTAGAATTACTCAAGGACCCAGAATATATATACTTTATGGGGTCTGAGTTGAATAATAAAAAAGTTTCACTCGGAATAACAAACTTAATATACCCTCTTCACAACTAATTGTGGTGGAGGGTATAAAAACAGTTGAAACTCTAAAGTATGATATATAAGTTTTTGTTAAGCTAATTGGGCCTAATGTATTAATGTAAATAAAAAACCTTTTTTACATGTTTCTCCCAACGTTTCGTCAATTATTTGTTGACAGTATGTTTTGTAAAATAAAAGTTACTTTTTTGAATAAGAAGAACCTTTTTGAATAAAAAGTAACTTTTTGAATAAAAAGAAACTTTTTGAATAAAAAGTAACTTTTTTGAATAAAAATTATCTTTTTAAATAAAAAGTATCCCTTTAAATAAAAAGTATTAAAAAATTACCAACTTGTATAACAATTATCTTTTGGAATACAAAATATTTTCTGAATAAAAAATATATTTATGGGTAAATTAAAGGAATTTTTAAGACAATGGCGAATTTTCGACCAAAAATTATAACTCTAAAATTGAAAAACCAATGCTAAAAAAGGCAATTTTTAAATTTGTTTTAATACACTGATAGAATAGGCGGCATAACGCTGGTGTATTATGACGTTAGTACTATGACAAGTGTCTTCGTTTTTGATCCAATGACACTTTTCATAATTGTTATGTCATCCTTAACATCACTTGGCTAAAAATTATCATGAGGTAAAATTATGCCTTCAATGGTATCACAACAGAAATAACGAATCGGAGTCAGCTTAATAAAAAATGTCATCAGTGCGATGACTCAGTAAAGGCCTCATTAGGCTCCAGTGCCTCTTTGGAAAAAAGTACACTGGTATATAAAAACTACATCTTTGAAGAAAAAGCACCTCTTTGAATAAAACGATCCTCTTTAAATACCTTTTTGAATAATACACATCTTTTTCAATAAAAAGTACCTTTTTGAATAATACACATCTTTTTCAATAAAAAGTACTTTTTTAGGGTTCCTGTTTTAAATAGAAAGTACTTTTGGATTAAAAAGTACCTTTTTGAATAAAAAGTGCCTTTTTGAATAAAAAGTACCTTTTTGAATAAAAAGTACCTTTTTGAATAAAAAGTACCTTTTTGAATAAAAAGTACCTTTTTGAATAAAAAGTACCTTTTTGAATAAAAAGTACCTTTTTGAATAAAAAGTACCTTTTTGAATAAAAAGTACCTTTTTGAATAAAAAAGTACCTTTTTGAATAAAAAAGTACCTTTTTGGAATAAAAAAGTACCTTTTGAAATAACAAAAAGTACCTTTTTAAATAAAAAAGTACCTTTGTGAATAAAAAGGACCTTTGTGAATAAAAAGGGCATTTTTTAATAAAATGGAACAATTTTGAAGAACACACATTTTTTTAAGTGAAAAGTTTTTGTAAAAGCATCTTTTTGAATATAAAGTGACTTTTTGAATAAAAAATTTCTCTTTAAATAAAAATCATGTTTTATGATTAATGGCGCCTTTTTAAGTTACCAGTACATTGTTGAATAAAAAGTATATTTTTGAGAGCAAAACTGTTTTTAAATAAAAAGTTCTTTTATGGGTAAATTAAAGGGAAGTTTTTGAGCTTTATAAATGTTTTTATAGGAGTTCTTTGAATAAACAGTACATCTTTAAATAAAAAGTACTTCTTTGAATTAAAAATACATTTTTGAATAGCACACATCTTTTTCAATAAAAAAGTATCTACTTTTTTCAATACAAATTACCTTTTTGAAAAAAAGTACCAGTTTTTGAATAAAATTATATTATTGAAGAAAAAGTATTTTATTGAAGAAAAAGTTCCTTATTTAATAAAAAGTACTATTTAAAATAAAAATTAAATTTTTAAACAGCAAAATCCTTTAAAATAAAAACGGGCTTTTTATAGAAAATCGTTCTTTATGAATAATAAACCTCCATTTTGAATTTTACAAAAGTCAATTTAAAACAAAAAGTAACCTGTTAAAACTACCTTTTTTGAAACAAGTTTCTTTCTTAAATCTTAATTAAAGTTCACTTCTATAAAATAACTTACAATCTTGGAAGAAGGATTTACCAGTCAAAATTTCTTACCTGAAATGAAAAAATATAAAACAATAAATAAAAAATGATTTATTTTTATTTATATATAAATAATATTTAATTGAGTGCGAATTTCTTATTGCCATTTTCTTATTAAAGATAATTTAATATTTCTTACTTAATGGCATGATAATTTTAAGAAAAAGTTCATCTTATTTTATTTTCCGATCTATTCTCTATAAGAGAAAATGGTCGTGCTCTTACTAAATTTTATCTCTCAGTATTTCAAGCTTCATAAACAATAATTTTTTTGGTTTAAATATTCATTTAAGAGTATTTTTTCTGCGACAATTTGTAGAAATATTTTTAGAATTTGTTTCGCAGACAAAAAAATTTTCTAAAAATTTTCCAAAGGAAATAAATTACAGTAAAAGATTTAAAAATTCTAAATTTATTTAAAAAAAAAGAATGGAATTTTATTGCTAAAAACATTTACTTTTTTAAGCACGTTTTCTTTTCTTTATTCTTTTGAATTAAAAAAGTCTAGAAAATTTTAAATTTTTAACAAAGGAAATGAGAAATACTTTATAAACAAGATTCTGCAAAGCCATTTAAAAATATGAATGTTAATATTTCATTATATTTTCTAATTAAAACTTAACAATCAAAACTAGTGCATTTAAAAAAAACTATCATTAATTATAAGTGAATTAATAAAAAAAATTAAAAAACATACAAAATACGACACAAAATTATAAATAAAAAAACATTAAACCATTTATATTTTGTTGTATATTAATTATGTAGTATCTTTATTTTTAAACCCACTGTATGCCGGAAATAAACTTTTTGTTCTTTTTCATTCGTAAATTACAGTCACTTGTATTTGTTCGTACAAAAGACAAGATTTTATAAACAACAACAACAACCAGAATCAGGGGCAAACAAAATTAAACAATAATATTTATTTATTATTATTCTTTATTAATAATTAATTAAAAATCAACTACAGAAACAACATCCTGACAACAGACAATTGATAAATGTTTTATTTGCACAAGAATTAATACATGAACATAGAAAAATTTGCATACGAAAATGCTTCGAAATGGTGGGGGAGGGGAGGGGGTGGGGTTTGTTTGGTATGACAGACTTGACACAGAACACACAAAATTTATGTTGCAATTCACAGCAAAAACAAAAACACTCAAACAGTGAATACGAAGACAGTGTGGGATAAAACTGCAGGGACTTTATGGGTTTAAAATAGGAATATAATGTTAAGCAAAAAATGAATACAGGAAAACTTTATTATAAAAAAAAATAAATAAATAAAAAGAAATTGAAAAAAATTATATATAAAAAATAAGTAAGAGTTTCATAATTGGCTGTGCCGAATTCACCCGCCACAACTAGTGAATGAGGGTATATTAAATAAATAAATGGTGGGTGGTATAATCGACGGATTTATATCGGATGATTTTTTAGCTATTATCTTTTTGGCAACACTGGTTTAAACAGCTGACGCACGTTTCGTGTTTTGTTTCACTGTCAAACATCTTCACTTTGGTCTATAATTTAACCATGAATCGTCTTACAAACGAACAACGCTTGCAAATTATTAAATTTTATTATCAAAATACGTCCTCTGTTAAGAAAGTTCATCGCACGCTTCTTCCATTTTATGGTCAGTTTAATCGACCCACTGAAGCGGCTATTCGGTACGTTAATAAGCAGAATTGTCAATTTTGGAGTGAAGATCAGCCAGAAGCATTGCAAGAGCTACCAATGCATCCATAAAAAGTCACAGTTTGGTGCGGCTTATGGGCTGGTGGCATCATTGGACCGTACTTTGTCAAAGATGCTGCGAATCGTAACGTAACTGTGAATGGTGAGCCCTACCGCAAGATGATATCCAACTTTTTTTGCCCAAAATGCAAGAGCTTGACTTGCATGACATGTGGTTTCCACAAGACGGTGCCACGTGCCACACAGCAGGCTTAACAATGGACTTATTGAGAGGCGAGTTCGGTGAACATTTTATTTCACGTTCGGGACCGGTCAATTGGCCGCCTAGATCGTGCGATTTAACGCCTTTAGACTAATTTTTGTTGGGCTATGTTAAAGCTCATGTCTATACACACATGCCCGCTTCAATTGACGCATTGGAAGACAACATTGAAGCATTTATTCATGAGATACCGCCCGAAATGTTGGAAAGAGTATGTCAAGTGTAGTATATGCGGATGGACCATTTGAGGCGCAGTCACGGTCAACATTTGCATGAAAAAATCTTCAAACATTAAATTATATGGACCGTACTATCGATTGAAATAAAGATTTCATGAATTTTTCTGAATTTTATGTGTTTTTTTCTAAATTTCCTATAGCTCTTAAAAAATCACCCATTGTAAGTTTTGGCACAAGTTCTTTCTATATGACTTGAAATCATATTGCAATTTCATCACCAACCTAGTGATTTGTAAGTTCGTAAAGATCCGTCCTTATAAAGCATACTCTGGGAAAACAGTTTATTACGCCTAAAGGCGCAACGAATAATGTTTTTGTAGCAGAGTTTGGTTGTCCGTAAGAAATGCGGGCCGTATTTTTTCCAAAAGGAGGCCAGTCAGCCAATTACTGTGAATGGTGTTCGCTTTCGTGAGATGAAAACGAATTTTTTTAAGCCTTGAATTGGAAGATATGGATGTGGACGATATGTAATTTAAACAGGACGGTGCCACTTGTCACACAGCTAACGAAACAATGGCTCTTCTGCGCGACAAATTCAAAAAGAAAAGATGTACGTCGGTAAGCCAGCAACAATTCTAGAGCTAAAGGATGAGACAATTCTGCACATTAACGGCATAGAACCGCAATTATGTCTCAGCGTCATCGAAAATTTGGACTATCGGATGGAGGTGTGCCGCCGAGGTCGCGGCGGCCATTTGACCGATATTTTATTCCATATATAATCAAACCATAACAATATTATCGTAATAGAAAGAAATTACCATAATTTCCCTAATAATTTCTTTATTATTCAAAGTCAACATCGGCCCTTAACCACCTTAACCACGACGATTTTTACTTACGTACGTCGTTATAAAGATTAATTCATAATTTATAGATTCCATACGGGGCCAGCGCTTGATAAAATCTAACAGTCGGTGGAGGGTACCAAAGATTAGGCACTGTTTATTGTTTTTTTTTAATACAAGCCGTTCCCGCGGCTCGAACAAAACTAATTTTAAAGAAAAATTTAAACATATTTTGTTTAATTTAACCATATTATTGTCACCGACAACTATATAATGGTTAAGTTAGTCCTCCATCAAGACTCCACAACCATATTAAGGTTGCCTATAAACATGTTATGGTTAAATATGTTAATAATATGTTTTTAAATTAACAATAGTATTTTTCTCTTTTATAAGAGCAACATGCTATGGTTGAAAACTAACCATGCTAATTTAAGTGTTAAACATATTTAAGTTATTATTAACCATAACATGTTTGGATGCAACCATAATATGGTTGTGGCTTCTTGATGGAGGACTAATTTAACTATAATATGGCTGTCGGTGACAATAACATGGTTAAATTAAACAAAATATGTTTACATTTTTCTTTAAAACTAGTTTTGTTGTAGGTGACCATATTTAAACATGTTTTTTCTGGGTGTAGGGGGTAAAGCGGCCCTGAACCCTATCTTAAGTTAGTACCAGTAAGAAAAATACAAAATACCAAAAAAAAATCCCTCTTACATATTCTTATTCACTCAGGACTTTGCATGTTTAATTTAATGTTTCCAGGTTCAATACTAAAGGATATACAAAAAGTACCAGTTAAAGACCAAAGAAGTTCCAAAAAGCTTCCCCATTTGATGAATTTTTTGATTCTAGGTCCAATATTAAGGGTAATTAAAAAAGTATCAGTTGTAGAACCCATAACCTAAAGAAAGGAATTTTATTTTCCGTATTGCCCTTTTTGGTACTTTTTCTCTCCATTGAAGTATCAAAAAATGAAATATTGTATATGCCAAAGAATGGGGAAAAAAATTTGTTAAAAAGAAAGTAACAACAATAGTTAAGAATTTCACCCCTTAAAAGTTCGAAGTTCGAAAAAAAACCAAGTTTGTATTTGTATTATTTAGATAAGTTTCGAATTTGACATAATGTTTATTGTTACACATTAAAGGCCCATAAAACGGCCGAGTTTCAAAAAAGTACCAGACACCTGTCCGCTAATTTTTTAAAGAACAACAAAGATAAGTTTCGAATTTGACATAATGTTTATTGTCACACATTAAAGGCCCATAAAAGGGCCGAGTTTCAAAAAAGTACCAGACACCTGTCCGCTAATTTTTTAAAGAACAACAAAAAGTATTACATTTTTTTCTGTCTCTTTTAGTTGTGGAGACATGAGTGAGATAAGAATAGAAAGTTTAGCGACCCTGGACTTTAATAGAACTTCATATACATAGCCTTTGTTCGGTAACCTCCTACCATTCTTTATTTTGTGGAAGACATTTTTAAAATCGGACTGGCAGTTCCGGTGATAACCTCAAACATACATACAGACTTTTTAGCTTTTTTATATTAGTTTAGAATAAAAGTAGCATAAAAAGTAAAAAAAATGTTTTCGTAAAAGCTAAGTCATTATCCCCACACCACAATAGGGGAGAGGGTATTATGCATTTGTGCTGATGTGTGTAACGCCTTAAAATATTGGTCCTAGACCCACTTTTAAGTATACCGATCGACGCGGAATTGGGACATAGGTTCTTATTGGCACAAGGACCAATCCTATTAAAAAAGGGCCAAATCGTAGGACTACGAGGGAAGATAAGGGGAAATTTCTTCCTCTCAGAAACTATCAAACCGATTTTAATTAAATTTAAAACATAGATAGAACCATATCGTTATGGACACAAAATGTATAAATTTTAAAAAAAAATAGGACCACGAGGGGAGATAGGGTCAATTTCTGGCTCTCAAACCGATTTTTATGAAATTTAAAACAAAGATAGATCCATATCTATAGGGACACATTAGATATACAGTTTTTAAAAAATAGGACCACAAGGCGAGGTAGGGGGTAATTTCTGCCTCTCACAAACTTTCAAACCGATTTTAATGAAGTTTATAAACATAGATAAATCCATAATTATATGGGCATATAAGCATGATGTGTTTTTTAATACTGTAGTGTAGGGTATCATATGGTGGGGCTGGACCGACTATACTTTCTTACTTGTTTTTAAACTGCATATTTTTTACCACAGAATTGAAAAATTCTCGTCAAATTCTTTAAAAAAACTGTTTTCCATGCACATTTATTCTTTGCTTCAAATTTTGTCAGCTACTGTTGCGTATACTTAATATGAATGACATTGTTTTTAAGTGTATACAACATATTCACGTTGTGGCAACATTTTTAGTTTTATTGCTTGCATTCACCTCAATTTGGTGTTTAAATAAAAACTCGTTAGCTTTTGCGATTCATTTCGAAAATTTTTTTTTATCAGTTTTACATAAAACCATCAAAATTTAATGGTCTTTTAAGCGTACTAACTTTATTTTATTAATTTTTTTCCTTTTGATACTTAAATTTATTTTTTGGCCACTGCATTAAAGTTCTTTCACAGTAGATAATTAATTTTGTTGATAATTGACACAATTTGTAAAGAAACATTTTTAAATCAAATAAATAACGAACGAACGGACAACTTGGACATTGACGGCCCAAAATAAAATTGATTAATTTAAATTTTAGTTCAGAAAACAAAAAAAAAAAAAAAATCAATTAAACCAACAAAAACGATCCAGCGAACCAAAGCAGAAAAAAAAACTTTAAAACGATCCGTATGGTAAAAAAAAACCTTTAAGAAACTAAAATCGAAGCCGAAAATAAAATATTTTTGATTGTGGTCATGGTGATTGAGTAAGTGATGAACGGATGGATGGAGTAGTCATTAAACTTTAAGGAAGACTAAATGAATTATTAATTTCTGTTTTCAGTTTTATTAATCAGTTTTGAAATAAACGTCAAACGACAAAATAAATTCTGATAAAATTTCTAAGGGATAAGTACTTTTTAAGGTGCTTTTACGCATGTTTTATAAAAAAGTATTTTCAGTCAATAAGAATTAACTGAAATATTTATAATTTAAACGTTTTGAATAATTAAAAGGCGCCTGCCTCATTTTCCATAAAATCTGACGCGACTTATCAAACAGCAATCTGTAATAGTTTGAACAAAAATGTTTGTTCAATTCAAAGCAATAAAAAAATAATAATAAAAAAAATTTGTTTGCATAAATAAATATTATTGCAATTGAATTTTAATTTAATTCAAATTATTTATGAACATTTACAACAACAAGAACTTAAACAACACTAAATAATTAACAATTTTTTTATGACTTGTCCGATGTAAGAAGTGTCACGAATTTTAATTAGTTTTTTTTTTTTAACAAAAATAGCAACTGGCACAATTTTCTTTTATTTTTAAAAAATTCTTTACACATCCACACACTCTGTCTAATTCTATTGTGGAATTGAAATTAGTTGGTTCGTTCGACGCCGGAACTAGTTCTCCGGGAATATTTGGATTTTATTGAAAACGATCGCATATTTGCATTTAAGTTTTTTGAAAAGATGCATTGAAGTTGACGGCAACTGTATTTGATTTCATAAAATTAACATTAGAGAAAAGTACCTTATTTAAAAAAAGTACCATTTTAAAGTAATTGTTAACATTTCGAATCAAAAGTACATGTTTGATTTAAAAGTACATTTTAAAAAAATCTTTTCTTTTGAATAAAAAGTTATTTTGTATAAAAATTTTATTTTTAAATAAATAAAATCAACTTTTTGTAGAAAGGAAAAAGTACTAATTTGAATAAAGAAATATGAATTTAAATGAATTAAAAAGTTTATTCTGGATAAAATTAAATGAATGTCTTTAATGAAAAGGGTAAATAAAAAGCTTTTGAATAAAAAGGGTATATTACTAAGCTGGAGGTATTCGTCACAGTGATGGGATTTATGACACAAATCGCCCATTTTTGGCACATTTAATATTGCTTGGGCCTCTTGCTCAGCTCTTTTCTTGGCACTTTTTAAATTCGCATGTATTTTTTGACTGTAAGGCCTTTTTGCCTTTCAGGTGACAATACAATCGTATTGGTATTTTAAATACGAAGCAGAATTATATTGTAATAATTAAAAAAGTTAAATCTGAGTTTTATTATTGTCAAGGAAACCGGAAATATACAAAAACTGCTGAATGGATTTGGATGAAATTGTATAGACGGATAGCATATGGCCCAGATTTAAATATGAGATACTTCCTAAGAGGTATTTTGGGGAGAACATTATAACTCCTTTTAAATAAAAAGTACCTTTTAAATAAAAAGTACCTTTTAAATAAAAAGTACCTTTTAAATAAAAAGTACCTTTTAAATAAAAAGTAACTTTTAAATAAAAAGTACCTTTTAAATAAAAAGTACCTTTTAAATAAAAAGTACCTTTTAAATAAAAAGTACCTTTTAAATAAAAAATACCTTTGGAAATAAAAAGTACGTTTTGAAATAAAAGTACCTTTTGTAATAAAGAGTACCTTTTGAAATAAAAAGTATCTTTTGAAATAAAAAGTACCTTATGACATAAAAAGTACTTTTTAAAATAAAAAGTAACTTTTGAAATAAAAAGTACCTTTTGGAAAAAATAGTACCTTTTGAAATTGAAAATACCTTTTGAAATAAAACTGTACCTTTTGAAATACGAAGTATCTTTTGAAAAAAGAAGTACATTTTGAAATAAAAAGTGCCTTTTGAAATAAAAAGTACTTTTGGAAATAAAAAGTATCTTTTGAAATAAAACAGTACCTTTTGAAATAAGAAGTACCTTTTGAAATAAAAAGTACATTCTAAAATAAAAAGTACCTTTTGAAATAAATAGTACCTTTTGATATTAAAAGTACCTTTTGTAATATAACAGTACCTTTTGAAATTAGAAGTACTTTTTGAAATAAGAAGTACCTTTTGAAAAAAAGGAACTTTTGAAAAAGAGGACCTTTTGAAATAAAAAGTATCTTTTAAATTTTTTTTAAAAAAATTATTACTTCTTTAAGAAACTTTAAACTGAGGAAACAATTTTCGACGATAAATCATGCTATTATAAAAAAATTTTTCTTAATTTAGTGTAGGTGCAGTTTTACGACAAAAATATATCAAATGTAAAAGTGTTACGGCTGTTCTGAATCTTTGATATGTTAGAGGTGGGCTTTTATGCAATCTACAAATTATAAGCCAATCAGTTTTATAACCTCACATTATTGCAACACGTTGCGGTTTTAAGCCGATCTTCACGAAATTTGGTCGTGTGATCTTTAGTCTTTTGAATCTATGACATGTCAAATTTGACTACAATAGCATTATTCGTTACAATTTAAGGCGTACTTAAGTGTTTTTCGATAGTGAGCTTTGTTTGGGGTCTATCGTAAATATTAAACTTAACTTCATGAAATGAAGTATTATAAAACGAGTTTACGCAAAATTTTATAAAAATCGGATCATTATGTCACCAATTTTTTGCTAGTTTTTGTAGTAGAAATATCAATTCTTTATGGTTGTTGATCCATATCAGAGAAAGTCAATGGGTATAAAAAAAATTAAAGTACTCTAGCACATATCGACAATTTTCAATACGTGTGCGTACTCGTATCTGTTTATTCTCATACTTGTGTATATCCATGCGCATTTGATTTCATTCATGTATGTTATCATACTCGCACATATCCAGATACACCCATAGTTATAGCATTGACTTCAAGCATTTTTTTTTTTTTTTTTTTTTTTGTTAAATTTTTTCATAAATGTTGCCAGAATTTTTTTTCCACATTGCTGAATCACAAATAAATACATTTTTTCAAAATCGTTTGAGTACAATTCAACAAAATTTTATTAAAAACGATTGTTGACTTAAAAAAAATTTCTGTAATAGAAAGATTTGCGTTTTATTTAAGAAAATCTAAAAAAATAACTAAATGGATGCAAATTAAAATACGTCGTGTTATTTTAATCGTTCTTTATAAAAACAAAAAAAGTTACCGTAATCAAAAAAAAAAAAAAAAAAAAAAAATCGAATATTCATATTCGCAGTTAAGAAATGAGATATCACAGGTAAATACATTCATACATATTATGAGTTTGAGTAGTTTATCTGTTGCCAGTTGCATTTTTAAGACGTTAAAAAATGGTTTAAAATTTAATTGCTGAAGTCAATCAGTATTCCAACGAAAGTTTTACCCTTAAAGAAGACTTCGACATCATGCTTTGGTGGAAAAACAACTCCACAAGGTATCCACGGTTGTCTTAATAAGAATCAAGAATTTTATGAAATTGCCTGCCTGCAACGCAGCATTAGATTAAGATTTCTCTTTAGCTGGAAACATAAAAAAGAAACCGAAAAGATCCCAAAATAGTTGATAGCCTCCTTTTTTAATTATTTTTAAAAAAAACCTCTTTCGTAAAATAGATTATAATTTATTATAGCTTTAGAAGCATTATTTTAATTTGATAGCAAATATTTATGTTTTAATATAACTTTAACATAAATTAATAAACATCTAATTTAATCAGTGCTATATTTGTTTCGCTAGTTTTGGAAGACACTTAAAATATAATTACATACACACATATGTTTTCTGCATCAAAAATGTTTAGATCGTGGCAACCCTGCTTGCTTTAAAAAAACCATACAAATTTTTGAAGTTAATTGTCAATACTTATCGATACATGCCTATACTCATACGCATTCAAAAGATTATCCATAAGCATGCCTGTTTATTCATACTCATACCGGTCGATATACAAACTTATTCATGTTCATACTTATTGGTAGTCATACCTGCCTGTACTCGTGCTCGGTGGCGTATGAATAGGTTATAAGTATTAAAAATATAACTTTTTGGCTTTCTCTGGTCCATATTTGGTAAAAGAGTTTTGAATCTTTTCATGCTAAGTCGGTTGGAGAACTTGAAACAATTTAGCATCAAGTTGTTCTGTTCCTTGGAGTCGTTTGAAGGTGATCGTAAATTCAACAGATGGACATGAGTAAACCGACTGAGAATAACTGAAGGGCCCAAAATTATATACTTAATGAGGTCGTAGATAAATATTAAAAAAAATTTCACAGGGAATGCCAAACTTAATATACCCTTCCATATTCACTACAAGTGGGTAGAGGGCATAAAAAGTTTTGGAAAGTACCATTAAAAAAAAGTTCTTCTTTGTATATATTAATTTTATTTCACTCAGTTCGTCTAACAAATCTTTCTAAATGAAACTAAAGACTTTTAGCCGCTCAAATTACCCGGTCCAATTGTTCTTTCAAATTATTTTAAGTTTTTTTTTAATTTGTTTGCACTTTGCAAATATTCTAGAGAAAAGTGTTGAAAGATTTCATTTGTCAGCAAAACTTTTAACAAAACTTGTAAAAAAAAACAAACAAAATTCCTGAAATAGAAACCTAAAATTTATTTAAATATTTACAGTTAATAAAATAAACAAAACCAAAACCAAAACCAACCTTTTAAATGAGAAAATCAAATCGTATAGAATTTTTACGCTTTTTTCACTGTTTATATTTAAGACTTTCAAGAAGAAAGTTTTACTTTCTTCCACGTGAAACCCAAATTTTCAATGTTTTTTTAAAGTTTTGTAAGGATTTTTTTTTATTTTGTCTATAAGTTCATAACTCTAGTCAATTAAATTAAAATATTTTGCAAAAATTTTCAATATTTTTTTGGTATTTACTTTTCTTTGATTACTATTTTTTAAGCTTTTTTTTTTAAATAAAGCTTTTATTTTAATATCTATATTTTTGTTATGTATTTTGCAAAAAAATTCATTTAATAATTTATTTTAATTTAAGTATTTTTTATGACACATAAAACAAAATTTTAACGACACCTTCCGCTTTAAGCGACAACAACGAAAAATAACGACAAAATTTAAATTTTCAAAACAAACGGCAAAAGTTTTCGAATTTAAGAAAACAAGAAACAACTATTTATTTTCAAAATCTCTGTATTTCAGTTTTTATTTTCTTTATAAAAATCGTATATTTTTTAATTTTAATTATTACTATTTTTATTTAATCGAACCGTTTTGTAGACGCGCTAATTTTGTCGCTGCCGCCGAGCCAGAGCGATAATCGAAATAAGACTGATCATTAATAAGTTTGCGAAATTCTTTGGCTGAAATTTATTTTCAATTGAGTCAATTTTTTTTTCTTTCGGGGGAGCAGAAAAAAAATAGTAATCTCCCGATTTGTTTAGATCAGCGAGCTACATAAACAAGTAAAATTCAATTTTAAATTTAGTCTCCCTACTTTTTCACCCTCCCATTAAAAGTGTTGGCGTTGCGTTGAGTGCGTTTTTGCTCTAATGTGTACCTTGTATCCGCCCCTCCTCATGGGAATTCTTCAAGTCAAATTTTCTTTTCGATTAAATTTTCTATTTTTTCTTATTTTTCTTAGTCGATATTCTAAACAACCGGCTGTGAGAGGTGCCAAAAGGTGTTTAAGGTGCCGGTTTGTTTGAAGAAAATATTTTAGCATTTCAATCTGCTTCTTTTTTTTCTTGGTTCATGAAATCTTTTATTTGTGAGTTTATAAATTAGAATTTCTTTTTTGATATTTAAAAGTGCAGATGGGTTAAGAAATTAAACTGCACTATTTTTCTTAACATCGGTTGCGTTAACCCTTAATCCGTTTTCGTAATATTAAAGTTTAGACCTTGTTTGATTTTAAATAACATGCAACAAGTTAAATGGAAATTTTTTTTGTTGTTGTGACTTCTTTCTTACGAGGAACAAGCGTGGTTGTGATTTTTTATAGGCAAACAGCTAACGGTGCGTCAGCCGGACGGATGGAAATCGTTAAATCAACTCAGAAAGTCATTCTGAGTCGAGCGGTATAATAAAAGGTGGGTCAAGATGCAATTTTTTTAAAGTGTTACAAACCTCAGCACAATCTCATAACGCACTCTTTACTATTGTTGAGGGGGTATGGGAGCCAAAGATGTCAGTTTGATGTGCCCTACAAGCCATTAGATTGGCATCCCCTTTTAATGAAGACATGGTGCATGGCCTACAATCAAGAAATTGGTCACGCCTGGGTTCCACAAGGAACCAATAGGTGGCCTAACAGAATATACAAATACACAGTAACGTGCTTGGGGATGAATCCACCCTTGCAAAACTGCCAATTGATTAGAGCAAGTGACAAATTATAAAATATATATAAATGAATCTTTCACTAGATAAATTAAATGAATTTGTAAATAATTTAATGAATCTATGCACTGGTGACAGTACGCTTATCATAGAGAAGCCGTTTGGAGGTATCAGAAGAAAAGTATTTCTTTCCTACAGTAGAATCGTTGCCACGGAGTCTTTCGGGACTACCATAGTGGCTTGAGGGGCATGGCTGGACTAGGTCTGTCATGTTGATATCTTCTTTCGGACATTGATGCCACAAGGATGCCAAGAACATCTAAAATGACAGGGCTCTTGAAGTTTACGGATTTCCTGAGTCTGGGGTGTGCACGAAAGCACCCTCAATTTGTTATTTTGGCGGCACGGGACGTCATACAGCCCCCAGAAGTAATAACTTGGCATTACTGTATGGTGCGGACTCTGCTTGCAGGGTACACCTGGTGGTTGTTGGTAGCTTGATCTTAGGATCGTTGTAAACTTTCTTTTTTGAAACTGCTTGGATCACTCTTCGCAGTGGAGAACTAGATAGCTCCAACTCCTTAGCAAGGGGAGGTATTAAGATTATTAGGCTTGCACCTGATTTGCAACCTGTGTGTGATTGAATGATCCTACACACACAGGGGCACTTGGTAAATGTTAATAAGTCACCAAGTGGGTTAGATCCACCGTGAGATTGAGCTCTAAGAGGTACTCACGTAAATCTAAACCTTATTTGTTGAGGGGGTATACAAATTAATTAAATCAGAGATGGATAGTTGTTATTTTGAAAAAGTCTCGAATCCCTTTTAAAACTGTACTTTTTAAAGGAGAATATTGCTTAATTTTTTTGTCTTTTTCCAAAAAAAGTTGAATTTCGGCCTTGGTACTTTTAATTATCACTGTCTATGCTTTTGAACCTAAAGTAGGCTTTATAATACTAACCTCCTTATGCCATTCCATTATCAATTTGTAAATTTAATAGGATAAATAGAATCCTTACTGTGATACTTATAGCCTAAACCCCTTATGAAAAAAAGTCAAAGTTCACATTAGTTAACCAGCACATTAAACCCAGCAGAAGTGAATGAGTTTTTGTGGATTGGTTAACTAATGTGAACTTTAACTTTTTTTCATAAGGGGTTTAGGCTATAAGTATCAAAGTTAGGATACTATTTATCCTATAAAATTTACAAATTGATAATGGAACCTTCTCTTGAATTGTATTTTGAGCCAGAAGCACTTTTATGTTTCTCATCAGAGTAAACAGACATTTGTACATATGAATACGCTATCCTTTCCGTTAAACATTTCTTCACAATTGCATTTTCAATTCAATTGCGTCACAGTCAACAAATGTCAAACTGAGTTTTGAAAACCTGATGCCAGATTCGTAATCAGCAACCTCAAGAACCCCGAATAAAGTGAACTTGTTAACTTTGAGAACTTTTTTCTCGAAAACTTGATTTTGGACGTAAGTTCCCTTTTAACTAACCAGTGCCCATGTTCTGTGACTCTCGCTTAGATAAACTTTTCGATTGAAATGTGTGAAATGAAACAAAAATGCCATATATTGAAACAAACAGCTGTTTTTCTCACTAAACTGTGTCTGGTACTTTTTTGGCGAGTACTAGCTGTCACGTAAGGAAATAACTAGGCAATTTACAGAAATAGTGTGGCTGTTACATTTTTGTGAGAAGAGTACCCGCCTTGAATTGTCAAATAAACTCACGAATAAAAATGGGGCGAGAAAAAATTTTAAAACTAAAAAACAATTAAAAATGCAAAATACAAAGAATAATAATAATAATATTTTGATCTTGGCAGATTTTTATAAAATATACGAATATTTTCAAAGTTCGTTTCCAAACAACAAACATTACAGAAAGTCGCACTTTACATTATTTGGTAAAGCCGACGGTTGTATTTTCGCGGACGTCGTTGATAAATTTTCAATTTTAGTAAATGTTGGTCGCCGTCAACGATATGTGTTACTGGCGTTCTCAACGTCTGCAATGTCACATCGACTTCGAGTGCAGCGTTATGATATTTATAACGTAACGACGTAATCTCTTTTGACAGTTTACGACATGAGTTACAGACACACTTTTTTCTCACTTTAAGAAACAATGGAATATTTTGTGTACACCTTTTCGATGCGAGAAGTTTTCACTATAGTTACAGAGCATGGGTAAAGGTCGCATGTTTGTTATTAATTGGGTACCATTTGACTTTCTTACTTTTTGTCCCATTTTTAGTTTCAATTATAATTCTATAGAAATTAATGTTAATAAGTATTTAATTAGGGTAAAAATGTTCCCTTTAATTGCCATTTTTTATTAGGCAGGATTTGTAAAAACAATCTCAATAGATGAAACGTTGTGAGGGTACTGCAATATTTTCGGTCGTAAAAAATCCAAAAAAAAACTACAATTAATTTTTTATGCCTGATTTAAATCATACTCTCTTCGCGCCAACCACTACAGCTATAACTGCCCGTCTACAACTGACATTTGCTTTATATTTGCTGTTATAACTTGAAGTTATAGAAGAGTTGTTAAAACATTTGCATTAATAACCATGTTATAACATGAGAAAACTTCTAACATGATGAGTCTATACATAACACTAACATCATATTAGTGTTAAAGCAATCATAACCACTCCATAGACTCGCGAGCAGTCAATAATTGTATTTTTAACACAGACACGATCGGCAATTCACATGTATACAACAATTTTGTTCGGGCCACTCCATAGTCTCGCGAGGCAGTCAATAATCGTATTTTTTACACAGACACGGTCGGCAATTCATTTTTATACAACAACTTTGTTTGTTGCTTGGTTATCACTGTGTTAAAGTTAAGCATTTCATGTCAGTTGTAGACTGCATGTAAAACTAGCAGGCGCTTCAATTTTCGACTACCAGAGCTGTAAAGATTGAAATTGATTAAATGATTGATCACATGATTTTATTAATAACACAATGAAACAATATATAACTTTTTTGAGCGGTCTGTAACTTTTTGCAAATTTTAATAATTTGAGGTCGCTGATTTCAATTCTAATCTCCATTTTTCTTTATCAGCTCGCGTTTCTTTAATCGTATTTTTCACTTTTTTTCTAAAAATATAGAGTTTTCAGCGATTTTCAAAATTTTTCTTTTTTTTAAAGATTTTAGTGAAAATCCATTAAATTTTTAAAATTTACTAAAAAATTTTCTGACTAATAGTTGTTTACCTAAAATCAAATAAAAAAAAAATAAATAAATTACAAATTTTGTATTTACAAAAATCATGAAAAATCCAAAACTGGAAAAAGTTGAAGTCGATGAACACTTTTTGTTTTTATTCATTGCTGCCAGACTTTGGGATTTCATGCGGCAAAAAGGGACTAAGAAAGTCATTTGGAGATTGGGGATTTTTTTGGGGATTTAAAAAAAAATTCGAAGATTTTTTGGGGATTTTACACATTTTTAATATATTTTCCCTTTTTTAATTATTTTCGCTTATATAATTTTTTTTTTTTTTTTTTATTCGTATATAAAATATCAAAACAAAGAAGCAAAACTTTTTTCTTACTCTTATCAATGAATATGGTGTAAAGGGTCCTAATTAATGGTGTTTTCTTTTCTGACAATGTTTCATATATGCTACCATTCGTGCGGGTTTTTGTTCCATTCTAAAAATATATGCAAAAATGTGAGAAGTTGTCGTTTTCCTTTCTAAACATGTTGCAACAATTAAGCCTCGTACTCTGTTCAAATTTGTGAAAAATGTTGAGCAACATTGATTATTCCACATGAAAATTTTGACATACCAATGTTACCAATCTTGCGAGTTTGTACAATTTGACATTTTTGTTCCATCAAAGTATGCTACATTGTTTTGTGTATGTTAACAAACGCCACATGTATTTTACTAAAATTAGTTTTTTTAATAAAAAAAAAGGTAAATATGGATAAAAAACTGTTACCGGTTGTTTTATTTTAATTTTTTATTTCTTATTTAATATTAAGTTCATACTTTTTTGCTTTTGCTTAAAATTCCACGTGAAATAAAGGCAGCTTACATTATTTTAAAAGAAAATAATGTTGTTCGCAAGTTATTGTGAAATCATGTTAAATTAACGGTGGCATGTCATAACGTCCAGTGTCATAGTGTCTATGGACTCCAAAAAGTGTCACAGTTTCCATGGACTTTATGACACTTTTAAAAGTGTCATAATGTCCATCAGAGCAGTGTCATAAAGTCCGTGGACGTTATGACACTTTGTAGAGTGTCATAATGTCCACAACATGCTAACAAACTCAAAAGCATAGCCAGAAACATTTCGGAACTTTTTCACAAAATAAACAAAGTACAACTCTATCAACATTATTTCATAAATATTCCGCACAAGTTTTTTTCATATGCATTTTGACAGCATTTCACGTGAAATGTTGAACAGAGTACCAGGCTTAAATGGCAAATTTGTTCCATTCCTTACCCGCAGTTATAACTGAGTGTGAGATAATGCCCATTTTTGCATCTGCGTAAAGTACTTTTTTATGCAAGCAAGTATTTTTTTTCTTGTGTTTGCGGACAATTTGCGTTATATTGCGATTTTTAGTTATAATGTGATGGATATAAAAACTTTTTGTTTTACTTTTATTATATTTTTTTTTGTCGCAAAATTTTTAACAACAGCTGACATAAATTATTGAAAATAAGTGCTGTTAACGCTTATTGGAATTGTAAGAAAATTTAATGTTGAAAATTGCTACAAGCGTGGTGAATATCGCTTTAAGTACAAACTTAGCATTCAATATTTAACACGCTAAATACACATTAGTGTTGAGTGTAAAACGTAGCTATTATTTTGTTCCAGGTTTCGTGCAACCGAATAAATATATTACACAACTATAATGCATCATTATTTTTTAGAAAAGAAAACACCATAAGATTGCAATTTTTGTTTGTAGTGTGTTAAAGGTACTTAAATCATGTTAATATTCTTGAGTGAGTGTTTTAAAAAAGAAGAATTAAAAAAAACAATCTAAAACCGTTGACAAAACATACAATTTTTAATTTGTTAAAGACAATTTTTAAGCGATTTTGAAATACAATGTAATAAAGTTTGGGAAAAAGAATGCATCGAGTATTAAATAAATGATGGATATATTTATTTTTATTATTGATTAAGGATGGCTAAAACCGCTTGAACAAGCTCTAAATTCTTCTAAATTGGCTCATTCGTCTTCAAAAACAGCACATTGTTTGGCTTGTGATTTCTCACTGAAATCGCACCAAAAGAATTTTAAAAAATATGCCGAAACCAATCGCTACAAACAAATTAATTTTCCTTAATTTGAATTTTTTGGGGATTTCTTATTATAATTTTTCTTATTATTTTTAAAAAAAATTTTAAGTTTAGTCGGGAAAAATACAAAAGGTTTTGTTTTTTAATTTGGTGATTTTTGGGGAATTTTTTTTATTTTTTGGGGACAAGGAAAAAAGCACCTGGCAGTTCTGATGTCACAATTCTTATTATAGGGCATCATCAATATGAAGATGCATTTTTCAACCAGTGTATTTCAGAAAGAAGCTTGTATGGGGGCTTTGTGAAAATATAGGCCGATTTTCAACATTTCCAATGGGCTTGGTATTTTTACCAAATTTTGAGCATAAGTGTTACAAGGACAGCCAGCCAACCGGACAGAGGTCGTTTAATTGATTCAAAAAGGGATTCTGATTCGTGGTTCTAGGACCAATATTTTAAGATGTTACAAGCATCGGCACAAACGTATAATACCCTCTCCGCTATTGGCGGTGTGTGCATAAAAATCTCGGCAGTGATGGCCGGCTGGCTGACTTCTGAGTTTATTTGTTTTTCGCTCGAGTATGTTCGCTTAATTTTGCTTAGCGTTGCTGCTGGCGTGTACCAAAATAGATTTTCTTAAATTGTTTTTGTTTTTTTATTTGTTTAGAACGTGCGTTGAGCTGTTAAATTTTTTTTTTTTAACTAAATTTTCTCTTTTTTTCTTTTCTACTCACAAATATAAAAGTGTGTGCAAATATTTTTTTTTATTTTCTCGTTTTCAATTTCAAATTTGTTTCTAATTCCTTAAAATGTTTAGAAGAAAGGAAAAGGAAGAAGAAGAAGAAGAAAATTATAAACAATACCTCCCAGTGGGGCGCTTGTGTTTTTACAATTCCAATGTTTAATATTCCCATAAATTATTGGCAAACTGCAGTGTTGCTTTTTTGGAAAAACGAAATTGGCATTTGAATCCCAATATTTCGCTGGGTGTAGTGAATAATTTTTAAAACGAGTATATTTTAATCATGTTTCAATTAACTTAAATTATGCTTTTTAATAGCTGTATAAAGTTTATACACTATAAACAAATAGCTAAAATTAATTTATATTTATAAATATTGGAAAAAAAAATCCAATATTTTTGAAATCTTTAGGCAGAATATTGCAAAAAAAAAAAATACAACCGTACCTTTGTATGGGTGATTCTTAAAGAGCTATAGAAATCCCCCTTTGTATGGGGGGGGGGTGGGGAATGCATGAAATCTTTATTTGAATCGATAGTACGGACCATATAATTTAATGTTTGAAGATAATTTCATGCAAATGTTGACATGAGCTTTAGCATAGCCCCACAAAAAATTGTCTAAAGGCGTTAAGTCGCACGATCTAGGCGGCCAATTGACCGGTCCCGTGGAAAAGTGGATCTTCGGCCAACTTTCCGTGAGCCCATTCACCAATAAATCTACGTTGCGGTAGGTCATTCGGCTTCAATTCTTGCACCAGCTGTAATTTGAAAGGCTTCACAGCTAAATGCTTCCGCAAAATTTTCCACGTTGTTGAGTAACAGAGACCCAATTGCTGCGAATGGTCATCATTAACACTGACCGATACAGCCGCATTATTTTCTTCACTTTGCACTCTACGTAAGCGTGTTGGTGGTTTAATGTCCAGCAATGTAAATTTGGTGCGAAATTTAGTCCCAATAGCCCGAATAGCCGCTTCAGTGGG
The DNA here is from genome assembly GCA_930367215.1 of Pollenia angustigena. Lineage (NCBI taxonomy): Eukaryota > Metazoa > Arthropoda > Insecta > Diptera > Polleniidae > Pollenia > Pollenia angustigena. Next base: position 92,901,517 of record OV884056.1, on the reverse strand, counting down.
TCGATTAAACTGACCATAAAATGGAAGAAGCGCGCGATGAACTTTCTTAACAGAGCACGCATTTTGATAATAAAATTCAATAATTTGCAAGCGTTGTTCGTTTGTAAGACGATTCATGGTTAAATTATAGACCAAACTGAAGATGTTTGACAGTGAAACAAAACACGAAACGTGCGTCAGCTGTTAAAACCAGTGTTGCCAAAAAGATAATAGCTAAAAAATCACCCGATAGTATAAGAGTACATATCAGAAGAAAACTGTTTTTTATCTCTTCAGAATATTTATAAATTTTGAGTTAACCCCCTTAACAGGACCCTGTTTTGAGTTTATTGTTGCTTTAGGTGTCAATGTCTAATATCACCCGGAAGGGCATCCTACGGGTTAGCCCTTTCAGCACCAAGCCACAGATCTATGATGTTATTTATATTAAACTATCAAGATTACTATTCCATTTGAAATTTTTGGAATTTTGATTCGTTTCTTTATTTGCCCATCCATTTATTTAAAATGTATGAAACAATTTAAGAAAGCATCATAAAACATAATAAAATTTCCAAGAAATCCCTCGTATCTTTTCTTATTTATCTAAAACAAACGTAAATTGCTGCAGTTTTGCATCCAAAAATTTCGATTAGAAAATCACCCAGCAAAAACTTTGCTTACAAAATAAGCAGAAAAATAATGAGAATTTGACGAGCCGTCTACTTACTTTTCTACTAGAAAAAGTACTTATTTTTGTTCGAGATGCCCCAAAAGTAATCCTTTATAATTTAGCCTTTTATAATCTAAAAAATAATATGTTTTTTTTTATACTTAAAATTTTTATAAAAATATATAGTTACACAAAGTCAATAAAGTAAAATTTTTTTATTTTTTTCAATTTTTTTTTTTTTTTTTTTTTAATTATTTTATTTTTATTTTTTCTTATTCTATTTTACTTTATTTTATTGTTTTTTCTGTCTGGCGGGATTTGATCCCGCAACCTCGGTGCCGATAGACTAGCTCTCTACCAGCCAGTCTAACGGGGCAGTGTAGTTTTTGTATTAAAAAACTATGTTTTTTGACTATAATGACTATAATGACATTTTTAATGTCATAATGAAAATATAAATTGTTCTGTATATTTAAGATATAATAATAAAGTTATTATTTAATATATAACTAATAATTCAAAAAGTGGCGAATAAAGCTACAAAGTAATGAATTCTTGAAGTCATTAAAAGTAGGATTGTAAGTAAAGTTTTTGCTGGGCAGATTCAATTAATAAAAATATCTACCAGAATTTAATCTTAAGTGACAAAAATTATTTCCTATTAATTATTTATATTTATTTTTTTTTAACAAAATAGAAATTCATGGAACAGTTTTATTTCTCCAAAAAAAAAAAAAAAATATTATAAATAACTTTATATTTTATTCTATATGCAAATTAAAGCAAAAGACTTAAAAAAAAATTAAAGTGAAATAATTCATTGTAAAATATTTTTATTGGGCGAATAACTGTTGAAAAAAAATTTTAAAAAAATTTGTTTAATGACATTCACAGAATTTTAAGTAGACCAGCACTAAACCATAGACAGCAACCAACCGCACAGTTGGGGAAATGTTTGATGACGAAGAAGATAAAAGAAAAATGACAGAAATTCTCTATAAATTAGAATTAGATACTCAAGGAATTCATTCTTCAGATGACTTATGATACAACCTACATGTGGATTTAGTTGCTGGGAAGAGAATTTATGGTTTGGTGACACTAATCGAATAATTTAAGAATGTTGAGAAAATAATGATTAAGCAACGAGGGTGGCAAAATAAATTTGAAAAAGTAGAAGAAGACAGAAGAAATTCTAGGAATTACTTTTGTGCATGAAGATACAAAGTAAATTAAAAGAACACAATTTAAGTATCATTTTAACTTTAATAAAAAAAATTTTTTTTTTTTTTTTTTGAGATATTCAAAATATTTTTTTAATCCAAATTTTGATATTTTTTAATTAGGCTAAAGTTCCTCAAATTTTATTTTCATTAAACTATTTTTATGAAGAAAGGAGTTTTACAACGCAAAATATATTAAAATTTATTGATAATTATAAATTCTTGACTGCCGCGGGGTTCGAACCCAGGCTTTCAAGGACAGGTTACCGTTACATGTTTCAATTGTTACCACTCAATATCTTCAGAAGGTTTTGCCGTTTAACACTCACAGCCATTGACGATTGCTGGCAGTCAAAAGTCAAATATCAATCTTTAAAACAAATTGTATTTATCTGTTGGTAGATCGAAATTTGCTTTGAACGATTATCTATTCAATTGATTTGCATGTTCTTCCTTACTTCTGTTTTTTCGAACTTTTTGTCGAGAATTCTTTTCGAAGTCCAAAGTAAATTTTTTTTGTTTTTCATTTTTTTGGCTTTCTTTTTCTTATGTAAAAGTTTAAATTACTTGATTTAACTTTTAATTCTCTTGATTAAACGTTTAATTCACTTGATTAAATTATTAATTAAAACTCATTTAATTTTTGATTAATGCTTTAACGGGTGCAAATATTTTTCCTGTGTATGAAAATATAATCAAAGTTTAGATTTTATCATTTAAATATCCTTCAAGGATTTTCCAACAATTGATGCATCTCGTTAAAACGCATTTTTGTAGCATCAAATGACTTCAAATGGTTTGAAAAATTAAAATTTATCATTTTGTGTAGCTAAAATATGCTCAGTTCACTATTTGTAAGCGATTAATACTTTTGAAATTGAAAACACAACCTGCTTCTACGGCTCATTTTGACAAAACTAAAATGTGACGCAAGAATTTCGAAATAATTCAAGAAACGGTTAAGCGAACAGCGGAATAATGTGAGAAACGAACATAAAAAACAATCAGGGCAATCGATGTATCACGGTCTATTTCACATTGGTCCAATAGAAGCAAAGATATTGAGACCTTGATCCACCCGAAAAATCGATGCATCCCGGTCTGAAAGGTCTATGGCTGTTAGTCGTGAAATTCTGCTCAACGTGATATCAAGTAAATATTTTAAAATAAGTGCCAACAGGAAATACTGCGAAAATATCGTCTATGGTCAACAACACCAGCAAAAAGCAATCAATCTTGAATTCAAAAGGCGCAAATGGGGATAGATTGGCCAAAAGTTAAGCCAACTAACAGATGCCTTTGCAAGACAAGCAATCGGGTGGTACCCACAGGGCAACAGGAGTAAATGCCGTCCTTTGCCCTACGTTTCCACATGCAAGTTATTACTCGCAAGAAGTGTATACGTATTATGGAATTAAGGAAACAGTCGATTTGTGAAAGTTAAAAAAATTGCGTGAATTGTAGTGAATAAGTGCCCTGCAAATAATAGGACCAGTTCAAACACGCGTGTAAAGACTAACCCACAAGGGACCAGGACTAGTCCAAAAGTAACCCAAGCGTATGGAAAAAACATGGTCTATTTAACATTAAGATGTCCTAGGGCAGGACCATACAACCCACCCTTGGACCACTAAGGAGTAGTTTAAAAACTACTCCATGGTATACTCAAGAGGATTAGTTTTGAAGTCTTTTTTGAAAAACGAAAGCACGTCGCTAAAAAACGAAGACATGTCGTCTTACTACAAACATTTTTTAACAATGACATTGTATCAAAATGGATCAGGTGGTCCAATTTTATTTGCAGGGGTGAGTGTATTATGGAATTAAGTATTATGGAATTAAGGAAACAGTCGATTTGTGAAAGTTAAAAAAATTGCGTGAATTTTAGTGAATAAGTGCCCTGCAAATAATAGGACCAGTTCAAACACGCGTGTAAAGACTAACCCACAAGGGACCAGGACTAGTCCAAAAGTAACCCAAGCGTATGGAAAAAACATGGTCTATTTAACATTAAGATGTCCTAGGGCAGGACCATACAACCCACCCTTGGACCACTAAGGAGTAGTTTAAAAACTACTCCATGGTATACTCAAGAGGATTAGTTTTGAAGTCTTTTTTGAAAAACGAAAGCACGTCGCTAAAAAACGAAGACAAACACTTTTTAACAATGACATGGTCCATGCTTGCATTATATCGGACCAGCTCATGGAGTAGTCCATTGTATCAAAATGGATCAGGTGGTCCAATTTTATTTGCAGGGGTGAGTGTATTGAGTTTTTCGAACTTGCATGTGGAAACATCAAATTGAAATTGAAAATAAAACGTTTAACTTAAGTCTGAATGGATTAAAAGCAGCTACTACTGTTAATGGAGTAGAATGAAATCGGATTGGTACGGCCCGTCCCTATACCCCCCGCAGGAGTAAAAGGAATAAATATAATATCGAGTCTTATATATATATTGATTCCTATGGTTCCAAGTTGGAACAAAGGGCCGAGTCTTAACCGCAAACAAAAACTTAAGCGATAAAAACAAAATTTTACAGAAGAAATTTTGTATTTTATTTCATATAAATTTTGCATGGAGGTTGTCGCTAACGACAAAATTGCTTTTGCTATAAAATCGTAACGGTACCTTACATGGAATCTGCACCTGACAATTTTTTTTATCTATATAAAAAAAAACTCTAAAATTGTTGTCATAATTTTTTTTTTATATAAATTTTGACGTTTATTATTGCAAAGAATTGTCTGGTGAAGATCCCATGTTATGTGGCCATGACAGTTTCGGAGGTGACGCAAATGTTGCCTATAAAGTCATTTATTAAAAAAATGATGAAAATTTTAAATGATGTCGCTTAATATATGTATATATTGATAGGTAAATTAATTAATAAAAGTTGGAGTGGGTTTTTATGTGAGAAATATACATGCTTAGCTAAATATTAATCACGTCTAAATTTCGGTTGAAGTTTTTATGCTTGCGACTTTATGACCCAGTCTAGACGAGCCAGTAGTTTGTACGAACAAAAGAAGAATAATGACAAGAATTATGATTTTTTTTTTCATGTTATAATGTATGAAGAACATGTATGACATCCAAAAAGCAATAAGTTTACGATCACAAAGGTGTTATTAATATTAGCCATTGTTGTGTGACACAAAATTCTTTATTAATCGAGTGACTTGCGATGACTTGTAAAGACGTAGGGTTTTTACAGGTTTCAAAACTCAGAGAAAAAATATAATTATATAAAAGTGTTGTTAGCGAAAAATTTTCAAGCATATAATTGTTATTTGAACCATATTATTGTCATCTGCAACCATATTATGCTGAAAAACAGTTTTTCAAATGAAGCCGCACCATATTATTTTATATTTATATTATGGTATATGGGTTATGTTATTGCTAATAATATCGTTAATATGTTGGAGAAGGTTTCTTCATAAAGGAACTAGGTAGGCCTAAAGGTAATCTTTCGGCTACCGAATGATTTTCGTGTCCTGCAGGAGGAAATCTCTGCTATATAGCGGGTGGATAACTGGCTAAGCGATTATGGTATAACAAGCGATAGTTGTATATGCAGCGATAGAGAAGCTGCTATAGCAGACTACACCAAATTTAAGTTAATTGCAGAATGTCGGCAATGCACTGCAAGGACTTATGCCTTTAGAATGGGCCTGCAACTTTATGACTACTGTAGAAGTTGTCATCATGATGATAAAAAGAAACTGTGATTAATTTTCTGAGTCGACGTCCCGGAATCTCGGACATTAGAAAAACCTGGAAAAACCAAAGTTAAGCTGTTTAGATGATCCATATGAGAAGTTACTAAGTGAAATTCTTAATAGACTTGGGCCATTTTTAGTTTTCCACAAACATTCATTCTCAAAATAAATATTTTCTTTCTTTGACGTATCGAGCTTAAATCCTTTAGACAGAGGGAAAATTCTGACAGTCATGATCGAATACTTTTTCGATTTGAAAGCAATTTTATTTCATTAATTTAACTAGTGTTGTAAAACATTTATTTAGGGTTTTACAACACTGAAAATATCGATTCGTTCAGTATCGACTGAAAGAATAGGAAATAAAATTGCTTTCGAATCGAAAAAGTATTCGATCACGACTGCCAGAATTTGCCCACAAGGGAACAATTGAGACCCATTTAAAACCCATTCTTCTAAAATTCTCCACATATTTATTTAGACTGCAAGTTAAACTTGTATTTTTTTTTACTGTTAGGACCAGCACTCAGGGGATGACCCCTACTAATGCATTGCATTGTGTTGGAACTAGGAAAATAGGTTGTGGAAACGAGGATAGAGGGAGTAGTGTTTGTTTACATTCGATTTGAACTTACTCATGTTATAAGTGAGAGGGAAGACTTCTACAGGAAGGTTATTCCACATACATACGTACAGTCCGGGAAAAAAACGAATTCTCTCTGTAATGCGTTGTACGATTCACCTGCCAACCGACCACATAAGGATGGGCTCTTGAGGAAAAAAGTGTATTACGAACAAACGTACGGGTTTCGGGAACCAGATTCCTAATTTCGTCGGAACACATCCCATTGTAGTAACGATAAAACAGGCAAATACAACCCACATTGCGACGGTGCTCAAGGGACTCCATAGAATTGGATACCCTACTGTCACCAATGAGAACCTTCGCCCTCTCCTGCACGCGGTCGAGAAGCTCCAAAATAGACTTTGAAGCACCGGCCTACACATGAGAGTTGTATTCCATACGCGGTCGGATATAGGTGGTATAAATAGTAAGGAGATCAGATGGAGTGAAGCAGGGACCGTAACAGTTATGCCTTTTTTCATAAAAGTCTGATGAAAATAGTTATTTTTTGATTTTGATTTTTTTTAACAAAAATAACAGTTATTTTTTGATTTTTATTTTTTTGAACAAAAAAAAACTGTTATTTTTTGATTTTTTTTCGATCAAAAATAACAGTTATTTATTGATTTTTATTTTTTTGAATAAAAATAACAGTTATATATTGATTTTTATTTTTTCGAGCAAAAATAAAAGTTATTCACTTAATAAATGTACGTGTTTTAATAATTTAGATGACTTTAATAATTCTTTTAATGTGCATAAGGAATTCCTATGATAATAACTCACTAAAATAAAAATTTAAAGTCAACTAAATTATTAAATCACGTACATTTCTTTAGAGAATAACTTTTATTTTTGCTCGAAAAAGTAAAAATCAAAAAATAACAGTTATTTTTGTTCAAAAAAATAAAAATCAAAAAATAACTGTTATTTTTGATCGAAAAAATAAAAATCAAAAAATAACAGTTATTTTTATTCAAAAATATAAAAATCAAAAAATAACTGTTAAGTTTGATCGAAAATATAAAAATCAAAATTATAACATCACATTGTATCCTCATGCCCAGAACATCAAGAGATACTGATTCCTCAATAATTATATCACCCATATATACAGATGAGGCACCCCGGTTTGTCGCGCGTTTATGCGTCAGAACGCAACATTGGGTTTTTCGGGCATTAAAATCGACCCTAATCGCACGACCCCATTCCGAGACTATGTCGAGGTCTTGTTAAACTTGTATTGCAAACAACGTTGCCCAATTTGATTTCATTTAACAATGCCCACCTATCAGAAGAATATCCAAAGAAATTTAATGCATGAAGTTTATTTTTTTTTTTTTTTTTTTTACTCAATAATGCTGATACAATATTTGAAAAAAAAAAACTAAAGTAATTGAATTGAGTTTTTCGTAAATTTCCGTTACCAAGCGTTTTTGCTGTATAGAAAATTTTCAACATAACTTCTTTTTAGAAGTGCTTCTTTGCAGACTACGTTGTACAATCAGTATTCAGATAACTGAAAATTTAAAATCGTTAAAAACTTTGCTAAGGTTTCACAAGGATCCGAAATATACTAATTTATACTTAACAGGTTCTTCGGACTTTAACCCTGGATGGTTACTAATCTTCGAATTTACGAAGCTCATTTACTTTTTATCATATAAATTTTTAATGTGTATTTAAATGATGCTCTTTTTGGCAACAACTTAAGCTGATGATGAATGGTTTAAAAATGTAACTAAAAGATTTCAAATTCATATCGAATTTTGAGAGAGAAAAATAACTTTTACTTTTAATGCTTTATTTTATTTTATTTTTTAATAAAATGCTTAACAAAGAACAATTTTCAAAGTTTATCTTGGGAGTCGAAAATGTTGTTGTCTTTTTTGCTCTAAAACTCGTTCCGAAAGAATTTTTTTTTAAAGTTCTTCGATTCGATACTTACTGCACAGTAACCTTCCAGGGTTAATTAAATGTGCTGCATTATGCGTAACTTTTTTGAAAAACTACATACTTAATAACTAAAAACAGCTCCAACTTAAACTTCTCGCTCTTCCCTCGCATATCAGCAAAACCACAAAATAAATAAATCTTAAACATTAAATGACACTGAAACAAAAGTGTGAATAATTAACACAACATAATTCAACAAGAAACGAGAAAGAAAATAAACCCATAAACATTTTCAAACAACAACTGACGATAGACAATAAAAAGGAATTAAACAAAAATAAATAAACAAACATCACATGGACACGCTCAATAACGATAAATAATTGAAAAAAAAAACAAATAAATTTTAATCCAAAGTCACAAGAGTACCCCTGGATACACTAGTATGAGAGTATCGCTAACAAACAGTTGGTCACCTTTGGAATAGAGTAGAAACATATTATTGGCAAAGTTAAAATCGTTGAAAATAGTTTAGATTTTTTGGAAAAGAGATTAAGATACATTATTTTTAGATTTAATCGTTAAATGTTAAAATATTCGTTAACATAAAGGAATACATAAAGTTTTATTCGAATTGTTCTGCAGATTAACTTAGTCCTTCAACCAGAAATCAAGTTAAAGTTTCAGGTTCCTTAGGAGTACCACAATCTCTTTACAGCCTTGTTTCCACAATCCCATTATAACTTGATTTTCTCTTTTTCTTTTTAAGTAAATTTAAAAAATTTCATTACAATTTATTCCAAAATCATAATTACTGTGCGTATGTATGAGTTTGTGTGTTTTAAAACAAAGCGGTTGCTGACAAGGGCGTGACCCAGTAAACAATTAAACATGTGTTAAATGGAAATGCGTATGTGTCCCCCTGCGGAGTGTTAGAAATTAATGGCAACAATTAAGAACAAAATAATTTTGTTTAAAATAGTATTTATCGTATAAAATAGCAATAAATTTTAAACGAAAATTGTTTAGAAGACATAAAATTACTTTTGCTTTAAAACGAGTTGCACGTTGCAGTAAAATATATCAGAAGAATTTAATTAATTTTAAAATTCTTGAAATTATGTTTTTTTTGGAAATTGTATTAATTAGATTTTATTGCTTTACCGAAAAAAGACAATTTTATGCGTTTTGGCCTTAAACAGGCACAATATTTTTGAAAATATGTTAACCAAATTTGTATATCAGCAAAATGTGAGTTGCATTTTTAAGTACAAAATATTTTAATAGAAATAAGAAAGAGCAAAAAAATATATTCATGAAGTTTTCTTAATCTTTTAGACATGTCAGGTTAGGCTAAACAAGTTTCCTTTAATTCTCTTTTGAACTTGCGTGTACGTTCTTATGAAATCAATTTCTGTCGGAAAATTTTTTTTGCCTTTAACTGAAACTTATTTAGCATATTACGAATACAAGTACATTTTTCCATTTTTTATTGCCCTCATTTCTAAAAGCTTATGACTTGACAAGTCAAACTTAATGTGTGTGAACCAGCACTTATTAAACATGGTAAGTTTCATTTAAAAAGTTGTATTTTTTTTTACATAGTACTTTTTATTCAAAGTTATCTTTTACTGAAAGACTTCTTTTTATGCCAAAGGGTATTTAAGTCCTTTTTTTCGAAAAAGCAAACTTGATGTGTGTGCAGCAGCACTTCCCTGCAAATAAACTGGACCACCTGATCCATTTTGATAAAATGGACTACTCCATGGACTAGTCCGATGTAATGCAAGCATGGGCCATGTCATTGTTAAAAAGTGTTTGTAGTGAGACGACATGTCTTCGTTTTTTAACGACATGCTTTCGTTTTTTAACGACTTCAAAACTAATCCTTTTGAGTATACCATGGAGTAATTTTAAAACTACTCCTTAGTAGTCCAAAGGTGGGTTATATGGTCCTCCCCTAGGACATCGTAATGTTAAATAGACCATGTTTTTTTCATACGTTTGGGTTACTTTTGGACTAGTCCTGGTCCCTTGTGGGCTACTCTTTACACGCGTGTTTGGACTGGTCCTATTATTTGCAGGGTTATTTAAGATGGTACTTTTCATTTAACAATGTACATTTTATTTTAAATAGTACTTTTTATTCAAAATAATTTTTTTTACTGAAAGACTTCTTTTTGTGCCAAATGGTATTTTGGTACTTTTTTCCATCTAGTTTGTAATAGTCTATTAGTGTTAAGGTTGCGGGTTAGATTTCTGCCAGCATTTTTGGCATGTTTCACTACAAAAAGGTTGTTCGGTGAATCAAAATAGAGTATAATTTGTAATTGTACAATTTCGTTAATGTGTAATAGTTCAAACAGAAAGAAACTTTACATCTAAAAAGGAACTTTTTATTCAAAAAACGTACAATTTAAAAAAAAAAACAATTAAAAACGATACCTTATCTTCAAAAGAGTATTTTTAGCCCACATCATTATATGGGAGGACTTAATGTTCGAATTGAGATTGTACTACAATAAAATTTGTGTAAACGTGTTTTCTTCAAGGGGGCTTAACCTCTTCAGACCATGGGTACACATATGTGCACCTTAAAATATTACAAGTTTTAAAGACTAGCGACATCGTGTGACCAATAGAAACAGTTTAATTACTTGCTTTAAGCTACTGCGCTTCAAAACAATATCAAAAGATGGCAGGGTTTAGAAGTTTTAGCCATTATTTTTACATCTGAATTTAACTGTTTGAAAAAACCATACTGTTGGGATATTTTTCCTCAATAACTGATCGCTAAGACCTGAAGTACATATATGTGCACCTCTTAAATACCAGTTTAATTAAAAAAATAAAAAAATAATAAAACAAATAGTTAATAAGCCCTTTACTTAATCGGTTCAGTTCTGATCTTAAGAAATTAAGAATTTACGTTGAAATTTTTCATATTTTAAGACCTGAGGTACACATATGTGCCCCCTTAATTTCTAGGAATTCAAATACAATTAAAAAAAAAATATATACAGTTTTCTTATTTCCTCCCCAAAAGGTGTAAACAATGAAAAAAATTCAATGAGTTAATGCTCGGGTCTTAAGAGGTTAACATGGGGCCCATGGTTAGTTATGAGCCGAACATCGAATTAACGCGAATTAACTACAAGTGGTGTCAAAACGGCATCTGATTTTGACAATTCGAGCTTATTTGTTTTGATTTGTTAGTGTTTTGCTAAGAATGGTTGAAATTTCGAGCAATAAGCACTAACAATGCATTGCAAAAAACCCTATGTTGTTTTCGGATTGTTGTAGTTCCGACACCACCTGTAGTTGAATTCGCCTTGATCACAACATTTGGTAGCCTAATTTCTAGTCATATAAAACGAATAAATGTCAAACTTCCTGACAATACCTGAAGTACGCCAGTGGTTTTATACTAATTGTTTTTGTATTTTAAAATCAAGGTTTTTATAATGCATCACTCACCTACCGAACAGAAGTTAAATTTTGTTTGTAAGAAAGGTTGATAATATTTTGTGTCCATCAGTCTTTCCGCCCCCCACCTCTTAGGATATTTTAAAGGATATTCCACATTTTGGTGTTACCTACGTCTTTTGTGGAAATCAAGTGCAGTTAATACCTGGAATTCGGCAGAGTTTAAACAGTTCTCTTGAGATCTCGGCTGACCAGATATCCTCTCTAGAACTACGGCAGACAGTAGCCACCGGCGACAAGACTACGAACTGACTATTGGTGGGGCCCCTTCGGAGATTACGAGGTGGTTGCAGCTTATATCCATAGTCGCGGGAAAGGAGTCCTTAAAAAGTCACTTTCAATGGCCGGTTTTTGGACAATTGCTGGGAAGTTCATATTGTTGCTTACTTTAGAAACTTTGATTCCTGCCTCTCTCAAGATATACATAAAAAATAAAAAAACAACAACAAGGGACTTATGGGTAAAATTAGAGGCAGTCGGTGTTTTTTGCTCATATCTCAGCCATTTGTTGACCGCTCAGGCTGAAAGCAAACAATTCCGGACTATATGTGGCATAAATGTATAACTACATAGTCCCCATCATATCTGGGGTCATCGGAAAGCTCATTTCAACGGACAGACCGACATCGGAATTTGACCTTCTCTTCTGATTAGCATCTAGAATATATGTACTTAATAGGGTCTAGTATAAAGGGCATGAAACAAAGAAACAAGATTGCGCAGGTCCGTTATTTTTGTGTGTGACAAAGAAATATAATTTATGTATGTATGTCTTACATTTTTTACCACAAACACTCATCTGCATTCCATGATGACGAAGATGCGCAGTAAAAAATGTTTTTTGCATGGCTGAGTGCGCAATCTTGTTTTTTTAATTAATGGGTGGAGGATATAAAAATAATTGTATTTAGGAATCCGTTGTGTCCCAAGCAATACAAAAAACTCTTTAAAGTCTCTATAGGGAATGACAAAAGTTTCGGTCACTCTATGAAATAAATTTATACCATAAACGCTAACATTAAATAAGTGGCGCATACATAATGAAGAATAACTCATGCTCCAGCAGCCGTATTCTGTAATTTAAAATTTACACATTTTAGCGATGAAATTTAAAGCCTTGAGTTTTTCGAAAATCCGTTTAACATTATTGCACGATTTGTTGGTCTTTGAAAACCCCTAGAGAAATTTGATGCATAAAATATTCGTGGAACATTTGGACCCTCTAAAAAAAGGACAAAAATTAACCCTTAAAATTAGTGTTATAGGGTTATTATATTCTAAGCAAAGGATCGCTGTACAATTCTACTAAAGATATCTGAAATAGTATTTTAGCTCAGAAGTACATTTAGTATATTTTTTTTGACTTATACCAAACGCCTTTTCAAAAAATTCAAAAAATTCAGGGGCCCATATTTCAGGAACCCGAGCTAACTTTTCAAAAACATTTGGCAGATTTCCTCTACCAATAGTCTAGTTTCATTTCGCGTTGCAAGTTCTGAGGCGCATTTTTTGTTGCACAGTGTTAAAAGCGCGATAAAGGCACGACAAGCTTTAAAGGCTGATAGAGTGGTTCCAATCTAAGCATAAACGATTGCAGCTAGGGTTGCCAGACGGGCTTTATTTGGCTTGATTATCAAGCTTTTTCAATATGTGTAAAGAATCAAGAAAAAATTTTATTTTAATTTTATTTTTTAAATCGGAATTTTAAAAAGTTTCCATTAAATTGCCCAGAAAATTCAAGAAAAACTAACCATTATAGATCGGGTTATTTACCTGCATTTAAAATATATTGTCGAAAAGAACTATGGGAATTTGTATCCCAATGAATAGTAGAGGAATGTTTAGCAGTAAGGCAACAGAGTCTTACTTGTATTTCATTTGCAACATTATCCATTAATTTCTCCTTTCTCATATGGAATGGCCGTTACTGTACCAAAATCATGCTTTCGGTAAAAATAGGTAGTTATTTGTCTATAACTTGTTCATTCATAGAACGATTTTGTTACTTTTACTACCAGTATTCTACCAAGTTTATTTTATGTGAAAGTTGAAAAATAAAATTCTGAAATTTTAACCAGAAAATGTAAAGATTTTTGTGTAGAAATGAGTGCCCCGGTAGGTTAATTGGTAGGGAGCTAGTCTATCAGTGCCGGGGTAGCGGGTTCGATTCCCGCCTGCCAAAAGAAAAAAAAAGAGGCATTCATAATTTATTGCCGATATCTCAGCTATTAGTGTACCGATGTGCCCGAATTTCAATTCCGTACTATGTGCGTTATAAATATCTTCTTTAGGAAACCCATTTCATCATTCACACGGCCAGACAAACCAGCGGACAAGTAGACGGACATCGTGAAATCAGCTCGGCTACGTATAATATCAGTATTGTGAAAATAAAAAACTGAACAACAATATAAATTTGTTTGTTCATTTAACCGAATTTTTAATTGTCAAGAAAAATCAGGCTTTTTCTTTCTAATGTCAGGCTTTTTGCCAATTCCTATCTGGCGAGCCTAATTGCAGCAAATTTTTCAATGCTCGCGTCACCGTATAGTTTTGCAAAGATTCTGAAAACATTCTGAAATGGATTTTGAATATTAAGGATTCGTACTTCGTTTAAGACCTGCAGAAGTCAAAAAAAAAATGTTTGCTTTTGTTTAACGTCCTACTGGATTAACAAAAGAAATGTAGGGTTTCGCTCGATTGAATTTATTCGATTAAACTTATTGTATTGTTATCTGCTTTTGAAAATTACCTTAATTAAATCCTTGGGCTTTTTGTATCCAGAGTCTGATGAAAAGTTATGCTTGGCAGCAGCATCTTTAAATTTATTGAACTTGATTTTTGTCATTTTTATAACTTTGTTTTACAAATTTTAAAAATTTTATACTTTAAAACTTTTTTTGTAAAAACTGTTTTACTTTTGTAACTCTTTTGTTATATTTTTATACTTTTTATTCCTTTTTTTCACTATTTAATCTTAAATCACTTTATTATATTTTTTATTGAAAATTAATTTTCTTTGTGTGAAATTTTATAGATTATAATTTTTTATTTTTTTTTTTTCTTGTGAGAAAAAACGCTTGTCAATCATATAAATTTCCACCTTTCACAAATTGAGAAAACAGCTTTATTATCAGCGGTTTTATTATGACGGCACAATGGGTAAAAGTAGCAATAAAAACTGTGTAAAACTTTAAAGCAAAAATATATATACTTTTTTTTTAAGATTACAATGATTTTTAAACCACAAGTTCAATGTCCTTGTGAAATTTTATTTATTATTTCATAATAAATAGCTAATCTTTATGACCAAAATGAAGACAAAAATATTTCAAATATTTTTTAGTCAAAATGTCATAAAGCTAAAATTTCTTTTTTTTAAATTATCTGCGATTTTTTCTTATGGCGCTTAAATTTTGCTGCGTCTTTTTAGGAATGGAGAAGAATGATGAGTATTTTTACCAGCTACAAGACACACAGAACAAACAATTGACTTTGATCACTTGCTAAATTCAAACTGAATGTCTTGTGATCATCAGGCAGCAACAAGAAGACAACATGTTGTTAGTTAGCTGGTTGGTTGTTTGTTTGAGAAGATGAGTTGAAGTGGATGAGAATGTTTGCGGCAACACAGCAGTGGTTTATGGTTTTGACGTTTTTTTTTTTTTTTTTTTTTTTTGTTGTTGATACAACGAACTTACTTGTTGCTACAACAAACTAAATATTGTTGTTGCTATGCTTTGTTTTTCTTTTGTAACAAAATCAAGTTGCACGAACAAGACTTGCTGCACTTATGAATTTGTGCCTGAGACACTCGAAATAATTTCAACAAACCGTCATTACACCATCTCCAAGCAAACTGAATTCTGCTTGTTTATTTTGTAAAAAATTGCAAAGAATTTCAGAGGTTTTTGTTATTTAATGTATGAAATGAATGCAATGGAAAGCAACGTCGTATCTGGTCTGGTGTCATTCTTTGTGTAAAAAAACGTTTTTGTTTTAAATATGTCCATCCAAAGGTATGAACGAGTGTAAAACGCAACAACGACAGTTGTTCAGTGTAAAGTAAAAAACAAAAGTAAAATATTTAGTATGAGATATTATTTTATATTTTACACAATTTTACATTTACACTTACATTTGCACACATAGACGTGACATAAAAACGGACATTATTAAAACAAAAAACTACAACGCTTTTTTTACATTGCACAGTGTTTTCGAAGTCAATAAAGCACAGTAAAACAAAAAAAAAAAAACATTTTTGATTCAAAATACTTTTTTATTAACAAAAATATCTTTTTTTTTTAAATAAGCTTTTTTGTAAAACGGTTAATTCCGAATAAGAAGTACTTTGGAAAGTGTTCTTTTGTTAATAAAAAGTATCTTGTTTAACAAAAAGTACCGTTTTGAAAATGTTCTTTTTCAAATAAAAAGTATCTTGTTTAAAAAAAGTACATTTTCAAAACGGTAAAGTATCTGGATTAATTAAAAGTACCGTTTTGAAAAAGTACTTTTTCAAATAAAAAAAAGCTTGCTTAAAAAAAGTACCGTTTCGAAAATGTATTTTTTCAAATAAAAAGTATCTTGTTTAATAAAAATTAGCGTTTTGAAATGTAGTTTTTCAAATAAAAAGTACAAATCGTTATGAAAATGTACTTTTTCAAATAAAAATTATCTTGTTTAGTTAAAAGAACCATTTTGAAAGTGAACTTTTTCAAATAAAAAGTATCTTGCTTAATAAAAAGTACCGTTTTTAAAATGTACTTTTTCCAATAAAAAGTATCGCTTTGAAAATGTACTTTTTCAAATAAAAAGTACAAATCTTGTTAAATAAAAAGTACCGTTTCGAAAATGTACTTCTTCAAATAAAAGGTATCTTGTTTAATAAAAAGTACTGCTTTGAAAATGTATTTTTTAAAATAAAAAGTACAGATCGCTTTGAAAATGTACTTTTTCAAATAAAAAGTACAAATCTTGTTAAATAAAAAGTACCGTTTGGAAAATGTACTTTTTCAATAAAAAGTATCATGTTTAATAAAAAATACCGTTTTGAAAATGTACTTTTTCAAATATGTAATAAGAATCTTGTTAAATAAAAATATAACCTTTCGAAAATGTACTTTTTCAAAAAAAAAGTACCTTTTTTAATAAAGACTACCGTTTTTAAAATGTACTTTTTCAAATAAATAATAAATAAAAATAAATAATTACATAAAAAAACTTTAGGCCATATTAGCTAAAATAAAAATCTAATTTAAAAGTATTTTGTTTAAGCACAAATATCATTTTGAAAATATCCTTTTTTAAATAAAAAGTATCTTGTTTAAAAGTACCGTTTTGAAAATGTACTTTTGTACGTTTTTATCTAAAAATTGTGTTTTTATATAAAAACAAGAGAAATTACATTTTTTAAACAAAATGGACATTTTAAAATAAAAAGTACCTTATGGGACGAAAAAGATAATAATGTAATAAACATTTAAAATTAATTGTAGCTTTTTTAAGAGTAACTTTTTGAATAAAAATAACTTGGTAAATAAAAAATTTACTTAATAAAAACTATATGTTATCCCCTTTTGCGCCTTTTTGAAAAAAATGACATGTAAAGGTACTTAATTAAACCTTCCAATTTTTTCATATGTTTACTTTTATTATAGACCAAGCGTATCCGATGTTGGTGCTGGGAGACAGAACATTAATAATATGCTTGGCCGGCACCTTCATATAATCTTGGAATGGGGTCATGCGAACAGGGTAGATTTTAGAGACTGAAAGACCCAATATTGCATGTTGACGCATAAACGCGCGACGGATCAAAGTGCCTCATCTGTATAATGGGTGGTATAATTAATTATATTACAGAATCAGAATCTCTTTATGTTCCCTGCATGAAGATACAATGTGATGTCCGATAGATAAAACATGTATGCAAGATGTCAAAAAAAAACATTCAAGTGCACTCCATATTACTGACAGCGAATGCGGGCAGGAGATTATCATTGGTGATAGTAATAGGTATCCAATTCTATTGACTCCTTGAGCAAGGTGGGTTGTATTTGCATGTTTTATCGTTACTAGAATGGGACGTGTTTTTGATAAAATAAGAAATCTGGGTTTCGAAACCCGTACGTTTGTTCGTAACATACGTTTTTCCTCAAGAGCCCATCCTTTTGTTGTCAATTGGACGGTGGATCGTGCAACGCATTACAGGGAAAATTCATTTTTTGGCCTACTTAAGTGTTCCCTCTCAAATTTAATATGAATAAATTCAAGTCGAACGTTTACAAGCACTACTCCCTCTTTCCTCCTTCCCATAACCTATTTCACTAGTTCCAACACAATACAATGAATGCATTAGTAGGGGTCATCCCCTTAGTGTCCCAAGAATTGGCATCACTGCAAGCAACTTTTGTGTAAAAACCCATATTTAAATAAAAAGTCCGTTTTTGTATATGCCTTCTTAACCACTGTACCTTATTAAAAACAAAGGCAACAAAGACCAGAACTTTTACACAATTTATTGTTTATATTGTCGTTGTTGTTTTCTTTTTAATTATTTTTTACATTTTGAAGTTCAAAAGACACTCTCTTTTTTTTAAAAAAAAAAGTATAAAAATCGTAAATATCCAGTTATAAAGAGGAAACTTTTTCATACACAAAACCCATAATGAAGTTGCTGATCTTCAACATTATGACGCAGATCATCCAACGAAACAAGATGCATACAACTTCAAGTGACTACTTGACAGACATTATTATTGCTGAGGCAGATGATGATGATAATGATGATTTTGTTGTTGACGAAGAGGATCAGGCTTTAGTTACAAGCAAAGAAGAAACTGCACAAAGGCAACTTTATTTTCTTTGGTTTTTTTTTTTGTTTTTTTCGTGTTTCTTTAAGCAAAATAAAATTTCACAGAATATAAAACAATTTTTTTTAAACACACTGCCGCAATGAATTTCACTGTTTAAGGAGGACTGACTGTTTGATAGACACACTCAGTCATTTTATATGATTGACTTTTTAGACTGGCTTCTCCATCTGTTGGAGATTTATTATGAACACAGGGCCATTGGTATTGAATTAATAAAAAAAATATGACATCAAAAAAAAAAACAAAGAAATTTTTGCTTAATCCTATACTTTTCTTAAGGCTTTGTTACACTGTGTAGTAGTAAAAAAAAAATTGCAAAATTACATTCCTTTTTCAGATTTTTTTTATTTTAAAAATTATTTCCAACGTGAATCCGTAAACTTTATAACGCGCACTTATCAGACCACCACTTTAACGATTTTGATTTAATTCAGGCGTTTTTTTTAATATTGTGTTATTTTTGCTTTTTTTTTATTAAAAAAAAGGTATTGCTACGATGTTGCCATTTGTCTGGCGTTGAAGTCAATGTTGCTCCTTCATAGAAAAACTTTAGCTTGAACTGAAAATATATGAAAAAAAAAAAAAAATAACAAACAAACAAAAACACAAATTGTTTTTTGTTTTCTGTGCTGCTTCTTTATTTGTTTTGCAGCCACTTTGTCTTGATATTGTTGTTGTTATTAATTTTCTTTAACGCCAAAGCATAAAAAGCTAAAAACTCTTCTAGTTCTATTTCTCTGTGATGATGAGTTTAAAAATGTTATTCTTGTATTTGTTTTTATTTTATTTTGTTTTTTTTTTTTTTTTTTGTTGCTGTTTTTGTATGTAAATGAGATGATGACTTTTTATTTTTCTTTCCATTTTTTTCAAGATCCCTATTAAACATTTTGTTTATTTGTTAATGTGTGTGAGTTTTACTGTTGTTTTTGTAATTGGCACGAGTTAAAAGTCTTCCCCACCATAAACGCCATTTTAACATACATAAGTTTTCTTCTATATGTTTATGTTCTCCCCATAAAAACAACAGCAAATAACAACAACAATAACAACAACAACCTACTACAAGCAAAAACAATAAATACATTTGTAAACAAACAAACACACATACTTATGTATGTACATATTTCTTGGCATAAGTGTTTTTGTTTCCTTTTTTATGGGGGTGTAGTGTTGCCAGAATTTTGTTGGCTCATGTCAAGGGGGTCTATTAGGCAAAAAAAGTAACTGGAAAAATTTAATCGAAATTCCCGGCATTTGTTTGTTAAAAAACTTTTGGAAATTTCTTCGAATGTTTTCAGCCTAAACTTAAGAATTTGTCTCCGTGAAGTACATAAGCCCCAGGTGAAATAAGTCTTAGTGCAAAAACTCCCAAAATTAATGAAAGAAGTCCCAAACTGGAAAAAAGAAATATGTAAGTGCCAAAAAAATTAAGTAATTCCTAAATAATGAAATAACTCCTAAAAACAGTCCATCGAAAGGAACGAAATAAGACCACAAAAATGAAACGAATAAAATCTAAAAATGGTAAAAAGCCCGAAAAATAATAAATGATTTTATTTTCAAATTTTTTATTTAATAATTTCTACAAAGTAGTTTTTAACAAATGCACTTATTTGGGTTTCAGTCATATACCCGAAACTTAAAATCCAGAATTCGAAAATCCCAAATTTAAAAATCTCAAATTTTAAAATCCAGAAACGCTAACTAAAACTTCTCTGGCCTATGGTCAAGATACCAAGATTTGTCTCCTCTATGGTATGACACACACCGGCTTCGCTAATTAAAGCTTCTAAATCTGGCCGTGAGCCCGGCCGAAGGTCGTCTTTGCAGAAAAGCTTTAGTTAGCAACGCCGTTGTTGGTTATACCATAAAGTAAAAAATCCGTTTGTATGGCTTATTTGGCACCTTTATACATCCCAAAAAAGTTTGGTTCGTATTTTGGTCAGGCAGCGTCATAATTTTAAATCAACACCTTTGGCAGCGCGCACTCATATTTCGTTGATTACCAACTTTTTTTTAGCCTGAAATAGACGATATGCACACAATTGACATGTGATTTTAACTGGAAGGCGTTATGTGTTACACAGCTCAATACACGTTAAACATTCAACACGAGCGATTTGAGCTACTGGATATCTCACGGGGAGATGATGTAAATTGGCCAACGAAATCGTACGACTTGTCCCCGTTCTTTTTTTTTTTTGTTTGTTTTTTAAGTCGCAAATCAATGCAAATAAGCTAAAAAACATAGCCTTATTATAATTATTAATTGGCTTACGTGAGCTGTGGTTGATCACGGCTGCCAATGGAACCTAACCTAACCAAGCCGCCCTCAAAGCTAACCTTACCAATGCTATCGGACTGATTTTGAATGCTTTAAGCGTCGGAGTAATGGAATATTTAAAATGGAGTACCTAGAGAAGTCGCATATGACATTTGTTATATTTGTTACTTAAAGGCATCGATAGCCGTGGATTCAGTTGCCAAAAATAGGTCAACTTTTCAAGCATCATGTTGTTCACTACTCTTCTTGTACTCTTCAACAAGGAACTGAAGGTTTTTGATAGAAATAGTAAAAAAAAAACTAAAAAATAGCAAAACTAATTTAAAAAGAATTAAAATGAAAATTAAAAATGTTTGCCCAAATGCTCGAAACCGTGTGCCAAAACTTTTACAGAATCCTCTAAGAGGCAAAACTTTTACAGAATCCTCTAAGAGAACATGCAAATCAAAGCAAACTTTTAAATCTTCTTCTTTATATTAAAATGTAGGAATTCCAGGAATCAAACCCATTTAAAAATTGTGTTTTTAAGGAATTTTGGTTGTTCACAGAAGGATAGTTATCAGGTTATATGGCTATTTAGTTATATTAACAACAACAAAATACATTTTTTTTAAATATTTTGTTGTTATTAATATAACGGCATAACCATACAATCTGAAAATCCGCCTTCTGTGCAC
Organism: Pollenia angustigena; assembly: GCA_930367215.1. NCBI lineage: Eukaryota > Metazoa > Arthropoda > Insecta > Diptera > Polleniidae > Pollenia > Pollenia angustigena. The sequence goes on along the minus strand of OV884056.1, from coordinate 92,880,068 downwards.
AACCCAATTACTTCCTGCACATGAAAAACTGTCCCCAAATAAATGATAAAATCCCCACTTTTAAGACAAATCCCCTTATCAAGCAACACTGTGTGGGAGATGCTCAGCTGTTGCTGCAAATAATAACATCAACAATAACAACATCAAACATCTGGATCGTTATGTCCAATAAATAGTTGTTATTCTTTTTATTTGTTTTTTTTTTTATTAATAAAATGTTGTTGACCGAATGTTTGAAGCATTGTTTCATTAGTTTCATAGTTATAATTATTAATAATTGCTACTGAAATCTTTTTTAGATTAAGAAATTATAGTTCTTTTTTTTTTGCTTTAAATTGTGCCCTTCGACATACCAGCTAAATTTCTTGGAAAATGTTTTAATAAATTAAGCGAGAAATTATTAGAAAAATAGATTTAATTGTTTCACATAGGGGAATTTCTTAATTATAAATTAGGAAGAACTTTAACAAAAATGAACACTGAAAGACAGTTGGCAGGGCATTATATTAATTGTGGGAGGCCTTGGAGAAAGTAAATACAGTAGGCTACCGATATAAGTAATTTAACAAAAACCAAGAATATGTTTCTTATAAGTCAGCGTTGTTTTCTTTAAAGCAATTGTTTTTTATCAGAAATTTATTTCTTAATCCTAAACTGCTTAAGCGGCTCATACACTTGCAATATAATTATTAAATTTTTCGTATTGTATTGTGTATGGCACAATATATTGGCAAGAATCAAAATCCTTTTGATTTTTTTTGAACAACGAAAAGAAGTGCAATATACTGTGAAATGTGTTGGCAGCAATGTATGATGTTGTATTGCTTTAAAGGTTATGTTTTGTTTTTAATAAGAGCCATATTTTCATTAAAACCATTGTGCCACTTATTGAATAATAAAGGGCAATATGGAAATAATATGGCGAGTAACATATACAATAATATTATAGTGGATGGGGCTTAAAACTGTTCTTTTCCGTTGAGTCCTTTGGAAGTAAGTGTGTATTTAACAAACGGACATGATTAAATCGACATAGGGCAACGCAAGAACCCCGAATGCAACAAACGTGATTAATCAGAAGAAAATCTCGTAAACTTTAAATTTAAAACATAGATACATTCAGGGCTGGGCAGTATTTTGTTTTTGTATTTTAAATACATGACGTGCAAGTATTTTGTATTTTAAATACATGACCAGCAAGTATTTTGTATTCTAAATACCGCAAACCATGTATTTTGCCCAACACTGGATACATTAAAGATGTTTAGTTTTGTCTTCTGTAATAGCTGAGTTGATCGCCACATTTCATTAAAGCTTCCCAATGCCTAGCGAGCTTTTTTCAGTCTGTCCGAATTAATACCGTAACTCGACTATGCCCTACACCACCAGTGCTGGATGAGGGTATACTAAGTGTGTCAGTTTGTCATTTCGGGTAAAACTTTTTTAATGTTCATCTAAGACCCCATAAAGTATATATTCTAGGTCCTTGAATACATCGAATTAGCCATGTCCGTCTGTATGTCCATCCGTCTGTCTGTTTGTCTGTCCATCTGTTAAAATCACGCTCACTTTCAAACTACTTAAATCGAAAGAGAAGTATTGGTGTCTTTCTAGTTCTCTTAAGCAGTTTGGGATTGAAATTCAGCCCAATCGGCTCAATAGAAAAAGTGTTACAGCCATACCTAAACAAGAGCGGAAAGCGTCTTCTATCTGTCAAAAATTCTCATGCCCATACAATTTGTATGAAGCATCCCTAAATAGAGCGGCGTCAACGCTTTACAATGTCAAAATCCGATTTTTACAGCGCGTTTAATAGTGAAGTTGGCCGCTTTGTTAATAAATAATGACAATTTAGCTATTTTTTTTCGACAATAAAGCGGTTTTTTTCTCTTCTTTTTATTTCTTTTATGTGGGTTTTATTAAACAAGAAAGCTAACACTTCTGTTAGTGGCACAACGTTGATGCTCTTGTTTAGGTATGGCATATCAGCGTAAAAACTAAGCGTTCCGCCTTCCGCTCTTGCTTAGGTACGGCTGTTATGAGTCCAAATGTGAAACAACCACCATAAAAAATTGATAATTTTGTTACAAAAACACATCTTAATTGTAGAAAAACGCGCGAATTGATAATTTTGTTATAAAAACACATCTAAATTGTGGAAAAACGCGCGGACTTCGCACAAATTCGATTTATATTACTAGAAATCACACTAGCAACATTCGTGAAGATCGGTCCATTATTTTCCATAGTGCCCATATAAAGCCCACTATCGAAAAAACTTTGGGACCCCTAAAACCGTAGCGAATAATGCTGTTGTAATAAAATTTACTCTGCCGCAGTTTTGTAAGACTAGAAATTACTCTGCCCAGTTTCTTGCATATCAGTCCATAATTTATAGCCGAATATAGCACTCAAATTTGTTTTATTCTGATTGATATTCTGATGATGTGTTGTTTATGCGCATCGCACTTGTTTCTGGTATAGATTTCAAAGCAGACGACCTCCTCTATTTCAATCAAGTCATTAATTTTGCTCTGCATAGCAGTAGACTTGTGTCAAATAAGGCAGCTGTCATTCGCAAAATCAAGATCTTCTAGGTGCTCCCGAAAGATCCAAACGCTTGCTCTTTAAATTTTCACATTGTTTTGCTACCCCTCCGCCATTGGCGACCCAGTTTCATTCCAGCATTTATTGAGAATGATTCGCTAGTTTTCCCACTATGTCTGTCATGTAGTGTGTGGTTTGTTGGTACTCATTTAATACGCACAGTCTCTCATATGACTACGCTTTCTATACCCTTCACCATATATACCTTATATATCGTCACCTAAAACTCAATAGGCCCTTTCTAACATTTTGTAAATTTTACAGGAGAAAAAAAACTTTTTAATATGATAAATTGCATTAAGCTGTTTATAACTGATTAATTTTTCTATAAACTCTCCCAGTTGTTTTGACACAAACTGCTAATTAGGTCTTTTAGCGTTTATATTTAATATAATATTTTGTTGTAAGGGACGTTTGTTTTTGACAGTCAAATCGCTAATGTTGGCCGAAAGATCCCAAAAATTTTTGTGGACATATCGACCCCTTTGCGCGAAATTATCGTATGTTACAAAAACCAAATTTTACAGGACAGTAATTTTTCTACTTTTCTCTGCTTTCGCTTGCAATATCAAAATGAAAATATACATTCAATTTTTGGAGCAACGAAGTTGAATTCGCTTACAATATTTTGTCAGGTTACGCCTCTTTGAATGTATAACAAGATTGCATCAAAAACTCAATTTCAAAAAAATGGCATGCAATTTTTTTTAAATTGCAGTTTAAAGTCGATTTTGAATTTTTTGTTAGTTATGGCCTTTTGCGTTTAAGGTTACGATTTAAGTTTGTCATTCCGTTTGGAATTTATACAATATTTATGTTATTCTTCTATCTATACCCTGCGGGAAATTTGTGAAAATTGTTCCAACAGAACTGGTCCTGGGACTTATGAAAATAGAATAAGTACCAAAAGAAAGAACTAATGACCGGTGAAAGAAGGACCAATCACTTAGCTGTAATATGAAGAACAAAAAGGTAGAAAAAGTATTGAATTTATTAAAACGCTTTTTGTATCCAAATATCGAAATTAATATAACAAGCAATTTTTTTAATGTCTGTTTTATTAAGCTTGAGGTTCCCTTTTTTAATAAAGAGTATAATTTTTTTATTGAAATAATTCCTAGGACAAGCATTGTATAAACTAGCACTAAACATGTTCATTGAGAATCGATGTGTGACTTGTCAAGTGGTGCCTGTTAGGTGTCAATTGACCTCCTCCAATGACAACCCCATGTATAAGTGGTAGGTCCCATTCATATAAAGTGTTATAACCAGAACTGGTCTCTACCGCCAAAGAACCTATCACGGGACTAGTTCGGTGTCAGTTTGCTTCCCTCTAGGGTATATATAAAACAGGATGTGTGTATGTATGTAACGTATGGACTCCAAAACGGCTGGGCCGATTTTGATGAAAATTTCAAAGAATCTTCAGAATATTCAGGCGGGTGACACTGTGATTCGGTGAGTCTGATGTTTGATTTTCGGTCTGTGGGCGGAGGGGCGTGGCAAAATCCATATTGTACCACCAATGACATCTTTATAATTTGGAAGATTTTTTCATTAAAATGATCGCCATGGTCCAACTAAGGTTAATACGAAAATAAAATGTTGCCCCGCCCACTTTTTTCGAATTACCTAGAATCAGAAAACGGCAGCATCGATTTGACAAATTTTTCTTTTGAATGTTCGTATTAATCCATTTTAAGTTTTGATCGAAAAAAAAAATTACCACGCCTACTTTTACGCTCACTTTTTCTATTAAGCGCATAACTGGAGAACGGCTTGACCGATTTAGACGATTTTTTCTTTAAAATCATCGCCATGGCCCAACTTAGGTTTTTATGGAAAGAAAATTCGGCCCCGCCCACTTTAACGCCCACTTTTTTCGATTTACCTAAAATCGGAATCGATTTGACTAACTTTCCTTTCAAATGTTCGTATCTTTTTAACGGATTTTAAAAATCGAACGCAAACATTTTTCCTAATTTGGACAGGACAACGTCTGTCGGGTCAGCTAGTACCCTATAAAATTTAAATTATGTATTTAAAAAATTATGGATTATTATCGTTAGAGAAGTTGATTTAAAGATGTCCATCTGTCTGTCTGTGTCTGTTGAAATGGGTCTTCCGAAGATTCCAGATATGATAGCGTCTAGGCTGTTCTATATGTATGTCATATATATTACCCATTTGCTTGCTATTGAAATTCAGCCTTATCGGCCCCATGAGTGGCTAAGATATGAGCAAAAACCTACGACTGCCTCTAATTAATTTCGTGAAATCCCATGCAACAAGGATATAAGTTTTTTTTCGGATTCGGATGGGTTATCAGCAAGTATGGGCACCACTACATTGAAAGCTTTGCATGTGTGGCATTGTATTGGTTTGTTTACGTTTGCATTTGTTGGTTTTATGCTCTTTTGCTCTTTGTTTTCTGTGTATGTATACACATCGTTCGCTCTTTTTGCATTTTCATTTTGCATTTGCCCATAGCTGGTTATCAGTGCACAACATCCGACAAAATGTGGGCAGTATTGAAGAATTGAGCTGTAGTTATATCTCTTTCTCTTCTTACCGCACCATGGTGAAGGGTACATAAGATTCGGCATAGCCGAAAAAAAGCACTATTACTTGTTTTGAATCAAATGCCGTTTTGAAATCGATAGAAAACCAAGTTAAGCAGGGTACGCCATATTATAGTCATTGTGCAATTCTTAGATGGACCTTATGCTAGCACTAACAAGACATATCGATCGATGAATAATACAGTCAACAATGAATTTTAAGAACAAAAGTTTTTCATGGCGATTTTTTTCGAAAATAGTGAAGCTATTTAACAAATTGTTCGATCAATTAAACAACAAAATAAAATCGTTTGGTCATAAAAAATAATAACATTTGAACAAACAACTTTATTACTCTGTCATCATTTTAATTTGACAAAATATTAAAAAAAAAATTTTTGTATTAAATTTATTTTTTATTTTTCTTCTTTGTTGAGGGTGCTGTCAATCCCTTTCTGCCTTCTAAACCCTTTCAATTAATCATAATTCATAAAAATTTCAAAAAGAACATCCTTGGCCCATAAAAAAACTGCCTAAAAAATAAAATAATTAAAAGCATTTGATTAAAAAAATATTATTGTAATTCGTAATTTATCAACAAAATTGTTTATTCTTTATATTATAAAACCAAATGTTTGTCATCATCCACTTGTTTATTTACAACAGCAACAAAAAATTATAACGGAATTTTGATTTTATTTTTTATTACAACAATTTGTTTTTGTTTTGTTTTTCTTTTTTCTTATTCTAAAAACATGAAAAAACCATCAAGTTAACAAAATAATATTATTTATGTATTTAAAAATCTATTTTAAATTTAGGCCATTTTTTGTTGTATGAAAGAAGTGAAATATGGATCAGCAAGAAAGTATACTCGTAGACGCAGTCGTATGTCTGCCAAGAAATCATGTAGACTGACGTATTTGGGTCTGTCAGTGGGTCTTATCGTGTAATTTATGGGACAAATGGCCAGACTATTTGCTTTACTTTTTAAATTTATAATTTCATTTTGCTAAACTAAGGGGAATTTATGTAAATTAAATCAATTCTTATGTTACTAAATGAAAAATGTTAACAGCTGAATGTCAGCCAAAACAGAATGAGGAACAAATGCGAAAAGCGTTTAGCGGCTTATTTATATTAGAGTTTTAACAAAAACTTTAAATCGAATTTGTGAATACAACTCGTTTTTTATAGCGATTGACTTAGTTACTTGAAGATGGTCCGCTATTCTTTAGCTGAGGAACAAACGGTCTCATATGTCTTCCAACGGACTCTATTGCTTCGTTCCATGTGAACCCTGCAGCAGTAAGTAGTGCCTGTATTATTACAGTGCGCCATGATGTTTTTAAACGTCCTCGGCGGCGTGAGCCTAGGAGGTTATATTGAAATGTCGCCTTTGATATCTCTTCTTTATCTTTTAAGGAATGAGCTAATTCAAAAGCAATCATATTTATTAATATTTCAGTGTTGCCATATAATACAAATACATCCATAAGTAATAATATAAATACAACTAAGTATGCACAATGCGATATAACTTAACTTAATGACAATGGGATATATAACAACTTAATGACATAACAATCTCATTCTTGGATCTCGATGTATGCCCAATCCGTCCAAAATTTGTTCTGCGAATGTCGTGTTGGATTGGATGTTTGTTAGTTGTGCGAAGCCGACTACTTTACTTAATCCTAGTAATCTATTGTAAGATCAGCAGCCGTATTCTGTAACTTGCTTAGCTAAAGCTTAATCTAGATCGCTAAAATGCCTTAGAGAATGCAAAAATTAAATTTTTTTGCGATGACATTAAAAGCCAAAATTGCTGCGAATTCAATTTTTATGGCAATGTTAAATCTAGCAATGCACATTACAGTATTGTATTCGTAGCCAAAAATCGTTAAATCAACTTTATAGATTTTTAGCGATAGAGATTTAGCTTTAGCGAATTACAGAAAACGGCCACAGTAGTACAAATTGATCGCTTTAATTCTATAATTTTAAATTTTCAACTTATAGTAGTTTTGAATTATAAAAGAGAATAGCAAGTCTTTGTTCAAGTATATTTTCTTATAATTAAATACAGTGTTATCTCCCTTAACGGACAACCTATTTCAACGAACACTGTTACCTGTTCCCGGCAGCGTTCCAAAGGAAAGCATAAAAGTTTTTGTTGAGAACATTCCCCTTATACGAACACATTTTAATGGTTCCTTTGGGTCTGGTCATTAGAGATTTTACTGTACATATATGTGCATGTATGTATGTATGTATGTATGTATGTATGTATGCATACAGTTTATTTTAATGAAAAACCATTTCTGTTCTTTTTATTAATTATTTTTGGGAGTGGTTTGCACTTATTTCCAAGAAATAGATTTAATTCAAATCAAATAAATCTTTAAATCTTACAAATTAACATTGAAATATTTTAATGGATTAAAAACAAAACCAAAAACAAACCTTATTAAAATTTATTAAATGAAAACAAAAAAGGCCAGCTGTCAGGCTGACAGCAACAATGTGTCTCTGAGAAAAGGTGCAGTAAGTATATGAGAACAAAAATAATGAAAGAAAATGCAAATAAAAGATACAAAAAATTCCAGCAGCCAACTACGAATACAATGGCTGAAGAATGACCTTGAGGTCAAGTTTGTCACATTTGTGTGAGAACATTTTTTAAGGTCTCACATTAAGAATTTCATTTTGCTAATAATGCTTATAATAATTTTAAGAACTGTGAAATTTTTTTTTTTTTATACGAATTTTTTTAAAATTGACAGGTGTCAGAATATAAATAAAAAAGGTCTAGGTTCTCTTCTTAATCTGCCAACATTCCCTAAACTGTGTACTTAACCATCTACTTTAGAACATAACTTGATACATAACCAAATTTTTTAAGATAAGCTCGATATAAATCAAAATTTAGCACAAACAAGTTAGATTGCTATATTCGACTGTGCCGTATTATTGCGTCCCTCCACCAAATATCTATTTATTATTAATTTAGCTTTATGAAAACAGACGTCAGCATTAAATTTAAAGTTGTTCCAACAGACTGGTCCTGGAAGATGTGAAAATAGAACAGGTACAAAAAGAAAGAACTCATGACCAGTCGAAGGAGAACCAATCATATAACTGGTTTATGAAGAACAAAAAGATAGAAAAAGTAATGAATTACAGTACAGTCTTCACTGGTGGTGTGACACAATTTTTGGGACTTTCTAAAATTTGGTTCTTGAATTTAATTCTAGGACTTTTTTTATTGAAATAAAACAACATTGTATTGCAATAAAACTACATTGTAGTAACTGACACTTAACACGTTCATTGAGAATAGATGTGTGACTGGTCAAATGGTGTCAATTGACCCCCTCCAATGACAACACCATGTAAAAGTGATAGTTCTTATTCATAGAAAGTGTTAAAACTAGAACCGGTCTCTACCACCAAAGACCTATCACGGGACTACTTTGGTGTCAGTTCGGTTCTCTCTAGGAATATTACATTATTGACCGACAATTAGAAAGTTTTATTCTTTTTTTTTAGCAATTTTAACTAGCTTGAGTAAAATATCATGATTTGTAACAGTTTAAGCCGAACTTAAATGATTTTCAGGAGAAGAATTTATATTGGAGCCATGGTGGTCTATGAACCAATCATCCCAAAATTCTGCAGAGTGATTTCTGGTATTAAAAGACATAAATTTCAATACAGCGGAGAAATTAGTTTTAGCGTTTGCAGTGAATTTCAGAAGTCTGCTTTAAATGGATCTAAGGGTTATTATGGACCGGATATCACAAAATTGAATAACATTTTTTCTGGCCATATGAAGCTAATAAGTTGGAAGAAATTTTACCGCAATATCTTTAGGCGTATTTAATTAATGTCTAAGGGTAGTGTTTACATGGGGTATAGTAAATTATAGACCGATCTTCACAAAATTTTAGAGTGTGATTTCCAGTCGAATAAAACGAATTTTTGCAAAATCTTATATAATTTCGTGCATTGTTCCACCATTTATGTTAGTTTTTGTAACAAAATTATCAATTTTTTAGGGTGGTGGTTCCATATTTTGATTCATAGCACTGATCCTACTAACCAATTTTGCTGGATGTCAACCCCAAACTGCTAAGGATAACAACAAGCAATTTGACATTTCTTTTGAGTCTTTCGAAAGTCAGCGTGTTTTCAACAGACGGAAAGGCAGACGGACATGGCTCAAGGAGCCAGAATATATATACTTTATGGGGTCTGAGATAATTAATAAAAAAGTTTCACACGAAATGACAAACTTCACAACTGATTGCGTTGTAGGGAATAAAAAGAATTTTCAGTGTTCCAAAAAATCTGTAAATTTCAAAACCAGACCGTACAATTTTTTGTGGAAGGTATATTTAAGCCTTAAAAATTACAACCAGTATTCTACTAGTTTATTTGAGGTAAAAGTGAAAATGTTTAAAAGTTAAAAAGGTGAAGTGTTATGGGTAAAAATAAGATACAGCCATAATTATTTGTTTATATCTCAATCTCACTAATTTGTGGACTGATCTAGTTGACTTTTACTAGCAAGCTTTTCCGGAATGTGCAAATATATAAACGTATACAACCCTTCTCCTCATCATAGCTGCGGGCTTCAAAAAACCCATTACAACAAGTATTTGGACAAATTACAACTGTTAGTTTTGTTTCAAATATGGCAGCACGTAATAAACCACATCGTTTAAATAAGTTAAGAATTAATGCATTAACTTTTCAACAGAGAAAACTGTTTCAAAAAAAGGAAAGCATGATCCAATTAAAAAAATTCATTTATCCCTCTTTTAAAAAAAATTGATAATATTATTGATTTTTCATGCTGAGAATATTATTAAAAAAAATTAAAGATAAGCTACAAATATATTTCAACATCTTTGAAAAATATAGCAATGACATGAATATGAAAATCAATGAAATACAATTTTGAGACAATACTCTCGTCCTTCAGTATCAAACTGTAATTATAATATCCGAACTAAGTGGAAACATTTAAGTATAAAATCGGCATCAGAAATAAGTATTCCTAATAAAACGATGTTAAATATTAAGTGGAACGGGATTTTTCACAGCGGGTAAAAGCTCTCTGTCTGGTATCCACTTAGGAATAGCAAGAAATGATTCCTAGGTTTAAAATTGTCAAGCCCAAGCATCCGGTCTGTGATCAAGTGTTTCCTGGAAATGTATTTCAGGCAGCCGCTTGAATATAGCCAATGTGTAGAAGTTAAGTACAGTATTTAGTAACCTAAATGACATGCTTACACCAATGCTTCTCAGGAAGTAGGTGACATCTGATGATAACTAGTCACTGCAGCTTTGCTGTATTATGACATGTAACGGCTTATAAGACTAGAGGTTTGTTGGAAGCTGCAACACTAGGATCGGAGGATTTGGCCCAATCGGTCAATCCTCCTAAACACGAAATAATTACAGAAACAAATTTGAATAGAAATACCCCTACCGTGACGACTTTTGGCTTTAAACAACGGTTTATGATTGCAACTTGAAATGTGAGAACTTGACCAAGTCCGTAGGGAAATGGTCTCCAACAACTTTGATATCTAAGGGCTCCTTTAGCCAATTTTTGAAAAAAAATATAAAAGATGTAAGTTATTTTAATCATCTCTCTTTAATGTAAATGTTCTCTATGTAATAACCCCCTAAAAAACACGGAGGTTTGATTTCAACTTGAAAATGATTTGAAATCAAACCTTTTCTCAAACGGCAAACGTTTGATAATGATTTGAAAATTATAGCATTCTCAACAAAAAGGGGAAACTATTTTCAAATTGAGAAATGCATTTATTTTCAACTTGATTTCAAACGTAATTCTTAAATGTTTTTCAAATGTGGATTATAAAATAATTTGGAACATAAATAAAAATATTTTTTTTTTTATTATTTACAGCCGGTTCATGGATTTCGAACGTCATCGTTCGCATAGAAAATTACATTAAAACCAAAAACAAACTTCGAGCAATGTTCGAATATTGTTTTTGCTTTAAATGTAATTTTCTATGCGAACGATGACGTTCGATATCGTTAAACAGGCAGTTAGTCTATTTTTTCGACCTTTTAATTTTATTTCTTATTTTTTCAAATCAAGCTCAAGATCAGGTTAAGAAAAATATATTAATTTATTATTTCCAATATTTCGCTGCCACAATGGACAGCTTCTTCAGGGATCTTAAGTTTATAAATTTTAAACAAATTTTTTATAAAACAAAATTTAAATTAAATAACAAAAATTGACAACATGAAAAATAAAAAATAATACACAGGCAACAAAATTATTCTATTACATTTTTCTAAACTTATTCAATTTTCTATCTTATTCTTATTAATTAAATGTCAGTAATTTTGAGCTACATTGTCTGTATCGGTTTTAAAATTAATTCTTTGTTCTATTGGTGTGTTGATTATTTGTAACATTTCTAGCATGAAGCGTCGTTTGTAGTTTGTTTAGCTAAAATTGTAGTTTGTTAGCTAAAATATGAAAAAGTGTTCTTTCCCTCCTCTTGGAAAGACAAATACTAAGTTTTTTTTATTTTGAGGATTGTCATGACATGGCACCACAATCGTACAGCAAACTAAAATTTTCTTCACTTTCCCTTTTCATTTTTAATCACATTCTTTCACTTCCCAGTAAAATTTTCGCCTACAAAATAATGTGTTGAGTAATCAGAAAAACATAAGCGCACTACTTTACAATTCTACTGAAAGAACCAATGAATTTTACAAGTGATGTCCCAAAATGAACGCATTAAAAAGTATGTCATTATTTTTTTTACCTGCATACATCCAGTAAAAGTAGTTATAGTTATAGTTTCTTAGGTGGAAATCAGCTAGAATTAGTTACGGAGTTTCTAGACTTAGGAGTTCTCCTTGATTGTAAATTAAATTTTAACAAACATATTGTCATGATGGTGAATAAAGCTCGTGGCGTGCTTGCTTTTATTAAACGATGGGCTAAAGAATTTACTGATCCTATAATAACCAAACGTTTGTATACATCGTAAGTAAGGCCTATCCTGGAATACGGTTCTATTATTTGGGATCCCTACACTGATTGTCACAAGAAGCGCATTGAATCCGTTCAAAAACAATTTCTCTTATTTTGTCTGGGAAATACAACATGGAATGCAAATGTGAATCTTCTTCCATATTCTGCAAGACTTTCTATAATTAATTTGCCGACTTTAGAAAGCAGACGCATCATGCTTAACGTTGTTTTTTTAGTAAATTTATTAAATGGTTCGATTTTCTCAGAGTTCTTGTTGAACACAATAAACTTCAATATACCTCTAAGGTCTACTCGGAACTACGCACCACTTCATCTACAGTGTTTTCAAACTAACTATGCAAACGCTGACACTTTAAGGAGATTATGCAAAACTTTTAATGATTTCTATAATTTTATTGATTACCCTGTTAACGTTAATATTTTAAAACGTAACATCATTTTGTTCTTTAATGTAAACCATTAGTTAAGTATCCTTATAAAATGTATATTATATTATTGGTCTGTAAGGATTTTAGTCCATAGACCGTGATTAAATAAATAAAAAAATAAAAAAAGTTGTTATAAATGTAGGTATAGAAGAAAGCTACAAAGAAAAAAGCTACAATGAATTTTACATGGGATGTCCCAAAATGAACCCATTCAAAAGTAAGTCATTATTTGTTTACTTTAAATCAATGTTCGAAAATAAACACTAAATATCGTTCTTTAATGTTCGGTTCGGTAGATTTGTGGAAAACACAAACGCTAATAGTGTTTGTGTTGAAATTCATTAAAAAAACAAGTTAGAGTGCTATATTCGGCTGTGCCGAATCTTTGATACCCTCCACCGACAGTTCGAATGTTTAAGGAGTAATATCTGTATGATGTTATTATTATCTTAAACTGTGGCGATTTGTTATTAATTATGGATTTAGGCGACTAAACTGTTTTCCGGTAGTAGGGTTTATATGGGGCCTAGGGTAAATTATGGACCGATCTTCACGAAATTTCACAGTCTTTTTCCCAGTTCTATAAAACTTTGATGTACCAAATTTTGTTATGATAGCATTATTTTTTACGGATTTAGGCGTACTAAACTGTTTTCCGGGAGTAGGGTTTATATGGGGCCCAGGGTAAATTATGGACCGATCTTCACGAAATTACACAGTTTTATTTCTTGTCCTATAAAACTTTGATATACCAAATTTTGTTATGATAGCATTATTTTTTACGGATTTAGGCGTACTAAACTCTTTTCCGGGTGTAAGGTTTATATGGGGCCCAGGGTAAGTTATGGACCGATCTTCACGAAATAACACAATTTTATTTCTTGTCCAATAAAACTTTGATGTACCAAATTTTGTTATGATAGCATTATTTTTTACGTTTTTAGGCGTACTAAGTTGTTTTCCGGGAGTAAAGTTTATATGGGGCCTATGGTAAATTATGAACCGATCTTCATGAAATTTCAAATATTTATTTTTAGTTCTATAAAACTTTGATGTACCAAATTTTGTTATGATAGCATTATTTTTTACGTTTTTAGGCGTACTAAGTTGTTTTCCGGAAGTAGGTTTTATATGGGGCCTATGGTAAATTATTGACCGATCTTCACGAAACTTAACAGTTTAATTTCTAGTCCTATGTAACTGTGACTTGCCAAAATTTGTAATGATAGCATTGTTAGTTAGGGTTTTAGGCTTAATATACTGTTTTCCGGGAGTAGGGCTTATATGGGGCCTAGGGTAAATTATTGACGGATCTTCACGAAATTTCACAGCGTGATTTCCAGTTGAATAAAACGAATTGTTGCGAAATCTTATATCATTCTGTGCATTTTTCCACCATTTATGTTAGTTTTTGTAACAAAATTATCAATTTTTTTTAGGTGGTGGTTCCACATTTTGATTCATAGCTCAGATCCTATTGAACCGATTTTGCTGAATTTCAATCCCAAACTGCTTAGGATAACTACAAGCAATTTGACACCAAGTTTTTTGATTTCTTTTGAGTTTTTCGAAAGTGAGCGTGTTTTCAACAGACGGACAGACGGACAGACAGATGGACATGGCTAAATCGACTTAAAATTACTCAAGGACCCAGAATATATACACTTTATTGGGTCTGAGATGAATAGTAAAAAAGTTTCACACGGAATGACAAACTGAATATACCCTCTTCACAACTAATTGTGGTGGAGGGTATAATAACGTTTCCCTGTTTGTCATCTTTCGAACACAAAAATAATGCTGTTTTCATCATACTCAACAAATGATGAGAACATTAAATTCCGTTCGGTTTTTTTGAAAATCCACGAAATTCTATGTGTTCGGTTCGGCTCGTTAATGGTCGTCGCTTTTTGCTGATAAAAAAAAAACCAAACATTTTTTACAAAAACAAAATACACACACGAAAAAAACATTATAGAACATTAAAATATAATGTTTTTCTACAGTATCACTACAATTGTTCTGTTTTTTAACGAAGAACGAAGAATGTTCGGTTCTTTCTTGAAAATAGTTACGAACGGTATTAAGGTTTGTGTATGTTTACACAAACACTAAAAAATAGATATCGTTCTTCGGTGTGTGAGCCGAACGCTAAATAATGTACTGTTTATTTTCGAACACTGCTTTAAATACATCCAGAAAAAAGTAGTTGTAAAAGCTGTTATAGATGTAGTTATAGAAGAAAGCTATTTAATAAAGGCTAGATCTCACAAGTCTTACGTATTCCATAATACTTTGTAAGATAGAAATCTAATGAGGTTTGTTGCATGACAGTTTGTGTTCACACCATCACACAAAGTATAAACACTCACACATGAAATAAAATGCAACCCAGGTCCAATGAAAAGTATTATTGTTTAGAAATTGTTTAGAAAAAAAAAAACGATGAAGTCGTATGGGATGTCAAACTTTTTTCGTAATACTTGTCATTTCCGTGACACATTGCATTCACACTATCACACTTTGTCATATTACTTGAGTTTTTGACATGTATTAATACAAAGTATAACAGTGTAATCTAGCCTTAATGAGTTAAAGAAGCTATTCATTTTGAAAAAAGTAAGCAAAGTTTTTACTGGGTAATTTTTTACTCACCAATAATTTATATTTTTTTACAAGCAATTAAGGTTTTTTAAAGGCAAATAAACTTCACGAAAAACGTAACTTTTTTTAAATTGTGTAACACATATAACTTTTATAGCCATTTCTTAGTGTTTACATTTATTTTTCGCTTCAGTGCAGCCAAGTTATTTTTTTGATTTGAGAATAACATTTGATAACAATTTGACGTCAAATTGATAAAACATTGCATGTCAAATGTTTCTATTCAAATCATTATCAATCAAGGCGCCCTATGCTCCAGTGGGAGTTAGAGGAATATATATGTATATATATGTATTATCAATTTGAATTCAAATGTTAAAATCAAACTGTTAATGAAAACTGTGTTTGATGCTAATGATGAATTCATTTCATATCAAAGGTTTGACTTCGTGTTTGTTAGGATTGCATTGCAACTTAAACAACTTTAAACTGTAATAGTGTGAACCAAGACTTAGTCCCCTTTTACACTGTTGCAAGTGAAAGGCAGGCAAAAGAAGTTTGTAATCGAGAGAGAAAAAAAGGAAAGTGTGTCACGCATACAGAGTCGGCCCTTATCAACAAACTACGTATGTCTGCCTTTCACTTGCCACATTGTAAAAGGGGACTTAGACAAGGTTTTTGTTTGGGGAAAAAGGCATGACTTTGAATATTGTAGTTAAATCCACGAATAAAAAAATTTATTAAGAAAATTTAGTGTTACTATTTAATAATATTTCAAACCTCACTTAATAGTTCAAGAGCAATTGAGATTATTATAATTTAACGATTATTTGAATAACCGATAAAAAAAAAGTATTTTCCATCAACTTAAAATGTAAATTACCATAAAGACCTTCTTTTTTGCATATTTAATTCATTTTTAAATATTTACACTTGATAAAATGTTGTGAACATCTGTCAGCAAATACAAGCACACATACACACTCGCTCGCGCCAATTGGCGTCAAAACATCAAAATAATCGAAATTTGTAAGAACGTAAAAACTTTTTTTGGGGAATTAAAAAGGGCCTCTCTTGTTAAAAAAAAAAAACACTTATAAAGACAGCTCTTTGTTGTATGATTATGCTTTTGTTGTTATTTTTTCTTACAGGGTATAAATATTTAATTATTTTAATCATTTAAATAATAATATTTAATAAAGCATTAATAATTGATTTTGGCATTAAAAGGCTATTTTAATTTATTTTCTCAAGTTCTTGATGAATTTTGACTGATGAAAATATCAGTTTTGACAGCAGCGTTTCAGTTTGTTTTTTAGATCTTTTTTTTCGTTCGTTTGTTTATTTGTTTTCTGAAGCGATTTAAAAAGCCTTCATCTATGCGAATTAGTTTGATCGTTTCCGGCAGTTACATTGGAACAATCAACGGCAACATGTTGTAAGTTGTATGTTCGATATAATGAGCTCTTCGTATGTGAGAATGTGTTTACATTATAAAAGTGTTGTTGTTGGATTTAGCTTTAGGCAGATTCTGATTGTTGTGTTTTATAGAAAGGGAATATTTGTATGTACAAGGCACAATGGCTCTGGGACCAGGGAACAAATTACCGCATTCTATATCGATCGAAGTTACAATACAATTCAAATGGAAATTTCGATCGATATCGAATGCAGTAATTTGTCCCCAGATTACGGTATTCGATATCGATCTTAATTGCACTACAATTTAAAGGGAAATTTCTAACTCTATTGATTACTGTACCTTGCCCCCCCCCCCCCCTCTCTCTAGTCCTATGATTATTTAAATAAAGAGTAACTTTTTTTGTTAAAACGAAGTCCTTTCTACTCTACACGACTGTTAAAGCGCAGTAAACAACTACGGTAAGCTTTAAAACGTTAAGTACTAGGTATAATGGCAAAAGAGAAATTTCTGTTTAAATAAAAAAAAAATTAATATTTGGAATCAAAAGTAAAAGTTTTGGATCATTTTCCATCTTTTTTTTTTAATAAGAAATACGCTTAATTAAAAGTTGATCCAATAAAAATTACTTTATTAAATAAAATGTTAAACCATAAATAAACAGTTAAATTTTTAATAAGACTATTTCTTTTAATACTAAATACTTTTTGAAAAAATAGTAAAGTTGGTCCTTGATTTGCTTGATTCTTTCCAAAAAAAACCCCCCTTTTTTCGGTTTCATTGACAATTGAAGAAACATTTTTTCAACAAAAACAAAAACTTTTTAAAAGTAATATACCTTTTTCTAACAATGATAACTTTAAAAATAAAAAGTGTGTTTCACTTCTTTACTTAAAAATCAATACTTATTTTAGAAAATACGCTCTACCATTATTTAGAATATCTCAGAAGTAGGCTCTATATTGGATCTTAAGATATTTCTGTGGTTTTCATGGGTATGTTCATTTTCTAAGAAAAAGGTGGAGCAATTTTGATTTTTTAACATTGTCATGTGTACCCTGTGGTGCTGCGAAAATGGTTGGCAACACCAACCACGAAAGAAAAGGGAGGGCAAATGTTAGGCCAGCCACCTGCCTAATTAGATGTATATGTGTGTGTGTTTCATAGGGTCGTGACAATTTAACTGCTTCGGGTCCCAAATATTTTTGTTTTGTTTCTCGTTCACAATTTTTAGCTGGTATGAATTGAATTTTTCTGCCCAGGATTGCTGCCAGCAGGTCGGCAAAAACCAACCCCATCCGGCGAGCTTAAGGCGCGCAACACGCCAGCATACCAGCACCGCCGATAGTCTGGCCACTTTCACTGGTTGTTGTGTAAACAGCAGCCCTCCCTTTTCTTTCATGGTTGCTGTTGCCAATCATATTCGCAGCCCCACAGGGTGCACATGACAACATAATAACAAAGCTAAAAAGTTGTATGCCTGGCCCATAGTTTATTTTGGAATGGTTTTGAGCTCTCCTGAAGAATTGATTTAAAGACATACACACACATACATACATTGTCTTTGTATGGGAACTACCACGCCACGCCTACTTCTACAATCTAGCTCCCTTTTTGATAAATGTTGTGTATTGATAACCAAGCTAAATATTTGTACAAAACCGTTCCCGGATCCCACTTCTCCAATCCAGTCCACTTTTTGGCAGATGTTGTCTATTGTTTACAAAGTAATTTGTTTTAAATTTGAAAACTTTTCTGTCACCGTTCTCCAGATATGGAGTTATTTATACATTTGGAACTTTACAATCATTTAAAGCTTAAGTTAGTCTATTTAAAACTCTAAATTTTTAAGTTACCAAAAATCTCTTCTCTGTGGATCTATTCGTTGGGAGACTTATTCACTGTCCGAATTTCAAGTCTCTAACTTCAGCCGTCTGGGTTGCGCGATGGTGAATCAGTCACTTTACTTAAGGCTCAGCTAGCCGAGAGTAACAGTAATGTTGCAAATTAGCTGCTTCATTTTGTTGTATGTTAAAAAATTAGAAAGATTACAGTTAGCAGTAAGATGTTACGTCTCAGTCTGTAAGAAATAGATTGGTCTTACTTTTTTACGGTAAGGCTACTGTTACTCGCGGCTAACTAAGCCTTAAGTCATAAATTTTGTTCAACAGTATGGGGGCACTGCTTCCCTGCCTCTACCGACAAAATAAGTAGTCTATTTCATTTTTGGGGCTCACAGAATTCTATTGTAAAAATGTATTGCTCCCCCTGCATCTACCCCCTTTATTTTTTTTTTATTGTGTAATTTACCATAATAGTGGGCCCTTCAAACCTTGAAGGCCTTTGACGTCAGATATGCGGTAATTTATGTTTTCGTTCTATGGGAGGTACCCCTCCTCCACCATTTTGAAATTTATTGTTAACCATAATAGTAGCCTTAACCACGTTTGAAGACACCCACTATAATAAAACTTCAGTTACGCGGGTACCACTTATTTATTTTCGGTGCTCACATTATGTTACTGTAAAAATTTCAGGAAAATCGGTTCAGTAGTTTGGAAGTCTTTAAGCCAACAGACAAACATGTTTCATTTTTATATATGGGGGATTCATGTCAAGTGACCCGATTCCGATTTGGATGAAATTTGCACCAAGGTAATTCCTATTGAATAGTGGTCTTAGCAAAATTTGTCCCAAGTAGTTTAAAAAAAAAAAAATTTTTTTTTTAAATTTAAAACTTTTTGTTTTATTTTTTTATTAAGCGGGAATGTTTTTTTTTTCTTTTTTGACCATCGAATGGAGGTGTGCCGCCGAAGTCGCGGCGGCCATTTGGCCGATATTATGTTCCACAGATAATTGAACCATACCAATAATATCATAATAAAAAGAAATGACAATAATTTCCTGAATAATTTGTGTTTTATTCAAAATCAACATCGGCCCTTAAAGTTTAACCCCCTTTACAAGTTGATAAAATATACGCTGGTTTTCTTGTTACGATATCTCGAAATCCGCTTCTTTTATTTTTTGAAACGCTTTAATTTACGACTTTTGTCCAGCTAGATTCGTACCAATGTGCGTCAGCTATAATCAGTGCTGCCAGATAAGCCTTTTTAAAGGCTAAGTATAGCCACTTTATTTAAATTATTGCCTCTAAATTTTGGTTTTAACATTAAGGTTTTTTCAATTTCAAAATATTTATTTAAACATGTCAGAAATGCTGTTTTATTATTAAATGCGAAAGTTTTATAATTAAACCTTTTGAAAATCTTTTACGCAAGATTTCCAACTGATATGGCAACCTTGCTAAGGTGGGACGACTATTAAGAACAGGGAGTTCCAAAAATTTTTTTGGTTGTGTATTAGTGAGTACAAGAGAGAAAAAAAATTGAGAGAATGCACTTATTTACAGCCGCAGAAAAATGTTAGTAATATATTTTTTAAGTTGTTATTTTATAAGTTGTATAACACAACTGACTCTAAATCAGATTCGAATATCTTATCAAACAACTTGTAAAAAAATAAGATTTTTGTGTTTGAAAAATTCATACAAAATAAATATTGCACGCAAGGCATTGGATGTTACCAAATGCATTTTTGACCGCACAATATTTTTTGAGTGTTTAGCTTAAACAAAATAACATAGCATCTGCTAGACATGTACACTTGTCGAAATCACATCGACGACTGAATTGAAGAGCATAAAAATATGTGTGAGTAGTGGTATACACAATTGTGCAAAGAAATGGAACTCCCTGATTTAGAACAATAACAATTGTAAAGATAAAACAAATTAATAAAATCAAAGTTGAAATGGTTAAGCCTGGGGCCTGAATCTGGCAGTCGTAATCGATTACTTTCTCGATTCGAAGGCAATTTTATATCTTACTATTTTTTCAGTGTTGTAAAGCATTCATTTGAGTTTCACAATACTAAAAAAATAATTTCGATTCAATCAGTATCGACTGAAAGAATTAGAAATTAAATTGAATATTGAATTTTCTTTAAAAGATTGCACAAACGTTACCATGACTTTGAAAGTTCTGATGACCTCCTTAAGTTATTAGGCTCATGTGATATTTGGGCCAATTCCACTTCTGATTTTTCCAATGATGATGAAATTTGTTAATAATAAGACTCACTGAAAATTTTAATATCAGATGCTCGAGCTCTGGTTATGAATATATTAATGAGAGGATTGTAAGTAGGTATGGCTAGTTATTTTTAAGAAAAAAATTTCAACTCCAACCAAATTTTTTGTGTATAAAAGACTTTTTTTATCAAGCAGAAAAAAATAAAAATCTTCAATTTTATAATATGTATCGGGTGTTTTTTTTTGTTTCCTGATTTCTATATTTCCTTTCTATATCGTAAAATATGTTTTGACAGCTGAGAATGACAAAAAGTTTTGACATGTCTGTTCTGTAAGGTTTGGCAAGTCACCATGAATCGTTAAACGATAAAACAAGGCTTCAAAAATGTGGAAATTAACTTTGAAATTAACGATCATTAAAATTGACTGTTTGGTGCAGTTTACACACTCTTTTGAAACGAGCAAGAAGCTGGCGTTACGGTGAATGGCGAATCAGCTAAACCTCAATGATATTTGGTTTCAATAAGGCCGAGGCCACGCAATGAGCGGCTAAGCGTCAAGCGGCTGAGCGATGAGCGTCAAAGCGTCAAGTTTGAGCGGCAAGTGGCTTATTACTGAGCGTCACTTCTGAGCGGTTAGTTGTTACAATGCCATTGTAAATAGTGGCTTGTTCAATGTTACTACGCGAAAATCGTATTCATAAAAATGTAATGCGTTTTTAAGAAAAAAAAATTGCAGCCTGTTCGTCGATTTCGAGCGAAGACTTCGTTCGCTTAACTTACATTTAAAACAAAAACAAATTATAACCAAGTAAGAAAGTATAGTTGGTCAAGCCCGACCATATGGCGCCCTACAACACAGTATTAATAAACACATCATGCTAATGTGTCCATATTTATCAAGCAAGGGGAATTAAACTATTTATATACAAATCTACCCAATACAATACTGCCGTATGTCTGTGAAATGCTTTGATTTGCTGTTGCTAAAAGTAAACACCAAATTGACAAAACAAAAAAATAATTTCTGGGTCATATTTTTATTTTTAAAATTTGATAATCTGTCTTGCCATAATTGGTCGGCTTTGTACGCATGAAATCATAAGCTCCATATTAACTTTTGCCATGTTTATTTTTTGACGCTCAGAAAACAACTAAAAATTAGAACAAGTTTTATTCCAGAGCGGCGCCGCTTAGCCGCTCAAAAATTTCGCTCGCATGGCGCTCATTTCGTGTCCACTTCAATAGTATTTCATATGTTTTAATTTTTTGACGCTCAGCCGCTTGACGCTTAGCCGCTCATCGCTTGGCCTCGGCCTAAGACGGCTCGCGTATTTTCGACAAAATTGATGTTAGACCCTGTAAAGTTTATGTATGTATATGTATATTCTAGGTTCTTTTGAATAAGGAACGGTGTCCGTCTGTCCGGGTGTCTGTTAAAAATGGGTTTTTCGAAGTCCCCAGGTATGATGGGGCTTAGGTTGTTATATGTCTATGTATTTAACATATAGTCCAGAACTGAAATGAGCAAATAAGCATGATGGCCTCTACTTCTTATTTTTTTCAATATACATAGACAGAAAACATAAAAAGAAACATAAATAACTTTTTCAAATTTTATTTGGAATTTTAACGCTCCATAACAAATTAAAAATTAGTAATTATTATTTTGAAATATCCACCAATACAAAAATAAATTTATGGAAAAAATGTTTGTTAAATGAATTAATTTCTAATACCGCAACCGAATGGATTTCACACTTGTGTTTGATTTTCTATCTCAGTGACAGTCATTCATGTGGGCGTCATAAAAGCAGCACCCGCTTTGACAAAAATGTGAAGAATATTTCAACAATTAAGAACTAATAAATAAATTTGTTGTATTTATTTTGTTTGTTTCTTTTTTTCTTATTTGTATTTCTTAAAATGGGTTAAGCATTTATTTTTTTTTACTTGAAGGGGATTAAAGTACGATTATTCATAAGTGTTCATTAGAAAACCGAGACATTATTAAAATGAAGTGATATGAACGAAATAAGAATAGGGTTAAAATGAATGATGCACAATGGGAATAAAAGCGTCGAAATTGCTTAAAAGGTATTAAACACAGAATTAATATTAAACAAGAATGTCATACTGGCTTGAAAGGGAGCGATTTGGATCGTCAGCGAACTAAGTTTGGAGCTCTTGTTTTTAGTTTTTCTAATTCCAAGAACACTGTGTGTGTGAAAGATAGTGCGATAACTCTTGTAACCAAACAATGAAATGTTAACACATTTTTTTCATGTTATTCTTTGTTTTTCGTATTCCCAATCCACTGTGCAAATTGCTAACTGAAATGACCTTAAAAAATAATTCAAAACTGACTAATTGTTGGGTTAAATTTAAAAACAAATTTGATTTATGAAAATTCATTTATGTTTCTTCGTTTTGTTTGCGGATTTTTATTATGTTATCAATGATATCATTGCAATAAATTCAGATTAGACTCTTTAAAGCAGATTTTGTTTAAATTAAATAAATTAATTTAAGTGAATTACTGGACAAAACTGTTCATACTTTTTATTCAAACAGTTTGAATTTTGTCGTTCACGAGTTCACGTTAAGAAGGTAGCTCGCGAAAAAATAACTTACCAACAAAAGGACTCAAATAGAAAATTTTAATTCCAAAAACATACCTGAAATAGAAGAAGAATCTGTTAAAAAGTTATCAATAAAAAAATGTATAATGAATAAAGTTGAAACTTCAAAAAGGTACCTTTTTAAAACTGGTACTTTCAAGACAAAATAGTCTAACAAATGGTAACATTCGATAAAAATTATGGCAAAAGAATAAATTTTAAATAACTGAAACTTTTCCTGGTAGAAAAAAGGTTTTTTAAAATAAAAAAAGGACTTTTATAATAAATTTTTATAGGTATATTTTGTGAAAAAATAGTGATCACAACGTTTTCAAATATAACGTTAATTTTGAAATAAAAAACATTTAAATGCTTTAAAATTAATGTACAATAACGTTAGAAAAGGAGTACTTTTTTTTAAAGTACTGTTATAAAGTAAAACAATTCAAAATACCTTTTTGAAAAATGGATTTTTTAACATAAAAAAGGTTTTGATGAATAAAAGAAGTAAAAAGTATCTTTCCGTAAAGAGGTCTCCTGAAAAAAAGTATAGCATTTTTATAAACAAAATCCTATTTTTAGGGCATGGTGCACGCCTCAGACATCTTGACGCACCATATATTTCTGAAGTGTCATTACAATATTTAGTTGTAAGAAAAAAGTATATTCAGAACAATGACTGTGTTTAAATCATTTTAACAAGCACATACTAGTCCTCCCTCAGGCCAAACTCTCCCTCAAGTGGACTTTTCAGTTCTACCTCTTCACGAGACTTTGGGCTTAAACCACAACCACCACGTGCTATCCCAAAGTATTCTGTCAGAAGACAGCCTAAACCTCCGCCAAGACAATCTCCCTAAAAAAACAGGAAGTATTTCGCACGCGAAGCATACTAACGGAGGTTTTAATCAATAGTCATACAGGTGGTATGTCAGTGGGGGCTACTGACTCCCGTGGTTCCAGATAAGGTCTCTGAAAATTTCCAGAAATCTTATAATCTCAAGAAATCTGTAATTTTTGAGTTTTGGCCCAATTCCAGGTATTGGCTACACCTGATTTGCCGCAGAGGATGTAACACGCAAGGCTGAACTGTCCATAAGATGATACCTACACGATCGGCAGGATTACCGTGGCGTAATGGATATTCCGATTTGGGTGTGAGATTCCCAATTAAAAAATGTTTCATGTTTACGTAAGCGATATGGTAAGCGAAACTTTTACGTTTCTCCCTAACAAACCTGCTGCGTTAGAAGCCCAATTTTTATTGAGTTTGTTTTAATATGGGATCTATGGTTCATTTTGGACATACCAGCAAAACATTTTGTCATGATATAGTAGCTATCGTAAAAGTAATTGTCGCCAATATTTATGTCAATGCCAAAATTTAAAAGGAAGTTATGGCATTATTTTCGTCATATTTTCAGAAGTAGTATTTGTATAAAAAGTAAATTTTAGCAAAAGTTCCTATAAAAAGTAAATTTTAGCAAAAGTTCCTATAAAAAGCAAATTTTAGCAAAATTTCCTATAAAAAGTAAATTTTAGCAAAATTTCCAATAAAGAGTAAATTTTACCAAAATTTCCTATAAAAAGTAAATTTTAGCTTAATTTCCTATAAAAACTAAATTTTAGCTTAATATCCTATAAAAAGTAAATTTTAGCTTAATTTCCCATAAAAAATAAATTTTAGCAAAATTTCATATAAAGAGTAAATTTTAGCAAAATTTCCTATAAAAGTAAATTTTAGCAAAATTTCATATAAAAAGTAAATTTAAGCAAAATTTCCTATAAAAAGTAAATTTTAGCTTAATTTCCTATAAAAAGAAAATATTAGAAAATTTTCCTATTAGAAGTAAATTTTAGAAAAATTTCCTATAAAGAGTAAATTTAAGCAAAATTTCCTATAAAAAGTAAATTTTAGCTTAATGTCCTATAAAAAGTAAATTTTAGCTTAATATCCTATAAAAAGTAAATTTTAGCTTAATTTCCTATAAAAAGTAAATTTTAGCAAAATTTCATATAAAAAGTAAATTTTAGCAAAATTTCCTATAAAAAGTAAATTTTAGCAAAATTTCATATACAAAGTAAATTTAAGAAAATTTTCCTATTAGAAGTAAATTTTAGCAAAATTTCCTATAAAGAGTAAATTTTAGCAAAATTTCCTATAAAAAGTAAATTTTAGCTTAATGTCCAATAAAAAGTAAATTTTAGCTTAATATCCTATAAAAAGTAAGTTTTAGCTTAATTTCCTATAAAAAGTAAATTTTAGCAAAATTTCCTATAAAAAGTAAATTTAAGCAAGATTTCATATAAAAAGTAAATTTAAGCAAAATTTCCTATAAAAAGTAAATTTTAGCAAAATATCCTATAAAAAGTAAATTTAAGCAAAATTTCCCATAAAAGTATATTTTAGAAAAATTTCTTATGAAAAGCAAATTTTAGCAAAATTTCCTAAAACAAGTAAATTTTAGAAAAATTTCCTATGTAAAAATAAATTTTAACAAAATTTCCTCTGAAAGGATAATTTTAGCTAAATTTCCTTAACAAATTATTTTCTAATAAATGTTCCTATAAAGAGTAAATTTTAACAGAAAATTTCTTATAAAAAGTAAATTTCCTATAAAAAGTAAATTTTAGAAAAATTTCCTATAAAAAGTGAATTTTAGAAAATTTTTCAATAAATTGTAAATTTTGGCAAAATTTTCTGTAAACCTAACTTTTAACAAAATTGGCTCTGAAATGATAATTTTAGCTAAATTTTCTAAAAAAAAAATATTAACAGAATTTCCAATAAAAAGTAAATTTTTCGAAAATTTCCTATAAAAAATAAAATTTACCAAAGTTTCCTATAAAAAGTTAATTTACCACAAATTTGTTTTAAAAAATTCATTTTGACAAAAGTTCTTTTAAATAGAAAATTTTAACAAAATTTCCTATAAAAAGTAAATGTTATAATATTATAATAAATGGTTAACTTTAGTTAATACTAGAGTTTTTTTTTCTCGGAGTTTTTCGATTCCCGGGAAGGCGGGAAAAATTTTTAAATTTCCCGGGATCCCGGGATCCCGCTCCATACAAATAATACAAAGTAAACTTGGTTTTATTAATGAAAAAAACTTTTATAAACAAACGTGAGGGAACTTGCTTACAAAGTAAGTAAAATAAATGCTTAAATACTACAAAAATTAATTGAAGATTGAAAGCGGAACTTGAATTATTATTACCTTTGGCTATTATAAGTAAATTCCGTATTATGATGATCTAGAATAAACATAACAATTGAGGTACTCAAGATATGAGATCAAAAAGTAAAATCATAAAATATATAAAATATTTTAATAAATATTTTAACATTTTTTAACGGCGTAGGAAATTACTTTCTGACACACTCAAATCGTTTAGTGAGTCGCCAAAGAGTATATTTCTGATTTTGTTTACTGATTACCATGTTTCCGAAAAATTTCGTTTACTTTTTTACCGAGGTTGGACAAATAATTAAAAGTGCACCGCTGTTGCATGCTTCTGATGTCAAGGTTGATGCAAAAAATAGCATCATCCGGACTTCTTCTTACAAACTATTTCTTTTCATTAGGTCCATCTGTTATCTTTAGGACAATGTGTTTTTCAAATTGTATGTTTAAGTAACTTACACGAGTTTCATTATTTTTTTATTTCGGTTTCCCCGCACTTCCCGGATATATTGCCAAGCTCGATTTTTTTTTGTAGATACGACTATGTTGCAATAACGGAGCGATATGTTTATGTATATCCTATTTTTAAGACTTGTCCATGGTCAATGAAAATTTACTGCCTGCATCTTATTTTGAATTTATGTTCTTTATCAATTCATCACTTCACTAAATTTATTAATTATCAACTGTTGCACTGCCCATTCTGCTTTTAATAGATTTATTGCCGCAGGAGACATTGATTTACGTTTGTACACATTTCTTATAATTGATCAAATCGACAACCCATCCACAGATGCTAATTTTTAGAGAAAAGAAAACTAAATTTCAGAGTAAAAATAGCTGTTTTCTGAAACTATGAAGAACTTTTTATTTCCCGGGATCCCGCAACAAAAATCCCGGGAAAACGGGAAATATAATAAGGGAATTCCCGGGAAAAAGCACTAGTTAATACATATGTACTACATTTTGTAAAAAATTCCTATAAGTTGTTTTCAAGTTGGTGTTATTATTTGTTAAGCAAACAGTTGTTCGCTTATATCGGCTCTGATTGTTCACTTAGATCGACGCACAAGTGGCCGATTGCTTAATATTGTGCTAAATAGTGTTCACATTATCGGTACATCAGGGCTGCTTTTAATTGGTAAATTGCGCCGATAGTCGATCGGAATAATACCGCCACCACAGTGGTGGTGTAGGGTTATAAATACTTTTAATAACACAAACCACAAATTGAGTATTAAATTTTGTGTAAATCTGCTTTAAATTATTAAACGACCGAATCTTATGGCAAAATAAATGAAATTTTAAAAATTTTGTAATTAACTTTCTTATCTTGAAATTCGTTCAAAATATTGGAAAAAAAAATTTTATTTAAAAAATAATTTATCGATTTGATATCCATTATTTTTTTTAACTTTTTTTTTTAAAGAGATTGTCAGCGGGCTTGTTCATTAGTTCTTATCTTAAGCTGACAATTATTGACAACTAAATTGCCACTGATTTTCAAAACTGTTGTGATTCAAATTAAACAAAAACTTCAAAACGTACAGAATTTTTTTTGCAAATAAATATTGAAAATATTATAAACCTTTAATATAAACAAAAAAATTTTTTGTTTTATTTTGCAATTTTGTTCAAAAAAAGATATCAAACCTTCTAAATTTGGTCTTTAATTGCATTGAACTTTTTGTCTCTTAAAAGAAGGAAAGAAACATAAACTGGAGATAAACAAAAAATTAGGTCAAATTGCTTGAAATGATGTTGACTCAACTGCTGGTACATTGATGCTGTTACGAGTTGTACGAACAATGCTGGTCTTACCATAAAAATGTTCGCTAATTGCAACGAGCGTTGTCTCAAAAGGCAAACCTTTAAACATCTTTTAATAAATTGTAAAAGTATTTTGCTTTCCAAACAACCCTCGCCAATTAAATAATTTCTGAATATCAAGAAAAACTAGTTTCGCAATTAATTGCAAATCTGGCAAAAACGTGTAGCCGCCACTCGACTTACCTTTTAACTGCAAAGTCGTACTTAACTGTTATTTCTTTATGGGTAAAACAAACAAAAAATCTAACCAAATCCACTTTAGATTTTTTTTTATTCATTCATTCAATGGCCACCTACACACTTTAAAAAATTGTTCAATGCAAAAAATATTGTAAGATTTATGAATAAATGAGAAAAATTAGTAGAAAAAACATCACAGAGGCACACGAAGAAGGCAGTGGGAATACAAATCACGATTTTTAGCATAATCAAAAGTCATTAACAGGAAATTGTCAATTATTTATTATCGATTTGGGTTTAAGATTCGAAATTGAAAATGAACTTCTCAAAATTCTAAAACTTGCTTAAAGCATGTTGGAAACCATTTCCAACAAAAGGACTTTTTTTAAAGTACATTTAAAAAACATTTAAATAAAAAAAAGGGATAAAAAGTAAACATTTTTCAATGATTCATGGAACACATTCGAAAAATTAAAATTGTTAAAATAATAAAAAAATATGTATGTACTTATAAAAAAGATATAATTCTCACATTCTATTTTCTTATAACTTTTTTACACAAAATCTATTCCTATTTAATAAAGTTGCCTATAACAAAAATTTTTTTCATATGCAATTTATTTATTTATTGAATCTCAGTATAAAATCTAATTCATGAATTTATATCCTGCCAATGCAAGACGAAACGGTTCCCGTTTACATACCCAATAAAAATATTATTATTTGGCAGATGTGAATTTTGAAAAACCAACCTTATATTAATGCGCTATAGCTTTGATGGATACCTTCCGCCTAGGCCTACTCCATGGTGGATCTTATCCACTGTGTAACAAACAATGCATTTACCGCGTGTGCAAGAAACCCCCAGCTTACCCAGGTAGCAATTTGAGTGAAAATTCCGGCAAGATTATACAATATCAAAAATTAACTGTTACAACAAACAATTTAGTGTGTTCGGCTTATCATAACACTCGCCAGATGTTATATGAACTCTAAAAAGCGCTTTTTGTGTTAAAATTTTATTGACTCAAAATGGGAACTCGCCATATGAAATCCATGAAAAAAGCAAGTTTTTACATTTCCTCCTTAGAAACCTGCTACGTTTTATAAGGGGTATGAGCTTAGCACTCCTATAATCCGATAAGTCCTGCAGTATCTCTTATCCTTAAGCGGGTATGGTGGCCATCATTAGAAATATTTAGTGCTTGGGGATTTGAGTGCAGTTCAGGCCTTTTTGTACATTTTGTTAAAAATTCCGTGATAATAGTTTTTAAAGATGGCAAGTTGGTGCTTTGGCGAGTGCTCGGGTTTTTTGCATACCAGGCAGGCGCTATGATTTTTCGAAGCAGTTTATTTTGGCGCCTTTGGTTTTTTTCTCTGTGTTGGAGGTCGAAGTAATGCAACAAAACTTAATTGTAAATTTGCAGTTAACAAGCCATACTTATTTATTCTATACCAGGTGCTTTCTTGAGGCCAAATCTAAGAATTGGAACTATGC
Organism: Pollenia angustigena; assembly: GCA_930367215.1. Taxonomy (NCBI): domain Eukaryota; kingdom Metazoa; phylum Arthropoda; class Insecta; order Diptera; family Polleniidae; genus Pollenia; species Pollenia angustigena. The sequence goes on along the minus strand of OV884056.1, from coordinate 92,849,976 downwards.
TGGTTATAACATTTGATATAAAAAGAAGCGTTTTTTAATCAAAATAAATATTTCTGATAAGAAGTTTTTTTGCATAGAAGTACTTTTTGTGTTAAAGTTACTTCAGCATAAAAGTACCATTTGCATAAAAGTACCTTTTGCATGAATTTGCCTTTTGCATAAATGTACCTTTTACATAAAAGTACCTTTTGCACAAAAGTACCTTTTGCACAAAAGTACATTTTGCATAAAAGTACCAATTGCATAAAAGTACCTTTTGCATAAAAGTACCTTTTGCATAAAAGTACCTTTTGTATAAAAGTACCTTTTGCATAAAAGTACCTTTTGCATAAAAGTACCTTTTGCATAAAAGTACCTTTTGCATAAAACTACCTTTTGCATAAAAGTGCCTTTTGCATAAAAGAACCTTTTGCATAAAAGAACCTTTTGCATAAAAATACCTTTTGCATAAAAGTACCTTTTGCATAAAAGTACATTTTACTTAAAAGTACCTTTTGCATAAAAGTCCTTTTGCATAAAAGTACAATTTGCATAAATGTACCTTTTGCATAAAAGTACCTTTTGCATAAAAGTACCTTTTGCATAAAAGTACCTTTTGCATAAAAGTACCTTTTGCATAAAAGTACCTTTTGCATAAAAGTACCTTTTGCATAAAAGTACCTTTTACATAAAAGTACCTTTTGCATAAAAGTACCTTTTGCATAAAAGTAGCTTTTGCATAACAGTACCTTTTGCATAAAAGTACCTTTTGCATAAAAGTACCTTTTGCATAAAAGTACCTTTTGCATAAAAGTACCTTTTGCATAAAAGTACCTTTTGCATAAAAGTACCTTTTGCATAAAAGTACCTTTTGCATAAAAGTACCTTTTGCATAAAAGTACCTTTTGCAAAAAAATACCTTTTGCTCTTAAGTACAAATGAAGCAATTTCAATATTACATTTGTTTTAACAAAAGTCCTTTTTAAGTAACAAGTACATTTTTTTAATAAAAAGCGAGTACATATTTAAATAAAAAGTATTTTTTTAATAAGGAAACAACTTTAAAAGTCAGAACGTACTTTTTTAAATATATTTCTGTTTTACGAAAAGTTTATATAAATTAAGAATAAAGTTTTTTCATATGAAATTTGAAATCTCACAAAAATGGATACAACAATTTTCTTTCAAACTACTTTAATAATAATAACCATTTTAAATACCGAGTACCATTTTAGAGAAAAAAAGTACTCTTTTAAATACCAAATGCTTTTTGAAATAAAAAGGATACTTTTTAATAAGTACCATTTAAAAAATTATGTAACTACATTTTGAAATAAAAAGTACTTTTTTAAATGAAAAGTAACGTTTAAAAACGAACCTTTTTTTAAATACCATCTTAAAAAAGCAGTATCTTTTGATTAATGGCTACCTTTCTAAACAAGAAGTACCTTTTTAATAAAAAGGTGTATTTTCGAATAAACACAAACTTTTTAAATAAAAGTCTCTTATTTTAAGTAAAAAGTACCTTTTTATATAGAAATTTCCCCTTTAAGTATATTTTTCTGTGTAAAAGTACTTTTTAACAAAACTGGGAACCAACAGTTTAATTGAATTTCCAATTCCTTCAAATTTCGTTCTTCATAAAATATTTATTATTTTTAAAAATCGAGTAATCGCAATATTTCAATGAAATATGCATATTTAAAAATTTTTTTTTTATTTATTTTTAAGTTAAACTGTGTTAATAAACAATTTAATTCAAATAAAAATAAAACTAAAACATCTTCATCTAAATAAATATTTATATTTATTTTGCAACTTCTGCGCTGGTTTTGTTGTTTAACTTGTCAATAGTTTCTAACGTACAAGACAAATGGTTTGCAAACGTTTTTGTTACACTGACCGATATTTCAAATCGAATAACAAAAAAAAATATGTTTCGTTATTAAACAATTAAAATAAGATAAACATTAAGGTATACGGAAAAAAATAGATACAATTAAAAAAAGTTTATTCAAAAAATTAAAAGATGTTAAAAAACAATTTTTAATAATAACTGCCTGTTTAACGATATCGAACGTCATCGTTCGCATAGAAAATTACATTTAAAACAAAAACAAATGTTCGAATTTTGTTTTTGTTTTAAATGTAATTTTCTATGCGAACGATGACGTTCGAAATCCATGAACAGGCTGTAAATTTATTTAAGATGGGGGTACACACCACGGGTTCAATGCATTGCTGCGTATATGCATCTGTTAAAAATGTTAAATCAGTGTAAAATTGCATTGAGATGTCAGAAAGAAAACGCGTAGAATGCATATACGCATCGAACGCAGGAAGTAGGATTGCTGTCTACTTTTGCATGCCTTTTAAAAAAATGTTAGTTCCTCTTATGATCTATCGTCTGATCATTCACCTTCAATCCTCATTTTAAAAGGCAATTCTGATGCCGTAGCTGCAAACTTTATTTCCTATCTAAACAGAAACACAAATTGATTAAAGTATAAAATGTATGTGAGCTCTCACCTATCACAGTGCATTCCCTTAAAAAATTCAGCTGACATCCAAATAGCTGTCTACCGATTTACAGAAGTCTTGGATTCTGCAGCAAGAAATGCAACCCCAATTAAGCGGACAATTAAACGTGCTCCTTACAATACATTGACGGATATAAAGACCATTATCCGGAAGTTAAGAAGACAATGGAAAAACAGTCGTTCCCCAACCACTAAGGCCCAACCACAATTATGCCTGGCAACTCTTCGCAACAAATCTTAACAGCCTAGATGCCACAAAGAACTCCAATTACAGCTTATTGAAGGCTGTACGGCATACGAAATGCCCTAAAACCCAAGAATCTCCATTAAGACTGGAAAACCGCACTTAGGCCAAAGACACAAATGAAAAATTAAACGCTTTCACGGGCCACCTTGAGAAAGTTTTCACGCCACATAATGCACATATTTGTTCCTGTCGTCCAATCATTCCTGATAAGGTAAACCATCCAATAAAATTTAACACAACTCAAGTAAAATCCGCAATAGAAAAAGTGAATATTAGAAAATCTCCCGGACCTGACCGCATCACAGGGTCAATGATAAGAAACTTATGGCGATTTCTTTTCTGAGAAATATGTTGCATAAATGTTACATGCTCTATCTCTTTTGTGTAGAGCATGTAACATTAATGCAACATATTTCTCAGAAAAGAAATCGCCATTACCATCGTCTGCTTCTAGAATCTTGTTGCTCATTTTTTACGCGATATTAAGAGTCTGATACTTCCCATCCTCATGGAAGAGGTCTATAATTGTTATGCTTCCCAAGCCAGGAAAAGATGCTAGCCAGGTTGCGTCGTACAGACGGAAAAGCTTATTAACAATCCTATCGCAGCTTTTCGAAAAAATATTCGTTTGAAGTATAACTCCTCATCTAAATGAACACGACATTATCCCGGATCACCAGTTCGGATTCAGAGCGAAACATAGTACAATAGAACAAGTGCATAGAATTGTCACCCTAATTAGATCGGCGTTTGAGAAAAAGCAATACTGCTCAGCCCTGTTTATAGACATTTCCCAATCATTTGACAAAGTTTGGCATGTTGGGCTACTCATCAAAATAACACGAATGCTTCCTCAAAACACTCACAAGCTTCTGGAGAGCTATCTAACAGGCAGAACATTCATAGTAAGGTCGCAAGATAAATACTCCCCCCTCAAGAAAATTACTGCTGGTGTCCCGCAAGGCAGCATATAAGGACCGCTTCTATATATAATATACACAGCGGATATGCCAACAAACCTGACCACGCATATCTCTACATTTGCAGACGACACAGCATTTATTAGCGTTAACCATGACCCAAAAGTCGCATCGCAAAATCTGCAGTCCCACATCAATGAACTAGAGGTCTGGCTAGAAAAATGGAGCCTAAAGGTTAACCCGGCTAAATGTGCTCACTTAACTTTCACGCTCAGAAGACAAACGTGCCCAGCTGTTAAAATAAATAACATCACTGTTCCGGTAGAAAACCATGTTAAGTACTTGGGAATTCATATAGATAGACGCTTGACCTGGTCTCGTCATATTGAAGCGAAAATAACGGCTATGAAACTTAAAGCAGCTCAACTACAACTGGCTTCTCGGTCGTAGCACAAACTTGTCTTTAGCCAACAAAATTCTCTTATACAAGTACATCATAAAACCAATATGGACATATGGCATCCAATTATGGGGAACTGCATGCGCATCTAACATCCAAAATCTTCAAAGAAGACAGTCTAGAATATTACGACAAATTGTCTTCGCCCCATGGTATATACGTAATGATATTATCCACAGAGATCTCAACGTCCCCACTATCCAGGAGGAATGGTCCACCCTAACTACCTCGCTCGGGGTCTGATTCAGTTCGAAGGTCACCAGAGGCTAAAAAGAACCGATTCTTTTCGCATAACTAGAAGACATTTTTAAAATTTGAATACAGCAGTTAGTGGTTACACTGGTAACAACTAATAAACAACAAGTAGAATTAAGATTTGAAAACATATTGTAAATTTCGATAAGAAAGATTCAATAATAAAAAAAAATTAAAAAAAAAAAAAATGAAAGTATTAACGCATTGGACCTTGAGCTTCAGTTTTCTCTTTATGCCAGAACTATTCTTAATATCAATTTTAAATAAGAGGTTTGTTTATTTATAATGAAGTAATTCACTTATTTGTATTATTACACTATGGAACATTTTTGAGATTATTGTCTGGGGGTTGAGAAATTCCAAGTCAGGGTGATGGTACTAGGTCAGTATAGTAAAACCCTCAAAGGGTTTGGCGTTCGTATGTGTCAGTTTTTTTTTTTATGACATTTTAAATTTTTTCCTTATCTTGATGTTATTTTGTTTAACATAACTCGAGAACCACTTGTCCGATTTTGCTAAAACAAACTCAAATTTAAAAAAAAAAAAATTTAGAATTACAAGTTCTTTAATCCGTTCATATAACGTTTTTCTTTATAATCAACAGTTTTGCCGGTAAAAATAAATTTGTGGAGAATTATAATTGATAAGTGCAAAAAAATGTTCAAGCCTGGATGTATGCAGCAGATTATATCACAAACCTGCACTGCAATTTTTGTGACTTTTTTTAAGCGATCGGTGAAAATCGTCGGACTTTTGTTTGTTATTTGAAAGAATACACCCACATTCAGTGATGCCAACAGTAGGGGATTTCCCCTTTTCTAGGGATTTTTTTTCGGAAAATTTCAACCGTAGGGAAAAGAGGACACTTTTTTTTTATTTTAGGGCATATTTATTTATTTAATCAATGGATATTATCCTTACTGACTAATAACGAGATTGACTTAAAATTAATGAATAACAATATGCATTTTAAAATATACTACAAATTTACAGAATATATGTAGTACATAAAAATTTACGAATAAAGAAAAACAATAAGAAAAATCAACAAATTGTGACATAGAATTAAATTGTCTACATAACCTCGAAAAAGGATCAGCAATAGCGTAATTTTCTCTAAAAAAATTTAACAAAAAGCAGATTATAATGACGCGTATTGCGATAAGGTATATTAAATTTAGCAGACTCTACAGAAAATCACAACAAACATTACCATTAATAAGATTAACCATAAAAGAAACATTTAACATTGTACGACGACTTTTGAGCGATGGTAATTTTATTAATGCCAGTCTTCTAGCATAGGAAGGAAAGTTTATCGAGTAACTCCAATGAAGATCACGTAAACAGAATAATAAAAATTGTTTTTGGACCGATTCAATACGAGAATTGTGAATGTTGTAAAATGGATCCCAAATGATTGACCCATATTCTAAGATTGGTCTAACGAGTGATACGTAAAGTTGTTTCGTTATGTATGGATCGGTGAATTTTTAACCCAGCGCTTAATAAAGCCAAGAACGCCTCGAGCTTTATTAACAGTTAATGTAATATGAGAAACAAAGTTTAATTTAGGATCCAGTAAGACTCCAATATCAAGAAACGAATCAACCAACTCCAGTTGATGACCACCAAAAGCATAATTAACAGCAATACAGTTATTTCTACAAAAACGCATGCTTTTCACAAGGTTCAGCTCCATCATATTATGATTACACCATAAAAAGAAGTTATTAAGATCCGATTGAAGATAGAAAAGGGGAAATCCCCTACTGTTGGCATCACTGAATGTGGGTGTATTCTTTCAAATAACAAACAAAAGTCCGACGATTTTCACCGATCGCTTAAAAAAAGTCACAAAAATTGCAGTGCAGGTTTGTGATAAAATCTGCTGCATACATCCAGGCTTGAAAATTTTTTTGCACTTATCAATTATAATTCTCCACAAATTTATTTTTACCGGCAAAACTGTTGATTATAAAGAAAAACGTTATATGAACGGATTAAAGAAATTGTAATTCTAAATTTTTTTGAGTTTGTTTTAGCAAAATCGGACAAGTGGTTATCGAGTTATGTTAAACAAAAAAACATCAAGATAAGGAAAAAATTTAAAATGTCATAAAAAAAACTGACACATACGAACGCCAAACCTTTTGAGGGTTTTACTATACTGACCTAGTACCATCACCCTGACTTGGAATTTCTCACCCCCCAGACAATAATCCCAAAAATGTTCCATAGTGTTATTGTATGAACGCTACACGCAAAGAAAAAACATGGTTGTGGTAAACATATTCTAAGAGCAACATATTATGATAAGAATTATGATTGTAGTCACCATATTAAGATTATTATTGAATCATATTATGACTAAATATACTCGTAATATGTCATCATATTATTTTTCCCTTAATCATATTATTATTCTGTTAATCATACATAGTTAAGAAGTAATCAAATTATTGTCATGTTAATCATAATAAGTTAAGAAGTAATCATATTATCATCCTGTTAATCATAAAAAATTTAGAAGCAATCATATTATGATACAGCACCTTTCATAGCTGTCATAAAAATACAAAATAAATTAAAATATTTTTGCATCGATTTTTTATTTTGTGGCTTTTTACAATTTTTCTTAATGTTAATCAAATAGCGGAGTTCAATATAAGACTTGCAAAAGAGCAAATGAAAAATCTGTGGTTTTCATGGGCAACCGCGTGTGTCCATTTTTTCGATTTTAAGATGTTGATGAAATATCGTAACACTTTTATAAAATATAACGAAATCTCTGTGTGTTTTGTTGTTGGATTTTACAAAACAACTATGATATTTTGCATTTGCACTATTACATCACTAATACTTGAATAAACTCCGCTAATATTTTAATTTTTTAATTTCTTTAGACTTATTTTTTTATGGAATTTTATCTTTTAATTGTTTAACCGCTCACAAATAAAAAAACGACACAACTTCTTCAAAATTATTTTACAAATGGCGCTAACATAATATGATTAGAGTAAAAATAGTTTGATTGCATCTTGAACATAATATGATAAATGTATAGAAAGTTATCATGTTATGGCTATTAAATATCATGATATGGTTGTGAGAAATTTAATATGTTTAGAAAGTTATCATAATTAAGTTGTTAGAAAAATAATTATTTTTCGGTCAACAATACTCAAATTCATAATTGCGATAAAGTGTTGTTGCCGTAACCATGCCCAACCATATTTTTTCTCTGCGTGTAATATCCGAATACGGATTGGCAAATAAAGAAGAAGAATCTGTCTTGTCATAATTCGGTCGGCTTTGTACGGATAAAATTATAAGCTCCATATTAACTTTTGCCATGTTTATTTTTTGACGCTCAGAAACAACGAAAAATTAGAACAAGTTTTATTCCTGAGCGACTCCGCTTAGCCGCTCAAAAATTTCGCTCACATGCCGCTCATTGCGTGGCCACTTCAGTAGTATTTCATATGTTTTAATTTTTTGACGCTCATCGCTCAGCCGCTTGACGCTTAGCCGCTCATTGCGTGGGCTCGGCCTAAGAATGAATTTCCAGGCGCCTAGATCTTCTGCACTTCTTCTCCAATTTCCTAAGTGAAGTTTGAAAAGGTCCTCTCTCTCTTCTTTGGTAAAACCAGTTCAAAACAAGTTTTTAGTGAACTAGTTCGTTAACTCACGACCCTATTTTAATTTACTGCAATTTTCTCCTTGTGTATTATAATTGATATCGCACATATTACCTCAAACAATTTCTATTTCATTTTCTATAATGAATCTAATGTGTATTTAGTTTATATTTCTATTGTTATTCTTATTATAATTCGTTTTCAATTTATAAATTGATCATTAAAGGCCATTTTTCGGCTGTTATTTTAAGGCTAAAATTTGGGTCATTACCAAATCACTAAAGCCTTAAAAAAAGTATTTATTAATATCTTAATGATGCCTTTTCTCAATAAAAACCGATAAATAAAAGAGCAAAAGGAAAAAACTCAAACACGTGCAGAAAACTCGTTTCATTATTGATTTAAAGTATCTAAGCGATTTTTTTACGCAAAAAAGCTTAAAATAAAAAATGATTATAATTAATGTGAAATTTGATGATGATTTGAGATTTTTTTTAATTTTGTAACAAAAAAAAAAAAAAAACAATAGTTCAAAATATTTAAGATTAAGTGAGAAATTAATTAAAGACCACAAGAAATAATGAGAATAGGAATCAAAAAAAAACAATTCGAACTTTAATTTTTTTTTTTTTTTTGTAATATTTAATTGACGCTTAAAAATGCTTATGGTTATTTTCAGACATATAATTAATAAAATTTTATTATTAAATTGTCATTAAGGGGTGTTGTGAGATAAGAAAAAATACAAGAAGTTAATGAATAAATGTTTCGAAAGCTGTTTAGAGACAAAGGTACTTTTTATTAAAAAGGTTACTAATTTTGCCAAACAAAAGTACCTTCTATACAAAAAAAATGTTTTTAGTAAGAAAGATAAATTTTTCAAAAAGATACCTTTTGTAAAAATTTATACCTTTTGGCAAAAATTTAAAGTACTTTTAACTAAAAATTCATTTAAAATGGATTTTTACCAAAAAAAAACTTCTTGTTAAAAAGTACATTTAATTTACAAAAACGGTCAAGTTATTTAAAAGAATTTTTTTATAAAGGGTGGTCCAACCAAAACGCACAATGTTAATTGTAAATAAAACAAGTTAGAGTGCTATATTCGGCTGTGCCGAATCTTTGATACCCTCCACCGACAGTTCGAATGTTTAAGGAGTAATATCTGTATGATATTATTATTATCTTAAACTGTGACGATTTGTTATTAATTATGATTTTGGGCGACTAAACTGTTTTCCGGTAGTAGGGTTTATATGGGGTCTAGGGTAAATTATGGACCGATCATCACGAAATTTCACAGCGTCATTTCTAGACCTTTAAAACTGTGAAGTACTAATTTCTGTTATGCTAGCATTATTAATTATGGTTTTAGCTGTACTAAACTGTTTTCCGGGAGAAGGATTTCTATGGGGCCTATGGTAAATTATGTACCGATTTTTACGAAATTTAACAGTATCATTTATAGTCCTATAGAACTGTGACGAGCCAAAATTTGCTATGATTGCATTATTTTTTACGGTTTTAGGCGTACTAAATTATTTTCCGGTAGTAGGGTTTATATGGGGCTAAGGTAAATTATGGACCGATCATCACGAAATTTAACAGCGTGATTTCCAGTCAAATAAAACAAAATCTTATCTCATTCCGTGCCTTGTTCCAGCATTTATGTTATTTTTTGTAACAAAATTATCAATTTTTTTTAGGTGGTGGTTCCACATTTTGATTCATAGCTCTGGTCCTACTGAACCGATTTTGCTGCATTTCAATCCCAAACTGCTTAGGATAAATACAAGCAATTTGGCACTAAGTTTGTTCATTTCTTTTGAGTTGTTCGAAAGTGAGCGTGCTTTCAACAGACGGATAGACAGACGGACATGGCTAAATCGACTTAGAATTACGCAAGGACCCAGAATATATATACTTTATGGGGTCTGAGATGAATAATAAAAAAGTTTCACACGGAATGACAAACTTAATATACCCTCTTCACAACTAATTGTGGTGGAGGGTATAACAAAAAGTTTTCAGAGAATTATCTTAATAATTTTTATTATGATAGAAGGACCAATGACAATTATGTATGAAACAAAACAATTGCCCGCCACGGCTTCGGTGGTATACCTCTATCCGATCGACCATATTTTCAATAAATCTAAGATGGTGATGGAAAATTCAGTACTTTGGTACTTTTTTCAGTACTTTTTTATTTCAAATATACCACGGTACTCCCACGTCAGTTTTAGTACTCTTTCCTTGTAATGCTATGGAATTACAGACAAAATTGTAGACGTTTTGAGGAAAAAAATACTCCTCTGGACAAAATGATTGGGCTTACGGCTGATAATTGGAATGTAATGGTGGGGCAATTTAGTGGTGTTTAGGCCAGATTAAAAGAATTGTTACTAAATTTGTTCGTAAATGGCTGTGCGTGCCATAATTTAAACTAAGCTTCTTCTGAAGCTTATTTATGTCTACCTAAAAAAATTGAATAATTTATGAAGAAAATAATTTTTTACTTTTGTAAAAGTTCAAGCCGAAAAGAAGAACTTAAAAATTTTCAAGACTGTTTTGGAACAGAAGTTCACGTTATTTTAAGGCAACGTATTTTTTTAATTTATATAACTCTGCAAGCGGGCATAAAAATTAAAGCCTTAAATTTATTGGAACTTAAATTTTAAACGTTGAAACAAAGATTTTAAGAATCTTTTCCCAATTTCGTGCGTAAGCGGATTTCCCAGAAATAAAACATTTAAAAAATTAAGATATATCGATTTATTGGAAAAATTTAAGCCAAATTAAGAACGAAATGGACGAACTTATGTTTCCTGATATTTCACGTATTGCTAGCGAAATATTGTCAATATCCCATTCATCAGCAGCAGTTAAGCGCACGTTGTGAATTCAAAATGATACAAAAACGAAAGAAAGAACTCGTTTGCAAGTACAAACTCTTCTTTCGCTGAAATGAATCATAAAGGGAATTATTTATGATGTATGTAGAGATTATCAAACGAGACTCTCAAAATACAACTCGTGAAATGCTTAGCCGTATAACGGAGCTACCTAAAGAATGACATCATGCGCATTTTACATGCCAAAACTTCTAATTTTTATACAATTTCTATAACACAAACCTTAAGGTTGCAAAATCAACACTATCCTGTCGGAAAATCCTTTTTTACAGATCCTTAGGTCGGTTTGTTTTATGGAAATTGAATTGACAATAGAATTTTCATATTTCAAAAACGCTCTTATTAAGTAATTGTTATATGACTCTTACAGAGAGTCGCAAAAGGTTCATTCCAAGATTTAAAGACGAGCGTGTCACAAATTTTTTAAAAAAGTAATAAATAAAATAAAAAAATAGATGTTTTTGTTACTGGCCAGATAATCATCCGAAGATTCTTTAAGGAGTTGTATATTAGACATAATCGTCTAACAAACAGCCTTTGCTAGCTGGGGTATATTAAATTATAAGCAAATACATAGTATGTGTGTAAATACATACATATGCATTTACATAAATGTTTTCTTCAAAAATTAAATTATTTTTAGTTTCTCAACCAAAATATTTTATATTTTTATACCCTCCACCACAATTAGTTGTGAAGAGGGTATATTAAGTTTGTCATTCCGTGTGAAATTTTTTTATTACTCATCTCAGACCCTATAAAGTATATATATTCTGGGTCCTTGAGTAATTTTAAGTCGATTTAGCCATGTCCGTCTGTCTGTCCGTCTGTTGAAAACACGCTCACTTTCGAAAAACTCAAAAGAAATAAACAAACTTGGTGTCAAATGGCTTGTAGTTATCCTAAGCAGTTTGGGATTGAAATCCAGCAAAATTGGTTCAATAGGATCTGAGCTATGAATCAAAATGTGGAACCACCACCTAAAAAAAATTGATAATTTTGTTACAAAAACTTACATAAATGGTGGAAAAATGCACAGAATGATATAAGATTTCGCAACAGTTTAACTGGAAATCGCGCTGTAAAATTTCTTGAAGATCCGTCCATGATTTACCCTAGGCCCCATATAAGCCCTACTCCCGAAAAACAGTATAGTAAGCCTAAAACCCTAACTAACAATGCTATCATAACAAATTTTGACACGTCACAGTTAAATAGGACTAGAAATGAAACTATTAAGTTTCGTGAAGATCGGTCCACAATTTACCGTAGGCCCCATATAAAACCTACTTCCAGAAAACAGTTTAGTACGCCTAAATCCGTAAAAAATAATGCTATCATAACAAAATTTGGTACATCACAGTTTTATTGAACGAGAAATGAGACTTTAAAATTTTGTGAAGAACGGTCCATCATTTACCATAGGCCCCATATAAACCTTACTCCCGCAAAACAGCTTAGTACGCCTAAAAACGTAAAAAATAACGCTATCATAACAAAATTTGATACATCACAGTTTTATAGAACTAGAAATGACACTGTGAAATTTGGTGAAGATCGGTGCATAACTTACCAGGCCTCATATAAAGCCCACTCTGGTAAAAAAATTAAATACGCGGTAAACTTTCTTCCAGTTTAGCTTCATATGGCCAGAAAAAATGTTATGCAATTTTGTGATATACGGTCCATAATTTTCCTTAGATTCCATTTTAGCAGCCTTCTGAAATTTACTGCAAACGCTTGAACTAATTGCACCGCTGTATTGAAATTTATGTTTTTTAATACCAGAAATCGTTCTGCAGAATTTGGGATGATTGGTTCATAGCTTACCATGGCTTTTATATAATTTGTTCTTCTGAAAATCATTTAAGTTCAGCTTAAACTGATATTCTACTCAAGCTTTTTAAAATTGATTCGGATTGTCGGTCAATAATTTTATATATGTAGGTCTAAACCGCAACAAATTTTAATGCAGATGTCTGTTTTTACAAAGATTATAATAATAAAAAGACATCATACAGATATTACTCCTAAAACATTCGAAGTGTCGGTGGAGGGTATCAAAGATTCGGCACAGCCGAATATAGCACTCTAACTTGTTTTTATTAAAATTAATTAGTTTTTTAATTTTATATTTTTGTTTATTATTTTCAAGTTTGTTTTTCAATAAAAATATGTTTGAAAAAAGTACCAAAATATTGACAAAAGTACTCCTTTGCTTGGTGTTCAGTACCATCTCGATGTTTAAATTTTCCATCACTGTCTAAGACATAATTGAGGTTCAATGTCGTTAATGTACCGAACTATTTCATCCTTTGGCTCTTCAATTGTTCTTGTCTTAATTCAGTACACTTTTTCTTTTAAATAACCCCAAAGAAAGAAGTCCAACGGTGTCAAATCCTACGATCGTGGCGGTCAATTAACGTCGCAAAGACAAGGGATAACACGGCCATTGAATTTCACGCACAAACCGGACATTGTTTCGATGGCTGTGTGGCACCATCCTGTTGGAACCACATATTGTCGAGGTCCATATCCTCAATTGCTGGCCACAAGAAGTCCGTTATCAGCTCGCGAAAGCGAACACCATTTACAGTAACTGCTTGGCCGACCCCATTTTCAAAGAAGTACGGCGCGCCGCGGCGTGATGATGCCGCCAGGCCACAAACAGTCACTCTTTGTAAATACATCGTATTTTCAACTATCATTCTTTGTGGATTCTTATTTTCCCCAATGCGGAAATTCTGCTTGTTAACGAATCCACTGAGGTGACCAAAAAATCTCGAAGTGCACGAAATGTATTTTGATTTGAACGCTCGTTTTCGTAAAAGACTTCAACAATCTTACTTTTATACTTAATATATACCTCGGATCCCGATACCTACAGGATCATATATTTCAACTCGAACTATGGTTAAAGCAATGGAGGATAAAGGTCAATGAGCAAAAATGCGTACATATAACATTCACCTTGTGTCGAGAATCATGCCTCCCTATTAAAATCAATAATCAAATAATACCTGAAAATTCGCATGTAAAATACCTCGGTATTCATCTAGATCGCCGTTTAAAGTGGAAAAGCCATATAGAGGCAAAATTAACTCAACTGACACTTAAAGCCATCCAAATTCATTGGCTTATTGGAAGAAACTCTGTCCTTAGTCTCGACTGCAAACTTCTTCTTTACAACTCCATCTTAAAGCCAATCTGGTGCTATGGTATTCAGTTATGGGGCACTGCCTCGGCCTCTAATATCTAAAAAATTCAAAGGCGCCAAAATAAACTACTTCGAATAATCACAGCTGCCCCTTGGTATCCCAGTAAAAAAAATTTGGGTTTTTTGAAGCACTTCAGAGAAAAAGCGCATAATCGAGCGCTTCAATAAAAGAGCTTTTATAAAGCAGTAAATGATATAGAATAAAATATACAAAAAAGCTGCTATTTTAGTGCTGACAACGAAAAAAAATAAAAATATGCGAAAATAGCTGGAAAAGGCATTTAAACAAAAGTAAAAGCAAAACATTAATGAATATGTTTATAGTAAGCCCCTAAAAAGCCCTTTAGGAGTGCTTTGTTTGCATGTTAAAATAAGCGCTTATTGTCAGCAGAAAATAGTCCTCCAAACCGGGAACACCCCATACAAAAATCAGGCATCCCATCAGCAGGTTTGAAGCGATTTGTGGTATGAATTCATACACAAAACCTGCTCCTTTTGGAGCACATTTTTTACTGGGATGTTAAAAACTCAAATATTCACAAGGATCTCAATGTTCCATTAGTTAAAACTATGATTACGAAATATGCAGTAAAGTACTTAAAAAGGCTCGAATTGCACCCGAACCCACTAGCACGAAATATTTTAAATGATAGCGGCCACACTCGCTTAAGAAGAAGAGACACTGCAGCACTCATCCAATTAGATGAGCGATAAACACCTCTAAAAGTGAACAGAACCCGTGATGAAGAACATTTTTGTCTGGCACTGGCAGGACTTAAAATAACGTATTAGGTTAAGATTTGATTAATTATTGTTAGTTCATATTTAATATATGAAGATTCAATAAATAAATAAGAAAAAAAAAAGTAGTACCGCGCTGCACAATTGCGTACACCTCCATGGTTGAATTTGCCAAACACAAAAACAAAGAAATGTCAAATTAAGTTGAGCAAAAAGCTTAACGTTAAGGTGTGACTCACAATTAACAGCGTGCATGATGGTTGGACCACTCTTTACTTTTGAATAGAATTGACTACAAAGTCATTAAAAATAAACAGAGTTGTATATTAAAAGAGAGCCGTTACACCTTCAATTGAACTTTGTCCAAATATACAACCCTGAAAGTATTGAGTACCTACTTTTGAGCATTGTGTACTCAAATTAGATGAGCAAAAACTAGATACAGTAGAATCTCACAAATTAGAGCCACTTTGAGCAGCGGGAAGTTCGAATTTCTAAAAAGTTCGAATGTCGGGACATTTTTTTTTTACAGAAAATGATAAAATTATAATGAAGTAGTGATAGATAATGAATAGTTGTGCAAGCTTTATTTTAACTCAAAACAGTTTTTATTTAATAACATTTAATTAATTGAACATATTTAACTCATAGAAAAACTTTTAAAAAGTATTTAATTATTTTTTAACTGACCTTCAGTTATCAACTGAACCAAATTTGTACAAGCATAATTTAATTTCAAACGGATATGATCGAATAACTCATTGATTCCCCGTTTATTTTTACTTTAATGAGCGAAAAAAATAATTTGTAGTAAAAATACAAAAAAAAAACATAAAAAAAAATTCCAGAAATTAGAACACCCTGTTCTAATTTTAGTGCGTTAAATTTGGTTTTCGCCTATTAAGTTCAAAATCATAAAAAAAAATTTTCCTAGTAGAAATAAAAACAAAAAAAAAACACATCCAGAAATTAGAACCACATGGGCGGTTCGAATTTCTGACGGTTCGAATTTGTGAGATTCTACTGTACTCGCACTAGTTAGCAATCCTAGAGAATGATTGATGGAGAACTTAACCAGTCTTTACCAACTACTCAAAACGTTGATCAGTCATCCACAGGTCTCGTGGTTCAAAGGCTACCTACAAAGGTATAGAATTATTAGTTCCTGGCGATTAATTATACCGATCCGAATCACCTGGTGAATCGATCTAGCGATAATCTTTCGGTCAGTTGGCAAGTTGTTTGCCTCTTTAGCCTTGCCCGGCCTAACTTATCTTTATTTGTTGACGGTTGAAAAAAATATAAAAAGATAACAAAACTTTTCAAAAAGTACCTTTTATTTTAACTAAAACATTATTTAAAAATGTTTTATTATTATAATTTTTCGTTTGCCTAAAGGCCCCCATTGCTGTGTCACAAATTGAAAACTGCAAATGTTGGCCCTTCAAACAACATCCGCCGAGATCCAACCGTTATTTTCAATTCAGTTTGTGTATTTAATAAACAAAAAACATTAAATTTCATTCCCAAATTCTCTATTGACACAATAAATACTCTGCAAAAAATTCAAATTAAACTAAAAACTCTATTGTAAAAAGCAATCGGCAGTGTTATTTTCTCTGATTTTTTTCTTTTCTTTTCTTAAATTCCAAATAGAGGTTATAAATGTCAATGCTGTTCAGACCCTGAACGCATTCAATTATATAAAGAAAAAAATCATCATCACAGCACGATTGAAATGGAAAAAAGTACAACAATGAAGAAATATATACACAATTGTACAATATATTTTAAAACATTTCAAAAAAATGTAAATGATACAGTCAACCATAAAAGTTAACTAATACATACTTTGCTTTTAATAAAAGTCAAAGAAAATTTTAAAACTTTGTCAAAGCTGCAAGTAAAAACCATTAAAATTTCAACTTTCCTTCTCTGTTCGTTAACTAATGCACACCACTGTCCCAGGCAACCGTTTGTCTGCATTTGTAATCACTTCAATTTACATATAAACAGGGAAAAAATCGAAGATTTATTTGTTGCATACAAATGATGCAACTCATCGATCGATAACAGATCCGCCAATGCCTTGCACTCACATTGGTTTCAGGAAATAAACAAAAAAAGCTTCTCTTAAATATTTATTTAACAGCTAAAAAAATTATTTAAACAAAAAAAGGGGTCAAAATATTTTTTAAATAAACAGATTTAAAAAAACACAGAAGAATTTTTAATGTTTATTAAAGTTTCAGAGCCCCTTTTGTTTCGTTCTAAAAAGTTTTTAAACTTAAAGTTAAGTAAAGTTCATTCAGCTTATGTTAAAAAAAAACTGTTTACACTAGCAGCAAAAATTTACTGCTTTTAACAAATTTTGTAAACACAATTTTTTGTTATTAAATTTGTCGATAACTTGAATTTCGTATCCAATCATTTATCTATAGCTTAAAATTTTCTAAAACAAAATTTCCGATAGTTAAAATTAAATTCTCTTAATTTAATTTTTGTTAAGACAAATAAACGATTGCGTAAATTTTGTGTCGGAAATTTATCGAATGCATTTATTTTTTTAGAAAATTTATCAATTGCAAATATTTTCAATGCAATATGTATCGATTGCAATAAATTTTTATAGAAAATTTATCGATTGCATTAACTTCGTATAAAATAGTTATCGATTGCATTAACTTTCCTTAGAAAATTTATCGATTGCATTTAATTTCTATAAATGTAAAATTATCGATTGCATTAAGTTTCTATTGGAAAGTTATCGATTGAATTAATCTTCTATGAAAAGTTATCGATTTCTAAAGAAAATTTAATGCACTAATTTCCTATAGAAAATGTATCGATTGCATTAATATTCTATGGAAAATTAGTCGATTGCATTGATTTCCTATAGAAAATTTATCGATTGCATTCTTTTTCTATAGCAAATGTATCGATTCCATAACTTTCTATAGACAAATTATCTGTTTCTATAGAAAATTCATGAATTCCATTAATTGTTAATATTAAGTTTATCGATTGCATTAAATTTCTATAGACAAATTCTCGATTTCTATGGAAGATTCATTGATTTTATTAATTTTCTATAGAAAAATAATTGATTGCATTAATTTTCTATAAACAGATAATTGCATTAATTTTCCTTAAAAATTTTATAGATTGCATTAATCTAATATCCTCCTACAAGTTCTACTCAACAAAAAATGAACCAGTTAAAAATATGTTTCTGGAATGCAAACGGGTTATCCCAACATAAACACGAAGTTGCAAACTTTCTTCATAGGCATGAAATCGACGTACTTCTTGTCTCTGAAACACACTTTACTCATAAAAACTGCTTTAGGGTAAATGGATACCTTACGTATGACACAAAACATCCCAGCGGACGAGCCTGTGGTGGCACAGCCATAATTGTGCACAAACACATCAGACACTTGCCACTGCCAGAGTACGAAGAAGATTGTATCCAGGCCACATCTATAAATCTTACTGATTTCAATCTAACGTTAACAGGCACAAAATTGTAAACGATAAATTTCTCAACTTCTTCTCCACATTGGGCCAGAAATTCATTGCTGCTGGCGACTACAACGCTAAACATACATACTGGGGCTCCAGACTTATTAGTCCTAGAGGTAATCAGCTATACAATACCGTAACTGCAAATAATTTTGATGTGGTATCGATTGGTAAGCCTACCTATTGGCCAACCGACTTCAATAAGCTACCAGACCTTATTGACTTTGCTGTAATTAAAAACATCAAGCGCGATCAGGTACTAGTTAGTTCCTCCTATGATCTTTCGTCTGATCATTCACCTTCAATCCTCATTTTAAAGGGTAACTCTGACGCTGCAGCTGCAAACTTTATTTCCTATCCAAACAGAAACACAAATTGGTTAAAGTATAAAATGTATGTGAGCTCTCACCTATCACAGTGCATTCCCCTAAAAAATTCATCTGACATCCAAATAGCTGTCGACCGATTTACAGAAGTCTTGGATACTGCAGCAAGAAATGCAACCCCAATCAAGCGGACAATTAAACGTGCTCCTTACAATACATCTAAGGATATAGAGGCCCTTATCAGAGAAAAAAGGAAGTTAAGAAGACAATGGCAAAACAGTCGTTCCCCAACCACTAAGGCCCAACTACAATTATGCCTGACCACACTTCGCAACAAATTGAGACAGAACCACGAGTCCGCAATAGAAGGCTATCTAAACAGCCTAGACGCCACAAAAAACTACAATTATAGGTTATGGAAGGCTGTACGGCAAATGAAATGCCCTATAACCCAAGAATCTCCATTAAGACTGGAAAACCGCACTTGGGCCAAAAACACACATGAAAAATTAATCGCTTTCGCGGGCCACCTTGAGAAAGTTTTCACGCCACATGATGCACATACTTGTTCCTGTCGTCCAATCATTCCTGATAAGGTAAACCATCCATTAAAACTTAACATAACTCAAGTAAAATCCGCAATAGAAAAAGTGAATATTAGAAAATCTCCCGGACCTGACCGCATCACAGGGTCAATGATAAGAAACCTACCATCGTCTGCTTCCAGAATCTTGCTGCTCATTTTTAACGCTATATTAAGAGTCGGATACTTCCCATCCTCATGGAAGAGGTCTATAATTGTTATGATTCCCAAGCCAGGAAAAGATGCTAGCCAGTTTGCGTCGTACAGACCGATAAGCTTATTGTCAATCTTATCGAAGCTTTTCGAACAAATATTCGTTTTAAGTATAACTCCTCATCTAAATGAACACGACATCATCCCGGACCACCAGTTCGGATTCAGAGCGAAACATGGTACAATAGAACAAGTGCATAGAATTGTCACCCTTATTAGATCGGCGTTTGAGAAAAAGCAATACTGCTCAGCACTGTTTATAGACATTTCCCAAGCTTTTGACAAAGTTTGGCATGATGGGCTACTCATCAAAATAAAACGAATGCTTCCTCAAAACACTCACAAGCTTCTGGAGAGCTATCTAACAGGCAGAACATTCATAGTAAGGTCGCAAGATAAATACTCCCCCCTCAAGAAAATTTCTGCTGGTGTTCCCCAAGGCAGCATATTAGGACCGCTTCTATATATAATATACACAGCGGATATGCCAACAAACCTGAGCACGCATACCTCTACATTTGCAGACGACACAGCATTTATTAGCGTTAACCATGACCCAAAAGTCGCATCGCAAAATCTGCAGTCCCACATCAATGAACTAGAGGCCTGGCTAGAAAAATGGAGAATAAAGGTTAACCCGGCTAAATGTGCTCACTTAACTTTCACGCTCAGACAAACGTGCCCAGCTGTTAAAATAAATAACATCACTGTTCCGGTAGAAAACCATGTTAAGTACTTGGGAATTCATATAGATAGACGCTTGACCTGGTCGCGTCATATTGAAGCGAAAATAACGGCTATGAAACTTAAAGCAGCTCAACTACATTGGCTTCTCGGTCGAAACTCAAAATTGTCCTTAGACAACAAAATTCTCTTATACAAGTCCATCATAAAACCAATATGGACATATGGCATCCAATTATGGGGTACTGCATGCGCATCTAACATCCAAAAGCTTCAAAGAAGACAGTCTAGAATATTACGACAAATTGTCTGCGCCCCATGGTATATACGTAATGAAATTATCCACAGAGATCTCAACGTCCCCACTATCCAGGAGGAAAAAAAAAATATTCAATAAGCTACATCGATAAACTAATGGTCCACCCTAACTACCTCGCTCGGGGTTTGCTTCAGTTCGAAGGTCACCAGAGGCTAAAAAGAACCGATACTTTGAGCCTAACTAGAAGACATTTTTAAAATTTGAATACAGCAGTTAGTGGTTACACTGGTAACAACTAATAAACAACAAGTAGAATTAAGATTTGAATACATATTGTAAATTTCGATAAGAAAGATTCAATAATAAAAATAAATTAAAAAAAAAAAAAAAAAAAAAAAAAATTAATCTAATATAAAAAATTTTACGATTGCATTAATTTTCCATAGAAAATTTATCGATTGTGTTAATTTTGCTATAGACTATATATCGATAATATTAATTTTTTATTGAAAAGATATCTATTGCTTTTATTTTCCATATTAAATTAATCGATTTTATTATTTTTTCGAATTCTATAGAAAATTTATCGAGTTCATTAATATTCTGTAGAAAATTTATCGATTGCATTAATTTTCCTTAGAAAATGTATCGAATACAATTATTTACGATATAAAATGTATTGATTGCAACAACTTTCTATAGACAAATTATCGATTGAATGAAATGTTAAAGAAAATGTATCTATTGCATTTTCCATAGAAAATTTCACGATTTCATCATTTTCGATAGACAAATTATCAAATTGTATAGAAAATTCATCAATTGCATTAATTTTGTATAGAAAATATACCGATTGTATGAATTTTCTTTAGAAAACTAATTGACTGCATTTATTTTCTATAAAAAATTTTTAAGCATTAATTTTCTATCAAAAACGTATCTTTTGCATTAACTTTCTATAGACAAATTATCGATTGCAAAAATTTTATCAGTTGCATTTATTTTCTACAGAAAATTTATCTATTACCTTAATTCTCTATGGAAAATGTATGGATTGCAATAAATTTCTATAGAAAATTTATCGATTGCAAAACATTTCTATAGAAAATTTATCGATTGCATTAATTTCCTATAGAAAATTTAACGATTGCAATTATTTTACATATAAAATTTATCGATCGCATTAATTTTCTATGAAAAACTTATCGATTGCATTAACATTCTATAGAAAATGTATCAAATGAATTAATTTTATATAGAAAAGCTATCGATTGCAATTATTTTCAATTTTAAATATATTGATTTCAATAACTTTCTATACAAAATTTATAGACTGAAATTATTTTCTATTCAAAAGTTTTCGATTGCAATTATTTACCATGTTAAATTTATCGATTGCATTAATTTTCCTTAGAAAATGTATCGAATGCAATTATTTAAGATATAAAATATATAGATTGCAATAAGTTTCTTTAGACAAATTATCGATTGCATAAAATTTTAAAGAAAATGTATCGATTGCATTTTCTATAAAAAATTTCTCGATTGCATTAACTTTCGATAGACAAATTATCGAAAAATATAGAAAATTCATCAATTGTATTAATTTTGTATAGAAAATGTATCTATTGTATGAATTTTTTTGGAAAATTAATTGACTGCGATTAATTTGGATAAAAAATTTATCGATATCGAATGTTAATGCACTCCATAATTTTTCCATTGAAAATAAATGCGATCGATACATTTTATACGTAAATTAATTGCAATCGAGAAATTTTCAATAAAAAATTAATGCAATCGATTTATTTTCTATAAAAATTTTTTAAACATTAATTTTATATCGAAAACGTATATATTGCATTAACTTTCCTCAGACAAATTATCGATTGCATAAATTTTATCGGTTCCATTAATTTTCTATAGAAAGTTTATCGATTGCATTTAATTTATATAGAAAATTATCGATTGCAATAAATTTCTATAGAAAATTTGTCGATTGCAATAAATTTTTATAGAAAATTTATCGATTGCATTAATTTATCGATTGCAATTAATTTACATACAAAATTTATCGATTGCAATTAATTTACATATAAAAATTATCGATCGCATTAATTTTCTATGGAAAACTTATCGATTGCATTAACATTCCGTAGAAAATTTATCAAATGCATTATTTTATATATAAAAGCTATCGATTGCAATTATTGTCCATTTTAAATTTGTTGATTGCAATAATTTTCTATCCAAAATTTATCGACTGCAATTATTTTCTATTCAAAATTTATCAATTGCAATTATTTTCCAAATTAAATTTATCGATTGCATTAATTTTAAATGAAAATTTATTGATTGCATTATTTTCCTATAAAAAATGTATTTCCTAAAAATTTAACTGTAATTTTCTGTAAAGCCAGTTTTCAAAGTTTCATATCTCAGGACAATAACAACCACCATTTCAAATGTGAAAAAAGTGCATAAAGGTCGCCATCGCAACACGGGGTACACAATAATCGGATGGACATGTTGGTTGTCGAACATTTTTATTCCATTAATGGACATTTTTCATAATAAATGCATATTTATTTGTTTGTTTTCAAATTTTTGCAATCAATATCATAAATCTCAATTCAATTATTATTTCGTATGGCACAAACAATAAATCACAGACTAAAATACATTTTGTACTTAAGAAACTCGAAGCAAAAATAAACAAAAAATTCTATGAAATTAAATAAAAGAATCGATTTTACATTAAAACAAAAATCGAATGATTTTGTATGGTGGGAAAGGCAGGTTGAGCGGCTGACGGGAACAAATGATCGACACACAACAAACAAAAATTGTGTATGATTTTTTGCACGGTTGAGCTGTTAATTGAAAAAATGACAAAATATATTTTGATTCGGTTTGATTAGATTTTCAACAATCAACTTGTACAAATAAATTAATAATATATGGTCAATTTACGAGGGTTGCAATGGAAGTATGGAAAAAGTGTTAACATGTTAATTAAAGACAATAAAGCAAATAAACTGAGAAAATTTGTTGGTCTAGTTTGGGGTAAAAATATTGTTTTTTCGATAATTCTTTGGTACAACCCTCGTTATATTTTTTAACATCAACCATTTGATAATATTTTGATATTATCAATAACATCTCTACCCTGCCTTCTACTACACAATGCGTATCGAACAAGTACGTCCATGTATCATAACAAATCAAACAAATAGACTGACTGACAATCGTTCATTCATTCATTCACTTTGAGCTGTTCAATCGTGTGACAATTATTGGTGATTTGTTTAGACAGTTTGTCTGTCTATGAAGTTTGTTGTTATTGTTTATTTAATATTATTTACTGCAGCAGCAACAACAACAACAACGAAATTGTGTTTATTTGACAAATTTGTGTGACAGAAAAATGTTTGAATTGAAAAGTGAATAAATTAAAAATCAAATAAAAAATCGATCGAAAATAAATTTAAATTAATTGTCATGAGATTCAAAAGTTGAATTTGAACTGACAACATAACGTGTTATATGATGTCTCCGAGTGGCACTTTTTTGGATTTATTTTCGGAATAAATTGAAATGTGAAGGGAGAACTGAAATTTAGCCATAAGCATGGCGAATTCACTTCTCAGGTGGCGCTTAAAACACAGCTGAGTTAATTTTTTTTTTATTTTAATAAGAGAAAGAAATGTCAAAAGTTGCTTGTGTTGTTGACGTATCAACCAACATAGCAGCCACACGATCAAGTTTTGCCTTTCAATTCCTTTCAATTTGCAATATACTCTCACTTTTTTACTAACACACTCACACTTTTTAAATTGACCACGAAATGGCTTTCAATTTCACCTTTCCATTTGTTTGGCAATTTTACTTTCAATTTAACAGCTGATTATTTGTTTGTCTTTATAATTTTTTTTTAATTACATCACGAAAGTAAATTGCTTTCAACTTGCGTGCAGTGCAGCCTACGTCACAGCTGCCAATTTTTGCATATTTTGACAAACAGGATATGGGTAATTCCAAAGTGTTGAACGTGACAGTCGTACGCATCAAAAATGCAATAACATTTTAAACAAAAAAAATTTGGACGTTCTCTTAAACCTTACATAATAGCGCTAATAAAGCACTGTTATCTATGCTATAGTTTATGGAGGGCTCGATTCTAGGTCAAAGATAATGGCAAAAGAAGTAGCGGTTCGAACGTGAAAAAAACAGAAGTAGTTTTTGTGGTCATGCATAAAAAGGCGTAATTCAGCGAAACCTGACACAATTTTTTAGTCAAACTACTTTCAGAATTTTACGTAGCAATGTAACATTAAAATTTCTTGGTTTGATTTTAATATCTTCTGTATTTTCTTTTTTTTAAGCCTAAATCTGGGTCGATACGTGACATTTCGAACGTGAAATTTTTTCCGTAATAATTTAACTGAATAATGAATAAAATAAAAATTATCGTTAATCCGAATAACATATTTCTCTTTGAACTCTTGCTTAGATTACAGACCATGTAAGACAATTTTATTGGAATAATTTTTATCAAATATCACCTCTTTTAAGAAAGATAAATATTAAAGAAAACATACAATACAACATTCTCACATATAAGAAATTACGTTTGCACAACTTTGCCGTCTGATTGTTCATCTAAGTGAACAAATTTATGAGTAAATCTATAAAATTAGTAAAATCTGATATTTCTCTATAACAATATCGTAAAATAATCAGCTTTTAATAACTTTTCGGTCACGGTGGACCTTTTGACGGAAATGCCCATATGTAATAGACTATCAATAAAATCTTAGTCGTGTGGCTGCATTGTAAGAAAAAATAAATGTATTATTTTTGTTCTTCTTTTACCTCCGCCTTGGCCATAGCTTTAATTTTGTATTGAGAAGGTATCGATCACTTTAAGTTTTTAAAAAAAGATTTCGATAGCTATGCTTTACTTAAAAAAAGTTGTCGCTTACTTTCCCAATAAAAAATGGAGCTTCCAACGAAGCAGGTTTGTAAGGGAGAAACATATAAGTTTCGCTTACCACTGCGCTTACGGAAGACATGAATTTTATATGGCGAGTTCCCACTTTGAAGCAATACATTTTTGACACATAAAGCGCATTATTCAGCGCACATAAAAATTGTTGGATGTAACGATCATTGAATGTTTGATACAGTTACTTTTTAGTATTCTCCCTTACAAACCTGCTTCGTAGTAAGGGAATGCCGTAGCACTTGAAATGTTATTTTTTTTAATAAAAGTTGTTGAGAGTTCTTCCACTTACTTTACTGCATTTCTGTATGTCTTATTGCGAAGCGCATAATTGTGCGCTTATTTTTTCAAATGTACCTTAAGTGCTTCGCAAAATGATAAAATTTTTTATTGGGTTATATGTATCTATCTAAGAGTTATCGATAATTTACTTTTCTAAAAAAATCTATCGATAACTTATCGTTTCTAACACTGTTACTAATCACTTTACATTTATGTAATCGATACCATTTGTTATTTATAAAACTAATAATTTATAACCATTTTTTAGAAGATTTATCGATAACAATAATTCTTTATTGCAAACATAGCGATATCATTAATTTTCTATTAGAAATGTAATCGATAACTTTAGTCTTCTAATGAAAATTTTATTGATACTAAATTAAATATTTGGGCAAAATGTATCGATAACTGTCATTTTCTATAAAAAATTCATGGAAAATATAGCGGTAATTGCTTTTTCTTTAATATTTTCATTTTTAAAGCAGTAGCTTTAAGAAATACTTAAAAGTTTTGGCTTTATAAAAAAAAACTATTTAAAATTTTTATTTTTTTTTAGAATTTTTTTAAAGGAAAATTTTCGATAACTGAAACCTTTTATGCCATATATTAATAAAATCAATAACGATTCTACGCAAACAAATAATTTCCCCTTAAGAAATCGTTAATTGATACTTATTTTACAATTGTTCACAAAAGGGGTGATGCCGCAGACGGGATATCGGAAGATTCTATAATTTTAGCAAGTGGCAGTAAATTTCGTTTCTGCTTTGGCATTTGTGAAGTAAACAGATACAAAGCACACGTCAATAAGAAATGGAGCACTTCTGAAGAAGGCGAAATAATTGTTTTCTGAGAGCTGCATTTCCAGATCTCCTAATCTCTTTTTTGGCTGGCACTGGCACCTTTTTAGACTTCTTTTTGCCGGGCTTCTTAAGGTCACGAGTCTAGCAATAAATCTCAGACTCTTGAAGTCCTCAAAGATAATACCCATCAAGAATGCAAAGACCTATCGCCGAAAGATGCCATAAACCGAACCCGTTTGGCCATCAATTATGGCGGCAGCCACTTGGCCGACCTCATTTTTCTACTTAATCAGCAAAACTAAAGTTTTCTTTTTATTAAAAAAAAAAAAAAAAATACAGTCAACGAACATCGGCTGACAACTTTTGCGCCACCTTGTAGTTTAATTATCAGTGTTTTGATTTGCAATAGAAATTTTTTTAAGCGACCCATAGACTTGCAATTTTATTATATGTTTATGCAATAAGTCCCACAATGATTTCAATTAAAATATTGCTCAACTTTTATTCAATAAAAAGTTGAACATAACCTATAGGAATAACATAAACAGCATTGTAAAATGTTGCCAACACATTTAACTTTCTTTTCGTTGTGCAATAAAAATCAAAAGTCTCTTGATCGTTGGCATTATATTGTGCCACCTTTGAGTACCACATACACATTGGCGATATAATTGTACAATACGTACAATCAACCAATTTTATTGCAAGTGTATGAGCCGCTATAAACTCTGATTTTTAGTAGAAAACTGTTTCGATGACAACATCTTTTTATCGAAAAGTTTATAATGATAACTCTTATTTCGCTTTCGTTGCATTTCAATGATTTCATTATTTCGTAGCTCTGCAACACCCATGCCGACTTATATTTGTTAGAAACAAATAACTATGACGTTTCTATTTTATTCAACTGGTACAGATGAATGCGGTACCTAGTAACTGGCTGGTAGTGACATATTCGGAAAGGTTCTTCCTCTCTCCTGGAATCAAATTCATCGCAAATGATTCACAATAGCGGGTATGCATTGGTTTATAATAAAAGGCGTTTGCTTAATTCGTTCAACGCCAAATTATTTAACACGTTTCGTAATTGGATTATTAAAATAATTATTTGTTTATTAAAACTTGTTCTAGCTCTTAAATAAAATTGTAGGTCATGTTATTATTTTCTTTATTTAGCACATACAACTGTTGTCATTTGAATTTTATAATTTTCAATGACGACTGGTAAAATATTAACACATAGTGGGATGACAGAAATTGTTGCCGTACTTAACCGAAGTTACCTAATTTCAGCCGTACCTAAACAAGGGCGAAAGGAGAAACGTTTTCTTCCGCTTAGCTTTTACGCTGATATGCCATACGAACAGTAGTGTTAACTTTCTTGTTTTATAAAACCCACATAATAGAAATACAAAACTGGCAATTGACCAAAAAAAAGCAATATGTTCATTATTTATTAACAATAGCAGTCACTATTAAACTTATTTGCAATTTTATCAAAAACAAAAGACAGCTGATGATTGATTCATGTTTTGCCAAGCTTATATCGATAACTTTTTGGCAACACTGATTTAAACAGCTGACGCACGTTTTGTATTTTGTTTCACTGTCAATCGTCTTACAAAGGAACAACGCTTGCAAATTATTGAATTTTATTATCAAAATGCGTGCTCTGTTAAGAAAGTTCATCGCGCGCTTCTTGTGTTCAGCGACGAAGCTCATTTTTGGCTCAATGGGTACGTTAATAAGCAGAATTGTCGATTTTGGAGTGAAGATCAGCCAGAAGCATTGCAAGAGCTACCAATGCATCCAGAAAAAGTCACAGTTTGGTGCGGTTTATGGGCTGGTGGCATCATTGGACCGTACTTCTTCAAAGTTGATGCGAATCGTAACGTAACTGTGAATGGTGAGCGCTACCGTGAGATGATATCCAACTTTTTGTGCCCAAAATGCAAGAGCTTGACTTGCATAACATGTGGTTTCAACAAGACGGTGTCACATGCCACACAGCACGCTTAACAATGGACTTATTGAGAGGCGAGTTCGGTGAACATTTTGTTTCACGTTCGGGACCGGTCAATTGGCCGCCTAGATCGTGCGATTTAACGCCTTTAGACCATTTTTTGTGGAGCTTTGTTAGAGATCATGTCTATACACACATGCCCGCTTCAATTGACGCATTGGAAGACAACATTGAAGCATTTATTCATGAGATACCGGCCGAAATGTTGGAAAGAGTATGCCAAAATTGGACTAAGCGGATGGACCATTTGAGGCGCAGTCACGGTCAACATTTGCATGAAATAATCTTCAAAAATTAAATTATATGGACCGTACTATCGATTCACATAAAGATTACATGCATTTTTCTGAATTTTATGTGTTTTTCTTAACTTTCCTATAGCTCTTAAAAAATCACCCATTAGAAATAAAGAATTTGGTTAAGTTTGTAAAAGAAGCAGGGTGAATTTATACAGGTGACCGCATCGGAGAGAGAGCTATACTCTATACAAAAAAAATTTACAGCTATCACAACGCTCTGAAGTGCGATTTTTCGACAATTTTAAGTCTCAAATTTCTCTTTTGAGTTCTATCTATTTTCCTTAAATTTCTTTTGCCCTGCTCTAAGACATCTACTAAATCTATTCCAAAATAAAAATTTTAAAAGAACATGTTCCACACAACAACAACTATTCACTGAAATTTTTTATTTCATTTTGTGACGCGCGGAGCAAATTGATTGATCACCATCGATCGAAACAGCCGTTCAACGCATTCGAAATAAACAAACAATGTTAATTTCCAAATTCAAACATTTCAAACAAATTCGTGCAAACAAATCAAGACAGAAATAAAATAAAATACAAAATACTTAAGATTAAACATTAATCTGAAAGGAAAATAGAAAACCACATATGCTTCCAAAATCGGAACTATAAAAATACACATCAAGGTCAATGTTTTCTCTGTCGTAAAATGTAAAAAATTTTAATAGCAAAAATTAAACCGTAAAACAAAATATACAATAAACATAGAAAGACAACTTTAATAAAGCAATTTAGAGTGCTAAATACCTTGATGAGATAAAAGCAGAAAGTACATAAATGTACTAGTTTAACCCGGGCCGCTTTGCTACCCCACTACTTCAATACCACCTATTTTTTAGATCGGCTGTGTATTGATAACCCAGCTATGTTCGCCAAATTTTGAGAATTTTTCTGTTAGATATAAATAATCTATTTTGTTCTACGCCCACTTTTCCAATCCCGCACACATGTTGTTTAATTATAACCATGACTCTTGTACCTTATTTGTAAACCTTGGGTTTACCAATCTTCAGATATGGGCACTTCTACAGAAAAGCTGTCTTTTTGTCACGTCACCTAGCAGTTATTCTTGTATTTTAGAACCACGTTGTTCAAATTTGTCCTCTCTTTCACTAAATGAAAACATAGTTGCGCTCTAGACCCAAATGCAAAAAGTAAATAATATTTTGATTATTCTTTGAGAAACAATTAAAAATGCTTGGTGACTTCACGTCACAAAAAGTAGACATTTCTGTTGAATTACAGTATTTTTCGGTTAGCTGCATTTCACTTAACTGCATTTTTTGCATATCTGCACAAAATACAAAGCCTTGTGTATGATGGCTAAATTTTGTTAGAAAAAAAATCGTGTACGTGCATTTTGCTTAAGTGTATATTTTGGGTAACAGCATTCGATTTTTGGTCAACAAAGTTTATTTTTAATACAAAATATTATTTTTAAGTGCCTCATAAAAAAAATTATGAATTATATCGCTATTTTATGAAAAAGAAAGGCAAAAAATTTAAATTGAAAATACAGTTGATCTTTCAGCTATATTCAATATTCAAATTGTCGGTGAAGGGTGTCAATGACTCGGCACAGCTGAATATAGCACTCTTAATTGTTTTTAAATGAACTGTTTAATATACATATATTAATATTAAATTTAAGTGAATTCCCTTAGCAGCATTATTTATGCTGCTAAGTGAATACTGCGTAAGAGAATATTTTGCGTACCTGCACGAATTTTCGTGCAAACTTGAATGTGCAGCTAAACGAAAAATACTGTACCAATATGCAGAAATCTATAATGTCTTTGTATGAGTCTTGGGAAAACACCAGAACGTGCAGGGTTTCCAAAGTAATTTGGGGATCCAATTATCCATAGTAGACGAAAATTCTTCTGTCGCTATCGAGAAAAGACTGTAGACTGCTGGTAGGTCTTATAACGGGTCACTGTTGGACTGCGGTATACGCACAGAGGGCGGGGCGGCTGAATGGTGACAATTGCTGATTGTGTGGGGTACCAGGGGAAAAGGAGACAGTGGAGCATATACTCTGCTACTGTCCGCCCCTAGTGCGGTCCACGGCGTACTGTTTGAGAAATCATTTCTTCCAAGGTCTCAGGGAAATCTCTGCAATTGGGTTAATGGGACTCCTGGCATTCGTCAAGAGAGAGTGGGGTACTCTGAGTATCATCACATCGGAACGACCTTTTTCTAAATTTCTTCTGCGGGTCTATGCGGGGTCCTTGGGATTGGCCACTCTAACCTAACCTAACGTACCCTGTGGGAAGTGCCAATCTCACTTCAATCTCACCCTTTTGTTATCTTGCAGTTCTCCAGATATTCAGAAAAAAAACAACAACAACAAGAAACTTATAGGAAAAATTAAAGGTAGTCGTGGTTTTTTGCACGGACCGAACTGGCTGTATTGTAATATAAAGTATATGTGATATAAATATAAAACAACCAAGTCCCCAATATATCTTGGATCTTCGGAAAACCCATATCGACGGACAGATGGGCAGACAGATAGGCGGACATCGTTAAAACAGCTTCGCTGATTGTAAAAATTACAAATGTATGTATACCCTTTTCACCTGTGGTGAAAGCTATAAAAATAAAAAGAGAATGCAGGGCAAATGGTTCCTCCTGGTGTCTAGACAAAACGACAAATGGCCAATGGTTTGTCTATAAAATAATAAAATAAAATACACACAAAAATATAAAAATATGTATTATTTATAATAAATAAAAATAATTTAACATACCGTCCAAACTATCCATTGTTATAAGTATGTGCTCAAGAACAAAACGTTTGCAGAATTAGCGACGCACAATTGTTTATGTTCTTCGATGTTGGATAAACGTTTGGCACGACAACCCACATAAAAAGAAACAATAATAATCGTGATGGCATTAATATGGCTATACTGCAGTGATGTTAGACATAGTAGTGCAAACAATTGTTCTAACAACGCTGTTTTAACAAAAACTAAATATCGGCAACAACAGTCTTCACTATCCAAATTAATGTGTGCACAAGAAATTGTTTGTTGTTTTAACATAGCTAATCTAAACGGTCTGTAACAAAATGCATGTTTTTCCTGATTTACATATGTGTTCATCAGATACCTCTCAATCCACAGGAGCACGTAGAGAAAAAACATGTTTAAACATGGTCACCTCCAACCAACCTATTTTTAAAGAAAATTTTAAGCTTATTATGGTTAATATAACCATATAATTGTCAGCGACAACCATATTATGGTTAAATTAGTCCTTCATTAAGAACCCACAACTATATTATGGTTGCCTCTAAAAATGGTATGGTTAAATATGATAATAATTTGTTGTGAAATTTTACTCTTTTTCAAGAGCAACATGCTTTGGTTGAAAACCAACCATGTTATTATAAGTGTTAAACATATTTTAGTTATTAATAATTTGTTTTGAAATTTTCCTCTTTTTCAAGAGCAACATGCTTTGGTTGAAAACCAACCATGTTATTATAAGTGTTAAACATATTTTAGTTATTACTAATTATAACATGTTCTGAGGCAACCATAATATGGTTGTGGCTTCTTGATGGAGACCAAATTTAACCATAATATGGTTACCGCTGACACTAATATGGTTATATTAAACATATTATGTTCAAAATTTTCTTTAAAAATAGTTTGGTTGTAGGTGACCGTATTTAAACATGTTTTTTCTCTTGGGGAGGGAACAGTATGATGCAGCCAGTGTTATCTGCAGCCTCAAGTATTTCTATTATTTTCATATTTATGCGAACAAGCACTTGGATGGCTTAACTTTCATTTTCTCAGGCTGGGTTTTCGAGATCTTAGTTTAACTAGGTTTAGTTATCTGAAAACGGAACAGCTTAATTTTGCTTAAATTTTATTTTTCAATGAAATAATAAAGAAAAAAAATTTCTCTGGAAAAATTCAAGTTTCAGACAACGTTAAACTTGGCTTTAACTTAATTCACATCATCTCAAAACCCCGGCCTCAATATCTGAGTTGCTTCTATTCTGTCACAAAGCTAACCGGTACTCATTTGCCGTACAGATTAATTCAATCAGCTGGCTACCAACTTTTACATGTATTTTGAGAGGTGCTGCCGACTGAAAAAATTGTTGTTGCTGGTATATTGAGAAAACTAAGTTTTTTTAACAGGCAGTTTGTCGATACATTGAGAAAATAGCCATTACAGTATGAATTAACAAATATTGTTCCGGTTCTTACCCTTTTTACGATTTTTCAATATGTTATTTATCACAACATAAGTGAGCAAGTAAAAAACAAAAACGCTTTAAAAAAAAGTGTAAAAATCTCACAGTTTATGTAACTCTAGAGTCATCAAAAAAAAACTGACTAACACTTTATTTAGGGAGTTACCCTTTTTCAAGAAATAAATGTTTGTTTAAAAAAATTCCATAGACTTGCTAAAAAAAATCGCTAATCTTCATCACCTGTAGGTGATAAAGATTGCATATAAATTTTTATTGATATCATGCGATTTCAATAAATTCATCTAAAATCAAAACAATAACGAAAGTTCAGCGAAAAATTATACACTTGGAATCTAACAGTTGTAAACAAACACTCAAGCCTGTTGTGAAAATCACTTGATTTCAAATCACGTGATTTGAAAAATGACTTGAGCTTTTAAAATCGCACGTGTGATATTGTGGTGTTTCGTTTTTGTGTTTTTCGGTTTGATTTTCCAAAAGCACATCGAAAAACATAAAATTAAATTTTTCGATTTGGAATACAATCAAAAAATTATTAAATCATTAACGAATAACCATGCGATTGCAATCTTGCGATTTAATTCAAATTGTGTAAAATCTAGACTTATTTGCATCTTCTGTTTTTTTTTTCTTTTGATTTTCCAATAAGAAATTTAATAGATTTTTAATAGATTTGTGCAAATATATTGAAAACAATTTTGAATGTAATAAAAAATAAATACCTCTATGAAAAACTAGGTTTTTAGTAAAATTCCAATTCATTTTAAAGTTAAAAATTGCAATAAAAAAATGAAATTTTCTGATCGACAATTTGACAATTAACAAAACAGGGGCCTGATTCTGGCAGTCGTGATCGAGTACTTTCTCGATTCGAAAGAAATTTAATATCTAATTATGGCAGTCAATACTGAACGAATCGGAACTATTTTTTCAGTGTTGTTAAGCATTAATTTGAGTTTCACAATACTAAAAAAATAATTTCAATTCGTTCAGTATCGACTGAAAGAATTAGAAATAAAATTGCTTTCAAATCGAGAAAGTACTTGATCACAGCTGCGAGAATTAGGCCCCAGAACGAAATATGTTGATATTAAATGGCTGCTAATTTACTAAAATATTTCAGTGTTTCTTATAAACAAATAAGTGGTTCTAAATAAGTCCTCATCCATATTATGAAACATTTGCTGCAGGAACTTTACATCCATTATGAAACTACATCCGTGTCCAAGCAATCAAAAGTTTGTTTCGTCTTCGTCCATATTATGAAGCATGTGCTGCAGAAACTTTCCTCAATTCTTTTTATACCCTTCACCGAAGGTAAAAGGGTATATATAACTTTGTCATTCCGTTTGTAATTTCTACAATATTGATCCTACACCCTATAAAGTAGATATATTCTGGGTCCTTATGAAAAGCGAAGTTCAAATCCGGTTGTCCGTCTGTCCGTCTGTCCGTCTGTCTGTTGAAATGGGTTTTCCGAAGCCCCCAGATATGATGGGAGCTTCGTTGGGGTATCTTTCTATCAGGTATTCTTATTATAATTTTGCTATTGAAATTCAGCCAGATCGCAGCAAAAAACCACGACTACCTCTAATTTTTCCCAAAAATCCCTTGTGGTTGTTGTATTTTTATTACTTTTTGCTGTATATCTGGTAAACGGAAAAAGCCAAATCTTCCAAACTAGGTACACAAAATTAGGTTGCCAATACACACCATCCTACAAAATGTGGGCGGGATTGGAGAAGTGGGCGTGGTACCTCCCGTACAAAAAAAATTAAAAATTGTATAAAAACCTAAATTTTAAGGCTACCATATGTCCTTTGGATATGACTTACATACCAAAATATTGGAAATTTTTAGTAGAACATATTTTACACAAGACTCGGGAAAATCGGTTCAGACACAAAAAAGTTATGGCCAAAATAAAATGTTTTTTATTAAAATATCCATTTTTGGGAATCATAGATCTTCCCGAGTCCAAACTTTTTAAGTCAAGTAAATGGTAAATTTCTTCCTAAGCACGTCGGTATTTAATCAAATCGGTTTAAAAATGGCTAAGTTATGATCAAAATACTGCAATCCCAAAAATTATTTTTTTTATACCCTTCACCGAAGGTAAAAGGGTATATATAACTTTGTCATTCCGTTTGTAATTTCTACAATATTGATCCTACACCCTATAAAGTAGATATATTCTGGGTCCTTATGAAAAGCGAAGTTCAAATCCGGTTGTCCGTCTGTCCGTCTGTCTGTTGAAATGGGTTTTCCGAAGCCCCCAGATATGATGGGAGCTTCGTTGGGGTATCTTTCTATCAGGTATTCTTATTATAATTTTGCTATTGAAATTCAGCCAGATCGGTCCTCAAATGGCTGAGATATGAGCAAAAAACCACGACTACCTCTAATTTTTCCCAAAAATCCCTTGTGGTTGTTGTATTTTTATTACTTTTTGCTGTATATCTCGTGAACGGAAAAAGCCAAATCTTCCAAACTAGGTACACAAAATTAGGTTGCCAATACACACCATCCTACAAAATGTGGGGATTGGAGAAGTGGGCGTGGTACCTCCCGTACAAAAAAAATTAAAAATTTTATAAAAACCTACATTTAAGGGCTGCCATACGTCCTATGGATATGACTTATATATCAAAATATCGGAAATTTTTAGTAGAACATATTTTATAAAAAACTCGGGGAAATCGGTTCAGATACAAAAAAGTAATGACCAAAATTAAATTTTTTTTTTTAAATACCCAACTTTCGGGAACCATAGATCTCCCCGAGTCCAAGCTTTATAACTAAAGTAAATGGAAAATTTCTTCTTCAACACGTCGGTATATTAAACTGCCAAATCGGTTAAAAAATGGCAGAGTTATAACCGAAATACTGAATCCACAAAAATTACTCTTTTTTATAATTAACTTTGTTAAAATATATATTTACAAGTTTATATAAATGTTTATATATAAATATAACTTAAGTAAATGGTAAAATTCTTCCTTAATACGTCGGTATATAAAACTATCAAATCGGTTAGACAATGGGTAATTTATGAGCAAAATACTCAAAAAATGGGCTAAAAAACATCAAAATTTTTATAAAAACCTAAATTTTAGGGCTGCTATACGTCCTATGGATATGACTTATATATCAAAATGTCGGAAATTTGTATGAGTTATAACAGAAATACTGGGGTCTAATCACCGCATACGATATCGAGCAAAATTCATCGAAATTATTTATTTTGGTATCTTGAAACTCGATATCGAATGAAATGTATTGAATTTGAAATAATAGCATTCGACATCGAGTAACTCGACATTACATTTATCGAGTTTTCATTCTATACGCCAGTGTCTATCGTATGCAAAAAAATTCAATAGTTTATTCGATACGATAGTATCGAATGCGGTGATTAGACCCCTGAATTCCAAAAAATTACCCTTTTTATACCCTTCACCGAAGGTAAAAAAGGTATATATAACTGTTATTTCTACAATATTGATCCTACACCCTATAAAGTATATATATTCTGGGCCCTTATGAAAACCGAAGTTCAAAACCGGTTGTCTCTTATTTAAAAAAAAAATATTTACCAGTTTTATTTAGTTTTTGTCTAGTTGCTCTGTTTTCTGCTCGCACAATGGTGAAGGGTATATAAGATTCGGCACAGCCGAATATAGCACTCTTACTTGTTTAAAGCTACATTTGTTTCCATACAATGAAACTTTTGTTTTTCAACATTTGAGTAGTTTCTCTCTTTCTTCTTTTTCCTCTCAATAACAAACTCACAAAAACTGCTTGCACAAAAAGCTGCTAGATAAAATATGTCGAAAAACGGCAAATTTTTGCAACAAAAAAGTCGTCAAATTGATGTACTTAAATCGTCATTGTAAAGGAGTACTAACTTTTGTTGTTTTTTAAAATTTTTAGATGTTTTCCGTTTGTCTTAATTGATTAAAAATAAATCATACATATGTGTTTCTTGCCTCCAAAACAAAATTTTAAAATAAAACCGACTTTAAATGCTAGTTTTAACTCCCTTCACAGACAACTTAAATAACAGCGGCATGCATTGTTTAAATATGAAAAATTTAGCTCTTTAAGTCAATTCTCGAAGCTTGTCAACAGGTAACTTTAACTGTCTTTTATTGTTCAGGATGTCATATATCCGAATATTCTGCAAAAGATTCAGCATCTAGAATAAGAGACGCGACTTAAATAAGATCATTAATTATTCATAAAAAAGTACGAAGACTGAATGACAAACGAACTGAGAGATATCGAACACCGATTCTACTCATTAGAAATTCTGTTTCAGTGCTTAAAAAAGAGTTTAAAAAATGTATCTATTACCAGAAACCCAAACGTAAGCTATTATATTTATGATAAACAAGACTTCGTTTGTCGTGCTTAATTTCCAATTTTTATTCTTGGTAAAAACACTGAAATTTATCGTTGAATTGATAAGCTATTCCTATGCGCATTTCACTGGTTGCTTAGGCCAGATCATCAGGAAACTTCATCCATAAAGATTTTAGAAAAACTAAAGATATTAAACCAAATAAAACTGTTAAGCGTATAAGAATTATAAGCAACAGTTCTACTTGTAACAATATCAAAGTTTAAACAAAACACATCAACAATAAACAGTGAGTTTATCTCATCTTACATTCCCTACTACAATTAATTGAAATTCTCCCAACATTAATTGTAGTTGTAAGTAGGGAATGAAAAACAAAATGAAAACAACAACAACGTACAAAAGCATGTTGTCAATTAAGTGTTTCTTTTAGGCCGTGCACTTGCCTGTTTATTATCAAAAAGTAAATTCCTTTCGGCATTTTAATTAGATAAATAATAGCAAAATACCTTGAAAATATTACTTTATTCGAACGAAAATAAGCAAGCCCATATAAGATGTAAAAATTTATAACAATATTTGCAAGGATAAGAAGGTTTTTTTTTAAAGCAAAATACTTTTGTGAGTATTAATTTAGGGTCAAAATAGTTTTAATGTCAGAAAAAGGCCATGCAATTCCAAGTTTTTGAAATTTTTTTTATAATTTTTACGTTATAACACATATCACCTACGTAATAAATGGTCTATTTTCTCAAAAAGTAAACAATTTGTACTTCATTTTGAGGAATGTATTTAATTATGGAGTAAAAAAACATGCAAAATATTTATGGGACTCACTGTAAGTTTTACTAAGGGCTAAAAAATCAGAGCAAGTTAAACTCTCTTTTTGGTTTAAAATGTGTTTAAACCAACAAATCTATAAATCACTAAACATATAAACCATCTTTAAACGCATAAAATTGGGCGTTTAAACTACCAATACAGACCATATGAATTTGATAAGATTTATCGCAGTGCTGCCACATGTTATTTTTTTAACCACATATAATACATGGGACACTGGTTTACAGTTGTTGAGTTTAAACTATATATAAATTCAAGTTTAGTTCAACTAAACCAGCGTTTAAACCATCAGTGATTTTTTAGCCATAAGAAGGCTTGATTTCAATAACCCAAGTATTTGTTTTTCTGTAGTAGTTTTTTAGTTTTACTTATATTAAAAAGGGACTTACATTTTTAAGAGAGGTGCAAAAGCCTTTTTTTCTATTTTCAAATCTATTTTTATTACAGGCTCTGTGTTTGAACTGGATATTTGAGTAAAAATATTTATTTTTCCGTTGTGTTCGCAAATTGTTCATGCTTACCTGTAAGAAAATTACAAAAACAAAAAGTAAATTTGTTAAGTTAGCACAACAATTCTACTTAATTTAATTTTAGTTAAACAATAAATCCCATTTCAATTTTTTGCTACTTTCATCCCACTGTTTAACAGTAGGGGTTCCCTTGATCGTTTTAGACATACAAAACGTGTCATATAATTAAACATTTTTTCCTACAGCATTTAAATTTTATGTTTCTGCTTATCAATTGTAAAAATCTTTATTAATGAAGCAAATCATTTTAATTGTTTTTAATAGAAACCCATGAAAAAATAGAAAAAATTTAAGTGCTACAACCCTATTAGAAGATTTGAGGGCGATTTTTAAAAACAAACTGTATACAGTGAAACCTCCCATAAGCGGACATGATACCGTTATGAAAGATGTGTGCTTATAAGAGAGGATTTATTATTTTAAATATTTTATTTTATTGTGATACATTTCATTATCTGATAATCTCACGATTAAAAATCACAAAACGCCAGATTTATTTTATGGTGTTCTCAAACTTGTGCGTTTTGCTTGCGATCTGCTATTTCCCCTGAGCCTTTTTTCCAATTTGAAGTCGGCAAACTTCTTGCGACTTACACGACTCCTTTTATGCGATTTCAACTCAGAATCGCAAATGTTAAGCGTTTTGGGATTGTCAGCACAAGCCCGCTAGTCTGTCTATGTATTTAAAGTATGCTTTAACTTAAATCGCTTCAACTCAATGATAAAACAGAACTGGGGCTGAACGATGATTTTCATACAGTTTGACATAAAATTATGCCAGAGAATGCGGTCGAGAAATTAAATCAATTTTATTTTGAGGACGTTTTTCTAATGCTCTCACTATAGACACTTATTCTCTTAACAATAGGTGCGTTTGAGTACTTTTACAGTAAAATGCAGTAATGGAGTAAACTGAAAAATTTGCTCTCACAAAAAGCTGTTGTCCAAAAAAGTACGCGAACGCAAAATTTGTAAAAATTCGTAAAATAAAGGCAACAGCTGACGGCAAATATTGACACTTTTGACTATTTAACTCGTTTTCTTATCGGTACTCGATTAAATGCTGTTTATAACACGAACATTTTTGGAAAATACAAACAAACTATTTTATGTAATCTTTCATATTTGTTTGTTTTTTATTTAATTTGATTTTACTAATTTGTAGCGGGTTAAATTATTTAAAAGAACATGAATAATTGTTTTGCTATTGATTACTTAAGAACCCGAATAATTCACACTTTAACACCTCTAAAAAATTAACATCACAAAAAAAATTTCAAAAGTTTGTATTAAGCCAAATAAATGCTTCACAAACAAGTTTAATTCATTAATAGTTATTCACTTTTTGTTTTGGTTAATTTTTTATTTCAACTTTTCTTTTATTTAACAATTTTTTCACAATTTGTATGCCTTTTATTTGTTACTTTTGTTTGTTTACCTTTGGAAACATATGTTTTTTTTTTGATTAACTAAATTTTACTGCAAAAATTTCTGCAGTAAAAATTTGTAGATACTCAGACAAGAACTGTCACTTTTGGCTCTCAATTTATGTTCTCATCTACTGAATTTTATGTACTCAATTTCGTAAAATGCAGTAAAGTTTAGAAAAAAATAGTAAAAACTTTTGTGTTCTCGAACGCAACTAATGCTACCATACTTCCATTCAATTTCATACATTTTGTAAACAAAGAAAAATAAGAACAAAAGAAAACGAAAGAAATGAGAGAGAATTTGAAGTTACGGCCGACGTTTTAATTGCGGGCTTTAAAATTTTTGCTTGAAGTTGAAGACTCAGTTCTGTTTCATCATTTAAGCTGTTAAGTTTCAAAATTACATTCAATGTTTTTTATGTGTTGAAATGCGACAAAGTCGGCTTTTACAAAATTCTTCAAATGAGCAATTTGTTTTAATGCTTCATCATAGAATTTCTGGAGCCAGATATTTCTGCATATTTCTCGTCTCCTGACTGTCTTATCTCAACCACAGCGCTTGAATTTAAAAAATGTGTCACAGCAATTGACCACACAGTTCTTTTAAATTTGTTATAAGTGGAATATCGTCCTCGGTATCAAAATCCGAAAGATTATCACTTGCTGATGAGAATCCAGCATTCTGAAGGCCATTTTGTGGTGCTAAAGCAGACAACACGAGCTTAACAAAAAACATTTTTAAATAAAGAACGATTGCTTTCCCATTATTTGTGCTAGCACTAAAAAACAAAATAAACCACACAAATGGCTTGTCAAACACACACATTTTGTTGCCGTTTTGTGTTCGCCAATAAACAAAACAAATATATTTCGTTTAAACATAAATTTTTCATTTCTATTTTGTTGTCAATAAATGTACACGGCGATGGTGCTGCGGCAATTTTGCTCGCTATTTGTTTAAAACAGAGGAGAAATATAGAATAAAGAAATATAATTTGGAGTAAAGAGTGGTTTCAACAACGAGCTGTTTTGTGACAAACCATGGCTGCTTAGAAAATTAAAATTTATAATTAAAAATGATTCCAATGCTTCTTCTTCAACTTGTTTGCTCTGCAAAGTTCTCGCTGAAGTAATTACATTTAGCACTAAACATCACAAAAAGCTTGACTGAATTAAAATGCCAAATATCAAACATTTGTAACATGTATTTCGACAAAAATGCTTCAAATGTTTGTCCAAACAGCAAACACCCCAATTAAAAACACAAAATATTTGTTCAAACTTAAAATTTTGACATATTTGCTAAGCAATTTGTATGGTTTATTTCGTCTTTAAGACAAAGAGAGGTGCAAAAAGAGAAGAACTTTTCATAAAATGCAACTCAACGTTTTTGTCCGTTTATGTGTCAAATTTTGAAAAAAATTTAGTGACCCCGTTCGGTTATGAGAGTGTCCCGTTATGTGGGGTTTCCATAATGGGAGGTTTCACTGTATAAAAAAAAATTGACTGCACGAGTGTATCAAAATGTGTTAAATGTCAGAGTTTTTGATAAAGATTATGTTCGGGTACATCTTCGCTTATATGAAAATATAAAATTAAAATAAATAAAATTTTTGCAAAATTTAATTGCTTGACGTTGAAAAATAAATGACATTTTATTTTCCCTGCTTATCGCTCGAGTATTTAAATACAATTACATAAATAAAAGATCACTTAAAATATTAAATAAACAAAAAAAAAACATCTATTTTTAAAATCAGACAAATTTGTGAAATGAAATTGGCGTCTATCTGCAGACACATTCAGATTTTTTAGTCGTAGTGCGATTTTGAGATTTGTGATTTTATTAAAATTATTAAATTTCTTTTTAATTGTTGCAATATTTTGTTTTCTAATTTCATTCATTATTTGTATTTCCTTTTTTAATTGTTGTCATTTTAAACTTAAACTAAGAGATTTCAAATGTCGACAGAGATTTTGCATTTAAGTCATTTTGAAAATGACACTTTTCTTCAGATGTCAACAATGAATCAGGTGCGAAATGTTTATAAAAATAAAGTGTAAATATTGGGCAATAGCAAATCCTAGAAAAAAAATGTGATGAGCCATTAAAAAACAAATAAAATTTTCAAAAAAATTAATTTTTTATTACCTTCATTTACATCAAATATTTAAACAAGCTGTCATATTTCTAAACATTAAATGAAATATTATTGCATTTTTGCTCTGTTTTTAATAGTGTTAACTGCAATTAACCCCACTCATAAATTACCATCGAATATGCACATTTAAATAATTTAGTTAATTTATT
The DNA here is from genome assembly GCA_930367215.1 of Pollenia angustigena. Lineage (NCBI taxonomy): Eukaryota > Metazoa > Arthropoda > Insecta > Diptera > Polleniidae > Pollenia > Pollenia angustigena. Next base: position 92,807,334 of record OV884056.1, on the reverse strand, counting down.
TATGTAGTTTGATTTTTTATTTAACATTATGACTTAAACAAATTATTAACATTTATTTTCTGGCTCATACATAAATAATAAAATGTAAATTTATTTAAATTTTACGGGGCACAATTTAGTGCATTCAGTGCTATTAAAATCATAATTTGTATTTTGGAGTTTAGACAACTATTTGTGTTTTTATTACCATTTTAAAACTAATAATTTAGTTTGTTAAAACTGGGTCACAAATAAGACACCATGCAAAGGCGTAAGTGCAACAATTTGTTAAGGATGCCAAGAAGTTGTGTGGCTTAAAGCACCACTTAAGGCCAGATGATGTAAGTAAAATCTTAAAACTATTAAAAACAAGTTAATAGAATTTTGAAATGAATATTGTAAAGTCTCAAAGATCTGTCTACACTGATAAAAAAGTTGTCATAACGCTGAAGTATTTTGACATCCGTATTATGACAAATGTCTTCGCTTTTGACCCCATGACAGTTTTCATCTTTGTGATTATCAGTCTTAACATTACTTGGCCTAATTGTCATCAAGGTCAACAATTTAAATTATGTCATCAATGGTTTGACACATCGGCATAAATGAATGACAAATCTAAGCCAGTTAATAAACCATGTCATCAGGGCGATGACTCAGTAACATCGGAAAAAGGACTCATTCGGCTCAATTTAATGACAAACAGTCATTAAATTAAGTCATTGTCATTAACTTTAATTAATGTTAGAGAATATTATTATTTACTTAACTCTAAATTATAAGACACCACAAGCATGTCCGATATGGTTTTCGTATCATTCTACTTTAAAACTTGTATGTATTTAACAAAATAATTTATAAAATAGAATTTGGGTATTTTCCCTTCTTATTCTACTTTTCAAACATGAAAATACTGTTAAAATATACAAACTGCCTGTTTAACGATATCGAACAACATCATTCGCATAGAAAATAACATTGAAAACAAAAACAAATGTTCGAATTTTGTTTTTGTTTTAAATGTAATTTTCTATGCGAACGATGACGTTCGAAATCCATGAACAGGCTGAAAATGTGGCATCGAATTGATGTCAAAGCATAGATGACGCGTTAAATATGACATAATTTTATAATGACGTTCGTCATAAAATTGATGTCACTTTTTGGCATCATTGATGCCATTTACAATAACATTGATGTCACAATTCCGATGTTAGGGGATCATCAATATGAAGATGTATTTTTCTATGAGTGCATCAATAAAGAGGCAATCATGGAACCGCAAATAGAGTTAAATATAAAAGTATGTAGCTCTTATCGAAAAATTTTAGCAAAAGTGGCTTAAAACAGCGTTTAAAAACCTGCAGTCAAAATTGGAAAACTGCCATTTTAACCACTTTTTAATTTTCATTGACAAAAAAAATTTGTTGCTTTTACTTCTGATTCATTAAATGTAAGCAGTCCCTGTCAAACACAATCAAAAAGCTAAAAGTTGTACACAAATTTTCGTATTTTGTTCGACAGTTTTAGGTTTCGACTGCAGTTGTTTAAACCCTGGCTTAAATAGAGAAAAGTGGCTCGAATCGAGACAACTTTTCTATAAGAAATTTACGTTTCTATAGAAAAAATTAACTCGAATCGAAACAAGTTCAAATCGGGACAGCTTTTCTATAGGAAAAATTGTCTCGAACCGGGACTACTTTTCTATAGGGAAAAATTGGCTCAAATCGGGACAAGATTTCTATAGGACAGTTTGGCTCGAACCTAGACAAGTTTTCTAAAGGAAAAATTGGATCGAAACGAGACAAATTTTCTAAAAACTTTTCTATAATTAAATTGTCTCGAAACGAGACAAATTTTCTAAAGACTTTTCTATAATTAAAATTGGGTCGAATCGAGACATCTTTTCTAGAGAAAAAATTGGCTCGAATTTAGACAAGTTTTTCATAGGAAAAATTGGCTCGAATTTAGACAAGTTTTCTATATGAAATATTGGCACGAATCGGGACATTTTTTCTATAGTAGAAATTGGCTCGAATCGAGACTAGTTTTTTATAGGAAAAATTGGCTCGAATCGCGACAAGTTTTCTATAGGAAATATTGTCTCGAATCAAGACAAGTTTTCTAAAGAATTTTCTATAAATAAAATAAGCTCGCATCGAGACATCTTTTCTGTAGGAAAAATTGGCTCGAATCGAAACAACTTTTCTGTAGACAGGACAACTCTTTTTAGGAGATATGACTTAAAAACAAATTGCTTGTATAACTCCAACTTTTTAGATAAAATCTTTTTAAGCATTAAAGTTGGTCGGTACAGTACTTCACGGATAAGTACATCACGCTTAAATAATTCTAAAATGAAACATTTTCCTTGATCTATTTAGTTTGGTGTACATATTTTTCTCTTAATTGCATTCCGCTTAATTGCGTTAAACTCATAAATGGGCCATATATTTCGTTAAAAAAATAAAATATTAAACAAAATTTAACGGGTTATTGCACAAAAGAATTTCTTGATTTTTTTAACGTTCTGTACTTAACTTTTAAGGAATTTTATTTTGCTTTGTGTTTTTATTAAACAAGGCAATGCACAGAGTGTTTTATTGTGTCATATTGGTTGTATTTGCTATAATTCTTTGACTGCCTTAAAAATATTATTTTATATTTTATATTTAATTGTATTTTGACCAGGGCAAGTTTTCACGCTATTTCCAAGAAAAATATGCTTGTGTATATTCCTAAATTTTTTCCAAAAAAAATTTAATTTTTCATGATACCATTTATCCGTGAATTACTGTATTAATTTTTGTTCTTTTGCATTCTAAGTAGTACAACACCCTTTAGAATAAAAATGTATTTAAAGTTTCTTAGGAAAGAATGCCAATTCTAGGAATTCTTTAAAATGAAACTTTAAATTTTAAAGGTCTTAAAAGTATAATTGAGCATAAGAGATGTAACACCCACAGATTTTTTAAACCACAAAAATATTCAAGAAATTAATTTCTTCATGCTGGATTTACAATTAATAAATCTTTTAAAAAGAATTTCTTCTGAAATTTAATACACTTCAGTGACAAGTTGTACGATTTTCGTTTAAGTCTTTTATAAAAATATCAAATTTCTTAATGAAATTTTTTTTCAACAAATTTTTTTATTAATAACTAAATTATAGAGTACACAATATGAAATGTTTTGCCTAAAACTCAAATTTCTTTCAGATACACACAAGATACATTGAATAGCAATTTCTTTAAAATACAAACATGCCAGAGTTTGAAAATCTGATCAAAAAAACATTAACAAAAAAAAAATTCATTGATTAGGTGTCAAAGAAATTAATATTAAAGACCGCCTTTTTAAATTAATAGACCATGTTAAACGTAAACACGAATTTGAAATTCAACAATTTTGTTAAGAATTTAACTCAGCAACGTTATTGAACCTGAAAGATACACAAACATAAACATGCGTATAAAAATAAAAACGCCAAAATACCTGAACTGAAAACGCGGCATTTTGGACTTTGATGTCAAAATGTATACGAATAGGCGTAACAAGTTTTAAAAGATTTTATTTTTTTTTCTCCCTTAAATTTTTTATTGTTTGTTATTGAGTAATAAACAAAATATTATTTATAAGTTTGAAAATAAAACAAGAGAAACAACTAAAAGATTAAAAACAAACTATAATTCATTCACCTAATTAAATATTATTAATTTGAAACGTGAAATAATATTTAAAAAAAAATTAGTTTCAACATTTTTTAGCCCTTTTTACAAAATTATTCAAAATTTTTAATTGGCAACAGACCAGTTTGGTTTTAAAAACGAGTCAAGAAGTCTGTGTGAATAATTTATTTATCGTATTGTCCAAAAAATTTGTTTCATTTAAGACAATTGTGTTTATAGAAAACGGGCAAGTTTTTCTAGTCGAAATAATTTGTAGAAAAATGAGCTCTTGTTATCCATACTTTTAGAAGAATCGAGGTTCTACAAAGAGAACAAACACTACCCAACCCCTCTCCACCACTTCAATTAAAGGGATCCAGTTCCAAAAAATATGTCATGTGATGAAACTATCAGCTCAATAGGTCAAGAAGACATTAATTTGTAAGTTTGTGGGTGTTTTTAGGCAAATGGTCGAAACAGTTAATTTTAGGTACTCGTCTTAATGATCTGATTACAAGACGACATGCTTTATCCAGGTTAACATTACAAAAGACTACCAAATTAGAAATGCGCGAAAAGAAATTATTAATTTTTCAGGCAGACGCAAAAACACTCACGCCTTTTGGGAAAACTCCGAAAAGACGCAGAGGTAAATACATATGTTTTTTAAGAAATTTTTAGCAACATCTTTCATTTGATACATTGTAAAGGGTGGTTTTTTTAAGCCCGTAGAAATTCGGTTCCGAAAAATATGTCATGTGAAATATGACAAGCTCAAACGGTCAAGAAAACACTCATTCGTGAGTTTTTTGGTAGATTTTTTTAAGGCAAATGGTCAGAACAGCTAATCAGCAACTTCTATTCTTCGTCTAAATACAAGAGAGCATCAATTCTTAAAGTCAACATTAAAAAAAATTATGTCATTTCATTAAAGATTCCTGAAAAGGAATTTAACAATTATTTAGGCAAAAGCGAAAACACATGATGCCTTTTAAGTTGTTGAATTAAATTTTAGCAATGTCCTTAATTTAATACATTGTAAAGGGTGTTTTTAAGCCCGATAGAACTTAGGTATAGCTTATCTGTCAAATAAATTGCCATTCTGTGCTCACTTTGTGACATTTTCAATGCTTAAACGACGCTACCAAATTATTTAAATTTTCTTTGAAAATCGGTCAGCGATTTGAGCAACTTATAACTTCGTTATTTTGTATGGCGCACACATTCGTCGTTCTAAACGTGTTTGTTAATACACAAAATTGTTGCAGATGGAGTAACAACCCCAATCCATGAATGGTCCTACCGACTTTTCTATATCCAGAAAAATGCACGGACCTTATTTCTTAAAAAATTAAGAGATAACGCGAGCTCCGCCTCGTTACCGCTTTCTGATCAATTCAATTCATTTTTTTTTTTTTTTAATCGACTTATTGAAATCTTAATTTGGCGATAATGTGATTCCTAGATATAGACCTGGCTTTTGGACCCATTATTTCCTCGATTATTTACTGTGGCACCACGTGAAGTCAGAGGTTTATGTTGATAGGCTAGCAACAATCAATGCCTTAGTGGCTACATTATTCGTGTTATTCTCGACAGGCGGCTATCAATGGTTGAAAAAGTGCCCAAAAATTGGACGTCTGGAATGGGTTTCGTCAGGAAAAGCCGCAAATCAATTTCAAATATTAGTTCCATGTACATAAGGAGCCCTTACCGAAAAAATAGCTTAAGCGACATAATTTTCAATATTCGTTTTTTTGTAATCAAAATAAATTTATTGGCAACACTTTATCTAAAAAATCATGGTCACATAAGGAACTGTTACGGTTTTATAGTAAAAACACTTTTATCAAAAAGTAATTTAAATTTTTGGGAATACAAAATTTTAATTTCAAAAGATTTTGTTATTCGTGCTTAAATCCCAGTTTTTATTCTTGATAAAAACACTTGAAATTTATTGTTGATGGGATAAGTTATTCGCAATTCACTGGTTGCTTAGGCCAGATCATCAGGAAACTTCATCCATAAAGATTTTAGTTTATTGTTGATGTGTTTTGTTTAAACTTTGATATTGTTACAAGTAGAACTGTTGCTTATAAGTATTATACGCTTAACAGTTTTATTTGGTTTAATATCTTTAGTTTTTCTAAAATCTTTATGGATGAAGTTTTCTGATGATCTGGCCTAAGCAACCAGTGAAATGCGCATAGGAATAGCTTTTCCCATCAACAATAAATTTCAAGTGTTTTTATCAAGAATAAAAACTGGGAATTAAGCACGAATAACAAAATCTTTTGAAAAAAAAACACTTTTAGCTTAAGCGCCAGCCAACCTTCATGCATAATTTTTATGAAATATTATAATAAAAAAGCCTTCTAATATAAAATTGTTTTTGTTGCTTAAGTTTTTTTTGCGGTAAGGATATATTAGTTTTCTTAATTAAATATTTTTTTAATTTTTACAATTCAATGTTCCATCAGGTTTAAAAAATACCCTTAACGTATTCACAGGCCCAATTGTATATCAAATAAAACCCTTTGGCAGCGGGCAGATTGCCGTCCCATCGAAATTGATAATCGTAGACGCAAATGGACATGGGTGGCCACATTTACATCTGACTGGAATCATCAAGTCTAACGCCAGCCAGGCAGACCACGTGGAGCGAAATTTAAGTACTTGCCGGAGAAAGAATTAGATGGAGAGGAACATCTTATTATATATCGTCAGCTGAAATGCAAAACATTTTTAATATTTAACAGTAGAAATAAAAAATATTATGTATTAAAAAATTATTTAAGTTCTTTTTAACTCATATTTTCTTCAACAAAAACACGTAACTACAATGAAATTTTTTTTTAAGTTTTAAAGAAAATTTGTTTTGTATTCGTAAAATGAAAAATAATTAAGAACTTTTTCTAATTTATAAGGGTGGTTAAGTTTTAAGGGCCGATGTTGATTTTGAAGAAAACATAAACTATTAAAGGCTAGATTATACTTTGTATTAAAACATGTCAAAAAATCAAGTAATATGACAAAGTGTGATAGTGTGAATGCAATGTGTCACGAAAATGACAAATATTGTGAAAAAAGTTTGACATCGACAGCAAATAAAATTGGACCACCTGATCCATTTTGATAAAACGGACTACTCCATGGACTGGTCCGATGTAATGCAAGCATGGATCATGTCCTTGTAGAAAAGTGTTTGTAGTGAGACATGTCTTCGTTTTTTAACGACGCACAGTAGCGCCCGTAGAGCAAACGAGGTTGCAAAAATCAAAATTTTCATGAGCACCGACGAAGTTTTGAATAAACTCATGTTATAGGAAACTTTTCAACGATTTCAAATCTGCCACTCTTAATAATATCACATTTTTAGTTTAGAAGATATAGCCGTTCAAAGTTGACCGACTTTCGGTTTTCAAAAAAACACACAATTTTTAGTAAATTTGTTGCGATTTCAGGTGTAATATCACAAAAAATAGGTAACGAATCGCCTTATTTTTTGTTTGTATTGATTGATGCATTTATTAAATGTGTAATGATAAAAAAAAAATGAACTGTTTGCTTTGTGTTTCTCCTGGTAAATCACTATTTAAAAACTATCCGTTTTTTCACTATTTTTCAACTTTGACGGAAAATAACAAAAATCTATATTTTTCTATATTTGCCATATTTGCAAAATCTGTTCTTTGATTATTTCTTTACATAATTCAAAAATTTTATCTGCCCGTACGTGCCCGTTTGGCTTCTAGAGGTAAAAAAGGTTAAAAAGACATGGTTGCCATACTAATATTGCGGTTTAATAAAATTCTTTAATTTGGCCCCTACAGCGCGTAGGATGCTCCTAGATGGGTCAAATGTATGACCAACCCCACTTTATTATTTATTGCCGAATTTCGGTTTTTTTAGTTATTTCAATAAACTAAACCATTTTTGAGTTACGCGAATATATGCTGTGCAGCGCCTTACATTTTCGAAATAACGGTATATCTTGAAAACAAGAGCTAATTTAAAAAAACGGTTAGCACCACTGAATTCAGCGTCCCCAATTAGGGTGAAATGCCAGGTGCGCGGCATTCGAGTTATCGAGTATTCGAGTTATTCGAGTTATTGAAGAAATAAGCTCAACACATTCGGCTAATTCGGCGAAATTATGACATTTTGAGTATGACATAACTTTTGAAAAAAAAATTTTAAAATTTTTTTTCGTTCATATATGTTCCTTATAAGATAAAAGGAACATTCTCACCAAATTTCATTAAAATCGGAAGGGGTCGTGTCCCACTCTTGGTCGTTTTGACATGGAATTACCCATATACCGAAAATACAGAAAATTGAAAAAATAAATTTAAAAAAAAAAAATTTTTTTTTTTAATTTGTTGGGTAATAATTTAGAACCCTAAAGAAAAAAAAAATAAAAACAATCTAAAAATGTAAAAATAATTTTTTTTTAGGTACCATAAAATTGATTTTTCTACTAATTTTAACTTTGATAACCCATAAGTAGGCCCCTACACAGCGTAGCACCCTTTTCAAATGCACATTTCATAGGCTGAACAGTTATCTATCATATGCTGTTTAAACTGTTCAATTACCTTATTCGGTTCAAAAGATATGATTTTTGCAACGAAAAAACTCAAATGGCGCCACTGTGCGACGTGCTTTGGTTTCTAAACGACTTCAAAACTAATCCTCTTGAGTTTATCATGGATTAGTTTTAAAACTACTCCTTAGTGGTCCAGAGTTGGGTTATATGGTCCTGCCCTAGGACATCGAAATGTTAAATAGTCCATGTTTTTTTATATACTTTTGGGCTACTTTTGGACTAGTCCTGGTCCCTTGTGGGCTACTCTTTACACGCGTGTTTGGACTGGTCCCATTATTTGCAGGGATCCCATACGACTTCATCATTTTTTGAAAAATGTCTAAACAATAATACTTTTCATTGGTTCAGGGTTTCATTTTATTTCATGTGTGACTGTTTATACTTTGTGTGATGGTGTGAACGCAAACTGTCATGTTACTTTAGATTTTTTGACAGTCGCAACAAAACTCATTAGATTTCCCTCTCCCAAAGTATTATGGAATACGCAATACTTGTGAGATAATGTAATCTAGGCTTAAGCAAACTATCGTAATTTCTTTTTTTTATTATAATATTGGTATAGAACAAAATATCGGCCAAGTGGCACACCTTTATCCGGTGATCCAAATTTTCGATGACGCTGAGGCATAATTCAGGTTCTATGCCGTTAATGTGCCGAATTATCTCATCATTTAGCTCTTGAATTGTTGCTGGCTTATCGACGTATACCTTTTCGTTCAAATAACCCCAACTAAAGAAGTCTTACGGTACCAAATCACATGATCTTGGCGACCAATTGACATCGCCACCATCTGAGATAATACGGCCATTGAATTTGTCGCGCAAAATAGCCATTGTTTCGTTAGCTGTGTGGCAAGTGGCACAGGACGAAACCACATATCGTCCACATCCATATCTTCCAATTCGGGCCATCATATCATTTCACGATAGCGAACACCATTCACAGTTACTGCCTGACCGGCCTCATTTTTGGAAAAAAATACGGTCCGATGATGCCGCCAGCCCATACACCTTTGAGGGTGTATGGGCTGGCGGCATCATTTTTCGCCCAAATGCGGCAATTCTGCTCATTGACGAATCCACTGAGGTAAAAATGTGCCTCATCACTGAAGATGATTTTCTTCGAAAATTGATCATCCACTGTTGCCATTTCTTCCCATCAGTCTGACCATTGACGACGTTTGGAATGGTCAAGAGGTTTAAGTTCTTGAGTCAATTGCACCCTGTAAGCGTGTAAATGGAAGTCTTTATGCATAATGTTCATCAACGACGAGGAGAGGTGCAATTGTTGGGCACGACGATGAGTTGAGGTGGACGGCTCTTCAGCCACACTCTCGCAAACAGCAGCAATTTTTTCTACAGTACAAGCTGCACTAGCATGCACTGGTGTTTTCACATCTCCTACAGACCCAGTTTGCTCAAATTTTTGCACGATTTTTCCGAAAAAATCACAAGGTGCCCGTTATTAATTTTGATTTGAAAGCCCATTTTCATAATAAGCCTGATTAACTTTAATGCGTTGCTTGATTGTGTTTCTTGCCATGGTTCAAATTGAGTTAGTCTGAAATTGAGAAATGTCAAATGAAATGCAGAAAAAATCTTGACGTTTAGATGTGGATCACATTCAACATCGGCCTTTAAAATTTTACCACCCTTTTAAATAAATTTAGTTTTTTGTTTAATACAAAATTCATAACATTAGCCACAATAGAATTTAAAGACAAAATGCAACTTCTTAAATGGAATTTCGTTGTTAAAAGAATAATAATCCGGTGAATACGTGTCTTAAGAAGGGTTTAAAAAACTGCAGTCGAAACCTAAACAGTCGAACAAAAAACGAGAATTTGTGCACGATTTTTCGCTTTTTGAGTTGGAATGAAAGCAACTGTTTACATTTGATGAATTAGAGTTAAAAGCAACATTTTTTTTTTGGCTAACGACAAATGCAGAAGGAGTAGAAATGGCAGTTTTTCTACTTTGATTGCAGTTTCTTAAACGTTGGTCTTAAGTTCCAGCAGGTGTTGCCATTTCGTTAACTTTTTACAATTCTTTGCCGAATCTCCTCATACTAATCTGTAACATTTTCAAAATAAACTATTCAACGAATCTTATTGAAAATGTTATCTCCAAACTTTTTACCAAAAGAAAAATATTGTTTTTATGAGAGGGACAATATAAATAATAGTTATCCTGGTACTGAGCGTTAAAAAAGGAAATGGTGGAACTGTTTACAAAACTCAATGATTAAAATGCATTATACAAATTCAAAACCTACTATGAATTATTTAGATTCAAAGAATATAAATTTGTAGTTACGTGCTTTTGGTGTAACTAGTGCTTGCACTTGTATCGGGTGACCCCGATAAATCGTAATTCCCGATAATTCGTAATAAATAAATCTCGTTAATTCGTAAAATTTCCATACATTTTGGCCCCCTCGCTAATTCGCAATTTTTTTTCAAATAAAATCTTCTTAACTTATATAAATCGTAATTGTTTGCTGACTAACACTTATAATTCGTAATAAAAACAACAGAAACATGGAAAGAATGATTTTTTGTTTACCGCTATTTTATTTGATTGTGATTAATTGTTTTTTATGTTTTTTTTTTATCGTTTTGGTAATTAAATTGAAAAACCCCGTTAATTCGTATTTATTTTAATTTAACCCCGCTAAATCGAAAACCCCTATAATTCGTAAGAAATGGCCGGTCCCTTGTGATTACGAATTATCGGGATTTTACTGTATTATCTTTTTGGCAACACTGGTTTAAACAGCTGACGCACGTTTCGTGTTTTGTTTCACTGTCAAACATCTTCAGTTTGGTCTATAATTTAACCATGAATCGTCTTACAAACGAACAACGCTTGCAAATTATTGCTCTGTTAAGAAAGTTCATCGCGCGCTTCTTCCATTTGATTGTCAGTTTAATCGACCCACTGAAGCGGCTATTCGGTACGTTAATAAGCAGAATTGTTGATTTTGGAGTGAAGATCAGCCGGAAGCATTGCAAGAGCTACCAATGCATCCAGAAAAAGCACAGTTTCGTGCGGTTTAAGGGCTGGTGGCATCATTGGGCCGTACTTCTTCAAAGATGATGCGAATCGTAACGTAACTGTGAATGGTAACTGCGAATGGAGAGGCGAGTTCGGTGAACATTTTATTTCACGTTCGGGACCGGTTAATTGGCCTGGGCGGTTTAACGCCTTTAGACTATTTTTTGTGGAGCTTTGTTAAAGCTCATGTCTATACACACATGCCCGCTTCAATTGACGCATTGGAAGACAACATTGAAGTATCTATTCATGAGATACCGGCCGAAATGTTGGAAAGATTATGCCAAAATTGGACTAAGCGGATGGACCATTTGAGGCGCAGTCACCGTCAACATTTGCATGAAATAATCTTCAAACATTAAATTATATGGACCGTACTATCGATTCAAATAAAGATTTCATGCATTTTTCTGAATTTTATGTGTTTTTTTTTTTAAACTTTCCTATAGCTCTTAAAAAATCACCCATTAGCTACGTACTTTCGATTTTAGCCTATAAAATGTCTAATTTTCATTGTCTGAGAGTAAAACTTGGAGATATCGTGGATGAAGTTGATATGCACTACAGTTTAGAGTTTAAAAATGTTTCAATGATTTAAATGTATGTTCAAATGCAGGCCTTTTAGTGAATAAGGAATACAAATTAATCAAATTGTAATGCCGGAAGAGTAAAGTTTTATATCAGAATTAAGGACTGGTTTATCAATTAAGACTTTTTTAGACAGACAGCGTTATTAGAAGTCTTTATTAATATGATTTGTAGAATAAAAGGTATTTCTTAAATATAATTATGCAATACCACCATGAAGAGGTTTTTTTTTCTTTGATATTCTGACCAAAAATCTCTTAAGTTTTTATTTCTTTTCAATGTCATTTGTAATAAAAAAAAAGAGAAATAAATCATCTTCTAATAAAACGAATGAAACAAGTGTTTTTATTGGCATAAATATTTATAGGATTATTACAAAATTTATTGTTTTATGATTTGTTTTTTTTTTTAATATTCATTAATTCTTTTTGTTTTTTGTTTTTTTCTAAACTAAATTGTTGTTTTGATCCGTTTTTTATAGTATTTAAGCGTATTTTTTCTTATAATTCTCGAAAATCTTTTTGTATACAAAAAAAAAAAAATCTACACTTCATAAGTTTGCCTTGAGTTTGGACTGTGTTAATTAATGCTTAATTTATGCAAATCAATATTGAAGAAGAAAAAACAAAATTCAACAAATAGAATTTTGTCATGAATAAAAAGAATAATGAATATTTTGAAATACCAAAAAAAAAAAAAAGATTATAAATAATTTAATGTTGATTCAAAAGTAAATTTTAAAGAGTTTTGTTTTAAGTTCTTAAGCAACCGAAATGTTTTTTTTACAACTAAGACTTTTAGAGACTAAGTTTTGATTAAGATTTCTTAATACAGTGTCATCTTCCCTAACGAATACCTTTCTTAAGCGAACACTGTTGCCTAGTACCGTTAGCATCCGTTCCATACGAAAAGCATTCAGTTCTTTTGAGAGGACATCCTCCTTGTACGGACACATTTCAAGGGTCCCTTTGGTCGCCGATCATGAGAGATTTCACTGTTGTTTTACAAATTTAAAACAATAAAAAGTTAAAAAAGTTGTATAACAATTAGTTTTATTTTTATTTAAAGAACACACCTTAAAATTCTTTAAATAATTAATTTAATTTGTATACAAGTTTTGAAATTTTGAATTCCGATAAGTTTAAATACCACTGCTGAAGCCTTTTAAATAGGCAACATTTTGTTTATTAAAGACTTCTAACATTTTCATATTCCTCTTGAATGTTGCCTACTTTAAGGAAATCTTTTAAACATTTGGCCTTCCTCATTTCTAATTTATTAACAAATTGTTTAAAAAGTTAACAGATAATTAATTATTTAATTTTTTTTTTAACAAGTAGCCAGCATGTCAAACAGATTTAATATGGAAATTTTGTAGCAGCAGTTCGTTTTATTAAAAATTCAATACACATTTTTTCTCATAAAAATTATTCTTTAATGTTTTTTTTATAAAAAAAAAATAAGCAATTTGTCTTGTATTGTTTTCTAAAACATATTTTTTTTAATGAAAAAACACACTGCAGACAAATTTGTATTGTGTCTGTTTAAAAAGCTTTTTGATTGACGTTTCAAAGATTTCAACACTTTGTTTTTCAAAAAGAAAACAACAAAAACACAAATTGTTATGAAAATTTTAAAATAAATTATTTTTAGGCCCTACGCCATTTTTAAGGCATCCATTTTTATGTGTATGTTAAAAAACTTTTAAGATACAACCCTGCAGGAAATGTCACTAGTGAATCTGTACTGATTCTGTACTGGAGCCACACTCACCAGAACTAGTGACTTAGTATACCAAAGACAATGTTATTTACTATAGGCATTAAACATGTGCGTGACATTATAAATCTACTACTGACGTTGGTACTATTGACAAGGTAGTTCTATAAAGAACATATGTAGACTTTTGGTGGGAATACGAATTCATAACAATCTTTTTTTTATTATTACTTTAACTTTTATAGGAATTATTCTTCTCAGTTGTTATTGATAACATGTTTTTTTTTTTTTTTTTTAAAGCAAATATAGCGGCATATGTAGTGTAGTATAGACACTTCATTGACGATGCCTTTAAAATAGTCGACAAAACTGGTGACTTGGAGACACTTGCACCCAGGTTTCCTACAGGGAATTTACATAAATAAATTTTAAATATTTTGAAAACATAAAAAGAAATGTTTATAATATTAAAGACAAATTGAAGAGATTTTAAACTCAAAAGTAGAGGCATGCACTGTAGTGTATCTGTTAAGCTGAACGGTCACACCTCGCGTTTTCGCCTGCACACCCGGCGCGGATCCAGCTCGAGCCTTAGGGGGGGGGGGGATTTTGTATGATACAAAAAAGTAAAAAACTTGGGTAAGTACTTTTTGCGAACATCCAATTCTTCATCGCATAACCCTATTTTTCTCCTTACTATACAAAATTAACATTTAATTACAAAATGCTAAGTATTTTCTAATAATTTCATGAATATAACAAGATCTTACCATTTGTACGGAAGAACGGCGCAAAAAAAATCGCGACTGTATTTCGCGGTTTTTTTAATAAACTAAATTTTAATGGCAAATGATAGATGTTGTGATAGATGAGTTGTGTGGCGGATATATGAAACAGCGGCGTAGTTATATATGCGCGGAACGAGCTATTAAAGTAGCACAAGATATTTTTCCATTATGTAAATCAACTCGCACTTTAAACTTAAAATTTATTTCATTAAACCCAAAAAAATAGCTTTACATTTTTGTTATACAGTTGCTTATTTTATGTATTTATGCCTGTATTCATAAAAATATTTTAAATTTAATAAAGGCTTGAAAACCAAATATTCTATGAAAATGCTCCTTAATAAACGTTTATTAAATTTTATAATCATTTATGAATATGGTGGCTTAAATATATAGCATATATAAACAATAAATGTACCATATATAATGTGTATGGAAATTAAAAAAAGCTTTAGAAATTGCATTTGGTGCGGAAACTTTTTTGGCCAAAATGGGCTAAAAACATTATTTTCATTATCAATATTTAATTGCCAACGCGTGGTGGGATGAAGAAATTTTGTCCAAAAAAAGTCATTCCCTAATTAAAAAAAACTCAACAAAAAGGTTAAATAAAATATAAGATCAGTTCAATATACATTAATCTTTTTAAATCAGCAATTTATGATTTCCTTGTCAGGCAAATTTAGACAGTACAGTCTATCTTCTGTCATTGTTGATCTGAGCCATGTTTTAATTCGACGAAGGGTAGAAAATGACCTCCCGCTCGAAGCTTTACTGACGAACATTGAAACGACAATTTGAATTATTTTCCTTAGCTTTGGTTAGATATCTTCATCACAGTTTATTAAAGCATCTACAACGTTATCTGATAGATCAAGCTCAAGTTTAGATCTTAGTAGGTGTTTATCTCTTTTATCAAATATTATCAGCTCATCAGCTAGTAGTGGTTTTAACAGTTTTGTATCTGTATATGACTTGATTACACTTTGAGGTAGAAGTTTAGGTATGTTCAATACATTTGGGATATCTATTGGGAAAATTGTTATGAGATCTTCTAAAATAAATTCAATAAGAGGAATGTAACCTACAACTCAGTGGTAATCTTCAACATTTTGGATGTGATTATTTCGTTCAAATCTTGTCTTTTCGATAGGAACCTCGATTTGAACGAAATAACTTTAACTTTTTCAAAAATCGCTTTAAATTGTTCTGCGGCTTTATTTCTTTTTTCTTCAAGGCACATGATTAAAATTTTGATAAAGCTTGATCCTTTTTGAAGATCAATATCTTGCCTTTGTAAAATGATACTAAGTGGCTGTGTTACAATAGGTATCACACTTAATATGTATATTCCGCAAATAAATTTAAGAGTACTAAGTTAATTAATTAATATAAAGGTAGAGATACTACCTCTCCACTCAGATATTTTTTCCAAAGCTATATGATGTACGCACTTGTTGCAAAGACGCATAATGAAGAGAGTTTGGCTCCCAAATACTTTGCTAATACTAAAAATGCACTCTACACTTTCGTGTATGTAACTTGTTAGATATAACTACACAGATTCTACTTTTTTGGCAGATGCGAAGACAGCGAAAAGGCTTATAATGCATGTTTGAACGTGTAGAAGCAAAACATTAATGCTTTACTAAAGTGCTGGTATAAAAAATACTCTCAAAAATTATAACAAGGGAATGATAAATATACTCAACAATGAGAGTAGGAACAAAAAGTACCCACATTCATTATTTTTTAATGTGAGTTTGGGATTTTAAGTGCAAGAAATATTTTGTACATATGTTCATTTCCTAAATAAAGTTTCATCACCAATTCTTTGCGAAAACATTTCTTTGTATGCGTCCGCTACACACGACTATCAAGTTCTCATAAATACGAGTATAGGCAAACATTTTGAACATATTGAAAGGTTTTCAAAGAAACAAGCACTGTCTGAAATGTATTTCTTTGAAGCTTGTACCCTCACAACACTTTCATAGGCCCAACAAACACGCAGGTTTGATTTCAAATTGAATAAGTTTTGAATCAGAATGAATGTTCGAGAATAAAAGAGCAGCCAAATGAACGAGTAATACAAGGCTGCCAGATGGATTTTTGTTAATTAAAACTTAATTATGTTGGTATTAATAATTTTGGCGGCATTTATATGATGTATTTTCCGACATGTCTGTTTAATTCATTCATTGAACATTCTACCAAAAACCTTTTGCATTTCTACGATGTCTTTCCAAACATGTTTGTTTTCCTGTCTAATTGCATAATACCCTGCAAATAATATGGGACTTCCTGATCCATTTTGATCAAATGGACTACTCCCTGGACTGGTCCAATGTAGTGCAAGCATGGACCATGTCATTGCTAAAAAGTGTTTGTAGTGAGACGAAATGTCTTCGTTTTTAACGACATGTTTTTGTTTTTAAACGATTTCAAAGCTAATCCTCTGGAGTATACCGTGGAGTAGTTTAAAGACTACTTCTTTGTAATCCAAAGCTGGGTTATATGGTCCTGCCCTAGGACATCGTAATACGTTTGGGTTACTTTTGCACTAGTTCTAGTTCCTTGTGGGCTACATTTTACACGCGTGTTTGGACTAGTCCTATTATTTGCAGGGTATACATACACATATGTACATATCCAAAAATATGAAAACTCATATTAACAACCGCTATTTCTTCTCTAATCCGATCACCAGCAAAAAAATAAACATGTTTGTTAGACATATCTGAAAATGCATCGTATAAATGCTGCCTATGTCTCAGTATTCAATAATGCTATTACGTCTTTTGCTCTATGGCCAAGTTCTAACCCCATATCTCCCAATTTCTTAGTGTCTCTGGCACTTCTAAAAACGCTCCCATATCATGTATTGGCATTTTGCTTTCGCCGACTTGTACAAATGCGACAATTTGGTTTAAAAACAAAACCATCAAGCCACAAGAAAGCTTTATAGGCTTTTTACACTTGCTCACATCCTTCATCTTTCATCTTATCGGAAAGATGATAACATCTTCCCATAAGAATTGTGCAGGGTTTAAAATCAACATATTTCTTCATCTTTCAAAGATGTTCCTATATCATGTGGTTTCATTCAACATCTTTCGACTATGTTAGTGTCATCACTAGAAAAAACAAATAATTTGTTAAAAAGTATATACCATCACTAGAAAAAAATACAAAAGAGCAGGACAGCAATATTATTTATTTTGTTTTTATTCGCTCTTACACGTGAAAATAAATATTTTTATGATGAAAGATGAAAGATGTTACAAATGTAAACAAGTTTTTTTTCATTTTTAACATCTTCCACGCATTCGTCTAAGATGTGCTCAAGTGTAAAAAGGCTAATTTCCGATCAAATAAATTCTTGTGCACGCAACTCTGCCGAGAAAAAACATTTTGTAATTTTCGAATTCCTATTTAAGAAATAACAGAAACAAAATGTGTTGTACCTTTAAAGAAAAACCGTTTCAAAGAAATTTTTTTAATCCATTTATAGCCTGATCGCTTGCTTTATTTGCTATGCAAACTTTTTATTGAAAATTTATCGAATAATTAGTATTGTGGTTATTTTGTTGAACTATTTATGGTTTTTAATCCAAATTTTTAATTAGGCTTAAGTTCATGAAATTTAATTTTTATTAATTATTTTTATTAAATTTTAATTGATTTTCATGTTGTAAAATTCCTTTCTTCATAAAAATAATTTAATAAAAATTAAATTTCATGAACTTAAGCCTAATTAAAAATATTAAAAATTTATCGAATGAAATTATCCACTATGCCAAATGTATCGCTTGTATTATATATTGATTTCTATGGTTCCAAGATGGGTCAAGGACCACAACAAAGTCTTGTGATCTATCAAATTGAGTTTGTTTCACTTTCGTCTTTTCTTTAGACAATTTTTTGTTGAAAATTATCGCTTTATTTATGTTTTACAGAAAATTTATTGCATGAATAAATTTCCTAAAACAGTTTATCGCTTGCTTTTGTTTTCTATGCAAAATATATCGCTTGCATTAATTTCCAATAGAAAATTTATCGATTGCTTTAATTTTTTAAAGAAAATTTATCGCTTGTATTAATTTTCTATAAAAAATTATTGCTTGGAATCATTTTCTTTAGAATATTGTTTGTAGAAAGTTATCGCCTACTTTAATGTTTTAAATAAAATTCATCGCTTGCATTTATGTTCTTAACAAAATTTATAGCATGAATTAGTTTCCCATAAAAAATTTATCAGTTGGTTTAGTTTTATATGCTAACATATATCGCTTCCTATAACTTAAAAAATATCGTTTGCTTTAATTTTTTAAAGAAAATGTATCGCTTGCAATTATTTTCTAAAGAAGCTTTAGCGCTTGCACTTGTCTTCTATGCAAAACTGATCGTTTGTATTAATTTTCTAGAAAAAATTATTGCGTGTGACAATTTTCTTTACAAAATTGTTTGTATTTTAATATTTTTAATGAAATATATCGCTTGTGTTTATGTTCTTAACAAAATTTATCGCATGAATTAATTTCCTAAAAAAAATTTATTACTTGCTTTAATTTTCTTTGTAAAATATATCGCTTGCAGTAACTTTCTATCGAAAATGTATCGTTTGCTTTAATTTTCTAAAGAAAATTTATCGCTTGCTTTAATTTTTCAAAGAAACTTTATCGCTTGCACTTGTCTTCTATGCAAAACTGATCGTTTGTATTAATTTTCTATAAAAAATTATTGCGTGTGACAATTTTCTTAGCAAAATTGTTTGTATTTTAATATTTTTAATTAAATATATCGCTTGTGTTTATGTTCTTAACCAAATTTATCGCATAAATTAATTTCTTATAAAAAATGTTTTAATTGCTTTAATTTTCTATGCAAAAAATATCGCTTGCAATAACTTTCTACAGAAAATGTATCGTTTGCTTTAATTTTTTTTAAAAAATATTTTGCTATAAAAAATTTATCGCTTGCTTTAATTTTCTATAAATAATTTATCGCTTGCTTTAATTTTTTAAGGAAACCTTAGCGCTTGCAACAATTTTGTATAAAAAAATTATCGCTTGCTTTAAAATTTTCAAGGAAACCTTAGCGCTTGTAGCCATTTTCTATAAAAAATTAATCGCTTGCTTTAATTTTTCAAGGAAACCTTAGCGCTTGCATCAATTTTCTATAAAAAGTCTATCGCTTGCGTTAATTTTTTAAAGAAACTTTATCGCTGGCAGCAATTTTTTTATAAAAAATGTATCGCTTGCTTTAATTTTCTATAAATAATTTATCGCTTGCTTTAATTTTTTAAGGAAACCTTAGCGCTTGCAACCATTTTGTATAAAAAAATTATCGCTTGCTTTAAATTTTTCAAGGAAACCTTAGCGCTTGTAGCCATTTTCTATAAAAAATTAATCGCTTGCTTTAATTTTTCAAGGAAACCTTAGCGCTTGTAGCAATTTTTTATAAAAAGTCTATCGCTTGCGTTAATTTTTTAAAGAAACTTTATCGCTGGCAGCAATTTTTTATAAAAAATTTATCGCTTGCTTTAATTTTTTATAAAAAATGTATCGCTTGCTTTAATTTTTTCAAGAAAATTTATCGCTTGCAATAATTTTCTATATAAAATTTATCGCTTGATGTAATTTTTTATGAAAAATTTACCGTTTAAAGCAAGCTTTATATAAATTTGATCGCAAGCCTTAAAAAGCTGGCTTTAATTTTGCATTGAAACGCTATCGCCTACATTAGTTTTCGAGAAAAAAATTTTGCGTTTGCATATATTTTTTAATTAATCTTTTTGCTTTTTTTTATTTTAAAGCTATAACAACACTTTCAAGACTTTGTATGTTTTTTTTTAACTTTATCTAATTAAGGCCTTTTTCAGTATTTTGACCTTTCTTATGTTTCCGTGCAAAGCAAAAAAACCAATTGTTTATATAATCCCATGTGTTTCATGTCAAAAACTTAAACAATAAAAATTTAATTTTAAATTAAAATAAATATTTGTCTTCTTTTTTTACAGTATTTTACTCGAACAGTGTGTCGCTTTTTCAAATCGTTTCTTTCGTAGCGTTTCAGCTTATTTTTTCTTCGATTTCATGTCAATGAACGCAAACAATTTCGCTTTTTTTCCACTTGCGTTGTTTTACTTGTTTGCAAAGAGTTTTTTTTTTTTGGTTTTTTTTTTTTTTTGTACGAAGTCTATTCAAATTAATTTTTTTTTTTTTTTGTTGTTATTTTTATTTATTCACTTTATTCGTACTACAAAATGCTTCATAATTTAAAGCTTGTAGACCTCCTAAAAGCCAGACGATCAGACGGACTGAGGAACCGCCAAACAAAATTTGCGAATATTTTTTTCCATTCGATGGCTGTTGAAAAAAATACTTCCCGATATTTTAAATGAAAAAATCAATAAAAACTTTAGCCGATTTTTTTTTTAAATGTTTTGTTTTTTGATTTTTTTATTCTGTCTCATTTTTAGTCTCCAGTTAATTTTGATTGTTTAATTTTCTTAAAGTGCTGGGACACTCGCCATATTGTCTGTCCGTCTTTCCTTTCACAATTAAATGCCTATTTATCGGTACCGCTTGTTCTCTCATGCATATCAAAACAAGAACACACACATTTAATTGTTTGTTTCAATACTTCATTATCTTCAAATTTTCGCTATAACAACAAAGTCAAAAGATTCAAATTATAGAATATACAAATTCATTTATTTATGCAGCTAAAATTATTAATTAAAAATACAAATATAAATATTTATTGCAAGTAATTAGAAAATTTTGGCAATCAAACGCCTGAACCGTTTACCACACTCTATCCCTTAAAAACAAACAAGTAAGAATGTAGAGTCGGTCGGTCTAGCCCGAACATTTTTTTCACTACATCACAGTATACAGAGACAAATTTCACGGCAAAATAAAATTATATTATGAAATTAAGAGATCTTTTTGCCGAATATTATTAAAATATGACCATCAACATATTTGAGAGTTGTTCGTCTTAAATTGTAGAAGAGGTTTCTTTTGAACATATAGTCAATATTGGACTTTCCAGTACAGAATTTCGGCATGACATAGCAACTTTTATAAAAGTCATCGTCTCCAAATTTTATATCAATAGAGACGTTTATAAGGAAGTTACGGGACTTAAAGCAATTTTCGGCAGTTATATATCGTCAACTATGAGCCGATTTAAACAAAAAAATTTGGTAAGATGGTTAATGATGCAGTTAAAGTTTGTTGGACCAAATTTAATCTGAATACTAATGGGTGGTTTTTTAAGACCTATAGGAAACTTAAAAAAAAAACACATACAATTCAGAAAAATGCATGAAATCTTTATTTGAATCGATAGTACGGCCCATATAATTTAATGTTTGAAGATTATTTCATGCAAATGTTGACCGTGACTGCGCCTCAAATGGTCCATACTCTAAGTCCAATTTTAGCATACTCTTTCCAACATTTCGGCCGGTATCTCATGAATAAATGCTTCAATGTTGTCTTCTAATGCATCAATTGAAGCGGGCATGTGTGTTTAGATATGAGCTTTAACATAGTCCCACAAAAAATAGTCCAAAGGCGTTAAATCGCACGATCTAGGCGGCCAATTGAACGGACCCGAACGTGAAATAAAATGTTTACCGAACTTGCCTCTCAATAAGTCCATTGTTAAGCGTGATCTGTGGCATGTGGCACCGTCTTGTTGAAACCACATGTTATGCAAGTCAAGCTCTTGCATTTTGGGCAAAAAGAGTTGGATATCATCTCACGGTAGCGCTCACCATTCACAGTTACGTTACGATTCGCATCATCTTTGAAGAAGTACGGTCCAATGATGCCACCAGCCCATAAACCGCACCAAACTGTGACTTTTTTTGGATGCATTGGTAGCTCTTGCAATGCTTCTGCTGATCTTCACTCCAAAATCGACAATTCTGCTTATTAACGTACCCATTGAGCCAAAAATGAGCTTCGGCGCTGAACACAAAAAGCGCGCGATGAACTTTCTCAACAGAAGCACGCATTTTGATAATAAATTCAATAATTTCCAAGCGTTGTTCGTTTGTAAGACGATTCATGGTTAAATTATAGACCAAACTGAAGATGTTTGACAGTGAAACAAAACACGAAACGTGTTTCTGCTGTTTTAACCAGTGTTGCCAAAAAGATAGTAGCTAAAAAATCACCCGATATAATAATAATAATATAGTTTATGGGCACAAAGACTTTAATCCAGAAATGGGGACCAAACTGAAGATGTTTGACAGTGAAACAAAACTCGAAACGTGCGTCAGCCTTTTAAACCAGTGTTGCCAAAAAGATAATAGCTAAAAAATCACCCGATATCATAATAATATAGTTTATGGGCACAAAGACTATAATCCAGAAATGGGGACCTTATGCTCAAAATTCACCACAACTTTTAAAAATTATCGTTTTTAAATCGATCGATTTTCATCCTATACCTGATTAACTTAAAAATTGGGACCCGTACTTCTGGTACAAAGTTTACATGGTCAGGCCCGCCAGCTAGCCGGACGGACGGACATAAAGTGGTTCTGAGTCGATCTGTGTACTTAAAGGTCGGTCTAAGAGCAATATTTTTCTATGTGAGACATATCGGCACAAAAGCATTTTATTTTCCCTACTATTGTGGTGTATTGCGGTATAACTTACGACAACTGAAAAGTTTTGAAGCGAATAATGTTCAGAACTTCTAATTTCGCCAGATAATTTTAACTTTCGATTTCTGCATAAAAGTAATCGATTACTTTGAATTCCACAAAAAGATAATCAGGAACTTAAAAATTTTTTTTTTTTTTTAATTATCGTTTACCTTAACTTCTTTGAAAATCTTATCGATTACTAAAATTTTTTATAGAAATGTAATTTTAAACCCTTATTTAAACTCTATAACAATTATAGTATTTTAAGGTTTCTATTGTCATGTAGAAAATCTATCGGTTGTTAACATTTTCTAAGCCGGTTTATTGTTGGGTTTAATTTTTTAAAAAAATGTAACGAATACCAAAATTTTTTATAGATAATTTATCGATTGCCAAAATCTGCTAGAAAAAATTATGAATACCCGCAATTTTCAAGACAAAATTCAGCGGTTTCCGAAACCTTTCGTAGCATATTTATAAGCATCTTAAACTTTTTATCAGAAAATTATCGATTGCTAAAATTTTCTATAGAAAGTTTTGGATTAACAACAATTAACGATTGTCAAAATTTTCAATGGAAAATTTAAAATATTGAAAAAATTTTCAATAGAAAATTTATTAATTGCCAAAATGTTCTACAGATAATTTTTAATATTCCAAAATTTTATTGAGAAAAATTAACGATTGCTAAAATTTTGTATAGAAAATTTTTGGATTATAGACAATTATCGATTTCCAAAATTTTCAATATAATGTGTATCAATTGCCAAAATGTTCTACATATAATTTATCGATTGCCAAAATCTTCTATAGAAAATTTTTAATATGCCAAGATTTTATTGTGAAAAATTAATGATTGCTAAAATTTTCGATAGAAAATTTATGGATTACAGACAATTATCGATTTCCAAAATTTTCAATAGAAAATGTATCAATTGCCACAAATGTTCCACAGATAATTTATCGATTGCCAAAATCTTCAATTTATGGATTATAGACAATTATCGATTTCCAACATTTTCAACAGAAAATTTATCAATAGCCAAAATTTTCAACAGAACATTTATCAATTGCCAAAATGTTCTGCAGAAAATTTATCGATTGCCAAAATGTTTTACAGAAAATTTATCGATTTCCAAAATCTTATACGAAAAATTTATCGATTGTAGAGATCTTCAATAACTTTTATCTTTGTTAGCAAAATTATTTGATTGCCAAAATTTTTCTATGAAATAATTTATCGATTGCCAAAATAGTCCATACAAAAATTTAACAGTTACCAAAGTTATCGATTTACGAAATTTTTATATAAAATTTATTAATTTCCCAAAATTTTCTCTACAAAATTATCAATGGCTAAAATATTGAATCTAAAAAAAGTTATCGATTGATAAAACTTACTAAAGAAAATTTATCGATTGCACAAATTTGTATCAATGGCCGAAATGTTTCAAAGAAAATTAATCGATTGGAAAAATTTCTATTAGAAAATTTATCGATTACCAAAATTATCTACAGAAAAATTATCGAATGCCAAATTTTTCTATACACAATTTTTCGATTGCCAAAACTTTATATAGAAACTTATTAATCACCAAAATTGTCGTCAGAAAATTTATCGAATGCCCAAATTCTCCATAAACAATTTATCGAATGCCAAATTCTTCTATAAAAAAAAAAAACTGTTTATATCTGTAAATGATTTATAAAAAAATTTGAAACTGCAATAATTTTATTATACCCAAGTTTATCCTCAGTTAAACCAACCCTTTAAAACTGTGACTCTAACAGAATGTTTTTTGAACAAAATTTTGAAGAATAAAAACCTACAAATCAATACATGATTATGATTAAAGCAATTTCATGTCTATTTTCATTAATTTTTTATCAATTTAATTTATTTAAATTCTGTTGTTTCAGTTAATCGTCCGAAAAGTTCTCGTTGTTCTGGTTGGTTGACTTTGAAAATTACTTTTAATTTAGTGGCGCTTTTATTCGGATTTGTGTTGAATTTGATGTTAAAACTTATACGAATTTGGATTTTTTGTTTTTGTTGCCTTAAGAGCCTTTTTGACAAGTTTTAAGAAAAAATTTATAAAAACCAGTTTGTTTTATTACTACGAAAAAATACTTCTTGGTTAGCCATTTTGGTTCAGGGGTCTCTTTGTGGCTGCTTAATAAAATAAAGAATTTAAACGATTAAAAAACCGTAATTTTTTTTGCTGTAATAAGTTGATTGGAACGAAAGGAGAGTGAGAGAGTGATTGAATGTTCAGTTTGGAAAAAATCCTGGCCTTTCTTAACAATTTATTTGTTGCGTTTATTATATTTTTTATTACTTTATTTCTGATTTATTTCATATGTGATTTTTCTTAAGCAGCAATTAAATAAATACTTTTATTGGTCTCATCGTTTTGGTTTTGTTAATAATTTTATTAATAAGCATTAAATTTTTAATGAGCTGTCCATTGATATGACAAAGTTAAATTAAATTAAGAAAAGTTTTTTATTTAAGAAGTAAAATTTTTTTAGAAATGCTAAACATGACACAACTCTTACAATTTCAAAAGCTCTTAACGGCTAAAAAAATTTTAAACTTTTAAAAAGAGTTATGATTTTGCAAACATTTTAGTTGAGTTTTATTTGAAAGCTTTGACCTGTAAATAAACCTTTTTGTTATGAGCTTAAAAAAACTTTTAAATAAAATATAATATAGAAGCTGTTTAAGTAAAAAGCTTCTGAAGGCCTTTAGTTTCGAATAAATTTAGCTTAAAAAGCTTTAAAATTTAACATGTTAAATTAAAAAGTTTTTTAAATTTCTTAATTCTATTCCGGTTTCTTCTTTTTGGCAATCACCTCAATCATCTCTAAAATTATATTTTAATCTGCTTTTTATGATTTAATTGGTTCAAGTTTTTTCTTAAATATCTCTCATGTTGTTTTGTATTCTTTTTAAGATTTATGGCTATTAAATACGACAGCAGGTGGACAGGTTTCCAAACTCAAATGCCAAAAAACAAATAAAGAATCAATGCAAATGTTTTTAAGCCTTTAAATTACCATAAATGTTATATTTCTTAAAATTATTTAATTGGATTAGTGCATTTGAAAGGTTATTTTAAAAATCATCTTTTAAAATAAAAACAGTCAGGCAGTTAATCAGCAAAACAAAAATAAATTGGCGAAGTGCCACCATCCTGTGGAAAGCAAAAATTCTCCATTGACATTGATACCTAAAATTTGAACACCCTCCCCTTTAAAATGGTTATTTCCAAGATAACTGGAAGAAGCCTTACATTATAACTTTGTTTAAATCCGGATGCAGATCAAATATTTTTTAAACTATAGAGGTATGCTCGGTTGTGAGATTTCCCAAACTCACATGAAGTATCTTTTTCGCTATCACCATTCCAACATGTATTTAGAAAAGATGTTCGGCTCCTACCAATCTTTTGTACTTTAAAACTTTACTAGATGGTGATCTTGAAGCGATCTGGTGGCTTAATTCCAGGCTGTAGTTTGTGTCTTGACCCTAGGCATTGTTAGATTCTAGTGATGCCTGAGGTAAAGGTACTGAACTTAAACCTTAGCAACGAAAGGTTATCTACCCCCTAAACCAAGGTGTCATCCGACCCGGGTAACCGCCTGCAACCGGGTAACCCGGGTAACCGACTCAGCAAACATACTACGCCCTTACCATGTTACTGTGGGCTATGACGTAGCGGATCTCCAGATCCCCTATATTTGTACGACTGATATGAAAAGCAATTTTTTGAAAACAACAAAAATTACAGCAAACATCAACGAAGACCGGTACGAGATTGTTAAGGACAATGGCACGAATACGAATACGTCAGCTGCTGTAACAGCTCCGCAGCTCACAGGAGCACAACCTGGCAAGACGAATGTGCAAAGGCAGCCCGACTGGAAGATGGTAGCTCCAAAATAAGCAGCGGGGTACCTCTGTCATCCGCTCCAAGTACCTCCAAAGCCGCAAAAGCCCTTTCCGTCAGTGGCACGGATAAATTTTATGTTTCGGGTGCTGCTTAGTTGATAATGACTAAGTCGTCTAACACAGCAATTTCCCTTCTGCCTGTTATGTAAAGAGGGTTAAAGATGGTAACATCCTGTCCCATTTTTTTATATCCCCTTATCAACTCCGGCAACACTTATAAGTCACACCGGAACACGAACTCTTTCAAGAGGGTATTCAGCAAAAGGCGTGCGTGCTGCCTTGCGTGTTATTGAGCTATTTAGCAGAAAAAAGTCTCGCTAGCTTCCTGCTGAACAGGAAGCTTTTTTGGCATGGGCTAAGACTAAAACTGCTGGGCTGCAAAGCTTTCACTTCCTGCCCCTTTAGGCAATGCCTAAACGGCAACTTTTGGAGCAAGAAGCGGCAGCCGATAACACCAACCAGGGACTAAACGTCCCCATCATGCACCTAAGGCAAATAACAGGTCCTACAGCGAGGTGGCAAAATACCATCTTGTGAGGGCGGTTGATGGCAGAGGTGTAGTTGATGGATCAAATTTTTTATTCTAACAAGCAACCAAGATATAATTTTCATTTTAATTGATCCGGACTTTGACTCCGATAAATACGGAAAAACATTATATTTTGGTAGTTTGTTTTTTGAATAACAAACTTAAATTCTAAAAAAAATAAATTATTAATATTTCTAATTAGGCTTAAGTTCATGAAATTTAATTTTCAAAACCATAAATAGTTCAACAAAATAACCACAATACTAATTATTGTTAAAGCTAAGGCACGAGCTCTATGTGTACATTTGTCCTTCAAGTTATGCTGAAAAATGTCAACAGAAAAGAGAAAGACAAAGTGAAAAAACAAAAAATGTACTTGGACTTCAAGAAAAATTCTTGACGAAAGTACGAAAAAACAGAAGTAAAGGAAAAAACATGTAAAATCAATTAAAATGGATAATCATTCAGGAAAGCAAATTTCGATCTACCAAATGTTAAAATACAATTTGGTTTAAGGATTGATGTTTGACTAGTGACGTCAGCAGTCGTCGATGGCTGCGAGTGTAAGACGGCAAATCCATCTGAGGAGATCGAGTGGTTGCGATCGAAACATGTCATGGTAACCTGCCGGCCAGGGTTCGAGCCCGAGCCACGTCAAGAATGAAAGATTATCAATAACAATTTTAATAAATTTTCATGTTGTAAAATTCCTTTCTTCATAAAAATAATTTAATGAAAATTAAATTTCATGAACTTAAGCCTAATTAGAAATATTAAAAATTTGGATTAAAAACCATAAATAGTTCAACAAAATAACCACAATACTAAATAAATTATTCGTAAAATAACTATATTTTTATTTAATTTTAACAGTACGAAAAACGAATTTAAAAACCCACAATCAGTTTCTGTAATAATTAATTTAAAAGATTTAGTTATTCGTGCTTAATTCCCAATTTTTATTTTTGATAAAAACACTGAAGTTTATTGTTGATGGGATAAGCTATTCCTATGCGCATTTCACTGGTTGCTTTGCTTAGGCCAGATGGCAGGAAACTTCATCCAAAAAGATTTTAGAAAAACTAAAGATATTAAACCAAATAAAACTGTTAAGCGTATAAGAATTATAAGCAACAGTTCTACTTGTAATAATATCAAAGTTTAAACATCAACAATAAACAGTGAGTTTATCTCTTCCCCACTACAATTGATTGGAATTTTTCCAACATTAATTCTGTGGCTTGGTGCTAAAAGGGCCAATGTCAAAATATTTACTTTTGAGAATATTCAAATTAATTGTTTTTAGAGAAGAGTTCTTACTGAAATTTGCTAGCAAAAACTTAATGAAGCTGTTCTGGGCTAAAAACATTGGCTGTTTCATCAAAACAGAAAAATATTGACATTGGCCCTTTTAGCACCAAGCCACAGAATTGTAGTTGTAAGAAAACACAAAATGAAAACAAAAACAACTTGCAAAAGCATGTTGCCAGTTAAGAGTTTAAGAGATAAAACGATTAATGATGATGCAAATACGCAAATTTTCTTTATAATTATTTCACGAGCAACAGTGATAATTGAGAATTGTGTAGGGTTAGGGGGAAAAATGTTTATCTACATCGCATTTTCACAAACTTCATACAAAATTAAAAAATAAACAATTTCGGAAAACGTGGCTTAAGAAATAACGCAGCAATATAACTTAAATGGATCTGGAATTGTAAGTCTGGGTTCACACTGTGAAAGTTTTCTTTCAGAAAGTTTGAGTTTATGAGTGGGAGGGGAGAGAAGAATAGCCTGTTCTCTTCCCCTCTCACTTATAAAGTCAGACTGAAAGACTACTTTCATTGCGTAAACCCAGAAGAGAATAATTGTATTTAAAAGGGTTAAATTAATTCAAATTGAACAACTCTCCCAAAAGCATAAAAATATTAATTTATTGTACATAAGTCTTGAAATGTTTAATCGAAAATATTGCCGCTGCGAGCGCTTACTTTGAAAAACGACTATCACCATTAAATTCAGCGTTCTCGAAATAGCTTTGCCAGTAGGGGGGCCAGCTTGTTAAAATTGGTGAATAGCACAGTGTAATCTGTAATGGCTAAAATAAATTGTGGTAAAAGTTTTCATAAGAATCAAAACAAATGTATTCAGGTTTTGAAGACAAAGTCTTGACAGAAAGAATACGAAAAAAAACAGAGGAAAGGAGGCAACATGTAATTTTGAAATTTAAGTGATAATAACAGCAAATTTCGCACCACCAGTACTGCTGTTTAAAAATTGATGTTTGACTGTTGGCAAACGGGCACCGCAGTGATGCAGTGGGTAGAACTCAAAGATCTTCTGACGATAGAATGTGGTGATTCTTGAAACATGTAAAGATCAACCCGGGTTCAAATCCACGCTCAGCCAAGAAAAATTATCAACAAATTTTAATAAAAATTCCAAGTTGTAAAAATTGCTTCCCTTAGTGAAAATAATTTAATGAAAATTAAATTTGATGAGCTCAAGCCTAATTAAAGAATAACAAAAATTAAAAATTAACAGTTCAACTAAAATCAAAATTGTTCTTGAAAATCGAAAGTTTGTTTTATTTTTATCAAAGTTGTTAATGGTGAAATTTTCATTGTTGCAGTATTTTTCGATTTTGGTTTTAAGCAAATATTTGTCAAGTCTTAAGAAAACCAATTAGGAATTTTAAAAGTTAATGACTGATATCAAGGCAGTAGCTGTCAATACCGCGAAAATAACGTAGGCACCAAAAAACTAATTTTACAGGAGAAAGTTTTTTATATTTTTTTCATATAAATTTTGCATGAAATTTGTCGCTTTCGATAAAATTGTTCTCGCTATACAATGAGACCATGACATTTTAGATGATGATGAAAGTGTTGCCAATAAAGTCATTTAAAAAACGCTAATTGAAAGTGATGTCTATTACGTTATTTTCGCGGTATAGGTCGATATGTACCTCAGAATAAATTATTAAATACTATTGATTTATTTTGCAGAGAACTGCAAATTTAGTATTCACACATCGTAAACAAATACCAAAAAACCAAACATATTACATACTTTATTCTTAGTCTAGATTTACACCATGAAAGTTTTCTTTCAGCAAGTATGAGTTTATTGGTGAGAGCGGAGAAAAAATAGCATGTTCTCCTCCCCTCTTACCAATAAACTCCGACTTTCTGAAAGAAAACTTAAATCGTGCAAGCCCAGACTTAGTAATTTGACTTTTGTATATCCGTTTAAACTCTGGCGAATAGTAAATAAAATCATTACTGCAGGTTTCTATTATTATGGCCCGATACTGTTGAAGTTAAAATATGTATGTATCAATTAACGAAATGTCTTAAATGAATTTCCTATTTAAAAAACAAAAACATTGAAAATTCTCATCAAAAATTTCCATTCTATTCAAAAAAATATTTGCTTATGTCAGGAAAATTAAAAACCAGCAATAAATTTGTGATTTTGTTATTAAAAATATTTAATAATAATAAATACAAACATACATATGGGACATTGCACGCCAACGAGTGAGTGAAGAAAGCATTTTTGTTAATTCCACAATTTTGTGAGTGTTTTTTTAGTACACATTACTGGGGGCTTATTCTGGCAGTCGTGATTGAATACTTTTTCGATTCGAAAGCAATTTTATTTCATATTCTTTCAGTCGATTATGTACGAATAGATAGATATTATTTTCTCAGTGATGTGACACCTTAAATAAATGCTTTACAACACCGAAAACATAATTTCGATTCGTTCATTATTGACTGAAAGAATACGAAATGAAATCGTTATCGAATCGAAAAGATATTTGATCACGACTGCCAGAACTAGCACCCTGGTAAATTTTGACATTTTTTTATCACTTCTAAGAACTGTTTTATTAGTTTTCTGTTCATAACTGTCTTAACTGTAATTGGAAATATTCGTTATTACATGTTTTTTACAGAAAAAAAATTTAAATTTTAAATTGTGTTTCTGACAATGAATGTTACTTTCGATTTTCTTGAAAATGTGTGATTTTAAGTTTCTATCCACCCAACGGTTCGGTGGTGGGTCTTCCATAACTTCGATATTTTTTTGATTTTTTAATTTCTTTTTTCAAATTTCAATTTGGACCACTATTAAGTAAGTTATGAACAAAAAACTAAAAGAAGAGAAGGAGTCATAAAAAATGTCAAAATTCACTAGGAAGGCCCATTTAAAATGTACTTTAAAATATCACAAAATTGAGGAAATCAAAACAAAAAAAATTTGTTAACCATCCGATTTTGCATGGAATGCCCCATATGTATGTACTTAATACAAAATATATGTAATTATTTACTTTAATACTATTTTAAATATTTATTTATTCATTGATTTGAACAAACATTTAACAAAATCTCTAACGTGCACAAACAACATACAAACTTAACTCAGCCCTTGACAACTCACCACCTCCACCTGAACGCATCGCGTCTTTGAAGCTCAAATATAGTTTTCTTTTCTCTACCATGTTGTTTTTGTTGCTACTGTGGGTATTGTTAATAGTGTGATTACCACTTCTACTTCAAAATGCATTTTTGTTGTTAGTTTTACGTACGTGTTTGAATTTATTTTCTTCTTCTTCTTTTAAATGGTATCACTTCTTTTTGTTTTTTTCCTTAGTTTTTTCATTTTAATTCGATTTCATTTACAAGTTTTTGCAAATGTTTGCATAAATTTTTTTGGCTGATTTTTAGTTGTTTGTTATTGCTGCTAAAAGTTTTGTTCGAATACATACATATATAATTAAGCAGTGTGTGTTTGTTGTGTAGCAGGGTTGGAAAATGTGATACAATTGTAGTTTTCTTTATAATAATAAATAACGCAGGATTGACAGCAATTGCCATCCATATCTTTTACACATGATTTGTGTCTTCAATAACACTGGCTTACAGGTACTTTTGTGTTTTTCGGTGTATAGTCCCACTCAAACCCTTGTGGAGCCCAATAC
The DNA here is from genome assembly GCA_930367215.1 of Pollenia angustigena. Lineage (NCBI taxonomy): Eukaryota > Metazoa > Arthropoda > Insecta > Diptera > Polleniidae > Pollenia > Pollenia angustigena. Next base: position 92,774,772 of record OV884056.1, on the reverse strand, counting down.
ACCGAAAAACACAAAAGTACCGTTATCTAAAAACGGTACTAAGAAAAAAAAATTACATGTTTTCGTGTTCAGGAGGGCCAATTAACTTATCTAGGCATGTGGCGTTCTTGGTATTTTTCCAAATTAAAAATTTGTAAAGCAGTGTAATTTATATGAATGGATGATTAAGAAATTGTGGTCCATGTTTAACGAAAATCATTTATCCCAATCACAGAACTATAACCGAAAGGATTCCTCAAGACTGATATCGGCGTAAGCCCAGTATTGGGCAAGCAGACTGGTATCCCGTTTAATGTAAATTTTCGTAGTTGCCATAAACCAGAGATTAAAGGGACAGATGATCGTTTTCTTTGTGAATGACCAGCACATCACTTGACTCGGTATAGACACCAAGACAAACATAAACAGGACATGATGTTAGAACTATCAACGATTTGCTTAGGTGCACCGATTGGATTTTTGAACACAAATAATTTGAAGGTATTTTCAACGAAAATTCGAAGAAATAAGTACGAAAAGTGCAAGTTGCACTTGCAAACTCCAGGTCAAAATAAATAAATTAACTTTGTAAAAACTTCCAGACAAACATTGTCATAAAATAGATGTTACAGTCAGTGTTGCCAAAACTAAATGAGGAAAAAATGCTAGATTTTGTTAAAAAAAAAAATGCTAGAATAAATGCTAAAAAAATTTATATGAAAAATCATCATTAAAGTAAGGCAAAGCACATTTTTTAAAACATGCTGCATTTTGCCCTTCAGCTTTCGCGACAAGATGTCAAATTGCCTTTTACAAAGGTTTGTCAGATGACAAACAGGTGCACTTAAACTGTGCACAAAACATAAACTTAATACCGCCTCTGCTAAACGTTGTTAAAAAGGGATTGAATGGTTTTTAGTTATGCCCGCAGCGTTTTTGTTCTTCATGTTGCCCCAGGCATACATGGGCATACTGCATTACTTTTTTACTGCAGCAAGCGTTTCAGTAATCAGTAAATGCTTACTGGTAATGAAATATAATTTTCATTACCAGTAAATTTTTACTGATTACTGAAAAAAAAATCAGTATTCAGTAAAGTTTACTGATTAGGTACTGGAAGAAAAAATCAGTATGCAGTAAATTTTACTGATTACTGAAAAAAAATTTCAGTATTCAGTAAATTGTACTGGTTACTGAAAAAAAATTCAGTAATCAGTAAAATTTACTGAATACTGATTTTTTTTTTTTCAGTAATCAGTAAAATTTACTGAGTACTGATTTTTTTTTCAGTAATCAGTAAAATTTACTGAGTACTGATTTTTTTTTTTCAGTAATCAGTAAAAATATACTGATATGAAAATTCAAGTGCAGTACCAGTAAAAAAAAAAAAAAATACTGAATAAGTACTGGTACTGCAAAGTGCCCATCTATGGCCCCAGGCCACTTAATTTAGAAACAATATCGCATTTGCAGTAATTTCAAAAAAGTTTTTTCATCTGTTTTATTCCCCATTCTTTTAACTTTAGGTGCTTTAGCCAATCCTTGTGAAACCTCTTTTAATTGGTTTTACTAACTTTAGAAAATTTTTTCCTTCTTTGATTTTTATTTCTGTTTATTTATATTCACATTAATGAGCAATTAAATTGTTGCATTTTTTAAGATCTAATTCAATGTTAGAATATTTGGTTGTTTTCTTTAATATTTGTATTAAACAATAATGGAAAATATTAAAAATGCTAGAAATTTTTAAATAATGCTAGAAAATATGCTAGATGCTAAATATTTTTTGTTTCATGCCAAATGACTTAAAAAAATGCTAGACCTATTTATAAAACCGTAGGATATTATGCTAGTGTTGTCAGTCAATAAATTCATTTATTTAAAAAACGAAAAATTTAAAATAATGTCGCTAAAGCTATTTTTGTGGTAAGGGCTCTTTATTAAAAAAAAAGTTTTGATACAATAAAGACCAAAAAATTACAACTTCAGAAACAAGTTAGTATATTTCAAAACTTATGGCGATTTCTTTTCTGAGAACAATATGTTACGGTATATACATGTAACATTTCCTAATGTTACCAATAATCACTCGAAGTGTTACATGTTGTGCAATTTCAAAAGAACTCAATTAGTTCTTTTATTTACAACTATTATACTTTCATCGTTAATGTACTTAATGAGCGATTTTTAAAGCTATTTAAGCAGTTTCTGCACGCTATTGCGGGTTGGAAACAAATATCACTAATGGCATATAAAAATAAAAGGATTGTAATATAAATAGACTTTTTTTGATTTTAATGTGTAAATATTTTTATATTTTGTTTTAAAACAAATTTTTTACAAAATTATGAGCGGTATGAATTATGACAAACAAAATAAAGCATTTGTTATACCAGCAAAGTAGCAAGTACCAAAGTTGTAGAGCAGGTCAGTATGAACACCTTAAGTTAAAGTAAGTGTAAAATATGCAACATGTTTTACATGTTTTTCATCAACATATTTACAAAAGAACTTGCAAAATTTTCTAATAGTTGTATTTTTTGTACAAACGAACACAAAAATGTACAACATGTAACATTAATGCAACATTTTTCTCAGAGAAGAATTATACAGCAGAACCATTCTGTTAACTGTGATGTAAAAAATCAGAATAGTTTAAAAGCGTTTTAACGGCAAATATTTACAAAATGTGTGTACGTTACGTTTGTGTACAACCACAATGTCAAATCCTATGCGGTACTGTTCATCGCACAATACACTCCGTGTTCATTGCAAAACCTTTCAATATTTCTCTCTATACTCCTAGTATTTGTGCAGTCTACGAGAATTTGTGATGTATGTTTGTAAAATTATTGCTGGTTATTAACATCTTGTACCAATAACGTTATATTCTACTTTAAATTTTAGACAAATTATGATTATGCAAGTATCTTCTTGAAACTTTTCTGACTTCAAGTTCATATCGTTGTTTATTTGCTTGATATTTAAAATATTTAAAACAAGATATTAGAATGCATTTTCAAAAGTTTTGAATAATAATTTAGGTTAAATCTAACTTAATAACTTAAACACAATTAAAAACAATTAAGAAAGTAAAGTCGGTCAAGCCCGACCATATGATTCTCTACACCACAGTGTATGTGTCCATATAAATATGGATTTATCTATGTTTATAAACTTCATGAAAATCGGTTTGAAAGTTTGTCAGAGGCAGAAATCGCCCCCTTACCCCAACCCTTTTGGTCCTATTTTTGAAAAACGGTATAGCTTATGTGTCCATATAGATATGGATTTATCTATGTTTTAAATTTCATAAAAATCGGTTTGATAGTTTCTGAAAGGAAGCAATTTCCCCCTATCTTCCCTCGTGGTCCTACGATTCGACCCATTTTCAATAGGCTTGGTCCTTGTGCCAATAAGAACCTATGTCCTGAATTTATCAAATTATCTCCAAAATTGCGGCCTGTACTTTGCGCACAAGGTTACATGGACAGCCAGCCAGCCGGACGGACAGTTCGACTCAGAAAGTGATTCTGAGTCTATCGGTATACTTTAAGGTGGGTCTAGGACCAATATTTTAAGGCTTTACACACATCAGCAAAAATGAATTATACCCCTGTAGTTCATGTGGCTATCTCCGAGCTGGTTATTATACTAGCCCCTTTGTGACACAACCAGTCCGAATGCTAGCCATATGACTGGCCACTAAGAGGCCACAAAAAGACAGTTCATAAGCCGGTTCTTCTTGGCTTACCCTTAGCTGTCTCCCAATACCAACCATAAATCTGCTTTTCTGATTGTGTTGTCATACGTTCTGTTTCTCTCTCTCTAATAAAATGGACGAAATGCTCAATGACATACTTTTTGTACCATCCACCATCTGCGACACAAAAAGACAGCTAAGGCCAGCACAAAGTGACAGTAAAATTTTCCACAGTTTTAGAACCAGTCTTCCTAGTATGGGATTTATAACCAGTCTTCATAGTATAGGATCAATGTGGAAAGTTTTATAACCAGTCTACATTGTATAGTACTGCCACTTTTGGGGTAAATTGTCACTTAAAACTACAGGGACCCTCTCCACTATTGTGGTGTGGGTATAATGAATGAACCCAGCGAAACGTCGGCAAAAAAGTCGGAATCGTATACAAATTCTGTCAGATTTCTGACCCAAAAATGTATGAAGTGGTTGACACGAATTCTGACAGACATGTCGTGGGAAATTCTGGTTTTTTGTCGGCATTTGTGATAGGTATCTAACAGAAATCTAATAAAAAAGGCATGGGAAGTTCTGATGTGTTAGCCGAAATTCTTGCTGCTTTCGAACTGATAGCTGAAAGAAATAATTTTATTGCAAACTATGTAAAAGTAAATACATAATTATAAATTTTACACGTACGTATCTTTTTTATGCTTTGAACTAATAAAATAAAATTAAAATTGTTTTCAATTGAATGACAAATGTCATTATTTTAAAAAAATAATAAGTCTCGTAAGACAAATCTGTAGGAATTCCGTCGGAATTCTGTTGGACATATCTGGACATAATTTCCCCTCCATATATCCATGCGAAATCGATCAGAAATTGGCCAGACAGTATGTATATTCAATGTCTGCCAGAAATCTGAACAAAGTCTCTAAGAATAAAGTCAGACAATTGCACGAAATGTCTGATTCAGACAATATCGAAGTATTTTGCTGGCTGGGAAATTATAAATCAATATGTGTACATTAGGGTGTCCCAAAATTTTTTTTTTGTAAGAGGCTCAAGCTTAATTTGAAAGCTTATAGGGTAAAGTATTTTTGATTTTTTTTTATAGAATTTTCGGAATAGGTTTAGAGGTCGCGCAAATGGAGTTTTCATAAAAAAACGGAGTTTTCGGCCATTTATTTAACTTTACTCATAACTTGTTTAATACCACGAGTTTCTTCACTTTTGAGGAAACAGTTTTAAAGAAAAGTATCCAAGCTTTATTCCTGTGTGAAAAAATTATAAGTTTTGGTGATGAGTGTACTCATTAAGATACCCTTAATTAAAATTTTTCGTAATTTTTTAACAAATTCTGTAAATAACGGTTTATTACTTTTCAAATTGATATTAAAGGTATTAAAACTAGGGACGCAATTTTGAAAACCGATAAGTTCTTAACAATTAAGAGAAACAAAAATGGAATTTTGTCCTACAGTTTCCGAGTTACAATATTTTTATAGTTTGTATATTAAAAATGGTGATACATTTTTCGTTATAATTATTGTATATTTCCATAAATTTTTATAGTTAGGTTTTAACTGTCATTAACTTCTGACATTTATTGATCTGAATCGTTACACGCTGTCATTTTCACTTTCTATTTTATGTGTGCTCCAGGGGCTATCAATCGGGCTCGCTGAATGATGAAAATTATCTATTCTTTGAAAATATTCATTTTCCGAAGCCAGTTGCAATCTTATATGTATAGACAAATCAACAGTTGATGCCTTGCTTGAATTAAGTTCATTTATTTTAATAGTATGTATCAAATATTGGTACCGTATCAAGGGCCAGTGCCCTTGATACGCTCCTCTCAATGATCTGAGCCTATTAAAGGAATTGGATAGTTATAAAATTATTAATAAAGCCGTTGAAAAAGCCTCGCTTAAAACTATTCTAGGTCATCAGTGGTACTTAACTCCGAAATTGGCTGCCTAAGCGTTTTTTGATGAACGTATCGACACCAAAACTTTGCACTTAATGACAAAAAAAAACTTGCAGATACTCCATGGAGTGATTACGAAGTAGCAAATGTCACTTTAACAGAAGAAAAATCTAGAAATAAAGAAACTCAACAATTTATTTCAAAAGCCAGTCTAACTTTTTTTGAAGTTTGCAATATTTCAATCGATTTTTTAAAAATAGATCCAGAGAATTGGAAAGCTAACAAGTAATTTCAAGAGGCAAAGAAAAAAGTTCAACAATTACAAGTGGTAAATGATGTGGTAGAACGAGGTGTGGCTTTGGCTAATACTTATATTAATGTCATAACTTCTGAAACTGATTACCAGAACTTATTGCAAGGTATAGAACTACATCGCAAGAACCTCAATAAATATTTTTCACAGAGCTGGCAAACAGCTTATAATAACATATACTGGGTATAAAGATAAAAACGGGTATAACTCAGGAATGGTAGGAACAAATTTAAAAATTGTTTATTCGTAATAATTAGAATTAATTTGTCTTTCAAACTGCATCATTAGTTTTAATACCTTTCATATAAATTACGAAAAATTGTAATTAAGGGTATCTAAATGAGTACACTCATCACCAAAACTTATAATTTTTTCACACAGGAATAAAGCTTGGTTGGATACTTTTCTTTAAAACTGTTTCCTCAAAAGTGAAGAAACTCGTGGTATTAACCAAGTTATGAGTAAAGTTAAATAAATGGCCGAAAACTCCGTTTTTTTATGAAAACTCCATTTGCGCGACCTCTAAACCTATTCCGAAAATTCTAAAAAAAAAAATCAAAAATACTTCACCCTATAAGCTTTTAAATTTTAGTTGAGCACCTATGAAAATCACAAAAAAAAATTTTGGGACACCCTAGTGTACATATGTATAACTAACTTTTATGTGTAACAGTTTATGTCTAGGTTTGTTAATTTTGACAGACATGTGCAATAACATGAGGATTTTACATCTGACAAAGCCACTGCAAAATACATGTCGTGTAAATGTTCCATGAACTAGGAAAATGCCTTGATTAGCTATAAAATTAAAACTATGTTTATAAAAACAGTTTATGCCTCTCCTAAACACTTGTGAATTTTAAGCTGTGACTGTTTGTGATTTAGTGTGCGATATGAACTACCAAAAATACAGCATCCATACAATGTCAAAGTACTAAATTAAAAGACAGACTCTAAAGAACTTTTAATTCTTTTAAGAAAAAATCTTAACATTTTTAATAGAATAAGGCTAACCTATCTAACCAACACAGACGCGTACATAAAATTCTAAAGTAACGTAAGATTTTTCTTTGTTACTCGTAATACGAGTATTGAATGTATTCGTATTAAACAATTTTTATCGCTTCCCGTTCTTCTCCAAAAAGATACTGTTAAATAATTCTACAACAGAAATTAACAAACAACAACTACCTACATTATTTCTTATTGACTGGTTTGTTGTTGGGTCGCATGTTCTTCTTTGCTTTATTTTTGTTGCCAAAAACGTTTTGAGTTGGTAGAAAGAAGCAGAAGGTTAAACCCAACAAACATTTAGCTTTGTGTTCTTTGATTTATTTTTTTTTTTTTTTTTTGTTTTTTACAATTTTTTTTTTTTTGTTTTTCTTTAAAATTATAAACTATTTTATTTGTATAAAAAGCTAAAAACAATAAAAATTAAATTAAAACTTAAGCAAAACAAATCACACACACCCGAAAAAATACCAATCGCACACATTGCTGATGACTTTTCAACGTTTTTTATAATTTGTTTTTTTTAATATTTTTATTTAATGTATTCTTTTTTGTTTGTTTTTAGTTTTAAATTTGTTATTTTTATTGTAAGTTTTTTTATTTTCTTTTTTTTCAATTAATTTTAGAATTTTGTATGGGTTTGAAATTTAGCAGATGACATGATTTAACCCATTGGATGAGGATTAATTCAAAGAAATTGTTTAAAAAAAAGACAATTTACTAAAGAGTTGTTGGCCTATTGGGAACAAAAGCAAGCAGAATATTTTTCTAAATTACTGTTAGATTTACGCTGCTGCGGTAGAAAATATTTGAGTATAAGTTTAGAAGATGACCTTAATGAAACTTTCAACATCGGGGCAGGCAAATGTGTATACAATAGATTTTGATTAGATTAGATTTCTATCAGCTTTTGCTTCGCAAACCCCTTTAAATACAACTTTTTTGGCAAATCCCCGTCCGTCTTAATAGGGAAATTTTTAAAACACCTACGCAGCCTAAAAAAAGGTATTATTCCCCACAAAACCTAAACGTTTACACTAACTACAAAATATTAAATTAAAAATACAAATTTCTTTTAATGAAATAAATTACTTTTTGAAGATTTATTGAAAAAGTCAAAATACCGATTAGCAAAATGAAAAAAATGTAAAATTTTCCCTAATTCGGCTACACTGAATTGCTAATACAATAATTAAAGAAAATTTCGACAAAATTAACGTAACCACTACTTAAAGCACTTGTTTTTAAAGGGTGGTCCAACCATAATGCACGATGTTAATTGTGAGTGACGCCTTAACGCTAAGTTCTTTGCCCCACTTATTTTGACATTTATTTGTTTCAGTTTTTGACAAGTTCAACCACGGGCAGGTACACAATTGAGCAGCACGGTAAGATTGTTGATGTCTTTTGCGAAAATGGGCGTTCAAATCAACATGCATTTCGTTCACTTCTTGATTTTTTTTCAGCATAATCGATAATTTATGTACGTAATGGAAGTTTTCTGTAGAAAGGCCAAAAACTATCAAAATACACTTTCTATTAATAAACAAATAAGTTTCCTTCGATTCCGAACGGAATTGTAATCTCCCTACAGATAATATTGGACTACGTGGTCCATTGTGGTTTAAATGGACTACTTACAACATGGGCCAATGTACTGTGGTATGGACCACGCTATAAGAAATTAACATGCAGTGCTGCCAACAACTGCATGATGTATACTTTTCTATAGTTTACAGTATTACACATTTTTAGCCCTGATGGTGTCCATTATCAATTGTTTACTTTAAAGTGAAAGTTTGCGGAATTTTTGGAAAACAGGCATAAAAAATTAAAAATACCAAGTAAATATATTTAATAATAGCAATAATAGACTACCCCTGCAAATAATAGGACCAGTCCAAGCACGCGTTTAAAGAGTAGGCCACAAGGGACCAGGACTAGTCCAAAAGTACCCCAAACGTATGGGGAAAACATGGTATATTTAACATTACGATGTCTTAGGGGAGGACCATAAACCCACCTTTGGACTACTAAGGAGTAGTTTTAAAACTACTCCATGGTATACTCAAGAGGATTAGTTTTGAAGTCGTTTAAAAACGCAAGCATGTCGTTAACAAACGAAGATATGTCGTCTCACTTTAAACACTTTTTAACACTGACATGGTCCATGCTTGCATTACATCGGACCAGTCCATGGAGTAGTCCATTTTATCAAAATGGATCAGGTGGTCCAATTTTATTTGCTGGGACAGTACACACCATAAAAGGCGATTAGTAAAAAATGAAAAAGAAAAATGCTTAAACTACCCCTTAAGTGTACTTCATACTGTAGTAACATGGACTACTTTTAAAACTAACCCACTTTAGTACTCCATGGAGTAGTTTAGGGACTACTTCGGTTTGTTATATGGTCCCCCTCCTAGGAAATCGTAATGTTAAATGGGTCACCTTTTACCCATATATTTGGAGTAGTTTTGGAGTACTCCTACTCCTTTATGGACTTCTCTTTACATGCATGTATGGACTAGTTTCGTTATCTGCAGGGCTGCGACATGGCTGAATATTGTACAAGGGGGAAAAGAGGATTTAAAATCTCCTTAGCTGAAACTTTAAGTTTCACAAATTAAAGTAATTTAATTTTTATAACCCTTAAATCCATTAAAATTTTCTATACCACTTTAAGGATTAAAATCATAACACTTCGTTGAATAAAATTATTACAAAAAAATTCTATGTCTGCTGCCTAGACTGATCAGCATGGTCGGTTTATCACGAAATCCCTGGAAAGAACAACACAACTTTATAAACAAACAAATTTTACTAACGACAATATTAAACAGTCTAACAAATAAGTGATATTGGCGACAAAAGACCCTTTAAACGTAAAAAAAAATTTATGTCTGAACAAAAAAAAATATTCATAAAAAAACTTAATGATCAGCATAAATGGTTGAATTTAATTTCTGTGCAAAAAGTTTGTTTGAAATGCAAAGTAGAAAAATTAGCAAAAAAAAAAATAGTAAGGATATTCAGGTAAAGAGGGAAACACTGGTTGTATTTTGTTTTTCAAATTCTTACTAACATAGGAGCCACACAATCCAGTTTTGCCTTTCAATTTGCAATACACTCTCATTTTTTTACTAAGTCTGAGTTCATACGGCTCATGTCTTATTGACAAGATTCTTCCTTTTTCTTCTTTGAGCATGAATTGGCGTTCAAATGATTCATGTCATGTTGACGACATGTGCCTATAAAGTAGCAACCATGTCAAAAAGACAAGAACCGTATGAACACAGACTAACACACTCACACTTTTTAAATTGAGCACGAGATGTCTTTCAATTTCACCTTTCCATTTGTTTGGTAATTTTACTTTCAATTTAACAGCTGACTACATGCTTGTCTTTATAAATTTTTTTTTAATGACATCTCGAAAGTAAATTGCTTTCAACTTGCGTGCAGCCTACGTCACAGCTGGCAATTTTTGCATATTTTGACAAGCAGTATATGTAAAAAAACTATCAAGAAAATCTTGATCGTGTGGCTGCAATGTAAGCATTTACACATGCCACTTGTAGTACAAAAAACTCAATACTTTTATGCCACTAAATTTAACAAGTAAGACTGCTATATTCGGCTATGCCGAATCTTATATACCCTTCACCAATTTGCGAGCAGAATACAGAACAACTAGACAAAATTAAATAATTTCCACCTCTGGTGAAGAGTATAAAAAGAGTACTTTTTAGGAATTCAGTATATTGGTCGTAACTCGGGTACTGATTTACTGATTCGACTGATTTAAGTACCAACGTGTTAAGGAAGAAAAAGAGCTATGGTTCCCGAAAATTAGTATTTTTCAAAAAAAAACTATGTTTTGGTCATAACTTTACTAACGATTTCCGATCTTTTGGTATATAAGGCGTATCCATAGGTCATATGACAGCCTTAAAATTCAAGTTTTTATACAATTTTTCATGTTTACTGTACAAGAGGTACCACGCCCACTTATTGAATCCCGCCCACATTGTGGTATGCTTTGTATTGATAACCTAAATGTTTGTACCTAATTTGGAAACTTTAGCTCTTGCCGTACTCCAGATATACAGAAAAACTAAATAAAAAACCAACAACAACAAGGGATTTTTGGGAAAAATTCGAGGCAGTCGGGGTTTTTGGTCATATCTCAGCCATTTGTGGGCCGATCTTGCTGAATTTCAATAGCAAGAAATGGTGGACTATATGTATAAATGTTAAAAAGTCTAGCCGCTTTCATGTCTGCAGTCTACGGAAAACACATATCAAACGTTAGACGGACAGACGGACGGACATCGTTAAATCAACTTTGCTCCTCATAAGGACCCAGAATATAATATATACTTTATAGGGTCTTAGATTAATATTGTAGAAATTACAAACGGAATGACAAACGTATACATACCTTTTTCCACCTGTGGTGAAGGGTATAAAAACGATAAACATTGTTACCCTGCTAAAATTTAATGCAAATTTACTGTATTATTGTAAAATTTGAATTAAAGTTTAAAATTTTTAAGTGTTTTATTAAAATTAATTTCTTGAAACGTGCAAAAAAAGCAAGTTTGTTAATTCTGTGGCTTGGTGCTAAAAGGGCCAATGTCAATACTTTGCTGTTTTGGGTTAATCTTTTTATTATGTGTATTATCTTTTAAACTGTTTTGGGTTAATCTTTTAAACTGTTTTGGGTTAACTTAGACATCGGCTGATAGAGAAAAATAGACTAGCAATCGCTATACTTAAACAATAAAAATTTCTTGTGCACACATGATTTTGGATAGTGAAGACTACTACTCTTGCCGATTTGTTGTTCTTATTAAAGCAGTGTTGTTAAAACATTAGTGGGCTCAATGATGTCTAAAATCCAGTCTTGCAATTTTTGTTGCAGTAATCCTTGAGATGATAGGGGAGGGATACTCAGTTTCAAGTACTCTGCAATTCTGTTTTGTTTTGTAATTCTCACACTTATTAAGTTGGCTGTAGGTGTATTTGCATCTATATATAAAATATACATACAAAGGAGCAGAGGAAAGACAAGATGAAAATAAAAAAATTGCAAAACTAGAATTTAATAAACTGGACTTATGCAATTTAAAAGCAGAATTTTAAGAAATTTCAACAAAAAAATTGTTAGTCTAGCCGATGACTAATTCTGCCAACGTTTTCTTCTTGTGCACACACATAACAATGGATAGTTTGGACGGTGTGTAATTGAAAAAACTTTGTATGGTATCACTATTCCTTTAAGATAGTTTCTGATACTGTCAGAATCAAATGTAGTTGAATTCACCTTGATCTTTCAGTATTCTTATACATTTCAAATAAAAAAAATGGAACATCACAGAATTTACTATAAAGTTGATCTCACTTCCATGGCAAAATGCTGAAGTAGAGAAAGTATTTAGCCAAGTAAACATCGTTTAAACTTTAAAGTAATTTTATCAAAGAGGAAAATATTTTAACATAGCAATAAAATATTTATACCCACACCACAATAGTGGAGAGGGGACAATGCATTTGTACTGATAGTGAAGTATACCGATCCCCTCAGAGTCACTTTCTGAGTTAAATTAAAATTGTCCGTCCGTCCGGCTGGAAGGCTGTCTTGCTAGCTGGCTGTCCAAGTAAACCATGTTGCGCAAAGTACAAGTCGCAGTTTTGGAGATAATTTTATTTCGTGCATAGGTTCTTATGTGGTGTAGCGTATCATATAGTCGGGTTTGCCCGATTATACTTTCTTATTTGTTTTTTATTGTAGATTTGGGTAAATGTTGTCATGATTAGGATTTACGTTCAAAATATTTCAAAATAATAGTCACAAGTGATTCCTATGAGATGAACAATAAGTTATCGAATTTAATTTTTTTAAAGCCTAAGGTGCCTATTATGAACTAAATTCGATTTTCGACAGCAGTCGAATTAGCTGATCGAATGAATTTTCATTTGGTATTATGGCCCGCATTCGATAAAAATTTACTATTGTGATTTTGTTAATTCACAGTAGTACATATTCGATCAGCTGTCGCTTAAAATAAAAAATTTTTGTTTACAAATTAAAAAAAAAATTAAATTAAAGTTAAACGTGACTACGGCGGAATTATAATTGTTTTCAAATAATTTAGCTTCAGTGGGGTTTCATCCCACTTTTATACATGCTGAACTTTGCTGCGAATCATTTGGTCAAAAAAGAATTTTGTTCCAAAAGGGAAATGAGTGTTTCCAATTGCTGTTTACGACGTTGGACTTGCATAAAATGAACAAAACTGATACACTCAGTTTAGATGAGGGCTTTTACGACGTCGCTTTGTCGACGTCTCTTTTGGTTTGTTGGTGAGCGGTGTAGAAAAGAAAGAGGGGTTAACAAAATGTCTCGTTTTGTATTTTGCATGTCGTTTTTTACATTTCTCTTTTAACTTTTTCTGTTTACGTTTTATTCTTTTTCTTACTTTGAAGTGTGTGGTTGAAAATACAGTGAGACCTCGATTATCGATAATAGACGGGATCGGCAGAATTCTTGATTATTTATTTTTTTTGGTGTGTTTCTTATTTTATGTAAATATATAACGTTTTATTATGTAAACATGAGGAATAAAGTAAATTTGGTAGAACATGCTTCCACACCGTTAATATATTCTCTTTCTTTGTTTATTTAAATTTCTTTTGATTGTTCAAAATTTAACGAAAAAAAGATAATTTGTTTATAATTTCGGATAATAGAGGCAATTTAAATCAGTGCAAAAAAATGTTTGTTTTCCATTTTATTGAAGCTGCCGGTTAATCGAATGACGGGTAATCAAGGCCATACTGTAAATAAAAAAAAGACATGCAACCAAAAATCATCGTATGAACGCAAAGAGATTTTGGAAGTTGCTTTAAAAGGAAATCAAGACAAAACGACGTCGTAAAAGCCCTCATGTGAATTGAGTGATAAAGAATGGTATTTGGTAAATGAACACAAAAAAATTTACAAATAGTTAAATTTTCAACAAGTTTTTTACATTTATTTGAACCGTCGAAAGCAAATTTGTTTTCGTTGAAAAATTCGATGCACAACGAAATTTTCGATAGTGCTGCCAACTCATAATACCAAATTAACATTCGATATTCGATGTTCGATAGCCAGCGAAAATCGTTTATCGAATGAACCTCATAATAGGGGCCTAAATATTTAATTTACGTTTATTCTTATGTAACAAATATATAAATACATTGTTTTGTATAAATACAAATACAATTACGAATTATATTCTAACTTAATTAACCGAGCAATAATAACGTAGGCCTTCAGCCCATTGTTGTGAAACAGACCAGAGTCTCTGGTGTGAATCGAACCCGCAACCCTCGGACTAGTCCTAACTACCCTAGCGTGGAACCCTAATGAATTACACTGTGCTAGTTGCAAAATTAGACATGGGCACATGGCGTTTTAGCATATTTCGGGCACGCTGAACCCAATGGTGTCCACCGTTTTTTTAGGTTAGCTCTTGTTTTCGATATATACCGTTATTTCGAAAACTCAAAAACGGTTTAGTTTGTTGTAATAATTAAAAAAAACCGAAATTCCGCAATAAAATTGCCTTTAAGAAAAGTCAAACAAGAGCTTACCTAAAAAAACGGTAGGCACCATTGGATTCTGCGTACCCGAATTATGCTAAAACGCCATGTGCCCAGCTTGTCTAAAAAAGTGTCAATTTCGAGCACAGTGTTATTATTGTTTTGTTATTGTTTTTTTTTATATTTTTAGCCATTTTTTTTAGCTAATTTTTAGCCATTTTTGCTCACCAAGTTTTGGCAGCACCGATTTTCTGTAAACCTGAATCTAATAACAAAGTTTTCTTCTGGCGGGTCCATGATTGCCCCCTGGGTCCCAAATTGGGTATTTGCAACTTTATCTCTTAATGTGATGTAAGGTATCATTTGGTTGGGCTTGCCTGACTCTTCTTTCTAACTTTCTTCAATGTTTTTTTTTTTTGGATTCGTAGTATTCTACGTAAGAGTGTAATACACCTTTCATACTCAGCAAGTTAATTGCGAAAGTCACATGCCGAGTACAACAAAGTCTGTACCCAAGGCTTTTCCCCTTAACCCGACCTTAGCGCTGACATTTACAAAGTCAATTTTTTGCGCATGCTATTGAACACCTTTACTATTTTTTGTTTTTTTTTTTCTTTACTTCAATTTGGGATTTAAATTTTAATTGTGTTTTATTCATTTCTTAAACAAACATAGACAATTTTATTAATTGAAGTAAATAGACTTAAAAAACCGTAATCAAAATTTTGTAAGCAAAATACATACAGATGTGTACAAAATTACTTAAAAAGCCGAGATGATGCCATTTTGTATTCTCAGATTTCTGAAAGGCAAAATTTTAATTGTAAAATTGTAAAAATATAAAATTTTGCCAATTAAAACACAATTTATTAGGATGCGAACTTGCAACTATTTTATTTGTTACTAGCTGGCCCGGCAAACGTTGTTTTACCACACAACTTATTTCTTTCATTTGTAACAGTGTCTGCTAGCCAAATTTTAAAAAAAAATTATAGGCTATAGTTCTTTCCAGATGTTACACTATTTGCCCGGCCAATTTCAAGAAAAATAATTGATTGATTAGTTATTCAATGCCCTGTCCTCTTTCCGATGTTACAGTGTATGCATGCCAAATTTTAAGAAAACCGGTTGATTACTTAAGAAGATAGGGGGAGGGGTAGCTTTAGCCCCTCTTGCTCTATTTCACGCCCTAAATAATAAAAGGCTATATATATATATATATAGGCTATAGTTCTTTCCAACTGTAACACTATTTGCCTGCGAAATTTCAAAAACATCGCTTGATTAGTTACGAAGATATAGGGAGGGGGAGCTTTTAGCCCTCTTACCCTATTTCACACCCTATTCCCTATTCTTTTTCAGATGTTACATTGTCTTCATGCCAAATTTTAATAGTGCCCCGGTAGGCTAGCTAGTAGTGAGCTAGTCTATCAACCCCGGGGTCGCGGGTTCGATTCCCGCCAGAGACTCTGGTTTCTTTCCTACAGACAAGCGTCAAGCTTCGCGGGGATAAGCATAGGGAATTAAAAATAAAAAAAAATAAAATAAAAACCGGTTGATTAGTTTAAAAGATTGGGGAGTGGGAGCTTTTACCCCTATTGGAATATTCTGCGCCCTCTAGCGATATAAAATACAATCTACGACCTATTCTAAAACCTTACAAATACACATACAAAATTTCATAAAAATCGGTCAAGCCGTTTCGGAGGAGTTCAAAATGGAGGGCATGTTTCGGAATGAATGCAGTGTTCACTTTTTAATGCTTTTTTAATGTTTTTTGTAACTTGAAGTTTTGAGAAACAGGGCCCTGTACACTTTCATATCTGCCTATACATGTATGTATATTAGGGTAGGTCAATTTAGCAATCGATATTGTGCCATCAATTTCGATACCTTTTAGCATAAGGAAAAAACAGTTCAACTAAGACATATATTTTTTTCTCATGCCTACAGCTATCGAAAAATTGATGGCACAATATCAACAAATGTTTGTTCTTACAAATCGGCCCACCCTAATGTATGTGTATAGAATATGTAAAACCCAAAAAACGATGTTATAGTATGTTCACATTTGGCTTCTTAAACGCGTTTAAGCAGTTCGAACGTGATTAAGCTCTAATCACTTCAAAATCGAGATGATTACCCATACATTGAAGTGATTTGTTAATCACTTCAAATCGACATGATTACAACTAAATCACTTCATAAACCACATAGAATCCACTGAACATACCCTAATAATGTAGAATCGCTCGATTGTGTACAACCGGCCAAGATGTCTGCTTAATGTTTTTATTTTTTTTCCTTAAATAATTCATAAATTTTCACAATTTCATCATTAAATTGATTAAAATAATCTTCTGATAACTTTATAAAAGTGTTTTTATCCATTTTTAATACTTTAAAGAAATTTAAATTTGTTTGTTGTTTTTTTGTGTGCTTGTGTGTGTGTTTTTTCTTAATCATCTGTCATCTTAATCATCTCAAATGTAATGTGAACGGCTTTGATTAGCTAAATCAACATTTTGCTTAAACGCGTTTAAAACCCAAATGTGAACATACTATTAGCGACTAATTAACTTGAGAAATAATGAAAACTTCAAATCATACCTGATGAATTTTTTTAAAGTCTTGCAACTCGGTTTCTGCTAGACTACAGCAGCATTTTTGGCAATTTTATGTAGGTGCAATTCTGTGTGTCAAACCTTTAATTCCGCCGGGATTTTTTATCGCGATTTAAGATAAAGTTAGTGATAGATTTGACCCATTTTATCTCCCTTATTTAACGTGTTTTTAACGATTTAAAATTATTTCTTTCTATTTTGAGGGTGTGTGGGGCTACTACCTTGCCCTTAACACACAAACAGACAGGCTAAAGTTTTGGACTTAATCTATTTTACCTAACACTCCGTTCGAAATCTGCATATTCGCTTTGTGAGTGTCTATTCAAGTGAAATTTAAAACGAAATTGTATTCAAGTCAAATTATATTTAAAAATCAATAAATTTCCTGCTAAATATTTTTTTGTTTTTTTTTTTTTGCTTTTGTTTCTTGTTGGTTAATATTTTTTTGCAAGAATTTTTATGGATTTTATTAATTCGAATTGAAAGTAATTTTAAGCCCTTTTTTGCTGGCTCTTTTACAAAACGCCAAGTTTAAGCCTTAAATTGGGTTTATTTTTTTTTTTTTTTTAATTTTCGAATGAACAATTCAAATTCACTTACCTGTTTCTCAACCAACGGTCGCCTGTAGATAAATTCCTTTTTGGCTGAATACATTTCGGGCGGTATGCCTTTGAATGAATACCGCACAACACTGTCCTCATCTTCCGATATATACGAGGGAGATGTTGTGAAATTCTGGTGGATGTGACTGCTGCTACTGCTGCTAAAGTTGCTGATGGGTGTAGCGGGTAAAATGCTTGTGGTTGAATCTGTTTGGCCACACAAAAAATCTAAATTATGATCACAGGAGTGGCTACAATTACGCTGGGAACTGGACGTGTTACAAGAATACGCCGATAATGTGGCCGATGTATTTGATCGCAAAGTGGCAGTGGCACTAGTGGAAGGTAGTTGTAATTGTTGCGGATCTTGACAGTGACACTGGCAACAGCAAGAGGGCGACATTTCTATGGTATCCGCCGTTGATGTTGAAGAAGATGCCCTGGTATGGGTGCGCCCCAAAGGAGGGGCGGTTAATAAACTTTCTGCTTCGGGTACCAT
Organism: Pollenia angustigena; assembly: GCA_930367215.1. Classification (NCBI taxonomy): domain Eukaryota; kingdom Metazoa; phylum Arthropoda; class Insecta; order Diptera; family Polleniidae; genus Pollenia; species Pollenia angustigena. The sequence continues at coordinate 92,756,515 of OV884056.1, read as the reverse complement.
AATAAAGAAATTTTATTGGTTTTTATTATGAATCTTTTTTTTTTTGTTTTTTCTCTTTGCTTAAAGACACGTTTGTTGTTGTGCCAGTGTTGCGGAAAAAACTTTAACAGAAGGGTTGATTTTAAATTATTATTACTTTTGTTGTGGTACTTTTTTTGTTGTTACTTTTGTGTTTTTGTTTCTGCTTTTTTTTTTTTTTTTTTTTGGTTGGGTTAAAAACTTTAATTGTAAAATTATTTATTCTAAACTCGTCGCCGATTTGCCATTTGACGAGGGCATTGATTTGATAATGGATTTTGTGTGTGGTTTTAACTTTTTGGTTGAATTTTTTTTGTATTTTCTTAGTAACTTATTTGTTATTTTGGTAGTAATAATTTCCTTTTTTATTTATTTTGCATATTATTGTTAACAAATTATGCTCCAGCACCTTTTTGTTTTGTAAAAACGCAAAAAGATATTTTATGATTTTGATGATTAAAAATTATTCAAATAAAACTACATTTTATAGGAGTTCCGTAAATTCACATTCAAATCTCTTTTGAAATCATCTATCTTTAGTTTTAATGCTGGTAGGGCAATAAGGTGATTAATGGTTTTCGATTTGTTTTATTTTATTTTAAGCAGAAATATCTCATCTGGTTAAACGTTTTAAATCAGTTGTAAATATTTAACTAACCGGACCACAGTGCAACTATAAAAATTTGTTATTAATTAAACTTTAAATAAATTTTAATATAAAAAATTATCCATCTAATTTTGGAACATGATAGAAGAAAATAAAAATTTAATGTTTCTAAATTTTAAAAATAAAAGCAACTTAATTTCGAACTTTTTTGAACATTCGAACATTACAGAATTTATTTAAATTTTAAAATTTTTCTTTTAATAGTTTTGTAAAAATAAAAAAGTTGTTTTTATATTGTTCAAATTTTCGAGCAAAAAACTTTAAACTTCGAAATATTTAAAAAAATCTTAAATCTTTTTATTAGTTTTTTTAATTGACTCAATCCTAATTTCGAATTTTTCAAACAAGAAACTATATTTAGAGTTACTTTAATAGTTTTACAATTAAAAAAAATCTTTGTATATAAAAGAATTTTGGATAATATTAGAGTTTTCGAAAAAAAGTTGAAGGTTCGAAATTAAAAATAAATAAATTTTTTAGTATTAAAAGAAATCCAAATTAATTTAATTTTATTTTTACCATTAAAATAAAATCATCTTAGACGTTTTAGCTGGGATATGACTAATTTTTCGAATTTGTTTGCATATTTGAATTATAAAGGGAATACATTTTACAATTTACTTTACCCTTTAAAATAACCTAAAACTATTTAAAAATTCCAAAACTTAAATTTTTATATAAAAAGACTAAAACTCATATTAATTTCGAATTTCCGAATTTAAACACAAGTAAAAAAAAATTTAAGTAAGTTTTATATCTTTAACCTTTAAAATTTAGTCCATTTTTGACTATATTTTGTCAGAGAATTTAGAAAATAGATTTGAAAATTCGAATTTTCAAACATTTTTAAAATAGCTTGTACCTATTTCGATTAAATGTTTTTAAACAGAAAAACTTAAATTTTTTTTAATGACACAAAAGTTAATTTCGAATTTTCGAATATTGAAACAGATAACAAAAAATTAAGTATTTTAATAAGTGTACCATTAAAGTTTACCTAATTTTTGTCGCAACTTGGTCAAATTAACAAATTTATGAAATACATTTGAGAATTCGACTTTGTGAACAATTTTTAAAAGAGCTTGTAACTTTTTTAATAAAAGGTTTTAAAACAAAGAAAAATTCATTTTCGTTTTAATGACCAAAATATTAATTTCGAATATTCCAAACATTGTTAAAAAAGTTTGTTCTTATCTTAATAAAATGTTGATATAACAAGAAAATTTAAATTTCATTTTCAATGACCAAAATATTTATTTCGAATTTTCGAAAATAAAAGCAGATAACAAAATTGAAGAATTCTTTAATTTTAAACATTGCTATTAAGTAAATTTTTAAAAAATTTGTATGTTCGACTTTTCGAATATTGTTAAAAAAGCTTATACTTATTTTAATAAAATATTTTTATAAAAAGAAAAATAAAGTTTCGTTTTCAATGACCAAAATATTAATTTCGAATTTTCGAATATAAAATAAATTGAAAAATTTTACTTAAAATTTTGAAATGTTTGTCTAGATTAAGTCAAACTAACAAATTCAGAGAATTTAAGAAAAAAATTGGAAAATTCGACTTTTCGAACTGTGTTAAAAAGCTTGAACCTAAGTTCGGATAATTAAGGAAACAGATTTTGAAACTTTGACTTTTCGAACATTGTTAAAAGAGCTTGTACCTGTTTTATTAAAATGTTTTTAAGCAAAAAATAATTAATTCCCGTTTTATTAATCCATATATTAATTACGAATTTTTTTATATAAAAACATATGGCACTATTGAAGTATTTTTATAGCTTTAACCATTTATATTTAGTGAGTTTTTGTCTAAATTAGTCAAATTAACAAATTCAGAGAATATAAGAAACAGATTTGAAAATTCGACTTTTCGAACATTGTTTAAAAAGCTTGTACCTATTTTAATAAAATGTTGTAAAAATAGAAAAATTTGTTTTTGTTTTAATGACAAAAATATTTATTTCGAATTTTCGCATATGAAAATAGATTACGAAATAAATAATTTTGTGATTGTGATAAATTAAGAATTTAAATTTTGAAAACCAGCCAAATTTCATAAATAAAAATTTTCGAATTTTTACAAATTTTCGAAAAAATGTTATACCCTCTCCACTGTTGTGTGGATATAATTATCATTTCATTAGATTTGTGCTTTAAAACTTAATTATGGTAAAATTTTATATGATATTCACTTGAGCAATAATCACGAATTAATTATTTCGAACGTTCGAATTTACTATAAATATTAGTTATTTCTTTTCTCAAATGAAAAGCACTTTGCAAAAACCTCAACACTGCAAAGTAGAAAGAGGTCCGGAATTTATATTCTTTTTGTGTTTTAAATTTTAATTGTAGAAATTTAAAAATAAAAGTTCGAATTTTCGAACATAACAAAAAGCATAAAGATTTAAATAAACACATAAACATTTAAATGTTAATTTTATTAAATTAATCGGAAAACGTTAAGAAAAGTTTCTATTAAAAAGACTAGAAATTTTTTTATTAAAAACACTAGAAAATTTTCTACATAAAATGCTTAAAGCATCGTTTTTGGTTTCTTCAAAAAAAAAAAAAATATTGAAAAGTTTTTACAGTAACTTCGAATTTTGAAAATAAAAGATTTTAATTTATTAATTTTTTGCAAACTTTTTGAAGCAGTCGGAAACGTTTTATGATTTCTAATTGCGCAATGTGAAAGGGCTTAATTTCGAACATTTTAAATCCACCAATACGGGTTTGTAGTGTACAACCCCCTCCATTCTAATACTTTTATAAAATGCAATATGAATTACTTATTAGTCCATTTCTATTGGTCATCAAGTTTAACAATTTGTGACTGATAAAAATTCAAAAATGTCATCAATATCAATCAATCACTTCTGCTTGAATAAATCAAAACAAAATAAAAAATTAAAATCTAATTGACACCGACAAAACAAATCGATCATACATTGATTAATGAAGAATTATTTATTTAAAAAAAGTTTAAAGTAAAAAAAAGCTTTTAAGAAATTTCGAAATTATTTGAACATTTTCATCTCTTATTAATAACTGATAAATAAAATGGTCAAACATACTTTAAGCCAATTCAAATGTTTTTAAAATTAATTCAAATTCAATTCAATTTGTGTTAATCTTTAAGCCCTTCATTTCTCTTCATATTCCCCTTTAACCTTGTTTCACTTTTAATCTGATCTTCCAAATCAGCTGTCTTTTGGCTCAAAAAATTATTCTGGTTAATTTCTTGTTTAGCCAGGTCCGGTTATAAAATACTTTTAAGACAGACGTGTTAAGAATTTTTAATTATATCAATTTGAGGCATGAATACTTAATTTTATCTGTTTAAGAATGGAGGTGCCTTAAAAGTAATTTAAATTTTTTTATTTCTCTGCTACGTTACATTTCGGAATAATAATGTTGAAATACATAATTAAAGTTTTTACGCATTACGAAATATAAAAAAAAATATGAATACATTGTTGTAAAAATTTACATACAAATAAATCGCACCCTAAATATATATTAGAACGCTTTTTTAAATTTGTTATGCCGAAAATACCGACTCTGGAACAAAAACCTCAACTCCGACTCCACAGCCCTGCTTGTCATGATAATTAATTCTTAAGTTTTGTATTAACCCTACGTTTCCAGCCGATTGGCTGAAAGTACAAAAATTGTGTGAATGTTAGTGAAAAAGTGTGAGTTTAGTAAGTTTTTCGAACTTGCACTTGCATGTGGAAACGGGGATTAAGAACTAAACTTTTTGCCACTAGAATGTATGGTGCACTGTTAAACTCTTTTATTGACTTTTGTCATGATAACTATTATTTCTTGGACTGGTTTAACAAATCAATGCCTTAATTCTTGTTTAAAAGCTCTTTGGAAATGTAAATTTTTCATTTAAAAGGAATTTAATTATAGTTATAATTATGTATGTATATATGTATATAGATTAATATTTACCGTAAGGATAACTTGGTATTATTTAAATTTCGATAACAGTTCGGGAAGCTTCTCGGCAGCAGGAAGTTGGAAGGCATGAACATACACGGTCATGCAAAGATCATAGAGGCGCTGCGAAATATGGCCCCAGGAAATATGGCCCCAAAAAATAAATGAAAATTGACCCCAAATTTGGGGCTATTTTTCATAATGCAATATGACCCCATTTTTTTAATGAAAAATTACCCCAAAAAAATGAAAAATAACCCTAAAAATAAAATGAAATATGACCCTAAATTTGGGGGTATTCTTCATAATGAAAAATCACCTCAAAACTTATAATGAATTTTAACCCCAAAAAAGAACACAAAGAAAGTGACATTTAACATTTTCGGTGGAGTTCATATGACCAAAACTAAAAATCCCAAATTTAGAACCCCGATTTCAAAATCCGGATAATTATACAGTTTTGGTTTTAAAAATCGTACGATTGATAGCACGGTTGGGCTTTCGGCCATGCACAAGGATTTTTTTCTCTATGGTATAACGAACACTGGCTTTGCTTACTAAAGCCCTACGTTAAAGCCGTCCTTCGGCCGGGCGCAAGGATTTTTTTCTCTATGGTATAACGAACACTGGCTTCGCTAACTAAAGCTTCTCTGTATAGCCGGCCTTTGGCCGGGTGAAATGATTTTCTTCTCTTTGGTATAACGAACACTGGCTTCGCTCACTATGGTATAACGAACTCTTCTCGTAATAGCCGGCCTTCGGCTGGGCTCAAGGATTTCTTCCTCTATGGTATAACAAACACCGGCTTCGCTTACTAAAGCATCTCTGCATAACCGGCAAGGATTTTCTCTACTTTGGTATAAGAATTCTGGTTTTTTTATGTTATCCCTAGAAACTTTTACATAGAATTTTATAAAATTTGTGTAAAAATGTTTGGGGTGATTTTTCATTTCTTTAAACTTGCATTTTTTATTAGTAGATGAAAAATAGCCCCAAAGTAAAAATTGTGATTTTATTTGGGGCCATTTTTCATTCCTTGATATTGGGGTCATTTTTCATTCCACTTAAAATGCAAAAACACCCTAACGAAAAAATTAAAAATAACCCCAAAAAAAACAAAAAAATTGCGCCAAAATTGCGTGTTGTTGTGTCTCATGTAAAATTTTGGGGCCGTTTTTCATTTTCCTTTTGGGGCCATATTTCCTGGGGTCATTTTGCGCACCGCCGATCATAGATATGCAACCCTTATTTCGGAAAGGATAAACAGACTACATGACTTCCCAAATAGACTATGGAAAAACATTAATAGTGCTATTTCCCGAAAATCGGAATAGTAGGATTTATACCGATAGATCTAAAATGAGCTGTGATGTCGGCTCTGGTGTAACTTTATGACAAGAATATTCGAAGTCACTTAAATCACAATAAGACAACTATTATAATCGTTAGCCAGCGTATGTAAGAATTATCCAGACAGGCACATCTATCACACATTGGCTTAGTTTGGGTTCCTGCGCAAAAAGACTATGACGATAATAAACAGCTGGCAGACGAGCTAGCCAGAGCTGGCTGGTACCAATGGGAACTAAGAGAAGCGTAATTTTCAAACACTATCTTGATAAGGCTTACGAAAGGTGAATAAATTTGAAAACCTGCAGCGCTTCTTAGAAAACATGGCCCACATTAAAACGATATCTGCATCATCTGCATCAGATAATTTTCTGATTTAATAACTTTTGACATTAAAGAAATCTTTTTATTTATCTTTCACTTTTTGGTATCTTTCTGAGATTAAATTGCGGTATCAAATGGAGGTTATTACGTATCGTCTATTGGATCTTGAAAATGTTATCCTTTTGTAAAGATACTCAGGCTGCTCGCTATGGATAATTTTATGTAAAAATAGTAGACTACACGCAGAGAAAAAATATGGTTGGGCATGGTTACGGCAACAACACTATGTTTATTGTAACAATATATTGTTGTCGTACACAAATAATTGTTATTTTTATTTAAAATCTGCAATATTATAGTTACTGTAAACATATCAATGTTTATCGCAATTAGAAATTCGAGTATTGTTGACCGAAAAATAATTATTTTTCTAACAACTTAATTATGATAACTTTCCAAACATATTATATTTCTCACAACCACATCATGATATTTCATAGCCATAACATGATAACTTTCTATACATTTATCATATTATGTTAAAGATGCAATCAAACTATTTTTACTCTAATCATATTATGTTAGCGCCATTTGTAAAATAATTTTGAAGCAGTTGTGTCGTTTTTTTTTTTATTTGTGAGCGGTTAAACAATTAAAAGATAAAATTCCATAAAAAAAAAAGTTTAAAGAAATTAAAAAATTAAAATATTGGCGGAGTTCATTCAGTATTAGTGATTTAATAGTGCAAATGCAAAATATCATAGTTTTTTTTGTAAAATCCAACAACAAAACACACAGAGATTTCGTTATATTTTATAAAAGTGCTACGATATTTCTGTGGTTTTCATGGGCAACCGCGTATGTCTTAAAACAAATTGTTCAGGAAAGCCGAAAAACCATTCTAGATCAAACTATGCGCCAGGTATTGCACATTTTAAACTTTGTCATTACGTTAAAAAATCGGAGTTGATCCATCTTTTTTCAAAAAAATGTAAAGAGCGTTCAAAATTAGGCAATATGGCATCAACATCTTAAAATCGAAAAAATGGACACACGCGGTTGCCCATGAAAACCACAGATTTTTCATTTGCTCTTTTGCAAGTCTTATATTGAACTCCGCTATTTGATTAACATTAAGAAAAATTGTAAAAAGCCACAAAATAAAAAATCGATTCAAAAATAGTTAAATTTATTTTGCATTTTTATGACAGCTTTGAAAAGTGCTGTATCATAATATGATTGCTTCTAAATTTATTATGATTAACATGATGATAATATGATTACTTCTTAGCTTATTATGATTAACATGACAATAATATGATTAATTTCTTAGCTTATTATGATTAACAAGACCATAATTTGATTACTTCTTAACTTAGTATGATTAACAGAATAATAATATGATTAAGGGAAATATATTATGATGTAATAGTACGAGTATATTTAGTCATAATATGATTCAATAATAATCTTAATATGGTGACTACAATCATAATTTTTATCATAATATGTTGCACTTAGAATATGTTTACCACAACCATGTTTTTTCTTTGCGTGTAGAGCATTTTAGTACGTTATAAATTTGGTAAGAAAACGGTGAGATTCTACTTTATCTAGTAGTATCTTGCAACTATCGGGTGATTTTTTAGCTATTATCTTTTTGGCAAGACTGGTTTAAACAGCTGACGCACGTTTCGTGTTTTTTTTTCACTGTCAAACATCTTCAGTTTGGTCTATAATTTAACCATGAATCGTCTTACAGACGAACAACGCTTGCAAATTATTGAATGCGTGAATTGTCGATTTTGAAGTGAAGATCAGCCAGAAGCATTGCAAGAGCTACCAATGCATCCAGAAAAAGTCACAGTTTGGTCTGATGTAATGCAAGCAATTGTTTTAATGCAATTGTTAAAGTGAGACGACATGTCTTCGTTTTTTAACGACGTGCTTTCGTTTTTAAACGACTTCAAAACTAATCCCCTTGTGTAAACCATGGAATAGTTTTAAAACTTCTCCTAAGTAGTCCAAAGGTGAGTTATATGGTCTTCCCCTTGGACATCGTAATGTTAAATAGACCATGTTTTTTCAATACGTTTGGGTTACTTTTGGAGTAGTCGTGGTCCCTTGTGGGCTACTCTTTACACGCTTGTTTGGACCGGTCATATTATTTGCAGGGTAGAGCGAAACACGAATATTGTTGTCCGTGTGAACATGGTATAACATTCGTGATATTGTTGAATGTGAGCATAGCTTCTGTAATATATTTTATTAATGTGCGATACTCCCTACCGTTAGTTGGGAAGGGGGATATACTAAGTTTGTCATTACACGTGAAACTTTTTTAATATTCATCTCTGACCCCATAATGTATAAATATTCTGGGTCTTTGAGTAATTTTAAGTCGATTAAGCCATGGCCGTCTGTTTTTCTTTCTCACTGTCTGTCCGTCTGCGATACATTGAATTCACTCTTTCCCAAGATACCAAAGAGAAAAGTTACGAAAGAAAAAATTGTTTCCCTATGGCCCCGATCTGGGTTATATACTATCCGTCTTACAAATCTCATCCAAACTTATTTAGCGGTTTTCGCATGATTGAGCCAGAAACTAACAAACATCTAAACATCCAAACATTCAAACTTCACATTTATTATACATATTAGGAGTTATTAAGGTAAAGAATGTAGGTACAGGTTTTCAATTATATTTTGTTCGCAGAAAATACAATTTTGATAATAAATTATTTTGTATATTTACATCATACAAATTGCAATTTTACAATATTTTGGGTAACCTGTCCGTAAACACCTGGGTTCGAGCCCAGATTGAGTCAAGAATGAAAAATTATCAATAAATTTTAATTAATTTTCATGTTGTAAAACTCCTTTCTTCATAAAAATAATTTAATGAAAATTAAATTTAATGAACTTAAACCTAATTAAAAATATTAAAAATTTGGATTAAAAACCATAAATAGTTCAATAAAATAACCACAATACTAATAATTGTTAAAGCTAAGGCACGAGCTCTATGTTTGCATTTGTCCTTCAAGTTGTGCTGAAAAGGTCAACAAGAATAAGAAAGACAAAAAATGAAAAAACAAAAATATGTACTTTGAACTTCAAGAAGAATTCTTGACAAAAGTACGAAAAAACAGAAGTAAAGGAATAACATGTTAAAATGAATTAAAATAGATAATCATTCAAAGCAAATTTCGATCTACCAAAGGTTGAATACAATTTGGTTTAAGGATTGATGTTTGACTAATGACGTCAGCAGTCGTCGATGGCTGCGAGTGTTAAACGGCAAGACCTCTGAGGAGATTGAGTGGTTGCAATCGAAACATGTCAGGGTAACCTGTCCGTAAACACCTGGGTTCGAGCCCAGATTGAGTCAAGAATGAAAAATTATCAATAAATTTTAATTAATTTTCATGTTGTAAAATTCCTTTCTTCATAAAAATAATTTTATGAAAATTAAATTTAATGAACTTAAGCCTAATTAAAAATATTAAAAATTTGGATATTTTGGTCATTATACATTTGCAGATGAATTTGGAATTGATAATATTCCCTTGTAAGATTTTTAATATTTCAATGTCAGCAAGTTGGTATTATTATTGTAATATTTTTACTAATATCGGGTGATTTTTTTAGAGCTATAGGAAAGTTTAAAAAAACACATAAAATTCAGAAAAATTCATGAAATCTTTATTTGAATCGATAGTACGGTCCATATAATTAAATGTTTGAAGATTATTTCATGCAAATGTTGACCGTGACTGCGCCTCAAATGGTCCATCCGCTTAGTCCAATTTTGGCATACTCTTTCCAACATTTCGGCCGGTATCTTATGAATCAATGCTTCAATGTTGTCTTCTAACGCGTCAATTGAAGCTGACATGTGTGTATAGACATGAGCTTTAACATAGCCCCACACAAAATAGTCTAAAGGCGTTAAATCGCACGATCTAGGCGGCCAATTGACCGGTCCCGAACGTGAAATAAAATGTTCACCGAACTCGCCTCTCGCATGTGGCACCGTTTTGTTGAAACCACATGTCATGCAAGTTAAACTCTTGCATTTTGGGCAAAAAAAAGTTGGATATCATCTCACGTTGTTGAGTAACAGAGGACCAATTGCTGCGAACGGCGACGAATCGATAATTGATGGTCATCTTTAACACTGGCCGATACAGCTGCGATTTTTTCTTCACTTCGCACTCTACGTAAGCGTGTTGGTGGTTTAATGTCCAACAATGTAAATTTGGTGCTAAATTAAGTCACAATAGCGTGGGTCGATTAAACTGACCATAAAATGAAAGAAGTGCGCGATGAACTTTCTTAACAGAGCACGCATTTTGATAATAAAATTCTATAATTTGCAAGCGTTGTTCGTTTGTAAGACGATTCATGGTTAAATTATAGACCAAACTGAAGATGTTTGACAGTGAAAGAAAACACAAAACGTGCGTCAGCTGTTGAAACCAGTGTTGCCAAAAAGATAATAGCTAAAAAATCACCCATTAGTAGCACTTTACCATTAGTTTTTTCATTTATTACATTTTCTGTGCCAAATTTACTAAACCATTTGCAAGATTAACTTTTTAAAGTTTAAATTATGAGTTGCCATATGAAACTGGTAGAATTCCTTATGTTTACTTATGGCGATTTCTTTTCTGATACATATGTTGCATAAATGTTACATCCTCTACACAAAAGAGATAGAGCATGTAACATTTATGCAACATATTTCTCAGAAAAGAAATCGCCATTAATTAGCCATTGGTGTACCATTGGTTAAATATGCATATACTACCAAAAAAAAGTACCATTGCACCAATTTTGTTATCTTTTTTGTTTGCACTAAACACTGAATTCCGCTAATGTTTATCTCTTGCTTTAAGGATTATTTTTTTTTTTTAACAAAAGTATTGTTTTAAATTCAATTTATTTCCATTAACTTGTAACTTTTGCGAGCATATTTTACCAAATTTTGAGCATCTTTTGAAAAAAAAACTATTTTATACAATAACGATTAGAGTGAGTATGAGAAACGGAGAAGCGGCAGGGGCACTTCTTTTTTGCAAAAACATTGACATTAACTGCTAATTTATTTTAAAATTCAGCAACAATTTTTAGTTTTATAACTTAATTTTTAATATTTTAGGTATTAAAAAACAAAAACGTTTAAAGCTGCTGGTTTCAATGCTTTTAGATGGTATTTAAATAAAATTAAGAAAAAACTTAATTTAGTCAAGAAAACAGAGAAACAAAAACAAGACTTTATTGTGGAGTTTAAAATTAACTTATTTTTTAGAAATTGTTAAAGTTTTCTGGAAGGTCTTTTTAGAATTTGTGTTTTAATTCAATATTTCATTAATGAAAGTAAATAATTCAATCAAATAGATTTAGCAGACTGATCGACACGAGTTGTATTTTCTTTTCGAAATTAAACCCAAAAAACAAAAATAAATTTTTAAACTTATTAAAAAAAAAAAACCATCAAGTCATTCGATTTTTTATCTTCACAGAGACATGATTTTTTCAATTTTTTTCTTATTTTTTTTTTGGTTTTTCTTTTCTAAACAAATTCTTAAAGTATCAATTTTTTTTTCACTGAAATTTTTTACCAACATTTTACTTTCGAAGGTGAATGAATTAAAAACACGATTTTTATTTCACTTTTTTTATTAAAAATTGCTTCTTCTTTTATTTTAGTTATTTATTATTTTTAGTATTTATTAATAAATTTATTTATTTCCTTCATAAATTTTTGTTTCATCATTTTTTTAAAAACACAATTTTTTTTAATAAAACTTTTTTTACTTTTGTTTTAGTAAAATGAAACTTTTTTTGATCAAATTTTGCTCGTTTATTACAAATAATTAAATTTCTTTCGTATAAAATTTTATTTTGTAACAAATTATTTTGTTTTAGCTTTTTATTCGATTTAAAATAAATTTTTTGTGAATTTTTTTTTTTTTTTTTTTGTATTTTAGCGCGCTGTCGTTCGTTGCCTCGTACACACGCGTCCAATACTGCTCTATGGGTCTGGTCTGATGTCTGTCTTTTCGTCTTTATTATTATTATTTTTTTTTATTTTATTTTTTTTCTACTTGGCGGCTTTTAAAAATTTGGTGTAGTAGTAGAATAATTTTTTTTTTTTTATTTAATTTTATTTTACTGCTGCTGTTGTTGCTGCTTTAGTGAATTTTATGGTGCTCAGCAACAAACACTACTCTTAAAAAACAAATATACGATACAACAACTTTGACAGTGGTGGTGATTTGTGGAAGGGCAAGTTGAGCTTTTTGATGAGATAGAAAACATTGAGGTGTGTCTGAAAAGCTATAGGAAAGTTTAAAAAAAACACATAAAATTCAGAAAAATGTATGAAATCTTTATTTGAATCGATAGTACGGCCCATATAATTAAATGTTTGAAGATTATTTCATGCAAATGTTGACCGTGACTGCGCCTCAAATCCAATTTTGGCATACTCTTTCCAACATTTCGGCCGGTATCTCATGAATAAATGCTTCAATGTTGTCTTTAACATAGCCCCACAAAAAATAGTCTAAAGGCGTTAAATCGCACGATCTAGGCGGCCAATTGACCGGTCCCGAACGTGAAATAAAATGTTCACCGAACTCGCCTCTCAATAAGTCCATTGTTAAGCGTGCTGTGTGGCATGTGGCACCGTCTTGTTGAAACCACATGTCATGCAAGTCAAACTCTTGCATTTTGTGCAAAAAAAAAATTGAAATCATCTCATGGTAGCGCTCACCATTCACAGTTACGTTACGATTCGCATCAAATTTCAAGAAGTACGGTCCAATGATGCCACCATCCCATAAACCGCACCAAACTGTGGCTTTTTCTGGATGCATTGGTAGCTCTTGCAATGCTTCTGGCTGATCTTTACTCCAAAATCGACAATTCTGCTTATTAACGTACCCATTGAGCCAAAAATTAGCTTCATCGCTGAACACAAGAAGCGAGCGATAATCTTTCTTAACAGAGCACGCATTTTGATAATAAAATTCAATAATTTGCAAGCGTTGTTCGTTTGTAAGAAGATTCATGGTTAAATTATAAACCAAACTGAAGATGTTTGACAGTGAAACAAAACACGAAACGTGCGTCAGCTGTTTAAACCAGTGTTGCCAAAAAGATAATAGCTAAAAAATCACCCGATAGAAGAGGTTTGATGGAAAATGCACAAAACAAAGCAATGTTTAATGACGGCTTGGACTTAGACTTTATTGAAACTTTAAAAAAACCATGTATGTAAGAGCTTTTTTCGCCAAATGCCGCCTTCCTAACTCGTTTCTTATGACTGCTTTTGCGCCAAACCTCTACAATAAGCTTCATATTTTTATTTTAAATAGAAATTTGTCATAAAGCTAAATGAAACAACATATCGATTTTGTCCACCTTCAATATCAATTAAACCTTGTACTTTAAAACATTCAAAGTTTTTGTGCCAATTTTCTAATCTCTCGGTCACTTGATGTGGCCGCTATCGTGCCAAATGAAATTATGCTTTGTGATAGAAAAAATATAACTTCGATTTGATCGATTTTCAATACGAACTGATGTTGTACTATACAATGTCGATCGACAAGTTAAGCGAGCGGCAACAAGTAACTCATTATCGTTTTCAAAAGCGGCCCACTAACTATCGACTTGTCGGTCATCAGGTTTTGCGTTTCTAAAGTAATCCATTATTCATGGTGAAATGACTATATTGCCACATCAACTGTTCCACAAATTAAATCCTAGTTCGAAAATAAGGTTTGGCAAACCATGTAAGCTAAAGCCATTAAAATACAACTCTGTCTACTCTACTTGATTTGCTACAAATGACAACAAAGCAGTCTATTTTTATTTATTTTTCGTTTTTTTTTTTTTGGCTTGTCTTCATTGTTGTGAGTTCATTATAAGAAAGCACGCAGTTATTTGCAACGAGGTTAAGTCTGTTTTGTCTTACTCTGTGTGGGAATGTTGTATCACATGTATTTTCTGCATTCAATGTTTTGTCCCAGTAAGTCAAAAACATAGTTTTTCGGTTGTTTTGCTTGGTATGGGTTGTCTCATAAAAATTAATGTTATGTTGTCGTATTAGTCGAAAAAACTGTTTTGTCTTTTGTTGGTGTGGGTTGAGTCTTTACCCTGCAGATAACGAGAGTAGTCCATAAAGGAGTAGGAGTAATCAAAAACTACTCCAAATATATGGTTAAAAGGTGGTAGATTTAACATTACGATGTCCTAGGAGTGGACCATATAACCCAGTTTTGCATTACAATGGAATAGTTTTAAATCTACTCCATGTTCATGCATACTCCTAGTGGATTAGTTTTGAAACTACAAACTCTTTTTAACAATGACATGATCCATGCATGCATAACATTAGACCAGTCCAGGGAGTATTCCATTTGATCAAAATGGATCACGTAGTCCAATATCATCTGCAGGGTATTTCGCGAAAAATAATGACAGCATTTTGTTATTTTACATTTTTATTTCCAATATGACATTTTGTTAAAAATTTTATCATGCCGTACTGGTTCCTTTAACTCAACTCAAGATTTTTCCATTTTCACTTTTTGCAAGAAATCGATGTACAGTAGTCGTATCTACGCACTATAAAAGTCTTAAATCAATTAGTATTTTGACTAAAAAAAAAGAAGTAAGAAGGTATAGTCGGTCAAGCCCGACCATATGATACCCTACATCACAGTTTTTAAATATGGATTTATCTATGTTTATAAACTTCATGAAAATCGGTTTGAAAGTTTGTGAGAGGCAGAAATTGCCCCCTGCCTCCCCTTGTGGTCCTATTTTTTAAAAACTGTATAGCTAATGTGGACCTATAGATATGTATCTATCTATGTTTTGAGTTTCATTAAAATCGGATTGAGAGGCAGATTTTTTAAAAACTGCATCCCTTTTGTGTCCATAAAGATATGGTTCTATGTATGTTTAAAATTTCATTAAAATCGGTTTGATAGTTTCTGAGAGGAAGAAATTTCCCCCTATCTTCCCTCGTGGTCCTACGATTCGGCACATTTTCAATAGGCTTGGTCCTTGTCCCAATAAGAACCTGTGACCCAAATTTTATCAAATTATCTCCAAAATTGCGACATGGTCAGCCAGCCGGACGGACACCGTTAGTTCGACTCAGAAAGATATTCTGAGTAGATCGGTATACTTTAAGGTGGGTCTAGGACCACTATTTTAAGGCGTTACACACATCAGCACAAATGCATAATACCCTCTCCACTATTGTGGTGTGGGTATAAAAATATAATATAATTGTATCCGCTTTTGTAGTATAAGAGTGCTCATGTCTTATTGACAAGATTGCTACTTTATAGGCGAGAGGACGAGGGGAAAAGAAGCGAGTACACGAGTGCATGTACTGTCTTTACGTTTTGCTTTCTTATTCGTTGTTTAATTTTGTTTTTGTTTTCAATTTCAAATAAAACAAAATTATAAAGATGTCGTCAACATGACATGATTCATTTGAACGCCAATTCATGTTCAAAGAAGAAAAAGGAAGAATCTTGTCAATAAGACAAGAGCCGTATGAACTCAGACTTACTGAAAATTTATCAATTTGGAGTTACCCCCTTTAGAGGAACCAGTGCGATATGATATGTTGTCGGAATATTTACAACACTTTGTTATCATATTAATACCATCGGTTGAGAATTTTTAAACGTATTTGTTTCGCTCTGTGTAGATTTTAACATTAAATATATACATATATATACAGTGAGCCAAAAAAAAACTTGTACACTTGTTAAATTAAAATAAAAGAAAACACAGAGATTAAAGAAAAACCATATTATAACTTTTATTTTACATTAATTAAATTTTAAGATCTATATTTTAATTTAAATAAAACTTCTTTTTCATTTTGTATATTTAAACGTTAAAAAAAAACAACAAAAACATAAATTTGCTAAAACTCATAAACAAAAAAAAAGTTGTACAGGACAAAAAACTTAACGTAACTTTAAAAAAGATTAAAATATTTAGGTTTCCATTATTTTGTATGGTGTCCTTTATCTTCTCTTACAGAAAGAAGTCTTCTTGGCATCGAATGGTGTATATTTTTTGTAACTTCTTGGGGAATAGAACTCCAGATATCTTTGAGAGCGTTTTTTAAGGATTATTTTCCAGATACATATGTGGTAATTTTGTTTTCATATCAGCCCACAAATGCTCAATTGGATTAAAATCCGGGCTCTGGGGAGGATGAGGCAAAACCTTTTTTGTTTTATAAAGCAACCAATCCCTTACGATAACGGCCGAATGCTTTGGTTCATTATCTTGCATGAAAACAAAATCATTCCCTAAACCCATTTTTGGGCGGATTATGGCAAATTATTTTTCAGGATATTTAAATAATCTATTTTATTCATGATTCCCTCGATACACACAAGGTTACCTACTCCATTAGCACTCATACACTTCCAAACCATAATATTGCCGCCACCGTGCTTAACAGTATAAACAATATTTCGTGGATTAAGTGCTTCCTTTATACATATTTGCACGCAGAGAAAAAATATGGTTGGGCATGGTTACGGCAACAACACTATGTTTAATGTAACAATAATTGCTATTTTTATTTAATATCAACAATATTATAGATACTGTAAACATATCAATGTTTATCGCAATTATGAATTTGAGTATTGTTGACCGAAAAATAATTATTTTTTTAACAACTAAATTATGATAACTTTCTAAGCATATTATATTTCTCACAACCATATCATGATATTTAATAGCCATAACATGATAACTTTCTATACTTTTATCATATTATGTTCAAGATGCAATCAAACTATTTTTACTCTAATCATATTATGTTAGCGCCATTTGTAAAATAATTTTGAAGCAGATAAAATTCCATAAAAAATAAGTTTAAAGAAATTAAAAACTTAAAATATTAGCGGAGTTCATTCAACTATTAGTGATGTAATAGTGCAAATGCAAAATATCATAGTTTTTTTGTAAAATCCAACAACAAAACACACAGAGATTTCGTTATATTTTATAAAAGTGCTACGATATTTCTGTGGTTTTCATGGGCAACCGCGTATGTCTAAAAACAAATTTTTCAGGAAAGCAGAAAACCCATTCTAGATCAAACTATGGGCGAGGTATTGCACATTTTAAACTTTGTCATTACGTTAAAAAATCGGAATTGATCCAACTTTTTTCAAAAAAATGTAAAGAGCGTTCAAAATTAGGCAATATGGCATCAACATCTTAAAATCGAAAAAAAACGGACACACGCGGTTGCCAATGAAAACCACAGATTTTTCATTTGCTCTTTTGCAAGCCTTATTTTGAACTCCGCTATTTGATTAACATTAAGAAAAATTGTAAAAAGCCACAAAATAAAAAATCGATGCAAAAATATTTTAGTTTATTTTGTATTTTTATGACAGCTATGAAAGGTGCTGTATCATAATATGATTGCTTCTAAATTTATTATGGTTAACATGATGATAATATGATTACTTCTTAACTTATTATGATTAACATGACAATACAATGATTAATTTCTTAGCCTATTATGATTAACATGACAATAATTTGATTACTTATTAACTTAGTATGATTAACAGAATAATAATATGATTAAGGAAAAAATATAATGATGACATATTACGAGTATATTTAGTCATAATATGATTCAATAATAATCTTAATATGGTGACTACAATCATAATTCTTATTATAATATGTTGCTCTTAGAATATGTTTACCACAACCATGTTTTTTCTATGCGTGTGGAAGTGATGGACGTAAATCTGTCTGCACTTGGATTCGTAGATTATGTGCTTCCCCTTTCTTATAGTTTACTCTCTGTGTTTTTGTTTTTAATTTAACAAGTGTACAAGTTTTTTTTTTCTCACTGTATATATACATGTGTATATATGTGTAAAATCATCAAAACTAACCACATAGTTTCCTTTAGCTGTGGACTTTAAAATAAGTTCTTATTTGTTTTCATATGAAGTAATTTATTTGATCTAATGAAAATCTACTTAAAGTAATTTCCCAATAAAAAATGTTATCATTTTGCGAAGCTCTAATGGTGCATTTATAAAAATAAGCGCTTAATTATGCGCTACGCAATAAGACATACAGAGTTGCAGTAAAGTAAGTGAAGGAACTCTTAATTTGCTACGCCATTGCCTTACTACGAAGCATGTTTGTAAGAGAAATACTAAAAAATAACTGAGAAAAGAACAATCAGTGTGTAAGGCTGAACGCTACCTTCACCAGTTTTTATATGCGTTGAATAAAGCGCATTTTGTGTCAAAAATGTATTGCTTCAAAGTGGGAACTCTCCATATAAAATTCATGCCTACCTTAAGCGAGATAGTAAGCAAAACTCTTTAATTTCTTCCTTACAAACCTGCTTCGTTTGAAGCTCAATTTTTTCTATTTTAATATATTTCTTATGCAAACTTAGTATATGGCATTTCAGAGGGGCGTTAAAACTTTTAGACATACGGGGTTTAAGTGAAATCAGATATCGATATTCACTTACTTTGGAGCATACTAATTGTGTGATAAATTTTATTAGTGAAAATTTAAGCAATTTTTTCAGTATTTTCTTATATTAAATAATTTTCCTGCATTTTTTTTTTTTAAATCCTCCACTAATTTAATAACACCCACTGTCTTAAAAACTCAAAAAATACTATAAAAAAAGCTAAACTAACAACAACACTAGCAACAAAAACAGAAACATTGTATCTCAACCGGCAAAACGCGTAGCAATACAACTACACAATCCAAATCAAATGACAACCAGATTGTTGTTTTTTTTTTTTGTTAACAATTAACTACAAAAAAACACTCTTTTTTAGACAACATGCAAAAAATTAACCCACACAGACACGAACTCTATGCTCCCAAACACATACACACGCACACGCTTTGTCTCTTTTTAAAATTTTGTCTAAAAAAGCATAAAAACCGATGTGCTCCACTGTACATAGATCAGTCCATTTTAGTATTTAACTTAAAAATTTTGTTGACTCTCACTCTCAATTTCTAAGCTCAACTTTAAATAAAATCAGACTGTTCACTGGCTGGTTCGTTTATTTATTTTTTCTTTTAAATCTTGACTTAAATCAAAGACTGACTATTTTTGCTTAAACACGTACTCACTTACTTTACACTCACGAACACTGTTACAAAAAAATATCAAACTGCCGGACACACAGACTCAAGATTTTTTAGCCAAGATCATCATGCTTCATGGCTTGTAACACGTGAGCTTGTAGAAATAACACAAATGTTGTTCGAATAAAAGCTCTAATTTCCAAAAACAACAAGTAGAGAGTGAATTAGTAGATGCAGTAGTTTGTGTTATTAGGTTTCAGGGTTGGAAAAGTGGGTATTTAAAAGGTCTTAAAAGTTTTAAAAGTTTTAAGGTCTTAAAAGATAATGATCCATATTATTGCAAGCAGAACTTGCAGAATCATTTGAAGCATTAAGATTTATAAGGAATTAATAGTTATTGTTAAGCAGCTTAGGCACAAGCTCTATGTTAACATTCGTCCTTCAAGTTGTGCTGGAAAGTCAACGAAAAAAAGAAAGACAAAAAAGAAAAGACAGAAAAAATATACTTTGTATGAAAAAACAGAAGTAAGAAAGAACAGGTAAATCAATTAAAATAGATAATTATTCACATCAACAAAAATTGACCCATCAAGTGGAATAGCATTTGGTTCAAAGATTGATATTTGGCTATCGACTGTCAGCCGTCGTTAATGGCGATGAGCATCAAAAAATGACACACTCCTCTAAAAAGTTTGTGTGGTTACAATCGATCAGTCAAGAATGAAAAATTATCAATTAATTTTAATTCCTTTCATGTTGTGAAAACTCCTTTCTTCATCTATATATAAATCGGCTAAGGCAAAACAGTTAATAACACTTTCCTCCTCTGTATGTCAACCGATTTGAACAAAATATATACTCAAAATATATATTTTATTAAAATCTGTTCAATAATTTCAGAGTTATAAGCGTTTAAATTTGCTACTAACACATATGCAGAACACATAACTGGGTAATTCCATGTCAAAACGACCAAGAGTGGGACACGACCCCTTTCGTTTTTAACGAAATTTGTTGTGAAGGTTCCTTTTATCTTATAAAGAACATATACGAACGAACAAAATGTTGATATTTTTTTTTTTTTAAAGTTATGTCATATTCAAAATGTCATAATTTCGCTGAATTAGCCGAATGTGTTGAGCTTATTTCTTCAATATCTCGAAAACTACTTGACATACGAAGATGATTTTAATGTCATTTTAAAAATACTCTTATGTATGACCAACTCTATTATTTATTGCCGAATTTCGGTTTTTTTATTAATTTCAATAAACTTAACCGTTTTTAAGTTACGCGAATATATGCTGTGCAACCTCTTACATTTTCGAAATAACGGAATATCTTTTTCGTTCATATATGTTCGTTATAAGATAAAAAGAACCTTCACACCAAATTTCATTAAAATCGAAATGGGTCGTGTCCCACTCTTTGTCGTTTTGACATGGAATTACCCAAATAAAAAATTTGTTTTTTTACAATTATCAAATAATAAAAATTAGGGTGGTAGTTTAGACATTTTTCAGAAACCGAGTTTCGAATATTTCGACTATATAAATTTTATGTATAAATCGGCACAGGCAAAACAATTAAGAACGCTTTCTCCCTTTGTTAGTCAACCGAACCTCTATGGGAACATAAAAGTATCAAAAAGAGGAAATACGGGAAATTAAATTTCTTGCTTTTACTTTTCCGTGCTGCATTTAGGGCTGCCAGATAAATTCGTGAGGAAATCGTCAATTTCCTGAGAAAAAATAAAAAAATCGTCTTTCTCGTTTCGAAAAATCGTCAAAAAAATCGGACAATTTAAAATTTAGTTTTTTTTAACAATTTTTGTTTGATTTTTATAAAAAAAAAAAAACATTCATACAAACACATAATTACTTTACACCCAGCTAGCATTTTCAATCGTGTAAGAGCTACTAGAAGTCTCATGAAGAGCTTCTTTGATCGGCGATGACAGCATTTTCTAATCCTAGAAGATTCCACACACGGGAAAAACTGTAACACGAGTAAAATTCTTCCATAGCACAGCGCAAGACGCTATGTGGAAATCAATCGTTGTGGAAATCGTTTTAGACGTGGATAAAGATAATATAACGAGACTTTTATGTCAAGAATCGAATAAGACTCATGTAGATGTTCTCTTACAACTCGTGAAATGCTCGCCGTATAACTGTTGATTATGGTTGGACAAAAGATAAACAAAGTGTAACATTGTTGTTTTTAAATAGAGCGGCCTGAACGCTTTGCAACTGGAAGACCCGATTTTGACAGCTCGTTGAAAAGTGAAGTTTGGCACTATTGTTAACTAATAATGGCAATTAGCAATTTTTTTTTTTTTGTCAAACTATCGTTTTTATCTCTATTTTTATTAAGATTTTTTTGTGGGTTTTATTTAACAAGAAAGCTTTTACTACTACATATCAGCGTAAAATCTAAGCTAAAGAAAACGTTCCGCCTCCCGCTCTTGTTAAGGAAAGGCACATTCCAAGATTAAATAACAACGAAATTGTCAGAAAGACTTTGGAGACTGAAAAAATCGTCACTTTTTTTAAAAAAATCAGCAAATCGACACTTTGCTAATTTCGGAACAAAAAATAGTCAAAATGACGATAAATCGTCAAATCTGGCAGCCCTGGCTGCATGTGATAAACCTATAAGATGAAAAATGTTGGTACTTTATTTTCATCTGGAACTTTTTAAATTTTCTTTTATATTCGACATATAAAGCTATAATTATACATTAAAATGGGTGAATAAGAACATGTAAGGGGAGCGTTTTGGTACTTTTTCGTTCAACATATGGTACTTTGATTAATTTTCGTTAATATTAGACATAGAAACATAAAATTAAACATGCAATGTCCTGAGTGGATGACAATCTAAAAGGAGACTTTTTGATACTTTTTTGTTTTTCAATTGATATTTTTCATACTGAAGCGGAGGTTAGTCCCTCGCCAAATCGATCCAATAAGACGGAAAAAATAAATGCTCGAAAAATGTAAATTTATATATACTTAATTATATGTGCTATGTTTCCTTCATATGAACATACAAATGTATGGTCGAATTTTGACCATTAGGCGAACACTAGTAAAAATAATTTAATTAAAATTAAATTTGATGAACTTTAAATAAAAATTTGGATTCAGAAGCAAAAAGTTTAATTAACATGATTTTATATGCCGCAATTGCTGCTTTGGAGGAACAAAGAAAAGAGTTTTCCGCGGATTGTGGTTTAAATCGAGACTTTAACGCGGAAGCTGTATTGAAAACAAATCATTTATTTAATAAACGAAATAGGACTAGAATTGCCTAACAGAGTATTTTTCTTTATGCCAATGATCGCCCTGATGTTACTTAAGGCTAGATTACACTATTATATGTACTTTGTATTAATACATGCCAAAAACTCAAGTAATATGACAAAGTGTGATAGTGGAAATGCAATGTGTCACGAAAATAGTATAATGAAAAAAGTTTGACAGCTCATGCGACTTCATCGTTTTTTAAAAAAATTTCTTAAACAATAATAAGGGTATTCATTTCAATTGTTTTTTGGTTGGAAAAATGGAAAAAAGAAAAATTACACTCTTATTGACGTGAACGGGTTTTTTTTTACAAACTGTCAAAAAAAATCTGTCAAATAATTCGTGGAAGTAATTGATATTTTTCAAGATGCCAAACAAAAGTTTTAAAAGTGAATTAATTGATTATTAAATTTAAAACAAAGTGATTGGTGTTATTTTCATCATAATATTCGACTCAAAAATTCACTCAAATTGGCGATTACCTGCCAAAAAGTCGAGTATTTTATTAACTTCAGCTTCTGTCAATTTTTTTGAACCCATTTCTTTTTTTTTATTCTTTTTTAATAACTTTTTTCATTGAACACATATTTAATATGAATTTTTATTTTTGAAAGATTAAATAAAAAAGAAGTTATCTTTGAAATGTTGTAACTGTAAAAAATAATTTTTAAAATCAGAGTTGTACAATTCAAGAGTTTATAAAAAGAGATGCAATTTTTCGTACTTTGTATTAAAAATTAGCAATTTTTTATGAATGCCAACATCATTTCGTTTGACGTTTAATGGGGAAAATTACATCTTTTTATCCTGACTTTTTTACACTTGGTTATAGTCTGATAAAAATGTAACTTTTGGTGGAATTTTTTTTCTTGTGGTTGTTGTAACAAAAATTACATTTTTACACTTTTCCATTTTTCCAACAAATAAAAAAACTGAAATGAATACCCTTAATACTTTTCAATGGATCAGGGTTGCATTTTATTTCATGTGTGAGTGTTTATACTTTGTGGGATGGTGTGAACACAAACTGTCATGTTAAATTAGATTTTTTGACAGTCGCAACAAAACTCACTAGATTTCTATCTCACAAAGTAATTTAGAAAACGTAAGACTTGTGAGATAGTGTAATCTAGCCTTTAACCAGTAAAAATTATTCCATCGGATAAGACACTAAGAGCTTTGTATTCTCATATTACATCTATTTTTTTGATGCCGATTTTGTAGTCAGTAGTTGGAAAGTTTACGATTGCCCCTTTTTTTTAGCCCATACCCTGCTTTGTCTGACCACCATCAGTTTTGATCGATGCAAACCACCATAGAAGAAGACGCTTTATTTTAATTGGACGTTTTGAAAATTTGGCTTGATATATTTTTAGCCTTAAAATATGGTTACTTTTATTGATGCAGAATCCATCTATTGGCAAAAAGACTGAAGTGGGGAACGGAATAGTTGCTATAGTACAACGTTACGAATAGCGCTGTAAGCTGCCAAAAGTTAAAAACGGCAGCTTCAAAGTAGTGTCAACAGAATATGTAGTTGTAGTAGTCGTTGAAGTTGATGTACGAAATTCGAAATTTTGTGCACTACAGAGCAATTGTAAGCTTCACCTACTACTACTACTACTACTTTATTCTGTTCCAGGCTTGAAAATTTCATGTTAAAATGTATAGAGAAGTTTCTTATTTAATTACCAATTTGCTAAATTTTCTCATATATAATTACAAATTTTCAGTACTCCCAGCTCTGTATCTTCAAAGAGATACAAGTTATAAGCTTGACTTTTTCAACTCGTTCAAAATAAAACAATCGATCGATTTACTCTTCGTCTTAAATAGTTTTTCTTCACTCTCTGAAATAATCTCAACTCTCTGATAGAGTATGAATAGAGTAAATATGTAAGTATTATGAAATATGATCATTCTGATTTTGGATTTTTTACTTTCCGGTACCAAAAATTTACGCTGTTGATTTCCTTCTACCAACCCAACAAATTCTATTTTGGTAACAAATATTTTTTCTTTTTTGTTGTGTTTTAAGGGAACTTTGTTTGATTTTATTATCTCTAATTGTGTGTATTTAAGTGTTTTTTATATTTTTTTTCTGCTTGTTATTTAATTATTTTATGTCATAATAGACGTCACAATACATGTTAGAATTACGATGACTATTCAACGTTTTTTTTTTTAACTCTGGCACTCATTAAAGAAGCCTGAGAAGGAGAAAAGTAATTAAACTCTTAACTAACTGAAAAGTAACGAAACAGATCTGAACTGAACTGAACTGATAACTACAAAGTTGTGTGTGATAAACAGCATTTGAAGCGTAAGTTTGTGACGATGATAATGATGATCTTGCCGTTCTAAATTGTACACATACATATGGGCATTTCCACCGTCAAAAGTCTTCTTTATGTAACGTGACGCCAGCAAGCAAATAAGCTTGTATTGTAGTCCCATGTTGTTCAAATATTTACCAATTTTGTTACCAAAAAAAAAAAAAGCAAATAATACATAACTTTTTGAGAAACAATTTAAATTGCTGGAAAAAAGTAGACTTTTACTGCGGAAATGCCCATATAAAACATGGTGTATATTTATTCAGAAAGTGTTACGAAATTTAGATAATTTCTTTCTTTTTATCTTGTTTAAATTTCTTATCAGATCACCGGCCGGCCTACAGCAACACAATCACCCAACTTGCTTCATTTTTATAAAACAAACGCAAACTCATACAGAAAATTTAAAAAAAAAAAAAACCGTGCTAATGTTGCAGTGCGTGCTGATATATCTCAAACTTTGTTTTATATAAAAAAAAATTAATTTATCTGTCGTTAGCAATCTAAAGAACAGCAGTGAAAATAATCATGAGATTTCGTAGAATGAAAAGGCGTCATAAGTGAAATGAAATCAAATAGCACTATGCGAGAAAATTCGGCGATAAGGAAACTAACAAGACAACTGGCTTTAAGGAATTCTTATAAAAATATCAAAAAAGGGGGTATTTATGAAAAAATTCAAAGGCACCAAAATAAACTTCTTCCAACAATCACAGTCGCTCCCTGGTATATTACAAACTAGGGATTGCTGTTCGGTTATAACCGAAACCGAAACCGCGGTTTTAAATGCCTAAAAACCGAAACCGAAAACCGACAAAAAAAACCTCGGTTTTAGCTTTTACTTTAACAATGTATTTATGCTTGAAGAAATTGCAAATTAAACCACATACTCGTACTTCATATACAAAAACTTTATACATAACAGCCTTCAACAATGATTAGGTATTTCAAAATTCTTAAAATTCAAAATAAGTACTAAGAAGAACAAATGTTATCTTTATAACTCTTAAGTACACACCTTATTTGTGAGGCATAAACTGCCACCTGGGCCACTTGAATTTTGTATGGAGTTTCTTGTGGCTATAGAAAAAACTCACACTAACGAACCCCTGGGCAAGGCTGGGACTACTTTTATATGTATGGAGTTTTACATTATGGAGTTTTTCGAAAAAACAGAAAAGAAAGAATTCTAATGTGTTGTGTATGCTTTTTTAAACGTATCATTTTGATTTTATTTACTGCAGTACATATATTATAGGGAAGGGCCTGACCAGGCCCAGGTGGATACAATATGCACAAAATTTTCATTTGGCCAATTGCGGAATTGAGGAATACATGAAATTTTGTTCTTATATACTTAATAATTATATAAAAAAAAACTGGAAAAGTCAAAAAATGCCTGGCCAGGCCCAGGTATACACTTAACGGCGAATAAAAGTACCTGAATTGAAACAAATTAAAAAATTGTATTACATGTATATATGTTTATGTATGAATTTACCTTTGATATTTTCAAAACCGAAAACCGAACCGAAGCCGACAGGTTTTAATCATTTTAAAACCGAAACCGCGGTTGCACATTTTAACGGTTTTTAACAAACTCTATTACAAATTCAAACATCCATAATGATCTCAATGTGCCATTAGTAAAAACTATGATTACAAAATATGCATTAAAATAATTAAAAAGAATTGATAAGATTTTATTAATTATGGTTGAGTAGAAAAAAATTAAAGTTTTGATGCACTTGGTCGTTCCAACGGAGAACGACCCCTTCCCCCCCATGGATTGTTCCTTGTATGCCTTTCGGGCCGGAGCATTATTTACCATTCGCCAAGTGTATCCAAGCCAATGGAGTCGTTGTAATTTAATGCGCTTAACTATATCTGCAAAGACAAGTATCTCGTACAGCTCCAAGTTTATTCGCCATCCGTCTTGCTCTCGAACACTGCGAGCGATGTCTTATCTGATCTTTTCACTGTCCATGTTTTGGCAAAATGTAGAAGGAGGTGCAGGACGACCGATTTGCAGAGTGTTATTGTTGTTCATCGAGAGAAGGCGTTATTTCTTAACTGCTTATCGAGCCCAAAGTAGCATCCAAGCCGACATCGTTGTTTTGACTAACACTCGCACCTAAGCAGACGAAGTCTTTTACAACTTCAAAGCTATAATTTTCGATCGGTTTACGTTGTTCGAGACGCTGAGATGTTCTACCACTGGAAATAAAATTCGTCATCTTGTTCTCGTACTCCAAGATGCCCATGATCTTTGACTGCTTTTCGAGTTTTGCAGAAGCTCCACTAAATGCTCGTGTGTTGCGATCAATGATGTCAATATTGTCAGCATAAGCCAGCAGCATGACACTTTGTTGTAAATAATGCAAAATCTTCTCCATTAGTAGTGTGAAAAAGTCACATGATAATGCAACGCCTTACCTAAAACCCCGGTTGGTACAAAAAGATTTGGAGAGGTTTATTCTTAGCTTAGTCATTGCAGCGTAAAATTTTTCCCTCATCGGGCTATCGAACGCCCGAATAGATGATGAGTGTCGATTTATTTTTCTTGGGTCTTTTCCAGGAGTTGACGTTATGTGAACATCTGATCCCTGTTTCTCAAAACTACAAGTAGATTTGTAACTTGTAGTTTTGAGAAACAGGGCCCTGGTCTAAGGTGGACTTGAGATACTGATATTTTTCTATAAGGGGGTTGTTGTACCGCTTAAGACATTCGCATATAACGGTTGAGAGTATCTTGAATCCAACGGAATAGAGGCTTATACCCCCACAGTTGGTGCAAATCGTACACTCATAAAATTATTACAGTAACTGATTGTAGGTTATTAAATTCGTTTTCGGTACTGTTAAAATTGAATAAAAATATAGTTATTTTACGAATAAATTTATTTTTCAACATTTATGTTTGTTATTAAAAAAACAAACTACCAAAAAATAATGTTTTCCGTATTTTTTTTTTGTTAATTTGTTTGATTTTTATCGGTTAAAATATATTTTTTAAAAGTAAAAACTATTCAATTTTAACGAATATGATGTTCAATAAATAAAAAACTTAGAAATTACTGAAAAAATCATTTGTTTTAAATGAAATGTAAATGATCCGTTTTTTAAATGAATTTTAATTTGTTTCAAATGAATTTTCGTTTGAATTTAACTACATAATATTTTGAGTGTAGGGTCTCCGTTCTTGTATATATGGCAGAGCATACTGAAATTTCAATCATTAGGATTGCTTTTTTCTGACCATATTTTGCAAAAGATTGGTGCATGTATCTTCCAAATTCTTCGCCATCGGTTTTAAATAGCTCTGCTGGAAGGCCAGTGGCGCCTGCGGGTTTGTTTTTTAAACGGGCTACAGCTTTTTTAACATTCATAAATATATTCGGTCTTCGATATGTAGGTAACTTCGCCATTGATTAGCATTTCAGGCGCATGATCTGCAATCTCGGAATTATTATCGTCATCACCTGTAAGATGCTTGGAGAAATGCTTCTTGCACAACCAAAATGTGCCTTGCGCTTCGGCTATCAGATTGCCATCGCTGTACCTACAGGATGATTCACCATATTTAAATCTTTCCATTTGACGCTTGATATTTTGAAATAATTTCCGGGCTTTATTTGTATCATAGTGCATCAGAAACTCTCACTCCTTTAATAAAGGAGCCAAATGAGTTGTCTTAATTTTTAATTATTTTATAAGATGATGTAGAAAGCAAATGCCTTTATTACAGTTAAAACGCATCTATAACGGAATTTATTTTGGGATATTCAAAAATTAAAGTTAACCAACAAAATAGATCAGAACTCAAAGAGCAGCTTCTTCTGAAAAATTTTAATCTATCAAATCAATTGCAATTGAGAGTGGAAGTAATTCCGTATTTTGCTTCTCCAAAAAACGAAAAGTTAATTTAAAACCATTTTAATCGGAATATGTGACAGGCCGGATAGGATAAATCCAAACGAATAACCGTTTGTCTCTGATTGTTAAGTAATACGCATATTTAAAGTTAAACCTCAAAATGCTTAGCAGAAACATACTATTTATGTATCGCAGATCTAGTTCAAAAGTGACTCAACTCAAAACTTTAATATTTCCGATTTATTGTTTATCTATAAAAAATATCAGTGTATTTTGTTGTTGGTAACTGTTATTAAAAATACGGTTATGTCTTTCTTTATGTTTCAATTGGTATAAGGTTGCAACTCATATAAGTCTCTAAATAGTCTTAATTCGAGTTGTGACACTTTTAATAAAATAAATCATTGCCGGAGTTCATATTATTTAGACTTGAGTCAGTTTAGAATTTGGCAAAAGTGTCAAAACTTGTAAAGAATTAAACTAAAGTGACTTGTGCAAATAATAGATCATCAAAAATGACACAACTAAAAATTGTCCATTATCTAGTGCATAAATATCTAAAAAAAAACTTTTAAAATCATAATCTGTATGGATTTTCTTCTAAATGGTCCAAAGCGTTGTTTTTAACTATTTTTTTTTTGGTCAAGCACAGTTTTTTCAATTTCTGAAAAATTGAGTTTTTTGAGTTGAGTCACTTTTGAACTAAGTGTGCGATATGTACATCAAAGTGGGAAATACAATTTTGAGTTAGGAGAATTATATTACTGTCTTAAGCCACAAACTGAGGGCCAAAGCTGGCACATAATTCTTCCAAAACAGCAAACAAATAATTAGTAATGTTTGTTTTTTTTTCTTAAACTTTAATTAATTCAAGTTTACACTAATATTTCATAATTACTGATGACTTGTGTTAAAATTCCATTGTGGTGTCTCAATAAAAGGCAAAACACTTTTCCAAAAGTCTCAAATAAATTCAAAAGTAAACTTAATTATATTTAACAGTTATTTAATTAATTAATTAAAACAGATGATTTAATAAAACATTATTTTTTTTTTATTTCATTTGGGGGCTCTTTTTTAGGCGAGCGTTGAGTTGAAAAGCCATAAAATTAAATTCATTATCACATAAATGTTAGGAGGGTGGTGTGATAAGTGGTAAGTTAAAAATGTAAGTATTATCACGATTTTATCAAGAAGGTCTGGGAGCTAATTCTTGCTGAAGTGATTGAAAACGTTTTCAATTAAAATTAATTTTGTTTCTTAATCTTTCAGTCGATGCTGAACAAATCAAAATTGTTTTTTCATTGTTGTAAAGGATTTCTTTGAGTTTCCACAACACTAAAAAAATAATTTTTTTTGCTTTCGAATCGATAAAGAAATTCGATCACGACTGCAATAATTAGCCCTCTGCTCTTTTATTCAGTCAGGGAAATTCCTTTCTTATTCCGGTAAATGCAACTAAATTATTATTAGCGGCACCAAATTATTCATTAAATCAGTCCGCTATATGGTCACCGCAATCATTCTATGGTTATTGTTAGTGTCCGACCGAACGCACTTTTTGGGACCGAACCCGAACTTCGGTTAATTTTGACAAGTTCGGCCGAACCCGAACCCGAACCCGAACTTTTTATTATTAAATCTGAACAATTGTACTTTTTTAATGTATTTATTTAAAACAAAATAAAATTTCGGGCAATTATTACATTTACACTTTTGGAAGGATGCAACATGAAAAGATAAATTGCACTTTATAGTAGTCAAAACTATTTTATAGTTAAAAAAAATTTGGTAATTGCTTTTTTTCTTAAGACAAAAAATAAAAAATAAATTTCAAGTTTTATACAGTATACATTAGAGATATAACTTTTTCCAACTTTTCAAAAACGGCATAGTATAGTCGTGTAGAACATTAAAAGTTATTAATTAAAAATATGATAATTTTTTCGGATAGTTAAGAAATTTCACGCAGGGAAGTTTGAAAACAACCATTTTATCTCACCGAAATTTTAAAAAATACATATACACCTGATATTTGTATATATTCCTATACGTATCACTTAAATGCTATTTTGGAATTTATCCACTGCTTTGGATTTAAAAATGTTCCTACGGTTTACAATTCATCGCGGTTCAAGGTGAGGTTTTTTTCGCGAAACGACGGGAGACAGGTGTTTTCATTACTAAAACATTCTTGGCCACTCCGTCGTACTATGCCAATAATTTGGTAATACATATTAGTACTCAAACCTCTACAATGTATTTTTTGAATTCGTTGGGGTGTATTTCTCTAAGTGGCGTTTAAAATTGGCGGTAGTTTGTTTGCTTGGCAATGAACTCCCCATTGACATTTGTTTGGCGCAACATTTGCATTGAGCGCTTGCTCAATTTTTTTTTTTTTTAAAGTCCAAAATGGATTGTATGACATTTTTATCTGGAAATATGTATACTATAAAGTTTGGTTTGTGGTTCACCCAAAACTATAGATTATCTTACAATTCGCAGAATATAATAGAGAGTATTTTTTTGCCAAATAAAATTTAACCGTTTTTTTTTATTGTATTTTTACCGTCTTCTAAAAATTACACATAAAAAGACATTTTTATACACTTAAGCATTTTATTTAGTCATCGCTGTATTTTTCGAACTAATAATCATAGGGAAAAATAGTTATATTGATTTCGTATTATTTTTATAAACTATGATGCCAAATTATAACTTGAAATTGTAATAAATACATTATTTCATAAAAAAGTTCGGTGTTCGGTAAAGTTTGGTAAAAATTTCGCCGAACACCGAACTTTGACCGAACATAATTTTTTGCCGAACTCCGTAACCGAACCCGAACGTTCGGTCGAACACTAGTTATTGTTATCATTTCTATGTTTAAAACCAGTTATTGGATGTCGGCTTTTAACAACGGTAAATATAGCAAAATGTATCTGTTTAAATTTAAAATAAGTGTTCGAATATAAGCAAAACACTATTTAGCGTACGGCTAACAAACCTTTAAACGATATCTTTTCTTTTAATGTTTGTGTAGACGAACACAACCCTTAAAAGCATTCGTAACTATTTTCAAGAAAGTAACTATCTTTTTATAGTGTTCTGTTCTTCGTTATAAAACAGAACAACTTTAGTGATACTGAAAACATACATTATTTTTTAATGTTCTATAATGTTTCTTTTTTACATCGATAAAGAAATAAGCAAACAAAAAAAATTTTGCAATGACCACAGCACGAACAGCTTGTGTGTATTGTGCACAAGTTTTGTTTGTGTAAAATTTCTTCGCTGGCTTTTTGTTTTTCGTTTGTGTTGTTTTTGTAAAAAATTTTTGGTTTTTTTACCAGCCAAAAGGTTGATGAGCACAACTGAAATGAGCGAACATTAATGTGCCGAACCGAACACAACGAAGTCTGAGGTTTAAAAACAAACAAATCAAATGTTTGCATCTGTTTGTTGGGTTGGATAAGTACAAAATTATTTTTGTGTTCGGAGAACACAAACAGAGAAACTTAAATTTTTTTAATGATATCCTACACAAACACTATAAGCGTTTGTGTTTTCCTCAAATCTACCGAACCGAACACTAAGAAACGATATTTAATGCTTATTTTCGAACACTGTTTAAAATTATTGATGGCAATGTGAAAGATTTAAAGGGCTGTAGGCAGCCATAAAAGGATCGTAATAGATTTGTAACGAATTTGTGTGATGAAGATCCGCTATTTTCCATCTTGGGAGCAAACGTCTTTAATTAGAAATTTTCAACCGGATCTGTCTTCTGCTGTCCTAACTACATCATCCCATGGGAATTGCGACGTGGTTTGCTATTTCAGGGTTAATGTCCGCCAAGTGGTTTTAGGGCGATCACGTTGCCGAGTGATCTATGGGATGTTGTTTGTTACAGCAGTTTAAACGATAGTAAACCCTGAAGTTCGTATGATGTCTTGATGGTAAATCGTTGATTGATGTATCAGGCGCAAAAAGTCGATGTTACTAATAGTCTCTGGCCAAAAATATCTGAATATATCGCGTAGGCACTGTTTGTTAAAAGCCTGTAATTTTCTGCTAATTTGTTCGCTTGGAACTCATCCCTGTAAAAACTTCGCCTACAAAATAATGTGTTGAGTAATCAGAAAAAAATAAAAGCACTACTTACAATTCTACTGACAAAACTAATGAATTTTACAAGGGATGGAGTAATAGAACTTGTTATAGGAGAAAGCTACTTAATAATGAGTGAAAGAAGCTAATCATTTTGAAAAAGTAAGCGAAGCTTTTACTGGGATGTTTCACATCTGCAAAGAAGGACTGGATCACGTGACTAGTGATTGAGCATCCATATCTCTCTTAAGGAGTACGGCCGTACGAGCTTTGTTTGTTTTATTTGTAACACCTTTACTCGCACCACTGTTGCACATAAAAATTGGACAACCTCTACTACTATTCCATTTAATAAAAGAGCGTTGCTGTTGTTAGTATGTAAGCTCATAATCGTTGCGTTTTTCTGATATTGATCCCTAGTCCGAACTTCATAGCGTTTCGATAAAGTGTTTGTAATTGTTTATGTATGTATTCAAAACTATGGGCAAGTAGGCATTGTTCGTCAGCGTGTCCATTGTATACCATTCAGAGCCTCCACGCATGTTTTCGCCTTAACTTCATGCAGTATCAAAAGGAATAGGAATAAAAGTAAATATCCCTGTCGAACTCCGAGATCGATATGGAATGTTTCTGATGTCTGTCCTTTTAGTACCTTTAGTTATTTTCTGTATTAGCCTATTTTTCGCCGCAGCAAGTTTCAAGTTGCTGTGACTCGGTTGCTGCCCTAGCCTGCCACATCCGGTCACCACCGGTGGGCAAAAGCGGGTTGGAGTATATGCTAATTATCAAGTTCATTTTTAAGCACGGAACTCCTTAACCTTCTAAGCATTTTCATATGCGATTTCTTAGTATAGTATCGAAAGGCCGTGTAAAGTCCACAAGCAGCAGGCATGTTGATGACTTGTTCTCGTTCGCCTGTTCGAATATGAGTCTGAGTGTTCATACATGTTCGAAAAATGATCTGCTTTCTTGAAATCCCGCCTGCTCTTTTCTTAAAGTTTGATTCAGTGGTACTAAAAGTCTTTCTTATATTATCCTCGGCAATATCTTTAGGACAGCTTTTAGTAGCGATATTCTTCGCCAATTCTTTTAATCATGAAAGTCTTTAAAACAGATCTTCGGAAGAGTCATGCTTAAACCTTCGTTGCGGCGACTAAGAGTTGGTTTGCTAGTGTATGATTCTTTTAATAAGGTCGTAAGTAAGTGAGCAGACCATGAAGCATCCATCCAAATATTTCTGCATGAATATTCTCAGGGCCTGCAGTTTTACCTCTTTTTTATCGCGTAATATCAGTAGTTATCTGCCTAATGGATAGGGAAGCATCAGAGTTGTTTGCCGTCGCTTACCAGTTCATTTAACCACTTCAAAATTTAAGTGCGAATAACACTAAAAATTAATAAAAATAATCGAAAATGGGATAACTTTCGAAAACCAATATGCGTGCATACGCGTGTGCTTGTATAAGTTTGTTGTAGAAACAACAACAACAATTCCAAAGAAGGTAACAAAATAATTTACTTGTTTTACGATAAACAACACAACACAACAAGAAGAAAAACAGACATTATTTTCATTTTATAAAAGTAAAATAGAGTTTAAAGTAAATGAATTCCCGAATTCTATTTTCTTAAATTAATAAGTTAAATACATAAAAATTTTAAGCAGTAAGATTATGAAAGCCATATCAGGCATGGTGCTGCTGTCTTATAAAAGAGAGTGAAACAAACATATGTAACATTCTCTATATAGTTATGTTGTTCTCTGAGGTAAGTGTTTAAGTTAGAATCAATCTACTTTCGGATTATTTCAAGTACGAATTCGGGATTTAACTACATTGTACGTTCTTGAATCAAACACAGTTTAAGATTAACTTTTATATCAATAAAAATAAAATATTTGAGCTCGAGGCCTGGATTGTTCTTTAATTAAAATGCTTCTTTATTTATTTCCAATATTTCGCTACTCTTCGAGTAGCATCCTCAGGGAGTATAATGGATTTTCAATAATAATATTTCGAAGAGTAGCGAAATATGGGAAATAAATAAAGAAGAATTTTAATTAAAGAACAATCCAGGCCTCGAGCTCAAATATTTTATTTTTATAATTTAATTGGAAAGGTCAAATAAAAAACAACTTTAATATACTTTTATATCAATTATACTTTAGTATGGAGCACTTGAATAATCCGTACTTGAATCAAGCATTCTGTACTTGATGTAGGGAAATCCGCATTGATTTTTCTTTTAAGTGTATACATCGAAAAAGGGTACTTGCAGATTGTATTTAAATTGTTAACCCAAAATAAATAAATTTTTTAATATTTCTCCCAAAGTCACTTCTCATATTACCCTCGCAAAATTATTAATACATTTTAAAAATAAATTATGGAAAACTGTCTTTGTATCTAGATTCATTCATATTCATAAAACCATTTAGAATTTAATTGAAAGCCCACAAAAGTCGATTTAAAAAGAAACCATTTGTGAACAGTTTTGTTTAATACTCCATAACAACACGCCAAAAACCAAATTATTCCAAATTTAAAATTCATTAGTTTGCCCAAAAACCAAAAAAAAAAAAATGTTAAAACACAAATATTCGCAATGGTAATTAAAGCGATTAAAATGTTGTTCGTTCTGCTGTCATTGCGGCTGAATTGAATTTTAATAATTCGCGTTTTCGTAACGGTGGCTTGTCATTTCCTTTAAATTAATTATCTTTTAAATAGGCAAAGAAAAAACAAATATTGTTAAAATATACACGTGGGAGTGTTTATGTCTTGAAAAGTGATATGAAAATATTTTTCTCAAATAAATATTAGATTATAACTCAGGGGGGGGGGGGGGGGGTTATTGTTTTAAGTATTCAAAGCAGATTTTTTTTAAAAGACTTTTATTATTAACTGTATTAACTTTGCAAAAGAGTTAAAACACGTCAAACCATCACGAAAAAATGGCATTTTCGGCATCATCACCTCCGATTTGAATGAAATTCAACACAAATGTTGTATGTAATTGGACTTTAACAAAACATAATTTTCAGACCCCAGATTCTTTCGGCTTCCGAAATATGACGTCATAAAAGATGTGAAAAATGTGAAAAAAACACAAAAGTCTCCTAACAAAAGGGGATAGAACTCTTGAACTACGCAAGATAATTTAGTTTTTTTGGTATCGTTTTAAAGGTGAAAGTGCACCCTTTAAAATGATAGGCATTTTGTGTTTTTTTAAGAAGAGGTCAATGGTAAATTTTTGGGGTCTTGAGTTCAAAGGTCCATATCTGGAAAAGTATATTTTTTAAAATTCTTAAAAAAATATATGTTAAGTATTATACCCTCTTCAACATTTGCAGAAAATTTAAAGGTGGAGACTCTATTGGTGTCAGAGTTATATACCAGAACGTGATTCTAAGTATGTTTTGTGTTCAAAAATCCCTTGTTGTTGTTGTATTTTAATAATTTTTTTCAGTATATCTGGAGAACGGCAGGAGCCAAAGTTTCCAAATTTAGTACACAAATTTGAGTTATCAATACACACCATCCCACAAAATGTGGTCGGGATTGGAGAAGTGGGCGTGGTACCTCCCGTACAAGAAATATCAAAAATTGTATAAAAACCTGAATCTTTGGACTGTCATATGACCTATGGTTACGCCGTATATATCAAAAGATCGGAAATCTTTAGTAGAAAATATTCTCTGAAAAACTCGGAAAAATCGGTTCAGATACAAAAAATTTTGATATTTTTTGTACGAGAGGCACCACGCCCACTTCTCCAATCCCGACCACATTTTGTGAGATGGTGTGTATTCATAACCCAAATTTGTGTACTAAATTTGGAAACTTTGGCTCCTGCCGTTCTCCAGATATACTGAAAAAAATAATTAAAATACAACAACAACAAGGGATTTTTGAACACAAAACATACTTAGAATCACGTTCTGGTATATAACTCTGACACCAATAGAGTCTCCACCTTTAAATTTTCTGCAAATGTTGAAGAGGGTATAACACTTAACATATATTTTTTTAAGAATTTTAAAAAATATACTTTTCCAGATATGGACCTTTGAACTCAAGACCCCAAAAATTTACCATTGACCTCTTCTTAAAAAAACACAATATGCCTATCATTTTAAAGGGTGCACTTTCACCTTTAAAACGATACCAAAAAAACTAAATTATCTTGCGTAGTTCAAGAGTTCTATCCCCTTTTGTTAGGAGACTTTTGTGTTTTTTCACATTTTTCACATCTTTTATGACGTCATATTTCGGAAGCCGAAAGAATCTGGTGTCTGATAATTTATGTTTTGTTAAAGTCCAATAACATACAACATTTGTGTTGAATTTCATTCAATTCGAAGGTGATGATGCCGAACGACTTAATGGTTTGACATGGATTCACTCAAAAGTTTATTGATTTATAATTTAAATTTAAAATGCGAATTTAGCATAATATAAATACATACAAATGGGACATAGTTTTTCATCGTTTAAGAAAAACAGAGGTTGGACTAATAGAATATCAGCTGATTGATTAGCTGCCGATATGAAGTACCTTTTAGTGTAAATCTTCGAAACAGAGGTCATTTGGGACAAACAATGTACTAAAAGCTGTATATTCCCTAGAGAGATATCGCTACCATATAATGCTTATGCTAAAGCATATTTAGTTCAAAATATTTTTCATAGAAATTTAATGCTTCCTATACTCTAAAACCTTATGTCCATCCATCTACACACGCCAGGCAAACAAAATTTTTTTTTTGCCAAGTTGAAATAAATTTAAGACGCGTGGATTGTATCAGCAACATCAAACATTTCGACTATAAGAAAAAAAAGGCTAAAATCTACTTGAAACCAATGAAACAATTTAAACGATATGAGTGCCAAAGAACACAAAAACACTCTTCTAACAGACAGAACAATTTTCAATTTTTTTTTTTTATATTTTTTCTTTCTTTCCATAATTAAAAACATTAAATTTTATTTAAAGCAAAGATAAATGCAAAAAAAAAAGTTATACAATAAACTACATGAAAAATTCTAAAAAACTTAAAGTCAGTTCAAACGGGGGAAAAAGCATCTCTGTTTAATATTAAAAATTATTTTTAATTACTTGGAGTAAAGCAACAGCAACAAAAACAACAACAACAACAACGAATGAAACTACACAAAAACAAATTAACGATAAAAGTGTGCAAAAATAGAAACACACACAAAAATATTAGATAAAAAAATATAATTTTTTTTTTACAAACAAAGTTGTTTGTTGGATTTTTTTTTTTTTTTTTTTTTTTTTTTTTTTTGATCT
Source organism: Pollenia angustigena (assembly GCA_930367215.1). Taxonomy (NCBI): domain Eukaryota; kingdom Metazoa; phylum Arthropoda; class Insecta; order Diptera; family Polleniidae; genus Pollenia; species Pollenia angustigena. The sequence goes on along the minus strand of OV884056.1, from coordinate 92,718,086 downwards.
TTACACAAGAACTCGTGCCTCACATTGCGCAAATATTTGTATAAAACATACGTGGATTAGGAAGTCTTTCGACTAAAAATGAAATATTTATATTTTAACAAATATTATTTCTTAACATTAATGCTGCGATTTCATCAAATTTAATTTTCATTAAATTATTTTTATGAAGAAAGGAATTTTACAGCATGAAAATTAATTCAAATTGTTATTGATAATCATTCATTCTTAACTGATAAAAAACGTAATATAAAAATTTAGCTAATTTTCGGTAACGAATCGAGTCTGTTATGGTTCCAAACACATTTGATACACTTATTTCTGTTTGGCCCCTAAAATATTTGCTCTGTGATTACAGTTAATATTTATTTTATAAATGCATTAATATTTGCTGTGTTTTGTTTACCCTTCACCACCACTAGTGGTAAATGAGGGTATACTAAGATTGTCATTCCGTGTGAAACTTTTTTTTATTATTCATTTTTTGTGTTTACGATTACTCCATTCTATTTCCGATAACAAAAACAGATGGAGACTCTAGTGACCTGCACTAGAAATTATTTGGCTGTCAAAAAGACAATACTGCCATCACCAATTATTTGATAGATCAAAGTGACAAATATTCCTCAAATATTTAGCTTGATATCATTTAGAAAATTAATCAGAATTGTGTATGAGCAAGGTCTTTCAGTAATGAAAAAATCGAACATATTATTGTACTTCAGGATTGTCGGATATTTAATTCTTTCATCAGTGTAGTTTTTGCAATGGAAAATAATGTGGGAGTTATCCTCAGTAATGTTGCATTCATCACATAGATCGTCAGGGAAACCTTCATCTTTGCCAACGTACACTTGCAAAAGTAGTGACCAGTTAGTAATCTATTGATCTGCTTAATTTCCAAAGGTTTTAAATTGATTTGTTTGTCAGCAAACCATGAGCGTTTATGCACTTCGGGGAAAATTTTACCGAACTCTTTACCTTTTTCCAGTATTCTTGCTTTGTAATCACTATTCCATTAACAGATAAAATCTCTTTCAATTATGTTAATAGCATCTTTAAGTGGATATTTACCTTCAATTAAGGATCCAAAAACATGCGCGTTCCTAGCCGCTTCATCTGCCAGTTCATTATATGTAATATTGGAATGTCCAGGGATGTAATGAAATTCAACTTTCATGATATTGCTGTGATTGTTTATCAACCGCATTATGTTGTGAATAAAATAATTGTCAGAAAATTGCTTCCTTAAAGCAAGAATTCCGCTTTTACTGTCCGATAAAATTGCTATTTTGGAGGCTTTAATTACAATTGCATATTCAAAAGCTTCTTCAATCGCCAATAATTCAGTTAACATAGAAGAGAATTTGCAATTAGCATAGAAACTACGTGTAGTTCCAGTGCTTATATGAATAAATGCTGCACCAGATGTGGACTCTAAAACTGAGCCATCAGTGAAAATAATTTCAAAGTTGCTACGCTGAAGGTTATTTATTTTTTCCGAAAATAACAACTTCGTACTCAAAGCTGATTTTACCATATTGTAATAAAAATCCTAAAAAATTAATACTTTTGATGCGTTCAACTGAACGTTGTGACATGGGTGGATTTTTCCAAAGATATGACCATAAATACGGTAGATCGTTGTATAGCTTGTATTAAAGTTATGAGTACTGTCATTGTTAAATAAAGATTTAGCCGGTAAACTGGCTATCATTTGCTACATCAAAAGCCCTTAGGTTTTCAGAATTCTTGTACTTACGATATTTCTTCCTAAAAGCATTTCTCAATCGAAAAAGTCTCAGAGATTCCTCCCACCACCAGCTTTTCGGTGCATACCTAGAGAATTTATATCCTTGAGCATATTCGGTTTGTGAAGGTGATGTTTTTTGTTTGGTTCAGCATAATTGTTATATAAATCGATCTCTATAGGGCAATGATTGCTATCAGAAATTTTAACGTCCAGAATTGACCAAGTGGTGTTGAGAGGAATGCATTTTGCAAAGGAAACATCAATGGCCGAAGAGTAATTGTTACATATATATGTAGATTGACCGTTATTTATAGCTGAAAACCCGTAGTCCGATGAAATATCCTCCAGTATAGTTCCCTTCGTGTCAGTTACCTGGCATCCCCAAGTTGTAGACTTTGCATTAAAATCCCCGCATATAAAAGTGGTAGTTGTTGTATTATTATATGGTACAAAATTTTTTTAAGTTCATTTTTAAAACGGTATGTAGAAAAATTGGGCGGAGTGTAAATACAAAATAAATTTATATTTCTCCTCATGTTAAGGGTTGAAATTCCGACTACATCAATATCTGATCCAAATTCCAAAATTTTATATTTAATATTTCTCTTCACATAAATCCCTACTCCTCCATAACCATTAGAACGATTTTTATAAACAAAACTATAATTTGCTAAACTTGTAGATGAATTGTCTCTCAACCATGTTTCAAACAAAGTACAAAAGGAAAAATTATATTTATTCAGAACCAATTCCAAAGTGTCCTTGTTACCTGGTGTTTTCAAACCTTGAATATTATATTGTAATATTTTCATAATAAATATCTACAGTGTAAAATTAGTTGGATCTAAAGTAGCCGTAATATGTTTTTGGAGACCTCTCAAATAGTCTTTTTGGATCACCGTTAAATTATAATTATCCCATCCGGATAGAAAATCGTCTAATTTTGCATTTACGTCGAATAAAATTTCCCTGGCGGATGATGAACCCGAACGAGGTGTGTTAATACAAAAACTACTCAAATTCAATTGGCTTGAAACTTTTTCGACATCTGATGTTTTGTGTGGATTAACGATTTGTGTGTTTGGTTGACTATTATTGTAGTTAGACTCCTTAACTATTTGATGCCATTCATCCGTATTTTTTCTTGAATTATTTGACTCCCTTTCGCGGTTAATATTTCTACGAACTACTTTAGAAAAAGGCATTATGTTGTGTAGAGAGTGTGCAGCTTCTTTATGATTACCAATTGATATATTATTAGATTTGGTTTTCAAGGGGGGGAAAAAATCCGGCTCGTCATCCAAACCGGCAAAACGATTGCCAAAAACACCTGAATATTTGTTTCTAGCTTCACTCATAGATAAATTTTCCAAGGTCATTATTTTCTTAATGGTAAATGCTTTAACTCTAGTAGGGCACGATTTGAAAGTAGGATGATGATCATTTTTACAGTTAGTGCACATTCTTTGACCACAAGACTCGTCCTTTTCATGTTTGTTATAACAGCTTCTGCAGATTTCAATCTGCTGCTTACAATTTTGGGCAAATTGATTGAATCTAAAACATCGGTAACATTGTGCAAACGAAATATAATGCTTAACTTTTATCTTCGTGAACTTCCTTGAAATTTCCCTAGGCAGTTCAAGACCATGGGATTCTTGCATCTGCGTCATCCGGATCTTTTCTTTGAATTCTAATGCACTTCAGAATACGTATTGGTGAATTTATTTCTGATTGAAATTCCTCCATGGACAAATCGGTCGGAATATCCAACACCAACCCGGTCTTTGATTTTAAGCGCGTAGCCATTTTCTTTAAGTCTGCTATCATATGCAAATTTATTTGTCGTGTTGCGGCTTTTGAAGGTCACCTTGCATCGTCCATTACCTATTTTAGCTACTTCTTCAATGCGGGAGCCCAAAGTATCTATTGCATCAACGTAAACTAAAAAGGGAACCCGATATTTTTTGCAATAGCAATGGCGGAATCTGCAAGAATATTTAAATTTGTGTCATCAACCGGTAAAATTTCAAGTTCCTCACGTAGCCTCTTAGAGCTAGTATTGGAATTACTACGGCTTCTATCAGCCCCTGGTCGTGATGTTTTATCCCGACCTTTCCTCTGCTCCACAGGGGGCCCAGGACCCCCATTTCCCGAAATAATTACAAATTATTTCTTTTCTGCCTTACTTCATTTTATTTATCGGGTTTTTAGAAACAGAATGTTCCAGAGATACGATAATGTTCAAGGACAATGGAATATAAAAAGGAACCTCCAATTTCTCAAATTAATTCCAACGGCTAGACTTTTGAAAAAGTGTTATCACCGTCGCGCTCAACTTACGAATGATATAGACACTTATTCTCTTAACAATGCTACCATACTTTCATTCCATTTCATACATTTTGTAAACAAAGAAAAATAAGAACAAAAGAAAGAAATGAAAGAGAATTTGAAGTTAGTGCCGACGTTTTAATTATGGGCTTTAGAATTTTTGCCTGAACTTGAAGACTCAATTCTGTTTCATCACTTAAGCAGCAACGTGTAATATTTTTGTAGCAGAAATTGGTTTTTCGTCGTTCCATAAGGCATAAAATCATAATAGAAATAATTTACCATATTCCCCATATGATGCCCACTCTGGGATATTATTTGAAAACGCCTAAAATCATAGTCGGTATAGATTTTGTGGCCAAATTTGGTCCTTTTTAAATCCATATGAGCTCTATTTATGTGGACAGCCGGGCGGCTCTTAGGGCATTGGTGGGCTGTTATGAGAACTCCAGGCTAGTGGATGATTGCAGGAGGGCTCTAGGAGAGATCTAAAGCAATTATGCGGTGAGGCTGTGCTGGGTACCGGGTCACTGCTACATCAACGGCAACGTGGCAGGTTGTGAATTGGCGAGACTGGGCTCAGAAGGACCCTGACAGTTTGAAGCTGGTCAGGCCTCCAATGGGCTTCTACTTTTGAAGAATTAGGAAATGGGTTATGAGCGGGAGTATTCGGGTTTGGTGGAGCCGAACGGATGCTCTGCTGGGCAAGAGTAGGGCCTGCTTGCTCTGATAGGTAGGACGACGGTGAGAAAGGGTGAGGACCTAGAAGAGTTGGCGAAAGTTGAGCACCTTCTGTGCCACTACCCCAGACCACAGAACAGGAGGCTTAGGTGACTAGGTATCAGATTCTTGCGCGAATTGGGAGATGTCTTGAGCTGCGGGCTTGGTAGGGTTGTTTTTGCTGTCCGATTTTTAATCTTCTACTACTTTCTCTTTTTTCTTGTGCTTTTACTCTTTACTTCTCCTACTCTTTCATACTAGAATTATTATGGACCATATTGGTCTATGGGTGAGGGTGTGAAGTTTACTTCACACCAGCCTTTCTAACCTAGCCTAACTTTGCTCCATATGGCCAGAAATAAAACCATGCAATTTTGTAATAATCGATCGATAGTTTACCTTTGGTCTCATATTAAGCAGCCTTCTGAAAACCACTTACAAACTATAAAACGCTACAACAACTTTCACTACTATAACGAATTTTGTTTAAATTTAAGTTTTTTAATACCAGAAATCACTCTTCAGAATTTTGTGATAATTGGTCTATAATTTACCATGGATCCAATGTAAATTCCACGCTCTAAGATAATTTTAGTTCGGCTAAAACTGTTACGAATCACGATATTTAACTCAAATTTGTTTACATTAAATTTTATATGACTAGAAATAAAAGCATAAAGGCCCAACTACAATATGCATAAGCTGGCTTAAGCTACTTTCAAAAATTAACAAAAAGCCTCTCAAAAGCATTTTAAAAACAAAAATAAACTCAAAATATATTTTATTCCGTACGGAAAGTACGATCTGTTTCGCACTTTGCTAAAGCAACTGCCAGTTTCATAAAATTTACCAAACACTTTTCTTAAGTTCAATATGGTTCGACACATATGAATCACATGTATTGGCACAATTGCTTAAGCCAACTTTAGCATATTATAGTTGGGCCTTTAGGCTTTCCGATTGTTTTTTATACTGACGTCAGTTTTTATAAAAATTCTAAATATAGTCCACGCCTAAAATATTCTTACAGTCGGTTGAGGGTATCAAAGATTCGTCACAGCCGAATATAGCACTTTTACTTGTTAGCACGCGAATGTTAAGTTTCGTTTAGTGTATGTACGAACAATTTCTCTTTTGTTAGAAACTCCAACATTTTGACCATTTATAACACAACTCTTTATTATTTTTGTAAGTTTTCAAGAACTTTTAAAATCCACTGTTACCCTCAAATGAAACACACACATTCCTACCCGAAAATATTCGAAACAAGCCATTATAGAACATAATTATTTTTAATAAACTTGCTTAAAAAAAAGTACAACAATAACAACTTCTTACAACATACCCCAACAAGTGGATGTGTTGTATCAAGTGCAAAAGCCTCCTAATACATAGATGCTAACTTTTTAGTGTCGGCAATTGCTTAAATTAATATACATTATTTGTATACCCTTCACCATTCCATTTGTAATTTCTACAATTTCAATTTAAGACCCTAAAAATCATACACTATACCTTATTTTGGGTCCTTATGAGTAGCGAAGTTGATTGTACGGTTTCCGTCCTCAATTCTTTTGGCTGAAAGGCCAACACTGATCCTGCCAACGGTCATCTGTCAGTGGGCTCCAGTCGAAATAAGTTGCGCCATTAAGTTTGTGTTTGATAGCCATAAATAGCGTGATTTGAGGAGAAAATGGAAAAACTGGGAATTTAGCGCGTCATACGCAAATCGTATTAATAATAAACTTTGTATTCCCGAAAATAACTTTGGATAAAATTAAGTTCCCCAAAAAAGCCACCAACCAAACCAAGGTTCATATTGGTAACTACTATGGCAGCTCTTTACCATCAATTTCAATGTTAAAAAAATTGGTTTAATAAATTTCGTTGTGGGCGTACAAGCACGGAAGATGACGAAAGTTCTGGGCATCCAGTTGAGGTGTCTACACCCAAAACAATTACAAAATTTCCGATATGTTGGTGAACGACCAGGATCAAATGTGCAAGAGAGTGTGAAAGCCATATGCCTTTCATGTGACTCAGTGGTTTAAATTTTGAATGATCACTTAGGTAAGAAAAAGCTTTTCGCAAGATGGGTGCTGCGTTTGCTCACAATCGACCACAAAAGCAATCGTGGCAATTTCGCACGAGTGTTTCGAGTTGTTTAACCGCATAAGTTGGAAAAGTTTTTGCTCCGTTTCGTAACCGTGGACAAAATGTGGATCAACCACAATATACTTAAGACTAAACGCCCATCAGTTTAATGAGTGTTTTGGGCTGAATCGGCTCTAAAGAAGGAAGAGTTAAGTTTGCTTTTCAATAAAGTCATGGCGACCTTTTTTGAGTCGCTTTAATGACGATTTCAAAAGCGACCGCATTCGGCCAAGAAAAAAGTTCTTTCGTACCAGGACAATGCACGGTGCACACATGTGCAGTTTCCATGGCAACCATCCTTTAAATAGGCTATGAAATTCTCCCTTACCCGACTTATTCTCCTGATTACGCCCCAGGTGACTATTTCTTTTCTTCAAACCAGAAGAACAGAAACAAATATCGATCTTGATGACCTTAAAAAATTTTTTGGATGCCATAAAAACGTTGGAGAAATGTTGAACAAAGTGTATTGAGCTCAGTTGAAAAAAAAATGATTTTTTATGCAAAAACTTGTATTTAATTAATAGTCAGGGACTTATTAACCTGCAGTCTTATAAATTTATATCACGTACTGTCCGGAACAGATTGTTATTGAAATTAAGACAGATCGGCCAATAAAAGGCCGAGGTATGAGCAAAAAATCACGACTGCCTCTAATTTTAACCCAAAAATTTCAAAAGTTTACCCATAAAGATTTACTTTCTGAGGTCTCCTTATAATCTATGAACCTTATCGGCTTATAATAAACCGATTTATAGAAAAAACCTACTCTTTTCTTTAAAAAAAAATGGTTTTTGGAACAATAGCGCTCATACCGCATGGCGCGAAGGACCAATTGATGACCAAAAAGCCATCAGTAGTGTCCCAGAGCCTCCGGTCTTCTACAGACAAGCGTTGAGCTTGGGTGGATTAGCTTTGGAAAAAATTATATAATAAGAAAATTAATTATGAAGAGTATTAAGTATTCAAATGGGCCAAATTGGTCCATTATTTCAGCTGGCCCCATAAAGTATCCTCCCGAATTCAGGGAAAAAATTATATAATAAGAAAATTAATTATGAAAAGTAATAAGTATTCAAATGGGCCAAATTGGTCCATTATTTCGGCTGGCCCCCATAAAGTATCCTCCCGAATTCAGGGTTTCGATACGAAGGGTCCATACAAAGCAATCTGCTTAGCTTAAAAATTGTCCAAAACGATCTAGTATTCAACCAAGCACCCGTACAAATGTGCTTCCGTAATAAGAATTTGGACACCTAAAAATACCATATGAGCCACTTAACAATTGGCTTTTCAATACGATGGTGCAGGGTATTTAATGTTCGGCACAGCCATATATGGTTCTCTTGCTTGCTTATATTATTTTCGGTAAGCAACCATTAAAAAAGATAAATAGACAATCAAACGGGCAACTTGTTGTTGCCAATGCACTAGTCATCATACAAATCGCATCACTCATTCGTTGCAACAGACTTCATTAACTGCAAAACAGCAGCCAACGTATTTGACCAGACTCGTAAATCATCATGTGCAACAAAATCTAATGCGCTCAGCGACCAAATCGATTTTAGAATGCACAGTGTAACGAGTAACGATGGCATGATTTAATAAATAATTTAAGTTTTAAAAAAGATTTTTCTTAATATTAAGATTCTTTCACTACCAGGCACTGAATTTGAGTCGATTTTTTACCTAGCCTCTATATTCTTCGGTATAAGGGGCTTGGGCCAAGATACATAAAGCCACAAAATTTTGTATAAATACCTTCTTTGTGCTACAAATTGTTTTTTATTCTGTTTATTTCGACTCGACCAGTTTTGAAAGTCTTATTCTTAAATACAAAACAAGATTTATTCGAGTAAAGCTCTAGTTCATTAATTCTTCAGTATTTAGTTTCTCTATTTGATTTGACTAAAGCCCCTTTACCACGCCACTGAAGAATAACTATTCGGCCTTGAGAATTTTTTATAAAGCCAAATTATGGCATACGCCTGCAGAAGCCTCAGGTTAGAGGCCGAGACTTCCAAAATCAGACTCTTTTTTTTTGGTGCTCCACCAGAACGATGCAAAAAGTTAGGTTAATAGTACGTTTCCACTTACATGTTTTGGGCCACAAAACTAGTTTTGCAGCAAAACAAGTGTTTTGCTACTTGTTTTCCAATACATTTTTTATGTTCAAAAAGCTCAAACAAAAACTAGTTTTGCTCCAAAACATGTCGAAAATCATGAATACAACTCTGGGTTATCCATTATTGGTGATTGACAATTTCGAAAAAAGTGACATATTTACCAAAATATCAAGAATTATTAAATAGGTTTATGCAACTCTCCAGCTGATTTATTTGTTTGCAGCGTAAAAATAATAAAATAATATAATAACAAGTTAGAGTGCTATATTCGGCTGTGCCGAATCTTTGATACCCTCCACCGACAGTTCAAATGTTTAAGGAGTAATATCTGTATGACGTATATTTATTTTATGTTTTTGGCGACTAAACTGTTTTCTGGTAGTGGGGTTTATATGGGGCCTAGGGTAAATTGTGGACCAATCATCACGAAATTTTACAGCGTCATTTCTAGTCCTAAAAAACTGTGACGTACCAAATTTTGTTACGATTGCATTATTTTTTACGGTTTTAAGGGTGTTAAACTGTTTTCCGGTAGTAAGGTTTATATGGGGCCTAAGAAAAATTATGGACCGATCGTCACGAAATTTCACAGTGTAATTTCTAGTCCCAAAAAATTGTGACGTGCCAAATTTTGTTACGATAGCGTTATTTTTTACGGTTTTAGGCGTACTAAACTGTTTTCCGGGAGTAGTGTTTATATGGGACTTAGGGTAAATTATGGACGGATCTTCACGAAATTTAGCAGTGTGATTTTTAGCCGAATAAAATTCATTTTTGCCAAATCTTATCTTATTCCGTGCATTATTCCACCATTTATGTTAGTTTTTGTAACAAAATTATCAATTTTTTTAGGTGGTGGTTCCACATTTTGATTCATAGCTCTGGTCCTACTGAACCGATTTTGCTGGATTTCAATCCCAAACTGCTTAGGATAACTACAAGCAATTTGGCACAAAGTTTGTTCATTTCTTTTGAGTTGTTCGAAAGTGAGCGTGTTTTCAACAGACGGACAGACGGACAGACAGACGGACATGGCTAAATCAACTTAGAAACACTCAAGGACCCAGAATATATATACTTTATAGGGTCTGAGATGAATAATAAAAAAGTTTCACACGGAATGACAAACTGAATATACCCTCATCACAACTTATTGTAGTGGAGGGTATAAAAAGGAAGTCAATTGTGTGTTTTTATATACGTACATATGTATATACATATGTATGTGTATTAAAAAACAAACAAGGAATTTTCATGTTGAAGAAAAATATTTTTTTTTTTTTTTTGCTTTCATGTTTGTTTACAACATAATTGTCAAATTGATTCGAAAATTCGAACACCAAAACCAGTTTACATAATGGAAACACTTTAACACGTTTTGCCCAAAACAAGTTGTTTTGCTCATAGTGGAAACATAGTATAAGGCGAATGGTTAATGTCGACGCCGAAAAACGCGGTACATTTATGCGACGCTAAACCATTAATCAATACAAATAAAACGTAAAGTGCGCGAGGGCATACAAGCAAATGGAAGTCTTTAATCTCTAAAAATAAATGACAATGACGCGAGAGCAAACGAGACAAATCTATAAAATTTAATCTATTTTTATTCAACAATTTATTTAATTTTTTTTTATAAAATTGTCAGCCTAATGCGATACGCTTCGCTACCCGCATTGAAATTACATTAGGAACCTTTTTTAACACAGATCTCGTGTATTGCTAATGAACCAATTTGTACCAAATTTCAAACTTCTACTATTATCATTCTTCAAATATTTAAAAATTATATTGTCCTTGTGTGGGAGGTTCCACGCTCACTTCAGCAGCTTAATTCGCTTTTTGATAAATATGTATATTGTATTGATGATCAAAATATTTTTTTTCAAATTTGGAAACCGTTCTCCGAAAGTCGGTGTCGGCGTCGTCGTAAATTTTTAGTTACAGTTAAATTTGGTCGACAATGTTATCGACTCGACGCTTAATCGGTATTAATTGACATCGATATGTCAGCGATAATTTTGATGAAATAAATATTATCTCCATATATTTTTAAAAGTAATTTCATTTGGTTTTAAAATTTTGGTGAAAATCTTGTGACAGTTTTGATGAAGAAAATAAAGAAATGCTAACTTAGGCTTCAGAGAAAAATAATATACCATTTTTAATTTGCCGGGCAGAACGAATCAACAAATTGTGTACGTATTTTTATAATGCAAAATAAACTCTCTATTTGTGTGCTGTTAAAGCAGTGATAACCAAGCCCCGAACTAACCAAGCCCGCACAAAAAGATACTTTGTACTTGTGTGCGGTCGCAGAGACTGATGATAGTCTGATGTTTTGAAACGAACAAAGTTGTTGTATACATGTGAATTGCCGACCGTGTCTGTGTGAAAAAGACGATTATTGACTGACTCGCGAGCCTATGGAGTGGCTATCACTGTGTTAAAGGGTATTTTACACTACCACACAAGTCGTACGTATTTTTAGGAAAGTACAACCCTGTCATGACAGTTTATGTAGTTTTTTGAAAATGTTCAAACAGAGGTTAATTTTCGTCAAAATACATAATATTGGAAAAAACGCTCGAAGTTTTCTAACAAATTCTATAGATTGTGGTAGTTTTCTTTCAAAACTTTTTTTAATTCTGTCGTGTTCTTGGAAATTTGATGAAAAGTTGCTTTGTGCTGGCATTTTGCTTTTCAAACAATTCATCTCCTTCATGCTTTTTCTGTTTTATTTTTCTTCTTTGGAAATGGCTTCCTCTTACAAGTAAATTGCAGTTGCCGAAGTTTATTGAGCGTTTTCCTCATCACCTTAAATTGCTATAATTTTCCGTCTCGCTTTCATCAACAAAAACTAAAATGCATTGTATGTTTCCTTCCGGACTTAAACTGTAAAGAATTTGCTGCAGCTTCAAGGGGAACTCATGTTAACGGTGACGGAAATACAACCAAAAAACACAACATTGTAATTTTTTTTTTTTTTTTGTTGCTTTCGTTAATCAATCTGACAAAAAAGCAAGCAACTTTAGACTATTCTCTCTCTAAGTAAGAAAAAAAAATAGTTCAGCTGGGTGTTCAATGCCACCTGAAAAATGAATTCGCCTTGCTGTAGCTTCTTCCAGAGGTGAAAGCGGTAACTGATTAAATCTGCAACCATCGTTGCATTTATTTCCGGCTTTTTGTGACTTAGGGCCGTTTTCACAACTTACCGATAGCTAACGGTAGGATTTTATCGGCCGTATAAAAAGTGTTCCATTATTACAACTTTATTTTCGCCCCTCTTTTCAATTCAGCCTTTAAAATTTACAAATATTTGTAGCCTTCAACGCCGGGTAATCAGGAAATTACTGTGAACATTTATGGAAAAATCGGATAAGTTGTTTAGGAGTTTGCAGGAGTCAAACAAACGCATTTTCATCAAAATATACATATACAGTGCCCAGCATAGTTCAAGGTACCCCAACTGAAATAAGTTAGTTATTGATTTTTACAAAAAATATGTGGTTCAAATTTATTTGTTTACAATTTTTTTAATTTACTTATTCATATGCAACGATAAACAAAAAAAATTATCCATGTTTACAACAAAACAAAAACACCATACGTTGAAAACTTTGGTAACTCCATATTTTTGCAATGTTGTATACTCTAAAGAAATGTTTTAATATTTCAAATAAAGCATCAGCATCTTTTAAGTAGTATACTGTAAAGAAATGTTTTAATATTTCAAATAAAGCATCAGCATCTTTTAAGTAGTAATTATTAAAGCCCCAGTTAGCTGAAAGTAACAGTAATGTAAACGTACAGTAAAAAAGTAAGAAATATCCGTTTTCTACAGATTAAGACGTAACACTGTGATCGAAATTTACACTTTTTTTAGACAAGCCGGGCACATGGCGTTTTAGCATAATTCGGGTACGCTGAATCCAATGGTGCCCACCGTTTTTTAGGTTAGCTCTTGTTTTCGAGATTTACCGTTATTTTGAAAATGGAGGAGGTTGCACAACATATATTCGCGTAACTCAAAAACGGTTTAGTTTATTAAAAAAAAACAAATTCCGCAATAAAATTTCCTTTGAAACTTAGAAAAACTTTTTTATACCCTCCACCACAATTAGTTTTGAAGAGGGTATATTAAGTTTGTCACTCCGTGGAAATCTTTTTTATTATTCATCTCAGACCCCATAAAGTATATACATTAGAGTGGGTCAATTTGTTCGGGCCCAAAAAAAGTGACAAAGTGTATAGCAAAATCTTATTCTACGGAAAATTCTAAGAACTTTTCCTAAAGAAACCATGGTTCTAAAATCAAAATCGAGCTTCCGGTTTTTGACTTGAAAGTTTGGTGCTCAGAAAATCTGGAAAAAAAATTACTTTTTTGGAAATATTTATTGCAGTTGGTAAATAGTTGGCCTGTATCGCTGGAAGAGGGCTTGTTTAAAAGAAAATTCTCTCAGCTTTCTATATCTGTTCTCATTTTTAGAAAATTCGGTACATAAATAATTGGTTAGGAAATTTTTGTCAAAATGTTCATAGTCAAGCTGGTAAAATAAAAAAAATTTTTTTTTTTTTATTAAAACCCAATTTTCTACTTTAAAAATTCAATACCTTTTTAAAAAAGAAACTAAATGAAAAAAAAAAAAAAATTAATTGCCCAATAAAATTTTTTCTCATTTTGCGAAGAACTAATGGTACATTTAAAAAAATAAGCGCAAAGTTATGCGCTACGGAATAAGACATACAGAAATGCAGTAAAGTAAGTTAAAGAACTCTCAAAAACTTTAAAGAAAAATAACATTTCAAGTGCTACGGCATTCCCTTACTACGAAGCAGGTTTGTAAGGGAGAATACTAAAAAATAACTGTATCAAAACATTCAGTGTGTAAAGCTGATCGTTACATCCAACAATTTTTATGTGCGCTGAATAATGCGCTTTATGTGTCAAAAATGTATTGGTTCAAAGTGGGAACTCGCCATATAAAATTTATGTCTTCCGTAAGCGCAATGGTAAGCGAAACTTTTATGTTTCTCCCTTACAAACCTGCTTTGTTCAAAGCTCCATTTTTTTTGTGTAATAACTTCAATAAACATATCTTTAAAAGAAAAAATACTGGCCAAACCGGAAATTAAGCCATTACATTCTGGGTCACAAGGCCCAACATAACCTCTAAACCATAACAGCACTTATAAACTTATGCGCTTAATACGAGTTTTTGTACATTTTTAAATATTGTGGGCTATTCTTGAAAACGCGTCAAAAAAGTGAAAATTTTTATTAAAAGAAATTATTTTTGTTTACCATACATTTCTAAAATAAATAAAACGGTAAATTGTGTGATACAACGATAGAATTACAAACTTTTCAGTTTCTTATTACCTATTTACTTTTTGTTTTGAAATTATGGCCCGTATTATGTAAATCGCAACGCAACTCCAAAGAATTACATTGAAAGCAAAACAAAATCATAAATATTTTGTAATTTTGTTGTTGCGTTCTACAAAAATTCATGTACCGTTTTAAAATTTCTGAAATATAGTTAGACAATTCGGAAATACAATTGGAAATGGTGTAGTAAGAAACATAGGCCCTAATTATGTAATTCGCAACGTAACGTCAAAGAATTTCTGTAGAAAGCAACAACAAAATTACAAAATATTTATGATTTTGTTTTGCTTTCAATGTAATTCTTTGGCGTTGCGTTGCGATTTACATAATTAGGGCCTATGTTTCTTACTACACCATTTCCAATTGTGTTTCAGAATTTCTAACTTTATTTCAGAAATTTCCAATTTAACTTCAAAAATTTCCAATTGTAACTTCTGAAAGTGTCCAATTGTATTCCAGAAATTTATGTTTTTATAGCTAATACAATTTTTTAAATTGGAAATGGAAGATAGCAATTTGTCTAAGCCGCCATTTACTATAAGCATCTATCGTTTATTGATCTAGGGTTACCGGCACATATTCAGGGAACTGAGCGATTTGTACAATTGCTTACCAATGTTTCCCAAGTGCCATAGAATGTAATCGAGATGATATTTTGGCAGTTACTATTAAAAGCCGCAACAGAAAACCACGAATGGATAGCGAAACAAATATTTTATGTAAATTGCAGCTATAGGCCGAAATATTTTTTTATAAAATTTTTATTTTAATCGGTTCCTTTTTTAAGTTGTGAATTTTCCAAAAAATTGCGTTTTAATAAAAATTAGAATAATAATAAAAATGTTTATTTTTTAATTTTTTTATTTTCAGATTTTGCTTAAATTTTATTCAAAGAAATTTTCGTTTTCTGCGGCATTTTGACAAAACATCTTAAGTCATAATTAAAAAGTTGAAAAAAATGGTGTTAATCGTACGAATTTTCATTAAAAACATTTTAGCTTACGTTTTTAAAATTTTGTATTATGAACAAAATTTTTCTTTAATTTCACCGAGTTTTTTTTTATCTCTTTTGCTCTCTTATCTCCACTTAAGATGTTTTGTCAAAATGCCGCAGAATTATTTTATTTTAATCAACTTTGGATTAAAATTTAGTTAAGTTATTTTATTTAACTTTTGTGTATCAAAATTGTAACAGTTTTAGGTTTCTTATCAGCTTGACTATGATTATTTAGACAAAAACCTCTTAACCAATTATTGCTGTACAGATTTTTCTAAAAATGAGAACAGATATAGAAAGCTGAGAGAATTTTCTTTTAAACAAGCCCTCTTTTAGCGATACAGGCCAACTATTCACCAATTGCAATAAATATTTGCAAAAAAGTATTATTTTTTCAGATTTTCTGAGCACCAAACTTTCAAGTCAAAAACCGGAAGCTCGATTTTAATTTTCGAGCCATGGTTTCTTTAGGAAAACTTCTTAGAATTTTCCGTAGATTACGATTTTGCTATACGCTTGGTGGGCAAAAAAATTGACCCACTCTAATATACATATATTCTGGGTCCTTGAGTAATTCTAAGTCGATTTAGCCATGTTCGTCTGTTGAAAACACGCTCACTTTCGAACAACTCAAAAGAAATGAACAAACTTGGTGCCAAATTGCTTGTAGTTATCCTAAGCAGCTTGGGATTGACATCCAGCAAAATCGGTTCAGGAGGACCAGAGCTATGAATCAAAATGTGGAACCACCACCTAAAAAAATTGATAATTTTGTTACAAAAAACAACATAAATGTTGGAACAAGGCACGGAATAAGATAAAATTTCGCAAAAATTTGTTTTATTTGACTGGAAATCACGCTGTTAAATTTCGTGAAGATCCGTCCATAATTTACCCTAAGCCCCATATAAACACTACTCCCGGAAAACAGTTTAGTACGCCTAAAACCCTAAAAAATAACGCTATCGTAACAAAATTTGGTACGTCACAGTTTTTTAGGACTAGAAATAACATGTGTGTTATTTCGTGACGATCGGTCCATAATTTACCTTAGGCCCCATATAAACCCTACTCCCGGAAAACAGTTTAGTCGCCTAAAACCATAATTAATAACAAATCGTCACAGTTTAAGATAATTATGATAAATAGACATCATACAGATATTACTCCTTAAACATTCGAACTGTCGCACAGAGGAGTATTTGGCCTGAAAAGCTGGCCAAAATTATTAAACGTGTTTTTTGAATTAAAAGTTTTAGTTTTTTGAATTAAAAGTTTTAGTTTTTTGATAGTTTTAGGTGTAGTATGATATAAAAAGTCTAGTGGAAGATTTTGAAAAAATTACACTGCGTAACAAAAAAATTTTTCTCTACCCTAGAAATAAAAGTATGTGGATTATATGGATTTTGATGCCCTTAATTCAAATCTGTTTTCCGTTTTTCTCTAGTACGTAAAGATTTTCTTTTAAAGGCGTGGCATACTTCACCCCCTAAATCGTTGGGTTGCCTTATATATTTTGCCATAACTTGAAAACGTGTTCTCCGATTTTAATAGTAGGAGGATCAGAAGATGCACCGGAAAATTCTGCTTAAACTAACCATACACATTTATTTTATATCTATTACTATTTTGGAGTTATTAAAAATTTTATGGCGAAAAAAAAAATTTACATGCAAAATGCGTCAAATTTTTTGTTTTCAACATGCAATAAAAAAAATGTAAGAACCAAAAAGTTTAAATTTTTAAGATTTTTCTAAAAGCCACATTCCTAAGGCTTCGTAGAGACGATGGTCAGATCTTATAATATTGTAAGCAGGCGTTGCCAACAGCAAAATTTTTCTGACAATGGTCCAGATTTCTTTTTGGAAAAAGCTATTTTTTCAAAAAAAAAAATTTTTATGGGGATGTGTGGGACATTCCCTTAAAACTATTACGGATAATTAAGAATTTCTGCAATTTATAATTGAAGCACAGCCGCGAATAACGTTGTAAACGCCACATTTTGCAAAACCTGTTTTTTTGCAGATAACCGTTAACCTTACTCTCTTACACAGTTTAAACATCAAATCAACCAAAACTATGCACCTTAACGCCTTCAAAATGGCGTACAAAGTGTCAGCCAGTGGAAGAACATTGCAAGTTACTAACAAAATGATAAAACCGAAATGGTTTTGCAGTGCGGAATAATGTTTTAAAAGCCTTTTGCATTAAAGTTTTTATTATCATTATTTTTAATATTGGAAAAAATAAAATTTTTGAAACAAATAATGCTGCCTGGTCAAAAAACGTTTTTTTGCTCTCCTGAAAAATTATTATTTTGTAACAATAATTAGTATTGTGGTTATTTTGTTGAACTATTTATGGTTTTTAATCCAAATTTTTAATATTTTTAATTAGGCTTAAGTTCATGAAATTTAATTTTTTATTAAATTATTTTTGTGAAGAAAGGAATTTTACAACATGAAAATTAATTAAAATTGTAATTGATAATCTTTCATTCTTGACGTGGCTCGGGCTCGAACCCTGGCCGGCAGGTTACCATGACATGTTTCGATCGCAACCACTCGATCTCCTCAGATGGATTTGCCGTCTTACACTCGCAGCCATCGACGACAGCTGACGTCACAAGTCAAACATCAATCCTTAAACCAAATTGTATTTTAACATTTGGTAGATCGAAATTTGCTTTCCTGAATGATTATCCATCTTAATTGATTTTACATGTTTTTTCCTTTACTTCTGTTTTTTCGTACTTTCGTCAAGAATTTTTCTTGAAGTCCAAGTACATTTTTTGTTTTTTCACTTTGTCTTTCTCTTTTCTGTTGACCTTTTTCAGCACAACTTGAAGGACAAATGTACACATAGAGCTCGTGCCTTAGCTTTAACAATTCTTCACAAAAATAATTTAATAAAAAATTAAATTTCATGAACTTAAGCCTAATTAAAAATATTAAATTATTTTGTAACTTAAAACGTTATTCGCGGCTGTGCTTCAATTACATATAGGCAGGTATTAATATTGTGAAGCGTTAAAAGTGATGTGAATAACAGTTGAAACCAATAATTCAAAATACATAAAAGTTTATGACGATATAAAGGTATAAGAAAAAGTGCCTGATGAGCAAAAATAGAAGAAATGTGAAAATTTAAAAAAATCGTCAAAAATAATGGCGCAAACTTGCGCACACTTTTTTTTGGTTTCTAAAATTAGAGATTCCAAATTTTATTGTGGTATCAAACATAATGCGTAGACATGCTAACCTCACTTTTAAAAACCTCTTCTTTTCCTTTTTTTGCAAAAAAAAGTGTATAATTTGTTTTTTTTAGCTTTTGAACGAATTTTTACAACATGAATAACATATTTTAAATTTTTTTTCATATAAACATCCAGAAACCGAAAAAAACATTTAAATCTCATATAATTTTCTTCACTTTCCTGACTTTAGCAGGGTCTCAGAGCTACAAATCCCAACTAAAAGTCTTCACAATTTACAATATAATGTAAAATATTGTTGTCTGTCGAGCTGCGTACTAAGTTCGAAACATTTCTTATAATTCAGTTTTGCCTTTTTGGCCAGCTTTTCAGGCCAAATACTCCTCTGTGTGTCGGTGGAGGGTATCAAAGATTCGGCACAGCCGAATATAGCACTCTGACTTGTTTTAATATGAGCAGTAGTTTAAGAAATATAGTTTTTTTTTTTTTGGAAAAAGCTACTAACAAAACAAGCCATTTATGATTAAAATCTGTTAGCAACTTTTGATTTTATTTGAAAAATTTTAATTAATTTAAGAATTTCATAAAAAAGTGGAGATAAGAGGCAAGCGTGTATCGAGAAAATGTTAAGAACAGAAAACTAATGGATGTCGGTCATACATTTTAACCCCCTGGGGGCGATTTTTTCAATAATCTGTATTGGCTATTTTGTATGGGAGCCCCCTCAAGGAATGGAGATAGCCTACGCGCTGTTAGAAATAAATGATTAAGATAAAAAATAAAGTGTTGGTCATACATTTTACCTATCTAGGGTCATCCTAGGCGGCTACATGCTCTAAAACTATTCGTAGTTAAACCATATTTATTGTATAAACAACTGAAATGTAGTAACATTTTCATCAGTTTTCGTTGTATAATATTTAGAAAACTTTACCACACTCTTTTTTATACAAAATTTTATTTTTTTCGAAAACAAATCATGGTTTTCTACTAACGAAACACTTCTCTACAGAATTGCATCATAAGATTTCTAAAAAATATCTGTAAAAAAATAGACTTTTTGCCAAAAAAAATACCACTGTGCGCTGCACCAGCCAAATTTAAGAATTTCAACCATACATATATGGCGATTTAATAAAATTCTTAAATTTGGTGCAACCTCCTCCATTTTCAAAATAACGGTATATCTCGAAAGCAAGAGCTAACTTGAAAAAACGGTGGGCACCATTGGATTAAGCGTATCAAAATTATGCTAAAACGCCGTGTAGCCGGCTTGTCTAATTATGCAACTAGCATAGTGTAATCGTTCTAATTGCTTTACATACAACAAAATTAATCAGCTGATTTGCAACGTTACTATTACTGTTAGCTAACTGGGGCTTAAGAATGCTATTCATTATGCAATTTATCAGCCTTTACTAAACAGTGCTGCCAATTTCATCATTCAATACCACGAAAAACATATTGATTAATTTTTTTATAAAGAAAATCATTTTTTTTTTTTAATTTTATTGTAAAAAAATACATTTTTCTTTACTTTTGTAACACAATTGATAAGTTTTTGTAATATAATCTTGTTAAGCCCTTTTTCTATTTTCGCTTTAAATTTCGCCATTTTTGCTCTCGAAAACTTAGCAAGCAACACTAATACCGAAAAAAAGCTTCAACTGTAAAATCACAGGCCCCTTTAAATTTGTTGTGTGTAAAAAATTATTTTTTTTTTTTTTAATCACTGACAAATTGACAAGTTGCATGTGGCTCGCAAAACCTGCACAAAAAAATAAATAAAACAAAAACCAAAATTAAATAAACAAAACAACATTTTGTAGACGCCACACAGCACGGAATACAATAATTTATGCTGCTGATACTGGCTGGTTGCATATACAAAAGAATAGACCGAATGGCCAATTAATTAAATTTTATTTCTTAACTTTTACAGCAATTGAACGAATGACTAAACAAATTTCACAGATTCTTAAATGTTTCATAAATTTCTAAATCAACTTTTTTATTGTTTGAATTTTTCACGATTTGTTTATTTTTTTGATTTGAAAATCGAAATAAAAGTGCTGCTAGGCACACACCACTTGCAGCAAGTTGTACTAATTCACAGACACCCATCCATCCATCCACTCAACTCATTCACTTTTTATACCTACCCAAACTACAACAGTGAAGAGGGTATTATAAATTTGTGCTTAGGTTTGTAACACCTTCAAATATTGGTCCTAAGTCCAATTTTAAGCATACCGAATCACTTTTTGAATCACTTTGAATATCTTTCCATCCGGCAGGCTGTCTATGTAAACCTTATGCTTAAAATACAAGTCACAATTTTGAGATCATTTCGATTTATCACAAGGACTACGCCTTTTAAAATAGTGAGAATCGGTCTATAATTTCACATAGCCCCCATACGATATTCTTGACGGAATATATTCTTTATCGCCACAAACATCCAAACTTATTTAGCAAATTGTACCTATTGAAATCGGTCAATATTTGACCATAGCCCCCATACAAATACTACGTCCCTCTTAAAGTTGGTACTGACTAGTGTTTTTTAAACGGGATTTCGGGGGAAAAAATACCGGGATATTTGTGCGGGAATTCCGGGGACCTTTTTTTTATTAAATTACAGCCACTTTACTGCTGATATGTATAATTGTTAATAAGTTGTGTCATGAAATAGATCATAGCCGTTAGGCAAAAAGGTCTTGAGTCAAACAAAACGGATTTTGAGTTTTTGCATGGCTTTAATTAAATAAGTTTTCTCTAATAATCGCTGCTTATAATCGTTATCATCTGCTCTTAGGGAAAAAATCTATGAAATACACCAAATAAATATTTTTCAATTTAACATAACAAAAACTACAGTTTCTGATTTGAGACATTTTTGCCAAGCGCCAATGAGATATCAATTCATATCTGACAAGTAAGGCAATGTTAATGCCCTAAAATTTCGAAAGAACAATAGTTAAATTGTACAGAATATTTTATTTGTTTAAAGACCCAGAAAATGTTGTTACCACTTTCTTTAAAAAAATTTTATGATTTTATATGCAGAACATCTGCATAAAAGATTTTTCGGATTAGATTCTGTAAGAAATGATGACCGTTACAAGTTTTGAAGGAAGTGCTAAGAAAACTGAAGTGTCTAGAGATTATATAATGTTCCTTTGGCCATAATGGCAAACATCTTTAGAAAGGAAACCTGTTTTCTCATTGAAATCTTCTTGGTTAAAATTAGAAAAAGGCTATTCTGAATTAAAATCATATTTTAAAAGAAATATTTTGCAATAATTTGTTTAAAATCTTAACTTTTTTGATTTTCTGTAAATTCTGTTGCCTTTAAATTAATTCTTTGTTTAGACCCCTTTTAAGACTCGGCAAGTTACTTGCGCAACCCTTGATTTGTAGACTTCAGCGGTAAGGTCGGGGTAAGGAACAAAAATTTTCACAGACTTTGTTGTACTCGGCAAGTAACTTGCGCAACTAACTTGCCGAGTCTGAAAGGGGTCTTAAAACTTTAAAGGTGACTTGGCTGGAAATTTACTTCGTATTTATATTATCATCAGTTCTCTTCGTTTATAGTATAAACACTCCTAATGTCACAAATCGGAAGTTTCTATTATTCCCAATGTTATTGCACATTGAAAAAATATAACCAAAAAGACATTTTGCTATAACTTTCTCCAAAATCCTACAAAATAATTGAAATTTTGCCCATGTGAACTTTTGAACAGGGTTTAAAAAACTGCAGTCGAAACCAAAAACTGTCGCACAAAAGTCGAAATTTTGTGTATAACTTTTCGCCTTTTGAGTTTGTTTGACAGCGACTGTTTACATTTAATGAATCAAAAGTAAAAACAAAAGTTGTTTCTTGGCTAATGACAAATAAAGAAGTAGAAGAAATGGCAGTTTTTCTACTTTGGCTGCAGTTTTAAAACATTAAGATCTTAAGGTAGAAGTACATAACACGAGTTAGTGCGCGCGCGCTCTGTCGTTTTCTGTAAAAAAAGTTAAACTAGTGTATTTTCATAGAACAAGCTAAATGCAAAATATTTTGACACGTTTGCGCCAGAAAGTTGGTTAAATTTGAACTTTTTAACGCGTTGTGTATTTTTAACTAGTAATCAGCTGACAATAAAAATAATAATTTAACAAATTTGTGAATCTTGAAAGAAAAACTTATTGAAGAGCTAAAAAAACATGCAATATTTTTATAAAAAGAATAAATTCAATAAAATAACAAAATCTTGATAAACTTTCGAACCCGTTTTTAATGCACAAATAAGTAAACAAATAAAAAAAAGCTGACAGGTGTTGTGTAACTTGCAATTTTTGACGCACGATACTCATCGACGAACTAACGCGTGCTATGTGCTTCCACCTTTAAGGTGACATTAAGCAATTTTTCCTTTTTGCCACACAAAAAAGAAAGTTAAATGCATTTATAAACTTATTTCATTGATCTTAGCAAATGTTTTTTGTATTTTGCATCGATTTGTACTGAGCGAGAATTCCCGAGATTCCGGAAATTTAAAAATAAATCCCACTTTCCCAGGAAATGAAAAAGTCCGGGACAAGAAAAACTCTAGTATTGACATAAAATTTGACGACATCAATTTTGACGATAGCTATTTGTTTTGGCAGCTAGAACCAGAATTGAACATAAGTCCCGTTTATACTCCCTCCCAGATGAAGATGTGTAAGGCCCGTTGTCACGACTTACCTTTAAAGATCGAAATAGTTTATGGTAGCTTTAGCACTAGTGAGGAATAAAGTTACCTTCAATTGTTTTTCATTTCCACAACTTCTGTATAAAATAAACTAAACATTTTTAAAAATGTGGCAATACTAAAGCAAATACCGATTATTTTTGCCAAAATAAAAATACGAACTGGCAACTACGTACTTTCTTTCACTTTTCTCATTTTAAATTTTTGTGTGCACAAATATTTTTTAATAATAACAAATATTAATGAAATACCGCGTACACGCGAATTTAACATTTTGTAAATTTTATTTCTCAAAATACGAGTTTGTTATTATTTCACAAAATATACGTATAGTTGGAGTTGCCATATATGAAAAATATGTTAATATAATATGGCAATCTCGAATCTAAACCTTACGACAAAAGTTAAAGGTAGAACGTTCCTTTCTTTACCATATCCTTCACTTTTACCCGGCGTTTCCACATGCAAGTAATTACTTGCATGTGGAAACGCCACGATTGCCCATGAACCCCAAATAAGGTAAACTCTCGAAAATTTTTCTCTAAATTCTGTTATGCACGTTATCATATGGTCGGGTTTGACCGACTTTACTTTCTTACTTGTTCGTATTGTATTCAAAGTAATAAATAAGCGGTAATAAAATTAAAAAAAAAAACAAAAAATACAATTTCAAATTAAACTGTTTCATCTCATGAAATAAACGAAATCAAAAAAAAATCAATTTGTTTTATAAATTTTTTTTCTCTAAATTGTTTTTGATCATAAAAAAGCACGTTTTAATATCGAAAAATAAAAAAAACAAACAAAACAAAAGTCATTTCTAAGAACTCAACCAAATAATGATTTAATCTATATATATAAAAAGAAGTGTACATTTTGATTGTCACTCCATAACTCGAGAACGGCTCGACCGATTGCCATAAAATTTTTAGGGAAGGTACAGGGAGGAGTGATGATGGTTAGTTGATTTTGAAATCCAAAATCGGTTTAGCCATTATCTATATATATAAAAATGAAAAATGTTTGTATGTTTGTTTGTGTGTTTGTTTGTTTGTTGGCTTATAGACTCCGAAACTACTGAACCGATTTTCCTGAAATTTTTACAGTAACTTCACGTCAGCCCTAAAAATAAAATAGGCTACTTATTTTTTCGATAGGGGCAGGGGAATTGGTAGCCCCCATAGAATGCCAATATTAATTATCGCATATCTTAAGAGCCGCTGGACGCATTTTGCTGAACTTTTTGTAGTAGGATCTTCTGAGCCCCGAAATTGAAATAAAATAGCAGCGGGGGTATTGGAATCCCCCATAGGACGCCAATGTTTAACATCGCATATCTTAAGAACTGTAATAGCGAGAATGTTCAAACTTTCTAGAAGTCACTCTTATGGTATACTACACTTTTGAAAATAAAAATAAAGCGGGTAGGCGCAGGGGGGGAAATCCCTCCCATAGGATGCATACATTAAATATCGATCAACTGAAGAACTTTTAAAGGGAGAGTCTTCAAACGTGGTTAAAGCTACTATTATAGTAAACTATAAATTTCAATATAAAAATGGGCGGGAGAGACAGGGGAGGAGCAGTACCCCTCATAGATAGAAATATTAATAAGAGCGAGCCACTGCACGCATTTTGTTGAAATTTTGGTAGTAGGATCTTCTGAGTCCCAAAATTGAAATAAAGTAGCAGTGGGGGAAGTGGTTTTCCCCATAGGACGCCAATGTTTAATATCGCATATCTTAAGAACTGTTATAGGGAGAATGTTCAAACTTTGTAAAAGTCACTAATATGGTATACTACACTATTGAAAATAAAAATAAAGCGGGTAGGCGCAGGGGGGAATACCTCTCATAGGATGTATATATTAAATATCGCTCAACTGAAGAACTATTAAAGGGCGAGTCTTCAAACGTAGTTAAAACTACTATTATGGCAAACTTTAAATTTCAATATAGTAATGGGCGGGGTAGACAGAGGAGGAGCAGTTCCCCTCATAGATAGAAATATTAATAAGAGCCGCTGCAAGCATTTTGTTGAACTTTTGGTAGTAGGATCCTCTGAGTCCCAAAATTTAAATAGCAGCGGGGGAAGTGTTACACTCCATAGGACGCCAATGTTTAATATCGGATATCCTAAAAACTATTAAAGTGATAATGTTCAAACTTTGTAGAAGTCACTCTTATGGTATACTACACTTTTAAATATAAAAATAAAGCGGGTAGGCGCAGGGGAGAAATACCTTCCATAGGATGCATATATTAAATATCTCTCAATCGATAAAGTGGTTAAAGCAGTGTTGCGAAGCGCACCGGGTTAAGCTAGTATTTTTTATAAAAATATCAAAAAAAAAAAAATTATAAAATTATAAATTTTTTTTTCATATATTATTTCATAATGGAAAAACTTGAAAAAGTTAATGTAGAACTAAATCATATTTCCTATTGGTTTAAATTAATTATAAAATAAATCCAGCTAAAAAATTTTTAAACTATTCCAGTCTACTTTCTATATATTTTCTATTCTAAGAGCCACTTTTTGGGTTTGAGATTAAAGTTAAATTAATTCTATAATAAGCTAATCTGAGAATTAAGTTAATCCAGTAACAATTGAATTTGGTAGTTTTGGTTGGTGGCTTAAACCATGACCACAAACAAATGGCAGCATTTTTTTTTTTTTTTTTTTTTTTTGCAAATGTCAACTGTTTATCAAAGCAATATGGATGTTTTCAAACCAGAAGAAGAAAATGCGCGAATTTAATATTGTTTACAAGTTAGAAATTTTTTGTGTTTAAAGAAAATATATATTAAAGAAAAAATATAGAAGGGATATTATTATATAGAAGTGTATGGCAATTTATAATTTTTAAAAAATTATTTTTTATTTATATTTCTGCAAAAGCTGTTTATGATAAACATGTGTATGTTGATAGTTTAAGTTTAAACAACCTCAATTCGTCGCTTAAACTAGCAAAAAATATAAAAAGATACAACTGAAAAAGTAAATACGGAGATTATAGTTAATTTAATCGCTAATCACTAACCCAAAAAGTGGCTCTAAATTGTATGTAGTCTAACCTACATATATATCGAGCCCTTAACGCAGAAATAGCTAAAGCGACATCATTTTAAATTTTTTTTTTTAAATAAATGAATTTATTGGCAACACCTTCATCGTCTGCTAAACTGTCATGGTCACATATGTAAGTTACCGTTAGGGTCAGTGTTCGAAAATAAACAGAATATTATTTATAGTTCGGATCACACACCCAGGAATGATAACTATTTTTGTAGTGTTTGTATAGACGAACACAACTCTTAATGCCGTTCGTAACTATTTTCAAGAAAGAGCCCAACATTGTACAGTGTTCTGTTCTTCGTTAAAAAACAGAACAATTATATATCTACAGTAATAGACAAACATTATGTTTTAGTGTTCCATAATGTTTCTTTTTTTTTCATTGATGAAGAAATGAACGAAGAAAAAATTTTAGCAACGACCGCAACACGAACAGCTTGTGTGTGTATTTTTTTTTTGTTTGTGTAAAATTATTTTGCTGGCTTTTTGTTTTTTTTTCATCTTTGTATTTTGTTTTTGTAAACAATTTTTGGTTTTTTTACCAGCCAAAAGGGTTATTATTGAGCTGAGCCGAACACAATGAAGTTTGTGGTTAAAAAAAAAAAAACCGAACTGCTGAATTAAATGTTCTTATCTTTTTGTTGAGTTGGATAAAAACAGGGGCCTAATTCTGGCAGTCGTGATTGAGTACTTTCTCCATTCGAAAGCAATTTTATTTCAGTCGATACTCAACGAATAAAATAATAAAAAAATAATTCCGATTAGTTCAGTATTGACTGAAATAATTAGATATTAAATTGCTTTCGAATCGAGAAAGTACTCGATCACGACTGCGAGAATCAGGTCCCACATCTTCATATTGATGATGCCCTAACATCAGAATTGTGACATTAATGTTACTACAAATGGCATCAATGATGCAAAAAGTAACATCAATCCAATGACTAACGTCTTCATACAATTTTGTCATTTTTTTCGTGTCATCTATTTTATGACTATAGTGACATCAATTCGATGCCAAATTTTGTTCATTATTAATATTATTTTCATTATTACAGTGTATTATAAGAAGCAAAAATTCCTATATTCTATTTTTTTAAATTATTTAGTAAAATACATTAAATTTTTAGAGTAGAATAATTACAAAAACCATATGGGGCACGGTGCTGGTGTCTTATTATTGAGAGTTCTGCTGTAAACAAAGGTCGTATTAAACAAACGTGAAACAAACATATGTAACGGGTAAGTAAATAATAATATTCTCTCACTTTGACTTAATGACAAACTGTCATTAAATTGATGCTAATGTGTTCTTTCTCCGATGTTACTGCGTCATCGCACTGAAGACATGTTCGTCATTTCTCTGATGCCGATGTGTCATCCCATTGATGACATAATTTCACTTTGGCCAAGTGATGTTAATTTATGTTGTCATAGCACTAATGTCAAAATACATCAGCGTTATGACGCCTTTTCTGTCAGTGCAGTATTATTTTTGTTCGAATGATGACAAACAGGGAAACGTTATTTTTTTTCAAGATTTATCCTACGTTTGCAAGTCATTACTTGAAAGTAGTGAATACGTATTATCAACGAAAAATCGAAGAAGCAGCCGATTGGCTTAAAGTACAACAATTGTGTGAGTGAAAAGTTTGAGTGTGTTGAGTAGAGTATAGTCTTAAATTTGATGGGAATGAAGAAACTTCTCCTATCACTTATTTGCCAAAACTTTTGCTGGGTTTTGTTAGAATTATTTTGATTACAAAAAAAAAAATAGAAAAAAAATCATGCCAGATATTAAACAGATTCAGCAAATAAATAAGTTTATGCAAGACTTTTTCCCAAATACACTTTAAATCATTTTAAGATTTATAAAAACATTAAAAGTGCCAGCAACCGAAACATTGAAAGCATTTGGATGGAAATCAAAGCAGCTGTAACTGCAACAATAAAAGTCCATCAATCATAATTGTATATTTTTTTTAAAAAGTTTTAATTTTTATCAGTTTTTATGGAATAGAAAAGATCATTGAAATAAAATTGCAATTTCATTGATTGAGTTTTTTGAACTCTGTCGAAACTAACATCAACATCAAAAAAACCTAAAGAGTTAAAGGTATGTACAGAACTAATAAATATTTGACGAAAAAACGTGACCAGTAAATTCATCAAACTTAAGCTTTATTTTTAACAATTTCTCTTGATTTACTAGACTTTATTTGTAAAAAGATAATTGAAGCACAGCCGCGAATAACGTTTTAAGTTACAAAATAATAATTTTTCAGGAGAACAAAAAAACGTTTTTTGATAGGCAGCATTATTTGTTTTAAAAATTTTTTTTTTCTATTATTAAAAATAATGATAATAAAACCTTTAATGCAAAAGGCTTTCAAAACATTATTCCGCACTGCAAAGCCATTTCGGTTTCATAATTTTGTTAGTAACTTGCAATGTTCTTCCACTGGCTGACACTTTGTACGCCATTTTGAAGGCGTTAAGGTGCATAGTTTTTGTTGATTTGATGTTTAAACTGTGTAAGAAGTGAATGTAAAAAGTCATCTGCAAAAAAACAGTTTTTGTAAAATGTGGCGTTTACAACGTTATTCGCGGCTGTGCTTCAATTAAATAATGTAATTAAGAAACTGTTAAATGATGTTTGATCTAGCCCAAGGTATATTTACACAAGGTAAACTCGTTGCTACAACAAGTACAACAAGACAAAAACAACACGCCAAATTGTTTTTGTAATTGGAACCATGGTGTCAAAAAAAAACGCAACAATGTTCCTTTAAAATAAAAACACAAATTGAAAAAAAACAACACGTGCAGTTCAGAATAATAAGCTGAAACAATTTTTAATATATTGTGCATTCTCAAGCATAAAAATAAAGTATTATTGCAAAAAATAATGCATTTAAATGTATTTTGTTTGCTTAGTAATCACAAGAATTAAAATTTCACAAAAATAAAATGTTTCACAATTTTACACTTTTTTAATTCAAAATGGCGCGTACTAACCATAAGTATGTAAACAAACACAAGGAACCAACGGAACCAACATAAATAACATTTGACACTACGGTTCCAAATGGGGTAAACAGCTGACAAACATATGGACCAACGAGTTTACCTTGTGTAAATATACCTTGATCTAGCCAAACGTTTTGCAAAAGCAAATCATTTTTTAATCAAACTAGTGGTTACATGTAGGACGTGAAATATTTAATAGGTGTGATCATAGATTTAGAGTATTGCCATGTTTGCACAACAAGAAACATCGTGTAGATCTCTGTTGACAATGTTTTGCTCTTGTTTAAACATTTGTTTGCAGAACGATGTCTTATATGTACCAGTAATTGTCATATCAATTAACATCATCTTGATTGTAATGGTTTGTTCTCATATGGGTTATCTTGCCATACGTGTTTCCCATATAAAGGAAGACTGGCAAATTATTCCGCCAACGTTTTTATTCTTATGCAGAAAATAATGACCGGTCATGCCAGGGTTTTAAGCCAAAAAACACGAAGTCAAAACTTTGAAATATAATTACTTTTCAATTTAACATTAAGGCCAATTTTCAAACATTTTACAATGGTTTGATTTTAACATTTCAATTCAAGTTCATAATAATTGGAATACAAGCGTTTAACAAACAATGTTTTATCAATTTGATATCAAGTTCTATTTTCAAATTATAAATAGACTTGGCAGCACTAAACCGAAAATTAAATTGAAGCATTTCAACATGGTGATTAAAGTAAAATCATCAGCTCATTATTAATTTGGCGCATATGTCAAAAAGTCGTAATGAAGAAAAATGACAATGAAGGTTTACATGAAAATTTCTGAAACATAACCGATAAATTTTTTTTGTATTTTCACTGCTGCTTTCGGCGTATGTTTAGAAGAAAAATTTTTGTGAACTTGTTAGTTTTTTATTTTATTTAGTATTTTATTGAAATTGAAAATTGTAGTTTTGTGCCGCAAACGCCACTTTTTTAAAATTTTTTTGTTTTTGTTTCATTACGTCAATGAAGCAAATCAATATAACCCATACCTAACTCAATTTTTTTTTAAATGGTCGGTATGTCAAACCAATAATGAGCTGACGAAATTTCTTTTACAATTAAAGAGAATTTACACACGAACTTTTTGCTTATAAAATTAAATAATTTGTGACTAAAAAGGGAATTACTTACTATCTGCCTGTTTTTAGAACACGAGCGCAAAACTCGTTCGTTTAACTTAAAACAAAAACTAGTTTTAAAATTTTGTTTTTGTTTAAAATGTTTAACAAATGAGTTTTGCGCTTGTGTTCTAATGATAAGGAGTTTGAGCAGGGCTGTCAGATATGGCGATTTATCGCCAAACGTGACGATTTTGAAACGTGTTTGGCGGTGAGCAAGGCGAATTCATTTTTCAGGTGGCGTTGAAAGCACAGCTGTGCTACTTTTTTTTAAATTAAAGAGAGGAATGTCAAAAGTTACTTGTATTTTTGACATATCAGCCAACGAAAGCAGCAACAAAATACATTGTTATGTTTTTGGTGTTGTTACTTGTTGTAGTATCGACACCACCGTTTACATGAATTCCCCTTGGCGGTGAGATTTTCCTTTTTGGCGACTGGCGACTTTTTTTGTAAATTTTTGATATAACTGGCGATTTACTTGGCTATTTTTACCATTTATATTATTTCAGCGATTTTTTAAACAGTTTGTCATATTTTGTTATCATTATTAATTTAAAAAAAACTCTGGCAACTTTTTTTCATATGATTTTTGTTTTGTCTGAATTAACACGTTTCATCTTTTGATGCTCACCTTCCGTTCAATTCCCTTTTAAAGATGCCAATATAATCACACGCAGCAATCGGTTTCAACTTTTTTCGGTTCAAAACAGCAACAATTTTATTAACAGCGAATCAAAGTCTGCGTTCATACGGCTCATGTCTTATTGACAAGATTGATACTTATAGGCGAAAGGGACGAGAGGAAAAGAAACGAGTACACAGATGCATGTACTGTCTTAACGTTTTGCTTTCTTATTCGTTGTTTAATTTTGTTTTTGTTTTCAATATCAAATAAAACAAAATAAAAAACATGTCGTCAACATGACATGATTCATTTGAACGCCAATTCATGTTCAAAGAAGAAAAGGGAAGAATCTTGTCAATAAGACATGAGCCGTATGAACTCAGACAAAGAGAAAAAGAAAAGAAAAAAATAAATGCAGCCATCGTTGTGCATATACCAACGAATGAGAACACAAAATGTACTGACCGAGTACAGGCATCGCCGTTTCATTCTTCTCTCATCTAAAAACGTTAGAGTTGAGCATCAAAAGATGAAACGTGTGAAAGCAGACTTTGTTAAAATTTTGAATTCTATATTCAGTCACTATTTAATTCTAATAGTATGTATGTCTGCGGGTCAAAACACCAATAATGAAATCGATGCGGCTGAAGTGTACAATAGACCGGTCGCAATTTTTTTTTTTTTAAATTTGTTTGGTGTAAGAAATCATGATCTAATGTTTCAGGTCAAGCCGACGGTGCCTAGCCGTGCCGAGTGGGGCCCAAAGTTCCCCATATTATAAAAAAAACATCTTTTCTATCAGATCTTTATAGTTGTACTAGTTGAAAAGCCGAAAATCAAAAATATGGCTTCGTTACGATCTTCCGCAGAGAAAGTACTTCAAGTGTGCAAAATTTCAGCTTCCTATGGCATCAGATGGCTTCAGAAAGTTGCGGAAAGAATAGGACATACATGCAAACATCATGACATACAGGCATGTTCTGAAAATCACTTTTTCGTAAAGTGATTTGAAATCACTAAAAAGGTGTTCTGCCCACGAACATTTTTGAAATCTCGTGATTTAAAACCGGTTAGCTAACAGCATGACGATTTCAAATCACTTGAAGTTTTTTAAGCATTTTTGTTTTGAAATCTTTAATAAAATTATCACATACACATTAAATGATATGTCCTTGATTTGTTTTTGCATTAAAATTAATTATTTTACACGGAAGAACCTTTAAATTTACAAATTTAGGAAGCCGCTGTATTTTTTGCAAATGCTGTTTTATGGCGATTTCTTTTCTGAGAAATATGTTGCATAAATGTTACATGCTCTATCTCTTTTGTGTAGAGCATGTAACATTTATGCAACATATTTCTCAGAAAAGAAATCGCCATTAGTTTTGTTTACATTGGTCGTGATTTACTTTTTGTCAATGGTTGCCAGAGCAAAGAAGTCTTATGGCCATTTTCTCAATGTATCGACAAACTGTCTGTTACTTAATGTCAACATAAATTTATTGGACCGATAAACTGTCCGTTAACGATTTTGGGTTTCTCAATATACCGACAAAAAACAAAGTTTTCAGCTGGCAACGCCACTCAAAATACATGTACAAGTTGGGAGTCAGCTGATTGAATTTATCTGAACGGCAAATAAAAGGAAAATAAATAATTGGCAGATGAGTGCCGGTTAGCTTTGCGATAAAATCGAAGCAAATGAGACATTGAGAAAACCAAATTTCTTTAATGTGCAGTTTTTCGTTGGGAAAACAGATAATCGCCTAATGAGAAAATGGCCATTAAAGTCTTTTAGCATATGACTAATTTCTTCAATTAAATTAAACATTAAAAATAAAAATTGAATTAATTTGTTAAAAAAAAGCTAAGAGTAAACGATAATTATGAAGTTTGATTGGTTAAATTTTAATATACGAAGGTAAAAAATAAATGAAAATGGCAGCCATACATCCTAAATGAATGGCAACATTTTAAAAAGAAGCGCACAGTTGTTTTCTCGTGGTTTAGAACAATGAAAATCACGACTAAAAATTAAAAATCTCGTGATTTTCAGAACATCAAAATATTTCTCGGGTGATTTCAAAATCGTTCGTGATTTGAAATCACCGTGATTTCAGAACATGCCTGATACTAAGAAATTATATATTGTATAGATAGATTAAAGTATTTGCTGTTTAATATTTTAGTATGATACGAACGAAAGACTTTTAACCTAATTCGGGGTCGCTGAATCCAGTGGTGCTAGCCGTTTTTTTAGGTTAGCTTTGGTTTTCGAGATATAGCGCTATTTTGAAAATTAAGGATGTTGCACAACATATGTTCGCATAACTCAAAAACGCTTTAGCTTATTGAAAAACTAAAAAAAAACCGAAATTCCGCAATAAAATTTACTCTAAGAAAGTTAAAACTTTTTTCTTCATGGAATGCTTTGCATTTGAAGGGGGCATACTCTGAGTGTTGGCTTAAAGTTAAAAAAAAACGTTTTGCAGCAAAAATATAAATTTTTTCCTACTGAACCAATTATCCTGGATTTCAATAACAAACTGCTTAGGAGAACTAGAAAGAGCTTATTATCATCTGTGGAGCCTTTCGAAATTGAGCGTATTTTCAATAGACGGCCAGACGGATAAGGCTAAAATCGACTTAGAATTACTCAAGGACCCAGATTAAATATGCTTTTGATAAAAAAAGTGTATGAGGTTCGGGCTCCTCAATAAAAGACCAATGCATTTAAATAAAATTTATCATAGATAAGTAGAGATATGAATCCATAATATTGAGTTCCATGAAAAACACATTTTCAATTCTGCTATAACTAACACGAGGTAAATACTAACTTTATAGCACAAAGTGTAAAATCTGTCAAATATGTATTTATTAACAGCTTTTTATTTATTATTCTTTCAAATTAAATTCACACGCTTCTTGTTTAGTAAATTGTCAATACAAGTAGTAACATCTCATTGTTTACAATAATTTGTTATTTACTTTTGCAATCTTATTCAAAATTCTAATTATAGTACAACTAATTAATATTGATAGCAAATTGTACGAGCATATCTGAGATCAAGTAGGAGCCATATTATAAATACTAATGAAGTACATTTTTCTATTATATTTTAAAGTTTTCTTTGCATGTATTAATTAAGCAATTTATTGCATTCATTATAACAGTCAATGCATAATTACTTTCAGTTTAGTGAAATGTTAATTAAACATTACGTTATGCTGAAGTTTCACGTTCCTTAAAAATTCGACATTTAGGCCTCGACTTGCGAGTTTTTACAAATTCATCATTGTTTTTCTTTAATTTAACTATAAGTTATTTTAATATAATTTTTTTTCAAAAAAGTATTTTTTTTTTCTTTTGTAACTTCACATTTTCCAAATAAATCCAATAGTCTAAGTTTGTAAAGTTCTTTACCTTTAAAAAGGAATTGGTGTCTGTTTGTGTTTTCTATCTGTGATCGTGCCAATTTGTTTACAATTCATGTCAATCGTTGTGACATGTTAATTGTATGCAAACGTCATTTGAATAAATACTTATTCGAAATTTGTTTTCAAATTCGAAGTCACACTCGTACTTGTGCTCATAACACACTACACTATATTGCACTCTGTGCCACATTAACCACACACTTCTAATGCAATGTTGTACATTGTTATAAAATATTTATTAAAAAAAAAACAACATAATGTTTTGCATAAATAACTTTTCCTGTAAACGTGAAAATGTCAAAAGAAATTAATGAGAAAATAAATAAAATTTTAGTCGAGAGAGATAATATTATTTTTTTATTTGTATAGTTTCTAGAAAACATTGTGATTATTTCAATTTTAATTAAATTAATTAACTCAAAACTATTCCAGTATATTCAGCAACACATTTTCACATACATATGACGCATTATTCGTGAAGCTGTAGCAAATAATGAAATGCATAGGGGGGTAAAGAGTATGGCTGACCTCCATTAGTTTTCTGTCCTTAACACTTTCTCAATCAAACTTGCCCCTTACCTTCACCTCTCAGTCATCGTCAAGATTTGCAATTTTTGTTGCAGCAATTCTTGAGTTATTATGGAGAGGGGTAAAAAAAATGGGATGGGGTATTCAGTTTCATGCAAATCTGTTAGTTTTCTAAATCTCACACCTTTTAACTTGAAGTTGGCCGTAGGTGTATTTGTATTTATTTATAAAGGAGAAGAGGAACGACAAGATAACAATAGTTTTAAGCAGAATTTAAAGCAGCAACAAAAATTGCTAGTCTGGACGATGACGTTTTCTGTATATCTACCAGAAAAATTAATATTCCAAATAAGAAGGAATTTAAGAAAAATAAAAATTTTTTTTTTTGGTTGGCGGTTGCAATAATACTGCCTCATATGTGTGTCGAGGGTAAATATTCAAAACACTGTATCTTAGATCTTTACCTAAGTTATTTTTTCTAATGCAAACTTAGAGAAAAACACATTTTCGATGTGCCCAACAAACACGAATACAAACCCATGATATGAAATGACTTTATCATTTGACATAAATCACAATTCTTAAATGTTTTTCAATTGTTTGAATTGATATCAAATTGGTATCAAATGTGTAACTGAAATCAAAAATAAACTTGGCAATACTAAAGCGAAAAATAAATTTAAACATTAAAAAGGGTCGAATTTTTTCTTCGTGGTTAAATGTGTTTTACAAGTGAGCGATTTATTTCTTGTGAAAAAAAAATTATTTGTAAGTAATTACAAAGATGAATTCCGCTGTGCAACAAAAAAACCAGACTCAAAACTTGCAACGCGAAATGAAAGTGGACTACTAGTAGAGCAAATCTGCCAGAGGGTTTTGAAAAGTTAGCTCGGGTTCCCGAAATATGGGCCCCTAAAATTTTTGAATTTGAACGAAAAAACAGAAGTAAAGGAAAAAACATGTAAAATCAATTAAAATGGATAATCATTCAGGAAAGCAAATTTCGATCTACCAAATGTTAAAATACAATTTGGTTTAAGGATTTATGTTTGACTATTGACGTCAGCAGTCGTCGATGGCTGCGAGTGTAAGACGGCAAATCCATCTGAGGAGATCGCGTGGTTGCGATCAAAACATGTCATGGTAACCTGCCGGCCAGGGTTCGAGCCCGAGCCACGTCAAGAATGAAAGATTATCAATAACAATTTTGATTAATTTTCATTTTGAATTTTTTGAAAAGGCGTTTGGTGTTAGTCAAAAAAAAATATACTAAATGTACTTCTGAGCTAAAAACTAATTTCAGATGTCTTCAGTAGAATCGTATTGCGATTCTTTTCTTAGAATTTATTAACCCTTACTGTCATTTTAAGGGGTAATTTTTGACCTTTTTCCCAACTCCTACACTAAAGTATACTAAAACGGCACTTTTAAGGGTTGAAATGTTAAACGAATATTTTCTGCATTGAATGTAATCTTTTTGGCAACACTGGTTTAAACAGCTGACGCACGTTTCGTGTTTTGTTTCACTGTCAAACATCTTCAGTTTGGTCTATAATTTAACCATGAATCGTCTTACAAACGAACAACGCTTGCAAATTATAGAATTTTATTATAAAAATGCGTGCTCTGTTAAGAAAGTTCATTGGATCAGTTTAATCGACCCACTGAAATGGCTATTCGGTACGTTAATAAGCAGAATTGTTGATTTTGGAGTGAAGATCAGCCAGAAGCATTGCAAGAGCTACCAATGCATCCGTAAAAAGTCACAGTTTGGTGCGGTTTATGGGCTGGTGGCATCATTGGACCGTACTTCTTCAAAGATGATGCGAATCGTAACGTAACTGTGAATGGTGAGCGCTACCGTGAGATGATATCCAACTTTTTTTTGCCCAAAATGCAAGAGGTTGACTTGCATGACATGTGGTTTCAACAAGACGGTGCCACATGCTAGACAGCACGCTTAACAATGGACTTATTTAGAGGCGAGTTCGGGGAACATTTTATTTCACGTTCGGACCGGTCAAATGGCCGCCTAGATCGTGCGATTTAACGCCTTTAGAATAATTTTTGTGGGGCTATGTTATAGCTCATGTCTATACACACATGCCCACTTCAATTGACGCATTGGAAGACAACATTGAAGCATTTATGCATGAGATACCGGCCGAAATGTTGGAAAGAGTATGCCAAAATTGGACTAAGCGGATGGACCATATGAGGCGCAGTCACGGTCAACATTTGCATGAAATAATCTTCAAACATTAAATTATATGGGCCGTACTATCGATTCAAATAAAGATTTCATGCATTTTTCTGAATTTTATGAGTTTTTTTTTAACTTTCCTATAGCTCTTAAAATATCACCCATTATTTAAAACGGATTTTTCGAAATTTCGGGCATTGAAATTTTTTAATTTCTTGAAAAGGCGTTTGAATAAGTCAAATAAATATACTAAATGCCCTTCTGAGCTAAAACACTAGTCGAATTGTATGGCGATTTTTTTCTTAGATAATATTGACCCCTTAGCACTAATTTTGAGGGGTCACTTTTTTAACTTCCACACAAAAATATACTAAAACGGCGCTTAAGAGGGTTAAAATGTTCTAGGAATATTTTCTGCATTAAATTTAAAACAACTTCGCTGCCAGTGTGCACGACCTTTTTAGTACATACATAAACATACATAACAAAGTTACAATTAAAACTGACATGCAAACATAGAATGCAAAACCATTAAATATTTATTTATTTATTTGTTAAACAATCTCTGCTTGATATACAGCTGCAAAAGCTTTATTTATTTGCTAGAACACTATAATTTTTTTTTTTTTTATTTCCCGCTGACCTTTTCTTCTCACACTGTGCAACTAATTTTAAGTTGAAGTCATTAAAAACGATCCATGAAAATTTCTCTAACAAACTGTTTGAGTTGTAAAAGATTTAATTGATATAAAGTGGCTTCTATCTCGTTAATGGACTGAAGTTTTTTTTTTTAAACACACAGGTCAGACGTAAAACAATATTTTCTCATTTTTAGCAATAAAAGAACACACTCGTTTACATTCATTTCAATGTAAGCAACAAGGCAAGTTTTTCTATCAAGCATTTTGCTTAAAAAATATTCATAGTGAAAGCATTTTTCGGAAAATTTTTAGCAAAATAGTTTTATTTTTTTTTATTATTATTATGCAATAGCATAAGCACATGTATGCTTTTTGCTTCTGTTTTTATTATTTTTTTTTTTTTTTAATTGCCCTGCTAAAAGAAATTAAACTGCAATTGCACAAATAAGTATTAATGAGGAAAACACATTAAAGAAAAAAACTCTGAAATAAAAATAACTTTCCTTCAAGGCAATTTTAAATGAAATTGAAAATGAAATTAATCTGGCGATTTTTTATGTCTTTTCCAGACAGTTAAATTAGAGAAAACAATAAAAATGCAACCATCCAGTCAAGCATTCACGCTGACCGGCCAGCCGTTTAAGAGCAACATTGTTGATTTAAGACCAACAAATAAACTTGAACTACTTCAGAATGAGAATTTCTAGTGCTAGAAACTTTTTACTAAGCAATTAGATAAAAATAGAAACACTTGTATTTAAAAAAGATTAATGGCCGTTTTTTCATTAGGCGATTATATTTTTTTCCCAACGAAAAACTGCAGATTAAAGAAATTTGATTATTATAAGTGTTGATCGACCTTTTTTGATTACTCTAAATATTTTATATAGTTCCCTGTATGCAGGCTTTCAAGGTCATTAATTTAATGTAAATAAAAGATTATTTATTTCATTCTCTATAAAATCCGACGTTTCGTTGGTATTCTTTCCAACTTCTTCAGGGATTGAGTTTTTATCGGGTGGTTTTTTAAGAGCTATAGGAAAGTTTAAAAAAAAAACACATAAAATTCAGAAAAATTCGTGAAATCTTTATTTGAGTGACTGCGCCTCAAATGGTCCATCCGCTTAGTCCAATTTTGACATACTCTTTCCAACATTTCGGCGGGTATCTCATGAATAAGTGCTTCAATGTTGTCTTCCAATGCGTCAATTGAAGTGGGCATGTGTGTATTGCCATGAGCTTTAACATAGCCAAACAAAAAATAGTCTAAAGGCGTTAAATCGCACGATCTAGGCGGCCATTTGACCGGTCCCAAACGTGAAATAAAATGTTCACCAAACTCGCCTCTCTTTAAGTCCATTGTTAAGCGTGCTGTGTGGCATGTAGCACCGTCTTGTTGAAACCACATGTCATGCAAGTCAAGCTCTTGCATTTTGGGCAAAAAAAGGTTGGATATCATCTCACGGCAGCCCTCACCATTCACAGTTACGTTACGATTCGCATCATCTTTGAAGAAGTACGGTCCAATGATGCCACCAGCCAGTAAATCGCACCAAACTGTAACTTTTTCTGGATGCATTGGTAGCTCTTGCAATGCTTCTGTCTGATCTTCACTCCAAAATCGACAATTCTGCTTATAAACGTACCCATTGAGCCAAAAATGAGCTTCGTCGCTGAACACAAGAAGCGCGCGATGAACTTTCTTAACAGAGCACGCATTTTGATAATAAAATTCAATAATTTGCAAGCGTTTTTCGTTCGTAAGACGATTCATAGACCAAACTGAAGATGTTTGACAGTGAAACAAAACACGAAACGTGCGTCAGCTGTTTAAACCAGTGTTGCCAAAAAGATAGTAGCTAAAAAATCACCCGATAGTTGCAAGATACTACTAGATAAAGTAGAATCTCACCGTTTTCTTATCAAATTTATAACGTACTAAAATGCTCTAGTCTACTATTTTAACATAAAATTATCCATAGTGAACAGCCTGAGTATCTTTACAAAAGAATAACATTTTCAAGATCCAATAGACGATACATAATAAACTCCATTTGATACCGCAAATTATAATAGCTAAAAAATCACCCGATATTAAAATCTGGCAACATGGCAAAAATACGAAGTAAAAAGTAGTTAATAATAACAATAATTTTAATCTTAATTTTTGACAAATTACCTTAAAATAATCTTTTTAGTCAGTTTACATCATTTATAAATTATATCACAGTATTTTGTAAAGGTGGACAGCACAACACAAAATTTGGTTTTCTCAATGTCTTAAATGCTTCTATTCTGTCGTAATGCTAACCCGCCCTGTACCTATGTTCTGTAACTTTAGTGAGAACTTCTTGCATCGAAAAGATGTGAAACAAAATATTTCATCGTTTCTCGAAAAGTCAGAAAAAAGTGTGTCTGTAACTCATGTCGAAAACTATCAAAAAAGATTACGTCGTTACGTTATAAATGTCATAATACTACACTTGAAGCCGATGTGAAATTGCAGACGTTGAGAGCGCCAGTCACACATATCGTTGACGGCGATCAAAATTTACTTAAACTGAAACAATTTTAACGACGCACAGTGGGGCCTTTTGACTTTTTTCGTTGCAAAAATCATAACTTTTGAACTGATAAAGATATTTAAAAATTTTAAAAAGCATTTGAAAGGAAACTCCTTTAGGTTTAATATACATGATTTGCAAGGTCATAGGTTAGGCGCGGCACTGTGCACTGCTTTCGACTGTTTTTATTACAAACATCATAACTCTTGAGGTAAGAAAAATATTTTAATATTTATTGGCCATAGCTTTGTGGAGGCACTGTGCACAGTGGTTTTTTTGTTGAAAACATCATAATTTTTTTAGTTACCAAGAAATTTGTAATGGGGAAAAAACACTTGATTTTTAAATCTTTTAGGATCAAAGTAAATGCTCCCTTATTGTGATAGGCATTGGACACGATGACACCTTTGACCTTTCTTGTCGCAAAAATCATATATTTTTATATTAACATTTTGAGCGATTTGAAATAGACTTAACATATTATATTTCTCCTTTGTCATTCCCAAGTCCATAAATAACGCTAAGGCTTCTTCTATGCTATACTTTGTGGGTAATGCATTCGGAGGAGTTGGAATACTTTCTTTAATCCTGCGCAGTCGATCTGGGCTAGCACGCTCCACAGCGTTTGTAATATCAGACCTTGATTTATCTTTATCTTTTACGTACTTAAGACATAATGCTTCTGACAGATTCGATGTCGATATATCTTTTGTAGCATTTTGAAGTTTACGTTTTTTTGTGTACTCCGAACACTCGTTTATAGTTTTAGCAGGTTTTCCTATTTTGTTGTCCAAAGATGTATGCGGTTCTTCGATGTTTTCAAAAGTTGTTACTCCATTTAGCCAGTCTGAGTACTTTTCCATAAAGGTTTTTGTCGTACGGTTTAAGGCAAGCCATTTTCAACGAATATCCAAGAAAACGAAGTGAATTTTGTTTTTAACATCCTTTCCCTGGTATCCTGGTAAACCGTGCAATTTTTCCACAATAGCCAAATTAAATACATTTTCATTATGTGATTTTCTAAATAACTCGAACAATTCCGAATTTTGAAATGACATTATGAGTTCTGGTACTGATCACTACTTTTGCAAAGTAAAACTTTAACTGATTGCATTGCACAATTGCAGATTAATTTATACCCAAAAATAAAAAGGTTCAAGCTACCTAATTTGCGAAACATAAATCTAGGCCACAATTAACTGGATTATATACAACTGCAGTTTTTATTTTACTTAGTATAAAAACCAAGTTTTAAAACTTCCTGCCTATTTTCATAATGTGTTCTTAAATTTAAATAAATAAACAAGTTCTAATAATTATGCCTACCTGATTGACACAGCAAAATATTGTTTATATATAAGGCTACATACATATTTATAAGTAGGCACATATGCATACATATGCAGTCAGTTCCACTTATATTTACATTTTTGTGCTGTAAGATAACATAAAATATAAAAAATATTAACATTTTGGTAGCTTTTTTCCTTATTTGGCAATTTTTTTTTTAATTTTGGT
Organism: Pollenia angustigena; assembly: GCA_930367215.1. NCBI lineage: Eukaryota > Metazoa > Arthropoda > Insecta > Diptera > Polleniidae > Pollenia > Pollenia angustigena. Next base: position 92,675,861 of record OV884056.1, on the reverse strand, counting down.
TGCAAAAATATCTTGGCTGTGGCAACGCTGGCTATAAGATTGTAACATCTTTCTTCAAATTTCAAGAAACCCTGTAATTTTTTGTGGCCCAATTTAGCTAAATTAGTTAAAGTACTGTGTAGTAAATATGCTAAGAAAATATGGGCGTGACCATTTTGCCCATTTTTAGATATTCTCTATTTTATTTGTAAAAAGTACCTAAATATAGGGTGTCTGGAAAACGGCAACTGCCAAAAAAGTAGGGTATCTGGTGGCCATTTTCTTACTTATTTTAATAAACAATAAATATACCTTTAAAACAATACCAAAAAAGTAGTGATCACATGGCAATATTTCTGACACTTCAATTCTAAAATGTCTTTTTTTTCCTCAAAATCACCTTTTTGGACTTTCTAAAAAACTGTCGACTTTAAGCAGCTCCACCAGCTATAATTCTTATCCAATTATGAAAAACGTTTTTGAATTCTGATCAGTAAAATGGTCTTTATACGATGCGTTCATTAATTTTACAAAATTTTGTCATCAAATTTTGTATTTTTGCCACGGTTTTTAGAAAAAGGCGCCACAGTGCGACGGCGCACGGTGCTTTGTCCCATAGACAAAAATCAAAAAAAAATTTTAGTCTCAAAATGTGATAAAAGATATATTGATCGATAGATAACAACACAACTCATAAAAATTTTTTGGAATTGATTTCGTGTGACTCTCCTAGACTCCGCCAGAGGTCGCTAAATTCAGTCAAATTTAAGAGAGAATTAATGAATAAAAAAAATGAATTGAATTGCTTCAAGAAAATAACTCTCAAAAATTCATTTTTTTAAAAAAGAGTTTAATGTTATTTTTTTTGTGATCCTTGGTATGTTCAAAATTTGGCAATAATACAGTTTTTATTAAAAATATTAACTTAAGTTAGTTTTTATCGCTCAAAAAAAAATATATTTTTTTCAAAAAAATCCAAAAATTACAAAACTTTTTTTGAACTTTAACAAAAATCATATAAAATCAGACATTTTTTTATTTCGTTTTTTCTTAGCAAATAGTGTTCTTAAAAGGACCGTAAAAAGATTAGTGCCGGTTTTTGACCGCAACTTAACAAAAAATGCACTTTAAATAGGTCTAATTTCACAAATTTTTTTAAAGTTTTTTTATTATAGAGCTAAAATGTTTAAGTAAAGTTACAAGCTATATGAAAAAACATTTAAAAAAGAAATACTGAGAAAATATTAAAGTCAAATTGTGCACCATACCCCTTAATCAGAGTGCGCTACAATTATGTAATTTTCAGCAGGATAAAGTAATACGTTATATGCACACCTATTTTTGTGGTAGATCAATCCCAATAATTGTTTAAGTTTATAAACAAACAAAAATTGTAAAAAATTACAAATATTTCTTTTTTTTAAACTTAGGGCCTATTTCACCAACAATATTTATATATCAATTTATGTTTAAAATTTGTTTTTCATGTAAAAAAAAAAAAAAAATTATATGAAAAAATTTATTTTAATATTAATTGATATTTAAATAAATTGGTGAAATTGGGCATAAGTATCTATTAATAAATTAGTTTATTATTAAGAAAAAAATAAAATTTTTTTACATAAATGTTCTACGTGCTTAATGACCAACCTTTTTATATTAAAAATTCAAAAGAAGTTAAAATTCAATTAGCCACTTCTGTCTTTCAAATGTAAGTTGAAATCAATATTTGCATAAACAACATGCAACTTTGTTTTCTTGTTTTTGTTGCTCCTGCGTTTGTTGTAGTATTTCCAACAACAATCACTAGTGAATTTGGCAAAATAGGAAAAATAGATCAGCTGTGCTGTTAACGCCACCTGTAAAGTAATTTCACCTTGACTTGGGTTATATTTTTCTTTGCTTTGTTTTCATATTAAAATGCCGTTAATTTATATTTCAAATTAGAGATGAGAACGTGAAAAAACATTTTTCAAGTATCAATATTCGTTTATGATATTTATTATATTTGTGTTTATATTTTATAGTCATGTGAGTGGCATTTTAGATTGGTATTTAAATTTAATTTATATTTAAAGTTTTGCGTAATGTTACTAATGAATGTAAAAAAATATGTATGTAAATAATTTTGTTTATAATAAAAAGTGAGTGCTGAAAGATCAAAAAGCTCACGGGTCCATCCCAATTTTGTATCAAAACAAGTGGTTGGAAAATTAAAAAATAATTAAAGTATTTAAAGTTTAAACTGTGGTTATGGCAAATATTTTAAAAAATGCAGATATAGTTGATTGTTGGTTAACATCATCTTCGAATAATAAAACATCGGTGATATATAAATTTGTAAAACATAAAATAGACGGCTTAAATTTTTTTTGGAATTTTTTTTATCCCAGGATGTTTGTCAGAAGAAGCACTAGAAGCCAACCATAAAAACTTACGAAGAGTGCGGTTATCTCATACAAGAAAAACTTCACGAGAAGATACAAATAAAGATTTGATGACGTATATGTTATTGCATTCGGATCCCGCGTTATCTACAAACAGGAACATAAAGACTAAACATAAATTTGTATCAGCCGATATTGAGAAATATATACAGAAGGAAAATGTTGATTTGGAAGATGGGATAGTTGAGCAGGACGAGTTAAGTTCCTCGTTGTGCGAAATTTGGTCTTCGGAAGACTCTAGTAGTTATGATGATACATAATTAAAATGTGTAAAAACTAAATTTAACAACATCTGTTATTGTGTAACTAAAATTGAAAAAAAAATAAAAATATTGCATTTTTTCACATTTATTTAACCTACATAAGCATATTAGTTGAGTATTATTTGGTTTTATTTATTTTTATTAAAAGAAAAATCCACCACTTATTTACGATAAAAGGTTTATAAATAAAGCCAAATAATGGCACTAATATATGTTTTCATATTTTACAATTAAGTGCTTTACGGGAAAACGCATACAATTTTTATTTTCATTTTAATTTTTTTTTTTTTCTTATTACATCGGCAAGATTAAATTTAGTTCAAACTAAACTAATTTTATTGCAATCAAAATCAGCTCATCAAATTGTATTGGAATCTTTTTATTTTAGAACGTAGCTCCCATACAAATCATTCTCCCGAAAAAGCTTTTAATGCCAGCTTCCTTAAAAATATAAGTATTTACATACAAATTGGCGACAGTGATTTTTACGATAGCTACTAAGTCATGACAAAATGTTGTCCAGATAGGCCTAAAATAAACTATAGGTTCCATATAAACCCTCATCCAAAAAACTCATATACGGAGCTTAAGATATCTAAACAATATTCGGGAGAAAGAACTTTTAAACGAATCTTAACCTCATAACATAATTTTGTTCTGGCGGGTCAATGATTGCCATGGGTCCCAAATAGATTACACTCTAGGAAATTTGTTTTTAAATACTATACTTTCTTACTTGTTATTTTTGAAAGAGCATTTGAAGCGTTTTTAACTCATTTTTCATTTAATGATGTTTTTGTATTTTTCACATTAAATCCGATTCTACCAAAATTCGGCACACATATATCTCTAACAAATATCAATTTCCATACCAAATTTTATAGGTACTTTTTGTAGGTACTATAGCATTTTTAAGAAAAAGGATATATGGCAGGACCTTGAGTCCTTGTTCAGATTTAAGTGAAAATTTGCACACACGTTGCTAGTTGTGTGTGTGTATTAGCATGCCCATTTTCTTGTAGTTTTGTGGGCATTATTGAAGCTAAAATTACATTTTTCCATTTCAGGACACATGGGAGGTGGGCGTGTCCTTGGACCGATTTGTCCAAAAATTCATATTTTTCTTAACTAAGCTATTTTATGCTAGTGTACGAAATTTCAAAAATTTCTGACAACTCCTTCTATTTATGTCCCTTCGTTATATGGGGACAAAGCACTGTGCGGCGTCGAAAATACAACCCTCGGCTATACCAAAAAATGTAAAGTGCGACTTTAATATTTATTGTTTGCAAATATAAAAATGTTAAAAGCAAAATAATTGAACAATGAAAAAATGTGCCTAGAACAAAATATTATTATTATTATTCTTTGTATTTTGCATTTTTAATAGTTTTTAGTGTTAAAATTGTTTATCGCCCCATTTTTTTCGTGAGTTTATTTGACAGTTCAATGCGGGAACTTTTCTCACAAAAATGTTACAGACACACTTTTTCTGTAAATTGGCGAGTAATTTCCTTACGTGATAGCTATTACTCGCCAAAAAAGTTACAGACACAGTTTAGTGAAAAAAAACAGCTGTTTGTTTCAGTATATGGCATTTTTGTTTCATTTCACACATTTCAATCGAAAAGATTCTCGACGCGAGAGTTACAGAGCATGGGCACTGATCTGCCAATTACTAATTTGCCATTTATGTACATATTTGCCACATAGATAAATTCAGTCAGGTGACTCCAAACTTTTAGATCTATTTTGAGAGGTATTGCCAAGGCGAATTCATTTTTCAGGTGGAATTTAAAGAACATCTGTACTACTTTTTTTCTTATTTAGAGAGAGGAATGTCAAACGTTACTTGTGTTTTTGACATATTGACCAAAGAAGGCAGCAAATAAAATACAGTATTGTGTTTTTGGTGGTGTACTTGTTGTAGTATCGCCAACACCGTCTACTTCTTCACATTTACTTACAGTTGTCTTTTTTCAAAATCAATAAAAATAAATTGTAAATGAATTGCAATTAATTTTGTCTAACTCATTTGAATTAATTCAAAGTCAATTCAATGCAATACCAATTTATTTATTTGAATTGCAATTCATTTTGCTAAATTCAAATGAATTGACTCAAATTTTTTGTGTGAAAAGAATTAATTCAAAATTTAGCTAATTCGTAATGAATTAAAATTAAAATACAAACTGTTATGTTAAATTAGATTTTTTGACAGTCCCCAAGAAAACTCTTTAGATTTTTATCATACGAAATATTATGGAATACATAAGACTTGTGTGAGAGTGTTAAGTAGCCCCAATTGAAAAGAAATGTTTTTGTCGATACACAGAAAAAATTATGTCCAATTTTCTTTCAATTAAACCATTAATAAAAAATAAAATCAGTTTAAATTAAAAATTTAATCAAGTGAATTAAACGTTAACTTATATAAACGAAATAACTGCAAAAAACGTTGTTAATATTAATAAAATATATTTAATTGATACTATTAATTTTTTTACTGTTGCAAATTTTTTATTTTTCTGCGTATATTTAGAAAACAAAAATCAGTCTAATAAATTTATGTCGAGATTTAGTAAAAGACAGTTTGTCGATACATTGTGAAAACGGCCAATAATGTCTAATAGTTTGCACCATTTCCCTCAGTTCTTACCTTATAAGAAATGAATAAAGTAAAATTTCGACTATTACTTGTGAAACTTGATTATTTACGAGTTTATCTGGATAAAAATTGCTAACAAAATCGTATTAAATAAAATTTCAGATACTAGGACGATATCCTCCCCTTAGAGTTGTATCTATGTATGTAAATAATCAGCCATGTCACCGAGTAGAAATCCGATCGGAATCGAAGAAAACCTATTTGTTTATTGATAGAAAGTGTATTTTGATAGATTTTGGCTTTTAAGATACAGAAAACTCCTATTCGGTTCATTAAAACTAAAATGGTTTCATTCCGAAAAATATTTTCGTCAATTTCTGAAGCACTTCCGAACGGAATTGTACTCTGTGACATGGCTGATTGTATTGTTTTCTTTGTTAAAAATTTAATATTTAAGTTAAGAAAATACAAAGTATTTAGCAACAATATATATATTTAGCAACAATATATATATATATATATATATATATATATATATATACATATATCGTAGGTCAATTCGATTTTAAACATAGAAAAAAAATGTAAATCTATAAACGTAAATTATTTCACAGGTAAATTCATTTTGAAATTAAAAAACACTTTCTATCAATAAAAGTGTTTTATGTGACATAAATTATGTCACAAAATTATTTGTTTCTTTAGATAAGGCACATCAAATCTTAAAATATGTATTAAAATTTTAAATTAATTTTTGGCACAGCACAAAATTAGGGTTATAAAATAACTTTTAGTACATTGAAATTAAATCGGGTGAACCATGTCACTTAGAAGAAAGCGTAAATTGCGCATTTCTTCCAGTTTTTGTCTTTCTATTTCCAGTTTTCTTTCTTCTATTTCAATAAGATTTTGCAAAGACTCTTTATCGTTGTGCGCCTGTTGCTTTAAAAATTCTAGTACTTCACACTTCTTCTTTTTCGCAACAGGCTCTGGTGACGACAAAACTGTTTCTGGCAAACTGTTTTCCACTTGAGAATCGGATAAAACTTCAAAAAGTGAGGTTTCCAAGCTTGAATCCGGGACAACAATGTCAATCCGGGAACCGTACACTTCATCCAATTCCTCAAAAAACTCCCAGGTTGTTGCTGCTTCCCCGGAAGTGTTGTTGCGTTTTTTGATTCTTTTATAGGTTACGCAAAAGTTTAAAAACTTTCTTGTAACATCGTCTCGTGAGAATGGAAAGGCTTCGTCCACTTCCTTAATCTCGCGCAAGACTTTCTCCCACAAAACAGTTCGCTTCTTGCGTTTCGCACAAAAATCTGCTTCATTGCGCAGTCTGGTGACAAGGAGCAGCTTTTTCTGGTCGTGTGTCCATTTGTTTTCGCTAAAAAAAAATAAATACGTATCAAAATTTGTATATACAAACAAGACTTTATTTGTCCGAATTTTTTAATTAAAATTGTTCAGCTTACCTTTGTGTATTGTTCATTTTTTTAATAATTTGTTTAAATTTTTTAGAAAATTAATCCGCGTGCTGCTTGTTTTTAGAAATGTCAAAAATTATTTGTCGTAGCATCAACTTTAAAACCGATGCCCTTCTTGCTTTTCTGCGGCGTTTATAATACTTGTTGACGACGTTTTGAAAAGCTATGCATTGTTAATTTTTTGTACTGCGGCGTTATGAAACACTATGCTTTGTTTGAATACAAAGCAATTGACGTTTTGGAAGTCAGCCATACTTTTGTCACTCCATTGAAGTATAAACAACCAACAAAAGTTGTAGCGACAAAACTCGAATAATGTAAATTGGCTCTAAGCACAATTGCTGCATATTCACTGAAAACAATAAAAAATTTATTTCAATTAAAAAATTTGTGATATTAATTAAAAAACTATTAAATTTGCACCGCTAAAAAGCATTTTCTGTAGTAATTTTGTTGACATAAGTAAACATTTAATTCTCTTAATTAAATTTTTAATTAAAACTGACTTTTTTTTGATAAATGGATTAAAAAATTGGCGAGAATTTTTTTCGTGTTCCTTCTCTTCACTTTTGTATCACCATTAGATTTATAATGGAAACGGTTTAATGTTAAATTCCACTTTTAATGCATTTAATTGATGTCTGTTTTTGCACTAGAAATTGTTGTTGATTTCTAAAAACTTAAGCACACAACTAAACACTCATTTAAACAAAAAAAAAAAAAATAGTACGGGGTAAAATTAAATAAAGCAATAATTTTAATTATTTAGTGGCAAATTTAATGTTTATGCTTCTATTTAAATAACCAGCCAAGTTATATAAATCGAAGTCAAGTGAAATTGAAATCGAACAAATTTTGAAAACGATCCTGTTTTAAAAATTTATAAAAATATTCCTTTTTATGTACTTTGCGTTTCACCCACCTATCTTTACCACCTTCTTACCTTTAATACCTTCTCCACCATTGTGGTGTGAGGTCCACAATAGTGAAGAAGGTATTATGCGTTTGTGCTGATGTTTGAAACACCTTAAAATATTGGCCCGATATTCATCTTTAAGTACACCGATCGACTCAGAATAACATTCTGTGTCCATGTTCTGTAACTCTCGCGACGAGAATGTTTTCGATTGAAATGTGTGAAATGAAACAAAAATGACATATATTGAAACAAACAGCTGTTTTTCTCAATAAACTGCGTCTGTAACTTTTTTTTGCGAGTACTAGCTGTCACGTAAGGAAATTACTCGCCAATTTACAGAAAAAGTGTATCTGTAACATTTTTGTGAGAAAAGTTCCCGATTTGAACTGTCAAATAAACTTACGAACAAAAATGAGGCGAGAAAGAATTTTAACACTAAAACAATTAAAAATACGAAGAATAATAATAATAAATATTTTGTTCTTGGCACATTTTTTATTGTTTAATTATTTTGCTTTTAACATTTTTAGAAAATACTAGCTGACCCGAAAGACGTTGTCCTGTCCAAATTAGGAAAAAAGTTTGCGTTTGATTTTTAAAATCCGTCAAAAAGATACGAACATTTGAAAGAAAAATTAGTCAAATCGATGGAGCCGTTTTCTGATTTTAGGTAAATCGAAAAAAGTGGGCGTTAAAGTGGGCGGTGCAAAATTTTCTTTCCCTAAAATCATAAGTTGGACCATGGCGATGATTTTAAAGACAAAATCGGTCAAGCCGTTCTCAAGTTATGCGCTTAATAGAAAAAGTGGGCGTAAAAGTAGGCGTGGTACATTTTTCTTTCGATGAAAACGTAAAATGGATTAATACGAACATTTGAAAGAAAAATATGTCAAATCGATGAAGCCGTTTTCTGATTTTAGGTAATTCGAAAAAAGTGGGCGTAAAAGTGGGCGGGGCAAAATGTTCTTTTCGTATAAATCTAAGTTGGACCATGGCGACCATTTAAAAGAAAAAATCGTCTTAATTATATAGATGTCATTGGTGGTGCAATATGAAAATTGGATTTTGCCACGCCCCTCTGCCCGCAGACCGAAAATCAAAAATCAGACTTCACAGTGTCATTCCCTGAAATTTTCAACAAAATCGGCCCAGATTTCGTTCGCCGTGAACGATATGTGTTACTGGCGTTCTCAACGTCTGCAATGTCACATTGGCTTCGAGTGCAATGTTATGACATTTATAACGTAGCGACGTTATCTCATTTGATAGTTTTTGACATGAGTTAAAGACATACTTTTTTCTCACTTTTCGAGAAGCGATAGAATATTTTGTGTCACATCTCTTCGATGCGAGAAGTTCTCACTAAAGTTACAGAACATGGGTATTAATCTAACAATATCCGTCCGGCTGGCTGGCTGTCCGTGTAAAACTTGTGCGCAACGTAATGTAGCAATTTTATAGATAATTTGTTTAAACTTGGTAGGTACACATGTTCTAATTGCCACAAGGACTATTGAAAATGGGGCGTATCGGTCAAAAAATTCACATAGCCCCCATTCAAGCTTCTTTCCGAAATATGTTAGGATTTAGACTAAATTTGGTCAAAGCTTGTCTTTTTGCAATCAAAATCATCTTGCCAAATTTTAATGGAATTGGTCTATATTCAACCATAACTCCCATATAAATTCTACTCCCGAAAATAGCTGTTAATGCCATAACATCCTTTTAAATGTTGGTATTTTCATAATTTCATAAATTGGCCACAATCACGTTTAAGATATCTACTATGTCTTGAAAAAATTTTGTGCTGGAAGGTCCAAAATTAGCCAAAGGTCCTATATAAAAACACATCCTAAAAATCCCTTAAAGGCAAACAAATCTCATGTTATAATCTGCGGCACAAAGAACTTTTACATGAATCTTAACCTCACAACATAATTTTGTTCTGGCAAGTGCATGATTTCCCTTGCGCGCCGGATAGGGTACACTCTCGAAAATTTGTTTTAAGTACTGTTGTTAGGGTTTTATATGGTCGAGCTGAACCGACTATAGTTTTTTTTACTTGTTTTCTGTTGAATTTTTGGCCAGATATCAATAACACAAACATTTACAACAGCAAAAACAAAGTAATAATTAATAACAATTACAAAATGTTTAAAAAAATTGTAAATTTTGGCGAGTGCATTAATGAAATTACAATAAAAACTAATTAAATGCCTATTTGGAGAGGAACATTTTTCTCATCTAATAGCGGTTGTCATTAATTTTTTTTTTGTTTATTTCGCACAGTGGTACTGGAAGTTAATAAATTTAGAAATAAAACACTGTGCAAATGGGTGCGATTGTTGGTTAGTTTGTTCTTAAGTGTCTTGTGTGGGCATTTAGCTTGCAATTGCTTGTGCAACATTTTTAATGTTCATTGGAATTCAATATTTTTCTAGAAAACAATTAATTTAAACATAAAAATTTTAAAAAAATTACACATACCGACGAATAATTTTCATAAAAAGAAAAAAAATACTGTTAGTTGGGCCCATTATTAATAGTCTTTCACAATTGCATTCGTCTAAATGTCTGAAATTCCTTCTGTGGATATGTGTGTCCCAAAAAAAAAAAATTTTAAATTTTACTCCACTCTTTTGTTATTGTTTCACGGATTTTTTTTTTAATATATTTTGCATTAAAAATCTTAACACATGTTTTTGCAAATGTTTGTTGTCGTTGTGTTGCAAAATCCCACATTTTGTGGTCGGTCGTAGATTTTGTTGTCACATCTAAATGCAGTTCATGTTGTTTCATTCGATTCTTCGTTCACTGGTGTTTGCTGCCAGTTGATCAAATGTAGAATTTGTATGTTTGTATACACTTATGTATCTTGTTGTTTTAATTGTTGCTGTTGATTTCTGTTAAATGCCACATTCACGCCTTTGGACAATCAACAACTATGTTTTTTTAATTTTATTTTGTTAATGGATTCCAATTGCACTTGAAAAAATAATGGCTTTGTGATGATACTGGTTTATTGACACATTTAACACCGTCAGCAAAATTTATGTGCAATTTACGAATGAAATGCATTATTTTCGAAAGAGTATAAGTCGACTTATACGCACCGATAACGGTTTTGGCATAAAAAGAAATTTTCGGCAGATACTTCCTTAACCTTCCGAACCACAAATTTAACAATTTATATTTTTATACCCTTCACCGAAGGTAGAAAGGGTATATATAACTTTGTCATTCCGTTTGTAATTTCTACAATATTGATCCTACACCCTATAAAGTATAAATATTCTGGGTCCTTATGAAAAGCGAAGTTCAAAACCGGTTGTCCGTCTGTCTGTTGAAGCCCCTAGATATGATGGGGACTTGGTTGGGGTATCTTTATATCAGTTATTCTTATTTTAATTTTGCTATTGAAATTCAGCCAGATCGGTCCACAAATGGCTGAGATATGAGCAAAAAACCACGACTACCTCTAATTTTTTCCAAAAATTCCTTTTGGTTGTTGTATTTTTATACCCTTCACCTCAGGTGGAAATGGGTATATATAAGTTTGTAATTTCTACAATATTGATCTAAGACCCTATAAAGTATATATATTCTGGGTCCTTATGAGGAGAGAACTTGATTTAATCAAGTGATGTCCCTCTGCCCCCCCCCCTCCCCCTTCAATTGTTTACATATACTAGCATAATGCCCAATATGATTTTCGTTATCACCCTTCTTTATTATTTCATCTATTTAACGAAATAATTTTAACAAATAGAAACTCGGAATTTTTGTATTTTTTGGTACTTAAAAACTCGCCAAAAAAGATAAAAGAAAACAAACAAACACACATACATGGCACAAACTATTTTGGTGAATATATTTCCCTATTTTGGTTCACAAATAAGTTGATTTGTAATTTATTTATTACGGTTTACAATTTTGCTATTGCGGTGAACAAAAACATCAAAAGTAATTACAACACAACTGTTTTGAATTTTGTGAACAGTAAACGTGCCATATTTCATTTTAATGATATTCAATTAACGTTCCTTCATGGTTCAGTTATCTAGGGAGTGTGTTAAGTTAGAAACTGAGAGTTCCCTGGTTCGAATCTTGGATTTTTAAAAAGAAAATTTTTTTTTAATAATTTAATTTTTTTTATGTTCTAAAAGCGATTTAAAAAAAATATTTACCAGTTTTTGCTTTTTAAATTTTTCTATAAAGAAGTTTTAAGTATTGTAAATATGTACGTATGTATATGTAAAAATTATTTAGTTTTTGTCTAGTTGCTCTGTATTCTGCTCGCACAATGGTGAAGGGTATATAAGATTCGGCACAGCCGAATATAGCACTCTTACTTGTTTTTTATAAAATCAGTTCAATGCTTACAATTTATTTATATGTTAAACGAACATTTGTAGACAAGAAAAATTTTACTGTCTATGATCTTGTGTGGTAGAATCTGAGGTCATTAATAACTTAATTTCGGATTCCCTGGTACAGCTTAACATCAAAATGTTCTCAACACTGAGTAGACACCTTCACACTGGTCGTAATTTTAGAACTCTGTTCAGCCATGATCTATTGGAGACAAGCTTTTGATATTGTCTGTAATTATATCCCAAAGCTCTCACGCTTAAATGTAGGGAATCGTGAAGACGTTTACGTACATATCTGGTGAACGAAACGGTTTAATTATGAACCGTTTTCGTTAGTATTCCAACTCAAAAGTGGACAAGGTATAAAAAATCAGATCTTAGAAAAGTGAATTATTAGAAGGAAGTCTTGAATTTACATTTCAATGTTAAAAATATTTGGGATTATTTCTGGCATAACATTTACTTCGAACCCATTAAACGGACGACACAGCGGAATTCCATGCGAACCTTTATCAATCGTAGCCTTCGGCGGATATTACGCATCATTCGGCCGCATACAATAAATAATTACAACACAGAAAAACAATTTTGCCAATTTAAGCATATGAACATCAAAAATAAAATTAGTATCAATTAAAAATTGATACTGGTGCAAATTAACAGAATCAATTACACGTTTAATTAATTTAATTGATTGATAATTGAATTTATGATTCACTTGATTAAATATTTAATTAAAACTGATTTTACTTTTGATTAACGCTTTAATTGCCGGAAATTTTTCGCAAAGAAACAATCGCTGATACTATTTAAGGTCAGAAGACGAAAATGGAAGTGGTTTTTTGGACCATATTTTTTCGAAAACCGAGAACAAATTGCGGTTAAAGTGAATGCCCCTCAATACCGGCAATTATGTCACGTTTTTCTAGGCCCGAGGTAGAGAACAAAACACAATTTTGGTTTCAACAAGATGGAGCCGCAGCTCATCCAACAAAACCTGTCCTTCCCGAAACTTTTGGCGATCGAACAAAACGTTTTTCTTATTTTAAGTGGACACCGCGTTCGCACGATTTAACGGCTCCAAATTTTTTGCTTTGGGGTAACCTTAAGGCGTATCCCAATAAGCCAAGAACCACCCAACAGCTTAAGGCAAATATCCGAGAGCAAATGAAGGCGTTGAGATCGGAAATTCTAAGAAAAGTTACGGGAAGTGAACTTGAAAAAGCACATCCGATTGAAGCAAATAGTGGGCACTATTTGAAAGATATTACATATCTTCAAAACAAAATGTCAACGTACATATTTCCATACTATAATCTTAATTTTTATAACTGCCAACGTTAAATAAAATTAGAAAGAAAAAATTTATTAATTATATGAATCTAACGTTACTTATGCGCCACCCTGTATTATGATAATTAAAATACAAAGGGTCCATATAAGTGAAAAAATTTTAGGTTTCTATAACATCTTTTCAAAAATATCATTAAAAATAAAATTCAACTAAGAATATAACAAATTGTAGTTGACCATTTTTATGTAATTTTTACAAAATAAAAGATCACCTCATGTAGCGTGTATAATTTAAAATAAAAAATTTCCAAATCAAATAATTTTGATTTGATGTCAAATAATGTTAAAGTATTTTTAAATGATGTTTTAAATTACATTTTTGGAAATTTGCGGATATGAAGAAGAAAAAAAGAAACAATGGTGGGAAAATAATCGAATTTACATGCACATACATATAAAATTGAAAATGTTTATCTTTAATACAAAATAAAATTCATTGAACGAAAAGAGGTTTTAATTTAAAAAGTTAAAGAAAAAAGAATTTAAAAAAAATCGCTGTATATGATATGAATGAACCCAAAAAAATCCACATTTGAATAAGAATTAAATAAACTGTTTAATGTGTCGTTTACACCCCGTCCACAACAGACAAGAAATGCTTAACATTAACACTAATATGATGTTAGAGTGTACAGGTTCTGACTGAAAATGATACCACAAAAATTTTGTAAAGACCGATCAATAATTTACCATATGTTTTATAAAAAACCAACACTGAATAAATACTTTCGTACGCATAAAACCGTAGCGAATCCTGGTATTGGAGTAAAATTACATCTGTCACAGTTTAATGAGATTAAAAATCACTCCTCCAAATGTCATGAAGATTGGTCCATAATTAAGCATAGGTCCCGAATTTCACAACTGTATTGAAATTTTGTCTAATTTAGTTTTTTTATAAAAGAGAATTGTTTGCGATAAGAGATACATAATTTATGTTGGGTCCAATTTAAAATTCCCTCCTGAAAATCACTTCAATATTTCTGAAATAAATCATGATCTTTTATTTAAATTAGGCACGAATTATAATAATTTGAGGTCGGTTTTTATAAAAATTGGTTTATATTCTATAGATCCCATATACATAAAGCCTAAAATATTTGAACTCTAGGTGGAAGGTATTGAAGATTTGGCACAGCCGAACATAGTTCTCTTACTTGTATTTAATGCAAAGTTATAAAATTGTTGAGTGTATTTCGTTTTCAAATGAACTTTTTTTGGTTTTTTGCATATATTTTTTTTAACAATTTTAAGGTTATATTTTCATCGGTCATCGAAAAGGTTTTAGAGAAAAATTCGCAAATACCATAAACCAGTCAAGGAGTTCCACAAGGATCTTAGCTCGGGCTGCTGCTATATCTTATGTATGCAAACGAAAACCAACTTGATACAATATGTAAATGGTGCCATGATAATGGATTAAAGTCATGCACATCAGACAACCACACATGAGTAAATCTTATATTAAATTAAAATACCATAATATAGAGTGCATACATACCCAGTAAAAACTTCGCCTACAATATAATATGGTAAGTAATTAGAAAAACTTAAAAGCACTACTTACAATTCTCATCCCTTGTAAAATTCATTGGTGCTCTTAGTAGAATTGTAAGTAGTGCTCTTATGCTTTTCTGATTACTCAACATATTATTTTGTAGGCGAAGTTTTTACTGGGTAACAAAACAAATGATGATAGCAACGATGCTTGTAGCACAACAATTGAGCTAGTGAATCGCTACGAATACTTAGGGGTACATAAAGACGATACCTTCAAGTGGAAAATACAAATAATCGAATTACAAAAGAAACTACGTAAAGCTGCTTTTTCCTTATACCACATGAGCTACTCCACACCGTACAGTGTACTCCGACAGGCATACTATGCGTGTGCGAATCGTACATAAGGCATGGCATATCGGCTTGGGGAAACTCATCCCACTGTAAAATGCTTCAACAAACTCAAAATCGTGTCCTAAGAATCTTAAGGATAAATTAAAATCATAGGCATTACAACAACAATGAACCATATAACATCAATAACAATATCATCACGAACAACAACAGCACTGAATCAAACAACATCATCAACAATAATATAAACAGCAACAACAACAACGACAATACCAGCATAAACAATAACATAACCAACAATAATAGCAATAACAGTATCAACAACAGCAAAATCAACAACAATAGCACCAACAACAACATCACTAATCAAAACATCAACAACGACAACAGCATTAACAACAACAGCACCAACATCAATGTCACCAATGACAACACCACCAACACGATCAACTCAAACAACAACAACATTAGCAGAAACAACAGCAATACTACCAGCAACAACACCGGAAATATGATCTGAAAATACTAAATATAAAAAGCATATATCGATTAACAGTTCTAACGGAACAAAGAGACTACAGTTCTCTTGAAAGAATCGATCATTCGTACAACACCAGACGACGCTCAGAGGGAAGATTTAAGATAAAACACACAAAAAATAGCTATGGAGATCGAACGTTATAGCCTTTTCACACTTGTCAACATTTAACATCAATTAGAGGAGATGTTGGAAATTTCCCATAAGAAATACTTAGGGCTAATAGCCTTTTCACACTTGTCAACATTTAACATCTAAAATTAATTTGCGAAGATGTTGAAATTTTCCCATAAGAAATACATAGGGCTAATAGCCTTTTCACACTTGTCAACATTTAACATCTAACATTAATTTGCGAAGATGTTGAAATTTTCCCATAAGAAATACTTAGGGCTAATAGCCTTTTCACACTTGTCAACATTTAACATCTAAAATTAATTTGCGAAGATGTTGAAATTTTCCCATAAGAAATACATAGGGCTAATAGCCTTTTCACACTTGTCAACATTTAACATCTAACATTAATTTGCGAAGATGTTGGAAATTTCCCATAAGAAATACATAGGGCTAATAGCCTTTTCACACTTGTCATCTACATCTTTACAGAATGTTACTATCTCATTTTGTTCCCTTTTACATTTTGCGATTCTTTTAGTGGCATCACTGACAAAATGGCAGTTGCTTTGAAAGCAGCGTTACCATTCCTCAAGTTTTTTTTTCTTTTTTGCAAGCCTTATTTTGCTTATTTTTGCTAAAATTATTTAACAAAATGAATAAGAAATACATTTTGGTGTTGTCTCTTAAAATGTTGGTACTTTTGTAGAAAAAAAGTATATAAAAAAAATAAAAGTTTTTTTTCAGAAATGGTGACATTTTTTGTTAATGGTAAATGTTAGATGTTTCAAGTGGGAACGTGTATTTCACATTTTCAACATCTTCCAAGCGTTCCTCCGAAATGTATGCAAGTGTACAAAGGGTATAAAAATCTAAATTTTTCAACATCCTTAAAAATTCTGTTATAATTGTGGCATCACTGACAAAATGGAAGTTGCTTTGAAAGCAGCGTTACCATTTCTCAAGTTTTCCCTTTTTTGCAAGCCTTATTATGCTAAAATTATTAAACAAAATGAACTAGAAATACATTTTGGTGTTATCTTTTAAAATGCATTTTTTGTACTGGAGGTACCACGCCCACTTCTCCAATCCCGACCACATTTTGTGAGATGGTGTGTATTGATAACTCAAATTTGTGTACTAAATTTGGAAACTTTGGCTCCTGCCGTTCTCCAGATATACTGAAAAAAATAATTAAAATACAACAACAAGGGATTTTTGAACACAAAACATACTTAGAATCACGTTCTGGTACATAACTCTGACACCAATAGAGTCTCCACCTTTAAATTTTCTGCAAATGTTGAAGAGGGTATAATACTTAACATATATTTTTTTAAGAATTTTAAAAAATATACTTTTCCAGATATGAACCTTTGAACTCAAGACCCCAAAAATTTACCATTGACCTCTTCTTAAAAAAACACAATATGCCTATCATTTTAAAGGGTGCACTTTCACCTTTAAAACGATACCAAAAAAACTAAATTATCTTGCGTAGTTCAAGAGTTATATCCCCTTTTGTTAGGAGACTTTTGTGTTTTTTTCACATCTTTTATGACGTCATATTTCGGAAGCCGAAAGAATCTGGGGTCTGAAAATTTATGTTTTGTTAAAGTCCAATAACATACAACATTTGTGTTGAATTTCATTCAATTCGAAGGTGATGATGTCGAACGACTTAATGGTTTGACATGGATTCACTCAGGATTCAAAAACCAAGTAAGAACATAAAATAATTTATTAATGCAAACCTTAAAAAATCCCATTAAATTTAACACGGTTGCGGCTAAGAAAGTGTTTCTTAGTAAGCCTGTACACCAAAATGTGTACTCAGTACTTTTCGCTTATAGTCCAGGCGCGGATCCAGCTCGAGCCTTACGGGGGGGAAATTTTGTATGATACAAAAAAGTAAAAAACTTCTATTAAAAGTTTATTAAAAACAATGTGTATATCGTTACTTTAATATAGAAAAGCCCTAAGTAACATTTTCCTTACTTTACAGGAGAAGGAAAAGACTTAATAAAAATTGCAGTATCGTAGTTGCGATTTTTTTTAAGCGCAGTTTTTATTAAATTGTTTAGAGAGTTTAATAAAAAACTGCGTTTAAAAAAAATCGCGACTACAAGACTATAATTTTTATTAAGTTTTTTCCTTTCCTGTAAAGTAAGGTAAATGTTACTTAGGGCTTTTCTATATTAAAGTAACGATATATTATATAAAAAACAAAACAATAAGGTTAAATAAAATATAAAATTAATCTTTTTAAATAAATAAAATTGTGATTTCCTTGTGAGGCAAATAGATAGTACAGTCTACCTTCGGTCATTGTTGATCTGAGCCATGTTTTTATTCTTCGATGGGTAGGAAATAACCTCTCGCTCGTAGCATTACTGACGAGCATTGACACGAAAATTTGAAATATTTTTCTTAGATTTGGGTAGATATCTTCATCACAGTTTATTAAAACATTTACAACGTTATCTGATAGATTTTCAGATATTTTCCATGTTTGTTGCCAATGCAACAGTTCAGGCTCAAGTTAAGATGTGTTAATCTCGATTATCAAACATAATCAGCTCATCTGCTAGTTGTGGTTTTAAAATAAATGGTATAATATTTAATGGAATATAAGACTCGATGTATAATTTAATTTTTATTTTAATAAATATGTATTTCGACGATCATTAATACAATAATTGTTACCAAATACTACCCCACCCCTGATCTATTAGAGCCACTTTTTGGGTTAGAGATTAGCGATTAAATTAACTTTAATCTCCGTATTTATTTTTTGAGTTGTATTTTTTAAACTTTTTTTTGCCAGTTTAAGCGGCCAACGGTGGTGGTTTAAACCTAAAATTAAAATGTCAATGTCATACACATGTTTAACATAAAGAACTTGTAAAAATATAAACAAAAAATACATTTTAAAACATTGCTTAGCACTTTTATATAATTTGTCCATTCTATATTTTTTCTGTAATATATTTTTTCTTTAAACGCAAAAAATGTCTACCTTGTAAACAAGATTAGCTAATTATAGAATAAAATTAACTTTAATCTCAAACCCAAAAAGTGGCTCTTAATGTTATACATGAATTTAACATTATTTTAGGTGCTTTTTGAGCTTAAAATAGCACTTACAGCAGACTCATCACAATATAAATTTCGTTAAAAAAAAGATTGATATTGATTCATACATTCATTAATAATCACAAAATTAGTTTATATATATCATTTGTTTTGTTAAAATAAATAAAATTGGGTTTATTATAGGTATAGTACTGAAAAACTGTAGCGTGCGTTGTAAGGCGCGCGTCACAAAGGGTTCACGGCTTTTATCAAAAAATTACATTGTTAAGCTGCGGATAAGTGATTTTAGAGTTCTCTCATATTCACCTTTCTTTTAGGAATTAGACTTTGTATACCTTATGATGCTAAATTCGCTAAAAATTAGGAAAACACACTTCAACTTTTAAAGTTGCTTCTAATTTTTGTGGCGTGCGTCACAAAACTCTGTGATCAATTATTTCGCATCAAAAGCCTGCTAAGAAATTATGATATATGCCATTCGTAAGTACATATTAATGTCACTAAGAACTATATATAAGTTAAAGCTATCTCTTTTGAAATGCCAAAAAAAGTTTATATATCAATCAGAAAACACGTGTGAATGTAGCGTTCGTTACGCAGGATTTGCCCATATGACTTGATTTCACTTTGAGGTTGAAGTTTAAGTATGTTCAAAACATTTAGGATATCTATTGGGAAAGGTGTTTCGAAATCTTCTAAAATAAATTCAATAAGAGGAATGTAACCTACAACTCGGTAGTAATCTTCAACATTTTGGAAGTGATTATTTCGTTCAAATCTTGTCTTTTCGATTGGAACCTCGATCTGAACGCAAATAACTTTAACTTTTTCAAAAATCGCTTTAAATTGCTCTTCGGCTTTATATCATTTCTCTTCAAGGCACATGATTAAAGTTTTGATCAGGCTTGGTCCTTTTTGAAAATCAATATCGTGCTTCTGTAAAATGGTACTTAGTGGCTGTGTTACAATAAGTATCACACTGAATATGTATATTCCGCAAATAAGTTCAAAAGTACTAAGGAGTTCCTTAATATAAAGGTAGAGGTACTATCTTTCCACTCAGAAATTTTTTCCAAAGCTTCTACTATATGATGTACACTTGTTACAAAGTGTAAAGCTGAGTCGTGACGGTCCACCCATCTTGTCTCGCATAATGTAGAGAGTTTGGCTCCCAAATACTTTACTAAAACTGTGTTTTGCCTGGGATGATTATATTTAAGAAATTTTGTCGTTTCTTTAACAAATGATACAACTTTTTGTATAAGTGGCACTTTATTGCTTTTAGAAATTGAGTTGTTTGATTTATGGGAATAGCATGGCGTTTGTTTCGCATTTGTCGCGGTTTCCAGGATTTTTTAACACCCATTTGTTCCAACTCCTACACAATTTTTTAGGTCAAGACCAAAATTTGTCAAAGCTTTAAGAACTATTGATGATAGTGCCTTCGCATCACTTGACACATCAACGTCATCCATACACTTTGAAGCCTCTTCAAATGCTTTTACAACAAAGCCAATAAATTCATCCCTAACAACTTTTTTGTTGTATGTTGAAATATCTTAAAGATAAGGAAATCTGGCTTTCCCCGACAAATCCGTGCTTTCGTCAAAAATTATCGAATAGAATTTTGATTCATATAACACATATATACATAAATATTGCATTTACTAAGGCTGGGATTGAATGTAGAATAATAAGTATTTGAATACGGTAAAGTAGATGTTTCATTGGAAATATCTAATAAATAACTATAAGGATTAAGATTTGGATACTTATTGAAAATTTCGTTAGAGATTCAATAAAAAAAAAACAAAAAATCTTGCTGGGATTTCCAAAAATTTTGTACTTTAAAAAAAGTATTATTATTAGGAATTCTTGTATTATCAAAATTAACAAAACATGTTTTTATAATTTACGGGGGGGAAATTTCCTTATTTCCCCCCCCCCCTGAATCCGCGCCTGTTATAGTCACATCCTATAGTTGCAACCATAACGTGGACTATATCGCTGATGTGACTATAAGGCTAATTCAATGTTTATCGCAATTATAAATTTGAGTATTGTTGACCGAAAAATAATTATTTTTCTAACAACTTTATTATGATAACTTTCTAAACATATTATATTTCTCACAACCATATCATGATATTTAATAGCCATAACATGATAACTTTCTATACATTTACCATATTATGTTAAAGATGCAATCAAACTATTTTTACTCTAATCATATTATGTTAGCGCCATTTGTAAAATAATTTTGAAGAAGTGTCGTTTTTTTTATTTGTGAGCGGTTAAACAATTAAAAGATAAAATTCCATAAAAAAATAAGTTTAAAGAAATTAAAAAATTAAAATATTAGCGGAATTCATTCAACTATTAGTGATGTAATAGTGCAAATGCAAAATATCAAAGTTTTTTTGTAAAATCCAACAACAAAACACAAAGAGATTTCGTTATATTTTATAAAAGTGCTACGATATTTCTGTGGTTTTCATGGGCAACCGCGTATGTCTTAAAACAAATTGTTCAGGAAAGCCGAAAAACCATTCTAGATCAAACTATGGGCGAGGTATTGCACATTTTAAACTTTGTCATTACGTTAAAAAATCGGAATTGAAACATCTTTTTTCAAAAAAAGGTAAAGAGCGTTCAAAATTAGGCAATATGGCATCAACATCTTAAAATCGAAAAAATGGACACACGCGGTTGCCCATTTGCTCTTTTGCAAGCCTTATATTGAACTCCGCTTTTTGATTAACATGAAGAAAAATTGTAAAAAGCCACAAAATAAAAAATCGATTCAAAAATATTTAAATTTATTTTGTATGTTTATGACAGCTATGAAAGGAGCTGTATCACAATATGATTGCTTCTTAATTTATTATGATTAACATGATGATAATATGATTACTTCTTAGCATATTATGATTAGCATGACAATAATATGATTAATTTCTTAGCTTATTATGATTAACAAAACAATAATTTGATTACTTCTTAATTTAGTATGATTAACAGAATAATAATATGATTAAGGGAAAAATATTATGATGTAATAGTACGAGTATATTTAGTCATAATTTGATTCAATAATAATCTTAATATGGTGACTACAATCATTATTCTTATCTTAGAATATGTTTACCACAACCATGTTTTTTCATCGCGTGTGATTAAAGGAAATACAAAATTCATATAAATTACACCGACATCAGGCTTATGGTTTTACAACAGAGTTCCATACTGTATGAAAAAATACCATAAATAATGACAAGATATTTCATAACTGATACTAACGGCAAAAACTAATTTTTTACGAGTAGAGGGTTGATGACAAAAATTAATGATTTAATTCATTTTTTCTTTGGATGGATTTTTGATTTGAAGACTAAAAAGAACTTAGTAAATTTTGCTAATGCGACTATAACGCCATTAATTTGCTTTACTTTTCCCTTTGACTACTGTTCATAAATGGCATATATGGCAAATGTGCTTATATTGCTTAATTGACTATAACGTTAATACTTTATATTAAATTAACTTATAGCGGCAAAATAAACAGATAAAATGGACTATATCGCTAATGTGACTATAAGCGTAGTGACTATAAACGAAAAGTACTGTAAGAATAAATAACATATCGACCCCTATGCGCGAAATCTGGTGTGCCCCGGTAGGCTAGCTGGTATTGAGCTACTCTATCAGCGCCGGTGTTTCGGGTTCGATTCCCGCCAGAGACTCTGGTTTCTTTCCTTCAGACAAGCGAAAAGCTTCGCGGGATTAGCTTAGGAAATTAAAAAAAAAAAAAAAAATATAGTATGTTACAAAAACCAAATTTTACAGGACAGCCATTATTCTACTTTTATCTGCTTTCGCTTGCAACATCAAAATGAAAATATACATTCAATTTTTGGAGCAACGAAGTGGAATTCGCCTACAATATTTTGTCAGGTGACGTCTCTTTGAAAGAAGAACAAGATTGCATCAAAAACTCAATTTCAAAAAAATTGGCATATACGATAATTTCGCGCAAAGGGATCGATAGTACAAGCATTAAACACCTTCTCAACAAATCTGGTTTAAGATATGGGTAATTCCATGTCAAATCGAACAAGAGTGGAACCTGACCCCTTTCGATTTTAATGAAATTTGGTGAGAAGGTTCCTTTTATCCTATACAGAATGTATATGAACGAAAAAAAATTTTTAAATTTTTTTTCAAAAGTTATGTCATATTCAAAATGTCATAATTTCGCCGAAAAAGTCGAATGTGTTGAGCTTATTTCTTAAATATTTCGAAAACTACTTTACATACGAAGATGATTTATATGTCATTTTGAAAAAAAAATTTTTTTTGAAAAATGTAATATCTGCAAAATATTAAATTTTAAAAACGGACTAAATCAAAAACTTATTTTTTTATGTGGCTGATTATTTTTATATACTGCCTCAAACCGTTCTTTAAAAATCCTACAATTTTGAAGGAAGAGTTTTTGTTTCTATTTTAAGATATGTTTTTTTTTTCTTTCGCAAACTTTAAAAAATAATCTTAAAATAAAATTTAAATATTGTAATTGTAAGTAATAAGTACGCTGTGCTTGTTGCAAGAAACACACAAGCCGGGCACCTGGCGTTTTAACCTAATTTGGTTGCATTGAATTCAGTGGTGCCAACCGTTTTTTTTTTTAAGGTTAGCGCTTGTTTTCAAGATATACCGTTATTTCAAAAGTGTAGGAGGTGGCACAGCATATATTCGCGCAACTCAAAATCGGTTTAGTTTATTAAAATTACAAAAAAAGAACGAAATTCCGAAATTTTGTTCAATATATACAGCCATGTCACAGAGTCCAATTCCGTTCGGAAACGGGATTCATTCCGTATTTTGGTGCTTCAGAAAATTACGAAAAAATGTTTCGGAATGAAACCATTTTTGTTTTCATGAACGGTATGGGAGTTATCTGTATCTGAAAGGCCAGAAAACTATCAAAATACACTTTCCATCAACAAACAAATATGTTTTCTTCAATTCCGAACGGAATTGTTCTCTGTGACATGGCTTATTGTTTGTAGTCCCAAATATGCTCTTTAAAATGACATATAAATCATATTCGTATGTAAAGTAGCTTTCGAGATATTGAAGAATCAAAATCAACACAATCGGCTAATTCGGCGAAATTATGAAATTTTAAATATGACATAACTTTAGGAAAAAAAAATTTTAATTTCCTTATAGGATAAAGGGAACCTTCTAACCAAATTTCATTAAAATCGAAAGGGGTCGGGTCCCATTTTTGGTCGATTTGACATGGAATTACCCGTATGCATAATTAATATTCAAAATATTTTCTTCTTTTCAATCCTGTCTTCTCATAAATACTAAAACTTTAAGGTCTCTATAGTTAAACCCATTTGTTTGTGCACTAGGGTGATCGATTATTCGACTTTTTTCAATAACCGGTTTTCGAATATTCCGAATAGTTGCTATTTAAAAAAAAACAGATTTTCGGTTAAGCATTTTAAAACTAACCGGTTAACCGGTTTTAATTCGAATACATAAAACTACAAAAATCAAATTAGATTTTGTAATAAAAACTTAATTAAAAAAATAAAAACAAAGCAATTCACGAAGGTAAGGAACAAACAAAATACATGGATATGACTTAAGGTTTGTTCAGACCTAACAAATATTTGACAATAAAATCCAAAAAAGCGTGACCAGTAAATTGATCAAGCTTTAGATTTATTTTAAATAATTTCTGTTTATTTACTAAACTTTTTTCCCAAGATGATAATTGTATAATGTAATTTAGAAACTGTTAAATAATGTTTGCACTAGCCTAACGTTTTGCAAAAGCAAACAATTCTTTAAGAAAACTAGTGGTGACGTGTAAGACATCAAATATTTAATAGGTGTGAACATAGCTGTAGAAGTTTTGAAACACTTTGGTTTTAAGAAATTATAGGAATTTAATAAATTTATTATTTGAGATATTCCCCCAAATTTATTTTAAATGAGTTTTAATTGATGGTGGTTAAGCATGTCTATATGAATCATTAGACTTCAAACATATTTTTGAAAAGTTTCAAATAAAACCTCTTATCCAGGATTATATACATATTTTAAATTATTTTATTTCAGCAGTATAAAAACGAATAGTAATATGAATATGCTTTTTGTATGAAATATCTGTCAATTCGTCGATCACAATTTAAAGCCGTCCATGAGATTGTTTGATTCCTTAAATTTTTCTTTAAGTTCTTGGTAATTTAAAATAAATAAACCTTAAGAATTTTTCCACATCGTTGAACTACTTAAAAGCCGTACCACAAAGCATACAGAGATGAAAAAAGTGACGTATGAAAAATGCCAAAATCATTTGCGAAGGCAGCTTTCGAAGAAAGAGAAAGAAAAGGTTTTTTTGGTGGTGAAGTGTCAATCTGTAAAAACAGGCCGCTACTTTCAACACAAATTGCGTAATCAAAACAAAAAATGTTAAAAAGGCAGCTTTCTAAGGAAAAGACAGAAAAAAACACAATAAGGAAGTTGGGACGTTTTCATCCGCTTACGCTGATATGCCATACCCAAACAAGAGCATCAACGCTGTGCCCCAAACATTAGTGTTAACTTTCTTGATTAATAAAACGCACATAATAGAAAAACCGATAGATTGACGAAAAAATAGCTAAATTTACATTATTTATTAACAAAGCGGTCAACTTCACTATTAAACGCGCTCTCAAAATCGGATTTTTCCATTGTAAAGCGTTGACGCCGCGCTATTTAGGGATGCTTCATACAAATTGTATGGGCATGAGAATATTTGACAGCTAGAATACGTTTTCCGCTCTTGTTTAGGTATGGCTGTAAGAGTTTTTCATTCTTTATTGGCAGCATATTTTGGTAAAGTATTATTTGTAGTCTCTTAAAAACTACTTAGAGCAGAGTTAAGTTTTACTTGGCGTTTATTTATGTCAAGCTTGTGGACTAATTAAAGGTGATTAATAAGTCGTGACGTTGAGGAACCTTTGCTTACCTACTTATCATTTGAGGGCCCTTTAACCACCTTTGTCTTTAAAATAACTTCGATATATCACTGAGATGATATCTTTATATATATATATATATATATATATATATATATATATATACATATACATAGTATATACATAGTATCATATATATTATTTCTAAAGCACTTTTTTTTGTCGGTTGCAAATATCTCCCATACCACCGCATCAAATTTAATGAATGATATCTCATTTTAAAGCTTATTTCTAACACTAATGACGAAAAATAATTAGAAATTGAAAAATTAATATTTTCATTGATAAAAATTACGGTGCGAAATATTCGCACGGGTCATCTAGTTTAGAATACTGTCAAATTGCTAATTACTTTTTAAGCTGAATATTTTGTTGTAGTTTTTTTTACAACAACACACGCTTTAAAAGCGATTTTTATTTACATTGCTCATAATGTTTTTTTTTTACTTTTGTTACACTTTGTTTTGACATTCTTTATAAAAACTTCAAGTTTACCCAATATTCAAGTAGAAAAACACTTAAATTACGGGTAAATTTATAACAAAAGTAAGGAAAATGTATACAAATTACACATTACAAAAAAAACCGGTTTATTTTACCAAAATAACCGGTTTATTCGATATTCGAAAAATAGACATTTTAAACTATTCGACTTGGGCAAAACTAAAATAACCGGTTAAACCGGTCGAATACTATTCGATCTCGATCTCCCTGTTGTGCACTTTTAAAAAAATTTCGCAAAAAGCCAAGCAAAATTAATAATCAAAACTAAATTAAGATTTGAAACCCAAACATCAATGGACCGCAGCATATCAAGAACCATTACTTCAGCTGTCAATCACGGTAATTATAGAATGCTTGCACGAGTATTTAATAACAAAAAAACGCACTACTACTCTTAAGTAAATATTAACATTTCAATTTCTACAAGTTTGAGTACAATAAATTGTACACATTATGGAATAGTTCATATGACTTCAAAAGGGCGGACGAAGCTACAAGACTAATACGAAACATGTTGAACCATTAACTGGCACAAGTAGAAAAAAATCGAAATGCTTTAAAGTGAGGAGATGAGCAAAATATACTTCCAGCATTTCAAGGAATTAGTCATGTTTAAATAGAAAAAAATGTTTCATAATTTTTTTTATTTTTTTATTTCATTTTTAATATATAAACATAAAGCAATACAACCACAATTTTCATTTTTGACATCACTGCTCCAGACCCACAAAAAAACGACAGTTGTAGCGAATCTTGTACAATATCTCTCAGTCACATAAAGAATAATTGTTTAAAAAACTTGCAAAAAGAATTGAATTAATTACTTTAATAGAATCCACACACTCTTATAAACAACAAAAACAAATAAAATTTAGCAAAAAAAAAATTACAAAAAGCATAGAATTGAAAGACAAGAATGTTTATGGAAGCGTTTAAATAGTGCACATGTCACGGTTAATAAAATTCAATAAAAACCAGTCTAGAAAACAAAAACTTAAAAATTATTCGCACCCGCACAATCCAAAACTACAAACAAGGAAAATATTAAGTTCAAATGGAAACAATAAATTTTCTTGGTATAGATTTTGTGAGAGGAATTGGCAGAATTTGTGATACCCTAAAACGGGTCAATTTGAGCGAAAATTTTGCGCAATTGATCTGACACTATATTCTAAACCATCACCACGAATGGTGTGTGAAAGTATATTGGGTTTGATACTTAATATGTAAAATTTTTTAAATTCAAATAATATTTAATAATTTTTTTTATTAATTATATACTAAATATAATATAAATAAAAAATTTGTTCTTCTTTTCCATAAAATTACTCACTCATTCACTTGTTTACGTTTTCTAAAAACAGGCAGTAAATATTTTATATATCGTCGCGCCGAAATTATCTTGCCGTATATCACAAAAATTTTTTTTTGGGAAATCGAATCTTAAGGTTCAAATTTTTATACACAAAAATGTACTTGAAAAAAGCCGTCCAATATTTTTGTCAGATATTGTGTTTGAAGTTCTTTATCGATTTATGTAAAAATATCCAAAGCCATAGAAAACAATTTTTAAGTTACAGTCATTGTCACGTCAGAAAAAATTTTTCAATTTTGTCGTATACGCCACTTTTTGCGATATATTTTTTAGTTTGTGGGATATAAGTCAAAATAAGGTATTAAAAACCTACATTTACGTGTTTTACCAATATTGAAAGTTAAGTTATAATAATTTTCGATACAAAAATTTATGCAAGTGAAAAATATATTTACGAATTTCCTTTTGTATGTATAATTTTAAGGATTATAATTTCTTAACTAGCCGTCTCCACTATCCATCAACTTGGTAAGAACAGCATGTCGCACATGAATTCTACTCGTGTAGACTGTTCATGTTCATGTTTCGTCCATGTGCTGCCATCGTTGCTTAAACATTCGTCTTAGCATCCATGTGCGCCATGATGTTGGCCATACAATGTATTTTGTGTATACAAACAAACGCCACAACAACAAAAATTGTGGTCAATCAGAACATGAACATCAACACGTATTCGCCACATACAAGAACATGAACAAATTAATACCGTTGCTCTGCCGGCGTTATGGTCATGTCATGTTGAAATCGAAAGCGCATGGAGACGTGGAGTAAGGGTGGTCTGGCCATGATGCACGATGTTAATTGTGAGTCAAACCGTAACGTCAAATTTTTGTCCGACTTTATTTGACATTTCTTGGTATCAGCGCCAAATTCAACCATGGAGAGGTACAGCATTGAGCAGCGCGTTAAGATTGCTGAATTCACAATGACCATATTGGTATCCGAGTGGAAGTGTGCCCTTGGGCGCATAATCCTTCTAAACCTAACCTAACCTAAGATTGCTGAAGCCTTTTACGAAAATGGGCGTTCAATTAAAAAAAACATTTTGTGAACATCTTGATTTTTTGGTCAGCATAATCTATCAAATGTGTTCACAATCGCGATAATTGTGCGCAAATTTTAGCAAACCGGCTTTATAGGAAGTATATAAACGCCTGTGCATGCATGCTTGATACGGTTTATGGCCAGGCGGCATCATCGGGCCTTACTTCTTCGAAAATGAGGTATGCCAAGCAATTACTGTGAATGGTGTTCGCTATCGCGAGCTGATAACGAATTTCTTTTTGCCAGAAATTGGGGATATGGACATGGACGATAAGTAGTTCCAAAAGAATGTGTCACATGGCCAACGAAACAATGGCTCTTCTGCACGAGGAATTCAATAGCCACCACAATCATATGATTTGACACCGTTGGCCTCTTTCTTTGGTAATATTTAAAATTAAAAGTGTACGTCAATTAGCCAAGAACAATTCAAAAGCTAAAGGATTATATAATTGTCTCACACATAGTTGTCATAGATCCTTCTATAATAATAAAGATATTCAGATAATTCTCTAAAAACTTTTTGTTTTATTTACAATTAACATTGTGCATTATGGTTGGACCACCCTGATTATTTAACCTTTAATTGCTTAACAATAAAATGAATTTGGGCAATATAGCAATAATTCCATCAATATAAATAGCCGTTGGTAGTACACAAAAATCTCTTTACATATAAAACGAAAAATGTTAAAATAACAGCTATATTAATAAGATAGTCTCTTTTTTGTAACATGCCTAATACACTTTGTTCACATACAACAAAATAACGCAAGATTTTTTTAATTGAAAGTTTTCATACGCTTTTTGTCGTATATCCACAATTATGCTACATACGATATTATAACGCATTAAATTTTTCGCAAAAGTGGACATACAACAAAATAGCTTCGTAATATCTCATTAACCATAAGAGATAGAGACGTGCGGATTGCGCAGATCGATAGATCTATTAAATTAACCACTGGAAACGGTCTTATCTCATTTTTTTTTTCGATTTTGTGATATACGATAAGATAACTCCGGAACGACGATATGTACTCACAAGAAATAAATATAATGTCCTTCCGAAATTTTGATAAGAATAAATTTTTAAGAAAGTTTCAACCAGTCAAATATGCTTCAAAAAGGTGAAATAAGCGCTTACAATTCGATGCCAAAAAGCTCTTATTGTGTCTGCCTTCTTTTGCTGCATAGGGGCATTATGCGTTTGTTCTGATGTGTGTAACACTAAAAAATATCGGTCCGGTCGGCACTGGTTTGCCTGAATAACGAAGTTTTCGGGTTTTTATATTTACTCATCGTGTTTTTTACCAGAGCTGCTACAAATGCAAACATTTTCCTACTTAGAATTCCTTAAAATCCTTAAAACATACCATACACTTGTTTAATTATTTTGTTTATTGCTTAAAAGAAGTAGGTTTAAAACAGTGTTCGAAAATAAACAGTACATTATTTAGCGTTCGGCTCACACACCGAAGAACGATATCTATTTTTTTAGTGTTTGTGTAAACATACACAAACCTTAATACCGTTCGTAACTATTTTCAAGAAAGAACCGAACATTATATAATGTTCGGTTCTTCGTTAAAAAACTGAACAATTGTAGTCATACTGTAGAAAAACATTATATTTTAATGTTCTATAATGTTTTTTTCGTGTGTGTATTTTGTTTTTGTAAAAAATGTTGGGTTTTTTTTTATCAGCAAAAAGCGACGAACATTAACGAGCCGAACCGAACACATTGAAGTTCGTGGATTTTCAAAAAAAAACCGAACGGAATTTAATGTTCTCATCATTTGTTGAGTATGATGAAAACAGCATTATTTTTGTGTTCGAAAGATGACAAACAGGGAAACGTTATTTTTTTTAATGAATTTCTACACAAACACTTTTAGCGTTTGTGTTTTCCACAAATCTACCGAACCGAACATTAAAGAACGATATTTAGTGTTTATTTTCGAACACTGGTTTAAAATAGAGAAAAAAAAAAAACAATTATCTAACCCAAGGTATATTTATAGCAGGTAGCCGCGAGATTACAACAATTGTACAATAAAACAAACAACAGGGCTTTTTATTGTTGTTATGTGATACGAAATGTAAAACAGCAAAGGGGTTGATAAGAGACAAAAGATAAAGACAAAAAACTTGTTTTCTTCTTTACTATACAACGTTTGACAGTTCGTATCACAAAACAAGCAAATAAAAAATAAACAGCTGGCTTTCCGAGACTACCTGCTATAAATATACCTTGATCTAACCCTTTTCCAGTTGTAATTCAGAAAGCGTCAATTGTAATTCAGATTAGTCAATTGTAATTCAGAAATCGTCAATTGTAAATCAGAAATTATCAATTGTAATTTCAGAAAGCGTCAATTGTAATTCAGAATATAATAAAAATACAATGAATTATTTGCGAATATGTAGCTTTTTTTGGCTAAAAAAATAAAATAAAAATAAATAGTAGTTAATAAAATTTCTTTGTTTTCTGATTTACAATTGACGCTTTCTAAATTACAATTAACTAACCTGAATTACAATTTACGCTTTCTGAATTACAACTGACTAATCTCAATTACAATTGACGCTTTCTGAATTACAATTGGAAAAGGTGTAGAAGTCAAACGCGTTGGGGGCATTCGATTTCTCAACAAAGTATTTATAGAGGACAATACTGCAAAATACGTTCACTAATTGTTGAGATTGGTTTAATTGTCAGTAATGCCATGTAAAGTAGATCAAATTTGAAATATCTTTTAGAAAATGTATCTCTGTAGTCAAAATACTCTTTTAAGTCACTATTATTAACTGTTTTTGACCTTTTATCTTGGGTTTGAATTTTTTAAGATATTATTAAGCGGTTCTACTTCTAACACGGTTTAAAACTCAACTCTGGTTCAGTTGAAATGTTGCAGTTTTGTATTATGGGTTTCAACTTTTTTTTAGTGCGATTTACAAAAGCATCAAAAATTTACAACTTATCACTAGCAGTTGTTTTAATTTCAACTCCACCGAGTTGGGTTGTACACCAAAAACCAAAGCCAAAGTTAGAACTGTCGCTTAACTCATACTGCTGGCAATTACAAAAAAAGTTAGTGTAGTAGAATTCTTCTGCCAGTTCAATAGCTTGGTCCTGTGATAAATATGTTATGTATGGTGCAGGCGCGGATCCAGCTTGAGCCTTAGGGGGGGGAAATTTTTTATGATACAAAAAAAAATTTGTTTTTAAAAGTTTATTAAAAGCAATTTGTGTATATTGTATTAAAAAAACTCAACAATAAGGTTAAATAAAATATTCAATATAAATTAAAAGAAACTTATCTTTTTAAATAAGCAATTTATGATTTCCTTGTGAGGCAAATTTAGATAGTACAGTCTATGTTCAGTTTGTCATTGTTGATCTGAGCCATGTTTTTATTTGACGAAGGGTAGGAAATGACCTCTCGCTCGTAGCATTACTTACGAGCATTGAAACGAAAATTTGAAATATTTTTCTTAGATTTAGGTAGATATCTGCATCACAGTTTATTAAAGCATCTACAACGTTATCTGATAGATTTTCAGATAATTTCCATGTTTGTTGCCAATGCTACAGTTCAGGCTCAAGTTTAGATGTTAGCAGGTGTATATCTCGAGTTGTGGTTTTAATAGTTTTATATCTGTATATGACTTTTTTTGTTCAATACATTAAAGATCCCTAATAGCATTTGGAAGATTGTTTTATCAAAAATCACCTAAATAAGTCTTCCTCGAGTACTTTTGACGATTAAGAACTGATTAATCACTTGCGCGCTTTAAAAAAGATTCGAAAATGATTCGTTCTTATGCTTAAAAAGTAATTTATTGAAAATGCAATAACAAAACATTCAGCAATCGAAAATGGATCATACAGGTGTTTGAAATAAGACTGTTTTGACTTTAAAACTACTATAAATTCATTTAAATATTCAAAAATCTGCCAAATGGAAAATAATTGTTTTCTTTAAACTTAATATTTTTTCTAATTGTATCGCATCTACGCCATTTTAGAGCATTGTACATATTAAAAAAAAAATATAAAAACTGCCTATTGTGAAAGCTCAAGCAGACTTTTGGGTTTATTCAAATGTTCAAGAGTGCACGTAGGTGTGAGTTCAAAAGAGAAAAGAGCACGGTGCAGTAGTTTTGCCGCGGTCTGTTTTAAAGTAAATTATGTATAAACATATGTATTTTTCATATAATAAAACGTAAGTTTATTTTCTTTATACATTTAATTTTTATAAACAAACTTATTGTATTTTTACTTATATTTTTATGTGCGGTTGGTGGCAAATTGTCCATTGAACTAATCGAAAAACGTTCAACAACTGTCGGAATTAAATTAATAAAAAAAACATCTTTTTCTTAGACGACAAGTTATCACTTTGACGTTAATTTGGTATTTTCCAAGAATAAATGAATTTTATGTACACGGGCATTTGTTAAAATTTGGAGGAGTAATTCAAACATTAAATTTTAGCCATTATTACGTATTTAATAAAAACTTTAATATATTTACTTTTTTACTAAAATGTCTTTAACTTTCATTTGAGTCGTCGCAATACTTTCTGTTGACTTAAACCGAGTCAATTCTACTCAACGCCACACAGAGGGGTATTTTGCCAATCTGGCCGGACATTCCTGTTTTTAGTTTATATTGCTTCTTAAAAATTATAGAACTAGGGGCAGATCTATGAAATTTGGAAGAAATATGTGTTATGGTCATAGGCTAGTAGAGCTCGTAAATCATTCGCAAACGATTAGAATTAGGACTGAAAAATGAATCGAAAAAGACTCTTAGACGATCAGAATTATGACTTAAAAATGAGTCGAAAAAGACTCGAAAACAATCAGAAATACGACTAAAAAGGACTCGAAAAAGACTCGCAAATCATTAAAAATATGAGTCATAAATGAGTCGAAATTCATCAGAAAAGCGGGTAATAAAAGACTCCTCAAGAAGAGTCCCGGGTAGGGTACCGTTTCCTCCCGAGAAAACAATTGTTTATGATCAGAAAATGAGCTCATATATGCCTATTTTAATCGCGCAGAGGAGTCATAAATGACTCGAATATGATAAATTTTTTCATAAAATGCTTGCAGGGATATCTATTGGAAAGGTGTTTTGAGATCTTTTAAAATAAATTCAATAAGAGAATGAAACCTACAGCTCGGTAGAAATCTTCAACATGTTGGATGTGATTATTTCGTTCAAATCTTGTTTTTTAGGTTGGCACCACGATTTGAACGCAAATAACTTTAACTTTTTTAAAAATCACTTTAAATTGTTCTTCGGCTCTATTTCTTTTTTCTTCAAGGCACATGATTAAAGTTTTGATAAGGCTTGATCCTTTTTGAAGATCTATATCGTGCTTTTGTAAAATGATACTAAGCGGCTGTGTTACAATAAGTATCACACTTAATATGTTTATTCCGCAAATAAATTCAAAAGTTTAAGTGAGTTCCTTAATATAAGGCACTTGATGAAGTATCTCTACCTTTCCACTCAGATATTTTTTCCAAAGCTTCTACTGTATGATGTACACTTGTTGCAAAGTGTAAAGCTTAGTCGTGACGGTCCACCCATTTTGTCTCGCATAATGTAGAGAGTTTGGCTCCCAAATACTTTACTTAAAACGTGTTTTGCCTGATTTACGGGAAATAGCAAGGCGTTTGTTTCGCATTTGTCGCGGTTGCCAGAATTTTTTAACAGCTTTATTTTCTGCTGACATCAAACGACACCCATCAGTTCCAACTCCTATACAATTTTTTAGGTCAAGACTAAAATTTGTCAAAGTTTTAAGAACTGTTGATGATAGTGCCATCGCATCAATTGACACATCAGCGTCATTATCAATATCTTGTGAAGGCTCTTCAAATGATTTTACAACAAAGCCAAAACAATTCTTGCCTAACAACTTTTTGTTGTATGTTGAAATATTTAAAAGGTAAGGAAATCTGGCTTTTCCCCGACAAAGCCGTGCGTTCGTCAAAAATTATCGAATAGGATTTTTTTCATATAACACATATATACATAAATATTGCAAATACTAAGGCTTTTTAATAATTCAACCGCACGCATTTTCAAGTCAAACGTTTACTCTTTGGTTAGAGATTCAATAAAAAAACAAAAAAATACTCATTGAAAATTTCGTTAGAGATTCAATAAAAAAAACAAAAAAAAACCTTGCTAGGATTTCCAAAAATTTTGTACATTAAAAAAAGATAATATTAATGGGTATTCTTGTATTATCGAAATAAACAAAACATATTTTTTATAATTTACGGGGGGAAATTTCCTTATTTCACCCCCCCTGAATCCGCGCCTGGTATGGTGACAATAATTAAAACACTGTTGTGAATAATGAAAGTGGTTACTAAAAAATTTCATCGAATGCAAGATAATTTAATTATTAAATATAAGAAAAAGCCGATTATTCGAGACCAATAAACCGATTGCTCGAATACTTCGAAAACCGGCACTTTCAAAAAACCGGAAAAATAGAAAAAAATCGATTTTGCGAATACTTCGGGAATCGATTTTGACAACTCTAACTTGCAACATCTAACATCTACTAACAAAAATGTCAACATATTCAAAAAAAAAAATACTTTTTTCTACAAAATTGCCAAAATTTTAAAAGAAACGCCAAGATGTATTTAGAATTGATTTTGTTTAATAATATAAAAAATATTAAGTCTGGGTTCATACTATGATAGTTTTCTTTCAGAAATTCTGAGTTTATGGGTGAGAGGGAAAAAAGGAACAGCATGTTCTCTCCCCCTCTCACCAATAAACTCAGACTTTCTGAAAGAAAACTTTCATGGTGTGATCCCAGACTAAGCAAAATAAGGCTTGCAAAAAAGGAAAAACTTGAGAAATGGTAACGATGCTTTCAAAGCAAATGCCATTTTGTCAGTGATGCCACAATAATAATAGAATTTGTTGCCACTCATCTAGTGATGACACTAAAAAAATCGAAAGATGTAAATGGGAACAAAATGAGATTGGATCATCTTGTAAAGATGTTAAAAAATTTTGATTTTTTGCCCTGATGTTTTTCTTGTAGGAAAATTTCAGCATCTTTGCAAATTGATGTTAGATGTTGACAAGTGTGAAAAGACTATAACACAATTACACTAATAGGCTTTTTGCACTGATCAACATCTAACACTCGTTTATACCCTTTGTACACTTGCATACATTTCGGAGGAACGCATAGAAGATGTTGAAAATGTGAAATACGCATTCACACTTGAAACATCTAACATCTTCTATCGATTAAAAAAATGTCACCATATCTGAAAAAAAAACTTTTATT
Organism: Pollenia angustigena; assembly: GCA_930367215.1. Classification (NCBI taxonomy): domain Eukaryota; kingdom Metazoa; phylum Arthropoda; class Insecta; order Diptera; family Polleniidae; genus Pollenia; species Pollenia angustigena. The sequence continues at coordinate 92,639,521 of OV884056.1, read as the reverse complement.
TTTTTTAAATACTTTTTTTCTACAAAAGTGCCAAGATTTCAAAAGCAAATTTTAGCAAAATTAAGCAAAATAAGGCTTGCAAAAAAGGAAAAACTTGAGAAATGGTAACGCTGCTTTCAAAGCAACTCCAATTTTGTCAGTGATACCACAATAATAACAGAATTTATTGCCACTTTTCTAGTGATGACACTAAAAGAATCGAAAAATGTAAAAGGGAACAAAATGAGATTGTAACATTCTGTAAAGATGTTGAACAATTTTGAATTTTAGCCCTATGTATTTCTTATGGGAAAATTCCAACATCTTTGTAAATTGATGTTAAATGTTGACAAGTGTGAAAAGGCTATTACATTGCTCGCATCTAACATCTACCATCAAACAAAAATGTCACCATTTTTGAAAAAAAATGTTTTTAAAATTAAAATTTTTTTCTACAATAGTGCCAAAACTTAAAAAGAAAACACAAAAATGTATTTGAAGTTCCATTTGTTTAAAAATTATAAAAAATACTTAACAAAAAACATTGCAATAAAAGAGAAAACTTTACAAATGGTAGCGCTGCTTTGTCTGAGTTCATACGGCTCATGTCTTGTTGACATGATTGCTACTATATACGCGAGAGGGACGAGGGGAAAAGAAACGAGTACACGGATGCATGTACTGTCTTTACGTTTTGCTTTTTCATTCGTTGTTTAATTTTGTTATTGTTGTCAATATCAAAAAAGCACATGTCGTCAACATGACATGAATCATTTGAATGCCAATTCATGTTCAAAGAATAAAAAGGAAGAATCTTGTCAATAAGACATGAGCCGTATGAACACAGACTTAAAAAAAAAATTTTTGTCAGTGATGCCACAATAATAATAGAACTTATTGCCACTTTTCTAGTGATGACACTAAAATAATTGAAACATGTTGAATGGAATAAAATGAGATAGGAACATCTTTTAAAGATGTTGGTTTTTTGCCCTATGCCCTATTTCTTATGGAAAGATGTTAACATCTTCGCAAATTGTGGCAAATTGATGGTAGATGTTAGATGTTGATCAGTGTAAAAAGGCTATAATGTGAGCTTGATGTGTGGCCATGCCGCTTTAGGTTGAAAAAGCAAAAATATATATTTTTAAATTGTTGTTATATCGTCGGTTGATTATTTAATTGTCGTATGTAATTTGTATCCACACACGACAATTAAATAATAAACCGAAGATATATATAAAAAATAAAAGATATAAAATCTGGCAAAACCGGTTAGTTGCTTAACTTATTCCGTTCATAACTGTGATGAAGTCAAATATAATTTTTTTTTTAAATATTGTAGGAGTAAGACTATTAAAGTATAAAAGCTTTTAAAATTGTAATTTGAATTGGAATACACATTCGAATAAATATGAAAATTTATATTTTTAAAAAATATTTAACATGTAATTATTTAACAGTCTATGGCTACAAACTAGGGTAGGGTACTTAAAGTCTTAATAAAATGCACACACTTTTTATTTTCAAGCAACTAAAATAAATAAAGTCATGCAAAAATAAAGATGAAATTGTTAAAATTTTTAAGCGGAAAACTATTGTTATTATTAGCAAAAGTCTGATATTGTAACCCTGGCCGTTAAAGTTAATGAACGCAAAGTTAGACATCTGGAAATCATTCATTCTTTCACTACTCGCTCATTCATTGGTACGAATTATTTAAATTAGTGCAAACAAAAAACGATCTTGTACAACACAAAATTTCATAACAAAGAAGCAGAGAGCTTCGCAAATGGAACAAACTTTAAAAATATTGAAACGTTTTTAACAAATGATTTACAGACACTTTACTTTTCTTTTTTTTAATGTTTACATTTAAATGTTGCAATCATTCTCCAAATTGCTGAGGATTGCAGCTCGCGATTCTATATATTTTAAGGGCAAACAAGCCGTGCCTGTTCGGGCTTGTGGCTTAGAGTCATATACAAACTGTACCGAGTTAGAGTTTTTGCGATTTTTAACATTGACCACATGCAATCGTTTTTAACCAAACTTGTTTACCTTTTATCAGTTGGAGAGCCAAATAATACTCGAATTCGACTTGGTGGAGTACCATGCACATCTATAACTTAGATGAATATCAGCAATTCAAAACTGATATTGATTACTGATAGAGGCCAGAACATTCAAGGATGTGTTCGCGAAGTTTTCTACCTCCTCCCATGGAATAATCGTTATTTGTCTAAATTGAAAAACAGAAAAAACAAACTTTTTAAAAAATATAAGATATCCGGCTCATCTTTACGAATTATTGTATTATACGATCTAATAACAATATGGCTAGTGAACTAGCATATAAAAGTTATTTAAGTCATACGAGAATTAAAATGAAAACCAACCCTAGATCGTTCTACAATTTTATCAACAGTAAGCGTCGTGCAAGTGAGTGCTGGTGATGATGTTTCTATTAGCAACTTATTTTCTGATTTTTTTTGCAACCACGTATTCAAAGAAGTCATTTGATAATAAAACTTGTTATCCCTGTTATATATCTCATTCTTCAGGTATCAACTTTTCATTTTCACTTTCTCTGCAGTGCTCTATTAATCCCGGATCGGATGGTATACCTAACTGTATTTTAAGAAATTGTGCAGAATACTTATGTATTCCTCTTACAACTATCTTTAATAAATCTATTGAACTAGGCCACTTACCGCCTGAATGGAAAAAATCATATATTACTCCGTTGTTTAAAAGCGGAAGTAAACTGAAAATATCGAATTATAGAGGAATTGCAAAGCTGAATGCGATTCCCAAACTTTTAGAAAAGATATTGACTGATAGTTAATATCATAAAATCTCTTCCCTTTTATCACCTTGTCAACATGGTTTCAGGAAATCACATTCCATTGTTGCTAATATTTTACAATTAACAACTATTGTTAATTAAGATTTTATTAATAATAAACAAACCGACGTTATTACAACGGATTTTAGTAAAGCTTTCGACAAAGTAAACCACGATATTCTACTTTACAAGTTATCACGTATGGGATTTAGCAACAACGCAATACGCTGGCTTAAATCTTATCTTTATGATAGAACTCAACAAGTAAAATTTAAGAATGCTAACTCAAAATGTATCAATGTTCTCTCTGGTGTGCCACAAGTCATCTTGGTCCCGTTTTATTCACATTATTTATTAATGATCTGCCATCCGTTGTTCAGCATTCCAACATACTCATGTATGCTGATGATGTAAAACATTTTTAATTCGTTTAACAATATTATTGAGCAATCCTCTTTGAGCGCTGACATTGAGCTTTTCTTAATAACAACTTATTGGATTTAAACTTGGAAAAATGTAAACACATGTCATTTTTCCGCTTATTAAAACTTGATACTAGTTATTATCTAAATGGAACATTACTGGATAAAGTTTACAATATTAATGATCTCGGTATTCTATTAGATCATAAACTAAAATTCTGTGATCACATTTCATTGATGGTAAATAAAGCTAATGGAGTACTTGGCTTTATGAAATGTTGGTCGAAAGAATTTTCTGACCCATATATCACTAAACATCTATATACGTCTCTGGTTCGCCCTATTCTGGAATATGGATCAATTGTATGGGATCCTTACTTTAATACATATATCAACAGCATTGAATCTGTACAGAAACAGTTCCTTTTATTTTGTTTAAGAGGTCTTGTATGGAATTCGCTTATATTACCTTCATATGAAAGCAGACTTGGGCTTATTAAGTTACCGAAGTTAAAAAGTCGAAGGACAATGCTTAGTATTTTGTTTTTAATGGGTCTTATACGCGGTGATGTCGATTCCGATTTCTTGTTGAGTAAAATTAGCTTAAATGTTCCAGCTAGACCTACACGAAACTTTCAGCTGTTAAGTTGAAGGTTCTCTTTATGCTAACAACGACTCCTTTCGTCAAATTTGCGTTAAATTTAATAGTCTATATCATCTAATTGACTTTTCTGATAGTAACGATGTTTTTAAAAGAAAAATTATTGTTTATTTAAATTAATTTATAAAATAATTCTTTATTTATTGTACTCTTATTTTAGCATTTATGTCTGTGTTATGATGCTTGCTATTTTTTGTATTGGATTTTTTTAGGATTGACTGAATGAAACAGCAAATGCGAGAAAGAACAAGAAATACAATTTGATAAAATGTAAACAAAACAAACAATACTGCCCTCGTTTTTTCCCCACAAAAACCGTCATAAAAGCTAAAAATCGCAAAAAAAAAAAGTTAAAACCCGTTTCTTTCGATCAAAAACTAAAAAAATTGACAACAGTGCTAACAATTAATCTGGAAATGTCAATTTTAAGTTAAAAAATTTTATATTTTTTTTGACAGTCTTAGATTATTTATCGATAACACATGTATATTTGTTTGACATTTCAAGATTTTTTATGATATAATCATACTCTTTACACTTAGTCAGTTTTCCTATGCAAATATATTTGCACTGTTCTCCAATAAAGAAAAAATACAAAAAATAGCAAGTATCATAACAGCTTAAGGATTTTTAATCTATAGACTGAAATAAATAAATAAATAGACGAAGTTTTTGTGCAAGCGATACATAACTATTAGAGTTAGACATAAACAATAATTAGTATTGTGGTTATTTGGTTCCTAATCCAAATTTTTTAATATTTTTAATTAGGCTTAAGTTCATCAAATTTAATTTTCATAAAATTGTTTTTATGAAGAAAGGAATTTTGCAACATGAAATTAATTAAAATTTACTGATAATTTTTCATTCTTGACTGAAGCTGGGCTCGAACCCATGCGTTTTTTACGGACGGGTTACCCTTACATGTTTCGATTGCAACCACTCAATCTCTTCAGAGGGCTTGCCGTTTAACACTCGCAGCCATCGACGACTGCTGACGTCAATAAAAAACGCCTGGGTTCGAGCCCAGCTTCAGTCACGAATAAAAAATGTTCAGTAAATATTAATTAATTTCATGTTGTAAAATTCCTTTCTTCATAAAAACAATTTAATGAAAATTAAATTTGATGAAGTTAAGCCTAATTAAAAATATTAAAAAAAAAGTTAGACATAAACTTTATTATATTTTTTTTTTAATCCAAAAAAGTAATAGATTTATTTCCACATTTTCAACCTTTACATCTGTGTAAAATTTTCATACGGGCATGTTCTGAAAATCGAGTGATATTGCAATCGGATAGAACTTTTCAGTTACATTTTTTTAAATGACTAAATATTTTTTCTAATTTAAATAAAAGTTTTGGTAAATACAATAAATGGTACTCAAAGCATCAAGTTTATAAAGGAATATTTTTATGGACTTTCAAAACAGAATCGTTTGAAAAATTTGTTCGATTTCAATTTCACCTTAATTTCCAGAACAAGGCTGATTGCTTTTCTTTTGAAAATCATGATATCTCTTAAGGTCGTTTTAAACTATTACACAAGTACAGTTTTCTGTTAATTGAGCCCCACTTAATTGAGTTTCCCGTTTTATTGCACTAAAAATCATGGAACGAAATCATTCAGTATACCTGTCTATGTAAAAATTCACGTTTAGTTAAGTTCCGTTTAATTGCGTCACCCACTTAATTATTTCGCAAAATAAGACCGCTATGAGAAAAACAAGAGCAATCGTTTTGGTTACTTGTTTCCGTCTACTTTATGTGTTTTTGCTCCACAAACGTAAAAAAATTATTTTGCGGCCAGAAAGATTGTACGATGAACGTACCTGATTTTTATTTTGTTTTAAAAAACCTAAACCCATTGTTTGACTTAATAAATAAAGAAATGAGTTTTTTTCTATATACACATGGGTGTTTCGCTTTATTGCACATCTTCCTCAATTAAGCGATTTTCGTTTTAATTGCGCCGGCGATTCAATTAACCGAGTACTGCTAAATTGAGTTCCCGTTTAATTGCGTCAAAAGTCTTTCATTTTTAGAAACTCAATTAAGCGGAAATAACTTTATTAAATATTTTGACAAAGATGCTTCCCTGATCTAATTATTCTTTGAAAATGTTAAAAAATAATAAGAATTTATTATGACAGGGTTGTATTTTCCTCAAAATACGTAAGACATGTGTGAAAGTGTAATGTACCCTTTAAGGGCACAATACACGACAACAAACGGCGAGTTCACTCGTGTACGTTTGCTTGACGTTATATCTTAACTAGTTTGAGTTTTTCCAGCGGGAAAAAGAAGGAGTACGGATGCCTTCTAGAAGGCCTCTGTACCCCTTCTTTTGGATGGATAAGGCCTGCTCGCTCCATTCATACTCATTTCCTTTTTACACACGTTGTCATTGCGAAGTAGGCCTTTCGCTTCTTGAGCAGGTACATAAGAATGGTAACGGGAAAAAATATTTATTTTGCTTTTGCTTGCGCAAACAAACAATACAAGAAATGTTACTCCTTCTCTACTCCCTTCTCATAGAAGCGAGTGTGGAAGGTATATCTTATCTTTTTTATTTTGCTTTTGCTTGCGCAAACAAACAATACAAGAAATGTTACTCCTTCTCTACTCCCTTCTCATAGAAGTGAGTGTGGAAGGTATATCTTATTATACCAAGGACCCAAGGCCTTCTATGAGCCATACTTTAGCAGTTAAATAAAAACAGTAACTGAATCAAACAAATTTTTAAGCAGGCCTTTAAAAAGGCCTACAGTAAGAAGGTTTCTGAGTTTTCTCGCTGGGTCCTTTCAGCATACACACATACAAAAACAATTTTATACTACCAAAGCGTTAATGACTACCCAACAAACATTTATCATTTGACATTAAACACAATTTTCAAATTTTTTCATTTGTTTGACTTTAACATTTTAATTCAAATTGATAATGATTTGAATAAAAACATTTGACTTACAATGTTTTATTAATTTGATATCAAATGTTATTCTCAAATCAAAAATAAATTTGGCAACATTGAAGCATAAAATAAATATCGGGTGATTTTTTAAGAGCTATAGGAAAGTTAAAAAAAAAAACACATAAAATTCAGAAAAATGCATGAAATCTTTATTTGAATCGATAGTACGGTCCATATAATTTAATGTTTAAAGATTATTTCATGCAAATGTTGACCGTGACTGCTCCTCAAATGGTCCATCCGCTTAGTCCAATTTTGGCATACTCTTTCGAACATTTCGGCCGGTATCTCATGTATAAATGCTTCAATGTTGTCTTCCAATGCGTCAATTGAAGCGGGCATGTGTGTATAGACATAAGCTTTAACATAGCCCCACAACAAATAGTCTAAAGGCGTTAAATCGCACGATCTAGGCGGCCAATTGACCGGTCCCGAACGTGAAATAAAATGTTCACCAAACTCGCCTCTCAATAAGTCCATTGTTAAGCGTGCTGTGTGGCATGTGGCACCGTCTTGTTTAAACCACATGTCATGCAAGTCAAGCTCTTGCATTTTGGGCAAAAAAAAATTGGATATCATCTCACGGTAGCGCTCACCATTCACAGTTACGTTACGATTCGCATCATCTTTGAAGAAGTACGGTCCAATGATGCCACAAGCCTATAAACCGCACCAAACTGTGACTTATTCTGGATGCATTGGTATCTCTTGCAATGCTTCTGGCTGATCTTCACTCCAAAATCGACCATTCTGCTTGTTAACGCACCCATTGAGCCAAAAATGAGCTACGTCGCTGAACACAAGAAAAGCGCGCGATGAACTTTCTTAACAGAGCACGCATTTTGATAATAAAATTCAATAATTTGCAAGCGTTGTTCGTTTGTCTGGGATCACACAATGAAAGTTTTCTTTCAGAAAGTCTGAGCTTACTGGTGAGAGGGGAAGAGAACATGCTATCATTATCTCCCCTCTCACCAATAAACTCAGACTTTCTGAAAGAAAACTTTCATAGTGTGAACCCAGACTTTGTAAGACGATTCATGGTTAAATTATGGACCAAACTGGAGAGGTTTGTCAGTGAAACAAAACACGAAACGTGCGTCAGCTGTTTAAACCAGTTTTGCCAAAAAGATAATAGCTAAAAAATCACCCAATATAAACAATAAAAAATTGCGATTAAAGTTAAATGTGTATTACAATTAAAGAAATATTGGATATTACGTGAAATGAATTCCGCCTTTAGAAAATCTTTATTTCTTGTAAAAAAAAAAAATAAAAATTATTTGTGAGTAAAAAATTAACTACAAAGTGAAAGAATGTGAATACAACGAAAAGTGAAGAAAATATAAGTATTAAACATTGTATTAAAACCCACATTTGAGAATAACGTTTGAAAGCAAGTTGAAAATAAAAGCATTTTGAATTTTAAAATAATACCTATCCCCTTTTTGTTGAGAATTCTATGACCTTCAAATCATTATCAAACGTTTGTAGTTTGAGAAAAGGTTTGATTTTTAATTTGAAATCAAACTTCCGTGTTTGTTGTGTAATTTGATTAATATACATATTTGGCCCTTCCCTGCAAATAATAGGACCAGTCCAAACACGCGTGTAAAGAGTAGTCCACAAGGGACCAGGACTAGTCCACAAGTAACCCAAACGTATGGAAAAAACCTGGTCTATTTAACATTACGATGTCCTAGGAGAGGACCATATAACCCACCTTTGGACCACAAAGGAGTAGTTTTAAAACTACTCCATGGTATATAACCCACCTTTGGACCAGTAAGGAGTAGTTTTAAAACTACTCCATGGTATACTCAAGAGGATTAGTTTTGAAGTCGTTTATACACGAAAGCATGTCGTTTAAAAACGAAGACATGTCGTCTCACTACAAACACTTTTTAACAATGGCATGGTCCATGCTTGCATTACATCGGACTAGTCCATGGAGTAGTCCATTTTATCAAAATGGGTCAGGTGGTCCAATTTTATTTGCAGGGTTTAGAACGAATTATACCTGTTTCAGACTATGCGACAAAAACTTGCAGCAATCAGCGTTGCCACGACCAAAAAATAATTGTAACCAAAATGTAAAAATAAAGTAACCAAAAGCGAAAAAAGTAACCAAAATTATTTTGTATCAAAAGTACTTTTTGATTCGCACTTCTGTTTAAAAATTGTGTGCCTTAAGAAGAAATAGTGTTTGTTTGTATCTTGTAGGCTTATAAAATGCTGGACCGATATTTTTTTGAAAGTATATTACAGATTGTCAGCAAAGAACAATAACTAGCTACATCATTTTTCGAAATTTTTTAGTGAAAGTGGCGCCTCCTATATAAATTTAAAACTTATTTTTGTCAATTTTAAAAAAATGTTTGAGCTAGAGCTTTCAACATTTTTTATAGGGAGCTCTCACAAGTAAAACTTTATAAGTCTTTCTGTGCGTTATGGTATCAAAATGCTAAATTTAACTTAATTATGCGGTAGGTCTTTTATATGTATGTACTTAGATAATTTTTGTCCGGTGGAAATATAATCATATTAAACGGTATGGGATCAGAAGGGCCTTTAATCTTTTAGTTTATCTAGAAAAGTGTTTCAGATAGACCTACAAAGCATTAAGAATAGCAGATAATAGCCATCTACACTTCAAAGTATATACCTTATGTGGTTGAGTTGATAGTCTGTTAAAGTTTAAGCTTCTAAAAAAATAATATTATATAACTAGATGACCCGTGCGAATATTTCGCACCGTTATAACGTTAGTTGTCATTTTTGTAACATAAAATTAAAATAATTAATACAAATTTTAGTAACTTCAATACATTTTAAAATATAATTTTTATCAATGAAAATATAAATTTTTCTATTTCTTATTATTTTTCGTCATTAGTGTTGGAAATAAGCTTTAAAATGAGATATCATTCATTAAATTTGATGCGGTGGTATGGGAGATATTTGCAACCGACAAAAAAAAGTGCTTTAGAAATAATATATATCATGATGATAACAAATACCACACACAATTTTAAGAGTCAAAAATTGGTTATTTTTGTGTTGAACAAAAGTAACCAAAATGGAAAAAAGTACACAAATACACATTGGAAAATAAAGTAACCAATTTTGGTTAAAAGTAACCAAAACGGCAACGCTGGCAGCAATGTCCGTATTTTTCTTTTGGTGTCCCTTCGAAAACACGCATACGTTCAGACGTAACGTTTTCTGTGGCAAGCCATAACATACAATTTGACATTTTATTATTAAACTTAAATTTCAATAATGATTGTTTATATGAAACATATTAAAGTCGGCGGATCCCTCACTATTCTGCTCAGTCAGACGATTTGTCAAAAAAATCTTAAAATATTGTGTCGTAAAAACGAAATTCAGTGACAGGGTGACAACTCTGACCGATTTGCAAATATTTATGAAAATTTTCATAGAATAAATAACCCAGTAAAAACTTCGCCTACAAAATAATGTGTTGAGTAATCAGAAAAACTTAAGAGCACTACTTACAATTCTACTAAAGGAACCAATGAATTTTACAAGGGATGTCCCAAAATGAACGCATTAAAAAGTAAGTCATTATTTTTTTTTACCTGCATTTATCCAGAAAAAAGTAGTTATGGAAGTTGTTATATACTGGGTATTTCCCAGTAAAAACTTCGCCTACTTTTTCAAAATGAATAGCTTCTTTAACTCATTATTTAGTAGCTTTCTTCTATAACTACAGCTATAACAACTTCTATAACTACTTTTTTCTGAACGTATTTAAGTAAAAAAATAATGACTTATTTTAAAATGCGTTCATTTTGGGACATCCCTAGTAAAATTCATTGGTTCTTTCAGTAGAATTGTAAGTAGTGCCTTCATTTTTTTCTGATTACTCAACACATTATTTTGTATGCGAAGTTCTTACTGGGTAAATAAATGTGCATTTTCTTGCAAAGGCACTGAGTCATATTATTGTGCATCTTTCCTGTGTAATGGTGTGGCATTGACGAGAGATTTTGAAGATTTAGTAAACTTGAAGAAATCAATATCTTTTGATTTTTCTTCAACCAACTCGACAACCGTAAAACTAATCAATTGACAAAGCCATACACGCTTTGATTTGGACAACAACCGACTCAGTTGACAATTGAATTGAATCTCTCATAAGCCTTTACCTTTAATCTTCTGTTTAGTAACATATTTCAGTGCAACATGTTGCATAGTGTGAAACAGCTCTTTGTTACCTTTTTGATGAACCAAAATTTTAGTTGTTTTGGGTCATTAAAATAAAAAAAATTTGTAAGCAATTTACAAAACTGTTACATCAAAGATAAATATTGTCAGTATATTTTGTTTTAACACAAAAACCGCAATATGTGAATAATTTATTAAGACTTTGCCGTAATTTATAAAATCGTTCTTTATACCACGCAGTTTAAATGTTTTTCCAATTTTTTCTTTTTACCAAAAACTAAACAAACGTTAGCCCAAAAGAAAAAAGTAAAACCATGACTTCAATTTGCATAAAGATAAACCAAAAAATACACGTTAAGTGTGCTGTCACTTTTTTAAAAATGTTGTACAGCTAAAAAGTATATTTTTGTCAGATCTTTTTCTCTGTCGCTTGTTTTTCGATACAAATCTGGCTCATGTTTCGTTTTATAGCGACAATTATTGAAATTCAAAATAAATAAAATTAAAATGCATTAATTTTTTTAACTTTGTCTGCTGAACTTATGAATTGTGCAATTGATACCAAGCGAGTTTTAACAGAGTTTGTTAACGTTACGCTTTTTCCTTGCTGTTAATTTACATTAGCAAACGTTTACAGAAACATGTTGGAAGCTTTTTTTGCAAAGCTTTTATTGTAAGAGTGACCATATTTTGCAGTTAACGTGAATGTGAGGAAAAATCGAAGAACATGCATACTTATAAGCAGGGAAAACGGAAATATGTTATAAAAAGTGTTTAATGCGCATTTAATATGCAGTATAAAGTTTAAAAGGTGTCATGTCATAACGTCCAGTGTCCATGGACACTGTGACACTTTTGAAAATTTCATAATGTCCGTGGGAATTAAGACACTTTGCAAATGGACATTATGCCATTTTTAAAAATGTTGTTACTAAAGAAGTTAAATACGAAAAAAGATCTACATTCACGCAGAGAAAAACATGTTTTATTATGGGCACAACCAACAAAACTATTTTTAAAGAAACTTGTTTAACCATAATATGGTTATCGGTGACAATGATTTGGTTAAATTAAACATAATATGGTAAAAAAATTTTTAAAAATGGTTTTGTTGTTTTTTCTCTGGGTGCATATATTAAATATATAACGAAAACACTTTTGGGCGCAAGGATTTTTTCCCCTATGGTGTAGCAAATACCGGCTGCGCTTACTAAAGCGTCTCGGCATAGCCGGCCTTATGCCGGGCGCAAAGATTTTCTACTCTATGGTATAACAAATACCGGATTCGGTTACTAGGGCTTCTCTGCACAGCCGAAGGCCGGCTGTGTGGACATTCAGACACTCTACAAAGTGTCATATCGTCCACGGACTTTATGACACTGCTCTGATGGACATTATGACACTTTTAAAGGTGTCATAAAGTCCATGGACACTGCGACACTTTTAAAAGTGTCATAGTGTCCACGGGCACTATGACAATGGACGTTATGACATGCCACCGTTTAAAATATGCCCTAAAATTTAATAAAAAATATGTTATAAAAAACCAAAATGAATGCCCGAAAGAAGTTTTTAAAGGGGCTAAGTGATATTATAGACCGACTCTGTATATTTATTTATAAAATTTTATCAAATTATCTCCAAACTTGCTACCTGTACTTTGCGCTCAAGATTAACATGGACAGCCAGCAGGATGGACGGACTTCGTTAGATTTATTAAGAAAGTGATTCTGATTCGATCTATATACTAAAATATCGTTCTTGATATATGCTTTTTGTGGTTATAAAATGGGAATTCAATGATATTTAAGTGAATGTTATAAAAAGTAAGATTCTTGACTAAAATACCATGCGGAGGTCAACACCTTTCTAACGACGTTATGGAAATTAAAATTTGACAAAAATGATTAAGTAATTTAAATTTTGATTAAAATCGAATTGAAAAGCAAAAAAAAACTGACATTAACATCTCGCTATTTCGAGCCCGTGGTTAGATTTTTAAAATGTTTTAATGCAGAATCAAGTTATTATATTTGGTCATTCATTGGACAAAAAAAAACTTACCGAACTTTCTGTTCATGAAAAATACCATTTTTGGACCCTTTTGAAGCGGTTTAGCTCACGGGAGATTATCGCTTGAGCCAACATATTTTAAGAATCTTCATAAAACATGTCAAAGCTATCTTTGAGGGGGGTATATCAACAACTTTTTTTTGAGTCGGTCTAATGTGTATAATTTATAGGGTCTCAGATCAATAGTATAGAAATTACAGCCAGAATGAGAAACTTATTTATGTTTAACCTACATATGTATATAAGTTTCTCATTCCTTTTGTAATTTCTACAAGATTAATCTTAGATCCTATACAGTATATATATTCCAGGTTCTTATGAGTATAGAAGATTTAACGATGTCTGTCTGTCTATTGGAGAGCCCTGAAATTATGGGGACTAGTTTGAATATATTTTGCTGTCACATATGCTCCGCTTTGATTTGCAAATAAAATTCAGCTGCATCTGTCCATAATTGACTGAGCAAAGAACAACGATTGCCTCTAATTTTTGTCATAAAATCAACTATTGTTGTTTTTTTATTTTAATGAGCGGATTTTTTTTTTTTTTTGCTTTTCTGCACTTAACAAATACATACAAGATTTGCCGGATAAATAGAAAAATTTGTGACATTTTATTTAAAAGTATGCAATTTGGTGTTCGTTTCTTAAAAATGCTTTGCTCCCTAAAAGGGTGGCTTGTTGAATTCTTAAAAACTCACCAATGTCACAGAAAGAAAATGTAGAATAATACAACGGGAGTTTTCTACACACATTTCGGAGGAATGAAAGTTTTTCTTGACCGGTTGACCGGCTTTTTCTATATTTTTAATCCGTTACCGGGTTTTCTTAAATAAGAAATAGTCAAACTTTCTGAAAAATGTCGAACAATCGACCACCCTCGTAAATACTTTCGATTAAATTTACTTATAGCTGCAGAAAATACACATAGAATAGACTTATTGGGGGCATTCACAAGGTGTGCTATCATGTTATATTGTCATAATGCTCTAAAAATTTACAATGGGTAAAAAATATTGTTGTTGCTTTGTAAACAAAAAGTGTCTTAAATTAATAGAACTTTGCTTGCTATGTTTATTGTATTATCGTAATTAATCAGAAGAGACAGACCTGAGCTGAGCGGCTGAGCCGATCCGCATAAGTTTTTGTAGCCGTCGCTTTTGATTGTATAGTTTTATCCGGCCAATATCCGAATTTAACCTGCGGCTAGAAATTTTTGCAACAAAACACTTGCGGCGTCAAATTATATAGGCTTAGTACTCTGATGTTTGGTAAACAAACAAAATAAAATTTATTTGCATCTGTGTACTCGTTTCTTTTCCCCTTGTCCCTCTCGCCTATAACGTAGCAATCATGTCAATAAGATGTGAGCCGTATGAACACAGACTTTGCGTCTAAAAAATTCATGGATTAAGGCCCAGTCACAATGTGCTTAAGTTGGCTTAAGCGAATGAGCGAATGCATGTAAGTTATATGAGGCAAACCATATTGAACCTAAGGAAACTTATGCTAAGTTGAATGAAACTGACATTTGCTTGAACAAGGTGCGAATCTAATCGCACATTCCGTACGGAATCAAATGTTTTTTTATTTTGTTTCTGTTTTCTTAAATACATTTAGGAGACATTTGATTAATTTTTGACAGTAGGTTAAGCAAGGCTATGCATATTATGATTGAGCCTTTAGAATTAAAAAATATTTTGATGTTAGGTAAATATTAATTATACCCACACCACAATAGTGGAAAGGGTATTTTGCATTTGTGCTGATGTGTGTAACGCCTTAAAATAGTGGTCCTAGACCCACCTTAAAGTATACCGATCTACTCAGAATCACTTTCTGAGTCGAACTAACGATGTCCGTCCGGCTGGCTGGCTGGCTGGCTGTCCATGTAACCTTGTTTGATAAAATTTGGGTCATAGGTTCTTATTGGCACAAGGACCAAGCCTATTGAAAATTGGCCGAATTGTAGCACCACGAGGGAAGATAGGGGGAAATTTCTTCATCTCAGAAACTATCAAACCGATTTTAATAAAATTTAAAACATAGATAGAACCATATCTATATGGACACAAAATGTATAAATTTTTAAAAAAATCGGACCACGAGGGGAGATAGGGGCGATTTCTGCCTCTCAAACCGATTTTAATGAAATATAAAACATAGATAGATCCATATCTATAGGGACACATTAGCTATACAGTTTTTAAAAAATAGGACCACAAGGGGAGGCAGGGGGCAATTTCTGCCTCTCACAAACTTTCAAACCGAGTTTCATGAAGTTTATAAACATAGATAAATCCATATTGACATGGACACATAAGCATGATGTGTTTTTAAATACTGTGGAGTAGAGTATCATATGGTCGGGCTTGACCGACTATACATTCTTACTTGTTTTTTTTTGTATTTGTTTTAAACCAGCTTATTTAAATTCAAAATAGCACACTAAATTATGAGGGGTTGTTCACAACAGTGTTATTTTTTCATGTTATTATTTTAAGACTTATGACTTTATGACACCTTGTGAATCCCCCATATGTATATCGCATATATTACTAAAGGCTAGATTACATTATTATACTTTGTATTATATATTGACATCAGGGTTGATAAAGTTGGTACAATTGTTCTATCATGGAACAGTCTAAAACTAAAAAGTACGCTGGTACCTCCGTGACTCATTTGGTACTATTTCCAAATTTTTCAAACGTACATATTTTTAAGGGGGGTTCTTTAATACCATGGTAGATAAGGCCATGATGGCTTTATCTCTCATTCAATAGCGAAATAAAGCCATCATGGCCTTAGCTCACATTAGCAATATTAGAAAATGGCTTTATCTCTCATTTCAGTTCCGGAGACACTTAAGTTAAGTATTGAAATCTGGCTTAGCAGACTAAAGTTTTTCTGCGTGACTGTCTGCGCCCGTGCTTAGGGGTAGGACGCGGCAGGTGGCTTCGCTGAATAAAATTTTCCTGCTTGCGTCACAAGAAAAAAAAAATGTTTTTCAATGACAACTAAGGATTTTCCCTTTTACAGAATGTTTACACCATGCGTAGCAATTTTCTCAATTTTATCTCTCATTTGCGAAAAAAAAATAACCTTACCTCTTAATGATTGGGCAATAAGGCCATTATGGCTTTATCTCCCATTCAATTTAGCAATAATGCCTTTATGGCCTTATCTACCATGGTTTTAAAGCAACCCCCCCCCCCCCCCCCCATTTTTAATTGATACTAAATGGCAACTCTTATTTAGTGTCCAATGAATATAAGAGGAGTTTAGTGTTTGGTGCAAAATAGTCTTGCGAAAATTCAAAATAGTATTAGTTTTTTTTTTAATGAAATCTAAGGGAAACCCCAATTTTTCATGTTGGATTAAACAATACAGCTTTGATATTTTGCATTAGCTCTTTCGCAAGACCATTTGCACCAAACACTGAACTCCGCTATTATTGTGAATATATTTTTGCACATGTTCATTGAACGATTGCTTATGCCACATTCTAAATTTAGTATCAGCGGCAGCATATAAGTGTGCATTTTCTGATGATATTGACAAGTTTTCAAAAGATATAGGAAACCACTTCTGCAAAAGATCTAGAAAGTAAAAAAGACGACTTCCTCTCAATTCAAGATTATTTTGGAACGATTTCATCATATTTCACGTCAAGAAGTAATCAACAGAATTTTGGAACAGTGGGAGCTCACTCCATTATTTTGCTCCGAATAATTTTGAAGGAGATTTTACAAGCGCTAAATTAAATTTTATTATATTCGGAATTTCTACTCCTTTCCTGTTTCTGCACTACAATAAATTTGGAAAAACACATATTTTTAGAACACTTGAAAATTTTATTTTCGTTTAAAATTGGAGATTGTATTTTGAGAAATATCCGCGATAAATTCTAAAAAGTGTATGAAAACGCTTTCTGGCGGCAATCAAAAATAAAAATAAAGGTTTGGCTAGACCAAATGCAATTTATTTGCCTCTTTTCTATTTTGAAAAATCTGCACGCAGAGAAAAAATATGGTTGGGCATGGTTACGGCAACAACACTATGTTTAATGTAACAATATATTGTTGGCGTACACAAATAATTGTTATTTTTATTAAATATCAACAATATTATAGATACTGTAAACATATCAATGTTTATCGCAATTATGAATTTGAGTATTGTTGACCGAAAAATAATTATTTTTCAAACAACTTAATTATGATAACTTTCTAAACATATTATATTTCTCACAACCATATCATGATATTTAATAGCCATAACATGATAACTTTCTATACATTTATCATATTATGTTAAAGATGCAATCAAACTATTTTTACTCTAATCATATTATGTTAGCGCCATTTGTAAAATAATTTTGAAGCAGTTGTGTCGTTTTTTTTATTTGTGAGCGGTTAAACAATTAAAAGATAAAATTCCATAAAAAAAAGTATAAAGAAATTAAAAAATTAAAATATTAGCGGAGTTCATTCGGTATTAGTGATGTAATAGTGCAAATGCAAAATATCAAAGTTTTTTTGTAAAATCCAACAACAAAACACACAGAGATTTCGTTATATTTTATAAAAGTGCTACGATATTTCTGTGGTTTTCATGGGCAACCGCGTATGTCTTTAAACAAATTTTTCAGGAAAGCCGAAAAACCATTCTAGATCAACCCATGGGCGAGGTATTGCACTTTTTAAACTTTGTCATTACGTTAAAAAATCGAAATTGATACATCTTTTTTCAAAAAAATGTAAAGAGCGTTCAAAATTAGGCAATATGGCATCAACATCTTAAAATCGAAAAAATGGACACACGCGGTTGCCCATGAAAACCACAGATTTTTCATTTGCTCTTTTGCAAGCCTTATATTGAGCTGGGCTATTTGATTAACATTAATAAAAATTGTAAAAAGCCACAAAATAAAAAATCGATGCAAAAATATTTTAATTTATTTTGTATTTTTATGACAACTACGAAAGGTACTGTATCGTAATATGATTGCTTCTAAATTTATTATGATTAACATGAAAATAATATGATTACTTCTTAGCTTATTATGATTAACATGACAATAATATGATTAATTTCTTAGCTTATTATGATTAACATGACAATAATTTGATTACTTTTTTACTTAGTATGATTAACAGAATAATAATAATATGATTAAGGGAAAAATATTATGATGTAATAGTACGAGTATATTTAGTCATAATATGATTCAATAATAATCTTAATACGGTGACTACAATCATAATTCTTATCATAATATGTTGCTCTTAGAATATGTTTACCACAACCATGTTTTTTCTTTGCGTGTGGTTTTCTTATTTATCATCCCTGATTGACATGTATTAATACTATTAATACATGTCAAAAACTCAAGTAATATGACAAAAAAGTGATAGTGTGAATGCAATGTGTCACGAAAATGACAAGTATTATGAAAAAAGTTTGACATCCC
The DNA here is from genome assembly GCA_930367215.1 of Pollenia angustigena. NCBI lineage: Eukaryota > Metazoa > Arthropoda > Insecta > Diptera > Polleniidae > Pollenia > Pollenia angustigena. The sequence continues at coordinate 92,620,896 of OV884056.1, read as the reverse complement.
ATACGACCTCATCGTTTTTTGAAAAATTTCTAAGCAATAATACCTTTCATTGGATCAGAGTTGCATTTTATTTCATGTGTGAGTGTTTATACTTTGTGTGATGTTGTGAACACAAACTGTCATGTTACATTAGATTTTTTGACAGCCGCAATAAAACTCATTAGATTTCTATCTCACAAAGTATTATGGAATACGTAAGGATTGTGAGATAGTGTAAACTAGCTTTCTTGTCGAAAATTACAATATGTATTCAAAGCTTAATCTTAATTCTTATTTGTATTTGTTAGCCGTTACCAATGTAACCGCTAATTAATTGCATTCAAGTGTCAAAAAAGCCTGTTAGGCTCAAAGTGTCGCATCTTTTCAGCCTCCGGTGACCTTTGAACTTTATTAGATCCCGAGCGAAGTAGTTGGGATGGACCATTAGTTTATCTATGTATTTGACTGAATACTTTTTAATTTCTTCCTGGATGGTAGCGATGTTAAGATCTAGTAGTGTGTGGCTATTAACGAAAAGTACTCTGTGTCCACTTGTTGCCATGCTGACTTTTATTCTAGTTTGTTCTCTTATGTTTTTGGATACGAATATGTATACGCAAATATATTCAGGTTCAATAGCTTTTATGAAAAATAAAAAAAACCATTGAATTAGTTATTTCTTAAATACTCTCAAGTACAAATTGCATTAAACTTAGTATTTACTTGCTTGTGGGGTCACATGCGAATTTTTGCTTTTGTCCATCTATTTGCATGCACAAATTTAAAAAAAAAAAACGTCTTTTTGGATTAAGCACAAAACTATAGAAAATCAATTGAAATGGATGAATCTAAATTTATTTACCGCAAATACAAAATAAAAGTAAGACAACATTAAGTTAATTCTCTAAAATGAAATTTCAAGTGGAGAAAGCACAATTTGCCATACACAAAAGTCTAATCCAATTGTTGCAGTACTTGACGGATGGCTGAGTGTCTCCTTCCACTTATATTTACGTACATACATGTTTATTTTTTAAATATTTATTTACATATGTATATATGAACATACATATGTACTTATGTATATTTCAAATGTTAATTATGTTGTTATTTTCTTTAGATTTTTTTTAAAAAAGTTTTGGCAGAAGGAAGCACAAAATAAATTTTGAAAATAAATTTTTACTTGGCCTTGACTTTGATCGAAGAAAAAGAAACTAAACCATTTAAAGAAAATTGTGATTACACAAGAAGAAAAAGTTTCAGTTAAATTTTTGAAAAATTTTTCAAGCATTTTAATTTTAGTATGAGGCATACAGGGCTTTAGGGAAGTGCTATTTACATGTTTGCGAAATTGTACCGTAACTTCCTCTAGAAATGTTCTTCCCATCAAAAAACTATGGTTTGCGAAAAATTACAATGATCGCATATCTGCAAGCCGTGGCTCACCCACCCTTAAGCTTGAAGGTGCATTTACAAGGGGATAATGGGTTTTTGTTTCAATTGTGTAATTTTGCCATTAAATAATTAATTTGCAATAGAATCTAAAAAAGTCGAATTTTGTGCGAATTTTCGTTCAAATCATGTATAATAGGCAAAATTCAGTTAAAAAAATTTAAAGTTATTAAAATATCCCCAGGCAATTAACAAGAAATATAGAAATAGAATTAATATTTTTTGAAAAATATTTGAAAAAGAGCTAATTTTTACTTCAAATATACCCGTATTTACTTGTATATGAGTTTTTGTCTTCGTAGGATACCATTATGCTATAGTTTCAAAACTCGATTTTGAAATTTAAAAAAAAATTTGTTTAACAAATTTTCGAATTTTTTGATTTGAGGGAATAAAAATGTGAAAAAATTATGTCGATACCTCCCATAGTTTTTCCCAACCTGCGATTAAAGTTTTGCGATTTTCGAGAAAATCTAATTTTGTGGCCATATTTTGACGAATGAGCCCAATTTTCTTACTGCTATGAATTTTAAGTAAAATCTAATTTAAATATTATAGTCCAGATCATTCTAAATAGACTCTGAAGGTTTCACTTAAATCGAAAAACATTTACCCTAAAAAAATATACCCTTAGGTGGAGACCAAACCAGGCAGAAATGGAGATTAGCACTTAAATGGACTTGGGGTCAAAATGGTCCCGAGTTTTTTCAACTTTAAAAAAGCTGACAATTTGAATGGTGTTCATCATAATTAGAAAAGCAAACTTAACCATTTACGTTATGTATAAAAATAGAAAATTAACCCTTTTAGAACATGGGACCAATTTGAGCCAAACATTTTCTAAACGTTTGAGTTTCAAAATTTTCAGGGCAAATTTTATTGATTGCTCTTCCAATATGAGAATTCAGCTAATGAATGAATTTCCCTTTTTAAAATATTTTAAATCTAAACCACCGATTTCTTATATCGTCCCGGCATTGCAAACCCTTATCTTAATAAAATAAAAATCTACGTTTGAACTTGATTTATCGGGAATAAAAAACATCGTACTGAATTTCCTTGAATTTTTTCAGTGTTCCGTCGTAATTTTCGATTTCTTAATTTTGCTTTCATAATCCCTCATTAAGATTCCTAAAAAAAGCTTCCGAAAAAAAATAAAACTTAAAGAAAAACAATTGAACAAACGTTAAACTTAACTGTCGTCTTAATTGGATTTCAACAATTAGCAGACACTTAAGACACTTTCAAATTGGTATATAAGAGGAACATTTCTTACAAATCAAACATGACAGTTTGACGGCAGTTAGTACGTCGGTTCTCTAACGGAAAAGTGGATAAAAATTAAAAAAAAAAAAAAACTTTAAAAAAAGTGCTTCCAAAAAACTCAAATTATGGGAAGAAAATAAACCTCCAAAACGTGCCGTTTTCATACTTTCCCATTTGCTATCACATATAGTGAATTTAACTCTAAACGTTAACAGTTCGGTTCGGTTGCTCAACGTTAAGTGAATATCAGAAAAAAATATGTCTCTAAGTCATCCCGTGTTCGAGTACCTTCGTGGTGGCCGAAATGTTAGTTTAGCCGAAAGTGTGCCCTCCGATATAATGCACATGGTCGATCCCTATTGGTATCAATGGCCGCCCATGGAACCCATATGGTTTGGCATAATCGGTTTCATTATCACCGTCTTAGGCATTATGTCGTTGAGTGGCAATTTTATTGTGATGTATATATTTACGTCCGCCAAATCGTTACGCACCCCCTCCAATATGTTTGTGGTGAATTTGGCATTTTCCGATTTCATGATGATGTTCACCATGTTCCCGCCGGTCGTGCTCAATGGCTTCTATGGTACTTGGATTATGGGTCCATTCTGGTGCGAATTGTACGGTTTATTTGGTTCACTTTTTGGTTGTGTTTCGATCTGGTCAATGACTCTCATTGCCTACGATCGGTATTGTGTTATTGTTAGGGGTATTTCACGAAAACCGTTGACCATAACGGTGGCTGTTATGCGTTTGATGTTTGTGTGGAGTGTATGCCTGACATGGGCCATTTTGCCAATGGTAGGCTGGAATCGTTACGTACCCGAGGGTAATATGACGGCCTGTGGTACAGATTATTTTGCCAAAGATTGGTACAATCGCTCGTATATCATTGTGTACTCTTTGTGGGTGTATTTAACACCTTTATGTACAATAATTTTTTCATATTGGCATATTATGAAGGTGAGTGTATGGTGATATAGTGAATTAATATTTTGTAGTGTGTATGTTTTCTGGAAGTATTTGAAATTTTATCAAGAACCGATTTGTTATTTCATATTTATATAATACTAGCATTTAACCCGCTACCTCGTTAGCGTCTGCTTTTCCTTCGTGGACATATTTGTATGCCAAAGTTTATTTTTCTAAAGTAAACGTAAAGAACAAAAAGTACCAAAAACTTATTTCTTATAGATTCTTATCCACTCAGGACATTGCATCTTGAATTTTTTGTTTCTAGGTCCAATTCTACCCGAAATTTAAAGAGTACCAGCTAAAGAACAAAAAAGAACGAAAAAGCCCTCTTAAAGTTTACAGATTTTCATTCACTCAGGACCTTGCATGTTTAATTTTATGTTCTAGGTCCAATACTAAATTCAAAAGGTACCAGTAAATATACAAAATAGTACCAAAAACTTTCCTCTTATAGATTCTTATTCACTTAGGACATTGCATCTTGAATTTTATGTTTCTAGGTCCAATACTTACGGAAATTCAAAAAGTACCAGATAAAGAAGAAAAAAGTCCCCTCATAGATTCGTATCCATTCAGGACGTTGCATGTTGAATTTTATGCTTTAAGGCCCAATATTAACGATAATTAAAAAAATACCAGTTGTAGAACCAAAAAGCTGAAGAAAGATATTTAATTTCCCGTTTTTCCCATTTTGGTACTATTTTTCCACCCCGTTTAAGTATTAAAAATTGCAACATTGTAGTTGGGCCGCATAATTTAGTACGAATATGTCAATCCATGAAGGAAAATGTTTTGTAAAGAAAGTACCAAAAATAGTTACGATTTCCACCCCTTTAACGTTCGAATTTCGAAAAAGTACCAAATTCATATTCGTATTTTTTTGATAAGTTTCGAATGTGGTATAAACTTTATTTCTAGGTTTATTGGTTCAAAAGACAGATTGGGTGGAAAAAAGTACCAAAATTGAGGTTTTACCTGTTTTCTCCATAAAAAAGCCGAATTTCAAAAAAGTACCAGACACATGTCCGCTTATTTTTCTAAAGAAAAACGATAAGTTTTACAGTTTTGTGGTATCTCTTTTAGTTTTGGAGATAAAAGGTTATCGAATTTACCCGTTTTTACCATTCTTTCCCCATAAGCATTCGAACTACCAAACATCGCGTCTTAGTGGATCGATTTGGGAAGACCCCCACCTCCGGTCCCAATTTCAAGTTTTTAGCTTCAGGCGTTTAGGCTGTGCGATGATGAATCAGTCAGCAACGTTACTATTTTATATGTATAGATTATTATTACCACACTAAAAAGTTCCATAAAAATAATACTGAAAAGGTTTCTTGTCCGCGTTCTATTCTTTTAAGAAATCAATTTTATAATTCTTTAAGCACATAGACTTTATACGCCAAAAGACGCTAAAATCCTAATTGAAAGTCGGCATTACATATGCTATTCATTAAGTAACTCGCATTTCAAGATTTATCAATTATCTGAAGTATTATTTGGATCAGGGTTCCCAGTTTTATGTTAAGCCTTATCCCCAATTTGCGATTTTTCATCCCCAAGTTAGCTATTTTCTTTCCCCCAAAAATCCCCACATTTTCTTAAAAATAAAATACATTATAAAATGTCAATGGAAAAATATGTATACATCGATTTATTTTAATAAATCCATTTGTGTAATATTATTAAAACGAATGTTATTTATTCTTTAAATTATTATTAAAAAAGGTTTTAAACTGCTAAAAAGACTAAAATTTGTACCCAATTATCCCCAAAAATCCCCAGCGAAAAAAGTGCTTTCCCCAAATTTTCACGAAATTTGTATCCCCAATTACAAAAAAAATCCCCAATTTGGGGATAAGTCCCCACAACTGGGAACACTGATTTGGATCATGTTAAGACCATTCTCGTCAATATTTAAAGTAAAATTAAAGTTTATATTAGTTCAAGGCGAATTCATGTGAACGGTGGTGTTGATACAACAACAAGTACAACACCAACAAGACACAAAATTGTATTTTATTTGTTGCTTTCGTTGGTGGATATGAAAAAATACAAGCAACTTTTGACATTCCTCTCTTTAATAAGGGCCATTATTATAACTTGGCGTTAGCTGTTATCCGACAGTTAACAGACGCTTTTTGACAAATAACACATTATTATCTAACAATTTAATCTTAGCTTTAGCTAACTTCAAGTTGTAATAATGGCCCTAAAGGTCATTTGTAGGGATGAGATTTTCATGCACTAAAAATCGAAAATATGCGCATAAAATATGCAATAAAAACTCCAAAATATGCATTAAAAAAATAAAAAATATGCATTTAAAACTTGGCCATTTTCAATAAAAAAAGCGCTAGTTTTTTTATTATATATAAAACAATATAAGAAATTCCTATTCTTGTTTTTATTCTATTGTTATTCAAAGGTATAATATTTTTTAAAACTTAATTTAAACAACTATATCATTTAAATGTTTGTTTGCAAAATATAAATAAATACTTTTTATGTTATCAAAAGTAAGCCTTTGTCTGTTAAAAAGCTTCTGTATATGGAAAATGATCTCTCAACGTCAACCGAAGTTGAGGCATACTTGAAGAATGAAAATTCATTTGAAGAATATTAATTTTCTTATTCAGATCCCACATGTGATTCCAGATCAAAAGTTGTTGAAATTTGTTTTATTTTTTTAAAATCCTGTATTTTTTTTTTGCAACACATTTTGGATTTCTTTAATTTGTCGGGCTTTTTTTCCTTCCACATGTTAATTTTACTTTTTGCCATATCAATCAATTTGAGTTGACTATTAAGTGGACTAAATCCTTCCAATTTAGTTATTGTTTCACCAATATATCAGACTTTTGATGTTATTTCACTTTAATATTTCTTTTACTTTTTTTTTATTGCATTAGCATCGGTAGCAACAAGTTGTTCAATAACATTCTTAAATTGCTCACAGTTTTTTGAATAGAATTCTGAAGCATCTATCCAGGTTCCCTTTCTTGTTAATACTGGCTGCGGTGGTGACGATACCAAGAGATACCAACTCGGTGTAACCCATGTGCCAAGCAAGTAACATGTAACAGTTTTGGATAAATTGTTTTAGGACAATTGGCAGCCTTAACCATGTAAGGTGCTGCATCGGTTAAAAATTGAAGGATTAAGAATTGTCGAATTCTTGTATTTTAAGCAGAGCTCAAAAAAAAATTTATTAATTGATTTATTAAAATAAATTTTTTTTGAAGGGTTTTTTTTTTATACAATTTGGAAATTTTTTGAAGAACTTTTTTTTATTATATGAAAATTTAAAAAAAATATATCACTCAAAAATGTTAAAATATGCAAAAATATGCATTTAAAACCAAAATATGCAAAAATATGCATTTTCACCAAAATATGCAACAATATGCAAAAACAAATCGATGCCATTTTATCGCAATTTTAATGATTCGGAAAGATAATTGGTCGACATCGTTCTTAGACTATCGACAAAAAACATGCATTTGCATGGAAATCGCATCCCTAGTCATTTGCTTCGCGGGCATTTGCTTTGCGTTGCGTTAGAGATTTGACGAACCATGTCCCATAAAGTACTTTTAACAAAGAGCGAAGCGAAAAGTTAGACAACTCTCATCTTTTTGCGCGCTTTGACAATCTGCTAGTATAATTTTTTTTTTATTTATTTTTTTTTAACACACAATGCGTAAGTGTTGTTAAAGTTTTTATTGTATCATACACCTTTTGCTTTACGCTTTTCTTTCTAAGTAAGAAACATCACGCAAAACGAAGAAGTTGTTTTTGACACGGCCTTAAGTAAGAAAACGAAGTAGCTCAGCTGTGCTTTCAACGCCACCTGAAAAATTAATTCTTCTCTTTATTATATTATTTCACACTTAAAACACAATTTTTAAATCACTGATTCTTTCGCATTTCTTTTACGTAAAATAATGTCACAAAACAATTTTCTTATCTTTTCTTTGAAAAATAATCAGCTTTTAGACATGTCCTTAATTAACTTAAACATTTTTTAATTCTATTATACGCTATCGGTAGCAAAGCATAAAGCGTTTTAAGATATTGACTAAAAGCCACAACACAATGATCAAAATATGTCTCAAGAAAATCCTGTATAATTTATTTTGCACTTCTTTAATATTTTTCACATTCAGAGGGTATAATGCGTTTGTTCTGGTGTTTGACGTGGTGGTAATGCCTAAAATTTGCTGGCATACTTGTAGAACCAACTCTAAGCATGTCCATCCATATACATGTTAAGGTTATTTAAAAAATATCTATCCGCCTGTCTGTCTATATAAAGCTTGCAATCATGCAACAGGTCTTTAATTTTAAGATAATTTGGCAAAATTTTGTTAGGATAGATTCCCTAAAGGCCATTTCCAAGAACTTGCTTTAATCCGCATAAAACTTTAAAAAAATTTAATATCAAATCAAAATCTGACATGATAAATCCATGTAAAATGAATGTTCATAAATTAACGCAGGTCTTACGAAAATACTGAACCCATATGAATCTTGAGAATGTTTTATTGAAACATTTCATTTGTACACAAAAAAATTGTCTAAGGCCATTAAGGGCTTGTTCCTAAACATCACTTTAACCATTTGACTCATGTTAGTATCTAATAAAATTAGATTGCCAAAATTCACAGAACCATTTAATCACTTCCATTCTTTTAAAAATTTCAGAAAGATGTAAAACTTCTGAAAAAATATATACCTGCATTTATAATACCATTAAACTTTAAAGTTATCGGCTGATAATTTACCACAAAAAAAACGTAAGCGACATCATTTTAAATTTTCGTTTGTTTAATAAATAACTTTATTGGCAACAAAAATTTCATGGTCACATAAGGTACCGTTACGATATTATAGCAAGATTATCGTTTACAATTTTATCGTAAGCGACAAATTTCATACAAAATTTATTTGAAATAAAATAAAAAAAACTCTCTCCTGTAAAATTTGATTTTTGGCGCTTACGCTATTTTCTCGGTTACGGCTCGATACATAACCAAATTTTTATATACATATTCTCTCAAAAATTGCTCTTGATTTCATAAGGCGCATAGCATAATCTAGATAATATAAGTACATTTGATCTCGTTATATCCTGGTCTCTTCCCGAGAACGCGTACATATTTTCATTCCCGTAAAAATATACGGAATTTTAATGGCTGTATATCTTTAAAATTTGGGATTCACAACAGATAGCGCAGCATGTAAGAAAGAAAAGCTTGTGTCACAAACAAGATACTATATACATACACACATATGCGGTATTTCATAAGCATCTGTCATTTATTCTCACATTGTCATTAGACGAAATACTGTAAACAACAGAGTTTTTATGATTTTCGTACTCATTCGAAACGATAGCAGAGTTGTGTTTATGGGGTATTTGATGAAAAGAAATTGTTCGTAACAGAGTTGCTGTTTTGAAATGGGTTTTTAGTTTTCGATAAAGTTTAAAAAACCTTAGTTCATTCGAAAAAATAGGGCCTGATCGAAAATGTATTAGTGCGCTGCATCTGGTGCGTATCTGTAATAAGTTTGAAAGCTTATGCAAATCGGCTGACGCCGGTGCTTGTTTGCTTTGCAGTTTGGTAATATTTTTTTAACGCAATATGCATCAGCCATTTTTGTGTTTAGTGTTTTAGATTTATTTGCGTGTCATCTGCTTTTGTTAGTCATGGTCCGTGACCTAGTATTTTCGCTAAGCTTAAAACAGAGTAACCGAAATTGGCTAGATTGGATATTGGGAAATTATCGTAGTTAAGGCCAGCTTACACGATAATACAATGTATTACGACTTTGTAGAATCAAAATATCATGAAAATTTCTCCGTGTTTAAAGAAAAAAATAAAAATCTTTTGTAAGTAAAATTCATGTTTACACGGATGGTACAAGTAAAATCAAAAATAATAACAAAAAAAGCAGATAGTTGCAGTTTTAAATTTTTTCAAAAACAACATGAAAATTTCCTGAGTTGATTTTAGTTGTTTTTGTAATTGTATAAAAATACTACCACCTTTAATATTCTCTGTTAAAATACACCTCTGATGAGAATACATATGTAAGTTTCTAAAATGGTTTAGAAAAAAAGCATTTACCGACCGTTTGTCAGATTTTGTATTCGTATTCTCTCGTACCCAATACATTTTGCTTTTACCTGATAAGATTTTTCTCATTCTACATCATTTTTTGCAATGTCGTAATACATTGTATTACCGTGTAAACTGGCCTTTAACGATCCCATTATTATGGTTTTCATGATTAACTGCCTGTTTGTAGAACACGAGCACAAAAGTGACTCGCTTAACTTACATATAAAACAAATTTTGAAATTTTGTTACTCTTTGTGAAATTTTTGGTATACGATTATTGCAGTATCTCTCGTAATACGTCACAAGAATTAAATGCACTTTATAAAAGCTGGTAGCCCTGCAATTAAACAACAACTATCTTAGAGCCGGTTCACACAAGTTTGACTCGTCAAGTCTTGAACTTTTAGGAAAGAAGGGTAAAGAGAATGCCATTTCTTTGCCCCTCTCTCCTAAAAATTTAAGACTTGACGAGTCAAACATGACGTGTGTGAACCGGCACTTAAGTCTGTGTTAATACGGCTCATGTCTTATTGACAAGATTGCTACTTTATAGGCGAGAGGGACGAGGGGAAAAGAAACGAGTACACAGATACATACATGTACTGTCTTTATGTTTTGCTTTCTTATTCGTTGTTTAATTTTGTTCAAGGCGAATTCATCCCAGGTAATCTCGGTACTACAACAAGTACAACTCGTACAAAAAACACAAGCAATTTGTTTTTGTAAAATCATTGTATTGTGATTTTAGCTAATATCAGCAGGGCTTTTAAGACCACCTGTAATAAATTCGCCTTGATTTTGTTTTTGTTTTCAATATCAAATAAAACAAAATAAAAAACATGTCGTCAAAATGACATGAATCACATGAACGCCAATTCATGTTCCAAGAAGAAAAAGGAAGAATCTTGTCAATAAGATATGAGCCGTATGAACTCAGACTAAGTTTGCAAGCATGATATTAATAGCCAATAGGAATGCTGTTCATGCGACATCATTTGTCCGACATCCGCAGAAGTTTTAAACTTTGTTTTCGTGATGGCGTAGCCTTTGCTATTATCGTTTTTGTTATTTTGTATTCTAATGGCCATTTTCTCAATGTAACGACAATCTTCCTGTTACTTAATGTCAATATAAATTTATTAGACCGATAAACTGTCCGTTAACGATTTTGGGTTTCTCAATATACCGGCAAAAATCTTTGTTTTTAGTTGGCAACACCTCTCAAAATACATGCAAATGTTGGTATTCAACAGATTGAATTTATCTGTACGGCAAATAAAAGGAAAACCAAGGCCTATCCAATAGGTCTGCTTACTACTACAACAATACAAAAAACAACAGGCATTTTGTTTGTGTAAAATTCCTTGCCGTTGTCAAAATCTTACTACTACATAGGCAAAACAAAAGGAAAAATGTGTTTTGTGTGCATGTATGTGTGGCAAAAAACCAAAAAAGTAAACAAAAATATACACGTATAAGGAAAATGTAAACAACTCTTGATATCGTTGAGGAAAAAACCAAATAAACATCTGGCTTCTTAAGCAGACCTATTGGATAGACCTTGAGGAAAACAAATAATTGGCAGATCAGTGCTGGTTAGCTTTTCGACAGAATAGAAGCAAATGAGACATTGAGAAAACCAAATTATTTTAATGCGCAGTTTTTCCTTGGAAAAAAGGTAATCGTGCAATAAGAAAACGGCCATATGTCATCTAAAAGTACTTGTCTTTTCTCAAAACACACCTACTTTACATGTATGCAGTATGCCATAGAAAGTTTTCTAATGGCATGACCTGTAATGGCCAATAAGCTGGACACTGCCGTATTAGACTTTGGTTGATAGCTAATGATTTCAGGAAAAGTTGTGAGTAACTTTTTGAATTATTGGTCGAAAAAAGGTTTCTCAATTTAACTTTTTTATCAGTGCAAAAAAGCTTCATAATAATTTTAAAACAATGAATGCATTCAAAATTGTAAAAATCCTTAATTGAATGCAAAAACATAGATTTAAATTCTCAAAATATCCCACGAATAACAAAAATAATTTTTCCTATAGATTTAAATTCCCACAATTTTCCGCAAATAATAGAAAATTTTTTTCATAAAATTTCAAGCAACTTTTTCCTGCGTAGACACCCTAGAAAATTTCTTCTAATTAACTCTAATAGGGAATCATATGGTCGGCCTTGATCGACTATATACTTGCTTACCTGTTTAATTTTAATCTTTACAGGCCGTCAGGATCCATGAGCAGGCGATGCGTGAACAGGCAAAGAAAATGAATGTGACCTCGTTGCGCAACAGCGATGCAGATAAAGGCAAATCTGTGGAAATTAAATTGGCCAAAGTGGCACTTGTAACAATAACATTATGGTTTCTGGCGTGGACACCATACACGATTATTAACTATGCCGGTATATTTGAATCAATGCATCTGTCACCGCTCAGCACCATCTGCGGTTCGGTGTTTGCCAAAGCCAATTCCGTTTGCAATCCAATTGTTTACGGTTTGAGGTGAGTAGCAGAGAAATTCATAAATTTTTATTTTTTCATTAAAATTCCTTTTAAAATGTTTTCTCTTGCAGTCATCCCAAATACAAACAAGTTTTGAAAGAAAAAATGCCCTGCTTGGCATGTGGCAAAGATGACTCGGCTTCTGATTCGCGTACACAAGGCACGACGGAAATCAGTGAATCGGCAGCGTAGATATGTCAGTTTTATTTTATAAATTTTTGTTTATAGTACTTTTATAAAGCTAACGACATTAATGACAACTTTGGCACGGTTAAAGGACTTAATGATTCTGCAATACAAAATATTCATTTATACATAATAAATTGTAGGTAGTTTTAAGTAAAAAAAAAGAAATTCCTATGGATTCAACGAACTGATCATAAGCTGTGTTTTCTGGTTAAACTCTTTAAGCGTAAATGAACGAGAAGCAAAAATCTTAAAAAATTAATAAAAAAAAATAACACTGAATACATGTATTTTAAAAAGTTAACTTTACTTTCAAAAAGAAATGCATGCAAGAAAAAAATATTTTGCAAATGTAAAAAATAAAAAAAAAATATTAAAGCAATTGATACAAAATCAAATTTGTGTATTAAATCTTTAATGGGGCTTATTTTTTGAATGTCATTAAATTTTTCAAATATCTTAAAGCAAATACCCAGGCAGAAATTACGACTCTTCTAAATATTATGTACCGCCACAACCCTGTAAATACAAAATTGTGACTCTACCAAAAATATGGTACCATCACAACACTGTACACGCAGAGAAAAAACTATGTTTAATGTAACAATATATTGTTGGCGTACACAAATAATTGTTATTTTTATTAAATATCAACAATATTATAGTTACTGTAAACATATCAGTGTTTATCGCAATTATGATTTTGAGTATTGTTGACCGAAAAATAATTATTTTTCTAACAACTTAATTATTAATTATGTTTTTAATTAATTAATTATGATAACTTTCTAAACATATTATATTTCTCACAACCATATCATGATATTTAATAGCCATAACATGATAACTTTCTATACATTTATCATATTATGTTAAAGATACAATCAAACTATTTTTACTCTAATCATATTATGTAGCGCCATTTGTAAAATAATTTTGAAGCAGTTGTGTCGTTTTTTTTTTATTTGTGAGCGGTTAAACAATTAAAAGATCAAATTCCATAAAAAATAAGTTTAAAGATATTAAAAAATTAAAATATTAGCGGAGTTCATTCAGTATTAGTGATTTAATAGTGCAAATGCAAAATATCATAGTTTTTTTTGTAAAATCCAACAACAAAACACACAGAGATTTCGTTATATTTTATAAAAGTGCTACGATATTTCTGTGGTTTTCATGGGCAACCGCGTATGTCTTTAAACAAATTTTTCAGGAAAGCCGAAAAACCATTCTAGATCAACCCATGGGCGAGGTATTGCACTTTTTAAACTTTGTCATTACGTTAAAAAATCGGAATTGATCCATCTTTTTTCAAAAAAATGTAAAGAGCGTTCAAAATTAGGCAATATGGCATCAACATCTTAAAATCGAAAAAATGGACACACGCGGTTGCCCATGAAAACCACAGATTTTTCATTTGAACATTAAGAAAAATTGTAAAAAGCCACAAAATAAAAAATCGATGCAAAAATATTTTAATTTATTTTGTATTTTTATGACAACTACGAAAGGTACTGTATCATAATATGATTGCTTCTAAATTTATTATGATTAACATGATGATAATATGATTACTTCTTAGCTTATTATGATTAACATGACAATAATTTGATTACTTCTTAACTTATTATGATTAACAGAATAATAATAATATGATTAAGGGAAAAATATTATGATGTAATAGTACGAGTATATTTAGTCATAATATGATTCAATAATAATCTTAATATGGTGACTACAGTACTTTTTGCTTATAGTCCATTCCGCTTAAAGGCCAAAAACGGATTAAAGCCAAAACTGTCATATTCACTTGCACATTTTTTCGAATTTCATACAAATTATTTTTTCTAAGGTCCATTTCGCTTGTAGTCCATTTTTGTTTAAAAGCCACATTTTTTAGCAACCATTTATAATTCTTTATGCAAAAATAGTCGCTTATAGTCCACTCTGTTTTTTATATTTTTTAATCAACAGGCAACATGTTTTTATTTACCTTTCTCGCAACTATTATTTTTAACAATTTATTTCAATTAAATCAATATTTGGTTATGTTTTAAATAAACTTTTCTTTAGTTTAAAAATAATGAATTGAAGAAAATAATATTTATATAGTCCAAAATGTGGATTATAATAGATTTCACTTATTATCCATAAAATGGTTTATAAAAAAAATCGGTTATAGTCCAAATTCGCTTATAGGCCACAAAAGTTGTGCAACTAGAGTAGTGGACTATAAGCGAAAAGTACTGTACAATCATAATTCTTATCATAATATGTTGCTCTTAGAATATGTTTACCACAACCATGTTTTTTCTTTGCGTGTAGATACAAAATTACAACCATATTTTTTTAGTACCGTTTTTAAATAAGATTCGACACCGGTACAACACCCTAAATACAAATATACGACTTTAGTTTTTTAAAGTCGTATCTACCATGGGTCCCGAATAGGGTGCACTCTTGTAAATGTGTTTTTAAATACTGTAGTGTAGGAAATCATTAAGTCGGGCTTGACCGACTCTACTTTCATACTTGTTAAAGTTTTGTTCCTTTGGCAGCCATGACAACTTCTGCAGTAGTCATTGAAATCCAAGCCCATTCAGTTGGCATGACCCTACCGGCTAGTTTATAGTTTTAACTAAGATACTACAATGTTCTGGATACGGAGCAGGTGGATTCACGAGTCAGCCACAACTGCGCAAGTCTGTTAGACTAGCACTTATGAGTGACTGACAGTGAGCCATTGGAAAGCCAACGAATTGATCAATAAATCTGTCGTCCAGAAAACCATCTCGTTTGGCAAACGCATCTGCTATTTGGTTACACCGGGAAAATCAACGGATTTTCTTAAAAGTTGGCAGGCGAATAGTATAAAATCTGCAAGAAATTATAGCCTATAAGTTTTATTATTTAGGGCGTGAAAAAGAGCAAGAGGGGTAAAAGATCCCGCTCCCTATATCTTACTAACTAATCAACCGGTTTTTTAAATTTGCAGACACTGTAACATTTAAAGGAACTTTAAGATATACATTTTTTAAAAATTCCAACATTTAGGGCGTAAAATAGGTCCAAACGGGTAAACTATCCGATGATAGTATAGAGTCTTGAAGGAACTAAAGGCTGTAAATTTTAACATTAACGGTCTAAAATAAAGCAAAAAAGGGTAAAAGCACCCCTCCTCCTATACCTTCTTGATTAACTAGCCGACTCTTTTGAAAAGTTTATGTAGTTTTTTTTGACAATTTTTTTTCTCCAGCTATTCTACTTCGGATTTTGAACCCATCACGATTGTCATTAAAACGATTGGTGTTTAAAAAAATTTATTTAAAACTTTATAGAAGCTACCATTTGGAATGGTAAATTCCGAGACGAAAATCTTTTGCTGCCACGAACTCCGATGATTGTCACAGACGTCTCAATTGCATTCAAACGCGCTAAATTTCCTGTCAGCTTGTCAAACGACATCTGTTTGCGGCTTAGATTTGGGCAGACCATGTTTTCCACACGGAAAATTATACGTGGCATGTTCTCGCGTCGGCAAGCCATCGAGCTTATTTTAGTTGGCTAAAGACGGACTGACAAAAAATATCTTACACGCAATTGGTCTGCTTGATTTTCATACTTCAGAATAAAAAATACATCACTTTTCTATGTTTACTTTTGAATATGTAACGAGCAGATATAAAGAAAAAAAAAGCTATTGTTTTTTTTATCCATCGCCTCTAATGGTATAAAGTGCTTTAATCCTCTTTCTTTCACTAGAAATAAGTTATATGGCAAAACAACGTTTGCTGGGTCAGCTAGTATAAAATAAATTAAAATTCAGTTAAAACCGATCTAAATATTTTTCATTTATTTTGACCGAAGAGCAGCTGTTCCTCTAAGATTTGAGAAAAGAGAAATCGAAAAGGCTATTTGTGATTTAAACCCCAAGTAGGCTCCTGGTTTTGATAAGATCAGCAACAAAATGCTTTTGGAGCTGCCCAGCATAGCAAGGAAAATTATTCTTTTAATTTTTAATGCTATTTTACGCCTTGAACACTATCCTCAAAAGTGGAAGGTTTCCTTAGTCACCATGATACCTAAACCAGGAAAGGCTCACACAAAAGTTGAGTCATATAGGCCTATAAGCTTACTTTCTAATATATCAACAATTTGAGAAGCTGTTAACGTCAAAATTAACCCCAATTTTAAATGAAAATAGATGTATTCCTAACCACCAATTCGGCTTTAGAAGAGAACACAGCACAATTGAGCAAACCCATCGTATAGTAAACGCAATAAGAAAAGCCTTTGAAGAAAGAAAATGTTGTTCCGCTCTCTTCATCGATGTTTCTCAAGCTTTTGATAAAGTCTGGCATGAAGGCTTATTGCCTAAATTGAAGCTAAACTTACCAGTAAATACACACAAGCTGTTAGAAAACTACTTAGTAGGTCGAAAGTTTATTATTAAAGAAGGTGATTATTTAAGCTCTCCTCAGCTAATTGGCGCTGGAGTCCCTCAGGGAAGCATCCTGGGCCCACTTTTATACTTAATATACACCTCATATATGGCAACAAACAACTACACCCAAACTTCAACATTTGCTGATGATACAGCTTTTATAAGCGTGCACGAAAGCAGTCAAGAAGCATCTCGATACCTACAGGATCATATATTTCAACTCGAACTATGGTTAAAGCAATGGAGGATAAAGGTCAATGAGCAAAAATGCGTACATATAACATTCACCTTGCATCGGGAATCATGTCCCCCTATTAAAATCAATAATCAAATAATACCTCAAAATTCGCATGTAAAATACCTCGGTATTCATCTAGATCGCCGTTTAACGTGGAAAAGTCATATAGAGGCAAAATTAACTCAAATGAAACTAAAAGCCATCCAAATTCATTGGCTAATTGGAAGAAACTCTGTCCTTAGTAGGGATGCCAATCGGGATTGATTTTAAAAATCCCGGGATTCGGGATTTTGAAATTTTTATTTTTAATTTTTTAAATAAACAACCCTTTTTTCATTTATTTATGAATTATGAATTTTCAAAAGGTTTTATATATATATAACATATATTTTTTAATAATTTTTTTTTTTTTTGTATAGAGTATATAAATTCAATAAAAACAAAGATTTTTGTACACAAAATTGATATATTAAAAATCCCGGGATTTGCCGTTTGGCATCCCTAGTCCTTAGTCTCGATTGCAAACTTCTTCTTTACAACTCCATCTTAAAGCCAATCTGGTGCTATGGTATTCAGTTATGGGACACTGCCTCGGCCTCTAATATCGAACAAATTCAAAGGCGCCAAAATAAACTTCTTCGAATAATCACAGCTGACCCTTGGTATGTCCGTTACTGTAATAATATTGTGAGTGTATTGTAATGTAGCCCGTTTAGGAAAAACCTAACCGTAAAATGACCACACAAATGATCTTAAAAGGATGATTAGCGAATTTTGCGCGTTTCCGAGATTATAGGACGGTAGGAGCCATTGCTATTACTAGCGGTCAGTCGGGTGGGGTGGGATTCTTGTCCCTTATATCTCGCTTGCCAATAATTCATTTGGATACATAAATGTTATTATAGACTCCTATATAATTTAAGTGGACCGGAATTGATCATAAAACAATAAAGATGACAACAGACCCTGTATTTAGATCAAATAACCAAGAGAATAATCTAACTCAAAAGGCATCAACCGTAGACTATAAACCGTTACCGATATCTCGCCTTGATGTTGGTGGACGAGATGCGCCTCAGAACCCTCCCTGCCTTTGATCCTAGTTGCGCACTAAGTTTAACTAAGATCCCTAATACCACTTACCCCTTCACTTCACATATTTCAGCAAGAAAACTTTAAAATATTTAAATATTCATATTACACTTTATTTCATTTAACAGAAATTCACAAATTGGTTGAAGGGTTGCAAAGAAACCCAACACGATTCCTAATAATTAACTGTACATTGTTTCCCAACGTAAATGTTTTTTCTTTTTTTTTTTTTTTTTTCTTACATGGTATGTTAAACTAGTCTATTAAAAGTAACATAAACAGAACTGTTTCCGGTCAGGAATAACAATCCAAACCACATTCAATAATAAAGAAATGCGACTGACTTAATCTTTTCTTATCGTTTATGAAAACTAAAATGTATACTACCCGTAAGGAATAGGGATATTAAAACTTAATTTACTGAGCTACTTTTCTAAATTGGATATATGTAGGTACGTACTATATTAAAGTTTCTGCATCAATTCACGGTTAATGTTAACAAAACCATATTTTACATAGAAAAACTTTAAGGGATTTTTTCCTTCTAACATTTTTCGTTAACATTTCATTAACTCAAGGCGGTGTTGTTAACATTTGTTTAAACGTACATACATTGGTAAAAATATAAATAAATGGGTTTTTTGTTGTTTTTATGTATATTTTTTTTTCTCACTCACCACATTATCATGTTGATATGTAACAGCGTTTGTAGAGGCCTCCGCAACTGCTGGCACTGGTGAAGATCTGTTGGTATGTATGTATGTATAAATGTGCAAGCGTATGCAGCTTGTCTTATTAGGGTGGTTCAATGCAGATGTATGTATATACTTAGGCTAAATTAAAATTAGAATTAGGTTAAAGTACAAGAAATAGTTTTTTTTTCTTGTTCCCTAGTGGATTCTACTTAAAAAGAAATTTCCATGTGCAAGAATTTATTGGTATTTCACTGTCGGGTTAAATATACTTTTCTGTGGTATTATATTTTCGGGTTACTAATTTTAAGGATTTTTTTTTTTTTTTTGTTTTACGATTTCAAATTTTAGGCACATTTCGAAATTTATTTTTAAGTAGATTTTTGTTTGTTTTATAACATATTAAACTAGCACTATACATAGTTACATAATCGATGGTTTATGACGTCACGATAGGAACTTCACTTTCATAGGACTCCACTTAGGTTGTATGGAAAATTCTTTCCGGGAACCCAATGGGGTGGGAGGGATAAACAATTGTGTACAATATTGATTTTCTGCCACTTGGTTTTTAGTAAGTTTTAAATTAAATTTCTTCCTCGTGTTACTTTATTCTTAGCGTCTGTTACCCGTGTGATCTTTGTTACCTTCGAACTTAGTATGATATTTCTATGCATATGGTTTTTTCTTTTTTTACGTCTCTTGTCTTTTGTAAAACAAAATACTAAAAAATTCTGTGAATCTGAATACACATTACCGCATACATATCTATTAATGAGTGCTGGCGATTAATGGGAGCGATCGCTTAACAGAAGTGCTGACCAATATATGCGAGATTAACAGCAACGGTGGTGGCCCCGTATATGAGTCCACCACAGATAACAAATTATATCTTCGATATTCTGGGATATGGAAATGTGGGATTACATGCACCACTGATTACCAATTATGGCAAAAGAACCTTTCACAGGTTAGTCGCTTGCTTTGAGATTTTAATAGCTATGAAAACCTAAATTTTTGTTATTATCAGACCTCTCAGATTGACTATAAAAATTACATTTAAGGTTTTACCTTTAATTATGGTTTGATGAGGTTTGGGCTGGAAAACTGGTGATATATTTAAACTGGTAATTTAGGTTTCCACTACTTTAAAAAAAAAATTCAATTAAATTTTATGTTTAAGTGACTTGTACTGATGCGTATAGTTGTTTAGTTGTTCGCAGCAAACCGGAAAAGGAGTGATATTTAGCCACGTAGCTATTATAACACCTCTGTTACATGAATTTACAGGGGAAATATTGCCATCTTTTGTTAATCACAATAGATTTTGACAACGTATACCCAATTAAAAGTCTGGTACACTATATGAGGGAATGTGGGGAAAATTTATAGTCTTGATTTTATAGAGTGTTAAATTTTAAATAAATTAATTTATTCGTGACAAGCAACCAAATAAGTTTATTTGAACTTTCATGTAACCAAATGTGGTTGCTGTTATCGGTAACATACTAGTTCCTAATTTCCAGTTGTTTTCATTGTTTATAGAATATTGTAATATTAATAATGTTAAACATATGGTTTTAAGTAAGACGTGGTTCTTGCATTGCTGCTATACACACATTTATTTGTACATTCGTGTATGCGTCTGGGTTGTCCGCAACATGCCTACCTGTTAACATTTTAGCACGGACACATATACATGTTGCTACGTTGACCGTGTAACATCAATATATTCTAACAATGTTTACAAGAATGTAATTCATGTATACTGGAGTAAGCAACTAAAATTTCTTGTATGTAGGGTCATATTAATTAGGTTTTGCTAACCACAAAAAGTTAAACTGTTTCAATTACACCAAAAGTGCATAAAGTGTAGAAATACGTCAAAAATACGGACCAATCTAAGAAAAAAAATACATTAAACCTCAACAAAGAAAATAGTGGTATGGTTGCATATCAAAACCAATGATAAGGAACGAGAAGCAAAATGTTGCTGCAATACCATAGAGCTACATGAATTTAGGTAATTTATTACTACGTTTATACGCACCACTTATTCGCAAATAAATATATTGCAAGTAGAGAATATTGCCGCATAAACAGTGAATTAAATTTTTATTTGCAAATAGCTAACTCATGAAAACAATTCCTGATTAACGAGACTATTTGCAAATAAGAATTTAAGCATTGCCACACTTTTAACCGTTTTACGTTTTTATTTCGATGTGGCACATTCATATGACAACAAAAGTAGAATTAAATCAAAAATGTGCAAATAATTTTAAAAATACACAATAATTTTTGATCTTTTTCATTTAAAAAATAAAAAGTTTATATACATACAGTGCTACCAAATCAATAAATTTTCCATCTGGCATCACTTAAAAAGAATAATTTTCATTAAGAAATAGACATATAAACAGAAAGTTAGTTAATCGCAAATAATTTTTATTCGCGAATAGGCTACGTATAAACGTAGTATATATCAACAAAGTGGATATGAAAATCTTGCACTACAGTATGGATGCAATGCCAGCATTGCTTTCTGTAACCATCGATATATGTATATTACCTGGGCCTAATTCTGGCAGTCGTGATCGTGTACTTTCTCGATTCGAAAACAATTTTATTTCTAATTCTTTCAGTAGATACTGAACGAATCGAAATTATTTTTTTAGTATTGTGTAACTCAAATTAATGCTTTACTACACTTAAAAAATAATTCCGATTCCGTTCAGTATTGACTGGGCGTTCGTTGTGCGGCTTGTGGAGCCGTCTTGTTAAAACCACATATCAGCCAGCAGAAGCGATATTTTCGCCAGTGCGAACACTGCGATGATGCACAAGCCTGACCAAATTTGAACACTTCGAATGCGCAGCACACACTGAATCTGCGTCTGACTATTGCAAGATGTAATATTCGTTACATAACTGGCATCGGAAGGACTTTTAAACGATCAATGATATGTAACACATACACATGTACATACATACCAGAGAATGAATATTCACTTTCTTTTCATTATTGGGTAGACTCGTACTTGTAACAAAAATAATAAGAACAACCATTTATTTGTTGTAACGCTACCCTTAATTTTGTTAGGTTTGAAAAAAATGCATAAACCAAAAAATTTGTGGGTAGGGCGAGGTGAAACGGACGCACGTCAAGCTTAAAATGAGTGAATAAAGGAAACAATTTCTAAAAAAAAACTCATTAACCGCCAAAGATTCACTGCTAGAGGGGTCCCATATAGGAGCGACACCCCTTATTTTTGCTTAACATACTTACCCCTAATTTTCATTCCTTAAGAGGGCTCCCACACAAAGTTTAAAATTTTGTGAAATTGTAAACAGTTGACGGCTGTAGGAAATATCGCCCAAAGAAAAATGGCCCAAAAAAAAAATTAAAAATCGCCCAAATGAAGAATCGCCCAAAAGAACATGAAAAATGACCAAAAAAGTTATGTATGAAATTTTGCCCAAAAGAAACGAAAAAGGGCCCAAAATAAAAATGAAAAATGACCCAAAAAGAAAAGCGAATTTTTTCCCAAAAAAAAAAAAAAAATTAGAAATTACCCAATTTGCAAAACAGTGTTTATTATTCATATAAATTTAGTTACTTACAAATGTAAAAAACATGTTTTATTATGGTCACAACCAACAAAACTATTTTTAAAGAAACTTATTTTACCATAATGTGGTTGTCGATGACAATGATTTGGTTAAATTAAACATAATATGGTCAACATTTTTTTAAAAATGGTTTTGTTGTTTTTTCTCTGGGTGCATTTATTAAACTTATAACGAAAACACTTTTGGGCGGAAGGATTTTCTCCCCTATGTTGTAACAAAAACCGGCTTCGCTAACTAAAGCTTCTCTGCATAGCCGGCCTTCGGCCGGGCGCAAGGATTTTCTCCTGTATGATATAACAAAGACCGGCTTCGCTAACTAAAGTTTCTCTGCGCAGACGGCCTTTGGGCGGGCGCAGGGATTTTTTTTCTTTATGGTATAACAATTACCGGTTTCGCTAAGTAAAGCTTCTAAAATCTGCCTTGTTTCCGAACGAAGGCCGACTTCGCAGATAAACTTTAGTTATCGAAGCCAGTATTTGTTATACCATAGAGGAGAAAATACTTGCGCCTGGCCGAAGGCCGGCTGGGCAGAGAAGCTTTAGTTAGCGAAGCCGGTTTTTGTTATACCATAGAGGAGAAAATCCCTGCCCCTGGCCAAAGACCGGCTGTGCACAGAAGCTTTAGTTAGCGAAGCCGGTACTTGTTTTTATCAAAGAGGAGAAAATCCTTGGGCCCGGCCTAAGGCCGGCTATGCTTTCAAGTTTGTAAGCTATGCTTTCGAATTTGTCCACGGACACTATGACACTGGACGTTATGACATGCCACCTTTTTGCAATATTTCCCGTTTTTTTTATAAATAACATTTAGGAATACGTCGTATAGTAATAATGAATGATTTAGACAAATAGTATGCCCGAAAAAATGGACTATTTTTCATATAAAATTTAAATAACGAAAAATCACCCAATAGTAACGAAAAATAGCCCAACAATTTTGGGTCACTTTTCATATGAATTCAGGCCCAATTTTACATGGAATTTTTTTGGGCGATTTTTCATTTATTTTTTTGGGCCATTTTTCTTTGGGCGATTTTGCCTACAGCCACAGTTGACACCCACAGCTCCTAGGATGCCCTTACATGAGTGAAAAGGCGGGGTGCAATAACGCCTTAAGAAATAAGGCCTTTAAGGCTTTATTTCACTTTCAATTGAGAAATAAGACCTTTTTTGCGAAAAAGGCTTTACTGCTCAATTGAAAGTGAAATAAAGCCTTTATTGGAATTTAGCCAATGGTGCAATAAAGCCTTTATTTTATATTTTTTGATTCTTTTGTTACACTGTTCAATTTATCGATTTTTGTTGTTGTTGGTAGCAGCATTTCGACCGATTAGTAGTTCCAATATCTTTAAACAACTCCTAATAATACATATTGCTCATAATTAACATGTAAGTATATATTTCCGGTGGCGTGTCATAATGTCCATGAACATTGTGACGCACGAATAGTGACATAATGTCCATGGACTTTATGCACTACGTAGGAAAAAGCCACCTAAATCTTCACTTAATACAGTTTTTCTGCGAGGCGGCCTGCGGCCGCTCTTAGGGGTTTTCTCCTCCATGGCACGCGGCAGGTGGCTTCGCTGAATACAGTTTTCCTGCGCGCGACTCATTATCAACCGTAGTGTGACGCGCGCAGGGAAACTTTATTCAGCGAAGCCACCTGCCGCGTCCCATGGAGGAGAAAACTCCTAAGAGCGGCCGCAGGCCGCCACGCAGAAAAACTTTATAAAGCAAAGATTTTCAATATTGTTGCAGTTAAATTAACATTTGTTTTTTTTTAATTATTAATGTTCTATTATTTTTTGTTAATATGAAATTTTTTATAATTGTTCAATAAAATATAATAAGAAAATAAGAAATTTTATTGCTTCATTTAAAAAGAAATTTAAGTGTAATAACCCCTTTACGACTTTATTTCACTTTTAAAGTGCAATAAAACCTTTTTGGAAATAAAGGCCTTATTTCACTTTCCATTGAGAAATAAAGCCTTAAAGGCCTTATTTCTTAAGGCGTTATTGCACCCCGCCGGGTGAAAAGTATGAGCCATCCCACTAAATTTTATTTTTATAATGGGTTCGGTCATATGTTGCCCTTATATCTTAAGAGCTGTGTGAGCCAATTTTGTTGCAATTTTTAAACTTTGTATAATAGCCCCCTCAAGGAAGGATGATTAGTGAAATTTGGAATAAATAAGAAGTGTATTGTGTTTGGGTTATTTATAATAATAACTCGTACATGTTTGCGCGGTTATACTTTAAGGCTGGCTTTGTGAGTTTTTAGTAAAACTAGGTTTAGTTAATATGAAAACAGATTGGCGCCGTTAATATATTAAATAAATAAAATGATAATGAATTGGACCAAAGTTCGATCCACCAATGCCATTGGTTAAAAGATTAATATTTGACTTTAGACTGCCAGCCGTTGCAGTGGCGGAAATGGTACAACTGCAAGGAATTCTGATTATATGAATGTGGTTATTCTCGAAACATGTATATTCGACCCGAGTTCAATCCCCTGTTCCGTCAAGAATAAAAATTATCAATAAATTTCAAAGGATATTTATTACAAGTACATGCAAGTGATCAGCTGTTCAGTTGTTTTATTTTCGATAGTGTCAAAATTTGCTTACATTTTAGAGCGCCATGATTTTTTTTTTTTTTTTTTTTTTTTTTGTTTTCTTTACATGGGGTCTTCACCTAAGATAATATCTGATATAATATGTGAGAGAACGTCGGCAGAATGAGAGAACAAGTTTCTTCATGTTAATCTTAATCTTAAACAAGGGGAACACGTATCTTATAAGATTTCATAATCGAATGACTCTCGCGCAGTAAACTTGTGTCGTTTTTACTCTTTTTTTTAGTTTTTTTCTTGTTTTTTAGTTAAAAAAATGGTTTTTTAAACACTTATCACAAGATTTTCACTATTTGCACAAAAAAATTAAACATGGTATGTGTATTTTTGACAGCTCATCTTATAAGATAGTTGTTATAAGATTTCTTATAACAACTGTCTCATAACATTTATTATAATATTAATACAAACACTATTTGAGAGTCCACACGTAAGATAATACTCTCTGCGATTGAATTTGACGTTTGCTGATATAAAAATCTTATATCTTATCTCAGGTAGAGACCCTGTGTTATGTTTGGCTGTTTGACAGTATCAAATGTTTTTACACAAACAAAATGAATGTTGTTGTTTTTTATTGTTGATTTGTTGTAGTCTTGCATGTACTTGGTATAAATATACTTTGATAAATTTCAATTGATATCATGTTGTAAAATTCCTTCCTTCATTAAAATAATTTAATGAAATTTGAATTGGATGAGCTGATTAAAATATATCAAAAATTTCAACGAAATGTCAAGATCTTTTTGTGAAATCAATGAAACCAGTACCCATGTTCTGTAACTTTAGTGAGAACTTCTTGCATCGACAAGATGTAAAACAAAATATTCCATCGTTTCTCGAAAAGTGAGAAAAATGTGTGTCCGTAACTCATGTCGAAAACTATCAAAAGAGATTACGTCGTTATGTTATAAATGTCATAATATTGAACTCGAAGCCGATGTGACATTGCAGACGTTCAGAACGCCAGTAGCACATATCGTTGACTGCGAGCAAAATTTACTAAAATTGAAAATTTTTCAACGACGGCGGCGAAAACAACCGTCGGCTATACCAAATTGTGTAAAGAGCGACTTTAATGTTTGTTGTTTGCAAACGAGCCTTGAAGACATTCGTATATTTTATAAAAATGTTAAAAGCAAAATAATAAAACAATGAAAAATGTGCCAAGAATAAAATATTATTATTATTATTCTTTGCATTTTTAATTGTTTTTTAGTGTTAAAATTTTTTCTCGCCCCATTTTTATTCGTGAGTTTATTTGACAGTTCAAAGCGGGAACTTTTCTCACCAAAATGTTACAGACACACTTTTTCTGTAAATTGGCGAGTAATTTCCTTACGTGACAGCTTGTTCTCGCCAAAAAAGTTACAGACACAGTTAAGTGAGAAAAACAGCAGTTTGTTTCAATTTATGGCATTTTTGTTTCATTTCACACATTTCACTCGAAAACTTTCTCGACGCGAGAGTTACAGAACATGGGCACAGAGATACGTTTTCGTTATGGACATATTTCGTTATATCCCTAAAGACTATTTTGGGGCACAGTCATTATAAAAGTATTATAAAATTTTTAATAGCGTTTGCATCCATTTTGTTTCTCATTTCTTGTGATTATTTTAGATTTATACGACAAAACAACTTTTAAGTCTTTAGTTAAATTGCACTTAAGGCATTCAAAATAAAACGCTCCTTTTAAAATGTGTAGAAAAAAGGAAAAAAATAATATTTCAAACATACAATTGAATGCATCTACATACATACATAGTTCTAATAAAGTATTTGTACAAAATTTATTATAATATAATTCATCAACATCATCATCGAAATCATCTTCATTTACAGTTTCATTAAATCATTGTCGTCGTCGTCGTCATCAGCACCAACATCATCAGCAACATGTTTGAGATCATTATAATCATTGTTATCGCCAGTTTTATCTCAAGTAATTTCGTCAACATTCTTTAGTCGTAATATGCCTGTAGGTCTTCCAATATAAAAGTGCCATTAGGACGTTCTTCATCGTTGAAAGGAAATGTCGATCTGGGTAACAATATTTTCTGTTGTTCATTTAAAAGTTGTTGCTGCTGCTGTTGTTGTTTCTGCTGCTGCTTTCTCTCATGGCTTAATTCATTTTGTGTAAACATGGCCCGTCCTTGCAACATTATAAAGTCAATTAATCGTTTATTCGTTATCATTTTCATGGCATTTGGATCGGTGCGCTTGCGCAAATAATTAAAACAGCAGGTTCTAGATAAAAAAAGAACTTTTTAATTATCGTTAATATATTAATTTTTAAAAGGGTCGATTACCTAAAGTGCTTGGTACCACAGGCATTGGCACATTCATTGCCACACGAATCACAGGGTATGGCTGATGTTATTATAAACTGCATTAAAAATATGACTGAAAGTGCAGAAAAATTATTAAACTTTTAATGATATTTAACAATATTCAAACTGGTTCGGAAGTTAAAATAAATTAAATCGATTTCGGGATGTTACGTACATATGTAAAGGGTGTTTTTTTTTTTAGAGTGTTACAATTTGATTTGGCATCACTGCTTTATTTGAGCACCCATGTAAAGCCGTGTGTCCACTAGCAAGTTACTTGCGGAAGAACTTCTGCACCCATGTAAAGCCGTGTGTCCACTAGCAAGTTACTTGCGGAAGAACTTCTGCAAGTTCTTCCCGGAGTGTTTTCACTTAAAACAAAACTTGCGGAAGTTTACTTCCAGAAGTAGTTTTTAGAACTTTTTACGACGAACTTGCGCAAGAAATTGCAGGAGTGTTTACACATAATAATGTGAAAATAACTTCCAGTAGTTTGTTTTTTAAATATGCCAGTGTGAAAATGTCTTGTGGCCAAACAAGATTGGCAGCTGCAATTGCAGCATATATAATTAGAAAGAAAAAGCAAGTTAAAATAAAAAGAAACAAAAAGAAGTGTTTGGGTGAGAAATTGGGTGCTCCGGCGAGTAGATTTGAGTTTCCAAAATACGTTACTTGAAGAATTACGGGCCGAAGATTCCACGCAGCTGAAACATTTCATGAGAATGCCAAATGATGGTCTTGAATACATTTTGTCTTTAATTAAAACAGTTAATAGATGTTTGTTGTTAAGGTTGATTTGAAATTTCATGATGAATCAACTTACACCAGAGCAACGCGTGCAAATTGTTCAAATTTATAATCAAAATAATTCGGCGAATGGGCTGAAGCACAAATTGATATTGATTTTGAATTTCCATTCAAAATTATATTTTCCGATGAAGCCCATTTCTGGTTGAATGGGTACGTAAATAAGCAGAATTGTCGCATTTGGGTTCCCGATTGCGCCTTCTACGCGCCAGCCTTGGCGGCCACATGGCAGAAATCGTATTTAAACATTAATTTCATAAAATTTTCTTTCCAATAAAGCCCGTTTCATTGATATTAAAAAATATATTTCCTTGTTTAATTATGATTTAAACATGTGTCACTCTATAAAAAACACCCTTTATATATGTACATCTACCCAGCGGGAAAACTTAGAAGACCTTCTTACTTCAGGCCTTTTTAAAGGCCTGCTTAAAAAATTTTTTTATTTAATTACTAGTCTTACGTAACTGCTAAAGAATGCCTCATAGAAGGTCTCGGCTCTTTGGTATGAGAAGCGAGAAAAGAAGGAGCAAGGCCCATTGAAAAGGTCTGCGCAAGAAGCCTGATGATCATTGTTTTGGTTCTTTTGAGCTTTCAAAAGTTGTTTACATACACGTTTTTTCCTTTTGCTTTGTATATGTGGTAGTAAGTTTTTGACAGCTTAAAAGAAAAAGTTTTTTTGTTTTTATACAAGTAAGCAGACCTGATAGATGGGCCATGAGAAGGAGTAACAGTTTTGTTTTGCACAAGCAAAAGCAAACGAATTCAGATCCCGTTACAAAAACAAAGTAACATATGTTGTAAATCATTTTAGTTGAAGTTGAAAAGAGAAAGAGTAAAATGTTTTGTTTTCTTTCGCCAAAGCGAAAGAATTCAGATCCCGTTATAAAAACAAAGTCACAAAGTAGGTACATATTAAAATACAAAATAAAAACAATAATGTAAATCATATTACATAGTTGAGTCACAGAGCATACAGAGACGTCACGAGACGGAAGATTTTGCGTTTTTCCCGTCTCTTTCTTCTAAAGCTGCCCTTTTTGCATTTTTTGTTTTGATTACGCAGTTCGTGTTGATAGTAGCGGCCTGTTTTTACACATTGCCACTTCACTACCAAAAAAACTTTTTCTTTCTCTTTCTTCGAAAGCTGCCCTCGCAAATGATTTGGACATTTTTCATACGTCACTTTTTTCATCTCTGTATGCTTTGTGGTTGAGTTTTGTTCATCAAGGAAGATAGGTACTTGTGCTTAAAAGTTTTTTTTTATTATATGTACTAGGTATACTTTTATTTACAATTTATTTTACAATATTTAGCAAATTTGATTATTTCAATAAAAAAAAAGTATCACATGTGTTATTAAACTACAATAAGTTTAATAAAATATATAAACATACGTTTGTAATATAGGTATACATAAGTACATATATAAAAAGTTAAGTGTTGTTTCATTTTCTATATTGGAGATCTAATATGTACATGAAACCTTTTCAGCTTTCTAATTTCATTTGTAAGGAAATATTCCTTAGTGTTTTAGACTGATAGCCCTTCAATCTGACCTTTATTCAAAGGCATTTGTAGAAGGATGGTCTGAAAGGCATTTTAAGAGCCATTAATTGAAAGGCCTTTTAACATACCTTTCTTAAAAACCCTTCAAGATAACTTTTGACAGTCATTCTCTGGAAAGCCTTCTAAGAGTAGGGTTGCCATACGAACTGTTTTAAGCAGTACATGTACTGGTTTTTTGCAATTGTACTGTTTTATGCACAACTCCTAAAACAGTACGCAAATGTACTGTTTTTTACACTTTGTACTGTTTTTTGTACTGTTTTTTTTTTTTTTGCTCAGTATATATTTAACAGAACAAGCTTACAAAAAATTATGTTGTGTTAAAAAAAAAAGTTTGAAAATAATAAGAGTTTTTTCGCTGGGGTCATTGTTTTCTCATAAATACACAGTAGAAATCTCAATTATAATGGGTGGCTCGTAGTAGTGGTATATTTTCGTGTTGTTATGATTTTATGGCTACCTCTTTTAATAGTCTTTCCCTTTCCACACCTGAGAAAGACAAAAATAAAATCTAAATTTTTTTTAAGTACTAAAAAAATACTTATTGCAACACAGTTATCGTTAATTTTTAGAACTTTTTTGATTTTCGGGCATGTTCTGGAAATCGAAATCACGTAAAATTGAAAACAAACAAATTTGGAAAATTATCCGTGTTCAAAATTTATAAAAATACCTAATACCTTTAAGGACCACTTTTCTTTACCTAAACTACTGAAATAAGAAAAAGATAAGTTAATTTTTACAAAAATTTTTTTGAAAATATTCATCGTTTTCAATTGCACTTGATTTTAAATATTTTCAGATTTTGTGTAATAAAAATAAACCAAACTATTTTTTTTTTGGATTTTATAGATTAATGGCCAATTTCACCAAGTTTAGGTTTAATTAACTTTCATTATAAAAGTCAAAAAACCTATTGTTTTAGTAATAGTTAATTATAGCTGAACTTGGTAAAATTAGCCGTAAATAATTTAAAAATTATTTAAAATTGGAAAATTAATTTAGGAAACAAACATTTTCTCAAACTCTATATGCTTGGTGCAACTATGTGTGTAGTGTAAATTGCTTTAAATACGAATATGTTTAAAGAAAATCGTACTTACAAAATCAATGAGTTAATTGTATTGAACTAAGTAAGGATTTTCTCCTTTCTTATATGGCTTACAGCAATGTAATGGTGTTCCTGGCCAAATGCTTCGTTTGTGGTGTTTGCTTTTTAAACGCAAATGGAGTAATTTCATATGTATATTTATGAAATGCCATAAACTGGAAATAATTCCTTTGACGTTACACATTTTAAGTGTATTTCTTTCTTTATATAATTGTTGTTGCATAATCAATCAAAAGTTTAAAATATTTACCCCAATTTCACCAAGTTCAGTTAAAACCAGTGTTCGAAATAAACACTAAATATCGTTCTTTAATGTTCGGTTCGGTAGATTTGTGGAAAACACAAACGCTAATAGTGTTTGTGTAGAAATTCATTAAAAAAAATAACGTTTCCCTGTTTGTCATCTTTCGAACACAAAAATAATGCTGTTTTCATCATACTCAACAAATGATGAGAACATTAAATTCCGTTCGGCTCGTTAATGTTCGTCGCTTTTTGCTGATAAAAAAAAAAACCAAACATTTTTTACAAAAACAAAATACACACACGAAAAAACATTATAGAACATTAAAATATAATGTTTTTCTACAGTATCACTACAATTGTTCTGTTTTTTAACGAAGAACCGAACATTATATAATGTTCGGTTCTTTCTTGAAAATAGTTACGAACGGTATTAAGGTTTGTGTATGTTTACACAAACACTAAAAAAATAGATATCGTTCTTCGGTGTGTGAGCCGAACGCTAAATAATGTACTGTTTATTTTCGAACACTGGTTAAAACTAACTATTACTTTAACTTCCATCTTACAATATGTTTTGACAGCTTGAACTGATAGTTAATTATAGCTGAACTTGATGAAATTGGGGGTTACTTATTAAAACAAATGGTAATGTTGTCGTCAAAAAAAAATGTACTGTTATTTTCTTGATTGTACTGTTTTTATGTATTCAATGTACTGTTTTTCCGAATTTAAAACCTGGCTACCCTATCTAAGAGCCATTTATTTGAATGCCTTTAAGAAGCTCTGGCGCGAAAGAAAGGAAAGCGAAAGGCCTTCTCCGCAATGACAACGCGTGTAAAAAAGATATGAGTATGAAATGGAGCGAGAAGGCCTTGCTTATCCAAAAGAAGGGGTACAGAGGCCTTCTAGAAGGACTCCGTACTCCTTCTTTTTCCCGCTGGGTACATTCGTTATTTTATTTAACAACCAAAATATACACTAGAAATAATTTGTAAGGCATAACCAAGGCCTTGGGCACAACAAAGATTTCCGGGCTGCCAGCTCATTTTATTACTAATATTGCCGTTAAAATTTTATGATAGCTTGATGCATTTTTATAAGTACTTTAAGAAAAGCGTGTTTTCAGATAAATAATTTTGGGAACCACAAGGTGTGCTATTAAGTCATATCGTCATTATGTCCTAAATCAAGGCGAATTCATTCATCAAGGTGGTCTTGTTTCGAAAACGTTTCCAAAATTAAATTAAAACGCACCATCGTTCAAACGAAGAGTTTCTTTGGCGAAAACTATTTTTGGGGGGGATTTTTTGTATACTGATTCTTATCAAACTTTGCAGAAACGTTTGCTACCTATGTCAGCTCAACATAATGACTAGAAAAGTGGGCTGTGCCATAATTATTCAAAGTAAATATATTGTTTTTAAACTATTTTTACTTAACCGTATCTTACTTGGTGGCCACACGATCAAGTTTTGCCTTTCAATTCCTTTCAATTTGCAATACACTCTCAGATTTTTACTAACACACTCACACTTTTTAAATTGACCACGAGATGGCTTTTAATGTCACCTTTCCATTTGTTTGGCAATTTACTTTCAATTTAACAGCTGAGTACAAGTTTGTCTCTGTTGTTGTTGACATCTTGGAAGTAAATTGCTTACAAATTGAGTGCAGCCTACGTCACAGCTTTCAATTTATGTAAATTTTGACAAGCAGTATATGTAAAAGACTATCAAGAACAACTTGAACGTGTGGCCGCAGGGTTATCGTCGTTGCTACGACAAAATCAGCTATGTTTTTTTCCTGTTTTTTCAGGATAGCAAAAACCCCGCTTTATGTAGTTACCTTAGCATAAACATATTTTTAAAGTGAAACGTTTGATTGAATAAATGTTAACATGGCTTTAGGTCGACTTTTTGGTCATTGGGCAGCTATTACAAATTTTCATTTTGTTGGAGCATTTTTAATATTTATTTTTAATTTTTTTAGCACATGCCTCTTTTGGTTTAGAGAAAAATTGAATATTTTTATTAAAATTTAGCATATTTTAAGCAATATCTGTGTTTAAATTTTTATTTGGAAAGTTAAATAAGTAATAATATAATAGTTTAAGGACTTTAAAGAATTATAAATTTCGAAAGATTAGGCGAATATGTTGAATCCGATAAATCGGACATATAAATGAATGAATGGGAATTAAGGGAGAAAGCCTCGTCCAATCATGACGAAAATTATGACCAGTCTAATTTCAGGGCTTGGCAAAATAAATTTTGCAGCCCCTTTGATACACCCCTTTTTATCTTTCATTTGACTTAGTAGAATTTAAGACATCATATATTTTTACAGCAATCATTCTTTGACAACTTATTCACGACATAAGCTTACTAAAAGAATTGCTAAAGCGTTATATATACAATTTCCAAGGAATTGAAGTTAAGAAGTAAACCACAGTTGAATGCCCACTGGCATCTTAAGTTGCCGGGTGAAAACACATATGGGTAATTCCAAATTGTTGAGCGTGACAGTCGTACGCATCAAAAATGCAATAACATTTTAAACAACAAATATTTTTACGTTATCTTAACCCTTAAATTATAGCACTAAGAAAACACTATTATCTATGCTTAAGGATATGGGGGGCGCGATTCTAGGTCAAAGATAATGGCAAAAGAAGTAGCGGTTCGAACGTGAAAAAAACAGAAGTAGTTTTTGTGGCCATGTATAAAAAGGTGTAATTCAGCCAAACATGGCCCAATTTTTTAGTCAAACTACTTTCAGAATTTTACGTAGCAATGCAACATTAAAATGTCTTGGTTTGATTCCAAAATCTCCGTATTTTCTTTTTTTTAAGCCATAATCTGGGTTTATACGTGACATTTCGAACGTGAAATTTTTTCCGTAATAATTTAACGGAATAATGATTTCTCTTTGAACTCTTCCTTAGATTACAGACCATGTAAGAAAATTTTTTTGGAATAATTTTTATTAAATATCACCTCTTTTAGGAAAGATAAATATTAAAGAAAACTTATGTATTTTATTCGACCTTTATTTTTTAAACTTTAATAAATTTTTGAGCCTTAGGTCTTTTTTTTATAAAAAACTTTTAACTTTTGTTTAAAAACCAATATTTCGGCACTTCCTTGAGTGCCTTCTTCAGGGTTATTTTTTCTTTAACAAATTATAACAAATTTAACAATAAGTGACAAATTAAAAAATTTTTCTAATTCAAAAACAAAATAAAATATTTTTCAAATCAAACTTGATCTATTACAATATAAATAAATTTTTAACTTCCGTTTCTATTTTTATAAATTAAGTGTCTATAATTTTGTGCTACATTTTCAGTGTCTGACTTGAAATTAATTCTAGAAATTGACGGAACCTTTATAATTTGTAACATTTCTAACATAAATCTACGTTTATAATTATTTTCTGTATTTAAAACAGTTGTATTTTCAAAATCTGGATAATGGTTTAGATTAGCACAATGAGTTGATAAAGCTGTTTTTTGTGATGAAATATTTCTATATTTTTGATCTGATTTATGTCCTGCTATCCTAGTTCTTAGTTTATTTTTTGTTGTACCTATATATACTTTATTACACTGTCCACTATCATTACCCTTACATGGTATTTTATAAACTATATTTGACATATCCATCTTCTTTACTTTGTCTTTCATTTTAGTAAATAGTTTACCTACTGTGTTAAAAGATTTATGAGCTATTTTGTATATTTTGCTATCATATATATTTGATTTTTCTAATCTTTCTGAAAATTTTGGTATGTATGTTACCGACTTAAAAATCCTCTGTTCTGTAATACTATTTCGGTTATTTAATCTACTATTTAATCTATTATGTTGAATTAAGAAAGAGTTCTAAAAATAAGTGATTCAGAATTTCATAGAGATAATAAAAGGAAGATTTCAGGTATTTTAACTGATAATAGCTTTCCTAAACAATTAATAACAGATTTATTAATTCAACATAATAGATTAAATAGTAGATTAAATAACCGAAATAGTATTACAGAACAGAGGATTTTTAAGTCGGTAACATACATACCAAAATTTTCAGAAAGATTAGAAAAATCAAATATATATGATAGCAAAATATACAAAATAGCTCATAAATCTTTTAACACAGTAGGTAAACTATTTACTAAAATGAAAGACAAAGTAAAGAAGATGGATATGTCAAATATAGTTTATAAAATACCATGTAAGGGTAATGATAGTGGACAGTGTAATAAAGTATATATAGGTACAACAAAAAATAAACTAAGAACTAGGATAGCAGGACATAAATCAGATCAAAAATATAGAAATATTTCATCACAAAAAACAGCTTTATCAACTCATTGTGCTAATCTAAACCATTATCCAGATATTGAAAATACAACGGTTTTAAATACAGAAAATAATTATAAACGTAGATTTATGTTAGAAATGTTACAAATTATAAAGGTTCCGTCAATTTCTAGAATTAATTTCAAGTCAGACACTGAAAATGTAGCACAAAATTATAGACACTTAATTTATAAAAATAGAAACGGAAGTTAAAAATTTATTTATATTGTAATAGATCAAGTTTGATTTGAAAAATATTTTATTTTGTTTTTGAATTAGAAAAATTTTTTAATTTGTCACTTATTGTTAAATTTGTTATAATTTGTAAAAGAAAAAATAACCCTGAAGAAGGCACTCAAGGAAGTGCCGAAATATTGGTTTTTAAATAAAAGTTAAAAGTTTTTTATAAAAAAAAGACCTAAGGCTCAAAAATTTATTAAAGTTTATTAAAGAAAACATAAATAAAAAATTCTCACATATAAGAAATTAAGTTTGCACAATTTTGCAGATTGATTGTTCATCTAAGTGAACAAATTTATGAGTAAATCTATAAAATTAGTAAAATAATCAGCTTTTAATAACTTTCAAATTGTCGGTCACGGTGGGTGGACCTTTTGACGGAAATGCCCATATGGGTATGGTTGAAATTCTTAAATTTAGCCGTTACAGCGCCTAGGATGCCCCTAGATGGGTCAAATAACATTATTCAATTTCGTAATTTTAGACGGATTAATTACCTCATTTTGGAACAAGAGTATATTTAAATAGACTGGGGTTGTGTTTATTACATGCTATCGGTAAATGATCAGCTGGCATTCTTGGAACAAAATATAAAAAGCTTGTATAAGGTAATAGTACCAATTTAAACGAAGGAAATAAGTAACCGCCAGAAACCGTGGTTCACATCTGAAATAAAGCGCCTTATAGTAGATCGTGACAACGCTTACTCTCGATGGAAACGCTTTAAAACTGATAATCTACACGAAAATTATCGCAATGCTAGAAAAATCGTGACCAAAACCATTAAAAACGCAAAATATAAATACTACTCTGAAAAGTTTAAAAATTCGGTTAGTACTAAAAATACTTGGAAAACTATTAGGGAAATTGGAATCGTGAAAGATAAGAATAAGCAGGATAATAGTATATCGGATCCTTATGAATTAAATTCAAACTTTGTTAATATACCCATGCCTCAAGCAGATCATACCCATTATATCCATTTTCATGCAACCAATCTCCCATCTAACCCTTTTAATTTTGAATGTGTTAGCCAGTTGGATGTTCTCAATTTCCATTAAATCTAAAGCTACAGGAATTGAAAGTATACACCCCGCTTTCCTTAAAATTATTCTTCCGTCACGACTACCATTTATCACTCATATTTTCAATAAAATAATTATGGCAGGCACTTATCCACTAAGATGGAAACAGGCAAAAATTATTCCAATACCAAAATCATCCACTGAATATCGGTCTATAGCTATATTACCTTATCTCTCAAAGGCTTTCGAGAAACTTTAACATAAACAGATAACTAATTATATAAATGATAGTAAATTATTGACCGATCAACAATCTGGCTTTCGGGCCAAACATAGCTGTATTACTGCTCTAACTGATGTAGCAGAAGATCTTAGAAAGGAAATTGACGATGGGTGCGTTGCATATTTAGTACTGTTGGATCATTCAAAGGCTTTTGATACCGTTGACCACACAATACTTATTCAAAAACTGGAGAAAATGATGAATTTTTCATCAACATCCATTAGATTGATTCATATCTTAAAGATCGTGTCCAGTGTGTTGAAACTAGTCCTTCAACTATCTCAAATTTTCTTCCTGTTGTCAGGGGTGTTCCCCAGGGATCCATTCTAGGTCCTCTCCTTTTCTCCATTTACGCAAACGATCTTCCTGAACAGTTGCTCCATTGCAACATTAGAATGTATGCCGATGACGTACAATTGTACATAAGTAACAAAAAAGGGAACTTAGATGAATGTACTGCAAGACTTAATCAAGACTTACAACGGGTTTCACATTGGGCTGCTGTTAACGGGTTAAGTTTAAATCCTACCAAATCGAAATGCATTGTAATACGTAAAAGAACACAGAAAATTATTGATAATCCCAACATTTTTATTAAAAACCAACGGATTGAAATCGTAGATAAAGCAAAAAATCTTGGTGTAATTTTTAATAACACTTTAACCTCGTCTGATCACGTTATAGCTGCCTGTGGTAAAACATATTCGATGCTAAGAACCCTATGGCCTACTCAATATTGCACCCCATTGAAAATACGCTTATTACTTGCTAAGACATATTTGATACCAATTTTAACCTACGGATGTGAGATTTTTGCAAGTTGTGATGAAACCAGTAAATCTAAATTGACCGTCACATATAACAACATTGCAAGGTACGTTTACGGGATCAGAAATTATAACATAAATGGTACTTACATTAGTATAACACCTTACTCTAAAAAAATATTCGGGGTACTTTTTGAAGATTTACTGAAAATAAGAACTTTAGTATTTCTTCACAAAATTATAACCACCCGTGAGCCAGGTCATCTTTTTAATCGTTTAAAATTTAGTCGACTCAGAAGAAATAGAAATTTAATTCAAATCAGACATCACACATTAATATCTGAATGGCAATTTTTCATATTTGCAATACGTCTTTGGAATAATATTACTACTCCTACAATAAAAGAAATCAGCAATGCGTTACAATTTAAGGAAGAAATATTTAAATATTATTCGTAGTCAACAAGTTTGTTTATAGTTCGGTATAGTTCTATAGTTCAATATTTTTTGATTTTTTATAAATATATTTATGTTATTTTGACATGTAGTTTTTCATTATTTATTTATTTGTTTGGTTTAATTACAATAATTTTATCTATATCAATTTTGTAATAACCATACCTAGACTTAAGTTTATTATTTTTAATTTTCCAAAATAACATCATTAGATTTCTACTGTTTAAGACTGATGTTTTGTTGTAGAAGTTACAATTTTTTTTCTTAAATAAATAAATAAATAAATGTATGGCCAACACCACTTTATTTTTCATCTCAATCATTTATTTCTAACATACCTACGCGCTATCTCCATTGCTTAAGGGGGCTCCCATACAAAATGTTCAAGGCAGACTAGAAAAGTCCCATAAATGCCTAGGAGTTGCCCCTAGTGGGATAAAATATATGACCGACCTCATTTAGTTTTTTGTCTTTAACATTTTTTCGAGACATACTTTCCTCTAACTCCACTTTCTTAGAAATCAAAAGTTGTTAACAGATTTTAATCATTTATGGCTCCTTTTGTATATGTCTGCAAAAAAATTAGAAGCCTAGCTGCATTTTCCAATTTTTTTTGAATTTTTAAAAAACTAAAATTTCGAAATTTTGATATAAAAGTTATTTTTTCCCAAAAAAAAAAAAAAAAATCATGTTTCTAAAATGACGATTAAAAAAAAAGTTTGACTCTTCTTAAAGGAGATTTTATTGCTGAACTAAGTTTGTATTTTGGACAAAAAGGACAATGTGTTTCATACCACAATTCCAAAAAAAAGTTCTGGCTAATAAAGGGTTAATGCTAATTAATTATGGGAAATGAGCCAAAAGAAAATGTATTTAAACATATTTCACAATATGGTCACCTCCAAAAAAATTATTACAAAGTCTGGGATCACACTATGAAAGTTTTCTTTCAGAAAGTCTGAGTTTATTGGTAAGAGGGGAGGAAAACATGCTATTATTCTCTCCCCTCTCACCAATAAACTCAGACTTTCTGAAAGATTACTTTCATAGTGTGAACCCAGACTAACGAAAATTTTTTTTAACATATTGCGGATTATAAACCATAATATAGGTACCGGCAACCATACTATGGTTAAAGTAGTTATCCATCAAAAAGCCACAATCACACAATGGTTCTCTCCGAAAAAAACATCTGAATGAAGTTTTTTTATGTGGTGTTGACAGTGAAGAATATCGAAAAATAGTTTTTCATTGTTTTTGTCTTTTGTCCACATGGGATGCTTAAGAAGCGTACACAAACGAGTTGGTCGATAGAATGTTGATATATTATTAATTTATTAAGAGTTACTAATACAATTCCAAATAAAGTTTAAACTTAATTAACCGAGCAATAGTAACGAAGACCTTCAGCTCGTTGTTGTAAAACAGACCAAATACTATGGCGGGCATTGAGTACGCAGCCATCGCACTGATAGAACAGCTTACTGCCAGCAAGCCTACCGGGGCAGCCTTTTTTGACATAAAATAACTGAAATACTAGTTAAAATCTATATGTTGTGAAAAACAGTTAAGTGAACTTTTACACAAAGATGTTTTTGTACGAACATTTTGTATATGGGTTACACAAAGCTACTTTTGTTCACTTCTGAACCAGTAAAGATATCATTAAACGGTTTGGTGGACAAAGGCTTCAAAGGGTGCAATAAAAAAAATTTTAAATTTTGCACATAACCGATGTTGTTAGAGCAATGACGTTATAAAACTTTGTACACACACTTAGCTCCGCTATTAATGCAATAATGTAATTAGAAAAGTGGGCATTGCCACGCCTATTCAAAGAAATCATTTTTTCAACTAATAATACTTAACCGAAGGGATTAAGCTCAATAATTTTCACTGGTACCTCTGAAGGGGGTTAACTCAAAATTTATAAATTTTTAGTAGAGACAAAAAAACGGGTTTCTTTTTATATATACTATTATACTACAAAGGTAGATTTTTACAGTGCGTTCCCTCAACAATAAATTCCAATGTATATATCAAATATGAAAAATTGGGAATTTAGCACGTCATACGGAAATCGTATTAATAATGAAAAATTTTGAGTTTGCTCTCTTTAGAGGGACAAGTGCGAATTATATATACATATATAGTTTATATTGTTACGTTACTGCCTTTCAATAACGTTTTGGTTTATTTCTTTATAACAACCGTTTCGAGTTCTTTTATTGCAATTCAAATAAAACAAATAAACACAACACTTTAATGTATAACACTTATTTATTAAGAAATTAGTCACTTTAACAACCGTAATTTACAGCTTTTATTTACAACTCACTATTGTAACCAACACACTTCAATGTTTATAGTAAACTTGACAAAGTCCAAACGTATACTGTTTTTTTGATGCTAGCCGCCGCAAGTATTTATACTGTAATTCAGCCATCGAGAACATTCGAAATGTTTCTCGAAGGTTCGAGGCTTTACTATTCACCACTCTATCATCTATTATGATTTATGGCGGCACTTATGTTTACATAATTTCACCACTTATACTAAAGCTTTCTAAACGGTAATTTCTAGGACTTTCTGCACATTGGGATTGAAGTGTTCTAAATTGTAGCAATTTTTAATAACAATGTAAACTAATAAAATTACTTATGAATACAAAACAACTAATAAATACAAGATAAATAATAACTAGATGACCCGTGCGAATATTTCGCACCGTAATTTTTATCAATGAAAATATTAATTTTTCAATTTCTAATTATTTTTCGTCATTAGTGTTAGAAATAAGCTTTAAAATGAGATATCATTCATTAAATTTGATGCGGTGGTATGGGTGGTATTTGCAACCGACAAAAAAAAGTGCTTTAGAAATAATATATATGATTACAACTAATTCTTAAACAATAATTACAACTAATTCTTAACTTAAGTTACTGTCGTAACAATTTTATAAACATTAGAGCGTACCACCCTACAAGCAAATACAAAAAGTTCGGCGTGCACGCTTTAATATGAAGTATTTTTACAAGGCTGTTTCGAAAAATTTTTTTAACGAACGTCGCAATTTTATATTATTCGTTATATCTTGGCATTGACAGTCGAATCTTAAAGTATGATATCTCAAAGTTTTTGTCTCAAAAAGACCAATGTTTTGTTTGCTCTAAAGCCATTGACCTAAAGTATCCCGTCCTAGTATTTATCCACCAGACCTCTGTTTCTACCACCCCAATGTCAGAAAAATAAAACTTGCAAGAAATTATTAAATTTCTGCTAAAAAGTAATTTGATAATTCCAAAAGAAACATGTTATCTTCCGTGCAGTTTATCAAAAAATGAAATAAACCAAAATTAAAGAAAAATTTCGTTTATACAACAAAATTTTAAAAATGCAAACAAAAATGTTTTTTGAATGAAAATTCATATGATGAACAGCATCTTCACCAAAAAAGCGAAGAATAACACAATCTCGATTTATGGGGAAGAGGTTCAGGGGGAGTTTGGTGTGTCGGCTGTGCCTGTGACCAAACATTCTTCACACAACGCAATAGAAATATTTAAGAGATTTAAAGACTTTTCGTATTGGGGGCGGAGGATAATATTTTGCCCGCCCCTGCATCCAGGCATGGCTGTTATATCTCTTCAAATAAAATTGATTTTGATAAAATGGACTTCTCCATGGACTGGTCCGATGTAATGCAAGCATGGACCATGTCATTGTTAAAAAGTGTTTTTAGTGAGACGATATGTCTTCGTTTCTTAACGACATGCTTTCGTTTTTAAACGACTTCAAAACTAAAACTCTTGAGTATACCATGGA
The DNA here is from genome assembly GCA_930367215.1 of Pollenia angustigena. Classification (NCBI taxonomy): domain Eukaryota; kingdom Metazoa; phylum Arthropoda; class Insecta; order Diptera; family Polleniidae; genus Pollenia; species Pollenia angustigena. Next base: position 92,578,645 of record OV884056.1, on the reverse strand, counting down.
GTAGTTTTAAAACTACTCCTTTGTGGTCCAAAGGTGGATTATATGGTCCCGCATTAGGACATCGTAATGTTAAATATACCAGGTTTTTTCCACACGTTTGGGTTACTTTTGGACTAGTCCTGGTCCCTTATGGACTACCCTCTACACGCGTGTTTTGACTGGTCCTATTATTTGCAGGGATGTTAGCATAATTTCTCCGAATTGTTCTCTAGATCGTTCTTTTTCGATTTGTTAATTTAAAACTTCTTATTTCGATCAAAGTTTTTCTTGGGATTCAACAAACTAATTAACAAGGTTTCGTTTAAATGTGCTTTATTCCCATTTCATACTATTGATAAACTGAAATTTGTTGTTGATTGGATAAGCTATTCCTATGCGCATTTCACTGGTTGCTTAGGCCAGATCGTTAGGAAGCTTCATCCAAAGATTTAAGAAAAACTAAAGATATAATATAAATAAAACTGTTAAGCGAATAAAAATTATAAACCCCAGTTTGACTTCTAGCAATATCAAGCTTAAACAAAAACCACAACAATAAACAGTGAGTTTATCTTTTCCTACAGTCCCGTAACTGGTAAAGACTTTTTTTCGAAAATAGATTGTGAGAATTTTTTCTTTTTATAAGTTATTTTTATTATATTCGGGCCTTTTGAAATCACACGTGTGATTTTGTGGTGTTTTGAAAGTCATACCGTTTTTGTGTTTCTCGGTGTGCTTTCGGCAATTGAAGATCACACCAAAAGACACAAAAACGGGACGCTAAAATATCACACGTGTAATTTTAGCAGGCACATGTGATTTGAAATCACGTGATTTGAGTAAAAGCGATTTGCAGAACGGGCCAGATTATTAGCTGTTTGGTCCCGGCACTACTCAAGATTTTCTAAATAGAATTAAAAAAATAATGCTGGAGAATTTTGTTCATTTCTTGACCCCAGCGCTATCTACCGGGTCAAAATTATACCAGGGAACTTATTTTTGTTAGATAAATACATATTTTTTTTAATTTCAGCCAATTCGTACCATAAATAAAGCAAATTTAAATAATCACAATAACAGCGAAACCTATCGGGATTAAATTTAAGGGAAACATGGTGCCCGAATAAGGTAATTTATTGTCCAAGTTTGGTGTCAATCGGTCTAGCGGCTCTTGAGTTTTAGGGGCACATACACGGCTCAAACGTTTTTATATATATACATATATATTTGTAGATATTGGCTTAACCAAAAAGTACATTAAGTATTGAGGGAATAGGGCTATAGCAAGAAAGCTTTACGAATTGAAATTTGACTCATAGAACACTTTTTTAAAAGCTTATGTAAATAAAAAAAAAACAGTGAATTTATAGGTTCTAAAGGCCCAAATACACTGTTAAAAATACCCATCAAGCATTGTGGAAGTATTAGTGAAAATGTGTTTGTATGTGTCACACCGACGATGCTGGATGGAAAATCAAAAAATTTTGATATGACGCCGAATGGTACGTCCAGCACACGTACACTAGTGAATTCACCTGCTGGACAAGCATTTGACAAGTGTATTTGGCCCTTAAGAAACAGTAGGGAATGTGAATATAACAAACATTTTTGGATTGCGTTTTGTAAACTCTTGTTTTCTAATTACAATTATAACTTTTTTGAAAACGATAAACCTTGGTGGCTTTTAATTAAACGGTTAATTAATTTGGGCTGAAGTATAGGCCACAAGATTGCAATAACAAATGCATCAAAAGAGAACATCGAAAAACTAGTTTTGGCCAAAGAAAGCCTGAACCCATAGTGCAACGGATACATAATTTGAAAAAAAAAACAAATTTCAATTTTCGTACTGAGAAATTGGTAAAATTTGTTTTCTTATGTATCTGGTGTTTGAATTAAAAAAGAAATTTACAGCTGTTTCATTGATTGGGCTTGCAGTGGACTATCTTTTTCAAAAATGAGATCAATGCGTTGTAAAATTATACCAATAGGTTGTTGAAATAAAAACAGCTTATTGTCAGAAAAACAACCTTATGTTGTCAAAATGAGAAGAATGTGTTGTTAATATAGAAACGATGTGTTCACTAAATAAAAACAATTGTGGGCAAAATGACAAACAGGTATTCACAAAATTTTTTATTTCACACAACAAAGACAAGGAATGGTAAAAACTTTGGTATTTTCTACCCGTTTTTCCTTTTGTGTATGTAGTTTTAAAATATAAAGTCGCAAAGAACAGTCGGAAGGAAGAACTTTGTTACGTGATTGGCATGTATTTTTTTATTAATTATTATTGAATTTTATTTAACAATTCATATTACAGTAGGATCCGCAAAGCTTTAAAGCTTAATTGTTATAACTTTTTTGCCTGTGTAATAAATCGCTTGAACTAAAATAATTTAATGATTTTTCTCTTCAACATATCGCTCATTTGCTGCAAGACCGGCATAACTCAAAAAATCCATTTCGAGATAAACGTATTTAATGTTTTTGATTTGCTCTAACTACTAAGAAAAAAAGAATACACATTCTCTTCTAACTGGGAAAGTATAAAAGATATAAAGATGAATTCAAGTCTGAGCTCATACGGCTCATGTCTTATTGAAAAGATTCTTCCTTTTTCTTCTTTGAACATGAATTGGCGTTCAAATGATTCATGTCATGTGCTTTTTTGATATTGAAAACAATAACAAAATTAAACAACGAATGAAAAAGCAAAACGTAAAGACAGTACATGCATCTGTGTACTCGTTTTTTTCCCCTCGTCCCTCTTGCCTATAAAATAGCAATCGTGTCAATAAGACGTGAGCCGTATGAACACAGACTAATACACAATATAAAGAAAAACAAAGCCAACAATTCTGCATCCCTAACTCCAAAATTTCATTTTTTGAGTTATGCCGGTCTTGCAGCATATTTTCCTCCAAATAATGATTTTCTATCCAAAGCTTCTGGCAACGCTGATTTTATGCTTGCATTCAGGGCTGCCAGATAAATTAGTGAAGAAATCGTCAATTTCCTCAGAAAAAATAAAAAAATTGTCTTTTACGTTTCGAAAACTCGTAAAAATAATCGGACAACTTCAAATTTAGTTTTTTTTACACAATTTTTGTTCGATTTTTGTAAAAACAAACATTCAAACAAAAACTTCATACCCAGCTAGCAGGGAGTCTCATGAAGAACGGGTTTGATCGTCGATGAACGCATTTTGTTAATCGTAGAAGATTCCTCACACGGGAAAAACTGTAACACGACCGAGATTCTTCCATGGCACAGCGAAAGGAGCTTTGGTAACCGTTTAAGACGAGGGTAAAGATTATCTAACGAGTCGTTCATGTCAAGAATCCTATGAGACTCTTGTAGATCTTATCTACTGACGAAAGATAAACAAAGTGCTACATTGTTATTTTGGTACTCTGAAAATAATAATTTTAAGATTTTCTTAAGACTTGCATATTACCTAAACAAAAGGGGCACGCGTTTTCTAGTTTTTAAATAGAGCGCCTAGACGCGTTGCAATTACAAAATAATAGTGAAGTTTGCCGCTATTGTTAATAAATAATGGCTATTTTTTGGTCAATCTAGCGGTTTTACATCTATTTTTATTTATAATATGTGGGTTTTATTAAACAAGAAAGCTATCTCTACTGTTTGTGACACAACATAGACGCCTTTTCTTTGGTATGGCATATCAGCGTAAAAGCTAAGCAGAAGAAAACGTTCTGCCTTAAGCGGAACGTGTCAGAAAATTAAGTGTTTTATTCAGAATTTGGAGACTGAAAAAAATCGTCACTTTTTAGAACAAAATCAACAAATCGGCACTTTACTAATTCCGGAACAAAAAATCGTCAAAATGACGATAAATCGTCAAATCTGCCCTGCTTGCATTCTTTAATTTTGTGATTTAATTATTTCTAATTTTCAATGCTCGTTGCTTACCATTTTCTAATCATTTAAAACACACAAACTAATTTGAAAACAGAACTACATTTCCATTTTCATAGGAAATGACATAAGATGGAAAATTGTATTTTTAAATTTATCACTGCAAAAAAATCCCCGTAATTAAAGAGACCACAGAGAGAACTAAAAGTATTTTAAAACCCTCTTAAAACAAACAAAAAACCTCAAGCAAAGAGAGTTATTGTTTCTATAAAAATAAGAATAAACTACAATTTTATTTCTCAAAGATGCTTTACTCTCTGACATCGCCATAAATAGATGCTCATCGAACTAATCGATAATAAAAAGCTCTTAAACCCATTGAATCTGTAGTAAACAATTTTTAAGCTTATCAATAAATGAAGTAAAGATCAGAAACCAGAATAAAAAAAACTCGTGTGACTTTCAATCTCAACTCTAAAGATTTTTTTGCTCAGTACTGAAACGTTTTCGCTGCGAACAAGTTTAATAAATTGTTAAAGCACTTCAAAATGTTTAACAGTTTTATAATTTTGTTGTTAATAAAAACTTTAATTTTTAAACACGGATTGTTTATAAACGGTAAGTGTTTTAAACAGTTGTACATAATATTTTTGTTTTTAAGTATTTATTGTTAAATTAATTGCAATATTGCCGCAGTTTAATAAAAGTATATGAATGATTGAATGAATAACGGGGAAATCCAAAAAAAATTTTGAATAGAAAGACGTTCTACGTAAAAAATACAAAAAATTAGGTTTTTTTTAAACAATACAGTTTTACGAATTTGAGAAATACACCAACTCTTAATTAAGGCTCTTTTTACTATAATTCTGAGTATTACGACATCTCAAAAAGTCAAATGAATTAAAAATGTTTAATAGTGTGAAAAGAATTTGTTATGAAATGGCCAAAATTTGATAAGCTTTTTGAAATTTTTTAAAGAGCAAAATAAACCACACAAATAGATTGGCAAACATGTGAAAACTTTTTGTTTGCATAAAGGTTTTGTGTTGTTAATTAAGGTGTTTGTTGTTTGTACAAACATTTGAAGCATGTTGGAAGAAATGTAAAAAAAAAATTAATATTTGATAAACTTTTTGTGGTGTCTAGTCCTTCTTGTAATCATTTCAGGGCAAACTTAGCAGAGTGAAGACGTAAAATCTAATTTTTTCAGCAGCATTATATTATTTGCCACAAAACAGCTCGTTGTTTAAGTCACTCTTTAGTTCAAATTCTTCTCAACTCTTTTAATTTCTTTTCGGTTTTCAAAAAATAGCGAGTAATATCGCCGCTGCACTATCTTCGTCTCCAATCATTGAAAATCAAACAAAAATTAAAAATTAATGTTTGTACGAAACATGTTTGTGTTGTTTATTTGCAAACATATATAGGCCATTTGTGAGTTTGATTTTGCCCTTAACCGATAAGATTTTTCATTTAATCCGAGTTGAATTTTTATAGAAGCACAAGAGTTTTTCTCTCAGGATGGAAAATTTAAATCTTGTTTACAAATTTTCGCTATTCTATTTTTGTCTAACCCAAAAATGCAAAATGATAAAAATAAATATAAAATTTTAAGTGCTTTCTTTTAACGTTAAAATAAATCACTCATAATTGTTGTAAAAACTGGTTAAATACGCTACACGGACGAAAAAAAGTTCATTCGTATCAACTTTTCCACCCTTGATACAAAAATAACAAAAACAATTGCCTCCAACATCAGAATTCAAATTTTTAAAGGGTACTTTACACACAAGCTTTACGTATTCAATAATACTTTATAAGATATTAATCTAATCAGCTTAAACGTGGTTGCCCTTTTTGTGGCGAAAGTAGTCAAAGACGTACACATATTCAAGATATCTTGATAGGTAGTTTTTTCATTGAACCATTTTCTCTTTGTTCATGTAATGAAAACGGAATGAATAAGGAAAGTAATTAGTACACTGATAAGGACACACATGTTAGTTGTAAGCAATAACAAGAAAACAAAACCATCTTAGTAATTTAGACACAAACATGTTTACTTAAGAATATAGAGATAAGGAAACCCGAAAGGATATACATTTTTGACTAAGGAAGTAATTGTAAGCAAGAACAACGAGAAAACCCCATCTTAGTAATTAAGTCTGTGTTCATACGGCTCATGTCTTATCAACATGATTGCTACTTTATTGGCGAGAGGGACGAGGGGAAAAGAAACGAGTACACAGATGCATAAGTGCCCCGGTAGCCTAGCTAGTAGTGAGCTAGTCTATCAACCCCGGGGTTGCGGGTTCGATTCCCGCCAGAGACTCTGGTTTCTTTCCTGCAGACAAGCGTATAGCTTCGCGGGGATTAGCATAGGGAAAAAAATGTACTGTCTTTACGTTATCGTGTGGCTGCTATTTTTTTTTTGTTTGTTTTTGGCTTTACGTAAAACTAAAAAGTTTTTTGGCTAACTATGAAAGTTATAATGCCAGGGTATCACACGAATAAAATTGTTGGCTAACCAATTCAGGTTCAGGGTATCACACAATTTCCAGACCACAAGACCTCGTTCGACCTAAACCTTCGTATAGGAAGGCGAGAGCTTCTAGAATCCGCGTCGGATTACTTTTTTAAAAACGTCTGAGTTATATATGGTTCTCCACCAGTCACGTTGAGTTATTAATGGTTCTCCACCAGACAAAAACCTTAAATTGAGGTTAAAAACGATTGCACAAAATCAATGGTGACAGCCGCAAAAACATATAAAAATAAGCATTTTATGTTTTGAGCTTATCACTTATATATATTTTGTCATATCTGAACAAAATAATAAGGGTCTTCATGATATCGCTTAAAATTGCCATTTGTGCAAATGGGTAAACTTGCGAGACTCGTTTCATGAAGATCCTTTTTAATTTTTGTGTAATTTTAAACAATTAATAGGTGTGATCCCGTACTCAACTTTGGGAGCCCGCGGGATCCCAATCTTACCGAAAACTGTTCCCGTACTCAAAGTTTGGTAAAGTGAGAGAGCTTTTAAGAGAAAAATATTCTTCTTCTTCTCGCACGAAGTAGCCCGTACTTTTTCTTTGGGCTGATTGGGAAAATTGTTAAACAATCAGCTGTGACAAAAAATAAACAATAAAAACTACAAACAAGTATTACCAAAAGAAATAAAATTAAAAATATTAATAAAATAAACAAAATAAAATGTTAAAAAATGTAGGTACATGTTTTAATTTTACTTTTGTACATGCTAATGTGTCATTTATGTATTTTTTTGAACGTTTTCATTGTAACGTTTGTTTTTGGGGTAAAAATTTGGTTTTTGTTGTTCCCGTACTTTTGTACATTTTTTTCTATTAGTGAGAAAAATTCTTGTTTACTCTAATTTTACCGAACTTTACCCAAAAAGTACGGGATCGCACCTAATGTCATTTCAAACTGAAACGTCAATAAAAAAATATATTAAATAGAAAAATAATAAAAAATATAATAAAAAAGTTGAAATTAAACATGCATTAAGAAAGCCAAAAGACTAATATGCTTATATTATTGCAAGAATTTATTGTTTGTGATATATTAACACTTATGGTGTTTTCTTTTCTACAAAAAATGTGACATTTTATTTAAAAAAATGCAATTTGGAGTCTGTTTCTTAAAAATTTTGCTCCCGAAAAGGGTGGCTTGTTTTATTTTAAAAAACTCACCCTTTTTTGGAAGCAAAATTTTTTATGAAACAGACACCAAATTGCATTTTTTTTAAATAAAATGTCACACTTTTTTGTAGAAAAGAAAACGCCATTAAAGTTTTCATTGAAAACGGCGGTAAGCATTAACCCTTTCGCTACATTGTATCCATATGGATACACTCAACTGTGGAGGCATTAGACAATCTCCAAGTCAAAGAATTGGCTTAGATAGCGGCACGTTATTGTTTTTTAAGATCTTATGAATTATTTTTAATGAAAAACTCTTGGATTTTTGCAAAATTGAGAAAAATATAGCATTTTTAAAAAGACTTTTTTTTATTAAAATTTTTTTTGAAAAATACATTTTATTTTATTTCAAATAACATACATATATATGTATGACCATGTTTAAAAATAAACACATCCAACATAAGGAAAAAGGTTTATTTTAACTTTTTGCATCAATAGTTTTTTGTTTTAAGCCGGAAAAAAGCTGTGCAGATTTTTTAAACATAGTATGTATCCATATGGATACAAACGCAAGTTATGGTGTTGAATTATATACACACAACGCATATAAAATAATTTTAAGTTTGATGCTGCTGAGTGGTTTTTATATGGGGCCTTTTGCAAATTATGGACCGATCATCACGAAATTTATTAGTGTGGTTTCTAGTCTTATAAAACTGTGAAGTAATAAATTTTATTCTGATAGCATTATTATGGCTTATATGGGTCTAAAAGTAAATTATGGTCCGATCTTCGCGAAATTTTACAGCATGATTTCCGCTCGAATAAAACGAATTTTTGCAAAATCATTTAGAATTCCGTGCATTATTCCGTTATTTATGTTAGTTTTTTTAACAAAATTTCTTTACCATAACCGAAAGATGTATCCATATGGATACAGTCCAAAAAACACATTTAGGGTGCATTCTTTTCAAAAGTGAGTATTGATTGTTGTTATTAGGGCCAATTATAATACAAATCCAAAAAATTGGATTTTTTTAGTAACCCAGTAAAAACTTGTAGCGAAAGGGTTAAACAAATTTGCCTGTATAAATGCACAATTGAACAGCGCAAGTTTACGAGACAAAATTGTTGGGCAAATTTAAGCAGTTTGTGTATATGAATGCTCATACAATTTTTGACAGGTCATTTACGAGGGCGTAAGAATGCACAGTTTGCACAGATTACGAGACTTATAAACGATATCATGAGGACCCTTAATATAAAAATATAAATGTTTTTCTTTACTGAAGAGCTGTTTATATTATTCATAGAGCTTTCTTTTTGTTTATTGTATGATAGCGTAGATTCAAAATGTAATGAAAAAGATTTTCTATAAAATGTTATTATCAATCCCCTGCAAATAAAATTGGACCACCTGATCCATTTTGATAAAATGGACTACTCCATGGACTGGTCCGATGTAATGCAAGCATGGACCATGTCATTGTTAAAAAGTGTTTGTAGTGAGACGACATGTCTTCGTTTTTTAACGACATGCTTTCGTTTTTAAACGACTTCAAAACTAATCCTCTTGAGTATACCATGGATTAGTTTTAAAACTACTCCTACGTGGTCCAAAGATGGGTTATATGGTCCTCTCCTAGGACATCGCAATGTTAAATGGACCAGGTTTTTTCCATACGTTTGGGTTAGTTTTGGACTAGTCCTGGTCCCTTGTGGACTACTCTTTACACGCGTGCTTGGACTGGTCCTATTATTTGGTGGGTCTGATCAAAATTCGTTAGATGCTGTCAGGCAAAACTCTTAAGACTTTTATAATAGTGTAGAAGGGGCTATAACTAACAACTAATCATGTCACGGTGGTATTTTCCTTAAAATACTTAAGACTTTTTGTTCTAAATTTCCGAAATTATTAAAGTAATTTGGCTAAAAATCATCGAAAAAAACACCTTAATTCTACTACTTTCCTCATTTCTTCCAGCCTATGAATGTGCTCTAAATACGGAATGCAAACACGTAAGTGACTGTCCTAGAATCCTGAACAATTTTCATTTGATACGTTTTAAACCATATTGTAATTTAAATGAAACTGGAACCCATGTCTGTTGCCTCAAGCCTCCCGAGAAATACAACCAAGATAAAGATGAAGACATAAGAACCGTAAGAGGTACATAAGTACATGGCTTACATTTATTCACAATTGCTGTAGTATATAATTCACATTAACTTTTTTCTATCTATATAGAGTGTAAATCGATTCGAAAACATCGTCCATCTTGTGAAAAAAATTTAATTGTTGCTGGCGAAAAGGCTGAAGCGAAAGAGTTCCCATTTATGGCCTTACTTTTCTATAAAAGTGAAGATTCGGTGAATTATTTATGCGGTGGAACCTTGATTAGTAATAAATACGTATTGACAGCGGCCCATTGCTTTTTTGTTTTTGAGTGAGTATGAAATTTTGGATATCTGCGCCCATGTAACTCTCTGTAACGCGTCAAGAAACTTTTCGATTAAAATGCGAGAAATTAAACAACAATGCCATAAATTGAATGAACTTTTTGGCGAGTAATAGCTGTCACGTAAGGAAATTACTCGCCAATATACAGAAAAAGTGTATGTATCTGTAAAATTTTTGCGAGAAAGTTCCCGTTTTGAACTGTCAAATAAACTCACGAATAAAAACGGAGTGAGAAAAACTTTTAACACTAAAAAATATATTAAAAATGCAAAATGCAAAGAATAATAACACGGAAGAGGTAAGTATTTTGTTCTTGGCAGAGTTTTTCATTAGCAGTTTTCACCCTTTGTATTAACAGTACAACTCTGCTTTACTTAATACGATTTTATACTACAAAGCGTGAGGGTCTTTTTCGTATGTATTGTAAATTAATGAATTTGCTGAGTGAGAGAAAGAGACAAGTCGAGTTCCGTCAATCTTTTTATTCTTGGTTATTTAACAAACGTGTTTACTACAGCTTTTTGTTGGATTTTTCAACCACAGTTTAGTAAATTTTAGTATAATACATTTTGTTGTTGCACAGTTGTAAATATTAGTACTTTAACTAAATTAATGTCTGGGATCACACTATGAAAGTTTTCTTTCAGAAAGTCCGAGTTTATTGGTGAGAGGGGAAGAGAACATGCTTTTATTCTGTCCCCTCTCACCAATAAACTCAGATTTTCTGAAAGAAAACTTTCATAGTGTGAACCCAGACTAAGATTAACAAGGTCTACAAGGGACTTTACTATCAAGGGTGGAAACCGCTATTGTTTAATTAATTAGCTTTAAACGTTTTTATAAAATATACGAATGTTTTCAAAGTTCGTTTGCAAACAACAAACATTAAAGTCGTACTTTACATTATTTGTTTTAGCCGACGGTTGTATTTTCGCCGCCGTCGTTGAAAACTTTTCAATTTTCGTACATTTTGGTCGCCGTAAACGGTATTTGCAACTGGCGTTCTCAACGTCTGCAATGTCACGTCGGCTTCGAGTGCAATGTTATGACATTTATAACTTGGTGGCCACACGATCAAGTTTTGCCTTTCAATTCCTTTCAATTTGCAATACACTCTCAGTTTTTTACTAACACACTCACACTTTTTAAATTGACCACGAGATGGCTTTCAATTTCACCTTTCCATTTGTTTGGCAATTTACTTTCAATTTAACAGCTGAGTACACGTTTGTCTCTGTTGTTGTTGACATCTTGGAAGTAAATTGCTTACAAATTGAGTGCAGCTTAGTCACAGCTTTCAATTTATGTAAATTTTGACAAGTAAATTTTGTATGATACAAAAAAGTAAAAAACTTGTTTTTAAAAGTTTATTAAAAACAATAAGTGTATTAGGGTAAGTACTTTTTGCAATTTTTGCGAACATCCAATTCTTCATTGTATAGCCCTATAGACCGTGAAAAAATATTAAAAAATTATGTATTACTTTTTCGCGATCGTGAAGAAAGTTTCCGCACCAAACGCGATAAAGTTTTGAATTTAAATTTTTCTCCTTACTATACAAAATTAACATTTAATTACAAAATTTTAAGTATTTTCTAATAATTTCATGAAGATAACAAGATTTGTACGGAAGAAGGGCGCAAAAAAAATCGCGACTCTATTTCGCGGTTTTTTTAATAAACTAAATTTTAATGGCAAAAGATAGATACAGTGATAATTTTCAACAGCGTAGTTATATATGCGCGGAACGAGCTACTATTTCACAAGATATTTTTCCATTATGTAAATCAACTCGCACTTTTAACTTAAAATTATTTCATTAAACCCAAAAAAATAGCTTTACATTTTTGTTATACAGTTGCTTATTTTATGTATTTATGTCTGTATTCATAAAAATATTTTAAATTTAATAAAGGCTTGAAAACCAAATTATCTATGAAAATGTTCCTTAATAAACGTTTATTAAATTTTACATTCATTTACGAATATGGAGGCTAAAATATATAGCATATATGAACAATAAATGTACCATATATAATGTGTATGGAAATTAAAAAAAAAAAAACTTTAGAAATTGCATTTGGTGCGGAAACTTTTTTGGCCAAAATGGCCTAAAAAAATTATTTTCATTATCAATACTTAATTGCCCATGGTAGTGGGATGAAGAAATTTTGTCCAAAAAAAGTCATTCCCTAATTAAAAAAACTCAACAAAAAGGTTAAATAAAATATAAGATCAGTTCAATATGCATTAATCTTTTTAAATCAGCAATTTTTTGATTTCCTTGTGAGGCAAATTTAAGGGTAGGAAATGACCTCCCGCTCGAAGCTTTACTGACGAGCATTGAAACGAAAATTTGAATTATTTTCCTTAGCTTTGGTTAGATATCTTCAACACAGTTTATTAAAGCATCTACAACGTTATCTGATAGATCAGGCTCAAGTTTAGATCTTAGTAGGTGTTTATCTCTTTTATAAAATATAATCAGCTCATCAGCTAGTTGTGGTTTTAACAGTTTTGTATCTGTATATGACTTGATTACACTTTGAGGTAGAAGTTTAGGTATGTTCAATACATTTGGGATATCTATTGGGAAAGTTGTTATGAGATCTTCTAAAATAAATTCAATAAGAGGAATGTAACCTACAACTCAGTGGTAATCTTCAACATTTTGGATGTGATTATTTCGTTCAAATCTTGTCCATTCGATAGGAACCTCGATTTGAACGCAAATAACTTTAACTTTTTCAAAAATCGCTTTAAATTGTTCTTCTGCTTTATTTCTTTTTTCTTCAAGGCTCATGATTAAAATTTTGATTTTTGAAGATCTATATCTTGCCTTTGTAAAATGATACTAAGTGGCTGTGTTACAATATGTATCACACTTAATATGTATATTCCGCAAATAAATTTAAGAGAACTAAGTTAATTAATTAATATAAAAGTAGAGATACTACCTTTCCACTCAGATATTTTTTCCAAAGCTATATGATGTACACTTGTTGCAAAGACGCATAATGAAGAGAGTTTGGCTCCCAAATACTTTGCTAAAACTGTTTTTCGCTTGGGATGATTATATTTAAAAAATTTTGTCGTCTTTTGTTTAACAAATGAAACAACTTTTTGTATTAATGGCACTTTATTGCTTTTAGAAATTGAGTTGTTCAATTTATGAGAATAGCAAGGCGTTTGTTTCGCATTTGTCGCTTTTCCAGAAATTTTGAACAGCTCCATTTTCTGCTGACATCAGAGGACACCCATCTGTTCCATCTCCCACACAATTTTTTAGGTCAAGACCAAAATTTGTCAAAGCTTTAAGAACTATTGATGATAGTTCCTTTGCATCAATTGACACATCAACGTCATCAATATCTTTTGAAGCCTCTTCAAATGCATTTACAACAAAGCCAATAAATTCTTCCCTAAAAACTTTTTGTTGTATGTTGAAATATCTTCAAGATAAGGAAATCTGGCTTTTCCCAGACAAATCCGTGCTTTCGTCAAAAATGATCGAAAAGAATTTTGATTCATATAACACATACATACACAAATATTGCAAATACTAAGGGTTTTTAATAAGTCAACCGCACGCATTATCAAGTCAAACGTTTAGTCTTTGGATATAGATGGCACCTGCTGGGATTGAATGTAGAATAATAAGTAATTGAATACGGTAAACTAGATGTTTCTTTGGAAATATCTAATAAATAATTATTAGGATTAAGATATGGATACTTATTGAAAATCGTTAGAGATTCCATAAAAAAAAAAAAACAAAAAAAAACCTTGCTGGGATTTCCAAAAATTTTGTACATTAAAAAAAATCAAGGACCGGAAAATGTTTTTTTATTTTGTTTCTAAAAAAATATTTATTGTGCAAGTTTAAAAAATTCTACATTTTACAGAAAATAAAAAATTTCTAAAATAGTTTTGAAAAAAATGCCGTCGAAAAAAATAAATAAAATAAAGTTTTTGAAATAAAACGTTTTCTTAAAAACATAAAATAAAGTTTTTAAAATAAAACGTTTTCTTAAAAACATAAAAAAACAAAAACAAAATAATTATATTTAAGCATTGTCGTAAAAATTTCATTCTTCAAAACAAATTCAAATCAAATTTATGAAGAGGCTTTTGAAAATACATACATACATATTTAATGTTTTAAAAATACATACATAGAAAAAAAAAATTCTAAAAAAAAACGTTTTAAAAAATATTTTTCAACAAAAAAAAAAGTTTTTTGAAAATTTTTATTTGTTTTTTTTTTTACAAAAAAAGTTTTTGCTTTTTTTTTGAAACTATAAATTTTGTTTTCAAAAAAAATGTTTCTTTTCTTTTTCGTTTAAATTTTAAACACAGAAAAACAATATTCTTTTTTTCACACACAAAAATTTTTTATTTAAAAAATAAAATTTAATTTTGTGTTTTCCGTTCGTAATTTCCGGTCCTTGAAAAAAATATTATTATTGGGTATTCTTGTATTATCCAAATTAACAAAAAACACATTTTTATAATTTACGGGGGGGAAATTTCCTTATATCCCCCCCCCCCTGAATCCGCGCCTGATTGCAACCTTAATCAGATTGGCAAGCTTTATTAAAACCGGCTAATACTTGACCATAGCTCCCATGCAAATGCTAATCCCGAAAATAAACTTCCTTAAAATGTTGGTATTGATAAACAATTTGGCGACGATAATTTTTATAATAGCTACTAATTCATAGCACAACTTTGTGTTGGTATGTCCAGCATTGACCATACGTCCCATATAAACTCCCTCTCTAACATCGCTTTAAGACGAACAAGACTCAAATATATGTTGATATCTAAATATTATCTAGATATTCGCTCTTTTAACTACGAATTTTAACAAATGGGTCCTAATAGGGTATTTGTCTCTTAATAGTGTGGTTACTTCATTAGTGACAATACAGGCTCAGGAGTAACAGTAACTTAACCTTACCGGAAAAAAGTAAGACCAATCTATTTCTTACAGATTGAGACGTTACATCTCACTGCTAACTATAATCGTTTAAATTGCTTTACATACAACGCAATGAAACAGCTGATTTGCAACTTTACTGTTACTGTACAGTGTACACGGAAGTACTATTTAGTACTTAATGGAAAAAGCCATAATTTCATCACTAAGTGCCTGGGCTGTGGAGTCGTCAAAAAATATTTCTAACTCCGACTACAATCGCTAAAGTTTTTGAAATCCGACTCCAACTCCGCCTCGTATTCCAACCTTGATGCTAAATGTTTATGAGACAGTCCTTATTTGACTTTAAACTCGTTTTTTAATGCCTCTTAAATAGTAAAATATAGCAAGAAAACGATTCAGTTAAAATTTCCAATCGATATTTTAATTTTAACACGTGCCGCATTGTAAAGTAGAAAACTTTCGCGAGTTTTTGTTGGTACTTTGACACCGACTAATGTACAAAAAACTTTACTCCGACGCCGACTTCACAGCCCTGCCTTCGTGAAAATTTAGTCACAGTCAATTTTGTTATGTATGTTAATTCTAGTAAAAAACAACCGTTTAAACGGGACGACTAACTGGCACGAGTTACTTTTATAAACAAATTAGAGCAGTTTTATGATAAATACTAACAACAGTAACTTAAAATAATAAAATCTATATCGATATTTTTTTTTTAACAGCCCGCCTAATACGGCGCGTTTAGGTGAACTTGACTACTCAACCACTACCGATAAAACAGTGCCGGTCGATTATGATATAGAAAATTACATCACTCATCCCGAATATTTTACCACGGATATACAGGAGAAATACAATGACATCGCTTTAGTCGAATTGGCCAAAGAGGTGGAATTTAATGACTATATAATGCCCGCCTGTCTGCCACTGGTTGATGGACGAGAGTTTCAGGAATATCTTGCAGCTGGTTGGGGAAGACCAAATGATACTACGACCGAATTGTCATCACACTTGCTTAAAGTTAAACTAGATCGTTTCGATGATGCCACTTGCATAAATAAAGTTGAGCAAACGGAAGAATTGAAATACGGTGTCAATAAACGCACTCAAATGTGTGCCGGTTCGTTTAATGATACTCGTGACACCTGTATGGGTGACTCGGGTGGCCCGTTATTTGTTGATCATCCTGATTATTTCTGTCTGTACTTAGTTTTGGGCATAACATCATTTTCTCATGGAGGCTGTGGTAATGTTGGCCATCCGGCGGTTTATACAAGAATTCAATTGTATTTGGATTGGATTGAACAAATTGTATGGCAGGAGGCAGTAAAATTATCATAGAAAAATATATAAATATGTACATAGAAAATTCCTTAATTGCTTGTGTTTAATTTTAATATCAGATTAAGTTTGCCGCTGTATTAAAATGTAAGGGGTAAGTGTGATTTAAGCCCTTAAAAAAAAGTGCTTTTAGTTCTTTTGGAGTTTGATACACAACAGAGAACAGCTTCGTGTGATCGCAAAAAAACGCCAACAAAAACACTCTTTTGCGTTCATACGATTAGGCACGTTTTCACAACTTACCGATAGCTAAAGGTAGAATTTTATTGGCCGTATAAAAAGTGTTCTATTTTTACAACTTTACATTCAACATTTTTTATTTTTTCAATTTATTCTATGAGCTAAATTTTATAAAGCTTTTTTGTAATAGTCCTATTCCTGCAATTTTTCAGAAATGTCTTTATACACTACCAGACTATTATATTGTATGTACAGAAAAATTTATAGTTATTAGACACCAGCAGAATGTAATGCATTTTCTGGCCCGCTGCGGCCTTCGTCAGCATTCTTTGTGTCACACTGGATAGTGATACTTTATAAATTGAATGTATTTAACACAACAATTTTAACAAATAGAAACTGGGAATTATTTCCTTACGAAGAGTACTTTATATTATTTTCAACATTTTTTATTTATTCGAATTTATTCTATGAGCTAAATTTCAGTTATGTATTTTATAAAGCTTTTTTGTAATAGTCCTATTCCTTCAATTATTCAGAAATGACTTTATACACTACCAGACTATTATTTTGTATTTTCTTGTTACATTTTACCTTAGCTTTCCTTTAGACAGCAATGAATATAATATAAAGTAACCTTCGAAAGGAAATAATTCCCAGTTTCTATTACAACTTTACTTTAACCTACCAGGTAGGATGAACCTGAATTTACTTTATCGCTTACTTAAGGTTAAAGTAAAGTTTTAATAATGGAACACTTTTTATATGGCCGGTTAAAGTTTACTTTTAAGTATCGGTAATTTGTGAAAACGGGCCTTAAACTTGCCCAGTCACACACATTCGCTGCTGGTTTTAAAGCATTCAAACATGAAACAATAACTACTTAAATCAGGGATTGAAAATGGCTTTTACAATTTTGTACCAACTATGAAAACAAAATGCACTTTTCAGGCCATGACTTAATAAAACTGGGTATGAAAATTAAAAAGTGCACAAAAAAATAATAATAAATTACATACCTAAAGGTTTTTTATAAAATATTTATCAAATTCCCGAGATGGTAACACATACTTGACCTGCATTATAGATAACACTACGTGACAATTTTTTGACTAAATGAATTTGACACCTAATCTTTATGTAAAATTTTCCGCTGAATCCGAATATGAAGTCAGAATTGTCAAAAGTAGAACAGTTTTCCAAAATAACCGTTATTTGTGTTTTTAAAAAAGATGATGTGACTGAAATGCAAATATCTTCAAAAATTTTAAACGGATTATGTAATTCCTTCTTTCTAGTGAAAGGTTATAAAATTTCTAAAATAACCATGGATTGCTAGTGATGATTGCTCAAGAAATGACAGAGTTACGTGGGACAAAAGTCCAAGCTTCATTGAAAATTTTATGATTTTGTTCAATTTTGCTCTTTTCAAGTTATTTTTTTTTTTAAACCAACGATTTGAAAATCCTAATGTTTTATTCCATGCGAAATTAGATTATTTTAATATGAACATTTTGCGCCCAACAAGACATAGATTGGTATAAAAATGACAAAGCTACACAAGATTTAGTAAATTAACCCACATAGAAATTCAATACTTTTAAGCAATTTCGACGAGGCGTATTTTTCTCTACCACACGGCATCAAAATCTCAATTTACATAAAAAGTGGATTTAGCCGGTTGGCATATTAAACCGACGATATATATTTCCTGTAATTATTTAAAGACATAAGACTTTATGACTTCCTTGTGAATCCCCCAAATATTTACATATTTATACATTATGGTTTGGTCACATACAAGGGCGACCCAGCGAAAACAATGGCCGTCAAGCGTTAAGATGGAACACACAATGTAACCGATGCCCTGGCGCCCCACTAAAAACACGGCGTAGAAAAATAGATTATGAACATATCGCAAAAACTACTCCTCGAACGATATCGAGCCCTCACCTAACCTAAATAACGTAAGCTACATCATTTTCAATTTTCGTTTTTCTTAATAAATGACTTAATTGGCACGACTTGCATCATCTCCTAAAATGTCATGAACACATAAAATTTATATGAAATAATATTAAAAAAAACTATCTCCTGTAAAATTTGATTTTTGGCGCTTACGTTATTTTCGCGGTTAGGGCTCGATATCATTCGCTGCCAATAATAAAGTGAGATACAGAAAAATAGTAGGGGCCCCAATGCTCCAATGGGAGAGAAGGATGACAGAAGAAGAAGTCAAGTTTTTCTTCAGTCTCCATCAGAGTCAAACTTTTTTCAAACACTGACTTTTTTCATTTCTTGCAAACACAAACGTTTTACATGGGGTCTCCACGATCAATAAACTTGAAAATATTATGTACTCAACTAGGGCGGTTCGTCTACTATCAGTTGAAATGGTTGGCCAAGATCCATTAATTGTGGCAAAATATAAAATGTACTTTGATGTACATATCATCATATACAGTATTTATCGGATATAAGAAACTTAAAAAATCCACGAAAAAAGTTTCTTATAAGCGTTTCTTCTTATATACAATTATTTTCTATGTCTTTTGAGTTTTTCACTATTTAAGATAACGTTGAAAGTCCAATATTATATTTTTTTGCAATTTCGCTTCTTTTTATACCGTTTTGTATTTCTTTTAAAATTTTTACTTTTGTTTTTATTGGCAAAAAACACAAAGCTTCTCATGAGTACCAACTCGCTCATCTTAAACTAAAAGCAAAAAACGTTGTTCTTGTTGTAAAACTGTTAGAAAACAGCGTTATTCATGCAAACTACATAAATTCTGTGTTGCCGTTGGAAGTTTCTTATATAAATTTTTTTTCTATGCATATGAAACCTTTTTTGTTAGAAAAATCCCTAAAAAAAAACATGGTGATTGTGAACCTTTTTCTTAAAAGCGTTTTGTTCTTATATGAGATGTTCTTATATCCGATAAATACTGTACATATATACCAAGAATATTTCTTCCACAACAAATCAAACCAAACTAGCAAATTTCATTGCCAAAATCATATATCCATGTGAAGACCGCAAAAACATTTCTGTGCACGTACATATAGAGCAAAATAATTGTTCAAACATTTTCTTGTGTACCCCTTTTAGTTCTTCTCTCCCCTCTCGTCTATAACAACATTTGGGAAAATAGGACATAATTGCATATTACTTTTTTGGTGACCTTTTATTACATTAAAAGGTTCTAAGACTTCAACTTGTTTAAGGAAGTCGTTATCAAAATCGAACCTTTTTAACAATCCATTGCAAAGTTCAACATAAAACTTTAAACAATGAACTCTTAAGTCTGCTTCATCATCTTCAGATAATTTATATGAAGCTAGTGCTGAAATTACTTCAGCACCCAAATAAATATCTTTGGGATTTTTAAGATAAGTATTATTGTTTACATCAATTTTTTTAAAACTTCCATACTAAAAACTTGAAAAACATTATATAACTTCCATACTAAAAACTTGAAAAAACTTTAAATAAATTAAAAACTTTTTGGCATCTCAAAAAACTTGCAAAAAAAAGGAAAATCTTGACAATGGCAACACTGTTTGAAACAGTAATAAATTGGCAAAAGTACCCTGCAGATAACGAAACTACTCCATACATGCATGTAAAGAGTAGCCCTTAAAGGAGTAGTAACCCACCGAAGTAGTCCCTAAACTACTTCATGGAGTACTAAAGTGGGTTAGTTTTAAAAGTACCCCAGGTAACTACGGTATGGAGTACACTTAAGGGGTAGTTTAAGCATTTTTCTTTTTAATTTTTTACTAATCGCCTTTAATGGTGTGTGCTGTAGTCTATTATTGCTATTATTAAATATATTTACTTGGTATTTTTAATTTTTTTACCTTTTTTCCACAAATTTCACAAACTTTACTTTTAAATAAACAATAAATAATGGACACCATCAGAGCTATCAATGTGTAGTACTGTAAACTATAGAAAAGTATACATCATGCAGTTGTTGGCAGCACTGCATGTTAATTTCTTATGACATCGTTCACACTACAGTACATTGGACCATGTTGTCAGTAGTCCATTTAAGCCACAATGGACCACGTAGTCCAATGTTATCTGTAGGGTACATACCCTGCAAAAAATAGGACCAGTCCAAACACTCGTGTAAAGAGTAGCCCACAGGGGACCAGGACTAGTCCAAAAGTAACCAAAACGTATGGAAAAAACATGGTCTTTTTAGCATTACGATGCCCTATGGCAGGACCATATAACCCACTTTGGACTACTTAGGAGTAGTTTTAAGACTACTCCTTGGTATACTCAAGAGGATTAGTTTTGAAGTCGTTTAAAACCGAAAGCATGTCGTTAAAAAACGAAGACATGTCGTCTCACTACAAACACTTTTTAGCAATGACATGGTCCATGCTTGCTTTACATCGGACCTGTCCAAGGGGTAGTAAATTTTATCAAAATGGATCAGGTGGTCCAATTCTATTTGCAAATATGAACAATGATGGTTTACCAACACGTGATCATCCAACATATAATTGCGTATGAGAATTGAAATCAATTACTGGATCGTAGTTAAATGTCAGAAGTGTAAATATTGTTCGATTAGTGTTATATTTAGATGTTCTTGCTTGCCTTATACTTAAATTCCATTCACAAACTTTTTGTCTGGACAACATTATTTTACTTGCACTTTGACGTCTTTGTTTTTTAGAGAGAGAAAATATATATTTTTTTTTTCAAACCAAGGTACATTTAAATGACATTTTCAAGACTGTACCTAATTCAGTAAAAAATTCTACTTTTACGACCCTAATTGTACTAAAACCCAAAAATTATTTTTTACTTATTAAACTAATATGTAATTAAATGTTGGGGTATTTTTTAAACTGCATGAGAACTAACGATATCGACAACTATGCTTTGACAGCTGAGAATGCCAAACTGTGTTGACATATCTGTTCAGTAAGGTTTGGCAATTCATCATTAAACGTTTAACGCTAAGAAGGCTTCTAAATTTTTGATATTCACTTTGAAAAAAACAATAGCCTATTCCCGATGTGCGAAAGAATTTTTTCTTTCGAACAATTACATTTAAAGCAAATTCTTTAAGCCTTGTTATTGGTTTAAAGCGGAAATAGTCAGTAAATCTTTTACCGAAGTTCATAGAACAGTTTTATCAAAGAATTGTGTTAAGTGATGAAGCTTATTTCTGATTAAATTGCAACGAATCACCATTACATTAATTAAAATTGACTGTTGGGTACGGTGTACACGCTGGTGGCGCCATCTATCCTTATTTCTTTCGAAATGAACTAGGAGCTGCCTTTACGTTAAATAGCGAGCGCTATCCCTAAATTAGCTAATGAGCTAAACATTAACGACATTTTGGCTCAAACAAGTCGGCACAACTTACCCTACAACGCGCTTAGCAATCGATTTATTGTAAAATCAATTTGGTGACAAGTTTATTTCCAGAAGTGGTCATGTTCACTGGCCCACTCGTTTGTGCGATTTATATGCATTAAATTACTTTATTAGCGATAAAGGAGACGAGTCGTCTGCAAATAAGGGATGTGACCTTAAGCGAAAAGTACTGTAGTCACAAATTGGACAGTTCGAATGGATCATGTAAATCGTAGCCGCGGCGGGCATTTGCCTTAAATCATATTTAAAAAATAAATGACATCAAATTATCTACCAGATAACAATAAAAAAAATTTATTCCAACAATATTTCTGTCTTGTATTATCATTTTAAGTTCTCATGCAGCAAAAAAACAATCTATACATTAAAATTCACTTGTACTCTACTTTTATAACTAACAAAAAGAAGAATTAAGTACAAACATACGAAATTATAAGTACCCAACAAACACGAAGTCCAACATTTGATATGAAATGACTTTATCATTTGACATCAAACACAATTCGCAAACGTTTTTCAATTGTTTGATTTAACATTTAAATTCAAATTGATAATGATTTTAAAATAAACATTTGATATCAAATGTTTTTTTCAATTTGATGTCAAATGTTTGTCAAATGTTAAATTAAAATAAACTTGTCAATACTAAAGCGGAACTAAATGTAATCATTAAAAATGGCGATTAAAGTTAAATTTTGTACTTTGTGGTCGAATGTGTTTTACTATTAAAAATAAATTTTTATGTAAAGTGAACAGCTTTTTCTTGTGAAAAAAAAGCCAAGACGGAAAGAACATTTTTTCATATTTTAGCTATGGTGCCGAATGTTTATCTCACAGTTTAATTAAATAAATAATAAATTTAAATTAAAAAAAATAAAATATTATTATTTATATTCCACATCGTATTTTAATCCACATTTGAAAAACATTTGAGAATTACGTTTGAAAGCAAGTTGAAAATAAAGGCATTTTTCAATTTGAAAATAATTTTCCCTTTTTGTTGAGAACGCTATGATTTTCAAATGATTTTCAAATCATTATCAAACGTTTGTTTGAGAAAACGTTTCATTTCAATTAATTTTCAATTTGAAATCAAACCTCCGTGTTTGTTGGGTGTAAGAATTATAAGCAACAGTTCTACTTGTAGAAATATCAAAGCTTAAGCAAAAACAACAACAATAAACAGTGAGTTTATGTTTTCTTAAGGGCCAAATACACTTGTCAAATGCTTGTCCAGCAGGCGGATTCACACGTGTACGCATGCTGGACGTAATATTCGCCGTCATATCTAAATTTTATGATTTTCCATCCATCATTGTCGGTGTGACACATACAAATATTTTTTTACGAATACTACCACAATGCTTGATGAGTATTTTCATCAGTATATTTGGGCCTTTACATTTCCCACTACAATTGGCTGGAATACTTCCAACACTAATTGTAGTTGTAAAGGGCAAAATAAACTTGTCAAATGCTTGTCCAGCGGGCGAATTCACTGTGTACGTGAGCTTGACATAATATTCGCCGTCATATCTAAATTATTTGATTTTCCATCCAGCATCGTCGGTGTGACACATACAAACACATTTTCACTAATACTACCACAATGCTTGATGAGTATTTCGATCAATGTATTTGGGCCTTACGCTGGGTCTCCACGTAGCAATTTTTATTGATAAGTACAAGCAATAACGTCGGCAGAACAATGGAGCAATAATTGCTGACTATATTGCTGGAGAGCACGTGAAATTGCTTTGCCATTAACAAACGTACAGAGAAATGAAATGTCAGATAAATGACAACTCATTTTACAGCAGATTGCTAAGCAATATTTGCTCAAGCAATAAGAAGAGCAATCATTGCGCAATGGATTGCCACTCATGGTAATATGCGATCTATACGTCGCAAATTTTATGGAGCAATCAAATTTGACGTTTGCCGCAATAAATATTGCTACGTGGAGACCCGGGGTTAAGTAACTTAAGAAAAAACAAAATGAAAACAAAAACAACTTGCTTTATTGTTCTTGCAAAAAATAAAGCATGTTTCCAGTTTTCTTTTTTCTATTATTTTTACTAATGTTCTTCTTATATAAAAATAATATACAAAATTAAATTGGTATTGGTTCCCTTAAACTGGAATATTCAACAGTGACGAATAAGTTCATCAGTTCTGATTAGTTAGCTGTGATCAGTATATCCATTAGTACTGATTAGTCATGACAACATTTACCCAACCGTTAAGTCCAAATCTGCAGTAAAAAACACTAAGAAAGAAGTATAGTCGGTCAAACCCGACTATATAATACCCTACACAACATTAGAACCTATGTACCAAATTGTATCAAATTATCTCCGAAATTGCGACTTGTACTTTGTGCACAAGGTTTACATGGACAGACAGCCTGCCAGCCAGCCGGATGGGTATTCATTCGACTCAGAAAGTTATTTTGAGTCGATCGGTATACTTGAAGGTGTTACAAATATAACCACAAATGCATAATACGATATCCACTATTGTGATGTGGGTATAAATCTGTGGCAATAAATAATAATGGCTTAAGTTGACATAAGAGCTGTTGTATCAATAAGTAGAGTTGACATCACTAATTTATTGTAAAAGATCTATTGTCATAATTTTGTAGAACATTCTAGTTTTGATATAGGGAATAGTACACACGTGATTTTCCAAGATCAATTGTAACCATCGTTTATATCGTTTTATATTTTTATAATTAAATGAAATCTTATTAACTATTAAAATATCAAGTGCAGTCTTTTATTTAAAACACAAAAAGAGACAATAATTACAACAAGTGCTTTTTCATTTTATAAGTGCCGGTTCACACAAGTCAAGTTTGACTCGTCAAGTCTTGCGCTTTAAGGAGAGACTCAAATTTGACGTGTGAACCGGCACTAACGTATTCTTCTTCTCTCCTTCAAGATCTATCACTCAGCAAAATTTCAAGTATATAATGTCATTATTCTCTTTGCAAAAACTTTGCTCTCTTTTTGCTCAAAGTGTTACAAAAAGGATTTAATCATCTTCGCATTTCTGTCTTATTACGTTTTGACACACTAGCAGTTGATTTTCAGCTGACAAATAATTACTGCGCTGTGTATTGGGCTCCAATTTTTGTATAATTTTATTTAAAATGAAATCATCTTAGATTTGATTTTAACGAAAGCAATCTTTTAATTAAAGTTTTGTAGTCCTGAAAAATTAATTCGGACTCTATAATTTCTTTTTATAACCGCATCTCCACTATCATCGAACAGAAACTCGCGCCTTAAGATTTCGAAAGTTTCACTAGCTGTAACAATATGAATTTGCAAAGAGATCGTTTACCGTGCAAATTTTTGACAAACTTATCAAAATTTGCTTTGCAAAAATAGAATGAACAGTTTTTGTGGAACAAAGTCTTTGCAAATTACACTTTACAATATTAACCTTGCAGTTTGCACAAGAGAACGTAAGTGTAATAGAAATTGAAAAGAGAATATAAAAATTGCAACGATTTTGCAAATTTCAGTTATCAATTTCAAATTATCGCTTATCAAATTTTAAAGTTCTTAGGAACATACATTTTGCAAATTGACGAAAATTTGATAAGTGCTAAGTGATAAGTTGTTTTGTGGAATAGGGCCCAGGTGAACATGTTTGGTTTTAGTTTTTAAGTATTTTTGTAAATAAAGTTACCTTTTAATAACTTTTTTATTTTTATTTTATAGTATTAAAAATATAAATAGAAACTATCCAGCGGTAACTAGAATTTGTAAAGAGGCCTAATAGAAGGCCTTATTTAGCAGTCACAAGCATTCAGAAGCCCTTCTCGCCGCATTCCATACTTATTTATTTTTTACACAGGCTGTCATTGGTCGTAAGGCCTTCCACTCTTTCTTCCTCCCTTCTTAAAGAAGGGTGTAGCGAATGTGTACTGAATATTTCAGATGGTCTTTTAAAAAGAATTTTATACTTTCTAGAAGGCACACTTCTGAAGGCAGGATATCATGCGAAGCGAATCTTTAAGAAAGGAGTATAGAGGCCTTCAAAAAGGCCTGCCACTTGCGGTCCT
This sequence comes from Pollenia angustigena, assembly GCA_930367215.1. Classification (NCBI taxonomy): domain Eukaryota; kingdom Metazoa; phylum Arthropoda; class Insecta; order Diptera; family Polleniidae; genus Pollenia; species Pollenia angustigena. Next base: position 92,552,698 of record OV884056.1, on the reverse strand, counting down.
TTTAATATTTACCGCTGGGTAGTTAGCTATAAAAATATTTTTTTGTTTTGTTTGTGTAAATGTTTGATTTTTTAAGTATTGTTTTTTTAATATGGTCGCACTATTTCTCCCTCTCTTTACACAAACAGCAAGCAAATTTCTCAATTATAAAATCTGTAATTTATTTGTCATTATTGTGCTTTATACGATGAATTTACTCACAGAATTTTTGCTAAAAAATTTTTCGTGTCGCTCGTCCCAGTTGTTTCTAGCATAAGGCAGTAACGGTTTTCTTAAACTTGCCAACCTACAAATCACCCCCACTGAGTCGCGGTCTCTCACCCTGTACGAAATGCTTAAAAATATAGTTGTCGCAACTGAAACAAAGCCGGTTTAGCTGAGTGCAACAAAAAAAAAAATATGTAAATAGGTAGAATACACGTGATTAAAAAAAGCTTTAATCTTTATTTCAGGCACAGCAATGACATTTTTTAATCAGTGTTAAGATAGATTTCAATGCGGATAAGTCAAGCAGAAAAATTATAATAAATATGCAACATTTAATAATAATTGTGTTTTTAATTAGTGATATTTTCAACACAAAACTATTATTCACGAACGGTAAGTTTTTTTTATATTTTTGTTATAAATTGCATAAGATTATGGGAATTTTCAAATAAATGAAGTTAACAACAGATTAATATGTAAAAACGTTTTTAATTCCTCGATTGCTAAAAAAGAATCAGGCTTTTAAATCTAACAGATAAAAAACAACAACAAAAACTTTTATTTATTTTGCAGCTAGTGAATGTGCTTTAAATACCGAATGCAAGGAAATACAATATTGTCCAAAATATTTAACCTTTCATCACGTATTAACTAATAAACCGTATTGTAATTTAAATATGAATGGCACCCATGTCTGTTGTGAAAAACCTCCTGAACAATACACCCAACTAAAGGATGAAGGCATAAGAGCTGTCAGAGGTAATTTTTAGATATTCCTGTCAGACATTTCAGTCCGATTCTCTTCATACATATGTATGTATGTACAAAATTAATTTTTTACTTAAAATCTAGAATGCAAATCGTATAAAAAATATCGTCCATCTTGTGAAAGAAATTTAATTATAAGTGGAACGAATGCTGAACCCAAAGAGTTTCCATTTATGGCATTACTCTACTACCAGACAGTAAATACGGCGAAGTATCTGGGCGGCGGAACGTTGATCAGCGACAAATTCGTATTGTCAGCAGCTCATAATTTTTATAGTGAAAAGTGAGTATGACTTAAAATAAATACTCTTCGAGAGATATACCTTAAATATTATTTAAAGAGAATCAAATCTATTCCTATTTGAAAAGTTGTATTAAAAGCATAACCAATTTTAATTAGAATAAATTTGCTAAATATTGACCGATATATAGTTACTTTTAGGTTTGTGTCGTTCTTGAATGAATTACTTCAACTGAATGATTCACTTAAGTGAAAGAATGAAATATTTCCGCTTTTTCTCTTCTATTTGTCATTTATTGAAATTTAGTTTTTTTTTAATTACTTCGTCAAAAATTACATCTTTTACGATACGAAAGCATTCTAAATGTGTACATATTTAACATATTTCTGAAACAACTCTTTAACATTGACAATCAAATCTAATTTCAATTTACTATAAAAACACGTTTTTGTTTTTCAAATATAAATGTATGTGCTGTTTTCACAACACAAGTGATTGGACGTGTAGTAAAATTTATATGAAAAACACTCAAAAAACTGAGTGATTTTCATATAAAATTTACTACACGTTCATTCACTTGTGTTGTAAAAACAACACATTAGTCATTCCTCAAAAGGACTAGACACTTCATTCTGAAAGCTGTGTGTCATTTAGAAAGGTGAAAGAAAAGAATCAGTTAGTTCACTTAACCTTTCTGAAAGAGAATGAAAGATTTTGCCCAATACTAGTTACTTTGATCTAAGAAAGTTATTTTCAACATGTTAAAGTGATAAAAGTGATTTGGCTTTACCGAATCTTATATTCCCTTGACCATAAGTTGAAAGGCAATTTATTCCCTGACTCAAATGGGTTAATTTTTAATATCTAAGAAATAATTGAGCCTCCTATCTCATATGGTATGGGCGCTAATGTGACAAAACTATTATTTCTGAAAGATAAAAGTAGTTGTTTGACCATAATGTTAAAATCAGAGTACGAAAACAAACGAAACGAAACGTTTGCTTTCGTTTTGTTTTGTTCTTTGTAGTGAGTAAAACAAAAAGCTAAACAATGAGAATGATTGTGCCATTTTGTTTTGTATTTTTTTCGCTCGTAAGCGCAAGCCACAGCGAATTTAACAAGGTAAGTGCAACTCTACAACTACAAAAAGCCCCATGTATTTTTTTTGCAATTTAATAGGCGGCTGTCAAAAATGCTGACAAGACAAAACTTTATTGAAAAACAAAATAAAAACTTTGTTTAGGTTATATAAGAATTATTAAATTCACCTTAATTATTCGCAGTTTTCTAAGAAATGTTTTCGGTTATTTTGGCGCAAAACATGAACAAAATTATATTTTGACGTTTCCCTATTTTTTGTTAATTCGCCGTGAAAACAGCTGATGAACGGCTGACGAGTTGAGTTCACCTTTTTAAATTCGCCTTGCGCAAAACGTACACTAATAGAAACGTACGCAGCTAAAAAAGAAAAGATAAGACACTGTTGGGATCTGACAATTTTTAAATTGTACCGACTTAATGGAAAAATTGTACTAAATTGACATAAATTGTACCAAAATGTTCCTATAAAATAAAAAAGAATACATAGAAATTCATAACACTTGTATTCCAGCCGACCATTTGATGCCCTACACCACAGTATATAAACACAAATTTTCGACAGTGTACCCTATTTGGGAGCCATGGGCAACAACAAAATTGTGTTATGAGGTTAAGATTCATGTGAAGGTTCTTTTGGCTGAATATTATTTCCATAGATATCTTCATCTACATAATATTTGTTTGTCCTTAGAAAGGGCGCTTATATGGGAACTATAGTAACTCGGCATCTAACATTTTCCATGACAAAGTTGTTATCGTAAAAGTAATTGTAGCCAATTTGTATTTCTATACCAACATTTATAAGCAATTTATGGCATAAAAAGCTATTTCCGGGAGTAGTATTTGCATGGGAGCTATCGTCAAATTTCCAATAAAATTCGGTAGGATGATTTAGATAGCAATAAAATAAGTTTGGCCCAAATTTAATCTTAATGCCAACATAATTAGATGCATAGGCACAACACTATTTCGCCAAGAAGTTTGTATAGGGGCTATGTGAAATAAATTATGAGCCGATTCTCACAATTTTCAGTACTTTTCTTCCTTATGAATTTAAACCAATGTAAAAAATTTCGTAAAATTACCTTCAAAATTGCCTTTAAAATTCAAAAACTGCGACCTGTCCTTTGCACACAAGATTGCATGGAAAGACAGCCAGCCGGCCTGTCAGCCGCCCGGACTAAGGGCATCGTAAAATCAACTCAGATAGTGTTATTAAGTCGATTGGTATACTAAATGGTGGGTATGGGACCAAAACTTTTTTAGTGTTACACACATCAGCACATACGCGTATTATCCCACACGCAAAGAAAAAACATGGTTGTGGTAAACATATTCTAAGAGCAAAATATTATGATAAGAATTATGATTGTAGTCACCATATTAAAATTATTATTGAATCATATTATGACTAAATATACTCGTAATATGTCATCATAATATTTTTCCCTTAATCATATTATTATTCTGTTAATCATACTAAGTTAAAAAGTAATCAAATTATAGTCATGTTAATCATAATAAGCTAAGAAATTAATCATATTATTGTCATGTTAATCATAATAAGCTAAGAAGTGATCATATTATCATCATTTAATCATAATAAATTTAGAAGCAATCATATTATGATACAGCACCTTTCATAGCTGTCATAAAAATACAAAATAAATTAAAATATTTTTGCATCGATTTTGTATTTTGTGGGTTTTTACAAATTTTCTTAATGGTAATCAAATAGCGGGTTTAATATAAGGCTTGCAAAAGAACAAATGAAAAATCTGTGGTTTTCATTGGCAACCGCGTGTGTCCATTTTTTCGGTTTTTAAGATGTTGATGAAATATCGTAGCACTTTTATAAAATATAACGAAATCTCTGTGTGTTTTGTTGTTGGATTTTACAAAAAAAACTATGATATTTTGCATTTGCACTATTAAATCACTAATACTGAATGAACTCCGCTAATATTTTAATTTTTTAATATCTTTAAACTTATTTTTTTATGGAATTTTATCTTTTAATTGTTTAACCGCTCACAAATAAAAAAAACGACACAACTGCTTCAAAATTATTTTACAAATGGCGCTAACATAATATGATTAGAGTAAAAATAGTTTGATTGCATCTTTAACATAATATGATAAATGTATAGAAAGTTATCATGTTATGGCTATTAAATATCATGATATGGTTGTGAGAAATATAATATGTTTAGAAAGTTATCATAATTAAGTTGTTAGAAAAATAATTATTTTTCGGTCAACAATACTCAAATTCATAATTGCGATAAACATTGATATGTTTACAGTAACTTTAATATTATTGAAATTAAATAAAAATAACAATTATTTGTTTACGACAACAATATATTGTTACATTAAACATTGTGTTGTTGCAGTAACCATGCCCAACCATATTTTTTCTCTGCGTGCAGTTGGCCAGATTGCCGTTAACAATTTACAGGAAATCGTCGTGCACGACAGTTTGAGCGATGTTGTCTTATAAGTTGTCTTTAGCTAGCTTTATATGGGACAGTATGAGCGACTTTGTCTTATAAGTTGTCCTCTATTAAACTCTATGTGGGACAGTATGAGCGACACTGTCTTATAAGTTGTCTTCTATAAAAGCTACTGACGACAAAGTTTTCTTAAATGCTATTCAATTACTTGCTTGGTTTTCTTAAAATTCTCACATTCTTTTTTTTATTTGTTGATTTAAATACCTACAAAAAATTTACAAATTAGTTCTAAACAGTAAAACCGAAAAAGCTGATGAAATTATTAGCGGGCTGGAAAATGGATTACATGCAGTTAATACTTCACTGTCAACTTTAGGATTGCTTATAGGAGTCGAATTTAAAACGTATAACAGAAATTAAAATTCCAACTATACTAAAAAAACCATCTGAATTAGATAACCATATAATAATTTTTGTCGTGGACGTCGAAATAGACGACATTAACGATGGTTTAAATAACAAAGCACGATGTGCATCAGAGAACGGCTTTGTGCGATTGCAAAAAAATCGCAGTGAACATGTTATTGTTGTTAATTTTAACAAAGCGTCTCATCGAGTGGTTTATTGATGTTAATGTTAACAAAGCGTCTCATCGAGTGGACAATGACTCCTTGAATGCAAAAGTATAAGAATGTTCGCCTTTTGAATTTTCACAATTGTGTTATATTGCGTGAACAACAAAAAAATGCAAACAAAGCACTTTCAATAAAAACACATGCAAAAATCAAATGTGTACCAGCGTTGAACTTTGTTTTGCAAGCAAAGAGTGAATGTAAATTTGACGTATGAAAAAATCATGAAAAAATTCTGAGTTTGCAGTTCTCTAAAACACACGGACGTCATCATATCAACTCCTCTACTCATAATGATCTAGATTATACCTAAACACTTAATAGGGTCCAACACCAATATTGTAAAAACTAAAAAGTTAAGTGACAAACTTGTATAAAAAACGAATTTTTAATATACCCGTTCCACTTGTGGTGAAAGGCATACAAATATGCACTAAGTCTGGGTTCAGACTATGAAAGTTTTTCTTTAGAAAGTGTGAGTTTATTTTATGCAAAAAATTTGTTAACTTATTTAGAAATAATGTTGTATACTTCAACTACTGCAACATTGTTTTAAAAATTCCTCGTATGACCACAAATATAGCTAAATTTATTAAGCTTCTCACACATTTTTATTTTAATTTCACAAGTTTATTATAAAACTGCAAAATTTTTTAATATATACAGCTTGAAAATAATAAAAAGGTGATAAACAAAGGGTCACATTAAAAATAAACAGTAGTGGGGCTCAAAAATAATTGCAAATTGTCTTGCAACATAGCAAGTGCAAAATGTCGCTACGTTTTTTTTTCATGCCAACAACAAAATTTTATACAAGTTTGCACTTGCTACGTTATTGCGTTTATGCTAGACTAATGGCCGTTTTCTCGATGATTCGACAAACTGCTTGCACTCAGTTTTTTGCGTGATTTTCATATAAATTTTACTACACAATCACTTGTCTATTATTTAGAAACAGCAGATAAATCTTGGGTTGGCCGGTTCAATCACATTTTCGGCATTCTGAAGGGCGTGTGGGAGCTGATTGTTTCAAAATTAAGCTTGAGCTTCTGGAATGTTAAGAATTAGTGTGGGAATCAATGGCATCAACAATTTTAGCATGTCTTATTGTTTCTATGTCAAAACGATCTGCGGAGGTCAAAAGAAACAAATGCTTGTATACGAAGTACTGAAAGTTGCTTAAGTTTCGAACAGTTTTTAAAAGAGTTGATTTAATTTTAACTTGTTTATTTCTTGCCCGAGATTAAAATTAAATTTTTGTAGGTACTGTTAGAAAGTAGTTGCATAATAGAATAAAAGTTAATTGTGTTATTTTTATTTAAATCTACTTTAATGTAAATGTAATACTTTTATTAAAATGTCACGAAAAGTTGCTTACTTTGTACATACGACTGATTTAAAAAAATATAAGATACTAGCATTAGACCCGCTACTTCGTTAGCGTCAGGCAGTAAGTAGCACCAAAATTAATTTAATGTTAGAACTACAATGACAGTTAATAAAAAAAAGTACCAAAAACTTCCCTCTTATAGATTCTTATCCACTCAGGACATTGCATCAATAATTTTATATTTCTAGGACAAATACTAATGGAAATTCAAAAAGCACCAGTTAAAGAACAAAAAAGTTTCCTCATAGATTCTTATCTACTTACTACATTACATGCTGAATTTTATGTTTCTTAGTCCAATAATAACGAAAATTCAAAAGTACCAGTTAAAAAACACAAAAGTACTAAAAAGCCCTCTTACAGATTCTCATTCACTCAGGACCTTGCATGTTTAATTTTATCTTTCTAGGTCCAATACTTACGGAAACTCAAAAAGTACCAGCCAAAAAATAAAAAAGTATCAAAAAGTTCACTCTTATATATTCTCATCCACCCAGGACATTACATCTTGAATTTTATGTTTCTAGGTCCAATACTGACGGAAATTCAAAAAGTACCAGTTTAAGAACAAAAAAGTACCAAAAAGTTCCCTTATAGATTCGTATCCACTCATGACATTGCATGTTGAATCTTATGTTTAAAGGTTAAATATTAACCATAATATTAAAAATACCAGTTGTAGAACCAAAAAGCTGAAGAAAGATATTAAATTTCCCGTATTTCCCATTTTGGTACTATTTTTTCCCCATTAAAATATCAAAAATTGCAGTATTGTAGAGGGGGCCAATAATTAAGTACGAATATGTCAATAAATGGAGAAAAATGTTTTGTAAAAAAAAGTGCCAAAAATAGTTACGATTTTCACCCCTTAAACGTTCGAATTTCGAAAAAGTATCAAATTCGTATTCGTATTTTTTCGATAAGTTTCGAATGTGGTATAAACTTTGCTTCTATGTTTATTGGTTCAAAAGATAGATGGGGTGTCAATAATGTACCAAAATTCAGGTTTTACCCGTTTACTCCCTACTAGGGCCGAATTTTAAAAAAGTACCAGACACCTGTCCGCTTATTTTTCTAATGAACAACGATAAGTATTACAGTTATTATGCATCTCTTTTAGTTTTCGAGATATAAGGTTACCGGTTTTTCCCGTTTTTAACGAATTTCCGTTTTTTATCCAGTCTTAGGGGATCGATTTGGGGGACCAATCGGTAGTCCAAATTTCAAGTTTCTAGGGTCAGCGGTTTGTGCTGGGTGATAATGAATGAGTCAGTCAGTCACTCACGCAACTCTTTTATATATAAAGATTATTATTATATACAAACATATGCTCTTTCAATAAAGTGATTAAAGCAACGAACTGTAGCCGGATTAAAAATTAGTTAAAGCTTTCCTACTCAAGTACAAACATTCAGTCGATAGTGAAATCTGTATCGATGGTATCCAAGCACTAGTATTTAGACTACATTTTTAATCTTATCTGACTGCAATCTAAACCTTCTCACCAAATTTTATTGGAGTCTGATTAATACTCCTGAAAAAGCTTTTAATGTCTTAACTTCCTTATAAATGTTGGTAACATATTGACATATAAATTGGCGATAATAACTTTTACGATAACCACTAAGTCATGGAAAAATATTGTGCTGGTAGGTCCAAACTTAACCATACGTTCCATATAAACCCCCATCATTAAATCACCTATAGGCAAACAATTCTCATATAGATGAAGATATCCAAATAATATTCGCCACAATAAACTTTTCAGCGTTTAAAAGACTGCAGTCAAAGTAGAAAAACTTCCATTTCTTCCACTTCTTCATTTGTTATTTGCCAAAAAAAAAAATTGTTGCTTTAATTTCTAATTCATTAAATGTAAACAGTAGCGAAAAGCGAAAAGTTGTACACAATTTTTTGTTTTTTGTTCGACAGTTTTTGGTTTCGACTTCAGTTTTTTAAACCCTGGAACTTTTACATGAGTTTTAACCTCATCACATAATTTTGTTGTAGCGTGTCCATGATTGCCCATGGATCGCAAATAGGGTACGCTCTCGAAAATCAGTTATTTAGTACTGTGGTATAGGGTAATACATGGTCTGGCTTCACGACTATACTTTCTTACTGTTTTTTTTTTTTTATTGATTTTAGATTTAACGTTTTAATTCTTTTTTATAGCAGCGACAATCCCAACATGGTGCGCTTAGGCGAATTGGATTTTTCGACAAAGAACGATGGTTCCTCCCCTGCCGATTATAAGATCCAAAACTATATTTCTCATCCAGAATACTACTCCACCAACGAACAAGAACATTACAATGACATCGTGTTAGTGGAACTTCAAAAAAAAGTACGATTTAACGACTACATATTGCCCGCCTGTCTACCCCTATTAGATGGTCGGGAATTTCCATACTATTTCGCAGCTGGTTGGGGTGTGACAAGTAGTGCTCCGCTGGCTGAATTGTCATCCCATCTGCAAAAAGTAAAATTACAGCGTTTCGATGATGACACTTGCATTAGAAAAGTAAAGCCCGAAATGGAAAGATTACCAAAAGGTGTTAACAAACGCACTCAAATGTGTGCTGGCTCCACAGATGATAGCAAAGACACTTGCGAAGGTGACTCAGGTGGCCCGTTATTTGTCGATCATCCTGATGTTGGGTGTTTACATTTGGTTTTGGGCATAACATCTTTTGGAAAAAATTGCGGTACTAAAGGTTTTCCGTCAGTGTATACAAGAATTCAACTCTATTTAGATTGGATTGAGCAAATTGTATGGAATGAGCCAGCCAGATTGTCGTAAAAAGAGCAATTCATAATGAGTTGTTACGTTCTCGCCAAGTTATAGAAGACGTAAAATGGATTAGAAAATTGTATTTTTTCCCCAATTAGTTTTTAATTTTTTTTTTTGGATTGTAATTTTATATTAATGAATTTTTTTGTTTTAAATATTCATAATTTTCGAACTTACACAACAGAAACATATAAAAGTTAACTTTATAATGCATTTTATCCTTCACTTTATGTTCTTTTGTAAATTTTTTCTTCAATTGCAAACACATTAATTATTTTAAATTTTTTTTTTAGCCCAGAAATTATTGAAGTCTCAATTTAAATCACTGTTTTTAAGTTTTTAATAAGACGAATGTCCTTATAAGAGGTTGCAGGGCGAAAGACCATTACATGAGCGAAGCAGCTTTATATATCCTTCTGACAAAAATCTTTCTTTCCAATGTCAGTAAAGATAAAAATGTAAAGTTCAAAGAATTTATTGAAGCATTAAAATTTGTCCATTAAAAAAAAAGAAGTGAAATGAATGACGTGTCTTCATCATTAACACTTGCACAGAATTTTTAATATTTAAGTTTTTTGCTCTTCAAAAAGGGTTGGTACTATTGATAGGGTGTAACGTTTTGTAACCTCGGATAATTATGATGATTATCAATTTAAAATAGATTATAAAAGGCGGTAATTTCCGATTTCATTTATTGGTAAGAAGTTCTTAAAAACTTTCACACAATGGAAAACAATCAAAATATTTCCATCTACAATAAATTTACTTTTTAGTGCCCGTTCATAAAGTGAGACATTTACTTTAAAAACTTTCTTCAATTCTCTTTTGAAACTACGTCGTTTCCATACAGTGAAACTTTTGCTTTGCAGCATTTACGTATTTTGTTTGCCTTCCCTTTTTCCCTATTATTCTTCCTTTCACTAACAAACTCACAAAAACTGCTTGTACAATAAAAAATGCACTTTTCCGTACGTCTTTTTTCACTATCAAACTCAAATGTTTCGCAGCAAATGTTTCATAAAATGGACGGGGACTTATCAAAATTATTTGAAACCATGAATGATTGATACGAAATCCTCAGTTTAAAAAGAAAGTGAGCTCCCAAAAGCTTTTCCAAAACAATGGGTCTGAGAAAGGGCGACCCCCTGTGAAATTTCTTCAACATCTTGATGGATAAAGTTTTGGAAAACGCAAAGATTACCCCCCTCATTAAAGTTCCCATTAGTTAACCAACACATAAGAACCCTTTCACTTTTGCTGGACTTCATGTGTTGGTTAACTAATGTGAACTTAAACTGTTCTTTACATAAGGGGGTACAATTAACACCAAGGATCACATTTTCCTCGGAACAAGTAACTCCAAGGGTCACATTCTCCTCGTGTATGCAGACGACATCGAAGTTGCCGGGTGGACTAAACGTGATGTAACTGGTGCTTTTTAAAAATGAAGAGTCGTCTTAAATGGATTTGAAGGTGAATGATGGCAAGACGAAAATTATGCTGGCAACTTCTAGAGTGGTGACGCGACGAAAGAAATGCGAGACGTTTCCATAAGACAATTACAAAGTCGAGTTAGTAGACGAGTTTATATACCTCGGATCCTCCATAAGCCAAAAGAACTCTGTCAGCACTGAAATAAAATAGAAGGGTCGTGCTTGCAAATCGATGCTACTTCGGCCTCGGTAAGCAATTAAGAACATAACCCTCTCTTGAAATACACTTATAGTACCTGTGCTTCTAAAAAGCGGATGATGTAGTATTGAGTACATTCGAAAGAAAGATCCTTCGTTAAATTTTTGCGCCCATTCGCGTCAATGGAGAGCTGCATCCAGAGCAAGGGTAGTTAAGCGCATTAAAATACAGGGGTTACGCTGGCTACGATATGTCTGTCAATTACCAGAAAGGCGTAAGATGACAACTACCATAAAAAGACCAAGACTCCGCTGGAAGGACCAATTGGAGGAAGATTCAAAAACCAAACTAGATATACAAGACCGAAGTGCTTCGAAATAATTTATTAAGCAGGCCAGAACAGACAATAGATAGCAGAGACAAATAAAGTAAAATAATTATTTATTAAGTAAATTGTAATACTGAAATTCAATAAAATTATTTTGAAACGACTGAAGGTGGATTCATCCATGCGTTTAGAACAATATTTTTGTCGGGAGAAAAATTTTTTAACTGAAAGTGTTTTGCAGAACGATTCACCCATTTCAGAAAATGTATCCGGAAAAACAAAGCTACCATATGGTTTACAGATGTAAATAATTATACAAAATACCAGCACAATAGCAAACCACTTATTTTGAATTGTTTTCTAAAAGTGTGTTAAAGAAAATGGACGAAAAATAGAAAGTGATTTCATTATTTTTAATTATATTCTTTTTTTTTATTTAATTAGTCAGCAAAAAAACAATCATTTCAACTTTTATGAACAAATTGAAAAAAGTAGCAACTAAGTTTATTTTGTTCTGAACAAAAATTAAAAAAATGTTTATATCTTATTTAAATACAGTTTTGAAGGTTTTGTGTTGTCCTTTGCACGAAATTAGCCTTACTTCTTTCACATATTCCCAGGACAACGGCTTTTTTTGGCGCTTAAGCTGTCGGTTACGATAAAATTCTCTTACACTTTAGTACGCCTAAAAACGTAAGGAATAATGCTTTTTGCAGAAAAATTTGGTTTGTAATAGTTCCATGGCGTTTTCAGTGATGCCAATATAGCCATTTAGTGGCTATCTTTTCAAAAATGTGATATATGCTGCTACGATAATTATTAAAGCCCATTTACAATATTAAATAAACTGAGGGTGCAAAAGTAACCAAGAAATCGAAGAAATCTCATTTATCAAGGACAAAGACTAGGCTAGGGCTAGTCATGTGGCAAGGATTCCAGAGCAAAAGATGCCAAGAAAGAATTTTAAGCGCTATCAGCAGAGATAAACCTAGAACTGGAAGTCTTAATAACAGCCAATCCCACGATGTCACACGTTAAAGTTCGCATAGAAAATTACATTTAAAACAAAAACAATTTCTAAAATTTGTTTTTGTTTTCAATGTTATTTTCCATGCGAACGTTAACGTGTGACATCGTGGGACTGGCTGTAAAGCTGAATATGACTGGAGAAAAGCAAACATTGACTGTTGGAGACGTTTAGCTCAAGACCGACCCGAATGAAAGAAGATAGTGAACAAGGATAAGGACCAGCAAATAAATTTTGAAAAAAAAACTTAGGCAAAATTATTTTTGAGATTTTCGTCAACAAACATTATTTATTTCACTTTCTAGTCTTCTTCGGTGTCACCCTCTTGGACGACCGCGGTTGCGTGCACCCTGAGGACTCCAATCCAATGATTGTCAAACTATATTATGCTTTTTTCAGGACCAGTCAGATCATCTCCGTTTGCTGTCCTGTATTTATACCCAAACCACAATAGTAGAGAGGGTATTATGCATTTGTGCTGATGTGTGTAACGCATTAAAATAGTGGTCCTAGACCCACCTTAAAGTATACCGATTTACTCAGAATCACTTTCTGAGTCGAACTAACGATGTCTGTCTGGCTGGCAGGCAGGCTGGCTGGCTGGCTGACTGGCAGGCTGTCCATGTAACCTTGTGCGCAAAGTGCAGGTCGCAATTTTGGAGATAATTTGATAAAATTTGGGATATGGGTCCTTATTGGCACAAGGAGCAAGCCTAGTGAAAATGGGCCGAATCGTAGAACCACAAGGGAAGATAGGGGGAAATTTCTTCCTCTCAAAAACTATCAAACCGATTTTAATGAAATTTGAAACATAGATAGAACCATATCTATAGGGACACATTAGCTATACAGTTTTTAAAGAATATGACCACAAGGGGAGGCTGGGGGCAATTTCTGCCTCTCACAAACTTTCAAACCGATTTTCATGAAGTTTATAAACATAGATAAATCCATATTTACATGGACACATAAGCATGATGTGTTTTTAAATACTGTGGTGTAGGGTATCATATGGTCGTGCTTGACCGACTATACTTTCTTACTTGTTCTAGTTCTAGTAGTGGTCGATTTTACAGGTAGAAGCCAATAAAATTTTTGATTCAATCAATAAAAAATCAATACATTTACATAGAACAAAGTGATTTGATTTGTGTCACATTTTTCTCGGTCCCTATTGCAGACGTAAATCGGGGCTTTTGTGTAATTTAAAGCTAAAACATGAAACCAATTTGAGCCAAACTTCATTACAATATCCATTTCTGGGTTCACACTATGAAAGTTTTCTTTCAGTGTAAGTTTATTGGTGAGAGGGGACGAGAACATGCTTTCTGCTTTCCTCTCTTACCCATAAACTCAGACTTTCTGAAAGAAAACTTTCCTAGTGTGAACCTAGACTATGTCTTACAGTTTTATGAGTTTTAAAGTGTTTTTCGAGAGGGGATTTTAAATATCACGGTAGTTAGGTCAATTTGGTACCGATCCTTTTAAAATTTAAAATTCTTTAGCTTATTCTTATCTAAATTAGCTCGATAGTAGATTAAATATAATTCAACTAGCATTAATTCCGCTACATTGTGATCGTCTCCCTTTCTTTCGTGGACATATGTATTTATATGCCAAAGCTTATGTTTCTAGATTTAAAAACGACCTGTTGTAAAACCAAAAAGTACCGAACAGTTATTCTCATCCGCTCAGGACATTGCATATGTATAGGTGCAATGTTAACGAAATTTGAAAAAATACCAGTTAAAAAAATCCCTTTACAGATTCTCATTCACTGAGGACCTTGCATGTTTAATTTTATATTTCTATAAAATATCCACTTAAGGCTAGATTACACTATTATACTTTGTATTAATACATGTCAAAAACTCAAGTAATATGACAAAGTGTGAAAGTGTGAATGCAATGTGTCACGAAAATGACAAGTATTATGAAAAAAATTTGACATCCCATACGACTTCATCGTTTTTTGAAAAATTTCTAAACAATAATACTTTATACTTTGTGTGATGGTGTGAACACAAACTGTCATATTACATTAGATTTTTTGACAGTCGCATCAAAACTTATTAGATTTCTATCTCACAAAGTATTATGGAATACGTAAGACTTGTGAGATAGTGTAATCTAGGCTTTAGGATGTTGCATGTTGGATTTTATGTTTATATGTATAATATAAACTATAATTAAGAATTTAACTTCCTGGATTTCCCCCTTTTTGTACTTTTTTCTCCCCATTAAAGTATCAATAATTTCAATATTATAGTGCGACGCCATACATTAATATATATATGTCAATGTTGATGAATGAAGAAAAATGTTTTGTAAACAAAGTACCAAATATAGTTAAGACTTTCGCCCCTTAAACGTTCGAATTTCAAAAAATAATTAACGAATTCGTATTTGTACTTTTTAGATAAGTTTCGAATGTAAAATATACTGCCTGTTCATCTATTTTCGCACGAACACTTCGTTCACTTAGCTAACATGTAAAACAAAAACAATATTTTTTTTATTTGTTTTTGTTTTAAATGTAAATTAAGAGACCGAAGAATAGATGAACAGGTAGATAAACTGTATTTCTATGTTTATTGGTTTTAAAGATAGATGGGGTGGAAAAAATGTCCAAATTACAGGTTTCAACCGTTTTTTCAACCGCTTACTACCTAAAAGGGCCGAATTTAAAAAAATTATCAGACATCTGTCCGTGTTTCTAAAGAACAACGACAAGTATTACATTTTTTATCTCTTGCAGCTCTGGAGATATAATGTTACCAAATTCAACCGTTTTTCCCCTAAACATTGAAATTTTCAAAAATCCGGTCTTAGTGGATCGATTTGTGGAGAGACCAACCTCCTGTCCAAATATCAAGTTTTTAGCTTTAGGCGTTTAGGCTGTGCGATGATAAATCAGTTAGTAACGTGACAATTTTATTTATATAGATTTTTGAATCCAATGATATGTTTCTGCTTGCATATCATTTTTAACCCATTCTATATTAAAATGTTAATGCTTTTCATAAAAAAGTCTTTTAATCCGTAAAGGCCCACTGTATCTTTAAAGACTAAAAAGAAAAAAATCCCACGGGCTCAATTTAAGTGAAAATAAAAAAGAAATTTATTTTTATGAAAAAATTTTAGATTTTTATGTTTAAATAGCCGTAAAATTATATTTTTGATTATATATATATATATATATCTGAGCAGAAATTGAGGTCCAGAAAAATATAAGGTGGTTCGAATATATGTCCAAACGCTATTAGTAATATCCTAAAAACAATTGGGTTCGTAGACCCGCCATAAAGCTGTATCCAATGGTTATATCTTCTAAGATACAATGGGCACTAACCAGCAAATAAAAAATTCATTTTTGTTTACCGCTTTATTTTTATTCATATGCTGCGCTTTAAAGAAGCTCATATAGATGGGTTCTCATAAGATGAGTTTTTTCTGTTCATTCTCCTTC
The DNA here is from genome assembly GCA_930367215.1 of Pollenia angustigena. Lineage (NCBI taxonomy): Eukaryota > Metazoa > Arthropoda > Insecta > Diptera > Polleniidae > Pollenia > Pollenia angustigena. The sequence goes on along the minus strand of OV884056.1, from coordinate 92,536,652 downwards.
ACTTTTTCTTATTTTTCTTATCGACCCCCTGGGTCTAACTTCCAATCCTATCTATTGTTTCGCAGATGACAGCAGCTTTTGTCATTAATTTTCCTTTAATCATAGACCAAGCCTTCCCGAGGTTAAAGCTATGAGGCGGAACAGGAACGACACACTCAATCATGACCTTACGACGATCTCCGGGTGAGGTCGTAAGGTTTCCAGCTCTATTGACTCATTTTAGCATCGTCGGAATGTATTTTGTGCATCATTGTTCTATCGATATTACAATGGTAAGTGTTCAGTTGAGATTGAACTCATACCTGGGTGTCCGCCGTAGTACTCGTCGTTCCAGCAGATCACATCCGTGATTTTTCGACTGTCCACTATATCGCACAACGCATTACATAAAATATTCGTTTTTCGGTCGAACTAGCCGTATGTGGAACAAACTTCCGGCTTCAAACTTAACGTCTTTCCTCCTCCTCATAACCTATTTTTTATACCAACACAATGCATTGCATTAATAGGAGCATCCCCTGAGTGTTGGCTCAAAGTAAAAAAAAACAATTTAACTCCTATTGGAGCATAGGGCGTCCACTACGGCTGACTTCCAACGAACACGGTTTTGTGCAAGATTTCGAAGTTGACTCCAGCTCAAATTTAGAGACCTCATTTCATCCTCTGTAGATCTTCTCCAGGTTATACGAGGTCGGCCGACTCCACGATTCACGTTATTGAAGGGGTTCCATTGTAAGGCATGCTTCGCTATGTTGTTATCATCCCTTCTCAACGTATGGCCAATCCAGTTCCACTTTCTACGTCTTATTTCAATGGCAATTTCAACTTGATTAGTTCTTCGTAGTAATTCGTCGTTTGAAATTGTTCTTGGCCAAAATATGCGAAGAATACGTCTCAGACAGCGGTTAACAAATATTTGTAGGCGGTTGGTTAGCTGAACTGTTACCTTCCATGTATTACATGCGTATAATAAAACTGATTTTACATTTGAATTAAAAATTCGTATTTTAGTGCGAAGGCTTATATTATTGTTTTGCCACAATGGAGCTAATAACCCGAAAGCTGCTCTTGCCTTTTTTATTCTGTTATCAACATCAAGATCACTTCCTCCATCGACAGATACGGTGCTACCCAGGTAGCAAAAGTAGTTAACTTGCTCATAACACAAGTCATTAGTAGGCATGTCTCTGCATGAGCTTAGCAGTTTTGTTTTAGGGATATTTATACGTTGACCCGCAGGTGTTGATGCTTGGGATATAGATTCCGCCATATAAAGTACGTTGTTGATGCTATTCGAAAGGAGGCAGATGTCATCAGCATATGCTTGGTGGCTCAAGTGACTCCAATTGAGCTTCCATCTTATGCCACTACAACGTCTATTATTTTGAAGTGCTGCGCTTAACACGTCACCCATAACGATTAGAAAAAGAATTGGTGATAAGATACAACCCTGCCTAACTCCACTTTGTACAGCAAAGGGGTCCGATAGACGGCCTTTGTGAAGAACGTAGCAATTAGCATTGCTGTAGCTAGCTTTTATCATTGCAATGATTTTGGGTGGAATTCCCCTGTTTCCCAGAGCAGACCAAATACGGTCACGGTTTACGCTATCGAAAGCTTTTTCGAAGTCTATGAATAATAGATGAATGTTAGACTTATATTCCGCAGATTGCTCAATAATAATTCTAAGCGTATTAATGTGGTCTGCACAGGAAAACCCGCTGCGGAAACCAGCTTGGAATTCACCAATAGTCGATTCAAGATGGTCTTTGATACGGAGTAATATAATTTTAGCTATGATCTTAGCAATAGCTGGGAGAACACATATACCTCTCCAGTTATGACATTCCTTTAAGTTGCCCTTCTTGGGAAGTTTGATGATTATACCTTCTTTCCATTCCGTAGGAAACTCCTCCTGTTCCCACGCGGTGGTTATAATAGGCAGAAATATTTGCGCAGTAAGAGTTGGGTCGACTTTTAACAGTTCAACTGGTATCCCATCTATACCAGCAGCTTTACCAGACGGTAGTTGGCGGATAGCAGTAACAATCTCGTTTATAGATGGAGGGTCGGTTTTAATACGGGCACTCGGAATAATGAATACGACACATTTGGTTGCGGGTTCTCAGAAAAGATGTTGTTGAGTACCGTGGAGAAATGCTCTATCCAGCGCCGTAGCTGTTCTTCGCCAGATATTAATAAAGACCCGTTGATATCTCTTACCGGATGTTCTGTGTGGTGGTCTTTATCTACAAGTTTTTTACTTATTTTGTAAAGGGTGCCGCAGTCGTTATTGTTAGCTGATTATTCGTAATTTAACCATGAATCGTCTTACAAACGAACAACGCTTGCAAATTATTGAATTTTATTATCTATTAAGAAAGTTCATCGCGCGCTTCTTCCATTTTATGGTCAGTTTAATCGACCCACTGAAGCAGCTATTCGGTATGTTAATAAGCAGAATTGGCGATTTTGGAGTGAAGACCAGCCAGAAGCATTGCAAGAGCTACCAATGCATCCAGAAAAAGTCACAGTTTGGTGAGGTTTTTGGCCTGGTGGCATCATTGGACCGTACTTCTTCAAAGATGATGCGAATTGTAACGTAACTGTGAATGGTGAGCGCTACCGTGAGATGATATCCAACTTGCCCAAAATGCAAGAGCTTGACTTGCATGACATGTGGTTTCAACAAGACGGTGCCACATGCCACACAGCACGCTTAACAATGGACTTATTGAGAGGCGAGTTCGGTCAACATTTTATTTCACATTCGGGACCGGTCAATTGGCCCGCCTAGATCGTGCGATTTAACAGCTTTATACTATTTTTGTGGGGCTATGTTAAAGCTCATGTCTATACACACATGCGCGCTTCAATTGACGCATTGGAAGAAAACATTGAAGCATTTATTCATGAGACACCGGCCGAAATGTTGGAAAGAGTATGCCAAAATTGGACTAAGCGGATGGAATATTTGAGGCGCGGTCACGGTCAACATTTGCATGAAATAATCTTCAAAGATTAAATTATATGGACCACTATTGTCTAAATAACTTTAAAAACAAAATTTTTTTCCACAAAATTGGTACGCAGTTGATTTTTTTACCATTTTACGCATCATATATTTTTTTTTTTTTTATCAAAAAAGATGTTCTTGGGCATTTAATGGTTAAATCAGAAAAACAAAACTAAAAAATTCAAACCTTATGTAGGGTGTTCCCTAGATCTTGACCAGCTATTCTACCATTTATTTTTTGTTTTATCCCTTTTTATAAATTTATATGTAAATATTTTACATAACAATATGAATTGGTCAATTATTTTTGCATCTTAGAAAGTTGAGTTTGTATCTGTTGGATGTTATGAATGACAGTAAGACGTACACGTTTAACTTGATTTGGTGTTGTAGGAAAAAATAGTTGCACTTATTTAAAATTTAAGTCACATGTCTCTCTTTTATCCTTTTTAAAACTTATTGTTTTATAGAAATTTGTATGAGTGTGTAAGTTGCTATACAGGAAGTTGTAATTGTATCTGCAACAGGTTTTTTTAAACAAATTTTACATATAAATGAGTGAAAATCCTTTGAAGTTTATTTTATGCAATACGTTCTTAGAAAAAAAGTTTTTATTTTAACTTTTCATAAATATTTTTAATGAAAAATGTCTTAAAGATTTTTTTGTAATTTAAAACTTTTTTTAGAATACAAATAAGTTGGAATCTTTGATACCCCCCACCGACAGATGTACATTAGCGTGGCCGTTAGTTGTATGGAGAACTTTTTTTTTTTTGATTTCTTATATTCTCCCCCCCCAAATCGGTTCAGTTTTATATAAAAAAAAATACAAAAAAATTTCGTAGCGATAAGTTGTGTTTTAGGGGGGGCGTCGGCCCCTCAAAGTTTGCCATCAAGCCATTTATTCAAATGTAATTTGTTTGCATATGACTATCTCTTAAAAACAACATTTTACAAGAACATGGTATATGGCAATATTTTAGCTCTTCTAGTCAACAACATTAGCCTCGAAGAAAGTTTTTTGCTAAAATTAATATTTAAGAAAATAATTAAGAAAATAACAACAAAATTCCAAACATTTTATATACGTTTTATATATATAAAAGAGGGATTTAATGTCAAGTGAACTAATTTTGAAATCGAAATCTTTCGATTTGGATGAAATTTTTTTTAACATATTTTTTTTATATTTAAAACTTTTTTTTTTTTTTTTTTTGCCAAGTTGTAAATTTAAAAAAAAAATTTTAAAAAATTCAAAAAAAAACAAAAAAAATTTTTTTTTAAAGATTGATCAAATAGCTATCTAAGCTGCTTGGGACAAATTTTGCTAACCCCAATTGGTAATAAGTTACATGGATGTGAAAGAACACCTATATGGCCAAAATTTCAAACTTTGACCCCCCCAAACTCAGAAACTTTTTGACCGATCTTGTTGAAAATTTGTGTCTAAACTACTATTCAATAGGACTAACGTTGGTGCAAATTTCATCCAAATCGAAAGACATCGATTTCAAAATTAGTTCACTTGACATTAAATCCCTCTTTTATATATATAAAACGTATATAAAATGTTTGGAATTTTGTTGTTATTTTCTTAATTATTTTCTTAAATATTAATTTTAGCAAAAAACTTTCTTCGAGGCTAATGTTGTTGACTAGAAGAGCTAAAATATTGCCATATATCATGTTCTTGTAAAATGTTGTTTTTAAGAGATAGTCATATGCAAACAAATTACATTTGAATAAATGGCTTGATGGCAAACTTTGAGGGGCGGATGCCCCCCCCTAAAACACAACTTATCGCTACGAAATTTTTTTGTATTTTTTTTTACATAAAACTGAACCGATTTGGGGGGGGAGAATATAAGAAATCAAAAAAAAAGACAATAACGGCCACCCTAATGTACATACATACCCCTTTTACACTTCAATGAAATCTAGTAGAATTAATTTTTAATCTTCCACAAAATCTAGTGCGTTAACATATGCGGTTTTCACTCTTGGTAGTAAAACACCCTTGTAGACCTTGTTAAACCTATTAATGTAGTTAACGTACTTACATTTACAACACCGCCAAAATGTATTTAACTTGCTACGATGTACATACTTACAAAATAAAAAATAACACAAAAAGGTATAGTAAACACATGTTTTAAATCTACCATAATAAAACAGTTGACGAAACTCTTTCTCTCTCTTTCAGCAGATTAATTTATTTACAATACAAACGAAATATATACTCACGCTTTGAAGTATAAAATCGTATTAAATAAAACAGAGTTGATTGAAGACCCATTTGTCTCAGTTATTGAATGAAGTTTAAATTAGCGAAATTTGGGTTTAATAACAAAAACAGCTGACTGAAAGTTTTTTAAGAAGGACTGACATACGTAAAATGATAAAGGCATTTTCTTCTTAATTTTTTTTATAAATTTTACTTGTCTGTTCCATTTTTTTCACAGTTTTCTCAACATTTTTTAATATTAATATTTTTAATCAGGGTTACCGTAGGAACACAATTGCAACGTATCACCGTAGAAGCGTACGACGTTGATACGTTGTCAAATTAAAACGTATATCATTTTATACAAAGGCACACAAAAGCTGACGTAGATGTAAAAGCGTATCTACTTCGTTCGTCGTCATATGTATTAGATCTAATTCTATTTCATACGCCGCGGCGCGCCGTATACGACCGTACTGTCATAGAAAAAAAAATCGAAATATAAAATGAAATTATTTTTGTGTTTTCAAAATAAATATTTTATAACAAAATAAGACAAAATAGAAAAAAAAACCATAATTTGAATAAACTCGGAATTTTTTTATGTTGCAGTGGTATCCCGGTTTAACGTATACTCAGTTTAACGAATTCGCGATTTAACGTACGGTCATATTTTTTCCATTGAGTACCTTATATTACGAACAAACAGCAAACATTTTTGCATCCATTCTCTTTTGTTTTTGTATAAATTTTTACCATATTTTAAGAGCGATTTTACTGAAAACAACGAGTTAAGAGAAGTATTTTCGTTTCTTACAACAGGGTTCCCAGTTTTATTTTAAGCCTTATCCCCAATTTTCGATTTTTCAACCCCAAAAATCCCCAAAATAGCTATTTTCTTATCCCCAAAAACCCCCACATTTTCTTAAAAATAAAATACATAACATTATGTCAATGGAAAAATATGCATACATATACACATGTATAGTATATAACAAGGGTAACGTTCGAACGCAAAAGAAAAATAATTATGCGTCAATATATATCATTTCAAAAACTAGGGAATCAAAATCCTCTGATTCATCAGCCACACTTATATTGCATTCTGTTACAAATATTGATTATGGTTGTATTCATTACAGAAAAAGGCTAGTTCAACAGTTGGTACAAAACCATATTTAAAACTATTTCAACAATTTCTTGAAAAAGTTTAAACCGCACAAAAGACTAAAATTTGAGCTCAAATCTTGACCAAATCTGTCTTTCCATTGCAAAAAAGGAACTTATAATAATATATTATTCCCAAAAATCCCCAGCGAAAAAAGTGCTTTTCCCCAAAAAAAATCCCCTGGGGATTTTTACGAAATGTTTATCCCCAATTACCAAAAAAAATCCCCAAAACTGGGAACACTGTCTTACAAAGAAAATACTTGCTCTCCACAATAAAAATTTGTACGGTACAAAGAATTTTTTTCTTTTGTTTACAAATTTCAAATTTAACGTAATATTTGTGGTTTTTGTAAAGTTGACATCCATCCAAATGCCCAAAAGATGTACTCATTTAATGGAAAATTATAAAAAGTATTTATTTTTTGTTTGTGTTATTATTGTTTTATTAATATTATTATTGTTTTATTAATAAAAATGTATTAAAAAAAATCCTCGGGATTTAACGAATTTTTCGATATAACTAAAGGGCAATATATAATTCGTTAAACCGGGATATTACTGTATTATCAAAAAGAAACAAAATATGTTTGCGACGGAATTGTGGGTAAGTGAAGCGTGTTTCTAACAATTTACGCCGTTACGCCCTACGACATACATATGGCTCAATTGTGTTTCTAGCATTAAGTTCATCAAATTTCATTAAATTATTTTTATGAAGAAAGGAATTTTACAAAATGAAATAAAATAAAATTTATTAATAATTGTTCATTATTGACTGAACTGGAAATCGAACCCAGGTTTTCACGGCAGGTTGCTCTAACATGTTTCGATTGGAACCACACAATCTCTTCAGAGGGGTTTGCCGTTTTACACTAACCGCCATTGACGACGTTCTGACAATCAATAGTCAATCATCATCCTTTACACAAAATGTTATTCCACTTGATGAATCGAAAATCATTTTGCAGTCTCGAATTTGATTGCAAATTTTTACTAATTTGAAGTCGCTGATTTCAATTCTAATCTCCATTTTTCTCTATCAGCTCTACTTTTCGATATATACAGTTATATCCAAAAATAAGGCACTTTCACTACATACATATGTATATTGGAATAACTTGAAAACCATATTCAGTTAAAAAAATCCTAAACTCGGCAACAATATTATCTTTAAGCCGTTTTTTTTTTTAATTTAATATCCCAGTGGTTTCAGTGATATCGTTGAATTTTTGAAAAAAAAAAGAAAAATTTTGAATAAAAAACTAAGTTTTTTTTCTTTAAAAGTTCATAAAAAAAATGCAACAAAAATCAAAGTTTTGTTTTAAAAACATTTAGCTTAACATATTTCAAATAAATTAAGATTTGATTCAATGTAATCGGTGCACAACTTTTAATTTTATTCACAATTTACTGAGAAAACTCAATAACAATTTCCATACAAATAGGAAAAAATTTTCATGACACACACATATTTAAAATGGAAATAGAAATTGGGCAAAAACAACAAGATTTTTGCTCGAAGTACTCAATTTCGTTGAAGTGTAAATGGGCTATTAGACTATTTCAGGAGAAAGCTCTATATGGGATTTATTAATTATTTTCTTATCTTTATAAAAGCGGTCGTAAGTATTACAGTTGCTTGCGTCTTATATATTATATTTGTTCCTTTTACTCCTCTGGGAAGCACATATGGCTAAGCCGCCCTATAATAAATTTTTGACCGGCAATCGAAAAGTTTAATGCTATTTATTTTTAATCATATAAAACTTTATTTCAAATCTTTTGAATTAAATATCCTGTTTCGTAACCGTTTGAGTTGTACTAAAATTATTTCCAGAAGGCTGCTTTATATGGGACCTATGGTATATTATGGACCAAATATCACATAATCGCACACAGAAAAAATTCTCCAAAAGTTTTCACCAATTAATTAAAAATGTAATCAAGTGAATTAAACTTTTAATCAAATTAATTAAACGTTTAATCAAGTGAATTATTATTAATTTCTCAATTAATATCCCAAATTTTTTAACGGAAATCAATTTTTATTTTTTTGTTATTTCTGGCCATATAAAGCTTAATCGGATAAAGTAAAACTAAAATATCTACATTTTCTACATTTATAGACATATTCAAATTATTTTCAGAGTGGGCTTTATATGGGACATATTGTAAATTATAGACCGAACTTCGCGAAATTATTTACCGTGATTTTTATTCTTATAAAACTACGACGGAAGAAATTTTATTACAATAGCATAATTCGATACAGTTTAAGGCGTTCTAAAGTGTTTCTGAGAGTGGGCATTATATGGGGCATATGGTAAATTAAGGACCGATCTTCACAAAAATTTGTATTGTTATTTTTAGTTATGTAAAACAAATTTGTGCAAAGTCTTATATCAATCCGTGCATTCCACCACCATTTCGGCTAGTTTTTGTAAAAGAATTATCAATTTTTTAGGGAGGTGGTTTCACATTTGTATACCTAGCTCTTATCCTAATGAAACGATTTTGCTGGTTTTAAATTCCTGTTTAAGATAACTACATATTTTTTACCCATATTCTTCTTTTCTTTTGAGTGTGTCGTACATGGCTAAATCGACTTAAAATTGCTTAAGCACCCAGAATATACATACACCTTTTGGAGTCTAAAATGGAAATTAAAAATGCTTCGCATGTAATGACAATCTTAGCATACCCTTATTCATCACTAGTGGTAGAGAATATAAACAAATGTTTATTAGGGTCGTGCAACTAATCGAATAATCAAAAATTTTGATTAATTAAAATTATGTTTGTTTAATTGTTAAAAGTTGTGAAACTTTACTAACTGAAGCAACATAGACTTAAAGGAAGTCATTCTAGTGATACAGCCTAGGGTGTTAAAAATAGGATGCTGAGCGGGAAAGCAACTCGCGTTTTTTGTTATTCCTGCTTTACGCAATTGCCTCATTTTGTACCACGGTACGTATTTTCATGTTTCAGCATTAATTACGTATGTACATACATACGTTCGTATAGTTAAGGCTATGTCACCCATTTATTCCGAACAACATTTTTCTCCGCAAAAATTTGTTTCCTTACAGAGAAAAACGGCGAACCAAGTACATATTAAATATTTCCGGAGGAGAATTTTATTCCAAACAAATAAGGCAGTTCGCATTTAGCCTGAATTTCACAGATTTTTAAAAAATTGAGTATTAAAAATAACTCATTTAACATAATGGCGTTGAAGGACATTTTGAAGTTTCGTTTTCCTATTCTAGGGCAGTGATAACCAAGCCCTGAACTAAAAAAAGCCCCGAACGCACGCACACAAATATATTATGTGCTTGTGTGCGGTCGCAGAGACTGATGATAGTCTGATGTTTTGAAACGAACAAAGTTGTAATATACATGTGAATTGCCGACCGTGTCTGTGTGAAAAATACGATTATTGACTGGCTCGCGAGTCTATGGAGTGGTTATCACTGTTCTAGGGTATACGGCGCTTTGGCAGTTTTTGTGTGGGATTCAATATTGTCATAAAAAACCATTTCTTGCAGGTTCTTGTGGGACTCGTGACCTTCTTCTTCTTTAAAAGAGACGAAAAAGCGTAGTATGAGTAGTTTGGACTTCCAGTTGAACGTGAATACAACAGCAGGGAATTGTTAAAACTACGCTTAATTAAACTTGGGAGTTTCTTGTGAATACGCCATAATAACTTTTTTTGCATAAAGTCATTCATAAGTTTAATAAATAAATAAATAAATTTAAATACAATACACAATTTTCTACACACTTATTAAAACAAAATGTGGAAAATGTCACATCACGAAGACTTAATCAATTATGATTTTTTAAGTGAAATTTATATTAGAACAAGTCAGAACTAAAACAATATTCATATAATTTGATAAATTTATATTAGCATTTTTTGGACAGAATCAAGTCAAATTCAACTAAAGGTGGTGTCGGAACTACAACAATCCAACAATAACAGAAATAACATAGGGTTTTTGCATTGCATTGTTAGTGCTTACGGCTCGAAATGTCAACCATTCTTAGTACAACACTTACAAATCAAAACAAATAGGTTCGAACTGTCAAAATCAAATGGCGTTTCGACACCACCTGTACTTGAATTCGCCTTTGGTTAAGAATTAGATTAATTTATTAGTTATCTTGTATTGATTAGTTGTTAAGTATTTGTTAGTTATTTTATTAGTTAAATTGTTATTGTATAAATTATGAACACTTCTAGTGTAAAAATCAATGTACAGATGTAATGTTAAAATTGTTGTGCATAATTGTACTTCAACCCCACTGTAAATACGCGAATGTTCGTTATTAAAGCTACGGTCACACTTATTTAATATTTGACTAAATTAGCGTAACCACTACTTTTGTTAATAGTAAGTGAAATTTAACATAATCCTATAATCCTAATACGACAAAATAAACTAATTATAATAGTATAATCTATAGATATAGCAAAATACTGTTTTTTGTAAGATGTGGTATTATAAGCATAATAAATATTTGAATTAAAGGAAATTATTATTCAGTTTGCTTGTTGGTCCCTTTTTTTTCGTCAAATATTTGATAAGTGTGACCGTAGCTTAAGTTATCTCAATTTATGGTAACGCCTAAAAGTATGCCTTAGTTTATGATGCCTAATAACTAAATTAATTCAGCCATATAGATGGTCGCACATAGGGGTTTTTTGCCAATCTAGCCGAACATTAAGCAAAAAATTAAATTTAAGAAATGGAAAAATTTAAGTACGCAGCTCGACAGACAAAAGTTCTGCATCGTATAGTGAATTTTCAAGTCTTTTGCTTGAGATTTGTGGTTTTGGGACACTGTTAAAACCAGAAAAGTTGATTAAACTGCATGCGTATTCATTGACTTTTTTCAGTTTTGGGAGGTTAACAATATATTTTTTTGTAGATAAACGAATAAAATTTACATTGATTTTTTTTCTCTGTGAAAGACTATATAAACAGCTAATTATGCAAATTTTTAGAAAAATTTTATTAGAAGTTTTTATGATAAAAAAATTAGTTCGAAATTAAAAAAAACGATTTTTTTGTTCACTTTTTTGTAAAAAAAAAATTTAAAAGGTTTTTGAAGGTGAAGCCCGCTGAGTTCTTAAAAATGTTATATATCACGATAGAATTTGAAATCTCTACTTTTAAATTAAAAAAAAAAACGTTGCGCGTTGTTGCGCCATTTTTTTTATGATTTTTTGAAAATTTCACCTTTTTTCTGTTTTTGCTCATCTTGCATAGGTACATATGATAGAAACCCTTTCGTCAGTCATAAAATGTTTTGGTTGGACGTAGATGTTTTTTATTTAAATTATTACATCTAAGACTAATATTACCTGTGTAAAAAAGGGATGTGCGAAACAGTAAGTAACGGGTTTTAACCACCTGTGCGGCCGCTAAATTACGTTATTTTATGGAGCAAAATAAATTTACCTGATTTGCATAACTTTTAAAATCATTAACAACAAAAATAATATATATATAATGTGGTTATAGCATAAAATTGTTATCAGAACCATTTTGAAGCTTTGAGAGTAAAATGGAAAAAGTGTATAATACATGGCGCAACTGTAATGAGTGAGGCATTGTTGCCTTACGGGCTATTATCAGAAGAAGCGTCTGAGGCACGAAATAAACATTTTCGGCTTTACAGGCAGAATTTTGCTAGAAAGTTTTCGAAGGTTCAGTGTAACAAAGATATTATAAATAGACTTTTGCTCAGTTCTGACCCACAGATTACTAGTATAAGACCAACTCCAAAAAAAGTCATTACCCTTTACGAAAGAAGCAATTTCTTTTATGCTTCCAACTGTACTTGGCTCTGAAGAGAATTCAGATTCAGAAGAGGATTTTGAAGAAGCAGACGAAGAAGAACCGTGGCAGTCATCATCATCTTAGTGCAAAAGAGAAGTTATTTTAAATAAAATTTGCTGTTACTATTATAAATAAGTTATAATTACGAATATATTAATTATTTTCAGATAAATTAAATACTATAAAATACATAAAATTTTAAAAATTAATATGTTTTGGAAATTAGCAAAAAAAAATTTTTTTACAGGGTCGTTCCGGGGGAGGGGGGGTTGGAGGTATACCTCCCCCCATAAAAATTCAAAAATTTAATTTTTATAGTATTAAGGCGTTAGTAATCTATTTCTTTTAATATTTACATTTTTTTTTAAATATTATTTTATGTAACCGCCCTCAAAAGGGGTCGGGGGCGAAAAGTGTAATTTTACGATCTCATGGGTCTAATTTTAGGTTTTTTAACTTTTGCCGACGTTAAAAGTTGCATTTGCCAAACAAAAGTATGGGAAAACTTAAAAAAAAAAAATTTTTCAGAGGTTGGATTAGTTCTTTCCTCCTTGGTCCGATTTTATTTATTTTTGAGGTTTACCTGCCTATGACAATATCACATATTTCTGCCAAGTTTCATCGATCTAGGAGCACTCAATAACTTTTAAGCAGCAATATAAGCTAAAACAAAAAGTAATGTCCGGCTAGATTGGCAAAAAACCCCTATGTGAGTCGGTCTAATTCATAAAATATTCTTATTTCAATGTCTACAATAGTTATCAAACACTTTTTTTTTATAAACCATTAATAAAAAGTCTAATTTATAAACGTTTAATAAAAGTGAATTAACCATTAAACGCTTATATTACTTTTGTATTTTTATGTTGGCAGCAACATGTTATTTTAATTGTAATTTTTGTAATAGTGATGCATACAACTAGGGATGAAACGATACAAGTAAATACAAGTATCATACAACGAACGAATTTTAAGTGAATTTCTGTTTTGTTTTCAAATTAAAATGAATTTTTTTTTTTTTTTTTAACGTTATATCTTAAATAATTTTATGTTTTTATTTTTTTGTTAATAAAATACATACTTTTAAAATAGAAGCGAAATATGTTAATCATTTATTAGCAATACCAAATTTTTACTGCTTAAACTCTGTAGGTTCAAAAGAGTTTATACAGCTTTATGTTTAATGTATTATTTAACCAGTTTTTATTATACACTAGCATATACCCGCTACTTCGTTAGCATCTCCTTTTTCTTCGTGGACATATTTTTACGCCAAAGTTTATTTTTCTAGTTTAAAACTTGTTTAAATTTTAGCATTTTAGTAGAACTAAAAAAATAAAGATAACTATCAAATTTCCCATATTTCCTTTTTTGGGTAGTATATTTTTCCACCATTAAAGTATCAAAAATTTCAGTATTGTAGTGGCAGCCCATAACTTAGTACGAATATGTCAATGCATGGAGGAAAATGTTTTGTAAAAAAAAGTACCAAAAATAGTTACGATTTTCACCACTTAAATGTTCGAATTTCGAAAAAGTACCAAATTCGTATACGTATTTTTTTGATAAGTTTCGAATGTGGTATAAACTTTGTTTCTATGTTTATTGGTTCAAAAGATAGATGGGGTGGCAAAAATGTACAAAAATTCAGATTTTACGCGTTTACTCCCTAATAGGGCCGAATATCAAAAGAGTAACAGACACCTGTCCGCTTATTTTTTCAAGAACAACGATAAGTATTACATTTAATTTGCATCTCTTTTAGTTTTGGAGATATAAGGTTACCGAATTTTCCCGTTTTTACCTTTTTTATCTCCCTAAACATTCGAATTTCGAGAAATTTATAAAATTATAAATTTTATTTCGTCGGGTGGTTTCTGTTAGTCACATTTTAACAAAAATTTGGTTTAAAATCAATTCTATGTAATAATATGGCGCCCTCTCTTTTAACACCTTTTTTGATATCTCGAATATATGAGGAGCTATCAAGTTCCAGCATTGAATGCTATCCTTAATTTTACAGTTCTCTAAACATTGTTTTCCTTCATTCGTCACTTTTTTGTGCTATGAAGCATATTTTCGATGCAAAATTTAAAATATTGTTGCTTGTAATTGCTGTGCTACATGCTCCATTCAAAGCATGTAGAATAAAACATTTTTGTTCCGTGCGGCAAACCAACAGACTATACACAATGTGGTTTCTACTTTGTATTTGCTTTAACAAATACTTTAACTATTTGAAAGACATTTTAAAATATAAGTGTAATGAATGGTTAAAAAAAGATTTGCATTATTTGAAATAAATCTTAATAGCTTGTTATATTTTATGCAAAAAGTTATAACGACTTTAAGTTTCAACAGAAAACATATCTCGCGACCCACGTTATTTTTAACAAAAAAATCTATCGAGCAATTTATATTTAAAATTAATTCAAACATTAGTTATCGTTTTTCTAGAAAAAAATTTTTATGCGTATTCAACTTTTTTATTAAAATAAATAAGAAGACAAAAATGTTTAATTTTTCGTGCAATTATTAAAATTTTATTTTAACAAACATTGAAATATCACTTTATTAAACGCTTAAAGTGGGGTAAAGGCTACTATAAATATTTCAAATTTATGAAATGTTAATTAAACGTTTAATAGGCTATTAAACATTTATAAATACAGTAGAGTCCCGATAATTCGTAATCACAAGGGACCGGCAATTTCTTACGAATTATAGAGGTTTTCGATTTAGCGGGATTTCGATTTAACGGGGTTAAAATAAAATAAATACGATTAAACGGGGTTTTTCGATTTATTTAATAAACAGGCAAAAAAAAACATAAAAAACAATTGTTAAAAATAAAATATATAAAAATAATACATAAAAATTATTCATGTAACAAACTGATCTTAAGAAAATAAATCCACACACAAGCAAAAACCCACGCAAAAATAAAATAGTGGTTAACAAAAAATCATTTTTTCCATGTTTTTATTGTTTTTATTACGAATTATAAGTGGTAGTTAGCAAACAATTACGATTTATAAGAGGTAAAGAAGAATTTATATGAAACAAAATTACGAATTAGCGAGGGGACCAAAATGTATGGAAATTTTACGAATTATCGAGATTTTTTCAAGGGACCGACAGTTTATTACGAATTATCGGGAAATTACGATTTATCGGGGACCGAATTATCGGGATTTTACTGTACTCTTTTTTCGACTTTTGCTTATTAATGACTTATAAAGCTGCAATGATGCGTTTATGAATTGGGCTGAGTAACTTTAGATAAGTAAGTAGCCGTTATGCGGCGAACTTTCTAGAGCCATCTAGACGTCTGGGCAAGAGTATAAATACTTGCGGCGTCTAGCATAATGAGATCATTCTAAGTTCTGACTTTCTCAATAACGTATCACGCTGAGAAAATTATAGTTGGTTGTGAATAAAAGCTATAATTTACGGCTGTTAAAGTGACTAAGTAAAATAAATAAATAAAGTTGTGTAAATTATAAACAGTGTTTAAAGTGTTGTGATTATTTCGTTTTATTTAAAGTGCAATAAAGAACTCGAAACGGTTTATTATAAAGGAAATTAACTAAAACGTTATTGAAAGGCAGTAACGTCACAATTGCTGTCAGAAGTGAAATTGCATAAATTAAATAAATAAAAATAAAAAAAAAATAAATAAAAATAAAAAAATAGAATGCAATGAAATTTGAAGAACTTAAAGTGGAACAGCTCAAGAAAGAATTGGGCAAGTTGGATCCAGGGCTGTCAGATATGGCGATTTTGAAACGTGTTTGGCGATGGGATTTCCCATTTGGCGACTGGCGACTTTTGTGGCGATTTCTGATATAACTGGCGATTAACTTGGCTATTTTTACCATTTATATTATTTCGGCGATTTTGTTTAGCAGCTGGTTATTTTTTGTTTTCATTACTAATATAAAAAAAACTTGCAACTTTTTTCCACATGATTTTTGTTTCGTTATCAGTTTAAGTGAATTTTACATTCAGTCACTATTAAATTCTAATAGTATGTATGCAGGTCAAAAATCCAGTAATGAAATCAGTGAGACTGAAGTGTACGATCTTATAGACTTGTGTACTTAACTGAAGCTTATTTAGCTGAATACCATTTTATGGTATATAAAAAAAAAATTACAGAAACAAAACAAAATTTACTTTCGGCGAATTTTTTGTATTTTTTTCAGTTTTTGCGATTTTTGACACACATATTATACTAGCGTTTTTTGTATGCAAAATTTAATTAAAAAAAAAAAAAAAATACAAAAACTGAACCAAATTGACGTTTGGCGATTTTTGGCGATTTCTGACATTCGGTTTGGCGATAGAGCTCAAAAAAATCTGACTACCCTGGTTGGATCTGCCAGCTGCAGGTAATAAAGCAGAGCTGCAGAAGAGACTATTAGATGAATTCGAGCGACGCAATATGGACATTGCGAGTTACGAACAGGGCTGTCATGCGAGTTACGAACAGGCTGCGATGGGATTTTCCATTTGGCGACTGGCGACTTTTGTGGCGATTTTTGATATAACAGGCGATTTACTTGGCTATTTTTACCATTCATATTATTTCAGCGATTTTGAAATAAAAAATTTGCACTTTTATTTGCATAAGCGGAGTTAGGCCTCTCCAGCTAAATATATATTAATATCCCAGTAAAAACTTCACCTACAAAATAATGTGTTGAGTAATCAGAAAAACATGAGAGCACTACTTACAATTCTACTGAAAGAACCAATGAATTTTACAAGGGATGTCCCAAAATGAACGCATTAAAAAGTAAGTCATTATTTTCTTTACCTACATACATCCAGAAAAAAGTAGTTATTGAAGTTGTTATAGTTGTAGTTATAGAACAAAGCTACTAAATACCCAGTAAAAACTTCGCCTACAAAATAATGTGTTGAGTAATCAGAAAAACATGAAGGCACTACTTACAATTCTACTGAAAGAACCAATGAATTTTACAAGGCATGTCCCAAAATGAACGCATTTAAAAGTAAGTCATTATTTTTTTACTTCAATACATCCAGAAAAAAGTAGTTATAGAAGTTGTTATACATGTAGTTATAGAAGAAAGCTACTAAATAATGAGTTAAAGAAGCTATTCGTTTTGAAAAAGTAAGCGAAGTTTTTACTGGGTAATGAGTTAAAGAAGCTATTCATATTGAAAAAGTAGGCGAAGTTTTTACTGGGATACTTTAGATTTTTGAACAGTTTGTCCTTTTTTTGTTATCATTACTAGTTTAAAAAAATCTGGCTAATTTTTTCACATGATTTTTGTTTTATTATCATTTTAAGTGAATTATTCAGTCACTTTTTAATTCCAAGGTTTAAAAAACTGCAGTCGAGACCAAAACCCGTCGAGCAAAAAACGAAAATTTGTCAACAATTTTTCGCTTTTATTTGGTTTGGCAGCGACTATTTACATTTAATAAATTACAAGTAAAAGCAAAAGTTTTTTTGTTTCCAATGACAAATGAAAAAGTGGAAGAGATGGCAGCTTTTCAACTTCGACTGCAGTTTTTTAAACACTGCTTAAATCTAATAGTACGTATGCAGGTCAAAACAATAGTAATGAAATCGATAAGCCTGAAGTGATCTTATAGACTTGTGTGCTTAATTTTAGTTTTTTTAACTGAATAAATGATCTCCATTTTATGTTATTTAAAAAAAAAATTACAGTTACTAAACAAAATTTACTTTCGAAGATTTCGAAAACTGAACAAAATTGACGTTTGGCGATTCTGACATCCGGTTTGGCGATGGAGTTCAAAAAAATCTAACAATCCTGGTTACGAATTCGAGGACAAAGAAGAAATAGAGGTATGTACTCGTGCAGTAGCTAGCAACATGGATTTTAACACAATGTTTGCCGCTATGATGGCAAAAATTTATGAAAATTCTAGAAAAATGGTCGATAATTCTAGAAGCATGTTAATGATGATAAAAGAAAATTCAGATGAAACTTCAAGAAAAATGGAAGAGAAGACGAGCACCATCCTAGCTGAAATTCAAGAGCATTCTAGAATAAAGAACGAGAAACTTCAGGAGATGTCCAGTGAAATTAACGAAAGAGTAAACGAAATGGAAATAGAATTTAACCAGAAGCTGTCTGATGTAAAAAGTCAAGTTACGGTTTTTGATGAAAAACGAACAAGATCTGCTTTGCCGCCAAGAAACAGCCATCAGACCAGTCATCAGTCATCACAGGAGTCGCCGTTAAGTATGGAGGGAGTGCTACCTTTTGCATCTAAGGACTCGATATAAAATGTAGTAGTTCCAAAGAGCAATATAAGTATTACGACATTTGGCTACATCGATATAAGGCCTGACTTGGTACCGGGAGCTGTCGAACCACTAAGCGGAGTGAGCTTGCGAACAGCTACAGGTGAGGTGCTACCGTCTATGGCAAAACACGTGTGGTGTTGAGAATTGTCAATTTTCATGAGTTTATTGTCGCCGACATTGTAGACGAAGTACTGATCGGTGCAGATTTTATGATTAGTCATAACATAAGTCTGAATATGGGAAAACAAATCATGTATTTGTTTGATTATGAAATACCCCTGAATTTTGGGTATGAAAGTGAGGCTCGTGTGGGACAGCTTCTCGCTTGTACTCGTCTGAAATCGTCACCTTCCAGAAAAGTTGAAGAACGTAAAAGAGCGGTTGCTAATGTAAGACAGATAGAAGGGAATGCATCAGAGTAGGTCGCTCGTGGAAGGTAGAGCACAGTAAGGACTCGATAACGGCGAAAAGATCAACCATTTTCATTCGATTTTATCTTCCTTGTATCTTCTTTTATAACGACCTCCATCACTCTTTCAAGACGGGATAGATCGTTTAGAATTTCACCAGAGTCCAAAAAATATGAATAAATGGTGGCCGATTATTTATTCGATTAGTTACAAACTGGATTACCATTTCACCAATTTTTATTATTATTTTTTGTTTTTGTGATTAGAAAAATTCAAAAGTATTATCAAGGCGAATTCATACAAGGTGGTCTTATTTTGAAAACGTTTTACAACACTGTAAAATATTTTAACGTTGTGTCAAAAATTCAAACAAATATTTGATTTTGTTTTTATATTAAATTGTGTTTTTTTTGAAATGTTATAACTTAAAAAAGTTTTAAATTTCACAATTTTAATCGAAATTTATAGAATTTAGTCAAGATTCCCCAGAACCAACAGGACGGTATATCATTTTGACACAAGGTTAGTAATCAGCTGTTGCTTACGTAGCAAGATAAGTTCACCTGGTGTAAATTCGCCTTGTGTATTATCATAACATAATTTTGTTGAAATTGTTATAAAGTTAAAATAATATTATAACCATAGTATAATAAGTACCAGGGGCCTAATTCTGGCAGTCGTAATCGAGTACTTTCTCGATTCGAAAGCATTTTCATTTCAGTCGAATCTGAACGAAGCGCAATTATTTTTTCAGTATTGTGAAACTCAAATTTATGTTTTACAACACTGAAAAAATAAATCGTCATTTTTGCTGACTTTTTCTAAAAAAGGGGCGATATTATTTAGTCTTTGAAATAAGACAATTTTAAATCTTTTATATGTTCGGTTACTAGGCATTACAAATAAAAAGATATCTTAACTGAACAACCTAAACAAAAGCGGCAAGCGTTTTTTTAAACATGAACATTTTATTTAAATACAATTTGAATAAAACAAACCGACATAGCGATCTGTCAAATAAGATTTATCAGCCGGGTGGTTTCTAAAACGCTTCCGCTCTTAATAAGATAGCTCATTTAGAAACAAGGCAGCTTTAATTTTCATATTTATCCCTATTGTGAAAATTGTCATTGTTTGTCCCTAAAAAATATATTGGCAAAAGCAAAATTTCGAGGAAAAAATGTTTACTTTTAATTCCCGTGATTATTTAATACAATTGTTTGTGTTCAAAACATTAAATCATTACCCCATAGAAAAAAGTTTGAGTCAAGATGATTTATATAAAACAATTTATAGTGCTATATGGGCAAATCCCAGAAACAGTCCACCAACCAAAAATTTTTCAAATTAATTTTTTTTTTAACGGAATATAAGACTAGATGTTTAATTTCATTTTTATATTAAAAAATATGTATTTCAATGATCATCAATGCAATAATTTTTACCAAATCCTACCCCACTGCTGATTTTTTAATAAAATTCGTGAATTTCGCATTATTTTAGGTGATTTTTGTGCTTAAAATAGCACTTAGAGCAAACTTATCAAAATATAAATTTCGTTAAAATAAAAGTTGATATTCATTAGTTAACAAATTAGTTTAAGAAATGCAATTCATAAAAATATAATTTGTTTTGTTAAAATAAATAAAATATAATAATACAATACTACTGGAAAAACTGTAGCGTGCGTTACGTAGCGTGCGTCACAAAGGGTTCACGGCTTTTGTCAAAAAATCACAACATTTTTTGGCTGCAAATAAGTGCGTTTAGAATTCTCTTATACTCATCTTTCATTTAGGAATCAGATTTTGTATACCTTATCATGCAAAATTCGCTAAAAATTAGGAAAACGCACTTCAACCTTTGAAGTTACTTCCACTTTTTGTAGCGTGCGTCACAAAACTTTGTGATCAATTATTTCGCAACAATTACTTGCTAAGAAATTATGATATATGCCATTTGTAAGTACATATTAATGTCAGTAAATACTATATATAAGTTGAAGCTATCTTTTTTGAAAGACCAAAAAATGTGTATATGTATTTCAATCAGAAAACGTGTGCGAATGTAGCGTTCGTCACTCTGGATTTGCCCATATTCGACTATGCTAAATCTTACACACCCTTCACCATAGCATTAAAAATCGCACCAAAAGCTTAATTTCGAGAGGATACTTGCTCGTATGACTTGCCTTTTTTTTATAAAAATATTTATTTTATTTTTTGTTCAATATGATATTTTTCACGCCTTTGTGTGACTTCTTCCGGGAAAAATAACAACTTAAAATTGTTATCGTATTAAAGAAAATAAATAATTATATAAAAAACTAGCTAGCCGCTCCGGCTTCGCTCGGTAGCTGATAACTAATGATCGATGGAGCCGTTTTCTGATTTTAGGTAAAGTGGGCGTAAAAGTGGGCGAGGCAATGGTTTCTTTCCGTTAAAACCTAAGTTGGACCATGGCGATTATTTTAAAGAAAAAATCGTCCAAATCGGTCAAGCCGTTCTCAAGTTATGCGATCAGCAACAGACAACATTTAATTTTTATTATATAGATAATAGACCTGAAGCTTAATAAAATAAATATGTATAAATTTAAAAAAATTAAGGTCGAACAATAGACAATGTATATGTATGTATGTATGTATGTATAAAATACCCAATCAGCTAGCATTTGGGTGATTATTTTTTGAAAAAATCGCCGAAATGAATCTCTTCAGATCAGTTTTGGTGATTATGACTTGAGTGGTAGAAAATGGATTCATATACATATGTATGATTAATTTTTATGTTAAAATAATGATTTTAAAATATTTTGAATTTTTGTTTTTGCCAAACCAAAAAAATAAAAAAAAGCTTGGATAAAAAAGAAGCCCAAAAATTATTGACAATTTATGAGCATAAATGTTAGTGCAAATTGTTTCTTTTCTTCTTTTTATGGTTTAAAATAAAGCTGGTTTGTAGAATCAAAAGCCATAATGTTGCTGATTTTATCGGAGAAAAATTAAAAAACGTGGCAATGAAAAAATGATATAAAATATAATCAAAAACTATATAATTTACGATTGAAAAATGAGACGAAAACGATTCAACAATGATTATAAAAACTAACATTAAAAGAATAAAAAATTGTATCACATATGATTCTTTCAGGTGATTCCAGTGTTACCACCAGCAAGATTCAAAATTACACTTGAGATGTAGCAAAATTACCCGATTTAAATAAAATTACACCTGATATAAAATTGAAGTTTTATTTAATAAAAAAACATTTACAAAGAAGCAAAAACACAAATAACTCATTAAAAGAAGATCAATATTAGTCAAACTGTTAATTTTATTTAAATTAACAAAAATTACATGAAAGGCTTAAAAAAATTAATAAAACATAAAATAAAACTGCTAAAATAATGAGTTCAACTTCCACATTTGGTTGCATATATCTAGGGAATAGGTTACGAAAGGTTAGCTGTCAAACGGACTGTCATACTGTTTTCACTTTTTGATCGGGCACACAATCATGAATTGATTCATGCTTGAACAACGCCACCAAATTATCCAAATATACTTTGAAAATCAGCCATCGATTTTCGCAAGTTAAAGCTGACTTCATGATTTAAATGACGCAACTTTTTCTCACAAATGAAGGCGAAGTGTTGATTTAGAGAAAATAAACTGTCAATTAGACTTCAAGGCCGTGAGATGTGACACTTTTTGATTGTTTTCCGTAGTGACTTGGTTAATGCTGATTAACCAGCAACAATCGGTGTCTTGGAGGTCATCATTGTTCATTTTATTCGAAAAGAGAAACGAAATTGGACGTCTGCAATGCGTTTCGTCAAGGACAGGCGCCTATTTGTTTTAAATCAGTTTCAAATGGTAACGCCGTGTATCAATCTGCGATTCAAATTAACTTTTTTGTTGTGTTGTCTACCATTTTAAGTTTATGGCCTTAAAAAATACCCTTTATATCTTATTTAGTAAACAAAATGCCTGCAGAGTTTTATACAACTGTCCCTTTCGTCATTCAGTTTTACAACTGTAAAGGGCGTTAATTCTTCAAACTAAAGCATTAAAAAGTAGCAAGATAGAAATAAAATTTGTTATGTATATGTTGCAATATTGGAAACATATCTTCCCCCAGGCAAGTTTTTAGTTTGAATAACTTTTTTTAACAAACTTCAGGTTCTAAATCACTATGATAGGCATCTTTATCCAAATTTAAAGGTCCATCTTGCGACATTCATTACCAAACATTTTAAAATATATGTATGTTTAATTATTGAAGTCGTTTCTTAAAAAGAAACCGAGACTTTGGTTCAGTAGGCTGTGCATTTTTTAGCAACAATATTTAAAAAGAAATAAATGTCATCACTGAAATCTAAAGAAAGAATTTCAAATTACACCTGAATTACACCTAAGAGAAATTACCCACGCTCTACCCACGGCCGTAAAAATTATACCAAATTCGGGTAATTACCCACAAAGTGGCAACACTGGGTGATTCATCTGTAGGGTACCATTTTCTCACAACGAGAGAATCATTTATGATTGAAAAATGAGCTCATATTCGGGTATTTTGCTTGTGAAGCTGATTCCTTAGTCTGTGCTCAAACGGCTCATGTCTTATTGACATGATTGCTACTTTATAGGCGAGAGGGACGAGGGAAAAAGAATCGAGCACACAGATGCATGTACTGTCTTTACGTACTCATTCGTTGTTTAATTTTGTTATTGTTTTCAATATCAAAATAAAAAACATGTCGTCAACATGACATGAATCTTGCGAACGCCAATTCATGTTCAAGAAGAAAAAGGAAGAATCTTGTCGATACGACATGAGCCGTATGAACTCAGTCAGACTTAATGATTAGATTATGATACAAAATACTAGCTGGGCATGAACATTAACTATGCTTTTGTTTGATTACACTGTGTGTAATTTTTTAAATCATGGCAAAATAACCATATACAAACACCACTACGTGATAAAAGACCAAATAAAAAGACCCGTGTCTCCCAGTTTTGCCCAAAGTCATGCACTTTTTTTTATTACCTTCTGAGACAAAGTTGTAGCTCTTGTCATAAAGATGAAAAATTGTGAACATATAAAATCAGAAAAACTTCATCTTCAAGATCAAAATCGCAAAAAACTTTAAAAAATTCGAATTTTTTTACCTTTTTCCCCCTGTTCAGGGCTATAGGTAGCAAACCGTTCAAGAAAACAATCAACCACAAAAATGTACCTTAGATCTCAATAAACAACTTTCTAGTGCATATAAACTTCCTAGAAATTATTCTATACACCGTTTAGGTAGCGGTTAGGTAGCCGCATAAGTGAAAAATTTCCCGAAAATTTTTTAATTTCACTTGTTTTTTCTCGAACCAAATTTTAGGGAAATTTTTCACTTATACAGCTACCTAAACGGTGTTAAGAATCGTTCCTAGGAAGTTCATATGCTCTAGAAAGTTGTTTATTGAGATCTAAGGTACATTTTTGTGGCTGATTGTATCCTTAAATTTTGAACAGTTTGCTACCTATGGAGCTGAACAGGGGGAAAAAGGTAAAAAAAATCGCATTTTCGGGAAATTTTTCACTTTTGCGGCTACCTATAGGGTGCTTAGAATCATTCGTAGGAAGTTTATATGTTCTTAGGTACATTTTTATGGCTGTTTGTTTCCTTGAATTTGGAACGGTTTGCTACCTATGGACCAGAACATGGAAAAAAACGTAAAAAAAATTGAGTTTTTTAAAGTTTTTTGCGATTTTCATCTTGAAGATGAAGTTTTTTTGATTTTATATGTTCACAATTTTTGTTCTTTATGGCAAGATCTATCTACTTTGTTTCGGATGGTGAATCAAAATTCCGAACGGGTTGCAAGATATGAGCCTGAGAAAATGATCACTTTTTTGAAAATATGACAACGAGGCCACAAATCTTTGGGGGGGCCCATAAAAAAAGTGCATGACTTTGGGCAAAACTGGGAGACACGGGTCTTTTTTTTTTTGGTATTTTATCACGTAGTGGTGTCCGTATATGGTTATTTTTTTCGTGTTGCACTGTGTTATGTTTTAAAAAAAAATCTAACAAAATTTGTTTAAAATTAATTTTAATTATTTTAAACTAAAAAGACGATCTTATTATTTTTTTCACGAATTTGACGACTTTTACACAAATTTATCTGGCAGCATTGAATAAAACCAAAACAAGGAAATGCTAAAAAAAATTAAAATAACAAAATGTAACAATTGTTATTAATACGATCTCCGTTTGACGTGCTAAATTCCCAGTTATATTTGATAAATACACTGAAATTTATTGTTGAGGGAAAGCTAGCTTCTATGCGCATTTCGCCGGTTGCTTAGACCAGCTCATCAGGAAACATTTTCCAAAGATTTTAGAAAAGCCAAAAATATTAAACAAATAAAACCCTAAAGCGAATAAGAGTTATAAACACTCTAAGTCTTACTTGTAACAATATGGAAGCTTAAACAAAACACCAATAATAAACAGTGAGTTTGTCTTTTCTTACATCCCCCTTCAATTGGTTGGATTCTTTCCGACTCGAATTGTAGTTGTAAGTGGGTTAAAAGAAAAAACAAACCGCTTCATTCTATTGTCTTCGTAAGAAAACAACGAAAAAAACCAATTTGCCAATTCAGTTTTATGCACGGGCACATGCAATTATATTATCAAAGTTATTTTCGGGAATACAAAGTTTATTATTAATACGATCTCCGAATGACGTGCTAAGTTCCCAGTTTAACTGGGAAATTTTAACTGCCGTGTTCATAAAAAATAAAATAAGTTTGAAATGTGTTTTAAGGCAAAATCCAGAAACGGGCTACAGGTATAACAATTTAAATCAAATTTCAAATATAAGTAAATTGTAACGGTAATTTTCTACAAATATCAACAGCTGTCATTAGTCAATTGTTTGCTAATGCACCAGGGCTGTCAAGCTGCCGACTTCTCGCGAAATGTTGCGATTTTAAAACTATTTTATTTTTGATGAGCCTTGGGGTCATTTTGACGTTTTTATTTGGACTTTTTAAAAAAATTTCAAAATTTGCTTTTGTTTTAAATGTTAGTTAAACGAGACACTTTTGAGCTCGCGTTCTAAAAACAGGCAGTTAAACTTTATTTAAAAAATTTGGAGAAATAGTTTGATTAAATAAACTTAGTTTTTTTTTTTAATTGAGACTAAAAGTCGTTGCCCACGAAAATACATTTCGTATGAAAATGGAAAATTCTTTTCTTAAGAAACGTCTTAATTGTTTTGTATGAAAAACAAATAATAATATGTTTATTGTAAAAATGTTATCCAAATTATAACGACATAAAAGTGCGAAAAATTTCACACTGTAATGTTAAAATTGAATTCATATAGCAAAAAAAGGAATAGTTTTAATTTCAAGATAAAAATTCTATGGTACAAGTGTTTGGTCATTTTGTGTTAAACCAACGAAATATTTGAAAATAACTTTTGTTCTAAACTGCTGGAAGAATAATAATTTTAAAATTGCAATTTTTCTTAACCTATAAGAAATTATCTGGCCTAAAAAATCTCTTAAATCAGAGCAAATCATAGAAATAAAATTGTTGATAAAATATAACCATTTGTTGAAATTTTTTTAAAAATTAGTCACTTAAATTAATTTTGTTAATTAACTGCATGTTTTTCAAACTAAAATAATAATTATCGTTTAGAAATTTATATTGAAAACAAAAACAAATACATATGAGATTTTTTATTGTTGTTTCAATAGAAACTCGCAAGCGAATATTGAAAATTTTAAAATGTTGAGTTAACACCTTCTTTCTGATCAAGAGCGATATAATCTTAAAGTCTACTTAAACTATTTTATGGTAAAATTTTTACATATTTGTGCTCACTTTGTCATGGCGAATTTAACATTTTCACCGAATTTAAGCGTTTCGGAACAATTTAATTTTTAGGCTTTTTAAGAAATTCATTCTTTTTTATAATTTCAAATATATATATTTGTTATATTCAACAAGTATAAACGGCTTTGGCGATTTTTGATATTGAATTAAGCGAAAAGGGTCAAAAAAACCTGATAACTCTGAATGCCACGCATATGGTGTTATCATTTTACTGTGAGTGTTTTAATAATTAACAGCTGTTCATTTCAACTGAATTTCATACGGCATTTGTGGTTTCTTATAAGAAAAATAGAGAAAAGCTACATAATTTGATTGAATAAAATATTTTGCATAAATATTCAATTGCTTTACAACCTGATTAAACCATGAGCGAACGTTTTAAGGACCTACCACGCTTCAGTGGATCTTTGAGAGCCAACACCGATCTGGAAGCCAAATTTCCAGTGATAAATGACAAAGAAGAATTTGATGTATTAAGACAGGAAAGAAATACATTTCTTAAAATGTGAGTTAAAAAGGGGAATTACACAAATCTACTTTATTTAAAAAATCTAAAATTTTATAGAAAAACAGAAGAACAGCAGACCATTGTTGAAGTGCTGCAACATATGCCGGAAGATAGAAGGGATCATATAAAGATTCACTTGCAGAAATTAAGAAATCTTGTGCAAGAATGCATGGGCTACGACGAACAGCCACAGGTGGTTGAGCATGCTGCGATTTTTCTCTTCTGGTTGATGTTGGAACAAAAAGTTATTATGGTCGCCACCACCATAAGAGTTCGAACCATTTTTGGTACTATATTTGGTAATAAATTAGCTAAAATTCATCAAACAGTATGGTCAATAAGAGAACTTTTAGAAGACTACGAAGTGGATGAGCTTAAAGAATGGAACAAGGGCTTAGGAAAAACGTCGAAAAATCAAAAATTATGGGGCGAACATATAAAAGTAAAATTTAAACAGGCTTCCACAGAAGAAATTGGCAATCTATTAGATTTAGCACCATCCACTTTAAGTAAAAATGCCGCGTCTTTAGGTTTCTCTATGCAATGGAACCAGGATGCTGCATCCTCAACAAATAAATCGAAATATCACAAAGTGGTGAACACATTCTTGGAAATGTCGCAAAAGGACGAGCATGTCCATTTAATAAATAGCTTAGCCGATTTGCTCAACTCCAAAAAGTCTAATAATGAATTGCAAAATGATCTTATTGAACTTTTGGGCTTTGATTATTTTGATTTGGTGCAAGAGGTTCTAACTGAACGGTCAAAAATTGCTAACCAGTTGCAGGAGCTCGAGCAAAAAGAAAAACGCTCTAAGCGCAGCAAACAACTACAACAAAAACATTTGAAAAATGGAACAGTGGGAGGTGCAGAATTAAGACCCACTGTGGCCTCCCAGGTTGTGGTGCAGTCAGCTTTAGAAAAAGAATTAAGTAAACAACAGCGTAAAGAAGAGAAAAAAATTCAACGTTTGATACAGTCTGTAGGACGCAATGAAAAAGACGAGGATGAGGTAGGCCAAGTTATAAATCCCATGCAATTGCGTTTGCAGCAACAGCGTAAACTTCTGGAACATGCCCAACATCAGCCTTTGTTAAAATGCAACCAACAGCTGAAGGAATTTCGTTCTAACCTTGCGGCTCCACAACGGTATCCTTATGTCTTCGACAGCCAGTTGGAAGCAAAGCAGCACGCTGGTTTCATAGGCGGAAATCGCATATCCCTGCCGGAAACATCAGAACGTGTTGACTGTAAACAATATGAGGAGGTTAAAATTCCAGCCACGGACCCACCGCCACTGTCAGTGGGCAACAATCGTATTAATATCGCTGATTTGGACGAAATAGGTAAAATAGCTTTTGCCAACTGCAAACAACTTAATCGTATACAATCCGTTGTCTATCCCGTGGCCTATCACAGCAATGAAAATATGTTGGTTTGTGCACCAACTGGTGCGGGTAAAACAAATGTGGCCATGCTAACTATTGTGCACACCATACGCTCACATCTGGAAAATGGACTTATTAATCGCGACCAGTTTAAAATTGTCTACATTGCTCCAATGAAAGCTTTGGCCTCAGAAATGGTCGACAATTTTTCAAAACGCTTAAAGGAATTGAATATTATGGTTAAAGAGTTGACAGGTGATATGCAGTTATCAAAAGCCGAAATGACACTGACCCAAATCTTAGTAACAACCCCGGAAAAATGGGATGTTGTAACAAGAAAAGGCAAGTAAACATTTAAAACACAACTATCGATATTTATGGTCTGAATTAAAATAGGAAACGTTTTAAAATATTACTTTATAATAAAGTTTTAAAAATCATACAGATTAAAAAATTCTTGAAAATCAATTCCAATTTTCAGGGGCTGGTGATGTTGCTTTAATCAGTTTAGTAAAACTTCTCATTATCGATGAGGTACATTTATTGCATGGTGAACGTGGTCCTGTTGTTGAGGCCCTTGTAGCACGTACCTTACGCCTGGTAGAATCTTCTCAAAGTATGATTCGTATTGTTGGTCTCTCCGCAACTCTGCCCAATTACATAGATGTTTCGAATTTTCTACGGGTAAATCCCATGAAAGGTCTTTTCTACTTTGATGCCCGCTTTAGACCAGTACCACTCGATACTGTTTTTATAGGAGTAAAATCGGTAAAACCTTTGCAACAATTGGCCGACATGGATCAAGTTTGTTATCAAAAATGCTTGGAACAAGTGCAGCAAGGTCATCAAGTCATGGTGTTCGTGCACGCTCGAAATGCTACTGTACGTACGGCCAGTACCTTAAGGGAACTAGCACAGCAAAATAATACCAGTGCGTTATTTTTACCTGATACCAATAACAGTAATTATGGTTTGGCTTTAAGAGCAATACAAAAATCAAGAAATAAGCAATTAGTGGAATTGTTTTCGGCTGGTTTTGCTATGCATCATGCAGGTATGTTGAGAACCGATAGACAGCTGGTGCAGAAATACTTTTCCGAGGGTCATATTAAGGTGCTGGTGTGTACAGCCACTTTGGCTTGGGGTGTTAATTTACCAGCTCACGCTGTTGTTATAAAGGGTAAATAGAACATGTTTATATTTTTATTTGAATCCAATAAACTTTGTATTTCTTTCTTTAGGCACTGATATTTATGATTCCAAACATGGTGCATTTGTTGACTTGGGTATTTTGGATGTTTTGCAAATTTTTGGTCGGGCTGGACGTCCCCAATTCGATAAAAGTGGTGTGGGTACTATAATCACCACCTATGATAAATTAAATCATTATCTCTCCCTGCTCACCAATCAATTTCCCATTGAATCCAATTTTGTCCAATTTTTGGCAGATAATCTAAATGCTGAGATTGCTTTGGGCACAATATCCAACGTAGAGGAGGCTGTAGAATGGCTGAGTTACACGTATTTGTTTGTCCGCATGCGCATAAATCCTCATGTTTATGGCATTGAATATGCAGAGGTATTACAAGATCCCCAACTGGAAGCCAAAAGGCAGGCTTTGATAGTAGGAGCAGCAATGAGTTTAGACAAGGCTCGAATGATCCGTTTTAACCAAAGAACTTTAGACTTCAATGTTACCGATTTAGGTAGGACAGCTTCTCATTTCTACATAAAATACGATACAGTAGAAATATTTAATGACTTGCTTAAGCCTTTCATGAATGAGGCTGATATATTTGCCATGATCTCTCAAGCTCAAGAATTTCAGCAGTTGAAAGTACGTGATGATGAATTAGAAGAATTGGATGAACTGCGCCACAACTATTGCAAGGTTAAGGCCTTTGGAGGCAGCGAGAATGTGTGCGGCAAAGTGAATATTTTAATGCAAACATTCCTTTCGCATGGTTATGTCAAATCCTTTTCCCTGGTCTCCGATATGTCTTACATTGTACAAAATATAGCCCGTATAGCCAGAGCCTTGTTTTCCATAGTACTGCGTAATAATAATGCCATTTTATCGGGTCGTATGTTACAAATTTGTAAGATGTTTGAACGTCAACAGTGGGATTTTGAGACACCCATGAGACAATTTTCCACAATCAATGCTGAGTCTATAGATAAGTTGGAAAGTAGAGGTATAAGTCTGTATACTTTAAGGGAAATTGAACAAAATGAGTTGAAAGAGATTTTACGCAATGCACGTTATGCCGAGAATGTATTAAAGGCAGCTAAAGAATTGCCCATGCTGGATATTGAGGCCACTTTACAACCCATTACACGCACCGTTTTAAGAATTAAAGTCGATATTTGGACAAATTTTAATTGGAATGATCGCGTACATGGTAAAGTTAGTGAAAGTTTTTGGCTGTGGATTGAAGATCCAGAAACAAATTTTATATACCATTCGGAATTGTTTCAGGTGGGTTGATTTTTCGTTTTTTTTTTTTTATTTTTATTTAGAAATTAATTTTAACAGAAAGAAACTGGGAATTATTTCCTTCCTTTATAAAATACATAACTGAAATTTTAACAGAAATTTAAAAAAAAATCGTACACTCAAAAAAGCCATGCCTTATATGTTGAATAATATGACTTTTTTTGTGTGTTTAATATAACGCACTAATTCTTGTAAACAAAGACAAGTTCGGATAAGTTTTAGAAACCAGAGAATTTTGTTTTTGGTTTCGAGTGTTTTTGTAATTTTTTGGAACTAAAAGAGTGTAGAAATGGATAATTCTGGTAAGCAAAATTCATTTATTTTTAATTTGTTCGACTATAATTCATAAGTCGAGAAAATGGATCGCGATAAAAAACTTGCAGTTTAGCTTTTCAAAAAATGCGAACTCGCTCTAAAAAAAATTGAATGAAAGTTAGTAGCAGAAAATAATAAAGAAAATTTTGATAATGAGCCTTTGTTCACACCGCTTAAAGAACAGTATCTACAAAAATGATGAAAGGCTGCAAAATTTAAGTGTCAAACATTAAAATTAAATGTTTAAGAATGCTGCAAAAAACTGTGTGCTAAAAGATAATGCATTCAACTCAGTGATGAGCAACGTATTATTATTGATAGAAATTATTGTGAACTAAAGCTCGTAAAAGAAATGGTTCAAAATAATCAGCCTGATTACGGTTGCTGTTGTCGTCAACGACTCTGTTGTTTTTAGTAGTCGATAAAAGAACAAAGGTTGTATGTTATTTTAATCTATTACAAAAAACCAAGGCCCATTGAAAAGGTCTGCGCAAGAAGCCTAATGATCATTGTTTTCGTTCTTTTGAGCTTTCAAAAGTTCTTTACATACACGTTTTTTCCTTTTGCTTTGTATATGTGGTAGTAAGTTTTTGACAGCTTAAAAGAAAAAGTATTTTGTTTTTGTACAAGTAAGCAGACCTGATAGATGGGCCTTGCAAAAAACGACTGAGGCGTATACGTCAACGTCAAACGTAATCAGGCTGAATATATGTTTTCAAATCATTTTTGAAATTGTTCAAAAATATTTAATTTTTATGCGCGAAAGATAAAAAATGTAAAAGCTAAATATCTCAAAACTACCAAAATGGGGATGTTAGTTGCTTTATTTTATTGGACAACAGTGTGTTCTCAGCGGATCATTAAATTCTACATAATTTCTGTTTTCTCTCAACTTTCTTCAAAGCCTTCACCTTATGTCACTATTATGAGATAATACGGAATAGATTCCGCGATACCGTTAACCGTTCCTGGAGGGATATAACGGATTGCAGGGTGTATAGGTAATATGGCCCGGATTGGACACAGGGGCAACAAGTGTTCTATTAGGATTGGATAGGAGTGGTCTCAGGACTCTTATATGGTTATTGGCGGGTCATTGTTAGGGCTTAAACGAGTAAATGGGACAATACCATGTCGGACTTCTGCAGATAATGCGAAGATGCTGAGGAGCTAGAGACGATTGAGTATGTACTGTGTATCACTAAATGTAATCCAGTCGATCTACAGGGGTTCGTCAGGGAAATATGACGGTTATTACTGATGAGGGAACTTTAGGGGTAGTTTTGTTGTTTATTTTGTCTAGTTGCTATCTTAAATCTCTGTCAATTAGTTTCTTCTGTTCTTCTCTTTTTCTTTTTTATATTGTGGAGGTTTGCTCTTAGGTGCACTACCTAACCAAATCTTCCATTCCTACAACTGTCTTTAGAAAAATGTTAAAAAGTTTTTACAAAAAAAAAGAAGTACTCTAGGGACATTTCTTTTTTTCTCCAAATCAACGTTAATTATAAACTCTTCGCATTACCAATAGACATTTTTTTTTTAATTTACGGAAAACACGACTACTAACGAATTCGTTACTTTTGTAAAATTTTAAAATGCTATAGTACATTTTTTGTAATATATACGAAACTTTTTGGAATATATATGAGGGGCTTAAAGCACAAGGGGTTCAAGTGACTTATGTTAAGTATTGATACAAAGGCGGTTGTTTCGCTTGTGCTCCAAGCGAAGCAGGTATTTTTATGTCAATTGCTTGAATTGTTCACTATATCTAGCGTACGGATGAGAATCCTACATTCTCCTCTTGTGCTCTGAACAACTTTTCCGAACCTCACCTATAATTCCATATGTTAACTCAGTCTTAGAAAAAGGCACTCAAACCCCTTGTACTCTAAGCCCCTCATATGCAGTACAGTGTTAGGTTTCATAGAAAAGCTTGTATAAAAATTTAATTTTTGGGAGAAATCAAAATAATTGCAATCGCTTTTGGTCTGTAAAGTCAATCCGCCTTATTACGGTTCTCGTTGTCGTTAACAACTGTTTCGTTTTTAAAATATATTAAAGTAACACACAACCTGTGTTCTTTTATCTACTACAAAACAACAACAGAGTAGTTGACGACAACAACCACCGTAATAATGCTGAATGTTTTAATAAAAAAAAAATTCTTGCAGTAACTATTTTTTTCTTTTTTTTTATATATCGTCGGTTGATAATTTAATTGTCGTATGTGGATATTTTGCGGGTTTGAGTTATGATCGATTTCTTAGGTTTTCCGACCTGATCTTTCATTTGGCGTAATCAGTTTTTCGATACCTGTTTTCGAAATATGGAGTGTTGATTTTGAGGTATGTGGTATTTGCTGAAGCAATTTTCAAACTTCAAACTCAATTTACTCAAAACTATCGGAATCCACATACGACAGTTAAATTATCAACCGACGATATGTATATGTTTTCAATTAAATTTTTAATTTAGTACTCTCAATTTAATTTTTTCCTCCTAGGCCACACGCAAATTCGTATTTAGCGGTAAACCTCAGCAACTTGTCATGACTATACCATTAAAAGAACCGTTACCACCTCAATATTACATACGCGTAGCTAGCGATATATGGCTGGGTAGTAATACATGGATTCCCCTAACATTCAAACATCTAGTTCTGCCCGAACATCACCCACCTTTAACCGAACTACTACCTTTACATCCTCTGCCCGTAACCTGTCTTAAAAATCCTCTCTATGAATCTCTCTACACTTTCACCCATTTCAATCCCATACAAACACAAATCTTCCACTGTCTTTATTACACTGACAATAACGTTTTGTTGGGCGCTCCAACTGGTTCGGGTAAAACAATTGTTGCCGAAATTGCCATCTTTCGGGCGTTTAATAAAACTCCTAAAGCTAAAGTTGTGTATATAGCGCCTTTAAAGGCTTTGGTTAAGGAACGTATAAGTGATTGGAAGAAGCGTTTCGAGGCTGGTCCTTTGCGTAAGAAAGTTGTTGAATTGACAGGTGATACAACGCCGGATATCCAGGCGATAAGGGAATCACAATTGATTGTCACAACTCCTGAGAAATGGGATGGTATCAGTCGTTCGTGGCAGACAAGAGAATATGTGCAAGATGTGGCCTTAATTGTGATCGATGAAATACATTTGTTGGGTGAAGATCGTGGTCCTGTGATAGAAGTTATTGTCTCGCGTACAAATTTTATAACCTCACATACTGGACGCGGAATACGTGTTGTGGGTTTGTCAACAGCTTTAGCTAATGCACAAGATTTGGCCAATTGGTTGGGCATTAAACAAATGGGTTTATATAATTTTAAACCATCAGTTAGGCCGGTACCGTTGCAAGTGCATATTAATGGATTTTCAGGTGAGTTTAAGAAACCAGCTATTCAGCCCAATTATGAATAACAATTTCCAGGCAATTTTTCCCCTTTTCCCAGTTTAACAATTGAACTTAAATAGGAAAAATGGGAGAAGGATAAAAGTCCCGGTGAATTTTTATTCATAATTGGGTTGATTAAGTATCAAATAAATATATGTATGTCAAATGAGCTCCACTGACAAAATTATGTTTGATAACATACCAGTGGAAGACTCTTTTAAGCAAAAGAAATAAATCTTAAATATTTCAGAACAATTATTTTGGGGTTTAAATATACATTTCGCACTTGATCAACAAGAGGGTATTAACACAAAATTAAAAAATAAGATTAGAAAAAAGTAAAAATATGTTTATTACTTGTCAATTTTTTCCATACATTTTTTCCCTATTGCTGATCATGTGCGATATGTAGATTTAGAAGAATAATTAGGCTCCGATGTGAAAAACGATTCCAATTTTTAGCTTAATATATATTTTTTCTTCAGGAAAACACTATTGTCCTCGCATGGCAACTATGAATCGTCCAACATTCCAAGCCATACGCTCTTATTCCCCAGCGGAGCCAGCCATTGTGTTTGTCGCCTCCAGAAGGCAAACCAGACTGACAGCCTTGGATCTCATAACATTTGTAGCGGGAGATGAAAATCCCAAACAGTTCCTTCACATGGAAGAACATGAAATGCAACAGGTCCTACAAGACATTAAAGATTCCAACTTAAAATTCTGTTTAGCTTTTGGCATTGGTTTGCATCATGCAGGTCTGCAAGAGCAAGATCGCAGAACTGTCGAAGAATTATTTCTCAACCGTAAAATACAAGTTCTTATAGCTACTGCAACTCTAGCCTGGGGTGTAAATTTACCCGCTCATTTGGTAGTCATTAAAGGAACCGAATATTTTGACGGAAAAGTTAAGAAATATGTCGATATGCCCATCACAGATGTTCTACAAATGATGGGTCGTGCTGGCCGTCCCCAGTTTGATAATGAAGGTGTAGCTGTGGTTTTGGTACATGACGTTAAGAAAAACTTTTATAAGAAATTTTTGTACGATCCCTTTCCTGTGGAATCCAGTCTTTTGGAAGTATTGCCTGAACACATAAATGCCGAAATTGTAGCCGGTACTGTGCAAACGAAACAAGCTGCTTTAGATTATCTCACTTGGACTTATTTCTTTAGACGCCTATTAAGAAATCCTACCTACTATAATTTAGATGGCCTAGAACCCACACAAGTGAATGCCTTTCTCTCTTCGTTGGTGGAGAAAGTGATTTATGAACTTGAAGCTGCCGCTTGTTTGGTACAAAAGGAACACATTTTAATACCCACCTTTTTGGGTCGTATTTCATCATTCTATTATTTGTCGTATCGTACAATGAAACACTTCCTCGAAGATTTAGAATCACAAATGTCAACTAGTGATTTGTTGCTGGCCATAGCCGATTCGTACGAGTTTGATCAACAACCTGTCCGTCATAACGAAGATAAATACAATGAGTAATAAATGTTATTGTGAACTTAAATAATTGCTTGATTTAATATTCTATCTTTTCTTATGTAGGGAATTGGCTAGCTTTTGTCGTTTTCGACCACGTTCGCCTAGCTGGGATTCACCTTATACGAAAACATTCCTTTTATTTCAAGCTCACTTTTCCAGATTGACTTTGCCAAATTCCGATTATCTTACTGATACTAAATCGGCTTTGGATAACGCCACACGTGTAATGCAGGTAAGTGAGCCACTTTGGTCAGATAAAACCGATAGTAAGTCATATTAAGGCCCTTTATGTGTAAAACGCCAAAAATTACATTGAAAGCACCAACAAAGTCAAAAATATTTCATTATTCATATTGCATTTAAACATTTTTCAACGCCACAAGATATGCAGCGTTTAAAATTTAGGCCCTAATTATGTTAAACGCAACGTCAAAGAATAACATTGAAAGCAAAAAACAAACGCCTCAACTTGTGGCGTTGAAAATTTTAAAACGGTTCATGAATTTCTTTACAATGCAACAACAAAATTACTCAATATTTTTTAACATTTTTTATTTTTCGAATTTATTCTATGAGCTAAATTTCAGTTATGTATTTTATAAAGCTTTTTTGTAATAGTCCTTCAATTATTCAGAAATGACTTTATACACTACCAGACTATTATATTGTATTTTCTTGTTACATTTTACCTTAGCTTTCCTTTGGAAAGCAATGAGGTATATTGTATGTACAGAAAAATTTACAATTATTAGACACCAGCAGAATGTAATGCATTTTCTGGCCCGCTACGGCCTTCGTCAGCATTCTTTGTGTCACACTGGATAGTGATACTTTATAAATTGAAGCTTTATAAAATACATAACTGAAATTTAGTTCATAGAATTAATTCGAAAAATAAAAAATGTTGAATATAATATAAAGTAACCTTCGGAAGGAAATAATTCCCAGTTTCTAAATATTTTTTAGTAAAATGATCTATATATAAATCGGCTTAGGCAAAACAGTTAAGAACACTTTCCTCATCTGTATGTCAACCGATTTGAACAAAATATACACCATGTGAAAGGTGTTTACTCACAGAAGTGCACATTATATATTTTATTAAAATCTGTTCAATAATTTCAGAGTTATAAGCGTTTAAAATTGCTTCTACCACAAATACAAAATACATAAATAAAAATTTGTTTCAACTATCAAATAATAAAAAAATTTGGGTGATCGATTATTCGACATTTTTCAGAAACCGGTTTTCGAATATTTCGACTATATAAATCTTATGTACAAATCGGACCAGGCAAAACAGTTAAGAACGCTTTCTTCCTTTGTTTGTCAACCGAACCTCTATGGAAAGAAAAAAAAGGGAAAATACGGGAAACTAAATTTCTTTTTTTTTACTTTTCTGTGCTTCATGTTA
This sequence comes from Pollenia angustigena, assembly GCA_930367215.1. Lineage (NCBI taxonomy): Eukaryota > Metazoa > Arthropoda > Insecta > Diptera > Polleniidae > Pollenia > Pollenia angustigena. The sequence continues at coordinate 92,498,746 of OV884056.1, read as the reverse complement.
TAAATTTTCTATCATATTAGAAACATAATATTATAGGTGGAGGGTCCTGAGTGAATGATATCCTATAAGAAAAAAAATGTTGGTACTTTCTGTTTTTTATCTGGAACTTTTTGAATTTTTGTTAATACTCGACCTATAAAAATAAAATTATACATTAAACTGGGTGAAAAAGAACATGTAAGGGGAGCTTTTTTGTACTTTTTCGTAACATCTGGTACTTTGATTAATTTTCGTTAATATTAAACATAGAAACATAAAATTAAGCATGCAATGTCCTAAGTGGATGACAATCTATAAAGGAGACTTTTTGATACTTTTTTGTTTTTCAATTGTTATTTTCGGATATTTTTAATATTGAACTTACAAAATTAAATTAACTCATGTAGAAGATAAAATATGAACCGGAGGTTGTTCCCTCGCCAAATCGATCCATCCAGACGGAAAAAATAAATGCTCGAAACATGTTAATTCATATATACTTAGATTAGGCGAACACTAGTATTCATAAATTCATCACTCTGGCAAAAGGAACAACTACAACAATTTATGACTTTGTTTTGGCTTTCAATGTAATTTTTGGCGTTGCGTTGCGTTTTACACAATTAGGGCCCAAAAGTACGGTAGGATTTATGAAAAAGAGCTTAAAGTGTTTAAACGTATTCAATAGATTTTATTGATATTCAATATGCCAAATCGATCTTTAATTTTAACTAGAATGATTGAGTCCATACAAGTAACAGTTCCGCACATGCAAATGAATACGTTTGATATTAAAAATGGACCGGATTGTCCATGACTTCAGTTATCTTTTTAATTAAAGTTTCTTGCCATGATACCCTGATATTGGAAGCCCCCACAAAATCTGGGATAGTAAAAATAAATCAAATAAGTGCATTAATTTACTTTGTCTCCTCAAAAATGCCTCACCCATACACTTTAGATTAGTTTATAACAAGGAACAGACATAAGGTATATGCATCCGGGAAAATTATTCTGACTGTCAATTTTTTTTTGTATAGAACTAGCTTTACAAGGTGGGCTTCGGTTCCCCCATTGAAATAAAGTAAGTTACATTGTTTAAAACTGATCTTGAGAATCGTTTACGTAGCACTTTTTAATTCAAGTTAAATATTTGTACAAAAACCGTTCCCCGGACCACTGTTATTTACACTTTCTTTGTAATGGAGGAGCAATTCCCACTTCACCAATCCAGTCCACTTTTTGGCAGATGTTGTGTATTGTTAACAAAGTTATTTGTTTTCTGTGGATCTATTTTTTGCGAGACTTATTCACTGTCCAAATTGCATGTCTTTAACTTCAGCCCTTTGGGTTGCGCGAAGACGAATCAGTCATTTTACTTAGTCATACATTTTATTCAACAGTTGCTGCCTATGGGGGTACTGCTCCCCTACCCTATCGACAAAATAAGTAGTTATTTTATTTTTAGGGCTCACAGGATTCTTCTGTAAAGATTTATTGGTCCCACTGCACCTTCCGCCTTTATTTTTATTGTGAAAGGTGTAGTTTGCCATAAGAGTGGGTCCTTCAAAGCTTGAAGGCTTTTGTCTTCAGATATGCGGTATTTAATGTTTTCGTTCTATGGGAAGCACACCTCCTCCTCCGTCTACCCCACCCATTTTTAATTTAAAATTTGTTGCTGACCATAATAGTGGTCTTAACTGCTCACAGTGGCTGAAAATTTTATTTCATTGGCCAAAAGTCCAATTTTTGTTTGTCACCGATTTCAAAAATTTTTAATTTGATATAAAGAAATCTTAATTGTCTTTGTATGGGAGCTACCACGCCTACTTCTTCAATCTTGCTCACTTTTTAATTCAAGTTAAATATTTGTACAAAAACCGTTTCCCGGATCACTGTTATTTACACTTTCTTTGTAATGGAGGAGCAATTCCCACTTCACCAATCCAGTCCACTTTTTGGCAGATGTTGTGTATTGTTAACAAAGTTATTTGTTTTCTGTGGATCTATTCGTTGCGAGACTTATTCACTGTCCAAATTGCATGTCTTTAACTTCAGCCCTTTGGGTTGCGCGATGACGAATCAGTCATTTTACTTAGTCATATATTTTATTCAACAGTTGCTGCCTATGGGGGTACTGCTCCCCTGCCCTATCGACAAAATAAGTAGTTATTTTATTTTTAGGGCTCACATAATTTTTCTGTAAAGATTTATTGGTCCCACTGCACCTTCCGCCTTTATTTTTATTGTGAAAGGTGTAGTTTGCCATAAGAGTGGGTCCTTCAAAGCTTGAAGGCTTTTGTCTTCAGTTATGTGGTATTTAATGTTTTCGTTCTATGGGAGGCATACTTCCTCCTCCGTCTACCCCATCCATTTTTAATTTAAAATTTGTTGCTGACCATAATAGTTAAGACCACGTTTGAAGACACCCGCTATAATAGTGCTTCAGTTATGCGATATTTTAAATATATTCATCCCTTGGGGGTATTACTTCCCCTGCGCCTACTCCCTTTATTTTTTATTTTCAAAGGTGTATTTCACCATAAGAGTGAATCGTACCAAGTTCGAACATCAAAACAGCTAAAAGTTCAAGAAAAGGGGGGCAGCGGCTCTTAAGAAATGCGTTAATTTAATATTGGCATCCACTTCCCCTGCCCTTTCAAAAAAGTCTATAACTCAACAAGCAAACAGACAAACATTTTTCATTTTTATATATCGTCAGCACATAATTGGTTTAGCGCTAATCATGGTAATTTCACCATAGATATTAACGTTTAGAGTAACTTAGTTCACATTAAAACAAACAAGCAGCTATGCCAATGCATATAACTGTTGAAACCCTGGTTTGTATCAAACTTGTTTAGTTGTTGTAGCAGCAATACTTACAGAACAGGTGTGCTGAGTTGACAATTCTTTGTCGTCGTTACGGTGTGTAGAACCGATTGCCGTGGAAAAGCATGTTTGTTTAGTATTGAATATTGCTTAAAGAAGTGGATGAACTTAACAAGTTTACCTACAAATGCCTTCCCAGAATAAGAATTCAAATAGATAATCGCTTTTTATCCCACAACTATTTTAAATTTCGTAGATACCATTTATTGGTAAAGACTTTAAACTGCATTGTTTTCTTCGAAAGTCGCTAACTTTAAAAATTATTTACGAAACTAGATTTTGTGTTCAATTTAATGTTTTTGTTTTTTTTCCAAATTTTTTTCTATTTTTTAGGCCATGGTGGATTATACGGCTGAACGAGGTTGGCTTTCGACTACGTTGAAATTGCAGCAACTAATGCAAAGTGTTATACAGGCTCGTTGGTTTGAAGAAAGTGAATTTCTTACTCTGCCCCATGTAAATGCTACAAATGTTCATCTTTTCTATCAAATACAACACAATTATGAACATCTGACATTGCCGGCCTTAAAAGAAATCTGCCGAAATGATTATGAAAAGTTGGCGAGACCCTTAAGAGACATGTTTGAAGAGCCCGAGATTGAACAAATCTATAAAGTTTTACAAAATCTACCAGAAATAACAGTAAATATTACCGTACAAGGTAGAAATTATGAGAAAACGGAAGACTTAAGAGAAATACCTACAGATTTAAAAACGAATACATGGACAAAAATTCATCCAAATGAGGTAAGTTTTAAGAATACAAGTTATAAAAGTAAAATATTTTCTTATCCTATTTCTTTTTTAAGGACTATGTACTCTGCATTAATATGAAACGTTTAAATACCAGTCGTTATCAAAGCACTGCCATTCATTGTCCTAAATATCCCAAGGGTAAAAATGAAGCTTGGTTCTTAACTCTGGGATCTCAGGGTACTGATGAACTTTTAGCCATGAAACGCATAAATATACGAGGCTTAAAGGCCTCCAATCGTATAACGTTTCAGTGTCCGCCCCGTAAAGGACGTTTACTATTAACATTATATTTAATGTCAGATTGTTTGATTGGTTTTGATCAACAATTTGATTTACAATTTGAGATTGTTGATGCCAAGGAATAATTTTATTTAAACAACAAAAATGGTTTTCTTAAAACAACAAAACAGCAACATATTTTCCATTAAAAATATTCACAAGAAAGTTAATAGACCATTAACTTTTTAATAGATCTAGTACATATGAAAAAAATGTTGCTCTGTGTGTATTTTAATTTGACAGCTGTTCTTTAGTTCGACAGCTCTAAACATTAAAGGTATTCACGTCAAAAATTACACATTTGCGAAAAGGCAAAATTGCAACTTTTGATGTGAATACTTTTGATGCTCCTAATTTATATAAAAAATTTGTTGATACGTTTTACTAACATAATTTAAAAAAATATATTTCATTTTACAATTTTTTTGTATAAATCCTTTAAATATTCGTTAAGGTAAAAATTAATGAACAATTATTTCTTAAAAATTAATAATTATTAAAGAAATTTGAATTTATAAAATTATGTTTTTTACTTCTTCTACAGCCACATTTGTTTGGTACGTACGTACATGTGTATTTTATTTTTGGAATATTTGAACAATGTAACATTCCTAGAGCATTTAAACCTTTTCAAGGTTATAGTCAGTACACTAATATTTATGAGAAACCCTGGAGCGATTTACGGCCAATGACACCACATTAATGGTCTGATGGAAATACAGGGGGTCGAACGAAACATGCCAGTTTATTACGTGTAAATTAATCACTCAATGCTAAATTATAATTCATGCCGTAAGTATTGAAAGTATTGTTATAAAATTCTTAATAAAATAGATACGCAACTAAGTCGATTGTAAGTTATAAAAATCTTATTCGCCTTCTTCGTAATTATTGAGCTGCTAGAAAAACAAAAGGTTTGAAAATGTAAAATCCTTACTATTTAATATAATGAAATTTCGTAACAGTTTTAGCTATACAAAAATGATTTTCAGGAGAGGAATTTATTTGTTCCCATGGTAAATTGCGGACCAATCATCACAAAATTCTGTAGAGGGATTTCTGTTAGCAAGAACCAACATAAGAGCAAATTTCAATACAGTAGTTTTATTTTTTTAAACCTCCACCACAATTAGTTGTGAAGAGGGTATATTAAGTTTGTCATTCCGTGTGAAACTTTTTTATTATTCATCTCAGACCCCATAAAGTATATATATTCTGGGTCCTTGAGTAATTCTAAGTCGATTTAGCCATGTCCGTCTGTCTGTCCGTCTGTGCGTCTGTTGAAAACACGCTCACTTTCGAAAAACTCAAAAGACCTAAACAAACTTGGTGTCAAATTGCTTGTAGTTATCCTAAGCAGTTTGGGATAGAAATTCAGCAAAATCGGTTCAGAAGGCTCGGAGCCATGAATCAAAATGTGGAACCACCACCTAAAAAAAACTTGATAATTTTGTTACAAAAACTAACATAAATGGTGGAATAATGCACAGAATGCCATAAGATTTTGCAAGAATTCGTCTTATTCAACTGGAAATTACGCTGTAAAATTTTATAAAGATCGGTCCATAATTTACCCTAGGCCCCATATAAACCTTACTTCCGGAAAACAGTTTAGTACGCATGAAACCGTAAAAAATAATGTTATCATAACAAAATGCGGTACATCAAAGTTTTATAGAACTAGGAAAAAGACTGTGCAATTTCGTGAATTTACCCTAGACCCCATATAAACCCTACTTCCGAAAAACAGTTAGGTACGCCTAAAACCGTAAAAAAGAACGCTATCATAACAAAATTTGGTACATCAAAGTTTTATAGGACAAGAAGTAAAACTATATAATTTCGTGAAGATCGGTCCATAATTTACCCTAGGCCCCATATAAAAAATACTTCCGGAAAACATATAAGTACGCCTAAAACCGTAAAAAATAATGCTATCATAACAAAATTTGGTACATCAAAGTTTTATAGAACTAGAAATGACAATGTGAAATTTGGTGAAGATCGGTGCATAGCTTACCATAGGCCCCAATTAAAGCCCACTCTGGTAAAATAATTAAATACGCGGTAAACTTTCTTCCAGTTTAGCTTCATTGCAAACGCTTAAACTAATTGCACTGCTGTATTGAAATTTATGTTTTTAAATACCAAAAATCGTTCTGCAGAATTTGGGATGATTGGTTACCATGGCTTTTATATAATTTATTCTCCTGAAAATCATTTAAGTTCAGCTTAAACTGATATTCTACTCAAGCTTTTTAAAATTGATTCTAATTGTCGGTCAATAATTTAATATAGGTCTAAACCGTAACGAATTTTAATGCAGATGTCTGTACTCCTAAACATTCGAAGTGTCGGTGGAGGTTATCAAAGATTCGGCACAGCCGAATATAGCACTCTTACTTGTTTTTTTTTTTTTTTTCGTTTTATAGTGCTTTGCATGTTAAATTATGGACCTGTCTTTGATTGTGTTTTTAGTGCTATAAAACTCTAACAGACCAAATTTTACTGCAATACCATTATTTGTTACGGGTTTAGGCGTAATATTTTCCAAGAGTGGCTTTATATGCATCCTGTGGGAAATTATGAGTCAATCTAAGTCTTATGAAACTCTGACATCTGACCTCCCAATGTCCCAGGAAAATCTGGGAAACATATCCCACCAATTGGCTGCTAAGGATCATGGTTGAAATACCTTAAGTTAAAAGTACATAACACGCTTTAGTGCGCGCGCGCTCTGTAGACTTCTGTCAAAAAAAGTTAAGCTAGTGTTTTTCCATAGAACAAGTTACATGCAAAATATTTTGACGCGTTTGCGCCAGAAAGTTCGTTAACTTTGAATTTTTTTTTTTACAAGTAATCAGCTGACAATAAAAAATAATCACCCATATTGTGTTTGGCGTATTTAAAATACGCCTACGACAGTTTGGTAATAGATTAAAGGAAAAAAGTTCACGTTCTCTTTTATCTATTACCAAACAGTCGTAGGCATATTTCAAATACGCCAAACACAACAAGGGTGAATAATTTAACAAATTTGTGAATCATGACAGAAAAACTTATTGGCGGGTCTTAAAAACATAAAATATATCGAGCTCTAATAGCAAAAACATTTTAGATTTTTGTTTTTTGATGAAAATCGATAATTAATAAATCATTTGCATAATCTCTAAAAATCTCATATCTCTAGGAAGTATGTACCGTTACGAAATAAGAGCAAAAGCAATTTCAAACCCTAGACTTGAAGCAAAAATATTTAAAAAAAAACCTTCTCCTATAAAATTTTATTTTTGTTGGTTACATCATTTTTGCTATAGGGGCTCAATATATAAATAGAAAAAATTTAATAAAATAAAAAAACTTGATATATTTTCGAATCCATTTTCAATGTACAAATGTGACAGCGCATAGAAAAAGGGACCAGTAAGGCAAAGGGAACAGTAAAAACCAACTACACAAAACAAGAGGTAGGGACGACCTACGCGCGTTTTCACGGTTGACCAACAAGGTTGAGATGTATCGCTTTCAAATGAGACTGACACCAACACGCTCAGTGATGGTACACCAAAGATACACGTATTTAAATCTTTAAAATGGCAAAACCCTTAGGTCCCTTTCTATTTTGCGCGTCACAAATAAGTAAAGTAAATAAAAAACAGCTGCCAGGAATAACTTTTGTAACGCGCGTTGTGTAACTGGCAATTTTTCATGCGCTAAAGTTTTTAAACGCACGACACATGTCGACGAACTAACGCGTGATATGTACTTCTACCTTAAGAGAGGAGCACTAAACGACTGCAATAATTGGACAGAATCATGATTTATGGCAGCTGCCTTAAAATATTTTGCAAAATCATACTTAGTCGTATAGAGAAGATTGATTGAAAATACGACCTGCAAATGCATGTACATATATTTATTCTATTATCAATCCTCGAGTTCTGCTGACTCATCTAGATCCAGACTCAATAGCCGGGCTACCTCTACCGGGTGAGTCTAGATTGATTCGGGGTCCAGATAAGTTGGGTTTGCCCTGCAATTGAAAAGGTGGATGACGTCTAGCGAGCCTTCACCGCATGCAGGGCAGACGTTGGGGGTGTTGGGGTCAATTCTCGACCAGTATGAGTTGAGTCGAGCACACCACCCAGAACGAAGTTGGGCCAAGACAACACTTGCTTTTCGGGGCAGACGTCGTTCTTCTTCTACAACAGGTGGTGGACGGCCTCCAAGAACGACATTATCACGGTATTATGTTACAGCTGCTTCAACCGTGCTTAAGTGGATATTGTTAAGAGCTGCCTTATATGAGGAGTGGTCCAGTGGTTCTACGACATATCTTAGGACTTTACTCTCATGTGTCCTGACATCTCTCGGGGGGTCTAATTCCGTGAGATGGTGGTTCGGATGTCCCCTCAGATGGCATCGCAGCAGGAACTGTTTCGTCAGCATGTGACTGTGTTCCTTTACCTTCAGGATTTTCGTTACCTCATGTAGATAGCAGTCTGAAAACATTTGAGCGCAGCCGGTAATTGTTCTGAGCACTCTGGAGCTTCTTCCACTGAGTATCACTTACACTCGGGGACCACACTGGCGCAGCGTTGTTTTCCACTAACCGGCCAATGGTTTTATAGGTAGCCAAGAAGGTTTCTTTATCCATACCCCAAGTACTGGCGGCTAGTGACTTGAGGACCTTGTTCCTACTTCGCAATTTATTGCTTATCGCAGTGGTATGCACAGAGGACAAGAAAAGGCTGTCGAATGTAACCCCCAACATTTTGGGGTGGTGTACACCCCAAACGCAAACCATATTTCGACCATATTGCTGCCTTACGAAATATCATGTTTCATTGATTTCCAAAAGGCGTTTGAGCTAATTAACCACCAAAGTATATGGAAAGCTTTGGGCAGAAAACCCGTTCCTGACAAGATCTCTAATCAACGCATAGTATCCGTGTTTTGAACTAAGCGTCAAACATGGCAACAAACTATCTCCTCCTATTTCTGTAAAGTTTGGTGTGAGGCAAGGGTGTGTGTTATCACCATTGCTGTTCCTCATAGTGATTGATAAAATTCGAATTGGGGCAGTTGGCATCAACCCTGCTCGTGGAATATTGTGGCATCAACTACGCATGGAACATTTAAATGCCCTTGTATTCGCTGATAAAGTTGTTTTAATATCTAAACGTCCATCTGACATTCAAAGTAAAATAAACGACATCGATACACTTTCAATTAAATATGGCCTTTAGATCAGTGCCGACAAAATAAAATAGCTAAATATTAATGTAGTACATACATATGTACAAAACCAATTACTCTGTATGGCCAGAACATAGAATCGGTCACTGATATCACCTACCTAGGCAGCCAAGATACAACAGACGGCGGCACGAGTGTTGATATGCCACACATAATTAAGAAGGCTAACACCGCTTTTCCTGGCTTATATAAGATTTGGCGATCTACGCAAATCAGCACCAAAACAAAAATACGACTCTTTAAAAGCAATGTTCTCTCTGTGTTGTTAAATAGATGCGAAACTTGGCTCGCATCTGTTAAAACCAATAACAAGCTGCAAACCTTTTTCAACAGATCCCTGCGTTATATTCTCCACATATGGTGGCCACACAAATGGGTATCCAATATCGAGTTATACCAAAGGAGTAATATAAAATCTATTTCTAATGAAATATGTGAAAGGAAATGGAGATCGATAGGCTGTGCCTACAATAACTAGCCAATGATATATGCAGAGAATCCTTTGATTGCAATCGCGAAGACCGCGAGGTAGCTGAAGACATAATCTGGAAGAAAAGATAAACTCATATCCAGGAAATTTAACATAGAAAATAATAAAATCCTTAAGTTCAAATGGAAATGATTGGAAAAATTTTGTAATGGCGCTATGCGCCCACGATTTGGCGTACAGGTCATCCTATGGGAATTTATGGACCGATCTTCACGAAATTTAGTAGCATGATTTCTATTTATATAAAACGTATATCAATCCGTGCATTTCGCCACCATTTAACTTAGTTTTGTTTAACAAAATTATCAAATTTTAGGGCGGGTGCTTCACATTTGGATTCATAACTCTTATCCTCCTGAACCGATTTTACTAGGTTTCAATCAAAAACTGCTTAGGAAAGCTAGAAGCAGGCCGTATGACGCCAATATTGTTCTTTTCTTTTGAGTTGTTCGAAGGTGCACTTGTTTTGAACAGACGAACAGGCAGACGCAAATGGATAAATCGACTTATAATTACTCATGGACCCAAAATATATGTATACACTTTATGGGATCAAAAATTAATTTTAAAAAAGTTTCACATTTAATGGAAGAGGGTATAAAAAAGAATTTCTTGTAAAATGATCTGTTTTCCATAAAGATTTTTGCAGTGAGGTAATGCAACATGTTGTTATGGACGATATGTGGCTCCAACAACACAAGAAGTCCGTTATCATCTCGCGATAGCGAACATCATTCACGGTTACTGCTTGGTCGACCTCATATTCAAGAAGTACGGCCCGATGACGACGTCATCCTTACAGGCTGTGGTTGCTGAAATTCACGGTCGTTTATGCTGACCAAAATAATCACGAAGTGCATAAAATGCATTTTGATTTGAACGTCCATTTTCTTAAAAGGCTTCAACAATCTTAACGCGCATCTTAACACTGAAACAAAGAAATATAAAATTAAGTTGGGCAAAAAAACTTGACCATAAAGCCTAGTTTATACTATTATACTTTGTGTCAATACATGTCAAAAACTCAAGTAATATGAGAAAGTGTGACAGTGTGAATGCAATGTGTCATGAAAATTACAAGTATTATGAAAAACAATTTGATATCCCATACGACTTCATCGTTTGTTGAAATTTTTTAAAACAATAATACTGTTACGAAAGTAACTTTAGTTAAGAATTATTTGTAATTATTGGTTAAGAATTAGATTAATTTATGTGTTATCTTGTATTGATTAGTTATTAAGTATTTGTTAGTTATTTTATTAGTTAAAATTGTTATTGTATAAGTTGTAATGTTAAAATTGTTGTGCATAATTGTACTTCAACCCCACTGTAAACTAGAATGTTCTTTATTAAGTTATCTCAATCTATGGCAACGCCTAAAAGTATGCCTTAGTTTATGATGCCTAATAACTCAATTAATTCAGCCATATAGATAGTAATAGCTGAATAAGTTTAATTAACGAAATAGCCGTTATTAGGCGAACTTTATAGAGCCATCTAGACTTTAGAACTCGAATGTTCTATGGTCATTTGCCCGAGTATAAATAGGATCGCAAGAGATGGCATGATTCATTCTAAGTTCTAACTTTGTCATTAACGAATCACGCTGAGAAATTTATAGTTGGTTGTAAATAAGAGCTATAATTACGGTTGTTAAAGTAACTATAGTTATAAGTACTAAATAAAGTTGTGTAAATTGTAAACAGTAGCAAAAGTGTTGTGTTTATTTGTTTTATTTGAATTGCAATAAAAGAACTCGAAACGGTTTATTATAAAGGAAATAAACCAAAACGTTATTGAAAGGCAGTAACGTAACAATTGGTGTCAGAAGTGGGATTGCATAAATAAAATAAATAAAATAATAAAAAAAAGAAAAATAATAAAAAAAAAATAGACAGCAATGAAATTTGAAGAGCTTAAAGTAGAACAGCTCAAGAAAGAATTGGGCAAGTTGGATCTGCCAACTGCAGGTAATAAAGCAGAGCTGCAGAAGAGACTATTAGATGAATTCGAGCGACGCAATATAGACATTGCGAGTTACGAATTCGAGGAAAAAGAAGAAATAGAGGTATGTACTCGTGCAGTTTCCAGCAGTATGGATTTTAACACAATGTTTGCTGCTATGATGGCAAAAATGGACAATAATTCTAGAAGCATGGTACAGATGATAAAAGAAAATTCTAACGATATCTTGGCTGAAACTTCAAGAAAAATTGATGAAACTTCTAGAAAAATGGACGATAATTCCAAAAGCATGGTACGATGATAAAAGAAAATTCTAACGATATCTTGGCTGAAACTTCTAGAAAAATTGATGAAACTTCTAGAAAAATGGTGGAGAAGTCTAGCACCATCCTGGCTGAAATTCAAGAGAATTCCAGAATAACAAATGAGAAACTTCAGGAGATTTCCAGTGAAATAAATGAAAGAGTAAATGAAATGGAAATAGAGTTCAACAAAAAGTTGACTAATGTTAAAATAGAAGTTGATGAAAAACTACACAATCTGGAAGCAAAAGTAAATAGTCTTCAAAACCAAGAGGGATCAGTACGGGTTATTCCAGAAGTCTCTAGTAGAATAAAGGCCCCTTGCTTTGACGGTAGTGTGCCATTAAATGTTTTTAAGTTCCAGTTCGATACAGTTGCCAACAGAAATGCATGGAACAGTGAGGAAAAAGCCATCGAGCTAATTCTTGCTTTAAAGGGGACTGCGGATGAAGTGCTTGAAAGTGTACCAGTAAGTTGCAGAAATAATTATGATGAAATTATGGTAGCATTGCAACGTAAGTATGGAATTGAACACAAAAAGGAAATCTACAAAATGGATTTGCGTGGCAGAATGCAAAAGGCAAACGAAACCTTACAGGACTTCGCACTGGAGATTGAGCGGTTGGTACAACTTACTTATCCTGGTGAGAATCATCCTTTTTTGGATCATTTTAAAACTGAAGCATTTGTAAACGGTATTCGTGATGCTGATGTTAAACTTGCGGTATGTGCATCACAAAAACCAACCTTTGCAGAAACTGTTTCAATTGCTTTAGCCCAGGAAACCGCAAGAATTATTTCAAGACCACAAGTAGGCAGAGTGCGAAGGCTCGATGTGACCGCCAATGGTGAAAGGGATATTGTGCAGGATATAAAAGAGGCAGTTATGGAAGCTTTAAGCGAGAAGAAAACCAAAACTAAAATAAAATGCTATAACTGCGGTAAGACTGGTCACATACAACGTAACTGCAAAGCACCAAGAAAACGTTCAAGATCTGCTTCACCGCCCAGTAATAACCAGCGGGGTGATCACCAGTCTTCACAAGAATCCCCGTTAAACTAAAAAGAGCTAGCACTGCGGGGCATGAGCTAGCTCCCTCATATAAGGGCCCCACAATCTCCATCTCAGTAATGCAACAGAGTAATAGAAACCTTACTGCTTGTGGTTATATCAACGGTCAAAAACGGGTTTTGACTGTGGACACTGGGGCATCACATTCGATCATTAGGCCTGATTTAATACAACAGTCCATCGAACCACTGAGGGGTGTGAGTCTGCGAACAGCTACGGGTGAGCTTGCCACCGTCTATGGAAAAGTAAAAGTAAAATTAAGTATTGCCATTACAAGCGCTCACCATGTATTTATTGTGGCTGATATTGTAGATGAAGTAATTATTGGCTCAGATTTTATGATTGGACAAGGTATTCGTCTGGATATGGGACAACAAATTATGACTTGGCGTAATGTTGAAATACCCCTTGATGTTGGATACGAAAGCAAGGCTCATGTAAGACAGTTACTCGGCTTTGCACGTGAAAAATTGCCACCCAAGTCAGAAACCATAGTATGGGCGCGAATGGAGGGAGATTGTGAGGACAACAATAGTGTATGGATGGTAGAGCCAGCATCAATAACAAGGGACATAGTAACAGCGAATGCCCTCGTTAAAACCAACAACAGCTTAGTTCCTGTAAGAGTTTTAAATTTATCAAACAGCGAAAAGGTCCTTACGCAGAACTTTAAGATTGGACAATGTGCTTCAACAGAGGCAATAATAAGTTGCGATGAACATCCAGATGCTGCTAAAAAGAGTATCAAGGACCAGGAATTACTAGAGGAACATGTGCGGAAATGGACCGAAAAACTGAGGCCGCCCGAGAGAAATAAGGCTAAACAATTACTAAAGAAATATGCGTTTATCTTTGCCTCGAAAGGTAAATACCAGGGCCGGACGTCAATAGTGAAACACGAAATTAACACCGGCGATGCTAAGCCAATAAAACAGGCCCCAAGAAGCATTCCTCTAGCAAAACGAAATGAAGTTAGAGATCTGGTTAATGAAATGGAACAGGACGGCATAATTAAACCATCATCAAGTCCCTGGAGTTCTCCGGTGGTTTTGGTAAAGAAAAAAGATGGAAGTACTAGGTTCTGCGTAGACTACAGGAAACTAAATGACGTCACCAAAAAGGACAGTTATCCACTGCCTAGGATTGATGACACCCTGGACACGTTAGCCGGAACAGAATGGTTTTCCACATTACATCTGCAGAGCGGCTATTGGCAAGTAGAAATTGCAGACAAGGATAAAGAGAAAACTGCTTTCAGTGCAAGTGATGGCTTATGGCAGTTTAATGTAATGCCATTTGGGCTCTGTAATGCTCCGGCTACATTTGAGCGTTTGATGGAACAGGTGTTGAAAGGTCTCCACCGAAAGACCTGTTTGGTGTACCTTGATGACATTATTGTCATGGGAAAAACATGTCCTGAACACCTGAAAAACCTCGAAGAGGTGTTGAAACGTATATCTACAGCCGGACTCAAGTTAAGTGTTAAGAAATGCTCACTGTTCCAGAAAGAAGTAAAATACCTAGGGCATCGTGTAACATCTGATGGCATTTCCACAGACGAAGAAACAATACGAGCAGTTATGGATTGGCCTCGCCCTAAAAATCTACATGAGCTACGCAGTTTTCTAGGTTTATGTACATACTACAGGCGTTTTGTACCGTGCTTTGCAAATATTGCTGCAAGTCTGCATGAACTGACCAAAAAGGCGCAGGCATATGACTGGGGTGAAGCACAGGAACGGCCATTCCAGAAGCTAAAGGAATTATTGTGCTCAGCACCAATTTTGGCTTATCCAATCTCGGGCGAGAAATTTGTGCTAGATACTGATGCGAGCGGATTCAGAATTGGAGGTGTGCTGTCCCAAGTGGTCAACGGTGTAGAGAAAGTCGTAGGCTATTACAGTAGAATACTTTCGAAGCCTGAGCGAAATTACTGCGTGACTCGGCGAGAGCTTCTGGCAGTACTTGAGTGCATAAAACATTTTCACAAATATTTGTATGGGCAACATTTTCATTTAAGAACAGACCATTCTGCACTCAGGTGGTTGCTGCAATTTAAAAATCCGGAAGTCCAGATAGCTCTTTGGATTGAACGCCTTCAGAGCTACGATTTTAGCATTGAACACAGAAAAGGTGGAAAACATGGCATTGCGGATGCTCTGTCAAGAAGACCCTGTAAGCTGGAATGCAAGCATTGCGTAAGGGCTGAAGGAAAGGAAAACATCTGTGACGTTCGTCTATTGCAAATAGAATCCAATGAAGACTGGTCGATGGCGCAGAGAAATGATCCCATTTTAGCAAAAATTCTGATAGCTAAGGAAGAAGGTAGAAGACCCGCACGAAATGAAATTACGCCTGAAAGTCCACTGATGAAAGCATACTGGGCTCTGTGGAACAGCCTTCAAGTAGTAAATGGCTGCTTATACCGTACGTGGGAAAGTACTGACGGAAAATCAGTTAAAAACCTTATAGTAATGCCGTCGGCAAAAGTAAAGGAAGTTCTGAGTGAATTTCATAACGGTCCTAGCGGTGGTCATCTGGGTGTGACTAAAACCTTAGAAAAATTAAAACAACGCTTATACTGGGTTGGCTGCCAACAAGCTGTAGCTGATTGGATTGCGCACAATGCATTGCCGCTAAAGGCCGAGTAAGGAGAAGTCGTGGGCCACTACAACAGTATAATTCTGGTGCCCCATTTGAGCGAATCGTAATGGATATAGCTGGGCCATTTCCTGTAAGTAATGCCGGAAACAAATATGTGCTAGTAGTCATCGATTACTTTAGTAAATGGCCGGAGGTATATGCGATTCCAAACCAAGAAGCTAGGACAGTGGTAGACGTGTTCGTAAACAATTGGGTGTGCCGCTACGGTGTTCCATTAGAAGTACATTCTGACCAGGGCAGAAATTTTAAATCTGCTATATTCAAGGAAATGTGTGAATTGTACGGAATAAGAAAAACAAGAACAACCCCATTGCATCCGCAATCTGACGGCATGGTTGAAAGATTTAACCGTACATTAGAGGAACATTTGCGAAAAATAGTCAGCACACAACAAAAAGACTGGGATGAACACATTCCAAAATTCCTGTTGGCGTATAGGTCAGCTGTTCACGACTCCACCTCTCGTACACCTGCCAAAATTGTGTTTGGAACAGAACTGAGACTACCAGGGGATCTAGAGTTTGGCGTTAAGCCAATACCAACTGGTGAAAACATTGAAGGCACCACCTCACAAGAACAAGAAACTCTTAATGAACTTCATCAATTTGTTCGAGACCGCATTAAGTTGTCTAGTGACAAGATGAAAGCCAGATACGATCGAGCGGCAAATTCGGAAGGATTTAAGAAGGGATTTTCAATCCCCAACGAAAGAAAGGATTATCTCCCAAATTACAGACACATTGGGATGGTCCATATAAGGTGATAAAGAAATTAAATGATGTTGTATACCGAATACAGAAATATAAAAGTCCAAGAGCCAAAATGAAAGCTGTTCATTTGGAACGATTAGCCCCTTATGGAAGAGGTGATTTTGAGCCTATTCGGGACGAACAGGCTTAAGTGGGGGGCAGTGTTACGAAAGTAACTTTAGTTAAGAATTATTTGTAATTATTGGTTAAGAATTAGAATGCTTTATGTGTTATCTTGTATTGATTAGTTATTAAGTATTTGTTAGTTATTTTATTAGTTAAAATTGTTATTGTATAAGTTATGCACACTTCGAGTGTAAAAATCAATGTACAGATGTAATGTTAAAATTGTTGTGCATAATTGTACTTCAACCCCACTGTAAACTAGAATGTTCTTTATTAAGTTATCTCAATCTATGGCAACGCCTAAAAGTATGCCTTAGTTTATGATGCTTAATAACTCAATTAATTCAGCCATATAGATAGTAATAGTTGAATAAGTTTAATTAACGAAATAGCCGTTATTAGGCGAACTTTATAGAGCCATCTAGACTTTAGAACTCGAACGTTCTATGGTCATTTGCCCGAGTATAAATAGGATCGCAAGAGATGGGAGATTCATTCTAAGTTCTAACTTTGTCATTAACGAATCACGCTGAGAAATTTATAGTTGGTTGTAAATAAGAGCTATAATTACGGTTGTTAAAGTAACTAAGTACTAAATAAAGTTGTGTAAATTGTAAACAGTAGCAAAAGTGTTGTGTTTATTTGTTTTATTTGAATTGCAATAAAAGAACTCGAAACGGTTTATTATAAAGGAAATAAACCAAAACGTTATTGAAAGGCAGTAACGTAACAATACTTTTCAGTTGATCAGGGTTGCATTTTACAAAAAGCATGACAATCGCAACAAAACTCAGTAGATTTCCATCTCACAAAGTATTATGGAACACGTAAGACTTGTGAGATAGTGTAAACTAGCCTTAAGGTGTGACTAACAATTAAGATCGTGCATTATGGTTGGGCCACTCCTTCGTTGTCCCTGCGCAGAGCAAAGCAGTTAAGAAAATTTAGTTACAAAACATACAATACAACTATGTTTACGCCATCTACAGTACTTAAATTTAAAATGTTTACAATTTGTTGTTGTAGTGCTATAAATCAAGATGTAAAATGTCTACAATAGCAAATCGCGAATTCCTCTATTATTTTGTTTGTCTTTCAATCAACTTTAGCACCTCATTCAGCCTTCGTGTACTGATTCCACAATGACCCTATTACGGTTTACATTCAACTCAGTTGAGTTGAAATTCGTTGATGTTTTTGTTAACCGTAATATAACAGAGTTGTTAATCATAATACAAAAACTGCAAAATTTTAATTGAACTAGAGTTGAGTTGTTAACCGGAATAGGGGCACAAGTTTCGTTTTCATTCCTGGAGAGATTTTGCACCAATCTTTAATTAAAGCGACCTATAAATCGTTTTTATTGAAAATAATGCCTTCTCTGATAAGATCAGGGTCTGGGGACTGCGGTGAATGATGCAGAATCATGAATCATTTACCTTAGACGTTTGTTTAGGGCCGTTGGAACCTGTTGAAAGATTCAGTTTCTAGGATGGTTCAATTTCATTTAACTATTGAAATGAAATTGTTCTTTAGAATAATCCAAATTTTTAATATTTTCAATTAGGCTTAAGTTCATGAAATTTAATTTTCATTAAATTATTCTTATGAAGAAAGGAATTTTACAACATGAAAATTAATTAAAATTGTTATTGATAATCTTTCATTCTTGACGTGGCTCGGGCTCGAACCCTGGCCGGCAGGTTACCATGACATGTTTCGATCGCAACCACTCGATCTCCTCAGATGGATTTGCCGTCTTACACTCGCAGCCATCGACGACTGCTGACGTCAATAGTCAAACATCAATCCTTAAACCAAATTGTATTTTAACATTTGGTAGATCGAAATTTGCTTTCCTGAATGATTATCGATTTTAACTGATTTTACATGTTTTTTTCTTACTTCTGTTTTTTCGTACTTTTGTCAAGAATTTTTCTTGAAGTCCAAGTACATTTTTTGTTTTTTCATTTTTGTCTTTCTCTTTTCTGTTGACCTTTTTCAGCACAACTTGAAGGACAAATGATACATAGAGCTCGTGCCTTAGCTTTAACAATAATTAGTATTGTGGTTATTTTGTTGAACTATTTATGGTTTTTAATCCAAATTTTTAATATTTTCAATTAGGCTTAAGTTCATGAAATTTAATTTTCATTAAATTATTCTTATGAAGAAAGGAATTTTACAACATGAAAATTAATTAAAATTGTTATTGATAATCTTTCATTCTTGACGTGGCTCGGGCTCGAACCCTGGCCGGCAGGTTACCATGACATGTTTCGATCGCAACCACTCGATCTCCTCAGATGGATTTGCCGTCTTACACTCGCAGCCATCGACGACTGCTGACGTCAATAGTCAAACATCAATCCTTAAACCAAATTGTATTTTAACATTTGGTAGATCGAAATTTGCTTTCCTGAATGATTATCGATTTTAACTGATTTTACATGTTTTTTCCTTACTTCTGTTTTTTCGTACTTTTGTCAAGAATTTTTCTTGAAGTCCAAGTACATTTTTTGTTTTTTCATTTTTGTCTTTCTCTTTTCTGTTGACCTTTTTCAGCACAACTTGAAGGACAAATGATACATAGAGCTCGTGCCTTAGCTTTAACAATAATTAGTATTGTGGTTATTTTGTTGAACTATTTATGGTTTTTAATCCAAATTTTTAATATTTTCAATTAGGCTTAAGTTCATGAAATTTAATTTTCATTAAATTATTCTTATGAAGAAAGGAATTTTACAACATGAAAATTAATTAAAATTGTTATTGATAATCTTTCATTCTTGACGTGGCTCGGGCTCGAACCCTGGCCGGCAGGTTACCATGACATGTTTCGATCGCAACCACTCGATCTCCTCAGATGGATTTGCCGTCTTACACTCGCAGCCAAAACAGAAGTAAGGAAAAAACATGTAAAATCAGTTAAAATCGATAATCATTCAGGAAAGCAAATTTCGATCTACCAAATGTTAAAATACAATTTGGTTTAAGGATTGATGTTTGACTATTGACGTCAGCAGTCGTCGATGGCTGCGAGTGTAAGACGGCAAATCCATCTGAGGAGATCGAGTGGTTGCGATCGAAACATGTCATGGTAACCTGCCGGCCAGGGTTCGAGCCCGAGCCACGTCAAGAATGAAAGATTATCAATAACAATTTTAATTAATTTTCATGTTGTAAAATTCCTTTCTTCATAAGAATAATTTAATGAAAATTAAAT
The DNA here is from genome assembly GCA_930367215.1 of Pollenia angustigena. Lineage (NCBI taxonomy): Eukaryota > Metazoa > Arthropoda > Insecta > Diptera > Polleniidae > Pollenia > Pollenia angustigena. Next base: position 92,478,984 of record OV884056.1, on the reverse strand, counting down.
TTCATGAACTTAAGCCTAATTGAAAATATTAAAAATTTGGATTAAAAACCATAAATAGTTCAACAAAATAACCACAATACTAATTATTTAGTTCTTTAGAATATTTAAATTGTCTAAATCATCTATTGTAGAATTAATCAAACTTAGGTTTCCACCAGATGCCGACCCAAACAATGACTGAGCCTCTTTCATGTTTTACGGTGCTTTTTATTTTACCAGAAAGGTTTCTTTTTTAGATCGCCATATTTTTGGGAGTTTTTTTACTCCAAATATGTCAAACTTGCTGTCATTCATATAAAAAATTTTCGGTAGCAAGCAATATATATATCAACAAGGATTAAAAATAGAATCTCTGATGATCTTTTTTTTCTTAAAAGAAAATTAATTATACCAAGTTGCTATTAATAATAACTACTAAATATTAATAAGTTTTAATAATTCGTGATCTCCCAAAAAAATAAATAAATATATACATACATATGGGCATTTCCTGGGGTCACGAATGTACGTTCGTACGCTTTTGATGTACAAATAACATAGAAAACAAAACTTTTCCTAGCATTTTTTTGCGATTCGAAATCCCGGGATTTCGGGATTTCCCGTTTGGCATCCCTATCACGAACGTACGCAAAATAGAAGTCAACTTTGGCTGACAGTAGTGAAATCTAGTAAAAATCTGGGTAATGGAAAGGGGTCCATCCATAAAATATCTCTTGGTTTATGTTTAATTGGCTTATGTACCGGTCGCGAACGTACGATTTTTCCATATGTTTTTTTTATTATTATCACGATGCATTTTCCCATAAATATCTGCAACAATTTATTTGGTTTTCTGTGGAATTAATAAAGCTAATTGTTTTTGGACTGTTGTATATGTGTATATTCTTTCAAAAAAGTAATAACTTTTGTCTTGAACTTACATATTTAATGAAATCATTGTTTTATTCAAAGAATTCCGGGATTCCCGGGAATAAGATTTTTTTTTTTGTTTCGTTTCCCGGGAATAGAAAAAGTCCGGGAAATTAGAAACCATAATTCTTAGACATAACAAGGGATTCGCTCTTGTTCTACTGCTCGTATTGAGACTTCTGTAAGCCGTTTTGGTGGTCCTGACCGCATAAATCTTCAACGGTCGGATGCTTCTCATATTTAATATTTATTTTTTTATGTGCATTGATTTCTCCTGAAGATTTCTTTTATTAGATATTTGTAACTTCTTTTATAAGGAAAATATAATACTGCAAAAAGTAATGTTTAATACGTTTCTTTAACCAATATTTTACAACAAGAGGAATCACTAAATCCCTATAGATTTTCTCATTTCTTATATTCTACGGCGCTCCGGTCATGATTCTAAGAATTTTAGATTGTGCCCTCTGTATAAGCCAGATACTGAAATTGCAGTTTTATTCAGGATGACTTTGTAGTCCGTGCTAAGATTGATTACTAATGAACCAGTGAAGTACATATAGAGGATGTTCACTTCAAGTGAAATCTCTTGGTTTCTATATGTCGCCGGCAAGTCAGCCGTACATCCAAATGTTTACCAAGGTGTTTAACAAAATCAGAATGTAATATTATTAAAACTGACAGGGGAACAATTTCCTCTCCTGTGTGTAAACGTAACGTGTTTACTTTTTAGCTCGTTAACTTGAATTCGTCCAATTTTCAACCAAATTTCCACTTGACTTGACAACAGCTGTAAATCAGTGCCCCATATATTATATGTAGTGTAAAAAATAATAATTGGGCAGCACTACGATAAATGTTGTCAAATTCATATGGTTTGTATTGGTAGATTAAACGCCCGATTTTTCGCGTTTAGATATGACTCTATCAGCGCAGAAGTGGTGTACTACTCTTGCACTATTGCACTTGGTTGTGCAAAAACGATCACCCTTATTGTGTTTGGCGTATTTAAAATACGCCTGCGACTGTTTGGTTATAGATTAAAGAGAACGTATATTATTTTCCTCTAATCTATTGCCAAACAGTCGTAGGCGTATTTTAAATACGACATACACAATAAGGGTGTATGTTTCTAGCGCCATCTGTTTTGGATAGAAAGAGTTGGCTTGCTCGTCTTGCACCAGAACCTTATTCAAGTTAAATTGTGGGTTACACCACTTCTGCGCTGATAGCCTAATATGGTTTATATGTTTACTGAATTAAAGATTTCCTAGTTTAAACACAGTTTAAAACAAAAACAGAGTTTAACTTGCACTGATTTATTAGCCCTAAGATAGTCATTAAGTTGACGAGAAGCCACTTTCGGGTTGACATGCCAGCTTAAAATAGCAGTATCATCCGCAAATGTAAATAAGTAGTAAGTTTGTCGCATATGAGCAAATCGGAGGTGTATATTAAATAAAGAGTACACAAGAACCCATCCCCGTGGAATACCAGCTTTCATCTTATATTCTCTTGTCACAGATTCTTTGTTTCATTCCCTAAATAAACAGTCTGATAAATAACTCTCTACTAATTTGCGGGTGTTTGGTGGCAGCAGACATTTTATTTAAAAGAATAGATATTTACGTCATAAATAAATAAAAAAAAGTGTTGTTTATTTAAAAAAAATCCTGGAAAATCCCGAATTCAAAATTTCAAAATTCCGAATCCCGGGATTTTCTTTAATCAATCCCGATTGGCATCCCTAGTATTGACTGAAATAAAAAGATAATAAATAGCTTTCGAATTGAGAAAGTACTCGATCACGACTGCCGGAATGTAGCCCCTGTACTTTGAGCACAAGGTTACATGGATAGACAACCAGCTAGATGAAGGGACATAGTTAAATCCACTCATAAATTGATTCTGAGTCGATCGGTATACTATTTATATTTTAAGCGCTCACACATCAGAACAAACGCATAATACCCTCTACACTATTGTGGTGTAAGTATAAAAAATTAAGGAGCAAAATTTTATCTTTTTCTATTTTTTATCAAAGGCAGTCAAAATGTGGTTGATAGTGCCACCAAAACAATCGACAAAAGTGGCGATTTGGAGACACTTGATCGCCAGCTTTCTACAGGAATACGAGTACACATTAGACTGGTCGCATCTTGTATGGGATTTTTTTTTTTTTTTAAATTTAATTGTTTGCGCTGCTTAAATGTCGAAGAAATCATGACCTAATTTTTCAGGTCAATCCGACGGTGCCTAGCCGTGCCAAGTGGGGCCCAAAGTTCCCCATTTTATAAAAAAAAACATCTTTTCTATCAGATCTTTATAGTTATACTAGTTGAAAAGCCGAAAATATGACTACGCTACGATCTTCGGCAGAGAAAGTACTTCAAGTGTGCCAAATTTCATCTTCCTATGTCATCAGATGGCTTCAGAAAGTTGCGGAAAGAATAGGACATACATGCAAACATCCTGACATACTGAGAAATTATATATTGTATAGATAGATTAAAGTATTTGCAGTTTAATATTTTAGTATGATACGAACGAAAGATTTTTAACTAATTTTAACTAATTCAGGGTCGCTGAATCCAGTGGTGCTAGCCGTTTTTTTATGTTAGCTTTGGTTTTCGAGATATACCGTTATATCGAAAATTAAGGATGTTGCACAACATATGTTCGCGCAACTCAAAAACGCTTTAGCTTATTGAAAAACTAAAAAAACCGAAATTCGGCAATAAAATTTACTTTAAGCAAGTAAAAACTTTTTTCTTCATATTGGCTTTGGTTTTCGAGATATACCGTTATTTCGAAAATTAGGGAGGTTGCACAACATATATTCGCGTAACTCAAAAACGCTTTGAGTGCCTAGGATGCCTCAAAATGAGACAGATAAGCAGTACCTACTCCAAGTTGTTGAGCACTATCGTCATTTATATCCGTCCCACAACAAATCTTCTCTTTTAAATTTATCAACTTAATAAAATCAATCAAATAAATTTACACTTTTTTTTGAAATTTCGAAATTTTCATTAAAAAAATTATTGTAGAAGCATAGCTGCATTTTCCAATTTTAAATGAATTTGTATGAGAGCCCCGCTAAAAAGTAAAGGTAAAGGGCAAGTATGTCTCGAGAAAATGTTTAGGACAAAAAACTAATTGAGGTCGGTCATACATTCTATTCCCCTAGGTCTGACTCCTTGGCAGTTATGGAGCTTTTTCTTCAATATATTTCTAGTCTGTAGTTAAAATTTTGAATGGGAGCCCCTTAATGAATGGAGATAGCAGGTTGGTATTTTAGAAATAAATGATGGAGATGAAAAATAAAGTGGAGTTGGTCATACATTTGACGCTTCTTGAAGCATCCTAGGCACTACACGGGCCAAATATAAGAATTTCAATTATACAAATATGGCGGTTTAATAAAATTCTTAAATTAATTAAAATTTTTCGTCTTTTGTGAATACATAAAATCAAAAGTTGTGAACAGATTTTAATCATGTATAGCTTGTTTTGTTTGCAATATTGTTTTTTATATGACTATAAAATTAGAAGCATATGTCCATTTTGCAATTTTTTATGAATTTTTAAAAACAAAAATTCCGAAATTTTAATAAAAAAATTATTTTTTTTTCCAGAAAAAAAATTATGTTTCTAAAACGACTGCGCATATAAGAAAAACGTTTTACCTTTCTTAAAGTAAATTTTATTGCGGAATTTCGGTTTTTTTTAATTTTTTAATAAACTAAAGCGTTTTTGAGTTACGCGAATATATGTTGTGCAACCTCCTTAATTTTCGAAATAACGGTATATCTCAAAAACCAAAGCCAATATGAAGAAAAAAGTTTTAACTTTCTTAAAGTAAATTTTATTGCGGAGTTTCGGTTTTTTTTTTGTTTTTCAATAAACTAAAGCGTTTTTGAGTTACGCGAATATATGTTGTGCAACATCCCTAATTTTCGAAATAACGGTATATCTCGAAAACCAAAGCCAATATGAAGAAAAAAGTTTTTACTTTCTTAAAGTAAATTTTATTGCCGAATTTCGGTTTTTTTAATTTTTCAATAAGCTAATGCGTTTTTGAGTTGCGCGAACATATGTTGTGCAACATCCTTAATTTTCGAAATAACGGTATATCTCCCACTGGATTCAGCGACCCCGAATTAGTTAAAATTAGTTAAAAATCTTTCGTTCGTATCATACTAAAATATTAAACTGCAAATACTTTAATCTATCTACAATATATAATTTCTTAGTATGTCAGGATGTTTGCATGTATGTCCTATTCTTTCCGCAACTTTCTGAAGCCATCTGATGACATAGGAAGCTGAAATTTGGCACACTTGATTTTCGGCTTTTCAACTAGTATAACTATAAAGATCTGATAGAAAAGATGTTTTTTTTTATAAAATGGGGAACTTTGGGCCCCACTTGGCACGGCTAGGCACCGTCGGATTGACCTGAAAAATTAGGTCATGATTTCTTACACCAAACCTCATATTTTAAGCAACGCAAACAATTAAATTTAAAAAAAAAAAAAATTGCGACCAGTCTAGTACACATACTTATGTTTGTATGTACTTAATATGTTAGCATAACATTATGAACATAAATTAACAATAATTAAGTTTTTAGGAGTTCTGGTTAGGGCTGGATTGTATTATTGAAGAGAAACGTTAGTTAATCCACCTCAAAAAAATTATAAAACTTCGTGGGTCTTTTTTTTTATTTGTACCAAAAAAAGATGAATTGTACCAGTGTACCAAAAAAGTTTCGATTGTACCAAATTTGTTACAATTGTACCACAAATCCCATCAGTGGATCTCGCATTTAGACACCTATCAGTGTTGAAAAATTCAGTACTTTGATACTTTTTTCCGTAATTTTTCATATTAAAAATACCGCAGTACTCCCGCGTTGTTTTTACTACTTTTTTATTCTTTGAGCTTTTTAACTGTGTTTGTTGCAAAATTTATGTTTTTTTTTTTTTTTTTAATAATTACCGACGTTAATATTGAAATGCAAAGCGTGGACGTCCGGATTAATATTTTGCTTTCCAAAAGTGCATGAACATTTTTAAAAAGGGATGCATTGGATAATATGTTAGTGGAAAACTTAAATTCAAATGAAAACCATATTTATAGAAATATGCAATGTTAATGAAATGGTTTATAAAGTAAAAGAAACTGTAAAATCATTTTATTCGACAATATAAACAAAATTTTATTTACTCCAGAAAATATTGTTTCCGGAAAAACCAATAGCATAATACTGTTGTTATTTATGTTATTTACAAACGATAAAGAAAACTATAATAATATCAATTCTCAACTCCGTGTTCTAGCGGATCTTTCATTGATAAAGCATTTCAGAACTGAATATATTTAAATTTCTTGGAAAAATATTGCCAATATTAAGAACGAAACTAATGTTTACTGACATTTCACATATGGGCATTTCCTGGGGTCACGAACGTACGTTCGTACGCTTTTGATGTACCAATAATATAGAAATCAAAACTTTTCCAAGCATTTTTTTGGCGATTCGAAAGCATTTGGGTAGCTCTATGTTTAGTACAAAAGATGGATTTCATCGAGTTTAAGTTTTCATATTTACAATTTGCAAAATTAAATATCTGTCTTGGTTTTTATTTAATTGGCTTAAGTACCGATCGCGTACGTGCGATTTTTCACCATGCATTTTACCATAAATGTCTTCAAATTTCCTTAACAAAAAAACTTAATACTCCTTTCTCAATTAATTGTTATGGAGAGATTATGAAGAAAGAGTGTAAACATAATATATTTCTTGCATGTAAAATAAGTATATAAAAATGTCTTTAGAAGTAGAAAATAAAGTAATTTTAAAATTTTCCAGTTTCCAGCCCAATTTCCTCAAGTAAAACAGCTCAGAAATGCTAGGACACCATTCTTTTATAAGAACATAGACTTTTTTTCTAATAATAATCAATAAAAGACGATGATAATCGACATTTTATTTTTTTCATCCTGGTAGACCATTCTGGGGAATATTGATTTTGGTATTTTATCGATACCACATTTCAGAGCATCAATTGAACGCACATTTTCAAATGCAAAATGATGTATAAAGCAAAGGAAAAAATCGTTTACACGTAGACACGATACAAACTAAAGATCTATTAAAATCTACTGGTAGTTGCTGTTGTAGTTATAGTATTTCTTATGATCTCTTAAAGTTAATTTGCTTTATCTTATAACACTAAATTAAAAGCTTTATTTTTAAAAATTTATGTTTTAAACTTTTTTTAGAACTAAGTTGTAAGTATGTAAAAGTCTGAATAATGTAACTTTGCAAAAGCTAATATGTATATAAATATAAATTTATGTTGACAAAAATAAAATTTTTAATTTATTTACATCCATAAGTATAAGAGCAATTTCAAATATTTTTTTTAGAAAACACTGAAAAAACGTACATTAGGAGCACTGTTGCCAATTTAGAGATTTTCCCGCTAAATCTAGCGTTTTTGAAATGTCAATCGCGGAAAAAAAATACGTTTTAGCGGTAAGCGGGAAATCTAGCGATTTTCAAACAACTCTCAGCGGCTCATTTTCGCTACAAAAACCTTTCTCAAATTTAAAATTTACAGAGTTTTTACTTTTTCTTTTTGTTTTTCTGGCTTAAAACTTCTGGTTTATGTTCACGGTTTTAATTACTTTTATAGTTTTAGTGAACTGAAGATTGTACATGACATTTTTTTTCGATTTTCAGTTAGTATTTTGTTAATCCTGTATGTAACAATTATCAACTTTAAGCACGCATTAAGACATCTCCGTCTGTCTATGCGTCTGTTGTAACTGTCAAACGACTCAAAAGGGAATGTAAATATTGGCATCAAATTGTATAGAATTCACCTAAGCAGTTTGGGATTGCAGTTCAGCACAATCGGTTCAGAAAGAAAAGTGCTTTAAATTAAAATTTTGAACAACCACCCTTAAAACTAACATAACTAGTGGCGGAATGCACATATTGATATAAGATTATGCACAAATTCGTTCTATATGACTTAGGGCTAAAAAATCAGAGCAAGTTAAACTCTTTTTGGTTTAAAATGTGTTTAAACCAACAAATCTATAAATCACTAAACATATAAACCATCTTTAAGCGCATAATATTGGGCGTTTAAACTACCAATACAGACCATATGAATTTGATAAGATTTATCGTAGTGCTGCCACATGCTATTTTTTTAACCACATATAATACATGGGACACTGATTTACAGCTGTTGAGTTTAAACTATATATAAATTCAAGTTTAGTTCAACTAAACCAGCGTTTAAACCATCAGTGATTTATTAGCCATTAAAATCATACTGTTAAATCGGTCCATAATTAACGATAGGAAAAAAACCTCTAGTGTGCCTTAAAACGTAACAAATAATGCTATTGTAATAAATTTGGTCCGGCACAGTTTAATATCGCTAGAAATCACGCTGTCAATTTTCGTGATTATTTTACCATAGGCCCTATATAAAACCTACTCTTGGAAAACAGAACGTCTAAAGCTCTAAAAAATAATGCTATTTTTTTTTAAATTTTGGTTTGTCACAGTTTTACATACACTGTCAACCAGGCGCGGATCCTTAGGGGGGGGGGGGGGGGAATTTAGTATGATACAAAAAAGTAAAAATTTGTTTTTAAAAGTTTATTAAAAACAATATGTGTATTAGGGTAAGTACTAGAGTTGCCAACCGATTAAGAATAATTCGATTAATCGATCAAACAAAAGCAAACTCTTGTTCGAATAATTTTAAAACGACAATTTTCGAATAACGAATAAATCGATTAATTAATGTCGACTAATCGAATAATTTTTTTTTATTAAAAAATAAATTAAATAAAAGCTTAGAATTTAGTTTATTCTCATACGTTTTTAGTGATTTTATACAAAATGTAGGAAAGTTAAAAAATATTGTTGCTATAGCCCCGGTTGTAATTAATCTCAATGTTTAGTAAGCAAAAACCGTGTTGTGTACTCATTGTATTTCAAAAATGTATTTTATGTTCTTATTAAACAAATCTTAGCAAACAATTGAGTAGGTGAGTTGAAAACTCGTTCGTTACAAAATTAAAAATACGAGATGATAATTGCTTCTAATGGTTTTTCAATAATGCATGCCCTCTTCCGTGATTTTAGCACGGACATGCATTGATGCAATCAGAATATTTCGTCTAATAAAGCGCCAAAGCAACTAAAAGAATCATTTGCCATCTCGTATTTTAATTTTGCAGCAAACGATATAGAGTTAAGATGAAAAATGTTATGCATCAAAAAAAGAAGTCATAGCGGATGGAACGGAAGATTTTCCATAGTATTTTTTTTGTAAAAATAATTTTTTTATTCGTTATTCTCATCGATTAATCGAATAATTTTTTAGATTAAATCGTTTGATCGAACGAACAAAAACAATTATTTGAATTATTCGAACAAAGTTGAAAGGCGAATAATTGACAACTCTAGTAAGTACTTTTTGCGAGTATCAAATTCTTCATCGCATAGCCGTATAGACCGTGAAAAAATATTAAGAATTGATGTATTACTTTTTCGCGATTGTGAAGAAAGTTTCCGCCCCAAACGCTATAAAGTTTTGAATTTCAATTTTTCTCCTTACTATACAAAATTAACATTTAATTACAAAATTTTAAGTATTTTCTAATAATTTCATGAATATAACAAGATCTTACCATTTGTACGGAAGAAGGGCGCAAAAAAATCACGACTCTATTTCGCGGTTTTTTTAATAAACTAAATTGTAATGGCAAAAGATAGATGTTGTGATAGATGAGTTGTTTGGCGGATATATGAAACAGTGATAATTTTCAGCAGCGTAGTAATAAAGGGTGGTTAAATTTCAAGGGCCGATGTTGATTTTGAATAAAACACAAACTATTTAGGAAATTATTGTAATTTTATTTTATTATGATATACAGTGGTATCTCGGTTTAACGAATTATATATTGTCAGGCCCTTTCGTTATATTGGAAAATTCGTTAAATCCCGAAGTTTTTTTTAATACATTTTTATTAATAAAACAACAATATTTTAATAAAACAAAGTAAAGTCGTTTATTTCCATACATAACACAAACAAAAAATAAATACTTCATATCATTTTCAATTAAATGAGTACATATGTAGATATAAACGGCTGCACTAACTCTTTGTTAGAAGAGAGTTTCCCCCCCCCCCCCCCCCCACTTTGCTTCATTAAAAGAATTCCATAGCGTTTTTTGAATCTGCAGAACCAGCCATGGCTGGCTAAAATTGTTCAACATACATTTTTTTGTGTAGATCTAGAGGGCTTTTGCTTTTAATATAGGACCAATAACACAGTACAACAGCCAATCTGGGGGGTGAGAAATTCCAAGTCAGGGTGATGGTACTAGGTCAGTATAGTAAAACCCTCAAAGGGTTTGGCGTTCGTATGTGTCAGTTTTTTTTTATGACATTTTAAATTTTTTCCTTATCTTGATGTTTTTTCGCTTAGTTGTAACATTTTGGCAAAGTTGTAGTTTAACATAACTCGAGAACCACTTGTCCGATTTTGATGAAACAAATTTAGAAAAATTAAGAATTACTCTAATCTGTTTCTATACCGTTTTCCTATATGTGCAACACTTTCGAAGTTAAAAATGAATGTATGAAGAAAAAAAATATTTTTTGCCCAAAAAATTTAAATTTTTTATTTTTAATTCATAAAAAATCCAAAACAGTAAAAAAAGTTTCAACTCCTATTACTTTCACGTGAAGTCGCATAACCTATGAAATAAATGAGACATAAATCATGAAAATCGATGAACGCGTTTCGCTTTTATTAACAATTAAGTGAAGGTATGCATTTCAAAAATTTGCTCGAGATATGCACAAAATTCTTTGCAAAAACATTTATGACTTTTTTTATGATTCTTAGAATTCAAAAAAAAAAAGTAATAAACAAAAGGTTATTTGATTTTTATGATTGCTATAGTGAACGAAAATTGGGTACCAAATATAGTGTGTACAAGCTGCTACAACCGTCTAATGGATTGGAAAAATAGAAGACGTGAAAGTATGCCATTCGGTATCCCAATGACTTGGACTAATCCTGGCGAAGGTCACAATCCATTGAATTGCTACACTCATAAAATTATTACAGTAACTGATTGTGGGTTATTAAATTCGTTTTCCGTACTTTTAAAATCGAATAAAAATATAGTTATTTTACGAATAATTTTATTTTTTAACATTAATGTTAGTTATTCAAAAAACAAACTACCAAAAAATAATGTTTTTCCGTATTTATTTTGTTATGTAGTTTGATTTTTGTGAGTTAAAATATATTTTTTAAAAGTAAAAACTATTCAATTTTAGGGAATATGATGTTCAATAAATAAAAAATTTTAAAATTAAGGTAAAAATCATTTGTTTTAAATGAAATGTAAATGATCCGTTTTTTAAATGAATTTTAAGTTGTTTAAAATGAATTTTCGTTTGAATTTAACTATAAAATATTTTGAGTGTATGCATGTGCGAATAAAGGAGCCGCAAAAAGGATAAGAAAATCGTATAATTACGTTGGTTTTGCAAGTGCAGCAACACCATTGCCTCATTCGGACCACATTCCTGTGCCAAAAGCTTCTAGCCCAGATATTTTCTCTTCTACGACTGCTCCGACATATCATGCACGTGATGATCCCCCATATGAGCCATCAGTATCCAATGAAACAATTTTGATAAATCAAAATAAGCTTGATTCAATTGTTGCCAAGTTGGAATTAACACAGCATAAATCGGAAGAGCTGGCTTCCATTTTGAAATCAAACAATTTGTTGGCACCCGGTGTGAAAGTCACAGCTTATCGAAGTCGTCAGGCAACACTCCAAAGTTTATTCCTTGTGAATGCATATTGCCCGGATGTAGGAAAATTAATGGACGCAATGGAAATAAAATATGAAGCAGATGACTGGAGATTATTTATTGACAGTTCAAAACTCAGCTTGAAGGCGGTTTTACTGCATAAGACCAATAAAAAACATTCAGTTCCAATCGCCTATAGTAAAGAAACGAAAGAAACATATGATGCACTGGCAAATATTTTAAAAATTGGTAACTACGCCAAACATATGTGGCGCATATGCTGCGATTTAAAAGTTGTAGCAATGCTTTGCGGTCTTCAAAGCGGCTATATAAAATATATGTGCTTTTTGTGCGATTGGGACACACGATTTTCCGGTGACCAATATGCATGCCAAGGATGGAAACTCAAAGAGCACAGCAGGTTACAAACGGCAAATATTATTCGTGAGCCTCTAGTGCCGAAGGAGAAGATATTGCTGCCTCCACTGCATATTAAACTTGGAATTGTTAAGAATTTTATCAAAACGGTCGCCAAAAGAGATGAAGTTTTCTTGTGTTTGAAACTAATTTACCCGAGACTCAGCGAAAGTAAAATTAAAGAAGGTAAGTTATAATATCACATTCATTTCCCATGATTTTCCATCTTAACAAATTAATTTTTTCCAATCAAGCGTACTAAATGGTCCAGATATACGAAAGCTGATTAAAAGTGACGCATTCAACAATATTTTGATTGACGCTGAATTGAATGCATGGCAGGCAATCAAAGAAGTAATAGAAGGCTTGTTGGGAAAGCATCGTTCTAACAACTACGATGTTTCTGTCGCAAGGATGTTAAGAGCATTCTCGGAAATTGGTGTCCACATGTCCTTGAAAATCCATTATTTACATCATCATCTGGACTACTTCAGCAAACAATTGGCTACCGAATCTGATGAACAAGGTGAACGCTATCATCAAGTTGCTATGACAGAAACTGATGATAGCGATGAATGCGAGCCACTAGTCCCGAACAACCACCATCGAAAAAGTCTAGGCAATATTTATTAAAATAAATAAAATAAAAATAAAAAAAAATGTTCCATAGTGTAATAGGAATATTCCGAATTTAGTCTTTTCCATTTCGCTCAAAAGTTTCCGTTTTGATTTTATAATTTTGCATAATGATGACTTAAGCAGCTGATATTTATTAGATAAAGGACTTAGTCGCAGGCCCTTTTCATAGTCGTTAAAAATTTTTAATTTTTCTTATAGAAATTAACGTTTTCTTTAGGCCATTTTGATGTCAACCTTACAAAAACTTCACAAAATTGAAGTAAAATTTGATACAGAAAACAAAGATTTGTTTTGTAAGCAAAAGTAAAAAATTACTTTGTAACGTACAAATTTTTATTTTGGAGAGCAAGTATTTTCTTTGCTTTCTGTGTAAGAAAATAAAATACTTCTCTTAACTCGTTGTTTTTAGTTAAATCGCTTTAAAAATATGGTAAAAATGTATACAAAAACAAAAGAGAATGGATGCAAATATGTTTGCATTCAATCTATTTTGCTTTTACAAATTTTTTTGTAAAAATTCGTTAAATAGAGTACAAAAATTTGCTGTTTGTTCGTAATATAAGGTACTCAATGGAAAAAATATGACCGTACGTTAAATCGCGAATTCGTTAAACTGAGTATACGTTAAACCGGGATACCACTGTATTGGTATTACTCAATTATGTATGGAACAAAATATCGGCCAAATGGGCGCCGCGACCACGGCGGCACAACTCCATCCGATGGTCCAAATTTTCGATGACCCTGAGGCATAATGGAGGTTCTATGCCGTTAATGTGCCGAATTATCTCATCCTTTAGCTCTTGAATTGTTGCTGGCTTATCGACGTACACCTTTTCTTTCAAATAACCCCAAAGAAAAAAGTCCAACGGTGTCAAATCACATGATCTTGGCGGCCAATTGACATCGCCATTACGTGAGATAACACGGCCATTGAATTTTTTGCGGAAAGAGCCATTGTTTCGTTAGCTGTGTGGCAAGTGGCACCGTCCTGCTGAAACCACATATCGTCCACTTTAACACGTTGTTGGATTGTGTATCTCTCCATGGTTCAAATTGAGTAAGTCTGAAATAGAGAAATGTCAAATAAAATTTGGAAAAAAACTTGGCGTTTAGGTGTGGTTCACATTCAACATCGGCCCTTACAATTTAACCACCCTTTATATGCGCGGAACGAGCTATTAAAGTTGCACAAGATATTTTCCCATTGTGTAAATCAACTCGCACTTTAAACTTAAAATCTATTTCATTAAACCCAAAAAAATAGCTTTACATTTTTGTTATACAGTTGCTTATTTTATGTATTAATGCCTGTATTCATAAAAATATTTTAAATTTAATAAAGGCTTGAAAACCAAACTATCTATGAAAATTTTCCTTAATAAACGTTTATTAAATTTTATAATCATTTATGAATATGGGGATAAATATATAGCATATATAAACAATAAATGTACCATATATAATTGGGGGATTCACAAGGTGTGCTATCAAGTCATATCGTCATAATGTCCTAAATAATATTTTACAATTGCTAAAAAAAATATTGTTGTGTTTAAAACAAAATAAAATTTTTTATGCTGTGTTCATTGATTCGTCATAGCTGTGCAGTAGAATTCTAAATTGTAAGCGGTTGCCCACAGCAGTCATATATATTTCTTGTAATTATTTTAAGTCATATGGCATTACAACTTTATGAGTACCTTGTGAATCCCCCAAATGTGTATGGAAATTAAAAATTTGAGGAGCTTTAGAAATAGAATTTGGTGCGGAAAATGGCCTAAAAAATTATTTTCATTATCATGCCCGTGGTGGGATGAAGAAATTTTGTCCAAAAAAAGTCATTCCCTAATTAAAAAAACTCAACAAAAAGGTTAAATAAAATATAAGATCAGTTCAATATACATTAATCTTTTTAAATCAGCAATTTATGATTTCCTTGTGAGGCAAATTTAGACAGTACAGTCTATCTTCTGTCATTGTTGATCTGAGCAATGTTTTTATTCGACGAAGGGTAGGAAATGACCTCCCGCTCGAAGCTTTACTGACGAGCATTGAAACGAACATTTGAATTATTTTCCTTAGTTTTGGTTAGATATCTTCATCACAGTTTATTAAAGCATCTACAACGTTATCTGATAGATCAGACTCAAGTTTAGATCTTAGTAGGTGTTTATCTCTTTTATCAAATATAATCAGCTCATCCGCTAGTTTTGGTTTTAAAAGTTTTGTATCTGTATATGACTTGATTACACTTTGAGGTAGAAGTTTAGGTATGGTTAATACATTTGGGATATCTATTGGGAAAGGTGTTTTGAGATCTTCTAAAATAAATTCAATAAGAGGAATGTAACTACAACTCGGTAGTAATATTCAACATTTTGGATGTGATTATTTCGTTCAAATCTTGTCTTTTCGATAGGAACCTCGATTTGAACGCAAATAACTTAATCTTTTTCAAAAATCGCTTTAAATTGTTCTTCGGCTTTATTTCTTTTTTTCTTCAGGGCACATATTTAAAATTTTGATAAGGCTTGATCCTTTTTGAAGATATATATCGTGCTTTCGTAAAATGATACTAAGCGGCTGTGTTACAATAAGTATCACACTTATATTCCGCAAATAAATTCAAAAGTATTAAGTGAGTTCCTTAATATAAAGGTAGAGATACTACCTATCCACTCAGATATTTTTTCCAAAGCTTCTACTTTGTGATGTACACTTGTAGCAAAGTGTAAAATTCTGTCGTTGCGGTCCACCCATCTTGTCTCGCATAATGAAGAGAGTTTGGCTCCCAAATACTTTGTTTCGCTTGGGATGATTATAAAAATTTTGTCGTTTCTTTAACAAATGATACAACTTTCTGTATTAATGGCACTTTTTGTATTAATGGCAATGGAATAGCAAGGCGTTTGTTTCGCATTTGTCGCTTTTCAATAAATTTTGAACAGCTCCATTTTCTGCTGACATCAGAGGACACCCATCTGTTCCATCTCCTTCACAATTTTTAAGGTCAATATCAAAATTTGTCAAAGCTTTAAGAACTATTGATGATAGTGCCTCAATTGACACATCAACGTCATCAATATCTTTTGAAGCCTCTTCAAATGCGTTCTTCCCTAAAAATTTTTTGTTGTATGTTGAAATATCTTAAAGATAAGGAAATTTGGCTTTTCCCCGACAAATCCGTGCTTTCGTCAAAAATTATCGAATAGAATTTTGATTCATATAACACATATATACATAAATATTGCATATTCAAACTAAGGCTTATTAATAATTCAACCGCACACATTATCAAGTCAGACGTTTAGGTAAACTAGATGTTTCATTGAAAATATCTAATAAATAACTATTTGGATTAAGATTTGGATACTTATTGAACATTTCGTTAGAGATTCAATAAAAAAACAAAAAAATACTTATTGAAATTTTTGTTAGTACCATAGGCCCCATATAAAGCATACTCTCGGAAAAAGCTATAGAACGCATAGAACCGTAAAGCTTTCAATCTGTATTCTATTAAAATAACTTTTAGTCAGTCAAAGTTTTATAAGACTATAAATTACTTGTTCAAATTTTGCGAAGATCGGCCCGTAATTTACCATATGTCCCATCAAAAGAGCACTTCGGAAATATTCGAACTCTAACTTATTTTCTTTTAAGAATAAAATAACTAGGGAAGTAGGAAACCATAGTTGGTTGTAATTGAGAGTCATATACCTTTAAAAAAGCAGCCTATATCTTGATTTATATAAAACTTTGAAAAATGTTTAGGTTTTAGCGGTATTTTTAAAAAAATTCCCGCTAAATTAACTGCAACTGCGACCCTTTCTAAAACCTGCCTGCTCAGGTGGAATCACCCTTTCAAAGTGCTCTTCTACGCGTCTTAATATTAAACGTTCAAAGAGTTTAAAGCAAAATGAAAGTAGGGCGATGGGACGATAACTGGATGGGTCTTCTTTAGCAGGGGTATGATTTTCGATTTCTTGAACATGCCAGGAAGGTTTCCGGAGTGTAATATATCTGAGTAGAATCTAGCAAGCCATATCTTAGTGCGGGGTCAACTGTGTTTTATGAACTCAGGGTAGATGCAATCTACTCCTGCTGCTGTGCCGTTTTTAATTTTGGATAGCCCTTCGGAAACTTCGATATCCGAGAATGGATAGGAGTAAGAGTCGTTCGGAAATGTTTTGCTTCTTAGTACCTTAAGTTCCGAGTTGATCTTTCGTGTACATGGTTTGTCGGGATCTGCCTTAGATACGCTTATCATGTGACGGACAATGATGTTTGGGTCAATTTGAGGTCTTCGATTGATAGGAGGGTTGGCTGCTCCTAGCTTTCTGAGCAGACTCCAAGCTTTGCGGCTGGAGTGTTTGAAGTCCATGTTGGCTACGGCGTTTGACCACTAAGATTTCCTTGCTTTATCCAGGCTGGATATAAGTTCTTAAGCGGTTTGAGGGTTTTGGTTGGATCGAAACTCTTCGTAAAGTCTATCGCTGCCTTCATTCCAGCACGGAATGTATTCTTTTCGGAAACCCCTGGGGATGCACTTTTTAGCTGTGGCAATGACTAGGCCTACGAAACGCTCAAAATTATAGACGGTTGGTGGTATAAAGCGGATGTCGTTGTCGAGTTTGGTGGTGTATTTTGGCCAGTCAGCCTTTCTAAAGTTCCATCTGGGCTTAGGTGTAGTCCGTACGACGGGTATAGTTACGCCGATGTTAATGATGGATGGGCGGTGTTGGCTTTGCGGAAAGTTTGGTTGTATTGATCTCGCTGCTGGAATGGGTCTGTCAAGGGCACATGAGACGAATCAGAGATCTGGGTTTGTGTCGCGTCTTAATCTGGCAGAGTGGAAACATATCAAGCTTTATTTTCAGAGGGGTAACAAAAACACTTTTTTCAGCTCCATATAAGTTGAGTCGGTCTAATACTTAGTATTGTGGTTAATTTTTTGAACTGTTTATGGTTTTTAATCCAAATTTTGATATTTTTATTAGGCTTAAGTTCATCAAATTTTATTTTTATTAAATTATTTTTATGAAGAAAGGAATTTTACAACAATAAATTAATAAAAAGTTATTGGTAATTAAAAATAAAAAGTTCGAAGTAATAAAATTTAGGCCCTGAATTTGTAAAACGCAACGCAATCCCAAAAATAACATTGAAAGCAAAAACAATGTCAAACATTTTTCAACATTTTGTTGTTGCTTTCTACAGAAATACATATTGCGTTTAAAAATTATCAACGCCACAAGATATGCAGCGTTTAAAATTTAAAAATTCAATATTCATTTCAATAGAAAACAACAACAAAATTATGAAATATTTTCGATTTTGTTTTTGCTTTCAATATAATTTTTGGCGTTGCTTTTGCGCTTTACAAATTTAGGGCCTTAATGTTATTGCTAATTTTTCATTCTCGTAAGAATACATTCTTTACGGACACTCTGTTTAAATTTATATGGCATATTTACAAAAAGTATTTTATTACCTTTTTGAATTCTGCACTGTTTAAAACACTTCACTCTTCGAACAAAACACAAAGACTGAAAACTTAACCTAATAATACAAATAACGGGACATCATTCTAAAAAATACTTACAAAACTATAGCGGGAATAAATCATTTGCAATAATATTTGTTGTCATGTTTTAGGAAATCTCTTATGAAAAACTTATTCTACAACTCATTAACATTTTGTTTTGTTTTTCGTCTATTGGGTCAGTTTGATGTGTAGCCATGCCGCTAAAAACAAAGAAATCTTTTATAAATTAATAATTCTATTATTCCAATCAAAAGATTTTTAAAGTAAAATCCGTTTTAAAGTTCAGTATTTTTAATAGGCTATTTGTAACATTTATGGGATACACATAATACTATTTTCGCATATTTGGATTTGTTTTAAAGATTTACCCCCCGTATTCACAAACGATTGTTAAATTTAACAAACGTTTAATAAGGAAACATTTCATACAAATTTTGTTTCTTAAACCTTTATTCAATTAAAAATATTTTTATGAATACGGTTCTAAATTACGTAGTTACTTTAACTCGTTTAATCAAAAAAAAAAAAAAAAAAAGATAATCAAGTTAATCAAGTTTTGTCTTAAAATTATTTTAAATTACTTTGATTTTCCCTTTTTGCTTAAATTTATTCTTATTAAATTGATATTTATAATGTTGGTATAAATAAAAATAAATTTTGACCTATGCTAAGGAAACAGGCATTTACCAAAATCAAAATCATGTTGAAGAAGGAAACAGAAGAAAATCTAGTAATCAACATCGAGAAGTAAAAGCACAAAAAGCAATTACCACCAACCAAAATGACCACCAAAACACTTTAAAAACGCAGCAGGAGAAATGTTTACGAAAAGCAAAACCAACAATTACAAAATAATATTTATATATTCCAACAAATAAGAAAAGTAGTCGATTGCACTGAAAGAAAAAAGAAGTCAAATAAATATGTTATTCCAGTACATGGCCGAGTGAATCAGTTTCAGCGTTGATTTAACAGTGTCCGTTGTGAAAGTGTTAATTAAGGGGTTTTTTATATTTAAGTTAAATCATAATCAGGTATGTGATGAAAAACGATCGTTTTCAAAATGATAGTTTTTAGCAGGTGTGATGAATTTCGACCGATTTTAAAATCCATTTCTGAAGTAAAGTCTTTATTATTTGTTCAAAATACAGTTTAAATAATATATTTAATTAAGTATTTAACAGTATATATAAATGAAAACGGAGGAAAATGTACACTGAAAGAAAAATGCTTCATATATTTAATGAATCATTTTCATAAAAAAGGTTTCCTTGGGTAAATGAAAATTTTCATTGTCTAAATGGAATTTCATAGGTTTGATGAAGTATTTTCGTTAAAATCGCTTCATTAGATTTCGTAATTACGTTAAAAATTTTCATTGGATATATGAAAACTTAAGTTTGTCCAAGTAAAACAAAAAATTTTAATTGGGAACACAAAAAAACAATAAAACAACATAACTATATTCATAACTTAATACAAAATTATAGTTTCATTAAAAAAATGTTTAATTGTTATTTAAAAAATGTAAGATTTAATAATTTCATACATCTAATGTTACATGTGTGCCATTAAATTTATGAAATCAAAAAATTTTTTTATAAAAGCAACATATTTCAATAATTGCCTTCATAAATTTAAATTTTCATTATGACAATAAAAATGTCATTATAGTAATGAAACAAAAACTTTCAATCCACTTTCAATCAACGTTGTTATTGTTATTATGGACAATTTAATCTCATATTTACGCCCTTAATTGAGAAAAGAACATAGTTTTTTTTATACAAAAACTATACTGCCCCGGTAGACTAGCTGGTAGTGAGCTAGTCTATCAGCACCGAGGTTGCATGTTCGAATCCCGCCAGAGACAGAAAAAAAAAATGAAAAATAAAATAAAGTAAAATAAAATAAGAAAAAAGAAAAAAAAAATAATTAAAAAAAATATAAAAAAAAAAAAAATTTTACTTTATTGAAAGTATTCATCCAATGAATAATATTCATGGATCTAATGTAATGTTTCATTAAGTCCTTTTAATGAAACAGGTTTCATTGATCCAACGAAGCGCTGCATAGGTTCCTTTATAATGCAATTTTTCATGGGATTAATGTCAAAATTCGTTAGTATTGCGAAGAAAATTCTTTCAGTGTATTAGAAATCAATTTTTAAAGATACCGAAAACGATATTATCGTTTTCAAATCGTTTTGTTTTCAAAATCGTTTTCCATCACATACCTGAATATTAAAATATTTTTTTTTAAATATCTTTTTTGGCTCCCAAATAAAAATTCTCTAAAACAAAAATTCGGTAAAAATTGCTAAATAAGCGGAAATTCAAAAAAAAACTTGCTAACAGCGGTATGAAAGCAAAGTCTTATATTTTTAAATAATCGTTAAAGCTATAAAGAATCAGAAAACTTACAGGATTATATGGCGATAAATGTCAAACAATCGCGAGAATAGCAAATTGGAAAAAAAACTAAACTTGATATGAAATCGCCAAAAAAAAAAAAGTTGGAAACAAACCCTTAAATTTCTTTGAATTCGCAAAATAATTAGAGGTGGGTTTTTTGTCAGATTTTCAATATCTAGTCGACGCCGACACAACAATCTTTTAAAATAGCAAACTAACGTCAAAGTGATGCAGTCGTTGACTTGATGTGACAACAGTATAAAATTCACGTCGACATCGACAATGACTTACTGCCTGTTTGTAGAACGCGACCGCAAAAGTGACTCGTTCAACTTACATTTAAAACAAAAACAAAATTTGAAAATTTGTTTTTGTTTTAGCAAAGGCTTTTGAAGATTGTGCGAGGAAGTTTGTATAAATAAATGACTTTTATAGCCTGTGAAAGAAAATGGTACCAAATTTAGTGATAGGTACTGGTACTATTCAATGCGTTTATCTTTCGCATCTTTTTATTTTTTCCTATTTCATTTAAATTTAGAAATTTAAATTTTTTTTACATATTTTGACATTTCATTACTGTCAATATCAATGACAATTTTACTTCATTCTAAAAAAATTGTGCGAAAGCGATAGAGAGTACCAAATTGGCATTTAGCTTTCGTACCGAAATTTAATTCATATCGCAATAGAGGTTAGCGCCCTGTTACACTACAACAAAATCTACTTTGTAAATAGATTTTGACGAATCGACTCAAAATCAAGTAGTTCTTAAGGTGGAAGTAAATAACACGCGTTTGTTCGTCGACGATTATCGTGCGTTTAAAAACTTTAGCGCGTAAAAAATTGCAAGTTAAACAACAACACGCGTTACAAAAGCCACTCCTTTCCGCTGTTTTTTATTTGTTTACTTACCTGTGCATTGAAAACGGGTTCGAAAGTATATCAAGATTTTATTATTTTATTGAATTTATTCTTTTTATATAAATATTGTATGTTTTTTAAGCTCTTCAATAAGTTTTTCTTTCATGATTCACAAATTTGTTAAATTAATTTTTTTATTGTCAGCTGAGTACCTGTCAAAAATACACAACGCGTTAAAAAGTTCAAAGTTAACCAACTTCCTGGCGCAAACGCGTCAAAAAAATGTTGCATGTAGCTTGTTCTATGAAATTACTCTAGTTTTACTCTTTTTGACAGAAGTCTACAGAGCGCACGCGCACTAACGCGTGTTATGGTGGGTACACACAGTGCAACCTTCATGCAATCTGTTTCAATGAAACCTCAAAATATTAAAGCGTTTTGATGTTGATGCAATCTGAAATGAATGAAAATGAATTTATTTCACTAGATTGCGTAAATGCGGTACATAGTGTGTACCCAGCATAATGTACCTTTAGTATTTTATTGTACAAGATTGTTAAAACTGTTAAAAAAAATTGAGAAAATAAGTTATGTTGATTAAAAATAAAAGGGAATGCTAACAAAAAACAATTAAGTCAGCTCTTCTTGTTATGAAAACAAAATCTCGCTAATGTCAAAAAAATTTCATATATGCAGACTTTCGAGGTCATTCATTTAATGTAAATAAAAGATTATTTGTTTCATTCTCAATTAAATCCGACGCTTCGTTGTTGGTATTCTTTCCAACTTCTTCGGGGATTGAGTTTTTATTAAAACTAGCTGACACGGCAGACGATGGTATAACATGATCGGCGATGGAAAAAAAGTTAAACATAAAAACATTGATGTATTTTTTATTCTGAAGTATGAAAAAGAGTACTTTCGTGTCCGATATTTTTTGTCAGTCCGTCTTTAGACAGCACAAATAAGCTCGATGGCCGCCGCGAGAATATGCCACGTATAATTGTCCGTGCGTAGTCTGTCCAAATCTAAGCCACAAACAGACATCGTTTGACCTTGCGATTTATTGCTTGTCATTGCAAATGGCAATCTTAAAGGAAATTGAACGCGTTTGAATTCAATCGGAGTTCGTGGCAGCAAAACATTTTCGTCTCGGAATTAAAAATGGTAGCTTCGATAACGTTTTTCACCAATTTTTTAACGGCCAATCATGTATCATTGCACAGCAGTGGTGGGCTTAAATTCCGAATTAAAATAACTGGAGAAAAAATTTGTAAAAATATACATAAAATTTTCAAGAGAATCGGGTAATTAATTAAGAAGGTATAGGAGAGGGATGCTTTTACTTTTTTGCAGTATTTTACGCCGTAAATGTCAAAATTTATAGCGTTTAGTTCCTTCAATACTTAAAACTATCATCGGATAATTAATTAAGAAGACATGGGTAGAGTCAGCTTTTACCCGTTTTGCCCTATTTTACGCCCTTATTCTTGAAATTTCCAAAAAAAATATATCTTAAAGTTCCTTTAGATGTTACAGTGTCTGCATGCCCAATTTTAAGAAAACTGGTTGATAAGTTAAGAAGATATAGGGAGGGGAAGCTCTTGCCCTATTTCACGCCCTAAATAACATAAATTATAGGCTTAGTTCCTTTCAGATTTTACACTATTTGCCTGCCAAATTTGATTAGCTAAGATATAGGGAGGGGGAGCTTTTACCCGTTTTGCCCTATTTTCATTGTACACATAAGACAATACGATTAATGGGTTGGTAATTTTTCAAGTGACAATAAAAAAAAATCATAACATGGAAAATGGAGGGCATTTTGTTGATATTTGTATGGGAATATATAGGAAAATCCGGAACCACTGGGCCGATTTCGTGCAAACTTCACATAAACCATCTAAAGACTATCCCCAACGTACTCTGAATGGTTCGACCCGTTTTCTCATTTGGTGGTGACATCAAAGTGTACACTTCTTTTAATATATATAGATAATAATCTTTTTCGTCTCTCTGTCTCTCCTCTATAAATTATGTAGAAGACTAATAAAACTCTTACAGCCAGGCCCACGAAGTCACAAGTTCGCCTGGCTGTTAATTTGAAAACTTTAATCTTTATACTCGATTGCTAATTTGTTTCTTCAAGTGTATTTTCGATTATTTAATTGAAATTGTATAAGTGCAGGATTGTTCGCATGTGTGTGTATTTTTTAACGTACAAATCAAAATTTAAGATGCACTGGTGACAGTACTTAAGGGACAATTGAACGCTGGCCGTTGAACATAACGGTTGTTTTCGACCAGATTCGGAACTGCAAACGGAAATAAAAAAAAAATAAAAAAACGGTTATAAAAATTAATATTAAAAAAAAGCAATTTTGCAGAAATTAACATTTCAAACTCTTAAACATGTTAACTTTAAAACCGTGTTTATTATTGTGGCTTTTAAGTGCTCATTTGTGTTCCGGTGAAGCTGATGTCAATATGGCAAACGTAAGAGAAATATAAAAAAAAAAAATCGTACAAAGGCAAATTCATTACAGGTGATCTTAAAATCCCTACTGATAACTTTTATTGTTTTGTTGTACATGTCGTAGTACCGAGATTATCTGTAATGAATTCGCATTACGTTGTACTTGTTGTAGAACTAGGGTTACCTTAATAATTGTTAGATGTGCATAGGGCTACCAGATAAATTTCTAAAATATCGTAAATTTCCTGAGAAAGAAATAAAAAAAACGGCTCTCTCGTTCTGTTGTTTTTTAAATTGTAGCTCAATTTTTATCGTTGATGAGCGCATTCTTTAATCGTAGAAGTTCCTCACACAGGAGAAACTATAAGACGAGTGAGATTCTTCCATAACAGCGAAAGACGCTTACTTTAATTGTTGTGGATGGGAATCGTTTGAGTTGTGTGTAATGATCAGCTATGGGCAACAGGGGTGCCAGATAATTTTGATAAAAAATTGGCATATTTAAAAAAAAATCGGCATTATCGGCACTTTAATATAAAAAAATCGGCATATTAAAAATACCTATTTTAAATACAATAAAACATATTCTTACTTACAAATAAGAACAATTCAGAATTATCTAATGTTTATAACTTATGAAATTTCAAAATAATCAATCAAAATAAACGTTTTACAAAGAAATTGTAGTTCAATATAAAGTTGTTTTTTTTTTACCTTTCTTATAATTAAGTATATTGCATATACAAATATTTGAGTTTAAATTATTAATTTTTAAATAATCTTTAAAAACGAATAACTTGCAAAGATAAATTTTCCAGTGAACATCAAAACTCTGTTACATTAAAAAATTCTTTCCACATTTGCGGAAGAATGTGGAAGGACCAAAAATTGTATCAAATGCTGCCATAAAATGTTCACGTTATAAATCTGAAATTTTTTGCCGATTTTTTTTTTGATAATTAATTTTTTTTTTTTAAGATTATAACGCAATTAAGGACGATGTTAGTACATAAATTAAGTAGCCAATTCTTATGTAAGGAAAATTAAATACATTTGCAAACTTTTTGGCAAAAAATTTCAGGTTTATAACGCGAACATTTAATGGCAGCATTTGGTACAATTTTTGGTCATTCCACATTCTTCCGCAAATGTGGAAAGAATTTTTTAATGTAACAGAGTTTTGATGTTCACTGGAAAATTTATCTTTGCAAGTTATTCGTTTTTTAAAGTTTAAATATTTATTTAAAAATTAATAATTTAAACTGTTTTGATATTAATATTAAAACGGATTTAATAAAAATGTCAAACCCAAATATTTGTATATGGAATATACTTAATTATAAGAAAGTTAAAAAAAACTTTATATTTAACTACAATTTCTTTGTAAAACGTTTATTTTGATTGATTCTTTTGAAATTTCATAAGTTATAAACATTAGATAATTCTGAATTGTTCTTATTTGTAAGTAAGAATAGGTTTTATTGTATTTAAAATAGGTATTTTTAATTTGCCGATTTTTTTATATTAAAGTGCCGATAATGCCGATTTTTTTTAAAATATGACGATTTTTTATCAAAATTATCTGGCACCCCTGCTGACGATTCCTTCAACGAGCATGAATCGCATGAGACTCATGTAAATTTTATCTTACAACTTGTGAAATGCTTGCCCTATAATTTTTAAAAATATGATTTATACAGAGAGTCGCAAAAGGTTCATTCGATGATGGTTTGACGAAAGATAAACAAAGTGTAACATAGCTGTTTTTGTACTCTGGAAATAATCATTTAATGATTTTTAAAGAGTTACATGTTATAGCCGTACCTAAACAACAGCGGCTCTTGTTAAGCTATGGCATACCAGCGTAAAAGCTAAGTGGAAGAAAACTTTTCGCCTTCCGCACTTGTTTAGGTACGGCGGTTAAGCATTCCAAGAATAAAAAAAGAACGTGTCAGAAAATGTAATGTGTTATTTAAATTGACTAGACTCAAAATTTCGTCTTCGTTGTTAGAAAAAATAAAATAAAAATTACAATAAAAAATCGCGCCTATCGTGAATAAGAAGTGAACAGTTTTTTTAGGGAAAAAAAACCTAAAAAATGTAGCTATTTTTTATAATAAAATTTTCTGTCCTTCTTCATATATAAACATTTAAGTTTTCTTTTTTTGGAGACTGAATAAAATCGTCACTTTTTAGAAAAAATAAGCAAATCGTCATTTTGCTAATTTTGAAACAAAACCCCGTCAAAATGAAGATAAATCGTCAAATTTGCCAGCCCTGGATGTGCCTTTTTCAACAATTTCGAACGTGCACATTCTTATATCGGGTGATTTTTTAAGAGCGATAGGAAAGTTTAAAAAAAAAACATATAAAATTCCGAAAAATGCACGAAATCTTTATTTGAATGAAAACGGTCCATATAATTTAATGTTTGAATATTATTTCATGCAAATATTGACCGTGACTGCGTCTCAAATGGTCCATCCGCTTAGTCCAATTTTGGCATACTCTTTCCAACATTTCGGCCGGTATCTCATGAATAAATGCTTCAATGTTGTCTTCCAATGCGTCAATTGAAGCGGGCATGTGTGTATAGACATGAGCTTTAACATAGCCCCACAAAAAATAGTCTAAAGGCGGTAAATCGCACGATCTAGGCGGCCAATTAACCGGTCCCGAACGTGAAATAAAATGTTCACCGAACTCGTCTCTCTGTGCGGCATGTGTCAACGTATTGTTGAAACCACATGGCATGCAAGTCAAGCTCTTGCATTTTGGGCAAAAAAAAGTTGAATATCATCTCACGGTAGCGCTCACCATTCACAGTTACGTTACGATTCGCATCATCTTTGAAGAAGTACGGTCCAGTGATGCCACCAGCCCATAAACCGCACCAAACTGTGACTTTTTTTGGATGCATTGGTAGCTCTTGCAATGCTTCTGACTGATGTTCACTCCAAAATCGACAATTCTGCTTATTAACGTACCCATTGACCCAAAAATGAGTTTCGTCTCTAAACACAAGAAGCGCGCGATGAACTTTCTTAACAGAGCACGCATTTTGATAATAAAATTCAATAATTTGCAAGCGTTGTTCGTTTGTAAGACGATTCATGGTTAAATTATAGACCAAACTGAAGAAGTAAAACAAACACGAAACGTGCGTCAGCTGTTTAAACCAGTGTTGCCAAAAAGATAATAGCTAAAAAATCACCCATTAGAATTTTATATCTTCGGCTTAATATGCAAACCTGCTAAATTCACTTTTTAAGTAAATTGAGATTTTGATACCGTGTGGTAGAGAAAAATTCGCCACTTCGACCAGCTTGCAGGAGTGCCAGAAGATTTTGATAAGAAATCGGCATGTTTTCAAAAAAAAATCGACATTATCGGCACTTTAATTTAAAAAAATCGGCAAAATTCAAATACCTCTTTTAAACACAATGAAACATATTTTTAATAACAAAACAGAAAAATGCAGCATTAACGAATGTTTGAAACATAATAATCAGGGGAACAAAAAATATGCAATTGCATGTTTATCCTTGTGCGACCAATGAAGGCAGAAACAATATATTTATCGATTTGTAGTGGATATTTTGGCATATTTTACCGTTTGGAGCATTTTTTTTTTTTAATAATTTAGTTAAAAGACCCTTTTTGCAGCATTTTTTTTTAGTTTTTAACGCATATTTTGCCTTTTTGAGGCATATTTTGATATACATATGTTAAATATAAACTTTTTTTAGATGCCTAGAAGAACCTTGCGCAACAAATAAAAAAATTTTTTTTTGCGATTAACCCAAGATGTTGCTTGATATTTTCCAGTTTTTACTGCATGTATAATGTGCATTAAACGTTTCTGTTAGAGCATGTTTCTGGTTTCCCTGATAATAATCAATAAAAAAAGAAACGTTTTTGTACTTGAGGGTAATTTTTTTAACTTTTTTTATTATAGAAAAATATTTGAGTTTGACATTTTTATTAAATCATTCTGGCTAATTCCGGAAGTCGTGATCGAATACTTTTTCGATTCGAGAGCTGTTTAATTTCTAATTCTTTCAGTCGATACTGAACGAATCGACATTTTTTTTCAATGTTGTTAAGCATTTATTTGAGTTTTCACAACACTGAAAAAATAATTTCGATTCGTTCAGTATCGACTGAATGAAATAGAATTTAAATTGCTTTCGAAACTAAAAAGTATTCGATCTCGACTGCCCCCTGAAATCTGTTTCAAAACTATTAGAACTATCAAACTTTAAAAATGAAACTTTCTTGTTAATTTAAATTTTTCAGAGACCATCGAAATTTTGTTTTATTTAGTTGACTTGGCTACGAATTCTTTCATAATTTTCGAAATTTTGTATATTTTCCTTATAGAAAAAGATATTTTAACAGATGGCTTTTTTATCTTTTATTTGAATTTAGTTCTTTTATTCTTAGCTGAATATTTTTCAAATAAAACTTTAAAAATTTAACAAGTATGACAGTGTTGCACAAAATTAATAAGTTCTACGAAAACAAACAAAAAGTTACCTTGTTTCAGTCGTTTATTGAAAAATCGGCATTATTAAGCAAAAATCGGCAAATCGGCACTTTTATACTGTAGAGGCAAAAAATCGCCAAAATGCGGATAAATCGGCAAATATGGCAGGCCTTCCAGCATGTAGTTTTTCTCAAGGCCCATCTATCAGTGGTGCGATTCACTAACTTTTAACGAACCGACAATCGTTATATTTGTCGACATATGTATATATTCGCTTGCAGTAACGATAGTGCGATTCTGTAACTTTTTTTTAACGATAGTAAACAGCTGTATTTTTATAACATCTCTGTCTTAAAAATGTTAAAAAAAACGAAAAGCACAAAAGAGAATAAAAAAAAACAAATGAAATTGTTCTTAACCCCACGTGTAACACATGTTTTTTCATTTAGAATGCAGACTCATGCTTTTTTGTAAATTTTAAAATTAGGATTTTGTTTTTGTGCATACGTATACATATGAGTATATCTTTGTATATATGTAAGCTTTTTTAAATATAAAATACATTTTATCGATTAAATAAACACAACCTAAACTATTGTCGTTAAAATAACGACAAAAAAATTGCTTAAAGTAACAGCTGACTTTAACCGACAGCGAATATCGTTAAAAATTTTACTGAATAGCATATTCGATAAATTTTTGTTATATTTATTTTAACGATTCGATTTTCGTTATAAAAGTTAGTGAATCGCACTCCTGGTCTGCTAACTTGTACAAAAACAAAAAACTTTTTCTTTTAAGTTGTCAAAAACTTACTACCGCATATACAAAGCAAAAGGAAAAAACGTGTATGTAAACAACTTTTGAAAGCTCAAAAGAACGAAAACAATGATCATCAGGCTTCTTGAGCAGACCTTTTCAATTTTATTCCAAAATAAAAATAAGTTAGAGTGATGTATTTGGCTATGCTGAATTTTCGATACCCTCCACCTACTGTTAGAACATTTCCGGAGTGGTCTTTATTATGGATCAATGGTAAGTTATGGACTGATCTGGACGAACGTTGACAGTGTAATTTCTAGTCATATCAAACTGAGACAGACACAAATTTGTTACAATAGCATTAATTGTTACGGTTTTTAGCGTACTAAAGGTTTTTTCGAGAGTGGGCTTTATATTAGGCCTATCGTTAATTAAAGACCGATCTTCACGAAAATTAACAATATGATTTTAAGTCATATTTGTGCAAAATCTTATATCAATATGGCAAAATGATAATTTTTTAGGGTGGTTGTTTCACATTTTGATTCATAACTATTTTGCTACGAAACCGATTTAACTGGATTTCAATCCCAAACTGCTAAGGATAACTAGAAACAATTTGATTCCAATAGTTATCTTTATTTTTGCGTCGTTTGAAAATACGCGTGATTTCAACGAACGAATACCCAGTCGGACATGGCTAAATCGAAAAATTTATAACATTAACGCTACTTTTGCCGTTTTAAGCAATTAGATAAAATTAGTTACATGAAAGTAAGTGAATTATATTGCTTGGGTTCTATCGAGACAATTTAGATCAATTCCTTACCTTTTGTTTCAAAATTTTTAGCAAGCTTAAAGTTGTGAACTGTCACATATAGCCCTAACAAAATACTAACGGAAAATCTAAAAAAAAAAAAATGTCACATACAATCCTTAAGCTACGGTCAAACTTATTAAATATTTCACCAAATAAGCGCAACCACTACTTTTGCTAATGTTTAGTGAGATTTAACGCGGTCTTAATATGACAAAATAAACTAGCAAAACGGTATTATAATTAAAATAAATATTTTAATTAAGGGAAATGATTATTTAGTTTGCATTTTGGTTCCGTTTTGCTCGTCAAATATTTGACAAGTGCTACCGTAGCTTTAGTTAACTAAAACTACAAAAGTACGTAAAACCGTGAACATAAATAAGTAGATTATAACCAGAAAAGCAAAAAATTTTAATAAGAAAAAGTATAAAATCTGTAAATTAAAATATTGAGAAATGTTTTTGTATCAGAAATGAGCCGCTGAGAGATGTTTGAAAATCGCTAGATTTCCCGCTTACCGCTAAAACGTATTTTTCCCGCTATTGACATTTCAAAAGCGCTAGATTTAGCGGGAAATTCTCTAAATTGGCAACAATGTAAGCCACCTATATATTTGGTTTTTCTCTCAAACTGCAAACATGAAATATAAAATGTTTTTTGTCTCTCCTGAAAATGTGTCGAAAGGGAGTTAGCAAAGTATATTTATACCAAATACATGCAAATGTACAACAAATCAACAATAAAAAAAACAACATTAATTTTGTTTGTGTAAAAACTCTCGATACTGTCAAACAGCCAAACATAAACAAAACAAAAAAAAAAAAAATCATGTCGCACTAAAAATGTAAGCAAATTTTGACACTATCGAGAATATAAACAACTGACAAGCTGATCACTTGCATGTACTTGTAATAAATACATATACTTTGGGAGTTAGCAGGTTTGCATATTATTTAATTATAAAAAAAAGTTGACAACGAGTTAGTTGGGATTGTTATCTTTAAAATGAGGTACGGTCCATCATTCCCGGTTTTCTGGTTGGTCCACAGCGGTAAAAAGATCCCCTAAACATCATATTAGCAAAAAGTGCATTTCAAAATCTACCTAAAATGCTTCAAAAAATCAACAAAAATATTTTTTTTATATCTATTCTCAATGAACGTATTAAGTTTTATAACTATAGTTACTAAAATTTAGTATTATTTCAATACAATGTAATATAATTTTAATAAAACAAGTCCTAGCTAGAACTAAATTTAAGAACCAAAGTTTTAAAAGTCCCAAAAAATGTGTCAGTTTTTGTTCTTAATATACCAGTTAAAGAGTTCTTTCTTTTTGAACTTGTTCTATTTTCAGTCTATTGGAACAATTGACTCAAATTTCCCGCAGGGAGTTTTTAGATAATTTGATAGAAATTGGTAAAACGTTTTAATTGTCATCAGAACGAAACCTGTTAATGTAAATTGTGAGTATCGGTCTTTAATATCACATAGTCCCATGCGAACTTCTTTCTTTTTCTTAAGTTCATAAACCGTTTAGTCATGTTGGTATTAAGATTAAATTTGGCCCAAAATATTTTACTGCAGATGAAACATGGTTGAATCGGTTCAGATTAAAACTTACAGCTTTTATTCAAATATCAAGCCCTAAAATAATCAAACTATGTATTTCATCCATTTAAATGTTAATATAATTTAAATTAAGCGGCCTTTCTTTTTGTTCACCTCGAGAGCTGTGGGTTGATACGTTAAGCGCTTCTGACTGCGCAGTGTTTGCTGATGATGCAACCTGTTACACAGGCGTTGGCTGGGAAGTGGTGGACAATCACCTGCCCTCTGTTTGGGATGAAGTTGATTCTTGGGGTTGGTTTTGACGTTATACGCCTTCTGACGAATCAGGGGTAGCTGCTCCTACCGGTGGTGTGCCTGAAAAGTTGGGCCGAACGCCTCTTTTATCCCTTTTCACTGCTAAAAAAAAATGAAACACGTTGTTGGCTTTTTCTCTTTGGTTATTTAGTGTTTCTTTATTGGCACTTTTAATTTTTAGGGTTTTTACAAATGATAGCCGCTTTAGCTTAGGGAAATACAATCTCAACTTAAGACAAGTTACTTCACTCAAGTCTTTTACGAGCTTTTATTAAAAAATCACAAGTTAATTAAAGTTACTGGCTCAAATGCAAGAATGGATTAAAAAAAAAGAAACAAATCATTTAAGATGACAGTTGTCAAAATCTCTCCACTCGTCGTTGTCACATTGTTGCCGCCGGAGATGGACACCCAATACATGCTTCATGTTCCCTATTTAGTTGCAACGCAAACATGCCGCCCGCCTTGCACCTACCGTGCAAATAAAGTGAAACAGTTATATTAAAACTTAACATATAATTCGAATTCAAAAAAAGGGGGAAAAAAAGAAATTATAGTACAAATTCATGTTACTTATTTTAAACTTAATTCTTATGGAAATTCATGAGTGATAAGTAGTACATTTGAGATCACATTAGAAATGATTATATACCAGGAGTAAAAAAAGTATAGAGGTTACAGTTGGCTGGTTATTGAGTCACCGCTCGAGCCTCCCGAAAGACGGTCAGCCCAAAAATTGTGGGTTGTGTGTAGAGCCCTCCTCTACCCGTTGCCTGGCCATTAAAAATTAGATGAGCCACATCCGCGCCTAGGACAAGGTAATACCCCGAGCTCCTGCTTCAATTATGGTCCGCCAAGCACGTCTCACGCACCCCAACGAGTTGTGTACGATCTACTTTCGACCTCGGACTGCGCCCGTACTCCTTGTCCTCCACTACACAGGTCACACCGATTTAACGTCCCTCCAGCTGATTGTGGCAAACGGTTACTTTGGTGCGACCTTGCCTTACCTCGAAATATAAGGCCCTGGCTTCCTCGACCATAATTGAGGACCGAGCCACATTGGGGTTGATCAAGACCCGAGCCACGGCTCTCAATTTTTCCTCTACGTTCATACATAACGTGACCATTTTTTACAAGTATACAACAAATCATTAAGACTTTTCCCACTTGAAGAAGCACTTGATGCGTTAAAAACCACCCTAAGCTTCGTTGTTGTACTTTCTGGCTTAAAAACGCCATGATGTGGTAAATAATAACTTGGACTGTCTGAAGTGTTCTCAACCCTTTCCATATGCCCCAATGTAATGTATTCTTTAAGGACCTCATCATACTGAGCCTTGCGCTCAGGATTGCGTGATAATGATTTCTCATTTCTTAAAAATATCAAGCCCTAAAATAATCAAACTATGTATTTCATCCATTTAAATGTTAATATAATTTAAATTTAGCGGCCTTTCTTTTTGTTCACCTCCAGAGTTGTGGGTTGATACGTTAAGCGCTTCTGACTGCGCAGTGTTTGCTGATGATGCAACTTGTTACACAGGCGTTGGCTGGGAAGTGGTGGACAATCACCTGCCCACTGTTTGGGATGAAGTTTATTCTGGGGGTTGGTTTTGACGTTATACGCCTTCTGACGAATTAGGGGAAGCTGCTCCTACCGGTGGTGTGCCTGAAAAGTTGGGCCGAACGTACCTTTTGTCCCTTTTCACTGTTAAAAAAAATGAAACACGTTGTAGGCTTTTTCTCTTTGGTTTTTTAGTGTTTCTTTATTGGCACTTTTAATCTCAGGGTTTTTACAAATGATAGCCGCTTTAGCGTAGGGAAATACAATCTCAACTTAAGACAAGTTACTTCACTCAAGTCTTTTACGAGCTTTTATTAACAAATCACAAGTAAATTAAAGTTACTGGCTCAAATGCAAGAATGGATTAAAAAAAAAGAAACCAATCATTTAAGATGACTGTTGTCAAAATCTCTCCACACGTCGTTGCCACATTGTTGCCGCCAGAGATCCACGTTCCATGTTCCCTATTTAGTTGCAACGCAAACACTCTTAATTCCTTTAAGACAAAATATCTCATTTATTTGGTATATCTATAAAATATTCAGCACAAATAACTCTTATATAAACTTAACCTCATAATATAACTTTATTCTGGTAAGCCCAGCATAAGGTTTATTTTAATGTAGATATTAAATTGTGGAATATTTTGCTTTTAAATAAGCAATATTTGGGTTATAGAGGCATATTTTTTTAAAAAATGTTTTAGTGCATATTTTATTTTTATACCCTCCACCACAATTAGTCGTGCAGAGGGTATACTAAGTTTGTCATTCCGTGTGATACTCTCTTATTATTCATCTCAGACTCCATAAAGTGTATATATTCTGGCTCCTTGAGTAATTCTAAGTCGATTTAGCCATGTCCGTCTGTTTAAAACACGCTCACTTTCGAAAAACTCAAAAGAAATGAACTTACTTGGTGTTAAATTGCTTGTAGTTACCCTAAGCAGTTTGGGATTAAAATCCAGCAAAATCGGTTCAGTAGGACCAGAGCTATGAATCAAAATGTGGCACCACCACCTTAAAAAATTGATAATTTTGTTACAAAGACTAACAAAAATGGTGGCACAAAGCACGAAATCATATAAGATTTTGCAAAAATTCGATTTATTCAACTGGAAATCACGCTGTAAAATTTCGCGAAGATCCGTCCATAGTTTACCCTAGGCCCCATATAAGCCCTACTCCCGGAAGACAGTTTAGTACGCCTAAAATCATAATTAATAATGCTATCATAACAAAATTTGGTACATCACAGTTTTATAGAACTAGAAACAAGACTGTAAATTTTCGTGAAGATCGGTCCATAATTTACCCTAGGCCCCATATAAGCCCTACTACCGCAAAACAGTTTAGTACGCCTAAAATCATAATTAATAATGCTATCATAACAAAATTTGGTAAATTACAGTTTTATAGGACTAGAAATAAGACTATACAATTTTGTGAAGATCGGTCCATTATTTACCATAGCCCCATAAAAACGCTACTCCCGGAAAACAGTTTAGTACGCCTAAAACCGTACAAAATAATGCCATCAGAATAAAATTTAATACTTCACAGTTTTATATTACTAAAAATCACACTAATAAATTGCGTGATGAACGGTCCATAATTTACTATAGACCTCATATAAAGCCCACTCTGTTAAAATAATTAAATACGCTTCATATGGCCAGAAAAAATGTTATGCAATTTTGTGATATGCGGTCCATAGTAACCCTTAGATCAATTTAAAGCAGCTTTCTGAAGCTCACTGCAAACGCTAAAACTAATTTCTCCGCTGTATTGAAATTTATGTCTTTTAATACCAATAATCACTCTGCAGAATTTTGGGATGATTGGTTTATAGCTTACTATGGCTCCAATATAAATTCCCCTCCTGAAAATCATTTAAGTTCTGCTTAAACTGTTATCAATCATGATTTTTTACTCAAGCTAGTAAAAATTGCTAAAAAAAAGTCATAAAACTGTCTGATTATCAGTCAGTTATTTAATATATGTCTAAGCTGCAACCAATTTTAATGCAGATGTCTGTTTTTATAAAGATAAATTAATAATAAATAGACATCATATAGATATTACTCTTTAAACATTTGAACTGTCGGTGGAGGGTATCAAAGATTCGGCACAGCCGAATACAGCACTCTAACTTGTTTTTTTGTGAAATAGTAATTTTACATGAATTAAACCAAAATTTAAACAAGGATTTCAAAAGAAGCGTTCTTATGATATATATCTGTGATTATATGGCAGATTAGCTTATGTCGATATTAGACAGAATTGAGTTATTATGATAAGAAAGGTCAAAAATATTTTATATGTACTAAAATTTTTTTTAATGTTTAGTTTTATTCTTTTATTCATATTGGCTTAAAGCAAAAAACTTCAACAAAACTAAGGATATCTCGAATCTACAATATTCGACATAAGCTAATTTTCCATATTCGCACAGAGTTATACATTTATATACAAAAAGTTAAACATTAAACTAAATTAATGAAAGATACTGTTTGTTGTTTCCAGCACAAATTAAGTGGCATCATACAGTGGAAATATGAAAAGCGACCATTTTGTAATGCTTTTACAGGTGACTTAAAAGCCAACTGCTCCTTTGGACAAACGATATTTAAATTTAAACTTTTACAGGTTGTGGCAAAAAACGTACCTCCTCCCATCCTCCATATCCCGTCACTAAGCGAGGTGAAGTGGATGATAAATCTGTCTACAACAGCAACGATTACATATCCGAAGGCCTATCGGATTTAATTGACATTAATGCCGAACCAGCTGTGGAAAATGTTCAGAAGCAAATTATGTCACAGGCCAAGATTTACGAGGCCATTAAAGAAGCCAGTAAAGAGATATTCCGACAAAAGAATAAACAGCGTTTACACAATTTACAACAGAATCAGTTGCTGAAGGAGGAACAAGACAAGCTGGAAGATAATGTCTAATAGGGACTATAACCGGACTTGATTTTATAATAAGAAATGAATTGAAATAAAATGACAAAATGAAAACAACATACACAAATGTAATTTAACTATAAATAATATATGAATTAAAAGCAATTACTAAAAAAAAATTAAGAACGTGGTTTTAATTCAAATACATATCGCATATTTGCTGCAACATCGTCATAACTCAAAAATATAAGTTTTACAAAAAACGCCTTTAAAGTTTAAAATTTACAGACAACAACAAAATGGAAAAAGTAAATTTTACTCTTCTCTCAAGATTTGAGTTTACACTTTCTTCATAAGAGCGATTTACGATTAGTAATATTAATTTAAAAAATAAGTAACGATAAATTAAAATAAGGAAATTTATGACGGCAAGATTCAGAACAGAAGAAAGAACCAAAATTGTTCAGCTTTAATTTGAAAGTCAGCATTCGAGTATTTGGACACAAAAATCAGCGATTAGGGAATTTTCACCTCATTATTCACGTAAATATTAAAAAAAAATAAAATGCAGAATATGGGGCACCCGAAATCCAAGAATAATTGTTGAATTTCATACGCACCAGGGCCACATATTTTTTTAAAAACGACAAACAAGTTGCGGTTAATGTGAACAGCATTCAATACCAGGAAGTGATTGAAAATTTTTTAAAGGTCCGAGGAAGAGAATAATCCAGAATTGTGGTTCCAACAAGAAAGAGCCACAGCACGCGTATTCTGTTTTTAGCTACACGCAAAGAAAAAACACGGTTGTGGTAAACATATTCTAAGAGCAACATATTATGATAAGAATTATGATTGTAGTCACCATATTAAGATTATTATTGAATCATATTACGACTAAATATACTCGTAATATGTCATCATTATATTTTTTCCTTAATCATAATATTATTCTGTTAATCATACTAAGTTAATAAGTAATCAAATTATTGTCACGTTAATCATAATAAGCTAAGAAATTAATCATTGTATTGTCATGTTAATCATAATAAGTTAAGAAGTAATCATATTATCATCATGTTAATCATAAAAAATTTAGAAGCAATCATATCAGCACCTTTCATATTTGTCATATAAATACAAAATAAATTAAAATATTTTTGCATCGATTTTTTATTTTGTGGCTTTTTACAATTTTTCTTAATGTTAATCAAATAGCGGAGTTCAATATAAGGCTTGCAAAAGAGCAAATGAAAAATCTGTGGTTTTCATGGGCAACCGCGTGTGTCCATTTTTTCGATTTGAAGATGTTGATGAAATATCATAGCACTTTTGTAATATATAACGAAATCTCTGTGTTTTTTGTTGTTGGATTTTAGAAAAAAACTATGATATTTTGCATTTGCACAATTACATCACTAATACTTGAATGAACTCCGCTAATATTTAAAGGTTTTAATTTCTTTAAACTTATTTTGTATGGAATTTTATCTTTTAATTTTTTAACCACTCACAAATAAAAAAACGACACAACTGCTTCAAAATTATTTTACAAATGGCGCTAACATAATATGATTAGAGTAAAAATAGTTTGATTGCATCATTAACATAATATGATAAATGTATAGAAAGTTATCATGTTATGGCTATTAAATATCATGATATGGTTGTGAGAAATATAATATGTTTAGAAAGTTATCATAATTGAGTTGTTAGAAAAATAATTATTTTTCGGTCAACAATACTCAAACTCATAATTGCGATAAGCATTAATATGTTTACAGTAACTATAATATTGTTGATATTAAATAAAAATAACAATTATTTGTGTACGACAACAATTTATTGTTACATTAAACATAGTGTTGTTGCCGTAACCATGCCCAACCATATTTTTTCTCTGCGTGTAGGGATGTAACGAATACCTATACCGATATATCGGTATCGGCGATATTTTACTGTCAATACGACGATCCATTTTTTTTTTATACCATATAACTTAGATAAATAACACATTTAAAAGCAGAACATAACATCAAATAGAATAACAAATGGTTTCTTTTAATTCTTAGACTGGAGTTCCATACCACGCGCTCAATGTTTCTTTTTTACCTTTTTTAAGGCGTATGTTAAATTAGAAAGTAATCCTACTAAATGCTTTCGAAGTAGACTTGCCAACTGGCCAGTTTTCACCGGGACAGTCCAGTTTTAAGTGCAATGTCCCGTGTACCACTGATACTCTGAACTGGACGCCATTTGTCCCGTTTTTCTTTAACAAACTTTTTTAATACCTGCCATATTAAATCAAAAAAATCGAGAGCTTTAGAACTTATTTTAGTACTACAAATTTTTTTAGCAGAAATGGATTTTTTTCAATTCATTAACAACCAAAGCAGATATATTTACTAGATACTCTTGATTCCACAGCAGATTACATTTTTTTATTTGTAGCTGTCAACTTTGTGTCACAATACACAAGTTATATTGTGTATGAGCAAGGCAAGTACATGTAAAGTGAATTCGCCTTGTGTTTAATAATTTGACGTCTTCATGGAATAATATAAATAATTCTGCCTAACATAGCGTCTTCACCTGACAATTTTTTGTCATACCAAACGTCAAACTTCATATTAAAAAAACGCTGACAAAAATTTTCGAGTTTTTTTTTATATAGACTTTGACGTTTGGTATGGCAAAAAATTGTCAGGTGAAGACGCTATGTTAATAAGCAACACTGGAACATTTTGATTCCCTTTTGTCATTATATATATAGTGCATCAACTTCTATGATCGAAATTCCCCATTCAAATAAAATAATCGAAAAATAATTAAAATTTTTCGATAATGGGGAAAGCCCAAATTTGTTTATTATAGTGCAATATATTTTTATTGTACCACTGTGTTTTCATGATACGCGCTCTAGGATGCTTGTTCCTTTAGTTGAAGCTGATTTGTTGGTTCATTTCAATTTAAGCTTAAGATATGCTGAGCTTTTTGTTACTATTGTTATCAACTATGTTTTTATTAACGTTTACGTTTATGTCTTGGTAATGTTTTATAAGTCTAGATTTTACACAATCTGAATTAATGTGTGATTGTTGATTTTCCAAATAAAATAGTATAATAATTATACATAAACGGATTTGTTTGAATTTTTCTATGATTTTTTAGGGGTGTCCCGTTTTTGCATTTTAAAAAGATGGTAAGCCTAGTCATCATTGAATGTTATACATTTAGAAACATGAGAAATGGTGTCCGTGATTGCTTCAGTTATTTCCAAAATATTTCTATTTGGAGGAGAACCTTCATAAACCTACATACATATGTAAAATGTTCCTTTAAAGCATCTAGTTTTTGATCAAACTGAGTAATTTTGACACCATTGACTGAAACATCCTTAATGTGAGAACGATTTTTATTTCCTATCATTTTAAAAATTTGTTTATAATCCCTTATTTCCCTTTATCTTTCATTAAAAAGGTTGGCCTGTTCCTTTTCGATCTGTACCTGTATTATAATTTTAAGTAAATCTATTTGTTTCGAAATAAACAAATATTCAGGGTGTCTCCTGTTAAATGTTCTTGTAAATATTCTCTTTAAGTCCCTTTGCCAGTTATAAAGGGTGATTTTTTAAGAGCTATAGGAAAGTAAAAAAAAAACACATAAAATTCAGAAAAATGCATGAAATCTTTATTTGAATCGATATAATTTAATGTTTGGAGATTATTTCATGCAAATGTTGACCATGACTGCGCCTCAAATGGTCCATCCGCTAAGTCCAATTTTGGCATACTCTTTCCAACATTTCGGCCGGTATCTCATGAATAAATGCTTCAATGTTGTTTTCCAATCAGAGAACGGCTTTGTGCTATTGCAAATAAATCAACAAAATCAAATACACTCATTTGTGTTCATGCAATCAAACTTTCTCAGCAACACATCGGTGTTGTTTTAAAATTCATTCAAGTCATGCCCAGCGTATTGGCTTTGCCATTCATACCATGTTTAGCTTCGTTCGTCAATTATTGCTTTGGTAAAAAACATATACAAAGAAAAATACACAAAAATCATTGCTCTGATGACTATTCAGCAGCTGAAACAATTTCCATAGAAACAGAAGACGTTTTTATTTTTTATAATTTTTAAAAAAGTACAGTAGTTCTGTATGTACAATGTACAATGTACAGTTGTTTTTGTTGTTAATGTTGCTTGTTACGCTTTTAAAAAAATACCCTGCAAATAATAGCACTAGTACAAACAGGCGTGTAAAATGTAGCCCACAAGGGAATAATACAAGTCCAAAAGTAACCCAAACGTCCGGAAAAAACATGGTCTATTTAACATTACGATGTCCTAGGGCGGGACCATATAACCCAGCTTTGAATTACAAAGGAGTAGTATTAAAACTACTCCATGGTATACTCAAGAGGATTAGTTTTGAAGTCGTTTAAACATTTCGTTAAAAAACGAAGACATGCCGTCTCACTACAAACACTTTTTAACAATGACATGGTCCATGCTTGCATTACATCGGACGAATTTGATCAAAATCAGGTGGATCACGTTGTCCAATATTATTTGCAGGGTAAACACAAAAACAAATTGGACAATACAACTAGTTTATTTGAACCCTGCAAATAAAATTGGACCACCTGACCCATTTTGATAAAATGGACTACTCCATGGACTAGTCCGATGTAATGCAAGCATGGACCATGCCATTGTTAAAAAGTGTTTGTAGTGAGACGACATGTCTTCGTTTTTTAACGACATGCTTTCGTGTTTAAACGACTTCAAAACTAATCCTCTTGAGTATACCATGGAGTAGTTTTAAAACTACTCCTTACTGGTCCAAAGGTGGGTTATATACCATGGAGTAGTTTTAAAACTACTCCTTAGTGGTCCAAAGGTGGGTTATATGGTCCTCTCCTAGGACATCGTAATGTTAAATAGACCAGGTTTTTTCCATACGTTTGGGTTACTTGTGGACTAGTCCTGGTCCCTTGTGGACTACTCTTTACACGCGTGTTTGGACTGGTCCTATTATTTGCAGGGAACTTATGCACACAACAATCATACCAACAAAGCGACTCGTACTCATACCAATTTACATTCGTCGTTGTGTCATCGAGTGGACAATGACTTCTTAAATGCAAAAGCAAAAGACTAAATGCCGTTTGACTTTAAGAAATTGTGTTATTGCGTGCGCAACAATAAATGCAAACAAAGCACTTTCAATAAAAAACTCACAAGCACAAATCAAATGTGTACAAAACGATGTTAAAATTACTAACGATGAACTTTGTTTTGCAGGTATAGAGTTAATGTAAATTATAGCGTATGAGTAAATCAACAAAAAAAAAAAATGGATTTTGCAGTTCTCTGCTTCCAATGCGTCAATTGAAGTGGGCATGTGTGTATTGACATGAGCTTTAACATAGCCCCATAAAAAATAGTCTAAATGCGTTTAATCGCACGATCTAGGCGGCCAATTGACCGGTCCCGAACGTGAAATAAAATGTTCACCGAACTCGCCTCTGTGCGGCATGTGTCACCGTCTTCTTGAAACCACATGTCATGCAAGTCAAGCTCTTGCATTTTGGGCAAAAAAAATTGGATATCACCTCACGGTAGCGCTCACCATTCACAGTTACGTTACGATTCGCATCATCTTTGTTGCGGTGGCTGAATAAATATAAAAAAAAAATTTTTGCGTGGCCCCGACCTATAGGAAGATTTTGAGAGGTGGCCAAAGGAACCTACTGCCACGAGTCCCGGTCATTCATTATGGGGGGGGGGGGCACTTAAGAATTCGGAGGAACCACTCTCCGGCCCAAAATCCAGGTTCTTAGTTTTATTGGTGGTTAGAAATTTTAGTTTGTGTTAGAGATGTTTGTTTTTTTTTTGGTAGTAGTGTTAGTTTTGGTAATTTTTTTTTGGTCCACTATGTAGCGTGCGGCTGACCTCCCGCAGTGGAGCTATTTTGTTGGCCAACTTAATTAATAGGCGGCTGAGCAAGACCGCAGTTTATATAATGCTCATTTTTTTGTGTGTACCTGTTAAAGAAAGAAATTAGTGTTAATTTTAATATCAAAAATAAAATTGGAATAATACTTTACCCGATACCGTCCTCTGCATTAATTGTCCGTCAATCTGAAAACAAAATAGGTATAATTTGGATAGAATTGTGTTATTTTGTTTGCTTACCTCATGTAATGAATGGTCACCGGTTTGTTTTGTGTTCATTTTTATTTGGCATGTCAATTGTGTTTCAAGGTATGTTTAATCAAGAATGATAGAAATAAAGATTACGCCTTGCGCATGTTTTACCGTTTGATGACGTAGTAGTTCCCTTGTAAAGATAACCACGTCTCTTTTATATGTGAAAATCGTTGTTTCCTAGAAAAATTATATGATTTACGTGAAAGTTGGCAGCCCTGCAATTAATTTACTCAGAGAGTTCAAAAAAAATTTATTATATCAATTGTCAAAAAACTAAAAATGTTGCTTAAAATTTTATATTAAAAATATTATTGCAATAAATAAAAATTTTAAAAGTGTTCAAGCGTGTGTTTAAAGTAGCGTAAAAAAGAAAACTAAAAATAAATAAAAATAGAAGAGAGCAGAAAAGAGTACAAACATAAAATGTGCGTTCGTTTACTTTTCCAGTAAAATCCCAGTAAAATCCATTAGGTGAGTAATATGAAAATTTGTGTACGCGAACGCATTTCAGTAAAATCCAGTACAAATTTGTACAAATTTTGGGGTAAACGAACGCAGCTAAAGTGTGCAGTGGGCAAATGCCAACATATTAACAGCAAAAAAACGAAGGGGGAAATTGTGCAAAAAACTATCGTGTTGCGTCCTTTTAATTAAATGTATATATTTTTAACTATAGCTAATATATATTTATGTAAGTTAAAAATCAAATTATAAATAAAAAAGTAATTTCTAATAAAAAATTTTCAGTTTCCAAATAATTTAAATAGAAAAATAATAAATTGTGCCACTGTCATGTTTACTAATAAACATAACAGTTTGAAAGCTTAAAATTATTAGCCAATGAGAACGAAGGTTGTGTGACGTCACAGTTCCTACATGCGCAGTAAAAAAATTTTATATCTTCCTGATGTCGTAATCTTTATTTCTATCATTCTTGGTTGTTCCTATAATTTTATTTTTATTTGACATGAAAAACTAACTAACAAAATACGAAGAAAAGCCTGAATTTTCAAAAACGTATAGCATTAGATAGTTTAAGGAAAACTTAATATAAAAAATAATCTTATTATTGATTTGCCTAACATGTCGATTCAAATAAAAATTAATTGAATTAAACCAAGTTTTCTTGATAATTTTCTAAAAAATTAAAAAAAATCCCTAGTATTTACATACTTCTTGATGCAAGAAATTCGATTCTTTTAATTAATTAAGATAACAAGTTTAATATTAAATTAATGCAGCTTGGTTTAAGCAAAATCTTTCTTATTTTTAATAAAACAAGCTTCTTTTGTATTTCTTGTCTTAAGAAGTACTCGCTTAATTGAGCAAAATGTGCAATAAAGCGATACACCCATGTGTAGTTGGAAAATAAAACTCATTTCTTTATTTTTTCGTATAACATTTATTTACATAACAGAAACATGACTTTCCTGTCGCAAAATCAATTTTTTTT
Source organism: Pollenia angustigena (assembly GCA_930367215.1). Lineage (NCBI taxonomy): Eukaryota > Metazoa > Arthropoda > Insecta > Diptera > Polleniidae > Pollenia > Pollenia angustigena. The sequence goes on along the minus strand of OV884056.1, from coordinate 92,434,751 downwards.
ACGTTTGTGGAGCAAAAAGACATTAAGTAGACGGAAACAATTAACCGAAAAACATTTGCACTTGTTTTTCGCAATGCGGTCTTATTTTTCGAAATAATTAAGCGGGTGACGCAATTAAACGGAACTCAACTAAGCGGGTATTTCTACAAAGACAGTTATACTGAATGATTTCGTTCCATGATTTTTAGTGCAATAAAACGGGAAATTCAATTAAGCGGGGCTCAACTAACCGAAAACAACTGTCATATACCAAAAACATGAATTTTTTGATTATGAGAAAATTTTTGTTTGTTCAAGAAAATTTTTCTAAATACGAACAAAATATGTTAAAATCATAAAATTATTATTGGATTTTCTGTGTTTAGAAAGGAAATTGGTTACTTTAGAAAATAAACTTATTTCCGTGTAAAAAATATGAGTTTAATTTTTCTATAGGAGATAACTGAGTTTTATGCACACATAAACATTAGGGTGCCATTTTTGCAATATCACTAATATCAATCAACACCGGGTAAAAAAGTTGTTGTTTTTTATCAAAAAAAAATATCTGAAAAGTTTGAAGCTAATTTGTCAATAATATGATTATGTATAATAAGTACAAAATTTGTAAAAGTGTATCAGTAAGTATTGTTGAAACAGATACACCAGATATTTATCTGTAACTATTGATATAAATGAGAGAATGAGTGTAACTGATATTGTATGGTTTTGCTTTTGCCCACTCACCATATCTTAAAAACAAAAACAGATGCTTATGGTTTTGGATTGAGTATGTCATAAAAATTTATTTTTTTTGCTTACAAATATCTGTTGTCACCATAAGTATTTCTACAATATCTGTGGCTTTCTGTTGTATGGTAAAATATTGTTGGCGAGTTGATCAAAATAAAGGTCCCATTAGCCGACCGTAAATGTAGAAATGTAAATGTAATGTAAACAGCTGATCGTTTCTGTTATATGGAAAGCAATGCAAATGCTTAACTGACTGTAATGTCACTTAACCGTAACGTGCCAACCTGTAGAAAATAGAATTTCATTACGAGGTTACGTGACAGTTGTATTGATGGGCTGCTTATAATTTAAATGCAATGCGGGTAAAATCACTCTTTTTGTTTGGTACTTTTTCAGTTATAATATCTGTGGACTTTTGACAAAATAAGTAACAATCCATACATACATATTTTCATTTATACAAATATATGCTTAGATGTTTAAAATTAACAAATGTATACATATCCACAAACAAACAAAGTCTGGCTTTTAATGGTATCAAAACCTTGTTTAGGTGTATGCACATTTTGAAATTAATGTAAGAACATGTGTACGAATATGATATAATACATATTTGTTTTTTTGTAAATCTGTAATATTAATATCAAATATTAAATTATTTATATATTTATACATGCAAGAAATACAGTTTTAATACTATTTAAATCACTTGGTACTTTTTCTGCAAAGCGGTCACTATTTCAACATTTTTAATTTTCATCACTGTGTGTGTTGTTTTATGTATACTAATGCTTTTTTGTTTTTGGTTGTGAAAAACAGCTGACACGTTCTTACATGTTCTATAAATGCACAAGCGAGCTTACAGTACGTTACGGTACTTTACATTGCATTTAATTACATTTACGGTCGGCTAAAGCGGCCTTAAGAGAGTATATAAATCTCAACCAGGGGTGCCAGATGGTTTTAGTAAGAAATCGGCATATTTTCAAAAACAAATCGGAAATCAAATTAAGAAAAAACGGCAAATTAAAATTACTGTTTTAAACACAATAAAACATATTTTTAATGACAAAAACAACAAAGCAAAACAATAAACGATTACCTAATGCTTTAAAAAAATAAATAAAAATAAATGTTTTATAAATAAATTTTATAAATTAAAAAAATACGGGGTATCTGATAGCAGATTTATATTTTTAAACTTAAATAAAAAATGTAGTAATTGACACAAAGTTTATAGCTGTTTTATATGGACTTTTTTGTTTTTAATTAAAAACATAGCTCAGTGACTGAAAATAATTACTTTTTTTTTTTTGTAAAGGTTACGAGAAAAATTCCTTTATTTTCAATTGGGAATCTTTAACCATTATCGTTATATATATATATTTTATTTTGGTTGTGGTAACCAATTAAAGTAAAATTTATTTATTTTTGGTTATTGATAACCTAAGTAATTTTTTGGTTACAAATATCTATTGGAAAAAATTATTTATTTTTCTGGTTGCAATTCTTAGGTCAAGTTAAACATATGTACCGCCTTTCCTTTAAGCTTCTCATATGAAGTTGAATATTTTTCAAATATGTTTTGTTGGGTTAGACACAATACAAACACTGCATATCGTCATCTTAAAGACCTAATAACCTATCTGCAAAAATTTCAAAATTGAGTTTTTTATGGATTTTTATTCCTTATATCATAACGCATATGTGTGCAAAATTTTGAACATTTAATATTACAAATGACAAAGTTTTTGTACCTAGAGGAACGTTACGCACAAAAAAGAGAAAAATAAATCATCAAAAATCACGATAAAAGTTTAATTTTGTTGCATAGTGTAATTTAAACCAGTAAAATAAACTACTACTTTAATTATTTAATGTATAAAATATTCATGTGTAAAGAAATTTTTATTTATTCATACTAATTAGTACTGCAGATAGGTTATTTGGTTTCATATTTTTACAATTCCAAAAAACCTAAGTGTCATAACATAAGCTGTGATAAGAAAAACCAAATTTTCTCAACCGATATATATAACTGCTGCCGTATTCTGTAAATCGCTTAGCTAAAGCTAAATCTCGATCGCTAAAATTCCTTAGAGAAAACAAAATTCAAAATTTTTAGCGATGACACCAAAAGCTAAAATTACGGCAAATTAAATTTGTATTGCATTGCCAAATTTAGCAATGCACGTTACTGAATTACATTTGTAGCCAAAAATTGCTAAATCAACTTTATAGATTTTTAGCGATAATCAAAATGAGTAATTTTCGTTTCAATATCGTTATAATAGTTCCAATTTTATAACGTTTTTTCCCTCTCCTGTAAACTTTTGAAAACTGCAGATAGGTTATTTCCTCTTTTAGGTGACGCAAAAATTATTGAAAAAAATAACTGTGTACATATTGTGTTTTTGTAAAAAAATATTTTTTTACCAGCCAAAAGGTCGGCTCTTTTGCGTTGAAAAATATTTGAAAATAACGGTATCGTACAATAAGTAACTTATTGTATTCCATCAGTATTTACTAGCATCTGTTTTTGCGAAACAGATATTAGCAGATATGATACTCTCTTTCGCTTTTTTATCAACTTACATCCACTCTTATACAAATCATATCAATATATATCAATATCCATACGCATCCACTTTAGAAAAAGCACAGAAACAGATTTAAACAGATATATCTGTGCAGGTCTTTAATGTACATATACTTATTAGAGGTGATAAAAAATTAAAATGAACTCTTAAGTCAATGAATGGGCTAATTTTTTTTCCTTGTATATGAAAACAAAAACTATGAAGTTTGGTGACGATTGGGTAAAGAAAAGTCGATTGATAAGTTGAAAAGCGAACACAAGGCGAAAAAAATCTCTTGAAAAAGTCGACAAACAATCGACGAAACGTCGGGAATCTCTTATTTTAGTTTTTGTCAATTTTTTAAATGTAGTAAACTTTTCTTCTAGATGATAAAGTAATCATAGTGTAGATACAATCATGTTTTCAATGCAGATTCATTATAGGAAAGTTCGACTGTATATATAAACTATATACGTTTTTAATACAACTACATATTTCCCTAAAATAAAAATGATCTCTTGCAGAACATACTACAAGTAAAACTCAAATAAATATTTAAATTATCCGTTAAAAATTTAGTATTTTTTACAGGGGTTTAGTTTTGGGAATTTTCTCTTTTATTGGGGGATTTTTGGGGAATTTTTTTTAAGTTTTTTACATTCACGACAAAATGCATGAACTTGTCGGTTATCTTGTCTTCAATAAGACTTGATTGAGGACAACATAAGCGAAACATAAAAGATGAAAGACAATACCTAAAATTTGCTTCAACTATTTCTTAAAAATAACGGGACAATAACGACAAAAGAAAAAAATCACAAACAAAAAACATGTAAAATTATTTAGTTGAATTTTTAAAGCGCGTGGTAAAGGTTATAGTTTAAATTTGCTCTGTTATTTTTTAACAATTGTGATTTGCTTTTTTGTTTAGTAGGTATTGTTAATTAATTTGGTAAGTATAACTAAAATGTCACAACCACGATATTTGCGTAGAGAAATTTATAATTCTGTAAATTTCTTTAATTAAAAACAAACATAAACATTGTTTAAAAAACATATTTAGCACTTGATCAACAAGAGGGTTTTAACTCAAAATTTTTATTTTTTCACTTTTTAAAAAAAATCGACACGTAATAGTCATACCTACCCCCTGTAAAAATATGGTACTATTTTGTCTACTTTTTTGTAATGAAACGATTGGTTAAAAAGTTCTTTTTCATATACCTTTAATATTAAATTCAAAATTGTCTTGCTTCTATTGAAAATTTTAAAATTTTGAGTTAACACCCTCTTGTTGATTAAGTGCGATATGTAACAACGAAATAAATTTTAAAAATACATACACACATATGTATGTACGTACTCAGTTGGCCATGTCTTGAAGACATCCTTGACGACGCGTGTACGACCATATAAAATCCTTGAGGACGCGTAGGCGACCGTCCAAGCAAATCTTCGACGACTTTTTCACACAAGTGTCCGGAAAATCGTTCACGACTAATAAGCGATATTGTCGTCCATATGGTCGTATACTCATAGTATATAGGATTAGTTTTGAAGTCGTTTAAAAACGAAAGCATGTCGTTAAAAAACGAAGACATGTCGTCTCACTACAAACACTTTTTAACAATGACATGGTCCATGCTTGCATTACATCGGACCAGTCCATAGAGTAGTCCATTTTATCAAAATGGATCAGGTGGTCCAATTTTATTTGCAGGGATACTTTTTTCAACGCACAACCATAGCTGTTGCGTTATAAATTTGTGTATACACAATAACGAAAAGCGTGGGTAAATACCTCTGTACAGAGTTGCCAATTCAGCGCCTTCGGCGCTAGACTTAGCGCTTTTTAAGTGTCGAAAAGGCGCATATTTCTTCCTTAGCGATTTTTTTTAAGAGCGCTAAATAAGCGCTTTTTTAGATACCCAACATTTTTGTACTTTTATTTGCATACATTAAAATCAAGACACATTAAAACAAAATTTGTTTCCGTTTTTTTAATTATTTTGATGTATAGTACTCTGAAATGCATACTATACAAGGAAAGAAGTTTATTATTTTCTAAAGTAATCCATTTCGTTTCTTAAAACAAAAATATTCAAAAATAATTTCCTGATTTTAACTTGTTTTGTTCGTATTAAGTAAAACTTTCTGAAATAAAGAAACATTTTCTCATGATCAAAAAATTCACGTTTTTGGTAAATGATCAAAAATTTTTAAAACAAGAAATACAAAAGTAGCTTAGTTTTATTAAAAACAAGAAAGATATTTCTGAAATCAAGCAGCATTTATTTAATATTAGTCCGATTGACTTTAGCGTGCTGAATCCAAATAGTTTATTCAACCACGTCTAGTTAACATTTTGTTTACTGATCTTCATGATTTAACGTCTTATTTTATTCATAATTAGGCTTGCCAACCGTACTTTATAATAAAGTATTGTACATTATTTCGAGTAATTGTACTATATACTTAATGTACTTTATTTCGCATGATAAGATTTATCTAGAATTCAAAATAGATTCAGAGTAGATAGGTAATGGGGATCTTGGACTGTGTCCGGTTCCGATAATGCGAAAAGGAATGTGTGGTGTAATAGATTATCCAAGTTCAGAACCATTTCCGGTGTACGAGCAGACGAGGTGAAAATGAATAACAGTTTGTCCACTTATATATAGATGACGCTGATTGTGAAGTTCAGTTTTTTAGACTTAGATGGCGCATACATTTATCTCATTTCCGATAGGATTTTAAAAATTTTGTGAAGAAAATACCAACAAAAGGTGTATTTTGAGAGGGTTTAAGCGTTGATTTGATTATTTGTTTAGAATTTTAAAAATTTTGTGAAGAAAATACCAACGAAATGGGTATTTTGAGGGGATTTAAGCGTTGATTTGAATATTTATTTAGGTTTTTAAAAATTTTGTGAAGAAAATACCAACAAAATGTGTATTTTGAGGGGATTTAAGCGTTGATTTGAATATTTATTTAGGATTTTAAAAATTTTGTGAAGAAAATACCAACAAAATGGGTATTTTGAGGGGATTTAAGCGTTGATTTGAATATTTATTTAGGATTTTAAAAATTTTGTGAAGAAAATACCAACGAAATGGGTATTTTGAGGGGATTTAAGCGTTGATTTGAATATTTATTTAGGATTTTAAAAATTTTGTGAAGAAAATACCAACGAAATGGGTATTTTGAGGGGATTTAAGCGTTGATTTGAATATTTATTTAGGGTTTTTAAAAATTTTGTGAAGAAAATACCAACAAAATGTGTATTTTGAGGGGATTTAAGCGTTGATTTGAATATTTATTTAGGGTTTTTAAAAATTTTGTGAAGAAAATACCAACAAAATGGGTATTTTGAGGGGATTTAAGCGTTGATTTGAATATTTATTTAGGATTTTAAAAATTTTGTGAAGAAAATACCAACGAAATGGGTATATTGAGGGGATTTAAGCGTTGATTTGAATATTTATTTAGGGTTTTTAAAAATTTTGTGAAGAAAATACCAACAAAATGTGTATTTTGAGGGGATTTAAGCGTTGATTTGAATATTTATTTAGGATTTTAAAAATATTGTGAAGAAAATACCAACAAAAATGGGTATTTTGATGTAAACTCTATTTTAAGTTTTATTGTAAACTCTGTTTTAAGCTCTATTTTATACAAGTTCCGAAACATTTATTTAATTTCCGAGCCATTTTATCATGTTGAAATTATTTTTTTACCATTTATCTTAGTTCCGAACCATTTGTATAATTTTGAAATTTATTTTAAGCAAGTTCTGAAGCTTTTTGGTGAGGTGAAGTTTATTTTTTTTTTAACCACTAATTCTAGTTCCGAGCCAGTTTGTTGTAAGATTTCATTTCAACAGTGATTCTAAACAGTTTAATTTTATCAAAACTATCGAAGCCAAAATCGACAAAATAGAAAATAAAAGTTCAAAATTATGGTATAACCGGTATCTTTTCACATCAATTTTATAATTCTCAAGTAAAAAACAAGTTTGCGATTCTTTTAAAACAGTTTTTAGAATTAACACAATAGTCAAAGAATTTAAATTTAGTTTTGTTTTCTTCTTTGTATTAAGAAATATTTTGTTCCCGTTTATGCTGACATTATGTTATTCTTATTTGCAGTTTGTTTTCTTTCATAATATAACGTCTCCTAAGAAGATTTAAAAAGAATTTGTATTTTGTTATAAAATGCTGACGATGTGTCTGCATGTTTGTTTACATTAATCTGATGAAGAAATCTTTTTGTTATATTTAAGAAGCATAAACATGATTGAGCGTGTTAGAATGTATAATTTGTTTATTAAACAAAACATTAATTGCAGTTTGTTTTCTTGCCCTTCTTAAAAGGCTTAGTGGTTCTAATATTGCATCACATTTCGAAAATAATTTTTAATGGCTGAACATATCCATGTATAAATAGCGTATACAATTTATTTCAACAACAAGTATATTGTGATTTATCGTGGAGTTCAAATAGTATTTTTAATAATTGCGGTTGAAATAATGAAAGAAAAAAATTTAAAATGGTTAAAGATCTAAAATCCGATTGCAATGAAGATCAGCATTTAAAACAATCTTCATTTACGCCACGCTATAGCATGACTGATATTTTCCATAGAGAAGATGAACGTTTAAAAACTTTTACATGCTGGCCATTAATGTAAAGATATTTTTGAAAACTATTGTAAAAAGTTAGAATAAAATATATACATATACATATATAAAATTAATTTGTTATCATTATTCTGAGCATACAGTGAGCACTTGTAGTGCTTTAATGTTATGTGTTAACAGATTTGTTTACCGAAATATTTGTAAAAATTTCTACCTACTTGGCCAAGTGCTCTTTAACTCTGTATACACATAAGCCAAACAATGAATTGTTTACACAAGACATGTGGCTGTATAGTACAAGTACAGGAGTACGACGATTTTTCCGGCGAACGCTTTCGCACATATTTACATCAATGTGAAGCTTGTGTTTCAACAGATGACTCGCATGTAAAAGAACGTAATCTATCGATATTTGAGAAACGAGAACAACAACGAGAACAACATCTGCTTGAGCTCGAGGCAATAGAGACGGATCACAGTAATATCAAACCGATCAAATACCTCTTGGACAATATAATCGCAAGTCGGGGTCTGTGTTCCAACAAATACAACTATCAGTTCTACAGGCAGGTGATAATAAAAGATGAAATTTTGACGAGAGTATTTCACATCATTAAAATAAACAATCGCTACTACTGTGATGCCGACATAGTGGATCGGGGTAATTTTTATTTACTATTTAAAAATTTGGGATCTTGGTGGTGTAATGGATGATAAAAGAAATATTATGGAAGATAGAATAAATACTAGAGCTTGGGGTCACTTTAGAGATAGAAATGGCACTCATATGGAAATTGAATAATAATACTAATCTTTTGTTTATTACTATTGAGATAGCAGTGGTTAATAATAACACAAAAATAAAAGGCTTTTGTTTTTTATACTTATTAAAATAAATTTTATTATTTTATATGCATATATAAGATTACATCTAAATACATTTATTCTTATACAATAACCATTGAAATATATATATATTTATTAATTAGTTTCTTAAAAATAATGTGTATGTTACTGTATTTAAATTAATAATAATAATTATCTTTAAAGAAAAAAACAAGTTAAAATATAAGATTTAAAAATTAAAAAATTGTTGTTCTTATTTCAAATTAGATTTTCTCTTTCAAGTAAAATAGCATTTTTTAAAGCGCAAACTCCATAGTTGTGATAACTGCAATATGTGTTTTCTGGATACTTCTTATTAAGTTCCTTTAAATTTATACATCCAAAATCCTCTATATTTAAAACTTTTTTCTGCAGCACTTTTTCCAACCATTGGCTCTTTTCTGTTCCTTTTACATATATTTTAGAATTTTTTAAATTATTTTTTAAAAAATTACAAACACTCTTAAATGAAACTACTCCTGTATTCCAGTTAAGATGATGAAAATATTTTATTAACCAATATGCTTCTTTTTGCTCCCTTATTTCTCAATTCTATTCGGTTTACTTAATAACTAGAGTGAAAGAGAAAACTATATTAATTTTCTCAATGCTATTCGGTAATTTGTTCTGTATTGATTCTTATTTATGTGGTAGTGTTATTCCATATTTATTTATTTATATCGATTTCTTTCTTTAGAGCAAAGGGAAGAAATGTATGTCTTCGTCTCATTTATTCACATGATTATATATCAATAAACTTTTTCTTGATTAATAAAATAGATTATTTTTGATTTAGTTAAGCTCTTTTCAATTTAGAGAAGTGGTTTTAATCTCAGTTGAAAAAAAGAAACTAACGTGATCGGTTGTGAAAAATGGAACCCTCGAAAAACTTAGTAACCAAATTTAATACTCTGAGCTACAGCAAATCCTTAATTCACATTAAGGATCTTGCAATATCTTCTAAACACATTATTATGAATGCAAGTAGAGTGAATACCAAGTATGGGAGCTCAATAAAAGTTGAGCTTGAGGAGAATATATTGTTTTTGCCATATCGCTACAATACGCTAACTGACGAAGATTTGAAGAATTTATCATCTGGATCGTATCTTATATCCAGGGAAGGGGAGAAAAACTTGCGATTGAAGCCATTTGAGGAGGGTGATATCTTTGAAGCCAATTCTAGATATCCCATATACGCAAACTTTAACAGTTTTTAAATTATATTTTAACGATAAAAATAATAATAATATGTACCTTAAAATAATTAAATAAAAAAAACATGGTTTTTCTTTTTAAAATAATTTCAATTGTTTTATTTATTAATTTCTTTTTCAGTTATTTTATATAGAAATTCAAGACATAAATGACCACAATTAAATGAATCATAGTTTTGATGTTGATTGTAGTTATATTTTATATTTCCTCCTAGGTACTCAACTAGTTCCAATGGTGGTTGTAAATTTCCAAAACTATCATAATATTCTATTTGTTTATTGTTTTTATAGTAAGCTACCCAATGTGTACCACTACCGATTGTAGAATCCAAATTAATTACTCCACATTCAATATTTCTGGGATGTTTTGGTATTGCGTCTAACATGAAAATTCCTCTAAAATGTGGAATATTTTTTGAGAATTTTCGTATATCAATATCAGTCAATGGTCTTTTGGGTAGCTTGTTTAGAAGTTTTTTGCTTTTTCTTCATAAGTTAATCCATATCCTTTCTTATATGGTTTGAGGTAAAGTCCTTTACCCATTGCTATTGCTTCCATATTCTTATTGTGTCTAGTCGCTTCATCAAGTTGGAGTTTAGCATTCTTTGCTGCATTAACTGCTTTTGCTATGTTAGCACCTCCACTCGATAGGGTACCAATTACACCTAAAGCTGTTAATATTGGTATTAATGGTAAAACACCACCAACTTTTGGAACACGTATTACACGTGGTACTACAATTTCAGATTTCCTTCCCTTTAAGGATTTGTTAATGGTTTTACGTGCAATCTTGATAGCAGCGTTAAGATCTGTTGGTTTTTCTTTTCTTAAAATTTTTGTTGTTGCTTTTAGCGTTGAATTGAACAGTTTTCTTCCAATAACTTTATTCGATTTTGATTTCCTATTACTTTTGTTTTGTTTAGTCATCCCCATACCGAGTTTAGTTTTTGCTTTCATTGCGTTAGTAACCAAATATGCGAACGATTTTTCTGGAAGACTGCTATCTTTTGAAAGTACTCGTTCCCAAGCTCTGTTCTCAAGAATTTTATCAGCTTGATGTCTTATATTTATATCTCTACTTTTTGAATAAGCAATATCGTGTTCTTTACATGCACCGTCTAATAGATTAATTCCTTTATCACCTCGTTCTAAACGTTTTTGTAATTTCGTTCCAGGACCACAATATTGATAACCAGGAAGATGTAGTTCAAAAGGAAGTGAATTTACCAATTTATTAATTAAACCTTCTCCTCTGACGACTTTATTACAATTAATCTTGTTTTTAAAACGTATTACCATTTTATTTAATTTTATTCTATAAGAAAAAGAGAATATTTAATTATTTCATTTAGTTCTAAAGATGCGTTTAATAAAACAACATAAAAATATTTTTGTTCGTAATACGGATTCTTCAACGAATTTAAATTCAAAATGTAGACATAGTTCTATATTACCGAATTCTATTCGTGCGCTTATTGTAGGTCCTTCAAATTGTGGCAAGACTAACGTTATGATAAGCTTACTAGAGAGTCCTAATGGACTGAAATTTGAAAACATCTATTTATACTCAAAATCACTATTTCAGCCAAAGTATGAATATTTAAGAAAATTGATAACACCAATTAAAGGAATGGGGTTTCATACGTTTTCTGATAATGATTCTGTAATACCTCCAGATGAAGCACAAAACAATTCAGTTATGATTTTCGATGATGTTGCATGTGAAAAACAAAACAATATACGTGCATATTTTTGTATGGGTAGACATAGAAATGTAGATTCATTCTACTTATGTCAAACATATACAAGAATTCCCAAACATTTAATAAGAGATAATGCTAATATGATTATTATGTTTAAGCAAGATGAAATGAATATAAAACATATATATGCTGATCATGTTGGTAGCGATATGAGTTACGAAAAGTTTCATGAAATTTGTGGAGAATGTTGGAAAGATAAATATGGATTTTTGGTTATAAGTAAAGATGATGAATTAAATGATGGGAGATATAGAAAGCAGTTTGATTATTTTATAACAATATAAATTATAGAATATATTTTATACGATTATTAGTATAACATCAACCTTTAAAGATATTACAACAATAAAACGCATTGTTAACCAACGAATAGCTGATCTGATGTCCGATAAAAAAATTAATGAAAAAGTTTTAAAAGAGTTGATAAAGAGAAGAAATGTTTTAAAAAAGAAATTTCGCAGTATAAAAATTGGTGAAGCTGATACTCGTGAACAACTTAAAGATACATTTAAACCCATAACAGAACCCCTGAAAAATTTCATTAATAGTTCGAAAAATACCAAAGTAAATTTAAAAATTGAAAAGAATAAAATTAAAAATGAATCAAAGCAACAAGAACAATTTAAAACAGATTCTTATATTCCAATTATAAAACCAGAAAAAAATATATTATCTACTGCTGCAAGTAACTCTGAAGATTATAATGATGATGATGATGATGATGATGATTTTTATTCTCAACCAGAAACAGAAAATCCAAATAATCATATAAATTTTAATGATTTGTTATATTTAGAAAAAAGAAATGAGTTAGACACACTATATGGAGTACATAAAGATTCAAATAATGAATGGAAATTTGGTGATAGTAACATTCAATTTAATGAAGATAAGATTCAAGTTGGAAACCAAATATGGGCACTCACTCCAGGTTTATTTTCATTAATGTTTCAAAAAATACCAAAAAACTATGATAAATCTGAGTTAGATATTTATAAAAAAATATTAAATAATACAAATGCCTATAAAATAGGTTATAGCTCAGATGGTCATATAAGGGGTACAAGAGCATATAAATACAAGAACATTATCAGAAAATTGATTAAACCTAAAAATCCATCTACCAAAACACCTCAATCTCCCACTTCATCTGATACAATAAAAACAACAAATGAAAATTATATTGGAAGTGGGTTAATGAATTTAAATCCAAATAAACCCAACTATATATACTGGGATGATCCAAATGAGTTGATAGATCGACTTAGACTCCTGCTCGCATCACAAGCTGCAGGCCACAGCAATCATAATAACGAAATTGTTTCTATTATTGAAGAATTATACGAAGCTAACATTATTGAATAACTATAAAATTAACATTAAGTAATGTCTGTCGACAAATTTGGTCACTATATTAACGATACAAGTGGCATAATTTCTATGAAAAATGCACCTAAATTGCTTGGGTTCTTTATGGATACAGATAACAACATTGATGTTCAAAACAAAAGAATCAAACATATGTCGAATGCTTTGGAAGAAAACGATGGTGTCAATAAAATGTTTTTGCAATCTCAAATTGAAAAAACACAGAAGGAGGTAATGGATCAATTAAACAAGAATATTAATGAAGTTTATCAAATAATAGAGAAAATGAAAAAAGATTTTGAAAGAAGACTCAAAATCTTAAATCAGAAACTATATAACAGGCTTGATATTAAAAATAAAGAACAGGAGATAACAATATTCCCTTAAGTAAAGAGGACTTACTTAATAATTATGTATTCAACAAAAAGAGACTTAGTAAATGAACTTCATAAACCAGCCCGAAAAAATTTTATACGTCGAAGAGTTGTAATGAAAGGCATAGATGATCTCTGGCAAGCTGATTTAGTTGAAATGGGGAATTATTCTACATATAATAAAAAATATCGATATTTGTTAACGATCATTGATACTTTTTCCAAGTTTGCATGGGGTGTTGCACTTAAAACAAAAACAGCAACTGAAGTATTTCAAGCAATGAAAAGTATTTTAAAATTAGGTCGAGTTCCCAAAAACTTGCAGACTGATGATGGTAAAGAATTTTTCAATAAACAATTTAATATCCTCATGCACAACCATAATATAAATCACTACTCAACATTTAGTATAATGAAAGCCTCAATAGTAGAACGATTTAATCGAACTCTAAAAGGAATGATGTGGAAAGAATTTAGTTTTAATGGTTCATATTATTGGCTTGATATTTACAAAGATCTAATTAATAAATATAATAGAAAAGTTCATCGCACCATTAAAATGGCACCAATTGACGTTAATTCTGGAAACGAAATGAAATTATTGCAAACCGTTTACAATCATTTAAAAATATTTAAAAAATCTAAATTTAATGTTGGAGATTATGTACGCATAAGCAAATATAAACACATTTTTGAAAAAGGTTACACTCCCAATTGGACTACAGAAATTTTTAAAATTAAAACAGTAAAAAATACGTATCCTGCAACATACATACTAGATGACTATCAAGGAAATCCAATTGAAGGTGGTTTCTATGATGATGAACTTTCAAAAACTCGATTTCCTGATACATACCTTGTTGAAAAAATTCTTAAAACTAAAGGAGACATGGCATATGTAAAATGGTTGGGATTTTCTAATCAACACAATTCTTGGATTAATAAGATTGATATATTGTAGTTTGTAAGAGTAGATATAATTATAATAATAGAATGTAAGAGTTAATGTATTGTTATTATTAAATAAGAAAAGAACAAAAAAATATATGTAAATAAATTATTTTTAAATAAATAATATTATGTTTTTTACTTTATTTGCAATTCAACAGTCGAAATGTCAATAACTCTCACTTTAAGCTCTAATTCAACTGAGTTGACGGCTAACTATTTTCCTCCAATTGAGTTGGACGGAAAATATGAGTGTGCACTTACAGATTTTCATTCATACAATAGTATTCCAAATGTAGATGTTTATAATAATATGTTTCATATTGGCGAACAAGTAATTGAAATTCCCATTGGATCTTATGAACTAAACGATATAGTTGATTATATTAAAGAACAATATCAACGATATAGTCCTCAAAATAAAATTAATATTGAAGCTAATAATAATACGATGCAAGTTAAAATAAAAAACTCTAATGATCCAATATACTTTAATAAGAAAAATACAATTGGGAAGCTTTTGGGATTTAAAGAAAATATTCTATTACCTAATAAAGAGCATTACTCAGATCTACCAGTTAATATTTTTAAAGTAAATCTTTTACGAATTGAGAGTAATATAGCTGTCAACACATACATGAATAACTCCCAAGCACATACTTTGCATGAGTTTGCCATTAACGTCCCACCTGGCTATAAAATAGATGAGATTCCTAGGAATCTAATTTATTTACCAATCAACTGTCGAGAGATAAGCTCCATTACTCTGCGAGTGGTTGATCAAGACGGTGATTTACTTAATTTCCGAGGAGAGGAAATTACAATTCGATTACATTTAAGACCAACAAAGTAATGATAATTTACAAGAAGAATATACCTAAAAACAAAGTATTACACTCTTCTTCTAACAAAATATTGAAAAATAAATTAAATTCAAAGAATTCATTAAAAAATATAAACTTAACGCAATCAAATAAAGAATTTCTAAAATCATTATATTTAAAATTGAAGAAACCATGAGTTCAATAATAGATGTTCTGGATAAACCTTTGTCCGATGAAAATATAATTAAAAAGGCCTACCATACGTATACCCCATATTTACAATCTTACAATAATAACGATGAAATTCGTATAACAATACAAAATCAAGACTTGTATGTTTTGCCATCGGAAAGTTTTATATATGTAGAAGGATTTGTTAAAGATGATAGCAATACAAAATTAGTATCTTCTGCAGCCAACATTAAATTAAAAAATAATTTTGTAGCACATCTATTTGATGAAATCCGTTACGAAGTAAATGGTGTTGAAATTGATCAAACAAGACATTTAGGAACATCAAGTACTATAAAAAATTTGGTTTCATTATCACCAATAGATAGTAATGGAATGCAAAATGCTGGATGGAATAAAATTGATGACATCGATCTCGTAAATGGATATTTTAATTTTTATGTACCACTTAAATTGTTTTTGGGATTCGCTGAAGACTATAACAAAATATTATTGAATGCAAAACATGAATTGATTCTATTACGTAATAAAAATGATGAGAATCTTGTTTATTCAACTGTTTCTACCGAAAAGGCTAAATTAACAATTTCAAGTATATCGTGGAGAATTCCCCATGTACAACTATCAGATTTTTGTAAATTAAATATGATAAAAATAATAAACAGTGGTACTTCAATACCAATTGCATTTAGAAGTTGGGATTGTCATATAAATCCACATCTAAATATGTCTACTAATCATGTGTGGAATGTTAAGCTGGCAGCGAATAGAGAACGCCCTCGTTTTGTTTTGATTGCATTCCAACATGAAAAGAAATTTATACACTGCGATCTGACTAATTTAAAAGTACATTTAAATTCAGAGTCTTATCCATATGATGACCTTAACATAAAGTTTCAGAATGAACGTTATGCAATTCTATATGATATGTATCTAAGGTTTCAAGAGAACTACTATATGCGAGACTCCCAGCCGCTTCTCACATCTCAAGAGTTTAAAAATAATTCTCCAATAATAGTAGTAGATGTTAGTTATCAAAATGAATCTATTGTCAGCGGACCAATTGATATAAAAATTGAATTTGAAACAGCTACTAATGTTCCAGCAAACACATCAGCTTATTGTATTCTCATTCACGATCGTATTATTGAATATATACCATTAAAGGGACAAGTTCGAAAAATTTTATAAATCCTAAAAAAGATGTCTTGTAAACATGTTTTCATTGATTTACAAGGTTTTAAATTAAAATCAAACAAATTTATCGTTAAAGAAGTTGCAATTGTTTTCAATTCTATGGAATATATCAATTTTATTATAAGACCGCCTTTTGATTTCAATTGTTTATCACAAAAGGAGCAAGAAGAAGCATATTGGTTAATAAAATATTTTCATCATCTTAACTGGAATACAGGAGTAGTTTCATTTAAGAGTGTTTGTAATTTTTTAAAAAATAATTTAAAAAATTCTAAAATATATGTAAAAGGAACAGAAAAGAGCCAATGGTTGGAAAAAGTGCTGCAGAAAAAAGTTTTAAATATAGAGGATTTTGGATGTATAAATTTAAAGGAACTTAATAAGAAGTATCCAGAAAACACATATTGCAGTTATCACAACTATGGAGTTTGCGCTTTAAAAAATGCTATTTTACTTGAAAGAGAAAATCTAATTTGAAATAAGAACAACAATTTTTTAATTTTTAAATCTTATATTTTAACTTGTTTTTTTCTTTAAAGATAATTATTATTATTAATTTAAATACAGTAACATACACATTATTTTTAAGAAACTAATTAATAAATATATATATATTTCAATGGTTATTGTATAAGAATAAATGTATTTAGATGTAATCTTATATATGCATATAAAATAATAAAATTTATTTTAATAAGTATAAAAAACAAAAGCCTTTTATTTTTGTGTTATTATTAACCACTGCTATCTCAATAGTAATAAACAAAAGATTAGTATTATTATTCAATTTCCATATGAGTGCCATTTCTATCTCTAAAGTGACCCCAAGCTCTAGTATTTATTCTATCTTCCATAATATTTCTTTTATCATCCATTACACCACCAAGATCCCAAATTTTTAAATAGTAAATAAAAATTACCCCGATCCACTATGTCGGCATCACAGTAGTAGCGATTGTTTATTTTAATGATGTGAAATACTCTCGTCAAAATTTCATCTTTTATTATCACCTGCCTGTAGAACTGATAGTTGTATTTGTTGGAACACAGACCCCGACTTGCGATTATATTGTCCAAGAGGTATTTGATCGGTTTGATATTACTGTGATCCGTCTCTATTGCCTCGAGCTCAAGCAGATGTTGTTCTCGTTGTTGTTCTCGTTTCTCAAATATCGATAGATTACGTTCTTTTACATGCGAGTCATCTGTTGAAACACAAGCTTCACATTGATGTAAATATGTGCGAAAGCGTTCGCCGGAAAAATCGTCGTACTCCTGTACTTGTACTATACAGCCACATGTCTTGTGTAAACAATTCATTGTTTGGCTTATGTGTATACAGAGTTAAAGAGCACTTGGCCAAGTAGGTAGAAATTTTTACAAATATTTCGGTAAACAAATCTGTTAACACATAACATTAAAGCACTACAAGTGCTCACTGTATGCTCAGAATAATGATAACAAATTAATTTTATATATGTATATGTATATATTTTATTCTAACTTTTTACAATAGTTTTCAAAAATATCTTTACATTAATGGCCAGCATGTAAAAGTTTTTAAACGTTCATCTTCTCTATGGAAAATATCAGTCATGCTATAGCGTGGCGTAAATGAAGATTGTTTTAAATGCTGATCTTCATTGCAATCGGATTTTAGATCTTTAACCATTTTAAATTTTTTTCTTTCATTATTTCAACCGCAATTATTAAAAATACTATTTGAACTCCACGATAAATCACAATATACTTGTTGTTGAAATAAATTGTATACGCTATTTATACATGGATATGTTCAGCCATTAAAAATTATTTTCGAAATGTGATGCAATATTAGAACCACTAAGCCTTTTAAGAAGGGCAAGAAAACAAACTGCAATTAATGTTTTGTTTAATAAACAAATTATACATTCTAACACGCTCAATCATGTTTATGCTTCTTAAATATAACAAAAAGATTTCTTCATCAGATTAATGTAAACAAACATGCAGACACATCGTCAGCATTTTATAACAAAATACAAATTCTTTTTAAATCTTCTTAGGAGACGTTATATTATGAAAGAAAACAAACTGCAAATAAGAATAACATAATGTCAGCATAAACGGGAACAAAATATTTCTTAATACAAAGAAGAAAACAAAACTAAATTTAAATTCTTTGACTATTGTGTTAATTCTAAAAACTGTTTTAAAAGAATCGCAAACTTGTTTTTTACTTGAGAATTATAAAATTGATGTGAAAAGATACCGGTTATACCATAATTTTGAACTTTTATTTTCTATTTTGTCGATTTTGGCTTCGATAGTTTTGATAAAATTAAACTGTTTAGAATCACTGTTGAAATGAAATCTTACAACAAACTGGCTCGGAACTAGAATTAGTGGTTAAAAAAAAAATAAACTTCACCTCACCAAAAAGCTTCAGAACTTGCTTAAAATAAATTTCAAAATTATACAAATGGTTCGGAACTAAGATAAATGGTAAAAAAATAATTTCAACATGATAAAATGGCTCGGAAATTAAATAAATGTTTCGGAACTTGTATAAAATAGAGCTTAAAACAGAGTTTACAATAAAACTTAAAATAGAGTTTACATCAAAATACCCATTTTTGTTGGTATTTTCTTCACAATATTTTTAAAATCCTAAATAAATATTCAAATCAACGCTTAAATCCCCTCAAAATACACATTTTGTTGGTATTTTCTTCACAAAATTTTTAAAAACCCTAAATAAATATTCAAATCAACGCTTAAATCCCCTCAATATACCCATTTCGTTGGTATTTTCTTCACAAAATTTTTAAAATCCTAAATAAATATTCAAATCAACGCTTAAATCCCCTCAAAATACCCATTTTGTTGGTATTTTCTTCACAAAATTTTTAAAAACCCTAAATAAATATTCAAATCAACGCTTAAATCCCCTCAAAATACACATTTTGTTGGTATTTTCTTCACAAAATTTTTAAAAACCCTAAATAAATATTCAAATCAACGCTTAAATCCCCTCAAAATACCCATTTCGTTGGTATTTTCTTCACAAAATTTTTAAAATCCTAAATAAATATTCAAATCAACGCTTAAATCCCCTCAAAATACCCATTTCGTTGGTATTTTCTTCACAAAATTTTTAAAATCCTAAATAAATATTCAAATCAACGCTTAAATCCCCTCAAAATACCCATTTTGTTGGTATTTTCTTCACAAAATTTTTAAAATCCTAAATAAATATTCAAATCAACGCTTAAATCCCCTCAAAATACACATTTTGTTGGTATTTTCTTCACAAAATTTTTAAAAACCTAAATAAATATTCAAATCAACGCTTAAATCCCCTCAAAATACCCATTTCGTTGGTATTTTCTTCACAAAATTTTTAAAATTCTAAACAAATAATCAAATCAACGCTTAAACCCTCTCAAAATACACCTTTTGTTGGTATTTTCTTCACAAAATTTTTAAAATCCTATCGGAAATGAGATAAATGTATGCGCCATCTAAGTCTAAAAAACTGAACTTCACAATCAGCGTCATCTATATATAAGTGGACAAACTGTTATTCATTTTCACCTCGTCTGCTCGTATACCGGAAATGGTTCTGAACTTGGATAATCTATTACACCACACATTCCTTTTCGCATTATCGGAACCGGACACAGTCCAAGATCCCCATTACCTATCTACTATTCAGGTTATATTAGTCAGGGTTTTATTAGTCATACAATTATAATACTTATTGTACAAGATTTTTTTTTTTAGAAAAACTAAAGAACAACTAATTTATATTACACTCAGTTTAGATGAGGGCTTTTACGACGTCGCTTTGTCGACGTCTCTTTTGGTTTGTTGGTGAGCGGTGTAGAAAAGAAAGAGGGGTTAACAAAATGTCTCGTTTTGTATTTTGCATGTCGTTTTTTACATTTCTCTTTTAACTTTTTCTGTTTACGTTTTATTCCTTTTCTTACTTTGAAGTGTGTGGTTGAAAATACAGTGAGACCTCGATTATCGATAATAGACGGGATCGGCAGAATTCTTGATTATTTATTTTTTTGGTGTGTTTCTTATTTTATGTAAATATAAAACGTTTTATTATGTAAACATGAGGAAAAAAGTAAATTTGGCAGAACATGCTTCCACACCGTTAAGATATTCTCTTTCTTCGTTTATTTAAATTTCTTTTGATTGTTCAAAATTTAACGAAAAAAAGATAATTTGTTTATAATTTCGGATAATAGAGGCAATTTAAATCAGTGCAAAAAAATGTTTGTTTTCCATTTTATTGAAGCTGCCGGTTAATCGAATGACGGGTAATCAAGGCCATACTGTAAATAAAAAAAAGACATGCAACCAAAAATCATCGTATGAACGCAAAGAGATTTTGGAAGTTGCTTTAAAAGGGAATCAAGATAAAACGACGTCGTAAAAGCCCTCATGTGAATTGAGTGTTAGTCAGGGCCATTTGTTGATGATTTTTTTTTATATTGGCAGGACGATTTTCGAAAACAAAATACTTATAATTTCATTTCTTTCCATTTCACTTGTTTGTTTTGTTTGAGTTCAATAACTGCCTGTTTTTAAAACCCGAGTGCCAAACTCTGTGAAATTACTGTCTGCTATTATATCGCGAGCACAAAAGTGACTCGTTTAACTAACATTTAAAACTAAATTTCCTTTCTAAGAGGGCTCCCATACAAAATGTTTAATACAGACTAGAAATATATTGTTACGAAAGCTAAATTATCTAACACCTAATTTTCACGATGATTTAAAAGACATGTCTTTTTTGTAGTTCTTTTTTAAAGAAACTTCCAAAGACATGTTCAATTTTCACAATGTTTCTTATTTTGTTTGATTTTTTTTATTTTGCTTATAAATGTATGTATGTATTGAATTTTTTTGACTTAAATTTGTTTATTTTTTTTATATTTTAATAAGCAATTGTAATTTTGAAATAAAAATACAACATAAATTAAAAAACAAAATTAAATGCAAAGAGGAATGTCAAAAAAAACACAGAAAATACGATTCATGTCTTTTTTTCTACCCTGCTAACTTCTCTCCACTATTTTTTAAACATGTCTTTTTTAGTTTGAAAGCGAGCGGGGGAGAGAAGTTAGCAGGGTAGAAAAAAAGACATGAATCGTATTTTCTGTGTTTTTTTTGACATTCCTCTTTGCATTTAATTTTGTTTTTTAATTTATGTTGTATTTTTATTTCAAAATTACATTTGCTTATTAAAATATAAAAAAAATAAACAAATTTAAGTCAAAAAAATTCAATACATACATACATTTATAAGGAAAATAAAAAAAATCAAACAAAATAAGAAATATTGTGAAAATTGAACATGTCTTTGGAAGTTTCTTTAAAAAAGAACTACAAAAAAGACATGTCTTTTAAATCATCGTGAAAATCAGGTGTAAGAATTATTTATAGTTTTAATTATAAGCTATCTTGTAAGTTTTAGTTTTTTGTTACTTAAAATTGTCATGTATAATTTTCAACACAACTGTTATTTTAAAATAATTCCTATATAAATTTCCCAGTCATTTCTAGAAATGGTTATAGAACATTATAAATAGTTTTTACGGGAAGGTTCAGGAAAAATCTAGAAATAATTATGAAATATGACTCATGTATAATAGTTTTAGTTTGTTTGGTGAAACGGTTCTGTTCGTAACTAACAATTGTGAACAAAATAATAAAGTTTGTAAAGTTGAATAAGTGTGTGTATTTATTTTTATTTGCAAGTAAAAGAACTCAACGGTTTATTATAAAGGGAGTAAACCGAACGCGTTTATTAAAGGAAAAACGCAACAATATTGAAGAAAACGTACCATAACAGCTACTTTCCCCTTACTACCACTTCTTAAGGGGGCTCCCATACAAATATTGCGTTTTATGAAATTTTTAAATTAATTAAAATATTTCAAAAGTTGTTAACAGATTTTAATCATTTCTGTGGCCGAATGGATAAACTAGATAACTCCATTTTTTGAAAACACGAGAAAAACACATTTAAAGTTTTAAACATATTTCGCTTATTATTTCATATGAATTTATGTTATTATGCATGCGCATTAAATAAAACAATATTTTAGATTCAGTTAAAGATTTCTAATACCATTAAACTGATTTTTGGACATTAAAACCGAAAATCAATGTCACTTATCTTGTTTATTCGAAAAATGGTGTTATCTAGTGTTTCCGAAAAAAATTTTTTTTCTTAAATTATATTAGTATTTTATGGAAATAAGACAACTTAAGTAATGATTTGTGGAAAAACATTAATTTTTTGGCTCAACACGTTAATTTACCCGGGTTTTTTCTACGAACAAATGGAGTTATCCAGTTTTTGCAAAAAATATTTTTTTCTCTTTATGCTTATAAAGGTTAAATTTCAAGGGCCGATGTTGATTTTGAATAAAACACAAACTATTTAGGAAATTATTGTAATTTTATTTTATTATGATATATTGGTATTACTCAATTATGTATGGAACAATATATCGGCCAAATGGGCGCCGCGACCACGGCGGCACACCTCCATCCGATGGTCCGAATTTTCGATGACCCTGAGGCATAATGGAGGTACTATGCCGTTAATGTGCCGAATTATCTCATCCTTTAGCTCTTTAATTGTTACTGGCTTATCGACGTACACCTTTTCTTTCAAATAACCCCAAAGAAAAAAGTCCAACGGTGTCAAATCACATGATCTTGGCGGCCAATTGACATCGCCATTACGTGAGATAACACGGCCATTGAATTTGTTGCGCAAAAAAGCCATTGTTTCGTTAGCTGTGTGGCAAGTGGCACCGTCCTGCTGAAACCACATATCGTCCACATCCATATCTTCCAATTCGGGCCATAAAAAGTTCGTTATCATCTCACGATAGCGAACACCATTCACAGTAACTGCCTGACCGGCCTCATTTTGGAAAAAATACGGCCCGATGATGCCGCCAGCCCATAAACCGCACCAAACAGTCACTCTTTGTGGGTGCATTGGTTTTTCGACAATCACTCTTGGATTCTCATTCGCCCAAATGCGGCAATTCTGCTTATTGACGAATACACTGAGGGGAAAATGTGCCTCACACTGAATCACGAAGTGCACGATATGCATTTTGATTTGAACGCCCATTTTCATAATAAGTCTGGATAACTTTAACACGTTGCTGGATTGTGTATCTCTCCATGGTTCAAATTGAGTAAGTCTAAAATAGAGAAATGTCAAATAAAATTCGGAAAAAAAACTTGGCGTTTAGGTGTGGTTCACATTCAACATCGGCCCTTACAATTTTACCACCCTTATCAAAAAATAAGCTGAGTTTTTGTCTATTTTTATGCATAAACATAATTAAAAGGTTTACCCTTCTTGATTTTATGAAATGAATTGGCCAGTTTTAAGGACGTTGATTAACGTTATAATCGGTTTAACATAGGTTGGACCTGAAAAAGAGCTATTGACTTTGTGGTTAATTTTATATTAATACATATTAAAATTTTAAACAAAAGGTGTTCCGTTAAATTTTTATACTAAACTTGGTAATAAGATCGTTTTTAGCTTTTTAGTTTAAAAACAATGTCTTACGCTTCTACGTTGTTTTTTATGTTTTTGATAAAAATAAACGTAACAGTTACACGTGCGTGCAGAAAAATATAAAAATCAACACAAGAAAATCAACAATGCGACCGACTAACATAAACTTAGATACAGACCTTGACCTCATGCAAATACAGACTAAGTTGGAGGAAATTATTCCACAAGGCAGCACGGAAGAAAATAAAAGGAAGCAAAACGTGATCGAGAAATCGGACAAAGAACTCGTAAATTTAGAAATAAATACTTCAGAAAAACACCGAAATCAAGTCGGAAAAAGCTCAAGAGAAGTTTTATTGATGAACATTTAACATTGAGAAGATCGTCAAGCTTGCAGAAAAAAATAATTTTATAATATTAAAATTTTATTAGTAATTAGTATTGTGGTTATTTTGTTGAACTATTTATGGTTTTTAATTCAAATTTTTAATATTTTTAATTAGGCTTAAGTTCATGAAATTTAATTTTTATTAAATTATTTTTATGAAGAAAGGAATTTTACAACATGAAAATTAATCAAAATTGTTATTGATAATCTTTCATTCTTGACGTGGCTCGGGCTCGAACCCTGGCCGGCAGGTTACCATGACATGTTTCGATCGCAACCACTCGATCTCTTCAGATGGATTTGCCGTCTTACACTCGCAGCCATCGACGACTGCTGACGTCACTAGTCAAACATCAATCCTTAAACCAAATTGTATTTTAACATTTGGTAGATCGAAATTTGCTTTCCTGAATGATTATCCATTTTAATTGATTTTACATGTTTTTTCCTTTACTTCTGTTTTTTCGTACTTTCGTCAAGAATTTTTCTTGAAGTCCAAGTACATTTTTTGTTTTTTCACTTTGTCTTTCTCTTTTCCGTTGACTTTTTTCAGCACAACTTGAAGGACAAATGTACACATAGAGCTCGTGCCTTAGCTTTAACAATAATTAGTATTGTGGTTATTTTGTTGAACTATTTATGGTTTTTAATTCAAATTAGTATTAAATATCGTAAAGTGCAAAAAATATGAATATGTTCTTAGATTAATTTAAAAATAAAGAAATTTACAACCAGGCTCACAATGTCGATAAGAGCATTTCTTTCGCATATTTATATTTAAAACAATAATAAAAATGCGAAAGAAATGTTCTTGTCGACATCATGGGCCAGACAGTTAATTTGTTCTTATTTTAAGAAAACTGTTGCCGTTTATAAAAACTAGGTAACTCCATTTTTTAGTAAAGTTTGTTTGTCTTCCAGATTCAAAAAATTTATTCTTAGAAAAAAAAAAACTGGATAAAAAAAGTGTTTATTATTTTTGTACGTAAAAACACCTTACTATTTATTATCTTTGCAACAGAAACAAATAAAAATAAGTATGTTAAACATTTTTCAAAGTTGCTGTACCACATAGGGTACGGTAGATCTGTATTTGCTAAATGATACAAAAAAGTAAAAAATATGTTTTCAAAAGTTTATTAAAAACAATAAGTGTATTAGGGTAAGTACCTTTTGCAATTTTTGCGAATATCAATTTTATCATCGCATAGCCGTATAGACCGTGAAAAAATATTAAGAAATTATGTATTACTTTTTCGCGATCGTGAAGAAAGTTTCCGCACCAAACGCGATGAAGTTTTGAATTTCAATTTTTCTCCTTACTATACAAAATTAACATTTAATTACAAAATTTTAAGTATTTTCTAATAACTTCATGAATATAACAAGATCTTACCATTTGTACGGAAGAAGGGCGCAAAAAAAAATCGCGACTCTATTTCGCGGTTTTTTTAATAAACTAAATTGTAATGGCAAAAGATAGATGTTGTGATAGATGAGTTGTTTGGCGGATATATGAAACAGTGATAATTTTCAACAGCGTAGTTATATATGCGCGGCACGAGCTACTATTTCACAAGATATTTTTCCATTATGTAAATCAACTCGCACTTTTAACTTAAAATTATTTCATTAAACCCAAAAAAATAGCTTTACATTTTTGTTATACAGTTGCTTATTTTATGTATTTATGTCTGTATTCATAAAAATATTTTAAATTTAATAAAGGCTTGAAAACCAAATTATCTATGAAAATGTTCCTTAATAAACGTTTATTAAATTTTACATTCATTTACGAATATGGAGGCTAAAATATATAGCATATATGAACAATAAATGTACCATATATAATGTGTATGGAAATTAAAAAAAAAAAACTTGAGAAATTGCATTTGGTGCGGAAACTTTTTTTGGCCAAAATGGCCTAAAAATTATTTTCATTATCAATACTTAATTGCCCATCGCGTGGTGGGATGAAGAAATTTTGTCCAAAAAAAAGTCATTACCCTAATTAAAAAACCTCAACAAAAAGGTTAAATAAAATATAAGATCAGTTCAATATACACACATAAATCTTTTTAAATAATCAATTTTTTGATTTCCTTGTGAGGCAAATTTAAGGGTAGGAAATGACCTCCCGCTGGTAGCTTTACTAACGAGCATTGAAACGAAAATTTGAAATATTTTTCTTAGATTTGGGTAGATATCTTCATCACAGTTTATTAAAGCATCTACAACGTTATCTGATAGATCAGGCTCAAGTTTAGATCTTAGTAGGTGTTTATCTCTTTTATCAAATATAATCAGCTCATCCGCTAGTTGTGGTTTTAACAGTTTTGTATCTGTATATGACTTGATTACACTTTGAGGTAGAAGTTTAGGTATGTTCAAAACATTTGGGATATCAATTGGGAAAGTTGTTATGAGATCTTCTAAAATAAATTCAATAAGAGAAATGTAACATATAACTCGGTAGTAATCTTCAACATTTTGGTTGTGATTATTTCGTTCAAATCTTGTCTTTTCGATAGGAACCTCGATTTGAACGCAACTAACTTAAACTTTTTCAAAAATCGCTTTAAATTGTTCTCCGGCTTTATTTCTTTTTTTTTCAAGGCACATGATTAAAATTTTGATAAGGGGTGATCCTTTTTGAAGATCTATATCTTGCTTTTGTAAAATGGTACTAAGTGCCTGTGTTACAATAGGTATCACACTTAATATGTATATTCCGCGGCTGTAGGAAATATCGCCCAAAGAAAAATGGCCCAAAAAAAAATGAAAAATCGCCCAAATGAAAAATCGCCCAAGCGATCATGAAAAATTACCCAAAAAGGTAAATATGAAATTTTGCCCAAAAAAAACGAAAAAGGGACCAAAAAGCAAATGAAAAATGACCCAAAAAGCAAAAACGAATTTTTTCCAAAAAAAAAAAAAAAAAAAAAAAAATTACTCAATTTGCAAAAAAGTGTTTGTTAATCATATAAATTTAGGTGACATGTCATAGCGTCCAGTGTCGTAGTGTCCTTGAACTTTATGACACTTTTAAAAGTGTCATAATGTCCATCGAAGAATTGTCATAACGTCCGCAACTTAACTTATAATCAAAAAAGTGTAAATTTTTTTTTAAAATACCGTTAAAATTTCAAGTGATTTTTTTAAAGATACTAATTTAACCATAATATGGTTGTCGGTGACAATGATTTGGTTAAATTAAACATAATATGGATAAAATATTTTTATAGCTTTTACTCCGGGTGTATATATTAAATATATATATCAAAAATAAGGATTTCATCTTCTATGGTATAACAAATACTGGCTTCGCTAACTAAAGCTTCTCTGTATAGCCGGCCTTCGGCCGGGCGCAAGGATTTTCTCCTCTATGGTATAACAAAGACCGGCTTCGCTAACTAAAGCTTCTCTGTATAGCCGGCCTTCGGCCGGGCGCAAGGTTTTTCTCCTTTATGGTCTAACAAAAACCTTTTTCGCTAAGTTAAGCTTCGAAAAACTGCCTTGTTTCCGAACAAGGCCGACTACGCAGAGAAGCTTTAGTTAGCGAAGCCGGTCTTTGTTATACCATAGAGGAGAAAATCCTTGCGCCCGGCCGAAGGCCGTCTATACAGAGCAGCTTTAGTTAGCGAAGCCAGTATTTGTTATACCATAGAAGCGAAAATCCTTATTTTCGATATATATATATATATTTAATATATACACCCAGAGAAAAAGCTACAAAACCATTTTTAAAAAAATTCTACCCATATTATGTTTAATTTAACCAAATCATTGTCGCCGACAACCATATAATGGTTAAATTAGTTTCTTGAAAAATAGTTTTGTTGTTTGCAACCATAATAAAACATGGTTTTCTCTGCTATGTAAGATTATGGTAGAATTTTAAAAATGAAAAATGGCCCAAAAAAAATGGGCTATTTTTCATACAACATTTTTATTAAAACGAAAAACGAAAAATCACCCAACAATAACGAAAAATAGCCCAAAAATTTTGGGCCATTTTTCATATGAAATCAGGCCCAATTTTACATGCAATTTTTTTGGGCGATTTTTCATTTTTTTTTTGTGCGATTTTTCTTTGGGCGATATTTCCTACAGCCATATTCCGCAAATAAATTTAAAAGTACTAAGAGAGTTCCTTTATATACAGGTAGAGATACTACCTTTCCACTCAGATATTTTTTGTAAAGCTTCTACTTTATGATGTAAACTTGTTGCAAAGACGCATAATGAAGAGAGTTTGGCTCCCACATACTTTGCTACACAGAAAAAATTATTTTTCCAATTCAAACAAAAAATTTGTAGAATCAAACAATTTGTTGTCTGAAATCGGTCCTATAAACAAATTCGCATATTCAAACAGTTTATTTGCATTTTGTTTATTGAAAAAAAACACTGATTTTTTCAAACAAATAATTTAACTGAATCAAACAAAAAGTTTACTGAAATTCTTATACTTAATTTCAAAATAAAAAAAGCACGAATAACAAAATCTTTTGAAATTAAAATTTTGTATTCCCAAAAATTGAAATTACTTTTTGAAAAAAAAAAGTTTTTGCACAAGCAATGACGCGCACACAAGTTAGCACTGTATGAGAAGATGACGGCAGAGCAGAGGGCGCCGGCTGGCTTTGAGACACATTTTTTTTGTTGGAATAATTTTTTAACAATGTTTTTCTTTATCACTCTCTGTTGCTGTAAACTTTCCTTTGCTAAAGAAGAAATGTAACCAAAAACGGCAGCAGACCGACTCGATATGTTTTTCGTCATCATTCTATTTTTGTATTTGATGTATTTAAGTAAACAGTTTGAAAAAATTTAATACGGGATTTTGTTTCTTGTAATGTTGTTTCTGCTATTGTTTTTCTTAAAGTTGCACTTTTTTAAAGCGTCCAAAAATAGACTGTGTGTGTTTTTTGTTGCTGTTCTTATATTTCACATAAAGAAGTGTTGCTTACGATAAAATAAAAAAATGCAAAAAGATGACAACATTAAAGAGCGTTAAATATTTCATACAAAATTATGATAATTTGACACCAATAACGCGTTTATTATATTTTTGAAGAGTTGTCCACATTTTTGTGGTTAAAAAAAATCAAACAAAAATATCGTTTGAATCAGTAAAAAAATGTATAGAAATTAAAAAAATTTTCAAACAAGCGTTTGTTTGAAAATAATTCGGCAATAATTTTTTCTGTGTAAAACTGTTTTTCGCTTGGGATGATTATATTTAAAAAATTTTGTCGTTTCTTTAACAAATGATACAACTTTTTGTATTAATGGCACTTTATTGCCTTTAGAAATTGAGTTTTTCGATTTATGGGAATAGCAAGGCGTTTGCTTCGCATTTGTCGCTTTTACAGAAATTTTGAACAGCTCCATTTTCTGCTGACATCAGAGGACACCCATCTGTTCCATCTCCTACACAATTTTTTTGGTCAAGACCAAAATTTGTCAAAGCTTTAAGAACTATTGATGATAGTTCCTTCGCATTAATTGACACATCAACGTCATCAATATCTTTTGAAGCCTCTTCAAATGCGTTTACAACCAAGCCAATAAATTCTTCCCTAAAAACTTTTTGTTGTATGTTGAAATATCTTAAAGATAAGGATCTTGGAAATCTTAAACAAATTTGGGAGTTTTTTTTTTTGGCAATAACTATAACAGTAAATAAAAAATTTTGATAAAAAAAAATTTTTGGAAAAAAAATTTGGGTAATTGGTGTAATTGGAGGTCATAAGTGGAGGGTATAAAAAGTTATATCATGAAAACTAGAGCTGATAGAGACAAACTGATTACAGTTTTGAATTCAGCGCACCCAAATTAACTAGAATCAGTTGATAAATTCAAAGAAGCAAAAATCTTTTTTAATTTTGTCGGTCTGTGTAATCAATCAGTAATGAAACTTTGGAAATATAATATGAATAACAGAATACCACCGAATCAGCCACACCCACAGAAAGTTTTTCGAAAAATATGGTCTACTAAAGATTTTTGACCTTTTGATATATAATGCGTATCCATAGGCCCCCCCCCCCCCCCCACATTTTATCGGATGCTGTGTATTGATAACCAAGATGTTTGTTCCTAATTTGGAAACTTTGGCCCTTACCATTCGCCAGATATACAGAAATCTATAATATCTTTGTATGAGAAGTACCACGCCTTCATTTTGTGTATTGATAACCAAAACGCTTGTATCTAATTTGGAAGCTGAGGCTCTTACCGTTCTCCAGATATTTATCAAAATAAAATAAAATAAACTTGGTTGTATCGCAGCCATTTGTGGACCGATCAGGCTGAATTTCAATAGCAAACAATTCCGGACCATATGTGACATAAATGCATAACTACCAAGAACCCATCATATCTGGGATTTTCGAAAAACCCATTTCAACGAACAGACGGACATCAATTAGTCAACTTCGCTGTTCATAAGAACCCATAATATACATATACATACATATATTCACCTAAAATACAAAACAACACAGCACAAGTTGACAGGAGAAGCAAAAAACTTTACAAAATCAATAACAACAAGGTGTACTTGGCGTTTGAATTTCTTATTAGAAGCCAAGTAAAAACAAACTAGTAAATATTATTAATAACTGTGAATTTTCTTATATCAATCATGAGTGAGAACTCACTTCTTGTAGCAAAAATTTCACCCAGACTAAATTTTCGAATTCTGGGTGCTAATTCTGCCAGTTGTGATCGAATACTTTTTCAATTCGAAAGCAATTTTATTTATAATTCTTTTAGTCGATACGAAACGAATGGAAATTATTTGTTCAGAGTTGTGAAAAATCAAATTAATGCTTTACAACAAAAATAAAAAATATAGCTTTCGAATCGAAAAAGTTTTCGATCACGACTGCCAGAATTAGCTGTGTAGCAAATAAAAAAATATAAATCAAATTTTGAATTTGTATTTTATTTAAAACACTTGTTAGAAAAATTAAGTTGGTAGAGAGCACATAGTTTTTGGAGCAAAAAAACATTTTAAATTTTTAATAAATTCATAACGAAAAAAACTCTTCATTCTTAGATTTTATTTCACCAAGCTCAGTTATAATTAACTATCAGTTTTATGTAGCTGTAAAAACATATTGTTAACTAGAAGTTAAAGTAATAGTCAGTTTTAACTGAACTTGGTAAAATTGGGGGTTAATGGGTTATTAATAGAATATATTAGGAAAATCCCTGTCCTCCAATTGAGCGTTTAAACATTTAGCATGTCTAGAAGCAGCTTCAGGACTGCAACAAAGAAAAAGTGGAGTTTTGGAAACAAATATTGTAATTAAAAAATCAAACTTACTGGTCACTGTTAGCTTCTTCACCACCACAGGCATCCACTATGCTGGCCACAACTTCTTTGAAAAAGTTATCTAAGGCATTATTTAATGCTCTATTGACGGCATCTTTGTTTATTCTTCCTTCGTCATCCATCTAGAATTATAGTTGTATAAAATTTCTTGTCAAATAAACGATAAGCTAAGAATTCAACTTACTAAACCTTCTGCCTTCAGGATACAAGCACGCATAGATTTGACATTGCTCGTGTCCGCTTTATGTTCTTTCATGTCGCTCACTTCAGCTATACGTTAATCAAAATGTAGAGAATATTATTAACTTAAGCAAAATTTGATAAAAAGTATTTACCCTCTGTAACATTATTTTTTTCTTTACAAAACATTTCAATAGTTTGCTCTTCCTTGATGGGTTTATCCTAAAAAAAAAAAGGAAAAATAATAAATTTTTTTTACGAATTTAATGCTTTTTGGAATGCCGCTTTATATGAGACCTATGGTAAATTATGGACCGATTATCACTATATTTTGGAGTATGATTTTGTATACAACCAGCTTTACCCGGTGCGCTTCGCTTCCCCTATTAAACTGATAGAGTCAAATATTTTAAAACAGATCTTGTGTATTGATAACGAAGCAAATAGTACCAAATTTAGATACTTTTACTATTACCGTTCTAATGATATATAAAAACCTATTGTGTTTATATTGAAGGTGTCATGACCAGTTCTCCAATCCAGCCAACATTTTGACAGATATTTTGCAAAGAAAAGCGAATCCTGCACAGTGGTCCCAATGACAAATTTAGAGCGAAAAAACTCATAACTCCTTTTTATAAGTACATATAAGGACAAAAATTTGTACGAACAATTGACTTGGTATGGCACGATCTTACGCCAAAAATTGACGGATTCGATTACGTTGGTGTGGCGCTTTTCATATAAAATTAACTGACATAGAACCTAGAAAATCATTTAATAATACAAGGGAACAAGGTTTTTGGTGATAAGGAACTGAATGTTGCTTTTAAGGTTATTTGGGACTCTAAATCTGCACTTAGTTTTTTTTTTCAATCAGCTTGACTTTTTGAGTTATACCGTTATGGCCAAAATTAAGGCACTTCAGCTACATGTATAGGAATAACTTGAAAATGAGTCACCAAATCAAGTTCAAAAAAAATTCAAAATTCGTCAGCGATATTATCTTAAGGTCGTGCTTACATTGGTATTAAATATGACCAGTAGTTTAAGAGATATCGGTGAAGTTAAAAAAAATAAAATAAAAATTAAAAAAAAAATTGTTTTTTCAAAATTCATAAAAAAATGTGTAATCTTATATAATATGGATATATGTCAGCATTACGTTTTTGGCGCCTGCACGCAAAGACACACGAACTTTTTGAGTATTTACCATCAATGTAAATCGCCAGCGCTTCTTCACGTATGGCGTATTTTACCATTATTTTTATTTTAAGTGCCCTTTCTGGAGACACATCAATGGTTCTAACAACGTCTGCAGAAACTCTTTTGACTGCTTTATGAAGCCTACTTTCAGCAGCAAATGTTAACTCTGGGAACAAGTGTTCACAAGAGAACTTAATTTTCAACTGCTTTGATCTTTCCCTCCTTCTAAAAACGATTTGGATGGTCGTTCGGGTCTTGATGGTGCTTCCTCCGAGTCTTCTTCCAAAAAACTTGACGAGGCTTTACTGGGAAAGAGAAAAGATTCATCCAACCAATTTTAAAGATAGACTCGAAAACATTATTTGTTCTGTGTGCATGCATCCAGTTGTTCCATAGTTTGCTAAGAAAATTTTGAGCTGATTACTTTACTTCATGCTTATGGTCATCATCTTCATCATTTTCGATACCACTTTTCATGAAAATTTAATGTATGACAGCGTTATTTTTATTTCTTCTGGTCTTTTTCAGAGTACCAAACATTGAACAAGTGTTAAGGCAAAAATAGGCAGCTAATTGCTTAAACATTTAACAATGCACATGTTATGGATTATGAAAACGCAAAAATATCAGTCTTTCACAATTTACAATATATATTAAATTCCACAATTAATGAATACATATTAATTTGCATACATATTTTTCTAAACGGAATGCCAAATCAGCGGAAAGTTTTAAATTTAAAAATGATATACCTTTATTGTATTAATAAAACAAACAAATATTACAGAAAACGTTTTCACTTTATTTTATTAGCTCTCGAAACCACATAAAATTATCAACGTATCTGTTATTAAAAATTAAACTTAGCAATTACTGATGTTTAAATCAATGGAGCAGTGATAATATTGCAAATATTCACAAAAAAATATATACTGTTGTGCAGGTGGGGTCCTGTCATTAAAAAATCAACAAAATTTTTACTCTGGCACCATTCGAAAAAATTAGTTTTTTCGCTCTAAATTTGTCATTGGGACCGCTATGTACTGTAACCATTCTGCAGATATTAAGAAATCTCAATCTCACGCCTACTTCTCCAATCTAGCTCACTTTTTGATAAATATTTATATCCAAGTTAAATATTTGTACAAAATCGTTCCCCGGGTCACTGTTATTTACACTGTCTTTGTAATGGAGGAGCCACTCTCACTTCTACAATCCAGTCCACATTTAGCAGATGTTGTTTATTGATAACAAATTTATTTGTTTTAAGTTTGAAAACTTTTCTGTAACCGTTCTCCAGGTACGAAGTTGTTCAAACTGTCTTTGTTTGGAAGGTGTCGAGTAAATGTAAATTTCTCTTGAATTTCGAAAATCATAGAGAATAGTTTTAAAGAGTTATCGGAATCTTTCGATGATAAATAAGAGGAAATAATTGAAGCTCCAACTTAATTACAAGTTGTGAGTGCACCAAAATGAAATTGAAACCATTAAAGGAAGACATAATTAATGGTTTTTATAATAATAACACGGCGTTAACATTTGCCAGTACCCAACAAACACGGAGGGTTGATTTCAAATTGATAATGATTTAAAATCAAACGTTTTCTCAAACGACAAACGTTTGATAATGATTTGAAAATCATAGCGTTCTCAACAAAAAGGGGAAATTATTTTCAAATTGAAAAATGCCTTTATTTTCAACTTGCTTTCAAACGTTATTTTCAAATGGTTTTCAAATGTGGATTATAATACAATGTGGAATATAAATAAAAATATTTTATTTTTTGTTTAATTTAAATTTATTTTTTACTAGCTGATCCGGTCTACGTTGCTGGCCCTAAGTAAACATTAGTTTTGTATTACCACACGATTTAAATTGAGCATTTAACGAAATTTACGGCCTTTAAAATAAAAATCCATGGAATACCTATCATAAATTTTTTTTAAAAAATAACTTACATATGGTGTGGATATGGGCTCAATCAAAAAAGAGTAAGTTGGACCATGGCGATAATTTTAAAGAAAAAATCGTCCAAATCGGTCAAGCCGTTCTCAAATCATGCTCTTAATAGAAAAAGTGGGCGTAAAAGTAGGCGTGGTAATTTTTTCTTTCGATGAAAACGTAATATAAATTAATACGAACAGTTAAAAGAAAAATTAGTCAAATCGATGGAGCAGTTTTTTGATTTTAGGTAAATCAAAAAAAGTGGGCGTAAAAGTGGGCGGGGCAAAATTTTCTTTCCGTAAAAACCTAAGTTAAACCATGGCGATCATTTTGAAGAAAAAATCGTCCAAATCGGTCAAGTCGTTCTCCAGTTATGCGCTTAATAGAAAAAGTGGGCGTAAAAGTAGGCGTGGTAAATTTTTCTATCGATGAAAACTTAAAATGGATTAATACGAACATTTGAAAGATAAATTAGTCAAATCAAAATCGTCCAAATCGGTCAAGTCGTTCTCCAGTTATGCGCTTAATAGAAAAAGTGGGCCTAAAAGTAGGCGTGGTAAATTTTTCTATCGATGAAAACTTAAAATGGATTAATACGAACATTTGAAAGATAAATTAGTCAAATCGATGGAGCAGTTTTTTGATTTTAGGTAAATCGAAAAAAGTGGGCGTAAAAGTGGGCGGTGCAAAATTTTCTTTCCGCAAAACCCTAAGGTGGACCATGGCGATCATTTTAAAGAAAAAATCGTCCAAATCGGTCAAGCCGTTCTCAATTTATGCGCTTAATAGAAAAAGTGGGCGTAAAAGTAGGCGTGGTAAATTTTTCTATCGATGAAAACTTAAAATGGATTAATACGAAGATTTGAAAGAAAAATTAGTCAACTCGATGGAGCCGTTTTCTGATTTTAGGTAAATCGAAAAAAGTGGGCGTAAAAGTAGGCGGGGCAAAAGTATCCTATGTCCGTCTCCTGGCTCTAAGCTACCTCCCTACCAATTTTCAGCCAAATCTGTTCTGCCGTTCTTGAGTTATAAGTGGTGTAACTAACACGACTTTCTTTTATATATATAGATTTAAACAAACTGTGAGATAAACATTCGGCACCATAGCTAAAAGATGAAATAATATTCTTTCCGTCCTCTAATTCTTGGAAAGACAAACAAACTACTTGGCTCCCTTTTCTTTTGAGGATTGTAGCACCGCGATCGTTCAACAAACTTTCTCCACTTTCCCGTTTTGTTTTCCTTTTTTTCGTATTTTTTATCATTGTAATAATCCACAAATAATTTTTATTTTTTACAAGAAAAAAGCTGTTCACTTTATATTAAGATTTATTTTTAATAGTAAAACACATGTAACCCATGTAACAAAGTAAAAAATGTAACTTTAATCGACATTTTTAATGATCACATTTATTTTTCGCTTTAGTATTGCCAAGTTTATTTTTGATTTGAATTTAACATTTGACATCAAATTGATAAGACATTTGATATCAAATGTTTATTTTCAAATCATTATCAATTTGAATTTAAATGTTAAATCAGACAATTGAAAAACGGTTTAGAATTGTGTTTGATGTCAAATGATAAAGTCATTTCATATCAAAGGTTTGACTTCGTGTTTGTTGGGTAATGGCAAGACAGTAGCAATACATGCAGACTTGTTTACATATCCATACACACTTTTTCAAATGTTTTGTTTTTGCATTGTTTTGACAACTAAGATGTACATACGTACTAAATATCACTCATTAGTGTTCGGTTCGGTAGATTTGTGGAAAACACAAACGCTAATAGTGTTTGTGTAGAAAATTATTAAAAACAAACATATGTATATAGCATATTTTAAGTGATTTTTACCCATTTCACCCTTAAAATATTTTGGTCTGCGCGATGATGAATCAGTCACTTGACTTAGTCATAAATTTAATTCAACAGTTGCGTTCTCTGGGGGGGGCCTGCTCCCCTATCGACAAAATAAGTAATCTTTTTTATTTTTGGGGCACACAGGATTCTTCAGTAAAGATTTATTGATCCCACTGCACCTACCCCCTTTATTTTTATTTCGAAACGTGTAGTTAACCATCAGCGTGGTACCTTCAAAGCTTAAAGGTTTTTGTCTTCAAATATGCGGTATTAAATATTTTCGATCTATGGGAGCTGTGCCTCCTCCTTCTACCCCGCACTTTTTTATTTTGAATTTTATAGTTTACCATAATAGTGGCCTTTACCACGTTTGAAGACACTCTCTATAATAGTACTTCAGTTACGCGATATTTAATATATGCATCCTATAGAGGGTAGTGATCCCTCTGTGCCTACCCTTTTTTATTGTTTTCAAAGGTATAGTTCACCATAAGAGTGACTCCTACCAAGTTTGAACATCCTCACTATACACAGTTCTGAAGATATGCGATATTTAACATTTGCGTCCTATGGGGGTACAACTTTGCGTGCTGCTATTTTATTTCAATTTTGAGGCTCAGAAGATGCTACTGTTAAAAATTCAAGCAAATGGGTATGCGACACCTAATATTGGCACCCTATGGTGGGTACCAGTTCCCTTGTCCCTATCGAAAAAATAAGTAGCTTATTTTATTTTCGGGGCTCACTTGATATTACAAAATGTCGCCAAGAAAATTACTTTCGAAACAAATTTTAGTTTTTTATTATTGTTTTCAATATAAAAATACGAAAGAAACGTTTATGTCGACCAGGGTTGTTACATGTGAAGATTTTTCGTCATTTTGAAGGTTTTTATACCCACACCACAATAGTGGAGAAGGGTATTATGCATTTGTGCTGATGTGTGTAACACCTTAAAATATTGGTCCTAGACCCACCTTAAAGTATACCGATCGTCCGGCTGGCTGGCTGGCTGGCCGGCTGGCTGGCCATGTAACCTTGTGCGCAAAGAACAGGTCACAATTTTGAAGATAATTTGATAAAATTTGGGTCATAGGTTCTTATTGGCACAAGGACCAAGCCTATTGAAAATGGGCCGAATCGTAGGACCACGAGAGAAAAGAGGGGGAAATTTCTTCCTCTCAGAAACCATCAAACCGATTTTAATAAAATTTAAAACATAGATAGATCCATATTTGTACGGACAGATAAGCTATGCATTTTTAAGAAAATAGGACCACGAGGGGAGATAGGGGCGATTTCTGCCTCTCAAACCGATTTTAATTAAATTTAAAACATAGATAGATCCCTATCTATATGGACACATAAGCTATACAGTTTTTCAAAAATAGGACCACAAGGGGAGGTAGGGGGAAATTTCTTCCTCTCACAAACTTTCAAACCGATTTGAATGAAGTTTATAAACATCGATAAATCCATATTAATATGGACACATAAGCATGATGTGTTATTAAATTCTGTGGTGTAGGGTATCATATGGTCGGGCTTGACCGACTGTACTTTCTTACTTGTTTTTTTTTTAGAAAATGCAGTAAAATTACGATTGACGATTTCTTATGAAAAGCAGGAGTGTAATGACGATTTTCTGGCATCAATATGCGTGCTTAAAACTTCCTTCATGTTTAGAAACACAAGAAATATTTACAATTATATTGGAAATAGCCCAAAACGTAACAATCAATTTTACGAAATACACAAATTATTTGAAATAACCAGGTGACTTTCATAAGAAGTATTAGTTATTTGAATGCTAAAATTACATGAACCGCTAAAAATTTATTTTGGCCTCGCTGCTAACATCGATGCTATCGATAATGCAAAAGATATACACAGTATCAAAAAATTTAAATGATATAAATGAGTTGTATTTTTGTTTTTTAAAATACATACTTACTACATACATTCTTAATAATTTAAATAAGACTCTTCATCGTGAAGGTGTTCAAATTCATAAAATGCACAGTAAGTGAGTGATATGTCAAAACTAATTAAAACTGTCTTAAAAATTTGCTTAAAAGAAGATTATGTAACCTAGCATTTACACATGCCGCTCACTGCCAGTTCGAAAAACTCAATACACTCACATTTTTTACTAATACACTCACATTTTTCGCAATGGCAGCTCCAGTGGCAGCAAAAATTGCATGCGAGTGGAAATTTGGCACTTGCATGCCACTAAATGTCAAAACGATAAGCAATGTTACCCTGTTAAAAATTTAATTCACATTTACTGGATTGTTGTCAAAAATTTCCCCAAAAATGTGCCACTATGATTAACTCGGTAACTCTTTTTCGTTTTCTGGTACTTTTTTTTTAATTTGAGAAGTAAACAAATTTGCTCAAGTTGACGCTTCTACGACATTTTGAAAATGAACTCGCAGTGGCATGTGTAATCACAAAAGTTAATGGCATGAGATTTGACTATTTCGAACAAATTTTCTTTGATAATATGTATACAACAGTGGCATGCCACTACTTGCATGTGTAAAGGCAGGGTAAAACATAATCCGTTTGATGAAATCAATTTTGTTGACGCTTAAAATTTTTTAATTAAGGAAGAAGGTAACCTTGGAGTTTACGTTTAAGAAAAAGTTTCGTAATTTGCAGTTAGTGCCGGTTCACACACGTCATGTTTAACTAGTCAAGTCTTAAGTTTTTGGAGAGGGGAAAAAAATGACATCCTCTTTTCCCGTCTCTCCTAAAAGATCAAGACTTGAAGAGTCAAACTTGACGTGTGTGAACCAGCACTAAGTGTTGAAGCTCACAATTAA
Source organism: Pollenia angustigena (assembly GCA_930367215.1). Taxonomy (NCBI): domain Eukaryota; kingdom Metazoa; phylum Arthropoda; class Insecta; order Diptera; family Polleniidae; genus Pollenia; species Pollenia angustigena. Next base: position 92,394,718 of record OV884056.1, on the reverse strand, counting down.
TTTGTTGATAATTATGTGGCATTCTATGTTGAATTATGCATTCAAATAAAAAAAGATTTGATTTTGGAAATTTTGTTACAAATAATTTACAATTTATAGCTCCATCTACATATTATTTTAAACAGAAATACTTCTTTACTTCCTTTGCTTAGTTTCCTAATTTTGTATCTAAAGAGATATGCCAGTCAATAGAAAAGGATATAGAAAGAGAGTTAAGATAAAAAAAATTTTGAAAAAATCAAATCAATGAGTTGTTGAAAAATAATAATGCATTCCATGCATAATGTTTTGCCAAATTTGTCAGTTTACATTGAACGAAAATTTAATTTAAATAAAACTAAAATTAGAAATCGTTTGCAAACAAAAATAATTGAAGGCATTTTGTTTGCAAAGGAACAAACGCTTGTTTGAACATTTTTTTAATTTCTATAAATTTTTTTACTGATTCAATCAATATTTTTGTTTGATTTTTATTTAACCAACAAAAATGTGGACAACTCTTCAAAAATATAATAAACGCGTTATTGGTGTCAAGTTTTCATAATTTTGTATGAAATATTTAACGCTCTTGAATGTTGTCGTCTTTTTTTATTTTTTTATTTGATCGTAAGCAACACTTCTTTATGTGAAATATAAGAACAACAACAAAAAACACACACAGTCTATTTTTGGACGCTTTAAAAAAGTGCCACTATAAGAAAAACAATAACAGGTAAAAAAACGTTTCACTCTTTTTAATCAACAGAAGCAACATTATAAGAAACAAAATCCCGCATTCAATTTTTTCAAACTGTTTACTTAAATATGTACATCAAATACAAAAATATAATGATTACGAAAAACATATCGAATCGGTCTGCTGCCGTTTTTGGTTACATTTCTTCTTTAGCAGAGGAAAGGATACAGCAACAGTGAGTGATGAACATTGTGTTGTGTGTATAAATAAGACTTCGTTCAAAAATTATTCCAACAAAAAAAATGTGTCTCAAAGCCAGCCGTCGGCTCAGCTCTGCCGTCATCTTCTCATACAGTGCTTACTTGTGTACGCGTCATTGCTTGTGCAAAACCTTTTTTTTTTTTTTTTTTTAGAATATGAATTTCAGTAAACTTTTTGTTTGATTCAGTTAAATTATTTGTTTGAAAAAGTCAGTGTTTTTTTCTATAAACAAAATGCAAATAAATTGTTTGAATATGCAAATTTGTTTATAGGACCGATTTCAGACAAAAAATTGTTTGATTCTACAAATTTTTTGTTTGAATAAAAACTGTTAAGCTGCTGTTTTTGTACAATAAAAAAATGTTTTTTAAACAAAAAATTTTATTGCCTCTAATTTGTAACATTTAAATGTTAGACGATTTCGTTATAGGTTTGTGACGGTTTTGACGAATTTTGTCAAAAATTTTGACGATTTTTAAGAAAAAAGCATAACAATGTCGACAATTGTACAAATTGATGTCTACTTTGCTATCCTTTTATTTTGTTATCAAATATTCAATTTGAAGACACAAAAATAATTTCACAAGTATTGTGAGCCTTTGTATAAAATACTATACTCTTTATAAATAAGGATTTGGCAGGATTTCATGTTCGATTTTAACCCAAAAAATAAACATAATTTTATATTTTTAAATATGTACACAGAAAAAATTATTATTATTATTATTCCTTCGGAAGGAAATAATTCCCAGTTTCTATTTGTAAAAATAGTTGAGTTAAATACATTCAATTTATAAAGTAACACTATCCAGTGAGACACAAAGAATGCTGACGACGGCCGTAGCGGGCCAGAAAATGCATTACATTCTGCTGGTGTCTAATAATTGTAAATTTTTCTGTACATTCAATATACCTCATTGTTTTCCAACATAACTGAAATTTAGCTCATAGAATAAATTCTAAAAATGAAAAATGTTGAATACAATATAAAGTTACCTTCGGAAGGAAATAATTCCCAGTTTCTAAAAAAAAAAGTTTTTGCACAAGCAATGAAGCGCACACAAGTAAGCACTGTATGAGAAGATGACGGCAGAGCAGAGCCGCCGGCTGGCTTTGAGACACATTTTTTTTGTTGGAATAATTTTTGAACGAAGTCTTATTTTTACACACAACACAATGTTTTTCTTAATCTCTCTCTGTTGCTGTATCCTTTCCTTTGCTAAAGAAGAAATGTAACCAAAAACGGCAGCAGACCGACTCGATATGTTTTTCGCCATCATTGTATTTGATGTATTTAAGTAAACAGTTTGAAAAAATTGAATACGGGATTTTGTTTCTTGTAATGTTGTTTCTGCTATTGTTTTTCTTATAGTTGCACTTTTTTAAAGCGTCCAAGAATAGACTGTGTGTGTTTTTTGTTGTTGTTCTTATATTTCACATAAAGAAGATTGCTTACGATCAAATAAAAAAATGCAAAAAGACGACAACATTAAAGAGCGTTAACTATTTCATACAAAATTATGAAAATTTGACACGAATAACGCGTTTATTATATTTTTGAAGAGTTGTCCACATTTTTGTTGGTTAAATAAAAATCAAACAAAAATATTGTTTGAATCAGTAAAAAAATTTATAGAAATTAAAAAAATTTTCAAACAAGCGTTTGTTTGAAAATAATTCGGCAATAATTTTTTCTGTGTACATTTTGATTTTCAACCCAATTATAAGGATCAATTCCACAGGATTTTCTTCCCTTATACCATTTTACCTAATAAATTCAATTGCAACAAGGCAATAAATTCCCGCGGATTTTTTATATAATTTGTTTTATATGACATTTACCTCTGTACTCTGTAAAGCAGCCAAACTTATCAACGCGAACATTATTACGAGACATTTCATTTTGAAAGTTTATTTATTTTTTTTTTTTTTTTATTTAAAAAAAAACTCAACTTTTTTGTTAGAACTTTAAATGTTTAATGAACTAATTCAAAAAAAAGGTCTCTATTTATACGAAACGAAATCTGCACCGAATAGATATACACAGATCACTCTTTCTGGCTTTTAAATTTATTTATATTTATATTTATTATCAAAACAGGCAGTGCACGGCCTAAAAAACACTTAATTGACAACATCTTTTGTAAGTTGTTGTTTTTTTTCATTTTGTTTTTCTTAACCTACTTACAACTACAATTAATGTTGAGAGAATTTCAACTAATTGTAGTGGGGAAATGTAAGATGAGATGAACCCACTGTTGTTTATTGTTGATGTGTTTTGTTTAAACTTTGATATTGTTACAAGTAGAACTGTTGCTATAATTCTTATACGTTTAACAGTTTTATTTGGTTTAATATCTTTAGTTTGTCTAAAACCTTTATGGATGAAGTTTCCTGATGATCTGGCCTAAGCAACCAGTGAAATGCATAGGAATAGCTTATCCCATCAACAATAAATTTCAAGTGTTTTTATCAATAATAAAAACTGGGAATTAAGCACGAATAACAAAATCTTTTGAAATTATTTATATTTATATTAGAATAAATACATAAAAGAAGTATTTTAATTAAAATAATATTAGAAAAATAAATTATTTATTTTAGAAATATAAATAAGCCAAATAAAAAAAATAACAAAACGATACAATGTTGCCAATTTGGCCGTTAAGTGGCTAGATCAAGAACCTTCCCAGCGCACAGTAGGTAATTTGACCTATATTTTTGGCCAAAATTCAAAATCTGCACTTTAGAAAAAGTAGTTTTTTTTGTTGTAATGTGATAAAGAATACTTAAAAGCAAATAGAAGTGAATTTTTATTTTATAAATAACGAAAACCCGTTCATCGCCCGACTCTTAAAGTCAATGTATACAATCAACAGTTTAAGTGGGGCGCGCTTCGTTTTATTTTGTATTACAATACCTGACACTAGTTTTTAATAAAAAAACAAATGAAAAATACAATAAAATATGGAAAACAATATTAATAGTAAGTGCTTAATACATACATAATCGTTGTTTAAAATAAAATAGTTTATTGGTGAAAAAGAATCAATCTTTTGATCTTATCTCAATTAAAAAAAAAAATAAAAGTTTTATACAACTTTGGAGAAGCTTTTAAAAAAAGTTTAAAATGTTTTAAAGCTAAAAGTAATAAGGTCTTGATAAGTATTTGATTTTGAGATTGTATAATCAATTTCATGTTGCGTTTTTTTGCGTTTTTTGAGATATCCCATTTTTTTGCAGGCAACCTCTATTTCGCTTAAGCTCTGAAAACACTGAGGATCTTAGCGCCAGTGAAAACGATGAGTGCGCAAATGATGTCAATATGTTAACATACACAATTTACATAAATGATTTGGATGATATTAAATTAGAAAATTAATAAGACATACCAAAAGTAGACAAAAAAGAAATTTTGTTCTAACGCGTATCTTTTCATAAGAATGCGATATTTAGAAATTCCAAGTTTATTCTTAGTTTTAGAGTTAATAAGTTAAAAAGTTAATCAAAAAATTCATATCCAGATTTGTTAAAATTCTGTCCGCCTGTTATCAATTTTGGCCAAAAAATTGGATAAATTACCCATAGTGCAGCGCAAGGAATCGATAATGTAACACATATCTTGTATAATATTTGATTCCAGAATTCATAAGTCTTATACGTTTAACAGTTTTATTTAGTTTAATATCTTTAGTTTTTCTAAAGTCTTTATGGATGAAGTTTCCTGATGATCTGGCCTAAGCAACCAGTGAAATGCGCATAGGAATAGCTTATCCCATCAACAATAAATTTCATGTGTTTTTATCAAGAATAAAAACTGGGAATTAAGCACGAATAACAGAATCTTTTAAAATTTTAATTCATTATTCTTAACACGGAACATGTCCTACGATTGTAATCAATTATATTAATGCATCCTGCGAATGAATTAAATAATGCTTCCTTTATGATACAAATTTTGTAAACGACATAAAGCCAGCAAAAATCACGAAGTTTTATTAAGAAAATATATACATAAAACACAAATAATAGTCACGAACAGAAACAATACATTCTAATAATCAATGCATAATTGTTTTGTCTGATAAAATTACCTTCTCGATTCTTATTCTTTCGAAAATATGTAATGCATTATTTTTTAGTTATTTATGTAATTAACTCTTGACTTTCCCGCTGGGTTGTTTAGCCATTAAAAAATGAGAAGCAATTTTGTAATTTTTTATTTTTCTATAAAAATGTATAAAATTTAAAAAAAAAATTGAAACGCAATGAATTAAAATCACAACTAGAAACTGGGAATTATTTCCTTCCGAAGGTTACTTTATATTATATTCAACATTTTTCATTTTTCGAATTTATTCTATGAGCTAAATTTCAGTTATGTATTTTATAAAATATATATAATATATTGAAAATATAATATAATATATTAAAAATATATAAAATACATAACTGAAATTTAGCTCATAGAATAAATTCGAAAAATGAAAAATGTTGAATATAATATAAAGTAACCTTCGGAAGGAAATAATTCCCAGTTTCTATTTGTTAAAATAGTTGAATTAAATACATTCAATTTATAAAGTAACACTATCCAGTGAGACACAAAGAATGCTGACGAAGGCCGTAGCGGGCCAGAAAATGCATTACATTCTGCTGGTGTCTAATAATTGTAAATTTTTCTGTACATACAATATACCTCATTGCTTTCCAAAGGAAGGCTAAGGTAAAATGTAAAAGAAAATACAATATAATAGTCTGGTTTGTATAAAGTCATTTCTGAAATATTGAAGGAATAGAACTATTAGAAAAAAGCTTTATAAAATACATAACTGAAATTTAGCTCATAGAATAAATTCGAAAAATGAAAAATGTTGAATATTAAAATCACAACTTTTATTAAATGTTGAAAATCGCTATAAACGATTAGTATTCAAAAGAAAGAAAGCAGCAAAGCAACATTTCATAGTGTCAAATATGCAATAGTGTTTTGCGAGTGTGCTATTTTTGCAATGATTTACTTTGCCTGTGGCAAACATTAACAAGAAATTTAAAGTGAACTGGGAATGTATACAAGTGAATAAAGAAAAATATATACAAAGCTAAGAACAAGTGTTTTAAAAATATATTTAAATAGTTTTATTTATTGTAGATTTGGACTCAAAAGGTTTGGTAAATGTTCTTATGATTAACATACCTTTTAAATTTTTGAAACTGACTTGGGCGTCACACGATGTGAGTTTTCTTTAAATTTTCTTTCCAATTGCGTGTTTCAATTAACAGTCAAGAAAGCAGCTGATTGCAATTTTCATTAGCAAATATTTTATATGACTTTATACATCTACAACATAAATTGCTTTCAAATTTTAATATAAATTTTTGTGAATTTGCACCAACGACATCGAATTTATTAATATACCAAAATATTGATTTTATATACATTTTATTTTATGTAACAAATTGATCTCTTTAGTTGCAACCATAATATGCATAGCTTTGCTTAACCGACTGTCAAAAATTAACAAGAAGTCTCTCAAATATATTTAAAAAAACAAAATGAAAAAACATTTGATGCCGAACGGAATGTGCGATCAGTTTCGCACTTTGCTTAAGCAAATGACAGTTTCATAAAACTTAACAAATAGCTTAGCTCCTTAAGTTCAATATGGTTTGCCTCAAATGATGTACATGTATTCGACCGCGTGTTTGAGCCAACTTAAGCACATTATGGTAGTGCCTTTATTAAAAATTTTGTTGTAAACAAATGCCAAATAAGTATTCTCGCTTTGTTAATGAGTTTTCATGTCTTTTTTTAATTAAAAAACTTTAAACCGTTTTTAACCAGTTTCTAGAAATTGTTTCCGTAAATTTAGCCATTTTTGATCATAAAGTTCTGGCAACACTGAAATGATTAAATGCGTAAATAATGAAGCTAACAATATTATTATTTGGATAGTTTTATACTCATTACTCAAAAAATACTAAAAAGAGTATAACGCGTTTGTCTGCTGTATGTAACACATAAAAATATTTGTTTTATGCCCGTAATTTCTACAAATAGGTATCTAGTTGTGTATAGGTATCTATGGTTTTCGTAATTTTAAAACATATTTCATTCCTACGGGTTAAAGTGTAATGTATTTTAAACCATCGATTTTCGATAGTTAATTCACGTAGGCAATTTTGAAATTACCACAATAGTGTTACCGGATAGGTAAAGATAACTGTTAGGTACGAACACGACTAGATATCTAGTATTTGTAGAAATTACGAGCATTAGACCAACATTTAACTATTCCGATGCACGCCCAATCACTTTCTGAGTCGATCTTACGATGTCCGTTCGTCCGGCTGGATGGCTCTCTATCTACTTACATATGTATGTAACCTTTTGCGCAACGTACAGATCACAATTTTGTTGGTAATTTGATGATATTTGGTACTTAGTCTGAGTTCATACGGCTCATGTCTTATTGACAAGATTCTTTCTTTTTTCTTCTTTGAACATGAATTGGCGTTCAAATGATTCATGTCATGTTAACAACGAATGAAAAAATAAAACGTAAAGACAGTACATGCATCTGTGTACTCGTTTCTTTTCCCCTCGTCCCTCTCGCCTATAAAGTAGCAATCTTGTCAATAAGACATCAGCCGTATGAACTCAGACATACATACATATGTACTTACGTTGTGTGCCGCTAACGAAAATCTATCTTGTTATTTTTTACAAAAAGCACATCATTTTATTTCACTTTTTTTGTAACATTCAACTAGAAATTCTTAAAAAGTTATTACATAATTCTAGAGGTGATTAAAGCTATAAAAATAAAAACATATACATATGTATGTACATTTTTAACAAAACATGATGAAAATCCATTGTTTACAATAATAAGGCCCGTTTTCACAACTTACCGATAGCTAAAAGTAAACTTTAACCGGCCTTATAAAAATTGTTCCATTACTAAAACTTTACTTTAACCTTAAGTGAGCGATAAAGGAAGTTAAGGCTCATCCTACCTGGTAGGTTAAAGTAAAGTTTTACTTTAATCTAACCTTTAGCTATCGGTAAGTTGTGCAAACGGGGCTAAGAGTATTATTATTTTTTATTAAAAAATGTTAACAAAAAAAATTAAAAACGGTCAGAATGTTTAATATTTCGTAGAAAAACCTCGGTTCTTAACAACGGCGGCACATCGGCGCAGGATGGAGTCGATGAGGTCTCTACAACGGTTTACGGTGGGTGATGTTACTCCACGCATCCTGGACTGTGTGCCATAAAGCCTTAGCATTAGACGGTTTCTTTTCGGAAACATATTTTTTAACATCCCCCCATAGGTGGTCTATGGGGTTGTGGTCAGGGGACTGAGCGGGCCTTGGCATAACCTCAACTCCGTTGGCATGAAACCACTCCTTCGCTAATTTACTGGTATGTATCGAGTCATTGTATTGTTGGTAGGCCTATTTTTTAGAGGCATATGCCACTCTGCGTATGGTAGCATGACATTAACTAAAATACATACGTACAGTCGTTGGTCCATGATCCCTTTTACTTCATATAATGGACCAACACCATTGTAAGAAAAACATCCCCAAATCATAACTTTTGCTCCTACATGTTTGACGATCTTTCTGGTGAATTGTGGGATATATTCCGTATTGGGTGGACGTCGGACATAGTGTCTAGAACGGCTGTAGGAAATATCGCCCAAAGAAAAATCGCCCAAAAAAAAAAATGAAAAATCGCCCAAAAAAATTGCATGTAAAATTGGGCCTGATTTCATATGAAAAATGGCCCAAAATTTTTGGGCTATTTATCGTCATTGTTGGGTGATTTTTCGTTTTTTAAATTTGGGTGATTTTTCATTATGAAAAATCACCCAAAAATGTTGTATGAAAAATGGCCCAAAAAAAATGGGCTATTTTTAAAATTCTACCATAATCTTACATAGCAGAGAAAACCATGTTTTATTATGGTTGCAAACAACAAAACTATTTTTCAAGAAACTAATTTAACCATTATATGGTTGTCGGCGACAATGATTTGGTTAAATTAAACATAATATCGGTAGAATTTTTTTAAAAATGGTTTTGTAGCTTTTTTCTCTGGGTGTATATATTAAATATATACATATATATCGAAAATAAGGATTTTCTCTTCTATGGTATAGCAAATACTGGCTTCGCTAACTAAAGCTTCTCTGTATCGCCGGCCTTCGGCCGGGCGCAAGGATTTTCTCCTCTATGGTATAACAAAGACCGGCTTCGCTAACTAAAGCTTCTCTGTATAGCCGGCCTTCGGCCGGGCGCAAGGATTTTCTCCTCTATGGTATAACAAACACCGGCTTCGCTAACTAAAGCTTCTCTGCGTAGTCGGCCTTGTTCGGAAACAAGGCAGTTTTTCGAAGCTTTACTTAGCGAAACCGGTTTTTGTTAGACCATAAAGGAGAAAATCCTTGCGCCCGGCCGAAGGCCGGCTATAAAGAGAAGCTTTAGTTAGCGAAGCCGGTCTTTGTTGTACCATAGAGGAGAAAATCCTTGCGCCCGGCCGAAGGCCGGCTATACAGAGAAGCTTTAGTTAGCGAAGCCAGTATTTGTTATACCATAGAAGATGAAATCCTTATTTTGGATATATATATTTAATATATACACCCGGAGTAAAAGCTATAAAAATATTTTATCCATATTATGTTTAATTTAACCAAATCATTGTCACCGACAACCATATTATGGTTAAATAAGTATCTTTAAAAAAATCACTTGAAATTTTAACGGTATTTTAAAAAAAATTTACACATTTTTGATTATAAGCAACGTCCGCTGCAAAGTGTCATAACGTCCTCGCCCTCGTCTTCGATGGACATTATGACACTTTAAAAGTGTCCAAGGACACTACGACACTGGACGTTATGACATGTCACCTAAATTTATATGAATAATAAACACTTTTTGCAAATTTAGTAATTTTTTTTTTTTTTTTTTGGGAAAAAATTCGTTTATGCTTTTTGGGTCATTTTTCATTTTCTTTTTGGGCCCTTTTTCGTTTTTTTTGGGCAAAATTTCATATTTACCTTTTTGGGTCATTTTTCATGTTCGCTTGGGCGATTCTTCATTTGGGCGATTTTTCATTTTTTTTTTTGGGCCATTTTTCTTTGGGCGATATTTCCTACAGCCTCTAGAACCAGTTCCTCCAAATAAAACGATCTTACTTTCATACATCCACAATACGTTTCGCCTGGGCGAATTTCAAAGGAGCGTCTGCCTGTTTTTTTGTGAGTAAGGGTACCTTTCTGGGAATAGTTACGGTGCTTCGAATAGTAACGGTGCTTACGCTTGGACTTAGATCCTTTTGGATCTTTTTTGATGACTCAGAAGAATCAGCTTTACTGTACACCGTAAAGCATTGGCTATCATTTGGCCTGACCACGCCACACATTTTTTCAAGTTCAAGTTCATAGAACGAGCGGCAAAAAAAGAAGCAGTTGTCGAAGTATAATAAATCTTGGTACATAGGCATTTTTTGTTTGAATCAAGAAAGAATGGAAAAATCAAAATGATCCGCCCACTTTTACGCCCACCTCCCATATAAAGTAAAAATTAAATTTTTACCTACGGCATTGTTTTTTGGCACATAGCACTTTTAAACACTCTTAATCATTTGTGTGAAATTTTAAAAATATCCGCCCACTTCCCATACAACTTGTATTGAAGAAGTGGCACAACTCTCTGGATTTTTTATGCATCAACTCAATTTTCACAAAAAATAAATATTAACATCGTTATCGTACTCCAATTTTTTGATTTGCAGCTTTGAGCGAAATCTATTTTAAAATGGGTCTGAAGCAGTGATGTTATACGTAGGGAAAATCCCTATTCGTAGGGATTTTCTTCTAAAAAAATGGCGGTAGGGGAAAAAAGGAAAGATATTTTGAAATCATTCAAATGTAATGCTGGAAAACTATACATTTGACAAATTTTTTCGATTTGTGTAATTTCAGCTTCGATTTTAACGTTAATTTGTGAAAAACTCTTACAAGAATGGAGATCTGTTGAAATAAATTTTATGAGCTCTTTTTTCGATCATAAATGATACACTCAGTTTAGATGAGGGCTTTTACGACGTCGCTTTGTCGACGTCTCTTTTGGTTTGTTGGTGAGCGGTGTAGAAAAGAAAGAGGGGTTAACAAAATGTCTCGCTTTGTATTTTGCATGTCGTTTTTTACATTTCTCTTTTAACTTTTTCTGTTTACGTTTTATTCTTTATCTTACTTTGAAGTGTGTGGTTGAAAATACAGTGAGACCTCGATTATCGATAATAGACGGGATCGGCAGAATTCTTGATTATTTTTTTTTGTTGTGTGTTTCTTATTTTATGTAAATATATAACGTTTTATTATGTAAACATGAGGAAAAAAGTAAATTTGGCAGCTTCCACACCGTTAAGATATTCTCTTTCTTCGTTTATTTAAATTTCTTTTGATTGTTCAAAATTTAACGAAAAAAAGATAAATTTGTTTATAATTTCGGATAATAGATGCAATTTAAATCTGTGCAAAAAAATGTTTGTTTTCCATTTTATTGAAGCTGCCGGTTAATCGAATGACGGGTAATCAAGGCCATACTGTAAATAAAAAAAAGACATGCAACCAAAAATCATCGTATGAACGCAAAGAGATTTTGGAAGTTGCTTTAAAAGGGAATCAAGATAAAACGACGTCGTAAAAGCCCTCATGTGAATTGAGTGATACTGTTGATGTGAGAAAATGGTACCCTACCGATAAATCACCTCAAAGAAAAATTGTATGGTAGCTTTTTAAATTATTGGTGGGTTTTTTTTTCGTAAGTTATAGTTTTTGATTAGACAATTTTAAATCATGTTTTTAATTTTTCTTCGTTGAAAGCAGCACACATGGATGGCTCTTTATTATTTGATCAAATTTTATTTTGAACTAAACAAATGTTCTCGCGTTCTAATAAAGAAAAGAGAAACCATTCGCAATTTCATTTATTTTTATTAATTGACAGTAATTTGTATGTTTCTTTTTTAATCAATCTTTTTATGTGTATGGTAATGAATCATATGTATATGAATCCTTTTTTCCCCGCTCAAGTGATAAATCAGTTTTTAATCATCAAAAGTGATCTGAGAAGTCTCCTTTTCATGATTTTTACAAAAAATGATCACCTTAATTCCAGCTGGGAACAACTTTAAATAAAATTTATATATGTACATTAATGCATTAATTTGAATTGATATTTTATCATTTACAAGTTGTAGGGATTTTTGTAGAGACATTTTTTTTGAACGCGTAGGAAAAATAGGGATTTTTTTCAACTTTTTTTAGTGCAAATCTCATCTTTAACAATTGCTATTTACGAAAATATACAAAAAAGTCAAATGGGAAGTTTACTGTGATTGCACCAAAAGATTGAACATACAGTAAATTTGCATGCCATTTTAAACAAGCAAACATATATGAATTTTGAGCGTGTCTGTCCAAACAAATAATAAATATGTATATCAGGATTATATTTCGGAATCATAATATTCAGATATTGGCATTTCCTGGGGTCACGAACGTACGTTCGTACGCTTTTGATGTACAAATAATATAGAAAACAAAACTTTTCCTAGCACTTTTTTGCGATTCGATAGCATTTGGATTGCCCTATGTTTAGTACAAAAGATGGATTTCATCGAGCTTAAGTTTTCATAATAAGAGTTATAAACGTGTGGTCACAAACGTACGCAAAATAGAAGTCAAATTCGGCTGACAGTAGTGAAATGTAAAAATCTGCGTAATGAAACGAAATTTTCAAAAGTGATTAACTTATTTTAAAAGTGTATTAATTAAGGTCTCCATCCAGTATTTACAAAATAAAATATCTCTCTTGGTTTTTATTTAATTGGCTTATGTACCAGTCGCGAACGTACGGATCGCGGACGTGCGATTTTTCCATATGTTTTTTTTATTATTATCACCATGCATTTTACCATAAATGTCTTCAAATTTCCTTAACAAAAAAACTTAATACTCCTTTTACAATTAATTGTAATGGAGAGATTATGAAGAAAGAGTGTAAATATAACATATTTTTTGCCTCTAAAATAAGTATATAAAAATGTCTTTAGAAGTAGAAAATACAGGAAATTATAACATTTTCCAGTTTTCAGCCCAATTTCCTCAAGTAAAACAGCTCAGATATGCTAGTAAACCATTCTTTTATAAGAACATAGACTTTTTTCTAATAATAAACAATAAAAGACGATGATAATCAACATTTTATTTTTTCATCCTGGTAGACCATTCTGGGGAAATGCCCATATCTGACAGCACAATACCAAAAAATTATCCGAATCGGCGAACATGAAAAAAATTAATTAATGCCGCTCTTGAACCAATTTGCTCCGTTATTTTTTATATTTCCCAATAAGTTTTGCCTTTATTTCTAAGATGTTTTTTTATTAATTTTCTTTTCTCTTCGGTGCAATTCTTACCACGCACAGAAAAAATTATTGCCGAATTATTTTCAAACAAACGCTTGTTTGAAAATTTTTTTAATTTCTATAAATTTTTTTAATGATTCAATCAATATTTTTGTTTGATTTTTATTTAACCAACAAAAATGTGGACAACTCTTCAAAAATATAATAAACGCGTTATTGGTGTCAAATTATCATAATTTTGTATGAAATATTTAACGCTCTTGAATGTTGTCGTCTTTTTGCATTTTTTTATTTGATCGTAAGCAACACTTCTTTATGTGAAATAGGTATAAGAACAACAACAAAAAACACACACAGTCTATTTTTGGACGCTTTAAAAAAGTGCAACTATAAGAAAAACAATAGCAGAAACAACATTACAAGAAACAAAATCCCGTATTCAATTTTTTAAAACTGTCTGGTTAAATACATCAAATACAAAAATAGAATGATGACGAAAAACATATCGAGTCGGTCTGCTGCCGTTTTTAGATACATATGTATCTTTTTTAGCAAAGGAAAGGATACAGCTACAGAGAGTGATAAAGAAAAACATTGGTGTTGTGTGTATAAATAAAATAAGACTTCGTTCAAAAATTATTCCAACAAAATTATTCTCAAAGCCAGCAGGCGGGCGGCTCTGCTCTGCCGTCATCTTCTCATACAGTGCTTACTTGTGTGCGCGTCATTGCTTGTGCAAAAACTTTTTTTTTATTTTGAAATTTAGTATATGAATTTCAGTAAACTTTTTGTTTGATTCAGTTAAATTATTTGTTTGAAAAAAATCAGTGTTTTTTTTCAATAAACAAAATGCAAATAAATTGTTTGAATATGCACATTTGTTTATAGGACCGATTTCAGACAAAAAATTGTTTGATTCTACAAATTTTTTGTTTGAATTGGAAAAATAATTTTTTCTGTGCGCCCCACTATTAAATATAAAAAAAAAAAAAAATTGTAAAGAAAATTAAAGAACTGTTACCATATTGATGCGTAGTTTTTGCTTTAATTTTAAAAGTTTTTTATGATCAATGCACTTTGGAACCAACAAAGAAAACAAATTAATTGCAGCATAAATACTACAATTAGCTTGATTCAAAGCCTATCCAATAGGTCTGCTTACTTCTACAACAATGCAACAATACAAAAAACAACAGGCATTTTGTTTGTTTAAAATTCCCCGCCGTTGTCAAAATCTTACTACATACTACATAGGGAAAACAAAAGGACATATGTGATTTGTGTGCATGTATGTGTGGCAAAAAACGAAAAGCGTAAACAAAAATATACATGGATAAGGAAAATGAAAACAACTTTTGACATCGTTGAGGAATAAACCAAATAAACATCTGGCTTCTTGCGCAGACCTATTGGATAGATCTTGGCTTGATTATTACTTTTGTGTTATACTTTCCACATTCCATACTAAGTACCGTTAGAATATGGCTTACTTAAAAAGTTGCCAAATTTCTAAAGATCCATTGATTAAATATCCCTGCAAATAATAGGACCAGTACAAACACGCGTGTAAAGAGTAGTCTACAAGGGACCAGGACTGTTCCAAAAGTAACCCAAACGTATGGAAAAAACCTGGTCTATTTAACATTACGATGTCCTAGGAGAGGACCATATAACCCACCTTTGGACCAATAAGGAGTAGTTTTAAAACTACTCCATGGTATACTAAAGAGGATTAGTTTTGAAGTCGTTTAAAAACGAAAGCATGTCGTTAAAAAACGAAGACATGTCGTCTCACTACAAACACTTTTTAACAATGACATGGTCCATGCTTGCATTACATCGGACCAGTCCATGGAGTAGTCCATTTTATCCAAATGGATCAGGTGGTCCAATTTTATTTGTAGGGATATGATATGGTTACTCCTATTTTTTAACACAGCGTACGTTTCAATTGTAATAAGGACCAAGCCTATTGAAAATGGTGAATATCGGTATATAATTTTACAAACTCCCTAAAAAGCTTCTTTCCTTTGTTAACATAAACATAAAACATCTTATTATATTGGTATTTGAATTAAATGTTTTAAATTAATTAAATACTACTCCCGAAAATAGCTTTAAATGCTCCAGTTTCCTTATTTTCCGTTGGTGTGACATAAAATTTGTCGACAAAAACTTTGGCGTCTGCTTCTATGACGTGTTGTTAAGTTGATAGGTCCCCATAAGCCCCCTTCCTAAAATAACATATAGATGAACCAATTTACAAAAACAAAGTACTTTGACATAACATTTGACCTCATAACGTTATTTTGTTCTGGCGGGTTCATGATTTCCCATGTGTCCCAAACAGGGTTCACTCTCGAACGCTTTTCTCTAAAAACTGTGTCGTAGGGTATCATATGGTCTGGCTTGGCCGTTTGTCTTACTTGTGTTTTTTTAGAATTGTGTTATTGTTTTTAAACCAAATACAGCTGTATTTGTTTTAACCTTTTTACCTTTTAGGTTTTTTTCTTTGTTCGCAATGAGAGCAACAATTTCGTTTTTTCTTCTATCTTATTTCTTCCCAAAGTATTTCATATATATTCCTTTCATTTGGCAAACAAAAATGTAACTAAAGTTTTTTTAAAAAGTCTAGAATTTTGTTTTCAAAATAATTTGCTATGTCCCCTTTTAGACAGGCAAAGTTTACTTTGCAAAGTCTTGTGTAGTTCTCTTTTAAACTTTGTTTGGTGTTAAGACACACAAAGTTTGTTTATTCGTTGCTGCAGCCTGCATACAGGGTTGATAAATGGGATTTTTTTTAAATGTACTTAATACCGAAAAAAAATTTACATTTTTTACGCTAATTGTACTTAATGCCAAAAAAATATTTTTTACAAGTTTTATTATTTGCATAACAAAGAATTTAGATTAAAATGCACTTGTGCTATACATTTATATTTGAAACGCGTTTTTATGTAAGTCAT
This sequence comes from Pollenia angustigena, assembly GCA_930367215.1. Taxonomy (NCBI): domain Eukaryota; kingdom Metazoa; phylum Arthropoda; class Insecta; order Diptera; family Polleniidae; genus Pollenia; species Pollenia angustigena. Next base: position 92,378,367 of record OV884056.1, on the reverse strand, counting down.
TATATTTTTCCTACATACATCTGAAAATAAGTAGTTATAGAAGTAATTATGGTAGTTAGAAGAAAGCTACTAAATAATTAGTTCATTTTAAAAAAGTGGGCGAAGTTTTTACTGGGTAGTAATGCCCGCAATTTCTACTAAAAGTATCTAGCTGTGTATAGATATCTATGGTGCAAGGAATTTTTCATAATTTTAACACATATGACTTGCTTACTGGTTAAAGTGTATTTATTATATGTTCCACCATCGATAAAAATACAAATGTCGTATTTAAAAGAAAACTTTTTTTTTTTTTTTTTGTCATTATTTTTTATTGAATCTTCATATATTAAATATGAACTAACAATAATTAATCAAATCTTAAGCTAATACGTTATTTTATGTCCTGCCAGTGCCAGACAAAATTTTCTTCATCACGGGTATTTAAAAGAAAACTTAAAGGAAAAATCTTTGATGTATAGTACTCTGAAATACATACTATACAAGGAAAGAAGTTTATTATTTTCTAAAGTAATCCATTTCGTTTCTTAAAACAAAAATATTCAAAAATAATTTCCTGATTTTAACTTGTTTTGTTCGTATTAAGTAAAACTTTCTGAAATAAAGAAACATTTTCTCATGATCAAAAAATTCACGTTTTTGGTAAATGATCAAAAATTTCTTAAAACAAGAAATACAAAAGTAGTTTTATTAACAACAAGAAAGATATTTCTGAAATCAAGCAGCATTTATTTAATATTAGTCCGATTGACTTTAGCGTGCTGAATCCAAATAGTTTATTCAACCACGTCTAGTTAACATTTTGTTTACTGATCTTCATGATTTAACGTCTTATTTTATTCATAATTAGGCTTGCCAACCGTACTTTATAATAAAGTATTGTACGTTATTTCGAGTAATTGTACTATATACTTTATGAGAATAATAAAGTACGCGAAAATACTTTATTTCGCATGATAAGATTTATCTAGAATTCAAAATAGATTCAGGTTATATTAGTCAGGGTTTTATTAGTCATACAATTATAAATACTTATTCTACAAGATTTTTTTTTTAGAAAAACTAAAGAACAACTAATTTATATTAGTCAGGGCCATTCGTTGATGTTTTTTTTTTATATTGGCAGGACGATTTTCGAAAACAAAATACTTCTAATTTCATTTCATTCCATTTCACTTGTTTGTTTTGTTTGAGTTCAATAACTGTCTGTTTTTAAAACACGAGTGCCAAACTCTGTGAAATTACTGTCTGCTATTATATCGCGAGCACAAAAGTGAATCGTTTAACTAACATTTAAAACTAAATTTCCATTTCTAAGGGGGCTCCCATACAAAATGTTTAATACAGACTAGAAATATATTGAAGAAAACGTACCATAACAGCCAAGGAGTCGCCTTAACAATTTCTCGAGACATACTTTCCCCTTATCACCACTCCTTAAGGGGGCTCCCATACAAATATTGCGTTTTATGAAATTTGTAAATTACATAATTAAAATTTTTCGATTTTTGTGTATAAAATCAAAAGTTTTGGTATTGGATTCAGCGTACCCGAATTGGGTTAAAGCACTAGTTGCCCGGCTTGTCTCAAGAAACAAATGTCAAATTCTAGCACAGTGTAATTGTTTGATAAATTCGCGAAAAGCAGTAAAAAACGTTTTTAAATAAATTAATTGTTTTTATACCCTTCACCAGAGGTGTAAAAGGGTATATATAAGTTTGTCATTACGTTTGTAATTTCCACAATATTGATTTTAGACCCCATAAAGTATATATATTCTGGGTCCATATGAGAAGAGAAGTTGATTTAACAATGTCCGTCTTACGCTTGATATGTGTTTTGAAATTCAGCAAGATCGGTCCACAAATGGCTGAGATATGATCAAAAAACCACGACTGCCTCTAATTTTTTCCAAAAATCCCTTGTTGTTGTTGTATTTTTATTGCTTTTTTCTGTATATCTGGAGAACGGTAAGAGCCAAAGTTTCCAAATCAGGTACACTCATTTAGGTTGTCAATACACACCACCCTACAAAATGTGGGCGGGATTAGAGAAGTGGGCGTGGTACCTCCCGTACAAAAAAAATTAAAAATTGCATAAAAACCTAAATTTTAGGGCTGTCATATGTCCTATGGATATGACTTATATACCAAAATATTTTAGTAGAACATATTTTATAAAGAACTCGGGAAAATCGGTTCAGATACAAAAAAGTTATGACCAAAATTAATTTTTTTTTTTTTTAAATACCCATTTTCGGTAACCATGGATCTTCCCGAGTCCAAGTTTTATAACACAAGTAAATGGTAAATTTCTTGCTTAACACGTCGGTATATTAATCTGTCAAATCGGTTAAAAAATGGCTGAGTTATAATCAAAATACTGAAATCCCAAAAGTTACTCTTTTTTATAATTAAGTTTGTTTTTTTTATAATTAAGTTTGCTTAAATATATGTACATATATGTAGGTATATATGTATATATATGCCTATAAGCCAATTTAATGGAAATATTATTTTTAAGCACGTTGGTATATAAATCTGCCAAATCGGTTAAAAATGGTTAAGTTATGTGCAAAATACTCCAAAAAAGGACTAAAAACATTAACATTTTTATAAAAACTAAAATTTTAGAGCTGTATTATGACCTATTCATACGTTTTAGATATCAAAATATCGGAAATCTTTAGAAAAACTCGGAATATCGGTAAAAAAAAAAGTAATGTCAAAAATATAGTTTTTTTTTAATACCTATTTTCGTGAACCATAGAACTTCCCGACTACAAGTTTTATCACCAAAGTAAATGGTAATTTTATACTTTAAGATGTCGGTATGACCAAATACTGAAATTCGATCAAAACTTAACGTGCTATATATTAATTAAACTTTTAATATATTTAATAGCACGCAATCATGTGCAAATAATTAAATAAAACTAAACGATATATATTTTATAAATAATCATGTATATATACATATATTTAAATATATATATAAACTTCTGTTCTTTCCAAACCATGGTGAAGGGTATATAAGATTCGGCATAGCCGAATATAGCACTCTTACTTGTTATATTTATACTGGGTACTTTTTTCTTAACCTTTAATAATCAATGTAATTTAATTGCAACAAAAAAAGTTGGAACCCTAGTTGGCCCACATAAAAATAACAAAAACAAAAAACAGTGCAATATTTGAACCAGCCTAATGTACATATTTATTCGTGATGATAATATTTTCTAAAAAAAAATTTAGGTACATTTTCTCCAAAACTAGATGTTATATTTTTATTTCTTTATTTGATATGAAATACAGTTTATTATTAGGTATGTATGTATGTATGTACTTAAAAATTTTAAAAGATTTTTAGAATTCAAAACGTTAAAGCAAACACAAAATTTTGGTAAAATTTTTTCTTCAAAAAGTGAGTGCTCATTTGAGGAAGTCCATAACAAACGGCAAAAATTCCACCACAACAGTTTTTTGGATTAACGCATAAGTTTAATTAAAGACAGTTGTAGGTATATATTTTTTTAAGCAAATAATTATTGTGTTATTAACAAGCAATACAAATCACAAATATATATTTATTTATCTCGCAGTTAGTTTTTAAGTTATTTATAAAACAAAATTGGAATTGTTGTGTTTTGCTCTGTCACATAGTATTTTTTTCGTTTTGCTCTGAACCCTGCGTTTTGGTATGAACAAGGTTTGGAATTATGGCTTTTTGCTTTTAATGAAATTGGTTTACATCATTTTAATTTAAATTAAAACAATATAGGAAAGCAAAAAACACTTGTTTATATTAACGATATGTATGTATATAAAAGTTTAAACATATGTAAGCCTATCTCCACTTCGGTTCTCTTTAGGAATACTACCAACATAAACAGTTATTGCTATACTTTTCGCTTCATGCTTTCGAAAAGAAGGATCAACATAATATCACTAAAAAATTTTAGCGTTTTTGTGCCGGTAAATTGTACCAAAATTTTGCTATAAAATAAAAAAAGCATATAAAGTAAGAATTAATAACACTTTCTTATTTAAGGTGCTATCAGACGGGATGTATTTTATATATGTACTGTCACTTTTCTTACCCATATGTAATTCCGTATGTATGTCAAAATTTCCATTTTACATACGTTTCATAGTTTTTGCTATCACACCTGCTTATGTTTTTCCTTATGACATAACCTATAAATGTAAACAAAAGCTGACTATTGTTTACGTTTCAAAACAAACTAGCTGTTTTGTTTATATTTGCCACATGAAAATAGAGCGTGTTCTAATCGAAAAAGTTACATATCGTCGGTCACAGGTTGACAACTCTTAACTCGCAAAAAAATCGAATCGGGTTTTTGATGCAAAAAGACTGTTTCTGTCCTTCTGCATGTTAGTACGTTTCATTTATATTTTTACACCATCTTACAATAAATATCTCCTACTAATTTTGTTTTTTTTATTTACTTCCAACACGGTTTAGTAACGGAGTAATAACGTTTTTTTTTGTCTCCTGAAAAGTACAAAAAAACATGTTAAGAGTTGTCAACCTGTGACCGACGATATGTATTTCCACATGTATTTTACACATGCAAAGTTTCATATGTATTACACGATGTGTACAGCTTTTACAGATGGAAAATTTGACAGTACATATGTAAAATACATCCCGTCTGATAGCACCTTTAATAAAAACAAAAACAATACAAGTAAGAAACTATAGTCCGTCAAGCCCGAGCATACATACATACAAATTTCCAGAACAAAATTATGTTATGACGTTAAGATGTATGTAAAAGTTTTTGTGTCGACAATTATTAAGATATCCTCATCTATATGAGATTGGTTTGCCTTTAAGTGATTTTAGGAATGGGGGTTTATATGGGATCTATGGTTAATTTTGGACCCACCAGCGCAACATTTTGTCTTAACAAAGGGGCTATCGTAAAAGTTACTGTCGTCAATTTGTATATCAATACCAACATTTATAAGTTAGTCGTCAAATAATGACCGAAAGATTGCAATAAAATAAGTCTGGTCTAAATTTAATCTTAATACCAACGTAATAGGATGGTTTATTAGGCACAAACCCTATTTTGGAAAGAAGTTTGTATGGGGACACGTGAAATTATAGACCAATTCTGACCAGTTTTAGTACGCTTTGTCCTTATGAATTGAAATAAAGCAACATGGCATAATAACATGTTTGAGACAATAATTAGCTATAACATTATGTCTGAACATATATTATTACTTAAGACGTGTTTGACACAATCATTACCACAAACATTATGTGCATCTATGGGACATTCGAAAATATGTTTAATATGTATAATAATGTTTAGTTAGAATTTTCAGCCATTTCTGTGAATATTTAATTAACCGGCCATGTTCTAGAAAAGCAAAACGAGTGAAAGTGAAATTATGGACTTTTTTCAGTTTTTATACCCACAACACAATAGTGGAGAGAGTATTATGCATTTGTGCTGATGTGTGTAACGCCTTAAAATATTGGTCCTAGACCTAAGATCGGCAACCTACATATACTATTACATTTTGCGATTGTTTGCGTTGTATGAATTTTACATATGTTATTGTTAATGATGTAAAATTCTCTTCAATGTGTGTGCACACGTACGTAATAAAAGAGTAAAAAAGAGAATAATAGAGAAAAGAGAAAACTATCGCAGTATACCTTAAAGTATACCGATCGACTTAAAATCACATTCTAATAAAAACTTAAAAAAAATACTCTATTCACACAACACAAAACATGGACTTTTTGTTAACATTAACATAGCGTCTTCACCTGACAATTTTTTGTCATACCAAACGTCAAAGTCTATATAAAAAAAATTTTTGTCAGCGTTTTTTTAATATGAAGTTTGACGTTTGGTATTTTTTTTTTTTTTTTCTTCATTATTTATTTATTGAATCTTCATATATTAAATATGAACTAACAATAATTAATCAAATCTTAACCTAATACGTTATTTTTTGTCCTGCCAGTGCCAGACAAAAATTTTTTTTCATCGCGGGTTATGTTCGCTTTTATAGGTGTTTATCGCTCATCTAATTGGATAAGTGCTGCAGTGTCTCTTCTTCTTAAGCGAGTGTGGCCGCTATCATTTAACATATTTCGTGCTAGTGGGTTCGGGTGCAATTCGAGCCTTTTTAAGTATTTCACTGCATATTTCGTAATCATAGTTTTAACTAATGGAACATTAAGATCCTTGTGAATATTTGAGTTTTTAACATACCAAGGGGCAGCTGTGATTATTCGAAGTAGTTTATTTTGGCGCCTTTGAATTTTTTCGATATTAGAGGCCGAGGCAGTGCCCCATAACTGAATACCATAGCACCAGATTGGATTTAAGATGGAGTTGTAAAGAAGAAGTTTGCAGTCGAGACTAAGGACAGAGTTTCTTCCAATAAGCCAATGAATTTGGATGGCTTTTAGTTTCATTTGAGTTAATTTTGCCTCTATATGGCTTTTCCACGTTAAACGGCGATCTAGATGAATACCGAGGTATTTTACATGCGAATTTTGAGGTATTATTTGATTATTGATTTTAATAGGGGGGCATGATTCCCGACGCAAGGTGAATGTTATATGTACGCATTTTTGTTCATTGACCTCTATCCTCCATTGCTTTAACCATAGTTCGAGTTGAAATATATGATCCTGTAGGTATCGAGATGCTTCTTGACGGTTTTCGTGCACGCTCAAAAAAGCTGTATCATCAGCAAATGTTGAAGTTTGTGTGTAGTTGTTTGTTGGCATATCCGAGGTATATATTAAGTATAAAAGTGGGCCCAGGATGCTTCCCTGAGGGACTCCAGCGTCAATTTGCTGAGGAGAGCTTAAATAATCACCTTCTTTAATAATAAATTTTCGACCGACTAAGTAGCTTTCTAACAGCTTGTGTGTGTTTACTGGTAAGTTGAGCTTCAATTTATGTAATAAGCCTTCATGCCAGACTTTATCAAAAGCTTGAGAAACATCGATGAAGAGAGCGGAACAATATTTTTTTTCTTCAAAGGCTTTTCTTATTGCGTTAACTATACGATGGGTTTGCTCAATTGTGCTGTGTTCTCTTCTAAAGCCGAATTGGTGGTAAGGAATACATCTATTTTCATTTAAAATTGGGGTTAATTTTGACGCTAACAGCTTCTCAAACAGCTTTAATATATTAGAAAGAAAGCTTATAGGCCTATATGACTCAACTTTTGTGTGATCCTTTCCAGGTTTAGGTATCATGGTGACTAAGGAGACCTTCCACTTTTGAGGATAGTATTCAAGGCGTAAAATAGCATTAAAAATTAAAAGAATAATTTTCTTTGCTATGCTGGGCAGCTCCAAAAGCATTTTGTTGCTGATCTTATCAAAACCAGGAGCCTTCTTGGGGTTTAAATCACAAATAGCCTTTTCGATTTCTCTTATCTCAAATCTTAGCGGAACAGCTGCTCTAGCAGCAACAGGTGGTAACTCGACCGCAATATCGTGAGATATATTTGGGGTAAATACGTTTTTTAAATGATTGACAAACAGATTTCCTTTTTCAACATCATTTCTTGCCCAACTTCCATTCAAGTTTCTTAATGGTGGTTTAGAGACAACTGGCCTTTTGAGATTTCTAGCTGCACGCCATAATGAGTAGTTTGATTGTGGGGTTGCATCAAGTTCCTCAAGATATTTTTCCAGAGAAGCCGTTTTCTTAGTCTGCAGTAACTTTCTTAGTCTTTTTGTACACTCTTTAAGTAAGTTCTTAAGTTGAGGGGATCTGTGCAATTGCCACTCTCTTCGAGCCCTCCTTTTTTTCAGACAACAGATGCTCGACATCTGTGGAATATATTTTAATAGTTTTTGTTTTTTTGGGGGCAATATTGGAATGTTGAACAGCTAGTTTCAGAAAACTGTCAAAATTGTCAATAGAGCGATCTACATAATCCGGTGTACTGTGCGCAATATTTTCTGTGCAATGGGTACTGAGATATTTTTTTATATTTTAACCAATTAATTTGCGTAGCTGTCGTCGGAGGTACAATTCTATTGGGGTTCATTATAGTAACAATTGTATGGAGGCTTCAACATGAATCGTTTCTATGGGAATGTTTTCAACCACGCCGAAATCGATGACATCTGGAATTTTTTGATGATCAGTGGGCCAATATGTTGGTTGTCCGCTCGCTACCACATTTAAATCCATTTTAGAAATTGTGTTAAATAAAACACGACCCTTTGGTGTTATAAGTCGCGACCCCCAGAAGGTATATTTAGCGTTATAATCGCCAGCGGCTAGGAAACACGGTCCTAATGATTTAAAATATTTATAATATTGGTCCTCCGATATTGAAAATCTAGGCGGGGAGTATAACGATGAAATTACTAGGTTTCTATTTAATTCCTCAACGCAAATGTTCGTTGCTTGGAGATAATCTTCACGATGATCACACATTAGGTAGTGTTTGACTCGGGTTTTTATTAAAATGGCAGAACCTCCACAAGCTCTATCTCGAGGGTCCTTGGTATCATATAGTATATAACCATTTATATTAAACGTATTTCTTGAGGTCAAATGAGTTTCAGAAATCATCATGACATCAATTTGTTTATTTTTAAGAAAGTATTCTAATTCATTTTTATGTTGGCGGATGCCGTTTGCGTTCCAAAAACAAATTTTTAAACAGTTCATGGTTTGTTAAGTACAGCTTGCAATAACATCGATTGCATTCTAAGCATTTCCTGCATCATATTACCCATTGTGTTCGTAAAATTATTTACCGTTTGCACTAATGTTTCCATGGTTTTTTCTAAACGACTTAAATTAGAAACTGGAGTTTCATCATTACTTGGCGGGGCACCTTGCAATGGCTCATGGTTTGATTTTAGGACGTTAGCGTAAGAGGTTCTGTTATTATTAGGCTGGGGGGCTTGAATTGCATTTGTGTTTACCTGATTTGTTACCTGCATTTGAGGGGGATTAGTTTTCGGTCCGACCGACTGCTTGACGATGGTATATACAGGGCATCCTCTATAATTGGCAGTGTGATTACCGCCACAATTGCTACATTTTTTTACGTTGGGGTCGGTTTTAGACTTGTCGCAAAGAACTGTTCCATGTAATTCACCACATACTACGCAAACAGGGGTTAAGTAGCAGCATGCCTTAGCATGGCCAAATTCCTGGCAGTTTAGACATTGAACAGGACCATTTTTTTTGTGCGGCTCCTCAACAGTTACCCTTCTGTACAGAATATATTTTAAATTATAAATTGGATGCGTTTCATTTTTTTTGAGCTTATCGTCGCCGGGTTCTTGCTCCACTCGAAATAGTGGTTGAGGATTTTTTTCCCTATTTTTGATATTTTTTACGTTTTTGATTTTAAAGCCCTTCTCTTCTAAAAAAAGCTTTAATTTCCCCTGGGTCTACGCATGAGTCTATAACCTTGATTACTACCTGAAGACCTTTACTGCTCTTCAGTTGATAAGTATAAAAGTTTTTAATCAGAGTATCAAATCTTGTAATTATTTTTCGAAAATCATCCTCGTGATTCACCTGTATTTTAGTCTCGTTAATGATACCGCGGTTTATTGCAGCTACATAAAAGGAATTTTCACCTATCACCGAAATGAAACTTTTTATTAACTCATTAGAGTTTTGCTTTCTAAGGTATATCGGGGGTGGCTTAGACGATTTAATGACGTTTGGTGCTTCAGAGGATTCATCCTCCAGAATCGCAAAACGATTTTGTGTATTTCTTTTATCAAAAGATGGTACTTTTGAGGCCGAAGCAACTGCTGCAGAGGTAGGGCTGCGTCCCCGCTTAAGCACTGTTATGTACCTGTCCATACCAACTTGTACTGTAGGTTTTTGACAGCTTTTTACAGGGGGGTTTTCCATTGCATTTGTGTTTAAGTTCATATTATCATTTCCCACTAAATTTGTTTTTGACGTCACGGCAATACTTGCTGGCCTGGCAACACTTGTCACCAAATCTAGTTGTAGTTTTTTTAATGAGTCACTATCCACTGTTTTTGTAAACACCGAGGGTGATAGGGAACGTGTTCGAGTAATTGGCTTAGCCGTTAAATAGTTTATATTATTTTGTTTAGTTTTATTTATTTCTGCATTATTTTCGTTTGCTTGAACTAAAACGTAAACGTTTCTTTCATTTTGTCTTAGTGTTGTTTCACTGTTCGTACTCATGCAAAGAGTTGTTTTTGTTTTTCACCGTTTTGCTTTGCTTTAATATTTTTATTATTTATTGTATTTTACAACAACAACAAAAAAAAACAAGAAATTTAAATGTTTTTGTTCAGAATATGTATACACATGTATGAACATTCATACATACGTATATATTTCTACTGTTTTATTTTATTTAATTTTATCGTTTTAAATTGTTCACTATTATGTTAAATAATTTAAATAACAAAATATGTATATTATTTTTTTTAAGCGTCCATTTGCTGCTTATATTACAAAATCAAATGTGATTAATTAATAGTTCAAATCGTATGCGGGGCTAAAATACACGTCTGTATCACAACAAAGCACATACGCTTGGTATGACAAAAAATTGTCAGGTGAAGACGCTATGTAACCAAACTTTGACATAAGGTTGGACAAACAACGCAAGAGCAAAACAGTAATGCCACCCATTTATTTGAACAGTGTCACTTCCGGCTTAGCACTACGATCACCACGAAAATTACTTTGCGTATCTTTAAAACGAATGTATATCCCACTTCAAAACGATTACAGTATTATGAGTATAAGACTGGTCGCATCTTGTATGGGATTTTTTTTTTTTTAATTTAATTGTTTGCGCTGCTTAAAATATGAGGTTTGGTGTAAGAAATCATGATCTAATTTTTCAGGTCAAACTGACGGTGCCTAGCCGTGCCGGGTGGGGCCCAAAGTTCCCCATATTATAAAAAAAAACATATTTTCCATCAGATCCTTATAGTTATACTAGTTGAAAAGCCAAAAATCAAAAATATGGCTTCGTTACGATCTTCCGCAGAGAAAGTACTTCAAGTGTGCCAAATTTCAGCTTCCTATGTCATCAGATGGCTTCAGAAAGTTAAGGAAAGAATAGGACATACATGCAAAAATCCTGACATACTAAGAAATTATAAATTAAGGACGTTGCACAACATATATTCGCGTAACTGAAAAACGCTTTACCTTATTGAAAAACTAAAAAAAGCCGAAACTCTGCAATAAAATTTACTTTAAGAAAGGTAAAACGTTTTTCTTATATGCGCAGTCGTTTTAGAAACATAATTTTTTTTTTCTGAAAAAAAAATTATTTTTTTATTAAAATTTCGGAATTTTTGTTTTTAAAAATTCATAAAATGCAGCTATGCTCCTTATTTTATACAGTTATATAAAAAACAACATTGCAAACAAAACAAGCTATAAATGATTAAAATCTGTTAACAAGTTTCGATTTTATGTATTCACAAAAGGCGAAAAATGTATATGGCGGTTTAATAAAATTCTTAATTTAATTAAAATTTTTCGTCTTTTGTGAATACATAAAATCAAAAGTTGATAACAGATTTTAATCATTTATAGCTTGTTTTGTTTGCAATTTTGTTTTTTATATAACTGTATAAAATAAGAAGCATAGCTGCATTTTTAAATTTTTTATGAATTTTTAAAAACAAAAATTCCGAAATTTTAATAAAAAGAATTTTTAATTAGGTTTAAGTTCATGAAGTTTAATTTTTCATTAAATTATTTTTATGAAGAAAGGAATTTTACAACATGAAAATTAATTAAAATTGTTATTGATAATCTTTCATTCTTGACGTGGCTGGGGCTCGAACCCCGGACGGCAGGTTACCATGACATGTTTCGATTGCAACCACTCAATCTCCTCAGATGGATTTGCCGGCTTACACTCGCAGCCATCGACGACTGCTGACGTCAATAGTTAAACATCAATCCTTAAACCAAATTGTATTCTAACATTTGGTAGATCGAAATTTGCTTTCCTGAATGATTATCCATTTTAATTGATTTTACGTTTTTTTTCCTTACTTCTGTTTTTTCGTACTTTTGTCAAGAATTTTTCTTGAAGTCCAAGTACATTTTTTGTTTTTTCATTTTGTCCTTTTCTTTTCTGTTGACCTTTTTCAGCACAACTTGAAGGACAAATGTACACATAATTTAATGAAAAATTAAATTTCATGAACTTAAGCCTAATTAAAAATATTAAAAATTTGGATTAAAAACCATAAATAGTTCAACAAAATAACCACAATATTAATTATTATTTTTTTTTCAGAAAAAAAATTATGTTTCTAAAACGCAGTCTTTTCACTTTTCTTAAAGTAAATTTTATTGCGGAATTTCGGTTTTTTTTAGTTTTTCAATAAGCTAAAGCGTTTTTGAGTTACGCGAATATATGTTGTGCAACCTCCTTAATTTTCGAAATAACGGTATATCTAGAAAACCAAAGCCAACATGAAGAAAAAAGTTTTAACTTTCTTAAAGTAAATTTTATTGCGGAATTTCGGTTTTTTTTGTTTTTTAATAAACTAAAGCGTTTTTGAGTGACGCGAACATATGTTGTGCAACCTCCCTAATTTTCGAAATAACGGTATATCTCAAAAACCAAAGCCAACATAAAGAAAAAAGTTTCAACTTTCTTAAAGTAAATTTTTTTACGGAATTTCGGTTTTTTTTTTAGTTTTTCAATAAACTGAAGCATTTTTGAGTTGCGCGAACATATGTTGTGCAACATCCTTAATTTTCGAAATAACGGTATATCTCGAAAACCAAAGCCAACATAAAGAAAAAAGTTTCAACTTTCTTAAAGTAAATTTTAATGCGGAATTTCGGTTTTTTTTAGTTTTTCAATAAACTGAAGCATTTTTGAGTTGCGCGAATATATGTTGTGCAACGTCCTTAATATATAATTTCTTAGTATGTCAGGATGTTATGTCCTATTCTTTCCGCAACTTTCTGAAGCCATCTGATGACATAGGAAGCTGAAATTTGGCACACTTGAAGTACTTTCTCTGCGGAAGATCGTAACGAAGCCTTATTTTAGATTTTTGGCTTTTCAACTAGTATAACTATAAAGATCTGATAGAAAAGATGTTTTTTTATAATATGGGGAACTTTGGGCCCCACCCGGCACGGCTAGGCACCGTCAGTTTGACCTGAAAAATTAGATCATGATTTCTTACACCAAACCTCATATTTTAAGCAGCGCAAACAATTAAATTAAAAAAAAAAAAAAATTGCGACTTGTCTAATGAGTATACTCTAGACTAATTTCGGACTTAAAAAAAAAGAAATTGGGGCTAAGTTAGCAAAATTGGAAATAAAAATGACCACTTGCGGCTTTAGTTTCCCCCCTAAGCTAATCCGCAAAGCTGTACGATTGTCTTCAGGAGACCAGAGTCTCTAGCGAGAATAGAACCCGCAATCCCCGCACTGATAGACTAGCTCACTACCAGCTAGCCTACCGGGGCACCCTTTAAAGTGCGTTACGCGTGAAATGCCATTTTCAAACTTTTACAGTATAATGAGGACACCCTAGGCTAATTTACCATGGTGCGATTAAAACAGAACATTATCAGCCATGTTCTGACAATCGCACGATTTGAAATCGCAAAACGCCAAATTTATTTTATGATTTGTACGTTTAGCTTGCGATCTCTTATAGTTTCTTACAAATATTCTAGTTCCCTTTTGTAATTTTAAGTCGCCAAACTTCTTGCTGTTGCGATTTACAGAACATCTAATTTGCGATTTTAAGTCAGAATCGCCAATGCTTAGCGTTTGGGATTGTCAGAACATGCCCGTTTTTAAATACCGTTCTATAGATATAAATAAATCTACTTTGTGTTGAGTATTGACAGCGAAGTCGCTTGCACCTTATTTGGAAACTTTAACTCTTGCCGTCCTCTAGATATGCGGAAACTTATAATGTCTTTGTGCGGGACTTGCAGGTACGCACGTTATAGCCTTTTCACACTTGTCAACATTTAATAGCCTTTTTACACTGATCAACATCTAGCATCTACCATCAATTTGCCACCATTTGCGAAGATGTTAACATCTTTCCATAACAAATACATTGGGCTAAAAACCAACATCTTTCAACATCTTTAAAAGATGTTCGTATCTCATTTTATTCCATTCTACATCTTTCGATTATTTTAGTGTCATCACTTGAAAAGTGGCAATAAGTTCTATTATTATTGTGGCATCACTGACAAAAAGAAGTTTGTTTTGAAAGCAGCGTTACCATTTGTTAAGTTTAATCTTTTATTGCAATGTTTTTTTGTTAAGTATTTTTTATATTTTTTTTTTTTTTCTTGAAACATGTAAAGATTAACCCGGGTTCAAATCCCAGCACAGCCAAGAAAAATTATCAATAAATTTTAATAAAATAATTCCAAGTTGTAAAATTCCTTCCCTCAGTAAAAACAATTTAATGAAAATTAAATTTGATGAACTCAAGCCTAATTAAAGAATATCAAAAAAAATATCTTTTATATTTTTAAACAAATTGAACTTCATAACATTTTTAGGTTTTCTTTCTAAATTTTGGCACTTTTGTGAGAAAACAACATTTTTAATTTAAAAATTTTTTTTTTCAGAAATGGTACCATTTTTGTTTGATGGTAGATGTTAGATGTGAACAATGTAAACGAGTGTTTCACATTTTCTACATCTTTGATGGTAGATGCTAGATGTTGATCAGTGTAAAAAGCCTATAAGGCGACCGTACACGACATGTTTTTGTCATCTGACATGTCAAATTTTTCACTGCAAAATACTACATGTCGTGTGTTACCTTTTAAACTTTGCTTCTGTAAAAGTCAGATGCAAAGTCATCTGACAAAATTTCAATTAGAGCATGCTCTATTTTCTTCTGACAAACCATATGACATCAGAAATCTATGCCGAGAGGAAACCGGCAGCGGCGTCCACTATTGACGGAATTATTAGCCGGCTGAAGTTAATATTTTACAATACCGAGATATGTATGATCATCCCACTATTGAATAGAATTTTTGTAAATATATATATAAAACCCGTTTCATTATAATATCCTAAATCGGTATCTTTGAATTAAAAGAAAAATATGTTAAGATGGCTAAATTATTTTACGGCGTAAATAAAAATTTTCGTGGCGGCATTTTTATTTTGGTTTTTGCAACAACTATGGGAAAAAACAGAGACAATGTCAGAAGCAAATTACATGTACGTTTGTGACCGAATATTATAAACCTTCTGTAAAACAGCCATTTTGACAGACATGCACAATTACATGTGACTTAAAAAGTTGACAAGTCAGATGTAAAAAACATGTCGTCTACATGCACCTTTAACATCTATTTGCGAAGATGTTGGAATTTTCCCATAAGAAATACATAGGGCTTAAAATCTAAATTTTTCTACATCTTTACAGAATGTTACTATCTCATTTTGTTCCCTTTTACATTTTTTGATTCTTTTATACCATGTTCACACGGACAGCAATATTCGTGTTTCGCTCTCTTATTCCTGTTTCGCGCCCCAAACATGATTGAAACGACTTGTTTCCCCATACAAAATTTTAAGAGCGAAACAGGTCGTTTCATTTTGAAACAGGCTGCGAAACAGGAAAAATGTACTATCATCTCCAAATTCGATAACATTTATCGTTATTTTATCTGAACTAGCTCTCAAAAAAAATCAAAACAAAGAAAAAAACCAAATATAAATTGATGTTTAATAAAATAAAGTGATAAAATGAACATTATAATATTAATAAAAGTATTAAATAATATATTTTTAAGTTTTATTTACTTTCTATCTCTTAAAAAAAAATCACACTAACAACACAAAAAAAATGTCAAAATGAAACAAGAATGAATCGTATGAACAGCATGTTTGGCATCTACGTTTCAGAGAGCGAAACCAGTGGTTTATATCGTCGTATGAACATAGCATTAGTGTCATCACTAGAAAAGTGGCAATAAATTCTGTTATTACTGTGGCATCACTGACAAAATGGCAGTTGCTTTGAAAGCAGCGTTACCATTTCTCAAGTTTTTCCTTTTCTGCAAGCCTTATTTTGCTAAATTTTGGTAAAATTATCAAACAAAATGAATTAGAAATACTTGTTGGTGTTATCTCTTAAAATGTTGGTACTTTTGTAGAAAAAAAGCATTTTAAAAAAATAAAAGTTTTTTTTTTCCAGAAATGGTGACATTTTTTGTTAATGGAAAATGTTTGATGTTTCAAATGTGAACGCGTATTTCACATTTTCAACATCTTCCATGCGTTCCTCCGAAATGTATGCAAGTGTACAAAGGTTATTAATCTTAGACACAGTTATGCTATGTTCATACGACGTTATAAACCACTCGTTTCGCTCGTTGAAACTTGTTTGCCAAACATGCTGTTCATACGATTCATTCCTGTTTCATTTTGACATTTTTTTGTGTTGTTAGTGTGATTTTTTTTAAATAGATAAAAAAAGTAAATAAAACTTAAACATGTACAGTCTAATTCATAAACACTTCATTGCAGCTTTATAAGTCTTCAATAAGCAAAAGTCGAAAAAAGAGTATTTATAAATGTTTAATAGCCTATTAAACGTTTAATAAACGTTTCATAAATTTGAAATATTTATTGTAGCCTTTACCCTACTTTAAGCGTTTAATAAACTGATATTTCAATGTTTGTTAAAATAAAATTTTAATAATTGCATGAAAAATTAAACATTTTTGTCTTCTTATTTATTTTAAAAAAGTTTAATACGCATACAATTTTTTTTTCTAGAAAAACGATAACTAATGTTTGAATTAATTTTAAATATAAGAAGCTTGATGGATTTTTTTGTAAAAAATAACGTGGGTCGCGAGATACTTATGTATGTTCTCTGTTAAAACTTAAAGTCGTTATAAGTTTTTGCATAAAAAGCTATTAAGATTTATTTCAAATAATGTAAACCTCTTTTTTACCATTCATTACACTTATGTTTTTAAATGTCTTTTAAATAGGTATAGATAGTATTTGTTAAAGTGAACACAAAGTAGAAACCACATAGTATATCGTCTGTTGGTTACTGGTTTGCCGCACGGTACAAAAATGTTTTGTCCTACATGCTTTGAATATTTTAACTTTTGCATCGAAATTTTGATTCATAGCACAAAAAGTGACAAAAGAAGCAAAACAATGAGAACTATAAAATTAAGGATATCAGGAAATGCTTGAGCTAGATATCTCTAAATATATTCGAGACATCAAAAAAACTATTAAATGTTAAAAAAAGGGTGTCACTATTATTATATAGAATTGATTTAAAACTAAATTTTTGCAAAAATGTGCCTGCCAGAAATTAAAAACTAATTTTAGCAATTACCAAAAAAGCGATAATAACAAATTAAATTGAAGCTAAAAAAACAATTCGTAGATTTAAGATGATGCAGTCGATCTTCATGGGTTCTCTCAAGCAACAGTGTGTAGTATTTCAGCCAGAGTGGCTCGTGCCTTAGCTCGCTGGGGCAATAGAAAAATTAAAATGCCTTCATCTCTTATAGAGGAAGCAATCCTAATGACAGAACTTAAGACATTTACAAATTTCCCAAACGTTATTGGTACGCACATACATAAAAATGTTTTGTTAAAACCTAGGAGGTCTTATTTTCAAAACATCTGGTTAAAATTGGTTAAATTATTCATTAAACATAAAGCTGTATAATCTCTTTTGGAACATACAGAGTTAAAGCAGTAAAAATTTGATATTGAAATATGATTTACATATTTCGCTTCTATTTCAGTAGTATGTATTTTATTAACAAAAAAAACATAAAATTAATTCAAATATAACGTTTTAAAAAACAGAAATTCATTTTAAATTGAAAACAAAACAGAAATTCACTTAAAATTCGTTCGTTGTATGATATTTTTATTTACTCGTATCGTTTCATCCCTAGTTGTATGCATCACTATTACAAAAATTACAATTAAAATATCATGATGTTGCCAACATAATAATACAAGAGTAATATAAACGTTTAATTGTTAATCCACTCCTATTAAGCGTTTATAAATTAGATTTTTTATTAATGGTTTATAAAACAAAAAGTGTTTGATAACTATTGTATTCATTAAAGCTGAAACAAGAAATTTTTATGAATTAGACCGGTATTATTTAACACTTTTATTGATATTATTATGTTATAATTATCACTTTATTTTATTAGACATGAATTTTTATTTTGTTTTTTTCTTTGTTTTGCTTTTTTTTGAGAGCTAGTTCAGATAAACTAACGATAAATGTTATCAAAATTGGAGATGATAGTACATTTTTCCTGTTTCGCAGCCTGTTTCAAAATGAAACGACCTGTTTCGCTCACAAAATTTTGTATGGGGAAACAAGTCGTTTCAATCATGTTTGGGGCGCGAAACAGGAATAAGAGAGCGAAACACGAATATTGCCGTCCGTGTGAACATGGTATTAACCTGTTTTTTGGCACATTTATTTCATCACAGAAAATGCAAAACAACGTATCATCGAAAAATTCGAAATTGACTTTTTGTTTGTTTGATTTTTGTTCCTTCACATGTTCACAAAAAATGTTTGGTCCCTGCGATCAAAAATGGCGACTTTAGTAAAGTAATTCAAACGCCAAGTACACCTTGTTGTTTATGATTGTGTAAAATTTTTTGCATCTCCTGTAAACTTATATAAAGTGTTGTTACGTTATTTTACATTTAAGGTGATTATTTGTACCTCTGCTGGCATTCTTTTACCACCCATACAGTGTATTTCTTGGATAGTTCTTATGGAATCTTTAATTCAAAATTTCTTCTAACTAATTTGGATAAGCTCAGCAATAATCCAAATAAAATTGCGTACAATAATTTGCTCATTTTTAATTATAAGCTTTGTTGTTGTTGCTTTAAAAAAAACCAAAACAGCTGTGTTTATTTATACACAACAACTAATATAGTCTAAAAAATTAAAAAATAGTCTAAAAAATAAATTAAAACAAGTTAGGGTGCTATTTTCGGCAGCGCCGAATTTTTGATACCCTCCACCGACAGTTCGAATTATTCAGGAGTGGGCTCTATATGAAATCTATTTATTATTAATTTATCTTTATAAAAACAGACAACAGCATTAAAATTGGTTGCATATATTAATTAAAGCTTTTTTGGAAGAGAAGGGCTTTAAAATCAAAAACGTAACAAATATCAAAAATAGGGAAAAAAATCCCCAACCACTATTTCGAGTGGAGCTTGAACCCGGCGACGTTAAGCTCAAAAAAAATGAAACGCATCCAATTTATAATTTGAAATATATTCTGTACAGAAGGGTAACTATTGAGGAGCCGCACAAAAGAAATGGTCCTGTTCAGTGTCTAAACTGCCAGGAATTTGGCCATACTAAGGCATACTGCTACTTACCCCCTGTTTGCGTAGTATGTGGTGAATTACATGGAACAGTTCTTTGCGACAAGTCTAAAACCGACCCCAACGTAAAAAAATGTAGCAACTGTGGCGGTAATCACACTGCCAATTATAGAGGATGCCCTGTATATACTATCGTCAAGCAGTCGGTCGGACCGAAAACTAATCCCCCTCAAATGCAGGTAACAAATCAGGTTAACACAAATGCAATTCAAGCCCCCCAGCCTAGTAATAACAGAACATCTTACGCTAACGTCCTAAAATCAAACCATGAGCCAATGCAAGGTGCCTCGCCAAGTAATGATGAAACTCAATTTTCTAATTTAAGTCGTTTAGAAAAAACCATGGAAACATTAGTGCAAACAGTAAATAATTTTACGAACACAATGGGTAATATGATGCAGGAAATGCTTAGAATGCAATCGATGTTATTGCAAGCTGTACTTAACAAACCATGAACTGTTTAAAAATTTGTTTTTGGAACGCAAACGGCATCCGCCAACATAAAAATGAATTAGAATACTTTCTTAAAAATAAACAAATTGATGTCATGATGATTTCTGAAACTCATTTGACCTCAAGAAGTACGTTTAAAATAAATGGTTATATACTATATGATACCAAGGACCCTCGAGATAGAGCTTGTGGAGGTTCTGCCATTTTAATAAAGGCCCGAGTCAAACACTACCTAATGTGTGATCATCATGAAGATTATCTCCAGGCAACGAACATTTGCGTTGAGGAATTAAATAGAAACCTAATTATTTCATCGTTATACTCCCCGCCTAGATTTTCAATATCGGAGGACCAATATTGTAAATATTTTAAATCATTAGGACCGTGTTTCCTAGCCGCTGGCGATTATAACGCTAAACATACCCTCTGGGGGTCGCGACTTATAACACCAAAGGGTCGTGTTTTATTGAACATAATTTCTAAAATGGATTTAAATGTGGTAGCGAGCGGACAACCAACATATTGGCCCACTGATCATCAAAAAATTCCAGATGTCATAGATTTCGGCGTGGTTAAAAACATTCCCATAGAAACGATTCAAGTTGAAGCCTCCCTAGATTTATCTTCCGACCACACACCTACAATTGTTACTATAATGAACCCCAATAGAATTGTACCTCCGACGACAGCTACGCAAATTAATTGGTTGAAATATAAAAAATATCTCAGTACCCATTGCACAGAAAATATTCCGCTCAGTACACCGGATTATGTACATAGATCGCTCTATTGACAATTTTGACAGTTTTCTGAAACTAGCTGTTTAACATTCCAATATTGCCCCCAAAAAAACAAAAACTATTAAAATATATTCCACAGATGTCGAGCATCTTTTGTCTGAAAAAAGGAGGGCTCGAAGAGAGTGGCAATTGCACAGATCCCCTCAACTTAAGAACTTACTTAAAGACTGTACAAAAAGACTAAGAAAGTTACTGCAGACTAAGAAAACGGCTTCTCTGGAAAAATATCTTAAGGAACTTGATACACCCACAATTAGACTACTCATTATGGCGTGCAGCTAGAAATCTCAAAAGGCCAGTTGTCTCTAAACCACCATTAAGAAACTTGAATGGAAGTTGGGCAAGAAATGATGTTGAAAAAGGAAATCTGTTTGTCAATCATTTAAAAAACGTATTTACCCCAAATATATCTCACGATATTGCGGTCGAGTTACCACCTGTTGATGCTAGAGCAGCTGTTCCGCTAAGATTTGAGATAAGAGAAATCGAAAAGGCTATTTGTGATTTAAACCCCAAGAAGGCTTCTGGTTTTGACAAGATCAGTAACAAAATGCTTTTGGAGCTACCCAGCATAGCAAAGAAAATTATTCTTTTAATTTTTAATGCTATTTTACGCCTTGAATACTAGAGTTGGGTAGTTCATGAACGAACTAGTTCAATTGAACTAGTCAGTCAGATGAACGTTGAACTGTCATTCAGTCTGACAGTTCCTTTTAGTTCAACAGTTCACTTTTCGTCACTTTGTCTTTTGCGTCAGCAGTCTTTTGATAGGGTTCATTTAGTTCAATTCATTTAGTTCAATTCATTTAGTTCACAGGTTCATTTACTTCAGTTGCTAGTCCACTTGATTTCTTATTCTTTACCGCACTGATTGAAAAGAAACAACAATAGTATTAGTGTCTCTATGTTTAACATTATATTGTTTATTTTACTCATTGCCAGATAACTTTAAACATTTTCATAATAAAATCAAGGCTGCCATACTTAGAGATGTCTAGCTGCGATTTTTTCGGCAATTTATAAAATATTTTTTATTATTAATAAAGGGTCACATAGACACATACTTATCATGCTCATGCAATCAGCATGTGTTTGTAAATTTGAAATTTTTATATATGTATGCGTCACACAGAGAATGCAGTATGAAAAACCAAAATAGGTTTGATTTCAAAATGAACTCATACTGCTGACAGTTGTTCAATGAACAATAAAATAAATTATTAATTTTATGATATATTTTTCTTTCAATTTAAATTAAAACAAATTTAAAATAGTTTCTGAGAAAAAACGTGTGAAGAAAGTAGGGGTTCTCTTGAATTTCACGAAATGACTTTTATTTTAAAATGATGATTGATAGGTGTGTAGTAAAATATCAATCACACACGTATACGAAGGATTCATCGGCAGTAGTTGTCAACAGTATGTGTCTATAGGCCTCTTAAGATTTCCGTAGGACATGCTGAAATTTATTGTTGAGGTGATTTTGTCGGCATTAACATAGCGTTTTCACCTAAAAATTTTTTGTCATACCAAATGTCAAACTCTATATAAAAAAACTCGAAACTTTCTGTCAGCGTTTTTTTTAATATGAAGTTTGACGTTTGGAATGACAACAATTTGTCAGGTGAAGACGGTTTGTAAGATAAGTCATGAATTTGTCAACGCAAATATTTTGGGAGTAAAAATTTATATTGTGCATTATTTGTCAGTGCTTTATAAACAAATGTCTCTATTGTGAATAAATTGTCAGTGCTTGTATTCTGAAAGAAAAATATACAAAATAAAACACTAATAATTATATGATAAAATAAATAATGAATAATGTTTATCTTAATTTTTCTTATTAATACTCCTTCAATAAAAGAAAAAAGTAATTTAATTGAGCCCTACCTTAAAATACAAATTAAAACTTACATGTTCCCTACATGTTTTTAGTTTGGGAATTCGTTCCCATAAAATTTGTTATAGGAATCATTCACAATACAAAAAAAAAAAACACACAAATAAAAAAAATATAGGAATATTTTCATGGGAGTAGTTGTTTGAGGTAGGGGTGCTTATTTTGAGCAAAACGAGTCAGAGTGTTTCCATTATGTAATAGTATTTCACTTAAGCGGCTCATACACTTAGAATAAAATTGTTCAATTTTACGTATAGTACAATTATATCGCCAATGTGTATGTGATATTCGAAGGTGGAACAATATATTGGCAACAATCAAAAGACTTGATTTTTATTGCACAACGAAAAGAAAGAGAAGTGTGTTGGCAACATTGTACAATGCTGTTTATATTATTCCTATAGGTTATGTTCGCCTTTTTATTGAATGAAACTATTGTGCGACTTATTGTAAAATATAGGACAAAATGGAAATGATATGGCGAATATCATATACAATAATATTGCAAGTGTATGGGCCGCTTTACATGTTTTGGGCCACAAAACTACATTTGCAGCAAAACAGGTGTTCTGCTACTTGCTACTTGTTTTCCCATACATTTTTCATGTTCGAAAAACTCAAATAAATACTAGTTTTGCTCCAAAAAATGTCGAAAACCATGAAACAACTCAGAGTTTTATTATTGGTGATTAACAATTTCGAAAAAAATTACAGATTTACCAAAATAACAAGACTTATTAAATTATATGTATAATGTGTATTAAAAAACATATAAGAAAATATTTATTATTTTACAAAAATATTTTTTGCTTTCATGTTTGTAAACAACATTAATGCCAAATTGATTTCGAAAACCAAAACCAGTTTTACATAATGGAAGCACTCTGACACGTTTTGCTCAAAACAAGTTGACAACAAGCTGATAGTGGAAACATAGTATTAGAGTCTCAAAATAAATTAATAGCTTATCTAATTTCAGTGTATTTATCAAAAATAATAATTGGAAATTTAGCACGTCGTACGGAAATCTTTTTAATAATAAAAAAATCGCCATATATTTTATAAATCGCCGAAAAAAATCGCAGTGTAGTCAAAATGTTTGAAAATTGCCACATATGGCGAGACATCTCTTAATATGGCAGCCCTGATTATATTATGAACATGTTTTAGTAATCTGGCAATGAGTAAAAGAAACAAGTATATTATAATAACATAATAACATATAGAAACTAATAATATTGTTGTCTCTTTTCAATCAATTCGGTAAAGAACATGAAAAATACTATGCATTTTGTTTTTGTAAAATGAGTGAATGCCAAATTTATTTGTTGAAAAACAAAGAAAAGGAAATTTTATAAAAAATACACAATTGTGTTTTTGAACTTTATTAAAAATTTATATTTATTACATTATATTTATTATATTTAAATATTTATTAAACATTTAAATAAGTTTTTTTAAGTATTTAAATTTTTATTAATTTTTTCAAAGCTTGACACACACAAAAATAAACAACAACAGAATAAGAAATCAAAACAAGCAACTGAAGTAAATGAACCTTTAAACTACATACATGAACTGACTTAAATGAACTGACTGACGAAATATACAGCTGGCTCAAAAGACTGACTGACTAAAAGTGAACTACTGAACTGGAAGAACGAACTAGTTCACTTTTTTTAAATGAACTCTATTGAAACGTCACTTAAATGAACGATTAAGCCCAAGACTATTGAATACTATCCTCAAAAGTGGAAGGTCTCCTTAGTCACCATGATACCTAAACCTGGAAAGGATCACACAAAAGTTGAGTCATATAGGCCTATAAGCTTACTTTCTAATATATCAAAGCGTCAAAATTAACCCCAATTTTAAATGAAAATAGATGCATTCCTAACCACCAATTCGGCTTTAGAAGAGAACACAGCACAATTGAGCAAACTCATCGTATAGTAAACGCAATAAGAAAAGCCTTTGAAGAAAAAAAATATTGTTCCGCTCTCTTCATCGATGTTTCTCAAGCTTTCGATAAAGTCTGGCATGAAGGCTTATTACATAAATTGAAGCTAAACTTACCAGTAAACACACACAAGCTGTTAGAAAGCTACTTAGTCGGTCGAAAGTTTATTATTAAAGAAGGTGATTATTTAAGCTCTCCTCAGCAAATTGACGCTGGAGTCCCTCAGGGAAGCATCCTGGGCCCACTTTTATACTTAATATATACCTCGGATATGCCAACAAACAACTACACACAAACTTCAACATTTGCTGATGACACAGCTTTTTTGAGCGTGCATGAAAACCGTCAAGAAGCATCTCGATACCTACAGGATCATATATTTCAACTCGAACTATGGTTAAAGCAATGGAGGATAGAGGTCAATGAGCAAAAATGCGTACATATAACATTCACCTTGCGTCGGGAATCATGCCCCCCTATTAAAATCAATAATCAAATAATACCTCAAAATTCGCATGTAAAATACCTCGGTATTCATCTAGATCGCCGTTTAACGTGGAAAAGCCATAACTCAAATGAAACTAAAAGCCATCCAAATTCATTGGCTTATTGGAAGAAACTCTGTCCTTAGTCTCGACTGCAAACTTCTTCTTTACAACTCCATCTTAAAGCCAATCTGGTGCTATGGTATTCAGTTATGGGGCACTGCATCGGCCTCTAATATCGAAAAAATTCAAAGGCGCCAAAATAAACTACTTCGAATAATCACAGCTGCCCCTTGGTATGTATGTTAAAAACTCAAATATTCACAAGGATCTCAATGTTCCATTAGTTAAAACTATGATTACGAAATATGCAGTAAAATACTTAAAAAGGCTCGAATTGCACCCGAACCCACTAGCACGAAATATTTTAAATGATAGCGGCCACACTCGCTTAAGAAGAAGAGACACTGCGGCACTTGTCCAATTAGATGAGCGATAAACACCTATAAAAGTGAACAGAACCCGCGATGAACAAAATTTTTGTCTGGCACTGGCAGGACAAAAAATAATATTAGGTTAAGATTTGATTAATTATTGTTAGTTCATATTTAATATATGAAGATTCAATAAATAAATAATGAAAAAAAAAAAAAAATATATATATTAAATAATTGACCGACAATCAGAAAGTTTTATTCTTTTTAGAAATTTGAGCTAGCTTGAGTAAAATATCATAATTCGTAACAGTTTTAGCCGAACTTAAATGAATTTCAGGAGAGGAACTTATATTGGACCCATTGTAAATTATAGACCAATCATCCCAAAATTCTGTATAGTGATTTCTGTTATTAAACAATCCTAATTTTTAATAAGTTCCAATCAATACAGCAGTGAAATTAGTTTTAGCATTTACAGTGAATTTCAGAAGGCTGCTTATTATGGGATCTAAGGTAAATTATGGACCGTTTATCACAAAGATAATCCCATTTATTCTTGCCATTTGAAGATTACAATTTTAAGAATTTTACCGCAATATCTGCTACGGTTTTAGGCGTAGGTATTTAATTAATTTCCGAAAGTAACGTTTATATGGGGACTTTAGCAAATTATGAACCGATCTTTACGAAATTTAACAGTATTATTTCCAGTAGTGTCAAACGAATTTTTGCAGAATCTTATATCATTCCGTGCATTATTCCACCATTTATGTTAGTTTTTGTAACATATTGATTCATAACTCTGATCCTACTGAACCGATTTTGCTGGATTTCAATCCAAAACTGATTGGGATAACAACAAGCCATTCGACACCAAGTTTGTTCATTTCTTTTAAGTTTTTGGAAAGTGAGCGTGTTTTCCACAGACGGGCAGACAGACTGGCATGGATAAATCGACTTAGAATTACTCAAGGAACCAGAATATGTGCACTCTATGACGGCTGTGAAGAATAATAAAAAAGTTGCACGCGGAATGACAAACTTAGTACACCCTCATTCACCACTAGTGGTGGTGGAGGGTATAAAAAACAATAATATGTAACTATTTCAGTACATAACTGTACTTAGTACATTATATTGCGCCGTTGATACATTTTTTATTTGATTAACATACATATTTGTTTTATGTACATATTTATTCGTGTTGATAATATTTTCTAAAAAAAAAATTTAGGTACAGTTTCTCCAAAAATATATTTTATATTTTTATTTCTTTATTTGATATGAAATATAGTTTATTATTAGGTATGTATGTATGTATGTACTTAAAAATTTTATAAGATTTTTAGAATTCAAAACGTTAAAGCAAACACAAAATTTTGGTAAAATTTTTTCTTCAAAAAGAGAGTGCTCATTTGAGGAAGTCCATAACAAACGGCAAAAATTCCACCGCAACAGTTTTTTGGATTAACGCATAAGTTTAATTAAAGACAGTTGTAGGTACATTATTTTTTTTAAGCAAACAATTATTGTGTTATTAACAAGCAATACAAATTACAAATACATATTTATTTATCATGCAATTAGTTTTTAAGTTAATTATAAAACAAAATTGGAATTATGGCTTTTTGCTTATAATGAAATTGGTTTAAATCATTTTAATTTTAATTGAAACAGTATTGAAAAGCAAAAAACACTTCTTTATATTAACGATATGTAGTTTAAACACAATTGTTTAAGTACAATTGTCGAAGTCACATCGACGACTGAATTGAAGAGCATAAAAATATGTGTTAGTAGCAGGGGTGCCAGATAATTTTGATAAAAAATTGGCATATTATAAAAAAAAATCGGCATTATCGGCACTTTAATATAAAAAAATCGGCAAATTAAAAATACCTATTTCAAATACAATAAAACATATTCTTACTTACAAATAAGAACAATTCAGAATTATCTAATGTTTATACTTATGAAATTTCAAAAGAATCAATCAAAATAAACGTTTACAAAGAAATTGTAGTTAAATAGGTATAAAGTTTTTTTTTAACTTTCTTATAATTAAGTATATTCCATATACAAATATTTGAGTTTGACATTTTTATTAAATCCGTTTTAATATTAATATCAAAACAGTTTAAATTAATTATTAAATAATAAACGATTAACTTGCAAAGATAAATTTTTCAGTGATCATCAAAACTCTTTCCACATTTGCGGAAGAATGTGGAAGGACCAAAAATTGAACCAAATGCTGCCATAAAATGTTCACGTTATAAATCTGAAATTTTTTTGCCAAAAAGTTTGCAAATTTATTTCATTTTCCTTACATAAGAATTGGCTATTTAATTTATGTACTAACATCGTCCTCAATTGCGTTATAATCTTAAAAAAAAAAATTATTTAATTATCAAAGTAATTATTATTTAAATTATATTCATTGATAGTGAATATAAATTTATTTTACCTTTATTCTTTTGTAAGTATTTATCTATCCATTTTCAAACACAAATATAAAGTGTTTTATATTTTCCTAATAGAAAAAGAAATTTTAACTGAATTATTTTAGGTTTAAAAATTATTTATTTTTTAACTTTGGCCTTTAATTCTTCATAGTGGAATATTTTTCAAATAAAAATGTATTAACCCAACACACATTACAAATACTGCATTTAATATTGAATAAAACTAACCCTTTTTCTTAAGTAGAAGCGCTGACTTAATAACAGTTGTCTCTTTTCAATGTTACAACTGTTTCAGTATCGCTTAAAGTCAGTGTATTTATATCAAACAAACAAAAAAATTAATCGCCTTTAAAGCCTGGTACTCTGTTCAACATTTCACGTGAAATGCTGTCAAAATGCATATGAAAAAAACTTGTGCGGAATAATCATGAAATAATGTTGATGGAGTTGTACTCTGTTTATTTTGTGAAAAAGTACCGAAATGTTTCTGGCAACATTTTTTTTACAACTGCGAAATAATGTAAGCTGCCTTTATTTCACGTGGAATTTTAAGCAAAAGCAAAAAAGTATGAACTTAATATTTAAAAAAGAAATAAAAAATTAAAATAACACAATCGGTAACAGTTTTTTAGCCGTATTTACTTTTTTTTATTAAATTTTTTATTAAAAAAAAATAATTTTAGTAAAATACATGTGGCGTTTGTTTACATACACGAAACAATGTAGCATACTTTGAAGGAAGAAAAACGTCAAATTATACAAACTCGCACGATTGGTAACATTGATAAATGCCAAAATTTTCGTGTGGAATAATCAATGTTGCTCAACATTTTTCACAAATTTGAACAGAGTACTAGGCTTTACGTGTTTTAAGCCTGGTACTCTGTTCAACATTTCACGTGAAAAGCTGTCAAAACGCATATAAAAAAAACTTGTGCGGAATATCTATGAAATAATGTTGATAGAGTTGTACTCTGTTCATTTTATGAAAAAGTTCCGAAATGTTTCTGGCAACATTTTTTTACAACTGCGAAATAAAGTAAGCTGCACTTATTTCACGTGGAATTTTAAGCAAAAGCAAAAAAGGATGAACCGATTATTTAATAAGAAATAAAAAATTAATATAACACAACCGGCAACAGTTTTTTATCCATACATATTTACTTTCTATTTTATTAAAAAAAAATATTTTATAAAATACATGTGGGGTTTGTTTACATACGCAAAACAATGTCGCATACTTTGCATGAATAAAATCGCCAAATTGTACAAACTCGCATGATAGGTAACATCGATACATGTCAAAATGTTCGTGTGAAATAATAAATGTTGCTCAACATTTTTCATAAATTTGAACAGAGTACTAGGCTTTAGTCAAAAAATCGGCATTTTTGGAGCAAAAATCGGCAAATCGGCACTTTGATAATTTAGGGGCAAAAAATCGGCAAAATGCCGATAAATCGGCAAAAATGGCAGGCCTGGTTAGTAGTGGTGTACACAATTGTGCAAAGAAATGGAAATCCCTGCTGTAAGATCTCCACTTCGGTTAGGGTTATATACTGATTTTTTGCAATTGTACTGTTTTGTGCACAACTCCTAAAACAGTACGCAAATGTACTGTTTTTCACACTTTGTACAGTTTTTTGTACTGTTTTTTTTTTTTGTTCAGTCTAAAAAAAACTAAGATATTAAGAAAACCCCTGCTAAAAACATATTTTCATAATATCCTAATATTAAACAGTACAAAAATTTTGCTGTGTTCAAAAAATAGCTCTAAATCAATAAGAGTTTTTACGCTGTGGTCATTGTTTTCTCATAAATACATAGTAGAAATTTAAATATTAATGGGTGGCTCGCAGCAGTGGTATATTTTCATGTTGTTATTTTTAAGACATTGGATTTTATGGCTACCCCTTCCAATAGTATTTAACTGTCCACACCTGAGAAAGACAAAAACAAAATTAATTTTTTTTTAAATACTATATACAAAGTTATTCCAACACAATTATATTTACTTTTTAGAACTTTTTTAATTTTCGGGCATGTTCTGGAAATCGAAATCACGTGAAATTGAAAACAAATAAATTTGGAAAATTATCCGTGTTCAAAATTTATAAAAATACCTAATACCTTTGTGAACCACTTTTCTTTACCTAAACTAGTGAAATAAGAAAAAGATAAGTTAATTTTAACAAAAATTTTATTGAAAATATTCATCGTTTTCAATTGCACTTGATTGTTTTACAGACAGAAATTTGTGTTTTAAGTTTTATTGAAACTTAACTTGTTTTTTTACTACACCCCTGTAGGAAGTCAAACACATTTATAACTAACTTCAAACTGGTTTTTTTATAACCACATCTAGTTGATTAAGTGACTTTTTTCCTTGTCGACGACTCACTATTTTAACAAAGGCATGTCATAGGCAGTAGTCAATTGGCCATCTTTGCATGACTTTTTAACTGACTACTAACTACTTATTTTTCAACCTATTTGTAATTAATTAAAAGTATTGTCAGTTTATAAAAAATTATTTAAATTTTAAATAATTTTTGTCAAAAAAATATATGTACATATGAACATGCATACATATGTACATATGTATATCTTTATATATTTTGATATAGAAATAATTATTTATGAAAATTTTGCGTGAAACTGCCCAAAATGATGATGTGTAGTAGTCCTGAAATAAATGCGCCACATAATTGCTAGTACATAAACAGATTTGTATTGATTTAATTTTTAATTATTTTAAAATGTTTGTATATATTTTTTTTATTTGACTTCATGGCATGCTTGTTTTACTTGTTTTGCTTTTATTTGTGTTTTACGTGTGCCTTTTTGGTTGATATCTGCATGAGATTTAAACCAATTTGTAGTGATTTAAAAAAAAGTTAATTTATAGTTAGTGTTTTTTGCAACTGACTATTTAATTTACTACAGGGACATTCTAATATTTTCAGATTTTTTGAAATAAAAATAAACCAAATTATTTATTTTGGATTTCATAGATTAATGGCCAATTCCACCAAGTTCAGGTGTAATTAACTATCATTATAAATGTCAAAAACCTATTGTTAAAGTAATAGTTAATTATAGCTGAACTTGGTAAAATTGGCCGTAAAAAATTTATAAATTGTTTGAAATTGGAAAATTAATTTAGGAAACAAACATTTTTCAAATTCTATATGAATTGTTCAACTATGTGCGTGGTGAAAAGTGCTTTAAATACGAATATGTTTAAAGAAAATTATACATGAGTTAATTGTTTTGAGCTAAGTTAGGTCAAATGCTTCGTTGGTGGTGTTTGCTTTTTAAACGCAAACGGAGTAATTTCGTATATTTATGAAATGCCATAAAATGGAAATTGTTCCTTTGACGTTACACATTTAAGGTGTATATCTTGATATAATTGTTGTTGCATATTCAATCAAAAGTTTAAAATATTTACCCCCAATTTCATCAAGTTCAGTTAAAACTAACTATTTCTTTAACTTCCAGTTAACAATATGTTTCGACCGCTATAACTGATAGTTACTTATAACTTAACTTTGTGCAATTGTTGGTTACTAATTTAAACAAATGGTTATGTTTTCGTCAAAAAAATGTACTGTTTTTTCTTGATTGTACTTTTTTTTGTATTCAATGTACTGTTTTTCCGAATTTTTAATCTGGCTACTCTAGAAGACTTCGGTTCTCTTTAGAAATACTACCATCATAAACAGTTATTGCGATACTTTTCGCTTCATGCTTTCAAAAAGAAAGATCGACATAATTTCACAAAAAAATTTGAGCGCTTTTTTGCGGAAAAGATCTGGCATTCTCTTTTCCCTTCTCTCTTTACAGTTCAAGACTTGACGAGTTAAACTTGAAGTGTGTAAACCGGCCCTTTTATATAAATTTTACTACACGTTCAGTCACTTCTACTGCGGAAACAGCCGGTTAATTTGAACAAAAGATATCAACAACTGTTAAAAAATTCTTAACATCTTATGCTGGGTACACACTATGCAACGCGTTTACGCAATCTAGTGAATTAAATTCATTTTCATTCATTGTAGATTGCATCAACATCAAAACGCTTTGATATTTTGAGGTTGCATTGAAACAGATTGCATGTAGGTTGCATTGTGTGTACCCAGCATTACAGTTATCTTAGAGTTACCATTAAAACCTAATTAACTTGTACCATTGAATTTTCAAAAATCTTACGTAGTGATCCATTGCGTAGATGTGGAATCGTTTCATTTTGGTCTGAACCATTATATTTGTTATTGATATGCAGTGTAATAATTGAGCTTTGGCATGTTTCATAAGAGCTGGTTCACACAGGTCATGTTTGACTCTTCAAGTCTTGAGCTTTTAGGAGAGAGGGGTAAAGAGAATGGAAAGGGGTACATATTTGATCGTACCAGTTAGTTTTATATTTTTCTTTTCTTTTTCATCCGTAATATTTTACGTGAAGTTAGCTGCAGTCTATTATTTGAAATTTCTTTTTTTTACCCCGCATACAATTGTGTACAAGTGTTTAATAAAAAAAATAATTACCGTATTCACAAAACCCCTTGTATCGTTGTATCAATTGTATGTTGTATTTAAATACATAGCTCACTATTAGTTTTTTATACAACTGCAACGATACAAGGGGTTTTGTGAAAACGTCTAATACATTATAGAAAATATTTTTAAAGCGAAGTTTTTCATTAAAATAAATAATAGCAATGTCTCTGAAATGGAGTCGGGAGCAGACTGAAAAATTAATTTGTATCGAGCAAAACCCGTGCATTTATCATGTCAAATCAAACCTTTAATTTTTTTTTTTGAAAGAGCTCCAAGAAATGGATAAAAAAAAACATGACTATAGCGGAAATAAAATGAAAGTGGAACGTTCTGCAAACGCAATACATGCAAAAGTTGCGTGCAATAGGCCAGTCAAAGAAAAGTGGAGCTGGCAGCAATGATGTCTACGTACCCAAACTTTGGTATTTTGAGCCAAAACAGTTTCTTAGAACGCACACCCAGAGAAAAAACATGTTTAAATATGGTCACCTCCAATCAAACTATGTTTAAAGAAAATTTTAAACTTATTATGTTTAATATAACCATATTATTGTCAGCGGTAATCATATTATGGTTAAATTAGGCCTCCATCAAGAAGCCGCAACCATATTATTGATGCCTCCAAACATGTTACGATAGTACTTGTATCAAGTCGACGTGTGTTTTGTATTGCTCTGTTGTAAAAGACTAATTTTGGCTGTTTTGAACGTTTTTAAAAATCAAAAGCCTGTTTAAAATATTTTCGTTGTTTTCCGTCGTGCTGGTGTTATATAGTATAGTTCCTGGTTATCATCTAAATGTCGCAAATTCGTACATATTTGTGCTTTATTTTGTTGGATTCATGATTTTGTTTGTAATTATAAAAGTCTACACATATCGAGCCCTAACAGCGAAAATAACGTAAGCGACATGATTTTAAATTTTCGTTTTTTTTAATAAATGACTTTATTGGCAACACTTGCATCATCTCCTAAAATATCATGGTCACATAATGTACCGTTACGATTTTATAGCAAAAACTATTTTAGTGTAAGCGACAAATTTCATATAAAATTAATATGAAATAAAACAAAAAAGGTCCCTCCTGTAAAATTTGATTTTTGGCGCTTACATTATTTTTGCGGTTAGGGGTCGATATTAAAAACTTAAATATATAACTGTTTTAACAGCTGATCGATTTGCTAATCAACATATACATGATACAACTGTGAACGCATGGGTTATTACCGACATTACTTAGTTCCAACCAAGGGTTCCAACTGTATTGGTTTGTTGGCTAATTTATTTTTCGGTGTCGCCCTCTATTAACGACTAGATTACTGTTCATCCAGTCTAACCCAGTGAACAATAATATTATTAACATATATTATTTTTGACTATGGATTGTTTGAATGTTAACTGTAATATATCTGGTGGTGATCGTATGATATCCTGTTGGCTGTGCTCAGGATATTATCACCTTAAATGTACAAAACTGAAGGCCCGGGATGCGGATGCGATTGCTGATCAAGCCAAGTCTCTTCAATGGTGTTGTGTTAACTGCAAAATAATAACAGTCTAATTCATAAACACTTCATTGCAGCTTTATAAGTCTTTAATAAGCAAAAGTCGAAAAAAGAGTATTTATAAATGTTTAGTAGCCTATTAAACGTTTAATAAACGTTTCATAAATTTGAAATATTTATTGTAGCCTTTACTCTACTTTAAGCGTTTAATAAACTGATATTTCAATGTTTGTTAAAATAAAATTTTAATAATTGCATGAAAAATTAAACATTTTTGTCTTCTTATTTATTTTAATAAAAAAGTTAAATACGCATAAAATTTTTTTTTCTAGAAAACCGATAACTTATGTTTGAATTAATTTTAAATATAAGCAGCTTGATGGATTATTTTGTTAAAAATAACGTGGGTCGCGAGATACTTATGTATGTTCTCTGTTGAAACTGGAAGTCGTTATAGCTTTATGCATAAAATATAAAAAGCTATTAAGATTTATATTAAATAATGTAAACCTCTTTTTTACCATAAATTAATTATTTGTTAAAGTTAACACAAAGTAGAAACCACATAGTATATCGTCTGTTGGTTACTGGTTTGCCGCACGGTACAAAAATGTTTTGTCCTGCTTGCTTTGAATATTTTATTTTTTGCATCGAAAATTTGATTCATAGCACAAAAAGTTACAAATGAAGCAAAACAATGAGAACTGTAAAATTAAGGATATCAGTAGTGCGATTCACTAACTTTTATAACGACAATCGAATCGTTAAAATAAGTATAACGAAAATTTATCGAATATGCTATTCTGTAAAACTTTTAACGATATTCGCTGTCGTTTAAAGTCAGCTGTTAATTTAAGCAATTTTTTTGTCGTTATCTTATCGACAATAATTTAGTTTGTGTTTATTTTATCGATAAAATGTTTTTTATGTTTAAAATAGCTTACATACATACAAAGAAATATTCATATGTATATGTATGAACAAAAACAAAGTAATAAATTCAAAATTTCCAAAAAGAAAGCAAATTAAGAACAAAAATAAAATTCTAATTGTAAAATTCACAAAAAAAATATAAAACCACAAATTAACCCTTCGTCTTACTTATGAGTCTGGCCAGACCTTTTTCAATGCATTTTGAATGAAAAAACATGTGTAACAAGGGGGGTTAAAACAATTTCATGTGTTTTTATTTTATTCTCTTTTGTGCTTTTCGTTTTTTTTTTAACATTTTGTAGACAGAGATGTTACAAAAAAAACAGCTGTGTACTATCGTTAAAAAAAATTACAGAATCACACTATCGTTACTGCAAGCGAATATAAATGTCGACAAATATTACGATTGTCGGATCGTTAAAAGTTAGTGAATCGCACCACAGGCAATGCTAGAGCAAGATATCCCTAAATATATTCGAGACATCAAAAAAAGTATTAAATGTTAAAAAAGGGTGTCATTATTATTATATAGAATTAATTTAAAACTAAATTTTTGCAAATATGTGCCTGACAGAAATTTAAAAACTAATTTTAGCAATTACCAAAAAAGCGATAATAATAAATTAAATTGAAGTCAAAAAAAAAACAATTCGTAGATTTAAGATGATGCAGCCGATCTTCATGGGTTCTCTCAAGCAATAGTGTGTTGTATTTCAGCCAGAGTGGCTCGTGCCTTAGCTCGCTGTAGCAATAGAAAAATTAAAATGCCTTCATCTCTTATAGAGGAAGCAATCCTAATGACAGAATTTAATACATTTAAAAATTTCCCAAACTTTATTAGTACGCACATACATATAAAAAAAAAAAAACCGGCGCAAATGTTGCTCAATATTATATAAACAGAATGTTCAGGTAAATGAAAACATTTGAACTTAAAATATTTTGGCAGTTCTATGTGGCTAAAAATTTTTTGTTAAAACCTAGGAGGTCTTATTTTCAAAACATCTGGTTAAAATTGGTTAAATTATTCATTAAACATAAAGCTGTATAATCTCTTTTGGAACATACAGAGTTAAAGCAGTAAAAATTTGATATTAAAATATGATTTACATATTTCGCTTCTATTTCAATAGTATGTATTTTATTAACAAAAAAACATAAAATTAATTCAAATATAACGTTTTAAAAAACAGAAATTCATTTTAAATTGAAAACAAAACAGAAATTCACTTAAAATTCGTTCGTTGTATGATATTTTTATTTACTCGTATCGTTGTATCCCTAGTTGTATGCATCACAATTACAAAAATTACAATTAAAATATCATGATGTTGCCAACATAATAATACAAAAGTAATATAAACGTTTAATTGTTAATCCATAGGAGTGGAGCGTTTATAAATTAGATTTTTTATTAATGGTTTATAAAACAAAAAGTGTTTGATAACTTTTGTATTCATTAAAGCTGAAACAAGAAATTTTTATGAATTAGACCGTAAATATGGAATTCTACAAGTTTTTTAAAAGCTATAAAAACGAATGCGACCAACTTAGTAAAGATTTTGTACTGGTTCAAAAAAAATTATATAAATTTGGTAAATTATTTACAGAATTTTCTAATTTGGAAAAATTCGAATCTACGCAAGATCGTTTATCTCCTAAGCGGAAAAAACTGCTATTAAATCTTCTGCAACTGCTTTAAATTCAATATCGTCAATTCAAACACCAACGACTTCGGTCGGAGTTAATAATAATGTGGTCTCTATATCATCTTCATCTTTGAATGTTCCTGCTCTAGAGCCCAATACCCCGAATTCAGATGTTACACCACTTGTCAATATTGACACTGGTATCGCTTACACATTTTCCACAATGACGCAAATACCGAATAATTATGTTGCATGTAATCAAACTGTTCATAATCTACTACGAGCTGTTCCACCAAGAAAATCAGTTTTCGTATCTCGGTTAGCTTGCGGTACGTCCTCGAAAGATGTAGACTACTACATAAAATCTAAACTTGGTTCGAACACGATCTTCAATTCATCAATTTTAATTCGTACAACCACGATCAATTGCTTAATTTAAGGTAACTATTTTTGCCGATTGTTTTTCTTCTGTTTTGGATCCAAACTTCTGGCCCGTTAACACTTTGGTTCGAGAATATATTTACAAAGAAAAACCTTTATTCAATAACGTCGCCAATTTACCTCAACGTAATGTTAATGTTCCAAAAAACTAAATAATGGTACTGCCAACGTAATGTCCTAACTCTATCAAAATGTCCGTGGCCTAAGAACTAAGTTATCTAATTTATATGTTGAAAGTTTTAACATCAATCATCAGGTGCTAGTATTTACTGAAACATGGCTAAATAATAATTTCCTCAGTACTGAAATTCTTTGAAACAAATTCAACATTTTTTGCCGTGATCGTGAATCTCATGGCGGTGGAGTTCTTATTGCGGTTGCAAATAGTTTATATGCGGAACGTATAAATAAGGATTCATTGGTGGATATATAATTCATCGCTGTTGTAATCAAGTTAAAGCATAAAAGGTTCATAGTAACATGTTCGTATATTCCTCCATTATCCCCGCAGTCTCTTTACATTCAACACGCTGAAGCTATTAAATATATTGCTCAATTTTCTAATGAATTGGATACCCTTATAGTTATGGGTGACTTTAATTTACCTTCATTGTCTTGGAAATTTGTCCCAGAGGATAAATATTACGTTCCGATTAAACTTAGTGACAGTTCAAAGGATTTTATCAATATGTTACAGGACATGGGTCTTTTTCAAATAAACGGAGTAATAAATGATTTTTCGAAAATTCTTGATTTAATTTTGGTAACTGATAAAGATGACTGTAATGTTTATCGCACAATCCCTGTAACTACTCCTGAAGACCGTTTTCATCCTGCTATTGAGTTAATCATAAACCTCCCATTGGAACACAATTATATACTGCCTGCCATACACGAAAAAGTTTTTGCATTTAAGCAAACAAACTACAATGCACTAAATGAATTAATCGTAAATGTAGACTGGAATAGCATTTTAGCATTTCCTTCTGAAAAAATACACATATGAATCACATATTTAAGGTGCTTTACAATAAACTTTTTGATTTTATGGATTTATGTATTCTAAAGTATTGAATGAAATCTGAATCTGGCGCACCTTGGAATAATGGGCAATTATCTCGTGCTAAAAATAATAAAAATAAATGCTACAAAAAATTCAAACGTTCTGGATCTTCTATTGATTATTTAAGATATGCTGTAAGTCGAGCTGAATATACAAGAACAAAAAAGTTATGCTATGCACTTTGCTTGAATAAAATCCAAAACAATATAAAATATGATCCGAAATCATTATACAATTTTATAAATTCAAAAAAAAAAGAAGAACTGGTTATCCTACAGTGATGAAATTTAATCAAAATGAATCATGTGATGCAACCTGTATAAGTGATTTGTTCGCTGATTTTTTTCTACCACTTATTCAGATGCTACCTATGATAAAAATGGTAATTATCCGTTTCTGATAGCAAAAAATCCAGCTATATCAATTTTGGTTTTGATACCCAAACTGACGCAAATGGTCTAAAAATGCTAAAATTCTCTTAAAAATATGGTC
The DNA here is from genome assembly GCA_930367215.1 of Pollenia angustigena. Lineage (NCBI taxonomy): Eukaryota > Metazoa > Arthropoda > Insecta > Diptera > Polleniidae > Pollenia > Pollenia angustigena. The sequence continues at coordinate 92,339,774 of OV884056.1, read as the reverse complement.
CTGATAAGATCCCGAGTAATATTTTGATTCTGTGTGCTGAAGCCTTATCTATCCCTTTAACAATATTGTTAAATACGTCAATTAAATTTGGGTATTTTCCGAAAATTTGGAAGGAATCTTTTATTGTTCCTTTGTTTAAGTCTGGCACTAGATCTGATATTGAAAATTACCATGGTACAGTATTCCACGGATAATTACCTCGACAAAAATGCCAATATTTTTGGGTAATTATGCAGGGTAAGCATTTAAACGAATACGCTTAACTACCTCGTTGAGGTAATAATAAGAATACGGTTAACTACCTCATTGACGTAATTAAGCGAATTCGTTTAAATACCTCAGTGAGTTAATTAGACGTATTTATTTACAAGATAACTTAACTTTGATGTATGAAAAAATTTAAGAAAGGAATTTTTACCTGTATCAGCTTAATCTTAAGAGATAGCAATAAAAAGCAATGGGATTTGTTGTCTTAAATTTTGTCTGTAGTGCTTTCTGATATCCTGTTATATCCTACTACTACACATGGAAGACGTAAATATGCAATTGCATGGTTTTTCTTGTGCGACCAATGAAAGCAGAAACAATATATTTATGCGTTTAGAGCTTTTAATGAATTTTGGTATCGATTTGTTTGTAAATAATTTCCATATTGTAGCCATTGCTGCATTTTTATTGCACACATATTTTAAGTTTTTAAAAAAGAAATAAAAAAATTGCTTCAAAATCTGGTTAACAGATGAGTTTTCTGTTGCCTTAATTTCGCCACCTACATTAAATTTTCACTGTACAATTTTAAGCCATAGCAAGTTTTTGTTGAAGATAAATGTTTTTCGCAACTTATAACATAGAAACCTAGACGCATCGTTTAGTAAACGATCGAATCAGAAACACTTGTTTAGGTAATCTTTTCGTGTCCGTCCGTCCGTCCATCCATCTTGCTGGTTGTATGTCCATGTAAACCTTGTGCGAAAAGTTAAGGTAGTAGTTTTTAGATAATTTGATAAAATTGGGTAAATACGTTTAATTGTCATAAAAACGAAACATAGTCCCCATGCAAACTTCAAAGTTTAATCTCTTTAAGACAAAATATCTTAATGCAAATATTAATTTGTTGAATATTTTTCTTTTAATCAAGCCACATTTTGTTTTTTAGGCATATTTTAAAAAAAAAAAATTAGTGCATATTTTCAAATTATTAACATGTAAAACTTGGTTACATTACTTGCTGTGTTTTTGTCAAATAGTACTGAGGCAATTAAACGAATGAAATTAAGGTATAATTTTGTTTTGGGAGTAAAATTTTTAAGGCAATTATCCGAATCGGGTAATTAAGCGTATGGCAATTAAACGTGGATTTTTGTCTAAAAAATGGAAGAAAAAAATCGGGGATTTAAAACTCGAGGTAAATAAGCGTGAAAAGCATTTAAGCGTGGGGTAATTAACCGGGTTATACTGTATTGCAAAACTTAGTATCATACCCAAATTTTTTGAAAAATTAATAATGGACAATTTATATTACCAAATCTCAAACATAATATCTCCATATCAACACGGATTTAAAAAAGGTTGCTCTACCACTACAAACCTTCTTCAGCCCACAATTGCTATCAATCGTGGTTTTTTCGCAAGGAATCAAGCAGATGTTATCTACACCGATTTCAGCAAAGCTTTTGACAAAGTCAATCATGCTCTTTTGGTTAAGAAGCTTCAAATAATGGGATTTACAGATCTTACCTTAAAGTGGATTAACTCTTATTTATCGAATAGGGCCCAAACTGTCCTTTTTAATAAAACGTTTTCTAGAAAAATAAATGTGCCATCAGGAGTACCCCAAGGCAGCCACCTTGGACCTACATATATTATTCTTGCTTTTTATAAACGATTTACCTGGAGTTATAAAGTTTTCAAATGTTCTGATGTATGCTGACGATGTTAAGATATTTTTAACTTACAACCATGTATTAGATCACCAACGTCTACAAGATGATCTAAATTGTTTTTATGAATGGTGTAAAGCAAACTTAATGGAGCTTAATTTAAAGAAGTGTAAACTAATGCGTTTTTCAAGAAATAATCCAGCTATAGTGTATTACTTCCTAGGTGGTATTCAAGTTGATGCAGTTGAAAATTTCCTTGATCTTGGAATAGTACTTGACCCTAAACTTAGCTTTAATTCGCATATTACGTTTATGATAAATAAAGCTAGAGGAACACTTGGATACATAAAACGCTGGGCAAGAGAGTTCGATGATCCGTATATTACAAAAATCTTATATATGGCACTTGTAAGGCCGATTCTTGAATATGGATCGATTATATGGACCCCATTTACCAAACTTATTCAAATTTAATTGAATCTGTACAGAAACAATTTTTGCTCTTCTGTCTTCGCGGATTACACTTTAACCCATTAACCTTGCCCTCATACACATCTCGACTGGCTCTGATAAAGCTCCCTACTTTAAAAAGTCGTAGAACAATGCTGAATGTATCGTTTATTCTGAACATTATTAATGGTGATATCTGGATTTTTAATTAATGAGATTTCATTTAATATTCCTCAACGACCATCTCGAAATTTCATACCATTATCCATTAAATTCTTTAGAGCTAATTATGGTGATGCTGACCCTCTTAGAAGAATGTGTGACACTTTCAATCAATTATATAGATTTATTGATTATTCGTTGGATCCAAAGTCAATAAGTAGATTAATAATTGCTTTTCTTAATTGATGATAAACTTTGTGTAATGTAATCAAATGTTAGTTATAGTCTATTTTATTTAAGTGTAATTTTAAATGTCTAAAATGTCTGTAAGGATTAATCCATAGACAATAAATAAATAAATAATCACATCCAAAATGTTGAAGATTACTACCGAGTTGTACGTTATATTCCTCTTATTGAATTTGTTTTAGAAGATCTCATAACAACTTTCCCAATAGATGTCCCAAATGTATTGAACATACCTAAACTTCTACCTCAAAGTGTAATCAAGTCATATACAGATACAAAACTGTTAAAACCACAACTAGCTGATGAGCTGATAATATTTGATAAAAGAGATAAACACCTACTAAGATCTAAACTTGAGCCTGATCTATCAGATAACCTTGTAGATGCTTTAATAAATTGTGATGAAGATATCTACCCAAATCTAAGAAAAATATTTCAAATTTTCGTTTTAATGCTCGTCAGTAAAGCTACGAGCGGGAGGTCATTTCCTACCCTTCGTCGAATAAAAACATGGCTCGGCTCAACAATGACAGAAGATAGACTGTGCTGTCTAAATTTGCCTCACAAGGAAATCATAAATTGCTTATTTAAAAAGATTAATGTATATTGAACTGATCCTTTATTTTATTTAGCCTTTTTGTTGAGTTTTTTGAATAAGGGTAATGACTTTTTTTGTACAAAATTTCTTTATCCCACCACGCGATGGGCAATTTAGTATTAATAATAATTTTTTTTGGCCATATTGGCCAAAAAAGTTTCCGCACCAAATGCAATTTCTGAAGCTCCTCAAAAAAAAAATTTTTTTTTTTAATTTCCATACATTATATAAGGTACATTTATTGTTTATATATGCTATATATTTTAGCCCCCATATTCATAAATGATTATAAAATTTAATAAACGTTTATTAAGGAAAATTTTCATAGAAAATTTGGTTTTCAAGCCTTTATTAAATTTAAAATATTTTTATGAATACAGGCTAGGGTAGCCAGATTTTGAATTCGGAAAAACAGTACATTAGTTAAGAAAAAACAGTACATTCAAGAAAAAAACAGTACATTTTTTACGAAACCATAACTAAATATTTACAACTCTTGAACACCAATAATATAAAGAAATAGACTTCAAACATCAACATCAAAGGAAAGATTTACGTTCATTGGTATTTCATATACAAAATCACACCATTTGCGTTTATAAAGCATACACCACAAACGAAGCAGTTGGCCATTGTATCATTTTCCAATGTATAATGTTTAAATATCTTAGTTTATATTTAACTTAAAAAACTTATTCATTGATTGGGTTAGTAGAATTTTCTTAAAACATATTGGTATTTAAAGCAATTTTCACCACACACATATTTATTTTATTTTTATTTTTATTTATTTCATTTTAATAAAAACTAACCAAGCCCATATTGTCGAACTATCGCATAAATTTCAGAAAATATTTGTTTCTTTCTTTAATTTAAACGGTAGTCATATGTGTTAAATAAAAACACGAAAATATATGAAGGATGTGAGCAACTCCTTATTTAATCTGTGTATTTTTGACAAAACAATAGACGCAGTACAAAAATTCTAATTATTTTACAACTTTTATGTTTGCAAAACAACGGCGGCATGAAATAACCCCCGAAAATATAACCCCCCAAAGCGTGGGGCCTTATTTCATATGCAATAAAGCCCCAATTTTGAAATTGAAATTACAGTATTTATCGGATATAAGAACATCTCATATAAGAACAAAACGCTTTTAAGAAACATTTTCAAAAACACCATGTCTTTTTAGTGATTTTTCTAACAAAAAAGGTTTCATATAAGAAAAACGCTTATAAGAAAAAAACTGATTAAAGAACATTTTTCTTAAGCACCAAAACCACAAAATGTGTAGAAAAAGAATTTATATAAGAAACTTCCAACGGCAACACAGAATTTATGTAGTTTGCATGGACAACGCTGCTTTCTGACAGTTTTACAACAAGAACAAAGTTTTTTTTACTTTAAGTTTTAGATAAGCGACTGGTACTCATGAGAAAGAAGCTTTGTGTTTTTGCCAATAAAAACAAAAGTTAAAATTTTTAAAGAAATACAAAACGGTATAAAAAGAAGCAAAATTGCAAAAACATCTAAAATAGTGAAAAACTCAAAAGACATAGAAAATAATTATTTAAAAGTTAGAAATGTTAACAAAAACAGAGACAGAAAACAAAAAAAGAAAGTCTTATGGCCATAGCTACTTATATAAGAAATAAGTTTCTTATATAAAATAATTGTTTATAAGAAAGAAACGCTTATAAGAAACTTTTTTCGTGGATTTTTTAAGTTTCTTATATCCGATAAATACTGTAACCCCCAACGAAATGAAATAACGCCCCAAACATAAATGAAATAATTCCCTAATTTTTGGGGGCTTATTTCATATAAATAAAACCCCAATTTCTGAAATGAAATAGGAGCCCAATATATGTAATACAATTAATTCTACTGTTTTGCTTTAAAGAATCACGCGATAGATATCATGGTATGAAATATCAGACACAAGCTTCGCCAAGTACGGCTTTGCTGCATAGCCGGCCTTCGGCCGGACGCAATGACTTTTTCCTCTATGGTGTACCAAACACCGGCTTCGCTAACTAAAGCTTCTCTGCATAGCGCCACGATTTTCTCCTCTATAGTATGAAAATAGCGAATCGACCCGGCTACGCACAGAAGCTTAAGTTAGCGAAGCCGTTGTTTGGTATACCATATAGAAGAAAATCATTGCGCCTGGCCGAAGGCCGGCTATGCAGGCAGCTTTATTTATCGAAGCCGGTGTTCTGTATACCAAAGTGGATAAATCCTTGCGCCCAAAAACGTTTTCATTATAAATTTTAAAATGAAATAGTCCCCCAAAAAATATATTGGGGCTTTATTTCATAATGATTTTTTGGGGGATAATTTCATATGAAATAATACCCCAATTAAAAAAATGAAATAACACCTCAAACAAAATGAAATAATCCCCCAAAAATCGTTTTTGTTGTTCTCTGTACAAACTTTTGGGGGGTTATTTTATGCCGCCCAAAACAACAATTTCTTTAAACTAAATATTGTAAAATATAGTGTGCAACAAAATTAGGGTCATCGCCACCAGCCTCAACACTTGCACCGCGAAATGAAAGAAGACTACTAGTAGAGCAAATCTGCCAAAAGGTTTTGAAAAATTAGTTCGGGCTCCCGAAATATGGGCCCCTAAAGTTTTTAAATTTTTTGAAAAGGCGTTTGGTATAAGTCAAAATAAATATACTAAATGTACTTCTGAGCTAAAAAATAATTGTAGATGTCTTCAGTAGAATCGTATTGCGATTCTTTTCTCAGAATTTATTAACCCTCTAACTCTCATTTTAAGGGGTAATTTTTGCCCTTTTTCCCAACTCTTAAAAAAAAAGAATACTAAAACTATATAAGAGTTAAAATGCTCTACCAATATATTCTGCGGGTTTTCGAAATTCCGGGCCTTGATTTTTTTTAATTTTTCGAAAACCCGTTTTACATCCATTGCACGCTTTTTTGGTCTTGGAAGACCGCTAGTGTAATTTGATGCAGAAAATATTTATACAATATTTTAACCCTCTAACGTACCGTTTAAGTGTAGAAGTTAAAAAAAATTACAAAAATTACCCCTTAAAATGAGTGTTAGAGGGTTAATATATTCTATGAAAAGAACTGCCATACAATTCTACTGAAGACATCTGAAATAGTCTTTTAGGTCAGAAGTATATTTAGTATATTTTTTTGACTTGTAATAAACGCCCTTTCAAGAAATTCAAAAATTTCAATGCCCGAAATTTCGAGAATTCTTTTAACCCTAATAAGTGCCGTCTTGTATACTTTTGTTTAAGAGTTGGGAAAAAGGGCAAAAATTACCCCTCAAAATGAGAGTTAGAGAGTAAATAAATTCTAAGATAAGGATATTATGACAATATGGCTTGATAGCATACCGTTAAAAATTCCCAAATGTAATTAGTATTGTGGTTATTTTGTTGAACTATTTATGGTTTTTAATCCAAATTTTTAATATTTTTAATTAGGCTTAAGTTCATGAAATTTAATTTTTATTAAATTATTTTTATGAAGAAAGGAATTTTACAACATGAAAATTAATTAAAATTGTTATTGATAATCTTTCATTCTTGACGTGGCTCGGGCTCGAACCCTGGCCGGCAGGTTACCATGACATGTTTCGATCGCAACCACTCGATCTCCTCAGATGGATGTGCCGTCTTACACTCGCAGCCATCGACGACTGCTGACGTCACTAGTCAAACATCAATCCTTAAACCAAATTGTATTTTAACATTTGGTAGATCGAAATTTGCTTTCCTGAATGATTATCCATTTTAATTGATTTTACATGTTTTTTCCTTTACTTCTGTTTTTTCGTACTTTCGTCAAGAATTTTTCTTGAAGTCCAAGTACATTTTTTTGTTTTTTTCACTTTGTCTTTCTCTTTTCTGTTGACCTTTTTCAGCACAACCTGAAGGACAAATGTATACATAGAGCTCGTGCCCTAGCTTTAACAATAATTAGTATTGTGGTTATTTTGTTGAACTATTTATGGTTTTTAATCCAAATTTTTAATATTTTTAATTAGGCTTAAGTTCATGAAATTTAATTTTTATTAAATTATTTTTATGAAGAAAGGAATTTTACAACATGAAAATTAATTAAAATTGTTATTGATAATCTTTCATTCTTGACGTGGCTCGGGCTCGAACCCTGGCCGGCAGGTTACCATGACATGTTTCGATCGCAACCACTCGATCTCCTCAGATGGATTTGCCGTCTTACACTCGCAGCCATCGACGACTGCTGACGTCACTAGTCAAACATCAATCCTTAAACCAAATTGTATTTTAACATTTGGTAGATCGAAATTTGCTTTCCTGAATGATTATCCATTTTAATTGATTTTACATGTTTTTTCCTTTACTTCTGTTTTTTCGTACTTTCGTCAAGAATTTTTCTTGAAGTCCAAGTACATTTTTTTGTTTTTTTCACTTTGTCTTTCTCTTTTCTGTTGACCTTTTTCAGCACAACCTGAAGGACAAATGTATACATAGAGCTCGTGCCCTAGCTTTAACAATAATTAGTATTGTGGTTATTTTGTTGAACTATTTATGGTTTTTAATCCAAATTTTTAATATTTTTAATTAGGCTTAAGTTCATGAAATTTAATTTTTATTAAATTATTTTTATGAAGAAAGGAATTTTACAACATGAAAATTAATTAAAATTGTTATTGATAATCTTTCATTCTTGACGTGGCTCGGGCTCGAACCCTGGCCGGCAGGTTACCATGACATGTTTCGATCGCAACCACTCGATCTCCTCAGATGGATTTGCCGTCTTACACTCGCAGCCATCGACGACTGCTGACGGCACTAGTCAAACATCAATCCTTAAACCAAATTGTATTTTAACATTTGGTAGATCGAAATTTGCTTTCCTGAATGATTATCCATTTTAATTGATTTTACATGTTTTTTCCTTTACTTCTGTTTTTTCGTACTTTCGATCTACCAAATGTTAAAATACAATTTGGTTTAAGGATTGATGTTTGACTAGTGACGTCAGCAGTCGTCGATGGCTGCGAGTGTAAGACGGCAAATCCATCTGAGGAGATCGAGTGGTTGCGATCGAAACATGTCATGGTAACCTGCCGGCCAGGGTTCGAGCCCGAGCCACGTCAAGAATGAAAGATTATCAATAACAATTTTAATTAATTTTCATGTTGTAAAATTCCTTTCTTCATAAAAATAATTTAATAAAAATTAAATTTCATGAACTTAAGCCTAATTAAAAATATTAAAAATTTGGATTAAAAACCATAAATAGTTCAACAAAATAACCACAATACTAATTATTGTTAAAGCTAGGGCACGAGCTCTATGTATACATTTGTCCTTCAGGTTGTGCTGAAAAAGGTCAACAGAAAAGAGAAAGACAAAGTGAAAAAAACAAAAAAATGTACTTGGACTTCAAGAAAAATTCTTGACGAAAGTACGAAAAAACAGAAGTAAAGGAAAAAACATGTAAAATCAATTAAAATGGATAATCATTCAGGAAAGCAAATTTCGATCTACCAAATGTTAAAATACAATTTGGTTTAAGGATTGATGTTTGACTAGTGACGTCAGCAGTCGTCGATGGCTGCGAGTGTAAGACGGCAAATCCATCTGAGGAGATCGAGTGGTTGCGATCGAAACATGTCATGGTAACCTGCCGGCCAGGGTTCGAGCCCGAGCCACGTCAAGAATGAAAGATTATCAATAACAATTTTAATTAATTTTCATGTTGTAAAATTCCTTTCTTCATAAAAATAATTTAATAAAAATTAAATTTCATGAACTTAAGCCTAATTAAAAATATTAAAAATTTGGATTTATTCCCAAATGTGTTTTATTTAAAAACGATTTTTCTTAATATCTTTGTTTTTTGGCCACTAAACTTAAAAATCAGTACAGAAAACACGCAAAGTGTAAAAAACAGTACATTTGCGTACTGTTTTGGGTGTTGTGCATAAAACAGTACAATTGACAAAAATCAGTAAAAACATACATAAAATACATAAAATTAGCAACTGTATAACAAAAATTTAAAGCTATTTTTTTGGGTTTAATGAAATAAATTTTTAGTTTAAAGTGCGAGTTGATTTACATAATGGAAAAATATCTTGTGCAACTTTTAAAGTTCGTTCCGCGCATATATTACTACGCTGCACACTGGGGATTTTTGTATGGAGGTGAGGAAAAAAGTATATTTTTCAAAAAATATAATGATTTCATTACAAATTTAGTTTTATTTATATAGTAATACACAAAAGTAATCAAAATAAAGAAAGTTAGAGAAATATATATCGTTACCTACAATGTAAAAAGCCCTAACTAACAAAAAAATGTAAATGATTTTTTTAATTCATTATTTATTTTAAATCTATTTTTAATTTCATCACAAACTTAGTTTTATTTATATAGTTATATACAAAAGTAATCAAAATAAAGAAAGCTAGACAAATGTATATCGTTACCTACAATGTAAAAAGCCCTAACTAACAAAAAATTTAAATGATTTTTTTAATTTTTAATTTATTATTTATTTTAAATCTACTTTTTAATTTATTATTCTAAAAGAGCCTTAACTTCGTCGCTTATATCACTATGCTTTTTCTGGCTAAATGAAGGAGTCAAGTGTGAGATCAGGGGATCTGATGTTACCATCATTCGGTGCATAATATCTTCGTTCGTGGCAATTCGACTGCATTTTCTGGAGTGTCTAAGGCGATATTTTTTATAGTCTTTGTTACGACTTTCCTGAGCCTCTTCGGATAATAAGCCTACAGGAAAAATACACTTTTCAATTATATATTTTCCATGAATCAGAATTTTGTGGAGTGTTGGTGGCATATTGTACCACTCGTACAGTGCAACAAACTTTTTTGCCGTCTCCAGACAAAAATCACCAAATTTTTTCGGATCTAGTGCCTCGGTAATGGTTATAGCTTCGAGAATTGTTGAAAACCTCTTGATTATGTCTTCATCTAGACCCGTGATTTCGGAAATTAAAGCAGGATTAGCAAAGAATCTTCGTGACTCATTTCCTGAATTTGTCGTACCAGAGCCTTGTTTAACAGTATCAACCTGTATTCCAATTTTCTCTTTAATTTCACGCTTTATCAAACATTTTCGGGCTTCTCTTATCGGACGAGTATTTGAGTCGACTCTTCCACGTTTAAATTCAAGATTGTAAGCTACATGCAAAAGACACTCCATCAGCTTAATACGCGCATGAAGTGGTGACATACCAAATTGCAGTGCTTGTTCATTTACGGGCATAGCTTGAACTTCTTCGATTTTATTCATCTTGGATGTTGTTGCTCCACAAATAAAACAAGAAGATGCTGCTGGTGTCTCTGTTACTGATTGTGCTGTCTTGCCGTCAATCATTGTAAAATATAATTCATGTTTAACTTTAAAGTTACGATTATTTACTGTTAACTCAAATTCTTTTAGTTGAGATATCTCCTCATCGACTCTTCTCTTTTCTTCTCGTATAACTTGAGGTGTCTCTTTAACGTATGCAAACTGTAGTGTTCTACAATATTGTGTGGAAGATGGTTTATTGTTGTTCCATACTAATTTATTTATGTCATCACTCAATGATAATTTTAGTGGTACAACTGATGTCATATATAAATGAGAGTCAGCAATTTGATCATCTGAAAACCTCTGTTGGTATTCGATTTGACCAGATGCCCCATCACATCCCCATTTATAGTACATTGTTAGATTTCCGCTTTCAATATTATTTATTTCCTTTACTGATTTGGTCTCTAGGACTCTTTTAGCAGTATGATCCAACAGAGTTTGCAGAGGTACACTGCCTGAACTTTCAGTGATAGAAATTTCTAGAGGATAACTGTTAGTTTTTTCTTTCGTGAGTTGTTTGTATGGTACGAGTATGTTATATCCTTCATTTTGTAACCAATGCATTAGATACTCGTATTTTTCTTTTGTAAGTTCAAGCTTTGTAAACATCCCCAAAGTTTTTAATGTACAAATTTTGTGGTTGGTTTTTGAAATATTAGAAGAAAAATCAATTACTTCTTGAGGAAACATAGAACGTACTTCATCCCTTTTGTATCGTTTGGCGCGATCACAGCACTCCTCAAACGATTTGCGTGGCCGACCAAGTGCAGAACTGGTAGAACATTCAGCCTCAGTAAACTTAATTGTAAATGTGCCTTCAAGCCAATTTGCATTCTTTTTTTCAAATCGCGACTTCGTACGGTTAGAATCCTGCCATCTTTGTTTGAAGTTATAGTAAAAGTTTTTATATATTGTATCCAAAATTTCACATGCTCTAGTATCGTTTAAGCCAACGTGCAATTGTTGCAAAAACTGTTTTAATTTTGTTCTGTCTTTGTCAAATTCCAGAAGCTTCGAGCATTAAACCCCATGAGAAATAGAAAAACTTTCCATTGCCGTAAAACTCTTGGTCCTTAGTTTCAGTTATAATCAAATAATTTCGCGTTCGCCAGCACTTGTTGAATGACAAAAATCGATCAGTGAACACCTATAAATACTACGTAAGTTTCAACATTTTACTGAAAGGTACTTATGAATTCGCGCATCTTTTAAGGGAGTCTATATACCTGTTTCGTGTGCGTTTAAAATTTTTCGAAACGTTCTAAAACATGACCACTCATAAATGTGGGTGCAATTTGTGTAAAAAAATCATGCAGGTAGCCAACGAAAAAAACCCAAATAATTAAAAAAGTGCACTTACCTTTTTTCCTTTCAATTTTCCACGCACATTTATTACCGCTTATTACTTTGCTACCGCAATCATAAAAATCAAATAACCTTTTGTTTATTGCTTTTTTTTTTTTTAATTCTGAGAATCATAAAAAAAGTCATAAATGTTTTTGCAAAGAATTTTGTGCATATCTCGAGCAAATTTTTGAAATGCATACCTTCACTTAATTGTGAATAAAAGCGAAACGCGTTCATCGATTTTCATGATTTATGTCTCATTTTTTTCATAGGTTATGCGACTTTACGTGAAAGTAATAAAACTTGAAACTTTTTTTTACTGTTTTGGATTTTTTATGAATTAAAAATAAAAAATTTAAATTTTTTGGGCAAAAAATATTTTTTTTCTTCATACATTTATTTATAACTGCGAAACTGTTGCTTATGTAGCAAAATGTTATATAAACAGAAGAAAGTAATTGTAATTCTTGATTTTTCTAAATTTTTTTCAGCAAAATCCGACTAGTGGTTCTCGAGTTATGTTAAACAAAAAAGCCTTATCAGAATTGAGTCCCGAATCAATCAGCTGAAAAATGTTGTACTGTGTAATGCAAAAACTTGAGAGGTGGCACCTGGTGGCACTTGAAATTTATTAATAATGTTAAAACAGATATAAGACAATGTATTCGGTGTGATTTCAAACTGAGGAAAAGTAAAGAAAAAATTCCAGGTCCAAATGTTTGGAGAAAAATGGGATTTTTGTTATATGTCCATAAAAATACAAAAAAAAAAAAACTTAAGTCTCTGCAGATTTTTTTTTCAATTTTAGTATACTGAAATATACTACTTTAAATAGAAAAAAAAAGAAAAACGTTAGCTCACATAGTAAAATAATATTCGTATTTAAATTCTTAGGTTTAAATTAAGTTGGTTCGGTAAAACACACAAGTTCTGAGTTTGAGACGGATATAAAAAAAAAAACTGGCAGTCAGATCGGAGTAATTCTGTTTGATTTGATTGTACCATTTAGTCTAAAATTGCAACATATCACTGCATATTGCTTGAAGACTATGTTGACAATTTGACTTTTTTCCACGAAATCCCCAGTGTGCGCTGCTGAAAATTATCACTGTTTCATATATCCGTCAAACAACTCATCTATCACAACATCTATCATTTGCCATTAAAATTTAGTTTATTAAAAAAAAAACCGCGAAATAGAGTCGCGAATTTTTTTGCGCCCTTCTTCCGTACAAATGGTTCATGAAATTATTAGAAAATACTTAAAATTTTGTAATTAAATGTTAATTTTGTATAGTAAGGAGAAACATTTAAATTCAAAACTTTATCGTGTTTGGTGCGGAAACTTTCTTCGCGATCGCGAAAAAGTAATACATAAATTCTTACAGTCTAATTCATAAACGCTTCATTGCAGCTTTATAAGTCATTAGGTCTGTCTGCGTACACATATTATGCGTCATTTTTTGTAAAATGTTACAAAATCTTGCAAAATGTTGTCTGCGTACTCCAAATCTCTTGCAGTGAGAGAGCCAAAAAGAGAATTTTTTGACAGTAGGAAGTTAGAGAACTTGTAAAATGTTGCTAGAGAAATTTCTGCTTGTAAGATTTTGCAACTAGTTTGAACAGCTGTTTTTATTTTCTGTTTGAATAAAATAATTTTTGTGAAATAAAAGTAAAAATTTAAATTTAACAATGGCAGAGGTAAGTAGTTAGAATTGTGTTTATTTTTAACGTTTGTAATAAATTATAATAAACAAAACATATTACTTCATGCTAGAAACGTCCAAATATACAGTGCGACCGTGGCGTAAGTGGATTGGAGATGGCAGAACCGATAGAACCAGCAGAACATTGTGGGACAAACTTTGCAATTGAAGAGGCGAGAATTTGGATTTGTGTTATATGTTAGTGTAATCAAAGTATTATTAACAGTACTTTTTTTCGATGCTAGAATCCTCCAAAGAAACAATGCGTTCGTCGTGGAAACAGTGACATGAAGAAGCACATAATAGTTACTGCAATAATGGTGCTGGATTCTTCGTCGTCCGAAAGTGAAGAAGATGATTCAGAGCAAAGTTTAAGTATACTTCTAAATGGATGCATTGGCAATTATATGTTTTCCCGTCTAAAGCCTTTTCTTATGAAGCCAAAAGAAAGAAATTGTGTAAAGCTGTACATGGAAGAAATAGTGCCCAATTACAGCGAAGAGGAATTTCGAAGACATTTCCGGATATCGAGGCAACTGTTTGAAAACCTATGCGATCGGTTTTCAGACTGGGAAATGTTTAAAAAAATGCGTTGTGACAAAAGGCTACCCGAAAGTGCTCACATGTTGGTATTTTTATGGTTTGCGGGGCACTAGGCTTGCAGCTTTAGAGATGTATCAGATCGCTTTGACATAGAGTTGTGTCGTTCCGGAACGACCTAGTTCCATTGAACGATTCCCTAAAAGGAACGGTGCGGACTTTTTCAATAGTTCATTTTTTGTCGTTCCTTGTTCCGCAATTGCAATCTGTTGGATGATCACATGTATTTTTGTAGGGTTATTTTTTGTATATTGATCAATGTTCTCGACTTTTGTGTATTTTTGTCGAGACATATAAAAATTTCTAAATAAATCAATTACTAATGTGCTCCAAAGCAATATATTTTAGCAATAAACCACTCATAATTATTTGTAATTATTTTTTACAAACATTTAAAAAAATACATAATTCTTATGTAGGTAGTTGTTACGCTACAACATAAAAACAAACAATAACAAACAAGTTTTTTCGTTCCTCGTTCATTTATTGTTCAAAGTAAAAACCGGAACGATGAACGAAAGGAACGACCTAGTTCCTTTGATCTTTCGGATCGGTCGGAACGATTCCACAAAAGGAACGATTTTGCCCAACTCTACTTTGACATGAGTCTATTTGCAGTAGGTGCAGTAATAGAAAGAGTTTCAATGTTTCTAAGTTCCCTTAGTCCGGAAGTCATACGGTGGCCAAGCGAACAACAAAAGGAAATGACAAGTAAATTTTTCACCGATAAATGTTTATTTCCAAAGGCTATAGGTAGGTGTCATGAGTGATATATACATAACCAAAAATAATGAATATACTAAACAATATCTTCATTTAGGATGCATTGATGACACACACATAGTCATCGATCCTCCGTCTACTTCTAAAGATGACTATATCGACCGGAAAGGCAATACAACAATTTGTATGCAAGGAATCTGTGACGAAAACAGAAAATTTATAAACATTTTTGTCGGATACCCTGGGTCGTGTCACGACAGTTGGGTGTTGAAGAACTCACCCATCTATGAAAAGGTAATAGTGATTATAAAAGTTGGCTTAAGTAAATTTTACCAACGCAGCTCCAAATAAAAAAAAGTACATAGGGTTATAGAAAATTGAAAAATAAGAAGAAAAAATTAAATGACAAAATTCTCGGAAACGCATACATAGTTTCCGAGTTATGGGCCTCTGCAGTTTTCATATAAATTTGCGATTTCCCACTAAATTTTTTAACGTATATAGCCAATATTGGTATCATTTAAAAGCTTTTGAATAAATTTTTCTAGATACATATAAACATTTTATTTAAAATTATTAATCCATTAAGGATTAAGGTGCCGGCTATGCAGAGAAGCTTTATTTAGAGAAGCTGGGGTTTATTTGATTACATTTTTATTACCTAGTGCACTTCCGTAACATTTTAATAAAAATTTTGTAAAAACTGTATTAAGAGCTAAAGAGTTAAAAAGTTTTTAATAAATTTTGCATTTCCAGAAAGATCTGTTCACATGCTTTCAAATAATACCAATATTGGCCATATACGTTCAGAAATGTAGAGGGAAATCTCAAATTTATATGAAAACTCCAGATGTCCATAACTCGGAAACTATGCGTTTCCGAGAATTTTGCCATTTAATTTTTTCTTCTTATTTTTCAATTTTCTATAACCCTATGTACTTTTTTTTATTTGGAGCTGCGTTGGTAAACTGGACTTGTTCTTAAAAGTTTAAGCATTACATATTATTTTAAGTTTTTTATGCTTTCAGATTATTATTTACTGGGGGATTCTGCTTTTCTAGAAAAACGAAAACTAATGTTTGAATTAATTTTAAATAAAAGCTGCTCGATGGATTTTTTTATTAAAAATAACGTTGGTCGCGAGATACTTATGTTTGTTCTCTGTTGAAACTTAAAGTCGTTATAAGTTTTTGCATAATATATAAAAAGCTATTAAGATTTATTTCAAATAATGTAAACCTCTTTTTTACCATTCATTACACTTATATTTTAAAATGTCTTTCAAATAGGTATAGATAGTATTTGTTAAAGTAAACACAAAGTAGAAACCACATAGTATATCGTCTGTTGGTTACTGGTTTGCCGCACGGAACAAAAATGTTTTGTCTTACATGCACTCATAAAATTATTACAGTAACTGATTGTAGGTTATTAAATTCGTTTTCGGTACTGTTAAAATTGAATAAAAATATAGTTATTTTACGAATAAATTTATTTTTCAACATTTATGTTTGTTATTAAAAAAACAAACTACCAAAAAATAATGTTTTCCGTATTTTTTTTTGTTAATTTGTTTGATTTTTATCGGTTAAAATATATTTTTTAAAAGTAAAAACTATTCAATTTTAACGAATATGATGTTCAATAAATAAAAAACTTAGAAATTACTGAAAAAATCATTTGTTTTAAATGAAATGTAAATGATCCGTTTTTTAAATGAATTTTAATTTGTTTCAAATGAATTTTCGTTTGAATTTAACTACATAATATTTTGAGTGTGCTTTGAATATTTTAACTTTTGCATCGAAAATTTGATTCATAGCACAAAAAGTTACAAATGAAGCAAAACAATGAGAACTGTAAAATTAAGGATATCAGGCAATGCTAGAGCTAGATATCTCTAAATATATTCGAGACATCAAAAAAGGTATTAAATGTTAAAAAAAGGGTGTCATTATTATTGTAAAGAGTTGATTTAAAACAAAATTTTTGTAAAAATATGCCTGCCAGAAACTTAAAAACTTATTTTAGCAATTACCAAAAAAGCGATAATAACAAATTAAATTGAAGTTAAAAAAACAATTTGTAGATTAAGGATGATGCGGCCGATCTTCATGGGTTCTCTCAACCAACAGTGTGTAGAATTTCAGCCAGAGTGGCTCGTGCCTTAGCTCGCTGGGGCAATAGAAATATTAAAATGCCTTTATCTCTGATAGAGAATGTAATCCTAATAAGTGAATTTTAGACATTTAAAAATTTCCCAGATGTTATTGATACGCCCATACGTATCAAAAAAAACCGGCGGGAATTTCGCCCAATATTACATAAACAGAAAGGGTTATTATACCCTGAATGTTCAGGTAAATGAAAACATTTGAACTTTAAATATTTTGGCAGTTATATGTGGCTAAAAATGTTTTGTTAAAACCTAGGAAGTTTTATTTTCAAAACATCTGGTTAAAATTGGTTAAATTATTCATTAAACATAAAGCTGTATAATCTCTTATGGAACGAACAGTTTAAGCAGTAAAAATTTGATATTGAAATATGATTTACAAATTTCGCTTCTATTTCAATAGCATGTATTTTATTAACAAAAAAAAAAAAACATAAAATTAATTAAAATATTACGTTTTAAAAAACAGAAATTCATTTTAAATTGAAAACAAAACCGAAATTCACTTAAAATTCGTTCGTTGTATGATATTTTTATTTACTCGTATCGTTTCATCCCTAGTTGTATGCATCACTATTACAAAAATTACAATTAAAATAACATGTTGTTGCCAACCAGGGATGTTAGATGTGACGATTTTACGTCATTTTGACGATTTTTTTCGATGAATTTACCAAAATGACGATTGACGATTTTTAAGTAGAGGAGTCACTTAGGTTTAGACGATTTA
Organism: Pollenia angustigena; assembly: GCA_930367215.1. Taxonomy (NCBI): domain Eukaryota; kingdom Metazoa; phylum Arthropoda; class Insecta; order Diptera; family Polleniidae; genus Pollenia; species Pollenia angustigena. The sequence continues at coordinate 92,321,779 of OV884056.1, read as the reverse complement.
ATCCCGTCAATAAATTTATTTTAAACTTTATTCTGGCATCAATTTTATAACACTTCAATCTGACAAGTAAATTTTTTTCTTAAGGCCATGTCAGATAAAACTTTTGCTTCGCTTTGCGTCAGAGATTCGCTTTGACATTTAAGATGAAATATACATACTTATACGTAACATGCCACATAAAGAACTTTTAACGCAAAGCGAAGCGAAAAGTTAGGCAACTCTCATCTTTTTGCGTGCTTTGACAATCTACTAGTAGACATTTTTTTTGTTTATTTTTTTTTAACACACAATGCGTGAGTGTTGTCAAAGTGTTTATTGTGACATACACCTTTTGCGTTACACTTTTCAGTCAAAGTTAGAAACGTCACGCAAAGCGATGAAGTTTTATCTGACATGGCCTTTAGTTTGTATATGTGTGTAGAGGCGAATATATATTTATACTAGCGGACCCGACGAACTTCGCCTTGTCCCAATTTTAATCCTTCAGACAAACGTTAGAGTAATAATCAAGGCGAATTCAACAACAGGTGGTGTCGGAACTACAACAATCCAAAAACAACAGAAACAACATAGGAGCCCAATTCACAATCTTGTGCAAATGGTCTTGCATCGTAGCATTTGCAAAATGGAATAGTAAATACTATAGCATACTTTTGGGATTATGGTTAAAACCATAACTATATATCGTAGCATTTGCAAAATGGTATAGTATATTTTTACTCTACACCAACAAAATATACAGCAATGCACTTGCTACTCTTTTGCAAATATGCAACGCCTAAAACCAATAGTTTATATTTACTCGAGTTGATTGCAAAACGACAGCTAACACACAGTGAAACAACACTCATAAAATTATTACTGATTGTCGGTTAATAAATTCGTTTTCCGTACTGTTAAAATTTAATTAAAATATAGTTATTTTACAAATAATTTTATTTTTTAACATTTATGTTTGTTATTCAAAAAAACAAACTACCAAAAAATAATGTTTTTTCGTTTTAATTTTTTTATGTAGTTTTATTATTGTCGGTTAAAATATATTTTTTAAAAGTAAAAACTATTCAGTTTTAACGAATATGCTGTTCAATAAATAAACATTTTTAAAATTAATGTAAAAATCATTTGTTTTAAATGAAATGTAAATGATCCGTTTTCTAACTGAATTTAAATTTGTTTAAAATAAATTTTCGTTTGAATTTAACTACATAATATTTTGAGCGAAGCCGATCTGAAAAATGGTATAGTATTAACTATAATCCCAAAAGTATACTACAGTATTCAATATACCATTTTGCAAATGCTACGATGCAAGACCATTTGCACAAGATTGTGAATTGGGCTAGGGTGTTTTGCATTGTATTGTTAGTGTCATTAGCAAAACACTAACAAATCAAAACAAATAAGCCCGAACTGTCAAAATCAGATGCCGTTTCGACACCACCTGTAGTTAATTCACCTTGAGTAATAATACAACACAAATATTTAAATTTTCAATGTGATTTATTTGAATGGAATCAGTAGAGAGCGATTTGATTAACAATGTTTTTCGATTTGTTTTCCTGCGCAAAAACAAATAACGAAGACGATTTCCCAACACGCGAACATTGTACGTTGCATGATCGTGCTGACCGTGCAGAAAACCGGGAAATTCGAGATTAATCCCACAGACTTCTAGTGATTCGCTTTGCGATTTATTGATTGTCATTGCAAATGCCAATCGAACGGGGAACTGAATCCGCTTGAATTGGAATGGAAGGTCAGTTGGAATAATGGAAATTCGTGGGATAAGGACTTCCTCTCCTTTGAACTTGCCCTTGATGATTGTCGCCTGAATCGCATTGTTCATTAGCTTTTTGACGGATCACCGCGTACCGTTGCACATTTTTGGAGGATTGAGAGTCCGCAACATGGTTACGATCGATACCACCTTCAGATGTAAATTATGCGGCGGAGTTCCTGGTACATCAAGCGAGTTCAAAAATTCCGACGGGTAGCTGGTCGGTTCATTTTCGTCGGTCACGCAGTCAACAGATTTGTACGTATGCAGTTGTCCTGCGATTTGACTTTGAATAATTAAGTTCAAGCTCTCGACGTCCTTATTCTTCGCTACTAGTATTGCCCGTTCACGGATCCAATCGAGATTTTTGTAATTTTGCACAATGCCAGGGAACACTTTGCTGATGAGTTCCTCCTTGGACGATGTGAATTATCAAAAATTTTCTGGGAACGATATCAATCCATTCGAAACATCAACAGGAATTTGGCCGTTGCCATGCACCAGCAGTTGTCCCGAGAATTTAGCAGCCGATGGGTCGTTCTGCAACGCGACTCTCACGTTTGTGGTCAATTGCAACTCCTGGACATGCCTCCACAAAGACGACGATTACAGGCACGCTTTAAGTTCATCCGCAGCAGAAGATTTGGGGATGACAGGAAGTGTTTGACGAAAATCTCAGGAGAGCAATATCAAAGCCCTACCAAATCGTCTTAAGTATTAAAAATTCTATATTTTTTGGTTTTGTATAATTTTATACTTAATTATTTTTAATGTTTTAATAGAGTAATTAATCCGTTGATAAAAAAAACGAGTTTTTATATGACGATTTTTTGACGGTTTTTTTCAGAACTAATGACGATTATGACGATATTTTTTTCAAATTTTGACGATAATTCGAAAAAAACATCTAACATCACTCTTGCCAACATAATAATATAAAAGGAATATAAACGTTTAATTGTTAATCCACTCCTATTAAGCGTTTATAAATTACACTTTTTATTAATGATTTATAAAACAAAAAGTGTTTCATAACTATTGTATTCATTAAAGCTGAAACAAGAAATTTTTATGAATTATAACGTGAATATTTTTTCACGGTCTATACGGCTATGCGATGAAGAATTTGATATTCGCAGAAATTGCAAAAAGTACTTAGTCCCCTTTTAGACAGGCAAAGTTTACTTTGCAAAGTCTTGAGTTTATGGAAGGGAGGGGAAAAGAGAATAGCGGGGGAGTACGAACTTTGCTGTACTCGCAAATTCCTTTTGTTTTTCGTTCGTAGTTTATTTCTGAGCAGGGATGTTAAAGTTGGTAGTACAATTGTACTTTTTTTACTACTGTTAGCAGTGCAAAAGTAATAAAGTACTCCAGTGCAAATTTAGTACAATTTAAAAATTGCAAACGCTTTTCGCCTTTATGTAAATACTATATCGAATTTAATTTAAACAAATTATTGCTACAGTCTTATGAATCTTGTTGCTAAAGTTTAAAATAAAAAAAAATTAAATATGTATAGAAATATGTTACAAAACAAATTTAATACACCAACCGAACTTTCATCTTCTTTAAAAATAATAATTTTATATTCCTTACTATACCTGATTGTTGTAATTTTTTAGTTAAATATTTTATATATGGGCATTTCCTGGGGTCACTAACGTACGTTCGTGCGCTTTTGATGTACAAATAATATAGAAAACAAAACTTTTCCTATAATTTTTTTTTGGCGATTCGATAGCATTTGGGTAGCTGTAAGTTAAGTGCAAAAGATGGATGGATTAATCGAGTTTAAATTTTTTATAATAATACATAGTTATAAACATGTGGTCACGAACGTACGCAAAATAGAAGTCAACTTTGGCTGACAGTAGTGAAATGTAAAGATCTGCGTAATGGATCGTAATATTCAAAAGTGATTAATTTAGTTTAAGAGTGTATTAATGTAGGTCTCCATACAGTATTTACAAAATAAAATATCTCTCTTGGTTTTTTTTTAATTGGCTTATGTACCAGTCGCGAACGTACGGATCGCGGACGTGCGATTTTTCCATATGTTTTTTTTTATTATTATCATCATGCATTTTACCATAAATGTCTTCAAATTTCCTTAACAAAAAAACTTAATACTCCTTTTACAATTAATTGTAATGGAGAGATTATGAAGAAAGAGTGTAAATATAACATATTTTTTGCATGTAAAATAAGTATTTAAAAATGTCTTTAGAAGTAGCTTAAATACTTAGAAAATATAAAATGTTCCAGTTTTCAGCTTAATTTCCTCAAGTAAAACAGCTGAGATATGCTGTGAAAACATTCTTTTATAAAAACATAGACTTTCTTTATAATAATAAACAATGAAAGGCGATGATAATCAACATTTTATTTGTTCATCCTGGTAGACCATTCTGAGGAAATGCCCATATAAGTTTTTTCTCTTAAGTTTTCTTTTAAATATGAAAACATTTGTATTTTTATCGATGGTGGAACATATAATACACTTTAACCAGTAAGCAAATCATACGTGTTCAAATTATGAAAAATTCCTTGCACCATAGATATCTATACACAGCTACTTTTTAAAATGAATAGCTTCTTGCATTAATTATTTAGTAGCTTTCTTCTAACTACTATAATTATTTCTATAACTACTTATTTTTCAGATGTATGTAGGAAAAAAATAATGACTTACATAAAAATGCATTCATTTTGGGACATCCCTTGTAAAATTCATTGGTTCTTTCAGAAGAATTGGAAGTAGTATTTTAACATTTTCCTGATTACTTACCACATTATTTTGCAGGCGAAGTTTTTACTGGGTAGGTAAAACATTTTTTTAGCCTGTTCCACTTTCAAATCTAAAAAAACAAGCTTAATATTCTTCGTCTAAATTCCTTATTATTTACTTAATTTTTCTTTTTGTTAATTGCCAAAGGTATATTTCAAATATAAATGTACAGCACAAGTGCATTTCAATTTAAATTTTTTGTTATGCAAAATATAATAAAACTTGTAAAAAATATTTTTTTTGGCATTAAGTACAATTAGGGTAGAAAATGTAAATTTTTTTTCTGTATTAAGTACATTTAAAAAAATGCCATTTATCAACCCTGTATCTGAAGTTGGCTGCAACAACGAATAAACAAAAATTTGTCAAATTAAACTTTGTGTGTCTAAACACCAAACAAAGTTTAAAAGAGAATTACAGAAGACTTTGCAAAGTAAACTTTGCCTGTCTAAAAGGGGACTTACTCTAATACACATGGGCGATTCTATTCTAGACAACTTTTAACATCAATTTTCAAATCACACTATTTGACACTTTTTTGATGCCCATTTATAGTAAAATATCTATATTTTATAAGATATAAGATAATAAAATTTTTTTATACGTAAGCTTAAATATTAATTAGTTGTGCACTTCGAATCATTAAGATTCATAGATTTGGCGCGAACAGAAAATTCATTGAATGTTGCACCCGTCATGGCTTAAAGAGCAAATTTCTTATTATTGGATTATATTTCTCTACGATGTTTGATTTGATAATCATCGTCTGATATCTCATCTTTCACAATAAAAACGATAATACAACAAAAGTTTAAAAATTAACAGAGTTTTGTGTTTTTGTGGTATGATCTTATGAAAGTGGGCCAATTTTGTTGCACCCGTCATGCACTTTAAAGCTCTCTCGTAGCTATTTGATCGTTTCCTATAAATTCTTGTTAATAGATAACAATAGTATATAAAAAATGTTACCCCTTCTAGAAATAACTTAATTGCAAATGTGTTTCTTTCTATTAGTAAAAGACGTTTAAAGCGTCCAAATGTTGCACCTGTCAGAATAGAATCGTCCACATATTGTTTTTAATAAACAAATTTTTTACTTTTTGGTATCATACAAAATTCCCCCCCCCCCCCCCCCCCCCCTAAGGCTCTAGCTGGATCCGCGCCTGTTTCTTTTAACACATTGCCAGTTGCAATTTGACACATTGCTTACGCTGGGTCTCCACGTAGCAATTTTTATTGCTTAGTACAAGCAATAACGTCGGCAGAACAATGACACAACAATGGAGCAATGATTGCTGATTATATTGCTGGAGAACACTTGTTATTGCTTTGCCATAAATTGCCATAATTGCTCAAGCAATAAGAAGAGCAATCATTGCGCAATGGATTGCCACTCATGGCAATATGCGGTCTATACGTCGCAAATTTTATGGAGCAATCAAATTTGACGTTTGTCGCAATAAATATTGCTACGTGGAGACCCGGGGTTAGAAAATTTCATAGTACAATCTGGGCTGCCATATTTTCTCGCTAAACGTGGCGGTTTTAATACTTGTTTGGTGTTCTCATATTCTAAATCCTTAGGTAACTTTATTTAAAGAGAAATAATTACTTAAAAACTTTAACTGCCTGTTTTTAGAACTTATAATGTCATAAATCAATTTACATGATATAAAAGCACGTTGCTTGTCAATACACAATTTTTTTTTTTAAATATAAAAGCTTGTCGCGAGATTTACGTACTCGTATTTACTTCGTTTGAGAATTTTAATAGTTAATATCAATCCCATCAACGGACAATTTCAGCAAGTTCAGCTATAATTAACCATCCGCTATAAATGTCAAAAACATATTGTTAACTGGAAGTTAAATTGGCCGCAAGTTATTTAATTTAATTGTTTTTCTACACAAGTAAATCTCGCAACAAGCTTTAAATCATATAAATTATGTAACGACGTTATAAGTTGATAGTAAAAGTTTTTAAGTAAAATTATATTTATTTCTTTTTAGAGCATTTAAATAAAATATGCTTTTTTAAATATTTTTTACTTTTAATTTATTCCAAAACTCGCATTCGTAGTCTCAGTAAGTCATTTCAGTTTATACCCATATTGAAGATTTGATTCACTCAGCAAATCCACCCATTGATACTCATATTGTAGGAATGAATTTAAAATAATAAGTCCACCATCTTGTGTGTTTTACCATATTGGATGTATAGTAACTTTACACAGTTAACCATACATTGTCATCCAAACTGAACATATGTTACAAAATGTCAGCTAAATCGGTTCAAGGTATCGGCTTTAAATTTGAGTTGCAAGATTTTACCCACAAACATACATTGCAAGTTAAATAAAAGCTTTTCAAATTCATAAGTAGTTTCTTATAAACTAATTACTTTTCATATTTTAACAGTCTTATGCCCGTAATTTCTACAAAAAGAAATCTAGCAGTGCATAGAAATCAATGGTGTAAAAGCTGTCATATTTTAAATGAAAACTGAAGGATAAAACATCTACGCTAAATTAATGTTGAAATAGGTAAAGATAACTGTTAGGTACGAACACGACCAGCTTTCTTTTTTAGATATTACGGGCATCATTCATAAACGAATGCTTAAGTAATATCTACATTAAAAATGGGTTTTCCATAATAATTTTGTGCTATAAAACTTGACTAAGCTTTAATAAATAAAGCTGTCGAATATTGAATTTGGTTATTTATTTAAAGGTCTAATTCAAAAAAATAAATGAAATAAATATAAAGAAAATTTTCTGCTCAAATAAAAAATTTGCATTTGGCGGGGTTTATATTAAGAACAACTGGCAACGCTCATGTACATTGTAGAAAAATTGTGAATAGCAGCCAGGGTTGTCGGGTTTAGTTTGATCTTTTTGGCCAAGTTGATTGTCCAAAATCGCCAAAGCCTTTTTTTGCGTTTTTGACAATATAAAATTGCTAAAATTTGCCAAAAATGGGAAGAAGTCGCCTTGATATATATTTTGTTTAATAAAAGTAAAATGATTGGTGATCACAAAAAAGTACAATAGTTTACAATAGTATATTTAAAGCAGCAAAATGTTTTTTTGTGGTTAGTATTAAATAAATGTTGGATATATATCTAAAATGCTATACAATTCACCGATAAGGCAATTCATCCTGTTTTTTTTTTTTTTTTTGAAAACAATGTATACGATTCAGTTTATTCAACAAATCATGTGAAGATATTAAAGTGCTATTTATATTCATATAATTTATAACTCGTTATAACGTTTCAAGAAGTTTATATTGCACTCTATTTTGAAAGCGAGTTTCAGTAAAGCTAATTATTAAAAATAACTCTTTCAACACAGACATTAACAGTTGGAATAACATGCACATGAAGAGTTCTTTAAAATGATACATACCGGACGAATCCTTAAAGCTATAAACTTTTTTCAAAAACTAATTTAAATTAGATGGAATACCACCATTCCAATAGTTTTTCCAAATAACAAATGGTTAATTTGTGTACGAGTCTCAAAACAAATTTATGGCATTTACTTTGCTCACACTTGGGTTCTTTAACTCCGCTTAACGTTTTATTTTTTTTCTTTTAAAATAATTAATAAATTTGCACAATTTTATCATTAATATGTTAAAAATAATCTTCTGATAACTTTATAAAGTATTTTTATCCATAAATAAAAGAACTTTTTTTCCTTTGAGCTCGAGGTGCTGGTTTTAATTATTAATTATTTTAATTCAACAATATTTTATTTTGCCAATATTTCGTTTTTCATTGAAAAACAACCAGTCCACAATTTGACGATGTTGACATCTATATTCTTCTTCTATCTTCTCCTTCTATATATATAAAAATGAAAAATGTTTGTATGTTTGTTTGTTTGTCGCTTTATAGACTCTGAAACTACTGAACCGATTTTCCTAAAATTTGTACAGTAACATCACGTGAGCCCTAAAAATAAAATAGGCTACTTATTTTTTCGATAGGGGCAGGGGAATTGGTACCCCCCATAGGATGCCAATATTAATTATCGCATATCTTAAGAGCCGCTGGACGCATGTTGCTGAACTTTTTGTAGTAGAATCTTCTGAGCCTCGAAATTGAAATAAAATAGCAGCGGGGGTATTGGAATCCCCCAAAGGACGCCAATGTTTAACATCGCATATCTTAAGAACTGTAATAGTGAGAATGTTCAAACTTTCTAGCAGTCACTCTTATGGTATACTACACTTTTGAAAATAAAAATAAAGCAGGTAGGCGCAGGGGGGAAATACCTTCCAGAGGATGCATACATTAAATATCGCTCAACTGAAGAACTTTTTAAGGGAGAGTCTTAAAACGTGGTTAAAGCTACTATTATAGTAAACTATAAATTTCAATATAAAAATGGGCGGGAGAGACAGGGGAGGAGCAGTGCCCCTCATAGATAGAAATATTAATAAGAGCCACTGAACGCATTTTGTTGAACTTTTGGTAGTACGATCTTCTGAGCCCCGAAATTGAAATAAAGTAGCAGCGGGGCAAGTGGTTTTCCCCATAGGACGTCAATGTTTAACTACACTACTACACTTTTGAAAATAAAAATAAAGCAGGTAGGCGCAGGGGGAAATACCTCCCAGAGGATGCATACATTAAATATCGCTCAACTGAAGAACTTTTAAAGGGAGAGTCTTCAAACGTCGTTAAAGCTGCTATTAGGGTAAACTATAAATTTCAATATAAAAATGGGCGGGGTAGCCAGGGGAGGAGCAGTACCCCTCATATATAGAAATATTAATAAGAGCCACTGCACGCATTTTGTTGAACTTTTGGTAGTAGGATCTCCTGAGCCCCAAAGTTGAAATAAAATAGAAGCGGGGGAAGTGGTACCCACCATAGAACACCAATGTTTAATATCGCATATCTTAAGAACTGTTGTAGTGAGAATGTTCAAACTTTGTGGAAGTCACTCTTATGGTATACTACACTTTTGAAAATAAAAATATAGCTGGTAGGCGCATGGGGGAAACACCTCCCATAGTATGCATATATTAAATATCGCTCAACTGAAGAACTATTAAAGAGAAAGTCTTCAAACGTGGTAAGAGCTACTATTAGGGTAAACTATAAATTTCAATATAAAAATAGGCGGGATAGACAGGGGAGGAGCAGTATCCCTCACAGATAGAAATATTAATAAGAGCAACTTCACGCATTTTGTTGGACCTTTGGTAGTATGATCTTCTGAGCCCCAAAATTTAAAGAAAATAGCAGCGGGGGAAGTGGTACCCACCATAGGACGCCAATGTTTAATATCGCATATCTTAAGAACTGTTGTAGTGAGAATGTTCAAACTTTGTGGAAGTCACTCTAATGGTGTACTACACTCTTAAAAATAAAAATAAAGCGGGAAGACGCAGGGGGAAACACCTCCCGTAGGATGCATATATTAAATATTGCTCAACTGAAGAAATATTAAAGGGACAGCCTTCAAACGTGGTTAAAGCTACTTTTATGGTAAACTATAAATTTCAATATAAAAATGGGCGGGGTAGACAGAGTAGGAGCAGAACCCCTCATATATAGAAATATTAATAAGAGCCGCTGCACGCATTTTGTTCAACTTTTAGTAGTAAGATCTTCTGAGCGCAAAAATTCAAATAATATAGCAGCGGGGGAAGTGGTACCCCGAATAGAACAACGATGTTTAATATCTCTTATCTTAAGAACTGTTATAGTAAGAATGTTCAAACTTTGTAGAAGTCACTCTTATGGTATACTACACTTTTGAAAATAAAAATAAATATCTCTCTACTGAAGAACTATTAAAGGGAGAGTCTTCAAAGTTGGCTAAAGCATTGTAGCGAAGCGCGTCGGGTTAAGCTAGTAACATTATAAAAATTATTTTTTTGTACGTCAATAATTTTTTCAATATTATACCTAGCCCAGTAGTGCGATTCACTATGTTTTTTAAACCACAATTGTTCCGTTTAAAAATGTTAACCAAAAAATTAACCATTTTGCTATTCACTAACACTTTTAACGACATCTGCTGGTGTTTAAAGCCAGCTGTTTAAGGCCGAGGCCACGCAATGAGCGGCTAAGCGTCAAGCGGCTGAGCGATGAGCGTCAAAGCGTCAAGTTTGAGCGGCAAGTGGCTTATTACTGAGCGTCACTTCTGAGTGGTTAGTTGTTAAAATGCCATTGTAAAGAGTGGCTTGTTCAATGTTATTACGCGAAAATCGTATTCATAAAAATGTTTTGCGTTTTTTAAGAAAAAAAAATTGCAGACTGTTCGTCGATTTCGACGTCGATTTCATAAAAAAAATTATGAACAAGTAAGAAAGTATAGTCGGTCAAGCCCGACCATATGGCACCCTACAACGTAGTATTAATATACACATCATGCTAATGTGTCCATATTTATCAAGCAAGGGGAATTAAGCCATTTATATATAAATCTACCCAATACAATACTGCCGTATGTCTGTGAAATTGACCAAATTGACAAAACCAAAAAATAATTTCTCGGTAATATTTTTATTTTTAAAATTTGATAATCTGTCTTGCCATAATTCGGCCGGCTTTGTACGGATGAAATCATAAGCTCCATATTTACTTTTGCCATGTTTATTTTTTGACGCTCAGAAAACAACTAAAAATTAGAACAAGTTTTATTCCTGAGCGACGCCGCTTAGCCGCTCAAAAATTTCGCTCACATGCCGCTCATTTCGTGGCCACTTTAATAGTATTTCATATGTTTTAATTTTTTGACGCTCATCGCTCAGCCGCTTGACGCTTAGCCGCTCATTGCGTGGCCTCGGCCTAAGTCAGCTGTTATTTTTAACAAAACAGATCGGGCTTATTAACACCAAAATTTTTGGTGTGGTTAAATCCGCTTAGAAAAGTGTTTATTTATAGTCCATAAATAACATGGATTTGAGGTATTTAGCCTACTATTTATCCACTTCTTGCCACACACCAATTTTCCGTGGAGCTTCTAATTAATTTATCCTAAAGCCAACCATATGACTCAAATAAAATTAAAAAAAATTAATTTTATTAAAATTAAATAAAATAATTGAGGGATTCACAAGGTGTCGTAAAGTCATAAGTCTTAAAATTATAACATGAAAAATACGACTCTTGTGAACAACCCCTCATAATTTAGTGTGCTATTTTGAATTTAAATCAGCTGATTTAAAACAAATATAAAAAAAAATAAATATTTACGTAAAATCAATATATTTTTTAATTCTAATCCATGAATAAATAAATTAAATTAGATCTTACCTGACTATTTTCCATTTTTTAGACGCAAATCACAAATTAATTTTATTTTGTTTGTTTACCAAACATCACAGTCCTAAGCCGATATAATCTGACGCCGCAAGTGTTTTGTTGCAAAAATTACTAGCCGCAGGTCAAATTTGGATATTAGCCGGATAAAACTATACCATCAACGGCGACGGCTACAAAAACTAAAGCGGTTCGGCTCAGCCGCTCAGCGCAGGTCTCTTCTGATTAATTACGACATCACAATAAACATAGCAAGCAAAGTTCTATTAATTTAAGACACCTTTTGTTTACTAAGCAACAACCATATTTTTAAACCATTGTAAAATGTTAGAACATTATGACAATATAACATGATAGCACACCTTGTGAATACCCCAAATGAAAAAAAATAATTAATAAAATACATAATACATAATAAAAATAAGTAATAAGTAACATAATAAAAATAAGTAATGCTTTACGCACTTTGCATATCATTTAAAATCAATAAATTAAAAGGTTTTTGTTTTGTTTTTGTATTCTTCTTTGTCTGAGTTCATACGGCTCATGTCTTATGCTGGGTACACAATATGCAACTCATTTACGCAATCTAGTGAATTAAATTCATTTTCATTCATTCCAGATTGCATCAACATCCAAACGCTTTGATATTTTGAGGTTGCATTGAAACAGATTGCATGTAGATTGCACTGTGTGTACCCAGCATTATTGACAAGATTATTCCCTTTTCTTCTTTGAACATGAGTTGTCGTTCAAATGATTCATGTCATGTTGACGACGTGCGTATGCATGTGAGCTTTTTGATATTGCAAACAAAAACAAAAGTAAACAACGAATAAGAAAGCAAAACGTAAAGACAGTACATGCATCTGTGTCCTCGTTTCTTTTCCCCTCGTCCCTCTCGCCTACAAAGTAGCAAGCATGTCAATAATGCTGGGTACACACAGTTTAATCTACATGCAATCTCTTTCAATGCAACCTCAAAATATCAAAGCATTTTGATGTTGATGCAATCTGGAATGAATGATAATGAATTTAATTCACTAGATTGCGTAAATGTGTTGCATAGTGTGTACCCAGCATAAGACATGAGCCGTATGAACACAGACTTTGTTATTTTATCCTATTTTGATGTTTCTCTTGGCAGAGTTGCCACGATTTATCAATTTGAATAGAGAGAAATATAAAACTTTTTACCGTGGTTATAAATAAGTTAGTGAATCACATAGTGGTTAGTGCAAACATCAAAATGTGTGGTTAAAGTAAACACTTTTTAAAACGTTAAAAGTTAGTGAATTGCACTACAGAAAATGTTTTTTAATAAAAAACGAAATATTGGCAAAATAAAATATTGTTAAATTAAAATAATTAATAATAAAAACGTGGACCTCGAGCTCAAAGGAAAAAAAGTTCTTTTATTTATACATTTTAAAGGTCAAATTAAACAAAATATAAGTATTTTTATCCATTTTAAATACTTAATGGAAATATAAATTTGTTTGTTGAATTTTTTTTTCTTAATAATCTGTCATCTTAATAATTGCATATGAAATAAAATTTTGCTTAAACGCCTTTAAAAACCCAAGTGTGAACATAGCATTAACAAATATACAACAAAATCGCCATATATTTTAAAATCCTCCAACAAAAAAAAAAATCAATCAGCAGCCTTGTGCGACCAATGAGGGCAGAAACAATATATTTATCCGTTTTAGAGCTTTTTATTAATTTTAGCATCGATTCGTTAGTGCATATTTTACCGTTTGGAGCATATTTTTGCATAATTTAGTTAAATGAGCCTTTTTGCAGCATTTTTTTTAGGTTTTAGGGAATCTTTTACCTTTTTAAGGTAATTTTGATACATATTCGATTTTTAAGATGCATCTTGCAAGCTTTCTGCTTTAAATATCTATCTGTATACCTAACGTGTTGCTTTAATTTCGCCATCCACATTTAATTTTAACTCTTAAATGAAGGCAAAGCAGGTTTTCATTAAAGATAATGTTATTTTAAACTTTCATATTTAACATAAAAGCAAAAATTAAGAAAAAGACAATTATAAACTTACGTTTTTGGTGATGTGTGCAATACATAGAAATCTGAACCAATCTTTTAGTACACCGATCGACTTAGAATCCATTTTAAAAGTGATTTAATGATGCCCATCCGTCCGTTTGGCTGGTTGTCTGTTCATGTTAACCTTGTGCGTAAGTTGCAATTTTGTACATAATATGATAAAATTTGGGAAATACGTTTTAATTGTACCAAGGACGAAGTCTATGTAAATAGTGAGAATCGGTCTTTAATTTAATATATTCTCCATAAAAACTTCTTTAAAATTAGACTCTTTGTGTACGTAAGTCATCTTATTTGGAAACTAAGGCTCTTACCGTTCTCCAGATATTCATCAAAATAAAATAAAAAAAAACAGCAACAACAAGGGATTTTTGGGTAAAATTAAAGGCAGTCGTAGTTTTTTGCTCGTATCGCAGCCATTTGTGGACCGATCAGGCTGAATTTCAATAGCAAACAATTCCGAACCATATGTGTCATAAATGTATAAATACCAAGTACCCATCATATCTGAGATTTTCGAAAATCCCATTTCAACGAACATACGGGCATCAATTAATCAACTTCGCTGCTCATAAGGACCTATAATATACATATATTCACCTAAAATACAAAACAGCACAGCACAAGTTTACAGGAGAAGCAAAAAACTTTACAAAATCAATAACAACAAGGTGTACTTGGCGTTTAAATTTCTTTAATTAAAACGCAATTTTTGATCGCAGAGATCAAAACCCTTTCGTGAACATGTACCCAGTAAAAACTTTACTTACAATCCTAATTTTAATGACTTCCTGAATTCATTATTTTGTAGCTTTATTCGCCACTTTTTGGATTATTAGTTATATAATAAATAATAACTTTTGTAACGTGGTTTTATTCATCGGCTGAGGTAACTCAGACGAGTCCAGGGTTTACTTACGGATCCACGAACCTTAAGTGAGAAGACGATATGTTTACCCTTACTGGGGTTGAATTAATCTTTTCTTTATTAAGTTTTCTTAACTATTTAACAATTCATGAAATACGACAAACTACCATAACTTTAGCATGGATTCTTCGGCTTGCGGGAATTCGTGTTGATCGACGTGTCCAGCGATCGGTTCGTTCTTGGCTCTTCCCTCGGCTGCTGCTTCGAATCGATGCGTTCGTCGCACTAATGTTATATATAATACATACAGAGGGGTCTTACAGCTAGTAGCTACTACTACATAAACCTTAGAAGACTACTTAATTTACGAATTCCTACGGTAACAATAATACTAGTGGGAACAGCCGACACGAAGCCACTTGTCAGAACAGGCGACACGAGTCCACTTGGGAGAACAGGCGACATGAAGCCACTTGTGAGAACAGGTGACACGAAGCCACTTGTGAGAACAGGTGACACGAAGCCACTTGGGAGAACAGGCGACACGAGGCCCCTTGGGAGAACAGGCGACACGAAGCCACTTGTGAGAACAGGCGACACGAAGCCACTTGTGAGAATTTATTGGCAAAAAGTGACTAATTCTACGATTGTAACCTTAGTCTGCTCGTTATTTATAATTAATATCTTGTGAGAATCGCCCCGACTGTAACAAAACCTTTTCTACTTAACCCAGTACACAACTGAACCAAATGAGACTTATTATGGTAAGTTGTGTAGTCAACGGTATTGGATTGACAAATGCATGCAGTAGGGTATTCAAAGTGGCTAACATACACCTTAATAAAAGATAAAATAATAATAGAAGTTATGAGTATATGAAATGTAATTAAATATATAAAAAAATATGAAATATTGATATTATGTAAATATAGAGGATCAATGTAAAATATTAGTATAATGTACGCGGAGATAGAAATAACTGGTTGCTGCGTCTTATTTCTATTTCCACGTTACACTTTATTATTATATCTTAAATAAGTCATAATTCTGTGGTTTTCATGG
Source organism: Pollenia angustigena (assembly GCA_930367215.1). NCBI lineage: Eukaryota > Metazoa > Arthropoda > Insecta > Diptera > Polleniidae > Pollenia > Pollenia angustigena. Next base: position 92,305,917 of record OV884056.1, on the reverse strand, counting down.
GCAACTACGTATGTCTTAAAATAAAATTTTTCAGGAGAGCCATAAAAACCATTCTAGATCAAACTATGGGTTAGATATTGCACCTTTTGAACTTTGTAATTGAGTTAAAACATCGGAATGGGTCTATCTGTTTTTAAATTTTTTTTAAAAAATATAAAGAGCGCTTAAAATTAAGCAATATAGCATCAACATTTCAAAATCGAAAAAATAGACATACGCGGTTGCCCATGAAAACCACAGAATTATGCATTAAAAAGAATATTTTAATATAATGATTTAACAAATTTTTTATTATACGAGTTTAAATAGTTATTTAAATCATTTTACAATATATTTCGTTAATAATTTTTAGATATTCGGTAATACTTTAATACTTTAAGAATAATTTCGATGTGGGTGTTAGAGCAATAAATTATTTTGTGCAGCCAAAACACTTTTTAATTAATGATTTCTTACATTTCGAAGAACTTATTGATGTGTCTGTCCCCTTTTCAGAAAAACGACATAAAATTTCTTATGCATATAAGAGAAATTTTAATTAGTGTGTTTTAACTTTTTGAAAGTTAAGTTGTAACTACTTATTTTTCGACTCTTTTTGTAACTATATATCTTTAACACGTTTAAGTACCAAAGAAAGATATTCACCCCTATTATGTAAGGCGTTGTCGACGTCGACATTAATTTTTAATTGTTGTCACATCAAGGCGACGACTACATCACTTCGACGTTAATTTGGTATTTTATAAGAATGTTGTGTCGACGTCGACTAGTTATCGAAAATTTGACAAGCAAAATCCCATCTCCAATTGTTTTTTTTTTTTTATTTTTTGTTCCTCACTCACTTTTTAACGCTATTTATGCTATTTTCCGATATATTTTTTTAACCGATTTAGCTTTTTAAAATAAAGTGTAGAGTTTGTTTTCAATTTTGAATTTTTTTCGCGAATTTTTGGCATGTTTTTGATAAAAGATATTTTTACTGTAAGTTTTCTGATTCTTTATAGCTTTAACGTTTATTAATAAATACGTATGTATAAGACTTTTCTTTCATGCCGCTGTTAGCAAATTTTCGTTAATTTAGCAATGTTCACCGAATTTTTGCCATTCCTTTCAGTTTAAGGGACTTTTAATCAATTTTTTGGCTTGTTTTTGCATAATTTTTTTATAACTTCCCGACATTTTGTTTTTTCGCCGATTTAGGGTTTGTTTCAAAGTTTGCAATTTTTGCTTATTTTAGCCATGCTCGCGATAGCAGCGACTTTTTCCTAAAAGTTTTTTGATTCTTTACAGCTTTAACGATTTTTAATAAATACTAGACTTTGGTATCATGTAGCAGTTAGCAATTTTTTGCGAATTGCCGCTAATTTTGCAATTTTAGCAAAATTTTTGCCATTTCCTTATATATTAAAAATGTTTGCAAATTTTCGCTATTTTTGCAAATGTTTCCGAATTTTCGCGTTAAATTTACTAATAAAATTTGTGCCCATAACTTCTTTTAAATTTGAATTTTTTATTTCAAACGTATTCAATAAACATGTTAACATTTCATTTAAAATTTCTTTAACTTTCATTTGAGTCGTCGCAAAATTTCCTGTCGACTAAAACGGGGACAATACTACTCGACGTCGTCTTAAAAGCGCCTTAGAAAATATCACTTGACTGTCAAAAGTAATCGATTATTGTCAACATCGACTCAGAAAATACCATTAATGTTCAGGTGCCGTCGACTTGTGTCGATGTCGACTTTCATAATAGGGGTGATTCTTTTTATAGCCTCCACCACAATTAGTTGTGAAGAGGGTATATTAAGTTTGTCATTCCGTGTGAAACTTTTTTATTATTCATCTCAGACCCCATAAAGTATATATATTCTGGGTCCTTGAGTAATTCTAAGTCGATTTAGCCATGTCCACCTGTCTGTCCGTCTGTTGAAAACACGCTCACTTTCGAACAACTCAAAAGAAATGGTGCCAAATTGCTTGAAGTTATCCTAAGCAGTTTGGGATTGAAATCCAGCAAAATCGGTTTAGTAGGACCAGAGCTATGAATCAAAATGTGGAACTACCACCTAAAAAAATTGATAATTTTGTAACAAAAAATAACATAAATGCTGGAACAAGGCACGGAATGAGATAAGATTTTGCAAAAATTGTTTTATTTGACTGGAAATCACGCTGTTCAATTTCGTGAGATCCGTCCATAATTTACCCTAAGCCCCATATAAACAATACTCCCGGAAAACAGTTTAGTACGCCAAAAACCGTAAATAATAACGCTAGCGTAACAAAATTTGGTACGTCACAGTGATGATCGGTCCATAATTTACCCTAGGCCCCATATAAACCCTACTACCGGAAAACAGTTTAGTCGCCTAAAACCATAATTAATAACAAATCGTCACAGTTTAAGATAATAATAACATCATACAAATGTTACTCCTTAAACATTCGAACTGTCGGTGGAGGGTATCAAAGATTCGGCGCAGCCGAATATAGCACTCTATCTTGTTTTAGGTTATAATTGGCCAAATTATAAAGGATTACTTTTGGGACATCGCGAAGAAAACTAAGTACTATTTTCATTATTTTAAGGCTTATTTTGTAAGCAAAGTTTTTACTGGGTAGTTTTATAAAGGAACAAAAATTAATCAAAAAGTCAATTTCGAATTTTTTGATGATACGTTGTTTTGTATTTTAGGTGACGATACACTTAATAAGGTCTAACTAAGATCAACAATGTAGAAATTACAAACGGAATGACAATCTTTTATATACCCTTTTACCTTCGGTGAAGGGTATAAAAACGTCTCGACTGCTTAAACCCATATACATAAATTTATGAGATCTTTACCCACATTTAAATATGCGGCCGGCTTAGTTTTGATATGGTCGTGTCAGGAACTTACAACTTCAAGACGGCATTATGGACCACAAGAAATGTATCGACATTTAAAAAACAAATCTGGACTCCAGCTGCCAATAAATGAGTCTGCCGCCAAATTATATTTTTATGCAAGACAACGACCCCAAACATACCGCCACCAAAACTAAGCTGTGGCTTATGTACAACGTTTGGAACGTGGATGCAAATACCACCACTATCTCCAGACATAAATATATGGGAACACTTAGATCGAAAAATTTAGGATAGGGAAATTAGAAAAAATATTATTTGATTCAGGCTTTACAAGAAGTATGGGGAGGTATTCCAACGGAGGTGACACAAAATTTAGTCAATTCTAGTTCTAGAATATTGAAAGCCATAATTGAAAATAAAACAAAATACTAAATACTATTAAAAATTGTGACTTTTCTTATACAAATCATGAGTGAGAACTCACTTTTTGCAGCCATATTTTCACCCAGACTAAATTTTCGAATTCTGGCAGTCGTGATCGAATACTTTTTCAATTCGAAAGCAATTTTATTTATAATTCTTTTAGTCGATACTAAACGAATGGAAATTATTTGTTTAGAATTGTGAAAAATCAAATAAATGCTTTACAACAAAAATAAAAAAAATAGCTTTCGAATCGAAAAAGTATTCGATCACGACTGCCAGAATTGGCTGTGTAGCAAATAAAAAAAATATAAATAAAATTTTGAATTTGTTATTTATTTAAAACACTTGTTAGAAAAATAAAGTTGTTAGTTTTTGGAGCAAAAAAAAACATTTTAAATTTTTAATAAATTCATAACGAAAAAAAACTCTTAAATCTTAGATTTTATTTCACCAAGTTCAGTTATAATTAACTATCAGTTTTATGTAGCTGTAAAAACATATTGTTAACTAGAAGTTAAAGTAATAGTCAGTTTTAACTGAACTTGGTAAAATTGAGGGTTAATGGGTTATTAATAAAGGAATGTGTTAGTAATATTCCTTTCCTCGAATTGAGTGATTAGACATTTAGCATGTCTAGAAGCAGCTTCAGGACTGAAACAAAAAAAAGTGGAGTTTTGGGAACAAACATTGTTATTAAAAAATCAAACTTACTGGTCACAGTTAGCTTTCACACTGCCACAGGCATCCACTACACTGGCCACAACTTCTTTGGGAACTATATTTGCTAAGAAAATAATTAATTCGCGTTTGATGACCTTTTTGTTTATTCTTCCTTTGCCATCCATCTAAAATTATAGTTGTATAAAATATCTTGTCAAATAAACAAAAAGCAAAGAATTCAACTTACTAAACCTTCTGCCTTCAGGATACAAGCACGCATAGATTTGACATTGCTCGTGTCAGGTTTATGTTCCATCATGTTGGTCACTTCAGCTATACGTTAATCAAAATGGAGAGAAAATTTTTAAGTTAAGCAAAATTTGATAAAAAGTATGTTGTATTTACCCTCTGAAACACCAAAATTTTCTTTACACCTATCAAAAATGTCTTTATTCTGGATTTTCTTCTAAAAATATGACAAAAATAATATTTTTTTAGAATTTAATGCTTTTTAGAATGCCGCTTTATATGAGACCTATGGTAAATTATGGACCGATTATCACTTTATTTTAGAGTAGGATTTTGTATATAACTAGCTTTACCCGGTGCGCTTCGCCTCCCCCATTAAACTAAAAGTGTCAAATATTTTAAAACAGATCTTGTGTATCGATAACGAAGCAAATAGTACCAAATTGAGATACTTTTACTATTACCGTTCTAATGATATATAAAAACCTATTGTGTTTATATTGAAGGTGTCATGCATGACCATTTTTCCAATCCAGCCAACTGATATTTTGTAAAGAAAAGCGAACTATTTTTACATACTGTGACCATTCTGCAGATATAAAGAAATCTCAATTGTCTTTGTATGGGAGGTACCACGCCTACTTTTCCAATCTAGCTCACTTTTTCATAAATGATATGTTTTGATAACCAAGCTGAATACTGTTCCTCGGATCACTGTTATTTACACTATCTTTGTAATTAAGCCAGATGTTGTTTATTGATAACAAAGTTATTTGTTTTAAGTTTGAAAACTTTTCTGTAACCGTTCTCCAGATACGGAGTTATTCATACTGTCTTTGTTTGGAAGGTGCCGCGCCCACTTGGAGTTTAACAAACATATCGAGCCCTAATAGCAAAAATGATGTAACCAATAACATTTTAGATTTTTGTTTTTTAATAAAAAACGAAAATCTTTGATCATTTGCATCATCTCTAAAAATCTCATATCTCTGGGAAGTACCGTTACGAAATAAGAGCAAAAGCAATTTCAAACGAAACCCTAGACTTGAAGCAAAAATATTAAAAAAAAACCTTCTCCTGTAAAATTTTATTTTTGTTGGTTACATCATTTTTGCTATAAGGGCTCGATATATAGCATATTTTTTTTGTGATTTTTACCCATTTTACCCTCTAAATATTCAAATTTAAAAAAATCTCTTTTCCGTGGACTTATTCGTTGGATCTATTCGTTGTTCATATGATGAATCAGTCACTTGATTAGTCATAACTAACTGATGAATCAGTCACTTGATTAGTCAAAAATTAATATTTTTTTTTTTTTTTTGAAAGGTGTAGTTTACCATAAGAGTGGTTCCTTCAAAGATTGAAGGATTTTGTCTTCAGATATGCGGCTGGCTCCACCTCCGTCTTTCCAGCTCATTTTTATTTTAAAAGTTATAGTTTACCATAATAGTGGCCTTAACCACGTTTGAAGACACTCGCTATAATAGTACTTCAGTTACGCGATATTTCATATATGCATCCTGGACCTGCCCTTTATTATTATGCTCAAAGGTATAGTTCACCATAAGAGTGACTCCTACCGAGTTTGAACATCCTCACTATAGCGGTTCTGAAGATATGCGATATTTAACATTGGCGTCCTATGGGGGTACAACTTGCTGCTATTTTATTTCAATTTCGATGCTCCTTTCCCCTGTCCCTATCGAAAAAATAAGTAGACTATTTTATTTTCGGGGCTCACTTGATATTACAAAATGTCGCCAAGAAAATTACCTTCGAAACCAATTTTGGGTTTTTATTATTGTTTTCAATATAAAAATACGAAAGAAATGTTCATGACAACATTGTGGGCCAGGAAATTATACAAATTAATGTTTACTTTGATATCCTTTTATTATGATATCAAATATTCAATTTGAAGACACAAAACTAATTTCACAACTATTGTGAGCCTTTGTATAAAATACTATACTCTTTATAAATACGGATTTGGCAGGATTTCATTGTCGATTTTAACCCAAGAAATAAACATTTTATTTTTTTAAATATGTACATTTTGATTATCAACCCAATTATAAGGATAAATTCCACAGGATTTTCTTCCCTTATCCCATTTTACCTACTAAATTCAATTGCACCAAGGCAATAAATTCCCGCGGGTTTTTTATATAATTCGTTTTATATGACATTTACCTCTGTACTCTGAAAAGCAGCCAAACTTATCAACGCGGACATTATTACGAGATACTTCATTTTAAAAGTTTATTTATTTTTTTTTATTTAAAATACACCCAACTTTTTTGTTAGAACTTTAAATGTTTAGTGAACTAATTCAAAAAAGGTCTCTATTTATACGAAACGAAATCTGTACCGAATTGATATACATATCGCTCATTTGCTGCAAGACCGGCATAACTCAAAAAAATCCATTTCGAGATAAACGCATTTAAAGTTTTTGATTTGCTCTAACTACTTAAAAAAAAGAAGACACATTATCTTCAAACTGGGAAAGTATAAAAGATATAAAGATGAATTTAATACACAATATAAAGAAAAACAAAGCGAACAATTCTGCATCTCTAACTCCAAATTTTAATTTTTTGAGTTATGCCGGTCTTGCAGCAAATGAGCGATATGTACATAGATCACTCTTTCTGCCTTTTGAATTTATTTGTATTAGAAAAAAAAAAATTATTTATTTTAGAAAAATAAATAAGCCAAATAAAAAAAATAACAAAACGATACAATGTTGCCAATTTGGCCGTTAAGTGGCTAGATCAAGAACCTTCCCAGCGCAAGGAATCGATAATGTAACACATATCTTGTATAATATTTGATTCCAGAATTTATAAGTCTTATACGTTTAACAGTTTTATTTGGTTTAAAATCTTTAGTTTTTCTAAAATCTTTATGGATGAAGTTTCCTGATGATCTGGCCTAAGCAAAAAGTGAAATGCGCATAGGAATAGCTTATCCCATCAACAATAAATTTCAAGTGTTTTTATCAAGAATAAAAACTGGGAATTAAGCACGAATAACAGAATCTTTTAAAATTTTAATTCATTATTCTTAACACGGAACATGTCCTACGATTGTAATCAATTATATTAATGCATCCTGCGAATGAATTAAATAATGCTTCCTTTATGATACAAATTTTGTAAACGACATAAAGCCAGCAAAAATCACGAAGTTTCTTATTAAGAAAATATATACATAAAACACAAATAATAGTCACGAACAGAAACAATACATTCTAATAATCAATGCATAATTGTTTTGTCTGATAAAATTACCTTCTCGATTCTTATTCTTTCGAAAATAATGCATTATTTTTTAGTTATTTATGTAATTAACTCTTGACTTTCCCGCTGGGTTGTTTAGCCATTAAAAAATGAGAAGCAATTTTGTAATTTTTTATTTTTCTATAAAAATGTATAAAATTTAAAAAAAAAAAAAAAAAATTGCAACGCAATGAATTCAAATCACAACTTTTATTAAATGTTGAAAATAGTGTTTTAAAAATATATTTAAATATTTTTATTTATTGTAGATTTGGACTCAAAAGGTTTGGTAAGTGTTCTTATGATTAACATACCTTTTAAATTTTTGAAACTGGCTTGGGCGTCACACGATCAAGTTTTTCTTGAAATTTTGTTTCAAGTTTCAAAAAAATGTAGGTCCAAATAGACCACAAACACATTTGAAAAGCATATAGAGCATGTTGATGTGAATATAAAATAGTTTTAGTATTGTTGTCAAACTGTTTGTGTCGTTTATTTGGCCCTTTACACTTGTTCATCTACACATTCCTACTTTTAATATTTGATGTGAAATTGCTATTAAATTTTTATTCAAATTGTGTGTTTCAATTAACAGTCTGATTGCAACTCTCATTAGCAGAGCTTTTGTTTGTCTTTATAAATATTCTGTCGCCACAATACTTGAAGGCATCTACAAAACAAATCTATATTCAAATCGGCAAAGGCAAAACAGTTAAAAACACTTTCCTCCTCTGTATGTCAACTAGGGTGATCAACTAATCAGGTTTTATCTTTGGTCGATTAAATGATTAATCGATATTTGGGATTTTGAACTTATTCGATTAAACGAATAAAATTTTTAAATTAATCGATTAATCGAATTATTCTAAATCCAGAAATTTTATAAATTACCAGATTTTTTTTCGATTTTAGAAAAAATTAGTACTATTAGTACATTAGTTAATAAACATTATTTTTTAAAAACTTGCTCGAGTTGTTGATATTTAATTTTGCTTTTACTACTTTTTTTCTTACGGCAATTAAGCAAAGTAAGAATAAAAATTATTTTCTTGGGACTTGGGACTTTCAGCATAGGTGCACGTAGTGCGGAAAGTTTTCTGACTGTCATTTACTTGAGGGTGACCAGTAACTATTCCTCTTTTTGACTGCCCAAGCAGCTCACTACTTCCGGTTCTAGACCAAGTATTTCCCGGGCAATTGCTTTTCAGATTCCTCTGAAAACTGGCTAAAGTGAGAAGGCGCACAGTCATGTAGCCTGAATGGTTAAAGTACATTTTAACGTCTCGGGCAAGTAGGCAAATTACATGAATATTTGCTGAAGCATCATGACTGCATCGTGGGATTGAACACGAAGAAAGCAGCCCTATCAACAATCTTAAAAAGCAGGGCCAGCCACCCACTTTTCCGAAAGACCATTTGCTAACGAATCGCTTTATTATTGGCGCTCTATGCTTCAGTTGGAGTTAGAGGAATTTATATATTTAACTACTTGATTTTCTAACGGCAATGAAGCAAAGCAAGAGTAAAAATTATTTTGTACATTTTTGTATGAGGATATTTGCAGTGGAGTGTAGAGCAAAACAATACTTTATAAACTTTTAAATAGTTGATTTAGAGCAAAATTAATGCTTGATATCGTGAAACAGGTTTTCGTTTCAGAAAGGAGGTATTCAAAATATACATATGTTCCCCATAGCCAACTCAATTTTTTTAAAAATGGTCGGTAGGTCAAACCAATAATAAGCTGACGATGTATCAATGTTACCTATGCAATGCGTATATATGCGTATAAAAACAATTCATACATGTGATTCAATATATGGGTTGCTCACGAAAGGCGGACTATCTGGTTATATGGTAATGTAGTTATTAGCATGGCCGTTAGTTGTATGAAGAATTTTTTTTTTGATTTTTTATTTTCTCTCTCCCCAAATCGGTTTCAGTTTTATGTAAAAAAAAAAAAATACAAAAAAATCAAAGCTATAAGTTGTGTTTTAGGGGGGCGTCCGCACATCAAAGTTTGCCTTTAAGTCCATTTATTCAAATGTAATTTGTTTGCATATGACTATCTATATAAAAAACATTTTACAAGAATATGATACATATGTATGTATATGGCAATATTTTAGCTCTTCGAGTCAACAACATTATCATCAAAGAAAGTTGTTGGCAAAAATTAATATTTTAGAAAATAATGAAGAAACTTAACAACAAAATAGGTACAAAATATTAAAGGTAGGTATACATATACCAATTTTATATTTATGTACATATAAATATATGTACAAGTAAGTATATGGAAATTATTTATTTTAAGCATGTACGGTAAGAGGTTATGTCTTTTAAATTACTTTATAGATACATATGGGCGATTCTATTCTGACGGGTGCTTTAAACGTCTTTTACTAATAGAAAGTTATTTCTAGAAAGGGTAACATTTTTTATATACTATTGTTATATATTTACAAGAATTTACATGAAACGATCAAATAGCCACGAGAAAGCTTTAAAGTGCATGACGGGTGCAACCAAATTGGCCAACTTTCATAAGATCATACCACAAAAACACAAAACTCTGTTAATTTTTAAATTTTATTTGGGGGATTCACAAGGTGTCATAAAGTCATCTGTCTTAAAATAATAACATGAAAAAATACGACTGTTGTGAACAACCCCTCATAATTTAGTGTGCTATTTTGAATTTAAATCAACTGATTTAAAACAAATATAAAAAATAAATAATTAGCTAACATTAAAATATTTTTTAATTCTTTTCCATGAATTAATAACTTAAATTGGATCTTACCTGACTATTTTCCATTTTGCAGACGCAAATAAGAAAAAAATTTTATTTTGTTTGTTTACCAAACAGCAGAGTCATAAGCCGATCTTATTTGACGCCGCAAGTGATTGCTTTCAAAAATTGCTAGCCGCAGGTCAAATTTTTGATGTTAACCGGATAAAATTATATCATCAACGGCGACGGCTACAACAATTAACGCGATACGGCTCAGCCGCTCAGCTCTGGTCTCTTTTGATTAATTACGACAGCACAATAAACATAGCAAGCAACGTTCTATTAATAGGTCTGTCTGCGTACACATATTTTGCGCAAAATGTTGCAAAATCTTGCAAAATGTTGTCTGCGTACTCCAAATCTCTTGCAGCGAGAGAGCCAAAAAGAGAATTTTTTGACAGTTGGAAGTTAGAGAACTCGCAAAATGTTACTGGAGAAATTTCCGCTTGCAAGATTTTGCAAATAGTTTGAACAGCTGTTTGAATGAAATAGTTTTTGTGAAATGAAAATAAAAATTGAAATTTAACAATGGCAGAGGTAAGTAGTTAGAATTGTGTTGATTTTTAACGTTTATAATAAATTATAATAAACAAAACATTTAACTTCATGCTAGAAACGTCCAAATATACAGTTCGACCGTGGCGTAAGTGGAGTGGAGATGGCAAAACCGATAAAACCAGCAGAAATTTGTGGGACAAACTTTGCAATTGAAGAGGCGAGTATTTGGAATTGTGTTCCTGGCGAGCACTTCACATCCAAATTATTTTTCTCCGTTGTGAAGCTGTTGGAGGGCACTGTATTGGGCATTTCATTCTTTTTTTTCCATTGTAAGCCGGCACTATGTTGGGCAATGTAAGCAAAAGAAGTTTTATAAAAAACCCGACAAATAGAACTAAAAACTAAGAAGAAATTGAACTTACCAAATTAATAACAGTGTAATAAACAAGTTTTGTAATTTACAACACTTTTTAAGCTTCACTTTAATTAATAAGTTTTTAATTTACCTCGAGAATTCAATTTTGCCTACACATACATACTATGTATGCTTAACTTCTTTTGCTTTGTTATTTCAATTGTTTACACACCGATCAGCTGTTTTCTTGCAAGATTTCACTGGATACTGTCTGCGTACTTTTTGAGATTTTTTCAGCCGATGGATTAATATTGGTCTTACTCTCCCAAAAAAATTTACTGAGTATTTGTTACTGGAAAAGTACCCAGACAGACCTAATTTAAGACACTTTTTTGTTTACAAAGCAACAACAATATTTTTAAACCATTGTAAAATGCTAGAACATTATGACAATATAACATGATAGCACACCTTGTGAATACCCCAATTGTATTATTCTTTTTTATTGTGAAAGATGAGATATCAGACGATGGTTATCAAATCAAACATCGTAGAGAAATATAATCCAATAATAAGAAATTTGCTGTTTAAGCCACGACGGGTGCAACATGCAACGAATTTCCTGTTCGCGCCAAATCTATGAATCTTAACGCTTTGAAGTGCACAACAAATTTATATTTAAGCTTACGTCTAAAAAAAATTATGTACCTATGTTATTATAAAATATAGATATTTTACTTTAAATTGGCATCAAAAAAGTATCAAATTGTGTGATTTAAAAAATTGATGTTAAAAGTTGTCTAGAATAGAATCGCCCATATACTACGTGTGGTTTAGAATATCAAAAATAAGAAGAACAAAAAAGGGAAAACTAAAATCCGTTAAGTCTCACAAACTGCGCTGCCAAATAGCGGTAAAATAGAGCAATTGTTTGCGTTCTGTTTGATTATCTTTCTCACATAAACTGTTGCTAGTCAAGATTTTTAAAACCCAATTTAATTTGTGTGTACGTACCTATTTTTTTTTTTTTTTTGTTAACTGTTTTTTTTAAAGAGATAGTCATATGTAGGGTTTTCATTTAATCGATCTTTTGCTTTAAGCAGTTAATCGCTCGATTAATTAACCGAGGTTTTGGTTGAATCGGTTGATTTTGTTTTTGATCGGTTAATCGATTAATCAAGGTTTTTTTTATAAATTAAGTAATTTCGATATATAAAAATGCATTAATCGTTTATTATTTGGAATTTTTTAATAAAAACAACAATAACACCAAACATAACCAATTCCTGCAAACAAAAACAATTCATAAATACTTATGTACAGGGAAACCAGAAATATGCTCTAAAAAAAAGAGTTTTATGCGCATTAAATATGCAGTAAAAACTTGAAAATATGCTCTAAAAACTCTTAATAATATGCCCTAAACACTGAGTTATTCAAAACAAAAAAAATTTATTTTTTTCAACAATTTAATAATATTTGCATACAATAAAAAATTAAATATGTACATGTAACTAAAAACAAAATAACTAAATAAAATCAAATTTTGTACTTCAATTTCTGAGATTATGGAATTATAATTAAAGATTAAAAAGGCAAAGTCTTAGTGGTAATTGTTATTGCAATAAATAACAAAATATTGACTTGAACTTTTAAATAAAAAACGTTGTCTATCACATCTGATGTAATAGGAGCATATTTAAAAGATAACGATTTCTGAACATTATATTTAAAAACTTATTTTGAAGCAGAAGCATTAGCTTCTTTAGTAAAATTTTAACATAGACTTTTTACAACATTTAAGCCTGCGTTTTTTGAAATAATTGTTGAAGTTAAATTTTAAGGTTATGCTTTGCATAATCCTCCATCTTGTTAATATTTTCAACAGTCTCGTTAATACTGCGTACTGCTCAACAAGTGTGAGACCAGTAGTTTTTAATTTTTTTAATAATTTTTCAATGAAAATAAAAAGAAAAAAATCCTTTGTATAAACATCACTGACAAACAAAACGTAAACTAAGGCGAATTAATGTTTCAGGTGGCGTTGAAAGCACAGCTGTGCTTTTTTTTTCTTAATTAGAGAGTGGAATGTCAAAAGTTACTTGTGTTTTTGACATATCGACCAACAAAAGCAACAAAAAAATGCATTGTTATGTTTTTAAACTTAAAAAATGCACTTTTTACAAAAATATGCTGCAACGGGTAAAAAAAATGCAGAAATATGCACTAACGAATCGATGCCAAAATTCATAAAAAGTTCTAAAACAGATAAATATATTGCTTTTGCCTTCATTGGTCGCACAAGGTGTGCTATCAAGTCATATCGTCATGATATCCTAAATAATATTTACAATTGTTTAAAATAAATAAAAATAAAAATTTTAATGCTGTGTTCATTGATTCGTCATAACTGCACAGTAGAAATCTAAATTATAAGCGGTAGCCCACAACAGTCATATCGTCGGCATATTAAGCAAACCTTTTACATTTTTGTTTTCCCTACATTTTTATTTTCCCTATTTGAAGCTTGATAGAAAATTAAAACAGTTTTACACGCTTAAATAGAAGAAAAACTACATGCTGGTCGACGAGGAGTATCTTTCTCTACCACACGGCATCAACATCTCAATTTATGTACATTAAACGTGGATTTAGCCGGTTTGCATATTAAGCCGACGATATACATATGTATGTATATTTCTTGTAATTATTTTAAGACATAAGACTTTATGACTACCTTGTGAATCCCTTAAATATGTATTTATAAAAAAATAAACTGAGATAATTTTATTAGTTGTTAAAGGAGATCTTATAAAATAATCTTTCAGAATAGTATGTACTTTGGTTTAAATGTTTAGGATTAAAGCGATTTAGTTTTGACAAAACTTGACTTGGAAAAAATTCTTTTACTTATCGTAGATCTAATTTCTCAGTCCTTCTCCAGGATTTCTCTAAACATATAAAATACTCCATTAAGCCATTAGAGTTTTTGAAAATTTTTAACACTTCTAATTGTTTCGGTTAAATCTGTTAAAAGACTGATATGAGAAGATATGTATGTATGTCTGGGTTCACACTATGAAAGTTTTCTTTCAGAAAGTCTGAGTTTATTGGTGAGAGGGGAAGAGAACAGGCTTTTATCTCTCCTCTCTTACCCATAAACTTAGACTTTCTGAAAGAAAACTTTCATAGTGCGATCCCAGACTATGAAAAACTGAAACAAAACAAGCAAGAGTGCTATATTCGGCTATGCCGAATCTTATATACCATTCACCATGGTTTGGAAAGAACAGAAGTTTATATATATATATTTAAATATATGTATATATATGTATATTTATAAAATATATATAGTTTAGTTTTATTTAATTATTTGCACATGATTGCGTGCTATTAAATATATTAAAAGTTTAATTAATATATAGCACGTTAAGTTTTGATCGAATTTCAGTATTTGGTCATACCGACATCTTAAAGTATAAAATTACCATTTACTTTGGTGATAAAACTTGTAGTCGGGAAGTTCTATGGTTCACGAAAATAGGTATTAAAAAAAAAACTATATTTTTGACATTACTTTTTTCTAAGTTTCCGAGTTTTTCTAAAGATTTCCGATATTTTGATATCTAAAACGTATGAATAGGTCATAATACAGCTCTAAAATTTTAGCTTTTATAAAAATGTTAATGTTTTTAGTCCTTTTTTGGAGTATTTTGCACATAACTTAACCATTTTTAGCCGATTTGGCAGATTTATATACCAACGTGCTTAAAAATAATATTTCCATTAAATTGGCTTTTAGGCATATATATATATATACCTACATATGTGTACATATATTTAAGCAAACTTAATTATAAAAAAAAACAAACTTAATTATAAAAAGAGTAACTTTTGGGATTTCAGTATTTTGATAACTCAGCCATTTTTTAACCGATTTGACAGATTTATATACCGACGTGTTTAGCAAGAAATTTACCATTTATTTGTGTTATAAAACTTGGACTCGGGAAGATCCATGGTTACCGAAAATGGGTATTTAAAAAAAAAAAATTAATTTTGGTCATAACTTGTTTGTATCTGAACCGATTTTCCCGAGTTCTTTATAAAATATGTTCTACTAAAAATTTCCGATATTTTGGTATTTAGTCATATCCATAGGACATATGACAGCCCTAAAATTTAGGTTTTTATACAATTTTTAATTTTTTTTGTACGGGAGGTACCACGCCCACTTCTCCAATCCCGCCCAAATTATGTATGTTATTATAAAATATAGATATTTTACTTTAAATTGGCATCAAAAAAGTATCAAATTGTGTGATTTAAAAAATTGATGTTAAAAGTTGTCTAGAATAGAATCGCCCATATACTACGTGTGGTTTAGAATATCAAAAATAAGAAGAACAAAAAAGGGAAAACTAAAATCCGTTAAGTCTCACAAACTGCGCTGCCAAATAGCGGTAAAATAGAGCAATTGTTTGCGTTCTGTTTGATTATCTTTCTCACATAAACTGTTGCTAGTCAAGATTTTTAAAACCCAATTTAATTTGTGTGTACGTACCTATTTTTTTTTTTTTTTTGTTAACTGTTTTTTTTAAAGAGATAGTCATATGTAGGGTTTTCATTTAATCGATCTTTTGCTTTAAGCAGTTAATCGCTCGATTAATTAACCGAGGTTTTGGTTGAATCGGTTGATTTTGTTTTTGATCGGTTAATCGATTAATCAAGGTTTTTTTTATAAATTAAGTAATTTCGATATATAAAAATGCATTAATCGTTTATTATTTGGAATTTTTTAATAAAAACAACAATAACACCAAACATAACCAATTCCTGCAAACAAAAACAATTCATAAATACTTATGTACAGGGAAACCAGAAATATGCTCTAAAAAAAAGTGTTTTATGCGCATTAAATATGCAGTAAAAACTTGAAAATATGCTCTAAAAACTCTTAATAATATGCCCTAAACACTGAGTTATTCAAAACAAAAAAAATTTATTTTTTTCAACAATTTAATAATATTTGCATACAATAAAAAATTAAATATGTACATGTAACTAAAAACAAAATAACTAAATAAAATCAAATTTTGTACTTCAATTTCTGAGATTATGGAATTATAATTAAAGATTAAAAAGGCAAAGTCTTAGTGGTAATTGTTATTGCAATAAATAACAAAATATTGACTTGAACTTTTAAATAAAAAACGTTGTCTATCACATCTGATGTAATAGGAGCATATTTAAAAGATAACGATTTCTGAACATTATATTTAAAAACTTATTTTGAAGCAGAAGCATTAGCTTCTTTAGTAAAATTTTAACATAGACTTTTTACAACATTTAAGCCTGCGTTTTTTGAAATAATTTGTTGAAGTTAAATTTTAAGGTTATGCTTTGCATAATCCTCCATCTTGTTAATATTTTCAACAGTCTCGTTAATACTGCGTACTGCTCAACAAGTGTGAGACCAGTAGTTTTTAATTTTTTTAATAATTTTTCAATGAAAATAAAAAGAAAAAAATCCTTTGTATAAACATCACTGACAAACAAAACGTAAACTAAGGCGAATTAATGTTTCAGGTGGCGTTGAAAGCACAGCTGTGCTTTTTTTTTCTTAATTAGAGAGTGGAATGTCAAAAGTTACTTGTGTTTTTGACATATCGACCAACAAAAGCAACAAAAAAATGCATTGTTATGTTTTTAAACTTAAAAAATGCACTTTTTACAAAAATATGCTGCAACGGGTAAAAAAAATGCAGAAATATGCACTAACGAATCGATGCCAAAATTCATAAAAAGTTCTAAAACAGATAAATATATTGCTTTTGCCTTCATTGGTCGCACAAGGTGTGCTATCAAGTCATATCGTCATGATATCCTAAATAATATTTACAATTGTTTAAAATAAATAAAAATAAAAATTTTAATGCTGTGTTCATTGATTCGTCATAACTGCACAGTAGAAATCTAAATTATAAGCGGTAGCCCACAACAGTCATATCGTCGGCATATTAAGCAAACCTTTTACATTTTTGTTTTCCCTACATTTTTATTTTCCCTATTTGAAGCTTGATAGAAAATTAAAACAGTTTTACACGCTTAAATAGAAGAAAAACTACATGCTGGTCGACGAGGAGTATCTTTCTCTACCACACGGCATCAACATCTCAATTTATGTACATTAAACGTGGATTTAGCCGGTTTGCATATTAAGCCGACGATATACATATGTATGTATATTTCTTGTAATTATTTTAAGACATAAGACTTTATGACTACCTTGTGAATCCCTTAAATATGTATTTATAAAAAAATAAACTGAGATAATTTTATTAGTTGTTAAAGGAGATCTTATAAAATAATCTTTCAGAATAGTATGTACTTTGGTTTAAATGTTTAGGATTAAAGCGATTTAGTTTTGACAAAACTTGACTTGGAAAAAATTCTTTTACTTATCGTAGATCTAATTTCTCAGTCCTTCTCCAGGATTTCTCTAAACATATAAAATACTCCATTAAGCCATTAGAGTTTTTGAAAATTTTTAACACTTCTAATTGTTTCGGTTAAATCTGTTAAAAGACTGATATGAGAAGATATGTATGTATGTCTGGGTTCACACTATGAAAGTTTTCTTTCAGAAAGTCTGAGTTTATTGGTGAGAGGGGAAGAGAACAGGCTTTTATCTCTCCTCTCTTACCCATAAACTTAGACTTTCTGAAAGAAAACTTTCATAGTGCGATCCCAGACTATGAAAAACTGAAACAAAACAAGCAAGAGTGCTATATTCGGCTATGCCGAATCTTATATACCATTCACCATGGTTTGGAAAGAACAGAAGTTTATATATATATATTTAAATATATGTATATATATGTATATTTATAAAATATATATAGTTTAGTTTTATTTAATTATTTGCACATGATTGCGTGCTATTAAATATATTAAAAGTTTAATTAATATATAGCACGTTAAGTTTTGATCGAATTTCAGTATTTGGTCATACCGACATCTTAAAGTATAAAATTACCATTTACTTTGGTGATAAAACTTGTAGTCGGGAAGTTCTATGGTTCACGAAAATAGGTATTAAAAAAAAAACTATATTTTTGACATTACTTTTTTCTAAGTTTCCGAGTTTTTCTAAAGATTTCCGATATTTTGATATCTAAAACGTATGAATAGGTCATAATACAGCTCTAAAATTTTAGCTTTTATAAAAATGTTAATGTTTTTAGTCCTTTTTTGGAGTATTTTGCACATAACTTAACCATTTTTAGCCGATTTGGCAGATTTATATACCAACGTGCTTAAAAATAATATTTCCATTAAATTGGCTTTTAGGCATATATATATATATACCTACATATGTGTACATATATTTAAGCAAACTTAATTATAAAAAAAAACAAACTTAATTATAAAAAGAGTAACTTTTGGGATTTCAGTATTTTGATAACTCAGCCATTTTTTAACCGATTTGACAGATTTATATACCGACGTGTTTAGCAAGAAATTTACCATTTATTTGTGTTATAAAACTTGGACTCGGGAAGATCCATGGTTACCGAAAATGGGTATTTAAAAAAAAAAAATTAATTTTGGTCATAACTTGTTTGTATCTGAACCGATTTTCCCGAGTTCTTTATAAAATATGTTCTACTAAAAATTTCCGATATTTTGGTATTTAGTCATATCCATAGGACATATGACAGCCCTAAAATTTAGGTTTTTATACAATTTTTAATTTTTTTTGTACGGGAGGTACCACGCCCACTTCTCCAATCCCGCCCAAATTATGTATGTTATTATAAAATATAGATATTTTACTTTAAATTGGCATCAAAAAAGTATCAAATTGTGTGATTTAAAAAATTGATGTTAAAAGTTGTCTAGAATAGAATCGCCCATATACTACGTGTGGTTTAGAATATCAAAAATAAGAAAAACAAAAAAGGGAAAACTAAAATCCGTTAAGTCTCACAAACTGCGCTGCCAAATAGCGGTAAAATAGAGCAATTGTTTGCGTTCTGTTTGATTATCTTTCTCACATAAACTGTTGCTAGTCAAGATTTTTAAAACCCAATTTAATTTGTGTGTACGTACCTATTTTTTTTTTTTTTTTTGTTAACTGTTTTTTTTAAAGAGATAGTCATATGTAGGGTTTTCATTTAATCGATCTTTTGCTTTAAGCAGTTAATCGCTCGATTAATTAACCGAGGTTTTGGTTGAATCGGTTGATTTTGTTTTTGATCGGTTAATCGATTAATCAAGGTTTTTTTTATAAATTAAGTAATTTCGATATATAAAAATGCATTAATCGTTTATTATTTGGAATTTTTTAATAAAAACAACAATAACACCAAACATAACCAATTCCTGCAAACAAAAACAATTCATAAATACTTATGTACAGGGAAACCAGAAATATGCTCTAAAAAAAGTGTTTTATGCGCATTAAATATGCAGTAAAAACTTGAAAATATGCTCTAAAAACTCTTAATAATATGCCCTAAACACTGAGTTATTCAAAACAAAAAAAATTTATTTTTTTCAACAATTTAATAATATTTGCATACAATAAAAAATTAAATATGTACATGTAACTAAAAACAAAATAACTAAATAAAATCAAATTTTGTACTTCAATTTCTGAGATTATGGAATTATAATTAAAGATTAAAAAGGCAAAGTCTTAGTGGTAATTGTTATTGCAATAAATAACAAAATATTGACTTGAACTTTTAAATAAAAAACGTTGTCTATCACATCTGATGTAATAGGAGCATATTTAAAAGATAACGATTTCTGAACATTATATTTAAAAACTTATTTTGAAGCAGAAGCATTAGCTTCTTTAGTAAAATTTTAACATAGACTTTTTACAACATTTAAGCCTGCGTTTTTTGAAATAATTTGTTGAAGTTAAATTTTAAGGTAATGCTTTGCATAATCCTCCATCTCGTTAATACTGCGTACTGCTCAACAAGTGTGAGACCAGTAGTTTTTAATTTTTTTTAATAATTTTTCAATGAAATCAAAAAGAAAAAAATCCTTTGTATAAACATCACTGACAAACAAAACGTAAACCAAGGCGAATTAATGTTTCAGGTGGCGTTGAAAGCACAGCTGTGCTTTTTTTTTCTTAATTAGAGAGAGGAATGTCAAAAGTTACTTGTGTTTTCGACATATCGACCAACAAAAGCAACAAAAAAATGCATTGTTATGTTTTTAGTGTTTCTGTATATCTGCCGTTCTCCAGATATACAGAAAAAAGTAATAAAAATACAACAACCACAAAGGATTTTTGGGAAAAATTAGAGGCAGTCGTGGTTTTTTGGTCATATCTCAGCCATTGTTGGACCGATCTGGCTGAATTTCAATAGCAAGAAATGGTGGACTATATGTGACATAAATGTAAAACA
Source organism: Pollenia angustigena (assembly GCA_930367215.1). Taxonomy (NCBI): domain Eukaryota; kingdom Metazoa; phylum Arthropoda; class Insecta; order Diptera; family Polleniidae; genus Pollenia; species Pollenia angustigena. Next base: position 92,285,355 of record OV884056.1, on the reverse strand, counting down.
ACCTGGCCGCTATCATGTCTAGAGTCTCCGGAAAACATATATCAAACGTAAAACGGACAGACGGACATGGTTAAATCAAGTTCTCTCCTCATAAGGTCCCAGAATATATATACTTTAAGGGGTCTAAAATCAATATTGTGGAAATTACAAACGTTATGACAAACTTATATATACCCTTTTCCACCTGAGGTGAAGGGTATAAAAAGAGTAATTTTTGGGATTTCAGTATTTTGATTATAACTCAGCCATTTTTTAACCGATTTGACAGATTTATATACCGACGTGTTTAAGAAGAAATTTTCCAGTTAGTTGGGTTATAAAACTTGGACTCGGGGAGATCTATGGTTCCCGAAAGTTGGGTATTTAAAAAAAAAAATTTAATTTTGGTCATAAATTTTTTGTATCTGAACCGATTTTCCCGAGTTTTTTATAAAATATGTTCTACTAAATATTTTGATATATAAGTCATATCCATAGGACATATGGCAGCCCTTAAATTTAGGTTTTTATAAAATTTTTAATTTTTTTTGTACGGGAGGTACCACGCCCACTTCTCCAATCCCGCCCACATTTGGTAGGGTGGTGTGTATTGACAACCTAAATGTATGTACCTAATTTGGAAACTTTGGCTCTTACCGTTCTCCAGATATACAGAAAAAAGCAATAAAAATACAACAACAACAAGGGATTTTTGGAAAAAATTAGAGGCAGTCGTGGTTTTTTGATCATATCTCAGCCATTTGTGGACCGATCTTGCTGAATTTCAATAGCACGAAATTGTGGACTATATGTGACATAAATGTAAAACAACCTAGCCGCTATCATTTCTGGTTTTCCCGGAAAACACACATCAAGCGTAAGACAGACGGACGGACAGACGGACGGACAGACGGACGGATATCGTTAAATCAACTTCTCTCCTCATAAGGACCCAGAATATATATACTTTATAGGGTCTAAGATCAATATTGTAGAAATTACAAACGGAATGACAAACTTATATAAACCCTTTTCCACCTGTGGTGAAGGGTATAAAAAGGTGTTGACAATCAAACATTTAATCAATTTTCGCCACATTCCTGCTGATCGATGATGAAGATAAAAAAAATGGAAAAACATTGTAATTTTAGTCACCACCTTTTTTGTTTGTACAAAAAAAAATTATTTTTAAAAACACAAAAAACAAGTTAGAGTGCTATATTCGGCTGTGCCGAATCTTTGACACCCTCCACCGACAGTTCGAATGTTTAAGGAGTAATATTTGTATGATGTTATTATTATCTTAAACTGTGACGATTTGTTATTAATTATGGTTTTAGGCGACTAAACTGTTTTCCGGTAGTAGGGTTTATATGGGGCCTAGGGTAAATTATGGACCGATCATCACGAAATTTCACAGCGTCATTTCTAGTCCTTTAAAAATGTGACGTAGCAATTTCTGTTATGATAGCATTATTAATTATGGTTTTAGGTGTACTAAACTGTTTTCTGGGAGTAGGGTTTCTATGGGGCCTAGGGTAAATGAAGTACCGATCTTCACGAAATTTCACAGTATCATTTATAGTCCTATAAAACTGTGACGAGCCAAAATTTATTACGATCGCATTATTTTTTACGGTTTTAGGCGTACTAAACTGTTTTCCGGGAGTAGTGTTTATATGGGGCTTAGGGTAAATTATGGACGGATCTTCACGAAATTTGACAGCGTGATTTTCAGGCAGGTAAAACAAATATTTGCAAAATGTTATCTCATTCCTTGCTTTGTTACGGTTTTAGGCGTACTGAACTGTTTTCCGGGAGTAGTGTTTATGGGGCTTAGGGTAAATTATGGACGGATCTTCACGAAATTTGACAGCGTGATTTCCAGGCAGGTAAAACAAATATTTGCAAAATTTTATCTCATTCCTTGCTTTGTTCCAGCATTTATGTTATTTTTTGTAACAAAATTATCAATTTTTTTAGGTGGTGGTTCCACATTTTGATTCATAGCTCTGGTCCTACTGAACCGATTTTGCTGGGTTTCAATCCCAAACTGCTTAGGATAACTACAAGCAATTTGGCACCAAGTTTGTTCAATTCTTTTGAGTTGTTCGAAAGTGAGCGTGTTTTCAACAGACAGACAGACAGACGGACATGGCTAAATGGACTTAGAATTATTCAAGGACCCAGAATATATATACCTTATGGGATCTGAGATGAATAATAAAAAAGTTTCACACGAAATGACAAACTTAATATACCCTCTTTACAACTAATTGTGGTGGAGGGTATAAAAATATTTTATAATTAGGAATGAGATTTTAATGCACTAAAAAAACCGAAAATATGCGCATAAAATATGCAGTAAAAACTCCAAAATATGCATAAAAAATACAAAAAATATGCACTAAAAACTTGAATATTTTCAATTAAAAATCGATTTGTAATTTTATTTAAAACAAAAAGTAAAAAATTCAGTCAATTGTTATTCAAAAGAACAATATTTTTTAAAACTTAATTTATATTACTAATCTTAGCATTTGTTTGCATAAACTTTTTTATATTATCAAAAGCAAACCTGCTCGGACGCAAAAACTTTTATACATAGAAAATAATCTCTCAACGTTAATCGAAGTTATAGGAGCCTACTTGATGCTCATTCAATTAGCGAATATACATAAAATTTCTAATTCAGATACCACATTTAATTCCAGATCTAAAATGGTTGAAATTTGTTTTATTTTTTGAAAAGCTCAAATTAGACGTCACATAACCATATTGCCACAGCCGTATAGGCGAATTTAGAAACCAAAATTTAATTGGTTTATATGGTATGTCTCTGTCGTTTTGGTAATACAGAGGTGATGGTATTTTAAACGCAATTTAAAGCGTGCCGCTAAACGTGTTGAAATAAATACATTTTTAGCCAATTTTTATATAACTATGGTCAATATCTTATTTATGGTTAATTAAAAATAACAAAAACTTAAATAAAATACACTATTCACAACACACAGCATGGACTTTTTGTAAACCTAAAGGGTAAAAACATATGAAATCAACCGAAAATATTAACATTTCTGACCTCAGCACCTCCAAATTTGATAAGATTTTGTACACATGAGCTATGGATCGGCACAATAATATTTGCCAACTTTCAGACATATAGCCTTCCAACTTTCAGAATTATGGCCATTCCAAGTTGGCAAAAATCAATAAAAATGCACTCAGATGCCTTAACACAATTTTTAATATCTCGAAAAGTATTCATTGTACATTAATAATAAAGGGCTCATTTTACAGACAAAAGCATGCGCCATTCCAAAAAATTTTTTTTTTTTTAATTTTCGATCAAGGATAATGTAAATAATAAAAGGACTAAAATTTCCATAGGATATATCTCGAAAATTAATATTTTTAATAATTTCAAAAAAATATACATATGTTAATTCTTATTATGTTTTGTACAAGTCTGCCAAATTTCAATGTGGAGTCTTTATTACAACATGAGTTATTAAGAAAAAAGCAGGCGAAGTTTTATGTATTTCATGAAATGTACCAAAATACAAAAAGTTGACAAATTACAAAAAGAAGGACAAATCAAATGTAACGGAACTTTTTCGACTTTTCTTTGCTTAAACTCTTTTTCTCCATTGCTAAGCCTTTAATAAAAAGTACAACATAATGTATTATCATTATTAAACACTTTATTACAGCATATTTATTTATTTCTGAAGGATTCCTATTAAAAATCTGCATCTGCCGAGTAACGCTTGACTTTAATTTTTTTTTATCTACAGGTTCAATAGAATGCAGCTTTTGAGTTCCAGGAATAGAACGCAAATCTTTAAAACGAATTTGAAGGGACCGTGCTTCTTCTTCGTGGTCTTTTAGTGTTTAAAACTCGAAATTACAGTTCAAAAGATTTTGCAGGCACCATTCATATAATTGTTTTGGAGTAGTTATTTGACCTTGTAATGGCCGCTGTAAACTAGCTCGACGTGCCTCTCTCTTTACGGTACCTCCAAGACCGTCACTTGGGCCTTTTCCGTGGCTTGTTGCAAAAAAATGCCACTCAGCATTACATCCAAAATCTTCCATATGATAACATAAATTGATAAAGTTCTTTTTATTTTTAAACTGGGCAGCACTACCGTCTGAAAAATACCGTCTTCGGGGTTGTTTTAAACTTTTTTCTCAAAAATACATTCAGGTGGCGATGGAACAGGTGAACAGCTACAGAATCGAGTACAAGACAATCAGATATTATTATGAAGTTTGTATGTTGTGTTTTTCCATCTGATTTAAAATAAATAGCAATTGGGTATAAAGTGGTCTTAGAGTTGTTCCAGTGAAATCCCTGGACTGCATCCTGAATAGTAAAAGAAGCATTTTCTGAAAAATCGCAAACTGCTATATACTCATTTTCTTCGAAATTTGATTTTCTTTCGCTCAGATATGCTGCCTGCTGTTTTGCAATAAATGAATGAGGTAATAAAATTTGAAGCTTTTCACACAGGGAATCCACAAAAACGTCGGCTTGGCCAATCATGGTCTCCAAATTATCACTATCTACACTAACCCATTGTTTATATGTTATTTCATCTATATCATTTTGCTCTAGTAATTGATTTAGTTTTGCTTTTAAATTTTCAATTCCTTAACACTTGTTACATTTACGTAGGTGACACTTTGAAGAAGATGGAATGCATGTCATTTGTTTCAAACAATCTTTGTAACATTCAAGCTGATAATTCGGAACACCAGCAGTTAATTTTTTAAATTTATAGCATCAGCTTCACATTTTGATGCTTTGTACAAACACACACGTTATGAGATCCACTCGCATTTGCTAGAATTATATTCCTCGGACGAAGTTGGCAAAACTTGGAAATACCTATTTTTATTCCATCATGTCGTTCCTTGAATAAGGCGTACATTTCTCTTAAGTTTCTAAGCAAAAGTCTTTTATTTTTCCTGACTTTTGTACCATTTTCAAAAACAGACACGAAATCTTTCCGTCCGGGCATACACCTGCTGACGTCATCGGATTCATAAAATGATTTTACTAAACTGCTTGTCACTGGTGAAATTTGACTTCCCAGTTTTGCGTTAGGCGTACTCATCACACCCTTTGTTTCAACCAAATGCTTAACTTTTCGCGCGATATAGTTTGTAACCAGGAATTGTTCCTCAATTTTATGTATTGTCCAGCTTTTTGGTAAAATTGTTAGCAGTTGGATTTTCTCACTATTTTTTGTTAATGTTTTAAACTTTTCTTTTAATTGTTCTATTATTTCGGATTGTGGGCACATATGCGAAGTTGATTTTGCTGAACCGTGGAAAATTTTGTCTTGAATCGAATCACTTATTTTCCTGAATTTTGCATCTCTATACCGTTTTTCATGTAACTTCTTCTTTTTTATCGGAGATTGTTCCAGATACGGTAAAGATTGGTTTAATTTTGAAATAGCAACTTCTTCCGTGCCTGACGCAATGTCATCGAAAGTATCTACATTTTCGTTTATGTCTGAACCTTCTTCCAAATTAGATTTCTTCACATGCGAAAATTTTATTCTACATGTCCCACAAATTTTATTTGAGATCGTAATGTTTTTAACCTTAGTATACTGTAGCATCCATTGTTGGACTTGTCTTAAACTTTTATTGCACCCAGTGTGACCGGATTTTTTGAAAGGATTACAGCAAAATGTTGAATTGAATGGCATATTTTTTATTTAAATACCACAACCGAATGCATTGTCCACGACTTTTTTGTATTGACAATAATTATAATTTATATAATTATATTTATTTAGTCTCCTTTTTTTGCCTTTTCAAACGATCAAGTCACTTTAACACTATAACTCTTTGACGTTTAGCACTTATAAAATCTAGTATTCAACTGAAGTTTGACTTAGAGTCTCTGAACTATTTATACTGTGTTTTTTTTTTTTTTGGTACAAAAAAATGGATTTCAGGTAAAAAAATAAACGCCTTGCTTTTCTTGAATTGGAAAATTTGCGTGAACTACGGGTCATAAAATGTTTTTTAAATAGGGACTGAATTTGCTACTGCCAATAAGCCGGCCACAGGTCATAAAATATTTGTACATTTTTTGTGTGAACAGGCAATAAATATTTCGCCAGGTTATAAAGTCGAAAAAGTTCCGTTACATTTGATTTGTCCTTCTTTTTGTAATTTGTCACCTTTTCATATTTTGGTACATTTCATGAAATACATAAACCTTCGCCTGCTTTTTTCTTAATAACTCATGTTGTAATAAAGACTCCACATTGAAATTTGGCAGACTTGTACAAAACATAATAAGAATTAACATATGTATATTTTTTTGAAATTATTAATAATATTAATTTTCGAGATATATCCTTTGGAAATTTTAGTCCTTTTTTTATTTACATTATCGGAAATTGATGAGCTTGATCGAAAATTAAAAAAAAAAAAAAATTTGGAATGGCGCATGCTTTTGTCTGTAAAATGAGCCCTTTATTATTAATGTACAATGAATACTTTTCGAGATATTAAAAATTGTGTTAAGGCATCCGAGTGCATTTTTATTGATTTCTTCCAAACTTGGAATGGCCATAATTCTGAAAGTAGGAGAGCTAAGACACTGAAAGTTGGCAAACGCTATTATTAGGTTTAACTTTCCCTTCGTACCAAATTTCATCCAATTCGAAATCGGTGCGGTCAACTCATTGGTTGATTTCATATGTTTTTACCCTAAAGCAAACTTTGATATAAGATTGGACAATCAACGCAGGAGCAAAAAAGTAATGCCACCTATTTATTTCATCATGGTCACTTCCGGTTTCGCACTACGACCACCATGGACAATTACTTTACGTATCTTTAAAACGAATGTATATCCCACTTCAAAACGATTACATTATAATGAGTCTACTCTAGGCTAATTTCGGACTTAAAAAAAAGAAATTGGGGCTAAGTAAGCAAAATTGGAAATTAAAATGACCACTTGCGACCATCCCGCAAAGCAGTATGATTGTCTTCAAGAGACCAGAGTCTCTAGCGATAATCGAACCCGCAATCCACGCACTGCTGGACAAGCTCACTACCAGCTAGCCTACCGGGACACCCTTTAAAGTGCGCTACGCGTGAAATGAAATTTGCATTACTTTTAAATTAATGGGGATGCCATTTTCAAACTTTTACAGTATAATGAGGACACCCAAGGCTAATTTTGTAAAAAAAAAATAAGTATACCCTTCACCATGGTGCGATACAAAAAGGACATTATCAGCCATGTTCTGACAATCGCACGATTTTAAATCGCAAAACGCCGAATTTATTTGATGATTTGTGCGTTTAGCTTTCGATCTGTTATAGTTTCTTACAAATATTCTAGTTCCCTTTTGTAATTGTAAGTCGCCAAACTTCCTGCTGTTGCGATTTACAAAACATCTAATTTGCGATTTTAAGTCAGAATCGCCAATGCTAAGCGTTTGCGATTGTCAGAACATGCACGTTTATAAATACCGTTCTATAGATATAAATAAATCTACTTTGTGCTACGCCCACTTCTCCAATTCCGCCCGCAATTTGTCGGATGTTGAGTATTGACAGCGAAGTTGCTTTCATCTAATTTGGAAACTTTAACTCTTGCCGTCCTCTAGAAATGCGGAAATCTATAATGGCTTTGTGTGGGACGTGCAACGCTCACTTCTTCAATCCCCAGCGAGTCCACCCGATGTAAAGAGCATCGTTAGTTTATGCTGACCAGACGCACGTTAATCTTTTTAACCTTTTTCTTTTGGTAAATTAATGCCTTTATTTCATCACCTAAAATGCAAAACAACGTATCCTCGAAAAATTCGAAATTGAATTTTTGTTTGTTTGTTCGTTCACATGTTCACAAAAAATGTTTCGTCCCTGCGATCAAAAATGGCGACTTTAGTAAAGTAATTCAAACGCCAAGTACACCTTGTTGTTAATGATGTTGTAAAGTTTTTTGCTTCTCCTGTAAACTTATGTATATAAAGTGTTGTTACGTTATTATACATTTAAGGTGACTATTTGTACCTCTGCTAGCATTCTTTTATCACCCATACAGTTTATTTCTTGGATAGTTCTTATGGAATCTTTAATTCAAAATTTCTTCTAACCAATTTGGAGAAGCTCAGCAATAACCCATATAAAATTGCGTACAATAATTTGCGCATTTTTAATTATAAGCTTTGTTGTTGTTGCTTTAAAAAGAACGAAAACAGCTGTGTTTGTTTGTACACAACAACTAATATATTCTAAAAAAAAATTAGAACAAGTTAGGGTGCTATTTTCGGCTGCGCCGAATTTTTGATACCCTCCACCGACAGTTCGAATTATTCAGGAGTGGGCTTTATATGAAATGTATTTATTATTAATTTATCTGTCTAAAAACAGACAACAGCATTGGTTGCGGCTTAGACCTACATATATTAAATTATTGACCGACAATCAGAAAGTTTTATTCTTTTCTTTTTAGAAATTTGAGCTAACTTGAGTAAAATATCATAATTCGTAACAGTTTTAGCCGAACTTAAATGATTTTCAGGAGAGGAACTTATATTGGACCCATTGTAAATTATAGGCCAATCATCCCAAAATTCTGTATAGTGATTTCTGTTATTAAAAATAATAAGTTTCAATACAGCAGTGAAATTAGTTTTAGCGTTTACAGTGAATTTCAGAAGGCTGCTTATTATGGGATCTAAGGTAAATTATGGACCGTATACCACAAAATTGTATGAAATTTTTTTAAAGCAGAGATGGAAAGAATTTTACCGCAATATCTTTATCTGCTACGGTTTTAGGAGTATTTAATTAATTTCCGAAAGTAGCGTTTATATGGGGACTTTAGTAAATTATGGACCGATCTTTACGAAATTTAACAGTATAGTTTCCAGTCGTCTATAACATACAAACTTTCCTTAAAATGCATTTCAAATCCATTTTAATTTTTTATGAATACGGCTGTTAGTATTTATAAATATATTTATTAACAGCCATTAAAAGAATATAGGGAGTGATTTGTCATAGACAAAATTAAATGGGTTTTTGGACTAGTTGTTCAAAAATAAAGTAAAGGTACAAAAGTGCGTTTTTGTTTTTAGAAATGTATTTACAACCGTCAAATTAACTTTTATAAGGGGAAACATTTTTATGAGTGGGTGTGTAGATCATAGTTTTATGACCTATGCATTTAATTATTGATGATATTGGATGAATTCAAAATAGAACAACCAATCGCGATATTGTAATAGAAGCTCAAAAAATAGGAAGTTGTGTAAATGTAGGTAGGATGCTGCTTATATGGTCTGTTAGAGAAAAGAACATTTGAAGTAGTGATCAGTTGTAAAGACTATGCATATAGTACATATGTACATATGTATGTACATATGTCTATATGTATATACAAACATATATGTAATTGTTAGCGACAAAGAAAACTTCGAAAATTGATATTGTGTATTGCGTTATACAAGTTGATTTAAAAAAGAAGATTTTTATGATTTTTCTTGTTTTTTCTAAGTATGTAATTTGGAAAAGAAATGTTTTTCAGAGTATCGCTTTTTTTATATATATGCACTTGCGTAGACATTTGGTAATTGAGCAATAATTATGACGCCAACATTAACGAAACACAGATTTTCATGCAAGTAGCGATCCTTTGTTATGAACTTTTTTTTTGCTTATTTTATACATTTGTGACCTTTTCATTCGTTGTTGCTACAAAGGCTACATACAACACCTTGTGATTTCATAGACACAAACGTATGCAAATTTATGATCTTTGCTTTTTTGTTGTTTTTTAGCGGAAAATAAAGGGTTATTTCTTTTTCATTTGTTTTTTTTTAACACAGGAATAGAAAAAAAAGTATGAATAATTATGATGCCAACATTTACGCAGAAAAAGAATTGCACACACCATTTGAGTCAAGTGATGCGCATATGTATGCATGAAGATCCTTTTTATATAAAACAGCGCACATAAATTTAATCAAATTATTAAATAAAACTGAACCTGAGCATATCCTGTCTCTCTGACAAACCTAGTATACCATCTTCACAACTTATTATGGAGGAGGGTATAAACAAAATTTTTGACTAATGACAAAAAAAAAAAATAAAAAAGTTATTAAAATAAGTTTACCAAAAAATGTTAACAAAAATTTTTAAAAATGGCAGATTTGAAACTGTTTGCATTGCTAATAAAATGAATATGGGGAGGTAGTCGGTTCCACAAACAAATTGTAAAGGGTGGTTAAATTTCAAGGGCCGATGTTGATTTTGAATAAAACACAAACTATTTAGGAAATTATTGTAATTTTATTTTATTATGATATATTGGTATTACTCAATTATGTATGGAAAAAATATCGGCCAAATGGGTGCCGCGACCACGGCGGCACACCTCCATCCGATGGTCCAAATTTTCGATGACCCTGAGGCATAATGGAGGTTCTATGCCGTTAATGTGCCGAATTATCTCATCCTTTAGCTCTTGAATTGTTGCTGGCTTATCGACGTACACCTTTTCTTTCAAATAACCCCAAAGAAAAAAAGTCCAACGGTGTCAAATCACATGATCTTGGCGGCCAATTGACATCGCCATTACGTGAGATAACACGGCCATTGAATTTGTTGCGCAAAAGAGCCATTGATTTGTTAGCTGTGTGGCAAGTGGCACCGTCCTGCTGAAACCACATATCGTCCACATCCATATCTTCCAATTCGGGCCATAAAAAGTTCGTTATCATCTCACGATAGCGAACACCATTCACAGTAACTGCCTGACCGGCCTCATTTTGGAAAAAATACGGCCCGATGATGCCGCCAGCCCATAAACCGCACCAAACAGTCACTCTTTGTGGGTGCATTGGTTTTTCGACAATCACTCTTGGATTCTCATTCGCCCAAATGCGGCAATTCTGTTTATTGACGAATCCACTGAGGTGAAAATGTGCCTCATCACTGAAGATGATTTTCTTCGAAAATTGATCATCCACTGTTGCCATTTCTTGCCACCATTCTGCCCATTCACGATGTTTGGAATGGTCAAGAGGCTTTAGTTCTTGAGCCAATTGCACCTTGTAAGCATGTAAATGCAAGTCTTTATGCATAATGTTCATCAACGACGAGCGTGAGAGGTGCAATTGTTGGGCACGACGACGAGTTGAGGTGGACGGCTCTTCAGCCACACTATCGCGAACAGCAGCAATATTTCCTGCAGTACGAGCTGTACGAGCATGCACTGGTGTTCTCACATCTTCTACAGACCCGGTTTGCTCGAATTTTTCCACGATTTTTGCGATTGTACGCACATTTGGACGATCAAATTGACCAAAAAAATCACGAAGTGCACGATATGCATTTTGATTTGAACGCCCATTTTCATAATAAGTCTGGATAACTTTAACACGTTGTTGGATTGTGTATCTCTCCATGGTTCAAATTGAGTAAGTCTGAAATAGAGAAATGTCAAATAAAATTCGGAAAAAACTTGGCGTTTAGGTGTGGTTCACATTCAACATCGGCCCTTACAATAACAATTATAATGTAAAAAAAGGTTTTTTTTCTGGAAATCAAGTGCAAAACAATTGGTATTCAAGTTTGAATTTCAAGTTTCAAGGGTCGAGATATACTTTTGTCACACTCTATATCAAAAGCATTCTCCAGTATTATGGGAATGTGAAATCAAGTAAATATTAGTAAAAGATTTTGAAGCTTGTACCTATAGCACTTAAAAATACGTTTGAACTCAGGTTTATTTCCAGTTCAATTTTAATCATTTGAAATTTTATTTTTATATTGGGATTATATTAATAAAAATAAATAAATAAATTAGCTTTAATTTCTGGCTGTAATAAATTTTAATTTTCGTATTCAAATTTTTTAGTTGATTTTTGTTTATAATTTTAATTAAATTTTTTCTAAAATTATTTATTTTTTTTTCAATTAGTTAGCCAATAAGCAAAGTAAACTGTGAATTTTAAATTTAAGGCAAAGTGTGGTATACTGAATCTCGCTTTAACGAAAACCCGGTATAACTGTCAGTTAAAATTTTCACTACCTTAACAGTTACGAAATTTACTAAAATATAAAAACTTACCGCAAAAAAATTATTTCATATGTGTAAGATAATTTTTAATTCATTTATTTTAATATTTGCTTAAAAAAATGTCAATAATTAGTATATAGATAAAAAAGTTTTTTTTTTTACTTCAGCAAATAACAATGCAATTATTATTTTTATACCCTTCACCGAAGGTAAGAGGGTATATATAACTTTGTCATTCCGTTTGTATGTTCCACAATATTGATCCTACACCCTATAAAGTACATATATTCTGGGTCCTTATGAAAAGCAAAGTTCAAATCCGGTTGTCCGTCTGTCCGTGTGTATGTTGAAATGGGTTTTCCGAAAACCCCAGAAATGATGTGGACTAGGTTGATGTATATTTATGTCACATATACTCCGTTTAAGTTTGCTATTGAAATTCAGCCAGATCGGTCCAAAAATGACGGAGATATGAGCAAAAAACCACGACTACCTCTAAATTTTTCCAAAAATCCCTTGTTGTTGTATTTTTTATTTCCGTATATCTTGAGAACGGCAAAAGCCAAAGTTTCCAAATTGGGTACACACATTTAGGTTGCCAATACACACCATCCTACAAAATGTGGGCGGGATTGGAGAAGTGGACGTGGTACCTCCCGTACAAAAAAAATTAAAAATTGTATAAAAACCTAAATTTAAGGGCTGCCATATCGTCGGTTGATTATTTAATTGTCGTATGTTGCATGTAATTTGTATCCACATACGACAATTAAATAATCAACCGACGATATGTCCTATGGATATGACTTATATATCAAAATATCGGAAATTTTTAGTAGAACATATTTTATAAAAAATCGGTTCAGATACAAAAAAGTTATGACCAAAATTAAATAATTTTTTTTTTTAAACCCACTTTCGGGAACCATAGATCTCTCCGAGTCCTAGCTTTATAACCAAAGTAAATGGTAAATTTCTTCTTCAACACGTCGGTATATAAATCTGCAAATCGGTTTAAAAATGGCTTAGTTATAACCGAAATACTGAATCCCCAAAAATTACTCTTTTTTATAATTAACTTTGTTAAAATATATATTTACAAGTTTATATAAACTAGTGTTCGCCTAATGGTCAAAATTCGACCATAATTTTTTTTGTAAATATGAAGAAAACATAATTCATCTAAGTACATATGTATGAATTTATTTGTTTCGAGCATTTCTTTTTTCCTTCAAAGTGGATCGATTTGGCGAGGGACCAACCTCAGGTTCATATTTTATCTTCTACGTGAGTTAATTTAATTTTGTAAGTTCAATATCAAAAATACCAATTGAAAAACAAAAAAGTATCAAAAAGTCTCCTTTATATATTGTCATCCACTACCAGATGTTGAACGAAAAAGTACCAAAAAGCTCCCCTTACATGTTCTTATTAACCCAGTTTAATGTATAACTTTATCTTTGTAGGTCGAATATTAACGAAAATTCAAAAAGTTCTAAATGAAAAACAAAAAATACCAGCATTTAGTTTCCCATTTTCCCCTTTTTTTCTCCCCATACAGGTTCGGTTGCCAAACAAAGGAAGAAAGCGTTCTTAACTGTTTTGCCTGGTCTGATTTATATAGTCGAAATATTCGAAAACCGGTTTCTGAAAAATGTCGAATTATCGATCCCCCTAATTTTTTATTATTTGATAATTGAAAATAAATTTTTATTTATTTATTTTGCATTTGTGTTAGTAACAATTTTGAACGCTTATAACTCTGAAATTATTGAACAGATTTAAATAAAATATACATTGTGCACTTCTTTGAGTAAATACCTTTTAAATGGTGCATATTTTGTTCAAATCGGTGGACATACAGAGGAGGAAAGTGTTCTTAACTGTTTTGCCTTAGCCGATTTATATATAGATGTTTATATATAAATATAACTTAAGTAAATGGTAAAATTCTTCCTTAACACGTCGGTATATAAAACTATCAAATCGGTTAGACAATGGGTAATTTATGAGCAAAATACTCCAAAATGGGCTAAAAAACATCAACATTTTTATAAAAACCTAAATTTTATGTCCTATGTATATGACCTATATACCAAAATATCGGAAATTTGTATGAGTTATAACCGAAATACTGGGGTCTAATCACCGCATACGATATCGAGCAAAATTCTTTGAAATTATTTATTTTGGTATCTTGAAACTCGATATCGAATGAAATGTATTGAATTTGAAATAATAGCATTCGACATCGAGTAACTCAACATTACATTTATCGAGTTTTCATTCGATACGCCAGTGTCTATCGTATGTAAAAAAATTCAATAGTTTATTCGATACGATAGTATCGAATGCAGTGATTAGACCCCTGAATTCCCGAAAATTACTCTTTTTATACCCTTCACCGAAGGTAAAAAGGTATATACAATATTGATCCTACACCCTATAAAGTATATATATTCTCGGCCCTTATGAAAACCGAAGTTCAAAACCGGTTGTCTCTTATTTAAAAAAAAAATATTTACCAGTTTTATTTAGTTTTTGTCTAGTTGCTCTGTATTCTGCTCGCACATTGGTGAAGGGTATATAAGATTCGGCACAGCCGAATATAGCACTCTTACTTGTTTTTATTAACTTCATATTCTTTTAACATTTTTTTTTTTTTAATTTGGCTAAGTAATTGTTAAAGTGATATACATATTTATTAAAGATAGTTAATTTCCTCTATTGATGGAATCGTAGAAAATAAGAATAAGCAGGATAATAGTATATCGGATCCTTATGAATTAAATTCAAACTTTGTTAATATACCCATGCCCCAAGCAGATCATACCTATTATATCAATTTTCATGCAACCAATCTCCCATCTAACCCTTTTAATTTTGAGTATGTTAGCCAGTTGGATGTTCTCAAAAGCTGCCTTTCCATTAAATCAAAAGCTACAGGAATGGATAGTATACACCCAGCTTTCCTTAAAATTATTCTTCCGTCACAACTACCATTTATCACTCATATTTTCAATAAAATAATTATGGCAGGCACTTATCTACTAAGATGGAAACAGGCAAAAATTATTCCAATACCAAAATCATCCACTGAATATCGGCCCATAGCTATTTTACCTTATCTCTCAAAGGCTTTCGAGAAACTTTTACATGAACAGATAACCAATTATATAAATGATAGTAAATTATTGACCGATCAACAATCTGGCTTTCGGGCCAAACATAGCTGTATTACTGCTCTAACTGATGTGCGTTGCATATTTAGTACTGTTGGATCATTCAAAGGCTTTTGATACCGTTGACCACACAATACTTATTCAAAAACTGGAGAAAATTATGAATTTTTCATCAACATCCATTAGATTGATTGATTCATATCTTAAAGATCGTGTCCAGTGTGTTGAAACTAGTCCTTTAACTATCTCAAATTTTCTTCCTGTTGTCAGGGGTGTTCCTCAGGGATCCATTCTAGGTCCTCTCCTCTTCTCCATTTACGCAAACGATCTTCCTGAACAGTTGCTCCATTGCAACATTAGAATGTATGCCGATGACGTACAATTGTACATAAGTAACAAAAAAGGGAACTTAGATGAATGTACTGCAAGACTTAATCAGGACTTACAACGGGTTTCACGTTGGGCTGATGTTAACGGGTTAAGTTTAAATCCTACCAAATCGAAATGCATTGTAATACGTAAAAGAACACAGAAAATTATTGATTATCCCAACATTTTTATTAAAAACCAACGGATTGAAATCGTAGATAAAGCAAAAAATCTTGGTGTAATTTTTAATAACACTTTAACCTCGTCTGATCACGTTATAGCTGCCTGTGGTAAAACATATTCGATGCTAAGAACCCTATGGCCTACTCAATATTGCACCCCATTGAAAATACGCTTATTACTTGCTAAGACATATTTGATACCAATTTTAACCTACGGATGTGAGATTTTTGCAAGTTGTGATGAAACCAGTAAATCTAAATTGACCGTCACATATAACAACATTGCAAGGTACGTTTACGGGATCAGAAATTATAACATAAATGGTACTTACATTAGTATAACACCTTACTCTAAAAAAATATTCGGGGTACTTTTTGAAGATTTACTGAAAATAAGAACTTTAGTATTTCTTCACAAAATTATAACCACCCGTGAGCCAGGTCATCTTTTTAATCGTTTAAAATTTAGTCGACTCAGAAGAAATAGAAATTTAATTCAAATCAGACATCACACATTAATATCTGAATGGCAATTTTTCATATTTGCAATACGTCTTTGGAATAATATTACTAATCCAACAATAAAAGAAATCAGCAATGTGTTACAATTTAAGAAAGAAATATTTAAATATTATTCGTAGTCAACAAGTTTGTTTATAGTTCGGTATAGTTCTTTACTTCAATATTTTATTTATGATATTTTGATATGTAGTTTTTCGTTATTTATTTGTTTGGTTTAGTTACAATAATTTTATTTATATCGATTTTGTAATAACTATACCTAGACTTAAGTTTATTATTTTTCATTTTCCAAAATAACATCATAAGATTTCTACTGTTTAAGACTGATGTTTTGTTGTAGAAGTTACAATTTTTTCTTAAATAAATAAATAAATAAAATTCGTCTAAAAGAGCGGGATTTAGTTTTACCAAAAGAATATTTTCAAGGGTTTCCGAACTAAGACGATTTCTGGACTCGCTTAGAATGACTCTTAAAGATGAGAAAGCTCGTTCTATTGTAACCTTTAAAATATAAAATATATTAGAGTAATAAAATTAGAAAGAAAAAGATACATACATACATCATGAACATGTGCATATGCTAATTTGATACATATGCATGTACACACAAGCCATTAATTACGTTTAGCAAAATTTTATATTATTTTCACCAAGCTCAGTTATAATTAACTATCAGTTATAACTGTCAAAAACATATTGTTAACTGGAAGTTAAAATAAAATGAACTGGGTGAAATTGGTCGTAAAATTATGTTTTTAACTTTTCAATTGGCACTTTAAATGCAAAAACCAATAAATTCTGATTTTTTTTACAAACACAAAAAATTAAGAGAACTATGAGTTAATCTTAAGCTAAGATCCCACTATCGGCACAAATAGCACAATCTGTGAAGATTTTTATCGTGCTATATCGGCGCACATTTAAAAACATTGCGCAATTTATTCTCGCACATTGTGACAATTTTTTTCGGTTCATATCGGCCAAAACTCAATTGCGACAATAATCGGTACAATGCGGTCACACTATCGTGCTATTTGGGCAAATTAAATCAAATGTTTTTGTTTATTTACTTGTTGGCAGACATAATTTTACTTTAGAAATTCGCAAAATTCTCCGTCCGAATATTAAATTATGTTTCCTAACAATTTTAAATAATATATTTACATATATATGTATAATAAAAAATATATTCAATTTCATTCAAACTTACTGCACTTGTTCTTTTTTTTTTTGTAATTGTTGATTTGTAAACAGATGTTTACAAACCAGGGATGGCAACATCGATACAACTGCAATGTTTTGGTTAAAGCGAATTGTTTTCTTTCATTTAGTAGTACAAATTTACTAATTAACGTTTCAATACATAAATAATAGATAAAACAAATGTAATTTTGGTACAATTAAGCTCAAAAAAGTAAAATTTTAGTAGCCAGTTTGTGCAATTTAAATATTTCGTTTTGCCATCCCTTGTATCGGCGCTGATTGGCGACTGTGATCGGCACACAAGTGGCCGATAAAAATCGGTACATATTAAACAATTTGATTGCTCCACATTGTGCAAAATAGTGTTCACATTATCGGCGCATCCAGGTTAATTTTGATTGTCCACAGTCAGCACAATTTCGGCACAGATTGTCGCATATTAAAACATTTTGACCGTTCACACTATCGGCACATGAAATACGCCAAAAATTGGTACATTGCGCCGATAGTGGGATCTTAGCTTTATGAATCTTCTTTGAATTTGCTTATATACGTTATGTATGTATGGATATATATAATGATTTATAAATAAGTTAATTTTCTTCAAATTTACCTGTGTTGGGGGAACACCAAAAATAATATTAGAAATTATATAAAGCTCCTCATCTACTGCTTTTCTATCCCTCCAATAACTAAGAACACAAGTATCACTTCTTAAAAATGGTAATTTTAGCCTTTCATTTCTTGTATATATATTAACAGACTCGTTTTGTACCATTATATCTTGCCTTAAAAAGGCCGTTAATATGTTATCGTCTTCTTTAATGTTTTTGACATCTGATGCATTAGATACTTTAACTCCATACTCCTTATTAAGTGAGACAAATCTATCCCATACCTTTTTGAGATATGTAATTGCCCTTTCTTTTTCGTTTGTTGACAGACTGTGATGAAATCGTGGATCAAAATACAGACATGAAATGAGTATATCATTTTTATTTAGTGTAATCGACCGTTTTTCGAAATGCGTTAGATTTAAGTCTCCTAGTATCTTTGTAAAGCTATTTTCGGTAGATTTTACGACAACTTGCTTTATTAATAATTTGCATTTAAGCCAATTCGCATAAAAATCGCTATAATTTAAAGTCTCCTCTTGAAATTTGGTCAAAATATCATTAACGGGGCTAAAAACTAATAAAAATTCGTCAACCTTTTTCCAAAATTGGTCGTTAGCTTCGAAATAATCATCTTCTGTAGAATAGGCAGGCATATCTGGGTGCCCAATAAATGATTTTGCCGTTTTTAAATCGTTGATCAGTTTAAAAGTAGATCCCCAACGGGTTGGACAATCGATTTGTGGTACACGTACATGATTTAAATCAAATAAATGTCGAACTCCATTCGTCGGTTTTCTTAAAAACTTTGTAAAATTTCTACACTGTATAATGAACTGGTTGATACTTAAGTTTTTAATAACATCAACTGCAACTAACTGTGCCGTATGCGCAGCACACCTGCATATTGTTACATCGCCTAAATCAATATCGTTGTCATTATCCATTTCATCTAAAATATTTCGGTAGTCACTATTATTCAAAAAGTCATCTTCATATTTAGAAAGGCATTGCGACAATAATGACGTTGTTTGCAACATGTTCGCTCCATTGTCAGAAGTCACTGCAATTACCTGTTGCAAGTTTAAATTATATTTATTCAAAGTTTTGATTATTTCTGCTGCCAAATTTTTAGACTTGGTAGAGCCAGCTCCTTTTTAACTCGATCATTCCAATTACTCTAGAAATAATATTACCATTATTGCAGTATTGTAAACTGATTCCGAAAATGCTCCTTTCTAATCGAGTCGCACTATCAATTTTAATGGAAAATTATCTATTTTTTTTTTTTTGTGCTGCCTACCATTTTAAGTTTTATGGTGTTAAAAAATACCCTTTATACCTTATTTAGTAAACAAAATGCCCGCAGAGTTTTATACAACTGTCCCTTTTGTAATTCAGTTTTACAACTGTAAAAGGCGTTAAATATTCTTTAAACTAAAACATTAAAAAGTAGCAAGATAGAAATAAAATTAATTATATGTTGCAATATTGGAAACATAACTTCCCCCAGGCAAGTTTTTAGTTTGAATAACTTTTTTCAATAAACTTCAGGTTCTAAATCACTATGATAGGCATCTTTAACCAAATCTAAGGGTCCGTCTTGCGACATTCATTACCAAACATTTGAAAATATATGTATGTTTAATGATTGAAGTCTTTTCTTAAAAAGAAACCGAGACTTTGGTTCAAATGGCTGTGCATTTCTTAGCAACAGTACTTAAAAAGAAATAAATGTCATCACTGAAATCGAATCTTGATTTTATCAGGGCATCTAAAGTTAAAATTTCAAATTACACCTGAATTACACCTAAGAGAAATTATACCAAATTCGGGTAATTACCCACAAAGTGGCAACGCTGATGTAGCCTTTGTAGCAACAACAAATGAAAAGGTCACAAGTGTATAAAATAAGCAAAAAAAAAGTTCATAACAAAGGATCGCTACTTGCATGAAAATCTGTGTTTCGTTAATGTTGGCGTCATAATTATTCATACTTTTTTTTCTATTCCCGTGGTAAAAAAAAAACAAGTGAAAAAATAAATAACCCTTTATTTTCCGCTAAAAAACAACAACAAAGCAAAGATCAAAAATTTGCATACGTTTGTGTCTATGAAATCACTAGGTGTTGTAGCCTTTGCTTGTCATTTGTATATGCAACAACAAATGAAAAGGAAACAAGTGTATAAAATAAGCAAAAAAAGTTCATAAAAAAGGATCGCTACTTGCATGAAAATCTGTGTTTCGTTAATGTTGGCGTCATAATTATTGCTCAATTATCAAATGTCTACGCAAGTGCATATATATAAAAAAAACGATACTCTGAAAAACATTTCTTTTCCAAATTACATACTTAGAAAAAACAAGAAAAATCATAAAAATCTTCTTTTTTAAATCAACTTGTGTAACGCAATACACAATTTTCGAAGTTTTCTTTGTCGCTAAAAATTACTTATATGTTTGTATATACATATAGACATACATATGTACTATATGCATAGTCTTTACAACTGATCACTACTTCAAATGTTCTTTTCTCTAACAGACCATATAAGCAGCATCCTACCTACATTTACACAACTTCCTATTTTTTGAGCTTCTATTACAATATCGCGATTGGTTGTTCTATTTTGAATTCATCCAATATCATCAATAATTAAATGCATAGGTCATAAAACTATGATCTACACACCCACTCATAAAAATGTTTCCCCTTATAAAAGTTAATTTGACGGTTGTAAATACATTTCTAAAAACAAAAACGCACTTTTGTACCTTTACTTTATTTTTGAACAACTAGTCCAAAAACCCATTTAATTTTGTCTATGACAAATCACTCCCTATATTCTTTTAATGGCTGTTTATAAATATTTTTATAAATACTAACAGCCGTATTCATAAAAAATTAAAATGGATTTGAAATGCATTTTAAGGAAAGTTTGTATGAATATTTTGCCTTAAAACACATTTCAAACTTGTTTTATTCTTTATGAATACGACAGTAACTATGTATGTATGTATATGTTTTCTTAAAACATTAGTTAATTTTTCAATCCTTTTTATATTTTTGCACTCAAATTATAAAACTCACCTTTCAATCATAATTTACCTTTTTTCAATAAATAAAAAAAAACATTAAACAATTTTATTTTAATCTACCAACGCATCATACTACAAAGAATTTCTTATTTTTAATCATTCCTCTTTTAAACCTTTTTTTGTATGTACACACAAAAATATTTTTTTCTTCATATTGTGACTATTATTAGTTTATTTTTCGACTAATAATATGTTTACTATTCACACTGAAATATTTAAATATTTCGTGTGTAATAGTCGCATATTTTGTGTCGCATATTTTGGCAGTCGATGATCAACAAGACGGCATATTTTGTTTTGTTTATTTATATTCGTACATTTTGCATATACTTCGGCAGTTTGTAATGTGTGGCAGTAATATATTGATATTGAAGACACACAACATTTATATTTATGGTGACTAAAAATATTTAAATATTTCCATAGAAAATATATTTGTTCGGCGAAAATATTAATATTTTGCGCATTGTAATATTAAAAAGTTGCTACTGGTTAAATATTTTTGAGTTTAACTAGAAATTATATTAATACAACGATGCATTTAAATATATTACGGTTGTTGATTATTTAATATTTTTAGATTTTCTGTTAGTTTGTGTTTAAAATTATGCATATTTATGAATAATATATTAGTTTTTTTAAACCCTGACTAAAATTATTGTGTATTAATATTAATATACATACATATTACATATTACGGTGCTTCAAAATTGTCTGAAGAAGTCCGATTTATACTCTTCAAGGCTGGATCATTGCGTATGAACCACACCAACATATCGAGCCCTAACAGCGAAAATAACGTAAGCGACATGATTTTCAATTTTCGTTTTTTTTTAATAAATGACTTTATTGGCAACAATTGCATCATCTCCTAAAAAATCATGGTCACATAATGTACTGTTACGACTTTATAGCAAAAACAATTTTAGTGTAAGCGACAAATTTCATACAAAATTAATATGTATGAAATAAAACAAAAAAGCTCTCTCCTGTAAAATTTGATTTTTGGCTCTTACATTATTTTCGCGGTTAGGGGTCGATATGTTCCAAATTTAAGCGAAATCGAATGACGTTTTAAGATCTCTAAAAATTGCAATTTTTCGAATTTTTTGTATGAAAATGTACATACAAATTAAAAAAAAGTTTAAATTATATATAATATGACTCATAATTACGTCCTTTAGGACTTCTCCTTGAATTGTGAATCAAAATTGTATTACATACCTCTAAGATTGTAGAACAAACAAAAAATTGTTATAATTTTTTATTTTTATAGCCAGTGTGCACAAAAAAAAAATACATTCAATATATTATTTTGATCCTTTTGATTGATATTTTACAGATTTTGTGTATCGTGTTCTGTGGTATTAAATTTAATATTATTTCATTTTTAAAAATTTTAAATTTTTATTAACCTATAGTCGAAACTTTATCGCTATATAAAGACCTTAAAATTAAATATTTTGTTAAGCGATTTTTGGTACACAGAAAATAAATATCTCAAGATAATTTTAAACAACACAGTTTGTTAAAAATATAATTTTTGTTCAACAAACTTTTTAATTGATTCAATGAAAAAATTTATCAAATATATACTTTGCAAAATAGCACTCAATAAAACATATTTAATAATGAAATATTTAAATATTTCTTGATCTATGTATATAAAAATGAAAAATGTTTGTATGTTTGTTTGTGTGTTTGTTTGTTTGTTTGTTGGCTTATAGACTCCTAAACTACTGAACCGATTTTCCTGAAATGTTTACAGATACATCACGTGAGCCCTAAAAATAAAATAGGCTACTTATTTTTTCGATAGGGGCAGGGGAATTGGTATCCCCCATAGGATGCCAATATTAATTATCGCATATATTAAGATCCGCTGCACGCATTATGCAGAACTTTTGGTAGTAAGATCTTCTGAGCCCCAAAATTAAAATAGCAGCGGGGGAAGTGGAATCCCCCATAGGACGCCAATGTTTAACATCGCATATCTAAAGAACTGTAATAGTGAGAATGTTCAAACTTTCTAGACGTTACTCTTATGGTATACAACACTTTTGAAAATAACAATAAAGCGGGTAGGCGCAGGGGGGAAATACCTCCCATAGGATGCATATATTAAATATCGCTCAACTGAAGAACTATTAAAGGGAAAGTCGTCAAACGTGGTTAGAGCTACTATTAGGGTAAACTATAAATTTCAATATAAAAATAGGCGGGGCAGACAGGGGAGGAGCAGTACCCCTCATAGATAGAAATATTAATAAGAGCCACTGCACGCATTATGTTGAACTTTTGGTGGTAGGATCTTCTGAGCGCAAAAATTTAAATAATATAGCAGCGGGGGAAGTGGTACCCACCATAGAACGACGATGTTTAATATCTCTTATCTTAAGAACTATTATAGTAAGAATGTTCAAACTTTGTAGAAGTCACTCTTATGGTATACTACACTTTTGAAAATAAAAATAAGGCGGGTAAGCGCAGGGGGAAAATACCTCTCATAGGATATTAAATATCTCTCTACTGAAGAACTATTAAAGGGAGAGTCTTCAAAGGTGGTTAAAGCAGTGTAGCGAAGCGCACCGGGTTAAGCTAGTATTCAATAAAACAAATATTTGAATCAACGTCAAAACAGTATTTTTACAACACTTGTCCATTTTATAATAGGTCAGTAGTCTCATTCGCTTAACAGTTTTATTTGGTTAAATATCTTTAGTTTTGCCAAAGTCTTTAGAAAAAGGTTTCCGGATGATCTGGCCTAAGCAACCAGCGAAATGCGCATAGGAACTAACTTATCCCCCAAAAAAAATTTAGTGTATTTATCAAAAAATTCAAATCGGGAATTTAGCACATCATTTTATTAATAAATAAATAAAAAAGATTCGATTAACATTTTTTTTGATTTATTCAACATTTCCAACAATTTATTTTAACAAATCACGTAAATATTTTATTGAAAAAAATTATTTTGGGCAACAACTTTTTTTATTGATTCAATAAACTTGGTTGTTAACTAAAAATTCAATAACTATACATACAAACTTTTTTATCAATAATGCGAAAATCGTCATCGCAGAAAATTCAAAAATTTTTTTTATCAAATATGCGATTTTCGTATTCAAATATGAAAATTATTTTTTTCTGTGTAATTTACAATTTTAATATGTAGTCACGTTAAAATGGCCTTGGAGAGGTGGAAAATTTCGACGTCGAGTTTTGAAAAACATACATGCGTTTTTTTAATTCACATATAATTATTCCAATCTTTTGGCCAATTCAATTATTTTATGCATAGCATTTTGTTTATAATTTTCAAAATTTTAAACATAATTGGTGTGTTAAAAAAAAATTATTATATACAAAATTGCATTTATATATATTCCAGAGCACCTTGTAAAATGCATATAATTTGCAAAAATCTAAATTATTTACATACAAAGATGATAAACATGCCAAAAGATAAAATTTGGTACCCATATTGCCCTATTTACAACGAAGGGTTACCACCCCATTGCATTTTTGTCAAAACGCGAACTAGCACGAATTTCAAAAAAAGCTGAGACACGTATTTAATTAAATCGACTAAAGATTAAAATATGTTAGTTTGGCACTTTTAGTACAAACAACACCGAACAAAAAATTAAAAAACCGTTTTATTTTACAGACAATCCTTAAGAAAAGGACATGGATGATCGTCCTTGGACAAATTGTATATGCAGTTGGACGCGCCTTAAAAAACCCTTTCTTACGATATCCAATCTGTATATATTGGTAAGGAAACTAATTCTTAAACTAACAAAACAAGCAAAAATAGACCCTTTTGCAAACTGGTCCAGCTCACGAGAGGTCAAAGCTGGAGCCGAAATATTTAAAAAGTCAAAGTCCAAGGTTCATTTTTAGGAGGGTACATCGATCACTTTTTTTGGTGAGCCGCTCTAATATACATATACTATAACTACCGTATTCATAAAAAATAAAATAAGTTTGAAATGTATTTGAAGGCAAAATTTTCATACAAATTTGAAATCCATTTTATTTTTTTATGAATACGACAGTAAGAGTTTTTGTTACCTTAAGCCTAGCTAGGATTACCGTTTTGGTAATATGCTTGCAATATCTTTCAAAAAGGACAAAATATCAAAAAAACAGAAACGTGAATTCTATAAATGATATGTTTTGCATCGAATGAATCAAGTTTGAATCAATTCTGAAAACTATATTATTCGCTTTGTTCAATGTAACTACAGACACCAAACGCAAAACTCGTTTTAGCTGTGGTAGATGCGAAAAAGAAATGTGGGAAATTAAAGACTACATTTTCAATGACTTACATGTGGGATAAAATGATGAAATAATAAAATTATCAGGCCTGTTCTGCAAATCATTTTTACCCAAATCACGTGATTTCAAATCACATGTGCCTACTAAAATCACACGTGTGATATTTTAGTGTCCCGTTTTTGTGTGTTTTGGTGTGATCTTCAAATGCCGAAAGCACACCGAGAAACACAAAAACGGTATGACTTTCAGAACTCCACAAAATAACACGTGTGATTTTCAGAACAGGCCCGTATATAATAAATTCGTATAGTTTTATGGTGTTTTCTTGCAAAAATAAATGGCAAATTTGTTCCTATTCTTAGGGTGCGTACCAGAGAACGGCTTTATGCAATTGCATTAAATGAACAGCAACAAATACACTCACTTGCGGTCATACAATCAAACTTGCGCAACCGCAAATATTCGCTGCTGGTTTGCAGTCATTCAAATAATGCACATCGTGCTTTGTTATTTATACAATCGTTAGCTTCGTTTTTTAATAAAGATGTTTGTGTGTTCAGTACGACAATGATTGTTTTGGTAAAAAAAAAAAATACAAACAAAAAAGCAGAAATCAAGCAATTGTTACTCATGAAGACATTCAGCAGTTACTTTTAATTAATTTAAATGAAACTAAACGAAAATATGTATGTAGGTACAAACAATTTTCATAGAAACAGACTTTGTTTTCATCTTAAAAAGTACAGTTTCTGTACAGTGATGCCAACTTTTTGAGAGCAAAAAGCACTTTAAAACTTAAAAAAGCACTAAAAAGCACTATTTCGAGCAAAAAACAGAACTAAGCCATTTTTACAATTTAATTAAACACAAAATAAGTTGCATTCGGCTGTGCCGAATATTATATACCTCCGATATTGAAAAAAGGCGACGGCGCACACTGGGGATTTCGCGGGAAAAAGTCAAATTGTCAACATAGTCTTCATGCAATATGCAGTGATATGTTGCAATTTTAGACTAAATGGTACAATCAAATCAAAAAGTATTACTCCGATCTGACTGCCAGTTTTTTTTATATCCGTCTCAAACTCAGAACTTGTGTGTTTTACCGAACCAACTTAATTTAAACCTAAGAATTTAAATGCGAATATTTTTTTACTATGTGAGCTAACGTTTTTCTTTTTTTTTTCTATTTAAAGTAGTATATTTCAGTATACTAAAATTGAAAAAAAAATCTGCAGAGACTTAAGTTTTTTTTTTTTGTGTATTTTTATGAACATATAACAAAAATCCCATTTTTCTCCAAACATTTGGACCTGCAATTTGATCTTTACTTTTCTTTAGTTTGAAATCACTACTAATACATTGTCTTATATCTGTTTTAACATTATTAATTAATTTCAAGTGCCACCAGGTGCCACCTCTCAATTTGTTGCATTACACAGTACAGCATTTTTCAGCTGATTGATTCGGGACGCAATTCTGATAAGGCTCTTTTGTTTAACATAACTCGAGAACCACTAGTCGGATTTTGCTGAAAAAAATTTAGAAAAATCAAGAATTACAATTACTTTCATCTGTTTATATAACATTTTGCTACATAAGCAACAGTTTCGCAGTTATAAATAAATGTATGAAGAAAAAAAATATTTTTTGCCCAAAAAATTTAAATTTGTTATTTTTAATTCATAAAAAATCCAAAACAGTAAAAGTTTCAAGTCCTATTACTTTCACTTGAAGTCGCATAACCTATGAAATAAATGAGACATAAATCATGAAAATCGATGAACGCGTTTCGCTTTTATTAACAATTAAGTGAAGGTATGCATTTCAAAAATTTGCTCGAGATATGCACAAAATTCTTTGCAAAAACATTTATGACTTGTTTTATGATTCTTAGAATTAAAAAAAAAAAAAAAAAGTAATAAACAAAAGGTTATTTGATTTTTATGATTGCGGTAGCAAAGTAATAAGCGGTAATAATGTGCGTGAAAAATTGAAAGGAAAAAAGGAAAGTGCACTTTTTTAATTATTTGGGGTTTTCCGTTGGCTACCTGTATGATTTTTTACAGAAATTCCACCCACATCTAGTAGTGCTCATGTTTTGGAACGTACCTGTCAGTAAAATATTGAAAAATACGTAGTATTTATAGGTGTTCATTTATCGCTTTTTGTCATTCAACAAGTGCTGACGAACGCGAAAAGCACAACCGATTTTTCTCCTTTTTTTTTTAATTATAACTGAAACTAAGGCCCAAGAGTTTTACGGCAATGGAAAGTTTTTCTATTTCTCATGGGGTTTTATGCTCGAAGCTTCTGGAATTTGACAAAGACAGAATAAAATTAAAACAGTTTTTGCAACAATTGCACGTTGGCTTAAAAAGCTTTTACTCTAACTTCAAACAAAGATGGCAGGATTCTAATCGTACGAAGTCGCGATTTGAAAAAAAGAATGCAAATTGGCTTGAAGGCACATTTACAATTAAGTTTACTGAGGCTGAATGTTCTACCAGTTCTGCACTTGGTCGGCCACGGAAATCGTTTGAGGAGTGCTGTGATCGCGCCAAACGATACAAAAGGGATGAAGTACGTTCTATGTTTTCTCAAGAAGTAATTGATTTTTCTTCTAGTATTTCAAAAACCAACCACAAAATTTGTACATTAAAAACTTTGGGTATGTTTACAAAGCTTGAACTTACAAAAGAAAAATACGAGTATCTAATGCATTGGTTACAAAAACTAACAGTTATCCTCTAGAAATTTCTATTACTGAAAGTTCAGGCAGTGTACCTCTGCAAAATCTGTTGGATCATGCTGCTAAAAGAGTCCTAGAGACCAAATCAGTAAAGGAAATAAATAAAATTGAAAGCGAAAATCTAACAATGTACTATAAATGGGGATGTGATGGGGCATCTGGTCAAAGCGAATACCAACAGAGGTTTTCAGATGATCAAATTTCTGACTCTCATTTATATATGACATCAGTTGTACCACTAAAATTATCATTGAGTGATGACATAAATAAATTAGTATGGAACAACAATAAACCTTCTTCCACACAGTATTGTAGAACACTACAGTTTGCATACGTTAAAGAGACACCTCAAGTTATACGAGAAGAAAAGAGAAGAGTCGACTAAAAGAATTTGAGTTAACAGTAAATAATCGTAACTTTAAAGTAAAACATGAATTATATTTTACAATGATTGACGGCAAGACAGCACAATCAGTAACAAAGACACCAGCAGCATCTTATCTTATTTTATTTGTGGAGCAACAACATCCAAAATGAATAAAATCGAAGAAGTTCAAGCTATGCCCGTAAATGAACAGCACTGCAATTTGGTATGTCACCACTTCATGCGCGTATTAAGCTGATGGAGTGTCTTTTGCATGTAGCTTACAATATTGAATTTAAAAGTGGAAGAGTCGACTCAAATACTCGTCCGATAAGAGAAGCCCGAAAATGTTTGATAAAGCGTGAAATTAAAGAGAAAATTGGAATACAGGTTGATACTGTTAAACAAGGCTCTGGTACGACAAATTCAGGAAATACGTCACGAAGATTCTTTACTAATCCTGCTTTGATTTCCGAAATCACGGGTCTAGATGAAGACATATTCAAGAGGGTTTCAACAATTCTCGAAGCTATAACTATTACCGAGGCACTAGATTCGAAAAAATTTGGTGATTTTTGTCTGGAGACGGCAAAAAAGTTTTTTGCACTGTACGAGTGGTACAATATGCCACCAACACTCCACAAAATTCTGATTCATGGAAAATATATAATTGAAAAGTGTATTTTTCCTGTAGGCTTATTATCCGAAGAGGCTCAGGAAAGTCGTAACAAAGACTATAAAAAATATTGCCTTAGACACTCCAGGAAATGCAGTCGAATTGCCACGAACGAAGATATTATGCACCGAATGATGGTAACATCAGATCCCATGATCTCACACTTGACTCCTTCATTTAGCCAGAAAAAGCATAGTGATATAAGCGAAGAAGTTAAGGCTCTTTTAGAATAATAAATTAAAAAGTAGATTTAAAATAAATAATAAATTAAAAATTAAAAACTTCATTTAATTTTTTTGTTAGTTAGGGCTTTTTACATTGTAGGTAACGATATATATTTTTCTAGCTTTCTTTATTTTGATTACTTTTGTGTATAACTATATAAATAAAACTAAGTTTGTGATGAAATTAAAAATAGATTTAAAATAAATAATGAATTAAAAATTAAAAAAAATCTTTAAAATTTTTTTGTTAGTTAGGGCTTTTTACATTGTAGGTAACGATATACATTTCTCTGACTTTCTTTATTTTGATTACTTTTGTGTATTACTATATAAATAAAACTTAATTTGTGATGAAATCATTATATTTTTTGACAAATATATTTTTTTCCTCACCTCCATACAAAAATCCCCAGTGTGCGGCTTAGCGATTTCGGCGTAGTCCCTGATAAAGCGCCTATAGTAGTTTGAAGTTCCCAGAAATGATCTTAACTCCTTAAGTGTTTTGGGCATTGGAAAGTTTAAAATTACTTCAACTTTCTTTGTTTTTATTCCTTTGTTTGAGATTATAAAGCCTAAAAATTATACTTCCTCCTTTAAACATTCGCATTTGTCCAATTGGACTTTCATGTTTGCACGCTCTAAGGTTTCAAATACAGTATCTAAATTAGCGTTTCTTTTCGTTTTCTGCGAATATAATTATATCATCCATATAAACGAAGCATATTTTTTCAATAAAATATCATCTAAGGTACGTTGGAATATGGATGGTGATTTTTTCAGTCCGTACTTGCCGGATTTTACTGAAAACGCTGTTTTTTGCCTATCTGTATCTTTGAGTGGTATTTGGTGGAAACCACTTTTAAGGTCTATGACCGAGAAGAACTTATTGGATAAGCTCAGCAATAACCCATACAAAATTGCGTACAATAATTGCGCGTTTTTATACCCTTCACCGAAGGAAGAAAGGGTATATATAAGTTTGTCATTCCGTTTGTAATTTCTACAATATTGATCTAAGACCCTATAAAGTGTATATATTCTGGGTCCTTATGAGGAGCGAAGTTGATTTAACCATGTCCGTCTGTCCGTTGAAATGGGTTTTCCGAAGACCCCATATATGATGGGGGCCAGGTTATTATACATTTATGTCACATATGGTCCGGAATTGTTTGCTATTGAAATTCAGCAAGATCGGTCCACAAATGGCTGAGATATGAGCAAAAAAACCACGACTACCTCTAATTTTTCCCAAAAATCCCTTGTGGTTGGTGTATTTTTATTACTTTTTGCTGTATATCTGGGGAACGGCAAAAGCCAAAGTTTCCAAATAAGGTACACACATTTAGGTTGACAATACACACCATCCTACAAAATGTTAAGGGCTGCCATATGTCCTATGGATATGACTTATATACCAAAATATCGGATTTTTTTTAGTAGAACATATTTTATGACCAGATTTAATTTTTTTTTTTAAATACCCACTTTCGGGAACCATAGTTCTCCCCGAGTCCAAGCTTTGCAACTCAAGTAAATTTTTTCTTCAACACGTCGGTATATAAATCTGTCAAATCGGTTGAAAAATGGCTGAGTTATAACCGAAATACTGCATCCCCAAAAATTACTCTTTTTTACAATTATCTTTGTTAAAATATATGTATACAAGTATATATAAATATAAATTAAGTAAATTGTAAAATTCTTCCTAAACTCGTCGGTATATAAAACTATCAAATTGGTTAGACAATGGGTAATTTATGAGCAAAATACTTCAAAAATGGGCTAAAAAACATCAAAACTTTTATAAAAACCTAAATTTTAGGGCTGCCATACGTACTATGGATATGACTTAGATACCAAAATATCGGATTTTTTTAAGTAGAACATATTTTATGACCAGATGTAATTTTTTTTTTTTTAATAACCACTTTCGGGAACCGTACATCTCCCCGAGTCCAAACTTTATAACTCAAGTAAATGGCAAATTTCTTCTTAAACACGTCGGTATATAAATCTGTCAAATCGGTTAAAAAATGCCTGAGTTATAACCAAAATCTGAATTCCCAAAAATTACTCTTCTTATACCCTTCACCGAAGGTAACAAGGGTATATATAACTTTGTCATTCCGTTTGTAATTTCTACAATATTGATCCTACACCCTATAAAGTATGTATATTCTGGGTCCTTGTGAAAAGCGAAGTTCAAAACCGGTTGTCACTTATTCGGGCCATATTTCATTTTAATGATATTCAAACAACGTTCGTTTATGGTTCAGTCGTCTAGGGCAATGGTTTTCAACCGTTGGGTCGCGACCCCCAGGTGGGTCACGGCCATCTTTCCCGGGGGTCGCGAGCTGATCTAAATAAAATACATCGATTTTTTTAATTTAATTTTTTTTATTTAAAAACAGAAAAAGATTTAATTAAAAAACATAAAAGTACTGATATTAATGCGAACGATGGGCTTGCTTAATTTAATAAATTAAATGCGAAAACGTGGTTGCAATTGTGACACCTAAACAACCAAATCATTTGCTAAATTTAATTTAATTTTTTTTTTTGTTTTAATGTTCACCATTTGTAATAAAAAAGTCATTTCGCACAGATAATACCTATGTTGAAAATTGAGTTAATATTTTAAGGGCTTTTTTAGCTAGCTCAGGGTATTTTGCCTTACGCTTTAGCCAAAATGAAGAATTATTTTGTGATAAATATTCCATGTTGACCATACTGTCCGCTGCCAGCTCACACAAACTTTCTTTCAAATTATTGGCAAGATCGGCGAACTCAACGCAGCTAGTTATGAATGGATTTAATACCCAACAATCACCATTATCTTCTTGCAGCTCTTTTGGAAAATAGCGGTTTAGGTAGTTCCATTTTTAAATTTTGCAACGCTTCTATCATGGTAGGAATAAAATCGTTCACCAATTCATCGGAGAAAATTTCTGTTGCAACACTTTCAAAGCTGTTGAAAAAATCAAATTGTAGTTGTTGCAAAGATGTTGACCGCATTTAAATTTTTAATTTATGTATATGCGAATTTCAAAAGCCACTTAGGATTATTAAACAAATGTTCATATGCATAGGTGACTAAAAATTAATCTCGTCTTAATCTAACAAGCAGTGTCATGTTTTTGCATTGTTTTCATTGAATTCTCTTTTTTTTATAATAATATTTTTAACCGTTGAGAGCAAAAACGTTAAGGGGTCGCCAGATTTTATGAAAATCATTTTGGGGCCACGGCTTTAAAAAGGTTGAAAACCACTGGTCTAGGGGGTTGAGTTAAGAAACTGTTAGTCCTCTGGTTCAATTTGTCAAAGAGAATTTTTCTTTTAATTTGTATGTTCTAAAAACGATTTAAAAAATTTTTTTACCAGTTTTATTTAGTTTTTGTCTAGTTGCTCTGTATTCTGCTCGCACAAGCTTTATTGTTGTTGCTTTAAAAAGAACGTAAACAGCTGTGTTTGTTTGTAGACAACAACTAATATTTTCTAAAAAGTAAATTAAAACAAGTTAGGGTGCTATTTTCGGCTGCGCGGAATTTTTGATACCCTCCACCGACAGTTCGAATTATTCAGCTCTGTATGAAATAGATTTCATTAATTTATCTTTATAAAAACAGACAACAGCATTAAAATTGGTTGCATATATTAAATAATTGACCGACATTCAGAAAGTTTTATTCTTTTCTTTTTAGAAATTTGAGCTAGCTTGAGTAAAATATCATATTTCGTAACAGTTTTAGCCGAACTTAAATAATTTTCAGGAGGGGAAGTAACATATGTTGGAGCCATGGTAAATTATAGACCAATCATCCCGAAATTCTGTACAGTTATTTCTGGTATTAAAAAACCTAAATTTGAATAAGTGTCAATACTGCAGTGAAATAAGTTTTAGCGTTTCCATAGAATTTCAGAAGGCTACTTATTATGGGATCTAAGGTAAATTATGGACTGTATATCACAAAGATAATCCCATTTATTCTTGCGATTTGAAAATTAGAATTTTAAGAATTTTACCGCAATATCTGCTACGGTTTTAGGCGTATTTAATTAATTTCCAAAAGTAACATTTATATGGGGACTTTAGTAAATTATGGACCGATCTTTATGAAATTTAACAGTATAGTTTCCAGTCGTCTATAAGGAATTTTTGCAGAATCTTATATCATTCCGTGCATTATTCCACCATTTAAGTTAGTTTTTGTAACAAAATTATCAATTTTTTAGGGTGGTGGTTCAACATTTTGATTCATAAGTCTGATCCTACTGAACCGATTTTGCTGGATTTCAATCCAAAATTGATTAAGATAACAACAAGCACTTTGACACCGAGCTTGTGCATTTCGTTTGAGTTTTTGGAAAGTGAGCGTGTTTTCCACAGACGGACAGACAGACTGGCATGGCTAAATCGACTTAGAATTACTCAAGGAACCAGAATATGTGCACTCTTTGAGGGCTGAGAAGAATAATAAAAAAGTTTCACGCGGAATGACAAACTTAGTATACCCTCATTCGCCACTAGTGGTGGTGGAGGGTATAAAAGACAATAATAACTATTTTAGTACATAACTGTACTTAGTACATTATATTGCGCCGTTGATACATTTTTTATTTGATTAACATATTTCTTTTATGTACACACTCATGTTGATAATATTTTCTAAAAAAAAAATTTAGGTTAGATGTTATATATTTATTTCTTTATTTGATATGAAAACAATAAGTTGTCCTGGTTTTTTGTACAGGTCAAGGTAAAAAATTTGTTTTTTGCTGGTTTTAGTTGTTAAAAAAGTTTAAGATTTCTGTTGTAACACTGCTATCATAAGGCAATTGTATAAACAACTTTAATTAAATTCAACTGTTATCTGGTGTAAAGGTCGTTTAACTAAAAGCTTTCAATAATATTAGATGAGACTCGAACCTCTTTCAAATGTTGTTTCAACTAGTTGCTGTAAAAAGTTATACCGTGTAAACAACTTTTATAAGTAATCGAAAACCGACAACAAATTGCTTTCTCTAAAGCAGCCCATACACGTTTCAATTCAATTGTCAACTGAGTCGGTTGTTGTCCAAATCAAAGCGTGTATGGCTTTGTCAATTGATGAGTTTGACAGTTGCCGAGTTGGTTGAAGAAAAATCAAAAGATTTTGACTTTTTCAAGTTGAGTACTTAGTCTGCTCAATGGACTAAAGAAAGAAACTCGTTAAAGACTGAAACACTGGAGAGTATTATTCAATGGAAGTTTAATTTTAATATGACATGCAACTATATCAAAGACCAAAATTAAGTTCTAGAAAAAGTGCAATCTTCTGAACAGTATTATAGTTTAGAACATTTTAAGCTCCTCTTTTTATTATTTTTCATCATTTTTATGTACATGTACACGTTAATTTTTTTTATATACCTATGAGGCTATCAGCGCAGAAGTGGTGTAACCCTAGACTACTTATTATGAGATAATGAGGAGTTAACGCTACTCTTGCACTATAGTACTTGGTTTGCAAAACTATGTTTCTAGCGCCATCTGCTTTGGTTACAAACAGTTGGCTAACTTGACTATTGCACTGTAAAGAACAGTGCAAAGAACATTTATTACTCCAGAACCGTAACCAAATTAAATTGTGGGTTACACCACTTCTGCAATTATGGCCTCATTTATTGTTGGATTTAAAAATTTTAAATGGATGGTTTTTACATATACATACATATGTATTAAAAAAAACTTTTTTGTTGGTGTAATTTTTTATCCATTTTTTCTATGTGTCCTGGTTGATAGGTTCAAACTTCTGGCAGCCCTAATGTAGGCACTGTAACATCTGAAAGGTAATAGGGAATAGGATGTGAAATAGGGCAAGAAGGGTAAAAGCTCCCCTGCCCAATATCTTCTTGAAATTTCGCAGCCAAATAGTGTTACAGCTGGAAAGTACTATAGCCTATAGTTTTTATTATTAAGGGCGTGAAGCAGGAGGGGTAAAAGCTCCCTTCCCTATATCTTCTTAACTAATCAGCCGGGTTTCTTAAAATTTGGCATGCAGACACTGTAACATGGCATGAAATAGGGCAAGAGGAGTAAAAGCTCCCCCTCCCTATATCTTCTTAGCTAATCAACTGATTTTCTTGAAATTTGGAGAGCAAATAGTGTAACATCTGGAAAGAACAAAAGCCTACAATTTTTATTAGCTTCTTAACTAATCAACCGGTTTTCTTAAAATTTGGCATGCAGACACTGTAACACCTGAAAGAAATAAGTTATATGGCAAAACAACGTTTGCCGGGCCAGCTATGTATGTACTTAAAAATTTTAAAAGATTTTTAGAATTCAAAACGTTAAAGCAAACACAAAATTTTAGTAACATTTTTTCTTCAAAAAGTGAGTGCTCATTTGAGGAGGTCCATAACAAAAGGCAACAATTCCACCATAACGGTTTTTTGGATTAACGTGTTATTGTGTTATTATAGTTTTTAACAAACAATACAAATCACAAATGTGTTAATTTATCTCGCAGTTAGTTTTTAAGTTATTTATAAAACAAAATTGCTCTATCACCTAGTATTTATTTCGTTTTGCTCTGAACCCTATGTAAATGTTACGTTTTGGTTTGAACTACCCAGCAAAAACTTTGCTTACAAAATAAGCGGAAAAACAATGAGAATTTGACGAGCCTACTTACTTTTCTACTAGAAAAAGTACTTATTTTTGTTCGAGATGTCCCAAAAGTATGCCTTTGTAATTTGGCCTATTATAACCTAAAAAATAATATGTTTTTTTTATACTTAAAATTTTTATAAAAATATATAGTTACAAAAAGAGGCCAAAAATAAGTTATTGCAAATTAATTCAAAAATGTTAAACGCACTAATTAAAATTGTTCTAATATGCATGAAAGTGTACACAATAATAAATTTTACGAAATGTAAGAAAACATTTAATATGGAGTGTTTTGCTGCACAAAATCATTTATAACTTTAACACTGTAATGCAAATGCGTGCAATGTAAATGTTATGTGGTTCAAAATACATCGTTAACATTAGATCGATATAGCTACTACACAGAAAAAATGGAAAACTGACTTTAATTAAGAAATTTGTTGTCCCAATTAAGTTTTTCGCTATTTTTCAACCTGCAAACAAATTGATCATATCAATTAATGCGTTTGTAAATTTGAAGTTTACCCCTATTTTAAAGTCAATTAATGAAAACTAGAAAATTTAATTGAAAAACTGGAAGAAATTTCAATTAAACTATTAGTTAAATCAATAAAAAAAATTATTAATTTTTTTTTAAATTTTTAGTTAACTTTTTAATTGAATTAATTAAAAAATAAAAAAAAACTTTCTTAAATTTCCAAACAAAATTTTAATTGAATCAATTAAAAAATTAATTGATTTGAATTATTTAAGAATATTAAATTTTTAATTGAATAAATTAAAATTTTAATTAAATATTTTAAAAATATCAAATAAATAAATTGTTGTATTAATTAAAAAATTTAATTAATTAGTATTTTAAAATCAATTAAAATATAAAAAATTTAACCCCCAAATAAATATTTAGATATATTTTGTTTAATCAATTTTAGATTTTTTTATTATAACTTTGTTTTTTTTTTAAGTTAACATAAAATAATAACATATTAGAAGTCTTATTGTAATATTTGGAAAAGAATATAAATGCAAAGTTCTTGTAGTAATAATTATATATATAAATTATGTATGTATTTTATTCGACCTTTATTATTTCAAATTTTAATAAATTTTCGAGCCTAAGGTCTTTTTTTATAAAAGCTTTTAATTTTTATTTAAAAACCAATATTTCGGCACTTCCTTGAGTGCCTTCTTTTATAAAAAAAGGACCTTAGGCTTGAAAATTTATTAAAATTTGAAATAATTAAATATAAAATAAAGGAAATAACTTATTTTAAAACATTTGTAAACATATACATAGGTTATTCTTTTAATTTAAGAATTTCATGTTTAGTTGAAGATGCCTAAAAAAATTTTTTGTTTGTAGGCAAATCATAAAAAAGGGATTGAATAAAGTTGTAAAAAATCTCAGACTCATCGGGATATTGTAGGTTGAAAACAAAAAAGATTTTGAATAGCATGTCAAAAGCGTTTATAACTGAATCAAATGGGTATCTTAAATCGTCAAAATATACATAAATTTGTTTAACGTTTGAGATATCTCCAATGACAAGGAGCTTTGGCTGAATACTTCGACCCTGTTTTTTTAATAGTTTTAGTTTGGTGTCTAGTTCCTCCATGGTACCAGCAACGACAGCAAATGTTTCTTGCGAATCCACAACACTATATTTTTTCTTAAATTTGGCTCCGTTTTCGTCTGCACTAATTTTAAGTTGAGGTGGGAATAAATTGTGGCAGTACCACAAAATTTTAAACATTTTAGAATCTGTAAACATATAAAAAAGTATTTTTTAACCCTTAAACACCTAAGACCGTCTACAGACGGTCATCATAAAAAACAATTTTGTACAAAATATGCATAAACTACGTTCTGGCAAGTTACATAGTTTGAATGAGTATCAAATTCTTAGAATAACGGTACCGATTAAAATGTGATGAATAAAATAGTTTTGAAGAACAAAACATTCTAGTCTTAACTTTTGTGCAAAGTGGCAAACAAATTGCTTGTGA
This sequence comes from Pollenia angustigena, assembly GCA_930367215.1. Classification (NCBI taxonomy): domain Eukaryota; kingdom Metazoa; phylum Arthropoda; class Insecta; order Diptera; family Polleniidae; genus Pollenia; species Pollenia angustigena. The sequence goes on along the minus strand of OV884056.1, from coordinate 92,247,161 downwards.
TTTTTGTGAAACTTAAAATAAAAAAAAATATACATTTTAGTGATTAAATTGAATCCGGAATTTTTTTGGTAAGTATTTGAAATGTTTTCTTTAATAATATGTAGCTATAAAGGTAAATCAAAAAACGATTTGGTTTCAATGAAGGTTTTTGTAAACACCGTCTGTAGACGGTCTTAGTGACTTAGTCGAACAAAATTTTTTGTAACGTATTTTACCGGAATAAGAAGTAACCGATATAACTTCTTGTTTTTTGGACTAGCAAATAAGCAATTGTCAATTTAAAGATGTCAGCACAAAGGGTAGAAAATCAGCTTTCCCGTAAAACAAAAAAAAAAAATAAACTTTCTTCATTGAGTGACCAAGAAATCGCAGATTTTATGGCCTCAATAGAAGACGAAGATGATTTTAAAGATTTGGATGATAGCGTCGATAGGGTTGCCAGACGTCCTGTTTTTAGCAGTACATGTACTGTTTTTTGTCAATTGTACTGTTTTATGCACAACACCCAAAACAGTACGCAAATGTACTGTTTTTTACACTTTGTCCTCTTTTCTGTACTGATTTTTAAGTTTAGTGTCCAAAAAACAAAGATATTAAGAAAAATCGTTTTTAAATATAACACATTTGGGAATTTTTAACGGTATGCTATCAAGTCATATTGTCATAATATCCTTATCTTAGAATTTATTCACTCTCTAACTCTCATTTTGAGGGGTAATTTTTGCCCTTTTTCCCAACTCTTAAACAAAAGTATACAAGACGGCACTTATTAGGGTTAAAAGAATTCTCGAAATTTCGGGCATTGAAATTTTTGAATTTCTTGAAAGGGCGTTTGGTACAAGTCAAAAAAATATACTAAATGTACTTCTGACCTAAAAGACTATTTCAGATGTCTTCAGTAGAATTGCTTGGCAATTCTTTTCATAGAATATATTAACCCTCTAACACCCATTTTAAGAGGTAATTTTTGTATTTTTTTTAACTTCTACACTAAAACGGTTAGAGGGTTAAAATGTTCTATGAATATTTTCTGCATCAAATTTCACTAGCGGTCTTCCAAGACCAAAAAGCGTGCAATGTATGTAAAACGGGTTTTCGAAAAATTAAAAAAATCAAGGCCCGGAATTTCGAAAAGCCGTTTTACTTGCATTGGATAATTTTTGGTCTTAGAAGACCCCTAGTGAAATTTGATGCAGAAAATATTGGAAGAGCATTTTAACTCTTATAAGTGCCGTTTTAGTATCCTTTTTTTAAGAGTTGGGAAAAAGGGCAAAAATGGCCCCTTAAAATGAGAGTTAGAGAGTTAATAAATTCTAAGAAAAGAATCGCAATACAATTCTACTGAAGACATCTAAAATTATTTTTTAGCTCAGAAGTACATTTAGTATATGTATTTTGACTTATACCAAACGCCTTTTCAAAAAATTAAAAAACTTTAGGGGCCCATATTTCGGGAGCCCGAGCTAATTTTTCAAAACCTTTTGGCAGATTTGCTCTACTAGTAGTCTACTTTCATTTCGCGGTGCAAGTGTTGAGGCTGGTGGCGATGACCCTAAGTTTGTTTCACACTCTATTTTACAATATTTAATTTAAAGAAATTGTTGTTTTGCAAACAAAAATGTTGTAAAATAATTAGAATTTTTGTACTGCGTCTATTCTTTTGTCCAAAATACACAGATTAAATATGGAGTTGCTCACATCTTTCATATATTTTCGTGTTATTATTTTAAGACATCTGACTACCGTTTAAATTAAAGAAAGAAACCAATATTTTCTAAAATTTATGCGATAGTTCCACAATATGTGTGTGGTGAAAATTGCTTTAAATACCAATATGTTTTAAAAAAATTCTATTAACCCAATCAATGAATAAGTTTTTTAAGTTAAATATAAACTAAGATATTTAAACATTATACATTGGAAAATGATACAATGGCCAAATGCTTCGTTTGTGGTGTATGCTTTATAAACGCAAATTGTGTGATTTTGTATATGAAATACCATTAAATATAAATCTTTCCTTTGATGTTGATGTTTTAAGTCTATTTCTTTATATTATTGTTGTTCAAGAGTTGTTAAGAACCTCTAACACTAATAATATTTAGTTATGGTTTCGTAAAAAAATGTACTGTTTTTTTCTTGATTGTACTGTTTTTTCATAACCAATGTACTGTTTTTCCGAATTCAAAATCTGGCTACCCTAAGCGTCGAAGACACAGATTATCTGTGTGATGAAATAATGCCTGAAGATGAAATGATAGTTGAGTGTGTACACGTTTTAGATTCTCCAATGCTTACAAATGCAGTAAGCTTATCTATTAACGCAAGCAATTGCAGTTTGAATACTATTGGTGAATCGCTTGATACAACACAATATAAGCCTACATCGGAAGACATTACTTCGGCATCAAAAAAACTACATGTGGCCACAGCGTCTTTTAAAGCCAACAAAAGAGCGCTATCGCCATTACCGATTATAGAAGTGTCAGGACCACAAGCAGTACCATCATCAGGCGGGTTCCCAGGGGGTAGTAAATATATAAAAACGTTTGTATCTGTAAAACAGTAATGTATAGAATTTAAATGCTAGCTTTGGCAGATATAACAAAAAACTCTTCGGAATTTAAAACCATTTTATGGCGCAAAACTTCTATGCAGTTGCACGTAAACGAGGTTGCCTTTCGGGGAAAAAGTGATTTGCCATCTGCAGTGCGCAAAATGCAAACCCCAGTACAGTATTTTTTTTTTTTTTTTTTTTACTGATGAACTCATTGAACTAATAAGCTTAGAAACAAATCGTGCTGCATTCATAGAAAATGTAAATACACAATTTAAAATCGACTCGAGCGAAGTTCGGCGATATATTGGAATCCTTATATATTAGACAGTGTCAAATTTTAAAAACCATATAAAATATTTCGATAATTTTTATACATCCATCCCCCTTATGGTGTACCTAAGATCACGTGAAATTTATAGCCTTGGAACTGTCCGAGCAAACAACTTCCGGCGGACAAGGCCGATGAGCTCAAGAATGTGCCAAGAGGTTATTCTACGGAATTCGCTTATGCTTTGCTATGGATGGAGTCGATATCACATCAGTTTTGTGGAAAGACACTAAAAATGTCAGGCTATGTTCAACATATGTTGGCATAAAGCCTTTTCTGTGAGCCAATTTAGTCGACCAGCCCACCAAAATAGGACGTTACAAAAGAAAGCAAAAAACCCACGATGAAATTGACTGTCCGCAGATCATCCGTGAGTATAATGCTCATATGGGAGGTGTAGACCTAATGGATTCCTATATGGGTCGCAATGGGCTCAAAATAAAAACGCAGGACATGGCAACCAGAATATTTTATCATCTACTTGATATGGCCATAACAAACGCATTTGTGTTATATCGCAGAGTAAACGCGGAAAGTAATCAAAGCTGTGATAATGAGAAAGAAAAAAGCATGACCATGTATGAGTTTCGCTCAAGCATTGCAAATGAGCTCTGCGCATCCGTCACAAAACCGTTTAGTTGGACGTCCGTCATTTGCTGAAAATCTAACCGGTAGCTCCCTTGTTGGAAAAAAAACTAATCATCCTGTGGCTAGTACAAGGTTTGACAAAATAAATCATTTTTCACAATGGGGTTCAAAAAAATCTTGTAAACTGTGTAAAAAATCAGATACACACACGTTTTGTACTAAGTGCAACGTCCACCTATGTTTTTCGAAAGCCAAAAATTGTTTTACTAATTACCATTTAGATACGTAATATATTGGCTTTATATATTTTATTTGTTTTTTAAATTAAAAGTTGAAAATAAAACTGATATTCTTTCAATTAACCATCGTTATTTATTTATTTTTGAAAAAAAAAATTCGCCTTAACGACTAAGACGGTCTACAGGCGGTCTTCCTTGTTTTTGTCCTGGATCTTACCAGGAGCATTTTTTTAGCAATTGGAAATCAAATTCGTGATTTTCAGCCGAAAGACATAATAGATCAAAAATTATTGGCGCAGTTCAATTCGTATTTCAAATTCAGGCATTTAACGAATATTTTAAAATAAATATTTTGTTACCTTCATTAATATGTTCACTTTGAAAAAGTTTTTTTTAAACTAATGAGCACGTTATTTTGGTCTTCATAATAAATAATATTTCTTCTGCCAAATATGGCTAACGTTCTTGCAACTTTTTTGCTAGGGGATACTTCAGAACAAAATCTATATCGATCTGAATTAAAAAAAAGAAAAGAAATATGTATGTATGTGTAAAACTATTTTAACTTAAAAGATTAAAGTGTTCTTACCAAAAGCTGACCAGACGGCTTCGTGTATTCTGGCCATAACTTAAAAATTTCAAAAGTGTTTTTAGAGTTTGCAATTTCCTGGAAACGTATGGGAGAACACTTTTGCCAGTATATATCAAATTCATCTTGGGTTATGTTAGCAGATCTTAAGATTTGAATATCTAAAGTGTAATCTTCTTTATTTTCTGTAACAAAGTAAAGAGAGAATTGTTAGATTTTGGTTAGTTAGGGCCTTTTGCGTTTCAGGTAACGATATTCACTTACACCCTTATTCATAAAAAATATTTCAGTTTTATTAAAGGTTAATTAAACAAATTTTCATAAAAAATTCGTCTTATAAACCTGTTATAAACATGGAATATTGTTTATGAATAAGGCCGTTAAAGTTATAGTTAATAACGACTACTACTTCATAAGTTCTCGGCCATATTATGAAACATTTGCGTGTTTAAGCAGTTTTTGTCTTTTGTTATCGACATAAAGAAAAAGAGAACTCATTTATATTACTTAAGGCTCAGTTAGCAGGGAGTTACAGTAACGTTGCAAATCAAATTCTTAATTTTGTTGTGCGTAAAGCAATTAGAACGATTATAATATAATTTTTAATTATAATTAAAGAAAGTTCCTGCAGCAAATGTTTTATAATATGTACGAGGAATTTCTTACCAGCCATGTTTTCTTTTCCCTCAAGTTCATCAAGTTTTAAAACATTTTTAGAAATTCTTCTATAACACTGCTCTGCAAAAAATAATTTTTTGTCTTTCCGTTAATTAAAACTATGTGAACTATAATTAATAAAACTAATATTTTTCATTGTAGGAATTTTATACTAATGGAAAAAGAGGCAAAATATACAACAAACTGGCAAGTTACACTGCTCAGCAGCAAAATCCTCCGTTAAATAAAACTATATGGGCTATATGGATTTTGATGCGCTGAAACCAAATCCGTTCTCGGTTTTTTTCCATCAGATCGAGATTTTGTTTAATGGGCTTGGCAAATTTTTTGCCCTCAATTAGTCAGGTACGGAGACATATTTCATCCTAACTCGAGAACCAGTCATTCGATTTTCAAAACTAAAACACCAGAAGAAGAAGAAGAATAAATACAATTTTGTAACACATCTTCTGGTGTTTTACTTTTGAAAATCGAATGACGGGTTCTCGAGTTAGGATGAAATATGTCTCCGTACCTGACTAATTAAGGGCAAAAAATTTGCCACGCCCATTAAACAAAATCTCGATCTGATGGAAAAAAACCGAGAACGGATTTGGGTTCAGCGCATCAAAATCCATATAGTCCATATAGTTTTATTTAACGGAGGATTTTGCTGCTGAGCAGTGTAATTTGCCAGTTTGTTGTATATTTTGCCTATTTTTCCATTAGTATAAAATTCCTACAATGAAAAATATTAGTTTTATTAATTATATTTAAAACATAGAACAAATTTATGCTTACCAATTTCTCCGTAGGAAAGATATTACATATCTGTTTTTCAAGGTCTGAACAATCAGATAATGAACATATTATGGTTTTTGATTCGATATATTTTGTTATAGTGTTGACTAGCAAATTACGTTGTTCCTCGTGTAAACTATTATTTTTATGGTACAATTTTAAAATATCCTTGCCGTTTGATGTATTAGATAAAATCTCCATTACTGTTGGTGGTTGATTTGGTGTTGCATTTGAATTTGACGTTGTATATTGGTCATCAGGGGAATATTCAGAACTTTTAAATTGTTTTTTCCACTTCTCCAAATTAAATTCAAATTTTGCCTGTTCGCCTGCAGTTAAATCTTTAAATAATTTAGATATGTGATGTGTTTTTAACAGAGTTCGGAATATTCACTATTCACTCATTGTCGCGAATAAAAAATTTCATACACTGTTGTATGCTTTAAAAACACAAAAAAAACTTTTGCTATATTAGTTCTTGTATAAAAGTAGTTTCATTGGCCCATATTCATAGTCAAAAATAAAGTCGACTTTTACAGTACTTAAGTCAATTTCTTAAAAGAGTCTACTCTAACTCATTCATAGACAACTTAAAGTTGGTTTTTGACGTTAGAGTCGGCTCTTAATTTAAAACCAGCTGAACCTGTTGTTAACTCAATTTACAATAACATCAGCTGTTCATTGTAAAGTTTAAAGATATTGAAAGAGATTTTACAATAATTGGTGATTGTGAGGATGATTTTTGTGTAAGGAAGCCTAAAAATTACAAAAATAGATTTAATCCCTTCGACCTAAACGATGAGGATTTTTGTTCCCGCTACAGATTTGACAAAATTACAACTCGTTTTTTGGTTAACTTGTTGAAAATTGTTGAACCAAAAAACAATCGAGGTCTTCCCATTTCAACAACCTTACAGGTGTTGACAACTTTGCGGTTTCTGGGAAGAAATGTCCATCAAAGTGACATCGGTGAGTATTGTACTACAAAATGTTACAAATATATTTTTGAAATAATTTTTTAGGGATCTTCATGGCTTGTCTCAACCCACAGTCAGCAGAATAATAAAAAATATCTGCAGGAAAATTGCTTTGTTGCTCCCGGAGTTTATTAAATTCCACAGCAATTCTGAACATAGAGATGTTAAAAGAAAATTCTACCAGTTGGCTCAATTTCCAAATGTAATTGGAGCTATTGATTGTACGCACGTGCGTATTAAATGTCCTGCAAAAATAGTTGGACGTGAAAATGCAGGATTTTACCTCAACCGAAAAGGATTTTATTCCTTCAATGTGCAGGTAGGTTAATGTCGTCTCATCTGTAGCATTTGCTACAACTTTACATTCTAGATCGTATGTGATGCAGATTGCAAAATAGTAGATATTGTTGCAACATCTCGTGGGTCCAGGCACGACTCCAGAATTTGGGCAGATTGCGCACTGAAAGCAAAGTTGGAGGTGAGCAAAAGTGTACACAATGGAGTGTTACTTGGAGATGCGGGTTACCCATTATCACCAATTCTATTAACTCCTGTGAGATGCCCTTCTTCAACTAAGGAAGAAAGGTAAAATTTTCAACAACAAAAAAGTCCTACAGGTTTTATTAAAGTAAAAAATTATCAATTATTGCTTTATAGATACAATAAAAGTCATATTGCAACACGCAGTAAAGTAGAGTGTTTAAACGGCCAGTTAAAATCCAAATTCCGCTCAATATTCGAAAGACTTCGCGTTGACCTAGATACTGCAAAAAACATAGTGGTAGCAGTTGCCGTGCTTCACAATATCGCAAAGGAACGCAAGTCTTCATGTACGTACATATTTACATATCGTCATCATAAAGACCTAATAACCCATATGTGTGCAAAATTTTGAACATATAATATTACAAATGACAAAGTTTTGGTACCTAGAGGACCGTTACGCACAAAAAAAGAGAAAAATTAATCATCAAAAATCACGATAAAAGTTTAATTTTGTTGCATAGTGTAATTTTAACAAACATTAAGTACTTGTTTTTGCTTAAACCAGTAAAAGAAACTACTACTGTAATTATTTAATGTATATAATAATCATGTGTAAAGAAATTTTTATTTATTCATACTGATTAGTACTGCAGATAGGTTATTTGGTTTCAGATTTTTACAATTCCAAAAAACCTAAGTGTCATAACATAAGCTGTGATTAGAAAAACAAAATTTTCTCAACCGTTATATATAACTGGTTTCATTTTAATCAAAATGTGCAATTTTCGTTTCAATATCGTTAATAGTTCCAATTTTATAACGTTTTTTCCCTCTCCTGTAAACTTTTGAAAACTGCAGATAGGTTATTTCGTCTTTAAGGTGACGATATATTTATCTGTTAATATTTCATAAATTTACTAAAAAATTTTGAATAAAAAACTATACAAAAAAATTATTTTCAAATCAAAAATTAAGAAAACATTTTTGTTTTTAGTTTTGGATGTCCCTTTTCATTCTCCCGTGCGACAAGAGTCACTACACACATTGGCTTTGGAATAAATTCCGGAAAAGTATATCGCACTGCTTTTATTAATGCTCACTTTTAAACAAAACAATTATACACATACATAGTTATATTAAAAATTTAATTTTTTTATTCAATAAAAATAAATAGTTTTTCTTCAAACATTAAGAAAAATTATCAGCCAGGCCCAAGATGTCACACGTTAACGTTCGCATAAAAATTAATATTTAAAACAAAAACAAATTTTAGAAATTGTTTTTGTTTTAAATATAATTTTCTATGCGAACGTTAACGTGTGACATCCTGGGCCTGGTTGTAAATTTCAGTTTAAATTAACAATAAAGGAACTTTTTTAACTAAATGCTAATCTTGTTAAATTTAATACTTCTGGCAGTTAATTAAATATAAAAATAAATATAATAAACAATAAACATAAAATATTAAATTCGTTTTATATTCATAAGAGTTAGTTATTTAATTCAAATCACATTTGTTTACTTTAACTGTAAAGTTCTTTCTATATTTTTATATTTTAAGCATTTTAAGACAAAAATTTTAAATGTGTTCATACATTTTTAAAGCTTCTTATTAAAAAAGGGAGATCAAATACATTCATTGAGATACATTTTTTAAATTCATACTTATATATGTACATAACAAATATACTTTCTATATACATACATACATATGTACAAAATTTTTATGAAATTAAGATTAATACATACATACATACATGTATGATCACTTCAAAATGTATATATAAATATATACATATCGTTACTTTAATATAGAAAAGCCCTAACTAACATTTTCCTTACTTTACAGGAAAAGGAAAAGTCTTAATAAAAATTGTAGTATCGTAGTTGAGATTTTTTTTAAACGCAGTTTTTTATTAAATTGTTTAGAGAGTTTAATTAAAAAAATGCGTTTACAAAAAATCGCAACTACGATACTACAATTTTTATTAAGACTTTTCCTTCTCCTGTAAAGTAAGGAAATGTTAGTTAGGGCTTCTCTATATTAAAGTAACGATATATGTATGTACAAATTGACAAAACATTTTAAACAAAAACAAATACATATTTCTAATTTTGATTTTGGTTCAAATAACTACAAGTTATCTAAATTTAAGTTCGATTTCCCTTTGAATTTGGGAAATCAGTTCCTCCTCCTTTTTGTGTATACTTCTTAATTCCTAGATTGCCGACGAACATTTTTTATCTTCTTTTATTCCCTTAGCGGTATTTTTGGGTGGGGTGTTAAAGGATGCGAAATCTTCTTCTTCAATTAGATCAATATGTAAAATTTCTTCATGTGAAATTTCATTAAAGCAGGAGTTGCTGTCAATTAAAATTGTGTCCTCCTCTAGCTCATGCGCAATCATTCCTTCAATAAGCATTTCTTCCGCACTTAGTTCGGGAATCGTGACAGAATCAACCGTCGCAATAGTAGCTCTTTTAATGTTAGCAACAGATTTTTTGGTACTTACTTTCATCCGTACCCATTGAGCCTTAAGCTTACAAATCTCACGGTCATAGCCTGATGAAAGCATCGTTTCCCTTATAGTTTTCCACACATTCTTCTTTTTCAGTATTAACGAAATATCATTTCCTCTGTTTTCCACCACATCCAAGTGTGCGTTTACACACTCCCGGAGGCATTCTTTCTCAGAGGCACTCCAATTTGCCTCTCTTGGCTTCTTCAGTTTCTGAAAGCAAAACATTTATTAAATGCAAAACTAAAAATATATCACATATATGTATGTACATAAATATGTTCTTGAAACTTACCATTTCTGCTTTTTCCATTATTTGTAATAATTTTTATTTAATGGACGCAAAAAGTTTTACAAATTTTTATTTTTTATTATTGTTTGTTTCAACAAAAGTAAACAACAGAAAAGCAGCTGATCAAGTTGCCACTTTTTGTTTTTTAAATAGAAATTGTATGCCAGAGTTAAGCAAATAAGAGTTGACACCCATTTAAAGCCAGCTCAACTTAAAGTATACTGTTTTTTTTGACTATGAATACCAAAAAGATAGTAAGAGCTTTTAACTTAAAGATTAACTTTAGTAAGAGTCGACTTTAGTGTGCGACTATGAATACAAGCCATTGTTTTTTGTTTTTACAAAACACATGAGATAATAAGAGAGATTTTTCTTTTTTTATATTTGTCATGTGAGAATTGTTTTTTTTAAACTTCTTTTCTTCGTCTTGCATTCACACATACTTCCAAATATTCGCTTGGTATTTACCAAGGTATATGTACACAAGGTAAACTCGTTGGCCCATATGTTTGTCAGCTGATTACCCCTAGTTGGAACCCAAACGTCAAATTTCGTGTATATGACCCAAAATTTGTACATGTGTGCGTTAAATTGCTTTTGTTTTATATGAAGACAATTTTGACAACTTGGTTCCTTTTTTAGAGCAGCATGTCTACACTCCCAAATGAGTCTACCTTGTGTAAATAAACCTTGGTATTTACATCATAATCTCTGTTGTGTTTTGCTTTATTCGTGTTTAAAAATTAAAAAAATCTCTCGCTGTATTTGTTCTTGTATTTGTATGTTTTTTGTTTCTACTAAAAACATGAGATAATAAGATCAAGATTGTTTGAATTTAACATTGAAAAAAAACAAATTATTGTATAAGCAATTAGTGTTTTTTAATTTCTTTCTTTTTACACAGCGTTTACATTTGCCAGTACTGGCAAGACAGTAAGCATATACATATTAGTTGGCAAAACAATGCAAAAACAAAATAGCTGTAAAAGTGTTTATGTATTAGTGAAAAAGTTTGAATGAATTGCTACTGTCTTGCCAGTACTGGCAAATGTAAACGTTAGGGAAAATTTGGGGAAAACAATTTTTTTAAGTAAAACTATTGCACGTAAAAGAAACAAAAAAAAAAACATTATATGTAATTTATTTAATATTTTTTTATTAAAGCTTTAAAAGAACATAACGCAACACTTTTAAAATAAATATGTAATTCATTAAAAAAGTTTAAATTAAATATTAACATTTGTACATAAATTTAGATAAAAAAATTCAAAATCAAATTTGCACTGTTGTCATATTTTCAAATGTTTATTTTCTTTATGTATAAAAGCAACATGAACCCAGCGGGAAAAAGAAGGAGTACGGAGGCCTTCCAGAAGGCCTCTGTACCCCTTCTTTTGGATAAACAAGGCCTTCTCGCTCCATTCCATACTCATATCTTTTTTACACGCGTTGTCATTGCGGAGAAGGCCTTCCGCTTTCCTTTCTTCCCCAGAGCTTCTTAAAGGCCATCAAATAAATGGCTCTTAGAAGGCTTTCCAGAGAACGACTGTAAAAAGGCCTTAGCAAAAAGGTTATCTTGAAGGGTTTTTAAGAAAGGTATGGTAAAAGGCCTTTCACTTAATGGCTCTTAAAAGGCCTTTCAAATCATCCTTCTACAAATGCATTAATGGTCATATTGAAGGGCTATCAGTCTAAAACATTAAGGAATATTTCCTTACAAATGAAATTAGAAGACTGAATAGGTTTTATGTACATATCAGATCTCCAATATAGAAAATGAACACTTAACTTTTTATATACATATGTATACCTATTTTACAAACGTTTGTTTATATATTTTATAAAACTTATTGTAGTTTAATAACACATGTGATACCTATTTTTTTATTGAAATAATCAAATTTGCTAAATATTGTAAAATAGATTGTAAATAAAAGTATGTATATAATAAAAAGCACAAGTACCTATCTTCCTGAATGAACAAAACTCAACTAAAATGATTTACATTATTGTTTTAATTTTGTATTTTAATAAGTACCTACTTTGTTACTTTGTTTTTATAACGGGATCTGAATTGTTTCGCTTTGGCGAAAAAAACAAAACAAAAAATTTTACTCTTTCTCTTTTCAACTTCAACTAAAATGATTTACAACATATGTTACTTTGTTTTTGTAAAGGGATCTGAACTCTTTTGCTTTTGCTTGTGCAAAAAAACAAAACAAAAAATGTTACTCCTTCTTTTCTCGCTTTTTTTATACCAAAGAGCCGAGGCCTTCTATAAGGCATTCTTTAGCAGTTACGTAAGAATAGTAATTAAATCAAAACATTTGTTAAGCAGGCCTTTAAAAAGGCCTGAAGTAAGAAGGTCTTCTGAGTTTTCCCGCTGGGAATAAACGACGCGTAAAAAAAAACAATTTTATCATGTACAAAGTAAGGCTACAAATACTATTAAACGAAAACAAAGGAAGCAAGAGATTTTTGTGTTTTAAAACAAGAATAAAGCAAAACACAACGATTAGCCTATCATTATCCACATACGCGAATATGTACAAACTGGAAAATAAAAAACAATTTTATGCATGCGCTTAAAAATAAAAAAAAATCTTAGCTATTCATTTTACAGTACGAAAATAAAACAAAAAATTTTGCAAGCATTATTCATGTCAGTTTATCATGTATGTATCAGAGATCAGCAATGAATCGTTTTTTCGCTACTCATACTGACTCATGCCATTGTAAGTATAAGTGCGTAGAAATCATTTAAACTAAACTACTCTGATTCACTCATACTCACAAGAGAAATATTTATGAGTGCGACGTCGACGTTATACGCATACTCATAAATGACCTCAGCTTGATTTATAATTTCAAGAAAATACTTACAATACTCACAATGATTCAAATCATTATCTCATCCATTTACCGTTTTAACACAACAGAGAAAACACACAGCTTAATAATCAGCGCTGCCAGATAAATTTGCCGAAAAATCGTCTACTTCATACATGTTACATTAGTAAACTGTAATTGCCAAATCGTCACTTTGCTATTTCGGGGACAAATCTGGCAGCCTCGCATTTTGCTTCGCCTATACACATTGACTTGAGTAGATTCTAAATCAAACACTACAAATGTTGGTAAGTATGAGTACGATGAAAAAAATGAAACTTTTGAGTGAATATGAGTTTGAATCACATTGGAATAAGTATGAGTGCGTATAAGTACAAGAATTTATGAGTCATGATTTAGCTCTACTCACTTTTTCACTACTCATTGCTGATCTCTGGTATGTATGTTGGATTTTTAGTATGCATACTTGAATATTTTCGAACCCTGGTTTTAAACATTTTAAAAACGTCAATGTCAATCATTTGTTCTAGAATTAAAAATAGTAAAAAAAATTTAAAAATTGGTATTTATATAAATTTTCTCTTGTCAAAATAATCACATTATATGTACTCACTTTTAAAAAATTCATGCAAGTGTTGAAGATTCCATTCAGTTAAAAGAAAAATTAAATCCTTATCAGCTTCCATTTTATTTAACTGAGTCAATACTTTAGGACGAGGTTTTAATTAATGCTTTTGTAAAATTCTTTTAGCCTCAAGAATGTTTTTCCGTGTGAGGCAAAAAGTTTTTCAATATGTAGGTGGTCCTACGATATCGTTTTGGTTAACAATGGTTATTAGAACACTATAGTGTTCTAATAACAAAACTATACTGTGAGGGTAATTTTGGAACACATTTATGTATATACATACATAGGTATGTAGTTACATACATACATTTGATTGATTTTTAGAATTTCCATGGATTTAACATCAAACTTATTGTTAAAATTATATGTCTGACAAATATTAACGGGACATACTGCAAATTGACTTAACTATTTATTTAAAATCGTATAATAATATTAATTTTTTTTGTAATGTTTATTTAAAATATAATAATAAAGTTATTATTTAATATTTAACTAATAATCCAAAAAGTGGCGAATAAAGCTACAAAGTAATGAATTCTTGAGGTCATTAAAAGTGGGATTGTAAGTAAAGTTTTTGCTGGGTAGGTTTGGAATTATGGCTTTTTGCTTTGAATGAGCCAATTTAGACTAGACTAATTGTTCTGGCAGAAAACGACAGTTTGTAGGCGAAAGAGGTGAAGAGAGTCGTTTTTGGTTGGCATAATTTTTAATCCAGCTGCAACCCCGCATTAGCAGAACAAAACCAATACATACACACTTATGAAAAAAACAGGTTCAGTGTTTTCTTTTTTGCAGAGCGATATTAATCGTTAGTTGTTCACCGTCGTGTACACATGAATGTAAAAACAGAGGGTGGTTGGTCACGCCAACAAACTTTAAAATTAATAAGGGAATTAAAAATAAACAAAAAAAAATACTAACACATACAAAGCTGCGTGTACGTATACAATTTTATGCCAGAATAATTAATCCAGTGTAGTTTGGATAGAACAAAAGTTAATCCGACTAAAAATTAGTCTAGTCTAAATTGGCTCATTGAAATTGGTTTACATCATTTCAATTTAAATTTAAACAGTATAGGAAAGCAAAAAACACTTCTTTATATTAACGATATGTATATAAATGTTTAAGCATAGCTGTAAGCCTATCTCCACTTCGGTTAGGGTTGCCATACGTACTGTTTTAAGCAGTACATGTATGGTTTTTTTGCAATTGTACTGTTTTGTGCACAACTCCTAAAACAGTACGCAAATGTACTGTTTTTTGCACTTTCTACAGTTTTTTGTACTGTTTCTTTTTGTTCAGTCTACAAAAAACCAAGATTTTAACAAAACCCCTGCTAAAAACATATTTTCATAATAATATCCTAATATTTAACAGTACAAAAATTTTGCTGTGTTCGAAAGTTAACTCAATTACAAAGTTCAAAAGGTGCAATATCTAACCCATAGTTTGATCTAGAATGCTTTTTTCGGCTCTCCTGAAAAATTTTATTTTAAGACAAACGCGGTTGCCCATGAAAACCACAGATGTAAGAAAGGAGAAAAGCCTAACTTAGCTCAACACAATTAACTTATTGCTTGTGTTAGTACAATTTTCTTTAAACATATTCCCAGGGGTAACTAGAATGAGTAAAGAGGCCTAATAGAAGGCCTTATTTAGCAGTCACAAGCAGTCAGAAGCCCTTCTCGCCGCATTCCATACTTATTTATTTTTTACACAGGTTGTCATTGGGCGCAAGGCCTTCCACACTTCCTTTAAAAACAACTTCGATCCCTTCCCAAAGAAGGGAGTAACTAAAAATAAAAAGTAAATAAAACTGAACACCTTCGTTTCTCAAAGAAGGGAGTAGCGAATGTGTACTGAATATTTCAGAAGGTCTTTTAAAAATAAGTTTATACCTTCTAGAAGGCATACTTCTGAAGGCAGGATGTCTTGCGAAGCGAATCTTTTAGAAAGGAGTATAGAGGCCTTCAAAAAGGCTTGCCACTCCTTTCAATCTTTACTGCTGGGCTTGTATTTAAAGCACTTTTCACCACACACATAGTTGAACAATTCATATAGAATTTGAGAAAATTTTTGTTTCCTAATTTAATGACTCTGAATACTCCTACTCATGGTCTAGTTAGACCAACTAGAGCTGTGTATGGGGCCGCAAATATTCCAGCGATCTGGCAAAGACGAATGGAATCTGTTCTTCTAGGAATTCCTAATGTGCGGAATTTTTTTGATGAGTAGAATTTTTAGGCCAAAAAATTGATTCCCAAGGAATTCACAAATCTAAAAAACATATCGAAGCCGTATTGAATGCTCCTAAGCCATCAACTTCGAAGGAACTGCAATTGTTTTTAGGAAACGCAACTTACTATAATGCGCTTATCCCAGATTTGTCTACGAGGGCAAAGCCTTTAAGAAACATGTTAAAAAAAGAATGTTTTGATTGGACCGAATATGCAAATAAAGCTTACGAGGATATAAAGGCAATGTTAATATCACCCCAAGTGTTGATGCCTTATGATCCTTCGTTGACACTATTATTAGCAACTGATGCAAGTAAAACGGGACTTGGAGCAGTTCTTTCACATAGACCTATGAATGGGCAAGAACGTCCGATTACCTTTGCGCTATCCTCAAATCGACAAAGAAGCTTTAGCTAAATGTGGGCTGTAAAGAAATTCTTCCTGTATCTTTATGCACGACATTTTACTTACATTAGACAATAAGCCGTTGAGCCAAATTCTACATCCCGGGCAGTCTCTTTCTAATTTTTGCATAAGTCGGATGGCGAACTATACCGAACTATTTCAACTTTAAGGTAATATTCAAGCAAACCAAAGTAAACTCTAATGGATTATTGCTCCAGATTGCATTAAAAATATGAAGATGAGATCCACAACCTTTCTTCAAGACAATCGATATTATTTTTAGGAAATAATAATCATGATTTTTACGAGTTTTTTGTTGCACAAGTAAATCAATTACCAATAAATGCTTAACGAATAGCCAGAGAAACTAGAAAGGATGAGAACTTGGGGAAAATTGTACATCTACTTGAAGAAGGGAAGTGTTTAGTTCGTTAGGGATATAAAGCGCCAGAATCCCATTATAAACTTGCTGCGAATTGCTTAATATTTGAACATAGAGTTGTTATTCCTGCCGCATTCCGGCAATTGGTTTTAAAAGATTTGCATACATCGCATTTGGGCATGGTAAAAATGAAGGGTTTGGCTAGGTCATTTATATACTGGCCTGGTGTGGATACTGACATAGAAACGATGGTTAGAGATTGGCACGAATGAGCAAGACATGGCCATGCTCCTCCTAAGTTTAGGGAACACCATTGGAAGTACGCTAAAGGACCATGGGAGAGAATACATATAGACTATGCAGGACCTTTTGCTGGGATGATGTTGCTTATGATCTCGGATGCGTAAAGCAAGAGGCTCGAAGTTAAATGAACAAAGTCAATGACAGCAGGTGCAACGATTGCTGTTTTAGACGAAATTTTCGCAGCTTATGGAGTGCCATTACTGTGATCAGTGATAATGGCACAAACTTTGCGTCAGCGGAGTTTAAAACATTTTTACAGAAAGTAGGCGTAAAATTTCATAAGTTTATAGCACCATATCATCCTTCTTCCAATGGGCAGGCTGAAAGATGTGTGCAAACGGTAAAGAATGCCTTAAACACGATGCAGACGACCGATAACAACCTCCAGCAAAATTTAAATTTGTTTCTTAAACAGTATCGCATAGCACCTCATTCCACAACAGGTTATCCACCATCTTAACTATTTTTGGGCAGAGTGTTACGAACTTATCTCGATCTTATCAAACCAGAAGATTTGTATATTAAAATTACAAAAAAGCAGGAGCAAGGCGAATTCAACTACAGGTGGTGTCGGAACTACAACAATGCAAAAACAACATACGGTTTTTTGCATTGCATTGTTAGTGTCATTAGCTCGAAATGTCAACCATTATTAGCAAAACACTAACAAATCAAAACAAATAAGCCCGAACTGTTAAAATCAGATGCCGTTTCGACACCACCTGTAGTTAATTCGCCTTGAGCAGGAGCAAGATTTTAAAACAAAATTTCGAACTTTTCAGTTGTCGGATGAAGTTTATTTTTTAACTCATAACTCGCGCATGGACAAATGGGTAATAAAGGTACGATTGAAATGTATCGGAGATTTGCATTATGGGATTAATTTCCAGGGGAAATTGTTTAAGCGACATATTGACCAAATAAAAGGCTGTAGTGCTGGTAAGTCACAGTTGCAAAGCACATACACACACCTAACCAAGGGGAAACATTTTATATTCCATATATCCAAACTACTCCGCTTATAGGGGGAACTAAATTGGCAGTTTCAGATAATCAAGCGATAGTAACTCAACATGTCGGAAGTACGCGTACTTATTCCAATGAATTGTCAGTTGCAAATAATCAGAAGGCTCCAACTCAGCATGCCTCAATTACGGATACTTATTCAAATGTTCAATAGTATCCACCGGTACATGACCAGGGAACGCTGCCGGAACAAGTAACACTAGAAGACACGTCAACAATGCCTCAATTCAATACAACAACTCCAATGCAAGATCGTTCTTTGTCCTTAACTCCAGTTGCGCCTCGGAGGTCAAATCGTCCGCGTCCATAGTCCATAATAGTAAAACTTAGTTGACGTGGTTTTAACACGGTAAATCGTAACGTGGGGAAGAATGTTGTGTATTTAACTTGTTGTTATATTAAGTTTTCATAATCAAAAACTAAATATGAACGTTTTGTCATTTTGTACTTTAATTCATAAAGAAGAATTTGAATACATAATAAAAAGATATATTGTTCTAGAAAATACTTGACTTTACGTTAAAGGTACACAGAAAGAAGAATGCGCGTAAAACTTGCAAACTATATAGAGCAGCACAACATAACATAGTTGTATAGTATACTAGTACAATTATGAGTACTACTCCTCATACCTCTTCTTTCGGAATAAGTCAGCAATACTGTAAACGTTTAGGTTGACCTCTTATTCGGGACGATCGTCTCAGAACAGAAAGTGGTTCCTTTCCCATACTCGATTACTGTGTTGTGTTGGTTAAATCTTCGGACTCACCCTGTTCGGTTCCAGCAACGACTTCTGGCGGTGATGTTATTTTAGCTTGAGATGGTCGAATGTTTTGTGTATTTCTCCGATATTGATTACCATTCCTTTCTTCAATTATGTAAGAACGAGGGTGGATTTGTGTCTTCACCACTGCCGGTTTCCAAAATTTTTGGTTTTCTGTTCGTGTGACCACTGTATCTCCCTTGCCGAAATGGTGAGGGTTAACTTTAGCATTGCGATTTGCATATTCGCATTGTTTATCTCTTTCTGGTTTTAAATATTCAGCTATTCTTTTGCTTTCTTGTGATAATAATAATGTCTCCTTTGATGTTGGTAATATACCTCTTATTCCGTGTCCAAAAAGACGTTGTGATGGTGAACCAAGATTACCACGTGGGGTGTTCATGTAATTAAGGAGTCCTAAATAGTAGTCGCTGTCATCGTTGATTTTTTCAGGATGTTTTTTGAAATATGCACTGCCCTTTCTGCTAATCCATTTCCATTGGGGTGGAACGGAGAGCTTATGCGATGATTCAATTTCCAGGTGGATAAAAAATTTTTGAATTCACTGCTTGAAAATTGCGGACCATTGTCGGTTTCCAAAGTAAGAGGCGGCCCAAAACGTGGAAAAATTTCCTTTAAGAACAAAACTACTTGTTTAGTTGTTGTTTCGCTTAGTTTTTTAAACTTAAGATAGCCTGAGTAGCTGTCAATAAAAACAATGTACTCATTGTTGTTAAAGTAGAACAAGTCCGTTGCACCTACATCAAATCCGTGGCTTGGAATTTCCTTTTCGCCGATTTAAATTTTTTTTTATTTTTGCGTTGGTAAACTTGACATGTCGCACATTTTTGTAGAAAGATAAAAATAGCCTAACTCATTTGTGGCCAATACAGATTCTCTGGCCATTCTTACACACTGAAATGACCGACGTGAATATTTTTCAAATATTTTTCTCTTAATTTGAAAGGTACTTCTACTTTAGAGGATTTAAAAATTATACCGTCCTCATTGATAGATCGTCTCTGAAGGTCCAGAACTTTTTTATGTCGACAGGTAATTTGACTTTGGAAAACCCTTATGAATAAAGTATATCAGCATTTGGCAAGTTTTATCATTCCTTGTTTCATTTTTCAGGATTTCCAATTCTTTATCAGAAATTGACAATATCATTTGTATATCAAGATTTTCTTCATCTTCTTTTTTAGTCTGAGCCATTATATTTATTATTGATATGCAAATATGTACCCCTTTCCATTCTCTTTACCCCTCTCCCCTAAAAGCTCATGACTTGAAGAGTCAAACTTGACCTGTGTGAACCAGCTCTTATGAAACATGCCAAAGCTCAATTATTAGTGCTGGTTCACACACGTCAAGTTTGACTCGTCAAGTCTTGAGTTTTTAGGAGAGAGGGGAAAAGAAATGGCATCCTCTTTTCGCTTCTCTCCTAAAAGCCTTTCATTTTATTTTGAAAGAGCTCCAAGAAATGGATAAAAAAAACATGACTATAGCGGAAATAAAATGAAAGTGGAACGTTCTGCGAACGCAATACATGCAAAAGGTGCGTGCAATAGGCCAGTCAAAGAAAAGTGGAGCTGGTGTTTTGGGCAAATGCAGTTGCTTAGAACGCATTCACAAGTATATGTATATTTTCTGTAGGTTACCATAGATGACATAGAAAGTAGTACATTAAGCAACCAGAAAGAAAATTTTAGCGAGGAAACTCCTTAAAAAAAATACAGAAGGTGTGTTTAAATGTTTTGAAGAAAATGTATATATCGAGCCCTTTATGCCAAACAGATTTTCCAAAAATTTTTTTGGACCAAGTTCTATGACATCCCTGAAGCTACTCAGCAGATTAAACAAAATTGCTGCCTTTGCTTAATATTGTTGTTGAATGCCGCCTTTTTGTAATGGAATATAGCAAACAGTTGTCCAGTTAAATTAACATTTTTTGTGCAACTACTTCATTTATAAAATAAATATACATATAACGCGAAAGCTAGAACCAAAAAAAAAAAGTCTAACATAACAAACATCTTTTAGTTGCTTCAATCCAAATGCAGACCCGAATTTTGAAACTCGTGTAATTATTTAAATCGGCTTCTTACTTGAATTGCTGTTAATTGGAAATTAATTGTTTTTATTAACCATTTTTTCTGAATTAGTTTTAATGTTTACCTGAAAAAATTAAATAATCAACAGTTTTTATTTTAAAACGATCGTTTTTAAAAGGTGCGATGAATTTCAACCGATTTTAAAATCTATCACAAAAATAAAGTCTTAATTTTTTCTTAAGAATACGGTCCCAATTATATACATAAATGTTTGATTTGGAATAAATTATTTAGCTTAATTTCTTCGACCTTCTTAATATTAAATAAATATTTTTTATATAAAACGGACCTTGAGCTTGAGAAATTATTCAAAGGAAATTAATTTGGAATAACTAAAATATATAATATTAGCTTAACCCGGTGCTCTTCGCTACACTGCTTTAACCACTTCTTCAGTTGAGAAGAAGTATCAGAAATATTTAATATATGCATCCTATGGGAGGTATTTCCCCCCTGCGCCTACCCGCTTTATTTTTATTTTCAAAAGTGTAGTATACCATAAGAGTGACTCTTGCAAATTTTGAACATTCTCACTATAACAATTCTTAAGATATGCGATATTAAACATTGGCGTCCAATGGGAGGTACCTCTTCCCCCGCTGCTATTTTATTTAAATTTTGGGGCTCAGAGGATCCTACTACGAAAAGTTCAACAAAATGCGTGCAGCGGCACTTATTAATATTTTTATCTATGAGGGCTACTGCTCCTCCTCTGTCTACCCCGCCCATTTTTAATTAAAATTTAAAGTTTGCCATAAAAGTAGCTTTATCCACGTTTGAAGACTCTCCCTTAAATAGTTCTTCATTTGAGCTATATTTAATATATGCAACCTATGGGAGGTATTTACCCCCTGCGCCTACCCGCTTTATTTTTGTTTTCAATAGTGTAGTATACCATAAGAGTGACTTCTATAAAGTTTGAGCATTCTCACTATATTAGTTCTTAAGACATGCGATATTAAACATTGGCGTCCTATGGTGGGTACCACTTCCCCCGCTGCTATTTTGTTTCAATTTTGGGGCTCAGAAAGTCCTACTACAAAACGTTCAACAAAATGCGTGCAGCAGCTCTTAATTATATTGCTATCTATGAGGGGTACTGCTCCTCCCCCGTCTACCCCGCTCATTATTATATTGAAATTTATAGTTTACCCTAATAGTAGATTTAACCACGTTTGAAGACTGACCTTTAATAGTTCTTCAGTTGAGCGATACTTAATATATGCATCCTATGGGATGTATTTTCCCCCCTGCGCCTATCCGCTTTATTTTTATTTTCAAAAGTGTAGTATTCCATAAGAGTGACTTCTACAATGTTTGAACATTATCACTATTACAGTTCTTAAGATGTGTGATGTAAAACATTGGTGTCCTATGGGGGATTCTACTTCCCCCGCTGCTATTTTATTTTGATTTTGGGGCTCAGAAGATCCTACTACCAAAAGTTCAACAAAATGAGTGCAGCGGCTCTTAAGATATGCGATATTTAATATTGGCATCCAATGGAGGTACCAATTGTCCTGCCCATATAGAAAAAATAAGAAGCCTATTTTATTTTTAGGGCTCACGTGATGTTACTGTAAAAATTTTAGAAAAATCGGTTAAGTAGTTTAGGAGTCTATAAGCCAACATACAAACAAACATACAAACATTTTTCATTTTTATATATGTATGTACAATATACATACATATATACATTGTATATACATAGATAAAATTTAATTAAATCCAAGAATGATAGAAATAAAGATTACGCCTTGCGCATGTTTTACCGTTTGATGACGTTGTAGTTCCCTTGTAAAGATAACCAAGTCTCTTTTATATGTGAAAATCGTAATTGCTTACAAAAAATGTATGTATTACGTGATAGATGGAAATTAATTTACTCAGAGAGTTTAAATAAAAAATATTTTATCAATTGTCAAAAAACTAAGAAAAAAAAATGTTATATTAAAAATATTAATACAGTAAATACAATTTTTAAAAGAGTTCAAACGTGTGTTGCAAGGCGAATTCAACAAGGTAAGTGCAACTCTACAACTACAAAAAGCCCCATGTATTTTTTTGCAATTTAATAGGCGGTTGTCAAAAATGCTGACAAGGCAAAAATTGATTGAAAAACCAAATACAAATTTTGTTTTGGCTATAAAAGAGATTATTAAATTCGCTTTATTTATTCGCAGTTTTTCTAACAATTTTTTCGGTTATTTTGGCGCAAAACATAAACAAAATTATATTTTGACGTTTCCCCATTATTTTTTAATTCGCCGTGGATACAGCTGATGAACGGCTGACGAGTTGAGTTTACCTTGTTGAATTCGCCTTGGTGTGTTGAAAGTAGCGTAATAAAGAAAAATAAATATGTAATAAATAAAAATAGAAGAGTGCAGAGAAGAGTACAAACATAAGGTGTGCAGTGGGCAAATGCCAACAAATTTGCCGCAAAAAACAAATGGGGAAGGTGTGCGAAAAACTAACGTGTTGCGTCCTTTTAATTAAATGTCTATATTTTTAACCATAGCTAATATAGAGATAATATATATTTATGTAAGTCAAAAATAAAACTATGAAGAAAAAAGTAACTTCTAATAAAAAATTTTCAGTTTTCAAATAATTTAAATATAAAAACAAGTAAGAGTGCTATATTCGGGTGTGCCGAATCTTATATACCCTTCACCATTGTGCGAGCAGAATACAGAGCAACTAAATAATTTTTACATATACATACATATTTACAATATTTAAAACTTCATTAAAAATAAAATTTAAAAAGCGAAAACTGGTAAATATTTTTTTAAAATCATTTTTAGAACATAAAAATATAAAAAAAAATTTATTTTTAAAAAAACAAGATTCGAACCAGGGAACTCACAGTTTCTAACTTAATACACCCCCTAGACACAAAAATTCCTAGTTTCTATTTGTTAAAGTTATTTCGTTAAATATATGAAATAATAAAGAAGGCTGATAACGAAAATCATATTGGGCATTATGCTAGTATATGTAAACAAATGCGAGGGGGGCAGAAGACACGACAACCGGATTTGAAATTTGCTTTTCATATGGACCCAGAATATATATACTTTATAGGGTGTAGGACCTTCGGTGAAGGGTATAAAAAACAAACTTAATTAAAAAAAAAAGAGTAATTATTGGGATTTCAGTATTTTGGTCATAACTCTGCTATTTCTTAACCGATTTGACAGGTTTATATACCGACGTGTTATTTTGGTTATAAAACTTGGACTCGGGAAGATCTATGGTTCCCGAAAATGGGTATTTTTCAAAAAAAATTTATATTTTGGTCATAACTTTTTCGTATCTGAACCGAGTTTTTCAGCAAATATTTTCTATTAAAAATCTTTTGATATATAAGGCGTAACCATAGGTCATATTACAGTCAAAAAATTCAGGGGCCTGATTCTGGCAGTCGTGATCGAGTACTTTCTCGATTCTAAAGCATTTTAATATCAAATTATTTCGGTCAATACTAAACGAATCGAAATTATTTTTTCAGCGTTATAAATCATTAATTTGAGTTTCACAATACTGAAAAAATAATTTCGATTCGTTCAGTATCGACTGAAAGAATTAGAAATAAAATTGCTTTCGAATCGAGAAAGTCCTCGATCACGACTAGACCTCAGGTTTGTATACAATTTTTAATACTTTTTGTATGGGAGGTACCACGCCCACTTCTCCAATCCCACCCACATTTTGTGGGATGGTGTGTATTTATAACCTAAATGTTTGAACCTAATTTGAAAACTTTGGCTCTTGCCGTTCTCCAGATATACAGAAAAAAGTAATAAAAATACAACAACCACAAGGGATTTTTGGGAAAAATTAGAGGCAGTCGTGGTTTTTTGGTCATATCTCAGCCATTGTTGGACCGATCTGGCTGAATTTCAATAGCAAGAAATGGTGGACTATATGTGACATAAATGTAAAACAACCTAGCCGCTATCATGTCTAGAGTCTCCGGAAAACATATATCAAACGTAAAACGGACAGACGGACGGATATCGTTAAATCAACTTCTCTCCTCATAAGGACCCAGAATATATATATACTTTATAGGGTCTTAGATCAATATTGTAGAAATTACAATCGGAATGACAAACTTATATATACCCTTTTCCACCTGAGGTGAAGGGTATAATAATAAATTGTGCCACTGTCATGTTCACACATAAACATAACACTTTGAGAGCTACATATTATTAGCCAATGAGATCGAAGGTTATGTGACGTCACAGTTCCTACATGCGCAGTAAAAAAATTTTATGTCTACCTGATGCCGTAATCTTTATTTCTATCATTCTTGATTAAATCTACCAAGGAAAAAGAGGAAAATGTATCAGAAATCATTTTTAAAAGATACTGAAAATATTTAAAATCATTTTGTTTTCAAGTTAATTGTTTTTACTAATCGTTTTAAGAATTAATTTTTAGTTTTCATATGTTTAATATTAACTTTATATTTATACCCACACCACAATAGTGGAGAGGGTATTATGCATTTGTGCTGATGTGTGTAACACCTTAAAATAGTGGTCCTAGACCCACCTTAAAGTATACCGATCTACTCAGAATCACTTTCTGAGTAGAACTAACGATGTCCGTCCGGCTGGCTGGCAGGCTGGCTGTCCATGTAACATTGTACGCAAAGTACAGGGCCCTATTCCACAAACCAACTTATCAACTTTTCACTTTGCACTTTGCAAATTTTTCGTCAATTTGCAAAACTTTTTGTTCCACAGAACTATTTAATTTGATAAGTGATAAGTTGAAATTGATAAGTGAAATTTGCAAAGTCTTTGCAATTTTTATATTCTCTTTTCAATTTCTGTTCCACGTACGTTCTCTTGTGCAAAGTGCAAAGTTATTATTGCAAAGTGTAATTTGCAAAGATTTTGCAAATAATTATGCTGTTTCGTTCCACAAAAACTGTAAATTCAGTTTTTGCAAAGCAAATTTTGATAAGTTTGTCAAAAATTTGCAAGGTAAACGATCTCTTTGCAAATTCATATTGTTATAGCTAGTGAAGCTTTCAAAATGTTAAGACGCAAGTTTTTGTTCTACAATAGTGGATACGTGGGCATAATAAGAAATTATAGGGCCCGAATTAATTTTTCGGGACTACAAAATTTTAATTGATTTAAGTTGATATCTTTTTAAATAAAATTAAAGAAGAATTAGAGCACAATAAAAAGATTGCAAAGATTGGGCTTTTTTAATAATTTATTAACCTTTAAAATGAAATGTTAAAGCTTACTTCCAATGGTCCTATTCCTTTAATAATTCACATACTTTATGCTTAAGCCATCCTTTAGGGTGGGTCGAAAATATTTTTTTTCTCTTATCGACTTCTAATAGCGTAAATATGTTGTATTTTTGTCTGCACTAGGCCCGTGTAAAATATTATTAATTTATTTTTAGTGTAACAGCCCGCGCTTTGATCTTCAATTTTGTTAAATTTTGAATATAACAACAAAAGCATTGTATTAAATTCAAAATGTTTTCAGTTTTAATTAATAATAATTGATAGTAAATAAAATATTTAAATTTAAAAAAAATTAACTTTTCTAACATATACTTAATTTTTAGGAGCTCTTGCGCGGGCTGAAGATGTGACTTTTTTTACTTTTTCTTGCAGTTTTTACTTTTTAGCTCATTTTAATAATTTATATTAAGCAATGCAAAGTGATAAGACAGAAATGCAAATATGATTAAATCCTTTGTGGAACACTTTGCAGATTCACTTTGCAAAAGAGCGCAAAGACTTTGCAAGAGAGCGCAAAGACTTTGCAAAGAGAGCAAAGTTTTTGCAAAGAGAGCAAAGTCTTTGCAAAAACTAGATAAGTGCAAAGTGAGATTTGCAAAGAATGTTGTGGAACAGAAATACTTATCACTTTGCCAAAAAATGCAATTTGATAAGTGCAAAGTGAAAAGTTGATAAGTTGTTTTGTGGAATAGGGCCCAGGTCGCAATTTTGGAGATAATTTGATAAAATTTGGGTCATAGGTTCTTATTGGCACAAGGACCAAGCCTATTGAAAATGGGCCGAATCATAGGACCACGAGGGAAGATAGGGGGAAATTTCTTCCTCTCAGAAACTTTCAAACCGATTTTAATTAAATTTAAAACATAGAAAGAACCATATCTATAGGGACACATTAGCTATACAGTTTTTAAAAAATAGGACCACAAGGGGAGGCAGGGGGCAAATTCTGCCTCTCACAAACTTTCAAACCGATTTTCATGAAGTTTATAAACATAGATAAATCCATATTTACATGGACACATAAGCATGATGTGTTTTTAAATACTGTGGTGTAGGGTCGTGCTTGACCGACTATACTTTCTTACTTGTTTTTATTAATTTTTTTTTGTAATTTTGTATAATTAATGATAAATCACTTATTTCTACTGTATTTGTAGGTAATTTTTTGTCGGTTAAACTAAACGAAAATTCAGTAATTTTAAACTTTTTGAAATGTAAAAATGTCTCAGTTAAACAAAGTGAAAAACATTTGTTTTTACTGTTTTCTAGTTTGATTTTTGTTTGTTAAAATAAACAAAAAATCATTGCTTTCTATGGAACTTGTAGGTTTTACAAACAACAGTCCAAAATAACTACATATAAATTTCTTTTGGTTTTAAATGAATTGTAAATGATCCGTTTTTTGATTAAATTTCAAGTTGAAATTAATGTATTTTCTTTTGAATTTACCTTCATAATATTTTGAGTGGACGTTTTGTTCAATTCATTAAAAAATTTTAATAACATTTTAAAATGGTATAAAAAAAGCATAAAAAAACATTTAATAATAGTATGTAATTAAATGTCGGTATGAAAAAAACCAAAAAAAAAAAATAAATAATAAATTAACCCCTCAAAGTAACTGGCCTTATTTCATAAGAAATAAGCCCCTAATTTTGAAAATGAAATATTTAAGTCCCACTAATTTTTGGGGGCTTATTGTTCATCCGAACAATATTTTTGTCCGGACAAAATTTTTTTATAAACGATGTCCGTTGAAATGGGGTTTCATATCTGGGATGATGGGCCCAAGGTTTTATTTCTATTTTTTTTTGCTTCAATTTAAAAAAAAATAATAAAAAGGTGAAACATGAAATGTCTTAACATTTATGTTATAGAATTTTTATCTTTTGCTCAAAAATAAAATTTTTTTAAATGCAACTGTGTCAGTGTATAAATTCTTTGTACTTTTATGTGTAATTTAATGGCAAATAATTTGTAAAATCAGTATGATAAAGACATTTCTAAGATTTACTAAATTTTTTATTTCCAAATAATTTTTAAGAAAGAAATCATACATTTTCATACATAATTTTTCTTTGAGTGCAATTATTTTAGGGCTTAATCCAACTTATATTATAAATGTGAAAGTTTGGATGTTTGTTTGCGGCTCAATGACGCGAAAGCCGCTTAGTAAATTTGGATAAAATTTGGAGACGGATAGCATATGGCCCAGAAACTTTTGCGGCTAAAATTGAATTTTTAATACTGAATTTAGCTGCAAAAAATGCTAAAATGTTCACACTGCTTTAAAGTATTCACACAAATTTCGTACAAACATGCAGAGTTATCGGCCGTTGGCGAAAATTACTATTTTTGCCGGTCTGCGATTTTTTGTGAGACTTTTTACACTCATCTGATTTTACGACTTTTTTTTAACAAAAAAAAAAAAAAACCGTTAAAATAACGAACAGAAATCTAGTCTAGTCTAGCCTTTTTATTGTTTTGAAACATTGACATTGAACTTAAGTTAGAACTTCTCTATTAGAAGAGATTACGTCGTTACGTTATAAATGTCATATGTATGTATATGTACCCTGCAAATAATAGGACCAGTCCAAACACGCGTGTAAAGAGTAGCCCACAAGGGACCAGGACCAGTCCAAAAGTGACCCAAACGTATGGAATAAACATGGTCTATTTAACATTACGATGTCCTAGGACAGGACCATATAACCCACCTTTGGACTACTAAGGAGGAGTTTTAAAACTGCTCCATGGTAAACTCAAAAGGATTAGTTTTGAAGTCGTTTAAAAACTAAAGCATCTCGTTAAAAAACGAAGACATGTCGTATCAGTACAAACACTTTTTAACAATGACATGGTCCATGCTTGCATGACATCGGACCAGTCCATGGAGTAGTCCATTTTATCAAATTGGATCAGGTGGTCCAATTTTATTTGCAGGGTATACATATAAATGAAAAATGTTTTTCTGCCGACTTAAGCTTCGTACAGACGGTCAGATCTTACAATGTTGTAACTTTTCTGACAATGGTGCCATTGTCAGATGCATTAATTTTACACATCTGTCAAATGAAAATGAGTTTACAATGTTCAAACAGTTGCAAGTCATTTTAAGGTCATGTTAATGACAACATTGTAACATCTGACCATTGTCTGTACGAAGCTTTAAACTAATATTCCAATTTTCCTGAAATTTTTACAGTAACATGAAGTGAGCCCCGAAAATCAAATAAGCTACTTAATTTTTCGATAGGTTCAGGGGAACTGGTACCCTCTATAAGATGCCAATATTAAGTATGGCATGTCTTAAGAGCCACTGTACCCATTTCCTTGTATTCTTAACAGTAGCATCTTCTGAGCCTCGAAATTTAAATAAAATAGCAGCAGGTATAGTGGTACCCCCATATTACCGCATATCTTCAGAACTGTTATAGTGAGGATGTTCAAACTCCGTAGGAGTCACTCTTATGGTGAACTATACCTTTGAACATAATAATAAAGGGTAGGCGCAGGGGGAGCACTACCCCCCATAGAATGCATATATTAAATATCGCGTAACTGAAGTACTATTATAGCGAGTGTCTTCGAACTTGGTTAAGGCCTCTATTATGGTAAACTATAAATTTCAAAATAAAAATGAGCTGCGTAGACGGAGGAGGAGCTGTGCCTCCCATAGATCGAAAATATTAAATACCGCATATCTGAAGACAAAAGCCTTCAAGCTTTGTAGGAACCACTCTTATGGTAAACTACACCTTTCAAACAAAAAAAAAACAAATAAAGAGGGTAGGTGCAGGGGAAGCAATACATTTTTACATAAGCATCCTGTGAGCCCAAAAAAATAAAATAGACTACTTATTTTGTCGATAGAGGTAGGGGAGCAATACACCCATAGGACGCAAATATTGAATGAAATTTATGACTTAGTCAAGTGACTGATTCATCATTGCGCTGCCCAAACGGCTGAAGTTAGAGACATGACAGTAAATAAGTCCTCCAACGAATAGATCCACGGTAAAGATATTTTTTACAAATATCCCAGTTGGCCAGATTGCCGTTGACGACATCGTCGTCAATGATGTATGCACGACTTGTCCCCTGTTGTTAAGGTTTTCGAAAAGACAATTTACAGCAAATTGTCGTGCACGACAGTTTGAGCGACGTTGCCTTATAAGTTGTCTTCTATTTAGCTTTATATGGGACAGTATGGGCGACTTTGTCTTGTAAGTTGCTTTCTATAAAACTCTATGTGGGACAGTATGAGCGACACTGTCTTATAAGTTTTCTTGTATAAAAGCTGCTGACGACAATGTTTTTTTGAATGCTATTCAATCACTTGCTTGGTTTTCTTAAAATTCTCACATTCTTTTTTTTTAATTGTTGATTTAAATACCTACAAAAAATTTACAAATTAGTACAGTAAAACCGAAAATGCTTACATGCTGTAATACTTCACTGTCAACTTTAAGATTGCTTAAAGGAATCAAATATAAAACATATAACAGAAATTAAAATTACAACTTTACTAAAAAACTGTCTGAATAAGGTAACCATATAATAATTTTTGTCGTGGACGTCGAAAAAAACGACATTGTCATGCATGTATTCGTTGATGATAAAGTAGGAGACATTGTCTTTCTTTGTGTCGTGCACGATTTTCGCGACACTTGTTCGAAAAAGTCTTTGACGATTTGTTCCCGCTGTCCCTCACATGTCGGGCAGGTATTAACATTGTCATGCATCCGTCTTTGAGGATGTCTTGAAGATGTGGCCAACTGGGATTTGTTAAATTCTAAGTGTGTGTGGCATCTCCCAAACAAACACAATATATAGAAAACTCCATATCTGGGGAACGGTTACAGAAAAGTTTTCCAATTTAAAACAAATTACTTGGTAATCAATACACAACATCAGCCAAAAAGTAGGCAGGATTGTAGAAGTGGGAGTGGCTCCTCCATTACAAAGATAGTGTAAATAACAGTGATCTGAGGAACGGGATTTAGCTGGTTATCAATACACATCCTTTATAAAAAAGTGAGCTTGATTGGAGAAGTAGGCGTGGTACCTCCCATACAAAGACAATTGAGATTTCTTAATATCTGCAGAATGGTCACAGTATGTACAAGTTTTTAAATTTGCAACAAATAGTTAGCTTTTCTTTACTAAATATCTGTCAAAAAGTTGGCTGGATTGGAGAAATGGTCATGACACCTTCAATATAAGCACAATAGGTTTTTATATATTATTAGAACGGTAATAGTAAAAGTATCTAAATTTGGTACTATTTGACTAATTTTATTTCAATGGAGGAAGCGCAGCACACCGGTTAAAGCTAGTATTAAACAAGTAAGAGTGCTATATTCGGCTATGCCGAATCTTATATACCCTTCACCATGGTTTGGAAAGAACAGAAGTTTATATATATATTTAAATACATGTATATTTATAAAATATATATCGTTTAGTTTTATTTAATTATTTGCACATGATTGCGTGCTATTAAATATATTAAAAGTTTAATTAATATATAGCACGTTAAGTTTTGATCGAATTTCAGTATTTGGTCATACCGACATCTTAAAGTATAAAATTACCATTTACTTTGGTGATAAAACTTGTAGTCGGGAAGTTCTATGGTTCACGAAAATAGGTATTAAAAAAAAACTATATTTCTGACATTACTTTTTTTTTACCGATATTCCGAGTTTTTCTAAAGATTTCCGATATTTTGATATCTAAAACGTATGAATAGGTCATAATACAGCTCTAAAATTTTAGTTTTTATAAAAATGTTAATGTTTTTAGTCCTTTTTTGGAGTATTTTGCACATAACTTAACCATTTTTAACCGATTTGGCAGATTTATATACCAACGTGCCTAAAAATAATATTTCCATTAAATTGGCTTATAGGCATATATATATATATATATATATACCTACATATTTGTACATATATTTAAGCAAACTTAATTATAAAAAAAACAAACTTAATTATAAAATAAAAAACAAACTTAATTATAAAAAAGAGTAACTTTTGGGATTTCAGTATTTTGATTATAACTCAGCCATTTTTTAACCGATTTGACAGATTTATATACCGACGTGTTTAGCAAGAAATTTACCGTTTATTTGTGTTATAAAACTTGGACTCGGGAAGATCCATGGTTACCGAAAATGGGTATTTAAAAAAAAAAAAAAATAATTTTGGTCATAACTTTTTTGTATCTGAACCGATTTTCCCGAGTTCTTTATAAAATATGTTCTACTAAAAATTTCCGATATTTTGGTATATAAGTCATATCCATAGGACATATGACAGCCCTAAAATTTAGGTTTTTATACAATTTTTAAAACGTATGAATAGGTCATAATACAGCTGTAAAATTTTAGTTTTTATAGAAATGTTAATGTTTTTAGTCCTTTTTTGGAGTATTTTGCACATAACTTAACCATTTTTAACCGATTTGGCAGATTTATATACCAACGTGCTTAAAAATAACATTTCCATTAAATTGGCTTTTAGGCATATATATATATATACCTACATATGTGTACATATATTTAAGCAAACTTAATTATAAAAAAAACAAACTTAATTATAAAAAATAAAAAAGAGTAACTTTTGGGATTTCAGTATTTTGGTTATAACTCAGCCATTTTTTAACCGATTTGACAGATTTATATACCGACGTGTTGAGCAAAAATTTACCATTTATTTGTGTTATAAAACTTGGACTCGGGAAGATCCATGGTTACCGAAAATGGGTATTTAAAAAAAAAAAAATAATTTTGGTCATAACTTTTTTCTATCTGAACCGATTTTCCCGAGTTCTTTATAAAATATGTTCTGCTAAAAATTTCCGATATTTTGGTATATAAGTCATATCCATAGGACATATGACAGCCCTAAAATTAAGGTTTTTATACAATTTTTACTTTTTTTTGTACGGGAGGTACCACGCCCACTTCTCCGATCCCGCCCACATTTTGTAGGGTGGTGTGTATTGACAACCAAAATGTGTGTACCCAATTTGGAAACTTTGGCTCTTACCGTTCTCCAGATATACAGAAAAAAGCAATAAAAATACAACAACAACAAGGGATTTTTGGAAAAAATTAGAGGCAGTCGTGGTTTTTTGATCATATCTCAGCCATTTGTGGACCGATCTTGCTGAATTTCAATAGCACGAAATGGTGGACTATATGTGACATAAATGTAAAACAACCTAGTCGCTATCATGTCTGGTTTTCCCGGAAAACACATATCAAGCGTAAGACGGACAGACGGACAGACGGTCAGACGGACAGACGGACAGACGGACAGACGGACATCGTTAAATCAACTTCTCTTCTCATATGGACCCAGAATATATATACTTTATGGGGTCTAAAATCAATATTGTGGAAATTACAAACGTTATGACAAACTTATATATACCCTTTTACACCTCTGGTGAAGGGTATAAAAAAATGTTAAAAGCAAAATACTTAAACAATGAAAAAATTTACCAAGAAAAAACTATTATTATTCTTTTAATTTTTAATGTGTTTATACCCACACCACAATAGTGGAGAGGGTATTATGCATTTGTGCTGATGCGTGTAACGCCTTAAAAAATTGGTCCTAGACCCACCTTAAAGTATACCGATCGACTCAGAATCACTTTCTGAGTCGAACTAACGATGTCCGTCCGGCTGGCAGGCTGGCTGTCCATGTAACCTTGTGCGCAAAGTACAGGTCGCCATTTTGGAGATAATTTGATGAAATTTGGGACATAGGTCCTTATTGGCACAAGGACCAAGCCTATTGAAAATGGGCCAAATCGTAGGACCGCGAGGGAAGATAGGGGGAAATTTCTTCCTCTCAGAAACTATCAAACCGATTTTAATGAAATTTAAAACATAGATAGAACCGTATCTTTATGGATCCAAAAAGGATGCATTTTTTAAAAAATGGGACCACGAGGGGAGATAGGGGCAATTTTTGCTTCTCAAACCGATTTTAATGAAATTTAAAACATAGATAGATCCATATCTATATGGACACATAATCTATACAGTTTTTCAAAAATAGGACCACAAAGGAAGGTAGGGGGCAATTTCTGCCTCTCACAAACTTTCAAACCGATTTTAATGAAGTTTATAAACATAGATAAATCCATATTTATATGGACATTTAAGCATGATGTGTTTTTTAATACTGTGGTGTAGGGTATCATATGATCGGGCTTGACCGACTATACTTGTTTTTTTCTCGCCCCGTTTTTATTCGTGAGCTTATTTGACAGTTCAAAGCGGAAACTTTCTTACAGAAATTTTAAAGACACACTTTTTCTGTAAATTGGCGCAGTTCAGTGAAAAAAACAGTTGTTAGTTTCAGTTTATCGCATTTTCGTTTTATTTCTCACATTTCAATTAGACAATTTATACAATAATTAATTGAAATACCTACAATCAATATTTTTGTACAAAATTGATTTAAAATTACACTCACAATATTATTACCAGAGAAGACTAACCGTTATGAAAGATTTTTATTCTTATTGGTCTTCTATAACCATTATAAAAGATTTTTATTTTTTCTGTCTTCTATAACTACGCTACAGTTCGCAAATCGTAAGATATTTTTATAAAATTTCGCACACTGACTTATATTTGCACAAGGACGAACTTTTTTTTAAAGGTTTTGGTAAGGATCCGCAAATTTTTTGATATCTCTCTCATATTTGGTAAATAGAAACCAATTATGCCACACAATCATGGTGCTGAGTTTAAATAAAATCGCTCCAGTTTTAGGCATATTTTCTCGATTTTTTTTTAAATACAAGAGAATTTCGCGCTAACATTGTATTTATATACCATTGATTAGTCAGTGCTGTTGGTGTAGAAGCTAAGATGTGGACTCTGAAACCGATAGGACCCGGATCCGATTCCTGGCTCGAGCGACAAAAAAAAAAACATTTTTCAAAAAGAAATAATTATTTCTTAACATCCTCAACTATGGGTTGGCTTGACCGAACTAATGAAAGTAATTTCTGTTCTTAAGCACTTCAAATCTTGCCGTTTGAATTCAGCATTGAACTGTAGGGCTCGTCATGTATTCTAAGAATATGCAAAACACCAAATTACGCATGAGTGGAAGCGCAGTGGTATCGCAACGGACATTCAGTGTCTATGTGAGCTGGCGAATAAAGTCGGCGGCCACCTCTACCAAACCGAAAATACCATTAAGTAGGCTTGTTCGACTATTTTGAACCCAAGTCGACTTCGGAACCATACAAATTTCGGACCCAAATAGGTGTAGGATATTATGTGGATTTTTCTACAGCTGAAAATAGTGGTACTGTTATCAGTTATTTCTGCAGAGGTTTTCGCTATTTCTACTGACATTTTTTATGAGTGTAAACATGCGCTTTAAATTGATGAAAATCTTATCGATTTTAAAGTGAGGGTGAAGAAATCTTTAACAAAAACCGCAACAAATGCAAATATTGCTAGTAATACAAATGTTAATAAAAATGATAATTTAATGAAGCTCTTTTTAGGAATGACTTTTATGAAACTGTTTCAAAGATTCTATAAAATGCTTCATTACCTGACGATTTATTGTTACTGTAAAGAGTTTCATTAATTCTATGAAGCTTTTCATAAACATCGACTGTAACGAAACCTGTTTCATAGATTTTTTAGGAGTGTCATTGGCTGAACTCCAAATAATATTTTCATAAAACTTGTGTGAAATTCGATATGGAAGACCGAAAAAAATAAAAATCTTTTGTAATGGTTACGAAAGAACAAAAAAATTAAAATGGTTATAGAAGCCCAAAAAAAAAAACAATAACAAACTATAACGATTATCAAAGACCAAAAAATATTGGTTTTTTGTAATAATTATTCAGAGAGCAAGTTTTAAAAATTCGTTATAAATTATTATTTCA
This sequence comes from Pollenia angustigena, assembly GCA_930367215.1. Lineage (NCBI taxonomy): Eukaryota > Metazoa > Arthropoda > Insecta > Diptera > Polleniidae > Pollenia > Pollenia angustigena. The sequence goes on along the minus strand of OV884056.1, from coordinate 92,211,179 downwards.
GGATTTTTTCAAATATTGGTTATAACTGTTATGTCCCTGCTCCTCAGCAGTTACGGGCGTTTTACTCTCCATTTAGCCCGAATTTCATTCTCACAGAATTTAATGCGCGTGCCGCACTGCAATTCAACCGATCGAGCTCATATTTTTACCAATTTTTTTTTACCCTAACCTAACACAAAACTACTGGTCTACTATTTTGAAACAGATAACGTTTTAAATACTCCCTTCATTGATGGTCCACTATAATATATATATGTGGTATCCCGGTTTAACGAATACTCAGTTTAACAAATTCGCGATTTAACGTACGCTCATATTTTTCCATTGAGTACCTTATATTACGAACAAACAGCAAATTTTTGTACTCTATATAACGAATTTTTACAAAACAAAATTTTAAAAACAAAATAAAATGAATGCAAACATATTTGCATCCATTTTCTTTTGTTTTTGTATACATTTCAACCATATTTTAATTGCGATTTGACTGAAAACAACGAGTTAAGGTAAGTGTTTTCTTTTCTTACAAAGAATATTCTTGCTCGCCAAAATAAAAATATTGTACGTTACAAAGTCATTTTTACTTTTGTTTACAAAACAAATGTTTGTTTTCTGTTTCAAATTTAACGTAATTTTTTCTTGCGAAGACAATAGAATGAAACAATTTGTTTTTTAATTTTGTTTTTTCTTTTTACCCACTTACAACTACAATTCGAGTCGGAAAGAACCCAACCAATTGTAGGGGGATGTAAGAAAAGATAAACTCACTGTTTATTGTTGGTGTTTTGTTTAAGCTTTGATATTATTACAAGACTTTGAGTGTTTAAAATACTTATTCGCTTTGGGGTTTTATTTGTATAATATTTTTGGCTTTTCTAAAATCTTTGGAAAAGGTTTCCTGATGATCTGGCCTAAGCAACCAGTGAAATGCGCATAGAAGCTAGATTTCCCTCAACAATAAACTTCAGTGTATTTATCAAATATGAAAAATTGGGAATTTAGCACGTCATACAAAAATCTTTTTGTGAAGTTTTTGTACAGTTGACATCAAAATTCCCAAAAGAAAATGTTAAATTCTCAAAGAAAAATTATTGACGACTATGAAAAGGGCCTGCGACTAAGTGCTTTATCTAATAAATATCAGCTGCCAAAGTCATCAATATGCACAATTATAAAATCAAAACGGAAAATTTTGAGCGAAATGGAAAAGACTAATTTCGGATCAAAGAATAGAAGGGCCTTAAAAACAGGTGAGTTTCCAAGAATGGAAACAGAATTGTTTAATTGGTTTCAAAACAAGAGGAAGGCGAACATTTCCTATTAAAAGCAATAGGCCTCATTTGTACTCATATAATTGAAAATGATATGAAGTGTTTATTTTTTGTTTGTGTTATGAATGGAAAAAAACGAATTTACTTTGTTTTATTTAAATATTATTGCTTTATTATTAAAAATGTATTTAAAAAAAACTTCGGGATTTAACGAATTTTTCGATATAACGAAAGGGCCTGACAATATATAATTCGTTAAACCGGGATACCACTGTATATATATATATATATATATATATATATATATAGATAGATACAATATACATATGTCAGTTTCAGTTAAAAGGGACCTATGATGAAAAAATCGATATTAACTTTTCTTGCGATTCTTAAAGTAGACAATACGCTCTTTCTAATGCAGCACACCGCAGTTTTCCAACTGCATTACTTTTGGCATAAGTAAGCTTTATAATACAATTTTGATAAGAAAAAAAAAATGAACTTGTTAACTTTAAAATTGTTTTTCTCCAAAAATCATTTTTGCCCATAAGTCCCTTTTAACTGAAACTGTCACATATTTATTTATTTATTTCATTTATTTGGAACTTCTACAACAAAACATTGGTTTTAGTGAGTAGAAATCTAATGAAGTTATAATCAAAAGTATTTATCAATAACATTAAGAAATATACAAAATAATAACATGAAATACATATTTATATACGAAAACAATATTTAAGACGATAATAATAACGTTAGTTATTTAGGAATAAAATCTAAATAACTGTTGCTTGAAATGCAGGGCGCTGCTGGTTTCTTTAATTGTTGGGGGAAGATTGTTCCAGAGACGTATTGCAGTTATAAAAAATTGCCATTCCGAAACTAGCGTGCGGTGTCTATATTGAATTAAATTCTTCTTTCTTCCGAGGCGACTAAAATTTAAACGAATATAGAGATAATTTGGTTCACGAGTGGCTATAATTTTATGCAGATAAACAAGAGTTCGTATTTTCAACAAGTCTTCAAATAGCACCCCGCATATTTTTTTTGAAAACGGGGTAATATTAATATAACTGCCATCACTGACATAATTTGTTATGCCATAAACATATCTCGTAATGTTGTTAAAAGCTACCTTCAACTTATGTTTGCTATTTGAATCACAACTTGCAAAGATCTCACATCCATAGGTAAGGACTGGTATTAGATATGTTTTCGCAATTAGTACACGAATCCTCATTGGAGTTACACATTGTGTTTGCCATAGTGTTCTTAGTATTGAGTAAGTTCTACCACAAGCAAATGTTACATGATCTGACCAAGTGAGTGTGTTGTTGGAGAAAATTTTTTTGAAAAATGTGAGAAAATTAGTTACGATTTTCACTCCTTAAATGTAAATTTGTATTGGTATTGTTTAAATAAGTGATGAACGTGATATAATTTTTAATTTCTATGTTTATTTGTTTAAAAGATAGAAAAAGTTTCAAAATACATACAGTTTTTTTCCATTTACTCCCCAAAACCGCCGTACTTCGAAAAGCTACCAGACCACAATATACATAAGTATACAATTTTTTGAAATCTTTTTTAGCTTAGGAGATATAAGGTAGGGAATGGTAAATCGATTTCAATTCCAATCGAACATTGATTTTATGTTAAAAAACATCGATTTTGTGCAATCGAATTGACTTATGCGATTTTATACTGAACCCGATTATTGGTCTTTTAAAATCGATTTTTTTATTTTGATCAACATTTTGGCAATTCTTAATTTTAATCTCTATTAAACCGATGAAATATGTACATATGTGCGTTCACAATACAACTTGAAATTTTTTTTGAGAGTTCACGTGGTATGTTTAAGCAGTGGGCCAAATTTGAAGTAAAATAATCAGTTGTAGTTTTACATTTTTACTTATTAGTACCCGTAGTATACTTCCAACTTTAATATAGTACATAGGTCCTTTCATTCTTCAGAAATTAAAATCATTGATCGACAGTGAACAAGAGTCCTAAATGCTTCATACCGAAATAAACACTAAAAGTGAGCTTTGTGAAAATCAACATAATATTATAAAAACACAACAGGTGAATCAAACCATGACATTCCTGTGGAATTGCGCTAACATTTAATCAGACCAGTGTGTAAGCGATATTTGAATCTATTTTTTAGCAGAGTGGCAAAACAGAGAGAAATTTATCCTAAAAAATACGAAATTACAAGGGAATATCTCGGCATCCTTCCGACATCAATGACATGCAATTGCTTGTTTTCTAAAGCTGACTTAATAGTAACTTAACAAAGAAACTATTGTCATAATCCTTCGAAATACTATCCACACATTGACTAATTTGCAATATTTTGAAGTGTAGGTATTTAATTTGTTTTAAAAAATATGTGAAATGTACATACATATTGCACTCTAAAGAAAGTCAACTCAAAATTTACATATTTTCACATTATGCAGGAAAACAACAAACTGATCATCTCTACCCACTGTGAAAATCTTAGTTTAATAGGTATCTCTAGTATTTATTTCATTCACAGTAACGTATAAAAGCCTCCTAGGCCAATTAACATATATTACAAAGATATATTCCTGAATACAAATACAATTTAAAAGTATAAAAAAAAGTTGTATCCCCCTTTGTGATGTATGTAAGTTTGCAAATTTATCATATACCATTTTAAAATCGATTTTGAGGTGCGATTAATTGGTTTTAAATATCAAAATGAAAAAAGTCGATCGAAAAATCGATTTTTGAATCATTTAACATTCCCGTTTTTACTGTTTAGTTGTCTAATTAACAACAATATAAGAAGATATTAGTTAAGGGGAATGGATTTTGCGATTAGGCCAGCCTGCGCACACTGGGTCATATTTTGAGAAGGCGGTCAAAACTATTTTTTTATGTTCTCCGATTTTAATATCATTTTATTCATATGAAATTAAATACTAGTAAACCTCGGGTGCCAAGAAATTGCAACCCTATTTCATTGAGAACAGAGCGGTCCAAAATTGATTTTCTCAGAATTTGGCTATAGTTATGAATTTTAAAGTTGTTATGCTCATCATTTTTTTGTTTTTCAAGATTTTTTGACATTTTTGTATATTACCCTATCTTAGTCTGGGATCACACTACGAAAGTTTTCTTTCAGAAATTCTGAGTTTATTGGTGAGAGGGGAAGAGAACATGCTTTTCTTTTCTCCTCTCTTACCCATAAACTCAGACTTTCTGAAAGAAAACTTTCATAGTGTGAACCCAGACTTATTAATTATTGACATTAATTGACACTTTTTTTTAGACAAGCTGGGCACATGGCGTTTTAGCATAATTCGGGTACGTTGAATCCAGTGGTGCCCACCGTTTTTTTTTTTGTTTGTTAGCTCTTGTTTTCGAGATATACCGTTATTTCGAAAGGTTGCACAACATACATATCGTCGTTCCGGAGTTATCTTGTCGTATATCACAAAATCGAAAAAATGAGATAAGACCGTTTCCTGTGGTAAATTTAACAGATCTATCGATCTGATCAATCCTCACGTCTCTATCACTTATGGTTAATGAGATATGACGAAGCCATTTTGTTGTATATTCACTTTTGCGAAAAATTTAATGCGTTATAATATCGTATGTAGCATAATTGTGGATATACGACAAAAAACGTATAAAAACTTTCAATTAAAAAAATCTTGCGTTATCTTGTTGTACGTGAACAAAGTATGTTAGGCATGTTGCAAAAAAGAGACTATCTTATTCATATTACTATCATTTTAACATTTTTCGTTTTATATGTAAAGAAATTTTTCGGACGTAATACACAACGGCTATTTGTATTGATGGAATTATTGCTATGTATATTGCCTAAATTCATTTTATTGTTAAGCAATTAAAGGTTAAATATTCAGGGTGGTCCAACCATAATGCACAATGTTAATTGTAAATAAAACAAAAAGTTTTTAGAGAATTATCTGACTATTTTTTATTGTTATAGAAGGATCTATGACAATTATGTGTGAGGCAAAATATCGGCCAAATGCTCGTCGCGGCTTCGTTAGCATACCTCGGTCCTATGGTCCATATTTTCAATGGCTCTGAGACATAATTGAGGTTCAATGTCCTTAATGTGTCAAATTATCTAATCCTTTAGCTCTTGAATTGTTCTTGGCTTATTGACGTACACTTTTTATTTTAAATATTGCCAAAGAAAGAAGGCCAACGGTGTCAAATCATATGATCGTGACATGATTAACAATTAACATGGCCATTGAATTTCTCGTGCAGAAGAGCCATTGTTTCATTGGCAGTGTGACACATTCTTTTGGAACTACTTATCGTCCAGGTCCATATCCTCAATTTCTGGCAAAAAGAAATCCGTTACCAGCTCGCGATAGCGAACATCATTCACAGTAACTGCTTGGCATACCTCGTTTTCGAAGAAGTAAGGCCCGATGATGCCGCCTCGCCATAAACCGCACCAAGCATGCAAGCACAAGCGTTTTCACATTTCCTACAGAGCCGGTATGCTAAAATTTGCGCACAATTATCCCGATTGTGGACATATTTGATCGATTATGCTGACCAAAAAAATCAAGATGTGCACAAAATGTATTTTTGATTTGAACGCCCATTTTCGCATAAGGCTTGCTGAACGCGCTGATAAATGCTGCCATTCTCCTTGGTTGAATTTGGCACTGATACCAAGAAATGTCAAATTAAGTTGGACAAAAATTTGACGTTACGGTGTGACTCACAGTTAACATCGTACATTATGGTTAGACCACCCTTAAGTAACAATAAACCTTAAAATTATTCATACATAAGGAAATTTATAATATAAAAACTATAACTATACGTAAATATATTTGTCACTTGCATAAATTTTCGTTTCGAAAATTATTATAGCTTAATTTTCAATATTGGTAAAACACGTGAATGTAGATTTTTAATACCTTATTTTGACTTATATCACACAAACTAAAAAATATATCGCAGAAAGTGGCGTATACGACAAATTTTTTTCGGACGTGACAATGGCTATAATTTGAAATTTTTTTTCCATGACTTTGGATATTTTTACATAAATCGATAAAGAACTTCAAACACAATATCTGGAAAAATATTGGACGATTTTTTTCACGTACAGTTTTGTGTATAAAAATTTGAACCTTAAAATTCGATTTCCCAAAAAAAAAAAAAAATTTTTGTGATATACGGCAAGATAACTTCGGCACGACGATTTGTCAACGAAACAACCTTGAATAAGTAACCTAGCATTTACAATAGCAAGTGTATGATTACACTATGGAACATTTTTGGGATTATTGTCTGGGGGGTGAGAAATTCCAAGTCAGGGTGATGGTACTAGGTCAGTATAGTAAAACCCTCAAAGGGTTGGGCGTTCGTATGTGTCAGTTTTTTTTTTATGACATTTTAAATTTTTTCCTTATCTTGATGTTTTTTTGTTTAACATAACTCGAGAACCACTTGTCCGATTTTGCTAAAACAAACTTAAAAAAGTTTAGAATTACAATTTCTTTAATCCGTTCATATAACGTTTTTCTTTATAATCAACAGTTTTGCCGGTAAAAATAAATTTGTGGAGAATTATAATTGATAAGTGCAAAAAAATGTTCAAGCCTGGATGTATGCAGCAGATTTTATCACAAACCTGCACTGCAATTTTTGTGACTTTTTTTAAGCGATCGGTGAAAATCGTCGGACTTTTGTTTGTTATTTGAAAGAATACATCCACATTCAGTAATGCCAACAGTAGGGGATTTCCCCTTTTCTAGGGATTTTTTTCGGATCATTTTTATCTTCAATCGGATCTTAATAACTTCTTTTTATGGTGTAATCATAATATGATGGAGCTGAATCTTGTGAAATGCAAAAGCATGCGTTTTTATAGACTGTATTGCTGTTAATTATGCTTTTGGTGGTCATCAACTGGAGTTGGTTGATTCGTTTCTTGATATTGGAGTCTTACTGGATCCTAAATTAAACTTTGTTTCTCATATTACATTAACTGTTAATAAAGCTCGAGGCGTTCTTGGCTTTATTAAGCGCTGGGTAAAAAATTCACCGATCCATACATAACGAAGCAACTTTACGTATCACTCGTTAGACCAATCTTAGAATATGGGTCAATCTTTTGGGATCCATTTTACAACATTCACAATTCTCGTATTGAATCGGTCCAAAAACAATTTTTATTATTCTGTTTACGTGATCTTCGTTGGAGTTACTCGACAAACTTTCCTTCCTATGCTAGTAGACTGGCATTAATAAAATTACCATCGCTCAAAAGTCGTCGTACAATGTTAAATGTTTCTTTTATGGTTAATGTTATTAATGGTAATGTTTGTTGTGATTTTCTGTAGAGTCTGCTAAATTTAATATACCTTGTCGCAATACGCGTCATTATAATCTGCTTTTTGTTAAATTTTTTTAGAGAAAATTACGCTATTGCTGATCCTTTTTCGAGGTTATGTAGACAATTTAATTCTATGTCACAATTTGTTGATTTTTCTTATTGTTTTTCTTTATTCGTAAATTTTTATGTACTACATATATTCTGTAAATTTGTAGTATATTTTAAAATGCATATTGTTATTCATTAATTTTAAGTCAATATTGTTATTAGTCAGTAAGGATAATATCCATTGATTAAATAAATAAATAAATATGCCCTAAAATAAAAAATTGTGTCCTCTTTTCCCTACGGTTGAAATTTTCCGAAAAAAAATCCCTAGAAAAGGGGAAATCCCCTACTGTTGGCATCACTGAATGTGGGTGTATTCTTTCAAATAACAAACAAAAGTCCGACAATTTTCACCGATCGCTTAAAAAAAGTCACAAAAATTGCAGTGCAGGTTTGTGATAAAATCTGCTGCATACATCCAGGCTTGAACATGTTTTTGCACTTATCAATTATAATTCTCCACAAATTTATTTTGAACGGCAAAACTGTTGATTATAAAGAAAAACGTTATATGAACGGATTAAAGAAATTGTAATTCTAAATTTTTTTGAGTTTGTTTTAGCAAAACCGGACAAGTGGTTCTCGAGTTATGTTAAACAAAAAAACATCAAGATAAGGAAAAATTTAAAATGTCATAAAAAAAAAACTGACACATACGAACGCCAAACCCTTTGAGGGTTTTACTATACTGACCTAGTACCATCACCCTGACTTGGAATTTCTCACCCCCCAGATTGGCTGTTGTACTGTGTAATAAACCGTTTCGAGTTCGTTAATTGCAATTCAAATAGAACTAAAAAAAAACAACTGGCCAATTTTCAGGATTGATATTAAAACACATTTATTTTTAAAATCGTTTTAAATACAAAATTCTCTTCTTCACTAAAAACTTAAGTAAAACTTAAGTCACCGATGTGGAACACTTTATTTTAACTTAAGTTTCCATTCTTATATTTAAGCAAGGTGGCCTCAATATCACAACAATACAACAACAACAGGCAAAGCATTAACAGTCAGCTGTTTTTTCAGACCACCTAGTAAATAAATACACTTTTTTAGATTTTTTTTTTTTGTATTTAGTAGTGCTACCATACTTTTATCTTAATTAAATAAGACTTTTCAAATACATAAAACTCAAAAAACTAATCTGTTTTAAATACGATTTAAGTTTGTTATGAAAATTAACTTAATATTGAGTTAAATACTATCCTGAAAATTGGACATTAAATGTATAACATTTATTTATTAAGAACTTAGTGCCTTAAACAACCGTAATTCACAGCTTTTATTCACAAACACTATTGTGATCAAATCACTTCAATATTTATAAATTTATCCGCGTGATGTGTATCAACTTGACAAACTTTAAACTAAGAATTATCTTACGCCATCTCTTGCGATTCTATTTATACTCTAGCCCAGACGGGCAAATAACCATATAACGTTCGAGCTCTGACGTCTAGATGGCTCTAGAACGTACAAGCCCTAACGTCTATTTTGTTAATTAAACTTATGCAACTATAGTTATTAACATTGTGCCTTAACTATATGGCTGAGTAAAATTGAGTTATTATGCTTCATTAACTAAGGCATATTTTTAGGTGTTACAATAAATAAAAATAACTTAATAAGAACATTCTAGTATTTACAGTGGGGTTGAAGTACAATTATGCACAACAATTTGAAAATTACATCTGTACATTGATTTTTACACTAGAAGTGTGCATAACTCATACAATAACAATTTAAACTAAAAAAATAACTAACAAATACTAAATAACTAATACATAATATAATAAATTAATATCATGCGGGATTTCGCAAGAACTAGTCCACCATATATAATTTGTTTAATCTAACCAGTATAGTCAATCTTAACTTTAGCCAGAAAAAGAAAACTTATGCTTTTTTCGTGGACTCTTCTGCAAATTTTGATATAATACCTAGAAACTTATTTTTTCATAAGCTAAGTAATTTAGGACTTTCCCACAAATTAGTAAGTCTATTGGCTAAACTTTACGACTTTAAAACCAGCCAGGTTTGGGATGACACTTCATTATCGGATCCTTTCATTGTCACACAGGGCTTAAAGCAAGAATGCTTGCTAAGTCAAGTTTGATCATCTCCCAGGTGGCATTACTGTTGCTGAGATTGTAATAAAAGTAAATAAATGTTTGAATTTTGCGATTTCGAATGGTTTGAAATGCTGCGTAATGTGCCAGCTCGATGGCGCCTGCACTTGAAAGATTTTTAAAAAACTACCCAGCCGTAAAAGCTTACTTGTCATCCGAAAACTGTTGTTCACCTGTTTTAAGCCAATTTTTTAATAATGAATTTGCTGAAGAAAACCTTGACCTTGTACACAGTATAGGAAATACTATGTTTTGCCTTTTTAAAAATTAGAGGATAATGAAAACCTCAAATTAACTCACATGTTGCAGAAAGTAAAGCAAATTTGCGAAAAATTTCAACAACAGAATCAAAAATTTTATGATGTCATAGCCGAACGAAACGATAAGGAAGAGGATAATAGCCTTTTCTAAATTGAGTAGATGAGTTTCTCTTGAAAACGAAACTTTATATACGACAACTTTTTTAAATTGTTGTTGAAAATGTGCATGTATTCGTTTTGTGCTGCTTGTGCGGGGTTGAAGCCGGTTGAAACTTTACGCCAACAAAAAAGCATTCCCTTCACCTCGCTTGACTACAAACTGCCATTTTATGCCAGCATAATTATAATTATAATTATAACTATAGTCTAGTGTGTGATGGCTCATCAACAGGATAATAATATGATTAAGGGAAAAATATTATGATGTAATATTACGAATATATTTGGTCATAATATGATTTTATAATAATCGTAATATGGTGGCTACAATCATTAATCTTATCATAATATGTTGCTCTTACAATATGTTTACCACAACCATGTCTTTGCGTGTATAAATTATTTAAGCAATTGCTTGGTATATTTTATGTTGTGTTATTTATAAATAAAAATCATTAAAATAGGTTTGTGACTTTTATTCTCCAAAACGACAGTTTCATAAATATATAACTACTAAGTGCCTATACCCAGTAAAAAATGTGCTCCAAAAGGAGCAGGTTTTGTGTATGAATTCATACCACAAATCGCTTCAAACCTGCTGATGGGATGCCTGATTTTTGTTTGGGGTGTTCCCGGTTTGGAGGACTATTTTCTGCTTACCAGCTTACCATAAGCGCTTCTTTTAACATGCAAGCAAAGCCCTCCTAAAGTGCTTTTAAGGGGCTTACTATATTAACATATTCATTAATGTTTTGCTTTTACTTTTGTTTAAATGCCTTTTTCCAATAATTTTCGCATATTTTTATTTTTTTCGGTTTGCAACCTTCTTCATTGTCAGCACTAAAATAGCAGCTTTTTTGTATATTTTATTCTATATCAGTTACTGCTTTATAAAAGCTCTTTTATTGAAGCGCTCGATTAAGCGTGCTTAAGTGCTTCAAAAACCCCAAATTTTTTTTACTGGGTAACATCTGAGCTCTTCGGAAACCCCATTTCAACGACCGACACACGAGAATCGTTAAATCGACTTCGCTACTTATAAGGAGCCAGAATAAATATACTTTAAAGGGTCTAACATCAATATTGTAGAAATTACAAACAGAAATACATACCTGTGGTGAAGGGTAGACAAATGTTGCAGGGTTGAGTTTATTTAAAACAAATATAGCAACATATTTATTTAAAAAAAAGCTTTAAGAATGTCCTAAGCATTTAAAGAATTATTTTATTTAAAAAAAAGGTAATGTCGATGAGAAGCACTTTTACACTCTACGGATGTTGGCCTTACAGCGAAAAGAGCATAGTATAATATACATAATCTGTTGAGACTTAATTTTTTTCAAAAACTTTTTTAAGAAAATGTTTTCTTTAAGATTAGATTACACTATCTCACAAGTCTTACGTATTCCATAATACTTTGTGAGGTGGAAATCTAATGAGTTTTGTTGCGACTGTCAAAAAATATAATGTAACATGACAGTTTGTGTTTACACCATCACACAGTATGTAAACACTCACGCATGGAAAAAAATGCAACCCTGATCCAATGAAAAGTATTATTGTTTAGAAATTTTTTAAATAACGATGAAGTCGTATGGGATGTCAAACTTTTTTCATAATACTTGTCATTTTCGTGACACATTGCATTCACACTATCACACTTTGTCATATTACTTGAGTTTTTGACATGTATTAATACAAAGTATAATAGCGTAATCTAGCCTTTACTAATTGCTGCATCCAAAATTTCCAGAAATAGATTTTTTTTTTTAATTTAATCATATCTCTTACATAAATAGACCAGATCGGTCCATTAATGGCTGACATAGGTGTAAAAAACCTCGACTGCCTCTAATATTTTTCATAAAAGCCCATGCAGTTGTTGTTATACCCTTCGTCGAAGGCAAAAGGGTATATGGGCATTTCCAGGTAAAAGTCTACTTTTCGTAACGTAATTTTAATTTTACCCGAAAGTCCCTTGTTGTTGTTTTTTATTTTTTATATATATACCTGGTGAACGGCCGGAGCCAATATGTCCAAATTAGGTACAGGCATCATGGTTATGAATATACAACGTCCCACAAAATGTGGGCGGTATTGGACAAGTGGGCAAATTTGAATTATTTATATCCAAAGAACGGTATTAATCAAAAATTCTGATCACATCGTACCAGCGTAAAAAAAATTAGAAAATTACTTACTGATTATTTTTCCGAAAGTTTATTATTGCATATACTTATTATTATTAAGTATTTTTTAATCTTTATTAATGTTTTTATTTCAATTATATACCTATTTATTATTATATATTGCTGCTTTAACCACTTTATCGGTTGAGAGATATTTAATATATGCATCCTATGGAAGGTATTTCCCCCCTGCGCCTACCCGCTTTATTTTTATTTTTAAAAGTGTAGTGTATCATAAGAGTGACACCTACAAAGTTTGAACATTCTCACTATAACAGTTTTTAAGATATCCGATATTAAACATTGGCGTCCTATAGGGGGTAACACTTCCCCCGCTGCTTTTCTATTTCAATTTTGGGGCTCAGAAGATCCTACTACCAAAAGTTCAACAAATTGCTTGCAGCGGCTCTTATTAATATTTCTATCTATGAGGGGTACTGCTCCTCCTCTGGCTACCCCGCTCATTTCTATATTGAAATTTATAGTTTACCATAATAATAGCTTTAACCACGTTTGAAGAACATCCCTTTAATAGTGCTTCAGTTGAGCGATATTTAATAAATGGATCCTATAGGAGGTATTTCCGCTCCTGTGCCTACCCGCTATATTTCTATTTTCAAAAGTGTAGTATACCATAAGATGGATTTCTGCAAATTTTGAACATTCTCACTATAACAGTTTTTAAGATATGCGATATTAAACATTGGCGTCCTATGGGGGGTAACACTTCCCCCGCTACTACTTTATTTCAATTTTGGGGCTCAGAAGATCCTACTACCAAAAGTTCAACAAATTTCTTGCAGCAGCTCTTATTAATATTTCTATCTATGAGGGGTACTGCTCCTCCTCTGTCTACCCCGCCCGTTACTATATTGAAATTTAAAGTTTGCCATAATAGTAGCATTAACCACGTTTGAAGACTCTCCCTTTAATAGTTCTTCAGTTGAGCGATATTTAATATATGCATCCTATGAGAGGTATTTCCCCCCTGCGCCTTCCCGCTTTATTTTAGTGTAATATACCATAAGAGTGACTTCTACAAAGTTTGAACATTTTCACTATAACAGTTCTTAAGATATGCGATATTAAACATTGGCGTCCTATGGGGAAAACCACTTCCCCCGCTACTACTTTATTTCAATTTTGGGGCTCAGAAGATCCTACTACAAAGAGTTCAACAAAATGCGTGAAGCGGCTCTTAAGATATGCGATATTTAATATCGAAAAAATAAGTAGCCTATTTTATTTTTAGGGCTCACGTGATGTTACTGTAAAAATTTCTGAAATCGGTTCAGTAGCTTAGGAGTCTTTAGCCAACTAAATTGTGATAAATAAATTATATGTATTTAAGCTCACAAAAACTTTCAATTATACTTTTCTTTAATAAACAATTAATTACTACGTTTATACGCACCACTTATTCGCAAATAAATATACTGCAAGTAAAGATTAACGTATGTAACTATTTGCAAATAAGATTTAAAGCATTGCCACACTTTTAACCGTTTTACATTTTTATTTCGATGTGGAACATTCATACGACAACAAAATTAAAATTATTTCAAAATTGTGGAAATAAAATTCATAAATACACAAACATTTTAAATTTTTTCGTTATTTATTAAAAAAAATAAAAAGTTTATATACATACAGTGCTACCAAATGCATAAATTTTCCATCCGTCATCACATAAAAATAAGAATTTGCAGTAAGAAAGTTGACGTATAAACAGTAAGTAAGTTAATCGCAAATAATTTTTATTTGCGAATTGTCTTCGCATAAACGTAGTAAATATTTCGTGCCGTATGTCAAAAGTTGTTGTTGTTGTGTTTTTTTAGTCAAAGTTTTTTAAGGCAAACTAATGGTGTTTTCTTTTCTGACAACAATGCTACCATTGGTGCGGGTTTTTGTTCCATTCTAAAAATATATGCAAAAATGTGAGAAGTTGTCGTTTTCCTTTCTAAACATGTTGCAGCAATAAATGGCAAATTTGTTCCATTTCTTATACCTTTTGTACACTTGCATACATTTCGGAGGAACACATGGAAAATGTTGAAAATGTGAAATACGCGTTCACACTTGAAACATCTAACATCTACTGTCAATAAAAAATGTCACCATTTCTGAAAAAACTCTTATTTTTTTAAATACTTTTTTTCTACAAAAGTGCCAACATTTCAAAAGATAACACCAAAATGTATTTATAATCCATTTCGTTTAATAATTTAAGCAAAATAAGGCTTGCAAAAAGGGAAAAACTTGAGAAATGGTAACGCTGCTTTCAAAGCAACTTCCACTTTGTCAGTGATGCCACAATAATAACAGAATTTATTGCCACTTTTCTAGTGATGACACTAAAAGAATCGAAAAATGTAAAAGGGAACAAAATGAGATATTAACATTCTGTAAAAATGTTGAAAAATTTTGATTTTTAGGCGTATGTATTTCTTATGGGAAAATTCCAACATTTTCGCAAATTGATGTTAAATGTTGACAAGCAGTTATAACTGAGTGTGAGATAATACCCTTTTTTGCATCTACGTAAAGTACTGTTTTATGCAAGCAAGTACTTTTTTTCTTGTGTTTGCGGACAATTTGCGTTATATTGTGATTTTTAGTTATATTGTGATGGATATAAAAACTTTTTGTTTTTCGTTTGTTTTACTTTTATTATATTTTTTTGCCGCAAAATTTTTAACAACAACTGACATATATTATTGAAAATCAGTGCTGTTAACGCTTATTGGAATTGTAAGAAAATTTAATGTTGAAAATTGCTACAAGCGTGGTGAATATCGCTTTTAGTACAAACTTTGCATTCAATATTTAACACGCTAAATACACATTAGTGTTGAGTGTAAAACGTAGCTATTATTTTGTTCCATTGTAATTTAGAAAAATGTATCACTTTGTAAGGATCGTGTAACCTAATAAATATATTACACAACTATAATGCATCATTATTTTTTAGACAAGAAAACACCATAAGTAAAATTGTTGTGTTGTGCAACTTTGTGTATTTTTTCACACATTTGCATCGTTTGAACACTTTACACTACAAACGTACTACTACTTATCGATTTCAATTACAAAATATTGCAATTTTGACAAGGTTTAATTTTATACCCTTCACCACAGGTGGAAAAGGGTTTACATATATAAGTTTGTCATTCCGTTTGTAATTTCTACAATATTGATCTAAGACCCTATAAAGTATCTATATTCTGGGTCCTTATGAGGAGAGAAGTTGATTTAACGATATCCGTCCGTCTGTCCGTCTTACGTTTGATATGTGTTTTCCGGAGACTCCAGGCATGATAGCGGCTAGGTTGTTTTACATTTATGTCACATATAGTCCACCATTTCTTGCTATTGAAATTCAGCCAGATCGGTCCAAAAATGGCTGAGACATGAGCAAAAAACCACGACTATCTCTAATTTTTTCCAAAAATCCCTTGTTGTTTTTGTATTTTTATTACTTTTTTCTGTATATCTGGAGAACGGCAAGAGCCAAAGTTTTCAAATTGGGTTCAAACATTTAGGTTATAAATGCACACTATCCCACAAAATGTGGGCGGGATTGGAGAAGTGGGCGTGGTACCTCCCATACAAAAAGTATTAAAAATTTTATAAAAACCTGAATTTTTTGACTGTAATATGACCTATGGTTACGACTTATATACCAAAAGTTCGGAAATTTTTAATAGAATTATAATATTTTCTGAAAATTTTGGGAAAATCGGTTTAGATACGAAAAAGTTATGACCAAAATACTAATTTTTTTTTGAAAAATACCCATTTTCGGGAACCATAGATCTTCCCGAGTCCAAGTTTTATAACCAAATAAACTGGCAAATTTCTTCTTTAGCACGTCGGTATATAAATCTGTCAAATTGGTTAAGAAATAGCAGAGTTATGACCAAAATACTGAAATCCCAAAAATTACTCTTTTTTTATACCCTTCACCGAAGGTAAAAAGGGTATATATAACTTTGTCATTCCGTTTGTATGTTCCACAATATTGATCCTACAACCTATAAAGTATATATATTCTGGATCCTTATGAAAAGGAAAGTTCAAATCCGGTTGTCCGTCTGTCCGTCTTTCTATATTTTCCGTGAAGGGTTTATAGGATTCGGAACAGCCGAATATAGCACTCTTACTTGTTAAATCTGAAATTATTTTATAATCAAAGAATGCAATAAGTTTGGTTGATATCACTTTAATTACACTATGCTAGTTGAAAAAACAGACAAGGCGGGCACATGGCGTTTTTACATAATTCGGGGAGGCTGAATCCAGTGGTGCCCGCGGTTTTTTTAGATTTACGAGGTTTTCGAGATAAACCGTTATTTCAAAAATGGAGAATGTTGCACACAAAATTGTTCACGTAACTCAAAAACTAACTCTTTAACTTATTGAAAAAACCTAAATTCCTTTAAGAAAAGTAAAACTTCTTTCTAATATGCGCAGTCACTTTAGAAACATAATTTTTTATTTTTTTTTTGGAAAAAATATATTTTTGTATCAAAATTTTGAAATTTTTATTTTTAAAAATTCCAAATCAAAGTTGTTATAAGGAGCAAATATATTTTAAGAGAAAGTTAAGAACAAACAAGTTAGAGTGCTATATTCGGCTTTGCCGAATCTTTGATACCCTCCCCCGACAGTTCGAATGTTTTAAGAGTAGTATCTATATGATGTCTATTTATTTTTAATTTATCTTAAAAAACAGACATCTGCATTAAAATTGGTTGAGGTTTAGACATATCCCAGTAAAAAAAATTTGGGTTTTTTGAAGCACTACAGAAAAAAAGCGCATAGTCAAGCGCTTCAATTAGAGAGCTCTTATACAGCAGTAAATGATAAAGAATAAAATATACAAAAAAACTGCTTTTTTAGTGCTGACAACGAAGAACGTTTTAAAGCGAAAAAAAAAAATTATTATGGTCTACGAAAATGATTGAAAACAGGCATTAAAGCAAGTAGAAGCAAAACATTAATGAATATGTTTATTTAGTTAGCCCTTAAAAAAGCACTTAAGGAGTGCTTTGTAGGCATGTTTAAAGAAGCGCTTACTGTCAGCAGAAAATAGTCCTCTAAACCGGGAATATCCCATACAAAAATCAGGCATCCCATCAGCAGGTTTGAAGCGATTTGAGGAATGAATTCATACAAAAAACCTGCTCCTTTAAGAGCACATTTTTTACTGGGATATTAAATAATTGACTGACAATCAGAAAGTTTTATGACTTTTTTTTAGCAATTTTTAGTACCTTGAGTAAAAAATCATGATTCGTAACAGTTTAAGCCGAACTTAAATGATTTTCGGGAGGGGAATTTATATTGGAGCCATGGTAAGCTATGAACCAATCATCCTAAAATTCTGCAGAGTGATTTCTGGTCTTAAAAGACATACATTTCAATAAAGCGTAGAAATTAGTTTGAGCGTGTGCAGTGAATTTCAGCAGTCTGCTTTAAATGGATCTAAGGGTTATTATGGACCGTATATCACAAAATTGCATAACATTTTTTCTGGCCATATGAAGCTAAGTTGGAAGAAAGTTTACCGCAATATCTATATCTGCTACGGTTTTAGGGGTATTTAATTATTTGACCAGAGTGGGCTTATATGAGGTCTATAGTAAATTATGGACCGATCTTCACGAAATTTTACAAACTGGTTTCTAGTCCTATAAAACTGTTATGTGCCAAATTTTGTTATGATAGCATTATTAATTATGATTTTAGGAGTTCTAAACTGTTTTCCGGTAGTAGGGTTTATATGGGGCCTAGGGTAAATTATGGACCGATCTCCACGAAATTTTACAGTCTTGTTTCTAGTCCTATAAAACTGTGATGTACTAAATTTTGTTATGATAGCAATATCAATTACGATTTTAGGCGTACTAAACTGTTTTCCGGTAAAAGGGTTTATATTGGGCCTAGGGTTAATTATGGACCGATCTTCACGAAATTTTACTGTTTTATTTCTTATAAAACTATGAAATGCCAAAATTTGTAATGATAGCGTTATTAATTAGGGTTTTAGGCGTTCTCTGTTTTCCGGTAGTAGGGCTTATATGGGGCCTAGGGTAAATTATGGACGGATCTTCGCGAAACTTTACAGCGTGATTTCGAATGAAATTAATTTTTGCCAAATCTCATATCATTCCGTGCATTTTTCCACCATTTATGCTACTATTTGTAATAAAATTATCAATTTGTTTAGGTGGTGGTTCCACATTTTGATTCACAGCTCTGATCCTACCGAACCGATTTTGCTGGATTTCAATCCTAAACTGCTTAGTATAAGTACAAGCAATTTGCCACCAAGTCTTTTTTATTTCTTTTGAGTTTTTCGAAAGTGAGCGTGTCTTTAACAGACGCACAGACAGACGGACATGGCTTAATCGACTTAGAATTACTCAAGGACCCAGAATATATACAGCCCAATTATGAATACCAATTCCCCGGGAGTTTTTTCCCTTTTTCCATTTTTTACAATTGAATTTACATAGGAAAAATTGGAAAAGGGAGAAAACTCCCGGGGAATTTTTATTCATAATTATGCTGATATACTTTATGGGGTCTGAGATGAATAATAAAAAAGTTTCACACGGAATGACAAACTTAGTATACCCTCTTCACAACTAATTGTGGTGGAGGGTATAAAAACTAATGGAGATCGGTCATACATTTTATCACCCTAGGAGCGACTCCTGGCATTTATGGGACTTTTTCTTCAATATATTTCTAGTCTGCATGGAACATTTTGTATGGGAGCCCCTTAAGGAATGGAGCTATCGGGTGGTGGATATGTTAGAAATAAATGCTTGAGATGTAAAATAAGGCAGGGTTGGTCATACCTTTTATCCATCTAGGGGCATCCTAGGCGCTGCAAGCGCCAAATTTAAGAATTTCATTAAACCGCCATAATTGTATGGTTGAAATTCTTAAATTTGGCTCCTGCAGTGCCAATGATGTCTCTGCCCACCTTTTTTTATCTCAATCATTTATTTCTAACATACCCACCCGCTTGCGCCATTCCATCTTTTTAAGTAAAATTTTCTTAAATAAAAAAACATTTTGCTTAAACCAAGCCACACATATATTTAGAATAAATAAGTTTTGGCTTGGACGAGAATCATGCAAAATTTTCTTGGTACAAGCCACATTTAGTAAATATGTAATTCTTTCCGTATACATTCCCCTACAATTGGTTGGCTTTTTTCCGACTCAAATTGTAGTTGGAAGTGGGTAAAATTTCTTCATTTTAATGTATTCATAAGAAAACAAAAAAAAAAGCAATTTTCCAGTTCAGTTTTTTTTTTTTTTTTTGCACGGGTACAAGCAAATTAATTATTAAACCCCATTCAACTCCAATAGATTGTAGTCTTTTACAGCTCTGGTATGTATGGCCGCTATGATAAAAATCTTAAGTATTTTGACGGAAATGTTTCCCTCACCTTTTTATTGTTTGAAAAATTTAAAAAAACAATAACAACTTATCATGTCAGCACAGTCCAATTTGGGCAACTCCATTTGCAAGCCTTTGTACCTTAAAAATGAAATTTTAAACTGTTCGAATAAAAATTAACTTTAAATTTACAACTTAAAATTAAGTGCAATGTTATTTAAATTCCTTAGAAATCACTTTTGCTTTCGACTTTTTTTTATTAGCTTTGAGTATTTTTATCCAGTTTAGCCAATTTTCACTGTATTTTCCCACGCCTGTTGCTACAAAAC
The DNA here is from genome assembly GCA_930367215.1 of Pollenia angustigena. Lineage (NCBI taxonomy): Eukaryota > Metazoa > Arthropoda > Insecta > Diptera > Polleniidae > Pollenia > Pollenia angustigena. Next base: position 92,190,932 of record OV884056.1, on the reverse strand, counting down.
TTCAAAATCTATGCAAACAGATGTGAGAGGTGAGATAATTTAAATGTTTGGATCTGTCCAACCCCGTTCTCTGGCCATCTGCGAGTGTTTTCGAATACATGTTGCGCCACTCTTGCTACATGGCAACAATACGCTCGCTGTTTTTTTTTTTACATATCGCGCCGGCTATGTGCGTCTATTTATAAAATCACTAAAAGAGAATCTAAATCGTTCAGAATTTTTTTTTTCAATTCGAAAAACGGTTAAACGCTTAATTTTCCCAACTACATGCGACAATTTCGAAAGATTTTTTAAAGCGAACGGTTGCATTTGCCAGTGTTTCGCGAAAGCTCTAGTATTTTGGAGAAATTTTCAAAAAGAATTGCATAAAAGTGAAGAATAAAAAAAAAACAAAATTTTAAAATATAAAACAACAAAATTGTTTTGTTAAAAAAAAATTGTTAAGAGAGTTTGCAAAAAAATATTTATATACAAAATTGCAAATAAATTTAAAAATTAAAAAAAGTGTTTTCAAATTTTTACAATCCCAAAGGAAAAGTGAGTAGAATTGCTTTTTTATTTATTTAAAAAATGTTTAAAGTTCATTTAGTTTTGAACTAATTTCTATATTTTATTTTATATGAATTTGAAAACTACATAACAAAAAATGTTCAAAATTTGATTTTGAAATACAAAATTTCTAAGAATAGAGCTCAAGCAGAGTCAGTCACATTGCTCACACAGCCGTTTTCTTTTTCGTTCGATGCCTCCGTCTGTCTGGTATGCGGTTAGCGAGTGTTTCCTTGTGTGTACGAGTATTTCACCCATTCTACTATAAATGAATATCGCATTGCACTTTTTTTCTTTTAACATTTTCTTTAAATTTTTCTTAAAATCTTTTTCACTTGTTTTCTTTTAACTAAAAATAAAATCATCTATTTTTACCGGTGTAGTTCGCTTTAATTTATTTTGTTTTTTTTTTTTCTAAAAAATAAATGCGTGATTTTTTTTAATAAAAATTAAAAAAAAAATCCAGATTTCTTAAGATCTGGCAAGATCTGTGAAGAGGACCACGAAGAAGGTGTTGAGCAAAACGATGCACATTTAATTTTAGTCGAAATTTTGAACAAAATTTATTGTTTACAGTACTTAATTTTTGTTTATGGCCGTTTTCATTAAAAATTAAGAAAAAAATTAGTTATTTTGAAATCTGTGTGTGTCTACACCCCAACAACATTATTTTCATTTCCAATTCTGTTGTTGCCGTTTTTTTCTAATTTTTAGTTCAAAAAAAAAAAAAAAATAATAAAGAAAACAACGAAGGTGTGTGAAAATGTGTGGGTTTCGAAAGATCTTCTTTTGGAAACTTTATAGAATTTTTTAGAATGAAAGTGACAATTATGCTATTTTTAATCAGAATACTATAATTCATCTCTGTTTTAATGTGTTATTTATTTACTTATTTAAAGTTAACAAAAACCAATTACCAACTATATTTTAACCTTATTTGTCCGGTTTTTTAATTGTCGTGCAGAGTTTTGAAATCATATTGTTGTTATTTGCACTGTTTTAAGTCCTTCTCCAAAACTCGAACAGTATAAATAGTTTTATCTGAGCTTGATGTAAACAAGTCCCTAGGTGCAGATGGGACTTCTTCACTCGTTTTCAAGAAATCTTGTACATACTTGTAAAACCACCCTATTATCCATTTCCTTTTCGATATACCTTTTCAAAATTTTGTGGTAATTTCCCAGAAATAAACAAAGAGGAATAGGGGCATGCTACCACTGTGCCAACTTTTTTGTTTTTTTTATTTATTTATTGGATCTTCATATGTATATAATATCTGAACTGACAAGAACTAACTTTTTTTAATTGTTTATTTCATGTCCTGCCAGTGTCGGAAGAAAATGTTCCCATCTCCTGCGGTATCTTTTCTCCTTAGACGGGTGTTGTCGCTATCATTTAGAGTACTTCGAGCTAGAGAATTTTTGTGAAGTTGAAGCCTTTTAAAATATGTTATCAAATATTTCGTAATCATAGTTTTTCCTAATGGCACATTGAAAACTTTGTGAACATTCGAATTTTAAATTAATACCCGTCTCCACCATCCATTTCCAATTCAAACAAAAAATTTGTAGAATCAAACAATTTTTTGTCTAAAATCGATCCTACAAACAAATTCGCATATTCAAACAATTTATTTGCATTTTGTTTATTGAAAAAAACGCCGATTTTTTCAAACAAATAATTTTACAGAATCAAACAAAAAGTTTACTGAAATTCATATAAATTTCAAACAAATAATTTTGCTGTATCAAACAAAAAAGTTTTGGCACAAGCAATGACGCGCACACAAGCAAGCACTGTTGGCGAAGATGAAGCAGAGCAGAGCGGCCGGCTGGCTTTGAGACACATTTTTTTGTTGGAAGAATTTTTGACCGAAGTCATATTTATACTCACAGTGTTTTTCTTCATCACTCACTGTTGCTTTATCCTTTCCTTTGCTAATGAAGAAGAAATGTAACCAAAAACGGCGGCAGACCGACTCGATATGTTTTCCGCCATCATTATATTTTTGTATTCGATGTATTTAAGCAAACTGTTTGAAAAAATTGAATACGGGATTTTGTTCCATTTTTTACCAACTTTGAAACCAACCAAAAAATGAAACGTTTTTTTTACCTGCTATTGTTTTTGTTGTTTTTTTGCTACAAACCTCGTCACGCTATTTTATCATTTTTCTTATTGCTGTTCTTTTTTAAAGCGTCCAAAAATAGACTGCATGTGTTTTTTGTTGTAGTTCTTATATTTATCAGAAAGAAGTGTTGCTTACAATCAATAAAAAAATGCAAAAAGACGACAACATTAAAGAGCGTTAAATATTTCATACAAAATTATGAAAACTTAAAACCAATAACGCGTTTATTAAAATTTTGAAGAGTTGTCCACATTTTTGTTGGTTAAATAAAAATCAAACAAAAATATTGATTGAATCAGTAAAAAAATTTGTTGAAATCAAAAAAATTTTCAAACAAGCGTTTGTTTGAAAATAATTCGGCAATAATTTTTTCTGTGTGGTAAGAACAGCATGTCGCACATGAACAACAAAAATTGTGGTCAATCAGAACATGAACATCAACACGTATTCGCCACATACAAGAACATGAACAAATTAATACCGTTGCTCTGCCGGCGCACAGTGGGAAATTTTACGAGAAGGCGGTCAAAATTCCATAACTTTTGACTGGATCAGTATTTTTTATGCGATTTTTTTTGCTCGATAGGTGCGATGTTAGGCTTTAATTTGCGCTATAGAACGTAAAATTCGACTGATAGGAGCAAAAGTTATGGGGAGTTCAAAATGCATTTTCATTTTTTTGTTGAGTTTCGGTGTAAAAGTTGAATATTTCGTATATGATTTTTTTATAATTTATCATTATTTCTCTTGTATTTTACAACTGATACTTATTTTTTTATTGTCGAACTTAGATCCTGTCAGAAAATGCCAATATTTGGCGCCTGTACATTTTTTAGTCCCAATATTCACAGGGGCCAAAGGTTGGCTTTTTTGGGACGAGACGAGTTGTTATAAGGATAAAACTGAAAAGGAATATTTTGAAAAATGCCCAAATAGCATTCTTGGCTATCGATAACATTTTAGGTAATTCAACTTTTATTTTTGGTTTGAGATGTATGTGTATTTTATTTTTATATATTAATACAAATATATGTATACTTAAATCAAAAATTAATTATAATCTATAAACAATTTTAAATTAAACAATATTAGTAAAAATTTCTTCTAAATAGCTTTGGGTTTCATTTTCCAGAAGTTGTTTAGTTTCTTCCTCTAATTCGATTGAGGTTGATTTCCATTTTTGTCGAATACTGGACATATATGGATCTGATGTGCACAACAAAATAGTAATAAGATCTTCATTAGTACAACATCTGGACATTTTCTTGTGTTATGCTCGCGGAAGAATATGTAGTCTTTGTTCCTTTTTTCTTGCGCTTCTTCAGATAGATCTCCAATTGCTGGCATATTGTGTTGAACTATTTGTTCCCCATGGTATACAATTGTATGAACTGTGGTTGGCATATGTCTCCAAGAGTATTTTTTGTTATAAAGAATTGCTGTTTCATTTGCATACTGGCCAAATTTGTTTGCATTTATCTTTCTGCCACTGGAATCGTCTTATTAATTCAAAATGTACTCCTGTGATAGATGCTGCAGCTTCTGGATCGGAAAATAATCTCCTTGCAGTGTTTCCATCATTTGAATTTCCTTCTCCTTGTTTTGGCTGATCAATTATAAGGCCTAGGTGAAGGTATTTTTCTTGAATTTGTTTTTTTGTTTGCTTCCTTTTTTCCACATTTTCTTTGTTTTTTCTCACTGTTTCGCCTAACGGGCCAAATTCCAAATCATAGCCCAATTTAAGAATATGCTCCATAAAACGAATTCTGGTATGAAGAGGGGACAATCCAAATTCGTATGCTTCATTGAAACTATTGTCTTGTGATGGGGGTTGGCTTAATTGACTTGATGTCTTTTGGCATATGGTACAGCTTGACGAAGACTTTGTTTCGGTTAATGCTTGTGCAACTTTTCCATCGATCATTGTAAGGACCATTTGAAAATTAATTTCAATGCATTGGTCATCAAATTTAAGTATTGCCGGTTGAAGTTCTTTAATTTGATTTTTTATTTTTTGAACTTCTTCAGTTATGACATCTTTAGTTTCCTTTTTGTAAACAAACTTTATTGAAGAGGGAATTTCATTTTTTCATACATCCATTTCTGTAACTCTACTGGTTTACGGCTCTAAGCCAATATAAGTTTTTCTTAAACGTAATGGAACTAAGATACCATGAATAAGTTAGCATTAGATGAGTTTTCTGAATTACATTGCTTGTATTGTGTCTGACCAGAGCTTCCATCACATCCCCATTTAAAAAATAAAGTGATGCTGCAATTTTTAAGTTTTTTTACACAGTCAGCATCAAGTGTATTTAATAATCGTTCTGCAGTGTGTTCGAGAAGAGCCTGCAATTTTACTTCTGCTGAACTTGAAGTTACACTAATAGCCGTTTGTGAAGGTAAGCACTCTTTTTTGACAGAAACTAATGGCGATTTCTTTTCTGAGAAATATGTTGCATAAATGTTACATGCTCTATCTCTTTTGTGTAGAGCATGTAACATTTATGCAACATATTTCTCAGAAAAGAAATCGCCATAAATCCCGATATGCTGGAAAGATTCCACAATTTTTTTCATTGGTTCGCTTTCGCAGTTCTGTATACTGATTTTTTGTCAGTTTTTAATCCAAATTCTTCAGTTAGTGTAGGCATACTTTTTAAAATCCTCTTTGTGCGTTTAGGGCTCGCTTCCAATATTTTTTCAATTATTGCAATTTTTGTTTTCTTATTTTGCGTTGGTTGAATTTGATGCAGAAATGAATCCCTTACCATTCTATGAGAAATTTCTTCATTGATATTTGCAAGCTTGCGTCTTCGTGATCTTTCACTGCAATTGTCAATTTTTTTTGCGGGCCGACCCACTTTTCCAGTTTCTTTAGCGGTTATTGACAGCTTCTTAAAAATCAGATCATTTGTTAGCCATTTTTCGTTGCGTAAGTAAAACTTTTTCTTGTTTCTAGAACATTTAATGTACCGTTTTCTTAATGTAAATGAAAAATTTTTTAATTTTTATCTTATGTATTTTGATTTCTTGTTCGTTGCATAATTTAAAGAATGGATTATTCATTATGTGTAACACAAAATCTTTTTCATCTTTCTGTTGAAAATATATATCTGCGAGAACTTTATAACTGAACTAAGCCATTGTTAAAACAATAATGAAGGTAAAATTATGAATGCATGCATTTTTATACTCTTGATAGAAGTTTTTTTAAATGATCTTTTGTTACCACTTCTTTGAAACATAAAACCCCTTTTAAATACAAATTTAATCTTTTATTAGCATTTCTTTGAAACATAAAAAACCCCTGTTTTCACACTTTTTAAAAGGATAACATACCGGCAATAAATTAACAGGTAACATGTAGGTAATTTTCACGTAAAATATAACTGCGTGCTGGTTTTTTTACCCTTTACCTGCTCTTCCATTTTTTATACCCTTCACCACAGGTGGAAAAGGGTATATATAAGTTTGTCATTCCGTTTGTAATTTCTACAATATTGATCTTAGACCCTATAAAGTAAATATATTCTGGGTCCTTATGAGGAGAGAAGTTGATTTACCGATATCCGTCCGTCCGTCCGTCTGTCCGTCTTACGTTTGATATGTGTTTTCCGGAGACTCCAGACATGATAGCGGCTACGTTGTTTTACATTTATGTCACATATAGTCCACCATTTGTTTGAGATATGACCAAAAAACCACGACTGCCTCTAATTTTTCCAAAAAATCCCTTGTGGTTGTTGTATTTGTATTACTTTTTTCTGTATATCTGGAGAACGGCAAGAGCCAAAGCTTTAAAATTAGGTACTATCATTTAGGTTATAAATATACACCATCCTACAAAATGTGGGCGGGATTGGAAAAGTAGGCGTGGTACCTCTCATACAAAAAGTATTAAAAATTGTATAAAAACCTGAATTTTTTGACTGTATATGACCTATGGTTATATATATCAGAAGATCGGAAATTTTTAATAGAAAATATTTTCTGAAAAACTCGGGAAAATCGGTTCAGATGCGAAAAAGTTATGACCAAAATATTAATTTTTTTTTGAAAAAATACCCATTTTCAGGAACCATAGATCTTCTCGAGTCCACGTTTTATAGCCAAAATAACTGTCAAATTTCTTCTTTAACACGTCGGTATATAAATCTGTCAAATCGGTTAAGAAATAGCAGAGTTATGACCAAAATACTGAAATCCCAAAAATTACTCTTTTTTATACCCTTCACCGAAGGTCCTACACCCTATAAAGTATATATATTCTGGATCCTTATGCAAAGCGAAGTTCAAATCCGGTTGTCGACTCTTCTTCCTATCCCCTCATGCCTGCTGTGGGCAACCGCTTATAATTTAGATTTTTACTGTACAGTTATGACGATACAATGAACACAGCATTAAACTTTTTATTTTACAGTAGAATCCCGGTAATTCGTAATCTCAAGGGACCGGCCTTTTCTTACGAATTATAAGGGTTTTCGATTTAGCGGGGTTACGATTTAAAGGGGTTTAAATAAAATAAATACGATTTAAAACCCCGTTAATTTATTTACTAAAACGATAATTAAAAAAAAACATAAAAAACAATTGTTAAAAATAAAATATATAAAAATTATTCATGTAACAAACTGATCTTAAGAAAATAAACACACACACACAAGCAAAAGCAAAAACCAATGCAAAAAAATAACGGAAAAAATCATTCTTTCCATGTTTTTATTACGAATTATAAGTGGTAAATAGCAAACAATTACGATTTATAAGAGGTAAAGAATTTAATTGAAAAAAAAATTACGAATTAGCGAGGGGACCAAAATGTATGGAAATTTTATGAATTAATGAGATTTTTTCAAGGGACCGACAGTTTATTACGAATTATCGGGAATTAGGATTTATCGGGGTACGAATTATCGGGATTTGACTGTATTTGAAACACAACAGAATTTTTTTTAAACATTTGTGAAATATAATTTAGGATCCATATGACTAAATAGCACACCTTGTGAATCCCGCAAATATATTGAAAAAAGATAATTTTTTGAAAATTCCGAAAATACAAAAAGGGAAATTTAGCTACTATTGGCATCACTGGTCTGGACTAATGGCCCATCACACATTAATGCTGGGTACACACTATGCAACGCGTTTACGCAATCTAGTGAATTAAATTCATTTTCATTCATTCTAGATTGCATCAACATCAAAACGCTTTGATATTTTGAGGTTGCATTTAAACAGATTGCATGTAGGTTGCATTGTGTGTACCCAGCATTAGGCCTAACCAGAATGTGAATAACGTGGCTTAAGCAACCGAGCGAATACATGTAAATCATATGTGTAAAACCATGTTGAACTTAAGGGAACTTTTTGTTAAATATTATGAAACTGTAATTTGCTTAAGCAAAGTGAGAAACTAATCGCACATTCCGTACGGAATCAAACATTTTTTATTTTGTTTTTTTTTTTAATGTATTTGAGAGGCTTTTTCGTTTGTTTTTGACAGTAGCTTAAGTTTGTTGATGCACATTCTGGTTAGGCCTTTAGACTAATTTTTAATCGAACAATTTTTGTTGTATCATCACAAAATTATCTGGCATAAAATTATTAGTTTTGTATTAGTTTTGTGCTGCTTGTGCGGGGTTTAAGCCGGTTGAAACTTTACGCCAACGAAAAACCATTCCCTTCACCTCGCATGCCTACAAACTGCCATTTTACGCCAGCATTATTAGTCTAATGTGTGATGGGCCAATGACTAATAAATTTGTAAATGTTTAAGCTTATATTTAAATGTAGATTAAACTTAACAGCTGTATATCAGTGTCCCATGTATTATATGCAGTTTAAAAACTAACATGTGGCAGCACTACGATAAATCTTATCAAATTCATATGGTCTGTATTGGTTGTTTAAACGCCCAATTTAAGCGTTTAAGGATGGTGAATATGTTTACTGATTTAAAGATTTGTTGGTTTAAACCAGTGTTCGAAAATAAACACTAGATTTGTGGAAAACACAAACGCTAATAGTGTTTGTGTAGAAAATCATTAAAAAAAATAACGTTTCCCTGTTAGTCATCTTTCGAACACAAAAATATTACTGTTTTTATCAAACTCAACAAAAGATGTGAACATTTAATTCCGTTCGGTTTTTTTTAAATCCACAAACTTCAATGTGTTCGGTTCGGCTCATTAATGTTCTTCCCTTTTGGCTGGTAAAAAAAAAAAACAAAACATTTTTTACAAAAACAAAATACACACACGAAATAAACATTATAGAACATTAAAATATAATGTTTGTCTACAGTATCACTACAATTGTTCTGTTACGAACGGTATTAAGGGTTGTGTATGTCTACACAATCACTAAAAAAATAGATATCGTTCCTGGGTGTGTGAGCCGAACGTTAAATGATGTATTGTTGGTTTAAACCTGTGTTCGAAAATAACATAAATACACTAAATATCGCTCCTAAGTGTTCGGTAGATTTGTGGAAAACATAAACGCTAATAGTGTTTGTGAAGAAAATCATAAAAAAAATAATAAAAAATAAAATACTGTTTTTATCAAATTCAACAAAAGATGAGAACATTTAATTCCATTCCGTTTTTTTTTTTAACCCACAAACTTCATTGTGTTCGGTTCGGCTCATTAATGTTCGTCACTTTTGGCTGGTAAAAAAACCAAACACTTTTTACAAAAACAAAATTCTAATACGAAAAAAACAAAAAGCCAGCAAATAATTTGACACAAACAAAACATATACACAATACACACACAAGCTGTTCGTGGTGCGGTCGTTGCTAAAAATTTTTGTCTGTTAATTTATTTATCAATGTAAAAAAAGAAACAGTATATTTCTTCGGATCTTTCTTGAAAATAGTTACGAACGGTTGTGTTCGTCTACACAATCACTAAACAAAATAAATATTGTTCTTGGGTGTGTGAGCCGAACGCTGAATAATGTACTGTTTATTTTCGAACACTGCTTTGAACACATTTCAAACCAAAAAGAGAGTTTAACTTGCTGTGATTTATAAGCCCTCAGTTTAGAATTTCTTTCAATGAGCTAGTTTAATTGAAATGCTTTGAGTTTCATTTAAATTGTGCAGCGAACTTGGCGGCACACCTTCATCAGATGGTCCAAATCTTCGATGACGCTGAGGCATAATTGGGGTTCTATGCCGTTAATGTGCCGAATTATCTCATCCTTAAGCTCTTGCATTGTTTCTGGCTTATCGACGTGCACCTTTTCTTCCAAATAACCCCAAAGAATGAAGTCCAACGGTGTCAAATCACATGATCTTGGCGGCCAATTGACATCGCCACCACTTGAGATAACACTGCCATTGAATTTGTTGCGCAAAAGAGCCATTGTTTCGTAAGCTGTTTGGCAAGTGGCACCGTCCTGTTAAAACCACATATCGTCCACATCCATATCTTCCAATTTGGGCCATAAAAAGTTCGTTATCACCTCGCTATAGCAAACAACATTCAAAGTAACTGCCTGACTGGCCTCATTTTGGAAAAAATACGGCCCGATGATGCCTCCATCCCATAAACCGCACCAAACAGTCACTCTTTGTGGGTGCATTGGTTTTTCGACAATCACTCTTAGATTATCATAAGCCCGAATGCGGCAATTCTGCTTATTGACGAATCCACTGAGGTGAAAATGTGCCTCATCTCTAAAACACGAAGTGAACGATATGCATTTTGATTTGAACGCCCCTTTTCATAATAAGCCTCAATAACTTTAACGCGTTGCTCGATTGTTTATCTTTCCATGGTTTGAATTGAGTTAGTCTGAAATTGAGAAATGTCAAATGAAATGCAGAAAAAAAACTTGGCGTTAAGGTGTGGTTCACATTCAACATCGGCCCTTAAAAAAGTATTTTTCCCATTTCATCATCAAACACAAATGTTTCAAAATGTGCACGAGGACTAAACTAATAGGCCTTTATGACTTAACTTTTGTGTGCTCTTTCCCTGGCTAAGGTATTATGGTAACTAAAGATGCCTTCTGTCCTGAAGAATAGTATTCACTTCGTAAAATTGCGTTACAAATTAAAAGGATTATTTTTATTTCTATGCGGGTTAGCTACATAAGCATTTTTCATCAATCGGGTGCTTTTAAATCATCAATGGGGTGCTTTTAAATCATCAATAGGGTGCTTTTAAATAATCAATAGCCTTTTCCATATGCCTTGTCGCAAATCTTAGTGGTATAGCTGTTTCAGAAACTATAGATGATAACTGTAGTGGATGTTTGGTCGGAAGATAGTTCAAGGAAAGCTTCTGCACAAATCATTTCCATCGGGATGTTTTTAACCACGCCAAAACCAATGTCATCTGGAATTTTATGCTGATCAGTAGGACAGTATCTGGGTTGTCAGCTCCCGACCATATTTAAATCTATTGAACAAATTGTATTAAACAAAACACGACCCTTACCCAGCGGGAAAACTCAGAAGACCTTCTTACTTCAAGCCTTTTTAAAGGCCTGCTTAAAAAATTTTTTGATTTAATTACTATTCTTACGTAACTGCTAAAGAATGCCTCATAGAAGGCCTTATAAAAGATAAGATACACACAAGCACAAGCAAAAGCAAAAGAATTCAGATCCCTTTCCAAAAACAAAGTAACATATGTTGTTAATCATTTTAGTTGGAAAATTTGGATTAAAAACCATAAATAGTTCAACAAAATAACCACAATACTGATTATTGTTAAACCTAAGGCACGAGCTCTATGTTTGCATTTGTCCTTCAAGTTGTGCTGAAAAAGGTCAACAAGAAAAAGAAAGACAAAAAAATGAAAAACAAAAACAAAAAAAATGTACTTTGAACTTCAAGAAGAATTCTTGACAAAAGCACGAAAAAAATAGATAATCATTTAAAGCAAATTTCGATCTACCAAAGGTTAAATACAATTTGGTTTAAGGATTGATGTTTGACTATTAACGTCAGCAGTCGTCGATGGCTGCGAGTGTTAAACGGCAAGCCCTCTGAGGAGATTGAGTGGTTGCAATCGAAACATGTAAGGGTAACCTGTCCGTAAAAACGCCTGGGTTCGAGCCCAGCTTCAGTCAAGAATGAAAAATTATCAATAAATTTTAATTAATTCCATGTTGTAAACTTCCTTTCTTCATAAAAATAATTTAATGAAAATTAAATTTGATGAACTTTAGATTATTTAAAAATATAAAAAAAATTTGGATTAAGAAAAATTTTTTGTTTTTTTCGCCAAAGCGAAAGAATTCAGATCCCGTTATAAAAACAAAGTAACAAAGTAGGTGCATATTAAAATAAAAACAATAATCATTTTAGTTGAGTTTTGTTCATTAAGGAAGATAGGTACTTGTGCTTAAAAGTTTTTTTTTATTATATATCGGGTGTTTTTTTCAGTGGTATAGAACTTCAAATTGAAATAAAACACAAGAAAATCGTTTTAATGACCATCAATTTGGCTTTATTGGAAGGATAATTTTATGCCATTAATGTTTAAATATGATTTCAGGCATGTGGCCGCCGCGGCTGGCTCGAATAAAGCCAATTCTACAGGTCCAATTTTCAACCACTTTTTCGAGCATATGGGGCCGTATGTCGGCAATAACGCCACGAATGTTGGCTTCCAATTCCCCTAACGTTTCTGGTTTGTTGGCGTAGACGAGCGACTTCACATATCCCCAAAGAAAATAATCCAATGGTGTCAAATCACACGATCTTGGTGGCCGATTGACAGCTCCATTCCGCGAAATTATGCGCTCATCGAATGTTTCCTTCAATAAATCGATTGTGGCGTGCGCTGTGTGGCATGTAGCGCCGTCTTGTTGGAACCACAACTCATCCACATTAATGCCATCCAATTCGGGAACAAAATAGTCGGTTATCATGGCTCTATACCGGTCTCCATTAACGGTAACTGCCTCTCCAGCATTATTTCGGAAGAAGTATGGCCCAATGACTCCACCAGCCCATAGAGCACACCAAACAGTCAGTTTTTGTGGATGTAATGGCATCTCAAGGGTCTCATGTGGATTCTCTTCACTCCAAATGCGGCAATTTTGCTTGTTGACGTAGCCATTCAACCAAAAATGAGACTCATCACTGAACAAAATTTTGCGATGAAAATCAGCATCGAGATCAATCTCATTTTCGGCCCATACACCAAAATCACGACGCATTGCATGGTCTCGCGGCTTTAATTCTTGCACAAGCTGGATCTTGTAAGGTCGCAAGCCAAGATCTTTGCGCAAAATCTTCCATAAAGTTGATGGACAAAGCTCCAATTGCTGTGCACGGTGGCAAATCGATTCATTCGGGTCCTCTTCAACACTTTGCTCTACAGCGGACATTATTACTTCGGTGCGCACTGTTCGACGTCTCTGCGGATGCGTATTATCACATTAGAGTGTAGTGCGAAAACGATCCATGGTTAACCGAATTAATTGCTCTGATGGACGATTATGTCGACCATAAAATGGACGGAGTTTGCGGTAAACTTCGCGAACTGAACCGTTATTTTCGAAATAAATTTGCACGATTTGCAAGCGTTGTTCTTTTGTCAACCTGTTCATGATGAAATGGCAAACCAAACTGAACATACATGACATTAGAGTTGCCAGATTTGACCACAAAATGCCAGTTTTATCTCCATTCGAAAAACAAACCTGTAAAAAAAACACCCGATACATACTTTTATTTACAATATATTTTACAATATTTAGCAAATTTGATTATTTCAATAAAAAAATAGGTATCACATGTGTTATTAAACTACAATAAGTTTAATAAAATATATAAACATACGTTTGTATATATAAAAGGTATACATATAAAAAAATTTAAGTGTTCATTTTCTGTATTGGAGATCTGCAGCCGTATTCTGTAACTTGCTTAGCTAAAGCTTAATCTCGATCGCTAAAATGCCTTAGAGAATGCAAAAATTTAAATTTTTAGCGATGACATTAAAAGCCAAAATTGCTGCGAATTAAAGTTTTAAGGCATTGTTAAATCTAGCAATGCACGTTACAGTATTGTGTTCGTAGCCAAAAATCGTTAAATAAACTTAAGAGCTTTTTAGCGATAGAGATTTAGCTTAAGCGAATTACAGAATACCGCCACTGATATGTACATGAAACCTATTCAGTCTTCTAATTTCATTTGTAAGGAAATATTCCTTAATGTTTTAGACTGATAGCCCTTCAATATGACCTTTAATGCATTTGTAGAAGGATGGTCTGAAAGGCCTTTTATTTAAGAGCCATTAATTGAAAGGCATTTTAACATACCTTTCTTAAAAACCCTTCAAGATAACCTTTTTGCTAAGGCCTTTTGACAGTCATTCTCTGGAAAGCCTTCTAAGAGCCATTTATTTGAAGGCCTTTAAGAAGCTCTGGGGAAGAAAGGAAAGCGGAAGGCCTTCTTCGCAATGACAACGCGTGTAAAAAAGATATGAGTATGCAATGGAGCGAGAATTCCTTGTTTATCCAAAAGAAGGGGTACAGAGGCCTTCTGGAAGGCCTCCGTACTCCTTCTTTTTCCCGCTGGGTAGGTGTTATAAGCAGAGCTGTCAGATATGGCGATTTATAAACCTAATTGGCGACGCAATTTTGTGTTTGGCGACTTGGCGATTTTGGTTAGTATGCAAACATAGTTGAATTAATAGCGAAAGAAAATCAGAAAATTTATAAAAAAAAAGTTACATTGATATAAGGTTCTTTATAATAGTATCAAGAGTATTTTTTAATGTGAAGTGCAGAGCGAAATTTGACTCTTTTTACGAAATAAAATCAAAAATTTCTTTTAAGACTTACACACAAAAAAATAATTTAGGTAATTTTACCAAGGCGTGCATAGGCAATTTCAATTTATATAGAAATAAAAAACTAAGTTTAATTACCTAAATTAATTGGTAATATATACAAGAAGTATTACCCAACATTTTTGTTAATCATACTAATCGAGTTAGGTATCTTCTTCGAAATTTATAATATATGAAGTTCTATTTTATTTTATTGTCAATAGGAATTATTAGTGGAAAAAACATTTAAATTAAATTAAAAAAAAAAAACAAACTACGTGTATAAAAATTTTAAAGGTTATTTATACATACCTTTAAAATTTTTATACACTTTAAACTTTCTTAATTTAATTATTAAACATCTGTAAGTTAAATAAAATATATACTTTTTAGATTCGAAAATCCATTAGAAGATATTTCAAGAATCAAACAAGGAAAAATAATCATAAAAGTCAAGTTAAACGCAATCCTGGCATCTAATTAAGAGAATCACTTTCAAAATGTATCTCTGTTTACAAATTCAAGATAATTTCAAATTCATATACATAAATGCAAACAAACCTTTATTCGAGCGACAGTTTGCTTTATCATTTAAATCCGAAAAGCTGTAATAAAAGTATTCCTGTAATATTTCACGAAAATTCGAGAACAATTGCCAGTTATAAAGATTTACTATACATATACTTTTACCTGGTGACTGGTGATTTAAAAATACTATAAAATCAAGTACTTAAACAAAAACATCAATCAAACCTATCAAATCTCTGAAGAATTGCAAATAATGACTATATATATGTATGTTTATATATGTATGAACATATATGTTTTTTTATTACAACATTATAAAAGAAGTTAACTTTAAATTTGCAATAATGTTTTAGTGTATATCATCATGTTTAATTGCATACTTGTATATGCATAAATATGTACATACATGCATACAATTATAATAACTTATGAAAAATTACGAATTGATCTATAAAATATTATAATGAAATGAAAAAGGATGTTAATTTTATTTAAATAAAGTAAAAAAAAAATTATTCAATTAACTTTCAATTTATGTTCTTCTACAAAATTTGACTTAGATAATTTTCCAAAAATAAAAATATAAAATTACTTTTCTTTATGGATATATTACCAATCATAAAACCATGAATTCACATTGCTATCATTGGTAGTTTTCCAAAGTTTTTAAGTTATTTTAACAAAATTTTTAGATCCTTTTTCGAACATGGAAATTACCTAAGTTATTAGTTATATTACCTAGAAAACGTCGATACTGCCATGCTACCCTTGCGCTTAGATAAACTTATTCGATATTTTTAGGTAATTTTTCCTATGATTTTTTTTGTGTGTACTTAGAATATTAAATAAAAAAATTTAATATTCACTTGAAATTTTTGAAAACGTTGAATTTATATAGAATCGAGAACGGATCTGGTTAGAAGATAGTTTTTAAAAATTATTCGCTTATTAGACTCAGTTGACTTAAGTCTAGGTTCACACTATGAAAGTTTTCTTTCAGAAAGTCTGAGTTTATGGGTGAGAGAGGAGAGATGAAGAGCATGTTCTCTTCCCCTCTCACCAATAAACTTAAACTTTCTGAAAGAAAACTTTCATAGTGTAATCCCAGACAAAGTATTCCAGTTCAATTCCAAATTTCTCCTTTGCTTCAAACAAATACAAAATTTTACCATATTCTGACTTATATATTAACATAGAAAATCACTCCGATAAAAACTGATTTTTTTGCATCAAACTCTACTCATTTTGCATACTTGATTAAATTAATCTTTTGCAAAATTTTATTCACTGATCTCATACAATTGCACGATTAAAAATCGCAAAAAGCCAGATTTCTGAAGGTGTTCCGAAGCTCGTGAGTTTCGATCCGCCATAGTTTCTTACAAAAATTCTAGTTCTCTTCAGAATACTATTGCAATTTTACGTCGCCAAACTTCATGCGATTGCGATTTACAGAACACGTTTTATGCGATTTCAAGTCAGAAACACAAATGTTAAGCGTTTTGCGATTGTCTACTGTAATATAAACACACTACAAGAATAAGGATAAATATGGAAAATTTAAATAAAGGTAATATCACTTGTATAGTCTTTTTTATACAAAACTTTTATTTGGCGATTTCTGGCGATTTTCAGTATGCTATTTGGCGATGAAGGTGGAAATAAATCTGACAACCCTGGTTATAAGTCGTGGCCCCAAAAAAGAATGTTAAGCATTTTAATCGCCAGCAGCCAAGAAACAGGATCCTAGTGATTTATAATATTGGCTATTCTTATATTGAAAACTAGATGGGGAGTATAACGATGAAATTATCAGGTTTCGAATTCTTCAACGCAAATGTTCGTTGCTTGTTGATAATTTTAAGAATGATCACACATTAAATAGTGTTTGATTCGGGCTTTTTTCAAAGGTCTTTGGCATCAGATAATGGGCGATTTTTTAAGAGCTACATATAGGAAAGTTTAAAAAAAAACACATAAAATTCAGAAAAATGCATAAAATCTTTATTTGGATCGATAGTACGGTCTATATAATTTAATGTTTGAAGATTATTTCATGCAAATGTTGACCGTAACTGCGACTCAAATGGTCCATCCGCATAGTCCAATTTTGGCATACTCTTTCCAACATTTCGGCCGGTATCTCATGAATAAATGCTTCAATGTTGTCTTCCAATGCGTCAATTGAAGCGGGCATGTGTGTATAGACATGAGCTTTTAACATAGCCCCACAAAAAAATCTAAAGGCGTTAAATCGCACGATCTAGGCGGCCAATTGACCGGTCCCAAACGTGAAATAAAATGTTCACCGAACTCGCCTCTCAATAAGTCCATGGTTAAGCGTGCTGTGTGGCATGTGGCACCGTCTTGTTGAAACCACATGTTATGCAAGTAAAGCTCTTGCATTTTGGGCAAAAAAAAAGTTGGATATCATCTCACGGTAGCGCTCACCATTCACAGTTACGTTACGATTCGCATCATCTTTGAAGAAGTACGGTCCAATGATGCCACCAGCCCATAAACCGAACCAAACTGAATTTTTCTGGATGCATTGGTAGCTCTTGCAATGCTTCTGGCTGATTTTCACTCCAAAATCGACAATTCTGCTTATTAACGTACCGAATAGCCGCTTCAGTGGGTCGATTAAACTGACCATAAAATGGCAGAAGCGCGCGATGAACTTTCTTAACAGAGCACGCATTTTGATAATTAAATTCAATAATTTGCAAGCGTTGTTCGTTTGTAAGACGATTCATGGTTAAATTATAGACCAAACTGAAGATGTTTGACAGTGAAACAAAACACGAAACGTGCGTCAGCTGTTTAAACCAGTGTTGCCAAAAAGATAATAGCTAAAAAATCACCCATAGTTAAGGCTAGATAACACTATCTCTTAAGTCTTACGTATTCCATAATACTTTGTGAGATAGAAATCTAATGAGTTTTGTTGCGACTGTCAAAAAATCTAATGTAACATGACAGTTTGTGTTCACACCATCACACAAAGTATAAACACTCACACATGTAAGAAAATGCAACCCTGATCCAATGAAAAGTATTATTGTATAGAAATTTTTCAAGAAACAATGAAGTCGTATGGAATGTCAAACTTTTTTAATAATACTTGTCATTTTCGTGACACATTGCTTTCACACTATCACACTTTGTCATCTAACTTGAGTTTTTGACATGTATTTATACAAAGTATAATAGTGTAATCTAGTCTTTAATAAGCATGAATATTAAATCAGTTTTGTTACGCGAAAAATCTAAGGAATTTTTAGAAAAAAGCGATATTTTTTTGTTTGTTGTTTCTATGTTTATTGTTTACAGAATTAAATTCTTGTTATATAAACATTCCAAGTTGTTTATAAAAATTTATTATGAGATTTTTTAAACACTTCAATGCAATGTAAATTTTATCATATGAATTGGCTGTTTATTTTTTTTTGACGCTCACAGTGCATAAGTACATATGTACAATAACACAGTGCAACACATAAAATGTGGTTTCCGTTTTGACTTAATTTTCTGAGAGTACTAATCGATACTGGCAAAACCCCGCTTGAAGTTTTATGGCTGAGCACGGATTAAGATTTTATAGCATCATTAATTATGTTCCCAATCTTATTACAATATTTTTTTTATAACTTTAAGTTTATTTCAAATCAAATTTAAAAGTTTTTTATGTCTTACATTTATTTCACCTTAAAAAATTCGTGAGAAATATTACGTTTTCTTCGAAAAAACGCTCAAAATCTGATTTCAGACAAAATATAATTGATGCTATAAAATCAAATTTCGAGCTCAACCTGAAAACCCCAACAAACGGGTGTTGTTAAAGGTTAGTTAACACCACAGAATACTAACAGAACTGTCACGAGACGGAAGATTTTGCTTTTTTTTTGTCTCTTTCTAAAAAGCTGCCCTTTTGCATTTCTCTTTTCATCATATTTTATGCCGCAATACAATGAACACAAATTTATTGAGTCAAGATTTATTTGCAAAACCAATGTAAAAATTAACTTTTAAGTTCACCACAACACGAGTAAATAATATTTAAGTAAGTAAACAGCATTATAAAACAAAACAATATAAATAAATTTTTTTTTTTTCACAAAAAACAACGTTTGTTGAATAAATGCATTTGTTTAACGTGGTTTGTGTTTTGTTATTTTTTGTTTTTATCACGCCATTTGTGTTGATTGTTGCGGCCTGTTTTTACACCTTGCCACTTCACTACCAAAAAAAAGCTATCTGTCTCTTTCTTCGAAAGCTGCCCTCGCAACTGATTTGGGCCTTTTTCACACGTCACTTTTGACAGTTCTGTTAGTATTCTGTGGTTAACACTACTATACTTTGTATTAATACATGTCAAAAACTCAAGTAATATGACAAAGTGTGAATGCAATGTGTCACGAAAATGACAAGTATTATGAAAAAAGTTTGACATCCCATACGACTTCATCGTTTCTTGAAAAATTTCTATACAATAATACTTTTCATTGGATCAGGGTTGCATTTTCTTTCATGTGTGAGTGTTTATACTTTGTGTGATGGTGTGAACACAAACTGTCATGTTAAATTATATTTTTTGACAGTCGCAAAAATCTCACAAAGTTTTATGGAATACGTTAGACTTGTGAGATTGTGTAATCTAGCCTTAAAAGCCAGTTTACACGGTAACACATTGTATTACGACATAATGTAGAATGAGAGAAATCATATCATGTAAAAGCAAAATGCATTGAGTAAGAGAGAATACGAATACAAAATCTGACAAGCGGTCGGTAAATGGTTTTTTTCTAAACCATTTTAGAAACGTATGTTTTTTCATCACACCAGAGGTGCATTTTAATGGAATATATTGAAGGTGGTAGCATTTTTATACAATTACAAAAACAACTATAATCAACTCGGTAAATTTTCATGTTGTCTTTGTAAAATTTGTAAAACTGCAACCATCTGCTTTTTTGTTACATATTATTTTTGATTTTACTTATACCATCCGTGTAAACATAAAGAATACTCCCAACAGACTTTTATTTTTTTTCTTTTAAACACGGAGAGAATTTCATATTTTTTTGATTCTACAAAGTCGTAATACATTGTATTACCGTGTAAACTGGCCTTAAGTAATATCAGAAACAGAAATCAAATTGAATTGAACATTTGATGACCTTAAAAATGTTGCACTGTACACTGTTAATATCAATATTTATGTAAAATTTCAATCGATGATTTTCTTTATTAATTTGTGATGTTGAATTAAAAATCTTGTAATTTAATAAACAATTTTTTAAAATACTGTGTGCACAAATGTTAAACACATGTTAAATGAAGTCTTAAAAAAACTTTAATTAAACTTAAAATAAGCACAACATTTTATTAGCCAAAATTTATAATTCCTCTATGACTTAAAACTAGAAAATTATTTAATAAGATTGTGAATAATAAATTAAAATCAACAACAAATTTTGTTTTTTTTCTAAATTAAATGACCTTATTTTAATAACAAAAAGTGGGTCAGATCTTAAAACGTATACAAATAATGACAAATGTGTCAAATTTGATCGTTAAATGTCATAAACACGTCATAATACATAACTTTCAATAGTTAAGGTATGCAGAACTGATCGTGCACACCAAACAGCAAAATGAATAAATAGATGTGAAGGTCACTTGTCATAATTTCTAACATGATATATTGACTAACTAAATAGATATTAATCAAACAATTTAAAGATTTCAAAAATTAGCATCGGTACACATTTAAAAAAAAAATAGCAAAAATTATTTAAAAAAAAAATTTAAATACTTAGTCTTAATTTACACGTTTCATCTTTTGATGCTCAACTTCTTTTCAATTCCCTTTTAAATATGCCAACATAATCACACGCAGCAATCGGTTTCAACTTTTTTCGGTTCAACACAACAACAATTTCATTAACAGCGAATCAAAGAGAAAAAGAAAAGAAAAAAATTACATGCAGCCATTGCTGGCATACGAATAAAAACACAAAGCGTACTGACCGAGTACAGGCATCTCTGTACTAACCCCCTTTCTTCTTTCTTCACTCACCTAACACAGCGTTTACATTTGCCAGTACTGGCAAGACAGTAAGCATATACATATTAGTTGGCAAAAAAATGCAAAAACAAAATAGCTGTAAAAGTGTTTATGTATTAGTGAAAAAGTTTGAATGAATTGCTACTGTCTTGCCAGTACTGGCAAATGTAAACGCTATGTAAAAACATAAGAGCTGAGCATCAAAAGATGAAACCTGTGAAAGTAGACTTACATAGAATTCATACGATGACTTTTACGAAGTCGCTTTTTCACGTCTCGTTTTGTTTGGTAGCTAACGGTGTACAGCAACAAAAGGAGTAAACAAAGAGTCTAGATTTGTTTTACTCTGTTTTTATACCCACACCACAATAGTGGAGAGGGTATTATGCATTTGTGCTGATGTGTGTAACGCCTTAAAATAGTGGTCCTATACCCACCTTAAAGTATACCGATCTACTCAGAATCACTTTCTGAGTCGAACTAACGATGTCCGTCCAGCTGGCTGGCAGGCTGGCTGGCACAAAGTACAGGTCGCAATTTTAGAGAAAATTGGTTAAAATTTGGGTCATAGGTTCTTTTTTTCACAAGGACCAAGCCTATTGAAAATGGGCCGAATCGTGGACCACGAGGGAAGATAGGGGGAAATTTCCTCCTCTCAGAAACTATCAAACCGATTTTAATGAAATTTAAACCATAGATACTTCCATGTCTATAGGGACACATTAGCTAAACCGTTTTTAAAAAATAACACCACAAGGGGAGGCAGGGTGCAATTTCTGCCTCTCACAAACTTTCAAACCGATTTTCATGAAGTTTATAAACATAGATAAATCCATATTTACATGGTCACATAAGCATGATGTGTTCTTAAATACTGTGGTGTAGGGTATCATATGGTCGGGCTTGACCGGCTATACTTTCTTACTTGTTTTTTTTTTTTTTTTTTTTTGTTACATTTTATTCTTTTTCATACTTTGAAGTCTCAGTTTGAAAAATGTGTGATACCGTATTATCCGTAACGGACAGGACCATGATTATATGGATTTGGATATTCTGGATTATCTATTTTTCCAGGTTAATTGAATTACAATTTTGAGTAGTTTTTTGTGTGATTCGTATTAAATTATAAACAAATTTTGTTGATTCTTCATACATATGTATGTACGTCTATATACACAAAAACGTTTGTGCCAGGTATGTTTTCCTAAAACTTAAGAACCGCTAGACCGAATTAACACCAAAATTGGACAAATTTAAAACTGATACTCGAATGGATTTTTTTTTTTTTTTTTGGCTCAAATATAATTTAAAAGCTTATAGGGTAAAGTGCTTTGGAGATTTTTTTCAGATTTTTCAAAAGAGGTTTAGAGGTCGCTCAAGTCAAATTTATGCTAAAAATCGTGTCTGCCGGGCTTTTTTTAAGTTTTATTCATAACTTTGTCAAAAACCACTCATTTATACACTCTACATTAAAATTTGTCGTAATTTTTTAAAAAATTTTGTAAATAACTCTTTATAACTTTAAAATTTGTATAAAAATGAAACAAATCAACAATGCAGTTTGAAAGATCAATTTATTCTAAATAGCTTAGAAACAAGTATTTTTGAATTCGCTCTTACCGTTCCTGAGTTATACCGGTTTTCAGCCTTGTACTTAGTTTATGATATTATTCCTTATACCCAACAAACAAATTAAAATCAAACGTTTTGCTTTTACTTTTGCTTTGTTTACAAATTATTAATTACAGTTTTTACGATGTAGTTCTATGACCTGCAATATATTCTTAAAATTAAAGGCCATCTTGAAGACATGCAACCAAGAGAAGATTATAAATAATTGCTTTATTTGATTCTTATTTTTTGGGTGATAGATCTAAGCCCTATTCAACAGTTAATGCTTCAGAAGCTATTAATCGGGCCCGCTGGATGAAGAAAATTATATATTTTTTAAATTTATGCTCTTTTCGAGATCTCTGCAATATTGCAAAGACAATTAAAAATTCGATGCCTTGCTATAATTCAGTTCATTTATTTTAAGAATTAATATCCAAAACTGGTACCTCTGTCAGTGACCTCGATACGATTATCTCAATTATATTAGTATAATAAAGCAGTTGGATATCTATAAAATTAATAATGAAGCAGTTGAACGCGCCACGTTAAAAACTTTTTTACGTCATCGGTAGTACTTTTTCTTAAAATTGGCTACTTTAGCGCTTTTTGATGAACATACCGACACCCGAACCACAAAGTATACAGAGATGAAAAAAGTGACGTATGAAAAATGCCTAAATCATTTGCGAGGGCAGCTTTCGAAGAAAGAGAAAGAAAACGTTTTTTGTAAGTGAAGTGACAATGCGTAAAAACAGGCCGCTACTATCTACACAAATTGCATAATCAAAACAAAAAACGCAAAAAGGGCAGTTTTCGAAGAAAAAGACAGAAAAAACACAATATTTTCTGTCTCGTGACGCCTCTGTATACTCTGTGCCCGAACTTTAAGTTGAATGCAAAAAATCTACATACGCCAATTAGCGGGAACGAAGTAGTAAATTTGAACAGAAGACAGCTTAAAAATAAAGAAATTCAAGAATTAATTTCCAAGGCAAGTCTTATTTGCTTTTGAAGCTTGCGATATTTCAAATGATCTTTTAAAAACAGATCCAGAAAATTGGGAAGCCAACAAGTCATTTCAAGATGCAAAGAGCAAAGTCTAACATTACAAGTAGTAAATGTAGTGCCAGAACGAGGTGTGGCTTTGGCTAACACTTACCTCAATGTCACATCTTCTGAAACAGGTTTTCAGGACCCCTATAAATGATTCTAATTTGTTTGTTGGGTATGAGGAATAATATCATAAACTGGGTACAAATCTGAAAACTGGTATAACTCAGGAAAGGTAAGAGCGAATTCAAAAATATTTGTTTCTAAGTTATTTAGAATGAATTGATCTTTTAAATTGCATTACTATATTGTTTCATTCTAATAAAAATTTTTAAAGTTATAAAGCGTTATTTACAAAATTTATGGAAGAATGATGAAAAATTTTGATGTAGGGTGCACAAATGAGCAAATGCATGGGAAAAACTTATAGTCTTTCTACACCAAAATAAAGCTTGGTCATTTTGCTTTTAAATAACTTCCTTAAAAGTTAAGAAAATCGAGGTTTTTGACAAAGTTATGAAGAAAACTTAAAAAAAAGAACGGCAGACCCCATTTTTGGCAAAAATTCGACTTGAGCGACTTTTAAACCTTTTCCGAAAAATGTGAAAAAAATCTCAAAAATTCTTTACCCTATAAGCTCTTAAATTATGCTTGAGCACCCATGAAAATCCAAAAAAAAAAATACATAAGAGCCACTCACCAAAAAAAGTGCTCGATATACCCTTCTAAAAATGAACCTTGGACTTTTTTAAGATAACATTTTTAATACTTCGGCTCCAGCTTTGACCTCTCGTGAGCTGGACCATTTTGAAAAAGGCGCGTCCAACTGTGTATACAATTTGTCCAAGGACGATCATCCATGTCCTTTTTTTAAGGATTTTCTGTAAAAAAAACGGTTTTTGAATTTTTTGTTCGGGGTTATTTGTAATTAAAGTGCCAAATTAACATATTTTAATCTTAAGTCGATTTAATCGAATACGTGTCTCAGCTTTTTTTGAAATTCGTGCTAATTCGCGTTTTGACAAAAATGCAATGGGGTGGTAACCCTTCGTTTTAAATAGGGCAATATGGGTATCAAATATTTTATTTTGCCAAGTACATCATCTTTGTATGTAAATAGTTTAGATTTTTGCAAATTAGATGCATTTTACACGGTGCTCTGGGATATGCAATGCTGTAGTAACTCTAATATGATAGCGGATTTAGTTTCTAGATCATGCATAAATGAAAATAGGACTAAAGAAAGAAAAAAAGCAATTATCCACGACTTGAATTTTTTTTAATTTGCGAAAATAAAATATGCCGCCAAAAAGTCGTGAATCATTTCTTTTTTTCTTTCTTTAGCCCTATTTTCATTAATGCATGATCTAGAAACTAAATCCGCTATCATATTAGAGTTACTTTAAAATTGCATTTATATATATTCCAGAGCACCGTGTAAAATGCATCTAATTTGCAAAAATCTAAAGTATTTACATACAAAGACGATGTACTTGGCAAAATAAAAAATTTGATACCCATATTGCCATATTTAAAACGAAGGGCTGCCACCCCATTGCATTTTTGTCAAAACGCGAATTAGCACGAATTTCAAAAAAAGCAGAGACACGTATTTAATTAAATCGACTAAAGTTTAAAAAATGTTAACTTGGCATTTTTATTACAAACAACCCCGTACAAAAAATTCAAAAACCGTTTTTTTTTTTAGAGAAAATCCTTAAAAAAGGACATGGATGACCGTGCTTGGAAAAATTGTACGCGCCTTAAAAAAAACCTTTCTTACTATACCCAATTTGTATATGTTGGTAAGGAAACAGATTCTCAAATTAACAAAACATGCAAAAATATACCCTTTTTCAAACTGGTCCAGCTCACGAGAGGTCAAAGCTGGAGCCGAAATATTAAAAATGTTATCTTAAAAAGTCCTGGGATAATTTTTAGGAGGGTACATCGAGCACGAAGTTTGCTTCCATATAACTTGAGTCTCTCTAAAGTACATATATATATATTTTTAACTTTACAAAACTTAAATATTAAATGGAAACACCCATAGTTTCATATCATAAAATGTAGGATATAAATGAATTTATTTATTTTTATTTATGCACTTACTTAACAATTTTTCAAACTATTTACAAAATCAACAACAATTTTGTTAAAATAAATAAGCCGACAACAATTTTTTAGCAAAAAAAAATTCAATAATTTAGTTTAACAAAAATGTTGTTTATTAAAAATAATTCAAACAAATCAAATTCGAAAAAAATTTACGTGGCGTAAAACTTTTTAGACCGCATGCAACAAAAAAGTGCCATCTAAAGCAAATAATTTAAGTTATTAAAATGAACAGCCACACACGAACATACACACGAGTACATAATAGAACATGAAATGTATAATTAAAATAAATTAATAAATTTAATTTAACAAACTTTTAATGCGACAATATATTTTTAAAAAAATTATTAATATTATTTTCTCGTGCTCAATAAAAAGTTTCCCTCTTGTTTTTTTTCGCAATTTAAGTGATAAAAATAATGATGATACAAACCGATGTGGATGGCGATAATGACGATTTTTATTAATTTTTTTTTGTGTTTTTATTTTTAGCCAAAATATCCATCCACAAATATGTCAGATGCAAATAATGAAACAGCGGCGGTAACAAAACAACAATCACCCCCACAAAACGGTAAAGAACGCTCCAAATCAACAGAGGAAAAGGAAATACCGCGTGAACCAGCACTCGTGTGCAAAGACATAAACGTAAGTTGTTAATTATAAATAAATAAAAGGGGGAAAAGAGGGGAAGTAGAAATTTTGTGTGTTTTAAAAAGATGTGAATGTACCCAAACATTATTATTATTTGGGTGCTTTTACTTATGGCAAAAAAAGTTGATTGATTGATTTCTGAATTACACTTCGTGACAAAATAGAGGAACTGTGTCTTGGTTTACACTATGAAAGTTTTCATTCAGAAAGTCTAATGACCGTTTTCCCATTAGACGATTATCTTTTTTTTCCAACGAAAAACTGCGGATAAAAGAAATTTGGTTTTCTCATTTGCTTCTATTCTGAAATCTTTACGGAATCAAATGTTTTTTGATTTTGTTATTGCGTTTTTAAATGCTTTTGACAGGCTTTTTGTTACTTTTTGACAGAAGCTTATGCATATTATAGTTGGGCCTTTAACCTGTAAGTTTTACACGTGTTTTTATTTTTAATATTATTATTATCATGAAATTTTTCGGTTTATTTTTTGTTAAGAAATCTAAAAAAGAGGAAGTAAACATTCGATGTATAGACACAAATAAAAGCTTAAATGAGAATTATAGAAAATTTCAGAAAATAAAACTTTAAAAATGCGAAGACTTGTTTAGTGGATCATTTTGTGAAACAAATGTTTTTTTTTTAACCAAGGCGAACTCACAGCAGGTGACCTTAGCCTGCTATGTAAATAACAGCTGAACCGTGTGTCAAAATGGAATACCGTTCTGGGGAATCTTTCATAAATTCTTAAATTTTCACTTAGAACAATGAAAGTTAAAACGTTTTGAAATATTATATTTCAAAACATACAATTTAAAAATAAAATAAAATGTTTGCTTAAATTGTTTACTACAGTGTTTATTTTATTTTGACACAACGTTAAAGTATTTAACAGAATTGTATCAGTTTTCAAAATAAGACCACCTTGTATGAATTCGCCGTGCTTAGGACTTTCCGGGCGGAATAAGTTATGGCGTAGTTGATTTTTCGCCGATTTTTAATTTAAAAAAAAGTTTTTCAATTTTATAAAAACTGTTATCGACTTTGCGAAATTTTATAAGCCCTTCACTAGAGTTGCGACTCTGGTCTGTTTCACTACAACGGTCTTAAGGCCAACTTTAGTATTGCTCGGTAAATTAAGCTTAAATACCGAGCCCTATTTGCGGTAATATCGTAAGCGACAAAAGGCAAATTTTACAGGAGAAGTGTTTTTCTAATTTTTTTCTTAAGCAATGCAATATTTTATTTAGATTTAGATGTGCCTTTTCTCCGCAACGGTACAAATTCAAAGGCTATGAATTTGTTCGTCATTGTAAGGAGTACTTAAAACCTATTTGCAATAAAAAAAAAACAAAATTTCTACAATATAATCGCAAGTAGGGCTCGATTCGGAAATCTGTATTTTTTAAAAATGTACAAAATGCGTTCATTTATGTGAGAGCGTACTGATCAAAACAACACGCAGATGACAATTTAAATGTATTGAGTCGGCAGAAACCAGTATTTTAAGATCTACCTACCAGCGATTTTGCGTTCAAACCACGTAACTCCCGAAGGAGCCTTACCAGTAACAAGTTTGGGTCCTTAGTCTAAAAGGGCTCTTGGATCAGGCATAATTGGGAAACTTCCAATTTAAATTTAAGGCCGCTATCAGAGTATTGGTTGTACCCAGTTTTTCCCGTGAGTGCTACGCCAAGAGGTTGTTTCTATCTGAAGGCGCTTTGAGTCATGAATAAACTTCTCATCTCTCGTGGCTGTTACGTACAGACGCCATCAAAATATTTATTACCGAAGAACATTTTTGTATGGTAGTGAAAAAATGGACTGATGTTTAAATAAAGGGTAACCCTTGTTACAATATCAGAATTCTTGGAGCGATTATTGATAAAAAAAATATAGCATCACAGTTGCCAGCTTCGCGGGGGTATTCGCAAGGCTCATTTTAACAACCACATAAGGGTTCGAAATATCTGTACTTGATGTAAAACTTACAAACGGAATGGCAAACCTTTGGTGAAGGTTATTTAAATGCCCGTCGAAACTGAAAATATTGGAAAAATATAAAAATCTAAAATGTTTTTTATATAATACTTGTATAAAACTTGGTTTAACTAAAAATAATGTACATATCATATTTGGGCCGGGTTTTTGAGATCTCAGTTAAACTAGGTTTAGCTAATCTGAGAACAGATTTGTGCCGCCGATACCAAGTTTGCGTACAAAATGTTGACGGAACAGCTTAGTTTCGTCACATTTCGCCGGAAAATGCGAGTTTCAGAATACGTTAAACTAAGCTTAGAACTAATCCGCATCTCAAAAACCCGGCTTAAAAGCTAATCTTCCTGACTTTTCAAAAATGTTCATGAGATAAAAATCGGACGAAAGTAAACTGATTACCGCATTCGATATCGATCGAAATTACAATACTTTTTAAACGGAAATTTCGATTGATATCGAATGCCATAATTTGCCCCCTAAATTCCTAACAAATCGCTTTTATTTATTAAAATCGTCGAATTTTGAGGGTGTAATCGAAAATGATTTACTAAAGCCCTTATGACACTACATTTTTTATTCATTTATTGATATAGAATTGATAGAAAGAAAGAGTAAATGATAGAAAGAGCAAACTATAAAAAATGTAAACAAAGTTTTTTGGTTTTTTTTCTCTTGTTATGGTTTTGTTCCGGTGATGGCGTTGAGAATTTTTAAAATTGTACCAACAACCTTTAAAAATTTTACCTAATTGTACTAAAAGATTTTTTTAGTTGAAATTAATTTTATTTATGTTCGTAAAAAACACCACAAAAAGGTATTATAAATCTTAGTTTAAAAAGTATCAACAAAAAAGTACAATTGAAACAACTTAGCCATCCCTGTTCTGTTAATTTTAATCAATGTTGCCAACGTTTTGTTTATGAGAAACCTAAAAACAAAAAGCGGTAAATCGCTGAATTTGCCCACAAACCGCTGATACAGCAACACTTTTAATATTTCAAGCTTGAAATGTCAATTTTAAGTTGAACAATTTTACATTTTTTTTGACATAACTTCATTTTTTATCGATAACTTTAGTAAACTAATTGCCAGCTTGCCATTTATCTTAATACAGCTGAACCCTTCGCACTTGGTAAATTTTTCTATTACTTTATATTTGCACTGTTCACCAAAACTTGAACAATGCATTAAAAATGTAGTGCCATAAGGGCTAAAGCAGGGCCTACAGCCTAACTTAGTTCTATATAGACAACAAATTCTTACGGTACAACTAAGCCGGACTTTATAGGTAGTTTAAGATTTTGATGTAAAATCGACACACTGATTTTCTTGCAGATGCTAGTGGCTAGTGGCAAAAAGATGTTCCACAGCTGCGGCAGTAATTGAAGTGTCTAACACCTGGAAGCTGCACAGAAAAAATTATTTTTCCAATTCAAACAAAAAATTTGTAGAATCAAAAAATTTTTTGTCTGAAATCGGTCCTATAAACAAATTCGCATATTCAAACAATTTATTTGCATTTTGTTTATTGAAAAAAAACACTGATTTTTTCAAACAAATAATTTAACTGAATCAAACAAAAAGTTTACTGAAATTCATATACTAAATTTCAAAATCCAAAAAAATGTTTTTTTTGCACAAGCAATGATGCGCACACAAGCAGGCACTGTATTAGAAGATGATGGCAGAGAGAGCAGAGCGGCCGGCTGGCTTTGAGACACATATTTTTGTTGGAATAATTTTTGAACGAAGTCTTTTTTTATACACACAATGTTTTTCGTCATCACTCACTGTTGCTGTATCCTTTCCTTTGCTAATGAAGAAGAAATGTAACCCAAAAACGGCGACAGACCGACTCGATATGTTTTTCGTCATCATTATATTTTTGTATTTGATGTATTTAAGCAAACAGTTTGAAAAAATTGAATACGGGACTTTGTTTTTTTTTACCAACTTTGAAACCAACCAAAAATTTATTTTGTTTCTTATAATGTTGTTTCTGTTGTTTAAAAAGAGTGAAACGTTTTTTTACCTGCTATTTTTTTTTTTTTTTTTTTTTACTTCAACCTCTTCATCTTTCTTACTGTTGTACTTTTTTAAAGTGTCCAAAAATAGACTGCATGTGTTTTTTGTTGTAGTTCTTATATTGCACATTAGGAAGTGTTGCTTACGATCAAATAAAAAAATGCAAAAAGACGACAACATTAAAAAGCGTTAAATATTTCATACAAAATTATGAAAACTTGAAACCAATAACGCGTGTATTATATTTTTGAATGGCTGTCAACATTTTTGTTGGTTAAATCAGGAGAAGCCCTTAAAATTTACATTCAGTTGTATTCTAAAGGCTAGATTACACTATCTCACAACTCTTTGTGATCTAGAAATGTAATCAGTTTTGTTGCGACTGTCAAAAAATCTAATTTAACATGACAGTTTGTGTTCACACCATCACACAAACTATAAACACTCACACATGAAATAAAATGCAATTCTGATCCAATGAAAATTAATATTGCTTAGAAATTTTTAAAAACACGATGAAGTCGTATGGGATGTCAAACTTTTTAAACCCTCCACCACAATTAGTTGTGAAGAGGGTATACTAAGTTTGTCATTCCGTGTCAAACTTTTTTATTATTCATCCCAGACCCCATTAAGTATATATATTCTGGGTCCTTGAGTAATTCTAAGTCGATTTAGCCATGTCCGTCTGTCTGTCCGTCTGTTGAAAACACGCTCACTTTCGAAAATCAAACGAAATAAAAAAATTGGTGTCAAATTGCTTGTAGTTATTCAAGCAGTTTGGGATTGAAATCCTGCAAAATCGGTTCGGTAGGATCAGATCTATGAATCAAAATGTGGAACCACCACCAAAAATAAATTGATAATTTTGTTACAAAAACTAACATAAATGGTGGAAAAATGAACAGAATGATATAAGATTTTGCAAAAATTCCTTTAGTGGGACTAGAAATGACACTGTTAAGTTTCGTGAATATCGGTCCATAATTTACCCTAGGCCTCACATAAACCCTACTCCCGGAAAACAGTTTAGTATGTCTAGGACCATAATTAATAATGCTATCATAACAAAATTGGGTACGTCACAGTATTTTAGGACTTGAAATGGCACTGTGAAATTTCGTGAAGATCGGTCTATAATTTACCCTAGGCCCCATATAAACCCTCCTTCCGGAAAACAGCTTAATGCGCATAAAACCGTTCAAAATAATGCTATTACAGTCAAATCCCGATAATTCGTACCCCGATTAATCGTAATTCCCGATCATTCGTAATAAACTGTCGGTCCCTTGAAATAATCTCGTTAATTCGTCAAATTTTCATACATTTTGGTCCCCTCGATAATTCGCAATTTTTTTTCAAATAAAATCTTCTTTACCTCTTATAAAACGTAATTGTTTTCTAACTACCACTTACAATTTGTAATAAAAACAGCAGAAACATGGAAAGAATGATTTTTTGTTCACCACTATTTTTTTTTTTTTTTGTGTGGGTTTTTGCTTTTGCTTGTGTGTGTGTTTATTTCCTTATGATCAGTTTGTTACATGACTAATTTTTATATATTTTGTTTTTAACAATTCGTCGGTTGATAATTTAATTGTCGCATGTGGATTCTGATAGTTTCGAGTAAATTGAGTTTGTAGTTTGAAAATTGCTTCAGCAAATACCACAAACGACAAACTCAACACTCCATATGTCAAAAACCTTATGAGTTATCGAAAAACTGATTGCGCCAAATGAAAGATCAGGTTGGGAAACCTAGGGAATCGATCTTAACTCAAAACCGCAAAAAATCAATTTTTCATGTTTTTTATCGTTTTAGTAAATGAATTGAAAACCCCCGTTAATTCGTATTTATTTTATTTTAACCCCGTTAAATCGAAACCCCGCTAAATCGAAAACCCCTATAATTCGTAAGAAATGGCCGGTCCTATGCGATTACGAATTATCGGGATTCTACTGTATAACAAAATTTAGTACGTCACAGTTTTATAAGACTAGAAATGACAATGTGAAATTTCGTGAAGATCGGTCCATAATTTATCCTAGGCCCCATCTAAACCCTGCTCCCGGAAAACAGTTTAGTACGCCTAAAACCGTAATTAACAATGCTATCATAATAGAAATTCGAACGTCACAGTTTTATAGGACTAGAAATGACACTGTGAGATTTTGTGAAGATCGGTCCATAATTTGTCCTAAGCCCCACATAAAGCACACTCGGATAAAATAATTCAATACGCCTACAACCGTAGCAGATATAGATATTGCGGTAAACTTTCTTCCAGCTTAGTTTCATATGCTCAACAAAAATGTTTTGCAATTTTGTGATATACGTTCCATAATTTACCTTAGATCCGATTTTAGCAGCCTTCTGAAATTCACTGCAAACGCAAAAACTAATTGCTCCGCTGTATTGAAATTTATGTCTTTCAATACCAGAAATCACTCTGCAGAATTTTTGGATGATTGGTTCATAGCTTACCATGGCTCCAATAAAAATTGCTCTCCTGAAAATAATTTAAGTCAGCTTAAACTGTTACGAATCATGATACTTTACTCAAACTATTTAAAATGGTTAAAAAAAACGTACAACTTTCTGATTGTCGGTCAATAATTTAATATATGTCTAAGCCGCAACCAATTTTAATGCAGATGTTTTTTTATAATGATAAATTAATAATAAATATACATCATATCGCACCTGTTCATCAAAAGTAACACAACTCAAAATTTACAAGTTTTCAGTAGAGGCAAAAAACTAATTCCGCCAATATGATGGAATTATTGTTATAAACAAATATAATGTTATAAAGGAAACTCACTAATATTTCAATAAAATCACAAAATTTATTTCTCTTCTTCCTTTTTCCGAAATTATTACGGATTTTTGATTTAATACAGTTTTCATGAAATTTTTTGATCTACATGTCAATATTATTTCAAGTTATGCTTATCACAACCCAAAATCAACAGCTATTGATAAACAGATTTTTAACATGAAAACAATCACAACTCGAATTAATACAGTTTCGCTGATTCATTTGAGCACCATAACCCTTGAACACTTCAACGCAACTAAAATTACAACTCTTTAATTGAATCAAAACAAGCAATATGAGTACGCAAAGAAAGACATAAAGGCATTTCTCTCATGAAATATTACAAATAGAATACCAAAAATTTTACAGTCGTTAGATATGGTAATCATACACTGTTTCCTTCAAAAAAGTGGAAAATAGAATTTTTTGAGTTGTGTTACTTTTGATGAACAGGTGCGATATAGATATTACTCCTAAAACATTCGAACTGTCGGTGGAGGGTATCAAAGATTCGGCACAGCCGAATATAGCCCTCTACCTTGTTTTCATATCATTTGTCATTTTCATCACATATGCATTCACACTATCAGACTTTTACATATTAGTTGAGTTTTTGACATGTATTAATACAAAGTATAATAGTGTAAACTAGCCTTAAGTACTTTTTGTGCATAACTTTGGATTAGATTAGCCGATCAACATTAAAATTTTACAGAAATCAGATTGAACCAAGGCGAATTCATAAAGGTGACCATTTTTAGTCGTCTGTTTAATGTTTATTTCCTTGTGTGTATACTGAATGTCAAGCGTTGTAAACATTTTATGAAAAAATTTGTTAAAATTTAAAATTCATCAAGTTAGAGTGCTATATTCGGCTATGCCGAATCTTTGATACCCTCCACCGACAGTTCGAATGTTTAAGGAGTAATATCTGTATGATGTTATTATTATCTTAAACTGTGACGATTTGTTATTAATTATGGTTTTATTCGACTAAACTGTTTTCCGGTAGAAGGGTTTATATGGGGCCTAGGGTAAATTATGGACCGATCATCACGAAATTTCACAGCGTCATTTCTAGTCCTTTAAAACTGTGACGTACCAATTTCTGTTATGATAGCATTATTAATTATGGTTTTAGGTGTACTAAACTGTTTTCCGGGAGTAGGGTTTCTATGGGGCCTAGGGTAAATTATGTACCGATCTTCACGAAATTTCACAGTATCATTTATAGTCCTATAAAACTGTGACGAGCCAAAATTTGTTATGATTGCATTATTTTTTACGGTTTTAGGCGTACTAAACTGTTTTCCGGTAGAAGGGTTTATATGGGGCCTAAGGTAAATTATAGACCGATCGTCACGAAATTTCACAGTGTTATTTCTAGTCCTACAAAACTGTAACGTACCAAATTTTGTTACGCTAGCGTTATTTTTTACGGTTTTAGGCGTACTAAGCTGTTTTTAGGGAGTAGTGTTTATATGGGGCTTAGGGTAAATTATGGACGGATCTTCCCGAAATTTAACAGCGTGATTTCCAGTCAATGTTATTTTTTGTAACAAAATTATCAATTTTTTTAGGTGGTGGTTCAACATTTTGATTCATAGCTCTGGTCCTACTGAACCGATTTTTATGGATTTCAATCCCAAACTGCTTAGGATAACTACAAGCAATTTGGCACCAAGTTTGTTCATTTCTTTTGAGTTGTTCGAAAGTGAGCGTGTTTTCAACAGACGGACAGACAGACGGACATGGCTAAATCGACTTAGAATTACTCAAGGACCCAGAATATATATACTTTATGGGGTCTGAGATGAATAATAAAAAAGTTTCACACGGAATGACAAACTTAATATACCCTCTTCACAACTAATTGTGGTGGAGGGTATAATAAAAATATAAATTCTTGAAAAAAAAACTTATTTAAATGTTGTAAACCAAAAAAGTTAATATAAAATATAAACATAAGGATTTAAAAAAGGCGTAAGGAAAAAGTGGAGCCACAATAAATTTACAATGCAGAAAAAGGATTTACCTTCTAAAGCAATTGTGTATATTTTATAAACAAATAATTTTGACATTCACTCTTACTTTTTACAAAAACAAAAACATAGCATTTTTTCAAAAAAAGGGATAGCTCTATCTCATGATGCGGTCACCTGTATGTATTCGCCTTGGATTGAACAATACTAAATTGTAAAAAAGTCAAAAACATGCGAAGTCGTCTTAGAATGTTTTGAAATTGAGTTATCGATATACTATAAAATATATATTTTTTCTTCTTTCAGATTAAGACTGAATTGGAATGCCTTGTTAAATTATTAGATGGTAAAATTTTCAAAGAGGAAGAAGTTTCCATTGAAGAATTGCATCAGTATTTAATCGAAGATGAAGGATCATGGGCATTGGGCGATAACTTTTTGGTCTTTGTACAAAGAGTATTAAGGGAAGAATCCTTCTCACCCGATACACGGATACATTTGATACGTACACTAGCATTTGCAGCCCTCAAAGATGATGTCATTATTATCTTGCACCAAGATCGTCGCGATCATACCCTTATGAATTTCGGTTTCGATATTGAAAAGCATACGCCAGAGGAACAACAAGCCTGGGCCATGTTTGTAAGTTAGATAAAACTTAAGAATTTTATTAAAAAAAATATCCAACAGATATTGAATATTCTGACATAAATTTCATCTTTCTTAGATGTGCAATCTTTTTGAAAATGTAAGTCCTTCGGAATGGCTTTTATACATTTCCGAATGGGATTATAATGGCCAGACATTGTCGAATATTCGAGTCACTACCAAAGTTGCCGTTCATTGTATATTGTCCAATTGCCCGGTATTAAAGAATGTCGGTTCAATGATTTTATACAATGTGGCCATTAAGGAAGTCAAGACTGTGGTAAGTATTTCGAATTTAAATTTTAAAGATAACCCGAAATTTATTTATTTATCTGTGCTTTAAACTTTTAGGTCTTTGACGATGTTGCTGTTGAACTGACAATGGCCATTTTACAATTTTTCCAAAGCAGCCCCAATGAAGATCAAATTTTCCGTTGTTGCAAGGCCTTGACTAGATTTCTGGAGGTAAATTTTATTTTTAGCAAAAATTTGTTTATTATTTTGTTGTTAAAAAAGAAAATATAGTATGTATTGTAAAATATTCTTCTTTGTTCTTTACTTTCTTTTGTAGGTCTCACCCGATGTTGCTGCCATTATACAAATGATTGGACCACATCCAAAACAATTTGCCGGTAAAAGTGAACGTGTTGACGATTTAATTAATATCATTAGCCGTAAAGTACCCGCTTAATGCGGAAAATTTTCAACTTTTGTTAACAACAAAATCAACAAATCTCAATTAAAACGTTATTTTTTTAATACATACATACATACATACATACAACATATTAAATTAATAATTAATTTTTATAAGTTTAACGATTTCACAAGCATCACAACCATTTTTCGCAATTAGTCTTTTATATAAATCACATTATAATAAATTTTAAACATAAAATGTATGAGTAAATTCTGCGTTTATTTTAATTTTAGTAGGGAGTTACGAAGCATCTTAAAAATTTTGCCGATCTCATTATGCACTATTGGGGGATTCACAATGTGTCATAAACTCATATGGCTTAAAATAATAGGTCTGTCTGCGTACACATATTTTGCGCAAAATTTTGCAAAATCTTGCAAAATGTTGTCTGCGTACTCCAAATCTCTTGCAGCGAGAGAGCCAAAAAGAGAATTTTTTGACAGTTGGAAGTTAGAGAACTTGCAAAATGTTACTGGAGAAATTTCCGCTTGCAAGATTTTGCAAATAGTTTGAACAGCTGTTTGAATGAAATAGTTTTTCTGAAATGAAAATAAAAATTTACATTTAACAATGCGTACTTTTTGAGATTTTTTCAGCCGATAGAGCAATATTGGTCTTACTCTCCCAAAAAAATTTACTGAGTATTTGCTTCTGGAAAAGTACCCAGACAGACCTAATAACATGAAAAAATACGACTGTTGTGAACAACCCCTCATAATGCAGTGTGCTCTTTTGAATTTAAATCAGCTAATTTAAAAGAAATATACAAAATAAATATTTACCAAGAATAAAAATATTAATAAATTTAATTTTATTTTGTTTGTTTACCAAACAGCAGAGTCCTAAGCCGATCTAATTTGACGCCGCAAGTGATTTGTTGCAATAATTGCTAGCCGCAGGTTAAATTCGGATGTTAGCCGGATAAAATTTTACCATCAACGGCGACGGTTTACAACAACTAATGCGGCTCGGCTTAGCCGTTCAGCGCAGGTCTCTTCGAGTAAATTACGACAGCACAATAAACATTGCAATCAAAGATTTATTAATTTAAGACACTTTTTGTTTACAAAACTTTTTGTTAAGATTTATGAATCTATCATTTGCAAAATGCGAAACTGATCGCCCTTTCCAACGGAAACAAATGTTTTTTGATTTTGTTTTTTTAAGTGAAATTGAGAGGCGATTTCTATTTTTGACAGCAGCTTAAGCCAGCTTAAGCTATAGGACCATTTTCGCCTCCACGCAGCGCATGCTTTTCTAACCTTACTTGCGTTCTACGTTCCATGCAACGCTTTTTATGCAGCAGCAGCACAAGTAAAAATAAAATTTAATTTGTCAAAATCAGGTGATTTGTTCGAACGCTGCATGTGACGCTTGCAAAAGTAGAAAATAAACCTACTTTTCGCCTCAAGGCATCTACACTTTTGTGCATGTAACTCACTACGTATAATAGGGTAGCCAGATTTTGAATTCGGAAAAACAGTACATTGGTTATGAAAAAACAGTACAATCAAGAAAAAAACAGTACATTTTTACGAAAGCATAACTATTTATTTAATATTTACAACTCTTGAACAACAATAACATAAAGGAATACACTTTAAAAGTATAACATCATAACTATTTATTTAATATTTACAACTCTTGAACAACAATAACATAAAGGAATACACTTTAAAAGTATAACATCAAAGGTCGAATAAAATACATTTTATATCAAAGGAAAGATTTACATTTAATGGTATTTCATATACAAAATGACACCATTTGCGTTTATAAATCATACATCCCAAACAAAGCATTTGGCCATAGTATTATTTTCCAATGTAAAACGTTTAAATATTTAAGTTTATATTTAACTTAAAAAAAGCTACTCATTGATTGAGTTAGTAGAATTTTCTTAAAGCATGTTTGTATTTAAAGAAATTTTCACCACACACATAGTGTGGAACTATCGTATTAAATTCAGAAAATATTTGTGTCTTTCTCAGGCGCGGATTCAGGGGGGGGGGGGGGGGGAAATAAGGAAATTTCCCCCCCGTAAATTATAAAATTATGTTTTGTTAATTTCGATAATACAAGAATTCCCATAATAATATTTTTTTTAATGTACAACATTTTTGGAAATCCCAGCAAGGTTTTTTTTTTGTTTTTTTTTATGGAATCTCTAACGAAATTTTCAATAAGTATTTTTTTATTTTTTTTATTGAATCTCTAACGATTTTCAATAAGTATGCACATCTTAATCCTAATAGTTATTTATTAGATATTTCCAAAGAAACATCTAGTTTACCGTATTCAATTACTTATTATTATACATTCAATCCCAGCAGGTGCCATCTATATCCAAAGACTAAACGTTTGACTTGATAATGCGTGCGGCTAAATTATTAAAAAAACTTAGTATTTGCAATATTTATGTATAAATTTGTTATATGAATCAAAATTCTATTCGATAATTTTGGACGAAAGCACGGATTTGTCGGGGAAAAGCCAGATTTCCCTATCTTTAAGATATTTTAACATACAACAAAAATTTGTTAGGGAAGAATTTATTGGCTTTGTTGTAATCGCATTTGAAGAGGCTTCAAAAGATATTGATGACGTTGATGTGTCAATTGATGCGAAGGCACTATCATCACTAGTTCTTAAAACTTTGACAAATTTTGGTCTTGACCTAAAAAATTGTGTAGGAGATGGAACAGATGGGTGTCCTCTGATGTCAGCAGAAAATTTAGCTGTTCAAAATTTCTGGAAAAGCGACAAATGCGAAACAAACGCCTTGCTATTGCTAAAAGCAATAAAGTGCCATTAATACAAAAAGTTTTATCATTTGTTAAAGAAACGACAAATTTTTTTAAATATAATCATCCAAAGCAAAAAACTGTTTTAGCAAAGTATTTGGGAGCCAAACTCTCTTCATTATGCGTCTTTGCAACAAGTGTACATCAAATTGTAGAACCTTTGGAAAAAATATCTGAGTGGAATGGAAGTAGTTTCTCTACCTTTATATTAAGGATCTCACTTAGTACTTTTAAATTTATTTGCGGAATATACGTATTAAGTGTGATACCTATTGTAACACAGCCACTTAGTATCATTTTACAAAAGCAAGATATAGATATTCAAAAAGGATCAAGCCTTATCAAAATTTTTATCATGTGCCTTGAAGAAAAAAGAAATAAAGCCGAAGAACAATTTAAAGCGATTTTTGAAAAAGTTAAAGTTATTTGCGTTCAAATCGAGGTTCCAATCAAAAAGACAAAATTTGAACGAAATAATCACTTCCTAAATGTTGAAGATTACTACTGAGTTGTAGGTTACATTCCTCTTATTGAATTTATTTTAGAAGATCTCAAAACATCTTTCCCAATAGATATCCTAAATGTATTGAACATACCTAAACTTCAACCTCAAAGTGTAATCAAGTCATATGGACAAATCCTGCGTAACGAACGCTACACTCGCTCGTGTTTTCTGATTGATATATAACCATTTATTAGCCTTTCAAAAGAGATAGCTTCAACTGATATATAGTATTTAGTGACATTAATATGTACTTACGAATGGCATATATCATAATTTCTTAGCAAGCATTTTTTGCGAAATAATTAATCACAAAGTTTTGTTACGCACGCCACAAAACTTAGAAGCAACTTTAAAAGCTGAAGGGTGTTTTCCTAATTTTTAGCGAATTTTGCATCATAAGGTATACAAAGTCTTATTCCTAAAAGAAATATAAGAGAACTCTAAAATCACCTAATCGCAGCTTAAAAATGTTGTAATTTTTTGATAAAATCCGTGAACCCTTTGTGACGCACGCCTTACAACGCTCGCTACAGTGTTTTTAGTACTGTATAATAAACCCAATTTTATTTATTTTAACAAAACAAATTATATATATAAACTAATTTTGTGATCATTAATGAATGTATGAATGAATATCAATCTTTTTTTTAACGAAATTTATATTCTGATGAGTCTGCTGGCTGTAAGTGCTATTTTAAGCTCAAAAAGCACCTAAAATAATGTTAAATTCATGTGTAACATCAAGAGATCAGGGAAGGGGTTATATTTGGTAAAAATTATTATATTAATGATCGTCGAAATACATATTTTTATATATAAAAATTAAATTATACATCTAAAAAAAATTAATATGAAAAATTTTTGGTTTGTGGACTGTTTTTGAGATTTGCCCATATACCATTTATTTTAAAACCACAACTAGCTGATGAGCTGATTATATTTGATAAACGAAATTAACACATTTTAACTTGAGCCTGAACATGGAAAATATCTGAAAATCTTTTAGATAACATTGTAGATGCTTTAATAAACTGTGATGAAGACATCTTCCCAAATCTAAGCAAAACATTTCAAATTTTCGTGTCAATGCTCGTCAGTAATGCTACGTTGCTCAGATCAACAATGACCGAAGATAGACTGTACTATCTCAATTTGCCTCACAAGGAAATCACAATTTACTTATTTAAAAAGATTAATTTATATTGAACGGATCTTATATTTTATTTAACCCTATTGTTTTTTTTTTATATAATATATATTGTTTTTAATAAACTTTTTAAAACAAATTTTTTACTTTTTTGTATCATACAAAATTTCCCCCCCGTAAGGCTCGAGCTGGATCCGCGCCTGGTCTTTCTTCAATTAATTTTAACAAATAGAAACTGGGAATTATTTCCTTCCAGTGTGACACAAAGAATGCTGACGAAGGCCGTAGCGGGCCAGAAAATGCATAACATTCTGCTGGTGTCTAATAATTGTAAATTTTTCTGTACATACAATATACCTCATTGCTGTCCAAAGGAAGGCTAAGGTAAAATGCAAAAAGAAAATGCAATATAATAGTCTGGTAGTGTTTAAAGTCATTTCTGAAAAATTGGAGGAATAGAACTATTATAATAGCATTTAGCATATCTAGAAGCAGCTTCAGGACTGAAACAAAAAAAAGTGGAGTTTTGGGAACAAACATTGTTTTTTAAAAATCAAACTTACTGGTCACAGTTAGCTTTTACACTGCCACAGGCATCCACTACACTGGCCACAACTTCTTTGGGAACTATATTTGCTAAGAAAATAATTAATGTGCGTTTGATGACCTTTTTGTTTATTCTTCCTTTGCCATCCATCTAAAATTATAGTTGTATAAAATATCTTGTCAAATAAACAAAAAGCAAAGAATTCAACTTACTAAACCTTCTGCCTTCAGGATACAAGCACGCATAGATTTGACATTGCTCGTGTCAGGTTTATGTTCCATCATGTTGGTCACTTCAGCTATACGTTAATCAAAATGGAGAGAAAATTTTTAAGTTAAGCAAAATTTGATAAAAAGTATGTATTTACCCTCTGAAACACCAACATTTTCTTTACACCTATCAAAAATGTCTTTATTCTGGATTTCCTTCTAAAAATATGGAAAAATAATAATATTTTTTTAGAATTTAATGCTTTTTAGAATGCCGCTTTATATGAGACCTATGGTAAATTATGGACCGATTATCACTTTATTTTAGAGTAGGATTTTGTATATAACTAGCTTTACCCGGTCCGCTTCGCCTCCCCCATTAAACTAAAAGTGTCAAATATTTTAAAACAGATCTTGTGTATCGATAACGAAGCAAATAGTACCAAATTTAGATACTTTTACTATTACCATTCTATTGATATATAAAAACCTATTGTGTTTATATTGAAGGTGTCATGCATGACCATTTTTCCAATCCAGCCAACTGATATTTTGTAAAGAAAAGCGAACTATTTTTACATACTGTGACCATTCTGCAGATATAAAGAAATCTCAATTGTCTTTGTATGGGAGGTACCACGCCTACTTTTCCAATCTAGCTCACTTTTTCATAAATGATATGTATTGATAACCAAGCTGAATACTGTTCCTCGGATCACTGTTATTTACACTATCTTTGTAATTAAGCCAGATGTTGTTTATTGATAACAAAGTTATTTGTTTTAAGTTTGAAAACTTTTCTGCACTGAAAGAAAAATGCTTCATATATTTAATGAATCATTTTCATAAAAAAGTTTTCCTTGGGTAAATGAAAATTTTCATTGTCTAAATGGAATTTCATAGGTTTGATGAAGTATTTTCGTTAAAATCGCTTCATTAGATTTCGTAATTACGTTAAAAATTTTCATTGGATATATGAAAACTTAAGTTTGTCCAAGTTAAACAAAAAAATTTTAATTGGGAACTTAAAAAAACAATATACAAACATAACTATATTCATAAATTAATACAAAATTATAGTTTCCTTAAAAAAATGTTTAATTGTTATTTAAAAAATGTAAGATTTAATAACTTCATACATCTAATGTCACATGTATGCCATTAAATTTATGAAATCAAAAAATTTTTTTATAAAAGCAATATATTTCAATAATTGCCTTCATAAAATTAAATTTTCATTATGACAATAAAAATGTCATTATAGTAATGAAACAAAAACTTTCAATCCACTTTCAATCAACAATTTAATCTCATATTTACGCCCTTAATTGAGAAAAAAACATAGTTTTTTTATACAAAAACTACACTGCCCCGGTAGATTAGCTGGTAGTGAGCTAGTCTATCAGCACCGAGGTTGCATGTTCGAATCCCGCCAGAGACAGAAAAAAAAAATAAGAAATAAAATAATGTAAAATAAAATAAGAAAAAAGAAAAAAAAAATAATTAAAAAAAATATAAAAAAAAAATATTTACTTTATTGAAAGTATTCATCCAATGAATAATATTCATGGATCTAATGTAATGTTTCATTAAGTCCTTTTAATGAAACAGGTTTCATTGATCCAACGAAGCACTGCATAGGTTCCTTTATAATGCAATTTTTCATGGGATTAATGTCAAAATTCGTTAGTATTGCGAAGAAAATTCTTTCAGTGTACAAAAAGCTTAATAAAATACATAACTGAAATTAAACTCATAGATTAAATTCGAAAAATGAAAAATGTTCAATTAATTTTCCGATATCAAACAAATTTTTATTTAATTACGGCCAATTTCAGCTACATATATAGCTATAACTGTATTTTGTAATATTCACATTTATAGTTAAGTAGAACTGAACTTATTGAAATTGGCCGTTAATCTAAGCTCAAAAAAAATGTTGGGTTTATTGGTTTAGTTTTTTTTTCACAAAATCTGAAAATATTTTATCAATATAAAATTAATTCCATTATAAATCTTATTGTATTGGAAAACAATTAAATAAAATACTAAAAATACTAAAAATACTAAAATACTAAAAACACTAAATAAATAAAAGAATTTTTTTCAGGTGTGTTAAATTTATGCACTGTTAATATCCTGATAAAGGGAAATACTAATGAGGGATTTAAAGGTTATCATATGTCTTAAAATAATACCACGAAAAAATATGAATGATTAGAGCAACCCCTAATTTAATCTGTGTATTTTTTGACAAAACAATAGACGTAGTAAAAAATTCTAATTATTTAACAACTTTTTTTTTGCAACACAGCAACAATTTCTTAAATATTATGACAATATAGCTTGATAGCATACCGTTAAAAATACCCTAATTTGTATTACTTAAACTCGGTTTTTCTTAATACCATTGTTTTTTGGAGACTAAACCAAAAAATCAGTATAAAAACAGTACAAAGTGTAAAAAACAGTACATTTGCGTACTGTTTTGGGTGTTGTGCATAAAACAGTACAATTGACAAAAATCAGTACATGTACTGCTAAAAACAGTACGTATGGCAACCCTAACGTATAACTACACAGATTCAACTTTTTTGGCAGCTGCCTACGCGTGGTGTGGCCGTCCAGCTTTATGCAGATTTTATTTGGGCTTTAAATAAAAAATTTCGTTAAGGGAATTTATATTAAAACAACAATAAAAAACTTAAATTTGTTTTAGTTTTCAATCATGGCGCAATTTGTAGATCTGCGCGCAACTACAAAAATCCAACAAAACTGCATGTTTTTTGTTTGTGTAAAAAATTATAA
The DNA here is from genome assembly GCA_930367215.1 of Pollenia angustigena. Lineage (NCBI taxonomy): Eukaryota > Metazoa > Arthropoda > Insecta > Diptera > Polleniidae > Pollenia > Pollenia angustigena. The sequence continues at coordinate 92,146,218 of OV884056.1, read as the reverse complement.
AGATGTCCAGAACAAAAGCATTTGTTTGTGTTAAAAATGGTGGAAATGTCAAAAACAATTGCACGTTAAAAAAAAACAACTCTGAAAAAAATCAGCAGGCGCTTCGCGCGGGCCTACTAATTGGACCATGCCTTCAATATCAATGTCTAAACAAAATTTTTTATTTTAATTTCAAAAACAGGTAGGATATCTATTTTTTTTTTTTTGTTTTTGTAGGAAAGCAATTTTAAACTTTACGTCTGGATATTCGAGATCTCAGTTTAACTAGGTTTAGCTAGTCCGAAAGACATTTGTGCCGCTATTACCAAGTTTGTATACAAATATTTTAACGGAACAGCTTAGTTTTGCTTTAAATGTTGATATTTCAAAAAAAATTTTTTCATTTTTATGCGGATAAATCCGAGCTTCATACTACGTTAAACTAAGTTTAAACTTAATCCACATCTCAAAAACCCGGCCTAATGATTATTTTTGACAAAATTGTTATTCAAATAAAATCATCACTTCTCTTCGGTTATAGTTTTTTAAGTTTTTATTCCAAAAATCGTTCAATATAATTGCTTTCTTGGAGGCCACACGATCAAGTTTTGCCTTTTAATTCGTTTCAATTTGCAATACACTCTCAATTTTTTACTAACACGCTTACACTTTTTACATTGACCCAACAAGCACGGAGGTTTGATTTCAAATTGAAAATGATTTGAAATCAAACGTTTTCTCAAACGACAAACGTTTGATATTGTTTTGAAAATCTTAGCGTTCTCAACAAAAAGGGGAAATTATTTTCAAACGTAATTCTCAAATGTTATTCAAATGTGGATTATAAAAATTTTCATTTTTTAATTTAAATTTATTATTTATTAAAATAAACTGTGAGATAAGCATTCGGCACCATAGCTAAAAGATGAAATAATGTCAAAAAACTACTTGGTTTTAAAAAATTTTCACCGCCGAAGTAGGGATGAGATTTTCTTGCACTAAAAAATTGAAAATATGCACCAAAACCATCAAAATATGCATTAAAAACATAAAAAAATATGCACTAAAAACTGAAACATTTTATTTTAAACCAAAAAAAATAATAAAAAGTTCTATTGTTTTTATACCCACACCACAATAGTGGAGAGGGTATTACGCATTTGTGCTGATGTGTGAAACGCCTTAAAATATTGGTCCTTGACCCACCTTAAAGTATACCGATCGACTTAGAATCACTTTCTAAGTCGAACTTACGATGTCCGTCCGGCTGGCTGGCAGGCTGGCTGTCCATTTAACCTTGTGCGCAAAGTACAGGTCGCCATTTTGGAGATAATTTGATAAAAATTGGCAAAAGGACCAAGCCTATTGGTCTTAGGGCCTAATCGTAGGACCACGAGGAAAGATAGGGGGAAATGTCTGCCTCTCAGAAACTATCAATGTTCTTTTACAGCGTCATGTTGATAATGCTATGGCGTGGACACATAAGCTATGTAGTTTTTCAAAAATAGGACCACAAGGGGAGGTAGAGGGCTATTTCTGCCTCTCACAAACTTTCAAACCGATTTTAATGAAGTTTATAAACATAGATAAATCCATATTAATATGTACACATAAGCATGATGGTCGGGCTTGACCGACTATACTTTCTTACTTGTTTGTATAGGTAAACTAATTTTTAAAACTACATAATTTAAATTTTTGTTTGTATAATCCAATAAATACTTTTTTATATCTCAGCTTACTTGAAGGATGCCAATTCATTTGGAGAATATTAATTTTATAATTCAGATCCCACACAGGGTTGTCAGATGTGGCGATTTCTCGCCAAACCTGGCAATTTTAAAACTTGTTTGGCGACCTAATTTTTGATTTGGCGACATGGCGATTTTTTGGCGATTTAACAAAAAAGTTGGCGATTTTGTTGGCTATTTTTGATGAACTATGCATTTATTTTGAAAATCGTTAAATTCAATACTGAGAAATAATATTAATTTTATTATATTTTTAATATTTTTATGTATGAAGTTTGAGGCATTCATATGTATGGTCAGTATTTGAAAGTTCAAATGGCTGATGAAGATAATGAATATCTTCGAGAAAATGGTTTTTCATATTTAAAAGTGCTCTTGAAAGAATCAATAAATAGAAATTAACATAAATATATTTAAAGTCTATGGACATTTTTCATTATATGTATGTGGTAATTTTTTATCCCAGATACAATACGTTGTTGTCAGTGATATTTTAAAGATTTTTATGAACTCTTACATACCTTTGGACATTTTTGAAACCCAATGAAAAAATTAGCGTTGGTTAATTGCAAAGATAAATAAGTTTATGCCAAAACTTTAAAGCTGCAACGAAACGGCAGGTACGTACAATTTCAAGGAACTTACTTTGACTGTTCTTTATATGTTCTTTATATTATTATAAGTAATGCCTGTGTTTAAGCTATGAACTCCACTACAACTCGCCTTTGAAGTAGAATGCAATACGAACTTCTAGACGCGTTGTTACGAGTTATAAGTTGCACTTCTTTTGTACCATCGTTGAATAAATGAAAAACCCTTATGTATTCCAAAAAAGAAGACAAATAGGTAGCTTTGCCGGTGAAGCGTTTTAGCTATATAATAAAACTGCAACTACATACATATATAAAAATGTAAATATATCCAATATTTGTTTAATACTAGCCGCAAAAAAACTTTTTTTGTAGTAAACATCGTACCATTTTTCTGTTCACTAGCTCTTTCTACTTTTTTCTAAATAAAAATTAAGCAAAATATATACCATGGCAACTTTTTTGAATTTTTGGCGTATTTTAGCGATACGGAACAAATTAATTTTTTTTAAGAATTTATAGTGAATATTTTTAATAAATTAAAAAATATGTATTTTACTGCCAAAAACTTGAAAATAAAGGCTTTGGCGATTTTGGCGATTTTTGACATTGAATTTGGCGAAAAATCAATCTGACAACCCTGATCCCACATTTGATTACAGATCAAAAATAGTTGAAATTTGTTTTATTTCTGCAAAACATTTTGAATTTTTTTTTTATTTGGCGGGCTATTCTTCCTTCTACATTGTTAATTTTATCAGTTAATTTGAGTTGACTATCAAGTGAACTAAATCCTTTTTAATAAGTTACTGAACAACCTAAACAAAAGCGGCAAGCGTTTTTTTAAAGATGAAAATTTTATTTAAAAACAATTTCAATAAAACAAACCGACATAGCGATCTGTCAAATAAGATTTATCAGCCAGGTGGTTTCTAATTCGGATTCTAATGGTTTGTTTCGTATAAATTGTATGCAAATGAGAAGTTTTGACATACAAAAAACGCTTCCGCTCTTATTTAGGTAGCTCAGTTATTGTTTCACCAATATATCCGAAGTTGGAAAATACAAATCGTCATCTAAAAGACCTAATAACCTATCTGCAAAAATTTAAAAATTGAGCCTTTTATGGATTTTTATTCCCAATATCATAACGCATATAATATTACAAATGACAAAGTTTTTCTACCTAGAGGACCGTTACGCACAAAAAAAGAGAAACATAAATCATCAAAAATCACGATAAAAGTTTTATTTTGTTGCATAGTGTAATTAAAACAAACATTAAGTTTTTGCTTAAACCAGTAAAAGAAACTACTACTTTAATTATTTAATGTATATAATATTCATGTTTAAAGAAATTTTTATTTATTCATACTGATTAGAACTGCAGATAGGTTATTTGGTTTCAGATTTTTACAATTCCGAAAAACCTAAGTGGCATAACATAAGCTGTGATTAGAAAAACAATATTTTCTCAACCGATATATATTACTGGTTTCATTTTAATCAAAATGTGTAATTTTCGTTCCCTCTCCTGTAAACTTTTGAAAACTGCAGATAGGTTATTTCGTATTTTAGGTGACGAAATGCTAATTAACTTTTTTTGTTTATGTTATTTAAATTTGAGACTTCATTTACTTTTTTCAATAAAATTCTTAAATTGCTCAAAGTTTTTCGAATAGTATTCTAAACAGTGATGGAAAATTGAAAAATTTAGATGGTACTAACCACCAAGCAAAAGAGTACTTTTTTCAAAATTTTGGTACTTTTTCAAACAAATTTTTTTGGAAAATATATTTAAAAATAAAAAAATTAAACACATTTTTGTTTTAATTAAAATATACCAACAAGCATATCGTTAGCTGAAATGCAAAAAGACGTAACTAACAAAAATATAACTTTACAGGAGAAGCAACAAACTTTGTAAAGCGAAAACTATACACATGTCAGAAAAACATGTATTGATAAGTCGTCCATGGAATTCTTCAAAATATTTTCTTCAAAAAAAAATGTGTAATTTGTTTTTTGTTAATGAAAGCGCAATTTTTGATCGCAGAAGTGTAAAATTTTGTCAAGACATGTAGTTTTATAGCATTCATAATAATCAATCAAAAACTCGATTTTGAATTTTTTGTTAGTTACGTCTTTTTGCATTTTAGCTAACGATATACACTTTTGATAAGAATAAATTTTGTCTAGGCAACGTTATCAACAGTCGGAGTTGAGGTTTTTGTACCAGAGTCGGAGTCGAAGTATACACAAAAAATGCATGAATCCGACTCCGGAGTTAGTACTTCTTGTTGACGACTCCACAGCCCTGGTTGTCAATTTAAAAAAATATCTACGCTAAATTTCTAACCCTGCGGCCACACGTTCAAGTTGTTCTTGATAGTCTTTTACATATACTGCTTGTCAAAATTTACATAAATTGAAAGCTGTGACGTAGGCTGCACTCAATTTGTAAGCAATTTACTTCCAAGATGTCAACAACAACAGAGACAAACTTGTACTCAGCTGTTAAATTGAAAGTAAATTGCCAAACAAATGGAAAGGTGAAATTGAAAGCCATCTCGTGGTCAATTTAAAAAGTGTGAGTGTGTTAGTAAAAAACTGAGAGTGTATTGCAAATTGAAAGGAATTGAAAAGCAAAACTTGATCGTGTGGCCACCAAGTAAGCAAAGAAGCATAACAAGAAAACAGTACTAAAACGGAAGTGGGGTACCGTGGTATTTTTGAAAGGAAAAAGTACTGAAAATAGTACCATAGTACTGAATTTTCCATCACTGATTCTAAAGTATATAGTCAGGTTCCCCGTCTTGTTAATACTGGCTGCGGTGGTAAAAGTACCAAGGGATACATTTCATTTAAAATTTGCAACTCGTGAAGGAGTCCTTAAAAATATTTTTTCCCGTATGAAATCAATAAATCAATATTATCGAATTGGCTAGAAGCCTCTGTAACTCGGTGTAACCCATGGGCCAAGCAAGTTACATGTAACAGTTTTGGATAAATTGGTTTAGGCAAATTGACATTCTGCATCGTTTCAAAATTAATGGATCTTTTGTCGAAATCTTGCATTTTAAGCAGAGCTCCAAAAGAATTAATTTATTGATTTAAAATTTTTTTTTTTTTTTTTTATACAATTTTGAAATTTTTTGAAGAACTTTTTTTTATAATATGGAAATTAAAAAAAAATATATCACTCAAAAATTTTCAAATATGCATTTAAAGCCAAAATATGCATTTTCACCAAAGTATGCAACAATATGCAAAAACAAATCAATGCTATTTTAACGCAAATTTAATGATTCGGAAAGATTATTGGTCGACAGCGATCTTAGACAATCGATGATTTTCAAGTTTAATTTTTCTTTAGTTTTTAAAATATTTTAAATTCTTGTTTAAATTTTTGAATTAATAAAATCATTTTATTTTTGTACAAAAAATTATTTTTTATTAACTGGAATTTAGTGCTTGAGCTAAATTAATTTTAATTAACTTCAATAATCACTAAAAATGCATGGCATATAATTGTTCATTATAACATTTCAAAAACTTAAGCTTAAGCCTTTTCAAACCAAAATTAAAAGCATTGGATATCCATCACATGGATAAAAAGATTTCCATTATTCAATTCGTTTCACCACAACAAAAAGGAAGAAAGAAAAACTTTGACTTATTGGCACGCAATTGAAGCCAATGTTTTTGATTTGATACAAACATTTCCGAGGGCAATTGAGTCTCCTTGGGAGCAGCTTCTGAATCACCTACAAAGAGAAAATTTATTTAATTTAATTTAAGAAAACAAGAAAGGAATTGTTGTTATATTGATTGTTGACAGCATATTATTTAAGGTTTCCAAAAAAAAAAACCCTCGTAGAATGTTGTATTTGACTCAAGGCGAATTCAACTACAGGTGGTGTCGGAACTACAACAATCAAAAAACAACGTAAACAACATACGGGTTTTTGCAGTGCATTGTTAGTGCTTATAGCTCGAAACTTTAACCAATCTTAGCAAAACACTAACAAATCATAACAAATAAGCTCGAACTATCAAAATCAGATGCCGTTTCGGCACCACCTGTAGTTAATTCGCATTGATTTGACTCTACCGAATTTTGTATACCCCCCACCGAGAATTATCGTTAATTATTCTAGATTAATCTTCTTACAATCTGACTTAACAGTATTATTATTATTATTCGTAAGGCGACTTTATATATCACCTTTATAAACAGGGTTTAAAAAACTGTAGCCGAAGCCAAAAACTGTCGAACCAAAAACGAAATTTTGTGTACAAGTTTCGCTTTTTGAGTTGGTTTGACAGCGATTGTTTTGATTTAATCAGTCAGAAGTAAAAGCAACAGTTTTTTTTTATATATATTTGGCCTTTGATAAATTATGGACCGATCATTACATAATTGTATGGTGTTATTTCTGGTCTTAAAGAAGTAAATTGGACCAAATCTTAGCACAATATCACAAAATTATTCAGGTTTAATTGGCCTTTATGTTAAATTATGAGCCAGTCATCACAACATTTAATAGTATGTTTAACTTCTATGGAAATTTAGCGACCGATCTTCACCATATTTGTTAGTGCAATGAAAAATTATAAAAAACGAATTCGTGCGAAATAAGAGGAGAATCGATGTAGTCCGCTACTAATTAATTGTTAGTTGTTGGTATTTTGTCGCGAAATTTCATTAAAATAGAATTTTTGTTTTACATCGCCTACGCAAGTGGGCGGCTCGAATATTTGTTTATTGGAATAACAATATTGCGTTATGATACTTTAAAAAAATTTCATTAATTTTTTCTTTATATTGTAATTTTTGTGTAAACAGAACAGAAATATTAATTTTTTTTAAAAGGTTGGCTGCACATTCGGGTCAAATGGTGTTTTCTTTTCTGACAATAATGTTCCATATATGCTAACATTCGTGCGAGTTTTTGTTCCATTCTAAAAATATATGCAAAAATGTGAGAAGTTGTCGTTTTCCTTTCTAAACATGTTGCAAAAATAAATGGCAAATTTGTTCCATTTCTTACCCGCAGTTTTAACTGAGTGTGAGATAATACCCTTTTTTGCATCTGCGTAAAGTACTTTTTTATGCAAGCAAGTATTTTTTTCTTGTGTTTGCGGACAATTTGCGTTATATTGTGATTTTGTGCTGGTTCACACAGGTCAAGTTTGACGCTTCAAGTCTTGAGCTTTTAGGAGAGAGGGGTAAAGAGAATGGAAAGGGGTACATACTTGACCGTACCAGTCAGTTTTGTATTTTTCTTTTCTTTTTTCTCCGTAATATAATAAAAAGCTACAAAGTTGAAGGAAAAGAAAACAAAAATTAATTTTGTGCATGAACGTGAACGCAAGTTCAAAAGAAAATTTAAACAAAACTGTTCAAGGAAACTTGACCTGTGTGAACCAGCACTTTTAGTTATATTGTGATGGATATAAAAACTTTTTGTTTTTCGTTTGTTTTACTTTTATTATATTTTTTTGCCGCAAAATTTTTAACAACAACTGACATATATTATTGAAAATCAGTGCTGTTAACGCTTATTGGAATTGTAAGAAAATGTAATGTTTAAAATTGCTACAAGCGTGGTGAATATCGCTTTTAGTACAAACTTTGCATTCAATATTTAACACGCTAAATACACATTAGCGTTGAGTGTAAAACGTAGCTATTATTTTGTTCTATTGTAATTTAGAAAAATGTATCACTTTCTAAGGCTTCGTGTAACCTAATAAATATTTTACACAACTATAATGCATCATTATTTTTTAGAAAAGAAAACACCATAAGACTACTTTCTAAATAAACCGATTGTGCTGGATTTTTATCTCAAACAGCTCAGCTGATCAGTTTTACAATAAAATTGTTATTTTTTTGGCCATTGTATTGAATTTGTTGTGTTTAATTTTTCAAAAAAAGTGCTATGCCTCTAAACAAGTAAGAGTGCTATATTCGGCTGTGCCGAATCTTATATACTCTTCACCATTGTGCGAGCAGAATACAGAGCAACTAGACAAAAACTAATTTATTTTTACATACATATATATATTAAAAATACTTAAAGCTTCATTATAAATTAAATTTAAATAAAAAGCGAAAACTGGTAAATATTTTTTAAATCGTTTTTAGATAAAATAAAAATATTAAAAAAAAATTTCTTTTTAAAAAACCAAGATTCGAACCAGGGAACTCACAGTTTCTAACTTAACAAACCCCCTAGACAACTGAGCCATTAAGGAACGTTGTTTGAATATCATTAAAATGAAATATGGCCCGTTTACTGTTCAAAACTCAACACAGTTGAGTTGTTATTACTTTTGATGTTTTTGTTCACCGCATGTAGCAAAGTTGTAAACCATAACAAAAATTACAAATCAACTTTTTTGAGTTGTGAACCAAAATAGGGAAATATATACACCAAAATAGTTTGTGCCATTTATGTGTGTTTGTTTGTTTTCTTTTAACTTATTTGGCGAGTTTTTAATTAGCAAAAAAACACAAAAATTCCTAGTTTCTATTTGTTAAAATTATAAAATTATTTCATTAAATAGATGAAATAATAAAGAAGGGTGATAACGAAAATCATATTGGGCATTATGCTAGTACATGTAAACAAATGTGAAAGGGGGAGACGGACAACCGATTTGAACTTCGCTTTTCATAAGGACCCAGAAGTTATATATACCCTTTTACCTTTGGTAAACCGATTTGACAGATTTAAATACAGACGTGTTTAGGAAGAAATTTACCATTTACTTGAGTTATAAAGCTTGGACTCGGGAAGATCTATGGGTCCCGAAAATGGGTATTTAAAAAAAATTTTATTTTGGGCAAAACTTTTTTTATCTGAACCGATTTTTCCGAATTTTTTGGAAAATATGTTATACTAAAAATTGCCGATGTTTTGATATATAAGTCGTATCCATAAAAATGTTGATGTTGTTTAGCCCATTTTTGGAGTATTTTGCTCATAAATTGCCCATTGTCTAACCGATTTGACAGATTTATATACCGACGTGTTAGAGAGGATATTTTCCATTAATTTTTGCTATAAAAGTTGGACTCGGGAAGATCTATGGTTCCCGATAAAGCGTTTTTATTTTGGCCATAACTTTTTCGTATCTGAACCGATTTTTCCGAAATTTTCAGAAAATATTTTCTACTAAATATTTCCGGTCTTTTGATATATAAGGCGTAACCATAGGTCATATGACAGTCCAAAAATTCAGTTTTTATGCAATTTTTGATATTTTTTGTACGGGAGGTACCACGCTCATTTCTCCAATCCCGCCCACATTTTGTGGGATGGTGTGTAGTGTAGGTTTGTACCTAATTTGGAAACTTTGGCTCTTGCCGTTCTCTAGATATGCAGAAAAAAAGTAATAAAATTAAAACAACAACAAGGGATTTTTGGAAAAAATTGGAGGTAGTCGAATTCGAAAAATGAATTTCAATACCAAAATTATAATAAGAATACCTGATATAAATATACCCCAACCAAGCCCCCATCATATCTGGGGGCTTCGGAAAACCCATTTCAACAGACAGACAGACAACCGGATTTGAACTTCGCTTTTCACAAGGACCCAGAATATATATACTTTATAGGGTGTAGGATCAATATTGTAGAAATTACAAACGGAATGACAAAGTTATATATACCCTTTTACCTTCGGTGAAGGGTATACAAAATACACATTACTTTTGAAAAAATACCTGCGGGAAATTTCCCTAGAGGGAAGCAAACTAACACCGAACTAGTCCCGTGATAGGTTCTTTGGCGGTAAAGACCGTTTCTGGTTCTAACACTTTATATGAATGGGACCAATCACTTTTACATGGGGTTGTCATTGGAGGGGGTCAATTGACACCTAACAGGCACCACTTGACAAGTCACACATCTATTCTCAAAAGCGTTTTAATAAATTCAATACTTTCTCTACCTTTTTGTTCTTCATATACCAGCTAAGTGATTGGTCCTCCTTTCACCGGTCATGAGTTCTTTCTTTTGGTACTTATTCTATTTTCACAAGTCCCATTACCAGTTCTGTTGGAACAATTGGCACAAATTTCCCGCAGGATTGTTTCAATTGTTCTTAAAGCACTTATGTAGTTACTCAAGATTTGACACAAAACTAGTCATGTGACTCCATGTTGTGTGGCCAGTGGCTGATTCTATCTGGTTCTATTACTTAAGATGAAGGGAATCTATCATATTAACGCACTCAAAATATTATGTAGTTAAATTCAAACGAAAATTCATTTGAAACAAATTAAAATTCATTTAAAAAACGGATCATTTACATTTCATTTAAAACAAATGATTTTTTTCAGTAATTTCTAAGTTTTTTATTTATTGAACATCATATTCGTTAAAATTGAATAGTTTTTACTTTTAAAAAATATATTTTAACCGATAAAAATCAAACAAATTAACAAAAAAAAATACGGAAAACATTATTTTTTGGTAGTTTGTTTTTTTTAATAACAAACATAAATGTTGAAAAATAAATTTATTCGTAAAATAACTATATTTTTATTCAATTTTAACAGCACCGAAAACGAATTTAATAACCTACAATCAGTTACTGTAATAATTTTATGAGTGCGTAGTTCACTCGGGACAACATCTGAGATAGGCATTATTTTAACCGAAATTTAATGTGTTCATTTTGGTTATTTCAGTGACCGGGTACAAAGTGTCAAAAAGCAGCTAATTAACCCCCTCCAAGGACATAGCCATGTTAAAGTGACAAGTCCCCTTCATATAAGAACGAGATCTGCTCCCTACCAATTCAGAACTGTTACGTGGCAAGTTGCGTGTAGTTCCCTTTTCCCAAAGAATATTCAAAATAAATTATTCTTAGTTTAATTTTTACTCACCCGTCTTTTTGTCATATTTCGGAGTCTGTATTATCGAGATAACATCTTCGGGTTTTCGTAACAAAATCTTTCCAACGCCCTTACACATTCTCAGCACCTCGTGATTGCTTAGCTTTTCCAAATGATGCTGTTCCAACAAAGGACAAGTCAATATCCATTCTCTGACATCATCGAAATCATTAAGCAGTCGTACAGCTCCATTAACACTAAAACGTATATGGCGCTGATAGATGAAATCCAACCAAGCCTCGCATATAATTTTCAAAATCAACTTTAATATGACCACATCTTTCGTGGCCTTGATGCAGGGCAAATAGATTTGATCGAGTATATAGCCAACATATTCGCTAGACTTTTCATTGTCGAAGCAGTTCTTTTGCCAATACGAGGCAGAAGGGAAGCACAAAGTAAAATTGGCCATGCTAATGAGCCTGCAAACATCGGAGAGAACGTGTATACATTCATCAGCGGTTTTCTAAGAATTAATTACTTGTTTAATTTATAAATACTTTATTTGATATACAATAAAACCTTTAACTTTTCTATATTAACATTGATTTCACATATCAATTTGGTTCGAAGGGCCACACAAACCAACATGAGTATATCTGTTAGATCGGCAGTTAGTTTTGGCAGTTTAAAACTCACAAATGCACTCAAACACAATTTTACATCATTCTCCAAAATTTTAAAGAAACGATCCATTTTCCATTCATTACATAATTGTTTTGCCTCTTCTTTAACCCACAAACGCATACTGTGCACAGAATGATCTGTAAAGAAGGTACATTTTTTAAAATTTATTTGAAATTGAAAGGGTTTTTGTTCTGCAATCACCAATTCTATGAAGAATGGGTATTTGCTCAGCCACTGGCAGCAGACTCGAATTACTGATGTCCGTGTTTTGAAAACAATTATTGCTTAAATTGATCAAATTCGTAAAAATAGAAACCCAAACTGTACCGGTTGGGGTACCGTTTAGCTGAAGGTAAAAAAATAAAAAAAAAAAAAATTCATTAATATTCTGCTTTTAATATGTAGTGTTATACAGTGGTTGGATTTAAAACCAGTTAAAGTGTAATATACGGCTGTGCCGAATCTTTGATACCCTCCACCCAGAGTAAGAAAATTTCAGGATTGTGCTTTATATCTTAATATTATAAACCAATATTTATAAAAGCTGACCTCTCGGTATTATAAATCGTTGCGGCTTAAGACATATTAATTTGTCATCCGAGAGTGGTCTTTATTTGGGGCCTATAATAAATTATGGACCGATCTTCACAAAACTTGGCAGTGTCATTTCTAGTCATATGTTTCTATGAGATACAAAATTTTATTAAAATAGAATTATTTGTTACGGTTCTACGCGTATTAAAGTGTTTTTCAAAAGTGGGCTGCGCATGGGCATGGCCTTTGGTAAATTACACTGGTTTACAGCCAAAAAATACCAAGAACGCCACATGGCTAGATAAGTTAATTGGGACCTCCTGAACACGAAAAACGCTGTAATTTTTTTCCTAAGTACCGTTTTTTGATAACGGTACTTTTGTGTTTTTCGGTGTATGGTTCCACTCAAACCCTTGTGCAGCCCAACCGAAAAATCCGATCGAAACAAGTGGCACATTGTTGGAAAGGTAATTGAATGCCTTTTCCGTCGATATCTGATAAGAATAACTGAGTTATGGCCTATTTGCCTATTTTTTTCAAAATTTTTCATTATTATTTGGTTTTTTTTTTCTACGTTGTATTAAATATCTGGATTGTTTAATTTTTGAACCAAATACTATATTTAATTACCAAAATTTTAAGCGTAATTTGAAAAAAATCGGATGAAAAATAAAGTTTTTATTAAGGATTTTGTGGAACGACAATATTTTCATCTCGTATAAAATTCCGTTTTTTTTAAATCCATCAGTTTTAACGTATTTAAAAAAAAACACACATATCGCACTTGTTCAACAATACTGTATTAACTTAAAATTTCAAAATTTTCAGCAGAAGCTAAACAATTTTTAATTTTATATGAAAGGCATATGAAAAAGTATTTTCATTTCTCTACAAAAAAGTAGACAAAACAGAACGATATTTTAAGAGCGGGTAGATATGACTATAACATGTCGATTTCTTTCAAAAAGTGAAAAAATAAAAATTTTGAGTTAATACAGTATTGTTGAACAGGTGCGATATAAAGATTATAAAACCATCAGAAGAGGAGTTCCTTTACTACAATAGAAAAGTATTTTTTAGTATTAATGCTATGGTGGTAAGCATTTTGTTTTAATGATTATAATGCGCTTAAATTATATTAATATGTATTTGTAGGTGTGCGATAACAAAATGCGCATAAGGTGCATTGATGCAAGATATCCCGGGTGCAACCACGATTCGCATATGTATATGAAACTTAAGTAAAGCGAAAACTCATTTAGAACGAAAATATTGTGAAGGGGAGAGAAACACTTGGCTATTAGATATTTATTTCTGAAAAAAATATATGTAATAATTTAATAAACTAATCGTATTATTAACAGGTGATGCCGGTTATCCCCTGCAACCCTGGCTTATGACACCATACCGATCAACAAGTGATATTTACGCTAAGTTTGACTTTTATTCGGTGTTTGTGTTGTATTTTACTTATTATTTATTTATTTATTTCTGTGTCGTGTAGTCCAGTTTTTAATATTAAATAGTTGAAAAGTGCAATACAAATGTAAACCCTAATTCATTATAATGGAATAAAAATAACCCATGATGAAGTTCGAAAAAAGCGAACGAAACGTTGGGAATAACAAATAAACTAACCATAAATGTTTTTTAGTTACATTTGATAACAAAACGATTGATCATAATTAGCCCGTGATGAAAACAAAAAACCTCAATAAGTCCGAGTTTAGACGAGCGAACGTTTGGAAGGAAAACATCTGAAATTCTCTTTTGTTTTTTTCATTTGCGGTCACACAGACGAACATGTTGCCGGAAACGGCTGTAGGAAAAATCGGCCAAAGAAAAATGGCCCAAAAAATAAATGAACAATCGCCCAAAAAAATTCCATGTAAAATTGGGCCTGAATTCATATGAAAAGTGACCCAAAATTGTTGGGCTATTTTTCGTTACTATTGGGTGATTTTTCGTTTTTTAAATAATGAAAAATCACCCAAAAATATTAAATGAAAAATAGCCCATTTTTTCGGGCATACTATTTGTCTAAATCATTCATTATTACTATACGACGAATTCCTAAATGTTATTTATAAAAATAACGGGACATATTGCAAAAAGGTGGAATGTCATAACGTCCAGTGTCATAGTGTCCGTGGACAAACTCGAAAGCATAGCCGGCCTAAGGCCGTGCGCAAGGATTTTCTCCTCTTTGATAAAAACAAGTACCGGCTTCGATAACTAAAGCTTCTCTGCACAGCCGGCCTTCGTTCGGAAACAAGGCAGATTTTAGAAGCTTTACTTAGCGAAACCGGTACTTGTTATAGCATTAAGAAAAAATCCTTGCGCCCGCTCAAAGGCCGTCTGCACAGAGAAGCTTTAGTTAGCGAAGCCGGTCTTTGTTATAGCATAGAGGAGAAAATGTGCCCGGCCGAAGGCCGGCTATGCAGAGAAGCTTTAGTTAGCGAAGCCGGTTTTTGTTATACCATAGAGTAGTAATTTTTAATTTTTTTTTTTTTTTTTTGTTGGGAAAAAATTCTTTTTTTCTTTTTGGGTCCTTTTCATTTTTATTTTGGGCTTTTTTTTCGTTTCTTTTGGGCAAAATTTCATATTTTACTTTTGGGTTATTTTTCATGTTCTTTTGGGCGATTCTTCATTTGGGCGATTTTTAATTTTTTTTTTTTTTGGGCAATTTTTCTTTGGGCGATATTTCCTACAGCCGCCGGAAACATTCTGTTAATATTGTTGTTTTTTTTTCTCAAAAAGCAAAGTAAATGTCAACAACGAAAATGAGAACAAAGTGTGTCGCCGAGTACCGAACACAAAAACCATTCTCTCTTCCCCACCCGTATTTTGCTTCCAAACAAAATGTTTCCCTTCCAAATGTTTCCCTGTCTTAATGGGCACTAATCAGATATGCGATGGAAATCGATTTCGTCGTCCAAACTTTTTGAAATCGACAAAACATGTGATATGGAACATACGTCGAATTAATGTATACATTTCATATTCCATTTTGTTCCATTAAAAATAACGTGTTTTTACCATGTGATGAATTTCGATAATGCCAGTTTAAATTCGATTTTAAATCGTCTTATTTTATATTACCGAAAAGCGACGATGTGTACCAAAAATGTATGTAAAACGTAGTTAAAAATAGTAAATAGCAATTTTTTATTTCACGCATATGTATGCAGTGGAACGCATAAGAATAATCTTCAAGAAGATACTTTAATTTAGTTCATGGAAACTGATCCTGATGTTTTAATAATATTTACATATGCAAGTACGTATATATATATAAAGCATCGTAAAATAATTAGGTTTTTTTCTTTTAGATACAATCAAGCCTTACATTTACGAGCAGGTCCTTATGTTTGAATCATCTTAAATTAACTTTATTCATTAATGTAATATTGAATTGCATCTGATGGACATACCTAATTATTTTGCGGTGCTCCTTCATTGAAGTCAAAGTGCATTAGTAAAGTGACCTCAGTACAACAAAAAACAACAGGCATATTGCAAATATCAAAATGACTTTACAAAAAATATAAATAAACAAAAATTAAGAGACACCAAACGACACACCACGAAGAAAAACACTGCAAACAGCTGGCCTCGTGAGCCCACCCCCTAACTGCATCATAATTAAAACCATGGCAGAATAAATACAAGGAATAGTCATTATAAAATTTATTCTCAATTTTAAAACCCATAATATTACAACAAGCATATATTATGACAACTCTCCGCAGTTAACATACCTTGTACTTATTTCACTATGAGTAAAACATAACTAAATTCGAAAAAGAAATAAAAGTTGCCAAATTAACGAAAATATAGCGGACCAATCTGCTGGTGTTTGATAATTGAAAATTAATTTGCTTGAAAATATTTTTAAATGTCAAAAACAAATTAATTAATTGAAAAAATTAAATTTTTGCAATGAACTTAGTGCAAAATAAATTGTATTAATATGCAAAATTGTTTCTGACGGAAAAAATAAAACTCAAACGAGACGGAAAAAATAAAACTCCTAAAATGATTTTTATTTTAGACGGAAAAAATAAAACTCCTAAAATGAGTTTTATTTCAGACGGAAAAAATAAAACTCCAAAAATTAGTTTTATTTTAGACGAAAAAAATAAAACTCCAAAAATGAGTTTTATTTTAGACGGAAAAAATAAAACTCCTAAATGAGTTTTATTTTTTGATGGCAAAATAAAACTCCATTTTTAAGAGTTTATTCGACCTTTTATTTTTACGTTGAAAAATAACTGTTAAAGATTGAGTTTTTTTTTTAATTCTTAAAATAACTGTTAAAAAATAACTTTTTTGATATCACTTATAACCAGGGAAACCAGAAATATGCTCTAAAAAACAAGTTTTATGCGCATTAAATATGCAGTAAAAACTTGAAAATATGCCCTTAAAATTGTTAAAAATATGCCCCAAAAAATTCAAAAATTGCTAGTTTAAAAACAAAATAAAAAAAACAATTAATAACAGTTCCATTTAATAAAAACTATCCTAAAATTTTAACCGGTAAAGCCCAAATACTATAGTATTAACAAATAAATTTTCAAGATTTTATGCTATTTAGAAATGACGAGCAGTCATTGGCTCAAAAAACAAAAAACAAAGTTATGTTAAGAGGTTAAAATTCATAAAAGAGTTCTTTGTGCCGAAAACTATCTAGATATTGACATCCATATGAGATTTTTTTGTCCTAAAGGGATTTTAGGGACTATCGCTAAATTGTTTATAAATTTAAACATTTAAAAGGAAGTAAAAGCTTTTTATAGATGGGAGCTTTGGGCAAATGTGAACTGATTCGAAAATAATTTAATATGCAGAAAAATATTTTTGGGAATTTAATCTTAATAAAAACATAATAAGATGTTTTACGGACACAGAGTCGAGTATGGAAAGAAGTTTTAATGGGTAATATGTAAAGTTATAGACCGATTCTCACCATTTACAAAGACATTGTTCTTAGTACAGTTAAAATGTGTTTACCAAATTTGTCAAATTAACATGGACAGGCATTAACGTTGGCCAGACGGCCAAATTTTTTTTTTTTTGTTTGCTGCGAAAGCTCTTGCAGGCGTCTAAAAAAATGTATCACCATATGCCGCAAAAAGGCAAAATATGCGCTAAAAACTTAAAATATGCTGCAAAAAAGGAATTTTAACTAAAATATGCAAAACAATGCTGCAAACGGTAAAATATGCAAAAATATGCACTAACAAATCGATGCTAAAATTCATAAAAAGCTGTAAAACGGATAAATATATTGTTTCTGCATTCATTGGTCGCACAAGGAAAAACATGCAATTGCATATTTTTGGTTTCCCTGCTTATAACCGTTACGGTCCCTGCTTCTTTTACTAAAATGTACTAGCGGTTCTCTGGTACAATGTCTATATATGTACGTTCCCAAAAAACCTACATAGTCAGTACCTAGTCAATAGTACCAACGTCAGTAGTAGATTTCCAATGACACGCACATGTTAAATGTCTATTGTAAATAACATTGCCTGGGGTATAATAAGTCACTAGTACTGGTGACAGTGCCAATTGTGAATCAGTACAGATTCACTAGTGACATTTCCTGCAGGGTTACTATAGCGACTTTTCTGTTCCCCACTTTAAACATTTCCTAGCACAATTTTGCTAAAGCAATCACACGTATTCTCTTAAGCTCTTGTATTCAGTTGTCGTTAAGGTATGGACACAGAATACACAGAACTGTCACGAGACGGAAGATTTTGCGTTTTTTTTTTGTCTCTTTCAAAGAAAGCTGCCCTTTTGCATTTCTCTTTTCGTCATATTCTATGCCGCAATACAATGAACACAAATTTATTTAGTTAAGATTTATTTACAAAACTGTTGTAAAAATGAACTTTTAAGTTCACCACAACACGAGTAAATAATATTTAAGAAAGTAAATAACATTATAACACAAAACAATATTACTAAATAAATTTTTTTGCACAAAAAACAACGTTTGTTGAACTAATGCATTTGTTTAACGTGGTTTGTGTTTTGTTATTTTTGTTTTGATCACGCCATTTGTGCTGATTGTTGCGGCCTGTTTTTGCACCTTGCCACTTCACTACCAAAAAAAGCTTTCTGTCTCTTTCTTCGAAAGCGGCCCTCGCAACTGATTTGGGCCTTTTTCACACGTCACTTTTTACAGTTCTTTGTATTCTGTGGTATGGATGGCTACAGATGTGCGGATGCTTACGAATTTTTTTCCAGCTTTTTTTTATTTTGTTTTTTCAGTAATCCATTTCCAGCAAACATTTTGAAGTCAGAATGATATGTGAAAAATATTTCATGATAAATAATGCATTTGGTAACATGAAATGTCTTCTATGTTATCAAATGTTTAAAGGAAATAGGGAATATATTATTAAAAGACAGTACGATGCTTTTCATAGTTACATGAAAAGTTTCTAAGGTAAGAAAAGAAAGGATCATTTAGATATGGTAAAAAACATTTGTGTAGAAAAAATTACAGCCAGGCCCACGATGTCACACGTTAACGTTCGCAAAGAAAATTACATTTAAAACAAAAACAATTTCTGAAATTTTTTTTTTTGTTTTAAATGTAATTTTCTATACGAACGTTAACGTGTGACATCGTGGGCCTGGCTGTTAAAGAATGGCTACTTGCAGTTGATGAAAATAAAGCAAGGACAGAAAAAGAATGTTAAAAAATTTAAATGATTGACTTTGTGTTTGTTGGGTAATCCTCTCTCACTAATACAACCTCATTTTTAGTTTTGTTTACCCCTGTTTTAAATGAGAGATTCTATGCGATCAGAGTTGCATTTTCTTGTAAAGTAGCTGAGTCATTTGAGTTTGCAACTTTTTTGTAGGAAAGTGTGGCATTGACAGCAGATTTTGCAGGCATTTTTTCTATGTAGGACAGAATTCCGTCAGATTTTCATGTAATTGAATCGTTCGATTGTGTTGTATAGTGAATCCCGGCCTTTAAGAAAATCTTACTTACATTATTAGTCGCTTGTTTATTTTGCTCCTTAAATTGTTCCATGGTTTCCTTTTGGGCTGTGGCCGATATTAAAGTAAAACGAAACAAACGATCCCATAAGTTCGCACAAACGAAATTCGTTAATATTTCACCAATTCCCTGCAAAGTCGAATATACCGGCTCAGGAATATCTTGAAATTATAAAAACATATCTTAAGAACCTGTTTAAGAGGCTTTAGCGAAAACGTTCATGTATAAATTTTTATGAAAAAATTTTAATTTTTGTAAATATCTTCGATAAAAATGTATATGCGAACGTTAACGTTTTATAGTCTGGAACGAGCGATAAAATTCCAGTCGTGAACGAATACTTTTTCGAGGCGAAAGCAATTTTTTTTCTTTTCTTTGAGTCGATACGGATCGAATCGAAATTAGTTTTTCAGTGTTGTAAAGCATTTATTTGAGTTTTTATCGAATGCTTTTTTGATTTGAAAGCAATTTTATTTCTAATTCTTTCTATCCCTACTGAACGGATCGAAATGATTTTTTTAGTGTTGTAAAGCATTTATTTGAGTTTTCACTACACTGAAAAAATAATTACGATTCGTTCAGCATCGACTGAAATAAAATTGCTTTCGAATCGAAAAAGCATTCGCTCACGAATGCCCCAAGTAACGGTTGAAAGAACTAGAAATAAAATTGCTTGCAAATCGATAAATAATTCGATCACGACTGTTAAGTCTTTTAGAAAATAATTTCAAAAAAATAGTTTTTCTTACCTTTAACATTTTGCATAAATAACCAATTGCGTATGGAGTCGACGTAGGTTAAAGAGTAACACGAAATGGGCGTATCAATCCACCATAAAATAATGTGATCCAAAATTATGCCAACATAAGACCACATCAAACGCATACCACGCAAAACGAATTCATGCAAATCCTCTTGTGCAGCATGACCTGAAATTTATCAAACCATCTTAAACTTGATTTCCCAGGCAAATGTGTTCGCTACAAGCGAAGCTATGCAAGAAGCGATAAAATTTTCGATATAACAATTTAAAAAAAATTTCAACATGGAATAATGCACAATTAAACCTTAAAAAGTTTAAAGAGAAAGAGAGCAACGAAGCGATAATAAAGGCAATCGCTTAAAAGCTTCATCTCATCGCATCGTTTTTAGCGCGCACTCTGACATCATCCTAAGTTTCAATTCCACTCCACTTACCAAATATAGTCGGACAAATATCAAAGGCCTTTTCAATAAACTGAGCCACAAAACTTCTTTCGTTTTGTAGAAACATGTCAATGTGTTTACTACGTATGGTTACCGTACCAATTCTTTTCGCACCTCCATTGCGACCCACCATTTCCGGATCTAAATTAAGTGCTGGGTAATCACGAGGACTTTCATTTAAATATTGTTGAAAATCTCCATCGGTTGTTAGATTTAAAGTTAAAATACGTAAAATTTCGATACTAGAACAATTCGATTCATTATTTTCCCTCCACGCCTCTTGTTCACCCATATTGAATAGACCAAACATAAGATCTAAAGCGTTTTGTTCGATACGTTGTTGAGCGGCCAACTGGAAAATTTTTTAATTAAATCACTTTCTTATACAATATTCGCTTTAGAAAAAAATTTATCTAATTCACCTGCAAAACGTAAGCAAAATCGATCGATTTAAAAGGCAACAACAAAGCTGGATACATATTGCTACAAATATTCGAGTTTAAAAGTTCATCTAAAGATTTTTTCGTTTCTCCATTTTCAGATGACTCCAACGGTTGGCGACATTTGTTATAGAGTTGTGTTATCTGTAAAGCCCAATTTAACCAAATTTCCGATTGCATGGATTTCTTTAAGAGTAAAGTTAACTAAAAAAAACAAGATACAATAAAACATGTCAAAGGTTCTTTAAAAGCCACAAATAAATTACACTTTTCTTAAGCACAAATGTCAATTGGGAAAATCTTCTGTCATTCAGTTCCGTTATAAAATTGAATTTCCTCATTAGTAAGGCATTATAAGGACTCCGTTTGATTTTCTTGGATAAAGATTGAAAATCCTTATTATTCGATTGATCTTTAAGGCTCCAATACAATTCTACTATACGTTCACATTCCTCCAATAAAGTGTCCTTGAAAATATTGAAATATCAAATAAATATTCGGATAAATTGAAGCGAAAAAAATTACATGTTCATTAAAAATATCCACTTTAACATCGATAATTAAACGTTTCGTTATACGCCTCAGCTCGTCGCCCAGTTTCGAAAGTTCGACAAATGTGTGCATCGGTTGTGATTTATTGCGACAATACCATTTTGGTGTTGAACTCATTTTTGAATTATTTTTAAAATAAATTTTATTCGAATTTCATTTTTTGTTTATTCGTTTTAGAAAAATAATTATTTTTTTTTGTTGCATGTGCTGGGATATTATTTTATCGATGTTCTTTTCACAAAAAAAAAAAAAAACAGCTATTGTATTTCCTTAGCAACGTTTAAAGCCGAACAGTGGGACTTGGATAGAATGGAATTTAAAAAAAAAATATTTTTTGTATGTTTTACCCTACGTCTATACGCGCAATTCGTATTAATAAACATAAGCAATAACGTCGGCAGAATGACGTCACAGAAATGTTCTATGCTTAAAATTTTTTCAGAGTGGAGTAAACGTACGTCTAAACACAAAACATGAATTTGTATGTAAATAAATACTTACATTTTCTTTGGCAACCAATTTATTTTTAATTATTTTTTTATTATTAATTTGTAAATTTTGTATTAAAATTTTATGTTTAATACTACATTTACACCTACGCAAAATCTAGTACTTACAAGATTTCGAGCCAAATCTAGTTGTTTTTGATTAGATTTCCCATATAAAACAAAATCTACTCCGTGACTAGATTTGGACGAAATCTACTCAAAATCTAGTAGTACTTAATGATGTAACTATGATATTTTCAATATAGCACTGAAAAATACTTCCCTGCACAAGAAAAAATTACATTAAAAAAAAAACACGCACTCGTAAAACTGCTCTGAGTGGAGAAACAGCTCGCGCTTTTTGTCATTATTTCTTAAGGGCAAACAGGTCATATTTGTTTGTCTGCTTTTGTTGCGTTTTGCGTTGTCACCCCGCATTGGTTAGTGTTTCGGCGTCGTATAACTGTACCGAATTACAGTTTTTGCGGTATCTGCATTAACTATATGCAATCGTTTTTAACCTCAATGTTTTGATGTGTAATCTGGTGGAGAACCAAAGAAAAAACTCATGTGACTGGTGGAGAACCATATATAACTCAGACGTTTTACTGGTGGAGTACCAAGGAAATAACTCAGATGTTTTACTGTGGAGACAAGATATACTCTGGAGCTTATTCTGGAAGCTCTTCGCCTTCCTATACGAAGGTCTAGGTCGATCGAGGATTTGTGGATGAGGCTCCAACAAACCGTGTGATACCCTGGGAATATAACTCTAGATAGTTGGCCAAAAATTTTTAGTGTTTAAGCAAAATCAAAAAAAAAAAAAAACAAAAACAAAAATTGTTAAAAAAAATATTAAAAATTTTTATAAAAATTGTAAAAAAATAAAAAAGACGATTAATATTGATAAAATTGTTGATAATTAATTAACGGTAATGCAAATTTTTTAATGTATATTTCTTTTTGTGTTTGTATGTGTAACGAAAAAACTTTTAGTCAGTTGTTTTGTTATAAAAACAAAATCTCGCTAATGTCAAAAAGTATAATGTAAACGCACTAGATTTTAAATCAAATCTACAAGATTTCGGCCTAATGTAAATGTAGTATTAAGTTTAAAATTTTTACTTTTTTGTAACTGATAAATGATTTTGACAGCTTGTGTTAAAAGATAATTGCTCAGCAATATAATATATTTATACATTTATACATTTGTTGCTGAACATGTGTTCAAATACATATTTATGCAGTCCACACGTTAATATCTAGTGTTGGCAATAGAATTGGATAGTTGCTACGGTAAATTTGTATAAAACTTTGTTTTAATATTAAGAACGATATTGTCTCAAAACTCACAAATGCTATCGTGTCCGCGCCTTAAGATATTCAAGGTCAAAGGTTATAAAAATCAGTTTTTTGCGAATATCTCGCTTCTTATTGCTGAAATGAGATTTCTACCTAAATGAAAGTTGCAGAACATAAAATTCTCTACAACTTTTGTCTGCACTGCGAAGAGTGCGCAGCCCAATGCCTATTATTTATGTACTAATTGTTAATTATTTCAGATAAATATATTAAATATTTACAAACACATTATGGCTTAACAATTGTTGTTGTATTTGATGGATATTCGAACTATAGAAAAAATATTAAAGCAATGGAACAACGAAGAAGATCTGCTCCACTTTCAAAATCATATTAAGTTTGTTTTGACGAAACAATTATTGTGACAATCCCATACAAAATGACTACATAAAATGCATTATTTTCCTTGTTAGCAAAGCTAGATCGCTTTAAACAGCTACACAGGCTAAAATTTTCGTGTTTTTTTTTTTTTTTTTTTGATTAAAATATAAATAAAATGCAGCAACAGTCACGCCCATATTCAATGAAAATTTCTGTAAATAAATAAAAGTTATCATTAAAAAAATGTTTTTAAAAACAAAGTAATTGGTCAGAAAATTCCAATACATACATAGTCTGTGTTCATACGGCTCATGTCTTATTGACAAGATTACACAGATTATTGACAACGAGTACACAGATGCATGTACTGTCTTTAGGTTTTGCTGTTTTATTCGTTGATTAATTTTGTTATTGTTTTCAATTTCAAAAAAGCACATGTCGTCAACATGACATGAATCATTTGAACGCCAATTTATGTTCAAAGAAGAAAAAAGAAGAATCTTGTCAATAAGACATGAGCCGTATGAACTCAGACATATATCCTTCTTGATCTGTTTACGTTACACAGTGGCTGAAAGTCGTTTTTCATTGGCCAAAAATCTGTAACTTTTGAACCGAAGCAGATATTTTAGTGAAATTCTTAAAGTTTCTCCACTTTAAATTTCATTAAAATCGGTTGAGTAGTTATTGGGGAATTTAAGGGCAAAGTGGAACTTTAAATTTTTTTTAACTTTGCGTGCAATATGGTTTTTTTATTTCTTTTAAATAAAAATTATGCACCTAATCAAAAAGTGAAAACAGTATGGCAGTTCGTTTGACAGCTAACCTTTCGTAAGCTCTATGGGGCTAAAAAGCATCCATTATAAAGCAATGACAAGGAACATTTTAAACCTTCTCAAGATATATCAACCAAATGTGGAAGTTAAACTCATTATTTTAGCAGTTTTATTTTATGTTTTATTAATTTTTTCAAGTCTTTAATGTTATTTTTGCTAATTTAAATAAAATTAACAGCTTGACTAATACATAATCTTGTTTTAATGAGTTTGTTGTGTTTTTGCTTCTTTGTAAATGTCTTTTTATTTAATAAAACTTCAATTTTATATCAGGTGTAATTTCATTTAAATCGGGTAATTTTGTTTCATCTCAAGTGTAATTTTGAATTTTGCTGATGGTAACACTGATAGAAATTCATCTTTTTAATTTCAAACACTTCTATTTTGTGGCGTTGAAAATTGAAAAAAAAAATAATATGAATGTCTGTAGAAAGCAACAACAAATTTATAAAATATTTTTGATTTTGTTTTTGCTTTTAATGAAATTGTTGGCGTTGCGTTTTACACTTAGTCTTCGAAATAAGATAATTGTAAATATTTTTATATGTTTGCTTATTAGAAAAAAAGATATCTTTAGAAACAAGGGTTAAATTTTTATATTTATCCCTATTGTGAAAATTGTCCTCGAAATTGTATCGGAAAAAGCAAAATTTCGAGGGAAAGTAATGGACCGACTTGGCTTATTTTGAACATTTAATACTTCTTATATACATAACCAAAATATGATGGATTTTTGATATTCTTATCTTATATGGACACTTTTGTGCCAAAACCATTATTCCGGCAAGAAAGAAATTTGTTTGTCTCCCAGTAAAAACTTTTTCAAAATAGATAGCTTCTTTCACTCGTTATTTAGTAGCTTTCTTCCATAAGAACTTCGATAACTATATTTTTGTGGATGTATTTAGATAAAAAAATGACTTACTTTTGAATTTGTTCATTTTGGCACAACTCTTGTAAAATTCATTAGTTTTTCAGTAGAATTGTATGTAGTGCTTTTATGTGTTTCTGATTACTTAGCATATTATTTTGTAGGCGAAGATTTTACTGGGTCTTTAACCCGTTTATTTATGAACCGATTTTTTTAATTGTAACTACCAGGTATTCTACTAAGTCTATTTCAGGTAAAAAAGAAAAAGATTATAGGAATAGGTAAATTAAAGATTTATATCTCAGCCATTTGTAAACCGATATAGTTCAATAATATACTATTTCGGACTACATACGATATAAATATAAAACCACGTTATCACTATCAATTCCATAAAAACCCAGAATATTTATAATACTGTTATCAAAGCTGATTTAATTTAAAAATTTTCCCTTTTTGATCTCGGTTTTTGTTAATATGTATATATCTATTTTAAAAAAGGATGTATGTTTATTTTATTAAGCTTGGTTTCTTTTTGCTTTTGTAAAAATATTTATTTTATTTTTTGTTTAAAATGATATTTTCTCATGCCTTTGTTATCGGATTAAAGAAAATAAATATTTTTTTAAAAAATGATCCTCCAGCTTAACAATATAAATATATATATTTAATGAAATTATTAAATACCCATGAACTTTAACTATGTTTTTGTTTGATTATTTTATAATAAAAGTCGAAACAAATTTGTTTAAAATTGATTTTAAATTGCAAGATTCTTAAAACAAAAAAGACGATCTTTTTTATTTTTTTTCAGGAAATTGACGATTTTGACACAAATTTATCTGGCAACACTGATTAAAACCAAAACAAGAAAAGGCTAAATAAAAATTAATGTAAGTGCTGGTTCACACACGTCAACTTTGACTCGTCAAGTCTTGAGCTTTTAGGAGAGAAGGGAAAAGAGAATGCCATTTCTTTTCCCCTCTCTCCTAAAAACTCAAGACTTGACGAGTCAAACTTGACGTGTGTGAACCGGCATTAACAAAATATAACAATTGTTTTTTTGTTTATTTTCATCATATAAATTATGCATTCATCATTTATATTCCTTCTATTTGTTTACTTATTTTAAAAAAAAATAGTATATAAACATATTTTAAATTCAAAATATCTACATTTGGGTTTTCTCGCCACCAATTTCAAATGTGACTTATTTTGACAGTTGTTGAAAGAAACTTTTCGCAAAATATTGTTATAGAAACACTTTTTCTCGCATCCTTCCAATAATTGCTGGAAAATTATTTAAATGACAGATAATTCTCGCAAAAAAAAGATACAGAAACACTTGTGTGAGAAAAACCATTTTTTGTTTCATTTCACACTATTTTTGTTGCAATTCACACGTTTCATGCGAAAAGTTTTACGATGTGAGAAATACAGAACGGGCTACTGGAGATGAACGGATCTGACGTTGCAAATAATATATTAAATAGATCTTCATTAGTGGAATTTCGTGAAATTTTTCTAGTATTGTGCTCTCAATAAATATTAATCCTTATTGCTTTTTTCCGGAACTTCCTCTAATAAATCTCTAAGTGGCACCAACTGATATTTAATGACATCTTCTCCATGATAAAGGATTTTGTGAACTGTAGATTTTATATATTTTTACAGTTTCCTTAGCAAAATCTCCAAATTTTCTACAGTCAATTTCTTCATTGCACCCAAGTACTTCTAGGATTATTTTAAATCTAAAAATGAGGTTAAAATCAACACCTGTTATTTCAGATGCTGTTTCTGCTGATCTATAATCAACCCAAATTTGCGATATGAATCTTGGACATGTTTCCTTTTTGATCTTCTTAACTCCTTGTTGGTTTCGTTGTTTCTTATTGATCCTGAAGATCCGAAATCCAAATCATAACTGATTTTAAGTATGTGTTCCATAAGTCGTATTCTTGCATGTAGTGGTGATAATCCAAATTCATATGCATCAGTATTATCTAATGATTTTGTCGGGACTTGGTTTAATTGGCTTGATGTTGCATGGCATATGATGCAGCTGGATGCAGCCTTCGTGTTAGTCAAAGCCTGGCCTAATTTTCCATCTAAAATTGTTAGCACTAATTGGTAGCTAACTTCAATTTGCTGCCCATCTAAATCTAACTGTAATGGCTGCAGTATTGCAATTTGGGCCTTGATATCACTAACTTCTTTGTTAATGGCATCATGAGTTTCATTTTCGTAGAAGATGATGTCTCATTTTTTCAAATATCCTTTGTTTGCGTTGTACTAGTCGAAGGCTCTGAATCTTCCAAAATCTTTTTTAATCGCAATGGTACAAATCGTCACATAAAATGCAAAAGGCCGTAACTACACTTTATGGTTTTTTACAGGAGAAGGAATAAACGTTATAAATTAAAGACTACTTAAAACTTAATATCCAAATTTGCGATTCAAGCTTAGAAAACAAAGACGGATTTGTTTCTAAAAAAGAAATTAATGGAAAAAAGTACTTTTTAAGAAATGTTAGTTACGGCCTTTTATACTCTATTTTTCTGAAACCAAAAAGCCGTAACTACAAGAATAAAATTGTGCATAAAATAAAACAAATGGTTAAGATAAGAAAATAGTGCTTTAAGGACGTAACTAAAAAAGTTTTTAGGCAAGTGATGTCTTTTTGTATCTATTTATTGTAAGTATTTTAAAACAAAACACAAAATTCCTCATAACTATTAAAAAAATTTGTTTAATTTATAAATTTAATTCGCGAAAATAAAATTAAATTAAAGTGGTTAAGAAAAATAATAACGCAATAACACACATTGAAAGAGAATCAAAGGCAACTTTGTTTTGATTTTTTTCTTGTTTTTTTTTTTTTTTTTTGGAAAACTGTAGTTACGGCTTTTTGGTTTATGAAATTGTTAACGTTGCAGTTACGGCCTTTTGTTTTTCGGAAATAAAGTCGTTATTTTTGGACGTATACATGTAAGATTTTCTGTGTAGATGTGTTTCGGTTAAGTACGTCATAATCAATCAAAAAATCAAATTTGAATTTTTGAGTACTTTTTTTGGTACAATTCAAAACTAAAAAGTACGCTGGTACCCCCGTGACTCATTTGGTACTATTTCAAAATTTTTCAAACATATTTATAATTGATATAATATGACCACTCGTATTTACTCTCCAATGAATATAAGCGGAATTTAGTGTTTGGTGCAAATAGTCTTGCGAAAATGCAAAATGAAATCTAACGGAAACTCAATTTTTTGTTGGGATTTATCAAAACAGCAATGATATTTTGCATTTGCTCTTTTGCAAGACCATTTTCACAAACACTGAATAGATTTTTGCACTTGCTCATTAAACGATTGCTTATGCCACATTCTAAATTTAGTATCAGCAGCAGCATATAAGCGTGCATTTATTTTCTGATGATATTGACAAGTTTCTAAAAGATATAGGAAACCACTTCTGCAAAAGCTCTACATAGTAGAAGGGACGACTATTCGTCAACAAGATGGTTGTCACGTCAAGAAGTACTCAACAGAATTTTGGAACAGTGGGAGCCCAATCCATTATTATTTTACTCCGAATTAGTTTGAAGGAGATATTACAAGCGCTTAATTAAATTTTATTATATTCGGATTTTCTACTCCTTTCCTGTATCTGCAGTACTTATTAAAAATTGTAAACAAAATAAATTTGGAAATGTTATCCGCAGATGCTCGTATGCACATATTTTTAGAATGCTTAAACATTTTATTTTCGTTTAAAATCCGAGATTTTGTTTGTCGTGCCTAATTCCCAATTTTTATTCTTGATAAAAAACACTGAAATTTATTGTTGATGGAATAAGCTATTCCTATGGGCATTTCTCTGGTTGCTTAGGCCAGATCGTCCGGAATCTTTTTCCAAAGATTTTAGAAAAACTAAAGATATTAAACCAAATAAACTGTTAAACGTATAAGAATTATAATCAACAGTTCTACTTGTAACAATATCAAAGTTTAAACAAAAACATCAACAATAAACAGTGAGTTTTTCTTTTCTTACATTCCCCACTACAATTGTATTCCCCAAAATTGCTTTGATTCCAGATTGCTTTTTGAGAAATATTCGTCAATTTTCCATGCAAAAATTCTAAAAAGTGTATGAAAACGCTCTCTGGCGGCAATCAAAAATAAAAATAAATGGATTTCTAGACCCTAAAAACCACATAATACAGGTCTGGCAAGATAAAATACAATTTTTTGCCTCTATTCTTGAATATTTTGGAAAACTAACTATTTTGAAAACCCCGGGCTCGAAATTCATTTTTGACCTATGGTTTCCTTGGCAAAGTTTTTTGGAATGACCTTTAGAACGAAAATCACGATGTGCTTTCGAAGCGAAAAAATTTTATCCACCCTATCATTATGTATAATTATTTTTTGCTATCTATAAAAAAAAAGATTTAGTACTATTGGGGCCGAAAAAGTACGATTTTAAAAGTTCGTTGGTACGATATTGGTTTTCTCATTTATCACCCCTGTGTGATTGTAATAGTGTCCTTTAATGGCAAACAGTCCATTTTAGCAGCTGTTATATGATGATATGCTGGATACAGATTTGAGCCTTTTTCAATCGCACGCAATCTGAGCTGAATATATTGCTGTTTGTTAATTTCAAATCCAGAAATAATGCTAATGCTTCTTCATTTGTGAATTGTTTTGCATCGCTCGGAGTTGGTATACTTTTAAGAATCCGTTTTGTTCTCAATGGACTAGCTTTATCAACTTTTTCAATGATATCCACTTTTGTCAATTGTTTTTGTGATCATAATTGATGTAGGAAAGTATCTTGAATATTTTCGTATCCGATTTCTTTATTCTTTCTATCAGTGGCTTTGCCTTCTAAATCCCTTTTGATCCGCAAAAGTTCTATTCTACTAAAGTTGAAATTTGACAAAAATATAGTAGTTTAGAAATTTTTTTTGAGTAATTTCATTATAATTAAAAAGTGTTTAACAGACGGGTTCAAACGGGTACAAGAGTATATACAGGGTTAAAGAAAACACTTTCACCTTTCTATCAGTGGTTTTACCTTCTTAATCCCTTATGGTCCGCAAAAGTTCTATTCTACTAAAGTTGAAATTTAACAAAAATATAGTTGTTTAGAAAATATGTCCTGACATCTCAAATATATATAACACAATAGTCGCAAATATTATCTTTTTAAAGATAACAAGACTACCAACCTAGCAAAAAAGCTAGCAGGTCATTATCGCTGATAATTTTTGTGCAATGATAATTTCTTTCGGATTAAATATTAAAAAAAAAAACACTTTTCTGAATTAAAAAAAAAGTTGTGTTTAACAATATGGCACAGCCACAATTACCAATATTTTGACCTAATTTTTTGGCTGCCTTAGTTTTAATATTAAATAAAATTTTTGAAATCGGTGACAAACAAAAATTGGACTTTTGGCCAATGAAATAAAATTTTCAGCCACTGTGCGCCGTTTGCTAAATCCTATTTATAACGCATTAGTAATGTACCGCAAAAATGAATTTTGCTTTAACTTACCCATTTCAAGTTTCTTTCAAAATCCTCTTGCGTAAAATGTAAAGCACTAACTTTTTCTTTATCAACATTAACAGGATTCAGTCGTTTGCAAAATATTACCCATAACTTTCTTTGAGCTTCATCTTTTGAAAAATTGTAAAATGATACGGCTTTTTGAAAATACAAACGTTTTATTAAAAATACGCAAAATTATTAGGTTTTAATATAATTTCTCACTTATTTTTTTGCTGTTACTTTGTTTGCATTTGCCCACTCAACATTTCATATTTGCTCTCTTTCTTATCTCTTTACTTTGTTTTGGTTTTTATTTTTCTAAGTTTTGAAGCTTTTAAACAACCAAATTTAAACTCTTTTTATATTAGGTCTGTCTGGGTACTTTTCCAGTAGCAAATACTCAGTAAATCTTTTTGGGAGAGTAACACCAATATTACTCTATCGGCTGAAAAAATCTCAAAAAGTACGCAGACAGTATCCAGTGAAATCTTGCAAGAAAACAGCTGATCGGTGTGTAAACAATTGAAATAACAAAGCAAAAGAATTTTAGCATATGTGTACGCAAAATTTAATTCTCGAGGTAAATTAAAAAATTATTAATTAAAGTAAAGCTTAAAAAGTGTTGTAAATTAAAAAAAAGTTCAATTTCTTCTTAGTTTTTAGTTTTATTTGTCGGGTTTTTTATAAAACTTCTTTTGCTTACATTGCCCAGCATAGTGCCGGCTTACAATGGAAAAAAAGAATGAAATGCCCAATGCAGTGCCCTCCAACAGCTTGACAACGGAGAAAAATAATTTGGATGTGAAGTTTTCGCCAGGAACACAATTCTAAATACTCGCCTCTTCAATTGCAAAGTTTGCCCCACATAGTTCTGCTGGTTCTATCGGTTCTGCCATCTCCACTCCACTTACGTCACGGTCGCACTGTATATTTGGACGTTTCTAGCATGAAGTAAAATGTTTTGTTTATTATAATTTATTATTAACGTAAAAATCAACACAATTCTAACTACTTACCTCTGCCATTGTTAAATTTCAATTTTTATTTTCATTTCACAAAAACTATTTCATTCAAACAGCTATTCATTCAAACTATTTGCAAAATCTTGCAAGCGGAAATTTCTCCAGTAACATTTTGCAAGTTCTCTAACTTCCAACTGTCAAAAAATTCTCTTTTTGGCTCTCTCGCTGCAAGAGATTTGGAGTACGCAGACAACATTTTGCAAGATTTTGCAACATTTTGAGCAAAATATGTGTACGCAGACAGACCTATAATTTTTAATTTTTTAATATTAGTTATATGTATTTATTATAAAATATGACACGAAACTCGTTGTTTATTAAAGGTGTTATGATACTTGTTATTTTTTGTATTGGATTTTTTTAAGATTGACTGAATGAAACAACAAATGCGAGAAAGAACAAGAAATACAATATGTAAACAAACCCTTTTTTATGATTGACATTTCTCATGTACATATATTTTTTTTCTTTGACTAAAACAAAAAAAAGTGGCAAAAGCTTGGGCAGATGAAACTATTTTGTTTTTGATAAATGAAATGAAGCAGGTGCCCTTCATATGGGATTTCAAATCAAAAATTTTCAATTAAAGAATATACCACGATATAATTCGTAATATTTTTCATTATTTGTATTCAATTTTATTGTATTTTTTTTTTTTTTTTTTTTTTTTTTTTATTTTGCTTAAACACTAAAAAATTTTTGGCTAACTATCTAGAGTTATATTGCCAGGGTATCACACGGTTTGTTGGAGCCTCATCCACAAGTCCTCGATCGACCTAGACCTTCGTATAGGAAGGCGAAGAGCTTCCAGAATAAGCTCCAGAGTATATCTTGTCTCCACAGTAAAACGTCTGAGTTATTTCCTTGGTACTCCACCAGTAAAGCGTCTGAGTTATATTGGTTCTCCACCAGTCACATGAGTTATTGATGGTTCTCCACCAGACAAAACCTCAAATTGAGGTTAAAAACGATTGCATATAGTTAATGCAGATACCGCAAAAACTGTAACTCGGTACAGTTATACGACGCCGAAACACTAACCAATGCGGGGTGACAACGCAAAACGCAACAAAAGCAGACAAACAAAAACGACCTGTTTGCCCTTAAGAAATAATGACAAAAAGCGCGAGCTGCTTCTCCACTCAGAGCAGTTTTACGAGTGTGTTATTGTATTTAAAAGAAAAAATTTTTTGTGATTCCAAAATAAAATGTTAACAAAACAAACAATATTGCCCACGTTTTTTTCCCACAAAAACCCGCCAAAAAAGCTAAAAATCGCAAAACAAAAGTTAAAAACCGCTACTTTCGATCAAAAACTAAAAAAATTGGCAACAGTGCTAACATTTAATCTGGAAATGTCAATTTTAAGTTAAAAGTTTTTATACTTTTTTGACAGTCTTAGATTATTTATCGATAACACATGTATATTTCTTTGACATTTCCAGATTTTTTATGATATAATCATACTCTTTACACTTATGGCTAATAAATCACTGATGGTTTAAAAGCTGGTTTAGTTGAACTAAACTTGAATTTATATATAGTTTAAACTCAACAACTGTAAATCAGTGCCCCATGTATTATATGTGGTTAAAAAAATAACATGTGGCAGCACTACGATAAATCTTATCAAATTCATATGGTCTGTATTGGTAGTTTAAACGCCCAATTTTATGCGTTTAAAGATGGTTTATATGTTTAGTGATTTATAGATTTGTTGGTTTAAACACATTTTAAACCAAAAAGAGAGTTTAACTTGCTCTGATTTTTTAGCCCTGAGTCAGTTTTCCTATGCAAATATATTTGCACTGTTCTCCAATAAAGAAAAAATACAAAAAATAGCAAGTATCATAACCCCTTAAGCACTGATGAAATACTTGTTTTGAAAACTCTCTGATTAAATTAATTACAGGGTTGCCAGCTTCTAAAAAATACATAAATTGTTTGCAAGAAATTATAAATTTCACATATAATATAGACTTGGTAACCTTTGGGAGGCGACAACTACGGTAAATCATGCGCAAGGCGTAATATATATTTTATCATTCTTGAGTTTTTAACAAATGGATTTATTTAAATAAATGGATGTATGCATATTTTTCCATTGACATAATATTATGCATTTTATTTTTAAGAAAATTTGGGGATTTTTAGGGATAAGAAAATGGCTATTTTGGGGATGAAAAATCGCAAATTGGGGATAAGGCTTAAAATAAAACTGGGAACTCTGAGCCGAACACTAGAGCTTCCGAATTCTTCTAGTGTCCGAAGTTTTTATTTACGAAGTAGTTAGCCGAACGCCACGGCCTCCGAATTCTCGTGGTGTCCGAAGTAGTTAGCCGAACGCCAGCGCTCCCGCATTTTGTTGGTATTCGTAACCGTAGCTAACCGACCGCCAACTCCCCCGAGTTTCATAGCTTGACCCACAAATAATAATTAAACCCGTTTGATTTCCAAAGTTTTTACCAGATAAGGTCCTGTGCTGCAACCTTAACCCCGCACATTAGCCGCATCCGCTGTCCACCCCGGTCGTTCCCGGTCGTTCCCGTATTCGTCCCCGCCGGCTGCTGCACATAATCCCCAGAGGATCATCGTAGTTCTAAGTATTTAGCGTAGATTAAGATTTCGTAAATAAAGCTTTGTTGAAATTATTGTAAGCGAACATACACGAAAACATCCCGTGTTTCATTTCAAAGGAAGCAGACCTTCGAATTGACCCTGGACAGACTGAGTCATACCTCAGCTGAAAAAGTAAACTGCGTTACAAAGGGGATTTAAATTAAAGAGGCAAAGAAAGTGGAAAGGAAGTCAGTCAAAAAAGGGGCAAAATGCGACTTTAGTCGCATAACGGTTACGCTGGTAATATGATCTATTTATATTTCAATTACCAAAAATATTCTTGTCGGAAATAACGCATGGAATGAACGCTACATATGTTACTCACGTTTACTTTTTTTGGTTTCCTCTACTAGAATCCATTGCCAGAACCCCGTACATTTTTTTTCGTGTTGAACTGTGTTATCAAACTAACTTATGTGCTGTTTTCACAACACAAGTGACTGCACGTGTAGTGAAATTATATGAAAAGCACTCAGTTTTTTGAGTGTTTTCCATACAAATTTTACTACACGTTCAGTCACTTGTGTTGTGAAAACAGCACATTAGTTTAATGTGGTGTTTCCAGGTGACGAACAATTGATTGTGTAGAATGAAAATCACTCAGTTTTTTGAGTGGTGTTTATATATATTTTTCTACACAATCGATTGCTTGTCACCTGGAAACAACACAAAAGAACCTAAAAGTTTCACGTAATAAAGTGAAATAAGAAATTTGTTTTCTTTTAAAACTTTTTCAAGAAAAACTTGCTGCCTTAAGAAAATTCTATATAATCACTACATCTAGTGGAACTTGATGAACATATTCGTTTTTAAATCTCTTGTATTTATTGGTTTTGACACTTAAAACCTACTGGCTTTTTCTTTTTTTTTTTTTTTTTTTTGTTTTGGTAAAAACTGAAAGCACTCAAAGGAAAATGCAGACCTGTCTGGAGTAACAAAACAATTGAAAGCGTTGGAATTCATTAAAAAGCAAAAAAAAAAAAATTTAACCGAATAGTTGAAACTGAAAAACTTCTGGCAACCTCATGCCTGAGTAAACGTGTTTTTGCTGGCTGTCATATCTTCTGATGTATTAACTTTTAATTTTTCTTAAATGTGCAATAAGTTCGTGTAAATTATTGGTTAAATTCAAGTTAAATCTACTCCTCCTACAACTATACTGTTTTCTTTATTTAAAAGAGCTTTTTAATACTGATTCCCTTTTGTGATAGTATCGGGTATCTTTTGCTTTGGCCGTCATTTTGGTAGCAGCCTTGAACTTGTGTTTTGCGCCATATTTCTGATTTTTGCGCCATATTTGCTTCTTGCATAGTGTTACATTCAAGGCTTGTTATACAGCAATATTTTATTATAAACCTTACAATGGCTGGTGGAAAAAATGAACAGTGTGGTGCGTGCCATGTTACTTTTTCAAGAGGACAGAATTGTGTGCAGTGTGATATTTGCCAGTTATGGTTTCATTCGTCATGTGAAGGTGTTGGCAGTGATGAATTCAAAGCTATGGAGAGTTTTAAGAATCTGTCTTTTGTTTGCTCATCATGCAAAAAAGTTCCGTCCAACTCAATTACTTCTGTGCGTGCTGATATTGCTGCCTTGAATGGAAAGTTTGATGACTTTGTAAAGAAAGGTAATGTTGATTGCGGATCCATTAAGCAAACGCTCCATGATATTGTCGCTGAATTTAGAGCTGAAGTTTCTACACTTATCAGCAGCATTAAATCGGATGTGAGTGACTGCAACAATCGTATTGCGCAGGTTGAAACATTTACCAGCTCGAGAATATCTATGCTAGAAATTGAGAATAATTCGCTGCATCGCAAATTCAATAGATCTGATATTGTCATTCGTGGCTTGCCTGCGGGATTGGATGATCTGTGCACCATTGCTTCTAGTTTGGCTACATACTATAAAGTAGCTGTTAACCCATATGCTGTTAACCATGCCTGTTATATGTATAATAAGCAATTTGTGCTGATAAAATTCAATAGTGTTGCTGTTCGTGATCAAATTATGCAGGCCTACTTTATGACTGTTAAATCTCGCCCTTTGTTGGTCTCCGATCTGGTGGCGTGTGACGTGCAAAACCCTAATGATACATCTAGTGGTATAAAAATAAACAGCAGGGTGTTTCTAAATGATCACTTTTCTCCGTCCTCTTCTAAATTAAATGCCATTTGTAGGAAACTTTTGAAAGATAAAGTTATTCTTAAATTTCGAATACTTGATGCTGATAAACCTAAATCCAAGGTCACTATGCTGGATGGTAAGGAGGTTGTTCTGGATGCTGCTGATTGTTCTACTTTGCTAAAATCTAACGTTGCTGCCTAGCTGTTTTTCACCTGTGTGGAATGCAAGTCTTAAGAATTATTTTTTTTTGTTATTATTCTTTATTATTTTATAAATTCGTACTACATATCGTCACCTTAAGGACGAAATAGCCCATCTGCAGTTTTCAAAGTTTGCAGGTGAGGGAAAAAACGTTTAAATTTAAATTATTTACAATATTGAAACGAAAATTACACATTTTGAATAAAATGAAACCAGAAATACATATCGGTTGAGAAAATTTGTTTTTTCTTAACATAGCTTATGCTATTTTGTTAATTGGAAATGTAAGAATCTGAAACCAAGTAACCTATCTGCAGGACTAATTAGTATGAATATATAAATACATATGCATATTATATACATTATAAAGTTATAGTTTCCTTTACCGGTTTAAATAAAAATAAAAAGTAGGAAAAATAATGTATAAGTACTTAACGTTTGTTTAAATTACACTTTGCAACTAAATTAAACTATTATCGTAATTTTTGATGATTTTTTTTTTCTTTTTGTGCGTTACGGTCATCTAGGTAAAAAAAAA
Source organism: Pollenia angustigena (assembly GCA_930367215.1). Classification (NCBI taxonomy): domain Eukaryota; kingdom Metazoa; phylum Arthropoda; class Insecta; order Diptera; family Polleniidae; genus Pollenia; species Pollenia angustigena. The sequence continues at coordinate 92,108,647 of OV884056.1, read as the reverse complement.
ACTTTGTCTCATATGCATTTGATGTGGGGAATAAAATCCATAAAAAACTAAATTTTAGAATTTTGCAGATGGGTTATTGGGTCTTTAAGATGACGATATGCTAATTCTTTTAAATTTGAATTTCTTAATTAAATTTAATTCTTATTTTCTTTTTCCTTTTATTACGAATTTTATTGCATTATTTCAAATACTAGTTGCTTATTATTTTTACTTTGATCTCACATTAGTTTATGATATGGTTAGCTATTTATTTCATGAAATTTAATTTTTGTTTTTATTAAATTAAATTATTGTGAATTTTTAATGTATTTTCTTTTCTGCTTTGCTTTCCCCCCCTGTATACACACATCCTATTATTATTTTGATGTCTTTTAGCGACAATCTTGGTCCAATAGTTAGGGATAGTGCATACCTGAGGAATATCTTACTACCGTTTGCAAGTCTTTATAAAATTGCACATCTTAATTGTCGTAGTTTGGCACCTAGGGCGAATTCTATTAAGCTAGATGAGCTTAAGTCCGTCATAAGTGATGGTGTGTTTGATGTACTTGCAGTTACCGAAACTTGGCTAAACGATCATGTCTCTGATCGTTCTGTGGAGATATTGGGATATAAGTTTTGCCGTAATGATAGGCCCTCCAGGGGTGGTGGTGTTGGAATCTATATATCTAAGAAGCTGAAGTACAGAGTTGTTTTCAAGGTTCAAGACTTAGGCTGTGAGTCGCTTTTCGTTGAATTTGTGTCTGGTAGTGTAAAATTCTTATTTGGAACGGTCTATCTCCCTAATGGCTGCTTAGATACTTTTGAAAGGCTTCATATTGACTTGTTGTCCCGATATGCTAATATTATAATTGTAGGTGATTTTAATTGCAATTTGTTTTCGCCTTTGAAATCTGATATTGTTCGCTCTTTTTGCTTGAGGTATAATTTGTCGATAACCCATAATGTTTTGCCGACACATTTTGACTTGAGAACTGTAACTACGTCACTTATAGATTTTTTTTTGGTTAGTAATTCATTGACTACCAGGTACCGTCACCAAGTACAATGTCCATCCATCTCGGATCACTCGCTTATTTTTGCATGTTTTGCCATCAATGTTGACTATACGGATGAGTCTTTTGAATATCGGGATTTCAACAACATAAATTGGGGAGGTTTTTTCTCATTTTTAAGTGTTTACGATATGTCACAAATGTTTAATACTACTGATATTGATCTTAAGTGTACCCTTTTTAGTTCGCTCTTAAATGACCTTTTTCAATTTGTCCCTACTGTAAGGAAAAGATTGTGTAAGGGCATTGATGCCTGGATGAAGGTGAATACAGTTATTCGTATGAGGTCGTTACGTGATCTGTCTTTTTCGGCTTTTAAAGCAAACCCCAATAATCATAACTGGAGAACATATTGCAGGCTTCGTAACAAAGCCAAGAGTGTCATACGTAAGGAGAGAATTAAACATTTTTCTAAACTCTTTAGCTCTATAGATTCCCGTCGCTTTTGGAAGGTTATTAAGGGACACGGTTGCATTGGTGGGGAGGATTCTTCCCCTGAACTTGATCCGAACATTATAAATAACTATTTTGCTGGTTCTAGTGACCTTATACCTAATTATGCAGTTCTTGATAGGCTAGTGAACTTGGATAGCTCCTTTTCCTTCTCCTGCGTTAATACAATGGAACTTTTTGATGCCGTGAATAAAGTAAAGTCTAAGTCGGTTGGTGTGGATGGGATATCTATTAAATTCCTTAAATTAGTTTTTCCCTTTTTGTCTGATATTATCCTACATCTAACGAACTCAATCTTGACTACATCAACTTTTCCATCAGCGTGGAAAGTTGCACGTATTGTTCCTATTCCGAAGACAAGAGTTGTTAACTGCCCGGATGATCTTAGACCTATCTCTATACTTCCTGCATTATCTAAGGTTGTTGAGCATATATTGAAGGACCAAATGTTAAACTATGTGTCTAATAAAATTTCTGAATCACAGTTTGCTTTTCGTAATGGGTTAAATACAACTTCCCTCTTGTTGAGCCTTACTGACTCGATAAGAGGTAACATTAATGAGGATAAATTGAGTGTTTTAATATCCATGGATCTCTCAAAGGCTTTTAATTCTATTAATTTTTCTAGATTGATTTCTAAACTCGCAGATGAGTTCCAATTTTCAAGTACTGCTTGTAGGCTTTTAATGTCCTACTTATCTGGTAGATCCCAGTTTGTTGTCATGAATGGTGTTGCATCGGATGTACTTCCTCTCTCCTGTGGTGTGCCGCAAGGCTCTGTTTTAGGTCCCCTGTTGTTTATCCTTTACATAAACGACCTCTCTAATGTTGTTGATCACCCGAGCTGTAATTCTTATTTTTTTGCAGATGATGTTTTTCTCCTGTTTAGTGGTGATAGAGGGTCTGTTGATATCTTTGAACGCAACATTAACTCATGCCTAGCGCATGTCTCGCAGTGGACTAGAGCAAACTTTTTAACGGTCAATACGTCAAAAACTAAGGCCTTAATGTTTGGCCCTACACCCCGTTTCTTCACTCAGTTAGTAATACTTCTTGATGATGATGTGATTCAATTTGTTGATCGCCATAAGTGCTTGGGTGTGGTTCTAGATAATAGGCTCTCGTTTAATTATCATATTGATGCCTTATCGGGTAGGATATTTGGTATGCTACGTAAGTTCTACTGCTCTAGTATATTTCTTCCTTTGCATGCAAGGAAGAGATTAGCGCATGCAATATTGATGTCCCAAATTATTTATGGTTTTGAGGTTATGACGGGTACCGTTGGTATACTCCTTACTAGGCTAAGGCACTTGGTAAATGCCATTACTAGATTTGTTTATAATGTTCGACGCGGAGACCATATCTCTGGCTTTGTGAAAGATTTCCTTGGTTGTGATTTTGATAATTATGTGCGAGTTCGTAACTTGTGTACATTTCATAAAATGGTAAAAAGTGGTAGACCTGTTGTATTGTGCAACTCCTTTCTTTTTTCGCCTAGAAACAGAAATCCTCATCTTAATTTTCCAAGAATATTTAGGTCTGACTTCTCCAGATCTTTTCTAGTTAGGGTAACCAATTATTGGAATGGACTGCCATTAGAGCTGCGTATTTTTACGCACTCAAACAATGTCTTTAAGCTAAAACTTGTTAAACATTTCTCATCCTAGATGTTCTTACTTACTGCATAGTATTTGATGTTTTTCTTTACTTGGGTACGCTATTTCCCTAACTGGGACGTTTATATAAGTTGTGTAATTTACTTACTATTTATATTTAATGATAGGATGTGTATTATGCCTTGGGGGGCGAGTATTAGGTTATATAATAAGATAAGTTATAGATAAAAAAGTTGTTTTTTTAGTACATACATAACATCTTGAGTTGAGGTGCGTTAACAAACCAGTTTTTTAAAACAAAAATCTTGGTGAAAATAATTTTTATTAAATTATAAATAAACCAGGTTTTCGTTTGTAATACAATATTTTAAAAACGTAAATAAAAATTTTTTTTTTTTTCTTTTTTTTGAATGAAAGTTCGTATGATTCGTAAATTTTACTCAAGATGTTATGATTAAATGACACAAAAATGTAAATATGTATGTAGGTATAAAGAATTAAGTTTTTCTTTTGCTTTTAACTTTTAATTACTTAGGTATTAAGACTGTGTAATATATTTTTAATGGCCCACATGGGCTTTGTATTACCTAACCGATGAATAAATAAATAAATAAATAAATAAATAAATAAACTGTACGTGAATGGCCGGCCTTAGGCCTTAGTTCAACTCAACGGCTCAGTTTAACTGAGAAATATAAAAATTTTTTATTTTTAACTGACAGTTTCAACTGAAGTGAACGTGTGTGGGGGTTTAAGCTGGAGGTCCATAACACGCGTTTTCGCCTCCACGCAGCGCATGCTTTTATAACCTTACTTGCGTTCTACGTTTCAAGTTACATGCAACGCTTTTTATTCAGCAGCAGCACAAGTAAAAATAAAATTTAATTTGTCAAAATCAGCTTATTTGTTCGAACGCTGCTTGTGACGCTTACAAAAGTAGAAAGTAAACCTACTTTTCGCCTCAAGGCATCTACGCTTTTGTGCATGTAACTTACTACGTATAACTACACAGATTCTACTTTTTTGACAGCTGCGTATGCTGCGAAAAAGCGAGTAACGCGTGGTGTGGACCTCCAGCTTTAACTGCACAATTCTCAGTTCAATTTGTGTCGAGCGAGAGTGGGTTTATGAAACTGATGAATTGAACTGCACTTGTGTGTACATCTCAGTTAACAGTTAAGTCTGTCAGTTTCAACTGAACAGTTCAGTTTAAACAGTTTAAACTGTACATGAATGGCCGGCGTTATAGGCTGAGTTCCAAAACATCATAATACTTGGCAGTCAAATTCAAAAATGTATCATCCAGTTTTATCATACACAGTTTGCACCGATAACTTTTTTGGTGGACTATGGGACAGATAGACAAAATTCAACACGATTGCATATTAGAATGCGAGACATTTGAATAGTTGCTTTTTTGCATTTTAGAGCAACACAATGTGGCATTATTAAAATTCAGAGTAAATTTATTTAAAGTAAGCAGACGGATTAAAGTTTGTTATGAATTAACGCTGTGCTAACAAGCTGCTAAGCTTAACAGGCATTCTAATTATTAGCTCGTTGTACGTAGTGGTGTACAAACTGTGGCTTAATTTTTGTTATGAATGCAGTTGTTAATGTCCACTCTGTCACACAACGTATTTAACACAAACACAGAATATGTATCTGACTTACATAAGTAAAATACAAATTTTATTATTTTAAATCGTTGGGATTTTTGTTTTTCAATCAGCATAATTACGAAATCGGCGAATAAGATTTTTTCTTAGGTCACAATCGGCCTTTGTTGCGTATCTATCTTATTACGAATTTAATAACAATATTTTTAATACTTAAAGCATTAATTATAATTTGGCATTGAGTGATTAATTCAGACGAAATAAGAAATAAACTGGCATGTTTCGTTCGTCTCCCTGTATATACATCAGACTATTTATGTGGTGTCATTGGCCGTAAATCGCTCCATGGTTTCTCTTACATAAATATTAGCGTACTTACTCTAACCTTAAAAAGGTTTAAATGCTCAAATTTTCCAAAAATAAAATACACATGTATTTACATACCAATAGCACATATTTTTCAGAAAAGAACGTTAAGAAACGTAAAAGGCAAAATAAATGCATTAATCACTAGTGGTGGAGGTAGGGTTGCCAGACGGCCTGGATTGTTCAGTTTTTTTTTTTTTTTTTTTTTTTTTTTTTTTGGTGTTGTCCAGGTTCCAGCTTATATGCAATTCATGGAGCTTAAAAACTTTAAGGGTATTAACGTCACAAGTTGCACTTTTGCAAAAAAGCAAAAGTGCAAAAACATAACAACAACCACAAAGACAATAATTTACGCACAACTATTTGTCTGTGTGGTTGTTGTTATATTTTTGCACTTTTGCTTTTTTCAAGGGAGCAACTGAATACCCTTTTTATTTAATTTTGAAAAATTACTTTTTTATTAATTATATTTTTTTTTCATCATCATTGATGGCTCTGCGATCCATATTGAATCTTGGCCTCCCGTAAAAGTTTGTTCCATTTATCTCTATCTTTGGCAATGGCTCTCCAACTTCTGCAGTGCAGTTCAAAAGCACTTTCTTCGACATTGTTTACCCACCGTTGTTTGGGTCTTCCGATTTTATTTGGATTGTATGGGTTGTTTTGGAATATTTTCTGCGTTGGGTTATCTGGGTTCATTCTAATAATGTGTCCTGCGCATTTTAGTTGTTGTATTTTAATTTTTTTACTAAGAGTGAGGTCATTTAATTCACGTATACACTCATCATTATATCTTATTTTCCATGATCCATCTTCCTCCTTTATGGGTCCCAGTATACGTCTTAATACTTTTCTTTCAAAAGCATCGATTTGTCTTTCACCTGATTTTTTACGGGCAAAGTTTCAGCAGCATACATAAAGATTGGTAAGACGAGCGTCTTGTATATACGGACTTTTGATGTTTTTGTTAAAAGGTTTGATACCAATATTCTATACATCCTTCCAAAAGCTTTGTTTGCAGATTTCATTTGTTCACCTATTTCTTGACTACAATCGTTTGTTGTATTTATGTTTGAGCCAAGATATATAAAATGATCAACCGATTCAAAGCAGCAGTTATCTAGTGTTATATTATGACTAGATTTAATGTTACTAAGGTATTTCGTCTTTACTGTATTTATTTCCAAGTCAACTATCTTGGCCGCATTTTTAAAGCCTTTGAAGTTTTTTTCGAGTGTAGCTATATTTCTTGCAAAAAGGTCAATATCATCGGCAAAAGCCAGAATTTGTGATGATTTTACCCAAATAGTACCACTGGTTTCAATATCAGCTTTTCGAATTGCGTACTCTAATGCAAAGTTATATAGAGTGGTGGCAAGCATATCACCTTGTTTAACTCCAACTAAAGTTCCAAATCAATGACGTGCTAAATTCCCAATTTTTCATATTTGATAAATACACTGAAATTTATTGCTGAGGGAAAGCTAGCTTCTATGCGCATTTCACTGGTTGCCTATGCCAGCTCATCAGGAAACCTTTTCCAAAGATTTAAGAAAAGCCAAAAATATTAAACAAATAAAAACCTAAAACGAATAAGAATTATAAACACTCTTAGGGCCATTATTATAACTTGGCGTTAGCTGTTATCCGACAGTTAACAGACGCTTTTTGACAGATAACACATTATTATCTGTCAATTTAATCTCAACTTTAGCTAACTTAAAGTTGTAATAATGGCCCTAAGTCTTACTTGTAACAATATCCAAGCTTAAACAAAACACCAACAATAAACAGTGAGTTTATCTCTTCTTACAAAATATCTTGAAAGGTTGCTGTCATTTCTGCTAATGATATCAAATTGCTTGGAACGCCGAATTGCCTGTCTCTTTTTATCGAGTGAAAGGCTTGTTTGAAATCTATTAATAGGTGATGAAAATAAATGTTTCGTTCCGGGCATTTTTCAATTACTTGCCTAATAACAAAAATTTGGTACGTTGTGGATTTTTCAGACGTAAAACCAACTTGATTCATTCCTATGTTGTCCTGAGCATATTTTTATAATCTTCCATTCAATATTGAGGCGAAGACGTTGTACATTACACATAATAACCTTATACCTCTATAGTTTGACAAATCCATTTTGCTACCCTTTGTATATAATTATAGGGGGATAATTATACCCTGTTTCCATTCGATCGGCATTGATTCCTTGTTCCATACCGATTTTTATAAAAAGGTGAATATGTTTTATTAGTGCGTCACCACCAGATTTTATTAATTCAGCCCGAATACCATCAATACCTGTCGCTTTGTCGTTTTTTTGCTTTTTAATGTGTTCGCGGACTTTATCTTCACTTGGTTCTGCAAAATATGCTTCAGCTGTGTGGAAATATATAAATATTTGTATACCCACACCACAATAGTGGAGAGGGTATTATGCATTTGTGCTATTAAAGTATACCGATCGACTCAGAATTGCTTTCTGAGTCGAACTAACGATTTCCGTCCGGCTGGCAGGCTGGCTGGCTGGCTGTCCATGTAACCTTGTGCGCAAAGTACAGGTCGCAATTTTGGGGAAAATTTGATCAAATTTAGGACATAGATTCTTATTGGCAAAAGGAACAAGCCTACTGAAAATGGGCCAAATCGTAGATAGCGGAAAATTTCTTCCTCTCAGAAACTTTCAAACCGATTTTAATGAAATTTAAAACATAGATAGAACCATATCTTTATGGCACAAAAGGGATCCATTCTTAAAAAATAGGACCACGAGGGGAGATAGGGGCAATTTCTGCCTCTCAAACCGATTTAAATAAAATTTAAAACATAGACAGATCCATATCAGTATACACACATAAGCTATACAGTTTTTCAAAAATAGGACCACAAGGGGAAGTAGGGGGCAATTTCTGCCTCTCGCAAACTCTCAAATCGATTTTAATGAAGTTTATAAACATAGATAAATCCATATTTATATGGACATATAACCGTGATGTGTTTTTTAATACTGTGGTGACCGCTGTACTTTCTTACTAGTTTTATAATTAAATTATTATCTTGTGTAGAAAAAATCCTATACTTCAAAAAAAATTGTAAGAAACAATTTTATATTTGCCGGCAGACCTTCCAATTAATAAGATACGGTCCATTTTTTAAAAAATGCGATAAAAATAACGTACACAATTTGTATAAATTGATCTCGTTTGTAAGTCATGCCTACTGGCAATAATTTTTGTGCAAGGACTTAAGTTTTTCTAATAATCATTACTCAGCTGTTTAAACCAGTGTTGCCGAAAAGATAATAGCTGAAAAATCACCCGATATAAGTCTGGGATCACACTATGAAAGTTTTCTTTCAGAAAGTCTGAGTTTATTGGTGAGAGGGGAAGAGAACATGCTATTATTCACTCCCCTCTCACCAATAAACTCAGAATTTCTGAAAGAAAACTTTCATAGTGTGAACCCAGACTAAGTATGGGGCTAAACAAATAGATATCAGCCATGTTCTGGAAATCGAATTCGAGTGTAATCAAAATCAAACAAACTTTGAAAAGATCCAGTGTTTAAAGTTCATTAAATAATTTTGTTTTATATACTTCATACTATGAGCTTAGAACTTATCCTAAAATAAAAAAAAATTACGATAATTTAAACAAAAATGTTACTGAAAATCTTTATAGATTTCAGTTTCACTTGATTTCCATAACATGGCTGTTTATGTACTTCTTTATTAAACCACAGAAACAACAGATGTTTTTTGCAACTAATTTTAAATAAAATATTATGAATCCAACACAAATCGCTTCGAACTGTTAAAGTCAGCCGCATTTTCGCTGCCACTTGTAGTGAATTCGCCCTGATAATAATTTTGTAATATGATCAAAGACTGAATTTAAAGGGTTGCGTTTCCTTGCTTCTTTATTGCAAAATAAAATCTGAAGTTATTTTTTCGACCCCCAGGAAAATTTTTTCTTTTATCCAGTTATTTGACTTTTGGTATCTGGCAACCCTAGCTGGGATTTCCCATTTAAGGTAGAAGTACATAACACGCGTTTATTCGTCGACGTTTGTCGTGAGGTTAAATATTTTAGCGCATAAAAAATTGCAAATTACACAACGCGCGTTACAAAAGCCATTCCTGTCAGCTGTTTTTTATTTGTTTACTTATTTGTGCATTGAAAACAGATTCGAAAGTATATCAAGATTTTATTATTTTTTTTTAATTTATTCTTTTTATATAAACTAGTGTTCGCCTTATGGTCAAAATTCGACCATGATTTTTTTTTTTTTTTTGTAAATATGAAGAATACATAATTCATCTAAGTATATATGCATTTATTTGTTTCGAGCATTTATTTTTTCCTTCAAAGTGGATCTATTTGGCGGGGGACCAACCTCCGGTTCATATTTAACCTTCTACGTGAGTAATTTAATTTTGTTAGTTCAGTATAAAAAATACCAATTGAAAAACAAAAAAGTATCAAAAAGTCTCCTTTATATATTGTCATCCACTCAGGACGTTTTTTATGTTTTTATGTATTATGTTTCAATGTCTAATATTACCGAAAATTAATCAAAGTTCCAGATGTAGAACGAAAAAGTACCAAAAAGCTCCCCTTACATGTTCTTATTCACCCAGTTTAATGTACAATTTTATCTTTATAGGTCGAATATTATCGAAAATTCAAAACGTTCCAGATGAAAAACAAAAAATACCAGCATATTTTATCTTATAGGTTATCACTCACTCAGGATCCTACAGCTATAATATTATGTTTCTAAGTTCTATATCAAGGCGAATTCATGTAAACGGTAGTGTCGATACTGCAACAAATAACAACACCAAAAACACAACAATGTATTTTGTTGCTGCTTTAATTGGCCGATATGTCAAAAACACAAGTAACTTTTGACATTCCTCTCTCTAATTTAAAAAAAAAGTAGCACAGCTGTGCTTTCAACGCCACCTGAAAAATGAATTCGCCTTGTTCTATATTATAGAAAATTTAAAAATTATCACATGAAGCACAGAAAAGTAAAAAAAAAAAGAAATTTAGTTTCCCATATTTCCCCTCTTTTTCTTCCCACAGAGTTTCGGTTGACAAACAAAGGAAGAAAGCGTTCTTAACAGTTTTGCCTGGTCTGATTTATATAGTCGAAATATTCGAAAACCGGTTTCTGAGAAATGTCGAATAATCGATCACCCTAACTTTTTATTATTTGATAATTGAAAATAAATTTTTATTTATTTATTTTGCATTTGTGTTAGTTACAATTTTGAACGCTTATAACTCTGAAATTATTGAACAGATTTTAATAAAATATACATTGTGCACTTCTTTGAGTAAATACCTCTTAAATGGTGTATATTTTGTTCAAATCGGTTGACATACAGAGGAGGAAAGTGTTCTTAACTGTTTTGCCTTAGCCGATTTATATATACATAGATATTGTATGTTGAGGAGCTTAAAATCCTCAAAAAGTCTTTCTTTCATGATTCACCAAATTGTTAATTTTTTTTTATTGTCAGCTGATTACTTATCAAAAATACACAACGCGTTAAAAAGTTCAAAGTTAACCAACTTTCTGGCGCAAACGCGTCAAAATATTTTGCATGTAGCTTGTTCTATGAAAATACACTAGTTTAACATTTTTTGACAAAAGACGACAAAGCGCACACGCACTAACGCGTGTTATGTACTTCTACCTTTATAGCCTTTTCGCACTTGTCAACATTTAACATCAATTTGCAAAGATGTTGGAATTTTACCATAAGAAATACTTAGGCCTAAAAATTAAAGTTTTTCAACATGTTTACAGAATGTTACTATCTCATTTTGTTAACTTTTACATTTTTCGATTCTTTTAATGTCATCAATAGAAAAGTGGCAATAAATTCTGTTATTATTGTGGCATCACTGACAAAATGGAAGTTGCTTTGAAAGCAGCGTTACCATTTCTCAAGTTGTTCCTTTTTGCAAGCCTTATTTTGCTAAAATTATTAAACGAAATGAATTAGGAATACATTTTGGTGTTATCTTTTGAAATGTTGGCACTTTTGTAGAAAAAAGTTTTTAAAAAAATTAAGTTTTTTTTTCAGAAATGGTGACATTTTTTATTAATAGTAGATGTTAGATGTTTCAAGTGTGAACGCGTATTTCACATTTTCAACATCTTCTATGCGTTCCTCCGAAATGTATGCAAGCGTACAAAGTGTATTAAGCAGAGGCTAGAATTTCGCCTCAAACTGACCAAAACTCTATTCAAGATGAGAAATAAAACATCTTTTAGTTCTATATTTCTTATATATATATATTTCTTTTGATTTTTATTTATGTATAGTATTTGTTTTTGTGTTTCTCTCCTCTTTTTCTTCCTTTATATCATTTAATAATAATAATAATATATTTATATATAAGTAGTTTGATTTGTTTTTAATAATTAGTTTTAAATTTCATTTCTGATAATATAGACTTTTCTTTACTTTCACATGGTATAATTTGTTTTGTTTGTCACTGTTACACAATAATCTTTGTCTTTTTTTCGTTTTTATTTTTTTGTAATTTTACAATTCTATCGAAATAAATGAAATGTAAATAGTATAATATTTTACAATCTTTTCCGTTACACACATTTTAAAATGTTTTTCTTTTTTAATTTATATTTTTTTATTTTTTTTTTTTTTAAGCGAAATTATTTATCATCATCAGTTTTGCTATCACAATAAATTGTTACAATTATAGTTTAGTAGTGGTTTTTTGAATTTTTTTTTTTTTTTTTTTTTGTTTCAAATGTTAAATTTACTTAATTTACGATAATAATTATAATAAGTTTAATAAAATATTTAATTTTGTATTTTTTTTTTTATTTGTTTGTTTGTAATTTTAAGTAGGTTTTTTGTTTAAGTTTTTTTAATATTTGTTGTTTGTTTTTTAAAAACAATAAACTTTAGTTTTGCCTTAAATTTAGTATATTTTATAGATTTGTTTTAAACATTTATTTATTAAAATGGTGTTTAATTAAAAGTAGAGCGAGAAAGGGAGCGAAAAAGGGCCTTCTTAAATTGTCAACTGATTGTTTTAAAATAACAACGAAACGTTTTCAAATTTGATATCATCAGTTGACAATTCACTATCCACTACGTTAGTTGTTATACACAACAAAACATTTTCAAAACAAGAACGAAAACTGTAAAAAAGTGTCATACGTTGTCAAAGCCAAAACGAAATTTGTCAAATCGTACAGGCTTACGAAATTAAAAAAGCATTTCTCTATAACGCTAACCATAATGCTCTGACCATCGTTATATGTGAGAACTTATGGCCCGTCTATGGTATAACAAACACCAACTTCGCTAACTTAAGCTTCCCTGCATTGCCAATCTTCGACCGGGTGCAAGGATTTTCTACTCTATTGTATAAAAAACACCGCCTTCGCTAACTAAAGGGAACATTACGATACATTTGAAAGTGAAGCAACACCAAAATATGTCACATTGTTCTTGGAAGTTATGACTACCACCAATTTCAGTGCATAGTTGGACAAAATTATACACTCGCCCCTTGTTTAGGAGCCGGAGCTAACAGCAGCTTCTGCTGAGTAGAAGCAGCACCTAGGGAAGATCACTCCCTCAGATCGAACTTTCCCACAAGTGGTGAAAAATAAGCTCTTTAGTAGGATTTTCCGGAACGCCTTTCCGCGGCTTTGGGTAGTAAACCAATACCACCACATTATCCCCGAAAGTATCCTGTCAGCGGACAGACGAAACTTTCGCAAAGACAAACTCCCTGAAAGACTGGAAACATATTTCGCAAGAAGCATACTAACAGAGGCCTAAATCAATAGTCAGTCCGGTGCCGTGTTGCCGTGGGCTACCCACTCCCCTGGTAGCAGGTAGGATATCTGGCCAGTTGCGATTGCAAGAAATCGTAAAGATCTCTTGGGATCTGTTAATGTTGTATCTTTGCCCAATCATAGGTACTGACTGCATCCGATTATGTCCCGAAGAATGTAACACCAAACTGTGAAATATACTTTTGATAATCGCTACACCCCTGGGAGAGGAGTTCGAACATCCGTTCAAATATCATACTTGTTCTTACACTCGATGTTAAGGTTTATAGGTTTTTTGTTCTAAATTTAGCTGCTTTGTTCTTAAGTAACGCTCTTCATCAACGATGAAGACTTACGAGTGAAATTGAAATCGATCAAATTTTTAAAACAATTCTGTTCTAAAAGCTAATGAAAATAATATTCCATTTATTAAACTTCATCTTTTGAGTTCCGCTTAGCTTTACAAAATCTACTCCTTAAATCAGGAAACCCTAAAGTGACTTCAAAAAAATCGAACTTAAAATCTATTTCGATCTCACTTGAGTTCGATTTCCAAAACTTTTCATTCAGAAGTTTTTCATATAAAATTTGTCTTCAAATATAAGAAAATAGTATCATAAAACTTTCCATTTATATATAGTCTTAGGCAGTTCACAAAGTGTTCTATTGTGTCATTTTGGTTGTATGTATCATAAAAATATAACAAATTCAGTACTTTTCGTTTAACGTCACTGCCGTTATTAGTCATATCAGCGATATGGCCCATTTGTTCTTTATTTTCTGCCGCTTTAAGTTAATTGAACAGGAAGTATTGAAGGAAGCATATTTTCCATATATTCCATCTATCAGCGGCTAGCAAAGGCAAAATACAGCAAACTATTAGCGTTAACACCATGTACCAAGTTTCTTTTAGTTTTCGAAGCCACAAGCCATATTAAAGAAAATTATTATAAAATCTTTTTATTTTTGTCATGTTGCATATTGCCATTAGTGGCAATCCATTATTGCATATGCGCCACATACACGTTTCAATTCAATTGTCAACTGAGTCTTTCAACTGAATTTATACTTGCCCACACACTTCATCAACTGAATCCAAAGATTTTAAATTAATTTTAAAATTTAATGAAATAAAAGACACTTTTTAAAACACTAAACTTTTTTTTTGCAAAAGAAAACTAAAAAACATTAATTTTGACAGCTGCTTTAGCAATCTGCTGTAAAATCAGCTGCCATTTATCTGACTTTTAATTTCTCTGTACGTTTGTTTATGACAAAGTGTTCTCCAGCAACATAATCAGCAGTTATTGCGCCATTGTTCTGCCATTATTCTGCCGACGTTTTTGCTTGTGCTTAGCAAAATAAAAATTGCTACGTCTAGACCCAGTGTTAGTATCAGGGATGAAATATTTTTTTATTATTTAAACTATTTTTTACGCTGGGTCTCCACGTAGCAATTTTTTTTGCTTAGCACAACCAAAAACTTCGGCAGAACAATGGCGCAATAATTGCTGATTATATTGCTGGATAACACGTGAAATGGCTTTGCCATAAACGAAAGTACAGAGAAATGAAATGTCAGATAAATGACAACTCATTTTACTGCAGATTGATTAGCAATAATTGCTCAAGTAATCAGAAGAGCAATCATTGTGCAATTGATTGCCAATCATGGCGATATGCGGTCTATACGTTACAAATTCAATGAAACAATCAAATTTGGCTTGGGGACAGAGTAACCGGAGTCTTTAAATTTATTTAACATTGACATCATGGACCGATTTCGCCGTAGTTTGGTTTTGTAAGCTGATATGAACTCAATTCTTGTTGTCGGTGACTTTAATTTGTCTACATTGTAACATGTTCTTTCAGCGTGATTGTCTTTTGGTGTTACCATTACGCACATTCAGTTTCTTTATATGGCTAGAAAGCAGTCAGAGCTTATTCAATAGCATGCTAGCGCGCTATTTTTTTACGTCCTTCTTATACAGAAATGGTCAATTAGGGTTTGCGTTTTCTTGTTAGCGGAGCGCCATGTGGTTTTATGCCATCATTTGTGCGGAAACAGTGAGCTTCCAATAACAAGACTTCTTGTGTTTCATAAGTCGGTAAGCATATCGCCAATACCATGCTTTCCCATTTTCTAGCTTAAGTTGTCTATTTGGCCATTTAGATCACCCATTTAGGCTGGTTTCGACTTTTACACAAGTCTTGCGTATTTTCACGAGAATGCATCTCTGATCTAATTATTGTTTGAACATTTCAAAAAATAATAACAACTTATGAAGACAGGGTTGCTGATGAGTTAGGCTCAGAGATGGAGGATCCTAACTGTATGGAGGCTTCTATTTTGCAAGAATCAGGGATGAGATTCTGGGCGCGACCATTCGGGCCTGGGGGAACCGAACGGGCTGCCGAGTATCGTGGACGCTGTGGCCGGTGCTTAGAAAGTCCGATTCGGGGTCGCTGCTGGGCAGGAGTAGGGTCTGCGTTAGGACCATGATAGGAATGATGACGGGCCACTGTTTGATAGGCAGGATGGCGGTGAGGATGGGATCCGACTTGTCGGATATGTGCAGGTTGTGTAAGGACCCTGAGGAGTTTGAGACGGTTTAGCACTTTCTGTGCCACTGTCCCAGGTTGCAGGGTAGCAGGATGAGGTAGCTGGGCAGTAGATTCCTGGGCGAATTAGGGGATGTCTCGAGTTGCGGACTCGAGAATCTGATAGGATTCGTAATGGGGATGGAAGGAGACTTCACACCAGCCTTTCTACGATGACAGGGTTGTATTTTCCACAAAACACGTAAGACTTGTGTAATAGTTTTAAGTTCCTATCAGAATTATAAAGTCTCTTGTTTTGATTGTCACAAAGGTTGCGTCTGGCTTATTGTATCAGTGTCGCTGACTTGTGTTGGTGCACAAACAGGTGGTCTTTCGGGTGTGAAAATTGAAACGAGTGACCATAATTCCAGAAGAGATTAGCTTCCACTCTATCAGGGACTTAGCTGCGGAGCGAATAAGTCTCTCCATTTCCTAGCCATCTTCACTCACTTATGCCTTGTACATCGAGATTGAATCTGTTCAAAAATTTCCAAATAAAAAAAAATCTAAGTATTTTTCCCAGGAATTGCGAAAACATTTTTTCGGTGATTCCACGGCATTTTTTCTCATTTTGAATTCTTCTTTACCTACAAGAACAGCATGTTGAAATAAATTCTTTTTTAATCAGTATTTTTTATATAAAATTACAAAAGTGTAAACGAAATTCTCTGCAATTCCCTTTGGAAAACAATAAGAACAAACAAATTTTTACAATTAAAACAGATTCATTAAACTTATAAAATTATATTTGAAAAAAAATTTCATTCAAACACCATTAAAAACAAAAAATGACTTAAAAACAAATCCAAAAAATATTAATTTTCCAGGAGTTTTTCGTTTTGTGATCTTTTTGTTAAAAATTTTCATTCTTTCATTTACAAAGTTAGTATTTTGAATTTGTTTGTGTTAAGTAAAATTTTAAATATTTTTAGTTTTTTTTATAATTCTTTTAGTTTTTTTTTATAATAAAAATATATTTTATATCTTTTTTTATATATATAATTTCCAAAATTTTAAATTAAAAGAAATATAAAATATATTTAGAAAATTTATTATTTGCTGTTTTAATATAGAAATCAAGGCGAATTCATTACAGGTGGTCTTAAAAGCCCTGCTAATAGCTTTTTTTAGCTTAATAATTGTTGGATGTCAAAGTTTTGTTTATTAACTTTGTTTCCATTTTGTTTTTTTTTCTGCTTTTGACATCGTATAATGAGTTTACAAAAACGAATTGCTTGGGGTTTTCGTACGAGTTGAACTTGTTGTAGTATTAAGATTACCTGTAATTAATTCGCCTTGATAAAAATATATTTTTTTTTTTTTTTAAATAAAAAATTTATAAATAATTTTTATTTTTACTTTGAAATAAACAACATGTAAAATTAAAAACAATTTACAAAAAGAATTAAAAAAAGTCTTAAGAAAAGACGGTGAAAAAAAATTATTAATTTTTTCCGATTAAATTTTTAATTTTAAGCCAAATTTGGGATAGTAAAAATAGTTTTTTATTTTGCATATCAAATTTGTTGTCAACTGTTTCATTTCTAAATTGAATATTATTTAAAAAATTAATTTTATTTAAATTAGATACACACATACACGATTAATACAAAATTGACGGCTGCAAAAAGACACTGATGACTGGAGTTAAAGGGTTTTATTAGAAAACCAAAATATTTCACGGGTACTCTCTTTGATCCATAAAAAAAACTTTTACATCAGACTTTTATAACTTTCTCAACTTTTTCAGCAAAAACATTTCTAAAACCTGTTTCAGATTTTTTTTTTTTTTAATGAATCCACGAAAAATAATAATTAAAAAAAATCAAAATTATCTAGAGGAAGTATTTGCACCAAATTTCTTATCCTCAGTTGTTTATTCTCACCTAATTTAGTATATCGTCACCTTAAATGCAAAAAGAATCGATTTTTGATTAATTATAGTTCGTTTAATTAAACTAAATGTTTACGCAAAATTTTACACTCCTGCGATCAAAAGCGGCGCTTTATTAAATTCAAACTGACGTAACTACAAGTGTAATTCATTGTCATGACAATCGGTTTTACGCACCGGAACGACTCAGAGTTCAACAAGCAACGACCAAGGATTGTCAACTCAGCAACACCTTCAGGTCTCGTTGCTACAACACCAAGTGCATCTACTTCTTTATTCAAATACACGCAGCAACACATACTGTTGTAAATATTTTAGACAAATCTACTTCAGCTTTTTATACTCACACCACAAGAATGGTAAGCGTATTATACGTTTTTGCGGATGTTTGCAATTCCCTAATATATTGGTCCTATCACCAGCTATTAGTATACCGATCGACCTTGAATCACTTTTTAAATCGATTTAATGATGTCCGTCTGTCCGACTGACTGACTGGCTGTCCATGAAAACCTTGTGCACAAAGTACAGGGTCTAATCACCGCATTAGATACCGAGTTAACTAAAGTATTTTTCTGCATACGATAGACCCTGACGTATCGAATGAAAACTCGAGAGATGTAATGTCTTTGATTACCCGATATCGAATGCTATCATCTCAAATTACGATACATTTCATTCGATATCGAGTGTCATGATACTAAAGTAAAAAATTTCGATCAATTCTGCTCAATATTATGTGCGGCGATTACACCCCAATCGCAATTTGGATTTGATAAATGTTGGTGCTGCTTTGCTGCCACCAGTAAAACCCAAAAATTGCACAGCTGTTGGTCCAAAACTATTTAAAACCATTAAACATTACACAATTTACATACACTGAAATAAGTTGTTGCAGCTATTTGACTGCCATCACGAAAAAAAATCTAGCCTCTAATGGGAAATAAACCATACAAATGGCTTGGCAAACATACACTTTGTTTCCGTTTTGTGTTCGCCAATAAAACACAAACACATTTCGTTACAAACATAAAGTTTTCATTTTTGTGCTGCGGCAATTTTGCTCGTTGTTTGTTTAAAACGGATGAGAAATAAAAAATAATGAGATAGAATTTGGAGTAAAGAATGGTTTAAACCAGTGATAACCAAGCTCCGAACTAAGAAAGCCCCGAACGCACGCACACAAAGATATTATGTGCTTGTGTGCGGTCGCAGAGACTGATGATAGTCTGATGTTTTGAAACGAACAAAGTTGTAATATACATGTGAATTGCCGACCGTGTCTGTGTGAAAAATACGATTATTGTCTGGCTCGCGAGTCTATGGAGTGGTTATCACTGGTTTAAACAACGAGCTGTCTTTTGGCAAACAATACTGCTTTAAAATAATTAGAATTTTCGATAGAAAATAATTTTATTGCTTCTCCCTCAACATGTTTAATCTGCAAAGTTTTCGCTGAAATGACAACATTTAGCATTAGACACAACAAAAAGTTTCGATAAATATCCAACACATCTGCCAAATATTAAACATTTTTTATATTTCCACAAACATGCTCCAAACAGCAAACGCCCCAATCAGCAAAACAAAAAATTTGTACAAACGTAAAATTTTGGCATGTTTGCCATGCCATTTTTATGATTTATTTTGCCCTGAAGTTAATTACATATCTTTGAATAAGTCTCACCTAAAACGTATCTGAGCGAAGATACCTTGCATCTGCACTGATTCGTCAGATGCAAAAAGAAATTACTGCACTAGTATAGAGATTACAAAAAAATATAAATCATTTTCATCTAAGTGTTCATCATGCTCATACCTCTAGTAAATATGAATGTGTATGCCGAATACGTTTTTGTGTGAGGTTTATCTGTCGATTTATGAGGTGTTGCTAAAGTGTCTTTGTTATCAGTAATGCCAACTTTTTGAGAGCAAAAAGCACTTTAAAATTTAAAAAAGCACTAAAAAGCACTACTTCGAACAACAAAAAAAAAGCGTTAAAAAGCACTAAGCCATTTTTACAATTTAATTAAACACAAAACAAGTTGCATTCGGCTGTGCAAAATATGACATACTTCCAAAATTTAAAAAAAGGCTACGGCTTTGATGAGAGATTTTAATTTAAAATTTAATAAAAAAAAATATATTTGCATTCGTATATAAACATTTTTAAATGTATTATCACCTAAAACGTATCTGAGCGAAGATACCTTGCATCTGCACTGATTCGTCAGATGCAAAAAGAAATTACTGCACTAGTATAGAGATTACAAAAAAATATAAATCATTTTCATCTAAGTGTTCATCATGCTCATACCTCTAGTAAATATGAATGTGTATGCCGAATACGTTTTTGTGTGAG
This sequence comes from Pollenia angustigena, assembly GCA_930367215.1. NCBI lineage: Eukaryota > Metazoa > Arthropoda > Insecta > Diptera > Polleniidae > Pollenia > Pollenia angustigena. The sequence continues at coordinate 92,088,845 of OV884056.1, read as the reverse complement.
GTTTATCTGTCGATTTATGAGGTGTTGCTAAAGTGTCTTTGTTATCAGTAATGCCAACTTTTTGAGAGCAAAAAGCACTTTAAAATTTAAAAAAGCACTAAAAAGCACTACTTCGAACAACAAAAAAAAGCGTTAAAAAGCACTAAGCCATTTTTACAATTTAATTAAACACAAAACAAGTTGCATTCGGCTGTGCAAAATATGACATACTTCCAAAATTTAAAAAAAGGCTACGGCTTTGATGAGAGATTTTAATTTAAAATTTAATAAAAAAAAATATATTTGCATTCGTATATAAACATTTTTAAATGTATTATTATTATCTTCAATAAAAATATCATCCAAATCACTTGTATGAACATCAGCTGAGTTTGAATTAGCCATAAAACAGTTTTAAAGTAATACAGTGCGAACTCGATTTTCGTAACTCGAAAAAATCGCACCTGTTGCAATTACCGAAAATTTGCAATGACCGACCATTCTTTACTTTAATAAAAAACCTTATATTTCATCGTTTAAATAATTCTATATTAAAATCGTGCAAACTTAAATAAAACAATTGGCGTATGATATTGTCCAATTATTTTAACCTATGTACGCTTCTGAATTAAGAACACACATAAGGTGCAAAATAGAAAAACATGTATGTTTGTATTCTGATACTTCTGATACTTTTTGCAATAGCACTAGAGGTAGAAGTGTACAACACGCGGTTAATCGGAGACGAGTGTCGTGTGTTTGAAAACTAAAGCCCATGAAAAATGGCAGGTTACACAACGCTCGTTATAAAAGCATTTTCTGTCAGCTGTTTTTGAAACAGTGTCTACATCTTTGAAAAAATGTTTACTGAAGACAAATACATCATTTTTATTACGATTGCTTAATATGTTGTCAACGCTAAAAAGTGTGACGTTTTGTAAAATTTCGAAATTGCTAGGAAGCCTACCTCTAACCTCGTAAATAACCTATCTTTTATTACTTTTTTATCATTTGAAATCTTAAAATCTTTGCAGGCCTTCTTAAAATTGTACCCCAAATAGCAAATCTCATCGAAGTCAGCCTCTTTATAATCAAAGTTTTAAAAAATTATAGAAAAAAATAAAAATTGTAAAAAGCACTTAAGGCACTAATGAAAAATTGAAAAAGCACCAACTTAGTGCTTTTTTTTAGTTCGGCACTATGGATAAAATTTTGGCGTTTTGAGGTATCAAAAAGCATCGCTCAAGGCCCATTGAAAAGGTCTGCGCAAGAAGCCTGATGATCATTGTTTTCGTTCTTTTGAGCTTTCAAAAGTTGTTTACACACACGTTTTTTCCTTTTGCTTTGTATATGTGGTAGTAAGTTTTTGACAGCTTAAAAGAAAAAGTTTTTTGTTTTTGTACAAGTTAGCAGACCTGATAGATGGGCCTTGGCATCGCTGTTTGTTATTTGTTCGTTTTTCGTTTTAATGTTGGCGTATGATTAATCTTTTGTTTGTATATGTGTTTCAACACGTATACGCAAACACTCAATTTACATGATGAATTTTTATGACGTCCAATTTTGGACGTCTAAAATTGAACGTCATAAAATTCATCATGTAAATTGAGTGTAAGAACACGTTTTTTTAACGCGACTTTTTTATTATTCTTTATTAATAACACTGTGCAAGAAATCGACACTTTTTTTAAAACAAACTGGGCACCTGACGTTTAAACCAGTGTTCGAAAATAAACACTAAATATCGTTTCTTAATGTTCGGTTCGGTCGATTTGTGGAAAACACAAACGCTAATAGTGTTTGTGTAGAAATTCATTAAATAAAATAACGTTTCCCTGTTAGTCATCGTTCGAACACAAAAATATTACTGTTTTTATCAAACTCAACAAAAGATGTGAACATTTAATTCCGTTCGGTTTTTTTTTGAAAATACACAAACTTCAATGTGTTCGGTTCGGCTCGTTGATGTTCGTCCCTTTTGGCTAGTAAAGAAAAACCAAACATTTTTTACGAAAACAAAATACACAAAACATTATAGAACATTAAAATATAATGTTTGTCTACAGTATCACTACAATTGTTCTGTTTTTTAACGAAGAACCGAACATTATATAATGTTCGATTCTTTCTTGAAAATAGTTACGAACGGTATTAAGGGTTGTGTATGTCTACACAATCACTAAAAAAAATAGATATCGTTCCTGGGTGTGTGAGCCGAACGTTAAATAATGTACTGTTTATTTTCGAACACTGGTTTAAACCAGTTGTGCTCTCGGTTTTTTTTTTTAGATTGGCTCTGGTTTTCGAGATATACCGTTATTTCGAAAACGGAGGAGGTTGCACAACATATAACTCAAAAACGCTTTAGCTTATTGGAAAAACTAAAAGATTCCGAAATTCCGCAATCAAATTTCCTTTAAGTAGAGTAAAACTGTTTTCTATTTTGAATAAAAAAATTGATTTTGTTTATCTAAATTTCGAAATTTTTGTTTTTTAAAAATTCATAAAAAAATGGAAAACGCAGCTAGGCTTCTTGCGGTTTTTTCGGTTTTTTAAGTTCTTTGAGTTACGCGAACATATATTGTGCAACCTCCTCCATTTTCGAAATTACGGTATATCTCAAAAACCAGTGCTAATTAAAAAAAAAACGGTTAGTACCATTGGATTCAGCGTACCTGAATTATGTTAAAATGCCAAGTGCCCGACTTGTCTGTTTTTTCAACTAGCACAGTTTAACAATTTGATACATTGCGGCCATTTTTCGGAAAAAAATTCGTGAAATTTGTGCGAGAACTTAATTAGGGAAACTTAACTGCTGATTTGATTGTAAGCAAGTTGTGTCATGTACTAGATCCCAAGCAGTGTTGCCAGAAGTAGGGGAAAATCCCTACATTAAGGTATTTTTCATACTAAAGTAGAACCGTAGGGAAAAGCGGACGGATATTTTATAAATTCCATAATATAGGGATTTTTCGTCATATCGCATTATTTATGAAATAAATGCAGAAAAAAGTTTTTTAGTGATATTTTCTTGTTCAAAACGGTTGAAAATTTTTATTTTCACTAAAATCGCTTTAAAACAGTGTTCGAAAATAAACACTAAATATCGTTTCTTAATGTTCGGTTCGGTCGATTTGTGGAAAACACAAACGCTATTAGTGTTTGTGTAGAAAATCATTAAAAAAATAACGTTTCCCTGTTAGTCATCGTTCGAACACAAAAATATTACTGTTTTTATCAAACTCAACAAAAGATGTGAACATTTTATTCCGTTCGGTTTTTTTTTTTTTTGAAAATACACAAACTTCAATGTGTTCGGTTCGGCTCGTTAATGATCGTCCCTTTTGGCTAGTAAAGAAAAACCAAACATTTTTTACAAAAACAAAATACACACACGAAAAAAACATTATAGATTATTAAAATATAATGTTTGTCTACAGTATCACTACAATTGTTCTGTTTTTTAATACACAGTACAAATTGTTCGAATCCGTAAATGAGTTCTTTCGAATCGAAGTACGCGGTAACCCCCAAGGGTCTAATCACCGCATTCGATACTATCGTATCGAATAAACTATCGAATTTTTTTGTGTACGATAGACACTGACTTATCGAATGAAAACTCGATAAATATAATGTCGAGTTACTCGATATCGAATGCTATTATGTAAAATTCAATACATTTCATTCGATATCGAGTTTCATGATACCAAAATAAATAATTTCGATCAATTTTGCTCGATATCGTATGCGGTGATTATACCCCTGAATTATTCGATTCAAAGAAAATGTTTCTTTTTTCTTTTTAAGGAATTACAAGTTTTTGAAGGAAGTGTTGACGAAACTGAAAGTGTCTAAAGGTTATCAGTGGTGTTTTGGAAAGCGAAAACGCAAGAATTTAAAGCGTCGGTTTTAATAATATTTCTGCAGGGGTTACGGGTTCGATTCACGCCAGAGACTCTGGTTTCTTTCCTGCAGACAAGCGTAGAGCTTCGCGGGAGTAGCTTAGGAAATGGTTTTAATAATATTTCTGCCGGGGTTACGGGTTCGATTTACGCCAGAGACTCTGGTTTCTTTCCTGCAGACAAGCGTAGAGCTTCGCCGGATTAGATTAGGAAATTAAAAAAAAATATTTCTCTATTAAACAGAATTTTATTAAAAAAATTATAAAAATTAAGCTTCGTTCACAATCAAAAAAACATTTTCACTTGGTGTTCATAATATAGCAACAATTTCTTTTGTAACTACTCACATTTTGCATCAAGAAACCGTTTGCAAATTTAAGCCACAACAGTGTTCTGCTTTTATTTTTGTAAACATTTTGTTAAAATTTTCATTCAAAACTTAATAAAATTATTTTAAACGTCAGAAACAATTTCATACAAATTGTTGCTGAAGTTCTAGTTGACTCAACTAAAGTTACATTTTTAAAAAAATTTTAGTTACATTTTTGTTCAAAAAATGAAAGGAAAAGATAGAAGAAAAAACGAAATTGTTTTTTTGATTGTGAACGTAGCTTTACATTAAAAGTGTATTAAACTAACTTCCAAATTCTTACGTTTTCGATTTTCAGAACACCCCTGTATATAATTTTCTTTTGACTATAAAGACAAACATTTGTAGAAAGGGAACGTCTGTTCTCATTGACATTTTCTTGATTAAAATTAGAAAAAGGCTTTTAAACGAGTCTGCAAATGCTTCTTCTGAACTAAAATTATATTTTCAAAAAACCTTTGGTAATAATCACCCTTATTCTATTTGGCGTCGTCAACAGTAAACAACGCCGTTTTTTATGTTTTGTTTCAATTTCGTATTCCCGTTGGCAATATTGCCATATTGCGATGACTGTTAACATATGTTTGGTATTTTCTAAGAAAAATTGGAGTTGCTGTTGCCTTAAATTGCCCTTGATTTTGTCGTCGGCATTTTTATTGTTGTGTTGTGCTGCTTTGTGTCGTGTTTTTAAAAATTTTACGTTATGGTTGGCTGCAATCATTATTTCTTGGGCGGTTTTGATATTTTTCTTCATTTGTGTTGTGTTTTGATATATTTTTTGTGGATATAATTGAAAAAATTAAAATAACAACTAAGGCCCAGAACAGACGGTTAAACGCAACTGCAACGAAACCCTTTAGAAATTATTATTTTGAAACCAGTTTTAATCGTTTTCCACACACCCTGCAACCTAAATTGTACCAGAATGTTATAAAATTATCACAATAATTTCGATTTTCTTTGAAAACAGATGAAACGCAAACAAGAGTTTCATGCACGCCGGTTTTAATGCAACTGATTTCCAATGCATTTCAAACTGGTCTAAAAATGGTCGCGTCGTGTGTGGTCCCTCAAAGAAGTCTATGGCATAAACTCAAATGAAACTCGAAAATAACTAGAAGTTGCAGTTTCGTTGCAGTTGCGTTTCACCGTCTGTTCTGGGCCTAAGTGCCAGTTCGAGAAGCTAGTGGAAGAGCTTGTAAAAAATCCATTACTAGCTAGAGGATTATGCAGGGTCTCTTTTCCTAATAAATTAAATATCCCTTGCGATTAAAGAAGAGATGGTGGTCTTGTTTTTTTTTTTTTTTTTGAGCTAAAATTTTGATGTGGGTTCCGTCCACACAGCCAATTACACCTGGAAATGCTGCTTTTCAAAGAAATGCAACTTTAATTAATCCATTGTGGACAAAGTTCTCTCTTCATGGCTTCCAGAATCTCAGACAAAATTTTTAAACTTGTGGCTGGGACAGTCAAAAGTGGAAATAATTTCCAACGCTGAGCTGGTACGATCCCTGGGCCAAAAAACGCAATGTTGCTGCAAATATATTGTGTTTGGAACAAACGTTCCCTTTTTTAAATGAGGCTCTATTATTTCCAACACATGTTTAAAAGAAAGTTTATTCAGCCGAAAATAACTGTCAGATCTTAAAAAGGTTAAAAAAAATCCATTAGGCACTTGGGAAAATTTAATATAATAAAAAAATTTTAATTTAAACATTATGTTTTTACAAACAAATGTTTATCTAACTTAAAATTTGCACAAACAGCACAGAATTTTTTTTTCTTATAAAAAAAAACAGTAAACACAATGAATCAGCTGATTTAACATTAGAGATGTGTGCTGTATTTTATTAACATTATCGATAAATAGTCAACGGCGTCATAATACTCTTACAAAATACCAATTTAACATAGAATTGATGTTGTCTTTGATAAGATTGCTGTTGCCTTAAAATTGCCATTGTTATTGCCGACGCCAAATAGAATAAGGGTGAATATGTTTAAATGACGTAACTGTTTAACTTTTTCGGTTTTATATCAAAATGCTGTTGGATTTGAATAAATTCTGTGGCAATAAGAGAAGAGTGCTTAAGTCTATTTGTTTAGTTTTAAAAGAGAGAGCAATTTAAAACTTTAAGGTTGACTTTTGAAAATTTACTCCAAATTTAATTTAATCATTTCTTCTCTGCGGTTATTGTTTTTTAAGTTGTTAATTCTAAATTCTCCTAATTTCGCAGATCAGAAGTTTTTATTCCAAATGTTATAGCACATTGAAAAAAAAAACAGCCAAAAAGTAATTTTGTTACAACTTCTTCAAAAAGCGTACAAAATGTGTCGACTTTTGAACGTGAAGATCTTAAGGTCACACAAATAGAAAAGTTTAATGCATTTATAAACTTATTTAATTGATCTTCGAAACTGTTGTTGGTTTTTTGTTTTTTAAATAAATTATAATATTAAAAAATATTTTGCATCGATTTGTATTGAGTGGAAATTCCCGGAAAATTGAAAAATAAAGCCCGTTTAAAACTTAAGAAGACACTTAGTCTGGGTTCGCACTATGAAAGTTTTCTTTCAGAAAGTCTGAGTTTATAGGTGAGAGAGGTGAAAATAAAAGCATGTTCTCTTCCCCTCTCACCAATAAACTCGGACTTTCTGAAAGAAAACTTTCATAGTGTGATCCCAGACTTAATTTGTGTGGCTCAAACTGCCACCTGGGACTGGTTGGGACCACTTGTATTTTGTATTGAGTTGTCTATGGCCAAAGCAAAAACTCACACAAACGAACTCCAGGGCCTGGTTGGGACTATTCTATGATTTGGCTTTAATTGAACTAAAAGTTAAATAGTTTTTTAAATAAGTGAGAAGAATGATCATCGAATACTTCGATTCGAAAGCAATTTTATTTCTAATTCTTTCAGTCGACACTAAACGAATCGGATTTTTTTTTCAGTGTTGTAAATTCGATTCTTTCAGTATCGACTTAAAGAATTAGAGAAAAATAGATTTCTTTCGAATCGACAACGTATACGATCACGACTGCCAGAATAAGCCTCCAGGGCTTAAAATAAAAATAATTTAGTTTTAATTCTAAGTTATTTAGTAACTTCGAATTAAGCACTGGGGTCTAATCTTCGCATACGATATCGAGCAAAATTGATCGAAATTATTTTTATTTTGTTATCATGACACTCGATTTCGAATGAAAGGAGTAACAAACCAATTACCCCTGTGTTCATAAAAAATAAAAAGGTTTACAAAACAAATTTTCTCTGAAAATGTTGATAAACGTTTGTTAAATTGAATATGAATACAGGGGTACATTTCATTCGTTACGCCAGTGTCTATCGTATGCAGAATAATACGAGGTTACTAGATATCGATTGAAAACTCTATTTAAATCGTATTGTAACTTCGATCGAAGTCGAATGTCGTAATTTGACCCTTGGATTATAATAAGGTTGTTTCAATTGTTCATTTGATTGGACTTGTTACTGCATAAATTAAATTTTTGTCCTAGAAATGGAATTTTTAAATTTTTCGAAATATTTTCTCTCTCTTTTTTGTTAAAATTAAAGCTTGGGAAATTCGTAAGCATCGTTTTAAAAATTAGCATTTAAAAAAAAAATATATGAGTTGTAAAAGATATCCAGAGGGGCTACTCTCTATTGCGATCCGCAAGAAAATTTTAGCAAATCTAGCTATTGGTACTCTTCAATACGTTTGCGCATGTGTCCTTCGCATCTTTTAATTTTTTTCTTTTCGTAAATCATAACTTTATATTATTTAAATTTTCGAATTCCAAATATTTTTACACACTTTGTCATTTCATTACTATAAATCAGCGCCATCTTTAATTTTTATTGCCACTTTCGCTTCATTTTCAGATTTTGCGAAATTGATAGAGAGTACCAAGTTGGCATTTAGCTTTCGCATTGAAATTGTTTTCACATCGCAATAGAGAGTAGACCCCCAGTTTATTTTTATTTTCTGAATTATTTATTTTATAGAGATAAGATAAGAGATAAAATACAAAACTTGAGCTATTCTGTAGCCCGCTTCTGTATTTCTCACATCGTAAAACTTTTCGCATGAAACGTGTGAATTGCAACAAAAATAGTGTGAAATGAAACAAAAAATGGTTTTTCTCACACAAGTGTTTCTGTATCTTTTCTTTGCGAGAATTATCTGTCATTTAAATAATTTTCCAGCAATTATTGGAAGGATGTGAGAAAAAGTGTTTCTGTAACAATATTTTGCGAAAAGTTTCTTACAAGAACTGTCAAAATATGTAAGTCACAATTGAAATTCAGAAAAGACGAAGAGAAAATCTGTACTTTCTTAATCTTTTTTTTTTTGCAGTTTTGAGATTTCATTAACAAATCTAACAGCCTGTTCATCGATTTCGAACGTTAACGTTTGCATAGAATATTACATTTAAAACAAAAACAAATTTTCGAATTTTGTTTTTGTTTTAAATATAATTTTCTATGCGAACGATGACGTTCGACATCGTTAAACTGGCAGTAAATGTTTTATTTATATTTTGAATACTTTCTATTTAATTTTGATTGTTCACGTTAACTTTTCGGTTCTTTGTCATTAGGTTGTAATAATGGCCCTTAAAAATATTAAAAATAGAAGCAATTAATGTCTTATTTTTTTACATTTTTGTAAAAGGACATCCTGATGCAAATTGAGCACAATTTGATAGGGATATGATGAAGTTAATTGCACTTAATGCATGAAAAAATAGTGCTTTTTTCTTTACTTTTTACAATCAGGGGTGTGATGGGAATCGAAAACGTAAAACGCACGAATTTTATGGCTAATATTAGAAAAATATTTCTCTTTTCAACAGAATTTTATAACAAAAAGTTATTAAAAGTGTGTTAAAAACAACTTTCAAATTCTTGCGTTTTACGTTTTCGATTTCCAGCACACCACTGAATATTTAATTTTCAGGATATGTGAGAAGGACTCGAATCCTTGCTTCTATATGCTGCAAATTTTTGGTGTTTTTGTGTGCAAAATTCTGTCTCTGTCCAATAAATTGTTCTATTTATGGCCACTCGTTGTATGAATTGACAATACTCTGCAACGTGAAATTTCTAATTACATATTATTAAAACAAAACGTAAGAAAATTTTTTATAACATTAAAGACGTTGAGCACTGCCCTATATTTCACTTAGGATATTAAAATTTTAGCCCTTTACTACCATCAACTAATGGAGTTTTCTTTCCTACAAAAAAAGAATGTAAGATTATTATTATGTTACATACACCCTTACAAAGTGTTTTCTTTTCTATATTTTAATGAAACAAATATCTACGTTTTACACCCAACACTAATGTACAGTTAAGGACAAAAAATAGGGCCACTAATACTTTCATAAGTTTTTTTATATTTTGGGAGTTTTAAAACATTTTGGCAAAATTTTTTAGTTAATTTATCGCGTTTTAAAAACATATTCACTCCTATCGCGAATGTTATGGGAATATGATATATGGGATCAAACCTAAATTCCCATCACCAACAAATGCCCTGCGGGAAATTTGTGTCAATTGGTCTAACAGACTAGTCCTGGGAGTTGTAAAAATAGAACAGGTACAAAAAGAAATAACTCGTGACCAGTGAAAGGAAAACCAATCATGTAACTGGTTTATGAAGAACAAAAAAGTAGAAAAAGTAATGAATTACAGTACAGTCTTCACTGGTGGAATGACTCATTTTTTTGGGACTTTCTAAAATTTGGTTCTTAAATTTAGTTCTAGGACTTGTTTTACTGAAAAAATACTGCATTGTATTGAAATAATACTACATTATAGTAACTGTCACTAAACACGTCCATTTAGAATAGATGTGTGACTGGTCGAATGGTGTCAATTGACCCCCTCCAATAACAACCCCATGTAAAAGTGATAGGTCTTATTCATAGAAAGTGTGAGAACTAGAACCGGTCTCTACCACCAAAGACCTATCACGAGACTACTTTGGTGTCAGTTCGCGTCCCTCTAGGGTAGTAAAAAATTTCTATTGTGAATTATTTGTCAGTGCTTTGTAAACAAAAGTGTCTATTGTGAGTAACTTGTCAGTGCTTGTATTGTGAAAGAAAAATATACAAAATTAAATGCTTATAAAAATATAATAAAATAAATAATGAATAGTGTTTATCTTCATTTTCTTTATGTATACTCCTTCAATAAAAGGAAAAAGTAATTTTATTTAGTCCTACTTTAGAATACAAATTAAAATTTACATGTTCCCTTCTCGTTCACATCAACACTTGTTGGGAATTTATTTAGCAAAAAAATTCGCGGGAGTAAACATTGACGATGCCAAATTTTTTAAGTTTGGTAATTCATTCCCCAAAAATTTGTAATGGGAATCATTCACAATACGAAATAAAAAATATGGGAATATTTTCATGGGAGTAGTTGTTTGCGATAGGGGTGATTGAATTCGGAACATTCGCTTAATTGAAGAACGTTGTGAATATGATCTGGCAAAACAATAGGGTCAATATTAAAAACACTAACAACCTTATTCAAAACGACAATTTGTGTACTCCGACTATACTCCGCTCATCGGGTGAGCAACTTAAATGTTAATTAAGCTTAATCACCATTTAGACATGAGTTTATTCAAAACACTTTTAAATCGCCCGATTAAAAAAAATTGTGCATCTCTGTTTTAGTTAAATTCAATTGACAGAAAAAGCAAATTGATAGCAGTTAATTAGGAGTTAAAAATTCTTTGATCAATCGAAAATAATAGTGGTTTAACAAGTTAGAGTGCTATATTCGGCTGTGCCGAATCTTTGATACCCTCCACCGACAGTTCGAATGTTTAAGGAGTAATATCTGTATGATGTTATTATTATCTTAAACTGTGACGATTTGTTATTAATTATGGTTTTAGGTGACTAAACTATTTTCCGGTAGTAGGGTTTATATGGGGCCTAGGCTAAATTATGGACCGATTATCACGAAATTTCACAGCGTCATTTCTAGTCCTTTAAAACTGTGACGTACCAATTTCTGTTATAATAGCATTATTAATTATGGTTTTAGGTGTACTAAACTGTTTTCCGGCAGTAGGGTTTCTTTGGGGCCTAGGGTAAATTATGTACCAATCTTCACGAAATTTCACAGCGTTATTTCTAGTCCTAAAAAACTGTGGCGTACCAAATTTTGTTACGCTACCGTTATTTTTTACGGTTTTAGGCGTAATAAACTGTTTTCCGGGAATAGGGCTTATATGGGGCTTAGGGTAAATTATGGACGGATCTTCACGAAATTTAACAGCTTGATTTCCAGTCAAATAAAACAAATTTTTGCAAAATCTTATCTCATTCCGTGCCTTGCTCCAGCATTTATGTTATTTTTTGTAACAAAATTATCAATTTTTTTAGGTGGTGGTTCCACATTTTGATTCATAGCTCTGGTCCTACTGAACCGATTTTGCTGGATTTCAATCCCAAACTGCTGAGGATAACTACAAGCAATTTGGCACCAAGTTTGTTCATTTCTTTTGAGTTGTTCGAAAGTGAGCGTGTTTTCAACAGACGGACAGACAGACGGACATGGCTCAAGGACCCAGAATATATATACTTTATGGGGTCTGAGATGAATAATAAAAAAGTTCCACACGGAATGACAAACTTAATATACCCTCTTCACAACTAATTGTGGTGGAGGGTATAAAGTGTTTTAAATAAGAATTCCTTAATCAGGGGATATGCGGTAACTAAATTTATGTTTTGAATACGGAATACGTAAAACATAGATAATTAAGAAAATATGGGCGGTGAAAAGCATATTTTGGAGGGCGAAAGATTAATCATTGAGAGGCTGGAAAATGGAGGTCAAAACCAACGGAAAATATCAAAATCTATTGAAAGGTCCCATAATTTTGTTTATACCTTCGTTAGCTCCAATACACACTTGGTACTTGGTGTTCAGTCGATTAATCGAACAATTTTAGACGATTAATTGTTCTTATAATTTAAAATTGCTAATTTCGATTTAAGGATTAATCTAAGAATTTATACCAATTAATCGAATGATAATATTATATACATAGAATTTCTGTTAAATGTATAATTTTTTTAAACTGTCATGTTTAGTGAGTAATTTAGCTCATATTTTTGTTAAAGTTTTCCAACACAATTAAATAATTAATTTCACAAAAGAAACAAAACAACAAAGATATGTTAACTGAAATTTATCGGGAAATCGAAATGAAGTGAATTTAAAATTCAATAACTATTAAGTGTTGTTCTTGCAAAAATAAAAGATACTTAAAGAATGAAGTAGATAAAATGGAATATTTTTATGAATTTTTAAAATCGATTTCTAGAACGCGCCTGTATTTTTTAACAAAATAGTTCATGCGTTTCTCTCTTAAGCATGAGTTTGGTTTAAAAATATTGTATGTAGAATAAATCTAATAATGCTTAATGTAAAAGGTGTTCAAAAATGTTTTAACGTAAATGTTCTTCAACTTTACTTAATTACCACTTACACAGTGACTAAACATAGTACTTGAAGAAAATGCTCCACCAACAAAATCAAAGGGGGCTATAAGTGGTCCAATGAATTAAAATTTTAAAGAAGATACTTTGATCGAATTTCCAGAGGAAATTATTTGCAGAAGCATAGCCGAGAATGGAATGTCCGTGAAAAGTTTTAAACAAATACAAGTGCCCGAAAGTGAAGCAAAAGTTTAGAGCAACATTGACAGATTTATTTAAAAATGAATGTAAATTTACACAAGTACTAGTTATTTTTTAAAAATTTGAAAAAAAAATCTCGTAATTTATAAAATTTCTGGATTTAGAATTAATCGATTAATTTTAAAATTGTATTCGTTAAATTTTGAGCAACATTGACAAGTTTTATTTAAAAAATAATGTTTATTTACTCTACTAATTCTTTTCTAAAATTATCGAAAAAAAATCTCGTAATTTATAAAATTTCTGGATTTGGAATTATTCGATTAATCGATTAATTTAAAAATTTTATTCGTTTAATCGAATAAGTTTAAAATGCCAAGTATCGATTAATCGTTTAATCCAACAAAAATAAAACCCGATTAATTGAACACCCTAGTATACCAAGAAATACTAATAGAAAAGTAGATAAACATACAAAATTGTATCTAGTCGAGACTCTTTCAAGTCCGGTGCGGAAATTAAAACAGAATTGGGACTCGAAATTTCTCCTAGAACCGTAAGAAGACGGCTAGTAGAACATCTTTAAGGAAGATCCTGAAGAAAAGTTCCAATACTAACAAAAAACCATCGTCGAAATCGGCTAACATTCGCAAAAGCTTATAAGGATTGGAATTACCCTGTTCATAAAAAAAGTGGCACAATGTGCTTTGGTCGGACGAATCTAAAATCAATTTAATTGGAAACAATGGTAAAACATGGGTAAGACGTCCAAAAAAAAAAAATGACGGAATTAAAGCCAGGTTACACTTCTAAGGCCTGTTTTCACAACTTACCGATAGCTTAAGGTAGGAATTTATCGGCCGTATAAAAAGTGTTCCATTATTACAAATTTACTTTTACCTACCAGGTACGATGAACCTTAATTTGCTTTATCGCTCACTTTAGGTTAAAGTACAGTTTTAAAAATGGAACACATTTTATAAGGCCCGCTAAAGTCTTCTTTTAGCTATCCGTAAGTTGTGAAAACGGGCCTTAAACTTTAAACTTTGGATAAAACAGAACAATCACCCTTATTGTGTTTGGCATATTTAAAATACGCCTACGACTTTTTGGTAATAGATTAAAGGAAATAAGTTCACGTTCTCTTTAATCTATTACAAAAAACGGTCGTTAAATATGGAACAAATTAACCATTTCTTTGTGCAACTTATTTAGAAAGGAAAACGACAACTTCTCACATTTGTGCATATAATGGGTGATTTTTTAGCTATTATCTTTTTGGCAACACTGGTTTAAACAGCTGACGCACGTTTCGTGTTTTGTTTCACTGTCAAACATCTTCAGTTTGGTCTATAATTTAACCATGAATCGTCTTACAAACGAACAACGCTTGCAAATTATTGAATTTTATTATCAAAATGCGTGCTCTGTTAAGAAAGTTGATCGCGCGCTTCTTGTGTTCAGCAACGAAGCTCATTTTTGGCTCAATGGGTATGTTAATAAGCAAAATTGTCGATTTTGGAGTGAAGATCAGCCAGAAGCATTGCAAGAGCTACCAATGCATCCAGAAAAAGTCACAGTTTGGTGTGGTTTATGGGCTGGTGGCATCATTGGACCGTACTTCTTCTAAGATGATGCGAATCATAACTGTGAGTGGTGAGCGCTACCGTGAGATGATATCCAAGTTTTTTTTGCCCAAAACGCAAGAGCTTGACTTGCATGACATGTGGTTTTAACAAGACGGTGCCACATTCCACACAGCACGATTAACAATGGATTTATTGAGAGGCGAGTTCGGTGAACATTTTATTTCACGTTCGGGGCCGGTCAATTGGCGGCCAAGATCTTGCGATTTAACGCCTTTAGACTTTTTTTTTTGTGGGGCTATGTTAAAGCTCATGTCTATACACACATGCCCGCATCAATTGACGCATTGGAAGACAACATTGAAGCATTTATTCATGAGATACCGGCCGAAATGTTGGAAAGAGTATGCCAAAATTGGACTAAGCGGATGGACCATTTGAGGCGCAGTCACGGTCAACATTTGCATGAAATAATCTTCAAACATTAAATTATATGACCCGTACTATCGATTCAAATAAAGATTTCATGCATTTTTCTGAATTTTATGTGTTTTCTATAACTTTTCTATAGCTCTTAAAAAATACTTTCAGGATGGAATAAAAACCCGCGCGAATGGTGCCAATACTAACGAACTTTTATGTTAGAAAAGAAAAGATAAAAAAAATAAGTGGGCGCCCTGGGACTTAAAGCGAGTTGGACGTTTTTGGGCCACCCCACTGATTTTGTATTATACATTTTTAAAAACAAACAATTAAACTTAAAATGTTCAAAAAAAAAAAAATTTCAAAAAATAATAAAAAAAATAAATAAAACAAACTAAAAATGTTGACTTGTGTTTTAAAATTATACTTAACAAGTTTTTATTGCATAACTTTTGGAATTTTTACATTCTTGAAATATTACACTCAACACAAATTCCAATGTCTTCAACGCTAGACAGCCATTTAAAAAAGGAGTATATAAAATTTAAATATATATTTATAAAGTATATAATGTTTATATAATATAATAAAAATGTGTTAGTTAATCTTTTTTTTCAATTTCTTCTTCTTTTTTTTTTTTTTTGTATACATATAGTAATTTTGTTTGTTGTTTTATATAATAATATAGATTTTTTGTTGTTGGTTGGATGTTTGTATATAAGAATATGTAATTTTTGTTGTTGTTGTTGTTTAATTTATATATGTAATAAAAAACCATTTAATTGGTTAATCGTACTCAAATACCTCAAATATTCTTAAAATTTTCTATTGTTTTTTGTGGTTACTTTAAATTAAATTTTCATTTCTTTTTGTTTTTTTTTTTTTTTTTTTTTTTTCATTTTAATTTGTAGTTAAATTATTGATATTAGTGTTAGTATTTGCAATTGAATTATGATTATTATTATTAATAGTAGTTGCATTTGTTTTTGTAGAAGTTGTTGCAATTATATCGTTATTTAAAATTATAGTAGTATTAAGGGTTTGTTGTTGTTGTTGCGATTGTTGTTGCTCTTCAAGAGTTGGAATATTATCTTGTAACTTAAGGACTTGTAATCTAGGATTATAATAGCCTGCTAAATAATATGTATCATTATTATCATATATTGATTGATATTGCTTTGAATCCGATCCAAATTTATTGTAATAACGGCCAAATTGTAAAACTTCACAACGATGCGATATCGTTTGTACATCATTTTCATCTTCGTGGGGGGACTCAAATAAAGCACCCTAATATTTTTTTCACATATAGAGAGAATTATAAACAGTTATAAACAATTATTTGTATTATTTTATTATAATTAAATATGTAATTTCGAAACACTTACGGGATATTTTAATTTTGGACATCCAGTTGTTTCTTCTGGATGATAGAACCAACGTACACGTACGATTTTATTATTGCATGAATTTTCCCACATCGATTCGATGCGACCAATGTAGGGACGATCTGGCCGTCCCGTAGATAAAAATACAGCACAATCTCCAACCTTAAAATAGAAGAAATTTCTTTTTAAAAACTAAATGTGGTACACAAAGTGTTATAATAAGGGTATTCACGTTACAAGTTGCACCCTTGCAAAAAAGCAAAAGTGCCAAAATATAACAACAACCACACAGACAAATAGTTGTGCGTAAATAGTTACCTTTGTGGTTGTTGTTATGTTTTTGCACTTCTGCTTTTTTGCTAGGGTGCAACTTGTGACGTGAATACCCTTTATATATTAAGGATAATCACGATGTTCATTGTGCAAATTTGCAATTTGTAAATTGTGTTATTTTTAAAAAAAATTATTCTGGCAACCCAAAAAACGTCCGGCAGCAGTAGCAAAAGTTGTCAAAAATCTTCATTTGTTTACAATTACACACAATCATTTTAGCTTTTTATATTTTTGCACTTAAAATGAGGTCTGCACCTGACAATTGTCTGTCATACCAAACGTCAAAGTCTATATAAAAAATATTTTTGTCATCGTTTTTTTTTTTTTTTTATACGAAGTTTGACGTTTTTTATGACAAAATATTGTCCGGTGAAGAGCCCATGTAACGCCCCGTTTCCACATGAAAGTGCAACTCAATTTTTGTACTTTCAGCCAATCGGTCGTTTCCTGGATTTTTCGTTGATAATACGTATACACTTCTTGCAAGTAATTACAAACATGTTTATATAAAATTTTCTTTTTCACAAATAAAAAAAAAATATGATGATGTGTATGTATGTATGTCAAAAGCTGTTGTTTGCGCCAGGAACCGAAAATAACCGTTATATTGGAATTTTAAAACAAAAATAGCATATAGAAGTAAATGTCGAAAAACTGATTCAAGTATACCATATTGTTCCTCATGCACTTGTCAATGATAAAATATATTGATTTTAATATTTTCGATCAAACTTAACAGTTAGTTTTTGATTTTTATTTTTTTGAACTAAAATAACTGTTATTTTTTGATTTTTATTTTTTCGATCAAAAATAACAGTTATTTTTTGATTTTTATTTTTTTGAACAAAAATAAAAGTTATTCTCTAAATAAATGTACGTGATTTAATAATCTAATGAAGTGCTTAATCATTCTACAGCGAAATATTATCCTCAAATGGGCACAGCGCCCAGATTTTCTGTGAATGTGAATCACATGCAGACGACCCAGATATATCCTCTGCCTGTCCCAACGTTGATGAGATCATAAACTCGATCAAAAGTCTTAAAACCAATAAATCACCAGGTATAGACGGAAACTTCGCAGAATTATTAAGAGCAGACTCTTATACAAGCGCCAAAATAATCCATCCAATCATCCGCACATTTTGGAAAAATGAAAGTCTTCCAGACGAAGTGATAGAAGGCATAATAATAAACATTCCGAAGAAGGGAGAACTTTCGAACCCGAATAATTGGCGTGGTATTACTTTGCTTTGTATGGTCAGCAAGTTCATTGCCCAAATAATTGCCAAACGAATTTCCGCAAGGGTGACACCAGTACTGAGACGGGAACATGCGGGGTTCAGACCCCACAAATCCACTATCGACCATATAAACAGTCTCCGTGTTATCGTCGAGCAATCTGTGGAATGGCGATCACCACTCTATATGTGCTTTATCGATTTTGAAAAAGCATTCGACAAATAAAACACCAGTGTGATTTGGAACGCACTTCGATGCAAAAACGTCCCGCGTAAACTTACATCACTTATAGGGTGCCTTTACCACAATAGAATTCGGTGCTCGCCAAGGTTGTGTTTTATCACCACTTCTATTTAATATAGTCTTAGACACAGTTCTTAAAAGTGCCCTACAAAACGGAAAGGGAATTACTTGGGGACTGCAAGGCCACTTAGGACGGGTTTTTGAGATGGGGATTAAGTTTAAACTTAGTTTAACGTTCTCTGCAACTCGGGGTTTCCGGTAAAATTTGATTTTTTGTTCTATTATTTCATTAAAGACCCAAATTTTAAGCAAGACTGCGCTGTTCCGGCAACATTTTGTTTTCAAACTTGGTATTGGCGGCACAAATCAGTTTTCAGATTAACTAAACCTAGTTAAACTGAGATCTCAAAAACCCAGCCTTAAACGATCTGGATTACGCGGCTGATATTTGCCTATTAGCTCACAGCTTCACAGATCTGGCATAAAATCTGCGAAACATAACAACAACAGCAAATTGGTTTTTTTGTTGTTTTCTTGCGAAGACAATAGAATGAAACAATTTGTTTTTAAATTTTGCTTTTTCTTTTTATCCACTTACAACTAAAATTCGAGTCGGAAAGAACCCAACCAATTGTAGGGGGATGTAAGAAAAGATAAACTCACTGTTTATTGTTGGTGTTTTGTTTTAGCTTTGATATTGTTACAAGTAAGACTTTGAGTGTTTAAAATTCTTATTCGTTTTAGGTTTTTATTTGTTTAATATTTTTGGCTTTTCTAAAATCTTTGGAAAAGGTTTCCTGAGGATCTGGCCTAAGCAACCAGTGAAATGCGCATAGAAGCTAGCTTTCCCTCAGCAATAAATTTCAGTGTATTTATCAAATATGAAAAATTGGGAATTTAGCACGTCATTCAAAAATCTTAATAACAGCAGATGGAATTATTTACAATAGGAAGTAATCAAGTGCAGGATGTCAGCCAGTTTTGTTATCTTGGGAGCATAATTTCCAAAAATGGCGGATCAAGTGAAGACATTGACAACCGTGTACAGAAAGCGCGACAAACTTTCGGCCGTTTAAGACCCATTTAAAATTCGTCTTCATTATCTCAGCGGACAAAGTTAACAATTTTCAATACAAATGTCAAGTCCACTCTCCTTTACGGTTGCGAAACATGGAACGCTGCCTCTCGAGACATGCAGAAAATCCAAGTGTTTGTTAATCAGTGTCTTCGCATGATATTGCTAATATTCTGGCCTAGAGTGGTGTCTAACAACAGGCTTTGGGATCAAGCCAACCAAAAACAAATGGCCAAAGAAATAAAAATACGTAAATGGCGGTGGATTGGCCTCACGTTAAGAAGATCACGAAACGACATTACAAGACACGCCATAGACTGGAACCCGCAAGGAAATCGAAGAAGAGGACGCCCAGCTCATACGTGGAGAGAATGGACGGAATGGGTAAAACCTGGGGCGAAGTGAGAGCGTTGGCACAAGACAGGAATATGTTCAACCAATTTATTGAGGCCCAATGCTCCTTATAGCATCGATGGAAAAATATATATACATATATATATTCAATATGGGCATTTCTTTCTAAAGGTCCACCGTGACCGAAAACTTAAAAGTTCTTAAAAGCATATTCTTTTTTTGTGAGAATGTTTTATTGAACGTTTTCTTTAATATACCTTCCTGAAAAGATGTATTTGATAAAAATTATTTTAAAACATTTTTTTTACATGTATGTACTGTAATCTAAGGAATAGTTCGAAGAGAAATATATTATTCGGATTAACGGAAAATTTTTATTTTGTTTTAATCATTATTCAGTCAAATTATTATGGAACAAATTTCACGTTCGAAATGTTACGTATCGACACAGATTTTGGCCTAAAAAAAAATACAGAAGTTTTTTGAACCAAACCAACATATAAATTTTTCATTGCTACGTAAAATTCTGAAAGTAGTTTGACAAAAAAAACTGTGCAAGGTTTCGCTGAATTACGCCTTTTTATACATGGCCACAAAAACTACTTCTATTTTTTTCACGTTCGAACCGCTACTTCTTTGGCCACTATCTTTGACCTAGAATCGCGCCCTCCACAAACTTTAGCATAAATATTTGTTGTTTAAAATGTTATTGTATTTTTGATGCGTACGACTGTCACGTCCAACACTATGGAATTACCCATATTTTGTTTATTTTTTTTTTTTTAAGAAATCTTTGAAAAAATAAGTTTAGGTGGGGATCCTTGGAAAGCTATCAATAAGACAGCTCAATTGGATCATTCAGTGTTCCCTTTGTGATACCCAGCGCACAGTTCCCATCCTACAGAGCAGTTACTCAATATACAGTGAGTCTCATAAGCATTTTGCATATTTTTTTACTCCATAAAGATTAAATACGTTCCTCAAAATGAAGTACAAGTTGTTTAATTTTTGAGAAAATAGTCCATTTATTACGTAGGTGATATGTGTTACATGGTATATATGATAATAAAATTACAAAAAATTGTAATTTTATGGCCTTTTTCTGACATTAAAACTATTTTGACCCTAAATTAATACACACAAAAGTATTTTGCTTAAAAAAAAAATCAGCTTAACCTTGCGAATATTGGGGGTATTCACGTCACAAGTTGCGCCCTTTCAAAAAAGGAAAAGTGTAAAAGTATGACAACAACCACAAAGACAATTATTTACGCACAACTTATTGTCTGTGTGTTTGTTGTTTTATTTTTGCGCTTTTGCTTTTTTGCAAGGGCGCAACTTGTGACGTGAATACCCTTATTGTTATAAATTTTTACATTTTATATGGGCTTGCTTCGTTTATACGTTTCAATCATATTTTCGTACGAATAAGATAATATTTTCAAGGTATTTTGCTATTATTTATCTAATTAAAATGCCGAAAGGAAAGCAACTAAGTTTTGACGAGAGAAAAATCATCTTGCACCTTCATGCCCAAGGTAAAACAGTTTTTGTTTATATCGCAAATGTCTAAGGCCCGTTTTCACAACTTACCGATAGCTAAAGGTAGGATTTTATCGGCCGTATAAAAAGTGTTCCATTATTACAATTTTACTCTTACCTACCTGGTAGGATGAACATTAAATTACATTATCGCTCACTTTAGGTTAAAGTAAAGTTTAAATAATAGAATACTTTTTATGAGGCCGGTTAAAGTTTACTTTTAGCTATCGGTAAGTTGTGAAAACGGGTCTA
This sequence comes from Pollenia angustigena, assembly GCA_930367215.1. Taxonomy (NCBI): domain Eukaryota; kingdom Metazoa; phylum Arthropoda; class Insecta; order Diptera; family Polleniidae; genus Pollenia; species Pollenia angustigena. The sequence continues at coordinate 92,067,473 of OV884056.1, read as the reverse complement.
AGAGGTATCGTCAAACAATAGAAAATATAGTTAAGCGTGCAAAAGAACGTGGAAATATTGAAAATTTGGCACGACATTGCTATCACCCAGAAATGAAAGGAAAATACTTGAAGAAATTCGTGAAAACCCGCATTTATCTGCTCCAAAACTGAATGATAAGCTAAAGGAAACCCTTAACGCGAGTGTTGATAAAATGGGACTTCCAGCAAGAGGTTTTTATTTGCAACAGGACACCGATCCTAAACAAAAAGCCTTAGATGTTAAACTGTGGATTCTTTATAACACCAAACATTTGCCAACGCCTCCTCAAAGCCAGGGCTTGAACCCAATATAAAATGTATGGGCGTATTTGCGGGAAAAGGTTCGTCAACTTCGAAAACTACGTTGAAACAAGTTTTGCTGCAAGAATTTGGAAAAATACCTCAAGAAAAGTGCCAAAATTTGTTGGAATCTATACCACGAAGATAAGTTTCTAAAAACAATGGATATGCCACTAAGTATTAACTGTGACATATCCATTGTTATACCGTAAAAATACGTGATATTTTTTAAAAGCAAAATACTTTTGCGACCTTAAAAATGCACTAAGGATATTCACGTCACAAGTTGCACCCTTGCAAAAAAGCAAAAGTGCAAAAACATAACAACAACTACAAAGACAATTATTTACGCACAACTAATTGTATGTGTGGTTGTTGTTATATTTTTGCACTTTTGCTTTTTTGCAAGGGTGCAACTTGTGACGTGAATACCCTTACTATATTCTTCTAAAATCTCGTATAATAATTAAGATGTTCTGAATTTTTTTTTGCAATTTAATTCTTTGTCTTCCTAACACGTTAATAAAAAGAAATTCCTGTTTAATATAATAAATAAATGGATGTCAATCACGTATCTTCTAAAAAGTTTATTTTTCTTATATGCAAAATAATTATGAGATTCACTATAAGTCACTGCAGAATTCAACCAATTTGTCTTCCTAATGAAGAGAAGATTCAATGTTCTTAGATATGTTGATCATCCGAAAAGACAAACACTGGCTTCCCAGGTATCGCTCCATATTGGCCCGAATTCCAGGACAATGCCACAGAAAATGAAATACAGTTTCTTTTTAATCCTCGTCATGACAACTTCTGCAGTAATCATTGGATTTTCAACCCATTCTCTTCGCATTAGTCCCTGCAAGCCAGTGTCCAGTTCTCACTAAGATCACTGTTCTAATCTGCTTCCTATTGAAACAAAGTAGAGAATGAAGTTAACTCGGTTGAGTTGTAATTTCATAATTTTTGTATTATGGTTTACAACTTTGCTAAATTGATTTTTGTAGAGAAACTGTTATTTTGTTGGAGTGTTGCCAGATTTTTTGTTGAAAGGCAATTTTAAACTATTTAAAATAATTTGATTTTTGGAATACTTACAGTAATAGTTTCTTTGCCTCGTCGTATAGTTTTAAAAAATTGCTTCCGAATTCGACCCTTCGAGCCCTTATTGCCAAATTTACAGTAGGCCGTACCTAGCCAACCCCACAGTTGGCGTTCTGGTAGGAAGGCTGCAATTTTACTGCCCTTTGAATTGTTGTGTTCTATCATGTCATCAGCTTTGGCCTTAAAAAAGAGATTTATACGCATTAAAAATTGACTTATTTAAATTTTGCTCAATAAATAACTCAAATTATAAAGTTACAAACACAGATAACAACGTTATGAAATTTACTTACCTCATCTGATATCTCAGACATTAAATTTGAAGTACTTTCCTCTTCAAGATCTAAGCGTTCAGTTTTAACTTTAATATTAGCTGCTAAGGAATTAAGTGAACATGCCAGGGCATTAGAACCAGCTATATGACCATTTGATTCCTGTTTAATTCTTGAAAAATTAACATTGTCCTCGGCCATTTGTGAATCTTCAGTTTGAGTATTTTGTTCATTAACCTCATCATAGTTTTCTTCCTCCTCCGCTTCCTCATACGCCTCGCGTTCATCCTGTTGTTGTTCTTCTTCCTCTGCTGGTAGTCTAGATTGATTGGTGGTGACATTGTGATGCTGCTTTTCTGTTACTGTGCGTTCGCTTTTCTTATTGTATGACGTGGATGATGAGGCTTTGTATGAGGACTTATCCAATTCGGATACAATACCAATTTCCATTAAATTTTTACGATGTTTCTTGTGTTTCTTTCGTTTCTTGTGTTTATGATGTTTACGGCCACAGTCTGCATTCGACTCCGGGGAACCATTAACACCACCACTATCGCCAGCTGTCGATGAGACACCGCTTTTACCATTTGCCGTTAAACTATTGCTGCTTTTTTGAGCTTGTGATCGCTTTTTCAGACTCTTATTGCGTTTCTTTTCACTACGTTTGGCGGCAAATATTTCCATGGCTGTGGCCTGATGATAGTCTCTGCTGGAACCGTTCTTTGTTATATGTAACGCTTTGCCCTCACCACAGGCCTCTGTTGTATCCTCATCGCCATGACTGAGATGGTGATGATCGGACTCATTGTTCGATGAGATTTTATTGCCACTGGACTTTTTATGTTTGCCTAAAGAGTAGAGGGGATTATCGTTGTACTCTGTGTTGTGTTGGTGTAGTAGTTTTAAGTTTTTGTTTTTGTTTTATTTATTTTTTTTTTTTTATTATTATTATTTTTTTGGAGGAAGTGGGAAGTTATTTTAGGTCAAAGTATTATTAAAGAAACAAAAAAAAGAGAGAAATAAAAAGACAAAATAAGAATTTTCTTTTTAATAAAAAACAAAACGTTGTTAATTCTTTTTAATGAGATGTTTGCCAAAAATGAGTGCTTAAGCGTTTTAGATAGGCAGCTACTTAGATGTGTTTCAAAACATTTTTTATGCATTTTTAATTTTGAAAGCATATTTTCTTGAGAAAGTATACAAATACAAGAATTTTTAAAAGTTCTATAAGCAATGACTCCTCGGAAACCGAAATATCTCATACATGCAACATTTTCTATAAAAACTTCTCTTTTCCTAAAAAATGCAACAAATATTTTCTTATACTCAACTTGGATATAAAAAATAAATAAAAGTATTATGGAAATTTACTTCGAATTCTTTTTTTATTTTTTGAGCTCTGAATAGGATTTCAGTACCAGGAAAACTAATTTGGAAATACCCGAGAATTTTTAATCGTACTAAATGCCAGTTTATCAGTTAAACTAAAAGCCAGACAATTCAATAAACTTTGTGTTCGTTAGTCAAGTCAAGATAAAGTGTTTACATCTTTTAAAAAAGGTAAAAGTTCAAGTAACTAATCAATTTTATAGAGATGAACAGGGAAACCAGAAATATGCTCTTTTTATGCGCATTAAATATGCATTAAAAACTGGAAAATATGCCCTGAAAGCTGTTAAAAATATGTCCAAAAAAGTTTAGATTGCTAATTTTAAAACAATATATTCAATAATTTATTAACAGTTCCATTTACTAAAAACAATCCTAAAATTATAATCGGTAAAGCCCAAACACCATAGTATTTGCAGACGAATTTTTGAGTTTTTTGGGGCGAATTCAATCAAATACCAACATAGTAAGATGGTTAACGGACACAATTAAAATGTATTTACCAAATTTACTTAAATTATCTACAAGATTGCAATTTTTACTTTGCGCACAAGGTTAACATTTACAGATAACCAGCCAGACGGACGGATGAACATCATTAGATCGCCAAAAAAAATCCAAAATGTCTCAAAATATGCCTTAAAAAGGCAAAATATGCGCTATAAACTTAAAAAAATGCTGCAAATAAAACGCTTTTATTTAAATTATGCAAATAAATGCTGAAACGGTAAAATATGCAAAAATATGCACTAACAAATCGATGCCAAAATTCATAAAAAGCTCTAAAACGGCTAAATATATTGTTTCTGCCTTCATTGGTCGCACAAGGAAAAACATGCAATTGCATATTTATGGTTTTTTAAGGCGAGGACATGATTTTCGACATTGACAGCCATTGATAGAAGACTAATACTTGATTTGAAGAGAAAACGAAAAAAAGTTAATTTCGTATAATCATTAAGCATTCCATTGAAGAAAAAAATAGAAATTAGGCTACAAATTGTTCCCTCATCCTCGCTAGTCTCCATGTGTGACTATTTCTAGTTTTAAAAGCTGAAGAAATAGCTCGGCAGAAAGAGATTTGACGCCAGCGATAAAATCATCTGGCAAACAAATCAGCCTGATTACGGTTGGCGTATACGCCTTATGGTCAATAAATCAATAAATGTGCAAACGTTGGTTTAGTTGAACTAAACTTAAATGAATATAGAGTTTAAACTTAACAGCTGTAAATCAGTGCCACATATATTATATGTAGAGCAAAAAATAATAATGTGGCAGCACTACGATAAATGTTATCAAATTCATATAGTTTGTATTGGTAGTTTAAACAAGGACATTTATATCGAGCCCTCATAGCAAAAATTATGTAGCCAACAAAAATAAAATTTTACAGGAGAAGGTTTTTTTAAATATTTTTGTTTAAAGTCTAGGGTTTCGTTTGAAATTGCTTTTGCTCTTATTCCGTAACGGTACTTCCCAGAGATATGAGATTTTTAGAGATGATGCAAATGATTAAAAATTATCGATTTTCATCAAAAAACAAAAATCTAAAATGTTGTTGGTTACATCATTTTTGCCATTAGGGCTCGATATGCGTTAGAGATGGTTCAAATGTTTACTGAATTATAGATTTGCTGGTTTAAACACATTTTAAACCAAAGAGAGAGTTTAACTTGCACTGATTTATAAGCCCTTAGTCGTTTATTGTAGTAGATTAAAAAACTCAGTTTGTGTGTTACTTTTATCTATTACAAAACATGACTCAACCGTTAACGCCAACGTCAATCGTAATTAGACTAAATCCCTTTTTGGATGGCTTGATAAAAAAAAATTGGAGAAACTTTGGACAAAGTGTGTAGGGTTCAAAGGAAACTACTTTGAAAAATAAAATTATTTTTTTATCCAAAAATCTGTGTATCGTTTTAAAAGTCAATGACTTTTTTACCCACCCTCGAAAACTATGACAAGAGTTTTATATCGAGTCTTTACCGCAAAAATAGCTTAAGCGACATTATTTCGTTTCTTAATTAATAAATTGATTGGCAACACTTGCCTCATCTCCTAAAATGGCATGGTCACAAAAGGTACCGTAACGATTTTAAAACAAAAACAATTTTAGCTTAAGCGACAACGGTCATACAAAAGTTTTATGAACAAAAATTAAAAAAAAAAACTTCTCTTGTAAAATGGTGCTTTTGTCGCTTAAGCCTGTTTGCGGTAACGGCTCGATATATTAAAGTATTTTTTATTTAAGTATTATCCCTACCACAATTAAGAAACTAATAAAGAATATAATCAAATCATTTGAAAGGGAATAAAACGTAAAATCTTGAAATGCACTTAAAAATATGAACGGTTATGTATTTATGTAAATTTGGAATGTATGTTTGTACGAATATTATTATGAAATTAATGAATGAAGAATGTTTTGTTGCATGCAAACAATTCCTTTTTTCAATTTCTCGGATACTTACCCACTTGTGGATAATCACTGAGTAGTAAACGTATATTTTGTAAGCGGATCCTGCCGCTATCACCATCATCAAACTCGACGCTAACAAATTCTTGTGATGTAACACCATCATCGGAAGACTCACTTTCAATGGCTCGGCCAGGATATAGGCAACGGTATTGTTGACTCCAATAGGCACATAAGCGTGTACCCACTGGTACATCTTCGACGGTTTTGGGTGCCAGTTCTAGAATCTGTTAAAATAAAAAATTTCAAAATAAATATTTATTTGGTATAAAATATTTTATATTACAACTTTTATAAGACTGTATTTTCTTTCACTCAATTTACATGATGAATTTTATGACGTCCAATTTAAGACGTCATTTTTTGTTTGATAGCAAACGAGAAGAAAGAGGAAGAGAAAACAGAAATCATGTCTATTTTTCTACCACTCTTTCTTCTCTACACCGCTTGCTTCCAAACTAAAAATGACGTCCAAAATAGGACGTCATAAATTTCATCATGTAAATTGAGTGTTTATGATTTTTTTTTTTTTTTGTTGCTTGGGAGAAGAGGTATGTAAATATGTTTTATTAAATTTTGAAGGTAAAGGCCGCATGACTTTGCCTGCCAAAATTTTAAGTTATGGTTAGAGCCTGTCAGCTCATTATTGGTTTGGCGTATATGCCAAAAAGTCGTAGTGGAGAAAAGGTTTTCTAAAAATATAACCGATAGAATTTTTTTGTATTTTCACCACTGCTTCCGGCATATGTTTTGAAGAAAAATATAAATTTTTGAGAACGTTCATAAAAGAATTTTAAAGTTAATAGTATTTTATTGAAAGTGGCCGCACACGCCACTTTTCTAATTTTCTTTTGAAAAAGTAGCTTTTTGTGCTGCATATGTATACTTTATGCTGTGTATCAGAGAACTGCAAAATCACTATTTTTCTTGACGCTAAAATTTACATTAATTCTATGCCTGCAAAACAAAGTTCAACGTTGGTAATTTTGACATCGTTTTGTACACATTTGATTTGTGCATGTGTGAGTTTTTCATTGAAAGTGCTTTGTTTGCATTTATTTTTGCGCACGCAACAACACAAATACCCAAAGTCAAAAATTCTTATGCATTCATTATGAACTAAATTGGTATAAGTACGAGTCGCTTTGTTACATTTACATTAACAGCAATAACAACTATAACAACAACAATACATTGTCTTCTATTTCTATGATTCTTTCTTAAATTTTTTTTCTTGTACTACATAGCAACTGCTGAAAGCCTACATGAGTAATGATTGGTTAATTTTTTTTTTTTTTCTTTACCAAAACAATCATTGTCGCACCGAACACACAAACATCTTTATTAAAAAACGAAGCTAACGATGGTATAAACAACAAAGCACGATGTGCATTATCTGAATGACTGCAAACCAGAAGCGAATGTTTGCGGTTGTGCAAGTTTGATTGTATGACCGCAAGCGAGTGTATTTGTTGGTATTCATTTAATGCGATTTTTTTGCAATCGCACAAAGCCGTTCTCTGATGTGTATTAAGTTGTTGGCATTTTATTTTGTTTTACCTCCTTTTTTTCTTGTGGCAATGAAGCAAAGCAAAAGTGAAATTTATTTTCTTGTTGTCATTTTGTTTTGCATACGCTTTACCTTCCTTTTTATCTTACGACAATGAAGTAAAGCAAGAGTAAAATTTATTTTGTACGTTTTTGTATGAGGAATTTGCTGCATTCGCCAAACAGTGACGTGTACAGCAAAACAATACTTAATAAACCTTAAAATAGTTAATATGGCGCAAAATTAATGCTTAATATCTCAGAAGCCATAAGAAATTTTGTGGAAAAGGTTTTCGAGTCAGAAAGGGGGTATTCAAAATACATGGCACCCTATACCTAACTAAATTTTTAAAAAAGAGGGTTCAATTTGTAACTAAATTACATGAAAACTAGGACCTTCTTGTTCTTAGGTCACGATGTACATATCAGTTTGTAAGAATGAAAATAAGTTTATGCCCCCTATTGCGGTTCTCCACTCAACTTAGTTTGGTCGTGTTGGAGTCAACCCAACTTATGCACAACCAAACTCATTTTAGGTATTGTGATACCCAACTGTTTTTAGTTGAGTTTGCTATAAAGCTTCCAACTTAAAATATCGATTAGCCAACTTTAAATATAACGTTTGACAAGTGAAAAATTAATAAAATTAAATAATTTTTTAAACTAAAAGTATTTTTAATTGTTGTGTTGAATAAAAAGTATTTATAATTGATATTAGTGTCGATTTATTTTATGTTGATGAAAAGGAAGACTCTTGTACAGATGCGATATGTACAAGATGACAAATTCGGGATGATTCCAACCCTTTAGAACTTCCCAGTGCCACGTAAGAACTTCTAATAAGTAACGAATTTTTCTTGTGCCTGATGAGTTCTTCTTCTGGTTGGGGTAGCTGTTGACCAATCTGTTGGTTGTATTATTGGTTCAACTGACTCAGTAAAATTGTCACTTGATGGTGGAATATTTTCAACACCAAATACTTGTCCGGACCTGCAATACAAGAGCTGCGAAACAGTATCCTCAAGGCTATTTAATGAAACTTATTGTGATAGGCCTCCCCCTGTCGCTTGAGTGTTTCTTTTATTGTTGGCAAGTTTTTTCTTTATACTTGCCTTGTATGCTACTTTTTAGCAGTTGTGTGTATTTAACATTTTTGTCGACCAAACTTTTACAAGGTTGAAAACGATAAACCAACACTCAGGGGATGCCCCCTATATATGCAGTGCATTGTGTTGATCAGGAAAATAAGGTTTGGGAAGGAGGAAAGAGGGAATAGTGTTTGTGGACATTTGACTTGAATCTTAATAAATTATAAGTACCGGGAAAGACCTCTGCGGGAAGTTTATTCCACATACGGATAGTTCGACTGAAAAACGAATTTTCTCTATAATGCGTTGTGCGAAACACAGGACAATCGACTACAAACGGATGTGATCCACTGGATGAGCGAGTATTACGAAGAAATACTCGGGCGGTTGGAATAAGTTCACTTATCTCAGTGGAACACCTCCCATGGTAATATCGATAGAAAAGTGTCACACAACCCACATTCCGACGATGCCCCAATGAGTCAATAGAGTTGGATACCCTACTGTCATTGATAAGCTTCACCGCCCTCCTTTGTACACGGTCCAGAAGGTTCAAAATAGACTTTGAAGCCCCTGCCCATATATGGGAGTTGTATTCCATCTTCGGTCGGATATAGGTGGTATAGATAGTAAGGAGATCGGAGGAAGTGAAGTAATTCTTGCACCGTTTTAAAAAACCTAAACACTTGAATGCCTCTTTCGACACTTTGAAAACGTGTTTATTCCAGCGGACATCGCACTGTATTCTCATGCCCAGAACATCAAGAGTATCCGATTCCTTAAAATCAATGCCACCCATTAATACAGATGACATAGTTGGTCCCACGGCCCGTCTGTGGGTCAACATACAACATTGGGTCTTGCGTGCATTAAATTCGACCCTATTCGCTTGACCCCACTCAGAGATTGCAGCTAGGTCCTGATTAAGAGTGTCATTCATATTTTGCCTTTTGCCCCCAATCTCAACAAGGCTTGGCCTATGATCGAAGGAATATGAATGACAAATGTTGCTGTCATCTGCAAAAGAGTAGATAGGATTTGAAGTATGACCAAGAAGGTCATTAAGAAATATAAGAAATAGCGTAGGAGAAAGGACAGAACCTTGCGGTACCCCTGAATTTACCTGAAACTCGTTGGATGCAATCCCATCTATAACAACACGTATAGTGCGATCACTGAGGAAACTCGATATAAATCGAGAGAAATCATTACCGACACCAAAAGCAATAAGCTTTGACACAAGCGCACCATGCCACACCCGATCAAACGCCTTGGAAATATCATAGTTGAGTTGAGAATGGCAATGTAAATTTATCAAAGACAAGCAAACTGTTACAAAAGTGGAGAACCGCAATAAGGACATTAATTATGTATGTAAGATAGGATAAAAATAAGTTTAGTTTCAAAAATTTTTTATTTTATAGGAATATTCATTAGCCAAAATATTTTTTTATAATTGTAAATATGGTTTTCGAATTAGGTTAATGGATAGGAAATTTTTTCAGTTTATATGAATTGTTATACTTTAGTCAAGGCGAATTCATCCCAGGTAATCTCGGTACTACAACAAGTACAACTCGTACAAAAACCACAAGCAATTTGTTTTTGTAAAATCATTGTACAATGTCAAAAACAGAAACAAAGATAATAAAAGAGAATAAACAAAATTTTGACATCCAATAGTGATTTTAGCTAATATCAGCAGGGCTTTTAAGACCACCTGTAATAAATTCGCCTTGTACTTTAGTTACATTTTTATTTTTTGTTGTTATGGTTTTTGAAAAAAAAATTTTTTTTTTTAATGACAAAAAGGTTTTTGAATTTAATTTATGACAAAAATTTTTTCATAATTTTGTTATTGTTAAATTTTGTAAATTTAGTTATACCTACATCACAATAGTGGAGAGGGTATTATGCATTTGTGCTGATGTGCGTAACGCCTTAAAATAGTGGTCCTAGACCCACCTTAAAGTATACGATTGACTCAGAATCACTTTCTGAGTCGAACTAACGATGTCCGTCCGGCTGGCAGGCAGGCTGGCTGGCTGTCCATGTAACCTTGTGCGCAAAGTACAGTTTGCAATTTTGGAGATAATTTGATCAAATTTGGGTCATAGGTTCTTATTGACACAAGGACCAAGCCTATTGAAAATGGGCCGAATGGTAGGACCACGAGGGAAGATAGGGGGAAATTTCTTCCTCTCAGAAATTATCAAACCGATTTTAATTAAATTCAAAACAATGGACACAAAATGTATAAATTTTTAAAAAAATCGGACCACGAGAGGAGATAGGGGCAATTTCTGCCTCTCAAACCAATTTTAATGAAATTTAAAACATAGATAGATCCATATCTACAAGGACACATTAGCTATACAGTTTTTACAAAATAGGACCACAAGGGGAGGCAGGGGGCAATTTCTGCCTCTCACAAACTTTCAAACCGATTTTCATAAAGTTTATAAACATAGATAAATCCATATTAACATGGACACATAAGCATAATGTGTTTTTAATACTGTAGTGTAGGGTATCATATGGTCGGGCTTGACCGACTATACTTTCTTACTTGTTTTTTGTTGTTATGGTTTTTGGGAAAAAAAAAATTTTTTTTTATGACAAATAGGTTTTTGAATTTAATTTATGACAAAAATTTTTTCATAATTTTGTTATTACATATTAAATTTTGTAAATTTAATTTCCTGACGATGCTAACCAAAGGTTAGCGAAATATTGAAACAAATAAATATAATTTTTTATAAATAATAAGACCTCAAGCTTAAATAATTAAAAGAAATAGTCTGTAGGTCAAACCAATAATGGGCTGACGATATGTACATAAGAGTGCTCCAGAAAAATGAATTTGAGAGTTTCGACTGTCCCGTTCCCCCTAGAATTGTTCTTTTACGATATTAGGCGCCGTAACTGGCGCCGCAACGACGCTGAAGTTCAAAAGTGCATTTATAAGAGGAAAAACTAATTTTTTTTCTGTTTTTGTTAAAATTTTTCCATTTAATAATTCATTTTACAATTAAAAATAATAGCAATATGTACGTAATTATCGTTCTAATGAGATATAAAAGTCGAAATTTGGTCAACAAATCGTCGGTTGATTATTTAATTGTCGTATGTCGTATGTAATTTGTATCCACATACGACAATTAAATAATCAACCGACGAAATGTTAAAGGTATTAAAACTTCCCCAGTCTATTAACGTGTCTCAGGCCACTTGAACAAAAATGTAGGAACAAAATAAATATATTTTAGGAAATGTTAGAATAAGAGCTAATGTTAACTCAAAATATACCCGCATTTACTTGTATGTAAGTTACCTATCCGTAGGTTTTACCAAAAAAATAAATATTTTTTAGTGGGAGTTTCAAAAAGCCATTTGCAAATTTTTAAAAATTTTGCAAATTGCAGAATTTTTTTTAATAATCAATTTGGGATTTGTTAAGGATATAATAGGAAATAAAAGTATGAAACAATTATGTCAATACCCCTTATAGTTTTGCCGTACCTGCGATTTAAATTTTGCGATTTTTAGGAAAAACTTATTTGCAAGCCCATATTTTGGCTAATGAGCCCAATTTCCTTACTGTTATAAAGTTAAGGTAAAACTTATTAAAAATATTATAAATATAATTTTAACTATACTCTGAAGGTTTTACTAATGTCGTAAAACATTTATTGTTGAATATTCGCTTCAAAGCATTCGAAGCACGTTTCTGGTTTATCTGCATTGACCTGAGACTTTATATACCCCCAGAGAAAATTACACTGTGCTAGTTTAAAAAAATAAACAGACAAGCAATTGCAATTGCCGTATTAACCTTATTCGGGTACGCTGAATTTAGTGGTGCTAACCGTTTTCTTAGGTTAGCAATAACGGTTACAACAAACTAAAAAAAAAAACGAAATTCCACGATAAAATTTCCTTTAATTAAGGTTAATAAAACCTTTTTCCAACATTATCTAAAATTATTTTTTAGCAATATTTCGAAATTTTTTGTTTTTCAAAAAATCATTAAAAATTGGAAAAAGCAAAAACAAAGTTGCAAACATAACAAACCATAAATTATTAAATAAAATCTGTTTACAACTTTTGGTTTTATTCCGAAAAGACGAAAAATTTTAATTAAATTTAAGAATTTCGTAAAACGCAATATTTGTATGGCAGCCCCCCCCTAAGAACTGATGATAAAGGGCAAGCATGTCTCGAGAAAATTTTAGGACAAAAAACGAATTTAGGTCGGTCATATATTATATCCCTCTAGAGGCGACTACTTGGCAGTTATCGGGCTTTTCTTCAAAGTCTGTCTTGAACGTTTTGCATGGGAGCCCCCTTAAGGAATGGAGATAGCGGGTTGTTTTGTTAAAAATAAATGATGGAAATGAAAAATAAAGTGGGGTTGGTCATACATTTGACCCATCTAACCGCCATATTTGTATGGGAGTCACCCTAAGGGTTGGAGATATATGGCAAGTTTGTTTTGAGATGTTTTGTTAAGAACAAAAAACTAATGAAGGTCGGTCATATATTTTATTCCCCTTTCTTCAAAATATTTTTAGTCTGTTTTGAACATTTTGTATGGGAACGCCCTTAAGGAATGGAGAATAAAAAAAGTGTCAAATTCTAGCACAGTGTAATCTTATGGCGTCAAATCATAGGTAAGAGGTATTCAGCAGTTAAAAGATCCATTTCGTGAAATTATTGGTTCGCCAAATGTGTCTCAGTAAATTGGTTGTATCACTCGCTTTGTGCCAAGTGGCATCATCCTGATGAAACCACATTTGTGCAATACTTATTTACGCCTTTTAGTTGAGGCATAAAAAAGTTAGTAAGCCCGTCGCCATACCGCTGACCGTTGACTGTAACACTCTATCGTTTTTTTTTTTTTTTTTTTGTGATTTCACAGATCTATAAAGCGCACCATTTTTGGGTTGTTCTGAATGTAGTGGTGTTTTGACATTGGCTTAAAGATTATCATCTTTCTAAATTCTGTTTATTGGCATAGCCAATTAACCAAAAAAGTGATTCATCACTGAACATGAACCATGAACAATTACCAAACGTTTTGTCAAACCAAACTAATCTCAAAACAGCCGAGAACTGCCAAACCAGGCATATCCGGTTCTCCATAGCTGCAACTTATTTTTTAAATTTTTCGATCATCATAAAATTAAGACATTTTATAACTCACTAGCCAAATGTTTATTGTTGCTATCCAACTGATTGATATTCTTCGAAAATATTATTTATTTTTTTTTTTTTTTTTGCAACAAATGTTCTCATTTTCAAATCCATTTCAATTCTCTTTTTGTTTCTCCTTATGTAACTATTTAAACAACTGTTTAAAAAAACTTCAGTCATGATTTCTTTTTTTACGGAAGAATGCTGCTTCTTTGAGAGTCTTTAAGTCGGTTTAAAAGACGACCACAACCAGCACCAGAATCGATCATGGTCGTTAACGTTTTACACATGTGTAAGTATGAAATGTGCAAAATGCATTCCAACAGAGAATATTTTAGCTGAAAACCTAGCAACAAAATCATATATCTTACAATGTGTTTGTGAGAAATTTGCCATGTTTGAGGGGTAAACGTGTTCGTTTGTTGTGTTTAAAACTCTCGTTTTGCCCCTGATTTACAAGCCATTGTAAATAGAGCCGAAGAAGACCTTAAACTTAAAGCATGCTCCTCTTAATGTCCAAACTAGAATAGTAGATTATATCAAGCGTTCGTTTTCTTTTAATGGACATTTAACGCTCTACACACGGTAGTTTAACATCATTTTATACAAAAACTATAAACCAACTTTAATTGAAATTAAAATTTTTCTGATAAGAAAAAATTATTAAATAATAAAATACTAAAATGTTTAAAAACGCTTTAATTTATAATTTACAACGTTTAAGTGACGCTGAAAAGCATTTTGGTGGAAATAATTATGAGAATGTTGAAGACTTTGCCGCAGAGATAAGATTATATAAATCTTTTTATGGTATAACGGATGCACTGGCTTTAGCGGATTTCGAAACAATACTCTATGGTTTCGCCAAAAGATGGTGGAGAAAGGCAAGAAAGTCGATTAAAAGTTGGGATGATGCTGTTAATAAATTAGTGGAAACTTTTAAACAAATAACAATTTAAAAGCAAAATACTACTTTGTATTAAATGTAAAAAAAAATTGTGATAAGAATTTAAAAAATTATGTATTTAATAAATTTTTTTTTTTAAATCAAAGTTAATTAAATCTTATCTTAACAGCATATTATATTATAGAGTTTTGTTTTATTAATATTTAAAAAAAAGCGGGAAATATTTGTAGGTATTAATATTTTTTTTTTCAAACAAAAATGACATCATCGAATTTCACAAGACAATCGATATTGTCATCATCAAACTTTAAACAGGCATCAGTTGAAGAAGAACCGAAAACTTAAAATAAAAAGTTTTCATTGAAAAAGTTAAAAACGTTTTTTCATCAGAAAAGAAAAATAAAAATAAAATTTTTCGAAAATAGCTAAAAATCTATAAAACAAAAATTAGCCGTAATGGGTTAAGAGAACGGCAAAATGCACTATGCACCCATCTTTGTACGTGTGTCTGCAAGATAAATTAAACGCTTTTCAAACACTTTAATTCCAAAAAAAAAAAATGTGCATATCCCTGTATTTCATTTATAAGATTTTCATGAAATGTTATTAAAGTAAATAAGAACATTTAAAAAAAAAATTTTCAGGAACGCTTTTCTACGCCCATGTATTCGTGTATTGTCATCGGGAATATGTATGCCTGCAAAGTTTCATCCATTTGCATTGTGTAAAAGGCGGTCAAAAAAGCATTTTACCAAAACAAAAAAAAACCCAGTCCCATGACTAGTTTTGTGTCAATTACCTTTCCTCTGGAGTAACTCTACTCTATCACCACCCAGCGGGAAATTTTTGTCAATTGGTCCAACAGACTGGTCCTGGGAGTTGTGAAAATAGATCAGGTACAAAAAGAAAGAACTCATGACCAGTGAAAGAAGAACCAATCGTCTAACTGGTTTATGAAGAACAAAAAGGTAAAAAAAAGTAGTGAATTACAGTACAGTCTTCACCGGTAGTGTGACACATTTTTTGGGCCTTTCTAAAATTTGGCTCTTGAATTTTATTCTAGGACTTGTTTTATTGAAATAATACTACATTGTAGTAACTGTCACTAAGCACGTCCATTGAGAATAGAAGTGTGACTGGTCAAATGGTGTCAATTGGCCCTCTCCAATGACAGTCCCATAAAAAGTGTTAAAACTAGAACCGGTCTCTTCCACCAAAGACCTATCACGGGACTACTTTGGTGTCAGTTCGCTTCCCTCGAGGGCAGTACTGCGATTTGCCTTGTTTCGGCCTATCACAATTCGGTCCATTTTATTATAATATTCTGTTCACTCGTCACAGGATTAGTGCTTTAAGTACAATTGACATAAATATTGTTTTTAAAAATAAAATTTTTTATGAAATATGTATTAAATTGTTTAGCTGGTTTTTAACATAACTTTTTAAATAAAAAATTCAGCAGATTTTAAGGATTTCTTTTTTGTAAAAATGTAGCATATTTTTGGCAACACTGGTTTAAACAGCTGACACGCGTTTCGTGTTTTGTTTCACTGTCAAACATCTTCAGTTTGGTTTATAATTTAACCATGAATCGTCTAACAAACGAACAACGCATGCAAATTATTGAATTTTATTATCAAAACGCGTGCTCTGTTAAGAAAGTTCATCGCGTGCTTCTTGTGTTCAGCGACGAAGCTCATTTTTGGCTCAATGGGTATGTTAAAAAGCAGAATTGTCGATTTTGGAGTGAAGATCAGCCAGAAGCATTGCAAAAGCTACCAACGCATCCAGAAAAAGTCACAGTTTGGTGCGGTTTATGGGCTGGTAGCATCATTGGACCGTTCTTCTTCAAAGATGATACGAATCGTAACGTACCTGTGAATGGTGAGCGCTACTGTGAGATGATATCCAAATTTTTTTTGCCCAAACTGCAAGAGCTTGACTTGCATGACATGTGGTTTCAACAAGTAGTGCCACATGCCACACAGCACGCTTAACAATGGACTTAGTGAGAGGCGAGTTCGGTGAACATTTTATTTAATGTCTGAACCGGTCAATTGGCCGCCGTGATCGTGCGATTTAACGCACTAAGCGGATGGACCATTTGAGGCGCAGCCACGGTTAACATTTGCATGAAATAATCTTCAAACATTAAATTATATGGACCGTACTATCGATTCAAATAAAGATTTCATGCATTTTTCTGAATTTTATGTGTTTTTTTTTAACTTTCCTATAGCTCTTAAAAAATCACCCATTATAATATGAAATATTTAAAACATGGCATTTTTTCTTTATTTTACCGTTTGGCAAATTTTAACAGATATTTTTTTTAAGTTTTGGCATATTCTCATCAAACAGTTATGGCAACACTGGTTTCGACATTAATAATGTTTTAAAATATTTAGCTTTAGCTTTTGGTAACGATCCACGACAGTGTCTACCGCTGACAAATTTTAAGCTACGCGGGATTCTATATTCTATCGTTTTGCCTGACCCATATTTTAAGAAAACTTTATTTCAATAAGGGAAATCACGATGGGTAGTGCAAAGTGTGCAAACGATGCAAATGCGTGCAAAAATACACACATTTGCACAATACAGCAAGGCTCTGTGAAATAAGCCCCAGGTGCAATAAGTCCCAGTGCAATAACTCCCAATAAAATAAATCCCAAAATAAATGAAATAAGTCCCAAACTGGAAAAAAGAAATAAATCCCAAAAAAATGAAATAATTTCCAAGTCTTAAATGAAACAAACACCAACTTTTGAGAGTTGTTTCATTATGAAACAACTCCTCAAGACATTAATGAAATAACTTCCAAAAACAGTCCATCGAAAAGAAATGAAATAAGGCCAAACAAATTAAAGAACTCCCAAAGAAATTTATTATATATTCGTTTTACTTGAATATTAACATATCAGGTAACCAAAAAACTAACATTGAGTTCTCGACATTTTGGCAACAAATGGGACATTTTATTGTATCCTGACCTCTTGTAATGGCAGCTGCTTGCAGTTTAAGCACGCAGCTATTGCAAGTTTTTAGGTGTTTGCATGGCAAAAAGAGAGTATTTGATTCACTACCCATACATATGGCACAATCGTTTGTACAAGGATTATCTCCTCTATAGTACAACAAACACCGGCTTCGCTGACTAAAGCTTCTTTGTATATCCATTCTTTAGCCGGTTGCAAGGATTTTCTTCTTCACTTTCCCTCTTTTCACGTTTTTAAAATACATCCTTTACCTTTTCAAAATATTCCATATGTATGAGTAGCAACTGTTTAAACTATCCCGTTCTAAATACCGTTTAAAATGTTAAACAATTTTAAGAAATTGCAAATAATTGAAAATGAAAGAACTCCCACAGCAAATGAAATAACACCGAAAACACCCAAAATAAAATGAAATAACTCCCACGTTTATTTTTTCGGGGACTTATTTCATCATGAAATAACTTTCAGGCAAAAAATGAAATAACTTCCAAAAAAATGAAAAAAAACCGAGGGCTGGGAGCTAATTCATAATGAAATTACTCCCACATCTGTATGAAAAATTGTTGGGTATAATTTCATTTTTTTCTTGGGACTTATTGCACCTGGCAGTTATTGAACGGAGCCTACAGCAACAAAATGTACGCATTTGCAATTTGATCTATTTTACTTCGTTTGCACTAAAAAAAAAACATGAGCAAGATTAGAAGTGCATATTTTTGCTCCGTTACAAACAAATGTAAACAATAAAATGTCATATTATGCGCCATATTGTTTTTAAGGAAACTTATAAATTGAACATTTTCGTGGGTTTTAATATAAAATAGAGAATTCAATTAAAATTAATTAAAAAGAAAAAATTTATTTTAATTTGCTTGTGTATAATTGTAAACTAATGCAGATTTCTTACAGTGCTGCCAGAAGTTTTAAGTGTTGCCAGAATAAATTTTTAGAAAAATAGCATATTTGCACACAAAAATATAAGTGGTATGCTCACGATCAATCATAATATGCACTGCGAATTTACATATTGCAAATTTGCACAATGACCATCGTGATTACCCTTTTTATTTTTAAACAAAGTTGCATTTGAAAAGAGAGTCAATATATTTTCTATTGACTTTATTGACAAAAAATGCAACTCTGACTTTTGTGGATTGAGTACTCAAAAAAGTGCAAATACTACTCGGTACACACTGCTCAATACTTTATAGGTCACTACCAACTAGCCCAGGAAAATACCCATAGCTAAATTTGTCGCAGCAACGTTAACTTTCCCTCAACAATAAATTTCAGTGTATTTATCAGATATGAAAAATTGGGAATTTAGCAGGTCATACAGAAATCTTATTACTAATAAATTTTGAATTCCTAGAAATAACTTTGGCAATATGTAAAGTTTAAAGTAAAAGGCGGTTGTTTTATGGGCCCACTTAATTCCAAAGTAAACCAACTTGACTATACAGTACTTTTCGCTTATAGTCACATCCTTTAGTTGCAACCATAACGTGGACTATATCGCTAATGCCACTATGAGATATGTATATAACCGGACTGGAATATAATCAAGTTATGTGAATAAAGCAAATAAAAAATTCATATAAATTACACCGACATCAGGCTTTTGGTTTTGCAACAGAGTTGCATACTGTATAAAAAATAGTTAAAATAACAACAAGATATTTCATAACTGATACCCACGGCAAAAACTTTTTTTTACGAGTAGAGAGTTGATGACAAAAATGATACGATTAATTCATTCTTTCTTTGGATGGATTGTGGATTTGAAAACTACAAAGAACTTAGTAAATTTTGCTAATGTGATTATAACGCCATTAATTTGCTTTACTTTTCCCTTTGACGACTGTTAATAAATGGCATATATGGCAAATGTGTTTATATAGCTAAATAGACTATAACGTAAATACTTTATATTAAATTTACTTATAGCGGCAAAATAAACAGATAAAATGGACCATATCGCTAATGTCACTATAAGCGGTAGTGACAATAAACGAAAAATATTGTAATAATAAATTCAACGAGCTGTTTTTCCCTTATTTTTAAACAAAACTTCTTTTAGATAATCTTCTATATGCATATAATCCTCATGATTTACATAACCTGGTCCACCGGGGCAGGTTTGAGGTGTTAGCGTCATCTGTATCCATGGGTGGTATTGAACAATCTTACACTATTGATCTTATAGGGATGAAATTCAAAGTGTTCGTTGGAACCAACATGTTTTTCAAGTGTCGAAAGAAGTATACAAGTGTCTTGGTTTTTTAAAACGGTGCAAGAACTACTTCACTCCATCTGATCTCCTCACTATTTATACCACCTATATCCGAACGAAAATATAATACAACTGCCATATTTTGGCAGGGCTTTAAGATCCATTTTAAGGCTTCTGGATCGGGTGCAATTTCATCAGACGACATATACGAAAATGAGTTAAGAGTAATTAATTAGAGTACGAAAAATGGCTTTAATTGAAGCACAGCCGCGAATAACGTTTTAAGTTACAAAATAATAATTTTTCAGGAGAGCAAAAAAACGTTTTTTGACAAGCAGCATTATTTGTTTTAAAAATTTTTTTTTTCTATTATTTAAAATAGTGATAATAAAAACTTTAATGCAAAAGGCTTTTAAAACATTATTCCGCACTGCAAAACCATTTCGGTTTCATCATTATGTTAGTAACTTGCAATGTTCTTCCACTGGCTGACACTTTGTACGCCATTTTGAAGGCGTTAAGGTGCATAGTTTTGGTTGATTTGATGTTTAAACTGTGTAAGAGAGTAAAGTCAACGTTTATCTGCAAAAAAACAGTTTTTGCAAAATGTGGCGTTTACAACGTTTTTCGCGGCTGTGCTTCAATTGTTTGTGCTATAATATAAACACATATAAATATGTACACACAAATGTAACTTTAATTTGTATAGATTCTAACGGCTCACAGCCGGCTCCGAGCCGCCGCGGAATATTTTTTGCGTCAGTCTCCGCCCATAAAACCCCATGACGCAGGTCTCCGGGACCCACTAAATTCCAAAGTAAAACAACTTAATTATAATTATAAATTCAACGAGCAGTAATTGATTCCGTTATTTTCGAAACAAAGTACTTTTAGTTTATCTACTATCGGGTGTTTTTTAGCTATTATCTTTTTGGCAGCACTGGTTTAAACAGCTGACGCACGTTTCGTGTTTTGTTTCACTGTCAAACATCTTCAGTTTGGTCTATAACAGAAGTGGGCACAACTAAAGTTGTGCTTGTATTGATGCTTATTAGTATTAGTGAGATGGCAGAAGTACCCACCAGACACAAAGCTAAGTTTTTGAAATAAATGGTGCATTATATTTCCTTATTTTATATTTTACGCATTTGAAGTAATATAAAACATTTTTTAATAGTTTTAATTGTAGAGATTTACTTTTCACAGATAAAAGCAACAGTAAAAACGTACAGTAAATTATTTTTCGCATAACATCATTTATTTGAAATGAAACACGTGTGTTTGCTGGGTAAATTCTCTTGAAAAAAATATAAGAAAATGTGTCTCATCAAAAACTAAATTAAAGAGGCTAAGAATACGTGTGAAATCTCTCAGCACAATTGTGCTATGGAGCGCCCACCATTGGTCTATAATTTAACCATGAATCGTCTTACAAAGGAACAACGCTTGCAAATTATTTAATTTTATTATCAAATTGCGTGCTCTGTTAAGAAAGTTCATCGCGCGTTTCTTCCATTTTATGGTCAGTTTAATCGACCCACTGAAGCGGCTATTCGGGCTATTGTGACTAAATTTCGCACCAAATTTACATTATTGGACATTAAACCACCAACACGCTTACGTAGAGTGCGAAGTGAAGAAAATATCGCAGCTGTATCGGCCAGTGTTAATGATGACCATCAATTATTGATTCGTCGCCGTTCGCAGCAATTGGGCCTCTGTTACTCAACAACGTGAGATGATATCCAACTTTTTTTTTGTCCAAAATGCAAGAGCTTGACTTGCATGACATGTGGTTTCAACATGACGGTGCCACATGCCACACAGCACGCTTAACAATGTACTTATTTAGAGGCGAGTTCGCTGAACATTTTATTTCACGTTCGGGACCGGTCAATTGACCGCCTAGATCGTGCTATTTTTTGTGGGGCTATGTTAAAGCTCATGTCTATACACACATGCCCGCTTCAATTGACGCATTGGAAGACAACATTGAAGCATTTATTCATGAGATACCGGCCGAAATGTTGGAAAGAGTATGCCAAAATTGGACTAAGCGAATGGACCATTTGAGGCGCAGTCACGGTCAACATTTGCATGAAATAATCTTCAAACATTAAATTATATGACCCGTACTATCGATTCAAATAAAGATTTCATGAATTTTTCTGAATTTTATGTGTTTTTTTTTTAAACTTTCCTATAGCTCTTGAAAAATCACCCAATATTTTATTTTATATGAAAATCTCATGGTTTATTTTGATCGCTAAAATGTCTTAGAGAATAAAAAATTTTAAAATTTTAGCGACATTAAAGCTAAAATTGCGGCGAATTAAATTTGTATGGCTTTGCCAAAGTTAGCAATGCACGTTACAGTATTGCACTCGTTTAGCTTTAGCGAATTACAGAACACGGCCACTGGTCCCCCAGGGCATTTTTTAAAGTTTGTTTTTTTTTTTTTAAATACATATAGACAATTTGGAATCTTTTAGTTAAAATTTGCGTAGTTTATCCCTAAAAGTTTATAAAATTCATATTCAGTTTAGAATAAGTGCTAGTTCATACTCTTCAAGTCTTAACCGTCAAATCTTGAGTTTTTAGGTAAGGGAGGAAAAGAAATGGCCTTCTCTTTTCCCTTCTCTCCTAAAAGCTCAAGACGTGACGGCTAAAACTTGAAGAGTGTGAGCCAGCACTTATATAATTTTTCATCAAGTTTTTCAGTTTTAGTTCATATCCAAAAATATAAAAAAATAATAAAAATACATTTTTCTCCAAAAAAATTTAACCACACTACTGAAATTTACATAAGAAATTTTATTAATATGTTGCTAAACGTTTAAAAATTGTAGATTTATTTTCTTCATTTAAAAAAAAAATCTCTCTTCTTTATGTCTAAGACCTCAAATAAAGTGATATAACTTCAATTTACGCTAATTTGGCTTATTTCCAAGCAAACAAAAAAAACAAAAAAAAATTAAATTAAAGGCTACAAAATATTTTTCACTTACCGTATCCTTAAAGATTTCCTCCCTGGACATTATGTGCGATTTATTGCCTCTTTCACCATCCAGAGTAATCGCATAAACGTCAGGTGGCTGCAGTGGTTTCATAATGCCCGCATAGAAAAGACCACCCATGTCGGTGAGTACACGTGTCTCTTTGCGATACAAGTGATCTTGTGTCAACATTAGGGAGCGATCTATAGGGCTAATTTTTCTTGGTTTTGCAACACACACTTGTTTAGACGTTTCGTTGTCTGTGTTGCAACGATTATGATGATTGTCATATTCATCCTCAACTTGATCCTCATCAATATTATCTTCAGCCGTTTCTAAATCAGCGACTTCGTCGACATCTTCGTTGCCGCTGGAAAGGCGCGAGGATGTAGAACTGCTTAGTTTGGGTTCTTTGCAGACAATAATGTGTGCATGTTTTTCGGAGGATGGATGTTTTTGGCCTAAACGTAATACACCATTGCTACTAACATTGCCAGCTGTTGCACTTGCGCCACTACTAACAACGCCACCACTACTTATGCAATGGGCAGCAGTAACTGAACGTTGATCTAATGAGCTGGGTTCTAAACGTACTGGCTTATAAATAAGAGTAGTGCAGTTGTTGTTGGGTGTGCTAGTCGAGGTGGTATTTTCGTTTTCTAACTCTAACTCTGGAGGTGGTGGGAATTGAGGATGTGTGTTAAGGTGGTGGTGGTGATGGTGATTTTGAGCATTTGAAGAATCCGTGGCAAAGCGTATGAAACTGGAGGGTGCCAAATAATTATTGGATGTTGTTGTGGCGCTGCTGCTGGAAGATTTCGTAGAGAATTTGCCAAATTTATAATCACATAGAGGAGACGAGGACAAGGGAGATGGCCCAACCACCACCGTCGCCGCAGAGGTTGAGCACGATCTCTCTGAGGCGGCCAAGGACAGTGCCGAATTGCCCACTAGAGATATTTGTTGATTTGCTTGCAGTTTGGAACACTTCTTTTTGTTCTTTTTATTCTTGGATATTTCATCCAATTTGCGCTTTTTCTTGCGGTATTGTCTGGTTATGTCAGCTAGGCGCATGCGCATACTATTTTCCATAATGCTAAAAATCTCTTGTGGTGTTGGCCACTTGCCCATGCGTTGGTAACTCGGATCCACACAATTTTGAAAAGCATTTTGCAGTTCTTGCTGCAGTTGTGGATCGTCGAAATCCAAATCGGTCTGTTGGCTTTCGGTCAACAGTTTGTGACGTTTCTTTTCCTTAGAATATTTCTTTTTATTTTTCTTACTGCACTTTTGGGACTTTTTACTGCTGCTGCCACTACTACCACCTGCTGCTGAGCCCAAGCCGTTCACTGAGGACGAAGATTTTGAAGATTTGGAATGTTTATGCTTTTTACGTTTGACTGGACTTTCGGCCGCTGTTTCGCTAATGTGGCCAGAGAAACAAGTGCCACTTGTACTGGTCGAAGGCAATTCCAACGTTTCCAAAGAAGGAAATGATGAGCTGTGTGTCTCCAAGGGGGAAAATGTGCCTGGTGCTGTGTTAGAACAAAGCGGTTTTACAAAGGCGTTTTGCGTAAAGGAGGTTCCGAAATTATGCGGTGAGTTTGCAGTTGTTGATCGGAAAAGACCATTTGCGGCCTTCATGGTGGTACTTTGAACTTCTTCTTCTTCTTGTATCCTTTGCTCAGCTAAAGCGCACAATAGCTTTAAGCCGCCTAAGGGTTCCACATCATCACTTGGTGGTATGTTGGCCACGGGCGAATGCGTTGACATTACATTATGTTCCGTAACTAAAGGTGACTGGGGTGGTGGCGGGGAGGGATGAATGCCAAGATTATCGGCTTGTAAAATGAAGGTGTTAGAGGTTTGCTCACTTAGATGTGCGTGTAAACGGCCGGAATTTAATTCCATCACTGGATGCTGTTCAGATGCAGACAAATGGCACATGGCTGAATCATTTACCGCATCTAAAGGTTCTTGCTTAACTCGTATAGTGGATGTCTTAGCCAAAGTACTGGTGCTTATGTTGGATAATAATTCCAAACCTGTCAAATCTTCGGCATTAGTGTGCGGCGTTGCCGTACTACTGGTTATAGAGGGTGTCAAAGACAGGGGAAAATGTTCATGTTGAGGAGGAGCGAAAGCAGCAGTATATTCATCAACTGCTTTATCTTCTCTATAAGCTTCGCTTAGCTGCCCTAAAGACTGTTGTTTTAACGGGCTCTTCAGTAGTTCCATTTGCCTATCTATTTGCAGTTGAGAGGAACTTTCAACTAACGGTGTTTCCGATCTATGACTATTGCAAGCGTTTAGGTTTTTAGTAAGTTCTAACGGCTGTTGGGCTTCCGAGTCATGGTACAACTCATCATTTTGTGTTAAAGGAGGTGTGCATTGCGCTGTAATACAAGGTTCAGTATTAGCAGAGTTACCACCAGCCCCTGCAGTACCATTACATTGGCTTGCTGTTGTGGAATTTAAAGGACAAGATGAATTTTCATCTTCACTACAGACCGGAGTATCCGTTTGTATATTAACATCTTGCATTTGAGGAGGCGCTGCAGCAGAAGTTGGTTGGGATTGTGAAGAAGGCATAGTATGGGGAAGAGCTGAATTAACAACACGTGGTACACCCACCACTATTTGGGGAGAGGTTGAGGGGTCGAGTTGTTGTGTGTTGCTTTTAAAATGTAATGCAGGCATGTCATCCGCCAATGGTGTAGGAGGCCCTATATTAGCAGTCAGGTTAGGCCCTGTTGTGTTGGAGCAGGTTAAAAAGCCTCCAGTTGTGCTGTTAAGAGGACTTGTTGTCCCTGCCAGGGTCGTTAGGCTGGTCGTTACATTCGGACTATGTTGGGAAGGTTGAGCTGACGTTACTCGGTTTAAGGTGGCTGAAAGATTGAGCAATGTGGGTGTAGGCGAGGGTGTAGCAGTTTGAAATAACAATTGAGTTTGCAAATGGCTGGGTGTCGCAGCAGCTGCTACGGCCGCCGATTCCATGGTAGCTGATGTGGGAGGAGTTGGTAAACGCATTAAATTTAAAGCTTGTGTATTAGGAGCTGTTAGTTCCAACAAATTCGTTGCACTGTGAGTCGTTGATAAAGAAGAGTTCTTTTCCCTGTGATCGAAGTGTGCAGGAGGTGGTGGCGTTGGTTGTGGCACATTTATGGCTGCTGCCGTCAGAGTTGTTGTGGTGGTCTTTGAGGCGGCAGCCATAAAGTCAGCACTACTCCATTCTTCCATTTTTAAAGCTGAGGGCGGTATTAAGAGCGGCGGTGGTACTGAATGACCATGCTGATGGGCTGATGTAATCAATGATTGACCGGTGGCTAAAGCTAATGTCGGTGGTGGTGGCATGGTTAGGGGAGCTGATGCTAAAGCTTTATGTGCTGTACTCTTTGACTGACCGGTATCGTTTATGGAACCACCTCCACCTCCGCCACCAACTCCTGCACCACCTGTTGTGGCTAAACTCATGAAGCGGGTGGTCGTAGAACTACTCGTACTGCTCATGGTTGTGCCAGAACTAGAGCCAGAGACGGATCCACCTAAACTTAAATTTATCGAACTACTGGTACTATTTGTCTGCTGATTATGCTGGCACAGTGTAGAAGTGGCCGCAGCTGCTGCTGCTGCAGCCGCCGCGGCTGTTAAATAATTCGAGCCCAACAGCTGCAGTGATGTGGCATAAGGTTGTGCCGCTGCCGCCGCTTGCAATGTCGAATGTGGACTCATGGAGGGAAATATAAAATTTGGCGGCGGTTGTAAAGTGGCCGGTGCTGTACCCTGCGGTATGTAGGAGGGCCAGACAAAGGCCGCTGCAGCCGCCTGTTGGAAGGGATCTGTGGGTGTACATAGAAGTGGATAATTTGATAATCCTTTGGTATATGGATTTTTTTTTTTTTTTAATTTTTCACAAGCGCAAAATAATGAAAAGATTTTTTTTAATTTTAAATTAATTTTTTTTTTTTTTTACATTTATGTATGAAGGTGTTTTATTGGAATAAAAGGTGGTAGCAGAAAACAAATTTGGCGGTGTATTTGAATGACAGATTTTAAAAAAAATTTGGGGCGGGTATGGTTGGAGGGGAAAAAAGAGAAAGGGAATTTTAAGCAGATTAGTTTTATGTTGCATAATAGTTATTGAATAAGTTAAATAAATATAAAGCAATAAATTGAAATATATTTTTTAAGCCAAAGGAAAAACGAGTTTCTTGAAAAGAAAGCTTCTACTTAAAAATTGTTTTTTTTTAATTTCAAAAGATTTTGTTATGCTTAATTCCCAGTTTTTATTCTTGACAAAAACACTTGAAATTTATTGTTGATGGGATAAGCTATTCCTATGCGCATTTCACTGGTTGCTTAGGCCAGATCATCAGGAAACTTCATCCATAAAGATTTTAGAAAAACTAAAGATATTAAACCAAATAAAACTGGTTAACGTATAAGAATTATAGCAACAATTCTACTTGTAACAATATCAAAGTTTAAACAAAACACATCAACAATAAACAACAGTGGGTTTATCTCATCTTACATTCCCCACTACAATTAGTCGAAATTCTCTCAACATTAATTGTAGTTGTAAGTAGGTTAAGAAAAACAAAATAAAAACAACAACAACTTACAAAAGATGTTGTCAATTAAGTGTTTTTTAGGCCGTGCACTTGCCTGTTTTATCAAAAAGTAATTTCAATTTTTGGGAATACAAAATTTTAATTTTTTTTTAATTCTTTATAACGAAAAGAAAGAATTGGAAAATCTTCAAGTCATTTTTTAAATAAATTTGTTGGAGGTGTGACATTAGGTCAATGAGCAATGCACTTCGCATTAAAAGCAATATAAATACATTTTTAAATAAATCCAATGACGATATAAATTTTTTCAATAGCTGGACTTGAAAATTTAATTCCAATAATTTAGCCTATTTAGTCTAACTTTTGGTTTAAGCAGTCATCCTTTCCTCTTTAGAAACTCTTCTTCTTTTATTTTGTATATACAAACTACTTACCTAAAGGTGTCGCTGTGGCTGGTAGTAAAACAACTTGACCTCGACTTGCCTCTCGTGAGTATTGTAAGCCTACGGTAGCTGGGGACATAGATATCACTGATTCAATGGGAAGCGCATCTATTATAAAAGTTAAAATAATTAAAATAATTTATTTTCTTAATTTTAAATTATTAAAAGAAAAAATATTTAGAATACTTGAATATTGCCAAAATGTTGAAGGAGCACGATTGACACTTTGTAAACCGGCCGCATTCGCTAAAGCAAGTTCATCAGCGGTTGCTGAACTGGTCATTAAATCGCCATTACCAGTAAAATAGAAATTGCCACAACCAGTGCCGACACCACCTGTAATAAGAAGAAATTTAAAGGGATTTATGAAAAGAACAATTTACAACAAAAAAATCATGTTTATATGGAACACCTTAAAGTATGCAATACATTTTTTTTAAGATTGGCTGGTTTTCTAAATGTGTGTTCACAATGTATCAATACTGTGTTGATGCATTGTGTACTTAATTGTTACCTACGTTGTATTGTAAATGAATATGGTTTGCATAAACATTATTTTAACTGCTTATCAAAAGCGTACGAACGTACGTTCGTGACCCCAGGAAATGTCCATATGGGCAAATCCTGCGTGACGAACGCTACATTCGCACGCGTTTTCTGATTGATATATAAACATTTTTTGGTCTTTCAAAAAATAAAGCTTCAACTTATATATAGTATTTAGTGACATTAATATGTACTTACGAATGGTATATATCATAATTTCCTAGCAAGTATTTGTTGCGAAATAATTGATCACAAAGTTTTGTGACGCACGCTACAAAAAGTGGAAGTAACTTCAAAGGTTGAAGGGCGTTTTCCTAATTTTTAGCAAATTTGGCTTGATAAGGTATACAAAATCTAATTCCTTAAAGAAAGATGACTATAAGAGAATTCTAAACGTACTTATTTGCAGCCAAAAAATTTTGTTTTTGTTTTTTTTTTTACAAAAGCCGTGAACCCTTTGTGACGCACGCTACATAACGCACTCTACAGTTTTTCCAGTAGTATTTTATTATTATGTATATTTTATTTATGTCAACAAAACAAATTATACTTTTATGAATTGCATTTTTTAAACTAATGCATATCAACTTTTTTTTAACGAAATTTATATTTTGATAAGTCTGCTACAAGTGCTATTTTAAGCACAAAAATCACCTAAAATAATGCTAAATTCACGTGTAACATTAAGAAATCAGCAGTGGGGTAGGATTTGGTAAAAAATACTGCATTAATGATCATTGAAATACATATTTATTAATATAAAAATGAAATTATACATCTAGTCTTATATTCCATTAGAAAAAAATTCATTTGAAAAATTTTTGGTTGGTGAACTGTTTCTGGGATTTGCCCGTATACAAACATATACACATTTTTCAATGTACCTACAATTATTATATAAATAATTTACAAACTTTTTTTTAAAATATATGATTTTACTTCTTAAATTTTTGATCCATGTACAGTGAACTCGCGATAACGTGAACTAATTTTTACAATGGCGTTTCACGTTTTCGAGATTGTTCACGTTAGCGAATGCCAAAAATTTAAAAAACTAATACCCCTATTTAAAAATAAATAGATAAACAAGTACATCAGGGGTGTCATGGAAATCGAAAACGTAAAACGAAAGAATTTGAAGGGTAGTTTTTCAATAAGCTTTCTGTAATAAAAAAAATTTATGACAATTATTATACAAATAATGCGCTATTAAACAGAATTTTTTAACAAAAATTGTAAAAATTTGATTAAAAGTTTAATAAAAAGAACTGCCAAATTCTTTCGTTTTGCGTTTTCGATTTCCATGACACCCCTGCATATGTATTTTAAACGAATATTTTATTCATTTTTAATAACAAAAAATATATGTATGTATGTGCAATAATTCAGTTGATACATTAAAAAAATATATTTCTTATGAATATCATAACAAAAAAACACATAAAAGTTACAAAAACGAAAAGAAATATTTTTTTGTTTGAAGAATGTTTATAAGGGGGAAAAATACACAGGAAAAAAAGTCATCTTTTTTTATAAGTTTTTTGTTTGATCATCTTTAACAAAGCTTTTTCTTTAAGTTTTCTTAACACACTGATTTCAATTTGGTCGGCCATCTCATTTTTAGCCAATATTAAAGCCTTATAAGAGCTTCTATTTTTGCCTCTAAATGGAACAAACTGTTGATTAAGCAACACCATATTTTCTAACCAAGCCACTGACACTATAAACCTTTTGCAATAATTCAAGAATATTTACTTTATCTTTCAAAGATAACACTTTCGGGGTTTTTAATGACATTTTTCACTTTCACGATTAACGAATATCGTACACACAGAAAAAAATACCAATGTTAAAACAACATGGCGAAATGTTGATTGAGAATCATGGTAAATTTTTGCAAAAGTATGCCCTTTATTTAAATTTATCATTATTTAATTAAAACATTTTTTAGATTCAAATAAATTATATGTATTTGTTATTATTGTATTAAATTTTTATTGTTCAACTCCATTTTATTTTAATACTTGAAGTATAATATAAAATATGGTTTATATAAAATTTATTGTCACATTTATTTATACAGTTTCACACACACACACACACACACACACACACACACACACACACACACACACACACACACACACACACACACACACACACACACACACACACACACACACACACACACACACACACACACACACACACACACACACACACACACACACACACACACACACACACACACACACACACACACACACACACACACACACACACACACACACACACACACACACACACACACACACACACACACACACACACACACACACACACACACACACACACACACACACACACACACACACACACACACACACACACACACACACACACACACACACACACACACACACACACACACACACACACACACACACACACACACACACACACACACACACACACACACACACACACACACACACACACACACACACACACACACACACACACACACACACACACACACACACACACTAATACACCAACAAAAAAAATAATGTTCCCGCGTTTTAACATCAATAAAACAGGTTGTAGTATTTTATAGAAACATTGAAAACTTTTTTACCAAAATGAAAAATAAATTTTATTACACAATAAAATGCAAATAAATACTAAAAACAATAATAAATATTCAGTAAATGAAGGAGAACCCTCTAAAATTGTAAATGTTTTTCACACATACAACACAGATTTTAATGGCGGCAACTGTAAAAGTAGGGAAAAAATGTGTTAACATTTTATTGAACACACGGACACACACCCACACTCCTAATTCAATAAAAACTTCCCACCTCTCTCTCTCTACCACCCGCCCTCCTAACAACAATAAAATGCATTAAATTCCGTTGTACTCGTATAGAGATTTTTTGTTATGGTTTTTTTCTTTCGCTTTAACACTCACAGACACAGAATTTACATGAATTTCACAACAATTTATTTGCATTTGTTTATTTTGAGAAGAGGAAAACCTTAAAAAAAGAAAAACTTACCATTTATTTTAAATTTACATTATAATTTCGTTAAACTTAAAAAAAAATTACAAATTTAATGTTAAATAGCTTTTTTACTTAAAAATTGTATAATTTTTTTTGTTAATTTCACCAAAACAGTTAAATTGAGCAAAAAGGAAGTGAATTCCTTTTTTATTTTAACAGACAACGAATGACAACAGTTTGTACGAAACGCTCAACCTCAACTGCAGTTGTGTAAGTGAATGTGTGGATATTTTTCAATGAAAGTATGGATGTGTGTGTGTGTGTCTATAACACTATTACTGCTACTCCGATGGGTAAAAATTAAAATGGCCTTGAACTATTTTATTTAAGCTGCCTGCAAGAATAACAACAACAATACCAACAATAGCAAATGCACTTTATTGCTGTGGAAGGACTTTTTACAACAGCTTTTGTTAATGTTGTTTTTGTAAGTAAATGTGTGTGTGTGTGTTGAAGTGAAAGAAAATTTAATAAATTTAACTGAGTTTTTCTTGACAAATTTTTGTTTAAAAAAAATAAAATTACTAATTAAAAAATATTATTTACATTTTAAACAATATGTTCAATAAGTTGCTTCTACCAACATTTTTGTTTCCAATATCTATGTATAAGACATTTTAAGCTGTAGATTACATAATTTTTGAAAGTTCAAGTATGGCCCAGGCAAAACTTTATACAGGGGTTTTGTCTTAAATTAAAGCTTTCTAGAAATTTTCTTCAAAAATTAATTTTTAAATAAATCTGAATGTAAACTGGTTTATTCAAAAGTGTCCTTAAACACATTTTATTCAATGGTGCATCCGTTTGGTGGAAAGCAATCAAGGGAAGGAATACTCCAATCAAGTTCGAACGTATAAAAAGAATGGTGGCCATATTGGTTTTAAGTGCTATTTGGACCATGGTGAAATAATTAAGGTGGCAGCACTTCGCCAGATGACAATTTTTTTTTGCTCTTGCATTGTTTGTATAATCTTATGTCAAAGTTTTGTGTATGTTTACAGAAAGGCCACGTTTTGCGCTGTGATTATTGGATATTATTAAGTTTTTGATAATTTTAAATTAAAATAAATAAGATATTGACCATAATTAAATAAAAATTGACTAAAAATTAAATTATTTCATAACGTTCAGCGGCACTCTTGATTTCTGTTTAAAGTATTTTTTGACGTTAGCTGGGATATAATTTCCGTTTCTGTTTTAATGTTGTATTTGTTCCCGTAACGATGCCACCTGCTTTTTTCGCCATGATTTGGACTACCCAATCAAAGGCAGTGTTTTCTATCTAAAACTAATTTCCAGCAGACACTACAGTTAAACTAAGGGAAATAGAACTCTCGATAGTTCTATTTCCATTGGACTATCGATGGTTTCTTTTTGATATCGATACTATCGGTGAATTTAGTTTTTAGGAAATTGTCTCAAAATGTTTTCTTTTATCTAAGAACAACAAGTCTTTGCTCCAGGGCTGTGGAGTCGTCAAGAAATAGTGATAACTCCGACTCCATCCGCTGAAAATTTTCAAGTACGACTCCAACTCGAACTCCTACTCTAACCTTGATGCTAAAAATCTACCTAACATGCTTTAAAAACGCAACAAATCTATCGATCTTATTAAAGCAAAGTTATTTACCACTTAACTGGGATAGTTGTCTTTAAAATAAGTTATGGTCCATCATTCACGGTCCTCCGGTTGGTCCACAATGGATTTCGACTGGTCCTTATTTGACCTTAGACCATTTTTTAATGCAGTGCCTTTTTAAAGCAAGAACATGATTCTGTTACAAATTTTAACACGTGCCGCATTGAGCTTTAATATAGTTATTTACATAAGAGTAGGTGAGATGCAAAACTCGTGCGTTAAATTTTATTCGAATGCAAAAAACATATAGCGCCCGATTAAGTGGACCAAATTTGTTGAACTATTTTGATTTTGAAGTGTTTTGGCATTCTTGATAAATGACTCATAATTTGAAAAATTTAAACCAATTGAAATATAGAAACATAACGGATTCGATTTTGGAACAAACGAGTTTTGCTACCAATTTTCGAAAGAAACGAGTTCTGCTACAATCCATATGGGATCGAACTAGTTTTGCAACACACTTTAGCCCACCATTAAGCATTAAACCTTATTATATTTTGAAAGTTTAATTAATTAATTAAAATTGTTCAAACAGTCTTTTAAGAACAGATTGCAGGGTGTCTAGGGCACTATGGCCCGGATTGGACTCAGGGGCAACCAGGATTTTACTAGTACTGGATAGGAGTGGTCTTAGAACGCTTATCGGATTATTGACGGGTCATTGTCCTGTTAGGGTTAAATGGGTCCATACCATACCGGGCTGCTGCAGATTATCCGATGATTCTGAGGAGCTGGAGACGATTGAACATGTACACTAGGGTGTCCCAAAAAATTTTTTTTTCTGATTTGCATAGGTGCTCAATTAAAATTTAAAAGCTTATAGGGTAAAGTATTTTTGGTTTTTTTTAAGAATTTCGGAATAGGTTTAGAGGTCGCGCAAATGGAGTTTTCATAAAAAAACGGAGTTTTCGGCCTTTTTTTAACTTTACTCTTAACTTGGTTAATACCACGAGTTTATTCACTCCCGAGGAAACAGTTTTAAAGAAAAGTATCCAAGCTTTTTTCCTGTGTGCAATGTGTGTTTTGGTGATGAGTTTACTCATTTAGATACCCTTAATTACAATTTTTCGTAATTTTTAAAAAAAAAATTTGTAATAACGCTTTACAACTTTTTAAGTTTAAATAAAAACGAAAAAAACTAATGATAAAATTAATTCTTATTAATATGAATAAACAATTTTTTTCTTTATACCCAGTATTTGTTATTATAAGCTGTTTGCCAGTTCACCAATCTTACCCAATCAACAAAAAAAAAAACGTTTCTTTTGCTCTGTGAAAAATCATTTATTGCGGTTCTTGAGATGTAGTTCTATACCTTGCAATTAATTCTGGTAATCAGTTTCAGAAGTTGCGACATTAATATAAGTATTAGCCAAAGCCACACCTCGTTCTGCCACATCATTTACTACTTGTTATTGCTGAACTTTTTTCTTTGGCTCTTGAAATGACTTGTTGGCTTTCCAATTCTGTGGATCTATTTTTAAAAAATCGATTGAAATGTTGCAAGCTTCAAAAAAGTTAGACTGACTTTTGAAATGAATTTTTGAATTTCTTTATTTCTAAAGTTTTCTTCTGTTCAAGTTACATTTGCTACTTCGTAATCGCTGCATGGAGTATATGCAAGTTTTTTTTGTCATGAAGTGCTAAGTTTTGGTGTCGATACGTTCATCAAAAAACGCTGGGGCAGCCAATTTCGGAGTAAAGTACCACTGATGACCTAGAAAACTTAAAGCGAGGCTTTTGCAACTGCTTTATTAATAATTTTATAACTATCCAATTCCTTTAATAGGCTCAGATCATTGAAAGGATCGTATCGAGGGCACTGGCAGAGATACCAATATTTGATATATATTCTTAAAATAAATGAACTAGATTCAAGCAAGGCATCAACTCTTTATTTGTCTACATAAGATTGCAACTGGTTTCAAAAGAGGCATATTTTCAAAGAACACACGCAAAGAAAAAACATGGTTGATACAATCAGAATCGCAAACTATCATTAATGTTTGTGGTTATGATTGTGTCAAACACGTCTTAAGTAACAATATTGTGCTGTTTTCACAACACAAGTGACTGAACGTGTAGTAAAATTTATATGAAAAGCACTCAGGTTTTTGAGTGTTTTCCATATAAATTTTACTACACGTTTACTCACTTGTGTTGTGTAAACAGCACATATATGTTCAGAATAATGTTATAGCTAATTATTGTCTCAAACATATTATTATGTTCAGAAGAAAAACGCAAACGATTATTCAAACCATGTTTCTATATTTCCTAATACCAGCATTCTTTGTGTCTCACTGGATAGTGTTACTTCACAAATTGAATTTATTTAACTCAACTATTTTAACATATAGAAACTGGGAATTATTTCCTTCCGAAGGTTACTTTATATTATATTCAACATTTTTCATTTTTCGAATTTATTCTATGCTGACGAAGGCCGTAGCGGGCCAAAAAATGCATTACATTTTGCTGGTGTCTAATAATTGTAAATTTGTATGTACATTCAATATACCTCATTGCTGTCCAAAGGAAGGCTAAGGTAAAATGTAAAAAGAAAATGCAATAAAATAGTCTGGTAGTGTTTAAAGTCATTTCTGAAAAATTGAAGGAATAGAACTATTACAAAAAAGTTTTATAAAATACATAACTGAAATTTAGCTCATAGAATAAATTCGAAAAATGAAAAATGTTGAATAAAAAAAAAAATGATGTTAAAAATTTTGGAGTCAGAGTCGCAAGTTTTTGTGGGTACAGCGACTCCGACTCCGATATTGCTCAACAAAATGCAAAAGAGCAGGGATTGTGAAACTTCCAAAAGACGTGATGGCAGAATTTTAGAAAATTTTACCACATAAAAGTTAAATAGTGCAATTAGCTAATGTTGCAATCAAACTATACAATCCAATACAATATATTTTACTTTAATATTTAAATTTTTCTTTAAAATATTATATCATCGTGTATATTTTTGAACAACAATTTCTTTGATTTTTAATTTGTTTTAATCTTTCTTCTTTTTTTTCGCTATTGAGAACTGATAGCGTTAAAAATTGTTCACGGGAGTTACATGACAGCATTTATCCCTTCGAGGGAAAAGAAAATTTCATGGGGACGATGATTAGTTGTCCAATCGTAGAAATATTGGTATTTTCATTTTAAAAATGATCAAATTCCATATTAAAAATTGTATTTTTTCAAATGAGTACTCAAAAATTCATTTAACAGCAAACTATCGAAAATATCGAATGTTGCGACTATCGATAGTTTGCCAGCTCTACTAAAGCATGGGCAGATAACAACATTATTGATGTGGGGTAACCAGAAAAATCTGGCCAATTATAAGTAGATAAGAAAAGGACTTAACGAGCGTTTAAGCTGTCCAGACTTAACCTACTAAACCTGTACCCATGTTCTGTAACTTTAGTGAGAACTTCTTGCATCGAAAAGATGTGAAACAAAATATTCCGTCGTTTCTCGAAAAGTGAGAAAAATGTGTGTCTGTAACTCATGTCGAAAACTATGAAAAGAGATTACGTCGTTACGTTATAAATGTCATAATATTGCACTCGAAGCCGATGTGACATTGCAGACGTTCAGAACGCCAGTAACACACATCGTTGACGGCGACCAAAATTTACTAAAATTGAAAATTGTTCAACGACGGCGGCGAAAATACAAACGTCGGCTATACCAAATTGTGTAAAGAGCGACTTTAATGTTTGTTGTTTGCAAACGAGCTTTGAAGACATTCGTATATTTTATTAAAATGTTAAAAGCAAAATAATAAAACAATGAAAAATGTGCCAAGAACAAAATATTATTATTATTCTTTGCATTTCTAATGGTTTTTAGTGTTAAAATTTTTTCTCGCCCCATTTTTAATCGTGAGTTTATTTGACAGTTCAAAGCGGGAACTTTTCTCATCAAAACGTTGCAGACACACTTTTTCTGTAAAGTGGCGAGTAATTTCCTTACGTGACAGCTTGTACCCGCCAAAAAAAGTTACAGACACAGTTAAGTGAGAAAAACAGCTGTTTGTTACAATTTATGGCATTTTTGTTTCATTTCACACATTTCAATCGAAAACTTTCTCGACGCGAGAGTTACAGAACATGGGCACTGATTGCGGTAAAGGCTAGGACTCCTTTACAATGATTTTTGTTGAAGTTGACAAAGGAGTAGAAGAATCGACAGAACATTTTTTGTCATTGTGCGGCATTCGAAGACTTAAGACTCAAATTGTCTGGTCCTAGAATCATTAGAGACAAAACCGTTATATCTTATGTATGTATGTTCCCATTGATCCTATAAGGAGCATAGGGACTCAATAAATTGGTTGGACACATTCATGTCTTGTGCCAATGCTCTCACTTCCCATTCCGGCCACTTCGCCATCGATTTTCCTTTTGTACGTTTGAGCTCGGCATCCTCTTACTCGACTTCCTTGCGGGTTCCAGCATTTTTTGTGATGTCCTTGATCTTTAAAGTGTGGCCAATCCACGGCCATTTATTCACAAACACCTCCGAGTAAAAAAAATTTGGGTTTTTTGATGCACTACAGAGAAAAAGCTCATCATGAAGCGCTTCAATTAGAGAGCTCTTATAAAGCAGTAAATGATAAAGAATAAAACATAAAAAAAGCTGCTATTTTAGTGCTGAAAACGAAGAAGGTTTTAAAGCGAAAAAAAAAATAAAAATATATTATGGTTTACGAAAATGATTGAAAAAAGGCATAAAGACAAGTAAAAGCAAAACATTCATGAATATGTTAATATAGTAAGCCCTTAAAAAAGCACTCTAGGAGCGCATTGTTTGCATGTTAAAAGAAGCGCTTATTGTCAGCAGAAAATAGTCCTCCAAACCGGGAACGCCCCATACAAAAATCAGGCATCCCATCAGCAGGTTTGAAGCGATTTGAGGTATGAATTCATACAAAAACCCTGCTCCTTCTGGATCACATTTTTTACTGGGCTTCTGCTGCATGTCTCGTGGGCCAGCGTTCCATGTGTCGCAAACGTAGAGGAAAATAGATTTGACATTTGTATTAAAGACTGTTAACTTTGTGCGCTGAGAGAGTGAATACGAATTCCAAATATTTTAACACATACAACACGAGCGAAAGTTTGTCACGCTTTCTGCACACGGGTGTCACCGTCTATTTCTCCCCTGGTACCCCACAGAATTTAAAGTTTTTACAAGTCAGTCGCCCCGCCTATTTGGGGTATACTCCCGTCCAACAGTGACCCGTTATAAAACCTACCAGAAGCCTACAGTCTTTTCTCGGTAGCGATAGAAGAAGTTAAGTCGATTTTGGATCATAGGATACCCACATAACTTTGGAAACCTTTCACGTTTTATATCCCATGCAAATTCTTTAAACGGCAAAATATAAATTTGTTATGTTTGACAATTTTATTATACTTTTGCTTTCTTAACTTTTATTATCAACTCAATTGGTTAGCGGGCATGTTCTGACAAACGCAAAACGCGTAACATTTGCGATCTTGACTTGAAATTGCATAAAACGAGTAATCTAAATCGCAATCGCAAGAAATTTGGTGACTTCAAATTGCAAAAGTATG
Organism: Pollenia angustigena; assembly: GCA_930367215.1. Taxonomy (NCBI): domain Eukaryota; kingdom Metazoa; phylum Arthropoda; class Insecta; order Diptera; family Polleniidae; genus Pollenia; species Pollenia angustigena. The sequence continues at coordinate 92,029,075 of OV884056.1, read as the reverse complement.
CTCAAAATGCGCGAATTTCAGAACACCATAAAATCAATCTGGCGTTTTGCAATTTCAAATCGTGCGATTGTCAGAACATGGCCGTATTATATTATTTAAATCAGATTGTTTTGTGTTTCTTATTTCCTTATGCAGTTCTTTACAATTACTGTCAATTAAGTTTTAACAAATTGTTGTTATAATTAATCACCGCAATATTATTAAAGTTGTTGAAGTCTGGATGTATGCAACAGATTTTAGCACAAATCTCCACTGCAAAATTCGTGTCTTCTTTTTTAGAAAATGTATAAGTTTATTTAGTGATATTCCGTGGATTTTTTTTTTTTTTGGTAAATTTAAAGAGTACACCCTTATTCTTTTTTTAATTTTAGCCATAAAACGGAGGTAGTCGGAGCTTTCTTCTTTTATTCCAAAGAAAAATGCAAACCCTGAACTTTATAAGGCCATTTTAATTCGCTCATTTCTACTAAACTGCATATGCAATCTACATAATTTTTTTTAGTTGAAAAGAAGGTCCTGTATTTCAATAAAATCGCCATTAAATTGTTGGCAGCAAAAATATCGCATACGCTACTAACTAACTTGCATGGACATTTTCAACAGTTTCAGTGGTAACATATTCAGGTACCTTCATATCTGACAGTACCTTAATTTGGATCCCTGCGCATAGGGACCATTATAGAAATGGACAGGCAGTCCGGCTGGCCAAGACTGGAGCAGCTTTTAGTATTTCGCAGGGTGTGCCAGCTGCAGCACCCCTGGCAACTATCAGACGCGAAATCCTCAGAAACCCTCTGGATATGGCTAATGATAAATGGAGGAAACTGGAGGATGACTAAAGTTACGCGGCCGACATACGATATAGGTCGCTCTGTGCGACTTCTCAACTTCAGTCGAAGGGACATTTCGAGACTGGTATACGTTCTAGCTTGTCACTGGACGAAAGGTAAGCACGTTATGAGACTCGGTCTCCCTTTTAATGAATGCTGTCGCAGCTGCAGAGAACCTGGAACTGAGGAGACAGTATTTCATCGCCTATGTAATTGACCAGTGTTTAATTAAACACGACATTGTGGATGGTCTACGTCTACTTTTTAGTAGGATTTCTGGAATACCTTTTAGTTCGATTTTAGTGTCATCTTCTCTACGAAAATAGCCTTTATTTCCTGGAGGCACAAACAAATAGTATGCATATTGTTTTCGCCACCTTCATCAACACTACCAAACTTTTCAAACCCATTTTTTATTGACAATGTACCCATGTGTCCATATGGTCATATCTATAAAATTCTTTAAAAATCTACGTCATAACAACAAAAATTTTAAAAAGTCACCACTTTGTTTTATTAAGTAACCCTCTAACTGTTTTTTTAATCAAAACTTTCATGATTCAAAATAAAGTATAAGCAAATATTAAGCAATACTTATTTCTTTATCTCAAAATATCCTAATATGCGGCAATTCTGCTTATTGACGAATCCACTGAGGGGAAAATGTGCCTCATCTCTAAAACACGAAGTGAACGATATGCATTTTGATTTGAACGCCCCTTTTCATAATAAGCCTCAATAACTTTAACGCGTTGCTCGATTGTTTATCTTTCCATGGTTTGAATTGAGTTAGTCTGAAATTGAGAAATGTCAAATGAAATGCAGAAAAAAAAACGTGGCGTTTAGGTGTGGTTCACATTCAACATCGGCCCTTAAAATTTAGTTGTATTTTAATATACACACTTTTGTTGCCGCGCTGCTTTTCTCAAACATTTTCCAACTGAATTGAATCTTCGCCATAATGAACGTTAATGCTTAACAACTTAACAATAGGTGGTACCGATATTCTAAACAAATGTTTGCATTTTCTGAATCTTTTAGCAACAACTTACTTTTGTGTTTATATGGACACGGGGTCAATTCGGGCTACTTGCAGCACGCCTAGTTTTGGGCGTGCTACCTCGTTAACCAACCAACCTTCACTTGATTTTTCTAGCACAAAATGTGGCTTTTTACTATAACCAATAATGGCTTTTCTTACTAACCTGAATCATCAGATTATTGAAAAGTTAGGCGCCCCTATTACGGTTCACAACTCAACTCTAAATTTTTTAATTATGGTTTACAACTTTGCTATTGTGCGTTGAACAAATACAACTGATCACAGCCTGTTGTCTTCATTACAACCCAACTGAGTTGAGGTGTGAGCCGTAATATGGGCCTAAAAGTCAAAAAATTGATTTTTTGCCACCAAAATCCCTCTGTGCGACAAAAATGTACGACGTAGCAGTCTCTGTGTTAACTGACTTATTTTTACCAAATCTGTGGAAAAAAAACTTAGTTTAGTTGAGAGATAAATTGGATTTTTTATTGATTGCTTAGGGTTTTTGAAAAAACTATCTGGTAACACTGTCCGATATGTAGAAACCCATCACAGCTAGAGATGGGCAAACCTATTAATGATTTCGCTTTAGAACAGGCGATACATAAAGTTTTTTGTTTATTGAATTTTGTTCACTGTAATTAATGAGCTCTTTAAAAGCCCTTAGAAATTGGACTTCCTTGTAATTGAAATACATAACAACATTTATGGACATTTTTTTTTTTAATAAAACTAATAAGGTATCGAATTCAAACAGTCCTGGATCAAATACAAAAACCGTATTAATGGTAAAATTAAAAAAAAAATTAACCCTCTAAAGAAAATCACAAATTTAGAAAATCATTTTTTTTTTTTTTTTTGTAATAAGAGAGATATTGACAACTACAAAAACAACAACAACAAAAATTAAATTATAATTGACTACATAAAAACAACAACAATAACGACAACAAGCAAATAATTCCACCCCAAAGCACATATTATTGTTTGTGTTGTTGCTTTTGTGTTAAAGCATAATTGTAGACTCGAGAAATTAATAATGGCAACAATGACCGACCTTCTCTACAACAACAACTAACCCCCCTCTACTTCTCTACTCCTCTCCCTTTAAAAACAGAAACAAAGCGAACTCCTGCTGTATTTTACTGTTTTTTTTTTAATATTTTTTTTCTGTTCTCTTTATTTAGAGAAGAAAACCTGTTAAAGAAACAATTATAAAAGGATTTGCAATTAAGAATGTTGTGATATGTACCAAAAAGAAAACAAAAAAAAAACGTTGCTAAAGGACGAAAAAGGGAGGGGAATCTATAAGCACACTTCACAAACAAGCCAAAACGAAATGAATTTACAACAAAAATTAAATGTGAAGGGCAGCAATTTCTATGGAAGATTCGAATCGTTGGTTAGAGGGGTTGATATTTTTATTGTGATGTCGTTGTAATTTAAGTGGATAGAAAAGAAAAAAAAAATAAACATAAGAAGATGTGTGTGTAAGCGTGGATGGCAACATATGGACAAAATCCCTTACTTCTCTTCCGAAATGGCATTTTGAAATCAAAGAGTATTAAAAAATTTTTCAAATTACAAAATGTTTGTTATTAACATCAAGTAGAAACGGGTTATCCATTTTCGGTTTCAAAAGCAAAGTTAAATAAAACATGCAGAAAGCTATGATTTCGATAAAACTTTTATTTTCTTATAACTCTGGACCTTGTCATTCATTACGTAAGAAATGTACTGTCATTAAAATGACCGCCTCTAGATTGGTTGCTGCAGTCGATCCGTTTGAAGTAGATTTCCACCAAATTTTCGCACATTTCGAGCGGCCTTTGGCGTATCCCCACAAAAGAAAAGTCTAACGGCGTTCTTAAAACTTTCCATGCAACAAAGCCAAAATCGTTTGTCTTGTGTTGCTGGTGAAACAATCTTGCTTAAACCACATATTGTCCAGTTCATTATCTTCCACTGCAGGTCAAAAAAAAAAGTCGGTTATCATACGACCATAGCGCCCAGTTGCTAAGAACGCCGTAGAAGTGACAAATTCGTATTATCCGCCACACTTTCCACGAGGATGCACAGGCCTGACCATATCTATAACGCTTCCAGGCTCTTAAAATTTCTTTATAATCCGGCCAATTCATTGCACAAAAGGTCGATTATGATAACCATAATCACCCCGTAATACTTGAAAGTGTCCACGTTTTTGCCACCACTTTTGTAGTAAGTTTTAACTATTTTTACGCGTTCTCCAGTTGTTAAACGATCCACATTCGGAAATTGCAAACCTTTTACTAAATAAATGACTCTTTATATAACAGATATTAAACAGCTGGCAGCCTTTCCCGACCGGCGGGTTTGAAACTAATAAATAAATAACCCTGCAAATTATTGTAGGATTGCTAGTAAGTTTTTCGATAAATATTCATTATACATACATATTTACTTACATCGAGACATTACCGCAGAAACAAGCTTCAGCGACATCATTTTAAATTTTCGTGTTTTGTTTCTTTTTTTTTTAATAAATAAATTAATTGGCAACACTTGCATCATCTCCTTAAATGTCATGGTCACATAAGATACCGTAATGAATTTATAGCAAAAACAATTTAAGCTTAAGCAACAATCTTCATACAAAATTTTTATGAAATAAAATAAAAAAACCTTCTACTGTAAAATTTTGTATTTGTCGCTTAAGCTTTTTTTTACGCCCTATTTGCGATTATATCGTAACCGACAATTTATCGAAATTTTGTTTTTTTCTTGCAAATTGTTTAAAAGTACAAGTTACAAAGACGATCAAATGCAAAGACTTTGAATTTATACCATTGCTTAAGAAAAAAAATAATAATAAAACCCATCTCCTGTAAAATTTGCCTTTTGTCGCCTACGATATAATAGGGCTTGATATAGGCCTTTTTTTATCTGAGCTGAGAATGTCAAACTGTGTTGACATTTACGTTTAGTAAGGTTTGGCAAGTCTTCATGAATCGTTTAACAACCAGAAATTAACGCTTCCAAATTGTGGAAATTTACTTCAAAAAATACAAAAAAATAAAAGCAAAATAGCCGTATTTGAAGTAAAGACAATCCTCAAGCCGTTAACGAATCACCATGATATCCATTAAAATTGACTGTTTGGTGCGTTTTACACGCTCTTTCGAAACGAGCAAGGAGCTGCCGTTACGGTGAATGGCAAGCGCTATGGAGACATGCTGACTAAATTTTTGTTTTAAAGAATTAATTAGCTAAACATCAAAGGCATTTGGTTCCAACAAGACAGCGCAACTTGTCATACAGCGCGCTTAACAATCGATTTAATGCAAAATTAATTTGCTGACAACTTTTTTTCCAGAAGTGGTCCTGAACACTGGCCCTCGGGTGGTGGTATTTTACGCCTCTGGATTACTTTTTATAGGCGCTATGTTAAGTGATAGGTTTTCACTCAGTCTACAACAGACATGAAATGCTTACATCATGTTAGCGTTAATGTTTTAACAGCTTTTCTAAGCAAACTGTCTTGAAAACTCTTTCATAGCATCATTTGATGGCTAGTGGCGACTTATACCCTTTGGACACTTGCATACATTTCGAAACCAAATATGGAAGATGTTGAAACTGTGAAACATGCGTTCACACTTGAAATATTTATGGACCGATCTTGCTGAATTTCAATAGCAAGAAATGGTGGACTTTATGTAACATAAATGTAAAGCAACCTATCCGCTATCAAACGTAAGACGGACAGACGGACGGATATCGTTAAATCAACTTATCTCCTAATCAGGACCCAGAATATATATACTTTATAGGGTCTAAGATCAATATTGTAGAAATTAAAAACGGAATGACAAACTTATATATACCCTTTTCCAACTTTACCGCGTTTTGTGGGTGGCCTTTTTTGAAAACCGCTAAAAATTAATATCATTTTAATATTTGCATTTTGATATTTGCAAAAAATGGGAATAAGTTATACCCCTAATGTACATATTATCATTTTAACTTGCATTTGATCCGGGCGAGATTTGATTTCAACAGGATGACGCTACGTGCCATACGACAACCACAACCATCGGCTTATTGAGTTAAATACAAAATTTGCACAATGATTAATGCCCAATTTTTGGTTTTGATATTAAAACACATTTATGTTTAAAATCGTTTTAAATACAAAATTATTTTCTTCACTAAACACTTAAATGTAAATTAATTTACCGATGTAGTACATTAAGTTCATTTTAAGTTTCCATTGGAAAAACTTAGCAAGGTGGTCTCAATATTAAACGAATGCAACAACAATAGCAAACAACTGTTTTTGGAGGCCACCTTGTAAATAAATACTATTTATATTTTTTTTTGTATTAAGTAATGCTGCCATACTTTTATCTTAATTAAATAAGACTTTTTAAACAAAACTCAAAAATGCAATCTGTACACTGAAAGAATTTTCTTCGCAATACCAATGAATTTTGACATTAATCCCATGAAAAGAAGCATTAAAAAGGAACCTATGCAGCGCTTCGTTGGATCAATGAAACCTGTTTCATTAAAATGTATTTAATGAAACATTACATTAGATCTATGAATATTACTCATTGGATGAATACTTTCAATAAAGTAAAAAAATTTGATGTTTTGTTATTTTTTTTTTTTTTTTTTTTTTTTTTTTGTTTGTTTTTTATTCAATTAAGAGCGTAGATATGAGATTAAGTTGTCCATAACAACAATAACAACGTTGATTGAAAGCTTTTCGTTCATTACTATAATGACATTTCATTGTCATAATGAAAATTTAAATTGATGAAGGCAATTATTGAAATATGTTGCTTTTATAAAAAAAATTTTTGATTTCATAAATTTAATGGCATATTACATTTGATGTATGAAATATTTAAATCTTACATTTTTTGATTAACAATTAAACATTTGTTTAAGGAAACTAAAATTTTGTATTAATTTATGAATATAGTTATGTTTGTATATTGTTTTTTTATGTTCCCAATAAAAATTTTTTTGTTTAACTTGTACAAACAATGAAAATTTTTAACGTAATTACGAAATCTAATGAAACAATTTTAACGAAAATACTTCATTATAACTATGAAATTCCATTAAAACAATGAAAATTTTCATTTACCCAAGGAAATTTTTTTTATGTAAATGATTCATTAAATATATGAAGCATTTTTCTTTCGGTGTATTTAAATACGATTTAAGTTTATCTGAAAATTAACTTAATATAGATTCAAATATTATCCTGAAAATTGGGCATAAGAGTATTTCAATTTGGCCTCAAAGAAGACTATCCACCCAAGTATGAATAAAATTTAATTTACGATTTTTAGCGAACTACTCTTAAGGGCCATTATTATAACTTGGCGTTAGCTGTTATCCGACAGTTAACAGACGCTTTTTGACAGATAACACATTATTATCTGTCAATTTAATCTTAACTTTAGCTAACTTCAAGTTGTAATAATGGCCCTAAGAGCGATAAAGCATCAAAACTTATGCTCTAATATATATATATATATATATATATATATATATATATATATATCGGGTGTTTTTTTCAGTGGTATAGAACTTCGAATTGAAATAAAACACAAGAAAATCGTTTTAATGACCATCAATTTGGCTTTATTGGAAGGATAATTTTATGCCATTAATGTTTAAATATGATTTCAGGCATGTGGCCGCCGCGGCTGGCTCGAATAAAGCCAATTCTACAGGTCCAATTTTCAACCACTTTTTCGAGCATATGGGGCCGTATGTCGGCAATAACGCCACGAATGTTGGCTTCCAATTCCCCTAACGTTTCTGGTTTGTTGGCGTAGACGAGCGACTTCACATATCCCCAAAGAAAATAATCCAATGGTGTCAAATCACACGATCTTGGTGGCCAATTGACAGGTCCATTCCGCGAAATTATGCGCTCATCGAATGTTTCCTTCAATAAATCGATTGTGGCGTGCGCTGTGTGGCATGTAGCGCCGTCTTGTTGGAACCACAACTCATCCACATTCATGCCATCCAATTCGGGAACAAAATAGTCGGTTATCATGGCTCTATACCGGTCTCCATTAACGGTAACTGCCTCTCCAGCATTATTTCGGAAGAAGTATGGCCCAATGACTCCACCAGCCCATAGAGCACACCAAACAGTCAGTTTTTGTGGATGTAATGGCGTCTCAAGGGTCTCATGTGGATTCTCTTCACTCCAAATGCGGCAATTTTGCTTGTTGACGTAGCCATTCAACCAAAAATTAGCCTCATCACTGAACAAAATTTCGCGATGAAAATCAGCATCGAGATCAATCTCATTTTCGGCCCATACACCAAAATCACGACGCATTGCATGGTCTCGCGGCTTTAATTCTTGCACAAGCTGGATCTTGTAATGTCGCAAGCCAAGATCTTTGCGCAAAATCTTCCATAAAGTTGATGGACAAAGCTCCAATTGCTGTGCACGGTGGCGAATCGATTCATTCGGGTCCTCTTCAACACTTTGCTCTACAGCGGCAATTGTTTCTTCGGTGCGCACTGTTCGACGTCTCTGCGGATGCGTATTATCACATAGAGTAAACGTAGTGCGAAAACGATCCATGGTTAACCGAATTAATTGCTCTGATGGACGATTATGTCGACCATAAAATGGACGGAGCTTGCGGTAAACTTCGCGAACTGAACCGTTATTTTCGAAATAAATTTGCACGATTTGCAAGCGTTGTTCTTTTGTCAACCTGTTCATGATGAAATGGCAAACCAAACTGAACATAAATGACATTAGAGTTGCCAGATTTGACCACAAAATGCCAGTTTTATCTCTATTCGAAAAACAAACCTGTAAAAAAACACCCGATATATATAAATATATATACACATATATCTTGAACCGAATTTCTCTGGAAATGTTTTCTATAAAAACTTTTTTAATACCTAATTTTTTACAAATTAAATTTTTTTTATATTGCCTTGTTCTCCCTAAAATTATACTTTTTTCGGGATTTCGGTGTGTTGTCAAAATTAAATTAAAAGCAAAAATACAATGTTTTTTAATAATACAACGACATGTTGTCAAAATGATAACATATATGGAGAAAATAACAACGAGGTATTCTTCAAATGTTGACATCGTTCGTTGTTAAGTTGACCATAAACGTTATAAGCACAGTTTTGACAACGGATGGTTTCAATTTTCAAGAATTTTTTCAATCAAAAATCCTAAAATATTTTATAACGAAATTCATGAAAAGAGGAAGAAGAACTACAAAACGAAAAGAGAAAATCTAATAAGCAAAAACTAACAAAACCTATAATCATTCAAAAAAAAGTAATAATAATTCATTTCTTTCAAAAAAAAAATGTGTTATCATCCCTTACAGATGTCAGGGTAAAATTATTCACATTTCTAGAGGTGGTTCAGATGTTAAACTCCCACATGTATAAAATTTACCGAAGTCAAACGAAGAAAATTAAAAAAGTGTAACAGGAAACTGCTACGAATCAAATAACAACAAATATTAACTGTAATCAACAGCCAACAACAATCATACTACAAGAGAAGCACTTGAAGAAACAACATAAAGAAAAATAATAAGTAGCAGCATGATTATTAAAACAAGCCAAAGCAATTTAAAAAAATCTATACAATTACAATAACTCTTCAATATGTAGCAGTGTGTGTCAAGCATGTAGCAGGGCTAGAATTTGCCACAGATGGAAGCTTCGGATTTAATAATGTCATTACATTTAAAATTTCTAGCTGCTGCACATCGATTAGGCAAAGAGAATTTTAGGTTTCCGATTGTTTCTTAAGGTATTCTATATATACCAAGCCATTTTAACTGCCTCGAATATATTAGACTTTGTTTTAAAATTTTCCGTACACATGATAAAAAAAAACTCGTCCTAAATTTAAGTTTTTTCCGCTTGCGTTTAGTACGAGTCGTGCTTAAAAATTTAAGTACAAATAAATAACACTAAAAAGTACTTAAAGCAATCCAAAATGGGATAACTTTCGAAAGCCAATTGGCGTGCATACACATGTGTTTGAAAAAGTTTGTTGTAAAAACAACAACAACCCAACAAAAGAAGGTAAACAATGATTTACTTGGTTTGTGTTGAAACTACAATAACAACACTACAAGAAGAAAAAGAAAGAATATTTTCATGTTTAAAAAGTCAAATAAGAATCAAAAAGTCCCATATTCTTTTTGTTAAAATTATTTACACCCAGAGAAAAAAAACATGTTAAAATATGTTCACCTCCAACAATACTATTTTTTAAGAAAATTTGAAACATGTTACGTTTAATTAAACCATATTATTGTCACCGGCAACCAAAATTTGGTTAAATTAGTCATCCATAAAGAAGCCACAGCCATAACTAAAATTTGTCTAACACTTATAAAAGCATGGTTGTTTTTCAACCATAGCATGTTGCTCTTGGAAAAGATGAAAATGCTATTGTTTATTTTAAAACAAATTATTGCCAAGTTTAACTATTGCATGTTTAGAGGCAACCAAAATATGGTTGTGGCTTCTTGATGGAGGACTTATTTAACCATACAAAGGGCGGAATACATGAAACTTGTATCGTTGTTTTATATTAATTTAAACGCAGAATGTTTAAATAACATTGTTCAATCACCCTTATTGTGTTTGGCGTATTTAAAATATGCCTACGACTGTTTGGTAACAGATTAAAGGAAATAAGTTCACGTTCTCTTTAATCAATTACCAAACAGTTTTAAATACGCAAAACACAATAAGGGTGAATATTGAATCCATAAAATCCTGTTTTACTTGTTTTGTATATAAACAATACCAACACTGTGAAAAGAAAAACATAATTTTTTTTTATTTTCATGTTTGAAATTATTTATAAAAAGAAAAAAAATTCCCGTATTCTTTTAGTTAAAATTATTTAGTTAAATAGTACATACAATTTTCAAAAAATTTCATTCTGCTGGTGTCTTTTAATTGTGAGTGCTTCTGTAACCAAAGGGGAAAACGAAAAAGTGAAACATGTGTAAACAGGATAATAAATAATTATATTCTCTCACTCTCTCTGGTTCCGCGGGTAAGTGTTTAAAATGTTTCTTAAATTAACGCATATGTTGTCTCCAGGGATGATAAATGAGAAAATCAATATCGTACCAACGAACTTTTAAATTCGTACTTTTTCAGCCCCAATAGTACTAAATCATTTTTTTTTTTATAAATTTTTAAAAACAAAAATTTAATACAACAAAAACAAAAAGTACTTTAAATTAATTATACATAATAATAGGTTAGTTAGTTTTCCAAAATTTTCAAGAATAGAGGCAAACAAATAGAATTTGGTCTAGCCAGACCTGTATCAAGCGGTTTTTAGGGTCGAGAAATCCATTAATTTTTATTTTTGATTGCCGCCAGAGAGCGTTGTCATACACTTTTTAGAATTGATCGTCTTTTTTGTGGAAAATTTACGAATATTTCTCCAAATGCAATCTCGAATTTTAAACGAAAACAAAATTTTTAAACGTTGTAAAAATATGTGCATTCGAGCGTCTTCGGATTGCATTTCCAAATTTATTGTGCTTAAAATTTTCAATATGCACTGCAGAAACGGGAAAGGAGTTGAAAGTCCGAATATAATAAAATTTTAATAAGCGCTTGTAAAATCTCATTCAAAATAATTTGGAGTAAAATAATAATAAAGTGGGTTTCCCACTGTTCCAAAATTCTATTGATTACTTCTTGACCATCTTGTTGACGAATATTTGAAAATATTATAAATTCGTTCCATAATAATCTTGAATTGAGAGGAAGTCGTCTTTTCTACTACACATGTAGAACTTTTGCAGAAGTGGTTTCTTATATCTTTTAAAAACTTGTCAATATCATCAGAAAATGCACGCTGATACTAAAATTAGCATGTGGCATAAAGGCGCCCGTACATGACATGTATTTGTCATCTGACATGTCAAATTTTCAAGTCACATGTAATTGTTCATGTCTGTCAAAATTGCTGTTTTACATAAGGTTTATAATATTCGGTCACAAACGTACATGTAATTTGCTTCTGACATTGTCTCTGTTTTTTTTCGCATTGTTATTGCAGAAACCAAAGTAGTTCTCGGTTTCAAAATAGCTTGCAGCCGCCACGAAAATATTTATTTGCGCCGTAAAATAATTTAGCCATCTTAACATTTTTTCTTTTATTTTAAAGATACCAATTAAGAATTTTATAATTAAACGGTTTTTATGTTTATATTTACATAAATTCTATTCAATGGTGAGATGAGCATACATATCTTGGTATTGTAAAATATTAACTTCAGCCGGCTAATGATTCCGTCAATAGTTGACGCCGCTGCCAGTTTCTTCCCGGCATAGATTTCTGATGTCAGATGGTTTGTCAGAAGAAAATAGAGCACGCTCTAATTGAAATTTTGTCAGATGACTTTGCGTCTGACTTTTACAGAAGCAAAGTTAAAAAGGTAACACACGACATGTATGTGTTTTGCAGTGGGAAATTTGACATGTCAGATGACAAAAACATGTCGTCTATATGCTCCTTAAGCAATCGTTCAATGAACAAGTGCAAAGATCTATTCACAATAGCGGAGTTCAGTGTTTGGGGCAAATGGTCTTGCAAAAGAGCAAATGCAAAATATCATAGCTGTTTTGTTAAATCCAACAACAAAAAATTGAGTTTCCCTTTGATTTCATAAAAAAGCTACGACATTTTGCATTTTCGCAAGACTATTTGCACCAAACACTAAACTCCGCTTATATTCATTGGACAGTAAAAACAAGTTGCCATTATATATCAATTAGTAATATGTAGGTTTGAAAAATTTAGAAATAATACCAAATGCGTCACGGGGGTACCAGCGTACTTTTTTGTTATGAATTGTACAAGAAAAAAAGTCAAATTGTACCAACTTTATCAACCCTGGTTGTCTCTGAAGCTTCTTCTCACTGTTATTTCAAACTCAAACCAACTTGATTCTACATGAAATTCACGTTGTTTCAACTTTAAATAACTTTCATTCAACGTGATTCGGAGTGTTATTTCAATATGAATGTCATTTTGCTCTAACTTTACTAGAATGTTAAATAAGCATGAATTATAGTTATTTTAAAAGAAAAAAAATGTTGTTCGCAAGTTATTCTAAAATCATGTTAAATTAACATGAAACAACAATGATGCAAAATCACTACCGAAAAATTAAAAATCAACCTTGTTTTCGAGGATTTTACATTGATTTTTTTTCTGTGTGTGTGTATTTGTATTTTTAAACAAAATGTAAAAAGGAGATGAGGAAACCCAAGATAAAAATACAGAAATTGCAAAACTATTATTTCATAGTTTTGTACACGTATGCAATTTCAAAGCAGAACTTTTAAAAAGTTAAGCAACAAAACTTGCAAGTCTGGACGATGACAAACCATACTTAGGGAGTGCTTTTGTTTTAATAAATACTGTAAATATCTCAAACAGTCTGATGAAATTAAGAAAAACCGAGTCTAAATATCTGAGATATAAGCACAAAAAAAACTAGGATTGCCGTAAGTCCCATTTGTCCACAAAGAATCGAGCAAATTTAATTTCATTACAAAATAATGTATTTTCAATATGATATTCTTCACTGATTCTTAGTAAAGCGAAGAGAAGATTCGCAAAAGTCGCATTAAACATTTTAACATGTTTTAACAAGTTTTCTATTAATTTAAAAATTCTCCAACTTCTATTTCTGATGGGTAGTCAACAAACAAACTTTATTGTAAAACAAAAAATCATTCATTCATAAAGTCATGCCAACTCTACCTACACCCACCTATTCAACTCTCTCACTTGCTCTCTTTTGCTCACACAAGAAGACAAATGCTTACACATTTTTCTCTATAGCAACATCCCCATTAACAATTTGTTTGATTTCTTCCTTATTTCTTGTTTCCCTTTTTGATTGCAAATTCTTTTTATAGAAAGACAACTAAAAATAAATGTATTTGATATAAATTGGACAACAATACATTGTACAAGTTCCCCCCAGGCCCCCAAGGAATAAATGTTATGTGTCTAGTATATTTTAGAGTGGCACTTTCGTTTTTCACTTTTCTGAAGGAAACTACGTCACAAAAATGTTTGGTAATTTTTTTTTTTTTTTTTTTTTTTTTTTTTTGTCTCCCCAACAAATTTATCCTTTAAATCAACTAAAAATGTTTCTTTGGTTTGGGCTTTAGTCTTTTTCTTCTTGACGATTTTGTTGATTTTCAATGTGGCTGTGAAATAAATTCAAGGGCACCACCAGAAAAGCATCATCACCATCATCTCAGCTTTTAAGACATAAAGATGTTTACACAATTTCATTTAAACGTGAAGCTTAACTCTTCATATACCCCGGCAGTTTTGAAGAAGGAACTAAACTTTAAATTAAGCGAATTGAAATTTTTAAAAATGGTCTCAATTGTCACTTTTTTTGTTCACATGTAGTCTATAGAAGCCAAAAGTTATTTTGCAATGTGTAGTAAAGGAGATTGGAAAGACAGAGCCAGTTAAGTCGTAACTCCGAAAAATAGTGTAGGATGCATTAAATGAAAAAACGTTACATGGAGTGGGAAACAGATCTACAAAGAGAGAGCCAATAAACAAAATAAACCCTAAAATATTCATTGCCCAAAGACAATATTCTGTATATTTTTGGTTAAGAAGGATATATTGTATTACCAACTTCTTAAACTGCCAAATAAAAGCCCTGAGCATAAAATTGAAGCTTATGTAAAAAAAAACTGCATTTAAAAAAACTACAGTCAAAGAAGAAAAACTGCCATTTCTTCCACTTCTTCATTTGTCGTTGGCCAAAAAAACTGTTCGTTTTACTTTAGATTCATTAAATATAAACAGTGCTGTCAAACCAATTAAAAAAAAAGAATAATTGTACACAAATTTTCGTTTTTTCCCGACAGTTATTGGTTTCGACTGCAGTTTTTTAAATCCTGAAAAAAACAATCAACCAAAAAAAGTCTAGAATGTTTAACGAGAAATTAAGTTTTAATTTTTCAACTAACAAGGTTTTGTTCGTCGTGCTTAATTCCCAATTTTTATTCTTGAAAAAAACATTGAAATTTATTGTTGAGGGAATAAGCTATTCCTATGCGCATTTCACTGGTTGCTTAGGCCAGATCGTCAGGTAACTTCATCCAAAGATTTCAGAAAAACTAAAGATATTAAACAAATAAAACTGTTAAGCGAATAAGAATTATAAGCAACGTTTATCTTTTCTTACACTCCACTACAACTTGCTTTAATGTTTTCGCAAAAAAATAAAGCATGTTGCCAGTTTAGTTTTTTTAAGCCGTGCACTTGCTAGTTTATTATCAAAGTAATTTTTGGGAATACAAAATTTTCAATTAACAAGATTTTGTTTGTCGTGCTTAATTCCTAATTTTTATTCTTGATAAAAACACTGAAATTTATTGTTGATGGAATAAGATATTCCTATTTTTCGTAATAATTGGAATAGGAGTTCCGTTTGTGCCCATTCTTATTAAGGTGTGCTTGGGCAAACTCCAACCAGCTTTCCGATTCTTTGTTGACATAGGGGTTTTCTAGTATGATTCTTTCTGATTCTTGACTTAAGCTGTAAATGGGTCTTGATTTGACTAGATTATGTTGTTGGATTACTGTGAACAATTTTTTGATCTTTGAATCCTCTCTTTTTAAAGTTTTCGAGGTTTTTCTCCTGAGTGTATTACAAAAAAGGAATAGGATGTCCTACCTATTCGGTTTATAGTCCACATCCGTGAATTAAAAATTTTTTTAAATGGTTTTTTTACTTTAAAAGAAACTGAATTTGGCTCTTTTTCGCTAGTTAAGTGACTTCTTTAAATTTTAAGAACTGCAGGGTTATTTACATACAAACTCATGTAATCGCACATGTATTCTATAGAAAACAGGGTTGCTAGATGTAATAACTATATATCCACATTTATTGTATGCCAATCTAAAGCAAATGCCATCGGGAATCATATTAAGTTCGCAAAGTTAAAAAAATATTATGCGATCTTTACTCTCGTAAGCATTTTGCAACTTTAGGGATAAAACTTTAAACGTGCTAGTCTATAATCAAATAGTTCAAATACAATAACGCAGGCCGGAAATGTTGCGAGGGAAGAAAAGGGTCACAAGAAGGCAACTCTAGTTTTCATGAGCAATACGAAGACTGTGGAAAAGTATGTAGTACTCCCCATAGAGCACCGGCTATTAAAACAGCCTTTTCTAGGCAAATGTTTCCTTCTTTAGAAAAGTCTCCAAAAAGTACAGCAGATACTTAAGCCCAAGGAAGTGGTTTTCCGTATATTACCTATAGTTATTCATCTTTGAAAACGCTAATGCATATCGAGGTATTATCGCAAAAAATCTTTAGTACCATCATATTCAATTTTCGTTTTATTTTTTAATAAATGACTTTATTAGCAACACTTTCATCATCTCCTAAAATGTCATGGTCAAATAAAGTATCAAATAAAAGTATCGTCGGTCAAGCCCGACCATATGATACCCTACACCACAGTATTTAAAAACAAATTTTCGAGAGTGTATGGCTATAGAATAGGGATCTTTCTATGTTTTAAATTTCATTAAAATCTGTTTGATAGTTTCTGAGAGGAAAATATTGCCCCCCATCTCCCCTAGTGGTCATATTTTTATAAAAATGCGTAGCTTATGTGTCCGTACAAATATGGGTCTATCTATGTTTTAAATTTCATTAAAATCGGTTTGATAGTTTCTGAGAGGCAGAAATACTTTCAATAGGCTTGGTCCCTGTGCCAATATGAACCTATGTGCCAAATTTAGTAAATTATCTAAAAAATTGTGACCTGTACTTTGCGCACAAGGTTACATGGACAGCCAGCCAGCCAGCCGGACGGACATCGTTAGATCAACTCAGAAAGTGATTCTGATTCGATCGGTATAGTTTAAGGTGGGTCTAGGACCATTATTTTAAGGTGTTACACATTACACACATCAGCACAAATGCATAATACCCTCTCCACTTTGTGTGGGTATAATAATCTTCTCCTGTAAAATTTTGTTGTTATCGCTTAAGCGTTTTTGCAGTGATGACTCGATATGTACGTGTATTGTCTAAGGAATGCTCGACAATTTGGGACATTTTAACACTTTTATTGCGTATTTACTTGTTAGAACAATTTGTAAAAAATGATAACAATGAAAAAAAATTCTTTTCCAACATTCGTTGTCAAATCGAGAACAAAAAAGTTAAAAATATCTCATGTTGTCGAGTAAAAAACTTAATTTTGTCAAATCAAAAGTTATTTAAGCCCTTTTGACACCAAATTTTTTATTCATTGAATTGATATAGAATTGATAGAAAGAAACAGCAAATGTTGGAGAGAGCAAACTATAAAAAAAGTAAACAAAAATTTTTTTTTCAGTTTTTCTTTTGTTATGATCAAGGCGAATTAACTACAGATGGTGTCAAAAAGGCATCTGATTTTGACAGTTCGAGCTTATTTGCTTTGATTTGTTAGTGTTTTGCTAATAATGGTTGACATTTCGAGCTAATGGCACCAACAATGCAATGCAAGAACCCTGTGTTGTTTCTGTTGTTTTTGGATTGTTGTAGTTCCGACACCACCTGTAGTTGAATTCGCTTTGGTTATGATTTTGTTCATTTTATTAAATGTGATCAACTTTTTGTTTATGAGAAACATTAAAACAAAACAAACAAAAAGCGGAAAGTCGCTGAATTTGCCCCTAAACCGCTGATCCAGCAACAGTTCTAATATTTCAAGATTGAAATGTCAATTTTAAGTTGAATAATTTTACATTTTTTTTTTTTTTTTGAGATAACTTAATTTTTTATCGATAACATTTCAAAAATTGTTGACAGTTTGCTATTTATCTTAATACAGCTAAGCTCTTTGCACTTGGTAAATTTTTCTATAACATTATATTTGCACTTTTCACCAAAACTTGAACAATGCATTAAAAATGTAGTGTCATAAGGGCTTTAATAGTTTAATTAAAGTTAATTTTGAAATATATCTAACGAATAAATTTTAATCGAACCTGGAACGCATTTTGCAAGTTCAGGAACTAGTGTACTCCTTACTCTCATCCTTTAAGCATGATCAATTTCGAATGCGAAAATATGAAAAATGCGATACATTGTCATGCACTTGTTGTCAAGTAAAAAATAAAACGTTGTCCAATTGAGACCATTTGTTTTTTGTCGCTCTGTTGCTTCAAAAATAGTTTCAAATATTACAAGTGCGATAATGGAGAATACTTCAAACTTTTTGTTAAATTTAATGTTTGTGATTTATGTGTTTTGATTTTTAATATTTCTTAATTGTGTGTCTTTCCACACCCAGAGAAACAACATGTTTAAATATGATAATCTCCAACAAAACAATTTTTGATGAATATTTTAAACATATTATGTTTAATTTAACCATATTTTTGTCACTGACAATCATATTATGGTTAAATTAGTCTTTTATAAAAAAGCCCCAACCATGTTATGGTAAATTATAACTTAAATAAGTCTAACATTTATAATAGCATGCTTGTTTTTCAACCATAGCATGTTGCTCTTAGAAAAGAGGAAAATACTATTGTTAATTTGAAAACAAATTATTGTCATATTTGGCCATAACATGCTTAGAGGCAACCATAATATGATTGTGGCTTCTTGATAGAGGACTAATATAACAATAATATGGTTGTCGTTGACAATAATATGGTTAATTTAAAAATAATATATTTAAAATTTTCTTTAAAAATAGGTTTTTTTGGAGGTGACCATATTTAAACATATTTTTCTCTACGGAAATAATAAATTTAGGAACTTGAAATATAAACATTAGGGCGGGTTAATTTTTCTTTTGATGAAGCGTATAGCAAAAACGTAATCTAAAGGTGATTCTGAGAAATTTTGCTCAAGAGACCATAGCTCTTAGTCGGGTTTGGAGCCCCCCAAAATTTCAAAATAGATATTTTTCCATATTTTAATAAATTCTGAATTTTCTTCGATATTTTCGAAATTTTTTTTTTGCAGATTATGAAAGTTCAGATAATTTCCAACAACTTTTATAACGATAATTTTGTTTGTTTTCGAACTCCTTTTAGTAGGAAAATCGATCGAAATAAATTGATGAAAATTAAGAATTTATTAGTTAAAAGTTCATTTTAGGCTATTTTTCGACAAAACATTCCTAATATCTCTACTAAAAATAAAAACAAATATTGGTATCAATACAGATTCTAAAAGCCCAGATTGAGAAATCTACTATAATTCTATCCGATTTTATGACGAATTTAATTAAATTATTCTATGTATCGGGTGATTATTTAAGAGGTATTTTTTTTTTTTTTTTTTACTGTTAGGACCAGCACTCAGGGGATGACCCCTACTAATGCATTGCATTGTGTTGGAACTAGGAAAATAGGTTGCGGGAAGGGGGATAGAGGGAGTAGTGTTTGTGAACATTCGATTTTAACTTAATCATGTTGTAAGTGAGAGGGAAAACTTCTGCAGGAAGGTTATTCCACATACGAACTGTGCGGGGAAAAAACGAATTCTCTCTGTAATGCGTTGTACGATTCACCTGCCAATCGACTACATAAGGATGGGCTCTTGAGGAAAAACGTGTATTACGAACAAAAGTACGGGTTTCGGGAACCAGATCCCTAATTTCGTCAGAGCACATCCCATTGTAGTAACGATAAAACAGACAAATACAACCCACATTGCGACGGTGCTCAAGGGAGTCAATAGAATTGGATACCCTACTGTAACCAATGAGAACCTTCGCCATCTCCTGCACGCGGTCGAGAAGCTTCAAAATAGACTTTGAAGCACCGGCCCACACATGGGAGTTGTATTCCATATGCGGTCTGATATAGGTGGTACAAATAGTAAGGAGATCAGATGGAGTGAAGTATATCTTTCACCGTCTTAGAAAACCGAGGCACTTGAATGCTTCTTTCGACACCTTGAATATATGTTCTGTCCATCGGACATCACATTGTATCCTCATGCCCAGAACATCAAGAGATTCTGATTCCTCAATAATTATACCACCCATATATACAGCTATAGGAAAGTTTAAAAAATAAACACATAAAATTCAGAAAAATTCATGAAATCTTTATTTGAATCAATAGTACGGTCCATATAATTTAATGTTTAAAGATTAGTTCATGCAAATGTTGACCGTGACTGCGCCTTAAATGGTCCATCCGCTTAGTCCAATTTTGGCATACTCTTTCCAACATTTCGGCCGGTATCTCATGAATTAATGCTTCAATTTTGTCTTCCAATGCGTCAATTGAAGCGGGCATGTGTGTATAGACATGAGCTTTAAAATAGCCCCACAAAAAATAGTCTAAAGGCGTTAAATCGTACGATTTAGGCGGCCAATTGACCGGTCCCGAACGTGAAATAAAATGTTCACCAAACTCGCCTCTCAATAAGTCCATTGTAAAGCGTGCTGTGTGGAATGTGGCACCGTCTTGTTGAAACCACATGTCATGCATGTCAAGCTCTTGCATTTTGGGCAAAAAAAAAAGTTGGATATCATCTCACGGTAGCGCTCACCACTCACAGTTACGTTACGATTCGCATCATCTTTGAAGAAGTACGGTCCAATGATGCCACCAGCCCATAAACCTCACCAAACTGTGACTTTCTCTGAATGCATTGGTAGCTCTTGCAATGCTTCTGGCTGATCTTCACTCCAAAATCGACAATTCTGCTTATTAACGTACCCATTAAGCCAAAAATTAGCTTCGACGCTGAACACAAGAAGCGCGCGATGAACTTTCTTAACAGAGCACGCATTTTGATAATAAAATTCAATAATTTGCAAGCGTTGTTCGTTTGTAAGACGATTCATGGTTAAATTATAGACCAAACTGAAGATGTTTGACAGTGAAACAAAACACGAAACGTAGGAAAGCTGTTTAAATCAGTTCTGCCAAAAAGATAATAGCTAAAAAATCACCCGATTTTTAGTGCTTATCACAATTTTTTTAAATTCATAAATTCAATATCGAAAATAAATTCATCTGGCAACTCTTTTTGTCTGCTTACATTCCAACTAAATAGCAACAGTCACACAAAATCATATTTGAAATTGCTACAAAAACTTTTCTTTGAAAACTAAATAGCAACAACAAAAACACTCACACGACTGCAACTGAACACAAAACTTCATTGTAAATAATTTTCATGCTCAAATGGAAACACCAGCAACATCATCGTCAGCGTCGTCATCATCTGAATGGAATGTTTACTTGTGTATTTGTGCAAATAACGATGTATAAACGAATGGACTTCTACCAAAAAAATAAAAACACATACAAGAGCAGCAACATTTTACCACCACACAAACTTTAGAAGAAGAACACCAGCATCAACATACACGAGCAGAACCAGAATATTGGCGGCGCCTTTAATATTAAAGGCGCATTTCGTTTCCATTCAAAATCGGTGGATGGGAATTTGTTCTTCTCATACACAAACACACAAAAAACACAGTGGCTAGATTAAGGGGACTTCGGCTGGGCAATATTTATCGTTTAGTTGTTAGCTGGGTGCAAAGAAATGTTTACAAATTTTCTTAATTCGATATCAAACTAAAATAAACAAACTACTAATATATCATATTACTGGGTAATTGTAGGATAGATCAAAAAAGGAAAGCGCCGCGCTTTTGTCTTGCAACTCAATAACAATATAGATTCGGAGAAACTCTTTAGGAATTAATTTGGGATTTTACAGGCTTTATAAAATTTAAAAATTCCGATAGAAAAATAACAAAATTAATAATATCGTTGACCACGTTTGTGGTCAATTTAACAACGAAAGGTTTCAAAAAATTGTGTTTACAATGTTTTGTTCTAATTTTAACAACGTTCTATTATTGTTCTTGGAATGAATATTCTATTGCGATATAAATATAATGCAATCTCATTAGTCCTGAAGTTCGATAACCGAATAATGTATACAAAGTTTGAGAATACTTATTGTATATAACTCAAAGGTATAAATGGATACCAGGTATGATTTCATTTAAATACCGATTTGATTCACTTCATAAAGATACAGAATGGTAGATTATTAAAAAAAAAACTTTAAAAAAATGTGAAATACTTATGCCTGTATACATAAACATTTTTTTTATTTAATAAAGTTTTAAAAAACAAATTTACTATGAAAATTGTCCTTAATTAACGTTTGTTAAATTTAATAATCGTTTATGAGTAGGGGAGTTGGCATGTATTATTCAAAACCATTTTCAAAATTAAGAAAGAAAACAAAACCAAACAATTTTGTGTCAAACGCATAATTGAACAGTCGACTGCACGGGATTGGTGCGAAATTCCAAAGTTATGTTGTTCCACTCACGTCTTATTTCTGGCTTTAACTGTTTCACTGTGTTGAAAGTGGATTTAAAGAGCTTACGGGCAAGTTCTTTCCAAACATGCTCAATAATGTAGTGACCGTGTTTTTATTAATTTTGGACTATTATGAATGCGGCTCAGTTTCGCAGCTTATGAAATGTGCTTCGGTTCGTGATTCCAATAGAAAGCAATTGTGTCCAATATCTTTAATTTATCTACATTTTGTTTTAAAATTAAAAGTTTTAAATAATTCAACATTTTTTAATTTTTCGAATTTATTCTATGACCTTCGAAAGGAAATAATTCCCAGTTTCTATTTGTTTTAAATAATTATTCAGAAAGTGGCAACGCTAGGGTTATAACTTTTTCACACTTTTTGCGAAAATCAAAAACGGCGTAGTATAGTCGTGTAGAACATTAATGGTGTTTTCTTTTCTGACAATAATGTTCCATATATGCTACCATTCGTGCGGGTTTTTGTTCCATTCTAAAAATATATGCAAAAATGTGAGAAGTTGTCGTTTTTCTTTCTTAACATGTTGCAACAAAAATGGCAAATTTGTTCCATTTCTTACCCGCAGTTATAACTGAGTGTGGGATAGTACCCTTTTTTGCATCTGCGTAAAGTACTTTTTTATGCAAGCAAGTATTTTTTTTTTTTCTTGTGTTTGCGGACAATTTGCGTTATATTGTGATTTTTAGTTATATTGTGATGGATATAAAAACTTTTTGTTTTTCGTTTCTTTTACTTTTATTATATTTTTTTGTCACAAAATTTTTAACAACAGCTGACATTAATTATTTAAAATCAGTGCTGTTACCGCTTATTGGAATTGTAAGAAACTTTAATGTTGAAAATTGCTACAAGCGTGGTGCATATCGCTTTTAGTACAAACTTTGCATTCAATATTTAACACGCTAAATACACATTAGTGTTGAGTGTAAAACGTAGCTATTATTTTGTTCCATTGTAATTTAGAAAAATGTATCACTTTGTAAGGGTTCGTGTAACCTAATAAATATATTACACAACTATAATGCATCATTATTTTTTAGAAAAGAAAACACCATAAAAGTTATTAATAAAAAATTACGATGATTTTTCGAATTGTTAAAAAAGTTCACGCAGGGATCGGGTTGAAGTTTGAAAACAACCATTTTTATCTCACGGAAGTTTTAAAAAATACACACCTGATATTTGTATATATTCCTATATGTATCACTGAAATGCTATTTTGGAATTTATCCACTGCTTTAGATTTAAAAATATTCCTACGGTTTACAATTCATCGCGGTTCAAAATTTCTTGGAAGGTTTTAAAAATTTGCTTCCCTGCGTGAGGTTTTTTCGCAAAACGACGGGAGACAGGTGTTTTCATTACTTAAACATTCTTGGCAACTCCGTGGTACTATGCCAAAAATTTGGTTATCGCCCTAATGTACACTCATAGAAAAGTGCATTTTCATAATGATCATGCCCTAACATCAGAATTGTGACATCAATGTTATTACAAATGGCATCAATGAGGTAAAAAGTTACCATCCAATGAGGAACGTCATAATAAAATCTTGTCATATTTTATGCGTCATCTGTGCTATGACTACAGTGGCACCAAGTCGATGCCACATTTTGTGTATTATTAACATTATTTTTATGTTTAAAAAGTAAAATAAGAAGCGAAAATTCTCATATTCTATTTGTTTTAGTTAAATGCATCAAATTTTCAAAGTAGAATGATTAAGAAAACCTAATCGGGCATGCTGCTGATGGCTTATAATTGAGAGTTTTTCTGTTAACAAAGAGCGGAATAAAACAAAAGTGATAAGTGATACAACAAAACGGATAAGTAAATAAGAATATTCGCTCATTTTGTCTTATGTCAATCCCAATGACTTAATTTAACGACAAACTGTCAGTTAATGGGTCCTTTCTACGATGTTACTGAGTCATCGCACTGATGACATTTTTTTATTAAACTGACTCCGATTCGTCATTTATGTGATGCCGATGTGTCATCCCATTGATGACAATTTGGACAATTGATGTTAAGATTGACTTTACAATGATGAAAAGTGTCATGGGGTTAAAAACTAAGCCACTTGTCATCCCAATAAAAAATTTTAGGGTTTCTGGAAGCAAGAAAAGTACATAAGCACTGATATATGCGCTGGCTATTACATACTACTAAGAAGCAACAGGGAAGCGAGAACTATTGAAGTTAATTTTCAGTTTAAGTAAATAAAAATGATTGAATAACTTCGCAATTATCCCTTAAAAGTAAGCAGGTTGTAAGTGAATAATTAAAATCATTATTTTAAAGAACAAATTCACGAACAATGTTCTAAGTGCTCTGTCATTTCCTTTCATGGAAGCAGGTTGTATTGCAATGATTATTAAATGTGTGTACGATCAATTCCGAAATATTATTATTATTATTTTATAACGCAATCAGTCACCAATTTGTTTTTTAGAAGAGAGAAACGAGTAGTGCTTCCAAGTGGGATTTCGCCATATAAAAATTATGCCTTTTGTAAGCCGGTTTGTAAGAAGGTATTGTGCTTTTCTCCCTTACAAACCTGCTTACCAGTAAGCTCCTTTTTTACTGGGATAGTACTGATGTCACAGAATATCAGCGTTATGACGCCTTTTCTATCAGTCTATTTATATGGATCGCTGTTTAGAGATCATAAGCGCAAAAGTTTAAACAATTTTATTAATTATATCACATTTAGAAGTCATCTAGAATCGTTGGATTTTATCAGCCCTATTATGAATACAAATTCCCCGGAGGTTTTTACCCTTTTCCCATTTTTACAATTGAATTTAGATGGGAAAAATGGGTGAAGGGAGAAAACTCCCGGGGAATTGTTATTCATAATTGTGCTATATAATTCATTAGTTTTCCCTATGGCCCCTTCCGCGAGTGAATTATAAGGGTTTTTGCAAATGTCTTGGTTGGGGTCTTTGAATAACATTATCCGGTGTAAATTTCAGTAATGGCACTTCTCATCTGCGATTTTAGATTTCCTGTAAGCTTTACACCATTTAAAGAGATTGATATACAACTTCACAGAAATTTTTTTCGGTGTACATTTAGACACACAAAACCACAGTCTCACGTTCGGTATTGACATCGTTAGTTACACATTCACACAGACCAGCACGTTCGTAATGAAATGTTATGTTGCACGTACGATGAATGTCTCTATGTACTTGTTATGTCTGTATATGATGTATGTAGTGCGACATTTGTACTCTTACCACGCTTGCCACCAATCTATGAAAATATTTGTAAGCAACAACTGCAACAAAAACCGGCGATTGTAATCAATTTAGAGATTTTTACGAATCTTGGTATTTGTTGACGAATTATTTTGTTTCACTTACACAAACATCATGATTAAAATGAAAGGCAAGACGATGACAACCTCAGAAACCAGCGGCTTTTAACTTTCAGTGTTAATTACTGAAGATTAAAAGTGCAATTTATACTCACAAGAAGTTACAACATACTCTAACGAATCAGAGAAGATGCATCTCAAGTAAAAGTTACAGGGAATGCAGTATCAAGGTTTTTTTTGGCACTAAAAAGGTGGCTGGGAATTACAACGTGAATGGGTGTGTGAATAAAGTTAGCAACTGGCATTAGCAGTGAGTACAAACAGTAATAAATTTGCATTAGAAACCTTTCAGTTGAAATCAAAAAGAAAAAGTCCAAAAGATATAAAACGTATTACGTTTGATAAATCACAATCTGGTTTCTTTCGGCGTAGTTACACTAAGTAAAAGGCACATTTTTGAATATTTATATAATAAAATATCGATAGCCCGTATCCAATGGAATAGCCAGTAATAGAGAGGGCAGTTTTAATGGAGCATGGAACACAAAAAAAATTCCCGCCAATTTTTTTTTTTTTTTTATTTTCATTAAACCGTTAATCAAAAATTATATCAGTTTTAATTAAAAATTTCGTCAAGTGAATTCAACGTTTCCTTATATCAACAACATTACTGCCGAAAATGTTGTGAATATCAAAAAATATTTAACTGATACTACATATTGATTTTTTAACTGGTGCAAATTTAATTAATAAAAGGTGGTTTAATTTAAAGAGCCGATGTTGATTTTGAAAAAAACACCAATTATTTAGGAAATTATTGTCATTTCTGTTTATTATGATAATATTGGTATGGTTCAATTATGTATGGAACAAATTATAATCCAAATGATGGCACGTGAGATAGCACGGCCATTGAATTTGTCGCGCAAAAGAGCCATTGTTTCGTTAGCTGTGTGGCAAGTGGCACCGTCCTGTTGAAACCAGATATCGTCCACATCCATATCTTCCAATTTGGGCCATACAAGTTCGTTATCATCTCACAATAGCGAACACCATTCACAGTAACTGCCTGACCGGCCTTATTTTGGAAAAAATACGGCCCGATGATGCCGCCAGCCCATAAACCGCACCAAACAGTCATTCTTTGTGGGTGCATTGGTTTCTCGACAAACACTCTTGGATTATCATTCGCCCAAATGCGAATGCCTCATCACTGAAGATGATTTTTTTCGAAAATTTATCATCCACTGTTGCCATTTCTTGTCACCATTCTGACCATTGACCGTTTGGAATGGTCAAGAGGCTTTAGTTCTTGAGTCAATTGCACCTTGCAGGCGTGTAAATGCAAGTCTTTATGCATAATGGTCATCAACGACGAGCATGAGAGGTTCTATTGTTGGGCACGACAACGAGTTGAAGTGGACGGATCTTCAGCCACACTATCGATACGAGCAGCAATATTTTCTGCAGTACGAGCTGTACGAGCATGCACTGGTGTTTTGACATCTCCTACAGACCCGGTGTGCTTAAAATTTTGCATGATTTTTCCGATTGTACGCACATTTGGAGGATTAAATTGACCGAAAAAATCACGAAGTGCACGATATGCATTTTGATTTGAACGAACATTTTCATAATAAGCCTGAATAACTTTAACGCGTTGCTCGATTGTGTATCTTTCCATGGTTTAAATTGAGTTAGTCTGATATGGAGAATGTCAAATGAAATACAGAAAAAAACTTTAAGCATCCTTGATTACAATTTTTTTAATTGAAATCAATTTCTGTAAAGCGGTTAAAAAAAAATCATATATATCGCAAAGATTTCCGGATTAGTGCAGAGTTTTCCAGGTGAAGATACTTGCAATGCAAGACGCTATGGATCGGCTCAGGTACAGCAGCTTACCTGAGCCGATCCTACAACTGTAAGCATTTGTTCCTGGCAACAAAAACAGCCTTTGACTGCCGCTAATCTTTTAACGAAATCGCTTTGTAGTTAACATTAAGATCATTTGGATGCCAGGCCACAGGGACATAGGGCAAATTAATTTGCTACGAGACTTGGTACGAGCTAACGGGTTTAAATTGATTCGGAAGGAGTTGATGTACCGTTGACCTCTTGTAAATTCAAACTTTGACGTTGGCCTATCGCTTCCATAAATAGCAGATAGGCCAAAAATAAAAACACCTGAACTACTAGGTAATTGTGGCCTCATATGGTTGATAAAAGTACCAAGTCTGTACTTTCAATGCACAGAAAGGATGCGTTTTTACTGGTATCTTTAATTACCCGACATTGTTTCTTATAAGCGGACATGTACAGCGTCTAAGAGCGATTTACTTTGATCACTGCCGCAGCTGCAGAGAAGAGAATGAGGAAGAACAAGTTAGAGTGCTATATTCGGCTGTGCCGAATCTTTGATACCCTCCACCGACATTTCAAAAGTTTAAGGAGTAATATCTGTATGATGTTATTATTATTATTATCTTAAACTGTGACGATTTGTTATTAATTATGGTTTTAGGCGACTAAACTGTTTTCCGGTAGTAGGGTTTATATGGGGCCTAGGGTAAATTATGGACCGATCATCACGAAATCATCACGTCGTTTCTAGTCCTTTAAAACTGTGACGTACCAATTTCTGTTATGATAGCATTAGTAGTTATGGTTTTAGGTGTACTAAACTGTTTTCCGGGAGTAGGGTTTCTATGGGGCCTAGGGTAAATTATGTACCGATCTTCACGAAATTTCACAGTATCATTTATAGTCCTATAAAACTGTGACGAGCCAAAATTTGTTATGATTGCATTATTTTTTACGGTTTTAGGCGTACTAAACTGTTTTCCGGTAGTAGGGTTCACGAAACTTCACAGTGTTATTTTTAGTTCTAAAAAACTGTGACGTTCCAAATTTTGTTACGCTAGCGTTATTTTTTACGGTTTTAGGCGTACTAAACTGTTTTCCGGGAGTATTGTTTATATGGGCCTTAGGGTATATTATGGACGGATCTTCACGAAATTTAACAGCATGATTTCCAGTCAAATAAAACAAATTTTTGCAAAATCTTATCTTATTCCGTGCCTTGTTCCAGCATTTATGTTATTTTTTGTAACAAAATTATCAATTTTTTTAGGTGGTGGTTCCACATTTTGATTCATAGCTCTGGTCCTACAAAACCGATTTTGCTGGATTTCAATCCCAAACTGCTTAGGATAACTACAAGCAATTTGGCACCAAGTTTGTTCATTTGTTTTGAGTTGTTCGAAAGTGAGCGTGTTTTCAACAGACGGACAGACAGACGGACAGACAGACGGACATGGCTAAATCGACTTAGAATTACTCAAGGACCCAGAATATATATTCTTTATGGGGTCTGAGATGAATAATAAAAAAGTTTCACACGGAATGACAAACTTAATATACCCTCTTCACAACTAATTGTGGTGGAGGGTATAAAAAAAACGTAGAAAAAAAAATTGCCAATTTTTTTTTTTTTTTTTTTTTTTTTTTTTTTTTTCAAATAAATTATTAATCAAAAATAAAATCAGTTTTAATTAAAATTTAATCAAGTGAATTAAACGTTTGCATATATAAACAACATAACTGTAGGAAATGTTAATGTCAAAAAATATTTAATTGATACTATTAATTTATTTACTGGTTCAAATTAATTAGTAATTTTTTAATTAATATCACACATTTTTATAATTTAAATTAATTTTTTTTCCTGCGTTCAGAGTTTAACTGTTTCTTACATTGAATTATAGTTCATTTTGAAGTTTGGTAGAATTTCGTCTTGGTTCTACGGTAGGAACCGAATGCCATGGTATCACAATAGATCAAGAGGTTTAACTGTATCAGATGAGAACTTCCTGTCATTCCTACCGCACATAATAAAACAAGAACTAAAAGCTCATTATCAAGAAACTTGTTTATTCGATGAATGTACTTTTTAAATCTTTAATGCTGAATATTTATTGTTGAATTCACTGTGTGGAACGGTATTCTTGGAACAAATTTCATATGAGTTAAAGCAAATTGGTTTTTTGGTCTACACCTTTAAATGGATCAACGATTTTGACGGAATAATATTAAAGAGTAAAACCAGTGTGGTCGGCATTGTCTTAATGTCGACGGTCTCTCCCTTGTGAAGTCGTGATGGGACACACTACTTGTTTCTATATTTAAAATTAAAACCAACTTGATTATATTTTTTAATCTTATTAATGTGGCTTTGTAACGAACAATCGACTAAGATTTCACCCTGCCTCAAATCATAACAAGGAGCCACGAAATTTTAAATAATGGGATCTCTAAAAAATAAAAACACTTTTGCGGGATAAAAGCGTTTGAACTAGAAATTGTATATACTAGTCCGCTTTAAATACCTATTTCCATTAAATACTTTAAATTAATTCAAAGTAAAGCATTAAGTAAAATTGTTTTATTGTTTTCATTACAAAATAAAATCTAATTATATTTTTTTTTTTTTTTCTCTAATCTAAACATCATTATGCATCACTGTGCTCTTTGCGAGTAATTTTGTGTAGGCAGTTTGAAACGATGAATGGTTGGGTTGGTTGTTTGTTTCAGAGTTGTCAGATAAGGGGATTTATACAGAAATTGGGGATTTTTTTTTTATTTTTTTTTTTTTTTTTTTGAAAGCCGGAATAAAAAATTGATTTGGCGATTTTGTTAATGATAAATTTACAATTTTTGGAAATTTGCTTTTTATGATTTCAAAATTTGTTTTAAATGTTAGTTAAACGAGTCACTTTTACGCTCGCGTTGTAAAAACAGGCAGTTAGATAGAATTTTATATATGTAAAGATGACGTTGGATCACGCTGTAGTTTCTTATTGGTTACCAAACTTCTCTGTGTATTGGAAGAATGCACATTCCCTGTCGCTGTCACAAACAAATACTGAAGAGAAGTGTAGATGACCAATTTACGTAAGTGTGTGAACATGTAGAGTAGGGCTGCCAGATGTTTGAACCTATCAACCAGGACACATGGAAAAAATGGATAAAAAATTATACCAACAGAAAAGTTTTTTTTTTAATACATATGTATGTATGTAGTATATCGCACCCTAAATACTAAAGGGTCACAACTCAAAATTTTTCAAAAATGACTTTTTCACAAATTAATTCTCATAAGGCATATCAAAACTTTCTTCAAATTGGACTTTTTTAATAGGGGAACTAATTTTTTTTTTAAATATTATCACCATTTTTTTAATATTTTTAATTAGGCTTAAGTTCATGAAATTTAATTTTCATTAAATTATTCTTATGAAGAAAGGAATTTTACAACATGAAAATTAATTAAAATTGTTATTGATAATCTTTCATTCTTGACGTGGCTCGGGCTCGAACCCTGGCCGGCAGGTTACCATGACATGTTTCGATCGCAACCACTCGATCTCCTCAGAACAGAACAGAAGTAAGGAAAAAACATGTAAAATCAATTAAGATGGATAATCATTCAGGAAAGCAAATTTCGATCTACCAAATGTTAAAATACAATTTGGTTTAAGGATTGATGTTTGACTATTGACGTCAGCAGTCGTCGATGGCTGCGAGTGTAAGACGGCAAATCCATCTGAGGAGATCGAGTGGTTGCGATCGAAACATGTCATGGTAACCTGCCGGCCAGGGTTCGAGCCCGAGCCACGTCAAGAATGAAAGATTATCAATAACAATTTTAATTAATTTTCATGTTGTAAAATTCCTTTCTTCATAAGAATAATTTAATGAAAATTAAATTTCATGAACTTAAGCCTAATTAAAAATATTAAAAATTTGGATTAAAAACCATAAATAGTTCAACAAAATAACCACAATACTAATTATTGTTAAAGCTAAGGCACGAGCTCTATGTGTACATTTGTCCTTCAAGTTGTGCTGAAAAAGGTCAACAAAAAAGAGAAAGACAAAATGAAAAATCAAAAAATGTACTTGGACTTCAAGAAAAATTCTTGACAAAAGTACGAAAAAACAGAAGTAAGGAAAAAACATGTAAAATCAATTAAGATGGATAATCATTCAGGAAAGCAAATTTCGATCTACCAAATGTTAAAATACAATTTGGTTTAAGGATTGATGTTTGACTATTGACGTCAGCAGTCGTCGATGGCTGCGAGTGTAAGACGGCAAATCCATCTGAGGAGATCGAGTGGTTGCGATCGAAACATGTCATGGTAACCTGCCGGCCAGGGTTCGAGCCCGAGCCACGTCAAGAATGAAAGATTATCAATAACAATTTTAATTAATTTTCATGTTGTAAAATTCCTTTCTTCATAAGAATAATTTAATGAAAATTAAATTTCATGAACTTAAGCCTAATTAAAAATATTAAAAATTTGGATTAAAAACCATAAATAGTTCAACAAAATAACCACAATACTAATTATTGTTAAAGCTAAGGCACGAGCTCTATGTGTACATTTGTCCTTCAAGTTGTGCTGAAAAAGGTCAACAAAAAAGAGAAAGACAAAATGAAAAATCAAAAAATGTACTTGGACTTCAAGAAAAATTCTTGACAAAAGTACGAAAAAACAGAAGTAAGGAAAAAACATGTAAAATCAATTAAGATGGATAATCATTCAGGAAAGCAAATTTCGATCTACCAAATGTTAAAATACAATTTGGTTTAAGGATTGATGTTTGACTATTGACGTCAGCAGTCGTCGATGGCTGCGAGTGTAAGACGGCAAATCCATCTGAGGAGATCGAGTGGTTGCGATCGAAACATGTCATGGTAACCTGCCGGCCAGGGTTCGAGCCCGAGCCACGTCAAGAATGAAAGATTATCAATAACAATTTTAATTAATTTTCATGTTGTAAAATTCCTTTCTTCATAAGAATAATTTAATGAAAATTAAATTTCATGAACTTAAGCCTAATTAAAAATATTAAAAATTTGGATTAAAAACCATAAATAGTTCAACAAAATAACCACAATACTAATTATTGTTAAAGCTAAGGCACGAGCTCTATGTGTACATTTGTCCTTCAAGTTGTGCTGAAAAAGGTCAACAAAAAAGAGAAAGACAAAATGAAAAATCAAAAAATGTACTTGGACTTCAAGAAAAATTCTTGACAAAAGTACGAAAAAACAGAAGTAAGGAAAAAACATGTAAAATCAATTAAGATGGATAATCATTCAGGAAAGCAAATTTCGATCTACCAAATGTTAAAATACAATTTGGTTTAAGGATTGATGTTTGACTATTGACGTCAGCAGTCGTCGATGGCTGCGAGTGTAAGACGGCAAATCCATCTGAGGAGATCGAGTGGTTGCGATCGAAACATGTCATGGTAACCTGCCGGCCAGGGTTCGAGCCCGAGCCACGTCAAGAATGAAAGATTATCAATAACAATTTTAATTAATTTTCATGTTGTAAAATTCCTTTCTTCATAAGAATAATTTAATGAAAATTAAATTTCATGAACTTAAGCCTAATTAAAAATATTAAAAATTTGGATTAAAAACCATAAATAGTTCAACAAAATAACCACAATACTAATTATTATCACCATTTTTACATAAACAGTTTTTTGGCTCTCCTGAAAATGTAAGAATTTTGAGTTGTTACCTTTTAGTATTTAGGGTGCGATATGTAAAAACCACCCAGTTTTTTTTAAATCCAACAATATATAGAAAAAAAAAATTAACGTGTACTTCATCTCCATAAAAACGATGAAAAATAATAAAAAGTTGAGCTTAAAATGTTCTAAACTAATATAATTTTCAGAAGATTGCACTTTTTCTAGAACTTCATTTCGGTCTTTGATATAGTTATAAAACAGGCAGCATGTCATATTAAAATCAAACTTACATTGAATAATACTCTCCAGTGTTTCAGTCTTTAACGAGTTTCTTTCTTTACTGCATTGAGCAGCCTAAGTACTCAACTTGAAAAAAATCAAACTCTTTTGTTTATTCTTCAACCAACTCGACAACTGTCAAACTAATCAATTGAAAAAGCCATACATGCTTTGATTTGGAGAACGACCGACTCAGTTGACAATTGAATCGAAACGTGTATGGGCTGCCTTAGGGAAAGCAATTTGTTATAGGTTTTCGATTACTTATAAAAGTTGTTTACACGGTATAACTTTTTACAGCCACTAGTTGAAACAAAATTTGAAAGAGGATTGACTATTTATCATCTAATATTATTGAAGGCTTTTACCAGCTTTACACCAGAAAACAGTTGAATTTAATTAAAGTTCTTTATACAATTACCTTATGTTAGCAGTGTTATAACAAAATTCTTAACCTTTGTTAACAATTTAAACCAGCAAAAAACAAATTTGTTTGTCTTGACCTGTACAAAAAACCAGGACAATTAAATAGTGGACCAGGACACCAGGACAAGTAGTCTAAAACCAGGACAATCCTGGAAAACCAGGACGTATGGCAGGCCTAATGTAGAGGCAAAAAAAAACAAACGTTGCACTATAGTAAAAGTGTGGGCATAAAAACTACTCTCAAAAAAAAAACAAGGGAATGAAAAATACATGCAGTAATGAGAGTGGTAACGAAAAATACACACATTTCTTATGTAAGTTTGGGATTTGTGTGTACGTTATATTTTGTATGTTAATTAATAATTTAAAATTTTTGAATCCGTACGCCACATACGACTCACAAGTAAGCAACATAAATTCTTTGTATGCGTCAGGTACATACGGACACAAGTAAACAACACAAAGTGTCAAATACTTATGGGTCGATAACGGATTACGACTGAACAGAAATTTAGTTGCCAGCATCGAAATTGGGCAACGCAGCTCATGATAAAATAAAAAAAGATTTGTATATTTAAACATGAGCGGCGCTGCCTGATTTTGCTTGTGGCAACTCAACTTAAGTTGTGATGCTATCAAATATTTATTACTGTATTGAAAGGTTTTGAAAGAAACAATTACTGTCTGGAATGTACTTCTTTGAACTCTTGTACCCTCACAATACCATTTATATTGTGCAGCGAACAGTCACGAAAAGCCTTTTTCATTGTGGTTGTACACAAACGTTTTGTACAAACATCTGACTTTTGTTGTGTGTTTGATTTTCAAAAACATTTATGCAGGCCTTAAATGTGTACCGACAAGCAATGATTGTGTTGCACGTTTTTTTTTTAGCAATTAACGCAAAAAGCCAAATTAAGAAATAAAATGCAATACTAGAATTATCATTATTAATAATAAATACTAGTACCTAAACAAGTCCGGAAGGCGGACCGTTTTCTTCCGCTTAGATTTTACACTGATATGCCTTAAGTTAACAAGAGCGTCATGGTGGTGTCATAAACAGAAGTGTTAGCTCTCTTGTTTGATAAAATCTACATAATTGAAATAACAAATGGAGTTAAATTGCGTTTACTTCTTAAAAAAAAACGGCCAACTTCACTATTAAAAGCGCTGTCAAAATAGGATTTTCGAATTGCGAACGCTTTGCCGCGCTATTGAGGGATGTTGCCAACAAATTGTATGGGCTTGACAGTTTTTCTTAAGGTAAGGCTGTTAGATTATCTAAATGTCAAATTCCATATAATAAATTGACAGCCTGAATTTCTCTGTCGGATGTTCATATATAACCTCATATTAGGCCTCATTATTTATACGTAAACGTATACGTCGACTTCCATCGTTGGTATTTACTAAATATACGTTGACATGTTGAAATGTTTATGACGAATCTTAAACATAATTTAATTAAAAATTTAAAGTTTTTAGTTAAGATTTTTGTGGATAAAAAAAAAATTTTTGCGGATTTTTTGGAGATACATATTAAAAATTTGGAGAAAAAAATTTTTAAAAATATTTGACAACCCTGGATTAGTAACTTAACTCACTGGTTGACTGTTTAATAGGCTGTCTGTCGGTCGGTCGGTCGACTCGTTCGTTTCGGTGGAAGGTGCAACTAAAGAACGTAATCGCATTCGTCGTGTGTAAATTGTGGTGGCTGTTCGTGGAATCAACGGGCATGTTATTGTCGTATGAGTTATTGGCCACGTTGTTTTAGCTTTTAAATTTTTTTTTTTATTTTAATTTTTGTTGTTTGGTTTGTTCACATCGTTCACACAGCGGCACCAAAAACAAAATACGCGCGACTTACTCGCAACAATAACACAAAAAAATGAGCCAAAAACAACAACAACATCAACCACTTAGTTACACTCAAGATAATACAGTATGTATTGTGAACACCAAAAAGACTTCATACCTATAAGGTGGTATTTGCGCAAACGAATTTTTAATTTAAAATAAATAAATATATTTCAGGTTTATAAAACGAATTTTATATGAGAATTTGTTTAATAAACCTTTTTTAAAACTTAAACATATCGCTCATTTGCTGCAAGACCGGCATAACTCAAAAAAATCCATTTCGAGATAAACGCATTTAAAGTTTTTGATTTGTTCTAACTACTTAGAAAAAAAGAAGACACATTCTCTTCAAACTGGGAAAGTATAAAAGATATAAAGATGAACTTAATACACAATATAAAGAAAAACAAAGTGAACAATTCTGCATCATTAACTCCAAAATTTAATTTTTTGAGTTATGCCGGTCTTGCAGCAAATGAGCGATATGTTATGAATAAGGAGGCTTAACTTTAAGACAATTTACGGTTGGGCATCCTAGTGCCAAAAAAAAAGAACACCCGAGTTTAAATGACAAATCAATTTTGCGCAGATTAAGGAAACTTCAAAACTCCAATCCAGTTCCCATCAGATTTGCTTGAGGATCTATGCTTTCAATTCGCTTTATACCTAACTTAATAAACAGATTTTCTCAGAACTCTTATCTATTTCATGTTCGTTAAATAAATTAATAAGCCCAAATGTTTTACTGCGCCAACAAATCCCTTGCTTAAACTTTTGACGTGTACTACCAAGAAGACACTGTTACGTTGCCAATTTATAACGTTGTCAAATCCATAACGAAAAAGTAAAAATGCCAAACGTTGTTAAATCAACAACGAAATGTTTTAAAATGAGAATATTGCAGGTGTAAGTGTTGAAATATTCGGGCATGTTCTGGCTATAGCGAATCCCTTAACATTTGCGATTTTGACTTGAAATCGCATAAAAGATGTTCTGTAAATCGCAATTGCAAGAAGTTTGTCGACTTCAAATCGCAAAGCTATGCTCAAGGCCACTAGAATATTTTTAAGAAACTATGGCAGATCGCAAGCATTACTCACAAGTTTCAGAAAACCATAAAATAAATCTGGCGTTTTGCGATTTCAATTCGTGCGATTGTCAGAACATGACCTTTTTTTGGGAATTTTTAAAATGTATGTTTGTCTTCTAATTGCAACACGACATAAATCATTGAGGTTCGTTCAAATTCACTGAAATCGGGTACAACACAAACCGAATTCGTTGCAATTTTAAACCCAACTATCCCAATTATCGGAAATGCATCGTCAGCCTTAGAAAAGCAGTTTTTTTTTGCAACCAAAAAATTAAAGTCCACAAAAAAGAAAAATGTATACTTCGCAAAGATATTTTTTATATTTGAATCATGTTTTGCACTTAAAATTGATAAAAAAAAATGCTATCAAACATTTTCGGGAGTGCTGTAGTAACAACAATTTATCCGCTTAAAAAGATCAATCAATCTAAATGATTGACAAAAATCGATTAAAGGCGAAGCTTCAATTTTTCCCACAGCAATTACAAAAAAAAACCACAAATGTGGTTTAAACTTAATCTCTTTATAGCTTAATACTACATGGCCCAACTAGCAAACATTTTTTTTTTTTTGTCGAAAGATGGAAAAAGTCACAGTTAAAATTGGCCATTAAATTGTACACAGTTTTATGGGTCGATAACGGATGGCAACTTAACTGAAGTTGTGTTGACAGCAGAGAAATCAGGCAACGCCGCTGACGTTGAATGCATCCGTAATCAAACCATTTAATTTATTGAAAAAATAGCCATTTTTAACAAACTAAATTATAATATTTGATTGATTTAATGGAAATAAAAAAAATCTTTTGAAAATCCAATCGCTAAAAATATTTCTTTATAAAATAGAAAAGCAGGGTTGTCGATTTAGTGGTTTCAAAGCCGCCGGTCTGGTAAGGCTGTCAGCTGTTATATATCAGTCTTCTGAAATGTTTTTTATTTAGTGAAAGGTTCGGAATTTAGGAATATGAATTGTTTACCAACCGGAGGAGTAAAAATAGTTAAAACTTAATACAAAAGTGGTGGTTTAAACTTGGACACTTTTTCTTGTCGTCATAATCTACAAGAAATTGGCAAGACTATAAAGAAATTTTAAGAGAGAGTTGTGTTCAGGCCCCTGTGCATCATCACAATAAGTACACTGCCGAAAATATCGTTTCTGTTAGGAAAAGATCGGCGGATAATACGAATTTGTCGATTCCACGGCGTTCTCAGCAATTGGCGCTATTGGGCCGTATGATAACCGGTTTTTTTTTTGGGCTGCAAGCAGGGTTGTTAGCTGTGGCGATTTTCGTCATTTTGACGATTTTTTTTTTGAGAAAATACAGTAAAATGACGATTGACGATTTTTAAACTAAAAGTAATAGTGTTATGACGATTTTCTGGCATCAATAAAACACTTACAAGAAATATTAACAATTATATTGGGAACAGTTCAAAACGTAAAAATAAATTTTTCTAAATCCAAAAATGTTTGGAAATTAAACAAAAAAAGTTCTTACCCCATCACAAAACAGGTTGTCATTAGAAGCAAAAAATATACACTGGAGCACCGATTTGCATCGGTCCTATTTGGTCCGCTTTTTAAAAATTGGTGCAATCCGCTTTGCGTTTTGATGATTTCGCTGAAGTCATAATCATATGTGAAGAATTTTTCTATTTGCGTGTAAAAAGGCGAATTTCCATTTAATTACCCAGTAAAAAAAATTTGGGTTTTTTGAAGCGCTACAGAGAAAAAGCTCATAATGAAGCGCTTCAATTAGAGAGCTCTTATAAAGCAGTAAATGATAAAGAATAAAACATACAAAAAAGCTGCTAAAGAATAAAACATACAAAAAAGCTGCTATTTTAGTGCTGAAAACGAAGAAGGTTTTAAAGCGAAAAAAAAAATAAAAATATATTATGGTTTACGAAAATGATTGAAAAAAGGCATAAAGGCAAGTAAAAGCAAAACATTAATGAATATGTTAATATAGTTAGCCCTTAAAAAAGCACTCTAGGAGCGCATTGTTTGCATGTTAAAAGAAGCGCTTATTGTCAGCAGAAAATAGTCCTCCAAACCGGGAACACCCCATACAAAAATCAGGCATCCCATCAGCAGGTTTGAAGCGATTTGAGGTATGAATTCATACAAAAAACCTGCTCCTTCAGGAGCACATTTTTTAGTGGGTAGTATTAAAAGTAATTCTAGGTATAGTTGAGTGTCAGGAAGTAGTGCTGGGAAACTATCGATATTATCGATAGTCTTAAAATATCGAAAATATCGATAGGAAAAATATAAATATCGATATTTTTATTTTTTAAAATACAGCTATGAAGACATCTAACAGCAGCTATACACACACATTTTTTTGCCGCAAATTTGTACATGCTATTATTAATTCGCGCTGAATTACAGCAATGAATACAAAGTGTTACGGATTGCTTAAGGCTAGATTACACTATTATACTTTGTATTAATACATGTCAAAATCTCAAGTAAAATGACAAAGTGTGATAGTCTGAATGCAATGTGTCACGAAAATGACAAGTATTATGAAAAAAGTTTGACATCCCATACGACTTCATCGTTTTTTGAAAAATTTCTAAACAATAATACTTTTCATTGGACCAGGGTTGCATTTTTTTTTTTCATGTGTGAGTGTTTATACTTTGTGTGATGGTGTGAACACAAACTGTCATGTTACATTAGATTTTTTGACAGTCGCAACAAAACTCATTAGATTTCTATCGCACAAAGTATTATGGAATACGTAAGACTTGTGAGATAGTGTAATCTAGGCTTTAGCAGTGCTTTTTACTGCTAATTAAAGGCCTTTAAGTCGAAATTTGCACATGTTTATATAGGGACTGAAACGTCAAATATTTTTAATGTTGTAAAATAAGTCCGCTTAATGGATAACCTTTTTGGGTTAAGAATTCAGAAAATATTTTAAAGTTGCAATGGAATATCTTATAGTCCCTGTAACTTCGGTTCCTTCAGAAAGGTACTTATCAATTTTAAAAAAACTGTCATCTAAAATAACGTGCGTATATACATACATGCTTCTCATACATTCAATAAACTGATAAAAACAACCGACTGTAGCCTTATAAAAAAATAATTAAAGTTTTCCTGCACAAGTACAACCATTCAGTCGATAGTAATATCGATATATCGATAGTGAAATCTGAACTATCGATAAATATCGATAGTAGAAAATATCGATAGTATCCCAGCACTATCAGGAAGTAAGAAGTTAGTTCTTAATAAGAAGTTATGTAAGAAAATGAATGCAAAGTGAAGAAAATGCACTAGTTTGGAACGTTATAAAACGTTTCAAGTCGGGTAAAAAGGCTGTTGATATAGACAGAACCCTTGGTCTATCACCTTCAACAGTACAAACAATTTGCATTTGTGATAGCGCTAAAAATTAATCATTTCAAGATAGCTTGAGTTAATAGCATATGAGATTTTATTTTTTTTTTTTAATGTTTTTGTGAATATGAATAAAAGAAATAAATAAATGTTTGTTATGCTTTTATGAAAATATATTTTTTCTTATGTATTTATTTTCAAATGATAAATATATTTCCCACTTGCTGAAAACAATAGAATAAAACTTTACCATATCACTTTCTTTATCATAAATATAATTTCTTGCTAAATATTTATATTTTTGAACCACTCAATGCAATAAATTGTCTCCAATTTGTAAAATTTAAATATTTGACGGTTTGTTGACGATTTTGTTAACTATTCATGACGATTTTGACGAATTTTGTTTAAACTTTTGACGATTTTTGAAGAAAAAAGCCTAACAACCCTGGATGCAAGTAAATATTTTTAATTGGACAATATGTGGTTTCAACAAAACGGTGCTACGAGCCAGACAACACGACTGATTTTGGCCTTATTGCATGGAAACTTTCCAGAACGTGTAATTTCAGCTTTTTGACGATGTCAATTGGCCACTAAGATCATTCTATATCAGTGTTCGAAAATAAACAGTACATTATTTAACGTTCGGCTCACACACCCAGGAACGATATCTATTTTTTTAGTGATTGTGTAGACATACACAACCCTTAATACCGTTCGTAACTATTTTCAAGAAAGAACCGAACATTATATAATATATATAATGTTCGGTTCTTCGTTAAAAAACAGAACAATTGTAGTGATACTGTAGAAAAACATTATATTTTAATGTTCTATAATGTTTTTTTCGCGAGTGTATTTTGTTTTGTAAAAAAATGTTTTTTTACCAGCCAAAAGGGACGAACATTAACGAGCCGAACCGAACACATTGAAGTTTGTGGATTTTCAAAAAAACACGAACGGAATTAAATGTTCACATCTTTTGTTGAGTTTGATAAAAACAGTAATATTTTTGTGTTCGAAAGATGACTAACAGGGAAACGTTATTTTTTTTAATGATTTTCTACACAAACACTATTAGCGTTTGTGTTTTCCACCAATCTACCGAACCGAACATTAAAAAACGATATTTAGTGTTTATTTTCGAACACTGTGCTATATAAAGCCGTTAGACTTTCTTTTTTGTGGGGATACGTTTAAGACTGTGTCTACGCGGATAATCTCCTACCGTTAGAGCATTTGAAAAACAGCCTTCTTTAAGTTATTGCCAAGATACCTTCCGAAATGTGCGAAAAAGTGGTCAAAAACTGCAACCAATCTAGAGGCGATAATGAATTTGTTCTTTGTACGTAATGGCAGGGTCCAAGCATATGAAACAAAAGTTTTGTGTTTTTTTATTAAACTTTATGTTCGATACCGAAAAAAAGGATAGCCCGTTAAGGTACCGTATTTAAAAAAAAAAAACTTTAACAATAATAATGAGCACTTAGATAATAATGACGATGGCCAAGGCAAGTTTTTCCTGCTATTTGCATGAAAAATATGCAAAAGCATCCCACTAAAAAATGTGCTCCTGAAGGAGCAGGTTTTTTGTATGAATTCATACCTCAAATCGCTTCAAACCTGCTGATGGGATGCCTGATTTTTGTATGGGGTGTTCCCGGTTTGGAGGACTATTTTCTGCTGACAATAAGCGCTTCTTTTAACATGCAAACAATGCGCTCCTAGAGTGCTTTTTTAAGGGCTAACTATATTAACATATTCATTAATGTTTTGCTTTTACTTGCCTTTATGCCTTTTTTCAATCATTTTCGTAAACCATAATATATTTTTATTTTTTTTTCGCTTTAAAACCTTCTTCGTTTTCAGCACTAAAATAGCAGCTTTTTTGTATGTTTTATTCTTTAGCAGCTTTTTTGTATGTTTTATTCTTTATCATTTACTGCTTTATAAGAGCTCTCTAAATGAAGCGCTTCATTATGAGCTTTTTCTCTGTAGCGCTTCAAAAAACCCAAATTTTTTTTTACTGGGATATTTCTTAAGTTTTTCCCAAA
Organism: Pollenia angustigena; assembly: GCA_930367215.1. Lineage (NCBI taxonomy): Eukaryota > Metazoa > Arthropoda > Insecta > Diptera > Polleniidae > Pollenia > Pollenia angustigena. The sequence continues at coordinate 91,986,802 of OV884056.1, read as the reverse complement.
AAAAAAATCAAATATTTTGCGTAATTTGCATATTAAGCAGATTTGCAGAAGTTTTAAACAAATCAATTGCTTTTAAGTCAATCTGTTGCAATTAAAAAATAAAAATATATCGGTCGTTTTCTTTTATTGAAATTTTTAATACGATCCAAAAAAAATTACATCGGATTAACATGGGCTCTTCACCTGACAATTTTTTGTCATACCAAACGACAAAGTCTATATAAAAAAAAAAAAGGTTTGCCAGCGTTTTTTTATATGAAGTTTGACGTTTATTATGACAAAAAATTGTCAGGTGAACACCCCATGTACTGAATGTTACTTTTTGTCAAGCTTATAGGGCCTTAATTTCTTCAATGTAAACAAATCGGATTAGGTTTTTCTCAAATAAACGTATACTGAACAATTTTGGAGGCAAAAAGGAAACTAAAAAAATGTTATGCTCGCTGATGAGTGATAGATACTTTTAGAGTTGATTGTTCCGTTTTGTTTGGTTTGCTCTATATGAAAGTTTATCCGTCATTGAAGACATACATAAAAGAAAGAGATCAAATATTAAAAATAAAATATTTATCGAAAAACTTAACAAAGTTTTTAATCGAAATGTTGGTCTTCAATCGTTGACCAAGTTAAAAAACAAAACAACATATCGTCAGCTCATTGTTGCTTAAGCGCATATGCCAAAAAGTCGTAGTGGAGAAAAACGACATTGAAGTTTTCTAAAAAATATACCCGAAAGATTTTTTTTTTTATTTTCACCATTTCTTCCGGCATATGTTTTGAAGAAAAGTGTAAATTTTTGTGAACTTTAATGAATGAAGTTAGAAGGTAATTGCATTTTATTGACAGTGAAAATTATGTTTTGTGCCGCATAAGCCACTTTTCCAAATTTATTTCTAAAAAGTAAGATTTTGTATTTAATCCAAATTTTTAATATTTTTTATTAGGCTTAAGTTCATGAAATTTAATTTTTCATTAAATTAACTTTATGAAGAAAGGAATTTTACAACATGAAAATCAATTAAAATTGTTATTGATAATCTTTCATTCTTGACGTGGCTGGGGCTCGAACCCCGGCCGGCAGGTTACCATGACATGTTTCGATTGCAACCACTCAATCTCCTCAGATGGATTTGCCGTCTTACACTCGCAGCCATCGACGACTGCTGATCGAAATTTGCTTTCCTGAATATGATTATCCATTTCAATTGATTTTACATGTTTTTTCCTTACTTCTGTTTTTTCGTACTTTTGTCAAGAATTTTTCTTGAAGTCCAAGTACATTTTTGTTTTTTGTTTTTTCATTTTGTCTTTTTCTTTTCTGTTGACTTTTTCAGCACAACTTGAAGGACAAATGTACACATAGAGCTCGTGCCTTAGCTTTAACAATAATTAGTATTGTGGTTATTTTGTTGAACTATTTATGGTTTTTAATCCAAATTTTTAATATTTTTAATTAGGCTTAAGTTCATGAAATTTAATTTTTCATTAAATTATTTTTATGAAGAATTGTATTTTATTTTGCTTTTGCTGTAACTATTCTTTTATGGAAATAAAGCAAAGAAAATTTATTTTCTTGTTGTCATTTTGAGTGAAATTTATTTTGTATGATGAATTAACTGCAATCGATAAAAAGTGAAGTGAAGAAGATTGTACTTTTTCTAGAACTTCATTTCGGTCTTTGATATAGTTATAAAACAGGTAGCATGTCACATTGAAATCAAACTAACATTGAATAATACTCTCCAGTGTTTCAGTCTTTAACGAGTTTCTTTCTTTAGTCCAATGAGCAGACTAAGTACTCAACTTGAAAAAAATCAAACTCTTTTGATTTTTGTTCAACCAACTGGAGAACTGTCAAACTAATCAATTGAAAAAGCCATATACGCATTGATTTGGACAACGACCGACTCAGTTGACAATTGAATTGAAACGTGTATGGCTGCCTTAGAGAAAGCAATTTGTTATCGGTTTTCGATTATTTATAAAAGTTGTTTACACGGTATAACTTTTTACAGCCACTAGTTGAAACAAAATTTGAAAGAGGATTGACTATCATCTAATATTATTGAAAGCTTTTACCAGCTTTACACCAGATAACAGTTGAATTTAATTAAAGTTCTTTATACAATAACCTTATGTCAGCAGTGTTATAACAGAAATCTTAACCATTGTTACAATTGAAACTAGCAAAAAACAAATTTGTTTGTCTTGACCTGTACAAAAAAACCAGGAAAATTAAATAGTGGACCAGGACACCAGGACAAGTAGTCTAAAACCAGGACAATCCTGGAAAACCAACGACGTATGGCAGGCCTAGTGTGGCTCTACACTCTACACAATACTTAAAAACTTTAAAATAGTTGATATGGAGCAAAATTTATGCTTAATATCCCAGAAACCACAAAAAGTTTCGTGAAAACGGTTTTGGATTCAGAAAGAGGGGTTTCAATGGATATATACCCCATACCTTACCCCATTTCTTTTTTAACGGTCGGTAGGTCAAACCAATAATGACATGATGAGCTAATGGAAACTATAACTGGCTATTTCACTCAATGCGAAAGGACTATTTCTTTCGCACAACGACTTTTTAAACAAAAACAATTGAATCGTTAATTTCAGAAACCCGAAGAGTGCGCCTATTTTAAATGAGAGTTGACGGATTTCTAATAAACGATTCAATTTCTAAAAACTTTGTTTTTGTTTAAAATGTTTTTGTGTGAAAGAAAGGTTTCTTTCGACATTGTGAAATTTGCATTAAGTTTGTGTTTTTTCGCGTGCATATTTTTAAGTTTTTTTTTTTTTGAATATGTATATATTTGCATGCATTTTTTAAACACTTTTGTGCATATTTCAACTTGCCCTGAAGATTACTATATGCACAAAAATAATAATAATTGTGTATGTACATACCTAAGTTGATAATAAACAAACATTCTCACACAATGTTTTAAATCAAACGATGACCAGGGCTGCCAGACTTGGGGATTTATCCCCAAAGTTGGGGGATTTCATGCGAGCAAAAAGGACAAAGAAAGTCATTTGGGGATTGGGGATTTAAAAATAAAATTCGGGGATTTTTAGGGGATTTTACACATTTTTAATATATTTTTCCTTCTTTTATAATTTCAATACGTACCAAAACTTTTATCTTACTCTTATCAACAACTGATACGGTGTGAAGGGTCCTAATTAAGATTACCATTATTGTTAAGTGTGTAAAAGATACTTAATAAACTTAGTCTGTTTTCAAATGGCTCAAGTTTAATGACATGATTGCTACTTTAATGGCGCGAGGGGAGAAGAAACGAGTACACAGATGCATGTACTGTCAGTACGCTTTGCTTTCTTATTCGTTGCTTCAATTTTCTTATTGTTTTTAAAATCAAAAATGCACACATGCATACGCACGACTATACAAAATAAAAACCATTTCGTCAACATGACATGAATCATTTGAACGCCAATTCATGTTCAAAGAAGAAAAGGGAAGAATCATGTCAAATAGACATGAGCCGTTTGAGTGAGTGTTTTAAAATGGAAGAATTTAAAAAAAGAATCTAAAACCGTTGACAACACATACAATTTTTGATTTTTAAAAGACAATTTTCAAGCAAATAAGTAAATATGAAAGACAATATAATAAAGCTTGGGAAAAAGATGGCTGGGCTATTTGTAAGTACTTATGATGCATTGAAGTTTTAAAGAAATAACGGATATACATTAGGGATATAACTTTTTAACAATTTTTTAAAATATCAAAATTGGCATAGCACAGTCTGATAGAGCATAAACAACTATAAGGGAACGTATATTTATTTTTTCGCTAACGTCAAAAAAGTTCACGCACCAACCGCTATGAAGTTTTGAAAATATTTAGTTTTCTTTTTGGTTAAGAAAAATTAATAAAATGTTTATTTAAAACAAAAAATAGCTCAAGTATGAAATTTAATTAATATTTAAAGATGGTAAGAGATTTTTCGGCAAACTTAAACGTATCTTTTACCTTTTTTAACAAAAAAAAATTAAAAAAGAATAAAAAACACCGTATAAAATTATGAATATTCAATATTGCATTGGTTTAGAAAAACCAATTGGTGCGTGAACTTTTTTGAGAAAAATTACAAAAGATTATGATTTTCGTGGGTACTAGGACATGGTTGACCTCATGGTACTATGCCAAAAAATTGGTTATACCCCTAATATACATATGTACTTATTTTTATTGTTGATTTCAAGGATGGCTAAAACCGATTGAACAGGCTCCAAATTCATATTAATTGGCTCATTCGTCTTCAAAAACAGCATATTGTTCTTCTTGTTATTGCATTTCACTGATAAAAGCATAAAAGGGATTTTAAAAAACATGCCCAAACAAGTCGCTACAAACAAAATAAAATAATTTTTTTACTAAAAATTTTAATTTGGGGAATTTTGGGGATTTCTTACTAAAATTTTTTTTACTTTTTTTGAAAAAATTTAAAATTTGCTCAGAAAAATTTTAAAATTTGGTCAGGAAAAAAAATGTTTACTTTTTATGGTTTTGTTTTTTAATTTGGGGATTTTTGGGGATTTTTTTTTAATTTATTAGGGACAAGGAAAAATAGTACCTGGCAGCCCTGACGATGACGACGATGGCGCTAATGATAATTATAGTGATGCAGAAGACTACGGCAACGACGGTGATGATGATGGAAGAGGTGTGGTGATGAAGAGATGATTTCATATGTAATATGGGGAGTGTGTGTGCAAATGTGAAGTATGTATGAGAAGAGTGCACAAGTGAGTAACAAGTAAAACAGATGCAAGTGAGTAAATATTGTTTATGAATTGTTGTTGTAGGTATCTAGTATTTACATGGGCACACACTTTTTTACACAAACTCGTGCAAACAACATTTAAGATGTATGAATAACAAATAATATGGTTGAATGTGTAAAACTTAAACAAAACAGTAAAACAATTTAATATGGGTACAGTGTGTCATAAAATTATTTTTAAAGGCAAGAAAACTTTCCTCCTCTGTTAGTCCACTGACTTATACATACAAAAAATTACACTGAAAGGTATTTACTTAAAAAGGGCACAAAATATTTTTTATACCCACACCACATTAGTGGAGAGGGTATTATGCATTTGTGCTGATGTGTGTAACGCATTAAAATAGTGGTCCTAAACCAACCTTAAAGTATACCGATCTACTCAGAATCACTTTCTGAGTCGAACTAACAATGTCCGTCCGGCTGGCTGGCTGGCTGTCCATGTAACCTTGTGCGCAAAGTACAGGTCGCAATTTTGGAGATTATTTGATAATATTTGGGTCATAGGTTCTTATTGCCACAAGGACCAAGCTATTGAAAATGGGCCGAATCGTAGGACCACGAGGGAAGATAGGGGGAAATTTCTTCCTCTCAGAAACTATCAAACCGATTTTAATGAAATTTAACCCTTCTGCATCCCTTGGATATGTGCCCTTCCTATGATCCTTTGGGTCAATATGACCCAACAATAAAATGTTAACAGCATTTCATATTTAAGTGTAATAAAAACAAAAGCGATTCTATTGATTATTTGACCGAAAAAATTATTGATCGATGATTTTGAATGAAGATGAACTCAATTCAATAGAAAACAAATTTTTAAAGTGGAATTAAACTTGCAATATCGCATGTTGGGTCATATTGACCCAAAGGATATTAAATGTGTATAAATCGTGTTTTTTGGAGGGGGAAGGAAAAACTAAAATTTTATTATTTTCATTTAAATTTATAATTTTTGTCCCTGTAATGGATAAATTGAAGTTTCACGTCCATATCTTATATTAAAAGGGACAAATTTTGCGTTTGAAAACCAAAATTGGGTCAAATTGACCCAAGGAGTGCAGAAGGGTTAAAACATAGATAGATCCATATCTATAGGGACACATTAGCTATACAGTTTTTAAAAAATAGGACCACAAGGGGAGACAGGGGGCAATTTCTGCCTCTCACAAACTTTCAAACCGATTTTCATGAAGTTTATAAACATAGATAAATCCATATTTATATGGGCATATAAGCATGATGTGTTTTTATACCCTCCACCACAATTAGTTGTGAAGAGGGTATATTCAGTTTGTCATTCCGTGTGAAACTTTTTTACTATTCATCTCAGACCCTTTAAAGTATACATATTCTGTGTCCTTGAGTAATTTTAAGTCGATTTAGCCATGTCCGTCTGTCTGTCCGTCTGTTGAAAACACGCTCACTTTCGAAAAACTCAAAAGAAATCAACAAACTTGGTGTCAAATTGCTTGTAGTTATCCTAAGCAGTTTGGGATTGAAATTCAGCAAAATCGGTTCAATAGGATCTGAGCTATGAATCAAAATGTGGAACCACCACCTAAAAAAAATTGATAATTTTGTTACAAAAACTAACATAAATGGTGGAAAAATGCACAGAATGATATAAGATTTCGCAACAATTCGTTTTATTCAACTGGAAATCACGCTGTGAAATTTCGTGAAGATCCGTCAATAATTTACCCTAGGCCCCATATAAGCCCTACTCCCGGAAAACAGTATATTAAGCCTAAAACCCTAACTAACAATGCTATCATTACAAATTTTGGCAAATCACAGTTACATAGGACAAGAAATTAAACTGTTAAGTTTCGTAAAGATCGGTCCATAATTTACCATAGGCCCCATATAAAACCTACTTCCGGAAAACAACTTAGTACGCCTAAAAACGTAAAAAATAATGCTATCATAACAAAATTTGGTACATCAAAGTTTTATAGAACTAAAAATAAATCTTTGAAATTTCGTGAAGATCGGTTCATAATTTACCATAGGCCCCATATAAACTTTACTCCCGGAAAACAACTTAGTACGCCTAAAAACGTAAAAAATAATGCTATCATAACAAAATTTGGTATATCAAAGTTTTATTGGACAAGAAATAAAATTGTGTTATTTCGTGAAGATCGGTCCATAACTTACCCTGGGCCCCATACAAACCTTACTCCCGGAAAACAGTTTAGTACGCCTAAATCCGTAAAAAATAATGCTATCATAACAAAATTTGGTACATCAAAGTTTTATAGGACAAGAAATAAAACTGTGTAATTTCGTGAAGATCGGTCCATAATTTACCCTGGGCCCCATGTAAACCCTACTCCCGGAAAACAGTTTAGTACGCCTAAATCCGTAAAAAATAATGCTATCATAACAAATTTGGTACATCAAAGTAAAAAATAATGCTATCATAACAAATTTGGTACATCAAAGTTTTATAGAACTGGGAAAAAGACTGTGAAATTTCGTGAAGATCGGTCCATAATTTACCCTAGGCCCCATATAAACCCTACTACCGGAAAACAGTTTAGTCGCCTAAATCCATAATTAATAACAAATCGTCACAGTTTAAGATAATAATAACATCATACAGATATTACTCCTTAAACATTCGAACTGTCGGTGGAGGGTATCAAAGATTCGGCACAGCCGAATATAGCACTCTAACTTGTTAAATACTGTGGTGTAGGGTATCATATGGTCGGGCTTGACCGACGTTACTTTCTTACTTGTTTAATATCTGATATGATAAAAAAAAGAGTACACATTTGTAAATTTGCTAAAGTCATATCTTCAAAACTTAAAGAGATACTAAAGAAATTTAATGCGTATCGTTGTTCATTGAAGAAATAAGTGGACATGTGTCTGTTACTTTTTTAAATTCGTCCCTTTTTGGGAGTAAACGGCTATAATTTGTATTTTGGAACTTTTTTGTCACCACATCTATCATTTAAACAGATAAGCATAGGGCCATTCTTTTCGAAATCGAAGAACAAGTTTCGCTAAATGTGAATAACATTCAATATCGGTGATTGAACATGTTTAAAGGGCCGAAGTATAGAATATTCATGTTCAGTGGTTCAGCACTGTGGTTTATCAAAAGTAGAACAGAGCTATTGACTGCCAGCCGTCGTCAATGGCGGATAGGTTAAAACGGCAAAGATTTCTGGCAATCGACCTGTCCGTGAGTTCGATCCCTGGGTTAGACAAGAATGAAAAATTATCAATAAATTCTCCATTAAACATAATTTATTGAAAATAAAATTTGATGAACTCAAGCCTGATTAAATTATAAAAATTTTGATTAGAAATTAGTTTTTTGCTAAATAATTTTGTCATACACTGTATTTGTACAAATGTGCATGTTTGTTTAATTTTTTTTTTTTTTTTTCGTTCATACTATTTTTTTGAAGTGTCTTTGGTAGAGTTGTTGTTGCTGTTGCCAATATTAAAGGCATTTACTTTAGTTTTATCACAACTATCCTGCTCTTGTGATATACATACACAGTTGTTTTTTTTTTTTTTTTTTTTTTTTTTTTGTGGTTACATACAGTACGATTTGAATGAGTCGTTGCTTTGACACTAACAGCATTAACTTATGGACTGACTGACTACAAGTGCAAGTTCAATTTGCATAAACTTTTTAAACACGCTAAGAGTTTAAAATAAATTAAAATTTAATTTAAAAAAAAATAAATAATAAATAAAATGTAACGGAAAAATGCAAAAAAAGCGTGACCTATAAAATGATGAAACTGTAGCTTTAATTTTAATAATTTCTATTGATTTACTAAACTTTACTTGCAAGAAGATAATTGTAAAATGTAATTTAGAAACTATAAAATGATGTTTAATATAGCAAAATTTTTTCCAAAAGCAAACAATTGTGTAATAAAACTAGCAGTTACGTGTAGAACGTCGAAATTTGATAGGTTTGAACAACGCTTTAGTAACTCACAATCATGTTTTTTTTTTTTTAATTAAAGTAAAATAACAGGACAATAACTGCTAGAGTAGAAAATAATGTATCTCAAAATTCCGTACGTGTGACCACAGCCAGCAAAAAAATTCCAACGTTGTCTGAATCAGATATTTCTTCTAAATGTCTTACGTCATTTCAATTCTGACTTGATATCGTATAAAAGGTGTTCAATAAATCTCAAGAAGTTTGGCGACTTCAAATCACAAAAGGATGCTCAAGGGCACCAGTATATTTTTAAGAAACTATGGCAGATCGCAAGTAAAACACACGAGGTTTAGAACAGCATAAAATAAATCTAGCGTTTTGCGATTTCAAAACGTGCGATTGTCACAACAGGACCGATTGAATATACGACTGTCTGTCCGCCTTCTGATGGATTTTGCATTAATATATATGGAGGTATTTATGTACCGATATGTCTATCAGATTTCTGGCTAAATTTATACAGATGTGCGAGACTTTTTTTGTGAAAATAATGACAATTGTCATTAAGTTCAAAAATAAATTTTAATTTTATTGTTTAAAGAAAAATATTAAAAATGGTACGTATGTAAATGTAAAATTATGGTTAATTTTATCCATATTATAGTCATAAAAGTATTGTAAAAATCCAACCTTAGAATATAGTTACCTCGAACCATATATTTTTCCTGGTTGCAGCTTTGTTATGAAAAGAAACCTATTCTATTATTGTTAATGATCATTTAAGGATTTCTTAGGTTTAAAACCGATCTTTAACGAGTATTTTTCTCCTTTCAGAAAAAGCCTGTTTTACATTTTTTTATTTAGTTAGTACCAGCACTCAGGGGATGGCCCCTACTAATGCATTGCATTGTGTTGGAACTAGCAAAATAGGTTTATGGAAGGAGGAAAGAAGGAGTAGTGCTTGTGAACATTCGACTTGAACTTATTCATGTTGAAAGTGAGAGGAAAGACTTCTGCAGGAAGGTTTTTCCACATACGAACAGTCCGGCCAAAAAACGAATTTTCACTGTAATGCGTTGTACGATTCACCGGCCAATCTACCACAAAAGGATGGGCACTTGAGGAAAAGGTGTATTACGAACGAACATACGGGCTTCGGGAACCAGATCCCTAATTTCATCAGAACACATTCAATTGTAGTAACGTTAGAACAGGCAAATACAACCCACATTACGACGGTGCTCAAGGAAGTCAATTGAATAGGCTACCCCACCGTCACCAATGAGAACATTCGCCCTCCCCTAAACGCGGTCCAAAATAGACTTTAAAGCACCGGCCCACACATGAGAATTGTATTCCTTTCGCGGTCGAATATAGGTGATATAAATAGTAAGGAGCTCAGATGGAATAAAGTATCTCTAACACAGTTTTAAAAAACGAGGCACTTGAATGCTTCTTTCGAACGACACCTTGAATAAATGTTTTGTCCATCGGACTTCACATTGTATCTTTATGCCCAGAACATCAAGAGATTTTGATTCTTCGATAATTATACAACCCATATATACTGATGAGGTACCGTGATCCGTTGCGCGTTTATGCGACAGCTTGCAACATCGGGCCTTTCGGGTATTAAAATTGGCTCTATTTGCACGAACTCATTGTGAGATTATGTCAAGGTCTCGGCCAAGCGTATTATCTCTATTCTGTATCATCAAATGCATACGAATGGCAAAGTTTGCTATCATCTGCAAAAGCGTAGATAGAGTGTAAAGTTTAGCATAGAAGGTCATTTAGAAAAAAAAGAAATTAATTTAGAAAAAGAACGGAGCCTTGTGGCAACCCTGAATGAATCTTGAACTCGTTTGATAAAATCCCATCTATAACAACTCGTATAGTGCGATCTCTGAGAAAGCTCGAAATAAATCGAGAGAATTTATCACCAACACCAAATGCAACAAGTTTCGACAAGTGTGCACCATGCCAGACTCTGTCAAACCCCTAAGAAATATCTGAAACGGCACTATTTTTCCGCTAACAGGGCCAGTAGGGGTCCAGTAGAGCAACATCTACGAAAGCCGTACTGGGGATCGTGGATTCTTGATGGAGGGCTTATTAAACACGATTAATACATGTCAAAAACTCAAGTAATATCCCTGCAAATAAAAGGACTAGTCCAAACACGCGTGTACAATGTAGCCCACAAGGGACTAGGACTAGTCCAAAAGTAACCCAAACGTATGGAAAAAACATGGTATATTTAACATTACGATGTCCTAGGGCAGGACTATATAATATATAAAACTACTCCATGGTATACTCAAGAGGATTAGTTTTGAAGTCGTTTAAAAACGAAAACATGTTGTTAAAAAACGAAGACATGTCGTCCCTGCAAATAATAGGACCAGTCCAAACACGCGTGTAAAGTGTTGTCCACAAGGGACTAGGACTAGTCTAAACTCGCGTGTATAATGTAGCCCACAAGGGATTAGAACTAGTCCAAAAGTAACCCAAACGTATGGAAAAAAACATGGTCCATGCTTGCAATACATCGTACCAGTCCATGGCGTAGTCCATTTTATCAAAATGGATCAGGCAGTCCAATATTATGTACAGGGATGTAAAAGTCTGATAGTGTGAATGCATGTGTGATGAAAATGACAAGAATTATGAAAAAAAGTTCGACATCCCATATGACTTCATCGTTTTTTGAAAAATTTCTAAACAATAATACTTTTCATTGCGTCAGGGTTGCATATTATTTCATGTGTGATGGTGTGAATAGGTACAAACTGTTATGTTAAATTAGATTTTTTGGAAGTCGCGACAAAACTCATTAGATTTCTATCTCATAAAGAATTATGGAATACGTAAGACTTGTGAGATAGTGTAAACTAGCTTTAACTGAGCTTTTCGTTTCGGTGTTTGCGGTAACCGAGCTTTAAAATGGTACTTTACATTAACCTTTTTTTTTTTTTTTGTTTGTTTTCAATTCAAAAGTTAAAGTTCAAAGCTTTAAAACGTTTCAAACATTCTGAGAAACCCATAATACAAAGTTAACACTCATAGAGTACAAAGGGAATAAAAATCAAACATAAAAAATCATGAGAGTTTTTTCGTGCCATCTTTGAACAAGTGTCTGTTTGAGTGTTTATGTGTGTATGTTAGTGCGTGTGTAAATTGATGTGTGTGGTGTTTAATGAAGAAATCTTATTAGTGCACTTTTTTCCCCATTTGTTTTATTTAACCGTTTTTTTCTTCTCTTATTTTTCATTTATTTGTGTAAATGTTTGAAAAAGCAAAAACTTATATACACACACACACACTGCCAACAACAACAAACAGCACAGTAATAACAATAATGAAAACAACTACAGCAATAATAATAACGACAACAACAAAAACTACAATAAGCATATGACTAACACAAGGGCCAATCATAAACAAGTATGATGAGGTTGAAGGGTGGCGTTTATTGTATGTTTATTCTTTGCTCGAGTTGTTGTTGTTATTGGTTGATTATTTGTTGTATGGTTTGCAAAGGTGGGGAATAAAATAAAAAGGGACCAACGATAATGTGTATTTTAGTAGTAGATCATCATAAAACCGATTAATGGTGGCTAAATTGTCAATAATTTTGGTTAGTTTTTTTTAAGGCGATTTGTGTTTTTGTCATTGGAAAAATTAGTATTTTATTAATAACAAATTATTTTACTGTAGTTTAATATGTACATTAAACAATTTAAAGTGTAAAGCAGTTAAAATAGTTATTAATTTTCAATTTTAAGCTTTGTTAAGCTTTTAATTTATTAAAAATGTAGGTACTTATTTTTTTTTTATACCTATTTATTTTATTTATTATTAAATAGTGTTTGTAAGCCATTCAAAAGCTTCTACTGATTTTTTTTTATTTGTTACTTTTTAAAATGTTTTAAGGTGGAGCTTTGGCGAAATGTTTGTAGAGATTTTTCTGGCCAATCAAATTTTAGACACGCCCTTTCTAAAGTGTTGCCATTTTAATAAAAATTTTGTTTGCATAAAAATGCTTTGTTTTGCATTAAGAAGAAAAATTAAAACAAATTTTTAAAACATTTTCGAAAAGTTGAACCAAAGTAGGTACCTAGGTATATTTTTTAATTTAACAACTGAGATTTTATTAACATAATAGGTAGGTGGATACCTACCTACCTACCTATATTTTTTAATCTAATGATAAATTAGGTAGGTATGTAGGTATTCGAAATAAAAGGTTTTTAGCGAATAGGTATTCAAACAATTCACACAAAAGTTCGGAAACAGTTTGTTTAGAATTCTTTGTTACTTTTACATATTAATTAAGAATTTCTTTATTTTTTAACAGGGCATTCGTCTATTGCTGTACGCACTTCATCCATAGGAATAGTACCCACTGCTCGGACAAGGCCGCGCTTAAGAAATTCCTAATTTTAATGGAACAAAATTATAGAGTAGGTATCTAGGTATATGCCCAATCATCTCGAGAAGCAGCAGATGTCGTAAAAATAGTTCAACGTACTGTATACAGTACGTTGAACTCTATAGAGTTCATTGGTGGAGGTCGCAAGTGTTGGGGTTACAAAGTTCTGTTTTAGCGAAAAAGGAGTAAAAACCTCCTCAGCAGTGTACAAATCTGAAGTTTTGGAGAAAGTTGTAGGGCCGTTAAATAATTCTTTGTTTGAAAACTTATTAGTACATAAAAAATACATTTAAGTCTAAGAAAACAAAAATTTAAACACAGTTAAGCATCGATTATCCGAGATGGTCGGGACCGGAAGCGTTTCGGATAATTGAATTTGCGGTTCACTGACGTAAAATGTTGTACTCGTTTGAACATAAATGTTATTTTATTAAATCAATATTAAACATTAAAGGTGGAAGTACATAGGTAACACGAGTTAGTTCGTCGACGAGTATCGTGCGTTTAAAAACTTTAGCGCGTAAAAAATTGTAAGTAACACAAAACGCGTTACAAAAGCCATTTCTGTCAGCTGTTGTTTATTTGTTTACCTTTTTGTGGATTGAAAACGGGTTCCAAAGTTTATCAAGATTTTATTATTTTATTGAATGTTCATTTATATAAATATTGTATGTTTTTTAAGCTCTTCAATAAGTTTTTCTTTCATGATTCACAAATTTGTTAAATTATTTTTTTTATTGTCAGCTGATTACTTGTCAAAAATACACAACGCGTTAAAAAGTTCAAAGTTAACCAACTTTCTGGCGCAAACGCGTCAAAATATTTTGCTTGTAGCTTGTTCTATGAAAACACACCAGAGAACTGCAAAATCCCTATTTTTCTTGATTTATTCTCTTTGCCTGCAAAATAAAGTTAAACGTTGGCAATTTTTACATCGTTGCGTACACATTTGAGTTTTGCATGTGTTCGTTTTTTATTGAAAATGTTTTGTTTGCATTTTTGTTGCGCACGCAATATAACACAATTGTGTAAATTCAAAAGGCACACATTCTTATACTTTTGCATTCAAGTAGTCATTGTCCACTCGATGAGACGCTTTGTTAACGTTCACAACAATAAACCACTCGATGAAACGCTTTGTTAAAATTAACAACAATAAAAACAACAATAACAAGAATACATTGTACATACAGAACTACTGTACTTTTTAAGATGATAAAAAAAGTCTTCTGTTTCTATGGATATTGTTTGTGCCTACATATGTGCGTTTAGTTTCATTTAAATTTTTTTCTTTCTTGTACTACATAGTTACTGCTGAATGCCTACATGAGTAATAATTGCTTGATTTCTGGCTTTTTTGTTTGTATTTTTTTTTATTTTTTTTTTTTTTCTTTGCCAAAACAATAATTGTCGGACCAAACACACAAACATCTTAATTGACAAACGAAGCTAAACGATGGAATAAATAACAAAGCACGATGTGCATTATTTGAATGCCTGCAAACCAGCAGCGAATGTTTGCGGTTGCGCAAGTTTGATTTTATAACCGCAAGCGAGTGTATTTGTTGGTGTTCATTTACTACGATTTTTTTGTAATTGCACAAATACGTTTAATGAAACACACTAGTTTAACTTTTTTTAACAGAAGACGACAGAGCGCGCGCGCACTAACGCGTGTTTTGTACTTTTACCTTAAGTCCCAATTTACAATGTGGACATTGTTTGCCGTACAGACAAAGTTTGTAGGTGAGAAAGGAAAAAGTAAAGTGTGTCCACATTGTAAATTGGGACAAACAAAATGTAGTACCAATACGTTTTTATACCCTTCACCGAAGGTAAGAGGAGATCTTCCCGAGTCCAAGCTTTATAACTTAAGTGAATGGTAAATTTCTTCTTCAACACGTCGGTATATAAATCTGCCAAATCGGTTAAAAAATGGCTGAGTTATAACCGAAATACTGAATCCCCAAAAATTACTCTTTTTATACCCTTCACCGAAGGTAAGAGGGTATATATAACTTTGTCATTCCGTTTGCATGTTCCACAATATTGATCCTTCACCCTATAAAGTATATATATTCTGGGTCCTTATAAAAAGCGAAGTTCAAATCCGGTTGTCCGTCTCTTCCCCCTCCCCCCTTTACATTTGTTCACATATACTAGCATAATGCTCAATATGATTTTCGTTATCATCCTGCTTTATTATTTCATCTATTTAACGAAATTATTTTAACAAATCGAATTTTTGTGTTTTTTTGCTACTTAAAAACTCCCCAAAAAGATAAAAGAAAACAAACTATTTTGGTGAATATATTTCCATATTTCGGTTCACAACTGAAATAAGTTTTATGGTTTACAACTTTGCTATTGTGGTGAACAAAAACATCAAAAGTAATTACAACTCAACACAGTGAACATTAAACGGGCCATATTTCATTTTATTGATATTAAAACAACGTTCCTTCATGGTTTAATTGTCTAGGGGGCGTGTTAAGTTAGAAACTGTGAGTTCTCTGGTTCGAATCTTGTTTTTTAAAAAGAAAATTTATTTTTTAATTTTTATTTTTTTTATGTTCTAAAAACGATTTAAAAAAAATATTTACCAGTTTTCGCTTTTTAAATTTAATTTATAATGAAGTTTAAAGTATTATAAATATGTAAAGGGTGTTTTTTTAAGCAAGATAGAACTTTAAATTGTAAAAAGTAACACAAAAAATTACATTTTAATGAAATATTTTTTTTTTTATCGTTTCAGTATACTCTGACAAATCATCATGAATAGACTCACGCTTGAACAACGCTACGAAATTATCCAAATTTACTTTGAAAATCAGTCGTCGATTCGCGCAACTTATAGACGACTGCGTCATTTTTATGGCGTACATAATCGTCCATCTGAACAAGCCATTTTTGGCTTAACGGGTTTGTTAATAAGCAAAATTGCCGCATATGGAGCGAGACCAATCCACAAGAGACCCTACAGACTCCATTACATCCAGAAAAATGCACCGTTTGGTGCGGTTTTCACGCTGGTGGCATCATCGGACCTTATTTCTTCAAAAATGAGGCCGGAGCTCGCGTTACGGTCAATGGAGATCGTTACGGCACCATGATCAATGATTTTTTGTTTGAAAATATGGATGACATTGATCCGGAGGAGATGTGGTTTCAACAGGATGGCGCTACGTGCCATACGGCGAACGCAACCATCGACTTATTGAAATCAAAATTTGGCGATAAGTTGATTTCGAGAAATGGACCTGTCAACTGGCCTCCAAGGTCGTGCGATTTGACACCTCTCGATTATTTCCTGTGAAAAAGTGGCCCAAAATTGGACGTCCAGAATGCGCTTCGTCAAGAACAGCCGCGGTGCCCATATGCCCGAAATCATTTTCAAATGTTAATGTCACGTATTGATCTTTCGAATAAAAAAAAAATTTTGATTACAATTTAATTTTTTGTGTTATTTTTTACAATTTCAAGTTCTATCGGGCTTAAAAAAACACCCTTTATGTATACATATGTAAAAATTATTTAGTTTTTGTCTAGTTGCTCTGTATTCTGCTCCCACAATGGTGAAGGGTATATAAGATTCGGCACAGCCGAATATAGCACTCTTACTTGTTTACTATAACTTTGTTTCTTCTTCTTAACCTTTATATTTTCTGTCAAAAGCGTGTCTTGGACACGGTAGATTTGAATTTAATCTTGTTCTGAAATGTTCGAAGGTGCAGAATTGTCCAAAAAGTTTAGCAAGGTGCTGGATGAATTTAAGGCTTATACATATCGCCAATCGATCACGGATAACTGATATTCCCGGTTAATTGAATAACGGATAATCGATGGTCAACTGTGTTTTTAAAAACTTTACGTATTTTTAAATTTGCATTTAATATAAATTCATATCTTTTCCCAGAATTCGTATTAAATGAGACGATTACAAAACTTTATTGGAAATGTCGAGCGATAGTTTCTATGGAAACTGATTTTATAATATTTATTTAAATATCTAATACCTAGATATTGTTTAAAAGTTATTGTTTTTTTATAATATTTATAAGAGATTTTCTTATAAAATAGCAAAAGTAAATCCCAAAATCACTTTTAGTTAGAAAAGCAATCAAGTTTGCAGTTCGAAGAAAATAATTTTTTTTATTTTTTATTTTTTTTTTGTTTTTTAGCAAAACAACTTTTTATTTAAGTAAAAAAACACACACTCACAATGGGAGTGGTATTTTTTTGCAAGAGTTTACAGCTACATATACAATATCTTTAAAGGGTAAATAAGGTTAACTATGGATCGATCCTCAAAAAAATTTCAAAACGAAACTGTTTTAATTTCTCTTCAATCTGTGTAAAAGCAATTTTTCTTTCGATTTCGAAAATATAAAAACTTCAGTTGTGTTGCCATCTGTAATCGACCCAGTAATCTGTTTTAGAGTGGCTATCGGGTATGTTGGTGCTACACTAGAAAAAAGAAAACCGTTTTCAAATTTTCAAAATCATTTGCTGTCGATTCGAGAACAAAATCAAAAATAAATACCATACGTTATCAATTTAAGAACGAAATTTTGTCAAATCAACAACGAAAATATAAAAAGTACAGTACGTCGCCACCATACGTGGTGTAAATCGAGTATGTCTCGAAACTTTTAATATAGTCTTGTAGTTTTTAGTTGTTTGCTACAGGGATCAGAAAAGATGCATTATTAACTTTTTCTCCGCTTAAACTTCTGTGACAATATTAAGGCTTCTGGAGCTGGAAACATGGCTCCTTTCATAATCAAATGACGTAATGTCATATGACCTAATAATTTTCGTAATAAAAGATCTCTTACACAAACGATTTATTCATAGGTCCTATATATCGAGCCCTTATAGCAAAAATTATGTAACCAACAAAAATAAAATTTTACAGGAGTAGGTTTTTTTTTAAATATTTTTGCTTCAAGTCTAGGGTTTCGTTTGAAATTGCTTTTGCTCTTATTTTGTAATGGTACTTCCCAGAGATATGAGATTTTTAGAGATGATGCAAATTATCAAAAATTATCGGTTTTCATCAAACTACGGTGAACTTTTTTCATATTTCCTTGTTTGGAATCTTGAGTTTTTCTTTTCCTGCAGTTTTTCATATCCAGGGGGATTAACTTTTCATGTTCGGAGGCAATCACAAAATGGTTGTGGCATCTTGAACTAATTTAACCATGAAATGTTTACTGGTGACAATAATATCGTTAAAGTAACCATATACCTTGTATTTAAAAAAGTTTCTTTAAAAATTGTTTTGTTGGATATGACTATGTACCAGAGATGTAAATAAATCATTCGTTTTTTATTTTAATTCGTTACGAACTAGATAAATTTTGAATCAATTCTTTTCACAGCAAAAAAGAATGGAATGAAATTTAAATCATTTCAAACGTATTAGACAGAAATAAATTTAAATTCGTTTCCAATTCAAATGAATTTGTAGAATGAGTTGCAATTCGTTTTCAATTCAAATGAATTTGTTAAAGTGAATTGCAATTCATTTTCGATTCGTTTAAATTGAGATCATTCAAATTTGTTAGAATAAGGAATTGCAATTCAAATAAATGAAATCAGAAATGAGCTGCAATAAATCAAATTCAAGAGCTGATCTAGGGGAAATAATTTTTACTATTTTTTACAGCTGGGGGGCTACTATATATTGCGATGCGAAAGAAAATGGTAGCAAATCTAGCGATTGGAACTCTTTATTGCGTTTGCGCATTTGTCATTCGCATCTATTATTTTGTTTCTCTTCGCAAATCATATTTATTTTATTTAAATTTTCCAATTTCAAATATGTTTACATACTTTAGCATTTCATTACTGTCAATCTGCGCCATCTTTAATTTTTATTGCCAGTATTGCTTCATTTTCAAAAAATGTTGCGAAATTGATAGAGAGTACCAAATTGGCATTTAGCTTTCGCAACGAAATTGCTTTCGCATCGCAATAGAGAGTAGCCCCCCCTGGAAGTTTTCAATACAAAAATTAAACAAATTTTTCCAATTGCAGCAAAAGTATAAAGAATTTCGAGTAACAGGCGTACCTAGACAAGAGCGGAAACGGAACGTTTTCTTCCGCTTAGCTTTTACGCTGATATGCCATACCTAAACAAGAGCGTCAACGTTGTGCCAAAAACAGTAGTGTTAACTTTCTTGTTTAATAAAACCCACAAAATAGAAATAAATAGAAGAGAGAAAACCGCTAGATTGACGAAAAACAGCTAAATTGCCATTATTTATTAACAATAGCGGCCAACTTCACTATTAAACGCGCTGTCAAAATCGGATTTTCCAATTGTAAAGCGTTAACGCAGCGCTATTTAGGGATGCTTCATACAAATTGTATGGGCATGAGAATTTTTGAGAGCTAGAACACGCTTTCCGCTCTTGTTTAGGTATGGCTGTAAACGAACTCAGCTTTGACAGCAAAAAATGTTGTGGGGATAAACTGCCAAGTGAGTGGGTGAGAAATTATATTAAAAACAAAAACAAATTTTAGTTTTTTTACTGTTGTTTTCAATATAAATTCTCACTCACTCACTTGTTTAAACTTTCTAAAAATAGGCAGTCAAAGTTGCTAGAATCTTTAAAATTCGATTGAAAAATTTAATAAAAAGAAATTTTCCACAATATACAAATATGAGATTATTTAAACAAAAAATTATTGTTAAACACACCTTTAACAATATTTTCACACTATTTGATAAAAATAAAAATTTTAGTTTTTTTAAGCAAATAAACAGTACTTATCAGTTTTGATTAGATTTTCGCCTTTACCTTATACAGTCGCTGGCAAAATTATTACCGAGTGATATTGTAATTTTATTATTTTAAATTGGCTCCGTGCAATAACTCCCAGGTGCAATAAGTCCCAAGAAAAAAAATGAAATTAGACCCAAAAATTTTTCATACAAATGTGGGAGTAATTTCATTATGAAATAGCTCCCAGCCCTCTCGGTTTTATTTCATTTTTTTGGAAGTTATTTCATTTTTTGCCTAAGAGTTATTTCATAATGAAATCAAATCCAAATGAAATAAGTCCCCGAAAAAATTAACGTGGAAGTTATTTCATTTTATTTTGGTTTTCGGTGTTATTTCATTTGCTGTGGGAGTTATTTCATTTTTTGTGGGAGGTTTTTCATTTTCAATTATTTGCAAATTCTTAAAATTGTTTAAAATTTTAAACGGTATTTATAACGGGATATTTCAAACTATTTGAATACAATGACTTAAGTTTATCAAAGAAGAAAATTTTGCTAATTGCAATTGCAGTGTCTTATGGTTACCGGCCGAAGGCCGCCTATGCAGAAAAGCTTTAGTTAGCGAAGCCGGTGTTTGTTATACCATAGAGTATAAAATCCATGCGCCCGGCCGAAGGCCGGCCGTGCAGAGAAGCTTTAAGGTCCCATTAGCCGACCGTAAATGTAGAAATGTAAATGTAATGTAAACAGCTGATCGTTTCTGTTATATGGAAAGCAATGCAAATGCTTAACTGACTGTAATGTCACTTAACCGTAACGTGCCAACCTGTAGAGAATAGAATTTCATTACGAGGTTACGTGACAGTTGTAGATAGTGATGGGCTGCTTATATTTTAAATGCAATGCGGGTAAAATCACTCTTTTTGTTTGGTACTTTTTCAGTTATAATATCTGTGGACTTTTGACAAAATAAGTTACAATCCATACATATTTTCATTTATACAAATATAAGTTTAGATGTATAAAATTAACAAATGTATACATATCCACAAACAAACAAAGTCTGGTTTTTAGTGGTATCAAAACCTTGTTTAGGCGTATGCACATTTTGAAATGAATGTAAGAACATGTGTACGAATATGATATAATACATATTTGTTTTTTGTAAATCTGTAATATTAATATCAAATATTAAATTATTTATTTATTTATACATGCAAGAAATACAGTTTTAATACTATTTAAATCACTTGGTACTTTTTCTGCAAAGCGGTCACCATTTCAACATTTTTAATTCTCATCACTGTGTGTGTTGTTTTATGTATACTAATGCTTTTTTGTTTTTGGTTGTGAAAAACAGCTGACACGTTCTTACATGTTCTATAAGTGCACAAACGAGCTTACAGTACGTTACGGTACTTTACATTGCATTTAATTACATTTACGGTCGGCTAAAGCGGCCTTTAGTTAGCGAAGCCGGTGTTTGTTATACCATAGAGTATAAAATCCTTGCGCCCGGCCGAAGGTAATCCTTGTACCTGGCGTGCTTAAACTGCAGGCAGTTGCCATTGCAGGAGGTCAGGATATAATAAAATGCCCCATTTGTTGTCAAAATGTCGAGGACTCAATGTTAGTTTTTTGGTAACCTAATATGTAAATATTCAAGTAAAACGAATACATATGTATATAATAATTTCTTTGGAAGTTGTTTCATTTTTTTTTTGGGTCTTATTTCATTTCTTTTCGATGGACTGTTTTTGGAAGTTATTTAATTAATGTCTTTAGGAGTTATTTCATTATGAAATAGCTCCCAAAAAGTTGGGGTTTGTTTCATTTAAGACTTGGAAATTATTTCATTTTTTTGGGTTTTATTTATTTTCTCCAGTTTGGGACTTATTTCATTTATTTTGGGATTTAATTCATTGGGAGTTATTGCACCTGGGAGTTATTGCACGGAGCCTTTTAAATTGATTTGTTTTGCATTTGTATATGTATTATGTGAAAAGTGAATTAAATGTTAGTAAAAGTCAATATTTAGTTAAGCCACATTTAGCCGCTATCAAAGCTTTAATTCTGCGCGGCATGCTATCAATGCAAGACTGTACTGTCTCCTGCTTTGGAGGATAAAGATTCTACACATAAATAATCTTTTCTAGAAGCTGGGTGTTGTTGGTAATCACATCTTTAGCCACTTCTCTTTTCATCAGCTCCCACACATTTCAATTGGGTTCATATCAGGGCTATTACCCGGCCAATCAAACAGAGGGATATTTTTTTTTTCTACCATAAAAGCTTTAACAGACCGAGCAGTGTGGCAGGGACCTCCATTTGGTATGAATGTGAATGGTTCCCCTTTTGGAAACCATTCTCTTAATAAACATAAAATTACTAAAAAGAAATACAGTGCGTCTAATAATTTGGCCAGGGACTGTAATTGAATGCCTTTTCTGCCGCTAACAGTCAATTCAATTCCAATACAAAATCAATTCGAATTTCAATAAATTGAATTCATATGAGTTGGAAATGAATTCCTAATTCTTTTTTTTTCTTTTTTATTTGAATTAATTCAAAATCAATTCAATTAAAATGAATTGGAAATGATATGCAATTCACTTTAACAAATGCATTTTAATTAGAAACGAATTGCAATTCATTCTACAAATTCATTTAAATTGGAAATTTATTGCAATTAATTTTTAAAAAATTCATTTGAATTGACTTAAATTTCATTCAATTAATTTATATGTGTGAAAAGAATTATTCAGTGCATGAATGATTCGAGAATTAATTCAAAAATTAATGATTCCTTTACTGCTCTGGTATGTGCATAAATCCAAAAACTGGTTCCTTTTGCGTGTAATTGGGGTTTCGATGAATTTATAAACAAGTCCTTGACAATTTAAATGGTTCTGATTAACAAATGCTTATCAAGTAATTTTGTGTTTTAATTATTATTTATTTATTTTGACATTTGGTACTTTTTGTACCAAATTTTTGCTTATCAATAAAAAAAAATAAAAAAAACACGCTAAAATGATAATTCTTTTAATTAATACAACAAAAAAATCATTAGAATTCTATTGATCGTCTAACTGACTGACTGGCTGACACATTAGTGCAATAAGTTAATTTTGGTTTTTTGTTTTTTTTTTTTTAAATAACAAATATTATAACTTGTATTAAACAAGTTCATTAAAAAACCGAACAAACCAAAAAACAAAAACAATTTTATTTAAAGTACTTGACATGACACACTAATCTCGGGAATTTATGAGTCACTGCTGAAACTTTTAGAAAATATACACAATCACTTAAAATATTCAGACAAACAAAAGAATATTCATTCCATCACACGATGTCAAAGCATTAATTATTTTTAGCAATCAATTCAGTAAAAAACTGTATATTTTTTTAAAAACGCAAAGTGAGGCTAATTTAGAGGTTTTAAGGAATGAATTTGTGCCATTTTTATAAATAACTTTTTAACATTACTCAACTGGAAATACTTTAAGAAGAAGGAATTAATCTTTTATTTTAGACTCATTTTGTTAAAATGTTGCCCCTCTTTCATTTATGGCGTTTTCTTTTCTAAAAAAGAAGGGTTACATGTGACTTGGCAACGTTTTTAAATGCTGCCCTAATATTTAAGAAGTGTTTCATCGAAACTTGCCACCAGCTTTTACTGAATTCACCTTGATCTAGTGCTACACTCATGAGTGTTGAACATGTAAAATTTTCGTTAATTTTAAAGAGGAACATCATCAGAAAAGCACGCTTTACAGTTTTAAAAAAGCCCCCTTTTTTAGAAAAGAATATAAAAAAATGTAAAAGGCAGAAAAAATGCAGAATTTTACTCAGAAAAGAAATATGGCGTTTTCTTTTGCATTAAAATACAAAAAAAGTTAAATAATATATAAATTATTCTTTAAGAAACAATTTAAAATGCTTGAAGGCGTAACGTGACAAAAAAGTAAACTTTCCTGTGGAACTTCCCATATCACAAAAGGAATTTAAATATCGGATAGAAAAAAATATAAATCTTTCAAAAATCCTTTTCAAAAATTCAGCCAAGTTTTATAAATCCAAGCCGAGTGGAATCAAATTGAACGAGATTTTTAGTTCTTCTCAACGGCACTTGACATACACAGAAAAAATTGTTTCACCAATTAAAGCATTAATCAAAAATTAAATCACTTTTAATTAAAATATTTAATCAATGTAATTAAACGTTTAATTGATACTATTAATTTGCACCAGTAGCCATGGTCTGCAACTCCCGCAAAAATGCCATAAATTGAAACAAACAGTTGTTTTTCTCACTAACCTTGAAGCCACACGATCAAGTTGTACTTGATAGTCTTTTACATATACGGCTTGTCAAAATTTGCATAAATTGAAAGCCGTGAAGTAGGCTGCACTCAATTTGTAAGCAATTAACTTCCAAGATGTCAACAACAACACAATTTATAAAGAAAAACTTGTACTCAGCTGTTAAACTGAAAGTAAAATTGCCAAACACATGGAAAGGTGAAATTTAAAGCCATCTCGTGGTCAATTTAAAAAGTGTGCGTGTGTTAGTAAAAAGATAAGAGTGTATTGAAAATTGAAAGGAATTGAAAGGCAAAACTTGATCGTGTGGCCGCCAAGTAAACTATGTCTGGATGTCTGTTCTGCTTGGCGAGTACTAGTTGTCACGTAAGGAAATCACTCGCCAATTTACAGAAAAAGTGTGTCTGTAACATTTTTGCGAGAAAAGTTCCCGCTTTGTACAGTCAAAAAAACTCACGAATAAAAATGGGGCGAGAAAAATGTTAACACTAAAAACAATTAAAAATGCAAAATACAAAGAATAATAATAAAGTTAATCACGGTTAATCGATTCAAAAAATGTTATTTTTCTTCTCTGGATAATTGATGTTGCCGGTTAATTGAATCACGGATAATCCAGGTTCAACTGTACCAAAAAATTAACTTTGAAGATTAGAATTAATGGAAATGTTACAAATGAAGATGATTTGATTGATGTGTTATTTTAAAGGAATTAGTAAGTATATCGTTACTTAAAACTCATAAGCACAGAATACACAGAACTGTCACGAGACGGAAGATTTTGCGTTTTTTTTTTTGTCTCTTTCAAAGAAAGCTGCCCTTTTGCATTTCTCTTTTCATCATCTTCTATGCCGCAAAAAAATTAACACAAATTTATTTAGTTAATATTTATTTGCAAGACTGTTGTAAAAATTAACTTTTAAGTTCACCACAACACAAGTAAATAATATTTAAGTAAGTAAATAATATTATAAAACAAAACAATATTACTAAATAAATTTTTTTTGTACAAAAAACAACGTTTGTTGAACTAATGCATGTGTTTAACGTGGTTTGTGTTTTGTTATTTTTGTTTTGATCACGCCATTTGTGCTGATTGTTGCGGCCTGTTTTTGCACCTTGCCACTTCACTACCAAAAAAGGCTTTCTGTCTCTTTCTTCGAAAGCTGCCCTCGCAACTGATTTGGGCCTTTTTCACACGTCACTTTTTACAGTTCTGTGTATTCTGTGCTCATAAGGCTCAATCTAACATTTTGAAAATTTTAACAGGAGAAGCAAAAAGTATTTAAAAGTAAGTTTTTTGGACTTTCAGATACAGAAAACTCCCATTCCGTTCATAAAAACAAAAATGGTAGCATTCCAAAAAAATTTTCGTCATTTTCAGAAGCACCAAAATACGAAATTAATTCCGTTTCCGAACGGAATTGTGTGTACTCTATGACTTGGCTGATAATCTTTTGTATATACGGATTTTTTTAATAAAATCACTAATTTTGGTCGAAAGATCAGATCGAAACATCAGAATCAATAAAAAAAAAGTACATTTTTTGTTAGTTAGGGCCTTTTGCGCTTTAGGTACTGATATATACCTATATGTAGATTCGGCAGGCACTTAGAAGAGAAACTAGTTGGATAATTTTCATATCCATGTTTGGCACAGTCAGTTAAATATCCGCATTGGTACTTATATACAGTGGCGACAATTTAACTAGCCTGTTTACACAAAATATCATGAATATTACACATAATTTTTCTATGTGTGTTTAGTTAAATTTTAACATTTCTGTTGTGCTTACAGAATAATGTTAACTAAGTACTTAAGAGAACTAAAGGCCCAACCAGAATATGAATGAGCTGGCTTAAGCAACTGTGCGAAGACATGTAAATCATGTGTGTCAAACCATATTGAACTTAAGAAAAATTTTTGTTAATTTTTTTGAAACTATTATTTGCTTACGGAATCAGATGTTTTTTATTACATATTTTATTTTTCGTTAATTTTTGCCAGAGAGTCCAGATTTCTGGAAAAGCAGTCTACGTGGGCGTATTAATAAGATTTGTGAACAATGAATTCTTCTGTTTCAAACTTTAACAGTTGAAAGCGGCATCTGTGAAATTAGCCGTCAATTATATAGTCTGTTTTGCCAAATAACCATGGACATGAAGTGTGCCCTTAAGCAGTTGGAATCTGATCCAAGGTTTCTTTGAAAAATCATGTTTAACAATATTTCTGAAAGAACAAACAAAATTCTCGAATATGGGACGATACCAATTCACATGAGATCCAAGAACGTCTAAAGCAACCTGAAAGTCACTCTTTTGTGTAGATTTTGGGCTAGCGGTTCATAAATCGTTAAGAACGACGAAAGTAAACCCATTACCGCCAACCAACTTCTGTTAACCTAAATTGGTTAATAACGAAACCAACGACAGACATATGATTTAACAGGACGGCGCTACGAGCCACTGAGCTAGTGTTTTTCATATGGGATTTCCCGGGAAAAAATCCCGGGGTTCCGCCATTTTTCGGGAAAAAATCCCGGAAAATTTGTGCGGGAATTCCCGCGATTTTTTATTTACTGCCTGTTTGTAGAACGCGAGCGCAAAAGTGACTCGTTCAACTTACATTTAAAACAAAAACAATATTTCAAAATTTGTTTTTGTTTTAAATGTAAGTTAAGCGAGTCACTTTTGTGCTCGCGTTCTACAAACAGGCAGTTAATTATGGCAACTACTGCTGATATGTATAAAAAAAAATAAGAAGTGTCGTGAAAAAGATCTTAGCCGATAGGCAAAAAGGACTTAAGTCAAAAAACGTATGTTAGAAATTATGACAAAAGTTATTAATAAAGAAAATGCTTATTCGATTCGAAAAAAAATATTTTTTTTTAAAAAATGAATTACAAGTTTTGAATCAAGTCTAAGGCCCGTTTTCACAACTTACTGATAGCTAAAGGTAAGATTTTATCGGCCGTATAAAAAGTGTTCCATTATTACAACTTTACTTTAACCTGCCAGGTAGGATTATCCTTAATCTACTTTATCGTTCACTTTAGGTTAAAGTAAAGTTTTAATAATGGAACACTTTTTATAAGGCCATTTAAAGTCTACTTTAAGCTATCGGTAAGTTGTGAAAACGGGCCTAAGAAAACTAAAAGTGTCTAGAGATTATAAAATTTTCTTTTGACTATATAGGTTAACATTCTTAGAAAGGAAAAAAAGTGTTTTCTCATTGAAATCTTCTTGATAAAAACTAGAGATAGGTTTTCAAACGATTGTAATTTTAACATAATTATTTTGTAATAATTTGTTTGAATAATTTAACTTTTTTGGTTTTATATAAATGCTGTTGGCTGTGAATTAATTCTATGGCAAAAAGTGCTTAAGTCTGCGTGCTTAGTTTTATAGGAGAACAATTTAAAAATTTAAAGGTTGCTTTTTGAATTTTAATTAATTTTCATGTTGTAAAATTCCTTTCTTCACAAAAATAATTTAATAAAAATTAAATTTCATGAACTTAAGCCTAATTAAAAAATATTAAAAATTTGGATTAAAAACCATAAATAGTTCAACAAAATAACCATAATCATCAGTTCTCTGCGGTTATAGTTTTTTAAGTTTTTATTCCTAAACACTCCTAATGTCACATATCGGAAGATTTTATTATTCCAAAAGTTATTGCACGTTGAAAAAAGATAGCCAAAAATTAATTTTCCTATAACTTCCTCAAAAATCCAACAAAATAATTGAAGTTTTGCTCATGCGTACTTTTGAACCTGAAGATCTTAAGGTGTCATTAGGAACTTTTTCATTTTAAATTAAATAATAATTTGCATCGATTTGTATTGAGCGAGAATTCCCGGGATCTCAAGAAATTGAAAAATAAATCCCGCTTTCCCGGGAAATGAAAAAGTCCGGGAAAAGAAAAACTCTACACTGAGCTCATGCCATATTGGACATTCTGACAGAGCGATTTGAGAGAATAGTCATCTTACGTGGAGGTAATTTTATCAGGCCACCGAGTTTTTGCCATTTGATCCCACTAGACTTTTTATTGTGGAGGTTATCTTATGTCGCTGGTCTATGCAAATAAGCCTCAATCCTTAGCAGTCGATTCAAATTCAACGAAGTCGCGGCGGCATTTGTTCTACACCTACATAATGGCATCGAAAGGCCTTTCAAACGAATAAAATATCACGATGATACCGATCTCACACATAAAACATGTAGGTATGTATGTGTTATTTAACTTCAAAGATAGGAAGCCCTTAATGAAAGACCGTTTTTTTTTTTTCATTAAGAAAACTTCTTTTGATAACAAATAACTTTTATTTCTACTAGAGAATATTTTATCAGATATAAACCATAATAATATTTACCTTTTATATTTACTAACATACCTACATCTTTAGAAAATAAAATAAAATTTAGGTTTTTAATAAAATTTAACAATTTTAACAAATTTTCTAAAGATCGATTACAATCGTTTTGCCGTCGGCATTTTAAGAATTTTGTTGTTTTTATTTTCTTTTGTACACACAAAGTTGTGTTTTTTTTTTTAATTTAATGAGTGAGTGGCTCTTTATCAATTCTTTACATTTGTTGTTGTTTTGATTTGTGTATGTTTGTGTGTGTCTGTGAATTGGTATAATCTCCTTTCAGTCATCTCATTTTGTTACAGCTTAAAAGCAAAAACAAAAAAACACACACACTTCATTGTTTTTTTTTTTTTTTTCATTTTATTTGCATTTGATATGATTTGATTTTTAGTTCGTTGGTTCAATACGATTCACTTGAAATGAATTGTGAAGAGTTGAGTTTATTAATGTTTAAACATTTGAATACATTTGTGCATATACAGTAGTCTTCCGATTTAACGAATCAATAAGTTTTTAAACCTGTTCGTAAAAATTAAAATTATCTGTGTAGGTATACACAGAGTGGTTATTTATAGGGATGCAAACGATACATCCAAGGCGAATTCATGTAAACGGTGGTGTCGATACTACAACAAGTAACAACACCAAAAACACAACAATGTATTTTGTTGCTGCTTTCGTTGGCCGATATGTCAAAAACACAAGTAACTTTTGACATTCCTCTCTCAATTTAAAAAAAAAAGTAGCACAGCTGTGCTTTCAACGCCACCTGAAAAATTAATTCGCCTTGGATACATCTATGCTTATACGACATTTCTGAGATGTCAATAAGACATTTCGAGTTTTATAGGACATTTCTGATAAATTTCTTATGTTAGCTTCAACTTTTCTTCGATGTCAATACGATTGGGCGTAAAAAGTACCAGAAAAACTTTAAAACAGTGTTCGAAAATGTTCGGTTCTTTCTTGAAAATAGTTACGAACGGTATTAAGGGTTGTGTATGTCTACATAATCATTAAAAAAATACACTTAATATCGTGTTCGATTCGGTAGATTTGTGGAAAACACAAACGCTAATAGTGTGTGTGTAGAAAACCATTAAAAAAAATAACGTGAACATTTAATTCCGTTCGGTTTTTTTTCTGAAAATCCACAAACTTTAATGTGTTCGGTTCGGCTCGTTAATGTTCGTCCCTTTTGGGCTGGAAAAAAAAAATTTTACAAAAACAAAATACACACACGAAAAAAACATTATAGAACAATTGTTCTGTTTTTTAACGAAATAGTTAAAAATAGTTACGAACGTTATTAAGGGTTGTGTATGTCTACACAATCACTTAAAAAATAGATATCGTTCCTGGGTGTGTGAGCCGAACGTTAAATAATGTACTGTTTATTTTCGAACACTGCTTTAAAATTTATTGATATTTTGCAACCATTATTCCAACATGTCGCAAATTCCTCTAAAATTTCCCAGGGAAATTCAGAGTTCGTACAGAATAATGCTGTACGTGAATTCGCCGTAATAAATTAACTACATTGATTTTTTTCATCCTGCGCCGTCGTTGTCACACATACAAACACATTTTCACTAATACTGCCATAGCGCTTGATGAGTAATTTGATCAATGAATTTGGCGCTTAAGTTAAGTTTGTCACAAAATTTATAGAAATACTAGCGTAAACTAGCTACATATCTACTAGCGAACCCCTGCACACTTAGTAGTGCAAAAAAGAAAATAGGAAATCAATTCAAATTCATTTAGATCAGTGATTACTTGTTTTTATTGTAATGCTCTGTGGAACACAACATTTCGTTTTTTCGGTGTAAACATCCAAAACCGATGGTTTGCCAACGCGCGAACAGGCTACATACAACTGTCAATGTGAGAAAACTGAATACTCTAAATTCATTCCACAAATTCCTAATGATTGGCTTTGCGCCTTATTAATAGTACCTGCAACCCAAGCCGAACAGGAAACTGAAGTCGTTTGAATTCAAATGACATATCAGACGGAGTCATTAAGATGCGTGGAATGAATACATCTTCGCCTTTGAATTTTCCAGTTAAAAAAGTAGCTTCAATTACATAAGCCATTAATCTTTTAATAGCAAGTCTTGTGACATTACACAAACGGAGTTGATTGATATTGCGAAGTAAAATAATAGTGACTTCAACTTTCAATTGGAGATTATGCGGAGGCAATCCTGGTAAATCCAACGAATTCAAAAACTCTGTTGGATAATTCACAACATCTTCTACATTGGTAACAGTATCCACAGACTTGTACGAAATTAATTCGCCAGGAATCTTTGATTGTATAGCCATATTTAATTCACTAACATCTTTGTTCTTTGCCGCTAAAATTGCTCTGTCACTCAACCATGTACGGCATGTATATTTTTGTGCTATGTTAGGGAACACACGTTCAATCAATTCCTCTTTTGACTGTACGAAATGGAAAAAATCATGTGGCAATGTTGTCAATCCAGTGTCATTAACAGGCATTGCATCGATCCCAATTTTCAGCAATTGCTTAGGGAGCTTATCAACAGATGGATCAATCTGGAACTTAACACGAACGTTAGTAGTGAAGACTTTAAGCAAACGATCAAACAACTCCGAATTACCTCGAAGGTCTTTCATTGTTCTTTCCAATGCTTCAACAGATTTCTTATTCGCATTCATCCGAAATAATGATACCGCAACGTTTCAATAATTTTGCCGATTCAGATGTTTTTAAAACGTTACATGTGGGAGTTTCATTAACTTGGTAATTCAATGCCAATTTCAAAGCAGAATGTGCTGTGCGACCACCATCTAACAAAGTGGTTGCAATGCCAGAAGACGCCTTTCAGTTTCCCAAAATATTAACTTAAATTTGCAAAATTTTCATGCACGAAAAAATACATCTTTCGAAATGAAAGCAGTGTTCACTTAAATGGATATAACTTATGAAGATGTGATTTACAAAACCCTAAGTAGCTAAATTAAAGTTATGGTTTGACTAAAATCGAATTGTAATGAATTCAGTTTTTCAAAATATTAAGTCAAATTCGAAAAATGTCCATGCAAAAAAAAAATACATGTTTCGGAATGAATAAAGTGTTCACTAAAATGGATAAACCTCATGAACCAATACACATCTGAAGACCGTTGCATTACAGAGAACATCAATTACTTACACAATGCAACTAATTTGTATATACCTATATAGATAGAGATATGTACAGTCAGAGACTAAAGTTTAAATCCACTCTTAAAATTTGGAGTTTTAGGAAAACTTAAGTTTTTCCGAAAATTTGTGGTATGCAGTTTTGTTTCCCTTCGTTGATGATATAAAATTAAGAAAAAAAAATATTGATTTAATTGAATACATAACGGTAATTTCTAAAAAAAAAAAAAAAAAAACAAAAAAAATAACTAGGAAAAAAGTTTACAGGGCATAATAAACCACACAAAATGCTTGGCAAACACACACATTATTTCCGTTTGGGGTTTGCCAATAAACAACACAAATATTCTCCGTTCAAACATTAATTTTCATTTTTGTTTTGTTTTCAATGAATGCGGATGCCAATAGTGCTGCGGCAATTTTGTTGCTTTTAGCTTAAAACGGAGAAGAAATTATAAAATAAAGGCAAAACAATTTAAAGTAAACAGTTTTTAAACAACGAGCTGTTTTGTGGCAAGCAATACTACTAAAAAAATTTATTTTAATATTAAAAATTAATTGAATTGAATACATTAAGCATTAGACGCCACAAAAAGTTTGACAAATATCCAACATGTCTGCCAAATATTAAAAATTTTTAATATTTCTGCAAACATTGCTTCAAATATTGGTCCAAACAGCAAAAACCCCAATTAACAACACAAAATGTTTGTACAAACGTAAAATTTTGACATGTTTGCCAAGCCATTTGTGAGGTTTATTATGCCCTTAAATACACATTGAAGTTTATCGTATTAATTACCATTTCTTCCTTTTATGTTCCCGTTATTATTTGTTTTTTGATGTCAAATTTATTGTTCATCGTCCAATTGTTGCTGCTACT
The DNA here is from genome assembly GCA_930367215.1 of Pollenia angustigena. Lineage (NCBI taxonomy): Eukaryota > Metazoa > Arthropoda > Insecta > Diptera > Polleniidae > Pollenia > Pollenia angustigena. Next base: position 91,954,120 of record OV884056.1, on the reverse strand, counting down.
TATTTTTTTATGCATAATTGTAAAATTTAACGCAGACTATGGGTAAAGGAAAAGAAATAGATTTCGGCGTAAGAAATTTCATAATTAAAAAATTTTAAGAGGGAAAATCCTATCGAGAAAAAGGAAAATTGTTGAATTAACTATTTTCCAGCGTACAGAACATCGTTAGAAATTATAAACAAACAGCTTCAATTGAAAATATGGTTAGAAGCGGCAAACAAAAAACACTTTCTAATCGAGATCCTAGCCATGACCCACGATAAGTGAAGAAAAATCCCAGAGTAAGCGCAACCAAAATAGCGGATGATATCGCTAATTCTTAGAATAAACATGCTCATCCAAAAGCATTTGAAAGAGCATAACGGGAAAGCGGTTATAACAGCAGGAAAAAAACAACCCATAAGTGAGAAAAGAAAAAGGCTTAAGATGGAGTTCGCCAATAAGTATAAAAACGAAGACGTGAAATTTAGGCAAACTATTATTTTTACATATGAATGTAAATTAAATTTGTTTGGAAGAGATAAGCGATCAAAAGTCTGGTGAAAACCTAAAAGGGGCCATAAAAAAAAATTTGTAAAACGCAACGCCAAAGAATTACATTGAAAGCTAAAAAAAAGTCAAAAATATTTTGTAATTCTATTGTTGCTTTCTATAAAAATTCATGCACCGTTTTAAAATTTTCAACGCCACAAGGTGTGAGGCGTTTATGTGAATTTCTGTAGAAAGCAAAAACAAAATTAAAAAATATTTATGACTTTGTTTTTGCTTTTAATGCAATTCTTTGGCGTTGCGTTTTTCATAAGTAGGGCCTTAATTAAACCTGGAGAATATAAACAAAATGGAGAGTTAGTTTCCCAACGAACAAAAAACCAGAATTTAGTTATTTAAATCAGCGATCGTTTATTTTAACGCAAAGAGCATATCGTCGAGATTTTAACGTCAGGTATTTTAACGCCCTCGAAAGCATTGATTTGCCGGTAGACCTCTTTTAATACGCACTGCAGAAAAAATTAAATTTTAGAGCAAAGTGTTAACTAAACATCAAAAGCATCCCTGCAAATAATAGGACCAGTCCAAACATGCGTGTAAAGAGTAACCCACAAGGGACTTGGACTAGCCCAAAAATAACTAGGGTAGGACCATATAACCCAACTTTGGACTACAAAAGAGTAGTTTTAAAACTACTCCATGGTATACTCAAGAGGATTAGTTTGGAAGTCGTTTAAAAACGAAAGCACGTCGTTAAAAAACGAAGACATGCCGTCTCACTACAAACACTTTTTAGCAATGACATGGTCCATGCTTGCATTCCATGGAGTAGTCCATTTTATTAAAATGGATCAGGTGGTCCAATATTATTTGGCTAGTACCAATCACGTTTTAATTTTTCAACCCCATGTTGGCTTTTGAATGTTCGTTAAACTGAGCACAAGAAATATATTTATTTATATATGTATAATATAAACGCAATATTCGCAGAATCGAATGTTCGTTAAACTGGAATACTACTGTATTTCAATATGTTTTGTTTAATACAGTAGAATCCCGATAATTCGTAATCGCAAGGGACCGACCATTTCTTACGAATTATAGGGGTTTTCGATTTAACGGGGTTAAAATAAAATTAATACGAATTAACGGGGTTTTTTAATTTATTTACTAAAACGATAAAAAACAAACATAAAAAAATTGTTGAAAATAAAATATATAAAAATTATTCATGTAACAAACTGATATTAAGAAAATAAACACACACACAAGCAAAAGTAAAAACCCACGCAAAAAATAGCGGTACACAAAAAATCATTCTTTCCCTGTTTCTGTTGTTTTTATTACGAATTATAAGTGTTAGTTAGCAAACAACTACGATTTATATGAGGTAAAGAAGATTTTATTTGAAAAAAAATTACGAATTAGCGATGGGACCAAAATGTATGGAAATGTTACGAATTAACGAGATTTTTTCAAGGGACCGACACTTTATTACGAATTATCGGGAATTACGATTTATCGGGGTATGAATTATCGGGATTTGACTGTACATATTAAGGTTTTGTTACTGTTGTTGTTGTTCATGTTGGTTTGCTTTATTATACAATTCTCGTTTTAACATAAAAAAAAAAAATTAAAACAAAATGAAAAGAAACAACAAAAAAAAAGCTTCGTATAAAAAAAACAAGTTTTTCTCTTAGTTAAAGTTGTTTTTGTTTAAATCGCTTTTCTATTGTTGGGTTATAGCCAGGGTTGCCGAACATGGTCTTTTCCGACCAAATTTGGTCGGATGTTTTTGGTTTGGTCGGATGATAGGCCAAACCTAATTTTGGTCGGTTTTAGAAAATTGGTCGGATAGCAGACAATTACAAATCTCATAGCTTTTTTACCAAACACAAACATTTTTTTTTTTTTATTGTTGATGAAACTATGGATATTGCATTGATATTACGTTAGGAGCAAGTTACTTTGACGGTATCAGTTTTATAAAGGATAGCTTTGTCCTCTTATTCGAGCTTACCAAGTCAGATGCCGTTTAAATTTTTCTTCTTATAAAAAACTTTTTATCAACAAACAATATTCCTATACAAAATTTGATCGGATTGGCAACAAGCGGCGGTCACGCCATGACTGGAACTGTTGGTAAGCTTATAGCCTATTCATCGATGTCAAACGTAGACTTCGTTCGCTTTAATTACATGTAAAACAAAGACAATATTGTATAATTTGTTTTCGTTTTAAATGTAAGTTAATCGAACGAAGTCTTCGTTTAGAAATAGATGAACATGCAGTTAATCTTACTTACTAATGCACAAAATATTAAGGTTCTTTGTGGTTATATTTAAACTTTTTCACATAGTCCTAAAAGAATAACATAAATAAAAGAATTTCAGGAATTCTGTTCTGTATTAGGTGTTTCTTATACAAGATGGACTTCATAAAGGAAGATGTTGTAAGAATCGTAGAACAGCGGGATGCTTTGATACTGTATTTTGAAACAGTTTTATAAAGGCAATGGTATAAGAACTGCAGAACTTGCAGAAAGTATGGATGAGTTCCAAAACAGAGCAAGTTATCAACGCGTATACAATAAGCCAACTATGCATTGTTAAACTCTTTGATACATTTTTTACCTTCTCTGCAAGGTATTAGGATGTATTGGAGCTCAGCCTATGTCTTATAAAGTTTAATACTTTTTTCTTAAATTGTACAAACTTAAGTTAATAAATTTTGATTCATATTTTATTAGTGGTCTACATGTGTTATTGCATATGATCAATGAATTATTCCAGTTTATAAGCGTTATTAAATGAATTTGTATATATAAATTTTATTAAAGTTAATCGTTACCAGCAAATAAACTTTTAATAAAACTAGGGGTTACGTGTAGGACGTTTAATATTTAATAGGTGTGAACATAGGCTTACTTTTTTGTTTTTACTATAATTGCAAATTACAAAAAAAAAATAGTATGTAGATTTATAGCTTTATCCAATAAAAATTCTACTTTTTATCAAAAAATACATAAACATACATATCGTCATATAAAATGCAAAAGAACCTATGTTCATTTTAAGAAAAAGAGAGCTAACTTTATAAAAAGGCAGCTATTGTGATTATAACAACGGGGTTTTCTGGTTAATATCGTTAACACATTACGCATGATTGACACTTTCCTGAAAAATTGTTTTTGTAATCTCAGTCGTATCGCTACTGAAATTTTTTTAAAAATTATGATAGGCCTTTTTGCATTTTTATGACAATATAATTGTTTTTATATATTTCAAAAATTTGGTCGGTTTCAAGAGATTTTGGTAGGTTTTGCAGACAATTTTGGTGGGATAAAAATTTCTGAAACGGCAACCCTGGTTATAGCAACAACTACACCAACTACAAAAACAATATGAGAACAAAACAGTGGGGCATATTTTCTCGTTTATTTTGTTTTTATCATTTTTTTTTTTATTTTTTCGTTATTTTATGTTCAGTTGTTTTCAAATGTTTTTCGTTGTTGTGTTTGTTTTCTGTTTATTTTGTATTAATTTATTTTATTTTTTTTTTTTTTTTTTTTGTTTATTATTAAAGTAATGTATTTTAATTATAATTTATAGGTATTTATTATACAGAATAAATTTTGTTTGTGTGTATTTTTCGCAAAAACATTTTTGCAATTTAATGGATTTTATTACTTATTTTTGAATTTTTATGTTAGTGGGTATTTTTCTTTATTTTCTGAATTTAATTTCGGTTGTATTTAAAAAAAAAACCTACCTAACTATAAACAAAACACAATCTTAAACAACTTTAAAGGAATTTGTTTAACAATTTTTTACTGTTTATTGAAAATCATTAAACTTAAGTTTATGACTTTTTCTTTAGTATGTTTTTCTAAGTTTTTGCTTAATTACACAATTGATTAGACTTGGTGGTGGGTTTTTTTTTTTTTTTTTTTTTTTTTTGTTGGTAATAAAAACAATTTTTTTTAATTTTCAGGTATGAAATTTGTCATCATAAAATGTTCATTTGGTGTTGGACAGTGGTTAAGGCAATGGCATATACATAGATGGGAAATAAAAACGCCATATTTTATGGGTTGTTTTATACCGGGTTTTTGAGATGTGGATTAAGTGTAAACTTAGTTTAACGTAGTCTGAAACTTGAATTTTTTCCTGCGAAATGTGATTTTTTTTTATTATTTCATTAAAAACCAAAATTTTAAGCAAAACTAAGCTGTTCCATCAAAATTTTGTTTACAAACTTGGTAATGGTAGCACGATTATGTTTTCAGATTAACTAAACCTAGTTTAACTGAGATCTCAAAAACTCAGCCTTAATGTTTCAAATAAAGTTTTGTTATTTTTGAATATTTTCAAATTGAGATAATGCCTATTAAAAGTTTCTAGTTTTTCGTGAAAAAAGCTTTCTAACAAGAACAGGTCGATGTTGTCGCCACATCTGTCAATATTTATTAAGTCACTTCTGCCAAAAAATCAGAAAATTTCAAGGTGATGAAAAATTTAAAAATCCAAGCTTTTTATTGGAAGTTTGAAAACGAAGTGTTTAATTTTAAAAAGTTTTAAATGGGAGGCATTCTTTTTCCATTGAAAAATTTAGACACTGTCAACGAGAGAGTACATTTTAAATTTACAAAATTACTAAAAAAAAAAGTACCTAAATGAACGATTTACCAGCAAACAATATCAAGTAAGGCTAATCGACACTATTTAGCTGTCTAATACGAGATTATTTCTTGATTAATTCAATCGTTTGCGCAAAAATATTGTTCTTTAATTTAAGAAACATAAATATTTTATGTTATTGAAAAACTTTTAATTTAAAAATTATGAAAATTATTTTTGTTTTGAAAACAAAGAAACCGAAACAGGTGGTTGAATTACACTACGTGACAATTTTTTGACCAAATGAATTTGACGCCTAATGTAAAATAATGTAAAATTGTCCGCTGAATCCGAATATGAAGTCAGAATTGTCAAAAGTAGAACAGTTTTTGAGATATGTTTTTAAAAAAGATGCTGTGACTGAAATGCACATATCCAAAAAATAAAATTTTAACGTATTTTAATACGAACATTTTGTGCCCAATAGGATCCAGATCCATGCAAAAATGACAAAGTTACAGAAGATTAATTGAATAAACCCACAACAAATAAATATACAAAGCAAAATTTTTAGTAAAAATAAATAATAAAAGTTGCTTAAAACTATTGGATTTCTATGTGGGTTAATTTGCTAAATCTTCTGTAGCTTTGTCATTTTTTGTACCAATCTATGTCTTGTTGGGCGCAAAATTTTATTTTTTAAATAATCTAATGTCGCATGCAATAAAACATTAGGATTTTTAAATCATTGGTTAAAAAAAAATAACTTGAAAAGAGCAAAATTGAACAAAATCATAAAATTATCAATGAAGCTTGGACTTTTGTCCCCTGTAACTCTGTCATTTCTTGACCAATCTTCACTAGCAATCCATGGTTATTTTAGAAATTTTATAACCTTTCACTAGAAAGAAAGAATTACATAATCCGTTTAAAATTTTTGAAGATATTTGCATTTCAGTCACATCATCTTTTTTAAAAACACAAATAACGGTTATTTTGGAATATCTCAAAATTGTACATAAAGATTAACTGTCAGATTCATTTGGTCACGACTTTGTTGAAATTTTGTCACGTAGTGTTATTCTTGCTAGTCATCATAGTCATCATATATTTTGAACAAATGTCATAGAGAGATAAATTTGTATGATCTTTTTTACTTCTCTCGTTGCAACTTTTTAGAGTACATAAACACTAACTAGTAACAATTATTGAAAATAAGTAATAATTTTCTGTAAATGAACACACCTAATATAGTACTAGGGCTGTCAGACTTGGGGATTTAAGTGAGCAAAAAGGACAAAGAAAGTCATTTGGGGATTGGAGATTTTTTTTGGATATTTTACACTTTTTTAATATATTTTCTCTTCTTTTATTATTAACGCTTATTTTTCTTTGTTTCGTATATAAAATGTGAAAAAAGTAGCAAAACTTTTATCTTACTCTTATACAGTGTAAAGGGTCCTAATTAAGATTACCATTTTTGTTAAGTGTGTAAAAGGTTCTTTATAAACTTATGTTATTTTTATTGAGTGAGTGTTAAAAAAAAGAATTTAAAAAAATCTAAAACCGTTGACAACACATACAATTTTTAATTTTTTTAAGACAATTTTACAGCAAATGTGTAAATATAAAATAAGTAAATATGAAAGACAATATAATAAAGTTTGGGAAAAAGAATGACAGGCTATTGGTAAGTACTTATGATGCATCGAAGTATTAAATAAATGTCGATTCCCGCCAGAGATTCTGGTTTCTTCCTGCAGACAAGCTTAGAGCTTCGCGGGGATAAGCTTAGGGATTTAAAAAAAACATACCCAAACCAGTCGCTACACCCAAAATAAAATAATTTGTTTGAATAAAAATTTTTATTTTGGGATTTTTGGGGATCTCTTATTAAAATTTTTCTTACTATTAAAAAAAAAAAAATTAAAATTTGGTCAGAAAAAAAAACAAAAAAAAAATATTAGATTTTTAAGGTTTTTTTTTTAATTTGGGGATATTTTTTTAATTTTTTGGGGACAAGCAAAAAAACTACCTAGCAGCCCTGTATAGTACTTAAGTACTTGAAACAATCCAAAATGGGATTACTTTCGAAAACCGATCCCGGAATTTCTTAAAAAAGGTATGAAATTCTTAAACCAAGTAAATAAAAGCTTGAACTTTTCGTATAGAAATAATAACAACAACAACACTACAAAAATAAATTTGAAAAAACGGTTTGTTTGCTTTGTTTAGAAACAACAACAACAACACTACAAGAAAAAAACATACATTATTTTTATGTTTAAAAAATAAAATAAGAAGCAAAAATTCCCGAATTTTTTTGTTAAAATTATTTAGAAAGAAATATGAGCTTAATACATTTAACTTACAAAGTAAAATAATTACGAAAATAATATCGGTCATGCTGCTGGTGTCCTTCAGTTAAGAGTTTTTCTGTAAACAAAGGCTCAATACAACAAAGTTGAAACAAACATGTGTAACGAACGAGTAACACATGTTTGATTAATCCGCACTTGAATCATGCATTTTGTAATTGTTTTGAAAAAAGCTGTAATAACCATACTATTGACACCGCTCAGCTTGATTTAAGTACGGATGGATTGATTTTTTCTTTTCAATGTGGGCTTCAATCGACAAATAATAAGCTTATCTTTATAAAACCTGTAGTGCGATTCACTATGCTTTTTAAAACACAATTGTTTCGTTTAAAAATGTTAACCACAAAATTAAGCATTTTACTATTCACTTACACTTTCAACGACATCTGCTGGTGTTTAAAGCCAGCTGTTTCAGGACGGGTTTTTAAGATGGGGATTAGGTTTAAACTTAGTTTAACGTTCTCTGCAACTCGGATTTTACGGTAAAATTTGATTTTTTGTTCTATTATTTCATTAAAGACCCACATTTTAAGCAAGACTGCGCTGTTCCGGCAACATTTTGTTTTAGAACTTGCTATTGGCGGCACAAATCAATTTTCAGATTAACTAAACCTAGTTTAACTGAGATCTCAAAAACCCAGCCTCAGTAAGCTGTTATTTTTAACAAAACAAATTGTGGTTTATTAACACCAACATTTTTGGTGTGGTTAAATCCGCTTAGAAAAGGGTTTATTTATCGTTGAACCTATATAGTCGATAAATAATATGGCTTTGAGGGATTTAGCCTACAATTTATCCACATCTTGTCACTCACCAATTTTCCGTGGAGCTTCATATTTATTTATCCTAAAGCAAACCATTTGACTCAAAAAAAAAATTTTTTAAATTAAAATAAATTAATTTTAATTAAATTAATGAAATAATAAATTAAAAAAGTTAATAAAATAATAAAAATTTGTAATGCTTTAAACATCTATAAATTAAAAGGTTTTTCTTTTGTTTTTTTTTTATTATTCCTTGTTATTTTATCCTATTTTGATGTTTCTCTGGGCAGAGTTGCCACGATATATCAATTTGAGTAGAGAAATATAAAACTGTTTACCGTGGTTATAAATCTGTGGTTTTCATGGGCGTATGTCTTAAAATAAAAATTTTCAGCAGAGCCGAAAAAAACCATTCTAGATCAAACTATGGGTTAGATATTGCACCTTTTGAACTTTGTAATTAAGTTAAAACATCGGAATGGGTCTATCTGTTTTTAAAATTTTTTTAAAAAATGTAAAGAGCGCTTAAAATTAAGCAATAAAGCATCAACATTTCAAAATCGAAAAAATAGACATACGCGGTTGCCCATGAAAACCACAGAAATAAGTTAGTGAATCACATAGTGGTTAGTGCAAACATCAAAATGTGTGGTTAAAGTTAACACTTTTTAAGTGTTAAAAGTTAGTGAATTGCACTACTGACGTCACATTATTATTATTATTATTATTATTATTATTATTATTCGTTGCTTAATATAAATAAAATACCCTGATTTGTTTAAAAAAAAATTATTAGGCGTATTCAAGTGATTTTCAGATGGGGATTTTTTATTGAACCTATTGTGGTGTTATTTCTAGCAATATAAAGCTAAGTTGGACCAAATTCTACCACAATAGCATTATGCATTACTGTTTTTGGCTTTATATGGGACCTATGGTAAATAATGAACCGATCTTCACGAAATTTGGCGAAATGATTTCTACGAATCTTATCAAACTATGACAGCCAAATTTTATTATATTACCACTATTTTGTTATATAAAATAATATCAGAGTTTTCCAAAAGTGAGCGTGTTTTTAACAGACAGACAGACGGGCATAGCTAAATCGACTGAGAGTTACTCAAGGACCTAGAATTTTGAGAAATTTGATCGGAAATAGTTATCTTTAAAACCACTCGTTAAGATTAGGTATCAATATTTTATCATGTCAAAGACAAATCGGGAAGAAGTCATTACTTAATAAAGATCCCTATCAGACATAAAAAGATATTGCAGAATATTAAGGAGTAACTACAGTCCGAACCAACGTTCGGTTATGGAGTTCGCTAAAAAAAGGTTTGTTTGGCCTTCGGTAAAATTTTCGCCAAACACCTAACTTTATCCATAAAAAAAAAACAAAATTGCACTTGTCGTAGATGGTTAGCGGCTTGACTGACTGACGATCTGTCGAAATTGGAAATAGAACAACTTTTTAATAAAAACTTTTAAGAAAATCGTACAAATAAATCAAAAAGAAGGCCCATAAAAGCTTCATGTTTATGGTATAAACATGACTCGGCAACAAATTTAGAAGATCATGAAAATGTTGATATATACAAAGTTCTAGATGATCAAATTTATATAAACACTGGAGTTCTAGTCTACTTATAAACCTTAAAAAAGGAAGGAGTCGCAAAGTAACTATCTGCGACACCGACAAGCATTTATAGAGAGCAGCTTTTAAGCGCTGCTGGAAAACTTTAACCTAAAGAATAGTTTGTACATAATACATAAATGCAGAAAAAATACTTTTCTGCCATTATAATGGTATTTTAAATACTAATGGATTGGATTTTTGCTCTATGCTGCATATCTACAGCGATTCACACTAGAAATGGAACACATTGAAAAAGTATTATTTTGCTATGTTTGGAACTCAAGATAAAAGTTTAAATTTAATATACATTTATGACAGTGACGGGCACATTTGCAACTCCTATGTACGCGTGCATGGGAACAAAAATGCTGCTTGTGCGACGTCGACACATGTACACTATAAACTTCTTTGTGTGGCTGTGACAATGTACGTTCGGCTGTTGCTTCCCTGCAAATAACAGGACCAGTCCAAACACGCGTGTAAAGACTAGTCCACAAGGGACCAGGACTAGTCCACAAGTAACCCAAACGTATGGAAAAAACCTGGTCTATTTAACATTACGATGTCCTAGGAGAGGACCATATAACCCACCTTTGGACCACTAAGGAGTAGTTTTAAAACTACTCCATGGTATATAACCCACCTTTGGACCAGTAAGGAGTAGTTTTAAAACTACTCCATGGTATACTCAAGAGGATTAGTTTTGAAGTCGTTTAAACACGAAAGCATGTCGTTTAAAAACGAAGACATGTCGTCTCACTACAAACACTTTTTAACAATGGCATGGTCCATGCTTGCATTGCATCGGACTAGTCCATGGAGTAGTCCATTTTATCAAAATGGGTCAGGTGGTCCAATTTTATTTGCAGGGTTTGTTGTTATTTCGTCAACACAAGCATAAATGTGATAGTATGTGTGTGCCCTTCACTTATGATCATTATAATTAACCCAGTGGTATAAAAAGTAGCAATCGCCACCATTGACAGGCGAAATAGTTAGCACTTTCACACAATTTGTACCAGGGTCTACTGATGTGGCATTCAAATCATACCTAAATCTTTCCCTAGACACCAATATCTAGTGTTAACATTTGAAAATAGGTACCCACTTTTCGCTAGCTATTTCTATAGCTCCAAGTAATGCAGAAAACAATTTTTTTTCAACGACAACACAAAAAAATGTGTATCCGAAATAGATCCCGTTATTAGAACAACAACAAAATCGCATGCTTTTTGCTAGCACGCTTTGAAGATATAAGTAGCTAACCCTAATGGTAGGTAGAGATTATGCAGAGAGGGATCCATCGCCACCTCGTAGGACATCCCCGTGTTAAATTCGCCACTCAAAAGCATGTGAGGTAGATTGTAGTGGGACTAGCGGTAGTTTTTAATGAGCTAGCGAATATACACGTTCTGAGCTAGTACGCCATACCACTGGGAATACACAGCAATAACTGTTCCTATTGCTATTTTTTATGCGCGAATTTGCAAAATTTTGTGATAAAACAAAAATATATGTAATTGCCAAGGTTGCCAACGCGGAAATTAAATATTAAACCAATTAATGTCCACTGCGGTCTGGACCAGCGGTCATCACAAAGAGAGACAGTTAAAAATGTGTATGTAGTGGTGAGTGCAAAGAGAGGAAAATAAATTTACTCGTTTGAGACATTAACTATGTGCTTTTTTTAAATTATGGCTTTTTACAATTGTTTCGTTAACCTTCGTGTTGTGTGTATATGAAATTCACGAAAAGTGCTTGGCCCCCGGAGGCATAGCGTGATGATCGTTGGTCTGGACCATAAATCAACGACATTTTAAATAAAAAAAAAAAAATGAAATGTTGTCCGTTGCTAATCGCATAACTTGAGAACGGCTTGACCGATTTGGACCATTTTTTCTTTAAAATGATCGCCATGGTCCAACTTAAGTTTGTACGAAAAGAAAATTTGCCCCACCCACTTTTACGCCCATTTTTTCGATTTACCTAAAATCAGAAAACGGCTGCATCGATTAGACTAATTTGGTTTTTTTTTCAAATGTTCGTATCAATCCATTTTTAATTTTCATCGGAAGAAAAATTTAACACGCCTACTTTTACGCCCACTTTTTCTATTTATCTAAAATCGGAAAACAGTTGCACCGATTTTGCGATGTCTAAATAGGCTTTTTACACTTGCTCACATCTTACATCTTTCATCTTATCGCAAAGATGATAACATCTTCCCATAAGACTTGTACAGGGCTTAAAATCAACATATTTCTTCATCTTTAAAAGATGTTCCTATCTCATGTTGTTTCATTCAACATCTTTCGATTATTTTAGTGTCATCACTAGAAAAAACAAATAATTTGTTAAAAAGTATGTACCATCACTAGAAAAAAAATACTAAAGAGCAGGACAGTAATATCATTTAATTTATTTTTATTCGCTCTCACACGTAAAAATATATATTTTCATGATCAAAGATGAAAGATGTTACAAATGTAAACAAGTTTTTTTCATTTTTAACATCTTCCACGCATTCCTCTAAGATGTGCTCAAGTGTAAAAAGGCTATAAGGGAATCAGTTCGAATAAATGTTCCACTGTTCTATCGAGAGCAAAAATATGCATACGACACAATCATGATAGCTGTGAAAGATGAAGCTGGAGGGATTTTTTTTTTTAGACGCTCCCGGTGGAACTGGGAAAACTTTTTTAATCGCGTTAATTTTGGCAACGATAAGCTCGCAGAATGATATTGTACTTGCACTCGCATCGTCAGGAATTGCATCTACATTGTTGGAAGGCGGTCGAACTGCTCATTCAGCACTTAAATTGCCATTAAATATGCAAACCAATGAAAATACAACATGCAACATATCGAAGAACTGTGCGATGGCCAAAGTTTTGCAGCAAAACAAACTGTTCGTTTGGGATGAATGTACAATGGCGCATAAAAAATCATTGGAGGCATATGAGAAAACGTTGCAAGGTTTACGAAACAATCAAAGCCGATTTGGAGGTACGATGATTTGTTGGTAGGTAATTTTTGGCAAACACTGCCAGTGATACCACGAACAACGCCCGCCGATGAATTTAGATGTGTGACTGGTCAAATGGTATCAATTGACCGACCCCCTCCAATGACAAACCCATGTTAAAGTGATAGATCTTATTTATATAAAGTGTTAGAACTAGAACCAGTCTCTACCACCAAAGACCTTTTACGGGACTACTTTGGTGTCAGTTCGCTTCCCTCTAGGGTTCTTACGATGACTCGACATAAAAAACAATGTAACCCTTACATTTTAGATAAATAATCCTACAAAGGCACACATTACTAAAACGTTTTAACCCATTTGCTCTTCAATGTATGGGTCTTTATTGTTCCTTTGTGGAAATCGTTTGGCTCAATACTTTAAAAAAATCTAATTATTTAAATTATGTTAATTTTCATATTTATTAGAATGTTTATTCTAAGTCAAATTACAATTTTAAAAGTTTTTATATTTTTTTAATTGTTCTATTCCTTCAATATTTTCTATGCACTATAAGAATTTTCGTTTGAGAAATAAATTCCCAGATTCTATTTATTTTAATTATGGTTAACCGAATTAATAGAAATGTATTTAGAATTGATTATTCTTTTTTTTAGCCATTATGGAAATAATCTCTTCTTTTTGCCCCTCCCTGCATTCAAGATCACTTTAATGACTTTAAGTGATGGTCTTTTAGAATTTCAAATAAAAAATCAGATTTTTTTATTTTAACACTTTGTTCAATGATTTAGGGTTTCTTGGGAATAGGATTAAAAAAAGGACAGAAAATCATTTCATATTTCTAATTTGAATAGAAAACAGAAATTAAAAACTTGAAATGAAAAGTAACACAACCATGGGAAATATTTGAATGTGTGGAGGGATAAGCTGCTGTTGGCAAAGAGTGAGTTTTTGAATTTCGTGGAAATGTTGTTGTTGTTTCAATACGAGTATGTACATATAAATAAGTATACATATATGTACGTTTGTATGTAAGTAGTAAATAATAAAAAGTATATGGCTGTCGTTCTGTCTATTTGTGGCAGAAATGCTTGGCTAACTGACAGACTAGTGAGTGGTTAAGTTTCTTTCTTTCATTCTCTCTTGCTTTTATTCTTTCTCCTTGTGGCCACACAGCCGACTAGTGGTACGTCAGCCGACCAGCCAGTCAGTCAATGAGCTAGAAAGACGGATAGTCAGTTAGTTGGATTTTTTTTGTATTTAGCACGTGCTGTGTGGTTTTATGAATGTTGTGGCTTTTAGCTTGTGTTTTCTGGTGGTGATGGATGGCAGTGGTGGTGGTTACACCTTTTGAAATCTTTTGACATTTTCATTGTAATTTTTTTTTTTTCAATTAGGAATCCGGTTTATGACAATGTTATGTCAAAAAATGTTGTTCTCTTTTTTATTACTAGGTATATTTTTTTCTGTAAATACGCTTTTTTGAATTTAAATTAAAGCAGCAGGCTTGTAACTCATTGACTTAAAAGATCAAAATGGTGGTTTTTGTTATTTTAAACGATCTTTTTAATGAATATTTGAAACTTAATTACGAAATCTTTTATAAATTGGAGATAATTCATCGTCATTATAAAATTTTATATATGGGTATTTCCAAAGTCAAGTCTACTTTTTGTCACGTTACGACACCAAGCAATTATTCTTGTATTTTAGAACCATGTTGTTCACATTTTTCCTCTCTTTCACTAAATGTAAATGCAAAAAAGTAAATAATATTTTCATTATTCTTTGAGAAACAATTAAAAATGGTTGGTGTCGTAACGTGACAAAAAGTAGACTTTTCTGTGTTAATACCCATATACATACATATATTTAAGCCTAACTAGCACTACAAGCACTACAGTTAAATAACCCCCTAAAGCGTGGGGCTTTATTTCATATGCAATAAAAGACCAATTATGAAAATGAAATAAGACTTCAATATGTATAATACGTTTAATACGATCGGTTTTAAGAATCGCGCGATAGACAGCATGGTTGGGACTTCGGCGGGCCGCAATGATTTTCTCCTCTATGGTATAACAATCACCGGCTCCGCTAATTAAAGATTATCTGCGCCCTTGCAGTCCCTTAAAACTAGAAAGTCCGAGACGTTTCTATTCCAAGAATTGTAAAGCAGAGGATTTAAATTTTTGACGTTGTAGTTTTGCCTTGGCTCCGTACTTTTACAGATCTATGTTAATAATTCGGTGTCGATCGAAATACGATACACGTACAAAGCCATGGTTGAATTTAAAACGAAATTTTTGTAGAGCAGAACTCACTAAAGATGTTCTACTTGCATGGTTTTGGCTTTATATTTTAATTTCTTTTTTTCTGCATACTTGGATCCTTGTCTTATTTTTTTCCATGTTTTTTGGTATGTCTTTTTCAATTTCCAAAGAAAATAACACATTTGACTTAATTTGGAAATTGACTTTTTGCAAAAACTAAGAATTCAGCACATTTTAGTGCTTTAAACACAAAACGCGGCAAGCGTTTAAATGTTTCAAAAATTTTTAGGAAACAAATGTATATGGGCATTTCCACAAAAAAGTCTTCTTTTTGTCACGTAACGCCAACAAACATTTTAAATTGTTTCTCAAATAATTATTAATATATTATTTACTTTTTACATTTAGAAAAGACAGAAGGTCTTAAAATACAAGCTGAAGTGTATGGTCGCGTAACGCGACAAAAAAGAGCGAGGATACAACATCGGGCGTTTGAAAATCACGACTTGACAGATTGTTAATTCGATATGTTTCGTTGAAATTGTATAAGCAAGAGATTTTTTATTACCGATTTCCGAAACGAGTAAAACACGATCAGTCTTAACTCATGCAGTAATTCAGATGGCTTACAGTCTTTACGACATATTAAATCGTCTTGCTTATGCCACTTATAGACCAAATCTATATCAACTAATATTGACAAACAAAAAAGGGTGTGCTATTTTTAAACTTGTTTCTTAGCTTTTCCGGTAAAATGAGAATAAAATAAAGTTTTATTCACTGCCAGGTAAAAGTACAAGTGCCCCGAAAGGCTAGCTGGTAGTGAGCTAGTCTAGCGCCGAGGTTGAGGGTTCGATTCCCACCAAAGACTATGGTTTCTTTCCTGCAAAGAAGCGTAGAGCTTTGCGGGATTAGCTTAGGGAATTAAAAAAAACTAAACTTAACTAAAATTTTTATCACAAATATGAAAAACCAAAAAAAATGTACTTTGGACATCGAAAAGAATTTTGGACAAAAAGTACGTAAAAACAGAAGTAAGGAAGAACATGTAATTCAATTAAAATGGATGGATAATCATTCAAAAATGGCTGTGAGTGTTAAACGAGTGGTTACAATTGAAACCTGAAAGGGTAACCTGTCCGTGAAAGCCTGGATTCGATTCCTGCAGCAGTCAAGAATGAAAAATTATGAATAAATTTTAATTACTTTCATGTTGTAAAAATTCCTTTCTTCATAAAAATAATTTAATGAAAATTAAATTTGAACTTAAGCCTAACTAAAAATATCAAAATTTGGATTAAAAACCATAAACAGTTCATTTTTGTTGAACTAATTATTACAAATATATAAACTTAATTTGTTCTTTAATATTAATATCCTTCTTTCTATTGTTTAGATTTGTTCAGAGCTGATTTTGGACCGTTTTGAAAGAAAATTGTTCTCATAAACCACTCTCATTTACACAATTTTTGAGTAAGGAAACGCTTTTCGGTTTATTATTTTATACACATATTTTATTATTTGTTTTAAATGTAAGTTAAGTGATCAAAGTCTTCGTTCGCAAATATATGAAAAGGCAGTAAGATTCTGCGGAATACCAAAATTGAATACGGGACAACCCTATTACGTTACGACATCGAGCCCTAATTATTTTTTATTATGGTTAAGCCCAAAATCCGCAACAAGCGGTAAGACATATGGGATGCTTTTGTATTTCGACAATTCGTATTCCAAATGCGGCACTTTAGACGATTAACAAAGTCATCCAAAATTTGCTTCATCGCTTAGGATGATTTTGCCGGAAAAATCAGCACACCCTCACTAAAGATGTTTTAAAAAGACGTTTAATATTTATAGGGATGTAACAATACGTCCTTTTGCCGATACTATACCGAACTCAAAAAGAAATTTTGGCGATACCGATACGCATATTGAATTTGAAATAATGCTCAAGCAAAGCATTTTTTTATTGCATTATTTATCGCTTATAAACATTTCACAATTTACATGTCGTCGGTTGATTATTAAGTTGTCGTATGTCGTATGTAATTTGTATCCACATACGACAATTAAATAATCAACCGACGATGTGCTAATTTTTGGTACTTTTAAACGAGAAATTCATTAATAAAAACTCGCTTATATGCATATACTGTGCTTGAAAAAAAACTAGCTTATTTTCATCAGCATCATGAAAAAAGCTATTTTACTTGCATCGAAAGTGCATGCATTCAAAATTTGATTCAAATTTAGCTAATTTAGTTTTGATGAAACAATTTTTTTTTTTTTTTTTTTTTTTTTTTTATTTAACTCAAGTTTGAAACGATCTTTATATACGAATTTTTTATGCAATTTATAATATAGATATTCACGTCAAAATTTACACTCCTGCAAAAGAGCAAAAGTGCAAAAACAAAACAACAACAACCACATAGACAATTATTTCGCATAAACGATGCAAAATTGTCAGGATCTAAGTAAGTGCTAGATTGTCAGGGTAAAAGCATAAATATTTTGCAACTTTTTATGACATTACCAAATTGAAAAAAATGCATAAAAAGTAGATACTCATAAAAACCAACTCTACACTTAACAACAACGCAGAAATACTATTTGAACGTATAATTTTTCTTTGATTTGAAAAATATTATAAATTTTTGAGTTAAAAGAAGGACTTTGTAAATAATAAAACAATTTAAAAAAGAAAAAGCTTAAAAAAATGAAAGAAACAGAAATACAGGAAAACTTACGGTTCAAATTTCTTTTTTTTATAATAATCACAAATGCATGCGTCTTGGAAAATCTTTAAATAGAAGGTTTAAAACATTGTTTCGGAAAAGCTCAAAGTTGAAGGTGCAAACAAAATATGTTGCTCGCGTCAAATGAGTGCAACCATGCTATTTTGCACAGTTGCAAGGGTAAAAAAATTGACGCAAATACCTTTAACATTGTATTATATTATAAATGCGCGATTTGCATACACACAGAAAAAAATCAATGTAAATTCGTTCAAAACAAGGTTGATTTTTCAATAGTGATTTTGCTTCATTGTTGTTTCATGTTAATTTAACATGATTTTACAATTACTTGCGAACAACATTTTTTTCTTTTAAAAGAACTATAATTCATGTTAATTTAACAATGCAGTAAAGTTAGAGCAAAATGTCATTTATATTGAAATAACAATCCGAATTACGTTGAATGAAAGATATTTCAAGTTGAAATGAAGTGAATTTCATGTAGAATCAAATTGGAGTGTGATATAAAAGACAACATATGCATTTCTTTAAGAATAATTCAAACGCACATGTTTCACTTATTTTGTATTCTCCTTTAATACCAGAAGCATCAGCCGAATTGTCCGATATGGCATTCGTCATCATTCTACTTTCAAAACTTGATGTACTATTTAATTAAATAATTTGAATTAAAAGAATACGGGAATTGTCTTCTTTTTATAACATATTTTAAACATGGAAATAAAAAAATGTACATACCTAAGTATGTATGCATGTTAATTTAACAAGATAAACTTTTGATTTTATTATAAAACAGGTTTTTATGGATTCAATATTGAACAATGTTATTTTAACAGTGAATAATATTTAATAAACGTGATTTAAAATTATTTTAATATTTTTCATTTAAAATTAATATGAAATAATGATAAATTTAAATAAAGGGCATACTTTTGCAGAAATTTACCACGATTCTCAATCAACACTTCGCCATGTTATTTTAACATTGATATTTTTTTTTCTGTGTGTATATGCAAATGTTTATACACGAAACAATTTCGGCTATTTAAAATAGCAAACTGTAATTAAAAAGTGTGAATGCATAAAAGTGTTAAATGGTTTTCAACGGTGTGCAAATAGCGATAAATACTGAAGAGATTATTTTATTTAAAATTGATATCAATAAGACTTTTTTTTCTTTTGTGGAGACGACTTCGCAATTCAGTTTGAAACAAGCCAGCAGTGTAAAATATCCTTTCAGATACGACAGATCTCATTTAAAAACTGAAGTATTTCTGCGCCATTTTCTTTAAGTTTGAGTATAACATGTCACTGCGCTAGTAAGCAAGCGTATTTGCAAACCTAGAAATATTAGGATATCTGCAGCATCTCTCGATAGCTTCTTAAGCAGAACCACAGCTAAGGAAGTTCAGAGGCTCATCCTCTTCAGATTCTCTTAAATTTTTTTAAGGGAAGTACATAACACGCGTTAATTCGTCGACGAGTATCGTGCGTTTAAAA
Source organism: Pollenia angustigena (assembly GCA_930367215.1). Classification (NCBI taxonomy): domain Eukaryota; kingdom Metazoa; phylum Arthropoda; class Insecta; order Diptera; family Polleniidae; genus Pollenia; species Pollenia angustigena. Next base: position 91,934,710 of record OV884056.1, on the reverse strand, counting down.
ACTTTTACCGCGTAAAAAATTGCAAGTTACGCAACACGCGTTACAAAATCCATTCCTGTCAGCTGTTTTTTATTTGTTTACCTTTTTGTGCATTGAAAACGGGTTCCAAAGTTTATCTAGATTTTGTTATTTTATTGAGTTTTTTTCATTTTATATTAATATTGTATGTTTTTTAAGCTCTTCAATAAGTTTTTCTTTCATGATTCACGAATTTGTTAAATTATTCTTTTTATTGTCAGCTGATTACTTGTCAAAAATACACAACGCGTTAAAAAGTTCAAAGTTAACCAACTTTCTGTAGCTTGTTCTATGAAAATACACTAGTTTAACTTTTTTTTTGACAGAAGACGACAGAGCGCGCGCGCAGTAACGCGTGTTATGTACTTCCACCTTAAGGGCCAGTTTTCTTGGTTGTTATTCAAAAATAAGCGTTGAAAATTAATTTGTTTTTTATCGTTGTATCAACAGCAATACTTAAGATTTTCCAATATATCGGTTTCAGTTTAAATAATCCTTTAAGCGAAATCTGTTCTTTATAAAGGATCATTAGAAATCTAATTTTAAAATTTCAGCGGTCAAATTGTTTTCAGGGTATACCAACCCTTGATAAAAGCAAATGGCGGCAAAAACAAATCATACGTAAATTTTAGGACATCCTTTTTTGAGTGTAGAATATCGAAAATGATTTACGCGTATAAACCTAAATCGTTTTATAAAAAAAAATTTTAAATTCTTTAGAAAATACAATTGACTTATGCATAAATTTTTTTCGCAAAAAGTAACAATGATAATTTAATGCATATCGCTGGCTGCATATAACAAGGTTGTATGTGCAAAAACAAAGATATGGGGAAAAGGAAACGACATATGTATCAAATTCCATCAAATATTCTCCCAAATTTCACAATAGGTTGACATGGGCATTCAGCCAGTCAGCTGGGCATACGAATCTTTAGATCGATTCAGGTGGGCAAGAACCAGTTTTTGTATGTTTCACCACCACAAATGCATAATACCCTGTGCACTAATAGTATGTACTTTAATAAAGGATCATAGCAGAATTTTGAAAAGAACGCTTAAACGTTATTATCTTTGTTACTAAACTTTTGATCACATGTAAAGGGCCAAATACACTTGTCAAATGCTTGTACAGCAGGCGAATTCACACGTGTACGTGTGCTGGACGTAATATTCGCCGTCATATCCAAATTTTTTGATTTTCCATCCAGCATTGTCGGTGTGACACATACAAACCCATTTTCGGTAATACTACCACAATGCTTGATGAGTATTTTGATCAGAATTACGAACTGAAAATCGAAAAAAAATTAACATACAACCTTGTAATATTGAGCCAGCGATATGTAGATCATAAATATATTTATCTCTATATAAATACAAACATACCACATGCTTATGTTTATACAAAAAAACTCTTTCACTCTTTTTATGTACCTACATACGTGTGTATGAATGTCAACAAAATAAAAACAAAATGATTTGAAAAAGAAAAAAAAACGTCAAAAAAAACTGTGTAAATAAAAAGAGTAAAACAAAACAAATATTTTTTATTTACACCAAAAAAATGCAAAACAACTTTAAAGAGTTTGTGTGTAAACTTTGTAAATGTTTCAAATTGTATGAATGTGTAAATTCACACATACACAAACACACACTCATACTTGTCGCACATTTACATGAATATAAATTTCTATGACTTACCCAAGTCAGCAACTCGTATGCCGAAACAATTCATATCCTTATTAAGTGGTTGTGACAAAGGCAACGATGAGGAACTCGTTAAAGATGGTGGAGCAGGTGGTGGTGGTGCTGTTGTTTCCTGTGGTCGTTTACGTGCCACTGCAATACCAATTGGTACAGTATTATCTGAAAGTAATAACAAAACCAACAACAACAACATTTAGTCAATACAATATAATCATAAATGGCAACAATATCAAAAAAAAAAAAAAATTATATAAACAAAGATAAAAAAAAATCAGAGAACTTTAGTAGGAAAACCAAAACAATTACAACAACAAGATATTAGCAGAACAATTCTCAATAATAATGAGAAGTGGGGGAAAAAGGAGTAATAAGAATAACTAACAAGTGTGTAATAAAGTCAATAATGAAAGAAAAAGAAATGAAAGTCGACACACAAGACAACAAATCAAATCAAACTACCGACGGCAACGGATATTGTAACATATAAATTTGTTTAATACATATTTTTTCTTTTCATAATTCTTTTTCTTGTTGTTCTGTTTTTTTAAGTTCGTTACAATTATTACAAGTACTTTGAGATTTATAAAATACTATTTCTGCACTCGTCTAAAAAAGCCAACGAAAGCAGGATGTCAAGTTTATGGAAAATGTTGAACATTTCAAAAATTAAATCCGGATTACACGTTCAATAACATCAAGAACAATTTTGTTAATTTTCACTACAACAATTCAAATTTACTTAATAGTCCGTTTACACAGAAAAAATGTTTCATTAATTAAAGCATTATTCGAAAATAAAATCAGTTCTAATTAAAAATTTAATCAAGTGAATTAAACGTTTTATTGATATCAACTATTAATTTGTTTACTGGTGAAAATTTGATTAATTTTGTAATTAAAATCACAAATTTATTAATTGGAATCAATTTGTATTTTTTTCTATGAACACTACAACGAAATCTAGTACTAGCGAGATTGAGAGTTAAATCGGGTTGCTTTTGACTCGATTTCTCATACAAAACAAAATCTACTTTGTAACTAGATTTTGACGAAATCTACTTAAAACCTAGAAGTACTTAAGGCAAGGTTACATAGTAAAACATGTACATATGTACATTAGAGCGACACACCAAAAAAAGTGCTCGATGTACCCTCCTAAAAATTAACCTTGGACTTTTTTAAGATGACATTTTAAATATTTCGGCTCCAGGGTTGACCTCTCGTGAGCTGGACCAGTTTGAAAAAGGGTCTATTTTTGCATGTTTTGTTACTTTACGAATCTGTTTCCTTACCAACATATACAAGTTGGGTATCGTAAGAAAGGTTTTTTTAAGGCGCGTCCAACTGTATATAAAATTTGTCCAAGGACGATCATCCATGTCTTTTTTTTAAGGATTTTTTGTAAAAAAAAAACGGTTTTTGAATTTTTTGTTCGGGGTTGTCTGTAATAAAAGTGTCAAATTAACATATTTTAATCTTTAGTCGATTTAATTAAATACGTGTCTCAGCTTTTTTTGAAATTCGTGCAAATGCAATGGGGTGGTAACCCTTCGTTTTAAATAGGGCAATATGGGTATCAAATTTTATCTTTTGCCAAGTATATCATCTTTGTATGTAAAAAATTTTGATTTGTGCAAATTAGATGCATTTTACACGGTGCTCTGGAATATATATAAATGCAATTTTGTAGTAACTCTAATATGATAACGGATTTAGTTTCTAGATCATGTATGGATGAAAATAGGACTAAAGAAAGAAAAAAAGATATGATCCACGACCTGATTTTTTTTAATTTGCGAAAAAAAATATGCCTCCAAAAAGTCGTGGAGGGTTTTTGAAGCACTTAAGAGAAAAAGCGCATAATCGAGCGCTTCAATAAAAGAGCTTTTATAAAGCAGTAACTGATATAGAATAAAATATACAAAAAAGCTGTTATTTTAGTGCTGACAATGAAGAAGGTTGCAAACCGAAAAAAATAAAAATATGATTGGAAAAAGGCATTTAAACAAAAGTAAAAGCAAAACATTAATGAATATGTTAATATAGTAAGCCCCTAAAAAGCACTTTAGGAGTGCTTTGTTTGCATGTTAAAAGAAGAGCTTATGGTAAGCAGAAAATAGTCCTCCAAACCGGGAACACCCCAAACAAAAATCAGGCATCCCATCAGCAGGTTTGAAGCGATTTGTGGTATGAATTCATACACAAAACCTGCTCCTTTTGGAGCACATTTTTTACTGGGTTACTTGTTTTATTTAAATTTTTCAATTTCAAATATTTTTACACACTTTGGCATTTCATTACTGTAAATCCGCACCATCTTTAATTTTTATTGCCACTATTGCTTCATTTTCAGAACATTTTGCGAAAGTTATAGAGAGTGAGATAGCTTTCGCATCGAAATTGTTTTCGCATCGTAATAGAGAGTAGACCCCCTGCTTCGCTTGGAGCACAAGCGAAACAACCGCTTTTGTTTCATTATTTAACATAAGTCACTTGCTTTAAGCCACTCATATTGAATGTATGTATTTTTTTTTTTGTGCACACTGGCTATAAAAATTACAACAATTGTATGTTTGTTCTACAATTAAGAGGTAATAAAATTTTGATTCACAATTCATGGAGAAGTCCTAAAGGACGTAATTATAAGTCATTACATACATATATAATATAATAATACAAAAAATTTGAAAAATTGCAATTTGTAGATATCTTAAAACGTCATTCGATTTCGCTTAAATTTGGAACATATGTTGCTGTGGTTCATATGCAATGGTCCAGCCTTGAAGAGTAGAAATCGAACTTCTTTAGACGATTCTAAAGCACCCTAATATGTATGTATATATATAAATTAATAAAAATGAATACACAACAATTTTAGTACATATGTATTTATTTTATTTGTTTCTTTTTGGATAATCACTCCTATATAAGCAAAAAGGGCGGCATATTAAAGAGTGCCTAGGGAGAAAGCAGGCCCTAATTCGCTACTCGAAGCCTGTCAACAAATCGCCCGCTCATTATTGGTTTGGCGTATATGCCAAAAAGTCGTAATGGAGAAAAACGACAATGAAGGTTTACATGAAGTTTTCTTAAAATATACCTGATAGAATGTTTTTGTATTTTTACTACTGCTTCCGGCATATGTTTTATAGAAAAATTTAAATTTTTTGTGAACGTTGATGAACGAACTTAGAAGGTAATAATAGCATGTAGAGCAAAACAATCTATATAATAAAAATGAAATGTCTGTTGCTGATGGTATAACTTGAGAACGGCTTGACCGCTTGGACGACGGTTTCTTTAAAATATTCACCATGGTCCAACTTAGGTTTTTACGGAAAGAAACATTTGCCCCGCCCACTTTTACGCCCACTTTTTTCGATTAACCTAAAATCAGAAAACGGCTCCATCGATTTGACTAATTTTTTTTCAAATGTTCGTATTAATCTATTTTAAGTTTTCATCGAAAGAAAAATTTACCACGCCTACTTTTACGTCCACTTTTTCTTTTTATTTCACCGATTTGGACGATTTTTTCTTTAAAACGATCGCCATAGTCCAACTTACGTTTTTACGGAAAGCAAATATTGCCGCGCCCACTTTTTTCGATTTTCCTAAAATCAGCAACCGATCGAAACCGGGGCGTAAAGCTAGTACTTAATAAAATTTCAAATAGTTAATATGGAGCAAAATTAATGCTTAATATCTCAGAAACTTTAACAAATTTCGTGAAACCGTTTTTGAATTTAGAAAGATAAATTCAAAATATATACATTAGGGTGGTTACAAGAAATCAATGTTGGATTTGCCATCGGCGCATACCAATAGATAGAGATATTTAGCAATAATTTTAAGGACAAAGAAATACAAATTTTAGTGGAAAATCGTATTTCTTTGTCCTTATTTAATGCTTAATATCTCTTTATCTATTGGTAAAAGGAACAAAACTATTAAAATCAAAATTGATAAGAATAAAATTTCCTATAAAACGAGACTCGACTCAGGTTCCTAGAATGAATGGTTTCGGTTATAGAGATAAAGAAATACGAATTTTAGTGAAAAATCGCTGTTTTTCTTAATTAATGCTCAATGAGACACATGTTATCGTTATCCGATTGGGCTGAAACTGCATCAATCGCATTTTCTATCCTATTGTCACATATTAGGGGTGTGCCCCGACGGAAAATCCAGCATTGATATCTGGTAACCACCCTATTAGGGTCGTTACAAGATATGGTAAATTTTTTTTTTTGGGGCTATCTTTTATATCTAAAATATGCCAAAAGCCTAGAAAATCTGATTGACAAAGTTTAAGCTTAATCGGATAACTCCAACACGTGCCTCATTGAGCATAACTTAGGGAAAAACAGTGATTTTTCACTAAAATTCGTATTTCTTTGTCCTTAATTAATGCTAAAAATCACTTTATCTATTGGTATAAGGAACAAAACTATTAAAATCAAAATAAATAAGAATAAAATTTCCTATAAAACAAGACTCGACTTAGGTTCCTAGAATGAATGGTTTCGGTTATAAAGGCAAGGAAATACGAATTTTTGTGAAAAATCGCTGTTTTTCCTTAATTTATTCTCAATGAGGCAGATGTTAGCGTTATCCGATTGAGCTGAAACTTTGTCAATCGCATTTTCTATGCTATTGGCACATATTAGAGAGTTGCGCCGATAGGAAATCCAACATTAATTTCTTGTAACAACCCTAATATACATATACCCCATACAAAACTTTATTTGTTTTTAAATGGTCTGTAGGTCAAACCAATAATGAGCTGACGGCATGACTATGCTTGACTTGTATTGTTTAGGATGTCATATATCCAAATTAGCTACTAAAGCTAAATAATCTAGATCATTCAAAAAGTCAAACATTGGGTTCCACATGACATGCCATTTTACTTATTAGAAATTCGGTTTCAGTGCTTAAAAAATTTAAGCTTTTATACAGGGTGGGCCATACATCACTGAAAATTTTACTTTTAATATAACTTTTTTATTTTGTATTTTTTTTTTTTTCTTTTCTTATATTTTAGTATTATAAACAATGCTTGGGAGATTCAGTGGCCATGTATACGATGGACGAAGGAGCAAAAACTGTGGAGTTTTTTTCTTTCTTTTTTGCTAATTTTTGCAGTAATACAAAGCCAAAGAAAATTACGAAATTTTGTTAATGCCAGAAATGCACCATCACGAAATGAAGTACGCAATTTTAGAATCTGGGGCAATGAAAATCCACGAGTGATTCAAAAGCGTCCTAGGCATCCACTTAGAGTCACAGTTTGGCGCGGAGTGTCAGCAGACAAGATCTACGACTTATACTTCTTCCAAGACGAAGATGGAAATGCATTGACTGTAAATGGTGAGCGTTACAGGGCTATGTCCCAACATTTTTTGTATCCTGAATTTTATAATATGTACTCAATAAATGTGGTTTTAACAAAACGCAGTTAAGTGCCATACCCCAAGGGAAACAATGAATTTGCTGCGAACGGTTTTTGGTAATCGTATCGTTTCACGATTTGGAGATGTCAATTGGCCACCACGGTCGTCTGACTAAACACCACCAGATATTTGAAAGATCGTCAAATAAACCGCAAGGAATGCAACAACTAAAAGACAACATAATAGTAAATGAAATTATTGCGGTTGATCAACCAGTTTTGGCATCAGTTATGTTCCAGGTACAACAAAGAGCAGCAGCTTGCGAAGAGACTAGCGGAAGGCATCTAAAAGGTATTACTTTTTAAATTTAATTCATTTAAGCTTTCCATGATTTAAACTATATTTTTCAATCAAAATGATTAATTTTCAATAAAAAAAGTTATATCAAAAATACAATGGTCAGTAAATTATGGCCCTGCATTTATATTTGTATCATGAACTGCTTACGCGAGACGGTTACTGTCAACAAAATAAACGAAAATATCCAAGAAGTTATTAAAAAATAAGAAATAATACTCTAAAATTTTGTAAATTTGTACAAAATTGGTCATTTGAAAAATCGTCAAATTTAGTGTATAAATCGTCAATGGAGCATTTTTGGACCTTAAAATAACGATAAATCGTCGAATTTGGCAGCCGTGATTGTGGGGGATGTGGTAGAACATGCAAAACGTTTTATGTAATTATATGAATGCTTCGGGTCATTATCGTGTTGGAAAGTGAACGATAATGGTAAATTCAACTTTTCGGCACTTTTTTTAAGTTTTCTTTTAAAATATTCATATATTTCATTTTGTCCAAATCGCCGTCAATTAACACCAGGTCGCCCACAACAGCACATACAGCCCCATACAATCACCACAATGTTTTACATTTGCAGCAAGGTTTCGTTTTTCTAGTTCTGCGTTGGACTTTCTCCACACCGTTTGGCGGTCATCAGAGCGAAACATGTTAGATTTTCTTTCATCCGAGAACAGCACTTGATCCCAAAAATCATTTGGCTTACGCAAGTACGCCTTGGTATATGCTTAATGCTTCTTTTCGTTGATTAACGAAAGGTTACGTCTAGCAACACGACAATTGCAGTTCGCCTCATGTAGTACTCTCCGGACCATAATGGGATGAACGTATTTTTCACACTCAGGGGCCTATTTACCGCATTCGATATCCAGTAAGCTATCGTATCGAGTAAACTATCGTATTTTTCTGCATACGATAGACACTGACGTATCGAATGAAAACTAGAGAGATGTAATGTCTTTGGTTACTCGATATCGAATGCTATCATCTCAAATTACGATACATTTCATTCGATATCGACAGTCATAATACCAAAATAAAAAATTTCGATAAATTTTGCCCGATATCGTATGCGGTAATTAGACCCCTGGCTTAATCCCAGCAGCGATCTTTGACTTTTCTGATTATCTGGCCTGCGAACTGAATGTTTAGTACTTTCAAATGCTGAGGTGCCCTTGGAACGCCGCACGGTGCTTCGAATGGTTTAAAGACTTATGTATATCCATAATTTCTTCAATCTCAGCAAATATTTTACCTTAATAATGCGAAAATAGAATAAGTTGGTTTTTTTATATAATCAACATTTTGAAAAGAAGCAAAGTGAATTTTGAGGGAAATTCATTCATTCTATTTATAAAAAATATTTGTTTATTAAAAATCACTTAGCAAGGCTCTTAAATCAATCGTGAAGTTAAAAGTGCTTTCTGTGCTTAAAATTTAGAAAGTCACTGTATGCATGTAAAATATATTTATTTTTCCCCGGTTTTACCTGGTTAGTGGCACAAAAATGAATTTCAAGTTTAATTACAATAGCAAAGTTTGAAAAGATAGGAGACGGCAAAACCTGCATAAGTGCCCATTTACATTATAGGATTTTTGTCGTTGCGATTATTGTCGTTTCTTCTTAAAGTCGGTTTTATATTTATCGTTACACCTTTTTTGTGCCACCGAACTTTAACACATTTTTTTTTTAATTATTGAACAATGAGAGAACGAATGAGCGAATAAAACGAATCCAAGAGTAAATGGGGGCAAATTGTACTGGAAATAAATTCGATCGATGCAAGATTAACGAAAAATCTGTGACCGATTCCTTAAAAATTTCTTCTCGTAGGTAGGTATTTCGTTTCTTTAGCTTCACATATTTGTTCCGAAGAAAAATTGTCTAAAAGACTTTTAAGATTGCACTTATAAATAACATTACGAATATTTTTGCAAAAAACAACAACAGAAAAATGTTTAAACCTCATTTTGTGTGTGTTTTTTTTTTCATTTTATTAATTTTGCTTTGCCTTCTATTCCTCCATACAAGTGAATGAAATGAAAAGAAAATTTGCCGTCGGCAAATTGCTCTTTGCCTGCACAGGCACACACAAACAATAACGTTCATGCACAGTTGAGTGTATGAAAGTTTGTATGTATGCATATGTCAAATAAAAAAAAATAAAAATAAACTAAAAGAAACGATAAAAAAAATATATTCATTGGGGAATTTTGTTATGGTTTTTGTAACGCCTATTGCAAAAAAAGAAACCGAAACAACAACAAATTCAGTAAAAAAAAAATAAGCAAAAAAATGTCTGTATGTTTTTGTGGTGTCATACTGTATAACGCTTTGTCACCGATATTTTGTTGCTGTGGTTGTTTTGTTTCAGTTTTACTTTAAAAACATTTTTCAGAGTCTACTTTCCACAGAACTTTTTAAATGAAATGAATTTTTTTGGTTTAAAAAAAAACGATTCCGGTCAGTTTAAAGAGTGTTAAATGTTTACGATCGGAAAACGTCCATTATACTTTTTAACATTAATGACAATTTTTTATAGAACCACAACGTACAGACAGACAGACAAACTGACAGACGTACATTCACTCTTAGTCTGTTTTAATTCAATACACAAGGGATATTTTAGCTTGATGTTTCGAAATAGACATGGTCATACATAGTTTAAAATTTAATTTGCCACATTTTTCTTAAACATGTCGTAATAAAAGAGGCGTTTGGCAGTGTTTTTATTTCAACACGCCCACTTCCTTTACTTGAAAGTATGTAACGTACAAAGATCTTACAGTGGAAATTAACGAAAAAATGAATGGTAACAAAACTTTATTATTATTATTTTTTATTTCAATGAATTTTTAATTTTTTTAATAAAACCTTAAAAAAAATAACTGATACAGACGAGGGCGGCTCAATAAGTCTGTGACTTTAAGAATTTCCCGCCTCTTTACTCAAGGGGAATCACTGGTTTTATCAACAGGTATCTCTTACAGTCATACCTAAACAAGAGCGGAAAGTAAAATGTTTTCTTCCACTTAGCTTTTAAGCTGATACGCCATACCTAAACAAAAGCGTCAATGCAAACAAACAATAGTGTTAGTCTTAGTTCATACGGCTCATGTCTTATTGACAAGATTGCTACTTTATAGGCGAGAGGGACGAGGGGAAGAGAAACGAGTACACAGATGCATGTACTGTCTTTACGTTTTGCTTTTTCATTCGTTGTTTAATTTTGTTATTGTTTTCAATATCAAAAAAGCACATGTCGTCAACATGACATGAATCATTTGAACGCCAATTCATGTTCAAAGAAGAAAAAGGAAGAATCTTGTCAATAAGACATGAGCCGTATGAACTCAGACTTAATAATACATTTTTGACTCTCTTGATAAGATAAACATACTGAAAATTATTATTGGGGCATAAGCTAGTTCCCATGCGCATTTTAATGGTTGCTTAGGCCAGATCACCTTTTTCTAAAGACTAAATAAAAACAAAAGAGAAACAGTTTTAATTGTATAATATAAAACTGTAAAGCGAATGAGAATTACAAGCAATCAAGTTTTACTTGCAACGTTATCACAGCCTAAACAAAACAACAACAATAAACGGTGAGTTTATCTTTTCTTACATAACTCTTCTGTTTAATAAAAACCCACAAAAAATGGAAATAGATAAATAAAAAATTTCCATTATGTATTAAAAAGAGCGGCCAACTGCACCATAGAAAGCGTTGTCAAAATCGGATTTTCCAACTGCAAAGCGTCGCATCTACACTATTTCGGTATGCTGCCTAGAAAACTCCTTCCGCTCTTGTTTAGGTGTTTCTGACTGCTGTCAAAATTTTTTGAAAGCCATTGATTGCAGACTAACTCATGATTTGAGGAGAAAATGGAAAAAATTAATTTCGCATGCTCATTAAACGTTTCACGGAAACAACTCGTAAATAAGGCTACAAATTGCTTGTTCCGTTATCGTTCCTACCTCCGGATTTAGCCCCAAGTGACTATTTCTTGTTTCCAAACATTACGAAATGGCTCGGTGGAAAGAGATCTCCTAAACAAATACCTATTTTGGTGACCTGAAAAATCTTATTTTTTTGGAAGTGAAAACCAAATTGGAGAAACGTTAGACAAATTGTTTAGAGCTCAATGGCGACTACGTTGAAAAATTAAATGATTTTTTTTTATTCAAAAACCTGTTTTTCATTTAAAAGGTCACAAACTTATTGCCCGCCCTCGTATTATTAATATTACTTTTAATTAGGTTTTAGTATTACAAATAAGTTCACGCTGCTTTTTAGTCAAAAATATTGCTAAATTTCAAAAAAGTTTTCAATGTTTTTGAAAGAATTATTCATCATCGGAGGCACTGCGTCCTACACTGGCCTGCAGGTAAGAAATAAGGGAGTAAAACACCATAATGGAGCCATGAGATCGCACATTCTCCCAAAGACTGTCGAAGGTTATTCAATATGGCTAAGCGTCTGGAAAATAAGTCGGCATTGAATAGTTTTAAGAACTTAGTTAAATCGGCGAAACGAAATGCATGGTGGAACTTTTGCAGCCGCATGGAAGGCTCCCCGTAGACAAACCGATTTCGCAAAATAATGGCTGCTTGCCCGGCTGTCCCTAGCTACATTCAGAAAGCTGATGGTAGCTGGACTACGAATAGTCAGGAGACGTTGGAGGTGTTAATTGACACACGCTTTCCTGGCAATTCCCTTCCAACACCACCGAAGAACAATTGCTTGTCAGAGCCTGGGCCTATGTCCATTTCTTTGTTTTATGATAGACTTAATTGGGCGATAAGGAGCTTCGACTCCTTTGAGTCACCTGGTCTGGACGGTATCATTTCGGTCGACATTCAGAAGAATGCGGACCTTCTAATTCTAATTCTAATTCCTTGGCTGTCCGCTATTTACACGGAATGCATTAGTTTCTCGTACGTTCGTATCCGCTGGACTAAGTTCAAGGTGGGAAACATCCCACACAAATCCTAAAAACTATAGGCCAATCAGCCTGTCCTCATTTTTTCTCAAGACTCTTGTGGGGGTCATTGATATTCATCTGAGGATGTATATTCCAAGAAATTTGCTATCTACCTCACAGCAAATCTGTAGATAAATCCACACTGATATTTTCCTACAAGATTGTTGGGGTACGGCTGAAGGCTTTCGCATATTACGGTTGAATGTATCTTGTAAGTTGCTACAAATCGTAGGGTCTCCTTTCTTGTGGATACGGCAGCTGACACTGATATTACAATCATCTGGCATGCTTTTTTCTGACTATATTTTGCATAAGAGTTGGTGCATGAACCTTACTAGTTCTTCGCCACCGGCTTTTAGCTGGAAGGCTATCCGCGCATCCGGCTTTATTTTTTTAATAGGGCTTTAGCTATTTTTATTTTGTAGCAATATGTAGTTGCCGTCGTAGTTGACTAGCATTTCGTTAAATAATTATCGTCATCACCTGTTAGAAACTTGGAGAAATGCTCCTTTCACAACATCAATGTGCCTGGCGCGTCGGTTACCGGATTGCCATCGCTGTACCCACAAGAGATGTGCCACACTTAAATCATTCCGTTTGACGCTTGATTTTTTTAAATTATTTCTGGGTTTTATTTCTACCATGGTGTATCTGAATTTCATCACCCTCACGCCTTTCTTGTTCTTTTGCGTCTGAACGGGCATCGCTCATCCTTTCTCTGTCCCTATTTAAAGGTTGGCAGCATTTTTCTCGTCTTGCGTAAAAAATGGCTGAAGGGCTGCTTGGTATGCAGCATTTTATCTGCTGTGGCGTTACCACACTCCTGGTCATACCTCTGTATTCTTTGAGGTCGATCGGAACCGAAAACCTCTTCGGTATCAGTACAGAAAGCCGAGTGCGACACAAAAATTTTGCACATACAAAACAATAAACAGTTATAAAAATCAAAATTCTAAATAACAAAAGAAAACAAAGACAAGAAACGAATGAAAACAAAAAAAATTACCGTAGAGAATTCACTCGCATTAATTTCGGGGAATTTCTGCATTATCTTCTAGTTAGCTTATAGTTAGTTGTTTAAAAGTTAATTGTAAATGCGTTTTTTTTTTTTTTTTGTAGTCGACTACCAAATTGATTGCAGGGTATGTATTCTGAAATTTTGCCCTACAGTTTTTGTGAATCAGCAAGAACTTCACTCAAGAACATATAAGAATCCACTACATTTTAGATCTAAGCCATGGTTATACAATAATAAGCCAAGGATCTAACAGAGCTACCTAAACAAGAGCGGAAAGCGTTTTTTTAAATATGCAAATTCTATTGCCAATACATTTTCAATAAAATAACACTACCAAGCGAACTATCAAATAAGATTTTCCAGCCGGGTGGTGTTAAATTCGCGTTCTAAAGGTTTGCTTCGTTTAAACTTTATGAAAATGATGAGTTTTGACTAGAGTTGTCAATTATTCGCCTTTCAGCTTTGTTCGAATAATTCAAATAATTGTTTTTGTTCGTTCGATCTAACGATTAAATCTGAAAAATTATTCGATTAATCGATGAGAATAACGAATAAAAAAATTACATATTTTAAATAAGATACATCCGTCCGTTAATTTACAACTATGGAAAATCTTCCATTTTCTTCTTTATTTTTTCTCAAATCCACTATGACTTCTTTTTTTGATGCGTACAACTTTTCATCTAAGCTCCATATCGTTGTATTACTTAAAGGAATCGTAAAATCCTTAATTCTTAAATAATCCGATACAACTTTGGATTTTCAAAAGGCGTTTGCAGCCCTTCCATCTTCAGCCAAACTTCTGCGTACAACTTCTTCTATAAAACAACCGCAGTCTCTCTGTATTTATTTTTCCATTCTAAAAAGTTCGGCATATTTTGATATCGTTGGATTATCTTCTACTGCATCGTTTTCTATTGTAATATTGTGACGCTTATGCTATGTTCACACTTTAAACGCGTTTTCTTCTTAATGTTTTTATTTGACTTTAAATAATTCGTAAATTTTCACAATTCCATAATTAATATGTTTAAAATGATGTTCTGATCACTTTATTAAAGTATTTTTTATCCATTTTTAATAATTTAAAGAAATTTTAATTTGTGTGTTGCATTTTTTTTTTTGTTTATCATCTGTCATCTAAATCATCTCAAATGTAATGTGAACGGCTCTGATTAACTTAATCAACATTTCATGAAAATTGTTTAACGTTTGATTTAAAAAGAAAACAGCTGTTACAATTGTTTACCAAAGATTTGTTTAATACGAACATAAGATATATTTTTGAAATACAATGAATACTTAACATGGTTTTTGCCTAGTAAACATTGGGATTAATTACAATGAATGCAAATAGCAACAATATTTTTTACTTTTTCTACATTTTGTATAAAATCGCTTAAAACGTATGAGAATAAATCAAATTCTAAGCTTTTATTTCTTATTAGTCTTTTATTAATTTATTTTTTAATAAAAAAAAGATTGTTCGATTAATCGACATAATTTAATCGACTTATTCGTTATTCGAAAATCGCCATTGTAAAATTATTCGAACAAGAGTGTGTTTTTGTTTGATCGATTAATCGAATTATTCTTAATCGGTTGACAACTCTAGTTTTGACATAAAACAGACGCTTGCCGCTCTTATTTAGGTAGCTCAGTAAGTATTATTTAAAAACGGTGCAATAAAAAGAAAATATGGCTTTTAAAAGTTTTAAAATTATACTTCGATTTTAAACTTAAAAGGACTTAAATAGAAAACCATACAATTGATGGCAAAGAATAACATTTATGGTTAAAAAGTTTAATTGAGCATATTGAAAAATAAACTACAAAAATATATACATACATACATACATAAAATTCTATAGAATTGGAAAACAGCAACAATTTAATAATATCAATGAAAGAATAACTGACTGACTGACTGACGAATACTTGCACATTTTTACGCACGTTTTGCGTGAGAATATTCAACTTTACTTCCGATCACGTTTCCCCTTTTTGTGCGCCATTCCCAAAAGGATTTGAATTCAAAAGAAAAAAACGGCTTAAAGCTACAGCAATTTACATACAAACAACAAAGAAAAAACGCTAAATTTTCTTGTATTAAACATGAAAGAGTTTTAAAAGTCAGGACATCCTGTAACAAAATTTAAATTTTGTAAATAAATAATCAGAAAAATTCTTTTACTTTTAAAATAAAAAAAGGAGACATAATTTGTCTAGCAAAACTCAATTTAATGACAGCTGTAACTGTCAAATTAAAAATAAAAATGGAAATGAATAAAGAAAGAAACCCTTTCATCAACTTCGAGCCTGAATTAGAAATGACATTTCAGTTATTTAAAAAATGTATTGCATTTGTTAATTTTAACTGCAAAAAGGCAAACAAACTACGAAACCCCTTTAAGGTTTCGCACAAAAACTTGTTCGAAAATTTGCCGTATTTCTTGGACTCCATATGTCTAGTTCGCATAAGCCCGCAAGTGAGTGAGTGTTAAGCATAAAGGGAAAGTTAACTTTTTTTTGTAAATGACGCGCTAGTCACACTTCATTTGTTAAATGACATGGTTGGGTTAACTAACTGCGACACGTGTGTCTCCTGTGGCGAATACGTTATTTACACAGCATTTAACTTTTGCCCTGGTCTACTCCGGGCAGCAGCAGCAGCAGTAGCAGAACCAAAATCAGCTTTGAGACACTTTAGCCTTAAGAAGAAAATAAAATTTGAAAAACATAATATAAAAGAAAAGAAAACATGTCTCAATTGTTTCCTTTTTTGTTGTTTTTGTTTGTCTGACAAAGAAACAAAGGGCTTTTAAAACTAAAATATTGTTACAAAGTTTCATTAGTACTTGGTAAGTACTTTTTTTGTGAAATGAAAATACATTCTTGTGCACACATTTATACAATATAAATTGTTGCAGTATGTTTTTTTCTTAATCTTTTCACATGACTAAACTAAAGATTTTGTAAGGGATGTGGGCGTGAGTATTTTTTTTTTTTTTTTTACTTAAGATTGCACTCGGTCACCAAGGAAGGATATATAATCCGGCACGTTCAAGCACGAAGTGTTTTGTTTTGAAATTCTTACGATTACGCAAGCTCGCTTACAAAATATTCGGTTATCACTCACGCTGACTTACGTTACATGTTTTAGGTCTCGCAATCGCTTAGATTTACAAAATATTTTTTAAAAAAAAGTACTTTTTTAATAATACACGAGGCATAATTAAAGTACTTTTTAATGAATTTTAATATGTATTATTAAAATTTTTTTTTTAATAATTTTTCATTTAAAAAAAAAAAAAAAGATTTAAGGATCGATTACGGTAGGCAACTGAACTGAAGATGGGTAAACAAGAACGGCGTTGCCTGATTTCGCTGCTGGCAACTCAACTTCAGTTTAGTTGCAATCCGTAATCGACCCATAAATAATTTTTTCCCCAGCTTTATAAGCGCGTAAATTCGTAAATTCACAATCACGCTAGCAATTTTTATATTGCAATCACGCTAACTCTCTCATGCGTGATTAATTTTTAAAGTAATTACAATCACTAGTAATTGATTTCAAAAATTCAGATCACGCGCACATCTCTCGTTAAGAAGTCAGAATTAAATGATTTGTAGTATTTGGCAATACAATATTCTTGTTTTAGAGATTTGAGGAGCAAAACAAAATTAATGAGTTTTTGATATAAAAATCATGGTAATTGATTATTCTTTTATCTTTTACTACTTATACCACAACCCAACAAAAACAGAGGTTTGATTTGAAGTCATTTCCAATTTGAAATTCAATGATATTAAATCAAACCTTTTCTCAAACGACAAACGTTTGAAAGTGATATGAAAATCATTTAAAAATCATAGCATTCTCAACAAATTGAGAAATGCATTTATTTTCAAGTTGCTTTCAAACTTTATTCCCAAATGTTTTTTAAATGCGTATTGAAATACAATGTGGAACATAAATGAAAAATATCTAATGGTGTTTTCTTTTCTACAAAAAAAGTTGACATTTTATTTAAAAAAATTCAATTTGGTTTCTGTTTCTTAAAAATTTTGCTCCCGAAAGGGGTGGCTTGTTTTATTCTAAAAAACTCACCCTTTTCGGGAGCAAAATTTTTAAGAAACAGACACCAAATTTAATTTTTTTAAATAAAATGTCAACTTTTTTTGTAGAAAAGAAAACACCATTTGACATTTTTCATTTTCACCAAATTGCATTTTTTTTTAAACAAAATGTCACATTTTTTTTGTAGAAAAGAAAACACTATAAGTTATTTTTGGGAATACAAAATTTATTATTAACAAGATTTCTCTACAACGTGCTAATTTCCCAATTTTATATTAATAAACTGAAATTCATTGTTTAGTTAAAACTAATTTCTATGCGCATTTCACTGGTTGCTTGGGCCAGATCATCAGGAAACCTTTTCCGAATAATTTGAAAAAGCTAAACTTGCCAACGATATCAAAGCTTAGACAAAACACCAAAAGTAAGCATTGAGTTTATCTTTTGTTATTTAAAAAAAACTGCCAGATAAACGTTCGGCACCATAGCTGCTGCTGAAAGATAAAATGGTGTTCTTTCCGTCCTCAAATTCTTGCAAAGACAAAATACTTGGCACCTTTTTATTTTGAAGATTGCCATGGCTTTCCTTAGCACCGTGATTGCACAACAAACTTGTAATTTCTTCACTTTCACGTTTTATTTTTATACGATTTTTTACTTAAAGTAATTAATGTTTTACTCACAAATAACTCAGGACGACCTGGAAAAAGTTTTTATAACCAGGCTTGCCAATCGGCAAACAGCCTACGATCTTTCAGGCGGGGAACTACGCCATCCTCATATGCGCTGATGAATGTCTGAGGAGGAGGGCAAAGGGCTTGAGATTATTATAATGTCGGTTGGCCAAGCCGATCTTAGAGCGCTATCTTCTTCGAAAGTGAAGTGCAGGTTAGTCATCGCCTGTATTTCGTCTCTGAACGATCTGGTGAAACACGGCGGCATGAAATAGCCCCCCACGAAATAAGTCCCCAAAACGGAAATGAAATAACTCCCCAAAAAAATATATGAGAGGCAACAACAACGTTTTTTGGGGATTTATTTCATTTTTTTGGGTACTGAAATTAAATAAGGCCCTAAAAATATTTTGGGGACATTTTTCATTTTCAAATTTATTACGTCCCGTTATAATATGTAAACAAAGCTTGTTTTAATGAATGGTCAAGACCACTCATTCATTAAAAATAATACTTACTAGGTAGTAGGAATGGGCAAAAAATATCGATATATAAAAATATCGATATTTAAAAAAAATAATCGATTTATATATCGCCGATACTTAAAATACCGATACATCGATATATCGATATTGAAATACGACTATCGAATTCGATATTTTTTAAAGTCAGTCTTCATTAAAAACTCAAAATTTTTGCCGTTTTTCAAACAATTATAGAAATTATCGTATATGGGTAATTCCAAAGTGTTGAACGTGACAGTCGTACGCATCAAAAATGCAATAACATTTTAAGCAAAAAATATTTTTACGTTCTATTAACCCGTAAATTATAGCACTAAGGAAGCACTGTTATCTATGCTAAAGTTTATGGAGGGCGCGATTCTAGGTCAAAGATAATGGCAAAAGAAGAAGCGGTTCGAACGTGAAAAAAACGGAAGTAGTTTTTGTGGCCATGTACAAAAAGGCATAATTCAGCGAAACCTGGCCCAATTTTTTAGTAAAACAACTTTGAGAATTTTACGTAGCAATGTAACATTAAAATGTCTTGGTTTGATTCCAAAATCTTCTGTATTTTCTTTTTTTTAAGCCAAAATCTGGGTCGATACGTGACATTTCGAACGTGAAATTTTTTCCATAATAATAAAACTGAATAGTGATCAAAATAAAATAAAAATTTACCGTTAATCCGACTAACATATTTCTCTTTGAACTCTTCCTTAGATTACAGACCATGTAAGAAATTTTTTTGGAATAATTTTTATCAAATATCACCTCTTTTAAGAAAGATAAATATTAAAGAAAACATACAATAAAACATTCTCACAAATAAGAAATTACGTTTGCACAACTTTGCAGTCTGATTGTTCATCTAAGTGAACAAATTAATGGGTGAATTTATAAAATTAGTAAAATCTGAACATTTCTCTATAACAATATCGTAAAATAATCAGCTTTTAATAACTTTTAAATTTTCGGTCACGGTGGACCTTTTGACGGAAATGCCCATATGCCAATTTTTTTAAATTGAGTTTTTGATGCAATCTTGTTCTATTTTCAAAGAGACGTCACCTGACAAAATATTGTTGGTGAATTCCACTTTGTTGCTCCAAAAATTTAATGTATATTCTCATTTTGATATTTCAAGCGAAAGCAGAGAAAAGTAGAAAAATGGCAGTCCTGTTAAAATTGGTTTTTGAAACATACGATAATTTCGCGCAAAGGGGTCGATATGTTTTTTTTAACTTATATGAAGATCGGATTTTCACATTGCAGATTTCTAATTAAAACAGCAAAGTCAAACCAACTTAAAAATATTTATTTTATGCGGTTTTGTAACAATAAGTATGTGCCTATATAAATTTGGAATAATAATCCCCCTTATTGCTAAAACCAATGTCGACTTAAATGACGTCGACACCGCAGTCATGGCATTAACGCCGTCAATATTTACGATAACCGATAACTATTGACAAAGATTTTGTATTAATGAAGACAATTTAACGCCGACGTTGACACGAATTGGCTTTGATTTTGTCGACAAAGTTTTTACCGTCGTCTAGTAAAATTGTGACAAAGTTTATACAATATATTTAAAAAAAAAATTTTTTAAAAATATATTAATAATATTTAAATGGAAAAAAAAAATTAAAGTAACAATTTTAAAACAATTTGAAACCCTTATTGCTGAACTTGAAAATAAGCCCAGTTTGGCAAAAGGATTTCAACGCAGCTCAACTCCTAACAATTTCAAAAAAGAATGGGAGGAAATAACAACAAAATTAAATTCAATGGGACCTCCAATTAGAGACAGCGAGGGTTGGCAAAAGGTTTGGCTAGAAAATTTTTTAAAATTATAAATTTTTAAATTTCGACCATTTCCAATGGTTGCCAATTTGTGTTGGAGATTGATGATGAGCGAGTTATACTCCTCATTGACGGCTCAATTTTTTTCAAAACAAACTTAAATGCTTAATCGAAAATACTCAATGAATCTATATAAAAAACAAATTTACAAATTGTTCGTATGAATTTTCACAAATACAAACCAAATTGTTTTATTACTCACGTGTTGTCCGGCAATTTGAAAATGGATGATCTTTGTCTTATAACTTTCCTCTGAAGCTTTAGCATTTCTTTATTTTCTTCATCACTACTTTCAGAGTCAAACAAAAATAACATTTTACACGAAAATTTAAAAAATAAATTAATTTACTGTCAAAATACATAGGGATGAGCAATAGTTTTTTTTTAAATATCGATAACATGTCGTGATTTTTGTTCCACACACAGAAAAAATTATTGGCAGTTTTTTTTCAATTAATAGTGATTTTTGAATTTTAAAATAAATTTGATTACGTTCTTAATTGATTGAATTAAAAAAATATTTTTTTTCAATTAAAATTTTACTTGATTTTAAGCTTAATTTTAATTATAAGTTTAATTGAATCAATCAACTCGGTTGTTTGAATTGAACACTTTGTTGCTTTCTCCTTGTTGCTTTCCTCCCTCATCAAGTGCAACCAACATCTTTATAAATTTATTGTCTTTGCCCTTACATGTACCTACATACACACATGTTTTTGTCATCAAAAAGAACAGTAAGCCCCCTTTCACACTCGGCAAGTAACTTGCGCAAGTAACTTGCCGAGTGTGAAAGGGGGCTAAGCGTCGCGTGCAAAAATAAAACTATCAACAAGTAAAAAATGAACTGAAATTTGTTATAGACGAATTACAATTATGACCACCAACAATGCCAATAATGAGCCTACATACATATGTATATTACGCGTAAAATAAAAAATCGCCTTGTGGCTGACCACAGTGTTGACGGTGGTTATGGTCGCAATCGAAATTTGGTGTTTATTTTTTTTTTTTGTTTGTTAATTCTTGAACTATTTTTGTCGTCATTTCATGTTGTGCGTTTAAAGTGAATAGGTGAAAAAAAGTACAGCCAAATTACACAACAAAAACAGTTTTTTGTTTTCAATCTTGAATACCCTGAAGAATCAGAGTTATTCTACAATTTTATACAAAGTTGTATATATGAAATTCCTTTGTCAAAAAAATATTTCAAAATTTGTACAATTAAGCATAAGGTATTACAATTAAACAAATAAAACAAGTTATTTTTAAACCATATTTAAATAAAACATATATTTTAAATATTATTATTTTGCTTCATTTAACCATCAACTAATTGATTTAACAAACTTATTCAATTAACAATTTGTTTGATTGAATAATTTGCGTAATTGAATTTAGAGTGTATTTCAAATACACTGTTTAATTTATTCAATTAAAAATTTAATCGATTTAATGCAAAAATGCAATCACTATTTTAATCAATACAATTATTAAAATGATTAATTTTCTGTATTGTAATCAATTACGTTAGTAATTCATTCAATTAAAATATTGATTTATTTTTAATTAATTTGTTAATTCATTCAATTAAAATATTGTTTAATATTAATAATTTTTTCAATTATTTTTGTAATTAAAATGTAAAAACTTTTTAATTGGAAAAAAAATCCTTGTTTTACAATTTTTGCAAATTTGAGTAATTGGTATAATCATTTCGGTGATAGGTGCAAAATTAAACAATTTTTTGCTTGTTTCAATTATTTTGGTGATAAAACCCGTTTTTTACTTTTTTCTGTGCAAAATTTAAAAAAATTAAATGAAGAAGTCAAATTTGTAAAAAGAGTTTTTATATATACAAAGTAATGAAGTAGCACAATATTCAGAAAAAAAATTACAGCAATCGACGCTGATAGCATTTTTACACTTGAGCACATCTTATTTATGCTGGGTACACACAGTGCAATCTACATGCAATCTGTTTCAATGCAACCTCAAAATATGAAAACGTTTTGATGTGATGCAATCTGGAATGAATGAAAATGAATTTAGTTCACTAGATTGCGTAAATGTGTTGCATAGTGTGTACCCAGAATTAGGGCTCAACCATAATATGCATAGTCTTGCTCAACCTACTGTCAAAAATTAACAAAAAGTCTCTCAAATGTATTGCAGAAAACAAAAACAAAATAAAAAAAATTCGATTCCGTACGGAATGTGCGCTAAGATAAGCACCTTGCTTAAGCAAATGACAGTTTCATAAAACTTTATCAAAAAGTTTCCTTAAGTTCAATATTGTTTGCCTCATATAATTTACATGTATTCGCTTAAGCCAACTTAAGCACATTGTGGTTGGGCCTTTAGAGAAATGCGTGGAAGATGTTAAAAATGAAAAAAACTTGTTTACATTTGTAACATCTTTCATCTTTCATCATAAAAATATATATTTTTACGTGTAAGAGCGAATAAAAACAAAATAAATGATATTACTGTCCTGCTCTTTTGTATTTTTTTCTAGTGATGTTTATATACTTTTTAAAAATTATTTGTTTTTTCTAGTGATGACACTAAAATAATCGAAAGATGTTGAATGAAACAAAATGAGATAGGAACATCTCTTAAAGATGAAGAAAGATGTTAATTTTAAGCCCTGTACAATGCTTATGGGAAGATGTTACCATCTTTGCGATAAGATGAAAGATGCAGGATGTGAGCAAGTGTAAAAAGGCTATAAGGATTTGCAGATATAAGCAAAAATATGCTCTGGGGTGACGTTAAAAAAACTGAAGTGGATTTTGACTTACATTACAAAACTGAATAATACTGCGAATTGAGCAAGATGTTTTGCATAAAACCTTTTTTAGTAAACTTTGGACTTATAAAGATTTATTTTTCAAGCTATCTTATTTAAAAATCTTTGCTCGTTTTAAAGTACATATGGGCATTATCAGCGAAAAGTCTACTTTTTTTAATGTAACGCCAGAATGCAAATAAGGTTGTATTTTAGGACCATGTTGTTCAACCGTTATCCCTTTTGTTACTTAATGTAGTGCTAGTTGCGCTTAACACCAAAATATAAAAATTAAACTATACATATACATTTTCTTGAGAAACAATTAAAATAACTTCTGGCAATACGTTACAAAAAGTAGACTTTTCGGTGGAACTGCCCATATACATATGTACCTACTTATATATACTTACATATTAAATGTTTTTGGTAATAGTAATAGCAAAATACCTTCTATATATCGATATATCGATATTTTTGAAATAATAAATATCGATACTCTTAAAAAATATCGATTCGATATAAATCGATATATTTTTCCAACTTGCCCATCCCTACTGTGTAGTTAGTTTGAGAAATAATTTTGCGATAAGGAATTAAATAAAGCCGTAATGGCGTTATTGCTCATTGATATGTTTTTACTTGTTTAATAAGTTTATAAAAAACAACATATTTCTATGAACTTTTGTTCGAAAATATTTTCTAAAAATATTTGAATTAATCAAAATTTTTTAATAAAGATACAACTATTTTTTTAAATAAAATATTGTTTGTTATCAAAGGAATAAACATTTTACTCATTTAATTTTTTTTTTTTTTGCTGGATGCAATAAATCCAGGCATTAATTCATATTCGTATATTTGGTCCTCTTCCATTTTATTATTTGATTTAATTTGTTGATGATGTTTGCTTGTAACATGCGGATAGTATATTGAATTGATAATGTCATGTTATAATAAAAAAACGTGCTGATATAAACTAACATTTCTTCATACAATAGTCAGTACCGTTACTTTCTCTTTTGATAAGTTCTTAACTAAGAACAGTATCCCAGAAAACTTGAAATGTTGGTCATAGCAACAGACAAAAATGCTTTCAATATATTGAAGAACGGCGGATAAAATGCAATATAGAGGTCACCTGCCGCGTATCTCGCGGGCCCGCCGCGCGCGCCGCGATCATCGGCCGGTCGCGCTACCCCCCCTTCCACCTTCTATACCATATTTTTTCAACACTTGACAATGGCAACTCATTCTTTTGGCAATTTGTAACCATAACAATTACACTGTTATGGCGTTATTTCAATTTTGGTTACTAAACGATTATGGTGATATTGCACTTGGGTGTAGGCAATAAAGCCATATGATTTCATTTCTCATTCCATTGAAAAATATGTCCATATGGCTTTATTTTCATTTCTCATTCCATTGAGAAATAAGTACATATGGCTTTATTGCCTATGGCTTTATAACTCTGCATCCAAATAAATGTATATTTTGAATTGATTGGATGTTTTGAATACTTTTTGGGGATTTATTTCATGTCAGGAAATGGGGACTTATTTCCAATGAAATTTGGGAATTTATTTAATTTTGATTTGGGGAGTTATTTTATTTCGTTGGGGTTTCATTTTATTTTAAAATTGGGGGGTTAATATCATATGAAATAAGACCCCAAAAATTGAGGAATTATTTCATAATTTTGTTGGGGACTTATTTCGTGGAGTCTATTTCATGCCGCCGTGAAACACAATGACTTGAATTTGTGTTGGGTGCCCCGCCATGAGGGCCTTGTGGGCAACGAAAGGCCTGATTGCCTGGCAAACAAGAGCGTACGCCGTCTATTTATAGGCCATGAGGGCCATGTGGGCAACGAAAGAGCTGACTGCCTGGCAAACAGGGGTGCTCACCGTCCATTTTCGGTCCTGAGCATTTCTTCGGCATCACTGTTGGTCGCACGCGACGTTACAAATGCTTGTACCTAATTTGGAAGCTTGTCCTTGCCGTTCTCCAGATATACAGAAAAAAAAGTAATAAAAAAAGACAACAGGGGATTTATGGGCAACACTAAAGGCAGTCGTGTTTTTTGCTCATATCTCAATCATTTATGAACCGGTTTGGCTGAATTTCAATAACAACCTCAAACGGAGTATTTGTGACATACATATATACATAAATAACAACATAGTTCACATTATTTCTGGAGTAATCGGAAAACCCATTTCAACAGACGTGCAGAAGATCAGATGGACACCGTTAAATCAAATTCGCTTCGGATAAGGACCCAGAATATATATTCTTTAAAGGGTCTTAAATCAATATTGCAGAAATAACAAGCGGAATGGCAAATTTATACATAAAGGGTGGTGGATTTTAAGGGCCGATGTTGAATGTGAGCCACACCTAAACGTCATGTTTTTTTCTGCATTTCATTTGACATTTCACAGTTCCAGACTAACTCAATTTGAACCATGGAAAGATACACAATTGAGCAACGCGTTAAAGTTATTTAGGCTTATTATAAAAAGGGCCGTTCAAATCAAAATGCATATCGTTCACTTCGTGATTCAGTGATGAGGCACATTTTCACCTCAGTGGATTCGTCAATAAGCAGTATTGCCGCATTTGGGCGAATGATAATCCAAGCGCGATTGTCGAAAAACCAATGCACCCACAAAGAGTGACTGTTTGGCGCGGTTTATATGGCCGATATTTTGTTTCATACATAATTGAACCATACCAATATTATTATAATAAAAAGAAATGACAATCGGTTCTTAAATTATTTGTGTTTTACTCAAAATCAACATCGGTCCTTAAAATTTAACCACCCTTTAAATACCCTTATACCTTCGGTGAAAGATATAAAGGTAAAGTCTGATTTGTTCTTGTGATGGTAAATTCGTCAAACCTTAGTAGAGCAATATTGAAGTTCAAAAAGAAATGTTCTGATCTCTTTTCTGCTTTAAGCCTTAAGATTTCCTAGCTCGGAACACTCGTTGGTGGTGTCACTAAATATTGCCTTGCAACAGGAACTCACTCCATAATTTCACATATGTATTTCCAATACAAACTTCTTTTCGAATTATTTTTGTGCCCATAAACTATCTTTCTTATTATATTCGTATTTAGCTGTCCAAAAATATCTTATTGCAACTTAAATCGTCTTACCAAATGTAATCTCGCAAATATGTCTTTCTATACTGTGGTTTAGGGTATCAAATGGTCGGGCTTGATCCACAATACTTTATTTCTTGTTTTAAATTAAATTTTTATAAAAACATTGGACAAATAGAAACACTTTTTGACATTTTGCCCACAATTTTTTTTTTAACCTTAATTTTCTCATCATATGTATAAACACATCATTACTTCCCTTGAGTATTTCCATCTGTATACAGTTATTGAATAACTTACACTAAAAGCTAATAATAGACAAAAACCATAATAAAATAATACAACTACGAGTATATTAAAGTTAATACCCACTACAAGACAAGATATTAATTTTACTATATAAAAAAAATGCCGACGGCAAAACATTTTATGACTTTTTTTTATTGCTGCAACACATACATACATACATACATACATACATACATACATACATACATACATACATACATTCATACATAAATATAAATAAAACGGCAGTAGAATTAGAAAACATGCATATCTTTTTCCATACTAAAAATAAAAGACTTGGTAGATGTGTCCTAATGAACTCATTTCTATAATTAGGAATAAATTAAATAAAATTATTTTACAACTATTTCTCTTGTTTTAATGGGGAAAAAATATATATTATAAGTTTGTTAAGTTTACTCCGAGGATTAAAGATTTAAATGAAAAAAAAAAAAAAAATCAAATACATCCATAGAGAAAAAGTAAAACTTGTTTTTTTTAAATATTCAGTTTTTAAATTACAATCACACAGTTTTTTATTTTAATAAATAAATAATTGCAACCCATTTTATAGAATTATATACACGCATATGTATGTATGTATGTATTAAATATGTATGTGTTTAATATGTACATGCAACTAATTAATGAATGACATGACATGTCATTTTTAAATACAAAGGCACAATGTGAGAGTGTAAACTTAAAACCTGATGAGAGAACTGTCAGAAACAACACAAACTATTTTTGAATGTGAACACATCCAGGGTTGGGCAATATTTCAAATACTTGTATTTGTGTTTTAGATACATTCGCACAATGTATTTTAAATAGGTACCTGACGCTCAAGTATTTCACATTTCAAAAACTTATGACCATTTTCCCATTAAGAGATTTTTTTTGCCGACGAAAAACTGCAGATTAAAGAAACTTGGGTTTCTTAATCAATCCAGTGCTGCCAAAATAAAAACACATTAAAATTCAATAACAAAACAGAAATAATTTATTTAAAGTGGGTTACGATGAAATTGTAAATTAAGATCAATTTGTTAAATAAGAATAAACGTAAATTAATATTTTGATAGATATTTAAACAATTAAATCATCGATAAATTCGATGTCGTTATTGTTCATCTCATAGGAATCACTCGGGCTTATTAGTTTTTAATAACTTGAAGGTAAATCATAATAACGACAACATTTACCCAACCTTTTCAGTCCAGATCTACAATAAAAAACAAGTAAGAAAGTATAGTCGGTCAACACCACACTAGAACCTATGTACCAAATTTTATCAAATAATCTCCAAAAACAGCCAGCCAGCCAGCACGACAAACATCGTGTATTCGACTCAGAAAGTGATTCTGAGTCAATGGGTATACGTAAAGGTGAGCTTAGGACCATTATTTTAAGGTGTTACAAACATCAGCACAAACGCATCGTACCTTCTCCACTATTGTGGTGCTGGTATAAATATTTTATTGATAAAATCGAATTAACGGTTGCTTAATGTATACTTTTTCTCAAATTACTTTAAACGATGTTTACTTGGCTAAACACCCTCTCTACTTCATCATTAGACCATGCAACTGAAATTTCTAAAAATTTAAATACTTGTAACCAGAAAGAAACACCGATGTTTGTGTTGATCCATTTTATAAATTTAATATTGGACTACTATTGCTTTATTTTGAAAGATGTTTCATTTTACTTTAATACATTTTTATAAGAAATTGAAAATTATTATTTTAAAAGGAAAACGGCAAAAAAAATTTATGGCTAAATAAGTTGAAAAATGGGTAAAAAAAAATGGCTAATGGCTAAATCTAGCCACTAAATGGCTAAATTGGCAACACTGAATCAATCCAATCACGAATAAAAATTCCGCGGAAAATGTTTCTCTTCCTCATTGCTCCTACTACAAATAAAAATTCCGCATGCAATTTCTCACTTTTTGTCAAAAAAAAAAAAAAAAAATCCCTTGCAGAAGGGAGTAAGATTTTTGAAAAGATGCTGAAAACGAGCTTTACGAGAATTACGTAGTACATGGAGCCACAAAGTATACAGAGATGAAAAAAGTGACGTATGAAAAATGCCTAAATCATTTGCGAGGGCAGCTTTCGAAGAAAGAGAAAGAAAACTTTTTTTGTTAGTGAAGTGCACTGTTGCCAATTTAGAGATTTTCCCGCTAAATCTAGCGTTTTTGAAATGTCAATCGCGGGAAAAAATACGTTTTAGCGGTAAGCGGGAAATCTAGCCATTTTCAAAGAACTCTCAGCGGCTCATTTTCGCTACAAAAACCTTTCTCAAATTAAAAATGTACAGATTTTTTACTTTTTCTTTTTGTTTTTCTGGCTAAAAACTTCTGGTTTATGTTCACGGTTTTAATTACTTTTATACAGGGGTGTTCTTGAAATCGAAAACGCAAAACGCATGAATTTAAAACGTCGTTTTTTAATAAGATTTCTGTGATAAATTAATTTTATGACAAATATTTTACAAATATTTCTCTATTAAACAGAATTTCATAACAAAAATTATAAAAATTTGATTAAAAGTGTATTAAAAATAACTACCAAATTCTTGCATTTTGCGTTTTCGATTTCCAGAACACCCCTGATAGTTTTAGTGAACTGAAGATTGTATATGACATTTTTTTTTCGATTTTTAGTTAGTATTTCGTTAATTCTGTATGTAACAATTCACAACTTTAAGCAAGCATTAAGGCATCTCCGTCTTTCTATGCGTCTGTTGTCACTTTCAAACGACTCAAAAGGGAATATAAATATTGGCATCAAATTGTTTAGAATTCACCTAAGCAGTTTGGGATTGCAGTCCAGCACAATCGGTTCAGTAGGAAAAGTGCTATAAATAAAAATGTGGAACAACCACCCTAAAAACTAACATAACTAGTGGCGGAATGCACATATTGATATAAAATTATGCACAAATTCGTTCCATATGACTAAAAATCATACTGTTAAATCGGTCCATAATTATCGATTGGAAAAAACCTCTAGTGTTCCTAAAAACGTAACAAATAATGCTATTGTAATAAATTTGGTCCGCCACAGTTTAATATGGCTAGAAATCACGCTGTCAATTTTCGTGATTATCAGTCCATATTTTACCATAGGCTCTATATAAAACCTTCTCTTGGAAAACAGAACGTCTAAAGCCCTAAAAAATAATGCTATTTTTTAAATTTTGGTTTATCACAGTTTTATATGACTGGAACTTACACTGTCAACTATCGTGCAGATCAATCCTTACCTTAACTTACCATAGGCCCCATATAAAGCATACTCTCGAAAAAAGCTATAGAACGCGTTGAACCGTAAAGCTTTCAATATATGTTCTATTATAATAACATTTGGTCAGTCAAAGTTTTATAAGACTATAAATTACTTGTTCAAATTTTGTGAAGATCAGCCCATAATTTACCATATGTCCCATATAAACCCACTTCGGAAATATTCTAACTGTAGGTGGAGGGTATCAAAGATTCGCATAGATGAATATATAACTCTAACTTATTTTCTTTTAAGAATAAAATGACTAGGGAAGTTGGAAACCATAGTATGTAACGTAATTGAGAGTCATATACATTTAAAAAAGCAGCCTATCGGGCATGTTCTACAAATCGAAATGAAGTGGAATTGAAATCGAACCAAATTTTGATTTTAATTATTGACAAAATTACTGTAGTTTTTCCTGTTTTTAAGAGCTGTTCATGTTAATAAAATTGGTACTCAAAGTATGGAGTACATAAAAAGGAATATTTTTATGAACTTTCTTTACAGGCTCGTTTTCAAAATTTGTTGGGTTTTAAATCCACTTCATTTCGATGTACAGAACATACCCGTATATCTTGATTTATATAAAAAAAAAATGTTTAGGTTTTACCCTGCCTTTACACATGCAAGTAATTACTTGCAAGTAGTATATACGTATTATCAACGAAAAAGTCGAAGAAAAAGCCGAAAGTCTTGCAAGTAGCTTGAGTGTTTACACAGTCAGTTGTAAGTTCATTTTTCAAATGTTCTCGAAGCGAAAACATCCTATAAAAAAACTTTGTTTTTCGGTTTAACAGCATTACCATGTTAAAAAAATTTACAATTTATAACAAAATAAATGTAATAATTCCTTCTTTATTTAATTTGTGGTCCATCTTGATGAAAAAATTATGTTTATTTTATAAAATATCTGACTCCAGTATTGCCGTAGTGCCGATTTCATAATATTACTGAGAAAATATTTTGATTAACAATTTTTTTTTCAAAATGCTTAAAATTTATGATAAAATTAACCATTGAGATGGGTTGTTGTATAGTTGTTCTCTTTTTTACGTGTTATAATTTATAAATACACAGAAAATCCGCTATAAACATAACTTTTATATTACTAAGTACTAGAAAATTTATACAAAAGCCATCCATGGTAACACTGTTTCTACATTTGTCATTTTACTTGCTGCAAGTGTCAAAAATTTACTTGCAAGCAAATTCTCTTGCAAGTTGGGCTGCAAGTTCGAAAAATGTGATGGTGTTAGTAAAAATGTGTGAGTGTATTGAGTTTTTCGCACTTGCACTTGCAAGTGTAAACCCTAGGTTAGCGGTATTTTTAAAAAAATTCCCGCTAAATTAAATATTTAGCGGTTTCTAGCGGTTTTGACGTCCGATTTGGCGGGAAATGCTCAAAAAAAGTTAGCAACAGTGGTGAAGTGACAATGCGTAAAAACTGGCCGCTACTATCTACACAAATTGCATAATCAAAACAAAAAACGCAAAAAGGGCAGCTTTCGAAGAAAATGACAGAAAAAACCACAATATTTTCTGTCTCGTGACGCCTCTGTATACTCTGTGCATGGAGCTACCAAATAATTGTGTTACTGAGTTAAAAAAAAAATTATTAATCAAAAAAAAAGTAAGTATGGAAAAAGGCTTCAGTACAAAACCAAAAAAAAGTACACAGAACAATTAAAAGTTGTGCCGGTAAACCTGTTACAAAAGAAATTTTTGATAAGGAACTTGCAAGACTATCAGGTATGTGATGGAAATCGATTTTAAAAACGAAACGATTTGAAACCGAAAATATCGTTTTCAGTATCTTTTAAAATGGATTTCAAATACATATTCCTTGTATTTTTAGTCTTTATACTAAAAATTTTATATTATATACGTTAACTGAAGTGTATTCTGAACGAAAATTTAATAAGACTATAATTCAGAAATGGATTTTAAAATCCCTCGAAATTCATCACACTTTTTAAAAACGTTCGTTTTGGAATCGACCGATTTTCATCACATACCTTTATGAAATTCTTTTTAGTTTTTCATTTGAAATTAAATTATTTTATTTTAACTTGCACAACAATAAAAAAAATTAAACAACAAGCAAAACAACTTCGGTGATGGCACTAATTCATTTTTATACCCACACCACAATAGTGGAGAGGGTATTATGCATTTGTGCTGATGTATGTAAAGCCTTAAAATATTGGTCCTAGACCCACCTTAAAGTATACCGATCGTCTTAGAATCACTTTCTGAGTCGAACTAACGATGTCCATCCGGCTGGCTGGCAGGATGGCTGGCTGGTTGGCTGGCTGTCCATGTAACCTTGTGCGCAAAGTACAGGTCGCAATTTTGGAGATAATTTGATGAAATTTGGGTCATAGGTTCTTATTGGCACAAGGACCAAGCCTATTGAAAATGGGCCGAATCGTAGGACCATGAGGGAAGATAGGGGGAAATTTCTTCCTCTCAGAAACTATCAAACCCATTTCAACGAAATTTAAAACATAGATAGAACCATATCTATATGGACACAGAATGTATGCATTTTTTTAAAAATAGGACCACGAAGGGAGATAGGGACAATTTCTGCCTCTCAAACCGATTTTAATGAAATTTAAAACATAGATAGATCCATATCTATAGGGACACATTAGCTACACAGTTTTTCAAAAATAGGACCACAAGGGGAGGTAGGGGGCAATTTCTGCCTCTCACAAACTTTCAAACCAATTTTCATGAAGTTTATAAACATTGATAAATCCATATTTATATGTACGCATAAGCATGATGTGTTTTTAAATACTGTGGTGCAGGGTATCATATGGTCGGGCTTGACCGACTGTACTTTCTTACTTGTTTTTTTTTTTGGTCCCTGGGAATCTAAAGGGTGGGCCAACCAAAACGCACGTTGTTAATTGTAAATAAAAAAAAGTTTTCAGAGAATTATCTTAATATTTTTTTTTATGACAGAAAGATCTATGACGATTATGTTTAAAACAAAATATCGGCCAAATGCTCGCCACGGCTTCGGTGGCATAACGATGGATCATATTTTCAATGACTCTGAAGACATAATTGAGGTTCAATGTCGTCAATGTAGCGAATTATCTCATCCTTTAGCTCTTAAATTATTCTTGGCTTATTAATGTACCCTTTTTCTTTTATATATCCCCAAAAAAAGAAGACCAACGGTGTCAAATCACATGATCGTGGCGGCCAATTAACATTGCCAAGCAGTGGGATAACACGGCCATTGAATTTCTTGCGTAATCGAGCCATTGTTTCGTTTGCTGTGTGGCAAGTGGCATGCACTGGTACTGTTGAAACGACATATCGCCCAGGTCCATATCCTCAATTTCTGGCTACAAGAAGTCCGTTATCATCTTGCCGTAGCGAACACCATTAATGGCCGTCCCGATGAGCCGCACCAAACAGTCACTCTTTGTGGATCATCGGCTTTTCAACAATCACTAGTGGATTCTAATTTGCCTAAATGCGGCATTTCTGCTTGTTAGCGAATCCACTGAGGTGAAAGTGTGCCTCTTCGCTGTAGATGATTTTCTTTGTAAAGTCACCATCTGTCTTAACGCGCTGTTAAATTGTGTCAAACAATGAAACAAAGAAATGTCAAATTAAGTTGGGCAAACAACTTGACGTTTAGAGTCACCCCTAAGTCACAGTTAAGATCACAAATCATACAGAGATGAAAAAAGTGACGTATGAAAAATGCCTTAATCATTTGCGAGGGCAGCTTTCGAAGAAAGAGAAAGAAAACGTCTTATGGAAGTGAAGTGGCAATGTGTAAAAACAGGCCGCTTCTATCAACACAAATTGCGGAATCAAAACAAAAACTGCAAAAAGCGCAGCTTTCGAAGAAAAAGACAGAAAAAAATATAATATTTTCTGTCTCGTGACGACTCTGTGTCCTCTGTTGTTAAGATCGTGCATTATGGTGTGATCACCCTTTAAAATTGGAGGATTTTTTCTCGAGAAAAGTATTTTCCATAAGAAGAAATGTCTCATTTGCTTCTATTCTGCCGCAAAGCTAACCCGCACCCATTTTCCTATTATTTATTTGCCGTACAGATAAATTCAATCAGCGGACTCCCAAATTTTACATCTATTTATTTTTTTAAAGGAATTGCCAACTTAAAAAAATGTTTTTGTCGATATATTGAGAAAACCAAAATCGTTAGCGCACAGTTTACCAGTCTAATAAATTTATGCCGAGATTTAGTAACGGGCAGTTTGTCAATACATTGAGAAAACGGCCATAACGGTCTCAAATTACATTTTCACAAATAATCACCCTTATTGTGTTTGGCGTATTTAAAATACGCCTACGACTGTTTGGTAATAGATAAAAGAGAACGTGAACTTTTTTCCTTTAATCTATTACCAAACTGTCGTAGGCGTATTTTAAATACGCCAAACACAATAAGGGTGATTATTCACTATTAATAAAAAAAAAAAAAATAAGTTGTCTCACACATTAAGGCCCCTATTACGGTTCACAACTCAACTCAGTAGAGTTGTTATTTCTTAATTTTTGTATTATGGTTTACAACTTTGCTATATTGCGGCGAACGAAAACATCATAAAATTACAACACAACCAGTTGTGTTATTTACTAATCAACTGAGTTGAGTTGTGAACCGTAATAGGATCCTAAGGTCTTTGGCCACTACGGACATCAATAATTTCATTCAAACTTCATGTATTATAAAGGTTTCCCGTCTACTATTTGGTAAGTATACGTTTTTATAAAATATTTTTTCGAAGGCCCAGATTGGCCGAGGTTATAATAGAAACTGTCTTGGACACAAGTTATTATTATGTCCATGTCCCACAAAATTACCCTCTTTATGTTGTTACATACTATGCAAAACTTTTCACTACCTTAGGGTCAGGAAAAAGCAGATTCTATCGGCTTTATGGTAACAATTTGACGCATTTTGTTTGTGTTATTACCACAATATAAGAGAGCTTTAAACAAATATTCGACAAGTTTTCTAAATTGTTTGTCAGAAATCATTACTACTGATGAGAGGAAAATAATTCAAAAATCTTGCTCTTAATGCCCTTGATGAATATTACCTAAGATATAAAATCATGCCTGGGAGCAGCAACATTATTTATTTTATTGATCTTACTGATCAACCTAAAACTTGAAATTTGGAGTCAAAGATTTTCAACTTCCTAAATGACAAATTGAAAGAGCTTGCCATTCTAGGCAGATATCAAATTGTAAAAAAAATATTTGTGAAATTCAACACTAGTTTGTGCTTAGCAGGACCCGTAGAAATATTCACCCTTATTGTGTTTGGCGTATTTAAAATACGCCTACGACAGTTTGGTAATAGATTAAAGGAAAAAAGTTCACGTTCTCTTTAATCTATTACCAAACAGTCGTAGGCGTATTTTAAATACGCCAAACACATTTAGGGTGATTGTTTTCTTCAGAGGCTGTTTGTCTAGTGCTAAACGTTGTTTTTTATTAAGCCACAAAGAACTTATAATTGATAAAAATAACACACAAAATTAAATATTTATTTAAAACAAAATTTTATTCGAAAGAGGAATACATTATGAAGCTCATTTTGGACGTCCACCTTTCTTAATTTTAAAAAGAAATAAGGTCCGATGATCTTAGCAGGGTGCGTCATAAAAATTACCAAGTCGTTTTAAGTTGCTAAGCGATGACTGATTTTCAATGTTAATTTGAATAATTAGGTAGCGTTGTTCAAACGCTAATCTTTTTATAAAGATTTGACCGTAATATGATTCGTTTCGTTAATTCTATCGGGCTTAAAAACACCCTGTAACTTTAAAAATTATTTTTGCTGGGTCTAATAAAATGTAATCATAATCAATCAAAAACTCGATTTTGAATTTTTATGTTGTAACGCCCTTTTAAATTTTAGGTGATGATATCTTGTATTGTACATAAAACATCTAAGCAAGGTAATTCTAATTCTGGTGTGCCAAAAAGTTTTATCCTAATATTTATAAGACCAGGGGGTCAATTCTCGTTCAGTGAAACGGTGATATGAAAGTTTTTCAGATTTTCATAATAATTTTGATTCCCGTTCAGTGAAAAAGTTGAAGTAATTATCAAAATATTTTCATAGGAAAAAAAGGGAAACGAAGAAAAATTGTTCATCGTTGCACACTACTAGCGTTTCTTGTTTTGTGTAACAGCCAATAACTGTAATTTTGATTAACGTGAATACCTGTCTTGAAACTGTTAACATTAGCCACTTACTAAAAGGCACTTTGTGAGAGGAGGATCATTTGCAGACAAAGGCAGCAATTCGAGTGTATAATCCACCAAAAATTATACACCTACCCCTTTTTAGGAGCCTGAGCTATTTAACCTCCGCTGTGAACAGAAGCAGTACCTTGATCCATCCACAGACCGGACTTTTCCACAAGGGTTAAAAAACAGCCATCCATGTGAACGTAACCCTACCCACTACTGTGGTTTTTAACCACAGTCACCACGTGCTCCCCGTTAGTATATCTTCGTGGAAAAAACTTATCTTCGTTGAACCCTTTTGTGAGTTATTCATGCCTTGAAAAAGGCACTCCCCCATCGGCCGGTGAACAACTCACTGAAAACCGACCTCCTATCAGAAAAGCAAGGCTTTCGCAAAGACAATCATCTTGAAAGAAAGAAAGCAACAGCATACTAACGCAGATCTCACCAATAGTCAAACCAGTGCTTGCACCTACCGGGGCTGCTGACTCCCGTGACACCTCAGATAAGCACTGAGATCCAACTTCACACAATAAAAATAAAAAATATACAATTATTTTTTTTTTTTATCGGCATTTAAAAAGTTTGCATTTACGAACATACTTATTTACCGACTGCGCGCATTCCCTATAACTTGAGAAGGAGAAAAAAGTAATTCCAAAAAGTCTTTTTTGTGGATGCAGTGAAATTGACTTGTCATAGAACTTAATATTAACAAAATATTGCAATGAAACAATAGGCCAGGGTTGCCGAACTTGGTCTTTTCCGACCAAATTTGGTCGGATATTTTTCGTTTGGTCGGATGGTAGGCTAAACCTTATTTTGGTCGGTTTGAGAAGGCAACGCTATTTATTTTTCTGGCAACTCTATTTACTTTTCAACAGACGAAAAACAAAAAAATTTCCCATTTTTGCTAATGGACTAACTTCCAGCCTTATTTTCTATAAAGGATAGAATTAGTTCTATAAAGGATAGTTTTGTACCCTAATCCGAGCTTACCAAGTCAGATGGCGCGTTGTCTCAATTTTTTTTTCTTTTAAAATAATTTTTTATAAACAAACAATATTCCTTTAAAAATATTGATCGGATTGGTAACAAACGGCGATAACGTCTTAGCTGGTAAGATAAGTGGGCTAAAAACGTTACTTAGCAATGAAGTTTATTTATTTTACATAAGGTGCACGTTTAACTCTCTTTGTTTAAGTACGCATATAAAATGATACCAAAATTAT
Source organism: Pollenia angustigena (assembly GCA_930367215.1). NCBI lineage: Eukaryota > Metazoa > Arthropoda > Insecta > Diptera > Polleniidae > Pollenia > Pollenia angustigena. The sequence goes on along the minus strand of OV884056.1, from coordinate 91,897,115 downwards.
ATTGAGGTTCTTTGTCGTAATATTTATGTGTAGTTTATAGAACACGAGCGCCTTACTCGTCCGTTCAACTTACATTTAAAACAAAAACAAATTGTGTAAACACCACATTACAGTTCTTTTTCTGAACTAAAAGAATTTCACAGGGTTATGGAGTTGAGTTTTTTGTACCGAAGTCGGAGTCGAAGTACCTACAAAAACTCGCGAATCTACGCGATTCTTCGAAATTGGAGATGCAATATTTTGCAGATCACTGTGAATAAGTATATTTTAAGTTATTTTATGAGAGTAAGTTTATTCAAGTACTTTACTTAAATATCATTTAACATGATTTTCTTATTCTTGTAGGTTCAAATTTTGAGTTAATATCCTCTTGTTGATTAAGTAGGATAAGTATATGGGTATTTTTTTTTTATCGAAAAGTCTACTTTTTGTCACGTTACGTCACCAAGCTTTTTAACTTGTTTATAAAAAAATAATTTATATATTATTGAATTTTTTTTTTTTAATTTAGTGAAAGAGAGAACAAATTTGAACAATATGGTCTAAATACAAACTTAATTATTTGTTGGCGCAACGAGAAGAATCTGTGAAAGTTTCCATATTGGTTTTTAAATATATAAAAAATTGGTCGGTTTCAAAGGATTTTGGTAGGTTTAGTAGACAATTTTGGTCGGATAAAAAACTTTTAAACGGCAACCCTGCAATAGGCTTACATTTGAAAGACAAACTAACTGCCTGTTTAACGATGACGTTCGAAATCCATAAACAGTTTTTTAGACGTATAGAACTTCCGACAGGGATAACCGTAAAAAAAATGCAAAGACTTAAGGCTCAGTTAGGCGAACGTTGCTGTACCGTATCTGTACTGTACAGCTGATGGAAGCTGTTCGCTTTTTGTTATATGAAAACCAATACAAAAGCTTACCGAAATGCAATGTACCGTAGTTGCAACGTACCAATCTGTATAAAATAGAATTTCATGCCGTTGTTACGTGACATTTGTAAGACAGTGATGGGCGGCTTGTATGTTACATTGAATGCGGGTAATTTTGCTCTTTTTTTTTGGTACTTTTTTCAGTATATCTATCGAATTGCGACAATACAACATATTTCCAAATATACAAATATACATATGTTTAGATGTTTAAAGTAAACAAATGCATACATATACACATACAATGGAAATGTGAAACATATAAAAGACTTTAAATGGTATCAAAACCTTGTTTGGTGTATGCACATTTACAATATATGTATGTATGCTAAAAATTTATATATGCTAAAATACAAATTTATTTATTGTAAATCTATAATATAAATATTAAATTATTAACATTTTTTATATACACAAAATACTGTTTTAATACCATTTAAATCACGTGGTACCTTTTCTGCACAACGGTCACCATTTGAACATTTTTGATTCCCATCACTGTGTGTTTTGTTTTATGTATACTATTGCTTTTTGTTTATGTATGGGAAAACATATGACACGTTTTTAAACGTTCTCTAAGTGCACCAACGTGCTTACAGTACGGTGCGGTACATTACGGGTACAGCAACGCTCGCCTAACTGAGCCTTTACACCAGAACAACGTTTACACATCGGGGAGATTTATTTTAAAAATCGCCAAACTAATTTAGGTTTGCATAATCTTCCATCTGAGCAGCTAAAAGGCAATACTATGGATCGATTCATGATCGCATTTACTCTTTTGGATAATATTTGTTCCGTACCGTGCGTACAGAAGAAGCCATTGCCGTTGTAGACCAGAGCAACTTGTTCTCTGCTCGTCAACTACTTGGAAAATTCATATAAGATACCACTGGTGCAAGAACTAAAGGAATATAAGTGGCGTCGTGCTGGAATCCACTGAAAGTTGAACTAGGTTTTTATCGTCAAATCATCTTAAGCGGTGTAGCCCCTTTCTGTCTTAACTGTTATCTAAACACGCAGAGTTGTTGTTTTTAAAAAGACTACAATCTTCATGTGACTCCCGAGATTCCATTAAATTCGAAGTAGTCTCTTATAAGTGAGGTTTGCATGTCAAAAGCGTCATCGGGCCCATTTTTCCTTAAACGCTACAGGCGCATCAAGACACACAGCGCTTGAATTATTTCAATAAATAGAACTGTGAATGGGCCACCTTGGTCATGTGATTTGATACTTTTGGTTAAATTTCAGTTATGTATTTTATAAAGCTTTTTTGTAATAGTTCCATTCCTTCAATTTTTCAGAAATGACTTTATACACTACCAGACTATTATATTGTATTTTCTTGTTACATTTTATAAAATAAAATAATAATAATAATAATAATAATACATAACTGAAATTTAGCTCATAGAATAAATTCGAAAAAATAAAAAATGTTGAATATAATATAAAGTAACCTTCGGAAGGAAATAATTCCCAGTTTCTATTTGTTAAAAAAAGTTGAGTTAAATACATTCAATTTATAAAGTAACGCTATCCAGTGAGACACAAAGAATGCTGACGAAGGCCGTAGCGGGCCAGAAAATGCATTACATTCTGCTGTTGTCTTATAATTGTAAATTTTTCTGTACATAAAATATACCTCATTGCTTTCCAAAGGAAAGCTAAGGTAAAATGTAACAAGAAAATACAATATAATAGTCTGGTAGTGTATAAAGTAATTTCTGAAAAATTGAAGGAATGGAACTATTACAAAAAAGCTTTATAAAATACATAACTGAAATTTAGCTCATAGAATAAATTCGAAGAAATAAAAAATGTTAAAAAAATTACTTAAAATGCAGTATTACCGACGGCAAATCATTCAAATTTTAAATTTTTTTTAAATAAACAAAAAAAAAAGGGCTAATGAACAGCATAGAATTTGAAAAATAAAACTTACGTAAAGGTCAAACTGTTATCTGGATTTTTCTAAGGAATATCCGTTATGAGATTTACACTAGGGAATGGTAAATCGATTTCGATTCCAATCGAAAATCGATTTTGTGGTAGAAAAAACTCGATTTTTTGCAATCGAATTTACGTATGCAATTTTATACTGAAATCGATTATTGTGCTTTTAAAATCGATTTTTTTATTTTTTATCAAAATTTTGTAAATTTAAAATTTTAATCTTAATCAAATCGATAAATTATGGGCATGCACAATAAAACTTGAAATTTTTTCCCAAGTTTAAAGTATAAAAAAACCGTTGTAGTTTAACGCATTTACCTATTAGTACCCTTGGTATGCTTCCAACTTTAATATAGGTCCTTTTGTTCTTCAGAAATTGAAGTCATCAATGGACATTGAACAAAACAGTACTAAACTTATCGCACCAAACCAAACACTAAAAGTGAGCTTTGTGAGATCAACATATTATAGAAACACAACAGGTGAATTAAACCATGGCATTCCTGTGGAAATACGCTAATATTCAAACAGACCAGTGTGTAAGCGATATTAAAATCTAGTTGTCAGCTGAGTGAAAAAACAAAAAGTATGTAATTTATCCTAACAAATACAAATATATAAGAAAATAAATCTGCATCTTTCCTACATGCAAACGTGTTTTCTAAAACTACCCAGGCAGAAATTACGACTCTTTTAAATATTATGTACCTCCACAACCCTGTAAATCAGGGCTGCCAGATTTGACGATTTATCGTCATTTTGACGATTTTTTGTTCCGAAATTAGCAAAGTGCCGATTTGCTCATTTTTGTCTAAAAAGTGACGATTTTTTCAGTCTCCAAAGTCTGAATAAAACAACATTTTCTGACAATTTTGTTTTTTAATCTTGGAATGTTTAACATCCGTACCCTAATAAGAGCGGAAGGCGGAACGTTTTCTTTCGGTTAGCTTTTACGTGATATCTTTCTTGTTTAATAAAACCCACAAATTATAAATAAAAATAGAGATAAAAAGGCTAGATTGACCAAAAAATAGCTTAATTGCCATTATTAATTAACAATAGCGGCAAACTTCACTACTAAAAGAGCTGTCAAAATCGGGTCTTCCAATTGCAAAGCGTTCAAGCCGCTTTATTCAAAAACTAGAAAACTCGTGTAAGTATTAAGAAAATCTATTGACTATTTTCAGAACAACAATGTTACGCCTTGTTTATCTTTCGTCAAACCATCATCGAATGAACCTTTTACGGCTCTCTGTATAAATCATATTTTCAACAGTTATACGGCAAGCATTTCACGAATTGTAAGTGAATATCTACATGAGTCTCATATGATTCTTGACATGAAAGTCTCGCTAGATTACACTTTATGTAAAATTGCCCGCTGAATCAGACTTGTCAAAAGAAGAACAGTTTTTGAGATATTCCAAAATTACCGTTATTTGTGTTTTAAAAAAGATGCAAATATCTTCAAAAGTTTATGTATTTCTTTCTTTTTCGTGAAAGGCTATACAATTTCTAAAATAACCATGGGTCGTTTGTGAAGATGAGTCAATAAATTGCAGAGTTATAGGTAGTGGACAAAATTTCAAACTTCATTATATTTGATGATTTTTTGCAATTTTGCTCTTTTTCCATATTCGGATTCAGCGGACAATTTTACATCAAGATAAGATGTCAGATTCATTTGGTCACGACTTTGCTGGACATTTCTGACGCACTGCTATCTTTGCCCACCTCTCGAACGATTCCCACAACGATTGAAGAAGCGTCTTTTGCTGTGCTATGAAAGAATCTCACTCGTGATACAGTTTTTCCCTTGTGAGAAATCTTCTACAATTAAAAAATGCGGTCATCGACTATCAAAAATTTAAAATGCTAGCTAGGTATGAAGTAATTATGTTTTTGTTTGAATGTTTTTTTTTATAAAAATCGAACAAAAATCGTTTAAAAACAAATAAATTTTAATAACCCTAAACAATACAGTTCAGTGTATTGATCAAATATGAAAAATTGGGAATTTAGCACGTCATACGGAAATCGTATTAATGACTAAATTTTAAGTTGTCCGATTTTTTGACGATTTTTCGAAACGATAAAGACGTTTTTTTTTTTTTTTCCTCAGGAAACTGACGATTTTCTCATAAATTTATCTGGCAGCCCTGCTGTAAACACAAAATTGTGACTCTACCAAAAATATGGTACAATCACAACACTGTAGATACAAAATTAAAACCTTAGTTTTTTAATACCGATTTTAAATAAGATTCAACACCGGTACAACACCCTAAATACAAATATACGACTTTAGTTTTTTAAAGTCGTATTTACCATAAAAAAGAAGAGTCGGAAGACGTACATTTGGCGTTATCATTTTAATATTGCGACAACATTGTACATTTGGTAAACAGTACGTTGTATTGATATTGATAGTACCCCGTGCAACGTCGGCACAGCGTCGTGGTGATTGTCTTTTTCTGCCTGGGTAACTTAATAGCAACTTAGCAAAGAAACAGTCGCCACTGAACAATAACTATTTTCATAATCATTTAAAATACTATCCATACACTCAGGCCTGTAACAGGAATTAATTCCGATCGAAAGTTATTTCGTATAATGAGAAGCAAGATACGAAATCACTTCCACTCTCGTTTGGAATTGATTTCTGTGACAGGCCTGACTCACTACACAAGAACACAATTTTAATATGCGAAATATTGCACTTATTCCCGTAAACGTCATCTAAAAATTTACACATTTTCACTTTTTGCAGGAAAATTATAAACAGTAGTCATATCTATCCACTGTAAAAATCTTAATTCAATTTCTCTAGTATTTTGCCAAAACAAAAAAAAAAATTCAGGTGCATCTCATTGTGACATAAGGTTGCAAATTTATCTTAAACGATTTTGAGGCTCAATTAATCGATTTCAAAAACTTAAATAAAAAAAGTCGATCGAAAAATCGAAAATCGATTTTTTAATCCATATTCCCTACTTTACACTATCACACATGTCTTACGTATTTTGAGGAAAATACAACCTTGTCATAAGTTGTTATTGTTTTTTGAACATTTTCAGAAACTAATTAGATCAGGGAAGCATTTTTGTAAAATACTTAAGACTTTGTGGGATAGTGTATAACGTCCTGTAACAAGTTTTACTTATATAATTTTTATATATTTTTATTGTGATTCGTGACAAGAATCGTGTATGAAGGCGCTTCAATCTCAATGTTGCAATTCAAAATTGCGACGGTAAATTTCTATTCAATATTATTTGACAGTTGAGAACTGTCAAAACTTATGCAATAACAGCACCTTTTTCTAAACGAACTTAACTTAAAAATTTCGGAAGCGGCGACTATGACTATTAGTTGGGCGCTTGACTTAGAAGGTTTGAGACGTCTGCTGCAGGTCTATGCAAAATGCAGGTTGAAAATTTTTAAATGGCTTAGTATTATTATTGATAACACATAATTTATTTATTTATTATAAGTAATATACAAAAGCCTATCAAGGCCAATAAAAATATATTACAAAAGCAAAATCCTGAATATTATTAATGGATACAATAAATAATCAAAAACACCTCATTATAAATATACAAGTACAAATGGCTCCCCAGCCAAAGATTGAAAGAAATGTTTAAAAAATACTTATTTATGAATTGACAGGTCCCAAAGTAGTAGCCCAGATAAAAAAGATGAAAAAAATAGATACGTCAAGTAGATATACCATTACAGAACATTCTGTCTGAAATAAAGCCATACTAAACTCATTAAACATGAGATTAGACAAAAAGGGAAAAACAATCAAAAGAATTCCTAATCCTGAACAGAAAAGTGTTCCATAATTTTTAATCGGAGTGCGTTATTTGAAGGAGAGAATATACGAAGGTCCACTGGTAAATAATTCCAACATCGAGCTACTTTGACTATAAACGACCGTTCAAAACAACTACAGCGAATTCTAGGTATAATAAGTTGTGGGTTCCTAGTTGAATGTGTGAAGAAAAACTTGGAACAAAGTTGAGAAGGAATTTAGTGTTATTAACTAGTCTTTTTGCTTATTCGACCGTAAAACAAAGTCAGATAAGCGATCTCCGCATCCGCTTAACTTATCTTTATGAAACTTTTTCAGTATATTGCTGATAGTCTGGGAGTTTCTATACTCTACATTTTTTTTTTTTTTAATTTTAAGTGGGCGAGTTACCTTCCATACAGACATTATGGATTTATGTATATCTGTAAAACGACAAGAGCTAAAGTTTGCAAATTACGTACGTGTACAATTTACATTGTACACATTTGTATTTTTAACTGAATTTTTCTATTTTTTATAGGTATTTTACTATGTTTTACTTGAATTTAATTATTCTATTTTTCTTATGTTTTACTTGAGTTTAATTAATTTTGAATTAAATTAATTATTAAATGTTAAACTTTTTTTTTTATATATTTTTTGAATTCGTGAATTAATAATATTACTATTGAATTGTATAACACTTATATTAGCAATCTAATAACTTTGAATTTTCCATCCCTGATAATAAGTAGTACTCGCTACAAATAGCAAATCTCAATTTTATCCAAACTTCGTTTATACTCATAACCGAAGTTTCACATAAATTGAATTAAAATAAACTGATCACTTGCTATTCGTACCTCAGTGCATACACTTGTTCCTTAAAATTAACTTTATTACTTTGTCGGTTAAAAAAAAGCATTACACATACATACATACCGCATGTATTTACTTATGTACATATACTTATTGTGGAAAACCTGTGGAAATAAAAACAACTTGGATGTTAAATTAAATATTTAAATCTTTACTGGTTAACATCTCGAAGTGTATAAGAAACCAAAGGTAAGAATCAGCATTTCAATTCCCAAATAAAAGAAAGTTTAATAACTCTTGGTTCTTTCTTTTATATAAACCTACCCCGTAATTATAATTGCCTGAGGGTAATTATAATCAACATCTTCTCTCTAGCTTGGCAAACTAATTGAACTCAACCCTCACCCCCCAAGAAGCTAGAAGAAGATTTATAAAAGATTGAATTAGCCAAAAAGCTCAAATCTTTTCAGTACGAATATCTTGGATAAGAGAAGTGGGCGAGGCACAAAATATATTTCTTTATATCTGGAGAACGGTAGGAGGTCAAAAAAAGGGCGTGATTGGAGAAGTGGGAGTGGCTCGTCCCATACAAAAACAGATTTCTGTATATCAGGAGAACGGCAAGATCCACAGTTTCCAAATAAGAGGCAAGCATCTTGGTTATAAAATCTGGAGAATGGTAGGAGAAAAGTTGTCTAAATTTGTTTTACATAACTGGGTTGTCAAATAGGGCATTTCGAAAAAAAATTAGGGGGCGTGGCTCCTCCTATACAAAGACATTGATGTCTTTATATTTAAAGACCGACAACAGCTAAAGTTTCCGAATTTGTTACAAATAACTTGGTTATCAATACAAAAAAGTAAGAAAGTATAGTCGGTCAAGCCCGACCATATGATACCCTACACCACAGTATTTAAAAGCACATCATGCTTATGTGTCCATGTAAATATGGATTTATCTATGTTTATAAACTTCATTCAAATCGGTTTGAAAGTTTGTGAGAGGCAGAAATTGCCCCCTGCCTCCCCTTGTGGTCCTATTTTTTAAAAACTGTATAGCTAATGTGTCCCTGTAGACATTGATCTATCTGTTTTTAATTTCATTACAATCAGTTTGAGAGGCAGAAATTGCCCCTATCTCCCCTCGTGGTACGATTTTTTTTTTAAATTTATACATTTTGTGTCCATATAGATATGGTTTTATCTATGTTTTAAATTTCATTAAAATTAGTTGTATAGTTTCTGAGACGAACAAATTTCCCCCTATCTTCCCTCGTGGTCCTACGATTTGGCCCATTTTCAATAGGCTTGGTCCTTGTGCCAATAAGAACCCAAATGACCCAAATTTTATCAAATTATCTCCAAAAATTGCGACCTGTACTGTGCGCACAAGGTTACATGGACTGCCAGCCAGCCGGACGGACATCGTTAGTTCGACTCAGAAAGTGATTCTGAGTAGATCGGTATACTTTAAGGTGGGTCTAGGACCACTACTTTAAGGCGTTACACACATCAGCACAAATGCATAATACCCTCTCCACTATTATGTTGTGGGTATAAAAATCTGAGCAGTATTGGAGAAGTGGGTTTGACGAAAGATAGTATTTACAAAAGCAAGTTTTCAAGTTTGGAGCAAATAACTGTAATATGTATGTACACATGCATATCTAAATTGAATTCTGCGCTGTATTGTATAACGGTTGCTGCCTTTTTTACTGGCTAAGATTACTATTTTGTACTGTTTTCAACTTACTCTTTTTTATGGTTGGGAATAAAATGTTAGGTTAATTAGTTGATAAGTTTTGAATATTATGTATGTATTTTTGGTACTACTCAGACTTTATTGCTATGTACTGTATTTTTTGGCCTTTGGGCTTCTTATTGCAAAATAAACTCTTGAATAAAATAAAATAAATAAAATATGAAACTTCAGTCAAAAAGTTGACTGGATTGGGCGTGGCACCTCTCATCAGATATGGCGATTTCTCGCCAAACGTGGCGATTTTGAAACGTGTTTGGCGATGGGATTTCCCATTTGGCGACTTTTATGGCGATTTCCGATATAACTGGCGATTAACTTGGCTATTTTTACCATTTATATTATTTCGGCGATTTTGTTTAACAATATGTAATTTTTTGTTATCATTACTAATATGAAAAAACATATTAAGGCTTGTTTTCACAACTTACCGATAGCTAAAGGTAAGATTTTATCGGCCGAATAAAAAGTGTTCCATTATTACAACTTTACTTTAACCTACCAGGTAGGATTAACCTTAATCTACTTTATCGTTCACTTTAAGTTAAAGTAAAGTTTTAATAATGGAACACTTTTTGTAAGGCCATTTAAAGTCTACTTTAAGCTATCGGTAAGTTGTGAAAACGGGCCTAAGTGCATTTTATATTCAGTCATTATTTAATTCTAATAGTATGCATGGAATTCTAATAGTATGTAGGTCAAAACTCCAGTTTAAGTTTTTAACTGAATACATATACGATCTCCATTTTATGTTATTAAAAAAAAAAAATTACAGAAACAAAACAAAATTTACTTCGGCGACTTTTTTATATTTTTTCTCAGTTTTTGGCGATTTTTTACTGAAAAATTATAATAGCGTTTTTTGTATGCAAAATTTAATTTAAAAAAAAAAGAAAATTTTACAAAAAACTGAACAAAATCGACGTTTGGCGATTTTTGACATCCGGTTTGGCGATGAAGCTCAAAAAAATCTGACAACCCTGCCTCTCATACAAATACATAAACTTCTTAATATCTAAAGAACGGTCACAGTAAAAGTTTTTAATATAGAAAAAAGTGTTGGTATTTTATACGAAAAATCTGATAAAAAGTTGGGCTGGATTGGAGAAGTACCCACGGCAGCTTCAATATTAATACAATATAAATTTCTGTATTTCTAAAAAACATTAAAAGTTCAACTTTGACCACATAAATTTCTTAATAACTACCAAACCGATTTTACTAACATTAAAACTGTAAGAAAGTTTTAGAAGTCTTCTCTCCAGTAAAAACGAAATTACAATATTGAATCTATCGGTTCAAAAGTAACAGATTTTTGGCCGATGGAAAACGATTTTCAGCCACTGTGCGACGATCATTTACTTTTTTCATTCAAAATTTACGATGAGTTGATTTCGAGATATCGGCCCGTCAATTCGATCTCGATTTTTTTCCTGTGGTTCTACGTGCAGTCAAGGATTTTAGTGATAAACCGGCAACAATTGAGGACAACATTGTCCGTAACACATGTATGTAGGTACGGCCCTACAATTATAGAAAACAGGATCACGCCATGATCATGATTTCCCTTCTGAAAAATGTATGCACGTTAAAAGAACTTGCAGCCCCGTAATGAAACAAAAACTATCTTAAGTTTGATGGCATAAAATTATTAGCCAATAGGAATGCAGTTCGGCTGACGTCATTTGTGCGACATGCGCAGAAGATTTCAACTTTGTTTTTGGGATGGCGTTCTAATAACACACTTTATTAGAAATAAAAATATCAAAAATACCTACATATTTTGACAATTAGTTTTCGGTAATAAAATTATAGAAATATTCAAGGCGAATTCATTGGAAATATTGAATAAATCTTTCGTGTTCACATCTTCATAAAAATAGGTATGTAAATTTATTAAAAAAAAAAAAACTTTAACACTTACTTGAGCTATTAACAACATTTCCGCCACCACCAACACCCTGAGCATTTATATGTGTTTTATCCATTTCATGAACTTTTGGTGATGAAGCCTCTATTTTAACCAATGTCGTCAGAGTCGACGACGACATTGTTTTCGCAGCGGCCAGTGAACCCGATGCCGTTGAAGCTGCCAACGAAGACAGGGAAGATGCAGCGGATGTGGCCGCCGCTATAGAGCCAATCGTATGATGATGATTATTTGTATTTGAGGTGGTCACCTCCGACACCTGGCAAGGTTCGCGTTTAATTTGCACAAACGTATACGAAGATGATGTATTAGAGGCAGCCGTGTGGGAATTAAGCGACACCGGACTCGAGGTAACAAAATGGGGTGAGGCCGAGAGAAAAGCCGTAGAATCCAAGGACAAGTGAGAGGAAGTAACGGGCACCAGATAAGTGGTGGAGGTAGTACTACTACTACTGCTGCTGCGTTCGTAATGTTGTTGAGAAGGATGATGATGGTGATGGGAATGATGTAAAGGGGGTGGTGGTGGATGATGGGAATATTGATGAGCTTGCGGCTGATGATGGGGCTGATGTTGTTGGTTATGTTGAGTATTTGAGCCGCCGGCGGCTAAGGAAGAACTCAACACATCTGCTGCTGTTGGATGATGGTTGCTGTTATTATATGATGCCATTCATTTGCTTTCTGGTCAGGTTGTTAAAAAAAGGAATTTTTCTTTTGCGGATTATACTTAATTTCACGTTTTTATCAAAATATGTTGATTTTCTTTATTGTTAATTGTTGTTGCAATAATTTGAGGTGTGTGTGTGTGTGTGAGTGTGTTTATTTTTGTGTTTGTGTCACTTTCTATGTACGAGTGTGTATTTTTTCTTGCCGAGGGGGGTACAAGACAAGACACCCTTTTACAAGGTGGTTTTCTTTTAATTAAAACATTTTTCTTTCATTTATTTTTATTATTTCTTTTATACCTAATTTCCCAAAATTTTTAGTAAACTTTTTGCAAATATTTTTGCAGTGACATAATTCCGGCCATTTTGCTTGTATTTTTAATGAAATTTAAAAACCATTTTATTTTTCCTTTTTGCATAAAATGATGGCGACGGCTTTTAATGGTGGCCGCCACTCAAGCAGACTGGATTTTTGGTTTTTTTTTTCTTCACACTTTTTGCTCTAAACTTTTTACTTCACTTTTTTTCTTTAACTTGAATCACACATACACAAATTCTCTTATTTAAAATAAGAAACACTAACAAAACTTTAATGCACCATTCATATTTCAGAACGAGGAAATTTATCTTTTTTCTTTCTTTAAAATTCTTGTTAGTTCTAAGAATTTTCTACATTTTTAAGTTTTTAACAAAAAATGGCCTACAACAAAAACAAATATGTTGCAAAAATTTATTGCGACGGCCCTGTTAAAGCACAAAACCAAAAAAACGACGTCAACATACAACCGAAGACGATAACGATATAACAACGAACGTACAATTTGTTTTAAATCAAACGGAGAGGAGACACAAAAACTATGGCCACAACGGCTACGACGACGACAATGGCGACCACCATCATCATAAAACATTCACTCACACCATCAAAGAAAAAAGTAACTTTTCCAGTTTTCACTTTTTCTTTTAATAACTCTTTTCTTATTGTTTTGCCTCTTTAATTTTTTCAAGATTATGAAGCTTCTTTTTAATCCAAAACAAAAACTCTACATTTGCTCTTAATTTTGGTTTTCAATTTTTAACTATTTCATTTTCTTTTTGTATTTTTTTACAATAGTTTTTTTATTTATTTTTGTTTGTTGCTGCTGTTACTGTTGTTGTTGATATTATTTTCTTTTATTTTTTGCACATTTTCGTAGATTTTCTCTTTATCATTTATTCTGCCTTCTTTTTATTTATTATTTTTATTTTGTTTCGTATCTTTTCCTTTATTTTCTTTTATGCACTATTTCCGTTTTGTTCTGCGTATCTCCCTTTTCTCTTCCACTCCTGCACAAACGAATCAAATCACTTTTGACAGGTTTGTAAAATGAATTAATTTTTTGTCATTTCTCCTCAATTTTTTAACTTTTTAAATAAAACTTTTTGGATTTCTTAAAAAGCACTTATTTAAGTTGTATTATTTGCACAGTTTTATTATTTATTGAGTAATTTTACTGCCGAAAATATTTAATATTTGTTTAAAAATTCGTCCGTCGTTTCTTCCATTTTCATCGTGTATAGCTTGATTTGAGTAAGTGTGAGTGTGTGAGAAACAGACAATATGAAAATGCCAAAGGTTGCAAAACAAAAATAGCAGTGTTGCATGTTGAAGTAGTAGGAATGTCGATAATACAGTTAATAGTGAAGAACGTGTTAAGATTTTATGCACCATGTCTGGAAATTCACCACTGCACGATTTTTTGAAGAGAATCAAATTATACGGTGATATTTGTTTTTTAAAGTATAAAAGAAGTAAAGATGAATTTAATGCACAATATTGGCAATATTGAATGTGCTTGCGCAAAATATCCAACCCTGAAAAAAATCTGTCTTCATTCTTATCATACTTTATGAGGACACACGATTATTTTGACGAATCACACTTAAAACCACAAGTTTTTGTTTTCTTATAGTATTTTCGTGGTTTTATATTTAATTTTTTTCCGTGACCTACTGTACCAGAGAAAGGATTTTTTTTTATTATATAGCCATTTTTATCAGAAAAGCAGCGTGAGGTTAACTTCATAACTTTGTTAAGCTTTAACATATAAAAAATATTTAAAAAAAAAAACTTCGATAGTTGTCAAAATGTCATCCGGTCATCTAAGAAGACCCCTTCCTTCTAGGTTTTTTTTTCTTTAACATTTGTGTTTGGTTAGGTTAGAAACTTTTATGCCAAAATATACCGCCATAAAAGTTTTTGTACCGGTATACCGATACTGATATAACTGAAATACCAATAAAGCACCATGCCGGTAATAGGTATAAGTCATCGTCCAGATTTGCAAATTTTGAGCTTATTGGAGAGAGGGAAGATTGGGGAAGGGTACTCAGTTTCATGTACAGTTAAGCATCGATTATCCGTGATGGTCAGGAACGGAAGCGTTCCGAATAAACGATTTTACAGGTTTATTGACGTAAAACTTTGTACTATGTAGTTTCAAAATAAATGTTTGTTTTGTTTAATCAATATAAAGGGTGTAAAAATTGAAGTATCATTTTAATTTCAATAAAAAAAATGAATTCTTTTGAGATATTTTGAATAATTTTATTTTAGTTTATTACAAATATTCGGGTTAAAAATTAAAAGGTTCCATATCTTTTACAAAAATTCGCAATTTTTTAAATAAACTGTTGGCAATGACTGATATCTGATTAATAATGTTGTTTTTAAGCTGTTGAACTGGTGTAGGATTATTGCTGTACCCTTTCGACTTCAAAAAACTCCACAAAAATGGTATAAAGGTGTCAAATCGCACGATATTGGTGGCCAACTCATCCCTATTCGAGCAATAATGTGATATTCTTCTTTAAAAAGATTGTTTCTCTTTCTGTGTGGCAAAAGGCACCATCCTGTTGAAACCACATACATCTCAGTTAAAGCCATCAATTTCCCGGCACAAGAAGCTTAGAATCATCTCCCTGTAGCGATTTCCATTGGCCGTAATCGCATTTCCAATTTAGTTTTCAAAAAAAATAGGGTCCGATGATTCCTCCTGAGCAGAAACCACACCAAACCTTGACTTTGTGTGAATGTAATGGTTGCTCTAAGATAACTCGTTCTCTTCACTCCAAATGCGGCAGTTCTGCTTGTTGACGTAGCCATTGAGCTGGAAATAGGGTTCGACGGTGAAGGTTATTTTGTTAAAAAAAATCTCACTTTCTTTTTGTTTAAATAATAAAAGCACATTGTTCGTTCGTGTAACGTACCATCCCTGCAAATAAAATTGGACCACCTGATCCATTTTGATAAAATGGACTACTCCATGGACTGGCCCGATGTAATGCAAGCATGGACCATGTCATTGTTAAAAAGTGTTTGTAGTGAGACGACATGTCTTCGTTTTTTAACGACATGCATTCGTTTTTAAACGACTTCAAAACTAATCCTCGTGAGCATACCATGGAGTAGATTTAAAACTACTCCTAAGTGGTCCAAAGGTGGGTTATATAGTCCTCTCCTAGGACATCGTAATGTTAAATAGACCAGGTTTTTTCCATACGTTTGGGTTACTTTTGGACTAGTCCTGGTCCCTTGTGGACTACTCTTTACACGCGTGTTTGGACTGGTTCTATTTTTTGCAGGGATATTACCTAACCGGTAGAAAAAAATGCAGCAATTTTTGGTAATGAAACGGTTTGCTTAAAAATTATTTTTTATTTGCCTTTAATGTAAAATGTTTTTAAATTATGAGTTAATACAGTATTGTTGAAAAATGTGCTCATATGCGGTAATGTAAAGCTTAGTCCTTAAAGATTCGATTGTGATATAAATTGCAAGCTGGGATTAAATATTATCAGCTGTTTTCAATCTTTTTAACTTGGTAGGACTGAATCAAGGCGAATTCATACAAGGTGGTCTTAGTCTGGGTTCACACTATGAAAGTTTTCTTTCAGAAAGTCTGAGTTCTCTTCCCCTCTCACCAATAAACTCAGAATTTCGGAAAGAAAACTTTCATAGTGGGATCCCAGACTTATTTTGAAAACGGATACAACACTGTTAAATACTTTAACGTTGTGTCAAAATAATACAACACTGAAATATAAAAACTAGCTGTGCACTAACACACAAACATTTAAATATAAATGTAAAAAAAGTAAGTGCCGGTTCACACACGTCAAGTTTGACTCGTCAAGTCTTGAGCTTTTAGGAGAGAGAGGAAAAGATATGGCATCCTCTTTTCCCTTCTCTCCTAAAAGCTCAAGACTTGACGAGTCAAACTTGACGTGTGTGAACCGGCACTTACAGCATATCATTTTGACATTTAGTTAGTTAACAGATGTTGCTTAGGTAGCAAGCCAAGACCACCTGGTTTTAATGTTTGGTTTTATCGTTAAAACCAAATTTTGTGTTAAAACCTTAATATTACTGCCCGTCTATATCAGAGATAATTATTGCGACAAATATTGCAGTAAATGTCAAAATTAGGTTATCTCTAATGTAGACTGCAATTTTTTTGTACATATTTATTGCCGGTAATTTATATGGCAATAATTGTTACTCCATTTTCATTGACAATTATTGCTAACGTAAAACGTCAAATTTGGTTGTCAGTTGGAAAAAAAGCAAAAAAGAAAAAAAAATAGAAGCAAATTGTGGGAGAAAGAAATTGAATTTGTGAAATGGTAGGAGGAACTGCAGCCAACTTCACACTGAAGCGGTCGTATTTTTTAGCGCAAATAAATTTTAATTTTGATAAAATTCTTTTATTTTTTTAATAAATATATATATTTTTTATTTCACCACGAAGATTAATTACGAATATTATTGCTTCATAACTTGGGGACAGTTTTTATCCCAGTTATGGATCTGGAATATGAGGACGATGAGAATTTGGCCTATAAACCTGTTGGAGATTTTACCACAATCACCGACAAATGCCCAAAGAGAAAAAGGTCTGAGGAACTAGTGTCTGCAAATATTGACGTCTCCCAGCTGGGTGAAAATAGATTTGCCTTACTATCAGGTCTGGAAATTGAAAATGCAGAAGAAAGCCCTAAGAAGAGTAAATCGACAAGAACCACCAATACGAAGCCCAAAAGTAATACCAAGCCGTACTGCCCACCCATCTTTCTGTTTGATGTCAACATTAAGCACTTAGTTGATCAACTAGAGGCAAAGACTCCTAATATAACATTTAAAATTAAAAATGTTAATAAACGTAAAAGTAAACTCTATCTTTCTGATCCGCTGGTGCACACAGAAATTATGGCCATATTAAGAGAGAAAAATATCCACTCTTATTCGTATACACCAAAAGAGTTTAAACAAACATCTTATTTATTAAGAGGAATCTACCATGGCATCGAGATAGATGAGGTAAAGTCTGCCCTTGAAAAAATAGTCCCAGATGTCGTCTCAAAGGTAACGCGCTTTACAACACCATATTCTATTAAGAATGCGTATGACACAGGACTTTTTTTAGTG
This sequence comes from Pollenia angustigena, assembly GCA_930367215.1. Lineage (NCBI taxonomy): Eukaryota > Metazoa > Arthropoda > Insecta > Diptera > Polleniidae > Pollenia > Pollenia angustigena. Next base: position 91,879,786 of record OV884056.1, on the reverse strand, counting down.
ACTCTTAATCCAGGCAAGTCCTTAGGTGATATTTCTCATATAAAATATCTGTTAAGCCAAACAGTTATCTGGGAAAAACCTAAAAGAAAGGAAAAAGAAATCCAGTGCCACAGATGCCAACGTTGGGGACACATAGCCAAGAACTGTAATTCTGCGCACAAATGCGTCAAATGTGAAAAGACTCACCCTCAAGGTGTGTGTCAACGCACACACACAGATAGCTCCGCTCCCCATTGTGTAAACTGTGGAGAAAATGGTCATCCAGCTAACTGGAGAGGTTGCCCTATGTACAGAAAATACATTAACACTAGAAAAGAGCGCATTAGTAAGTCCAGAGAGGAAAAATTGATTGCAAAGTCTAATGTAAGCCGAACAATAACCCAATCATTGCAGTCGCCTGGAAAATCGTTTGCCGATTTATTTCGTAAAGACAGTCATATGGCATCAGCGCCAAAACCTTCAGTAATTAATGATTTTCTTAAACTAGCCAATATTTTTCTAGTACACGCAAAGAAAAAACATGGTTGATACAATCAGAATCGCAAACTATCATTAATGTTTGTGGTTATGATTGTGTCAAACACGTCTTAAGTAACAATATATGTTCAGAATAATGTTATAGCTAATTATTGTCTCAAACATATTATTGTGTTCAGAAGAAAAACGCAAACGATTATTCAAACCATGTTTCTATATTTCCTAACACCATGCAACATGTCTATTTTAACATTTTATATGGTTGTCACAATAAAACCAATAAAATATTTAATATCAAGAATATATTTTTTATTAAAAACACATATATAATTCAAATACATATAAAGTATATACATATATTAAAAAAATAACATTAAATACATAAATTTAGCACTTGTAAAAATAAAGTTAAGACAAACTTACTTTTTTTCTATTAGAAATTCCACTATTTTAATACACTCTGGAACAGCAATTGAAATAATTTCCAAGACGGCTTCAATGTTGTAGGTTTTCTTGGCTGTTAGAAAGGCAACGTTATTGCATATTTATACTTGATTATAATTTTATATTAATAACTTACCTGTTTCAATAAACTAATTTATTTTGTAAGTTTTGCATCGCAGCATGGCCTTTTTCTCCCGAAAAACTTCTTAATTATTTTGTAATCATCCATGTTTGCCGATTAACTGATGCTCGCGGACGGAAAAAATTTTGTTTCTTTATAAACACACACTGTTGGTTTTAACAATAAATGTTTGCTCATTTAGATAATGTATTTTAAAGCAAACAAAAATTATGGTATTAAACATACCTTTTGTGTGCAACTAGTATTATGATTTTAAATGTATAGTTGAAAATATATTTATTGTAGCAGCAAACATTTCCCATAATTTAATATGTTTAGCTAGATCAGAGTAACTTTTTAGGTGTAAAACACCATAAAATATGATTATACTGATTTTAAAAATGTTAAGGACAAAAAATATTTTTTAAAATTATATTAGGACTATAATTAAATTATTAGGGTAAACATATAAGGCAAATATGAATAAAAATGGTCGTAGTGACCACTCAGTAATCATGTTTTTTCTCTGCGTGTACCAGAAGAGCTGCCTCTAGAGCAACAGGTAACTAATTTCTTGTCAGAATTCAAAAACATGCCTACACACGAAGCCAAATCCGAATTCATTCGGCTTCTAAAAAAAGTAAACTCTAAATATGGACCATAGAACAATAAACATTATGACTTTCAATGTCCGATCCCTTATAAGCAACAGTCGTCAAATCGAGCTCTCAAACATGCTACACCACAACCAAATTGACATTGCACTAATTCAATATGTCATCTACACGGAGCAAAAAAAGTTAAAATACCTGGTTACAATTTTATCTACGACAATTCAGCTATCGGGGTGGCCATAGTTATTAAAGACACAATATACTTCAACAAAATAAATTTTATCGGAACACGTCTCTCTAGTAATTTTATTCAAGTAGAGTTATTCAAAAACGGCACTTGTAAAAAGTATCTAATAGGCTCGATATACATCCCTTGTGTATACCCTTCTCAAGAACTTCTTGATAACCTAAACCAACTTCTTCTCCTGGCCAATAATTTTGACGGATTTATATTTGGAGGTGACCTTAATGCCAAAAGTCCAAATTGGGGGGACAATTCCGAAAACTCCAATGGAAAGGTACTTAGCGATTGGTTACATAATAACTGCTTAGAAGTCAAGCGTATCTGTGACGTTTCTCCATCGTTTCCAAATGGCTCATCTTATCTAGACCATTTTCTATTGAGCTGCAACGTAACTAATTCAATTCATCCCAACTACGTAATTAAATCCATATCAACATTCTCGGATCATTTCCCTCTAATTTTAAATCTAGATCTTAATGAGGCCCAATTACAACTACAAAGTCCACAAATATTTACATCCTACAAAACCACTGATTGGAGTCTATTTTCTTCAGATTTAGAAGCTGCTACTCGTGCCATTCTTCCACAACAAAATTGCAACTTAAGTAACAACGATATTGATATACTAATTAATAATTTTAATAACACACTTATCGCGATACATGATACCCATTCATCTAAATGTGTGTATAAGGATCGCAAACGACCATATCCCGATAACATCAAGCATTTCTTTAAAATTAAATATATTTGGCAAAAGGACCTGAAAAAAATCTTTCACAGAACTGGCAATAAACTAAGTAGTGAGTATAAAATTTTATCAAAGCAAATACAACTACTAAGAATAATTTTAAATGAGCTTGTGAATATAGAAGACGCAAAAAATTTTAAATCTAGACTCGCAAATATAGCACCTAGCCCTAGGCAACTCAAAAGCGCCATTTTGCACCCAAATTACCCACAATGACAACGTGATAACTAATAGCCAACAAATCTGTGATATATTTAAAAATCATTATACCACAGTTTTTAAAAAAGTTATACCTGAAAGACCTGATAACATAGTCGAGACTCAGTTTTTATCTTGTGTAAATGGGCTCTCCAACCATATTTATACTTTTGACGACGACTTCCAGTCTGGGGAAAATCCTGACTCTTTTCATTTCACAACTGTTTGCAATGTCAAAAATCATATTAGCAACATTAATAGCAAAAAGTCATCCGGCTTTGATGGCGTTTCAAACTTTTTAATTAAAAAATTTCCAGAAACTACACTGAAACTACTAACAATAATCTTCAATAATTGCATTAACAATGGCTACTTCCCAGCTGAGTGGAAGAAAGCCAAAATTTTACCTATTAAAAAGAAGCAGGATAGCAAAAAGCCTGAAGATTTTCGCCCAATTTCTCTTTTGTCCAACATTGGAAAGCTGTTCGAACTTGTTATTAAAGAAAAACTTGAAAATGAATTCATTGTAGAGCCAATATCAGAATTCCAATTTGGGTTCAGACGATTTCACTCTACGAATCACGCCCTGTTAAAATTTCATCACGATGTCACCAAAAATTTAAGAAAAAAATCATGTACAATTGCCATATCATTAGATATAGAGAAGGCATTTGACTCTGTTTATCATAATGGCATTCTCCACAAATTACATAATCTTGGTACAGATCCATTTCTTTTAAAAATAATATCGAGTTTTTTTTTCTAACCGTAAATTTGCAGTTTGCATTGATAATGTCAACTCTGCTCTTGGACCAGTGGAAAGCGGCGTCCCTCAAGGAAGCATTTTGGCACCTATGCTTTTCAACTTGTTTCTTCATGATTTTCCACATCAACTCGAAAACTCAAAGGCTATTCTCTATGCGGACGACTGCTTGATCTACACCCATGGTATCTCTCCAATATCGGCATTAAACGACATCGCATTTCACCTTGGCGAAATTAGCGTTTTTTATAAGAAATGGGGTATTAATATTAACGCTGCAAAATCAGAAGCAATCTGCATAAGAAATCCCTCAGGTAAATGTGCGAGATTTGTGGTTCCTGAAAGCAAGTCACTAAATCTTTCCCTGAATGATGTCAACATACCATTTAAAAACTCTATAAAATATCTTGGAGTCCATTTCGACAAGCTTCTAAAATTCAATCAGCACGCTAGAAATTTGCTACAAAAAACAAAAAGAATATGTGGGACTTTTACAAGTTTACTAAACAATGCCTACTTTCCTAAAAATACAAAACTATTGCTCTATAAAGTGGCAATCAGATCGGTACTCACATATGGTTTTCCTATCTGGTTCACTATATCCCCGACAGTAGCCAAGGAACTGGAAACATTTGAAAGAATGATCCTCAGAAAGTGCATTGGAAAAAATTACGAAAACTGTGTAAAACGTTATTCAAACAGTTACGTGTACAAAAACGCGGACATAGTCCCATTCTGCAGGTATGCAATGTCATTGTTGGAAAAATTTATTCAAAAACTCCCAGACCACGAAAACATGCTAATCAACCAAATACATGATCATGAAAAAACACGAACTGGAATGGTTCCAAATATTTGTCACCGATTGGAATTATCCACGGACAATTAGAAAACAACTCGGATCCCTGCAATCTCCCATACTTCTATAGGGTGCCTGCTCCCGGTACACATAGAGGCTAGGGAACATATCATGAAATTTTAGAATCAATAATTGCCATTTTGACACTCACTTTAATGTAATATCAGAAACACTTTTTTATTTTAACTAGTACATATGTATGTATTTCATTCTTGTACGTTCGAATTATATTTTTTTTTTTTATTTGTCTAACACAACTGTATGTGTATACTGTGATATATATATGTTTGTCAATGAATTTAACATATCGTTTATTATTGTTTATCTGTTATTTAGTTTTAAGAATATTGTTTGCAGACACTTGCTCTGTTGACATTATCGAAAGGCCGAAAGCAAGCCTTGTCAAAAATGTTCCTTTTTGATTTTATACAATGTTTTGTATATATGTACATTTCAATTTAGCAATGATGCTTAATCTATTCAATATGTTATTAGAGTAAGGGCCATTATTACAACTTAAAGTTAGCTAAAGTTAAGATTAAATTGACAGATAATAATGTGTTATCTGTCAAAAAGCGTCTGTTAACTGTCGGATAACAGCTAACGCCAAGTTATAATAATGGCCCTAAGACGTATATAGCTCTAAGAATGTTATTATTCTATTCGTATGTAAGAATATCAATGCAAATGAAAAAGAAGAAGACTTAATAAAAAAATTACTTACTTACTACTTGTGAAATGGTAGCAAATTATGATTGTGGTAAAAGAATTAAATTAAAGAATTAATTAAATAAAATGCCAAAAATTATTTTTATTAAAATAATTTTTTCTTATTCGATCTTTATTATTTAAATTTATATTATTTTTGTTTAAGTTTTAGTTCTTTTTTATATAAAAATATTAATTTTACTTTAACAAAAAAAGAAATTTAATAAAATTAATATTTTTATATAAAAAAGGACCTCTAGCTTAAACAAATTAATTTACATTTAAATAATAAAGTCGAATCAAGGTATATTTATAGCAGGTAGTCTCGGAAAGCCAGCTGATTATTTTTTATTTGCTTGTTTTGTGATACAAACTGTCAAATGTTTTATAGTAAACAAGTTTTTTGTCTTTATCCTTTTTGTCTCTTTTGAATCACAAAACAACAATAAAAAGCCCTGTTGTTTGTTTTATTGTACAATTGTTGTAATCTCGCGGCGACCTGCTATAAATATATGTACCTTGAGTCGAATAAGAAAGAATTTATATGAAAAATATAATTTTTTAATTTTTTAAAGATTACGACATCAGGCAGATATAAAAATTTTTTTATTGCGCATGTAGGAACTGTGACGTCACACAACCTTCGTTCTCATTAGCTAATAATTTTTAACTTCCAAACTGTTATGTTTATGTGTAACCATGACAGTGGAACAATTTATTATTTTTCTACTTAAATTATTGGAAAATTTAAAATTTTGTTGTAAGAAGTTCCCTTTTTCTTCATAATTTTATTTTTGACTTACATAAATATATATTAGCTCTATATGAGATATACATAGTTAAAAATATATACATTTAATTAAAAGGACGCAACACGTTTGTTTTTCGCAAAATTTTCCATTTGTTTTTTTGCTGTTAAATTTTTGGCATTTGCCCACTGCACACTTTATGTTTGTTCTCTTTTCTGCTCTCTTCTATTTTTATTAAGATTTTATTTATCTTAATTATGCTACTTTTTACACACGTTTGAACACTTTTAAAACTTTTATTTATTGTAATAATATTTTTAATATAAAATATAAAGCAAAATTCTTAGTTTTTTGACAATTGATTTTATATTTTTTATTTGAACTCTCTGAGTAAATAATATACGAACGTAAATCAACAGATCAACGACGAAATTTTTTAAAGTCCTTAATTGTGTAAAGCAAATATAAAACAACTTATGACCAAAAATAATTTCAAACCCGTTCACCTGGTCTGCCATAAATCAAGTTTTTGAGTTACGCGAATATATGTTGTGCAACCTCCTCCATTTTCGAAATAACGGTATATCTCGAAAACAAGAGCTAACCTAAAAAAAAAAACGGTGGGCCCCATTGGATTCAGCGTACCCGAATTATGCTAAAACGCCATGTGCCCGGCTTGTCTAAAAAAAATTGTCAATTTCGAGCACAGTGTTATCAGAAAACTTACAGGAAATAATCGCTTCAATCGCAAACAATTGAGTGGTACAAGGGCAAAGACTGCAATGTCCACATTTATAGTTTTCGTAATAAATAGTAAAAACCTCTAGCTCAAAGTATATTCATATTTACATACATACATATGAATTGAATATCATGCTATTCAGTAAATAAGAATATGATGAAGATATGACGCAAGTTTTAACCAAATCGATATAGTGGTTTGCTGGCAATTATAATAATAAAATTGGAGATTGCTGTGTTTGCTCTAATCAAATGGACATTAGGGCGATTCTATTCTGACGGGTGCAACATTTAGACGCTTTAAACGTCTTTTACTAATAGAAAGAAACACATTTGCAATTAAGTTATTTCTAGAAGGGGTAACATTTTTATACCCACACCACAATAGTGGAGAGGGTATTATGCATTTGTGCTGATGTGTGTAACGCCTTAAAATATTGGTCCTAAACCCACTTTCTGAGTCGAACTAACGATGTCCGTCCGGCTGGCTGTCCATGTAACCTTGTGCGCAAAGTACAGGTCACAATTTTGGAGATAATTTGATAACATTTGGGACATAGGTTCTTATTGCCACAAGGACCAAGCCTATTGAAAATGGGCCAAACCACGAGGGAAGATAGGGGAAAATTTCTTCTTCTCAGAAACTACCAAACCGATTTTAATGAAATTTAAAACATACATAGAACCATACCTTTATGGACACAAAAGGGATGCATTTTTAAAAAATAGGACCACGAGGGGAGATAGGGCCAATTTCCGCCTCTCAAACCGATTTTAATGAAATTCAAAACGTATCTTTATGGACACAAAAGGGATGCATTTTTTAAAAAATAGGACCACAAGGGGAGGTATGGGGCAATTTCTGCCTCTCACAAACTTTTAAACCGATTTTAATGACTTATAAACATAGATAAATCCATATTTATATGGACATATAAGCATGATGTGTTTTTTAATACTGTGGTGTAGGGTATCATATGGTCGGGCTTGACCGACTATTCATTCTTACTTTTTTTATGTACTATTGTTATCTATTTACAAGAATTTATATGAAACGATCAAATAGCCACGAGAGAGCTTTAAAGTGCACGACGGTTGCAACCAAATTGGCCCACTTTCATAAGATCATACCACAAAAACACAAAACTCTGTTAATTTTTTTAACTTTTATTGTATTATTCTGTTTTATTGTGAAAGATGCGATATCAGACGATGATTATCAAATCAAACATCGTAGAGAAATATAATCCAATAATAAGAAATTTTCTCTTTAAGCCATGACGGGTGCAACATGCAATGAATGTTCTGTTCGCGCCAAATCTATGAATCTTAATGCTTCGAAGTGCACAACAAATTTATATTTAAGCTTACGTCTAAAAAAATTATATTATTATAAAATATAGATATTTTACTTTAAATTGGCATCAAAAAAGTGTCAAATAGTGTGATTTGAAAATTGATGTTAAAAGTTGTCTAGGATAGAATCGCCCATTACTGCTTTTTTAGCATTGGCAAGTTCTTAAAAAATCAGGGGGGCTACTCTCTATTGCGATGCGAAAGAAAATTGTAGCAAATCTAGCGATTGGTACTCTTCAATACGTTTGCGCATGTGTCTTTCGCATCTTTTATTTTTTTTTTTTTTTCTTTTCGTAAATCTTCACTTTATTTTATTAAAATTTTCCAATTTCAAATATTTTTACACACTTTGGCATTTCATAATTCATTGCCACTATCGCTTGATTTTTCAGAAAATTTTGCGAAAGTGATAGAGAGTACCAAGTTGGCATTAAGATTTCGCATCGAAATTGTTTTCGCATCGCAATAGAGAGTAGACCCCCAGTAGTTATAAAATTCTTAAACTTAACAAGGGCTTAGTTTTTTCTTGATTGATTTGGAGAAACTCCAAAACAACTTAGTTCCATAATTACGACCAAGGTACATATATTTATAGCAGGTAGCCGCGAGATTACAACCATTGTACAATAAAACAAACAACAGGGCTTTTTATTGTTGTTTTGTGATACGAACTGTCAAACAACAAAGGGGTTGAAAAGAGACAAAAAAGACAAAAGATAAAGACAAAAAACTTGTTTACTATACAACATTTAACAGTTTGTATCACAAAACAAGCAAATAAAAAATAACCAGCTGGCTTTCCGAGACTACCTGCTATAAAAATACCTTGATTGCGACTAATAACAAAATTTAAAATGAACAATAAAACTACAGTGCACTCGGGAAAACGTCAACTAATTAAAACCGCGGTTGTTGACGTTTAACAAATTGTTGACGTTTACGAATGTAAAATTTTTAGATAAAAAACATATCGCTAATGTGCTTTTACACATGTTTATTGATTATAAACTAAAACCAAACATAAACAAATTCAAAAAGGTAACAAAAAAGTAATTTAACCTGACTAGAACCATAGAAGACAACTATGTAGAAACAAAAGAATACATACATTTTAAATGAGATCTTATTTTTAATTTTACATGCACACATATTCATTTAAAAAAATCTGTTATTTTTTCTTTCCAACACGTGAAAGAGAGTCTTCTCTCTTAAACGTCTTAATACATTTAAGTAATTTGGCCCAACATTCTCGCATTGAGCCCATTCCAAAGCCCTGTTTAATATTTCGACGGGCCTCACAGGCCTAGGCGTAAATCCACCGCTGCGCACTTGTACCCTTTTCTAATAAGTTTGATAATGTGATACTTATGAGAATAAAAAAGCAACTGAACATAAATAAAAAGACAATACATACATACATACAGTTGTAACTTCTTATCTACTCTACTTATAAGGGGAATCCCCAATTTCTGAAATTATTTCATAAAATAAATGTGTGTGTGTACAAATGTGTGTATTTTAACTGCTGCTAAATTCAAAATGTTCTTTAATTCAGAGTTGACGTTTTAGAGCTTTGTGGTTGGGTTGACGTTTTAGAGTAGGCAATGTAAAAATAAAGGGGTTGACGTTTTGGGATGTTGACGTAAACGAGCGTTGACGTTTTCCCGAGTGCACTGTAACTGTTTCATATAAAAAATAATTTGTTATCAGGGACCGTAACGGTTATTCCTTTTTTCGTAAAAGTAAGATGAAAACAGTTATTTTTTGAACAATAATAACAGTTATTTTCTGATTTTTATTTTTTTGAACAAAAAATAACTGTGTTTTTTTGATTTTTATTTTTTCGATCAAAAATAACAGTTATTTTTTTATTTTTATTTTTTTGAACAAAAATAACTGTTATATATTGATTTTATCATTGGAATTTCTTAAGCACGTTAAAATAGTTATTAAAAGCCAACTAAATTATTAAAACACGTACATTTCTTTAGAGAATAACTTTTATTTTTGCTCGAAAAAATAAAAATCAATATATAACAGTTATTTTTGTTCAAAACAATCAAAATCAAAAAATAACTGTTATTTTTGATCGAAAAAATAAAAATCAGAAAATAACTGTTATTTTAGTTAAAAAAAAATAAAAATCAATATATTTTATCATTGACAAGTGCATAGGGAACAATATGGTATAATTGAATCAGTTTTTTGACATTTACTTCTATATGCTTTTTTTGTTTTAAAATTCCAATATAACTGTTATTTTCGGTCCCTCTTTGTTATATTTTTAAATTTCTTTTTAGTTTTGTTTTGCAAAAAAGAAACAATATAAAAAAATAGCATCCATTTTCGAAAATAGTTGAGAGAAAAAGAGCTTAACAAACTGTGATCATTGCAAAAGCGACAATCTCCAATGGACATTGCCGGTTTTGCATCAATTCTTAATTTTTGAACATACTTTTTTATGGGATAAAAGTGTTTCTGGTAATGTAATATTCACTAATTGGAAGCATTCATTAAATACAACTAAGAGGTATTATTAGTTACGTTTGTGAAAAAAGTGGACATTGCAGTCTTTGCATCAATACCTCTCAATTGCAAAACTGAACAAGCCCTAAACTTTATTTGAAATCGCTAAATAAAAGAAAATGTCGGAAAATATCATAAAAGCTTAACAAATTAGCTATTATGATGAAGAACAAACTTTTTGTTGGGTGTTAAAAACAGAAAAGGGCATTCTATAAAAAAGTTAAGTTTTTTGACCACTTGCTACAAGAGCCCTGTTTCTGAAAACAACAAGTTACAAATCTAGAAGTAAAATACGTTAAAAAAGCAACTATTTTACAATTTTTGTTTCAAATATATTTTGCTTGTAGATTTGTAACTTGTAGTTTTGAGAAACAGGGCCCTGAAATAATTTTGTTTGTTTGTTTATAAAAAACTTGGTCTGTTTATTGTTTTAAAAATGGGAAATACATCTTATAAAAAACTTGACCCTTTTGTAGTTGAAATACCCTTGTTTGATCCCTTTTTCTTAAATCTCCGCTTTTTGTGACACTTTTCGAAAATTTCCAACGGTAATCCTGTGTAAAATATATAAAAAGTTTGCCGTTAAGGACAATCATAACGCCAATTTTTAAGAACGTCTGGTTTTTGACTACGACACTAAAACGAATTCCACTTCGACCACGACAAATAAAAAGCAGCTTATTATTGGTTTGCCCTACCAACCGTTGAGCTACTACATAGGTATTGGGTATATTTTGAATTCAAAATCTGTTTCAGACATTTTTAATGGCTTCTGAGATACTAAGCATTAGTTTTGCTCCACATTTACTTTTTTAAAGTTTTTTAAGTATTGTTTTGCTCTACACGCCAACATAAAATAAATTTTACTCTTGCTTTTCTTCATTGTCGTAAGAAAAAAAAACAGTTAAAGCGAAAGCAAAATAAAATGACAGCTAGCAAATAAATTTTACTCTTGCTTCGTTCGCTCCATCGCCGTAAGAAAAAAGTAGTTAAAGCAAAGGCAACATAAAATTTAAAAAACTTATGGTATAAACACAACTGGGACGAACGACGAACTTCGCATAGTACGACGAATTTGCGATCTCAAATTAGTTTTTGGGTTTGTTTCAATTTTGCAATTTTTCGCGAATTATAGACATTTTCGCGATTTGTTCCTGTAAGTTTTCTGATTCTTTACAGCTTTAACGATTTAAAATAAAAAGTAGACTTTGCTATCATGCCGCTGTTAGCAAATTTTTGCGAATTTCCGCTAATATAGCAACTTTTACCGAATTTTAGCCATTACTTATAGTTTTAAGGACTTTTAATCAATTTTATGGCTCGTTTGAAATATTAAAATTTTCGCCATTTTGGCATTTTTTTTTTTTTGCCATATTTCGACATTTTGTTTTTTTCACCCATTAAGCGATTTCAAATAAATTTTGGTGTTTATTTAAAAGTTTGCAATTTTTGCGAATTTAAGCCAAGTTCGCAACAGAAGCGATTTGTCCCTGTGATTCTTTACAGCTTTCACGATTTTTAAAAAATATTAGAATTTTATATTATGCTGCGCTGTCCCTTTCCCAATTTATTTGTCGTTCGTCTGCGTAAGAAATAGAAATAAACCTATCACAGAGTTCGTTACGCACGACGAATTTCGGTATACGCAATAATCGTGTGTACTTTCATATACACGAATGTGTTATATTTCTGGTGACGAATATTCGTTGCGAATAATTCGTCGTTCGTCCCAGTTGTGTTTCTAGCATTAATACGCAGCATTCAAAATAAATTCAATAAAATACTATTAAGCTTCGTTCACAATCAAAAACCTTTTCACTTGGTGTTCATAACAGAGTAACAATTTCTTTTGCAACTACACACATTTTGCATTAAGAAACCTTTTGCAAATTTTAGCCACAACAATATTATTATTTTTTTCAACATTTTGTTAAAGTTTTCATTCAAACCTTAATAAAATTATTTTAAACGTCAGAAACAATTTCATTCAATCAGAGTAACAATTTCGTTTTTTCTTCTATCTTTTTTCTTCCCAAAGTATTTCATATATTTTCCTTTCATTTTTGTAACAAAAATGTAACTAAAGTTGAGTCTACTTTAAGGCCTAACCATAATATGCATAGTCTGGCTTAACCTACTGTCAAAAATTAACAAAAAGTCTCTCAAATATATTTTAAAAAAACAAAAATAAAATAAAAAAACATTTGATTCCGTACGGAATGAGCGATCAGTTTCGTACTTTGCTTAAGCAAATGACAGTTTCATAAAAAGTTTCCTTAAGTTTAATATGGTTTGGCTCATATGATTTATATGTTTTCGCACATTTGCTTTAGCCAACTTAAGCACATTATGGTTGGGCCTTTAACTTCAGCAACAATTTGTATGAAATTGTTTCTGACGTTTAAAATATGTAATTTTATTTAGTTTTGAATGCAAAATGTGTGTAGTTGCAAAAGAAATTGTTACTCTGTTATGAACACCAAGCTTTAAAGCTGCGTTCACAATCAAAAAAACATTTTCACTTGGTGTTCATAATAGAGCAACAATTCCTTTTTTACTACACACATTTTGCATCAAAAAACCGTTTGCAAATTTTAGCCACAACATTATGCATTAATTTTTATTTTTGTAAACATTTTGTTAACATATTCATTCAAAACTAAATAAAACAAGTAAGAAAGTATAGTCGGTCAAGCCCGACCATATGATACCCTACACCACAGTATTTAAAAACACATCATGCTTATGTGTCCATTTAAATATGGATTTACCTGTTTTTAAACTTCATGAAAATCGGTTTGAAAGTTTGTGAGAGGCAGAAATTGCCCCCTACCTCCCCTTGTGGTCCTATTTTTTAAAACCTGTATAGCTAATGTGCCCCTCTAGATATGGATCTATCTATGTTTTAAATTTCATTAAAATCGGTTTGAGAGGCAGAAATTGCCCCTATCTCCCCTCGTGGTCCGATTTTTTTTAAAAATTTATATATTTTGTGACCATATAGATATGGTTCTATCTATGTTTTAAATTTCATTAAAATCGGTTTGATAGTTTCTGAGAGAAAGAAAATTACGATTCGGCCCATTTTCAATAGGCTTAAGGTAGAAGTACATAACACGCGTTAGTGCGCGCGCGCTCTGTCGTCTTCTGTCAAAAAAGTAAAGCTAGTGTTTTTTCATAGAACAAGCTACATGCAAAATATTTTGACGCGTTTGCGCCAGAAAGTTGGTTAACTTTGAACTTTTTAACGCGTTGTGTATTTTTGACAAGTAATCAGCTGACAATAAAAAGAATAATTTAACAAATTTGTGAATCATGAAAGAAAAACTTATTGAAGAGCTTAAAAAACATACAATATTTATATAAAAAGAATAAATTTAATAAAATAACAAAATCTTGATATACTTTCGAACCCGTTTTTAATGCACTAACGCGTGTTATGTACTTCCACCTTTAGTCCTTGTGCCAATAAGAACCTCTGACCTAAATTTTATCAAATTATCTCCAAAATTGCGACCTGTACTTTGCGCACAAGGTTACATGGACAGCTAGCCAGCCAGCCGGACGGACATCGTTAGTTCGATTCAGAAAGTGATTCTCAGTAGATCGGTATACTTTAAGGTGGGTCCACTGTTTTAAGGCGTTACACACATCAGCACAAATGCATAATACCCTCTCCACTATTGTGGTGTGGGTATAATTATTTTAAACGTCAGAAACAATTTCGTACAAATTGTTGCTGAAGTTCTAGTTGACTCTACTTTAGTTACATTTTTAAAAAAGTTTTAGTTACATTTTTGTTCTAAAAATGAAGGAAAATATATGAAATACTTTGGGGGGAAAAAAAAGATAGAAGAAAAAACGAAATTGTTTTTTTGATTGTGAACGCAGCTTTAAATTCTACATACGTTCGTTCACAAAAATTTTAAATTTTCTTCAAAAATTGTATCGGGTATATTTTCAGAAAACGTCATGTTAACCTTCATTGTTTTTCTCCATTACGACTATTTGGTATATCGTCACCTAAAGTGCAAAAGGGCGTAACATTTTTTTTTTTAATTTTAATAGTACATCATAATCATAATTTTAGTCAATGTAGCAACATAATCCACCAAAACTTGATTTTGAATTTTTTGGTTGTTACGCCCTTTTGCATTTTAAGTGACGATATGCGCCAAAACAATAATGAGTTAACGATATCTCTTTTTATTTATTTTAATTTAATGGGATTTGTTTAACACAATCACGCCTGAAAAATATGTGAACAGTTTTCCCTCGAAATTTTGCTTTTCCCCATAAATTTTTTACGGAAAAGGGAACAAATTTCGATGGAAATTGTTTTCACTATTGGGGTGACTAGTAATGAAATCCAATCAAAATATTTAATATCTGTATGTAAGTATATTAATTGATCTTTGTTAGTATCTTTATTGTAACTGCACTGATCACTTAAAAGCTAAACAAATATTATTTTGTTTTTTGTTCAAAAATGTGTTTTTTGCAAATAAAATTACTTAAACTAAATTTTTAAAAATAACATAAATAAAAAAACGTTTAATCAAATCTGTATGAAAAAAAGTCAAAACATAAAATTACAAATTATAACAAAATGGAAATGCTTTAAATGAGCCAGAGCAAATCAAACAACAACATAATATTTGGTAAAAGGCTAGAAGAGTTTGCTCAGAGATTGTTCAATTTTATTTTAATAAAGCTTAATTATTTCAAATACTTATTTTCCACAACTCTAAGTTTGTTTTACCTAATATTTTGCAATTATTTGACATATCTGTGTTCATAATTTTCTTAAATATTTTTTAAAGTTCATAAATATCAATGGAACATTTGATTACATATAAATACGTCTTAAATCTTTTGGAGTCGTTATTAAATTGCATTGAGGACACAGTTTGCGTGCACCCAAAGATCTTAACCAACATTGTTCGCAATGAACATGCCAACAGGCCACCGATATGGCTGGATTGCGATAGTCATCCAGGCATATAAGACATTTGTATTTGCCTGGCACATGTTGTTGCTCGTATTGCCTTAATTTTGCTTTTAAAGAGTCTATAATTTGTTGATAATGAGCAGGTGTTGAGGGCTGGACGGCTAATTCAGTATTGGTCTCTAGCTGACAATCAGCAGTTGAACCAGTCGTTTGACTAATGGCCTCATTGGATTGTGGTGAACTTAAATGGTCATTGGTAGTTTCTAGATTTGTTATCAATTGACTGCTGGATGACCCTGTTATTAAACGTCTCATATAGGAGGTAACATCGCTTTCATTTTCATTAAGTATATGCGAAGGTATAACATCACTTTCGCCATATTGTGCTGGTCCATAGATTTGTGTATCATCTTCATCCACATTGAGATCTTCATCGTCTTCATCATCGTCTTGGCGGCCATTTAAACGGTGGCTACTACTGCCACTGCCGCCATTTGTCAGAGGTTGACCAATGCCAATAGCAGCATATCCACCTTGTAATAGACTAGACACTCGTATACGTTTCTGGCCAGCCCATTCATATTCTTCGTATTCCTCACCGCCACCACCCCCTGTGTCATCGTCATCATTACTGGAATGTTCGTCACTATTGCTCCTTCCATTAGCCGTACGTCGGCTTCGTCTTAAACAGTCTTCGGCGTGCTGTTGTATTTCATCTTGGGGAAAAGCTAAATTGCACACAGGACAGGGAAGTTCGGGTGCCGAGGGCCGTTTACGGTTGCGTTGCTGTTGAGTTAAAATAATTTCAATTTAATAGAAATATATTTTTAAAAAGCAGCAACATAAAATAAGGAAAATTCCACAGACCCATGCACATATCAAATTTTTAACTGTCCCTAAAAAAAATTTTAAAATGCAACAACAATGATTACAGAGTTAAGCGGCTCATACATTTACAATAAAATTGTTCAATTTAACGTATTGTATAATTTTATCGCCGATGTGTATGTGGTGGCACAATATATTGGCAACAATCAAAATACTTTTTTATTGCACAATGCTGTGAATGTTATTCCTTTCTTCATAAAAATAATTTAATGAAAAATTAAATTTCATGAACTTAAGCCTAATTAAAAAATATTAAAAATTTGGATTAAAAACCATAAATAGTTCAACAAAATAACCACAACACTAATTATTGTTATTCCTATAGGTTATGTTCACCTTTCTATTGAATGAAAGTTGAGCAATATTTAAATTGAAACCATTGTGCGACTTAGTGCATTATATAGGACAAAATGGAAATAATATGGCGAGTATCATATACAATAATTTGTAGTGATTTCTAATAAAAATCTAATTTAACAAAAAACAAAAACAATTATTAAAAAATCCCGCAATCTTAATCGTTACTTTAATCTTGTCGTTTTGAAATTAACTTTCGGAAGCCGCTTGATAAAAAGAATCTGTTTGGTATAATTTCGTAGTTGCCAATAAGGAAGTGCAGTGGAGTTCGGTTATACGAAATATCGCGCACAACGAAAAATTTCTCCGGTCCCAACAGTTTTACATTATTATTTCATGAACATTAGTGCGCTTATAGCGAACTCCGGTTACAGCGAATTTTCGGTTATAACGAACTGTTTTCTGAGTCCTATAAATAAAACTGATGGAACTGTGTATATACGTTTTATTTACGAACAAAAGAAGCGCTAGCGTTGGCGTTTTTCAAAACATTGAAAAAAATATGTATCAATGATGTGAGAAAATATTTACCCGGCCTAAGTGTAGGGATGAAACGATACGAGTAAATACAAGTACATATTCGATACTTTTATATTAGTACGAAGTATTTTTGTAATCGATACTTAGCAACCGAGTAACTAGTATCGATAAAAAATACTCGGTATCGGTCAAAAGTAATCGTTTCACTTTGGTATTGAAATTAATCTTAAATTTTTGATTATTTTCCAAAGCTGGAGCAGCAGTAACGGTGTCAACAATCCGTTTGACCAGTTAACACCTACACAGAAAAATTTTTTTCAAATAATTCAATAATGCTGTTTCAAAAAATTTTTTTAATTGTTCCAATTAATTTCCCTTAATTGAAAATAAAAATTATAATGTTTGTGTGTATATTTGCAAATATGAAAACATACACACAAACTTTAAAATATTTAAAATTAATTAGTATTGTGGTTATTTTGTTGAACTATTTATGGTTTTTAATCCAAATTTTTAATATTTTTAATTAGGCTTAAGTTCATGAAATTTAATTTTTATTAAATTATTTTTATGAAGAAAGGAATTTTACAACATGAAAATCAATTAAAATTGTTATTGATAATCTTTCATTCTTGACGTGGCTCGGGCTCGAACCCTGGCCGGCAGGTTACCATGACATGTTTCGATCGCAACCACTCGATCTCCTCAGATGGATTTGCCGTCTTACACTCGCAGCCATCGACGACTGCTGACGTCACTAGTCAAACATCAATCCTTAAACCAAATTGTATTTTAATATTTGGTAGATCGAAATTTGCTTTCCTGAATGATTATCCATTTTAATTGAGTTTACATGTTTTTTCCTTTACTTCTGTTTTTTTCCGTACTTTCGTCAAGAATTTTTCTTGAAGTCCAAGTACATTTTTTTGTTTTTTCACTTTGTCTTTCTCTTTTCTGTTGACCTTTTTCAGCACAACTTGAAGGACAAATGTACACATAGAGCTCGTGCCTTAGCTTTAACAATAATTAGTATTGTGGTTATTTTGTTGAACTATTTATGGTTTTTAATCCAAATTTTTAATATTTTTAATTAGGCTTAAGTTCATGAAATTTAATTTTTATTAAATTATTTTTATGAAGAAAGGAATTTTACAACATGAAAATCAATTAAAATTGTTATTGATAATCTTTCATTCTTGACGTGGCTCGGGCTCGAACCCTGGCCGGCAGGTTACCATGACATGTTTCGATCGCAACCACTCGATCTCCTCAGATGGATTTGCCGTCTTACACTCGCAGCCATCGACGACTGCTGACGTCACTAGTCAAACATCAATCCTTAAACCAAATTGTATTTTAATATTTGGTAGATCGAAATTTGCTTTCCTGAATGATTATCCATTTTAATTGAGTTTACATGTTTTTTCCTTTACTTCTGTTTTTTTCCGTACTTTCGTCAAGAATTTTTCTTGAAGTCCAAGTACATTTTTTTGTTTTTTCACTTTGTCTTTCTCTTTTCTGTTGACCTTTTTCAGCACAACTTGAAGGACAAATGTACACATAGAGCTCGTGCCTTAGCTTTAACAATAATTAGTATTGTGGTTATTTTGTTGAACTATTTATGGTTTTTAATCCAAATTTTTAATATTTTTAATTAGGCTTAAGTTCATGAAATTTAATTTTTATTAAATTATTTTTATGAAGAAAGGAATTTTACAACATGAAAATCAATTAAAATTGTTATTGATAATCTTTCATTCTTGACGTGGCTCGGGCTCGAACCCTGGCCGGCAGGTTACCATGACATGTTTCGATCGCAACCACTCGATCTCCTCAGATGGATTTGCCGTCTTACACTCGCAGCCATCGACGACTGCTGACGTCACTAGTCAAACATCAATCCTTAAACCAAATTGTATTTTAATATTTGGTAGATCGAAATTTGCTTTCCTGAATGATTATCCATTTTAATTGAGTTTACATGTTTTTTCCTTTACTTCTGTTTTTTTCTGATTTCGTGATTTTCATGTTGTAAAATTCCTTTCTTCATAAAAATAATTTAATAAAAATTAAATTTCATGAACTTAAGCCTAATTAAAAATATTAAAAATTTGGATTAAAAACCATAAATAGTTCAACAAAATAACCACAATACTAATTATTGTTAAAGCTAAGGCACGAGCTCTATGTGTACATTTGTCCTTCAAGTTGTGCTGAAAAAGGTCAACAGAAAAGAGAAAGACAAAGTGAAAAAACAAAAAAATGTACTTGGACTTCAAGAAAAATTCTTGACGAAAGTACGGAAAAAAACAGAAGTAAAGGAAAAAACATGTAAACTCAATTAAAATGGATAATCATTCAGGAAAGCAAATTTCGATCTACCAAATATTAAAATACAATTTGGTTTAAGGATTGATGTTTGACTAGTGACGTCAGCAGTCGTCGATGGCTGCGAGTGTAAGACGGCAAATCCATCTGAGGAGATCGAGTGGTTGCGATCGAAACATGTCATGGTAACCTGCCGGCCAGGGTTCGAGCCCGAGCCACGTCAAGAATGAAAGATTATCAATAACAATTTTAATTGATTTTCATGTTGTAAAATTCCTTTCTTCATAAAAATAATTTAATAAAAATTAAATTTCATGAACTTAAGCCTAATTAAAAATATTAAAAATTTGGATTAAAAACCATAAATAGTTCAACAAAATAACCACAATACTAATTATTGTTAAAGCTAAGGCACGAGCTCTATGTGTACATTTGTCCTTCAAGTTGTGCTGAAAAAGGTCAACAGAAAAGAGAAAGACAAAGTGAAAAAACAAAAAAATGTACTTGGACTTCAAGAAAAATTCTTGACGAAAGTACGGAAAAAAAAGAAAAAAAACAGAAGTAAAGGAAAAAACATGTAAACTCAATTAAAATGGATAATCATTCAGGAAAGCAAATTTCGATCTACCAAATATTAAAATACAATTTGGTTTAAGGATTGATGTTTGACTAGTGACGTCAGCAGTCGTCGATGGCTGCGAGTGTAAGACGGCAAATCCATCTGAGGAGATCGAGTGGTTGCGATCGAAACATGTCATGGTAACCTGCCGGCCAGGGTTCGAGCCCGAGCCACGTCAAGAATGAAAGATTATCAATAACAATTTTAATTGATTTTCATGTTGTAAAATTCCTTTCTTCATAAAAATAATTTAATAAAAATTAAATTTCATGAACTTAAGCCTAATTAAAAATATTAAAAATATTTAAAATTTTAAAACAATTTTTTAATTGTTTCAATTAACTGTGTAGATTGAAAAAAATATTTTAATTTGTGTTTACGTTTTATTTAGCCCCTTTTGCTGGTGGTCACATTTCAATTAAACCTATTGATTGAAACTGAACAGCAAGAAAAGCTCAAACTTACAAACTTGTTAATTGATATGATCAATTTGTTTGCTGGCGGAAAATCAGTACAGAATTTAATTAATAGTACAAATTTCTAACAAATACGTTAATTGAAATTGGTTTTTCATTTTTTCTGTGTATAAACCACAAATCGTCTAAGTCCATTTCCTCAATTTATGGCTATAGGAAGTCCGTTATCATCTCGCGATAGCGAACATCATTCACGGTAATTGCTTGGCCGACCTCATTTTCGAAGAAGAACGATAACGCCGCCAGCCGCAGAACTAACTGGGCGAGCATGTACATTTGTTTTTACATTTTATTCAGACCCGGTTGGCAGAAATTTGCGCACAATATTCCCGATTGTGGAAACATTTGGTCGATTATGCTGACCAAAAAAATCACGATGTGCACGAAATGCATTTTGATTGAACGATCATTTTCGTAAAAGGTTTTAACAATCTTAACGCGCTGCTGAATTGTGTACCTCTCAATGGTAGCTGTCAAATACTGAAACAAAGAAAGGTCAAATTAAGTTGCGCAAAATACTTGACGTTAAGGTGTGACTGACAATTAACATCGTAGATTATGGTTTTACCACACTTTATTATATATTTACCAATTTAAAAATAAAATACATATGTATTTACATTTAAAATAAATACACAGTGACATTGTTGATTTCTGGAATAAAACGTGAATAAAGGATGTTATCCTGAACGTTCTATAAAATTTCGTTTCCTAAGATAAAAAAAGACTTTTCGGAAGGGAATTGGTACTAGGTGGTAACAAAAAGTGGTCTCAGTTTTTAAACTTTTCGTTTTGCACAAAAATTTTAAAGGGTCGTAGTTTTTATTATATTTTATAGTACTTAAACACTAACAACGTTTATAAATGCTTCTTTCTATACAAACCGATACAAGTAAGTATCGATACTGAGTAGGTATCGATACTTTACGAGCGATACCACATCGAGTAAAAGTATCAATACCTTAGAGGTATCGTTTCATCCCTACCTAAGTGTTTATAATAATTTTTTGAAAGAGAAGTGATTAATTCAACTTCCCAAGAAAAATAACAGATAACAGACTAATGTACACTAGACCGACTTACCTTATCTGGTCAAAAAAAAGTTAAAAATTTTCCCCCCTGAAAATGAACTTTGACCTGTTTTATGAAGATTCACAAAATATTTTTTTTACTCGTTTTGGTTTTCATTTCTATCGAATAGAAAATCATCAAAAAAACTGTCATACACATCTCGCTATCTCGAGTCTGTGGTTAGATTTTTAATATGTTTTAATGAAGAATCAAAGTATTCCTAAATGTCTATTGCATTTGGCCATTCATTGGACAAAACAAAATTTAAGGAACTTTTTATTCATGCAAAATGCCATTTTTTGACCTTTTTTGACGCGGTTTAGCTCGAGATTATCGCTAGATCCCAAATTTTTTCGGAATCTTCATAAAACATGTCAAATATAGTTTTCAGGGATAACGACATTAACTTTTTTGCCCATATAAGGTGAGTCGGTCTAATATACATACTTTATAGGGTCTAAGATGTATATTGTAGAAATTGCCAATAGCATTACTCTTTCCACGTATTGTGAAGAATAAAAAATATAACTATAATGTACATAAGCTGGCTTAAGCATCGGTGCGAAAACATGTAAATCTGAAATACTGAACTTAAGGAAACTTTTTGTTAAGTTTTATGAAACTGTAATTTGCTTAAACAAAGTGCAAAAATGCATTTGAGACGATTTTCATTAATTTTTGACAGTAACTGAAGCTACCTCATGCATATTATAGTTGGGTATTTAGTTTAATTATCATACTAAGCTGAAGAGTATGTACACATATTAGAACTTTGTGTTTTAGGTTTGCAAGGCGACAGAAGCCATACAAGAGTTGCTTTAACACTCGACAATATAACATGTTGCCAATGTATCCACATATCATGCATACACATACCTTCATGCGTGACTGCCTATTCCTTTGAACTCTTTGAAAGACTGTCCAAGGTTTACGTTTTTCCGAAGTTGACTGTCCATTCGATGTAAAACGTCCAGCTTCTTCATCTGCAACACTAGACTCATCCTCGGCCTTGGTTCGCGCTTCTGCCTGGGCATGTGTTGTCTGTAGTTCTTTTAAACGTTGCATTTCTTGTTCACAATGTTGGGCCACTTCGTAACGGTGTAGTTTGGTATCACATGTAGGACACTGTACCATGGCATCATCTTCAAATGATGGTGAAGAGTTAAGAGCAGAGCTGGATGAGACTAGATTTGTTATAGTGTGTAACTGTGGTAAACTGCTGGTCGAAGAAGACTCCATTTAAGGCCATAGAATCGAGAAAATCTTTTTTAAAATTAATCAGTTGTTTAAATAACTAAAGTTTATAGTTTTATTAGAAGGAAAATTGAAAATAACTTTTAATTTTCTTTTGGATTGTTAAGATTTTTAAAGATTTTTTCTACTTCTTTGCGGCTTTAGAAACTTTTTTTTAACTTTACCAACTAAAAAAACAACAATGACAGCTGGCTCAAAAGCAGCAATAACAACGCACCGTACAACAAAAACAATCAAAACAAACAGTGTTGCATTATTTAGTACCAAATGAGAAGAGTTTAACATGCAACTCTGTTAAAATGTGAGAACATTTAGCAACATTTTGTTTTGTTTTCCACATTCTTGGACGAAAATAATAAAGATATTTTTTTTAAGGGGTAAAGCAAAAAGTAAAAGAAATAAAAATAAAAGTAACAGCAATAGCAATAGCAATGAAGCAATACCACCAGTAGTTCATAAAATTTTCTTGAATTAGACACACGACCAAAAGAATAAAAAGAAACACAAATATAATACGGGAGTTTTATTATTTCGAAAGCATTTTTTCAATACACAAATTTCTTTATAATTTTTTAGTTCTTTTCATTTCTTTTTGAAACAATAACCTAAAAAGCAAGTTTATTAATAAAAGAAAGTGAGAAAAAGTTATAACTGAAGGAAATTTGTCAAAAAATAAAAAACTAAAACCAAAAATTTGACGCCATTTTGGTGTATGTGTTGGAGACCTTACAAAGTGAAAATATAGAAATCAAGAAAAAAAGTGCGTGTAGATGTGTGTGCTAGTTGTGAAAAATATCAGCATAAATCTATTTATATTTTCAGAAAAAAAAAAATAAAATTTCAAAGAAAAAAGTTAACATATTTACATAAATATAAAAGTGTTGTATGTGTTAAGAGAAAAAATCAGAGTTAAAAAAAAGTAGAATACAATGGCAAAAGTGTATGAAAAATCCATTTCTCAACTTAGCAACAATTCCCTTTTGCAACAACAGCAGCATCATTTAACACAGCAACAGCCCCCCTTATCTTCGTCATCTATGCAATTGCAACAACAACAATCTATGTTAAGCAACATACAGCAACAACAACAACAACAAAAATTAAATAACAATGCCCTTGCAAATGCAAACAATTTTATAGGTGGTTTTAGTTCTTTCGATAGTGATTCTTTACCCGATTATTCTGAATTTGATTCAGAATCTGTAACATTGGATTATTTCAAGGAAAGGTATGACTGACAAATCAAAAAAGGGAGTCTTTACTTTTTTTTTTTAATTTCTTTGTCAAGTACTGTTTTTCGTTTTGTTTGTTTTTCTTCGTTGATTATTTTTCATTTCGTTTATTTGTTACTGTTTTGCTTTATTTTTGTTTGTAAAGTTTTTATTATTTGTTATTTAAAATTTTGCATTATTTATCTATTTACTCTTTATTGTTATGTATTGACTTTTGTTAATTTAATATGTATATATATACAACTATATATACCTATGTAGGTGCAATATTTTTTTGTTTATTTGTTACCAAAATAGAAAAAAATACACAATTTTCTTTTGTTTACATTTTATTATTATGCCTTTTCTTACACAATCCTACATTGCCAACCAACTCCTTTTCGATTTTATTTTCTTTTTTCAAGTACGTTTTAATGTTTTCTTTACATTTTTTTTTTCATTTTTTTATGCATTTGTCGCTTATATAAAACACAAAAAACGTCATTAAATTGTTCTTTGTTTTATTTATTTTTTGTTTTGTCTATTGTTTTATTTTGTTAATTTCATCCGCCTAATGTCTAGAAATTCATTGACAGGTGAATTCGGCAAACACCACAAACATTTTGAGATGGTGTTAACAAGAACAGTGGTATCAAGTGAAATTTGTAATGAGTTGCAGATACATATAAATTTCTTTTTAATGTCAGTATTAGTTGCATATTAAATATTATTTGCAATCATGATAAACATTAGTTGCTAAATACTGTTTGAAAAATCTGCGCAGTGTCTTTACGGCTATGGTAACTTGTGAAATGACCCACTATTAAATTTGGGATACCAATGATCGTTATTTTTTGTGCTATTTCAAAAATGTAGGAAATTAGATAAAATGTGAAGAGGTTTTCTAAATATGTACATACATATGTACCTATATCGTTAGCTAAAATGCAAATAGACGTAAACAACACAAATATAATTTTACAGGAGAAGCAAAATACTTTGTAAAGTGAAAACTATGAACATGTCAGAAAAACATGCATTGATAAGTCGTCCATGGAATTCTTCAACGGATTTTCAAAGAAACCCATTTTATTATATTTTCTTAGAAAAAAAAATGTTTAATTACGTCGTTTTGCATACTTCAAACAAACAAACTTGTAGTTACGTCCATTTGTTTTTTGTTAATAAAAACGAATTTTTGATCGCAGAAGTGTAAAATTTTGTCAAGAAATGTAGTTTTATAGCATTCATAATAATCAATCAAAAACTCGATTTTGAATTTTTTTGTTAGTAACGTCTTTTTGCATTTTAGCTAACGATATCTATCAGGACCCTTTAATGGGTTTACAATTTTTTTTACTAAAATAAGTTTATTGGAATGTCTAGTTGGTGCATACATGGGTACCTATTAACAATTTGATTTTTCAAAGTTTTAAGGACAAATATAAAAATACATAACTTTGAATATCCTTTCAATACAAGTTTGATGAAAGAAAAGGAGTAGTAAAGAGTAAAAGCACAGGAGAAAAAAAGAAAGTAGTGGAATATAAAAAATGCAAATACCTATGTATGTACCTATTAAATGGCACTAGGTATATTTTTAAAACTATCGCTGCTAGAAAAAAAAACTAGTTAGGTATGCCATCTTTATCAGCACTCTCATGCTGGGTACACACAGTGCAATCTACATGCAATCTGTTTCAATAAAACCTCAAAATATCAAAGCGTTTTGATGTTGATGCAACCTGTACCCATGTTCTGTAACTTTAGTGAGAACTTCTCGCATCGAAAAGATGTGAAACCAAATATTCCATCGTTTCTCGAAAAGTGAAAAAAACTGTGTCTGTAACTCATGTCGAAAAATATAAAAAGAGATTACGTCGTTACGTTATAAATGTCATAACATTGCACTCAAAGCCGATGTGACGTTACAGTCGTTGAGGACGCCAGTAACACATATCGTTGACGCCGACCAAAATTGGCTAAAATCGAAAATTTTTCAACGACGGCGGCGAAAATACAACCGTCGGATATACCAAATTGTGTAAAGAGCGACTTTAATGTTTTCTGTTTGCAAATGAGCTTTGAAAACATTCTTGTATTTTTTAAAATTGCTTAAAGCAAAATAATAAAACAATGAAAAAATGTGCCAAGAACAAAATACTATTTTTATTATTCTTCGAATTTTGCATTTTTAATTGTTTTCTAGTGTTAAAATGTTTTCTCGCCCCATTTTTATACGTGAGTTTATTTGACGGTTCAAAGCGGGAACTTTTCTCACCAAAATGTTACACACATTTTTTCTGTAAATTGGCGAGTAATTTCCTTACGTGATAGCTTGCACTCGCCAAAAAAAAGTTACAGACACAGTTTAGTGAGAAAAACAGCTGTTTGTTTCAATATTTGGCATTTTTGTTTCATTTCACACATTTCAATCGAAAAGTTTCTCGACGCGAAAGTTACAGAACATGGGCACTGGAATGAATGTAAATGAATTTAAATCACAACCTAGATTGCGTAAATGTGTTGCATAGTGTGTACCCAGCATCAGTTTAACTAAAAACATTAGATAGAAGTCAGGAAACTTTTGGTGTGTTGGGCAGTGTTTATACCTACTAGAGGTCTGCAAGAATAAATAAAAACCAATTTCAACACACTCATTTGTTTTTTAACTACAATGTGTCGAGCACCCAATGATGAAGAAACAAATGAAAGAATAACAAAAGACAAAACAAATAAAAACTCATTCAATTCAGTCAACTCAAGTCAAACGAATGAAATATTCATATATAATTTGAATGTAAAATTTCTGTACCTACACATTACGTATGTATGTGTAAGCTTAACTGTTACAAATAAAAGAAGCCACAAGCTTACACACATATTATGTCAATGTATTCAAATAAATGTATGGACATTCAATAATTCAAAAATTATTCGAATATTTTTTGTAAACTTGCTCTCTCTAACGGGTCATTCCAATGTTTTGTTATTTATGAATGACTCAAATTCATTTACAGTAAACAAGTATTTTATTCAATTCATTCTCTCTTATTTTTGTATATGGTTTACTCTTTTCTTGTATTTTTGAATGTTTAATATTTGAGTAAATGTTGTGAACTTTGAATAAAGGCAAACAAGTGAATTATTCAAAGCAGACCTCTAATACCTACTTACTTTCACAATTTTTTAATTTTAAGAATTTAATTTGGTTTGAATTGCCAATTTGCCTTTAAACAGCTGAACATGTGGCCTAGTTTCAATTTACTATATGGAAATTTCTTACCGGACAGATGAAGTTTTTTGGAAAGGGGCGATGCTGTATGTTGTCCGGAAAGAAGTGTCTGTCTGTCCGGAAAGAAGTGGTCATAGACCAATTTTGGACCTATTTAATTTAAAATGCAAATACCTATGTAGGTATGTACCTATTAAATGGCACTATATTTTTAAAACTATCGCTGCTAGAAAAAAAACTAGTTATGCCATCTTTATCAGCACTCTCATGCTGGGTACACACAGTGCAATCTACATGCAATCTGTTTCAATAAAACCTCAAAATATCAAAGCGTTTTGATGTTGATGCAACCTGGAATGAATGAAAATGAATTTAAATCACAACCTAGATTGCGTAAATGTGTTGCATAGTGTGTACCCAGCATCAGTTTAACTAAAAACATTAGACAATATTTTAATTTTAAGAATTTAATTGGGTTTGAATTGCCAATTTGCCTTTAAACAGCTGAACATGTGGCCTAGTTCCCATTTACTATAAGGAAATTTCTTACCGGATAGATGAAGTTTTTTGGAAAGGGGCGATGCTGTATGTTTTCCGGAAAGAAGTGTCTGTCTGTCCGGAAAGAAGTGGTCATAGACCAATTTTGGACCTATTTAATTCCGTTGCAGCATTTTTTTCAAGATTCTTCTTTGAACTTGAATAAGTTTCCTCATATTGAAATTCTATTTAAATGCAGAGTGCATGAGACTGTGTAACACTCCTAAACATTACAACCTTTCTTAAGCGGCCCATACATTGGCAATATTATTGTATATTATATTCGCTATTTTATTTCCAATCTGTCCTATATTATGCAAAAATTCACACAATAATTTCAATTTAAGTATTGCTCGACTTTCATTCAATAAAAATGTTGAACAATGTTGCCAACACATTTCACTTTCTTTTCGTTGTGCAATAAAAATTAAAAGTCTTTTGATTGTTGCCAATATATTGTGTCATCTTCGAATATTACATACACATTAGGCGATGTGTGTGAAGATAAATACGTATTTAACTAGTGGAGACATCCACCACAATTTCTTAACAGCAACTATTTTCAGTTAACATTGTACTTAACAGTGCTACTGTAATAGAAAAAAGTGTATTTAGGACGATTTTTAGGTCAATGGAACAGGTTGCACATAGGAATATAGATCTTTATAGGATTCAGGTAGTGGGATATCTGAAATAATTTTGGAATTTCAGAAATTCAGATTTGAAAAAATCTCGTTTTTTTACGGAAATTTCTGGAGAAGATTAGTGACCATTTTGGAAAAATAGGGAATGTTACTAGCAACACACTATATGGAAATGTTGCTCCAAGGGGTCCTCTTTAGGACCGTAGTAGTGGTATATCTGGAATAATTATGGAAATTCAGAAAATTGAATTTTAAAAAGTGCTATTTTGAAAAATGTTAAAAGTGGACTTTATGGACATTGGACAATTTGGAGAAATGGTGATAGTTACTAATATGACACCATATAGGAATGGGGAAGAAGAGAGTCCTAAAGAGGATTCTGGCAGTGCGATATCTGAAATAATTTTGGAATTTCAGAAATTCAGATTTGAAAAATCTCGTTTTTTACGGAAATTTCTGGAGAAGATTAGTGACCATTTTGGAAAAATAGCGAATGTTACTAGCAACACACTATATGGAAATGTTGCTCCAAGGGGTCCTCTTTAGGACCGTAGTAGTGGTATATCTGGAATAATTATGGAAATTCAGAAAATTGAATTTTAAAAAAGTGCTATTTTGAAAAATGTTAAAAGTGGACTTTATGGACATTGGACAATTTGGAGAAATGGTGATAGTTACTAATATGACACCATATAGGAATGGGGAAAAAGAGAGTCCTAAAGAGGATTCTGGTAGTGGGATATCTGAAATAATTTTGGAATTTCAGAAATTCAGATTTGAAAAATCTCGTTTTTTACGGAAATTTCTGGAGAAGATTAGTGACCATTTTGGAAAAATAGGGAATGTTACTAGCAATACACTATATGGAAATGTTGCTCCAAGGGGTCCTCTTTAGGACCGTAGTAGTGGTATATCTGGAATAATTATGGAAATTCAGAAAATTGAATTTTAAAAAAGTGCTATTTTGAAAAATGCTAAAAGTGGACTTTATGGACATTGGACAATTTGGAGAAATGGTGATAGTTACTAATATGACACCATATAGGAATGGGGAAGAAGAGAGTCCTTAAGAGGATTCTGGTAGTGGGATATCTGAAATAATTTTGGAATTTCAGAAATTCAGATTTGAAAAATCTCGTTTTTTACGGAAATTTCTGGAGAAGATTAGTGACCATTTTGGAAAAATAGGGAATGTTACTAGCAACACACTATATGGAAATGTTGCTCCAAGGGGTCCTCTTTAGGACCGTAGTAGTGGTATATCTGGAATAATTATGGAAATTCAGAAAATTGAATTTTAAAAAAGTGCTATTTTGAAAAATGTTAAAAGTGGACTTTATGGACATTGGACAATTTGGAGAAATGGTGATAGTTACTAATATGACACCATATAGGAATGGGGAAGAAGAGAGTCCTAAAGAGGATTCTGGTAGTGGGATATCTGAAATAATTTTGGAATTTCAGAAATTCAGATTTGAAAAATCTCGTTTTTTACGGAAATTTCTGGAGAAGATTAGTGACCATTTTGGAAAAATGGGGAATGTTACTAGCAATACACTATATGGAAATGATGCTCCAAGGGGTCCTCTTTAGGACCGTAGTAGTGGTATATCTGGAATAATTATGGAAATTCAGAAAATTGAATTTTAAAAAAGTGCTATTTTGAAAAATGCTAAAAGTGGACTTTATGGACATTGGACAATTTGGAGAAATGGTGATAGTTACTAATATGACACCATATAGGAATGGGGAAGAAGAGAGTCCTTAAGAGGATTCTGGTAGTGGGATATCTGAAATAATTTTGGAATTTCAGAAATTCAGATTTGAAAAATCTCGTTTTTTACGGAAATTTCTGGAGAAGATTAGTGACCATTTTGGAAAAATAGGGAATGTTACTAGCAACACACTATATGGAAATGTTGCTCCAAGGGGTCCTCTTTAGGACCGTAGTAGTGGTATATCTGGAATAATTATGGAAATTCAGAAAATTGAATTTTAAAAAAGTGCTATTTTGAAAAATGTTAAAAGTGGACTTTATGGACATTGGACAATTTGGAGAAATGGTGATAGTTAGTAATATGACACCATATAGGAATGGGGAAGAAGAGAGTCCTAAAGAGGATTCTGGTAGTGGGATATTTGAAATAATTTTGGAATTTCAGAAATTCAGATTTGAAAAATCTCGTTTTTTACGGAAATTTCTGGAGAAGATTAGTGACCATTTTGGAAAAATAGGGAATGTTACTAGCAACACACTATATGGAAATGTTGCTCGAAGGGGTCCTCTTTAGGACCGTAGTAGTGGTATATCTGGAATAATTATGGAAATTCAGAAAATTTAATTTTAAAAAAGTGCTATTTTGAAAAATGTTAAAAGTGGACTTTATGGACATTGGACAATTTGGAGAAATGGTGATAGTTACTAATATGACACCATATAGGAATGGGGAAGAAGAGAGTCCTAAAGAGGATTCTGGTAGTGGGATATCTGAAATAATTTTGGAATTTCAGAAATTCAGATTTGAAAAATCTCGTTTTTACGGAAATTTCTGGAGAAGATTAGTGACCATTTTGGAAAAATAGGGAATGTTACTAGCAACGCACTATATGGAAATGTTGCTCCAAGGGGTCCTCTTTAGGACCGTAGTAGTGGTATATCTGGAATAATTATGGAAATTCAGAAAATTGAATTTTAAAAAAGTGCTATTTTGAAAAATGTTAAAAGTGGACTTTATGGACATTGGACAATTTGGAGAAATGGTGATAGTTACTAATATGACACCACATAGGAATGGGGAAGAAGAGAGTCCTTAAGAGGATTCTGGTAGTGGGATATCTGAAATAATTTTGGAATTTCAGAAATTCAGATTTGAAAAATCTCGTTTTTTACGGAAATTTCTGGAGAATATT
This sequence comes from Pollenia angustigena, assembly GCA_930367215.1. Classification (NCBI taxonomy): domain Eukaryota; kingdom Metazoa; phylum Arthropoda; class Insecta; order Diptera; family Polleniidae; genus Pollenia; species Pollenia angustigena. Next base: position 91,848,274 of record OV884056.1, on the reverse strand, counting down.
AGTGACCATTTTGGAAAAATAGGGAATGTTACTAGCAACATCTATATGGAAATGTTGCTCCAAGGGGTCCTCTTTAGGACCGTAGTAGTGGTATATCTGGAATAATTATGGAAATTCAGAAAATTGAATTTTAAAAAAGTGCTATTTTGAAAAATTTTAAAAGTGGACTTTATGGACATTGGACAATTTGGAGAAATGGTGATAGTTACTAATATGACACCATATAGGAATGGGGAAGAAGAGAGTCCTAAAGAGGATTCTGGTAGTGGGATATCTGAAATAATTTTGGAATTTCAGAAATTCAGATTTGAAAAATCTCGTTTTTTACGGAAATTTCTGGAGAAGATTAGTGACCATTTTGGAAAAATAGGGAATGTTACTAGCAACACACTATATGGAAATGTTGCTCCAAGGGGTCCTCTTTAGGACCGTAGTAGTGGTATATCTGGAATAATTATGGAAATTCAGAAAATTGAATTTTAAAAAAGTGCTATTTTGAAAAATGTTAAAAGTGGACTTTATGGACATTGGACAATTTGGAGAAATGGTGATAGTTACTAATATGACACCACATAGGAATGGGGAAGAAGAGAGTCCTTAAGAGGATTCTGGTAGTGGGATATCTGAAATAATTTTGGAATTTCAGAAATTCAGATTTGAAAAATCTCGTTTTTTACGGAAATTTCTGGAGAAGATTAGTGACCATTTTGGAAAAATAGGGAATGTTACTAGCAACACACTATATGGAAATGTTGCTCCAAGGGGTCCTCTTTAGGACCGTAGTAGTGGTATATCTGGAATAATTATGGAAATTCAGAAAATTGAATTTTAAAAAAGTGCTATTTTGAAAAATGTTAAAAGTGGACTTTATGGACATTGGACAATTTGGAGAAATGGTGATAGCTACTAATATGACACCATATAGGAATGGGGAAGAAGAGAGTCCTAAAGAGGATTCTGGTAGTGGGATATCTGAAATAATTTTGGAATTTCAGAAATTCAGATTTGAAAAATCTCGTTTTTACGGAAATTTCTGGAGAAGATTAGTGACCATTTTGGAAAAATAGGGAATGTTACTAGCAACACACTATATGGAAATGTTGCTCCAAGGGGTCCTCTTTAGGACCGTAGTAGTGGTATATCTGGAATAATTATGGAAATTCAGAAAATTGAATTTTAAAAAAGTGCTATTTTGAAAAATGTTAAAAGTGGACTTTAGGGACATTGGACAATTTGGAGAAATGGTGATAGTTACTAATATGACACCATATAGGAGATTTTTCAAATCTGAATTTCTGAAATTCCAAAATTATTTCAGATATCCCACTACCAGAATCCTCTTTAGGACTCTCTTCTTCCCCATTCCTATATGGTGTCATATTAGTAACTATCACCATTTCTCCAAATTGTCCAATGTCCATAAATTCCACTTTTAAAATTTTTCAAAATAGCACTTTTTTAAAATTCAATTTTCTGAATTTCCATAATTATTCCAGATAACCCACTACTACGGTCCTAAAGAGGACCCCTTGGAGCAACATTTCCATATAGTGTGTTGCTAGTAACATTCCCTATTTTTCCAAAATGGTCACTAATCTTCTCCAGAAATTTCCGTAAAAAACGAGATTTTTCAAATCTGAATTTCTGAAATTCCAAAATTATTTCAGATATCCCACTACCAGAATCCTCTTAAGGACTCTCTTCTTCCCCATTCCTATGTGGTGTCATATTAGTAACTATCACCATTTCTCCAAATTGTCCAATGTCCCTAAAGTCCACTTTTAACATTTTTCAAAATAGCACTTTTTTAAAATTCAATTTTCTGAATTTCCATAATTATTCCAGATATACCACTACTACGGTCCTAAAGAGGACCCCTTGGAGCAACATTTCCATATAGTGTGTTGCTAGTAACATTCCCTATTTTTCCAAAATGGTCACTAATCTTCTCCAGAAATTTCCGCAAAAAACGAGATTTTTCAAATCTGAATTTCTGAAATTCCAAAATTATTTCAGATATCCCACTACCAGAATCCTCTTTAGGACTCTCTTCTTCCCCATTCCTATATGGTGTCATATTAGTAACTATCACCATTTCTCCAAATTGTCCAATGTCCATAAAGTCCACTTTTAACATTTTTCAAAATAGCACTTTTTTAAAATTCAATTTTCTGAATTTCCATAATTATTCCAGATATACCACTACTACGGTCCTTAAGAGGACCCCTTGGAGCAACATTTCCATATAGTGTGTTGCTAGTAACATTCCCTATTTTTCCAAAATGGTCACTAATCTTCTCCAGAAATTTCCGTAAAAAAGGAGATTTTTCAAATCTGAATTTCTGAAATTCCAAAATTATTTCAGATATCCCACTACCAGAATCCTCTTTAGGACTCTCTTCTTCCCCATTCCTATATGGTGTCATATTAGTAACTATCACCATTTCTCCAAATTGTCCAATGTCCATAAAGTCCACTTTTAACATTTTTCAAAATAGCACTTTTTTAAAATTCAATTTTCTGAATTTCCATAATTATTCCAGATATACCACTACTACGGTCCTAAAGAGGACCCCTTGGAGCAACATTTCCATATAGTGTGTTGCTAGTAACATTCCCTATTTTTCCAAAATGGTCACTAATCTTCTCCAGAAATTTCCGTAAAAACGAGATTTTTCAAATCTGAATTTCTGAAATTCCAAAATTATTTCAGATATCCAACTACCAGAATCCTCTTTAGGACTCTCTTCTCCCCATTCCTATATGGTGTCATATTAGTAACTATCACCATTTCTCCAAATTGTCCAATGTCCATAAAGTCCACTTTTAACATTTTTCAAAATAGCACTTTTTTAAAATTCAATTTTCTGAATTTCCATAATTATTCCAGATATACCGCTACTACGGTCCTAAAGAGGACCCCTTGGAGCAACATTTCCATATAGTGTGTTGCTAGTAACATTCCCTATTTTTCCAAAATGGTCACTAATCTTCTCCAAAAATTTCCGTAAAAAACGAGATTTTTCAAATCTGAATTTCTGAAATTCCAAAATTATTTCAGATATCCCACTACCAGAATCCTCTTTAGGACTCTCTTCTTCCCCATTCCTATATGGTGTCATATTAGTAACTATCACCATTTCTCCAAATTGTCCAATGTCCATAAAGTCCACTTTTAACATTTTTCAAAATAGCACTTTTTTAAAATTCAATTTTCTGAATTTCCATAATTATTCCAGATATACCACTACTACGGTCCTAAAGAGGACCCCTTGGAGCAACATTTCCATATAGTGTGTTGCTAGTAACATTCCCTATTTTTCCAAAATGGTCACTAATCTTCTCCAGAAATTTCCGTAAAAAACGAGATTTTTCAAATCTGAATTTCTGAAATTCCGAAATTATTTCAGATATCCCACTACCAGAATCCTCTTTAGGACTCTCTTCTTCCCCATTCCTATATGGTGTCATATTAGTAACTATCACCATTTCTCCAAATTGTCCAATGTCCATAAAGTCCACTTTTAACATTTTTCAAAATAGCACTTTTTTAAAATTCAATTTTCTGAATTTCCATAATTATTCCAGATATACCACTACTACGGTCCTAAAGAGGACCCCTTGGAGCAACATTTCCATATAGTGTGTTGCTAGTAACATTTTTTTTTTTTCCAAAATGGTCACTAATCTTCTCCAGAAATTTCCGTAAAAACGAGATTTTTCAAATCTGAATTTCTGAAATTCCAAAATTATTTCAGATATCCCACTGCCAGAATCCTCTTTAGGACTCTCTTCTTCCTCATTCCTATATGGTGTCATATTAGTAACTATCACCATTTCTCCAAATTGTCCAATGTCCATAAAGTCCACTTTTAACATTTTTCAAAATAGCACTTTTTTAAAATTCAATTTTCTGAATTTCCATAATTATTCCAGATATACCACTACTACGGTCCTAAAGAGGACCCCTTGGGGCAACATTTCCATATAGTGTGTTGCTAGTAACATTCCCTATTTTTCCAAAATGGTCACTAATCTTCTCCAGAAATTTCCGTAAAAAACGAGATTTTTCAAATCTGAATTTCTGAAATTCCAAAATTATTTCAGATATCCCACTACCAGAATCCTCTTTAGGACTCTCTTCTTCCCCATTCCTATATGGTGTCATATTAGTAACTATCACCATTTCTCCAAATTGTCCAATGTCCATAAAGTCCACTTTTAACATTTTTCAAAATAGCACTTTTTAAAAATTCAATTTTCTGAATTTCCATAATTATTCCAGATATACCACTACTACGGTCCTAAAGAGGACCCCTTGGAGCAACATTTCCATATAGTGTATTGCTAGTAACATTCCCTATTTTTCCAAAATGGTCACTAATCTTCTCCAGAAATTTCCGTAAAAAACGAGATTTTTCAAATCTGAATTTCTGAAATTCCAAAATTATTTCAGATATCCCACTACCAGAATCCTCTTTAGGACTCTCTTCTTCCCCATTCCTATATGGTGTCATATTAGTAACTATCACCATTTCTCCAAATTGTCCAATGTCCATAAATTCCACTTTTAACATTTTTCAAAATAGCACTTTTTTAAAATTCAATTTTCTGAATTTCCATAATTATTCCAGATATACCACTACTACGGTCCTAAAGAGGACCCCTTGGAGCAACATTTCCATATAGTGTGTTGCTAGTAACATTCCCTATTTTTCCAAAATGGTCACTAATCTTCTCCAGAAATTTCCGTAAAAAACGAGATTTTTCAAATCTGAATTTCTGAAATTCCAAAATTATTTCAGATATCCCACTACCAGAATCCTCTTTAGGACTCTCTTCTTCCCCATTCCTATATGGTGTCATATTAGTAACTATCACCATTTCTCCAAATTGTCCAATGTCCATAAAGTCCACTTTTAACATTTTTCAAAATAGCACTTTTTTAAAATTCAATTTTCTGAATTTCCATAATTATTCCAGATATACCACTACTACGGTCCTAAAGAGGACCCCTTGGAGCAACATTTCCATATAGAGTGTTGCTAGTAACATTCCCTATTTTTCCAAAATGGTCACTAATCTTCTCCAGAAATTTCCGTAAAAAACGAGATTTTTCAAATCTGAATTTCTGAAATTCCAAAATTATTTCAGATATCCCACTACCAAAATCCTCTTTAGGACTCTCTTCTTCCCCATTCCTATATGGTGTCATATTAGTAACTATCACCATTTCTCCAAATTGTCCAATGTCCATAAAGTCCACTTTTAACATTTTTCAAAATAGCACTTTTTTAAAATTCAATTTTCTGAATTTCCATAATTATTCCAGATATACCACTACTACGGTCCTAAAGAGGATCCCTTGGAGCAACATTTCCATATAGGGTGTTGCTAGTAACATTCCCCATTTTTCCAAAATAGTCACTAATCTTCTCCAGAAATTTCCGTAAAAAACGAGATTTTTCAAATCTGAATTTCTGAAATTCCAAAATTATTTCAGATATCCCACTACCAGAATCCTCTTTAGGACTCTCTTCTTCCCCATTCCTATATGGTGTCATATTAGTAACTATCACCATTTCTCCAAATTGTCCAATGTCCATAAAGTCCACTTTTAACATTTTTCAAAATAGGACTTTTTTAAAATTCAATTTTCTGAATTTCCATAATTATTCCAGATATACCACTACTACGGTCCTAAAGAGGACCCCTTGGAGCAACATTTCCATATAGTGTGTTGCTAGTAACATTCCCTATTTTTCCAAAATGGTCACTAATCTTCTCCAGAAATTTCCGTAAAAACGAGATTTTTCAAATCTGAATTTCTGAAATTCCAAAATTATTTCAGATATCCCACTACCAGAATCCTCTTTAGGACTCTCTTCTCCCCCATTCCTATATGGTGTCATATTAGTAACTATCACCATTTCTCCAAATTGTCCAATGTCCATAAAGTCCACTTTTAAAATTTTTCAAAATAGCACTTTTTTAAAATTCAATTTTCTGAATTTCCATAATTATTCCAGATAACCCACTACTACGGTCCTAAAGAGGACCCCTTGGAGCAACATTTCCATATAGTGTGTTGCTAGTAACATTCCCTATTTTTCCAAAATGGTCACTAATCTTCTCCAGAAATTTCCGTAAAAAACGAGATTTTTCAAATCTGAATTTCTGAAATTCCAAAATTATTTCAGATATCCCACTACCAGAATCCTCTTAAGGACTCTCTTCTTCCCCATTCCTATGTGGTGTCATATTAGTAACTATCACCATTTCTCCAAATTGTCCAATGTCCCTAAAGTCCACTTTTAACATTTTTCAAAATAGCACTTTTTTAAAATTCAATTTTCTGAATTTCCATAATTGGAGCAACATTTCCATATAGTGTGTTGCTAGTAACATTCCCTATTTTTCCAAAATGGTCACTAATCTTCTCCAGAAATTTCCGTAAAAAACGAGATTTTTCAAATCTGAATTTCTGAAATTCCAAAATTATTTCAGATATCCCACTACCTGAATCCTATAAAGATCTATATTCCTATGTGCAACCTGTTCCATTGACCTAAAAATCGTCCTAAATACACTTTTTTCTATTACAGTAGCACTGTTAAGTACAATGTTAACTGAAAAAAATTGCTGTTAAGAAATTGTGGTGGATGTCTCCACTAGTTAAATACGTATTTATCTTCACACACATCATTAGGCGATATAATTGTACAATAGGTACGTAAAATTGAAAAATGTTCAAGTGTATGAGCCGCTTTACCACCTATGTGAAGAAGTGCTGCAACAAAAATTCATTAGTGTGGACACTGACTTAGTATTATGTACAAAATCAAGATTTTTAAGCAGTTTCGCCAAAAAACTTTTGACTAATGTTCCCAATTTACTTTGTGCCCAAATTTGAATTATTGTATTTGTATTTATTTGAACTAACACGTCATTTGAAACAAATTTACAGTTTGTGTAACTCTCCAATTTTTTTACAAATGAAGTTTTGAGTTTGTTTTCGTTTAAAATTTTTTGTTGAAATTTGAATCATTATTATCTTTTATATTTAAGATCGTATTTAAACAAATTATACAAATATCATTTATAAACGCTTAAGAAGTTTTATTAAGCAATTGAAAGAAATGAATTGAAAATCTATGTAGGTACCTATCTCATACAAAAACATGCGAAACAGTAGCCGCTATACGAAAAAAACTAACTATCTGTTCATCGATATAGAGAAAATTGTGTTCGTTAAACCAACGTTTAAAACATAAACAAATTTAAGTTAAGCGAACTAAATATTCATTTGATTTTGATAAACAGGCAGTAAGTATCAGAATAGATCAGAGATTTCTCAAAAAAATATTTATATTAAAAGTGCGAGCAATCGACAATGGCGACAATCAGAATATCGATCGTAATTGTAAATAAATGTAAATTAAATCAAAATTCATTCAAATGTCATTTCCAAATAAAAGAATTTGGCACAATTAAACCCAAAAAATATGTGATACGGCTATAGAATTTGGCATAGACATTTTACATGCGTCTAGAGCAGTGTTGTCAAAACTTATTGAAGAAAAAATGCTAGATCTTGTTAAAAAACATGCTAAAAAATGGCAAATAAATGCTAGACTAGGTAGGTAGGTAGGAAGAAAGGCCGGTGTGAAGTCTCCTTCACACCTTCACCCAGAGACCAATATGGTCCATTATGACGCCTTAATTAGAGATAGCCAAGAAGGCATAAAGTAGGTGAAATAAGCAACGAAAGCACAAGACAAATCCGAAAGATAGGTAGAAAAGAAAGGAAAGAAAAGAAGGTAAAGGACCAACCCCGAGAGAAATCCCAAATCCGCCCTACGTGCGGTTAGCACCCAGTCTCCCCTCGCGCAGCCAGGCCATCCCCATTACGAATCCTATCAGATTCTCGAGTCCGCAACCCGAGACATCCCCTAATTCGCCCAGGAATCTACTGCCCAGCCACCTCAACCTGCTACCCTGCAATCTGGGACAGTGGCACAGAAAGTGCTCAACTGACTCCAACTCCTCAGGGTCCTCGCACAACCTGCATATATCCGATAAGTCGGATCCCATCCTCACCGCCATCCTGCCTATCATACAGTGGCCCGTGATAATTCCTATTATGGTCCTAACGCAGACCCTGCTCCAGCCCAACAGCGACACCGAATCGGACTTCCTAAGCACCGGCCACAGTGTCCGCGATACCCGATAGTCCGTTCGGCTCCCCCAGGCCCGATTGGTCACGCTCAGTAACCATTCCCTAACTCTACCAAAATAGAAGCCCAATGGAGGCCTAACCGCCTCCACGCAGTCAGGATCCTCCATCTCTGAGCCCTGTCTTGCCAACTCATCAGCAATCTCATTGCCGCCTATGTCGCAATGACCCGGCACCCAGCACAACCTTAGCAAATACTCCCCTAAGGCTCCCCTCAGAGCCCTCCTACAATCATCAACCAGCCTGGAGTTCACATAACAGCCCCTTACGGCCATAAGAGACGCCTGGCTGACCACATATACAGTGACCTCCGAGCCCCTATCAATGTTGTCCCTCATCAGTTCCACGGCCCTACAGACCCCCAGAACCTCCGCCTGAAAAACACTGCAGTCGTCAGGAAGCCTATATGACCTTCTTATGTTCAGATCCTCAATGTAGACCCCTGCACCCGTGCCCCTCATCTTCGAGCCATCAGTGAAAATAGCAAATCCACCAAATAATCTGCTCCTGCCCGACCAGCTCTCCCTAGAGGGCATTATTACCTCTGGCAACCGACCAAATGCTAGACTAAACGCTAAGGAAATTTAAAAAAAAAATAGAAAAATCTTCATTAAAGTAAGGGCCAATCACATTTGTTATAATATTCTGCACTTTGTCCTTCAGCTTTCGCGACGAGTTTTCAAATTGCTTTTTACAAAGGTTCGACAGTTGCAAATGAACTATGCGCAGCACTTCCAATTAATACCGCCTCTGCAGAACGTTATAACAACTTCTTTAAAAGGATTAAAAAGGAAGTTATGCCCGTAGCGTTTTTGTGATTTCTTGTTTCTGCATGTTGCTCCAGGTCGCTAAATTTAGAAAAAATAAAGCATTTCCAGTGATTTCAAAAGATTGTTTCATCTCTTTCTTTCACTCCTTCCTTTAACTTTAAATGCTTTAGCCAGTCTTTGTAAAACTTTTTTGAATAGGTTTAACTAACTTTGAAAAGTTTTCCTTTTTTAATTTTTATATCAGCTTATTTATATCCACATTAATGTACATTTACTTTGTTGCATTTTTTTTTAAGATCTATTTCAATGTTAGAATCTTTCGCTTTTTTTTAATATTTGTATTAAACATTAATGGAAAACATTAAAAATACATCAAGAACTAAAAAATGCTAGAAAATATGCTAGATGCTAAATCAGTTTTTTTTATACCAAATGACTTTAAAAAGAACTAGATCTAGCATGAAAAATGCTAAATTGGCAACACTGGTGTAGAGGGTTAATTTGCTTTTATGTTTTAAAATGAATAAAATATGTATTTCTTTAAATTTTTATTTTGCATTAAACTAACTGAGCTACCTAAATAAGAGCGGCAAGCGTCTGTTTTATGTCAAAACTTTTCATTTTCATACCGTTTATACGAAACAAACCTTTAGAACGTGAACTTACCACCACCCGGCTGGAAATTCTTATTTGATATATAACGTGGTCGTTTTATTTTATTGAAAATGTATTGGCAATAGAATTTGCATGTTTAAAAAAACGCTTGCCGCTCTTGTTTAGGTAGCTCTGTAAAAATTATATTATTGTACTAATTTTATAATTATATGTGTAATTTTCATATCATATTTTATTGTTTTGATTAGATCATCAACGTTGTTAAACATAAATTACAAAGTATTTCCAACTAGTTGTATTTAATTCACCTCTACAATATATAAACCACCCACAATTCAGATGAATTAGTCGTTATTGTTTAAATTATAAAAAAAATCCCACACTTTCAAAACTAATAACTTTTTAATAAAGCTTTGTTCACAATCAGAGCAACAATTTTTATTATCTTCTTATCTTACTTCTTCCCAAAGTATTTTATATATTTTCCGTCCATTTTATAAACAAAAATGCAACACAAGTTTTTTTTAAAAATTGAGTAATGCTAGAAACACATCTGGGACGAACTTCGCATAGTACGACGAATTCGTCGGCAAGAATTCGTTGCGTAAATTCTTCAAATGAGACACAATAAGTGCGTGAACTTTCATTTTTTTTAATTTTTAAAAAACTATTAATCGGGTATGTCCAAGGCGAATTTACTTTCGCCTTGGGTATGTCCTAAAATCCGTATCCACTCGAAATGGATTTCTTCAGCATTTTTAGTTTTCTGCATTTCGATTTTGCGATATCAAATTAGTTTTTGGGTTTGTTTCAAATTTTGCAATTTTTCGCGAATTTCCGCCATGTTTGTGATTTGTTCCTGTAAGTTTTTTGATTCTTTACAGCTTTCACGATTTATAATAAATAGTAGACTTTGGTATCATGCCGCTGTTAGCAAATGTGTAAAATTTCTTTTTAGTTGTCAAAAACTTACTACCACATATACAAAGCAAAAGGAAACAAGTAAAGGTAGAAGTACATAACACGCGTTAGGGCGCGCGCGCTCTGTCGTCTTCTGTCAAAAAAAGTTAAGCTAGTGTATTTTCATAGAACAAGCTACATGCAAAATATTTTGACGCGCTTGCGCCAGAAAGGTTGTTAACTTTGAACTTTTTAACTCGTTGTGTATTTTTGACAAGTAATCAGCTGACAATGAAAGGAATAATTTAACAAATTTGTGAATCACGAAAGAAAAACTTATTGAAGAGTTTAAAAAACATACAATATTTATATAAAAATAATAAATTCAATAAAATAACAAAATCTTGATATACTTTCGCACTTATTTTTAATGCACAAATAAGTAAACAAATAAAAAACAGCTGACGGGAATGGCTTTTGTAACGCGTGTTGTGTAACTTGCAATTTTTACGCGCTAAAGTTTTTAAACGCACGATACTCGTCGACGAACTAACGCGTGTTATGTACTTCCACCTTAAGAGTGCTATATTCCGCTGTGCCGAATCTTATATACCCTTCACCATTGTGCGAGTAGAATAGAGAGCAACTAAATAATTTTTACATATACATATACATACATATTTACAATACTTACAACTTCATTATAAATGAAATTTAAAAAGCGATAACTGGTAAATATTTTTTATTATCAAATAATAAAGAAGGGTGATAACGAAAATCATATTGGGCATTATGCTAGTATATGTAAACAAATACGAAGGGAGGGGGGTGAGGGGATAGGAAGAAGAGACGACAACCGGATTTGAACTTCGCTTTGCATAAGGACCCAGAATATATATACTATATAGGGTGTAGGACCTTCAGTGAAGGGTATAAAAAACAATCTTAATTATAAAAAAAGACTAATTTTTGGGATTTCAGTATTTTGGTCATAACTCTGCTATTTCTTAACCGTTTGACAGATTTATATACCGACGTGTTAAAGAAGAAATTTGCCAGTTATTTTGGATATAAAAGGTGGACTCGGGAAGATCTATGGTTCCTGAAAATGGGTATTTTTCAAAAAAAAAATTAATATTTTGGTCATAACTTTTTCGTATCTGAACCGATTTTCCCGAGTTTTTCAGAATATATTTTCTATTAAAAATTTCCGATCTTCTGATATATAATGCGTAACCATAGGTCATATTACAGTCAAAAAGTTCAGGTTTTTATACAATTTTTAATACTTTTTGTATGAGAGGTACCACGCCTACTTCTCCAATCCCGCCCACATTTTGTAGGATGGTGTATATTTATAACCTAAATGTTTGTACCTAATTTTAAAGCTTTGGCTCTTGCCGTTCTCCAGATATACAGAAAAAAGTAATACAAATACAACAACCACAAGGGATTTTTTGGAAAAATTAGAGGCAGTCGTGGTTTTTTGGTCATATCTCAGCCATTGTTGAACCGATCTGGCTGAATTTCAATAGCAAGAAATGGTGGAATATATGTGACATAAATGTAAAACAACGTAGCCGCTATCATGTCTGGAGTCTCCGGAAAACACATATCAAACGTAAGACGGACAGACGGACGGACGGATATCGTTAAATCAACTTCTCTCCTCATAAGGACCCAGAATATATATACTTTATAGGGTCTAAGATCAATATTGTAGAAATTATAAACGGAATGACAAACTTATATATACCCTTTTCCACCTGTGGTGAAGGGTATAAAAACGTGTATGTGTGGCATACCATAAACGTATTTGTGGGAAAAAACAATAAACGTAAACAAACATATACATGTACATGTAAGCAAAATGTAAACAACTTTTGACAACTAAAAATAACATAAACAATGATCATCAGGCTTCTTGCGCAGACCTTTTCAATGGGTCTTGAACTTCAGCAACAAATTGTATGAAATTGTTTCTGACGTTTAAAATAATTTTATTTAGTTTTGAATGGAAGTTTTAACAGAATATTCCAACAAATAATAATAAATACATAATATTGTTTTGGGCAAAATTTACAAACGGTTTCTTTATATAAAATGTGTGTGGTCGCGAAAAAAATTGTTGCTCTATTATGAACACCACTGAAAATGTTGCTGCCTATTGTGAACAAAGCTTAATATGTTCATATGAACATACATTAATACATACATATATTTTTTTAAACTAAATTAGCACACAATTTCAATTATTTTGTCTATGAGTCTGCGTTCATATAGACGTTGCAGATATTTTGACGAAAAAATTATCTCAATTTATTTATTTATTTTTTTTGTGAAAAATTTGATTTGAAATTATAAAAAAAACGAGATTTTTGATCGTTGGTTAATTTTTGTTATGAAATATCAAATGTGTTATAAGTTGTTAATTCAGCCATGTACTAACCTTTATTGCCTATATTTAATAATAAAAAAAAATTATAAAAGACTAAATAATTTTGTTGAGACTTTTAAGTCTCCGTCCATATTATAAAAATTTTACAGCGAACCAGGTCAACTTTGTTTCATGTACAAGCAGTTTTTGTGAGTTTATTATTGAAAGGAAGAAGAAGAAATAGAGAAGCATAATAAGTTAATTTCTGGTTAAATGGCTACGTCAATAAGCTTTATTACTATATTTGAAGCGCAGACAATCCTCGAGCCGTTAGCGAATTACCATTACATTCATTAAAATTGACTGTTTGTAAAGTTAACACGGGCTTTCACCGTTACGGTGAATGGCGACTGAATTTTTGTTTTCAAAAATTAATCTGCTAAACATCAACGACATTTGGTTCCAATAAGACGTCACAACTTGCCACACAGCGCGCTTAACAATTGATTTATTGCAAAATCAATTTGGTGACAACTTTATTTTCAGATGTGTTCCTATTAATTGGCCCCTCGTCCATGCGATTTAAAGCCTCTGGATGTCTTTTAATGCGGCTATGTTGTTAGGTAAGGTAAGACAGAAAGGCCAGTGCGAAGTCAACTTCACACGCTTAAAATCTAATAGTATTTGAATATTAAATGTCTTGTTAATTGCTTCTTGAGTCGGAATATAGTTTTCCTCGTCGGTATTACTGATGGTAATTTTGCGGCTGCTGCCTTATTGTTTATAGATGGACTACAACGCCAGTATTCTTGTAAATTTGAGTTTCTAGAACTCAATGGCTTAGCCAAATTCATCTATCAAAGATATTTCCAAGTTCTTCTGTAATATGAATACCGGTAAATGGGACAATACGATACCGGACTTCTGCAGGTTAGGTGCTGTGCCACTGTCCTAGGATGCAGAGTATCATGAAGAAATGGCTAAGAGATAGATTTCACGACAAATTGTGGTGTATCGCTGGATGTAATCCAGTCGATCTACTGGGGTTTGTTAGCAAAATAGGGCGGTTGTTTCTGATGAGGGGACTGTAGAAAGAGGTTTTTGTTCTACTCTGGTATCTACTAACTATCTTAAATCTTTCTATCATTTCCTTAATTCTTCACTTCTCCCTTTCCTCTATATTGAAGGGATTCACAATGGACTGCATTGGTCTCAGAGTGGAGACCTAACCTCTTAAATTTAATGTACGTTCTTTTCGATTTATTTGTACGATATTCTATCTCTTTGGGTGTTTCTGAAACAATGAAATTATCATTAGAAAATTGTTTTATTTCCAATTTAGACCACCCACATCACGTACAATATTTTTTTTAATAAATTTGTTACATCACCGAACACCAACTGAACAAAGTTTTTGGTCGAACTCCAACACGGAACTTAAACGTTCGGTCAGACTTTTAATTATACCTTTCCTGCAAAAAATCTGTATTTTATCGATTCTTTTTATATTTACTTTTTTGCAACTTTCATTAAAAATTGTTTCTAGTTAAAAAAAAAAGTTTAACATAAATTATATTTGCTTTTGCTGCATGTTGTTGAATTGAAGTATTTTTGCTGAAATTAAGAATTTTTATAATAATAAAACAACTAACTCAAAATCTTGTATGCCTCTTTCTGCTACAAATCTATCACCATCATTACCGCATACCTAATAAATATTCATATAATCTATTCATTTGTTCACATAGTTTTATTATACTTGTTGTATTAAGAGTTTGTATGTATGTATGTAGGTATATACGAGGGAGGTATCAACATTAGCTGAAAATACGTATAGTAGGCGCCAGTAGTTAAAAAATTACTGGTGTAAAAACACATGACTTTTATTTTATCAAAATTAAATTTTTTTTTTACCAAATATTAAAATTTTTGACGTGATCAATAAGAAATCAATGCATTTACATAGAAAAAAGTAATTCGATTACCGTCGCATTTTTCGGGTATTAACACCGACGAAGTTCTTGTTTTTGGTGTACTTTCATTTCAAAGGTATCAGTCCAATGTCAGACCAATATTGACCCTTCATTGACGACTATAAAATAAATAGATAACACTGTAGGAGCTTCCAAGACGAACAACGTAGTCGTAAACCAAAATGCTGGGTTACTATTAATTGAGCACTCCGAAAGAACAATGCGAAAAAAGTATTGTCCGCAAACTAACCGATATTTCAGTCTTGGACGTACAACAACTTTACACGCCAACTGAAGTTGCAGAAGACATCAACGCAGCCAGGCCTGATAACGGGTTTTAACCTGTCAGAAGGGATATATATATAATATCCAGCGTCTAGAAAGTGGGTCGAGTGATCCCACTGTTGAAACCCGGTAAAATCGCGAGCGAGTGATAATCGTTCAGGGCGATTTTCCTTCTGTCACCAGTAGGGAAACTCTCGAAGCTCTTTTTCTCCCCCAGATGACCCTTCAACTACCGGCAGCTCGTCAACAGCATGGATTTCGAAAGATGCACAGCACTACCACAGCATTATCCGCCATAGTCACTCGGATCTTATAGGGCTTAAACCACCAGAGTTTTTGTGAACGGATTATCCAAGTGGCACACGGCTTGTTGAAGACCTTTGGCAACGTAAGTCAAGCCACACTCTTCTAGGATATCCTGTAGCCCGCAATGCCAAACAACACGAAGAGATGGATAGTCAATTATCTGAGCAGGAGACAGTCGTTTGTGGAGTTTAGAGACAAATTCTGAAAACACCGTAGGGTTAAACAAGGGGTCCCTCAGGGCGTGGTCCTATCACCGCTCTTGTTTCACATTTATCTATTATATCTATGTATTATGGCGACTGGTCACATCGTTTATGAGCTTTGCAGTGTGGTAAATGTTTATCTCGACGTAATACACAATTTCTTCACTGCGCGTAACCTACAGTTATTAGCAACGAAGTTATCGGCACAGTGTTGCTAATGAAGAATTCGGAAATTACACATGACTGTGTTCCAAATTACACTTTTAAAGAAAAATTACACATAAATCGAAATAGTATTTTTGATAGAATGAATTCAACTTGCAAAACTTTATTGATATTCCATATTTGCAATCAAATCATTGCAAAAAATAAAAGCATACCAATTGCTTTAATAAGACAGAACTGGATGAACATCAGCGAACGGCTTTGTGTGATTGCAAAAAATTCGCATTTTATGAACACTATAGAATACACTATTTTGCTTTCATAAAATTAAACTTGCTGAGTCACACACATTCGCTGCTGGTATTAAATCATATATATAATGCACAGCATGTTTTGCGGTCTACACATGGACATGTGGTATTAGTCTGGGTTCACACTATGAAAGTCTTCTTGCAGATAGTTAGGTTTATTTTTGAGAGGGAAAGAGAACATGCTTAAGTAGTTTAAAAAGCAAGTTTGACTGTGATCGAAACTGAAAAAATAACCAAAACTTAATGTATTAAAAGCAAATCTTGGCTGTCAAAACTTAATGGAAAAGTTGAACTTAAATTAATATTACACACAGATTACACATGGAACTAATTACACAAGGGCTACATATGCAAGTAAAAATTACGTACAATATGGTTAATTACATGGATCCGCAACACTGTATCGGCAACACTTTTAGACACCTGTACCCATGTTCTGTAACTTAAGTGAGAAAATCTCGCATCAAAAAGATGTAAAACAAAATAATCTATCGTTTCTCGAAAAGTGAGAAAAACTGTGTCTGTAACTCTTGTCGGAAACTATCAAAAGAGATAACGTCGTTACGTTATAAACGTCATTACATTGCACCCGAAGCCGATGTGACATTGCAGACGTTGAGAACGCCAGTAACAAATATCGCTGACGGCGACCAAAATTTACTAAAATTAAACATTTTTCAACGACGGCGGCGAAAATGCAACCATCGGCTATACCAAATAATGTAAAGTGCGACTTTAATATTTGTTGTTTGCAACCGAGCTTTAAAAAAAATCGTAAATTTTATAAAAATATTAAAATCAAAATAACTAAACAATGAAAAAATGTGCCAAGAACAAAATGTTATTATTATTATTCTTTGGATTTTTTAATTGTTTTCATTGTTGAAATCTTTTCTCGCCCTATTTTTATTCATGAGTTTTTTGACAGTTCAAAGCGGGAACTTTTCTCACAAAAATGTTACACACACTTTTTCTGTTATTTGGCGAGGTATTTCCTTACGTGATAGCTGGTACTCGTCAAAAAAGTTACAGACACAGTTTAGTAAGAAAAACGGCTGTTTGTTTCAATATATGGCATTTTTGTTTCATTTTACACATTTCAATCGAAAAATTTCTCGACGCGTGAGTTACAGAACACGGGCACTGGATGAAGGAGGCAAAGCTCCAACCTTGGCTTCATGGTAGACGGTGTACAAACTCGAAACGCTAACCACCCGACACTTTACACCGCCTAGACGAAGGAGGAAAGCTCAACCTAGGCAACATGGTTGACGGCGAACAAATTCCGAAAGTAAAACACCCGAAAACTTTGTTTGGCACTTTTAATACCTTCTTTACACGCACGCCACTGAAATCACACATAAATCGGGAAGTAGTACCAAGGTTATCAAGGCGCTTGCCGGCGGAACTTAGGGCATAGATAAAGAAACCTTGCCCAATACTTTTAAGATTCGTGGTCAGAGATCAAATATGCTGCCCCAGTGTGGTTACCTTCGTTGAGTGTTACCCAGTGGAGAAATATTCCAAGCTTTCAAAACGTAGTCTTAAGGACCGTCACAGGCTGCCTTCAAAAGCATGTCAGACAGGACCTACAGGGTTCCTTTGATGACAGCTCGTATATGTCAGCTTTGAACGACATTCATAGAGACGTCAACAATTCTGCGTTAGCAGGACACATGGAGGTCACCCACCGCCAATAGCAGACGCTGAAAGGATTCTCTCGCGTAAAACTAGAGTCGTGCTATCAAAACTAAGTCCAGGATGGAGCAACAGGCTATGTGCCTTATGGTCCTGCATAGACCGTGCCGTTGCTAACTTATGCCCTGCATGTGGTAAGGGTCCTCATGACACCACCTCACATATTTAACATATTGACAAAAATGGCTCGGTGTTAAACATTTGGCAACAATGAAGGTGAATTTTGCCGTAGATGGCTGTTTAAATATCGATGGGGAAAACTGTACCGTGCTAAAAAGAGATTATCTCGAGAGATAAAATATGTCTTCCAAATCTGCTGTCTTTTCTTTTTTATGTTGGCTAATTTTGCAACCGCCCTCGCAATTTAATATATTTCTTATTAAATAGGTATATCATAAAGAAATAATTTAGGTTTTGGCCTTTCTTCTCAAAATTTTGATGTCAGACAAAAATTCGTTATTGTCTAGGTGCAAATATCTTTTCTTTTTACTATTTAAACAATTTAAAAAAGTACACAGTCTTTTTAGTTTTATTGCTAAATATTCGCTAACTAAGTATATCTGAAAATTTACCACAGCATTTGATTTCATCGCTAAACAATTTTTATTTTTTATATACTATTAACACGAATCAGCTTTTTTTTGTTAGGATCAGCACTCAGGAGATAACCCCTACGTATGCATTGCATTGTGTAGGAACTAGGAAAATAGGTTATGGGAAGAAGGATAGGGGGAGTGTAATTGTGGACATTCGACTTGAAGTAAGAGGAAATACTTTAGCAGGAACGTTATTGCACATACGAACAGTCCGGCAAAAAAAAAATGCTCCTTATGAAGCGTTGCACGATGCGCCGGTCAATCGATCCCATTGTAGTGACGAGAAAACAGGAAAATACAACCCACATTGCGTCGCTGCTCAAAGGAGTCAATAAAATTGGATATCCCACTGTCACAAATGAGAATCGCCCTCTCCTGAATGCGGTCGAGAAGCTCCAAAATAGACTTTGAAGCACTGGCCCAAACATGAGACTGGTATTTTATTCGCGGTCGGATATAGGTGGTATAAATAGTAAGGAGATCAGATGGAGTGAAGTATGTATCTCTTACACCGTTTTCATAAAACGAGTCACTTGAATGCTTCTTTCGCACCTTGTTTTGTTTTCATGCCCAAAAAATCAAGAGATTCTGATTCCTCAATAATTATACGACCTATATATACAGATAAGGGATCTTGATCCGTCCTGCATATACGAGTCAGCATGCTCGTATTAAAATCGGTCCTTTTCGCACGACCCCATTCCGAGATTATATCAAGGTCTCGACCAATCGTATCATTTATGTTTTGCATAGCACTAACATCGGATACTCTTTGCCTTAAATCGAATGAATTCGATTGGCAGAGGTTGCTGTCAACTGCAAAATAGTAGGTAGAGTTGGAAGTTTGACATAGGAGGTCCTTTAGAAAAATAAAAAATAGATTAGGGGAAAGAACAGAGCCTTGCGGCACCCGTTCTCTTTATCAATATTTATCATCTGACTTGTCAACTTTTCTAATCACATGTTATTCTGCATGTTTGTCAAAGTTATTGTTTTACGGAAGGTTTAAAATATTCTGTCGCAATCGTACATGTTAATTGCTTCTTCCAAAGTCTCTGTTTTTTTGTATGCATATCGCATAGACAGAGGTTACGTTTTAAGTCGATAGCACTGCGAAAGGGTTCTTTGTAAAGTCTAGACTAGTTAAAAATTGTAAGGAACCGAAAGTTTATAATGAGTTCAAGGTTTCGGGGCTTTGCTACATCATCGGTAATAAACAACTGATGAATTAACCCGTTACTGACCGGCACTAGATAATTCGGCTAATGAAACCATTCCTTTTGAGGAATGTTCGAGAATCGATGCAGGGAAAATCAGTCACGCATGCAAGAGTAGAGAGGGAGGTTCGTGGTCGAGGAACTAGAGACAGTGAAGCATATATAGTATTAATGCCAGATCTTCAATAAACTATAAGAAATTTCTAAAATTAAGCTGGAGAATTTGATTTTTTATCTGGATTCAGTGGTAAAATTCCTACGTGTCCTTTCTCAATACACTACCCTTTTTGACCAACCTCCCTTTTTACCTTTATTTTGAACAAAAAACATTGGGAGGCTCGAAGCAAGTTTCGATATTGAAGCTGTATAATTTTAGATTTTAAGACATATATAATAATGAACATTTCTGCACGACCAAAGTTAATGTGGATAAAGAGTACACTTGTTATTCAGCCATGCTCTGGCAATCCAAATCGAGTGAAATTTAAATCGAACATATATTTAAGTTTTTTATCGACCTTTTCCTTATTTTATTATTGATTTGTTTAGAAAATTCTAAATCGGGCTTATTAAGGTCATGTATTCTATGCAAATAAAAGATTATTTCATAATTTATTTTTCCGACGTTTCGTTGGAGATTCCCAACATCATCAGGGATATTTTATTAGATATATAATCTTTCGTCAATAGTTTTGCATTTTGAATATTTAACACACATTCTGTTTTACATAAACACAACATAAAACATAAATTTTACAAAACAAATGCAAAAGTATAAAAAAAAGTAAAAAATATCACAGTATAATTAAATTGTATTAAACTAAGTATCACAGAAACAAAACTAAACTAAAAGAACAAATTTTTTAAACTATCCTGTTTTGATAGGTTATAGAAGTATTTCTAAATTGCTTCCTAGAAAATTTGAAAGATATTGTTAACACTTTCAAATTTTATATACATCATATATACATATCGTCGGTTGATTATTTAATTGTCGTATGTGGATACAAATTACATACCAACGTATATGTACACAAGGTAAACTCGTTGGCCCATATGTTTGTCAGCTGATTACCCCAAGTTGGAACCCAAACGTAAAATTTCGTGTATATGAGCCAAAATTTGTACATGTATGCGTTAAATTGATTTTGTTTTATATGAAGACAATTTTAACAACTTGGTTCCTTTTATAGAGCAGCATGTCTACACTCCCAAATGAGTCTACCTTGTGTAAATATACCTTGTTACATACGACAATTAAATAATCAACCGACGATATATGTATTTCAACTGATCACTTATAAACTATTACTTGAATATAGAAGTCAATAAGCTGTAACTTAATTTATGAGTAACAAGAAAAAAGAGAGCCATAAAAGAGGAATTATATAAGATTTGAACTTCCAATACACTTTATAAAATTTATATAAAGGCAATTAAACAAGTTCGACTTGTAGACCTTAACAAAGATGTTAAAGAACAAAATAAAAATGTTAAGAATCAAATATTTATTGAAAAACAACAAAATTTTCAATCGAAATGCTGGTCTTCCAACGTTGACCAAGAAACAACATATAATTTAATAAAAGCGAAACCGAAGAATATATTGACACTTTCTTCATATGAACAAATATATTTAAGTAACAATACCTGGCAAAAAGTGGGATGGATTGGAAAAGTGGGCGGGTCCAAACAAAAAAACAAATATTTTTGTGCAGACTCTTAATATCTTTTTTTCAGTGTAATTAAAAAAAAAATGCCAAAGAAATGTCTGTTTCTCTTAACCAATAATTAGTAGTACATACATAGATTTTTGTTTAGTCTGCTATTTTTCTTACTCTATACACTTTTAGTTATTTTTTCTTTTCATCTATTCATCCATTCAAACATTATTCCTTCTCATCTTATTTAAAATGTTGCTGCTGTTGCCAAAAAATTGTCTTTTTCCGACATGTTTTTTGGTCTTTTGGATTTTTTTTGGCTGTTTTTTTCTCCTTTTGGTCGTTTTGCTTACATTTGCTTCCTTTAATGCAAATATTCATAAATTTTATCTCTTGTCTACACGTTTTTTTCTTTGACAATTCTATGAATAGTTTTGTAAATTTTTGTGCTTTCTGTTGTATTTGTATTTTTGTTGCTGTTGTTTGCCGTTTCTATTCTTTTGATTATTGCCGTCTCGTAAAACTATTTAAAATTTTTTTTTTTTAATCTATTTTTTATGTTTATGGTTGTTGACTTTGTTTCCCAGCGGGAAAACTCAGAAGATCTTCTTACTTCAGGCCTTTTTTAAGGCCTGCTTAAATTTTTTTTTGTTTAATTACTATTCTTATGTAACTGCTTAAGAATGCCTTAAATAATTCCTCGGCTCTTTGGTATAAAAGATACACCTTCCAAACTCGCTTCTATGAGAAGGGAGTAGAGAAGGAGTAACATTTTTTGTACCGTTTTTTTTTGCACAAGCAAAATCAAAATAGTTATTTTTTTGATGTCGTTGCCATTCTTATGTACCTGCTAAAGAAGCGAGAGCGGAAAGCCTACTCCTTAATGACAACGTGTGTAAAAAAATATGAGTATGGAATGAAGCGAGCAGAGCGAGCTTGTACATCCAAAAAAAGGAGTACAAAGGCCTTGTAGAAGGCATTCGTACTACTTTTTCCCACTGGGTTTTCGCCACTGTCACAACTACACACTAACATGCATCAATGAACACATAGGCAGACGGAAAAAGCAAAAGCAAATCAAAAAGAGATAACATCATAATGATCAAAAATTATTGTGATTCAATATTTATTGATGCGCAGCAATGACTAAATGGTTGCAATGATTATTATTTAAGTACATTCTATACATAGTTTTAATCTATTTGTTGTTATTTTTATTGTTCTTACTGTACTAATATGTGAATAATAAAACTTTTATGAACTGCACATACAAGAGATACACACTTTATTTTTGTAAGTACGCAGACAAAGTTACTACCCTGTAGGAAATATCACTAGTAAATCTGTGATGATACCTTTAATCAATTTGCTTTGCGTTAAAGTGAACTATTTGTTAACAGAGGTGAAAGAAGCCTCAGTTCACCAGCTCTTGACACCAGTAGATTTTATATCTTCCTGTACCCATATTTCTCGAAAAGTGAGAAAAAAGTGTGTCTGTAACTCATGTCAAAAACTATCAAAAGAGATTGCGTCGTTACGTTATAAACGTCATAACATTGCACCCGAAGCCGATGGGACATTGCAGACGTTAAGAACTCCAGTCACAAATATCGTTGACGGCGACCAAAATTTAATAAAATTGAAAAATTTTCAACGACGTCGGCGAAAATACAACCGTCGGCTATACCAAAAGTGCGAGTTTAATGTTTGTTGTTTGAAAACGAGCTTTGAAAAATTCGTATATTTTATAAAAACGTTGAAAGCAAAATAATAAAACAATGGAAAAATGTGCCAAGAAGAAAATATTATTATTATTATTCTTCGCATTTTTAATCGTTTTTTAGTGATGAAATTGTTTCTCACCCAATTTTTTCGTGAGTTTATTTGACAGTTCAAAGCGGGAACTTTTCTCAAAAAAAATGCTACAGACATACTTTTTCTGTAAATTGGCGAGTAATTTCCTTACGTGACAGCTAGTACTCGCCAAAAAAAAAAAGTTACAGCCAAAGTTAAGTGAGAAAAACAGCTGTTTGTTTCAATGTTTGGCATTTTTGTTTCATTTCACACATTTCAATCGAAAAGTTACGAGAGTTACAGAACATGGGCACTGGTTCATGTTTTACTTTAGCCCCTCTATATCCCCTTTCCTCTCTTTTGTTTACCAATTAAAAAAATTTGTTTTGTACAATTATCAGACAACAGCAGAATCTAATGCACGTTTCAGGTTTTAGTCCTCATTTAACTATCAGGCCCAGAACAGACGGTGAAACGCAACTGCAACGAAATTGCAACTTCTAGTTATTTTCGAGTTTCATTTGAGTTTATGCCGTAGACTCCTTTGAGGGACCACACACGACGCGACCATTTTGAGACCAATTTGAAATGCATTGGAAATCAGTTGCACTGAAACCGGCGTGCAGGAAACTCGTGTTTGCGTTTCATCTATTCTCGAAGAAAATCGAAATGTTTGTGATAATTTCATTACATTCTGGTACAATTAAGGTTGCAGGGTGTGTGGAAAACGATTGAAACTGTTTTCAAAATAATAATTTCTAAAGGGTTTCGTTCATGTTCTGGAAATTGAATTCTAGTGAAATTGAAATCGAATCCAAAAAAAAAAACACTTAGACCGCATTTAGATATATGCAATTAACGCCGAGTTTTTTTCTATTTTCTTTTAAAGTAGTTTCTACGAAACTCTTTTCTCATTTACATTTACATTTTTTTCAAGTATTTTTTCAACTTTTTCAACCCCGTTTTCTTCCCTACACCTCTTGCTAACAAACAAAAAGATGCGTGCGAAAGTTGCGGCGTTAATTGCATAATGTAAATATGGTCTTATTGTCTAATTTGAAATCAATGTGTTTTCTTTCTTTGTGTTTTTATTTATATTATACAAAGAAAAAAATAATTTTCTTGTTTGAATACGAAAATCGCATATTTGATTAAAAAAATTTTTGAATTTTCTGTGATGACGATTTTTGCGAAATTGATAAAAAGTTTGTAGGTATTGTTAGTGGAGTTTTAGTCAACAACCAAATATATTGAGTCAATAAAAAAGGTTGTGCTCAAAATAATATTCTTCAACAAAATGGTTTCGTGATTTGTTTAAATATATTGTTTGAAATGTTGAATATATAAAAAAAATTTTTATCGAATCTTTATTTATTTTTATTAATTATGATGTGCTAAATATCCAATTTTTAATCTTTGATAAATACACTTAAACTTATTGTGGGGGGATAGGCTAGTTCCTATGCGCAGTTCGCATGTTGCTTCGGCCAGATCATCATTTAGAAACCTCTTTCCAAAGATTTTGGAAAAACTAAAGATATTATGCAAATAATGCTGTAAAGCGAATGAGAATTATGAGCTATTAAAAAATGGACAAGAGTTGTAAAAATACTGTCTTAACTTTGATTAGAATATTTTTTTTATTGAATATGAAGAAATTTTTAATTATATAATTATTAAATATGTTTTATTGAGTTCTGTTTTGCAAAGCGTAATTTTGATAAATTTTTTCATTGAATCAAATTAAAAGTTTTTTTTTAACAAACTGCGTTTTGTTATTCTCATAAAAAAATTCCTGCAATTTATGAAGAGAGTCACATATAAACCAGTGCACTCGACTTTAAGTGTTGTTGTGCTAATTTGACTAGTACGAATCTAGAAATTTTGCAACAACTGGCTTCACAACTAATACGGCTGTCCTAAAACATAGCTGCCCTGCAAATAATATTGGACTACCTGATCCATTTTGATAAAATGGACTACTTCATGTGCTGGTCCATTGTAATGGAAGCATGAACCATGTCATTGTTATGTGTGTGAAGATAAATACGTATTTAACTAGCGGAGACATCCACCACAATTTCTTAACAGCAACTATTTGCAGATAACATTGTACTTAACAGTGCTGCTGTAATAGAAAAAAGTTCATTTAGGACGATTTTTAGGTTAATGGAACCGGTTGCACTTAAGAATATAGATCTTAATAGGATTCTGGTAGTGGGATATCTGAAATAATTTTGGAATTTCAGAAATTCGGATTTGAAAAATTTCGTTTTTTACATAAATTTTTGTGGAGGATTAGTGACCATTTTGGAAAAATATGGAATGTTATAAGCAACACACTGTTTGGAAATGGTGCTCCAAGGGGTCCTCCTTATGACCCTATTAGTGGTTTATCTGGAATAATTATGGAAATTCAGAAAATTGAATTTTAAAAAAGTGCTATTTTGAAAAATGCTAAAAGTGGACTTTACGGACATTGGACAATTTGGATAAATGGTGATAGTTACTAATATAAAACCATATAGGAATGGGGGAGAAGAGGATTCTGGCAGTGGGAAATTTTAACTGCAAATTAAACTGCAAATAGTTGCAGAAATTATGGTGGATATCTCCGCTTGTTAAATACGTATTTATTTTCAAACACGTGTCATTGTTAAAAAGTGTTTGTAGTGAGACGACATGTCTTCGTTTTTTTAAAGACATGTTTTGTTTTTAAACGACTTCAAAACTAATCCTCTTGAGTATACCATGGAATAGTTTTAATACTACTCCTTTGTAATCCAAAGCTGGGTTATATGGTCCTGCCCTAGGACATCCTAATGTGAAATAGACCATGTTTTTCCATACGTTTGGGTTACTTTTGGACTAGTCCTAGTCCCTTGCGGGCTACATTTTACACGCATGTTTGGACTGGTGCTATTATTTGCAGCGTAGTTATGATTTTAGCTACAGGGCATTGCCCAAGGTCACATACACATAATTACTGGTTTATGCAGTAAAATTTTTGAAAGTTCAATTTTTATTTACATACCCAGCAAGCAATTTAGTTTCATTAAGAAACTTCAACAAGGCTGTAAAAATTAGTTTTCTTTGACAAAGTCAAACTAGCTAATACAGTAACATTCTGTTAGATAACAACAGCAGTGACAAAGTGAAACTGATTCGCAGAACCAACTCCGCCCCATATTAAACAAATGTAAGCCGCAGAAAAGTTTGAGGTTATTAATGGCTATATCTATGCATATCTCTACAGAGTACAACTTTTTTGTTGTCAACCATGACAATTTTGTTGACGTACCCATTCATCCAAAAATTAGCCTCATCGCTAAAGATGATTTTTCGATGTAAATTTGGACCAGTTCGAAATTTTTAAAAAGTTTTTAAAAACTTGACTATTTGAACGTAACGTCGCTATATCCTTCTATGGTGGCTATATTAATGTAGTCAAATTGACATATGTAGGTTACATAATATGCCCGCTATTTAAAGAGCTTGACAGAAGAAAAACCAATTTGTTGCTTCTCTTGAGAATGATGGCTAAGGTAATCGTTTGCGTTTTCATTTATTCAACTTTGAAAATTATGGCAGTTTTTGAGGACGTGTTTATTTTATAAATTCGATTTTAGTGCAATATCCCCTTGTTATATTTTCTCTTAAATTGTTGTGTAAAATTCTTTTTCATTAACACCTTAAAAAGCGCTGAGTTTTC
Source organism: Pollenia angustigena (assembly GCA_930367215.1). Lineage (NCBI taxonomy): Eukaryota > Metazoa > Arthropoda > Insecta > Diptera > Polleniidae > Pollenia > Pollenia angustigena. The sequence continues at coordinate 91,821,455 of OV884056.1, read as the reverse complement.
TTTAATTTTTTGCTTTTAGTGTGTTTGTTTTGAGAATATACATACACACATACATATGTATATTCGTCCTACAATAACTTTCAAGCTAATTTGTAAACAATAATCCAATTAAACTGCTCATTATGGGCAGGTGAAATAAACATGCTGCAATGCTTGCATAACTATAAAATTAATATAGCTTAGAAATAAGTATACATATATCGTTGCCTAAAACGCAAAAGGCACTAACTAACCAAAAATTAAAAATCTACTTTTTAATTGATTTTGTTGCATCAACACAAATCTTTCGACAAAATTTTGTGATTTGATTAACAAAAAATAAACGTCCCTAAAACGCTTAAAGACCTAACAAACAGTTTCCATAATATGCAACATTGTCAATTGTCAAGACAAGTGTTAGGTTTTGCAAGAAAACTAGAAGAAAAATAAATTATAAACAGTAAAAGACGATTTACCAGTTTATCATTTTAAATAGTTTTTTGCTTCTTCTATAATTTTTTCAAAAATGTAAAATGTCTATTAGGATGGTTCAATTTGTAATTTATGAAAAATTCTGAGAACTTTTCCTAAAGAAACCATGGTTCTAAAATCAAAATCGAGCTTCCGGTTTTTGACTTGAAAATTTGTTGCTCAGGAAATCTGAAAAATACTACTTTTTTGGACCTGTATCGCTGAAAGATGGCTTGTTTAGAAGGAAATTTTCTCAACTTTCTATATCTGTGTTCATTTTTAGAAAATTATGTACATAAATAATTGGTTTAGAGGTTTTTGTCAAAATAATTATAGTCAAGCTGGTAAAAAACCTAAAACTGCTACAATTTAAATTTATAATTGATTAAAAAAATAACTGATTCAAAACTTAATGAAGCGAAAATTTCTTAAAAAAAAAATTTAAGCAAAATCTGAAAATTAAAAAAATTAAATATTTTTTATTATTATTCCATTTTTCATTAAAATGCCCTCGTTTATCGATACATGTCAACTGTGCACCAATTGCAGTAAATATTTCCAAAAATGTAGCATTTTTTCAGATTTCCTGAGCACCAAATTTTCAAGTCAAAGTTCTTAGAATTTTCCGTAGATTACGATTTTGCTATACGCTTGGTGGGCAAAAAAAATTTACCCACCCTAACGTATATGGTAATCGTTAATGAACATACATCAAGTAGAATAATAACACTGGTTTACAGCCAAAAAATACCAAGAACACCAAATGCCTAGATAAGTTAATTGGGAGCTCCTGAACACGAAAACCGCTGTAATTTTTTTTCCTAAGTACCGTTTTTAGATAACGGTACTTTAGTGTTTTTCGGTGTATGGTCCCACTCAAACCGTTGTGGAGCCCAACCAAAAAGTCCGATCGAAATAAGTGGTACATCGTTGGAAAGGTAATTGTAATCTATGTATATAGGTATATAAAAGAGACTGGCTGACTCATTCAACATCGCCCAGCCCAAACCGCTGACCCTAGAAAAAAAAGGTAAAAAAAGGTAAAAACGGGAAAATTCGGTAACCTTATATCTCCAAAACTAAAAGAGATGGGCATTTCCATCAAAAGGTCCACCGTGAGCGAAAATTTAAAAGTTATTAAAAGCTGATTATTTTACGATATGGGTATAGAGAAATATTTGGATTTTACTAATTTTATAAATTTACCCACATAGAAACAAAGTTAATATAATCTTCGAAAATTATCAAAAAAATACGTATACCAATTTGATACTTTTTCGAAATTCGAACATTTAAGGGATGCAAATCGTAACTATTTTTGGTACTTTTTTTACAAAACATTTTTCTCCATTCATTGACATATTCGTACTAAATAATGGGCTGCCACTACAATACTTAAATTTATGATACTTTAATGGGGGAAAAATATAGTACCCAATGAAGAAATCGGGAAATTTGATATTTTTCTTTAGTAGCGGGTTAAATGCTACAATATAAACAAGTTTAAACATAGAAAAATAAACTTTGGCATACAAATATGTCCACGAAGAAAAAGGAGACGCAAACGAAGTATCGGGTATTTGCTAGTACAGAATAAAATAATAGTAAACAAGTAAACATGGGGTTTTAATACGAGTTTCTCATATTAACAAAATATTTTGATGCAAATTTGTTGCTAGTTTTAAATATTTTAATCACCCCTATCGTGAATAATTTTTCCCTCGTAATTTTTTCCCTTTTCACATATTTGCGATCATGAAAAACTCCCATGCAAAAAGGTAATTCAAAGGAGAATAATAACGTGAAAAAATGTTCACGGGAAAAAATTCCCTTATCGTAAAAAGTTTTTTTCGTCGTAATTTGTTCACATTTCCCTTAAATTTTCTCGCTTTACTTTTGCTAGGGAAACGAATATTAAGGGCTAGATCCGTTAATAAGGCACAAACAGATATATTGGTCAACAAAATGCAAAACAACAGGTCGATTGCCTGCGGATTTGTGAAGCTTTCGAAAGACGTGGTGGCAGAATTTTGGAAAATATTTTACTGCATAAAATTGTTAAAGTACAAAAAACTAACGTCGTAATCAAACTATCTCTCTAATACTAATTTTTTATACCCTCCACCACAATTAGTTGTAAAGAGGGTATACTAAGTTTGTCATTCCGTGTGAAACTTTTTTATTATTCATCTCAGACCCCATAACGTATATATATTCTGGGTCCTTGAGTAATTCTAAGTCGATTTAGCCATGTCCGTCTGTCTGTTGAATACACGCAAACTTTCGAAAAACTTGGTGTCAAATAACTTGTAGTTATCCTAAGCAGTTTGGGATTGAAATCCAGCAAACTCAGTTCGGTAGGATCAGAGGTGCGAATCAAAATGTGGAACCACCACCTAAATAAAATTAATAATTTTGTTACAAAAAGTAGCATAAATGGTGGAAAAATGAACGGAATGATATGAGATTTGGCAAAAATTCGTTTCATTTGACTGGAAATCACGTAAAATTTTGCGAAGATCGGTTCATAATTGACCCTAGGCCTCATATAAGCCCTACTCCCGGAAACGTAGAACGTAGAAATGTAGAACGCCTAAAACCCTAATTAAAAACGCTATCATTAAAAATTTTTGCATTTCAAATTTTTATAGGACTAGAAATAACACACTTAATTTTCGTGAAGATCAGTCCATAATTTATCCTAGGCCCCATATAAACCCTACTACCGGAAAACAGTTTGGTACGCCTAAAATCATAATTAATAATGCTATCATAACAAAATTTGGTACATCATAGTTTCATAGGACTAGAAACAAGTTTAAAAAATTTCGTGAAGATCGGTCCATAAGTTACCCTAGGCCCCATATAAACCCTACTACCAGAAAACAGTTTAGTACGCCTACAACATAATGGTGAGGTGTATGCCTCTGCTATTATATATGTACGTATTTATCTTTACACATCCGAATTTACAATTAGCCTCTTGAAAATCACTTTAAAACGCCCAAAACTCAAAGAAATTATAATGTTTTGGTGAACTTAGGTCCAATAAAGTTTTAAATAACAAAAAATAAAATTTAGGTCATAACAAATAATAATAATGTAAGGTGAGATTTTATAAGGATTGGTTCATACCAACTAAAGCTCAAATTAGACGTGGCATTATTATAGCCATACAAAACTGGGGGCGAATTACTGTATTCGATATCGATAGAAATAACAATACAATTCAAATGGAAATTTCGAATTAACTGTTTGAACCAACCTTATGCGATACACTGTATTTGGTTACAGGTGATTTACCATAACGACATAACCATGACCATACAAACCAATTTCATTTTGGTTTCTATGGCCATCGTTACGGCTATGGCATTATGTTTAAGTCACGTCTAATTGGACCTTAAAGCCCACTATTGAAAAACTATAATTCTTTCATCATTACTTGTCTTATTTTCTACTAACAAACATTTGCATCACTGTAATTTACCTCTTTTACTTTTAAAAACACAATTATTCAATTACTTTTTCCATGTTGCAGACACTTGTGATTTCAAGCGTAATTTGTATTTTAAAGTGCAAATGATTTTTTAAAAGCCCCAAAAGTACAAACATACAATCAAAAATAGTTTAGTCTAAAACAGATGCCAAGCAGCGATAGAAATTAGAAAGCGCCACTAATAAATTGAATACGAATACAACACCAATAAAACAACTATTTTTTAAATGTAATTAGATCAAATTGAAACAAGTATGTACATACATACATCTGACACTGTTACAACAGCAATAATTTAGTAAAATAATGTATAAATAGAGGCAGGGGTCTTGTGAGTTCGTTTGGGGTCCCTCGCTTTATTTATATTAGATTAACAAAACACACGACCCCGAAAAACTACAGCGCCCTAGCAATAGCACAGTTTGATGACAATGAATAAAAAAGAAACAACAACTAACTTGAGCAATATTCTTTGTTAAAATAATGAAAAAAACACAATTTTTAAAACTTTAAAAGAAATATTTCATGTTTAACTAAAAATATAAAAAAGTAGACAAAAAGTAGAAACGGAGGAGAAACGTTATACAAAGTGTATGGAGCTCAAAGGAGACTACGTTTAATAATAAATTGATTTTTTTAACCAAGAGTTGTGTTTCATTTGAAAGATCACGGACCCGCTCTCGTATTTTATAGTAAAATGCACAAAATTTTATTCACGATCCTTGTCGCGAATTTTTAGAATTTTTTTCCCATGAAATTTTAAATTAAAAATATTAAAAAATTTGGATTAAAAACCATAAATAGTTCAACAAAATAACCACAATACTGATTATTGTTAAAACTAAGGCACGAGCTCTATGTTTGCATTTGTCCTTCAAGTTGTGCCGAAAAAGGTCAACAAGAAAAAGAAGGACAACAAATTAAAAACAAAAACAAAAAATGTACTTTGAACTTCAAGAAGAATTCTTGACAAAAGTACGAAAAAACAGAAGTAAGGGAAAACATGTAAAATAAATTAAAATAGATAATCATTCAAAGCAAATTTGGATCTACCAAAGGTTAAGCTGAAGGTCCACACCATGCGTTCATGCGTAGATTCGTATGATACTTTTTGTGCGTTTCTAAATTCAAGTTACATGCAATGCGTCTTATGCGCCAAATTTGTTTTTTTATCAGCTGTTGTGCTAATATGTTTAACAATTAAAAACAATTTTGCAAGAAATTGAGAGTGTAATTGATATTTTAATATAATTTATTTAATAAAATTCATAGGGGAGCAGCGTTGCCATTTGTCAAGATTTCCCTTTTTTTGCAAGTTTTTTGAGATGGCAAAAAGTTTTGAATTTATTTAAAGTTTTTTCAAGTTTTTTATAAATATATAAAGTTTTTCAAGTTTTTAGTATGTAAGTTTTATTAAGGTGCTGAAGTAATTTCAGCACTAGTTCATATAAATTATCTGAAGATGATAAAACAGACTTAAGAGTTTATTGTTTAAAGTTTTATGTCGATTGTTAAAAAGGTTCGATTTTGATAACGACTTCCTTAAACAAGTTGAAGTTTTAGAACCTTTTAATATAATAAAAGGTTACCAAAAAAGTATTGCTCAATTATGTGCTGTTTTCCCAAATATTTTAGATGTAAGTGATATTCACTTTGATTTTACGAGCATAATTTACAAAAAGAGCAAAATATTAAGAGTTTTTGGGAGGATGTCTTTAAAGAAAGACGTTGATATAAGTCCGAAGTTTTTCCCAATTATAAAAAATTAGTATATTCAATTTTGTCGTTACCAATATCTGCAGCAAATGTAGAACGTATTTCCTCAAAAATTAATTTAAACAAAAATAGTGTTAGAAACAAATTAGAAATACCAATTTTATATTTAATTTTTTTATATCAGTAAATAAAATGAATTCCTAATACATATTGGTATTTTCTTTTAAAAATTTGGCACTTTTGAAAAAAAAGTTTTTTCTTGCGTAAACAAGATTTTTTTTCTGAGATAACAAGATTTTTTCTAAAAATATATGGCAACGCTGTAGGGGAGTAAGCTTTTATTATAAAAATATTGATTTTTCACGGTATCAATAAGTTTCCAATTCATGGTATTTGTTAAAAAAAAATAATAAACACAACAAAGATGACACGCAGAAGATAAAAGTAATCGATAACTAGAATGGCAAATTTTGTTCTTGTTAAATTGTGCTAAAAATTAATTTTAATGTATTTTATTCATTAAAGTTTATACAATCTTTATTACGAAAGCTTTTTCTCTTATTAAAAACCTTTTTTAGTGCGAAAACATAGTAAAAAGTAATCCACCATACAAACATATTTATCGATAACATTGAAAATAAAATATGATTTGCCATCCATGGCCATCAATAACAGCTGACTTTTTTTCACCACACATGCGACGGATACAAAAGTAGAAAGTCTAGGTTCACACTATGAAAGTTTTCTTTCAGAAAGTCTGAGTTTATGGGTGAGAGAGGAGAGATGAAAAGCATGTTCTCTTCCCCTCTCACCAATAAACTCAAACTTTCCGAAATAAAACTTTCATAGTGTGATCCCAGACTAAGTAAACCTACTTTCATGCGTTGATGCGTCTATGCATTCTCTGCATTTTGTTGTGTAACTTGTCATATACAATTACACTGATTCAATTTGTTTGTCAAATGCATAAAAAGGACAGACGCATTAACGCATGGTGTGGACCTTCATCTTTAGATACAATTTGGTTTAAGGATTGATGTTTGACTATTGACGTCAGCAGTCGTCGATGGCTGCGAGTGTTAAACGGCAAGCCCTCTGAAGAGATTGAGTGGTTGCAATCGAAACATGTAAGGGTAACCTGTCCGTAAAAACGCCTGGGTTCGAGCCCAGCTTCAGTCAAGAATGAAAAATTATCAATAAATTTTAATTAATTTCATGTTGTAAAATTCCTGTCTTCATACAAATAATTTAATGAAAATTAAATTTGATGAACTTTAGAATAATTAAAAATATTAAAAAATTTGGATTAAAAACCATAAATAGTTCAACAAAATAACCACAATACTAATTATTTTTAAATTTAATTAACAATTAATTAATGAACGAAGTAGCAACAGATTATCCTTAACATCCACAATTGTTTTTAACTGGGATTATTGTTATTGTTATTTTTTTTTTTTAGTTTGAGTGATAGTGAAGAAGATAAAGAATAAAACGAAGACAGCTGAGGGATCTTTACGTCTTTGACGGGTGGTTCTTCTGCGTTCAGACGCTTCGCCAATTTGGCATTTTTTTGGCCAAGTTTTTCTGTTCCTTCATGTACTCTGGCACTTCTTCTTTTTGACGTTGGTTTAATTTGTTTTAATTATTCCTACGACACGATTTTTCACCCATGATCAAACTGACCAGATTCTGAAAATATAGCTTGAAAAAAGATTAACGTATCTTCAGTTTTCCTAGATCAAATCGTTTCGGGGTTCGACGAGCAATTCGATTTTTAATGTGAATCCTGCAATCTATTACTTGGGGAAGTTGCCCATACCAGCTGACCGAGACGCCAGATTTTCAGCTAAAATACTTGGTATTGTTATCAGATGTAATGTTGAAAAAAATTTGCAAAATCGGTTAGAAATTGATGCTCTAAAAATACAATTAATTCATTGAAATGTTGGCTAACTTACATTTTGTATTAAATTAAAAAAAAATGTATGCACTCGTATTAGATTTGGTTAACGAATGACAGTTCGTAAAAATCGTACGTTCAGTTAGGCAACGTCCAGACTTGCAGTTTTTGCTGCAGCAATTCTCGAGTTTAGGGTTACTCAGTTTCATGGACTCTGCAATTCTGTTTTTATTTGTTAATCTTACACTTTTTAACCTGAAGTTGGCTGTAGGTGTGTTTGTATTTATTTACGAAATATAAAAATGAAAAAAAAAAATGAAATGAGGAGGAAAGACAAGATAAAAATAAGAAAATTGCAAAACTATTAATTTCATAATCTGGACACTAGTGCAATATCAAAGCAGAATTTTTGAAGATTTCAGTAACAAAAATTGCAAGTCTGGACGACGGCATATACGAACTCGTATGTCATACTTTATAGCATAAAATATGGCATGAGTGATCGCCCGGTATAACAATTTTGGTGACGTACAGTACGTTCACGTGTGTCATACTCCGAAAAATGTTTTTTACCTGACGTGTTGTACGTTCACGGATGGTACAATTCGGGCCGAAGGTCTAGGTTACTGTTGTTCGGTAAATAAGATTAGAATATAATTTTTAATTTTATTTTAAACATATGAAAAATAAATAATTAAACAAATGAAAGAATTTGAACTTTGTGTTTACTTTTTTTTATTTAATTGCATTTTACAAAACCCACAAAGTAATAAATTCTTTAATAACTCTGAACAATATTCAACAACAATTTAAACAATATAATCGCTGTTGTGTAAATGGGTTCAAATTTGTTACAGACAAAAAAAAAAAAAAAACAACAAAAAAAAATATAATGAAAAACGCCACTTAAAAAAAAAATAAAACAAAAAACAAGAGGAGTGAAGCTTCACTGCACTTCCCTCTGCCTAAGTAACTCGTATGTTTTTATGCTAAAGAAAAACACTCCCATATCAGTGTCTCGTACTTCACTTCACTGATAACCAACAACCCAGAAAAATTCGAGGAGAGCTCTACAAATATTACAGCAAATATTGTCGTTATAATAAACATCGCCGTCATTGCATTTATGTTTGTTTTGGTTTTCAAACCTTTGACAAGTGCCTTCAAAGAGATAGTGTTGGAAATAGTGAGATTTAATAAATACAAATTTGATTTGATATTTAATTATTTTGAGGGCCTATTTCACCAATTTTATTTAAATATGAATTTATGTTTTAAATTTATTTTTCATGTCAAATAGAATTTTTGAAATATGCCCTGAAACTTGTAAATAGAAATAGATTTAAGGCGTGTTCATTTACTTTACTAGCAGAAACTTGCAACAAGAGAGTAAATTAAAAATGTACGAACATTTTCTGCCAATTACTCGAAAAAATAAAAATAAAAAAGCAAAAGCAATAGAAAGCTTTACCAACAAAAACCAGCAAGTTAGGCATTTTGACAGTATCCAGCTGTATGTAATTGAACTGTTTTAAACTAGAACTTGCAAATGTTTATTGTTCCTAAGTTTAAGAAAAATTTATATATTTGCCCCCAATTCCACCAAGTTTAGTTATAATTAACTATCAGTTATAGCTGTCAAAACATATTGTTAACTGTAAGTTAAAGTAATAGTTAGTTTTAACTGAACTTGGTGAAATTGGGGGATAATGTTGTTAAAAGATTATGTAAACAAAAACATGAAACAGCTGTTTCAAAATTTTTGCAATTAAAAATTTTACAAGTAAAATTTTTGCAAAAAACAGAAGTAAAGAAAAAAACATGTGAATTCAATTAAAATGGATAATCATTCAGGAAAGCAAATTTCGATCTACCAAATGTTAAAATACAATTTGGTTTAAGGATTGATGTTTGACTAGTGACGTCAGCAGTCGTCGATGGCTGCGAGTGTAAGACGGCAAATCCATCTGAGGAGATCGAATGGTTGCGATCGAAACATGTCATGGTAACCTGCCGGCCAGGGTTCGAGCCCGAGCCACGTCAAGAATGAAAGATTATCAATAACAATTTTAATTAATTTTCATGTTGTAAAATTCCTTTCTTCATAAAAATAATTTAATAAAAATTAAATTTCATGAACTTAAGCCTAATTAAAAATATAAAAAATTCTCAATTTTTTTTTTCTCTTTTGACCCTCCCTACTTTCAGTTTTTTCGGTAAATAAACGCTTTCCAGCAGGGTTACCGTTCGGAATTTTTGAAAAGTCGCACAAAAGGTCGTTTAAAAAAAAAATAAAGTTGCACAAAAAAGTCGTTTGAGAAAATAAAGGTCGCACATCTCTTTTTAATGTTTTTTAATAACAACAAGTTAGAGTGCTATATTCGGCTGTGCCGAATCTTTGATACCCTCCACCGACAGGTCGAATGTTTAAGGAGTAATATTTGTATGATGTTATTATTATCTTAAACTGTGACGATTTGTTATTAATTATGGTTTTAGGCGATTAAACTGTTTTCCGGTAGTAGGGTTTATATGGGGCCTAGGGTAAATTATGGACGGATCATCACGAAATTTCACAGCGTTATTTCTAGTCCTTGAAAACTGTGACGTACCAATTTCTGTTATGATAGCATTATTAATTATGGTTTTAGGCGTACTAAACTGTTTTCCGGGAGTAGTGTTTATATGGGGCTTAGGGTAAATTATGGACGGATCTTCACGAAATTTAACAGCGTGATTTCCAGTCAAATAAAACAAATTTTTGCAAAATCTTATCTCATTCCGTGCCTTGTTCCAGTATTTATGTTATTTTTTGTAACAAAATTATCAATTTTTTTAGGTGGTGGTTCCACATTTTGATTCATAGCTCTGGTCCTACTGAACCGATTTTGCTGGATTTCAATCCCAAACTGCTAAGTTATCCTTAGCAAATTGACACCAAGTTTGTTCATTTCTTTTGAGTTGTTCGAAAGTGAGCGTGTTTTCAACAGACGGACAGACAGACGGACATGGCTAAATCGACTTAGAATTACTCAAGGACCCAGAATATATATACTTTATGGGGTCTGAGATGAATAATAAAAAAGTTTCACACGGAATGACAAACTTAATATACCCTCTTCACAACTAATTGTGGTGGAGGGTATAAAAAGGATAGCAAAAGAAAAAAACAATTGAATCAAAACAGTCAGTTGTATTTTTTTTTTTTTCATTTTCGGAAACCTTTTTTTATATTATTAATTTGTTTTTTTTTTTTTTTTTTGTTTTTCCATGTCACTGAAGATGATTGTTTTATTTTACTAAAAGCTTTTTACAAACTATGCAAAAAGGGCACTTTGACTCCATGTCTTGGTTAAGCCATTTATACTTAATTTTGCAGTCTTCCGAATAGTATACTACCTATATGATATATTACGTTTCTTGAAAGGGCCTGCATCGATGTTAACGGGTTACGTCTAACGCCCGCAATTTTTAGAAAAAGATATTTGTCGTGCTCGTTTCTAATAGTTATCTTTACCTTTCCGCTAACACTATTTTGTTAACATCAATGTTAATTTTGAATTAACCTTCGAAAATCGATAGTGTAAAATACATTACATTTGAACCCGTAGTTAAAAAATACCTTTTACAATTAAGAAAAGGACGTTACACGATAGATATATATTTGTAGAAATTGCGGGCATCAGACTCCATGGTTTTCTCTTGGTCTTAACACGTATTTCTAGCTTCATTTAATTTTTCGATTTATTTTTCTTTCATTTTATTTTATTTTATTGCTGAAAAGAATAGTATTCGGTCTGAATGTAAGAACTGGGGGGTTACCGCGTATTTCGATTCGAAAGAAATCATTTACGGATTCGAACAATTTGTACTGTGTGTTACGATATTCGTAATATTTGTTTCGAATAAACGGACGTTTTTCATACTTTATTGAAAACAAAAAATCACTTTCTTAAAAGCCACTCTCTATTACGAACAAAAATTGTTCATCAAATTTCCCATTTTTTAAAAAAATACAACCTCTGTCATCGTTTCGAACGATTACGAAAATCGTAATACACAGTACAAATTGTTCGAATCCGTAAATGATTTCTTTCGAATCGAAATACGCGGTATCCCCCCTGGGGGCTTATTCTGGCTGTCATGACCGAATACTTATTCGATTCGAAAGTTATTTTTATTTTTTCACTGTAGTAAAGGTTTTTTTGAGTTTTCACAACAGTGCAATTCGCTCAGTATCGACTGAAAGACTGAAAGGTACGTTCAGACTAATGAAATATTTGACGAAAATATTTGTTCTGATATTTGCTTCAAAGTGTGTAAAACAAAACAATATTTTGTTTTAAGTGTTTAATGTGCTGTTTTCACAACACAAGTGACTGCACGCGTAGTGAAATTTATATGAAAAGCACTCAGTTTTTGAGTGTTTTCCATACAAATTTTACTACACGTAAGTCACTTGTGTTGTGAAAACAGCACATAAATATTTGAGAATTTTTGTTTGTTAAAACAGCTGGCAAATATGTAGTGCAGGGTTGCCGAACATGGTCTTTTCCGACCAAATTTGGTCGAATATTTTTGTTTTGGTCGGATGGTAGGCCAAACCTAATTTTGGTCGGTTTTAGAAAACTGGACGGATAGCAGACAATTACAAATCTCATAGCTTTTTTACCAAACACAAACATTTTTTTTTATTGTTGATGAAACTATGGATATTGCATTGATATTACGTTAGGAGCAAGTTACTTTGACGGTATCAGTTTTATAAAGGATAGCTTTGTCCTCTTATTCGAGCTTACCAAGTCAGATGCCGTTTAAATTTTTCTTCTTATAAAAAACTGTTTATCAACAAATAATATTCCTATACAAAATTTGATCGGATTGGCAACAAGCGGCGGTCACGCCATGACTGGAACTGTTGGTAAGCTTATAGCCTATTGATCGATGTCAAACGTAGACTTCGTTCGTTTTAATTACATGTAAAACAAAGACAATATTGTATAATTTGTTTTCGTTTTAAATGTAAGTTAATCGAACGAAGTCTTCGTTTAGAAATAGATGAACATGCAGTTAATCTTACTTACTAATGCATAAAATATTAAGGTTCTTTGTGGTTATATTTAAACTTTTTCACATAGTCCTAAAATAATAACATAAATAAAAGAATTTCAGGAATTCTGTTCTGTATTAGGTGTTTCTTATACAAGATGGACTTCTTAAAGGAAGATGTTGTAAGAATCGTAGAACAGCGGGATGCTTTGATTCTGTATTTTGAAACAGTTTTATAAAGGCAATGGTATAAGAACTGCAGAACTTGCAGAAAGTATGGATGAGTTCCAAAACAGAGCAAGTTATCAACGCGTATACAATAAGCCAACTATGCATTGTTAAACTCTTTGATACATTGTTTACCTTCTCTGCAAGGTATTAGGATGAATTGGAGCTCAGCCTATGTCTTATAAAGTTTAATACTTTTTTCTTAAATTGTACAAACTTAAGTTAATAAATTTTGATTCATATTTTATTAGTGGTCTATATGTGTTATTGCATATGATCAATGAATTATTCCAGTTTATAAGCGTTATTAAATGAATTTGTATATATACATACATTTTGTTTAAGTTAAACGTTACCAGCAAATAAACTTTTAATAAAACTAGGGGTTACGTGTAGGACGTTTAATATTTTGTTTTTACTATAATTGCAAATTACAAAAAAAAAATAATATGTAGATTTATAGCTTTATCCAATAAAAATTATACTTTTTATCAAAAATACAGATACATACATATCGTCATATAAAATGCAAAAGGGCCTATGTTCATATTAAGAAAAAGATAGATAACTTAATAAAAAGGCAGCTATTGTGATTATAACAACGGGGTTTTCTGGTTAATATCGTTACCACATTACGCATGATTGACACTATCCTGAAAAACTGTTTTTGTAATCTCAGTAGTATCGCTACTGAAATTTGTTTAAAAATTATGATAGGCTCTTTTGCATTTTTATGACGATATAATTGGTTTTTAAATATTTCAAAAATTTGGTCGGTTTCAAAGAATTTTGGTAGGTTTTGCAGACAATTTTGGTCGGATAAAAATTTTTCAAACGGCAACCCTGATGTAGTGTCAAATAAAATAAACTAAATCATGTTTGCTATGCGTTTAGACTAAAACAAAATATTTTCATCAAATAATTATTTAATGAAAGTGTTCAAAAATAAAAATATATTTCACAAATGGTGAAAACAAGTGCAGATGTTAATTTATTTGTTTTATTCCGTGGAGCAGCAGCTCTTATAGTGTTAGAACAGGAGACTGTAAAAAAACTGTATCCATTGTCTTCCAGTTTTAACTTCCAGCTAAACTTGGAAACAATCCCTAAAATATATTTGAAAAAACAAAATGTCGGGAAAAAACAAAAAGAAGTTGCAAAAATAGCGAAAATTCGCGGAAAATTTAGATATTTAAAACTCGCCATAAATTTTATTAAAAGTGCCTAAAACTATAAGAAATGGCGAAAATTCGATAAAAAATTGTTAAATTAGCGGAAAACTATGTTCACATTGCACCAATATTTGTTTGCCGGCAAATATTTTTACTTGCTCAAAAATATTTTGTGTTCAGACTACATTAATTAAATATTTAGGCCCTAAATTTGTAAAACGCAACGCAATGCTAAAAATAACATTGAAAACAATAGCGGAGTTCAATGTTTGATGCGAATGGTGTTGCGAAAGTGCAAATGCAAAATATTGTAGCTTTTGTTTGCAATCCAACAACAAAATATACAGAATTGCAATTGTCACATCGTTGCTTTTGCGCAACACAAAAACTGTTTAGCTTTTTTTTGCTACATGTATTGCGTTTACATAACTGATACTCGAACAGCTGACATTTGTAAACAATAATTTAGAATCGTGAAACAAAATTCAAGATATGGAGCCGACAACTCTAAATAAAAAATTAAAAAGAGAAAAACCCGACAAGAAGTGGACGGCAGATGAAATCAAAACTGTTTTGGATTATTTGGAGAAGTCAGAAAACATAGAGGTTAGTATTTAAGAGAAGTCCGTAATTTTTCAAAAGCAATTTCTTTATTATTATTATTTAGAAATTTATGGAAAAAAGCGGTATCGATGCAACCTGGGATATTAAAAGGTGGAAGGTACGATACCTTAAGGCATCTTATAAAAAGGCCAACGATTGGCGTAGTTCTACTAATGCTGCAATAATATATTCTTTTGCACTGCTTCGTGGCATTTTAAAACAATTTCACAAACTAATCAAACACCTTTTTGTAAGTTTTCACGACCAATAATTCCGTAAAACAGCTGTTATCTAATTTGCATCTAGCATTGCAAAGTTGCTTAAAACACCGCTCACTGTCAATGATAAAATTATTGCACTTCCAACCCGTTGCAACCTAAAACGCACCAAACATTGAATACCGCTAATGTCAAAATTTTGTTGTTGCTTTCTATAGAAATACTACATACATATTGCGTTTTAAAATTATCAACGCCACAAGATATGCAGCGTTTAAAAATTCAATATACATTTCTATAGAAAACAACAACAAAATTATGAAATATTTTCGATTTTGTTTTTGCTTTCAATATAATTTTTGGCGTTGCGTTTGCGTTTTACAAATTTAGGGCCTTAATGTTTTCTACCAAATATTTCATCAGTCTGAACGTACCTTTAGAAATAAAATTGCTTTCGAATTGAAAAAGTATTCGATCACGACTGCCAGGCTAGTTCTGGCTTAATGGATGTCCCAAATACGTATCTTACCTCTGCTTAACCATCTTATCTTTAAACCCTTCACCACGAATGGTTAATAAGGGTATACTTAGTTTCCCATTCCGTGTGAATCTTTCTTAATATTCATCTAAGACCCCATAAAATATATGTATTCTAGATCCTTGAGTAATTCTAAGTCGATTAAGTTCTGTACATTTATTTGTCTACCTGTTGAAAACACGCTCACTTTTGAAAAGCTCAACTGAAAAAAAAATAAAAGAGGGCTTAGTTTTGGGCTCACTTTTTTTTTGTGTAATATGAAAATGACCTCTCAAAATTTATTGATACTAATGTTTGTAGGTCTTTTATTTTTGCTGACGACATTTTTCTCTAATTTAGTACGAATAAAGGTAAAAGTGATGTTCTACAATCTAATGCAAATTATAGCCTTGAACATTTCCGCCTTTTGTCATCAATAAACAATTTAATATAGATAAATATTTCTTAAAGTAAAGCTATTGCTTTTGGAAATCAAATAAGTAATTTGAATATTTCTATTGACGTATGTATTGAGGATCGACTTACTTTTTCAAAACATATTTATTTCAGAGTATTAGTTATTTAAGTGGGTGAAGATAAATACGCCGAGTTAAATATGTTTTATGACGTAAAACGTTACGTTATTAAAAACGTAGCTGAGCTACGCGTAGCTGATTAAAAACGTAGCTCAGCTACGCACATTTCAGCTACGCGTAGCTCAGCTACGTTTTTATTTAATTTTTTTCTTAATTTTGAGCGGTGTGTATGGGAGAGATTTTTTAAATTGCGGCCGAACCAAAAAAGATTACAGAACGGGAGTAGCACCAAATTAGAGGAAATCAACTCTACTTTCGTAATCTTTAACCAAAATTTTAGAAATATAAATTTTTCTATTTTTAAAAAATTCTTTAAATTTTGGCTAGTGTATCTGAAAGAAATTTTTTTAAGTTGTGACCGAACCAAAAAAGATTACGGAACGGGAGTAGCACCAAATTATAGGTAATCAACTCTACTTTCGTAATCTTTAATCAAAATTTAAGAAATATAAATTTTTCTATTTTTAAAACAATTCTTTAAATTTTGGCTAGTGTATACGGGAGATATTTTTTTAAGTTGCGACCGAACCAAAAAAGATTACGGAACGGGAGTAGCACCAAATTAGAGGGAATCAACTCTACTTTCGTAATCTTTAATCAAAATTTAAGAAATATAAATTTTTCTATTTTTAAAAAATTCTTCAAATTTTGGCTAGTGTATACGGGAGATATTTTTTTAAGTTGCGACCGAACCAAAAAAGATTACGGAACGGGAGTGGCACCAAATTATAGGTAATCAGCTCTACTTTCGTAATCTTTAATCAAAATTTAAGAAATATAAATTTTTCTATTTTTAAAAAATTCTTTAAATTTTGGCTAGTGTATCTGAAAGAGATTTTTTTAAGTTGTGACCGAACCAAAAAAGAGTACGGAACGGGAGTAGCACCAAATTAGAGGTAATCAACTCTACTTTCGTAATCTTTAATCAAAATTTAAGAAATATAAATTTTTCTATTTTTAAAAAATTCTATAAATTTATATAATATGTATTTTTATTCGACCTTTATTATTTTAATATGTAAAATAAATGTTCAAGCTTAAGGTCTTATTGTTTTATATAAAAAACTTTTTTTATAAAATTTATTTTCACCAATATTTCGGCACTTTCTTTGAGTGCCTTCTTCAGGGTTTTTTTCTTTCAACAAAATTAACAATTTTAAAAAACAGAATTAACAATAAAATGACAAAAATTTAAAAATTTTTTTTTGTAATTGAAGTAGAGTTGATTACCTCTAATTTGGTGCTACTCCCGTTCCGTAATCTCTTTTGGTTCGGTCGCAACTTAAAAAAATCTCTCCCAGATACACTAGCCAAAATTTATAGAATTTTTTAAAAATAGAAAAATTTATATATCTTAAATTTTGATTAAAGATTACGAAAGTAGAGTTGATTACCTCTAATTTGGTGCCTCTCCGGTTCCGTAATCTTTTTTGGTTCGGCCGCAATTTAAAAAATCTCTCCCATACACACCGCTCAAAATTAAGAAAAAAATTAAATAAAAACGTAGCTGAGCTACGCGTAGCTGAAATATGCGTAGTTGAGCTACGTTTTTAATCAGCTACGCGTAGCTCAGCTACGTTTTTAATAACGTAACGTTTTACGTCATAAAACGTATTTAACTCGGCGTATTTATCTTCACCCACTTTAGTTATTTTGCCAGGGATATATTTATCCTGTAAAATTTTGTGCCGGCTTTTTAGAATCGGCCAAAGAGTTGCTTATTATTTCATATGGCGGATAAATAAAATGTGCTCTTGAAAATTAACAAACTGGTTTTTTGTATCCTTCCCTGTTTTTTGTTTTTATTAAAGTTTTGGTTTTTATTTGAGTATTAAATAAAAAATGAAATATCGATTTTTTAAATAATAAGTATCGATACTCTTGAATAATATCGATATAGTTTTTTCAATTTGTCATCACTAGTAGAGGGTATTACAGATCGGCATAGCCGAATAATTTTTTTATTATTTTTCATTTACTCATAAAAAAACATTTATTTTGGTGTTTTTTCATAACAATTTTTTGTAATTTAAAAATTTTTATTTGGATTATTCTCCTTTATTAAGACGTTTTATACATTTTAATTTTTGCCGTGTCTTGTTTAAAGCGTACGTTTTGTTTTCAATTTCATTTCTTTTTACGCATTTTCATGTTGTTGTCGTTGCATTTATTGCTGCATGTTGCTGTTGAAAGATGCTTTTAATTTCTATAAAATTCATTCTAATTGAAATTTAAAACTTTTTTGCTGTCATCTACATACACATTTACTTAAAAAAGCAAATATTTTAATTATTATAATAAAACCCAGCAGAGGGAAAAACGGGATTTAGACTTGTGTTGTCACTTGTTACACTCAGAGATATTGTATTGTATGTTTTATCACAAGTATAGTGGAAATTTCCGATTGCAACGAAAACTTTTTAAAATACAAATTTTACTTTTATAAATATGTATTTATTTCGAATGTAAGAGCGTTTTTTAATTTTTCAAAAGTGAAAAGATAGCATATATTGCAACATCTTCCATGTAATGGGTTTTCCAATAAGGACTTGATACCTTTTTTTTAATTAAACGTAAACCATTTGAGATATTTCTAAAACTTTATGACCGACTTGAAATACAATCAAAACATTTATGAACGGAACTCGACTTCGTTCATATTGCCAAGTCGGCAGCGATCGATTCGTTGGACCCAATTTTTGATGACTTGGTCACACTTTTCGGCCGTTACGGCCGCTATTTCGGATTCAATGTTGGCTCTGAGTTCTTCCAACGTTGTCAGCTTGTTGGCATAACCAATGACTTGACGTAGCCCCAAAGAAAAAAGTCTAGAGCCGTTAAATCTCACGAACGAGGCGTCCAATTGACTGGTCCATTTCTTGAGATAACACGCTCACCAAACTAACTCTTCAATAAATCGATTGTTACGTGTGCTGTCTGGCTTGTGGCACCGTCCTGTTGAAACCACATGCCGTTTAAGTCCATGTTTTTTAATTCGGGCCAAAAATAATCGGTAATCATGGCGTGATAACGATCGCCATTCACAGTAACGTGACGATCGTTATTATCGACGAAAAAATATAGCCCAATGACGCCGCCGGCATGCAAACCGCACCAAACAGTTATTTTTTGTGCATGATGTGGTTATTCATGAAGCACATGTGGATTTTCACCAAACCAAGAACGCATATTTTGCTTATTGACGACTCCATTGAGCCAAAAATGAGCTTCGGTACTGATGATGATTTTGCGATGAAATTCATCATCTTGATGCATCTTCTCCAGAGCCCAATCGGGGAACGTACGTAAACCAAGATCTTTACGCGAAATTCGCCATTTAGTGGTCTTGGCGATGACCAGTTCTTAAGAACGCCGCGGAATCGACTGATTTGGAACGTTTGCTTCGGACGCCTGAATGGCGTCTCACTGGCACGGCAGCATCACACAATGAATATGTAGACTCAAATTTCTGCACTTAACTTGTAATTGCTTGTCTAGTAGTTTGTAAATTTGTTCGATTTCCATTTCACTTAAGAACTTGGCCGAAATATGTACATATCTTCGGCTGATAATTTAATTGTAGTATTTGGATTCCGATAGTTTCGAGTAAATTGAGTTTGAAGTTTGAACTCTTATAAATTTTTTTTCAGCAAAGCGATTTTCTTTAAATTTTTGGAGGGGAAACTACTAATATTTGACTAGGTTATTTAAAAGCCTGATGCCTATAACTCATTTGGGGTAGCTACATACGACATTTTGCTTCCGAAATGTTTACATACGACATTTATGTGGTGTTTATAGAACACGAGCGCCTTACTCGTCCGTTCAACTTACATTTTAAACAAAAACAAAATTTCGAAATTTGTTTTTGTTTTAAATGTAAGTTGAACGATTTTTAAAACAAAAATTATTTAAAAATCGTATGTGCAAGAAAAATCCACATACGACAATTAATAATAAATCAATTTTTTGGTCGTTTTATATGGAAATTGTCGTATGTGGCGTTTAGGAGTTACATACAACATTTTATTTGAAAATTGCTTAAGCAAATACCACATATGACAAACTCAACACTCCA
Source organism: Pollenia angustigena (assembly GCA_930367215.1). Taxonomy (NCBI): domain Eukaryota; kingdom Metazoa; phylum Arthropoda; class Insecta; order Diptera; family Polleniidae; genus Pollenia; species Pollenia angustigena. The sequence goes on along the minus strand of OV884056.1, from coordinate 91,801,426 downwards.
TATCTCGAAAACCGTATAAGTATCAAAAAACTTATAACGCCAAATAAAAGATCAGATCAGAAAACCTAAGGAATCGATCTTAAATCAAAACCGCAAAGATCCACATACGACATTTGAATTTTCAACCGACGATATTTTAACAATATGACCAATTTACAGCCTGTTCACGGATTTCGAACGTCATCGTTCGCATAGAAAATTACATTTAAAACAAAAACAAAGTTCGAACATTATTCGAAGTTTGTTTTTGTTTTAAATGTAATTTTCTATGCGAACGATGACGTTCGATATCGTTAAACAGGCAGTTAGTTTCTTTGAGTGTACAAATTGACTACATCAGTAACAAGATAAGTTTTCATGTAACTGCTTCGTTAATTCCCAGCTGGGGAAATTATTTATATATGTACATTTATGCAACTGTCTCATATTTATTTATGCACACACAAACAAAACTTTAACATACATATACTATGTATGTACATTTATGCATACATTCACATGCCTTTGTTTATTTATAATCATGTAGCAGAGTGTTTTTAATCTTGTTCAAAACCTTTTTTTTTATCATTTTTTACCACAAAATCTTTAATATTATATATATATTTTTTTTAAATCGCAGTTTTAAAAATAAACCCCAAAGCTTAAGGTGTTCAAAAGTGCATTAAAAAGTGTTGTAAAAAACAAACAAAAGTTTAAAGAGCAACATAATTAATTTACTACTAATAAACAATAAAAAAAAGCAGCTGAAAAATAAACAAAATATTAAAGAAAGAAAAAAAAACCCTCAATAACAAAAATAACACAAATAAAAACTTTATCAAATAATTAACAAATTGATTTATTGCATTATTCCCTTATAAAATAAAACTAACGCTATTTTTTTTTTATAAAAAAAAAATAAAACCAAGATCAAAGCATTTTTTGTAAATTACAAAACTTAACCAAATAAGCAATTAAGTTTTACATATTCAATAATAAGTTAAAGAAAATAAGTATAATAAAAATTATAAATACTTTTTTTACAACTCAATTAAAATAAAAACTACAAACATTATTTTACAAACTGGTAAGTATCTAGTACTTGAAAAGTAACTGCCTGTTAAACAATTTTGAATGCGAGCGCTAACGTTCGATATTTTTAAACAGACAGTTAGTTATCTTTAGTTATTTTATTTTTTTATAATTTTTTATAAAAAAAATTTATTTACAAATGAAATATTAATTTGTCTATTTTATTTCATATCTATACAGTTCACGACGTCCATCACCATCGAAAATGGCGCCCACAACGACTATCGAGACCATAACAATCACCAGACCTTTGAAGGTAATAAAAACACAGCCTTTTTACAATACATTTTTTTTTTTGTTAAATGTTTTAGTATCTCGTTTTTTATATCCACACTAGAATAGTTTGTGCTTCTGTTTGTAACAGCTTGAAATATTGGTCCGAGATCCAACTTTTAGTATACCGATCGACTTACCGATCTTACGATGTCCGTCCGTCCGGCTGGATGTCCATGTAAGCCTTGTGCACAAAGTATATTATTTTTTGCATCGCAGCTAATGGTGTTTTCTTTTCTGACAATAATGTTCCATGTATGCTACCATTCGCGCGGGTTTTTGTTCTATTCTAAAAAAATATGCCAAAGTGTGAGAAGTTGTCGTTTTCCTTTCTAAATATGTTGCAAAAACAAATGGCAAATTTGTGCCATTTCTTATCCCGTTATAATTGAGTGTGAGATAATACCCTTTTTGAATCTGCGTTAAGTACATTTTTATGCAAGCATCTATTTTTCTTGTTTTTCCGTACAATTGGTGTTGTATGTATTGTGATTTATGGTTATATTGTGATGGATAAAAAAACTTTTGGTTTTTCGTTTGTTTAACTTTTATTTAATAATTATTTTTTTTGCACATAATTTTTAACAACAGCTGACTTTAATTATTAAAAATCAGTGTTGTTAAAGCTTATTGGAATTCAAAGAAAATTTAATATTGAAAATCGCTACAACCGTGGTGAATATCGCTTATTAGTACAAACTTCGCATTCAATATTTAAAACTCTAAATACACATTAGTGTTTAGTGTAAAACGTAGGTATTATTTTGTTCCATTGTAATTTAGAAAAATGCATCACTTTGTAAGGGTGCGTGTAACCTGATAAATATTTTTCACAAATATCATGCATTATTATTTTTTAGAAAAGAAAACACCATAAGAGCAATAACACATTCAAAAGCAGAGCATAAAATCAATCAACATACAAAAAAATAACAACTGATTCTTCTAGAGGGGACTAAAAAAAGATATATGAACGTGTATCGGCGTTTTAAAAGTTTACATCTGAAACTCATTTTACGGACTACTTAAAGTTGCACCCTTGTGTAGTAAAAAAAAACGTAGAAAATCGCTTGATACTTAGGGTTTTTGCTATATAGTGTCTTCAGAAGATTTATTCAGAACATTACAAGCAACAATTTGTTGGTATATTAACCCTCTAATTCTTCTATAAATGGGGTTTTTTTTTTTTAAGCAAGTTAGTTGAAATATTTGTCATAAAATTCTACTATAGGTATCCAAATACACTTGAGTCGAAAATTCAAAAAAAAAGCAAAAACTTAAAAGGTGGATTAAAGGCTGAACCATAATATGCATAGTCTTGCTTAACCTAATGTCAAAAATAAACAAAATGTCTTTCAAATGTACTTAAGAAAACAAAATAAAAAAACATTTGATTCCGTACGGAATGTGCGATTAGATTCGCACCTTGCTTAAGCAAATGACAGTTTCATTAAACTTAGCAAAAAGTTTCCTTCAGTTCAATATGGTGTGCCTTATATAATTTACATGTATTCGCACATTTGGTTAAGCCAACTTAAGTACATTATGGATTGGCCTTAAGGGTTATTTATATACTTACGCCAACTTGACAAAAGAAATTACAGAAAAATTATATTACAACAAAACAAAGGTAAATCAAAAACAATATTAAAAAATATTGCTAGCGATGCGAAGATAAAACAAAGGATAAATACTTAAGGCTTAAATCATTAAAAATAATTTTTCCGAATTATGACTTCATTGCAACAGGTATTTTAGTCGATCTTAATATAAGAAAGGTAATGCAAAATTATGAATTTAATCATGTGCTCTAACCAATAGCACTCTCCTCATGGAACTGTGTAAAAGATGTCCTTAATAATGTTTTAGGTAAAAACCGTTCTCCTATTGCTCGAAAATAAGTCGAAACTTAACCTATGTCAACAAAAATTAATTTTTGGAATTCTCATAGGGACTGTTTTGAGCGGAAGTTGGTCACAGAATCCGATGAAGTTGGTGAAAGATTTCATTAAACATGTACACCTATTGAATAGCGATAAAAACGGAAAAGTATACATTCTCTTATACCTGAAATACATATATTGGACCATACCGGTTAAATATCGATTACGATTAGTAATCAATTAGATTACTTTTTAAAAAGAATCGTAATGATTATATCGTCCCCTTAATAAAACAATAGTGTATAATTTTTGCGGTTAATTGCGGTAAATACATATTTTTCATATTGGATTTTGCGACGAATACATAAACCCGTTTCTTGTCTTTTAATTGACCAATTTTTTTTTATTCTACGCATCCTTTAAGACCATAATTATGTCATTCTAAGTGCAAGTCCTCCATATAGGCTATTTTATTTTTTATATGTATATTTTTTGTTTGTTTATTTTGTATGGAATACGCTGTTTATTAAAATATTTGATCTCAAAAATATCAATTTGTAACATTATAAAACAGTGATTAATTCATAGATTCAATGGCACATATTCATTACATTCCAATTTGGGTTAATTTAAAAAAAAAAATTATGAGAAATTAAGGTATACATTGCGTAAATCAAAAATAACTAGAAGTTCATTCGTCTTCTTTCTCTTCCTCTGCTACATCTGGCTCATCTAAACAATTTCGCTTCTTTCCACCTTGTAAGTTAAAGAAAAATGACTGCGAGCCACGAGGAATTACATTCTTCTGGCACAAATTTTGGAGATCATGCAGCTTTCGATGTTCGGAATGAAACTATTTCTCAAACATCTATATATATAAAAGTGAATGTATGTATATATATTTGTATATATATATATATATATATATATATATATATTTGTGCCTTATAGGAGGCCAAACCACTTGACCGATGAACTTGAAATTTTCACAGCATCTAACTGTGACCCTGAAAGAGACATTAGGCTATATTAAATTGTGACTGGGCAAAGGGGCGATGCCACGCCCATACAACCCAAATTTTAAATTCGTGTTATTTATGACATTTTTTGACCTACGGCGATAATATTTGGTATATTTGTTGTTGGCATGCACAGAAATACGTTTAATTAAAAAAGTGGGCGTGGCCCCGCCCCTTTATAGAAAAAGTAAAAAACGTTATATCTAATAAACTACTGAACCGATCGTCACTAAATTTTCACAGAAGGCTATTGTTCTGAATTAATGTGTCGTTGGGTTCAAAAAGGTGTGGTTGGACAAAGGGGCGGTGCCATATTTTTTTGTGGATGTCAATAATAAATATCTCATATTTTAAGAGCCGCTGCAAGCATTTTGTTGAACTTTTGGTAGTAGGATCTTCTGAGCCACAAAATTGAAATAAAATAGCAGAGGTGGAAGTGGTACCCCCCATAGGATGCAAATATTAAATATCACGTTACTGAAGAACTATGATAGCTAGAGTCTTCAAACGTGGAAAAATCCACTATAATGGTAAATTTTAAAAGAAAAATGGGCGGGGTTGACGGAGGGAGAGTAATACTCCCCATAAAATTAAACTACTGAATGCCACGGAATTCTCTTACTACGAAGCAGTTAATAATTTAATAAATAAATTTTTGTTAATATATATTTTAAATACTTATATATTTTATAACGATGGGGGTAGCGAAGCACACCGGGTTAAGCTAGTAGTGTATATTATTATAAGCTATTTTATGAGTTAAAGTTTTCATAAATTGAATTTTTTTCCTACAGACTAAAATGGAGTATAATGCGTATACACTATTATTCTTTTAACAATTTTGGAGTGGCAATTTCAAGTAAAATAGCGCATATGAGCTTACACACTTATTGAAGGAAAATTTTGAACAAGAAATTATACACTATTTTTTCCAACGACATTTTGACCCACTTTTTGGAAGTAGAATTTGACGAAATTTTGACCAGACATAAAATCAATGATGGAGATTCTAAATATGCAATAAAAAAATAATGGTGTACATGCGTATACACTATTGTTTTATTGAGGGGACGATATAACTATATAAGAAAAAATTTCTGATTACTAATTGATTACGATTACAAGTAATCGAAAAATAATCAGAAATACCGGCGATTACTACAAAATAATCAAAAAGAATCAAAAGTAATCCGATTACTTTCAACGGTTGTTTTTGATTCTTTTTGATTACTTTCAACAATTGTGTATTCATTTGCACTTAAAAATTTTTCGAAACAATTGATAACCTGTTTAAAGTTTTCATAATCAATTAATTTTAATATATTTATTTTAAAATAACATAAACAACATTAACTATAGCACGTAATTCAAAGTTGCTGAACAAAAATAGCTAAAGAAATAGTAAGTTGTAAACTTATTTTGTTGGTGGAGCATCTTCTTCAAGTATTATGTTATAGTCACTTTGTAAGTGGTAAATTTGTAAAGTTGTTGAAGAAAATTTGTGTTAATTCCGTTTTGTATACCTGTTACATTGAGGCCCGTTTTCACAACTAACTGATAGGTAAAGTTAGGATTTTATCGGCCGTATAAAAAATGTTCCATTATTAAAACTTTACTTTAACCTACCAGTAGTGGAATTCTTTTAACAACTAACGTTAACGTTAATTTTACCGGCACTATTTTAACAACAAAGCTTAAAATATCAATCAAGTGGCATCTTTGTTAATTAATTAGTATATTTAACTAACACTGCCATCGAGTGCAAACTACTTCTCGTGTCAAACGACTTAAAGTACTTTCGAAACTAACAAACTCCCATTTAGGATTTGATAGTCTAGCGAAAATTGCAAAAAATCGGAAAATTTGCAAAAATAGCGAAAAATTTTAACATTTCAAACAAGCCATAAAATTGATTAAAAGTCGCTAAAACTATAAGGAATTGCAAAAATTCTGTAAAAATTGTTCAATTAGCGGAAATTCGCAAAAATTTGCAAACAGCGGCTATTTATTAAAAGTCGTTAAAGCTCTAAAGAACCACAGGAAAAAATCGCTTATATCGCGAACATGGCTAATTCGAGAAAAATTGCAAACTTGGAAAAAATTTTAAAATTTATTTGAAATCGCTAAATTGCTTAAAAAACAAATTGTCGGAATATATAAAAATTTGGCACTTGCATGCCACTAAATGTCAAAACGATAAGCAATGTTACCCTGTTAAAAATTTAATTCACATTTACTGGATTGTTGTCAAATTGTTATTGAAGTTTTAACTTAACAAAGAATTATTATGATTAATTTTTTAAAAACGCGCATAAATAAAAGCAATTTTGTTAATAATAGAGCATAAATATCGTTAAAATAATGTAAATATAAATAAATGAAAAAATTTTCCCAAAAATTTGCAATGATGATTAACTCGGTAACTCTTTTTTGTTTTCTGGTACTTTTTTTTTAATTTGAGAAGTAAACAAAATTGCTCAAGTTGACGCTTCTACGACATTTTGAAAATAAACTCGCAGTGGCATGTGTAATCACAAAAGTTAATGGCATGAGATTCGACTATTTCGAACAAATTTTCTTTGATAATATGTACGTATACAACAGTGGCATGCCATTACTTGCATGTGTAAAGGCAGGGTAAGGAATGGCAAAAATTCGGTAAAAATTGCTAAATTAGTGGAAATTCGCAAAAATTAGCTAACAGCGGCATGATTCTACCACTTATTTTTTGTGTAGAAGATTTGATTTCCATAAGCTGCATCTAAAATGTAATATTGTTAATGCTTTTTTGTAAATTCCCAAAAAAACAAATTTTTTAATATTATTTTTGCAATAGCGTGAATTTTAAAAATGTTAATGTGGCTTTTATTTGCCAAAATTTTTGTTTGTTTTTTTTTAAATAACTACGAATTTAAAAATAAACAATGAAAAATATTTTGCCGTTTAGATAACTTAAATACCTGACGTTAAGATAGAACTTAGCAGTAAACGTTATTGTTAAACAAGTTACTGAATAAAATTTACGTTAACTTTGCTGTTAAATATTTTTAACAATTTAAATTATGTTAAAATTGAATAGAGAATCGTACTACAGGTATGATAAACCTTAATTTACTTTATCGCTCACTTTAGGTTAAAGAAAAGTTTAAATAATAGAACACTTTTATAAGGCTGGTTAAAGTCTACTTTTAGCTATCGGTAAGTTGTGAAAACGGGCCTTAGCATTATTAGATTTATCCTTCGTACAATATTTTTAAACCAAACACATTCTTAAGAGAGAAACGCATAAATTTTTTGGTAAAAAAATACGGGCTTATCTATTATTTATGCATTTTGTAAATAATTGAATTTAAATTATCGTTCCATTTCAATTTCACTTCATTTCGATTTCTAGAACATATCCGATAAATTAATATAAAGCTTTGCATTAACATACCTTTGTCGTTTTTTTTCTTTTGTGAAGTGAATTATTAATTTGTTTTGAAAAAATTTTAACGAAAATATAAGCTTAATTACTCGCTTAACATGACTGTTTTTTTTAATTCCAACGGACACATACATTTTGTTTGTTTATTCGACTTAAAACTTTAAAAAATTATACATTTAACAATCATCATTTGATTAATCGGTATAAATTCTTCGAATAAACCTTTAATCGAAAATTAGAAGAACAATTAATCGTCTAAAATTGTTCGATTAATCGATCAAGAATTAATCAACTCAACAGGTTTTAGATGGTCTTGTGGAGAAGGACCCGTTTCAATTTCATCATCTGTAAAAACAATGTGGAAGCAATACGATAAATGTCGTCAAAGTGACATGGTTTGCTTGTATTGGTTTTTTAAATGCCCAATTTTATGCCTTTATAGATGGTTTAAATGTTTACTGAATTATAGATGTGCTGGTTTAAACACTTTTTAAGCCAAAAAGAGAGTTTAGCTTGCGTTGATTTATTAGCCTCAAGTATCATGTTATTAAATATAATACCGATAAATTTGATTACATTTTTTGTTTGGTAATAAATAACTACAGTCAAATACTGGACAAATTTTATATGGATAAGTGTTCGCCAGTACATTTTTGAATAATTTTAACATTTAACTGTTTCCAAAAAAATAATTGTACGAATGAATATGCAATTTTTGAGAGTTAGTAAAAAGAATCAAAAATAATCGTTGAAAATAATCGGATTACATTTTGATTCTTTTTGATTATTTTGTAGTAATCGCCGGTGCTTCTAATTATTTTTTGATTCGTAATCAATTATAAGTAGTAATCATGCAAAACCAAAAGTATTCGTAATTGTAATCATTACTTTACCTTTTAAAAAAAAGTAATCTAATAAGTAATTATTACGATTACTAATCATAACTTAACAGCTATGTATTGGACATTGTTTGATCATCATGAAAAATTGCCTAGAGCAATAAGGAAAATGTATTGAATAAATGCTTTGGTACAAACTAATACCTTTTTCTATTCTATTTTAACTATATTAACCCTAAAACCAACTTTTAAGGTTTTGCTTATTTCTGCTATTAAAGTTGAAATTTCGACTTGAGTGTGTTCGGAGACCTATAGTAGAATTTTAAGACAAATATATTATCAACTTCATACATCCCTGTTTTTTCCTTTTTGTCAAACAAATTTCAAAAAAGTTCCATTTCTAGACGAATTAGAGGGTCTGAATAAATCTTCTGAAGACACTTTATAACAAAACCCTAAGTATCACACGATTTTCTAAGTTTTTTTTTTACTACACAAGGGTTCAACCTTAAAAAGGCCGCTAAATGAGTTTCAGATGTAAACTTTTCAAACGCCGATGCACGTATATCTTTTTTTAGAGTCCCAAAAATTCCCGGCTTTCTTAGTTGAAATATGTTGAAAAAACGTCTTATTGAGCTGCTTAACATGACGGCGTTCTGCATTCCGAAAGTGTTGAAGACAAGGTCGCTCCCACTTCTAGTTAAAGTTCCGATAAGTTCTTGTAGACTGACCTTTAGAGCGTCTTTTAAAATCTTAAAAGAAAATTTGGAAAAAGATGATCCTGCGCTGTAGTTCAGTTAGAGAAAAAGTCTAGATAAACTTTAGACCATCTTATACCCAAAATTTAAGGACATGGCGCAGAAATACTTAGGTTTTCAATTGAGTTCTGTCGCATTTGAGAGACCTTTTCCACTGCCGATCTTCTTCAAACGATTTGCAAAATCGTCTATCTCTGTTAAAGTCGAGAATACTTTTTTTTAAATAAAAATCTTATTAATATTAATTTTAAATTTAAAAAATCTCTCAAGATTTTTTTATAGAATTTTGATATTTTAACATTCATTCAAATTTAATTCGTGGTTTTTAAAATTTTATTACTATCAATTTTATATATTGATAATCTCTTACACTGTAATTTTGTAAAATAAAAAAAAAAATACTCTGAGTTTTTATAATTTTTTCTTGAATTTAAATTTATATTTATATTGGTATCGCCGATATTTCTTTTTGGGTATCGGTATGGTATCGGCAAAACGCGTATCGTTTCATCCCTCATTTAAATATGCCATATTTAATGTAAGATGTGGTTGTTAATAAAACATTTATGTACCTCGAAAAATTCAGAAAAATTTCCAGTAATTATTTTTATTATTTCCTAATAATTTCCTAAGAAAAATTTAAAAAATACAAAAAAAATTCATACGCATTATTGTCATTAAAATACCAAAAAAAAACATTAGTTCTAAAAAATTAATTTTATTCGAATACATATCGTCAGCTCAGAATTGGTTTGGCGCATATGACAAACCACTGCTTCCGGTGTATGTTTTGAAGAAAAGTGTAAATTTTTGCGCACTATCATGAATAAAGTTAGAATTTAATAGTATTTTTTTTGAAAATGAAAAATATTGTTTTATTCTAAAAAAAATTAAAAAAGTGGCTTTTTGTGCTGCATACGTATACTTATTGCGTGAGTGACTGACTAATTCATCATCGTACAGCCTAAACGCCTGAAGCTAAAGACTTGAAATTTGGACCGGAGGTGGATCTCTCCACAAATCGATCAACTAAGACGGGATTCTTTTAAAATTTGAATGTTTAAAAGAGATACAAAAAAAAAAACTGGAATACATATCGTTGTTCTTTTGAAAAATAAGTGGACAGGTGTGTGGTATTTTTTTGAAATTCGTCTCTTTTAGGGTGAAAACGGGTAAAACCTAAATTTTGGTACGTTTTTTTCAGCCCATCTATCTTTTGATTCAATAAACCTAGAAATAAAGTTTATACCACATTCGAAACTTATCAAAAAAATACGAATACCAATAATAATAGGGGGGGGGGGGGGGGGGGGGAAATAGTACCAAAATGGGAAATACGGGAAATTTAATATATTTCATCAACTTTTTGGTTCTACAACTGGTATTTTTTAATTATCGTTAATATTTGACCTCAAAACATAAAATTCAACATGCAATGTCCTGAATTAATGCTTTACATCTCAGAAACCACAAAAAATTTCGCGAAACAGATTTTGGATTCAAAAAGGAAGTATTCAAAATATATACATCCCATACCTAACTCAATTTTTTTTTAATGTTCGGTAGGTCAAACCAATTCTGAGCTGACGATATGTATATTAAAGCTTTGACAAAAAATAAGTACAAGACTAAAAAAAAATACATAAATGCATATACTTCTAATTAAATATTTCAACATTCAATGATACCTTAAGGCCCAACCAGAATGTGCATAAACAAACTTAGGCTACTGTCAAAAATAATCTAAGAGCATCTTAAATGCATTTAAAAAAAATAAAACAAAATAAAAAAAAAATTTTGGTTCCGTAAGGAATGAGCGATTAGTTTCGCACTTTGCTTAAGAAAATCACAGTTTGATAAAATTTTACAAAAAGTTACCTTTAGTTCAATAGGTTTGACGCATATGATTTACATGATTTCGCTCAGTTGCTTAAGCCACCTTATTCACATTCTGTGCCCATGTTCTGTAACTCTCGCGTCGAGAAACTTTTCGATTGAAATGTGTGAAATGAAACAAAAATGTCATATATGGAAACAAACAGCTGTTTTTCTCACTAAACTGTGTCTGTAACTTTTTTGGCGAGTACTAGCTGCCACGTAAGGAAATTACTCGCCAATTTACAGGAAAAGTGTGTGAGGAAAAGTTACCGCTTTTAAATGTCAAATAAACTCACGAATAAAAATGGGACGAGAAAAAATTTACATTAAAAAACAATTACAAATGCAAAATGCTAATTATAATAATAATAACATTTTGTTCTTGCCACATTTTATCATTGTTTAATTATTCTGATCTTAACATTTTTATAAAATATACGAATGTTTTCAAAGCTCGTTGGCAAACAACAAACATTTAAGTCGCACTTTACATTATTTGGTATAGCCGACGGTTGTATTTTCGCCGCCGTCATTGAAAATCTTTTAAATTTTAGTAAGTTTTGGTCGCGGTCAACAATACGTGTTACTGGCGTTCTCGACGTCGGCAATGTTACATCGGCTTCGAGCGCAATGTTATTACATTTATAACGTAACGACGTAATCTCTTTTAATAGTTTTCGACATGAGTTACAGACACAGTTTTTTCACTTTTCGATGCGAGAAGTTCTCACTTTAGAAAAACATATACATACATATTAGTGTCGCCAACTTTTTAAATCGCAGACAACTCTGGAAATATATGTTTTAGGAAAATAAATTTTTTTTAGACAAGAAAATATCACTAAAGAAAGGTTTATTCTGCATTTATTTTATAAATAATGCGATATGTCTAAAAATCCCTACATTTTGGAGATTATGAAAAATCTGTCCGATTTTTCCTACGCTTCTATTTTAGTATCAAAAATACCTACATGTAGGAATTTTCCCCTACTTCTGGCAACACTGCTCTAGTATAATAAATGGTCCGTCCAACCAAAAGGTACGATGTTAATTGTAAATAAAACAAAAAGTTTTCAGAGATATATCTTAATACATATTTTTCATGATAGAAAGATCTACGGTAATTATGTGTGCAACAAAATATCGGCCAAATGCTAGCCACGGCTTTGGTGGCATACCTCTAGCCGATGTTCCATATTTTCAATGACTCTCAATGTCGTTAATGTGCCGAATTATCTCATCCTTTAGCTTTTAAACTGTTCTTGGATTATTGACTAACACTTATTCTTTTAAATATGTATCCCCAAAGAAAGAAGTTCAACGGTGTCAAACCAAATGATAGTGGCGGCCAATTAACATTGCCACGCAGTGAGATAACACGGCCATTGAATTGCTTCCGCAAACGAGCCAATGTTGGAACCACATATCGTCCAGGTCCATATCCTCAATTGCTGGCCACAAGAAGCCTGTTATCATTCGCGATAGCGAACACCATTCACGGTAACTGCTTGGCCGACTTCATTTTCGAAGAAGTACGGCCCGTCGAGTCGCACCAAACAGTCACTCTTTGTGGATGTGAAAACAGCCTGCTTATATAGCAAATAAAATTGTGTCACGCAAGCAGTACACATACATTAATTCGTGAAAAGAGTTTTTGTAAGATCACTGCGGGGAATTTGTGTCAATTGGTCCAACAGACTGGTCCTGGGATTTGTGGGCCCATAAAAAAAAGTGCATGACTTTGGGCAAAACTGGGAGACACTGGTCTTTTATTTGTTGATCTTTTATCACGTAGTTGTGTCCGTATATGGTTAAAGATATCATTGTATCTTAATGTTGAAGTGAGGCGCTACCTAAATGGTGGTAAGAATCATTCTTAGGAAGTTTAGATGCTCTAGAAAGTTGTTTATTGAGATCTTAGGTACATTTTCGTAGTTGATTGTTTCCTTGAATTTTGACCAATTATTGCTACCTATGGACCTGAACACGGAGAAAAAGGTAAAAAAAATCTATCTTTTTAAAGTTTTTTTTTGCGATTTTGATATTGAAGATGAAGTTTTTTTGATTTTATATGTTCACATTTTTTGTTCTTTATGGCAAAGGCTACAACTTTGTCTTAGGCCGAGGCCACGCAATGAGCGGCTAAGCGTCAAGCGGCTGAGCGTCAAAAAATTAAAACATATGAAATACTATTGAAGTGGCCACGAAATGAGCAAGATGCGAGCGAAATTTTTGAGCGGCCGCTTAGCCGTCGCTCAGGAATAAAACTTGTTCTAATTTTTAGTTGTTTTCTGAGCGTCAAAAAAAAAACATGGCAAAAGTTAATATGGAGCTTATGATTTCATCCGTACAAAGCCGACCGAATTATGGCAAGACAGATTATCAAATTTTAAAAATAAAAATATGACTGAGAAATTATTTTTTTGTTTTGTCAATTTGGTGTTAACTTTTAGCAACAGCAAATCAAAGCATTTCACAGACGTACGGCAGTATTGTATTGGGTAGATTTGTATATAAATGGTTTAATTCCCCTTGCTTGATAAATATGGACACATTAGCATGATGTGTTTAATAATACTGTGTTGTAGGGTGCCATATGTTCGGGCTTGACCGACTATACTTTCTTACTTGTTTATAATTTGTTTTCGTTTTAAATGTAAGTTAAGCGAACGAAGTTTTCGCTCGAAATCGACGAACAGGCTGCAATTTTTTTTCTTAAAAAACGCATTACATTTTTATGAATACGATTTTCGCGTAATAACATTGAACAATCCACTCTTTAAATGGCATTTTAACAACTAACCGCTCAGAAATGACGCTCAGTAATAAGCCACTTGCCGCTCAAATTTGACGCTTTGACGCTCATCGCTCAGCCGCTTGACGCTTAGACGCTCATTGCGTGGCCTCGGCCTTAGAGGATAAATCAATATTCTGAATGGTTTGCAAGATATGAGCCTGAGAAAATGATAATTTTTTGCAAAAATGACACAGAGGCCCCAAATCTTTGGGGGCCCATAAAAAAAAGTGCATGACTTTGGGCAAAACTGGAAGACACGGGTCTTTTTGTTTGGTCTTCTACCACTTAGTGGTGTCCGTATGTGTTTATTTTTTTCGTGTTGCACTGTGTTATGTATGGAATAAAATATTTGCCAAATGACCGCCGCGACCTCGGCGGCACACCTCCATCCGATGGTGCAAATTTTCGATGGCGCTGAGGCATAATTGAGGTTCTATGCCGTTAATGTGCCGAATTATCTTATCCTTCATTTCTTGAATTGTTGCTGGCTTATCGACGTACACCTTTTCTTTCAAATAAACCCAAAGAAAGAAGTCCAACGGTGTCTAATCACCTGATCGTGTCGACAAATTAATATCGCCACGACGGGGGATAACGCGGTCATTGATTTTCTTGCGCAAAAGAGCCATTGTTTTGTTTGCTGTGTGGCAAGTGGCACCGTCCTGTTTGAACCAGATATCGTTCAGGTCCATATCCTCAATTTCTGGATACAAGAAGTCCGTTATCATATTGCGATAGCAAACACCTTTCACCGTTACTGCTTGGAGGACCTCATTTTCGAAGAAGTACCAAACAGGTGTCTTCACATTTCCTAGAGACTCGGTTTACTGAAATTTGCACACAATTTTCCCGATTGTGGACACATTTGGCTGTGCTGACCAAATAAATTAGTTTTTGTAAATCTTAAAGCGCTGCTCAATTTCGTAACTCTCCATTGTTGAATTTGTCAAACAATGAAACAAAGAAATGTCAAATTAAGTTGGACCAAAAACTTGACGTAAAGGTGTGACACAATTTACATCGTGCATTACCTTGTATCTTGTTTAAATATGGCTTTAATTTTATGTTACCACTTAAATAATAAGAAGGATGAAAAAGGCAAATATTAAAAAGATCTTGAGCCAAAAAGATAGAAAACAGTAATCTAAGTTTGCAATTAATCGGGCATGTTCTGACAATCGCAAAACGTTTAACATTGGCGATTCTGACTTGAAAACGCATAAAAGGTGTTCCGTAAATCGCAATAGCAAATCAAATTTTAAAATTGCTCAAGGGAACTACAATATTTGTAAGAATCTATGGCAGATCGCCAGCACGAGTTTAAGAACACCATAATATAAATCTGGCGTTTTGCGATTTTAAATCGTGCAATTGTCAGAACATGGCCGAATAAGAAAAAATTTTTATAAAGTAAATCAATAAATTTTAATTCATTTCTTGTTGTAGAAAAGAGTAATGCTAAATGTTCCCAAAAGTCTTATCATGTAAACAATTTATTGATAATGCTATTTTGACAGTTTGGCAACTAAAAATAAATGTACCAAATTGGAAAAAACAAACAAAAACGTGATTCAAAGTGAATAAAAAGTTAAATAAAATTAAAAAATATGATGAAAATATGATTAGTTTTGTGGACCTTTTATTCGCAGACCAAGAGTAGGCAGTAACCGTGACATATATTAGACGCTATATACATAAGAGATACATATATCAAATCCTCTACCGTTTGTTGTTATCGCTTGTTGGTAGTTTGGAATTCAGTCTCTTGTTCTAAAACTTCAGTGGGGCTACTCTCTATTGCAACGCGAAAGAAAATAGTAGCAAATCTAGTGATTGGTACACTTAAATGCGCATTTGTCTTTTGCGTCTGTTTATTTTTTTTTTAGCAAATCATTACTATTTATTTTATTTAAATTTTCCAATTTCATTGCTGTCAATCTTTAAATTTAATAACAAATATTGCTCACATTAAAAAAATTTGGGAAAGTGATATGGAGTACCAAGTTGGCAATAAGCTTTCGCATCGAAAGTGTATTAGCATCGCAATAAGGAGTATCCTCCAGTTAAGTTTGTCCAAAAGACATGTCCTTTAGGATTTAAAGCCAGCCACATCTGTAAAAGCTCAATAAGGGGCAGGCAAACTTATTTCCTCTGATGGTTCTCCGCCGGTAGTAAACAAATATTTTCATTGTACGTAATTTTTTTTTTTTTCTTTTTAATTTTACCTATTTATCTTTGAATTTGCAAAAACCCCGGAAACCGAATAATACCGGAATTTGACTTTTTGAAATCCCGAATCGCGGGATTTGCGAAAACCAGTCCCGATTAGCATTCCTAGTTAGAATATCCCGTTCATTATTTCGCAAAAAACTTAAAAATCTCTCCATTTAACATTTTTCTTTGTCTCTCAAATTTCAGGTCATTGCATTTATTTGTGGTGTTATAGTTGTTTTACTCATGATTATGGCATTAGCTTCCACCGATTGGCTAATGGCTGCAGGTTGGCGTCAAGGCCTCTTTGTACATTGTATTGAAGAAGATGTATTGCCACCACTTCCATTTAATTTACACGATCCTCCAGGCTGTTATCCCAGTCGTGATGTCTGTAAGTATCAAAAAACTTTGTTATGTTCATATGAATGTATTTGTTTATTTATACATTTAATTATTTATAAATTTAATTCTTTTTTGTTTCAGTTTATATTAGAGCAACGGCTGTTTTGTGTGTCATAACATTAATTACTGATGTTGTTGCAACGATACTAACAGGACTTGGTTTAAAAACACAAAATCATAATTTAAAATATAAATTTTATAGAATTGCGGTATTAGTAATGTTATTATCATGTAAGTATCATTATGAAAATAATTAAATATTCGTAATGTGAGTAGTGAATTTTTAGGTTACATATTTTTTGTTATAGTTAAAAAAAGCATAAAGAACAAATGTTGTATGAAGTTTCGAATAGTAAATTCTATTTTTAATTTACTTGTGTAAAAACTTAACTGAGCTTAAAATATTTTTATTTACCATTATTTAAAAAAAAAACATTCATCATCAAATTTGTTGTGTTATTGGAGTCTATAAGCGGAAAGATAATTTTTTAAAAAAGTTTACTTGAGCCACGTAGAAATCCTTTTTTTTTATCGCGACATAAACTGTGGTTTTATTGATTGGCGTTAATTATACGCCACGACGTTACAAGGATTATAGCCAAACTTGAGGATTGATAGAAATTGAGAGACCATAGAGAATTTCCCTTTGGTGACGCTTATTACTTCCAGGGGTATGTAGGCAAATATTTATTTAAGGCGATTCAGTAGTCCCTGGTTACACTGCACCGGTCTGACAATTGGTTGAGGCCTCGGGATCCACGTAGTGGATACGTGTGTGAAGATAAATATGTTTTAAAAAAATATCGCATGCGATAAAAAATATTTTAAAAAAATATCGCATGCGTATTATAAAGAAACTACGACTATTTATACGAAATTTTACAGTTTTTATGAAAAATTAATAATTTTTACTTAATATTTAAAACTAATTAAATATTTTATTAGTCTTTTTATATTAAAATTTATGATTTTTGAAAAAATACGACTTAGAGTGAAATTCTCTTGAAAGTGCTGTGTGAGGGATATGGCCACTGTGTCCAAACCCTTCGATCTCAGGGAATCAAACCTAATGGAAAATGAAGACTATGGACAGGGCTACAATAACCTATAAGCACTTTATCCAAATTGTATTTGTGAAAATTTTTATACATTTTTGAAAATTTGACTTAGAGTAAAATTCTCTTGAAAGTGCTGTGTGAGGGATATGGCCACTGTGTCCAAACCCTTCGATCTCAGGGAATCAAACCTAATGGAAAATGAAGACTATGGACAGGGCTACAATAACCTATAAGCACTTTATCCAAATTGTATTTGTGAAAATTTTTATACATTTTTGAAAATTTGACTTAGAGTGAAATTCACATGAAAGTGCTGAGTGAGGGATATGGCCACTGTGTCCAAACCCTTCGATCTCAGGGAATCAAACCTAATGGAAAATGAAGACTATGGACAGGGCTACAATAACCTATAAGCTCTTTATCCAAATTGTATTTGTGAACATTTTTATACATTTTTGAAAATTTGACTTAGAGTGAAATTCACATGAAAGTGCTGAGTGAGGGATATGGCCACTGTGTCTCAGGAAATCAAACCTAATGGAAAATGAAGACTATGGACAGGGCTACAATAACCTATAAGCACTCTATCTTAATTGTATTTGTGAACATTTTTATACATTTTTGAAAATTTGACTTATAGAGAAATTCTCTTGAAAGTGCTGTGTGAGGGATATGGCCACTGTGTCCAAACCCTTCGATCTCAGGGAATCAAACCTAATGGAAAATGAAGACTATGGGCAGGGCTACAATAACCTATAAGCACTTTATCCAAATTGTATTTGTGAAAATTTTTATACATTTTTGAAAATTTGACTTAGAGTGAAATTCACATGAAAGTGCTGAGGGAGGGATATGGCCACTGTGTCCAAACCCTTCGATCTCAGGGAATCAAACCTAATGGAAAATGAAGACTATGGACAGGGCTACAATAACCTATAAGCACTTTATCCAAATTGTATTTGTGAAAATTTTTATACATTTTTGAAAATTTGACTTAGAGTAAAATTCTCTTGAAAGTGCTGTGTGAGGGATATGGCAACTGTGTCCAAACCCTTCGATCTCAGGGAATCAAACCTAATGGAAAATGAAGACTATGGACAGGGCTACAATAACCTATAAGCACTTTATCCAAATTGTATTTGTGACAATTTTTATACATTTTTGAAAATTTGACTTAGAGTGAAATTCACATGAAAGTGCTGAGTGAGGGATATGGCCACTGTGTCCAAACCCTTCGATCTCAGGGAATCAAACCTAATGGAAAATGAAGACTATGGACAGGGCTACAATAACCTATAAGCTCTTTATCCAAATTGTATTTGTGAACATTTTTATACATTTTTGAAAATTTGACTTAGAGTGAAATTCACATGAAAGTGCTGAGTGAGGGATATGGCCACTGTGTCTCAGGAAATCAAACCTAATGGAAAATGAAGACTATGGACAGGGCTACAATAACCTATAAGCACTCTATCCAAATTGTATTTGTGAACATTTTTATACATTTTTGAAAATTTGACTTATAGAGAAATTCTCTTGAAAGTGCTGTGTGAGGGATATGGCCACTGTGTCCAAACCCTTCGATCTCAGGGAATCAAACCTAATGGAAAATGAAGACTATGGACAGGGCTACAATAACCTATAAGCACTTTATCCAAATTGTATTTGTGAACATTTTTATACATTTTGGAAAATTTGACTTAGAGTGAAATTCACATGAAAGTGCTGAGTGAGGGATATGGCCACTGTCAAGCTGGTAAAATAAAAAAAAATTTATATTATTTTTTTAACCCAATTTTCTATTTTAAATTTACTACCTTTTTAAAAAAGAAACTAAATGAAAAAAATAAAATAAAATTACCTAATAAAAATTTTTCTCATTTTGCGAAGCACTAATGGTAGGTACATTTAAAAAAATAAGCGCAATGTTATGTGCTATGTAAGTGAAAGAACTCTCAAAAACTTAAAAAAATAACATTCGGCATTCCCTTACTACGCAGCAGGTTTGTAAGGGAGAATACTAAAAAATAACTGTGATCGTTGCATCTAACAATTTTTATATGCTTTATGTGTCATAAATGTATTGCTTCAAAGTGGGAACTCGCCATATAAAATTCATGTCTTCCGTAAGCGCAATGGTAATTGTGTGAACGATAGAATTACAAACTTTTCAGTTTCTCATTGCCTATTTATTTTTTGTTTTTAAATTATGGCCCTTATTATGTAAAACGCAACGCCGAAGAATTACATTGAAAGCAAAACAAATTCATAAATATTTTGTAATTTTCTGTAGAAAGCAGCAACAAAATTACAAAATATTTATGAATTTGTTTTTGCATTCAATGTAATTCTTTGGCGTAATGTTGCGAATTATATTATTAGGGCCTATGTTTCTTATTACACCATTTCCAATTGTTTTTCAGAATTTTCTAACTATATTTCAGAAATTTCCAATTTAACTTAAAAAATTTCCAAATGTAGCTTCTGAAAGTGTCCAATTTTATTTCAGAAATTTATGTTTTTTTAGCTAATACAATTTTTTAAATTGGAAATTTAAAATTTACTGATCTAGGGTTACCGGCACATATTCAGGGAACTGAGCGATTTGTACAATTGCTTACCAATGTTTCCCACGTGCCATAGAATGTAATCGAGATGATATTTTGGCAGTTACTATTAAAAGTCGCAACAGAATACCACGAATGGATAGCAAAAAAGCTATTGTATGTAAATTGCAGCTATAGGCCGAAACTAAATTTATTTACCCCGGCTTGGCCAGTATATTTTTTATAAATTTTTATTTTTGTTTTAATCGGTTCCTTTTTTTAAGTTGTGAATTTTCCAAAAAATTGCGTTTAAAAAAAATAGAATAATAATAAAAATATTTATTTTTAATTTTTTTATTTTCAGTTTTTGCTTAAATTTTATTTAAAGAAATTTTCGTTTAATTAAGTTTTGATTAATCAATTCAGTGGCATTTTGACAAAACATCTTAAGTCAAAATGAAAAAGTTGAACAAAATGGTGTTAATCGTACGAATTTTCATTAAGAAACATTTTTGCTTACGTTTTTAAAATTTTGTATTATGAACAAAATTTTTCTTTAATTTCGGTTTATTTTATTTTTAACAGAAATGCTTTTTTTAAAATCTTTTTTGCTCTCTTATCTCCACTTAAGATGATTTGTCAAAATGCCGCAGAATTATTTTATTTTAATCAACTTTAATTTAAAATTTAGTTATAGAGCAATTCCATATGAAAGCGATCACCTTTTGGACGACCCCTCTCCGATTTTAAAATAAATAGTCTCAATCGATTGCCCAGAAAAAAATAATGTACCTACATATTTTTTTTTTTTTTTTATAGTGACTGGTTTAGTGGTGGTGTACACCACTGTCATGTGAAAAATTGAAGAATTCTTCATAATGGACCTCATTGAAAGTTGTTTAAAAAAAAAAACTACTAAAGCGATCGCAACGAGTGATAGCTCGTTGGAAAGGTAGGCTTTAATTGAAAAATAAAATTTTCGTAATTTTTCTTAGAAATTTATCTTTAAATTTTCCCATGAAAATTAAATTTTCCGATTTTCCACAGAAGCTCCTAAATTTTCCGGCAAATTTTTTCTGCCAATAAGCCGACCACAGGTCATAAAATGTTTTGCAAATTTTTTAAATTACCAGGTAATAAATATTTCGCCATATTTATGGAAAATCCGTGTTTTATGACTTGTTTCTGCACGTGTCATTTTAGGCGAAATATTTATTACCTGGTAATTTAAAAAATTTACAAAACATTTTATGACCTGTAGCCTCAGTCGGGTTTGGTGTGCCATTACATGCCACTGCTGCTATTATCCATGGATTTATGGCCGATCTTGTGAAGGCAGGCATACCATATTCACTACACACTCACCTTGGGGCTCTTAAAAAAAAAATTGATTTTTTCTTCATAAATGTATTTTTAACTGTAAAATAATTTTTAAAATGTATTTTTAACAAGGTGGTCTCTTAAATGCTCTTCTCCTGTCCAAACAAGGAGTCGGGGCCCATTTTTTTATTGCTGATTCTTAAAGCAAAAATTATGAGGAATCCAAAAAAAAAAAATTAGCCGGAAAATTTAGGAGCTTCTGTGGAAAATCGGAAAATTTAATTTTCATGGGAAAATTTAAAGGTAAATTTCTAAGAAAAATTAGGAAAATTTTATTTCTCAATTAAAGCCTGATTCAATACCTTTCCAACGAGCTATCACTCGTTGCGATCGCTTTAGTTTAAAACAACTTTCAATGAGGTCCCTTATGAAGAATTCTTCAATTTTTCACATGACAGTGGTGTACACCACCACTAAACCAGTCACTATAAAAAAAAAAAAAAAATATGTAGGTACATTATTTTTTGCTGGGCAATCGATTGAGACTATTTATTTTAAAATCGAA
Source organism: Pollenia angustigena (assembly GCA_930367215.1). NCBI lineage: Eukaryota > Metazoa > Arthropoda > Insecta > Diptera > Polleniidae > Pollenia > Pollenia angustigena. The sequence continues at coordinate 91,779,376 of OV884056.1, read as the reverse complement.
GAGGGGTCGTCCAAAAATTTGCCAATTTTGATCGTTTTCATATGGAATTGCTCTATATTATTTTATTTAACTTTTATGTATCAAAATTGTAACAGTTTTAGGTTTCTTATCAGCTTGACTATGATCATTTTGACAAAAACCTCTTAACTCTTACTGATGTACAGATTTTTCTAAAAATGAGCACAGATATAGAAAGCTGAGAGAATTTTCTTTTAAACAAGACCTCTTTCAGCGATACAGGCCAACTATTCACCAATTTCAATAAATATTTCCAAAAAAGTATTATTTTTTTTAGATTTACTGAGCACCAAATTTTCAAGTCAAAAACCGGAAGCTCGATTTTGATTTTAGAACCATGGTTTCTTTAGGAAAAGTTCTTAGAATTTTGCGTAAATTACGATTTTGCTATACGCTTGGTGGGTAAAAAAATGGACCCACTCTAATATACATGTTTTGGTTTTCTGTGGAATTAATAAAGCTAACTTTTTTGGACTGTTGTAAATGTGTTGTTCTTTTAAAAAAGTAAAAACTTGTGTCTTAAACTCATTTAATGAAATCATTGTCTTATTAAAGGAACCCCGGGATTTGAAAAAGACCGGGAAATTAGAAACCCTACTTGTGATATAAATTCCCTCGGTGGATACACTAAGACCTCTCTCACTGCCACATCTGGTGCCTAGCTTTGTCGAGCGGGCTTGTTAGCAATTTCATTGGCTTCAACATCGCAATATGTTGTGAAAAAAAGCTGTGTAGCATTGTTGACAATGACAAAGCCCTCTGAATGGAATTTCATAACTGCTTTAGCGGTTGAAATTTCGTCGTACCAAAAGCGTACAAACATTTTTGGTTAATTGAATCTTTACAATATAAAAAATCAACTTTGAGAAAACAAGCCACTAAAGGAGTTCAATAAACGATATAGACCTGGGGATTTTGTGACTACGATGAAAAAAGGATTACATATATTGATTTGCTTATTTTATAGCAAGTCACTTGTCTGATTTAAGTTTTTTTTTCTTAGTTTTTAAAATACTCAAAATTACACATTTTCTCAAAAATTTTTTTTTTAATCCTTTAAGAAACTGTTATTTGTTTTTCTTGATTTCTTAACTTGTAATTATTTTTATTTATATCATTACAGTATTAGCTGTCTTATCGGCCTTAATTATTTATCCTGTATGTTTTGCTGGTGAATTAAATCTGGGTAAGTGTACTTTTGTTAATTAATTTCTATGTTTTTGTTTTATTAACTTTTTTTTTTACACCATTTTTCTTCTTTAGCAAATCGACCAATTTGGGAATTTGGCTGGGCCTATGGCGTAGGCTGGGGTGCGGCCATTTTCTTATTTGGAGCTGTTGTTCTATTATTATGCGATAAAGAATCAGAAGAAATTTATTATAAGGAAAGAAAAATTGTACATGAAAACCAAATGCGCGCCTAGGCCAGGCCGCACGACCTGCCTGACGTCGTTCTTTAGACATATAAGTATACTTTTTGAATTGAAAACGAAACAATTTTATTTATTATATAATTATTATCAGTTCTATTTTGTTTCTCTTACTTTTTGTACTGCCCCCCACACACCAGAAGCTCTCCTCTCCCAAAAAAGGCCCACTATTTCCTCACACATTATTCCATACTTCATATACTCTCTCAAAAATGATTTGTTTTTTTTTTAAACAAAGAATTGCGAAAAATTTAAGCAAAACTCACAAAATCCCAATTTTAACTCGTACATACGCGCATTATAAAATGAAAATCGAAAGAAAAAATACCATTTAAAACATATTTAACAACATCATAGACATTTAGAATTGCATATATTACTATATACTTATTAAAAAAAAAGCAAAAACAAAACAAACAAAATCATATGAATCGTATACAAAAACATTTATACAAAGCATATATAAAAATCGTATATATACATAAATAAATATATATATAGATATATAGAGCACATGTTTATTTAGATTTTGTTTTAAGAAGGAATAAATTTAGTTTTCTTTCTTATTTTTTGTTCATTAAGCTGTATTTTTTTAACCATTGAAAAGTGTTTAATTTCGAGTTAAAATTTTAGATGCGATACAACATTCTTATTTACTTTAAAAACATATACATATAACCCTCCATATATTTCTTTATATACATACATACAAACGATTTTTTTCTCATTCATATTCATATATTGAAATCTTGTAATAATAATTGCTTGCTAGTTCGTTTATTTTCTTGTAGTTAGTTTTTTTATTGTTCCCTTTTAATTATTTTTAAAATAATTTCCTTTAAATTTTCAAAAAACAAAATTATATAAAGAAATATTTACTATAAATGTTTGGCTATATTCCATGTAGTTTATGTGTGTAATTGTGTAAAAGAAAATTTTATTAGACAAACCAAAACGATACGAATCTTCAAATTTATTAAAACAAAAGAAAACAAATATTCAAAATTACGAAAAAAAACCCACAAAACTTTTTGACAAAATAAAAAAAGAACCCAAAATGAAAGTAAAGAGGTAAATATATTAAAAATTAAACAAAAGGTAACCCGGTCCGATTTAATGCATTGTTTACAATTTGAACTTTTTTTTTTCATTTTGAGTTTTGTATTCATAAAAAATCTCCATTTTAAAACAAACCTATTTTCATATTATTACATTTTTCAAAAGCAAACATGTTACAACAAAATTAAAATTTTATTATTAAACACTTTTTTGTAATTTTAAATGCAAAAAAAAACATCAAACGAAATACAAAAATCACCCACCCTTCCTTTTGTTAAACTTATTTAAACTATTATTTACCGTTAATTTGCCTTCAGCAAAGAGTTTTTTTTAAGGTTATGTTAAAAAAAAAATACGAAAATGAATTAAAAGTTTCAGGCATGTGATGAAAATCGAAGAGTTTCTTAATGATTGTTTTTTTTAAAGTTTTAATGAATTTCGAACGATTTTAAAAACCATTTCTGAACAATAGTTTGAATTATTGAAAAACAATAGTGGTATTCACACTGAGCTTGTTAGTTTGTTAGTCGTTTTTGTATATTTAACGCGCTACCGGATTAACATTTAACAAATTAACGACACGGCACCCCTGATAAAATAGTTGTTAGTTGGTAACTCACAATCAACTGTTGCAGTTTCTAAATAAATATAATAAAAAAGTCATTTGTGATACATTTCTAAAACAATATTTGTGTTTTGGCAATTATCGTGTACATTGAGAGTAAGTAAGTTAATTAAATGATTTTTTTATTTTAAAGCAGTGATAGCCACTTCATAGCCTCGCGAGGCAGTCAATAATCGTATTTTTCACACAGACACGGTCGGCAATTTATATGTCTACAACAACTTTGTTCGTTTCAAAACATCAGACTATCATCAGCCTCTGCGACCGCACACAAGCACTTATTATCTTTATGTGCGTGCGTTCGGGGCTTGGCTAGTTAGGGGCTTGGTTATCACTGTTTTAAAGTTACCAGGCTAACAAAGTTTTAAAAAGGGGGTGGTTCACAGTTGGTAACTTTAACAAATTAACATACTACCGAGTAACAAATTAACAAGTTCGGTGTGAATACCACTAATATAAATTTTAAAAGAATTTATATAGAAAATAAGAGGAAAATGTAAAAGGGAAATAATGCTAAAAACGAAATTTTTGGTTTGAAATCGTTTTGTTTTTAAAATCGATTTTTTCCCAATACCTGTATGAATGGTAAGGTTTAATGGGCAGTCGCAGCTTATTTGGGTCCTTTCATCGGTTGCTATGTAATACCCTGTTAAGTGTTAAGCTCCTACATCAAACCCTATTTTCGGCTTCAACTTATATCAAATTCTAAATTGTTTGGTTACAGTTGTAAAACTGTGAATGATATAGTAAATGTTTGAATGTTTGAAATAATAATAAAGTTTCATGGTTACAACTCAACTCTCGTTCAGTTGAAATTTTGTATTATTGTCAACAACAATGTTGGCAGTTGTAAACTAAAGTTGTTTACTGGGTTGAGTTATTAACCGTAGTAAAGGCATTAAGGGTAATCACGATGGTCATTGTGCAAATTTGCAGTGCACATAATGATTGATTAATCGTGAGCACGCTCCTTTTATTTTTTGTGCAAATGTGCTATTTTTTAAAACTCTATTCTGGCAACACAAAAAAACTTCTGGCAGCACTAGCATAAGTTGTCAACAATCTTAATTTGTTTACAATTATACACAAGCATTTAAGCTTTTATTTTTGCGCTAAAGCGATCACAAACAATTTTAATTAAAATTTTATTTCTTACAAAAAAAAAATGGCGGTCCGTATGTAAAAAGTTGTTCGCGCTTATTTGCAACTCAGCAAATATTCACTACTATTTTTGCTCAAGGTTTTTTTTATTGCAAACGAAGTAAAATGAAGCAAATTGCAAATACAAATGTACGTACATTTTGTTATTGTATTGTGCAAATGTGTCTCTTTTTGCACACATTTGCAGCGTTTGCACACCTTGCACTACCCATCGCTATTACCCTAATTAATTAAATAATAAGAATAATATTAACATTTTCTGCCCGTTTGTCAATATAGAACGAATATTTCGTTCGTTTAACTGACATTTAAAACAAAAACAGTTTTTTTTTGCTACCGTACTAAAAATTAGGATGCAATTGTTTCCAAAAAAGCGTTCCCGTACTCGAAGATTTTATGCGTTTTGGCAACATTGGGATGCCGATTTTGAGAACAGTAACAAACCTATAATGAAATTTTGCCTTATTCAAACATGTTCAATAAACTTTAACTGTCAATCATGAACTGATTTAGAAATTAACCAAGAGAAAAAAAGGCTCATAATTAGCCAAAGAATAAACATACTTTTAAAACAAAACTCTTTGTGACCATCACGTTTCCAAATGTGCACCCCTTTTCATCGTCCTTTCCCTTTTTTTTTGTATTTAAATAATCCTGAACTTCATTTTGCTGTTTTAATTTATTAAAAATGTTTAATACATATTTTTCTAATTTATAGCTTAAGACTAAGGCACTTAATTATTATCAACTTTTCTTTAAGTTTCACTAGAAAATTTTCGAAAAATTTATATTAAAAAAAAAATACTTTTCAATGCAAATATCATATTCATATTTAAAATTTTTAGTGGTTGGTAGAAAGTTCGAATATTTTTTAAAATTAAAACTAACAGCCTGTTCATGGATTTCGAACGTCATCGTTCGCATAGAAAATTACATTTAAAACAAAAACAAAGTTCGAACATTATTCGAAGTTTGTTTTAAACATTAGGTAGAAAAATGACGCTCATTTGGCGCAACGTCGTCATAAAAAAAGAAAAATTTCGAAATAAACATGTTTAAAATTTTAAATTTGTTCGCATCACTAAGAAAAAATAACGTCTTATTCCCTTCAAACGGGGAACACAACATAAAGAAAAACCTAAGCGAACAATTCTGCATCACTAACTGCAAAATTTAATATTTTGAGTTATGACGAGTTATGTACGTCCTGTTTTACTTTTTTTCTCCTAAAAACTAGCGACTCAATGAGATTTTTAAATATCAATCGAACGGTTCTAATTCGCTTAAAATTTTGTCGTTGGATAATTCCTTTTTGAAAAATTTTCAAATTATGAATATGATTATTAGCCTTCAAATATTTTATAATAATAAAAACGTTTCGTTTTAATTTAAATGGTAGTAAAAACTTGTTCGAATTGTTTTCGTTTATCCTAAATATTTATTTATTATACTACGATTGTAAAAAAAAATCTTTTCTTTATAATCTCTAGCTTCTTAAAAAAGTGTTTTTTCAAAAGAAAAAGTAATAGAAACGACAAACTAAAATAACTAATATCTTACGTATGTTTATTATTTAAAACTATAAACAATTAATTTTTAACTATTAAATATTATTTATTAAATATCCCACACAGGCAACTGAAATTTTCTTTTTTAACTTGGGCAGCTAATTTATTCTTAACAAAAAAATAGTAAACAAACAAATGCCTATTACAACTTTTAATTTATATTTTATTGTATATTTTTGTATTATTATTATTATTTTTTAACTTAACTTAAATGAAACTGTTAACTTTTTTAGTATTTATAAAACCATTTTGCATTAAATAACAACTTTAAACCAAAATTAAAAAAAAAAAAATAATAAATAGCAATTTAGCTTTTTATTATAAAGTTTTTTTTTTTTTTTTGGTGTTTTGTTGTTATTTTTTGAACATTGAACCGTGACACTTGATTATTGATTTGTACAATTTTATTATTATTATTTTTATTAATTTGTTTGTTCTTAAATAAAAGTTTTTATTTAACCAAAGTATATTGTTGTTTTCTTTTAGTTTATATAAGTTTAGTATCACTTTTAAATTTAATTTATTTATTTTTTTTTCTAAAAGAATTATATTTTAGATTAAAACGTCTTGTTTTCTGTAGCAAATAAACTCAAACAGAAAATGTTTATAAAAAATTTTAAATAGAAAATAATCTTGTACGAAAAAATTTCGTAAGAAAATAATTTTATACAGAAAATTTTCTATAGAAAATTATCTTATACAGAAATTTTTCTTAAGAAAATTATAATAATATCTATACGAAATTTTCTATTGAAAATAATCTTACACGAAATTTTCTATAGAAAATAATCTTTTTACGCGAAATTTTCTATAGAAAATAATCTTATTCAGAACATTTTTATAGAAAATAATCTTATAAAAGAAATATTATGTAGAACATATTCTTAAACAGAAAATTTCTTATAGAAAATAATCTTACACAGAAAAGTTTCTAAAGAAAATAATCTTATACAGAAAGTTTTCTATAGAAAATAATTTTATACAGAAAGTTTTCCTAGAAATAATCTTATACAAGAAAATAATCTTATTAAGAGCCACTTTTTGGGTTAGAGATTAGCGATTAAATTAACTTTAATCTTCGTATTTACTTTTTGAGTTGTATTTTTTTAACTTTTTTTTTGCTAGTTTAAGCGGCCATCGGTGGTGGTTTAAACCTTAACTTAAACTGTCAACATACACATGTTTAACATAAAGAACTTGCAAAAATATAAACAAAAAATACATTGTAAAACATTGCTTAGCACTTTTATATAATTTTTCCATTCTATATTTTTTCTGTAATATATTTTTTCTTTAAACGCAAAAAATTCCTACCTTGTAAACAATATTAAATTCTCGCATTGTCTTCTTCTTCTTCTTTGAAAACATCCATATTGCTTGATAAAAAGTCGATATTTGCAAAAAAAGTTGCCATTTATTTGTGCTCAGTATGGTAGCGCTACATGGTTTAAGCCACCGGCTGACTTCATAAACGCAGTTTGCAATGCATCACTGCAAACAAATGCGTAGACAAGGCAAAGCAATACATTGTGACAACACTGCATTGTAAAAAAATGCAATGATATTTTGACACATTTATGAACGCATGAATACTTTGCAGTGTGCATCATTTGTTGTGTGGCGTTTGTGTTTACATAAATAAAAAAAGAATAAAATGAATCTTAAGGAATCCTGTGCTGTTATTTTAAAAACGCCCTTGAATTGGTTGATAATAACAATAAAAGTAGAGTCACGTTAATTAAAAACACTCTCATTGTAAAATTAGTGTTTAAATATACATTTTACTTACCATAAGTCTGCCATTTTAACCGCCAAGAAAATTTTCATGTATAAAGCATCAGAAGTAAAAACACTGCACAAATTTGACAAATGTTGCGCATTAAAAAGTATTGCCATGCAATAATGAACTTGAGGCATTGCCAAAACTAACTTCACTGCGTTTATGAACATTTTACATTTCAGTGTTGCTTTGCAAACTGCGTTTATGAAGTCAGCCACCACCCAAAAATATCAAATTCAATTGATACTAGATTAACTTAATTCTCAGATTAGCTAATTATAGAATAAAATTAACTTTAATCTCAAACCCAAAAAGTGGCTCTAAGAAAATTATCGTTTGGATTAAATCCTATACCGAAAATGTTCTAAAAAAAATTATTTTATGCAGAAAATTTTCTATAGAAAAAGAAAATAATTTGATACGGCAATTTTTTTTCAGAAAATAATTTTGTACAGAAAATTTTCTAAAGAAAATAATCTGATGCGGAAAATTTTCTATAGAAAAATAATCGTATACAGAAAGTTTTCTATAGAAAATTATCTTATACACGAAATTTTTATAGAAAACTATCATATACTTAACATTTTCTATAGAAATTAATCTTATACAGAAAATTTTTATAGAAAATAATCTTATAAAAAGAATTTTCTATAGAAAATATTCTTATACAGAAAATTTAATATAGAAAATGATAATAATAAGAAACATTTTCTATAAAAGATAATCTTATACAGAAAGTTTTCTATAGAAAATAATCTTACACAGGAACATTTTTATAGAAAATAATCTTACACAGGAAAATTTCCTATAGTAAATAATCTTATACGGAAAATTTTCTATAGTAAATAATCTTATATGGAAAATGTTCTATAGAAAATAATCTTATACGGAAAATTTATTATAAAAGAACATCTTATACGGAACATTTTATTAGGATAAAATCTTTTACAGAAAATGTTCTAAGAAAATAATCTTATACAGAAAATTTCCTAAAGAAAATAATCTAATACGAACAATTTTCTATCGAAATAAATCTTATACATATGTAGAACTTAATGCAGAAGCTCGTATATAGGAAATAATCTAATACCGAAAATTTCTATAGAAAATAATCTTATACGGAAAATTTTCTATCGAAATGAATCTTATTCATATGTTGAACTTTATACAGAAGTTCGTCTATAGGAAATAATCTGATACCGACAATTTCTATAGAAAATAATCTGATACGGAAAATTTTCTATAAAAATTAATATTAGAAATTTTCTATAGAAAGTAATCTTATATACGAAATTTTCTGTAGAAAATAATCATATACAGAAGATTTTCCATAGAAAATAATCTTATACAGAAAATATTCCATAAAAAATAATCTTATACAGAAAATTTTCCATAGAAAATAATCTTATAAAGACAATTTTCTATAGATGATAATCTTATACAGAAATTTTTTTTTTAGAAAATAATCTTATACACGAAATTTTTTATAGAAAATTATCTTATACGGAATATTTTCTATATAATTAAATCCTATACAGAAAATGTTCTAAGAAAAATAATTTTATAGAGAAAATGTTCTATAGAAAATAATCTGATAACCAAAATTTTCTATAAAAATAATTTTATATAAACAATTTTCTATAAAAATAGTTTGAAACAGAAAATTTCAAGAAAAGAAAATAGTTTCCATTAAGTCTAAAGAAACTCACTAGAGATATATAATGAAGAGTATACGTCCTTTTCATTCGGATTTTAAGTTTTTTTTTATATTTTAAATAATCAATTTAACTGCGAACAAGGTATTTTCTACCACAACAGTGAACAAATTGTCATAACGATCACTATCAGCAGATACAAATGTCGTTAAACATTAAATTAAAACAATTGTTTTTATACTCTTAACAATATATATTTTTTTATGAATTTTTTTTTACCAATTTTACTAAATATTTACTACATGTATTTACTAAAGACAACTCAATGCAATTTTTGTGTTCCAAGCAATTCAAGTTTTCCATTATTTTTATTGAAAGACAAACCAAAACTATTAAAACAATAAACTATTAAAAAAAATTTCACTCACAGTATTGAAACAAAAATTTAGGACTCAACTGTATACAATGCTCATAAAGAAATCTCATCAAATGTTCATATTAATTATAAACTATTTTATATAATTTTATAAAAAAAAATTTAGGAAAGTGTTTAAAAAGTTTATGAGCAAAATTTTTTGATTTTTAAATTAAATTATCCCGAAATATAAGGAAGACGTGAATAAAGTTAAGAGGTTAAATTTTTTATTGCAACGTTGCGTCAAAATAAGATTTCGTCCTATCGTCTGTTCATTATTGGTCTGGCGCATATCATGAAATTTACCATGATATGCGCCAAACCAATAATGAGCCGACGATATGCTGTATAAATAAAGTACTTTTGACAGTAAAAATCTATATGCATAAAAAGTTAAAAACACTCAGCTCGAGCTAACGTTTTAATTGAACAGGTAGTTGAGTTTTTTTTTTACAAAGTTCAATAAACACAATTTAATGTTAGATAACAGCGGGTAGCTCTTACTGATAGCAGATCCTTCTGGTTCGCTTTCATGCCAGCACGGAAAGTTTAACAGTGAATTAAACACTCCTTCTCATTACTTTTGGTCGCATTTACTCGACTTATAACCTTTGGCGGTCTTGATCTCTCAGGTGGAAAGGTTGTTCATAACCCTTTAATTGTGAAATTGAAAAAAGTGTGTTTGAAGACCCTGTGTCTCAGTTAATGAATGAAAAAAAAGTTATTAAAATAATTAAAAAAAAAAAAAAAAAAAGAGTAGTGCTGACAAATTCATCTACTGTTCATTACTTAACACAATACATACTTTCACCGGGGTATTTTTTCAAGGTGTCAAACAACGTTTCGAAGCCATATTAAGGTTAATCTCGATGGTCATTGTTCAAATTTGCAATTTGTAAATTTGCAGTGCATATTTGTGCAAATATGCAATTTTTCTGGCAGCACTAGCATGCATAAATTATTCAAAAATCTTCATTTGTTTACAATTGAAGCACAGCCGCGCGCGAATAACGTTGTAAAAGCCACTTTTTGCAAAATCTGTTTTTTTTTGCAAATTATCTTTAACATTACTCTCTTACATTGTTTGAACATCATATCATCCGAAATTATGCACCTTAACCTCTTCAAAATGCAATACAAAAAGAATCCGACAGTGAAAGAACGTTGTAAGTTACTAAAAAAAAAATGATACAATCTAATGTTTTTGCAAATTGCGTAGTGGAAAAACGTTTTAAATGACATCGCGATTGTGGATATGAAACGTTTTTCCATCAAAAAAAGAAGTAATAAACTGTAAAATTGCATGTTATTTTCAGGGGTGTGCTGGAAATCGAAAACGCAAAACGCAAGAATTTTACAAGTCCAGTTTTAACAAGATTTCTGTAATAAAAGAATTTTATGGCAAATATTACCTATACAAATATTTCTCTATTAAATATAATTTTATAACTAAAATAATAAAAATTTTTTTCATTTTTCGAATTTATTCTATGAGTTAAATTTCAGTTATGTATTTTGTAAAGCTTTTTTGTAATAGTTCTATTCCTTCTATTAAAGAAAATACAATATAACAGTCTGGTAGTGTATAAAGTCATTTCTGAAAAATTAAAGGAATAGAACTATTACAAAAAAGCTTTACAAAATACATAACTGAAATTTAACTCATAGAATAAATTCGAAAAAAATGTTTATAATAATATAAAGTAACCTTCACAAGGAAATAATTCCCAATTTCTAATTGTTAAAATAATAAAAATTAGATTAAAAGTGTATTAAAAACAACTTCCAAATTCTTGCGTTTTCGATTTCCATCACACCCCTGTTTAAATTAAAATTTCTTGATATTTTGCATACAAGTTTTTATTATCATAAATTTTGATGGTGTTTTCTTTTCTACAAAAAAATGTGACATTTTATTTTAAAAAAAATGCAATTTGGTGTCTGATATTTGTTTTATAATGTTTTCTTTTCTACAAAAAGTGTGACATTTTATTTAAAAAAAAAATGCAATTTGGTGTGTGTTTCTTAAAAATTTTGCTCCCGAAAAGGGTGGCAACATTTTTAAGAAACACCCACCAAATTGCATTTTTTTTTTTTTTAAATAAAATGTGACACTTTTTGTAGAAAAGAAAACATTATAAAACAAAAATTTAAAGAAAGGTAATCCTGCCTTTAAAAACGTTTTTTTTTTGCTCTTCTGAAAAATAATTATTTTGTCACTTACAACGTTATTCGCGGCTGTGCTTCAATTATATGTATACAAGCAAATTAAAATATTTTTTTTTCTTTTTAAATTATTTTATATTAAAACCCACGAAAATGTTCAATTTATATTCTTTAAAAAACAATATGGCGCTTAAAATGCCAATGTTATTGTTCACATTTGTTTGCAACAGAGCAAATATGCGCTACAAATTTTGCTCATGGGTTTTTACCCACGGTCTCCACGTAGCAAACGTCAAATTTGATTGCTCAATTAAATTTGCGACGTATAGACCACATATTGCCATGAGTGGCAATCCATTGCGCAATGATTACTCTTCTGATTGCTTGAGCAATTATAGGCTTAGCAATCTGCTGTAAAATCAGTTGTAATTTATCTGACATTTAATTTCTCTATACGTTTGTTTATGGTAAAGCAAGCGTGTTCTCCAGCAATTATTGCGCCATTGTTCTGCCGACGTTTTTGCTTGTGCTTAGCAATAAAAATTGCTACGTGGAGAACCAGTGTTAAGTGCAAACGAAGTAAAAAAAAGAGCAAATTGTAAATATGTAAATTTTGTTGTTGTATTGTGCAAATGTGTGTATTTTGGCACGCATTTGTATAGTTTGCACACTGCACTACCCATCGTGATTTCCCTTATTAATATCTTTTATATAATTTTTTTTTTTTACAAATATAATCCTTTTAAATAATTCTTTAGCTGCGATTTTATTGTTAGCTTGGTTTTGACTGTTGGCTTTATTTTTAAAATGTTTCGTTAGGAAGTATTGCATTTTTAAACAGAGTTTTAATTTTAAAGAGATCCGTTTCTTTTTCCATTAAACTAGTTCAAAAAATACAACTCTGAAAGTATTGAGAAGCTACTTTTGAGCATTAAATACTCATAAAAAAGTACAAATACTCGATTCCCACTACTCAATACTTTGCCAGGCACTGCTTTCGAGTAGTTTTTCTACAAGTATTTCATATAAGTAGTAGAAGGTCCATAATTGCCTATAAGGAACGGTCTGTGCTGTGGCTGACTTTGACCGCATTTACATCTATGCAATTAACGCCGAGTTTTTTTCTATTTTCTTTTAAAGTAGTTTCTACGAAACTCTTTTCACATTTACATTTACATTTTTTTCAAGCATTTTTTCAACTCCGTTTTCTTCCCTGCACCTCTAGCTAACAAACAAAAAGTTGCATGCGAAAGTTGCGGCGTTAATTGCATAATGTAAATATGGTATTTTTGATTTTTTTTTTTTTTAAATAGAGACATTTTAGAAGTTTGTATTTCATAGGTTTTCAATATATTTTTGTGAAGAAAGCAGCTACATATCGACCCCTTTGTGCGAAATTATCGTATATGCCAATTTTTTTTAAATTGAGTTTTTGATGCAATCTTGTTCTACATTCAAAGAGACGTCACCTGACAAAATATTGTAAGCGAGTTCCACTTCGTTGCTCTAAAAATTGAATGCATATTTTCATTTTGATATTGCAAGTGATAGCAGAGAAAAGTAGAAAAATGGCTCTGCTGTAAAATTTGGTTTTTGTAACATACGATAATTTTGCGCAAAAGGGTCGATATGACAAAACTTCATGTTTCGTCTAAATTCAATTTGTTCTTAAATTGTCCATACCTTGATTTAGTTATTTTTTCCAAAAAATACCTTTCCTGAAAACAAATTTGGTAACTTTTTTAATCTTTAACCGCCATGTTCTGACAATCGCACGATATGAAATCGCAAAACGCCAGGGGGATAATTTTAGCAGCCGTGATCGAATTGCCTATTCGATTCGAAATTTTATTTATAATTCTTTCTGAATGAATGGAAATTATTTTTTTCAGTGTTGTAAAGCATTTATTTGAGTTTTCACAACACTGAAAAAATAATTTCGATTCGTTAAGTATCGACTGAAATAAAATTGCTTTCGAGTCGAAAAAATATTCGATCACGACTGCGATCTGCCATAGTTTCTTACAAATTGTATTATAGTTCCATAATCATGATTAAGTGTTATTTGATTGTTTTCCTCCATTTTCATCGGCGTTAGAGTATGCGATATTTGAGTAAGTTTCGTGCCAAACTGTTGGGGTGAGATTTCAACTTTTCTAAATATTTTGCACTATGTCTTATAATTTCCCCTTTTAGTAGGGCCACATTCAAATCTCTGCTCAACTATTTGTTTCAAATATACCTACCACGGAGCACCTGTAATCATTCTTAAAATCTTATTTTGGCTAGAAGGATTGTTTTAGAAATGTTCGGTAAATTGAGTTAATTGATTTAATAAAGTTAAAAAATTTCAGCTTTTTTTTTGCTTAAACTTTTTAAACACTTTTGCTAATAAAAGAAGCTAAATTAAAAAACTAAATACTATTTTTTTATTTTAAAATTTACATTAAAATAACTACAAAGAAATACAAAAATGACATCAATCAAATAATTACGAAAGATTTAGAAAAAATAAATATGTATTTATGCAATTTACATTTGATCAATGCGTCAAAAAAAAAAACAACAAACCTATTTTAATTTGACGTTTTATTTTCTTCTTCTTTTTTTTTGAGCAATTAGGCGTATTTTGTTCAGATTTTGTTTGTTTACATTTCATTTACGTTGACGTTTTTTTTTTTGTTATTAATTGTGTATTTGTGTGTGTTTTTTTTTTTAATCAAACAAAGTAACAAAATTAATGATATTTTTTTATATTTTACAAAAACAAAAAATGAAATATATTTATATGTGAACAAACAACAACAACAAAATCGTAGGCAGGAATCGTGCGGTGGTAAAACAGCAAATTACAAAACAAACAAAAAATTAACTATAAAAAACATACAAATAATAAGGATACAATTACTGATAAATTAATAAATTACAAATGAAAAACAGAAACAAATTAAAATTATAATAATATACAATTATAAATAATTAATAAAAAAAAAAGAAAAGCAAATTATTAATTTAAGTAAGTTTAATTATTAATAATTATGTATTTAACAAAACAATGGCTAATAATTAATTAATTTTAACAAAAAAAACAACAACAAAAACACAAGTATTGAATTGTATTTTTTATTGTACATCAAAAACATAAAACTTATAACAGCTAAACTAAAACAAAAAACTATTCTTTTTAAGTATTCCATTAAACAAAATTAAAAACAAAACAACAAAGATATTTATTTATAATTAATTATTAAATTTAAGTAAGATTTTCTAAAGCAAAAAAAAAAAAAAAACAAATTACATTATATTAAAAAAACAAAAATGCAAAGCGAAAATGTAAACAAACGCAGCTTTACAAAATGTTAGCCATTTTGTTGGTTAAAACATGGCGTCTTTATTTACATTCTCCTTATCAAATAAAGCATGCTCTCGATAGAAAATATACTTCTCTAAATTGGTTAGTACCGGTTCACACACGT
This sequence comes from Pollenia angustigena, assembly GCA_930367215.1. Taxonomy (NCBI): domain Eukaryota; kingdom Metazoa; phylum Arthropoda; class Insecta; order Diptera; family Polleniidae; genus Pollenia; species Pollenia angustigena. Next base: position 91,764,023 of record OV884056.1, on the reverse strand, counting down.
CAAGTTTGACTCGTCCAGTCTTGAGCTTTTAGGAGAGAAGGGAAAAGAGAATGCCATTTCTTTTCCCCCTTTTCCTAAAAACTCAAGACTTGACGAGCCAAACTTGACGTGTGTGAACCAGCACTTACTTTTTTCCAATTTCCATACTGAAGTACCATAAAACGATAGTTTTACACTTTGGGGATCATTAGTTGCGTTCGAGAACACAAAAGTTTTTACTATTTTTTTACTAAACTTTACTGCATTTTACGAAATTGCGTTCGAGTACACAAAATGCAGTAAATGAGAACATAAATTGAGAGCGAAAAGTCACAGTTCTTGTCTGAGTATTTACAAATTTTTACTGCAGAAATTGTTGCAGTAAAATTTGGCAATCAAAAAAACATGTTTCAAAAGGTAAACAAACAAAAGTAACAAATAAAAAGCATACAAATTGTGAAAAAAATGTTAAATAAAAGAAAAGTTGAAATAAAAATTAAACCAAAACAAAAAGTGAAAAATATTACAGCCTGTTCATGGATTTCGAACGTCATCGTTCGCATAGAAAATTACATTTAAAACAAAAACAAAATTCGAACATTTGTTTTTGTTTTAAATGTAATTTTCTATGCGAACGATGACGTTCGATATCGTTAAACAGGCAGTAAATTAATTAAACTTGTTTGTGAAGCATTTATTTGGCTAAATATAAACTTTTGAAATTTTTTTTGTTATGTTAATTTTTTAGAGTTGTAAAAGTGTGAAGTATTTGGGTACTTACGTAATCAATAGCAAAAAAATTATTCATGTTCTTTTAAATAATTTAACCCGCTACAAATTAGTAAAATCAAATAAAATAAAAAACAAACAAAAATGAAAGATTACATAAAATAGTTTGTTTGTATTTTCCAAAAATGTTCGTGTTATAAAAAGTATTTTATCGAGTACCGATAAGAAAACGAGTTAAGTAGTCAAAAGTGTCAATGTTTTTCAACACTTCAATTATTTGCCTATTTTACGAATTTTTACAAATTTTGCGTTCGCGTACTTTTTTGACAACAGCTTTTTGCGAGAGAAAATTTTCAAGTTTACTCATTTACTGCATTTTACTGTAAAAGTACTCAAACTCACCTATTGTTCAATTTAAATCGATCGAACTTTGTTAAATACTATCTTTAGTTATTTTTTTTTAACGGAATTTTTTTGTTTACTAATTAATAACTTCGAAGCTCCATTGAGAGAGATTTCACCAAGTGACCGGCTAGACTTGAACACAAGTACAGTGGTAGAAAGTAGGATTCCTTGTGAAGTGACATTTGTTGAAACTAACAAGAATAAATGCTTCAAAAAGATAAATAAATAAAGAAATTATTAAAAAAAAATGATATTAAAATACAAAACTTCCGTTTTCTATCGTTTCTTGCACATTTTGACAAAAATTATTTAAATAAAAAATTTCGCAAACACATTTTTTCTTCAAATAAAAACGACAGTGTTATGTTATTCTGATCACACGATCGATTAATCTTCCGAAGAGTACAGCGGAAAAGAGAGCAACTTGAAGGATATTGATGGTGATAAATATATCGAGGTAGATGATAATAAAAGCCCCTAAAAGGCATCCGCAATGCTTTTGAGTCTTCCTTTGGCGCATGCTATTTTTGGCAACCCAAGATTTGCTCTTTACCAGCTAAAATACAAGTGTCCGAAATGAAAAACGAAGTGGGGTCGGTCATACATTTGGCATGTCTTGCAGCTCCTAGGTGTTAAAGAAGCCAAGTTTAAGAATTGAATAAGCCGCCAAATTTATATGGTAGCGCCCCGGAGGAGATGATTTGAGAAAATTTTTAGGACGATAAACTTATGGAGATCGGTCATACATTATACCCATAATTTCATAAAAGTTTCAACTTTGTTTGGGCCCCCCTTAACGAATAGAAATAGTTTATTATTCTTAAATTAAAAGTTTTAAAATAACAAAATATTTATTTTTCTAAAAAATAAATAGTTCAATAGAATAAAATTCAGACAGAAATAATCTCGTATCTTACAGCTGAATACTTGCTAGTTTTTGCTTGTACGGCGCTCATTTACTTTTTCATTTTTTTTTTTAGTAATTGGGAGAACAATTTTTTAAATTTTAGATTAAGAGGGAGTTTACACGGAGTCTTTCCAGACATGTCTGTTTTTGACATTCTCTTTTGAACATGCTTCCAAAAACCTATTGTCTTTTCACGATGTCTTTCCAAACATGTCTGTTTTCATGTATTATAGTCTAATATACATATACATACAAATTAAAAACATGGAAATTCATATAAACAAACTTGAAAACTCATTTCATGTCTGTTTGGCAACCCCTCTTTCTTCTCTACCCCGATCGCCTACAAACAAAGCAAACGTGTTTGTCAGACATGTCTGAATAGACACCGTGTAAACTCCCTCTAACTCTATTGTTGCAAGTTTTGCTGTTGGACCCCTTCACACTCGGCAAGTTACTTGCCGACAACAACAAAGTTTGTACAAAAGTTTTTTTCCTTACCCCGATCTTACCGCTGACGTCTACAAACCAAGAGTTGCGCAAGAGACTTGCGCAAGTAACTTGCCGAGTGTGAAAGGGGTCTTAAATTGTCCTATTTTTGACATTTGAATTAAATTGATTATTTATTAGATAAGACAGACAGTACGACAAGAACGGTGTCTTTCTTTTATTGTTTATTATTATAAAAAAGTCTTTGTTCTTATAAAAGAATGGTTTCATAGCATATCTCAGCTGTTTTACTTAACGAAATTCGGCTGGAAACTGGAAAATTTTATATTTTTCTGTATTTTCTACTTCTAAAGACATTTTTATATACTTATTTTGCATGCATGAAATATGTTAGCTTTACACTCATTCTTCATAATCTCTCCATTACAATCAATTGCCAAAGGAGTATTAAGTTTTTTTGTTAAGGAAATTTGAAGACATTTATAGGAAAATGCGTGGTGATAATAATAAAAAAACATATGGAAAAATCGTACGTTCGCGGTAAATAAGCCAATTAAACAAAAACCAAGAGAGATATTTTATTTTGTAAATACTGGATGGAGACCTACATTAATACACTTTTAAAATAAATTAATCACTTTTGAATATTCCGTTCCATTGCGCAGATTTTTACATTTCACTACTGTCAGCCAAAGTTGACTTCTATTTTTTGTACGTTCGTGACCAGACGTTTATAACTCTTATTATGAAAACTTAAACTAGAAGAATTCCATTTTTTGCACTAAACATAGAGCTACCCAAATGCTATCGAATCGAAAAAAAATTATAGGAAAAGTTTTCTTTTCTATATTATTTGTACATCAAAAGCGTACGAACGTAATTTACAAAATATATATGTATAATACAATAACAGCTCTGTATTTTTTAGCTTTTTTTTTATTTCTAAGTTTTTCACTCGAGAGTGAAAGATCCCATTTCTTGAAACATTTTTGATTTAAAAAGAAAACAGCTGTTACAATTGTTGGTCAAAGATTTGTTTAATAGGAGCATAAATACATTTTTGAAATACTATGAATACTCAACACGGTTTTTGCTCACTAAACATTGAGATTAGTTACAAGCAGGACTATATCTACAATATTGTTTAGCTTTCCTACATTTTGTATAAAATCGCTAAAAACGTATGAGCGTAAATCAAATTCTAAGCTATTATTTCTTATGTCTTTTATTATAAATTTATGTTTTAATAAAAAAAAAATTTTTTCGATTAATCGACATAATTTAATCGATTTATTCGTTATTCGAAAATCGGCATTTTAAAATTATTCGAACAAGAGCTTGTTTTTGTTTGATCGATTAATCGAATTATTCTTAATCGGTTGACAACTCTAGTGTTCAGACTATGAAATTTAAGTTTTGCAGTTCTTGTATTTTGCCTTTCCTTTTCTCTTTTTTATATTTTATCCATAAATAAATACAAAAACACCTAAAAACCAACAGCTGACTTCAAGTTAAAAGTACATGAAACTGAGTACCCCTCCTTAATCTGCTCCCTCCCTTCTACCAATAAACTCAAGAATTGCTTCAACAAAAATTCCAAGTCTGGACGATGTCTAGGAATGTACTTTCGACAATTTACGAAATTCAATATGGATCGAATTTACAATACAATTTAAATCGGTATTTCGATCAAAAACGAATACCGTAAATTGACCCCTGGATTGTTTTCCAAAACACAAACCAGATGCTTGATTTTATATAAATGTATGTATACATAAATAACAAGTAAGAAAGTATAGTCGGTCAAGCCCGACCATATGATACCCTACACCACAGTATTAAAAAACACATCGTGCTTATATGTCCATATAAATATGGATTTATCTATGATTATAAAACTAATTAAAATCGGGTTAAAAGTTTGTGAGGGCCAGAAATTGCCCCCTACCTCCCCTTGTGGTGAATAAAATACGAACAAGTCCAACACTGTTGTTAAAAAAAAGTTACATGACACTTGCAAAAAAAATATATACGGTAAATTTAACTGTGCAAAAAAAATATATACGGTAAATTTAACTGTGCAATATATTTATTAAAAAAAAACTTAGATTGGTCTGGTAAGTTAATAATTAGTTTTAAAAATGTCACTAAACGAGCTCAACCGTCGCAAACTAATTTGTAAATTTTGTGAAGAAAATCCAAAAAAAACCAAAAGTGAAATTTTTAGCCATTTTAAAGACATGGGTTTCAAAAAAGCGTTTATCTACAAGACAATAAACTTGTATAAGAATAACAAATCGATCGAAAGAAAATGTGGATCAGGTCGGAAATGTAGTTTGCAAGACTCTAAAGTTCGGTCCAAACTAAAACTTGAGACATCAGGTTGCAGTGCAAAGTCCTATCGCCAATTGGGTAAAAAATATAAATGTGATAAAAATACAATAAAAAAATATTTAGAATCGATGGGAGTCGAGAAAAAGAAGAAAAAAATCGCACCATTTACCACTGAAAAACAACAAAAGGTTATTAAATGCAGACTACGCGAGCTGTCCAGAAATTACTTTTCTTGCTCATCAGAATACAAATGCGTGATGGATGATGAGTCATATTTTACCGTCGAAGGCAGCCAAAATATTATTTTGAGTCTTCCAGTCGCAAAGCACCTGAAAAAGCTAAATTTATACGGAAGACAAAGTTTCCAGGTAAAGTTCTGTTGTGGTTAGCCATAAGCGAACGTGGCATCAGTGAACCAGTTTTTATTAAAGGTGGTTTAGCTGTGAATGCCCAAGTTTATAATGAAAAATGTGTACCAGCACTTAGCAATTTTATCGAAAAATACCACAGAAAAGAAAAAATAGTTTTTTGGCCGGATTTGGCTTCTTCACATTACGCGAAATCCACAATTTTATAATTGTTCGTATTTTATTCACCATACGTTATTTTTGAAAAACTGTATAGCTTATGTGTCCATATAGATATGGATCTATCTATGTTTTGAGAGGCAGAAATTGGCCCTATCTCCCCTCGTGGTCCTATTTTTTAAAAAATACATCCCTTTTGTGTCCATGAAGATATGGTTCTATGTAAGTTTTAAATTTCATTAAAATCGGTTTGATAGTTTCTGAGAGGAAGAAATTTCTCCCTATCTTCCCTCGTGGTCCTACGATTTGGCCCATTTTCAATAGGCTTGGTCCTTGTGCCATTAAGAACCTTTGTCCCAAATTTTATCAAATTATCTCCAAAATTGCGACCTGTACTTTGCGCACAAGGTTACATGGACATCCAGCCAGCCAGACGGACGGACATCGTTAGTTCGACTCAGAAAGTGATTCTGAGTCGATCGGTATACTTTAAGGTGGGTCTAGGACCAATATTTTAAGGCGTTACACACATCGGCACAAATGCATAATACCCTCTCCACTATTGTGGTGTGGGTATAAAAACGAAATCATTTAAAACACGTTTTGGACTTTTATTCTATTACAAATGTTGCCAGAATGACAGAAACAAAAATGCAAAATTTCAATTTTTTTGTTTTTCTAGTAAGAAAATAAAAAAAAATCCAATTTAAAACTATGCTTAAATTAATTATTCTCAATTTTGTATTGAAAATCAAGTTATTTACTTTTTTCTTACAAAATTAGTACTTAAAAACTGGTATATTTTTTTATATTCTACTCAATACGATTTTAATTATAAAATAGATAAGGAAGGACCTCTAGCTTGACGATTTATTTGTTATTTATATTTTTTATCATTTTTAACTTTTGTTAAGCTGTGTTTTACATTGGCTTTCATTCAAACTCATATATCATTTTGAAAAATGTTATTTCAATTTGTAGATAAAACCTTTGTTTCCGAAATTCGATGTTTAAGCAATTTAGAGTCTCCCAAAATATATGTGAGTTTGTTGCAAGTAAAAAAAAAACAATTACACAAAAAAAAAATAAGAAATATTAAGTTATAAAGGAAAAGGAAAATTATCAATTGCTAGTGATTTATAAATACATACATATATACATATTAACTTATATAATAACATTATATTTAAATAATTATTTAATAAAAAAAAAACTAATAAAAAAACCAAAAAAAAAAACATTTAATTAAAAACAAATTAAATATATTTACAAACATCTAAAACGAAAATAACAAAGTTAATAAAATGGAAAGGACTTCAATTTTTTTTATTTTTCAAAATACAAACAGGACATAATTTTTAAAATTTGTTGATGCATTTTTTATATAAAAAAAATTTCCCATTTTGTTTTTATCATAATCCCAGCATACTACAAGATATTTTGAATTTAATTAACAAGAAATAAAACTTAATAATTGTAATAGAATTAATTAACACAAGAAAAAAAATATAAAAAATAGTAAAAATTGTTAAAACACGTGCAACAATTACATATACATACATACTTACAAACATACAACATTAAAACATTTTATGTCGTCCCAGTGAAAAAAAACTTTTAAATAAAAAAAATTAATAATCAAAATAATGCAAGCATTTTATTAAAAAAAAAAAAAACAAACATTTTTATATTCATAGTTTCAATAAAAAAAAGGTAAGTGGAGTCAGCAATAAGTGTTTTAATTATTCCGACTTTTTTTTATATACCGGAAACAAGAAAGGCCAATCGGGACTGGGTTTCGAAAATTCCGAAATTCCGAAAATTAAATCCCCGAAATTTCCTTAGTGCCGGTTCACACACGTCCAGTTTGACTCGTCAAGTCTTGAGCTTTTAGGAGAGTAGGTCTGAGTTCATACGGCTCATGTCTTATTGACAAGATTCTTCCTTTTTCTTCTTTGAACATGAATTGGCGTTCAAATGATTCATGTCATGTTGACGACATGTGCTTTTTTTGGTGTTGAAAACAATAACAAAATTAAACAACGAATGAAAAAGCAAAACGTAAAGACAGTTCATGCATCTGTGTACTCGTTTCTTTTCCCCTCGTCCCTCTCGCCTATAAAGTAGCAATCATGTCAATAAGACAAGAGCCGTATGAGCACAGACTAGGGAAAAGAGAATAACCCCTCTCCTAAAAACTTACGACTTGACGAGCCAAACTTGACGTGCGTGAACCGACACTTACCAAGCTTATGTGTTAATAGGTACTCTTACGTAAACGTGACGTTGCGTAGCGGATGAACTTGATAAAATTAAAACTGTTCTCCGGTTTTAAGTATTAGCTATTAATTAACAGAGCGAACATTCCATCAACGTACACAGCGTTTCCTTTTTATATGTTTATACAAAACGAACAAATAACAAAAGCCAACATTTCTTTAAATCATCATTACACATAGTTTGACAAATTTTCTGTTTCATTTTAACACCGTATTTTTAGCAACTACCAATGATTGAAGTTATATAATTATAATTACAACGCATGATTTACGTAAGAGTAACGTTGTTCTGGATAAATTTTATAAACAATTTTCACAGCCAAACATAAACAATTTATTTATTTTAAATTTGACGTTTATTGACACTGACGTTTATTTGAGCAGCGTTGCCACGATTTGAATTGCGACTGCGATTGCGAAAGTCTTACAGAATACCAATTTTCTTTCGTATTTAATTTGCGCATCGCATTGATTTTCGCATCGCAATTCAGAATAAGCCTTCTGACAATCGCACGATTTGAAATCGCAAAATGCCAGATTTACTTTATGGTGTTTTGAAACTCGTGCGTTTTGCTTGCGATCTGCCATAGTTTTTATACCCACACCACAATAGTGGAGAGGGTATTATGCATTTGTGCTGATGTTTGCAACACCTTAAAATATTGGTCCTAGACACACATTTTAGTATTCCGATCGACTTAGAATCACTTTCTGAGTCGACCTTACGATGTCCGTCCGGTTGGCTGGCTGCACATGTTAACCTTGTGCGCAAAGTACAAGTCGCAATTTTGAAGATGATTTGATGAAATTTGGTACATAGGTTCTAAAAGGGCCAAGCTTATTGAAATAGGGTCTTTGGGCTTTTACGATTGCTACTATCTATAACAAAATTTTGTCCTGGTAGCTCCAAAATTAAATCTAGGTGCCATATAAACCCCCATCCTAAAATTTTATATATGGGTGTTTCCAAAGTAACGGTCGTTACCGATTTTCGGAGATTTTTTAAATATAATTGTAACCTACCCAAATATGCCACGAGGATTGCTCCATTATAGACTTAAGAAAGGTAGCAACCGAAAGAGTTCATAATAAATTTAATTTCAATACTTTTTTTGACCATTAAAAAAGTAACGGTCGTTACTTTATAAACGTGCTGTTTTCAAATGTCGGAAACAAACATCATGTATTGTAAAATTTTGCACAGGATATGTCAAGTAAAATATCTGATTAAATTCTTTGAAATGTTTTGTTTAAGGAATGGATTTATTTTCAAAACAAAGAAATTTTTTAAAAGTAACGGTCGCTACATTATAAAAAGTTAAAAGTTGTTTGTGTCTAAATTCATTTATTATAGGGAATGGTAAATCGATTTCGATTCCAATCGAAAATCGAATTTACATATGCGATTTTATACTGAAATCGATTATTGGGCTTTTTAACTCGATTATTTTATTTTTATCAAAATTTTGGTAATTCTTAATTTAAATTTCTATTAAGCCGATTAAATATGTGGATTCACGATACAACTCGAATTTTTTTTTTGAGTGTACGTTAGAGCTACTCAAGTTGTATGGAAGCATAATTCGTTCTCGATGTACCCTCCTAAAAATGAACCTTGTACTTTTTTAAGTTGACATTTTAAATATTTCGGCTCCAGCTTTGACCTCTCGTGAGCTGGACCAGTTTGATTTAAGGATTTTCTGTAAAAAAACGGGTTTTGAATTTTTTGTTCGGGGTTGTTTGTAATAAAAATGCCAAATTAACATATTTTAATATTTCGTTTTTAATAGGGCAATATGGGTATCAAATTTTTTCTTTTGCCAAGTACATCATCTTTGTATGTAAATACTTTAGATTTTTGCAAAATAAATGCTCTGGAATATATATAAATGCAATTTTTTAGTAACTCTAATATGATAGCGGATTTATTTTCTAGATCATGTATGGATGAAAATAGGACTAAAGAAAGAAATAATAAGAACATTTAAAAAAAAAATTTTTAAGAAACGCTTTTCTTAAAAAAGAACATTTAAAAAAATTTTCCTCTCCCCCTAAATTTTATCCTGGCTACGCCCATGTATTCGTGTATTGTCATCGGGAATATGCATGCCTTCAAAGTTTCATCCATTTGCATTGAGTAAAAGGCTGTCAAAAAAGCATTTTACCAAAAAAAAAAATTTTTATCCCCCCCCCCCCCCCCCTAGATTTTATCCCGGCTAGGCCCATGTATTCGTGAATTGTCATCGGAAATATGTATGCCTGCAAAGTTTCATCCATTTGCATTGAGTATAAGGCGATTAAATTAACTTTACAAGATTTGATTTTCCGAAGTGAAGCTAAAGAAAAGGTTTTAAAAAAGAAATGATCCACGACTTTTTGGCGGCATATTTTTTCGCAAATTAAAAAAAGATTAAGTCGTGGATTAAGAGTGCCAAACAGAAAATAATTTATCCGCATTAATTGCAATATTCTGAAATGTATATAATTTGTTATTAAAAATATTGCAAAACTTCTTAATATTTTTTATAATTTTAATCTAGAACACAATTTTAATATGTGAAATGTATGTACCCTTTGCAATATATGGTTTACTTTTTGCAAATTTATCTTAAACGATTTTGAAATCGATTTTGAGGTACGATTAATCGATTTCAAAAATTGAAATAAGAAAAGTCGATCGAAAAATCGAAAATCGATTTAGAATCCGTTTACCATTCCCTAATTTATTATGGGTAACAAAAAAATATTTTTGTTAGTATAAAGACAATTAAAGTTAATCTTTCGGAAAATGCCAGATACATTTATTTTGTATAATATTTGCGGAGAAATAAATTCAAAATAAGAATTTAATTTTTGAGCTATAAGGGGTCATTTTCTGTGGAAACATCCATATGTAGATGAAGATATCTAAATAATATTCTGCACAAAGAACTTTTACATGAATTTTAACCTCATAACAGGCTGGTCCCATAAAGGGTACACTCGCAAAAATTGTTTTTATATACTGCGGTGTAGGTTATCATACGATCGGGCTTGGCAGACTATATTTTCTTACTTGGTTAAACATATTCAAGTTCCCTTGAGCATAGTTTTGTTATTTTAATCGCAAATGTTAAGCATTTTGCGATTATCAGAACGTAACCGATACGCAAAAAACCACGACTGCCTCTAATTTTACCCATAAATTCTTTATTTTTTTAAAAATATCTGGAGAACGACAAGCATATTCGTTGGCAATACACAACATTCTTACAAAATGTGGACGGAATTGGAGAAGTAGGCGTGTCACTTTCCATACAAAGACATTAAAGGTTTCTATATATTTGGAGAACGTCTTAGTTATCAAAAGACAACATCTAACAAACTGTGGGCGAAGGTGGAGAAGTGAGAGAGGCATAAAATAGATTTATTTATATCTAAAGAACGGTAAGATAAATGTGGTAAACACAGCTGGGTTATCAATACACAACCTCTTCAAATATGGGCGGGATTGGAGGAGTGGGCGTGTCACAAAAAATACTAATTTATATCTAAAGAAAGGTATTAATCAGGGAAATCGTAAGCGTTAAACGCCAGGGGTCTAATTACCGCATTCGATATCTAGTAAGCTATCGTATCGAGGAAACTATCATATTTTTCTGCATACGATAGACTCTGACGTATCGAATGAAAACTAGAAAGATGTAATGTCTTTAATTACTCGATATCGAATGCTATCATCTCAAATTACGATCCATTTCATGCGATATCGAGAGTCATAATACCAAAATAAAAAATTTCGATCAATTTTGCTCGATATCGTATGCGGTAATTAGACCCCAGAATTTGGAAGTTGTTTTTAAAACACTTTTAATCTAATTTTTATAATTTTTGTTATAAAATTCTGTTTAATAGAGAAATATTTGTATAATATTTGTCATAAAAATCTTTTATTCCAGAAATCTTATTAAAAACGACTTTTAAAATTCTTGCGTTTTACGTTTCAGATTTCCAGCACACCCCTTTCTGTTAAGTTTAAACCAGTGTTAGAAAATAAACAGTACATTATTTAACGTTCAGCTCACACACCCAGGAACGATATCTATTTTTTTAGTGATTGTGTAGACATACACAACCCTTAATACCGTTCGTAACTATTTTCAAGAAAGAACCGAACATTATATAATATATATAATGTTCAGTTCTTCGTTAAAAAACAGAACAATTGTAGTGAAACTGTAGACAAACATTATATTTTAATGTTCTATAATGTTTTTTTCGTGTGTGTATTTTGTTTTTGTAAAAATGATTTTTTTACCAGCCAAAAGGGACGAACATTAACGAGCCGAACCGAACACATTGCAGTTTATGGATTTTCAAAAACAAACCGAACGGAATTAAATGTTCACATCTTTTGTTGAGTTTGATAAAAACAGTAATATTTTTGTGTTCGAAAGATTTTCTACACAAACACTATTAGCGTTTGTGTTTTCCACAAATCTACCGAACCGAACATTAAAAAACGATATTTAGTGTTTATTTTCGAACACTGCACTATGGGTAATTTATCCAATTTTTTTGGCCAAAATTGATAACAGGCGGACAGAATTTTAACAAATCTGGATACTAATTTTTTGATTAACTTTTTAACTTATTAACTCTAAAACTAAGAATAAACTTGGAATTTCTAAATATCGCATTCTTATGAAAAGATACGCGTTAGAACAAAATTTTTAAAATTTCTTTTTGTATACTTTTGGTATATCTTATTAATTTTCTAATTTAATATCATCCAAATCATTTGTGTAAATTGTGTATGTTAACATTTTGACATCATTTGCGCACTCATCGTTTTCACTGGCGCTAAGATCCTCAGTGTTTTCAGAGCTTAAGCGAAATAGAGGTTGCCTGCAAAAAAATGGGATATCTCAAAAAACGCAAAAAAACGCAGCATGAAATTGATTATACAATCTCAAAATCAAATACTTATCAACCCTTATTACTATTAACTTTAAAACATTTTAAACTTTTTTAAAAGCTTCTCCAAAGTTGTATAAAACTTTTATTTTTTTTTTTAATTGAGATAAGATCAAAAGATTGATTTTTTTTTTCACCAATAAACTATTTTATTTTAAACAACGATTATGTATTTATTAAACACTTACTATTAATATTGTTTTCCATATTTTATTGTATTTTTCATTTGTTTTTTTTATTAAAAACTAGTGTCAGGTATTGTAATAAAAAATAACTCGAAGCGCGCCCCACTTAAACTGTTGATTGTATACATTGACTTTAAGAGTCGGGCGATGAACGGGTTTTTGTTATTTATAAAATAAAAATTCACTTCTATTTGCTTTGAAGTATTCTTTATCACATTACAACAAAAAAAAACTACTTTTTCTAAAGTGCAGATTTTGAATTTTGGCCAAAAATATAGGCCAAATTACCTACTGTGCACTGGTTTAAACAGAGAATTTGAAATTTCTTATTTCAAAACTTGCTAAATGGTTAAGTAAATCTAAACAAGTAGATTGTTGAAATTTTTTTAATAATTTTATTTATTTATATAATATTTAATTATACAATTATGAATATAATATATAATAAGTATTTACACTATGTAAACTAAATACAACATGGTATTATTTTTTTGTTTCGCTTCATTGACATTTTAAACCTAAACGATTAATTATATGAATTTAATTTTCTTTGTTTCTAATAATAAGTTATGAAATAATGAGCTTTTTTACATGAAAAAAAAATTTTGATTTATGTTACGGAACTTGAAAATGTTAAGTTTAAGTTTTAAACAAATAGGAAATGGAACGGTACAAATACAGGGTATTAATAAAGAATTGAAAAATTTATATTTTAAATAAAAGTTTTTTTTAATCAATTAAATAAACGAATTAAATGTTTGCTTGTAAAGCTTTTCCTTTTTTAAGTTCTTCTTTAATTTTTTTTTAACAAAGACAGTCTTGTGTTTTTCTTTTATATATATACATACATATATAAAATTTATAACTTTTTATGTTAAATAGAGATTTTGAATTTATAAATAAATATTTTCTAATATTTCTTTGTCTTTTTGCAATACGATCATTTTGTTTTCTTAACAAATTTAGAAAGTTCATTCTTTAATAGTATAGTTTAATCAGCCTTATTCCGGTTGTCGTTGTCGTAATCGATCAAGTCGTTTTTTGTAAGAGATTAAAGAACACTGGTTTTGTGTTTCTTTAATCTCTTACAAAAAACGACCTGAGCGATTACGACAACGACAACTGGAATAAGGCTGAATATAAATCTAAAATTTTTTTTTTTTTATTATTTTCAAATTATACTAATTTTTGCGTTTTTTTTTTTTTGGCCAACAATAAGAGTGTATAAGAGAATAAGGTTTAGGCAAATTTAAACAACTGGAAATTAGTAATTTACATGCATTTTTAAATAATTACGAAGAAATTTTATAATTATTTGTAATTAGTTTTTATTAGTTTTTATTATTTTTAATTACAATTATGTATTGAAATTACAAGTAAGTTACTTTTGTTTGTGTATTTTGTAAAATTTCAATTGCCAGTAATTATAATTGAGAAATTTTAATAACAATTACGTCTAATCATTATTAAGTTTTATCATTTGAATTTAGTTGAAACTGTTTTTTGAAATACATATTACAATTTCACATAACTTTAGTTAAGAAATTTGATCAGTTTTAAGAAAAGAAATTTAAGTTAAGAAATTTTATCAATAATTAATACAGATAACCCCCATAAAAACCTAAAAAAAAATAATGTATCCATAGTACAAAAATATTAGTGAAAATAAAAATTAGTAAAACTATGGGTTAATATGTATGTATGTATGTATATTGAATAATTTATAATAAAATAATATTAAAATAACAAACAAAAAATATTCAAGTAAATATCAAACACACGTTTTTATTAAGATTCGTGCTTTTTTACTTATTTATTTTATTATTAAAAAATTAGTTCGAGGAAAAAATTGTTCAACAATTGTAATTATGTATGTGTGTAGAATTTTTTTTTCTTTTCAATTCATTGTATTATAACGCAAATTGCTATCGATACCAACACCAGGGCTGTCAGGTTCTGGTCCTAAATCGGAATTAGATCGTGTAAATTGCCGCCTCGTGGGTAAAACATCACGTATACTTTCAATTAAACGTTGATGGAATGTTTTATATTCCATATCAACAGATTGTGTTTCACCGAAATTAAAATCAGCTACTTCAACATTGAAACTAAAATAATTTGTCAATACAAATCATTAAAAAAAATAAAAAAAAGTATAAAAATCGTTTGTTAACTTACCGATTCCGGCCTTGTAAGTAATATGAGACTCCGAATACAACCAGAATTATAGCAACTAAAGAAAATGAAACTGGCACCACAACGACCGATAGTTGGGATTGCTTTTTAGCTAGAAATAATATAAAAGAAGTAGTTTTTTTGAAATTAAAATTTTGTATTCCCAAAAATTTAAATTACTTTTTGATAAGAAGTAGTTTTATTTTAAAGCTAAAGTAAACTCAGATCATAAAATAAAGGGTGGTTTATTTTTAAGCCCGATAGAACTTGAAATTGTAGAAAAAAAAAATTAAATTGTAATAAAAAAAATGCTTTTTCGAAAGATCAAAACATGACATTAACAGTAAAAAATTATTTGAAGAATTTAGACACGGCGGCGGTTCTTGACGAAGCGCATTTTGGACGTCCACTTTCGGCCACTTTTTCGAGCATTTCTGGCCGTATGTCACAAATAGCACGACTTCCAAGGTGTAATTGTTGCTGCTTTATCAGCATAAGCCTATGACTTCACGTAGCCCCACAAAAAATAACCGAGAGTTGTTCAATTGCACGACCTTGGAGGCCAATTGAAAGGTTCACTTCTAATCGCCAAATCTTAAGTTCCGAAAGTCAATGGTTGGGGTAGCCCTCGTGTTGAAATAAGTGTCGCACGGTTCAATGACATCCATATCTTTAAACAATAAATCATTGATCATGGTGCGTTGACAATCTTCATTGACCACGAAGCGATGCATTTTTCAGGATATAATTTTTGTCATTGTCATAAGAGACCGATCCGATGACAAGTTTCAATAGAAACGCTGTGCGGTCTTCCGCACACGTCTTCTAGTTTATGTGAACCTGGTACCAATCAGCATTGTCACATTGAAGACACCCATCATACGCTGCTTCAGCAAATCCTATTTAGAATGGAAAATGGAACCGTCAGTTGCACCTCTATCAGTAACCGCCTTCACAAGGTGATCCGTAGCCATCTCGCTGTGGACCTATTAGTTGACTTCGGTTTGTTTTTGGGACGTTTTGTCCCTGGTTGCTGTCACGCGGCTGTCGCTTCTTCCTCCGAACGTTTCCGTTTAGGCATTGCCTTTGCAGGTGCAGGAGGTGAAACGCTATGAAGCCCAGCAGTTAGGGCCGTAGTCCATGTCAATTAAGCTTCCTGTTCAGCGGATAGCTCATCAGCCTATTTGGAGCCAAATAGTTCAATAATACGTAAGGCAGCACGCTTGTGTTAGATGCCCTCTTGTATCGCCGGAGTTGGCGGGGAAGATGCAGAATTGGGACAGGATATTCTCATCTCTGACCCTTTCTGCACAATAGGCATATGGGGAACTGCTTTGTCATTTCCAGCTTAGTAGCACCCGAAGCTTGGGATTTATCTATCGCGTTGATGGAAAGGGCTTTTGCGGCTTTGGATGTGCTTGGTGCTAATGACAGAGGTACATCGCCGCTTGCTTTAAAGCAACCGTCTTCTGGTGTGAGAATTACGAAACAAAGCAGAATTGCAGAGTAAATGACACTGTGTACCTCTCCCTAATATACTCAATCAATAATTAAGAAGTCTGGTGGATATACATACTTATGTACATATTGAATATAAGCCGACAATTCATAATCAGCCTTATTGTGGTTGTCGTTCTCATAAACGACTGTGTCGTTTTTTTTTTTTTGTAGTAGATTAAAGAACACAGGTTGTGGGTCACCTTAATCTGTTACAAAAAACGACACAGTCGTATATGACAACGGCAACCACAATAAGGCTGAATATGTTGTTTTTTAAATGTTTTAAAAAGTTGAATGTTTTATATAGTAGACACATTAAATAAGCTAGAGTCATGCAATTTTTACCACAAAATCGCTAAATCATTTTGCCCAACATCCTTACAAGTGAGATTTAGAAAAAAATTAAGGAAAATCGCTAAATTAAGACAAGAAAAAATTTAATTTAAAAAAAAGTAAGTTGTTTTAGCAAAAAAAAATTGCTTAGTTCCTCTTACCTTCATAAATATTTATTGTAACTTGATTAACTGTTTCTGAGACATCGTTGCGCATAAAAAACAGTACGGTTTTGCTCTCCGAGAAATAGCGGGAATATGTAAACTCACATTCATCAAGATCATAATAATAGCTACAAGTCTCATTGCCGGTTGCATTATAGGGGGCTAAGAAAAAAACAGGAATGTAGGTAGAATTAAAACAAAAATTTGAAATTCGATCATTGCTTAAGTCTTACCCTTAAAAACTAAGGAACAATATTTTATTTTTACTGAACCTTTACATTTTATATTCAAACTAAGTATATCACCATGTTGCAGCCAGTTTTTGCCACTAGCAGTAAAGTTGCTAATTGGAGCTAGAATAAAAGTACATTTGAATTGATTAATAATCTGTACATACGTTTGTTTAGATGTTTACAACATACATTTTGAAACAATCAGTCTTCTATAATAGCCATAAATCTTCATGGGATCTCGCGCTATAACCGATTTATTAACACAATTGAAAGGGGGCTGGTTGTCAAAGAGTGTAGCAGAAGGCGGCAACAGATTGTAGTGTCTTACAGTTGTGCTTAATTTTGGATTTACCAATACGGAGGATATATTTAAAGAAGACGAATTTTTATTTTGTTTTTGCAAAGCTGCTGTCAGGTTGAGACCTAATAACGCTGCATTCGCATGGGCCATTTCAGCAATTTCTTTATTGGCTGCCAAAGTGTCTCGTTTTGTTTTTATAGGCGGTTTGGGTGTAGTTGTTGTGGTACTAGTTGATGTTGTAGTTGGGGATGTGGTAGTTTTTGGTGTTGTTGTGGTAGTAGTTGTTGTTGTAGTAGTTGTTGTAGTAGTTGTTGTAGTAGTTGTTGTTGTTACTGGATCCGGTAGCTTTTCAAACGACACCACTACTAAAGCTTCTATTTCATAGATCTGTTCTGGTTCGCTATAGGAGGCCTGATAACTAAGACCGTCTGTTACTCCCAGATATGTACAATTTTGGAACCAATATGTTTGTGTATACGTTGCATTTTCCATAATATACTTTTTCTCTTCCACCGGTAAATCTATATCGTGATTTACTATCGCCTTGGTGGAAACAAACTGCTTTTTACGGACATTGCCATCTTGTATGAGTTGCATTTTACCGGACAACGTATCGGTAACTTCAATATCCACCGAACTCGAGGCAATTTTTATCCAAAATATATAATCCCTTTGCACAGATAACTCAATTCGATATTTGCCGTATTTTGTTACATTTTTTGGGTAGTTTATGCTCCAATTATTAACGGGTTTATTTGATTGAATTTCCTATAATGTATAAATAAATTTTAAATTCCAGTTGTAGAGTACATAATTGAATAGTAAATTTTAATTATTGGAATTGAAAAAGTTATTAGGTTAACATTTTAAGTTATTTATTTGTATTTTTAGTTTATATGATTGAGTTACAACGCAGCGGTAAACTTTTGGAGGCCTTCTGTAAGACCTTTTTAGATCCAGTACTCATGCTCGCTTGCCTTCTCAGGAAGGTCTAGTGGATGGGCTACCTATATGTATACATATATTCATCTACTACGTTTGTAGCAACAAAACTGATAAACCGTTACCAAAAAAAAACCCATTCCAAAGATATTAAACAAAAAAGTTAAGAAAAAAAGAAGTTATTTAAATTAGTTTTTCTTAAATTCTGTAACGAAGCGGTTGTGTGTTGTGAGAATTTTTTACAATCAAACCTGCTGAAGAGGGAAAGTAGAAAAAGGAGAAGGCCTTTATTGGCTAGGACATCGTGTATAAAAAATATATGAGCATGGAATCGGGTAGTTAAGCCTTGTGTCTGAGAAATACGGGCTCTAGAAGGCCTGCTTAATACTACAATTATGAATACAAATTCCCCGGGAGTTTTTTCCTTTTCCCACTTTTACAATTGAATTTACATAGGAAAAATGGAAGAAGGGAGAAAACTCCCGGTGAATTTTTATTCATAATTAAATAGAGACGGTACAAAACAAATTAAAGGACGAAGGAGTGAAAACATTTTCATAATAAACAAGAAAGAATAGTCGGTCAAGCCCGACCATATGGTACCCTACACCACAATATATAAAAACAATTTTTGTAGACTATTTAGGACCAATTTTCAGTTTTGGTTTGAGGTTTAGATTCATGTAAAAGTTCTTTGTGCTGAATATTATTTAGACATCTTCATCTATATGAGAATTTAGGATTTTGAACCTACACGCAGAAAAAATATGAATGTTAAATCAACGTGACGAAAAGTTGATTGAAAATCATAGTAAATTTTTGCAAAAGTATTAAGTTTATTTAAAATTATCATTGTTTCATTTAAATGAAAAATGTTAAAAAAAACACTGTTCAATATTGAATCTATAAAAGCCTGTTTCACTTGTTTTGTATAGAAACAACAACACCACTCCAAGAAGAAAAACAATCAGTTTCTTATTTTCATGTTTAAAATAATGTATAAAAAGAAGAAAAATTCCCGTTTTCTTTTTGTTAAAATTATTTAGTCAAATACATCCAATTTTCAAAGTAGAATGATGACGAAAACCATATCTGGGCACTCTGCTGGTGTTTTTTAATTGTGAGTGTTTCTGTAAACAACTTATTCTTTAATAAATACATATCGTCGGTTGATTATTTAATTGTCGTATGTCGTATGTAATTTGTATCTACATACGACAATTAAATAATCAACCGACGATATCGACGGCTTATATTCAATACCCGCCATCCGCCAAAATACAATTTTTCAGGAGAGAGAAACAACTGTTTCTTTCGAAAATTCTTAAGGTATGAATTAATCTTTCTTCTATAATATTTTTTAAATATGACTACTAAGTCACCCTTATAAAATAAGTACAACTTTTAACTCTATTCGTAGCGATATGGTTGATGTCGGGTATTGTAACTGAAATCTTCAAATATTTGTATGGCGTTTACATACAATTACAATTGCACAGTAATAAAAATATGTTTTTTTGCTCTAATATGTAACTTTATTAAATTAAGTTCATGAAATTTAATTTTTTCATTAAATTATTTTTGTGAAGAAAGGAATTTTACAACATGAAAATTAATTAAAATTGTTATTGATAATCTTTCATTCTTGACGTGGCTCGGGCTCGAACCCTGGCCGGCAGGTTACCATGACATGTTTCGATCGCAACCACTCGATCTCCTCAGATGGATTTGCAGTCTTACACTCGCAGCCATCGACGACTGCTGACGTCACTAGTCAAACATCAATCCTTAAACCAAATTGTATTTTAACATTTGGTAGATCGAAATTTGCTTTTCCTGAATGATTATCCATTTTAATTGATTTTACATGTTTTTTCCTTTACTTCTGTTTTTTCGTACTTTTGTCAAGAATTTTTCTTGAAGTCCAAGTACATTTTTTTGTTTTTTCATTTTGTCTTTCTCTTTTCTGTTGACCTTTTTCAAAATAACCACAATACTAATTATTGTTAAAGCTAAGGCACGAGCTCTATGTGTACATTTGTCCTTCAAGTTGTGCTGAAAAAGGTCAACAGAAAAGAGAAAGACAAAGTGAAAAAACAAAAAATGTACTTGGACTTCAAGAAAAATTCTTGACGAAAGTACGAAAAAACAGAAGTAAAGGAAAAAACATGTAAAATCAATTAAAATGGATAATCATTCAGGAAAAGCAAATTTCGATCTACCAAATGTTAAAATACAATTTGGTTTAAGGATTGATGTTTGACTAGTGACGTCAGCAGTCGTCGATGGCTGCGAGTGTAAGACGGCAAATCCATCTGAGGAGATCGAGTGGTTGCGATCGAAACATGTCATGGTAACCTGCCGGCCAGGGTTCGATCCCGAGCCACGTCAAGAATGAAAGATTATCAATAACAATTTTAATTAATTTTCATGTTGTAAAATTCCTTTCTTCACAAAAATAATTTAATGAAAAAAAGAAAAAAATTAAATTTCATGAACTTAAGCCTAATTAAAAATATTAAAAATTTGGATTAAAAACCATAAATAGTTCAACAAAATAACCACAATACTAATTATTATTAAATTAAGCATTTGTTTAACGTTGTTCTAACATAAAAGAATTCAATAACAAAACAATAACAAAAAAATAAACATAATTAAAAAAGGTAATTCAAATTGGACATTGTCACATTACTCCTTATTACTTTGACTCCATCTGAACTAAATTATCATAAAAGTAATGATATTCCAGTGGTATAACCGGCTTCAAATCTTGAAGATGTTTCCATTTACTAGGCTGGATTGGTAACTGAGCAGTATGCAAAGGCTTTGGCTCAGTATATCCTGTGTAATTTTTAATGGTAGATCAATAAATTACATTGATTTGATTAATAAACGATATTCACCAAAATAAATAATTCATTTCTTTCATTTTTATCTGCAAATGCATATAATTTTACTGTTAATTTAACTGTTCTGCAACCCGATAACGATGTTAAAAAATTATTAAAAGACTATGCTTGAATTACGTATTCATGTTTTTTCATTTGTTTTTTTCTATGGGAGGTGGGCGTGATCAGGTATATATTTTCAGGAGCCCATTTTACAATTATAATATTTATTTTTTGTGAAAATTGAGTTGATGTATTAGAAATCAAGGCAGAAATCAAATTTCACACAAATGATTCTAAGTGTTTCAAAATGCTATGTGCCAAAAAACAATGCCATAGGTCAAAATTTAATTTTCACTTTGTATGGGAGGTGTGCGTAAAAGTGGGCGGATATTTTTTAAATATCACACAAATGATTACGAGTGCTTAAAAATGCTATGTGCCAAAAAACAATGCCGTAGGTTAAAATTTAATTTTCACTTTGTATGGGAGGTGGGCGTAAAAGTGGGCGATTCATTTTGATTTTTCCATTTTTTTCTTGATTCAAACAAATGCCTATGTGCCAAGTTTCATTATCCTTCAACCACTTCTTCTATTTTTTGCCGCTCGTTCTATGAACTTCAACCAATGTGTGGCGTATGTTGGGTATTGCATTAAAAATAATCGTGCGGTTGATAGCGGTATCACAAATATTAAAAAAAAAAGAACTTATATTAATTTTTTTTCTGAAATTTTTGTCAGAGATAAAGCTGGCATCAGTGAACAATTTGCCATCAAAAAGTCATTTTCCAATAATTGGTGCATGGCGGGTATTGAATATAAGCCCTCGATATGCTGTCCCTAAAGCTTCTTCTCACTGTTATTTCACACTCAAACTAGTTTGGTTTAAAATTAAATTCATATTTGGGGGATTCACAAGGTGTCATAAACCCATATGTCTTAAAATAATACCATGAAAAAATACGACTGTTGTGAACAACCCCTCATAAATTAGTGTGCTATTTTAAATTTAAATCAGCTGATTTAAAACAAATATAAAAAAATAATTATGTTCCTTAAATCAAAATATTTTTAATTCTAATCCATGAATTAATAAATAAAATAAGATCTTTCCTGACTATTTTCCATTTTTCAGACGCAAACCACAAATAAATTTTATTTTGTTTGTTTACCAAACATCAGAGTCCTAAGCCGATCTAATTTGACGCCGCAAGTGTTTTGTTTCAAAAATTGCTAGCCGCATGTTAAATTCGGATGTTAGCAGGATAAAACTATACCATAAATGGCGACGGCTACAAAAACATAGCCGCTCGGCTCAGCCGCTCAGCGCAGGTTTCTTCTGATTAAATACGACAGCACAATAAACATAGCAAGCAAAGGTTTATTAATTTAAGACACTTTTTGTTTACAAAGCAACAACAATATTTTTAAACCATTGTAAAATCTTAGAACATTATGACAATACAACATGATAGCACACCTTGTGAATACCCCAATTGTTTCTACTTAAAATAACTTTTATTTAACGTATTCGTAGTGTTATTTTAATATCAAATGTCATTTTGCTCTATTTTTACTGGAATGTTAAATAAGCATGAGTTATAGTTAAAATGTTGTTTGAAAGTTATTGTAAAATCATGTTAAATTAACATGAAGTATTTAACTATGATGCAACATCACTACCGAAAAATGTAAGATCAACCTTGTTTTCGACGATTTTACATTGAATTTTTTCTGTATGTACGAGGACAACATTATGACATGAAATAGTAGCTATAGTAAAAGTTATTACCACCAATTTGTATGTTAATACCAACATTTCTAAGAAAGTTAAAGTTTAAAAACTATTTGCGGGAGCAATATTTTAATGGGAGCTGTGGTGAACGTACAATTGACGGGCTTATTGTTAAAACATCATAAGCCACCCGAATTGAAAAAAGTGTGTTTATGTGTTTTTGCTAATGAGAGTAACTATGGAATTTCATGCAAATGCATGTTTTTCTCGAGGGTTTAAATATTAACAGCCGTATTTATAACAAAAAGTTAGCCACCGTTTGTACACTTCGTATAACGACCTGTTAACAAGAATGCCGATTAAGCTTAGCAGCCTGTTAGCTCAGGGTTAATTCATAACTAACTTTTATCCAACTTCTTACTTTTAATAATTTAACTCTGAATTGAAATATTGCCACGCTATATTGCGCAAAAATGCAAAAATTTTAATTTATGTGCGGTTTCCTAGCTATTGATTGTGTAGTAAAACAAACTTATATGAAAAGCATTCAAAAAATAAATTTTACTGTACAATTTTACTGCCTGTCATTTGGAAACTGCACATAAAACAAAAATTTTTAGCAAAATATTTTTTCATAAATTGCATATTTTTTCATTAAATTGAGTAAAAAGTGGTTTTTATAGCAAAACGAAGAATAAAGGAGCCTAAAAACAACCTTATTTTTGTGTTTTTTTTTTTAATGGATCCTAAAATAAGGTTTTTGGAACTAGATAGTTATAAAATTAGTGATAAAATTTAGATCAAATATTCTTTAGATATAAAATTTATTTGGTATTAAAAATCTGCCAATTCGAGAAGATTTAAGGGATTTAGTTTGATAGGGACCATAACAAAAGAATAATAATAACCATGATATGCGCCAAACCAATTCTGAGCTGACGATTTAATACTCTAAAAAAATTTCGTTTCAATATTATCGTGAAGAGTGTATAGGGATAGTAACAAAATCCCGAATTTTAGTAAATTCCGAATTTCAGAATTCTTAACCTCAAAATTCTGAATTTTTAAATTCTTAATTTAAAAATTCCGATATCAAATCCCCAAATAAGAAGCTTTAGTTAGCGAAGCCGGTGTTTGTTAAGCCAAAGAGGGGAAACCCTTTCACCCGGCTAAAAGCCCAACCATGCATTCTAACGCTCGATTTTTAAAACCAACATCGTACAAATGTTCAGAATATTAAAATTCAGGGTTTTGACATTCGGAATTATGACCCCAACCCAGAATATTTGTTTAAGACTCGGACTTTTTGTTAAAATAATCATTTAAAAAACTTTTAACTTCAATTTGTTTTCCATGGAATTCATTCTTCGATTACAGTTTAAAATGATGAGTTAAACTAAAAGGGGGTTCTACACAAAAGAGCTTATGAAAATCTATATTGTTAAATATTTAATTGAATCAAATTGTTTAGTTATTTAATAAAACTGTCCCTCTATAAATAAAAAAAACATTTATACTAAACAAATAGCAAAGTATGTAGTTGTAAAAAATTAAATGCTTTTTAGTAAAAAGTTTTTACCAACAAAACAAACAACAATGCACAAAATTGTTTCAATTAATTTTAATTCATTTATTTATTTATCATTATACACTACATAGTAAAAACGACATGTAGATAAAAACAACAAATTAAAACGAAAAAAAGTGCAAAGTTTGACAAACAAGTTTTAAAGTAATAAAAACTGGGAATTTCGCAATTCTACCTGGTTTTAAAGTACTAAAATGACACAGTTTTTTGATTAGTTTCTATTTATACGTAAAATTTATTACTTTAAAACATTTGTGTAAAGATTAACAATAATTTAAATTTTTTATATCGGTGGTCTCATGTAGAAAAGCCCTAACTCAATTTTTTTTCGAAATTGATTTTTTTGGGAAGCCAATAAGTAAATTTCACATAAATACATCTCATCACAAAAATTAAATTTAATAGTATCAACAATAACGGGGTTGCAAGCAATTTAAAGTATTTAAACATACAGTACATTTTCCTTTTTTTCTACATGAGACAAAGCGATATGCACATTAGGGATATAACTTTTTAACAATTTTTTAAAATACCAAAATCGGCATAGCACAGTCCGATAGAGCATAAACAACTATGTATAAGGGAACGTATATTTATTTTTTCGCTAAGGTCAAAAAAGTTCACGCTCCAACCGCGATGAAGTTTTGAAAATTTTTAATTTTCTTTTTGGTAAAGAAAAATTAATAATATGTTTATATAAAACAAAAAATAGCTCAAGTATGAAATTTCATTCATATTTGGAGATGGTAAGAGATTTTTCCGCAAACTAAAACGTATCTTTAACCTTTTTTAACAAAAAAAAATTAAAAAAGAATAAAAAACACCGTATAAAATTATGAATATTCAATATTGCATTGGTTTAGAAAAACCAATTGGTGCGTGAGCTTTTTTGAGAAATATTACAAAAGATTATGATTTCCGTGGTTACTAGGACATGGTTAACCTCATGGTACTATGCCAAAAAATTGGTTATACCCCTAATGCACACATATAAAAAAGAATCTGTATTTGTTTTTTTGTAATTAAAATTTGGTTCAGGGATTTCCCGTCCCGCAAATTCTCGGAATTTTCAATCGTTTTCAATTCCCGCTTTCCCTGAAAATAATTTCGGGATTCCGGGGAAATTTTGAAGAAACCCTTTTTTTAAACTTTCGTAAATCTATGTGGGACTCGTGTCTTAAGTTGTTTTATCCAAAATTTCACCACAATATTAAAATTTGCTTCAGACTAAGGCTAATCAAGCTGATTTTTGAGAATGGGCTTTATATAGGGCCTATGAATTGAAGTTCTAAATTTTTCAACAATATTACATATTAGGTTTTGCGGTTAAGGGCGTAGTGTTTCCGAGATTGTGTGTTAAATGGGGCGTATGATAAATTAAGACTCGAACTTAAGAAAATCTAGTGGTGTGATTTCGAGTCTTATGAACGTAGATTACGCTTAATTGCACCACAAAAGCATTACTCGTTACGTTTTCAGCCATTCTAATATGATTACTGAGAGTGGTCTTAAAATGGGGCCTTGGGAAAATATGGGCCGCCGACCTACGCAAAATTTTGTGACGCATAAAACTAATTTGTTGAAATTTAAGGACAATCGGTGCATTCCGCCACCAATTTATGTTAGATTTTGTAAATATTTTTAGGGAAGTTGATTCATATTTGCGTTCAAAATTTTTTTCTTACTGAGCCGATTATGTTGTACTTCAATCACAAACTGCCAGGAGTACTAGAAACTCTTTGAAACACAACTTAGAATTACTGATGGCCCCGGAATATGTCTTTGCCGTAAGGCAAAAAGGTCTCAAGTCACAAAAGGATTTTGCGTTTTTAACTGTCTTTAATTCAATTCTATTGCCTTTCATTTGGCATTAAAAACTTATGTCTAGCACAACTGCTTCTAATCGTAATCAGCTGCTCTTTAGGAAAAAAGTTTATGAAATACACAAAATAAATAATTTTATATTTAACATTACGAAACACTATAGTTTTTGACTTAAGACCTGTTGCCTAACGTCAAAGATATATACTTTATGGTATCTTAAATTTATATTTAAAAGATTAAAAAATATTAAAAATATCATATACCACTTCTCTGAACTTAACAATCTTTATACGTATAATTGATTTTTTGATACTATTGCCAAAAAAAAAAGCTCTCAATTGTCTTAAAATAACTTTTATCTTTAATATTTTCGTATTTGGTTTATAAAAGATACTAGATTTATGTTGTTTGCTTTTCTAAAAAATAATAATGCATTATCACGCACCTTTACAAAGTGATACATTTTTCTTAATTACAATGGAACATAATAATAGCTACGTTTTACACTCATGTGTATTTAGCGTGTTAAATATTGAATTCAAAGTTTGTACTAAAGCGATATTCACCACTGTTGTAGCGATTTTTAACATTAAATTTTCTTTGAATTCTAATAAGCGTTAACAACACTGAACTTCCATAAAGTCAGCTGTTGTTAAAAATTTTGCGCAAAAAAAATAATATTAAATAAAAGTAAAACAAACGAAAATCCAAAAGTGTTTTTACCAATCACAATATAACTATAAATCACAATATAACACAATTGTAGGCAAACACAAGAAAAAAGTTAATAAAAAAAATAATTGCTTGCATAAAGAAGAATTTAGCGCAGATGCAAAAAAGGGTATTATCTCACACTCAACCTTCACCCTTATTCTATTTGGCGTCGTCAACAGTAAACAACGCCGTTTTTTATGTTTTGTTTCAATTTCGTATTCCCGTTGGCAATATTGCCATATTTCGATGACTGTTAACATATGTTTGGTATTTTCTAAGAAAAATTGGCGTTGCTGTTGCCTTAAATTGCCCTTGATTTTGTCTTCGGCATTTTTAGTGTTGTCTTGTGCTGCTTTGTGTCGTGTTTTAAAAATGTTACGTTCACTTTTATTGATTGGCCAAAACAGCATTCATTTTAATTCATTATTTGGTTATGTCAGCATAATTTGTATTTAGTATTAGTATAAATATCACAATAAATTTAATAAAGGTAGTAGTTAAATTAAATTACTTAAATTGTTTAATTATTCAATTCAGTTCATGTTCAAGTTCCAAGTGCTTGAAAACTACCCAACAACCAAAATTTAGTACAGTCCAAATTCATGCGTTTAGGCTGATAAATACTAAAGAACCATTATTCTCATATTTATACAGTTTTGTATAAACAGTTCACAATCCGAGCAACAATTTCGTTTTTCTTCTATCTTATTTCTTCTTAAAGTATTTCATATATTTATACTCACACCACAATAGTGAAGAGGGTCCCTGTAGGAAGTCAAACACATTTTTAAGTAACTTCAAACTGGTTTTTTTATAACCACATCTAGTTGATTAAGTGACTTTTTTTCTTGTCGACGACTCATTATTTTAACATGGGCATGTCATAGGCAATAGTCAATTGGCCATCTTTGCATGACTTTTAAACTGACTACTAACTACTTATTTTTCAACCTATTTGTAGTTAATTAATAGTGTAGCCAGTTTATAATAAATTATTTAAATATTAAATACTTTTTGTCAAAATGTATGTATTTATGTACATATGTATGTATGTATATCTGTATATATTTTTATATAGAAATAATTATTTAACAAAATTTTGCATGAAATTGCATTAAATTATGATGAATACTAGTTCTGAAATAAATATGCTACATAATTTCTTGTTCATAAACAGATTTGTATTGCGTTCCTTTTTAAATATTTTCAATAATTATTAATATTTAAATATGTTTGTATATATTTTTTCATTTGACTTCATGGCATGCTTGTTTTACTTATTTTCTTTTGTTTGTGTTTTACGTGTGCCTCTATGAAAAATGTTTGGTTGTTATCTGCATGAGAATTAAACCAATTTGTAGTCATTTGAAAAATAGTTAATTTATAGTTAGTGTTTTTTGCAACTGACTATTTTATTTACTACAGGGGTATTACGCATTTGTGCTGATGTGTGTAACGCCTTAAAATAATGGTCCTAGACCCACCTTAAAGTATACCGATCGACTCAGAATCACTTTCTGAGTAAAACTAACGATGTCCGTCCGGCTGGCTGGCTGGATGTCCATGTAACCTTGTGCGCAAAGTACAGGTCGCAATTTTAGAGATAATTTGATAAAATTTGGGTCATAGGTTCTTATTGGCACAAGGACCAAGCCTATTGAAAAAGGGCCGAGTCGTAGGACCACGAGGGAAGATAGGGACAAGTTTCTTCCTCTCAAAAACTTTCAAACCGATTTTAATGAACTTTAAAACATAGATAGAACCATATCTATATGGACACAAAATGTAAATTTAAAAAAAAAATCAGATCACGAGGGGAGGTAGGGGCAATTTCTGCCTCTCAAACCGATTTTAATGAAATTTAAAACATAGATAGATCCATATCTATAGGGACACATTAGCTATACAGTTTTTAAAACATAGGACCACAAGGGGAGGCAGGGGGCAATTTCTGCCTTTCACAAACTTTCAAACCGATTTTCATGAAGTTTATTAACATAGATAAATCCATATTTACATGGACACATAATCATGATGTGTTTTTAAATACTGTGGTGTAGGGTATCATATGGTCGGGCTTGACCGACTATACTTTCTTACTTGTTTCTTTCATTTTATAAACAAAAATGTAACTAAAGTTTTTTTTAAAAAGCTGAGTCCAAGGCCCATCCATCAGGTCTGCTTACTTGTACAAAAACAAAAAACTTTTTCTTTTAAGCTGTCAAAAACTTACTACCACATATACAAAGCAAAAGGAAAAAACGTGTATGTAAACAAATTTTGAAAGCTCAAAAGAACGAAAACAATGATCATCAGGCTTCTTGCGCAGACCTTTTCAATGGGCCTTGGCTGAGTCAACTAGAACTTCAGCAACAGTTTGTATGAAATTGTTTCTGACGTTTAAAATAATTTTATTTAGTTTTGAATGAAAATTTTAACAAAATGTTCCAACCAAGGCGAATTTATAAAGGTGGCCGCATCATGAGATAGAGTTATGCTAGCTATCCCTTTTTATTGTAAAATACTATGTATTTTGTTTTTGTAAAAAGTTAGAATGAATATCAAAAATATTTGTTGAAAATATAAAAAAGGAAATTTTTTTGTTAATAAAATATACACGATTGCTTAAGAAACCCCTCAATTGCAAATTAATTGTGGCTCCACTCATTCCTTACACATTTTTAATTTCTTGTGTTTATATTTTTCCACTTTTTTTTTTGTTTTATAAAATTTAAATAAGTTTTATTTTCAACTATTTTAATTTTTATTGAATTTTAAATTTGAATTAATTTTTTCACAAAATGTAAACAAAGCTTGACATTCAGTATACACACAAAAAAATAAACAATAAACAGATGACTGGAAAATGTCACCTTTATGAATTCGCCTTGGTTCCAACAAATAATACTAAATATATAATGCTGCTTTGGACAAAATTTGCAAACAGTTTCCTTATTTGAAATGTGTGGTCGCGAAAAAAATTGTTGCTCTATTATGAACACCAGTGGCAATGTTGCTGCCTGTTGTGAACAAAGCTTTATTTTTTAAATTTTTTATTAATTTACTAAACATTATGTAAGAAAAGATAAACTCACTGTTTATTGTTGGTGCTTTGTTTACTCTTTGATATTGTTACAAGTAGGACTTAAAGTGTTTGAAATTCTTATTCGCTTTAGGGTTTTATTTGTATAATATTTTTAGCTTTTCTAAAATCTTTGGAAAAGGTTTCCTGATGATCTGGCCTAAGCAACCAGTGAAATGCGCATAGAAGCTGGCTTTCCCTCAACAATAAATGTCAGTGTATTTGTCAAATATGAAAAATTGGGAATTTAGCACGTCATTCAAAAATCTTAAACGCCCGGGAGACTATCAAATAAATACATCAATCACATAGTTGTGTGCGTGCAGTCGTTCTTTTTCGGGTACGCATACGCGTTGTCGGCAATGCTTGATGAAAATCAAAAAGTTTTGATTTTTTTATTTGATGGCTGATTATTTGATAGTCTCCAGTTGTGATTGACAAAAAAAATTTTATTTGCTTTGTGTATGTTGTCATGTACGGAAGAAAAAAAATATAAATACTTGACATTGTTTGAAAAGAACCCTATGAAATCAAAATTACAAATGTTGATTGACGGGTTTATTTGTACGTCTCCAAAAAAGCCTCAAATAAACGACACTAACACATATGCACTGATTGACGGGTTTATTTGAAAGTCTCCAGAGCCCTTTAATAATTATTTTTAATAATTATTTTAATTATCAAAAAGTAATTTAAATTTTTGGGAATACAAAATTTTAATTTCAAAAGATTTTGCTATTCGTGCTTAATTCCCAGTTTTTATTCTTGACAAAAACACTTGAAATTTATTGTTGATGGGATAAGCTATTCCTATGCATTTCACTGGTTGCTTAGGCCAGATCATCAGGAAACTTCATCCATAAAGATTTTAGACATCTTTAGTTTGTCAAATGTTGAGAGAATTTCAACTAATTGTAGTGGGGAATGTAAGATGAGATAAACCCACTGTTGTTTATTGTTGATGTGTTTTGTTCAAGCTTTGATATTGTTACAAGTAGAACTGTTGCTATAATTCTTATACGTTTA
Organism: Pollenia angustigena; assembly: GCA_930367215.1. Lineage (NCBI taxonomy): Eukaryota > Metazoa > Arthropoda > Insecta > Diptera > Polleniidae > Pollenia > Pollenia angustigena. Next base: position 91,732,764 of record OV884056.1, on the reverse strand, counting down.
ACAGTTTTATTTGGTTTAATATCTTTAGTTTGTCTAAAATCTTTATGGATAAAGTTTCCTGATGATATGGCCTAAGCAACCAGTGAAATGCATAGGAATAGCTTATACCATCAACAATAAATTTCAAGTGTTTTTGTCAAGAATAAAAACTGGGAATTAAGCACGAATAGCAAAATATTTTGAAATTAAAATTTTGTATTCCCAAAAATTGAAATTACTTTTTGATAATAAACAGGCAAGTGCACGGCCTAAAAAATACTTAATTGACAACATCTTTTGCAAGTTGTTGTTGTTTTTATTTTGTTTTTCTTAACCTGCTTACAACTACAATTAATGTTGAGAGAATTTCAACTAATTGTAGTGGGGAATGTAAGATGAGATAAACCCACTGTTGTTTATTGTTGATGTGTTTTGTTCAAGCTTTGATATTGTTACAAGTAGAACTGTTGCTATAATTCTTATACGTTTAACAGTTTTATTTGGTTTAATATCTTTAGTTTGTCTAAAATCTTTATGGATGAAGTTTCCTGATGATCTGGCCTAAGCAACCAGTGAAATGCATAGGAATAGCTTATCCCATCAACAATAAATTTCAAGTGTTTTTGTCAAGAATAAAAACTGGGAATTAAGCACGAATAGCAAAATCTTTTGAAATTAAAATGTTGTATTCCCAAAAATTGAAATTACTTTTTGATAATAAACAGGCAAGTGCACGGCCTAAAAAATACTTAATTGACAACATCTTTTGTAAGTTGTTGTTGTTTTTATTTTGTTTTTTTTAACCTGCTTACAACTACAATTAATGTTGAGAGAATTTCAACTAATTGTAGTGGGGAATGTAAGATGAGATAAACCCACTGTTGTTTATTGTTGATGTGTTTTGTTCAAGCTTTGATATTGTTACAAATATGCATAGCCTTGCTTAACCTACTGTCAAAAATTAACAAAAAGTCTCTCAAATGTATTTCAGAAAACAAAAACAAAATAAAAAAACATTTGATTCCGTACGGAATGTGCGATTAGATTCGAACCTTGCTTAAGCAAATGACAGTTTCATTAAACTTAGCAAAAAGTTTCCTTAAGTTCAATATGGTTTGTCTCATATAACTGAGCGAATACATGGCTCATTCGCTTAAGCCAACTCAAGCACATTGTGGTTGAGAATTACGGGTATACTAAGTTTGGCATTTCGTGTGAAACTGTTATAATACCTTGCAAATAATACGATTAGTCGATACGCAAATGTAAAACTAGGACTAGTCCAAAGGTAACCCAAATGTATTGAAAAACATGTACATTAGACTGCCATTAGCGCATATGGGATTTTTTGTTTATGTGAATTAATCTTGCAGTTCCCCACAGATCGGTTCCTTTTCACAAAAAAGTAATTGTTGCAAAATTTTATTCAATTCGGTTGGGGGGAAATGGCGCCTCAAAGCCCCCAAAGTTTACTAAAATCAGCATTTTTGCACAAAAGTTGACTTTGGGCTTGAATAACTCAGCTATTACCCATTACTCATTAAAATGACATATTACTGAAATGAAGGAAATTTAACGCTGAATAATTTTGCCAAAGAAAGTTTTTGATTATCTCCAACCGTTTTCGATTTATACCACCCCAAACAAGATTTGCGCCTTCAATAAGTTAATTTGCAAAACGTTAAATTTTGTGTTATTTATTGTATTACGTATGTAGGTAGGCTAATAAGCAGATATATGTATATCCCCTTAAAATCTGTAAACACAAAGAATTTACAAAAGTGTTTTGATGTTTGAACTTACCTACGCTGATGAAATCAAAGCCAAGATGAAAAATACTGATTTGGAAACTGTTTGTTTGCATTGGGACGGGAAACTACTTCCAGGATTAGAAGGAAAACAGAAAGTAGACCGGCTCCCTATTATAATCTCCAACGGTGAAATTGAGCATTTACTCGAGGTTCCACCTTTAGACACAAGCACTGGAAGAGCCCAAGCATTAGCTATTTGTAAAGCTGTTTACGAGTGGGGTTTACAAGATAAAGTGAAAGCGTTAGTTTTTGATACAACAGCAGTGAACACCGGTCGTCTAAACGGAACAGCTACGATTCTTGAAAACTTGTTAGAAAAAGAACTTTTGTATTTACCATGCCGGCATCATATCTATGAACTAGTTTTAAAAAGCGTGTTTGATTTAAAAATTTCAAAGTCCGAAAACCCTAATGTTGTCATTTTCCAGAAATTTCAGAAAGCGTGGCCAAAAATAAATGTCAAAAACATTAGCAGTGGCATTAGTGACAAAAGAGTTGAGAAAAAATTCTGTGCAAGTGAAATAGAAATCATAATTTCAAATTTGGAGAAATTTTTAAATGCCGAACAGCCCCGTGCCGATTATAGGGAATTTCTTGAACTTATAATAATATTCTTGGGGAAAACACCAAGTCGTGGTTTAAAAATTAAAGCTCCAGGAGCTATGCATCATGCCAGATGGATGTCAAAGGCCATATACAGTTTGAAAATATTTTTATTTAGAAATGAATTTGAGCTTACCAAGAAAGATGAAAAGGCTTTATGCGAAATTTCTATCTTTCTTATAAAAATTTATGCTGATGCATGGTTCACATCTCCTTTACCAATAAAAGCACCTTTTTGTGATTTTAATTTTTTAATTAAGCTTCACGAATATGCAAAATATGATAGCGAAATCTCAAAAATAGCGTCTGAAAAATTTTGTAGGCATCTTTGGTATTTAGGTTCAGAAGCTGTCGCCTTTGCCTTTTTTGATTCAAGCGTAAATTCGGAGACTAAGGCGAAAATGGTGGAAAGATTTAATAGAGAATCATCGTCTAAACAAAATGATAAAAAGGCAAATGTAACAATTTCTGAAATCCTGGAAGAGGGCATCGAACAGTTTGTTTCGAAAACAACATTAAATTTTTTTACCAGATTTAATATAAATATAAACTTTTTAAAAAAGCCACCCTCTGTGTGGGAAGTAGATGAAAATTATAAAGAGGCAATAGAAAAAATTAAAACGATAAAAGTTGTGAATGATGCGGCAGAAAGGGGGGTTATATTGATACAAGATTATAATTCCATACTATCAACAAATGAAGAACAAAAACAATATATACTACAAGTAGTTCAAGATTATCGCCGCAGGTTTCCTGACTGCAACAAATACACTTTACTCAATACAAACTATTAATTCATTGTTATAAAACCTACATACGTAACACAATAAATAACTAAAAATTTAACGTTTTGCAAATTAACTTATTGAAGGCGCAAATCTTGTTTGTGGGGGTATAAATCGAAAACGGTTGGAGATAATCAAAAACTTTCTTTGGCAGAATTATTCAGCGTTAAATTTCCTTCATTTCAGTAATATGTCATTTTTATGAGTAATGGGTAATAGCTGAGTTATTCAAGCCCAAAGTCAACTTTTGTGCAAAAATGCTGATTTTAGTAAACTTTGGGGGCTTTGAGGCGCCATTTCCCCCCAACCGAATTGAATAAAATTTTGCAACAATTACTTTTTTGGGAAAAGGAACCGATCTGTGGGGAACTGCAAGATTTTTTTTTTAAGTGGCAGTCTAATGTACATATATTTAACATTTCGATATCTTAGGACTGGACCTCCTTGTAGTCTTAAAACTACTTCATGTTTAAACATATGAACTAGAGACCTGCATGAATGTCATTAAAACAGAAAAATGTGCATTTATTCCATTATGAATTTAAATGTATGAATATATTGTTTGAAAGAATGAATGAATTGTTTAAATAAATGAACGAATTGTTTGAATGAATAAATTAATTGTGCTTGTTATCTCTCATGAGTTTGTTAATGTATTGGTTTTGTGTGTATGCTAAAGAGGCATGAATGAATCATTCATGCAGCCCTGCAAATAAAATTGGACCACCTGACCCATTTTGATAAAATGGACTACTCCATGGACTTGTCCGATGTAATGCAAGCATGGACCATGCCATTGTTAAAAAGTGTTTGTAGTGAGACGACATGTCTTCGTTTTTTAACGACATGCTTTCGTGTTTAAACGACTTCAAAACTAATCCTCTTGAGTATACCATGGATTAGTTTTAAAACTACTCCTTACTGGTCCAAAGGTGGGTTATATACCATGGAGTAGTTTTAAAACTACTCCTTAGTGGTCCAAAGGTGGGTTATATGGTCCTCTCCTAGGACATCGTAATGTTAAATAGACCAGGTTTTTTCCATACGTTTGGGTTACTTGTGGACTAGTCCTGGTCCCTTGTGGACTACTCTTTACACGCGTGTTTGGACTGGTCCTATTATTTGCAGGGAGGTCTCTAATACATACTACGAGTGGATTTGATCTAGGGTTGCCAGATACCATAAGTCAAATAACCGGACAATAGAAAAAATTCACCTGGATTTTTAAAAAATAACTGGTCAATTTGAAAATGCACTAAACTATAAGAAGAAGTAAAATTTTACTTTAGATTTTATTTTGAAGTAAAAAATTAAAAAACAAGTTAGAGTGCTATATTCGGCTGTGCCGAGTCTTTGATACCCTCCACCGACAGTTCGAATGTTTAAGGAGTAATATCTGTATGACGTCTATTTATTATTATTATCTTAAACTGTGACGATTTGTTATTAATTGTGGTTTTAGGCGACTAAACTGTTTTCCGGTAGTAGGGTTTATATTGGGCCTAGGGTAAATTATGAACCGATCATCACAAAATTTCACAGTGTCATTTCTAGTCCTTTAAAACTGTGACGTACCAATTTCTGTTATGATAGCATTTTTAATTATGGTTTTAGGTGTACTAAACTGTTTTCCGGGAGTAGGGTTTCTATGGGGCCTAGGGTAAATTATGTACCGATCTTCACGAAATTTCACAGTATCATTTATAGTCCTATAAAACTGTGACGAGCCAAAATTTGTTATGATTGCATTATTTTTTACGGTTTGAGGCGTACTAAACTGTTTTCCGGTAGTAGGGTTTATATGGGGCCTAAGGTAAATTATGGACCGATCGTCACGAAATTTCACAGTGTTATTTCTAGCCTTAAAAAACTGTGACGTACCAAACTTTGTTACGATAGCGTTATTTTTAACGGTTTTAGGCGTACTAAACTGTTTTCCGGGAGTAGTGTTTATATGGGGCTTAGGGTAAATTATACACGGATCTTCACGAAATTTAACAGCATGATTTTCAGTCAAATTAAACAAATTTTTGCAAAATCTTATCTCATTCCGTACTTTGTTCCAGCATTTATGTTTTTGTATTTTATAACAAAATTATCACTTTTTTTAGGTGGTGGTTCCACATTTTGATTCATAGCGTTGTAAAGACATTTGCACTAACAACTGTGTTATAACATGAGAAAAACTGTAACATGATGAGTCTATACTTAACACTAACATCATATTAGTTTAGTTCATGTTAAGCATTGTATGTTAGTTGTAGACTGCGTGTAACACTTGAAATTCAGTCTTATATCATATTACAAAATTATTATCAGGGCGAATTTACTATAGGTGGTAGCGGAAAGCCTGCTGACTTTGACAGTTCGAACACTAGATCGTTTTCAAAGTTTATTCGATTTTAATTTCGATAGAATTCGATTTCCAGATCATGGCTGATAACTATTTGTTTAGCCACATATATATTTTTTTGTATCTATTGTTGTAGGCAAATTTTTTTTAAATATTTTGCAACTTTAATACAAATTTAGCCTTATTGAAATTGTAGCCTTTATTCGGTCTGGATTCTTTTGAGTAAAGATTATTGGAAATACCTTAAGTATTTTCACAAAAAGTATTTCTAGTTGGCATGTATAGCAAAAGAGATTAGGGGTCTAATCACCGAATTCGATACTATCGTATCGAATAAGCTTACGAATTTTTTTGCATACGATAGACATTGACGTATCGAATGAAAACTCGATAAATGTAATGTCGAGATACTCGATATCGAATGCTATTATTTCAAATTCAATACATTTCATTCGATATCGAGTTTCATGATACCAAAATAAATAATTTCGATCAGTTGTGCTCGATATCGAATTCGGTGATTAGACCCCAGTTTTGTACGTTATTTTTATCGCATTTTTGAAAAACTGGACCGTATATTATTAATTGGAATGTCTGTCGGCTAATTATAAATTTTTTCTTAGTATAGGATTTTGTTCTATACAAGATAATAATTTAATTATAAAAAAAATATAATTAATAAAAAAGTAATTTTTCAAAATTAAATAAAGTTTCTTTACTGGATAAATTGTATTTTAGATGGAACCTGAACAACACGCAAAAAAACTGGACAATCCACGCCGTCTGGCAACCCTAATTAGATGGTATTCTCCGGAGGAATAGTTTTTAAATCGTTTTAAAAAGAAAACATGCCGTTTAACTACAAAATCTTTTTTTTAACAGTGACATAGTCCATTTTATTTAAGATGGATCCAGTAGTCCAATATTATTTCCAGGTTGTTCATCTAAGACCCCATAACGTATACATATATATTTTCGGTCCTCGAGTAATTCTAAGCAGATTTAGCTATTTCCGTATGTTGAAAACAACTCAAAAAATAACAATATTAGTGTCAAATTGTTTCTAGTTAGCCTAAGCATATCCGGCACTATCGCTTCAGTAGGATAAGAGTTATGAATCCATAAAAAAATAGATAATTTTTTTACAAAAACTAACGTAAGTGGTTTCATGGATTAATATAAGATTTTGAACAAATTCGTTTTATATGACTAGAAACGAAATTTCGTGAAGGTCGGTCCCCTATTTACCAAGGACCCGATATAAACGCCACTCTGGGAAAACACTATAGTATGCTTTAAGCCGCAGCGAATAATGCTATTGTAATAATATTTGGTCTTTCATAGTTTTTTAAGACTAAATATCATACTGTAGTGTCATTTCGTGAAGATCCGCCTAAAATTTGCCATAGATCCCATATAAATAACACCATGTAGTTTTGTGATAATCGGTCCATCATTTACCAGGTGTCCCATATAAAGCAACCTTCTAAAAACCTTATAACGTATAAAACGCAAAAACGAATTTCGCTTCTGTATTAAAATTTGGTCTTATTTAGGTTTTTAATACCAGAAATCACTTTACAGACATTTGTAAAGTTTGCCCTTAAATATTCTAACCGCCGCTGTAGGCTATCAAAGATTCGGCGTAGCTGAATATAGATAGCACTGTATTGTTTTGTTCTAAAAAAAACAATAACAAATTTGGTTTTCGTGCAAATGTTAAGTGCAAATATATTTTTAATTTAGACTTTTATTTAAAAATTTTTGTTTGTTATTTTTTTCCAAAACACCTTAATATATAGTGTGGTCCATCCATAATGCACAATGTTATTTGTAAGTCACACCTTAATGTCAAGTTTTTTTTCCAACTTAATTTGACATTTCTTTGTTTCATTGTTTGACAAATTCAACCATGTAGAGGTACATTGTTAAAATTGCTGAAGTCTTTTACAAAAATGGGAGTTTAAATAAAAATGCATGTCGTGCACTTCGAGATTTGTCAGCATAATCGACCAAATGTATCACAATCGGGAAAATTGTGCGCAAATTTCAGCAAACCGACATTTTTCACCCTTGATGCAGTCTCCCGCCGCGCGAACGAGAAATAACCAAGAGGAATTATACGGAATCCCATCCGACCTGAAATGCGATTAAAATGGCTTAATAATGCGGTTGATAAATGCCAATTTCCCCATATACTTTGTGACATGCAAGGAAAGCTAAATGACTCATCTTTAGAATCCAAAAAATAAGGACTCAGAATAAATGTAGATAACACAAAGCATATTCGAATAGTCCTCATACTAACTGACCCATTAAACCTTCTTCATAGCCATGTTCACCGTATAGAAGCCTATGCCCAGTATATAGGCAGCTCGAACTCATATGACGATGAGCAAGGCTATATACATATGTATATACTAACATATTGTTACGAAAGTTAAATTATCTTAGAATTATTTATAGTTATAGTTATAAGTTATCTTGTAAGTTATAGTTTTATGTTACTTAAAATTGTCATGTATAATTTTCAACACAACTGTTATTTTAAAAATAATTCCTATATAAATTTCCCAGTAATTTCTAGAAATGGTTATAGAACATAATAAATAGTTTTTACGGGAAGGTTCAGGAAAAATCTAGAAATAATTATGAAATATAAAAAGGGGTGACTCATGTAAAATTAGTTTAGTCTGTTTTGAAAAACGGTTCTGTTCGTAACTAACAATTGTGAACAAAATAATTAATTTCAATAAAGTTTGTTAAGTTGAATATGTGTGTGTTTTTATTCGGATTTGCAATTAAAAGAACTCAAACGCGTTTATTAAAGGAAAAACGTAACAATTGGTGTCAGAAGTGAAATTGCAAAAAAAAAAAAAAAAAAATAAAATAAAATAATAAAAAAAAAAAAAAAACTATACAAACAACAATGAAATTCGATGAGCTAAAAGTTGAACAGCTGAAGAAAGAGTTGGGCAAGTTGGATCTGCCTACTGCTGGAAATAAAGCTGAACTACAGAAAAGATTAATCGATGAATTTAAGCGACGCAATATTGACATCGCAACTTATGAATTTGAAGAAAAAGAAGAAATAGAAGTTGCTACCCGTGCAGTAACAAGCAACATGGATCTTGGTACAATGTTTGCTGCTATGATGGAGAAAATGGAAAAAATGTCGGCAGAAACTTCTAGAAAAATGGAAGAAAATTCTAGAAAAATGGAGGAAATGGTAAAAGAAAATTCGGCTGTAACCTCTAGAAAAATGGAAGAAAATTCTAGAAAAATGGAGGAAATGGTAAAAGAAAATTCCGCTGTAACCTCTAGAAAAATGGAAGAAAATTCAAAAGCTATCGTAGAAAATGCAAGCACCATCTTAGCCGAAATTCAAGAAAATTCTAAAGTGACAAACGAGAAACTTCAGGCTACTAATGAAAAACTTGAGAAGCTTCAAGAGATTTCTACTGTTATAAACGAAAGAGTAGACGATATGGAAATAGAATTGTCTGATGTAAAAACACAAGTCACTGATGTAAAAACTCAAGTCAGTAATGTGAAAACACAAGTCACGGTTTTTGATGGAAAACTTCATCATCTGGAAGAAAGAGTAAATAGTCTTCAGTGCCAAGAGGGAGTGGTGCGAGTTTTTCCAGAAGTCTCGAATAGAATAAGAGCTCCAAGTTTTGACGGCAGCTCACCATTGAATGTGTTTAAGTTCCAGTTTGACACAGTTGCCAATAAAAATGCTTGGAACAATGAAGAAAAAGCCATAGAGCTGATTCTGGCTTTAAAAGGAACTGCGGCTGAAATTCTAGAAAGTGTACCAGTAAGTTGCAGAAATAATTATGATGACATTATGGCAGCACTGCAACGCAAGTATGGTGGTGAACATAGAAAAGAAATATTCAGAATGGAATTACGGGGTAGAGTACAAAAGCCAAACGAGACGCTACAGGATTTCGCATTAGAGATTGAGCGCTTGGTACAGCTTACTTATCCAGGTGAAAGTCATCCATTGCTAGATCATTTTAAGACCGAGGCATTTGTAAACGGTATACGGGATGCTGATGTAAAACTAGCGGTATGTGCATCACAGAAGCCATCATTTGCAGAAACGGTATCATTTGCCCTAGCACAAGAAACCGCTAGAATAATTTCAAAACCGCATATATGCAAGGTGCGCAAGCTCGATATAACAGCCGAAGACGAAGGAGATATTTTGAAGGAAATGAGAAGCATGAAGGAGGCAGTTTTGCAGGCGTTGGGAGAGAAGCAAAGTAAAAACAAAGTAAAATGCTATAACTGCGGTAAAACTGGCCATATTCAGCGAAACTGCAAAGCACCAAGACGACGATCGAGATCTTCCTCGCCACCAGGAAACAACCAACGTGCTAGTCACCAGGTGGCACAAGAGTCACCTTTAAACTAAAAATAGCTAGCACCGCGGGGCATGGGCTAGCTTCCACATCTGAGGGCCCCACAATCTCTATATCAGTAGTGCAAAGGAGTAACAGGAATCTTACTGCTTGTGGTTACATTAATGGTCAAAAACGCATTCTTACTGTGGACACTGGGGCATCACATTCCATTATAAGGCCCGATTTAATACAAAAATCAATCGAACCACTAAGCGGGGTAAGTCTGCGAACAGCTACAGGCGAGTCTGCCACTGTCTATGGAAAAGTAAAAGCAAAATTAAGTATGGCCAATGCAATCGCCCATCACGTATTTATTGTGGCTGATATTGTAGACGAGGTAATCATTGGCGCAGATTTCATGATTGAACATGGTATTCATTTGGATATGGGTCAGCAAATTATGTATTGGCGTGATGCGGAAATACCCCTTGAAGTTGGATACGAAACCAAGGCCCATGTAAGACAGCTAATCGCCCTTCAACGTGAAAAACTGCCACCCAAATCAGAAATCTTAGTATGGGCGCGAATGGAGGGAGATTGTGAGGACAACAGTTTATGGGTGGTAGAGCCAGCAGAAGTTAAAGGAGATATCGTAACAGCGAATGCCCTCGTAAAACCCAGCAAGGGTCTAGTTCCTGTGAGAGTATTAAATTTATCCAGCAGTGAAAAAGTCCTTACGCAGAACTTCAAGATTGGACAATGTACTTCAACAGAGGCAGTAATTAATTGCGAGCAGCATCAAGGCGTAGCCAGGAGAATTAGCAAAGACCACGAGCCACTAGAGGAACATGTGCGAAAATGGACCGAAAAGCTAACACCGCCTTGCAAAAATAAGGCCAAACAACTACTAAGAAAATATGCCTCTGCATTCGCTTTGAAAGGTCAAAACCAAGGCAGAACGTCAATCGTGAAACACGAAATCAACACAGGCGAAGCTAAGCCAATAAAACAGGCGCCAAGAAGCATTCCTCTAGCAAAGCGCAATGAAGTAAAAGAGCTAGTTAGCGAGATGGAAAAGAACGGAGTTATTAAACCATCGTCAAGTCCTTGGAGCTCACCAGTGGTTTTGGTGAAAAAGAAAGATGGGAGTACCAGATTCTGCGTAGATTACAGAAAACTGAATGACGTCACGAAAAAAGATAGTTATCCATTGCCTAGAATTGATGATACCTTGGACACGTTAGCCGGAACGGAATGGTTTACTACATTGGATTTGCAGAGCGGTTATTGGCAAGTGGAAATTGCGGAAAATGATAAGGAGAAAACTGCGTTTAGCGCAAGTGATGGCTTATGGCAGTTTAATGTGATGCCATTTGGACTCTGCAATGCTCCGGCTACATTCGAGCGTTTAATGGAGCAGGTGTTAAAAGGTCTTCACCGAAAGACATGTTTGGTGTACCTTGACGACATTATTGTAATGGGGAAAACATTTAATGAACACCTGAAAAACCTAGAAGAGGTGATGAAACGTATATCAATGGCAGGACTAAAACTAAATGCTAAGAAATGCTCACTGTTCCAGAAGGAAGTAAAATACCTGGGACATCGTGTAACCTCCAAAGGCATCTCAACGGACGACGATAAAATAAAAGCTGTAATGGATTGGCCACGCCCGAAAAATATTCATGAATTACGCAGTTTTCTAGGCCTATGTACATACTACAGGCGCTTTGTGCCAAACTTTGCAAATATTGCTGCAAGTTTACACGAATTGACTAAAAAGGCTCAAAAATACATCTGGAGTGAAGCACAGGAAACAGCATTTCAGAAACTAAAGGAATTGTTGTGCTCAGCACCAATTTTGGCTTACCCCATTACTGGAGAGAAATTTGTGCTTGATACCGATGCGAGCGGATACGGAATTGGAGGTGTGCTTTCCCAAGTGGTCGATGGCGTAGAGCGAGTCGTGGGCTATTACAGCCGAATACTTTCGAAGCCTGAGAGAAATTACTGCGTGACGCGAAGAGAGCTTCTGGCAGTTCTAGAGTGCGTAAAACATTTCCACAAGTATTTGTATGGTCAACATTTTGAGTTAAGAACAGACCATTCTGCACTAAGGTGGTTGCTGCAATTCAAGAATCCGGAAGGTCAGATAGCTCGCTGGATTGAGCGCCTACAAAGTTATGATTTTACCATTGAGCACAGAAAAGGTGGAAAACATGGCAATGCGGATGCTCTATCAAGACGACCCTGCAAACTGGAATGCAAGCATTGTGTAAAGGCTGAAGGAAAGGAATACAACTGTGAAGTTCGCCTACTGCAGATAGAGTCCAACGAAGACTGGTCAATGGCACAGAAAGCTGACCCTATATTAGAGAAAGTTATGATGGCCAAAGAAGAAGGCAGAAGGCCGAATCGAAACGAAATATCATCTGAAAGTCCCCTAACAAAAGCCTACTGGGCCCTATGGAACAGCCTACAGTTGATAAATGGCTGCCTGTACCGAGCATGGGAAAGTGCCGATGGAAAATCAGTTCGTAACCTCATTGTAGTGCCATCGTCAAAAGTACATGAAGTTTTAAATGAATTCCATAATGGTCCAAGTGGTGGCCATCTTGGCGTAACAAAAACACTAGAAAAATTAAAACAACGTTTCTACTGGGTTGGGTGCCAACAAGCTGTGGCCGATTGGATATCAAATTGCACCCAATGCATTGCCGCCAAAGGACTAACAAGGAGAAGTCGGGGACCGCTTCAACAGTACAATTCGGGTGCCCCATTCGAGCGAATCGCAATGGATATAGCCGGACCTTTTCCTGTGAGTGATGCCGGCAACCGTTATGTGTTAGTTGTTATCGATTACTTTAGTAAATGGCCAGAGGTGTATGCCATCCCAAATCAAGAAGCCAAAACCGTTGTGGACGTATTTTTGAATAACTGGGTGTGCCGCTACGGAGTTCCAATAGAATTACACTCTGACCAAGGCAGAAATTTTGAATCTGCTGTGTTCAAAAAAATGTGCGAATTGTACGGAATAAGGAAAACTAGAACAACTCCTTTGCATCCACAATCCGATGGCATGGTTGAAAGATTTAACCGCACATTAGAGGAACACTTGCGTAAAGTAGTAAGCACTCATCAGAAGGACTGGGATGAACACATTCCAAAGTTTCTGTTGGCATATAGATCAGCTGTTCATAATTCCACCTCTCGTACACCTGCCAAAATTGTCTTTGGAACGGAGCTCAGACTACCTGGAGATCTAGAATTTGGTGTTAAGCCTGGACCAACAGATGGCAGCAATGAAGGCTCTACCTCACAGGAGCAAGATGACCTTAATGAACTTCATGAGTTCGTGCGAAGTCGGATTAAGCGGTCCAGTGACAAGATGAAAGCCAGATACGATCGAGCGGCAAATTCGGAAGGTTTCAAAGAGGGCCAGTTGGTTTTACTTTTTAATCCGCAACGAAAAAAAGGACTATCTCCAAAGCTGCAGACTCATTGGGATGGCCCATATAAAGTAATAAAGAAATTGAATGACGTGGTGTATCGGATCCAGAAATATAAGAGCCCAAGATCAAAAATGAAAGTGGTACATCTAGAACGACTAGCCCATTATGGAAAAGGAGAATCTGAGCCTATTCGGGACGGGGAAATTATCTTAGAATTATTTATAGTTATAGTTATAAGTTATCTTGTAAGTTATAGTTTTATGTTACTTAAAATTGTCATGTATAATTTTCAACACAACTGTTATTTTAAAAATAATTCCTATATAAATTTCCCAGTAATTTCTAGAAATGGTTATAGAACATAATAAATAGTTTTTACGGGAAGGTTCAGGAAAAATCTAGAAATAATTATGAAATATAAAAAGGGGTGACTCATGTAAAATTAGTTTAGTCTGTTTTAAAAAACGGTTCTGTTCGTAACTAACAATTGTGAACAAAATAATTAATTTCAATAAAGTTTGTTAAGTTGAATAAGTGTGTGTTTTTATTCGGATTTGCAATTAAAAGAACTCAAACGCGTTTATTAAAGGAAAAACGTAACAATATGTATGTACATTAGGCCGACTCAACTTGTATGGAGCTGAAAAAAGTGTTTTTGGTACCCCTCTGAAAATAAAGCTTGGTATGTTTTATAATGGTTACCAAAATATTTTGGTTTTAGCGTTGACCATCCGTATACATATGTATACATAAATTCTATTTACACAGTATGTATCTATTATTTTTTGTAAAAAAAAAATACCGCGACCTCTTTGGTGGGCGCTACATCATAAAAGTCATTGCATGTAATTACGCGACAAAATAAAAAGCAAAGATGAATTTGTTTTGATCACATCCAAAGATAATAGGCTGACTTCATAAACGCAGTATTGCAATGCACCACTAAAAGGAACAGCTTAAAAAACTCTGCGACTTTTCTGTAGACAATGCTTTGAGTTCATTATAGCATGGTAACTGTATTCACTGCACAAAGGTTGCGAAATTCGTGCATTTTTTTATTTGTAATTCCTTTTTAACGCATTTGTTTTTAGTGATGCTTTTCAATACTGCGTTTATGAAATCAGCCATTGTTACATATAATTTATTTTAAAGTTTGCTTACTGTATTTTTAAAAATTACATACCTAATAAAGCGTGTTTTTTATAGAGCCCAACAAACACGGAGGTTTGATTTCAAATTGAAAATGATTTGAAATCAAACGTTTGTCGTTTGAGAAATGATTTGAAAATCATTTGAAAATCATAGCGTTCTCAACAAAAAGGGGAAATTATTTTCAAATTGAAAAATGCCTTTATTTTCAACTTGCTTTCAAACGTAATTCTCAAATGTTTTTCAAATGTGGATTATAATAGAATGTGGAATATAAATAAAAATATATTATTTTTTTTTAATTTAAATTTATTATTTATTTAAATAAACTGTGGGTTAGGCACCATAGCTAAAAGATTAAATAATGTTCTTTCCGTCCTCTAATTTTTTTGAGGATTGTAGCAATGCGATCGTTCAACAAACTTTCTTCACTTTATCGTTTTATTTTCCTTTTTTTCGTATTTTTAATCATTGTAATTACTCACAAATAATTTTTATTTTTCACAAGAAATAAGCTGTTCACTTTATATTAAAATTTTTTTTAATAGTAAAACACATGTAACCACATAGTAAAAAATGTAACTTTAATCGCCATTTTTATACCCTTCACCGATGGTAAGAGGGTATATATAACTTTGTCATCACGTTTGTATGTTCCACAATATTGATGCTACACCCTATAAAGTATATATATTCTGGATCCTTATGAAAAGCGAAGTTCAAATCCGGTTGTCCGTCTGTTCGTCTGTCCGTGTGTATGTTGAAATGGGTTTTCCGAAAACCCCAGAAATGATGTGGACTAGGTTGATGTATATTTATGTCACATATACTCCGTTTAAGTTTGTTATTGAAATTCAGCCAGATCGGTCCAAAAATGACGGAGATATGAGCAAAAAACCACGACTACCTCTAAATTTTTCCAAAAATCCCTTGTTGTTGTATTTTTTATTTCTGTATATCTTGAGAACGGCAAGAGCCAAAGTTTCCAAATTAGGTACACACATTTAGCCAATACACACCATCCTACAAAATGTGGGCGGGATTGGAGAAGAAATTAAAAATTTTATAAAAACCTAAATTTTAGGGCTGCTATACGTCCTATGGATATGACTTATATACCAAAATATCGGAGTAGTAGAACATATTTTATAAAAAACTCGGAAAAATCGGTTCAGATACAAAAAAGTTACGACAAAAATTAAATTTTTTTTTTTTTAAATACCCACTTTCGGGAACCATAGATCTCCCCGAGTCCAAGCTTTATAACTCAAGTAAATGGTAAATTTCTTCTTAAATGCGTCGGTATATAAATCTGTCAAATCGGTTAAAAAATGACAGAGTTACAACCGAAATACTGAATCCCCAAAAATTACTTTTTTTATAATTAACTTTTGTATACAAGTATATATAAATGTTTATATATAAATATAACTTAAGTAAATGGTAAAATTCTTCCTTAACACGTCGGTATATGAAAATATCAAATCGGTTAGACAATGGGTAATTTATGAGCAAAATACTCCAAAAATGGGCTAAAAAACATCAAAATTTTTATAAAAACCTAAATTTTAGGGCTGCCATATGTCCTATGTATATGACTTATATACCAAAATGTGGGAAATTTGTATGAGTTATAACCGAAATACTGGGTTCTAATCACCGCATACCATATCGAGCAAAATTCATCGAAATTATATACTTTGAAACTCGATATCGAATGAACTGTATTGAATTTTAAATAATAGCATTCGACATCGAGTAACTCGACATTACATTTATCGAGTTTTCATTCGATACGCCAGTGTCTATCGTATGCAAAAAATTCAATAGTTTATTCGATACGATAGTATCGAATGCGGTGATTAAACCCCTGAATTCCCGAAAATTACTCTTTTTATACCCTTCACCGAAGGTAATAAAGGTATATATAACTGTAATTTCTACAATATTGATCCTACACCCTATAAAGTATATATATTCTGGGCCCTTATGAAAAGCGAAGTTCAAAGCCGGCTGTCTCTTATTTAAAAAAAAAAAATATTTACCAGTTTTATTTAGTTTTTGTCTAGTTGCTCTTTATTCTGCTCGCACAATGGTGAAGGGTATATAAGATTCGGCCCAGCCGAATATAGCACTCTTACTTGTTAATGATTACATTTATTTTTCGCTTTAGTATTGCCAAGTTTATTTTTGATTTGATTTAACATTTGACAAACATTTGACATCAAATTGATAAAACATTTGATATCAAATGTTTGTTTTTAAATCATTATCAATTTGAATTTAAATGTTAAATCAAACAATTGAAAAACGTTTGAGAATTGTGTTTGATGTCAAATGATAAAGTCATTTCATATCAAAGATTTGACTTCGTGTTTGTTGGGAGTAACACAAGTTAAAAACATAATTAAACAAGGAAATATATTTTTAATATCAATGAAACGTGCTTTATTGGAAAGAAAATTTTATGAAATTAATGTTAATATATGATTTCTGCCACGTGGTCGCGTAGAAGGCGTAATCTGGAACTCCAATTTTCAATAACGTATTTCGCCGATAACTCTTCGAATGTTGATTTCTAGGTGTTCAATTGTTTGTGGTTTATTGACGTAGACAAGTGATCAAAAGTTTATTTGAGTAAATTAATTGTAGCGCCCGCCGTGTGGCATGTGGTTCCGTCTTGTTGGAGCCACATATCAGCAAGATAAATGCCACGTAATTGAGGTACGAAATAATTTCGAATCATGTTCCTATACCGTAAACCATTGACAGTAACATTCTGACCATCATCGTTTTTGAAGTCATATGGGATTGGAACATTCACATGGTGCAGTTCAACAAGTATAAGGCGGATCTGAAAGTGCAAAGCGACTATCATGGAGTCAATTTTGTGTATCCATTGATAATGTCAACGAGTTGTCAAGATTCAAGCGGATTTTATCCAAGGACCCTAAGGCCCTGGGTTACATGCAAAGGAATGACGGCTCATGAACTAAGGTAGCCCTGTGACCCTTACCTTACTTATGGAGGCGCACTTTCCCGGGTGCATGGAAACCGTAGGTATGGCGATGGTCAGTTGGACGTTATGTCTATGACATCGGATCATACTTCCGCTTGCATCAAGGAAATGGTCACATGGGAGAAGCTTGCGTGGGCGGTCAATACTTTAGACCCATATAAGTCACCGGGTCCGTATTTTTCCGGCCATGCTTTACAACATTCCAGACGATGCATCATTTCTGCTGATGAATATTTTCAGGAAATGCCTCAGTAGGAGGTATCTACCTAGGGGGTGGATAGAGGTTAGGGTGATTTTTAAACCCTAGGCTGGTAAAGCGGGCCACTCGAAACCAGGGGATTTTAGACCTATTAGTCTGCCTTAATTCTTATTGAAGACTCTTGAGAGACTAATAGATTTTTATCTTAGGAGTAATATTGAGGCCCGCCTTATTAGCAACCTACTACACATGCAGCAACTCCATCGGTAAGAACTGGGGTCTGAGGCCGGATATGGTAAACTGGACTTACACATCGGTGGTTAGGCCTATACTAACTTATGGATGCACTGTTTGGTGGGATGCGTTGAGAGTGGATAGTTATAGGAAGATGCTCAGCGAGGTTCAAAGGAGTGCATCTCTTGGCATCACAGGTGCAAGCAGAAGCACTCCACAGGCAGCGTTGGACATCCTTATATATCTGTACCCTATTGAGCATTATGTGATGAGTGTGGCTGCTAGGAACTTACTTAGACTTTACGAGTCTTCCTTGGTTAGACCTAGGCGGGATGATCACATGAGAATTTTGTACGAGGTAGGTCTGCTTGACCGGGGTATTATTCTCGAGGGAATTTTGGATCATAGGAATATGACCCTGGATTTCGGAGTAACACCACCGGTGGAGTTCCCGGATAGGGAAGTTTGGTGTGGATCCAATGGACTGTTTGAGAGGTGGGCAGTATGTACGGATGGATCCAAGATGGAAACCGACAATTTGTTTTTTATCGATTAAGCGATCTCATTTTTGGATTTGTTTAAAATTTTGCAATTTTCCGCGAATTTTAGCCATGTTCGCGATGGAAGCGATTTGTTCCTGTTAGTTTTTTGATTCTTTACAGCTTAAACAATTTATAATTAATAGTAGACTCTGCCATCATGCCGCTATTAGTATTGTTTGATATATTTAAGATTTTCGCTATTTTTGAAATTTTTTTCGTTATTTTCCGACATTTTGTTTTTTAACCCATTTATCGATTTCAAATAAGTTTTACGGTTTGTTTAAAAGTTTGCAATTTTTCGCAAATTTCAGCCATTTTCGCGATATAAGCGATTTTTTGCTGTGATTCTTTACAGCTTTCACGGTTTTTAATAAATATAAGACTTTGCTATCATGCTGCGGTTAGCAAATTAGCGATCTTTAGTTCAACTAAGGTTTTTTTGAAAAAAAAAACTTCGAATACACAAAAACATGCAGATTTGCGAACAACAATTTATGAATTATGCGGATTCAACACAAAAAAATTCGTTTTCAATACGATTCGAAACCTAGAACATATTCACCCTTATTGTGTTTACGACTGTTTGGTAATAGATTAAAGAAAAAAAATCACGGTCTCTTTGTCTGTGTTCATACGGCTCATGTCTTATTGACAAGATTGCTACTTTATTGGCGAGAGGGACGAGGGGAAAAGAAACGAGTACACAGATGCATGTACTGTCTTTACGTTTTGCTTTCTTTTTCGTTGATTAATTTTGTTTTTGTTTTCAATATCAAAAAGCACACATGCATACGCACGTCGTCAACATGACATGAATCATTTGAACGACAACTCATGTTCAAAGAAGAAAAGGAAAGAATCTTGTCAATAAGACATGAGCCGTATGAACTCAAATACGCCAAACACAATAGGGATGATTATTATTTTCTTTTAAAAACTTGTTTTTTGTTTTTTTATAGTTAAAAATTAGAAACAAATGTGCAAATACGTAATTTTTAAGAACATTTTAGTTTTTTTTTTTTTTTTTTGATAGTTAAAATTTGGAAACCAAGGTTATTATCAGAAGTTTTTGTTCCAAAAGAAAGTCTGATTTAATAGAAAAATTAGTTGACAGGGAACCAATTTTGTTCTATTAATTGTGTAAAGGGAATTCTGTGTTCCGTTCTTGTTAGGGAAACAGTTCATAAAAAAACTAAAGAAACTCATTTTTTGGCATTTTCAGAAAATGGTGCAGGGACATATTCGGCGAACGCATTATTTTCCGCCCAAGCAATTTGAACTTCCCTCCACGTTAGCCGGATTTGACAGTTGGCTTTAGGAAGGTATTTGAGAGTAAGAGTTTATGTTAACAAACCAAGAAATACCCTCTAACTAAAATCCAAAATTTGAAATGCAATCATGGTCAAACACTTGAAGCTTTGCGAAAAAATTAGCAAGATATGTTTTAAAGAGCACGTTTGTGTTAAACAGAAAATAGTCACCACTTTTTCAAATCTTATCAAAAAAAAAACTACTTAAAATTAAAAGTTATAAGCAATAAAAACCATATACATACATAGTTCATTACGCGCCACTCTATACAATTCTTTAGAACTTTTGTACGTGTATTGGCATAAATTCTGTTCTCAGTTAACACTAATTACTTAACCCTCTACTGCATATGCAGCCATATATGGCTTTTTAATTTCAAATGCACATTCTCATCAAAAATTAACAGTTTTGAAAAATAATAGTGTTTGAAAAACACAAGTAGACCTTTGTGATTATGAGACGAATGTTTTTTTCTCTGTTCTTTACATAGGTGCATAGAAAACCTAAGTCTTGTTTATAAGTACACGTGGTCACTTCGTACAGTGAAAATATACAAAATAAAACATATATTTATTTAATTACAAGTAAGTTGGTATGCTTATATATTTTTTTTTGTAGAGTATATAGCTTTGTGAATAGTGTGTATAACAATATTTTTCAATTGTGCCTGTAGAACTTGTAAAATCACGCATTTTTTAGAACAGCCAAATATGGCTTCTCATGCATTCACAGAAAAATTCGTCCAACTTTGTCGTGCCATATTTGGCTTCTCATGCATTTACTGATAAACATTACGGTATATGTGTTTTCATTTCTTTCATAATAGCAACACTTTCCATGGCATCAGCGATGACAACAAAACGCTTTTATTCGATTCCTTGTGATGGGTTAGAAAGCGATGCAGAATTGCCTGAGTCAGACAATGAATCAGTAGCAAATCAGTATTGGCAGGATTCACTGGTGATACCTGAAACGGATGTAAGTAGCGAATTTGATTTTGGGGATGATGAACCATTGGTCAGTTAAGTTTCGAAAGCGAACTACTCTAGCAAATAGAAAAGAATTCCTGTGGTTCAACCCCGAGTTCCTGTAACGTGCCAAAGAAATACACAAAAAACAAAGCTCGCCGCCAAGACTTTTCACTAAGTGCTGTCAGACTGGATTCTACAGATCATCTTCCAGAATGGAATAAAGTACGTCAGCTATGTCAAAATGATTGCAAATTTCGATCATATATAACTTGTACTAAATGCTGGATCCACCTTTGTTTGAACAAAGACAGAAATTGCTTTGCCTTATTCCACGCATAAGTAGATCAATCTGTTTTAGATTTTGCAATACTCATTTTCTATTACCTTTGTTGCATGAAACGCCATATATGGCAATAAATTTTTAGGGTGATATAGACAGGAGTGCATATGAAGCCATATATGGCAATTTTTTTTTTCAGAAAACTGACATGATTTTCTGAAAAAATTTTGTTAGCATATCTTAATTATGCCATTTAAAATCATAATTAAAAAAAAAAAAATTAATTTATAGCTGGATCATATTGCATGCAGTAGAGGGTTAAAAAATGTTTAACCCTTCGTCTTACTCATGAGTCTGGCCAGACCTTTTTCGATTTTAAATGTAATTTTAGTATATTTAAAACTCAGGTTGAGACTTGAACTTTCAGGTACCCTTCTACAATTTAGTTTTCTATAAAAAGCTGAAAAAATATATCCTGGAAAGGATATATAAGGAAACTTATTCGAATATTTTACTTCACACATCACATTCGTAACCCATGTGGTCTGGCCAGACCCATATATTAGAACATAATAAAGCTGCTGAGGAAGGTTATGAAATTCAACCTTCACAACTGAACACAGTGATGATGTGGATTGCGTTCCAAATAAGAACGATTCATCCGGTACTGAAAATAAATGGGTCATAAAACCAAATGAATCGTTTTCTTCTAATGCTGGCTACACACTATGCAACGCGTTTACGCAATCTAGTGAATTAAATTCATTTTCATTCATTCTAGATTGCATCAACATCAAAACGCTTTGATATTTTGAGGTTGCATTGAAACAGATTGCATGTAGGTTGCATTGTGTGTACCCAGCATAAGGACAATGAAGATGAGCCACATGTACAAACTTGTCAACAATACTCTGCCCATGATTATTTCTATGGTAAAGATTGAAGGCGCAGCGATTAAACCTGAAGTAATCCGGTTTAAAGACGTAAATAAATGCAGAGTCAACTATATTTTACAACAAAACTATTCACCAAAAGATGAACTTTGGCCTTTTTTGCAGTATTTTGGCACTGGCTGTCTATTGTATTTGCTTGAAAATGAACGATGTTTGAAAATTTACAAACCATTTGGTTCTATTTAATACTGAAAATTTTTTGTTCAAAGTGTGCAGATTGTCAGCAACATTCTAAAAAAAATTACATGTCTCATTTATTTTATTTCTCTTTTTTTACAAATAAAATCGTATTGCATATTATAAACATGTTATATACCTTTGATAACATAAAACGATCTTATTTTTCAGTTTTTAGAAATACTCAAAATATATTAATTTGTATATTATAAATAAAAATAATATGAATTTGTCCGCATGTCATTTCATATGATGAATTTCATATTGTATTTAAAATAAAAATGTGTATAGTATAACATTTAGTTAAAAAAATTGGTTGTATTTATTCAGAAGTTGGTTGGGTCTGGCTAGACTCATGCGTTACGAATGTGAAAATAAAAACATGTGTAAGACCGAGGGTTAAATGTACTTGGGAAAGGGAGATTTAAATACTTTTAAAACCAGCATTTTATTGATTTTGTTAAAAAAACAAACACAGATGATCTAAAAATAATGTTTACCTAAGTCAGTGTGGCCAATTTACCCATTTGATGGCTAAATTAAGCGATTGTTTATTTCGTTTAGCCATAAAAAAATATGAATTCAGCCATAAGCCTTTTAAAAAGTCAAATTTCCGTCAAGTTTTTTAAAATTTAAGACCAAAAAATCTTATAAATACTGCATTAGTTTTGTTGTTACATTGAACTTTTCTTAATTTCTTTTTCTTTTTCAATAAAAAAAAATGAAATTTTTTCGACAATTTCAGTTTTTCTTTGTTCAAAGGTTTTTCTTATGTTTATTTTATTGTTACTTAAATCAAACAAAATAATCTCGTATGTGCAATTTCAGTGTGGTGAATAAATTTTGTAAGGTTTTTATTACTATTGATGCGATTTTTTTAATAAAATCGTTTTTAGCCGTTTGGCCATTGTTTACTCACAATTAAGCGATTTTTAGTTGTGTAGATTTGGCAACACTGATCTAAGTAGATTTTTATAAATAAATAATAATAAAACATAGTACGCATGTCCATTGAAATAAAAATTAAACTGTTAAAATATTTGATTAAAAAAAAATATTGTTAAAAATTAGTACAATTCAAGGCGTCCCAAAAAGGAACGGGTGTTTTAAAAAAATTAGCTCAAAGGTCAATAAAAACTACTGCAAATATATAAGTACATTTTATATTGTCTATTTTTGTTTAATAAAATTTAAATAAGTTTTTTTCAAGTATTTAGAACAAGGACTTAATAGTTATAACTTTTATTCGATAAAAATTGCGAATAATTATTACGAATAAATGTATAATTTATTTTTTAAGAATGGTTATTATTTCAAATTTTTATTTTTAAAAATTGATGATAACTATTATGGGTACCAAATAAAAGTATTTTTCAAACATAACTATTACTATTCGATAGATATGTATATTACTAATTATTTTTAATAGTTATGAACAGGGAAACCATAAATATGCAGTTGCATGTTTTTTATTGTGCGACCAATGAAGGCAGAAACAATATATTTATCCGTTTTAGAACTTTTTATGGGGGGTGTGCTGGAAATCGCAAACGCAAAACGCAAGAATTTGGAGGCTGTTTATAATACACTTTTAATCAAATTTTTATAATTTTTGTTATAAAATTCTGTTTAATAGAAAAATGTTTGTATAATAATTGTCATAAGATTCTTTTATTACAGAAATCTTACTAAAAAACGACTTTTAAAATTCTTGCGTTTTGCGTTTGCGATTTCCAGCACACCCCTGTATGAATTTTGGCATAGATATGTTAGTGCATATTTTACCCATTGCAGCAATTTTTTTTTTATAATTCAGTTAAAAGAGCCTTTTTGCAGCATTTTTTTAGTTTTTAGCGCATATTTTGCCTTTTTGAGGCATATTTTGATACAAGTTGAATTTTTAGATGCCTAAAAGATCTTGTTTTTGCGAAGTTTTGGCTTTTGTGTTTTAAATACTTATCTGTTTACCCAACATGTTGCTTCAATTTCACCATTTGCATTTAATTTTTACAAGAAAAAGCAGGTTGTCATTAAAGACAAATGTTATTTTAAACTTTAAAATTTTATATTTGAATAAGCAAAAGTTAAAGAAAAATCGATAATAAACATTTTTGGCGATGTGTGCAATACATAGAAATCTGGACAAATCTTTTAGTATACTGGTCGACTCAAAATCACTTTTTTAATTGATCTAACCATGTCCATCCGTCCGTATTTACTGGTTCTTTGTTCATGTTAGTCTCGTGCGCAAAGAACAAGTTGCTGTCTGGTAGGTTATTTGATCAAATTTGGTAAATACATTTTTATTGTTCTAAGTACGAAGTGAGAATCGATCTATAATTTCACATATTACCCATGAAAACTTTTTTCCAAACTAGACTCTTTGTGTCCGTAAACCATCTAAATATGTTGTTGTTTGGATTAAATTCGGTCCCAAAAATATTTTACTGCAAATTAAACTATTTTTTAATCAGTTCACATTTTCCAAAGTTTACATCTATTAAGCTTTAATAGCTTTAACTTCCTTTAAAAAGTTAACAGTAACAACAAATATAAGCAATTTAACAACAATCACCCCTATCGCAAACAACTACTCCCATGAAAATATTCTCATATTTTTTTATTTCGTATTGTGAATGATTCCCATAACAAATTTTTTGGGAATGAATTCCCAAACTTAAAAAATTTGGCATCGCCAATGTTTTAATAAATAAATTTCCAACAAGCGTTGATGTGAACGAGGAGGGAACATGTAAATTTAATTTGTATTCTAAAGTAGGACTAATTTAAATTACTTTTTCCTCTTATTGAAGGAGGTACATAAAGAAAATGAAGATAAACACTATTCATTATTTATTTTATCATAAGATAAACACTATTCATTATTTATTTTATCATATTTTTATTAGTATTTTATTTTGTATATTTTCCTTTCACAATACAGGCACTGTCAATTTACTCACAATAGAGACTTTTGTTTACAAAGCACTGAAAAATAATTCACAATATAAATTTTTACTCCCAAAATATTTGCGATACCGATTTGTTGGGGATGGGAATTTAGGTTGGATCCCATGTATCATATTCCCATAACATTCGCGATAGGGGTGAATCCTTTAAATCCCTTTATGACATATCCCAGTAAAAAAAATTGGGTTTTTTGAAGCACTTAAGAGAAAAAGCGCATAATCGAGCGCTTCAATAAAAGAGCTTTTATACAGCAGTAAATGGTATAGAATAAAATATACAAAAAAGCTGATATTTTCGTGCTGACAACGGAGAAGGTTGCAATCCGAAAAAAATAAAAATATACGAAAATGATTGGAAAAAGGCATTTAAAAAAGTAAAAGCAAAACATTAATAAATATGTTAATATAGTTAGCCCCTAAAAATAGCACTTTAGGAGTGCTTTGTTTGCATGTTAAAAGAAGCGCTTATTGTCAGCCATACAAAAATCAGGCATCCCATCAGCAGGTTTGAAGCGATTTGAGGTATGAATTCATACATGAAACCTGCTCCTTTTGGAGCACATTTTTTACTGGGATGGATGTTAATATCTAGATAATATTCGGCACAAATAACTCTGATATGAATTTTAATCTTTTTAATCTCTGTACATAGCTTTGTTTATGTGAGCCGATTACTGCCCGTCATTTACAAATAGGGTAACATCTCGAAAATTCGTCTGTTAATACATTGGAGTTTGGGCTTTCCCGATTGTAATTTTAGGATTGTTTTTTATTACATGGAACTGTTATTAAATTTTTGAATATTTTGTATTCAAATAAGCTATTTTTTAATTTTTTTGGGGCATATTTTCACGGCATATTTTCAAGTTTTTACTGCATATTTTAAGCGCATAAAACGCGTTTTTTATATTTCTGGTTTCCCTGGTTATGAATAAGAAATAACATAAGCGTAATAACTCATTTCAATATGTACATATCGTTAGCTAAAATGCAAAAAGACGTAACTAACAAAAAATTCAAAATCGAGTTTTTGATTGATTATTATGAATGCTATAAAACTACATGTCTTAACAAAATTTTACACTTCTGCGATCAAAAATTGCGCTTTTATTAACAAAAAACAAAGGGACGTAACTACAAGTTTTTTTGTTTGATGTATGCAAAACGACGTAATTACACATTTTTTTTCTAAGAAAATATAATGAAATGGTTTTCTTTGAAAATTGGTTAAAGAATTCCATGGACGACTTATCAATGCATGTTCTTCTGACATGTTTACAGTTTTCACTTTACAAAGTTTTTTGCTTCTCCTGTAAAATTATATTTTTGTTAGTTACGTCTTTTTGCATTTTAGCTAACGATATGTATATATGCACATGCATAATCTGCAAAAATAAAACAATTAACATGAAGAAAATATTCAAAATAATTATTATCGTAAATAAAAACAATAATAACCTTTAGTAATAGTTATCTGAAAGAGAAATAAATATTTATCGATCATTATAGTTATGATCCATTGCAAAAAGATATTAATTGGATTAATTATTATTATTATTATTATTATTATTATTATTAATTATGTTTAACAAATATTTATTTTCATTATACATAATAACTTAAAGCAATTTTTATAGAATATTTCTTAAAAGTGGTAAATTTTTTGGTACCTGAAAAATAAGCATAATTATTATTTAGGGTCCTTGATTAGATTTTTATTGATTTTTTTTAATATATAACTCATTTTTTCACAAAGTGTAAACAAAACTTGCAATTCAGTATATACACAAAAAAATAAACAGATGACTCGAAAATGTCACCTGTATGAATTCGCCTTGATTAGTACAAATTTATTTATGAATTGAAATTAAAACCTTCCACTACACATTTCAAACCCACAAGGTGGATTTGGACAAGAAAAGAAAAAAATAATTCTTTATTTTATCCTACAACTTACAATTAAAAATTAAAAATCAATTAGAAAATTTTGCAACTTTGTTTGTTTAGTTATTTGTCCAACATTTTGAACAAAAAAATGTGAACAAATTATTTGCCTGTTCAAAAGTTTCAAACGTATAGAATATATCGTGCCATAACCGCCAAAATAACTTAACCCACAAAAAACAAACTTTACAGGAGAAGGTTTTTTTTGTTTATTTCTTATTTACTTGGAAGTTTTTTTATGAAATTTTTATTATAGTCCTCAAATGATCTTATGCTAGTTTTAGATGAGTATACACGTTAATTTTCCATTTACAAAAGTGTTTTTGATCATCTTTTTGTCACTTACGTTAGTAGAGCAGCTATTCCCCTCAGATTTGAGTTAAGAGAAATCGAAAAGGCTATTTGTGACTTAAACACTAAGAAGGCACCTGGTATTGATAAAATCAGTAATAAAATGCTTTTGGAGCTACCTCGCATAGCAAAGAAAATTATTCTTTTTATTTTTAATGCTATTTTACGCCTTGAATACTATCCTCAAAAATGGAAGGTTTCCTTAGTTACCATCATACCAAAGCCAGGTAAAGATCATACAAAAGTTGAGTCTTATAGGCCTATTAGCTTATTATCAAATATGTCAAAGTTGTTTGAGAAATTATTAGTTTCAAAATTAACACCGATTTTAAGTGTAAATAGATGTATTCCAAACCATCAGTTCGGATTTAGAAGAAAACACAGCACAATCGAACAGACTCATCGAATAGTAAATGTCATAAGAAAAGCATTTGAAGAAAAAAAATATTGCTCAGCACTCTTCATCGATGTTTCGCAAGCTTTTGATAAAGTCTGGCATGAAGGCTTATTACATAAATTGAAGCAAAATTTATCAGCAAACACACACAAGCTGCTAGAAAGCTACTTAGTCGGTCGTCAATTTATTATTAAAGAAGGAAATTTCTTAAGTTCACCTCAGCCCATTGCAGCTGGAGTCCCACAAGGCAGCATCCTGGGCCCCCTATTATACCTTATTTATACTTCGGACATGCCAACAAGCAACTATACACAAACTTCAACATTTGCAGACGATACAGCTTTTCTAAGCGTCCACGAAAATCGTTATGAAGCATCGCGTTACTTACAGCATCATATATTTCAACTAGAAATATGGTTACGACAATGGAGGATAATGGTCAATGAGCAAAAATGCGTACATATAACATTCACTTTGCGCCGGGAATCTTGCCCCCCTATTACAATCAATAATCAAATAATTCCTCAACATTCGCATGTAAAATATCTCGGTATACATCTGGATCGGCGATTAACGTGGAAATGCCATATAGAGGCAAAATTAACTCAAATGAAACTAAAAGCCATTCAAATTCATTGGCTTAATGGAAGAAATTCTGTCCTTAGTCTCGATTGCAAGCTTCTACTTTACAACTCTATCTTAAAGCCTATCTGGTGCTACGGTATTCAACTATGGGGCACTGCCTCGGCCTCTAATATCGACAAAATTCAAAGGCGCCAAAATAAACTTCTTCGAATAATCACAGCAGCTCCCTGGTATGTTAAAAACTCAAACATTCATAAGGATCTCAATGTGCCATTAGTTAAAATTATGATTACAAAATATGCAATAAAATATTTAAAAAGGCTTGAACAACACCCAAATCCACTAGCTCGAAATATTTTAAGTCATGGCGGCCACACTCGCTTAAGAAGAAGAGACACTGCAGCACTTACCCAATTAGATGAGCGATAAACACCTATATAGGTGAACAGAACCCGTGATGAAGAAAATTTTGTCTGGCACTGGCAGGACATAAAATATCGTATTAGGTTAAGATTTGATTAATTATTGTTAGTTCATATTTAATATATGAAGATTCAATAAAAAATAATGAAAAATAAAAAAAAAAAAAAAAAAAAAACTTACATTAGTTTGGCGGTCATTATTGTAACCAGCTATTAATAAAATGTGCTACTTACGTTTTATTATTCTTAACTTAAAATTTTATTTTCAATTTTAAAATTTACTTTCTTGAACTTTTGTAATACATACATATGTATATAGAACGTATATTTACATACACATATCGTCACCATCCACAACGCCGTAACTGACAAACAATCTAAAATCGGTTATTTTTTCACAGCTGTATTTTTAATAATATCAACTCATTTAATCAAAGTGAAGGTTTTGAATTTTTTATAAGGTACGAATTCCGTTTGCTCGTGACTGCTGCCTAAATTTTTCCATTCTTCACATAAGGCACACTTGTCTTTTTTAGGTGAATGAAAACCTTAATTAAATTCATTATTGAAGATATGTATTGCGAAAAACTCCATGGGACAATAGACAATAAGTAACAACATAACGGCAGATAAAAGTAATTTTTGTTTCTAAGTTGATCGCATTGTTATTTGTAATATTTTTATTTTAGGCCTTACATTTTTTTAATTATATGGCAGCTCTCTCGTTGTTTTTATGTAACTTACGTTATTTTGCGATCACTAATTTAGGCGATGTGGGTTACGTTAAAATTGAAGGGCTCGTATTTCTCTCAATATTTTGATTATCGATACTAAATTTTACAGGACAACGTGTTGTTACTTAGAGAACAAGTGTGCATCAAAAACTCAGTATTGGAAATATGTTGGTTACGTTATTTTGGCGGTTAAGGCACGATATGGGTAATTCCAAAGTGTTGAACGTGACAGTCGTACGCATCAAAAATGCAATAACATTTTAAACAAAAAATATTTTTACGTTATCTTAACCCTTAAATTATAGCACTAAGAAAGCACTGTTATCTATGCTTAAGTTTATGGAGGGCGCGATTCTAGGCCAAAGATAATGGCAAAAGAAGTGGCGGTTCAAACGTGAAAAAAACAGAAGTAGTTTTTGTGGCCATGTATAAAAAGGCGTAATTCAGCGAAACCTGGCACAATTTTTTAGTCAAAGTATTTTTAGAATTTTACGTAGCAATGTAACATTAAAATGTCTTGGTTTGATTCCAAAATCTTCTGTATTCTCTTTTTTTAATCCAAAATCTGGGTCGATACCTGACATTTCGAACGTGAAATTTTTTCCATTATAATTTAACTGAATAATGATTAAAACAAAATAAATATTTGCCGTTTATCCGAATAACATATTTCTCTTTGAACTGCTCCTTAGATTACAGACCATGTAAGAAAAATTTTTTGGAATAATTTTTATCATATGTCACCTCTTTTAAGAAAGATAAATATTAAAGAAAACATACAATAAATCACATATAAGAAATTACGTTTGCACAACTTTGCAGTCTGATTGTTCATCTAAGTGAACAAATTTATGGGTAAATTTATAAAATAAGTAAAATCTAAATATTTCTCTATAACAATATCGTAAAATAATCAGCTTTTAATAACTTTTAAATTTTCGGTCACGGTGGACCATTTGACGGAAATGCCCATATGTAATTAGAAAATATTTTTTAAATCCAAGTGTTAATGTTCGAAATTGTTGAACAGACAGTAAAAAAAATTTTTGTTTGGTTCAAGAAACTTATGGTTGAGTTCCAAAACATCGATACAGTGATGCGATTTTGCCATTGTTTCAATACAAAGTAACGTACTGTGTTGTTTACTTTGTAAAAATAAGTGTCAACAAAATTATTGTTGCACAGTTCGCTTATTTTTTGCGAATCGACTTTAATTATACATCTTGGGACGTATGACATTGTCGATGTTTAAATGGTTGTTTTTAGGAATGTATGAATTTGTTCAGATGCATTGCAAATGACGTTTTGGAAATCAGGCTATATTGTATGTGTATTTCTAGATTGAAATTACAGTAAAAGAATTAAAAAAAAAATAATAATACGCAAATTTTTTGTGTGTGCAAAAGTGAAGTGCAAATACATTGTAAATTAATATTATCTATTTAAAAGTTGATATGTTTGTTGGTTTTGTTGTCACTCTTAAACAGATTTGACATGTTGTATTTACAAGTAGGTGGCCTCGATAAGCCATCTGTTTTCTGGTTGGTTGTACATACTAATATATTAAGTGTATTAAATTTGGTATATTAAGCATTTAAACATTATGATACAAACTACATACATACATATAAAAATAAAATACACAAAATGTTTTTTGTTGTAATACCGAGGCCCAATGACTTAAAAATTATCTTTTCGAAATTATACACTTTTCAACAAGTATGAAACTTAATCAAATATTTTCAAGCTAATTTTAAACTGTTATAAAACTTTTTTTAATTTAAACGAACTTTAAACGAAACAAAATGAACAATTACGGAGTTGAGAGGTGTCATACATTAATTTGAGCACCAATACTGTTGCAACGAGGCATGTAGAACGGGTAAAACCTGTATTTTGGTACTTTTTTGTCCACTCATCTATCTTTTAAACCAATAAGCATTGAAAGAAAGGTTATACCACGCTAGGACTTATCTAATAAATACGAATAAAAATTTGGTCCTTTTTCGAAATTCGAGCGTTTAGAGGTGAAACCGTAACTATTTTTCGTACTTTTTTACAAAACTTTTTTCTCCATTTATTGACAATACGTACCGAATTATGGGCTCCCACTACAATATTGAAATTTTGAATACTTAAATGGGAAGAAAAAAGTACCAAAAGGGGAAATTTAATTTCTTTCTTAAGTTTTTTGGTTTTACAGCTGGTACTTTTTTTTTAATTATCGTTAATATTTGACCTTGACACATAAAATTAAACATGCAATGTCCTGAGTAGATAAGAATCTATAATATGGAACTTTTTGCTACTTTTTTGTTCTTAAACTGGTACTTTTTGAATTGCCGTTAGTACTGGACGTAGAAACATAAAATTAAACATGCAAGGTCCTGATTGCATGAGAATATGTAAGAGGATCCTTTTGGTACTTTTTCGTTCTGGTACTTTTTTATATTCATTAATATTGGACCTAGAAACATAAAATTAATCGTGCAATGTCCTGAGCGGTTGAGAATCAATAAGAGGGAACTTTTTTGTTTTTCAACAGGTAGTTTAAAATTTTCGTTAGAGTTGGACCTACAAACATAAAATTAAACATGCGAGTTCCTGAGTATATGGGAGTCTGTAAGAGGGATTTTTGGTACTTTTTCGTTTTCCAACTGGTACTTTTTTTAATGAAACTGGGAATTTAATAAAAAAGCGAGCAGGTGTCTGGTACTATTTAAATTCGGCCCTTTTAGGGAGTAAACGGGAAAAAACTGTATTATGAAACTGTTTTGTCCCCTATCTATATATATCTTTTCAACCCTAATACATAGAAATAAAAATTATTTAACATTCGTAACTTATCTTAAAAATACAAATGCGAATTTGGTACTTTTTCGAAATTCGAACGTTTAAGGGGTGAATATATCGTTACTTTTTTTTGTTACTTTTTTCAAAAGATTTTTTTTTCCATCTATTTATCTTTTATCGCACAGCCTTAACGCCTGAAACTAAAAGTTGACATTTGGACCTGCAGCACAGTGGGAAATTTGACGAAAAGGCGGTCAAAATTCTATAACTTTTGACTGGATCGGTATTTTTTCATGCAATTTTTTTTGTGGTTGATAGGTGGGATATCAGCCTTTAATTTGCGCTAAATTCAAATGATAGAAACACAAGTTATGGGAAGTTGAAAATACATTTAATTCCTTTGTTGAGTTTCGGTGCAAAATTATAATATGTATTTCAAATATAATTTTTTTATAATTTCTCCTTACTTCTCTTGTATTTTACAACTGATACTTATTTTTTATTCTCGAATTTAGATCATGTCAGAAAATGCCAACATTTGGCCCTGTAAATTTTAAGTAATTCAATATGTACTGCATACCGGTCTTTTGATTTAATCGGTTAATCGCTCGATTAATTAACAGAGGTTTTTGTTTAATCCGTTAATAATCGGTTAATTTTGTTATTGATCGGTTAACCGATTAATAAAGAATTTTTCATAAATTAGTCAATTTCAATGAATAAATATGCAAATTTTTTTATTATTTGCAGTTTAGTAGTAAAAAAAACAAAAACATAACAATACGTGAACTAAAACGAGCAAAAAAATTCATAACTCTGTAATACATATTTTTTAATAAATCGAAATCACGTGAAATTGAAATCGATGGAGATTTTAAGTTAAATTTTTTATATATGAACGTAGCTTTTCCTGATTTCAAAAGTAGTTTTGGTAAAGATATGTGGTCCTCAAAGTATGAGGTAATGAAAAAGAAATATTTTTATCAATTTTAAACACAGGATAGAATTAAAAACTTGTTCAATTTCAACTTCACGTGATTTAGATTTCCACAACAAGACCGATTATGTATTTATTAAAAAATAAACTGTGAGATCATTTTGTTAGTAATTTAAATAGTTTAAAACGATCTTATAAAATAATCTTTTAGATAAATAATTTGGTTAAAATGTATTGGATTTAAGCGGCTCCTTTCTTTAGTTTTGATAAATTTTGACTTGGAAAAATTTCTTTCACTTATCGTAGAGGTTGGAGAAATCGAAAGCAACCTAAATATCTAAATTCTTAGTCCTTTTTCTGGATTTCTCTAAACATATAAAATCTTCCATTATACCATATAAATCCTGTTTAATTTTTTAAAAATTTTAACACTTCTAATTGTTTGGGTTAATTCTGTTGTTGCGTTACTATCGTAAGTTTCTTCTGTTGTCTGGTCATCATCTTACTCATCCTGGCAAATCTCAGTACCGAACATTTTGCAAAAAAGTTCATTTCCGAATTCCTTAATTTCGGTTTTTTTATACTATACATATTTTAAAAATGTATTTATAGAAGGAAATACATTGGAACTTACCCATTAAGGGTATTCACGTCACAAGTTGCACCCCTGCAAAAAAGCAAAAGTGCAAAAATATAACAACAACCACACAGACAATTAGTTGTGCGTAAATAATTGTCTTTGTGGTTGTTGTTGTTATGTTTTTGCACTTTTGCTTTTTTGCAAGGGTGCAACTTGTGACGTGAATACCCTTATTATTTATAACACAAAAAATATGGGTTAATACTACAAAAAATTATAATTATTGTTACAACGGTTAATCGGTTAATCGACAGAAATTAACCGGTTAAATCGTTAATAATAATTAAAAAAGCCAATTTTAAATTAACCGATCAGTTAATCGGGTAGCAATTAATCTAAATACCCTACTACATAAACAAATGTATGTTTTTTTATTTTTATGAATTAATTCATTGATAATTTATGTATTAAAACAAATTATAATCCTTAAACAACTTTAAATTAAACAACATTAGCACAAATGTCTGCTAAATAGCTCTGATTTCCATTTTTGTTGAATACTGGACATATCGTCGGTTGATTATTTAATTGTCGTATGTGGATACAAATTTCATAAGACATACGACAATTAAATAAACCCGAATTATGCTAAAACGCCATGTGCCCAGCTTGTCTAAAAAAAAGTGTCAATTAATGTGAATAATTAATTAGATAAGGTAATACACAAAAATGTCAAAAAATCTTGAAAAACAAAAAATTATGAGCATAACAACTTTAAAATTTATAACTATAGCCAAATTCTGAGAAAATCAATTTTGGACCGCTCTGTTCTCAATGAAATAGTGTTGAAATTTCTTGGCACCCGAGGTTTACTAGTATTTAATTTCATATGAATAAAAAACGGGAATGGTAAATGATTCAAAAATCGATTTTCGATTTTTCGATCGACTTTTTTCATTTTGATATTTAAAACCAATTAATCGCACCTCAAAATCGATTTTAAAATGGTATATGATAAATTTGAAAACTTATATCACAAAGGGGGATACAACTTTTTTATACTTTTAAATTGTATTTGTATTCAGGAATATATCTTTGTAATATGTATATGTTGATTGGCCTAGGAGGCTTTTATTCATTACTGTGAATGAAATAAATGCTAGAATACCTATTAAACTAAGATTTTCACAGTGGGTAGAGATGATCAGTTTGTTGTTTTCCTGCAAAATGTGAAAATATATAAATTTTGAGTTGACTTTCTTTAGAGTGCGATATGTATGTACATTTCACATATTTTTATAACAAATTAAATACCTACACTTCAAAATATTGCAAATTAGTCAATATATGGATAGTATTTCGAAGGATTATGGCAATAGTTTCTTTGTTAAGTTACTATTAAGTCAGCTTTAGAAAACAAGCAATTGCATGTCATTGATGTCGGAAGGATGCCGTGATATTCCCTTGTAATATTGTATTTTTAAGTATACATTTCTCTCTGTTTTGCCACTCTGCTAAAAAAAAAAAACAGATTTAAATATCGCTTACACACTGGTCTGATTAAATGTTAGCGCAATTCCACAGGAATGTCTTGGTTTGATTCACCTGTTGTGTTTTTATAATATTATGTTGATTTTCACAAAGCTCACTTTTAGTGTTTATTTCGGTATGAAACGTTTAGGACTCTTGTTCACTGTCGATCAATGACTTTAATTTCTGAAGAACGAGAGGACCTATATTAAAGTTGGAAGTATACTAAGGGTACTAATAAGTAAAAATGTAATACTACAACTGATTATTTTACTCCAAATTTGGCCCACTGCTTAAACATACCACGTGAACCCTCAAAAAAAATTTCAAGTTGTATTGTGAACGCACATATGTATGTACATTAGCGTGGCCGTTAGTTGTATGGTTCAGTTTTATGTAAAAAAAAATACAAAAAAATTTCGTAGCGATAAGTTGTGTTTTAGGGGGGGCGTCGGCCCCTCAAAGTTTGCCATCAAGCCATTTATTCAAATGTAATTTGTTTGCATATGACTATCTCTTAAAAACAACATTTTACAAGAACATGGTATATGGCAATATTTTAGCTCTTCTAGTCAACAACATTAGCCTCGAAGAACTTTTTAACATATTTTTTTTATATTTAAAACTTTTTTTTTTTTTTTTTTTTGCCAAGTTGTAAATTTAAAAAAAAAAATTTTAAAAATTCAAAAAAAAAACAAAAAAAATTTTTTTTTAAAGATTGATCAAATAGCTATTTAAGCTGCTTGGGACAAATTTTGCTAACCCCAATTGGTAATAAGTTACATGGATGTGAAAGAACACCTATATGGCCAAAATTTCAAACTTTGACCCCCCCAAACTCAGAAACTTTTTGACCGATCTTGTTGAAAATTTGTGTCTAAACTACTATTTAATAGGACTAACGTTGGTGCAAATTTCATCCAAATCGAAAGACATCGATTTCAAAATTAGTTCACTTGACATTAAATCCCTCTTTTATAT
The DNA here is from genome assembly GCA_930367215.1 of Pollenia angustigena. Classification (NCBI taxonomy): domain Eukaryota; kingdom Metazoa; phylum Arthropoda; class Insecta; order Diptera; family Polleniidae; genus Pollenia; species Pollenia angustigena. Next base: position 91,696,368 of record OV884056.1, on the reverse strand, counting down.
ATATAAAACGTATATAAAATGTTTGGAATTTTGTTGTTATTTTCTTAATTATTTTCTTAAATATTAATTTTAGCAAAAAACTTTCTTCGAGGCTAATGTTGTTGACTAGAAGAGCTAAAATATTGCCATATATCATGTTCTTGTAAAATGTTGTTTTTAAGAGATAGTCATATGCAAACAAATTACATTTGAATAAATGGCTTGATGGCAAACTGAACCGATTTGGGGGGGGAGAATATAAGAAATCAAAAAAAAGAAAATAACGGCCACCCTAATGTACATATTTCATCGGTTTAATAGAGATTAAAATTAAGAATTGGCAAAGTGTTGATAAAAATAAAAAAATCGATTTTAAAAGACTAATAATCGCGTTCAGTATAAAATCGCATAAGTCAATTCGATTGCACAAAATCGATGTTTTCTAACATAAAATCAATTTTCGATTGGAATCGAAATCGATTTACCATTCCCTACCTTATATCTCCTAAACTAAAAAAGATTTCAAAAAATTTTATACTTATGTATATTGTTCATTAAAAAAATAAGCGGACAGGTGGTCTGGTAGCTTTTCGAAGTACGGCGGTTTTGGGGAGTAAACGGAAAAAAACTGTATGTATTTTGAAACTTTTTCTATCTTTTAAACAAATAAACATAGAAATTAAAACTTATATCACGTTCATCACTTATTTAAACAATACCAATACAAATTTACTTTTAAGGAGTGAAAATCGTACCTAATTTTGTCACATTTTTCAAAAAATTGTTCTCCATATGTGACAGTTTCAGTTAAAAGGCGCAAAAAATTAGTTTTGAAGAAAAATAATTTAGTTTTCTCGAAAACCGACTTTAGAACAGACGGACGGACAGCCAGGCGTACATGAAGTCCAAGATTAAAAAAAAGGAACCAATCCACTAAAAGCAAAAAATTTTCAAATTGGTTAACAAATGGCGGACTTATGAGAGAGCAACCTTAAAAAAAGTGTTTCTAAAACCTTAAAAATATAACATATCCAAAGAAACTGGACAAATTAACCTTTCCGACGGTATGTAACATACCCAACTATCATTTGAATCCTTTCGATAATGTAAAAATTAAAAAAAATTAAATACTGCGACAACAGCGCCATAAAAAATTAGCGTACAGGCGTTTGGTACTTTTTTGAAATTCGCTCCGTCAAAAAAGTCTCCTTTATATATTGTCATCCACTCAGGACGTTGCACGTTTAATTTTATGTTTCTATGTCTATATTTCCCCTTTTTCTCCCCATAGAGGTTCGGTTGACAAACAAAGGAAGAAAGCGTTCTTAACTGTTTTGCCTGGTCTGATTTATATAGTGGAAATATGCGAAAACCGGTTTCTGAAAAATGTCGAATAATCGATCACCCTAATTTTTTATTATTTGATAATTGAAAATAAATTTTTATTTATTTATTTTGCATTTGTGTTAGTAACAATTTTGAACGCTTATTACCAAGGCGAATTCATACAAGGTGGTCTTATTTTGAAAACGTTTTACAACACTGTAAAATATTTTAACGTTAAGTCAAAAATTCAAACAAATATTTGATTTTGTTTTTATATTAAATTGTGTTTTTTTGAAATGTTATAACTTAAAAAAGTTTTAAATTTCACAATTTTAATCGAAAAGATTCCCCAGAAGCAACAGGACGGTATACCATTTTGACACAAGGTTAGTAATCAGCTGTTGCTTAAGTAGCAAGATAAGTTCACCTGGTGTAAATTCGCTTTGCAATTATTGTTCAAATCGGTTGACATACGGAGGAGGAAAGTGTTCTTAACTGTTTTGCCTTAGCCGATTTTTATATAGATTAAGAAAGGAATTTTACAATATGAAAATTAATTAAAATTGTTATTCATTCATTCTTGATTTTCCAAAAAAAAATAATGAAAATTTATTATTAATGTTATCTCCGTATGACGTGCTAAATTCCCAGTTTTTCATATTTGATAAATACACTGAAATTTATTGTTGAGGGAAAGCTAGCTAAATTTGTTTAATAAATAAAAAAACACACATGAAAATTTAATTTTTTAAACTAACAAACATGGAAAAAAAGTTTATGTATATAATATCACGTAACTTATCTAAAAAAATACAAATATAAAGTGGGAACTTCTTCCAAATTCAAACATTTATGTCCATATATACATTGTACATCACATTCGAAACATATGCTTGAAGCACAACTGGGACGAACGACGAATTATTCGCAACGAATATTCGTCATTAGAAATAGAACACATTGGTGTATATGAAAGTATACACAATCATTGCATAGACCGAAATTCGTCGTGCGTACCGAACTCTGCGATAGCTTTATTTCTATTTCTTACGCAGACGAAGTACATTGGGAAAGGGACAGTGCAGCATGATATTAAAATCTAAAATTTGTTAAAAATCGTGAAAGCTGTAAAGAATCACAGGGACAAATTGCTTCTATTGCGAACTTTGCTAAAATTCGCGAAAAATTTCAAACTTTTAATCAAACAATATTAAGTTAAAATGCTTAAGCTTGAGTTCAGTTGTATGTAAAATTTTTCTTGATGCTGAAACGTGAAGAGCTTTTACTCCTTTATTGTGGTTAAAGCAAATTTTAATTAAACATTTCCTGATAATGATATTCAAAGAATATCGAAATAAAATAAAGAAAAAAAACATACAACTGACATCGAGCTTAAGCATTTTAACTTAATATTGAATTTTAAAGGTCGAATAAAAATACAACTTAAGAAAAACTTTTAAACAAACACTAAAATTTATTTGAAATCGCAAATTGGTGAAAAAAAAACAATATGTCGAAAAATAACAAAATAAAATTTGCAAAAACAGCGAAAATTCGCGAAAATTTTTAATATTTCAAACAAGCCATAAAATTGATTAAAAGTCTCTAAAACCATAAGGAATGGCAAAAATTCAGTAAAAAGTGCTTAATAGCGGAATTTCGCAAAAATTTGCTAACAGCGGCATGATAGCAAAGTCTACTATTTATTATAAATCGTGAAAGCTGTAAAGAATCACATAGACAAATCGCTTCTATTGCGAACTTGGCTAAAATTCGCGAAAATTTGCAAACTCAATCAAAAATGGTAAACCACCTGATTTATTAAAATCCTTTGAGTTCATGCGTTCTTCTAGGAATCCCTTCATTCCTTTACCAAGAATCTCACCATCCTGTTTCGAAAAATCTTTTATTGTTCGGATTGCTAGGCTTTGGAACTTTTAACCATTTTCGTTATGAATTTTTTCCTATTCAAATAATGTTTTCCGGGTACAAATATTAGATTTCTTAATTAATCTTGATTAGCTACTGATGGTTTATACATATGATATTTTACATATATATTTAATGAGGCTGGAGAGCCTTAATCTAAAGTGATAGTATGTATTTTATTTTTAATTTTCATTTTCATTTTGTTAGTTTTAATTATGAATTACTAGCTGACCTGGCAAACGTTGATTTGCCTAGAAAAGTATTGTTTTTGTGTACATTTAAAATACAGATACAGAATCAGGTACATGTAATATTCGGTGCAGATAATTTATCGAAACCTCCGTCGGCTCATGCGCGACAACTTTACAAAAGACCATAGCATGACCAAATGATATAATTTATTTTGAGTGATTTTCAATGGTGCCGCCTATCAGAAATTGGTCATACCAACCTAGAAACCTTTGTATGGTAATGTTCAACAGCTGTGCTAAAGATCATAGCATGATCAAATGCACAGTTTATGATTAAACTCATTTCGAGTCATTTTCAGTGGCGCCACCTGTCTGAAATTGGTCATATCAACTTATAAAGCTTCGCCGGCTCATGCTCAACAACTTTGCTAAAGATCATAGCAACGTCAAATGCAGATTTTACGATTTAATTTATACTGAGTAATTTTCATTGGCGCCACCTATTTTAGATATTTTTTTTTTGCTATTCTTACTTGGTCAGAGACCATTCCGAATTGGTACGAATCATCGGTCCAGCCGTTCTTTAGTTATAAACGTAGTAACCAAGGCGAATTGACTAGAAGGTGAGCTCAACTCTACAACTACAATGCTTCTGTGGTCGAGTTGTCAAAAATATTGCTAGTAAAAAAAACAGGTTTGTTTACATAAAAAACTAGTTTGTTACAAATTTTGACAAGTCGACCACCGAAAAAAACATCATATGTTGACTTGACCCCACCTTCTAGTCAATAGAAGATAATTATAGATTAATGAATATTATACATATACATATACATATGGGCATTTCCCCAGAATGGTCTACCAGGACGAAAAAATAAAATGTTGATTATCATCGTCTTTGTTGTTTGTCTGTTTCTTATTAGAAAAAAGGTTATGTTCTTATAAAAGAATAGTTTCCTAGCATATCTGAGCTGTTTTACTTGAGGAAATTGGTCTGGAAACTGGAAAATTTTATAATTTCCTGTATTTTCTACTTCTAAAGACATTTTTATATACTTATTAAGTTTTTTTGTTAAGGAAATTTGAAGACATTTATGGTAAAATGCGTGGTGATAATAATAAAAAAAAATGAAAAAATCGTACGTTCGCGATCCGTACGTTCGAGACCGGTACATACGCCAATTAAACAAAAACCAAGAGAGATATTTTATTTTGTAAATATTGGATGGACACCTACATTAATACACTTTTAAAATAAATTAATCACTTTTGAAAATTCCGTTTCATTACGCAGATTTTTAAGTTTCACTACTGTCAGCCGAAGTTGACTTCTATTTTGAGTACGTTCGTGACCACACGTTTATAACTCTTATTATGAAAACTTAAACACGATGAAATCCAACTTTTGTACTAAACATAGAGCTACCCAAATGCGTTCGAATCGCAGAAAAAATGCTAGGAAAAGTTTTGTTTTTCTATATTATTTGTACATCAAAAGCGTACGAACGTACGTTCGTGATCCCAGGAAATGCCAATATGTAGTTCAAGCATTTATTACTTGTGACATTGATTTTTGGCCTAAATGGATTAACATTAAATTAATAATTAAATCAGTGTTCGAAAATAAACACTAAATATCGTTCTTTAATGTTCGGTTCGGTAGATTTGTGGAAAACACAAACGCTAATAGTGTTTGTGTAGAAATTCATTAAAAAAAATAACGTTTCCCTGTTTGTCATCTTTCGAACACAAAAATAATGCTGTTTTCATCATACTCAACAAATGATGAGAACATTAAATTCCGTTCGGTTTTTTTTTGAAAATCAACGAACTTCAATGTGTTCGGTTCGGCTCGTTAATGTTCGTCGCTTTTTGCTGATAAAAAAAAAACCAAACATTTTTTACAAAAACAAAATACACACACGAAAAAAACATTATAGAACATTAAAATATTATGTTTTTCTACAGTATCACTACAATTGTTCTGTTTTTTAACGAAGAACCGAACATTATATAATTTTCGGTTCTTTCTTGAAAATAGTTACGAACGGTATTAAGGTTTGTGTATGTTTACACAAACACTAAAAAAATAGATATCGTTCTTCGGTGTGTGAGCCGAACGCTAAATAATGTACTGTTTATTTTCAAACACTGAATTAAATAAATAAATAAATAAAAATTACGTCCTTAAAAGAAAATAAGACGTTAAGGAAGTAGTGTGTAAAATGCTAGTATATATATATATATATATATATATATATATATATATATATATATATATAAAGGAGATTAGATATGAAAACAGACATTTTTCGTAAGAGATCGTGAAAATTCAAAGGGTTCAAAAGGGAATGGATAAAACAGACATGTCAAAAAAGACATCGTCTAAATGTCGACAAGTTTTTTTTAAAATTGAGTCTTCTTTTTGGACACAAACCAAGGCGAATTCATCCCAGGTAATCTCGGTACTACAACAAGTACAACTCGTACAAAAACCACGGGCAATTTGTTTTTGTAAAATCATACAATGTCAAAAACAGAAATAAAACAAAACGGAAACAAAGATAATAAAAGAGAATAAACAAAATTTTGACATCCAACAGTGATTTTAGCTAATATCAGCAGGGCTTTTAAGACCACCTGTAATAAATTCGCCTTGACACAAACTTAAAACTTTTTTTTAATTTTTTTTTTTTTTTTTTTTTATTCTTACAAACTGACATTAATTGTTTAAAATATCAAAAAAGTTAAAAAAGGGACTTACCGAAACAAGATTCGCTAGTTTGCCCATTTGCACTTATGGCAATTTTAAACGGTTTCATAAAAACCCTTATTAAGTTTCAAAAATTTATGAGGACCATATTAAAGAGGAACATCAAATTGTTTCTGGATTATATATTTCGTGCTACATTGTTTAACCCGCAAGCGTATCTACAAATTATTATTGCAAGGTGTCGCATAGTTAAACGTACATATTTTGTGTTTCGTATCTCAAGTACCCAACTTAAATGTATTTTGTATTTCAAATGCACTTACATAAATGTATTTCGTATTTGAAATACAATCAATGAATGCTTGTATTTCGACCAACCCTGTCTACAAATTCAGTGCATGCATGCTTTATATCACAGCAACACTGTTCTTTTAAAATTCCAATAAGACAAAGTTAAAACTAACACTTACCGCACTATGAGGCGGTGTGGCATTATCCTTCCAAATATACCGATATTCTCCATTGGATGCAATCTGACCATCATCGTATAAAGTAGCCGTTAAGTTTATAGTCGAGCCAATTAGAGCTGAATCAGAACCTTTGATTTCAACATAATAAGCATCCACTAAAAAACACATATAAAAATTTAAGCGCATTAGTAATAACTAGCAGGGGCGTTTTTAAAGAGTTTGAAGCAAACAACAAAAGTGTACATTAAAAAATCTGAATAATACACACCACCACTCCAAATGACGCAGTATAAGAAAACATTTATCAATAAATGCAAACGAAGATATGAATTTTGCTTAAAGACTTGCATGATTACCGCTGCCTGCAATTCTTTTCCTCTTTGTGGCGAGGTAGTTAGTTTCTAAAAAATTTATTTCACGTTATCGCTTTGGTATCCAGATTTATTTTAAAAGGAAAAACCACGTTGATGCAATTACTTTTTTCGAATTTTCTATAATAAATTACAAGCGTTAATTATTCAGCGTATATTAGCAAATTGTTACTTTTGTTTTTATTTGTTATTTTTTATAATTAATTGTATAGTTTTCGTTTTTTACACTCTCTTTTTTTGTTGTTGTAATGTTTAACAAATAATTCCTAACGATTTTCTTATATGTTTTATTAAATTTAACACTAATTTACATTTACTCTTATAAACATTATAACTACGTTTCATTTTTTGGTTAATTACGTTACAATTTTATTAAAATACAAAAGATTTTCATTAACTTTATTTGTATTTTTTCTTTTATGCAAATATGTTACTTCTTGCCTTTCTTTTTGATTAATGAAAAACAGTGTAGACTATTCTTCGATTTTTCTAACAAATTTTTTTGGTTTTGACAAAAGGGTAAGCGGGAGAAATTATTTTGTTTGTCCCCTTTTAGACAGGCAAAGTTTACTTTGCAAAGTCTTGTGTAGTTCTCTCTTAAACTTTGTTTGGTGTTTTATTAAATTTAACACTAATTTACATTTACTCTTATAAACATTATAACTACGTTTCATTTTTTGGTTAATTACGTTACAATTTTATTAACATGCAGTCTACAACTGACATGAAATGCTTAACTTTAACACTAATAGGATGTTAGTGTTAGGTATAGACTCATCATGTTAGAAGTTTTCTCATGTTATAACACGGTTGTTAATGCAAATGTTATAACAACGCTTTTATAACATCAAGTTATAACAGCAAATCATGTCAGTTGTAGACGGGGAGTAAAATACAAAAGATTTTCATTTACTTTATTTGTATTTTTTCTTTTATGCAAATATGTTACTTCTTGTCTTTCTTTTTGATTAATGAAAAACAGTGTAGACCAAGGTATATTTACACAAGGTAGACTCATTTGGGAGTGTATACATGCTGCAGGTAGACTCATTTGGGAGTGTATACATGCTGCTCTATAAAAGGAACGGAGTTGTCAAAATTGTCTTCATATAAAAAAAAACAATTTAACGCACACATGTACAAATTTTTTCTCATATACACGAAATTTGACGTTAAGCTTCCAACTAGGGGTAATCAGCTGACAAACATATGGGCCAACGAGTTTACCTTGTGTAAATATACCTTGGTGTAGACTATTCTTCGATTTTTCTAACAAATTTTTTTGGTTTTGACAAAAGGGTAAGCGGGAGAAATTATTTTGTTTGTCCCCTTTTAGACAGGCAAAGTTTACTTTGCAAAGTCTTGTGTAGTTCTCTCTTAAACTTTGTTTGGTGTTTAGACACACAAAGTTTAATTTGACAAATTTTTGTTTATTCGTTGTTGCAGCCTGCATACAGGGTTGATAAATGGCATTTTTTTATATGTACTTAATACCGAAAAAATTTACATTTTTTACCCTAATTGTACTTAATGCCAAAAAAATATTTTTTACAAGTTTTATTATTTGCATTACAAAAATTTACATTGAAATGCACTTGTGCTATACATTTATATTTGAAATATACCTTTGGCAATTAACAAAAAGAAAAATTAAGTGAATAATAAGAAATTTAGACGAAGAATCTTAAGCTTGTTTTTTTTAGATTTGAAAGTGGAACAGGTTAAAAAAATGTTTTACCTACCCAGTTAAAACTTCGCCTGCAAAATAATGTGTTAAGTAATCAGGAAAATGTTAAAATACTACTTCCAATTCTTCTGAAAGAACCAATGAATTTTACAAGGGATGTCCCAAAATGAATGCATTTTTATGTAAGTCATTATATTTTTCCTACATACATCTGAAAAATAAGTAGTTATAGAAGTAATTATAGTAGTTAGAAGAAAGCTACTAAATAATTAGTGCAAGAAGCTATTCATTTTAAAAAAGTGGGCAAAGTTTTTACTGGGTAGTAATGCCCGTAATTTCTACTAAAAGTATCTAGCTGTGTATAGATATCTATGGTGCAAGGAATTTTTCATAATTTTAACACATATGACTTGCTTACTGGTTAAAGTGTATTATATGTTCCACCATCGATAAAAATACAAATGTTGTCATATATAAAAGAAAACTTAAAGGAAAAAACTTACGTGGGCATTTCCTCAGAATGGTCTACCAGGATGAAAAAATAAAATGTTTATTATCATCGTCTTTTATTGTTTATTATTTAAAAAAAAAATTCTATGTTTTTTTAAAAGAATGGTTTCATAGCATATCTCAGCTATTTTACTTGAGGAAATTACGCTGAAAACTGGAACATTTTATATTTTCTAAGTATTTAAACTACTTCTAAAGACATTTTTATATACTAATTTTACATGAAAAAAATATGTTATATTTATACTCTTTCTTCATAATCTCTCCATTACAATCAATTGTAAAAGGAGTATTAAGATTTTTAATAAGGAAATTTGAAGATATTTATGGTAAAATGCATGGTGATAATAATAAAAAAACATATGGAAAAATCATACGTTCGCGACCCGTACGTTAGCGTCCGGTACATAAGCCAATTAAAAAAAACCAAGAGAGATATTTTATTTTGTAAATACTGGATGGAGACCTACGTTAATACACTCTTAAACTAAATTAATTACTTTTGAATATTACGATCCATTACGCAGATTTTTACATTTCACTACTGTCAGCCAAAGTTGACTTCTATTTTGCGTACGTTCGTGACCACATGTTTATAACTATGTATTATTATAAAAAATTCAAACTCGATTAATCCATCCATCTTTTCCACTAAGCTTAGAGCTACCCAAATGCTATCGAATCGCCAAAAAAAAAATGATAGGAAAAGTTTTGTTTTCTATATTATTTGTACATCAAAAGCGTACGAACGTACGTTAGTGACCCCAGGAAATGCCCATATATAAAATATTTAATTAAAAAATTACAACAATCAGGTATAGTAAAGGCCAGTTTACACGGTAATACAATGTATTACGACTTTGTAGAATCAAAATATTATGAAATTCTCTCTGTATTTAAAAGAAAAAAATAAAAATCTTTTGTAAGTATAATTCATGTTTACACGGATGGTATAAGTAAAATCAAAAATAATAACAAAATAGCAGATGGTTGCAGTTTTACAATTTTTACAAAAACAACATGAAAATTTCCTGAGTTGATTTAAGTTGTTTTTGTAATTGTATAAAAATGCTACCACCTTCAATATACTCCGTTAATATGCACCGCTGGTGTGATGAAAATACATAAGTTTCTAAAATGGTTTAGAAAAAAACCATTTACCGACCGCTTGTCAGATTTTGTATTCGCATTCTCTCTTACTCAATGCATTTTGCTTTTACATGATATGATTTCTCTCATTCTACATAATCTTTCGTCATGTCGTAATACAATGTATTACCGTGTAAACTGGCCTTAAGGAACATAAAATTATTATTTTTAAAGAAGATGAAAGTTCGGTTGGTGTTAAAATTAGTTTTGTAACATATTTCTATTTGTAATTTTTTTTTATTTTAACTATAGCAACAAGATTCATAAGACTGTAGCAATAATTTGTTTGAATTAAATTCAATATAGTATTTACATAAAGGCGATTTCTTTGCTTTGTTTTTATCATATTTTGGTAGGAAAAAGCGTTTGCAATTTTTAAATTGTACTAAATTTGCTTTGGAGTACTTTATTACTTTTGCACTGCTAATAGTAGGAAAAAAGTACAATTGTACTACTAACTTTATCATCACTGCTCAGAAATAAACTTCGAACGAAAAACAAAAGGAATTTTCGAGTACAGCAAAGAGCGTACTCCCCCGCTATTCTCTTTTCCCCTCCCTTCCATAAACTCAAGACTTTGCAAAGTAAACTTTGCCTGTCTAAAAGGGGACTTTCAACATATGTAAATGCTAGCGATTTTCATTAGAGGCCACACGATTAATGGCGATTTCTTTTCTGAAAACAATATGCTACAGTATATACATGTAACATTTTCTAATGTTACCTATAATCACTGGAAGTGTTACATGTTGTGCAATTTTAATAGAACACAATTAGCTGCTTTTATTTACAACTATTACACTTTCATAATTAATGTACTTCATGAGCGATTTTTAATGCTATTTGAGCGGTTTCTGAACGCAATTATGGCTTGAAAACAAATATTGACATCACTAATGGCTTAGAAAAATTTAAACGATTATAATATAAATAGACTTTTTTTGATTTTAATGTGTAAATATATTTATATTTTCTTTTAAAATAATTTTTTTTACAAAATTATGATCTGTATGAGTTATGACAAGCAAAATAAAACATTGGTTGTACAAACAAAGTAGTAAGTACCAAAGTTGTAAGACAGGGCAGTATGAACACCTTAAGTAAAAGTAAGGGTAAAACATGCAACATGTTTTGCATGTTTTTTATCAACATATTCACAAAAGAACTTGAAAATTTTTCCCACAGTTGTATTTTATGTACAAACGAACACAAAAATGTAGAACATGTAACATTAATGCAACATTTTTCTCAGAAAAGAAATCGCCATAAGTTTTGCCTTTTAATCTCTTTTAATTTGCAGTACGCTCCCACTTTTTAAGGCTAGATTACACTATCTCATAAGTCTAACGTATTCCATAATACTCTGTGAGATAGAAATCTAATGAGTTTTGTTGCGGCTGTCAAAAAATTTAATTTAACATGACACACAAAGCATAAACACTCACTCAAGGCGAATTTAAAAAGGTAAACTCAACTCGTCAGCCGTTCATCAGCTGTCTCCACGGCGAATTAAAAAAAATACGTAATTGTCAAAATATAATTTTGTTTTGAGAAGAAGTTGATGAAAAGTGCTGAAAATATTATTTTTATAATAAAAAAATTTCAAAACTGCGAATTATTAAAGTTAACTTAATAATTTCTTTTATAAAAAAGTGATAATGTTGACAGCTATCTATTAAATTGCAAAAACAAAATACATGGGGCTTTTTGTAGTTGTAGAGTTGCACTTACCTTATAAATTCGCCTTGCACTCACTCATGAAATAAAATGCAATCCAATGAAAAGTATTATTGTTTACCCTTCGGCCACACGGTCAAGTTGTTCTTGATAGTTTTTTACATATACTGCTTCTATTTTTGAGCAATTTACTTTCAAGATGTCATCAAGAAAACAATTTATAAAGATAAACGAAAAATTTGCTCACTAACCTTGAAATCAGCCGTTTTCTTGAACGTAAAATGAAACACTCACTTGCAAGAGAACTTTAAAGGCAAGTTCGCAAGGCGAATTTATTACAGGTGGTCTTAAAAGCCCTGCTGATATTAGCTAAAATCACTGTTGGATGTCAAAATTTTGTTTATTCTCTTTGTTTCTGCTTTGTTTTATTTCTGTTTTTGACATTGTACAATGATTTTACAAAAACAAATTGCTTGTGTTTTTTGTACGAGTTGTACTTGTTGTAGTACCGAGATTACCTGGGATCAATTTTTAAAAGTATGAGTGTATTGGTAAAAAAGTGTGAGTGTATTAAAACTTGATAAGCAAAACTTGATCGTGTAACCCTCAAGTTAGTTATTTTTCAAAAAACGATGAAGTCGCATGGGATGTCAAACTTTTTTTCATAATATTTGTCATTTTCATTCCACATGCACTCACACTATCAAACTTTTACATATTACTTGAGCTTTTGACATGTATTAATACAAAGTATATTATATTATTACTATATTATTATATATAATAGTGTAAACTAGCCTTTACTAACACACTCACACTTTTTAAATTGGCCACGAGATTGCTTTCAATTTCACCTTTCCATTCTTTTGGCAATTTTACTTTCAATTTAACAGTTGACTATAAGTTTGTCCTTATAAATTGTTTCCAAGGTATATTTATAGCAGGTAGTTTCGGAAAGCCAGCTGGTTATTTTTTATTTGCTTGTTTTGCGATACAAACTGTCAAATGTTGTATGGTAAAAAAGTAAACAAGTTTTGTGTCTTTATCTTTTTTGTCTCTTTTCAACCGCTCTGCTGTTTGACAGTTCGTATCACATAACAACAATAAAGAGCCCGTTGTTTGTTTTATTGTACAATTGTTGTAATCTCGCGGCTACCTGCTATAAATATACCTTGATTGTTTCTTTATGACATCTCGAAAGTAAATCGCAAGGCGAATTCAACTTCAGGTGGTGTGAAACCGCCATCTGTTTTTGGCAGCTCGAGTCAATTTGTTGTGATTTGTTAGTTTTTTCAGGAATGGTTGACATTTCGAGCCGTAAACACTAACAATGCAATGCAAAAAACCCTATGTTGTTTCTGTTATTTTTGGATTGTTGTAGTTTCGACACCACCTGTAGTTGAATTCGCCTTGAGTGCAGCCTACGTCACAGCTTTCAATTAATGTAAATTTTGATAAACAGTATATTTAAAAGATTATCAAGAAAAACTTGATCGTGTGGCTGCGGGTTAACTATTGATATTTTTATAAATCGATATATATTGCCCATCTTTAGTTCATTAATCTGGCCAAATTTCTGCCACGAAAACACGAGTGGCAAATTGTCAGACTTTGGGTTCAGTATTGTGTTTGGGTTTTTCGTTTAGTAAAAGTTTGTGCAAATTATAATTAACAATTTAGGAGTAAAAATACTCCTAATATAATGTCTAAAGATCAAAATCCGAAGGAAACAATTATTAAAGCGGCTTATGCTGATGTTAACAAACTTGGCCAAAATGGGGAATTCGATAAAGCAATGAAAGCTGTCAACCGTAGTAAGTACCCTACAAGAAATTAATGAGCGAATCATCATGTTTTACGTTAGCGTTTAGAAAAATTAGCGCTAAGAAAACATAATTTTCTATAATTTCTCCCATAATGTTCTTAACACCACCGTGAAAATTATGATGATTCACTTTCATTCTTGCAGGGGAGTAAAACTAGAAGTAATATTAGGGTGGCAAGCAGAAGTTGAAGCTTATTGTTACAAGTTTTTAATAGAATGTATTTTTTTAAAATTCAGTTCTCGGCGTTGCACCGGACGACAACACAGCTTTACATTGCAAAGTTATTTGTCTGATTCAACTTTCGAAATTTGAGGAAGCTGCTAAATTTATTGAGAAAAATAAATTAACCTTTCTAGTTTTCGAAAAAGCCTATTGCGAATATCGTCTCAATAAGCCGGAGAATGCTTTGAAAATTATTGATGAAGCCCATTTGCCTTCATTGTCTCCCAACCTTAAGGAATTGAGAACGCAAGTTTTGTATCGTTTGGAACGTTATGAGGAATGTTTCGAATCCTATAAGGAAATCATTAAGAATACTAATGATGATTACGAAGACGAAAGACGCACTAATCTCAGTGCAGTTGCTGCCAATTTAGCATTAGACCAATCTAAGGAAATTCCTACAATTCCTGAAGAAACTTATGAGCAACATTTCAATGGCTCTTGTATTCTTTCAAATCGTCATAAATATGCCGAAGCTGAAAAGAAATTGCGGGCCAGTGAGAAATTGTGTCGAGAAACTTTGGAAGAGGACGGAGCTTCAGAACATGAAATTCATGAAGAATTAGATATAATACGAGTGCAAATAGCTTACTGTATGCAAATGCAGTGCAAGACTAAAGAAGCAGTTGCTATTTATGCTGAAGTGTTGAAAAATAAACCCAAAGATCCTGCTCTTGTTGCTGTGGCCAGTAATAATTCGGTAGTCATCAATAAGGATCAACATGTTTTTGACTCAAAGAAAAAGATTCGCTCAGCCTTGGCAGACGCTTGCGAATATAAATTGACTTTACGTCAAAAGAAGGCTATTGCTCTAAACAATTGCCTGTTGGCACTTTTCACCAATGCCAGTGATCAAGTGCAACAATTATGCACAAAATTAGCACATCAATATCCTGATATGGTATTCCAATCTTTGTTGATCAAAGCCTCACAATTAGCTAAGGATAAAAAACATAAGGAAGGAGTTGAGTTATTGCAAAAATTTGCTTCATCTAGTGTCGACAAAGATCAGTCATTTGCTGCAAAATTTGCCATTGTACAACTGTTGCTATCGCAAGGTTCTCGCAAGGAAGCTGCTGATGTCTTGTTGTCTTTGGGTGAAGCCAAATACAAGCCCGGTATTGTATCTGCTTTAGTTACTCTGTATTTAGGTTTGAATAACAAACCAGCAGCTTCCGAATTGTTAAAAACTGCAGTGGATTGGTACAAGAAAAACAATGTCAGTAGCGCCGATTTGTCTGACATGTGGCGCCAAGCAGCAGAGTTCCACTTGCGTGGTGGTGCTACCGAAACTGCAGCTAGCTCATTGGAAGAGTTGCTTAAACTTAAACCCAACGATATGAAAGTTTTGGCCCAGTTAGTAATTGCTTATGCCCAATTTAATCCTAAAAAAGCTTTAGATATTAGCAAGAAATTGCCTAAATTGGAAACCCTTACTACGGCTTCAGAAATTGATGCTTTAGAAGCAGCCAACTGGGTTATGTCCACTAAAGCTGCTAAGAAATCGGCTAATGCCAAGATCGAGCAGTCGCCCGGTACCCCCGTGGTTGAACGTAAAAAAAATCGTAAACGTAAGCGCAAGGGCAAATTGCCCAAAAACTATAATGTCGAAGTTCAACCCGATCCAGAACGATGGTTACCAAAATATGAACGTACTGGTTTCCGCAAGAAGCGTGATCGCAGGGCCAAGGACATTATTAAGGGCTCACAGGGAATGTCTACGCAAGCCGCAGAACAATAGTATGTATTATAAAAAGTCTATTACTTTTTCCATACTTTAAAACTTATGCCTGTTTATTTCAGTGATATGTCGAATCGTGCCAACTTGGGTAAAAATTCCCCAGCTACTCCTGTGTATCAGGAACCTACGCCTGGACCGCGTCAACAACATCGCAAAGGTGGTCATAAGAAGAAGAAGGGAGGGCGTTTTTAAACAAATGCATTTTTATTTAGCAATAACTTGTGCTGTAAAACATGTTGGTCATGTCATGTCTACACAAAAAAAAATGGTTTTTTTTTTACTATTTTCTTTGACTAAAATATGGAAAAATATTATGGAATTTCTTAAAATTGTTGCAGACAAAATTTGTTTTTTATATCTAAAAAAAATTCTATTCGTCGTCATCATCTTTATTGCCTTTTTCTTCACTTGGAGGGATATCTTCTTTTCTGGTGTCATAAGAGTGTAGTGATAAAGTTTCTAGCCACTCCAATATTGGTTTCTGTTCGCATTCTGTGCGATAAATATTATCAAAAATTCTTTTTTCAATAAATTCCTGGATCTCGGACTCTTGTTTTTCCCAAGTTAAAGGATTGTGTATGCCATCCTGACCATATCGATCATTGTAACGTTCGTAGTGAACAGTGTCCAGAACCAAGCCCAAGCCTGGAGCCATAGGCAAATCTAATCGTTCTTCAGTAAACGCCTTTTCCAAGGTGTTGGTATCTGTGTGTCCACGCACAATAGCTATAGTTAGCCCAACCATTTTACGTATTTGATGCAACATAAAGCTTTGGCCTTTCACCTTAACTGTTACAAATTCCACACCTTGAGGACTTTTAAACGGCTCAGAACAAGTAAACGACATAATGAAGCGTTTTGCAGAAGGATCTAAAAAGTTTCTTTAATATTATGTAATATTAGATTTTTTGAAATATTTTTATTAAAGACAAACTTACTTTCTGCTGGTAAAGTTATGAAAATTTTTGGTTCCTTCAAACATTTCCAATACTTCTTGAGCTTTTTTCAGTCTTTCTTCTAAAAGAAGAAAACTTTCTAATTTAACATTTTCATTGCAATCGGCGAAAGCTATACTTGGCATTGTATAGGTATATGTTCGTGCATTACATTGATCTTTGGCATTAAATCCTTTTGTAACACGTTCTGTGGCAAATAAACGTATTTGATCGGGAAGATCTGCGTTTAAAGCAATTATATCTAAATCTTCGGCTAGAAAATAAAAAAATAAATGTATACAAATTTTGAAGTGCATTCAATTTATTAGTCAGCCTGATTACGGATGGCGTATACGCCCGAGTCGTTTACGACAACACAACCCGTAATCAAGCTGAGTATAAACAAGTAAGAAAGCAGTGAGTGGGTCAAGCTTGACCATATAACTTGTGACCCGTAAAAACAAATTTATGTCATGAATGTCGAATACTTTTTAGATTTCTTCATCCTTATGATATTTGTTCGCCTTTAAGTGCTTTAAAAAAGAAGGTTTTTATGGTTTTATAGTAAAAAAAGTATATCGATGGTTTTCTTCCTCAACCTCGTAGCTAAAAACAACTACTTTTCAGGAGAGACAAAATACTTTTTTTTTAACAAATATGTATTTAAAACTTTTTGCTATATATTCTTTAATTATCCAAGAATTAAGAAAAATTCCGATATTCCGCCAAACAAAAAAATTGCAAACTTGTAAGGCGGTATTTACTGATCACTTTTCCGGTTAAAACAAAAAAATCGGAAACAATCGAGTTAAGTGGTTGCGGAAGAAAACCATCGATATATCGTTAGCTAAAATGCAAAAAGGCGTTACTCACAAAAAATTAAAAATCGTGTTTTTGATTGGTTATTATGATTGCCATTAAACTTCATGTCTTGACAAAATTTTACACTTCTACGTTCAAAAATTACGCTTTTATTGACAAAAAACAAAGGGACGTAACTACAAATGTTTATTTTAAAAATTCAGAATTTCGTAATAACCCATTTTTATATCTAACAAAATGTAATGAAATGGTTTCCTTTAAAATGTTTTGAAGAATAACATGGGCGACTTATCAATGCATGTTTTCAGATATGTTTATAATTTTCGTTTTATAAAGTTTTTTGCTTCTCTTGTAAAATTATATCTTCGTTAGTTTGCATTTTAGCTAACGATATACAGGAATACAGAGGAAAATGTATTATAAATTATCAGGGGTGTCATGGAAATCGAAAACGTAAAACGAATAAGATTTCTGTAATAAAAAAATTTTATGACAATTATTATGCAAATAATTAATGCTCTATTAAAAAGAATTGTTTAATACACTACACTACATTTGCCACTATATTTGGTTTAAATACGAAAAATTTTTTTATCAATAACAACAGAGAAGTACAATTCCTGTAAAAGTAAAAGAAATAATAAAAAAAAGAATGATTTCGTAGTCGTACCAAAAGTGTAGACTACATTTACTTATATGTACAAGTGATTTTCTGGTTCCAATGTCTACATATGTTCCCAAAGGAAGTACCTAGTCGGTAGTACCAGCGTCAGTAGTAGATACCAATGACACGCACATGTTAAATGTCTGGTAAATAACATTGTATGGGCTTATAGTCACTAGTACTGGTGACTGTGTCAATAGTGAATCAGTACAGATTCACTAGTGACATTTCCTGCAGGTAAATTAAAACTAAAAACCCACATAATCGGTGTAAGGCGTTGTCGTTAACGCCTAAGTCGTTTTTGGAACAGATTAAAAAACATAGTCGGTCTGTTACTTTAATCTATAACAATACAACGCCTTACACAAAATGCCGAATAAGATGGTTTATGGGCACACAAAATCTATTCTGGAAAGAAGTTTGTATGTAAACTTATGGACCGATTCTCTGCATTTTCAATAGGCTTGTTCCTTGTGACAATTAAAACCTATGTACCAGATTTTATATCCGAAATTGCAAACTGTAATTTGTACACAAGGTTAACATGGACAGTCAGACAGGCGGACAGACTTAGTTAGATCGATTATAAAAGTAATTCTAAATCTATCGGTATACTAAAAGGTGTTACAAACAGTGCAAACGCATATAAAAACAAGCATTCAATATACTTAGGTAGGTATGTATTAAGATCTCCAATTATTATTGCTTTAACTATTTACAAATTATATCAATTATTTGGAGCCGTTGCAATTTTTCATTTAATTGCTTCTATTTAACATAGTTTAAGTGCTACATTTCCAATAAAATTCCTTTTTTTAAATAAAAAATTCGAAAATTTTGTGTTCTTATAAATTTTTGATTCATTAAATATTTGATTTTTTATCAATATCTGGGATTATAAAAACTGTAGCTTTATACGCAAAGAAAACATTTACGTGCATACTTAAAATTTTAAGAATCGAATTGACCAGATGATGGAACGCTTTGGACTTAAAATTGACTTATTCAAATTCAAACTACATACATATGTATAGCGAAACTGCAGTTTACTTTTAATTTAACTTTTAAAAAAGTGACCGCCGCAGGGATTTTCTTCTTTTTTATGGTATAAGAAATACTAGCTTTGGTAACTAGCTTCTCAGCATAGCCGGCCTTCGGCCGGACGCAACGATTTTCTCCTCTATGGTATAACAAATATCGTCTTTACTAACTAAAGTTTTTTTGCATAGCCGGCCCACGGCCGGGTGCAGTTTTTATTTTTTTTTTGTAAACTGCAGTTTTGCCCTATGTATAGCATAACAGAATCATAACTTACGCAATTTTATAGAGCACACTTGTCTAGCAGCTGATACTCCTTTGTCAGTACGCGCAGCTCGTTGAAAACAAGCCAACTGTGCTTGTTCGAACATTTCTTCAGTCACCCATTTATGTTTTAGCATAGCTTTAAACAGTTCCTCCTCTATTGTTTGCATTCCCGGATTACGTTGCATGCCAAAATAGTTTGCTCCAGAGTATCCTAACAAAATGGCAGTTTTCTTACGTTTTACTCGGTCGGCAGGATTAAATGGTGCTCTCTTTATATCGCTCTTTTCCTCATCTTCTGTCTTCCAGTCTACCCATTTGCGTCTTTTAAGATTCCGCTTTAGTTTTTTAATTTCTTTGGTAGATTCAATGGCTTCTTCTTTTTCTTGTTTTCTCAATTCTTGCTGTTGTTCGAGTTTTTCCAACGCTTCTGTCATGATTGCTGCAAAACCTTTGTAACGTTTGCAAATATTTAAAGTTGGATCAGGGTTGGTGGTAGTCGTTAAGGTTAATATGGATTTTAGGCGTTCTTGAATATTCAAACAAAAATTGTAAAATGTTTATAAAGCTATGTATGAAAATAAATTTCTACCTGCCTTTAAATTTGTAACAATTCTGCTTATAACTAACATTCTTTTTTGCAATTTACTGTAAATTTTAATTTATTGAATGTTAAAAAATAAATATTAATTTGCGATTATACACGTGCAGCGTTGCCGCTGGAAATTTTCTAAAACAGGCCCAAAAAGGGGTCGCAAAGAAAGTAAAAGACAAGGTATATTTATAGCAGGTAGTCTCGGAAAGCCAGCTGGTTATTTTTTATTTGCTTGTTTTGCGATACAAACTGTCAAATGTTGTATAGTAAACAAGTAAACAAGTTTTTTGCTGTATCTTTTGTCTCTTTTCAACCCCTTTGCTCTTTGACAGTTCGTATCGCAAAACAACAATAAAAAGCCCTGTTGTTTGTTTTATTGTACAATTGTTGTAATCTCGCGGCTACCTGCTATAAATATACCTTGGTAAAAGAGTAAATTTTGTTATAAGCAGTATTTACCAATAAAGAGGTCGCGATTGGTTATTTGAATCAAACATAAGATCAATGTTTTTTATTACATACAGTCCATGGCCCAATTAGTAGGTCTGCGCGCAACTACAACAATCCAACAACAGAAAAAACAACACGCATTTTGTTTGTGTAAAAAATGATAAAGATGTCAAGAACAAAAGCAATTGTTTGTGTAAGAAATGGTGGAAATGTCAAAAGCAATTGTTACAAAAACAATTGCACGTATAAAACACAACTCTGCAAAAAATCAGCAGGCGTTTCAAGCAGACCTACTAATTGGACCATGATACAGTCTACAACTGACATGAAATGCTAAAATGATGTTAGTGTTAAGTATGTGCTGGTTCACACACGTCAAGTTTTACTCGTCAAGTCTTGAGCTTTTAGGAAAGAAGGGAAAAGAGAATGCCATTTCTTTTCCCCTCTCTCCTAAAAACTCAAGACTTGACTCATCAGGTAAGTGCTGGTTCACACAGGTCAAGTTTACTTGAACAGTTTTATTTACATTTTCTTTTGAACTTGCGTTCACGTCCATGCACAAAATTAATTTTTGTTTTCTTTTCCTTCAACTTTGTAGCTTTTTATTATATTACGGATGAAAAAAGAAAATAAAAATACAAAACTGACTGGTACGGTCAAGTATGTACCCCTTTCCATTTTCTTTACCCCTCTCTCCTAAAAGCTCAAAACTTGAAGAGTCAAACTTGACCTGTGTGAACCAGCACTAAGAGGCATTCTCATGTTATAACACGAATGTTAATGCAAATGTTTTAACAACGCTTTTATAACATCATGTTATAACAGCAAATCATGTCAGTTGTAGACGGGGAGTTAACAAACAAAAAAGATTTATTTTTTAATCTATATACAGTATTTATCGGATATAAGAAACTTAAAAAATCCACGAAAAAAGTTTCTTATAAGCGTTTCTTTCTTATATACAATTATTTTATATAAGAAACTTATTTCTTATATAAGTAGCTATGGCCATAAGACTTTCATATTTTGGTTTTCTGTCTCTTTTTTTGTTAACATTTCTAACTATTAAATAATTATTTTCTATGTCTTTTGAGTTTTTCACTATTTTAGATGTTTTTGCAATTTCGCTTCTTTTTATACCGTTTTGTATACTGTCAGAAAACAGCGTTGTCCATGCAAACTACATAAATTCTGTGTTGCCGTTGGAAGTTTCTTATATAAATTCTTTTTCCATACATTTTGTGGTTTTGGTGTTTAAGAAAAATGTTCTTTAATCAGTTTTTTTCTTATAAGCGTTTTTCTTATATGAAACCTTTTTTGTTAGAAAAATCACTAAAAAGACATGGTGTTTTTGAAAATGTTTCTTAAAAGCGTTTTGTTCTTATATGAGATGTTCTTATATCCGATAAATACTGTATGTATATAAAATTGTAACGTTTCTGACTGATTCATCATCGCACAGCCTAAGCGCTCGAAGCTAAAAACTTGAAATTTGGACCGGAGGTGGGTCTCTCTCCAAATCGTTCCACTAAGACGGGATTTTTGGAAATTCGAATGTTAAGGGGTAAAAACGGGTAAATTCGATAACCTTATATCTCCAAAACTAAAAGAGACACAAAAAAACGTTAATACTAATCGTTGTTCTTTAGAAAAATAATCGGACTGGTGTCTGTTACTTTTTTTTTTTTTGAAATTCGGCCCTTTTGAAGAGAAAACGGGTAAAACCTCAATGTTGGTACTTTTTTGTCACCCTATCTTTCTTTTAAACCAATAAACCATAGAAATAAAGTTTATACCACATTCGAAACTTATCAAAAAAATACAAATATAAATTTGGTACTTTTTCGAAAGTCGAACGTTTAAGGGGTGAAAATCTTAACCTTTTTTTGATACTTTTTTTACAAAACATTTTTCTCCATTCATTAACATATTCGTAGTAAATTATGGGTCCACACTACAATACTGCAATTATTGATGAGAAATACGCGAAATTTAATATCTTTATTCAGCTTTTTGGTTCTACAACTGGTATTTTTTTTTAATTTTCGTTAATAATGGACCTTAAAACATAAAATTCAACATGCAAGGTCCTGAATGAATAATCTGTAAGATGGCTTTTTGGTACTTTTTTGTTCTTTAGTTTGTACTTTTTAAATTTCCGTTAGCATTGGACCTAAAAACATAAAATTCAAGATGCAATGTTCTGAGTGGATAAAAAGAGGGAAGTTTTTGGTACTTTTTTGTATTTCAGCTGGTACTTTGTGAATTTCCGTAAAAACATAATATTACACATGCAAAATCGTGTGAGATTGAGAATCTGTTAGAGGGATATTTTGGTACTTTTTTATTCTCTAACAGGTTCTTTTTTTATTTAATACTTATTGTCGTTCATCAACAGGGTTGCCGTTTGAAAAATTTTTATCCGACCAAAATTGTCTGCAAAACCTACCAAAATCCTTTGAAACCGACCAAATTTTTGTAATATTTAAAAACCAATTATATCGTCATAAAAATGCAATAGGACCTATCATAATTTTTAAAAAATTTTCGGTAGAGATACGACTGAGATTACAAAAACAGTTTTTCAGGATAGTGTCAATCATGCGTAATATGGTAACGATATTAACCAGAAAACCCCGTTGTTATAGTCACACTAGCTGCCTTTTTATTAAGTTATCTCTCTTTTTCTTAAAATGAACATAGGCCCTTTTGCATTTTATATGACGATATGTATGTATATGTATTTTTGATAAAAAGTATAATTTTTATTGGATAAAGCTATAAATCTACATATTATTTTTTTTTTTTGTAATATGCAATTATAGTAAAAAAAAAAGTAAGCCTATGTTCACACCTATTAAATATTTAACGTCCTACACGTTTAACTTAAACAAAATATATGTATATATACAAATTCATTTAATAGCGCTTATAGACTGGAATAATTCATTGATCGTATGCAATAACACATATAGAGCACTAATAAAATATGAATCAACATTTATTAACGTAAGTTTGTACAATTTAAAAAAAAAGTATTCAACTTTATAAGACAAAGGCTGAGCTCCAATACATCCAATACCTTGCAGAGAACGTAAAAAATTTATCAAAGTGTTTAACAATGCACAGTTGGCTTATTGTATACGCGTTGATAACTTGCTCTGTTTTAGAACTCATCCATACTTTCTGCAAGTTCTGCAGTTCTTAAACCATTGCCTTTATAAAACTATGTTTCAAAATACAGTATCAAAGCATCCCGCTGTTCTACGATCTTTCATCTTTCTTTAAGAAGTCCATCTTGTATAAGAAACACCCAATACAGAACAGAATTCTCGAAATTCTTTTATTTATGTTATTCTTTTAGGACTATGTGAAAAAACTTTAAATATTACCAAAAATAACCTTAATGTTTTTTGCATTACTAAGTAATGCCTGTAAGCCTGTTCATCTATTTCTGAACGAAGACTTCGTTCGATTAACTTACATTTAAAACGAAAACAAATTGTACAATATTGTCTCTGTTTTACATGTAATTTAAGCGAACGAAGTCTACGTTTGACATCGATGAATAAGATATAAGCTTACCAACAGTTCCAGTCATGGCGTGAGCGCCGTTTGTTGCCAATCCGATCAAATTTTGTATAGGAATATTGTTTGTTGATAAAAAGTTTTATATAAGAAGAAAAATTTAAACGGCATCTGACTTGGTAAACTCGAATAAGATGACAAAGCCATCCTTTATAAAACTAACACCGTCAAAGTAATTTGCTCCTAACGTAATATAAATGCCATATCCATAGTTTCATCAACAATCAAAAAAAAAAAATTTGTGTTTAGTAAAAAAGCTATGAGATTTGTAATTGTATGCTATCCGTCCAATTTTCTAAAACCGACCAAAATTAGGTTTGGCCTACCATCCGACCAAACCAAAAATATCCGACCAAATTTGGTCGGAAAATACCATGTGCGGCAACCCTGTTCATCAAATAAAAAAATCAAACATGTAGCCGGTACTGTTTTGACATTTGGCCCTTTTAGGTACTAGGCGGGTAAAACCTGTATTTTGAAACATTTTTTTCCACCATCTACCTTTTAATCCAATACGCATAGAAATAAAAATTATTTAACATTTGAAACTTATTTTAAAAAATACAAATCGTCATAATAAAGACCTAATAACCTATCTGCAAAAATTTAAAAATTGAGTTTTTTATGGATTTTTATTCCATATATCATAACCCATATGTGTGCAAAATTTTGAACATGTAATATTACAAATGTCAAAGTTTTTGTACCTAGAGGACCGTTACGCACAAAAAAAGAGAAAAATAAATCATCAAAAATCACGATAAAAGTTTAATTTTGTTGCATAGTGTAATTTAAACAAACATTAAGCACTTCTTTTTGCTTATACCAGTAAAAGAAACTACTACTGTAATTATTTAATGTATATAATATTCATGTGTATAAAGAAATTTTAATTTATTCATACTAATTAGTACTGCAGATAGGTTATTTGGTTTCAGATTTAAACAATTCCAAAAAACCTAAGTGTCATAACATAAGCTGTGATTAGAAAAACAAAATTTTCTCAATCGATATATGTAGGTATATTACTGGTTTCATTTTAATCAAAATGTGTAATTTTCATACGTATTTTATAACGTTTTTCCCTCTCCTGTAAACTTTTGAAAGTTGCATTTAGGTTATTTCGTCTTTTAGGTGACGAAATGCATATATCGACCCCTTTGCGCAAAATGATCGTATATGCCAATTTTTTTTAAATTGAGTTTTTTATGCAATCTTGTTTCACATTCAAAGAGACGTCACCTGACAAAATATTGTAGGCGAATTCCACTTCGGTGCTCCAAAAATTGAATGTATATTTTCATTTTGATATTGCAAGCGAAAGCAGAGAATAGTAGAAAAAGTTCTGTCCTGTAAAATTTGGTTTTTTTGACATACGATAATTTCGAGCAAAGGGGTCAATATGGTCCTTTTGTGAAATTCGAACGTTTAAGGGGTGAAAATTGTACCTACGTTTATTATTTTTTCAAAGGATTTTTCTCCATCTATTTATCTTTCATCGCACATACCAAGGCGAATTTATAACAGGTAAGTGCAACTCTACAACTACAAAAAGGCCCATGTATTTTGTTTTTGCAATTTTCTGACTTGTTGTCAAATTTCACTATAGAAACAAAACAATATTTTGAAGTTTCACCATTTTTTTAATTCGCCGTGGAGACAGCTGATGAACGGCTGACGCAAGGCGAATTAACTCCAGGTAAGCTCAACTCGTCAGCCGTTCATCAGCTGTATCCACGGCGAATTAAAAAAAATGGTGAAACGTCAAAATATTGTTTTGTTTCTATACTGAAATTTGACAACAAGTCAGAAAATTGCAAAAACAAAATACATGGAGTTAATTCGCCTTGTTTTGTAGTTGTAGAGTTGCACTTACCTGTTATAAATTCGCCTTGGGCTGACGAGTTGAGCTTACCTGGAGTTAATTCGCCTTGGCACATACATACCTTGGTACAATTGTTGTAATCTCGCGAATACCTGTAGTGCGATTCTGTAATTAATTTTAACAATAGTTGTCATTGTTAAAAAATTTAACAAGCAAATTAACGATTTTGCTATTCTGTAACATTTTAAACAGCACTTTATATCGTTAAGTTAGCTGTTTTTGTTAAGTAAACGACAACTTTTTTAGTGTTGTTTATTTATTGTTAAATGTCGAAAAAAAATGATTTAGTTAAAATAAATGTTTGGCTTCTATCAAGGCGAATTTATAACAGGTAAGTGCAGATCTACAACTACAAAACAAGGCGAATTAACTCCATGTATTTTGTTTTTGCAATTTTCTGACTTGTTGTCAAATTTCAGTTTAGAAACAAAACAATATTTTGACGTTTCACCATTTTTTTAATTCGCCGTGGATACTGCTGATGAACGGCTGACGAGTTGAGCTTACCTGGAGTAAATTCGCCTTGGCTTCTATCTTCTTAAAAAAACAAAAAACTAAAAAAAATTCTGTTTAGTTTATTAATTTTATTTGTTTTTTTTTATTCCTCTTTGTGTTTTTCGTTATTTTGCCATTTTTTTGACAGTGATGCCACTTGACGTTAATTTTTATCTATGTTGTTAGTCCCAATTTACACTAGGGACATTTCTTGCCGGACATTTTTTGACATTAGAAGTCAGACAGAAATGAATACTTGTATGTAAACTACGAAAAGTAAGAAAGAGAAATGAAAAAATGTCCAGTACAGATAGTCATGTACTACACACTCTACCTTTTCGACCCCTCGCCGTCAAACTTCGTCTGTCCGGCAAGAAATGTCCCTAGTGTAAATGGGGACTTAACAACAATTTACAGAATCACATAATCGTTAGTGCAAGGCGAATTTAACAAGGTAAGTGCAACTCTACAACTACAAAAAGCCCCATGTATTTTTTTGCAATTTAATAGGCGGCTGTCAAATATGCTAACAATGTAAAAATTGATTGAAAAACAAAACAAACATTTCGTTTGGGTAATAAAAGAGATTATTAAATTCACTTTAATTATTCGCCGTTTTTCTAAGAAATTTTTTCGGTTATTTTGGCGTAAAACATAAACAAAATTATACTTTGACGTTTCCCTATTATTTTTTAATTCGCCATGGAGACAGCTGATGAACGGCTGACGAGTTGAGCTTACCTTGTTGAATTCGCCTTGCGTTAGTGCAAACAACAAAACATTTTTTTTAACAATGACAACTATTGTTAAAATTAATTACAGAATCGCACTACAGGTTGACAATTATAACAACTGTTGTTATTGTTAAAAGTCCCACTACTGTTATAAATATACCCAAGGCGAATTTAAAATTTAAATTCGCCTTGAATAGCAAAGATAGCAACGAAAGTTAGCATCGGCGGAAATTAAAAATTAAGAGATTTAGTGGCAACGCCGGAAATGAAAATGAAGGGATCTTTAAGATACGATTTTAGAAATATTTATATACATATAGATTAAAAAACATCAACCATGCAAAAAATCGTCCGAGCTTTTCCAGCGAAAAGTGGGTTCGTCCAAAATGGTCAGTAAAAATCGTTGCTGATTTATGTCAGCTAAGCTAGGCAGTGCCAAGGCATAAGCTTAATGGAATATGAAAAAATACCTCTTAAAGATTAAAAACATCAATTTTTAAAAAAAATCGCCCGAGCCGTTCCAGAGAAAAGTAGGTTCATTCCAAATGGTCAGTAAAAATCGTTGCTGAGTTATGCCAGCCAAACAAGGCAGTGCCAAGGTATAAGCTCAATGGAATATGGAAAACACACACAATCGAATTGGAAGACTTAGTAGTCAACTTGAAAAAATCAAAATCTTTTGATTTTTTTTCAACCAACTCGACAACCGTCAAACTAATCAACTGACAAGGCCATACACGCTTTGATTTGGACAACAACCGACTCAGTTGACAATTGAATTGAATCGTGCAAGGTATATTTACACAAGGTAAACTCGTTGGCCCATATGTTTGTCAGCTGTTTACACCATTTGGAACCCTAGTGTCAAAAGTTATTTATGTTGGTTCCGTTGGTTCCTTGTGTTTGTTTACATACTTATGGTTAGTGCGCGCCATTTTGAATTAAAAAAGTGTAAAATTGTGAAAAACATTTTATTTTTGTGAAATTTTAATTCTTTTGATTACTAAGCAAACAAAATACATTTAAATGCATTATTTTTTGCAATAATACTTTATTTTTATGCTTGAGAATGCACAATATATTAAAAATTGTTTCAGCTTATTATTCTGAACTGCACGTGTTGTTTTTTTTTCAATTTGTGTTTTTATTTTAAAGGCACATTGTTGCGTTTTTTTTTGACACCATGGTTCCAAATACAAAAACAATTTGGCGTGTTGTTTTTGTCTTGTTGTACTTGTTGTAGCAACGTGTTTACCTTGTGTAAATATACCTTGGAATCGTGTATGTTCTTTTAAGGCTCAGTTAGCCGGGAGTAACAGTAACAGTAACCTTGCCGTAAAAAAGTAAGATCAATCTATTTCTTACAGATTGAGACGTAACATCTTATGCTGGGTACACACAGTGCAACCTACATGGAAACTGTTTCAATGCAACCTCAAAATATCAAAGCGTTTTGATGTGTATGCAATCTGAAATGAATGAAAATGAATTTAATTCACTGGATTGCGTAAACGTGTTGTGTAATGATACTAGGTGATTTAATGTTTGATTAATTATATGTTTATTGGTGTTAAATATAATATATAAAAAAGTATCAAAAGCTATTGTTTGGCTGATGCAATACTCCATGAACTTCCCTTTGTCTGGACTTCCTTTTTCTGTAATATGTAATCACATGTTTATAAACGTAGTTGCCAGATTATGATATACTATGACATCCCCTCTGATATTCAAAGATTAATAGAACTCGTAATCGT
Source organism: Pollenia angustigena (assembly GCA_930367215.1). NCBI lineage: Eukaryota > Metazoa > Arthropoda > Insecta > Diptera > Polleniidae > Pollenia > Pollenia angustigena. The sequence goes on along the minus strand of OV884056.1, from coordinate 91,667,350 downwards.
CCAATCGCTTAGGACGCCTGGATTCCCTACGCGATCTTGGTGCTGGTTGGTCGTCCTGTTGGTTTCCTCTATTCACTTGGACTTGTTCGGGTATTGTCGTGTTTAGGCCTACGTCTGAAATCGGCATCTCGACCAACTGAAGCCGAGTTGGTGTACCTTGATCGGATTGAAATGGCTTCAATGAAGCACTTGCTCCTTCATCTGGCTGATTTGGCCGTTGTGGTGATTGACACGATGAATCATCCGCTTTTTGATTACGGTGTTCCTGTTGGTTTGCGTTGGGCTTCATTATGTGAATAGTATTTCGCCTATATTGTTTATCATTCGAATTTACAATGTATGAACGATTGGAAACTTGTTTTTCAATATTACCCTCAACCCAATTTTCCTTAGGATTTTGTTTAACATATACGTGATCTCCTACTCTCAGTTCCTTTTCCTTTTGTGTTCCTTTATCGAAGTATTTCTTGTTTTGCATACGTTGTTGTTTAATCATATTCGGCACATTTGGTATTAGTTGTTGATTTAGATTTATAGCTGGAATGTCACATCGCAACCATCTACAAAATAAGCGTTTGGCCGGACTAAAACCTATTTTGTTTGGTGTGTTCCTCCAAATTAATAACGATTTGTAAAAGTCGGTATTCGATGCTACTGCTTTCTTTAATAAATGTTTTGCAATTTTCACAGCTGACTCTGCTTTGCCATTTGCCTGTTGGTGATGAGGGCTTGATGTCTGATGATCAAATTCCCATTCAGCTGCAAATTTTTTAAACTCTGAGTTGGCAAAGTTAGTTCCGTTATCCGTAATAACTTTGATCGGTACACCATACCTGCTAAAATTTTTACGACAGACGTTTATCGTGGTATTAGTTGATAGACTGTTTATTTCATCGATTTCAAAAAAATCTGAGTAATGATCTACGGTTATCAAAAAGTACTTGGTTTTACCCTTCACCTGTAATTCGCAAACATCCATTGATATAATTTCAAATGGAGTTTCAGGAATTTCGGTCATCACCAATGGTTCTCGTTGTTGTCGTCTAGCATAGGTGTTGCATATTTCACAATTTTGAATGTTCCGTTTTATACTATCTGAAATTCCCATCCAGTATACCGTTTCCCTTGCTAATTTCAATGTTGCTTCTATACCTAAATGCGGTTTGTGTAGTCTTTCTAAAATCTCACGTCTCAATTTCTGTGGTACTAAAAGTCTATTACCTTTAAAAACCAAATTACCATTAACGATTAATTCATCTCTTATATTCCAATATTGTTTGATGTTCTCGTCAACATGTGCTTTCTCCTCAGGCCAACCTTCTCTAATGGTTTTCATTAACTGTATCATGACGATATCTTCAGCTGTAGCTTGTTGGATATTTTTGATGGTTGTTGTGCGTATACTTTTATTCTCAATATCATTAGCATCATCGAATTGTCTGAATTCCTTGTCGATTTTATAAATTTCAAGAGATTTTTCCGGATTCTGATCTGCTGGTGCTCTAGATAAAGTGTCGGCTATATACATTTCAGTACCTTTTCTATATTTTATGGTAAAATTATATTTTTGTAATGCTAAAATCATTTGTTGCAGTCTTTTTGGTGTTTTCAGTAATGGTTTTTTGAAGATGTTTATCAATGGCGAGTGATCGGTTTCAATTGTTATATTTTTTCTTCCGCAAATATACTGGTGAAATCTACGGCATGCAAACAAAACGGCCAACATTTCCTTTTCTATTTGCGCATAATTTCCTTGGGTTGTTGTTAAAGTTTTCGAAGCGTAAATTATGGGATGGCCTTCTTGTAGCAATGTGCAGCCCATTGCAAATGATGATGCGTCTGTTTGTATTAAAATTGGCTTTTTAACGTTGTAATATTGCAGAACTGGTGTTTTTGTTAATATTTCCTTTATTTTCAAAAATGCTGCTTCCTGATCGTCTTTCCACTCAAAATTACTCTTTATATGAGTTACTCTTCGTAAGGGTTCTGTAATTTGAGATAAATTTTCTATGAATTTACTTACATATGTAACAAGCCCTAGAAATCGTAACGTTTCCTTTTTGTCTTTGGGTGAATTCATATTTCTGATGGCAGCTACTTTTTCGGGGTCCGGTTTTATGCCATCGCTTGTAAGTATGTGTCCAAAGAATTTAATTTCCCTTTGACATAATTCCATTTTGTCTTTGTTAATTTTCAGATTTTCCTGTTTAAGGCGTTTTAATAATTCATGTAAGTTCTTATTATGATCCTTGGTTGCAGCTTCTTTAGTGTCGCCCTTTCCGAATACTAAAATGTCGTCGGCTATACACACAACCCCCTTTAAACCGGATATTATCTGATTCTGGCGCATTTGAAAAATCTCCATAGCCGGTTTGATACCAAATGGCACTCGCTTAAATCTGTATTTGCCATACGGTGTCCAAAAAGATGTAAGTTTGCTGCTATTTTCATCTAGTTGTAGTTGCCAAAAACCGTGTTTAGCATCCAGAATTGAAAACACTTTTGCATCTGATAACTCGGTTAAAATTTCCTCCACTGTTGGTAACTGATACTTTACATCTTTAAGTGCCTCATTCAAGTGTTTCGGATCAATACAAATTCTCAATTTGTTGTTTTTCTTTACAATTACAAGATTGCTAGTCCATTCTGTAAATCCTGGTTCTTTAGTTATTACACCCATCCGTTCCATATCGTCTAGCGTAGATTTTAGTTGTTCGCGTATGGCTATCGGTATTCTTCTAGGTGGTTCACTTCTAGGACTAACATTCTTATCGATTTCAAGAGATATGTTTCCCTTTAACTTCCCTAAGCCTTGAAATACGTCCTCGTACATGTTGACGATTTCTTTGGCTTTAGCTTCACTCATGTCATCTTTGATGTTCTTACATACTGCTATGAGTCCCAGTAATTGGCATGTTTGCAATGACAGCAATGGACAATGATTCTTTTCAATAACATAAAATATTAATTTATATTCGTTTTTGTTGTTCTCAATCTTTAACTGAGTCTTACCAACTGGTGTTATTTGCGCACCTTCTATTGTTGTGAGTTTTGTCTTAGTTTTAGTGATGTACGGGGATGATTCTAATTCTATCAAATTTTTTCGACCAATTATATTACATGTTGCACCTGTGTCCAGCTGACACTTGGTAGAAATCGATTTGTTGTTGTTGTTATAAAAGTTTAGTTTCACATACAGCCCTTTTGAGTTATCATTTTCAAACGTATTAAGGACAAATTCTTCGCCAGAATCTGATGTTTCATCATCATTATCTAATGTTGGTACTAATTCTTTTACCGTTCTTGAATTTCCGTTTGGTTTACTATAGTTGTTGTAAGGTTTTGACAAACATACTCGGGCATAATGTCCCTTCTTGTTGCACTTGTTGCATATAGAAGTTCTCGCTCTGCATTGTTCCAAATTGTCATGATAATCTGCACCGCAAAACTTACACGTACCGCGTTCAGATGTTCTATTCTGTTGTTGATTTATCTTACCTTTCTTCACCTTCTGTACCTTGTTTACCTCACCTTGGCCGTTTTCTATACCACGTATCTGTTTTTCCGTTATTTCCTTCGACCTGCATGTTTCAATAGCTTTTTCCAATGTAATATCGCTGTTTAACCATAGTTTTTCCCGCAATTCGTGGTCCTTTATAGAGCATATAATTTTATCTAGCAGCAAATCCTTTTCCAATTCACCGTATTGAGCATTTTTTATCAGGCCTCGGAGTCTGTTAAAATATTCATCATATGTTTCATTTTGTTCCTGTTTAGCCATGTTGAACACAGCTCTAATGTACCGTTTGTTAATGGTAGGCGTCAAATTCTTTTCTATTTCCTCCAGTAAAGATGTTGCTGTTAGTGTATCCTCGTTCTCTATTGGCATGTTCGTGTATCTTCTGAAAACATCTTCCCCTATTGCTGATAATAACACAGCCTTTATACGCTCCTCGCTTTGAGAAGTTAAACCTGTTGCGGTTATGTAGTTTTTCCATTGTTGTTTAAAATATTTGCAGTTTTCACTTATGTCACCCTCTCTTATGTTCAGAGGTGCTGGAAGTGGTATCTGTGGCATAGCAACTTGTTGCGCTGCACCTTGTGGCGTTACATTTTGTGGTGTTGCTTGTATTTGGGTGCGTAGTGCAGCAATCTGTCCTCGCAAATCCTCTATTTCAGTCATATTGATAATTTATGCTTTTTCCTAAATTATCCTCAATTTCACATCTGACACCATGTAATGATACTAGGTGATTTAATGTTTGATTAATTATATGTTTATTGGTGTTAAATATAATATATAAAAAAGTATCAAAAGCTATTGTTTGGCTGATGCAATACTCCATGAACTTCCCTTTGTCTGGACTTCCTTTTTCTGTAATATGTAATCACATGTTTATAAACGTAGTTGCCAGATTATGATATACTATGACATGTTGCATAGTGTGTACCCAGCATTACAGCTAACTGTAATCGTTTTAATTGCTTTACATACAACAAAATGAAACAGCTGATTTGCAACGTGAAAAAAATACATACATAATATTCAATACTTATCAATTAAATAACCTAGCATTTTATTCCCAACCATAGAAAAGTGTAAGCTAAAAAACATTACAAAATAGTAATCTTAGCCAGTAAAAAAAGCAGCACCCGCAATACAATACAGCGAAGAATTCAATTTAGATATGCATGTGTGCATACTAGTGCTGGGATACTATCGATATTTTCTTCTATCGATATATATCGATAGTTCAGATTTCACTATCGATATATCGATATTACTATCGACTGAATGTTTGTACCCAGCAAAAACTTACATTGCAAAGTAATGAGTTAAAAAGCTAATATAACGACTCTTCACTACTTATACATTGGCATTTTAACTCATTATTTTAACACGGTGATGTCATTGGAGGCAAGTACTTACCTCCCTCGCTTACAAATAGGGAGTTAAAAAGTTGTTACTTCGATGTCACCAAAATTACAACTAACATTGAATGACTTTAAAAAAAACTTTTTTTTGTTACTTTTTTTTTTATTATTTTTTTTTCTATTTTTTCTTATTTTATTTTACTTTATTTTTTTTTATTGTAGGCAACTACTTACCACCCTCGCTAACAAATAGGGAGTTAAATAAGTCATTACCAAACTACTTCTATGTAATGAAGATGGTATGTAGTAGTCATTGAAAAGTAAGTTGTTCAGTAATGGCATGTCATTACCAAGTTTTTGCTGGGTACTTGTGCAGGAAAACATTAATGATTTTTTATAAGGCTACAGTTCGTTGATTTTATCACTTTAATGAACTTATGAGACGTATGTATATACGCACGATATTTTAGATGGCAGTTTTTTAAAAGTTGATAAGTACCTTCCTGAAGGAACCGAAGTAGGGACTATAAGATATTCCATTGCAACTTTAAAAGATTTTCTAAATTCTAAACCCAAAAAGGTAATCAATCTAGCGAACTTATCTCTAATGGTCGTCATTGTTTTGTCCTATGCTTGGAATTGCATTTTTTTTTTTTGACAACATTACAAAAATATTGGACATTTCAGTCCCTTTGTAAACATGTAAAAATTTCGACTTAAAGGCCTTTAATTAGCAGTAAAAAGCACTGCTAATCAATCCATACCTCTTGCCATTCCTATTGTTTGCATTTATTGCTGTAATTCAGCGCGAATAAATAATAGCAAGTAAAAATTTGCGGCAAAATACTGTGTGTGTTTATACCATGTTCACACGGACAGCAATATTCGTGTTTCGCTCTCTTATTCCTGTTTCGCGCCCCAAACATGAATGAAACGACTTGTTTCCCCATACAAAATTTTGTGAGCGAAACAGCTCGTTTCATTTTGAAACAGGCTGCGAAACAGGAAAAATGTACTATCATCTCCAATTTTGATAACATTTATCGTTAGTTTATCTAAAATAGCTCTCAAAAAAAATCAAAACAAAGAAAAAACAAAATAAAAATTGATGTTTAATTAAATAAAGTGATAATTATAACAAAATAATATCAATAAAAGTGTTAAATAATATATGTTTGTTTTATTTACTTTTTTTTTTTTATCTATTTTAATAAAAATCACACTAACAACACAAAAAAAATGTCAAAATGAAACAGAATGAATCTAGGGTAGCCAGATTTTAAATTCGGAAAAACAGTACATTGAATACATAAAAACAGTACAATCAAGAAAAAACAGTACAATTTTTTTGACGACAACATTACCATTTGTTTTAATAAGTAACCCCCAATTTCACCAAGTTCAGCTATAATAAACTATTAGTTCAAGCTGTCAAAACATATTGTAAGCTGGAAGTTAAAGTAATAGTTAGTTTTAACTGAACTTGGTGAAATTAGGGTAAATATTTTAAACGTTTGATTGAATATGCAACAACAATTATATAAAGAAAGAAATACACTAAAAATGTGTAACGTCAAAGGAATTATTTCCAGTTTATGGCATTTCATAAATATACATATGAAATTACTCCATTTGCGTTTAAAAAGCAAACACCACAAACGAAGCATTTGGCCAGGAAAACCATAACATTGCTGTAAGCCATATAAGAAAGGAGAAAAGCCTTACTTAGCTCAAAACAATCAACTCATTGATTTTGTAAGTACGATTTTCTTTAAACATATTCGTATTTAAAGCAATTTTCACTACACACATAGTTGCACAAATCATATAGAATTTGAGAAAATGTTTGTTTCCTAAATTAATTTTCCAATTTTAAATAATTTTTAAATTATTTACGGCTAATTTTACCAAGTTCAGCTATAATTAACTATTACTAAAACAATAGGTTTTTTGACTTTTATAATGAAAGTTAATTAAACCTTTCATTATAAAAGTGAAATTGGCCATTAATCTATAAAATCAAAAAAAAAATATTTTGGTCTATTTTTATTTCACAAAATCTGAAAATATTTAAAATCAAGTGCAATTGAAAACGATGAATATTTTCAAAAAAGTTTTTGTAAAAATTTACTTATCTTTTTCTTATTTCAGTAGTTTAGGTAAAGAAAAGTGGTCCTCCAAGGTATTTGGTATTTTTATAAATTTTGAACACGGATAATTTTCCAAATTTGTTTGTTTTCAATTTTACGTGATTTCGATTTCCAGAACATACCCGAAAATTAAAAAAGTTCTAAAAATTAACGATAACTGTTTTGGAATAAGTATTTTTTAGTACTTAAAAAAATTTAGATTTTATTTTTGTCTTTCTCAGGTGTGGAAAGGGAAAGACTATTGGAAGAGGTAGCCATAAAATCATAACAACACGAAAATATACCACTGCTACGAGCCACCCATTATAATTTAGATTTCTACTGTGTATTTATGAGAAAACAATGACCACAGCGTAAAAACTCTTATTATTTTAGAACTTTTTTTTTAACACAACATAATTTTTTGTAAGCCAGTTCTGTTTAATATAGACTGAGCAACAAAAAAAACAGTACAAAAAACAGTACAAAGTGTAAAAAACAGTACATTTGCGTACTGTATTAGGAGTTGTGCATAAAACAGTACAATTGCAAAAAATCAGTACATGTACTGCTTAAAACAGTACGTATGGCAACCCTAAATGACTCGTATGAACAGCATGTTTGGCAAACTAGTTTCAAAGAGCGAAACGAGTGGTTTATAACGTCGTATGAACATAGCATTAGCTGCTATTAGATGTCTTCATAGCTGTATTTTAAATAATATAAATATCGATATTTATAGTTTTCCTATCGATATTTTCGATATTATCGATAGTCTATCGATAGTTTCCCAGCACTAGTACATGTAATATGTGTAAATAATAACCAAACGAGTAAATTAATTGATTTATACGTAGGAACCAGAGACATATTGGCAAAAGGGAATTACAGTCTACGAAAAATAATTCATCAATTTCTACCGAAAAACATTGTTAGAGTTAAGCGGATCATACACTTGCAATAAAATTGTTCAATTTTACGCATTGTACAATAATATCGGCAATGTGTATGTGATATTCGAAGGTGACAAAATATATTGTCAACAATCAAAAGACTTTTGATTTTTATTGCACAACGAAAAGAAAGTGAAATGTGTTGGCAACCTTGTTCAATGCTGTTCATGTTATTCCTTTAGGTTATGTTCATCTTTTTATTGAGCGAATGAAACTATTATGCGACTTATTGCATAATAAAGGACAAAATGGAAATAATATGGCGGATATCATATACAATAACATTGCAAGTGTATGGGCTGCTTTAGAGAATAATTTCAGTTCATACGCAGCGATGCCAGAAGTGCAGATTTATATGCATTTTGCATATTTTATTCCCAAAATTGTAACAAGGCAGATTTGAAGATTTTGGGCTTAAAATTGCAGATTTTTTAGCTCTGTCGAAACTTCTTTATATGGTCACTTATATTTGTACTTTTTCCACTTTTTGCATTGATAAAGAAATATGGGCATTTCCTTAGAACTGTCAACCGGGATCGAAAAATAAAATGTTGAAAATCATCGCATTATTATAAAAAAGTCTATGTTTTTATAACACAGCATATCTCAGCTGTTTTACTCGAGGAAATTGGGCTGGAAACTGGAAAATTTTATATTTTCTTTTTAAGCTGCTTCTAAAGACATTTTTATATAATTATTTTAAATGCAAAAAATATGCTATGTTTGGACTCTTTCTTCACAATCTCTTTGTTACAATCAATTGTAAATTGAGTATTAGGTTTTTATATTTATGGGAAAATTCATGGTGATAATAACAAAAAAACATATGAACAAATCGAACGTTCGCGACCCGTACGTTCGCGACCGGTACATAAACCAATTAAACAAAAACCAATAGAGATATTTTATTTTGTAAATACTGGATGGAGACCTACATTAATACACTTTTAAAAAAAATTAACCACTTTTGAATATTCCGTTCCATTACGCAGATTTTTTACATTTCACTACTGTCAGCAAAAGTTGACTTCTATTTTGATTACGTTCGTTTGTGACCACATGTTTATAGCTAGCATTATGAAAACTTAAACTCGATGAAATCCATCTTTTGCACTAAACATAAAGTTCCCCAAATGCTATCGAAAGCCAAAGAATGCTAGGAAAAGTTTTGTTTTCTATATTATTTGTTTGGAAAAAAAATTTAAATATTAGCAGAAATTTTATTCACAAGATTACTTAAAAATTAAAAATTCGCGTTGTCTTGACACATTAATCTGTCACATTATCTGATTTTACACGAAATAATATGCATATATATTGTATAAATATCTCTGATAGTTGCAATATGTCATCTCTCAATAAGATCCTTGATAGTTTAAATAACATGTCAAGCAATTAACTTTTCATTTGTTGTTTAAGATACGAAATGCGTGAAGAATCCCTACCCAGCTTGAGAAGAAGTTTGGAAAGATATTTTTAATGTGAAAATATCCAAAAATTATCAGCCATGATCTGAAAATCGCGTTCGAGTGAAATTAAAATAGAACCAATGTTTAACCTTTGCTGTGTTGAAAGTTAAAAAAAAAATATTTCCTTTTTTATACCTTATACTTCGAGGACTTATAGATATTTACCATCCATTTCAAATTCCAAAACATGGCCGTATTTATTGAACTGAATTGTTATATGGTTTTCTAAATAAACTACATAAAAAATAAAATAAATGAGTTTTGAAGATTTACTGAAGATTTTTAAATCTTGACGCAGATTTTGCAGATTTTTTGATGAAAAATTATGGTTTTATGCTGATTTTACCTCTTAAAGTTCTGGCATCACTGTTCATACGGCAAACAATTGCACCAACGAGCAATTCTTGTAACAAATGATCCTTTAAAGACTGATCATGCAATCCTCGGTATAACTATCTGTTTTCTCCAAAATCTTCCGTATTTTATTTCTTTTAAGCCAAAATCTGGTTCGATACGTGACATTTCGAACGTGAAAATTTTTCCATTATAATTTAACTAAATAATGACTAAAACAAAATAAAAATTTACTGTTAATCCGAATAACATATTTCTCTTTGAACTCTTCCATAGATTACAGACCATGTAAGAAAATTTTTTGGAATAACTTTTATCAAATATCACCTCTTTTCCGGAAGATAATATTTAAGAAAGCATGCAATAAATCATTCTCACAAATAAGAAATTACGTTTGCACAACTTTGCAGTCTGATTGATCGTCTAAGTGAACAAATTTATAGGTACATTTATAAAATTAGTAAAATCTAAATATTTCTCTATAATAATATCGTAAAATAATCAGCTTTTAATAACTTTTAAATTTTCGGTCACGGTGGACCTTTTAACGGATATGCCCATATACGATAATTTCGCGCAAAGGGGTCGATACCTTCCCATAAGAATGTGTTAAGCGATATTTCTAAAATTGTGTAGGAAACGAAAAAAACGTCTCATTTAGTCATTTATTTGTGTATTTTATTGAAAGGAACATATTTGGAAAGCGATTTTCAGAATACAAAACATATTTAAAAATGTGTCTTAGCATAATTTCTTTGGCGGATAATACAAATTACAGGGTGCATGTTGAAATAACATTTTCAATCGTATTAGCTTTTGTTTTTATAGCTTTTATATTGTGAAATTATTGTCATTTTAAAGAAAATATTTAAACTGAATAAACATTCTTTCTTGTTTAATTACTTTTATATAAACTTTCTGTGTCCTTATTGTTGTATATTACTAGAGGTTATGGGCGATAGTAAAGATATAGACGGAATTCCTCAATTTAAAGGTGAGGGATTTGACGACTGGCAGTTTCGGGTGAAAACTCATCTGGATTCACTCAACTTATTGGATGTTCTAACCGGCACTCCTCCAAGTGATGCAACTGCTTAAGGAGAATTTTCTAAGAAGGACAAGAAAGCAAAAGATAGAATCGTAAGTTTTGATCATTCGGATGGTTTAAGCTTTATACGGGAAAAAGAAACTGCTTTTGAGATGTGGAATAGTTTGCAAGCCGCCTTTGCTAAACAATCTGTTGTGAACCAACTGCTTTTAAGAAAGAAACTGGTAAAGTGAAGAATGAACGATGGGGACTCAATTGTGTCTCACATATTAGCTTTTGAAAACTTAATTCGTCAACTGAAATTGGCTGGTGCTAAGATGGAAGACTCTGATGTATTCGCACAGCTATTTCTAACACTACCAGAGAAATACGACCCTCTCGTTACGGCTCTACAAAATGTGTAAGATGGCAAATTAAATTTAAATTTGGTAAAAGAGCGCTTGATTTCAGAAGAAGCGAAGTTTTCTGACCGTAATAGTGAAATCCCTGAAGAAAACTTAGCATTTTCCAGCAAGAAGTTCCACAATAAGAAGAGATTTAAAGGAAAATTCTTAAAATGCAATAAATTTGGTCATCAAGCCAAGAATTGATTGCAGGGTGAAGCAAAAGTTGCAAATACCAAAGCGGTTTCCTTCATGGTAAAAAGGAAAAATTATGATAAACGGTATATTGCTGATAAAATTAGTTTTAAATTAGATTCTGGTGCAAGTGATTACTTGGCAAATCAGAAAACATATTTTTCTTTAGTTAAAAATCTAAAAATTCAGGTGGAAATAAATGTTCCTAAAAATAATGAATCAATAGTTGCCAATCATGTCGGAAATATAAATGGTATTACTGACAAGGGTGTTGAAGTTACAATAAAAGATGTTTTATATACTCCAGACTTAAGAGATAATTTGATAAATTTTTTAAATAAAAAAGCTGTAATATTAAAAGGTGAATTAGAAATCGCAACAGCCTATCTTATTAGTAACTTATATGAATTACATTTAAATTGTAGAACGGGTTATGCGTTATCGTGCAGTCAAAATGAATTTGAATTGTGGCATAGGCGTCTGGGGCACATTGGTATTTCTGGATTCGAGCAGCTTAAGAAATTGGGATTAATAAATCGTGAACTGAAATGAAATAATCTTGCTTGGCTTTTGTGATGTATGTATGGAATCGAAGATTTGTCGAAATACTTTTGATGGTACAAGGCCCAGAGCTACAAGAGTTATTCAAAGAATTCACTCTGATGTATGCGGACCAATCACACCTACGGCTTGGAATGGTTCAAATTATATTGTTACATTTATTGATGATTTCACACATTTCGCAATGATGTTTTGAATTAAAAAGAAGTCAGAAGTTTTTGACAAGATTCAAGAATATGAGGCTTTGGTAAGTGCAATGTTTCCTGAATCTAAAATATCCCCACTTACCATTGATCAAGGAAGAGAATACTTGTCATTGGAGCAGCTAAATTGGTACAAGACTAAAGGTATTCAAGTCGAAACTACTGTTTCTTATACCCCACAACAAAACGGGGTTTCGGAACGATTCAACAGAACAATTTTTGAGAAGGTCTGATCAATGCTTTTAGAATCTGGAGTGCCAAAATTTCTATGGAACGAAGCTGCTTTAACTGCGGTGTATATTATTAATAGATGTCCTACAAGAGCAATTAAATAAGATGCAACTCCAGCCGAGTTATGGTATCGTAATAAAATGAACCTTCAGAAAATAAGAATCTTTGGATGCAAAGCTTATTGTTGGGTGCCTAATGCCAAGCGAAAGAAACTTGATCCAAAAGGAAAGCAAATGGTTATGATTGGTTACGCTCCAAATGGCTTCCGTTTATGGGACATGGAAAACCGTAGAGTTGTTTTAGCTCGTGATTTTAAATTTCAGGAGACTTGCTATCCCTTCAAATCGGTCATAAAACCCTTAAAAATTCCAAATATAATTGAACGAAACAGTTACGAGCAAGAGGGGGAAGAAGATGAATATGTTGCTGTGTCTGATTCCAATCAAAAAATTGATATTTCCACTTCAAATGAATCCCCACCAGAATTCGACATAACAGAAGATGAAAATATATCTCTTACTCCAGCCCTTGGGTCCGATGTTATGAATTTAGACGAAACTAACCAAGAAATATCTAGAGATATATCGCTTTCGGAAAACGAATTACGAAGAAGTGGAAGAATAAGTCGATTGCCAGGCAAATTTTTTGATTATATAACTGGTTGCAATGCCGAAGTGATTAAAAATCAAGAACCTCAAATATATGCTGATATTTTTAATAGAGAAGACTCAAAGCAGTGGGAGAATGCTATAAAAGACTAATTAAATTCTATGAAAGTAAATCATGTTTGGGAGGAAGTTAAAGTTCCACCTAATGTCAAGTTGCTAAAATCGAAATGGGTGTTTCGAATAAAAGATCACAACGGAAACTTAACAAGATATAAAAACGATTGGTTGTCAAAGAATTTCTTCAAAATTACGGCATTGACTACTGGCAAACATATGCTCCTGTTGCGAAGTTATACACAATAAGGATAGTGCTGATTATTGGCCTTCATTATGGTTACAAATTTCATCAACTGGATGTTAAAACGGCATTACTACATGGAGAATTAAAGCAAACCATTTACATGGCTCGACCGGAAGGTGTAAAAGGAAATAACGACGTATGTTGCAAATTAGTGAAATCACTTTATGGTTTAAAACAAGCTCCTAAATGCTGGAATGACAAATTTAATCACTTCATTGAATCATTAGGTTTTTCAAGATCAAAACATAACTACTGTTTATATGTTAAAATCGACAAAAATAAAACTGATGCGTTGTATTTAATTTTGTATGTGGACGATCTGCTAATTGTTGGAAGTAAAATTGAGAGCATAAACAAATTAAAAGCTGACCTTAAAAGAAACTTTGAAATGTCAGATTGTGAGGTACAAACCAACCATATCGTGAACTTGTAGGTAGCTTGATGTACATTATGTTGTGTTCACGACCAGATATATGCTATCATGTCGGCTACCTAGGTAGGTTTCAACAAAATCCAAACGATATACATTGGCAACATTTAAAGAGAGTTTTGAGGTATATTAAAGGAACTTCGTCTATGAAATTACATTTTCCAAAGAGCAACAATGAACCAGTAATTGGATATGCAGACGCAGATTGGGACTCAGATATATCAGATCGAAAGTCAGTAAGTGGATACTTATTTAAAGTCTATGGCTGTACAATTTCTTGGTGCAGTAAGAAGCAACAAACAGTAGCCACATCATCGTCAGAAGCTGAATACATAGCTCTTAGTTTAGCGACAGCAGAAGCTATTTGGATAAGAAGAATCATGAAAGATCTCAAGGAAATAGAGGACAACTATCAAATAAAGATTTTTGAAGATAACAGAGGATGTATTGGAATGGCAAAAAACCTTGAAACGAAACATGTAAAACATATAGATATAAAACACCATTTTATTCGAGATAATATTGCAAGTGGCATAATAAGTGTTGAATCAATACCTTTCGAGATGCAGTTGGCAGATATTTTTACAAAGTCAACAGACTCCTGTCGTTTTGTTAAGCTACGTGATCAACTTGGACTTATCGATTGAGAGGGGGTGTTGAAATAACCTTTTCAATCGTATTAGCTTTTGTTTTTATGGCTTTTATATTGTGAAATTATTGTTCTTAACGTTCTTTCTTGTTTATTTACTTTTATATAAACTTTCTGTGTCCTTATTGTTGTATATTACAAGAGTGGAACATTATTCCAGTGAGAAAACTTGATGGTTGATACAATTTTATTTTCTCTTTAGTTTCCTTTACATCCATGATAGGGCAGCGAAACCCAGCCCAAAATGTGGCGCTAAACTTCTAGTATAGTTTCACATCAAAAAGTCATTTTCGAAAAAAGTGTCGCTTAATACATTCTTATGGGAAGGTATCGATATGATCATATCTACGAGCACTATAAATATGTCGAGCAATATAGTTAACAACACGTTCTATTTTCCTGAGGTTCATACCAATAGTACCCGATATTACTTCTAATACATAGAAGTTCTGAGGCATCAAAAGAGCATATGCAACTCTACATTTTACCCTGAATGGTAAATATTTGTCGATTATATATATAAATATCGATATTTTGAAATATCGATAGCATATGCAACTCTACATTTTACCCTGAATGGTAAATATTTGTCGATTATGTATATAAATATCGATATTTTGAAATAACGATATTTTCTGCCCATTCCTAGTGCTTATTAGAAAAACAGAATCTTATAAATCTTCATATTAAAAACAAAATCTTTTAACATTAAAATGGAAAGGTAGGTAAATAGCGTAGCAAAAATTGTACTTTAATAAAAATTATATTTTTTAGGTTTCTTAAAAGAACTGAGCAGATTTATATAAATATTGACAGTGATAACACTGACTCGAAAGAAAATTCATGTGGGTCAAGCCAACCTAAAAGGTAAACAAATACTTTAAATTATGTCAAAAAAAAACTTAAATCTAAATATTTCAGAAAATATACCCAGAAACTTAGAAAAAGCTGGTTCAGTGACCCGAGGCTATGCAAATGGATTGTCGCCCTAAATGAACAGAAAATAAAATGCAAATACTGCCAATGCATTTTACAATCTAGATTAAGTACCCTTTTGACTCATGCAAAGTCTTCCAGACATTTCGAAGCAGCGGCACCGTTTAGGAAAAATAATCAAAGGCCAATATCTTTTCAACCACTAAATAATAATTCCAAGGTAAAAAAAAGCTGGGAACAAATCTAGTTTACCGACGCAGCTCCAAATAAAAAAAAAAAGTACACAGGGTGATAGAAAATTGAAAAATAAGAAGAAAAAATAAAATAAAAAAGTTGGCGGAAACGCTTAGTTTTCAAGTTATGGACGTTTTAAGTTTTTATATAAAGGTCCGATTTCCACTACATTTTTATCGTTATATGGCCAATATTGGTATCAATTAAAAGCTTTTGACCATATCTTTTTAGATAGGTATACAAAATTTATTTGAAAATTACTATCTCTTTACCTCACATTACATTTTTTTTGAATTTTACATCAAAATATTACAGAAGTGCACCAGGTAAGTATGTAGTTTAGTTAAATAAAAGTGTAATACAAACGTAATCAAATTATAAACATGGGCGTCGCAAACGAAAACACTCCTGCATAGCCGGCCTTCGGCCGGGCGCAAGGATTTTCTCCTCTATGGTATAGCAAAAACCGGCTTCGCTAAGTAAAGCTTCTCTGCATAGCCGGCTTTCGGCCGGGCGCAAAGATTTGCTCCTCTTTGGTATGACAAATACCGGCTTCGCTAAATAAAGCTTCCCTGCATAGCCGGCCTTTGGCCGGGCGCAAAGATTTGCTCCTCTTTGGTATGACAAATACCGGCTTCGCTAACTAAAGCTTCTCTGCATAGACGGCCTTCGGCCGGGCGCAAGGATTTTCTCCTCTATGGTATAGCAAGAACCGGCTTCGCTAAGTAAAGCTACTCTGAATAGCCGGCCTTCGGCCGGGCGCAAGGATTTGCTCCTCTTTGGGATAGTAAGTACCGGCTTCGCTAAGTCAAAAGCTTTAAAATGATACCAATATTGACCATATAAAGATAAAAATGTAGTGGAAAATCACACTTATATAAAAACTTAAAACGTCCATAACTCGAAAACTAAGCGTTTCCGCCAACTTTTTTATTTTTTCTTCTTATTTTTTAATTTTCTATCTACCTAGGTACTTTTTTTTTATTTGGAGCTGCGTCGGTAAACTAGATTTAAGCCAAAAGCTGAATTATTACAAGCTTTATATGTATGTATCGCTGCACAACACGATAAGGTCAGCCGATCACTTAGTTTGTTTACAAAAAAATATATTTAGTGACAGCAAGGCCGCTGTTGACATGACTTTGGGTGGAACAAAGTGTACTGGAATCAATACAACAGTTTTAGCTTCCCATTTTCAACAATTATTGTCTGAAGATAGCAGTGACAGATACTTTAGTCTTATTATTGACGAGTCTACTAATATAACTGTTGAAAAATACTTCGGTCTCTCAAAAAATCGTAAATACATTTCTACATCTTAGGGCATCCAGCTAGTGGTATAACTACTACTTTTTTAAAAACTCTTAATTAATTTAATTTAAAAATATTAAACATTGTAGGTTTAGGCACTGATAACGCCAAAGTAATGACGGGAGTCAACCGGGGGTAATAGCAAAATTACGAGAAAAAACAAAAATATAATATATGTATGTTCCTTGTGCTTGCCACTCAATCCAGTTAGCAGTATCGTCAGCATCAAAAACGTTCCCTAACAAAATTGAGTATCTGGTTTCGGAAACTTACAATTGATTTGCTAAATCCTCGTTAAGACTAGTGATGTTATCTTTTATTTTTGGATTACCGCACGGCCCTTAAAATTACCGTTTTTAAGAAGAAATTACCGTACGCAAAGATTTTTAATCAAAACATTAATGTGCTGTTTCCAAATGACAGGTGATTAATTGTATAGTCAAGTTTATTTGAAAAGCACTCAGTCCATCGCCTGTCGTTTGGAAGCAGCACATAAGAGCAGGGGCCTAATTACCGCATTCGATATCGAGTAAGCTATCGTATCGAGTTAACTATCGTATTTTTGTGCATACGATAGACACTGACGTATCAAATGAAAACTCGAGAGATTTAATGTCTTTGGTTACTCGATATCGAATGCTATCATCTCAAATTACGATACATTTCATTCGATATCGAGAGCCATTATACCAAAATAAAAAATTTCGATAAATTTTGCTCGATATCGAATGCGGTAATTAGGGGCCAGTATTCATAAACCATTTATTTAAATTTTAAATATGTTTTTTAGAAAAATTTTAATGACAATTCTTGTCTTAAAATGCATTTTAAACAAAAATTATTGTATTTTTATAAGGTAGTAAAATAATTTTGAGTTAAATATTCGTTCATTTTAAAATATTTTTATTTAATACGCTAATGTCTTGTTTAATTCATTTAATTATAAACATTTAAAAAAGTAATAATACATATCAAGCTCTAACCGACAAAATAACGTAATTTTACAGGAGAGAGTTGTTTTATTTTATTTCGTAAAAATTTTGTATCAAATATGTCGCTGAGATGAAATGATGCAAGTGTTACCAATAACATTTATTAAAAAAAACGAAAATTGAAAATAATGTTGCTTGCTTTTTTTCGCGGTGAGGACTCGATATGTATGCACTATAAACTAAGGCAAAGCGGTGACAATAGTATATGTACGCCAAAAAACGAAATTTCTTTAAATTACCGTATTTTAAATAAAATTACCTTGCTACCTTTTGCGGTTCAAAATTACCCTAAAAAGCGGTAATTTCCGTACGGTTAACATCATTGGTTAAGACGAAAAAATTAAAAAAGAATTTACGCGGCGATTAACGATGATACGCAACTATTAAATATTGTTACGGCTTCCGAAACCAGGTGGTTGTCAATTGAGTCAGTTGTTAGTTGCATAGAAAAACAATGAATAGAGTTAAAAACTCATTTTGATATTGCTGCAATAACAGAATCATGTCATCAAGCAAAACTTAAGACTTGAAAATTGGACCGGACGGGATTTTTGGAAATTCGTATGTTTAGCGGGTAAAAACGGGTAAATTCGATAACCTTATATCTCCAAAACTAAAAGAGATACAAAAAACTGTAATACTTTTCGTTATTGCTTATAAAAATAAGCGGACAGGTGTCTGTTCCTTTTTTAGAAATTTGGCTCTTTTAGAGAGAAACGGGTAAAACCTGAATTTTGATACTTTTTTGTCGCCCTATCTATCTTTTGAACCAATAAATCTATAAATAAAGTTTATACCACATTCGAAACTTATCAAAAATATACGAATATTAATTTGGTACTTTTTTGAAATTCGAACGTTTAAGGGGTGAAAATCTTAACCTTTTTTGGTACTTTTTTTACAAAACATTTTCTCCATTCATTGACATATTCGTATTAAATTATGGGTCCACACTACTATACTGCAATTTTTGATACTTTAATGGGGGTAAAAACTAATACCAAAATGAGAAATACGCAAAATTTAATATCTTTCTTCAGCTTTTTCGTTCTAAAATTGGTATTTTTTTAAAAAAAAGTTGGTACTTTTTTGTGAAAACGTAGGAACATAAACTTTGGCATATAAATATGTTCACGAAAGAAAAGGCACGATTGCAAAGTAGCGGGTTAAATGCCAAAATTTATACAAGTTAACACCTAGAAAAATAATCTTTGGCATACCAGATATGTCCACGAAGAAAAAGAGACAACGAATTAAATGCTAGTTCTTATAATATCTTTGTTTGGAGAAGTACTACTTTGTCCAACATTTACGTTTACTTAATACGGGAGCTGCTATCAACACTACTCTTAGTTGGACTACTCTTTTCTTCTTATTATTTTTCAGAAATTACCTAATTAAAATTTACTTTTTGCTCCGTACAGTTTTGTAATAATTCGTTATATGGAGACAAATATGTATGTATTATGATTCATAGCTTAATTTAATGAAGTACATTTTTAGTTTAAACCACTACTTATTAGTAGTTAAAATCAATGAAAAATTATACATAATGGGTATGTCATAATATCTATAATAATATAAATTCTCCACATTGTTAAATGCAGAATTGCCTACGCTGCATCAAAAAGGAAACAAATTAATATAACGTAACACACACAATTTAAAAAATAATAATAATAATTTTTCCTCAAAAATATATCGGTTATCGCATTTTTAGCTGAAATATTTAAAATGGCTTTTAAATCTCAAATATGTACTTATATAATTAACATTTAACAAAGTTTTTTGCTTTGCATGTAAGCTTATGAAATGTGATCTTACATTTTTTTGTACCTTTGCCAAAAATATTTTACACAAACAAAGTACACACACAGGCATTCCGTGCAAAATTGTTTTCATATAAAACAAAAACAATTTAACGCACACATGTAGACATTTTGGCTCATATACACGAAATTTGACAAATGGGTTCTAACTGGGGTAAACAGCTGACAAACAAATGGTACAACGCATGGTGGAATAAGCAGGTGGCATCGTTAAACTAAAATCAAAGCGTGCCGCTTAACGTGATGAAATAAATACATTTTAGCCAATTTTTATTTAATTATGGTCAATATCTTATTAATTTTAATTTAAAATTATCAAAAACTTTAATACAATACAATAATCACAGCACAAGACAAAACGTGGAATTTTTGTAAACATAAACAAAACTGACATAAACCTAGACAAACAATGCAAGGTATATTTACACAAGGTAAACTCGTTGGCCCATATGTTTGTCAGCTGATTACCCCTAGTTGGAAGCTTAACGTCAAATTTCGTGTATATGAGAAAAAATTTGTACATGTGTGCGTTAAATTGTTTTTTTTATACCTTGTGTAAATATACCTTGCAAACAATGCAAGAGCAAAAATCGTCATCTGGCGTAGTGCTGCCACCTGTTTATTTCACCATGGTACAACGAGTCTACCAAGGTACATATATTTATAGCAGGTAGCCGCGAGATTACAACAATTGTACAATAAAACAAACAACAGGGCTTTTTATTGTTGTTTTGTGATACGAACTGTCAAACAGCAAAGGGGTTGATAAGAGACAAAAGATAAATACAAAAAACTTGTTTACTATACAACATTTGGCAGTTTGTATCACAAAACAAGCAAATAAAAAGCCCTGTTGTTTGTTTTATTGTACAATTGTTGTTCCGAGACTACCTGCTATAAATATACCTTGGAGTCTACTTTGTGTTAATGTACCTTGATTGGGCTATGAAAAACACCGAATCGACAACGCTTCGCGTCGATTGTTTTGTTGTTATTCACAAAAAATTGATAACTTGCAAACTGCTGCCATAGTTTTAAACACAGGGTGATTTAGTTAATGAAATAATTTTAGATTTTAAATTAACCTTTGTATAATCAAATTTATACAATAATTTTGATTGTTTAGTTAATACTTTCATTACATTGTTTGTTTAATAACTTCGCAGAAATGCTTTAAAATACAACAGTGGTTTTAACTACCGTTTCTATATGATAGAATACCAAATCGCGTACCCTGGTCTTTCAAGGGTTAATGTTTACAATTTTTTTTTTGTTTTTGAAGTCATTTTAATGAAATTTCTACAAGCCAAAGGAAACATAACCAATTTGCTAAGATAAATAAATTTTATTTAGTAACATAGAATGAATTTTTCTCAGAATTCTTTAAATCCCGACCTGACAAAGCCAACATGTCGAGTTTGCTTGCAAAACAATAAAAAAACAAAAATGTTTTCAATTTTTGATTTGGACGAAGAATTTGACGATCTTCATATTTATGAAAAAATTGAACAATGTGCAGGAATCGAGGTAAGTTACAACAACTTAATTTAAATTTGTAACTAAATATTAAATTTACTAAATAATTATAAGGTTTTACGACATGAGAAAATGCCTTCTTTAATATGTGTCAACTGTTATGGGGGCTTAAAAGCTTCCTATACATTTCGCACAACTTGTCGGATTTCCGACGACTACTTAAAAGAATATGTGCTAGGTGAAACAGCTATTCTAAAAGTAGAAACTACTTCACCCAAACATAATCCTCTATCTATTAGTGAAAACACACCTAAAAAGGAAAGCAAACGTTCAAAATACAAAACCAAATTAAGGGACAGACCGAGCCCATTTCAACAGATCATAAAAGATGAAAAAGAAAGTCCTGCCATATCTCCTATTAATTCAGAAGAGTTAAATGATGAATATTTTGGCGATGATGATGACGCAGATAAGGATGTGTGGTTTGATATCGATTATAAAGATGATGATGATGACATATCTTGTGGTGAAAACATAGATGAGCTCGAATTGGATATAAAAGATGAAAAAGCCGAGGCTAAACAATCTAAAAAACAAACTAAGACCAAAAAAAAATATTCAAGAAAGTCTAAAAAGTCTTCTCAGAAAACTCTGGATATTTCGCCAGATGGAGAAGCTATTATACAAGAGAAAAAACCTCGAGCTAAGAAGGAAAAAAAAGAAAAAAAGGAAAAACAACCGCATATATGTGACGTATGTGGCAATATATATCAGCGTCGTTATGACTTGATAACTCACATGAAAAGACATAGCTCAGAGAAACCCTATAAATGCGAGTAAGTAATATGTACATATTGTTTTTTGAACATTTCAAATGCTCCACATTTTGTATAGTTTCAGAAACGCTCTGTAAACCTATAGATAAGTTGTATGCATAGGTATTTAAATATTTTTTCATTTATATGTAATTGAGAAACTCTTAAGCCTTTTTAGAAATGCAATTTTATACATACAACATTAAACATTTTGCTGATAGCTTATCATGTTTAGAAATCATATTTAATACGACAAATAAAACGTTTATATTAATTTAATGTTAAATATTTTATACAATAAACCTTCTATAAAGTTTTAATTTAGGATAATTTTTGTTTTGTGTTTACATCTTTTAGACTTTGTAAGTACTCGTGTTATAGCAGTTTTGAATTAATTCGACATATGAGAAAACACACTGGAGCTAGACCCTATAAATGCAGTTATTGTCCACGAGATTTTGGAGACCAATCAACTTTAATTAAGCATGAAAGGTGGAAAATACACATACATATGTTTATATTATATTACAAGTGTATTTACATATTATATGGTGTAATAATAATTCTTTTTCGTAGATTACATCGCAACGAGCGACCCTTTAAATGCGATACGTGTGGAAAAAGTTTTACTTACTCTAATGTATTGAAATATCATATTTTAGTACATACAGGAGAAAAACCATACTGGTACGTTTGCTGAAAAAATCTGTTTTATAAGAAGGTTATATTATTTTTTCTTTCCAGCTGTGAAATCTGTGGAAAACTGTTTAATAGTCCTCATCATTTACGCGCACATTTAAGAACACTTCAGCATCAAAACGATCCAAGAACTGAATCGCTTATAAAAAATATTAGAAAAAACAATGAAGCTGAAAATTTAAAAGTGGACAGTGTATTACAAAGTGTATAAAAGAACATTTAGCAATATGTAACTATTTTTTTGTAAAAAAAAATTTATATTTTAATAAAAAAAGAGTTAGAATATTTTAAATATAAGAAAAATTTTTCTTTAAGACAATTTTTGTAAATTTCACAAAAAAACACTTTACAGTAGATACTCATCAGAGAATGGCAAAAGTATCATTTTAAGTAATCTTTAAGTGTTAGTGAGAAAACATGTATGCACATTAGAGCGTACCACCCTACAAGCAAAAAAACGCTCCCTAATATAAAATATTTTTGCGGTTTCGAATTTTTTTGCCGAATTTAGGGTGTTGCCTTTTTTACATTTTTTGTTATATCTTAACCATTTATCTTAAAGTTTGACATATCTTAAAGTTTGACATATCAATATCGCAAATTGCATAATTTGGCAGCCGTTTTTAACGCAAGAATTGCTTTTGAGTCAATCTTGCAATTACAAAATAATAAATTAAAACTAAATACCCTTTTTAATGCGCTAAAAAGAAAAAAATAATTTTTTGCTTTAAAACTTTTACTATCAACTTATAACGTCATTACACAATTTATATGATATAAAAGCTTGTTGCGAGATTTTAGTACATACATACTTGTATTTGCTTAGTTTGAACATTTAATAGTTAAAATCTAGTTATTAGTTTAATTCTTTTTCTGCACAAGTAAAATTCGCGACAAGCTTATATATCATATAAATTATGTAATGACGTTATAAGTTGATAGTAAAAGTTTTAAAGCAAAATATTTTTTTTTTCTTTTTAGCGCATTCAAATAAAAGCTTGTTTTTTAAAAAGGGTTTTTAATTTTATCTTTTTTACTTTTTGGGGCATTTAAATAATAGCTACTTTTTAAAAAAGAATTTGACTTTGAATTTTTTTTCAACTCGCATTCATTTTCTCAGCAAGCATTTAAAACTTAGTCCGCCATGTTGTATCTGGATTTAGACTGACTACTTTATTTTTTGAGATATTCTTAGCAAGCCCTTTTATTTAATACCCATTTTGTAGAAGTGGGTTAAAAATAACTACTCCGCCATGTTGTGTGTGTCTCACATATTTTATTTAGAGTTATTCTTAGCAAGCCATTTCGTCTAATACCCATATTGTTTAAGTGCATTCAAAATAACTGGTCCGCCATCTTGTTTGAATTTTCAATCTATTCTTAGCAAGCCCTTTCATTTGATACACATATTGTAGAAGTGCATTAAAAATAACTAGTCCGCCTTATTGAATTTAGAGTGACCACTTTATTTTTCGAGTTATTCCTAGCAAGCCCTTTCATTTGGTACCATATTGTAGAAGTGCATTAAAAATAATTAGTCCGCCATGTCGTTTTTGCCCGCCATATTGGATTTAGAGTGACCACTTTATTTTTCGAGTTGTTCTTAGCGAGCTCTTTCATTTGATACCCACATTGCAACAGTGGATTAAAATAACTAGTCCGCCATGTTGTTGTGTTTTTGGTGTTGTTATAGTTTCTTCAACTGTTTTATTTTGGGTTATTTAACAAACGTTTTTACTACAACTCAAGGTATATTTATAGCAGGTAGTCTCGGAAAGCCTGCTGATTACACTATGCTAGTTGCAAAATTAGACAAGCCGGCCACATGACGATTTTGCATAATTCGGGTACGCTGAATCCAATGGTGCGCACCGTTTTTTTAGGTTAGCTCTTGTTTTCGAGATATACCGTTATTTTGAAAATGGAGGAGGTTGCACAACATAGTATATTCGCGTTACTCAAAAACGGTTTAGTTTATTAATTAAATCACAAAACACCAGGGGCCTAATTATGGCAGTCGTGATCGAGTACTTTCTCGATTCGAAAGCAATTTTATTTCAGTCGATACTTAACGAATCGAAATTATTTTTTTCAGTATTGTGAAACTCAAATTAATGAAATATTTAGATATTAAATTGCTTTCGAATCGAGAAAATACTCGATCACGACTGCCAGAATTAGGCCCCAGATTTATTTTATGATTCTAAAAGTAGCGTGTTTGCTTGTGTTTCTTAATAATCCCAGCAAAAAAATATATGTATATTATGGTTCCGTTGGGCATACTTTTGCAATTCGATGTGACCAAACTTCTTGCGATTGCGATTTACAGAACACCTATTATGCTATTTAAGTAGAGTTTTCTTCCCGGAGTTTTTCGATTCCCGGGACCCCGCTGCATATAAATCATAGCTGTTCATTGTAAATAATTTTCTTCTAAATATTGGCTCAAACTGAATTATTTACAATTTGTAACTTTTTTTCAAAAATTAAAATATGTTAAATTTATCAAATACTTCTTTAAATAAAATATGAATCTGTTTTAAATAATTTACAAAATAATGTCTTTCAAATATTATTTCTTCACTATTATTTGAATTTATATTATTCAAATTAATATTTTAAAAATATATTCAAATCAATAGAAAAGCACACAAATTTGTTTGAAAAAAATTTAATTTAGAAGAAACAAATACAATAAATTTGTATAAAATTTATTGAATAAAAAAATCTCAGACTTCGTATGAAAAAATTTTATAATTAAGAACAATTTTTGATTTTTAGTTGAACTGTTGATTTTTAATTTTTGATATTCTTTAATTAGGCTTGAGTTCATCAAATTTAATTTTCATTAAATTATTTTCACTGAGGGAAGGAATTTTACAACTTGGAATTTTGATTAAAATTTATTGATAATTTTCATTGGCTGAGCTGGGATTAATTTAAAAATAATAAGAACATTTAAAAAAAAAATTTTTAAGAAACGCTTTTCTTAAAAAAGAACATTTAAAAAAAATTTTGCCTCCCCCTAGATTTTATCCTGGCTACGCCCATCTATTCGTGTATTGTCATCGGGAATATGCATGCCTGCAAACAAGGCGAATTTATACAAGGTAAGTGCAACTCAAGGCGAATTCAACAAGGTAAACTCAACTCGTCAGCCGTTCATCAGCTGTATCCACAAAAATCATGAAACGTCAAAATATTGTTTTGTTTTTATACTGAAATTTGACAACAAGTATGAAAATTGCAAAAACAAAATACATGGAGTTAATTCGCCTTGCTTTGTAGTTGTAGAGTTGCACTTACCTTGTATAAATTCGCCTTGGTGCAACTCTGCATTGCATTGAGTAAAAGGCGGTCAAAAAAGCATTTTACAAAAAAAAATTTTGCCCCCCCCCCCCCTAGATTTTATCCCGGCTACGCCCATGTATTCGTGTATTGTCATCGGGAATATGTATGTCTACAAATAACAAGAATACAACAGAACTACGTTAATAAATGGTTTAATAACGAACTAAGGTCACTGAAACAAAACAAATGTATAACATACCAAAAAGCAAGGCTGGAAAACACTAATGAGGGAGGCGTGGTCAAGATATAAATCAATTAGAAATTTATACAAAGTTAAGGTAGAAAATGAAAAGAATAAATATATTAATAATAGAATAAACAATGCTAAAAACCAAAAACAAATGTGGAAAGACATTAAGGACCTAGTTCTTAAAATGAAACGATCTGTGATAATAAATGTGATATTAGGTGTGATCCCGTACTTAAAGTTGGGAGCCCGCGGGATCCCAATCTTACCGAAAACTGTTCCCGTACTCAAAGTTTGGTACAGTGAGCTTTTAAGAGAAAAATATTCTCGCACGAAGTAGCCCGTACTTTTTCTTTGGGCTGATTGGGAAAATTGTTAAACAATCAGCTGTGACAAAAAAGAAACAATAAGAATTCAGATCCCTTTACAAAAACAAAGTAACATATGTTGTTAATCATTTTAGTTGAAGTGGAAAAGAGAAAGAGTAAAATTTTTTGTTTTGTTTTTTTCGCCAAAGCGAAAGAATTCAGATCCCGTTATAAAAACAATAATGTAAATCATTTAAGTTGAGTTTTGTTCATTAAGGAATATATGTAGGTTCTTGTGCTTAAAAGTTTTATTTTATTATAAACTTTTATTTGCAATCTATTTTACAATACTTAGCAAATTTGATTATTTTAATAAAAAAATAGGTATCACATGTTTTATTTAACTACAATAAGTTTAATAAAATACATATACAGTAGTTTTGACTTAACTGCCT
Source organism: Pollenia angustigena (assembly GCA_930367215.1). NCBI lineage: Eukaryota > Metazoa > Arthropoda > Insecta > Diptera > Polleniidae > Pollenia > Pollenia angustigena. The sequence goes on along the minus strand of OV884056.1, from coordinate 91,640,308 downwards.
TTTGTTTACGTGCACTTTTGACTTAACTGCACAAAATTGATAATTTTTGGAATTATTCTTTATAATTCCATACAAATTCCTTTTTTAAGTGCACTTTCTATACCTGGGGTCTAATTACCGCATTCGATATCGAGCAAAATTGATCGAAATTTTTTATTTTGGTATTATGACTCTCGATATCGAATGAAATGTATCGTAATTTGAGATGATATCATTCGATATCGAGTAACCAAAGCCATTACAACTCTCTAGTTTTCATTCGACACATCAGTGTCTATCGAATGCAGAAAAATACGATAGTTTACTCGATACGATAGCTTACTCGATATCGAATGCGGTAATTAGGCCCCTGCACATTTAAGATAAATGCACAAAATTTTTGGCATTTTAAAATTATTTTCATACAAAAAATCAAAGTTAGCTGCACTTTGACTTAACTGCCCAAAATACATATTTTCTGGAATTATTCTTCAAAATCCTTTTTTAAGTGCATTTTGTATACCTGCACATTTTTCATATTTTTGGGCAGCTTTAAAATATTTTCATACAAAACATCAAAGTTAGCTGCACACATAAAAATATAACTTTTTCACATAAATAAAAATATAAATCGCAAATATTTTGTTTTTTTTTACATACATTTTTATGTTCTTTGTGAAGTCTCATTGTTTTTGTTAATGTTTATTTTAAAATAATTAAACATACATACACACATACATACATCTATAAAATGATCTGTTATTTCCCAGCTAGCATAGGCTGTTTGTTAGACGATTATGTTTAATATACAACTCCTAAAAGAATCTTCTGATGATTATCTGACTAGTAACAAAAACATCTAAATCTTTTTTTAATTTATTATTTTTTTATTAACTTTTTGACACGCTCGTCTTTAAATCTTGGAATGAACCATTTGGGACTCTCTGTAAGAGTCGTACAACAATTACTGAGCTACCTAAATAAGACCGTTTTTGAAGTATGAAAATGCTATTGCCAATACAATTTTAATAAAACAAACCGGCCTAAGGATCTGTAATAAAGAATTATCCTTCAGGATGGTGTTGATTTCGCGACTTTAAGGTTTGTTTTATAGAAATTTTATGAAAATTAGAAGTTTTGGCATGAACAATACACTTGATGCCCTTATTTATGTAGCTCATACGGCTGAGCATTTCACGAGTTGTAAAATAATACCTACATGAGTCTCATACGACTCTTGGCATGCTTTTTGAAAGACTCGTTGCATAATCTCTACATACATCATAAACGATTCCCTTTACGATTAATATAAGCGTTTTCCGCTGCGTTATGGAAGAATCTCTCATAGGACTCAGCACGTGTTACAGTTTCTCCCGTGCGAGAAATTGTCTACAATTAAAAGATGAGCTCGTCGACGATCAGAAACACTCTGTGTTGAGATAAAGTTTAAATAAAATATTAATTTATATATTAATAAAATAATTTTTTTATTTTACTTTTAAATCAAACACTTTAGCTGCACTTTTGTGCAGGTAACCACAATCTTGTACCTGCACATTAAGGCAGGTAAATGCATTTAAGATAACTGCATTTTTGATTTACCTGCACAAAAAATCGTGCAAAGGAGATTGTGCAGCTAAGTCAAAATTACTGTATTGAAAAATTTCTAAAATTAAGTGTTCATTTTCTATATTGGAGATCTGATATGTACATGAAACCTATTCAGTCTTCTAATTTCATTTGTAAGGAAATATTCCTTAATGTTTTAGACTGATAGCCCTTCAATATCAAGGCCTATCCAATAGGTCTGCTTACTACTACAACAATACAAAAAACAACAGGCATTTTGTTTGTGTAAAATTCCTCGCCGTTGTCAAAATCTTACTACTACATAGGCAAAACAAAAGGAAAAAAGTGTTTTGTGTGCATGTATGTGTGGCAAAAAACCAAAACAGTAAACAAAAATATACACGTATAAGGAAAATGTAAACAACTCTTGATATCGTTGAGGAAAAAACCAAATAAACTTCTGGCTTCTTAAGCAGACCTATTGGATAGACCTTGTTCAATATGACCTTTAATCAGGGTTGTCAGATGTGGCGATTTCTCGCCAAACGTGGCGATTTTCAAACTTGTTTGGCGACCTAATTTTTGCATTGTTTTGAAAATCGTTAAATTCAATACTGAGAAATAATATTAATTTTATTATACTTATACATATTATTTTTATGTATGAAGTTTGAGGCATTCATGTGTATGGTCAGTATTTGAAAGTCCAAATGGCTGATGAAGATAATGAATATCTTCGAGAAAATAGTTTTTCATATTTAAAAGTGCTCTTGAAAGAATCAATAAATAGAAATTAACATAAATATATTTAAAGTCTATGAACATTTTTTCATTATATGTATGTGGCAATTTTTTATCCCAGATACAATACGTTGTTGTCAGTGATATTTTAAAGATTTTTATCAACTCTTACATACCTTTGGACATTTTTGAAACCCAATGAAAAAATTAGCGTTGGTTAATTGCAAAGATAAATAAGTTTATGCCAAAACTTTAAAGCTGCAACGAAACGGCAGGTACGTACAATTTCAAGGAACTTACTTTGACTGTTCTTTATATGTTCTTTATATTATTATAAGTAATGCCTGTGTTTAGGCTATGAACTCCACTACAACTCGCCTTTGAAGTAGAATGCAATACGAACTTCTAGAAGCGTTGTTACGAGTTATAAGTTGCACTTCTTTTGTACCATCGTTGAATAAATAAAAAACCCTTACAATGTATTCCAAAAAAAGAAGACAAATAGGTAGCTTTGCCGGTGAAGCGTTTTAGATATATAATAAAACTGCAACTACATATATATATAAAAATTTAAATATATCCAATATGTATCCAAAATACTAGCCGCAAAAAAACTTTTTTTGTAGTAAACATCGTACCATTTTTGTGTTCACTACCTATTTTTACTTTTTTCTAAAAAAAAATTAAGCAAAATATATACCATGGCGACTTTTTTGAATTTTTGGCGTATTTTAGCGATAGGGAGCAAATTAATTTTTTTAGAATTTATAAAGAATATTTTTAATAAATTAAAAAATATGTATTTTACTGCCAAAAACTTGAAAATAAAGGCTTTGGCGATTTTGGCGATTTTTGACATTGAATTTGGCGAAAAAGGTCAAAATCAATCTGACAACCCTGCCTTTAATGCATTTTTAGAAGGATGGTCTGAAAGGCCTTTTAAGAGCCATTAATTGAAAGGCCTTTTAATATACCTTTCTTAAAAACCCTTCAAGATAACCTTTTTACTAAGGCCTTTTTACAGTCATTCTCTGGAAAGCGTTCTAAGAGCCATTTATTTGAAGGCCTTTAAGAAGCTCTGGGGAAGAAAGGAAAGCGGAAGGCTTTCTCCGCAATGACAACGTGTGTAAAAAAGATATGAGTATGGAATGGAGCGAGAAGGCCTTGTATATCCAAAAGAAGGGGTACAGAGGCCTTCTGGAAGGCCTCCGTACTCCTTCTTTTTCCCGCTGGGTACATGTCAAAAACTCAAGTAATATGACAAAGTGTGATAGTGTGAATGCAATGTGTCACGAAAATGACAAGTATTAAGGTAAACGTTTGACATCCCATACGACTTCATCGTTTTTTGAAAAATTTCTAAACAATAATACTTTTCATTGGATCAGGGTTGCATTTTATTTCATGTGTGAGTGTTTATACTTTGTGTGATGGTCTGAACACAAACTGTCATCTTACATTAGATTTTTTGACAGTCGCAACATAACTCATTAGATTTCTATCTCACAAAGTATTATGGAATACGTAAGACTTGTGAGATAGTGTAATCTAGGCTTTAATGGTTAAACATTAAACAAAGATTGGAATTAAACACACTACTTTTTATCCGTAAAATGAAAAATGGAAAGGCGCCTGAGTACCTATGCGAACAAGTACGATATGTGGGTGATGTTCAACCATGGTGGAATAAGCAGGTGGCATCGTTACGGCAACAAATACAACATTACAACAAAAATGGAATTTATATCACAGTTTACGTCAAAAAATACTTTAAACAAAAATCAAAGCGTGCCGCTGAATGTGATGAAATAAATTAATGTTTAGCCAATTTTTATTTAATTATGGTTAATATCTTATTTATTTTAATTTAAAATGATTAAAAACGTTATCATATATATTATTTCTAAAGCACTTTTTTTTGTCGGTTGCAAATATCTCCCATACCACCGCATCAAATTCAATGAATGATATCTCATTTAAAGCTTATTTCTAACACTAATGACGAAAAATAATTAGAAATTGAAAAATTAATATTTTCATTGATAAAAATTACGGTGCGAAATATTCGTACGGGTCATCTAGTCTATATATATAAAAATAAGTCCGTTCGCCGAACTACTTATAAACGCGTCGTGCGTTTTCAACCAAACTTATACACTAAGTAGGCAGTGGCCCATATATGGTTTATATGAAGTTTGGTTTAAATCCGATAACGCATGTGTGTGCGGTGCTTATGTGAAGTGAGTGTGTTTTTGCCGCAGGAAAACCAACTTTATTAAAAACAAGTGTGTTTCTTTTCTTATTTTGTTTTGCCGTGCGAAGCAGGCAACGGGCCCGCTAGTTAATAATAATAATAATAATAATCACAGCACAAAACGTGAACTTTTTGTAAACATAAACAAAACTTTGACATAAACCTAGACCAAGGCGAATTTATAACAGGTAAGTGCAACTCTACAACTACAAAAAGCCCCATGTATTTTGTTTTTGCAATTTTCTGACTTGTTGTCAAATTTCAGTATAGAAAAAAAACAATATTTTGACGTTTCACCATTTTTTTTAATTCGCCGTGCATACAGCTGATGAACGGCTGACGAGTTGAGCTTACCTGGTGTTCATTCGCCTCAAGGCGAATTAACTACAGGTGGTGTCGAAACGGCATCTGATTTTGGCAGTTCGAGCTCATTTGTTTTGATTTGTTAGTGTTTTGCTAAGAATGGTTTACATTTCGAGCTAATGGCACTAACAATGCAATGCAAAAAACCCTATGTTGTTTCTGTTGTTTTTGGATTGTTGTAGTTCCGACACCACCTGTAGTTGAATTCGCCTTGATTCGCCTTGACCAAGGCGAATTTATAACAGGTAAGTGCAAGGCGAATTAACTCCAGGTAAGCTCAACTCGTCAGCCGTTCATCAGCTGTATCCACGGCGAATTAAAAAAATGGTGAAACGTCAAAATATTGTTTTGTTTCTATACTGAAATTTGACAACAAGTCAGAAAATTGCAAAAACAAAATACATGGAGTTAATTCGCCTTGTTTTGTAGTTGTAGAGTTGCACTTACCTGTTATAAATTCGCCTTGGGTAAGTGCAACTCTACAACTACAAAACAAGGCGAATTAACTCCATGTATTTGGTTTTTGCAATTTTCTGACTTGTTGTCAAATTTCAGTATAGAAACAAAACAATATTTTGACGTTTCACCATTTTTTTAATTCGCCGTGGATACAGCTGATGAATGGAGGACGAGTTGAGCTTACCTGGAGTTAATTCGCCTTGGACTTGACCTACACAAACAATGCAAGAGCAAACAAGTAAGAGTGCTATATTCGGCTGTGCCGAATCTTATATACCCTTCACCATTGTGGGAGCAGAATACAGAGCAACTAGACAAAAACTAAATAGTTTTAACATATGTATACATACATATTAACACTACTTTAAACTTCATTAAATTTAAAAAAGCGAAAACTGGTAAATATTTTGTTTAATCGTTTTTAGAATATAAAAAAAATAAAACTTAAAAAAAAAAATTTTCTTTTTAAATAAACAAGATTTGAACCACAGAACTCGCAGTTTCTAACTTAACCCCCTAGACAACTTAACCATGAAGGAACGTTGTTTGAATATCATTAAAATGAAATATGGCCCGTTTGATGTTCACAGTGTTGAGTTGTAATTACTTTTCATGTTTTTCACCACAATAGCAAAGTGGTAAGCCATAAAACTTATTCGATTTTTGAACCAAAATGTGGAAATATATTCACCAAAATAGTTTGTGGCATGTAAGTATGCGTGTTTGTTTTCTTTTATCATTTTGGGGAGTTTTTAAGTAGCAAAAAACAGAAATTCCTAGTTTCGATTTGTTAAAATAACTTCGTTTAAATAGATGAAATAATAAAGAAGGATGATAGCGAAAATCATATTGAGCATTATGCTGGTATATGTAAACAAATGTGAAGGGGGGAGGGGGGGGGGGGGTAGAGGGACATCACATGGTTAAATCAACTTCTCTTCTCATACATTATTTAACCGATTTGACAGATTTATATACCGACGTGTTAAGCAAGAAATTTACCATTTATTTGTGTTATAAAACTTGGACTCGGGAAGATCCATGGTTACCGAAAATGGGTATTTAAAAAAAAAAAAATTAACTTTGGTCATAACTTTTTTGTATCTGAACCGATTTTCCCGAGTAAAATATGCTCTACTAAAAATTTCCAATATTTTGGTATATAAGTCATATCCATAGGACATATGACAGCCCTAAAATTTAGGTTTTTATACAATTTTTAATTTTTTTTGTACGGGAGGTACCACGCCCACTTCTCCAATCCCGCCCACATTTTGTAGGGTGGTGTGTATTGACAACCTAAATGTGTGTACCTAATTTGGAAACTTTGGCTCTTACCGTTCTCCAGATATACAGAAAAAAGCAATAAAAATACAAAAACAAGGGATTTTTGGAAAAAATTAGAGGCAGTCGTGGTTTTTTGATCATATCTCAGCCATTTGTGGACCGATCTTGCTGAATTTCAATAGCACGAAATGGTGGACTATATGTGACATAAATGTAAAACAACCTAGCCGCTATCATGTCTGGTTTTCCCGGAAAACACATATCAAGCGTAAGACGGACAGACGGACATGGTTAAATCAACTTCTCTTCTCATATGGACCCAGAATATATATACTTTATGGGGTCTAAAATCAATATTGTGGAAATTACAAACGTAATGACAAACTTATATATACCCTTTTACACCTCTGGTGAAGGGTATAAAAATCGTCATCTGGCGTAGTGCTGCCACCTGTTTATTTCACCATGTGTTCAACCGTATAGATTGATATTTTCTACAAAGGACTAAAATTATTTAACTCATTATCAAGTAACATTAAAAATTAACAAAACGATTATGTATTTAGAAGAGAATGTATTAACTTTGTGAAGAATAATGTAATTTTGTAACACATAAATATAAACAAAGTGAAATGTTAAAGTATTAAAAATACTAATAAATATATATAATAATAATAATACAAAGTTTCATGCATTTGCATTGAGTATAAGGCGGTTAAATTAACGTTACAAGAATTGATTTTCCGAAGTGAAGCTAAAGAAAAGGTTTTAAAAAAAATTTTGCCTCCCCCCCCTAGATTTTATCGTGGCTACGCCCATGTATTCGTGTATTGTCATCGGGAATATCACAGAGTGGGGAATATGCATGCCTGCAAAGTCATGCCATGGAAAATAACCTTATGGTAGTTAAGTAACCAGTAACTGTATAATATCGTTAATTTTTTAAATTTTCAAATACGATATCGTCTTACTTTTAATGCTTGTATTTTAAAATCGAGCTGATCTTTTTTTATCCCAATATTTTATTACATTGTCTTACTCATTTTTCAAGGAAAAATTTAAAAAAATTAATAGAAATTTTTGTATATAAATTTTTTTTTGTTTGAATATTTTTATTTTCTACCCATTTTGTTGAATAAAAATTCTAAACAAGGCGAATTTATTTCAGGTGGCGGCGAGACTACAACAAGTCAACAACACAAAAAACAACATGTATTTTGTTTTTATTTTTCGGTCATGTAATGTCAAAAACAGGGCGAATTAATATATATATGAATTCGCCTTGTATAAAACAGTTGACTAACAGTACGTTTACATTTGACAGTACTGGCAAGACAGTAAGAAAATACCCTACAAGAAGACTACCGGTCATTTTACTAGTTATATGACCGGTAGTGTTCACCAATATATTGGTTAAAGTTTCTATTAGTTTATTAAGAGCAAAATGAAAAAACTAACCGAAACTCTTGTGTACATGTGATTTTGACTCTCTTTCTAACTAATGAATTCCACTCGACTACGGAACATATATCTGTACTGCTTACTCTGCTGCTTTTTATTAGTCAATGATAACCAAAATAGTGGTAAATGCTAACTAGTTAGTCATAACGTAAATATTGGTTAGCACTAACTAGTTATTTATAACGTAAAAATTGGTTAATACTAACCTTTATAAAAAAATACTTTTTTTTTAATTTTCATTTTAAATTAAATTTTTTATTAAAAATATTAAATGGAATTTCATGAATTAAGAGGAAATTAGATTTCAGTAAAGTAAATACCAAGTACCATTATTTCTGTGGCTGCTCTTTAAGGTTCCACTTCTTGCATGATTCTGGAAATGTAGGTAAACATACGTGTTTCCAATCAATTAATCGTAGATCTTAAAAAGACATTTTATTTTGTTAACAATTTGTGGCAAAAAATTATATACATACTTGAAAAGCCATCAGGATTTTTAACTATTTTTTTTTTGTTCCTTTACTATCATCACCAAATCTTAAACGATTATCCTGGCCAAAGCCACCACCCGAATGACCGCTACCTGTTGAACGATGACTCCTTTCAAAACGACCTTTTCGCACATGACCTCTGTGTTTCCTGATAATCCAGCACCACGTTCTCTGATGCCGCCATCAATACGCCTTCCTTTACCACTAGCATTCTGATTACAGCTTTTTGGCGGTGTCACTTTTTTATAGTAATTTTTTTATCTCACTACTTTAGTCACAAATTATAAATTTAATTTAATTGATTTTTTTCTTTGATACCAATCGCAAATATTAAATTTAAGAACTTCACAAATTTTTACACGCGTATGACAAAAATATATTAAAATATTGGTATTATTTGGGAAATGTTAGTTGAACCATTCTAACATATATGTTAGAGTGGAACAACTAATCTTAAATTGTTGCAAGTGTGTTAGTAATTTTTTTGGTTTTGGTTATGCATTTCTTGTAGGGTACATATTAGCTTCAAAAAACACAGCTAACTGTCTTCGTGACGTAGGCGTCCAGACAGTAGTTAAGACAGTTCACTTTTAAAAATAAGTCAAACGTGAATGTTGCTGTTCAAGTCCAGCTAAACGTGTTTTACATGAACTAAACAAACTTAAAAACAGCTTAAAATAACTATATTGTGTTAAAAATAATAACACTAAACTAAAATATAAAAAATCAAAGCAAAATATGTTTAAGTTTTTTTTACACTTTGATTTTTTCCCCTTTTGCTAACAAAACTTCAGATTACTGTTAGCAAATGTCAAATCACTGTCCAATATTACTGTCTGCAAAATTTGCTAGACAGTAGACAAGACAGTTGGAAAAGTGTGCATGTATTAGTGAAAAAGTTTGCATGTATTGCTACTGTCTTGCCAGTACTGGCAAATGTAAACGCCAAGTAAAGCAGGGCTACCAGATTTGGGGGTCTAATCTTAAGTCCCAATTTACACTGTGGACATTTCTTGCCGGACAGAAAAATTTGTTGGCGAGAGAGGCAAGAAGTAAAGTGTGTCACGCATACAGCGTCGCCCCCTTACCAACAAACTTTTTCTGTCCGGCAAGAAATGTCCATAGTGTAAATTGCGACTAAATAAGATAACAAAAATTAATTTCGGGTTAAAATTAAGAATGTAAAATTTTTTTTTTTTTTTTGTCATTATTTTTTATTGAATCTTCATATATTAAATATGAACTAACAATAATTAATCAAATCTTAACCTAATACGTTATTTTATCTCCTACCAGTGCCAGACAAAATTTTCTTCATCACGGGTTATGTTCACTTTTATAGGTTTTATCGCTCATCTAATTGGGTAAGTGCTGCAGTGTCTCTTCTTCTTAAGCGAGTGTGGCCGCCATGATTTAAAATATTTCGAGCTAGTGGATTTGGGTGTTGTTCAAGCCTTTTTAAATATTTTATTGCATATTTTGTAATCATCGATTTCACTAATGGCACATTGAGATCCTTATGAATGTTAGAGTTTTTAACATACCAGGGAGCGGCTGTGATTATTCGAAGAAGTTTATTTTGGCGCCTTTGAATTTTGTCGATATTAGAGGCCGAGGCAGTGCCCGATAGTTGAATACCGTAGCACCAGATAGTTTTAAGATAGAGTTGTAAAGTAGAAGCTTGCAATCGAGACTAAGGACAGAATTTCTTCCAATAAGCCAATGAATTTGAATGGCTTTTAGTTTCATTTGAGTTAATTTTGCCTCTATATGGCATTTCCACTTTAATCGCCGATCCAGATGTATACCGAGATATTTAACATGCGAATGTTGAGGAATTATTTGATTATTGATTGTAATAGGGGGGCAAGATTCCCGGCGCAAAGTGAATGTTATATGTACGCATTTTTGCTCATTGACCATTATCCTCCATTGTCTTAACCATATTTCTAGTTGAAATATATGATGCTGTAAGTAACGCGATGCTTCATAACGATTTTCGTGGACGCTTAGAAAAGCTGTATCGTCTGCAAATGTTGAAGTTTGTGTGTAGTTGCTTGTTGGCATGTCCAAAGTATAAATTAAGTATAATAGGGGGCCCAGGATGCTGCCTTGTGGGACTCCAGCGGCAATGGGCTGAGGTGAACTTAAGAAATTTCCTTCTTTAATAATAAATTGACGACCGACTAAGTAGCTTTCTAGCAGCTTGTGTGTGTTTGCTGGTAAATTTTGCTTCAATTTGTGTAATAAGCCTTCATGCCAGACTTTGTCAAAAGCTTGCGAAACATCGATGAAGAGTGCTGAGCAATATTTCTTTTCTTCAAATGCTTTTCTTATGACATTTACTATTCGATGAGTCTGCTCGATTGTGCTGTGTTTTCTTCTAAATCCGAACTGATGGTTTGGAATACATCTATTTTCACTTAAAATTGGTGTTAATTTTGAAACTAATAATTTCTCAAACAGCTTTGACATATTTGATAATAAGCTAATAGGTCTATAAGACTCAACTTTTGTATGATCTTTACCTGGCTTTGGTATCATGGTAACTAAGGAAACCTTCCATTTTTCAGGATAGTATTCAAGGCGTAAAATATCATTAAAAATAAAAAGAATAATTTTCTTTGCTATGCGAGGTAGTTCCAAAAGCATTTTATTACTGATTTTATCAATACCAGGTGCCTTCTTAGTGTTTAAGTCACAAATAGCCTTTTCGATTTCTCTTATCTCAAATCTGAGGGGAATAGCTGCTCTAGCATCAACAGGTGGTAACTCGACCGCAATATTGTGAGATATATTTGGTGTAAATACGTTTTTAAAATGACCAACAAAAAGATTTCCTTTTTCAATATCGTTTCTTGCCCAACTACCATTCAAGTTTCTTAATGGTGGCTTAGATATAACTGGCCTTTTTAGATTTCTAGCTGCACGCCATAATGAGTAGTCAGATTGTAGAGTTGCATCAAGTTCCTTAAGATATTTTTCTAGAGAAGCCGTTTTCTGATTCTGTAGTAACTTTCTTAGCCTTTTTGTGCATTCTTTTAATAAAATCTTAAGTTGCGGGGATCTGTAAAGTTGCCACTCTCTTCGAACTCTCCTTTTTTCAGTCAAAAGCCGCTCGACATCTGAAGAACATATTTTATTATTTTTAATTTTTTTGGGGGTAACGCTGGAGTGTTGAACAGCTAGTTTAAGATAACTGTCAAAGTTAACTAAGCGGAATATTTTCTGTGCAATGGGCACTGAGAAATTTTTTATATTTTAACCAATTTATTTGTGTGGCTGGCGTCGCTAAGTAACCTGACGGAAATACAATTCTATTTGGGTTCGATATAGTAACAATTGTAGGTGTGTGGTCGGATGATAATTCTAACTAACTAGTTAGTCATAACGTAAATATTGGTTAGCACTAACTAGTTATTTATAACGTAAAAATTGGTTAATACTAACCTTTATAAAAAAATACTTTTTTTTTAATTTTCATTTTAAATTAAATTTTTTATTAAAAATATTAAATGGAATTTCATGAATTAAGAGGAAATTAGATTTCAGTAAAGTAAATACCAAGTACCATTATTTCTGTGGCTGCTCTTTAAGGTTCCACTTCTTGCATGATTCTGGAAATGTAGGTAAACATACGTGTTTCCAATCAATTAATCGTAGATCTTAAAAAGACATTTTATTTTGTTAACAATTTGTGGCAAAAAATTATATACATACTTGAAAAGCCATCAGGATTTTTAACTATTTTTTTTTTGTTCCTTTACTATCATCACCAAATCTTAAACGATTATCCTGGCCAAAGCCACCACCCGAATGACCGCTACCTGTTGAACGATGACTCCTTTCAAAACGACCTTTTCGCACATGACCTCTGTGTTTCCTGATAATCCAGCACCACGTTCTCTGATGCCGCCATCAATACGCCTTCCTTTACCACTAGCATTCTGATTACAGCTTTTTGGCGGTGTCACTTTTTTATAGTAATTTTTTTATCTCACTACTTTAGTCACAAATTATAAATTTAATTTAATTGATTTTTTTCTTTGATACCAATCGCAAATATTAAATTTAAGAACTTCACAAATTTTTACACGCGTATGACAAAAATATATTAAAATATTGGTATTATTTGGGAAATGTTAGTTGAACCATTCTAACATATATGTTAGAGTGGAACAACTAATCTTAAATTGTTGCAAGTGTGTTAGTAATTTTTTTGGTTTTGGTTATGCATTTCTTGTAGGGTACATATTAGCTTCAAAAAACACAGCTAACTGTCTTCGTGACGTAGGCGTCCAGACAGTAGTTAAGACAGTTCACTTTTAAAAATAAGTCAAACGTGAATGTTGCTGTTCAAGTCCAGCTAAACGTGTTTTACATGAACTAAACAAACTTAAAAACAGCTTAAAATAACTATATTGTGTTAACAATAATAACACTAAACTAAAATATAAAAAATCAAAGCAAAATATGTTTAAGTTTTTTTTACACTTTGATTTTTTCCCCTTTTGCTAACAAAACTTCAGATTACTGTTAGCAAATGTCAAATCACTGTCCAATATTACTGTCTGCAAAATTTGCTAGACAGTAGACAAGACAGTTGGAAAAGTGTGCATGTATTAGTGAAAAAGTTTGCATGTATTGCTACTGTCTTGCCAGTACTGGCAAATGTAAACGCCAAGTAAAGCAGGGCTACCAGATTTGGGGGTCTAATCTTAAGTCCCAATTTACACTGTGGACATTTCTTGCCGGACAGAAAAATTTGTTGGCGAGAGAGGCAAGAAGTAAAGTGTGTCACGCATACAGCGTCGCCCCCTTACCAACAAACTTTTTCTGTCCGGCAAGAAATGTCCATAGTGTAAATTGCGACTAAATAAGATAACAAAAATTAATTTCGGGTTAAAATTGAGAATGTAAATTTTTTTTTTTTTTTTTGTCATTATTTTTTATTGAATCTTCATATATTAAATATGAACTAACAATAATTAATCAAATCTTAACCTAATACGTTATTTTATCTCCTACCAGTGCCAGACAAAATTTTCTTCATCACGGGTTATGTTCACTTTTATAGGTTTTATCGCTCATCTAATTGGGTAAGTGCTGCAGTGTCTCTTCTTCTTAAGCGAGTGTGGCCGCCATGATTTAAAATATTTCGAGCTAGTGGATTTGGGTGTTGTTCAAGCCTTTTTAAATATTTTATTGCATATTTTGTAATCATCGATTTCACTAATGGCACATTGAGATCCTTATGAATGTTAGAGTTTTTAACATACCAGGGAGCGGCTGTGATTATTCGAAGAAGTTTATTTTGGCGCCTTTGAATTTTGTCGATATTAGAGGCCGAGGCAGTGCCCGATAGTTGAATACCGTAGCACCAGATAGGCTTTAAGATAGAGTTGTAAAGTAGAAGCTTGCAATCGAGACTAAGGACAGAATTTCTTCCAATAAGCCAATGAATTTGAATGGCTTTTAGTTTCATTTGAGTTAATTTTGCCTCTATATGGCATTTCCACTTTAATCGCCGATCCAGATGTATACCGAGATATTTAACATGCGAATGTTGAGGAATTATTTGATTATTGATTGTAATAGGGGGGCAAGATTCCCGGCGCAAAGTGAATGTTATATGTACGCATTTTTGCTCATTGACCATTATCCTCCATTGTCTTAACCATATTTCTAGTTGAAATATATGATGCTGTAAGTAACGCGATGCTTCATAACGATTTTCGTGGACGCTTAGAAAAGCTGTATCGTCTGCAAATGTTGAAGTTTGTGTGTAGTTGCTTGTTGGCATGTCCGAAGTATAAATTAAGTATAATAGGGGGCCCAGGATGCTGCCTTGTGGGACTCCAGCGGCAATGGGCTGAGGTGAACTTAAGAAATTTCCTTCTTTAATAATAAATTGACGACCGACTAAGTAGCTTTCTAGCAGCTTGTGTGTGTTTGCTGGTAAATTTTGCTTCAATTTGTGTAATAAGCCTTCATGCCAGACTTTGTCAAAAGCTTGCGAAACATCGATGAAGAGTGCTGAGCAATATTTCTTTTCTTCAAATGCTTTTCTTATGACATTTACTATTCGATGAGTCTGCTCGATTGTGCTGTGTTTTCTTCTAAATCCGAACTGATGGTTTGGAATACATCTATTTTCACTTAAAATTGGTGTTAATTTTGAAACTAATAATTTCTCAAACAGCTTTGACATATTTGATAATAAGCTAATAGGTCTATAAGACTCAACTTTTGTATGATCTTTACCTGGCTTTGGTATCATGGTAACTAAGGAAACCTTCCATTTTTCAGGATAGTATTCAAGGCGTAAAATATCATTAAAAATAAAAAGAATAATTTTCTTTGCTATGCGAGGTAGTTCCAAAAGCATTTTATTACTGATTTTATCAATACCAGGTGCCTTCTTAGTGTTTAAGTCACAAATAGCCTTTTCGATTTCTCTTATCTCAAATCTGAGGGGAATAGCTGCTCTAGCATCAACAGGTGGTAACTCGACCGCAATATTGTGAGATATATTTGGTGTAAATACGTTTTTAAAATGACCAACAAAAAGATTTCCTTTTTCAATATCGTTTCTTGCCCAACTACCATTCAAGTTTCTTAATGGTGGCTTAGATATAACTGGCCTTTTTAGATTTCTAGCTGCACGCCATAATGAGTAGTCAGATTGTAGAGTTGCATCAAGTTCCTTAAGATATTTTTCTAGAGAAGCCGTTTTCTGATTCTGTAGTAACTTTCTTAGCCTTTTTGTGCATTCTTTTAATAAAATCTTAAGTTGCGGGGATCTGTAAAGTTGCCACTCTCTTCGAACTCTCCTTTTTTCAGTCAAAAGCCGCTCGACATCTGAAGAACATATTTTATTATTTTTAATTTTTTTGGGGGTATCGCTGGAGTGTTGAACAGCTAGTTTAAGATAACTGTCAAAGTTAACTAAGCGGAATATTTTCTGTGCAATGGGCACTGAGAAATTTTTTATATTTTAACCAATTTATTTGTGTGGCTGGCGTCGCTAAGTAACCTGACGGAAATACAATTCTATTTGGGTTCGATATAGTAACAATTGTAGGTGTGTGGTCGGATGATAATTCTAAGGAAGCTTCAACATGAATCGTTTCTGTGGGGATGTTTTTAACCACGCCAAAGTCGATAACATCTGGAATTTGTTGCTGATCAGTAGGCCAATATGTTGGTTGCCCGCTCGCGACCACATTTAAACCCATTTTAGAGATTGTGTTAAACAAAACACGACTTTTTGGTGTTATAAGTCGTGACCCCCAGAAGGTATGTTTAGCGTTATAATCGCCAGCGGCCAGAAAACAGGGTCCTAATGATTTATAATATTTATAATATTGGCCTTCTGATATGGAAAATCTAGGTGGAGAGTATAAAGAAGAAATTACTATGTTTCGATTTAGCTCCTCAACACAAATAGTCGTTGCTTGCAGATAGTCTTCGCGGTGATCACACATAATGTAGTGTTTGACTCGAGTTTTTATTAAGATGGCAGAACCTCCACAAGCTCTATCTCGAGGGTCCTTGGTATCATATAGTATATAACCATTGATTTTAAACGTACTTCTTGAGGTCAAATGAGTTTCAGAAATCATCATGACATCAATTTGTTTATTTTTAAGAAAGTATTCTAATTCATTTTTATGCTGGCGGATGCCGTTTGCGTTCCAAAAACAAATTTTTAAACAGTTCATGGTTTGTTAAGTACAGCTTACAATAACATCGATTGCATTCTAAGCATTTCCTGCATCATATTACCCATTGTGTTCGTAAAATTATTTACTGTTTGCACTAATGTTTCCATGGTTTTTTCTAAACGACTTAAATTAGAAACCGGAGTTTCATCATTACTTGGCGAGGCACCTTGCATTGGCTGAGGGTTTGATTTTAGGACGTTAGCGTAAGAGGTTCTGTTATTACTAGGCTGGGGGGCTTGAATTGCATTTGTGTTTACCTGATTTGCAACCTGCATTTGAGGGGTATTTGTTTTCGGTCCAACCGTCTGCTTGACAATATTATATACTGGGCATCCTCTATAATTGGCAGTGTGATTACCGCCACAGTTGCTACATTTTTTTACGTTGGGGTCGGTTTTAGACTTATCACAAGAAACTGTACCGTGTAGTTCACCACATACTACGCAGACAGGGGGTAAGTAGCAGTATGCCTTGGTATGGCCAAATTCTTGGCAGTTTAAGCACTGAACAGGTCCGTTTTTTTTTGTGCGGCTCCTCAATTGTGATTTTTCTGTATAGAATATATTTCACACTATAAATGGGATGCGTTTCGTTTTTTTTTAACTTAATGTCGCCGGGCTCTAATTCTACTCGAAAAAGTGGTTGTGGAATTTTGTCCCTATTTCTAATATTTACCACATGTTTTATCTTGAAGCCTTTTTCTTCCAAGAAAGTTTTAATTTCCTCTGGGTCTACGCATGAATCAATTCCCTTAATCACCACCTGGAGACCTTTACTGCTCTTGAGTTGGTATGTGTAAAAACTTTTTTTGAGTGCCTCAAATTTGCTAATTACTTTCCGAAAGTCATTTTCATGATTAACTTGAATTTTAGTTTCATTTATACTACCTCGCTTTATTGCGGCAACATAAAAGGAATTTTCACCAATCAACGAAATTAAACTCTTTATTAGATCATTTGAGTTATGCTCCCTAAGATATATTGGGGGAGGCTTGGACGATTTTATGACGTTTGGGGCTTCAGAGGGTTCATCCTCCAGAATTGCAAAGCAATTTTGGGAATTTATTTTATCAAAAGATGGCACTTTGGATGCCGAAGCAACAGCTGCAGAGGTAGGGCTGCGTCCCCGTTTAAGCACTGTTATGTACCTGTCCATACCAACTTGTACTGTAGGCTTTTGACAATTTTTTACAGGGGGGTTTTCCATTTCATTTGTGTTTAAGTTGGTATCATTTCCCACTAAATTTGTTTTTGACGTCACGGCGATACTTGCTGGCCTGGCAACACTTGTCAACAAATCTAGTTGTAGTTTTTTTAATGAGTCACTATCCACTGTTTTTGTAAACACCGAGGGTGATAGGGAACGTGTTCGAATAATTGGCTTAGCCGTTAAATAGTTTATATTGTTTTGTTTTGTTTTATTTATTTCTACATTATTATCGTTTGCCTGAACTAAAACGTAAACGTTTCTTTCATTTTGTCTTAGTGTTGTTTCACTGTTCGTACTCATGCAAAGAGTTGTTTTTGTTTTTCACCGTTTTGCTTTGCTTTAATATTTTTATTATTTATTGTATTTTACAACAACAACAAAAAACAAGAAATTTAAATTTAAATGTTTTTGTTCAGAATATGTATACACATGTATGAACATTCATACGTACATACATATATATTTTTACTGTTTTATTTTATTTAATTTTATCGTTTTAAATTGTTCACTATTATGTTAAATAATTTAAATAACAAAATATATTATTTTTTTTTTAAGCGTCCATTCGCTGCTTATATTTACATATGTATTACAAAATCAAATGTGATTAATGAATAGTTCAAATCGTATGCGGGGCTAAAAATACACGTCTGTATCACAACAAAGCACAAACCGAATGTAAAAATAAACTATTTTTCTTTTTGGGAAAATTATTGATCGTTTTGTTTCTTATACAGGACAACATATATAAGATCTGTAAGTGTTTTAATGTACAAAACTCATATTAATACAATTTACGTTTATTAAATAAATTATAGAGCAATTTCAATACCGGACGGCTAAAAAATCGGATTTACTGAACGCTTTATTAGTTTTTTATTTAAAATGTGTAAGCATCAGAATTTTTCTTATATAAAAAACGTTTTCTCCTTTTGTTAAGGTTGACCTATTAATACTCTAACAAGTAAAAATACTTTCAAACGTATGTCCATCAATATAATGGCTAAGCCAATAGATATTTTACGCGTTAAACTGATGTGTTTGTGGGGTCGTTATTATAACCCGAATGTTCCATGTTTGAAATGGCACAACTTCAAATGTTCGTAAACGATATTAAATGGTTATTTGGGAATTTTCAGGATGACTCCATTAGTGCTAGAAGAGTGTTTGCTAACCAGTAATCAAGAAATTAAAAATGTATTAATAATATTTTAGATAAACTCCCTTAATAACGTATATTTTTGGTCAGAATTTGAAAGATAATTACCAATTTGTAAAATTGGTCAAATGACATTATTGTTTTAGTGTACTTATCTATACTTATCAAAATTAAAAATACAAATTTATAAGATAAAATTAATCCCCACTAAAATGTTATTTCTTAAAAAATGCATTTGTGTGCTTTTTATTTTTCGAGGGGATATTATAGGAAATTTTTATTTTAAATTTGGGATTGAAAAAAAAATTGATCTGGCATCCCTAACTAAAATTAATAAAAACATTTGAGTAAAAAAATAAAAAAAAATCAGTAAATTTTAATTGATTTTCATGCTGTAAAATTCCTTTCTTCATAAAAATAATTTAATGAAAATTAAATTTAATGAACTTAAGCCTAATTAAAAATTTGGATTAAAAACCATAAATAGTTCAATAAAATAACCACAATACTAATAATTGTTAAAGCTAAGGCACGAGCTCTATGTTTGCATTTGTCCTTCAAGTTGTGCTGAAAAGGTCAACAAGAAAAAGAAAGACAAAAAAATGAAAAAACAAAAAATATGTACTTTGAACTTCAAGAAGAATTCTTGACAAAAGTACGAAAAAACAGAAGTAAAGGAATAACATGTTAAAATAAATTAAAATAGATAATCATTCAAAGCAAATTTCGATCTACCAAAGGTTGAATACAATTTGGTTTAAGGATTGATGTTTGACTAATGACGTCAGCAGTCGTCGATGGCTGCGAGTGTTAAACGGCAAGCCCTCTGAGGAGATTGAGTGGTTGCAATCGAAACATGTCAGGGTAACCTGTCAGTAAACACCTGGGTTCGAGGCCAGATTGAGTCAAGAATGAAAAATTATCAGTAAATTTTAATTGACAACATTTTCAAATTCCTTTCTTCATAAAAATAATTTAATGAAAATTAAATTTAATGAACTTAAGCCTAATTAAAAATATTAAAAATTTGGATTAAAAACTATAAATAGTTCAATAAAATAACCACAATACTAATAAAAAAAATTAATAATTTTTAAAATTAAGAAAAAACTCGTTTTTATAACATAAGCTTCGTACAGACGATGGTCAGATCTTACAATATTGTAAGCAGGCGTTGCCAGCAGCAAAATTTTTCTGACAATGGTCCATTGTCAGATGCATTAATTTTGCACATCTGCAAATACAAATGAGCTTACAATGTTCAAACAGTTGTAAGACATTTTAGCCAATTTTAATGCAATTTAAGCAACGCTGCTTACCAATATTGTAAGATCTGACTATCGTCTGTACGAAGCTATAAACTTGTGAAAATTTTGTGAGCATTAAATTGCAAATTCGGATGAATTGAATGTTGTATTAAAAATAATCTAAACCGGTTTTTCCTGCGTCCGGCTTTTGCATTTTAATATAAAAACTGCACATAAACATAAAATATCTTTAAGACATAGTGATAAAGGCTAAAATTTGTTTAAGTAATCTAATAACGATTTGTACTTAATTTTTATACATAGTTTCATTAATCATCTCTTTATTGTTTTATGTTTTCATTAATAAAATGTAAAACAAAATGTTTATTAAAAAACACAATTTAAAAAGCACATGTAAACAAAACTTTTGACATTTCTGGCATGACCAAAAAAAATAACCGGCTGTCTTTTCGCCGACTCCTGTAGTTAATTCGCCTTGATTCTAAAGCTTCGTACAGACGATGGTCAGATCTTACAATATTGGTAAGCAGCGTTGCTTAAATTGCATTAAAATTGGCTTAAATGTCTTACAACTGTGTGAACATTGTAAGCTCATTTGTATTTGCAGAAGTGCAAAATTAATGCATCTGACAATGGACCATTGTCAGAAAAATATTGCTGTTGGCAACGCCTGCTTACAATATTGTAAGATCTGACCATCGTCTGTACGAAGCTTAAAGCTACAAATCAAATTTTTTTTATTTGAATTAAATTAATTGAATATATTCAGCTTAGGCCCGTTTTCACAACTAACCGATAGCTAAAGGTAGCATTTTATCGGCCGTGTAAAAAGTGTTCTATTGTTACAACTTTATTTTAACCTACCAGGTAGGATGAACCTTATTCTACATTATCGTTCACTTTAGGTTAAAGTTAAGTTTTAATAATGGAGGCCGTTTAAAGTCTACTTTTAGCTATCAGTAAGTTGTGAAAACGGGCCTTAGAATATTTGAATATAAAAAGAATTATAGAAAATTTTTGAGAATTCTAGTTATTTAATACTAAAAAAATCGAATAATTTTTTTATAGTACATTTTAATTAAAAATATCTAAATATATCAGAATTTTATTCGATTTTATAAAAATTAATACCACAAATATTTTAACCAAAAATCTTAAGCTAAAATTGTTTTTATTTTGTTTTATAAAATATAAATTAAAATTAAAACAAGTTAGAGTGCTATATTCGGCTGTGCCGAATCTTTGATACCCTCCACCGACAGTTCGTATGTTTAAGGAGTAATATCTGTATGATGTTATTATAATCTTAAACTGTGACGATTTGTTATTAATTATGGTTTAAGGCAACCAAACTGTTTTCCGGTAGAAGGGTTTATATGGGGCCTAGGGTAAATTATGGACCGATCATCATGAAATTTCACAGCGTCATTTCTAGTCCTTTAAAACTGTGACGTACCAATTTCTGTTATGATAGCATTATTAATTATGGTTTTAGGTGTACTGAACTGTTTTCCGGGAGTAGGGTTTCTATGGGGCCTAGGGTAAATTATGTACCGATCTTCACGAAATTTCACAGTATCATTTATAGTCCTATAAAACTGTGACGGGCCAAAATTTGTTATGATTGCATTATATTTTACGGTTTTAGGCGTACTAAACTGTTTTCCGGTAGTAGGGTTTATATGGAGCCCAAGGTAAATTATGGACCGATCGTCACGAAATTTCACAGTGTTATTTCTTGTCCTATAAAACTTTGATGTACCAAATTTTGTTATGATAGCATTATTTTTTACGGATTTAGGCGTACTAAACTGTTTTCCGGCAGTAAGGTTTATATGGGGCCCAGGGTAAGTTATGGACCCATCTTCACGAAATAACACAATTTTATTTCTTGTCCAATAAAACTTTGATGTACCAAATTTTGTTATGATAGCATTATTTTTTACGTTTTTAGGCGTACTAAGTTGTTTTCCGGAAGTAGGTTTTATATGGGGCCTATGGTAAATTATGGACCGATCTTCACGAAACTTAACAGTTTAATTTCTAGTCCTATGTAACTGTGACTTGCCAAAATTTGTAATGATAGCATTGTTAGTTAGGGTTTTAGGCTTAATATACTGTTTTCCGGGAGTAGGGCTTATATGGGGCCTAGGGTAAATTATTGACGGATCTTCACGAAATTTCACAGCGTGATTTCCAGTTGAATAAAACGAATTGTTGCGAAATCTTATATCATTCTGTGCATTTTTCCACCATTTATGTTAGTTTTTGTAACAAAATTATCAATTTTTTTTAGGTGGTGGTTCCACATTTTGATTCATAGCTCAGATCCTATTGAACCGATTTTGCTGAATTTCAATCCCAAACTGCTTAGGATAACTACAAGCAATTTGACACCAAGTTTGTTGATTTCTTTTGTGTTTTTCGAAAGTGAGCGTGTTTTCAACAGACGGACAGACGGACAGACAGACGGACATGGCTAAATCGACTTAAAATTACTCAATGACCGAGAATATATATACTTTATAGGGTCTGAGATGAATAGTAAAAAAGTTTCACACGGAATGACAAACTGAATATACCCTCTTCACAACTAATTGTGGTGGAGGGTATAAAAAAGTATTTTAATTTTGTATTTAATTCATATCTTACAGCTATGATATAAATAGTACAAAGTAATTTTGTTTGTATACATATAATGAAAAAAACTTTTATAAAAAAAAGAAGGCAACTTGTTTACAAAGTAAGTCAAAGAAATGCTTAAATACTACAAAAATTAATTGAAGATTGAAAGAGGAACTTGAATTATTATTACCTAAAGGAGCGTATAGACGACATGTTTTTGTCATCTGACATGTCAAATTTCCCACTGCAAAACACATACATGTCGTGTGTTACCATTTTAACTTTGCTTCTGTAAAAGTCAGATGCAAAGTCATCTGACAAAATTTCAATTAGAGCGTGCTCTATTTTCTTCTGACAAACCATCTGACATTAGAAATCTATGCCGGGAAGAAACTGGCAGCGGCGTCAACTATTGACGGAATCATTAGCCGGCTAAAGTTAATATTTTACAATACCAAGATATGTTTGCTCATCTCACCATTGAATATAATTTATGTAAATATATACATAAAAACCGTTTCATTATAAAATTCTAAATTGGTATCTTTGAAATAAAAGAAAAAAATGTTAAGATGGCTAAATTATTTTACGGCGCAAATAAATATTTTCGTGGCGGCAGCAAGCTATTTTGAAACCGAGAACTACTTTGGTTTCTGCAATAACAATGCGAAAAAAACAGAGACAATGTCAGAAGCAAATTACATGTACGTTTGTGACCGAATATTATAAAACTTATGTAAAACAGCAATTTTGACAGACATGAACAATTACATGTGACTTGAAAATTTGACATGTCAGATGACAAATACATGTCGTGTACGGGCGCCTTTACGGTTTTATATTATTATGCTCTAGATCAGTGAAGGGCATATTTGCAAATCCTATGTACGCGTGCAAGGTATATTTATAGCAGGTTGTCTTGGAAAGCCAGCTGTTTATTTTTTATTTGCTTGTTTTGTGATTCAAACTGTCAAGTGTTGTATTGTGAACAAGTTTTTGTCTTTATCTTAAGTCTTTTTTTGTCTCTTATCAACCCCTTTGCTGTTTGACAGTTCGTATCACAAAACAACAATAAAAAGCACTGTTGTTTGTTTTATTGTACAATTGTTGTAATCTCGCGGCTACCTGCTATAAATATACCTTGTACGCGTGCATAGGAATAAAAATGCTGCTTGTCTGACGTCGACACATGTACGCTATAAACTTCTTTGAGTGGTCTGTGACAATGTACGTTCGGCTGATGTTTTTTTTTTTTTGTTATTTCGTCAACACAAGCATAAATGTGATAGTATGTGTTAGGAATGGGCAAAAAATATCGATATATCAAAATATCGCCTATATGATGAAAGATTCATAAAATTTCATGGCTTCTGTACAGCTCTATGAATCGCAGAACATCATTTTGCTTATTAATTTTATTAATAAACATATTTCACTAATTAGCATTGTGGTTATTTTGTTGAACTATTTATGGTTTTTAATCCAAATTTTTAATATTTTTAATTAGGCTTAAGTTCATGAAATTTAATTTTTATTAAATTATTTTTGTGAAGAAAGGAATTTTACAACATGAAAATTAATTAAAATTGTTATTGATAATCTTTCATTTATGACGTGGCTCGGGCTCGAACCCTGGCCGGCAGGTTACCATGACATGTTTCGATCGCAACCACTCGATCTCCTCAGATGGATTTGCCGTCTTACACTCGCAGCCATCGACGACTGCTGACGTCACTAGTCAAACATCAATCCTTAAACCAAATTGTATTTTAACATTTGGTAGATCGAAATTTGCTTTCCTGAATGATTATCCATCTTAATTGATTTTACATGTTTTTTCCTTTACTTCTGTTTTTTCGTACTTTCGTCAAGAATTTTTCTTGAAGTACAAGTCATTTTTTGTTTTTTCACTTTGTCTTCACTCGATCGAGTGGTTGCGATCGAAACATGTCATGGTAACCTGCCGGCCAGGGTTCGAGCCCGAGCCACGTCATGAATGAAAGATTATCAATAACAATTTTAATTAATTTTCATGTTGTAAAATTCCTTTCTTCACAAAAATAATTTAATAAAAATTAAATTTCATGAACTTAAGCCTAATTAAAAATATTAAAAATTTGGATTAAAAACCATAAATAGTTCAACAAAATAACCACAATGCTAATTAGTGAAATATGTTTATTAATAAAATTAATAAGCAAAATGATGTTCTGCGATTCATAGAGCTGTACAGAAGCCATGAAATTTTATGAATCTTTCATCATATAGGCGAAATGATTTGAAAATAAAAGCCTACGAGTCTATAGCTTCTGAAACAAAAATGCCAGTGGAAGAAGTAAAGAAAAAAACAAGTAAGAGTGCTATATTCTGTGCCGAATCTTATATACCCTTCACCATTGCGGGAGCAGAATACAGAGCAACTAGACAAAAACTAAATAATTTTTACATATGTATACATACATATTTACAATACTTTAAACTTCATTATAAATTAAATTTAAAAAGCGAAAACTGGTAAATATTTTTTTTAAATCGTTTTTAGAACATAAAAAAAATAAAAATTTTAACAAAAAATTTTCTTTTTAAATAAACAAGATTCGAACCAGAGAACTCGCAGTTTCTAACTTAACACACCCGCTAGACAACTAAACCATGAAGGAACGCTGTTTCAATATCATTAAAATGAAATATGGCCCGTTTAATTTTCACTGTGTTGAGTTGTAATTACTTTTGATGTTTTTATTCACCACAATAGCAAAGTTGTAAACCATAAAACTTATTTCAGTTGTGAACCGAAATATAGAAATATATTCACCAAAATAGTTTGTGGCATGTAAGTATGCGTGCTTGATTTCTTTTATCTTTTTGGGGAGTTTTTAAGTAGCAAAAAAACACAAAAATTCCCAGTTTCGATTTGTTAAAATAGTTTCGTTAAATAGATGAAATAATAAAGAAGGATGATAACGAAAATCATATTGAGCATGTGAAGGGGGGGGAGACGGACAACCGGATTTGAACTTCGCTTTTCATAAGGACCCAGAATATATATACTTTATAGGGTGTAGGAACAATATTGTAGAAATTACAAACGGAATGACAAAGTTATATATACGCTTTTACCTTCGGCGAAGGGTATAATAAAGTCCCTTCGAACAGCCTACAGTACAGAAAAATCAAAAGTGGAAAATAGCAAAACATTTTGAGTTTTAAGTTCATTAAATTTAATTTTCATTAAATTATTTTTATGAAGAAAGGAATTTTACAACATGAAAATTAATTAAAAATAACCACAATACTAATAATTGTTAAAGCTAAGGCACGAGCTCTATGTTTGCATTTGTCCTTCAAGTTGTGCTGAAAAGGTCAACAAGAATAAGAAAGACAAAAAAAATTAAAAAACAAAAAAAAATATGTACTTTGAACTTCAAGAAGAATTCTTGACAAAAAGTACGAAAAAACAGAAGTACAGGAATAACATGTTAAAATAAATTAAAATAGATAATCATTCAAAGCAAATTTCGATCTACCAAAAAGGTTGAATACAATTTGGTTTAAGGATTGATGTTTGACTAATGACGTCAGCAGTCGTCGATGGCTGCGAGTGTTAAACGGCAAGCCCTCTGAGGAGATTGAGTGGTTGCAATCGAAACATGTCAGGGTAACCTGTCCGTAAACACCTGGGTTCGAGCCCAGATTGAGTCAAGAATGAAAAATTATCAATAAATTTTAATTAATTTTCATGTTGTAAAATTCCTTTCTTCATAAAAATAATTTAATAAAAATTAAATTTAATGAACTTAAGCCTAATTAAAAATATTAAAAATTTGGATTAAAAACCATAAATAGTTCAATAAAATAACCACAATACTAATAATTGTTAAAGCTAAGGCACGAGCTCTATGTTTGCATTTGTCCTTCAAGTTGTGCTGAAAAGGTCAATAAGAATAAGAAAGACAAAAAAAAAAATGAAAAAACAAAAAAAAAATATGTACTTTGAACTTCAAGAAGAATTCTTGACAAAAAGTACGAAAAAACAGAAGTAAAGGAATAACATGTTAAAATAAATTAAAATAGATAATCATTCAAAGCAAATTTCGATCTACCAAAAAGGTTGAATACAATTTGGTTTAAGGATTGATGTTTGACTAATGACGTCAGCAGTCGTCGATGGCTGCGAGTGTTAAATGGCAAGCCCTCTGAGGAGATTGAGTGGTTGCAATCGAAACATGTCAGGGTAACCTGTCCGTAAACACCTGGGTTCGAGCCCAGATTGAGTCAAGAATGAAAAATTATCAATAAATTTTCATGTTGTAAAATTCCTTTCTTCATAAAAATAATTTAATGAAAATTAAAAATATTAGTAATTTAAATAAAATGAATAAAAAGTCTCTACAAAATGCTTTAAGCGTTGAAAAAAAGAAATTTAAAACAAAAGTGGAAATATACAGAAATATAAATAAATTTGCAAATTTGATAAAGCAGAATGTGTAGAAAGTTGTCCGTCCGGTGAAAATGCGAATATTTTGGAATCAATTGATGCTGCACAGGACGTTGAGGAGAAGTTGGAAAACCCGGTATACCGCGAGGCAATGGTATTTTAAAATGTATTGCATACTATATTTTCTATTTACTAAAATAAATATACATTATATACTATTCTATCTCTTCCTGCTCAAAGGTGCCAAAGGAACGGTGGATTAAGTGTTTAGAAAAATTATGGAGGACAAGCTAATTAACATTTTTAATTTTGATGGAAGAAAAGAGAAGCGAGCGTTGGTCCAGCTGACACTCATAAACAAAATTCTTAGTGGTATGACCAATGATCGACAAAAATGTAGTCTTCCTTTTTATAATTTCTTATTTTTTTTAGATGTTTTTGCAGCAGAAGGACGAAATTCTTTAGAAAAAGAATAAAAAAAAGCATCGAGCTCAGCCATAACCGGTACAAGCAACGCAAATTCGTTAAAAAAAACAAATTGAATGTAATATACCTATTTTATAAGTTTTTGAAATTTTATTAAGCTTTAAAACAATTGTTTTTTGTTTTTTGTTTTTATTTTTTTTATTATTATTTTTTGTTTTTACCTAATTTTAAAATGAATATTTTTTTTATCATAAATGAATTGTTTTTGTTTTACCTACATATATTTTTAATATATTCAACATTTTTCATTTTTCGAATTTATTCTATGAGCTAAATTTCAGTTATGTATTTTATAAAGCTTTTTTGTAATAGTTCTATTCCTACAATTTTTCAGAAATGACTTTATACACTACCAGACTATTATATTGTATTTTCTTTTTACATTTTACCTTAGCCTTCCGTTGGAAAGCAATGAGGTATATTGAATGTACAGAAAAATTTACAATTATTAGACACCAGCAGAATGTAATGCATTTTCTGGCCCGCTACGGCCGTCGTCAGCATTCTTTGTGTCTCACTTAATAGTGTTGCTTTATAAATTGAATGTATTTAACTCAACTATTTTTAACAAATAGAAACTGGGAATTATTTCCTTCCGAAGGTAACTTTATATTATATTCAACATTTTTCATTTTTCGAATTTATTCTATGAGCTAAATTTCAGTTATGTATTTTATAAAGCTTTTTTGTAATAGTTCTATTCCTACAATTTTTCAGAAATGACTTTATACACTACCAGACTATTATATTGTATTTTCTTTTTACATTTTACCTTAGCCTTCCGTTGGAAAGCAATGAGGTATATTGAATGTACAGAAAAATTTACAATTATTAGACACCAGCAGAATGTAATGCATTTTCTGGCCCGCTACGGCCGTCGTCAGCATTCTTTGTGTCTCACTGGATAGTGTTGCTTTATAAATTGAATTATTTCCTTCCGAAGGTAACTTTATATTATATTCAACATTTTTCATTTTTCGAATTTATTCTATGAGCTAAATTTCAGTTATGTATTTTATAAAGCTTTTTTGTAATAGTTCTATTCCTACAATTTTTCAGAAATGACTTTATACACTACCAGACTATTATATTGTATTTTCTTTTTACATTTTACCTTAGCCTTCCATTGGAAAGCAATGAGGTATATTGAATGTACAGAAAAATTTACCATTATTAGACACCAGCAGAATGTAATGCATTTTCTGGCCCGCTACGGCCGTCGTCAGCATTCTTTGTGTCTCACTGGATAGTGTTGCTTTATAAATTGAATGTATTTAACTCAACTATTTTTAACAAATAGAAACTGGGAATTATTTCCCTCCGAAGGTAACTTTATATTATATTCCACATTTTTCGTTTTTCGAATTTATTCTATGAGCTAAATTTCAGTTATGTATTTTATAAAGCTTTTTTGTAATAGTTCTATTCCTACAATTTTTATACCCTCCACCACAATTAGTTGTGAAGAGGGTATATTCAGTTTGTCATTCCGTGTGAAACTTTTTTACTATCCATCTCAGACCCTATAAAGTATATATATTCTGGGTCCTTGAGTAATTTTAAGTCGATTTAGCCATGTCCGTCTGTCTGTCCGTCTGTCCGTCTGTTGAAAACACGCTCACTTTCGAAAAACTCAAAAGAAATCAACAAACTTGGTGTCAAATTGCTTGTAGTTATCCTAAGCAGTTTGGGATTGAAATTCAGCAAAATCGGTTCAATAGGATCTGAGCTATGAATCAAAATGTGGAACCACCACCTAAAAAAAATTGATAATTTTGTTACAAAAACTAACATAAATGGTGGAAAAATGCACAGAATGATATAAGATTTCGCAACAATTCGTTTTATTCAACTGGAAATCACGCTGTGAAATTTCGTGAAGATCCGTCAATAATTTACCCTAGGCCCCATATAAGCCCTACTCCCGGAAAATAGTATATTAAGCCTAAAACCCTAACTAACAATGCTATCATTACAAATTTTGGCAGGTCACAGTTACATAGGACTAGAAATGAAACTGTTAAGTTTCGTGAAGATCGGTCCATAATTTACCATAGGCCCCATATAAAACCTACTTCCGGAAAACAACTTAGTACGCCTAAAAACGTAAAAAATAATGCTATCATAACAAAATTTGGTACATCAAAGTTTTATAGAGCTAAAAATATATCTTTGAAATTTCGTGAAGATCGGTTCATAATTTACCATAGGCCCCATATAAACTTTACTCCCGGAAAACAACTTAGTACGCCTAAAAACGTAAAAAATAATGCTATCATAACAAAATTTGGTACATCAGAGTTTTATAGGACAAGAAATAAAACTGTGTAATTTCGTGAAGATCGGTCCATAATTTACCCTGGGCCCCATATAAACCCTACTCCCGGAAAACAGTTTAGTACGCCTAAAACCGTAAAAAATAAAGCTAGCGTAACAAAATTTGGTACGTCACAGTTCTTTAGGACAAGAAATAACACTGTGAAATTTCGTGACGATCGGTCCATAATTTACCTTGGGCTCCATATAAACCCTACTACCGGAAAACAGTTTAGTACGCCTAAAACCGTAAAAAATAATGCAATCATAACAAATTTTGGCCCGTCACAGTTTTATAGGACTATAAATGATACTGTGAAATTTCGTGAAGATCGGTACATAATTTACCCTAGGCCCCATAGAAACCCTACTCCCGGAAAACAGTTCAGTACACCTAAAACCATAATTAATAATGCTATCATAACAGAAATTGGTACGTCACAGTTTTAAAGGACTAGAAATGACGCTGTGAAATTTCGTGATGATCGGTCCATAATTTACTCTAGGCCCCATATAAACCCTTCTACCGGAAAACAGTTTGGTTGCCTTAAACCATAATTAATAACAAATCGTCACAGTTTAAGAATATAATTACATCATACAGATATTACTCCTTAAACATTCGAACTTTCGGTGGAGGGTATCAAAGATTCGGCACAGCCGAATATAGCACTCTAACTTGTTCAGAAATGACTTTATACACTACCAGACTATTATATTGTATTTTCTTTTTACATTTTACCTTAGCCTTCCGTTGGAAAGCAATGAGGTATATTGAATGTACAGAAAAATTTACAATTATTAGACACCAGCAGAATGTAATGCATTTTCTGGCCCGCTACGGCCGTCGCACAGTGGCGCCATTTGAGTTTTTTCGTTGCAAAAATCATATCTTTTGAACCGAATAAGGTAATTGAACAGTTTAAACAGCATATGATAGATAACTGTTCAGCCTATGAAATGTGCATTTGAAAAGGGTGCTACGCTGTGTAGGGGCCTACTTATGGGTTATCAAAGTTAAAATTAGTAGAAAAATCAATTTTATGGTACCTAAAAAAAAATTATTTTTACATTTTTAGATTGTTTTTATTTTTTTTTTCTTTAGGGTTCTAAATTATTACCCAACAAATTAAAAAAAAAAATTTTTTTTTTTTAAATTTATTTTTTCAATTTTCTGTATTTTCGGTATATGGGTAATTCCATGTCAAAACGACCAAGAGTGGGACACGACCCCTTCCGATTTTAATGAAATTTGGTGAGAATGTTCCTTTTATCTTATAAGGAACATATATGAACGAAAAAAAATTTTAAAATTTTTTTTTCAAAAGTTATGTCATACTCAAAATGTCATAATTTCGCCGAATTAGCCGAATGTGTTGAGCTTATTTCTTCAATAACTCGAATAACTCGAATACTCGATAGCTCGAATGCCGCGCACCTGGCATTTCACCCTAATTGGGGATGCTGAATTCAGTGGTGCTAACCGTTTTTTTAAATTAGCTCTTGTTTTCAAGATATACCGTTATTTCGAAAATGTAAGGCGCTGCACAGCATATATTCGCGTAACTCAAAAATGGTTTAGTTTATTGAAATAACTAAAAAAACCGAAATTCGGCAATAAATAATAAAGTGGGGTTGGTCATACATTTGACCCATCTAGGAGCATCCTACGCGCTGTAGGGGCCAAATTAAAGAATTTTATTAAACCGCAATATTAGTATGGCAACCATGTCTTTTTAACCTTTTTTACCTCTAGAAGCCAAACGGGCACGTACGGGCAGATAAAATTTTTGAATTATGTAAAGAAATAATCAAAGAACAGATTTTGCAAATATGGCAAATATAGAAAAATATAGATTTTTGTTATTTTCCGTCAAAGTTGAAAAATAGTGAAAAAACGGATAGTTTTTAAATAGTGATTTACCAGGAGAAACACAAAGCAAACAGTTCATTTTTTTTTTATCATTACACATTTAATAAATGCATCAATCAATACAAACAAAAAATAAGGCGATTCGTTACCTATTTTTCGTGATATTACACCTGAAATCGCAACAAATTTACTAAAAATTGTGTGTTTTTTTGAAAACCGAAAGTCGGTCAACTTTGAACGGCTATATCTTCTAAACTAAAAATGTGATATTATTAAGAGTGGCAGATTTGAAATCGTTGAAAAGTTTCCTATAACATGAGTTTATTCAAAACTTCGTCGGTGCTCATGAAAATTTTGATTTTTGCAACCTCGTTTGCTCTACGGGCGCTACTGTGCGTCGTCAGCATTCTTTGTGTCTCACTGGATAGTGTTGCTTTATAAATTGAATGTATTTAACTCAACTATTTTTAACAAAAAGAAACTGGGAATTATTTCCTTCCGAAGGTAACTTTATATTATATTCAACATTTTTCATTTTTCGAATTTATTCTATGAGCTAAATTTCAGTTATGTATTTTATAAAGCTTTTTTGTAATAGTTTTATTCCTACAATTTTTCAGAAATGACTTTATACACTACCAGACTATTATATTGTATTTTCTTTTTACATTTTACCTTAGCCTTCCTTCAATTTATAAAGCAACACTATCCAGTGAGACACAAAGAATGCTGACGACGGCCGTAGCGGCCAGAAAATGCATTACATTCTGCTGGTGTCTAATAATTGTAAACTTTTCTGTACATTCAATATACCTCATTGCTTTCCAACGGAAGGCTAAGGTAAAATGTAAAAAGAAAATACAATATAATAGTCTGGTAGTGTATAAAGTCATTTCTGAAAAATTGTAGGAATAGAACTATTACAAAAAAGCTTTATAAAATATACATAACTGAAATTTAGCTCATAGAATAAATTCGAAAAATGAAAAATGTTGAATATAATATAAAGTTACCTTCGGAAGGAAATAATTCCCAGTTTCTATTTGTTAAAAATAGTTGAGTTAAATACATTCAATTTATAAAGCAACACTATCCAGTGAGACACAAAGAATGCTGACGATGGCCGTAGCGGGCCAGAAAATGCATTACATTCTGCTGGTGTCTAATAATTGTAAATTTTTCTGTACATTCAATATACCTCATTGCTTTCCAACGGAAGGCTAAGGTAAAATGTAAAAAGAAAATACAATATAATAGTCTGGTAGTGTATAAAGTCATTTCTGAAAAATTGTAGGAATAGAACTATTACAAAAAAGCTTTATAAAATACATAACTGAAATTTAGCTCATAGAATAAATTCGAAAAAATGTTGAATATAATATAAAGTTACCTTCGGAAGGAAATAATTCCCAGTTTATATTTTTAATTATTTTTACAACATAAAATTAATTATTTTTTTGGTTTTTATTATATTTTTTACTTTTTTTAAATTATCTCAAAGTGACCTCCAAAAGTTCAAACTTTAAATGAATTAATTGTTTTTATTATACTACCTTTTTAATTTTATTTTATGTACTTTTTTCTTAAAATAAAATAAATTTAAAATTTTAAAGGAATACAATAACTGGTAGTAATCAGTAGTACTAACCTGTATTAATAACGGTTAACTAATCGATATATAAACCTGTTAACTAACAAGTTACTTAATAAGTAGTAATAACGGATATGTGTATCGGTTAACTAAAAAGTTACATATTTATACCAGTATCGCTACCGTTACCTAGGCAGTTATATACACGTTAGGACTGACGTGTGCGAGTGAGAGCACTATTGTGTTTATATCAGCTCACACGTACAGAAGGGAATAGGTTAGTTTTTTCCCAAAGGCATGTATAAAATAGCTGAAAGTTTTAGAATTTCTAACTTACACTTTGGTGATGAGTACTTTTTATGTAACGCGTTATTTAACCCGTACTGTTCTTGCAGGGCAATTTACAAAAAATGTTTTTGTAAGCACTTTTTCTTACTAAATTCTTGTTTAAAAAACACGTTTTATTCAAATTCACTAAGGTCGTTCACGCAAGACGGATAATCAGGTTATATGTTTGCATAGTTATATTAACAGTAAAAAAATATATATAAAAAATAATTTAGTAAATGTTTTTTTGTTCTTATTAATATAACTAAATAAACTAATAAACAGCTTTCCGTAAATAACCCAATTAGAGAGTATTAATTTAAATACGCCAATAGTTTGTTTATTCACTTAAAAGTCTTCTTGAATGAAATAAATTGAGCAAACAATTTATCCGGTTTTCAAATCAGTTTCTTTCTTCCTGCAAGTGTTCAACCACTTTATACGAGCGGACGGCAACAGTGGTGTTTTGGAAAATGTGATATTAATGCCGCATATTTTTTATGGGCTCGAAGTTGTATCTCAGTGCGAATTGTACCGCCATTGGGTGAGGAGCGGTTTTTTTTTTGTGATAATTAAAGTTTATTGTTTTTATAACCTATAAGCCTATAAGAAGGTTTTTGTTTTGGCATTTTGGGTCATTTTTCTTTTTAAGTGACTGATTAGATTTGATTTGGACTTTCTTTTGTTTTTGTGTATTAAGTAAAGATTGTTGAGAGGTGCCGGCTGTGGGCAGCAATAAAAGTGGCGCCATGGCGTCAAGGGCTGTTATTGTGCCTCAGAAGGTGTTTGACGATTTTGAAAAGTCGTTTTCTGCTGGAAGGGGTAAGATCTCGAAAGCTGAAAAGAAGGAAAAAGAAAAACTTGAGAAGATGAGGAAGACTTTGGCGAATTTTAATCCTGATTTGCTTGGTAAAATTACAGGCAAGGGGGAAATAAGTAAAGATAATGTTGGTAATTTGATGCAAAATGGTGCTAAGGCAAACAAAAAACTCAAGATGGCGAATACTTATAACCTTGATACAGACAATATGGTGACTTTGCTGGAAATCTCTGATAGTAACGATATGATCAAGGTATATTTATATCAGGTAGCCGCGAGATTACAACAATTGTACAATAAAACAAACAACAGGCTTTTTATTGTTGTTTTGTGATACGAACTGTCAAACAGCAAAGGGGTTGAAAAGAGACAAAAAACCTTATTTACTTGTTTACTATACAACATTTGACAGTTTGTATCACAAAACAAGCAATAAAAAATAACCAGCTGGCTTTCCGAGACTACCTGCTATAAATATACCTTGGATATGATAGTTGAGTTGTTTGATGGTAAATGCAAATCAGCGGGGACAGGTGTAACAATCCAGACTGGAAGTGAAATTGTAAATACATACAACGTCTATAGAGGCTGGAAAAAATTTGAGCACTGCTTCAATTAATGATAACATGACAACAGAAAATAATGGTGACAAAACAGTTTTTTATCCAGTTGATTATGTTGGTGATATTTATGTTTTTTTTGACACCTCGAAACGGGAGGCAAATGGTAATAGAAGAATAAAAAATGGTCTCTTTCTATAGGAAAAAATTCGTGATATCCATATCCCTGGTATTAAAATGATAAAGGCTATAGGAGCTACTTTGTACAAAATTTTATTTGATAGTATTGAAAATGCGAACAGTTGTTTGGTAAACAAAGAGTTGAAAACTAAGGACCTGCGTGCTTTTGTACCTTATAGTGTTTTGGAAACTTATGGTGTTATACGATATGTTCCAACATTTTTATCTGAGGAAGACATCAGGAAAAATATTCGATCACCAATGAAAGTTAATTCAGTAAGACGTTTTAGAAAACGTTTTATTAATAGTGAAAATGAGGAGGTTTTTGAACCTACATATTCTGTGAAAATTGGATTTGGTGGAAACGATTTGCCCAATGAAGTGGTACTAAGGTTGATCAGTACTATCCTCCTATCCGCCAGTGTAGAAACTGCGGGAGGATAGGACATACTCAGAATGGCTGTAGATCAGCTAAAAGATGTTAATGTGTGGTAAAGCTGGCGGTTGTGAACCAAGCTGTGGTATAATTAAATGAATTCTCTGCAACAGTGTTGATTCAGTGATGCCAACTTTTTGAGAGCAAAAAGCACTTTAAAATTTAAAAAAAGCACTAAAAAGCACTAACAAAAAAAAAGCGTAGAAAAGCACTAAGCCATATTTTCAATTTAATTAAACAAAAAACAAGCTGCAATTGGCTGTGCCGAATATTAAATACCTACAAAATTTAAAAAAGGCTACGGCGTTTATTGTGGACCAATTTCATTTAATATTTAATAATAAATATATTTACATTTGTACCTATATATAAACATTTTTAAATGTTTTGATATTATCATCAGTAAAAATAATATCAGCATCATCAGCTGAGTTTGAATTAGCCATAAAACAGTTTTAAAGTAATACAGTGCGAGCTCGATATCGTAGCTAGAAAAAATCTGGCCTGTTGCAATGACCGACCATTGTTTATTAAACTTAATGACAGCCCTTATTTGATAAAAAAAAAAACTTATATTTTATAGTTTAAAAAAATCTAAATTAAAATCGTGCAAAGTTTAATAAAACAATTGGCGTATGATATTATCAAATTATTTTAACCTATGTACGCTTCTGAATAAAGAACACACATAAGGCGTAAAATAGAAAAACCGTGTATGTTTGTACTCTGATACTTATGGTTAATAAATCACTGATGGTTTAAACGATGGTTCAGTTGAACTAATCTTGAATTTATATGTAGTTTAAACTCAACAACTAAAAATTAGTGTACAATGTATTATATGTGGTTAAAAAAATAACATGTGGCAGCACTACGATAAATCTTCATATGGTCTGTATTGGTAGTTTAAACGCTCAATTTTATGCGTTTAAAGATGGTTTATATATTTACTGCTTTATAGATTTGTTGCTCTAAACACATTCTAAACCAAAAAGAGATCTTAACTTGCTCTGTTTTTTTAGCCCTTAGTCAAACCTTTTTACAATAGCGCTAAAGGAAGAAGTGCATAACACGCGGTTATTTGGAGACGAGTGTCGTGCGTTTGAAAACTAAAGCGCATGAAAAATGGCAGGTTACACAACGCTCGTTATAAAAGCATTTTCTGTCAGCTGTTTTACGGCTCTTTTTTTGTTTTTAAAGTCTTTGCGTTCTTTTGTATGGTTTCTGATTGCATGTTTTTTAACTTTTTAAAACGTTTTTTCTACATGACTCATAACCTTTGTTTATTTTTCCATTCACAATTCCTAATATTTTTCAAGCCATTTTCTATTTTTGAAACAAATACATCGTTTTTTATTACGAGTACTAAATATGTTGTCATCGCTAAAAAGTGCAACGTTTTGTAAAATTTCCAACTTGCTAGGAAGCCTAGCTCTAACCTCGTACATAAAGTTTTTATCATTTGAAATCTTAAAATCTTTACAGGTCTTCTCAAAATTGTACTTAAAATAGCAAATCTCATCTAAATCATCATCTTTATAATCAAAGTTTTAAAAAATGTTAGTAAAAATATACAAAATTGTAAAAAGCACTAAAGGCACTAAAGAAAAATTTAAAAAGCACCAAGTTAGTGCTTTTTCTTAGTTTGGCACTATGGATACAATTTTGGCGTTTTGAGGCATCAAAAAGCACCATAAATAGTGCCAAAAGCACTAAGTTGGCATCACTGTGTTGATTATCAATCTCATGAGAAAAATAAATGCACTAAATGGGTGGAGGAACAGGAAATAAAGAAAATCATGACTATTAACCCGAGTTCTCCCGGTTTATGAAATAATCATCCGATTATTATAATATTTCATTCACGTTATGTCTAGGATACCTTTAGTATGTATTTGAAAAGAAAAATGGAATATCGGGTCCAGTTTTCGAGAAAATGGGTGTCGTCATATGACGACGCTATTAAAATAAAGGTACAAAATTGTTCATATGGATTTTAGTTTTAAAACTTTTATTTGATCTTCAGTCTTTTATGTTTTAAATAGTAACAATGAAATATAAATTGAAATATTTTTATATTTGATGATATGGGGCGAAGCAATCAACACAGAAACCTTTATCACATTTTTGGCACTCTGTCCTTACAGTTGATTTACATTTATCACCAGCACATGCTCTTTGCTTATTATTTTTTGTTCTCTGCACATAGTGCATATGTCCATCATACCTAATAGCATCAGCCCAGTCTGGGAATTCGACATTCTCCCCGGACCCTTCGGAAATGAGTCTCTTATGAAAGATATGACATTTCTAAGTCTCTTCGGAAACGGTTTTGCTTGCGTTTAGGATCATGCTGTCTCCCTGAAAGCCAAGAATTTTGTACAGACACGTCCAACATCCAGGTAAATAGTGGCCGCCACCATTTTTTACTTCGAATAGATATGCGAACAGAATTTACATTTTGATCCATTCGATCTGTTCCGCCCAGATTTTTATTATATTGTTGGATAGAATATGGAATATTTACTTCAACGTATTTTTGGTTTGCCTTACCCCACCTCTTTTCCTTTCCCACGGGATCTGCAGTAAAAACAGTTGAAGCTATTGCGACTACCGCGTTGTCTTTCCACCTTGTTACAAAAAAATCTTCTCTCTCTGGTTCTTCCTATTTCAGAAAGTGCCAGAAGTTGGTTACGAGACAAAGAATTAATATTTCCTTTGATGTCCTCATCTGAGTTTTCATCAGTCAAAACGTCAACATCTGGAGGTTCGATGTAAAACTCGTTTGTTCCATTTTCTTCCTCTAAAATATCCAAAATATCAGCGACGCTAAGAAATTTACTGATAAAAAACGAAAACAAAAAAAAAATGTATATCCATAGTACTCGTTGTATCAAAGTGTCGTCATTTGACGACAACCAAATATATTCCCAAAAAAATTATATTTCTTCCACAACTCGAATAAAAATTTTTTGCAAGAATCGTGTAAACTAGTATAATTTTCATTTTATGTTACTTTTACTGCACATTTATAAAATTAATTAAGTTTTTAACACTTACTTTCCAGCCGAACTCATAATTATGAATTTTCTCCAAAAACTCTCACAATAAAAACTTTACCAAACGCGAACTGTTTGAATCACAACGTTGAACTAAATTTTTTATGAAAAAGCAATGAACACACAAGACAATTGTCTTTGGTTTATTTTTTTCTATGCTATAATAACGCTTCACCAGCCAGTTGAAACTACCAATGTTTTTGTCGTCATATGACGACACTAGGAGATTTCACGTAGGGAAGTTTTGGAGGCCTATGGAAGCCAAAATAATCGTTTTAGTATTCTTGAAAATTATGATGATGAATTTCCGGTGTTGTCAAAACCTGATATGATTAGGAACAAAGAGGATGAAGTCAACAGGCTTCTAGTAAGGAAAAAATACAATAGGGTTGTGCGCCAACGCGCCAAAATGTCTAAATCTCCAATAATAAATGAGTCTTCTGTCCATCCCCGTGAAAATCATGGTAATAGTCAACCTATAATTCCTGTCTATGACATGCCTAACTATCAACGCGTTAGTGAAATTGAGAGAACGGTTTCTGAATTGACCAAATTATGTAAGGACATTTTTATCAAACTCAATCATCAAGATGCAATCACGGCTGTTGAACACTTAAGTAAGAGAATAAACAACCACCTTCAACATCAAACTTTTTTAACTATGGTAAGTATCTGTCAGTACAACTGTCAATCACTGGGGAGTAATTCCAGTTACATATATAGAATACTTTTTAAATAACAATAATATTGATATTTGCTGTCTGAGTGAGATTTTTTCCCATGAGGGCAGTAGACATAAACTTTTGAATAACAATATCTTAAAGAAACCTCTTGTTAATGATAATTATAGTGGAGTCGCAATATGTTGCCGAAAGTCTATTAGAATGAAAAAGATTAATCATAGCTTATCATCGGAAGTAGTGCTGGCAAAGACAACGAACTTAAAGGAAAATTTTGTAATATGTTCTACTTATTTTAAATCAGATATATCTGAGGGTGATTTTTGTAATCAGATATCTGATCTAATTAATTTTTTGGAGTTATATAATAATGTAATAATCTGTGGCGATTTTAATGCTAAATGTAGTATATGGGGTGATCATGGTAGAAATGCAAAGGGATATAGGTTACAGCAGAAGATTGCTATGTCGAGTTTTCGCTGCCTTAATAATGGGTCAATTACTTTTAGACAGAACGCAGATCATTGTGGTTCTGTTTTGGATTTAACTTTCACTAATGCCTCTTTTGATTTTTTGTGGAAAACAGTTGCCGTAAGTCTTGGTGGTAGTCATCATTTACCTATTGTGATTCAACGTGAGGTTGCTTGTATGACCTTGAATAATTTTGTCACAAAGAATAAGCTCTTATCATCACTATCGAATGTAAAATTGGAGCCTAATATTGATAGCATTAATGCTCCATGGCGAAATTGCGAGTGCAACCTTCAATACAAGTAAAGGGTTTAAACCAAAATCCTGGTGGTATGGAGATTTAGGAGCTGTTTATTAGACGTCTAAATGCTGCAACCAAAAGTTCATTTACACATCCTAGTCTTATAAGATATGAGGCATTGCTTGAGGCAAAAGGAACATGGCGAAAGCAAGTTCGTTAAGCCAAAAGGAATTGTTACAAATGTAAAATTGACGAGTTAAATAAAGCTCCAACTACAACTTTGGCTTGGAAATTCATTAAAAATTTTAAAAATTGTTCACAGGCTTTTGATAATCAATGGGATTCGGACAACAATTTATGTTATATTTCTAAAATCTCAAGTTGTGGAAAATAGTTTGCAGCTGCAGTTTAATTTTAATATTGATGCTACATCTTGTATGCAATTTTCAGTGTCAGAAATGAATGACATACTTGCTAAAAAGAACAAAAAATCTGCTGGAGGCTATGATAAAGTGTCATATGAGAGGATTAAAGCGCTTCATCCTGATGCAAAGTCAAAATTATTAGAAGCCCTGAATGAATGTTTTTACAATTGCAATGTACCGGAGGGTTGGCGTATTATAAAAATTGTTCCTATACCTAAAAGGGATAGGAATTTATCTGACTTTAAAAACTTCAGACCAATTTCATTATTATCGGTGTTCTTAAAATGTGTAAATTTGATGATTAAAGCAAGATTGTGTGATTGTATTGAAGCTAATAATATTCTTCCTGTGCGATCATTTGCATATAGGAAGAACAGATCTGCTGCCATGTGTATTCATGATTTGATTTTCTCAATCTCCTGCCTTAAACAGGAACGCTAAAAGGTTATTATGTTTGTTTTGGACTTGAATGATGCTTATAATTGTGTTGATATAAGTATGTTAAACGCGGATTTGACGGCTAATGGTATTGAAATTAATATTGTCAAGTGGATAACTAACGTTTTTTCAAGGCGAATTATAAAAATGGGAAAGGAACAAATTGAAATTCAAAATGGCATCCCACAGGGCAACCGTCTGTCACCTGTCTTGTTTAAAATTTATACCAGGAGTCTACATGAAATAGAGGATCATAACACGAGGATTTATCAATTTGCGGATGATTTTATTATTTTATCATGGCATGAGGATTTTGACTGTGCAGTCTCTAATTTACAGGAAAGAATAAAGCTTTTTCATGATGCTTGTAGTGTACGTAATCTGTCTTTTAATGTGTCCAATACCAAATGTATGTATGTTGCGCAGGGAGGAAGAAGGCAAGTAAAACTTAAGATTAATGAGATGTGTGCTGAACAAGTTAATAGTATTAAGATTCTTGGTAGAACTATATCTAACAGTCAAGCAGTACGGGATCATTGTGATTACATTTTAAAAGAATCTGTAAAATGTACCAACTTACTTAAGATGCTTACTCCAATAAACCCTGGTCTTCATCCTCATGTTGCCTTAAATATCTATAAAGCTTGTGTACGATCTAAAATTGAATATGCAATAACAAAATTTTCCAATGCTGCAAAATACATCAGTAACCGCCTTAAGTCTTATCAAAATGCATCGTTAATGCGATGCTTCGGTTTATCTCCTACAACGCCTGTGCATGTGGTATATGTAATGGCAGGGGAACTTATTCCGGAGAAGAGAGCAAAGCTTCTGGCCTTTAAGGATCTATTGAAGATTAAACAATTTTTTTCCCAAATTATACAACACTATTATAAATGCTTGTGGAAATAAATCTAGTTATGGAATCATTGCAAAAAAATTTGAGAATCAGTTGAAGAGTACGTCTTTTTCCAACAACTTTGTGAAGCACTTAGGAAAAATGAATTACCTGATAAAAAACAGAATTTGTCTAACATTGTTATGATCCAGCATTACTTAGAAAAAATGGAGAATTATCAAAGAAAGAATTTAACGATATTTGCAACTGATGCATCTGTCTGCAGCAATGCTGCTGGATGTGGAGTTTATAATGTTACAAACAATGAAAAATTTTACTTTAAAATCAATTTTAATACATCATCTCTGTTTACTGAAATTGTTGCCCTATATCATGCTGTTAAAATTGCTGTGGAGGATGGACGGAGAAATGTTGCTATTTTTACGGATAGTTTGGGTGTTTGTCAACTTCTTCAAGCAGAAAGTACAGATTATTTTTATATTGCTGAAATTCATAATCAAATTGCAAATTCGTCTATGGAGTCTGTCGAGGTGTTATGGACACCGAGCCATGTTGGAATTAGCTTAAATGAAACTGTTGATGAGATGGCAAAACCTGCCTGTGACATTGGTGCTATCTTTGAGGCCAAATTAAGTCCAGTCGAGGCAATACGTAATGTAAAAGATGTTTTGTACAATGAACAAAGAGAAGAATTTGAGCTGAAAAGGGAAAATGGTTTCATGAAATAAAGGATCGAATTTCTACAAAGGTTTTTTATAAGAAAAGTTTACTTGGTGCTGAAGATGTGAAAACCTTAAACAGACTTTTTGCTGGCCATTCCTATAATAAAATATATTTGAATATGATTAATATCGGGTGTTTTTTTACAGGTTTGTTTTTCGAATAGAGATAAAACTGGCATTTTGTGCTCAAATCTGGCAACTCTAATGTCATTTATGTTCAGTTTGGTTTGCCATTTCATCATGAACAGGTTGACAAAAGAACAACGCTTGCAAATCGTGCAAATTTATTTCGAAAATAACGGTTCAGTTCGCGAAGTTTACCGCAAGCTCCGTCCATTTTATGGTCGACATAATCGTCCATCAGAGCAATTAATTCGGTTAACCATGGATCGTTTTCGCACTACGTTTACTCTATGTGATAATACGCATCCGCAGAGACGTCGAACTGTGCGCACCGAAGAAACAATTGCCGCTGTAGAGCAAAGTGTTGAAGAGGACCCGAATGAATCGATTCGCCACCGTGCACAGCAATTGGAGCTTTGTCCATCAACTTTA
Organism: Pollenia angustigena; assembly: GCA_930367215.1. Lineage (NCBI taxonomy): Eukaryota > Metazoa > Arthropoda > Insecta > Diptera > Polleniidae > Pollenia > Pollenia angustigena. The sequence continues at coordinate 91,597,239 of OV884056.1, read as the reverse complement.
TGGAAGATTTTGCGCAAAGATCTTGGCTTGCGACCTTACAAGATCCAGCTTGTGCAAGAATTAAAGCCGCGAGACCATGCAATGCGTCGTGATTTTGGTGTATGGGCCGAAAATGAGATTGATCTCGATGCTGATTTTCATCGCAAAATTTTGTTCAGTGATGAGGCATGAGAGAATCCACATGAGACCCTTGAGATGCCATTACATCCACAAAAACTGACTGTTTGGTGTGCTCTATGGGCTGGTGGAGTCATTGGGCCATACTTCTTCCGAAATAATGCTGGAGAGGCAGTTACCGTTAATGGAGACCGGTATAGAGCCATGATAACCGACTATTTTGTTCCCGAATTGGATGGCATGAATGTGGATGAGTTGTGGTTCCAACAAGACGGCGCTACATGCCACACAGCGCACGCCACAATCGATTTATTGAAGGAAGCATTCGATGAGCGCATAATTTCGCGGAATGGACCTGTCAATTGGCCACCAAGATCGTGTGATTTGACACCATTGGATTATTTTCTTTGGGGATATGTGAAGTCGCTCGTCTACGCCAACAAACCAGAAACGTTAGGGGAATTGAAAGCCAACATTCGTGGCGTTATTGCCGACATACGGCCCCATATGCCCCAAAAGTGGTTGAAAATTGGACCTGTAGAATTGGCTTTATTCGAGCCAGCAGCGGCGGCCACATGCCTGAAATCATATTTAAACATTAATGGCATAAAAGTATCCTTCCAATAAAGCCAAAATGATGGTCATTAAAACGATTTTCTTGTGTTTTATTTCAATTCGAAGTTCTATACCACTGAAAAACACCCGATATATGTTCTTCTGCTGATTGTACTACGTGTGGGGTCTCTGAGACTAATGATCATGTTATCTTCAAATGCCCACGTTATGAATGCAATCGTGAAAAATTCGCCTTTTTTAAGGAATTTGACAACTTGAAAGATATCTTGGATGCGGAAAATTTTCAACTTTATAAGGATTTGTGTCTATTCATTAGGAAGTCGAGTGTTGAACTCTAGACTTTTTAGCTGTAACTTTTTTGAATCATTGAACATTCTGGACTATCTAATTTTTATTCACTGCTTATCTCCAATCAAAATTTATTTACATATACACATAATTTTTCACCTATCAACATTGTCATCAATCAAAATTTTCATCAGTCAACACTTAACACATTTCTTATTTTTCATCAATCAACTCTCTTTTAAAATTTTTACATGGATCTTGCTATAGCTTTTTGGACGTTGACCCTGGAAATATAAGTCTGTAAGGCTTGTCCAACCTTGGATCTATCATATTGAAAAAAAAATAAAAGTTGTATCTGGCTCTCGTTACAGCTAGGTTGAATCGTATTGTGAATACTATTGTGCGATATACGTATGGTGTTCGACGCCGAGCGCATATTTCTGGATATGTCAAACATTTTCTTAGTTGTACTTTTAAAAGATGTATATCCAATCGTAACTTGCTACTATTTTTTAGAGTTTTGAAAACTGGACAACCTTCTCAACTTTGTTCCAAGTTTTTCTTCACACATTCAACTAGGAACCCACAACTTATTATACCTAGAATTCGCTGTGGTTGTTTTGAACGGTCGTTTATAGTCAGAGTAGCTCGATGTTGGAATTATTTACCAATGGACCTTCGTTTTTCCCTTTTTGCCTAATCTCATATTTAATGAGTTTAGTATGGCTTTATTTCAGACAGGGCTACTACTTTGGGACCTGTTAATTCATAAATAAGTATTTTTTAAAAATTTCTTTCAATCTTTGGCTGGGGAGCCATTTGTATTTTTATAATTAGGTGTACATTAGGGTGACCGTTAAAATCAAAAGTTGGATTTATTTAGGTCTCACTCTCCAATTTGGTGGGTATTGATAAAAAAACCACTCCAAAAAAATTTTAGGACGATCGGCGAAGGCTAAGCCGTCCCTCAAGCCCGCCAAAGTTTGAGAAAAATCGTAAAGTCCGACTTGTATGACTTATATTTAGGAAAATATTAATTTTACATAAAAATCGTTTTCTAAGAAGTTGTTGTTAGTAAAGTTTCCAACAACTTTTGCCTTAAAAAGTTTTCTCTAAAACTCATATTGAACAAAACCTAATTAAAATAAAAAGTAAACAGCAGCTTTGATGCGAATTATTTCTTTAGAACTGTTTTTTCTTACACACGTCAATTCAGCTTTAATATTTGTGTTTGTGTGCGTTTGCTTAAAAAAAAAATAGTCAAACGCATATCATTTGTTTCTAACGTACCACGGTTGATAAAGTTGGTGCAATTGTACTTTTTTGATACAATTCAAAGCCAAAAAGTACGGTGGTACCACCGTGACTCATTTGGTACTATTTCCGAATTTTTCAAACCTAAATATTTATAATTGATATAAAATGGCAACTCGTATTTACTGTCCAATGAATATAACACAGCGTTTACATTTGCCAGTACTGGCAAGACAGTAAGCATATACATATTAGTTGGCAAAACAATGCAAAAACAAAATAGCTGTAAAACTGTTTATGTATTAGTGAAAAAGTTTGAATGAATTGCTACTGTCTTGCCAGTACTGGCAAATGTAAACGCTATGTAAACTGATTTCAGTGTTTGGTGTAAATGGTTTTGCCAAAGTGCAAATGCAGAATTTCGTAGCGTTTTTATGAAATCTGAAATAAACTCTGTGTATGTTGTTGTTGGATTTAACAAAACAGCTATGATATTTTGCATTTGCTCTTTGCAAGACCATTTGCACCAAACACTAAACTTCGCTATTGTGATAGAATTTCGCACTTGATTATTGGACGATTGCATATGCCACATTCTAAATCAAGTATCAGCGGCAGCATATAAGGCTTCATGGCAAAATATTATTAAAACAAAGAAACAAAATAGACCGTATGTACCAATGGTTTCAAGTGTAACCGAAACAAGTCTTTTTCTTTTATATTTATTACTATTGGGGTCGAAAAAGTACGATTGTAGAAGTTCGTAAATACGATATTGGTTTTCTCATTTATCATCCCTGTAACATACCTGCACGCTTTCTTTACTCATTAAGGGGCTCTCATATAAAATTGTCAACACAGACTAGAAATATATTGAAGAAAAAGCCCCAGAACTGCCAAGGAATCGCCCAAGGGGGATTAAATATATGACGGACCTTCATTAGTTTTTTGTGCTTAACATTTTCTTTAAACATCTTGTATCTCCACCCTTTAGTGGGGCTCCCATACAAATATGCCGGTTTAATATAATTCTTAACTAATATAAAGTAGCAACTGCAGCGTCAAGATTGCCCTTAGTTGGGTCAAAAGTATGACCAACCTCATATAATTTGTTTTATCCCCATTGCCAAAAAAAATTTGGTTTCTAAAACGACTACGCATGTTAGAAAAACCTATAACAATGGTTAAAGGTAATATTATTGTGGAATTTCGTTTTTTTAGTTTATTTTATAAACTAAACCGTTTTTGAGTCACGCTGTGCTACCTCCTCCGTTTTCGAAATTTTGAAAACAAGAGCTTACCTAAAAAAACGGTTAGCACCACTGAATTCAGCGTACCCAAATTAGGGTAAAACGCCAGGTGCCCGGCTGGTCGGTTTTTTTTTTTAATAAATAATAAAAATGCTTTTCAACAAAACTAATTTATAGAAAATGCGTTTCTTTAATGAATTAAAAATAAGATTTTTTAGTGGCTTATTCGATATTTTAAGTTTATTTTGTTTAATAAGAGATAAAGAAAAACTTGTGAACAAATTTTCTACAAAATTAATATTTTCTAAGTTATTAAACATAAAAGTCAGATTTCATGTAAATTATAATTTTTCTCAAACTTTAGTGGGCTTAGCCTTCGCCGATCGTCCTAAAAATTTTTGAGTTGTTTTTTTTTCTTTTATCAATACCCACCAAATTGGCTAGTGAGACCTAAATAAATCCAACTTTTGATTTTAACGGCCACCCTAGGGTACCACCTTACTTTTTGGCTTTGAATTGTATCAAAAAAGTACAATTGCACCAACTTTATCAACCGTGGTACGTTAGAAACAAATGATATGCGTTTGAATATTTTTTTTTAAGCAAACGCACACAAACACAGATATTAAAGCTGAATTGACGTGTGTAAGAAAAAACAGTTCTAAAGAAACAATTCGCATCAAAGCTGCTGTTTACTTTTTATTTTAATTAGGTTGTGTTCAATATGAGTTTTAGAGAAAACTTGTTAAGGCAAAAGTTGTTGGAAATTTTACTAACAACAACTTCTTAGAAAACGATTTTTATGTTAAACTCATATTTTCCTAAATATAACTCATACAAGTCGGACTTTACGATTTTTCTCAAACTTTGGCGGGCTTGAGGGACGGCTTAGCCTTCGCCGATCGTCCTAAAAAAATTTTTGAGTTGTTTTTTTATCAATACCCACCTAATTGGGGGGTTAGAGCATGGAAAAATAGAAAAAAAATTTGATCCATACAGTTAACGACCACCCTAGTGTACATATATACTTGAATAAATAAATGTTTGGTTATTTATTGTATCTATTAATAATATTCAGGATTTTGCTTTTGTAATATATTTGTATTGGCCTTGTTAGGCTTTTGTATATTACTTATAATAAATAAATAAATAAATAAATAAATAAATAAATAAATATCCAAGTCCCTAACTCCCCGTCTACAACTGACATGATTTGCTGTTATAACATGATGTTATAAAAGCGTTGTTAAAACATTTGCATTAACAACCGTGTTATAACATGAGAAAACCTCTAACATGATGAATCTATACTTAACACCAGTGTGGCCATATCTAAAAATATTTTACAGCTAAATCGGCTTTAAAATAATGCTAAAAAATGCTAAAAAAAAATCCTAAACTGCCAAAAAATAATGCTAAAATTTAAATTGTATTATTTTTTGTTATATTAGTCAATAAAACTTTATACATGATTTATTTTGCATAATTCTTCCCTATAAACTCACATTATTTCAATAGAACAAACTGATTAAAAAATAACAACAAAATATTTATAAAACATAAAAAGTCTTAAAACTATAAAAGAAAAATATTTCAGTCTTTAATACGTACATAAAAAGTTTTCAAACAAGAGGTACCATACCATAACAAAAAATTAAGGGAACTTGACCCAAAAATGGCTATTATTTAATATTTCAATAAAATTTATATAACATGTTAAATAAAAAATTTAATTTTATAAATTAAATACGTCATCAAATGAATATTATTATTCAGCTTCTGAAGAATCGATCGAGATATCATTATAAGATATGTTGTTATTCCATTTTTATATGAGATCGTACAATTTTTTAAAACTATCGCAACATTTTAAACCACATCTAATATAAAGTAGCGATTTCATAGACTGAAACGTCATTCTATTTCGAATTTTCGGTTTTAAGAGATTTATACCAATAAAAACCTATTTAAACTTCCGCGTTACTAAATGGCAAAACCAAGAACTTCATTGCAAAAGAAGCTAATTCACTGAATGGATTTTCATTTAAAGCATTTCTATATCCATATATATTTATCCAGAAATCAACTGTTGAGTTCCTATTTAACAATTCATATGAATCTAGTTTCTGCCACTGATGTTCCAAAGTTGTAATTTTTTCTACAGTCAAATCAATCATTTCTTCTTTTAAATGTTCGCTTAATTTGCATTCATTAGTTTTTAAACTGTTTTCTACACAATTATGAAAATTGTTTGGCAATCGTTGTTTAAGTTGACATTAAGTTCCTATTTCAAAAGTTATGGTATTTTTTCGTTTCCAAAAATTTGTTTGAAATTGGAATTGAGGAAAAAATCCGCTTAACATGAATTAAATGGTTCAAACTGATCAACTTTTAAAACAATTTGATATGAAAGGTCTTTTAAAAGATTGTACAGTTTCAGTGTTGCCAATTAAGCCATTTAGTGGCTAGATTTAGCCATTTTTCACCCTGTTTAGCCATTAAAAATTAAGTTTAGCCATTAGCCATTTTTGTTAGCCTTTTTTCGACTTGTTTAGCCATAAAAATTGTTTTGCCCTTTTTCTTTTAAAAGAATAATTTTTATTTTTTTATACAAATTTAATAAACATTGTTAACAATTAAAACGCCTTTAATTTAAATCACAACTATTACAAATGTTGAAAATCGCTATAAACTATGATCATGAAACATCTTTCAAAATAAAGGAACAGTATTCCAATATTAAATTTATAAGATGGATTAACACAAACATCGGTGTTTCTTTCTGTTTGCAAGTATTTCAATAAAGAGATGCAGGCGGCAACAAATTTTTTTTAGAAATTTCAGAATTGACTATAAGGTTTCTCTCACTTCCATGGTCTAATGCTGAAGTAGAGAGGGTAGATATAGCCAAGTAAACGTCGTTAAAAATAATTTGAGAAAAAAGGCTACATTTAGTAATTCGATTTTAACAATTAGGTAAATATTTAGTAATTCGATTTTAACAATTAGGTAAATATTTTTACCATAACAATAAAATATTTATACCAACACCACAGTATTGGATAGGGTACTATGCGTTTGTGCTGATGTTTGTAACACCTTAAAATATTGGTCCTAAGCCCAACTTTACGTATACCGATAGACTCAAAATCAATTTCTGAGTCAATTGGACGACGTTTGTCCGGTTGGCTGGCTGTCCATGTAAACATTGTGCCAAAGTACAAGTAACAAATTTGCAGATAATAAAAACAGGGGTTGACCGAATATACTTTCTTACTTGTTTTTTATTGTAGATCTGGGCTCAAAAGGTGTTGGGTAAATGTTGTCGTGATTATGATTTACCTTCCTATGAGATGAACAATAACGACATCGAATTTATCGATGATTTAATTTTTTAAATATCTATCAAAATATTAATTTACGTTTATTCTTATTTAACAAATTGATCTTAACTTACAGTATCATCGTAAACAACTTTAAATTCATTATGTATTTCTGTTTTGTTATTGAATTTTAATGAGTTTTTATTTAAAAATACTTTAAGCCATTTTTTTAGCACATTTTAACCATTTTTTAGCAATTTTTTCCGTAAATTTGTCCATTTTTGGTCACAAAGTTTTGGCAACACTGTACAGTTTCTATAGCAAAAGAGTAAAGGATTTGTATGTGCATTCAACAAAAAAGCGTGGTAGATTTCAAAAAATATTACTTGAATACCCTTAAATTAAATAATGCAAAAAAATGCTAAATATGTAGTTGAAAAATGCTAAAAAAAAATGCTAACTGCTAAATGAAAAATTTGCAGCTAAATCAGACAAAAAAATGCTAAATCTAGCTGCAAAAATGCCAAAATGGCCACGCTGCTTAACACTAACATCATTTTAGAGTTAATGTTAAGCATTTCATGGCAGTTGTAGACTGTATGTAAAATTCGGCCTTGTGTTTTTGCAGTCGTGGAGTATGCAGATCATTATCTTTTTGTAAAAATTGTAATTTAAAAACTTTTTGTGTTGCTGATTAATTTAAAATAATGTTTTATTTTGAAAAATAACTGAAAAATGGGATTATTCATAACAAATATGGTAGCATAATTTTCATAAAACACGTTTTGAACCACAAACCCCTTTTTGCAGCAAAACAAGTGTCTTGCTCTTTTTTCCCATACATTTTTCTTGTTCGAAAAGCTCATTTACTTCCATTGTAATTTGCTACCATTTCACAAACTTAATTTCTTTGCCAACCAATTTGCTTCTATATTTTTCTTTTTTCTTATTTGTTTCAATTGACAACCAAATATGACGTTTAATGTTAGCAATAATTGTCAAAAAAATGGATTAACATTTATTTATTGCAACATAAATTGCCAGCAATAAATATTGTTACGAAAGCTAAATTATCTAAGAATTATTTATAGTTTTAGTTATAAGTTATCTTGTAAGTTATAGTTTTATGTTACTTAAAATTGTCATGTATAAATTTTCAACACAACTGTTATTTTAAAATAATTCCTATATAAATTTAACAGTCATTTCTACACCATTTTTCATTTAAAATGAGAAAATTCAAGATGAAATTGAGAAAATTCCAAATGAAATTGAGAATTTTAATTTGATATTGAGAAAATTCCAATTGAAAATGAGAAATTCAATTTTATATTGAGAAAATTCCAAATGAAATTGAGAATTTAAATTTGAAATTGAGAAAATTCCAAATGAAATTGGGAAATTTTAATTTGAAATTGAGAAAATTCCAAATGCAATTGAGAATATTCCAAATGAAATTGAGAAATTTTAATTTTTCATTGATAAAATTGAATTATCTATATAATTTTTATTATATTCATTCATTAACTAACAACGATCGAAAAATATGAAAATAAATACAAATCGCAGTATTATTGACCAACAGGCATATCTTCCAGATCCAGAGCAGATTGGTAAAACGATGAAGTATGTTGTACATGTCTTAGAAGCATTAATCATCTTTTCTAAAAAGACAAGCCTCTGTTCTCCTACATGGGTGGGAATTACGTTCGGTACATTCATCGTTGTTGTTACCGTACTTTTTATTTTTGACCAAATAATTTCAATGGGGTTAAGCATCGGTGAATAGAAGCTCAATCGCAGGAGCGTAGCTGGAGAGTTGTCAGAAATAATTTGTAGCCGACTGCGGCATTGAGCATTGTCACATACCAATACGATGATCTGGATGCCTGTTGGTCAATAATACTGCGATTTTTATTTAGTTTAATTTTTTTCGATCCTTGTTAGTTATGTATGTTTGTTGAATGAATATAATAAAAATTATATAGATAATTCAATTTTATCAAGGAAAAATTAAAATTTCTCAATTTCATTTGGAATATTCTCAATTGCATTTGGAATTTTCTCAATTTCAAATTAAAATTTCCCAATTTCATTTGGAATTTTTTCAATTTCAAATTTAAATTCTCAATTTCATTTGGAATTTTCTCAATTTTAAATTGATATTCTCAATTTCAATTGGAATTTTCTCAATTTCAAATTGAAATTCTCAATTTCATTTGGAATTTTCTCAATTTCAAATTGAAATTCTAATTTTCATTTGGAATTTTCTCATTTTCAATGAAAAATGGTGTAGAAATGGTTATAGAACACAATGAATAGTTTTTACGGGAAGGTTCAGGAAAAATCGAGAAATAAGTGCCGGTTCACACACGTCAAGTTTAACTCGTCAAGTCTTGAGTTTTTAGGAGAGAGAGGAAAAGATATGGCATCCTCTTTTCCCTTCCCTTGGAAAGTAGTGAAGGTTTCAGCTGCTGAAGGGTCCTCAAGGACGGCGATTGTGGTTATTAACCAGCAATCCTTGGAGCCACTGAGGGAGAGGCAGGGCAAGCTGTACTATGGTTTTAGTACGATCTTGCTCCGTGTCTACCGAAGTGACAACAAGGGCAATCCGGCTCCTTCGGTAAGTGAGGCCGAGCAACCTGAGGTAAGCATGGCTTGCGACGATGCCGTGGGCTCAAGTGACAAAGAGGATACCCAGTCTGTCTCAGGATTGGTGGGTGACTTCTTTGATCACTTGGGTGACATGGTTGATGAGGACGTGCTGCTGGAGTCTGACCAGGAGGACGTCAACATCACAGTGGTCGCCAAAATGGATCATGGTGAAGGTGCTACAGATAAAGCAGCATCTGCTGCACTGCTCCTCCGTGTGGTGGAAAGAGGGGAGGAGCTCGTGATGGTCCAAGAACCCTGGATTCACAAGAATCGGCTTTGCGGACTAAACCTCAAAGGCTACAAGCTATTGTTTGCGAAAGGTACAGGTAACATAAGATCTTGTGTCTTAGCTAAAAACTCGTTGAATATCTTCATTCTTTCTGATTACAGTGATGAAGATACTACTACTGTCGCTCTTGAGACACCGGACGGTATAGTCTGGATGGTCTCGGCGTACATGGCGCATGACCACGGACAGGACCCACCCAACGGGCTCATCCGTGATGCAGTAATAAAGGCCGCGGGCACTGGAACACCGATTATAATCTGTGCCGATGCTAATGCGCACCATACTATATGGGGTAGTACGGACACGAATATTAGAGGTGAGTCGCTATTCTCCTTTATTATTAATTATAATTTAGGAGTAGTAAATAGGGGCTGTGAGCCTACGTTTGTGGTTGCAAATAGGTGTGAGGTTCTTGATGTCACGCTAGTTAGTATAAACCACATCAATTTGATCGAGAGCTGGATGGTATCGAATGACTTATCACTCTCTGATCATAGATATGTGGAATTTAGTCTAGGGCTTAGGTCTTCAGGATCGATGGCTATGTTGAATAGGAGACGGACGAACTGGGGGATTCAATACTCCTCTCTGGTCCGGTCTCTATCTGACCCTCCTAGGGTTGATGATATCGGAGGGATCGACGCGGTGAGCTTTCGAGCTCACTGCAGTTGGCGACTTCCTTGGCGTGCAAGCCAAGGGTGCGTAGGGGTAGGAACCGACCACCATGGTGGGATCCTGATATTGCGCAGGCGAGAATTGACTGTCGTAGGTTGTTCAATGTGGCGAAGCGCCAAGGCAACTGGGCGGACTACAATTCATCATTGAATAAGTTTAGAAACTTGGTTAGATCAGCGAAAAGGACTGCTTGGAGGAACTTCTGTAGCGGCGTGGAAAGATCCTCTGAGGCGAACCGTTTACGTAAGATAATGGCTTCGAGCCCGGTTGTTCCGACCTACGTCCGGAAATCGGATGGTAGTTGGACTACGAATAGTCAAGAAACACTTGAGGTGTTAATTGATACTCACTTTCCTGGAAACTCCCAATGGGGTATGCGGGATCAAGCGGGGGAGGCGACTCCCATTCCTATGTCCATTCCAATGGACTATGACAGGATTAAATGGGCTATCGATAGCTTTAGCCCATATAAATCTCCGGGTATGGACGGTATAATTCCGGCGGACCTGCAGAGGAACTCGACCCTGATAGTACCCTGGTTGCTGGCCATATACAGGGGATGCGCTAGATTTTCGTATCTTCCTGTGAAATGGACCCTGTGTAGAGTGGTCTTTATTCCCAAGGGGGGTAAGGCTTCTCACACCGAACCGAAGGACTACAGACCGATCACTCTTGCATTCTTTCTTCTTAAGACTCTTGAGAGGGTTATCGATGTGCACTTGAGGATGACCATCCCAAGAGGTCTACTCTCTGCCTCTCAACATGCCTATACAAAGGGCAGGTCTGTTGAGACGGCTCTTCACTCTCTAGTCGGAACTATTGAGAGATCGCTCGAATTCAAGAAGTACACACTTGTGGCCTTTCTCGATATTGAGGGGGCCTTTAACAATTTCAACCCGGACTCTATCGTGACGTCCATGAGGAGTCTGGGGATCGATGCTGGCATATGTAGATTTGTGGACAATCTACTGAGGAATAGGGTCATTTCCTCTATAATAGGTGAAACCAGTGTTCAGAGGCTGGTGAACAGGGGTACTCCCCAAGGGGGAGTTCTATCCCCACTATTGTGGAACCTGACTATGAACACCATGTTGACAAAGATGTACAACATGAGGATCAAAGCAGTGGCGTATGCTGATGATGTTGCAGTGCCCATCACAGGGAGGCATTTGGGGGTAATGTCCCAGTGTATGGAGGCTGCCTTGAAGGTACTCAGCATCTGGAGTGCATCATGCGGGCTGGGTGTAAATCCGTCTAAGACGGAGCTGGTACTCTTTACGAGGAAGTATAGGACCGAGGACTTTAGACTTCCAAGGTTAAATGGAACTGAGCTTCAGATATCTCGCAGTGCCAAGTATCTGGGCGTAGTTGCCATATATGCGTGTAGGGGTGCAATCGGCAGAAACTGGGGTATGAACCCGAGGTGTGTCAATTGGATCTTTGAAGCTGTGGTAAAGCCGACCCTGTACTATGGGGTCGTTGTATGGTGGACTGCATTGGATAAGAGCATACACCGCGCGATGCTTGAGAAAGTATACAGACTTGTCGCGTTGATGATCACGGGATCAATGCGATCTACTCCCACGAAGGCGCTGTTTACGATATTGAACTGGCTCACGGTGGACATAACGGCCAAACAGTTGGCTCTTTGCTCGGCGACACGGCTACATGCGGCGAACGGCTGGTCGACCCGTGACTATGGACACGCCAGGATAATCAGAGGTACGATTGTCCCTGACGGAGTGGATTACTGCACCCCGGTGCCGTTCTTTGGTGCGGGGTCCGTGACACAAGTGGCGCACGGCAACGTGCTGTCGAATTCTTTCCGAGAACCAACCCTAGGGGTTTATACTGATGGTTCGAGGAAAGGTGAGAGGGTTGGCGTTGGTTTCTTCATAGAGGAACTGGATGTGAAGGTTTCCTTTCGTCTGCCGGATGGATGTAGTGTCCTGCAGGCGGAAATCTCGGCTATAAGGCGGGCGGCAAACTGACTGAGGTATCATCGCATATCGGGAGATATACGTATATTTACTGACAGCAAGGCTGCCCTTGCTTCCTTAGCGGGTGTCTACACGACATCTAGGTTAACTGTAGAATGTCGGATGTCTTTGGATGAGATTGCGAAACATTCAAGGGTAACGCTTATATGGATACCGGGTCACTCGGAGTGTCCGGGTAATCTAGTGGCAGATGGGCTGGCCAGACAAGGTTGTCGCATGGATGACGTATTCATCGATCAATTTGTTGGTCTTCCAATGGCTCACTGTAAACTACTTATCAGGCGCAAGTCGTATAGAGTTGCGCAGATGCGGTGGACCTGTGAGTTACCTGCTTTGGCCTGGATATGATGAACGGAGAACTAGCTCTCTACTTGGTTTCAACAGGAACCAGATTAGGACGGTGATATCGGTTTTGACTGGACACTGGCCGGTGGGGACTCATGCTGCAAGAATGGGTCTGGAATTTAACGACTACTGTAGGAGTTGTCAGAACGAGGAGGAAGAGGAGACTGTGCTCCACTTCCTTTGTCATTGCCCTGGATTGCGGGGCATTAGGGAAGAATGCCTTGGGGAACCGGTGTTTTCCTGCTTGGGGGATCTGTCCATGATGGAACTAAAATCGCTCCTTCTCTTCACCAGGAAGACGAAGTGGTTGGAACTTGCAGTGACGCCATCCGAGTAACTGCTCTAAGGGATGGGCATTGGCGCTGGGTATCACAAAGGGACCATTGAAGGACCCAAGTGAGCTGTCTTTTTGATGGCTGCCCATGGAACATAACCTAACCTAACCTAACTAGCAATATTGAACCAAATAATAAATTTCAATAAAGTTTGTAAAGTTGAATAAGTGTGTGTATTTATTTTTATTTGCAATTAAAAGAACTCAACGGTTTATTATAAAGGGAGTAAACCGAACGCGTTTATTAAAGGAAAAACGTAACAATATGTACACATTAACAAAAAATTGCTGTCTACATTAAAGATAACATAATTTTGACATTTACTGCAATATATGTCGCAATATTTATCTCTGGTATAGACGGGCAGTTGAAATTCATACAGAATTGATAACAAATATAAACAAACGGCATGTCATGAAGCACAGGGTGCTTCATTTGTAAACATAATTTGATTATTTAAGAAAAATATAAATAAATTATTTTTATTTGATCTTTAATTATTAAATTAATGAGATTCACTTTTTTATAAAATTTATTTTATATTTTCTGGTACCCCTCTGTCTATTACCATCAGGCAAAATAACAATTAAAAAATAAATATAATTTTTTATAAAAAAAAAAACAGTCCAATAAAATAGACATAAATTTAAGAGGAACTTTACTCAAGTTTTTTTTATACCCTTCACCTTCAATTAGCTTAGTTTGATATTTTTAATAAAAAGGCTGCGATGACTGCATTAAATCCCGATTTGTCAAAACCAACATGTCGAGTTTGCTTACAAAACTACCAAAATCAAGAACTGTCTTCAATTTTTGATAGAAACACAGATTTTCATGATCTTCATATTTATGAAATAATTGAAAAATGCGCTGGTATTAAGGTAAGTAGTAGCCTTTTTCCCTAAAAGTTGAAATGACATTAATTGTTTCCTTTAATAGGTATTATCTCATGAAAAAGTACCTACTCTTATATGTGGCGACTGCTATGGATTTTTAAAAGTGTCTTATAAATTTCGAACAATTTGTCGAAATTCTAATGAATATTTGATGGAATTTGTAGTTTCTGAAGCAGTTAGTACTAAAATAGAAACATCACCCAAACAAAATCCTCTAACAATAATTAAAAAGTCAAGCAAACGTCTCCAGTACAAAGCAAAACTTCGAGAGAAGGAAAGCTCACAGCCACAGGCAATTAAAAATGAGCTCGTCAGTCCTATAAACTCTCCTACAATTTGCGAAGACTCCAATAATGAAAATGACGGTGATGATGATGATGATACTGAAGAGGAATGGTTAAATATCGATTATCATGATGAAGATGTTATATCTATTGATGAAAATTTTGAAACTTCTACAGAAAAAATGGAATTGAATTTAAGAGACGAAAAAGTAAAAGATTTAAAACGGAAACCAACAAAACGCAAGAAAAAAACTGCGTTAAAAATCAAAAAGTCTGATACTGCACCTTCTAAGACATTAGGAATCTCTTCAGATGGTGCAGCAATTATACATGAGACAAAACATCGAACTAAAGGAGGGAAAAAGAAAAAACAACCTCTTATATGCGAGGTTTGTGGAAATATTTATCAGGGCCGATACACTTTAGAACTCCACATGAAAAGACATGGTGATAAAAAACCTTATGAATGCGAGTAAGTTTAAAATTACAAAATCATTTACTATTATTTTAAAATTTATTTTCGATAACCTAATCAGGATCAAGTTGTTAGATATTTTCACCTGCCTGGCCAACAATATTTACATTGAAAATAAAAACTAATGTTAGCTTTTGATAGCTTGAACAATAACAATTAGTTCGTTATATACTAAATACATATATATTTTTTTTTAATTTTAATTTTATTTAATACATTTGACCCGCTACTTCGTTAGCATCAGGCAGTAAGTCTGTGTTCATACGGCTCATGTCTTATTGACAAGATTGCTACTTTATAGGCAAGAGAGACGAGGGGAAAGAAACGAGTACACAGATGCATGTACTGTCTTTACGTTTTGCTTTCTTATTCGTTGTTTAATTTTGTTTTTGTTTTCAATATCAAATAAAACAAAATAAAAAACATGTCGTCAACATGACATGATTTATTTGAACGCCAATTCATGTTTAAAGAAGAAAAAGGAAGAATCTTGTCAATAAGACAAGAGCCGTATGAACTCAGACTAAGTAGCACCAAAATTAATTTAATGTTAGAACGACAATGACAGTTAATGAACAAACAAGTACCAAACACTTCCCTCTTATAGATTCTTATCCACTCAGCACATTCCAACAATAATTTTATGTTTCTAGGTCCAATACTAATGGAAATTCAAAAAGCACCAGTTAAAGAACAAAAAAGTACCAAAAAGTTCCCTCATAGATTCTTATCTCCTCAGGAAATTACATGTTGAATTTTATGTTTCTAGGTCCAATAATAACGAAAATTCAAAAAGTACCAGTCAAAGAACACAAAAGTACCAAAAATCCCTCTTACAGATTCCCATTCACTCAGGACCTTGCATGTTTAATTTTATCTTTCTAGGTCCAATACCAACGGAAATTCAAAAAGTGCCAGTCAAAGAATAAAAAAGTACCAAAAAGTTCACTCTTATATATTTTCATCCACCCAGGACATTGCATCTTGAACTTTATGTTTCTAGGTCCAATACTGACGGAAATTCAAAAAGTACCAGTTAAAGAACAAAAAAGTACCAAAAAGTTCCCTTATAGATTCGTATCCACTGATGACATTGCTTGTTGAATCTTTTGTTTAAAGGTTTAATATTAACCATAATTTAAAAGACATACATTGTAAGTTAAATAAAAGCGTTTAAAAATACCAGTTGTAGAACCAAAAAGCTGAAGAAAGATATTAAATTTCCCGTATTTCCCATTTTGGTACTAATTTTTCCCTCCATTAAAATATCTAAAATTGCAGTATTGTAGTGCGGACCCATAATTTAGTACGAATATGTTAATGAATGGAGAAAAATGTTTTGTAAAAAAATGTACCAAAAATAGTTACGATTTTAAGTATTACATTTAGTTTGCACCTCTTTTAGTTTTGGGGATATAAGGTTACCGAATTTTACCGTTTTTACCTTTTTTAAACCCTAAACATTCGAATTTCAAAAATTTCCGTCTTAGTGGATCGATTTGGGGAGTGACCAATCGCTAGTCCAAATTTCAAATTTCTAGGGTCAGCGGGTTTGGCTGGGCGATGATGAATGAGTCAGTCAGTCACTCACGTAACTCTTTTAACTCACTCACGCAAACTCTGTAAATGGATTCCAAAATCGATTTTCTATTTTTCGATCGACTTTTTTTATTTCGGTTTTCCAAATCGTTTACGATTAAGATTAACTGCCTGTTTTTAGAAAACGTAAGCAAGTGAGTGAGTGAGAAATTATATTAAAAACAACAATAAATAACGAAAATTTGTTTTACTGCCTGTTTTTAGAAAACGTAAACAAGTGAGTGAGTGAGAAATTATATTGAAAACAACAATAAAAAACGAAAATTTGTTTTTGTTTTCAATATAATTTCTCACTCACTCACATGCTTACGTTTTCTAAAAACAGGCAGTTAACCAGCATTTTGTTAGCAAACTACTAGAGAAATTGAACTAAGATTTTTACAGTGAGTATTTATTTTATTTATTTATTTATTCATGGTAATACAAATAGCCAATTGGCCAATAAAATATATTACAAGTAATTTCATAACTATGAGGTAAGAAATAATTCAATATACATATAAAATAAGTACAATTATGAGATTTCATTATCTAAAATAAACATATACCAACATCATGACAACCCAACCGACTCCCATACATTATAGCGAGTAAATTTAAGCAGGATAAAACAAGAAAAGTGAAAAAAACCCACAAATTTATCAGTGATTACAAAATTGAGCTATGTGAATTAAGAAACACACAGAGGTTAAGCTTAAAGACTGCAAACGACATGGCGAAAGAACGTAGATTTCTAGGCAATATATTCCATAACCGTGCCGCACGTACGAAAAAAGATTGTTCATAAACCATGTTATAAATACGTGGTATAACGATTTGAGGATTCCTAACAGAAATGTTAAAAGATATCATTCGCACAACACTCGAAGGACTTTGAGTCTTTATAATATTAAAAAGATAATAACCGAAACTTTAAATAGTCCTCAAAAAAAAGATTCAGAAAACTTTTTACGTAACCAGACACATGCGCCCTCAGCCTAAGTTTATAAACAAATCTAACAATACGGTGGACAATATGCTTTATTTTCCTTCCGTTGCTTAAGTTACAACCTGTGTAAACTTCAAAACAATAATTCACTTGAGACATAAGCAATGCATGTGCAATTGACTTTCTAACACTCAAAGGTAGAAACAGATTAAGATGATATAATCTCCGCAAAGTGCAACAAACTCTAGAACAAATATTATCGATATGAGGCCCAAAGGATAATTTATCATCCAAAATTACTCCAAGACACCTTAGTTGGTTTACAAATTCAATCACCGACCCACGTAATTCTATGTTCAAATCAATTGTGTATGAAAGCTTTAGTTTTCTCAGGATTAACTTTAAGATAATTTTAATCAATCCAATCCATCAGGTTACCTAGGTCATAATTAATTTTAGCCTGCAACGAATCCGTAAATTGATAGTCACCTACCCACAACAGCTGTATATCATCAGCAAAAGCATATGGTCTACAGTAATATAGTTCCTCAAATAAGTCATTGATATACAAAGTGAATAGGATCGGACCAATTACAGAGCCCTGAGGCACACCAGATTTGACAGACTTAATGTCAGAGACCATATCTGCTAGAGCGACAAATTGACTGCGGTTACTCGAATAAGACCAAATAAGCCGGCACACTGAAGTTTAAAATTTATACTTTTGATTCAACTTTGTAATTAACGCAAAATGATTAACCTAATCAAATGCTTTGGATAGGTCAATAGAAATCAACACAGCCAACATACCCTCATTTAGTTTACCCCTGATAGTACCAGTGAGCTCAGTCAATAATAGTCCCGTATTCCGACCACTACGAAAACCAAATTGACACTCATTTAGCAAACTCCTATAATCAATCCACCTTGTGATTTGTTCCTTAATAATGTTTTCAACAACTTTAGATAACACAGGCAAAATGCTAATGGGCCTCATATTGTCGACTGCCAGAATACAACCAGTCTTAGGAATTGGAATGATACGCGATGTTTTCCAATCTTTGGGATATTTAGATGATGTTAAGATGGTGTTTACGAAGTGAAGAAGATGTCTACTGATGTAGGCAAAACTCAGTTTTAATAACTTAATAGAAATACCATCAACACCCAATGCCGTAGACTTTCAGGGGTGTTCTGGAAATCGAAAACGCAAAACGCAAGAATTTGGAAGTTGTTTTTAATACACTTTTATTCAAATTTTTATAATTTTTGTTATAAAATTCGGTTTAATAGAGAAAAATTCGTAAAATATTTGTCATGAAATTAATTTTTTACAGAAATCTTATTAAAAACCAAAGTTTAAAATTCTTGCGTTTTGCGTTTTCGATTTCCAGAACACCCCTGTTTATTTTAAATAAACTAATGCATAAATCAATTTCAGTGATATTTGAAAAAGAGAAACATTCAGTCGAACTAATAAATTGAGTAAAATCAGGTTCCATATTAGCAACATCTAGTTGACTACTAATAAAATGTTCATTAATTTCATTAACATCTAAATCAGTAGCAGTGTTTGGTGCTTTAGAAATACCAGCATTTCTTAAACTGTTCCACATTTTCTTCGTATCCCCGCAACAAAATATACGACGACTATACATTATCTTAAATTTCCTAATTTTGGCTTTCGTCAGATTACGTAGTTTCTTATCATAAATATCCCAATTTCCGCCAGTTCTATGTTCATAAAATGCCCTTAACGCAATGTTAGTTAAGGATCTATGGTAATTGATATCACTAGAAAATCTAATTCTATTCTGAGCAAGTGGTCGCCTCACTATCCTGATCGGTATAAAGTTCAAAAGTTCATTAAAGAGAGTATTGAAAAACAATAGTTGCTCATCCGGATCGCATGTATTGTAAATTCGTGAAAAATCAGTCTGAGCTATTAGTCTAAGAATTTCTGTCATATCCGCACGACAATAGTCTCTAATACTCAAAGGATGACTTTGCGAATGGTTTACTGGTATCCGGAAGGCAGCACATATTAGACAGTGATGCGAAATAAAAGGCACCTGAAATTGTGCCGAGATACTAATTGTCAGACTATGGCTGACGAGAAAAAAATCAATTAAAGATGTGGACTGATAAAAAGCATCATAGTGAGTAGGCAGGGAATTGTGTAAGCACGAAATACTATATCGCCCACAAAGCAATCTTAGATTCTCAGATTTAGCTGGACTGAAAAGGTCATAATTAAAGTCACCAACAACAATAATATCCCTATAACGAACAAAAATGTCACTAATAGATCGCTCAAATAGTGATAAGTTTCCCCTGGGAAGATATACCACACCAACAACCAATACACTGTCACCAATATCAATTTCAATAAAAAGACTTTCACACGAAAAATATTCTGTACACTTAAAAATTAATTTATGTTTAATACCTTCAGCAATATATATTGCCACACCACCACCTCTAAAACCAGACGGTCTATCACTTCGACACAAGGAGTAACCCGGTATACTTACAGCCTAATCTGTTATCAACGGATCTAACCAAGTCTCAGTAACACAAATGACGTCAAGGGATGCATGCCTAATCAGCGAGATTAATTCATCAAGCTTATGTGATCTGTCAGAAGGACAAAGGCTTTGGGAGTTTATGTGAGCTACTTTAAAGTTCGCTGAATCATTAAAAAAAACACGTTCAATGTTACCATCACTGATAATTGGGCCGAGATTAGAATTAATCATCATATGCGATTAAAGAAATAGAATGAAGAAGTCTTTAAGCTGTCAATGTGTTGGTATATGTGATATATAATAAACTTAACATTATAGTATTAAAAGATATGCTAAAAAACATGATAGGTATAATATAGCTATATGATAGGTAGTCTACCAAATTATTTGCACAAACGAGAAAAAAGAAAAAATCATAAATTCAAGAAAATTAGATAATTAATAACAATAACAATGTCAACAACTACAAAATACCAATTAATTAATAGCAGTTCCATTCAACTCAGAACATTTCACGTAATCCAGCAGCTTTTCAGTACCATCCGGTGGTTTGATTTTTGCCAAAGGCATATCTCTATTGACGATCCGAAACCATGTTATTTTATTACTTTTGCGCAACATGCGACTCAGTGATTTCAATTTAATACCAGCTGCAGTAAGATTGTCATTCAGGTAAACTCTAGCCACAATATCAGTGCTAATTACATTTTCCAATTGAAGATTTGGGTTCTTAAAATAGGCTCTCATTAGTTTATCTCTCATGAACACATTACTAAATTTAACCAGTATAGATTTCCCCTGCTGCATATATACACAATGGCAAACATCCCTTTTTTCTACTGCTATTTTGTAGTATGAACAGATAGCCAAAACAGGGTCAAGCAGACAATTAATGCCAGAGGGTAAACCAGAAATAATAATGTCAGGCCTATTCATTAGACGTTCAACTTTGTTTTCCATTAGTTCAATTTGAGAGATTTTCACCATCGTATTTGCCTCAACGTTAACAATGTGTTCTTCAAAGTTCTTTATTTTATTCTGGAAGTCATTAACAGCAGATGTGAGATCCGTACGCAATAAAGAAACAGACGACTCAATAAGTGATTTCAAAGACTGCTGTTCAGAGCGCATATCAACAGCAAAGGCACTAAATCTATTCTCAAACTTATTGTCCATTTCATCAACATACTTCTTTAAAATAGAACCATCATCTTTTGGCGGGCTGATGAGGCAACGAGGACAGCTAAATCTTACATTATCATTCTTCCCCATAAGGGCATATAACTCATTTGAAATATTCGCACACACTATGTGCACCCAGAAATTACATACGTCACATTCAACCGCCTGATCAGACTTTAGAACATTTTTGGAACACACACAACATTTTGTAGCTGGCGGCATTATCTGGTAGTTTTATGGATGATTAAAGGAATTCCAAGTGAGAGCACACAATAAAGCATGTAATTAGACAACAATGTTTCCAGTAGTTATTTGATGCTATGTATGTATTTGAATATACACATGAGCCTGTGCCGAAAATTAAAGGTTATGTAGAATGTATGTTGGTATGACAATTTACTCAGTGCAATTGTTTATAAGTATTTAATAATTTTAAGGTTTTACTTTACGAAATAAATATTTCACAATGAAACAGCAACTTTAATTTATAAAAGTAGCAACTTGTTCACAATTATTTTCTTGAATTTATTTAGAAAATTAATAAAAAAAAGCGCAAAAATTCAGCAGACTGCTAATAATAACTTTACTCGCTCATAGCGTTGCCAGAACAGTATTTATGACTATTGTTTATAATTTTTCAGCAAAAAGTGAAAATGTGTAAATTTTAAGATGGCTTTTAGAGGATGAAGTGTGATAAGTATGTACATTTCACATATTAAAATTGTTTTCTTGTGTTCTGTCACATACTAAATCAATTCCGATCAAAAGTGATTTCGTATCTTGCTTCACATAAAACGAAATCATTTTTGATCGAAATTGATTTCCGAGACAATCCTAAATGTTTGGATAGTACATATTTCAAAGGATTTTGACAATTTTTCCTCATCGGTGGCGACTTTTTCTTTGTTTAGTTACTATAAGTTAGTTTTAGACAACAAACGTTTGCATGTCGTTGATGTCGGAAAGATGTAGATTTATTTCCTTGTAATTTCGTATTTGTTAGGATAAATTACATACTTTTTGTTGTTCACTCTGCTTATAACTAAATTTAAATAATGCTCACATACTGGTCTGCTTTGATATTAGCGTATTTCCACAGGAATGCCTGTTGTGTTTCTATAATATATTGATTTTCACTAAGCTGTTTGGTTTGGAACGATATGTTTGGATTGTTTTGTTAACTGTGCAATGATGACTTTAAAATCTGAAGAACAAGAGCCCTTATATTAAAATAGAAAGTATACCAAGGGTACTAATAGGTAAATACGTAAAACTACAACTTTAAACTTGAAAAACTGCGTAAACATACCCTCTACACACGTACATATGTACGCACAAAAAAAAACTCAAGTTGTATGTGCATGAACATAATTTATGGATTTAATTAAGATTAAAATTAAAAATTTCCAAAATGTTGATAAAAATAAAAAATCGATTTTTTATATTCTTTATTTTTTTACATTTTTTTAAATAACTTGTATAAAGATACGTGTATTTGTTGACAAAAAAAAAGTTTAAAATACTTTTGGATAGATTTGAAATACATATGGACAATTTTAAATTGTATTTGAAAATTTTAATATATTCGGACAATTTTAAAATATATTTGACAAATTTAAAATATGTATTTGGATAATTTCAAAATACATTTAGGCTGGGTTTTTGAGATGTCAGTTAAACTAGGTTTAGTTAATCTGAAAACATATTTGTGCCCCCATAACACAGTTTTTATACAGTATCGGACAAAATCTAAGCACCCCCTCAGTATTTTTTTTTAAATGATAATTTTTTTAAGAAAACAAAATTATTAAAAAATTTTTTTTTTTGTATTTTTTTATTTATTTATATCTTTTTTATTGAAAAACACAAACTTAAGGAATTCAGAATTTAATAAAGAAAGTTATAATTCAAAAAATATTTTAAGTCGCAAATATAAGCGGACTAAACTAAAGCACCCTCAACTTAAGGTACAAAAAAAACTATTGAAATCAATATTTCGTTGCGAATTCTTTATTCTGGATGACACACGCACATCTTTTAGGCATAGAGGATATTAAATTATTAATTATTTCCGGTGATATTGCTTCCCAAGCTATTTTTGCAGCTTCAAATAAATTTTCCTTGGTTTTGCAATTTTCTCGGTTGATTATTAAGTTAACGATCTCCCTCAAGTTCTGGATTGGGTTAAGATCAAGTGAATTTATCAAGACATTAATTAAGTGCAAAATATTCGATCAACAGATCAATTATGTCTAGGCTAATTACAAAGTTTTTTCAGACTGGTCGCACATCTCTTACTCATTCTGGAGGAAGGCCACGTTAATCTTTGCGACTTGAAGACTCCTTAATTAAAAGGACAATCCAAAATTATCCTACAGCATCCATACTTCCATCAGTCTTATGAATTGGCCCAATCCCTTGCCCAGAGAAACAACCCCATACCATTATGTTGCCGCCTCCATGCTTTGCAGTGCCTTTGCAATTCAACCGTTGTGTATTTGATCTGCGTACACGCCTAATGCCATCTGAATCCTTTAAATTCAACTTAGATTCGTCAGAAAACAGCAGTCCTCCATTTTTGGACACTCCAGTTGAGATGGGCCTTGGCGAATTCAAGTCTTGCTTTTTTTTATTTTTTGACGATATGAAAGGTTTTTTTGCTGGTCGTCGACTGAATAATCCGGCCTCTACCGCCCTTCTGCAAATCGTTATTTAGCTAATTTTTAAATCTAAGTGGTTTCGTATGTGACTATAAGATGCTGTAGGATAATTTTGGATTGTCCTTTTAATTAAGGAGTCTTCATGTCGCAAAGATTAACGTGGCCTTCCTCCAGAATGAGTAGGAGATGTGCGACCAGTCTGCAAAAACTTTTTAATTATCCTAGAAATAATTGATCTGTTGATCGAATATTTTGCAATTAATTAATGTCTTGATAAATTCACTTGATCTTAACCCAATCCAGAACTTGAGGGAGATCGTTAACTTAATAATCAACCGAGAAAATTGCAAAACCAAAGAAAATTTATTTGAAGCTGCAAAAATAGCTTGGGAAGCAATATCACCGGAAATAATTAATAATTTAATATCCTCTATGCCTAAAAGATGTGCGTGTGTCATCCAGAATAAAGAATTCGCAACGAAATATTGATTTCAATAGTTTTTTTTGTACCTTAAGTTGAGGGTGCTTTAGTTTAGTCCGCTTATATTTGCGACTTAAAATATTTTTTGAATTATAACTTTTTTTTATTAAATTCTGAATTCCTTAACTTTGTGTTTTTTAATAAAAAAGATATAAATAAATAAAAAAATACAAAAAAAAATTTTTTTAATAATTTTGTTTTCTTAAAAAATTTATCATTTAAAAAAAAATACTGAGGGGGTGCTTAGGTTTTGTCCGATACTGTACATAATTTTGACGTAACAGCTTAAGTCTAGATTACACTATCTCACAAGTCTTACGTATTCCATAACACTTTGCGAGATAGAAATCTAATGAGTTTTGTAGCGACTGTCAAAATAGGTCTGTCTGCGTACACATATTTTGCGCAAAATGTTGCAAAATCTTGCAAAATGTTGTCTGCGTACTCCAAATCTCTTGCAGCGAGAGAGCCAAAAAGAGAATTTTTTGACAGTTGGAAGTTAGAGAACTTGCAAAATGTTACTGGAGAAATTTCCGCTTGCAAGATTTTGCAAATAGTTTGAACAGCTGTTTGAATGAAATAGTTTTTGGGAAATGAAAATAAAAATTAAAATTTAACAATGGCAGAGGTAAGTAGTTAGAATTGTGTAGATTTTTAACGTTTATAATAAATTATAATAAACAAAACATTTAACTTCATGCTAGAAACATCCAAATATACAGTGCGACCGTGGCGTAAGTGGAGTGGAGATGGCAGAACCGATAGAACCAGCAGAACTTTGTGGGACAAACTTTGCAATTGAAGAGGCGAGTATTTGGAATTGTGTTCCTGGCGAGCACTTCACATCCAAATTATTTTTCTCCGTTGTCAAGCTGTTGGAGGGCACTGTATTTTGCGTTTCATTATTTTTTTCCATTGTAAGCCGGCACTATGTTGGGCAATGTAAGCAAAAGAAGTTTTATAAAAAACCCGACAAATCAAACTAAAAACTAAGAAGAAATTGAATTTACCAAACTAATAACAGTGTAATAAACAAGTTTTTTAATTTACAACACTTTTTAAGCGTCACTTTAATTAATAATTTTTTAATTTACCTCGAGAATTCAATTTTGCGTTCACATATGTATGCTAAAATTCTTTTGCTTTGTTATTTCAATTGTTTACACACCGATCAGCTGTTTTCTTGCAAAATTTCACTGGATATTGTCTGCGTACTTTTTGAGATTTTTTCAGCCGACAGAGTAATATTGGTCTTACTCTCCCAAAAAAATTTACTGAGTATTTGCTACTGGAAAAGTACCCAGACAGACCTAATATCTAATGTAACATGACATGTTGTGTTCACACCAGTGTTCGAAAATAAACACTAAATATCGTTTCTTAATGTTCGGTTCGGTAGATTTGTGGAAAACACAAACGCTAATAGTGTTTGTGTAGAAAATCATTAAAAAATAACGTTTCCCTGTTAGTCATCTTTCAAACACAAAAATATTACTGTTTTTATCAAACTCAACAAAAGATGTGAACATTTAATTCCGTTCGGTTTTTTTTGAAAATCCACAAACTTCAATGTGTTCGGTTCGGATCGTTAATGTTCGCCCCTTTTGGCTGGTAAAAAAAACCAAACATTTTTTACAAAAACAAAATACACACACGAAAAAAACATTCTAGAACATTAAAATATAATGTTTGTCTACAGTATCACTACAATTGTTCTGTTTTTTAACGAAGAACCGAACATTATATAATGTTCGGTTCTTTCTTGAAAATAGTTACGAACGGTATTAAGGGTTGTGTATGTCTACACAATCACTAAAAAAATAGATATCGTTCCTGGGTGTGTGAGCCGAACGTTAAAAAATGTACTGTTTATTTTCGAACACTGGTTCACACCATCACACAAAGTATAAACACTCACACATGAAAAAACCTGCAACCCTGATCCAATGAAAAGTATTATTGTTTAGAAATTTTTCAAAAAACGATGAAGTAGTATGGGATGTCAAACTTTTTTCATAATACTTGTCATTTTCGCGACACATTGCATTCACACTATCACTCTAACGTCATATTACTTGAGATTTTGACATGTATTAATACAAAGTATAATAGTGTAATCTAGCCTTTAGTTTTGCTTAAAATGTTGGTCTTTAATACAACTCAGTTGAAATTTTGCAGTTTTTGTATTATGACTTACAACTCTGTGTTAGTGCGGTCAACAAAAACATTTTTTCATAGAATTCCGAACAAGTTTTTTTCACATGCGTTTCGACAGCATTTCACGTGAAATGTTGAACAGAGTACCAGGCTTTATGCAATAAGTCGCACAGTGGTTTCATTCATTTAATAAAAAGGGGAACTAACCTATAGGAATAATATAAACAGCATTGTACAGTGTTGCCAACACATTTCACTTTTAATGTTGTGCAATAAAAATCAAGAGTCTTTTGATTGTTGCTAATATGTTGTGCGGATATAATTGTACAAAACGTAAAATTGAACAATTTTATTGGAAGTGTATGAGCCGCTTTACATTGTCTTTATGAATTTTGATCAACTAATAATTTAAGTTTGTTTTTATTATATTTTTACAAATAAATAATATACGTTTATGAAATGTGTATTTTAACTCGACAACTACCCAACAAACACGAAGGTTTGATTTCAAATTGAAAATGATTCGAAATCAAACGTTTTCTCAAACGACAAACGTTTGATAATGATTTGAAAATCATTTGAAAATCATAGCGTTCTCAACAAAAAGGGGAAATTATTTTCAAATTGAAAAATGCCTTTATTTTCAACTTGCTTTCAAACGTAATTCTCAAATGTTTTTCAAATGTGGATTATAATACAATGTGGAATATAAATAAAAATATTTTTTTTTTTTAATATAAATTTTTTATTTATTTAAATAAACTGTGAGATAAACATTCGGCACCATAGCTTAAAGATTAAATAATGTCCTCTAATTCTTGGAAAGACAAACTACTTGGCTCCCTTTTATTTTGAGGATTGTAGCACCGCGATCGTTCAACAAACTTTCTTCACTTTCCCGTTTTATTTTCCTTTTTTTCGTATTTTTAATCATTGAAATTACTCACAAATAATTTTTATTTTTCAAAAGAAATAAGCTGTTCACTTTATATTAAAATTTATTTTTAATAGTAAAACACATGTAACCGCAAAGTAAAAAATTTAACTTTAATCGCCATTTTTAATGATTACATTAATTTTTCGCTTTAGTATTGCCAAGTTTATTTTTGATTTGATTTAACATTTGACAAACATTTGACATCAAATTGATAAAACATTTGATATCAAATGTTTATTTTCAAATCATTATCAATTTGAATTTAAATGTTTAATCAAACAATTGAAAAACGTTTGAGAATTGTGTTTGATGTCAAATGACAAAGTCATTTCATATCAAAGGTTTGACTTCGTGTTTGTTGGGTAAGTTGTTTTTTATAAAGTTCAAACATTTTTTTTTATATTGGGTATCAGAGAACCTCAAAATCACTATTTTTCTTGATTTATTCATACGCTAAAATTTACATTCATTCTTTGCTTGCAAAACAAAGTTGAACGTTGGTAATTTTTACATCCTTTCGTACACATTTTATTTTTGCATTTATTCGTTTTTTATTGAAAGTACTTTATTTGCATTTTTGTTGCTCACGCAATATAACACAACTGAGTAAATTCAAAAGAACACATTCTTATACTTTTGTTTACATTAACAACAACAATAAACCAGTCGATGAGACGCTTTTTCCAAATTAACAACAATAAAAACAACAACTACTACTACTACTGTACTTTTTAAAATGAAAAAAAAGTCTGTTTCTATCCCAACAAACACGAAGTCAAACCTTTGATATGAAATGACTTTGTCATTTGACATCAAACACAATTCTCAAACGTTTTTCAATTGTTTGATTTAACATTTAAATTCAAATTGATAATGATTTGAAAATAAACATTTGATATCAAATGTTTTATCAATTTGATGTCAAATGTTTGTCAAATGTTAAATCAAATCAAAAATAAACTTGGCAATACTAAAGCGAAAAATAAATGTAATCATTAAAAATGGCGATTAAAGTTAAATTTTTTTCTTTGCGGTTACATGTGTTTTTCTATTAAAAATAAATGAACAGCTTATTTCTTGTGAAAAATAAAAATTATTTGTGAGTAATTTCAATGATTAAAAATACGAAAAAAAGGAAAATAAAACGGGAAAGTGAAGAAAGTTTGTTGAACGATCGCGGTGCTACAATCCTCAAAATAAAAGGGAGCCAAGTAGTTTGTCTTTCTAAGAATTAGAGGACATTATTTAATCTTTAAGCTATGGTGTCGAATGTTTATCTCACAGTTTATTTAAATAAATAATAAATTTATATTAAAAAAAAATAAAATATTTTTATTTATATTCCACATTGTATTATAATCCACATTTGAAAAACATTTGAGAATTACGTTTGAAAGCAAGTTGAAAATAAAGGCATTTTTCAATTTGAAAATAATTTCCCCTTTTTGTTGAGAACGCTATGATTTTCAAATGATTTTCAAATCATTATCAAACGTTTGTCGTTTGAGAAAACGTTTGATTTCAAATCATTTTCAATTTGAAATCAAACCTTCGTGTTTGTTGGGTATGGAAATTGTGTGTACCTACATAAGTATGTGTGTTTAGTTTCATTTAAATTTTTTTTTCTTTTACTACATAGTTGCTGCTGAATATATTCATGAGTAATGATTGTTTCATTTCAGGCTTTTTTGTTTGTATTTTTTTTTCTTTACCAAAACAATCATTGTCGACCGAACACACAAACATCTTTATTAAAAAACGAAGGTAACGATTGTATAAATAACAAAGCACGATGTGCGTTATTTGAATGACTGCAAACCAGCAGCGAATATTTACGGTTGCGCAAGTTTGACTGTATGACCGTAAGCGAGTGTATTTGTTGTCGTTGATTAAATGCGATTTTTTTTCAATCGTATAAAGCTGTTCTCTGTTGGGTATACAAAAATTTAAAAAAAACCCGAAATATCCTGAAAATTTTTTTAAAATCCCGGAATCCCGGGATTCAAAATATCCCGAAAATCCCGGGATCCCGAAATCGAAATCCCGAAATATTTTCTTCAATCCTGGGATTCAGAAAAACCAATCCCGATTGGATGCCCTAGTGAGAACTTCTCGCATCGAAAAAACGTGAAACAAAACCAGTATTTGAAATGCATAAATGTGTTTAAAATACGTTTTGAAAATGCAAATATGTATTTTGTATATGTATTTCAAATACATGACGTGCAATTATTTTGTATTTAAATACATGTCCAGCAAAATTGGAGTATTTTGTATTTTAAAAACATGGCTTAAACGAATTATTTTGGTAAGTAAAGTAAGGTGAGCACTTTCGCGGCTATATAACTGGAATATTTAGAGGAATTTATTGTAGTTTTGAAACCTATTGTCACTGCTTTAGATTATCTTAAGGGACATCACATGGTTAAATCAACTTCTCTCCCCATAAGGACCCAGAATATATATACTTTATAGGGTCTTTGATTAATATTGTAGAAATTACAAACGGAATGACAAACTTATATATACCCTTTTCCACCTGTTAAAAGTCCAAATTAGAAGGCTATTAATTGTTAAACGGTTTCAAATATTCACCCTTATTGTGTTTGGCGTATTTAAAATACGCCTACGACAGTTTGGTAATAGATTAAAGGAAAAAAGTTCACATTCTCTTTAATCTATTACCAAACAGTCGTAGGCGTATTTTAAATACGCCAAACACAATAAGGGTGATTGTTTATTCATTAGAAAGTATAAGAATTCAAACAGCGTGTTCTATAAGCTTTATGTTATAGTATGTTCACATTTGGCTTCTTAAACGCGTTTAAGCAGTTCGAACGTGATTAAGCTCTAATCACTTCAAAATCGAGATGATTACCCATACATTGAAGTGATTTGTTAATCACTCCAAATCGACATGATTACAACTAAATCACTTCATAAATCACATAGAATCCACTGAACATACCCTAATAATGTAGAATCGCTCGATTGTGTACAACCGGCCAAGATGTCTGCTTAATGTTTTTATTTTTTTTTTCCTTTAATAATTCATACATTTTCACAATTTCATCATTAAATTGATTAAAATAATCTTCTGATAACTTTATAAAAGTGTTTTTATCCATTTTTAATACTTTAAAGAAATTTAAATTTGTTTGTTGTTTTTTTGTGTGCTTGTGTGTGTGTTTTTTCTTAATCATCTGTCATCTTAATCATCTCAAATGTAATGTGAACGGCTTTGATTAGCTAAATCAACATTTTGCTTAAACGCGTTTTAAAACCCAAATGTGAACATACTATTAAAGGCGTCTTTATTTAAAGAATTCAGTTTGACGAATGATATAAAGAAAAATAATACGAAAAAGATGATGCAATACTTCTGCACAATATACATACATACATATACATAGTGTATGTATTGGTAAACAAAAGGAATGTAAAGTTAACAAACAAAATAAAGTAGAGTTGCATACGTAACACTTCGGTCGCTAACACCTCCCCTCGAAGTGAGTAGAATGCTCTAATTGTTGAGAGTGACACCAAGATCCACGGAGCAGCTAAGGTGTTTCTGTGCTGTAACTGCTTTTGTTAATATGTCCGCTGGCATATCCTCTGTCTGCAGGTATTCCAATTAAATTTTTCCGGAGTTCAATTCCTCCCGTATGAAGTGGTGGCGGACATCAATATGCTTAGTACGTGGGTGATATCCGAAAGATCTTGCTAAGCTTTGAGCACTTTGGCTGTCATTGTACAGCGTTATTGGACTGTGAGTCAGACCGACTTCCTTCAAAATTCCATCTAGGTATAGGGCCTCTTTGCCGGCCTCAGATAATGCGATGTATTCTGACTCAGTGCTAGAGAGAGCTACAGTTCTCTGTTTGCGAGCTTGCCAGCTGATGGCTGCGCCGGAAGGTACAAATGCGTCCCCGGTATAGGATCGTCTATCCACTTGGTCTCCGCCCCAATCAGCGTCGACCACTCCATATAAATCAATACCGCTTTTCTGATACAGTAATCCATATTCTGATGTACCCTTTAGGTACCTAAATATTCGCTTGGCTGCCTTCCAGTGCACTAAATTATAACACGAGTTATATTGACTTAAACAATTTACAGCGTAAGAGATATCAGGACGTGTCATCACTGCAAGGTACATGGGCGCGCCAATTAAATTTTGATACGGGTATCCCCTCACATCATCCTGTGATGTAATAGATTTCTCATGTTTTAGACCCACCTCCATGGGGGTTCGAGCCGGTTTACAATTTACCATTGAAAATCTATGCAATAACTCATAAGTGTAGTTTGCCTGACTAAGAAAAACTTGGTGTTTGGCCAAGTCTTGTTTAAACTGTATGCCGAGGCAAGACTGTACGAGTCCCATATCTCTCATTTCAAAACAATCTGCCAGGAATCTCTTAACTTCGTCCACCCAATTATCATCGTCGGAAGCTAAAAGTATATCATCCACATAGACTGCCAAAATTAATATCCTGCCCGCTCTACGCGCCATGAAAAGGCAGGGATCACGTTTAGAAGCCACAAGTGAGGCCTCATTTAGCTTAGTTATCAGCTTTTGATACCATTCTAACCCCGATTGCTTCAAGCCGTATAAAGATTTTCTGAGGTTACATACTGGTCTTTTGCAGTTACGAATTCTTTGCAACCATTTCAAGGCGGTTTTTCTAGCTTTATCACTTTTACTGGCCGACGATCCGATCGATGCACCATTTTCCAACTTTCGCAAGACATCAGTCAAATAGTTTGGAACCTCCATGAAAACGTCATGACTAAGTTCCCCGTTGAGGTACGCGGTGACAATATCTACTTGATGTATCTTAAGATTCATTTCCGCCGCTATAGCCGATAGAATTCTAATTGATGAGGATTTTACCACCGGGGAATAAGTTGACTCAAAATCCTCCCCTGGACGTTGCGAGAAACCTTTGGCCACCAAGCGTACTTTCTTTCTGCCATCTTCTTTGGTACGGAAAACAAAACGATTTCCTATTACCTTCTTCTCATCTGGATGTTCTACTATCTCCCAAGTTTTGTTGATTAAATGCGCCAAATATTCATCTTCAGTGGCACGAGTCCATGATTCACAGTCATCTCCACTAAAGGCTTCATTTATGCTCAGTGTGTTGCGGGCGAGGTTAGCACGGAGGATGATTATTTTTTTTGTACTTACGTGAAAATGTTGGCTGTGTTACCTTAGTATTAATTAAGAAATGTTTGCTTGGTTTTGTTTATTTCATGTATATTTTTTGTTTTGCTTGTTTCTACTTGGTTTGTTTTATTGTCTGAATGTTGTTGTTTGTGCATTTTGTCAAAGAAGTCCTTATGTGTTTTTGTTTGGTTGAATGTTCTTGGTTTTGTTTGTTTTTCTTCTGCAAAAGAAATGTTTATAATTAATTACATTTATTATTTATATATATGTATGAATTTGACAATTAGTATCTGTAAATACCTGTTTTGTGTTGTCCAAATTATTTATTTAGTTTAAATAGTCTGATTGTCTGAAAATAGAAGTAAATATGTAAATTTAAATTTTTTAATCATGCTTACATGTGTAATGACAGCTGCTTGTTCTTTGTAACTGTAGTAAAATAATGTTGTTGGTTTTTGTACTAAAAGTATGTAAGGTTGGCAACGTAAAATTGGATTTAACACAGTGTTGTAGTTTCATTCAAAAAAATGCAAAATTTAAAATAAATAAGATGAAACGAATATACTTATATAAAAAAAGGAATATGTATATAGAATAGAACATGAAAAGTGGCAACAGATAGTTTTCCAGTATATGGCAGGAAACCCGTTAAAAATTAAATAAAAAAATTTGAGGAAAACTTGAGGATTTTATTAGCGAAGTTGAATTCTCCAAACAAGGACGTAGTGTAAAAAAAAAATAAAAGTGTGTGTGTGCAACATTTTCAAATTGATTTTTTTTAACAAAGAATATTAAAATAAAACGTAAGCTAGTTGAAATATCTAAGTGTGAAATTTTTTTTAGTATTTACTGGTGTTTTATTTTTCAGCTGGCTATTTTCTCCATACGGAAATCGTCCTGTCAGCCACACACCAGAGAAATAAATAGCCAGGTAAAAAAGTTTATTCTTGTGTTTTTAAAAAAATATATTGGCTTTAAACCCATCATAGGCAAAATAATATTGGCTTAAAAGAATTTTATTTAATAAATAATTAAAAATTGGCAGAGAAAAAAAAAGTCAGCAAAATAGGAAAATTGATAAAAATAAAAAATGGAGATATTCGCAGGCAGAAAAAAACAGGATACATTAATTATATTAAGTAAAAAGATAAAAATTAAAATAACAGAAAAATAGAAAAAAAAACAGTATAAAAAACTAACAAATAGGAAATAAATTTAAGTTAATTTTAAGTGTAGTTTTGTGAATTGTGGAAAAATCTGTAAGTCGAGTGTCAAGTGTATTAGTTTGTGTGCATGTCCACTATATTTATATATATACACTTAACCCTCGTGTGCCGGTATGTTTGCCATAAATTAATTTATATATATGTACAAATTTAAAATTTAATAGAAAAACTAAATATATAGAAAGTATGCATGTCTCAGAGAGCTCTTTTAGATATAGACAGATGAAAATTTAAAGAAAAAATTATAAAAGAAATAAAAAAAATGTGGAAAAAAAAGAAGGAAAAATATATATGAATAAATTTAAGATTTTTAGGCAAAGGAAAATAAAAACTTTGCAGAAAGATTGAGGGGAAAAAAGTATATATGTATAATGTCTTATTTTTATGTTTTATTTTACAGTATTTAAATATTATTATTTTTAATTGTTAAGTTTTGTTTTAATAAAAAATGTAAATTGAAATTTGAAAAGCTAGGTTTTTGATTAGCAAGGTACAGGTAATGATGGAGTGGTAAGTGGAGAGATAGGTCAAGTGGATATTGGGTCATGTGACAGAATTTATGCGGATGCATCCATGACATGGTTGGGAGGGCTAAAATGAGACCAACATCAGTCTCAGAATTCTTTATGTGGTGGTAGATAGTCGTGTAGTTATCCGTTTTAATTTTTGTTGTTTTCCTTTGTTTTCATTTTTTTTATGTTCGAATACGAGGCTGGTGAGGAGGGTTGGAACCCCCCGAGAAAAAATGTTCAAGAGCTAGTGGGAAACCTCGCCAGGCCAAACGATTCGTAACAAGTGGATCACCCGCCATAGGCAAACTCGCGGTCTCACAGTCTTCAAAAATAACGTCCTCAACAGATTGGCCATTGTGATTATTTTCTTTCATATCGACAGCATTTTTATGATGTTTTCTTGGGCGCAAACCAGGTCTTCTAACACTCGGCTCTCTTTCTACTTCGTTCGCCTTTGGCTCTTCACCTACCGCGTCTGGGTGTGCCTCAACTCTGACGTCATCATCTTCCATAATCGTTTCCACAGGAAAAAGGAAGTCTATTAACTCTGAGTCATTACGTTGGTTATGATGAGCCTTATTAATTCTGCTTTCAAAAAACATTTCATCCAAAAACTTAACGTCGCGGCTAATAATGACGTACTGTTTGTCCGGAGACCATTAACGGTAAGCCTTGGCTTCTGCTGAGTACCCAACTAAAATGCATTCTTCCGATTTTGAGTCGAATTTTCCATTTGACTTGTCTTTAATCAAGACAAAAGCTTTAGAGCCAAAAGGTCTCATATGTGACACACTTGGTACTTTCTGTGGCCATATTTTCAATGGTACTTGTCCATTAAT
Organism: Pollenia angustigena; assembly: GCA_930367215.1. Taxonomy (NCBI): domain Eukaryota; kingdom Metazoa; phylum Arthropoda; class Insecta; order Diptera; family Polleniidae; genus Pollenia; species Pollenia angustigena. Next base: position 91,562,255 of record OV884056.1, on the reverse strand, counting down.
GTTAAATAGACCAGGTTTTTTCCATACGTTTGGGTTACTTTTGGACTAGTCCTTGTGGACTACTCTTTACACGCGTGTTTGGACTGGTCCTATTATTTGCAGGGTACTTATGTATGTCTGGGATCACACTATGAAAGTTTTCAAACATTTTACAACAGGCTTGCCAGAAGAAATCAAATTAAAAGTGCTAAATCGACAAAAAAAATGCTAAATTGTTCTACAGTTAAAAACAAAAGTGCTAGTTTTATAGCATTGATTTTTATGAATATAATAAAAACTTTACAATTGAAATTTTTTTTAAATATTCATTTTGTTTAATATAAAAACTTTTTTTAATGTTACAATATAATGTATGTATTTAAAATAAAGTTGTTAAGTCCATGGTAGAATAAGTACAAGGTTACCCATGAAATGTCAACGCTTGTTTTAATTTTTTCCTTATTTTCTTTTGTTTGACGGTATATGGGTTTTCAAATTGAGAACAAAATTTCTAATGACTATACATTGTACTTATTCTACCATGGTTAAAACTAAATTTGAATCATGTCATTTTCATCTTTCTCATATACCAACTCATTTTGGTCCTTCTTTAGATGAACCGATTTTGTTTGCAATATTATCAGTTGTTTAAAGTGCGGCAACAAACGTTGTCTAATTTTGAACATTCTCTTATGCGTGTAACTTAACATTGTTTCGATCACAGAGCACAGTTTCGAATCTAAAAAGTATTCGATTACGACTGCCATAATTTGCTCTCTGTTTTCATTCTAGGTCTCAGTGTACTCAATGCGAATTGACTAGAAGGTGGTGCAAGTCAACTTATGGTGTTTTTTCGGTGGTCGAATTGTCAAAGTTTGTATACAAACTAGTTTTTTATGTAAACAAACCTTTTTTACAAGCAATATTATTAACAATCCGACCACAAAAGCAGTCTTGGTATAGAGTTGACCTCACCTTCTACTCAATTCGCCTTGAGTTTGTTTTTTATTAAGCGCAATAAACAATTTTAATTTATTTGTTCATAGGAATAAAAGTTACTGTATTTGTTTCAGTGCAAAAAACAGAATGCGCCAAAGTTGCAAAAAAGGTAGCGTGTGTATATGTTTAAATTTTTCTTGATACTCTTAAAGAATTGATACTTTACTTGAATCGATTATGTGAGTTTTTAAGTAGTTTTGGGATCTAAAAAAAGTGCTAAAAATGCTAAATAATTATAAAAATGTGCTTAACTAGCACTTAGCACTTTTTTTGAAATTCTTAGTGCTAAATCAGAAAAAATGTGCTAAATCTAACACTAAAAGTGCTAAACTGGCAAGCCTGGCTGAATACAAGGCATTTGCGTTTGATCAACTTTAAAAAAGTAGAAAGTAAACCCACTTTTTGCGTTTAATATGTATGTATTTATATGCATTCTACTACGCATTTTCTGTTTTATTTCTCTGTTTATTTTCTTCTTTTTTTAAAACTTGAACGTTTTTAACTCTTAATTGTTATTAATATTTTATTTATGTATATATCTTTTAGAATTTGTAGTTCTGCGTTTCATAATAATTTTGAATTAGTACGTCATATGCGAAAACACACTGGATCCAGACCATACAAATGCAGTTATTGTCCACGAGATTTTGGAGACCAATCAACTTTAATTAAGCATGAAAGGTAGAAAAAAATTGTTATTATATTTCAAGCAAATGCACATATAATATGGTATATTAACTTTTGTTTCCTGTAGAATACATCGCAACGAACGACCCTTTAAATGCGATACGTGCGGCAAAAGTTTTACTTACTCAAATGTTTTAAAATATCATATTTTAGTACATACAGGAGAAAAACCATACGGGTACGTTTGCCGAAATGAATAAATTTGATAAAATAAAAAAAATTATTTTTTTACATTTCAGTTGTGAAATCTGCGGAAAATGCTTCAATAGTCCTCATCATTTACGCTCCCATTTAAGAACGCTTCAGCATAAAAACGATCCAAGAACTAATTTGCTTATTCAAAATATTAGAAAAAACAATGAAGATGGAACTTTAAAAGTGAGCAATATATTACAAAGCGTATAAAAGAACATTTAATAACAAATTTTTTTTTTTGTTAAAAGATTTGTATTTTAATAAAACTAAATTGATTTATTAGCATAATCTAAGAATTAGAATGAAATTAATAACAAATATGTATGTATGTATGTATATGAGTAAGCTTAAGCTTACCGAACATGTATTTTTTTAGTTTCTTAAATTTTTCCGATAGAGTAGTCGATTATCGAGAAGGTTGATGATGTTATAAGAATTTTCCTTAATTTTAAAAGGAAATACCAGGATTTCTGTCTTGAACACAAAAATCAAAAATATATGGTAACGGATAGATTATCTTTTTTTTTTCGTACACGCTAAAGAACCCTCCTAGATATGACATAAAAAATCATATTACTGAGTAATACCATGGCTGTGGAATCGTCGAAAAATAGTTTTAATTCCAACAGCTGAAATTTGTTTAATCCGCCTCCAACTCCGACTTCGATGTACATATATATGTGCTGTAAGTGATTGATGCAGTATATTTTTTTATGTTTGTTAATTATTATATTCTATATGTTAGATTATACTTGTTACGGAAATACTTCGGCATCTGGTAATTTTTTGCTTAACTGTGGTGAGAACCCAAAGATGTAATTTTTTTGTTAATGTTTACATTCTTGAAAACAAAATTGAAAAATAATATGGTGCGTTCGTAAATGCATCACTGCGCTGCATCAGAAAAGCAAACTTTTTATAAAGCCGATAAAAAATAATTATAATTTTTTTTTTTTTATTGTATGTCTATTATTTTTGTGGAGTATTTCACAATTTTTTAGTCCACATTTACTTCACTGATATATACCTATATAACGATTTGAAATCACTGATGCATAATTTTTGTGCGGTTTTTGAATGAAAGTTGTGTATAACAATTAAAATATTTGCAAAAAATAAATCGAATTTGGTATTTATATGTGTGTCTTTAGGTGTGTTAATAGTTTTTTTTTTTTTTTTAAATAATAAATAAAAAAAAAATAATTGTGTATGTGACCACGTCGTGTGTACATTTGAAAAATGCGTTTATTTTTGATATGCACTTGAGCGCCACTTTCTTTAAATCTCTAAAGGACTTGTAGTGAAAAAAAGTGGAAAAAAAATTATTTTTTATTCAAAAAACATTAAAATTTTAAGTACATATGAATTTTTTAGTAATTTTTCATTATATTTTTCGTTTTATTTGTTGCAGCAGCCGTATTCCGTAATTCGCTAAAGCTAAATCTCTATCGCTAAAAATCTATAAAGTTGATTTAGCAACTTTTGGCTACAAATGTAATTCAGTACCGTGCATTGCTAAATTTGGCAATGCAATACAAATTTAATTTGCCGCAATTTTAGCTTTTAGCGTCATCGCTAAAAATTTAAAGTTTTGTTTTCTCTAAGGAATTTTAGCGATCGAGATTTAGCTTTAGCTAAGCGAATTACAGAATACGGCAACAGATCAGCGTCACAGAGCACACACAGGCGTCACGAGACAGAAAATATTGTATTTTTTCTGTCTTTTTCTTCGAAAGCTGCCCTTTTTGCATTTTTTGTTTTGATTACCCAATTCGTGTTGATAGTGGCGGCCTGTTTTTACACATTGCCACCAGCGTTACCGTTGTGATACTAAAGTATCAGTTTGACCCTTTTTTGACGGTGTTGATACCTTTTATAACCCTTTTTTTAAATTATACTTTTGTGTCATTATCACCTATTTTGTGACACTTTTTGACCCTTTTTTGGAAAAAGCTCTCACATTTTGTTTTTTGTCAACACTGCGGAACAGAAGTGCTAAACAAATGTTTTCGAAATAAGCATTGCTTGATATGGAACAGACTCAAAGTATAAACTTACAATTCCATGCTTTCTTTTCCTTGATTTTTGATAGTAAAGTACAATTTCCCTAAAAACAAACATAACTCATATAAATCTTTGTTATTTTTTACGGTGGTTTCTTTTTAAAACAAAAATTTTACATTTTATTAAAAAAATGCAATTTGGTGTTTTGCTCTCTTAAACAGTAGCATGTTTTATTAAAAAAAAATTCGGCCTCAATAATGTCAAAAGGTATTCAACTTTTCGCCCCCTTTTGAATCGACAGTGTTGAGAGTGCCCTAACAGGAATGAAAACAAAAGGTAAAAATTGCTCAATTAGCGGAAATTCCCAAATATTTGGTAAAAGCGGTATGATAGCAAAGTCTTATATTTATTAAAAATCGTAAAAGCTTTAAAAAATCTGACACTTACAGGAAAAAATCGGTTTAATCGAGAAAATGTTTACAACTCGCGAACGATAGCCAAATTTAAAACAAACACTTAAATTTATTTGACATCGCTAAATTGGAAAATTACATAAACAGTATGAAAAAATTAGCTATATTGATAAAGAATAAACTTTTTGTCAGGTGTTTAAAACAGGACAGATCATTCCATAAAATTTAAGTTTTTTGAGCTCTTCATTCCTGTAATATTTTCTTGTTTGCTTATAAAAAACTTGGTCTTATTATTTTCATTAAAATAGGAAATACTGCTTATAAAAAACCTGACCATTTTTTTTTATTGAAATACCCTTTTTTGACCCCTTTTTCTGGAAAATCCCCTTTTTGTGACCCTTTTCGAAAATTTCCAACGGTAACCCTGATTGCCACTTCACTACCAAAAAACATTTTCTTTCTCTTTCTTCGAAGGCTGCCCTCGCAAATGATTTGGGCATTTTTTAAACGTCACTTTTTTCATCTCTGTATACAGAGATATATGCTTTGTGTCAGTGTTGCCACTGAAAATTTTCTATTCGACCAAACTTGTTAGCCAAAATCCTTTGGACTCGACCAGTTATCTATTTATGTTCTAGTTATGATACATTTAACGGCTAATTTCAGCAAGTTCAGTTATAATTAACTACCATATATAGCTATTAGTTTTTTTTATATACATACCTTTAATATAAAATTAAAAATTATTTTGCTTCAACAGAAAATTTTTAAATTTTGAGTTAACATGGGGCCGTAGGTAAATTATGAACCGACCTTCACCATATTTGGTGTCATAAAATGTGAGCGATAAAGTAAGTAAAGGATTATCCTACCTGCTAGGTTTAAGTAAAGTTTTACTAATGGGACACTTCTCATACTGCTGATAAAATCCTACCTTTAGCTATCGGTAAGTTGTGAAAACGGGCCTTAATATGATAAATTAAATTTCTCCTTGATGCACAATTTGTTTAATAACGAAATTGTTTCCGAATTCCTACTTCGTAATGCTTAGCTTTCTGTTTCTATTCGCCCTTCCAGTAATAACATTCCCCTTAGACTTCAATATTATCATTCTCATTATGCAATGTTTATACGTGTATTGATTTCTATGATCCTTTTAGCATCAAAAATTGCCACCTTAATACCTTAAGCTTCGTACAGACGATGGTCAGATCTTACAATATTGTAAGCAGGCGTTGCCAACAGCAAAATTTTTCTGACAATGATCCATTGTCAGATGCATTTATTTTGCACATCTGCAAATACAAATGAGCTTACAATGTTCACACAGTTGTAAGACATTTTAGCCAATTTTAATGCAATTTAAGCAACGCTGCTTACCAATATTGTAAGATCTGACCATCGTCTGTACGAAGCTTTAGACTTCAATATTATCATTCTCATTATGCAATGTTTATACGTGTATTGATTTCTATGATCCTTTTAGCATCAAAAATTACCACCTTAATAAAGCTTTTCGATTTTGTTATATATGTATTTATTAAACGTGTAACATTGCCCTAAGGCTAAGCCTACCATCCTACCAAACGAAAATTATCCGACCAAATTTTGTCGGAAAAGACAAACCCTGGCAACGTTGTTGAACATAATTTTTGACAGCACGGAGTTTATTACACAAACAAATTTGCCTGTTTTTGTTGTATTGTTGCACAACAACACCTAGCGCTGCCACCTTGTAGTAATTTCACCATGAATAATACCAAGGTATATTTATAGCAGGTAGTCTCGGAAAGCCAGCTGGTTATTTTTTATTTGCTTGTTTTGCGATACAAACTGTCAAATGTTGTATAGTAAACAAGTAAACAAGTTTTTTGTCTCTTTTCAACCCCTTTGCTGTTTGACAGTTCTAATCGCAAAACAACAATAAAAAGCCCTGTTGTTTGTTTTATTGTACAATTGTTGTAATCTCGCGGCTACCTGCTATAAATATACCTTGAATAATACGTATGCGAAAAATCCGTCTCAGTATGCTATACTTCTGACTTACTACTCTATGTAGCTTGCTAACATGGTTGTCGTTGATTTTTGTGTCACCTCGTTCAATAGATAACATCGGTCGTCTTTCGAAGAAAGAGAAAGAAAACGTTTTTTGGTAGTGAAGTGGCAATGTGTAAAAACAGGCCGCTACTATCAACACAAATTGCATAACCAAAACCAAGGTTAATATACCTTGACCAAAACAAAAAACGCAAAAAGGGCAGCTTGCGAAGAAAACGACAGAAAAAAACACAATCAGCCCAATTATGAACAACAATTCCCCGGGAATTTTTTCCCTTTTCCCTGTTCCCCTATTATAAATAAAATCTCCCCGGGAAAATTCTCTATTTTCCCTTTTCCCTTATTCTAAACAGAATTCGAAAATGGGAAACTGTTCCCCGGGAAAAAGTAGGTATTACGAATGGCAATTAAAGGGAGAATGTGTTCACAAATTTAGAAAATAATTCCGCCAAAAATTTGCAAGGGAGTTGTGCTTTAAACTATTATTTTTATTTTGTTTAGTTTTTTCTTTTAATTTTTATAGAATATTATAAGTTTTCTTTTTAATTAATTGATTTCTTCCCTTTTTTAAATATACAAATCGTTACTAAAATATATAATTGAGGTACCTAAATATTAGAGTTATTCGCCTTTCAACTTTGTTCGAATAATTGAAATAATTCACCCCTATCGCGAATGTTATGGGAATATGATACATGGTATCAAACCTAAATTCCCATCCCCAACAAATCGGTATCGCAAATATTTTGGGAGTAAAAATTTCTATTGTGAATTATTTGTCAGTGGTTTGTAAACAATAGTCTCTATTGTGAGTAACTTGTAGGTGCTTGTATTGTAAAATAAAAATATAGAAAATAAAATACTAATCAAAATATAATAAAATAAATAATGAATAGTGTTTATCTTAATTTTTTTATGTACACTCCTTCAATAAAAGGAAAAATTAATTTAATTTAATCCTACTTTAGAATACAAATTAAAATCTACATGTTCCCTTCTCGTTCACATCAACACTTGTTGGGAATTTATTTAGTTAAAAAATTCGCGGAAGTAAACATTGGCGATGCCAAATTTTTTAAGTTTGGGAATTCATTCCCAAAAAATTTGTTATGGGAATCATTCACAATACGAAATAAAAAAATATGGGAATATTTTCATGGGAGTAGTTGTTTGCGATAGGGGTGATTGTTTTTGTTCGTTCGATCAAACGATTAAACCTTAAAAATTATTCGATTAATCGATGAGAATAACGAATAAAAAAAATTATTTTAACAAAAAAGTTACGTATTTTAAATAGATATATCTGTCCATTTATCATCAATTATGGAAAATCTTCCATTTTCTTCTTTATTTTTTTCTCAAATCCGTTTTGACTTCATCTTTTTTTGATGCGTAAAACTTTTCATCATATTTCCATATCGTTGTATGTATTACTTAAACACATCGTAAAACCCCTAATTCTTAAATAATCCGATATTACTTTGGATTTTGGAAAATCGTTTGCAGACTAACCATCTTCAGCCATTCTTCTGCATACAATTTATTCTATAGAACAACCGCTCGGCATTTTTGATGTCGTTGGATTATCTTCCATGGCATCGTTTTCAATGGTAATATTGTGACAGTTACGCAAAATGACATATATGTATACGTAATTTAAAAAAAAAAAATAAAATAACAATATTTTTTCTTTCATGATATAATTTATATAAAACGATTCTTTATTTTTTTACCTTTTTGTTTATTTATATGTTTTTCACCCGAGAGTGAAAAATCCCCTGTCTTGAAAATTTGTTAGCGTTTGATTTAAAAAGAAAACAGCTGATGAAACTGCTTGTCAAATATTTGTTTAATAAGAACAATAAATAAATTTTTGAAATACTATGCGTACTTAACACGATTTTTCTTACTTAACACTGAGATTAATTACAAACAGGGCTAAAATATTTTTTAACTTTCCTATAATTGTGAGTCATACCTTTATGTCAAGTTGTTTGACCAACTTAATTTGACATTTCTTTGTTTCAGTTTTTGACAAATTTAATTATGGTGAGGTACACAATAAAGCAGAGCATTCAGATTTTTCAGCCTCTTACGAAAATAGACGTAAAAATCAGAATGCATTTCATGGTTTTATTCGTCAGAATAATCGACCAAATGTGTCCACAATCATGAGTATTGTGCGCAAATTTCAGCAAACCGGGTCTCTAGGAAATGTGAAAACACCTGTGCATGCTCGCCCAATTCTTATATGGGCTGGTGGCATCATCAGACCGTACTTCTTCGACAATAAGGTCGGCCAAGCAGTTACCGTGAAAAGCGAGGTGATATCGGAATTCTTGTAGCCATAAATTGAGAATATGGACATGGAAGATATGCGGTTCCAACAGAATAGCAATGGCTCTTTTGCTCGAGAAATTCAACGGCTGCGTTAAAAGAAAAAGTGTACGTAAATAAGCCTAGAACAATTCAAGAGCTAAAGGATGAGATTATTCGGCACATTAACGATATTGGACCTTAATTATATCTCAGTATGCCACCGAAGAGGTGGCGAGCATTTTGCCGATATTTTGTTTCACAAATAGGTGTCATAGAGCCTTCTATAATAATAAAAAATATAAAGATAATTCTCAAAAAACGTTATGTTTTATTTACAACTAGCTGACCCGACAGACGTTGTCCTGTCCAAATAAGGAAAAATGTTTGCGTTCGATTTTTAAAATCCGTTAAAAAGATACGAACACTTGAAAGAAAAATTTGTCAAATCGATGGAGCCGTTTTCTAATTTTAGGTAAATCGAAAAAAGTGGGCGTTAAAGTGGGCGGGGCACCAGCAGCTCTCTAGCACCAAAAATGCACCTCCATCTATTTTTGAGGACACCATTGGTTATTTCAATAACATTGCGGCATTTTAAATGAATTTCATTTCGGTTACCCCTCTTCTGGAGTTTTGTGAGGTTTCAGAAGCCACGGATATCCAGGGGATATCCTGCGTCGCCTATGTATATTAATCAGCCATATTGTGTTTGGCGTGTTTAAAATACGCCTACGATTGTTTGGTAATAGATTAAAGGAAATAAGTTCACGTTCTCTTTAATCTATTACCAAACATTCGTAGGCGTACATATTTTAAATATGCCAAACACAATAAGGGTGAATATCTTTATACACTTATAACGTTTGCGGCAGCTCAAGTGGGTTTGCGTTCTCACGCAACCCTTTGCTCGTTTTTTAAATGTTGCTGATTTTCTGCTTCTTCAGCTACCATCCGAATGCTACACTAAACATTTTCTTTTGTTTTTTATTAAAAACTATTTTATTTTTATTATTTTTAGTCAACACAACATATTTTTCACTTATTCGCTTGTTTTTTTGCAAAATTTTTACAAGTTTTAAGGTAACACAACACAGCTGAAAGCAAAACATCTGAGAGCGAAAATTCGAAATTCCCTTTCCCATAATACTATTCTCCCCGTCTGTTTAGAATAGGGGAATGTTATTCCCAGGAAAAACTAATTCCCCGGGAGCTCATTTCCCCGGAAATATTTATAATTGGGCTGAATATTTTCTGTCTTGTGACGCCTCTGTGTGCTCTGTGGTGTTGGCAAGTAATAATAAATTAAAAAATCTGAAGTGGGATATTGAAAAAAAATTTAATTTAAAATGGCACAAGGAAAAAATTTAACTGTACGTGATAACGTTTCTGGACCAACGATAGAAGATATTCCAATCATTCCAAGCCCATCAGGAGTATGATTATGCGGCATAGAAGAATGTAAACGTTTGATTCCTGGATTCAATCCATCAATTTCTAATTAAATGTCTGCCCAAGATTGGATTGCTCATGTGGATCGAAAGAAGCTGCTGAGAAAAATTTGTCTTGGGTCGCTCTCAAAATTTTGTATGGCAAAATATGTTGTTTCAATCATGTTTGGGGTGCCAAACAGGAATCAGAGAGCGAAACACGAATATTGCTTAAAGTGTGAACATGGTATAACTTTATATTTCATACCGCTAGGTCATCAAGGTGTCCCTATCCATAACATTTTCTTGCCAAAAAATTTTTTCTTATTACATACATATTTTTATTTACCACCAAAAATACCTATAAACCCAAATTTTCACCCATTTTTTTAATCTTGATTTTAGTAGTTTTGTATTAGCAATATCCAAATAATTTCAAACAGAACGAAACGCCTCTACCGACCAGTTCCTTAAATTGCATTAAAATTGGCTAAAATGTCTTAGAATTGTGTGAACGTTATAAGCTCATTTGTATTTGCAGAAGCGCAAAATTAATGCATCTGACAATGAACCTGTCATAATATATACAGTCTGGCATCACCGGCGACATCGAGTGATTGCTCAAGCATTGCATCAGAGAGTTTTGTTAGATACAGAAAGCAGAACACCACGTTTTTCTTACAAAGCCTTTGATTACAAAAAACACAATTTATTTTATTTAAGTAATCCTGAACCTATGAAAATAGAAAACCCCGTGTTTTATTTAATATTATTACATGGTGTCAGGTGCAGAAGTAAAATAAAGTAAAGAAAAATAAGAATGAGCGAGGTACAAGTATTAAAAGACGAAATTAAAAGACGCGCTGAAATAACAAAATCAAGAAACATGGGAATTGCAACCCATAGTATTCTACCACAGATACCGCTTTCCGGTCCAATAAAGATTAGGGATGGCGACATAGGTGAAAATTTTAAGTACTTTAAGCAGCAGTGGGAAAATTATTTAACAGCATCGGGTTTAACCTCACAAAACGAAGAAACTATAAAAGCAATTCTACTAACAGCCATCGGAGACGATGCCTTCAAAAGGTATACTAATATGCCAATAAAGGAAGATGATGTACAGACAGCTGCCGCTCTATTGAATGAAATAGAAAAAAATCTAACACCGGCGGTAAACAAAAGGTATATAAGGTCTTTAAGAAAATTCTCCGAAGAAACCATGGGTCTAAAATAAAATCATAATCCGCGCCTCTCGACTTGAACATTTTTTTACTTGGCTGAAAATTTTTTTTAATGTAAAAAAAATTTTTAGTGTAAAAAAATAAAAAGTGCAAAAGAACTACGTTACTAAACAATTTTATTCAAAAAATTCGATTTCTTTTTGGAAAAAACTATTTTTTAAAAAAAATTTTTTTTTGCAGAGGCGGGCATATAAATTTTCAAGTCAAGAGGCGCGGATTAGGATTTTATTTTAGACCCATGGTTTCTTCGGAGAATTTTCTTAAAATTTTATGTAGATTACGTGTTTGCTATACGATTTAAAAAAAAATCGAACCGCCCTAGTATACATATGGGCAAATCCTGCGTGACGAACGCTACATTCGCACGCGTTTTCTGATTGAAATATTACAATTTTTTGGTCTTTCAAAAAAGATAGCTTCAACTTTTATATAGTATTTAGTGACATTAATATGTACTTACGAATGGCATATATTAAAATTTCTTAGCAAGTATTTGTTGCGAAATAATTGATCACAAAGTTTTGTGACGCACGCTACAAAAAGTGGAAGTAACTTCAAAGGTTGAAGTGCGTTTTCCTAATTTTTAGCGAATTTGGCATGATAAGGTATACAAAATCTAATTCCTAAAAGAAAGATGACTAAAAGAGAATTCTAAACGCACTTATTCGCAGCCAAAAAAGTTGTGATTTTTTGACAAAAGCCGTGAACCCTTTGTGACGCACGCTACGTAACGCACGCTACAGTTTTTCCAGTAGTATTTTATTATTATATTGTATTTATTTTAACAAAACAAATTATATTTTTATGAATTGCATTTCTTAAACTAATTTCTTAACTAATGAATGTCAACTTTTTTTTAACGAAATTTATATTTTGATAAGTCTGCTGTAAGTGCTATTCTAAACACAAAAATCACCTAAAATAATGCTAAATTCACGTATAACATTAAGAAGTCAGCAGTGGGGTAGGATTTGGTAAAAATTATTGCATTAATGATCATTGAAATACATTTTTTTTAATATAAAAATGAAATTATACATCTAGTCTTATATTCCATTAAAAAAAATTCATTTGAAAAATTTTTGGTTGGTGGACTGTTTCTGGGATTTGCCCATATATCAAACAAATTTAAAAATAAAAAGAGAGTTTTTTTCTTACTATTTACTATGAGTATTTATTAATTTTACGTATGAGCTCTTTACAAGTTTAATGGTTTAAAATTTTAACTTTTTCAGTACTAAATAATTTGTATTTGTAATAATAATTAGAACTAATGCTTCCGTAATAATAATTAGAACTAGTAAATTAAGCATCTCCATCCTGTGTTTATAACATACGTCATTCTCCTCAAACCAAAAAGAATAAATTGAATTTTTGGTACAACTCACGCATTGCTCAACAATAAATTTTTTTATGCCTTTCATTTCTTTATTTTGTAAAAATATTTTTTCAAAGACCTTTATGTATGTATATGAATTTTACAAACTTCAAAAAATAAGTCAGAGGGGTCACACAAACCTCCAAAGTCGGATTCTTCTTGATAATTTTTTGCATGAATAAACTTTTCTGAAGGATATGACAAAATTTGCGCTGGTTTTATTATATCCATACGACATTTAACGCATGATATTCGTTGTACTAAGTAACCAACAAAATATCGACTCGATGTTAATTCTATTGGCACATTGTTGGATGTAAAAGAATCAGCATCTTCATTAAAATATTCTTCATTTTCATTGTATATACATATCTGCGATTTCTATTTCAGGGGTATAAGTACTCTCTGATGTACTGCCAGTACTTTGAGTATCTTCTAAAAAAAAACTCGATAACTACTTTGACTGTTTTAATAGTAAAAATTTCAATGATCCCAACCCGCTGAAGCGTGGGTTAAGGCTTAATAATAAAACTTGGGAAGTACTGCAAGAGCTAGTTTCGTACATACGGCAAGTTGAATATCTCGGTAACAAAATATTCTGCATCAGTGGACTAATCGAAACCACCAGTGGTATATTATCGTTAACCGAGGAAATGCTACAAGAAAATTCTAATTTACTTACCATTTTAAACAGCCGTTTTAACCAAGACCCATTAGAAAACGTATTTTCATATGTACGCGCCAAAGGTGGCCATTGCAAAAACCCTTCTGTTCACGAATTCAACATCGCAATGGCCAAGCTTTTATCTTTAAAAATAATGCAATTTAGTTCCTCAAATTGTGCAGAAGACTACGCAATATTCGGGGCTAGTTGGTAGTGCTTCTTGCTTTATCTTGTAAAAACATTTTTGCAGACCTTTAAAAGAATTTTATAATCTTCAAAAAGTAAGACGGAGGGAGCACACAAACTTCCAAAGCCTGAATCTGTTGCATAATTTGTGATAATAATTTGTTGTAATAATAAATAAAATTGGATTTTTCGGCGGAAACGATTTAATAATTTTTCAAATAATACAATTTTAATAACAATAAAATTGAAAGAAATTACGTTCATACACATCAAACTGGTGGCAAATTTTTATGAAAATTAAAAGTATTTTGATTATCATCAAATTCACATTGAACCATACTTGTGAGTTTTTTATTACAAAATTGTGAGTTTGATGAGGCATGTTAATGTGTGGCCATGTCGCTTTAGAAAATATAAAATATCTTTTATGAACGAAGCAGTTTATTCTTTCAGAAAAATTATTTTCTATATGCCTACAATTGTTTAAATTTAGACAATAACAGCATTTGAACTTCGGTGCGAATCGATACAATTTCATCTGTACAACAATAAAACACATATTATTGCCCTACAATTAAAATCTGTCACATTTGGTTTAACGTAGGTTATTTGCACAGAAATGGAATGCAAACAAAACATCTTTTATTATTTAAATGTGTTTTCAACGAGAAAACCAGACTTCTTTTAGTTTGTTTTTATTTTTTTAATGCAATGTATACACATACAAACACACACACTCGTGTGCACATATATATACGCTGATAAGTGAGAAAAATTCTCTGAGAGTAATAATAAAGACTGTAATTTACTCTCACAAGTGGATTAAGCGGCTAAATCCACCAGAAAAATTAATATAGAGAGAAAAATGCATGAACTTTGTATGGTCGTGCAATATCTTTATAAATCTTTAGTCTTTGGTTATGGCTTGACGGCAGTATAACTTTGTCAAAAGCTATTGAAATCTGCATGTCAAAAGAAACGTCAGAAAAACAGTTACGTGGTATTGGAACTAACCAAGCTGAGATTAACAAGGTGGAGAAAACCATAACGAGAGGTAAATATCAGCAGCAACAACAAACACAACAAAGAGTAAAAGCCGAAAACCCATTGTGCAAATTTTGCGGGAACGAGTATCACAACAGGTTAGAACACTGTCCAGCTAGAAAGATAACATGCCACAAATGCAAGAGAAGAGGACATTATGCCAGAGTTTGCATGTCGAATAGCTCAACATATACAAACAGACACAGTAACAGTTCAAGAGCTGTAAAAGAAGTCGTAACAGCGATTAACAGCGCCGAGGAAACATCAGACGACGAGTTTATATTGAACACCATATTAGGCGAAAGCAACAACAGCAACAAAGGACTTTATTTAGAATTAAACATTTATGATAACCAAAACAGAGCTCATAACATAAAATGTCAGCTTGATACCGGCGCAACATGCAATATTATAGGAGTCAACAACCTGAAGAACATAGAAGCAACACCAAATATAGAAAAAACGCACACAAAACTGAGAACAATAGAAGGGAACCAAATTACACCCATTGGAACAACACAAATGATCGTAGAAAAAAATAAAGATAAGTATAAATTATTAGATAGATACTAGATATAGAGATATGTAAAAAAGTCGAACACAACACCGCAGAGGAACAACAATACAAAATTATAAACAAATATGATGACGTTTTTCAAGGCCTAGGCAGACTTAAGGACAAGATAACATTGGAAATAGACAGCAACATAACACCCAAAAGCGAACCTCCGAGAAGAATACCGGTAACATTACGTGAACAGCTAAAAGATAAATTAAATGAAATGGAAAAGATGAATGTAATAACAAAAGAATGTGAACACACAGACTGGACAAGCAATATTGTCATAGTAAGGAAAAACAATGATATAAGAGTTTGTATCGACCCACGACAACTGAACGAGGCTCTAAAAGACGTAAAGTACCAACTTCCGACAGTAGAAGAAATTCTAACCGAATTGTCAGATGCCAAAATATTTTCAATACTTGATGCTAAGCACGGGTTCTGGCAGCTCCAGGTAGACGAAAATAGTAGCAAGTTAACATCCTTCTGGACACCATTTGGAAAATACAGATTCAACCGTGTACCACTTGGCATAAAGCCAGCAATGGAAATTTTCCAGATGCGACAGAACCAGGTGATATCCGGACTGAAAGGCGTAGTTTGCATTGCAGATGATATTTTAGTTTTTGGAAAGGGTGACACAAAAGATTAGGCAATTGAAGACCACAACAGAAATTTAGATTGTTTATTACAGCGTCTACGCGAAGAAAATTTAAAAATTAACAACACGAAAATGAAAATATGTCAGGAAAAAGTCAAATTTTTCGGGCATATACTTACCGGGGACGGTGTAAAGCCAGATCCCGAGAAAATCAGAGCCATACTAAGCATGCCGTCGACCACTGATAAGAAGGACACCATGCGATTCTTAGGTCTCGTAACCTATGTAAGTAAATTTTTACCTAATATGTCGGAAATCACCGAGCCCCTTAGAAGAATTACACATGAAAAAGCAAATTTTGAATGGCAAAAAGAACAAGAAGAAGCATTCCAAAAGCTTAAAAAACTCATAACTGAAACACCTGTTTTACATTACAACAACGCAAAAAAACCTATCGTGATTCAAACTGATGTTTCAGCATTCGCACTCGGCTGTACCTTGCTACAATATAACCACCCAATAATCTACGCTTCGAAGACATTTACGCCAACACAAAAGAATTACGCACAGATTGAGAAAGAAATGCTGACGGTACTATATGCATGCAAGAGGTTTGACCAATACATTTGTGGAAGAGGAAACATTACAATAGAGACGGATCACTTACCACTAATCAACATATTTAAAAAACCCCTGCTTAAAACTCCAAAAAGGCTTCAATCCATGATACTAGCGTTGCAACGATACAACTTCTACATAAAGTACAAAAAGGGACACGAAATGTACATAGCCGATACTCTATCTAGAGCGCCAGCTCACCTAGAGAACTCAGTCGATATTTATTAGATTGAAAAGGAATTGAAGCTACTAGAATACAGTGACGACAAAAATATAAGTTCAACAACAACTGAAAAAATAAAACATGCAACGATCAACGATAGCGTTATGCAGACTCTAACCGCAACTATAAGAGAGGGTTGGACCGGTAACAAAAGCATTGTAAGCGATAACATAAGACAATATTGGAACGTAAAAGATGAACTTGTAGTCAACGATAACTTAGTTTTAATGGGAAACAGGTTGCTCATACCACAACAAATGCGACGCGAAATCTTGAGTAGATTACACCAACCACATTTGGGTATAGAGCTAACTTTAAAACTCGCTCGAGAAAAAGTATATTGGCGTGGAATAAGAGAAGATATAAAACATATGATAGCAAACTGCGCCATATGCAATACATATGCAAGAAAACAGCGGAAGGAAGCCATGATCATTTCAGAAATTCCGTCAACACCTTTCGAAATCGTGTCTATGGACGTATGCGAACTACATATAAATGGTACACATCAGCATTATCTAATAACAGTAAACCACTATTCTGACTTTTTTGAAATTCACAAACTGGTAAGTTTAGCAGCAAAAACAACAATTGATATACATATGTAAAAGAAATTTCAGCAGATACGGTGTACCTGCAAAAGTTATTACAGATAATGGAACCAATTTTATAAATGCAGAATTCAAAACGTTTGCCAAAGAGTGGGAGTTCCGTCATGAAACATCTAGTCCCCACCACCATCGAGGGAATGGCAAAGCAGAGGCAGCAGTAAAGATCGCAAAACAACTATTGAAAAAAGCTATGGCATCTAATACGGATTTTTACAGATCCCTACTCATTTGGAGAAATACCCCAAACAAAATTGGCCCCAGCCCTGCTAAACGGCTTAGGTGTAATCTCCCATCTCTTAATTTAAGCCAAGAAATTATACGAAATGTTCCAAAACAAATTAAACAACAACGAGCATACAACAAATAATACTTCGACAGTGGGACGCGCAAGGAGAATAACTTAAAGGAAGGTGACAGCGTTTATTTCAAAAAGAGTCCAAGTGAAAAATGGATGAAGGGTAAAATCGAAGAAAAAATC
Source organism: Pollenia angustigena (assembly GCA_930367215.1). Lineage (NCBI taxonomy): Eukaryota > Metazoa > Arthropoda > Insecta > Diptera > Polleniidae > Pollenia > Pollenia angustigena. The sequence continues at coordinate 91,544,568 of OV884056.1, read as the reverse complement.
ACAGACCGATCATACATAGTTGGGTCGGACCAGGCAAAGTACAGGCGCAACACGATACACATAATGAAGCCAAACACAGTGACGCCCGACATAGAAAAACAGCAAAACACAGCGAATTGCCTGCAGAATCTACATATGAATCCAATAATCAAGGCAAACAACATTTCGAAATCAAACCCAACACCCAGGTCTCAGAGGAAGACGATTCCCAATACCAACACAATCATCGACAACAACGAGCTCGAAGAGAGACTAAACTTCCAAGGTATTTAGAAGAGTACGAGGTTTATTAATTTTGGAAAACAAAGGGGATGTCATAATATATACAGTCTGTCATCACCGGCGACATCGAGTGATTGTTCAAGCATTGCATCAGAGAGTTTTGTTAGATACAGAAAGCAGAACACCACGTTTTTCTTACAAAGCCTTTGATTACAAAAAACACAATTTATTTTATTTAAGTAAACCTGAACCTATGAAAATAGAAAACCCCGTGTTTTATTTAATATTATTACAGAACCATTGTCAAAAAAATATTGCTGTTGGCAACGCCTGCTTACAATATTGTAAGATCTGACCATCGTCTGTACGAAGCTTAAGTAGGCCGTGAGGTATATTTTATAACGCTAGGTCATTAGGAAGTCCACATCCAGAAAAATTATTTCTATTGTTTTGCCAGCGTGATTACTCATCACCAGGGAAACCATAAATATACAATTGCATGTTTTTCCTTGTTCGACCAATGAAGGCAGAAATAATATATTTATCCTTTTTAGAGCTTTTTATGAATTTTGTGCATCGATTTGCTAGTGCATATTTTTGCATATTTTACCCTTTGCAGCATTTTTTGCTTAATTTAGTTGAAGAAGCATTGTTGCAGCATTTTTTAAGTTAATAGTGCATATTTTGCCTTTTTAAGGCATATTTTATGTACAAAAGTTTTCGCAGCAAATAAAAAAAAATTTTTTTCAAAAATTTACTCAACGTGCTGCCATATGCATTTCATTTTTACTCGAAAATTGTAAGATAAAGCAGGTTGTCATTTAAGGTAAATGTTATTTTAAACTTTAAAATTGTATTTATAAACAACAAGTAAGAGTGCTATATTCGGCTGTGCCGAATCTTTGATACCCTCCACCGACACTTCGAATGTTTAAGGAGTAATATGCACCGATTTTCTTTCTTATATGCAAGCTTTCTTATAAAGAAAACACGCATATAAGAAAGATTCTTTCTTATATCTGCAACACGCTTATAAGAAATATATAATTGAAATAAAACTGTTTAATACTAATACATACTACACATCACTAAATTTCGTTTATTTGTCGTACAAATAGTATAAGTAAATATATAAGTACACAATTAAAGATAGAAACATAACAAAAACAAAACAGGTGATTGCACTTCACTTAAAATCACATTTGATAAAAAAAAGTAATTTGGTAAAAAAAATATTAATTCATCATCACTAAGAAGACATAGCTTAAAAACATGTGTTTACTTAAAAAATACTATTAAGTAACACTGAAAAAATCTTAAATTTTCTTTTGGACGAGCTCCTTTTCATGGGTTCTAAAGAGAATATCTTCTTATTTACAAATAGTATCGTTGCCCTCGTCAAAGTCTAGATATTCTTTGAAAAATAAAAATCAATTTTAACCGAGGTTAAAAAAAATTCAATTGTGAGAATATGTACTACTTTCTTATACACGTACCATTTTCTATGGAATGAGCATAATTTTCTTCAGAATTTGTTTCTTATAGAAGAGTTTTTCTTATAAGCGAGTTTCTTATATGAGATTTATTTAGCACGCAGATATATACAAATGTGCATGGTGTCTGAAGATGTCTTTCTTATAACCAAGTTTTTCTTATAAGCGAGTTTCTTATATGCGTATTGTACTGTATTATTTTCTTAAACTGTAACGATTTGTTATTAACTATGGTTTTAGGCGACTAAAGTTTTCTGGTACTAGGGTTTACATGGGGCCTAAGGTAAATTATGGACCAATCGGCACGAAATTTCACAGCGTCATTTCTAGTCCTTTAAAACTGTGGCGTACCAATTTCTGTTACGCTAGCGTTATTTTTTTACGGTCTTAGGCGTACTAAACTGTTTTCCGGGGGTATTGTTTATATGGGGCTCAGGGTAAATTATGGACGGATCTCCACGAAATTTAACAGCGTGATTTCCAGTCAAATAGAACAAATTTTTGCAAAATATTATCTCCTTCCGTGCCTTGTTCCAGCATTTATGCTATTTTTTGTAACAAAATTATCAATTTTTTTAGGTGGTGGTTCCACATTTTGATTCAAATCTCTGGTCCTACTGAACCGATTTTGCTGGATTTCAATCCCAAACTGCTTAGGATAACTACAAGCAATTTGGCACCAAGTTTGTTCATATCTTTCGAGTTGTTCAAAAGTGAGCGTGTTTTCAACAGACGGACAGACAGACGGACATGGCTAAATCGACTTAGAATTACTCAAGGACCCAGAATATATATACTTTATGGGGTCTGAGATGAATAATAAAAAAGTTTCACATGGAATGACAAACTTAATATACCCTCTTCACAACTAATTGTGGTGGAGGGTATAAAAAAATTAAGAAAATTAATCAATTGTATACAATTTTGGAGTTGGATGTAATGCATATAAATCTGGACCAATCTTTTAGTATACCGATCGACTCAAAATCACTTTTTAAAACGATCTTACGATGTCCATCTGTCGTTTGGCTGGATGCTGTCATTGTTAACCTTGTGCGCAAAGTACAAATTGCAATCTTGTAGAAAATTTGATAAAATTTGGTAAATACATTTCAATTGTATTAAGGACAAAGATGGAAACCGGCACTGGTGCCGGTGTATATATTTCGGACACTGACGTGAAAATGTCATTCAGACTCCCGGATGAGTGCAGTGTCTTCCAGGCTGAGATCCCAGCGATCTGGAGGGCGGCGGAAGTGATACTGAATCACATCGTGGGTGGATCTGTGGTGACAATTTACGTCGACAGTCAGGCGGCGCTTAGGACATTGACAAATTATGTGTTGGGTACCCGAACACTGCATGGTTGGTGGAAATGAGGTGGCGGACGAACTCGGGGGTTCGAATCTGGAGTTAGTGGTAAGGGACAGCCCCCCCTTCACTATGCTGCTACTATGCGGTGTACGGGAAAGATTCCGTGATGACGGTAACCGGTTCTGGAGGGATAGAACGGACTGCAGGGTGTCTAGAGCACTATGGCCCGGATTGGACGCAGGGGCAGCCAGGGTTCTACCGGGATTTGATAGGGGTGGTCTTATGACACTTATTGGGTTCTTGACGGGTCATTGTCCTGTTAGGGCTTTTACGGGTAAATGGGACAATACCATACCGGACTTCTGCAGATTATGCGATGAATCTGAGGAGCTAGAGACGATTGAGCATGTACTGTGCCACTGTCCTAGGATGCATGGTCTCTGAAAGAAATGGCTAGGAGATTGAAATCACGACGAACTGGGGTGTATCGCTGGATGTAATCTGGGGTTTGTCAGGGAAATAGTACGGTGTTTTCTCTTAAGGGGACTGTAGAGCGGCCAATAGTTCTACTTGGTACCTACAAACTTTCTTAATTCTATCTATGTATCTGTTATTTCTTTTCTTCTTCACTTTGCTCTTTCCCTACCGCTTTATTGAAGGGACTCATTGGTCTCCGAGTGAAAGGGCGCCCTTGGACGCAGTCTTTGAGAATCGGTCTATAATTTCACATTTTCACATATTTCACATATTTCCAATAAAAACTTATTTTTAAATTATACTCTTTATGTCCATAAACCACCTAATTATGTTGGTATTTAGATGAAATTCGCGCCAAAAATATTTTACTGCAAATTAAAATTATGTTCGAATCACTTCACATTTTCCCAAAGCTCCCATCTATAAATAGCTGTTACTTCCTTTTAAATGTTAACATTAATAAACAATTAGCGAACATCTCTAAAATCCCTTTAAGACAAACAAATTCTCATTGATGCTAAATCTAGATAATATTCGGCATACATAATACGTATGTATGTATATGAATTTTAACCTCTTTACATAACTTTGTTTTTGTGAGCTGATAACTGCCCATCATTCCAAATAGGGTAAAATATCGAAAATTCGTCTGTAAAGCTGCGTTCACAATCAAAAAAACATTTTCACTTGGTGTTCATAATAGAGCAACAATTATTTTTGTCACTACGCACATTTTGCATCAAGAAACCGTTTGCAAATTTTAGCCACAACAATAGTTGCGTTCGAGAACACAAAAGTTTTTACTATTTTTTACTAAACTTTACTGCATTTTACGAAATTGCGTTCGAGTACAAAAAATGCAGTAAATGAGAACATAAATTGAGAGCGAAAAGTGACAGTTCTTGTCTGAGTATTTACAAATTTTTACTGCAGAAATTTTTGCATTAAAATTTAGTAAATCAAAAAAACATATGTTTCAAAAGGTAAACAAACAAAAGTAACAAATAAAAAGCATACAAATTGTGAAAAAATTGTTAAATAAAAGAAAAGTTGAAATAAAAATTAAACCAAAACAAAAAGTGAATAAATATTAATTAATTAACTTGTTCGTGAAGCATTTATTTGGCTAAATACAAACTTTTGAAATTTTTTTTTTATGTTAATTTTTTAGAGTTGTAAAAGTGTGAAGTATTTGGGTACTTAAGTAATCAATAGCAAAAAAATTATTCATGTTCTTTTAAATAATTTAACCCGCTACAAATTAGTAAAATAAAATAAATAACAAACAAATATGAAAGATTACATAAAATAGTTTGTTTGTATTTTCCAAAAATGTTCGTGCTTTAATAAGTATTTAATCGAGTACCGATAAGAAAACGAGTTAAGTAGTAAAAAGTGTCAATATTTTTCAACACTTAAATTATTTGCCGTCAGCTGTTGCCTTTATTTTACGAAATTTTACAAATTTTGCATTCGCGTACTTTTTTGGACAAAAGCTTTTTGTGAGGGCAAATTTTTCAGTTTACTCATTTACTGCATTTTACTGTAAAAGTACTCAAACGCACCTAATATTATGCATTTATTTTTATTTTTGTAAGCATTTTGTTAAAATTTTCATTCAAAACTAAATACAATTATTTTAAACGTCAGAAACAATTTCATACAAATTGTTGCTGAAGTTCTAGTTGACTCAACTTTAGTTACATTTTTAAAAAAATTTTAGTTACATTTTTGTTCTAAAAATGAAAGGATAATATATGAAATACTTTGTGAAGAAAAAACGAAATTGTTTTTTTATATTGTGAACGTAGCTTAAATACTAAGGGTAATCACGATGGTCATTGTGCAAATTTGCAATGTGTAAATTTGCAGTGCTTATTATGATTGATCATGAGCATACCACTTTTATTTTTGTGCAAATATGCTATTTTTCTAAAATTTATTCTGGCAACACTAAAAACTTCTGGCAGCACTGTAAAAAATCTGCATTTGTTTACAATTATACACAAGCAAATTAAAATAAATGTTTTCTTTTTAATTAATTTAAATTTAATTCTCTATTTATATTATATATTTTATTTTACAATCTGCGAAAATGTTCAATTTATAAGTTTTCATAAAATCAATATGGCACTTAATATGTCAAATGTTATTGTTTACATTTGTTTGCAACTGAGCAAATATGCACTACTAACTTTGCTCATGGTTTTTTTAGTGCAAACCAAGGCGAATTTATAACAGGTAAGTGCAACTCTACAACTACAAAACAAGGCGAATTAACTCCATGTATTTTGTTTTTGCAATTTTCTGACTTGTTGTCAAATTTCAGTATAGAAACAATATTTTGACGTTTCACCATTTTTTTAATTCGCCGTGGATACAGCTGATGAACGGCTGACGAGTTGAGCTTACCTGGAGTTAATTCGCCTTGGTGCAAACGAAGTAAAAAAGAGCAAATTGCAAATACGTACATTTTGTTGTTGTGTTGTGCAAATGTGTGTATTTTTGCACGCATTTGCATCGTTTGCACACTTTGCACTACCCATCGTGATTTCCCTTACTATAGTGTTTCGGCTTTACTGATTATAATTTTAGGATTGTTTTTACTAAATGGAACTGTTATTGTTGAATTTTAAAATTTTTTGGGGCATATTATTAACAACTTACAGGGTCAAGTTTTACTGCATATTTAAAGCGCATAAAACGCTTTTTTTTAGAAAATATTTCTGGTTTCCCTGCTTATCACGTGGTTTAAGGGTTAATGCTTAGTTTAAAATTCATATAGAATTGACAACAATATAGACGACTGACGTTTTGAAGCACAGGGTGTTTCATTTAAAATATTTTTTATTAACATTAATTTTAGGAAAGTCAAAAATTATAAATAATATACTCCAAAAAAAGTTTTTCAATTTAATTAGTTAAATAAAATCTAATTAAACGTATGCAATGACTGCATTAAATCCCGATTTGTCTAAACCCACATGTCGAGTTTGTTTACAAAACAACGAAAATGAAGAAATGTCCTCAATTTTTGCCTTGGATACAGATTTTCATGATCTTCATATTTATGAAAAAATTGAAAATTGTGCTGGCATTAAGGTAAGCATTTTTCTTTGAAGTTTTATATAACATTTATTGTTTCCTTTAAAAGGTATTGCGACATGAAAAACTGCCTACTCTAATATGTGGCGACTGCTATGGATTTTTAAAAGTGTCTTATAAATTTCGAACAATTTGTCGAAATTCTAATGAATATTTAAAGGAATTTGTTGTTTCAGGAGCAGTTATAAATAAAAGTGAAACATCATCCAAACAAAATTCCTCAACAGTAATTGAAAACACCACTAAAAAACAAAGCAAACGTATCCAGTGTAAAACAAAACTTCAAGAAAAGAAAATCTCGGCAGAAAAAATAAAAAATGAAATTGTAAGTCCACCCAACTCTCCTGCAATTTGTGACGACTTAAATAATGATAATTTCGGTGATGGTGAAGAGGAGTGGTTCGATATTAATTATGATGATGATATGTCTTGTGGTGAAAATCTTGAAATTTCAATAGAGAAAATAGATTTAAAAGACGAAAAAGTAATAGAATTTGATTCAATGCAAAAACCAAATACACGCAAGAAACAAACTGCAAACAAAATTAAAAATTCTCGTACTGGCACTTCTAAAACATTAGGAATTTCATCAGATGGTGCAGCAATTATAAGTGAGAAAAAACCTCGAGCTAAAAGAGTAAAAAAGGAAAAACAACCGCATATATGCGACGTTTGTGGAAATACTTATAACCGCCGCTATGCCTTGGAACTTCACGTAAGAAGACATCGGGATGAAAAACCTTATGAATGCGAGTAAGTAAAAAACAACAAAATCAATCCCTTTTATAGTTACTAACAAAGTAGATTTTTTTATTTGTTTACTAGTATACACACGCTACTTCGTTAGCGTCTCTATTTTCTTCGTGGACATATTTTTATGCCAAAGTTTATTTTTCTAGATTTAAACTTGTTTAAATTCTAGCATTTAACCCGCTACTTTAGTAGAACCAAAAAGCTAAAGAAAAATTTCAAATTTCCCGTATTTCCTTTTTTGGGTACTTTAGTTTTCCGTCATTAAAGTATCAAAAATTTCATTATTGTAGTGGCAGCCCATAATTTAGTACGAATATGTCAACGAATGGAGGAAAATGTTTTGTAAAAAAAATACCAAAATTGTTACGATTTTCACCCCTTAAATTTTCGAATTTCGAAAAAGTACCAAATTGGCAAACGTATTTTTTTGATAAGTTTCGAATATGGTATTAACTTTGTTTCTATGTTTATTGGTTCAAAAAATAGATGGGGTGGCAAAGAAGTACTAAAATTCAGATTTTACCCGTTTACTCCCTAATAGGGCCGAATTTCAAAAAAGTACCAAACACCTGTCCGCTTATTTTTCTAAAGAACAACGATAAGTATTACATTTATTTTGCATCTCTTTTTGTTTTGGAGATATAAGGTTACCAAATTTTCCCGTCTTTACCTTTTTTTACCCCTAAACATTCGAATTTCGAAAAAACCCGTCTTAGTGGATCGATTTGGGGAGTGACCAATCGCTAGTCCAAATTTCAAGTTTCTAGGGTCAGCGGTTTAGGCGATGATGAATAAGTCAGTCAGTCACTCACTCATTATGCCTAAAATTTTTTAGACATCTTTAGCTACACAAAATTTTTTGCCTTAAAATGATTTTAGAAAGGGGTTTATATGGTACCTATGGTCAGTGACCATATACATTTGACCATTGGTCATATGTATTTATGTTGTATGATTAGTTCCGTGCATTTATTATATTAATGACTAAGTAGAAGGAGTGACGTGGCAACTGTTATGCGTAACTAGAGAGGCAATTCTAATCCGCTAGAATCACCGTCCGTACTTAAAAACTAATTTTCTTACTTTTGCCGGATAAATTATTGCCCATGGACCCCAATGGTAACCAACTTTATTTTCTTACTAATATTTACATATATACACTAGAGCAGCCTTTTTTATTGCTTCCTTTTTTGTTTGTAGTTCTATATGTCTTCTATATGATAAATTGACATTACGAAGTTATACATATCTGTCGAATTTTGACAAAAAATCATGTCGAAATAGACAAGGCGCATTTATTACAGGTAGTCTTAAAAGCCCTGCTGATATTAGCTAAAATCACTGTTGGATGTCAAAATTTTGTTTATTCTCTTTTATTATCTTTGTTTCTGTTTTGTTTTATTTCTGTTTTTGACATTGTACAATGATTTTACAAAAACAAGTTGCTTGTGGTTTTTGTACGAGTTGTACTTGTTGTAGTACCGAGATTACCTGGGATGAATTCGCCTTGCGAAATAGATAACAAAAAAGTTTAAAAAACTAGGTGAAAAAATCATTTTTATCAAATAATAAAATAAAAAAAATAAAAATATTTTAGCAACAACTGCAGCACGAATTTTGTATTTTGTTTTTGTAAAAACGTTTGTTTTTTCCCAGCCAAAAGAGCGCTAGACACTACAGAAATGAACGAACATTAATGAGCTGAACCGAATACAATAAAGTTAGTGTTTTTTAAGAAAAACCCGAACGGAATTAAATGTTCTCATCTTTTGTTGAGTAAGATAAAAGCAGTATTATTTTTGTGTTCAAAAGATGACAAACAGGGAAACGTTTGTTTTTTTAATGATTTTCTACACAAACACTATTAGCGTTGAGTTTTCCACAAATCAACCGACCCGAACACTAAGGAACGGTATTTAGTGTTCTTTTTTGAACACTAGTTTTAGGTGACTGTACAATGTCTTTTGTAAAACGTAAAATTAAAACAATTCTTATAAATTTTTTTTTATTAATATTGTATTTCTTCATCTTTAAGAATTTGCAGTTATGCCTTTCATAGTAATTTCGAATTAATCCGTCATATGCGAAAACACACTGGAGACAGACCTTACAAATGCAGCTATTGTTCACGAGCTTTTGGAGATCAATCAACTTTAATAAAACATGAAAGGTAATATACAGGTATGTGATGGAAATCGATTTTGAAAATGAAACGAGCTAAAAACGAAAATATCATTTCAGTATCTTTAAAAATTGATTTCTTATTCATTTTCCTTTAATTTTCGATCTATATTCTTTCAAATTCTATATTATGATAAATACATGGGTTTTTATTATATCGCTTTAAAAACGATCGTTTTAAAATCGATCGATATTCATAACATAGCTGATAATAAATAGAATTAAAAATATATTTTTTTTAATTTTTGTAGAATTCATCGCAATGAAAGACCGTTTAGGTGTGATACCTGTGGCAAAAGTTTTACTTATTCCAATGTTCTGAAACATCACATACTAACACATACTGGAGAAAAACCATACACGTACGTATTTGAAAATACCCAACAAACCTTTGGTATGTAATGACTTTATCATTTGACATCAACCACAATTCTCAAACATTTTTCATTTGCTTGATTTTAACATTTAAACTCAAATTGATAATGATTTGAAAATAAACATTTGGCATCAAATGTTTTATCAATTTGATGTCAAATGTAAAATTCAAATAAAAAAAAAACTTGGCAATACTAAAGCGAAAAATAAATGTAAACATTAAAAATGGCGGAAAAAGCCAAATTTTTACATCATGATGGTTAAATGTACATACATGCTCTTGGCCACGAAGGCTTCTTTGTATTGATATTTAATAAATAAATAAAAAAAATAAATAAATAAATGTGTTTAACAAGTGAAAGAAATATTTCTTGTGAAAAATAAAAATTACTTGTGAGTAATTACAATGATTAAGAATACGAATTAAAAAAATAAAACGGGAAAGTGAAGAAATTATAAGTTTGTTGTATGATCGCGGTGCTACAATCCTTCGTTTGAAAGCAAGTTGAAAATAAAGGCATTTTTCAATTTGAAAATAATTTCCATTTTTTGTTGAGAATGCTATGATTTTCAAATCATTGTCAAACGTTTGTCGTTTGAGAAAACGTTTGATATCAAATCATTTTCAGTTCGAAATCAAACCTCCGTGTTTGTTGGGTAAGAGAAAGTTTAATAAATATATTTATCGTTTTATTTTTTCTTAATTTAGTTGTGAACTTTGTGGTAAATGTTTCACTCGCCCTCATCATTTACGCGCCCATTTAGAAACACTTCAGCATCAAAGTGATCCCAGATCTAAAATACTTCTGCAAAATATCCGTAAAAACAATGAAAGTGAATCAGTTAATGTTAATAATTTAGCGCTTTAATATATTATACAAAATTTACTAAATTTTTTGTTTAAATTTACGTTATTTTAAGGTTATAGTTGTAGGCAGTTCGGTTTGTGCTTTGTTGTGATACAGACGTGTATTTTTAAACCCGCATACGATTTGAACTATCAATTAATCACATTTGACTTTTTAATATAAGCAGCGAATGGACGCCTAAAAATAAATAATATTTTTTTTTTGTTATTTAACATTATAGTGAACAAAAAAAACGATAAAATTAAATAAAACAAAATTGTAAAAATATATATGTACGTATGAATGTTCATACATGTGTATACATATTTTGAACAAAAACATTTAAGTTTAAATTTCTTATTTTTTTTTTGTTGTTGTAAAATACAATAAATAATAAAAATATTAAGAGCAAAGCAAAACGGTGAAAAACAAAAACAACTCTTTGCATGAGTACGAACAGTGAAACAACACTAAGACAAAATGAAAGAAACGTTTACGTTTTAGGTAATGCAAATGAAAATAATGCAGAAATAAATAAAACAAAACAAAACAATATAAACTATTTAACGGCTAAGCCAATTACTCGAACACGTTCCCTATCACCCTCGGTGTTTACAAAAACAGTGGATAGTGACTCATTAAAAAAACTACAAATAGATTTGGTGACAAGTGTTGCCAGCCCAGCAAGTATTGCCGTGACGTCAAAAACAAATTTAGTGGGAAATGTTACCATGAACTCAAACACAAATGCAATGGAAAACCCCCCTGTAAAAAGTTGTCAAAAGCCTACAGTACAAGTTGGTATGGACAGGTACATAACAGTGCTTAAACGGGGACGCAGCCCTACCTCTGCAGCAGTTGCTTCGGCCTCAAAAGTACCATCTTTTGATAAAATAAATACTCAAAATCGTTTTGCAATTCTGGAGGATGAATCCTCTGAAGCACCAAACGTCATTAAACCATCCAAGCCTCCCCGATATATCTAAGGGAGCAAAATTCAAATGAGCTCATAAAGAGTTTGATATCGGTGATAGGTGAAAATTCGTTTTATGTAGCGGCTATAAAGCGTGGAAGTATAAACGAGACAAAAATACAAGTCAATAATGAGAATAATTTTCGCAAAATAGTAAACAACTTTGAAACGCTTAAAAAAACTTTTATACCTACCAACTGAAAAGCAGTAAAGGTCTACAGGTAGTGATTAAGGGTATTGACTCATGTGTGGACCCAGAAGAGGTTAAAACATTCCTAGAAGAAAAAGGCTTCAAGGTAAAACATGTAGTAAATATTAAAAATAGAGAAAAAATTCCCCAACCACTTTTTCGAGTGGAGTTTGAACCCGGCGACGTAAAACTTAAAAAAAACGAAACACATCCTATTTGCAATTTAAAATATATTCTCTACAGAAGAATAACTATAGAAGAGCCGCACAAAAAAATGGACCTGTTCAGTGCTTAAACTGTCAAGAATTTGGCCATACCAAGGCATACTGCTACTTACCCCCTGTCTGCGTAGTATGTGGTGAACTACACGGTACAGTTTCTTGCGATAAGTCTAAAACCGACCCCAACGTAAAAAAATGTAGCAACTGTGGCGGTAATCACACTGCGAATTATAGAGGATGCCCTGTATATAATATCGTCAAGCAAACGGTTGGACCGAAAACAAATACCCCTCAAATGCAGGTTGCAAATCAAGTAAACACAAATGCAATTCAAGCCCCCCAGCCTAGTAATAACAGAACCTCTTACGCTAACGTCCTAAAATCAAACCATCAGCCAATGCAAGGTGCCTCGCCAAGTAATGATGAAACTCCGGTTTCTAATTTAAGTCGTTTAGAAAAAACCATGGAAACATTAGTGCAAAAAGTAAATAATTTTACGAACACAATGGGTAATATGATGAAGGAAATGCTTAGAATGCAATCGATGTTATCGCAAGCTGTACTTAACAAACCATGAACTGTTTAAAATTTTGTTTTTGGAACGCAAACGGCATCCGCCAACATAAAAATGAATTAGAATACTTTCTTAAAAATAAACAAATTGATGTCATGATGATTTCTGAAACTCATTTGACCTCAAGAAATACGTTTAAAATAAATGGTTATATTCTATATGATACCAAGAACCCACGAGATAGAGCTTGTGGAGGTTCTGTCATTTTAATAAAAACCCGAATCAAACACTACCTAATGTGTGATCATCGTGAAGATTATCTCCAAGCAACGAACATTTGCGTTGAGGAATTAAATAGAAACCTAGTAATTTCATCGTTATACTCTCCGCCTAGATTTTCAATATCGGAGGACCAATATTATAAATATTTTAAATCATTAGGACCGTGTTTCCTAGCCGCTGGCGATTATAACGCTAAACATACCTTCTGGGGGTCGCGACTTATAACGCCAAAGGGTCGTGTTTTATTTAACACAATTTCTAAAATGGATTTAAATGTGGTAGCAAGCGGACAACCAACATATTGGCCCACTGATCATCAAAAAATACCAGATGTCAACGATTTCGGCGTGGTTAAAAACATTCCCATAGAAACGATTAATGTTGAAGCCTCCCTAGAATTATCTTCCGACCACACACCTACAATTGTTACTATAATGAACCCCAATAGAATTGTACCTCCGACTGGATACATAGCGACGACAGCTACGCAAATTAATTGGTTAAAATATAAAAAATATTTCAGTACCCATTGCACAGAAAATATTCCGCTCAGTACTCCGGATTATGTAGATCCCTCTATTGACAATTTTGACAGTTTTCTGAAACTAGCTGTTCAACATTCCAGCGATACCCCCAAAAAAATTAAAAATACTAAAATATATTCTTCAGATGTCGAGCGGCTCTTGACTGAAAAAAGGAGAGTTCGAAGAGAGTGGCAACTTTACAGATCCCCGCAACTTAAGATTTTATTAAAAGAGTGCACAAAAAAGCTAAGAAAGTTACTGCAGAATCAGAAAACGGATTCTCTAGAAAAATATCTTAAAAAACTTGATGCAACTCCACAATCTGACTACTCATTATGGCGTGCAGCTAGAAATCTAAAAAGGCCAGTTATATCTAAGCCACCATTAAGAAACTTGAATGGTAATTGGGCAAGAAACGATATTGAAAAAGGAAATCTGTTTGTTAGTCACTTGAAAAACGTATTTACACCAAATATATTTCACAATATTGCGGTCGAGTTACCACCTGTTGCTGCTAGAGCAGCTATTCCCCTCAGATTTGAGTTAAGAGAAATCGAAAAGGCTATTTGTGACTTAAACACTAAGAAGGCACCTGGTATTGATAAAATCAGTAATAAAATCATCGAATAGTAAATGTCATAAGAAAAGCATTTGAAGAAAAAAAATATTGCTCAGCACTCTTAACGATGTTTCGCAAGCTTTTGATAAAGTCTGGCATGAAGGCTTATTACATAAATTGAAGCAAAATTTACCAGCAAACACACACAAGCTGCTAGAAAGCTACTTAGTCGGTCGTCAATTTATTATTAAAGAAGGAAATTTCTTAAGTTCACCTCAGCCCATTGCCGCTGGAGTCCCATAAGGCAGCATCCTTGGCCCCCTATTATACTTAATTTATACTTCGGACATGCCAACAAGCAACTATACACAAACTTCAACATTTGCAGACGATACAGCTTTTCTAAGCGTCCACGAAAATCGTTATGAAGCATCGCGTTACTTACAGCATCATATATTTCAACTAGAAATATGGTTACGACAATGGAGGATAATGGTCAATGAGCAAAAATGCGTACATATAACATTCACTTTGCGCCGGGAATCTTGCCCCCCTATTACAATCAATAATCAAATAATTCCTCAACATTCGCATGTAAAATATCTCGGTATACATCTGGATCGGCGATTAACGTGGAAATGCCATATAGAGGCAAAATTAACTCAAATGAAACTAAAAGCCATTCAAATTCATTGGCTTATTGGAAGAAATTCTGTCCTTAGTCTCGATTGCAAGCTTCTACTTTACAACTCTATCTTAAAGCCTATCTGGTGCTACGGTATTCAACTATGGGGCACTGCCTCGGCCTCTAATATCGACAAAATTCAAAGGCGCCAAAATAAACTTCTTCGAATAATCACAGCAGCTCCCTGGTATGTTAAAAACTCAAACATTGATAAGGATCTCAATGTGCCATTAGTTAAAACTATGATTACAAAATATGCAATAAAATATTTAAAAAGGCTTGAACAACACCCAAATCCACTAGCTCGAAATATTTTAAATCATGGCGGCCACACTCGCTTAAGAAGAAGAGACACTGCAGCACTTACCCAATTACCCAATTACCGATAAGCACCTATATAAGTGAACAGAACCCGTGATGAAGAAAATTTTGTCTGGCACTGGCAGGACATAAAATAACGTGTTAGGTTAAGATTTGATTAATTATTGTTAGTTCATATTTAATATATGAAGATTCAATAAAAAATAATGACAAAAAAAAAAAAAAAAAAAAATTGTTGTAGGCGATATTAATTGCAATAAGTTTCTTATGTACATATGTATGTATCTAGAGACTATTTTTTAAGGTTGCACATTTTGATATTATAGCTCATAGGTTAGGCTAGACATATCGTATAGACATGGCAATTCCGGTCTCCCAAAGTGCCTAAACCTAATATCCCCGAGACAGGGGCAGAAGAAGTGATGAACCAGGAATATTTTATAACATGACAGGAAAGATATTATCCGATCCAGCCGATTTTATTACCTTATCCAGAGTGTCACGTACTCTACATTTTTCTTTACATCTACTCCCGACCCGACCCAGAAAAAAGGTTACTGCACTCCACTTGTTGCCAAAGATCCATACATCCCGGAAAGTGAGTCCCATAAGTAAACAGAGAGATTCTGAGCCAGATTCTGTCCACGAGTCGTCCGGTCTCTGAATAAATCGCAGAACTAGAGTCATTGGATAAAAGTCTTCAGAACCTGGACATCTTATTCACTGATTTCACTGACACGCTTAATTTGATCAGCGAGTCCATTTTGGCTCTACTGATACTTCCTTATACTTATTACAACTTGTCCTAAAGTTACTCCAATCCGTATCCTTAAGCGTATGGTTTGCCCTATTAAACAACTTCCTGACCGTAAACCTTTGAACCTTTAACTCCCCTCTCCACCTCGATTGTATATGCTTCGCCGGAAAGTTAAGTTGACAGGATCGCTCAAAACTACTAGCTACCAACCATCTGTAACCCTAAGGTTACTACTCACTTATTTCGAAAAAGAATCCCAATTTATCCTTGGAATCCTATATGGATACATTTTCGACCTTTCAAAGATCAAACTATAAGTCGGGCGACTATGGTCAAAGAAGGAAAATCCCATAGCTTTATTCAAATCATCTCTAAGTTTCTATAGCTCGTCAATGTAATATTTGGTTCTACAGCACCGTTCTCCAAGTTTTAATTGGGAAGGCGTCCAAACAGTAATAAAGAAAGTTAAACTCATTTCGCTCCGGTGTTCGATTTTTCGAACAGTAAAAATCATATTTTTAAAAAAAAAAATATATGTATGAAAGAGGTGGAATATCCAGCAAATTTTGACATGAATGTTAATCTTTTAGCAAAAAAAAAAAACTATATGCCTCCGCGACCACCCCCTCCCCCTCGATGCTAGGGCTTAATTTCAGTAACCCTTATTTTTAGACACTTTAAATTATTTTTTAAAAATAATAAAACAATCATGAGGAATTATTGTCAATAAATGTAACTGTTTCATAAAACATAAAAAACATGCTTTGCATGCACATGCATGACTTCACATATGTGTAAACTTGACTGTTCGAAATTTTGAACGCTGGCGCTTATCCTATAATTACAGTCTGACTATGACACTTGAATGACATTTTGCATTCTTTGGGTTATATTTGTTGCGCATTAGTTGTGAAACTTCTTTATTATATTTTTCTTTTATCGAGTTTTTTTGTATTTTATATAAAATTTTTGTATAGAAATGGTGAGTATTTCATATATAATGTACAATCTAAAAGTGAATTTTGAGGTTTTGTGGATTTTATATTGTCTTTTTATTGACTAGCGTTTTGCATACATACGGTTATTTTCTGGCAATCACACGATTTGAAATCGCAAAACGCCAGATTTATTTTATGGTGTTCTGAAACTCGTTCGTTTTGCTTGCGGTTTGTCAAAGTTTCTTATAATTATTCTGGTTCCATTGAGCATACTTTGAATTTGAAGTTGCCAAACTTCTTGCGATTGCGATTTGTAGAGCACCTATTATACGATTTCAAGTCAGAAACACAAATGTTTAGCGTTTTGTGATTGTCAGAACATACCCGATAGGTAAGTATGAGTACACATAAATAGGTTTTGTCTATGATTTTAGCTATCGATATTTTAACATGAAGATAATCGGTCATGTTCTGACAACCACAATCCAATGTAGATATGCGATTCTGACTTGAAATCGCATAATAAGTGCTCTGTAAATCGGAGTCGTAAGACTTTGGCGACTTCAAATTGGAAACTAAGAAACTATGGCAGATCGCAGACATCCTTGGAGTTGTGGTCAATACACACTTCCCAGGGCGGATAAAAGCTTCCATCCCTTTAAATCTCCAGGGCTGGATAGGATTATTCCAGCGGACCTTCAGAGGAATTTAGAAATATTGATGCCATAGCTCTTGACGATATTTAAGGCCTGCTTGCGTCTATCACATGTTCCATCAATATGGACGACATACAAGATTGTCTTCATCCCCAAGGGTGGGAAGACTTCCCACACTAAGGCTAACGACTTTAGACCAATTAATCTATCCTCCTTTCTACTGAAGACATTGGAAAGGATTAAAGATGTGCATATAAGAACATCACTCAACACGCCTATACGTAGGTAAGGTCCACTGAAACTGCGCTTCACTCATTAAGATCTCTACACTACAAGAAATAAACAATGTTAGACCTGAATCGGTTTTCAATGCTATGGAACTTTTGGAGATCGACCCAGCGATAATCCAATTCGTCAGCAGTATCTTGCACCACAGGCGTATCGAATCTAACTTGTGCGCCTCGAACATTTCTTAAGTTGCGATTAGGGTTGCCCCTAGGAGGTACCCAAGTAGGGGAACTATCACCACTACTTTGGAATCTAAATATCAATACCCTGCTCAAGGCCATGCATGGGACGTGCTGCAGAACTGTTGCTTATGCGGACAACGTGGCAGTTGTGGCTATGGGTAAGGATCCCAGACTACTGTCGGAACTTTTCGAGTCTGCAATGGAAGTCTTTCTATAAAGGTGCCTAGACTTTGGACAGGATGTTAATCCCTCTAAAACGGAACTGGTAATTTTTGGAAGGAGGTACAAAATTCCTCAATTTAATACCGCAAGGATAAATGGGGTCCCACTGAAACTATCCGACAATGCAAAATACCTTGGGCTGATATTGGATAGCATACTTAACTGGAAGATGATCACCATTTCAAGGACTACCAAGGCGGCAGTGGTTTTATACTGCTGCAAAAGGGCCATTGGCCAAAACTGGGGAAGCAACCCTAGGACATTGGTTGAATGAATGTGTCATTAAACCCATTCTAGTTTACGGTGCAGCTGTTTGGTGACCGGCTCTCAAGGAGGTTTGAGCTAGAGTTGCGTCGTTCCGGAACGACCTAGTTCCATTAAACGATTCTCTAAAAGGAACGGTGCGGACTTTTTTAAAAGTTCCTTTTTTGTCATTCCTCGTTCCGCAATTGCAATCCGTTGGATATTTTTGTGGGTTCATATTTTGTGTATTGATTAGTGTTGCCGTCTTTTGTGTATTGTTATCGTGAACTAAAAATTACTAATGTGACCCAAAGCAATATACATATTTTAGCAATATACCACTTATTATTTTTTTTTACAAACATTTAAAAAATACAAACATAATTCTTATGTATGTAGTTGTTGCGCCACAATAAATAAAAACAAGCAATAACAAATATTTGATTGTTGACGTTTTAGCGAACGACAGAGAAGTTTTCTAGTACCTCGTTCATAAATTGTTCAAAGTAAAAAACCGGAACGATGAACGAAAGGAACGACCTAGTTCCTTTGATCTTCCGGATCGGTCGGAACGATTCCACAAAAGGAACGATTTTGCCCAACTTTAGTTTGAGCGCATAATGAGAATGTTGGCAATAACGGTAACAGGATATTGAACAGGTTACCACCAGACATTTTGGCGAAGAAGTTGGTTGCAAACGCAGCGGTAAGACTAAGGGCCACCAGAGCATGGAAGGATTATTACATCGGACATGCAAGAATCCTGTATGATATAAATTGGCAAACGGACGTTGATGATTTCACACCTGAGCCAATCTTTTATCATGATGACCTACAAACCCCCGCGGATCCGATACGCAAATTCACCGACCGGTGAAAAACACTGCATGGTGTCGGTTCTGGCATTTACTCCGAGCAGTTAAGCTAGAGCATTCCTCTTAGGCTGCCAAATCACTGCAGTTTCCTTCAGGCCGAGATAAATAAATAATGGCCATCTACACAGCCGCGGTGCACATTCGATATGGTACCATGATATATGTAGATAGGTGTAGGTGTTTCGCTCTCAAGGAGTAAGCAATTTATTGCAAACAAATTTCCTCTCATTGTTAATCAGAGTTGGTTTGATGAAACTACATGTGGGGAAACCAGAAAAATCTGGTACATCATGGATGAAAATAAAACACGGCGTGTATTAAGGCTGTCCAGACATCAGCTAAAAAGCCTGATTGCGGTTATAATTGGGCACTTGCCCATGGTAAAACACGCTCCAAGGTTGGGGCTCCCTTACAATGACCTATGTAGAAGTTGCGATGACGAGAAAGAGGAGGAGTCAACGGAACATCTTCTCTGTCACTGCCCGGCATTCGGAGACCTAAGACTCAAGGTGTTTGCCATAAGAATCATTTGGGACAAAATCTGTCTCCGAAATCGATTTTAACAGGATTCGCTCCTTCATTGAAACAATCGAATGGATGGGTGGAAATATCAACAGCAAAGTAACGTAGGAACTTTGGGAGATGGTGTAACATTGTAACACAACGGGAACTTATTATTGGACCCACGTGAGCTATGCTAAACCTTACCTTACCTACATATGGCAGATCGCAAGTAAAACGCACGAGTTTCAGAACACCGTAAAACAAATAAATATATATCCATATACATATACATATGTAAACATACTGTACATTGATTAAAGATGGGGTCTTCACCTGACAATTTTTTGTCATACAAACGTCAAAGTCTATATAAAAAACCTTTTGTCAGCGTTTTTTATATGAAGTTTAACGTTTATTATGACAACAAATTGTCAGGTGAAGACCCCATGTAAAATAAAAATAGGATGTATTAAGTATTTCGTATTTTAAATACAGAACGTAACTGAATTTTGTATTTTAAATACAGAACGTAACTGCTTTTTGTATTTTAAATACACGACCTAAATGTATTTTGTATTTCAAATACATCAATGCATGTATTTAGAGAATCGTAATCAATAAAAAATCTTCATATATATTTAGAATTTTATGACGGTAATTTTCTTTTTAAGTGACGATATTTTTATAAAAAACAAGTATTTTTAAGGGTTAATTCTTGGTTCGAATTCACACAGAATTGACAACATACAAATATAAACGACTGACATTTCGAAGCACAGGGTGCTTTATTTACAAACAGTATTTCTTATTTACATTAATTTTAGGGAAGACAACAAATTAAAAAAAATAAACGCCAAAGGTTTTTCAATTAGATTAGTTAAATAAATTTTAATAAAACGTATGCGATGACAGCATTTAATCCCGATTTGTCCAAACCCACATGTCGAGTTTGCTTACAAAATAACCAAAATGAAGAAATGTCATCAATTTTTGCTTTGGATCCAGATTTTCATGATCTTCATATTTATGAAAAAATTGAAAATTGTGCTGGCATTAAGGTAAATATTTTTCTTTGAAATTTAATTTAACATTAATGGTTACCTTTAATAGGTATTGCACCATGAAAATCTGCCTACTCTAATATGTGACAACTGCTATGGATTTTTAAAAGTGTCTTATAAATTTCGAACAATTTGTCGAAATTCTAATGAATATTTAAAAGAATTTGTAGCTTCAGGAACAGTTAATAATAAAACTGAATCATCGCCCAAACAAAATCCTCTAACAATAATTGAAAATATATCTAGAAAGCAGAGCAAACGTATCCAGTGCAAAGCAAAACTTAAAGAAACGCAAAGCTACACGCCACAGAATATAAAAAATGAAATTGTTAGTCCTCCCAACTCTCCTACAATTTGCGACGACTTAGATAATGATCATTTCGGTGACGATAAAGAGGAATTGTTTGATATCAATTATCATGAAGATGATAAATCTTCTGAAAATATTGAAATTTCAAAAGAGAAAAGAGATTTAGAATTAAACGACGAAAAAGTATTGGAATTCGATGCCATTAAAAAACAAAATAATCGCAAGAAAAAACCTGCAATAAAAATCAAAAAGTCACGTGCTGCCCCTTCTAAGACATTAGAAATCTCATCAGATGGTGCAACAATTATACGTGTGAAAAAACCTCGTGCTCAAAGAGAGAAAAAGGAAAAACAACCGCATATATGCGACGTTTGTGGAAATAGTTATCAACGCCGCTATGCCTTGGAACTTCATATAAGAAGACATCGAGATGAAAAACCTTATGAATGCGAGTAAGTAAATAAATTGCATCATCACTCGCTTTTATAATTATGTATTAAATTTGTTATTTAACACATAAGCCGCTATAAAAAAAGAGTTAACTTCTCTTTTTATTGCAAACAGAATTAATAGGTATGAAAAAATTAAAAAAAAATATAAATATGAATAACGGGTTACAGCTGAAAATGTTGAATACATATTTTTATACCCTTCACCGAAGGTAGAAAGGGTATATATTACTTTGTCATTCCGTTTGTTATTTCTACAATATTGATCCTACACCCAATAAAGTATATATATTCTGGGTCCTTATGTAAAGCGAAGTTGAAATCCGGTTGTCCGTCTGTCCGTCCGTCCGTCCGTCTGTCTGTTGAAATGGGTTTTCCGAAGCCCCCAGAAATGATGGGGGCATACTTGGTGTATGTATCTGTCAGATATTCTTATTATAATTTTGCTATTGAAATTCAGCTAGATTGGTCCACAAATGGCTGAGATATGAGCAAAAAACCACGACTACCTCTAATTTTTTCCAAAAATCCCTTGTGGTTGTTGTATTTTTATTACTTTTTGCTGTATATCTGGGAACGGCAAAAGGCAAAGTTTCCAAATTAGGTACACACATTTAGGTTGCAAAGACACACCATCCTACAAAATGTGGGCATGATTGGAGAAGTGGGCGTGGTACCTCCCGTACAAAAAAAATAAAAATTGTATAAAAACCTAAATTTTAGGGCTGCCATATGTCCTATAGATATGACTTATATACCAAAATATCGGAAATTTTTAGTAGAACATATTTTATAAAAAACTCGGGAAAATTGGTTCAGATACAAAAAAGTTATGACCAAAATTAAATTCAACATTTTTCATTTTTCGAATTTATTCTATGAGCTAAATTTCAGTTATGTATTTTATAAAGCTTTTTTGTAATAGTTCTATTCCTTAAATTTTTCAGAAATGACTTTATACACTACCAGACTATTATATTGTATTTTCTTTTTACATTTTACCTTAGCCTGCCTTTGGAAAGCAATGAGGTATATTGAATGTACAGAAAAATTTACAATTATTAGACACCAGCAGAATGTAATGTAAAAAGAAAATACAATATAATAGTCTGGTATTGTATAAAGTCATTTCTGAAAAATTGAAGGAATAGAACTATTACAAAAAAGCTTTATAAAATACATAACTGAAATTTAGCTCATAGAATAAATTCGAAAAATGAAAAATGTTGAATATAATATAAAGTAACCTTCGGAAGGAAATAATTCCTAGTTTCTATTTATTAAAATAGTTGAGTTAAAAACATTCAATTTATAAAGTAACACTATCCAGTGAGACACAAAGAATGCTGACGAAGGCCGTAGCGGGCCAGAAAATGCATTACATTCTGCTGGTGTCTAATAATTGTAAATTTTTCTGTACATTCAATATACCTCATTGCTTTCCAACGGAAGGCTAAGGTAAAATGTAAAAAGAAAATACAATATAATAGTCTGGTAGTGTATAAAGTCATTTCTGAAAAATTTAAGGAATAGAACTATTACAAAAAAGCTTTATAAAATACATAACTTAAATTTAGCTCATAGAATAAATACTAAAAATGAAAAATGTTGAATATAACCAAGGCGAATTTACACCAGGTGAACTTATCTTGCTACGTAAGCAACAGCTGATTATTAACCTTGTGTCAAAAGGGTATACCGTCCTGTTGGTTCCGTGAAATCTTAACTAAATTCTATAATCTTCGATTAAAATTGTTAAATTTAAAACTTTTTTAAGTTATAACGTTTCAAAAAAAAACACAATTTAATATAAAAACAAAATCAAATATTTGTTTGAATTTTTGACACAACGTTAAAATATTTTATAGTGTTGTAAAACGTTTTCAAAATAAGACCACCTTTTATGAATTCGCCTTGAATATAACATAAAGTAACCTTCGGAAGGAAATAATTCGCAGTTTCTATTTGACCAAAACTAAATTTTTTTTAAGCTTTTTAACTAAAGTAAATGGTAAATTTCTTCTTAAACACGTCGGTATACAAATCTGTCAAATCGGTTAAAAAATGGCTGAGTTATAACCGAAATACTGAATCCCCAAAAATTATTATTTTTTTATAATTAACTTCGTTAAAATATATGTATACAAGTATATATAAACGTTTATATATAAACTAGCTTAACCCATTGTGCTTCGCTACACTGCTTTAACCACTTCTTCAGTTAAGAGTTATTTAATATATGCATCCTATGGAAGTATTTTCCCCCTGCGCCTTCCCGCTTTATTTTTATTTTCAAAAGTGTAGTATACCATAGGAGTGACTTCTACTAAGTTTGAACATTCTTACTATAACAGTTCTTAAGATATGCGATGTTAAACATTGGCATCCTATGGGGGGTAACATTTCCCCGCTGCTATTTTATTTCAATTTTAGGGTTCAGAAGATCCTACTATCAAAAGTTCAACAAATTGCTTGCTGCGGCTCTTATTAATATTTCTATCTATGAGGGGTACTGCTCCTCCTCTGGCTACCCCACCCATTTCTATATTGAAATTTATAGTTAACCATAATAGGAGCTTTCACCACGTTTGAAGACTATCCCTTTAATAATTCTTCAGTTGAGCGATATTTAATATATGCATCCTATGGAAGGTATTTCCCCCCTGCGCCTACCCGCTTTAGTTTTATTTTCAAAAGTGTAGTATACCATAAGTGTGACTTCTGCATAGTTTGAACATTTTAACTATAACAGTTTTTAAGATATCCGATATTAAACATTGGCATCCTATGGGGGGTAACACTTCCCTCGCTGCTATTTTGTTTCAATTTTGGGGCTCAGAAGATCCTACTACCAAAAGTTCAACAAATTGCTTGCAGTGGCTCTTATTAATATTTCTATCCATGAGGGGTACTGCTCCTCCTCTGGCTACCCCGCCCATTTCTATATTGAAATTTATAGTTTACCATAATAGTAGCTTTAACCACGTTTGAAGATTATCCCTTTAATAGTTCTTCAGTTAAGAGATATTTAATATATTCATCCTATGGAAGGTATTTCCCCCCCTGCGCCTTCCCGCTTTATTTTTATTTTCAATAGTGTGGTGTACCATAAGAGTGACTTCTACAAAGTTTGAACATTCTCACTATAACAGTTCTTAAGATTTGCGATATTAAACATTGGCGTCCTATGGGGGAAACCACTTCCCCCGCTGCTACTTTATTTCAATTTTGGGGCTCAGAAGATTTTAATACCAAAAGTTCAACAAATTGCGTGAAGCGGCTCTTAAGATATGCGGTATTTAATATTGGCATCCAATGGGGGGTACCAATTCCCCTGCCCCTATCGAAAAAATAAGTAGTCTATTTTATTTTTAGGGCTCACGTGAGCTACTGTAAAAATTTCAGGAAAATCGGTTCAGTAGTTTAGGAGTCTATAAGCCAACAAACAAACAAACAAACACAAACATTTTTCATTTTTATATAGTATATAGATAGATATAACTTAATACATACAAAAAAGTAAAAAATTTGTTTTTAAAAGTTTATTAAAAATAATATGCGTATATTTTAATGAAAAAAACTCAACAAAAAGGTTAAATAAAATATAAGATCAGCAGCCGTACTCTGTAATTCGCTTAGCTAAAGCTTAATCTCGATCGCTTAAATGCCTTATTTAGTAATATTGCCTGGTTATGCTTTTTGTTCAGAAATTTAGCGTTGACATTTTATTTTTTTTTTTTTGACATTAACAACTAGGTTAGGGAACTAATTCCGACTCTAACCGCTTAAGCTCCAACTCCGACTAACCTTAACGCTAAGTGTATATGAGACTAGTCGTTATTTGACTTTAAACTCTTTTTTTAATAAAGTACCTTTTAAATGGTTAAATATAGCAAGAAAAGAATTCAGCAAAAATTTCGAATCAATTTTTTAATTATGTATTGCATCGCCAAGTTATTTTTATTTTGGAAATAATTCAAATATTTTAGTGTCGGAGTCGCGAATTTTTTGTGGGTGGGTACTTCGACACCGACTCCGGTACAAAAACCTAAACACCAACTCTACAACTCCGGCCTTACAGCCCTGTTGACAACATTGCCTAACCAAAATTGTTTCTTATCAAACGGTTATGGCAACACTGTTTGTTGGTATATTTTAATGTCAGATATCTTCATCAGAATTTTGCTGTTGAAATTTAGCAAGTTTGGTCCATAAATAGCTGAGTTTTGAGCAAATAAAAAAAATATGTATTTTAGTTTTTAATTTTTAAGTGTAGTTTCCTTAAGAAAAAATATGTTTGAAAAAGTACTCTTTTGCTTGGTGGTCAGTACCATCTAAATGTTTAAATTTTCCATCACTGGTAGAGATACTACCTTTTCCCTCAGATATTTTTTCCAAAGCTTCTACTATATGATGTACACTTGTTGCAAATTGTAAAATTGAGTCGTGACGGTCCACCCATCTTGTCTCGCATAATGTAGAGAGTTTGGCTCCCAAATACTTTGCTAAAACTGCGTTTCGCTTGGGATGATTATATTTAAAAAATTTTGTCGTTTCTTTAACAAATGATACAACTTATTGCATTAATGGCACTTTTTTGCTTTTAGAAATTGAGTTGTTTGATTTATGGGAATAGCAAGACGTATGTTTCGCATTTGCCGCGGTTTCCAGAGTTTTTTAACAGTTCAATTTTCTGCTGACATCAGAGGACACCCATCTTTTCCATCTCCTACACAATTTTTTAGGTCAAGACCAAAATTTGACAAAGCTTTACGAACTATTGATGATAGTGCCTTCGTATCAATTGACACATCAACATCATCAATATCCTTTGAAGCCTCTTCAAATGAGTTTACAATAAAGCCAATAAAATCTTTCCTAACAACTTTTTGTTGTATGTTGAAATATTTTAAAGATAAGGAAATCTGGATTTTCCCCGACAAATCCGTGCTTTCTTCAAAAATTATCGAATAGAATTTTGATTCATATAACACATAAATATAAACATAAGTATTGCAAATACAAAGGCATTTTAATAATTCAACCGCACGCATTATCAAGTCAAGCGTTTAGTCTTTGGATATATTATTGGGAATATCTTATTAATAACTATTAGGATTAAGATATGAATACTTATTGAAAATTTCGTCAGATTCAATAAAAAAAATACTTATTGAAAATTTCGTTAGAGATTAAAAAAAAAAAACAAAAAAAAACCTTGCTGGGATTTCCAAAAATTTTGAACATTTAAAAACAAGTAAGAAAGTATAGTCGGTCAAGCCCGACCATATGATACCCTACACCAAAGTATTTAAAAACACATCATGCTTATGTGTCCATGTAAACACAGAATAGAGAAGAAAATAAAACGTATGTAGACCGCAAGAATAAAAACACTGTATTATTATATGACTTCACGTTGACGACTAGAAACTTCTTTATTAATAAAACTTATTTTTAGCTTCATTTACCAATGTCTTATGTATAAAACATAACGGTATCAAAAGCTCGTTTACAACAATGCTAATATACCTTATAAAATACTCAATGTTAAACTACTAACACTAATATGAATTTTATTACTGCTGTTATTAAATCATCGTTGTTATGTACATACAAATACATTTGAGTGATCTACAACATCTATGTTTATAAACTTCATGAAAATCGGTTTGAAAGTTTGTGAGAGGCAGAAATTGCCCCCTGCCTCCCCTTGTGGTCCTTTTTTTTAAAAACTGTATAGCTAATGTGTCCTTATAGATATGGATCTATCTATGTTTTAAATTTCATTAAAATCGGTTTGAGAGGCAGAAATTGACCCTATCTCCCCTCGTGGTCCGATTTTTTTAAAAATGTATACATCTATGTTTTGAATTTCATTAAAATCGGTCTGATAGTTTCTGAGAGGAAGAAATTTCCCCCTATCTTCCCTCGTGGTCCTACAATTCGGCCCAATTTCAATAGGCTTGGTCCTTGTGTCAATAAGAACCTATGACCCAAATTTTATCAAATTATCTCTATAATTGCGACCTGTACTTTGCGCACAAGGTTACATGGACAGCCTGCCAGCCATCCAGCCGGACGGACGGACATCAGAAAATGATTCTGGGTAGATCGGTATACTTTAAGGTGAGTCTAGGACCACTATTTTAAGGCGTTACACACATCAGCACAAATCAGGTGCGGATCCAGCCTTAGGAGGGGGGAAATTTTGTATGATACAAAAAAGTAAAAAATTTGTTTTTAAAAGTTTATTAAAAACAATAAGTGTATTAGGGTAAGTACTTTTTGCAATTTTTGCGAATATCAAATTCTTTATCGCATAGCCGTATAGACCGTGAAAAAATATTAAGAAATGATGTATTACTTTTTCGCGATCGTGAAGAAAGTTTTGAATTTCAATTTTTCTCCTTACTATACAAAATTAACATTTAATTACAAAATTTTAAGTATTTTCTAATAATTTCATGAATATAACAAGATCTTACCATTTGTAAGGAAGAAGGGCGCAAAAAAAATCGCGGCTCTATTTCGCGGTTTTTTAAATAAACTAAATTTTAATGGCAAATGATAGATGTTGTGATAGATGAGTTGTTTGGCGGATATATGAAGCAGTGATAATTTTCAGCATCGTAGTAATGCGCGGTACGAGCTATTAAAGTTGCACAAAATATTTTTCCATTATGTAAATCAACTCGCACTTTAAACTTAAAATGTATTTCATTAAACCCAAAAAAAAAACTTTACATTTTTGTTATACAGTTGCTTATTTTGTGTATTTATGCCTGTATCCATAAAAATATTTTGAATTTAATAAAGGCTTGAAAACCAAAATTTCTATGAAAATTTTCCTTAATAAACGTTTATTAAATTTTATAATCATTTATGAATATGGGGGCTAAAATATATAGCATATATAAGCGATAAATGTACCATATATAATGTGTATGGAAATTAAAAAAAAAAATTTTAGAAATTGCATTTGGTGCGGAAACTTTTTTGGGCAAAATGGCATAAAAAAATTATTTTCATTATCAATACTTAATTGCCCATTGCGTGGTGGGATGAAAAAATTTTGTCCAAAAAAAGTCATATTTTTCTTAGATTTGGGTAGATATCTTAATCACAGTTTAGATCTTAGTAGGTGTTTATCTCTTTTACCAAATATAATCAGCTCATCAGCTAGTTGTGGTCTTAACAGTTTTGTATCTGTATATGACTTGATTAACTTTGAGGTAGAAGTTTAGGTATGTTCAATACATTTGGGATATCTATTGGGAAAGTTGTTATGGGATCTTCTAAAATAAATTCAATAAGAGAAATGTAACCTACAACTCGGTAGTAATCTTCAACATTTTGGATGTGATTATTTCGTTCAAATCTTGTCTTTTCGATAGGAACCTCGATTTGAACGCAAATAACTTTAACTTTTTCAAAAATTGCTTTTAATTGTTCTTCAGCTTTATTTCTTTTTTCTTCAAGGCACATGATTAAAATTTATCCTTTTTGAAGATCTATATCGTGCTTTTGTAAGATGATACTAAGCGGCTGTGTTACAATAGGTATCACACTTAATATGTATATTCCGCAAATAATTTTAAAAGAACTAAGTGAGTTCCTTAATATAAAGGTAGAGATACTACCTTTCCACTTAGATATTTTTTCCAAAGCTTCTACTATATGATGTACACTTGTTGCAAAGACGCTTAATGAAGAGAGTTTGGCTCCCAAATACTTTGCTTAAACTGTTTTTCGCTTGGGATCATTATATTTAAAAAATTTTGTCGTTTGTTTAACAAATGTCACAGCTTTTTGTATTAATGGCACTTTATTGCTTTTAGAAATTGAGTTGTTCGATTTATTGGAATAGCAAGGCGTTTGCTTCGCATTTGTCGCTTTTCCAGAAATTTTGAACAGCTCCATTTTCTGCTGACATCAGAGGACACTATTCTGTTCCATCTCCTACACGATTTTTTAGGTCAGGACCAAAATTTGTCAAAGCTTAAAGAACTATTGATGATAGTGCCTTCGCATCAATTGACGCATCAACGTCATCAATATCTTTTGAAGCCTCTTCAAATGCATTTACAACAAAGCCAATAAATTCTTCGTAAAAACTTTTTGTTGTATGTTGAAATATCTTAAAAATAAGGAAATCTGGTTTTTCCCCGACAAATCCGTGCTTTCGTCAAAAATTATCGATTAGAATTTGATTCATATAACACATATATACATAAATATTGTATATACTAAGGCTTTTTAATAATTCAACCGCACGCATTATCAAGTCAAACGTTTAGTCTTTGGATATAGATGGCACCTGCTGGGATTGAATGTAGAATAATAAGTAATTGAATTCGGTAAACTAGATGTTTCTTTGGAAATATCTAATAAATAACTATTAGGATTAAGACATGGATACTTATTTAAAATCGTTAGAGATTCAATAAAAAAAAATAAAAAATTACTTATTGAAAATTTCGTTAAAGATTCCATAAACAAAAAAAAAAAACAAAAATAACTTCCTGAGATTTTCAAAAATTTTGTACATTAAAAAAATATTGTTATTGGGAATTCTTGTATTATCGAAATTAACATAACATATTTTTTTAATTTAAATAAGGAAATTCCCCCCCCCCCTGAATCCGCGCCTGGCACAAATGCATAATACCCTCTCCACTATTGTGGTGTGGGTATAAAAATATTATTGGGAATTCTTGTATTATAATAAACAAAACATATTTTTATAATTAAGGGGGGGGGGGTACATTTCTTTATCCCCCCCCCGCCTCGACAAGAACATTTATTTCGAATATTTAAAACAATAATAAAACACTAAAATCTGCATTTATTTTCAATGTAAATATGCGAAAGAAATGTTTTGTCGATATTGTGGGCCAGTTAGTAAGATACGATTAGGAAATTATTAAAAAAAGAATATACATATGTAAGTAAAACTTTGAAAGTAGTCTTAAGATAATGTTGAATAAAGGAGCACACATTCCAGTGTAGCAACAGAAAATATTCACCCTTATCGTGGTTGGCGAATTTAAAATACTCTTGCGACTGCTTGGTAATATATATATATATATATATATATATATATATATATATATATATATATATATATTGTATTATTGTCCTTTATTTATATAAATATTAATTATATTTAAATAAAAAGTTCACGAAGAACAACAATTATTACAGAAACGAAGCTTGGTAATAGATTTAAGAAATAAGTTCACATTCTCTTAAATCTATGTATCACCATATAGTCGCAAGCGTACTTTAAATTCGCCAACCACGATAAGGGTGATTAAATTGTTTGACTTATTCCTGAAATAAGAACTTAACTCGTGTATGTATCGAAACTTCTTATTTTTTCTTTTGAGGTGTAGTGTATCCAAGCTAACCTGCTCCGTATTTTATAGGTTCGTGCCGGAATAGAAAGAAACCCCCAACCATGGCATTGCTTTGCCGACAAGTATTGCACTCTAACAGACCATCGGCTAGATGCAAATTTTACAACCAATGGTGTCAATAGCAGTGTTGCCACTTTGTGGGTAATTACCCGAATTTGGTATAATTTTGACTGTCGTGGGTAATTTCTTCTTCAGACACCCAAATAAAATCAAGATTCGATTTCAAAGATGGCATTTATTTCTTTTGAAATATTGTTGATAAGAAATTCGCAGTCTTGTGAACCAAAGTCTCAGTTTCTTTTAAGGAAAAGACTTCAATCGTTTAATATACATATATTTTCAAAAGTGTAGTAATAAATGTCGCAAGATGGACTCTTAGATTAGATAAATATGACTATCATAATGATTTAGAAACTGAAGTATATTGAAAAAAGTTAAGGCCGCTTTAGCCGACCGTAAATGTAATTAAATGCAATGTAAAGTACCGTAACGTACTGTAAGCTCGTTTGTGCACTTATAGAACATGTAAGAACGTGTCAGCTGTTTTTCACAACCAAAAACAAAAAAGCATTAGTATACATAAAACAACACAAACAGTGATGAGAATTAAAAATGTTGAAATGGTGACCGCTTTGCAGAAAAAGTACCAAGTGATTTAAATAGTATTAAAACTGTACTTCTTGCATGTATAAATACATAAATAATTTAATATTTGATATTAATATTACAGATTTACAAAAAACAAATATGTATTATATCATATTCGTACACATGTTCTTACATTCATTTCAAAATGTGCATACACCTAAACAAGGTTTTGATACCACTAAAAACCAGACTTTGTTTGTTTGTGGATATGTATACATTTGTTAATTTTATACATCTAAACATATATTTGTATAAATGAAAATATGTATGGATTGTAACTTATTTTGTCAAAAGTCCACAGATATTATAACTGAAAAAGTACCAAACAAAAAGACTGATTTTACCCGCATTGCATTTAAAATATAAGCAGCCCATCACTATCTACAACTGTCACGTAACCTCGTAATGAAATTCTATTTTCTACAGGTTGGCACGTTACGGTTAGGTGACATTACAGTCAGTTAAGCATTTGCATTCCTTTCCATATAACAGAAACGATCAGCTGTTTACATTACATTTACATTTCTACATTTACGGTCGGCTAATGGGACCTTTATTCAAACTACAAACTAGCCTGTGGGTAGAAATGTTTCCGATATTCAAACATATTTAATTTTATTTGCGTCTGGAAACTTTCAAATGCTTTTTTCTTTTTTTTTCAATTTATAAAATTTTTGATAACAATAGTAAAAAAAGTTAAATAAAACGTTCAATTTGAACTTAGGGCGCCAACGAACTCTCTCCATCTTTTTCAATCATTAGCTAATGATTTAACTTGGTTCCATGTCATTCCGATATCTTCATAATCATTTTTTATGTTTCTTATCCACGTTAGGCGCGGTCGACCAGGACCTCGTTGACCTTGCGGGTTCCACTCCATCACTGCGCGTGATATTTCATGTGG
Source organism: Pollenia angustigena (assembly GCA_930367215.1). Lineage (NCBI taxonomy): Eukaryota > Metazoa > Arthropoda > Insecta > Diptera > Polleniidae > Pollenia > Pollenia angustigena. The sequence continues at coordinate 91,512,072 of OV884056.1, read as the reverse complement.
AGGCTTTCTAAGTGTATGCCCTATCCACTTCCATTTGCGTTTTTTTAGTTCATTCTTGATCGAGTTGAGGTTTGCCAATTCAAGAAGCTGTTCGTTTGTGACCCAGTACGGCCAGAAAATTTGTAGGGTTTGGCGTAGACAGCGGTTTGTAAATGATTGTAGCTTTCTCAAGCTTTCCTGAGTTAATCTCCAGGTAGTACAGCCATAAAGAAGTACACTTGTAACACTACTGTTGAAAATACGAAGTTTTGTTTTTCTAGTGATATTGCTTGATCTCCAAATTTTGTAAAGCGATTGGAAGGCTGATCGAGCTTTATTGATCCGGTCGTTTATATCTTTATCCGACCCACCATCTACAGTTAATGTGCTACCAAGGTAGCAAAATGAATCCACTTCGTTTATTACGACTCCATTAAGATGAATGGGAAGATTGTTTGCTGCTACAACACACATGAGATTTGTTTTCTTTATGTTTATCTTCAGACCTACTTTTTCGGCGTTCTTAGCCAAATGAAATAATTTGGCCTGCATGTCGCTGTGTCGGTGTGCAAGTAGGCAGATGTCATCAGCATAATCAATGTCGTTCAGACGTTCTAATAAGTTCCATTGGATACCAAAAGGAGAATCCGAGTTTGTCTGTTCCATAACACAATCGAGAAGTATGAGAAAGAGCGTTGGAGACAAGACACAACCTTGTCTTACGCCAGATTCAATCGAGAAAGGTTGGCTTTCCATTGAAGCGAACAGCGCAAACGTCATCGGTATATAGCTCACGTATTAGGTGTACAATTTTTTCTGGGAATCCTCTACAGTTGAGTGAGGCCCAGAGAGCTTCTCTTGACACAGTGTCAAACGCACGTTCGAAGTTCACGAAAAGTAGGTACAGAGGGCTGTTGAATTCAACGGATTGTTCTATTAGAATTCTTAGGGTCGTCAAATGGTCTGCACACGAACGATTTGTCCTGAAGCCTGCTTGTTCTTTGCGTAAGATCGTCTCAACATAGGGTGTGATGCGTTGGAGAATTATAAGGGCAAGTACTTTGTTGATGGTGTTGAGGAGTGTAATACCTCACCAATTTTTACAGAGGCTAATGCCACCTTTCTTGGGTATTGTTATTATGGTCCCTTTCTTCCATTCCCAAATATGACGCAACATTGGTGTAAGCTCATCGGCTAATGGTTCTGCAGCGTACTTAAAAAGCTCAGCAGGTAAATTATCTGGTCCAGGTGACTTGTTGTTTTTTAGCTGTCGCAAAGTATTTTTAACTTCTTCGAGAGTAGGAGGCGAGGTTGAGATGGCTCTACTTGGATTACGCCTGCGAGATACCCATGGGAAGGAACTTTCATCGAAGTTGTTTGTGTTATTTGATGAAGAGCTGAAGAAATCGCGCCATCTACGTACTTGATCTTCGGTTGACGTTAGTTCGCTTCCGTCGAGGTCTTTAATAACCGTGGTTTTCCTGGTATTGCAGCCTCGGAGTTGGTTGATTGCTTGATAGACTCCACGCATATTTCCAGTATTGCTGGATTTTTCAGCATCTTGCGCGATGCTGGTTAAATATAATTTATGGTCTGTACGTACCATACGTTTAACGGTTTTGGCCGATTGTCGGTATTCGGCCCGAGTGGAAGTTTTCGAGGTATCAGACTTTGCGTTTAGATAAGACCTCCTCAAACGTTTGCGGTTGCAGATTTCATTCCATGTATTTTCGCTAATCCACGGCTTAAGAATTTTTGGCTTAGGCCCCAGCACTGACTTTGCACTATGGTTGCAAGCTTTTGTAATGTCAGTCCATGAATGAAGGTTGGAACCAGAGTTGTGGAGTTGTTGTTAAAGGGTGTTTTTATAGCGGACGGCCGTTTCGGGATCTTTTAGGCGCTGTAGGTTGTATTTATCTGCGGGAAGCTCTTTCTTTATAGATGCTGGCCGGAGTTTAAAAGCTCCAAGAAGTAGTACGTGGTCGCTGTCAACATCGGCGGATCTTCTTCCCTTCACATCAAGTAAACAGCCAAGATACTGCTTGTTTATTGTAATATGATCTATTTGGTTTCGTGTTATACCATCTGGTGATTCCCATGTGTATTTGTGGATGTTTTTGTGTGGGAATTTCGTGCCACCTACAAATAGTCGATGACTTGCGCAAAGATCGACCAACCTTTCAACATTGTTGTTTCTAGCATTACCAAGACCGTGATTGCCCATGATGGATTGTATGTTAGAGTTATCATTTCCAACCTTTGCGTTCAGATCGCCGATTATAATTTTGATATCGCCTTTGGGGATGTTGCTGAGTACCGTATTAAGTTGGTGGTAAAACGAGTCTTTAGTATCATAATCAGCATGTTCGGTTGGAGCATAACACTGAATTACAGACATTTTTCGGAACTTAGTGTTGAATCTCGCTGTTATGATTCTTTCCGATATGGGTTTATATTCCAGCAAGGTCTTTTTGGCCTTGTTTGACATTACTATGCCAACACCGTTGACCTTATGATGTTCATTGCCGGAGTATATAAAGAAATGTCCTGTTTGTAGGTGTTGTTCACCACTATTGAGCCATCTTGCTTCACTTATACCCAGTATGTCGATGTTATAGGATGACATTTCATTGCAGACTTGTAAAAGTCTGGATGGTTCTGAGAGAGTTCGAACATTCCATGTTCCAATCATAATCCTTTGTTTGAAGCCGAGAGTCGTCGTTAGAGAGGGAGTTGTTGTTGTTAAATTTGTAAGCGTTTCGGTAATGAGGTTTTTTTACGAGAATGGGTTATTAGCAAATAGCCTAACCTATTTAATGACAAGGGCCCAGGTTATTTTTTTTCAGGGAACCGCCCATATCCAATTTTTGGTCCGCGGGGAATAACAAGTCATGCCCAAAGGTTAAATGCCAAAAGGCGGTAACAATTGCAAGCGTACTAAGTACGATTACAATAATAACCGACGTGTGCACTAAACCTCCCCCTATCCGCCACCTGGGGACGCGTCCGATGGGAGTTTGGCAACTCCACACGGAATTCAAATGCTTTAGTTTGAAGAATATTTAACGCCCTAAACAGTTGTAAAAATGAATTACGAAAGGAACAGTTTTTTATACAACTTCAGGCATTTTTTTTTACTACATAAAGTATAAACAGTCTTTTTTAAGACCATGAAGTTTAAAATGGTAGACAACACAAATCAAATGAATTTTAATCGCAGATTAATACACGGCATTACCATTTGAAACTGATTTAAAACAAATATGCACCGCGCCTGTCCTTGACGAAATGCATTACAGACGTCCAATTTTGTTCCTCTGTTTAAGCATTGCTGGCTGCATGTTACGAATAAAAATAACAATGTTGGACTCCAAACGTCAATTTTTGCTGGTTTATCAGCCCTACGGAAAACAATCAAGTGGTGTCACATCGCACGGCCTTAAAATCAAATGGAAAGTTTATTTTCTCTAAATCAACACATCCCCTTCATTTGTGAAAAAATAAGTTGCGTTATTTAAATCATCACTTCGCCTATACATTGCAAAAATTGATGGCTGATTTTCAAAGTAAGTTTGTTGTTGTCCAAGCATGAAGCTATCTACCTATGATGATGTGCCTGAGTAAAAAGTGAGAGCAGTATGAAAATTCGTTTGACAACTAACCTAACCAGGCTTAAAAACACCCATTATAAAGGAATGGCAATGAGCATTTTGAACCTTCCCTAGATATATGCAACCAAATGTGGAAGTTAAACTCATTATGACAGTATGATAATTCGTTTGACAGCTAACCTTTCAGGCTTAAAAACACCCATTAAAAGGAATGGCAGTGAGCATTTTGAACCTTCCCTAGATATATGCAACCAAATGTGGAAGTTAAACTCATTATTTAAGAAGTTTTATTTTATGTTTTTTATTTGGTTTTAAGACACTTTCCTTTGTCTGTGCAGTGTGTTTGGAGGGCAATGGGCGTAATAAAACCCTTGCTGATCAGGTTCGTGACTTGCACCGTAAATTTGACTCCTTTTTAGCGAAGGGTAATGATGATCTCATTTCGATCAAAGCTGCTTTCACTGATGCTGTTGGTGAAATTAAGGAGCAAATGACTAGTAGTGTCAATGAAATCCAGGCTGATTTGCTGTCGTGTAATACGCGAATATATAATGTTGAGTTGTCCACCAACTCTAAAATGTCTTCTTTGGAAGTTAAGAACCATGTTTTGCACCGAAGTTTAAATCGGGTCGACATCGTCATCCGAGGTTTACCAAAGGGGTTGAAGGATTTAGTTGCAGTTGTTGTGGCCTTGGGCGCTTTTTATAGCGTACCTATTTCTGGTTATGAAATTAATCACGTGTGCTATATTAATGGAAAAAGACTTATTTATATTGGTGAAATTTAATAATGTTCTCCTTCGGGATAAAATTATGTATGAATACTTTAAAACCCGAACTTTAAGAACGTGTGATGTTATTGGTGACGAAGAAAATGATAGTGACGGTGTTGTTGATGAACATGTTGAAGCTGCTGTGGGTGATGCTGTAAGGAAACGGATTGAAAGTAGAGTATTTCTAAATTATCATTTTTCTCCGTTAGCTGCGAAGCTGAATGCTGCTTGTAGAGACCTGCTTGTTGATAAGATAATTACAAAGTACAAGACTTGTAATGCTGATAAACTTAAAGCTAAGCTTACTTTGCCTAATGGGAATGAGTTGGAAGTTCGTGATGCGGCTGGGTGTGTAGCCCTTCGAGTTGGTTGTGGTGCTGTTTTGAATTAAATTTATTTTTTGTATGTATTTCTGAGGCTGGATATAACGTTATTGTGAAATTTTATATTCCCTTGTTTTAAAGGTTTGACTTGAGTTAGGCGTTATATCTTGGTTCTTATATATTTTTTGCTCATATTGAGTCTTTGTAAACTAATATAATTGATTGTTTTTTCTATTTTGTAACTTTTATGCTGCTTTTATCGGCTGTCGAAAATTTATCAGGAATAGTATAAGTATGTATAGATTGACTGATATTTTTGCTCACTCTTTTTATCTTTTTTGGTTCCCCGCTGTATTTTTAATTTTTAACTTTGATGTCTTTTAATGGAAATCTTGGTCTGGAAGTTAGTGACAGCTCATATTTAAAAGAAGTATTGCGACCATATATGGGACAGTTTAATGTTTCTCATATTAACTGTAACAGTTTGAAACCTGCATATAGAACTTCTAAATTTGATGAAATTAAAAGTGTAATTGGTGGTTCTGTTTTCGATATGATTGCTATTTCTGAGACTTGGTTAACTAAGAATATTTCGAGTCGTTCGGTTGAGATACCCGGGTACAAGTTTTGCCGTAATGATCGTGTGGGTGCAAGGGGTGGTGGTGTCGGGATTTATATTTCTAGCAAACTTAAGTTTAGGATAGTGTCTAATGTTTCAATTATTAATAAATGTGAGTCACTATTTTTAGAGCTGTATTTTGGGAGTTGCAAAGTTTTATTTGGTGTAGTGTACTTGCCACCGCCTGCTGATTTTGGAAAGTTTGAGGACCTTTTTTATGAACTTTTTTTGAATTATACGAATGTAATTGTGGTTTGCGATTTTAATTGCAACCTTTTTGATGCAGCAAAGTCTAATTTAGTGCATTCTTTTTGTACTAGGGCTAACTTGTCCATTTGCCACAATTCTAGGCCTTCTCACTTTGATGTGCATTATCAATCTACCTCATTAATTGATATTATGTTAGTGAGTGATTGCTCTTTAGTTAATATTTCTGGGCAAGTGCAGTGTCCTTCTATTTCCCATCATGCTCTTATTTTTTCATCTTTCAAAATGAATTTAGAAAATGTGGATTCATCTGTTGAGTACCGTGACTTTAACATCATTGATTGGAATGGTTTATTAAATTTTTTTTTGAATTTTGATATTTCACAAATTTTTGAAGCGGTTGATGTTAATAGTAAATGCTTTTCATTTAGTTCTCTTATTGAGAAACTTTTTTCTTTTGTGCCTGTTATGCGGATTTTTCGTTCAACTGGTGATGATGTTTGGATGACGGCTAGAACTATTGTTTTGGCCAGATCTCTTCGAGATCTAGCTCTTTCTGCGTATCTAACTGATCCTACAAGTCATAAATGGAGTGTATTTTGTAAATTTCGAAACAGAGTAAAATCTAATAGTAGAAGGGAAAAGAGGAGGCATTATGCTAAACTCTTTGGGGGATTGGATACGTCTGGTATGTGGAAGGTATTAAAGAGAGCTGGATGCGTAAATCCTAATGATATTGTTTTTGATGGTAACGTGGATGTAATAAATGAGTACTTTGTTCGTGGTGTAGGACCTGCTCGGGACTTTGAAGTTGATTTTAATAATTTTAAACGATTTGGATGGTGCATTTTCATTTCATTGTGTTACTGAATATGAAGTTTTTGTAGCCTTAAATAAGGTAAAGTCCAAGTCTATTGGTGTTGATAATGTTTCTATTCAGTTTTTGAAACTTATTTTTCCTCATATCTCTATTCTTATTTTGCATTTGGTAAATGCTATTTTGACCATGTCTGTTGTGCCTATTCCGAAATCTAGTACTGGAGGCTTATTCTGAATTGCGATGCGAAAATCAATGCGATGCGCAAATGAAATGCGATGCGAAAGAAAATTGGTATTCTGTTAGACTTTCGCAATCGCTTTCGCAATTTATTTCAAATTGTGGCAACGCTGCTCAAATATACGTCAGTGTCAATAAAAGTCAAATTAAAAATAAATTAATTTGTTTGTGTTTGGCTGTGAAAATTGTTTAAAAATTTATTTTAGACATTCTGTAATAAAAAAAAAATAATAAAAATGGTTTTTGTGGCACTGTGGTTCGACTAAGAAGAAAATGAAAATGTTTTGTGTGTACTTTAAAATCGGCCCAAACCTATTAAAATTAAAGTTGAAGTCAAATATTTTTGAACTGGTTTATATATTTCATACTTTTTTCATCCTGCAGCTTCTCTAATAGGTGGTCCATTGATATTTAGTTCTTCAGTTAACGTTTGCCATAAAGTATTTGCCGACTGACGTGCATTTAGTGTTTTCAAATAGCCTCTTGCCAATTGGCTGTGCTTATTCACAAGTTCCATCATTATATCAAATTGACGCGGTTTGGTGGTCTTATTGCTTGCTTCCCTGAATTAAATAATAAATATATGAATGAATAAATAAAATATTATCTCTCACTAACATGTTTGTACTTTGCGAATGCTATTTTGTTGTCGAATAAATTTTGCGAATTTGACATTTGTTTTCGCAATGTAGAATACCGACTTGTCACCTTTTCGCATTTGAAATGCGATTAAAAAAAAAACTTTGCGATTATCGCAATACAGAATAGCAACTGTTCGCATTTATGAATTTTCGCATCGCATTGATTTTCGCATCGCAATTCAGAATAAGCCTCCTGTTCTCGGTCCTGATGATTAAATACCAATCTCTATTCTTCCTGCGCTGTCTAAGGTGGTGGAGCATATAATTAAGGATCAAATGCTTATCTCTACTAGGAATACAATTTTTGATTCTCAGTATGCTTTTCGCCGAGGATTTAATACTACATCGCTTTTGCTAAATATAACTTGTTGATGACCGCACTCATGCAACAATGTAAATATTTTTGGTAACGATGGTAACTCTAAAGACGAAAGTATAAGAATTGACAGTACGTAAAAAGACATCAAAGAAGAACATTATTTTTTATAACCGAGTATCAGTCAAGTGAATAAATAAATATTTAATTTTAGTTTAAACAAAAATCATCTGAGTTTAATTTGTATACAGTCCACTTAAGATCGAACATAATTTTTGGTCCAATCGAACCAGATACGGTTGTGAAAATAGTGCATATTTGCGAATTTGTGAAATAATTTGCATAATGAAAAGGAAAACAATACATGCGCGTCGCGCAAACGTGGTAGTTTTTTATGATTGTTTCAAATTCGCAAACAACAGAAACAACATTAAAACATCAAGTACGTGGTGCAGGTGGCTTACATTGAGACAGACACCCTCATGAAAACAAAGGACACGCGTCGGTCGTAATAATCGTGAGTTAATGTGTTTGTCATGCATACAGATCATTAAGCAGTCAAATTTTGTCATACATACAAAATACAACGAGGTGTTTACATACATACAATTGAAGTGAAAAGTGGTGAATAAGAACATAAAGAACATTAAACAAACAAATTTTGTAATACATACAAAATATAACAGTGTCATACATACAAAGTGTCCACAAACATATATACAGCAAAGATAATACATGCTGCAATGGTAATAATAAATGTTGTTGAAAAGAAAATAGTGAAACTTGTTACATGCAAAAACAAATTGGTGTGAGAAGGACAGAAGAAAATACATAAGTGCTAGTGAGACAGTGACAATGTTGATGTTTTAACAGGCAGTTGAATTTCAAATATAACAAGAATCTAACAAGAATTCTAATAGGTTATAAGAATTCAACTAATAAATATCAACAGTGTATCTAAATGAAATCCAATAAGATTAGTGGTGTAAATAGTGCGTGGGCTAACTTAACGAAAATCAACACTTGAAACTCGCCGTTGCTAAAGTGTCCGAACTAAGTAGTGCGTGTGCGTAACTGAACGGAACTTTAAAAGACCGGACACTTAAAACTCGCGGTTGCTATAGTGTCCGAACTAAGTAGTGCGTGTACGTAACTAAACGGAACTTTAAAATACCGGACATTTAAAACTCGCTTTTGCTAAGGTGTCCAAACTAAGTAGTGCGTGCATAAATAAACGGAACTTTAAATAACTCGCCTTCGCTAAGGCGTCCGAACTCAGTGCGCGTTCGTAATTAAAGGAAACGTTAATTACTGGAAATTAATAGATAAAACAAAGAAAATACTAGAGAAACGATATATAAACTAATTTTTCGCAAAATCGGTAATTGTGAAAAGGAAAAACATTCAAAATGGAACAATTAAAGAAAAAACGCACTCAAGTGAAAAAATCAATCACAAAACTGTACAACATTATATCTGGTCATGGTGTCAATTACAATGACATAAAGGTACGTATCAATGAACTTGAAAGTATTTTTGTAAAATATAAGGACATTCAAGACGAAATTGATGTCTTATGTGAAACCGATCTTGAAATTGAAAGAGAGGATTCGTATCGTAATGAGATAGAGGAAATGTATTTCGCTGCAAAATCAATATATGCGTCGTTTACTCAAGAAGGTTTAGATAATACAATTATTGAAGGCGCTTCGGCAAGTACTCCACAACTCAATAATGACTTAACAGCATTATTACAAACAATGTCTACAAATTTGACATCGGTCGTTAATTTGCAGTCGTCTAGTATGAATAATTCGAACCATAACAACAACTCAAATATTCGTTTACCACAAATTGAGATTCCAGACTTTGATGGCAATCTATCAAACTGGATTCGGTTTAGAGATTTATTCAACGCCATGGTTGATGCTAGAACAAATTTGTCGGATGTTGAAAAGCTAGAGTATCTTCAAACAAAACTAAAAGGCGAGGCATCGTCAATAATTAAGCATTTGACTCCTACTAATGGTAATTATATCATAGCTTGGGAGCTGGTTAAGAAGAAGTACGACAGACCAGAACAGATAAAGGAAACGTATATAAGATTATTGTTGACTCAGCCTTCGATCAAGAATGGCACATTGTCGGAAGTTAGACAATTCTATAACAATACTGTTGAATGTTACAACGCCCTTTCTGTTTTGTATGAATCTGTGGCTTCATGGGATCCATTATTGCTATTTTTAATGAAAGAAAAGTTAGATCGTGAAACAATTACGCTGTGGTATCGTCAACAGAAGGATGATAGGCAGTCTTTTCAAAATTTGTTAGATTTTTTGGAAACTCGTGTAATAGAGCTAGAAAGCTTGGAGGCACCTAATCAGTCATCAAAGTTCAAGAGAGTTAATAAAATAGTTACAATGACTGCGACAACTCAATCATGTCCCGTCTGCAAGAAAGATCATTTTTTGTTTGCATGCCAGCAGTTTAAGGATCTAGATATTAAAACTCGTAAAAATATGGTTCTCAAAAGTGGCTATTGTTTCAACTGTCTAAGGGAAAAGCATTTTTCTAAGGATTGCAAATCTAGTTCATGCAAAACATGTGGCCTAAAACATAACACATTATTGCATGCCAATGTTAATGAATCAAGAGGTAACGCCAACCAGCCTGGTGGCAATGCTTATGGCTCCTCTTCGATTACAATAAATTCAAGTCAGTCGACTACAACTCATCAAACCACACTTCTGCCAACGGCAGTAATCATGGTACGTGACAAGAACAACAGCTTGCAACCATGCAGAGCTCTTATAGATTCTGGCGCCCAGTCAACTCTAATTTCGGAAGCATGCGTTCAGCGACTTCAGTTGAATAGGTCGCATGATAAAACTGCTTTATGTGGAGTTGGTGGAAATAACACAAGTTACACCAGAGGAAAGGTACAATTGGAAATTTTTGCTAAAAGTATCGGAAAAACAATCATAGTTCAAACTTATTGCCTTTCAAGTCTAACACAATATATCCCTTCACATACAATAGTTAACCAAAAGCTCGAATACTTTCAAAATTTGAAACTTGCAGATCCTGCCTACAATAAACCGAACCACATTGACATCATTTTGGGAGCTGACGTGTTTCCCCATTGCATGTTAGGTGAAAGGGTATCCCATCCATCAGGTTCACCAACTGCACTGAGTACAATATTCGGTTGGGTGATTATGGGAAATGTCAACACACAGCCCGAAAGGTCAATTGTAATAGCTCATTTACATACTGGCCTAGATGAACAACTTCAACGTTTTTGGGAGATGGAACAATGTGATGTTCAATCAAAACACCTAACTCCTGATTAAGAACGTGCGGAACAGCAGTTTCAGGAAAATACTCAGAGACACTCCAACGGTCAATATATGGTTAGACTTCCGTTCAAAGCTAATTCTTTTCAACTTGGTGAATCGAAGACAGCAGCTACACGAAGACTTGAATCAATGGAACGTCAGTTTTGCAAAAATGTTGATCTCAAGATCGAATTTCATAAGTTCATAAACGAGTACATACAACTCAACCACATGCAAATAGCTCCTGACGAAACAGGCCGACAGGGCTACTTTATGCCACATCATGCAGTATTGAAACCATCTAGCACCACCACCAAATTACGCGTTGTCTTTGATGCTTCATGCAAAAGTTCAAACAACACATCGTTAAATGATCACCTCCTAGTTGGGCCTACGGTTCAAAATGATCTTTATTCAATTCTATTAAAATTTCGGGAACACCAGATAGGTTTTACTGCTGACATCGAAAAGATGTACAGGCAGGTGCTAGTACATCCAGAGGATAGGTCGTATCAGAGCATTTTATGGCGAGAGTTCCCAGGAGATCCTCTTAAAACATACCAGCTAAAAACAGTTACGTATGGAACTGCATCGGCTCCATTTTTAGCAACCCGTACCCTTAAGCAAGTTGCTCTTGATAACTCGCAGGAGTTTCCAGAAGAGTCAAACGAAATCATAAACAATTTTTATGTAGACGATTACATGTCTTCCGCACCAGATTTAGCATCAGCTATTTCACGTCAAGTCACACTTTGCTCAATTTTGTCGAAATCTGGTTTTAACCTTCGTAAATGGTCAACAAATTCAAGGCAATTGTTGGAAAATATCGAGCCTCAAGAACGAGCTTGTTCGTCCGAAATGATAATTGATCAATCGGAAACGGTAAAAACACTTGGACTGCTTTGGAATACTTCAACGGATTGTTTCCAATACAGTGTATGTTTTCAACAAGTCTCAGAGATGGTCACCAAACGTCACGTTCTTTCAGACATTTCAAGGATTTACGATCCAATTGGTTGGCTTTCCCCGGTGTTAATTAAAATGAAGATCTTTATGCAAAAACTTTGGATAAGGGGTGTTACCTGGGATCAAGACCTACCAAGTGATTTAAAAGCCGAATGGCTTCAACTTCAACATAATGTCGAAAACATTCGAGATTTAACAATTCCCAGATGGTTTAACTTTAACGTTGGTGATCGTATTGAACTTCATGGATTTGCAGACTCGTCAGAACTGGCTTATTCCGCTGCCATCTATATTCGTGTCATTAAACCGGATGGATCCATATCAACCAGTCTTATAACATCAAAAACCAGGGTTACACCAATTCGACAAGTAACACTTCCACGTTTAGAGCTTTGTGCTGCTCATCTCATGGTCAAAGTAATGGTCAAAGTGAAACAAGCTTTGGAATTGCAGAAATCACCTACATATGGTTGGACTGACTCAACAGTCGTACTGGCGTGGTTAAGTGACCATCCCAGGCGGTGGAAAACTTTTATTGCAAACAGAACGTCCCATATAATCAATGTAATTCCTGCAAGTCAATGGCGTCACATTACTTCAAAACAAAATCCTGCAGATTTGGCTACACGTGGAATCTCTTCAGCAGAATTAAAGAACAACAGTTTATGGTGGCAAGGGCCGCATATTTTACAAAGTTTTTCAACGGAAACGACAACCAAATCGTCATCCGCAACCGTTCCAGAAAATATTGATTTAGAGGAACGCAAAATAATAGCCACAACCACATCCGTCAAGCAAACAGAGTTGTTTGATACATTCTCAAGTTACAACATGTTACTTCGTGTGACAGCTTTAATTTTACGTTTTATCGGCAACTGTAAACTCAAGTCTCAACGGACAACTGGTTTCATCACTACCATAGAACTTCAAAATGCAGAAAGAATGCTTGTAAAAAAGGCTCAAAGTGAATCTTTTGCATTTGAAATTCGAACGTTAGCATCAAACAAACAATTGCCCTCTGGAAGCAAGCTTGCCAGTCTTTCTCCTTTTCTTGACAACGTTGGAGTTTTGCGAGTCGGTGGCCGTCTTGAGAACGCAGCTATCAGCTTTGATCAAAAGCACCCGTATATATTACACAAGAACAACACTCTAACACACCTGATCGTGCGATACTATCACACTAAGAACTTACACGCGGGAACACGTCAACTTCAGTATTTATTGGGTTTGAAGTACTGGATTCCAGAAGTCTCGCAAATCATAAAAAGAACTGTCTACCGATGCACAACATGTATGCGGTTTAGGCAAAAACCATTTCAACAACGTATGGGCGATCTTCCCAGCTATCGCTTGCAACTTGGCTCAACATTCTTGTACATAGGCATTGATTTTGCTGGACCAATGCTTATACGATCGTGGAAGGGACGTGGTTCCAGAAAATACAAATGTTGGTTGGCTCTATTTGTTTGCCTCAATACAAAGGCAATCCATCTTGAAGCTGTAACTGACCTCTCTACACAAGCATTTCTTGCTTCATTCCGCCGTTTTACCTCCAGACGGGGAAAACCGCTTCACGTTTACACTGACAACGGAACAAATTTCGTTGGCTGCAATCGAGAATTAAAGGAGTTATATGATTTTCTCCACACAAATTACACGCTCATTCAAACGGAAATGTCTTCCGAACAAATACAATGGCATTTCATACCACCGTCCGCGCCAAATTTCGGTGGCATATGGGAGGCAGGTGTGAAATCTGTTAAATTCCACATGAAACGTGTTTTAGGCAACTCATCTACTACTTATGAAGAATTAATTACCCTATTGTGCCAAATTGAGTGTTGCCTAAATTCGCGACCATTATGTCAAAAATTTGAGGGAGACGTCGACCCTTTAACACCAGCACATTTTTTAATACTACGCCCGATGAAGTCACTTCCAGACGAAAATTTAATTGACGTAAACGTTAGCCGCTTAGGCAGATGGCAACACATACAACGACTAGTTCAACAATTCTGGTCTAAGTGGTCAAAGGAGTACCTAACCCAACTTCAACAACGCCCAAAGTGGCGCCAGAAAAGTCAAAATCTTCAAATCGATGACATCGTTCTTATTAAAGATGAAAATCTTCCCCCTACACAATGGCTCATTGGAAGAATAACCTGCACACATCCTGGACAACATAGTCAGAGTGGTATCATTGAAGACAACAAGGGGTATACTCAAACGTCCAATCTCAAAGATTTGCCCCCCCCCTACTTATAGATGGTTGAAAGGAGTCCTTTCAAGGTGGGGCGATATGTTGATGACCGCACTCATGCAACAATGTAAATATTTTTGGTAACGATGGTAACTCTAAAGACGAAAGTATAAGAATTGACAGTACGTAAAAATACATCAAAAGAAGAACATTATTTTTTATAACCGAGTATCAGTCAAGTGAATAAATAAATATTTAATTTTAGTTTAAACAAAAATCATCTGAGTTTAATTTGTATACAGTCCACTTAAGATCGAACATAACTGATGCTGTTAGAAGTTGTGAGAATGACGGAAAATTAAGTGTGCTAGTTTCTCTGGACCTAACTAAAGCTTTTAATTCTATATGTTACTCTACTATGATTACAAAACTTAGGAATTTCTTTAACTTTTCAAAATCGCCTTGTAAGCTTATCTTGTCTTATTTATGTGATAGAACACAGTTTGTGGATTTAGATGGTAGGCTTTCTAGTATTCTTTCAACTACATCTGGTGTTCCTCAGGGGTCGGTTTTGGGTCCCCTCTTATTTATACTTTATGAAGTTCTAAGTTCTAGTATGTGTAAGCCGTTTTTATTTGCAGATGATATTTTGCTTTTATTTAGTACTGGTCGAAGTTTTGCTGATGTATTGGAGTCTAATATTAACTACTGCCTTAATAAAATCGACCTGTGGTCTCCCAGAAATTTACTGGCTGTTAACTCGTCTAAATCTAAGGCTATTTTGTTCGGATCGTCTGAGAACTTAGTGACAGCTTTTGAGATTTTTATTCGGGATTCTAAGATCGATTTTGTAAGTCAACATAGATGTTTGGGTATCATCATTGATAATAGGCTTAGTTATGAGTCTCATTTTGTATCTATGCATCGCAAGATTTCTTGTACTTTACGTAGAATATATTCCACAAATATATTCCTGCCTTTTCGGGTTAAATGTAGACTAGCTCATGCGCTTCTTATGCCGCAGATCTTATATGGACTTGAGTTGGTGTCAGTGACCATTGCCATGAACTTAAAGATATTGGAGCGGGTTGTAAATGCTGTGACTCGTTTTGTTTTTAATATCCGTAGACGTGAACATATATCCGAATTTGTAAAGAAATTTTTAGGGTGTCACTTTGATAAATTCGTAAAGTACAGTAATATTCTTCTATTTCATCGCATTATTAAAATTGGCATACCTGGGGGCCGATTCTGGTTCTGTGAAACTGTGAAATGAAAAAATACTTCTCATTTTCGTTTTCATAAGCACTTTTCACATTATCACTTCACATTTGCACAAATTGCGATTCCCGTTCTTTTAATGAGAAGTGTTTCATTCCATTGTAGCCGTGAAACTTTTGTATCTATATTATTAAAATGTAAAAGTCAAATGAAGATATCGAAGCGTAGGATTTTTGAGACGAGTTTTGTAACTGCTTGAGCCGCATGTAGTTATTTTTGCTAAAAGATTTTTAACTTTATATGTTTTGTGCTTTGTGTTCTTCGAGCTTATTTGAAGAAAGAAAAAAACAAATTTTTATGACTCCCCTTGTTTAATACAATATAAATTTTTTCAGTAAAAAGAAGAGTGAACCGAAAATTCCTTAATTTTCAGCGAATTTGTCATATTTGGGTTTTTTCATGAACTATACATATATACATTTTACATAAAATGTTTTAATATAGAAAAACAACAGCAATTCTTCAACTGAAAAAAATTTTCATTAAAAAAACAAGAGCAGTCATAAAAATTTAAAATGGATCAATCAATGAGTTTTTTGGGAAAACATCTTGCCCGCGCGATTTCCCCAAAATATTTATTGCAGTAAACCTTAAGTAACATAATAATTTTGGCATATAAATGACATCTACCAAAATAATGTTGTTATTGACTTAACGTAAAAGTTTCCATTTAGGGTATTTAAATAAAAGCTTGGTTTTTAAAAAGGTTTTTTACTTTTAAATTTTTTAATGAGTTTTTTGGGAAAACATCTTGTCCGCGCGATTTCCCAAAAATATTTATTGCAGTAAACATAATAATTTTGGCATATAAATGACATCTACCAAAATAATGTTGTTATTGACTTAACGTAAAAGTTTCCATTTAGGGTATTTAAATAAAAGCTTGTTTTTTAAAAAGGTTTTTTAACCCTTCTGCACTCCTTGGGTCAATTTGACCCAATTTTGGTTTTCAAACGCAAAATTTGTCCCTTTAAATATAAGATATGGACGTGAAACTTCAATTTATCCATTACAGGGACAAAAATTATAAATTTAAATGAAAATAACAAAATTTTAGTTTTTCCTTCCCCCTCCAAAAAACACGATTTACACACATTTAATATCCTTTGGGTCAATATGACCCAACATGCGATATTGCAAGTTTAATTCCACTTTAAAATTTGTTTTCTATTGCATTGAGTTCATCTTCATTCAGAATCATCGATCAATAATTTTTTCGGTCAAATAATCAATAGAATCGCTTTTGTTTTTATTACACTTAAATATGAAATGCTGTTAACATTTTATTTTTGGGTCATATTGACCCAAAGGATCATAGGAAGGGCACATATCCAAGGGATGCAGAAGGGTTAATAGTAAAATCAATCAAGTCAAGTTATTTAATTTACTTGTTTTTTTTACACAAGTAAATTTCACGACAAGTTTTTTCATCGTGCAAATTGTGTCATGTCAATTGTCAAGCTTTTATCTTATAGTGCCGGGCCAGACTTGCAATGTTTGTTGCAGCAATTCTTGAGTTAATTGGTGAGAGGGTGAGAAAATTTGGGAGAGGTACTCATCTCACCTATAAAATCAAGAATTTCTGCAACAAAAATTGCAAATCTGGTCAAATAAGGTATTGACTGTATTAGCTACTAGTAAACGTTTTAAGTTTAAGTAAATTCCTTTCGTTAAGGCGCATTTAAATAAAAACTTGTTTTGTAAAACAGATTTTTTTGCTCTAAACTTATTTTTTCTTTTTAGCGCATAGAAATAAAACCGCATTTGTATTCTCAGTAAGTCCTTTCATTTGAAACCCATATTATAGGAAAGCATTAAAAACAATAAGTTCCCAGCTTCAAAAGTCCACCATATTGGATTATATCAAAAAGTAATTTCAATTTTTGGGAATACAAAATTTTAATTTAAGCACGAATAACAAAAATCTTTTGAAATTAAAATTTTGTATTCCCAAAAATTTAAATTACTTTTTGATAAAACAGGCAAGTGCACGGCCTAAAAAACACTTAATTGACAACATCTTTTGTAAGTAGTTGTTGTTTTTATTTTGTTTTTCTTAACCTACTTGCAACTACAATTAATGTTGAGAGAATTTCAACAAATTGTAGTGGGGAATGTAAGATGAGATAAACCCACTGTTGTTTATTGCTGATGTGTTTTGTTTAAACTTTGATATTATTACAAGTAGAACTGTTGCTATAATTCTTATACGTTTAACAGTTTTATTTGGTTTAATATCTTCAGTTTTTCTAAAATCTTTATGGATGAAGTTTCCTGATGATCTGGCCTAAGCAACTAGTGAAATGCGCATAGGAATAGCTTATCCCATCAACAATAAATTTCAAGTGTTTTTGTCAAGAATAAAAACTGGGTATTAAGCACGAATAACAAAAATCTTTTGAAATTAAAATTTTGTATTCCCAAAAATTGAAATTACTTTTTGATAAAACAGGCAAGTGCACGGCCTAAAAAACACTTAATTGACAACATCTTTTGTAAGTAGTTGTTGTTTTTATTTTGTTTTTCTTAACCTACTTGCAACTACAATTAATGTTGAGAGAATTTCAACTAATTGTAGTGGGGAATGTAAGATGAGATAAACCCACTGTTGTTTATTGCTGATGTGTTTTGTTTAAACTTTGATATTATTACAAGTAGAACTGTTGCTATAATTCTTATACGTTTAACAGTTTTATTTGGTTTAATATCTTTAGTTTTTCTAAAATCTTTATGGATGAAGTTTCCTGATGATCTGGCCTAAGCAACCAGTGAAATGCGCATAGGAATAGCTTATCCCATCAACAATAAATTTCAAGTGTTTTTGTCAAGAATAAAAACTGGGAATTAAGCACGAATAACAAAAATCTTTTGAAATTAAAATTTTGTATTCCCAAAAATTGAAATTACTTTTTGTTACAATAAGAATGTTAACAGTTTGAATATACCTTTTTAAGTTGAAATTGGGAAAATACAAATTAATATTCAGAAAACAGAATTGATGTTGAAAAAAAAAACAAATTGATATTAAGAAATCCAAATTGATGTTCAGAAAGAACAAATTGATATTAAGAATTCCAATTTGATATTGAGAAAATACAAATTGATGTTAAGAAGTCCAATTTGATATTGAGAAAATACAATTTCATAATAAGAAATCCAAATTGATGTTGAGAAAAAACAAATTGATATTAAGAATTCCAAATTGATGTTGAGAAAATACAAATTGATATTAAGAAAACCCAAGTTAATATTAAGAAATACCAAATTAATATTGAGATATGTATTAATTCATAGTTTTATTGATATTAGGAACAAAAAAATTGTGAGTTTAAAAACAAGTAACAGAAAATATTTGAAAATCAAGTTTTATGAAAACATATGGGGGATTTCATGTCAAGTGACCCAATTTTGAAATCGATGTCTTCCGATTTGGATGAAATTTGCACCAATAGTAGTTTAGACACAAATTTTCAACAAGATCGGTCTAAAAGTTTCTGAGTTAGTGGGGGTCAAAATTTGACATTTTGGCCATACAGGTGTTCTTTTTTATCCATGTAACTTATTACCTATTGGTGTTAGCAAAATTTGTCCCAAGTAGCTTCGATAGCTATTTGATCCATCTTTTGAAAATTTTTTTTTGTTTTTTTAAAAATTTTTTTTAAATTTAAAACTTTTTTTTATTTTTTTTTTTAGCGGGAATATTTTTTTTTTTTTTTTGTTCAAAAGAAAGCTTATGTCTTATCCTTTAAGGTAGTTTTAGTCGCTTTTTGGGATGCGAGTGTTTTTCAATTTTTAGCATATGCAGTGTTCTTTCTCATCCATGTAACTTATTACCTATTGGTGTTAGCAAAATTTGTCCCAAGTAGCTTCGATAGCTATTTGATCAATATTTTGAAAAAAAATTTTTTTGTTTTTTTACAAAATTTTTTAAATCTTTTTTTTTAAATTTAAAAATTTTTTTTAAATGTAAAATTTTTTTTTAAATTTTTTTTTATATTTTTTTTTTATCCGGAATGTTTTTTTTTTTTTTTGCTGACAATAAAAAGAATAATTTAACAAATTTGTAAATCATGAAAGAAAAATTTATTAAAGAGCTTAAAAAACATACAATATTTATATAAAAAGAATAAATTCAATAAAGTAACAAAATCTTGATATACTTTCTAACCCGTTTTTAATGCACAAATAAGTAAACAAATAAAAAACAGGTGACAGGAATGGCTTTTGTAACGCGTGTTGTGTAACTTGCAATTTTTTACGCGCTAAAGTTTCTAAACGCACAATACTCGTCGACGAACTAACGCGTGTTATGTACTTCGACCTTAAATTTTTCTTCGCGTCTGTTCTTTTCAGGGAACTTTTTTGTATTCCATTTTCAAGAAAATGTCACAGATGAGGAAGTAATTAGATTTAAATTAAAACCATCTAGGCGTAAATTTGGATTAGGAAACTATACTTATGTCTATTTTATTAACGTTTAAAAATTAATTTTGACGGGACGTGTTTCGTGATCAAACATGACTGCTTGACGGTTTAGTTTTTAAACTATAGTCGACTACTGAGCGGTTGACACAAGATATAATCAAAAAAAAAAAAAAACGTT
The DNA here is from genome assembly GCA_930367215.1 of Pollenia angustigena. Lineage (NCBI taxonomy): Eukaryota > Metazoa > Arthropoda > Insecta > Diptera > Polleniidae > Pollenia > Pollenia angustigena. The sequence goes on along the minus strand of OV884056.1, from coordinate 91,492,159 downwards.
GGTTGTATTCAACCTAGACGAATTCAACTACAGGTGGTGTCGGAAATGTCAACCACTCTTAGCAAATCACTTACAAATCAAAACAAATAGGTGCCAACTGTCAAAATCAGATGGCTTTTCGACATCACCTGTAGTTGAATTCGCCTTGTATTCACCCAAGGAATGTAAGAACAAAATCTAACTTAAGGCCGAGATTCACTATCCTATACAATCGTATGATTCATTCACACGAAAATCATGCAGAATTCCATCCGATATAAAAAATGTCTGCAACATCTGTTGTCCATAACACACTATCACACAAAAAATATGCAAAATCATAAGCCGCAATTACTTTACACGAAAGCGCAACTCTGATCGCATAAAATATTCATAAAGCCTAGATTACACTATCTCACAAGCCTTACGTATTCCATAATACTTTGTGAGATAGAAATCTAATGAGTTTTGTTGCGACTGTCAAAAAATCTAATGTAACATGACAGTTCGTGTTCACACCATCTCACAAAGTATAAACACTCACACATGAAATAAAATGCAACCCTGATCCAATGAAAAGTATTATTGTTTTGAAATTTTTCAAAAAACGATGAAGTCGTATGGGATGTCAAACTTTTTTCTTAATACTTGTCATTTTCGTGACACATTGCATTCACACTATCACACTTTGTAATATTACTTGAGTTTTTGACATGTATTAATACAAAGTATAATAGTGTAATCTAGCCTTAAACACTTGCAAGTCGGAAATATGTCTCTCAATTTAATTTATAAGTCACACTACCATACTTTCTGAGCACACACGATTTTTTTTTTTAAATCGGACGACTGAATAGGATAGTGAATCACCGGCTTTAACTGCAAATTTTTAAATTTTAACATATTTTGCACCTCTTCTTTTGTTTGACATTATATGGGTACCTTCCGTCTACTTATAATTCAATGGTTGTTAGACTCTTATGCAAAAAAACTCGATTCTTATAAAAAAATTAATTAATATTCTATTTATATTTCCTTTAGAATTTGCAGTTATGCGGTTCATAGTAGCTTCGAATTAATCCGTCATATGCGAAAACACACTGGATCCAGACCTTTCAAATGTAGCTTTTGTTCACGAGCGTTTGGAGATCAATCAACTTTAATTAAACATGAAAGGTAATTTATCGAGCCCTAATAGCAAAAATGATGTAACCAACAAAAATAAAATTTTATAAGAGAAGGTTTTTTTAAAAATGTTTGTTTCAAGTCTAGGATTTCGTTTGAAATTGCTTTTGATCTTATTTCGTAACGTTACTTTCCAGAGATATGAGATTTGTAGAGATGATGCAAATGATCAAAAATTTTCGATTTTCATCAAAAAACAAAAATCTAAAATGTTGTTGGTTACATCATTTTTGCTATTAAGGCTCGATATGTGTTATAATAAATAGAATTTGAAATAAAAATGTTTGAATTTTTGTAGAATTCATCGCAATGAAAGACCCTTTAAGTGTGATACCTGTGGCAAAAGTTTCACTTATTCCAATGTTCTAAAAGATCACATACTAACACATACTGGAGAAAAACCATACTCGTGCGTATTTGAAAATAAGAAGTTTAATAAATATATGTATTTCTTTTTTATTGTTTCTTAATTTAGTTGTGAACTTTGTGGTAAAAGTTTCGCTCGCCGTCACCATTTACGCGCCCATTTGGAATCGCTTCAGCATCAAAGTGATCCCAAATCTAAAATACTTATGCAAAATATCCGAAAAAAACAATAAAAGTGAATCAATAAATGTAAAAACTTTTACACTTTAATATACAAAACAAAATTGTATTTAATTTACGTTATTCCAAGTTTGGAGGTTAGGTAAGGTTCCATTGGCAGCCATCGAGAGTCAGCTCACAAGGGTCCTTCAGTGGTCCATTTGTGATACCCAGCGCCAATGCCCATCCTTCAGAGCAGTTAATTAGATGACGTCTCTGCAGGATTTAACCAATTCGTCTTCCTAATAAAGAGAAGAAGCGACCTTTGTTCTATCCCAGATAGATCCTTCATCTTCGACGAGAATAAAAGACTAAACGTTATCCGGAAAAAATAAGATGTACCATGTATCCCTCAAGTTTGTCAAACAGCGTGTAAGTTTAATAAAGATAAAAGTTGTAAATTTTTGATGTTTTTGTTAACCGCATTATAACAGAGTTGTAAGACATAATACCAGTCGTATTTCTGCTCCGGCTGTAGCAACATCTCGTGCGTTATTGTCATTATTTCTTAAGGGCACGTCACATAACTGTACCGAGTTACACATTTTGGCTGACTTTGGAAGCTTTGCCTTCCTACATGTAAGGAGTAGGTCGTTCGATAGCTTGTAGATAAGGCTTAATAGGCGAAAGCTGTAGTTCGTGATGGCTATTTGAATATTTAGCAGTGTTGTCAATTAAGCCATTTAGTGCCTACTTATATTTAGCCATTTTTCACCATTAAAAATTAGTTTAGCCATACAATTGTTTTGTCGTTTTTCTTTTAAAATAATAATTTTTATTGTCTTATAAATACTTAAAAAAGTAAAGGCCCCTATTATGAGTTACATTCGATAAACGATTTTCGCTGGCTATCGAACATCGACTATCGAATGTTAATTTGGTATTTTGAGTTGGTAGCACTGTCGAAAATTTTTTTTTGCATCGAAATTTTCAACGAAAACAAATTTGCTTTCGACAATGCAAATAAATGTAAAAAACTTGTTGAAAATGTACATATTTGTAATTTTTTTTGTGTTCGTATACCAAATACCATTTCTATCAGTTTTGTTCATTTTATGCAAGTTCAACGTCGTAAGCAGCAATTGGACACGCTCATATTCCTTATTTAACAAAATTCTTTTTTGACCAAATAATTTGCAGCAAAGTTCAGCATGTAAAAAAGTGGGATAAAAAAGTAATTATTCCGCTGTGGTCACTTTTAACTTTATTAATTTTATTTTTTAAATTTGTAAACAAAAATTTTTTATTTTAAGTGACAGCTGATCGAAAATGTACTATTGTGAATTAACAAAATCACAATAGTAATTTGTATCGAATGCGCGCCATAATACCAAATGAAAATTCCACACTCGTAAAACTGCTCTAAGTGGAGAAGCAGCTCGCGCTTTTTGTCATTATTTCTTAAGGGCAAACAGGTCGTTTTTGTTTGTCTGCTTTTGTTGCGTTTTGCGGTGTCACCCCGCATTGGTTAGTGTTCGGCGTCGTATAACTGTGCCGAGTTACAGTTTTTGCGGTATCCGCATTAACTATATGCAATCGTTTTTAACCTCAATTTGAGGTTTTGTCTGGTGGAGAACCATTAATAACTCAATGTGACTGGTGGAGAACCAAATATAACTCAGACGTTTTACTGGTGGAGTACCAAGGAAATAACTCAGAAGATTACTGGTGAAGACCAATATACTCTAGAGCGGATTCTGGAAGCTCTCGCCTTAGGTTTAGGTCGAACGAGGACTTTGCGGTTGAGGCTCCTAAAATTTGTGTGATACCCTGGCAATACAACTATAAATAATTAGCCAAAAAATTTTAGTGTTAAGAAAGCAAAAAAAAAATTAAAATTCGTTCGATCAGCTAATTCGACTGCTGTCGAAAATCGAATTTAGTTCATAATAGGCACCAAAATAAAAATTTTTAACAACTAAAACGCATTTAATTTAAATCACTACTTTTACAAATGTTGAAAATCGATATGATGATATTATTAAATTATATCCACCACCTGTGGTAAGGGTATAAAAACAGCACAATTTCAACTGAACTAGAGTTGAGTTGTAAGCCGTAATATGGACCTTAAAGTACGTGGAAATACATATAACCTGCACAGCTTTTATTGCACGTTCTGCACAAATTTTACTCCTTTGCTATTTTTTTGATTAATCATCTTGTATCCAATGTTTAAGAAAGCATTTCTTGGCGTTTTCAAATTAGGGGGCTAATTCTGGTAGTCGTGATCGATTACTTTTTTGATTCGAAAGTCCCCGTCTATATTATGAAACATTTAATGCGAATCAATTGAGTTTGATTGTAAAAACGAAAAGACAATGAAAACGTGTACTTTATTTCGTGAACAAGCAGTTTTTGGAAGTTAATTATTAGAGGGAAGAAGAAGAAAGAGAGAAGGAAATTGCATTATGTGGAAAGGAAAGCAGTTTCAAAAGAGAATTAAAGAAAGTTTTTGCAGCAAATGTTTCATAATCTGGACGAGCGCAAAGCAATTTTATTTCTAATTCTTTCAGTCGATACTGAACGAATCGAAATTATATTTCCAGTGTTGTAAAGCATTTATTTGAATTTAATTGGTCGGTCTTACCATTGCAAAAAAGGAAATTATAATAATATATTATCCCCAAAAATCCCCAGCGAAAAAAGTGCTTTTCCCCAAAAAATCCCCTGGGGATTTTTACGAAATTTGTATCCCCAATTACAAAAACAAATCCCCAATTTGGGGATAAATCCGCAAAACTGGGAACACTGAAATGACATATCAAAGAGGAGAGAAACAAGTGCATTATCGCAACCAGGGCTGCCAGATAAATTTGTGAAGAAACCGTCAATTTCCTTAAGGCCCAAATACACTTGTCAAATGCTTGACATCAAGCTCGTGTACGTGTGCTTGACATTAGAACATACATTTGCTGGATAAGCTGTCAAGCATTCATTTTGCATTTAATTTTGAAGTGACAACAGCAGGAGCAAAAAATATTAAAATATAGATAAAAAGTGTTTAATTGTGATTACATACTTTTAACTGTGTTGCTTTTTAATAAATAAAAAAAGAATTGAATAAAAGAAGGAGCAAATTATTAAATAAAAATTTTTTTTTTCTACAAAGCATTTTTTTGTTTTTCATCCGACATTTTTAGCGTCTGTTCGGTTTGAAATCACGTTTAAAGTGTGTGGGTGCTTGAAGAGTAACGCCAATACATTCATCAAAATCACTCGTCAAGCATGCTAAATATCTAAATTTTTTGATTTTCCATCAAGCATCGTCGGTGTCACACATACAAACTCATTTTCACTAATACTACCTTAATGCTGGATGGGAATTTGACCAGTGTATTTGGGCCTTTAGAAAAAATTAAAAAATCGTCTTTTAACTTAACTTACAATTTAGTTTTTTTGTTCAACAATTTTTGTTAGATTTTTTTGTACTTCATACCCAGTTAGCAGGAAGTCTCATGAAGAGTGTCTTTGATCGTCGATGACCGCATTTTTTAATCAAAGAAGATTCCTCACACGGGAAAAACTGTAACACGACTGAAATTCTTCCAAAGCACAGCGAAAGGCGCTTCTTCAATAGTTTAAAATGTGGCTAAAGGTTATCTAACGAGTCTTTCATGTCAAGAATCGTATGAGACTCATGAAGATATTATCTTACTACCCGTGAAATGTTCGCCATATAGTTGTTGAAAATATGATTTATACGGAGAGTCGTAAAATGTAATTGCTATTTAGCTATTTTTTGGTCAATCTAGCGTTTTTATCTCTATTTTATTTATAATTTGTGGGTTTTATTAAACAAGAAAGCTATCACTTTTGTTCGTGACAGAACGTTGACGCTCTTGTTTTGGAATGGCCTATCAGCGTAAAAGCTAAGACAAAGAAAACGTTTCGCTTTCCGCTCTTGTTAAGGTACGGCTGTTAAACATTGAAAGATTAAAAACGAACGTGTCAGAAAATTTAGTGTTTTTTATTCAGAATTTGGAGACTGAAAAAAATTGTCACTTTTTAGAAAAAAATCAGCAATCGGCACTTTGCTAATTCTGGAACAAAAAATCGTCATAGTGATGATAAATTGTCAAATCTCGCAGCCCTTATCGCAACACATGATTTCAAAAGCTTACTCCTTTGAGTGTTGGATTTTGAACGTGGGGGGAGAAAGTGATATACAATAGAAAGCTTGAGAATTCAACAAAACATAATGAAAACAATGAACCACAATGAAGATGTTGACAACCACAGAATACACAGAACTGTAAAAAGTGACGTGTGAAAAAGGCCCAAATCATTTGCGAGGGTAGCTTTCGTGTGAAGTGGCAAGGTGTAAAAACAGGCCGCAACAATCAACACAAATGGCGTGATCAAAACAAAAATAACAAAACACAAACCACAGAGTATAAAGAGGCGTCACGAGACAGAAAATATCGTGTTTTTTGTCTTTTTCTTCGAAAGCTGCCCTTTTTGCATTTTTTGTTTTGATTACGCATTCCGTGTTGATAGTAGCGGCCTGTTTTTACACATTGCAACTTTACAATAAAAAAACATTTTCTTTCTCTTTCTTCGAAAGCTGCCCTCACAAATGATTTGGACATTTTTCATACGTCATTTCTTTCATCTCTGTATGCTTTGTGACACAAACAAACGTTGTTTTTTGTGCAAAAAAAAATGTATTTAGTAATATTGTTTTGTTTTATAATGTTATTTACTTAAGTAAATATTATTTACTCGTGTTGTGGTGAACTTAAAACTTAGGGGGTAATTTTGTTGTTCACTTCACCTTGCGTTGAGAAAATTTTCATATATAATTTTATGAAATTTTAAAAAATTCAAAAAATTTTATATGAAAATTTTCTCAACGCTAGGTGAATAAATAAATTTGTGTTCATTGTATTGCGGCATAGATGATGATGAAAAGAGAAATGCAAAAGGGCAGCTTTCTTTGAAAGAGACAAAAAAAAAACAAGTAAGAGTGCTATATTCGGCTATGCCGAATCTTATATACCCTTCACCATGGTTTGGAAAGAACAGAAGTTTATATATATATTTAAATATATGTATATATACATGATTATTTATAAAATATATATCGTTTAGTTTTATTTAATTATTTGCACATGATTGCGTGCTATTAAATATATTAAAAGTTTAATTAATATATAGCACGTTAAGTTTTGATCGAATTTCAGTATTTGGTCATACCGACATCTTAAAGTATAAAATTACCATTTACTTTGGTGATAAAACTTGTAGTCGGGAAGTTCTATGGTTCACGAAAAAAGGTATTAAAAAAAAACTATATTTTTGACATTACTTTTTTTTCCGATATTCCGAGTTTTTCTAAAGATTTCCGATATTTTGATATCTAAAACGTATGAATAGGTCATAATACAGCTCTAAAATTTTAGTTTTTATAAAAATGTTAATGTTTTTGGTCCTTTTTTGGAGTATTTTGCACATAACTTAACCATTTTTAACCGATTTGACAGATTTATATACCAACGTGCTAAAAAATAATATTTCCATTAAATTGGCTTATAGGCATATATATATATACCTACATATATGTACATATATTTAAGCAAACTTTATTATAAAAAAACAAACTTAATTATAAAAAAAGAGTAACTTTTGGGATTTCAGTATTTTGATTATAACTCAGCCATTTTTTAACCGATTTGACAGATTTATATACCGACGTGTTTAGCAAGAAATTTACCATTTATTTGTGTTATAAAACTTGGACTCGGGAAGATCCATGGTTACCGAAAATGGGTATTTAAAAAAATTAATTTTGGTCATAACTTTTTTGTATCTGAACCGATTTTCCCGAGTTCTTTATAAAATATGTTCTACTAAAAATTTCCGATATTTTGGTATATAAGTCATATCCATAGGACATATGACAGCCCTAAAATTTAGGTTTTTATGCAATTTTTAATTTTTTTTGTACGGGAGGTACCACGCCCACTTCTCCAATCCCGCCCACATTTTGTAGGGTGGTGTGTATTGACAACCTAAATGTGTGTACCTAATTTGGAAACTTTGGCTCTTACCGTTCTCCAGATATACAGAAAAAAGCAATAAAAATACAACAACAACAAGGGATTTTTGGAAAAAATGAGAGGCAGTCGTGGTTTTTTGATCATATCTCAGCCATTTGTGGACCGATCTTGCTGAATTTCAATAGCACGAAATGGTGGACTATATGTGACATAAATGTTAAACAACCTAGCCGCTATCATGTCTGGTTTTCCCGGAAAACACATATCAAGCGTAAGACGGACAGACGGACATCGTTAAATCAACTTCTCTTCTCATATGGACCCAGAATATATATACTTTATGGGGTCTAAAATCAATATTGTGGAAATTACAAACGTAATGACAAACTTATATATACCCTTTTACACCTCTGGTGAAGGGTATAAAAACGCAAAATCTTACGTCTCGTGACAGTTCTGTGTATTCTGCGTTGACAACATAAGCGCTTGTTATAGAACCGCAATATAATTAATTCTGTGATAATCATTTTAAGTTGTGCTTTACTGTTTTTCGATGTTTTTAATGTAAAATACATAATATATATTTTTTGTAAGTTGTATTTGCTTGTTGTGAAAAATATCTTGTATTAATGTTGTCCTTTTATTATTTTTATTTAAATAGACGATCCTTGAAAAAGTCACCAAAAAGTGACGAAACGTCGGGTGAAATGTAATAAATTTGTTTTATTTACATCAACATCATTAGGTCTTATTAGCTTATAAAGACAAATAAACTGAAAATTAATCAATTAATTATCAATTGGCCAAAGAAATAAATAAAACTAATGGCCATTTTCTCATTAGGCAATTATCTTTTTTCCCAACGAAAAACTGCACATTAAAGAAATTTGGTTTTCTCAATGTCTAATTTGCTTCCATTCTGTCGCAAAGCTAACCAGCACTCATCTGCCAATTATTTATTTTCCTTTTATTTGTCGTACAGATAAATTCAATCAGCTGACTCCCAACTTTTACATGTATTTTGAGTGGCGTTGCCAGCTGAAAACAATGTTTTTTGTCGGTATATTGAGAAAACCAAAATCGTTAACGGACAGTTTATCGGTCCAATAAATTTATGTCGACATTAAGTAACAGGCAGTTTGTCGATACATTGAGAAAATGGCCATAAGTTTTACAAGAATGGTAAAATGTTTTAGCCTTACCCCAGGCATTCGCTTCCGATCCGAGATTTCTATTTAAATTGTATTGCAATTTCGACCGACATCGAAAGCCGTTTCACAAATTAATCCCAAATAGAAGACTTGCTCCTAAAAACGTCAATTCTCAATTTTTTTAATATGCGGAGAAAAGTTCAAATAAAAACAACATATTTTAATTTGACATGTTAATTAAAATTTTTATTTAAATTTTGAATTTTGTTCTGTTTAATTACATTAAATTAAGTGTATAAAACATAAATATTAAAATAAAACATTGAAATGTTCTTGTTGCATTTATTTGAAAGTTGTATGTAACTATTTGTGTATATGTATGTATAAATAAACAAATTAATAAGGAGGAAATAAATAACAATTTAAGGATAATATAAAATGAAATGTATGCATAATAAAGAACATAAAATATATATATTTTAAATAACTTTTTTTCTTTTTTGGTTAAATCAATATATTTATGTATATATTTTACAATATTATTCAAATACATAATAAAATTAAAAACCTGTTCTATTGGGTTAGTTGAAGTAATTTCTAATTAAATTAAATATTTTAAAGTAAATAAAGCAAATAAATATATAGTATTGAGAAAAAATGATTTGCACAGCAAAAAAGTAAGAAAGAATATTTAGATTGATAGATTAACAAAAACATAAGTATCTTTTACAAAACAAGGCGCTTTTGATTTGTTATTATTAATTTTTTTTTTTTTTTTTTGTATGTATTAATTTTAATTAATAATTTTGTTTTACTTTAGACTATGTACTATGTATGGGTCTTATTTACTTAATAACATGCGTACTTTATCGTTTAATAGATTCCTCAATTCAGTAACCATAAATTCATGGGATTCTTTAAATGTTGAAGCAACATCACCTATCAGTGTAGCTTCCACTTCGGGTTTCAGGGACATATCAGCCATGAAGGAATTTAAATTTCTAGGCAGTGCTGGCGTTTTCCAGTTAACTGAAAAATATAAAGAAAATGGTTAAAAAAGAGTAAGATTAGAAATGCTTTAAATAGATAGACAAATAAAATTGAAATTGTGTAAATTTGAAACTTAAGATTGGAAATAATGTTTGATATTAATACATACAAACAAATCGAAAAACAACTATGTTACAATAATATATATAGTCACTTGAAACTTACACAAAAAACTTGGAATCTTTTGACCAACATTTGCGATTTTATTTGCAAAAAACCCTATCTGCAAAATATTATATGGTAAACGATAAAAGGCCTAAAGGCTAGATTACACTATTTTACTTTGTATTAAAACATGTCAAAAACTCAAGTAATATGACAAAGTGTGATAGTGTGAATGCAATGTGTCACGCAAATGACAAGTATTATGAAAAAAGTTTTACATCCCATACGACTTCATCGTTTTTTGAAAAATTTCTAAAAAATTATACTTTTCATTGGATCAGGGTTGCATTTTATTTCATGTGTGAGTGGTTATACCTTGTGTGATGGTGTGAACACAAACTGTCATGTTAATTTGTATTTTTTGACAGTCACAACAAAACTCATTAGATTTCTATCTCAAAAAGTATTAGGGAAGACTTGTGAGATAGTGTAATCTAACCCTAACTAACAGTTTGCATAATATGCAACATTTTCAGTTGTCAAAACAACTGGTAGGTTTTACAAGAAAAATAAATTATAAACAGTTTAAGGCGATTTATCATTTTATATAGTTTTTGCTTCTCCTTTAAAATTTTCAAAATGTTAGATAGGGCATTTTGCTTTTAAGGTTACGATAAAGAAGTCGGGAACTGTTCTTATAAAATATTTTAGTTTTTAAATACTTTTCGAATTTTCTTCATTGATTCGAACTTAAATTTATGTATAAAGCTCTTTGTAATAGTCCTTTTTTCGTTATATTTCACATACTTTTTGCATTAGCCAACCTGGGGCCTAATTCTGGCAGTCGTGATCGAGTGCTTTCTCGATCCGAAAGCAATTTTATTTCAGTCGATACTGAACGAATCAAAATTATTTTTTCAGCAATGTGAAAATCTAATTATTGCTTTACAACACCGAAAAAATAATTCCGATTCGTGCAGTATTGACTGAAATATTTAGATATTAAATTGCTTTCGAATCGAGAAAGTACTCGATCACGACTGCCAGAATCAGGCCCCTGATTCTTGCTTTTGGTCCCTACTTAATGTTTACAATTCAGGAGTTTCTCAATTCTAAATAATTTAGTATTTGAAAGAGAAGGAAAGAAAAATATTAAAATTCAATTTAAAGGAATCTTAAATTTAATAAAGAATTATATTACTTTTCATTTGATCAGGGTTGCATTTTAACAAAAGCATGTTCATGTGCGATAGTGTGACTACAAACTGCAATGTTAGAGGGAGTTTACACGGAGTCTTTTCAGACATGTCTGTTTCTGACATTCTCTTTTGAACATGCTTCCAAAAACTTATTGTCTTTCCACGATGTCTTTCCAAACATGTCTGTTTTCATGTATAATAGTCTAATATACATATACATACAAATTAAAAACATGGAAATTCATATAAACAAACATGAAAACTCATTTCATGTCTGTTTGGCAACCCCTCTTTCTTCTCTACCCCGATCGCCTACAAACAAAACAAACGTGTTTGTTAGACATGTCTGAATAGACACAGTGTAAACTCCCTCTTATATTCGATTTTTTGACAATCGCAACAAACATTAATTTGTATTGTGGTTATTTTGTTTAACTATTTATGGTTTTTAATCCAAATTTTTAATATTTTTAATTAGGCTAAAGTTCATCAAATTTAATTTTCATTAAATTATTTTTATGAAGAAAGGAATTTTACAACATGAAATAAATTAAAATTTATTGATAATTTTTAATTCTTGACTGAAGCTAAACAAACCTCATTAGTAGGGATGCGATTTCCATTCAAATACATGTTTTTTGTCTATAGTCTAAGAACGATGTCTACCTCTTATCTTTCCGAATCATTAAATATGATAAAATGCCATCGATTTGTTGTTTCATACTGAGTTAAAACACGTCAAACCATCACGAAAAAATGGCATTTTCGGCATCAGCACCTCCGATTTGAATGAAATTCAACACAAATGTTATATGTAATTGGACTTTAACAAAACATAAATTTCAGACCCCACATTCTTTCGGCATCCGAAATATGACGTCATAAAAGATGTGAAAAATGTTAAAAAAAACACAAAAGTCTCCTTACAAAAGGGGATAGAACTCTTGAACTACGCAAGATAATTTAGTTTTTTTGGTATCGTTTTAAAGGTTAAAGTGCACCCTTTAAAATGATATGCATATTGTGTTTTTCTAAGAAAAGGTCAAAGGTCAATTTTTGGGGTCTTGAGTTCAAAGGTCCATATCTAGAAAAGTATATTTTTTAAAATTCTTAAAAAAGTATATGTTAAGTATCATACCCTCTTCAACATTTGCAGACCGTACAAAAAATATCAAAAATTTTTTGTATCTGAACCGATTTTTCAGAGTTTTTCAGAGAATTTTTTCTACTAAAGATTTCCGATCTTTTGATATATACGGCGTAACCATAGGTCATATGACAGTCCAAAGATTTAGGTTTTTATACAATTTTTGATATTTATTGTACGGGAGGTACCAAGCCCACTTCTCCAATCCCGACCACATTTTGTGGGATGGTGTGTATTGATAACTGAAATTTGTGTACTAAATTTGGAAACTTTGGCTCTTGCCGTTCTCCAGATATACTGAAAAAATAATTAAAATACAACAACAACAAGGGATTTTTGAACACAAAACATACTTAGAATCACGTTCTGGTATATAACTCTGACACCAATCGAGTCTCCACCTTTAAATTTTCTTCAAATGTTGAAGAGGGTATAATACTTAACATATATTTTTTTTAAGAATTTAAAAAAATATACTTTTCTAGATATGGACCTTTGAACTCAAGACCCCAATAATTGATCTTTGACCTTGTCTTAGAAAAACACAATATGCATATAATTTTAAAGGGTGCACTTTCACCTTTAAAACGATACCAATAAAACTAAATTATCTTGCGTAGTTCAAGAGTTCTATCCCCTTTTGTAAGGAGACTTTTGAGTTTTTTTCACATTTTTCACATTTTTCACATCTTTTATGACGTCATATTTCGGAAGCCGAAAGAATCTGGGGTCTGAAAATTTATGTTTTGTTAAAGTCCAATAACATTCAACATTTGTGTTGAATTTCATTCAAATCGGAGGTGATGATGCCGAACGACTTAATGGTTTGACATGGATTCACTCTACTGTTGCATATTTTGGTGAAAATTCATATTTTTGGCATATTAAGATTTTAAATGCACATTTTTGCATATTTTGAAATTTTTAAGGGGTTTTTTTTTTAATTTGCATATTATAAAAAAGTTCTTAAACAAATTTTTAAATACACAAAAAAATTTTTAAATAATAAATATATTCTTTTGGAGCTTTGCTTTAAAATACAAGATTTCTACAAAAGATGCTTCTCTTTTAAACCGATGCATCACCTTACATAGTTAAGGCTTCCGATGGGTTTAAAATTGTTTATCCAAAACTGTTACAAGCTACTTGCTTTGCACATGGGTTATACCGCGTTGAGCCAATTCGATAACATTTTAATGAAATGTTTCCCTTGTTTCCCCTGCCACTGCAGCCAGTAGATGCTTCAGAAATCTATTCAAAAAACCTTCCGAATAGTTTAAGAATGTTAGAAGAGCTTGTTGATACCGATGATTGTGCAATAAAAAAAAGCATAAGAAACAAGTTAGAGTGCTATATTCGACTGTGCTGAATCGTAGATACCCTCCACCGACAGTTCGAATGTTTAAGGAGTAATATCTGTATGATGTTATTATTATCTTAAACTGTGACGATTTGTTATTAATTATGGTTTTAGGCGACTAAACTGTTTTCCGGTAGTAGGGTTTATATGGGGCCTGAGGTAAATTATCCAAGCCACCATTAAGAAACTTGAATGGTTGTTGGGCAAGAAACGATATTGAAAAAGGAAATCTGTTTGTCAGTCACTTGAAAAACGTATTTACACCAAATATATCTCACAAAATTGCGGTCGAGTTACCACCTGTTGCTGCTAGAGCAGCTATTCCCCTCAGATTTGAGATAATAGAAATCGAAAAGGCTATGTATTTGTAACTTAAACACTAAGAAGGCACCTGGTATTGATAAGATCGGTAATAAAATGCTTTTAGAGCTACCTCGCATAGCAAAGAAAATTATTCTTTTTAATGCTATTTTCCGCCTTGAATACTATCCTCAAAAATGGAAGGTTTCCTTAGTTACCATGATACCAAAGCCAGGTAAAGATCATACAAAAGTTGAGTCTTATAGGCCTATTAGCTTATTATCAAATATGTCAAAGCTGTTTGAGAAATTATTAGTTTTAAAATTAACACCGATTTTAAGTGAAAATAGATGTATTCCAAACCATCAATTCGGATTTAGAAGAAAACACAGCACAATTGAACAGACTCATCGAATAGTTAATGTAATAAGAAAATCATTTGAAGAAAAAAAATATTGCTCAGCACTCTTCATCGATGTTTCGCAAGCTTTTGATAAAGTCTGGCATGATGGCTTATTACATAAATTGAAGCAAAATTTACCAGCAAACACACACAAGCTGTTAGAAAGCTACTTAGTCGGTCGTCAATTAATTATTAAAGTAGGAAATTTCTTAAGTTCACCTCAGCCAATTGGCGCTGGAGTCCCACAAGGCAGCATTTTTGGCCCTTTATTATACTTGATTTATACTTGGGACATGCCAACAAACAACTACACCCAAACTTCAACATTTGCAGACGATACAGCTTTTCTAAGCGTCCACGAAAACCGTTATGAAGCATCTCGTTACTTACAGCATCATATATTTCAACTAGAAATATGGTTAAGACAATGGAGGATAATGGTCAATGAGCAAAAATGCGTACATATAACATTCAACTTGCGCCGGGAATTTTGCCCCCTATTACAATCAATAATCAAATAATTCGCATGTTAAATATCTCGGTATACATCTGGATCGGCGATTAACGTGGAAATGCCATATAGAGGCAAAATTAAATCAAATGAAACTAAAAGCCATTCAAATCCATTGGCTTATTGGAAGAAATTCTGTCCTTAGTCTCGATTGTAAGCTTCTACTTTACAACTATATCTTAAAGCCTATCTGGTGTACGGTATTCAGCTATGGGGCACTGCCTCGGCCTCTAATATCGAAACAATTCAAAAGCGCCAAAATAAACTTCTTCGAATAATCACAGCCGCTCCCTGGTATGTTAAAAACTCAAACATTCATAAGGATCTCAATGTGCCATTAGTTAAAACTATGATAACAAAATATGCAATAAAATATTTAAAAAGGCTTGAACAACACCCAAATCCACTAGCTCGAAATATTTTAAATCATGGCGGCCACACTCGCTTAAGAAGAAGAGACACTGCAGCACTTACCCAATTAGATGAGCGATAAACACCTATATAAGTGAACAGAACCCGGGATGATGAAAATTTTTGTGTGTCACTGGCAGGACATAAAATAACGTATTAGGTTAAGATTTGATTAATTATTGTT
Source organism: Pollenia angustigena (assembly GCA_930367215.1). NCBI lineage: Eukaryota > Metazoa > Arthropoda > Insecta > Diptera > Polleniidae > Pollenia > Pollenia angustigena. The sequence continues at coordinate 91,476,587 of OV884056.1, read as the reverse complement.
AGTTCATATTTAATATACATATGAAGATTCAATAAATAAATAATGAGAAAAAAAAATGGTAAATTATGGATCGATCGTCACGAAATTTCACAGTGTTATTTCTAGTCCTAAAAAACTGTGGCGTACCGGATCTTCACGAAATTTCACAGCGTGATTTCCAGTCAAATAAAACAAATTTTTGCAAAATATTATCTCATTCCGTGCCTAGTTCCAGCATTTATGTTATTTTTTGTAACAAAATTATCCATTTCTTTAGGCTTGTGGTTCCACATTTTGATTCATAGCTCTGGTCCTACTGAACCGATTTTGCTGGATTTCAATCCCAAACTACTTAGGATAACTACAAGCAATTTGGCACCAAGTTTGTCCATTTCTTTTGAGTTGTTCGAAAGTGAGCGTGTTTTCAACAGACGGACATGGCTAAATCGACTTAGATTTACTCAAGGACCCAGAATATATATACTTTATGGGGTCTGAGATGAATAATAAAAAAGTTTCACACGGAATGACAAACTTAATATTCCCTCTTCACAACTAATTGTGGTGGAGGGTATAATAATTAATTTAAAAAACATCAGAAATCAATTAGCATTGGTATTTTCCAATTACAGATATATTGGTGAAAAAATAACTAATCAGGAGGGATTATTTAGTTCACTTAATACGCAAGTCGAATTAATTGATATTGCGAAAAGTAAAATTAAAAATGTGGAATGAAGAATAGACCGACAAATTAAAAAAAATCCAACACGTTTTGCAAATAAAATTGATCTGGCATCAAAGTGGGATCTGAAAATTCATCAAAATTCATTGGCATTCTTCAAGTACAAGACATTTTTACTTTAAATAAAACAGTTACTTATTTATTAAAACAAACAAAAATTTAAATTAGTTATTTAAGTTTTTTAAAGATATTTTAATAACAACATACTGAATTTTTTATATTTTTTGGTTTTTAGTAAAATTAAAAAACGAGTTTTTATGGAAAATGTTCAAGTTTTTAGTGCATATTTATACCCACTCCACAATAGTAGAGAGGGTATTATGCATTTGTGCTGATGTGTGTAACGCCCTAAAATAGTGGTCCTAGACCCACCTTAAAGTATACCGATCTACTCAGAATCACTTTCTGAGTCGAACTAACGATGTCCGTCCGGCTGGCAGGCTGGCTGGCAGGCTTGCTGGCTGGCTGGCTGTCCATGTTACCTTGTGCGCAAAGTACAGGTCGCAATTTTGAAGATAATTTGATGAAATTTGGGTCATAGGTTCTTATTGGCACAAGGACCAAGCCTATTGAAAAAGGGCCGAATCATAGGACCACGAGGGAAGATAGGGGGAAATTTCTTCCTCTCAGAAACTATCAAACCGATTTCAATGAAATTTAAAACATAGATAGAACCATATCTATATGGACACAAAATGTATAAATTTTTAAAAAAATCGGACCACGAGGGGAGATAGGGGCAATGTCTGCCTCTCAAACCGATTTAAATAAAATTTAAAACATTGATAGATCCATATCTATAGGGATACATTAGCTATACAGTTTTTAAAAAATAGGACCACAAGGGGAGGCAGAGGGCAATTTCTGCCTCACACAAACTTCCAAACCGATTTTCATGAAGTTTATAAACATAGATAAATCCAAATTTATATGGACATATAAGCATGATTTTTTTTTAATACTGTGGTGTAGGATCGGGCTTGACCGACTATACTTTCTGACTTGTTTTTATTTTTTTAGTGCATATTTTGGATTTTTTGATGCATATTTTATGCGCATATTTTCGATTTTTTAGTGCATGAAAATCTCATCCCTACTCATTAGATTTCTATCTCACAAAGTATTATGGAATACGTAAGACTTGTGTGATAGTGTTAACTATCCCTCGCCTGGGTAACAATCTTGTCGAGATGCGAGGGCTTAAGTGCACTCTACGGTTTTGATCTCTTGGGATGATGTATGTGATGAATACGCCTTCGCGGGAGGTCGAGAACACTGAAGGGGTGTGCAACTAAAGGTTACTCATCTTGTCAAGATAATGAGGCGGCGGTGAATGGCACACTTCCGGCCCATTATCAGTACATATAGAATGGCGTGGCAACCCGTGGGTTCGCTCCTTGCAAGGTGGGGGCTTTACCAGTGGTTGGGGCGCGAAATATGCACTTTTAGGGACAACGTGGTTGGTAGCAGTGCCGAGGTCCTGTGTGGCTAATTAGTGCGTAAAGAAACTAGTCGTTAACAGCTCCCCTCAGCGTCAGGGCAAAGCGCTGTTGTATGTTAGTTGCCTAGTCCACGCACGCCGTCACTGCGTGGTACGGTCCGTCTGAACGAGCCTACTCGTGGGAACAAAAATTAAACCCTTTTTAAAAACAAAAACAAAAACCATAACAAGCACAAATAATACGGAAAATGAGGACACGACGGACGAGATTGACCAGGGTCAGCCGGACGTCACGGTCTCTGAGTCGGAGAGTACCCTCTCGACTGTTCATGAGAACATAATTGAGCAGGAGAGACAGGTACTGACCGACCTATATGTGGATAGTCTTCTGGTACAATCGGGGGACTCCTGTGGTGAAACCGGGGCTGCTCAGGGGTTAGAGAGGTTGACTCTGCTCTCCGACACGGAGCTTGATATTGATATATCAGCTCACAGTCAGACAGCAGAGCCTGCCACTCTCATCTGTGAGGCCAGGGGACATCAGGGGGGCCAGTCGGGAGAAGATTGTCCACAACTTGTTCGGCAGGACGCCGTGGAGGACGGGCCAAGCACCCCTCCACGAGATATTAAGAACTCCAGCCGAACGAAGGAGGAGAAGGTGCAGAACGGAACAAGGAGCTCTCTTGCATATCTGGATAAGATGGCGAAGAGGGATCCTTCAACGTTCTCCGCGAGGGAAAGGCACCTTCTGAGAAGGCACCGACAAAGCGTCGCTAAATTCGAAAGAATTTACGGCCCTGTCAGTACCGTGCTCGGTTGGCCCTATCCTTGGAGAAAGCAGGTGGATGAGGTCGTCGGCCCGGAAACTACTCAAAAGAGTACAGGGCCGGTGGCGCCGTCAACCTGCCGTGGAGAGATAGAGGAAGGAGGGGTTGCCCCGGTGACCAAAGCGCTCATGTCTTCGGAACGAGCTGCGGAGGATAGGGGGGCGATACCCAAGAAAGGAGGCAAAGTGGCTAAGGCAGCGAACACGGGGAAGAAGGCTGGTAATCCTCCGTCCGATTCCTCTAGTGGCTCTCGTAAGGGGGTCATTAGGGGAAAAGGCGCGGGCAGGAACGGGCCTTCGAAACCAGTCGTACCGAAGTCACCGAGCATAGTGAAGAGGGCTGGTACATCTCCGGCTGAAGCTCCTAATGGCTCCAATAAGGAGACCATTAAGAGGGTCAGATCTGGGGATGATCAGCCTTCTTCATCGAATAAAAGAATGAAGAAGTCGACGAGCCTGGAGGGTCATCTGCAGGTGGCTGTCATAGATCGGAATGATCCGGATGGGAGGATCAGTGCCGAGCTATGGCAGCTAGTAGAGGCTAGGCTTATCGACGAGCTGGCAGTTTTCAAAGGCAAGGAGGAGGACGTATCCTTCAATGGTGCGGACTGGGTTAAGGGAGTCAAGGTTGTCAACTGTGGTAACAAGAATTCATTGGAATTCTTAAGAACCACAATTGGCAAATGCGGCGACGTTAACCCGGGGGCAAGGTTTGAAGTCATACAAGCCTCCGACTTGCCCATTAGGTCCATAGTGACAGTATGGATTCCATCTCCCGTACGCAAGGTGGAAACTATACTGGCAGTATTGGCCAACCAAAACAGTAGGCTTCTTACCGTCCAATGGAGGCTAGTGACCTAACTGGTGTGTAAGGAGAATACCGGTAAGGACTTCCGTTTCGCAATTGATCGGAAGTCCATGGAATTCTTGGAGGAGGTGGGGGGGGTTGTTAGGTTCGGTTTAAGTAACGTTAGGTTTCGGTATCCGAAGCATGACAGGACCAAAGAGGCTGTTAGTGGTGCAGATAAACCTGCACCATTGTGAATCTGCCTCGGCCGAACTTGTAACCTTCCTCTCCAGTACTCGGACGGACGTAGCCCTTATCCAAGAACCTTGGATAAATAAAAATAAGGTTTGCGGTTAAAGGGTTGCGGGATACACTCTGTTTGTCCCGTCCACTGAGGACAAGGTAAGAACGTGTATACTAGCGAGAAGTGAATTGAATTTTCTCATATCTCATTCTTTCAGGTGCGGTGATTTGACCGTTATAAATGGAGAGGCCAAAGGGAAGCGTACGCTTACACTGGCCTCGGTGTATATGCCATATGAGGGGTTGGACCCACCAGGTACAGAGGTGCGGCAACTCACGGCATATGCAAAGAGGAGAGGTGCAATCCTTGTGTTGGGCTGCGATGCCAATGCTCATCACTGCCAATGGGGGTGAGTGAGTTAATGTTTGATTTTATAACTACTAACAATCTTATTATCTGTAATATGGGTAACACGCCGACGTTCAGAAATAAAGATAGGCAGGCAGTGATAGATCTGACATTAGTAAACCGTGACGAGCAAATTGTTGTTGATTGCCGTCACGGTAAAGCGGGCCACTTTACTTCACTTCATTTTTGTTGAAGACTCTTGAGAGGCTAATAGATTTCTATCTCAGGAGTAATATTGAGACCCGCCTTATTAGCAACGCTCAACATGCTTACCTGAAGGGTAAATCTGTTGAGAGCGCGTTACATGAGGTGGTGGGTTGTATTGAGCACGGTCTGAGGCATAAGGAGTATACTCTCGCCGCGTTTCTGGATATAGAGGGAGCCTTTAATAACATTAGGATAGAGGCGATTAGGGATTCTTTGTTGGAGTTGGGAGTTGAGGGCTTTCTGGTGGAGTGGATAATCTGCATGCTTGGCAGTAGGATTATAAACTCGACCCTGGGGGATCATGTGATAAGGAGGAGGGTTACCAGGGGGACACCACAAGGGGGGGTATTATCGCCTCTACTGTGGTTGCTTGGGGTTAACGGGATTCTTAGGTCATTTGATTCCATGGGCAGGAAAGTTGTTGCCTATGCGGACGACATAGTTATGCTGGTCAGGGGAAAATTTCTGTCCACGATCGGGGAAATTATGCAGGTGATGCTAGGTGAACTCTCGGCATGGGCAAAGGATAGGGGACTGGGTGTTAACCCTGCGAAGACTGAGCTGGTGCTATTCACCAGAAGGTATAGGATAGAGGGATTTAGGGGGCCAGTGCTAGATGGCGTCGAGTTGCCTCTATCGGACGGAGCAAAGTACTTGGGTAACTTTCTGGACTGCAAACTGTCTTGGAAGAGAAATACTCAGGAGAGGATGAAAAGGGGACTCATTGCATACTACACATGCAGGAACTCCATTGGTAAGAACTGAGGTCTAAGGCCTGATATGGTAAACTGGATTTACACATCGGTTGTTAGGCCTATACTTACCTATGGATGCACTGTTTGGTGGGGCGCGTTGGGAGTGGATAGCTATAGGAAGATGCTCAGCAAAGAAGTGCATCTCTTGGCATCACAGGCGCAAGAAGTAGCACTCCGCAGGCAGCGCTGGACATCCTACTATATCTATCCCCTATCGAGCATTATGTGAGGAGTGTGGCAGCTAGGAACTTACTTAGACTTTACGAGTCTTCTTTAGTTAGACCTAGGCGGGATGATCACACGAGAATTTTGTACGAGATGGCTCTGCTTGATCAGGGTATTATTCTCGAGGGAATTTCGGATCATAAGACTATGACCCTGGACTTCGGTGCAACACCACCAGTGGAGTTCCCGGAAAGGGAAAATTGGAGTGGATCCAATGGACTGTTTGAGGGGTGGGCAGTATTTACGGATGGGTCCAAGATGGAAACCGGCACTGGTGCCGGTGTTTATATCGCGGACACCGAGGTAAAAAGGTCATTCAGACTCCCTGATGAGTGCAGTGTCTTCCAGGCTGAGATCCTAGCGATCTGGAGGGCGACGGAGGTGATACTGGATCACATCGTGGGTCGATCTGAGGTGACAATTTACGTCGATAGTCAGGCGGCGCTTCGGGCATTGAAGAGCCATACGGTGCGATCATGCCTGGTTGCGCGGTGTAGGAGCGCTCTTAGGGAACTCATGGGGGCATTCAACGTGAGGCTGTGTTGGGTACCAGGACACTGCATGGTTGATGGGAATGAGGTGGCGGACGAACTAGGGCACTATGGCCCAATTTGGACGCGGGGGCAACCAGGGTTCTACTGGGATTGGATAGGGGTAGTCTCAGAACACTTATAGGGTTCTTGACGGGTCATTGTCCTGTCAGGGCTTTTGCGGGCAGATGGGACAACGCCATACCGGACTTCTGCAGGCTATGCGAGGATTCAGAGGAGCTAGAGACGATCGAGCATGTACTGTGCCATTGTCCTAGGATGCAGGGTCTCAGACTGAAGTGGCTAGGAGATAGGTTTCACGACGAACTGGGGTGCATAGCTGGATGTAATCCGGCCAATCTACTGGGGTTTGTCAGGGAAATAACGCGGCTGTTTCTGTTGAGGGGACTGTAAGGGGGGCATTGGTCCTACTTTCTAATTTTCTGTCTATATCTTACTTCCTTTTCTCTACTTTTCACTTCCTCTTATCTCTATCTCTTACTTCATATTTTCATTGAAGGGAATTACAATGGATCGTATTCGGTCTCCGAGTGGAGGTGTGCCTGTGGGCACACAACCCTTCTTAACCTAACCTAGTGTTAACTAGCATATAGCAATTACGCCTAAGTATAAGACACCCACGACAATCGGTTATACAAAAATACAGATTTTATACTAAATGCAGAGCTAGTCCAATGCTATTCAAAAATTGTAATATGTACGAAATAATCACCCTTATTGTGTTTGGCGTATTAAATACGCCTACGACTGTTTGGTAATAGATTAAAGAGAACGTGAACTTTTTTCCATTAATCTATTACCAAACACTCGTAGGCGTATTTTAAATACGCCAAACACAATAAGGGTGAATATTTGTATGTTTTCTTCCCCATTTAAGACGTACGACAGTAACGTTTGTCACCCTGGAAATGCCCAATACGATAAGTATTCGAAGTAAAAGCTATTGTGGTGTTCCGTTTTTGTGTGTTTTCGGTGTAATTTTCAACTGCCAAAAGCAATGTGATTTTCAGAACAACACAAATTCACAATTGTGATTTTAAAAGCACGCGATTTGAAATCACGTGATTTTCAGAACAGGCCTTATAAACTTAAAAATGGTGCAAAAATTATCATTTGATTAAATTATCAAAAAAAAAATGTGGTAGTGGTAAATATGCACTAACAAATCAATTCCAAAACTCATAAAAAGCTACAAAACCGATAAACATATTGTTTCTGCCTTAATTGGTAACACAAGGAAAAACAGGCAATTGCATATTTACAGTTTCACTGCATATTGTCAGCTAATTATTAGTTTGACCTGCCGACCATTTTTTCGAAAAATTTAGTAAAAGGTATATTTTATATATTTTTAATATCCCCTTTCTGAATCCAAACCTGTTCCACGAAAATTTTTATGTTTTCTGAAATATTAAGCATTAAATTTGCTCCATATCAACTATTTTAAAGTTTATTAAGTATTGTTTTGCTCTTCACATTACTACTTGGCGAATGCAACAAAATGCTCATACCAAGACGTACAAAATAAATTTCAATCTTGCTTTGCTTCATTGCCGAAAGAAAAAAATTTAGTTAAAGCGAAAACAAAATAAAATGTCGGTTGTAGCAGAAAAAGCTACTTTTCAGAAATAAATTTAGACAAGTGGCGTAAAAAATTCTATAGAGTATATTTTCAGAAATGTTCATGAAAACCTTCTTTGACGTTTTTCTCCACTGAGATTTTTTGGCATATGCTCCAAACCAATAATAAGCTGACAATATACATAACTTTAAATTGGTAGTCTAGAATAAAAAAAAAATTGTGAAATTTATTTAACATGTCCATTAGGGGTATAACCATTTTTTTGGCATAGTACCATGAGGTCAACCCTGTCCTAGTAACCACGAAAATCATAATCTTCTGTAATTTTTCTCAAAAAAGCTCACGCACCAAATGTGTGTGAAGTTAAATTTTAAAATTTATAACCCTAGACACATTCTGTTATGTTAACAGAACAATGTTAACTACTTAACAGACCTAATGTTAATGCTGTAATCATGGATAAGTTCAGATTTCTGGAAAAGGAGTCAACGTGGGCGAAAAAAAATGATTAGGATTTGTGGACAATACTATTCTCCATCGTTTTTCATCCCCAGAATTTTTAACAGAGCGAGTTGGACCGACTTATGGCCAATTTACTCTTTTGAATTCTCTAGGGGATGAACCCAGATTTCTGGAAAAGGAGTCAACGTGGGCGAAAAAAAATTATGAGGATTTGTGGACAATACTATTCTCCATCGTTCTCCATCCCCAGAATTTTTAACAGAGCGAGTTGGACCGACTTATGGCCAATTTACTCTTTTGAATTCTCTAGGGGATGAACCCAGATTTCTGGAAAAGGAGTCAACGTGGGCGAAAAAAAATTATGAGGATTTGTGGACAATACTATTCTCCATCGTTCTCCATCCCCAGAATTTTTAACAGAGCGAGTTGGACCGACTTATGGCCAATTTACTCTTTTGAATTCTCTAGGGGATGAACCCAGATTTCTGGAAAAGGAGTCAACGTGGGCGAAAAAAAATTATAAGGATTTGTGGACAATACTATTCTCCATCGTTCTCCATCCCCAGAATTTTTAACAGAGCGAGTTGGACCGACTTATGGCCAATTTACTCTTTTGAATTCTCTAGGGGATGAACCCAGATTTCTGGAAAAGGAGTCAACGTGGGCGAAAAAAAATTATGAGGATTTGTGGACAATACTATTCTCCATCGTTCTCCATCCCCAGAATTTTTAACAGAGCGAGTTGGACCGACTTATGGCCAATTTACTCTTTTGAATTCTCTAGGGGATGAACCCAGATTTCTGGAAAAGGAGTCAACGTGGGCGAAAAAAAATTATGAGGATTTGTGGACAATACTATTCTCCATCGTTCTCCATCCCCAGAATTTTTAACAGAGCGAGTTGGACCGACTTATGGCCAATTTACTCTTTTGAATTCTCTAGGGGATGAACCCAGATTTCTGGAAAAGGAGTCAACGTGGGCGAAAAAAAATTATGCGGATTTGTGGACAATACTATTCTCCATCGTTCTCCATCCCCAGAATTTTTAACAGAGCGAGTTGGACCGACTTATGGCCAATTTACTCTTTTGAATTCTCTAGGGGATGAACCCAGATTTCTGGAAAAGGAGTCAACGTGGGCGAAAAAAAACTATAAGGATTTGTGGACAATACTATTCTCCATCGTTCTCCATCCCCAGAATTTTTAACAGAGCGAGTTGGACCGACTTATGGCCAATTTACTCTTTTGAATTCTCTAGGGGATGAACCCAGATTTCTGGAAAAGGAGTCAACGTGGGCGAAAAAAAATTATGAGGATTTGTGGACAATACTATTCTCCATCGTTTTCTCCTTTTCCACGTTGACTCCTTTTCCAGAAATCTGGGTTCATCCCCTAGAGAATTCAAAAGAGTAAATTGGCCATAAGTCGGTCCAACTCGCTCTGTTAAAAATTCTGGGGATGGAGAACGATGGAGAATAGTATTGTCCACAAATCCTCATAATTTTTTTTCGCCCACGTTGACTCCTTTTCCAGAAATCTGGGTTCATCCCCTAGAGAATTCAAAAGAGTAAATTGGCCATAAGTCGGTCCAACTCGCTCTGTTAAAAATTCTGGGGATGGAGAACGATGGAGAATAGTATTGTCCACAAATCCTCATAATTTTTTTTCGCCCACGTTGACTCCTTTTCCAGAAATCTGGGTTCATCCCCTAGAGAATTCAAAAGAGTAAATTGGCCATAAGTCGGTCCAACTCGCTCTGTTAAAAATTCTGGGGATGGAGAACGATGGAGAATAGTATTGTCCACAAATCCTTATAATTTTTTTTCGCCCACGTTGACTCCTTTTCCAGAAATCTGGGTTCATCCCCTAGAGAATTCAAAAGAGTAAATTGGCCATAAGTCGGTCCAACTCGCTCTGTTAAAAATTCTGGGGATGGAGAACGATGGAGAATAGTATTGTCCACAAATCCTCATAATTTTTTTTCGCCCACGTTGACTCCTTTTCCAGAAATCTGGGTTCATCCCCTAGAGAATTCAAAAGAGTAAATTGGCCATAAGTCGGTCCAACTCGCTCTGTTAAAAATTCTGGGGATGGAGAACGATGGAGAATAGTATTGTCCACAAATCCTCATAATTTTTTTTCGCCCACGTTGACTCCTTTTCCAGAAATCTGGGTTCATCCCCTAGAGAATTCAAAAGAGTAAATTGGCCATAAGTCGGTCCAACTCGCTCTGTTTAAAATTCTGGGGATGGAGAACGATGGAGAATAGTATTGTCCACAAATCCTCATAATTTTTTTTCGCCCACGTTGACTCCTTTTCCAGAAATCTGGGTTCATCCCCTAGAGAATTGAAAAGAGTAAATTGGCCATAAGTCGGTCCAACTCGCTCTGTTAAAAATTCTGGGGATAGAAAACGATGGAGAATAGTATTGTCCACAAATCCTAATCATTTTTTTTCGCCCACGTTGACTCCTTTTCCAGAAATCTGGGTTCATCCCCTAGAGAATTCAAAAGAGTAAATTGGCCATAAGTCGGTCCAACTCGCTCTGTTAAAAATTTTGGGGATAGAAAACGATGGAGAATAGTATTGTCCACAAATCCTAATCATTTTTTTTCGCCCACGTTGACTCCTTTTCCAGAAATCTGGGTTCATCCCCTAGAGAATTCAAAAGAGTAAATTGGCCATAAGTCGGTCCAACTCGCTCTGTTAAAAATTCTGGGGATGGAGAACGATGGAGAATAGTATTGTCCACAAATCCTTATAATTTTTTTTCGCCCACGTTGACTCCTTTTCCAGAAATCTGGGTTCATCCCCTAGAGAATTCAAAAGAGTAAATTGGCCATAAGTCGGTCCAACTCGCTCTGTTAAAAATTCTGGGGATGGAGAACGATGGAGAATAGTATTGTCCACAAATCCTCATAATTTTTTTTCGCCCACGTTGACTCCTTTTCCAGAAATCTGGGTTCATCCCCTAGAGAATTCAAAAGAGTAAATTGGCCATAAGTCGGTCCAACTCGCTCTGTTAAAAATTCTGGGGATGGAGAACGATGGAGAATAGTATTGTCCACAAATCCTCATAATTTTTTTTCGCCCACGTTGACTCCTTTTCCAGAAATCTGGGTTCATCCCCTAGAGAATTCAAAAGAGTAAATTGGCCATAAGTCGGTCCAACTCGCTCTGTTAAAAATTCTGGGGATGGAGAACGATGGAGAATAGTATTGTCCACAAATCCTCATAATTTTTTTTCGCCCACGTTGACTCCTTTTCCAGAAATCTGGGTTCATCCCCTAGAGAATTCAAAAGAGTAAATTGGCCATAAGTCGGTCCAACTCGCTCTGTTAAAAATTCTGGGGATGGAGAACGATGGAGAATAGTATTGTCCACAAATCCTTATAATTTTTTTTCGCCCACGTTGACTCCTTTTCCAGAAATCTGGGTTCATCCCCTAGAGAATTCAAAAGAGTAAATTGGCCATAAGTCGGTCCAACTCGCTCTGTTAAAAATTCTGGGGATGGAGAACGATGGAGAATAGTATTGTCCACAAATCCTCATAATTTTTTTTCGCCCACGTTGACTCCTTTTCCAGAAATCTGGGTTCATCCCCTAGAGAATTCAAAAGAGTAAATTGGCCATAAGTCGGTCCAACTCGCTCTGTTAAAAATTCTGGGGATGGAGAACGATGGAGAATAGTATTGTCCACAAATCCTCATAATTTTTTTTCGCCCACGTTGACTCCTTTTCCAGAAATCTGGGTTCATCCCCTAGAGAATTCAAAAGAGTAAATTGGCCATAAGTCGGTCCAACTCGCTCTGTTAAAAATTCTGGGGATAGAAAACGATGGAGAATAGTATTGTCCACAAATCCTAATCATTTTTTTTCGCCCACGTTGACTCCTTTTCCAGAAATCTGGGTTCATCCCCTAGAGAATTCAAAAGAGTAAATTGGCCATAAGTCGGTCCAACTCGCTCTGTTAAAAATTCTGGGGATGGAGAACGATGGAGAATAGTATTGTCCACAAATCCTTATAATTTTTTTTCGCCCACGTTGACTCCTTTTCCAGAAATCTGGGTTCATCCCCTAGAGAATTCAAAAGAGTAAATTGGCCATAAGTCGGTCCAACTCGCTCTGTTAAAAATTCTGGGGATGGAGAACGATGGAGAATAGTATTGTCCACAAATCCTCATAATTTTTTTTCGCCCACGTTGACTCCTTTTCCAGAAATCTGGGTTCATCCCCTAGAGAATTCAAAAGAGTAAATTGGCCATAAGTCGGTCCAACTCGCTCTGTTAAAAATTCTGGGGATGGAGAACGATGGAGAATAGTATTGTCCACAAATCCTCATAATTTTTTTTCGCCCACGTTGACTCCTTTTCCAGAAATCTGGGTTCATCCCCTAGAGAATTCAAAAGAGTAAATTGGCCATAAGTCGGTCCAACTCGCTCTGTTAAAAATTCTGGGGATGGAAAACGATGGAGAATAGTATTGTCCACAAATCCTAATCATTTTTTTTCGCCCACGTTGACTCCTTTTCCAGAAATCTGAACTTATCCATGATTACAGCATTAACATTAGGTCTGTTAAGTAGTTAACATTGTTCTGTTAACATAACAGAATGTGTCTAGGGTTATAAATTTTAAAATTTAACTTCACACACATACGCACCAATTGGTTTTTCTAAACCAATACAATATTGAATATTCATAATTTTATTCGGTGTTTTTTATTCTTTTTTAATTTGTTTTTGTTATAAAAGTTTAAAGATACGTTTTAGTTTGCTGAAAAGTCTCTTACCATCTCTAAATATTAATGAAATTTCATACTTGAGCTATTTTTTGTTTTAAATAAACATATTATTAATTTTTCTTAACCAAAAAGAAAATTAAAAATTTTCAAAACTTCATCGCAGTTGGTGCGTGAACTTTTTTGACCTTAGCGAAAAAATAAATATACGTTCCCTTATAGTTTTTTATGCTCTATCGGACTGTGCTATGCCAATTTTGATATTTTAAAAAATTGTTAAAAAGTTATATCCCTAATGTCCATATTGATATGTAAATAAAATGCAAACAATTATTAAAAATTATCAAAGTAATTTTTGGGAAAACAAAATTTTCAATTAACAAGATTTTGTTTTGGATAAGCTATTCCTATGCGCATTTCACTGTTGTAGTTTTTCTAAAAATCTTTGGATGAAGTTTCCTGATGATCTGGCCTAAGCAACGCATAGGAATAGCTTATCCCATCAACAATAAGTGTTTTTATCAAGAGTGAAAATTGGGAATTAAGACCGACAAACAAAATCTTGTTAATTTATTAAAAATGTCATTTTATTTTTAATTTAAGGAAGGTTAAATCCAACAATTTAAAAATTTTGATTTTATAAATAGGTTGTCAACGGTTTAAAACAGCGGTCATCACAAAGAGAGACAGTTAAAAATGTGTATGTAGTGGTGAGTGCAGAGAGGAAAATAAATTTACTCGTTTGAGACATTAACTATGTGTTTTGTTCTAGTTATTTAAAATTATGGCTTTTTACAATTGTTTCGTTAACCTTCGTGTTGTGGGTGTGTGAAATTCGCGAAAAGTGCTCGGCCCCAGGGGGCATAGCGTGATTATCGTTGGTTTAAAAGAATATTAATCGTTTTGAATACAACTTTATTACCTTTTGCTTAAACGGTTTTGAGGTATTTCATAAGTTTTTGTGAATATGGCTGTTAATTTTTTGTTCAAAATACAGTTCAATTAACATATGGGCATTTCCATCATGTCGAACGTGACCATCGTACACATTTAAAGTTAAAAAAAAGTAAAAATAAACGTATATTAATTTTGGCAATAGATTCAAGTTATAGCTTTAAACTAGCCCTATAATTGGTGCTATTGTTCATTTTGATAAATTGTTTCGTTTTCAAGAAAATTGCAAAAAAACAAGGCATTTGCACGTGACGAAAACAGAAGTGGTTTTTGTGACCATTTTTTCGAATGCCGATTTCAGCGAAACCTGAGGCAATATTTGAATGCAAAAAATTGTAGAATGTTATGCACTCATATCTCTTAAATATAACTGTCATTTTTAATAAAAATAATGTATACTTTTTTTTATTTAGCTTTAATCGCTGTCGCACGTGATCTGTCGAACATGACATTTTTTTCCATCATGATATATTTGTTGATTAGACCGGGTCGACCTCCATACAAAAAAAAAAGTTGTGCCAGTCACCCTCTAGAATGAAAGATATGTCAATAATGTTTCTAAAACAGGAAACATTTTTTTTTTGCCACGCCCCAAAATACAGCCCTTTTGGTTTTTTATATTTAGCGCTGCCATTTAAAGTCCGATCTCATCATATTGCATATCGTTTTTCATGGCTTGATAGTGGCTTCATATTTGTCTTTAGTGACTTTTTAATCTGACCTCAAATTCTGGGCGCCACTTATGCCATCTCGGATCCTTCCCCCAAATGTCCAATTTTTTTTACGTGCCAAGAAAGTCCTTCTAAAACTACGTATGTATAGATTTTATTATGCCCACTTTTATTACACGCCTACAAATTAAGCCCTTTTTTCTTTTTCACACACATACTACATTAAATTAGGTAGAAGCCAATACAAGCAATAATATTTTCATCAGTCACGCCCAAAAATAAAAGGTATATTTATTAAGTTTGAAAAACTTTAAAAAATTGTTTTTGCCACGCCCTAAATTACAGGTCTTTTTGTTTTATATACATATATAGCATCGTCATTTAAAGTCTAATCTCATCGTATCGTATATCATTGTAAATGGCTAGAATATGGCTTTATTTTTGAATTTAGTGCTTTTTTTTGCTCATCTAGATTTAAATAATTCAAAAGTATAAATTAACATAAATAAATCATTTACATATATAAAAAATTATTTTCAAATTATTAATTTTCACACTTACGATGTCGCACGTGAACAACTTTATACAAGTACCAAGATCACAAATCTTGCTATTTTACAGAAATTTTTTGGCCTGGTAATTTGATGAGCTTTCTACTTTTACTTTCGACGCATTGATAGAAAATGATGTTTTTCTATGTCGCACATGACATCGAAATATGAGATAATACAAAGAAAAAAATTACATTATTTGCAATCGCATAGTTTCTTGTGCATTCTATTTTGACTCTTTGTACCTTCTGAAAGGTTTTAGAGAGAAAAAGTCAATGCATAATGTCTCTCTTAATTAACTGTTATCAAAGCAAAACGTACAATAGAAATATCCAAATAAGAAAAGTTGCACTTGTTACACTTTGCATTCATAAATCTTGAAATGGGTTATAAATAAATATAAATTTTTTTTACTTTTATTAAATTTGATTGTTTTCCTGTTAATATACGATAAAACAAAGTCTTTTCCAGAACTTATAATTTTTTTGTTGCGGTGGACCTTTGGGTGGAAATGCCCTTATACATTCATATTAAAATACTTGTGAAACTAAGAAAATCTGTGTGTATACTTTTAAAGTACAAAGTTTTCCGCAAATTTAAATTGTTTTTTCCTTAAATTTGTAACGCTTATATTTTCAAACCTTCCTCCGATCTATAAGTTTATAATACTCACTTAATAATTTATCACAACGTTTAATTTCCAATTTTAATTGACGCATCAATTCAATAATTAGCAGACAACGTTCTTTTTCACTTATAACTTTTTCGACTTCAGCATTTTGCTTTCTTTTTTGTTTGGTTTTTGGCGAGGCTTGAAGTTTTTCATGAATTGCTTGTAATATAAAAGCGTAAAGAGAAATTATCTGTAATACAAAAAAGAAATAGTTATTTTAATTTTCGGTTAAAAATTCTAATGTGCACAACAACAAAGCAATATAACGTACACAATTTTATTTTTAAATACCTTTTTAGTTTATTCTCTTAGTTCAAAGTATTTAAACTCACCTCTAAACAAACAGCCACTTTACTTTGCCATTCCCGCCTTCGCCACAGACCATCCTCGGTGGCTTCATCACTCTCTTTGATAATAGTTTCACACAAATTCACCACAGCCACTACATTATCACTGATCACTTTACACTGCATCTGTAAATTGTTATCGCCTACGTACATCTGCTTCACCAAAGTGGCCAAATCGCTAAAGAACTTTTCATATGGCATTTCGAGTAGTAAATGCAAACGTGTTGGTAATAGATTGACTAGAAAACGATTGTGTAGCGGTTTAATATCGGCCAAACGTAGACGTTTAAAAACTTCCAGCCATGAATCACACAACGATTCAACCACAGAGATTTCTTTGGCAGGAGTGGAAATCGAATTTTGACATTCCTTAGCATTATAGGCAGCGGCTCGACAATATTTAGCGCTCAATGTGGGATGAAAGAGATCAACAAATGAAGCAATTAAACGTAACATTAACGAGCGTATATGCAGCACTTCAGTTTCCTGATAGAACGATTGTTTGCGTTGTTCTTCAACATCCACTAAATGTACAGGATCCCAGCGTACAAGAGCACCCAAATCTCGATTGTCGCTTAACTCATTCCATGAAATACGATCCTCTGCCGGATCTATGGACATAACCATATAGGTGTTAAGATTTTGCTGTACATTGCCATACAACATGACTAAATCACACAATTGAGCCTCCACCGAACTGGAGACATAATGCAAACTGTTCGTTAAACGTTCTTTGAAATTCATAAACTCTTCCAGCTTTGAAAATGTGCAAAAGCGATATGTAAGCGCTATGTATTCCAAACGCTCCTTGTAGCTATTGGTAAAGAATTTCAAGGTCGAATCAAACACTGACCGGGACATGGAGAAACGGCCCGATAATACTAGGGGATTACAGTGAACATAACCCATGGAATCTAATTGTATTTGTTTGATTTCCAAGTAATCGTACATCTCCTGGGCACCCAAATGACAACCCAACATATGATAGATTTTAAGGCTTAAAAGCTTAACATGGAAATTACTGGTGCTGTTGCGTAATACATACTGCAACAGGCACAGTGCTTCAAAAATGCGATCCGACGTTTGTTCTTCTTTACTTATATCATACATAACATTAGCTAAAGAATTTTTGAAGGAAAACAAAATTTTTTTTAAAGAAATCATAATATTTTATAAAGTTTACCTGCCAATAAAGCATAAGGATCTGAGGGACCCATGTCTGTGGCTAATAAGTTTTTACCAAATGTGCTCAAACCATGCTCATAGTGCAATTTCAATGCGGTATAAAATGCTAAGCGATGCTCTACTTCTAAATCCAAATGCGAGCCACAAATACGTGAAACTTGCAAAGCACAAATATGTTTTTGCATTTGTTCTTTCTAAAAAAAAAAATAAATAAACTTAGATTGATAAATCACTTTTACATATTTTTTTATACTAACAGTTTGTGGTAATGTAGTTGAGCTAATGCCGCTTTCTAGCAGTAATTTATTGGCTAATTCTTGCCTTGCCTCCATAGAAATGGAGGGCAAAATCATAGCAATATCATGAGTACAGCAGGCTTTATCGCCAAACAAACGAAAATATTCTATAACTAATCCAGAAAAATCGCCCAACAGTTTCTGGGCATCCATGTTTAACTCACGCATACGTTTGTGCAATTCCAGGCGGGCCAAATAGGGCCCACGCACTTTTTTCTCTGCCGATTCGATAAGCTTTTAAAATAATATAAATTAAACTCATTTTTTATTAAATAAATAATACTTTTTAATTCAAATACCTGGCATAAAAAATCATGACACTCGTCCAAAACTGTTAAAATAGTTTTTTCTTTTTCTTCATCTGTCTTTTCAGCACTGGCTTCATTTTGCTGGATTTTCAGCAATTCAAAGCAAGTAGTCAAATAATCCTGATAGAAGTCCCAGCGATCGTGTCTGAAATACATTAAAAAAATTATTTAAAGTTAGTTTAAATTAAACATCGTAATAGATCAAACAAAAATACTCACTCGTCTTTTAATAAATCCTTAAGTAAAATATTACAATCTTGCCACATTTTAAGTTCTTTCAATAAATTAATTTTCATGTAGATAGGAGCACCAGGATATAATTTTTCACACACTGGTCCATTAAGGAATTCCAAAGCTTCTTTAAATTTTTCCTGCAATTTCAAAATATGC
Source organism: Pollenia angustigena (assembly GCA_930367215.1). Classification (NCBI taxonomy): domain Eukaryota; kingdom Metazoa; phylum Arthropoda; class Insecta; order Diptera; family Polleniidae; genus Pollenia; species Pollenia angustigena. The sequence goes on along the minus strand of OV884056.1, from coordinate 91,458,259 downwards.
AAATACAAAAAAACCTCTTGCTCCGATTCTAATTTGTTCTCCTGAATCATTTTATCCACCATACGTTGAGCTAAAGATAAATAGATTTTACGTTTGGTTTCATTGTGACTTTCCGGGCCGCGTATACCCTACAGGTATAGAATTGAAAACAAACAAAAAAAAACTTTCATATTAAAGAAAATGTTTTCTGATCAGATATTTATGAACAAACATAAATACCTGTAATACAACGCTCATAACAGCCCAAAAATAATAGGCATTTTTTGGTTGTGCCTTGTACATTTGTAACGCAACCGATTGTTGTGCTTTAAAATCTTCCAGCCGTACATGAGATATAAACAGATGGGCAAGTAATTCTTCATTGTTGGGTGATTGTTTAACAGCATAATTATAAATTTCCACAATTTTATCCACTAAATATGTAATAAATTAAAAAAAAAAAAACAATTAAAAAATTGTATATACTTTAGGAAATATTTATTATGTTTACTGTTTAAACATTAAATGCCAAATAAATTTCTAATTTAAATGATTTAACGTATTCTTTGGATTTAAGAAACAAATATTTCTTGTCTGCATTCATTTAATTGAAACAAATTAAAGCAGACAGCTGTTTTAATAATTAAAATAAATTTAATTTTATGTTATAAAATTTTGTACAAATCTATATAAACATTTGTATGCATTTTCTCAGTTTTTTTTTCATTGATTAATTACCCACGTACATTGCTCTAGTTCTTTGTAGCAAAATGACAGCACTTGCAGTGTAGCATCGTCTACAGGCTTTTCATCGGCAACTGCTTGCAAAAAGCCATGACTTTCTTCGTAACGTCCCAGACGTAATAGCGCCAGACCTTTGAGTGCTTTGGCACACAATAGATTTGGATGTTTTTTTAAAACTTTTTCGGTCTCTTGCAATGCCTTTCGATTATTACCAAGTTCCAAGTTTTCTACAACATAAAAAAAAATATGCAAAACAATGTGTAAAGAATTATTAGCTTCTTAAATGTTCATAAACACATGTATGTATTTAATTTTAGGTGGATGCCAAATGTGTATTGTACATATTTGTTTTAAATCTAAATTAATAAAAATGAATTCTTTAAAAATGATTAATGAAATGGGTAGTAACTTACGATTAATTAAATTTTATCATTTGTTTAGCAAAAAGAATGTTAATGAATCGTTTTACCAAGCAAAACACAATTGCTAGGGAAAATTATTTTAGTTGTCAAATAAATTATTTTAAAATGAGAGAACCATAAAATGCTTTTTTTAAAACAAGTAAGAGTGCTATATTCGGCTGTGACAAATCTTTGGTACCATTCTCCTAACGTAATGCATCGTCTTTGACCATTCACCTACTTACACACAGTATCAAACAGAATTAAAAAATAAAATATCCCAGCGAGAAAACTCAGAAGACCTTCTTTCTAACTTCAGGCCTTTTTAAAGGCCTTCTTAAACATTTTTTTGTTTCAATTACTATTCTTATCTAACTGCTAAAGAATATGTACCTCATAGAAGGCCTCGACTCTTTGGTATAAAAGATAAGATACACCTTCCACACTGGCTTCTATGAGATGGGAGTAGAGAAGGAGTAACATTTTTTGTGTTGTGTTTTTGCTGATTCCGTTACCATTCTTATGCAACTGCTAAAGAAGCGAGAGCAGAAGGCCTACTCCGCTTATACATCCAAAAGAAGGGGTACAAAGGCCTTCTAGAAGGCCTCCATATCTCCAAAAATGGCTGAGATATGAGCAAAAAACCACGACTTCCTCTAATTTTTTCCAAAAATCCCTTGTTGTTGTTGTTGTATTTTTATTGCTTTTTTCTGTATGTATATCTTGAGAACGGCAAGAGCCAAAGTTTCCAAATTAGGTGCACACATTAAGGTTATCACACGGCCAACAAATACTAAACTTTTATATAAAATAACAAAACTAAAATAAAACAAGTAAGAAAGTATAGTCGGTCAAGCCCGACCATATGATACCCTACACCACAGTATTTAAAAACACATCATGCTTATGTGTCCATATAAATATAGATTTATCTATGTTTATAAACTTCATGAAAATCGGTTTGAAAGTTTGTGAGAGGTAGAAATTGCCCCCTACCTCACCTTCTGGTCCTATTTTTGAAAAACTGTATAGCTAATGTGTCCATATAGATATGGATCTATCTGTTTTAAATTTCATTAAAATCGGTTTGAGAGGCAGAAATTTCCCTTATCTCCCCTCGTGGTCCTATTTTTTAAAAAATGCAAACATTTTGTGTCCATATAGATATGGTTCTATCTATGTTTTAAATTTCATTGAAATCGGTTTGATAGTTTCTGAGAGGAAGAAATTTCCCCCTATCTTCCCTCGTGGTCCTACGATTCGGCCCGTTTTCAATAGACTTGGTCCTTGAGCCAATAAGAACCTATGACCCAAATTTCATCAAATTATCTCCAAAATTGCGACCTGTACTTTGCGCACAAGGTTACATGGACAGCCAGCCAGCCAGCCGGACGGACATCGTTAGTTCGACTCAGAAAGTGATTCTAAGACGATTGGTCTAGGACCAATATTTTAAGGCGTTACACACATCAGTACAAATGCATAATACCCTCTCCACTATTGTGGTGTGGGTATAAAAACCGGCTACAAATTAAAAGAAAAAATAAAAGACAGTAAAGAAAAGAAGTACGAGAGATATAGAAACAAGAAAGATAGAAAGTTAGAAGATTTCGCGTAGATAAGCGTCAGTCGGCTCGGCTCGGCAACAAGCGGACAATCTGTACGCACCCTTAGAAAATTAAGCGGACAGGTGTCTGGTATTTTTTTTTTTTTTTTTTTTTTAATTCCCTATGCTAATTCGAAATTCGAACGTTTAAGGGGTGAAATTTGTAACTTTTGTTGGTACTTTGGTACCAACTTTTTTTTAATTACCGTTAATATTGGACCTAGAAACATAAAATTCAACATGAAATAACCTGAGTGATGAAACTCTATGAAGGAACTTTTTGATACTTTTTTGGTCTTTAACTGGTACTTTTTGAAATTGCGTTAGTATTGGACTTAAAACATAAAATTACATATGCAAGGTCCTGAGTGAATGTAAATCTTTTGGTACTTATTCGTTAATTAACAGGTTGTTTTTTTTATTTTCGTTAATATTGGACCTATAAACATATAATTAAACATGCAATGTCCTGAGAATCTGTAAGAGGGGGTTTTGGTACTTTTTTTGTTCTTTAACTGGTACATTTTCAATTACCATTAAAATCGCAAGGTCCTGAGTGAATGAGAATCTATTAAAATTATTTTTTTGGTACTTCGTAATTCTCTAGGTGGTTCTAACTTAGGATAGGGTTCAGGGCCGCTAAATGTCCCTTATTAAAAAAAATTAGTTAACGTTGGAGAAGCAATAGTTTCCGTACTCCAAAAATAAAAATAAAGCCATTTTAACATTCACCCTCCATTCCGCCTTCAGTCTATCTCTTCGCTCGACTGTCCCCTGACCGAATGCGAAACCGATTAAGAGGGGACATATGGAGGATTACAGCCACTCCGAAAATATCTTGAATATATTGAATTGGGCAAAATGAATTGCAATTCATTTTTAATTCAAATGAATTGGTAAAATGAATTGCAATTTATTTCCAATTCATTTGAATTGAATTGACTTTGAATAAATTCAAATAAGTTAGACAAAATTAATTGCAATTCATTTCCAATTCGTTTGAATTGATTTTGAATTAATTCAAATGAGTTAATGCTCATGCTGATAGAATTTTCGCAGCTCCCTAATAACTCAAGTCATATTCTGCTGTTACCTGCTTATTACAGTACATCATTGGAATTTCTATTCTTATTATTTTCCATACCTTTCGACGATTATCTCGTACTAGGTGATATCCGAAATGAGTGTAATGCTGTCTGATATAATAAAATGAGTTGGATAACAAAACGGGAGTAATGCTTCTTCACATTTACTTACAGTAGTCTTTTTTTAAAATCAATTCAAATGAATTGGAAATGAATTGCAATTCATTGTTTCTAACTCATTTGAATTAATATAAAGTCAATTCAATTCAAATGTATTGAAAATAAATTGCAATTCATTTGAATTAAAAATGAATTGCAATTCATTTTGCCCAATACAAATGCACAAAATTTACACATTCTTTTCTAAAAACATTTATATTAGTCTCCTTTTTATTTCATTTGTGTGTGAATTAAACAATTTAAGTCCTTTGTAGAATAGGTATCTTTGCCCATCTGTTGTATTAGCCCTCTTAAGTCTGAAGTTATCAGCGTTTTTCAATCCATATGATTGTGCTTCGCCAACTTATTTGACTTGGTCACATGTTAACCAAACTACTAGTTTGGTTAATTCGTTTTTTAACGTTTTACTATTTCGCACCAAAAGTCCAACCCTAAGTATTCAAACAAGGACACTTAGATTTTTAAGACGAATCTAACGTGCAAATAACAAATGCACCACAAGTACACAATATGTACATCAAATGGGCAGGTGGAAAGGATACTTAAGGTATGTTCAGACCAAACAAATATTTGACAAAAAAAAAAACAATCCACAAAAATCGTGACGAGTAAATTGATCCAACTTTAGATTTATTTCTAATAATTTCCATTGATTTATCGAGGATTGCATGTTCAGTCTTTGAAATATCGTTTGTTATAAAAATTGTTCGTTGGTGGAATTGTTTGCCGTATGAACTGAAATTATTCTCTCACTCTAGCAATGTTTTTCGGTTGAAATTAATGAATTATTTTTCTTAGAATGTAATTCCCTTTTGCAAATATGTCTCATGTGTGTGAAGTTAAATTTTAAAATTTTTAAAACTAGACACATTCTGTTATGTTAACGAATGATGTTAACCATTTAACAGAACTTATGATAACGTTGTTATGATGTATGCGTCTAGATTTCTGGGAAAGGAGTCAACGTGGGCGAAAAAAAATGATAAGAATTAGTGGACAATACTACTTTCCATAGTTTTCCATACCCAGAATTTTTAACAGAGCGAGTTGGAGCAAATTATGGCCAATCTGGTTAACATCATTCTGCTAACATAACAGAATGTGTCTAGGGTTTTAATTTTAAAATTTAACTTCACACATATCGATGGTTTTCTTCCGCAACCTCGTAAGTCAAAAACAACTACTTTTCAGGAGAGACAAAATACTCTTTTTTTTACCAAATATTTGAAACTTTTTTGCTATATATTCCTTTATAATCCAAGAATTAGGAAAAATTCCGATGTTCCGCCAAACAAAAAAATTGCAAAATTGTAAGGCGGTATTTGCGGATTACTTTTCAAGTTAAAACAAAAAATCTGAAAAAATTGAGTAACGTGGTTGCGGAAGAAAACCATCGATATAATCTAAAGAATAATAAATACTACTTATTACTTATTAAAAAAAAAAAAAAAATCAGGGGTGTCCTGGAATTCGGAAACGTAAAACGCAAGAATTTAAAAGTCGTTTTTTAATAAGATTTCTGTAATAACAAATTTGTCTGACAAATATTATACAAATATTTCTCTGTTAAACAGAATTTTATAACAAAAATTATAAAAAATAGATTAAAAGTGTATTAAAAACAACTTCCAAATTCTGGCGTTTTAGGTTTACGATTTCCAGCACACCCCTGAATATGTATCTGGCTCCTACGTGTAAATCAAGTAATTTACTCGTTTGATAACTATTTACACATATAACATGTGTATGTACATATGTAATATGTACGTACACATGCATATCTAAATAGAATTCTTAGCTGTATTGTATTACTGTTGCTGCCTTTTTTACTGGCTAAGATTTCTATTTGTACTGTTTTTTAACTTACACTTTTTTATGGTTGGGAATAAAATGCTAGGTTATTTAGTTGATAATTTTTCAATATTATGTACATATGTATTTTTGGTACTACTCAGACTTTATTGCTATGTAATAAATGTTTGGCCTTATTACAAAATGAACTCTTAAATAAATAAATAAATAAATACTTTATTTGTAAGAAGATAATTGTACATATGTACGTATAATGTAATTTAGAAAATATTAAATGATGTTTACCCAAACGTTTTGCAAAAGCAAACAAATGTTTAAAAAAAATAGTGATTACGTGTAGAACGACAAATATTAAATAGGTGTGAACATAGCTTTAGTACCCTTTTAGAAACTGCCCGGTGTCTTAAATTGGAAAAATCTTTCAATGATACAATTCATACCATAACAAATAAACGACCTGTAGATGTAATTCACTCGACTTCTCCAGAGTCTAAATTTGATTTGAAAAACTGTTACAAAGAGCGCAAGAGGTTCAAATGCAACGACTTAATAAAACAAGTTGAATACTTAAAATATATGAAAAAATTCTCTTCAAGACATATCGGAGATTAGGCAACAAGCTTACACTAAGGGTATTCACGTCGCAAGTTGCACCCTTGTTCAAAAGCAAAAGTGAAAAAATATAACAACAACCACACAGACAATTAGTTGTGCGTAAATAATTGTCTTTGTGGTTGTTGTTATGTTTTTGCACTTTTGCTTTTTTGCAAGGGGGCAACTTGTAACGTGAATACCCTTACTATTGTATGTTAAAGAAACTGTTGTAGCCGGCCTGGAGGCAACGGTTCTCATTACGGGGAGGATGGCCCATAAGACAGTTTAAGATAATGTGGTTTCATTCGTATTTTTACCGTAGAACTCTTATGGTGCTACTTCTTTTCATGTCAGTGACGGCAAAACTAACTGATAAATCGAGTATTTACAACATTTAAGTGGCTTATGGCAATGAGAATATTTGGCAAATTTTGAACATCTACTGAATTCTACGAATCTTACAATGTATTCAGAGATGGCTGGGGACCCAGAGAAATTTAACAACCATTTTCCACAGTCGCATACGAGGAGAATACTAGACACAGACACAGCACGAAAGAGGCATAAATATTTTAGATTCAGCTTGGAACCCCAAACCATGATGATTTGGAAAATTTTAAGTTTAAACAGCGGGAGCTCATCGTGGCGTAAAATAGGCAGGTTTTTATAAATACAAGAGCACATCAGCTAAAAGACCACCTAACAGATATTCACCCCTATCGTGAAAAATTTTTCATTCGTAATTTTTCCCCTTTTCACATATTTGCGATCATGAACAACTCCCATGAAAAAATGTAATTCAAAGGAGAATAATAACGTAAAAAAATGTTCACGGGAAAAATTTCCCCTTATCGTGAAAAATTTTTTCCCTCGTAATTTGTTCACATTTCCCTTAGATTTGCTCACTTTATTTTTGCTAGGGAACAGAACATGTATATAAGTAGCTCCTCCTATAAATCTAATATTAAGGGTTAATAAAGTTAAAAAGGCACAAACCGATATATGGCTCAACAAAATGCAAAGCAACAGGTAGATTGCCTGCGAATTTGTGAAACTTTCGTTTGACCTGGTAACAGAATTTTGGAAAATTTTTTACTACATTAAATTTAAATAGTGCAAAAAACTAACGTTGTAATCAAACTATCCCTCCAATACTAAATATTTTGCTTTATTATTTTAACTTTTCTTTAAAATATATACTTGAATATTTTTGAACAAAAATTTCATTGATTTTTAATTTTTTTAATCTTTCTTCTTTTTTTACATTCACTGCAACTGATAGCGTGAACAATGTTTCACATGAGATTCACGATTGCTTTTTTCCCTTCGAGGGGAATGAAAATTTCATGGGAATAAAAATTCCACTTGTTATTCACGATAGGGGTGATTATTTATTTATTTAATGAAGTAATACAAAGACTTCCAGGCCAAAATATAAATATGTATTACACATTAATAACAAAAAATCTAAGATCCAAACCTTAGTTCAAAACTTAAACCTAAATCGAACAATAAAAAAGAAAAAAACACATTCTGGCTCCCCAGCCACTAAGACGTTCTAAAGTTAACTTGAATGTAAATAAAAAAAAAGAAATAACTAGTCCCGTCATACAGCGATGCTAGGTATAATCTCCTTGTAAAAAACTCAAGAAGTTTTCGTCGAAAAACATTATTTGAATGGGAAAATATACGTAATTCATAAGGTAAACAATTCCAGCAACGAGCAATTCTTACCATAAATGATCTCTCAAAAATTAGTTTATGAATTCTTGGAATAAAAATTTTAGGATGTCTCAAAGACCTCAAAAATAAAAAAGCATTACACAAAGGAGATGGTACACCGCTTATTATAACCTTGTGAAATGAAACCAAATTACGACATTTAACAAATGTATCAAAGTAGCATCCAAGGAATCGGTATATATGCCCTGAAACGTGATCCCAACGACGAACATTATAGACAAACCTTACAATCATATTAACAACACGCCTCAATCTAGCAAAGTGAATACCAGCACAACCTGAGACTATCTCAATGCCATATAAAACTTGAGACATAAGAAGCGAATGCGCCAGTCTTTGTATATTATATAAGCGAAGGTATATATTTGTAGAATAAATCCTACGTATAATACCCCAAACTCTACCAGATAAAATATCTTTATGACGCTCAAAGGAAAGGTTACTATCAATAATCACACCTAAACATTTATGATGACTAACTACCTCAATTTCATCATTACCCAAAATTAAGCAAAAATCCCGAACTTTTTTTTTTTTTTTTTTTATTTTATATTTAAAAATGCAATGGTTAAGGTTAATGAAACCTATACTACTATTCTTTAGTTCGATGATGAAAACGAGGGACAAACGCTATCATTTTGTAAAAGTTGGCTTTTTCAACATGCCCCAAATTCGATTGATGAGGGTCTTATCATCATTAACGCCGAAACTGTCACCATAAAATCAAAAGACCAAAAAACCGTCACTGGTACATTTCTGCTCACTTTCAAAAATGAAGCAAAAACTAAATAGTCCCTTTACAGAAACAAAAGATTTATTCTAAAGAGATTACCAGGATCGCCAAAATCCGCTCTTCTCAACTTTACAAATCACCAGGAGGTAGGAATAAACGAAGAAAACTTGCGGCATATCGAAAAGATTAAAGAGAAAATACCTCTACCTCTTTTATTTTGGTCATTTTAACTACCTATTGTCTCCGCTATTGAAGGTCTGAAGAACAGAGAGAGGAGTTAACACCTCAACATTATCAAGTGGGTATTGATAAAAATAAAAAGTCAACAGTCTGAAAATGCCTCTTCAACAACATACATACTCATAAATTGATAAAGAATAATAAACAAATAGGAATTTAATATTGATCAATACTAGCCAGATTTAAGTCATTTGTTATTTAGAGTTAATTTGAAATATTAGTCGGTGGTGGAAAAGATAATAAATTTGTTTTAAGACTCAAAGACAACAAATACACTTGTTATTACAAACATACTTATAAATATACATAATGTAGGTACTGAAAATCCATTGATCTAAATCACTTCACCCTAGGTTTTGGCAGATTTTTCTTTTTTTTAGCTTTGAATTGAAAAGTCGCGGAGCTTTTGTTTAATATGTATGGAAATACGATTTTTTATACAATTTGTAAAAGATTATAGGTACCTATTGCTTTGAATTTCATCGCAAAACTTACCATAAATAGGACGTAAACGTCTCTCAAATACTGCGGGATCTTGCACGTGTTGTGTCATTATAATTTAAAAATGTTTAATTAGGCTATTTGGCTAGATATTAAGTTGAACTTATTTGAGGTTTTATGTATTGAAACTTTGCTTTTGATTCTTGTCTTTTTCAATTATATTTCTAAATAAGTGATTTTTTATAATATACGATTACCCTCGAATGCAATAGACAGATGATAATAAAGAGCAATCAGTTAATTTCATACGCACTTTCATTAATTAACAATTTGTTCACTTAATTAAAATAACAAAGAAATAATTGCAGGTGGTCAATATAATTAGAATTTTTAATTTATTTTAATACGTCTGTATTTCTATATATATAAACGATAAAAGAATTTATTTTTTTGTTCACTGCAACAAAGTACTCGTGCTCTATTTTGTATTTTTTCTATTTTTTAATTTTGCAGATTTTTTTGCGACCGGTATGTCTGCCTCGTTGCACGCGTAACTTTTCTATTTGTATTTTTATAACGAAAAGTTGTTTATTTTTTACTGAATTTTTTTAAAGCAGATATACTGGATAGTAATATATCTTAGATTCCAATTTTAAATTATTATTTTAACAATTTTTCATAGATTTTTAATGAAAGTTAAAATTTTTCCTGGCGATTGCAACAAAAAAATTCTATTTCGACGAAAAAGACAGCGCAAACTGCGAACATGTTAAATGTCATATTAAAGGAGAATAAGAAAACAGCGTGAGTTGAAGGGTTGTCAAGTACTATAAAATGATATACACTGAAAAAAATAGATTCAAAGAAAGAGAATTAAATTGTTAGGGCACTGCTACACGTTCAATAAATATCGTGATGTTTCTAGTATCACGATATTTATTGAACGTTTAGCATGCAATATTGATGGATCGCGATCCATATCGCAGAATGGCCTAAAATATGAAATCCAGAAATCCAGATCGCGGATCGTGGATCGCGTGATAAATATTGAACGTGTAGCATTTTCATGATATTAAATAATATAAAAAAAAAATACGCAGTGGAAAAAATTAAACAAATGAAAAGTAAAATAATTGACAAAATTTGTGTATTTTTTCCGATCCTGCAACCACTTTTTGCTCCAAATGTTTCTTTCCACATTTTCTTTTGGGTTTATCGCGACGACCCGCACAGCACAAAAATAACATAAATACTGACGCGATAAATATTGAACATGTAGCATACGCTCGTGAGCCATCAATATTTTAAAATGGATCGCGATCCAAATATCACGATATATATTGAACGTGTAGCAGTGGCCTTAGCTTTAAAATTTTTGTTATTGGGGTTTCAAAATCCGAAAGAATCGTGAAGCTTCCAGCTTTTTGCCAAATTTTATACATTCTGGCTAGGGATTGGTAAATCGATTTCGATTCCAATCGAAAATCGATTTTGTTGTAATAATGTCTGTAGGTACGCTTATGCAGTTTCCCAAGTCTAAAGTTGTAGTTTTACGTATTTATCTATTAGAAGTATACCAACTTTAATATAAGGGCTCTTGTTCTTCAGAAATTAAAGTCATCAGTGGACAGTGAACAAAACAGTCCTTAACATATCGTACCGAACCAAACACTAAAAGTCAGCTTTGTGTAAATCAACATATTATAGAAACACAACAGGTGAATTAAGCCATGACTTCCTGGAAATACGCTAATATTTAAACAGACCAGTGTAGATTTAAGCAGAGTGAAAAAACAAAAAGTATGTAATTTATTCTATCAAATACGAAATATCTCTGCATCTTTCTGAAAACATTGACATGCAAACGTTTGTTTTCTAAAACTAACTTAATAGTAACTTAGCAAAGAAACAGTCGCCACGGATCAGAACTCCTTTGAAATACTATCCATACATTCAGGCTTGTCACAGAAATCAATTCCGGTCAAAAGTGATTTCGTTTTATGTGAAGCAAGATTCGAAATCACTTCCACTTTCGATCGGAATTAATTTATGTGACAGTCCTGATTGACTACACAAGTATACAATTTTAATATGTGAAATTTATGTACATGCACTTTTTCCTCTAAAGGCCATCTCAAAATTTACACATTTTCACTTTTTACAGAAGAATTATAAAGAGCAGTCATATCTACCCACTGTAAAAATCTAATTTCAATTTCTCTAGTAGTAGTAGTTTGCCTTTGTGATATAATTTGTAAGTTTGCAAATTAATTTTAAAACGAATTTGATATCGATTTTGAGGTTCGATTAATCGATTTCAAAAACCGAAATAAAAAAAGTTAATCGAAAAATCGAAAATCGATTTTGGGGTCCATTTACCCTTCCCTAATTCTGGCCAGTTTTTGACTTTATGCTTACATTGCTTACAGCTGTTTTTTTTTTGTTGTTTTGTAGTGTTTCGTTTTTAGTGACATCGTCTGTTGTAAAAACTGGAACATAAATAGAAGCAAATGTTTCGATAAATGTTGCCTGGTCTGTGGGTACCTTTAAAATATTGAAAGCAAAACCTGAAGGTATGAATGCAGCGAATACAACATTACTGTATATGTTATTTACATTACTATTTCTATTCCACATTGTACAATGTTGCTAGCACATTTCACAGTATATTGTTCTTTTTCGTTCTGCAATAAAAATAAAAAGTCTTTTGATTGTTGCCAATATTGCCGATTTAATTGCACAATACGAAATATTAAACAATAATATTGCAAAAGCAGCCAATGCAGCTTTAGAATACATGTTCAGCAAAGTCAAGTACCATTCGCTTCAGAGTTTTTATTTATAATGATAAAAAAAGATGAAAAAACAATAAAAGATTAGGTAAAAACACTACAAATAAATAGAACTTAATTATTATTTGCATTTAAAGCATCATTTTTTTCTTCGAAAATAACACACAACCACCCTTAAGCATATTTTTCAATTAATGCTCTAAGATATGTACATGTTGTCCACAAAAAGATATGTTTAACCTTTAACATTGGCAATTTGACTGTCACTCTGCCGGTGTTATTGCTTGTGTGGTCGCGGGGCTAGGATATGTAATTAACAAGGCGAATTCGTCCCTACACCAAGTACAACTCGTACAAAAACCACAAGCAATTGGTTTTTGTAAAATCATTGTACAATGTCAAAAACAGAAATAAAACAAAACAGAAACAAAGATAATAAAAGAGAATAAACAAAATTTTGACATCCAACAGTGATTTTAGCTATTATCAGCAGGGCTTTTAAGCCCACCTGTAATAAATTCGCCTTGTTAATTAATTAAGAAAAGAAAAAAACCTATATTTGTTCAGTGTACTTTAATAGTTCTTGTCTTTGCTAAACATATGTTGACTACTCAGTTGCGTTGAATTGGCAGAAAAAACGGTTATTCGTTTGTATACATCACTTATATTTTCAGTGTTGACAAATTGGTTAATTAAAGCTTAACAATATTTTATACAAAATCTTGCTTAACTTGAGGGTTACACGATCAAGTTTTGCCTATCAAGTTTTAATACACTCACACTTTTTTACCAATACACTCATACTTTTAAAAATTGATACGAACTTGCCTTTAAGGTAGAAGTACATAACACGCGTTAGTGCGCGCGCGTTCTGTCGTCTTCTGTCAAAAAAAGTTAAGCTAGTGTGTTTTCATAGAACAAGCTACATGCAAAATATTTTGACGCGTTTGCGCCAGAAAGTTGGTTAACTTTGAACTTTTTAACGCGTTGTGTGTTTTTGACAAGTAATCAGCTGACAATAAAAAGAATAATTTAACAAATTTGTGAATCATGAAAGAAAAACTTATTGAAGAGCTTAAAAAACATACAATATTTATATAAAAAGAATAAATTTAATAAAATAACAAAATCTTGATATACTTTCGAACCTGTTTTTAATGCACAAATAAGTAAACAAATAAAAAAACAGCTGACAGGAATGGCTTTTGTAACGCGTGTTGTGTAACTTGCAGTTTTTGACGCGCTAAAGTTTATAAACGCACGATGCTTGTCGACGAACTAACGCGTGTTATGTACTTCCACCTTTAAAATTAGGTTTGTCTGGGTACTTTTCCAGTAGCAAATACTCAGTAAATTTTTTTGGGAGAGTAAGACCAATATTACTCTATCGGCTGAAAAAATCTCAAAAAGTACGCAGACAGTATCCAGTGAAATTTTGCAAGAAAACAGCTGATCGGTGTGCAAACAATTGAAATAAAAAAGCATAAGAATTTTAGCATAGGTGTACGCAAAATTGAATTCTCGAGGTAAATTTAAAAATTATTAATTAAAGTGAATCTTAAAAAGTGTTATAAATTAAAAAACTTGTTTATTACACTGTTATTAATTTGGTAAATTAAATTTCTTCTTAGTTTTTAGTTTTATTTGTCGGGTTTTGTATAAAACTTCTTTTGCTTACATTGCCCAACAATGGAAAAAAAGAATGAAATGCCCAATACAGTGCCCTCCAACAGCTTGACAACGGAGAAAAATAATTTGGATGTGAAGTGCTCGCCAGGAACACAATTCCAAATACTCGCCTCTTCAATTGCAAAGTTTGTCCCACAAAATTCTGCTGGTTCTATCGGTTCTGCCATCTCCACTCCACTTACGCCACGGTCGCACTGTATATTTGGACGTTTCTAGCATGAAGTAAAATGTTTTGTTTATTATAATTTATTATAAACGTTAAAAATCAACACAATTCTAACTACTTACCTCTGCCTTTGTTAAATTTAAATTTTTTTTTTCATTTCACAAAAACTATTTCATTCAAACAGCTGTTCAAACTATTTGCAAATTCTTGCAAGCGGAAATTTCTCCAGTAACATTTTGCAAGTTCTCTAACTTCCAACTGTCAAAAAATTCTCTTTTTGGCTCTCTCGCTGCAAGAGATTTGGAGTACGCAGACAACATTTTGCAACATTTTGCGCAAAATATGTGTACGCAGACAGACCTAATCTCTTGCCAGTGAGTGTTTCAATTTACGTTCAAGAAAACAGCTGACTTCAAGGTTAGTAAGCAAATTTTTCGTTTCTCTTTATAAATTTTTTTCTGGATAAGATTTGTGGAAAACACAACCGCTAATAGTGTTTGTGTAGAAAATTATTAAAAAAAATAACGTTTCCCTGCTTGTCATCTTTCGAACACAAAAGTATAACTGGTTTTATCCAACTCAACAAAAGATGAGCACATTTAAATCCGTTCGGTTTTTAAAAAAACACAAACTTAATTGTGTTCTGTTTAGCTCATTAATGTAATGATAAAAAAAACCAAAAATGTTTTTACAAAAACAAAATACACATTCGAAAAAACAAAACAAAAAGCCAGCAAATTAATTTTACACAAGCAAATCATATACACACACAAGCTGTGCGTGCTGCGGTCGTTGCTAAAATTTTTTGTTTGTTCATTTCTTTATCAATGTAAAAAAGCAACATTAAAATAAAGTGTCTGTCTACAGTATCACTACAATTGTTCCGTTTTTAAACCAAGAACAGAACATTTTAAAATGTTCGGCTCTTTCTTGAAAATAGTAGCAAACGTTATTAAGGGTTGTGTTCGCCTACACACTCACTTAAAAAATATATATCGTTCTTGGGTGTATGAGTCGGACGTTTAATAATTTACTATTTATTTTCGAACACTGATTTAAAACCAATTAAGTATTGTTATTTAAAAATATGAGGTTAGTGTCGTAAAAATTAACAGCCAGGCTCACGATGTCACACGTTAACGTTCGCATAGAAAATTACATTTAGAACAAAAACAAACTTTAGAAATTGTTTTTGTTTTAAATGAAAACTTCGAGATTCTACTTTAAATTTATTAGTATCACAGAAAATAGTTTATGTTTTTATTGAAATAATGTGGAATTGAAAAGATTTTTTATATAAAAATATTGTTTCCTTTAAAGAATGTTTTAATTTTTTTTTCAAAAAATAAATTGATAGACTTTTAGTCACAAAACTTGCAGAAGACGAATTTACTCTAAAAGTTTTGATATTATTGATAAAATCAACGCTTATTCAACCACTGGTGGTGCCGGAACTACAACAATCCAAAAACAACAGAAGCAACCAAGGTACATATATTTATAGCAGGTAGTCTCGGATAGCCAGCTGGTTATTTTTTATTTGCTTGTTTGCGATACAAACTGTCAAGGTTGTATAGTAAACAAGTAAACAAGTTTTTTGTTTTTATCTTTTGTCTCTTTTCAACCCCTTTGCTGTTTGACAGTTCGTATCATAAAACAACAATAAAAAGCCCTGTTGTTTGTTTTATTGTACAATTGTTGTAATCTCGCGGCTACCTGCTATAAATATACCTTGGAAGCAACATAGGGGTGTTTGCATTGCATTGTTAGTGCTTATAGCTCGAAATGTCAATCAAGGTTTTGGATTGTTGTAGTTTCGGCCCCTGTAGTTGAATTTGCATTGTTCTTTTTGTTGTACAGAAGGTATATTAACACAAGTAGTCTCGTTAGCGGGCAGACATAAACCCCAATTGTCAAATTCATGTGTATGAGCAAAAATTTTTTATATGTTGCGTTAAATTATTTTTGTTTTATATGAAGACAATTTTGACAAGTCTGGCATTTTTATACCCAAATGAGTCTGTCTACCTTGTGTTGATGTACTCCCTGCCATGGTGGAATAAACTTATTCCACCATGCTCCCTGCTGCTTGTTTTTAGAAAATGAATACAAAAATTAGTGCGAGAAATTATATTTAAAAAAACACATTTTAAAATTTTATTGTTTTCAATATAATTTCTCACACAAAATTTTGTTTAAAATTTTTTTAAAAACTGGCAGTTAAACCCAGTAAAAACACTAAAATGAATAATTAAATCGCAAGAAACTCATCACTGTACATTAGATTAGTGTAAAAAAGAAAAGAAAAAAAAAACGGAAGACAGGAATACCAGCAGAGCAGACAGAACATTAATAATAAGAAAAAACAAATGAGGCCTAAATTCCAACAGATAAATAAATCTTATAGCAACAATACCAATTGGGACCATTTATAAAAGTTTTCAAATACTTCAATAAAAATTTTGCTTGACTAAAATTTATAGTCAGGGAACACAAAAACTATTATTGTGTGCTAAAATAAAAAAAGTTCCTGGCATTTGCTTTACACAAATAAATTTTACATCTTTTTGTTTTGTTTGGCTAATTTTTGGTTCCTGCAACTGATTTTAGAAGTTTATCATCTTCTTTTATTGCTTAAATATCAAGGATCTAATTGGATTTAAACGGCTGCTAATTGCCAGAGACAATAAATTAAAATTCAACAATAGAAGCCAGCAGCGGCCGTAGTTAATACAAGAACAACGAAGACGACACATAAAAGAACAACTATAAAATAAAGGAGGAAGAAAAGATAAGATTGACATATTTACATATAAAAGTTTTTTGCAATGAAATGAATGTTTCTTGGCTGAATGCTGTCATTGGTTCGATTATCAATACGACTGTGACAACTTGTGGCTCGGCCACTGCTCACATATACGAAGCCTATCAGCTGCAACGCGTGCAATTGCTGGGAAACTATACGGTGTCCGGTATACTGCTAGATACCTTTGCTGCTCTTCATCCCCAGACGGTGTATAAACGTTTTGTGAACACTTCAGCCGAAGCCCTGGAGCACTTGATATACGCGATTGTGGTATACTTGTTAGTATGCCTTTCCATTTACGCCTTAATCTTTCGTTACAAAGGTCTGGGCAATATACGATTGCCTTGGCCCGCAGCTACCACAACTGCCAAAAGAGTGCTATTTGTAATATCACATCCCGACGATGAATGTATGTTCTTTGGTCCCCTGCTCTATTCTCTGGCTCAATACAAACAGTGTCAAATTTATTTACTCTGCCTGTCAAATGGTAAGCATATACACTGTAATCTATGTATACACTAGAGCGTACCTCAAAAAAAGTACATCAAAAGTTTTTATCTCGAGAATATCAATATTTCGACACAAGGCCATTGACCTCAAGAAATCCATTCAAGAATCTCTGTTTCTACTACCTTATTGTAGGTTCAAACCTAAAAAATTCCAGCAGAAACATGTAAAAATTTAATTGTACAAAAATAATGATTCAAGTTTGCTGTATTTTAGCTTAGCAAAAATATGACCCTTGTGTTGGTCATCGGTGACCACCTTAAAAGATTGATGTACTACATTTTCAATACGCTCGGTGTTTTGTGAATGACATGGGAAAGCTGTGAAAAAAATTTAAATTTAGCAAAGAAAACTATCAAATTAAGTTATGTATTTTCCTTGGGCTTACTTGGTAATTCGCGTTTTTCGTTTCGTTTTAAAACTGAAATGCTTTCAGTTCTATACGCAATTTCAGCTGGAAGAATTTTAGTGTCAAACAACGTGCAGATCAGTCTTTAATTTACAATAGACCCCATATAAAGTTCACTCTTATAGAATTTGGTCTGTAATAGGTTTATAAGACTAAGGCCCATTTTCACAACTTACCGATAGCTAAAGGTAGGATTTTATCGGCCATATAAAGTGTTTCATTGTTACAACTTTCATTTTACCTACCAGATAGGATGAACCTTAATTTATTTTATCGCTCCCTTAAGCTTAAAGTAAAGTTTTAATAATGAGATACTTTTTATAAGGCCGGTTAAAGTCTACTTTTAGCTATCGATAAGTTGTGAAAACTGGCCTAAATAACATTATCAACTTTCGTGAAGTACGGCCCATAATTTACCATAGATCCCATATAAACCAGCCTTTTAAAAACATTTAACACGTATGAAACGCTAAAAAATAGCTACTGTATTAAAATTTTGCTAAATTTAGGTTTTTTGATACCAAAAATCACTACATAATTTTATGATGTTTGATCTATAATTTACCATGGGTCCAATATAAATTCCTTTCCTGGAAATCATTTTAGTACGTCTAAAACTGTCACGAATCATGATATTTTATTTAAATTTGTTCAAATAAAGTTTTATTTTACTAGAAATAAAGGCTTAAAACTTTCTGACGTCAGTTTTTATAAATAATGGTTTATTATTTATAGATCCCATATAAATCCCACTCGTGAATATCAAAGATTCTTTTTGTATAATTAAATTTTAATCAGCGTTTAAAAATCTGCAGTCAAAGTAGAAAAACTGTAATTTTTCCACTTCTTCATTTGTCATTGGCCAAAACAAACTGCTGCTTTTACTTCTAATTTATTAAATATGAACAGTGAAACCAACTCAAAAGGCGAAAGGTTGTACGCAAATTTTCGTTTTTTCGAAAGTTTTTGGCTTCGACTGCTGTTTTTTAAACCCTTATTTTAATTTGTTTTTGGCGAAATTATTGAATTACCTCATTAGAAAAAGCTTACTAATTTTTTGCAAGCTTTATGGGATTACAGATGGCAACACAACTGAAGTTGAATAGGGTAGTACATTAGGCTGGTCGGGATACTTGAGGTTAATGGCTTTTAGTACAAAGCATTGGTCTTCAAGATACAAAAACATTGATTTATCATACTTTAAGATCCGACTGAACATGCCAAAGATTCGGCAAAAACAAAATTGCAGAAATACTTTGCTTATAAAGTGGTATGCTCTAATATACACACATAACTTTTTTTTTGCAGGAAACTTCGAAAAACAAGGTTCTAAACGTCGTGAGGAATTATGGCAGTCTTGCACGCACTTAGGCTTACCCGAAGGAAATATAATACTAGTCAACGCCACCAACTTACCCGATGACCCAAATGTCGACTGGAAAACTGATGCAGTTGCTAACATAATTTTACATACTGTCGAATCATTGGGCATCCAAGCAATTTTCACATTTGATCGGGATGGTGTAAGTCAACATCCAAATCATTGTGCTGTCTATTACGCGGCCGCATCCTTATGTTTAGCAAATTTATTACCCAGAGGTAAGAGAGAAAGATCGTTTTAATAGGGTCTATTTTTGGAACAAGTCCAGTTTACCAACGCAGCTCCAAATAAAAAAAAAAGTACATAGGGTAATAGAAAATCGAAAAATAAGAAGAAAAAATAAAATGGCAAAATTCTCGGAAACGCATAGTTTCCGAGTTATGGACCTCTGAAGTTTTCATATAAACTTCCGATTTCCCTCTACATTTCTGAACGTATATGGCCAATATTGGTATTATTTGAAAGCATTTGAACAGATCTTTCTGGAAATGCTAAATTTATTAAAAACTTTTTAACTCTTTAGCTCCTAATACAGTTTTTACAAAATTTATATCAAAATGTTACGGAAGTGCACTAGGTAATAAAAATGTAATTAAATAAACCCCAGCTTCTCTAAATAAAGCTTCTCTGCATAGCCGGCCTTCGGCCGGGCACAAGGATTTTCTCCTCTATGGTATGACAAATACCGGCTTCGCTAACTAAAGCTTCTCTGCATAGCCGGCCTTCGGCCGGGCGCAGGGATTTTCTCCTCTATGGTATAACAAACACCGGCTTCGCTAAATAAATCTTCTCCGCATAGCCGGCTCCTTAATGGATTAAACATTTTTAAATAAAATGTTTATATCTAGAAAAATTTATTCAAAAGCTTTTAAATGATACCAATATTGGCTATATACGTTCAAAAATGTAGTGGGAAATCGCAGATTTATATGAAAACTTCAAAGGTCCATAACTCTGAAACTATGCGTTTCCGAGAATTTTGTCATTTTATTTTTTCTTCTTATTTTTCAATTTTCTATAACCCTATGTACTTTTTTTTTTATTTGGAGCTGCGTTGGTAAACTGGACTTAAGCCCTATTTTTTTCCCCATTTTTGTTTAATTGTTACAATGCTTCGATTCTATTCACAGAAATTTATTTCTTTTGTAAACATTTTGTTTATCTACTCTTGCAATATCTTCGTCCAATTTTTTAAATATCAAACGTATTTTCATGGATTGTTTTCTTTAGTTAAACAAATAATTTTCGATATTTTTAGATAGGCTTGAGTTTATCAAATTTAATTTTGATTAAATTATTTTTACTGATGGGAAGAATTTTTACAACATGACTTTTTATTAAAATTTATTGATAATTTTCTTGGCTGAGCTGGGGCTCGTAGGAATGGGCAAAAAATATCGATATATCAAAATATCGATATGTAAATAAAAAATAACCGATATATCGCCGATATTTGAATAAAAAATAATCGATATACATATATCGCCGATATTTATATCGATGTATCGGTAATATTTTTTTAAAGTCATTCTTCATTAAAAGCTCAAAATTTTAGCCGTTTTTCAAACAATGGGGTTATTCACGTCACAAGTTGCACCCTTGCTAAAAAGGAAAAGTGCAAAAATATAAGAACAACCACAAAGACAATTATTTACGCACAACTAATTGTCTGTGTGGTTGTTCTTTTATTTTTGCATTTTTGCTTTTTTGCAAGGGTGCAACTTGTGACGTGAATACCCTTAATATGTTTGTTTAAGAATTGGCATAACTGCATGCATCATATGTTTTTTTAAACTAATATAAAGATCTAAAATGATTGGCATATATAAGAAGAAGAATTAAGAAAAAAGCGTAGCTTTCACAGTGCAGATCTCTAATTAAACCAGTAAAGTCAAACGAACTTGAAAAGTTTAATTTTTTGCGGTTTTGGAACAATATATGTGCCTATATACATATATTTGGAATAATAATAAGATTTGTGCATATAAATGTTTTAATTTGGTAATAGTTTCAGCGAAATACGTTCGATATATCGATATTTTTGAAATAATAAATATCGATACTCTTAAAAAATATGGTTTCGATATATATCAATAGATTTTTTCAATTTGCCCATCCATAGGGGCTCGAACATGGGTTAAATTTACATGTTTCAAGAATCACCACATTCTTTCATCCGAATTCTTTGAGTTCTAACCTCTGCACTACTACGGTGCCTGCCAGCCAACAGTCAAACATCAATATTTAACTAGTGGTACTGATGGTTCGAAATTTGCTTTAATTATACTTTTTCAGTTTAGTTACATGCTGCCTCCTTTTCTTCTGTTTTTTCGTAATCTTTCTGTCAAGACTTTATCTTGAAACCCTGAATGCATTTGTTTCATATGTTTTTTTGTCCACTTTCGTTATTATTTTATTTGTACAACTTTAAGTTCATCAAATTTAATTTTCATTAAATTATTTTTTACTGAAGAAATCAATTTTAAAACATGAAATTAATTAAAATTTATTAATAATTTTCATTCTTGGCTGAGCTGAGGCTTGAACTCGGGTTGAATTTACGTTTCGAGAATAACCACATTCTCATCATCAGAATTCTATGAAATTATCCTCTTGGCTAGACCAAAACATTTTTTGCTTGCGGTATCTATAAATGTTATGCTCTGAATTGAATGAATCAAGTTTAAATCAAATCAGAAAACTACGTCCCGTTATGAGCTAAGTTCAATTTAACTACAAAAACCAAGCGCAAAACGCGTTTATCTGCGGTAGATGCGAAAAAGCAATGTGCAAAATTAAGGACTACATTTTCTATGACTTGCATGTAAAATAAAATAATGAAATTATAAAAAATTCTTATAATTCTTAGCATAATAAGAACCATGTATGTTAATTAGGGAGAGTTGTCATTATTTTCCATGTAATGTCAAATTTATTTACTTGATTTTTGACGCTTGTTTTATTTTTTTCTTATTTTCTTTTGTTTGACGTTATATGGGTTTTAAAATTGAGAACAACATTTTCTAATGACTTGTGCCTTTTACTTATTCTACCATTGTATAATCTAAAATAAGAAAACCTACGTTCTAAACAAAAAAATATATATTCCAGTTTATCAATAGTATGAATTGGGAATTTAGCACTTTGTCTGAGTTCATACGGCTCATGTCTT
Organism: Pollenia angustigena; assembly: GCA_930367215.1. Taxonomy (NCBI): domain Eukaryota; kingdom Metazoa; phylum Arthropoda; class Insecta; order Diptera; family Polleniidae; genus Pollenia; species Pollenia angustigena. The sequence goes on along the minus strand of OV884056.1, from coordinate 91,435,779 downwards.
ATTGACAAGATTGCTACTTTATAGGCGAGAGGGACGAGGGGAAAAGAAACGAGTACACAGATGCATGCATGGTATAAGGATTACAAGGTAGTGCCACTCTCTCTTTTATTTTGACATATTGCCTTTTGATAACTAACGTGTTTTGTGAAAACTGTGCTACCATATTTTTTCTTAATAATCTCATTTTCTGCTTTTTTTTTTTGTCAAAATTAAATTTTATTTTGAATAAATAAAATTTTTGTAAAGAGAAAATGAGTTGCATATTCCAAGACTGCAAGAACACAAGGTGTAACCGTAAGCGTTTGGATATCGCATTTTTCAAAATACCGCTATTGCCGTTCAAAAGTAGTTGAACGCTTGCAGGAAGGTAGAAGGAGATTTGAAAAAAGAATCATTTGTTTGCCGCTCTAGAAGACCGTCGAGTGAATAAACACAATGTAAGTCTTAATAGAAATGCCATTCCCTTCCAAAACAGGTAATTTGGAGCATTAGTTATAAATGATGGTTCATTGCGAACGGATCAGGCATCCAATGCCAAAGTACATCTTTGTTTCAAAAGTTAATTACACGGTGCTACAGTGTAAAAAAACTTGGAAAACCACCTAGCGTGGGTTATTGGTCTTGTTAAGTACATTAAAAATTGTGTCAAAAAATTTCAGAAACACCCTCAAATTCAGAAGTTATTTAAAAAAACCGTTTTCAGTGATGTTCGTCAACTTATCGACATGTAACTCGGTCAGTTTTTGTCCGATTTTAATTTTTTTAAAGGGTTTGGAAAGAAAACTGATAACGCTTTAAAATTACGTGCATTTATTGATACATTTGTATTTTTTAACTATTGTTTTTGTTAAGAATATCTACAAAAAAAACAAAAATTATAAACTTTTTTGATTTTAGTAGCTTTTCATTGCTTATTTTAATATGAAAGCTTATAAAAATTTAAACCAACATATGAAGAAAATTTAGTTTTTAACAAAAAATGGTTTTAATTTTTCAAATCGGATGAAAACTGTATAAGTTATTCAACTTTTCATTAACACCTGTTTTTAGTATTTTCTCCCCCCGCGCAAAACATATGAATAAAAAACAAAAAACAATTAACTATACAAGCAAATTTATCAACTTAAAAATGCCATAAATCCATGGATAATAGCAGCAGTGGCATGTAATGGCACACCAAACCCGACTGAGGCTACAGGTCATAAAATGTTTTGTAAATTTTTTAAATTACCAGGTAATAAATATTTCGCCTAAAATGACACGTGCAGAAACAAGTCATAAAACACGGATTTTCCATAAATATGGCGAAATATTTATTTCCTGGTAATTTAAAAAATTTGCAAAACATTTTATGACCTGTGGTCGGCTTATTGGCAGTAACCAATTAAGTCCCTCTTTAAAAAACATTTTATGACCAGTAGTTCACGCAAATTTTCCTATTAAAGAAAAGCAAATATCGCTTATTTTTTTTTTACCTATTTTTTACCAAAAAATAAATTTCAGTTGAATACTAAACGTGAAAGTGTTAAAGTGTTTTTTTTTTGTAAAGTAATATTAATATTAAATTTATTAAAATAAGTAAGTTTGTAATTTTTGTAATCCTTTAACAAATTTTAAATTGTGATTAATTTTTTCTGCAGTGTGTGATAAGCGTAATAATTTTTGTTATGTTTGCGGTTTATTCGCTGACAAAAAACATCGCTTCGATCTAAAGAAAAATAAAGCCTTGGTAAATGCCTTCAATAAAGTTTTTAACTGCTCATACAGTTCTAGCAAATGGTATGAACCCGAAAGTATTTGTACAAGCTGTTCCAGTATGCTTAAGAAAACTAAGTCCGAAAAGTTTATAAGCCAGCCATTATCTATCCCAATGATTTGGCATCATCAAATATTCCATAAACCACAGGACTGTTATTTTTGCCAAACAAACATCACTGGTTATCAATATAAAAATCGTGATAGCATTAAGTATGCTAATGTGGTAACTGTAACTAAGCCAGTATTAAGTGCAATTAAATGTAATGCAACTTCACATAAACAAAATGATGATGAAGATGAAAACGAGGAATGTGATATGGAATATTTACCAAAATCGGCTGAGCCACATTTTGTGACAAATGCAGATTTTTGCGATCTTGTGCGAGATTTAAAACTTTCGTGGAGACAAACAGAGGTTTTAGGGTCGCGACTAAAACAATGGAATATTACACAGAGTGACTTTAAAGTTACATTTCCAAGAGATAATCCCCAATCGTGTTTTGAGGAAATTTTTAAAACCAGTGACGGTAGTGATGACCTTGTGTATTGTTCAAATATAGAAGAGTTGTTTTTTTACCTTAATCACCAACATGAAGCGAATGATTGGAGGTTGTTTATGGACGGATCGAGTAAAAGTAGGTATTAATGATTCCTTTTTAATTAACAATTAACAAACATATTTTGAAGGCCTTAAGGCAGTGTTATTGCACAATAAAAATGAATTCCCATCAGTGCCAATAGCTTACGCTACAAAAATGAAAGAGTCATATGCTACAATGGAAAAAATACTGCATTTAATAAATTATAGAAAATATCAGTGGCAAATTATTGCAGATTTAAAAGTTCTGACAATATTGTTTGGAATGCAAGGAGGTAATACTAAGTTTCCTTGCTATCTCTGCGAGTGGGACAGTCGTAGCGATGACCAATACAGCCGTAAAAACTGGCCTGCAAGGACATCTTTTAAAATAGGCCAGAAAAACGTTAAGAATATTCCTCTTGTGCAATCAGATAAAATCATTCTACCGCCACTGCACCTTAAGTTGGGCTATATGAAACAGTTTGTAAAGCGGCTGGATGTAGAAGGCGATGCTTTTTTGTATTTAAAATCTGTTTTCCCACAAATAAGTGAAGGAAAAATAAAAGAAGGTACGTAACACTTTTTTCTTAAATACAGTTATATTAACTTGATGTTATTTTTGATTTTTAGGTATTTTTATTGGGTCGCAAATTCGAAAAATTATGCTTGATAAAAATTTTTCTAAGAAGCTTACTGATATAGAAAACAGAGCATGGAATAGTTTTATTTCCTTATGTCAAAACTTTTTGGGAAACAAAAAAAGTCCTAGCTACGTTGAAGTGGTAAACGAATTTCTTGAGTCTTATGCTGAAATGGGATGTCGAATGTCCATAAAAATTCATTTTCTGCATGCACACTTAGATTTTTTTCCCGAAAACCTTGGTCAATTCAGTGACGAGCAGGGAGAACGATTTCACCAAGAAATTTTACAAATGGAAAAGCGTTTTGATGGAAAGAGCCACATAAGAATGATAGCAAATTATTGCTGGTCTCTCAAACGAGAAACAGATGGTTTGTTGAACAAACGTAAGAGGGCTAGTAATCATTTTTAACTACACATGTTAACTTAGGTTAAGCTATCGCAAAATTTGTACTTTAGAAAAATTTTAGTAACTTTTGCAAATATAAACCGATTTTAACAAATCATATCTCGTTTTTTTCTACATAAAATTATCTTTAAAATACAGTGCAAACAAAAATAGGTTTTCATAGAAAAAAATTAAAATAACTCTTGTTGAACTTGAAAAATTAGGGAAAAAAATAAAAAAAATTAGAAACTTTTGAAAAATACTCACCTAATTTCTTAGAATATATTTTTTATGAATACACTTCATAAAAGCTTAATTATTTGCCTTTCCAAAACTGTTTAAAATTTTAAAATCGAACAAAAAATGTGTGAATTAGATGAAGTTAAGTGCTACGACCTACCCTAAAACAGTTTTTTTAAAATTACTCAAAATTTTGAGGGTGTTTCAAAATTTTTGAAAACGGTTTTTGTATGTCCTCACCTAGGCCTACAACCTCCACTAGGTCGGTTTTCAAGTTCTGACAAAAAGTGTTTTTTTGTAGCAGTGTGTTATCGTTAAAATTGATCTTTCAGTCGGAGGAGGTTTTCATGATCATCCATTGTCATTGGAGTTCAAATAAAGATTTGGATCGTATATTTTAGGTTATTGGGACAGTTTGGATTTTTATTTCCCCATAAAATTTCATTTTTTATTTAGGGAGAAATGAAAACATTTCATGTGCAGAGAGTAATGTAGAGGCCACTCAAGAGAAAATTGTTGAATTTGATTTTTTACTGAAGATATTACATTAAGTAAGGAAATTTATGGCTCCATAAACAAAATTCCCGTTAGCGAAGAAGAACATTTTGAGGCAAATGTGTTAATATTTCAAACTAAGAACGATTTTAATTTTATATTCACGTTTTAGAACATCAAGATACTCAAAATCTTTCAACTAAACGATATCGAATACGACGGGTTAGAAAACTTTGCAGGATATGTAATATCAAGGGTCTTAAAGAGTTCGAAAGCAAAACGGCAGATAAGCAAGATACAAATTATTCTTACGTTAAGCTTTTATAAGAGGGAGGGTTAATTAAACCAAATGAAAATTTTATGAAATATATGGAGGCGCTTAACACTATTTTTTTTTGAAGTTTAATCTTGAGCAATTATTGACGAAAGCAAATTACATGAAAACTTTAATTAATATGTGCGACTTAAATTTAACATAACATAACATTATAAAAAGTTTTTTTTGGGAGAACATTTTTCAAAATTCGCAAGTTGAATAATAAATATAAAATCCATTTGCATGTAAATGAACGGATCAAAAAACAATAATTTAATAAAATTTATCATATAAAGTTTAACTGATTTTCATCACTATTTTAAATTAAAATGTCTCTACCACAAGTTTCACAAAACTAAAAAACCACCAGAGTAAATAACATTTTCTTAAATATTTCGCTATCACACTTTTTAACTCATTAAATATAACATTAAGACTAAAATTTGTACGTAATTTTCATTTATTTAAAACTACACATTTAACTTTGAAATTTCTGAGAATCTCTATCCATTTTCCTCATGTGGCAATATTTTATTAAACCTGAATAAAAAAAATACAACAGAGCAAAACACAATACTTGTCAAAAAAATTTAAGTGGCACTACCTTGTTTTCCTTATACCATGGATGCGTGTACTGTAGAGCGACTCAAGTTGTATGGAAGCAAAATTCGTGCTCGATGTACCCTCCTAAAATGAACCTTGGACTTTTTTAAGATGACATTTTGAATATTTCGGCTCCAGCTTCGACCTCTCGTGAGCTGGACCAGTTTGGAAAAGGGGGATTTTTGTATGTTTTGTTAATTTAAGAATCTGTTTCCTTACCAACATATACAAATTGGGTATGGTAAGAAAGGTTTTTTTAAGGCGCATCCAACTGTATATACAATTTGTCCAAGGACGATCATCCATGTCCATTTTTTTAAGGATTTTCTGTAAAAAAACGGTTTTTGAATTTTTTGTTCGGGGTTGTTTGTATATATCTCTAATATTTATATATATATATTTGTTCCTTTTACTCCTCTGGGGAGCATAGGGCCGCAAAAAACGTCATTGGTTTCGGTAATAAGAGTTATTTAAGACGTATAGATTATTAGGCTATAGCGTCCGATCCTTGTGTTGGTGCTGTCAACATCGCCACCAGACATGTAAAGTAAGTACAGTGGCCGTATTCTGTAATTCGCTAAAGCTAAATCTCTATCGCTAAAAATCTTTAAAGTTGATTTAGCGATTTTAGGCTACGAATGCAGTACTGTAACGTGCATTGCTAAATTTGGCAATGCCATAACAATTTAATCCACCGCAATTTTAGCTTTTACTGTCATCACTAAAATTTTTAAATTTTGTATTCTCTAAGGCATTTTAGCGATAGCAAGTATTAGGTTATACCGCCCATGGTCGGTCGTCAGAGCCTCGTTAGCGTGACAGGGGACACCAAGCCCGTAAAGGACTGCGTGTGAGGTTGACTTTTGGAAAGGATTGGCTATGTGAAAAAGTATGTGACTCGTGAACGCTTCACTTTCCCATTAGTGTCCTCCTCTAATATAAGTATGTATTAATTTAGTTACTTTCAATGAAACTTCTTTATTTAGATGGACTTTTTTACGTTCTTATTTATTAGACATTCAATGGATTTAAAATGCATTTGTCGAAAAAAATAAAATTTAAAACACAATATAAACCAACAATCTAATTTGTTTATAAATACCGCAATTATGTATTTCAATTTATGGTGTTTTCTTTTCTACAAAAAAGTGTGACATTTTATTTAAAACAATAAGGGTATTCATTTCAAAATTTTTTTGGTTGGAAAAATGGAAAAAAGGAAAATTGCACCTAATTGACGTGAACGGTATTTTTTTTAGTTAAAGGTACAAAACTGTCAAAAACAAAAATCTGTCATATAATTCTTGGAAGTAATTGATATTTTTCAAGATGCCAAATAAAAGAGTTAAAATTGAATTAATTGATTATTTAATTGTCACGTCATTTTTAAGTTTTTTTTATATTTTTTTGTATAGAATTCATTTTTAATTTAGTTTTGAAAAACGACGTTTTAAAAAAGTAAAATTTTATTTAACTTGGTGGCCACACGATCAAGTTTTGCCTTTCAATTTGCAATACACTCTCAGTTTTTTACTAACACACTCACACTTTTTAAATTGACCACGAGATGGCTTTCAATTTCACCTTTCCATTTGTTTGGCAATTTACTTTTAATTTAACAGCTGACTACAAGTTTGTCTCTGTTGTTGTTGCATTTTGGAAGTAAATTGCTTACAAATTGAGTGCAGCCTACGTCACAGCTTTCAATTTATGTACATTTTGACAAGCAGTATATGTAAAAGACTATCAAGAACAACTTGAACGTGTGGCCGCAGGGTTATAAAAATGGAGTTTAAAGAATCATAGTTGATTATCTTAAAAAGAGATGTAAATTTTAGTGCTTTTTGTGAAAAATAACAACATTTTTAATATGGTGGCAACTACACTCAATTGGACGTTTGTGAATTGCCAACTCTTTAAAAATTGTAAAATTGTAATTTTCCAATCTGATTTTTTTACACTTGGTTAAAGCTTGTTTAAATTGCAACTTTCGGTGGAAAAGTTTTTCCTTGTGTTTGTTGTAACAAAAATTACATTTTTCCACTTTTCCATTTTTCCAACAAATAAAAAAACTGAAATGAATACCCTTAATGCAATTTTGTGTCTGTTTCATAAAAATTTTGTTCCAAATAAGGGTGAGTTTTTTAGAATAAAACAAGCCACCCTTTTCGGAAGCAAAATTTTTAAGAAACAGACTCCAATTTGCATTTTTTTTAAATAAAATGTCACATTTTTTGTAGAAAAGAAAACACCATTAAATAGTTTCCCTAATAAGAAGTATGTTCTTACAAAAATTAATCATTTTTACTTATTTGCCCTTGTTATAAAAAGTTTGAAGATTTTTCTCTTCAAAATAAGATTTTTTTTCGCCGTATGAAGATTTTCATTCCAAATCTTCTGGCAACGCTGGCAGTAGTAGTAAAACGTTACCTTAAGTTTTTAAAATTACCGTTAAGTATTTTTTTTGTTTCTACTGATACTTGTAGTTTAATTTTTTAAAGACTGAAAATAATAAATTTGGCTTGTTATTTTCTCGTTAAAGTCATAAAGACTTCCAAGTTTTTTAAGCTTCTTGTTTAGTTTGGTTAATTTAATTTTAACACCGATATATACCGGAATTAAAATGTATGTACCGGTGTGTCGATATTAATGATACCGATATATGTAACAACTATTATAATACTGATGCCGAAATTCATTTCGGTGCCATCCTTGCCTGAAGGCATACATTCTGCATTAAAGTTTTTGTATTGTTGTGATAGTGAAAATATATACTTTTTATCATATATTAAAAAAATATAAAAGCTAAAGGTTTTAACTTTCTGAACAATTACATAATAATACTTTATTGTTTTAAATACTTTTTTTTTATTTTGCAGATTGTAAATTCTATGCCTTGGACTCAATAAATATTTTGAGGAAATATTTATCTATTTTTGATATAATATGTACTTGTTTTATGTCAAAACATTGGTAAGCTTATGATATACATAGTATAAGTAATAATAATTTAATTAAATAACTCAACAATTTGAAAATATATTTGAAAACAGTACGTTGATTTCCGTCTTAAAATTTATTTTTTATTTATTTATTTTTTACAACTATGTAATAATAACATTATTATACAGTTGAATTGTTAGAGCCCTAGCATCTTAGCATTTAGATTTCAACCTTAAAGTTTCGTTCACAATTGTTTTTAATTTTTAAATTTGTATTCAATATTATGAATATGATGAAAACCTCTTAAATATGAGGTAAACACTCGGATATGTCGTCTAATTTATATTATTTGTGTGTTAAACTCATTTTCCAGCAAAAACTCTCTTACCAAGTAACGTATTTTGTAATGAGAAATTTCGTTAAAAACTAGTTACCTTTCAACTAGAATTACTTATTATTTTAACAAGGGATATCCCCACTTTTGAATGCATTTATAAGTAGTATATATATAATGCATTTATAAGTAGTATATATATATATATATATATATATATATATATATATATATATATATATATATATATCTATACGGAAACATTTACATTAAGAGAACACAATGTGCCAGAGCCGTGATTCGAACTCAGGTTGTAACGAACAACTTTTATACTTGTTGAGCCAACAGTAAAACTAATATATTATTTCCCTCAATTCTAATATTTATTTTAATTATGACACAGCATCTTGCAAAAAAAATTAAAAGAGTTTTTTGCTTTGTCTAGCAGTATAAGTTTTATTTTGTGATACTATTAAAACCATGTTAAATCACACTAACTATTAACAAAGGTCAACAAAACAGTAACCAAGTGTGCCCATAGCTTTCACAAATTTTGAAAGGTTTTAAGAAAATTGACTGCCGCAACTGAGATTTGAACTTGGGGTCTTTCGTCTTTCGTTGATTTTTCTCAGTTTTCGCTCTAGCCAACTGAGCTGCAGTCAGTGATGCCAGAAGTGCAGATTTATCTACATTTTACAGGTTTTATACCCCAAAATTGCTAAAATGCAGATTTGAAGATTTTTGTTTTAAAAATGCAGATTTTTTAGCTCGGTGGAAACTTCTTCACATAATAACTTAAGTTTGTACTATTTATTTATTTATTAAATATCAATACAAAGAAAGCCTTCATGGCCACTTTTTTCCATTCCACTTTTTTTTATTGATAAACGAAACATATCAACCATTCATGGAATAATCGTTTGGAAATAGATTCATTAGTAGGAATTTTATTCACAAACGATTACTTAAAAATTAAAAATTCGCATTATCTTGACACATTCACCCTTATCGTGTTTGGCGTATTTAAAATACGCTTACGACTATTTGGTAATAGATTAAAGGAAATAAGTTCACGTTCTTTTTAATATATTACCAAACAGTCGTTGGCGTCTTTCAAACACGCCAAACACGATAAGGGTGATTAATATCGCCATCTGATTTTAGACGAAATGTTCATATGGGCAAATCCCAGAAACAGTCCACCAACCAAAAATTTTTCAAATTAATTTTTTTAATTGAGTATAAGACTAGATGTATAATTTCATTTTTAAATTAAAAAATATGTATTTCAATGATCATTAATGCATTAATTTTTACCAAATCTTAAACCACTGCTGATTTCTTAATGTTATACGTGAATTTAGCATTATTTTAGGTGATTTTTGTGCTTAACATAGTACTTACAGCAGACTCATCAAAATATAAATTTCGTTAAAAAAAGTTTATATTCATTAGTTTAAGAAATGCAATTCATAAAAATATAATTTGTTTTATCAAAATAAATAAAATACAATAATAAAATACTACTGGAAAAACTGTAGCGTGCGTTCACGGCTTTTGTCAAAAATCACAACATTTTTTTGGCTGCGAATAAGTGAGTTTAGAATTCTCTTATAGTCAACTTTTTTTTAGGAATTAGATTGTGTATATCTTATCATGTCAAAATCGCTAGAAATTAGGAAAATGCACTTCAACCTTTGAAGTTACTTCCACTTTTTGTAGCGTGCGTCACAAAACTTTGTGATCAATTATTTCGCAACAAATATTTGCTAAGAAACTATGATATATGCCATTCGTAAGTACATATTAATGTCACTAAATACTATATATAAGTTGATGCTATCTCTTTTGAAAGACCAAAAAATGTTTATATTTCAATCAGAAAACGCGTGCGAATGTAGCGTTCGTCACGCAGGATTTGCCCATATGTACGTTTATATTGCAATATTAGATCTCTTGTAAATTTCAATCAAACCCTTGATAGTTTAAAAAACATGTCAAGCAATAACTTTTAATTTGTTGTTTAAAATAACAAAGAAGTTATTTTTCCTTACTCAGTCTGAGTATTTCAATTTGGATAGTTATTTTTAAAGTAATAAAAACATTTAAAAAAATTTTTTTTAAGAAACGCTTTTCTTAAAAAAGAACATTTCAAAAAAATTTCCCCCCCACTAGATTTTATCCTGGCTACGCCCATATATTCGTGTATTGTCATCGGGAATATGTATGCCTGCAAAGTTTCATCCATTGCGTATAAGGCGGTTATATTAACGTTACAAGATTTGATTTTCCGAAGTGAAGCTAAAGAAAAGGTTTTAAAATATCCAAAAATTATCAGTTTTGAAAATTTCATTCCAGTGAAATTAAAATCGAACCAAATTTTTAAAAATTGTCTGCGTTTTTTGAAAGTTAAAAAAAATATATATTATATTCAACATTTTTTTCATTTTTCGAATTTATTCTATGAGCTAAATTTCAGTTAGAAAAATGAAAAATATTGAATATAATATAAAGTAACCTTCGGAAGGAAATAATTCCCAGTTTCTATTTGTTAAAAATATATATTTTTAAAATCATGAAGCAGATTATGGTTTTTAGCTAATTTTTGTCTCTAAAATTTTTGGCAACACTGGCTACAGTGCATACCCCTACAACAACAATGACAGTCATTTGATGCATCATCTGATGGGCATTGCTGGTGGGCTTATACATCCGAATTTTCGAATTACTCTGTGAATTACGAGAAAGTAAGTGTAGCGATTAGGTATGAACGATAATGCGCTTAGAAAGTTGTTACAGGGGTAGTTGTTGGTAAAAAGTAACTGAACTTTTTGCTGGGATGTATGTATGTGTGTTCCAATTGTCACAAACTCTGAAAACAACTTTCGCTTTTTAAGCAAAAAATAAAAATTAAAATTAAATACCCATCAATAAGTTTGCAAAAACTATTGTTTTGAAATTATGTTAAGAAATTTCTTAAAAATCGAAAATATCGAGTATTGTTCGCTAGTCTGGGATGCTCCTTTAAACAAATAGGGCATAAAGTTAGATCTTTTACACTTTTTCACGTTATTTTTAAATAATTATTTGAGAAATAATAACAAAAAAAATTAACAAGTTTTGTTATGTCATAAGAAAAAGTCAGATAAATTGGAAAAGTATTTGTTTAATCTATTTTGTTACGTCCAGTACAAAAACAGATCATTTAATTGAATACAGCAGCAGTATTAGGTAAAGTTGATTTAGCGATTTTTGCCTACGAATGCAATACTGTAACGTGCATTGCTAAATATGGCAATGCCATACAAATTTAATTCGCTGCAATTTTAGCATTTAATGTCATCGCTAAAATGTTTACATTTTGTATTCTCTAAGGCATTTTACCGATCGAGATTTAGCTTTAGCTAAGCGAATTACAGAATTGGGCTGCAGATCAATTCAAGGTTTGGTTACTAAAATAGTACTATTCTGTTTTGTTCTTTTTATTTGGGATACAAGGCAAATAATGGACCAATGTTCACAAAATTTTTCAGTCGTATAACTCTAATATGCAATAGCAGAATTTTAAGATAATACCGATGTCCTTTACCGGTTTTATGTTCTTTTGTCCGGTATAAAAACATACATACATATAGATAAGTGTTAAAATGACTTGTACATTAAGTTTCTAACGAACTCTCAAGTCGTTCAAAACATAATTGTTTGGGATATAAACGTGTTTTCAGCATGTAGTCAAACATGTATGCAGCTAAATTGACTTAGAATTTTCCAAGGACCTTTTGGGTTCCTAGATAAATATATAGTTTTTTTTTTTTTTTAATTTTGCGTGTTAAACGCGAAAAGACAAAATTAATTGAGACTCATATACCCTTTGTGGTGGTGGAATGTATAAAATAAGCAATTGTAGACTTAAATTGATTAACATAACACTAAAATTTAACTCTGTCCCTTCTCTCCTTTTGCAGGTGCATTTTAAGCTGGCAACAAGCTTCGGTCATACGTAGTGCTATGAAGAAACATGAGTCACAAATGAAATGGTTTCGTTGGCTATACATAATATTCTCTCGCTACATGTTTATAAATTCAATGCGTGAAGTAAATTTGTATGATGTTGAACTGGAAATGCAAATTCATGATAATTGAGTTATGAAATGGAAACCTATTATGTGAACAAAATTAAACTCAAAGATGATGGCCAGATGCTAAAACCAAATAAAAACAAACGATATTAAAACAATTTTGTAAAAACCGCATTACCTTCAGAAAACAAATCCAAAAAAGCAAAAAAAAAAAAAAAAAAAAATCCTGTAAAAGTGTTTGACACTTTTTTTCGCAATGCTTCTACAACAAATGACGATTTAAAAGCGGGCAAGACGATTTCTACATGTTAAACTAAAATCAAACGCTTTAAAACTTAGATACTTTTTTGATATTACAAACTTAATTTTTTTCAATTGTTTTTGTTGTTATTATACTTAAGTTATAAATATCTTTTGTCTGTTTCTAACATTAACATACTTATTTATAATTTCAGTTTTAGTTTAATTAGAAAACAATAGAACTTTTTTATTTTAATGAAAACGTTTGTCCTGTACAAAACTCAGCATAGTAGAGAGTGTTAACAAAAACCTAAAAAAAAATTTCTTTTTAAGGCCTGGGTACATATCCGAACCATTTCTCTTTAAAAAGAGCTGGTGATTAATTAATTACTTGTATAGTTTATCATATTTTGTTTAGTATAAAATAATATGTCTGTAATTTAAATTAAAATTTAGCCAATTACATTTTGTTAAATACTCGTGGACAGTAGTGGGAATTCAAGAGCTACATACATTTATTTTGTTTTTATACAAAAATACTATTTCTCTTATATAAACTGCTGCGTTTTTAACCAAAGAAACATTTTTTAGCAGTCAGAAATCTGTGCAAACATCTATCCATACCATACTAATTTTTCTCCTTAGATTTCGGAAGAGATTTTCCGATTCATCATTTCTCTACTTTTTGAATTTCCATTTCTGTACATTCAGAGACTTCCTATAAACCATAGTTCCCATAAAGTTAGTTTTTCTTTCAAGTTCTTATGTAAATGCAATACATTTTTCAATTGTTTAGTACACTATTTTATGTATTATTTATATATGTATGAATTAAAAAAAAAAAAATAATAATTGCAATTTATAGCTTTTAATATAAAAAAAGAAAATCACAGCAATAGTGTAATATTTAAACTAAAGTAGGTATGTCGTGTTTTTTTAAACACTTTTAGCCATAGTAAGAACAAAAAAGTAATTCATAAGTTTTAGGATGTACTTTATAAAATATTTGTATTAAATGGCAGCGAAGCAATTAAGACAAAAAGTTTTTAAACATTTCTTTTATTTTGTTTTCCTCGATTTCTTTTGTAAAATAAAATAAAAAAAATCTATTAATAAAAAAAGCAAACATTTTTCTGTTAACTAAAAGTATGAAAGAAAATGGTTTCAATTTCGGGCCTTAAAGCTCATATTAGACGTGACATAACCGTAACTGTATTACCATCACCTCTGTATACCAAAACGACATAAACATACCATACAACCCAATTCAATTTTGATTTCTAAATTCGCCGTTACGGCTGTGGCGTTATAGTTATGTCACGTCTAATTTGAGCTTTAAAAACGATTTAAACAGTTCGCAGTAAGATATTAATGTCCAGTTGTATTATGGTGATAGGTTATGCTGACAATTAGGACATCAAGCATTCTTTTATTCGAGGCACAAATAACTCATACTCTGGGTTCGAGGTTCAATTGGTCTGTAAAATATATATTTCCTTACACTTACACAGGTGAGTGCTCCGGTAGGCTAGCTGGTAGCGAGCCAGTCTATAAGCGCCGAGGCTGCAGGTTCGATTCCCGCAAGAGACTGGTTTCTTTTCTGCAGACAAGCATAGAGCTTCGCGGGATTAGCTTAGGAAATTAAAAAAAAAAAAGGTCTATTAGTTTATTCAGTCTACTCAAACTAAAGTTTCTCTGTATAGCCGGCCTTTGGCTGGGCGAAAAGCTTTTCTTCTCTATGGTATAACAAACAATGGCTTCGCTAACTGAAGCTTCTCTGCCTATCTGGCCTTCGGTGGGGCTTACTAAAATCTTGTATTTTTGCAAACTCATCCCCGGCTCTTAATGGGTTAAGAATTTTTAAATAAATTTTTATATCGAAAAGTGTATGTAAAGCTGACCACACACTAGTGATTTGTGCGTGTGATGTGTTAGCGTACAATTTCTCCACACACGACGAACAAATCACATTAACCTTAAACTTCAAAAAGACAACATGAATTGTGAAGCGGATGATGCAATTTTACTTTTAATAATTTGTTTGTGTACACAACCAAAAAATTAAAAAAAGAAGAAAATCAAAGAAGAATAGAAACAATTTTTGTATGCTAAACAACTCCGCAATAGATATAATTCGATGTTTTGTTGTGCACTAAAACAAAAAAATTATAAAATTTTCGCGCACAAGCTCACGAACATATCGAAAAAATCACAAGAAATTTTCAAGTACGCCCACAGCCCCATTAACAATTAACACGACGTCGGCCACGCACAAATCACTAGTGTGTGGCCAGCTTTAGATACAAATTATACATTTCAAGATTATGTAGTATTTGAAGAAAAAATACTGAAAAAATAGCAGCGATTGTACAAACTTCAAGCAATTAAAAGAATAACAACAATAATTTCGATTAGTTCAGTAACGCCTGAAAGAATAAGATATAACATTGTTTTCAACTCGAATATGTATTCGATCACGACTGCCAGAATTAGTACCCCACTAATGTTAAATTTAATACATTTTTTGAGACAAATTTTTTTTAACTGGCAATGCTGCTTTCACCTTTCTTTTGATACTAAAATGTGCAACAGTGTGCTTTAACTTTTTTGCAGTATTCTTCTCTTTCGTGACATTCATTGTTAGATGGATTTTTCGAACGGCTACAAAAAATAAACGTAAAATAGTTACGTTCGTAATTGGAAGTTAAAAAAGTAAAGAAAATAATTACCGATAAATTAAAGTTAATTAATTAGAAATTGTGAAAAATTAAATTGTATTAAAACAACATAAAGTGCTTAATAGAAAACATTTTTTTAAAGTGAGATTCCTTAAAAGATTGAAAATTTTTTGCGAGTACACATACAAAAAAACAAAAGGAGGACGTCATCAAAGAAATATTGTTGGAGACAACTTTTTTCAGATATTTTATGTGTGCAAAATTAAAGTGAAAAAAAAACGTTTTCTTTTTTTTTTGTTTATTTGCAAATTCTCTATAGTATTGTTTTAAAAAGTTCAAGAATAAAATAGTTTAATTGTATAAAGTCTTAATATAACTTGAAATTTTTTGATATAAGATTTTTTCACGATATTTTAAAATAAATTAATTATACTTTTTATTTCTGCCAGCTCAGAGCCACAACCTTCTCTCCCCGTTCCGACGACAACGGTTCTCCTTCGATATATTTTCCCCTTTTTATATTTGTTTCCTTCTTCATCACACTATTACCACACAAAAAAATAAAAAAAAGATAAAAATTTCGACAAACACAACAACAAACATTTGTACGTACAAAACAACAACAAATAAATACGAATAAAGTGAGTGAGTGTTGCTGAACCAGTGTCAAATTTAACATCAACAAAATTTGTGCAAATTTTTTTAAAAGATTCCATTTAAGAAAATTAACTGAAAAGAATAATTTTGCAATAAAAAAATTCTTTTAATTTTCAACTATTTATTCTACATTTTTCAATTAAAACTTTCAACACAAAATTCTAAAAAATGCTGATTAAAGAATTGTAAGTATTAATTACAAATTTTTTGTACTTTATATTCTGTCCTTTTTTACTTTTTTTACCCCATTTATTTAGTGTTAGCAACAACAAATTGTCTACTCCTTTTTGTTTTGTTCTTTTAGATGTAGTTTCTTTAAAAATGTTTTACTACCAAAATTTTAAAGTCTTTCATTGTGATAATAACAATTGTTTAGAATTGATCTCTATTAAATTTTTTAATTTTTTTTTATTAAACATTTGCCGCTTAATTTTGGTTTTTTTTTTTTTTTTTGATAAATCGATTAACTTGGTTTTTGTGTCTTTTCTCACGGTCACTTTCCTTCTCTCTTTTTCTTATATTTGGTGAGAAAAAAATACATGTGTTTTTAACAATTGCTTGACATTAGTGGTATTCACACCGAACTTGTTAATTTGTTAATCGGTAGTTTGTTAATTTGTTAAAGTTACCAACTGTGAACGACCCCCTTTTTAAAACTTTGTTAGTCTGGTAACTTTAAAATAAAAAAATCATTTAATTAACATACTTACTCTCAATGTACACGAATATTGCCAAAACACAAATATTTTTTTAGAAATGTATCACAAATGACTTTTTTATTATATTTATTTAGAAACTGCAACAGCTGATTGTGAGTTACCAACTAACAACTATTTTATCAGGGGTGCCGTGTCGTTAATTTGTTAAATGTTAGTCCGGCAGCGCGTTAAATATACAAAAACAAAATGCGTGTAAAAAAGTAACGATTAACGACTAACAAACTACCAAGCTCGGTGTGAATACCACTATTGTGTTTTTGTTGCAAATTTAGCGTTTTTTTATATGTTTTTTGTTATATTATCTAATCAGGATTATGTACATTACATAAAAAAATATTGTTTGCTAAACAATTTATAAAGTTAACAAGGATTTATAATATCTCGTAAAACTGCTCTGAGTGATGAATCATTTTGCGAGTCATTAGGCCAACCACATAGAATCCTCTATATTTAATATGTCGTTTTTTTAACTGACCTACTGAGTGGATATACAGGGTTTCTTAGGAGTTTTGGACCGTGTTATACGTCTCCGTTAACGCCAAGCATGGTGGAATAAAGTCATTAAAGTCTTAGAAAAAACCATAGTTATAAAAAACTAATTTCTTTCGGATATCTTTAGTAAAGCTCTAACAACAAAAATAAGTAATAATACTAAAAAATTTAGGTATTTTAAATTAAATTCAATCAAAAAACAAGAGGGTGAATGTACTTATAAACATTTCTTAAGTTAAACAACGGTTTTAAGTAAAATTTGCATAGAAAACTTGTTTTGTAAACCTTTATAAAAATAATATTATTTATATGATAATTTTAATTTATTTCAGGTACAAAAGCAACAGGCTTTTTTATAAATAATCGGCCACGTCATCGAAGAAATCGAACAAATTTTGAAACTCTCCCGTATTCAAAGTTCAAAAAAAAAAAAAATATTTCCTTTTATATACCTGAACTTCTTTTGAATTCAGGAAAAGCTGCGTTGATTTTTACAATAATTCAATTGAAAATCTTCGTCGATTTCAATTTCACGTGATTTCGTTTTCCATGACATGGCCGAATATATGTATTTATTTTGAACTGAATTTTCTTAAGTGACCATTAGTATAATCGAAATTAATGCAGCCTCTACCATTGTTTCGCATCACCATTTGCATTGGGTAGAGCAAACAAAATCGGAACCAGTTTTGATAAAGCTTGAAATACAACCTTGTCATTATAGTTTTTCCTTTACCATTTTTATCGAAAAGTGTTCCAGATCCACGTTTGAAAACAAATTAGTTTCACAATTTCAGAAAATTAATTTTCTGCGATTGTTCTACACTCATACAAAAGATCATTGGGGCTTAAGTTAAATTGTTAAGACAATAGTTGAAATTTAACCTAACCTAACCTACTAAAATTACTAAAAACTACCTTCAAATCGAACTATTTTTACTACGCCAGTAAATCGACCGTCTTTTTAATTGCTGATGAAATGTCTAAAGAGCTTCTTGAAGTAGAAAATGAAAATGTACACGATACACCATCACCAACACCAGATGATGAACCATCTACAAATTCTAAAAAAAATAAATGTAAAGAAAATTCAAAAGCCTGAAAATATCTTTAAAAAAGAACTTGACGTCTTTGAAGTCACGGGTAACAGGCCAACAAATTTAAAATCTTTGTATGATGCGCTTCTTACTATAAAACCAATGTCTGTAGAAAGCGAGAGCATTAGAAATGCTTTAATAATACTTAAAAATTTTTTCTTAAAAGAAAATTAATTGTACCAAGTTGCTATTAATAAAACCTACTATATATTAATAAGTTTTAATAATGCGTAATCTCCAAAAAAAAAAAAAAAAATATATATACATACATATATAATATGCACAATGTGTGCATTGCACATGTACGTGTGAATTTAACAATTTATTTGGTTTTGTTGTGGTTTTCTGTGGAATTAATAAAGCTAATTTTTTTGGACTGTTGTATATGTGTATATTCTTTTAAAAAAGTAAAAACTTTCGTCTTAAACTCATTTAATGAAATCATTGTTTTATGCAAAGAATCCCGGGATTCCCGGGAATAAGATTTTTTTCGTTTCGTTTCCCGGGAATAGAAACAGTCCGGGAAATTAGAAACCCTAATTCCATTTTATTTAAATTTTAAATCATTATTAAAAATAAATTTTTTAGCATTTATTTCGTATACAATGCAATATGAGAAAAAATACCTACATTTTGGCGAATATAAAAAATCTGTCCGATTTTCCCTACGCTCCTATTTTAGTAACAAAAAACCCTACATGTAGGGATTTTTCCCTACTTTTGGCAACACTGTTCGCAACTTTTAAGGTACGTTGAGCACACGTTGAGTTATTAAAAACTATTATGTACATTAGGGCTATAACTTTTTTTTGAGTACAAAATACCACTGCAGCACCATATGGGGAATTTTGTTCTGATAATAAAAAACTGTTTTTTAAGCTGATTCGGTGAAAAAACTTTCCGCACCGTAAGCGATTCCTAAAACTCCATATTATGTGTGAATTTTATTTTTGAAAATTGCAACCCATTTCATTTTGCATTAGACTTATGAAAAATGGTTTAATGTTTAATGATGAAAATAAATAAATAAAAACAAAACTTCAACGCTTTCGGTGCGGAAACTTTTTTCACGAAAGAGAAAAAGTGACACCATATTTTTGTATATTTTTTTATGCCCCACACGGCTATGAGGTGGTATTTTTGATATTTACAAAAATTGCACAAAGTTATATCCCTAATGTACATACTTATGTAGTTTGTTTTTTATACCCTTCACCTCAGGTGGAAAAGGGTATATACCTATAAGTTTGTCATTCCGTTTGTAATTTCTACAATATTGATCTAAGACCCTATAAAGTATATATATTCTGTGTCCTTATGAGGAGAGAACTTGATTTAACCATGTCCATTACATTATGTCACATATAGTCCACCATTTCTTGCTATTGAAATTCACACAGATCGGTCCAAAAATCGCTGAATTATGAGCAAAAAACCACGACTACCTCTAATTTTCCAAAAATCCCTTGTTGTTATATTTTTATTGAGAACGGCAAGAGCCAAAGTTTTCAAATTAGGTACACACATTTAGGTTATCAATACAGAGCATCCCACAATATGTGGGCGGGATCGGAGAAGTGGGCGTGCTACCTCCCGTACAAAATATATCAAAAATTGTATAAACACCTGAATTTTTGGACTGTTATATAACCTATGGTTATCCCTTGCATATCAAAAGATCGGAAATCTTTGGTAAAAAATATTTTCTGAAAAACTCGAAAAAATCGGTTCAGTTACGAAAAAGTTATGACCAAAATAATAATTTTTTTTTTAATTACCCACTTTCGGGAACCATATATCTTCCGAGTCCAAGATTTATAACCCAACTAACTGGCAAATTTCTTCTTTAACACGTCGGTATATAAATCTGTCAAATCGGTTAAAAAACTCCAACTTAAGCTATAAGAAATAAAATAGTTTTAAAAATTCTTTAGATTCTTTTAAATCAAAGCAAAGCATAGAAATTAAACCTTCGCGGACCATATTAAAAATTTACACTGTGCTTCATATTTATATCTAATGTTTTTTCAAAATCTACCCAATTTTTTAAATATGTATAACCAGCGTTGCGGTTAGGCGACTACAGTCGCATTTTACTTCTTTTTTTACTGCCTTGCCACTTTTGAAAAATTATAATTTTAGAACTCCAACTTTTCTTTAGCTATAAGAAATAAAACTGTTTACAAAATTCTTTAGAATCTTTTAAACCAAAGAAAAGTATAGAAATAACTGTCGACGGGTCACCTTTAATATTAATACTGTGCTTCATTTTAATACCTAATGTTTTTGACTGCCATGCCGCTTTTTTATCCGATTTTTAAATTTTTTTCATTTAAAAATTATAAATAAATACGTAGCACATATGAGAGTAGTCAAATGAATAAATCGAACACGGAATTGGTCAAAAAAAAATTTTTTTTGCTGCAGGCTCACCATGAATTGCATCATGGATGATGGAATAAAAAATATAAAAACCCCTTCATGGTGGCTATTATATTTTTTTCACATCTGGAACAAATAGTTTGGTTTTACGTTATTTCGTTTATTCCACGGTCAGGAAGTAGATGCGTCTTTGAAGTCTTCATTTTTGTTAAAGAACGTCAAGAAACTAAAATTATGATTAAATAATTAGTATTGTGGTTATTTTGTTGAAATATTTATGGTTTTTAATCCAAATTTTTTAATATTTTTAATTATGCTTAAGTTCATCAACTGCTGACGTCAATAGTCGTCGATGGCTGCGAGTGTAAGACGGCAAATCCCTCTGAGGAGATCGAGTGGTAGCGATCAAAACATGTCAGGGTAACCAGCCGCCTGGGTTCGAATCTCAGGTCAGTCAAGAATGAATGATTATCAATTACAATTTAAATTAATTTTCATGTTGTAAAATTCCTTTCTTCATAAAAATAATTTAATGAAAATTAAATTTGATGAACTTAAGCCTGATTAAAAATATTGATAAATTTGGATTAAAAACAATAAATAGTTCAACAAAATTACCACAATACTAATTATTATTTTATAACAATTGTGATTTAATGAACTGTTGGCTTTTAACTAATTGAAGTTTTTAATCTTTTTAAATTAGGCTTAAGTTCATTAACTTTAATTTTCATTAAAACATTTTTAATTGAAGGAAGAAACATTTAAATAAATTAAAAATAGATAATCAATATCAGCAAATTTTGATCCAACAAAACCATTGGACAAAATATGAATGTGTGGCGCAAATGGTAGAACTGCACCGAATTCTGATGATGAAAATGTGGTTATTATCGAGCCATGAAAATTTGACTTGAGTTCGAGCCCGTGTTCAGTCAAGAATAAAAATTATAAAATTTTTTTTTTTAAATTAATTTCATGTTGTAAAATTCCTTCCTTCATTAAAAAATAATTAAATGAAAACTATACAGGGTGGAACAAAAGTCACGCCTGCGTGTATAAGGTGTTGCCCAAATTGGTCTTTGATGGTAGTCAACTTGTAAAAGTTGTTGGTCCAATTGGACTTTGTATGGATGCATGTGTAAATGACGTGATAAAATGCGTCGAATTGATCAATGTTTACTCGGTCTTTCTGATAGTGGCAAGTCTGCAACTGCATATTGTTGTCGGAACCGTGCAACTAAACTTTTGAAGTTGAAATAATTTCGTTGTGTCAGTAAAATTGAATGCCTATTGGAAAAGTCAAATTCTATCACTTTGGTTCGTTGCTTGGCCTATAAATTTTGCACGATGTTGTAACACGGTTCGATGAATAAATCTAAAAAAAACAATAAAAAATAATAACTTTAGCCCGACCCTGTATTTGATGAACTTAAGCCTAAAAAATATAAAAAAATTTCAATTTTTTTTTATGTTAAATATATTTTTATTAAAAACAATTAAATCTGATTCAAATAGTTTTAATATATTACAAATTTCCGATAACAATCAGTTTCCAATATTGTTTTTTACCAAACGACTTCCGGCCAAAGGTTTTATCAGCAACCATTGAGTGTAACATTTTTCAACCTTTTTTTTGAAGATTTTAATGCCATGTTAATGCAATCTTAAATTTAAAATACTTTCCTAACTCTGATAGGCAAACATTTGAGTTCTCTTTCATTAAGTCTTATGGTACGTTCAGACTGATGAAATATTTGATAGCAAACATCAAATATGAACACAAAATATTTTTAAGTGTCAAATAAAATAACAGCTGATTTTGAGCAAATAAAAGTATTTGCCGGCAAACAAATATTTGTCCAATGTGAACACAAAAAATTAAATATTTTAGTAGTTTTTGAGCAAACATTTATTTGATATTACAAAAAAATTGTAAGAGCAAACAACGACAAATAATTTTAGCCATGTTACCTATAGAAGCAATTTTTCTTGTAAGTTTTCGGATTCTTTGCAGTTTTAAAGATTTTTTATAATTATTGGACTTTGCTATCATGTCGCTATTGGCAAATTTTTGCGAATTTCCGCTAATTTAGCAATTTTCATAGAATTCCTTATAGTTTTAGGCACTTTTTAGTAAATTTTATGGTTTTGTTTGAAATGTTAAAATTGTTCGCGAATTTTCGCTATTTTTGCAAAATTTTTATTTTTTGGTTTTCCCCGACATTTTTTATTTTTTAACCGATTAAGCGATTTCAAATAAATTTTAGGGTTTGTTTCCAAGTTTGCAATTTTTCGCAAATTTTAGCCATGTTTGTGAAAGAAGCGATTTCTTTCTGTGATTCTTTGCAGATTTAACGATTTTATAACTTTAAGCTTTGCTATCATGCCGCTATTAGCAAATTTTTGCAAATTTCCGCTAATTTGGCAATTTTAACCGAGTTTTTGCCATTCCTTATACTTTTAGGGACTTTGAATTAATTTTATGGCTTGTTTGAAATTTTAAAAATTTTCGCTTATTTTGCAAAAAACATTTTTTTGCTATTTTCCGACAATTTGTTTTTTTAAACGATTTCCAAAAATTTTAGGGTTTGTTTCCAAGTTTGCAATTTTTCGCGAATTTTAGCCATGCTCGTGAATAAGCGATTTTTCCCTGTGAATCTTTACAGCTTTAATGATTTTTAATAACTATTAGGCATTGCTATCATAACGCTATTAGCAAATTTTTGGAAATTTCCGCTACTTTGGCAATTTTTACTATTTGTGAAATATATTTTAATTTTTGAACACTTTCATTAAATAATTATTTGATGCAAATATTTGTCTAAGTCTGAACGCATGGAAAACATGATTTCATTTATTTTATTTGACACTATTTGCCAACTGTTTTAACAAACAAAAATTGTCAAATATTTGAGCTTAGTGTGAACATTAAACAAAATATTTTTTTGTTTCACTCAGTTTGAAGCAAATATCTGAACAAATGTTTTTGTCAGATATTTCATTAGTCTGAACGTACCTTTAGATTTAAACGTTGAAATAATGTACGCTCTAACTGCTTTCGTTAAGTATACTGTGCAGCTACATTACTGCTACTGGCCGCTAACTGGGTCTTTATTCCGTAAAACGCAACGTAAGTCCCAATTTAAGGCTCAGTTAGCCGGGAGTAACAGTAACAGTAACCTTACCGTAAAAAAGTAAGATCAATCTATTTCTTACAGATTGAGACGTAACATCTTACTGCTAACTGTAATCGTTCTAATTGCTTTACATAAAACAAAAAGAAACAGCTGATTTGCAACGTTACTGTTACTCCCGGCTAACTGAGCCTTTACACTGTGGGCATATCTTGCCGGGCAGAAAAAGTTTGTTGCCGAGAGAGGCAAGAAGTAAAGTGTGTCACGCAAACAGCGTTGCCCCCTTACCAACAAACTGTTTCTGTCCGGCAAGAAATCTTCATAGTGTAAATTGCGACTAACGCACAAAAATTTCATTGAAAGCATAAACAAATTCAAAAATATTTTATAATATTTTTGTTGCTTTCTATAGAAATTCATGTTTTGTTTTAAAATTTTTAACGCCACAATATATAAAGTGTTTGAAATTTAAAAATTCAATATGAATTTCTGTAGGAATCAACAACAAAATAATAAAATACTAGCTGGCCTGGCAAACGTTGTTTTGCCACATAACTTATTTCTTTCAGATGTATACATGTTATAACAGTGTCTGCTAGCCAAATTTTAAGAAAAAATTATAGGCTATAGTTCTTTCCAGATGTTACACTAGTTGCCTGCCCAATTTCAAGAAAATTAATGGATTAGTTAAGAAGATATAGGGAGGCGGAGCTTTTACCCCTTTTAACCTATTTAATGCCCTGTCCTCTTTCCGATGTTAAAGTGTATTCTAGCCACATTTTAAGAAAACCGGTTGATTAGTAAGTAAGATAGAGGAAGGGGAGCTCTTAGCCCTCTTGCTCTATTTCACGCCCTAAATAATAAAAACTATAGGCTATAGTTCTTTCCAACTGTAACACTATTTGTCTGCGAAATTTCAAAAAAATCAGTTGATTAGTTACGAAGATATAGGGAGGGGGAGCTTTAACCCTTTTACCCTATTTCTCACCCTAGTCCCTATTTTCTTTAAGATGTTACATTGTCTGCATGCCAAATTTTAAGAAAACCGGTTGAATAGCTTAGAAGATTGGGGAGTGGGAGCTTTTACCCCTATTGCAATATTTTGCGCCCTCTAGCGATTCTCATACCTAACAAATACACATACAAAATTTCATAAAAATCGGAGGGCATTTTCTTGATATTTGTATGGGAATATCCATAAATTCGTGCTGGGAAACTATCGATAGACTATCGATATTATCGCTGAATTACAGAAATGAATACAAACAACAAGAATGGCAAGTGGTATCGATTGCTTAGTAGTGCTTTTTACTGCTAATTAAAGGCATTTAAGTCGACATTTTTACATGTTTATAAAGGGACTGAAATGTCAAATATTTTTGTAATGTTGTAAAAAAATGCAAATCCAAATGCGATTGCAAGCATATGACAAAACAATGAACGACCATTAGAGGATAAGTCCTATAGATTGATTAGCTTTTTGGGTTTAGAATTTAGAAAATTGTTTCAAGTTGCAATGGAATATCTTATAGTCCCTGTTACTTCTGTTCCTTCAGAAAGGTACTTATCATTTTTTAAAAAACTGCCATCTAAAATAACGTGTGTTTATTCATACATACGTCTCATACATTCAATAATAAGAACATTTAAAAAAAAATTTTTTTGCCCCCCCCCCTAGATTCGGGAATATGTATGCCTGCAAAGTTTCATCCATTTGCATTGAGTATAAGGCGGTTAAATTAACGTTACACGATTTGATTTTCCGAAGTGAAGCTAAAGAAAAGGTTTTAAAAAATTTTGCCCGCCCCCCTAGATTTTATCCTGGCTACGCCCATGTATTCGTGTACTGTCATCGGGAATATGTATGCCTGCAAAGTTTCATCCATTTGCTAAAAGGCGGTCAAAAAAGCATTTAACAAAAAAAAAAAAAATTTCTTTAAACTTTTTTTTCTAATAAAATATATAATATTTTAAAACTACGGCTTTTATGAATTAATCGCCACTTTGGGTAACATTGAACCCACTGTGCATTGAACCCACCGTTTGCTAAGTCTGTGTTCATACGGCTCTTGTCTTATTGGCATGATTGCTACTTTATAGGCGAGAGGGACGAAGGGAAAAGAAACGAGTACACAGATGCATGTATTGTCTTAACGTTTTGCGTTTTCATTCGTTGTTTAATTTTGTTATTGTTTTCAATATCAAAAAAGCACATGTCGTCAACATGACATGAATCATTTGAACGCCAAGTCATGTTCAAAGAAGAACAAGTTAGAGTGCTATATTCGGCTGTGCCGAATCTTTGATACCTCCACCGACAGTTCGAATGTTTAAGGAGTAATATCTGTATGATGTTATTATTATCTTAAACTGTGACGATTTGTTATTAATTATGGTTTAGGCGACTCAACTGTTTTTCCGTAGTAGGGTTTATATGGGGCCTAGGGTAAATTATGGACCGATCATCACGAAATTTTACAGCGTCATTTCTAGTCCTTTAAAACTGTGACGTACCAATTTCTGTTATGCTAGCATTATTAATTATGGTTTTAGGTGTACTAAACTGTTTTCCGGTAGTAGGATTTATATGGGGCCTAGGGTAAATTATGGACCGATCATCACGAAATTTTACAGCGTCATTTCTAGTCCTTTAAAACTGTGACGTACCAATTTCTGTTATGCTAGCATTATTAATTATGGTTTTAGGTGTACTAAACTGTTTTCCGGTAGTAGGGTTTATATGGGGCCTAGGGTAAATTATGGACCGATCATCACGAAATTTTACAGCGTCATTTCTAGTCCTTTAAAACTGTGACGTACCAATTTCTGTTATGCTAGCATTATTAATTATGGTTTTAGGTGTACTAAACTGTTTTCCGGGAGTAGGGTTTCTATGGGGCCTAGGGTAATTTATGTACCGATCTTCACAGTGTTATTTCTAGTCTGTGACGTACCAAATTTTGTTACGCTACCGTTATTTTTTACGGTTTTAGGCGTACTAAACTGTTTTCCGGGAGTATTGTTTATATGGGGCTTAGGGTAAATTATGGACGGATCTTCACGAAATTTAACAGCGTAATTTCCAGTCAAATAAAACAAATTTTATTTTTTGTAACAAAATTATCAATTTTTTTAGGTGGTGGTTCCACATTTTTATTCATAGCTATGGTTCTACTGAACCGATTTTGCTGGATTTCAATCCCAAACTGCTTAGGATAACTACAAGCAATTTGACACCAAGTTTGTTCATTTCTTTTGAGTTGTTCGAAAGTGAGCGCGTTTTCAACAGACGGACATGGCTAAATCGACTTAGAATTACTCAAGGACCCAGAATATAAATACTTTATGGGGTCTGAGATGAATAATAAAACAGTTTCACACGGAATGACAAACTTAATATACCCTCTTCACAACTAATTGTGGTGGAGGGTATAAAAAGGAAGAATCTTGTCAATAAGACATGAGCCGTATGAACTCAGACTAACAAACAAAAATGGTCGTCGAAAAAGTGTCGTCGTAAAAGTCCCGAATTGGCTGTTAGTTAAAAAAAAAAGTTTTGCAAGATTCTAAATTTAAATTTTTTGCTAAAACGCCGCCCAATTTACGAAACTGTGAATCAGTAAATAATTTACCAAAGCTTCCATAAAAAAGTATTTAGGTTTTTTTATTAGACTAGAAAAGTCAAGACTTTAATAATTTTAAAACTCATATTAACGATTTGTAACCTACTTTACTAACGATTTTAATTTTTTTTTTAAATATGCTAAAAATAAATATTTTTCCGGCTTCAGTTTACATATAACGTTTTTTGTATGTATGTAAGTTTTGTTTCCACTTAGACGTCAAATAATGTATTTAAGTTATTACACAATATATTTATTTACAGACATAAGTACATTGTTATCTGCTTTTAATTTATTATTTAAATGGAATTTTTATTGTGCAGAAAAGCAGAACAAATATCAAGTAGGATTAATAACGAATAAAAGGCGGTAAAATTTTTTGAAAAAATGCACTGTTTATGGTAAATACTATATTTATCTTAAAGAGGCAATAATTAAACAAGTTAGAGTGCTATATTCGGCTGTGCCGAATCTTTGATACCCTCCACCGACACTTCGAATGTTTTAGTAGTAATATGTGTATGATGTCTATTTATTATTATAATCTTTGTAAAAACAGACATCTGCATTAAAATTTGTTGCGGTTTAGACCTACATAAAATTACTGACCGACAATCAGAATCAATTTTAAAAAGTTTGAGTAGAATATTAGTTTAAGCTGAACTTAAATAATTTTCAGGAGAACAAATTATATAAAAGCCATGGTAAGCTATGAACCAATCATCCCAAATGCTGCAGAACGATTTCTGGTATTAAAAAACATAAATTTCAATACAGCGGTGCAATTAGTTTAAGCGTTTGCAGTGAATTTCAGAAGGCTGCTAAAATGGAATCTAAGGTAAATAATGGACGGTATATCACAAAATTGCATAACATTTTTTCTGGCCATATGAAGCTAAACTGGAAGAAAGTTTACCGCGTATTTAATTATTTTACCAGAGTGGGCTTTAAATGAGGCCTATGGTAAGTTATGCACCGATCTTCACCAAATTTCACAGTGTCATTTGTAGTTCTATAAAACTGTGATGTACCAAATTTTGTTATGATAGAGTTATTTTTTACGGTTTTAGGCGTACTTAGGAAGTAGGGATTATATGGGGCCGATCTTCACGAAATTACATAGTTTTACTTCTTGTCCTATAAAACTTTGATGTACCAAATTTTGTTATGATAGCATTATTTTTACGGATTTAGGCGTACTAAACTGTTTTCCGGAAGTAGGGTTTATATGGGTCCTACGGTGAATTATGGACCGATCTTAATGAAATTACATAGTTTTATTTCTTGTCCTATAAAACTTTTATGTTCCAAATTTTGTTATGATAGCATTATTTTTACGGATTTAGGCGTACTAAACTGTTTTCCGGAAGTAGGGTTTATATGGGGCCTAGGGTAAATTATGGACCGATCTTCACGAAATTACATAGCTTTACTTCTTGGCCTATAAAACTTTGATGTACCAAATTTTGTTATGATAGCATTATTTTTTACGGTTTTAGGCGTACTTAACTGTTTTCCGGAAGTAGGGTTTATATGGGGCCTAGGGTAAATTATGGACCGATCTTCACGATCTTTACAGCGTGATTTCTAGTTGAATAGGACGAATTCTTGTAAAATCGTATGTCATTCTGTGCATTATTCCACCATTTATGTAAGTTTTTGTAACAAAATTATCAATTTTTTTAAGTGGTGGTTCCACATTTTGATTCATAGCTCTGATCCTACTAAACGGATTTTGCTGAATTTCAATCCCAAACTGCTTAGGATAACGACAAGCAATTTGACACCCAGTTTGTTTAGTTCTTTTTAGTTTTTCTAAAGTGAGCGTGTTTTCAACAGACGGACAGACGGACATGGCTAAATCGACTTAGAATTACTCAAGGACCCAGAATATATATACTTTATGGGGTCTGAGATGAATAATAAAAAAGTTTCACACGGAATGACAAACTTAATATACCCTCTTCACAACTAATTTAGGTGGAGGGTATACAAAATTAAGGGCGTAGAAGTTAAAAAAACGACATTGTTATAAAAACAAAAAAAAAAAAAAGTATTTATTTTTTTGATTATCGGTCATGTTGTGGAAATCGAAATCACGTGAAATTGAAATCGATGGAGAGTTTTAATTAAATTTTTGTAAAAATCCAATTCTCATATCCTACAGATTCCATTATATATATATGTCCTTTATTTACAACAGAATTAAATTACATAGCCTATAAAACAATTGTAAAAAGTTCAAAGTGAACATAGGGCATCGACAAGCTCTCTCCATCGAACTCTATCGCTGGCCAGTGTTTTTGCGTAATCCCAGGGTATTTGGACTGATTCTAGTTCTCCTTTAGTACAGCGTATCCAGGTGTTTCTAGGGCGGCCTCTTCTACGTTGCCCTTGGGGGTTCCAGTCTAAGACGGTGCTGGCGATATCACTGTGTGGGCGGCGTAAGATGTGACCTAACCAGGTCCATTTTCTTCTTCGGATTTCTATTTCGACACGACTAGTATTTGTTCGTAGTAGCAGTTCTTCATTTGAAATTCGGTTTGGCCAGAATATTCTCAATAATTGGCGTAGACAGCGGTTGATAAAAACTTGGAGTTTGCGAGTTGTTGCCTGTGCCATACTCCAAGTTGTGGAGCCATATAGTAAAATGGATTTGACACTGCAGTTGAAAATTCTTATTTTTGTTTTATGCGAGATGTTGTTGCATCTCCAAATTTTATTTAGTGCAAGAAAAGCACTTCTAGCCTTGTTAATACGATCGCGGATGTCTTTGGTAATTTTATCCTCTGTCTTTGGTAATTTTACTGCCGAGGTAGC
This sequence comes from Pollenia angustigena, assembly GCA_930367215.1. Lineage (NCBI taxonomy): Eukaryota > Metazoa > Arthropoda > Insecta > Diptera > Polleniidae > Pollenia > Pollenia angustigena. The sequence continues at coordinate 91,405,558 of OV884056.1, read as the reverse complement.
AAAAGCTGTCAACGTCTTCAATTACCTGCCCGTCTACAGTAAGCGGATTAACATTTGTTGTGCCTATTCTCATAAGCTTGGTTTTTATAATATTAATTTTCAGACCGACCTTTGCAGCATTTTCTGACAGGCGGGCGATTCTTTTCTAGACAACTTTTAACATCAATTTTCAAATCACACTATTTGACACTTTTTGATGCCAATTTAAAGTAAAATATCTATATTTTATAATAATATAATTTTTTTAGACGTAAGCTTAAATATAAATTTGTTGTGCACTTCGAAGCATTAAGATTCATAGATTTGGCGCGAACAGAAAATTCATTGAATGTTGCACCCGTCATGGCTCAAAGAGAAAATTTCTTATTATTGGATTATATTTCTCTACGATGTTTGATTTGATAATCATCGTCTGAAATCTGATCTTTCACAATAAAAAAGAATAATACAATAAAAGTTTAAAAATTAACAGAGTTTTGTGTTTTTGTTGTATGATCTTATGATAGTGGGCCGATTTGGTTGCACCCGTCATGCACTTTAAAGCTCTCTCGTGGCTATTTGATCGTTTCATATAAATTCTTGTAAATAGATAACAATAGTATATACAAAAATGTTACCCCTTCTAAAAATAATTTAATTGCAAATGTGTTTCTTTCTATTAGTAAAAGACGTTTAAAGCGTCTAAATGTTGCACCCGTCAGAATAGAATCGCCCAGGCATTTAAGCTTGGCTTGAATGTGTTCGAAGCTGTACGCGAAAAAACAGATGTCGTCAGCGTAGTCGATGTCGCCAAGGAGGTCATTGATGTTCCAGCGAATGCCATTAGTTGCCTGACTATTTGTTGATTCCAAAGCAGAATCCAGGAGGATTAGGAAGAGGGTGCATCCTTGCTTTACACCTTTGTGGGTCTCGAAGGGTAGACTTTCTCTTCCTTTGAAGCGAACTGTAATTTCAGCATTTCTGTACAGCTCACTAGTCAGTGTGACAATTTTTGAAGGTATGCCTTTGTTTATAAGAGCGTTCCACATAGCGTTGCGATAGACAGTATCAAAAGCTCGCTCAAAATCTATGAATAGAAGATATAGATGTGTGTTAAGTTCTACTGACTGTTCAATGATTATGCGCAACGAGTTAATGTGATCGGCACAAGATCGCCCTGGACGGAAACCAGCTTGTTCCCTGCGTAAAATGGAATCAAGCGCAGGGGAGATGCGGCGGAGTAGCAAACTTGCCATTACTTTGCTGATTGCATTTAATAATGTTATTCCCCGCCAGTTTTTGCATTGGGTGAGATCCCCCTTCTTTGGGATTGTTATCATTGTCTCTTTCTTCCATTCCGTGGGAAAGGCGTTTTTATCCCAGCAGCAGTTTCAGCTTGTTGGGCTAGCTTATTGAAGTAATTGCACTTATCCCTGCGAACTAAACGCTTAACCAGTATGGCAGAAGCGCGGTAATTAGTTCTGGCTGTAGTTTTCGCTTCATCTGTTTTTGTCCTTAGGAGAGTGTTGTGAAGTCGTTTGCGGTGTTTTATTTCCTCCAGAGTTTCATTGCTTATCCACGGTGTTGGACTTCGTTTCGCAAGACCTATAACGGTAGTAGCTCTTTCCGTACACGCTGTTGTTATCTCGGCCCAGGTGTTAATGTTTAATTGATAGATTGCTTTGTAATCTATCAGTTAAAGCCGACTTATACGCATGTGCAGTTTCTGGATTTTGTAGTTGCCGGAGATTGAATTTTGTACGCTTTGACTGAGATCTATTTACGACGGCTGGGCGCAAGCGAAAAGTAGCAACTGTTGATGTCAGCTCCGCGTCTAGTTTTTACATCCATCAGCGAGCCTTGGAATAGTTTGCTTATGAGTACATGGTCAATTTGATTGCGCGTGCGACCATCTGGTGATTCCCAAGTGTATTTGTGAATATTTTTGTGCGCAAATTTTGTGCCACCAATAAATAGCCGGTCCGTTGTCATTTCTCGTCTCGCCAAGTCCTTGCGTGCCCATGACCGAGTGTTGATTACTATTGTTACTACCCACTTTAGCATTAAAATCACCCATAATAATCTTTATATCTCCCATCGGAAGAGAGCGTACGACTGTATCAAGTTGGGAGTAGAATTTATCTTTTGGTTCATCATTATCGGGTTCGGTTGGGGCATAACACTGCACTATAGAAATTTTTCGAAATTTAGAGTTTAATCTTACCGTTATGAAGCGCTCGGATATGGCAATATAACATAAAAGGGCACTCTTTGCTTTTTGTGATAACAGAAGACCGACCCCATTTGTTCGGTGTACTGCATTTCCAGAGAAAATTAAGTAATAGCCCCCCTGGAGGCTTTTTGTTCCGGAGTTTGGCCAGCGTACTTCACTTAAACCAAGGACGTCAATGCTGTAGTTGGACATCTCGTTTTGGACTTGGTGAAGTCTCGATGGTTCTGAGAGAGTTCTTACGTTCCATGTTCCAATCATAAACCGGGTTTTGTATCCAAAGGTCGTCATCGGAGGGTTATCAGTTCTTATATTGCTTGTTGATGTTTCCGTAATCGAGTTATATTAAAGATGGGTGACTGATTAGGCCATCGCATCCGTACCTAGTGCTGGGGCTGCCAGCAACCCTCTAGGCTAGGGTTTGCTGATGGTAAATCTTTTGAAGACCTTGGGCGCCACCGTTGGCCATACTCTTGGCTCATCTGCTGCCATCCCTATTGAACGGTCCCATCGTTACCGTTCAAGGAGAAACACTCCACGTTGATGTGCTGCAGGTATTTACTCTATGCTGCGTCTAGCAGGGCTGTCAGATATGGCGATTTCTCGCCAAACGTGGCGATTTTGAAACGTTTTTGGCGATGGGATTTCCCATTTGGCGACTGGCGACTTTTATGGCGATTTCTGATATAACTGGCGATTAACTTGGCTATTTTTACCATTTATATTATTTCGGCGATTATGTTTAACAACCTGTCATTTTTTGTTATTATTATTAATATAAAAAAACATATTAAGTGAATTTTATATTCAGTCACTATTTAATTCTAATAGTATGTATATAATTCTAAAAGTATGTAGGTCAAAACTCCAGTAATGAAATCGGTGAGGCTGAAGTGTACGATCTTATAGACTTGTGTACTTAATTTAAGTTTTTAACTGAATACATATATGATCTCCATTTTATGTTATTTAAAAAAAATTACAGAAACAAAACAAAATTTACTTCGGCGACTTTTTTGTATTTTTTCTCAGTTTTTGGCGATTTTTGACTGAAAAATTATACTAGCGTTTTTTGTATGCAAAATTTAATTAAAAAAAAAAGAAAATTTTACAAAAACTGAACAAAATCGACGTTTGGCGATCTTTGGCGATTTCTGACATCCGGTTTGGCGATGGAGCTCAAAAAAATCTGACAACCCTGGCGTCTAGGGTTATACCGCCCGCGATCGGTCGTCAGAGCCTCGTTCGCATGACAGAGGACACCAAGTCTCGGGTGGACAGTGGGTGAGGTTGACAGTTGAAGAGGATTGGCTATGTGTACAAATGTAATATTTGTATTCGCTTCACTCTCCCATTAGTCCTCCAACAGATTCCATTACATCTTAAATAATGCACCTTTTGGCGTGGCTTATAATCATCAAATGTTAATAAGACCAAAAATTAGCCATTAGCAATTATTTTTTGTTTCAAAATATGGGTGGCATTGATCCGCAAAAATCGACTTATGGAAATTGTCATTTCGTCAGCTCATTATTGGTTTGGCGCATATGCCAAAAAGTCGGAGTAGAGAAAAAACGACAAAGAAGGCTTACATGAGGATTTCTCAAAATGTATACGATAGAAAATTTTTATATTTTTTCCGTTGCTTCCGGAATATGTTTTGAAGAAAAATTTAAATGTTTGTCAACTTTCATGAATGAAGTTAGAAATTAAAAATAGTATTATATTGAAAGTGCAAAATAAAATTTTGTGCCGCATACAGGGCTGGGCAGTATTTGAAATACGTATTTAAAATACAAATACGTATTTTGTATTTGTATTTTAAATACATGACGAGCAAGTATTTTGTATTTTTAATACATGTCCAGCAAGTATTTTGTATTTTAAATACATGTCCAGCAAGTATTTTGTATTTTAAATACATACAATAAATAGATGTAGTTTGTATTTTGTAATTAAAATACATAAAAAAATTGGAGGATTTTGTATTTTAAAAACATAGTTTAAATGAATTATTTGGTAAGTTAAGTTAAGCACTTTCGCGGTTATAGAACTGGAATATTTAGAGGAATTCGTTGTATTTTGAAGTTCAGGGTAACAACTGTAATTACGGAAAACTTTTGCCGACTTTAATGTCTGTTAGAACAAGATTAAATCGGTTGAATGGAAACAATTTAAGACATTTAAGTCCTATTATACCACTACTAAAAAAGAGAGATTGGAAAAAAGATTCGATAAGTTTTTTAAACTACCACCGGAAATAAATAGAGCTATTTTGGCCTCCTGTTATCATCCTGGTTATAAGATGCATTGGCTGCCAGAAAACATCATGACAGAAGAAAGGCAAAGAATCCAAAATCTTGCAATTTATACTCTGGAGGAAAAATTACAAAAATGACACCTTGAAATATCAGAAGTATTTAGAAGCACAAGTAAAGAAGACGATGATTTTATTGTTTTCGTAGATAGGGATAATGGTGAATCTAGGACATTAAATTTGGAATTGGAATTTGTAAGTTTCCTCAGTAACAAGATCAAAGACATTATCACTCTTGACAGCTATCCAAATATGGAAAGAGTATTCATAGAATTTAATACAAGTTTGTGCTCGTCCGGACCTGTAGAAAGATTATTTTCTTCAGCAGGTTTTATTTATTCTCCAACAAGAAACTGTTTAGTATTGTGGTTATTTTGTTGAACTATTTATGGTTTTTAATCCAAATTTTTAATATTTTTAATTAGGCTTAAGTTCATGAAATTTAATTTTCATTAAATTATTTTTATGAAGAAAGGAATTTTACAACATGAAAATTAATTAAAATTGTTATTGATAATCTTTCATTCTTGACGTGGCTCGGGCTCGAACCCTGGCCGGCAGGTTACCATGACATGTTTCGATCGCAACCACTCGATCTCCTCAGATGGATTTGCCGTCTTACACTCGCAGCCACTGTTTGTTTGACGCTGCATTCAAAAATCTGATTGTTTTGCTAATTATTTTTATCTAATGTATTTTTTGGTTTGAATACAAATGGTGTATTTCGTATTTTGTAGTTGAAATATGTACAATAAATGTAAGTATTTTGTATTTTGTATTTTAAATACCGCAAACCATGTATTTTGCCCAACACTGGCCGCATACGCCACTTTTCCTCAAATACTTTTAAAAAGTAGCTTTTTGTGCAGCTGACGTACAACCTATTGCTATGCATTGAGTAACTTGCTGAAATAAAAGTTTCTATATTAACATTCTAATAAAAAGTCAAAATTTATGATTTCTTTTTATTCGGTTTTATTTTAATAAAACAGTTCCATTTTTATATTTTTAGTAAATTTTAGAAATTTTTACTATTTCTTAGCACGAGTTTATTATTTTATACAACAATTTTTTTTTATTGTTGCCACTTTATTTTGCTTTTGCTCATGGTACACTTATTAGGTCTATGCAGAAATACAATAACTTAAAAAAACAACACGCACTTTGTTTGTGTAAAAATATGATGAAGATATCAAAAACATTGCTACAAAAACAATTGCAACACAACTCTACAAAATATCAGCAGTCAGCTTTTGCTTAAACTACCTTTTTTTCTTACGGCAATGAAGCAAAGCAAGAGTGGAATTTATTTTGTAAGTTTCTATATGAAGAATTTGATGCAATCGCCAAATTGAGCGTTTAGAGCAAAACAATACTTAAAAAACTTTAAAACACGTTGATTTGGAGTAAAATGAATGCCTAATATCTCAGTAACCATAAAAAATTTCGCGAAACAGGTTTTTGATTTAGAAAAGGAAGTATACCTAATTCATTTTTTTAAAAAATGGTCAGTAGGTCAAACCAATAATGAGCTGACCATTAAGCGATTTCGTTGATTTCGAGAAATAGTCCTGTCAATTGTACGCAAGGTCGTAAAATCTTACACTCGATTATTTCCTGTTGGGCTACTTTAAGTCATGCTGCTGGTTTATGCTGATAAAATTGCAAATGTGCAAACGTGTAAATTTAACAATGTTATTTGTTCCAAAGTGCACCAAAACATTTATCGTTGCGTTGACAATTAGAAAACTGTGCATTTTGGTTCAAAATTTGTTGGCCCCAAATGAATGATTGATTCTGAAGTATTCTGCACTTCCGAGTATAGCAATCATAATTGATTTTACTATTTTGAAATTTTTCTTTATTAATTTCTTAATGGGTATTAAATTTCATGTTTTATTTTAAATTTATTTATATATTTTTTTTTTTTTTAGTTTTTTTAATCTTTTGTTAATAAAATTGTGTGTGTCCTTGGTGTTTTCAACACTTTGCAAAATTTTTATGTTTATTGTTAGTTTTACAGTAAAAGACGAAAGAAATAAAAATAATAATATTGTGCATGTTTAAAAACATAATAATGTGCAGTGACATTTTATGTTTCTCATTTTTTGAAAGCAAAGTCTTTTACAGCATTTAAAGGGTGGTTCAACGAAACCGCACGATGTAAACTGAAAATAAAACAAAAAGTTTGCAGAGAATTATCTTAATATTTTATATTATTACAGAATGATCTATGACAATTAAGAGTGAAACAAAATATCGGCAAAATGCTCGCCACGGCTTCGGACCTCTATCCGATAGTCCATATTTTCAATGACTGAGGCATATTGAGGTTCAATTTGGTTAATGTACCGAATTATCTCAACCTTAAGCTGAATTATTACAGTAACTGATTGTGGGTTATTAAATTCGTTTTCCGTACTGTTAAAATTTAATAAAAATAAAGTTATTTTACGAATAATTTTATTTTTTAACATTTATGTTTGTTGTTCAAAAAACAAACTACAAAAAAATAATCACTCTTATACCGTGTTCAGATATGCACCTTAATTGAGTTTTACGCAATAAATGCCATTATTGAGCTCAATTTTCCATACAAAATTGCAATTTAGTTATTGCTCAATTTATACGAAATTGTTATAAATATTGAGTAAAATTAAAATGCGACAGTGTAACAAGTGTGTTAATTAAGCAAAACACAACTTACTAAACAGTGTTTTGACATTTGGCAATTGAAATTACAACAAAAAAAAGGCCCATCCATTTGGTCTGCGTAAAAGCCAGATGTTTATTCCTTAAATATGTCAAAAGTTGTTTACATTTTCTTATACATGTACCTTTTTGTTTACGTTGAATGTTGTATGTAGTAGTAATATAAATTGAGTTAGCTAAATTGTGAACAGAAAGATAATTATGTCAATTAACCGAATATTGACTCAATAAAAAAGGTATATCTGAACACGGTATTATTCTATTTGGCGTCGTCAACAGAGTAAACAACGCCGTTTTTTATGTTTGCTTTCAATTTCGTATTCCCGTTGGCAATATTGCCATATTTCGATGACTCTTAACATATGTTTGGTATTTTCTAAGAAAAATTGGCGTTGCTGTTGCCTTAAATTGTCCTTGATTTTGTCGTCGGCATTTTTAGTGTTGTCTTATGCTGCTTTGTGTCGTGTTTTAAAAATTTTACGTTATGGTTGGCTGCAATTTTGATTTCTACGGCGGTTTTGATATTTTTCTTAATTTGTGTTGTGTTTTGATATATTTTTTGTGGATATAATTGAAAAAAATTAAAATAACAACAAGTGCCAGTTCGATAAGCTAGTGGAAGAGCTTGTAAAAAATCCATTACTGCAGGGTCTCTTTTCCTAATAAATTAAATATCCCTTGCGATTAAAGAAGAGATGGTCGTCTTGTTTTTTTTTTTTTGGGGCTAAAATTTTGATGTGGGTTCCGTCCACACAGCCAATTACACCTGAAAATGCTGCTTTTAAAAGAAATGCAACTTTATTTTATCCATTGTGGACAAACTTTTCTCTTCATGACTTCCAGAGTCTCAGACAAAATTTTTAAACTTGTGGCTGGGACAGTCAAAAGTTGAAATAATTTCCAACGCTGAGCTGGTATATATTGTGTTTGAAACAAACGTTCCCTTTGTTAAATGAGGCTCTATTATTTCCAACACATGTTTAAAAGAAATTTTATTCAGCCGAAAATAACTTTCAAATCTTAAAAAGGTTAAAAAAAATCCATTAGGCACTTGGGAAAATTTAATATAATAAAAAAAATTTTCATTTAAACATTATTTTTTTTACAAATTTTTATTTAACTTAAAATTTGCACAAACAGCACAGAATTTTTTTTTCTTATAAAAAAACAGTAAACAAAATGAATCAGCTGATTTTAATATTGTTAACATTATCGATAAATAGTCAACGGCGTCATAATACTCTTACAAAATACCAATTTAACATAGAATTGATGTTGTCTTTGGTAAGAATTGCTGTTGCCTTAAAATTGCCGTTGTTATTGCCGACGCCAAATAGAATAAGGGTGAATGTTTTTACGTATTTATTTTGTTATGTAAAAGAAAAAACTATTCAATTTTAAGGAATATGAAGTTCAATAAATAAAAAATTTTGAAATTAATGAAAAAATCATTTGTTTTAAATGAAATGTAAATGGTCCGTTTTTTAAATGAATTTTAATTTGTTTAAAATGAATTTTCGTTTGAAGATAACTACATAATATTTAAATTGTTCTTGGCTTACTCACGTACACTTTTAAATATCCCCAGAGAAAGAAGTCCAACGGTGTCAAATCACACGATCGTGACGGCCAATTAACATCGCCATGACGTGAATTTCTGAATTGTTTCATTAATAAGATTTCTGTATGAAGTGCTAAAGTCCCAATTTTTCATATTTGATAAAAACACCGAAATTTAATGTTGAGGGAAAACTAGCTTCTATGCTTCGTTGTCTTTGTGGCAAGTGGAACCATCCTGTTGGAACCACATATCGTCCAGGTCCATATCCTCAATTTCTGGCCACAAGAAGTCCGTTATCATCTCGCAATAGCGAACACTATTCACGGTTACCGCTTGGCAGATCTCATTTTTGAGGAAGTACGGCCCGACGACGCCTCCAGCCCATAAGCCGCACCAAACAATCACTCCTTGTGGATGATTTGTGGTGATATTTAACAATCACTCGTGGATTTTCACTGGCCCAAATGCGGCAATTATGCTTGTTAACGAATCCACTGAGGTGAAAGTGTGCCTTGTGATTTTCTTTGTAAAGTCAGCATTCACTTCTGTTTGTTCAACCAACAATTGAATTTAAGTACTTCTTCATGGTTGAATTTGTCAAGCACTGAAACAAAGAACTGTCAGATAAAGTTGGGCAATAAACTTGACCTTAAGGTGTTATTCACAATTAACATTGTGCTTTATGGCTGGATCACCCTTTATAATAAATATTGTTGAGCAAAAACTTTGACAGTAAAGTAAATTTCTTTGAAATGGTAATAAATATGTATAAAATATAAAATTAAATACACAGAGCGAAAAAAGTAGTTAACAAATTGGCAACCAATAGTAATAAAACGACAACAAAGTGTTGTAAATATTTCGACAACATCTGTTCTCAAATTTTTAATAAAATATTGTTAAATTGGAACTTAAGATGTAAAAAAGGTCATTATTGTCAAATTGACATCGCACCGTTGTCAAATAGATAACGCTCTTTTGACATTAGCAATAGCGTAAATACACATTTATTTTGTCAAACTAACAACTTTTCTATTCTCAGCTTAAGAATATAAAAAAGTTCAAATGTTCATAAGTGAATTTAAACAAGAGTAAAAAAAATAAAACATGGACATTGACCAAAAATGTTATTAATTAAAACATGGAAGTTATTAATGATTATTTTAAAGATAAGGAAAAATATACAATAATATGAAGTATGGATATTTCCACAGGAAAGTCTACTCTTGTCACTTTACGCCACCAAGCATTTTAAATTGTTTTTCAAAGAATAAATTATCTATAATTAATTTTTTTTTTGTATTTTTGGTGAAAAGCGTAATTTAGTGAAAGAGAGGAAAAATTCGAACAATATGAGTCTAAAATACAAGAATAATTGCTTAGTGGCGTAACGTGACACTTCTGTGGAAGTGCCCATATGCAGTGAATTTTAAAATTCTTTTATTTAAGATGCTAATTTGCCGTATAGAAGCTTGCTGAATATAAATAAAGATGTAAATAAATCTGTCATTATCTTCGCGCTGAACTTAGAGAAAAGCTGTTGTCCTTTAAAACACAGCAATGTAATATTGTATTGCAATTTGTTATTTTTGTTAAATATGTGAAATAAAAAGGGTAATCACGATGGTCATTGTGCACATTTGTAATTTGTAAGTTTGAAGTGCATAGTATGATTGATCGTGAGCATACCACTTTTATTATACCCTTCACCACAGGTGGTGAAAAGGGTATATATGTATAAGTTTTTCATTCCGTTTGTAATTTCTATAATATTGATGTTAGACCCTATAAAGTATATATATTCTGGGTCCTTATGAGGAGCGAAGTTGATTTAACGATGTCCGTCTGTTCGTCTGTCCGTTGAAATGGATTGTCCGAAGACCCCATATATGATGGGGGCCAGGTTATTATACATTTATGTCACATATGGTCCGGAATTGTTTGCTATTGAAATTCAGCAAGATCGGTCCACAAATGGCTGAGATATGAGTAAAAAACCACGACTGCCTCAAATTTTTTCCTTTAAAGGTCCAATTAGACGTGACATTACCATACCAACTGTAACTGTATTACCAAAACGACATAAACATACCATACAAACCAATTCAATTTTGGTTTCTACGGTTATACAGTGGCTATGGTAATACAGTGTTGGTAATGTGTTTTTTTTTTGTTGTTTTTTTATACCCTTCACTACAAGTGGTGGATTTATTTGTAATGTGTTTAATTTTATGCATACACATACACATTAATGCATGTATATGATATGCCGCTCAAATAAAGAAACAAACTCATAGACTCAATATATTTTAACTTCTTCAGTAAAAGCATTTGTAGCCGAGTTGTTAAGTTCTCTCCTGAGACTGATGATATTGCCAGTTCGAATCCCAAAAATAATTTTTTTTAATTTTTTTTTAATTTAATTTTTTTATGTTCTAAAAAACGACTTTAAGATTATAAAACGAATTCAAACATCAACATTTCAACATTAGGTACATATATAAATTTTTTGTTTTTTTATAATTCTTCGGCATGGCGAAATGAAAAGTTGGAGTGGCTCAATTAATATTTATTTATACCTATCTAAAGAACGTTATTTGTGTATATAACTTTTGGTTCTTATCTCATCATAGTGAAGGGTATATAAGATTCGGCGTAGACGAATATAGCACTCTTACCTGTTTTTTGTGCAAATGTGCTATTTTTCTAAAAATTTATTCTGGCAACACTAAACACTTTTGGCAGCACTGTATAAAATCTGCATTTGTTTACAATTATACAAAAGCAAATTAAAATAAATTTTTTCTGTTTAATTAATTTAATTCTTTATTTTATATTTAAACCCACGGAAATGTTAAATTTATAAGTTTTCTTAAAAACAATATGGAGCTTCATATGTCAAATTTTATTGTTTACATTTGTTTGCAACGGAGCAAATATGCACTTCTAATCTTGCTCATGGTTTTTTTTTAGTGTAAACGAAGTAAAAAAGAGCAAATTGCAAATTCGTACATTTTGTTGTTGTGTTGTGCAAATGTGTAAATTTTTGCATGCATTTGCATCGTTTGCACACTTTGCACTACCCATCTTGATTTCCCTTAAAGAAAAATATACATCATATATTTTTAAATGATTGGGTTCAGAATGGACTATTCTCTTTTACATTCAGAACAGTGTGCTGTCGAAACGACAACTGAACGTTGTCAATATACCAAGGGTGTGTTTTTAAAAATTAAAATAACATGTTATCGCAATGAAACCATTATGGTGATAAAAAATTTGTTGTCAAAATGACATCAAATGGTGCCATTGACAACGAGTTGGTTAGAAAATGTTGAAACCATTCGTTATCACAATTGAACAAAATCGTTGTTGGCTCACTTTTAACAACGGATAATGCCAATTTTGGTATTTTTATATCGGCGTTTTCCCTCATTGTGCATATCTGATAGTTCCAAGCAATTTCAATATAAATACAATTTTCTTAACTATATGCAAATTTTATCAGCTTTATTAAATAAAAAAGGCCGAAGGTCATTGGCATAAACATTATTCAATAAAGATTTAAGTAGTAGTATGGCATTCTACTTATTTTGTTTCCTACCTAATAAAGCCTAATAAACAAATTTAATAAAATTCATATTTAAAATATGTATGTACATAGTTTTGATAAGTATTAATAAAATATGTTTTGTTTTGTGCGATTTTAAAAGTTGTTAAATCTTTTTTTTTTTTAATCTTAAACCGTTTTTTTTAATAATAAAAAGGTCAAATGTCACTTTCAGTACACTTAGAGCTGAAGAATACCTTTAGAAAACTATTTTGTTTAAATAAATAGTCAGTTGGCCTAACCTCCTTAACAGAGATTTGATGTCATAAAAACTATCTAGCAATGACGGGGTTTTACTTAATGTATTTACCTTGTAATGTAAAATGGCCTTGAAGTAAACATTATAATTATTTTATAAAAATGCACTGCACTGTCCCGTTAAAAATACATATTTTAATTTCTTAATTTCTTTTCATAGTTTATAATGATAATATTTCATTTTGCAAAGTTCACTAGCAAACATTTAAATTTTTTTTCAATTAAAACGCAGTTGACTTGTTAAAGGTATTTTACACTTGTGCATTCTTTGTATATTTTTTCTACAAACTTGAAAATAGTGAAATTCTATGGAAAAATTTAAATTTAGTGTGCTTTATTTTTGATTTGATTTTTTGTGAATAAAAAAGTATCGAACGCATTCGAATATAGAAATAAAGAAATTTTAACAAATACATACAAACATATGCTGAAGATTAATGCACAAATAATATAATACAAATTTAGATTTCTACAAGATTAGGAAATTTGTGAACTAAAGAGAAAACTAGAGTAACTTGGGTAATTTGGTTATATGGGTGATTTTTTTAGCTATTATCTTTTTGGCAACACTGGTTTTAACAGCTGACGCATGTTTCGGTTTTGTTTCACTGTCAAACATCTTCAGTTTGGTCTATAATTTAACCATGAATCGTCTTACAAACGAACAACGCTTGCAAATTATGGAATTTTATTATCAAAATGCGTGCTCTGTTAGGAAAGTTCATCGCGCGCTTCTTGTGTTCAGCGACAAAGCTCATTTTTGGCTCAATGGGTACGTTAATAAGTAGAATTGTCAATTTCGGAGTGAAGATCAGACAGAAGCATGGCAAGAGCTACCAATGCATCCAGAAAAAGTCACAGTTTGGTGCGGCTTATGGGCTAGTGGCATCATTGTACCGTACTTCTTCAAAGATGACGGGAATCGTAACGTTACTGTGAATGGTGAGCGCTACCGTGAGATGATATCCAACTTTTTTTTGCCTAAAATGCAAGAGCTTGACTTGCATGACATGTGGTTTCAACAAGACGGTGCCACATGCCACACAGCACGCTTAACAATGGACTTATTGAGAGGCAAGTTCGGTGAACATTTTATTTCACGTTCGGGACCGGTCAATTTGGCCGCCTAGATCGTGCGATTTAACGCCTTTAGACTATTTTTTGTGCGGCTATGTTAAAGCTCATGTTTATACACACATGCCCGCTTCAATTGACGCATTGGAAGGCAACATTGAAGCATTTATTCATGAGATACCAGCCGAAATGTTGGAAGGCGTATGCTAAAATTGGACTAAGCGGATGGACTATTTGAGGCGCAGTCACGGTCAACATTTGCATGAAATAATCTTCAAACATTAAATTATATGGACCGTACTATCGATTTAAATAAAGATTTCATGCATTTATCTGAATTTTATGTGTTTTTTTTTAAACTTTCCTATAGCTCTTAAAAAATCACCCATTACTTAATAGCAATCATAGTTTAACGCACAGGCATGCTTACAGAGGAAAAAATCCTGTATAAAAATGCCAAAATTGTTAAGATTTTTAAACCATCTTGTAGTGGTTTTGTCACCTTTTGCTCTTGTATTGAGAACAAACTGTTAACATTTTTACACCATAATGGCCTTATTTCGACAATATGTTGTTAATATTGTGAAACACACCGTTAGAATATTGACAACATTTAGTTGACATTTTGACAACACACTGTTCTTAGTCTGGTGAATAATAAATAACCCATTGTGAACCCAAACAATAACAAATAAGATATTGATTTTTTTTTAATTTAATTCTATTAAATTATTTTACTTATGGAAGGAATTTTACAACATAAAATAAATTAAAAATTTTTATTGATAATTTTTATTCTTGGCTGAACTGCGGTTCGAACTCTTGTTGAATTAACGTTTCGAGAATAACCACATTATCATCATCAGAATTCTTTGCAGTTCTACCCTCTGTACCACTGCGGTGCCTGCCAGTCAACAGGCAAACATCAATATTTAACCAATTGTATTGGTGTTCGAAATTTGCTGTAATTTATTATCATTTTTCAATTTATTTACATGTTTCTGCCTTTTCTTCTGTTTTTATACTCTTCACCACAGGTGGTGAATAGGGTATATATATAATTTTGTCCTTCCGTTTGTAATTTCTATAATGTTGATGTTCGACCCTATAAAGTATATATATTTTGGGTCCTTATGAGGAGCGAAGTTGATTTAACGATGTCCGTCTGTCCGTCTGCCCAGGGGGCCAGGTTATTATACATTTATGTCACACATGGTCCGGAAATTCAGCAAAATCGGTCTACAAATGGCTGAGATATGAGTAAAAAACAACGACTGCCTCAAATTTTTTCCTTTAAAGGTCCAATTAGACGTGACATTATCATACCAACACTGTATTACTAAAAAGACATAAACATACCATACAAACCAATTCAATTTTGGTTTCTACGGTCATACAGTGGCTATGGTAAAACAGTGTTGTAATGTGTTGTTTTTTTATACCCTTCACTACAAGTGGTGGATTTTATTTGTAATGTGTTTAATTTTACGCATACACATACACATTAATGCATGCATATGATATACCGCTCAAATAAAGAAACAAACTCATAGACTCAATATATTTTAATTTAACGCTTCTTTAGTAAAAGAATTCGTAGCCGAGTTGTTAAGTTCTCTCCTGAGACTGATGATATTGCCAATTCGAATCCCAAAAATAATTTTTTTTAAATTTTTTTTATTCAATTTTTTTATGTTCAAAAAAACGATTTTAAGATTATAAAACGAATTTAAAACATCAACATTGGCAAAAGAGGAAACGGGCTTAGGTGGCTCAATTAATATTTATTTACACCTATCTAAAGAACGTTATATATGTATATAACTTTTTGTTCTTATCTCATCATGGTGAAGGGTATATAAGATTCGGCATAGCCGAATATAGCACTCTTACTTGTTTCATACTCTTTCTGTCAAGACTTTGTCTTGAATACCTGAGTACATTTGTTTATTATGTTTTTTGTCCACTTTCGTCGACATTTTATTTGTACAACCTGAAGTACAAATGTAAACATATAGAGCTTGTGCCATAGCTATTTCTAGAATAATTGTGATTAACAACAGAGTATTATCAATTTGATAACAATGTTTTTTTTTACATCTATGGTCTTAATTCGCCAACGTTTTGTTAAGAATTTGACAACAGATGTTGTCGAAATATTGTAACTTCGTTGCTGTTTTAATACCATTAGCTGACAATTTTTTTCCGCTCTGTGTACATATAAGTTTGTCATTTCGTTTGTTATTTTAACAACATTCATCTTAAACCCTATAAAGCATATATGTATGTATATTCTGGGTTCTTATAAGTAGCGAAGTTGATTTAACGATGTCCGCCTGTCTGTTGAGTTGTGTTTTCCGAAGACCAGATATGATGGGGCTCGGTTGTTATATATTTTTGCCACAAAAACTCCATTAAAATTTGCTATTGAAATAAAGCCAGATTGATGCATAAAAAAGTTGTCCAAACGACGATCTAGTCTGGCATCGCCATCGTAAAGCAAACAATTAATTACATATTCTTCGTTTCGCAACATTGTTTTATATATTTCCGACACATTCACATGGAATAAATATCATTAATACAACAAATACTCGCCAGAACAAAATTGTGTTGTGAGATTAGGATTCAAGTAAATTTTTTTTGTGCCTTTCACATATTATGTATTGGCGGTTTATGATTGACCTTGGACCTACCAGTTCAAAATTTTTTTTATGACATATGGGAACTATGGTCAAATATGAACCGATTACATAAAATTTGGCGAGAATTTTTTCTATGTAGGAGCTTTGGTCAAGTATGAACCGATTCCAATAAAATTTTGTAAAATGATTAAGATTGAAATAAAATAAGTTTGGACGAAATTTAATCTAAATATCAACATAATTAGATGGCTTATGGGCACAAAGATCTATCCCGGAAAGAAGTTTGTGTTAGGGCCATGTAAAATTACAGACAGATTCTCACCATTTTCACAACGTATGTACCACATTGCGACCTGTGCTTTGCGCACAAGGTAACGTGGATAGACAACCAGCCAGCCAGTTGAATGGACGGACGGAAATATATCGTTAAATTGACTTAGAAAGTGATTCTGAGTCGATCGGTATACTAAAAGTATTTCTAGGGCTTATATTTTTTGGTGTTACACACACCAGCACAAACTCATAGTACCCCTGCAAATAAAATTGGACCACCTGATCCATTTTGATAAAATGGACTACTCAATGGACTGGTCCGATGTAATGCAAGCATGGACATGTCTTCGTTTTTTAACGACATGCTTTCGTTTTTAAACGACTTCAAAACTAATCCTCTTTTAAAACTACTCCATAGTAGTGCAAAGATGGGTTATATGGTCCACCCCAAGGACATCGTTTTGTTAAATTGACCATGTTTTTCCATACGTTTGGGTTACTTTTGGACTAGTCCTGGTCCCTAATGGGCTACTCTTTACACGCGTGTTTGGACTGGTCCTATTGCTTGCAGGGACCCTCTCCACTATTGTGGTGTGGGTAAAGAAAATAATACTTTTTGCAAAAAGTTTTTTAAACGCATTAACATTGAGTCGAATAGTCTCTTTTTTTGTTTGATTCGCTTTTTATTTTATTTGTTAATAAAAATCATTTAAAAGGTTTGCGACTGTAATTTTCTTAAACGATTTTCTTCAACTTTATTTTCTGTCACTTTTTTAAAAATTTCTAACGGTAACTCTGAACCTTTCAAAAATTTTAAATGTTCTAAGAATTTTTAATTTGGAAGGGGAGGACCCCCTTATGGTCATACCTTTCGGTTTAGTATTGTAGATTCGACATTTCGACATTCTTTACTTAAAAAGCCAAGTTCATCACCTACTGCGACCGACCTCACTGTAATTCTTTTTAGACCTTTCAATGAAAAAGAAGAATATGGTTAGTAATTATTGTTGGCAATAAAAAATAAAGAACGTGTAGCTTTAAAAAAAACAAACCAAATAAAATTATGCAGTTGTTTTATATAAAAAAAAATAAATAAGAAAAATAGCAAATTAGAACTTATAAATCAATGAAGAAAATAAGTGCCATTAAACAGATGACAACGATAAGAAAAAGAAAAAAATGCCACCAACAACAGCCATATGAAATGATATAATAAAATTATATTTGCCAATAAATACATTATTTCCAACTAACATACATCTACAGCCACCATATATACTACATTCGTAGACATATCGTTATAAAAAGGAATAGACTCACACCCAGTCCAACCCCTTAAAACATCTTCGTCAAGCACTTAAAAAAATTCTAAAGACACATCAAGATGTGCTGTAAGAAAAAAAGGTAAAAGTGATAAATTGAGGTATTGATGTGAAAGTTAAAACAAAGAACGGCACCATTTCCAAGAAAAAAGGCAATATAGAACTAGATCAGAGAGTAGTTTTAAGTTTAATTGTGGCTTTAAAAAATTTTTATAACTTTCTTTGATATATCGCACACTAAATCATAAACAGTCACATCTCAAAATTTGCACAAATCGTTTTTTATTCATATATAGTTCACAAGCTGAACCGAAGTTGTGGTGTTTCTAGCAGCGAATTCAGACAACGCCGCTCATGTTAAAATATAAAATAAAAAAAATGTACAAGATTTTGTTAGTCGTGCTGTTGAAGGGATAAGCTATTCCTATGCGCATTTCATTGGTTGCTTAGGCCAGATCGTCAGGAAACTGCATCAAAAGATTTTAGAAAAGCTAAGATATTAAACAAGTAAAACTGTTAAGCGAATAAGAATTACTATAAGCAAATGTCTTACTTGTAACCATAAAAAAGCTTTAACAAAAACAACAACAATAAACAGTGAGTTTATCTTTTCTTCAACAATAAATTTCAGTGTTTTTATCAATAATAAAAATTGGGAATTAAGCACAACTAAAAAATCTTGTAAATTTGGTATTCCCAAAAATGACTTTGATAATAAAAAAAATGTTGTATATTTTAACATGAGCGGCGTTGCCTGACTTCACTGCTGGCAACTTAACTTCAGTTGTGTTGCCAACCCATAAGATTTATTTTATAGTGAATTTTGCATCGCGATCTGCCATAGTTTCTTAAATATATTCTAGTTAACTTGAGCATTATTTTGGTATTTGAAGTCACCAAACGATTTACAGAACACCAATTATGCGATTTCATGTCAGAATCGCAAATGTTGAGCATTTCGCGTGTGTAAGAATATGCCCGTACAACGATCACGATAATTTGGTTTGCTTCACTGTCTTTTTTAAATTTCCTTTTTAACATTTGATTAACAAATTGCAACCAACTTGATTAAAAAATTGCAACCATGTTTTTGAATCCAGAGTTGTGACTGCTTATAATTTAGTTTGCGAAGTATAAAATTGTAACGTTACTGACTGACTGAATTATCATCGCACAACCTAAACGCCTAAAGCTTAAAAGATGAAATTTGGGCCGGAGGTTGGTCTCTCGCCAAATCGATCCACTAAGACGGTATTTTGAAATTTGAATGTTATTATATATGCATTAAAGAGATGCACAAGCACAAGAAATATTGCTTACAAGCAATTTCATTGAATTTAGATCAGCCATCGGCAAAATCAGGGCGCCGCGTTTTCTCTTTTCTCTTTTATTCTCTTGTATGCTCTTTTATTACGTACATGTGCACAAATATTGCAGAGAATTTAACAACATTAACAACAACATATGTAACATTCATACAACGCATATAATCGCAAAATGTAATAGTATAGGTTGCCGATGGCAGATTTAGATAGTGTGTGTTTATTACTCTCTCATTACAAAACACATACTTCCAAAAACAATTGTTTTGTTTTACGATCAAAATATAGAAGAATAGAACAAAACTGCACTAGAACAATGCTGAACTAAAATAAAGCTGAATTAGAACAAAGATGAAGTAGAACATTAAAACAGAAATAGAACATTCCAAGCATGTTTGAATGTTTTGATTGTAAACATATACCAAAGAGAATTGCAAAGTGAGAAACATTTTCGTTTTGTAATGAATATGAAAAAGCTTAAAAAAGTTTATATGTAATATTAATTTTTATTTGCAAAAATTTATTGTTTATTATTTACATACATATAAAGGTACTTAGGTCTAATATTTAAATAAAATTAAGAAGAATTCATTATTTTCATAGATATACAAAATAAAATCTAATGGTGTGTTTCACAATTTTTTGGGAAAATTGATAGCAACAAAATATTAATAATTATTTAACTAGAATTAGAAATATTGGTTAAATAAACGTTTAAAGTTTTATATAAAAATAAAACAAGACCTCAAGCTTGATAATTTAGTTATACATAATATAAAAATAAAGGTCGACTTAAATAAAATATATGTACATTTAGGAAATAATTCAAAAATATCAATTTTTTTATTTTTTTTAATGTTCTAGTGCACTCGATGCTTTTACTATAATTTACCGTTTCTTTATTTCATTGTCTGTTTTTGTGTTGATATTCTGTTTGTTTTGATAATACAAGCACTAACAAAGCAGAAGAGAAAAACTTTTCAAGTTATGCTTGTTTTGTTTTGGTGGAAGTAATGTGTTGTTATGTTTGTTTTGCTATGTATGTTTACAGTGAAATAATATAATTGATAGTTGTGTGAAGAAGAACATAGAACATTAAGAATATTTTGCGCAGCCCTTTAATATGCATGTATGATGTATATATATATTGTCTTGTAGTTCCTTTAGGAACACAGGACCTCAAGGGGTTAAAAAAAAGGGGAAACACGTGTAAAATTAATATTTATCGTTGTTCTTTAAAAAAATAAGCGGACACGAATTTGGTACTTTTTTGAAATTTGACCCTTTTAGGGAGTAAATGGGAAAAACCTGTATTTTGGTACTTTTTTTGTTACCCCATCTATCTTTTAAACCAATAAACATAGAAATAAATATTATATCACATTCGTGACTTATCTAAAAAATACAAATAAGATTTTGGTACTTCTTCGAAATTCGAACATTTAAAGGGTGCAAATCGTACCAATTTTTGGTACTTTTTTACAAAACATTTTTTCTATTCATTGAAATACACGTATTCAATTATGGCCTCCCACTACAATATTGAAATTTGTAATAGTTCAATGGGGAGTAAAAAGTACCAAACCGGGGAAGTATGGACAAATAAATTTCTTTCATTCACTTTACCGTTCTACATGTGGTACTTTTTGAATTTTGTATAATGTTGAACTCAGAAACATAAAATTATAGGTGCAGGGTCCTGAGTGAATGAGAACCTATGAGATGAAAAAGTTTAGAACTTTTTTGTTAAAACTTAGAAACAGAAACTTTGGCATATAAAGAAATGTTAACGAAATAAAGGGAGACGAAAACCAATTGGTTGGTTAAATACTAGTAATATGTACAAAATTCATTTCAAAAGTTAGCCATAATTTCGTGAATTTACTGCCTTGCCTGTTAATCTATTTCCGAACGAAGACTTCGTAACCGTCAGGGTAAACAATTCGAAAATTATAAGAAGCGAAGTTGATTTAACGTTATCCGTCTGTTCGTGTGACTGCTGAAATTGGGTTTACCAAGACCCTTGAATTTATGGGGACTACGTTGTTATATATTTATGTTACATATACTATAGAAATAAAGTGGGTGGGGTTGGGCTTAGAGAAATGGTCAGGCATCAAAAATTATTTTTTTTTATCTGAAAATGAATCGAGGGGTAGCAAAAACGCTTGACGTTCTTATATAGGTAGCTCAGTGTTTCTAAATATTGTACATGTTTGAACTCGATATGTCATTGAGTACGCTAAAACCGAAAACGATTTGTTTAAAATTTTTTTTTTTTAAATAAATCGATTATGTATAGAAAAATATGCATATTGGGTAGACTTGACGGTACTTACGACTTAATGCTATGTTCACACTTGGGTTCTTAAACGCGCTTAAGCAACTCGAACGTGTTTAAGCTCTAATCACTTCAAAATCGAGATGATTACGAATACATTAAAGTGATTTGTTAATCGCTTCAAATTGACATGATTTCAACTAAATCACTTCATTGATCACATAGAATCCTCTGAACATACCTCAAACTTAGTATTTATTTTTAATACTTTAAAGAAATATAAATTTGTTTATTGGGTTTTTTTCTTAATCATCTCAAATGTAATGTGAACGGCTTTGATAATCTTAATCAACATTTTGCTTAAACGCGTTTAAAAACCCAAGTGTGAACATAGATTAGTCTCGGCATTTTGCGTCACGATTTGTTTTAAGTAGAATAGATTTAACACTTGATTATAGTATCGATTAAAGGGCTCTTCTATTACTCATTTTTAGATACGATACGTTACGTCTATAATAAAGCTCCTTCAGTTGCTCTTTATTCTGATGATCAAAACTTTTTAGAAGTATTTTGTTAAATAAAACAATTTAGATTGGATTTTAATACAGATATACACTCCACTGTAGGCACTATATTAAAAACTCCCATAAAGGCTATATTAGCCTTTTTACACTAATCAACATCTAACATCTACCATCAATTTGCCACCATTTGCGAAGATGTTAACATCTTTCCATAAGAAATACATAGGGCTAAAAACCAACATCTTTCAACATCTTTAAGGCCCATTTTCACAACATACCGATAGCTAAAAGTAGACTTTAACCGGCCTTATAAAGAGTGTTCCATTATTAAAACATTACTTTTACCTTAAGTGAGCGATAAAGTAAATTAAGGTTTATCTTACCTGGTAAGTTAAAGTAAAGTTGTAATAATGAAACACTATTTATGCAGCCGATAAAATCCTGCCTTTAGCTATCGGTAAGTTGTGAAAACGGGCCTAAAAGGTGTTCCTATCTTTATTCCACTCTACATCTTTCGATTATTTTAGTGTCATCACTACAAAAGTGGCAATAAGTTATATTTTTATGGTGGCATCACTGACAAAAAGAAGTTTGTTTTGAAAGCAGCGTTACCATTAGTCAAGTTTTATCTTTTATTGCAATGTTTTTTTGTTAAGTATTTTTTATATTTTTAAACAAATTGAACTTCAAATAAATTTTTGAGTTTACTTTTTAAATTTTGGCACTTTTGTGAGAAAAAAACATTTTAAATTAAAAAATTTTTTTTTTTCAAAAATGGTAACATTTTTGCTTGATGGTAGGTGTTAGATGTGAGCAATGTAAACGAGTGTTTCACATTTTCTACATCTTTGATGGTAGCTGTTAGATGTTGATCAGTGTAAAAAGCCTATTAAAGACTAGTCTGAAGAGGTCTACACGATCAAAATGCTTGACGACACGGCGAATTTACTCGTGTACGTGTGCTGGACGTAACATTCGCCGTCATATCTAAATTTTTTGATTTTCCATCCAGCATCGCCGGTGTCACACCTACAAACACATTTTCACTAATACTACCATAGCGTTTGATGAGAAATGCTTGACCGTGTACATACCCCTTTAAGTCATGTAACGTTAGGTCCATATTTAAAACTTCGTAGAAGTTTTTCGGATAAATTTGATTGCAATAAAAATATCTTGAATTTTCTGCACAATAAAAACTTAACCATAGACAAAATTCGATTTGTCTGGTATAAGAGAAAAGTTCATCAATAACTAAGGATTATAAAATAAAAAAGAAATAAAATTAACATTTATCATTTAAATGCAAGTAATGCTTTGAAAGGAAATATGTAGTAGTGTGAAAGTTTTTTATTGTTTTATTAATTTAACTTTGAAAGGAAATAGTGTAAATTGAGAAATACCAATAACATTTTTTTTCATTAATTTTAATTGATCTCTCTCGTCTACCTGCCGTTAAATAAGATAATCATTTAAACTGTTCACACGTCACAAATGATTAAATTTCAATAGCTGAACGAACATTCTGTGGCCAAATCCGTTTAAACACTTAAACAAGAATAAAACCGTATGTCACGGTACATTGCATTTTTTTTTGCCAGTATTCTCTTCCGTTCGTTCTGTAGTGTGACAGACTGGAACTACATTTATAGTCTTGTTAGTTAACACATGCAAAACTTATTAAATTGTCGCAATTTAAAGAAATCATAATATTTTTTTTAGGTTATTTAAAACATGATAATACACACTTTAAATAAAATAACACGTGTTGAAAAACCCTTGACCTCCTCTGAATACAGTGGGTGAGAATAATTGAAAGAAAGCAATTGATTGAAATAATCGATTTTTGTTTTGAAAAATCTTTTACAAACAAGTGGCCGTTTGTGCTCATTACTTCTTTAATGCTGTATTAAGTTGGCCTTATTCATGCCAATAAATAATCTTATCAGCTCTAATGGCGTTTGTCAGTATATAAATTACTTTTAGGTTATTTTGTTCTGCAAATATTTTATATTTGCTATCATTTTTATACAACCCTTTTTCGTTTTTATTGGTTTGGTTTTTAAGATTTAGTTTTTAAACTGTTACATCATCATAAAGGTAAAATAATAAAAAGCAAATTCCCATTATTGACAAAACCCCATTGTAAATATAAGTATGTATATAGTCTGTGCCATGTCTGCGTTGATAATTTTTTATTGAAACATTTAATTTCCATTCCATTTAAAGTGATTTCCTTGCTTCGATTTCTAAACTAATTGCTGCAATTTTTGCTTATATTTTCGATTTGCTTTAATTTCCTGTTAAATATAATTTTCTTTTTTTCCAATTAAAATTTTCAACACTTAACGTTATTTAGTTACAAAAAAAAAAAAAAACAGAACAGAACAGATTGCCGGACTTATAAATAGATGAACATCTAAAGAAATCGCCAACCGTTTACAATTATTTCGATTGAATTATTAATTTCAATAACATGGCAGATGGGAATAGCCAGAAAAGAAAAAAATAAAAGAAATTAACAAAATTTGAAACTAAATGAAAATTCAAAACTAATTGGATTTTGAACATTAAACTGTGCAGCCATGGCGAATTCAGGTAATCGGTTGTGTCGATACTGCAACAAGTACAACACCAAAATAAATAAAATAAAGGCAACAGCTGATGGCAAATAACACTGCTTTACAAATTTTTAATTTGGAAAAATACCAAGAACGCCACATGCCTAGATAAGTTAATTGGAACCTCCTGAACACGAAAAACGGTATAATTTTTTTTCTAAGTACCGTTTCTTAGATAACGGTACTTTTGTGTTTTTCGGTGTATGGTCCCACTCAAACCCTTGTGGAGCCCAACCAAAAAGTCCGATCGAAATAAATGGTATATCGTTGGAAAGGTAATTGAATGCCTTTGAAAAAAATTGGATGAAAAATAAAGTTTTTATTAAGGATTTTGTGGAACGACAATATTTTTATCTTCATTGCTCACACACTATATTCGGCGTCCATCAGTTTTAAAGTATTAAAAAAAAAACGGAATTTTATATGAGATGAAAATATTGTAAAAGGCATTCAATTACCTTTTCAACGATATGCCATTTATTTCGATCGGACTTTTTGGTTGGGCTCCACAAGGGTTTGAGTAGGACCATACACCGAAAAACACAAAAGTACCGTTATGTAAAAAACGGTACTTAGAAAAAAAATTACACCGTTTTTCGTGTTCAGGAGGTCCCAATGAACTTATCTAGGCATGTGGCGTTCCTGGATTTTTTGGCTGTAAACCAGTGTAATGGAAGTGTTGAAAAATGTTTACACCTTTGACCACTTAACTCGTTTTCTTATCGGTACTCGTTTTAATACTTTTATAACACGAACATTTTTGGAAAATACAAACAAACTTTTTTAGTTAATCTTTCATATTTGTTTGTTTTTTATTTTATTCGATTTTACTAATTTGTAGCGGGTTAAATTATTTAAAAGAATATGAATAATTTTGTTTGCTATTGATTACTTAAGTACCCAAATACTTCATTCACACTTTTACAACTCGATAAAATTAACATAACAAAAAAAATTTCAAAAGTTTGTATTTAACCAAATAAATGATTCAAAAACAAGTTTAATTAATTAATATTTATTCACTTTTTGTTTTGGTTTAATTTTTATTTCAACTTTTCTTTTATTTAATAATTTTTTCATAATTTGTATGCTTTTTATTTGTTACTTTTGTTTGTTTACCTTTTGAAACATATATTTTTTTTATTTTCTAAATTTTACAGCAGAAATTTTTGCATTTTTGCAAATTTGTAAATACTCAGACAAGAACTGTCACTTTACGCTCTCAATTTGTGTTCTCATTTACTTTATTTTGGGTACTCGAACGCAATTTCGTAAAATGCAGTAAAGTTCTGTAAAAAATAGTAAAAACTTTTGTGTTCTCGAACGCAGATATTGTATTTTATTTGTTGCTTTGACATTTCTCTCTCTAAAGGCCATTACGCACTATCCCACAAAGTCTGACGTATTTTATGAAAATGCTTCCCTGATCTAATTATTGTTTATAAATTTTCAAAAAGTAATAGCAACTTATCATGACAGGGTTGCATTTTCAATAAATACGTAAGACTTTGTGGGATAGTCACCCCTATTGTGAATAACAAGTGGAATTTTTGTTCCCATGAAATTTTCATTCCCCTCGAAGGGAAAAAAGCAATCGTGAATCTCATGTGAAAAATTTTTTACGCTATCACCCAGTGAATGTAAAAAAGAAGAAAGATTAAAAAAAATTAAAAATCAATGAAATTTTTGTTCAAAAATATACAAGAATATATTTTGAAGAAAAGTTAAAATAATAAAGCAAAATATTTAGTATTGGAAGGATAGTTTGATTACAACGTTAGTTTTTTGCACATTGAAAATTTAATGAAGTAAAATATTTTCCAAAATTCTGCCACCAAGTCAATCAAGGGCTTCACAAAACCGCAGGCAATCGACCTGTTGTTTTGCATTTGTTGAGCAATATATCGGGTTGTGCCTTATTAACTTTATTAACCCTTAATATTCGATTTATAGGAGGAGCTACTTACATACATACATGTTCTGTTCCCTAGCAAAAATAAAGTGAGAAAATCTAAGGGAAATGTGAACAAATTACGAGGGAAACAATTTTTCACGATAAGGGGAATTTTTTCCCGTGAAAACTTTTTCACGTTATTATTCTCCTTTGAATTACATTTTTTCATGGGAGTTGTTCACGATCGCAAATATGTAAAAAGGGGAAAAATTACGAGGGAAAAATTATTCACGATAGGGGTGAGTGTGTATTCTTTCATCGCTATTCTTTCATCGCCACCTGAAAAATGAATTCGCCTTGTGTGCAGCGAAACAATATGAACCAGAGTGTCGTAACGTTAACTCATCGCTCATTAGGGTATTCATTTAATTGGGCGTTTTGCATTAATCGGTTAATCGCTCGATTAATTAACCGAGGTTTTGGTGTAATCGGTTAATTTTGTTTTTGATCGGTTAACCGATTAATAAAGTTTTTTCAATAAATTAAGTTATTTCAATAAATAAAAATGCATAAGTTAATGAAAAACAACAATAATTGGTATTGGTATATTGCAGTGTTGCCACAATGTGGGTAATTACCCGAATTTGGTTTAATTGTTACTGTTGTGGGTAGAGCGTGGGTAATTTCTGTAAGGTGTAATTCAGGTGTAATTTGAAATTCTTACTTAAGATACCCAAATAAAATCCAGATTCGATTTCAGTGATTAAAAATGCACAGTCTTCTGAACCAAAGTCTCGGTTTCTTTTTAAGAAAAGAATTCAATCATTAAAAATATATTTTCTAAAGTTTGGTAATGAATGTCGCAAGATGAACCCTTAGATTTGGATAAAGATGCCTATCATAGTGATTAAAAACCTGAAGTTTATAGAAAAAAAACAACCATGGGGAAAGATATGTTTCCCATATTGCAACACAAAATTAATTTTATTTTTATCTTGCAACTTTTTAATTCTTTAGTTTGAAGAATATTTAACTCCCTTTACAGTTGTTAAATTGAATTACGAAAGGGACAGTTGTATAAAACCCTGCAGGCATTTTGTTTACTAAATAAGGTATAAAGGATATTTTGTAAGACAATGAAACTTAAAATGGTAGACAACACAAAAAAAAAAAAAATTAATTTTGATCGCAGATTGATACACGGCATTACCATTTGAAACTGATTTCAAACAATTAGGCACTGCGCTTGTCCTTGACGAAACGCATTGCAGATGTCCAATTTTGTTTCTCTTCTTCGAGCATTGCTGGCTGCATGCCACGAATAAAATGATGAACTGAAGTCTAATTGACAGTTTATTTTCTCTAAGTCAACACATTGCCATCATTTGTGAAAAAATAAGTTGCGTCAGTTTAATCATGAACGAAAATCGATGGCTGAATTTCAAAACAAATTTGGATAATTTGGTGGCGTTGTTCAAGCATGAATCTATTTATGATGATGTGCCTGAGTAAAAGTGAAAGCAGTATGACAGTTCGTTTGACAGCTAACCTTTCTTAAAGTCTATGGAGCTAAAAAACACCCATTATAAAGAACTTGCAATGAGCATATTCATAGATATATGCAACCAAATGTGGAAGTTAAACTCATTTTTTAGGAGTTTTATTTTATGTTTTAAGTCTTTAATGTTAATTTTGTGAATTTATTTAAAATTACAAAAGAATCTTAACAGTTTGACTAATATTGATCTTCTTGCTTCTTTGTAAATGCATTTTTATTGAATAAAACTTCAATTTTATATCAGGTGTAATTTCATTTAAACGGGATTGCTTCATCTCAAGTGTAATTTTGAATTTTGCGGTGGTAACAATGGTATATTGGCACAAAACAATTCTTATACAGGTACTAAAACGAGCAAACAAAAAAATATTTAATTCATAAAAATGTAATATCTATGTATTTTTCAATTTATACATAATATGTATTTATTAACCCTTATGAGAATGGCAAAAAAAAAAAAAATACCCTTAACAGCTTTGCAAGGTACCCGGGTACCTTTATGGAAATAATATTGGACACTTCAATTTTTTGTCGAAAATATGTGCATAATCACGAAACATAACTCTGAGAATTACAATAGAAGTTCATTTTCAGTAAAATTTCAATATCTTGTAAGCGCCCTGGGTTGTCCAACGTATTACTGGTAAGATACGCAAATTTGAAATTAAGCGTTAATATTTCTCTATGCATAACAAAGTTAGCGAATGTGAAACAAAAAGAAGTAAATATTATTCCGATGATTTCGCTTATTGCAAAGATACACAAGTTGAACTTTTTATGTGGAATAAAAACATTTGAGTAATTTTGTGAAGAAGAATTAAACGCTTTATTGGGATTCTTATTCACGCTGGCGTCCACAAAACAAATAGAGAACACATAACAACTTTGTGGAAAACTACTCACTTGCCATTGTCTGCAGATTCAAAATGATGCTACTGTTCAAAAGTTTTGAAAATGATTCAAATCGCATATTACGAACAGAACATATAAAGCTATTTTTTCAAGATTATTTGGACAATGTTGAATGAGAATTAACGTCAGAGATATAAACCGTCTTTGGCTTGCTATGCAATGAACTCTTAACCTTTGCATGGAAAGTTGTAAAGTACAACCAGCAGAAAGCCTAATGTAGAATCTACTTTTGCTGCTAAGCCTGGGGCCTGATTATGGCAGTCGTGATCGAGCACTTTCTCGATTCGAAAGCAATTTAATAACGAATTACTTAAGTCAATACTGAACAAATCGGAATTATTTTTTCAGTGTTGTAAGGCATTAATTTGAGTTTCACAATACTGAAATAATAATTTCGATTCGTTCAGTATCAACTGAAAAAATAAGAAATAAAATTGCTTTCGAATCGAGAAAGTACTCGATCACGACTGCCAGAATAAGGCCCCTAAAAGTTTTACATTTTACAATAAAACAAAACGAGGAGTTGAAAACTATTAGGTGAATATTCCTGCAAACGCAGAGCAAATCGATTTTATAATACTATATATGGGCACTTCCACAGAAAAGTTCTCTTTTTGTCACGTCACGTCACCTAGCAATTATTCTTGTATTTTAGAACCACGTTGTTCAAATTTTTCCTCTCTTTCACTAAATGAAAACCTAGTTGCGCTCTACATCCAAATGCAAAAAAGTAAATAATATTTTCATTATTCTTTGAGAAACGATTAAAAATGGTTGGTGACGTTACGTGACAAAAAGTAGACATTTCTGTGGAAATACCAATATGTAGCAGCATTATCATCTTATATCATATAGTATATGGAAAACCAGAAAATTTTTGAAAGTGATCATATATGAAGTGTGTTAGTAAAATATTCAACAACGCATAATAAACCCAAAACTTATCTCAGTCAAATCTGCAACACCGAGTTTGCTGGGGAAAGATTTTCATGTAACCACGTAAAACATTTTCGGTTTGCAAAATAAATAACAAAAGTGAACGTACTCCCGTAGTAGGGGATTGTCGAGTGTGCTCGCAACTACGTATGAAGCACATAAAACAACCAAAGCATGCACAAAATGTTCCAAGCCAGTTTGAATTGAGCATTCTATTCAACAAACTGTCCAATATGAACAAATCGTTCGCGAAGCGATCAATGAAAATTTATTTGTAGCTAAGTGTTCATTTCTGGTTATTTTTTATTGATCTATGTATGATTTTTTTGTTTGTTTTTCTTTTACTAAATAAAAGTTTTAATCTAAAATACTCATTACGACATCCTTTAATTTTATCTTAGCAACACTTCACTAAAAATATACTTGCAATAATCGTTTTTTGATACTAAATGTATGAAGGTACCCGGGTACCTTGCCATACCGTTAAGGGTGTAAGATGAAATTTGGTACACCAAGCCCTTCCAAAATGATTTTTTAGCTAAAAAATAATGACAATTTAAAATTTATTAATAGTTAGGAGTCCTCAAGAAGTTTCAGCTATGTGGATCATCTCCTTCTATAAA
This sequence comes from Pollenia angustigena, assembly GCA_930367215.1. Classification (NCBI taxonomy): domain Eukaryota; kingdom Metazoa; phylum Arthropoda; class Insecta; order Diptera; family Polleniidae; genus Pollenia; species Pollenia angustigena. The sequence goes on along the minus strand of OV884056.1, from coordinate 91,374,906 downwards.
AAAAAATTAATCTGAAAACGCCAAAGGTACCGGGGTACCTTGCCATTAATATAAGAGTTAAAAAATAAACTTGACTTGGAAAAAATTCTTTCACTTATCGTAGATGTTGGAGAAATCGAAAAGTCCTTTTCTTGGGTTTCTCTAATCGTTTTATTTTTATTTTTTTTAATTTTAACACTTCTAATTGTTTCGGTAAATTTTGTTTAAAAACTGTTTGTGTTACTATCGAGAGTTTCTTCTGTTGTTACGTCATCATCTTAGGGATGGGCAAACAAATATCGATTATTTTCTTTAGTATTAATATGGCAGTTTAAAACAAATGTCGAAAATAGACGAAGAAAAGACGAACATTTTGTATTGTGTTAATAAATATTACATTTGAATAGAAAAATAAAAATTAAAAAGAAACAGAACGACCAAGCAATATTTTTTCCAACGAGGTGGAATATTTAATAAAACTTGTTGATGACAACAAGGACACCATTGAATGTTTGTTGGTTAATCGGAATTTTTAAACAAATTCTTTGTCATAAAGTTAATAAATTAAAATGAGTTGGGCGTGTTCTTATAGCTGTTGATTTTACAACAATTTGTCGTATTTAAATGTTTAACAGCTAATTTCACCAAGTTTATTTATATCTAACTATTAATTAACCTTGCAGTTACCAATATATTTTTGACAGTTATAATTAATAGGTAGTTGTAACTGAACTTGCTGAAATTGGCCGTAAATATTTTAAAATCTTCTGTATTTATATCTGTATCTATATCACTTGAAAAGTCTATTGCAATTATTGTTCAGAATCGTTTTAAGATTCATAAGTTATATTTCCTTTTCTCGGCTGTTCATTCTATGGACAGATCTGTCCCAAGCTTAAACCGCCAACTTTGGGCGTTTAAACTAGCAAACAAATTATATAATCGACAACTCAAAAACGACTTCTAAAGATGAATTTAAATTTAATCGCTGATCTCAAAGTCAAAAACTGGCTCTTAATCGTTATTTGTGAATTCATACGGACCAAAGATTCCAACAACCCACAAAGCGAAACAAACAGTGGTTTTGTATTGGTTATTATGGTGTTTGTTGACTGTAGAGTTGACAACTGATTAACCATAGGACTTTCTATACGATTTTACTACACTGAGAAAATTAAATCGTAAAATCAAAGAAAATACACTTTGTTGCAAAGACTTTTATTGGTCAGATTGTGCCCAAAGACAAAACATCTTTACCGGAAAGGCGCAAAGATCTTTAGATTCCCATGAAATATATACTTAAAATCAAAGATTTAAAATCTTGTGGCAAGGATGTACGTCTGTGGAAACACATGAAAAAAGTCCTTAAATTAAGGAAAAAGTATTTTGGCAGAAAGACTTTCATTCGTTAGTCTTAAGACTTGAATTTTTAATTTTAAGTACAATTTTCATTGTTACAAAGACGTATTTTTTTATTTTTTTTAAATTCCCTATGCTAATCTAATGCTTTACGCTTGTCTGCAGGAAAGAAACCAGAGTCTCTGACGGGAATGGAACCTGCAACCCCGGGGTTGATAGACTAGCTCACTACTAGCTAGCCTACCGGGCTAGAAATAAACGCAATTAAATTCAACGAAAAAGAAAAAAAAAGACAAAGACAAGGCGCACATGCACAATTGAGCATTGAAGACAAAATTCTTTAAAGTTACAGACTTTGTCTTTGTAGCAAGGATGCTTAGCTTTAAAAAAACAAAGAAGAGTCTTTAATTTTAAATACGTTTTTCAATCCCTTATTAGTAAAGACTTTAATCGTTGTAGCAAATTTTTTATCTTTACGGAAAAGATAATTTCTTTGATTAAGCTTCAAAGAATTTTAGTCGTTTGTGTTGAAGACGCACCATTTGCTTGTTTAAAGAATAAATTATTGATGCAAGGATTTTTTCCTTCTAACAAAGATATTTTCGTTACAATTTTACAAAGACGTTTTTTCTTTGACTTTAAAGCTTTTAATTTTCTCAGTGTATAGACTCGACTATGTTTTACATTTGAGATACGGTCATAGGCTCGACTTTAGGGTTAAATATAGATTCGACTCTACTTTAAACTCAATTATATTGTAGCACTTAACTAAAGCTTAACCATTAACTCTACTATAGGCTTAACTCTTGACTTGACTATTACGCCAGTTTAAAAATTGCATAAGTATCCACGGAATATGCCGAATTCGATTAAAACCGCTACCTTCGTCTTCCATACGCCTGGGGGAATTATCTGCAGTCACTGCAGATTATGTAAGGGCAACCGAACTTACATATAAAGGGTGTCCAAAAATTGAGTTAACATTCTGATTTAAAAAAAAGGCTTTTTGAGATATTAAAAATTTTTTTTTGTTCGGTTTATTACAAATGGGTTCCGGTTAAAAATTAAAAATTACCGATGAAACCTCAAATTAAGACACTCTTTATTAGGTTAGCCAACATTTGTCAGTTGTCATTTTGACAGATCGGTAAAAGAAAAAATGCAAACAATTAAGGCAAACAATAATTAGTATTTTGGTTATTTTGTCGAACTATTTATGGGTTTTTATTCCCAATTTTAATATTTTTTATCAGGCTTAAGTTCATCAAATTTAATTTTCATTAAATTATTTTTATGAAGAAAGGAATTTTACAACATGAAAATTAATTAAAATTGTTATTGATAATCTTTCATTCTTGACTGACCTGAGATTCGAACACAGGAGGCTGGCTCGAGATTCGAACCCAGGCGGCTGGTTACCCTGACATGTTTCGATCCCAACAGTTTCATCTTTTCGGAGGGATTTGCCGTCTTACACTCGCAGCCATCGATGACTGCTGACGTCAATAGTCAAACATCAATCCTTAAACCAAATTGTATTTTAACCTTTGGTAGATCGAAATTTGCTTTTTTGAAAGATTATCCCTTTTAATTGATTTTACATGTTCTTCCTTACTTCTGCTTTTTCGTGCCTTTTGTCAAGAATTTTTCTTGAAGTCCAAAGTACCTTTTTGTTTTTTCCATTTTGTCTTTCTTTTTCAAACAAAAGAAAATATTTATAGTTCCGTGTATCTTTTTTTTCGATGACCAAGAAGAAGTTTATTGAACGTGGGCGGCACTTGAGAGACGACACTTATTTTCTCGAATTACTGTCTGTAGTTATAAACAAATTTTCGACTTTTCAAACTTACTGTGACTAATTTAGTAGAGACTATTAGGAACACATTAACACAAATTCGTCGGTTAATAAAAATCAATATCTCCACTGTTAAAAGTTTTTAATATGTACGTGGATTCAATTCCATTTGTTAGACTTGTGTAAGTCAAATTGTTGTCCCGTGGTAATTTTATTTATTTTGTTAACCAAAATAAGAAACATGTAATAAAATGTTCGAAATTTGCACTTAAAAAAAATCTACACAGCAATGGAAACTTACGGTTGCCCAAATATTTATTATTTGGCAACTTAAATCGACATCGACATCGCAACTAAAGTTGGTTGGCATACATAATCGACCGACCCATTAGTTAGTCTCTATCACATTTGTTGGCGTTTTTCTTTCTCGATCCTTATTTTTTTTTGGTTAAGTTCTACCGTGCTACATACACATGCACCACTTTTTAGTTCTCTTTTTCACTTATTAATACACAAACAATATTCTCCACCTCCAGTTGTTTTTTCTGCAATTTGCTCTGTCTTTTATCGCTCTTCATTAAAATGAGGACAGCAAAACATAACGTGTTCGTAATCTTCCACTATGTTTGGGCAGTTGGGACATTGGAGGGAACGAACCTATTCAGGTAGCTTCTGTAACCTCCATGACCAGAGAGGTAATGTGTAAGTTAATAATTTACCTCTACATGGGTTCTCTTCAACTTTTTCCCAATGTTTTGAATAAGCCTGTATGTAAGAGCGTACACTTTACAAGCAAGCAAAAAAAAAAGTGCGCCGTACAACCCCAAATATAAAGTATTTTTGCAAAGCGGTTTCAAAATTTGTTTGCAAAATGTATCTACGGGATGCCTTTATACATTTTTCATTATATTTTTGGCATTTACAGCTGCATCTTCAAGTATGAAATATGAAAGTTTTTGTTTCGAGAAGACCAATTTTTTTCTCTTGCAAAAAAAAAATGCTTTATATTGGGGGTGTACGGAGATTTTTTTTTGAGGTACGAAAGGACGTACACTTTCTCTCAGTCTCAACTATGGACTCCCTGCAGACTCCACTATAGATTAAACCATATTTTCGCTTATTCACGCAGAGAAAAAACATGTTTGAATATGGTCACCTCCAACAAAACTATTTTTAAAGAGAATTTTAAACATATTATGTCTAATATAACCATATTATTTTCACCGACAACCATATAATGGTTTAATGAGCCCTCAATCAAGAAGCTACAACCATATTATGGTTGCCTCTAAACATGTTATGGTCACAAATGACAATAATTTGTTTTTATATTAACAATAGTGTTTTCCTCTTTTCTAAGAACAACATGCTATGGTTGAAAAAGAACCATGCTTTTATAAGTCTAAAATATATTTTAGTTATTATTAACCATATTATGTTTAGAGGTAACCATAATATGGTTGTGGATTCTTGATGGAGGACTAATTAAACCATTATATGGTTGTCGGTGTTAATAATATGGTTATTTTAAACATAATATGTGTAAAATTTTCCTTAAGATAGTTTTGTTGGAAGTGACCATAATCAAACAGGTTTTTTCTCTGGGTGTAGACATTCGACTTTTAACCTCATTATTGTCTTTTCAATAAATTATGCTACTTTATATCATTTCTTTCTACAATTAAACCCACTGTTTATGACACTTAATAAAATTAAAAAAAAAGTTTATTTAAACACAATGCATAACATGCATAAAAACAGAGATCATACATGCACGATTGATGGCAATTTCTTGATGAAATGAAATGAAAGAAAAAATAAAAAAAATTGGTCACGATGTCAGTCATTCAACTAAATTTTGTTGAATAGACTATTGACCTTAAGACCAACAAAATTTATACAATATTTTCTATTTTTGTTAAAAGGGATGAGGAAAAGAAATCTAATAATTAAAATATGAACAAATGAATTAATATTTACAAGTGTGTATTGGGGTTCATGTACAGACCAAACTTTATTTTTTTTTCATACTTTTTCTTTCATTCTTAACTGAAAGTTAAATAAAAAAATTGTTTTTTTTTTGCTACATTTTTCTTCTTTAGTGTATAATTTTGAGTTTTCAATTACAGTATTTCGAATACGTGTTTATTTTATGTTTCCAAAAAGTCATGAACCGTCTGCTAAGTTTTTATTTTTTTTTTTCATTAATAATTCTACGAAATTATTTGTAGACAGACATGGGTCCTAAAGCCCCACCAAAAAAAATTACCAAATGTTTTGTCTCACAATAAAAAATTCAATAATTGGAACAAGAACAACAAAAACACATTAGATACTTCATTTTATAAAAATAATAATTATTAAAAACAAAATTTTTAAGAGTTTAAGTACAATAGCAAAAATATTTCTCAAAAAATTTGTTGAAAAAAATTTTGCAGCTGGAACAAATGGTTAAATGAAATATTAAAATTAAAGAAATGAAATCGAAAATGAACAACTAAATAACGTACACTAACAAATACATATGATAAACATATTTCAATTTTCAAATTTTAATTCAAAATTTGTATTCTCTTCACCACAGGTGGAAAGGGTATATCGTCGCAGGAATTAAAGAACGCCGTAACTGACAAAAGATAAAATATTCACCAGAGCCAAAAAACCTGTATGAAAGAAAGTAGAAAAAAGTTCATATCACAAAAACTATACAACTTGAGGAACATGATTTTAAAAACGTATTTTTATTTTGTCTCGTTTTATATATTGGCTGTAAATATTTCCTCTCACGTCTATTATTCCCGGTGATTCTGCGGCTTACAGCTTTTATTAATTTACATATTTTGTATGTATTGCGTAAGTGAATTTCTTTTCATCATTCAAATATGGGACCAGGACCAATCGACGCCGTATTTTTTTTGATAAAAATTATGCAAAAAACCTATTTTCGATTTTTTATCAGTTACAGCGTTCTTTAAGTCCGGCGACGATATGTTATTTGTAAATCGTTTCTTTTTTCTAGAATATTGATCCTAGACTCTAAAAAGTATAATATTCTGGTTTGTTATGAGCAGTGTTGCCAAAACTTGGTGACCAAAAATGGCTAAATTTACGGAAGAAAATGGCTAACAAATGGCTAAAAATGGGCTAAAAAATGGCTAAAAGCTTTTAAAATAAAAACACATTAAAATTCAATAACAGAAATAATTCATTAAAAGTTGTTTACGATAAAATTGTGAGTTAAGATGAATTTGTTAAATAAGAATAAACGTAAATTAATATTAAGATAAATTAATATTAACAAATTAAATCATTGAAAAATTCGATGTCGTTATTGTTCATCTCATAGGGATCACTCATTAGTTTCAAATAATCATAAGTCTTAAATAATTTGAAGGTAAATCATTATTACGACAACATTTACCCAACCTTTTGAGTCCAGATCTACAATAAAAAACAAGTAAGAAAGTATAGTCGGTTAAACCCGACTTTTTGATACCCTACACCACATTAGAACCTTTGTGCCAAATTTTATCAAATAATCTCTAAATTGCGACCTGTACTTTGCGCACAAGGTTAATATGGACAGCCAGCCAGCCGGACAAACATCGTCAATTCGACTCAGAAAGTGATTCTGAGTTAGTCGGTATACGTAAAGGTGGGCTAAGGACCAATATTTTAAGGTGTTACAGACATCAGCACAAACGAATAGTACCCTCTCCACTATTGTGGTGGTATAAATATTGTATTGTTATGGTAAAAATATTTACCTAATTGATAAAATCGAATTAACGGTTGCTTAAGGTAACCTATTTCTCAAATTACTTTTAACGATGTTTACTTAGCTAAACACCCTCTCTACTTCAGCATTAGACCATGGAAGTAAGAGCAACTTTATAGTCAATTCTGAAATTTCTAAAACAATTTTGTTACCGCCTGCATCCCTTTAATGAAATACTTGCAACCAGAAAGAAACAGCGATGTTTGTGTTGATCCATTTTATAAATTTAATGGTGGAATACTGTTCCTTTATTTTGAAAGATGTTTCAGCGTCATAGTTTTTATCGATTTTCAACATTTGTTGTGATTGTAATTACAGGCGTTTTAATTGTTCAAAATGTTTATTTTACTTTTATAAATTTTTATAATAAAATAAAAATTATTCTTTTAAAAGAAAAACGGCAAAAAAAAATTTTATGGCTAAACAAGTTGAAAAATGGCTAAAAATATGGCTAATGGCTAAACTACTTTTTTAATGGCTAAACAGGGTGAAAAATGGCTAAATCTAGCCACTAAATGGCGCAATTGATTGAACGATGTCCGTTTTACTGATGAAATAGATTTTCCGATGACCCCAGAACTATTGGGACCAGGTTGTTATAAATTTATGTCACATATGCCCCGCGAAATTTTGCTCTTGAAACTCAGCCTGTAGCCCGTTTCTGTATTTCTCACATCGTAAAACTTTTCGCATGAAACGTATGAATTGCAACAAAAATAGTGTAAAATGAAGCAAAAATGGTTTTTCTCACACAAGTGCTTCTGTATCTTTTTTTTGCGAGAATTATCTGTCATTTAAATAATTTTCCAGCAATTATTGGAAGGATGTGAGAAAAAGTGTTTCTGTAACAACATTTTGCGAAAAGTTTCTTACAAGAACTGCCAAAATAAGTCGCATTCGAAATTGGTGCGAGAAAAACAAAATGTAGATATTTTAAATTAAAAATATGCTTACATACTATTTTTTTAAAATAAATAAATAAGAACATTTAAAAAAATTTTTTTTAAGAAACGCTTTTCTTAAAAAAGAACATTTAAAAAACATTCCCCCCCCCTAGATTTTATCCTGGCTACGCCCATGTATTCGTGTATTGTCATCAAGAATATGTATGCCTGCAAAGTTTCATCCATTTGCATTAAGTATAAGGCGGTTAAATTAGCGTTACAAGATTAGATTTTCCGAAGTGAAGCTAAAGAAAAGGGTTTAATTAATAAAAAATAGAAGGAATTTAAATAATGAATGCATAATTTATAAGATGAAAATAAACAAAACACAATTTTTATATTTTGTTATTTAAAATTTTTTTAGGCTTTCCTTGTTTTGGTTTTATTCAGTGCTGCCAGATAAATTTGTGTCAAATTCTCAAAATAATTTTTGGGAATACAAAATTTTAATTTTAAAAGATTTTATTATTCGTGCTTAATTCCCAGTTTTTATTCTTGATAAAACACTTGAAATTTATTGTTGATGGGATAAGCTATTCCTATGCGCATTTCACTGGTTGCTAAGGCCAGATCATCAGGAAAATTCATCCATAAAGATTTTAGAAAAACTAAAGATATTAAACCAAATAAAACTGTAAAACGTATAAGAATTATAGCTAAAGTTCTACTTGTAACAATATCAAAGTTTAAACAAAAACATCAACAATAATCAGTGAGTTAAGGTCCCATTAGCCGACCGTAAATGTAGGAATGTAAATGTTATGTAAACAGCTGATCGTTTCTGTTATATGGAAAGGAATGCAAATGCTTAACTGACTGTAATGTCACTTAACCGTAACGTGCCAACCTGTAGAAAATAGAATTTCATTACGAGGTTACGTGACAGTTGTAGATAGTGATGGGCTGCTTATATTTTAAATGCAATGCGGGTAAAATCACTCTTTTTGTTTGGTACTTTTTCAGTTATAATATCTGTGGACTTTTGACAAAATAAGTTACAATCCATACATATTTTCATTTATACAAATATATGTTTAGATGTATAAAATTAACAAATGTATACATATCCACAAACAAACAAAGTCTGGTTTTTAGTGGTATCAAAACCTTGTTTAGGTGTATGCACATTTTGAAATTAATGTAAGAACATGTGTACGAATATGATATAATACATATTTGTTTTTTGTAAATCTGTAATATTAATATCAAATATTAAATTATTTATTTATTTATACATGTAAGAAATACAGTTTTAATACTATTTAAATCACTTGGTACTTTTACTGCAAAGCGGTCACCATTTCAACATTTTTAATTCTCATCACTGTGTGTGTTGTTTTATGTATACTAATGCTTTTTTGTTTTTGGTTGTGAAAAACAGCTGACACGTTCTTACATGTTCTATAAGTGCACAAACGAGCTTACAGTACGTTACGGTACTTTACATTGCATTTAATTACATTTACGGTCGGCTAAAGCGGCCTTTTTTATCATCTTACATTCCACACTACAATTGATTGGAATTCTCCCAACATTAATTGTAGTTGTAAAAAGGTTAAGAAAAACAAAATGAAATCAAAAACAAATTTCAAATGCATGTTGCCAATAAGTTTTTTTAGGCCGTTTACTGCCAGTTAATTATCAAAATAGTTTTTGGGAATACAAAATTTTAATTTTAAAAGATTTTATTATTCGTGAATTGATAAAAAAATTCAAATTCTCAAATTCTTGAAAAAAAAATAATAAGATCGTCTTTTTTGTTTAAAATAATTAAAATTAATTTTAAACAAATTTTGTTAGATTTTTTTTTAAACAGAATCAAACAAAAGCTGAGTTAATGTTCATGACCAGCTAGCATTTTGTATCATAATCTAATCATTTAGGAATCAGCTTCACGAGCAAAATACCCGTATATGAGGTCATTTTTCAATCATAAATAATATCGTCCCTCTTTTAGAAAAAATCAGCAAACCGGCTCTTTGCTAATTTCGGAACAGGAAATTCGTCAAAATGACGATAAATCGTCAAAGCTGGCAGCTCTGGTTTTATTACATATATTTCTTTCGTTGACGTTTCGCTTTCATTTGACACTTGATTACTGGAAATATTCCTGTTAAAACAAAATCTGTGTTGTCTGTTTTCGCCTTCAAATACAGAAACACTTTTTTCTCACATATCGAGAAACGATGGAATTTTTTGTTTCACACTTCATGTTAAAAATTTTCTATTGTAAAATCTCAGTTACGAAAATGAGTTCGAATTTTCTAATTTGTGTAACAAAATCGAAATATTAAAACAAACATTTAAAATCAACATGGTTAATGACATAATTGTAAACATTCATTAAAATAATTATGCTTAAATATTTCCGTATTTGAAATTAGAAAATGAAATTTTACAACGTTTCGAAATGAAATTTTACAACCTTGTTTTAATATTCCAATTTTTTGTTTAAAGTACGATCCCATAAATTTAGATTTACAGCTAAACATTAAAACTCAAAAAAGAAAATATAAACAAAACTATTATTTAATTACTTAAAATTACTACAAAATGTAATTGTTATGATTTAAAACAACGTTCATAAAAACAAAAACTAACACTCATATATTCTATTCAATTATAATCGAGTTGTGTATTGTATTCCCCAAGTCATAGTAATATTTAAACAAAATGATGTGGATTCTTTTTATTTCATTTAAATTTGTGTATGTGAATTTAATATGTATGTATATTAGGGTGTCCCTTATAATCCGACTTCAATTTTTTGTACGCATACTCTCTAATTTCCTTTTAATCGGGTTAAAACTGTTATATACAATATATTTTATTAAATTTGGATAACGTTAACCCGTGGCGCATTGCAATGTTGGTATGTATCGGGTGATTTTTTAAGAGCTTATAGGAAAGTTAAAAGAAAAAAAAAAAAATTGTTTTCGCATCGCAATAGAGAGTAGACCCCCTGTTTAATAAATCACGTAGGAATATGATGCAAATTGTTTGATTTATTAGTCGCATATTTCACATGCGGGTCGATTCGACACCTTTCTCTTCAATTCAGCACGGTTTAACGTTATTGGAGGGAGCTGTTATTTTGCATAAAATTGCTTGGAACCAAATAGACAAAATTTAGAAGGTATTGAATTTCACAAAAATTAAATTTTGGTTTGGTATAAGAGAAACCCTAACTAATGTATACATACATATCGTCATATTAAATGCAAACAGACGTAAATACACAAAATTTTCTTAATTGAATTTTTTATCGATTATGGTTCGTTTTATTAAAATACATGTTCGTGCAAAATTTTAGATTCCTACGATCAAAAATGGCGATTTTATTAAGGGTGAGAGGGGAAAAAGGAACAGCATGTTCTCTTCCCCACTCACCAATAAACTCAGACTTTTTGAAAGAAAACTTTCATAGTGTGATCCCAGACTAACGAAATTCAAACGCCAATTACACCTTGTTGCTATTGATTTTGTAAAGTTTTTTTGCTTCTCCTGTAAAAAAATAAAAAGTGTAGTTACGTCCGTTTGCATTTAATAAGACGATATGTGTGCTTATATTATTGTGTAAATATTTATAAGAAAAAATATAAATGTCTATATTTTATTTTACATCAATATGATATTGCTTTCTTCGAATAAGGGTTTCTAATGTGAAAGACTTTTTCCATTCGCGAGAACATATAAAAAAAATCTTTCTTTGATTTCCATAAAAAACCAATGGTACACGTTCTTCATTTTGAGAGACATTTAAGTTCATATCTTTAAGTATTTTCATTGAAATTAGGGGATTTCAGATTCCCTTAAATGTTTTTAAATTCATTTTATTTGCCCCTTTTTAAGAGTCGACGGCAATGGCACAAAATCTGTTTTTGATTACTATTTTAATTTTCTAAGACCCTTTTGCGTCGACGTCGAGTAGAATTGACTTTGAGGCGACAGGAAATTTTGCCTTCGAGCGAAGCCGGTTTCTAAGGGAGAAATGTAAGAGGTTCGCTTACCATCTCGCTTACGGAACGCATGAATTTTATATGGTGAGTTCCCACTTTGAAGCAATAAATTTTTGACACAAAAAGCGCATTATCCAACGCATATAAAAACTTGTGAGTGTAGCTATTAGATGTAGCCACTGAATGTTTTTTTTTAGTAATCTCCTTTACTTCGTAGTAATTTTATTTATTTTTTTTTTATTTGATAAAACTTGTTAAGAGTTCGTTCACTTACTTGACTGCATCTCTGTATGTCCTATTGAGTAGCGCATAATTACGCGCTTATTTGTTTTAAATGAACCATTGGTGCTACAACGCACGTGTTAATCAGGGATTATCTTAATATTTTTCAATGTTTTAACAGGATCTATGACAATTATGTGTGAAACAAAATATCGGCCAAATGCTCGCCAAGCCTTCGGTGGCATATTTCTATCCGATGGTCCATATTTTTAATGCCTCTGAGACATAATTGAGGTTCAATGTCGTAAATGCACTGAATTAATCCATCTTTTAGTACTTGAATTGTTCAAGAGAAAGAAGTCCAACGGTGTCAAATCACATGATCGTGAATTTCTCGCGCAAAAGACCCATTGTTTCGTTGGCTGTTTGGCAAGTGACACCATCTTGTTGGAACCACATATCGTCCACGTCCATTTCGTCAATTTCTGGCCACAAGAAGTTCGTTATCATCTCGCGATAGCGAACACCATTCGCGGTCACTGCTTGGCCGACCTCATTTTCGTCAAGAAGTACGGCCCAGTGACGCCGCCAGCCCATACACCTCACCAAACAGGGTTTTTTGCACATCTCCTACAGACCCGGTTTGCTGAAATTTGTGCACAATTCTCCAGATTTCAGACACATTTGGTCGATTATGCTGACCAAAAAAAAAAAAATTTCACGAAATGCACGAATGTCAGAAGGTGTTTATCAGAAATTAAAATTTTAGACTTTCGCCAAATGCCCACTATGGCCTAAAACTTGGATACAAAAAGCCTTCAGAATTAATACTTTGCTTTGAATTTTGCTAAAAAACAGTTATTAATTTAATTTATTTTCCTAGAAATTTATTAAAATAAAAAACAAAAACTTTACGCTAGAAGAAAAAAGAATTAGAGATAATATTTTTTTCCGTTTTCGATAACTAGTCAACATTAACACCACAGCTAAGAACATACCAAATTTACTTCGAAGTTATGTACTTATTTGTTGACTTTATGTGCCAACGACTTAAAATTGACGTCGACTTCGAAAACGACTTACATAATAGAGGTGATTATCAGGTATGTGATGGAAATCGGTTCAAAAAACGATACGACTTGAAACCGAAAATATAGTTTTCAGTATCTTTTAAACTGGATTTTAAATGCATATTCCTTTTATTTTCAGTCTTTATTCTTTCAAATTTTATATTATATACGTTAACTGAAGTGTATTCTGAACGAAAATTTTAGACTATAATTCAGAAATGGATTTTAAAATCCTTCGAAATTCATCACACCTTTAAAAAACGTTCGTTTTGAAATCGATCGACTTTCATCACATACCTGGGGGCAAATTATGGCAGTCGTGATCGAATACTTTTTCGATACGAAAGCAATTTTATATCTAATTCTTTTTGTTCATACTGAACGGATCGAAATTATTTTTTTTGTGTTGTAAAGCATTTATTTGCGTTTTCACAACACTGAAATAATAATTACGATTCGTTCAATATTGACTGAAATAAAATTGCTTTCGAATCGAAAAAGTATTCGATCACCACTGCCATAACTTGCCCCCTGTATGTTTTTCGATCATGAAATCAATTATCAATTCTTCGTTTAAAAATAAATTTTGAGAGTTTTTTTGATTTTATCAAGCCATTTTGTTTTTATCCGTTAATGTTTCCTGAAGAATCTTTTTTTCGATATCGCACAAAACTACAATTCCCGGTAATTTTAAAAATATTATTTCCATAATTTTTTTCCCCCCAAAAATAGGAATCCTTTTACGAATTGACATCAATATAAAGAATTTTGTTTAGAAAAAAAAAAAAAAAAATAGTTTTTCGTTTTAATTACCTTTAAATATACATACTTGACTGAAAGGCTGACGTTGATGATTTTTTTTTTGCTCTAAATTTTGTTCTCAATCATAAAAAGTTGTACATATTTGTTATTGTACATATTAAATAAATAATATTTTTTTGTTTTCAATTTTACTTTGGAAATTGAAACGAAAAAATTAACTATGTCATTGCACGAAATGTTATTTGCAAGCGTTTTATCTTTGACAGTCAAATGTCCAAAACGACTTATTATTTAATTAACAGTAATTCGAAATGTTTTTTTTCCACTGGCTCCAATTTAAACATTTTATTAAATAATAAATATTAAAAATAATAATTGATTGACAGTAAAACGAAATAAAAATTGTCTTACAGCCTGAAAAACATAAGTCTTCTCACTTGAAGTGTTCGTATTAATACGATAATGTTCAACATTTGGTTTTTAAAAAACATTTAAAAGCTTTCGTCTATTCATGGTTGACATAAATAGAGCTTTTTTCTTTCGTGAATCAACATTATTGCCAATGCATTAATATTTGTACATTTCTATTATTTTTTCATATAAAGGTTTTGTGTTTGTGGACCCTGGCTTTTGTTTACAAAAATTTAAATTAATTTCAAAAACAAATTATTTCATAAAAGTGTTAGTAAATTAGTAAAAATAAAAATGTTGAATGAAAATGTTAACAATAAAAGCAATAAATGAAATAAATACATAAAGAAGATCTTTTGCTGCACATCAACATACATATATTTATGTAGAAGATATTTGCGTGATAACACTAGTTTTTTGGAAGTTTCGGAAGAACGGTGTCATTTTTTACTACACTGTATGTACAGTCACACAGATAATAGTACGTACGCCTTAAAAATTCTTTGATTTTCCAAAAATTGGTGATATTTACAAAAATAAATAAATTAAACATTTTTAAATGAAAGAAAATATTTATTTCATTATTTAAATTTAAGACTACTGATTTGCCCACATACTTAAATGCGAAGTCGAGTCGCCTTTATCTGTTTATATCCCAAATTAAGGTTTTTTTTCTTGATACGTGGCTATGGAATCCGCCTTCCACAGCTGTTGATTTAGGTATTTAACTTACAACAGTTTTTATAAATTGCTAAACTCGTAAGGTAATTTCGGGTGGACGTCCAGTTTTTGGCTTGCTTTGTTAGGGATTGAGACTCAGACAAGTGTTTTATTACAGTCTGCATTGTAAACTGACACGTCCAACAATTTTAAAAATTTTTAAATATGTTAACTAGACTGGCCCACGCTTGTATGGAAAAGTAAAAGTATAGTCCAATACTTTCTCCACAAGCTTGATGTTGTTTCTTTTCCTAAAATATATGTAAATACCAAAAATTGGATCAATGGGACAATATTTAGAGGTCGCGATGAATGGCAACTTTTATGTTTCACATCTTATACCTATTACATGCATCTACTTTTGGCTTATCATTATTTACTTGTTTATGGCTTGGATATACTTTTTCACACTTTTGATCATTACTAGATTTACATTTGTTAAAATTCAAATATATTCATCCCTCTAAATAATTATTTAACTTATTTTGAATGCAGAATTACAAGAAACGAGTTTAGAAGGATTATGCTGAAATTTCTGACAGTGAGTCAGATTCATCGCACGAAGAAGTTAAGTTTCGCAAAAAACAAAATACAACTAAGCCAATAAAAATGAAATCTGTTTTTTAAAACGACTTTATTAGATCTATTGACCGTGTAAGTCTGGCTGACTTCCAAAACCTACTAATACAAAGTTTGTATACAGTTTTACTACTGTATTTTAACGATGCACATGTACAAAGTACCGAAATAATGCAACTATGTGTTCCGTTTATTTAAACGTTTTGAAATGTAAGTGATGCAATGCATAATATTAAAATAAATCTGTATTGCTTGCAAATTAAATGTCAAATATCACAAAGCATCTACTTTGAAACCGATGCTTTGATTGCTTTTTTGCTGCGTTACTAATACTTACCATTGATGTTTTGGAAGGGTTTGCATTGCATATATATTGTACTGCGGCGTAATGACACATTATACTTTGTACTTATGCAAAGCATTTGACGTTTTGGAAGTCAGCCTCTATCTAACCCCGAAAAATCATTTAAATAACGCAACCTCTAAATATTGACCGATTGTGCTTAAATTTGGCCTGAACATTTTTAAGCACTATTCGAATAGGATCAGCGCTGTGGAGCGCGAATATTCGATACTTTTGTATTTTGGGCCACCCTAATGTTCACGCATTTCGGTACAAATGTCCTTTGTTTTCTTACCTATTTTAACAAAACAGTAATATTTTTTTATTCTAAAATTACTGCAGTCTTAAAACTTGCTTGCAAATTTAGCTTGTACCACTTTCCGCATATTATTTTTTCTTTAAATCTACTTAATTTATGACCGTTTTCTATTTGGCATCCTACGAACATATAATTATCTGTGCTGTCAGATAAATTTTCAAGTGTAAAAGTATAATAAGCGGAAAGTGACCCGAACTTTTTGCAGATTGATTTTACCTGTGTGTCAATGCCTTGCTAATGCAAGCAAAAATATCGATCAGAAATCCAGAATTATTCTTAAACTCCAATTTTACAGGGAGTACGTACTATGCGATACGATGTGATCGGACTATAAAATGCAGCGCTATATATAACAACAAAATGGCTGCATATGGAGGCGTGGTTATACAAATTTAACTGTTTAAGAAACATTATTGACATATGTACCTTCCATTCAAGGCACAAACTTGTTTATTGTATGGAGGTCGACCCACTCTAATGTACATACATATGTACATATTTTTGAGTAGTTCCAATGTTTCTAGAATTTTTTGAACCTGTAAATGCATATTTATGTAATTATAAGTGAACCTTTATAGAATATTTTATAATAGTATAAGTTTTTTAGGTTTCCTTTTTTAAAATATCGAAGTTATTTTCCAATTTTTGGTGATTTGTTTTTTAAACGAATGCCTTTACTTATCGTCTTCTTCTCACTTTTGTTTTCATTTATTACGAAGATCTTCATTTTATAAGAACCAAAAATATGTAGAAAAAAATTAAAGCTTGTTTTGTCACTCACCGGAACATTTTTTTAATTTTATGAAAACCTAAATCTGATTTTGTTCTTTTTTTTATCGAACGAACAAATATTTTCATTTTCTAAAAACAGGCTGTTAAAAATGGTACTTTAACTTTAAATATTAAAAAAAAAAAAAAATTTTTTTTTTTAATCTACTTTTTATCGATTGTCTTTTTTTTTTATTATTTTTCTTATCTCTAAATTCGAAAATAAAAAACAACCACTTGTACCAGGTTGATGGTACAATTGTACTTTTTTTTGGTACAATTTAAAACTAAAAAGTGCGCTGGTAACGCCGTGACTCATTTGGTACTATTTCCAAATTTTTCAAACTACATATTTAAAATTGATAAAAATGGCAACTCGTATTTACTGTCCAATGAATATAAGCGGAGTTTAGTGTTTGGTGCAAATAGTCTTGCGAAAATACAAAATGTCGTAGCTTTTTTATGAAATCTAAGGGAAACTATATTTTTTGTTGTTGGATTTAACAAAACAGCTATGATATTTTGCATTTTCTCTTTTGCAAGACCATTTGCACCAAACACTGAACTCCGCTATTAAGGGTATTCACGTCACAAGTTGCACCCTCGCAAAAAAGGAAAAGTGCATAAAATAACAACAACCACAAGACAATTATTTACGCACAACTTTTGCACTTTTGCTTTTTTGCAACGGTGCAACTTGGGACGTGAATACCCTTATTGTGAAAAGATTTTTGCACTTATTCATTGAACGTAGCTTATGCCACATTCTAAATTTAGTATCAGCGGCAGCATAAGAGCGTGCATTTTCTAATGATATTGACAAGTTTTTAAAAGATATAGGAAACCACTTCTGCAAAAGTTCTACATAGTAGAAAAGACAACTTCCCATCAATTCAAGATTATTTTGGAACGAATTCATAACAGAACTTTGGAACCGTGGGAATCCACTCCATTATTATTTTACTCCCAATTATTTTGAAGGAGACTTTAGCGCTTTTTTAGCGTTCAATTAAATTTGATAATATTCGGACTTTCTACTCCTTAACTGTTTCTGCAGTACACATTGAAAATTGTTAGCACAATAAATTTGGAAATGCAATCCGCTTAAAAATTTTATTTTCGTTTAAAATTCGAGATTGCATTTTGAGAAATATTCCTCAATTTTCCACAAAAAAGACGATACATATTAAAAAGTAAATGAAAACACTCTCTGGCGGCAATCAAAAATAAAAATAAATGGATTTCTCGACCCTAAGAACCGCATGATACAGGTCTGGCTAGACCAAGTACAATATGTTTGCCTCTATTCTTGAATATTTTGGAAAACTAACTATTTTGCAAAAATCTGGAGCCCGAAATTCATTTTTGACTTATTGTTTCTTTGGCAAAGTTTCTTGGAATGACTTATAGAACAAGAATCGCGATGTGCTTTTGACGCGAAAAAATTTTACCCACCCTATTATTATGTACAGGGAAACCAGAAATATGCTCTAAAACACGTTTTATGCGCATTAAATATGCAGTAAAAACTGGAAAATATGCCCTGAAAAATTTTAAAAATATGCCCTAAAAATTAAAAAATGCTCATTTGACGACACAATATTCAACAATTTAATAACAAAATCTAAAAAAACCAACGAATATTATTAACATCTGGGTTTTTGTCTTAAAGGGATTTTAGGTGCGGTTGCTAAATTGCTAACAAATGTTAACATTTAAAAGGTATTTAAAGCTAGTTAAGAATGGAAGCTTTGAGCAAATGTGAATCGATTCGAAAATAATTTTACTTGAAGTAAAATATTCTTGGCACGAATTTAATTTAAATACCATCGTAATTAGATAGCTTGCGGACACAAAGAGTCTAATTTGGATGTGAAATTATAGACCGATTCTCACCATTTGCATAGACTTTGTCCATATTTGATCAAATTATCTACAAATTGGAACTTGTACTCTGCGCACAAGGCTAACATGGACAGACAACCAGCCAGGCGTATGAATGAACATCGTTAGATCACTTTAAAAGGTGATTCTGAGTTGATCGGAATACTTAAAGATTGGTCTAGATACAAATCGCATAACATTTATCCTAAATATAAACCTGCTTTGTCTTACAATTTTAGAGTACAAATTTAATGTAGATGTCGAAATTGAAGTAACAGATTTTCAAAAAAAAAAAGAAAAATTATTTGCTGCAAAAGCTATTGTAGGCATCCAAAAAATTGAATATGTATCAAAAATATGCATTAAAAAGGCAAAATATGCGCTATTAACATAAAAAATGCTGCAAAAAGGCCCCTTTAACTAAAGTATGCCAAAAAATGCTGCAAACGGTAAAATATGCACTAACAAATCGATGCCACAATTCATAAAAAGCTCTAAAACGGATAAATATATTGTCTCTGCTTCATTAGTCGCACGAGGAAAAACATGCAGTTGCATATTTCTGGTTTCCCTGATTATGTATAATTAATGATCGTGTATTTTTTGCTGTCTAAATCTTACCATACACAAATTAATTTTAAGCACCTTTTGTTTTTGTTGTGTTAAATGTTTGTTTTTAAAAATAAAATAAAAAAAATTTATAAAAAAATGATTTAGTACGATTGGGACCGAAAAAGTACTATTTTAAAAGTTCGTTGGTACGATATTGGTTTTCTCATTTATCATCCCTGACTTGTACAAAATTAAAAATGTTTAATTGAGAATAAAACAAATGTGTTTGAGTACTTTTTGTTGCTAGAAAAATAAAATAAAATTTTTTGAAACTTATTATCTCTTGCTTGCTGGTCATTGTACCATTTATTGGTTGTTTATATATTAGTTTTAATTCCTCTAATTAATTTTTTTTAATGACAATTGTCATAAATTAATTTATTGCATAGATTTTAGATTTAAATATAATTTAAACTTAAGTTAATGACTTCATATAATTCAAAACTGATTTTTTTTAATTTTTATATAAAAAAAATTCATTGGCGAATAATTTAAAAGAAAAAAGAATTTTTATTAAAAGTTATTAATTAAATGAAAAAAAAAAATCATTTAATTTCATTAAATATTTTTTTCATTCATAAATCCCATTTTCGAAATTATGAATAGAAAATTAGTAAATTTTTTTTAAACAGATCTCTTGGCTTGACAGCAAAGCAATTTAAATCAAATTAAGATAAGTTATCTGTTTTCCTTTTTCAGATATTTTAACATTTGAATTGTCCTTGTATTGGGGCTGCCACGCTTACTTCTCCAGTTTAGCTAACATTTCGACAGATGTTGTGTAACGATGATCAAGCTTTTTGTTTTAAATTTGAATACTTTTACTGTTACCGTTCTCTATATAGACAGAAATTTATATTGCCCGTCTAGGGTTGTTGCCACACCCACTTCTCAAGTCCAGCTGACTTTTTTCTGATGCTTGATTAGAAAAAAAAATCAGAAATTAGAAAAGTTGTATCTCCAGTTATGCAGAAATTTATATTCTCCATGTATGGGAGGTCTCACGCCCACATCTTTAGTCCAGCTCACTTTTTTTGGACAGATGTTGTGTATTGATAGCCAAGCTATTTGTATCAAATGAGTAACCCTTTACTGTTAACTATCTTTAGATATGCAGAAATCTATATTGTCTTTGTATGGGAGATGCCTCGCCCACTTTTTTAATTTATCCCATTTTTTTTTGGCAAATGTTGTATATTGAAAACCAAGCTATTTGTTCCAAATTTAAAGACTTTTGACGCTACTGTTTTTCGGTTATACAGAAATTAATATTTTATTTGTATTAAAGGTGCCACGACCACTTTTTCAATGCTGCCAAATTGGCAGACGTCGTGTGTTAATAAAAAAGCTAATTATTTAGAATTAGAAGACTTATGCCGTTACTGTTTTCCAGATAAACGGAAATCTTTATTGTATTTGTGTTAAAGGTGCCACGCCTACTTTCCCAATCAACGCCTACATTTTTTTGGATATTGTGTATTGATAATCAGACATCTGTTTGGAATTTGTACACTTTAACTGTAACCGTTCTACATACATACAAAATGGTAAAATGCGACGCAAATCGAAACAACACAAATCGAATAACTTTTTCGAATTTTTATTGATTGGGTCCAAAGTTGTGTATCCACTTTTATTAGGTAGCCCTACTGATTTTTTGTCAAAATTGTCTAAGGTTTAATGAATTGTTAAAGATTTCTTTTGAGTATAGATTTGCTTGTAACATTTTATGGCTTTATTAACAGATATTGCTACGATTTTTGATTGATCTACACGTTAAAAGCAATGCAAATCGGAATCAAAACGACATCATAAAATCGACGCAAAGTGAAACAAAGCAATTTGGACCAATGCAAATCGTGGCGTTGGCTTATATTAAAGTCCCTTTAATGATATTGTATACTTGCGCATAGAAACTAGCTTATCCCCCAACAATAAATTTCGGTGTATTTATCAAGAATAAAGATTGGGAATTAAGCACGACAAACAAAATCTTCCTAATTAAAAATTTTGTATTCCCAAAAATTTCTTTGATAATGATATCGAGCCCTAAGTCTGTGTTCATACGGCTCATGTCTTATTGACAAGATTGCTACTTTATAGGCGCGAGGGACGAGGGAAAAAGAAACGAGTACACAGATGCATGTACTGTCTTTACGTTTTGCTTCTTCATTCGTTGTTTAATTTTGTTATTGTTTTCAATATCAAAAAAGCACATGTCGTCAACATGACATGAATCATTTGAACGCCAATTCATGTTCAAAGAAGAAAAAGGAAGAATCTTGTCAATAAGACATGAGCCGTATGAACTCAGACTAACCGCGAAAATAACGTAAGCGAAATCATTTTCAATTTTCGTTTTTTTTTTGCAATAAATTACTTTATTGGCAACACTTGCATCACATAAGGTACCGTTACGTTTTTATAGCAAGAACAATTTTATCGCAAGCGACAAATTTCATGCAAAATTTATTCGAAATAAAATAAGAAAGTTCTCTTCTGTAAAATTTGATTTTTCGTGCTTACGTTATTTTCGCGGTAAGGTGTCGATATATGTTTGTAATTGTTCTAATATTTCATTATATCGTTTAATTTTCTTTTTCGATATTTCTGGTTATTTTCGACTTGAACTTCGTAATGAAAAACATGCTTGATATCGATGTTTTATGGAACTTGATATCGATAAAATTTAAGAAAAATTACCCACATTCTACATCAAATCGACTAATTTTTACTTACTTAAATAAAACAAAAAGTTTTTAGAGAATTGTCTTAATATTTTTTATTATGATAGAAGGATCTATGACAGTTATGTGTGAAGCAAAATGTCGGCCAAATGCTCGCCACGGCTTCGGTGGCAAACCTCTATTAGATGGTCCATTTTTTTAAATGATTCTGAGACATAATTGAGGTTCAATGTCGTTAATGTGCCGAATTATCAAAAGGATGAATTGCTCTTGGCTTATTGACGTACAGTTTTTCTCTTAAATATCCTCAAAGAAAGAAGTCCAACAGTGTCAAATCACATGATCGTGACGGCCAATTTACATCGCTACTACGTGAGATAACACGGCCATTAAACTTCTCGCGCAAAAGAGCCATTGTTTCGTTGGCTGTGTGGCAAATGACGCCATCCATTTGGAACCACATATCGTCCACGTTCATATCGTCAATTTCTGGCCACAAGAAGTCCGTTATCATCTCGCGATAGCAAACACCATTTACGGTAACAGCTTGGCCGATCTCATTTTCGAATAAGTACGGCCCTAAAATGCCGCCAGCCTATTTCACATTTCCTACAGACCCAGTATTCTTAAATTTGTGCATAATTCTCCCGATTGTGGACACATTTGGTAGATTATGCTGACCAAAGAAATTACGAAATGCATTTGGATTTGATCGCCTATTTTCGTAAAAGGTTTCAATAAATTAAACGCACTGCTCAATTGTCAAACACTGAAACAAAGAAATGTCAAATTAAATTAGGCAAAAAACTTGACGTTAAGGTGTGACTCTTAATTAACATCGTGCATTATGGTTGGACAACCCTCTATAAAAATTTATTGAAATATGTACTTAAGTATATAAAATTCATGAAACTTATATTTTTCAATATAAAATTTGCTTAATATATTTAAACACCACAAAATCGTTTAAACAATTTCCAATCAATTAAAACAATCAGTATCAAACATTTTAAACAATTATTTTTGTGTACTTTGCATCGTTTTTACACGTTTTTAAGTGTTTTCGACTTTGTATTTGTTGCTTGCTTTTAATTGTAAAGCATTTTCGAACATGTGGCCTGATATTTTCATGTTTTTATCTTTCCGTTTAAGTTGTTTCTAAAATTACTGAGTTTCTATATTTTCCAAAGGTCTTCCCAACCATCACCACAATCTCCCCTCCACCAATATTCCATATACAATTCACTTACGAAATGTATTTTATTTCCTCTTTCTTTTCTATTTTGATTTTTTGTTTTTTATTAAAAACAAACCAAAAGCTTATATTTTATATTTGTCGTTCGTTTCTGGTTCTGCTGTGTACCACTTAACTGACTTTATCTTTTTTTTTACAATAAATAAACAGAAAATGACAATTAAATAAAAAGCAAACTGCAAATTTACGTATCTTAAAAATCAAAAGTTCAATAGAAATTAAAATACACTTCCTAAAAACAAACCAGTTGGTAAATTTAAAAAAACATAAATATTTGCAAAATACTCGCGGGGCCGCACAGTGGCTGAACATTTTATTTCATTGGCCAAAAGTCCAATTTTTGTTTGTCACCGATTTCAAAAATTTTAATTTGATTTAATAGTAAATATATTCACCCCTATCGTGAATAATTTTCCCCTCGTAATTTTTCCCCTTTTCACATATTTGCGATCATGAACAACTCCCATGAAAAAATGTAATTCAAAGAAGAATAATAACGTGAAAAAATGTTCACGGGAATAAAATTCCCCTTATCGTAAAAAATTTTTTCCCTCGTAATTTGTTCGCATTTCCCTTAGATTTTTTCACTTTATTTTTGCTAGGGAACAAAACATGTATGTAAGTAGTTCCTCCTATAAATCAAATATTAAGTGTTAATAAAGTTAATGACAAACAAACCGATATATTGTTCAACAAAATGCAAAACAATAGGTCGATTGCCTGCGGATTTGTGAAGCTTTCGACAGACTTGGTGGCAGAATTTTGGAAAATATTTTACTACATAAAATTTAAAAAGTGCATAAAACTAACGTTGTAATCAAACTATCCCTCCAATACTAAATATTTTATTTTATTGTTTAAACTTTTCTTTAAACTAAGTATATACTTGTATATTTTTGAACATAAATTTCATTGATTTTTAATTTTTTTAATCTTTCTTCTTTTTTTTACATTCACTGGAACTGATAGCGTGAAAAATCTTTCACACGAGATTCACGATTGCTTTTTTCCCTTCGAGGGGAATGAAAATTTCATGGGAACAAAAATTCCACTTGTTATTCACGATAGGGGTGATTAAAACTAAGGTAGCCAAAAAATTAGGTCAAAATATTGGTAATTGTGGTTGTGCCATGTTGTTACACACAACTTTTTTTTTAATTCAGAAAAAAGTGTGTTTTTTTTTTTTTAATATTTAATCCGAAAGAAATTATCATTGCACAAAAACTATCAGCGATAATGACCTGCTTGCTTTTTTGCTAGGTTGGTAGTCTTGTTAGCTTTAAAAAGGTAATATTTGCGACTGTTGTGTTATTTATATTTGAGATGTTAGGAAATATTTTCTAAACTACTATATTTTTGTCAAATTTCCACTTTAGTAGAATAGAACTTTTGCGGGCCAAAAGGGACCAAGAAGGTGAAACCACTGATAGAAAGGTGAAAGTGTTTTCTTTAACCCTGTATATACTCTTGTACCCGTTTGGACCCGTCTGTTTAACACTTTTTTAATTTTAATGAAATTACTCAAAAAAAAATGTCTAAACTACTATATTTTTGTCAAATTTCAACTTTAGTACAATAGAACTTTTGCGGCCCAAAAGGGACCAAGAAGGTGAAACCACTGATAGAAAGGTGAAAGTGTTTTCTTTAACCCTGTATATACTCCTGTACCCGTTTGGACCCGTCTGTTTAACACTTTTTTAATTTTAATGAAACTTCTCCAAAAATTTCTAAACTACTATATTTTTGTCAAATTTCAACTTATAGAATAGAACTTTTGCGGACCAAAAGGGACCAAGAAGGTGAAACCACTGATAGAAAGGTGAAAGTGTTTTCTTTAACCCTGTATATACTCTTGTACCCGTTTGGACCCGTCTGTTTAACACTTTTTTAATTTTAATGAAATTACTCAAAAAAAAAATGTCTAAACTACTATATTTTTGTCAAATTTCAACTTTAGTACAATAGAACTTTTGCGGCCCAAAAGGGACCAAGAAGGTGAAACCACTGATAGAAAGGTGAAAGTGTTTTCTTTAACCCTGTATATACTCCTGTACCCGTTTGGACCCGTCTGTTTAACACTTTTTTAATTTTAATGAAACTTCTCCAAAAATTTCTAAACTACTATATTTTTGTCAAATTTCAACTTATAGAATAGAACTTTTGCGGACCAAAAGGGACCAAGAAGGTGAAACCACTGATAGAAAGGTGAAAGTGTTTTCTTTAACCCTGTATATACTCTTGTACCCGTTTGGACCCGTCTGTTTAACGCTTTTTTAATTTTAATGAAATTACTCCAAAAAAATTTCTAAATTACTTTAGTTTTGTCAAATTTCAACTTTAGTAGAATATAACTTTTGCTGATCAAAAGGGATAAGAAGGTAAAACCACTGATTGTTTTTTTACAATTTTTTTTATTCCGCAAAAATGTTTGCAGAAGTAACAGAAATCATGTGCTATTGTCTTCAAAAAAAAAAAATTTATGATATAGGGAAAATTGATCGCGATCGAACATAATACAGGTAGTACATATAAAAAATTTTATTAATGTTACAAAATCAGAAAAACGTATAGCTACCCTGATTCATCCTTATCCGTTACACTACGCGCGTAGCGTATTTTATAGTAGAATAAAGAGCTTAGACACGCGTTTACGCAAAACAGGTATATTGTGAATCCCACCTTAGAAGGGATTTTTAAATTTTGTTTGGTCTTTTTATTTTATCTGTTTTTATGACTCTAATAATAGTCCATGACCCTATAGCTATGCAATGCGTTGTTAAATTTGTGTCAGGTATTTTATAGCATATAAATAAAAGGATTTTAAGTTTTTTAATCCTTTTTATTCTACCTGAATTTGGTATGAAAAAAAGTATGAAAAGGTTTAAAAGCAAGTGACATTCGGATGCAAACTCAGTGGATATTATAAATCTGAGCAATTACAACGTTTTTCATAAACATGGAGAGCTTAGGCTATAAAGAATTGGCCGGAGAGTGAGAAAGATGTTTAAAATTACATTCGAAAAAAAGGAAACTTAAATTCCTATAGCACTGAAATACAATTGGACTTAGAAAATAAATTATATGTTTTCATCAAACATTTAAAACAGCGATACAGGAAAGTTGATTACAGCAAAGATAGATTTTATAAGAGCTTTGCAAACTGTTTAGAGAACGAACTTTCTGTCCAGATCGCTTCAGAAACTTCAAATCAAAACACACTTGGGCGACCACAAAAATCGCTGGACAACTGTAGCGATAGATCTAAGAGGCGAAAGCTTAAGGATATAAATGAAGAAATCGGATATGAAAATATTCAAGATAGTTTCCTACATCAATTACGATCACAGAAACAATTGACAAAAGTGGATATCATTGAAAAAGTTGTTAAAGCTAGTCCATTGAGAACAAAACGGATTCTTAAAAGTATACCAACTCCAAGCGATGCAAAACAATTCACAAATGAGGAATGAGGAGCATTATTTCTGGATTTGAAATTAACAAACAGCAATATACACAGCTCAGATTGCGTGCGATTGATTGTATCCAGCATATCATCACATAACAGCTGCTAAAATGGACTGTTGGCCATTAAAGGACACTATTACAATCACATCAATTTCGGCAGAGGTACAACTACAATCTCTACTTGATCACACATCCGAACGCTTGCTACAATCAATAAAAGGAAATGAGTTAAAGAAATATGGAAACACAAAGTTAATTCTTTTTTGTAAATGGGGATGTGATGGTTCTTCCGGACAAAAACAATACAAACAAGCAGTATGTGAAAATTTTTCGGACTCAGATATGTTCATGGTATCATTTGTACCATTGCGATTAAAAAAGATTTTGGAAGATTCAGAGCCTTCGACAAGTACAACGCAAACAAGGGATATTTGGAAAAATGAGACACCATCTTCTGCGAAATATTGCATACCTATTAAATTTGAATTCAAAAAAGAAACTCATGATGCCATTAACAAAGAAGTTAGTGATATCAAGGCCCAAATTGCAATACTACAGCCATTTCAGTTAGATTTAGATGGGAAGCAAATTGAAGTTAGCTACCAATTAGTGCTAACAATGATAGATGGAAAGTAGGCCAGGCTTTGACTAACACGAAGGCTGCAACCAGCTGCATCATATGCCATGCAACATCAAGCCAATTAAATCAAGTCCCGACAAAATCATTAGATAATACTTATGGATATGAATTTTGATTATCACCACTACATGTAAGAATACGACATATGGAACACATATTTAAAATCAGTTATGATATGGATTTCGGATCTTCAGGATCAATAAGAAACAACGAAACCAAGAAGGAGTTAAGAACTTCAAAAAGGAAACATGTTCAAGATGAATATCGCAAATTAGGGTTGATTATAGATCAGCCGAAACAAGGGTCAGGCAATACCGCTAGAAGATTCTTTTCAGATCCAGAAGCAGCATCTGAAATAACAGGTGTTGATTTTAACCTCATTTTTAGATTTAAAATAATCCTAAAAGTACTTGCGTGCAATGAAGAAATTGACTCTAGAATATTTGGAGATTTTGCTAAAGAAACTGCAAAAATATATACAACCAAGTACCCATGGAGAAATATGTCTGCTACAGTTCACAAAATCCTTTATCATGAAGAAGATGTCATTAAATATCAGTTGGTGCCACTTGGAGATTTGTCAGAGGAAGCTCAGGAAAAAAGGAATAAGGATTATAGATTTTATAGAGAGCACAATACTAGAAAAGTTTCACGAAATTCCACTAATGAAGATCTATTTAATATATTATTGGCAACGTCAGATCCGTTCATCTCCAGTATTCGAAATCAATAAAAAGTGGAACATCGGGATTTAGATCTAAGACAGACATTGTATTAGTGAAAAATAATAATAAACAGAAACTCACATTGTTACAAAAGCTATTAAAATCTATTGCTGCTATTATTTTCAAAAGGTTTTTTTTTATCCACATATGTATGAAATGTTTTAATAAATAAATAAATTATCTATCTGTCGATTAAAAATTTCACTAAAATATCTCCTTCGGTTCAAAAGTTACAGATTTTTGGCCAATGAAAAACGATTTTCAGCCACTGTGGGACGCACCAACAAAAACGAATACATATACAAATAATTGTATAAATAAACAAAAAGAAAAAACAATTAATTAAATGCTGGCTGGCTGTTTTTTTTTTTGCTCAAAACTGTTGATGAATCTTCATTTTAAATTTACGCGCAACAGTTTCACAGATACGAATGCCGATACAATACAGCCGTGCTTTTGGAAATGTTTGTTGCGGCTTTATAGTTTTTGGCCTAAAATATTGCTTAATTAGGTTAATAGGGGCACTTGACACTGGCAAAAGCAACAACTACTTGAATTTTTTTTTATGGTTTTATCTTTGCACCAAGGTTGGCAACCGATATTAAATACAGTTAAAAATTGAAAACCGGTATAAAATCTACAGTATCTCTTCTTCTTAAGTGAGTGTAGTGTGGCCGCCATTATTTGAAATATTTCGAGCTAACAATATTTTACTGCATATTTCGTAATCATAGTTTTTACCAGGGTTATGGGGTCGGAGTGGAAGATTCGGAGTTGAGGTTTTTGTACCGGAGTCGAAGTACCCACAAAAACTCGCGATTCCGACTATGTACAATAGATTATTGTAGCCTTGTCCATAGTCTTCATTTTCTTTTATGATTGATTACCTGAGATCGAAGGATTTGGACACAATGGCCATATCCCTCACAGAGGCACTTTCATGAGAATTTCACTCTAAGTCATATTTTTTTAAAATCATAAACTTAAATATAAAAGACTATATCGAGCCCTTATAGCAAAAATGGTGTAACCAACAAAAATACAATTTTACAGGAGAAGGTTTTTTTTTAAAATATTTTTGCTTCAAGTCTAGGTTTCGTTTGAAATTGTTTTTGCTCTTATTTCGTAACGGTTATTCCCAGAGATATGAGATTTTTAGAGATGATGCAAATTATCAAAAATTATCGATTTTCATCAAAAAACACAAATCTAAAATGTTGTTGGTTATATAAATATAATAATAGAAACAAATTACTGATTGTTGAACCATTTCGAACGTTAACGTTCGCAAAGGAATTTGTATGAAAAACACTTAGTTTTAAAAATATTTTCCATATAAAATTCTATGCGAACGTTTACGTTCGAAATTGTTGAACAGGCTGTTAGTTTTTAATGTTAAAGAAAAATGATTGATTTTTCATAAAAAATTCAATACTTTAGTACTTTTTCAGTACTTTTTCATATTAAAAATACCCGCGTTGTTTTCAGTACTATTTTATCCTTTGAGCCTAGGAACTGTGATGTGATTATTTCAAGAGCAGGCCATCATGTGTTTGTTGCAAAATTTATGTTGTTGTTGTTTTTTTTTTTTTAAACAATTAACGACGTAAATATTGAAATGAGAAGCGTGGACGCCAGGATTCTTATTTTGCTTTCCAGAATTGGATATTTGATCTTACAAGTGGCAAGAAAGAAACCATACCCAGCAAAAACTTGGTAATGACTTGCCATTACTGAACAACTTACTTTTCAATGACTACTTCATACCATCTGCATTACATAGAAGTAGTTTGGTAATGGCTGACATATAATCTGATACCTAAGTACTTGTGTATGAGTTGATTAACGAAATTTATAATTCATTCGTAATAAAATGCATCTACGGTTGAAGTTTTTTCAAATCTAATACAAATTGATTTAAAATATTTGTTCTTACAATTTATTTTTTTTTTATTATAAATAAAAAACAATTTGTAATAAATTTGAATATGAAAAATTATGCTGTACTGAAATTTTATAGTCATGACATGTTAGTTGTAATTTTGGTGACATCGGAGTAATAAGTTATTTAACTCCCTATTTGTAAGCGAATGTGGTAATGACTTATTTAACTCCCTATTTGTAAGCGAGGGTGGTAAGTAGTTGCCTCCAATAATTTAATCTCATATTTACGCTCTTAATTGAGTAAAAACATCGTTTTTTATACAAAAACTACACTGCCCCGGTAGACTAGCTGGTAGTGAGCTAGTCTATCAGCACCGAGGTTGCGCGATCGAATCCCGCCAGAGACAGAACAAAAAAAAAATAAAAAATAAAACAAAGTAAAATAAAATAAGAAAAAATAGAAAAAAAAACATAAAGTAAAGTAAAATAAGATAAGATAAGAAAAAATAGAAAAAAAATAATTTAAAAAAAATAATAAAAAAATTTTTTTTTTAAAGTCGTGACATGTTAGTTGTAATTTTGGTGACATCGGAGTAATAACTTATTTATGTCCCTATTTGTAAGCGAATGTGGTAATGACTTATTTAACTCCCTATTTGTAAGCGAGGGTGGTAAGTACTTGCCTCCAATGACATCACCGTGTTAAAATAATGAGTTAAAATGCCAATGTATAAGTAGTGAAGAGTCGTTATATTAGCTTTTTAACTCATTACTTTGCAATGTAAGTTTTTGCTGGGTATTTATAGAAACATGCAATCTTAAGGAAATGGTTTATAAAGTAAAAGAAACTGCGAAATAATTTTATTCGACAATTTGCATTAAGAACTTAATATTGTTTTGAAAATAAAACTTTAAAAGGGATAATCAGCTTCACTCACAGAACTGAATATATTTAAATAATAATAATTTTATTCGACAGTTTGCATTAAGAACTTAATATTGTTTTGAAAATAAAACTTTAAAAGGGATAATCAGCTTCACTCACAGAACTGAATATATTTAAATTTCTTGTAAAAATATAGCCAATTTTAAGAACGCAACTAACGTTTGCTGACATTTCACACATTGCTTCTGGTATTTTATCGATACCCCATTTTTGAGCATCAATTGAACGCACATTTTCATTTCAACCGTCAACGTTCGCATAGAAAATTCTATTTAAAACAAAATCAAAATTGCAAAACTTGTAAGCATCAATGTTAAAGTAGGAGTTGGAGGCGGACTTAAAAAATTTCAGCGGTTGGAGTCGGAGTAAGAACTATTTTTTGACGACTCCACATCCCTGGTTTTTTGGATTATTCGAAGAAGTTTATTTTGGCTCCTTTGATTATTGGAAAAAGTTTATTTTTTCGATATGACAGACCGAGGGGCTGCGTCATAACTGACTACCATCATAGTAACAGATTGGCTTTATGATAGAGTTGTAAAGAAGAAGTTTTCAATCGAGACTCAGGACAGAACTCATTCCAATAAGCCAATTTATTTGATTGGTTTAAGCTTAATTTGAGTTAATTTTGTATATATTAATTATAATAGAGGGCTCAAGATGCTTCCTTATGGGACTCGAGCGCCAACTTGCTGAGGGGAACTAAAAAAGTCGCATTTTTTAATAGTAAATTTTTTGGCCGACTAAGAAGCTTTATAATATGTAGTGTGTTTACTGGTTAATTTAGCTTGAATTTATGAAATAATGTCTCTAAAGCTTTTGACAAAGTTTCATGCCAGTTTCATGTCAAGACATCTCGAAGATGACATTTGGTTATTTAAATTGGAAAACTGATGTATATGGATAAATAAATACCGTTATAAAAGTTTCTGTACCGGTATACCGATATAACTAAAATACTCATATCTATATTGGAAAAAAATAACAAATACATACTTTAATAATACTGAAATTTGTTTCGGTTGCCAGCCTTGCTTTGCACGTTATTCATTCATTGAGTGATTTAAAATGAAGAAACCATCATTGAAAATGTTTTTTTTTGAAATGAAGACAAAAAAAAAATATTAAAAACGTTTAGACGGCATAAATTTCAAAATTGTTTTTGTTCGATTTTATCAATATCGTATATGGGCATTTTTGTAACGTAACGCCAGGAAGCAAATAAGCTTGTATGTATTTTGTTTTTTCTTTTGTTAATAAATGTAGAGCAAGTTGCGCTTTACAATAAAATATAAAAAAGAGTTAATTATACATATAAAAAATGTTAATTACTTGCTGGCGTTACGTTAGAAAAAGTAGACTTTTCGCTGAAATTGCATATATCGCACATTTGCTGCAAGACAGGCATAACTCAAAAAAATCCATTTCGAGATAAACGCATTTAAAGTTTTTGATTTGTTCGAACTACTTAGAATAAAAAAAGACACATTCTCATCAAACTGGGAAAGTATAAAAGAAATAAAGATGCATTTAATACACAATATAAACAAAAATAAAGAAAAACAAAGCGAATAAATCTGCATCTCTTACTCCAAAATTGAGTTATGCCTGTCTTGCAGCAAATGAGCGATATGTATATAGTGTTTAAAATGAAAATAAGTTAAAATATTGTAATTTTTTTTACTTAATTGACATAGATTCAAGTATGCAAAATCAATCGAGTTTGTATTTTAAACAATTCACTTCTTCCTAAAATTTTACCAATATCGAGCATGGCTGCCAGGTACTTTTTCTTGTCCCCAAAAAATTAAAAAAATACCCAAAAATCCCCAAATTAAAAAACAAAACCTTAAAAAGTTAATATTTTTTTCTGACCAAATTTGAATTTTTTTTCAAAAATAATAAGAATTCCCCAAATAAAGATGTTTAGTAAAAAAAGTTATTTTATTTTGTTTGTAGCGAACGGCTTAGCGGCATGTTTTATGCGATTTCAATGAGGAATTACAAGCCGAGCAATATGCTGTTTTTGAAGACGAATTAGCTAATTTATAATAATTTGGAGGTTGTTCAATTGGGTTTAACCATCCCTAAAATCGACAATAAAAATACTTACACTCAGTTTACATGAGCGCTTTTACGACGTCGAGCGGTGTAGAGTAGAAAGAGGGGTAAACAAAACGACTTGTTTTGTGTTTTGCATGTCGTTTTTTATATTTCACCTTTAACGTTTTCTTTTTACGTTTTATTCTTTTTCTTACTTTGAAATGTGTGGTTGAAAATACAATGAGATCTCGATTATCGATAATAGACGGGACCGGCACCATTCTTGATTTTTTATTTTTTTTTTCTTTGGTGTGTTTTTTATTTTATGTAAATATATACATAATGTTTTTTTGTGAAACATGAGGAAAAAGAAATTTTGGCGGAACATGCATCCAGTACGTTGGGAAATTCTCTTTCTTTGTTTATTTAAATTTGTTTTGATTGTTCAAAAGTAAACAAAAAAAAAAAAAAAATAGTTTGTTTATAATTTCGGATAACAGAGGTAATGCCGGATAATAGAGGCAATTTAAATCAATGCAAAAAATGTTTATTTTCCAGTTAATTGAATCTGCCGGTTAATAAAATTACGGATAATCAAGGCCATACTGTTAATAAAAAAAAGACATGCAACCAAAAGTCATCGTATGAACGAAAAGAGATTTTGGAAGTTGCTTTAAAAGGGAATCAAGATAAAACGACGTCGTAAAAGCCCTCATGTGAATTGAGTGATATATCCGTCATTTATTTAATACTTCGATGGATTCTTTTCCCAAACTTTATTCACCCTTATCGTGTTTGGCGTATTTAAAATACGCCTTCGATTGTTTGGTAAAAGATTAAAGAGAACGTCAACTTATTTTCTTTAATCTATTACCAAACAGTCGTAGGCGTATTTTAAATACGCCAAACACGATAAGGGTGATTATATTGTCTTTTATATTTACTTATTTTTGGGGAAGACATATTTGCTTAAAAATTATCTTTTAAAAATCAAAAATGTTATGTGTTGTGAAAGGTTTTAGATTCTTTTATTAAGTACATTCAACAAAAATGGTAACCCTTGTTGGGACCCCTTACACCGTATTCGTTGTGGATAAGAGTAAGATACGAAACAAAGAAAAATATGTGTAAAAAATAAAAAAGGTAAAATAAGATATATTAAAAATGTGTAAAATCCCCAAATTTTTTTAAGTCCCCAAAAATACCCCCAAATGATTCTTTGTCCGTTTTGCTAGCATGAAATCCCCAACTTTGGGGATAAATCCCCAAGTCTGGCGGCTCTGATATCGAGTTCTAAAGGGTCTTTCATTAAGCGCTTCTTATCGTAAAATTTAAACAACACAAATAATGTGTGAGATATCGAAATTTTCTTATTCGTTTGAAAGGCCTCTAGATGCCATTATGTATGAACTATTATTACATCGTTCAAATGTCCGACGCGGCTTAGCTGGGAGACGTGCATCCGAAATTTTAAATTCTTCATGACTCTGGCGCTTAAATCAGGCTGAATTTGATCGATGATATAGGCTATGTTGGGTTTAAGGGCCGTTATGGTTTATTAGCATGTCTTATTTACAAAGACCTTCGACTTACGATAACCTCACAAGATAAATTCTCTGAGGCCAGTTCACATATGACATTTGGTACTTGTTTTCTCTTTTCCCATAAATTTGGTATAGAGATAGCAGCATTTGGTCAAGATACAAAAAAAGGGTACTTTTAATGATGGAAAAACGAAAAAACTCGGTACTTTTAATCTAAATCGTAAATACAGATTGCATATGGACCAGTTGCCGGAATATACATATAAGAGATATGGAGAGTTTAATTATGTTAATATAGATGCATATTGAAATTATAACAAATTTTATTCATGGTTAGAAAGGACAATATAATTCGAAATAAGAAGACATTTTGCGTTTTTGAAAGTTTGGAACATACATTTTTAACTAATTTTTAAAATAAAATTTCGACTTATTTTATTTCCATATAAAAAAAATCCATTTTAAAAATTATTTTCGAAAATTTGTAATCATTTTCCAAATTCGAACTTTATTACTTTGATATCGAGTTTTACCCTACGTTTCTACATGCAAGTAATTACTTATTTTATTTCAATTGAACTTTATTACTTTGATATCGAGTTTTACCCTACGTTTCCAAATGCAAGTAAGTACTTATTTTAAATCCATTTTAAAAATGATTTTCGAAAATTTAGAAAAAAACAATTTTCTTTTGGCGCAAAATTTGTAACAGCTGACTTTAATTATTAAAAATCAGTGTTGTTAACGCTTATTGGAATTCAAAGAAAATTTAATGTTGAAAAACAAAAGCGGCGAATATCGCTTATTAGTACAAACTTTCCATTCAATATTTAACACGCTAAATACACATTAGTGTTGAGTTTAAAACGTAGTTATTATTTTGTTTCATTGTAATTTTGAAAAATGTTTCACTTTTTAAGGGTGCGTGTAACCTGATAAATATATTACACAATTATAATGCAATTTTATTTTTTAGAAAATAAAACACCATTAGTTTACAATGTAGTTTCAGTCACTTTCAAGTTCGAACGCCAATGGTTACATTTTATAAATTATACTGTAAATAAACTTTTTGATGCATAGAATGATGCTAAAAGAGAAATTAAGGCGAACAAACTTTATATTGTTAACGATTTCTAAAAGGTGTTGGAGGATTGATGTTCATACACTTTTAGAATAAAAAAAAAAAAAAAAAAAAAAAAAAAACTAAAAACATAAAGGAAGAATACAATTTTCATAACGCTTTTGAAGGCTTCGACTTTTACTTTACTTTCAGTTTAGTTTGTATAACAAAAAAAAATAAAATAAAAAAAATAAAAAATTGAAATGAAATGAAATGAGTATGAAAAAGAAACCTTGAAAACGTTGCATGTGTCATGTGTATAATATTTTTTATATTTATTTTCTTTTTCGTCATAAAATCAAGAAAGAAACACTTTAAACATTGGTCGATATTATTTTTGTACTCCTTTCCTTCTTACACTTATCTTCTTCTGGTCTTGATTGTTTGCTCAAGCGGGCGGTTATTATTAAGATGCTTTATAACCAGTTTTTAATGACAATTAAATAATAAAATTTATTAAAAGATAAGCGCAAATTAGTTAAAGACTAGAGAAAACATTGGAACGAGTTTTAAGTGCTATTATCAAAGTTTGTAATTGAATATTGCACGAGAGAGTCTAAAGTTAAAAAAAATACTTAATTATTTTAAATTGTCTATATTATCGATTAACTCTGATTAAAAACAATATATTCTTTAACGTTCTTCGTGTGCAATTTAAATACATGATTTTCAGGATTTTGTTCTTAGCGTCTTGCTTAGGAGCTATAGGTTACTAATCTACTCTGAATAGCAACAGCACGCAGAGAGAACTAACTCCGACTAGGTTACAGACAAACATCAACCCCATTTTTAAAGATCTCCCTGCGCGATTTGGGTCTACTGTTATTACTCTCCTATTTCCCAGTGGTTGAACCGCGGTTGAACAAGCATGATTTAATAGCTGCTACAACGTCCTTGGAGCATGCACTTAACTATTTGCTCCTTTGCAAAAGTAGCTCTTTTGAATAGCAAAAGTAGCTCTTTTATATAGCAAACGTTTACAGAGAGAGTCAAACACTAGTAGGCCGAACGCTGGTAGCAGGGGTGCCAGATAATTTTGATGAAAAATCGCCATATTTTAAAAAAAATCGGCATTATCGGCACTTTAATATAAAAAATCGGCAAAAAATCGGCAAATTAAAAATACCTTTTTTAAAAACAATAAAACCTATTCTTACTTACAAATAAGAACAATTCCGAATTATCTAATGTTTATAACTTATGAAATTTCAAAAGAATCAATCAAAATAAACGTTTTACAAAGAAATTGTAGTTAAATATAAAGTTTTTTTTTAACTTTCTTATAATTAAGTATATTCCATATATCTGAAATTTTTTGCCAAAAAGTTTGCAAATTTATTTAATTTTCCTTACATAAGAATTGGCTATTTAATTAATGTACTAACATCGTCCTCAATTGCGTTATAATCTTAAAAAAAAAAATTATTTAATTATCAGAGTAATTACACAGTGTTACAAAATTGAATGAAATAGAAAAACCTGGGACCGGATATTATTTTTCTTGTAGGGCTTGTCGACTAAAACAAGATTCCAATATTGAAATATACCGGACACCTCCAAAATCCGGATTTACGGGTAAAAAGCCGGTTTTTGTGCCTTTGCGCACTTATAAGCCTGTAATTTTGTTGATAATGATCCGATTTTCAATTTCTTACTAGATTTGGAAAGAAGAAACTGAGATCTTTCGAACAATGTATAATTTATTTAAGAAAACTGGAGAAATTTGGATGTTATTGTCGAGCAAACACAAATTTTGTAGATTTTTCAAAAAAATTTCAAATTTAGTGACGTTTTTATACATTATTTTCTTAAGAAACTATAATACTATTGAGTTTATTCAAAAAGTACGTTTATTAACGATTACAACGCATATTTGGGTTTAAAAATAGATAAGTGATTGACTGAGTTATTTAACTTTTCATGAAAATAAACTTTTAAACATTTTATAAAAATTTTATTAATCAATTAATCAATGTTATCCTAAACACAATTTGTAATGAGAGTTTAAGTCATTCAAAAATATTGTTTTTTTTCGAGCGCTTTACTCATGTAAAATTATTGTTTTTTTTTTAATATGACGTTTTGTTAATGTCTTCTTTTTCACTTTGAATCTGTGTATTAAAAAAAAAAACGTTTGCAATTTAATAAAAATCGTGTGCAATTTAAATTAAAATTGTATACAAAATGTGTGACAATTGTAACAAATTTTTGGCTTATTTACTGATATCAGTCACCGGCGTGATTTTAAAAACAAAACAGTTTTAAAACACGCAAAAACATTAAGTACGCAAATGTTGTAACTGTTACAAAACCGATACCTGTAAGTAATGATCTACCGACAACGAGCAAATCTGTCGATATAACAGAAAAAGATTTTGAACAAAGAAAGTTCCTTCCATCCAGGTCTACAACAACGGAGCGGCATATTTTGTCAAATGCTGATTTCTACGATCTTGTTCGCGAATTACACTTGTCAAAGCGGCAATCTGAAGTCCTTTGGTCGCGATTAAAGCAGTAGAATTTTGTGGAAAAGGATTTCGTTATAACATCTAGTAGAACAAGTTACCGGACTTGGTTACTTGAAGAAAGATTTAAGACTATTTCCAATGACAGTGATCTCGTGTATTGCGTTGATGTACCGAAACTATTTTCGGCTTTAAATCACTATTATAATGCAGATGAATGGCGACTTTTTATTGATGGTTCATTTAAAAGTAAATTTTCTTATAAAAATTTATGACTTTATTTTTTATTAATTTAAGATTTGTAATGTAATATGTCGTGCGCCGAATCGTTATGATCGCAAACTATGGCCATCTCGCGAGTCACATAGAAAAGGCAGCAAAAACATTTTAAATTACCAATTAGTTAAAGTTAAGGACGTTATTATGGCACCACTGCATCTTAAACTGGGATACATGAAACAATTTGTAAAAAATTAGATGTAAACGGCGACGCTTTTTGTCATCTTTGTCATAATTTTAATTTAAATTGCACACGATTTTTATTAAATTGCAAACGTTTTTTTAAATACACAGATTCAAAGTGAAAAAGAAGACATTAACAAAACGTCATATTAAAAAAAACAATAATTTTACATGAGTAAAGCGCTCGAAAAAAAACAATATTTTTGAATGACTTAAACTCTCATTACAAATTGTGTTTAGGATAACATTGATAAATTGATTAATAAAATTTTTATAAAATGTTTAAAAGTTTATTTTCATGAAAAGTTAAATAACTCAGTCAATTACTTATCTATTTTTAAACCCAAATATGCGTTGTAATCGTTAATAAACGTACTTTTTGAATAAACTCAATAGTATTATAGTTTCTTAAGAAAATAATGTATAAAAACGTCACTAAATTTGAAATTTTTTTGAAAAATCTACAAAATTTGTGTTTGCTCGACAATAACATCCAAATTTCTCCAGTTTTCTTAAATAAATTATACATTGTTCGAAAGATCTCAGTTTCTTCTTTCCAAATCTAGTAAGAAATTGAAAATCGGATCATTATCAACAAAATTACAGGCTTATAAGTGCGCAAAGGCACAAAAACCGGTTTTTTACCCGTAAATCCGGATTTTGGAGGTGTCCGGTATATTTCACTATTGGAATCTTGTTTTACTCGACAAGCCCTACAAGAAAAATGATATCCGGTCCCAGGTTTTTTGGACTGTCTCACCGTGTTTTATTCATTGATAGTGAATATAAATTTATCTTACCTTTATTCTTTTGTAGGTATTTATCTATCCATTTTTAAACACAAATATAAAGTGTTGTATATTTTCCTAATAGAAAAAGAAATTTTAACTGAATTATTTTGGTACTATGCGCCCACGATTTGGCGTAAAAGCAACAAATTATTATTATTATTATTTTAGGCTTAAAAATTATTTCTTTTTTAACTTTGGCCTTTAATTCTTCATAGTGGAATATTGTTCAAATAAAAATGTATTAACTCAACACACATTTCAAACACTGCATTTAATATTGAATAAAACTAACCCCTTTTTCTTTAGTAGAAGCGCTGACTTAATAAGAGTTGTCTCTTTTCAATGTTACAACTGTTTCAGTATCGCTTAAAGTTAGTGTATTATTATCAAATAAACAAAAAGTAATCGCCTTTTACGTGTTAGTCAAAAAATCGGCATTTTTGGAGCAAAAATCGGCCAATCGGCACTTTGATAATTTAGGGGCAAAAAATCGGCAAAATGCCGATAAATCGGCAAAAATGGCAGGCCTGGGTGGTAGTTGGGGTCATACATTATTTCGAGATAACATAAACAATAACCGGCTTAGGTTACTGGTGGGGCCATTTATTGAAAATATGCCAATTCTGCGTCAAGCTTAAAATATTGCCTGCAGATATATCTTTCGGGAGTGCAATGCAACAGATATTTCTTAAAAGATATGCACAAAACTTCGGGGGAGTCCTATGAGAGGAAATAGTTTAATTTTAATAAAATATTAAAAACTGAATTTGTTATTAGACAACAGCTATTTATCGGATATATTCTGGTAATCGCACGATTTGAAATCGCAAAACGCCAAATAAGTTATATGGGGTTCTGAACCTCTTGCGTTTAACTTGCGATGATCTATCTGCCAAAATTTCTTACAAATATTCTAGTTACCTTGAGCATACTTTTGCAATTTGAAGTCGTCAAACTTTTTGGGATTGCGATTTACAGAACACGTATTATACGATTTCAAGATAGAATCGGAAATATTAGGAGTTTTACGATTGTCAGAAAATGGCAGTATTTTTCCTTTTTGTCAAAAATGGTTCTCTCTCGCTCTCCTTTTAACTTTAAGTTTACTATCAAAGTAATTTTTTAAGGTTAACTTTAGGAATAATGGGGGCGTTGTTAAGAGGCTTCAAATTTGTTTTTACAAATATCGGGTGATTTTTTAGCTATTATCTTTTTGGCAACACTGGTTTAAACAGCTGACGCACGTTTAGTGTTTTGTTTCACTGTCAAACATCTTCAGTTTGGTCTATAATTTAACCATAAATCGTCTTACAAACGAACAACGCTTGCAAATTATTGAATTTTAGTATCAAAATGCGTGCTCTGTTAAGAAAGTTCATCGCGCGCTTTTTCCATTTTATGGTCAGCTCATTTTTGGCTGAATGGGTACGTTAATAAGCAGAATTGTCGATTTGGGAGTGAAGACCAGCCAGAAGCATTGCAAGAGCTACCAATGCATCCAGAAAAAGTTGCAGTTTGGTGCGGTTTATGGGCTGGTTGGCATCATTGGACCGTACTTCTTCAAAGATGATGCGAATCGTAACGTAACTGTGAATGGTAAGCGCTACCGTGAGATGATATCCAACTATTTTTTGCCCAAAATGCAAGAGCTTGACTTGCATGAAATGTGGTTTCAACAAGACGGTGCCACATGCCACACTGGACGCTTAACAATGGACTTATTGAGAGGCGAGTTCGGTGAACATTTTATTTCACGTTCGGGACCGGTCGATTGGCCGCCTAGATCGTACGATTTAACGCCTTTAGACTATTTTTTGTGGGGCTATGTTAAAGCTCATGTCTATACACTCATGCCCGCTACAATTGACGCATTGGAAGACAACATTGAAGCATTTATTCATAAGATACCGACCGAAATATTGGAAAGAGTATGCCAAAATTGGACTAAGCGGATGGACCATTTGAGGCGCAGTCACTATCACTGGACCGTACTATCGATTCAAACAAAGATTTCATGAATTTTTCTGAATTTTATGTGTTTTTTTTTAAACTTTCCTATAGCTTGTAAAAAACCACCCATTAGAACACAACAAATGCAATGGAATGACCAAAATTTCGGCTTTTTAGCTTATAAATTTCATGACATTTAATGTTTAAAAATAATATCTGGCGTATAGCGTCCGGGACTGCGCCCTATGAACGCCATCCTGCCAGACAAATTTTTCACCACTTTTTCGAGCATATCCGGTCTTATTTCGAAAATAGTGTATTAATTATTTGCTTCTAAATGATCAATCGTTGCTCGTTTATCAGCATAGAGCTGAAATTGGACGTACCCCCAAAAAAGTAATCCAAATGTGTCAAATCATACTAACGAGGTGGCCAATTCACAGGTCGATTTCTTGAGATAATTCCACCATCAAACGTTTGGCTCAACAAATTGATGATTTAATGCGCGGTATAGCTTATTGCACAGTCTTTTTTAAAACCATTTCTCCTAAAAATCAATAAAATAATACAAAATCACGAAACATTTGCCTGTAGCGTTCGCCATTCAGGGTAATTTTGGCATCGGTTTCGGATTTAAAGGCAAATGGGCCAATGAAACATTCGGCATGTAAACTGAACCAAACAGTGAATGTTTCGGGGGTGTAATGTGGTCTTATGAGAATTGTGCTCTCTCCCAAAATTACAATTCTGCTTGTTTACGTACTCGATAAGCCAGAAATGAGCCTCAACGCACGTCTACAGCGACGATGACTTCTTCTCAACGCACGGAACGGGCTTGATTTGGATAAATATTTTCAAAAGAGAAATGTGGTCATGAATCGATCTATAGTATCGGGTATTTGCTGCTCAGATGGACAATTGTAGGCACCGTAAACTTGACGAAGTGTTGCTTAAACAGAATTTCATATATGAAGCCGTTCACAATAGATTTTTGCTATTTTTCTATTCACAATAGAGTAATTTCCTTCAATTTCATTCACAAGCTTTTAAAGTTTTAGGACCATTTCATTAGGCAAAATAAGTAAGTAGTCGTCTAGACTTGCGATTTTTGTTGCAGCAATTCTTAAGTTTATCGGTTAGACGGGTGAGAAGATTGGGGAGGGGTGCTCAGTTTCATGTACTCTGCAATTCTGTTTTGTTTTTCTTACACTTTTTAACTTGAAGCTGGCTGTAGGTGTATTTGCATTTATATTTATAAAATATAAAAAGAAGAAGATGAAAGCCAGATAAAAATACAAAAGTTGCAAAACTATGATTTCATAATCTGGACACTAATGCAATTTCAAAGCAGAATTTTTAAAAACTGCAACAACAAAACGTGCAATTCTGGACGATGACTAAGAAATTGCTGAATTAAGGCGGGTTTATTGGCTTTACTAAAAAAAGCGCCAATTTCGTGTCTTATTTATTAAGCGCTTAAACATGCTAAATTGTAAAATTGGCATCGCTTATTGTTAACCAACTTTTTTTTCTTTAATTTTTTCAAACAAAGTTTTGCCAGATACGATGTGTTAAATTTTTATTTTGTTTTATTTAATTACAATTTTCTACAATAGTTTTTATTAAACACGTATTTAAAAACCAATTTACAGATTTTTTAATTAAATCAACAATTAAAAATACTTCCTTTTTTTATGTAAATTTTCTCCATTGAATAAAAGTTTTCTAATTAAAAATTTTCTTTGTTTTCTCATTGCAGCCGAGTCACCTTGCCATTAACTGTTGATGAGGTTTGTATCGATAATAGAAGTAAAAAAAAAACTCATTGAACTTTGAATACACAAAGTCACAATCTTATCACATAAATTAAAGGCCTGCAAAGGTTGAACTATAGAACACAACGACATGTGTCACATCATGTAATTGCCAATCAAATCAGGCAATGGCGATCATACATGTTTGACAACGGCGTATAAAGACACTGTCGAATAAATTAAAATTAAATCTGTGCAAAGTTTTAACAGTAATTATGCACATATGGACATAGAAATGGTACACATGCGACATATGCAGCATATGGGCGGTTCCGTCAAAAGGTCCACCGTGACCGAAAACTTAAAAGTTATTAAAAGCTGATTATTTTACGATATTATTATAGAGAAATATTAAGATTTTACTAATTTTATAAATTTACCCATAAATTTGTTCACTTAGATGAACAATCAGACTGTAAAATTGTGCAAACGTAATTTCTTATTTGTGAGAATGTTTTA
The DNA here is from genome assembly GCA_930367215.1 of Pollenia angustigena. Classification (NCBI taxonomy): domain Eukaryota; kingdom Metazoa; phylum Arthropoda; class Insecta; order Diptera; family Polleniidae; genus Pollenia; species Pollenia angustigena. The sequence goes on along the minus strand of OV884056.1, from coordinate 91,331,149 downwards.
TTGTATGTTTTCTTAAATATTATCTTCCTTAAAAGAGATGATATTTAATAAAAATTATCCAAAAAAAAAATGTTCTAACATGGTCTGTTATCTAAGGAAGGGTTCAAAGAAAAATATGTTATTCGGATTAAAGGTAAATTTTTATTTTGTCTTAATCATTATTCAGTTAAATTATTATTGAAAAAATTTCACGTTCGAAATGTCACGTATCGACCCAGATTTTGGCTTAAAAAAAAGAAAATACAGAAGATTTTGGAATTAAACCAAAGACATTTTAATGTTACATTGCTACGTAAAATTCTGAATGTAGTTAGTTTGATTAAATATTGTGCCAGGTTTCGCTGAATTACGCCTCTTTATACATGGCCACAAAAACTACTTCAATTTTTTTCACGTTCGAACTGCTACTTCTTTTGCCATTATCTTTGACCTAGAATCGCGCCCTGCATAAACTTTAGCATCGATAACAGTGCTTTCTTAGTGCTATAATTTAAGGGTTAAGAGAACGTAAAAATATTTGTTGTTTAAAATGTTATTGCATTTTTGATGCGTAAGACTGTCACGTTCAACACTTTGAATTTACCCATATGTTTTTACTAGTGCATTCTAATCATTTGCATGGCTCATTGTATGCAGTAAAACAGCCAATCACATACAAAAATTATTTATTATGATTGTTATTACTTTCAAGGAATTTCTTTTGAAGCTTTATTTAAAAAAAATATTTAAAAGAACTCTACTGTGTACAGTAGAGAATAGCACAGTGCAACAATTTTGAAGTCACTGAGTGAAAACTCCCTCTTTCTCGAAGTCATATAAAAACTAACAAACCTCATTTATGTTTTGCTAGTTTAAGGCACTTTTACACGACATGTATTTAGCAGTGTACTTGTCAAATTTTTTTTTACACTGCAAAATGCATACATGTCGTGTAAAAGCAAAAAAAAAAAATTTGCTTCTATAAATGTCAGTTCAAACTACAATGCAAAATGTTTCAAGTAGAGCGTGTTATATTTTGATCTGACAAACCAACTGACATCTGCTGTTTGCAAGTCTTTCGTTTGTGTCGGACAAATTGCATTCAAATCTATTTATTTACAAAAGTTATTTAAAAAACAAAATTTTTAATTAACTGAAATACAATTAAAAGTGAACAGAAATTTAAATCACTTTACAATTTGGTATTGAAAATGTTTTTACGTTATGTCAGATAAAACCAAAAACCAACGTGTGAAAGCAAAAATTATAAACCTTTTGTATTTGTCAATTTTGACAGACATGTGCAATTACATTTTTATTTTACATTTGACAAAACCACTGCAAAATACATATCGTGTAGAAGAGCTGTTAGCTGCCGTTCGGATTGTATGGCCTCATGTACAATTTTGGATAAAACTTGATTTTTCCTAAGAACACAATTTCTCTTACGGCTATATCTCGGAAAACCATCGGAATTTTGTGTTCCTGTCTTTGGCAGCATTGTAGCCATAGACTAGGAGAAAAACGTTTAAAACAAACTTGCTCGAAAATCTGCTTCTAGAGCATTAAAATTGCTTAAATGTCAACAAATTTTCTTTATTTTATATTTTGTCATCAAACTGTGGGAAATTCAGTAAATAAACTTCAGAAAAAATATTCCTTTTCTATCTTCTTCTTCTATATAAAAAGAAGTGTACACTTTAATGTCACCATTAACTGCGAAAACGAGTAGGCCGGTTTCAACAAAAACGTTGGGGTACGTTGGGGATGGTCTGTAGACGGTTTATGTGAAGTTTGCATGAAATCGGCCCAGTGGTTGCGGAGATATGGCATTTAGATTTTCCTATATATTCCCATACAAATATCAACAAATTGCCCTCCATTTTGAACTCCTTCGAAACGGCTTGACTGATTTTTATGAAATTTTGTATGTGTTTTTGTTAGGTATGAGAAGAGGTCGTAGAGCATATTTTATATTGCTAGAGGGCGCAAAATAGGGCATAAGCTCCCCCTCCCTATATCTTTTAAACTAATGAGCGGGTTTTCTTAAAATTTGGCATGAAGACACTGTAACATCTGAAAGGAAATAGGGAATAGGATGTGCAATAGGGCAAGAAGGGTAAAAGCTCCCCCTTCCAACATCTTCTTGAAAATTCGCAGCCAAATAGTGTTACAGCTGGAAAGTACTATATCCTATAGTTTTTATTATTTAGGGCGTGAAGCAGGAGGGGCAAAAGCTCCCTTCGCTATATCTTCTTAACTAATCAACCGGTTTTCTTAAAATTTGGCATGCAGACACTGTAACATCTAAAAAAGGGCATGCAATAGGGCAAGAGGAGTAAAAGGTCCCCCTCCCTATATCTTCTTAACTAATCAACTGATTTTCTTGAAATTTGGCGGGCAAATATTGTGACATCTGGAAAGAACTAAACCCTATAATTTTTATTATTTTCTGAACTAATCAACCGGGGGGTTTTTTTTTTAAATTTCGCATGCAGACACTGTACCATCTGAAAGAAATAAGTTATATGGCAAAACAACGTTTGCCGGGCCAGCTAGTACATAATATAATTAATTATTCTAAAAAACATTTATAAAGCTGCGTTCACAATCAAAAAAACATTTTCACTTTGTGTTCATAATAGAGCAACAATTTCTTTTGTAACTACACACATTTTGCATCAAGAAACCGTTTGCAAATTTTAGCCACAACATGCATTTATTATTATTTTTTACAACATTATGTTTAACTTTTCATTCAAAACTAAATAAAATTATTTTAAACGTCAGAAACAATTTCATACAAATTGTTGCTGAAGTTCTAGTTGACTCAACTTTAGTTACATTTTTAAAAAAATTCTAGTTACATTTTTGTTCTAAAAATGAAAGGAAAATATTTGAATACTTGGGGAAGAAAAAAGATAGAAGAAAAAACGAAATTGTTTTTTTTGATTGTGAACGTAGCTTAATACTGGAAAATTATTTTTTTTTCACACTTTTAAGCCACATACATGCTAAGACAGTAACGGCGTTCAGTGTTTGGTGCAAATGGTCTTGCAAAATAGAAAATGCTAAATTGCGTAGCTTTTTTATGGAATTTAACGGCAGCTCTGTGCATTTAATTGTTAAATTTAACAAAACAGCTATTGTGTTTTGCATTTGCTCTTTTGGAAGAGCATTTGCACCAAACACTGAACTCCGCTAGTATGTTTGGGTTGACATAACATGTCATAACACCTTGTTTGAGTTAACCTGAAATAGCAAATCATGAAATTTTTGAGAATTACATTTTAACAGAAAATTTTGAATTATGCAGGTCTCTAAAGTAAATATTAATACATGGTATATCTATTCATATCTTAACTTTATTGCTAGGGGATGGAAACGCTCAACGAATTGACCCCAAAATTGCTAGAGCAATTTGATAATTCAGGCATTTGTAATATTTTCAGAGGAGCAACTTTGAATTCAACTATTAAGGCAAATCACGCTGGGTAGTGCATAGTGTGCAAATGCGTGCAAAAATATACACATTTGCACAACACAACAACAACAAAATGAACGTATTTGCAATTTGCTCTATTTAACTTCGTTTGCACTAAAAAAAAACATGAACAGAATTAGAAGAGCGTATTTGCTCAGTTGCAAACAAATGTAAACAACGACATTGGACATATTAAGCGCCGTATTATTGTTTTTTAACACTGCAGTCACACGATCATGTTTTTCTTGATAGTCTTTTACGTATACTGTTTGTCAAAACTTACATAATTTGAAAGTTGTGACGTAGGCTGCACGCAATTTACTTTCAAGCTGCCATCAAGAAAACAATTTATAAAGACAAACTTGTAATCAGCTGATAAATTGAACCTAAAATTGCTAAACAAATGGAAAGGTGAAATTGAAAGCAATCTCGTGGTCAATTTTAAAAGTGTGAGTGTGTTAAGCTTCGGTCACACTAATTAAATATTTGACCAAATATGCGTAACCCCTACTTTTGTTAATATTAGGTGAGATTTAACATGGTCTTAATATCACAAAATAAATTTATTATACTACTAGACATATCAAAAAACTGTTTTTTGAAAGATGTGGTGTTATAATCAAAATAAATATGGGATTTAAAGGAAATGATTATTTAGTTTGCTTGTTGGTCCCGTTTTTTCGTCAAATATTTGACAAGTGTGACCGTGGCTTTAGTAAAAAGTGAGAGTGTATTGCAAATTGAAAGGCAAAACTTGATCGTGTGGCCTCTAAGTAAGGAAAATTATAAATTGAACATTTTCGTGGGTTTTAATATAAAAGAATTAAAGAATTAAATTTAAATAATTCAAAAAGGAAAAATTTATTTTAATTTGCTTGTTTATACATTAATTATAAACAAATGCAGATTTTCTACAATGCTGCCAGAAGTTTTTTGTATTGCCAGAATAAATTTTAAGAAAAATAGCACATTTGCACAAAAAATTAAAGTGGTATGCTCATGATCAATCATAATATGCACTGCAAATTTACAAATTGCAAATTTGAACAATGACCATCATGATTACCCTTATTAATAGATTACAAATGAATTTTGAGGCAGCTACGTTAAATTTAACGAAAATTTAAAAAGGAATTTCGAGTGCGAATAAAACATTATTTTTTACCTAAGAAAGACATTACCGAAACTAAAAAAAGGCTTGATAAATACAACGGGGATAATGTTTTGGGCGTACCAGCACAAATGGCGCCAAATGAACAAGTCAATTAAAAAAGTCGAATAATACAATAAGTGGAACGATCGTAGAATGAAGGTGACGCCGCAGCCATCGGTCGTTGTTGAGTTACCCGAATATATGTTATGCAAGCTTTTCCATTTTCGAAATAACGGTATATCTCGAAAAAAGAGCAAACCTAAACAAAAACAAGTAAGAAAGTATAGTCGGTCAAGCCCGATCATATGATACCCTACACCACAGTATTAAAAAACACATCGTGCTTATATGTCGATATAAATATATGGATTTATCTATGTTTATAAACTTCATTAAAATCGGTTTGAAAGTTTATGAGAGGCAGAAATTGCCCCTACCTCCCCTTGTGGTCCTATTTTTGAAAAACTGTAAAGCTTATGTGTCCATATAGATATGGATCTATCTATGTTTTGAATTTCATTAAAATCGGTTTGAGAGGCAGAAATTGCCCCTATCTCCCCTCGTGGTCCTATTTTTTAAAAAATGCATCCCTTTCGTCTCCATAAAGATATAGTTATATCTATGTCTTAAATTTCATTAAAATGGGTTTGGGTTAGTTTCTGAGAGGAAGAAATTTCCCCCTATCTTCCCTCGTGGTCCTACGATTTGGCGCATTTTCAATAGGCTTGGTCCTTGTGCCAATAAGAACCTATGTCCTACATTTTATCAAATTATCTCCGAAATGGCTTCCTGTACTTTGCGCACAAGGTTACATGGACAGCCAGCCAGCCTGCCTCTAGGACCAATATTTTAAGGCGTTACACACATCAGCACAAATGCATAATTTCCTCTCCACAATTGTGGTGAGGGTATAAAAACGGTTAGCACTACTGGATTCAGCATATTTGAATTAGGCTTACCCGCCGAGTGCCCCCCTTGAGAAAAAAAAGCTTCAAATTCGAGCACAGTGCTATTTATTACTGGGGAGGTTTTTGCTTCCAATGGCTTATTTGTGGGTCAAGAGATCTCGATATCTTTTTAAAATAAAATGCTCTAGGAATTACAAAATCGTTATGATTTAAAAGTTAATTGTGTTGACAGAATGCCGGCATTAAACTAAAATTTAATAAAAAACAAGTAAGAGTGATATATTCTTCTGTGCCGATTGATTCCCTCCACCAACAGCTTGGAATTTCAGGATCTGTGGTAAATTATTTGACAGTGTGATTTCTGTTCATATAAAACTGTTACATACCAAAATGTGTTACAAAAGCATTATTCGTTACAGTTTAAGGCGTACTTAAGTGTTTTTCAAGAGTGGGGTTTATATAGGGCATATGGTAAAAAACCGATATTCACGAAATTTTGTGGTATCATTTCTTGTCATATACAATAACGAATTTGTGCAAAATCTCATATCAATGTATGCACATTTTACATTTATGCTAGCTTTTGTAACAAAATTATCAATTTTTTAGGGTGGTTGTTCCATATTGATTCATAGCTCTTATCCTACTGAACCGATGTGGCTGCGTAGGGGAATAAGAAACAATTTGACACCAAAATTGTTCTTTTTTTTTGAGCCGTTCGAAAGTGAGCGTAACAGACAAATGGACATGGCTAAATCGACTAAAGGGTCAAGAACTTTATGGGGTATAAGATGAATATTGAAAAAGTTTCACACGGAATTACAAACTTGGTATACCCTCATTCACCCCCAGTGGTGGTACATAATATGAAAACTTTGGCTCTTGCCGTTCTCCAAATTTACAGATATCTATAATGTCTTAATGGGAAGTGTCACGTCATATTTTGTCGGATGTTGTGTATTGATAACCAAGGTGCTTGTACATAACTTGGATACTTTGGCTCTTGCCGTTCTACAGATATACAGAAAACAATAAATAAGGGATTTATGGGTAAAATTAGTGGCAGTCGTGGTTTTTTGCTTATATCGCAGCCATTTGTGGTCCCATCAATCTGAATCTCAATAGCAAACTATTCCGGGCTATATGTAACATAAATATTTAACATCCTTGTCCCTATCATATCTGGGGGCTTTGGATCCATTTCAATGGACCTCAACTTGCCATCAAGTCCCCCCGACAAAAAAGAGAAACCAGAATTGTCTCTATAGATGTTGAAAGACTCCTAAGTAACAAAAGAAGTACACGAAGAGAATGGCAACAGTACAGATCTCCACAACGTTTAAACGTTTTAAAGAATGCACAAAGAACTTGCGTAGACTTCTTGAAGAAAAAAAAAATTGCATCGCTTAATAGGCTTCTGGAAAACTTAGATCCAACACCAAAAACGAATTACTCATTGTGGCGTGCTACAAAAAATCTTTAAAGACCCGTTGTTTGTAAACCTCCAAACAAATGGCAGTTGGGCTAGAAATGACACTGAAAAAGGAAACCTGTTCGTTGATTACTTAAAGAATGTTTTCACGCCGAATTTATCTAGCACTATATTTGAGTAACCCCCTGTAATATCCCTGTACATAGCCAGTGTCCCGCTTATCTTTGAAATGCGAGAGTTTCAAAGAGCTATTATTGAGCTGGACCCAAAAAAAAAGCACCAGGCATCGAGAATATCAGTAATAAGATGCTTTTGGAATTACCCCCGCATAGCAGTAAAAATAATTCTCTATATTTTTAATGCTATTTTACGCCTAGGCTATTATCCGCCAGAATGGAAACATCGCTTGTTAATATGATACCCAAACCATACAAAGACCACACTAAAGTAGAATCTTATAGACCCATCAGCCTTTTACCCAATATATCAAAACTCTTCGAAAAGTTACTCATAAACAAGTTAACTAAATATGTAAACGAAAACAATTCTATTCCAGCACATCAATTAGGCTTTAGGAGAAAACAACACCATTGAAGTTCATTACACAAATTAGAAAGGCATTTGAGGAAAAACAATATTGCTCTGTTCTCTTTATTGATGTCTCACAAGCCTTTAATAAAGTTTGGCATGAGCGACTTCTTTTTAAAATAAAACTTTTGTTACCATCAAATACCCACAAGCTGCTAGAAAGCTACATTAAAAATCGAAAATTCGTTCTTAAAGAAAAAAGTTTTTACAACACCCCCCAGGACATACGAGCTAAAGTACCGCAGGGTAGTATTTTGGGACCCCTCTTTATATGTATACTTTACACATCAGATATACTATTAAACTCTTATACCCGTCCACATTTGCTGATGATACAGCAATTCTTGGTGTCCACAATGACCCATTATTAGCGTCAAGATTGTTACAAAACCACAATTGGAAAATTGGTTAAATAAATGGAAAATCAAAGTGAATGAAGAGAAATATATCCACATAACTTTTACGTTACGAAGAAGAGTGTCCTCCAATCCAAATTAATAATTACAATATACCCCAACAAACAAATGTGAAATATCTCGGTACATATACACCTTGACCGTCGTCTTACATGGAAAAATCATATAGACGCGAAACTTACCCAGATAAAGTTAGAAACTGTTGATTTTGGATTGTAAGCTCTTGCTTTATAACTCAATTATTAAACCCATATGCCTCAGCATCTAATATAGAAAATATACAAAGACGTCAAAACAGGCTTCTAAAAAAGATTACGTGTGCCCCTTGGTATTAGAGGCTCCAACATACATAAGGATCTAAACGTGCACCTTGTTAAAGATGAAATAAACAAAAAATTGTCAAAACTAAAAAAACTCGAAACCCATCCAAATATACTAGCCCGGAATTTACTAAATAACATTGGTCACCTGAGGTTAAGAAGGAGGCACACTGCTGACTTGGCCCACTTGTGAGGAGATAAATTTAATGAAAGCATGAAATTTTGTCTGGCATTGGCTGGATTTAATATTTTAGTCTTAAGACTTGAATACTTATTGTTAGTTCACAATTATTAAGTGAAGCTTCAATAAATAAGTGAAATTTAAAAAAAAAAATAATGTCTAAGATCAATAATGTAGAAATTACAAATGGAATCACAAACTTATAATGGGTGATTTTTTTAGCTATTATCTTTTTGGCAACACTGGTTTAAACAGCTGACGCACGTTCGTGTTTTGTTTCACTGTCAAACATCTTCAGTTTGGTCTATAATTTAGCCATGAATCGTCTTACAAACGAACAACGCTTGCAAGTTATTGAAGTTTATTATCAAAATGCGTGCTCTGTTAAGAAAGTTCATCGCGCGCTTCTTGTGTTCAGCGACGAAGCTCATTTTTGGCTCAATGGGTACGTTAATAAGCAGAATTGTCGATTTTGGAGTGAAGATCAGCCAGAAGCATTGCAAGAGCTACCAATGCATCCAGAAAAAGTCACAGTTTGGTTCGGTTTATGGGCTGGTGGCATCATTGGACCGTACTTCTTCAAAGATGATGCGAATCGTAACATAACTGTGAATGGTGAGCGCTACCGTGAGATTATATTCAACTTTTTTTTTGCCCAAAATGCAAGAGCTTAACTTGCATGACATGTGGTTTCAACAAGATGATGCCACATGCCACACAGCACGCTTAACAATGGACTTATGAGAGGCGAGTTCGGTGAACATTTTATTTCACGTTCTTGACCGGTCAATTGGCCACCTAGATCGTGCGATTTAACGCCTTTAGACTATTTTTTGTGGGGCTTTGTTGAAGCTCATGTCTATACACACATGCCCGCTTCAATTGACGCATTGGAAGACAACATTGAAGCATTTATTCATGAGATACCGGAAAGAGTATGAAAAAATTGGACTAAGCGGGTGGACCATTTGAGGCGCAGTCACGGTCAACATTTGCATGAAATAATCTTCAAACATTAAATTATATGGACCGTACTATCGATTCAAATAAAGATTTCATGCATTTTTCTGAATTTTATGTGTTTTTTTTTTAACTTTCCTATAGCTTTAAAAAAATCACCCGATATATACCCTTTTACCTTCCACTTTTTTAACTTTTAAAATAAATACAATATACATTAGTAATTCATGATAATCTTCTTATTTTTAATAACATATTTTTAAAACCATAATTCTTATAACTTTCATAAAACTTAGAAGAATAAAATAAGATAATAAAAAAACAAATAATAGTGGTTTACAACAATACAATGAAATGATTTCATTCATTTTTAATAAAAACCTTGAATAGCTCAGATGCTGGCATAGTTACAATAATACTTGTAAAGTAAAGATTAAGCTTGTAATTATAAATAAAAAGATTTTAAAATTTAAAAATAAAATGTTTCATAATCCTCAAATCTATACTTTGACACGTTTGAGAGATGGTGAAATTCTTTTTGGTGGCAACTGTCATGAAATCGTTGACCGTTTTCTGACCTCAATAGAGAACTTTAGAGAACAGCACAATATCACTGATGCAATGGCCTTAGAGGACTTTAAGTATGTGCTATATGGTCCAGCATTGGAATGGTGGAAACGAAATCGGAAATCATTTAAAAATTGGCAGCAGGCTATAAATAGTTTACGTAGGGAATTTCATCGAAACTATTAGAAATACATAAATGTACAATAATTGATTAAGTTTTCTTTTTAATATAAAATTACTAAAGTTTTAAGCTGCATAAACATTGACCATTTAACAAAAGCTAAAACAAATATTTTTTATTATTTGCAAAATAAACAAAATGTCTTGCTAGACTTTTGTTTACTTTAACAATAATAAATGTGATGTGTAATCATTTGATATTGGATATTCCCGCCTCTAGCATGTTAGTCATTTGCTTTATACATACACGACATAAAAGGTTCCTAATCTCACGTTCAAAAATTATGAATGCCATAATTTTTTTTGTATTCAATATTTCACCCTTCAAAATGGAACATTCCAGATTTTCACGTAATGAAGTTTGTGCAGTGGTAATTAATTTCATCTGTCATAGCACAAACTTATCCATGATGTCGTAGTATCATTTAACACCAAGTCGTATCCCTAGAGGGAAGCGAACTGACACCAAAGTAGTCCCGTGATAGGTCTTTGGTGGTAGAGACCGGTTCTAGTTTTAACACTTTCTATGAATAATACTTATCACTTTTACATGGGGTTGTCATTGAAGAGGGTTAATTGACACCATTTGACCAGTCACACATCTATTCTCAATGGATTAAATTGGATAATCATTCAGAAAAACAAATTTCGATCTACCAAAGGTTAAAATACTTTTTGGTTTAAGGATTGATGTTTGACTATTGACGTCAGCAGTCGTCGATGGCTGCGTATAAATGTAAAAAATTTTAAACACACACCCGCTAACGCCAACATGCATTCATGCAAAGACATGGCAACACCTACTGGCATTTTCTATTGACAAGAGAACAAGGAAAATCCTATTTAAACATTGAATTGTATGTCTCTTTTGCGGCGTTTTTTTTGATATCCTTCTTTATTGAATTCATCGTTTTGTTTTTCTTCTGGGGTTTCTTTAGCTTTTACTTGTCAGTTAACACTCTAATCACATTCGCTTTATTTACAAAATTCAATTTGAAATGCAAATCAAATCAGTTGTTCATCTAACTACATACACACACACATCCATACATACATATGCAATTTAGAATTTGCTTTTGTTTATCTTTTTCTATTATTAGTTTTATTATCGCAAGTGTAATTCTTTTAAAAATATATTGTTTTAATATTTTCTTTCGTATTTTATTCTAATAATTCTTTTTTTGGATTTTCTTTCTTTTTCATAAAAACCACAGTATCAAGTTGCACAACTTTATTCAGTGGCGGAGGCTTCGAAAAATGAAACTGGTGGTGGTGAAGGCATTGAAGTATTAAAAAATGAACCCTTTAGCAATCATCCGTTGTTGGGTAAATTTTTATTTAGTTTTATTCATTTTTTTTATAAAATTATTTATTGCTTTATAATTTCAGGTGGCAAATACAGTTCCGGTCAGTATACATATAAAATTTATCATTTGGCTTCAAAAGTTCCAGCATTTATAAGACTATTGGCACCAAAAGGCTCCTTAGAAATACATGAAGAGGCATGGAATGCTTATCCATATTGTAAAACAGTCATTACGGTATGTTACAAAAAAAAAAAATTGTTTAAATTTTTATTAAAAAAAAAAAAAAAAAAAAATGCAGAGAACATATCGGTCATAAACTAAATCGTGATCTCAAAACAAAAAGAACTGGACGCTAATTCTTACAGTCGTAATCGAATACTTTTTCGATTCGAAAGGTTCTCCAGCAAACAAGATCGAGTTATTTAAAGTAATCCATTTGACCAAAACGTTTAAAATGTAAAGTTAAAAACGATTGCATATGCTTAATATTAAAAACCGCAAAAACTGTAACTCGGTACGGCAATACGTTTCCAAGCATGAAGAAAAGTAAAACACATGAAAATCAGACAAATCAAAGTCAGCCTGCTTTCCTTCAAAAAATAAGTACAACGACACACAGTGGCTGAAAATTTTATTTCATTGGCCAAAAGTCCAATTTTTGTTTGCCACCGATTTCAAAAATTTTAATTTGAGTTAATAGTAAACATATTAAAACAAAGGTAGCCAAAAAATTAGGTCAAAATATTGGTAATTGTGGTTGTGCCATGTTGTTAAACACAACTTTTTTTTAATTCAGAAAAAAGTGTTTTTTTTTAATATTTAATCCGAAAGAAATTATCATTGCACAAAAACTATCAGCGAAAATGACCTGCTTGCTTTTTTGCTAGGTTGGTAGTCTTGTTAGCTTTAAAAAGGTAATATTTGCGACTGTTGTGTTATTTATATTTGAGATGTTAGGACATATTTTCTAAACTACTATATTTTTGTCAAATTTCAACTTTAGTAGAATAGAACTTTTGCGGCCCAAAAGGGACCAAGAAGGTGAAACCACTGATAGAAAGGTGAAAGTGTTTTCTTTAACCCTGTATATACTCTTGTACCCGTTTGGACGCGTCTGTTTAACACTTTTTTAATTTTAATGAAATTACTCAAAAAAAAAATGTCTAAACTACTATATTTTTGTCAAATTTCAACTTTAGTACAATAGAACTTTTGCGGCCCAAAAGGGACCAAGAAGGTGAAACCACTGATAGAAAGGTGAAAGTGTTTTCTTTAACCCTGTATATACTCTTGTACCCGTTTGGACCCGTCTGTTTAACACATTTTTAATTTTAATGAAATTACTCAAAAAAAAATTTCTAACCTACTATATTTTTGTCATATTTCAACTTTAGTAGAATAGAACTTTTGCGGCCCAAAAGGGACCAAGAAGGTGAAACCACTGATAGAAAGGTAAAAGTGTTTTCTTTAACCCTGTATATACTCTTGTACCCGTTTGGACCCGTCTGTTTAACACTTTTTTAATTTTAATGTCTCTTCAAAATCATCTTCATATGTCAAGTAGTTTTCGAGATATTGAAGAAATAAGCTCAACACATTCGGCTAATTCTGCGAAATTATGACATTTTGAATATGACATAACTTTCGAAAAACAAATTTTAAAAATTGTTTTCGGTCATATATGTTCCTAGTAAGATAAAAGGAACCTTCTCACCAAATTTCATTAAAATCGGAAGGGGTCGTGTCCCACTCTTGGTCGTTTTGACATGGAATTACCCATATAGGGAAAATTGATCGTGATCGAACATAATACAGGTAGTACATATAAAAATTTTTATTAATGTTACACAATCAGAAAAACGTATAGCTACCCTGATTCATCCTTATCCGTTACACTACATACACACTAGCGTTTAAAAGCAAGTGACATTCGGATGCAAACTCAGTGGATATAATATATCTGAGCAATAACAACGTTTTTCATAGACATGGAGAGCTTCAGCTATAAAGAATTGGCCGGAGAGTATTTTAGAAACAAAAACGAGGAAGATGTTAAAAATTACATTCGAAAAAAAAGGAAACTTAAATTCCTATAGCACTGAAATACAATCGGACTTAGAAAATAAATTATATGTTTTCATCAAACATTTAAAACAGCGATACAGGAAAGTTGATTACAGCAAAGATAGATTTTATAAGAGCTTTGCAAACTGTTTAGAGAACGAACTTTCTGTCCAGATCGCTTCAGAAACTTCAAATCAAAACACACTTGGGAGACAACAAAAATCGCTGGACAACTGTAGCGATAGATCTAAGAGGCGGAAGCTTAAGGATATAAATGAAGAAATCGGATATGAAAATATTCAAGATACTTTCCGACATCAATTACGATCACAGAAACAATTGACAAAAGTGGATATCATTGAAAAAGTTGTTAAAGCTAGTCCATTGAGAACAAAACGGATTCTTAAAAGTATACCAACTCCAAGCGATGCAAAACAATTCACAAATGAGGAATGAGGAGCATTATTTCTGGATTTGAAATTAACAAACAGCAATATACACAGCTCAGATTGCGTGCGATTGATTGTATCCAGCATATAATCACATAACAGCTGCTTAAATGGACTGTTGGCCATGAAAGGACACTATTACAATCACATCCATTTCGGCAGAGGTACAACTACAATCTCTACTTGATCACACAGCCGAATATACAGCAATATACACAGCTCAGATTGCGTGCGATTGATTGTATCCAGCAAATCATCATATAACAGCTGCTAAAATGGACTGTTGGCCATTAAAGGACACTATTACAATCACATCAATTTCGGCAGAGGTACAACTACAATCTCTACTTGATCACACAGCCGATTGCTACACTCAATAAAAGGAAATGAGTTAAAGAAATGTGGAAACACAAAGTTAATTCTTTTTTGTAAATGGGGATGTGATGGTTCTTCCGGACAAAAACAATACAAACAAGTAGTATGTGAAAATATTTCGGACTAAGATATGTTCATGGTATCATTTGTACCATTGCGATTAAAAAAGATTTTGGAAGATTCAGAGCCTTCGACAAGTACAACGCAAACAAAGGATATTTGGAAAAATGAGACACCATCTTCTACGAAATATTGCAGACCTATAAAATTTGAATTCAAAAAAGAAACTCATGATGCCATTAATAAAGAAGTTAGTGATATCAAGGCCCAAATTGCAATACTAAAGCCATTTCAGTTAGATTTAGATGGGAAGCAAATTGAAGTTAGCTACCAATTAGTGCTAACAATGATAGATGGAAAAGTAGGCCAGGCTTTGACTAACACGAAGGCTGCATCCAGCTGCATCATATGCCATGCAACATCAAGCCAATTAAACCAAGTCCCGACAAAATCATTAGATAATACTGATGCACATGAATTTGGATTATCACCACTACATGCAAGAATACGACTTATGGAACACATACTTAAAATCAGTTATGATTTGGATTTCGGATCTTCAGGATCAATAAGAAACAACGAAACCAACAAGGAGTTAAGAAGTTCAAAAAGGAAACATGTTCAAGATGAATATCGCAAATTTGGGTTGATTATAGATCAGCCGAAACAAGGGTCAGGTAATACAAATGATGGCAATACCGCAAGAAGATTCTTTTCAGATCCAGAAACAGCATCTGAAATAACAGGTGTTGATTTTAACCTAATTTTTAGATTTAAAATAATCCTAGAAGTACTTGCGTGCAATGAAGAAATTGACTCTAGAAAATTTGGAGATTTTGCTAAGGAAACTGCAAAAATATATGCAACCAAGTACCCATGGAGAAATATGTCTGCTACAGTTCACAAAATCCTTTATCATGGAGAAGATGTCATTAAATATCAGTTGGTGCCACTTGGAGATTTATCAGAGGAAGCTCAGGAAAAAAAAAGAATAAGGATTACAGATTTTATAGAGAGCACAATACTAGAAAAATTTCACGAAATTCCACTAATGAAGATCTATTTAATATATTATTGGCAACGTCAGATCCGTTTATCTCCAGTATTCGAAATCAATGGAAAGTGGAACATCGGGATTTAGATGAAGAAGTCAAAAAACTACTTAAGAACAGAAATAACACAGAACAAAATATGGAATATTTGCAATCAATCTTTCAATTAAATGAACAATAATTATAATTCATTAGATCAAAGACAGACATTGTATTAGTAAAAAATAATAATAAACAGAAACTCACATTGTTACAAAAGCTATTAAAATCTATTGCTGCTATTATTTTCAAAAGTTTTTTTTTAATCCACATATGTATGAAATGTTTTAATAAATAAATAAATAAGTGTAAACAAATTTGAAAGCAAAAACTTGTTTATTTTTCAGCAATAATAGCAAAATTTCCAGTGGATTTTACTATTTTTTTTTAATGTTAAAATTTTTTTTATATTGTAAACATTTAATTTTTTGAGTGTCCCATTATTACAAAAAATGTTAATGATTATTATTTAAATCAAAAAATTACATTTTTAAATAATTAAAAGAATTAAAAAAAACCATATTGCACGCTAAATTAAAAAAAAAATTTAAAGTTCCACTTTGACCTTAAATTCCTCAATAACTACTTAACCGATTTTAATGAAATTTAAAGTGAAGGAAGTTTAAAAATCTAACTGTCGATTAAAAAAAATTTCACTAAAATATCTCCTTCGGTTCAAAAGTTACAGATTTTTGGCCAATGAAAAACGATTTTCAGCCACTGTGCGACGCCCGAGCTGCTTCGCCACCCAGTTTTACGCCTAAGTTTTACGATTGTAAAAAATTCTACTTTTCTAACAACAGTATGACAATTTACAGTCCAATACGAAAGCGGTCTTGAAATAAGCCGATTTCACAAAAAAAAAAAAAAAAAAAAAAAAAAAAAAAAACCGCAACAAATTTGAGAAAACAATTTCTTTATTTTTTGACATTGGGCACATTTATTTTCATGGAAAAACACACAACGCTTGCGCAACAGTAACGTCTTATGAATCTGCCCATTATCTCCTTTTAGCTCGATACACTTTTTCCAATAACTTCAGCACACTGTTGGTAGTAAGAACTTTCTAGCTTTTTATAACAGCCATCTACCGCAGACTTTATCTTTTCATTGTTGGCAAATCTTTTACCATCCAGCCATTTTTTTATGTGTGGAAATAGAAAATAATCAAAGAAACCTGCATTTAGCGAATAAGGTGGATGTGTGAACTGGTACATTATCAAAGCAAATACGACATCTTTCTTGGGCAAATTTTTCTAATTATGTATGTGTGAAACAAAATATCGGCCAAATGCTCGTCACGGATTTGGTGGCATACCTCTATCCGATGGTTCATATTTTCATTGACTCCTGAGTCATAACTAAGGTTCAATGTCGTTAATGTGCCGAATTGTCGCATCCTTTAGCTCTTGAATTGTTCTTGACTTATTGACGTACACTTTTTCTTTAAAATATCCCTAAAGAAAGAAGTTCAATGGTGTTAAATCACATGATTGTGGCGGCAAATTTACATAGCCACGATGTGAGATAACGCGGCCATTGAGTTGCTCGTACAAAGGAGCCATTGTTTCGTCCTGTTGGAACCAACTATAGTACAGGTCCATATCCTTAATTTCTGGCCACAAGAAGTCCGTTATCATCTGGCGATAGCGAACAACATCCACGATAACTGCTTGGCCGACCTTATTTTCGAAGATATAGGCCCGATGACGACGCCAGCCCATAAACCGCACTAAACAGTCACTCTTTGTGAATGCATCGGCTTTTCAATAATCACTCGTGGATTCTCATTTGCCCAAATGCGGCAATTCAGCTTGTTAACGAACCCACTGAGGTAAAAGGGTGCCTCACGAAATACATTTTGATTTGAAGGCCCATTTTCATAAAAGGCTTCAACAATCTTAACGCGCTGCTCAATTGGATACCCCTCCATGGTTGAATTTGTCAAACACTGAAACAAAGAAATGTCAAATTAAGTTGGGCAAAAAACTTCACGTTGAGGTATGACTCACAATTAACATCGTGCATTATAGTTGGACCATCCTTTATAACACTCAGCTAGCTCACTCGTCTACCTTAATCCAATACAATTTTGAGGATTTTTAAAACGTTTTTTTAGCCTTAAACCTCAATTGGTTGTTGTAGTAGGGAGACCTGAGTAACATGTGTTATTGAGTTAACAATCCTTGGTGATTGTTCGTAGAACAATCGTGTCGTTCCGGTGCGTTAAACCGAATATCATGAGAACGAACTGAATTTTTGTAACACTTCTCTGGTATTCGATAAAGATTTTAAAGGGCGGAGTTCATAAAAAAATTGGTTGTATTAGTAAAAACTCCGAAGACTGACACTTAAGATTTTGTCTTTGATTGAAAATAATGGCTTGTCCTTGCCGCAACTGTAAATTGATTGGAAAATCTAATCTTCTACTCTGTGAAATAAAGTCAGGGGCCAAATTCGATATCGATCGAAATTCCCATTCAAAAGGTATTGTAATTTCGATCGATATCTACCCAGCGGTAAATATGAAAAGGACCGAAAGTAAAACCCTGTTTGAATGCCTCCGCACTTTTAAAAGATTCTCTTCGTATAATATCATGTCTTCTAGAAGGTATAAATTACTTTTAGAAACCCCGTCCAAAATATTCATTACACATTCGCTACTCCCTTTAAGAAGGGAAAAACTAATTGTTAAATTTTTTTTTGTTTTTAGTGACATTCTGTCTCCATTCTTTGGGAAGGAAAATAAGTTGTTAAATTTTTATATAAGTATTTAAAATTTTTGGTCTCCAACATTCTTTAAAACAGTTTAATACATTTTTTTTGCGCGTGATCTTGTTTTTATAGCGGGTTTTTAATTTTTTTTTGTTGTTTTAAAACGCCTCGTTTTTTATGTAAACGTATACGTTGCGGTTCGGTTTTTTTTGTTTATCTTTCCAAGGTACTCTTACGTAAACATACCGTTGCGTTGTGGATAAATCTGATAAAATAAAAATTTTTTTCCGTATTAATTAATTATAAAGCTAAGATCCCACTATCGGCTCAAATAGCACAATCTGTGACGATTTTTATCGTGCTATATCGGCGCACATTTAAAAACATTGCACAATTTATTCTTAGGTGGTCACTGACAATTTTTTTCGGTTCATATCGGCCAAAACTCAATTGCGACAATAATCGGTACAATGTGGTCACACTATCGTGCTATTTGGGCAAATTAAATCAAATGTTTTTGTTTATTTACTTGTTGGCAGACATAATTTTACTTTAGAAATTCGCAAAATTCTCCGTCCGAATATTAAATTATGTTTCCTAACAATTTTAAATAATATATTTATATATCGATACCTTCCCATAAGAATTGTATGTATTAAGCGACAGTTTTTTCGAAAATGACTTTTTGATGTGGAACTATACTAGAAGTGAAGCGCCACATTTTGGCCTGGGTTTCGCTGCCCTATCATGGATGCAAAGGAAACTAGAGAGAAAATAAAATTGTATCAACCGCCAAGTTTTTTCACTGAAATAATGTTGCACCCTGTAATTTGTATTATCCGCCAAAGAAATTATGCTAAGCCACATTTTTAAATATGTTTTGTATTCTGAAAATCGCTTTCCAAATATGTTCCTTTCAATAAAATACACAAATAAATAACTAAACGACACGTTTTTTTTCGTTTCCTACATAATTTTAGAAATGTCGCTTAATAGATTATTATGGAAAGGTATCGATATGTACTTATGTATGTATAATAAAAAATATATTCAATTTCATTCAAACTTACTGCACTTGTTCTTTTTTTTTTGTAATTATTGTTTTGTAAACAGATGTTTACAAACCAGGGATGGCAACATCGATACAACTGCAATGTTTTGGTTAAAGCGAATTGTTTTCTTTCATTTAGTAGTACAAATATACTATTTAACGTTTCAATACATAAATAATAGATAAAACAAATGTAATTTTGGTACAATTAAGCTCAAAAAAGTAAAATTTTAGAAGCCAGTTTGTGCAATTTAAAAATTTCGTTTTGCCATCCCTTGTATCGGCGCTGATTAGCGACTGTGATCGGCACACAAGTGGCCGATAAAAATCGGTACATATTAAACAATTTGATTGCTCCACATTGTGCAAAATAGTGTTCACATTATCAGCGCATCTAGGTTAATTTTGATTGTCCACAGACATTTTGACCGTTCACACTATCGGCACATGAAATACGCCAAAAATTGGTACATTGCGTCGATAGTGGGATCTTAGCTTAATGCCGTAATTTGGCCCCAGATTATTGTACATGAATTCGTTCCGGTGCGTAAATTCGAATGTCGTAAGAACGACCTCAATTTTTTTTAATACCTCTATGGTAGCCGATAAAGATTTAAAAAAAAAATCGGTGTGTTAGTAAAAATTAAAAAAAATAAATTGATTTGATAAGATCAGAAGATGATATTTCTGTAAATAAAAGTAAAGTTTCTCTAATCTTTTACTCCATGAAATACAGTTAGAATATTGTACTTGAATTCTCAAGGCGTTAAATATGTTTAATTGCCGTAAGTTCATTTAGATTAACTTTGTCATACGATTAAAACTCGAAACATGTTGAATTCTTTTTTTTAAGAAATTATTTAATTTTATTTTTAAGTTTTATAACCTGAAAAGAAAATCATAAACCTGAACTGACTATCTGAAATATTTTCTAGAATCCAAAATTTATGAAAGATGGATTTAAAGTAATCATAGATTCTCTGCATTTAGCCGGTTCTGGAGAATCTGAAAATGTAAGTCCAATATGAAGAACTAAATTAAATTAATGGTGTTTTTTCTTTTTTCTTTCTCTTTTATTTTTT
Source organism: Pollenia angustigena (assembly GCA_930367215.1). Classification (NCBI taxonomy): domain Eukaryota; kingdom Metazoa; phylum Arthropoda; class Insecta; order Diptera; family Polleniidae; genus Pollenia; species Pollenia angustigena. The sequence continues at coordinate 91,310,787 of OV884056.1, read as the reverse complement.
ACCATCTAAATGTATGTTATAATGCTTCAATAATTAATTTAAAAACTAATAATTAAACAATAACATAATGGTTGGTGTTGGATTAATTTTGATAAATGTCTAAATTTGAAAAACTAATTGAAAATAATAATAAAAAAAACCTAAAATTAAATGGTAAATGACAAACTTAAATCTGTGTGTGGGTGTGTATGTGCTTATTTTTTTAATTACTTTAATTATAAAATTAATTTAATGCATCTAAATGAAAATAATTTTAAAATAAATGAATAAAAAAAAAAAAAAACAGAATCCTGGCTATATGAAAGATAATTTTATCATAATCATTGAATCTCATCATATTGCTGATATAGGAGATCAGGATAATGTGAGTGAAGTAAAATAATTAACCATTATTGTTGTATTGTTAACTTAATCTTAACCTCTTTAATTAATTTGTGTTAATTTGTCTTAATTAGACTAAAATATTTTACTTTTAATTGGCTTTTTAAAGTATGAAGTTTAATATGTAAATGTTGTATACATGTCATTATTTATAGCACTATTTATTATTAATTATACATACAATTTTGTTTTAATAATGTTAATTAATAGAATTGTACTTTGCTTTGTCTCTCTCTCTCTCTTTCTCCTCCCTTTTCTTATTTAGGTACATGAACTTCCTCCAGAAAAAATGAAGTTACGCGAAGTCGTTCATATTGATATTGCCAATGATCCCGTTACGCCTGCGGATTATAAAGTTGATGAGGATCCCACAAAGTATTTATAATTTAGTGTTAAAAAAAAACTTTAAATATATGTATTTTTTTTAATTTTTCCAATTAGATTCAAATCAGAAAAGACCGGTCGTGGTCCTTTAGTTGGTGCCGATTGGAAGAAAAAAATTGATCCAGTTATGACTTGTTATAAATTAGTCACTTGTGAGTTCAAATGGTTTGGTCTTCAGTCTAGAATAGAAAATTTCATACAAAAATCAGAACGAAGATTATTTACAAACTTCCATCGGTAAGTTAAATTTAAGGAGTGACTTATTTATAGAAAATTCTTGACTTTCGTGAATTAAGCAAAATGTTTAAATATTTGTCTAAGACCTTGCAAACTATAGATAGTGGGTTCTTTAATATTTTACTATTATTCTGTATTAAACAAATTTCACTTTCGAAAAAAAGTATCTAAAGTGAAAAACAAAAAATAGTTTAAAAAAAATTAAGTTTTTTTTCGCCAAATCACTTAAAACTTTAAGGCTAGTTAGTTTACACAACTTACCGTTAGCTAAAGGTAGGATTTTATCGGCCCTATAAAAAGTGTTCCATTATTACAACTTTTCTTAAGCCTACCAGGTAGGATGAACCTTAATTTTTTTTATCGCTCACTTTAGGTAAAAGTAAAGTTTTAATAATGGAACACTTTTTATAAGGCCGGTTAAAGTCTACTTTAAGCTATCGGTAAGTTGTAAAAACGGGCCTAAGTGTATGTATTTGCTCTAATTTTTCTAACATTAATTGTTTATCAAAATGTTATTAAGATTTCTTTACCTTTAGGTTAGATAAGAAAGGCTGGTGCGAAGTAAATTTCACCGTCACCCAGAGACCAATATGTTCCATTGTGACGCCTTAGTTAGTTATGATTCTAGTTAGAAAATAATAGGAGAAGTAAAGAGTGAAAGCTCAGGAAAAGAAAAAGAAGTGGAAGATAAAAATCGAACACATAAGCAAAAACTACCCTAAAAACAGAAAACGTTCCTGCATGTATCCAGTCACCTGCTGCGCAGCCAACTCATTCTCATTACAAATTCCGTCAGATTCTCGAGCCCGCAGCCCGAAGCACCTTCCAAGTCGCGTAGGAATCTACTACCCTGCAACTTCAGCCTGCTGTTCTATAGCCTGAGACAGTGGCCAGAAAGTGCTCAACTGTCTTCAACTCATCAGCAACCTACATATTTCCTACAGGCCAGATCCCATTCTCATCGAAATCCTGCCTATCATACAGTTGTCCATGATAATACCTATTATGGTCCTGACACAGACTCTTCTCCTGCCCAGCAGCGAATCTGAATCGGACTTCCTAAGCACCGGCCACATCGCACGCGATACCCTGCAGTCCGTGCAATTCCTCCAGACTCGATTCCTTGGAGGCCTGACCGCTTCCAGACAGTCAGGATCCTACATTTCTGAGCCCAGTCTCGCCAACTCCTTAGCTATTAGCTCGTTGCCGATGATGTTGCAATGACTCGGTACCTAGCACAGCCTTTCCACATAATTTCTTAAGGTTTCTCCTAGAGCCCTCCTGCAATCATCAACTAGCCTGGAGTTCACATAACAGCCCATCAAGGCCCTAACAGCCGCTCCCTACGAAATCCACGGCCCTAAAAATCCCCAGAACCTCCGCCTGAAATACGGTGGAGTCGTAAGGAAGTCTATATGACCTTCTGATGTCCAAAACCTCAATGCAGGCCCACCACCCGTGCCCTTCATCTTCGAGCCATCAGTGAAAATCGCAAATCGCCTATACAATCTGTTCTGACCTGACCAGCTCTCCCTAGATGGCAATATTACTTCTGGCCAACGCCAAAAATCGATGCTTGAGCTTACATAATCCGTGGAGTCGGGCGGGACCAGGTAATAAACACAAGCGCCAATTTCACCCAAGATCCGCAAGTGACCCTCCGTGAAATTTCCTACCAGTCCTAACTCCCCCAGTCTAAGAATTCTCTTGGCTGCCATTCCCATCACATACTGCTCTATAGTTAGAAGATGTAGAATAACATCTAGGGCCGCCTGAGGCCGATCAAAGCACACTTCGGGCCTTAGACAGAAATTCCATTCGACTAGCCAGCCACAATGCCTCCTACCAAACACAGCATCCATACGTAAGAATCGGTCTAATCACCGAAGTGTACAGCCATCCCAGCACTGATGAACGGAGTCCCCAGCTACTGCTTATCGACGATCTGCAAGCATGGTAGGCATTGAGACCCGTGAAGAACATTAGTGACCATAAAAATCTTTGTTGAAGTAATAATTTATCAAAACAATAGAATTTATAAAGTGCAATACCTGGGCGGATAAGTTAGTTTAAGTATCCCATTTACTGTTTGCCTAAAATATTAAGGGTCCTCATGATATCGTTTATAAGTCTCGTAATGTGTGCAAACTGTGCATTCTTACGCCCTCGTAAATAAACTGTCAAAAAATGTATGAGAATTAATTTACACAAACTGCTTAAATTTGCCCAACAATTATGACTCGTAAACTTGCGCTCTTCAATTGTGCATTTATACAAACAAATTTTTTTAATGCTTACCGCCGTTTTCAATGAAAACTTCAAGTGTTAATAAATCACAAACAATAAATTCTTGTAATAACATAAGCATATTAGTGTTTTGGCTTTCTTTATGCATGTTTAAAAACAAATTTCATTTATTATTCACAAATTTCAACTTTTTTATTATATTTTTGATTATTTTTTTTAATATATTTTTTTATTGACGGTTCAGTTTGAAATGACAGTAATTGTTTAAAATTACACAAAAATTAAAAAGGATCTTCATGAAACGAGTCTCGCAAGTTTACCCATTTGCACAAATGGCAATTTTAAGCGATATCATGAAGACCCTTATTGTTTTACTGAACGAAAAAAGCGACAGTTTTATTATTTCAAATGATTTTGCAGGACCTTTTTTTTTGCTAAGAAAGATCTTCAATTCTTCTTTATATTCTTCTCCCTTTGCTTTTAACGTCCTGAATGTTTTTTGCCTTCAAAGTCAAAATCTACCTCTTCAAAAAATGTTATTTTATGATGAAGAAAAAAGTAATCGGCTGAAGTAGGGATGACTTCTTGTATAGATTTTTCAGTTTTCTTGATAAATAATGAGTTTTGTTTTCAGATACTTGTTTTGAAATCATTTTACAAATTTGTTAAAATTTTTACTAAATTCCTATTGTTGGCTTATGTATCTTCATAATATATTAAACATAATGAAACAGGAAAGATACATTTTATGACTATAAGCAATACTGTAAGACATCAGCTCGTAAGTTTCTCAAAACAAATGCCCGTAATTTTTATCACGATTTGTTTTCTGAAATCTTTTATGATGCGATTAGAAGATTTGAAAATTTTGAAAAAAAAAATTAAATTGGATTTTTTTCTCTAAGGAGACATAAAACCATTAGCTTATTAGAACAAATTAGACATTCTTAAAGACTTTGTTATTAAGATTTTCAAGTTACTATAAGGGTTCTTAAAAAACACCCTATAAAATCTACTTAATTTTTTTAAATCTTTCTTTACTTATTGCATAAATGGAAACGGACGTAATTACACTTTTATAGTTTTTACAGGAGAAAAAAAAAAACTTAACGAAATCAATTATAATGAAGTATTCTAGGCTTTTGAATTTCTTACTTAAAGCCGCCATTTTGATTCCAGTCTTCTAAAAACTTACGTGATAAGCAGAGAAGACAAAAACAAGCAATATTCAATACTTTTACAGCAAAAAGATATTATAAAAAAGCAACAAAAAATTGATAAAACAGCAAAAAAAAGCACTAAAAAATGTTTTATTCTATTGTTGTACATAGTTGTTTCTTTGGCCAGAGCGATGAATTTATGAATGTTATTTTTGTCAAGCTAATAAGGCCTAAATTTCTTCAATGTAAATAAAATTCAATTTTTAATTACAATATTTTGTTCCCGACGTTTCGTCGATTGTTTGTCGACTTTTTCAAGAGATTAGATGTACTCAGGATCATACAAATATAAAACAAAATTTTAATATTTAAATATATTTAAACTTTAAATATATCACAGCTCAAGTAATGGCAACAATATCATCAAAATGATTATAATATACTATCATGTGGGCTTTTACGTTTTCAAATTTTAATTTTCTAAGTCGATCTGTTAAAAGCATTTTGTATAAAGAGAAGCTTCTTTCTACATCGACGGAGGTTGACGGTGCAAATTTTAATTTGAGAATTTCATTAGAGGACAAACTTTTTACATATTCATCCTTTGGAACAGTACCACCCTCTAAAATATATTTTATTTCCAAAAACTGCTGATATCCCGGATTTCTTTTTAATATTTTCTCAAATTTCTTTTTATATTGTTGGTCCTCGATCTTCCATAGTCCGTCAGAAACTGTTGATAAAGCATTAGTGCTCTCTGAAATGAATAATCCCGCAGTTTACAATTTTTTTATAGCAACCAAAATGTTTGCAAAATTGTATTTTAGAAATACAAGTTGAGAACTTAGTTCGGAGTTTTCAAACATTTTTTTGGATTGCACAATTGAGTCGGCATCTTGATTGTCAAGTTCTAAAACAACGGCTTTAACTTCTTTAAGACGTTAAGCGTAGTACATTGCCGCTTCTAATCAAGTACCCCAACGAGTTGGGCATGGAGACGGTGGAAGTACCACATTAGGATTCATTTTTAGAAAGAGTTGTTTTCCCCGCGGTGCCTGTAAAAATTTTGTTTTTGTAACTACATATGTATGTATGTTTATATTAAAAAAACGCAAGAACTTTCAAGTTCTTTTGATACACTCTTAATCCATTTTTTTAATTTTCTTATAGAATTCTGTTTAATAGAGAAATATTTGTCATAAAATTCTTTTACTACAAAAATCATATTAAAAAAACGACTTTTAAATTCTTGCGTTTTCGATTTCCAGAACACCTCTGATTATAGTTATATTTACCTTTAAGAAAATATTTTTAACATTGGAAATCAATTAATTGACATTTTTCAAAGTTTGTTCGAATGAATTCAGCTAATCGATGGATACTATGTGCATAACATGTTAAATGAAGCATTTTCGGATACATTGCCTTTAGAGAAGATATTGCACTTAGTATACAGCAGCTGAATCCGTTACTACAAGTAACACTTTTTTATATTTTATGCCTAAATACAGAAAATTAAAATCAAATCTAAACTCGATTTCTTTTCTACTTTACCATCAGTGCCCATGTTCTGTAACTCTCGCGTCGAGAAACTTTTCGATTGAAATGTGTGAAATGAAACAAAAATGCCATAAATTGAAACAAACAGCTGTTTTTCTCACTAAACTGTGTCTGTAACTTTTTTTTGGCGAGCACAAACTGTCACGTAAGGAAATTACTCGCCAATTTACAGAAAAAGTGTGTTCGTAACATTTTGGTGAGAAAAGTTCCCGCTTTGAACTGACAAATAAACCTACGAATATAAATAGAGCGAGAAAAAATTTTAACACCAAAAAACAATTAAAAATGTAAATAATACCAATAATATTTTGTTTTTGGGTAAATTTTTCATTGTTAAATTATTTTGCTTTTAACATTTTTATAAAATATACAAATGTTTTCAAAGCGCTTTTGGAAGCAAGACACATTAAAGTCGAACTTTACATTATTTGGTATAGCCGACGGTTGTATTTTCGCCGCCGTCGTTGAAAAATGTTCAATTTCAGTAATTTTTGGTCGCCGTCAACGATATGAGTTACTTTCGTTCTCAACATCTGCAATGTCACATTGGCTTCGAGTGCAATGTTATGGCATTTATAACGTAACGATGTAATCTCTTTTGATAGTTTTCGACATGAGTTACAGACACAGTTTTTTCTCACTTTTCGAGAAACGATGGAATATTTTGTTTCATGTCTTTTCGACGCGATATGTTCTCACAAAAGTTACAGAACATGGGTACTGGCCACAATATTTGTAACGAATCATTACAAAATGCTGCAATAGATGCGCCATTTGCCGTACTTGCATGTTCAATAAATAAGATTTATTGTCTTTTAATTCTTCTAAGAGTCCAAAAATAAAATTTGCAACATATCTCTGTTCGCTGCCCGTAGTTACATCTACAGAAATCTATATATATTTGTCTTTGGCTGCGTGACGCATTCTAGCGAATGCAAGTTTCAGACGGAACCGACTTTTGAGAATATTTCCCAATGAAATTTTTGAAACTGGGAGAATTAACTTTTTTTTATTGGCATATTGGATTCTAAGAATGCTTTACAAAGATCCTTTTTAAATGTTGTGTCAGTTGGAGTCACTGGATATTCCGTAATTAGTTTATGTGGATATTTCTCTAGCTTAGAAGACGCCAATTGCTGTTTCCCACATCTTATATATTGATCCACATTAGGCTTTTTCGAACAATTTATTTTGCACCAGCATTTATTGCAAAAGAGCCAATTTTCTTCAATTTTAAAGACTCCTTCATATGTTTTTACCATTTTAAATAATAAATTTCTCTTACTTTTCTTTTTCGGCATTTTTTAAACCTTTTTTTTATTTATTCCTAATTTTTAACAGCCTACTATGATTTCAGTTGATTGTTTTTAAAATGAAAACAGAGTTGCAAAAAGGTAGTTACCATGGCGAATTCACTTTTATATAGGGATTCGCCTTGGTAGTAACATACAAAGTTTTTAATACAAAAATGGGAAAAATGGGAATGGAATAACTTTAAAACGGTTCACCATATTCAGTTAGAAAAAAAATCTAAATTCGTTAACAAGATTATCCTAAAGCCGCGCTTACATTGGTTTTTTGTTTGTCCAGTAGTAAAAAAAGTGCGACAAAAATCACAGTTTTAGCTTAAAAACATTAAATTGAATATATTTCGAATCAAATGAGCTTTATTTAATTGTAATCGGCGCACAACTTTTGATTTTATTCACAATTTATTTGGAAAACTGAATTGATAAAAATCGCGATTTCCCTACAAAAATAACGTTTTTTAATGTGTTAATCGATTTTGATGCTCTATGTCTCATTTTGCTAATAGGTTGTGTGACTTTACGTAAAAGTAATAAGAATTTCAGGGATGTGCTGGAAATAGAAAACGTAAAACTCAAGAATTAGGAAGTTGTTTTTTTAATTGTTAATAAAAGTGCAATTTTTGATCGAAGAAGTGTAAAATTTTGTCAAGACATGTAGTTTTATAGCATTCATAATAATCAATCAAAAACTCGATTTTGAATTTTTTGTTAGTAACGTCTTTTTGCATTTAACCTAACGATTAACTCTTTAAAAAAAATTAAATTTTGAGAATCGCTTAATGAAGAGTAAATAAAGTTAAGATTTTTTGAATTTTTGTAAAAAAGTCAGTGTACTTGTAACGTTAAAATGTAAGCTCATGGAGAAATACGGAGATTAGATTTGAAATCAGCGAACTCAAATTACAGTACTTTTCGCTTAAAGTCCATTCCGCTTAAAGGCCAAAAAAGGATTTATGCCAAACCTGTCATATTCACTAGCAGTTTTTTTCGAATTTTATACAAATTATTTGTTCTAAGGTCCATTTCGCTTAAAGTCCGTTTTCGTTTTAAAGCCACATTTTCTTAGCATGCATTTATAATTCTTTATACAAAAATGTTCGCTTATAGTCCACTCTGTTTTTTATATTTTTTAATCAACTGGCAACATGTTTTTATTTACCTTTCTGGCAACTATTATTTTTAACTATTTATTCAATTAAACCAATATTTGGTTATGTTTTAACCTTCATAAGGTTATTGGGTCAAATCTGACCCATTTTCAAGTAAAAGTTATGTTTTTTCTCAGAGTGAGTGACTTATATTTTTTATATTTTATGACTTTTATTTAATTTTAAATGCCAACAACTAAGTTAGGTTTTCAGAAAAAAATATTCATAAAATTTTTTGCACTTAAGGTCTTTGGGTCATATTTAACTGATAGCAAAATTCTTGAATTTTCGTTAGAAATTTCCAGTTGTTATTTATTTTTTTCACCTCCTGTGACATGCATTACTTTGAAGTTTACTAATAATGCAGGTAAATGTGTATTTGGTATTGATTGAATTGAAGTGGCGACTCCAAAATTTACCATTTATTGGTTCTCTAGTTAGCTGAATTGTATAGACCAAATAATGAAAGTACAGACAGTTTGTGGGAGTTGTGGATGGATATCCTATTTTAAGAGCTATCTTGCCGTTGAACAGATTAAAAAACCTTTCGCCGGTACTAAGATTTGACAACAAATCAAAATTTAGAAAAGTTTGCGCCGATACGTGAGTTACGTTCTATGGGTTGATTAGTTATGCCTAGAATATACAACCACATACAGGCAAATAAATAGGAACTTTGGCTGAAATAAACAAATGTATGCGTCTAGTTCTTGATTTGACAGTTGGTTTGAAATGTTACAGTATGACTGCAGATAATTGTTTTACGTCATACTAATTGGGTCAAAAATTGCTAGAGAATCAAATTACTTTAGTAGCAACTATATGTAAAATCAAGATTGAATTGCCATGAGAGCTTTTGGCAACTAACATCAGCTAAACATGGCTAAAACGAAAACTGTTTTGCCAAACGTCGACATTTCTTAGAAAATTTAGGTTTTCAACTTGCCGCGCCCTATATCAAGCAGCCAGAAACATTATTGAAAGACTCATTTTCACGAAAAATTGCAAAATGTGCATGTAGTAGCTGAGCAGGGACAGCACCTGTCATCTTCAACAAAAACCTAGGAAAAAATATTTTTGCCAGTCAAAAATAAATCGTTGCAAATTATGTCACAAAACAGATACAACCACTTTATGTTAAATGTACTTTTGTATTCGCAATAAATGCTAACCATAAATACAGCTTCAATATACTGAATAAATCTAGAAATACAATATCAACTTTTAAAACATACTTAATTGACCCGAAGACCGTACACGTCAGCAAATTTGAAGACCTTATGAAGGTTAAATAAACTTTTCTTTTGTTTAAAAATAATGGTTTTATTGAAGAAAATAATTTTTATATAGTCCAAAATGTGGATTATACTAGATTTCACTTAGTATCCATAAAATGGATTGTAAAAAAAAATCGGTTATAGTCCAAATTCTCTTATAGTCCACAAAAGTTGTGCAACTATAGTAGTGGCCTATAAGCGAAAAGTACTGTAGTAAAAAAATTTGTATCAAACTTCAAATCAACACAATAAAAAAGTTAAATTTTGTTCACTTGTGTTATCTATTAAAAACTCGATTACGAATTTTTGTGTAGCTACGTCCGTTTGCATTTTAGGTGCTGGTATGTTGATTGTTTGTGTTTGAAGGAATGGTAATAATCCGGGAAATTGTAAATGTTAATATTAAAACTAAATGTTTTAACTTAATTTATTTGTAAGCCTTTTTCCATACTTTCAAATTTTTAATGCTTCTTTCTTTTTATTTTTCTAGCCAAGTATTCTGTTGGATGGATCGCTGGCACGGTCTGACAATGGAAGATATTCGTGCTATCGAAGATAAAGTCAAAGAGGAACTTGACAAACAACGTCAAGAGGGTGAAGTGCGTGGCACTAAAGCCGATAGTGATTAGGAACAATATTCTTAAATATTTAATCTTTAAAGCAGCAAAAAAATTTCAAAAAATTAAATATACAGATCAAAGAAAAAAAAAAAAAAAAAACAGTTTAAAGTAAAATGCTACAAAAGTTTTAAGAAAAACACACATTTAGTCGTACTATTAAAGAAATATTATAACAAAAGATTTAAAATAAAAAAACAAAACTAATAATAGCAATAAAATTACACAAATACAACAAAAATATATAAATGGCACTATATTCCTTCCTTAAAAACCTTGAAAAAAAAACCACAAATTTAAGACAAAATAAAACATTGTTTTTGTAAAACATTAACAACATTTTATAACCAACACTACCAAACAACAAAAAAAAAAAAAAAAAAAAAAAAAAATTTACTGTTATTAGAATTATCAAAAACTATTTACAACTTATTAACTTTATTAGTTATTGCTAATATGCCAGGCTCTCTCTCAATCTTCCTCTCTCTTTCCTTAATTATTAATATTTTTTGGTATTTTATTTGCTATTAACTTATTTTTTTACTCACGAGGTCTAACCTCAAATTTATATCATGTTTAATTTTTCCCCGGTTTAGTTCCTTTTTTTCGTTAAAAACATTTCCAAGACTTTTTTTTTATAAATTCATAAACGATCGAAAAATATGAAATAAAAACTAAAACTGGTTTATTTTCTATTTTGTATTATTTAAAATTACTTAAATAAGCTTTTAAAGGATTAAGCTGATTTGATTAAAGATATACCAACAGGAACACCAATTATGCAACAACAAGTTTAAATGAATTAAAAGTATATTAACAAAAATCCAAGCAATAGATTAAGTTAATAATTAAAAAATACTTAATGAAAACAGATACACATTTTTAATTTAAAATAAAAAAGAAGAAAACTATATAAAAAGGATTTAAATATGTATGTAAAACGAAAAGGACTCAAGTCTTTACTTAAAATAATTATTAAGAATTTCAAGAATTCTATAAAGTAAAGGGTAAACATAACGAGCCCTAATAGCAAAAATGATGTAACCAACAACATTTTAGGTTTTTGTTTTTTGACGAAAATCGATAATTTTTGATCATTTGCATCATCTCTAAAAATCTCATATCTCTGGAAAGTACCGTTACTAAATAAGAGCAACAGCAAATTTAAACGAACCCCTAGACTTGAAGCAAAACTATTTAAAAAAAAACCTTCTCCTATAAAATTTTATTTTTATTGGTTACATCATTTTTGCTATAAGGGCTCGATATACTAACAATTTAAATTAACGTTTTTTAAATAAAAACTATCAAGGATAATACACATTTCTTAAATTATTTTCCAAGCACATCCTTCTTCTGTTCAGTAACTTCAATTACAGTTGCAAAGAATCTTTAAATTAAAGACAATTTTGAAATAATCGAAATCTTTATTTGTGACAGCGCATAGAGAAAGGGACCAGTAAGGTAAAGGGAACAGTGAAAACTAACTACACAAAAAAAGAGGTAGGGACGACCTACGCGCGTTTTCAAGGTTGACCAACACTTACCTGACGTCATGAGATGTGTCGCTTTCAAATGAGACTAATACCAACACGCTCAGTGATGGTACACCAAAGATACACGTATTTAAATCTTCAAAATTGGCTCTCCTGAACAAAACCCTTAGGTCCCTTTCTATTCTGCGCGTCACATATATTAATTTATAATTTGACCTACACCATTTCCAAAATGGGTTAATGTGTAAAAAACATTTTTCAAATCCAACAAAAAAAAAAAACCGGCCTCAACACTTGCAACGCGAAATAAAAGTATACTACTTGTAGAACAAATCTGCCAAAGGGTTTTGAAAACGTAACTCGGGTTCGCGAAATATGGGACCCTAAAGTTTTTAAATTTTTTGAAAAGGCTTTGGTATAAGTCAAAAAAATATACTAAATGTACTTCCGGGGGTCTACTCTCTATTCCGATGCGAAAACAATTTCGATGCGAAAGCTAAATGCCAACTTGGTACTCTCTATCACAATCGCAAAATTTTCTAAAAATGAAGCGATAGTGGCAATAAAAATTAAAGATGACGCGGATTTACAGTAATGAAATGCCAAAGTGTGCAAAAATATTTGAAATTGGAAAATTTAAATAAAATAAAGTGATGATTTACGTAAAAAAAAAATTAAAAGATGCGAAAGACACATGCGCAAACGTATGGAAGAGTACCAATCGTTAGATTTGCTACAATTTTCTTTCGCATCGCAATAGAGAGTAGCCCCCTGAGCTAAAAACTAATTTCAGATGTCTTCAGTAGAATCGTATGGCGATTCTTTTCTTAGAATTTGTTAACCCTCTTACTCTCATTTAAAGGGGTAATTTTTTCCAACTTTTATACAAAAGTATACTAAAACGGCACTTTTAAGGGTTAAAATGTTCTACGAATATTTCACTAGGGGTCTTCGAAATTTCGGGCATTGAAATTTTTGAATTTCTAGAAAAGGTGTTTGGCAAATGTCAAAAAAAAAAATATACTTAATAAGGGTATTCACGTCACAATTTGCACCCTTGCAAAAAAGCAAAAGTGCAAAAACATAACAACAACCACAAAGACAATTATTTACGCACAACTAATTGTCTGTGTGGTTGTTGTTATATTTTTGAACTTTTGCTTTTTTGCAAGGGTGCAACTTGTAACGTGAATACCCTTAATGTACTTCTGAGCTAAAAGACTATTTCAGATGTCTTCAGTAGAATTGTTTGGCGATTCTTTTCTTAGAATATTTTAACCCTCTAACACTAATTTTGAGAGGTGTTTGCCATAAAACTTTATTACAGAAATATTGTTAAAAAAACGACTTGTAAAGTTTTTGCGTTTTGCGTTTTCGATTTCCAGCACACCCCTGATAATTTATATTTATGCAACAAATTCTCTGCTTTGGCGTTAATCTCTTTGGCATCATTAAAAATGTGCAAGGCCTAGAAGCTTTCAGAATTATAGGGTCGCTATTCTGTTCCGACAATTTTGTTGGACGCTGTTATTAGCCAATGGGTATGCATGGGGCCTATGGCGAATGCCATTTCAATACTCTCTATTCAAGACGAATTATGTTGTGTTTTTGGTGTTGCACTTGTTGTAGTATCGCCACCATCGTTTACATGAATTCGCCTTGTCTGTCTCTATTGCTTCCGCATTTTGAAAAAATGAAAAAAATGCTTGAAAAAATGTAAATGTAAAAGAAAATAGAAAAAAAACTCGTCGTTAATTGCATAGATGTAAATGCGGTCTTACTTTAAAAACTCATAATATTTTGAATAAATTTCAATAGAAAATATAAAGTTAAAAAAATGGCTTAATACTAAAAATTTTTACAAATTTGTAACAATTGTGACTTGTAAATTTACTTTTAACATTGACTTGTGACATTTACTTGTAACAATTGTTACAAATTTGTAACAATTTTTAGTAAAGGAACACAGCTAATATCCAATCGCATGTGACTTTGAAGTCATGTGATTTTCAGCACATGGTCGTTTATTTCTGTAAATATTGGCAATACTTACTAAATAAAAGATTGGAATAAAATTTTATTAAAAAAATTTAATATGAAATTTAAATAATACAGCTTTTATTTAGAATTAATTTTTAAAACAAAATTCAACAATGCTGAATTATTTTAAAATTTTCAAAATAAAATAAAAAAACAAATTCTTGAAAAAAATAAAAGACGACTTTTGAATTACCCTTAGGCTCATTTTCACAACTCACCGATAGCTAAAAGTAGACTTTAACCGGCCTTATAAAAAGTGTTCCATTATTAAAACTTTACTTTAACCTAAAGTGAGCGATAAAGTAAATTAAGGTTCATCCTACCTGGTAGGTTAGAGTAAAGTTATAATAAGAGAACACTTTTTATACGGCCGATAAAATCCTACCTTTAGCTATCGGTAAGTTGTCAAAACGAGCCTAAATTTTTGAAAAATAATTTAAACATTTTGAATTAAAACCATAAAGTTCTTAAAAACTGACAGAAATGGTGAGACTACAGCCTGGGGCCAAATTACGTCATGCGATTACACAACAATTTAAATAGGAATTTAGATCGATATCGAATATTAATGGTCTGTTCATCGATTTCGAACGAGGACTTCGTTCGCTTAATGTTAAACAAAAACCATATTTGATAATTTGTTTTTGTTTTAAATGGAAGTTAGTTAAGCAAACAAAGTCTTCCTTCGGAAGTAGATGATAAGGCAGTAATTGTTTTTTTTTTGATAAATTAAAGAAAAGCAACAAAATTTCTTGTTAAAATTTTAACAGCAACTTTAAAAATTATAAAACTCACTTTCAGAATTATGATTTTTTTAATTTTTAGGTTGGTTTCTGACTCGATTTTTCTTTTTGTAATTAAAATAGTTTAACAAATCTCAGAGCACTTAAATTAAAAGAAAAAATACATTAAAAAAAAAAAAACAAAACCAACAACAGCAGTAAACAACATGTGTTATTTGTAATTGTTAGCTTAGTTTATTAAGCAAATTGAAAAAAGAAAAGAAGAAAAAAAAAATATACAAAAAAATATTTCCAAAAGTATTTACATATATTTTTTTTTCAATATTCATAAAATCTTTAAATAATAAATGTTTAAAAAAAAGAAAGTATATACTTATATAACAATATAAAAAAAAAGATATAAACATTTAATGGTAATAAAGCTAAAACAAAAAATACAAATTTTAAATAAAAATTTTCCTTATTTCTTTTATTTTTCCCTTTTTTTCGATTACTGCAGGATTTTTTTTTTATAGAAATTTTTCATTTTCTCTTAAAATTGTTTAATAGAATGGCACTAAATTGAATTTAAGATGATTTTATTAACTAATTCGTATGTATGTCTAGGTTCACACTATGAAAGTTTTCTTTCAGAAAGTCTGAGTTTATGGGTGAGAGAGGAGAGATGAAAAGCATGTTCTCTTCCCCTCTCACCAATAAACTCAGACTTTCTGAAAGAAAACTTTCATAGTGTGATCCCAGACTATGTATATATGTATTGATTTTCTTTTAAATTTCTTTAGAAATACATACTCGTATAAGAAATTTATTATTTCTTCGCCATGTAGTTTTTGAAATTCTGTACGATTTCAAATATATTGAGGTTAAGACACATTAAACTCCCGAATAAATCTCTTAAGTTAATTGTGGAATTTCGCTTTAAGTTTTGCTAAAATCACTTACTTCCTCTTTCGACATTTTCCTTTCAAGTGTATTTAGATGTTGAAGGGCTATTGCACTCGGCTTATTAACGTTATTGATCAAGAGATGGTAGAGAGCAGCTGTGATCACTAAAAATATTTTATACATGCTTAAAGTAAGTTAAAATAAAAATGCTGGGTACACACTATGCAACGCATTAACGCAATCTAGTGAATTAAATTCATTTTCATTCATTCCAGATTGCATCAACATCAAAATGCTTTGTTATTTTGAGACTGCATTGATGTAGATTGCACTGTGTGTACCCAGCATAAAGGTCCAATTGTGTGTATTTTTTTTAAAGTTTGACCACAGCCCTGATATAGCGATTTCTCGCCAAAAGTGGCGATTTGAAACGTGTTTGGCGGTGGGATTTTCCATTTTCCATTTGGGGACTACCGATTTTTGATATACCTGGCGATTTACTTGGCTGTTTTTACCATCGACATATCGACCCCTAACCGCGAAAATAATGTAAGCGCCAAAAATCAAATTTTACAGGAGAGAGCTTTTTTGTTTTATTTCATATTAATTTTGTATGAAATTTGTCGTTACATTAAAATTGTTTTTGCTATAAAATCGTAACGGTACATTATGTGACTGTGATATTTTAGGAGATGATGCAAGTGTTGCCAATAAAGTCTTATAAAAAAAAAACGAAAATTGAAAATCATGTCGCTTACGTTATTTTCGCTGTTAGGGCTCGATATATTATCTCAGCGATTTTTTTTAACCAGTTTGTCATTTTTTGTTATCATTACTAATTAAAAAAAGGCAACTTTTTTCACATGATTTTTGTTTTGTTTTCATTTTAAGTGAATTTTATATTTAGTCACTATTTAATTATAATAGTATGTAGGTCAAAACACCAATAATGAAATCGATGAGGCTGAAGTGTACGATCTAATAGACTTGTGTACTTAATTTTAGTTTTTTTTTTAACAAAATATATCGAGCCCTAATAACAAAAATGATGTAACAACAACATTTTAGATATTCCTTTTTTGATGAAAATCGATAATTTTTGATCATTTGCATCATCTCTAAAAATCTCATATCTCTGGGAAGTACCGTTACGAAATAAGAGCAAAAGCAATTTCAAACGAAACCCTAGACTTGAAGCAAAAATATTTAAAAAAACCTTCTCTTATAAAATTTTTTTTGTTGGTTACATAATTTTTGCTAAAAGGGCTCGATATGATCTCCATTTTATGTTATTAAAAAAACAAGTTAGAGTGCTATATTCGGCTGTGCCGAATCTTTGATACCCTCCACCGACAGATCGAATGTTTAAGGAGTAATATCTGTATGATGTATATTTATTAATATTATCTTAAACTGTGACAATTTGTTATTAATTATGGTTTGAGGTGTACTAAACTGTTTTCCGGGAGTAGGGTTTCTATGGGGCCTAGGGTAAATTATGTACCGATCTTCACGAAATTTCATAGTATCATTTATAGTCCTATAAAACTATTACGAGCCAAAACTTGTTATGATTGCATTATTTTTTACGGTTTTAGGCGTACTAAACTGTTTTCCGGTAGTAGGGTTTATATGGGGCCTAAGGTAAATTATCGACCGATCGTCACGAAATTTCACAGTGTTATTTCTAGTCCTAAAAACCTATGACGTACCAAATTTTGTTACGATAGCGTTATTTTTTTACGGTTTAAGGCGTACTAAACTGTTTTCCGGGAGTAGTGTTTATATGGGGCTTAGGGTAAATTATGGACGGATTTTCACGAAATTTTACAGCATGATTTCCAGTCAAATAAAACCGTGCCTTCCAGCATTTATGTTATTTTTTGTAACAAAATTATCAATTTTTTTTGGTGGTGGTTCCACATTTTGATTCATAGCTCTGGTCCTACTGAACCGATTTTGCTGGATTTCAATCCCAAACTGCTTAGGATAACTACAAGCAATTTGGCACCAAGTTTGTTCATTTCTTTTGAGTTGTTCGGAAGTGAGCGTGCTTTCAACAGACGGACATACAGATGGACATGGCTAAATCAACTTAGAATTACTCAAGGACACAGAATATATATACTTTATGGGGTCTGAGATGAATAATAAAAAACTTTCACACGGAATGACAAACTTAATATACCCTCTTCACAACTAATTGTGGTGGAGGATATAAAAATAGCAGAAACTAAACAAAATTTACTTTCGACGACTTTTTTTGTACTTTTTCTTAGTTTTTGGCGATTTTTTACTGAAGTATTATACCTTCTTTTGTTATGCAAAATTTAATTAAAAAAAAAAAAAACAAAAAAAAACAAAATACGAAAACTGAACCAAATTGACGTTTGGCGATGGAGCTCAAAAAAATCTGACAACCCTGATTTTGACAGACAATAGGATAGGTGAACAAAGGAATATGACAGCACTTGCGTAGAACAAGTCTACTCCGCAACCGTAGTTGTGCATTGTGACTCCCACTCAGTGATGCAAATAGTAGGGAATTTTCCCTTTTTATAGGGATTTTTTCGAAAATTTTCAAGCGTAGGAAAAAGGGACATATTATTTATTTTAAGGCATATGTAGGGAATTTTCAGAATATCTGGGCCTGTTCTGAAAATCACGTCATTTCAAATCACAGAACAGGCCTGATTATCTCATTTTCAATATATTATCTTAAAACACGTAAATATTCTTCTTATTTTAATTTAAAAATTCAAATTGTTCACATTCAATAGAATTAAGTACAAATGTAGTACTTTTTAACAGAAACCCTATACTAGGAGTCCTAACAGTCTGGCAATTCGTTGCCCCCTAATATACAATCAGGAGGCGAAGAATATTCGCGTTCGCATTTGCATTCGCACTCACATTCGCTTAAATTTCTAATTTTTAAGGATAAGGAAGGATATAAGTATTTTTAAAAGGATATTTTTTTTATATTTTAGTTCAGGGGAACTGAAGCAATTTTTTTTTTCAAATATACATATACATTTTATTTG
This sequence comes from Pollenia angustigena, assembly GCA_930367215.1. Classification (NCBI taxonomy): domain Eukaryota; kingdom Metazoa; phylum Arthropoda; class Insecta; order Diptera; family Polleniidae; genus Pollenia; species Pollenia angustigena. The sequence continues at coordinate 91,292,258 of OV884056.1, read as the reverse complement.
CTACCAAGTTTGATAAAAATTATTAGATAAATTATATTAAAAAATATTTAAAATAAGTATTCTTGAAAAATATTAAAAAGGACAACAGATGCGGAAATAAAAATTCATATACGAAGTTTGATTATGTATTGTCTCTAGATTAAAGGATATATAGAGGCATTTCTGCAGAAAAGGAGCAATTTATATTTGTCAAAAAGTGTAATTTTTGAAATTTAATTTTTAAAAGTGTGGGTATGGCATTTATATATTTATCAGGTTTTATTTCTTGTTGTTAATAAATGTTTTTCTTGTAATATTTACAAAATGTTAATAAAACATGTATTTGTTTGCCTGTTGCTAAAAACAATAAATTTTTACACATTTTGTGGTTGTAAGGAAAGGAAGGGTTTTTTTTAGGCACGTAGGGATTTTTTGAAATTTCTCCTGGCATCACTGCTGCCACTACAGTATATCGTTATCTAAAATGCAAAACAACGTAACTTCTCTTTTCATAAGTTTACAGGAGAAGCTATAAACTTTGTAAAATGGAAAATATTTGAGATACTGACACAGCAATTTTTTTTATATCTGTACCCATGTTCTTTAACTTTAGTGAAAACTTCTCGCATCGAAAATATGTGAAACAAAATATTCCATCGTTTCTCAAAAAGTGAGAAAAAACTGTGTCTGTAATTCATGTCGAAAACTATCAAAAGAGATTACGTCGTTACGTTATAAATGTCATAACATTGCACTCGAAGCCGATGTGACATTGCAGACGTTGAAAACGCCAGTCACACATATCATTGACGGCGAACAAAATTTACTAAAATTGAAACTTTTTCAACAACGGCGGCGAAAATACAACTGCCGGTTATACCAAATAATGTAATGTGCGACTTTAATAATTGTTGTTTGCAAACGAGCATTGACAACATTCGTATATTTTATAAAAATGTTAAAAGAAAAATAATAAAACAATGAAAAAATGTGCCAAGAACAAAATATTATTATTATTATTCTTTGCATTTTTAATTGTTTTTAGTGTTGAAATTTTTTCTCGCCCCATTTTTATTCGTGAGTTTTTTTTGACAGTTCAAATCGGGAACTCTTCTCACAAAAATGTTACAGACACACTTTTTCTGTAAATTGGCGAGTAATTTCCTTACGTGACAGCGAGTACTCGCTAAAAAAGTTACAGACACAGTTTAGTGAGAAAAACAGCTGTTTATTTCAATATATGACATTTTTGTTTCATTTCACACATTTCAATCGAAAGTTTCTCGACGCAAGAGTTACAGAACATTGGCACTGGTTTTTTTTTTTTTTGGAGTTACAAAAGTTTAAATCATAATAAAAGAAAGAAATATATTTTTAATATCAATGTGAAACGGGCTTTATTTCGCCAATAAAGCTTGAGGTCCACACCACGTGTTACACGCATATGTAACAAGTTACCTGCACAAAAGCATAGGATGCATTGAGGCGTTGAATGCGAAAAATAGGTTCACTTTCTACCATTTTAAGCGTCACAAGCCGCGTTCGTACAAATCAGCTGGTTTTGACAACTGCAATATAATTTTTACTTGTGGTGATGCCGCATAAAAAGCGTTGCATGTAACTTGAAACATAGAACGTATGGAAGGTATAAAAATCATACAATGCGTAGAGGCGAAATCGCGTGGTGTGGACCTCTCCAGAATATGACCTCTTTCAGTCTCGGCAAGTTACTTGCGCAAGTCTAACTAAATGAAAAGCAACTATCAGCTGGTAAGGCTCAAATTAGACGTGACATAACCATAAAAATACAAGCCAATTGAAATTTGGTTTCTATGGTCATCGTTACGGCTATGGAATAATGTTTCAGTCACGTCTAATTGGACCTTAAATGGGCTGGCAAATAAATCAGTGTTGCCAACTCAAAGTTGTAAAACTTGAAAAAAACACCTGGTTAATAAGGCAAAAATGCGATAGCCAATCTTTTGATAGTAGAAGTTTAATATTTTGGACACATGTAATAATGTACCAATAAAAAATGTTATAATTTTGCGAAGCACTAGTGTACAATTAAAAAAAATAAGCGAACAATTATGCGCTACGCAATAAGACATACAGAGATACAGTAAAGTAAGTGATAAAACTCACAACAGCTTTATAAAAAAAAAATATTAAATTTCAAGTGCCACGGCATTCCCTTACTACGAACCAGGTTAGTAAAGGAGAATACTAAAAAATTACTGTAACAAAACAATCAGTGTGTAAAGCTGATCGTTACATTAAACAATTTGTATATGCGCTGAATAAAGCGCTTTATGTGACAAAAATGTATTGCTTCAAAGTGGGAAATTGCCATATAAAAACAAGTAAGAAAGTATAGTCGGTCAAGCCCGACCATATGATATCCTACACCACAGTATTAAAAAACACATCATGCTTATATGTCCATATAAATTTGGATTTATCTATGTTTATTAACTTCATTAAAATCGGTTTGAAAGTTTGTTAACTGTAAAACTTATGTGACCATATAGATATGGATCTATTTATGTTTTAAATTTCATTAAAATCGGTTTAAGAGGCAGAAATTGCCCCTATTTCTCCTCGTGGTCCCATTTTTTAAAAAAATGCATCCCTTTTGTGTCCATAAAGATATGGTTCTATCTATGTTTTAAATTTCATCTTTATTATCTTCCCTCGTGGTCCTACGATTTGGCCCATTTTAAATAGGCTTGGTCCTTGTGCCAAGAAGAACCTATGCCCCGAATTTTATCAAATTATCTCCAAAATTGCGACCTGTACTTTGCGCACAAGGATACATGAACAGCCAGCCAGCCTGCCGGAGGGACATCGTTAGTTCGACTTAGAAAGTGATTCTGAGTCGATCGGTATACATTAAGGTGGATCTAGGACCAATATTTTAAGGCGTTACACACATCAGCACAAATGCATAAAACCCTCTCCACTATTGTGGTGTGGGTATAATCATCAGCGATGCCAACTTAGTGCTTTTGGCACTATTTATGGTGCCTTTTGATGCCTCAAAACGCCAAAATTTTATTCTTAGTGCCAAACTAAGAAAAAGCACTAACGTGTTGCTTTTTGAATTTTTCGTTAGTGCCTTTAGTGCTTTTTACAATTTTTATTTTTTTCTATAATTTTTTCAAACTTCGATTATAAAGAGGATGACTTAGATGAGATTTGCTATTTGGGGTACAATTTTAAGAAGGCCTGCAAATATTTTAAGATTTCAAATGATAAAAAAGTGATAAAAGATAGGTTATTTACGAGGTTAGAGCTAGGCTTCCTAGCAATTTGGAAATTTTTTAGCGTTGACAACATATTAAGAATTCGTAATCAAAATGATGTACTTGTTTTCAGTAAACATTTTTTTTAAAGATGTAGATACTGTTTCAAAAATAGAAAATGGCTTGGAAAATATTAGGAATTGTGATTGTGAAAACATGCAGTCGAAAACCGTAAAAAAGGACGCAACGACTTTTATAAATTAAAAACAGCTGACAGAAAATGCTTTTATAACGAGCGTTGAGTAACCTGCCATTTTTCATGCGCTTTAGTTTTCAAACGCACGACACTCGTCTCCGAATAACCGTGTGTTGTACAATTCTACCTCTAGTGCTATTCCAAAAAGGTTGACTTAGTATCAGAATACAAACATACATGTTTTTTTCTATTTTGCACCTTATGTGTGTTCTTTATTCAGAAGCATACATAGGTTAAAATAATTGGACAATATCATACGCCAATTGTTTTATTAAACTTTGCACGATTTTAATTTAGAATTATTTAAACCATAAAATGTAAGGTTTTTTATTAATATAAACAATGGTCGGTCATTGCAAATTTTTTCGAGTTACGAAAATCGCGCTCGCACTGTATTACTTTAAAACTGTTTTATGGCCAATTCAAACTCAGCTGATGGTGATGCAAGTGATTTGGATGATATTTTTATTGACGATAATAATAATACATTTAAAAATGTTTATATACGAATGTAAACATATTTTTTGAATTAAATTTTAAATGAAAATCCCCAATCAAAGCCGTCGCCTTTTTTCAATTTTGGAGGTATGTTATATTTTGCACAGCCGAATGCAACTTGTTTTGTATTTAATTAAATTGTCAATATGGATTAGTGCTTTTTAACGCTTTTTTTTGTTCGAAATAGTACTTTTTAGTGCTTTTTTTAAATTGTAAAGTGCTTTTTGCTCTCAAAAAGTTGGCATCACTGATAATCATGTCTTCTGTAAGTGATATGGTGAGCGAAACTATTATGTTTCTCCCTTACAAACCTGCTGCGTTGGAAGCTCCATTTTTTATTGGGGTAGTGAATCGTTATCAATAAAAAATCAATTTTAGAATTTTTTGATGATACGTTGTTTTGCATTTTAGATAACGATATATGAAGGACTCAGAGTTGAAGATGAAGAAAATTTAAAAATATTTTGAATTTAAGTAAGTGAACTCCCATTAATTTGTGCAGCCATTGACTTGGGTTTATTACCCTTACCTTAGGAACGAAACACTTTTCATTTAGTCCGTTACAAAACTGAATAGAGTGAAACTATGCGTAGAATTTCGTACCAGTTTTCAAAATACATATACATATGTATTATATTTTATGACTTAGTTCGGTTCAGCTCTGAGCCCTCAATATATTTATATCACAAAAAGTCCGGAATAGATTGCTTTTGAAATTCAGTCAAATTGGTCTCCAAATGGCTGAAATAGTTTTTGGCCAAAAATCTCTATTTTAACCCATAAACCTTAACATTTTTAAATTTAAAAGCCTTATGTTTTCACTTTCACCTTAAATAAACTAGTAGATTAACGGTAGGGAAAATTTACAAAATCGGTTTGTATTTCTAAAATATTCAAAATATTAAAAATGGGCCGAATCGGTTTATTATTTTACCTGGCCTCAATACAAGTTCAAAATTTAGAGTTTAAGTAATACCAAACAAGCTGGGTAAATAAAATACATCTCAAATATTCTCACAATACTTGTTTGTTTTTTAAAATCAGCGAAATCGATAGCGTCCATACTATTTGGGTTAGGAAATAATTGGTTATTCAATACTACGGTGTAGTATTTATTATATGTCCCATTTCAAGCACACTCTCGGAAAACACTTTACTAAGCCTTAAACCGCAAAACTTAACCCTTTCGACCCGGCTTTCGAATAGCAATGGTAAAACAAAATTTTTGATTGGAACCGAATTTTTTAGTAATATATAACTTATCGGTAAAAGAAAATCAAGAAAATAATGATTGGTGGCTGTGATGGTTGTGGGGGCTGTGGTACATCGTTGTACCATTCGGGATGTTTTGTGGTACAAATAAGTGCCAACCGTCCGGTAAAATAAACTTTCGCGCATAATATCATGCAAAAACCATGCTATGCACTTACAAAAAACGGTCAGGAGACTTTAAAGACTATAAGGTACATTTCACAACCCAGCAACATTAAATTTGAAGCTGTTAGGGATGTTTAAACTTACAGTGGTACTCATATGTACCATCCGGGTCGAAAGGGTTAATCAAATTTTTGTAAAATTTGGCCTTCAAAAGTTTTCTAAGACAAGAAATAAAATTTTGTGAAGATAGGTATCGTACCACATCGATTTACTAGTTTATTTAAAAAAAGCTTTTCTTAAAAATTTCTCGGAAATCCCGCAATTAATTCTCGGGAAACCGGGATATCCGGGAGTTGCCGGGAACAAACTCTTATCATGTCACAATGTTTGTAAAAGGTTTTTATATCCATCTTTAAGATATGTTGGTACATAAGTAAGTTTTTTCTTGTTGATTAACTTAATAAATAAATACACTGCAATTATGAATAAAAATTCCCCGGCAGTTTTCTGCCTTTTCCCATTTTTCCTATGTAAATTCAATTGTAAAAATGAGAAAAGGGAAACAATTTCTGGGGAATTTTTATTCATAATTCGGCTGATAGAATGACCACTGCTGTTGCTACTTATTTGCTGTTTGCAGAAGAAGTGAGAAAAACACTTTTACCATTTTGCAGCAGCCCGCTGCCGGAGACTACCGGACACGCCAAAAATACTATTTTACTAATTTATCAATTTTATTTACTTCTATCTAGTTGGCTTGTTTTCAATAAAAGTCCGATTACATTGGTTTTTGTGACACCTAAAACCGACACTAATTTTAGTTCGAACAAAAAACCGACAACATTGGATTTCATAACACCAACGTATTTTTTTGTCGGTTTCAAATCCAATTCCAATAAAATTGGTTTCTATGAAACCCCTGATAATACATTTTTCTCTTTTTTCTTTTCTATATTCTTTGGAATTTTATATTATACATGTTAATTGAACTGTATTTTCAACAACAAATTAAGACTTTACTTTAGAAAAGGATTTTAAAATCGGTCAAAATTAATCACACCTGCTGAAAACGAACATTTTGAAAACGATCGTTTTTATCACATACCTGATTGATTTCGTTTGAAAGGATTTTATCTTTATTTTAACTTCGCCTTTGTATGGATTGGATTTGGAGACCGAAGTAATCAAAACCTATTGGACATACTAAATAATACAGCGTTGTCTCTTTTGACTGGCTAACGAAGTTACCATTTAAATGTACCCGTACAACGGGGATATTTTCTCAAAAGATCTCAATGCTTTTCTTACACACCGTCTTCATAAGCCATGATTAGTTTAGCTGCAATAGGCAGCCGACATGAAGACGGCTCCCTTATGCCTTACAGCGGTCCCTTTGTGATACCCTTAGCCAGTGACCTGATTCAAGCCAGTGTTTACCAGATTATTCTTCCCGCATAACTGCAGCCTCGTATTATTTCGATTCTCTGCAGAAAAGAGAGATCGACCTTAGTCCTGTTCTATATTAGATAGAGCTTCGAAATTCGGCAATACCATCGCTATAGCGAAATTGATTTTAATTAAAAAAATCTTGTTATTCATTAAAAAATTAATTACATTTGATTCACTTGATGAAACGTTTAATTGATTCGATTAAATTTTTTATTAAAATTGATTTTATTTTTGATTAATGCTTTAATTGGCGAACAATTTTGGAACGTGAAGACTGCTGCATTACATTACATTACATTAGTTTGCATAGCGATGTCTAACATCATTGCAGTAATGCCATATAAATTAGGGACATTTTGATTGTTCTTGTTGCATTTTATATGTTGAACTTAAGTAAATTATTCTGCCAACGTTTCGTTCTTGTGCACACAAAAAATGATTAATACGGTGTGCTAAGGGACCTGGCAACTGTGTCTGTCGAAAGGGGGTGTTCACTAAAAGAAGGTGTCCGTTAAGGGAAATTACACTGTAACACACTTCTAATTAAAAAAAACTCATGGCGGTTCTTAAATTGTTTTTCCGCTTCTGTTGTTTCTTAAAAAAGTGTGCCATTTTATTAACACTCACTGTTAACTCATCTTGAACTCTTGCAGGTATTTGTTGCACTTAAAACAAAAATAATTAATAAAATAAAAGTACACAAATAAAACACAACACACGAACATTCATTGCTAAGCAAAAAAAAAAAAAAATTATATTTAATTAAAAAAAAAGAGAAAATGTTAATGTTTAATCTATAAAAAAAATAGATTAAAAGAAAATTAATTATATATTTAAAAAATATTAAAAAAAAGTTAATATTCTATTCGCTTAAAAGTAAAAAAAAAAAAAATATAACAATAACTTAATTTTACTAAAAAGATGTGTAATAATTACAATTATCTTTTTAATTTAATAGTTTATGTTAATTAAGAAAACAAAAAATTTATGTGTCAGTATCTAGATACTTAATTAAAACTAAAGAACTCAACCCTTAAAATTATTTTATTAAAAAAATTTAACAAATTAAAAAAAAAATTAATTAACAAAAATTATCATAAAAAATTAATTACAAATTACAACGTATTAATTGTCATTTTAATTAAAAAAAGAAACAAAGAAAATAACAAAAAAAAAAATATAAACAATTTATTTAAATTTATTAAACAAATATAGATAAATAAAATTAACAAACAACAAAGGAAGAAATTAAAAAAATTGTTTTATTAACTTTTGGGAAACTTACCAAGTCTGTATAAGAATTATACAACACAGGGTCTTTCAAAATCGAGTTTCTTTCTTAATTATAACGGCCGATCTCAGCACGTTCAGTTATAATAAAAAATTCTGGGAAAAAATATTTTTAAAGTTTCCAGTTGCATCTTTAGGATAGCAACTGCACCTAGGGATGATGCGTCCTCACAATTTGAACTTTCCACAAGTGGAAAGCTTATTTGCATTTCAGGAACTCCGGTCTCGCGATTCTAGGTTAATACCATAGCCACCACGTTAACCCTTAAGTCATTTTCCCATGAGAAAATAACTCTTGGTGAAACAGCCAGCTCACATCATGTGAGTGGCAATCTTAGGCTCTGGGGTCTTCATCCATTTACCGAATCCAAGTCTAACAATTCATCCAACACATTCGGTTCCTCGACAATTCATTCTCTCACTAAATCCAGGCCTTCACCATCCAAACAACGCACTCCACTCTTTATCAACGTCGGTTCCTTAACTTTTCATTCACCCACAAAATCCAAGTCTTCACCCCTCAACTAACACATTCCACTCTTCCTAATCCACAGTTCCTTGATTCTTCGCTCATTCCCATAATGTAAGTCTTCACCGTTCATACCCGTTCTCTCGACCTTCATTCACCAACTCCAAGTCTTCACCGTTCATACCCGTTCTCTTGACCATTCATTTATTCATTCACCAACTTCAAGTCTTCACCCCTCATACCCAATTTCCTGCACGTCATGCACCAAATCAAAAGTTTCAAGAAAAGTACGCTCTCTGCAAATTCAATCATTCCGCGGCGAAAATCATTCTTTTACAAAGAGCATGATTTTGGGAGGCTAAATCAATAGTTAGACTGGTGTCAAAGCACCAGGCATTCTTGACTTCGGTGGTACCAGATAGGATTTCTGTTCAGCCACGATCTTAAGAGATCTTTCACTTTTGAATAACTGCCGAAGTATAAGTATTGGCTGCACTTGAATTCCCCGGAGGATGAAACACCAGAAGGTAAAATATCATTAAAATGATTCCCGCATACCCCATACGGTGTGTAGGATGATGCGAAACATTTAAGTGAGTACCAGCTTCAGTGGCCTATCTCACGGGAGTTTCAGGACCTGTCGACAGAAAATGCTCTTGCCAAATCCCCCCGTCCGTGAGCGCCACCGACACACACATGCAGTAAGTTGAGTGCAAAACCCGACAGAATTAAATATAATCGCTATTTTTTTGGGACTGGAGCTATCAAACCTCCTTTAAGGCTTGGAGGCAAGCATTACTGTTAAAATAGCACAGCACCCAGCAGCCAAACTACCCCTCAAGGTGAAAAATCAGCATGTAAAGCCGAATTTTAAAGATCTCTCTTTCTTTGACTTTGGGTTCAAACCACAACAACCATGGGATCCCTGAACAGTTCTCAACCAATATTCAGACTGAGACCGAAGTCCCCAAGGCTATTGGCTCTCGTGGATCTCTCGCCAGCCGCGATCTCACGAGCTCCTTGTCAATTTTGAACTCTGCTGAAATCCAGGGGGCTACTCTCTATTGCGATGCGAATTCCCAGATTGATTCTTTCTATCTCTTTCGCAAAATCTTTTTAAAATGAAGCAATACTGGCAATAAAAATTAAATATGGAGCAAATTGATAGTAATGAGTACCAATCACTAGATTTGCTACCATTTGCTTTCGTATCGCAATAGAGAGTAGCGCCACGGGAATTCACTGCAATATAAAAAAGGTTGATTATCCAGTGTATGCTAAAATTAACATTCTGAAAAGCCCTGCTATGATGCGAACTTGGTTTTCAATTGTGATCACATTGAAATGGTTTTTTCCCTCAACAATTAAAAAATCCGCTAAAAACTTTAAACTTAATTTACTAACTTTACTTTACCTATTTACGATTCCCTGCTTAAAACAAAGATTGGCTTTAGTCCAACCTCAAATAGAACAACTAAGCAGGACAGTTGTCATGCTCCAAAATACCTTATCTTAGTATCCTTTAGAACAGGGCCGTGAAAGAAAAATGTGACAAACCTGACAAATAGAAGGATATCGTCCCCAAATTCTGTGGATTAAATAAAACTACACCATTACAACACTCTACTAAGAATATTTTATTTATTTTATGATAAATTTGGAATGGGTAGATATATAATAAATACACGTAGAGAAAAAACATGTTTAAATATGGTCACCTCCAACCAAACTATTTTTAAAGAAAATTTTAAACATATTATGGTTAATATAACCATATAATTGTCAGCGACAGCCATATTATGGTTAAATTAGTCCTCCATCAAGAACCCACAACCATATTATGGTTGCCTCTAAAAATGTTTTGGTTAAATATGACAATAATTTGTTTTTAAATTTACAATAGTATTTTCCTCTTTTTCAAGAGCAACATAATATGATTGAAAACCAACCATGCTATTGTTAGTTTTAAACAGATTTTAGTTAATATTGATCATACCATGTTTGGAGGCAACAATAATAGGGTTGGGGCTTCTTGATGGAGGCCTAATTTAACCATAATATGGTTACCGCTGACAATAATATGGTTATATTAAACAAAATATGTTTAAAATTGTTTTTAAAAATAGTTTGGTTGGAGGTGACCATATTTAAACATGTTTTTTCTCTGGGTGTAGTTATTTATTTGGCCGTAATAAATTTGAGCCATTTGTAAAAGATTTTCTTATTTAATTGTTCGCGTTGTTTCAATTTTAATCTGCCAACCAAAAGAAATTTCGTATTTCTTCCTCATTTGAGGGTCGACAATGTGGTGGTCCCTCGTCGGGAGCTCCTTCGGCTATTAATGAGTTACGTAGTGTTCGCATAGCCAACATATTACGCTGAGAGGCAACACTCAAATCAATCAAACGTTCCGGATAGTGGACACCAACCAAACATTCCGCTTGCTCTTGAATTTCTAAAGGCATGCGCCAGGGTTCGTGGCTATTAAAATTAATCAAATATATATTAAGAAAGTAAGGTTTAAGTTTTAATTTTGTTTATCGCCGAAAAAACATTTCTGAATTATACTCACATATATTCTTTAGGTACTTTAGATAGCTCAGGTACATATTGTTTTATATATTGACCCAAGGGATCTAATCTCTTAGCCAAAGCCACCGGGCATGTGACCAATGATGAATCAAGTAAACGTTCGAAAGCCGAAGAACTAACCCACATCCAATTCCCGGCACATACGGACCAATCAGCATCCAAAAGATACTTTAAAAAATATTTCAAACCTTGTTCCCAATTTTGCCAAAGGCCACCGCGTGTCAGAAAAGTTGCTACCGTATTGCGCAAAGTATGATGTAGCCAACCTTCTGCCAATAGTTGCCGCATGGCGGCATCGATTAAGGGAAATCCCGTTTGACCCATTGTCCAGCGATTCAACTGCTCGTGATTGGGCTGAGCCCAGGGTATGTTCAAACAGATTTCATTATCTTCCATACGATCATAGTTTGGATTATTTACAGACATGGTGTAGAAATATTCCCGCCATATCAACTGGCCAGTTATATGGGCTCCACCGGACATTTGGAGGCCTAATCCTGCTGCTTGTAGCTGTACATTTTTGAAGAGATCATGGACATCCCAATAGAACTTGCGCACAGACAAGCAGCCAAATCTTAAATGGGCGCTCATGGACTTGGGAGATTCCAAAATATTCGGCTTAGCCTGGTTAGGAAGATAATACCCACATTTAAAGGCATTCTCTTCTACCTTTAGACGTTGATGCAAATGTAACAAAGCCTGTGTCTCACCGCCAATCCATTTGACTTTGGCCAAATAACTCAAGTTATCGGGATATACATTAAAGTCTTCCGGAGTGGGAAACTGAGAGAAAGTAATAATACACAACATATAAGACTTCAATATTCGGCTGTGCCGAATCTTTGATAACCTCCACCGAGAGTTCGAATATTTCAGGAACCAATCTTGATCAAATCTGACCTCTTATTATTATGATTCGTACCGGGTTCAGGCATACTAATGTATGTTTCGAGAGTACGCTTTATGTAGGACCAGGTATGGTCAGTTATGCATCGATCATCACACGGTCTTATGATTTTATTCCTAGTCGTATACAACTTAATTGGATCCAGTTTCACCAAAATAACATGATTCGTTTAAGTTTTAGGACTAAGGACTATGGGACTTAGGTTAAATTGTTTTTCGAGTAAAAAACAGTGATTCCTTGTTAAAAAAAACTTAACAGGACCAATAAATAATATAATTTCTTAGCGTTTAAAAGTGCTTTTTGGAAGCCTGCTTTATATGTACTAATCATCAGAAAATTACATGGTGTTATTAAATCAGAGTTTTTACGATGTAGCGCCTATCCAAGAAGGCTGGTTTACATTTATTTTATTGGAATAAAAACTATTGTTGGTCTTAAACAGTAAACATTGTGTAAACAGAATGAAAATAGTAACTTTTTTACGGAGGTTGGTCTACATTTGGGTCTCTCTCTCTCTCTCTCTTTTCCTAATTAGCCGATTGTAATAAATTTAAATTTCAGCCTGCTTGAAAGAACTAAAGACAATTTGATTCTTGTTGTTTTTTGTTGTTAAGTCGTTTGGAAGTTAGCACGTTCAAATAGACAGAGGGAAAAGGCTAAATCGAATTAAAATTTCTCAAGGATCCAGAACTTTTTATGTACTTAAAAGGATCTTACATTATAATGTTAAAAGTTTCAAGCGGAATGACAAATGCCTACTGTTGGTGGAGAGTATAAAAAGTGTTTAATAATTCTAATGAAAATGGTACCTCTAAAAAAACTTTTAAATCCATTAAAAGTTTTTCACTTAGTTTGTGAAATTTGACATCTGACCAATCCGGATTTGGCACCGGACGTGGAGGTAAGCCAATTATTTGTACTGTATGCTAAGCGGAATAAATATTTTTTTTTTATTAAAATGATCAAACTTTATTAACTCTTAAATATTTACCAAAAACATTTGATAAGTCAGCGGTGGTATTCCACCGTTAGTGTCAATAACTCTCTTCGGATCCCATAGTGTATGGGAGATTCTTTCAATGCATGTTATACCCAAGTCATGACAAAGTTTCTTCACAGCATTATCCCGTCTATTCCAAATCGGTTCACAATCCTGTTCAAAACATAACTTCTTAATGCCACATTGTTCATGAAGACGATGAAATATTTGAACAGGACTTCCTTGCAGTAGATATAGACGGCCCAAACTTAAACTGGCATTTTGCAGTTGGTCGTGTATGTCTTTTAGGGAGTCCAACAAAAACTTTAAACGATTGTAGCCAACCGATTGGGTGCCTGAAAAAGTAAAAACAAATTTTTATTGTCACATAAAATTAAATACATAAATGGATTCAAAACTCTATATTTTAGCTACAATTAAAAAAAAAAACATTAAAATCTAACACATAGAAAATAATATCTTTTCTAACCCAGCGGTAAATATTGAAAAACCACAAGTGGCAGGCCTTTATGAATCCCTCTATACTCATTTCTAAAAGATTTGCTTCGTATTATATCCTGCCTTCAGAAGTATGCCTTCTAGAAGGTATACATTTCTTTTAGAAAGACCATCCAAAACAATCAAAACACATACCGGGAGTATGTTTTAAGAAGGGAGAAAGGAAGTTGTTCAGTTTTTTTAGTGACCTTCCTTACTCCCTTCTTGGGAAGGAAACAAAGTTGTTATTAAAGGGATTGTGGAAGTGCTTCCTCTTCCCAATGACAACCTGTGTAAAAATTAATACGTATGGAATACGGCGAGGAGGACTTGGGTCTGCTAAATAATGCCTTATATTAAGCTCCTTTACTCATGCTAGTTATCGCTGGGAATGCATAAATTCTTAAATCTCCTGATATACTTATGTAAATATATGAACATATGTTTTTGGAAAGTAAAGAGATACAACATTCACGTCAATAAGAAATAGACCGCAATACTCCTCAAGAACACGGAATAATTATTTAAATTTTGTTTTTTGAAATAATTTGTCGGTGGTGTTAGCACAGCGTATCCGTGTATCTGTGTATACTTGAATAAGCTAAATTATTTCTTCGGAAAACCGCGTATAACACCCCATGAGTCATTACACCCGCTAAAAGTTACAGTATTATGTGGTGTTTACGCTGGAGGTGCCATCGATGCTTATTTTTTGAAAACGCCTCAGGTACAGAGACATGCTCAACGACATTCTCCTCAACTAGGCGAATTTGAACTGGAGAAATAAAAGATTAAGCCACGGCGCATACTAAACGACCTGAAACCGAAATTCTGAGAGCTGTTTTTCCGGGTCGCCTAGTCTCGTTTTGTAGTTTGCACTATCCGACAAGATCGCCCGATTTAACTTTTCTAGACTTCTTTTCGTGCGATTTCTTGAAGTCACAAGTCTATGTCAACAAGTCTTAGACTCCTCCAAGTTCTCAGTAAGAATATACGTCAAGAATTCGGGAACATATCGCCGAAAGTTTTGACAATAATAATGGAAAATGCCTGTATGTTCATTAGTAAAAGAGGTGGCCACTTGGCCAATATCGTTTTTTCTATTATATATTAAAAAAAATTTGGACATCAAATACACAGAATCCAAAAGCAAAACTTAAGTTTTTCATTATTTGAATAAAATTACAGTCAAAGAACATCGAGTGACAACTTTTTGTATCTTACAAGGCGAATTCAGCTACAGGTGATGTCGGGACTACAAAAACCCAACAACAACAGAAACAACATAGGTTTTCTTGCATTGCATTGTAAGTGCTTATAGCTCGAAATGTGAACCATTCTTAAACACTTACAAATCAAAACAAATAAGCTTGAACTGTCAAAATCAGATGCCGTTTTGATACCACCTGTAGGTAATTCACCTTGGTATCTTAGAAACATCAAAACTTAAAATTGGGTTTTTAGGGGTTGCCAACACTTTACTGCACTAACGGCGTTTTATTATAAACAGAGCTTTTGTTTTTCCGCACTTTTTTGATTCCTGAAAAAGCGGGAAATTACTTTTTTTCCAAAATGAAATTCTATTTATCGTGGCGAATGAAACATCGTTAAAAAAAACTGGACTCAAAGTGGAAAAACTGCCATTTCTTCCTCTTCTTCATTTTTCATAATAATAATTGAAGTTTCACCTAAAGTGTTACTTCAGTCGCTTATAAATCATACCGCAGAAAAATTTGGATTAAAGTATATGGACAAATATAGCTCTGATGATGGTTAGACTTTAGACTTTTGATTATACCGCTAGCCTCAGTATTACTTTCTGAGTCGATCTAACAACGTCCGTCTGTCCAGCTGGCTTGTTGTCTGTTCATTAGAGCGTACCAACTTTCAAGGATAAAGTGCTCCGTACACCCTATAATTATTAGGGATGAAACGATACCTCTAAGGTATCGATACTTTTACTCGATGTGGTATCGCTCGTAAAGTATCGATACCTACTTAGAATCGAAAAGAAAGTATCGATACTTAGTTACTTGTATGGGTACTTGTATCGGTTTGTATGATAAAAGAATAGAAAGCAGCATTTAAAAATGTTCTTATTAGTGTTTTATTACTATACAATAAAATAAGAACTTCGACCTATTAGAATTTTTGTGCAAAACGATAAGTGTAAAGATTGAGACCACTTTTAGTTACCACCTAGTACCAATTTCCTTTCGAAAAATCTTTTTTATCTAAGGAAACAAAATTTTATAGAACGTTCAGCATAACAACCTTCATCACCTTTTATTCCAGAAATCAACAATGTCACTATGAATTTATCTTAAATGTAAATATGTATTTTATTTCCTTTCAATAATTTCTCACGCTCAAGGTCCGTTTTATATAAAGAATATTTATTTAAAATTTATCCAATATTTCGCTATCTCAATAAATAGCTTCTTCAGGGATTTTTTGGTTTTTTTATATTTCAAAAAAAGGAAATAATATTGAGAAGGTCGAAGAAATTAAGCGAAATAATTTATGTATTTTATTTTTAAATTGATAAATATATAATAAAGGGTGGTAAAACCATAATCCATGACCTTAACGTCAAGTTTTTTGCGCAACTTAAATTGACCTATCTTTGTTTCAGTATTTGACAACTTCGATTATTGAGAGGTACACAATTGCGGATGATAACGGACTTCCTATAGCCAGAAATTGAGGAAGTGGACCTAGACGATATGTGGTGTATAGGTGTGGACCCGGGATTCGGGATTTTTAATTAAAAAAAGGGATCCCGGGACGAATCGGGATTTCATATATAAAAGCCAATTTTAAAATTCATATAATTATAATTTAATGTTTATGTATAAGAATTAAAACAAATTAATTCATGAAGAAAATTAAACTCATTACAAAATAAAACAGTTTAATGTATTCTTTTAAAGTAATATGGAAGGAAGTATTATGTATTAAAACTTATATTTTAAAAAGATTCTTAAACAAAGAGTAATTTCAATTTTTGGGAATACAAAATTTTAATTTCAAAAGATTTCGTTATTCGTGCCTAATTCCCAGTTTTTATTCTTGATAAAAACACTTGAAATTTATTGTTGATGGGATAAGCTATTCCTATGCGCATTTCACTGGTTGCTTAGGCCAGATCATCAGGAAACTTCATCCATAAAGATTTTAGAAAAACTAAAGATATTAAACCAGATATTAGAGGAGAATGTAAAATGAGATAAACCCACTGTTTATTGTTGATGTGTTTTGTTTAAACTTTGATATTGTTACAAGTAGAACTGTTGCTTATAAGTCTTAAGCTAAGATCCCACTATCGGCGCAATGTACCAATTTTTGTCTTATTTCATGTGCCGATAGTGTGAACGGTCAATATTTTTTAATTTGCGACAATCTGTGCCGAAATTGTGCTGCCTGTGGACAATAAAAATTAACCTTGATGCGCCGATAATGTGAACACTCTTTTGCACAATGTGGAGCAATCAAATTGTTTAATATGTACCGATTTTTATCGGCCACTTGTGTGCCGATCACAGTCGCCAATCAGCGCCGATACAAGGGATGGCAAAACGAATTTTTTAAAGTGCACCAACTGGCTGCTAAAATTTTACTTTTTTGAGCTTAATTGTACCAAAATTTCATTTGTTTTATCTATTATTTATGTATTAAAAAGTTAAATAGTACATTTGTACTGTTAAATGAAAGAAAACATTTTGCTTTAACGAAAACATTGCTGTTGTATCGATGTTGCCATCCCTGCTTTGTAAACATCTGTTTACAGAACAACAATTAAAAAAAAAAAAAACAAGTGCAGTAAGTTTAAATAAAATTGAATACATTTTTAATTTTATATTAATATATTATTTAAAATTGCTAGGAAACTAATAAAGAAATATTCAAACGGAGAATTTTGCGAATTTTTAAAGTAAAATTATGTCGCCAACAAACAAATAAACCAAAACATATGATTAAATTGGCCCAAATAACACGATAGTGTGACCGCATTGTACAGATTATTGTCGCAATTGAGTTTTGGCCGATATGAACCGAAAAAAATTCTCACAATATGCGACGATAATGGGACCACCCAAGAATAAATTTTACAATGTTTTTTAATGTGCGCCGATACAGCACAATAAAAATCGTCACAGATTGTGCTATTTGAGCCGATAGTGGGATCTTAGCTTTATACGTTTAACAGTTTTATTTGGTTTAATATCTTTAGTTTTTCTAAAATCTTTATGGATGAAGTTTCCTGATGATCTGGCCTAAGCAACCAGTGAAATGCGGATAGGAATAGCTTATCCCATCAACAATAAATTTCAAGTGTTTTTATCAAGAATAAAAACTGGGAATTAGGCACGAATAACGAAATATTTTGAAATTAAGATTCTTAAACAAATTAATGACGTCAGATAATTGATACCTTATTTTATCGCAAACAAATGCTGCCGACGAAACCAATATTCGCATTCAATACTTCTGGGTGGTATCGTAAATAAATAACTACATATATGCTATATGACAATATTTAATTTATTTTATCTCAATTATATATATGCAAGTATTAATCTAATAAAATAAGCTTATATGTGTCAAAAGACTTTTGGTAGAACCCCCTAAAGTTGTTAACACCTTTTTGCACAACTTGCATTTTGCGTGCGCAGTTCTATTATCATCCACATACAATGCATTGCATGCAGGCGCGGATTCAGGGGGGGGTGAAATAAGGAAATTTCCCCCCCGTAAATTATAAAAATATGTTTTGTTTATTTCGATAATACAAGAATACCCATAAATATTATCTTTTTTTAATGTACACAATTTTTGGAAATCCCAGCAAGGTTTTTTTTTGTTTTTTTTATTGAATCTCTAACGAAATTTTCAATAAGTATTTTTTTGTTTTTTTATTGAATCTCTAACCAAATTTTCAATAAGTATCCAAATCTTCATCCTAATAGTTATTTATTAGATATTTTCAATGAAATATCTAGTTTAATGTATTCAAATACTTCCCAGTAAAAACTTCGCCTACAAAATAATGTGTTGAGTAATCAGAAAAACATAAGAGCACTACTTACAATTCTACTGAAAGAACCAATGAATTTTACAAGGGATGTCCCAAAATGAACGCATTAAAAAGTAAGTCATTATTTTTTACCTGCACACAAAAGTAGGCGAAGTTTTTACTGGGTTATTATTCTACATTCAATCCCAGCAGGTGCCATCTATGTATAACCAAAGAGTAAACGTTTAACTTGATAATGCGTGCGGTTGAATTATTAAAAAGCCTTAGTATTTGTAATATTTATGTACATACATATATATGAGTTATATGAAAAAAATTCCTATTTGATAATTTTTGACGAACGCAAGGATTTGTCGGGGAAAAGCCAGATTTCCTTATCTTTAAAATATTTCAACATACAACAAAAAGTTGTTAAGGAAGAATTGTTTTGGCTTTGTTGTAAAAGCATTTGAAGAGCCTTCACAGGATATTGATTATGACGCTAATGTGTCAATTGATGCGATGGCACTATCATCAACAGTTCTTAAAACTTTGACAAATTTTAGTCTTGACCTAAAAAACTGTATAGGAGTTGAAACTGATGGGTGTCGTTTGATGTCAGCAGAAAATGGAGCTGTTTAAAAATTCTGGAAACCGCGACAAATGCGAAACAAACGCCTTGCTATTTCCCGTAAGTCAGGCAAAACACGTTTTTACTAAAGTATTTGGGAGCCAAACTCTCTACATTATGCGAGACAAGATGGGTGGACCGTCACGACTCAGCTTTACACTTTGCAACAAGTGTACATCATATAGTAGAAGCTTTGGAAAACATATCTGAGTGGAAAGGTAGAGATACTTCATCAAGAGCCTTATATTAAGGAACTCACTTAGAACTTTTGAATTTATTTGCGGAATAAACATATTAAGTGTGATACTTATTGTAACACAGCCGCTTAGTATCATTTTACAAAAGCACGATACAGATCTTCAAAAAGGATCAAGCCTTATCAAAACTTTAATCATGTGCCTTGAGGAAAAAAGAATTAAAGCCGAAGAACAATTTAAAGTGATTTTTAAAAAAGGTAAAGTTATTTGCGTTCAAATCGAGGTTCCAACCTAAAAAACAAGATTTGAACGAAATAACTACATCCAAAATGTTGAAGATTTCTACCGAGTTGTAGGTTTCATTCTCTTATTGAATTTATTTTAGAAGATCTCAAAACACCGTTCTAATAGATATCTTTAATGTATTGAACATACCAAAACTTCTACTCAAAGTGTAATCAAGTCATATACAGATATAAAACTTTTAAAACCACAACTCGAGATAAACACTTACTAACATCTAAACTTGAGCCTGAACTGTAGCATTGGCAACAAACATGGAAGTTATCTGAAAATCTATCAGATAACGTTGTAGATGCTTTAATAAACTGTGATGAAGATATCTACCCAAATCTAAGAAAAATATTTCAAATTTTCGTTTCAATGCTCGTAAGTAGTGCTACGAGCGAGAGGTCATTTCCTACCCTTCGTCGAATAAAAACATGGCTCGGATCAACAATGACAAACTGAACATAGACTGTACTATCTAAATTTGCCTCACAAGGAAATCATAAATTGCTTATTTAAAAAGATTAGTTTATTTTAATTTATATTGAATATTTTATTTAACCTTATTGTTGAGTTTTTTTAATATAATATACACAAATTGCTTTTAATAAACTTTTAAGAACAAATTTTTTTTGTATCATAAAAAATTTCCCCCCCCTAAGGCTCAAGCTGGATCCGCGCCTGATTGCATGTAACATTTATTCACTTGTGACTTTTTTGTAACCAGTTAAAAATTAGATTTATGGCCAGTATGATTTAATATTGAATTTTTACTAAGCCCAAAATCTCTAGATTTTTATATCAAACCCCGGGATTCGGGACTTAAATTTTTAGAATATTCCCGGGTTTTTGGTATTCGGGATTGGCATCCCTAGTGTTAACTGGTCAAGCGGTTTCTTGATACCGTTACTGCTGCTCCAGCTTTGGAAAATAATCAAAAATTTAAGATTAATTTCAATACCAAAGTTATACGATTACCTTTGACCGATACCGAGTATTTTTTTACCGATACTACTTGGTACTCGGTTAATAAGTATCGATTACAAAAATACTTGGTACTTATATAAAAGTATCGAATATGTACTTGTATTTACTCGTATCGTTTCATCCCTAATAATTATATCTTTGGCATTAACAGTCGGATCTTAATCTTAATCAATGTTTTTGTCTCGAGAATGCCAATAGTACATGGGCATAACGCCATATTCGAGAGTTAGAATTTTTAAGGAGTAGGCTTTTTTATGGGATTCAGAATTATCGCTAAATCTTTATAAAAACTTACTTTACAATATTATAATTCGTTGCGGCTTGAGGCGTATTAAAGTCTATTCCAAAAGTGCGCTTTATATGACCCAAGGAAAATTGTGGGCCGACCACCAGAAAATTTCATGCTTTAGTTTCGTGTCATACAAATCTTAGGTTGACCTAATTTGAATAAAATATCATGTTTCATACCACTTTTTACTGTGTAGGAATATAAATATCTATACTTGTTATGGTTTAAAACGCATAACTTCCGAGAGTGGGCTTAATTTGGGACATATAGTATATTATACACCGACATTTACATAAATAAATTGTTTGATTTATAGTCCTATGAAATAATAAGAGACCAAACTTTTATTACAGTAGCATTATTCGTTACAATTTTAGGCGCACTGAAGCGTGCTCTGCGAGTGGTCTTTATATGGGGCCTATGAACCGATCATCACAAACATTGTTAATATGATTTCTTATATAATAAAACGAGTTTGTGCAAAATTTAATAGCATTCGTTGCTAAAGGCAAGTTCTGGTCCAGTCTTCTAAGACATGTATAACTACTGAAGATTGCAGTAGAGCCATACAACATACTACAAAATTTTTCTAATCTGCTCTGGATCTGGAAGACATGCCTGTTGGTCAATAATACTGCGATTTGTAATTATTTATTTCATCCTTATGTTTGTTGTATGAATATAATAAAAGTTATACAATTAAATTTTATCCATTTTAAATTAAAATTTCTCAATTTCATTTGGAATTTTCTCAATTTAAAATTAAAATTTCTCAATTTCATTTTAAATTTTCTCAATTTCAATTTGAGTTTTCTCAATTTTATTTGGAGTTTTAACAATTTTAAATTAAAAGTTTCCTAATTTCATTTGGAATTTTCTCAATTTCAATTTTCTCAATTTTAAATTTATGTTCTCAATTTCAATTGGGATTTTCTTAATTTCAATGAAAAACGGTGAAGTATTGATGTTTTTTAAAAATTCATACAAAATTGGCGGTTTCATATATATGGCGGCTTAATAAAAATCTTAAATTTGGCCCCTGCTGCGCCTAGGATGTCCCTAGATGGGTCAAATGTATGACCAACCCCACTTCATTTTTCATCTCTAACATTTATTTCTAACATACCTACCCGCTATCGCTATTCCTTAAGGGGGCTCCCATACAAAATGTTCAATGCAGACTAGAAATATATTGAAGAAAAAGTCCCATAAACGCCCAGGATTCGTCCCTAGTAAGATAAAATGTATGACCGACCTCAATTAGTTTTTTGTCCCTAACATTTTCTCGAGACATACTTGCCCCTTATCAGCACTTTTTAGAGGGGCTCCCATACAAATATTGCGTTTTATAAAATTCTAAAATTAATTAAAATTTTTCGACTTTTGTGAATAAAATCAAAAGTTGGTAACAGATTTTAATTATTTATGGCTTGTTTTGTTTGCAGCTTCGTTTTTTAATTTTTTATGAATTTTAAAAAAACAAAATTTTTGAAATTTTGATAAAAAAAATTAATTATTATTAGTATTGTGGTTATTTTATTGAACTATTTATGGGTTTTAATCCAAATTTTTAATATTTTTAATTAGGCTTAAGTTCATTAAATTTAATTTTCATTAAATTATCTTTATGAAGAAAGGAATTTTACAACATGAAAATCAATTAAAATTTATTGATAATTGTTCATTCTTGACTCAATCTGGGCTCGAACCCAGGTGTTTACGGACAGGTTACCCTGACATGTTTCGATTGCAACCACTCAATCTCCTCAGAGGGCTTGCCGTTTAACACTCGCAGCCATCGACGACTGCTGACGTCATTAGTCAAACATCAATCCTTAAAACAAATTGTATTCAACCTTTGGTAGATCGAAATTTGCTTTGAATGATTATCTATTTTAATTTATTTTAACATGTTATTCCTTTACTTCTGTTTTTTCGTACTTTTGTCAAGAATTCTTCTTGAAGTTCAAAGTACATATTTTTTGTTTTTTTCATTTTTTGTCTTTCTTATTCTTGTTGACCTTTTCAGCACAACTTGAAGGACAAATGCAAACATAGAGCTCGTGCCTTAGCTTTAACAATTATTAGTATTGTGGTTATTTTATTGAACTATTTATGGGTTTTAATCCAAATTTTTAATATTTTTAATTAGGCTTAAGTTCATTAAATTTAATTTTCATTAAATTATCTTTATGAAGAAAGGAATTTTACAACATGAAAATCAATTAAAATTTATTGATAATTGTTCATTCTTGACTCAATCTGGGCTCGAACCCAGGTGTTTACGGACACCTTCAAGTTGTGCTGAAAAGGTCAACAAGAATAAGAAAGACAAAAAATGAAAAAACAAAAATATGTACTTTGAACTTCAAGAAGAATTCTTGACAAAAGTACGAAAAAAAACAGAAGTAAAGGAATAACATGTTAAAATAAATTAAAATAGATAATCATTCAAAGCAAATTTCGATCTACCAAAGGTTGAATACAATTTGGTTTAAGGATTGATGTTTGACTAATGACGTCAGCAGTCGTCGATGGCTGCGAGTGTTAAACGGCAAGCCCTCTGAGGAGATTGAGTGGTTGCAATCGAAACATGTCAGGGTAACCTGTCCGTAAACACCTGGGTTCGAGCCCAGATTGAGTCAAGAATGAACAATTATCAATAAATTTTAATTGATTTTCATGTTGTAAAATTCCTTTCTTCATAAAGATAATTTAATGAAAATTAAATTTAATGAACTTAAGCCTAATTAAAAATATTAAAAATTAATTATGTTTCAAAAACGACTGCTCATTTTAGAAAAAAGTTTTACTTTTATTGCGGAATTTCTTTTTTTTTTTTAGTAATTTCAATAAACGAAGCCCTTTTTTGAGTTACGCAAATAAAGTTGTGCAACAACCTTCATTTTCGAAGTGACGGTATATCTCGAAAACCAGAGCCAATCTAAAAAAAAAACGGCGAGCACCACTGGATGACAATTTCTTGCACAGTGTTATTATTGCACAACGAAAAGAAAGTAAAATGTGTTGGTAACATTGTACAATGTTGGCTAGGTTTACCTTTTTATTGAATGGAAGTTAAGCCATATTTTAATTGAAACCATTGCGTAACTTATTGCATAATATATTTAGGGAAAAATGTAAATATGTAATATGGCGAATATCATGTACAATAATATTGTATAATGGATGGACCGTTTAAGCCTTTTAACCTAACCGATCCGATAACAATATATAACATCCCAGTCTAAGCTTATCTCGGGTAAATTGAAACTCATTTGAACAACCATATGTACAGATGGACATCAACTTCCCTATTCATAACAATCCAGAATATAAATATTTATACACTTTGTGCGATTAATGTTCAATATTGTAGAAATTACAAACGAAATGACAAACTTTTATCAACCCTTCCCTTTTGCAGTGAAGTGCATAACAATATTGAGTTCATTGAAATATTTGATGTTTTAAATTGAATTTTAATTGTGCTTTTTTGACAGATTGAAAGAAATACATATCATCACCCTTAACACACATACTTACATACATATATAAAGTTTTGTGTTTCTCCTTTAAAATATATAAAAGTGTTGTTACGTCCGATTGCATTTAATATGACAATATGTATGTCAATAAAATAAAATGTATTGATATATTGAATAAATTAATCTTAAAACAACTCTTTTAGGTATTTCCCGGCAACCTATTACAACATAAATACTGGCTATTTAATGTTATTTAAATGTAAAATTAACGTTAATACACTATTATTTAATTAATACAAAATAGTGCACTTTTTGTTTACTCTTTCCATTTGATTATTTAAATAGTTGTTTGGTTTCTCTTTTTCTTCTCTCAAATAAATATAACCGATTTGCCCCTCTAACTCTCTAGTACACTTACCAGCGCTTTCGCCATCAAAAATAAAAATCGGCAAAAGTTCGATGCCTTTATCTTTGTCCGATATCGCTTCTAAAAGAGCTGGATTATCGTGCAATCGCAAACCATGGCGGAACCAAATTACATTAACCGTCATATTAAAATTTAGAGTATATATTTAAAATAAAATTAGCAACTTTTATGCGTTTTATTTATACTAGATACTTTCTTTGACTATTACTATTAGGATGTTACACTAGTTTTTGTTTCGCGCTTTTTGGTGTTTACACGACAACTTGTTGTTTGCAAATGCACTCAATGCACTTGAAATTTTTACCGAAGTCAACTTTATGGTTTTTTTAGAAATGAGTTGATTTTGATGTCGTTCAATTGTTAAAAAAGTTTCACTCATTCTAGTTTTTGTTTAGTTTTATCAACAACCCCCGTTAACTCTTCTTTCAAACGTTTTAAATAATTCCATAGCGATAGATTTTTGTAACACTCAACTTGTTGAAGCCGTAGGGTTTTCGATGGGGGTTTTTTTATTATTACTTAATAACCCTGCAGGAGATTAGGAGTAAATTGTTTCTAACGGGGTAAGAGTTTTTATATAAAAATACTAGTGCTTATGAGTACCAGTACTAGATATAGTACAAAGGCACCACTTGTAGACTAAAATTCGAGTACAGATTGTATTTTGATTATGTTTCTCAAATTTCATTTCAAATCATTTGTTTTTGCCATTTTTATTATAAAAAAATGTAAAAATGCAAAATGCTAGTTGTTTCGATACACAAGAACTAGTAACAAACTGGTTGTTAATCACCCAATGTGGTCCAAGTGTACTAGTGCACGTCTTTAACCAATAGTACTCGTGATTTTCCAAGCACAATCAATGCTAATTTCAGCATTAAGATGGTATAGAAAAGTTTACATTTGAAAACTAGTACTGGATATTTTTGTACTAGTTTGGTACTAGTTCAATCTCAGGCTAGGAAGGTTTAAATTTTTAGTAATTTTGCATACACACACCACAATAGTGAAGAGGATATTATGGGTATGTGCTGATGTGTGTCCTAGACCCACCTCTTAGAATACCGATCGACTCAGAATCCCTTTTTTAATCGATATTATGATGTCCATCTGTCCCGCTGGTTATCTGTCCATGTAACATTGTGCGGAAAGTACAGGTCGAATTTTTGATGAAATTTGTTACATATGTTTCAATTGTCGTAAGGACGAAGCTTTTTGAAACTGGCGATAATAGGCCATATTTGGTGTTAAGATTAAATTGAGTCCAAACATGTTTTATTGCAACAAAAATCTTCTAAGCAAATCTTTTTTAAATCGGTCCATATTTTAGCATAGCTCGAATAGAAATAGCTTTAAGGGCCATTATTACAACTTGAAGTTAGCTAAAGTTAAGATTAAATTGACAGATAATAATGTGCTATCTGTCAAAAAGCGTCTGTTAACTGTCGGATAACAGCTAACGCCAAGTTATAATAATGGCCCTAAGTGTAATAACTTCCTTATAAATATTGGTATTGATATAAAATTTGGTGACAATAACTTTTACGATAGCTTCTATGTCATGACAAAATGTTGAGCTGGTAGGTTGAAAATTAGCCATAAGTCCTTTAGAAATATATGAGTCCTAATCTAATAACATTATTTTGCTCTGGCGGGTCCTTGATTGCCCATAGGTCTCAAATTGAGTGCACGCCCGAAAGTGTACCTTGTTTTTATTTGAAAATAAATACTTTTTAGGACTAGTTTATTTTAATTTTCTTTCTTAATTAAACTTTAATTCAAAAAAAAAAAAAAAAAAAAAAATACAAATAAAAACTGGTCCATAGCTTTCTACTTTCTAATTTTCAATTCAAAATTTGCTAAGACTTAATAAAAATTGGCCGTTATTCGTATTTTATCTCTTCGCTGTTAGCTTTTTGTTTTTGGTCTCCTTACGCCACTTTATAAAAAAAGTATTTTGGTACTGAAAGTTAGAAATCTTCTAGGCAAAGGGCTATTTGCAGGGTGCACGTAAAAAATTTACTATCTTTGTCCACATTTGGTGGCGTTGCGGAACTTACTATGTTCTACCAGTATTATAATAGATAATCGCGATAGTCTTGAATATGTGTGTAGGAATTTAAAGAAACTTTTAAAAGCTCTTTTCCAATTTTATTTACTTTGGTGATAATAATTGCAGTGGCAAACCCTACATAGAAAATGGTTAACTAAGAGTGTAAGAGAATATTTAAAGCTTTTGATTTGTTTGCATGAAAGCTTTTTTCTAATGTTAAGCAGTTTAATAAAAAGAGATACCCTACGTTATGTATTTAAGGGATATTTGTTGCTAAATAAATAATAATAATTAGTTTAAGTTAAAAGTGACTTGAAAAAAGTGAAAAACGCTACAAAATGTTTAGATAAATTAAAAAGAAACATGCAGTCAGAAAATCTTGAAAAATATCGTAAAAGATACACACAAAATTCAAATAAGTCAATAGGACTATTTACACGGAAAGAAGTTTTTTTTTCTAAAGTAATCAATTTCGTTTCTTAAAACAAGAAAATCAAAATCTAAAAATAATTTCTTGATTTAAATTAGTTTTGTTCGTATTAAGTTTCTTAAATAAAGAAACATTTTGCTATAACCAAGCCACAAATATATTTGAGGCTATCTGCGCAGAAGTGGTGTAAACCACAATTTAATTTCGTTACGGTTCTGGTGTATGATATGTTCTTTGCACTGTTTTTTTACAGTGCAATAGTCGAGTAAGCGAACTGTTTGTAACCAAAACAGATGGCGCTATAAACATAGTTTTTGCACGGGGCGTTACAACCAAGTACTATAGTGCAAGAGAAATGTTAACTCCTCATTATCTCATAATAAGTAGTCTGGGGTTACACCACTTCTGCGCTGATAGTATCATTAAGTATAACTGATTTTCCGCTTGGACGAGAATCATTCAAAATTTACTTGGTTCAAGCCATCAACTAAATGATAATCATTTCCGTGAAGCTCTCCACTTAAGAGTGAAGAATGAAAAATGAAGTTAATCTTAGAATATATAAGTACAATCATTCTGGCTCTTATTTTATATATGTAGGTATAGGTAAAACAAGTAACAAAGTATAGTCGATCAAGCCCCACCATATGATACCCTGCACCACAGAATTAAGAGACAAATTTTTGAGAAAATTCCCTATTTGAGATTGGTCTCCAATGCTTCTAGAGTTGCTGGTTTTTCGACATAAGCCAATGACTTAAGATAGCCATATAAAAAGTGATCCAAAGGCGTTAGATTGCACGAACGTGCAAACACGACCACTTCTGGAAATAAAGTTATCCAAATTGATTTTGCAATTAATCGATTGTAAAGCGCGCTGTACGGCAAGTTGCACCATCTTGTTGGAACCAAATGTCGTTGATGTTTAGCTAATTAATTTTTGGAAACAAAAATTCAGTCAGCATGACTCGATAGCGCTCGCCTTTCACCGTAACGGCAGCTCCTTGCTCCTTTCGAAAGAGTGTGTAAAACGCACCAAACAATTAATTTTAATGGATGTAATGCTGATAAATTAATGGCTTTAGAATTATCTAGCTCCAAATCAAGGTCAATTTTGCTTATTGACGTAGAAATTTAACCAAAATGAGCTTCGTAAAATGGACAAAGTGATCTATGAACTATAAACGAAAATATTAACAGTCTTATTCATAAAACTTTTTAACAGCTTTATTAGAGGTTAATAAGAAAAAATTGATAAAACAGTATTCATAGACGTTTAATAAGCTATTAAGCTGTTATTAACAGTTCATAAATGGTTGATATTTATTGTAGCGTTCACCTTACTTTAAACCTTTAATAAATTAAATTTACAGGTTTTGTTGAATAAAGTGTTTGGCTTTTATATTGCAAAAAACGTTTTAAAAATAAAAATTTAATAAAAATATGATTAATGTTTTAAATTTAATTGCAAGAATTGGTAAGTACGCGAGTTTTTTTACAATAACATTTACATTATCTTAAAAAAGTTTAAAGATAATATTGCCCAAACGACAACATTAAGCCACCAAAAAATATATGGGAAAAGAATTGATCCTTTTTTGTTGCCGGACGACCAATTTAAAGCAAGATATCGCTTTAACAAATCAACAGTGCAAAAAATAACAAATGTGGTAAAATCCGAAATCGAATTAAATAGAAGAGGCTTGGAAACAACTGCCAAGTTACAGGTTTTAGTGGCTTTGCGCTGCTGTGGCCGAGGGGAGGTTAGTTGCAAAAATAATCAGTATCCGCACATATTTAAAAAGAAAAGAAATTAGATTCAAGATGATGCAGCTGACCTTCATGGTCTAACTCAGCCAACCGTTAGCAGGATTTGCGCAAGAGTTTCACGACCTTTAGGCAGATTAGGAAAACGAAAAATCAGAATGCCGCAGACTCTTATGGAGGAGCAAATTCTGACGAAAGATTTTAAGCTAATCAAACTCTTTCCTGGCTTTATTGTAAGGCGACCAGATTTTGAAAATAAAAATAGAGGACATAAAGAAAAACAGTAAAAAATTTTTTGACTTCAAGATTTTTTTACATATTTTACAGACAAATTTACATTCCCATATTAATAAATGTAAAGAAAATTTAAAAAGAATTACATATCGTCGGCTTAATATGCAGACCTGCGAAATCCACTTTTTAAGTAAATTGAGATTTGATGCCGTGTGTTAGAGAAATATATGCCTCGTCGACCAGCATGTAGTTATTCTTCAATTTGAGTCTTGAAGTGTGTCAAATCAACTATGTATATTTTTGGTTCTCCTCTCAAGCAGTAAATAGGAAAAATAAAAAGTTTTTCCTGTAAAATTTGTTGAAAGGGAGTTAGCAGGTTTGCATAATAAGCCGACGATATATAAAAATTAACATTTACTTAAGTAAATTAGTTTAAAAAAAAAAAAAAAAAAAACAACTAAACTTTAATAATCATTGCAAAAAATTATTCAAAATTTTATACTGCAAGTGTATGAGAGTCCAGTAGGAGTATAAACAGAACAAGCATGGCACAACATTTTCCATACGATTGCACAGAAAAAAACCGTTGATCACCGTGAAATAAAATTTTTATTTTAATGTATAAATATAAAAGCAAATATTGGTCATGCTTTTTAAAATAAAGAGGACAAATATGACAGATTATGAAAATAAGATGATAAAAGAGGACACCAATTTTATAGAGGACAGCCAGTTAAAAGAAATTGGTGCCATTGACGGAACGCACATAAAAATAAAAAAGACAGGGGGAGATTTGGCCCAGTATTACATTAAACGAAAAGGATACTATTCTTTAAACGTTCAGGTAATTTATTATAGTAAACATTTTTGCAGTTTAAATTTTTTTTCCATTTTTCACTTAAAAAAAAAGTAAAACTTAATAGTGATGCATAAATAATGACGACATAAGAAGTATTTGCGTACTCGATGTACAAGTTAAAAGAAATATATGTTTAAAACCATATTTTTCATCTTTATTAACGAGAATTATTTTTTTATAAACTAAAAAGTAATTATTATAACTAAAAGGCCAATTAAAAAAATTTCCGAGGCATTTTCCCTATTTTTCTCTGAATTTTAATAGACTACTTAAATAATCGATTGTTTATTGTAAACAACACTAACCTTATAATGACAACATAACATCACATAGTTGCCAGCATAAAAATACAAAAAGAAGAAAAGAGTTCAATAACTAATGCAGTGTTATTAAACGTTTATGAATACGGTTTCTTATTAGAGGTTAATTAAATAAAAACTGTTTAATAACTATTGAAGACATTAAACCTAAATTATGAATTTTTTATGAATTAGACCGTAATTTTTTTAAAGTAAATTTCCACAATTGTAAAGCGTTGTTCTAGAGTTAAACGATTGACTTGCCAAACCTTATTGAACAGATATGTATGTCTACACAGTTTATCAGATGTCAAACTATAGTTTTCGCTATCGAAAATTCTCATGCAGCTACAAAAAAAAAACTCCGATACATGCTGTTGGTGGTTGATTTATAATAATGCCACAATTCACAAAGTGTTCTATAGTTTGTATTGGTTGTAATTCCGAAAATTTAATGACTGCCATTAAACTGTTGTTAAAATTTTTCGTATAAAAAAAATTATACGGGAATCAAATTTTGTTACCAGAGTTTCAAATTTCTTTTAAAAATAAAAAACTTTTGTAAAAATTTTTAAAAAAATAAGCAAAACAGATAATTAAAACCATAAATAACATGGAAACAGAAGGAAATAGTGTGGAAGGTAAATAACTAATCACAAAATTCTTTAATAGGGTTGCGATTTCCATGTTTTTTCTCGATAGTCTAAGAACGATGTCGTCCGCATCATTAAATTTGCGTTAAAATGGCATCGATTTGTTTTTGCATATTTTGGTGAAACTGCATATTTCTGCATTTTTAGGTTTTAAATACATATTTTTGCATATTTTGTTATTTTTTAGTAATTCTTTTTTTAGTTTTCATAAAATAAACAAATTTTCAAATGCGCAAAAAAATCTTCCAAGAAAATTTTCAAATCAATTAATAATTTTTTTTGAAGTTTTGCTTTAAATACAAGATTTTGGCTAAAGTTCCTTGCATTTTTTTTTTTTTTAATTTCCTAAGCTAATCCCGCGAAGCTCTATGCTTGTCTGCAGGAAAGAAACCAGAGTCTCTGGTGGGAATCGAACCCGCAACCTCGGCGCTGATAGACTAGCTCGCTACCAGCTAGCCTACCGGGGCACTCAGCACCTTACATGGTTACACAGAAAAAAATAATTTTCATATTTGAATACGAAATTTGCATATTTGATAAAAAAAATTTTTGAATTTTCTGCGATGACGATTTTTGCATTATTGACAAAAAAGTTTGTAGGTATAGTTATTGAATTTTCAGTCAACAACCAAGTTTATTGAATCAATAAAAAAAGTTGTTGCCCAAAATAATTTTTTTCAACAAAAAGTTTATGTGATTTGTTAAAATAAATTGTTGGAAATGTTGAATAAATCAAACAAAATGTTTATCGAATCATTATTTATTTATTAATAATGATGTGCTGAATTCCCAATTTTTATTTTTTGATAAATACACTAAATTTTTATTGGGGGATAAGCTAGTTCCTATGTGCATTTCGCTGGTTGCTTAGGCCAGATCATCAGGAAACCTTTTTCTAAATACTTTGGCAAAACTAAAGATATTCAACCAAATAAAACTGTTAAGCGAATGAGAATTATGACCTATTAAAAAATGGACAAGAGTTGTAAAAATACTGTTTTGACGTTGATTCAAATATTTGTTTTTTTTTTAACATCAAGAAATATTCAAATATTTCATTATTAAATATGTTTTATAGAGTGCTATTTTGCAAAGTGTAAATTTGATAAATGTTTTCATTGATTCAAACAAAAAACTTGTTGAACAAAAATTATATTTTTAACAAACTGTGTTGGTAAAAATTTTCTTGAGATATTTTTTTTTGTGTAAGGAATTAAAATATTTTATACAAAATAAGTTACTTGCTTGGCATATGGGTTATACGGCGTCGCAGTGGAAATTTGGCGCCAATTCGATAATATTGTAATTTATATACATATATATAAAAATGAATCCCTTTTTTCCTTGGTCACGGCATCACGCGTGAATGGCTGGACCGATTTCACTAATTCTTTTTTTGTTGTATTTGTTATTATTAGGAGAAGGTTCTTATGTAAGAAAAAAATTACGAAATTTGGATAGGGGCAGGGGAATTGGTACCCCCCATTGGATAACAATATTAAATATCGCAGCTGGACCGATTTCACAAATTCTTTTTTTGTTGTATTTGTTATTATTAAGAGAAGGTTCTTATGTAAGAAAAAGTTACGAAATTTGGATAGGGGCAGGGGAATTGGTACCCCCATCGGATGCCAATATTAAATATCGCATATCTAAAGAGCCGCTGCGCGCATTTTGTTGAACTTTTGGTAGTAGGATCTTCTGAGCCCCAAAATTTAATTAAATTAGCAGCGGAGGAAGTGGCACCCCCCATAGGACGCCAATGTTTAATATCGCATATCTTAAGAACTGTTTTAGTGAGAATGTTCAAACTTTGCAGAAGTCACGCTTATAGTATACTACACTTTTGAAAATAAAAATAAAGCGGGTAGGCGCAGGGGGAAAATACCCCCCATAGGATGCATATATAAAATATCTCTCAACTGAAGAAGTGGTTAAATCAGTGTAGCGAAGCGCACCGGGTTAAGCTAGTTTTTAATAAAATGTATCCCTTGGTTCCCCTTCCACCGTAGCCAGTAGTAATAAGATGGGGCCTGGCAAGATGATTCAGAACTCTATTCAAAAAAACTTTGAGTAAATTAAGAATGCTAGAAGAGCTGGTGGAAACCTATTATTATGCAAATAAAAAATAAATAACATCAGAAGTCAATTAGCATTTGTATTTTCCAACTACGGATATATTGAAGAAACAATAACTAACTAGGAGGGATTTGGTTAACTTAATGCTCAAGTCAAATCTAGGGATATTGCAAAAAGTAGAATTTATAATGTGGAAGAAAGAATAGCCTGACAAATAAAGTTCAAAAAGTTTAAAAAAAAATTAAGGATTTCAAAAAATAAAAAAATTTTAAATTTTTTTTATCTAATCTGGAATTAAAGTGGAATCTGAAAATGAATTGGCATTCTTCAAGTACAAGATAAAGTGCTACATTTGATAAAACGTATTATTTGTTTAAACAAACAAAAATTAAAATAAGTTATTTAAGTTCGTAAAGATATCTGAATAACAATAGAATGAATTTTTATAATTTTTGTTTTTAGTAAAATTTTTAGTGCTTATTTAAAATTTTTTTAGTGCATATTTTGGATTCTTTAGTGGATATTTTAAGCACATATTTTTGATTTTTTAGTGCATAAAAATCTCAATCTTATTCATTAGTAATAGTTTGCATATGTATGCAAGTAGACCATATTCATGAAGTTTACCGTCATCATCTTTATCGCCTACAAATGCATACATATCTCAGTATGTACTAGAGTCGACAACCGATTAAGATTAATCGATCAAACAAAACCAAACTCTTGTTCGAATAATTTTAAAACGACGACTTTCGAATAACGAATAAATCGAATAATAAATGTCGATTAATCGAACAATTTTTTTTTATTATAAAATAAATTAAATAAAAGCTTAGAATTTGATTTATGTCTGGGATCACCCAATGAAAGTTTTATTTCAGAAAGTCTGAGTTTATGGGTGAGAGGGGAAAAAGGAACAGCATGATTGGATTTTGAAGTTCAATTAAAATGTTTAAAAGAAAAAAATCCAAATATTTTAGTTAATGTATTACATTTTAAGAAAAATAAATGTGAAATTAAAAGTTTTGACTCAAGAATATTATTCCGAAAGCTGTGCCTTTAAAAAAAAAACATTTTTTTGCCAGATTCATCAGCTAATGTGGAACGAATATTAATTAAATATGTATACATACATACAAAAACCAAAGCATACAAATTTTATACACAAAAGATTTCCTTAAATTAAATAAATCAAATTATTTTAATACTTTAATTGACTTCAGAAATTTACAATAAATAAATGCATAAAATTATTTTAAACTAGCTGACCCGGCAAACGTTGTTTTGCCTAGAAAAGCATTGTTTTTGTGTATATTTAAAATACAGATATAGAATCAGGTACCGGTAATATTCGGTGCAGATAATTTATGTATCTTTATTTACAAAAAAAAAAAAAAAAGAATATGAAAATGTGAATTATAAGTAAACTATTGAATAAGTTAAGAGAATATCATTGAAGCACTTTGTGATAAACAATATTTTTCGCGTTGTTGTCAGGTGCGAAAATGAACAAAGAGGATGGCTTTCCGACACGGGAACATGCGACATAGAGTTGACCGTGTGAAAAACAGTCGTTCTCCAAATTTAGGCCACAAACACTCAATGATTGCCCTTGGGATTTGTTGATTGTTATGGCGAATGCGAGACGAATTGGAAATTGGATTCGTTTAAACTCGAATGGCATATCGGTTAGGATCATTGGAATTCTCGGAATGAGAATTTTCTCTCCTTTAAACTTTCCTTTAAGCACTCCATACAAAATGTATGAGAAAATGAATTTTCTTTATAATTTCTTATTTCTGGAATATTTTAGACATTTTTTTGCTAACAGATCAAAGCATGATCAATTGCATAGCTTACGATTTGATTCATTTTCAATGGCACTTCTTGTCGGAAATTGTTCATATCAACATAGAATCCTTTGCCGGCTCATGCGCAACAACTTTACTAAAGACCATAGCATGATCAAATGATATAATTTGATTTGAGTAATTTTCAATGGTGCCGCATATCGGAAATTGGTCATAACAACCTAGAAACCTTTGTATGGTAATGCTCAACAGTTGTGCTAAAGATCATAGCATGATCAAATGCACAGTTTATGATTTAACTCATTTCGAGTTATTTTTAGTGGCGCCAGCCACCTGTCTGAAATTGGTCATATCAACTTATAAACTTTCGCCGGCTCATGCTCAACAGCTTTGCTAAAGATCATAGCATCGTAAAATGCAGAGTTTACGATTTAATTCATACTGAGTAATTTTCAATGGCGCCACCTATTTTAGATTTGCTATTCTTCTTACTTGGTCAGAGACCATTCCGAATTGGTACGAATCATCGAAATCGGTCCAGCCGTTCTTAAGTTATAAACGTAGTAACTAACGCCACTTTATTTTATATATATAGATTAAAGGGCTGCATGAACAACTTCTTTCATAAACATACTGAAATGCTTATTCACTGAAAGTCGTGTTCGAATAAAATTGAGATTACCGAACAAACTGTTGTTTTATTCATGCTGCTATGAACACATTTCGTTTCATATCGTAAACACACAGAGGTTGTTCAATGAAACGGGCTTTGTTTCATAGTTTTCATTCTCTCTCATTTATTTTTATTAATACTCAATAGCAATGTTGCCACTTCAGTAAATTCATATAATTATTTACATGCGTTGCCCATGTGTAATTTAAATTTTAACACATATGTAGATATACCTATGCACATATATGTATAGTATACATATTTGGAATATAAACAATAAATAAAATGCAAAATATGTTTTTTTTTTGTTTGTCATTTGCATTTTTGAATAATACAAATCTTTGAAACATGGCAAGATTTTATTGTCTTGTAATGTACTGTACACGGCCCAGAAATGAAAATAACTCATAAAAACACACACATTTTTAGGTGAAAGATGAAAAACAAAAGGAGGAATGAGTTTATGAGAAATTTAATTGTAAGTTTTTTAAGTGTCTTAGGAGTCTGACTACGTGGTTGTTTTTTTTTTCGAAAGATATTAATAACTTGAAAATGAATTTAAGTAAATATAACTAATAACGGTTCACGTTTGTCTCGCTAGTATGTAGAAATTTACTTTGCGAAAAACGTTGCGTCATTGGGTGGAATACAGCGTCAGTCGAACAAATTATGTTTTTACATCATAATATGAAAACGATGGATGTTGATCGTGCTGGATGATGTATGTATATGACACTTTTTTGCCTAGAATTTATCACTTTTATTTTAATCATGAATTATCTCATTTTTTAGTTCTCAATATAATAATATAGTATAATAATATAGCTATCTACTTTTGTCTGTTTAAGACAAAAATATTGCCGAACATTTTTTAATGTATGGTGTTTTCTTTTCTACATAAAATGTGACATTTTATTTAAAAAAAATGCAGTTTAGTGTATGTTTCTTAAAAATTTTGCTCCCATAAAGGGTGGCTTGCTTTATTCTAAAAAAACTCACCCTTTTCGGGAGTAAAATTTTTAAGAAACAGACACAAAATTGCATTTTTTTTAAATAAAATGTCACAGTTTTTTGTAGAAAAGGAAACACCATTAGTGAATGTTTTTGAAAATAAAATTAAATATATTTAATTTTATTGAAAATTTACATTGAAAACAAAAATAAATTTGAGTTTTTATTTCAACTAGATGACCCGTGCGGATATTTCGCACCGTTAGTTGTCATTTTTGTAACATAAAATTAAAATAATTAATAGAAATTTTAGTAACTTCAATACATTTTATTAAAAGTATAAAAATATAAGAAATCATAATATATATCATACATACATACATACATATGTTTAAATGCTTTATAATACTTCTTTGAATACAATGTTATAGGTAATGACATGATCATCGTTAACTTTTTGCCCGTACGAATCCTTTATCAATGAAAATATTAATTTTTTTAATTTCTAATTATTTTTCGTCATTAGTGTTAGAAATAAGCTTTAAAATGAGATATCATTCATTAAATTTGATGCGGTGGTATGGGAGATATTTGCAACCGACAAAAAAAAGTGCTTTAGAAATAATATATACTAGATGACCCGTGCGAATATTTCGCACCGTTAGTTGTCATTTTTGAAACATAAAATTTAAATAATTAATAGAAATTTTAGAAACTTCAATACATTTTATTAAAAGTATAAAAATATTAGAAATCATAATATATATCATACATATTTACATACATACATACATACATTTGTTTAAATGCTTTTATAACATAGCGTCTTCACCTGACAATTTTTTGTCATACCAAACGTCAAACTTCATATTAAAAAAACGCTGACAAAAATTTTCGAGTTTTTTTTTATATAGACTTTGACGTTTGGTATGGCAAAAAATTGTCAGGTGAAGACGCTATGTAATACTTCTTTGAATACAATGTTATAGGTAATGACATGATCATCGTTAACTTTTTGCCCGTACGAATCCTTTATCAATGAAAATATTAATTTTTCAATTTCTAATTATTTTTCGTCATTAGTGTTAGAAATAAGCTTTAAAATGAGATATCATTCATTAAAT
This sequence comes from Pollenia angustigena, assembly GCA_930367215.1. Lineage (NCBI taxonomy): Eukaryota > Metazoa > Arthropoda > Insecta > Diptera > Polleniidae > Pollenia > Pollenia angustigena. The sequence goes on along the minus strand of OV884056.1, from coordinate 91,254,462 downwards.
TTGATGCGGTGGTATGGGAGATATTTGCAACTGACAAAAAAAAGTGCTTTAGAAATAATATATATGATGATGATATTAATGTATCTCTTAAACTTGTTGCATTTACCCCTCATGGTTATTTCTATTTTTTTTTTAACTTTCTTAAGTTTTTATTTTTCTACAACTGGCAACACTGACATTTAAATCATACTGTTTTTCCATGAACTTGTTCGAGATTTGTTCAATGGTTGTTCTGTTTCATAATTGTTGTTAATGTTCATATTCTCTTGTATAAGCAAATTAGCTAATTTCATCTTATTCGTCTCTTAAATATCGAGTGTTCATTGCTTTCATTTCATAGTGTTTCATCTTACTGAATACGAATGAAGCGAACACAAAATTGTAATGAAGGTTTCATGAACATCATTATTAAGTTTCATGCAGATGTTTAATATAGATATCTACGAGGGCTTGCTCCCAATGACAACCTGTGTAAAAAATATATGAGTAGGGAATGCGAAGAGGACAGCTTGTTTCAGCTAAATAAGGCCTGCTATTAGGCTTCTTTACTCATTCTTTTTACCGCTGGGCCTCTGCTAATGCATTTAACACCCATATTCATAAAAAAAATATTTTTGATTTATAAAAGGTTTATTGAACAAAATTTCGTAACCTTTTATAAATCTGAGCTGTTTTTTTATGAATATGGGGGTTAGACACTTGCACGCACTGATAAATTAAATACCAAAATAATTTAAATAATTACACACTTTTATATTGTTTAGCCTCAATGAACTATCTCTCATACAAAAAAAAATCAAATCTACTTTTACATTTACATAAATGCTCATCTAACTCCCACTGGAGCATAGGGCGCCAATAACATCCGATCTTCATCTAACTCGATTTTGAGAGATATACCTTAGATCATTCCAAGATACTCCGAGTTGGTTCATTTCGGATTTTATTGAACGTATGTTATACGTGACCTACCGTATTCTCGGCCACTTTAATAAACTTTGCTTAGACACATTGTCGTCACTGTGTCAGAGGTTGTGTCCGATCTCCTGCCACTTTCCGTTACTACTGGTTACTACTGGTATTTATTTATTTTATTGTTTTTATTTTTAATACCTATCACAACAAGATATAAATCTTATAATTTACAGTGATAGTAAGTTACATGGCAATTTAACATATAAAAATTTAAGTAATAAATTAAGTTATACAATACGTTCAATAAATAAATAAATAATAAATAAAAACAATTAATAATTAAATGGATATAGATATATTTAAGCTATATTAAAGATTTTTAGAATACTTTAATAATTCCTTCTTAAAGGCCAAAGTGTTGCTTTGTGCTTGAAAACGTGATGGTAATTTGTTCCAGAGACTAATTGTGTAGTTAAAAATTGTCTCGAAGAGAGAAGATATCTATATTTTTGAGAAATCAAATTTTTACCGCGCGTAGATTTGGCAAAAACAATTCTCTTAAATAAATATTCGGGCTGCTGTATATATATATTATGTTATGCATCATGAGGAGGCTTTTAAATTTTAGTAGATTTTTAAAGCTCATGTCATAAAGCTGAAGAGAACAGAGAAACTGTTAAAAACTTAGGAAATGAAGATGTACTAGCTCGAATTCTCTCTAAATTAGATTCAATTGAATGAATCTACATATATATATAAAAAGAAGTGTACATTTTGAGTGTCACTCCATAACTCGAGAACGGCTCGACCGATTGCCATAAAATTTTTAGGGAAGGTACAGGGAGGAGTGATGATGGTTAGTTGATATTGAAATCTAAAATCGGTCTAGCCATTATCTATATATATAAAAATGAAAAATGTTTGTATGTTTGTTTGTGTGTTTGTTTGTTTGTTTGTTGGCTTATAGACTCCGAAACTACTGAACCGATTTTCCTGAAATTTTTACAGTAACTTCACGTCAGCCCTAAAAATAAAATAGGCTACTTATTTTTTCGATAGGGGCAGGGGAATTGGTACCCCCCATAGAATGCCAATATTAATTATCGCATATCTTAAGAGCCGCTGGACGCATTTTGCTGAACTTTTTGTAGTAGGATCTTCTGAGCCCCGAAATTGAAATAAAATAGCAGCGGGGGTATTGGAATCCCCCATAGGACGCCAATGTTTAACATCGCATATCTTAAGAACTGTAATAGCGAGAATGTTCAAACTTTCTAGAAGTCACTCTTATGGTATACTACACTTTTGAAAATAAAAATAAAGCAGGTAGGTGCAGGGGGAGAAATCCCTCCCATAGGATGCATACATTAAATATCGATCAACTGAAGAACTTTTAAAGGGAGAGTCTTCAAACGTGGTTAAAGCTACTATTATAGTAAACTATAAATTTCAATATAAAAATGGGCGGGAGAGACAGGGGAGGAGCAGTACCCCTCATAGATAGAAATATTAATAAGAGCGAGCCACTGCACGCATTTTGTTGAAATTTTGGTAGTAGGATCTTCTGAGTCCCAAAATTGAAATAAAGTAGCAGTGGGGGAAGTGGTTTTCCCCATAGGACGCCAATGTTTAATATCGCATATCTTAAGAACTGTTATAGGGAGAATGTTCAAACTTTGTAGAAGTCACTAATATGGTATACTACACTATTGAAAATAAAAATAAAGCGGGTAGGCGCAGGGGGGAATACCTCTCATAGGATGTATATATTAAATATCGCTCAACTGAAGAACTATTAAAGGGCGAGTCTTCAAACGTAGTTAAAACTACTATTATGGCAAACTTTAAATTTCAATATAGTAATGGGCGGGGTAGACAGAGGAGGAGCAGTTCCCCTCATAGATAGAAATATTAATAAGAGCCGCTGCAAGCATTTTGTTGAACTTTTGGTAGTAGGATCCTCGGAGTCCCAAAATTTAAATAGCAGCGGGGGAAGTGTTACACTCCATAGGACGCCAATGTTTAATATCGGATATCCAAAAAACTGTTAAAGTGATAATGTTCAAACTTTGTAGAAGTCCCTCTTATGGTATACTACACTTTTAAATATAAAAATAAAGCGGGTAGGCGCAGGGGAGAAATACCTTCCATAGGATGCATATATTAAATATCTCTCAATCGATAAAGTGGTTAAAGCAGTGTTGCGAAGCGCACCGGGTTAAGCTAGTCATTTAATAAATCAATAGAAAGTCGCTTAAATATAGTTGAGCAAAACTTCTTTGCAATACTTAATGAATAAATCCCTTAAGATAATGCTATGGAACGCAAATGGTTTGCTTCAACACAAAGAAGAATTAATATTTGTCCTAGAAGAAAAAAATGTATATATTTGCTTAATAAGTGAAACACATTTTACAAAAGAATCTTATACGACTTTTAATAAGTATGAGATCTACCACACTATCCATCCAAACAACTGTGCTCGAGGGGGGAGTGCTATTTTAATAAAAAAGAGTATTTCACATTGGGAAGAAAACAAGATTTCTTGCGAAGAGTTTCAAGCTACAACAATAACATTTACATTTAATGGATCTCCCACATCTGTAACATCAGTTTATAGTCCACCGAGACACAATATAAAAATCGAACAATACAAAGATCTAATAAATTCACATAAATACAAATTTCTTATGGGAGGAGACTTTAATGCGAAAAATATTCAATGGGGTTCAAACCTGACAACAACAAAAGGTAAAGAACTACTAAGCGCTATAAAAAACACTGGTAGTAGAGTGGTGTCCACTGGTAAACCAACTTATTGGCCTACCGATACAACGAAAACGCCAGACGTTATAGACTTTTTTATTCTCAAAAAAATTCCGCTAAATTGCGTCTATATAGAAGATGGCTATGAACTTAGTTCTGACCACTCACCAATTTACCTTACCCTTAACGGTATGGTTACACAAAATACATCTCACAGTAGAATTGTTAACAAGAAAACAGATTGGAACTACTTTAAATCAATAATTAATTCATCAATAAATCATTGTCAAATTAACTCAACTGAAGATATTGAAAAAGAAACTCTTTTATTTACAAACACACTTCAACAAGCGGCTTGGCAAAGCACTCCCGAACTAACGAAGAAGCCTGGTTCTCCTTCTTATCCTCTAAGAATAAAACAGCTTATTTCTTCAAAGAGAAAGCTACGTAAAAAATGGCAACAGTCTCGCTCACCTGATGATAAGTCCAGATTAAACCATGCAGCCCAATCTCTAAAACGGGAAATTAAAAAATTCAAAGAAGACAATCTAAGTGATTATCTTTCAAACCTATCTTACGATAGTAAAACTGACTATTCACTTTGGAAAGCAGCTAAGGATCATAATAGACCAACAACAAACAAAACTCCAATTTTAAAAACAAATGGTACCTGGGCCAAAAGTAATTCAGAAAAAGTTGACACATTCGCTGATCATCTCAGCACTGTCTTTGGAACTAAAAAAACTCAATCCACCTCGATAAATGACATTTCCCTAAATAGTTATGGAATAACTCTGCAAGTTCTGGAATAAACAATAATCAAAATAATATAGCAGAATTGAACAACATTAAACAAGTTTATCTAAAGGAAGTTATAAATGAAATTAAATACTTAAATTCAAAGAAATCTCCTGGATTCGATCAAATTACTGCAGAAATATTGCAAAATTTACCATACAACGGAGTGGTTAAACTAACTACCACTTCCTAAACTAAACTTAAACTAACGCTTCCCTAAAATACAAATATATATCATGCTACTGGAAGGTAGCAGAAATAATAATGGTCCCCAAACCAGGAAAAAATGCTCATGATGTCAAATCCTACCGACCTATTTCGTTACTGCCAATAATGGGAAAACTATTTGAAAGAATAATTAGCACAAGACAAGAATTAGTTATAAAAACCAAAAACCTGATTTCAGATCATCAATTTGGATTTAGAAAACAACGCTCTACTATTGAGCAGATACACAGAGTTACACATCAAATAGAGATCGCTCTTGAACACAAGGAGGTATGCTCAGCAGTCTTCTTAGACGTATCCCAAGCTTTCGATGGTGTCTGGCATGCTGGACTTATGCGAAAGATACAAAATATTCTACCTACAACATATTTCAAACTACTTCAGTCCTACATTTCAGATAGGTACTATAGAGTAAGATGCGAAAATCAGTACTCTAAACTTCATCAAATAACCTCTGGTGTCCCTCAAGGCAGTATTTTGGGCCCAACGTTATATTTATTGTACACATACGATATGCCTGTCACAAACAACTGTTTTATAGGCACTTTTGCCGATGATACAGTAATATTAGCGAAAGGTAAATCTAATCAAGAATCAACAACAATTCTTTAAAACGCGTTAAATCAAGTTGATCTTTGGACAAAAACTTGGCGTCTACAACTAAACAGATCTAAATCAATCCATATCGACTTCACTCTAAAAAAAATTGAGCATATTCCTATCTATATAGACAACCAACAGGTGCCTATATCCGACCATGCAAAATACCTGGGAATGACGCTTGATGAAAAGCTTCTTTGGAAGAAGCATGTTGAAAAGAAAAAAAATGAGCTCGACTTTAAATATAGAAAATTAATGTGGATAGTTGGTAGAAATTCAAATCTTTCGACACACAACAAATTAATGTTGTACAACCAAGTTCTCAAACCTGTATGGTTGTATGGCATTAAAATTTGGGGATGCGCCAAAAACCATGTAATCGAGATAGTTCAGCGGTTTCAAAACAAAGTTTTAAGAAACATAGTAGGTGCACCGTGGTACATCAGAAATGAAGACCTTCATCGGGATCTTAAAATAAACTCCGTAAAACAGGAAATAATTCTACATGCTAGAAAACATGACACAAGGCTACAAAACCACACAAACTCGGAAATTCCTACGTTGCTTAATACATCAGTATTAAGCAGAAGGCTAAATCGTTTCAAACCTCATGATCTGGTAACACGGTTCGATGGGGAACATCAAGGCCAATGAGCCTATAAACTAATAAATATCCATAAATGAACTACTAGTTAGTCACTAAATGAGACTAGTTGTAGGTTAATGTTAAGCAAAACTAATCTAAATTTGTTTAAATAAAGAAGAAAAAAAAAAAAAATAAAGCTGAAAGGAGTACGACGAAATACTATCAGTTCAACTACGGTTAAATACATATCAAGCTATATTATTATAGGTTACCTCAAGTCTATGAAAATTGGAGGCGTCGCAATTGGCAAATATTTCACATCCATATATGTAGTAAATCCGGTATTAGAAAAGTTTTAGCTAGTAACAATCTTTTATTAAATGGAGTGAAAGATTGAATAGCCCATAAGTTCCTAAGCATTCCGTGTACTTTTCCTGCAATAATACAGATATGGTTAGACCAAGAAAGTTCAGAATTAAACGTAATTCCTAAATTTGGTGACGATGGCACAAAGTCGATTTTATCGTTGTTGATTAATAATGAAGCATTGTTATTAAGTGCCTTCTTATTATTTTTGGATATGAAAATGCATTTAGATTTCGATGGATTTATGCACAAACAATTCATGCACGCCCAGTGATGAACTCTATTAAGATCATGGTTTATGAGATTAATACAAGAACTTACACTGTCTATTTTGGTACTTAAGTACAATTGTACATCGTCAGCATACATTTGTATTCCACAATGGGTTAATACATCCGACAGATCATTTATATACAACGAAAACAGAAGGGGACCCAAAACAGAACCCTGCGGAACCCGTCTATTAACTTCAAGGCAATTAGACACTAAGCCATTCAGGAAAACGGTTTGCTTCCGATTAAGGAGATACGAAAAAATCAGTTTACTAGCTGTAGGGGAAAATTGAAGAACTTTTGGAGCTTAGATAATAGAATCTGATGTTCAACAGTGTCAAAAGCTTTACTATGATCTAAGAGTACAAGAAAAGAGACCATGTCATTGTCCAGTTTAGACCTAAGTTCTTCCACCACGTCAATTAGAACAGACATACAGCTCATTCCCTGTCTAAATCCAGATTGATAATCAGTTAATAGCATTTGTTTACTCATATATTCACAAATTTGACTTTTCATGATATTTTCCAAAGCTTTTGACAGGAATGGAAGTATTGCAATGGGTCTGAAATCATTGTTATTCTTGGAAATTGGAATAATTTTGGCTTTTTTCCACGTATCAGGAAAAACTGACTTAGTTAATATTGAATTAAACAAATATGTCAAAAACGGCAGGAGTTTGTGAACAACAAGCTTAAAAAATCTAGGATTTATTCCATCTAGACCCTCAGCATTTGATTTAATGCCAAATACACTTTTCTGAACTTCCGCTTGATCAACACATCTGAAGCAAAAACTGTGTTCAAATGACACGATGTTTAACTGGGCATACTTGTTTACTGTTTGTCTTTTAACTAGGACATTGACAAATTTGTTGTTTAATTCGTTTACGTCCACATTTGAAACAGAAGTAGTGTTTCTACTCTTTCCAATACCTGTTTCACGAATATTTTTCCATTTTTCTTCCTAAGGCCGATGAAAATTTCAATCCATAATACGTAGACTTCGCAGTTGTTATGCATTTTACGACATCGTTTCTTGCGGATTTAAAGATCGCATATAATTCTGGGGTTTTAAATTTTTTCCAACGACTGTAAGCTAAGTCCCGAGCATTTATTAAGCGTTTTATGGTTGAACTAAACCACAGGGGCTGTTTAGATTTTACAGTTTTAGTTTTTACCGGCACAAATTTATTATATAAGTCAATAACATTATTTTGAAAGAAAGCGGTTTGATCATTTACGTCTTCGGTGTTATAGATGAGATGCCATCCGATACAGTCAATACACTGGTTTAAAATATTATAATTAATGTTCTTAAAATCCCGGTAACTATAACAAACATCTTTGGGTAAGGGCATAATATATAATGAAAATAAGGTCGTGCCTTGAAAAGACTGCAGCAGATACTTGATCATACAACAATATTTTCCTTCTGTTGTTAACGAAGAAAACGTCAAGCAAGCTATTTGCACCATTTGGATAATGTGTGGGAACAACACTGTTCACTGGCAGAAGCCCAAGTGCTTGCATATCAACAGATAACGAATTGTCATTAAGTAAATTGCTGTTTAGATCGCCAGCAATAATAACATCATTGTAAAATAGTGATAACGATTCAATTTCAGCCATTAGGTTTGTAATATCTATGCTAACATGTGGTCGATAAATACAAGCCAGAAGCATTTTTTTCCCGTCCCCCATTATCAATTACAGAAAAATATACTCAATTTGACTAGAGTAATTGGATTTAAGTTTTACACTAGCGTTTATATCACACCTGACATATATTGCCACACCTCCAGCATGAGTCAATCTATCAGGTCGAAATAATCTAAAGCCTGGCAAGTTAAAAATGGAGTCAATTATTCGGAGTCAACCCAAGTTTCAGACACACAGATAACATCCACAGCGTAGCAGTTAGTAATTCAGCATTAGAAATGGTTTGTGGCCAAAATAAAGGCAGCGAATGGTAAAAGTTTGTAGACGTTTTGTTATGTCACTGGTCACCTTCCAAGTAGAACACCCATTCAAGAGCACTAACATTGGCCTTGAAAATTCTGGGCTTGGTGGCTTTACTGATTTTATTGCTTTGCCACAAGATGGCCTGGCATTATTTATCCAGGCGTTACCGTCAAGTTCAGTACCGCCATCAGCAGCAGTCTGACATCCAAGATAGCAGAGTTGACTGGTCACGTTAAAAGTACGGTCGGTTATGCACATTGGGGACGTTATTGCTTATATACTTAGTGTTTTGGTTTTGCCAGCGCTTATTTTGAGAACTGTATATTGCAGCTTCTCTCGCAGTTGCAAGGCTCATAGTGATTTGTAGAATATTCGTTCATGTTCTTTAAATCAAAATGAAGTGGATTAAAATTTAACAATTTTTGAAAACCAACCTGTAAAGAAAGTCCACAAAAATATTCCTTTTTGTATACTTCATACTTTGAGTACCAATTATCTTAACAACTCTTAAAAACAGGAAAAACTGCAGTCATTGTGTGAATAATTGAAATCAAAATTTCGTTCGATTTCAATTTCACTTCATTTCGATTTCTAACACATGCCCGGATATTATACAAATCACTATGAGCCTTGCAACTGCGAGAGAAGCTATTTTATTTTGGAAAACATCTTTTTTTTTCTTTGAATTTTTATTGCACGTGTAATACTGAGAAGTTTTAGAATTGAAGTCGCGAGTTTTTGTAGGTACTCCGACTCCGGTAAAAACGCTGCGACTCCACAGCTTCGAGCTTCAGCGATTGTTTCACGTTGCCTGAGACCCATTGGTTTCAGTCTTCTGTGCAGGCTACATAACTGTCCACTTGTCATTCCCAAGTGGATAACAGACAGATAGCTTTCCGCACAAGCGCACCTCTGTCGAAGACCCCATCCCCCATAAAATATTCTACACTTTATAGCAAACAACTGTTTTTGGAGACCACATTGTAAATATCCAGCAAATAATAGGACCAGTCCAAACACGCGTGTAAAGAGTAGTCCACAAGGGACCAGGACTAGTCCAAAACTAACCCAAACGTTTGGAAAAAACCTGGTCTATTTAACATTGCGATGTCCTAGGAGAGGACCATATAACCCACCTTTGGACCACTAAGGAGTAGTTTTAAAACTACTCCATTATACTCAAGAGGATTAGTTTTGAAGTCGTTTAAAAACGAAAGCATGTCGTTAAAAAACGAAGACATGTCGTCTCACTACAAACACTTTTTAATACTCAAGAGGATTAGTTTTGAAGTCGTTTAAAAACGAAAGCATGTCGTTAAAAAACGAAGACATGTCGTCTCACTACAAACACTTTTTAACAATGACATGGTCCATGCTTGCATTACATCGGACCAGTCCATGGGGTAGTCCATTTTATCAAAATGGAACAGGTGGTCCAATTTTATTTGCAGGGTAAATTCACTTTTTTAAGATATTTTTTTTGTATTTGGTAGTGCTGCCATACTTTTATCTTAATTAAATTAGACTTTTTTAGCAAAACTCAAAAAATCATTCTGTATTTATATGCGTTTTAAGTTTATATGAAAAATTAACTAAATATTGATTAAATTATTATCCTGAAAATTTTACATAAGTCTCTGTTTTTTTAAATTCTGTTGCTATAGTATTTTTACTTCACTTTCCACAAAATTGGTAAACTTTTATACAATTCAATTAATTCTGTAAACAAATTTTTTGCTCGTCCATTTTTAAATGCTTCTTTTACTTTTCACTCTACAAAGTTTTCACCAGTGTTTAAAAAGCTGCAGTTGAGATAGTTAAAGTCATAAGATTCCCATCTTCGTTAACTTCGGGATTTATTAAAAGGTTCAGTCTGCCAAACCAAAAACTTCCGAACATGTCGACTGCCGATGTTCTGTGTTGTGTACAACTTTTCGTTTTTTGCTTTTGCCTGGACTACGACTGTTTTCATTTAATGAATTAGTAGTAAAAGCAACCGTTTATTTTTGTCCAATGAAAAATCAAAAAGTGGAAGAAAAAGCAATTTTTTGTTTTGACTGCAGTTTTTTAAACCCTGGTTTTCACTGAAATGATTACATTTAGCACAAGACACACAAAAAGTTTAAAAATATCCAACATGTCTGCAAAACATTGAACATTTTTAATAAAAACACAAAACGTTTATGCCAATCCACTTGTGTGGTTTATTTGGCCTTGAAGAGTACTTTTCATACATAATCTGGGTAAGGAAAACGGAACAGCTGATCTACAACGTATACGTTAGTGTAACGCGGCGTAAGAGATTGACTTCTGTTAAAACCTATTGTCTCTTAAGATCCCAAGCAATTAAAACCATTCAATTTAATCTTATCTAATTTTAAATTTCATAAATTTGCGGTTTCCCCATGATAGGCGATTGATAGCATAATTAAATTCATATAGAAAGCACTCAAAAAACTAAGTGCTTTCCATAGAAATTTTACTACACAATCAATCGCCTTTCATGTGGAAACAGAACAAACACAATTACAAATCATATATGAACTCTATTTAGCGAGCAATAGTAGCGTAGAAATTTAACCCCTTGTTGTAAAACAGAATAGAGTCTCTGGCGAGAATCGAACCTGCAACCCTTGCACTGAGAGACTAGCTAACTTCTAACTAGCTTACCGGGGCACCAATATATTTTATTATTTCATAAATCTTATCCACTTTTGGACGGTGTTTCTTAATAAAAAATTGTTTTTCGAACATGAAGAAAACATTTTTTACATTCCCGAAATTTGAAAAAATTAAAGAATTTAGTTCTTTAGCCACAAAACTTTATTAACGAAAATAAATTTAAGTTTTATAATAGTCCATAAGTCATGTACTGACTAACTTTAAGTTTAAAAAAAGAAATATTAAAGCTCAATTTTGAAATCATAAAATTTGGCTTTAAGTTTAAATGAATCGTTATCTTTAAGATGTTTTCTCAGCTCTAATGGACTTCTTAACTTCGTAAGATTTAATAAAATGTTCATACATACATACATTTTATACAGTCACATATACATCCTTACGTAAGTGGTTTCTACAGTTTAAATTTTTTTAAAGTTAAAAGCTTTACGGTATCAAAATCAATAGGACACATGTAGCTTTTTAAACAGAAATAGCATCTGACGTAAAAGCGGAAACAGGAAAGAACGTCAATAACTTTCTATTACACATCTTCACAACACAAACACACATACTCACACACAGACACACACACACATTCGTTTTTAACTCACATTCACACACTTTTATACTTAAATTTTTTTTATTGTTTTTTAATATTATGAGATTTTAAATCACGTGTAAATCCGTTCACAGCATGTGAAACCCAACACAAATACAATTACGCTGATGTAAGCAGAATAACACAAAACAGCAGAACTGTTTAAGGAATTCAACTTTTCACAATTGGCAACGTGACGTCTTAAATAATTTTTATAGTTTAATATGCTTCGTTTATTTTTCAGGTTCATTACCAAAAGTGAAAAAAATTATTTAGAAAGTTGAGCAAAGAAGTATTACAAGATAAATAAATGCTGGTTCGTTCAGAATGCAATTACATCATTGAGTTTTGCTACTAAACATACATATGTTTGTGTTGTTGGAAGAAGTTTAGGGTTATGTTAAGCATATTTATACTATACATTTTATAGCCGACAGCAGCACCGACAATCGGTTCTACGCACCAGAACAACTTGGAGTTCAACGAACACCGACAAAGGATTATCAACTCGGTAACGCCTGCTGTTTAGTTCTGGCTGCTACAACAACTACAACTAAAACAACGCATACAAATATTTATTGATCGAATCAAAATCACTGCAACGATCAAAATATGTCTGTTCACTTAAACATTGTGCACAAGTAGAAATTTAAAGGTTATTTAATAAAATTTGACTAAATTGGTGATCGCTTCAATTTTCCACTTTGCCGGTATGTAAATGATCCTCTACAGGTCGCAATTTGAAAGGTTATTTAACAATGTTTGGAAAAGTTTAAAATTATTTTCCGGAATAGATTTTTTTCCATATAAATCTTTTATAAATATTATGTACTGTCGGGACAAAGCTTAGTAGGATCAACTTTAATTTAACTATCAATAGTCCATAACCCTGCGGCCACACGATCAAGTTGTTCTTGATAGTATTTTACATATCGTTACTTTAATATAGAAAAGCAATAACTAACATTTCCCTAACTTTACAGGAGAAGAAAAAAACTTAATATACATTGTAGTATTGTAGTTGCGATTTTTTTTAAACGCAGTGTTTTATTAAATTGTTTAGAGACTATAATTTTTATTAAGTTTTTTTCTTCTCCTGTAAAGTAGGGAAAATGTTAGTTAGGGCTTTTCTATATTAAAGTAACGATTTACTGCTTGTCAAAACTTACATAAATTGAAACCTGTGACGTAGGCTGCATTCAATTGTAAGCAATTTGCTTTCCTGGTGTCATCAAAAAAACAATTTTTAAAGAAAAACATCCCTACAAGAAATTAATGAGCGAGAAGTCACATTTTTCATTTTGGTGTTTAGAAAATGATAGAAAGAAATGACCGAATGTGACCGAAAACTTTATATCGGTCATTTCTTTCTATAATTTTCTTAACACCAAAATGAAAAATGTGACTACTCGCTTATTCATTTCTTGTAGGGACGTTATCAGCTGTTAAATTGAAAGTAAAATTACCAAACAAATGGAAGGGTTAAATTGAAAGCCATCTCGTGGTCAATTTAAAAAGTGCAAATAATAGGACCAGTCCAAACACGCGTGTAAAGAGTAGCCCACAAGGGACCATAACTAGTCCAAAAGTAACCCAAACGTATGGAAAAAACATGGTTTATTTTACATTACGATGTCCTAGGGGAGGACATACTAAGGAGTAGTTCTAAAACTACTCCATCCCAGCGGTAACTAGAATGAGTAAAGAGGGCTAATAGAAGGCCTTATTTAGCAGTCACAAGCAGTCAGAAGCCCTTCTCGCCGCATTCCATACTTATTTATTTTTTACACAGGTTGTCATTGGGCGCAGGGCCTTCCACACTTCCTTTAAAAACAACTTCGATCCCTTCCCAAAGAAGGGAGTAAGGAAGGTCACTAAAAATAAAAAGTAAATAAAACTGAACACCTTCCTTTCTCCCTTCTCAAAGAAGGGAGTAGCGAATGTGTACTCAATATTTCAGAAGGTCTTTTAAAAAGAAGTTTATACCTTCTAGAAAGCATACTTCTGAAGGCATGATATCATGCGAAGCGAAGCTTTTAGAAAGGAGTATAGAGGCCTTCAAAAAGGCCTGCCACTTGCGGTCCTTTCAATATTTACCGCTGGGATGGTATACTCAAGACAATAAGTTTTTATATATGAGGCGCTGAGTTCCAAAACTCGTTACTTGCATTTTTTTTAAAAATCATGATAGCAATGACCTTTGACAGATAACACAGAGTTGCTTTAGTATCTGCTGTGAAAAACAAACAAACAAACAAAATTACACAGAAAATGCAAGTGAGTTCCAAGACTTTTTCCTTGCATTGTCTAGTGAGAAACAAAACTGCTTCCTTGCAAAAGTTGCACAAGATATTTTTCCATTATGTAAATCAACTCGCACTTAAAACTTAAAATTTATTTCATTAAACCCAAAAAATAGCTTTACATTTCTGTTATACAGTTGCTTATTTTATTTATTTATGCCTGTATTCATAAAAATATTTTAAATTTAATAAAGGCTTGAAAACCAAATTTTCTATGAAAATTTACCTTAATAAACATTTATTAAATTTAATAATCATTTATGAATATGGGGGCTAAAATATACAGCATATATAAACGATAAATGTACCATATATAATGTTTATGAATATTAAAAAAAATAATTTTTTGAGGAGCTTAAGAAATTGCATTTGGTGCGGAAGCTTTTTTGGCCGAAATGGCCTAAAAAAATTATTTTCATTATCAATACTAAATTGCCCATCGCGTGGTGGGATGAAGAAATTTGGTCCAAAAAAAAAGTCATTACCCTAATAAAAAAAACTCAACAAAAAGGTTAAATAAAATATAAGATCAGTTCAATATACATCTTTTTAAATAAGCAATTTATGATTTCCTTGTGAGGCAAATTTAGACAGTACAGTCTATATTCTGTCATTGTTAATCGACGAAGGGTAGGAAATGGCCTCCTGCTCTTAGCTTTACTTATGAGCATTGTAACGAAAATTTGAAATATTTTTCTTAGATTTGGGTAGATATCTTCATCACAGTTTATTAAAGCATCTACAACGATATCTGATAGACCAGGCACAAGTTTAGATCTTAGTAGGTGTTTATCTCTTTTATCAAATATAATCAGCTCATCAGCTAGTTGTGGTTTTAACAGTTTTGTATCTGTATATGACTCGATTACACTTTGTGGTAGAAGTTTAGGTATGTTCAATACATTTGGGATATATGTTATGGAAAGTTGTTATGAGATCTTCTAAAATAAATTCAATAAGAGGAATGTAACCTACAACTCGGTAGTAATCTTCAACAGTTTGGATGTGATTATTTTGTTCAAATCTTGTCTTTTCGATAGGAACCTCGATTTGAACGCAAATAATTTTAACTTTTTCAAAAATCGCTTTAAATTGTTCTTCGGCTTTATTTCTTTTTTCTTCAAGGCACATGATTAAAATTTTGATAAGGCTTGATCCTTTTTGAAGATCTATATCTTGCTTTTGTAAAATGATACTAAGTGGCTGTGTTACAATACGTATCACACTTTATATGTATATTCTGCAAATAAATTAAAAAGTACTAAGTGAGTTCCTTAATATAAAGGTAGAGATACTACCTTTCCACTCAGATATTTTTTCCAAAGCTTCTACTATATGATGTACACTTGTTGCAAAGACGCATAATGAAGAGAGTTTGGCTCCCAAATACTCTGCTAAAACTGTTTTTCGCATGGGATGATTATATATAAAAAAATTTGTAGTTTCTTTAAGAAATGATACAACTTTTTGTATTAATGGCACTTTATTGGTTTTAGAAATTCAGTTGTTCGATTTATGGGAATAGCAAGGCGTTTGTTTCGCATTTGTCGCTTTTCGAGAAATTTTGAACAGCTCTATTTTTTGCTGACATTAGAGGACACCCATCTGTTCCATCTCCTACACAATTTTTTAGGTCAAGACCAAAATTTGTCAAAGCTTTAAGAACTATTGATGATAGTGCCTTGGCATCAATTGACACATCAACGTCATCAATATCTGTTGAAGCCTCTTCAAACGCGTTTACAACAAAGCCAAAAATTCTTCCCTAACAACTTTTTGTCGTATGTTGAAATATTTTAAAGATAAGGAAATCTGGATTTTCCCCGACAAATCCGTGCTTTCGTCAAAAATTATTGAATAGAATTTTGATTCATATAACACATAAATAAAAACATAAGTATTGCAAATACAAAGGCTTTTTAATAATTCAACCGCACGCATTATCAAGTCAAACGTTTAGTCTTTGGATATAGATGGCACCTGCTGGGATTGAATGTAGAAAAATAAGTAATTGAATACGGTAAACTAGATGTTTCTTTGGAAATATCTAATAAATAGCTATTAGGATTAAGATATGGATACTTATTGAAAATCGTTAGAGATTCAATAAAAAAAGTAGAAAATACTTATTGAAAATTTCGTTAGAGATTCCATAAAAAAAAACCAAAAAAGACGTTGCTAGGATTTGTAAAAATTTTTTACATTAAAAAAAATATTATTATTGGGAATTCTTGTATTATCGAAATTAACAAAACATATTTTTATTATTTACGGGAAATAAGGAAATTCCCCCCCCCCTGAATCCGCGCCTGATGGGGCCTATAGTAAATAATGGGCCGATCATCACGAAATTTATAAGTGTGATTTCTAGTCTTATAAAACTGTGAAGTATTAAATTTTCAAATGCAATAGAAACCTGTATTTTTCTCTCAAGAGTTGAGTTTACAATATTTTCATATGAAATAAAAACCATTCTTTATAAAACATCTGATTTACTATGCATTAGTGATATAAAGTCAAAATTTTTGACTTTTGACTTATGACGTTGTTGCAGCAAATGAGCTTTATAAAATTTTATTTCTATTTAAATATGTACATGCATTTCGATGAAATTTTGGTACATCTAAAAGTACAAAGTGTAAATTTGCATTCGGTTTTTACTGATACTGAGTGTAAATATACCTTAAATCGTATGCATTGCTTTCATAATTATATGTATGCTAAACTTCTGGTTTGCTTAAAATTAAAAGCACAATTTAAATTTTCATAAAAACATTTCAGAGATATTTATGGATTTTTAAAATATTCATTATTCAAGAAGAAAGTTCAATGTTGTAGTTCGAAGGATGAATGCTGTTGCTTTTATCAAGTGAAATAAAATATTAAAAAAAGATTTTTATACGATAATTTTTACGTGTCCTTTGCATTTGTATAAAATCAAAAGAAGTTATTTACTATTCGTTCATTTAAATGTTGGCAAAATTGCAAAAATAAAGAAAATAATTTAAAAAAAGAACAGAAAAAAATCTATCACTCCATGACTGAGTAATGAAATGTGATTCAATGAAAGGATATTCAATGGCTGTAGTTACAGTTTTAGTAGTTTATTCCTTTTTATGTACGAGTTAAAGTGCACTAACATTCATTTATGCACTCATATACATACAAACAAGTGAACAAAAAGGATACTGATGCAAATTTATATTTGTTTTGCCGTCGATTTCAAGGAATTGATAAACATTTTAATTCATACAACCCCACACACACTCATTAGCATACATTTTTCAATTTCCCAGCAAACATTTTTGGTTTATGTTACTTCTCACTTAAACTGGAGGTCCAAACCCCGCACGAATGTGTAGATGCGTTTGATACTTTCTCTGCATTTTAGACGTTTCCAAATTCAAGTTACACGCAACGCGTTTTTTACGCTTAATTTGTTATTTTGATCAGCTGTTGTGTTAAATTTTTTATAAAAAGCATTGACGCATAAACGCATGGTGTGGACCTCCAGCTTAAGTCAACGTTATGCTGTCGATACGTATATGCATTCTATGCGTTTTGCTATGTAAGGTGCCTCATACAATTGCACTGATTTAACTTTTTTTTGACAGATGCATAAAACGGAACAACGCATGAGCGCATGATGTGGATATTCAGTTTAAATTTTAGGAATTGAGTTTTATTATAAAGTTTTTCGTACAGCAATTTAATTCTTTTGAGATTGCACACAAGGAAATTTAAGTTCACAGTTTCATCACGTTTACAAAAATTCGTAGTAATAAAGAAAATAATTTAAAACAGTCTTTGAAGCGTTGCGCCATTTTGATCTCTACCCTGTAGTTCTTTTGGGTAAATATTAAACAACTAAGAGCAAAAGTAAGTTCCTCTCAGAAACGAACAAAAGTACAGGTGCGGAAAAAACCCAATTTAAATGGCATTGCAGACATTTTTCGCAATGTGAAGCACAGAATACACAGAACTGTAAAAAGTGACGTGTAAAAAAGGCCCAAATCATTTGCGAGGGTAGCTTTCGAAAGAAGAGACAGAAAGCTTTTTTTGGTAGTGAAGTGGCAAGGTGTAAAAACAGGCCGCAACAATCAACACAAATGGCGTGATCAAAACAAAAATAACAAAACACAAACCAGGTTAAACAAATGCATTAGTTCAACAAACGTTGTTTTTTGTGCAAAAAAATGTATTTAGTAATATTGTTTTGTTTTATAATGTTATTTACTTACTTAAATATTATTTACTCGTGTTGTGGTGAACTTAAAAGTTAATTTTTACCACAGAGTATACAGAAGCGTCACGAGACAAAAAATATTGTGTTTTTGTCTGTCTTTTTCTTCGAAAGCTGCCCTTTTTGCGTTTTTTGTTTTGATTATGCAATTTGTGTAGATAGTAGCGGCCTGTTTTTACGCATTGTCACTCCACTAACAAAAAACGTTATCTTTCTCTTTCTTCGAAAGCTGCCCTCGCAAATGATTTAGGCATTTTTCATACGTCACTTTTTTCATCTCTGTATACTTTGTGATGTGAAGTATTTTCGTTGCTTTAAAGAAAGTTTCCTTTAAGATAGACTGAGTTTATTGGTAAGAGCAGAGTGAAAAATATCATGTTCTTTCTGAAGGAAAACTTTTATAGTGTGAACCCAGACCAAAATACAGCCAAATCAAAGTTGTTTTTTGGGAATTCAAAATATATTATTAATAAGATTTCCCTATGACGTGTTAAATTCCCAATTTTTATTTTTGATAAATACACTAAAATTTATTGTTGAGGGAAAGCTAGATTCTATGCGTATTCCACTGGTTGCTTAGGCCAGATCATCAGTAAACCTTTTCCCAAAGATTTTAGAAAAGCTAAAAATGTTATACAAATAAAACTTTAAAGCTAATAAGAATTATAAACACTCAAAGTTTACCCATAACAAAATCAAAGCTTAAACAAAACACCAACAATTAACAGAGAGTTTATCTTTACATACATTGCCAAATACATTGATTAAGCTACTCGTCAAGCGCTATGGAAGTATTAAGGTGGAAATACATAACACGCGTTAGTTCGTCGACGAGTATAGTGCGTTTAAAAACTTTAGCGCGTAAAAAATTGCAAGTTACACAACACGCGTTACAAAAGCCATTCCTGTCAGCTGTTTTTTATTTGTTTACTTATTTATGCATTAAAAACGGGTTCGAAAGTATATCAAGATTTTGTTATTTTATTGAATTTATTTTTTTATATAAATATTGTATGTTTTTTAAGCTCTTCAATAAGTTTTTCTTTCATGATTCACAAATTTGTTAAATTATTCTTTTTATTATCAGCTGATTACTTGTAAAAAATGCTCAACGCGTTAAAAAGTTCAAAGTTAACCAACTTTCCGGCGCAAACGCGTCAAAATATTTTGCATGTAGCTTGTTCCATGAAAATACACTAGTTTAACTTTTTTTGACAGAAGACGACAGAGCGCGCGCGCACTAACGCGTGTTATGTACTTCTACCTTTAGTGAAAATATGTTTGTATGTGTGAAACCAACGATGCTAGATGGAAAATCAAACTTATTTACGTCAAGTAAACGTAAAAAAGTGAATGATGTCAAGCAATTTGTATTGTGCCCTCTATAGATAGGATTTGAACAAATTTAAAGCAAATTTAAAACGAAGTAGTTTGACTTAATTATGAGGCATTATTTTATAAAGTGAAATAGAATTCAATCACAGATGCTTTGTATTTAAATAAAAGCTGTTAACTAATCGTTACGATTAGTACTTCTGTTTTTTTTTTAAATGAAAAGTAATACGGATTACTAGCTGACTACGGCTACAAATAAACTTAAAATAATTACGATTACTTAAGTGTATCGAAAAATATTAAAAAGTAATTTAGAAATAATATAAAAGTAGAGTTTTTTTTTCCCGGAGTTTTTCGATTCCCGGGAAAGCGGGAAATTTTTTGGAATTTCCCGGGATCCCGGGATCCCGCTCCATATAAATAATACACAGTAAATTTGTTTTTAAATAATGAAAAAAAAACTTTTATAAAAAAAACGTAAGGTAACTTGTTTACAAAGTAAGTAAAAGAAATCCTTAAATACTACAAAATTAAATGAAGATTAAAAGAGGAACTTGAATTATTATTACCTTACGATTTTATATGTAAATTCCGTATTATTATTATTATGCTCTAGATACAAGATAAAAAATTAAGATAAACATAACAATTTAATTCATAAAACAATAATAAAAACAAACACAAATTGATGTACTCAAGATATGAGATCAAAAAGTTAATTCATAAAATAGATAAAATATTTTAAATAAATATATTAACATTTTTTAACGGCTTAGGAAATAACTTTCTGACACATTCAAAGCACTTAGTAAGTCGTCAAAAAGTATATTGATTATTTTATTTACTAATTACCATGTTTCCGAAAAATTTCGTTAATTTTTTTTACCGAGGTTGGATAAATAGTTAAAAGCGCACCGATGTAGAAGGCTTTTAATTCACAATATGAAGCATTTTTTTTTATAAACAACGTCTTTATCAGTCAAATGTATGTCAAGGTTCATGCAAAAAATTGCATCAACCTCTTACAAACCTTTTCATTTCATTAGGTCTATCTGTAATCTTTAGGACAATGTGTTTTTCAAATTGTATGTTGTAGTATCTTACACGAGTTTCCAATTTTTTTTTTTATTTCGGTTTCCCCGCACTTCAAGGGTATATAAACCAACACAAATTGAAAAAAAATTGTGTTTATCACCTAATAAACATATCGCTCCTTCATTGCAACATAGTCATATCTCAAAAAATCAAAAATTTCAAGTTATTTAAGCAAAGTGTTCCTTCATTCCTTCTCGTATTTTATCTCAAACTGAACCGAAGTTATAGCAAAATATATCTTTAAATCGGTACATTTTGAAAACTTTAATCGCATTTTGCCAAGCTCATTTGTTTTTGTAGATATGACTATGTTGCAATAAAGGAGCTACATGTCAAGGTATCTGCTATGTTTAAGACTTGTCCATGGACAATTAAACTTTACTACCTGCATCTTATTTTGAATTAATATTCTTTATTAACTTTTCACTTCACTAAATTTATTAATTATCAACTGTTGCACTGCCTATTCTGCTTTAAGTAGATTTATTGCATCAGGAGACATTGATTTACGTATGTACTCACTTCTTGTAATTGATCTAATCGACAACCCATCCACAGATGCTTATTTTAAGAGAATAGAAAACTAAATTTCAAAGTATAAATAGCTGTTTTCTTAAACTATGAGGAATTTTTTATTTCCCGGGATCCCGCATGAAAAATCCCGGGAAAACGGGAAATATAATTATTGAAATTCCCGGGAATTCCCGGGACGGGAAATCCCGGGAAAAAACCCTATATAAAAGCTTTTCGAAAGGAATCAAAAATAATCTTTTAAATAGTTAGATCATTTTTGCCACTGTAGGCTTATTGGTAGTGAGCTGGTCTAAAAGTGCGAGGATTACGGGTTCGATTTTCACCAGAGAGTCTAGTCTGCTTCGCGAAAACGGACTGAAGGTTTAAGTTAATATTGCTCGGTCAATTAAGATATAATAAAATTTGCAATTGTATTGTAACTCTTAATAAATAAAAAACCAAATTAATTAATCGTGATAATTTTTTAAATTTTTTGTAATTGTTATTAAATTACTGATAATTAAAAATTCTTTTTACACGTTTATCTAATCATTACGATTATTTTAATAAGAAATCCTTTTAATTACTAAGCAAACCTAGGCTTGCCACCTTTAAAAATTGCCAAAACGGGACACCACTAAAAGGTCATAGAAAAATTCAAACAAATCCGTTTATGTATAATAAATATACTATATTATTTGGAATATCAACAACAACACATTTATTCAAATTGTGTAAAATCTAGACTTATAAAACATTACCAAAACATAAACGTAAATAAATATAATATACATAGTTAATAACAATAGGGTGATTTCGGTCATAGAAATTGATGCACTATATATATAATGACAAAAGGGAATCAAAATGTTTCAGTGTTGCTAATTAAGGCAGAATTGTTTACCAGGTAGTCGCAGTTCCCTGAAGATGTCAAATTATTAAACACAAGGCGAATTCTCTTTACATGTTCTCGCCTTTCTCATACACAATATTACTAGTGTATTGTGATACAAAGTTGACAGCTACAAATAAAAAAAAAATTAATCTGCTGTGGAATCAAGAGTATCTAGTAAATATATCTGCTTCGGTTGGTAACACAGAGCACAGTTGACAATGTATAAAAAAAATCCAGTTCTGCTAAAAAAAATTGTAGTACTAAAATAAGTGCTAAAGCTCTCGATTTTTTTGATTTGTTATGGCAGGTTATAAAAAAGTTAGTTAAAGAAAAACGGGACACTCCCGTTCAGAGTATCGACGGGACACGGGACATTCCACTCTAAAACTGGACTGTCCCGGCGAAAACTGGCCAGTTGGCAAGTCTAAGCAAACCCCTTTTCCGAGAGGACATTTAAACGGGGACTCGGTAAAATAATGGAATGACAAAGCTAATTTTTAATACTAAAAAAGCTTTGTATATAAGTAGTTAAGTAAAATTTTAAAGACTTTATTCTTCTATTGTGGTCACGATAAGCGATATAATTGGGGGATAAGTGATTTTCATTACGAAACAAATTTGGCACATAAGGAAAATCTAAGCTAATTTTACAAATCTCACCAAAACCCTCGCCCGGGGATTGAAGGGATCATCTTAAGGTTATTTCCCCTTTTGGTGTTACAGCCTCCGGGGCAAATCAGGTGCAGCCATTACTTAGGACGTGACAAAAAACAAAAATTGAAAGATCATAGGAGATCTTCACGATCTCTCCTATCTGGTACCGCAGAAGTCACTAGCCCCCTGTGAGCAGGCACCAGTGTGTCTAAAGGTGAAGGCCTCCATTTGTAAACTTCTATAACTTGGATAATTGCCTTGACAGAAGTTTTCCTCTTCTGAAAACTAGTAATTCCAAGGTTAAGTTTACGTACCTGGTGTTAAGGCTCAGTTAGCCGGGAGTAACAGTAACGTTGAAAATCAGCTGATTCATTTTGTTGTATGTAAAGCAATTAGAACGATTACAGTTAGCAGTAAGATGTTACGTCTCAATCTGTAAGAAATAGATTGGTCTTACTTTTTTACGGTAAGGTTACTGTTACTTTTACTCCCGGCTAACTGAGCCTTTATGGTTTCAACGGATAGATACTTTTTTGACTTTCGGGGATCACGTCACGACGTGATTGAAGTTTAAACCCAATGGTCGTGGAAAGATAACTTTCAAATCCCACATAAGAGCAGATTTTTCACCACTTGTGGGAGACTTCAGCCTGACTGAGGACTATCCCTAGGTGCTGTTGCTACTCAAAAGCTGATGCTGGCAGTGGAGGTTAGATAGCTCCAGCTCCTAAGCAAGAGGCGAGTGTATAATTTGCGCGATTATACACACAAATTGCTACTTGTATGTGATGGTGCCTCTCACACACGGGGGTGGTTATTAAACGCATTGTTTGTCTCCTAAGATCCACCTTGAGATTAGGCCACTGCAGCAGGTGTTCATAAAAATCTGTACTTAAAGCCGTTATTTTTTAAGAAGATTTAAAAAAGTGGCCAGGTAAAATAATTGGCTGATTTCGCTCGTTTCTAATAACACACTTTGTACATACATAAGAATTATTTATGGCAAATTTTGTGTACTAAGTTGTCATTCTTATAACTTTTTTAATTCCGCTTTAAATCTTACAATTATTTTGGCACGACACAACAAAGTCCCGTGCCCGGTAAAACTGCCTACATTATATTTTTACAGTATTTTGGTCATTTTGTACAGAACTTTTTCCGAGAGATGGTATTTTAAAATATAAAAAATCCAAGACTTCGGGCCAGTTGTTATTTTCATGCATTTGGAAGATTATTTGGCATCTGTTTTATATGCCTTTTGTTTTTTATTTTGTAAATAATAATTTTTTTAAATTCCCTCGCTCCCAAAATCAAAAGGCGTGGATTTACTTTAACACCCCGGGCATCGGGATAAGGCCGATAGGCATCCCTAATGGTATGTCTTAAATATAAAACTTAATATAAATTTTTCTTAATCCCGATTTCATCCGTTCAGTATTCCCGAGAATTCTGGGTCTGAACATTAAATAGATAGTTCCATATCTTCTCTTGTTGTACAGCTGGAATGTTTTTAAGAGAAAGCAGAGACAACTTTTCTTTTATTTTTTAACAGATATCTTATTTTAACTTTTCTAGGTCTACTATGTTTTTAAGGAAAATATCTTAGAATACCATTTTTAAAGATACTGAAAACGATATTATCGGTTTCGAATAGTTTTGTTTTCAAAATCGATCTTCATCACAATGCCTGATTTTTTATCAATAATAGAAAAGTAACAATTTAACGAACTGCAGGGTTCCGTTTATGAAGGGATGTGAATGTGTGTTTATCTGTTTGTTTTGTTTTTGTATATCATTTATAAGAAGGATGTTGAAATTATAAACGCATGACTGCAATAATCATGTTCATGAACAATTTATAGGGATGGGAATATATTTTTTTCATGTTTGTTTACACTGAAACTCGCACAAGATAATGTATTCATGCCTTTATATGTATAGAAAAACATACATATACTTGTATGTATATAAATATATTTAATACAGTGAAGCAACATTGAATTTATTAAGAAGGATAACATTTGCAGTTAAAACCGATAACCCTTTAAGTCGATTTAAAAAAAATTAAGTTTTGAAACTTTTCTGTATAAAATCTACGAGTAATTATAGATAAATCCTAAAAATTACCCTGTGGGGAGCATATGGCTTTCACAAAGCGTATCCATCTTACACAATTTGTTGCATTTGTTTTCACGTTTTCCCATGTAAGACTGCAAAGTTCTAGTTCTTGGTGTATCGATCCAGTCTATTCTTATTTTTGCCTTGTATTAGTTAATCAACTGTTGCTCCAGCTAAGTAGATGATTGGCGTGCTGTAGCAGGTCCTAGGGTAATTGGAAAGCCATCTGTCATTGTCTAGAAACAACGCCCTCCGTTTAGTTGGTGTAGTGGTGGGTAACCTTGCTAATCTTTAATTCTTACCTTATTTCAAGGGTGTAGTGGCACCTTGCCCTTTGCGAGATGTTATCCTCTTTTTCATGGGGTGGTGAAGTTAAGGCGCTTCTTGCATGGATTTTTTTGGAGGGTGGTTGAAAGCCAAGTAATTTTTAAAACTCTAAGACCATTATGAAAATTTTTCATCTTCTGCCTGGTATCGAACCTGGAGTGCTTTGTAGACAAGCACTTTAACCACCAACACTAGCCGCCACATCAGTATCTTAACAATACAATTATTCGATAAGATTTTAAACACAATTAACCATTTAATATAAAAGCTACGACCAGATTTAGGTATTTCAACAGAAAGTCTCCTTTTTGTCACAATTCGCCACCAAGCATTTTAAATTGTTTCTCAAAGAATAATTTCTATATTTTTTAATTTTTTGTATTTTTAAGTGAAAGAGGGGAAACATTTGAGCAACATGGGTCTAAAATACAAGATTAATTGATTGGTGGCGTAACGTGACACTTCTGTGAATGTTCTGATATGGACCAATCCTTAAACAATTTTACGCCATACGTGTCAATATTGTTTTATGTTGCGATTTAATGCGTTCTTCTGTGTAACTCCCAACACTATTTTATATGGCGGTTAGATGAAATCAGGGACCGGGGTAAAATTTTAGTCTAATCTGCCATATTCGAATAAGCATTTTTTTATTTATTAAATTATAAGGCAAATCTGTTAAACTGCATAAGTTCGGTTGGTCTGTCGATAGTTAGTCGGCAAATGCCTACACGTTTTTCAACTAATTGCTTCCCAAGCCTCCTTGATTTGTTTATGTTATCGGATACTG
Organism: Pollenia angustigena; assembly: GCA_930367215.1. Classification (NCBI taxonomy): domain Eukaryota; kingdom Metazoa; phylum Arthropoda; class Insecta; order Diptera; family Polleniidae; genus Pollenia; species Pollenia angustigena. The sequence continues at coordinate 91,228,435 of OV884056.1, read as the reverse complement.
TCTATTTAATGCTATTCGATCAAATATCATTTGTTTCAGATTATGGCCTTTTGTTTTGCTCGGTTAATATACATAAGTCTTAATAAAACTGAGACATCACGTTTGGTATCGTATAAGGATTTCAAATCAATTGATTATCCCTTATTATTTTCTGACCTTGTTAATAATGGGTGATTTTTTAAGAGCTATAGGAAAGTTAAAAAAAAACACATAAAATTAAGAAAAATGCATGGAATCTTTATATGAATCGATATTACGGTCCATATAATTTAATGTTTGAAGATTATTTCATGCAAATGTTGACCGTGACTGCGCCTCAAATGGTCCATCCGCTTAGTCCAATTTTGGCATACTCTTTCCAACATTTCGGACGGTATCTCATGAATAAATGCTTCAATGTTGTCTTCCAATGCGCCAATTAAAGCGGAAATATGTGTATAGACGTGAGCTTTAACATAGGCCCACAAAAAATAGTCCAAAGGTGCTAAATCGCACGATCTAGGCAGCCATTTGACCGATCCGAACTCCGAACACCGAACTCGCCTCTCAATAAGTCCATTGTCAAGCGTGCTGTGTGGCATGTGGCACCGTCTTGTTAAAACCACATGTCATGCAAGTCACGTAAGCGCTCAACATTCACAGTTACGTTACGATTCGCATCATCTTTGAAGAAGTACTGTCCAATGATGCCACCAGCCCATAAACCGCACCAAACTGTGACTTTTTCTGGATGCATTGGTAGCTCTTGCAATGCTTCTGGGTGATCTTCACTCCAAAATCGATAATTCTGCTTATTAACTTACCCATTGAGCAAAAAATGAGCTTCGTCGCTGAACACAAGAAGCGTGCGATGAACTTTCTTAACAGAGCACGCAATTTGATAATAAAATTCAATAATTTGCAAGCGTTGTTCGTTTGTAAGACGATTCATGGTTAAATTATAGACCAAACTGATATGAAGTGAAACAAAACACGAAACGTGCGTCAGCTGTTTAAACCAGTGTTGCCAAAAAGATAATAGCTAAAAATCACCCGATAGTAACTTAACTGACTGCTGGTATGAGTCTACAGTAGATAACAAACTGGAGATCTTTCAAGCGATAATACTACATATTTACAATCAGGATGCACCATTGCGTAGTTTGCACGTTAAGAAATCCTCATGTGCGTGGTTTAATGCGACTGTTAAAAATTCACTTCGTAAGCGCAATCGATGCTACAACAGATGGGAAAGTTATCCCTCTGCTTCAGACAGGGAGTTGTATAATAGAGCTAGGAATCGTGCTAATTTGCTTGTGAGAGAAGCGAAGAAACTTTTTTTCTCGCGGAAGCTAAACACGTCACTACCCTCTAGATAGCTCTAGACGAATATCAAAAGTTTAGGTGTCCACCCGCGTGAAATTCTAGATTGTCTTTTAGATCCTAACACTCTAAATGATTTTTTTTTCATTGAACAATCCAAATGATCGAGACTTGTCTACTATTCAGCCCTCTTATGTTTGCCCGATTAGATTTGAGTTTTCCGCTATATCTGATGATGAAGTCTATAGTACTGTGATGAGCATTCGTTCTAATGCAATTGGTGAAGATGGTGTGTGCATACGATTTCTGAAAATAATATTTCCCTATGTTGTTGGATTTATAACACATATCATTAATTATTGTATCACAACTTCCACTTTCCCAAAAGTATGGAAAATTGGTAAGATTATACCAGTTGCAAAAACAAACTCTCCAAGTCTCCCTAGTGACTTAAGGCCTATTAGTATACTTCCTGTTCTTGGTAAAGTATTTGAAAAAATAATGCCACGGCAAATGATTGACTTCATCAATACAAATTGCTTGATGACTTGTCAACTTTTCAAGTCACATGTAATTGTGAATGTCTGTCAAAATGGCGGTTTTACAGAAGGTTTACAATATTCGGTCACAAACGTACATGTAATTTGCTTCTGACATTGTCTCTGTTTTTTCCCCATAGTTGTTACAAAAACCAAAAAAAAAAGTTTGTATTTACGCCGTTAAATAATTTAGCCATCTTAACATATTTTTCTTTTAATTCAAAGATACCAATTAAGGATATTATAATGAAACGGTTTTTATATATATAATTACATAAATTCTATTCAATGGTGCGATGATTATATATATTTCAGTATTGTAAAATATTAACTTCAGCCGGTGAACGCCGCTGCCGGTTTCTTCGCGGCATAGATTTCTGATGTCAGATGGTTTGTCAGAAGAAAATAGAGCACGCTCTAATTGAAATTTTGTCAGATGACTTTGCATCTGACTTCTACAGAAGCAAAGTTGAAAAGGGGTAAAAACATATGAAATCAACCGAAATATTAACATTTCAAAAATCAATAAAAATGCACTCAGATGCCTTAACACAATTTTTAATATCTCGAAAAGTATTCATTGTACGTTAATAATAAAGGGCTCATTTTACAGACAAAAACATGCGCCATTCCAAAAATTTTTTTTTTTAATTTTCGATCAAGGATAATGTAAATAAAAAAAGGACTAAAATTTCCAAAGGATATATCTCGAAAATCAATATTTTTAAAAATTTCAAAAAAATATATGGTAATTCTTATTATGTTTTGTACAAGTCTGCCAAATTTCAATGTGGAGTCTTTATTACAACATGAGTTATTAAGAAAAAAGCAGGCGAAGGTTTATGTATTTCGTGAAATGTACCAAAATACAAAAAGGTGACAAATTACAAAAAGAAGGACATGTAACGGAACTTTTTCGACTTTATAACCTAGGTGAAATATTTATTGCCTGTTCACACAAAAAATGTACAAATATTTTATGACCTGTGGCCGGCTTATTGGCAGTAGCAAATTCAGTCCCTATTTAAAAAACATTTTATGACCCGTAGTTCACGCAAATTTTCCAATTCAAGAAAAGCAACGCGTTTAATTTTTTCCCTGAAATCTATTTTTTTGTACCAAAAAAAAAAAAACAGTATAAATAGTTCAGAGACTCTAAGTCAAACTTCAGTTGAATACTAGATTTCATAAGTGCTAAACGTTAAAGTGTTATAGTGTTAAAGTGACTTGATCGTTTGAAAAATCAAAAAAAAAAGAGAATAAATATTTAAATAAATTATAATTAATTTTATTAATAAAATTGTGGTATTTAAATAAAAAATATGCCATTCAATTCAACATTTTGCTGTAATCCTTTTAAAAAATCCGGTCACACTGGGTGCAATAAAAGTTTGAGACAAGTCCAAGAATGGATGCTACAGTATACTAAGGATAAAAACATTACGATCTCAAATAAAATTTGTGGGACATGTAGAATAAAATTTTCGCATGTGAAGAAATCTAATAAATCTAATTTGGAAGAAGGCTCAGACATTTCAAAATTAAACCAATCTTTACCGTATCTGGAACAATCTCCGATGAAAAAGAAGAAGTTACATGAAAAACGGTACAGAGATGCAAAATTCAGGAAAATAAGTGATTCGATTCAAGACAAAAATTTCCACTGTTCAGCACAATCAACTTCGCATATGTGCCCACAATCCGAAATAATAGAACAATTAAAAGAAAAGTTTAAAACATTAACAAAAAATAGTGAGAAAATCCAACTGCTAACAATTTTACCAAAAAGCTGGACAATACATAAAATTGAGGAAGAATTCCTGGTTACGAACTATATCGCGCGAAAAGTTAAGCATTTGGTTGAAACAAAGGGTGTGATGAGTACGCCTAACGCAAAACTGGGAAGTCAAATTTCACCAGTGACAAGCAGTTTAGTAAAATCATTTTATGAATCCGATGACGTCAGCAGGTGTATGCCCGGACAGAAAGATTTCGTGTCTGTTTTTGAAAATGGTACAAAAGTCAGGAAAAATAAAAGACTTTTGCTTGGAAACTTAAGAGAAATGTACGCCTTATTCAAGGAACGACATGATGGAGTAAAAATAGGTATTTCCAAGTTTTGCCAACTTCGTCCGAGGAATATAATTCTAGCAAATGCGAGTGGATCTCATAACGTGTGTGTTTGTACAAAGCATCAAAATGTGAAGCTGATGATTGATGCTATAAATTTAAAAAAATTAACTGCTGGTGTTCCGAATTATCAGCTTGAATGTTACAAAGATTGTTTGAAACAAATGACATGCATTCCATCTTCTTCAAAGTGTCACCTACGTAAATGTAACAAGTGTCCAGGAATTGAAAATTTAAAAGCAAAACTAAATCAATTACTAGAGCAAAATGATATAGATGAAATAACATATAAACAATGGGTTAGTGTAGATAGGGATAATTTGGAGACCATGATTGGCCAAGCCGACGTTTTTGTGGATTCCCTGTGTGAAAAGCTTGAAATTCTATTACCTCATTCATTTATTACAAAACAGCAGGCAGCATATCTGAGCGAAAGAAAATCAAATTTGAAAGAAAATGAGTATATAGCAGTTTGCGATTTTTCAGAAAATGCTTCCTTTACTATTCAGGATGCAGTCCAGGGATTTCACTGGAACAACTCTCAGGCCACTTTATACCCAATTGCTATTTATTTTAAATCAGATGGAAAAACACAACATACAAACTTCATAATAATATCTGATTGTCTTGTACACGATTCTGTAGCTGTTCACCTGTTCCATCGCCATTTGAATGTATTTTTGAGAAAAAAGTTTAAAACAACCCCGAAGAAAATCACGTATTTTTCAGACGGTAGTGCTGCCCAGTTTAAAAATAAAAAGAACTTTATTAATTTATGTTATCATATGGAAGATTTTGGATGTAATGCTGAGTGGCATTTTTTTGCAACAAGCCATGGAAAAGGCCCAAGTGACGGTCTTGGAGGTACCGTAAAGAGAGAGGCACGTCGAGCTAGTTTACAGCGTCCATTACAAGGTCAAATAACTACTCCAAAACAATTATATGAATGGTGCCTGCAAAATCTTTTGAACTGTAATTTCGAGTTTTTAACTCTAAAAGACCACGAAGAAGAAGCACGGTTCCTTCAAATTCGTACTATTCCTGGAACTCAAAAGCTGCATTCTATTGAACCTGTAGATAAAAAAAATTTAAGTCAAGCGTTACTCGGCAGATGCAGATTTTTTAATAGAAATCCTTCAGAAATAAATAAATATGCTGTAATAAAGTGTTTAATAATGATAATACATTATGTTGTACTTTTTATTAAAGGTTTAGCAATGGAGAAAAAGAGTTAAAGCAAAGAAAAGTCGAAAAAGTTCCGTTACATTTGATTTGTCCTTCTTTTTGTAATTTGTCACCTTTTTGAAAAAAATAGATTTCAGGTAAAAAATTAAACGCGTTGCTTTTCTTGAATTGGAAAATTTGCGTGAACTACGGGTCATAAAATGTTTTTTAAATAGGGACTGAATTTGCTACTGCCAATAAGCCGGCCACAGGTCATAAAATATTTGTACATTTTTTGTGTGAACAGGCAATAAATATTTCACCTAGGTTATAAAGTCGAAAAAGTTCCGTTACATTTAATTTGTCCTTCTTTTTGTAATTTGTCACCTTTTTGTATTTTGGTACATTTCACGAAATACATAAACCTTCGCCTGCTTTTTTCTTAATAACTCATGTTGTAATAAAGACTCCACATTGAAATTTAACAGACTTGTACAAAACATAATAAGAATTACCATATATTTTTTTGAAATTTTTAAAAATATTGATTTTCGAGATATATCCTTTGGAAATTTTAGTCCTTTTTTTTATTTACATTATCCTTGATCGAAAATTAAAAAAAAAAATTTTTGGAATGGCGCATGTTTTTGTCTGTAAAATGAGCCCTTTATTATTAACGTACAATGAATACTTTTCGAGATATTAAAAATTGTGTTAAGGCATCTGAGTGCATTTTTATTGATTTCTTCCAACTTGGAATGGCCATAATTCTGAAAGTAGGAGAGCTAAGACACTGAAAGTTGGCAAACGCTATTATTATGTTTAAATTTCCCTTCGTACCAAATTTCATCCAATTCGAAATCGGTGCGGTCAACTCATTGGTTGATTTCATATGTTTTTACCCAAAGGTAACACACGACATGTATGTATTTTGTAGTGGGAAATTTGACATGTCAGATGACAAAAACATGTCGTGTACGGTCGCCTTTAGTCAAATATTATAATTGCAAATTTATTAGTATGTATCATTTTTTTTGCTCTAATTATACCCTTCACCTCAGGTGGAAATGGGTATATCTAAGTTTGTCATTCCGTTTGTAATTTCTACAATATTGATCTAAGACCCTATAAAGTATATATACTCTGGGTCCTTATGAGGAGAGAAGTTGATTTAATGTCCGTCTGTCCGTCCGTCTGTCCGTCTTACGTTTGATATGTGTTTTCCGGAGACTCCAGACATGATAGCGGCTAGGTTGTTTTACATTTATGTCGCATATAGTCCACCATTTCCTGCTATTGAAATTCAGCCAGATCGTTTTAAAAATGGCTGAGATATGAAAAAACCACAACTACCTCTAATTTTTTTCTAAAAATCCCTTGTTGCTGTATTTCTTTTTTTCTGTACATGCATTTTGTTTGTGTAAACAATGATAAAGATTCTAAAACTTAACCGCATTTGTTTGTGTAAACAATTATAAATCCGGCTCCAATATTTGTTGCGGTAAACGTCAAATTTGTTTGCTTCATGAGTGGCAATCCATTGCGCAATGATTGCTCTTCTGATTGCTTAGCAATCTGCTGTCAAATCAGTTGTCATATACCTGACATTTCATTTCTCTGTACGTTTGTTTATGGCAAAGCAATTTTACGTGCTCTCCAGCAATATAATCAGCAATTATTGCGCCATAGTATTGCCGAAGTTTTTGCTTGTGCTTAACAAAAAAATTGCTACGTGGAGTCCTAGCGTAAGGAGGGCAAATACAATTGCACGAATAAAATAGAACTCTACAAAAATCAGCAGGCGTTTCGCGCAGGCCTACTAATTGGACCATGTACGCCAACAAAGCAATGTCAATACCACCATGTTAAGGGCAGCTTCGGCAAAAATACCAAATACACTACACTGTACGATCAGCTATTTAAAAAGAACGGTTACAGTAAAAGTCCCATTCAAGGTCAATATAAATGTATACATATATCTGGAAATGATAATAGAAGAAGTATCAAAATTGTATACAAATCGCTTCGATATCAATGCACGAGATATGTTTTAAAGTGCACCGGGTTAAGCTAGTCCAGACATGCCATTTTTGTTGCTGCAATTCTTGAGTTTATTGGTGAGAGGAGTGAGAAGATTGGGGAGGAGTTCTCAGTTTCATGACCTCTGCAATTCTGTTTTGTCTTGTCTTTTTAACTTGAAGTTGGTTGTAGGTATGTTTGTATTTATGAACACATATTTAAAAATTGGAAGAGGAAAGACAAGATTAAAATACAAAAATTGCAAAATTAGAATTTCATAATCTGGACACTTATGCAATTTCAAAGCAGAGTTTTTGTGGCCCACTGTTGCTTTTATGTTTTTAAATGCAGGATTATCAATAATACTGGTATCGTTGCTTTGGCATAATGCACAGAAATTTTCCATTTAATACGGCTCTAGCATTTTGTTTGCACAATGGAAACGGCAAAAAATGATATAATTTTTGTTTTCAACATTTATGCGAAAGTATCGTTATCGTAATAGCGAAGAACCAATAAATTTGTTGTTATCAACACATAATTGCAAAAACTTAATTCCCTTTTTCTCAATGGTAAGCAAACATATTTGACAGTCGTTTATTATTTGGAAACAATTTATTGTATGGCTTACAAATGATTCGAAATATATAATTAAAAGTACAGTCGAAATATTTTCAAGGTCAGCTATTAATTATTTTAGGTTAATTATCATGTTGTTGACATTCTCACCCAGCCATTTGGTTAATTCAATGAAAGAATGGATCCTGTTTAAATCAAAATGTAAGATAGTAAGGTTTTTTCCCTGAGGATTCTTTGATTCTTAAGTCTGTGAATACCGGGCAGTCACAGAGGATATGTTCCGTTGTCTCCTCCTCCTCATTGCAACTTCTACACAGGTCATTGTAAGGGAGCCCCGACATTTGGGCAGGTTTCCAATGGGCCAGTGGCCAGTTATAAACGCAATTAGGTTTCTGAGGTGAAGTCTGGACAGCCTAATGCGCGCCGAGTATAATAAATCTAATTTGGAAGAAGGCTCAGACATTTCAAAATTAAACCAATCTTTACCGTATCTGGAACAATCTCCGATGAAAAAGAAGAAGTTACATGAAAAACGGTACAGAGATGCAAAATTCAGGAAAATAAGTGATTCGATTCAAGACAAAAATTTCCACTGTTCAGCACAATCAACTTCGCATATGTGCCCACAATCCGAAATAATAGAACAATTAAAAGAAAAGTTTAAAACATTAACAAAAAATAGTGAGAAAATCCAACTGCTAACAATTTTACCAAAAAGCTGGACAATACATAAAATTGAGGAAGAATTCCTGGTTACGAACTATATCGCGCGAAAAGTTAAGCATTTGGTTGAAACAAAGGGTGTGATGAGTACGCCTAACGCAAAACTGGGAAGTCAAATTTCACCAGTGACAAGCAGTTTAGTAAAATCATTTTATGAATCCGATGACGTCAGCAGGTGTATGCCCGGACAGAAAGATTTCGTGTCTGTTTTTGAAAATGGTACAAAAGTCAGGAAAAATAAAAGACTTTTGCTTGGAAACTTAAGAGAAATGTACGCCTTATTCAAGGAACGACATGATGGAGTAAAAATAGGTATTTCCAAGTTTTGCCAACTTCGTCCGAGGAATATAATTCTAGCAAATGCGAGTGGATCTCATAACGTGTGTGTTTGTACAAAGCATCAAAATGTGAAGCTGATGATTGATGCTATAAATTTAAAAAAATTAACTGCTGGTGTTCCGAATTATCAGCTTGAATGTTACAAAGATTGTTTGAAACAAATGACATGCATTCCATCTTCTTCAAAGTGTCACCTACGTAAATGTAACAAGTGTCCAGGAATTGAAAATTTAAAAGCAAAACTAAATCAATTACTAGAGCAAAATGATATAGATGAAATAACATATAAACAATGGGTTAGTGTAGATAGGGATAATTTGGAGACCATGATTGGCCAAGCCGACGTTTTTGTGGATTCCCTGTGTGAAAAGCTTGAAATTCTATTACCTCATTCATTTATTACAAAACAGCAGGCAGCATATCTGAGCGAAAGAAAATCAAATTTGAAAGAAAATGAGTATATAGCAGTTTGCGATTTTTCAGAAAATGCTTCCTTTACTATTCAGGATGCAGTCCAGGGATTTCACTGGAACAACTCTCAGGCCACTTTATACCCAATTGCTATTTATTTTAAATCAGATGGAAAAACACAACATACAAACTTCATAATAATATCTGATTGTCTTGTACACGATTCTGTAGCTGTTCACCTGTTCCATCGCCATTTGAATGTATTTTTGAGAAAAAAGTTTAAAACAACCCCGAAGAAAATCACGTATTTTTCAGACGGTAGTGCTGCCCAGTTTAAAAATAAAAAGAACTTTATTAATTTATGTTATCATATGGAAGATTTTGGATGTAATGCTGAGTGGCATTTTTTTGCAACAAGCCATGGAAAAGGCCCAAGTGACGGTCTTGGAGGTACCGTAAAGAGAGAGGCACGTCGAGCTAGTTTACAGCGTCCATTACAAGGTCAAATAACTACTCCAAAACAATTATATGAATGGTGCCTGCAAAATCTTTTGAACTGTAATTTCGAGTTTTTAACTCTAAAAGACCACGAAGAAGAAGCACGGTTCCTTCAAATTCGTACTATTCCTGGAACTCAAAAGCTGCATTCTATTGAACCTGTAGATAAAAAAAATTTAAGTCAAGCGTTACTCGGCAGATGCAGATTTTTTAATAGAAATCCTTCAGAAATAAATAAATATGCTGTAATAAAGTGTTTAATAATGATAATACATTATGTTGTACTTTTTATTAAAGGTTTAGCAATGGAGAAAAAGAGTTAAAGCAAAGAAAAGTCGAAAAAGTTCCGTTACATTTGATTTGTCCTTCTTTTTGTAATTTGTCACCTTTTTGAAAAAAATAGATTTCAGGTAAAAAATTAAACGCGTTGCTTTTCTTGAATTGGAAAATTTGCGTGAACTACGGGTCATAAAATGTTTTTTAAATAGGGACTGAATTTGCTACTGCCAATAAGCCGGCCACAGGTCATAAAATATTTGTACATTTTTTGTGTGAACAGGCAATAAATATTTCACCTAGGTTATAAAGTCGAAAAAGTTCCGTTACATTTAATTTGTCCTTCTTTTTGTAATTTGTCACCTTTTTGTATTTTGGTACATTTCACGAAATACATAAACCTTCGCCTGCTTTTTTCTTAATAACTCATGTTGTAATAAAGACTCCACATTGAAATTTAACAGACTTGTACAAAACATAATAAGAATTACCATATATTTTTTTGAAATTTTTAAAAATATTGATTTTCGAGATATATCCTTTGGAAATTTTAGTCCTTTTTTTTATTTACATTATCCTTGATCGAAAATTAAAAAAAAAAATTTTTGGAATGGCGCATGTTTTTGTCTGTAAAATGAGCCCTTTATTATTAACGTACAATGAATACTTTTCGAGATATTAAAAATTGTGTTAAGGCATCTGAGTGCATTTTTATTGATTTCTTCCAACTTGGAATGGCCATAATTCTGAAAGTAGGAGAGCTAAGACACTGAAAGTTGGCAAACGCTATTATTATGTTTAAATTTCCCTTCGTACCAAATTTCATCCAATTCGAAATCGGTGCGGTCAACTCATTGGTTGATTTCATATGTTTTTACCCAAAGGTAACACACGACATGTATGTATTTTGTAGTGGGAAATTTGACATGTCAGATGACAAAAACATGTCGTGTACGGTCGCCTTTAGTCAAATATTATAATTGCAAATTTATTAGTATGTATCATTTTTTTTGCTCTAATTATACCCTTCACCTCAGGTGGAAATGGGTATATCTAAGTTTGTCATTCCGTTTGTAATTTCTACAATATTGATCTAAGACCCTATAAAGTATATATACTCTGGGTCCTTATGAGGAGAGAAGTTGATTTAATGTCCGTCTGTCCGTCCGTCTGTCCGTCTTACGTTTGATATGTGTTTTCCGGAGACTCCAGACATGATAGCGGCTAGGTTGTTTTACATTTATGTCGCATATAGTCCACCATTTCCTGCTATTGAAATTCAGCCAGATCGTTTTAAAAATGGCTGAGATATGAAAAAACCACAACTACCTCTAATTTTTTTCTAAAAATCCCTTGTTGCTGTATTTCTTTTTTTCTGTACATGCATTTTGTTTGTGTAAACAATGATAAAGATTCTAAAACTTAACCGCATTTGTTTGTGTAAACAATTATAAATCCGGCTCCAATATTTGTTGCGGTAAACGTCAAATTTGTTTGCTTCATGAGTGGCAATCCATTGCGCAATGATTGCTCTTCTGATTGCTTAGCAATCTGCTGTCAAATCAGTTGTCATATACCTGACATTTCATTTCTCTGTACGTTTGTTTATGGCAAAGCAATTTTACGTGCTCTCCAGCAATATAATCAGCAATTATTGCGCCATAGTATTGCCGAAGTTTTTGCTTGTGCTTAACAAAAAAATTGCTACGTGGAGTCCTAGCGTAAGGAGGGCAAATACAATTGCACGAATAAAATAGAACTCTACAAAAATCAGCAGGCGTTTCGCGCAGGCCTACTAATTGGACCATGTACGCCAACAAAGCAATGTCAATACCACCATGTTAAGGGCAGCTTCGGCAAAAATACCAAATACACTACACTGTACGATCAGCTATTTAAAAAGAACGGTTACAGTAAAAGTCCCATTCAAGGTCAATATAAATGTATACATATATCTGGAAATGATAATAGAAGAAGTATCAAAATTGTATACAAATCGCTTCGATATCAATGCACGAGATATGTTTTAAAGTGCACCGGGTTAAGCTAGTCCAGACATGCCATTTTTGTTGCTGCAATTCTTGAGTTTATTGGTGAGAGGAGTGAGAAGATTGGGGAGGAGTTCTCAGTTTCATGACCTCTGCAATTCTGTTTTGTCTTGTCTTTTTAACTTGAAGTTGGTTGTAGGTATGTTTGTATTTATGAACACATATTTAAAAATTGGAAGAGGAAAGACAAGATTAAAATACAAAAATTGCAAAATTAGAATTTCATAATCTGGACACTTATGCAATTTCAAAGCAGAGTTTTTGTGGCCCACTGTTGCTTTTATGTTTTTAAATGCAGGATTATCAATAATACTGGTATCGTTGCTTTGGCATAATGCACAGAAATTTTCCATTTAATACGGCTCTAGCATTTTGTTTGCACAATGGAAACGGCAAAAAATGATATAATTTTTGTTTTCAACATTTATGCGAAAGTATCGTTATCGTAATAGCGAAGAACCAATAAATTTGTTGTTATCAACACATAATTGCAAAAACTTAATTCCCTTTTTCTCAATGGTAAGCAAACATATTTGACAGTCGTTTATTATTTGGAAACAATTTATTGTATGGCTTACAAATGATTCGAAATATATAATTAAAAGTACAGTCGAAATATTTTCAAGGTCAGCTATTAATTATTTTAGGTTAATTATCATGTTGTTGACATTCTCACCCAGCCATTTGGTTAATTCAATGAAAGAATGGATCCTGTTTAAATCAAAATGTAAGATAGTAAGGTTTTTTCCCTGAGGATTCTTTGATTCTTAAGTCTGTGAATACCGGGCAGTCACAGAGGATATGTTCCGTTGTCTCCTCCTCCTCATTGCAACTTCTACACAGGTCATTGTAAGGGAGCCCCGACATTTGGGCAGGTTTCCAATGGGCCAGTGGCCAGTTATAAACGCAATTAGGTTTCTGAGGTGAAGTCTGGACAGCCTAATGCGCGCCGAGTCCCCTTTGAATAAAGGGTGGTTAAATTTTAAGAGCCGATGTTGATTTTGAATAAAACACAAATTATTTAGGAAACAATTGTCATTTCTTTTTATTATGATAATATTGGTATGGTTCAATTATGCATAGAACAAAATATTGGCAAATGTCCGCCGCGACCCGGTGGCACACCTCCATCCGATGGTCCAAATTTTCGATGACGCTGAGGCATAATTGAGGTTCTATGCCGTTAATGTGCCGAATTATCTCATCTTTGAGCTCTTGAATTGTTGCTGGCTTATCGACGAACACCTATTCTTCCAAATAACCCCAAAGAAAGAAGTCCAACGGTTTTAAATCACATGATCTTGGCGGCCAATTAACATCGCCACCACGTGAGATAATATGGCCACTGAATTTGTCGCGCAAAAGAGCCATTGTTTCGTTAGCTGTGTGGCAAGTGGCACCCTCGTGTTGAAACCACATATCTTCCACATCCATATCTTCCAATTCGGGCCATAAAAAGTTCGTTATCATCTCACGATAGCGAACACCATTCACAGTAACTGCCTGACCGGCTTTATTTTGGAAAAAATACTGCCCGATGATGCCGCCAGCCCATAAGCCGCACCAAACAGTCACTCTTTGTGGGTGCATTGGTTTTTCGACAATCACTCTTGGATTCTCATTCGCCCAAATGCGACAATTCTGTTTATTGACCAATCCACTGAGGTGAAATGAAGATGATTTTCTTCGAAAATTGATCATCCACTGTTGCCATTTCTTGCCACTATTTTGACCACAAACGACGTTTGGAATGGTCAAGAGGCTTTAGTTCTTGAGTCGATTGCACCTTGTAAGCGTGTAAATGCAAGTCTTTATGCATAATGTTCATCAACGACGAGCGTGAAAGGTGCAATTGTTGTGCACGACGACGAGTTGAGGCTCTTCAGCCACGCTATCCCGAACAGGAGCAATATTTTCTGCAGTACGAGCTGAACTGGTGTTTGCTCAAAGTTTTGCACGATTTTTTCGATAGTACGCACATTTGGACGATTAAATTGACCGAAAAAAATCTCGAAGTGCATGATATGCAGTTAGATTTGAACGCCCATGTTCATAGTAAGCCTGAATAACTTTAAGGCGTTGCTCGATTGTTTATCTTTCCATGGTTCAAATTGAGTTAGTCTGAAATTGAGAAATGTCGTATGAAATGCAGAAAAAAAACTTATGTTAAGGTGTGGTTTATATTCAACATCGGCCATTAAAATTTAACCACCCTTTATATGATGGGCCTGATTTTCCTGATTTCTCCACATGTAGTTTCATCAAACCACGTTTGACTGGCAATTAGATGAAATTTGTGTGCAATAAGTTGCTTACTCCTTGGGAGCGAAACACGTTTATCATGGGTCGAACCGCTACGACTCAAGGTTGCTCCTGCATGTGCCAACGAGTCAGCCATTCTGTTTAATGTATGGCCCTGTGTCTAGGGACCCAATAAAGGGTAACCACTGAATGTATCGCTTTCTTCTCCAGAGATATCCGGCATTCTCGGAGTGATAAGCACACTCTCCAGGGATCTTATGGCCGCTTTATTATCGGTAATAATGTGAATATCACTGCCATATATCTCACCACACCGAATGCTCCCCGTGGCTTTATAGATGGCCATTATCTTGTTTTAACGCTTTAAAGTTCTATCAAAAAAACGAACTTTTATTTAACCCTTTCACCTGTGGAAAAAGCTATAAAAATTAAGCATCGGCTATGAATCCCGCCTTTTTAAGCTTAAAACCCAGTATTTCCGGAAAGTATCAAAAAATTTTACATATACGAATCATATTTATTTAATTTAAATTTAAAAATTTTAACTTATCTCTTTTGACCGGTACAATAAATTTTGAATATTTTAATAGCCCCATAGCTAAAAATCAAAGGGGAAATTATCCCAAAAACAATATTTCGAATTTCTTTTTTTAAATTTAGCTTTTTATACACATTTAATGTAATTGCATACAATCCATTTGATGCGTATTGTAAAGTTATTTTTAAATAAAAATGCAAAAAGAAAATATTATTGTAAAAAATGGCAAATTACATTTCCTGGTAAAATGTCATGATGATACTTTTCCTGTGGAAATCGTGGAAATGTTGAGTAAAATATGTATAACACTTTAATGTGCTTACACACGCATAATTTAACATAAATACATAAATATATACATCAAAGTATATTATGTAACACACTCACATACATACATATATAAATATTTTTAAAAAAAAAGTTTGTATCCATAAACAACCATTTTTGTATAAAACGCTTCTCATTTAAATAATTTTATTCGGATCTCGTTAATGTACTCGTATTTCCAGGAGTATCTGTGCGTTTTTGTATGTGTGTGTGTGTGTGTGTGTGTGTGTGTCAGTGTGTTGACGAGAAAGTATTTTTGCAGTTGTTTATAAATTTAATCTGTTTTTTGTTTGCAAATGTTTGTAAAAAACTTTTCGATAAATTCGTAAAGTTTTAAGTGAAGTGTTTTTTTTTTTAAAGCAAAAGTTTATAAAGTTTGTCTGTTAGTGCGCGCCAAAGGAAACTTCAGACAAACTGGCACAGAAAAACGTATACAAAATAATACTAAGTTATTTAAATATACTTTGGATTTTCAATATTTTATTTACTGGTCGCTTAAAAAAGAATACATACAGCCACCTTTGGGCATTTGACTCCTTATTGATAGAGTTGTTATAAGTTTTGGAACTCAAAATGGATTTTTTATAAAAATGTTGGCACTAAAGAAAAGAAAATACTATTTTAAACTTAAACTTAACACAATTTTCAATGACTTTAAAAATATTGGTCCATTTGTTTAAAAAAATTCTCTAAAATTTAATAACGTCTAGGACATGATTTCTTATACCGTAAATCGTAGACATGTTGTCATAAATAGTAACTGTAATAAATATTTAGACCAGCAGCCGTATTCTGTGATTCGCTTAAGGTAAAAGTACATAACACGCGTTAGTTCGTCGACGAGTATCGTGCGTTTAAAAACTTTAGCGCGTAAAAATTGCAAGTTACACAACACGCGTTACAAAAGCCATTCCTGTCAGCTGTTTTTATTTGTTTACTTATTTGTGCATTAAAAACGGGTTCGAAAGTTTATCAAGATTTTGTTGTTTTATTGAATTTATTCTTTATAAATAAATATTGTATGTTTTTTAATCTCTTCAATAAGTTTTTCTTTCATGAATCACAAATTTGTTAAATTTTTCCTTTTATTGTCAGCTGATTACTTGTTAAAAATACACAACGTGTTAAAAAGTTCAAAGTTAACCAACTTTCTGGCGCAATCGCGTCAAAATATTTAACGTCAACATTTTTGACAGAAGACGACAGAGCGCGCGCACACTAATGCGTGGTATGTACTTCTACCTTTAGCGAGAGCTAAATCTCGATCGCTAAGAGAACAAAAAAATTTTAGCGAAGAATTAAATTTTTATGGCACTGCCAAATTTAGCAATGCACAAAATACAGTATCCAAAAATCGCTAAATCTATTTTTTAGATTTTTAGCGATGGAGATTTAGCTTTAGCGAATTACTGAATACGGCCACAGGTTTATGGATTTTGGTGTGGTATGAACTTCTAAAATGGATCAAAGTTCCCATATTTTTACCCATTTTAGAAATTGCTTTTCATATAATTTAAAACATCAGCTTGCTAGATTTAAATTCGCAGATCGCTAATAGTCTATAGTTTTTAATTAACTTCACTCCCTTATTTCATTATCACACTATCGTGAGTCTGCTGCGTTGAGAATCGGATGGTTTTGGATATGTCCTTCTTGCAAATTGCACTTTACCTTAAAAACAGCTAAATGCTGCATATATCCCTTTTGTATTTGCCCCAGCGGTGTAGGGATCATATAAAATATATTTCACCTTTTGCCGTTGCATCCTCTGGATCGAGTAAGTTGCAGTCATAGCTTACCTCCGGCAAAGAATCAAAATTAAAAGAAGTCCAGAAGTCTTCATGATTTCTTGACACCGATGCTGGCCAGAGTTCCTTATTTGGTACCATGGGAATCAGTAGCCCCCGATGGTGCGGCATGCCGCGGCAGCTGGCTGGCTGTTGGCTGAGGCTCCCAACTGCTTCTCTCTTAGGTATTGGTGTCTTTGCGCTTAAGATAAGTTCTGTAGGAGGCACGTTTTATGAGATGGACAAAATGGCTGAGTCGGAAATGCTGGCTGTGTTGAAGATGTGTTAAGCTTCGTACAGACGATGGTCAGATCTTACAATATTGGTAAGCAGCGTTGCTTAAATTGCATTAAAATTTGGCTATAATGTCTAACAACTATGTGAACATTGTAAGCTCATTTGTAGATGTGCAAAATTAATGCATCTGACAATGGACCATTGTCAGAAAAATTTTGCTGTTGACAACGCCTGCTTACAATATTGTAAGATCTGACCATCGTCTGTACGAAGCTTTAGTTTTGTTAGTAAAGTGTTGGGGGACAGGACTGTGAAATAAACAGTGAAGACTTAGAATTGAAAGAGGATGAGAGGTTGGGGTACCACGGCTGAAGATGGGTGTGCGTTGGTGCATTGGTAAAGTATGAATGGGCGAGTGTAAAATTTCGCCGGATTATACACTCAAAATCCACCATAAGATTAGGCCAAGTGGCGCGTGTTTATGTAGAGAATTTTAATCGATATTTTTAAGTGACGACTTTGTCGGTGCTCAAACTTAATGTTGTAACACTAATACTTCATCTCCTCTATAGAGAATTTCGATCAATAATTTGAGGTCATTAAATTTCGGATTTGGTATTCCTTAAGAATATATCTCAATTCCTCAGGAATGCTTCTATCGGTTTCCAAAGAGGCTTTTTTTGAATTCACAGAAGCTGAAAATTAAAAATGCATTAAATAGTACAATTTCATAAGATTTTTATAAAATAAAACTGCTTATAGTTAGCCAAAAACACTGAGTGCTTTTCACATAAATTTTAGCACAGGTTTAATCATTTGTATTGTGAAAACAGCACATAAGCCAAATATAAAAAAAATACAAAGTCATATTTTGGGAAATTCAGTTAAAAAAAATTTTAAAAATATATTCTATATAATAAAAATGAAATGTTGTCTGTTGCTGATCGCATAACTTGAGAACGGCTTGACCGATTTTTTCTTTAAAATGATCGCCATGGTTCAACTTAGGTTTTTACGGAAAGAAAATTTTGCCCCGCACACTTTTTTTCGATTTATCTAAAATCCGAAAACTGCTCAATCGATTTGACTAATTTTTTTTTCAAATGTTCGTATTAATCCATTTTCAGTTTTCATCGAAAGAAAAATTTACCACGCCCACTTTTTCTATTTATTTGAACGATTTGGACGATTTTTTCTTTAAAATGATCGGCATGGTCCAACTTAGGTTTTTACGTAAAGAAAATATTGCCCCGCCCACTTTTACGCTTACTTTTTTCGATTTACCTAAAATCAGAAAACGGCTCCATCGACCATTAGTAATCAGCTACCGAGCGAAGCCGGGGCGACCAGCTAGTTTTATATAAACAAATAATTTAGATGATTTTTTTTTTCTTATATAAAAACGACCAAGATGGATTATGTTCAATGTTATAATAAAACAGATTTTGTACAAAGATTTCGTGTGCCAAAGTAAACATTTCAGTATACTGTGTTTATAGCTAAACAACTGCCTACCCAACAAAGACGGTGGTTTAATTTCAAATTGAAAATGATTTGAAATCTAACCTTTTCTTTAACGATAAACGTTTGATAATGATTTGAAAATCATAGCATTCTCAAAAAAGGGGAAATTACTTTCAAATTGACAAATGTATTTATTTTCAACTTGCTTTCAAACGTTATTCTTAAATGTTTTTCAAATGTGGATTTCATTTCAATGTGGAACATAAATAAAACATATTTCTTTTTTAAATTTAAATTCATTTCTTATTTAAATAAACTGTCAGCTAAACATTGGGTGCCATAGCTAAATGATAATATAGACGAAATACTTGGCTCCTTTTTATTTTAAGGATTGTCATGGCGTACCACCGCGGTCTTCACTTGCCCGTTTTATTTTCGCATTATTACACTTTATAATAAATTTTTAACTCAAAAATAATTAATAATTTTTCACAAGAAATTAAGGTTTTTTAGCAGCGAATTCACTTCACATAACCTTTAGTTTTTCTTTAATTGTAAACACATTTAATTTCAATCGCCATTTTTTAATGTTAACATTAATTTTTGCTTCATTGCAGCCAAGTTATGTTTTGATTTGAGAATAACATTTGATAACAATTTGATTTCAAATTGATAAAACATTGTATGCCAAATGTTTATATTCCAAAAAATTATCAATTTGAATTCGAATGTTTAAATCAAACAATTGAAATAGGTTTGAAAATTGTGTTTGATGTCAAATGATAAGTTAATTTTATATCAAAGGTTTGACTGCGTGTTTGTTGGGTGTATGTAAATAAAGGGCCGATGTTGAATGTGAACCACACCTAAACTTCAAGTTTTTTTTGCATTTCCTTTGACATTTCTCAATTTCAGACTAACTCAATTCGAACTATGGAAAGATACACAATCGAGCAACGCGTTGAAGTTATTAATGCTTATTATGAAAATAGGCAATCAAATCAAAATGCATATGATGCATTTCGTGATTTTTTCGGTCAATTTAATCGTCCAAATGTGCGTAAATGTGAGCAAACCGGGTTTGTAGGAGATGTGAAAACACCAGTGCATGCTCGTACAGCTCGTACTGCAGAAAATATTGTTGCTGTTCGCGATAGTGTGGCTTAAGAGCCGTCCACCTCAACTCGTCGTCGTGCCCAACAATTGCACCTCTTACGCTCGTAGTTGATGAACATTATGCATAAAGACTTGCATTTA
Organism: Pollenia angustigena; assembly: GCA_930367215.1. Classification (NCBI taxonomy): domain Eukaryota; kingdom Metazoa; phylum Arthropoda; class Insecta; order Diptera; family Polleniidae; genus Pollenia; species Pollenia angustigena. The sequence goes on along the minus strand of OV884056.1, from coordinate 91,208,535 downwards.
CACGCTTACAAGGTGCAACTGGCTCAATAACTAAAGCTTCTTGACCATTCCAAACGTCGTCAATGGTCAGAATGGTGGCAAGAAATGGCAAAAGTGGAGGATCATTTTCGAAGAAAATCATCTTCAGTGATGAGGCACATTTTCACCTCAGTGGATTCGTCAATATGCAGAATTGCCGCATTTGTGCGAACGTTAATCCAAGAGTGCTTGTCGAAAAAACAATACACCCACAAAGGGTGACTGTTTAGTGCGGTTTATAGGCTGGCGGCATCATCGGGCCGCATTTTTTCCAAAATGAGGCCGGTCAGGCAGTTACTGTGAAGGGTGTTTGCTATCGTGAGATGATAACGAACTTTTTATGGCCCGAATTGGAAGATATGGATGTGGACGATATGTGGTATATATAAGGTATTGCGCAAGTAGCACTTTCCTGATTGCAGTGGGTGACTTTTGTAAGAAAAACATTATTTGCTTTGGCGGCTTTTTCGAAGAAATATATAAAGATACCTTCCGATACCAGAGGAAATCTGCCGCAGTTTGCGAGATTTCTTTACAACTGCTTTGGAGCAAGCTCATCTTCGAGTTTATGCCATGCCTCTGCCTTTATTTAACTGCAGCAGATACATTTTTATTTTGAATGCAGTTTGTATGAAATTCTATTCTCTGCTGTGAAGTTTTTGGCACGTTTAGGTGGTATCTAATGCTGGATACACACTATGCAACGCATTTACGCAATCTAGCGAAATTAATTCATTTTCATTCATTCCAGATTGCATCAACGCTTTGATATTTTGAGGTTGCATTGAAACAGATTGAATGTAGATTGCACTGTGTGTACCCAGCATAATTTTCATTTGGCATTATTCAAAAATATTTGTGAACAAAACTTGAAAATGAGAAATGTCAACAAAAGAACATAGTTGCCAGTTCGTTTTTTTTTGTTTTCGCAAAAATAATCGGTATATACTTTAGCATTGCCATATTTTCAAAAATTTTAAGTTTATTTAACACAAAAGTTTTAAAATCGAAAAATATTTACTGCCTGTTTTTAGAAAACTTAAACAAGTGAGTGAATGAGAAATTATGTTGAAAACAACAATAAAAAACCAAAATTTATTTTTGTTTTCAATGTAATTTCCCACTCACTCACTTGTTAACGTTTTCTAAAAACAGGCAGTTAAAGTTAACAAGTATGTATTTATATTCCTCACTATACCCAAAGGTACCATTGACCATTTCAAACTGTATGGGTAAGTTTTCGAAACTGGCCTCAAACTAGTTTTAACTATTCAATTAAAAGTTTCTTCATTTATTTGTGTTTTTTAAGGATTTTTTTTTTATTTTCATTTTATACAAATACAATTTTATTTATTACATTTATTTAATAATTTGTTTCTTTTTCAAAGGAATATATACTTTGATTGGTGTGTGAGTATATAATGTACGTATCTATGTGTGTGCTTGTTTGTATGGGTGAGTTGATTGAAGAACTTAAATATAATATCACTATATTATTTCACATTTCTTTAACGATTATTTTTATTGCTAAACTGTTAATTGATTTTGATAAAAAGAAATTATTTTAGATTGAAAGGACGGTTAACAAAAGTAAATTTATAGAAAAATCTATTTACAACTTATTGAAGATAATTAATTTCAAAGTTTTTGGCAAAGAATTTTTAAAGAAAATATACTTTAAAAGGCAAGAGATAAGTGAGAATATAGTTCTAACCTCGAAAATAACATTCACCTAATCACATTATAAAGGAGCATATAGACGACGTGTTTTTGTCATCTGACATGTCAAATTTCCCACTGCAAAACATACATGTCGTGTGTTACCTTTTTAACTTTGCTTCTGTAAAAGTCAGACGCAAAGTCATCTGACAAAGTTTCAATTAGAGCGTGCTCTATTTTCTTCTGACAAACCATCTGACATCAGCAATCTATGCCGGGAAGAAACTGGCAGCGGCGTCAACTATTGAAGGAATCATTAGCCGGCTGAAGTTAATATTTTACAATACCAAGATATGTATGCTCATCTCACCATTGAATAGAATTTATGTAAATATATACATAAAAACCGTTTAATTATAAAATTCTAAATTATTATCTCTAAAATAAAAAAAAAAAATTTTTATGATGGCTAAATTATTTTACGGCGCAAATAAATATTTTCGTGGCGGCAGCAAGTTATTTTGAAACCGAGAACTACTTTGGTTTCTGCAATTACAATGCGAAAAAAACATAGACAATGTCAGAAGCAAATTACATGTACGTTTGTGACCGAATATTATAAACCTTATGTAAAACAGCAATTTTGACAGACATGAACAATTACATGTGACTTGAAAATTTGACATGTCAGATGACAAATACATGTCGTGTACGGGCGCCTTAAGTGGGACACAAAGATAAATCTTATGTTGCTATGCTTAGAACTCAAAAGAAATTACTTTGTGTTTAATATGCTTTGTTTTATATGAATTTAATTAAACTGGTTTGTATTCGTACCGATTTATACATAATTTGTTAAAACATAACCTACAATTTTTAATATTTTTATTTCAAAATAGCTTAAAGCTCGATTCACTTATGCGTTCCGAACAATATTTTTGTCCGGATAATTTTTTTTTTTTCTGAGAGAGAGATAAATTATTTTGTTCGGCAAGTTTTTCTTGAATTGTCTTTATACTGAGTTGCCACTTTTTTTCAATTTGTACATAAAAGTGGAAATGATTGTTTTTTTGCTGAATAATAAAATAAAAAAAAAATAATAAAATCTCTTTCCGTTGTGACCGAATATTATAAACCTTATGTAAAACAGCAATTTTGACAGACATGAACAATTACATGTGACTTGAAAATTTGACATGTCAGATGACAAATACATGTCGTGTACGGGCGCCTTAAGTGGGACACAAAGATAAATCTTATGTTGCTATGCTTAGAACTCAAAAGAAATTACTTTGTGTTTAATATGCTTTGTTTTATATGAATTTAATTAAACTGGTTTGTATTCGTACCGATTTATACATAATTTGTTAAAACATAACCTACAATTTTTAATATTTTTATTTCAAAATAGCTTAAAGCTCGATTCACTTATGCGTTCCGAACAATATTTTTGTCCGGATAATTTTTTTTTTTTCTGAGAGAGAGATAAATTATTTTGTTCGGCAAGTTTTTCTTGAATTGTCTTTATACTGAGTTGCCACTTTTTTTCAATTTGTACATAAAAGTGGAAATGATTGTTTTTTTGCTGAATAATAAAATAAAAAAAAAATAATAAAATCTCTTTCCGTTTTCGTCCATTTTCTTTAACACACTTTTAGAAAACTAATCAAAATAAGTGGTTTGCTAGTTGTACTGCCATTTGGTTTAATTGCTTACAGCTGTTAACCATATGGTAGCTTTGTTTATCCGGACAAAGTTTCCGAAATGGATGAATCGTTCTGCAGAACACTCTCAGTAAAAAAATTAATCTCCGGACAAAAATATTGTTCGGAACGCATGGATGAATCCACCTTAAAACTATTTGAATTACAAGACCGTTTATATTTTTCTTATTAATTTCCAATAAAAATTGTAGTGTGTTTGAAAGTATAAATTAAAAAAGTTCTGTGCCAAAAAATAAGATTAACTATTTTTTTATTCAATTGCATACGAGTAAGTGAGTATTCAAAAATTGACTTAAATTACATTTAAAATTGATAGAAGATATGCATGAGTATTTAAAAGTATTTATGTTAAACAGGATTCATTCACAGGCAGAGATTGAGGTGGAGAGTAAAAAAGAAATTTAAAATTCAGTATGAAAACTTTGAGCAGTATCGATCATTTTAGAGGTTAAAAATATTTCAGCATTTGAAATTAACTAAAAGAAGAAAGAAAAAAAAAACAACACAATTTTATTAATTAAAAATTCAATGAAATCTAATTTTAAATCACAAATTACCTCCTTTAAAGTCAATTTACCATCACGATTATCATCGCATAAACTAAATAATGTGGCAGCTTCTTGCAAAGCATACCTGGGAGTTTTGGGATTAACATAATTTAATAGTTCTCCTCTATCTGCTTTGCCATCTTGATTTTTATCTATAATTCTCTTGAATTCCTCTCTTCTCTCCACTACGGTTTTGGATATTAAAGATTTTCTTATTAAATCGTCATCGTCGGCCACATTGACTTCCGAGAATTCCTCTATACTCAATTGATCATCACCGTCCTGATCGAATTGTCTTAGCAAATCATCTACTAATTCCAAGAGATTCGAAATGCTCGACTCTGGATGGCGAAATGAGAGGTACTCGTCTATGGTTAAGGTGAAGAGATCTGTTCTGGCTGCCTCTGACCATCTGGCCTTGTCACGCATCATATCTTCTCGGGCCTTCCGATTTAAGGCAGTGTGTTTGATTTCATTATGTTCATCGATATCGGCTTCGGTCATGCCGTGTTCTTTTAAAAAGAAACGATGATATTCTTCCCAGGTTATAAGGCCATCGGCAGGTGCTATATCGACCCGACGAAATTCCCGGGGATTTAGTTGTATGGCTTCATCTATATGGTCCACTATGTTTTTATTTATATATTGTCCTAATTCTTTAATTGATAAGTAGTTGTCGTGATTGCGATCGGCTCTGAAAGAAACAGAAGGTAATTATTAGTTTTAGGCGTTTAGTTAATCTTCAGAAAAACAAAAGTTTTGATGTAAGCCCCCTTTCACACTCGGCAAGTTACTTGCCGACAACAACAAAGTCTGTACAAATTTTTTGGAAAATTTTTTTTCCTTACAGACTTTGTTGTTGTCGGCAAGTAACTTGCCGAGTGGGAAAGGGGCTTATTCAAATATTTTTCAAATGGGCTTTTTGACTCAGAAGAACTTATTAGGAAAATAGTTGTTAAATATGAATAAAGTTTTAAGAATTTGTTATAATTGTAGTGAAACCTGAATGATTTTGATGAACTTTAAAACTTAAATGTTAGACGTAAAATCCACTATTTGGGATATAGACGGAAAATAGATGAGATATTGTCGGGTTGATCGAATACATGTGTGAAATTCATAAAATTCTCATTTAAAATTAGGCTGCGCCAGCCTTTCCTAGTGCTTTTTTATGCGAACATTCACCACCAGAACGTTAAAAATTCTAAACGGACTACTTCTTTTTTCCTCAATGTCTATTACAGGAAAAAACGCAGATCCAAAGTTTAAATTCATTCAATCACAAGTTTTGATACTCTAATAATTGATTGCTGGCAAGTCTCATCTTGAGTCTCAGGGTTGAACATGCAGATTTGATGTAGATAATTTGCCGATGAACATGCAGATTTGATGTAGACAATTCTTTGAGTAAGACTATCTCAATGTTAATTATTGGCAATTTCGTCTAATTGAATTATTTGAGTTCTGTTTGACTATTTGAGTAAAGCCACTGATCGGTTCAACTTGGTGAAGCCAAAGCGATCCTTATCAACCGCATGTCACATACCTCCGCATAGTAAGTCCCGGCCAACCGCCAAGGCGAGGGCTAACGTGTGAAACCTTCCCTAAGGTTAAGAGATTGGAGTTGGCCTTATAACCAAGTATGGGCACCACTACATTGAAAGCTTTGCATGTGTGGCATTGTATTGGTTTATTTACGTTTGCATTTGTTGGTTTTATGCTCTTTTGCTCTTTTTTTTTTGTGTATGTATACACATCGTTCGCTCTTTTTGCTCTTTTTAATGAAAATTAATGGACTCATCATAATGTGGGCGATCACCGCAAACGTTGAAAGGACCATGGTTAACGGATTCGTACTTGGAAGGTACACACATTTCTGACACCAGTTGCACACCACTGGACGAACAGATGGCCACAACCTTTTTTATTAGCCTGATTTATGCCCATGCGCCGACGGAAGAGAAAGACGAAGAGACCAAAGACAAACTTTACGACGATTACATTAAAATTGTTCTTTGGCAAAATTAGCAGGGAAAATATCCTTGTTATGACTGTCGGTAAGTTCTGCTTCCCAGATTTTGGCTTCGGTCTGAGTTTGGTAATCTTGGATATTGACTTCTTAATGCATTTTTGCATAAGAGGGCTATGTCAGACATTTCGGTCTGTGGGACGGGACTTGAGGGCGTGTGACATGTTATAGCCGAGTGGCACTACTATGATGACATGAGGGACTTAGAAAGTATGGGAATCTCTCATACTGGGTGGGGTTGGGAATAAAGTAGGGCCTAAGATAGCGAACGGACGATGGGGATGTTGAGGCAATGTTCCGTAAAGTTTTTGCGAGGAGATTACGGAAATAGTGAAAGCAGTTTGCGGAAATCGTTGAACTGTTCGCTCTGCAGATTGCTTGCTGTTGTTTCAGAGGTCGGCTGCTGATTATGGTGAACTTCGCTGATTTGTTGGCTGGTAGCTTGTGCCTGCTGCTGTTGTTTTTGCCGGGGCATTTTCACCTCTGGCTTCGTTGGGGGCTGGAGTTGGGAATGCCTTGGTGCAGTAGCGGCACGCTGTAAATGATTTCGGATATGACACCCTGCTCTACGTTTTGACTGCTGCTGCTGTTTCCACCTGGTTGATTGTTGCTGGATCATGTTGTGGCCGTTGATTCTTCCCGTAAGGGTGACTGTGTTTACTGTTGTTGTTTGTGGGCAGTGTTGTTCGTGATGTCCCTTGCCGGTGTCACACTATGTGACCAATGTGTCGTCCGTGAGGGCGGCTGTTGATGTGTTTGTGTGTTTTTTGGTGCTGTCTTTGGTTCCTGTATGTGGACGTGTGTTTGATGTGGCATCTTTGACCAGGGTTGACCAGTCCCCAGACCATTTGGGATCCTACTGGTAGTAGCTTAGGCTACAAAGCTAACCGAAGTCTCATTCGGTACCATGGTAACCAGGACGCCCTTGGGACTACGGCCCCAACCTGGTTATGGTGATGCCCTTCGGGGAGTAACGTGCAGGCTGTGACTTACCACCCATAAAACGGTGTCCATATGCACGGATTCGAAGTTGGTACCCTTGCTCTGGTTTTGTGGCGAAGGAGGAAGGTGTCAACGCATTATTTTGATTGGGATAGGTCTTAGTACAGGAGCTCATTTTAAAATAGACAAATCCACAACGAAACTTCCGATAACGGAATGAGGCTGACCGATTTCACTGCCGTAAGTGAACGAATTCTTTAAAACTTAACATTTAAAGGATCACGTCATTCCATAAGCAGGTGGGTTAGGAAGAATATTAATGAACAATTTTTGCATTCACGTGTTTTTATACGCATATTTCTTCAAAGTGCGGATTTGCCATACAAAATGCATGTCTTCCTTAGGCGAAATATGAAGTAAGCGAAACTTACGAACCTGCTACGTTTGAAACTACATTTTATTGGGTTTCGCTGAGTTGTTATAAGTTTCTTTGAAGTTGCTTTGTTAAATAGAATTGCAAAAACAAATGCCTAACAACATATGAAAAACACTTACCGAGAAAAGGAAAAACCTACACATTGCATTTTATTCCAAGAAATCAATAACAACCTAAGCACTCATACTAGATACATACTTTGCTCTATGACACTACAATCAATTAATTTATGGTCTTTTATAGATTTCAAACAAAGCCACCAAGCAAATCTCAAATATCAATTCAGTGTACAAATACTCTAGAAATATTTTATGGCCACTGATTTATTCTTTGCATTCATGCATGAATGTATCTATTATGTGGCTTCTATTCGAATATCAATGTGTATTTTGTTGTTATTTTAAGGATTTTCCACAAAATTCATAAGTAGAGGGATTTTTTTTTTTGGTTAAAATTACCATGGCCCAAATACTTTTGTCATTAAGATTTCGATAATAAATTATGGAAAAATTCGTTTGTTCCCATGACAAAACATGTTTTGGCATGTTTTTACTTATTGGTAGGATATTTGTTGTGTGGCTGAGAGCATGAATGCTTGATGAGTTTTAAAGGGATAAAAGGACATACATACATAAATATTCATCCATGTGTGATTGGATTGGATGACAAAACATGAGGAAAGAGGTCACAAAAACAAAAACATTGCTCCATTTTAATACAAGCAAGATAGTACAGTCGGGCAAGCCTAACCATATGAAACCTTACACCACTGGACTAGTCAGTGGTGGCTTAGGACGGATTCGATTTATTTTACAAGACTTTCAAATGACAAAGTAGCTTTAATAAAAATTATTTTTGTCAATTTTTGTCTCAATACTTGTTAAGAATTTATGGCAGTGAAAGAAGTTTTCGGGAGTCGTATTTTTATGGGAGCTATGGTCCAGTATTAATCGATTGCTATAAAATTTGCCAGTGAGATTATTAAAAATTTTTGAGTTTGAATTGTTAAAAATTGTTTTATCATAATTAGAAGTTTTATGAACACAATGCTCTATTCAATAGGGGCAGTAATCGAGTGACTGTCACGCACCATTTCAATAACCTTCGCTCTTTTGGCAATGAAATCGTAAACTTAAAATTTTATTAAACTATCTCCAAAATTCTGATCTGTACTTTGCGGATGATGTTTACGCATCCATCCAGCTTGAATAAACAAACAGACAGAAATCGTGAAATTTCTCGATCGGTAAACGAAAAAGTTGGTTTAAGATCCAGTATATCAATACGTTACACACATAAACACAAATACATAATACCCCTCCCAATTGTAGTGACTAGTTATACAATTTTTGCAAACGGTTCACTGTGGCATTAATTTAAAAAAAGTTATAAATATCAAACAAATATGCTTGCAGAAACACGAATTCATACAGGTGACCGCATAAGAGATAGAGTTATGCTGGCTGTCGCGTTTTATAGGTTAGTTATTTGCGTTTAAAATGTAAAATTCCATGCAAAAAATTGACAACGATCACACTTGTCTGATATGGTCACATGTATGAATTCGCCATGGTTTGCTGCTTACAGGTTGACAAATGGGAAAACAACTAAAAAGTTTCAGACAGAAAAGTTTTTAAATGTCTAAAGCTTAGTCTACACGATATGTTGAATCAGCAAATTTATGTAGAAACAAACGTATGCTTACCAACATATGACAGGCATTTGTTAACGAAGTCAGCAAACGTTTGTTCAAAATTATAGCATATCGTCTAGACACAACATTTTTACTTTTAAACAAATTTTCTACGTATGTTGACAAATATGTTATTTGTTGAAAGTCGCATGCAAGCTTTTCAGCATACGGCAAATTTGGTAGCATATAAAATAGATAAAAATTGGTATTCTTTCAATTACTTGTTTAATTTTGTATATAGCCCCGGAACTTATCAAGATTTCTAGCTCATTGGCAAACAAAAAATTGCATTTAGAAGTGCTTTGAAAATAAAAATGTTGGTCAACGAACTTTGTTTTAGAGATATAGATCATAAAAGTTGAAAAATTCTTAACCAATATCTCATGAAGTATAAATTTGATCTCAGAAATGTGGGTAGCGCTGAAGCGTGTTTCCAAATGCCTTTCACGTGGTATATTAAACATGCCGAATTATTAACCATTAACTATATGGTGTGACAAACATCATTTCGCTTAATAAATTTTTTCCTTATTGCCGGTCTTCGACTGGACATAAGGGTTCTTAATTTAGTGGTATATCAATCAACGACTTCGCTCAACTGAGTAAATTTTCTTCTTTAAAACCAGAACCAAAATTGATATTTCTGTTAAAGAAACTAACAAAAATTCGCGACAGAATGAACCGATTGCTATTTAGTTTTGCAAGAACTTTCTATGACTAGATATTACACTAAGATGATCGCTCCATATTTAACCATAGGCCCCATGTTAAACCCATTCTCGGAAATACTTAAATATGCCTAAGACGTACCGAATAACGCTATTATAGTCAAATTTGGTCGGTCATATTTCCATAAAACTAGAAATCACACAACTAAATTTGGAGAAGATCGGCCCACAATTTCCATAGGCTCCGTATAAAGCCCACTCTGGGAAATCATTTACGCCAAAACCGTAAAAAAATATTGATATCGTGGAAAAATATAGTCCAATTTAGCTTTAAGTGGTTAGAAATAACACGATGCAATTTTGTGATAATCGGCAAAAAGCTCCCGTAGAAAGCGGGACTTTAAAACGGTTAAAAAATACAAAACATACTTTTTGACCCAGATTTAGTCTTAATACCAACATAGAACATGGTTTATGAGCGCAAAGACTCTTATTCGGAAAGAAGTTTTTATGGGATCTTTGAGAAATTATGGACCGTTCCTCATCGTTTAATTACAATAAATAATTAGAACCAATGTACCAAATTTCATCAAATTATTGCGACGTGTACTTTGCGCACTACAAAGTGGACAGCCAACCAGCCGGCCGGACGGACATCCTTATATCGACTCAGATAGCGATTAAGTCGATCGGTATACTAAACGATAGTTATAGGACCAATATTTTTAGACACTATGGTGGTGTGGGTATCAAATGAATCCATAAAACATGCTGCTGGTCGGCACATAATTTACCATAGGGGTAGAACTGAAATAAATTAATTAACTGTGAGACTTTACTAATAATTTTAAGATCAATCCAGTCCTTAAATATTTTAATTTTTTGAGATTTGACCCAGCCCAATAAAGCACTCTTACATTTTAAGTGTTAATTACACTAAAACTATTCAATTTTGCAATAAAGGCGATAATTGATAACAAATTTTAAATAAAATAAAATAATAAAAAAAGAGAATTGTCAAATAAATTTTTAAATTTTTAAACAAATGTTCTCTTTACTCAACATACATAACAACATACGAAATTCAACATATCGTGTAGACACAAAAATTGTATGCTAACTTATTTGTTGAAATATCATTTGCTAGCATATGATGAATTTGAAAAATTTAGTATTTTCAGCATATCGTCTAGACACCTAACATATTGAATATGCTGATAGAGGCATTTGTTATAATATTTAAGCATATGAGTGCAAGCATACATTTGCTGATTCAACATATCGTCTAGACTAAGCTTAACACTGATTGTACTTTAAATTAAATTTATTAGATAATAAAATACAACTTTCGGACAACTAAAATTGGGCAAAAATTCTGACTATTTAGAAAATTTTGGAATGTCTTAGGGCCATTATTATAACTTGGCGTTAGCTGTTATCCGACACATTATTATCTGTCAATTTAATTTTAACTTTAGCTAACTTCAAGTTGTAATAATGGCCCTTAGAGTAGGATCTCACAACAACTCTTCCTTTTTTTAAATTTTTTATTACCATCTTAAAAATTCGAAGAACAAAAGCAGATCCTACTTATAGTACAAAAAAAGATTGATTTAAATTTAAAAATTTGTGATATTAACTAAAAAATTAATTGAATTTGCACCAATAAAGAAATAAATAGTGTCAATTAAATATTTTTTGGTATTAACAAAATTTTTTGCAGATATTTTGTTTATATAAGAAAATTAAATTAACTTGATTAAATTTTTTTTATATAAACTGATGTTTTTTATGATTAAAAGTTTAACTGAAAAAAAATTTACAATTATTAGACACCAGCAGAATGTAATGCATTTGTTTTTTATAATTTTAAATCTTAAAATCTTTACAATCCTTCTCAAAATTTTACCCCAAATGGCAAGTCCCATCTAAATCATCCTTTATATAATCGAAGTTTTAAAAAAATGATAGAAAAAAATAAAAATTGTAAAAAGCACTAAAGGCACTGACGAAAAATTTAAAAAGAACCAAGTTAGTGCTTTTCCTTAGTTCGGCACTATGGATACAATTTTGGCGTTTTGAGGCATCAAAAAGCATCATAAATAGTGCCAAAAGCACTAAGTTGGCATCACTGCTTAGTGCACACAATCAGAACTCTCAATATTAGGTCTGTCTGCGTACACATATTTTGCGCAAAATGTTGCAAAATCTTGCAAAATGTTGTCTGCGTACTCCAAATCTCTTGCAGCGAGAGAGCCAAAAAGAGAATTTTTTGACAGTTGGAAGTTAGAGAACTTGCAAAATGTTACTGGAGAAATTTCAGCTTGCAAGATTTTGCAAATAGTTTGAACAGCTGTTTGAATGAAATAGTTTTTGTGAAAATAAAAATTTAAATTTAACAATGGCAGAGATAAGTAGTTAGAATTATGTTGATTTTTAACGTTTATAATAAATTATAATAAACAAAACATTTTACTTCATGCTAGAAACGTCCAAATATACAGTGCGACCGTGGCATAAGTGGAGTGGAGATGGCAGATGGCAGTTTGTGGGACAAACTTTGCAATTGAAGAGGCGAGTATTTGGAATTGTGTTCCTGGCGAGCACTTCACATCCAAATTATTTTTCTCCGTTGTCAAGCTGTTGGAGGGCACTGTATTGGGCATTTCATTCTTTTTTTTTCCATTGTAAGCCGGCACTATGTTGGGCAATGTAAGCAAAAGAAGTTTTATACAAAACCCGACAAATAAAACTAAAAACCAAGAAGAAATTGAATTTATCAAATTAATAACAGTGTAATAAACAAGTTTTTTAATTTACAACACTTTTTAAGCTTTACTTTAATTAATAATTTTTTAATTTACCTCGAGAATTAAATTTTGCGTACACATACATATGCTAAAATTCTTTTGCTTTTTTATTTCAATTGTTTACACTTTGATCAGCTGTTTTCTTGCAAAATTTCACTGGATACTGTCTGCGTACTTTTTGAGATTTTTTCAGCCGATAGAGTTATATTGGTCTTACTCTCCCAAACAAATTTACTGAGTATTTGCTACTGGAGAATTACCCAGACAGACCTATTTTATTGGGTATTCAGAGAAAAAGAAAGAAACTATGGAGTTTTGAAACAGAGATTCTCTTAATACAGTATTTATTGCTTATTCGAACACCGGTTGTAAGCATTTAATGCAAACAAACTTGTTTAGTTACAGCTGGCTATTTAAAATAGCCGAAATTGTTTCGTGTGTAAGCAATTGCTAATATGCATAACCCGCATTTATGCATCACAATCAGTGTTGGGGAAAATACATGGTTTGCGGTATTAAAAATACAAAATACTTGCTGATCATGTATTTAAAATACAAAATACTTCCACGTCATGTACATGTATGTATTTAAAATACGAAATACACCGTTTTTTTTTAAACCAAAAAATACATTAGATAAAACTAATTAACAAAACAATTGTTTCCTTTCATAAATATCAGATTTTTGAATGTAGCATCAGACAAACAGTTTCTTGTTGGAGAATAACTAAAACCTGCTGAAGAAAATAATCTTTCTAAAGGTCCTGATGAGCACAAACTTGTATTAAATTCTATGAATACTATTTTTATATTTGGATAATGTCTTTGCTCTTGTTACTGAGAAATCTGACAAATTCCAACTCCAAAGTCAAATACTCGTACAATTAAAAATGAATAAAAAACAAGCAAATTATGAAATGATAGTAAAGGCTAGTTTACACTATTATACTTTGTATTAATACATGTCAAAAACTCAAGTAATATGTAAAAGTCTGATAGTGTGAATGCATATGTGATGAAAATGACAAGTATTATGAAATAGAGTTTGACATCCCATACGACTTCATCGTTTTTTTAAAAATTCCTAAACAATAAGACTTTTCATTGGATCAGGGTTGCATTTAATTTGAGTGTTAATACTTTGTGTGATGGTGTGAAAACAAACTGTTATGCTAAATTAGATTGACAGTCGTAATAAAACTCATTAGATTTCTAGCTCCAAAAGTATTATGCAAGGCGAATTGACTAGAAGGTGGGGTCAAGTCAACATATGGTGTTTTTTTCGGTGGTCGACTTGTCAAAGTTTGTATACCGACCACAGAAGCAGTGTGTTGTAGAGTTGACCTCACCTTCTTATCAATTCGCCTTGATATAATGTATTACGTAAGACTTGTGAGATAGTGTAAACTAGCCTTAAGCGATAAATTCTGTACTGTTACTCTTCTCAGAAATAAAACCTTGCTAAATGCCCGAAAACAATGGTGTAACGAAGATTTTAAATTCATTTACAAGATTTCGTTGCAATATAAATGCGCTATTAAACAGATTTTTAGGAGGTGATTTTATATTGGACACACCGTTAATGACGGATCGATCATCACAAAATTCGATAGTGTGATTTCTGGTACAATCTTAGGATTTTAAGGATTTTATGCGTCTTAAAATGCTTTTCTGATGGCCGTTTTATATCAAACCTATGGTAAATTTTGGATCGACTCTCACAAATTTGCACAATGTTATGCCATATTAAGCTAAATTAGACAAAATTTTACCACAATATTTTATCTATATTTTTTACAGTTTTAGGCGTATTTTAATAATATCCTAGAGCGGGCATTATAAGGGGCCTATGGTAAATTATGGATCGATCTTAATGAAATCAAGTTGTGTGATTCCTAGTGTTGTCGAACTATGATCGACCAAATTTTACTACAAAAGCGTTATTTGTTACGCTTTTGGGCGTACTAATGTATTTTTCTGAAGTGAGCTTTATATGGCATTGGTGGTAAATCATGGACCGATATGTAAGAAATTCGGTACTGTGGTTTTAATCATATTTAGTGGAACTTGCCATAACCGGCCACTAACCGTCGTATCTCGTCTTCAGACTGAATAATCTCCAGGACTGCTCTTGAATTTCATATTTCAACTAGCGGGCCCGTTGCCTGCTTCGCACGGCAAAACAAATAAGAAAAGAAACACACTTGTTTTTAATAAAGTTGGTTTTCCTGCGGCAAAACAAACTCACTTCACATACGCACCGCACACACATGCGTTATCGGATTTCAACCAAACTTCATATAAACCATATATGGGCTACTGCCTACGCGCACGACGCGTTTATGAGTAGTTCGGCGACGTACATATACGGACTTATTTTTATATATATAGATACAGTCATCTTCAGAGAAGACGTTTTCATCTACTTTTTAAAAATTCGTTAAAGACATGGCCGAACAATTCTTTTAAATTTGCACGCGTTGTTAGTGGGATATCATCCTCCGCATTAAAATCCGGAAGATAACAATTTAGTAGTTAATGACAGTTTAGTTTTCTGAAAGCAATTTTGTGGTTTTAAAGCAGACAACGGGAGCCAAACTAAAAACTTCCCCAATTAAACATAATTTTTTTGTTTTTTTGCCATCCACAACACAGGAGTATGAATGAGCATTTTTTTTTAACAGATGAAGAATCATTAATTACACTGTACAACAAAATCAAATTTTTTCCAAAATAACAAGGTCCGGCCTATAAATTTTGATAGAAGAGACAAAAAAAAAGACACGTGTATCGTCCTTTTGAAAGTTTACATCAGAATTTTTTTGAGGGGGGGGGGGGGGGGGGGGGTAAAGTTTCCCAGCCTTGGCAGATTCTTATTGTTAATCGGCATAAGAAACGATGTGAGCCTTACATTTAAGGTATGAAATGTGTTCAGCAAATTTATGTAGAATGTTACGGAAAACATTTTTGTAGAATATGTTAACCCTCTAACTCCTCAAGGTATGATTCTTTTTGTCCTTCTTTTAAAAAGAGCAAAAACACCATTAAAACAGGGATTTAAGGTATATTATTATCCGTGAAATTTTACTATAAGTCCCTGAATATATCAAGACGGAAAATTCAACCAGATTCAATTTATTAAGAATTTTCTTTTACCCGAAAAATTAATCATGACAAAAATAGTTAAAATTTAACTAAAAACCACTAATAACTGTATCATGTTACCTTTGATAGCAAATTTGGATAGGATGTATTCATTAATTACATTTTTTTTAGCTCTTGGAAATTTCACTTCATTATTATACAATGTCTAACATATTCCAGAGATAAGCGAATAATGCTTTTGCCTTTATAGCGTTCTTCAATGGGTGCGCATGCCCATGCTCATCAGATTCTGTTGACAACTGGTTAACAAAGTAATCCATATGGGAATGAGTTTTTGTTGACATATGAACGCCGTATATACGTATATTCAAGCAGTAGGAGAACGATTGTTGCCTAAGACATATCACTTTCTTAATGCTTTTTCACGCATCAAGCTCAGTTGGTGAGAGCATTTCGTCAAATTCAGCGTTTTGCATCAGCTTTCTTATATCTGGACCAACAAAAACACCTGTTGGTATAAAACCAATTTTAAGGCTTTCAACAATAACAACGACTTGAAGAACATATACATACCTTCTTTAATTTTTGCTTCGCTTAATTTTGGAAACATTGTTTTCAGAATATTTAATGCTGATTCATTTGTACACCCAGAGAAAAAATATGGTTGGACATTGTTACGGCAACAACACTATGTTTAATGAAACAATATATTGTTGTCGTACACAAATAATTGTTATCTTTATTTAATATCAACAATAGTATAGTTACTGTAAACATATCAATGTTTATCGCAATTATAAAATTGAGTATTGTTGACCGAAAAATAATTATTTTTCTAACAATTAAATTATGATAACTTTCAAAACATAATATATTACTCACAACCATATCATGATATTTAATAGCCATAACATGATAACTTTCTATACATTAATCATATTATGTTTAAGATGCAATCAAATTATTTTTACCCTAATAATATTATGTTAGCGCCATTTGTAAAATAATTTTGAATCAGTTGTGTCGTTTATTTTATATGTGAGCGGTTAAACTATTTAAAGATAAATTCCAATAAAAAAACAAGTTTAAAGAAATTAAAAAATTAAAATTGGCGGAGTTCATTTGGTATTAGTGATGTTATAGTGGAAATGCAAAATATTGTAGTTTTTTTGTAAAATCAAAAAACGAAACATACAGAGATTTCATTATATTTTATAAAAGTGTTACGATATTTCTGTGGCTTTCATGGGCAACCGCGTATGTCTTAAAACAAATGTTTCAGGAAAGACGAAAAAACCATTCAAGATCAAATGGGCTGGGTATTGCACTTTTTATATTTTGTCATTACGGTAAAAAATCGAAATTGATCCATCTGTTTCAAAAATTTTATGAAACATGTAAAGAGCGTTTAATATTAGGCAATATGGCATCAACATCTCAAAATCGGCAAAATGTACATACGTGGTTGACAATGAAAACCACAGATTTTGCATTTGCTCTTTTGCAAGCCTTAAATTGAACTCCGCTATTTGATTTACATTAAGAAAAATTGTAAAAGGCCACAAAATAAAAAATCGATGCAAAAAAATTTTAATTTATTTTTTATTTTTATGACAGCTATGAAAAGGGCTTTATCATAATATGATTGCTTCTAAATTTATTATGATTAACCTGATGATAATATGATTACTTCTCAGCTTATTATGATTAACATGAAAATAATATGATAAGTGCTTAACTTATAATGATTAGCATGACAATAATTTGATTACATCTCAACTTAGTATGATTAACAGAATAATTATATGATTTAGGGAAAAATATTATGTTTTAATATTACGAGTATATTTAGTCATACTATGATTCAATAATAATCTTAATATGGTGACTACAATCATGAATCTTATCATAATATGTTGCTCTTAGAATATGTTTACCACAACCATTCAGACATTTAACAAGTTTTTTACCACACCAAGTTTGATATGCAATGGGGGTAAGAGAATTTTTTTCTGTTGGTACCAATGCTTGATGAACGATATTGTGCTCTCCCAAGTGCATAAAAAGCATCCGTACTTAACGTATACAGTCTGCATACCTGAAAGGAAACTTACTACTTTTAAGTCCAGTATTAATTTTATAGAATCATAGCTTTCTTTAATATTTATTCCATAGGCAATTGGAATAGGATTTTTGGTATTATCGTAATACAGAAGTACAGTTTTTAAACTCTTCTTAGATGAATCAATAAATATACGCCAGTCCTCGTGGTAATACTCAAAATTCATTTCATTCATTATTCCTTTAATATCGTTGCAATAAGCAAACGTGTTGTCACCGTTTACTGAAAAGAACGGCTGAAAGCTGTCTTGACGCTTACGAAAGCTGGTAACATTGGCACCAGGTTCAAGCAGATGAAGACTTTTTAAGTCTGCAGCTAAAATTGCTGATTTTAGCCCCTTAAATCCCTGTTATAATGGTGTTTTTGCTCTTTTTTAAAAGAAGGACAAAAAAGACCCATACCTTGAGGAGTAAGTGGGTTAAAATATTCCACAAAAATGTTCTCCGTAACATTCTACATATACGTATACTTAAAATGTAAGGGTCACATGGTTTCTTCTGCCGATTAACAATAACAATGTGCCAGAGCTGAGAAACTTTTACGACCCCTTACTTGGCGTTTACATTTGCCAGTACTGGCAAGACAGTAGCAATACATGCAAACTTTTTCACTAATACATGCACACTTTTCCAACTGTCTTGTCTACTGTCTAGCAAATTTAGCAGACAGTAAATTTGGACAGTGATTTGACATTTGCTAACAGTAATCTGAAGTTTTGTTAGCAAAACGGAAAAAAATCAACGTGTAAAAAAAATTAAACATATTTTGCTTTGATTTTTTATATTTTAGTTTAGTGTTATGATTGTTAACACAATATAGCTATTTTAAGCTGTTTTTAAGTTTGTTTAGTTCATGTAAAACACGTTTAGCTGGACTTGAACAGCAACATTCACGTCTGACTTATTTTTAAAAGTGAACTGTCTTAACTACTGTCTGGACGCCTACGTCACGAAGACAGTAGTAGTGGTTTTTGAAACTAATATGTATTTTTTTACTGTCTTGCCAGTACTGTCAAATGTAAACGTACTGTTAGATGAAATTCCTATGTAAACTTTTAAAACGCCGATACACGTGTCTCTTTTGTTGTCTCCTCTATCAAAATTTATATATATAAAGTGTTATATTGAGATTAACATAAATAGGAATCAGAGTTGCAGAAGGAAGAACTCCTTACAAAATACAACTCTTGTTGGTGTATTTTAACGCTTCTGTCCGTCAATGAGAGATATTTTGGAAACAAAATTGTTTAAATTTAGTATCCGTGCCCGATTATGAGTGCGGTTATGGAAAAAGTACCTAGTACGCAGCTTGAAGAAAAAAAATTACCGGTTATGGGAAGTGTTCGTTTTTAAAGGTTTCGCTGTAAGACGAATTTGTGCAAAATTTAATGAAAATTGCGGTATTCCGCCACCAATAAATATCACTTTTTTAACGTGTTTGTTCCACATTTAGACCTAAACTTATTGTCCAACTGAAGCCAAACGTCCTACGATGACTAGAAATAAATAATTTGACAGCTCGTCAGATCATTATTGAGGTATACATTAGTGTGTATTGGATTTTCCCTACTTCTGAAACTGATTTTAAAAATTTATTGCTAAGAACCGTAACCGTAAGAGCCGTAATTAATGATTTGTACACTGAAAGAAAAATGCTTCATATATTTAATGAATTATTTTCATAAAAAAATTTTCCTTGCGTAAATGAAAATTTTCACTGTCTAAATGGAAATTCATAGTTATTATGAAGTATTTTCGTTAAAATCGCTTCATTAGATTTCGTAATTACTTTTAAAATTTTCATTGGATATATGAAAACTTAAGTTTGTCCAAGTTAAACAAAAAATTTTAATTGGGAATATGAAAAAACAATAAACAAACATAACTATATTTATAAATTAATACAAAATTATAGTTTCATTAAAAAAATGTTTAATTGTTAATTAAAAAATGTAAGACTTAATAATTTCATACATCTAATGTTATATGTATGCCATTAAATTTATGAAATCAAAAATTTTTTTATAAAAGCAACATATTTCAATAATGCTTTCATAAATTTAAATTTTCATTATGACAATGAAAAATGTCATTATAGTAATGAAACAAAAACTTTCAATCAACGTTGTTATTGTTGTTATGGACAATTTAATCTCATATTTACGGTCTTAATTAAGTAAAAAAATCAGTTTTTTTTATCCAAAAAGTACACTGCACCGGTAGGCTAGCTGGTAGTGAGCTAGTCTATCAGCACCGAGGTTGCGCGATCGATTCCCGCCAGAGACAGAAAAAAATAAGAAGTAAAATAAAATAAGAAAAAAAAAAAAAAAAATAATTAAAAAAAAAAATTTTGTTTTACTTTATTGAAAGTATTCATCCAATGAATAATATGCATAGATCTAATGTAATGTTTCATCAAATCCTTTTAATGAAACGGGTTTCATTGATCCAACGAAGCGCTGCATAGGTTCCTTTTTAATGCAATTTTTCATGGGATTAATGTCAAAGTACATTGGTATTGCGAAGAAAATTCTTTCAGTGTAAACAAAGCAAAAGCAAAACGTTTGATTTTTATTTTTTTGTTGGGTATGATTAATTAAATCATAAAATGGGTTCAAAGCTAACAATCGGTAAAACTCAGGAACGGTAAGAGCTCATTCAAAAAAATTTCTTCTAAATTATTTAGAATAAGATCCATTTATTCTAAATAATTCAAGCTGCGTTGTTAGTTTTTTCATTTTGATAACAATTTTCAAAGTTAAAAAGCGTTATTTCCAAATTTATACGAAAAATGTTAATGTAGGGTGCATAAATGAGCAAATGAAATGCTAAAACTTTAGCCTTCGTATACCAAAATAAAGCTTGGACATTTTTCTTTTAAATTATTTCCTTAAAAGTGAAGAAAATCGTGGTTTTTGACAAAGTTATGAAGACACTTAAAAAAAGGCTGGCAGATCCGATCATTGGCAAAAATTCGACTTGAGCGACCTCTAAACCTCTTCCGAAAAATTTGAAAAAAAATCTCAAAAATACTTTACACTTTAAGCTACACTGAAAGAATTTTCTTCGCAATACTAACGAATTTTGACATTAATCCCATGAAAAATTGCATTATAAAGGAACCTATGCAGCGCTTCGTTGGGTCAATGAAACCTGTTTCATTAAAAGGACTTAATGAAACATTACATTAGATCCATGAATATTGTTCATTGGATTAATACTTTCAATAAAGTAAAATTTTCTTTTTTTTTTATATATTTTTTTTAATTATTTTTTATTTTTTCTTTTTTCTTATTTTATTTTACTTTATTTTATTTTTTATTTTTTTTCTGTCTCTGGCGGGATTCGAACATGCAACCTCGGTGCTGATAGACTAGCTCACTACCAGCTAGTCTACCGGGGCAGTGTAGTTTTTGTATAAAAAAACTATGTTTTTTTCTCAATTAAGACCGTAAATATGAGATTAAATTGTCCATAACAACAATAACAACGTTGATTGAAAGTGGATTGAAAGTTTTTGTTTCATTACTATAATGACATTTTTATTGTCATAATGAAAATTTAAATTTATGAAGGCAATTATTGAAATATGTTGCTTTTATAAAAAAATTTTTTGATTTCATAAATTTAATGGCATACATGTAACATTAGATGTATGAAATTATTAAATCTTACATTTTTTAAATAACAATTAAACATTTTTTTAATGAAACTATAATTTTGTATTAAGTTATGAATATAGTTATGTTTGTTTATTGTTTTTTTTTGTGTTCCCAATTAAAATTTTTTGTTTTACTTGGACAAACTTAAGTTTTCATATATCCAATGAAAATTTTTAACGTAATTACGAAATCTAATGAAGCGATTTTAACGAAAATACTTCATCAAACCTATGAAATTCCATTTAGACAATGAAAATTTTCATTTACCCAAGGAAAACTTTTTTATGAAAATGATTCATTAAATATATGAAGCATTTTTCTTTCAGTGTATTAAATTATGCTTGAGCCCCAATTTTTTTTTTTTTTTTGGGACACACTAGTCTACATATATCGAATGCATACACCCTTTCTGAAGCCAAAACCTCTTTTTCAAAATTGTTTATGGTTTCTGAGATATTAAGCATTAATTTTGCTTCATATAAATTTTTTTGAAATGTATTAAGTATGGTTTTGCTCTGCACGCCACTGTTTGGCGAGTGCTGCATTTTGCATACAAAAACTTACAAAATAAATTGTATCTTTCTTTGCTTCATTGTCGTCAAAACAAAATGAAAAAATTTCTATCATTGTTGCTTTGTTTTATTGCCGTAAGAAAAAAAGTAGTTAAAGCAAAATAAAATTAAACCAACTCAATACACAGCAGAAAGTATACGTATGCAGCACAAGGGCTTCCTTTTAAAAATAAATTTAGAAAAGTGGCTTATGCGGCACGAAACAATAGTCTTCACTTTCAATAAAATACTATTAACGTCTAAGTTCTTTCATGAACGTTCACAAAAATATACATTTTTCTTAAAAACATATGCTAGAAGTGGTGAAAATACAAAAAAGTCTAGGGGCATATTTTCAGAAAACTTCATGCTAACTTTCATTGTTATTTTTCTCTACTACGGCTTTTTGGCATATGCGCCAAACCAAAAATAAGCTGACGAACTTTACTTTTCTTTTTAGTCTTTCGGAGGTAAGCTTGTTTTTAAAAGACAGACAGACAGGCGGACATTGCTAAATCTACTTCGATTTACTCAAGGTCCCAGACAACTAGTTGTGAAGGGGCCAGAAGGTTGGGCCTAAACTGAGCGCAATCGATTTCTCAAAAAGCATTTTGGGATAATAATGCAAAAAGAAAAAGGGAGAGAAAGAGAAACAATTTATAAAAAACCAATTTGGTATATTATTTTACCTAGTCTCCATATTAAAGACCCTTGGAATATAAGATTTGGCCGAAAGAAATGCAAAAAAGAAACGAGCAAAAAGTTTAAAATCAAAAATAATGAAAACTCAGGTATCCATTGAGTTTAAAATCGAAATGTCTCTGTTTCAATCATTGTGAATTAGTGCTTCTAACTGATAAATTAACAAAAATGTATGAACGTCTGTAGTTTAGTTAACATGGCAAGTCAAAAAAAGTTTTAATAAACGATTAAATGCCATATGAGAAGATATTCTACGTTGCAATGAATTTCAATTAAACTTTTAATGGCCAAAATACCAGTGGCTGTTTAAAAATTTCCATAATCCAGCAATTATCTCTTATTTGAAAATTTCATTGGCCACAGTTAATAAACTTTATTTGCATTTTTCTTTTGCAGACTGTTTTTTATCACAAAATAATTAAATAAATTTAAAAGTGTTGGCAGCAGTTAAGTACACACTTCATTCACAAACGAACTGAACGAGAGAGATCAAAGGAAAATTTCCAATGTAAAAGTTTAAATGTATAAATTTTCAAATAAAACCACACAAACGTTTTTCACCACAAAAAAAAACTCTGCCGAGAATAAATTTTTAGTCTCGTATTTGCTGTTTTATTTAATTGTTTGTGCAACACTTGACTAAAATTTTAATTAAATTGAAGCATTTTTATGTCATTAAACTCGTCAAATGGCATGAGCTTTCGGCGTGCAGACCAACCAATCGAAGATGTTGAAAGCTTTTGATATCTAGAGACTATTATAACAAAATCGGGAGGTAGTTAAGAAGACATCCAGAAAAGGTTGTGCAAGGTAAGGCAGGCATATGGCATCCCAAACAAATGCTGGAGATCCCGATGCTTCACAACTTATACCAAAATACATAACTCTAACGTTAAATTTGTGCTTCTCTACAGCTCCGAAACGTGCAACATCACAAAACGCAAAATAAGAAATTTATAAGCGTTTTTAAATCGATGTCTCCGTTGCATCCTAAGAACTTATTTGACACCAAATTCCACTGGAAACGGAAATACGCGCTAGAAAATTTAGATGGCTGGGGAACGCGATTAATTTCGTTATATTTATATTTGATTTTCTAATAAGATGGGGAATAAGAAACAATAGATAAGTTTGCGATTTTTAAATGGCTAGGCCGATTTTAATAAAGCTTTGTGTTTTCTTTTTTGAGGCGGAGAACTTAAAATTGCCTGCACTGTCTTCTGTGACAGCTGATTTGTTGTTTTGTGGAAAGTTGAGTTAGTCAATACATAATAAAATGACTCAAAACAGAACAACTTTTGCGAATTGCTCAAATTTATTTTTAAATTTTATTTAAAAATTTTGTTCGGCGTTAGGTCAAAACGACAAAGGGCGTAACGCCCAAAACCATAATTGTCATAGCGCCCAAAAAGTAAAAAAAAATATAAAATATTCGTCAACAATTTTATAGCTTTTATACGTTAATAGTCTTATTCCTTTAATATTTTCCAGGAATATTTTCTTTATTAAAGTATAAAAGCTTTTAAAGAGATGTAATTTGACTTTGAATACACATTCGAATAATCAGGGGTGTCATAGAAACCAATTTTATTGGAATTGGATTTGAAACCGACAAAAAAAATACGTTGGTGTCATGAAATCCAATGTTGTCGGTTTTTGGTTCGAACTTAAATTAGTGTCGGTTTTAGGTGTCACAGAAACCAATATTATCGGATTTTTATTGAAAACAAACCAAGCAGCTTACAGCTCTTGTTTTTTGATTGGAAATACAAATAGTTTTGAAAAGCTTAATTTTTTTATTTTATTTTTTCAACAGTTAGATTTTTTGCATAGATGGAAGTAAATAAAATTGTTAAAATAGAATTTTTTGCATGTCTCCGGCAGCGGGTTGCTGCAAACTCGCAAAAGTCTTCTCCTCACTTTTTTTTTTATCAAATATGCAACAACAGCAATTTATTATTATATACATTTTATGGCTTGTTTAAAATATTGAAAAATTTCGCGAAATTTTGTGATTTTTGCAAACTTTTTTATGCTATTTTCCGACATTTTATTTTTTAAAACCCATTTATCGAATTCAAATAATTTTTAGGGGTTGTTTCCAATTTTGCAATTTTTTGCGAATTTTAGCCATGTTCGCGATAGAAGCGTTTTTTCCTCTTATATTTATGGTTCTTTACAGCTTTAACGATTTTTAATAAATATTAAACGTTCTTATCATGCCCATGTTTGCAAATTTTTGCGAATTTCCGCTAATTTAACAATTTTTACCGAATTTTCGTCATTCCTTATAGTTTTAGGCACTTTTAATCTATTTTATGGCTTTTTTGAAATATTAAAAATTTTCGCGAATTTCCGCGATTTTTGCAAACTTTCCGAATTTTTGCGCAGCTTTGCTGCCTTTTCGTCGCAAACTATATAAATAATTTTTTTTTGGTCTTTTAATAAATTCGCTTTATATTTTTACAAAACAATAAAATTATACAAATGCAAATATTATAACGACGGCATTTATTTCATATGTTTACTGTTTTACCATTCTTATTTTCTTTTTATTAAAAACAACCAAAAATTGCATTTAAATAGGTAAACACATGCTACAAAACATAAAACAGATAATTCGAATATCGTTTTTATTTGTATTCGAAAATAACAAAACCGACTTGTTTTCATGACACCAAATTAAACCAATATTGGTTTACAAAACCGACAAAAAGCAAAACCGACTTGGATTCTATGACACCCCTGAATATTACTTTTCATTTGATCACCACAGGCGAAAAATCGCGAGATGTATCTTTCCAATATTGAATATAAATCACCAGCAATTGAGTGAAACAGCCTGCTGGAACCACTTTAAATGTTCCATCAATCAAATACTTCTCTGTCCTGCTGGTATATTTTCGGTGATACCCTACATTATTGCCTCCGACATAAAGATGCAATACGAAAATGCCGCCTCAGAAATGCACGTTTTATAAAATGGCCGAGGATTAATTTGGTGCCTTGTTAAACCATAGGTTTTCCAAATAAATTCGTGTTGGAATGATTCAACGACATCTAATGGAGTTCGGGGTGATTTCAAAAATATATTTGACGAGAGTCTTCCAAGGCTTCGTCTCATGCTAGTGAAAACTAGATTTTGGGTAGCACTCTGATTACTGCAGTTACAAAAAATATATATACATTTAAGAAATAAGTTAAAATATAGCAAAAAATTATATTGTATAGCGTTGGATAGGTAGCAGTGTGGTGGATAGCGCGCCGCGTCGCGCCACTATGTTCGCGTCGGACGCGAACGCAACCCGCCCCCTCCTCGCGCCGAGTAATATTCTAAATCAACTTACCTCTCGCAAACTCTTTTAAAAACTTTTCTTATACCACTCGCGGCATTGGTGTCGCTCAAAAGAACAGAAGGATTGCTTCTGTTCTGCTGGAGGTGAATAGTTTGCGATTTTTAAATGGCTAGGCCGATTTTAATAAAGCTTTGTGTTTTCTTTTTTGAGGCGGAGAACTTTAAATTGCCTGCACTGTCTTCTGTGACAGCTGATTTGTTGTTTTGTGGAAAGTTGAGTTAGTCAATACATAATAAAATGACTCAAAACAGAACAACTTTTGCGAATTGCTAAAATTTATTTTTAAATTTTATTTAAAAATTTTGTTCGGCGTTAGGTCAAAACGCCCAAGGGCGTAACGCCCAAAACCATAATGATCATAACGCCTAAAAAGTAAAAAAAAAATGTATAAAATATTCGTCAACAATTTTATAGCTTTTATACTTTAATAGTCTAAAGGCTCAGTTAGTCTTTATTTTCTGTTTCTGTTCTGTTCCGTGCCGTTCTGATAAGGAATTGTAATACATAGTTACTTTTTCTGTAGCAACTTACCAGCAATTTTTGAAAAATGTATTAGTTTTGCACCGTCCATTGTTTTATTTCAAAAACTTATATGCACATAAATTTGAAGAAATTAAATTTTATGAATTCTTAAAATCAAAAATCAGTTTATTTCAATATAAATATGTATATTTTATTAATTAGTTTGCTGTCACTTACAATTACTTTACAAGTTTTTGATTTTAACAAACTGCACCGCAACAGAACAGAAAAACTAATCAATTTCACAGGTTTTTTAATAACAAAAACAAGTCAGCTGATTCGTAACAGAACAGAAAGTAAAGACTAATTCTGCCTTTATTCCTTTAATATTTTCCAGGAATATTTTCTTTATTAAAGTAGAAAAGCTTTTAAAGAGTTGTAATTTGACTTTGAATACACATTCGAATAATATGAAAATTTATATATTTATAATATATAATTAGAAAATTGTTGCGTAGTAACGTATTGAAGCACCACAGGCGAAAAATCGCGAGATGTATCTTTCCAATATTGAATATAAATCACCAGCAATTGAGTGAAACAGCCTGCTGGAACCACTTTAAATGTTCCATCAATCAAATACTTCTCTGTCCTGCTGGTATATTTTCGGTGATACCCTACATTATTGCCTCCGACATAAAGATGCAATACGAAAATGCCGCCTCAGAAATGCACGTTTTATAAAATGGCCGAGGATTAATTTGGTGCCTTGTTAAACCATAGGTTTTCCAAATAAATTCGTGTTGGAATGATTCAACGACATCTAATGGAGTTCGGGGTGATTTCAAAAATATATTTGACGAGAGTCTTCCAAGGCTTCGTCTCATGCTAGTGAAAACTAGATTTTGGGTAGCACTCTGATTACTGCAGTTACAAAAAATATATATACATTTAAGAAATAAGTTAAAATATAGCAAAAAATTATATTGTATAGCGTTGGATAGGTAGCAGTGTGGTGGATAGCGCGCCGCGTCGCGCCACTATGTTCGCGTCGGACGCGAACGCAACCCGCCCCCCTCCTCGCGCCGAGTAATATTCTAAATCAACTTACCTCTCGCAAACTCTTTTAAAAACTTTTCTTATACCACTCGCGGCATTGGTGTCGCTCAAAAGAACAGAAGGATTGCTTCTGTTCTGCTGGAGGTGATTTGTATGCGCGATTTTTTGTGATTTGACACACGTTCCATCCTCTAAAATTTCAGCACGTGCCTTGCAATTGGATGCATAACATGTATAAAATGTTTTGCCTTTATAATACGATTTTTTTTTGTATAATTGCTTTTTAATTTGTTAAATATATTAATTTGGAATTACACCGCTTTCCGCTCACGAACTCCACACTTTCCGATTGCATTGTTTTATTTTTTTCTAACGAACGCACTTTGTGAAGGCTAAATAATTGTGATTGTTTTGTTAAAGAAGTTTCAAAATCTTCAAGTAAACTAACTGTTATTATTATACAGTTTCACTAAAAGGATAGGATTACTTAAAAAATTCATATTTAAGAAAATGTCACAACACCCAAATAAATCTGCTTACTTTTCAAAAAAATGTCACAACGCCCAAACTTTGTTACTTGGGCGATATGACATAGCATTTCGGCACTTTGTCATTATTTTTTTTGGGTTTTGGGCAATATAACAAGATTTGGGCGTTATGACATTTTTGGTTTTGGGCGTTACGCCCTTGGGCGTTCTGCCCTAGCGCCATTTTGTTCAGTGATACTTTTGGTTAATAAACAAAACTGCAGCTTTTGGAGCGATGATAACCCTTAAGCCATTTCTGAAGCACTATTGCGTCCCGTGAAACTCAATATATGGTGAGCTAAATCTACCGGTTGCATCATAAGTTCACGCAACGGTGCTGATAATTGACCACCCAAATCGTTTGACTCCATCGGATGTTTTTCTTTGTTTTTATTGTAAAGTTACTCGTCAGCACCGACAACCAGAGGCAATAGAACGCCTTGAAATAAACATTGACGAAATACGGCAGCAAATGCCATGGCGGCCGCAAATATACAAATGTATACATAGTTCGCCCGTCATCCGTGCGGGGCCTCCATTGCCTGGCTATCTTGCACCCAATGTTCAAGACCCTAAAGAGCTATAGAGCTCCAATAAAAACTTGATGATGATTTTGACTCAAGTGATCACGTACCTTTATTAAGTTTTTCTGCTATTCATTTAATTATAATAAGCAGGGAAACCAGAAATATGCAATTGCATGTTTTTCCTTGTGCGACTTATGGAGGCAGAAACAATCACCCCTATTATGAAAGTCGACATCGACACAAGTCGACGGCACCTGAACATTAATGGTATTTTCTGAGGCGTTGTTGACAATAATTTTTACTTTTGACAGTCAAGTGATATTTTCTAAGGCGCTTTTAAGTCGACGTCGAGTAGTATTGTCCCCGTTTTAGTCGACAGGAAATTTTGCGACGACTCAAATGAAAGTTAAAGAAATTTTAAATGAAATGTTAACATATTTATTGAATACGTTTGAAATAAAAAATGCAAATTTAAAAGAAGTTATGGGCACAAACTTTATTAGTAAATTTAACGCGAAAATTCGGAAACATTTGCAAAAATAGCGAAAATTTGCGAACATTTTTAATATATACCGAAAGCCCTAAAACTATAAGAAATGGCAAAAATTTTGCTAAAATTGCAAAATTAGCGGAAATTCGCAAAAAATTGCTAACAGCTACATGATAGCAAAGTCTAATATTTATTAAAAATCGTTAAAGCTGTAAAGAATCAAAAAACTTTTAAGAAAAAATCGCTGCTATCGCGAGCATGGCTAAAATAAGCAAAAATTGCAAACTTTGAAACAAACCCTTAAATTGGTTTGAAATCGCTAAATCGGCTAAAAAACAAAATGTCGGGAAGTTACAAAAAAATTATGCAAAAACAGCGAAAATTCGCGAAGATTTTTAATATATTAAACAAGCCATAAAATTGATTAAAAGTCCCTTAAACTGAAAGGAATGACAAAAACTCAATGACAATTGCTAAATTAACGGAAATTCGCAAAAATTTGCTAACAGCGGCATGAAAGAAAAGTCTTATATTTATGAATAAACGTTAAAGCTATAAAGAATCAGAAAACTTACAGTAAAAATATCTTTTATCAAAAACATGCCAAAAATTCGCGAACAAAATTGGAAACAAACTCTACACTTTATTATAAAAAGCTAAATCGGCATATATAGCGTTAAAAAGTGAGTGAAGAACAAAAAATAAAAAATAAAACAATTGGAGATGGGATTTTTTGTCAAATTTTCGATAACTAGTTGACGTCGACACAACATTCTTATAAAATACCTAATTAACGGCGAAGTGATGTAGTCGTCGCCTTGATGTGGCAACAATTAAAAATTAATGTCGACGTCGACAACGCCTTACATAATAGGGGTGAATATATTTATCCGTTTTAGAACTTTTTATGAATTTTGGCATCGATTTGTTAGTCCATATTTTTGCATATTTTACCGTTTGGCGTATTTTAGTTAAGAGAGCCTTTTTGCAGCATTTTTTTTAGGTTTTTAGCGCATATTTTGCCTTTTTAATGCATGTTTTGATACATATTAAATTTTTAAAGATGCCTACAATAGATTTCGCAGCAAATACAATTTTTTTTCAATTTCGACATCTACATTTTATTTTTACTCTAAAATTGTAAGACAAAGCAGGTTGTCATTAAGGATAAATGTTATGCGATTTGTATCTAGACCAATCTTTTAGTATTCATCCATCCATGGTGGAATAAGCAGGTGGCATCGTTACGGCAACAAATACAACATTACAACAAAAATTGATATTATATCACCGTTTACGTCAAAAAATACTTTAACCAAAAATCAAAGCGTGCCGCAGAACGTGATGAAATAAATAAATTTTTAGCCAATTTTTATTTAATTATGGTCAATATCTTATTTATTTTAATTTAAAATTATCAAGAACTTTAATAAAATACACTAATCACAGCACAAAACGTGGACTTTTAGTAAACATAAACAAAATTTTGACATCAACCTAGACAAACAATGCAAGTGCAAAAAATCGTCATCTGGCGTAGTGCTGCCACCTGTTTATTTCACCATGCATCCATCTGCCTGGCTGGTTGTCTGTCCATATTAGCCTTGTGCGCAGACTACAAGTTCCAATTTTGTAGATAATTTGATCAAATATGGACGAAGTCTATGCAAATGGTCTCGGTCTATAATTTCACATCCAAATTAGACTCTTTGTGTCCGCAAGCTAACTAATTACGATGGTATTTAAATTAAATTCGTGCCAAAAATATTTTACGTCAAATAAAATTATTTTCGACTCGGTTCACATTTGCTCAAAGCAAAATGAGCAATATTTTATTTTCAAGGCATATTTTTAACATTTTTCAGAGCATATTTTCCAGTTTTTACTGCATATTTAATGCGCATAAAAAGTGTTTTTTTAGAGCATATTTCTGGTTTCCCTGATAATAAGCATTTCATCATCGCCCACTGAAACTGTGGTGGAACTAAAGTGGGGAAAGAACTTCTAAATTAAAGAGGCGGGAGAATATACTGCGGGTGGAGGTATAGTTAGTGATTTACTAGAACTACAAAAGTCCCTGTTTGAATACTTAAAAATAGTTAAAGTCCTTTCCGTTATATATAACTATGTATATTAGTGAGGTATACTAAGTTTGATGTGCATAACTCTACGAATAAACTGCATGTTCCCAAAAAAATCTTGAATCTCTCATCAAAAAAATTATTCATTTATTAACAAAATTGATTTTTAAATCACAGACGCTTGCCCTGAAATGCCTCGCATTGAATGAGTTCCGATACGAATTACTCAAAAATGGTTTTTTTTTTCTAATAAGGTTAAGTTATTTCGTGAGTGCTTTAGGAGTTAATTTTTATATTCACGCACTCTTGTTTTTAAATCATTATAAAATATAAATTTAGCCACGGTCACGCGTGTTTATGTGTGACTCACACGTGACTTGTGCCTAACAGACTACAACATTTGCACATCTCTTATGAAAACACATAAAACATTGACAACAGCAATAAAAGTTATAGCAGATGTCGTGAAGCGTTTTTTGTTGGTAAACTCAACGCGTGTTGCTACTAATTCGTACATAACTTCTAAGGCGCACCGATGCACAGCATAACGTTTTCTAAAATAACGCTGATTTCAACAACCTTTGGAATAAAGTTAAAATCTCTGGTCGATTGGGCCCAATAGATAACTTTCAGACATGTTCTGGCAATCGCACGATTTAAAATCGCAAAACGCCAGATTTATTTAATGCTGTTCTGAAGCTCATACATTAAACTTCAGATCTGGCATAGTTTCTTACAAGTCCCTTGAACATACTTTTGCAATTTTAAGTCGCCAAACTTCTTGCTATTGCGATTTACAGAACACCTATTATGCGATTTCGAGTCAGAATCGCCAATGCTAAGCGTTTTGCGATTGTCAGAACATCCCTGTTTATGTCCACTTAAACTGAAACAGTCCATTTTTATTTTCATTTTCCATATAAACTTAAAAAATAAAAGCACTTCCAAAAATAATTTTTTACAAATTTAATGAAAACATTTTAATAAATACCTAAACTTGATGGTTGCATGGCTATATTTGTTACTTTTTAAAATTAATATCCGTAAAAGGGATTCAATTGCAAACATTTTTTAGCTATTTTTTTGATTTTTTCTCACAATGTTTAATTTCAACGCGTCACTACAAATGCACCGTTACATATTTGACATTTATTTTTTCGACACTTTAACAGAGTACTTTTAGTTTTCATGTTACTTGAAATTTTTATTTTTAATTAATCCGTGAAATCACTGCCTTTAGCCCCTGTGTGCGACGTTTAAATAAAAAAAAACTAACTTAAGTTGATTACGGAATGCAACAATTGTCCTGAAATTTTGCACAGCTTCGTTTTTTACGACTACAAATCATACCACAAAATATCGTGAAGATAGGAAAACTCTTTGGCAAGCCTTAAACTTTAGTAACAATTAACTCTATTGCAGTTTCACAGGACTAGAAATAATACTACAGTTTTAAGGTGAAGGTGTGTTTGCAGCTTTGAATCAGAAAAAGAGCAACAACGAAAGAACAGCAATCGAATCGGATGGAGCTCGGTGACAGGTCTTTGGTATTACTGGGTAGAAATCGCAGTCAGAACTCATCTGACATCCTTAGACCCAATGATCCATGGTTATACCATGGAGTTCCACTAGACAGAACCCCCACTGTAGAACCAACCAGAACTACTAACGAAGCTTAAAATGCGCTCCAATCCAACGCCAATTCCTATATCCTATTTCGACCAGTCGCCTTCTCGCCAGTGCAGGGCAGTGGCAGAGAAGGTGTTCTATGTCTTCCTCCCTGTTTTTATCATCGTAGCAATGGCAGTAATCATAGTGTCCGGCATCCAAGATGCTGTGCGTTCCTACATATAAGACACTGTCTTGTGACAACAGTCACCAAAAGTGATACGTCTCTTTGGTCATCGATAGTATATATGTACATAGTTCGCCCGTTTTCCATGCGGAGCCTCCATTGCCTGGCTATACTGCATCCAGTGTTCACTGCCCTAAAGAGCTATAGAGCTCCAATAAAAACTTGATGATGATTTTGACTCAAGTGATGATGTATCTTTTTTAAGTTTTTTATGTGCTTCAGCTAGTCATCTACCTACGACGAGAGTTTCAGCATTACCCACTGAAAGTGTGGTGGAACTAAAACGGGGAAAGAACTTCTAAATTAAAGAGGCGGGAGAGTATACTAGGGGTGAAGGTATAAAAAATAGTTAAAGTCCTTTCCGTTCTATATTATTTTAGCAAACTTTCATTAATTGTAGTTTATATAAATGTTTGCTTTGGAAAAAGAGTGTTTAAGTTTCGACTTCAACCGATTTCTATCCCTCTTACATTTCTCTAATAGCTTATCAAACCTCCTCCAAATTAAATCTAACACAACAACAAATTAAAAACTAATACAAACAGTTTAAATGACAGTCTATAAATATTGAATTAAACCGAGCCAAACACGCGTATTAACATGAAGTTTTAAATCACACTTAAAAATGTACATTTAATTATCTTTTATACTGACTGACCCAAAAATAAAAGAACGCCGATAGAATGTGTGTTATTTAAAATATAGTTTTCGCGTATTTTAATCGCGTTGATGATGATGATGCTGACGACGATAATGTTCATGTTAATTTGTTTTAAATGTTTGTGCCACAACCATGGCTCCATCGTGTCCAGCCTCACCCACTTTTTCTCACTGCAACACAATTGCCACAAATCTACTAAAGATATAAAGAAACAACATAGCGAAACTGAACGTAAAAAAATAAAAAAAAAAATATAAAAAATAAAATAAAAACTTGAGCTCGTATAACGCCCCAATAATTGTGTAATTAAGAACACAGGACCAACCGAATAATTTATAGAGAACTTCAGCACAACGACAGTAATAATGGCAACAGTGGTTGCAGCAACTGGCACATCCTGAACACAATCAGCTAAATAAATACTTTTACAACGACCGGCAATAGGAAGATGAAATTATAAAGGAAACTTAACGCCATCGTTAATACAGTGAGGATCAAAACTGATAAGTACATTTAGAATTTTTCGGCATTCGGACATGTTATTAATTCTCATTTAATTTGGGACTGCGATGGAAAATTTAAAAATTTTTATGGTACTGGCCACCAAGCAAAAGAATACTTTTTTCAACATTTGGTACATTTTTCAAAAAAATTTTTTTGTAGAAAATAAACTTAAAAATAAAAATCTTAAATACATAATTTTTTTTTTTTACTAAATTTCAACAGCAAAATTCTAATGAGGATATCTGACATTAAAATATACCAACAAGCGGTGTTGCCATATCCTTTTGATAAGAATAAATTTAATGTAGGTAATGTTGCCAACAGGGCTGTGAAGTTGGAGTTGTAGAGTAAAGAGATGATGTTTTTGTACCGGAGTCGGAGTCGAGTACCCATAAAAAAATCGCGACTCCGACTCCAAAATTTTTTGGCATAAAAAATTTTAAAAAATATTTAAAAATTGGCGATGCAATATTCGAAATATGGATTCGAAATTTTTACTGAATTCATTTTTTGCTATATTTAACTATTTAAAAGGTAGCATTAAAAAAAGAGTTTTAAGGACCAGTCTCATATAGATTTAGCATTAAGGTTAGCGGTTGCAGTTGGAATAAGTACTTTTTGTTGACGACTCCACAGCCGTGGTTGTCAATGTTAAAAAATATTAACGCTAAATTACTTAACAAAGAAGCATAACAAGAAAAAAGTACTAAAACGGTGGGGGTACCGTGATATTTTTGAAAGGAAAAAGTACTGAAAATAGCACCATAGAACTGAATTTTCCATCTCTGATTTGGGAGTTTCTGTATTTTACATTTAATACTCTTCTATGAAAACTGTTACGTTATCGGTCGCTTGTATTGTTGGTCGACTTGTCGTCCTGAAAATTGTTAGTGGGGCGTAAATCAGCTATTTGTCATTGAAAATGCAAACAACCGGTAGCGGTCGACATCTTGGGCCAGGCTGTATGTCTCCACTTTCAGCATAAATAAACTTAATAGAGAGCTGATAATGAAAAAATCATTTATTGAAAAAAATTCACAATTTTCAATTTTAACAATTTTTGGTAATCAATATATGTAATTGTTTTGGTGATGGGTGCGAAATCAACAAATTGTTTGCTTCATTCTACGAATTTGGTGATTAAAATAAATTTTTGATTTTTTCTTTGAGTTTTCTAAATTAAAATTTTCTATTTAAAATCAATATTAGATTTTCCAATTTCATTGATTTAAAACTCTATTTTAATAACAATTTTGATTATTTTGGGTTTCACTTTGCACTTGCACATAAATTGCAACTGTGGATGTGCATTTTATTTAAACACTGTAAAAAGAGTTAAGAGACAGACCCTGAATAAAATTTAAGTTTTTTTTTGTTTATGTGCATAAAATTAATAGTATTTAAAACACAGCAGCAAGTTATAAAGGAAGTAACGCGAAAAAAGCACTGTGCACTAGGATAAGGATTAGGGAGCCTTATTGGTGATTGTATGCTTAGTTTGTTTTACGTGCTACCACGTTAAAAAACCCAGGATAAGAAAAAGGAAAACTGTTAAATCATTAAATGCTTAAAAAAATTTTTGTAGCCAAATTCATCATTCTTATGTACTTGAAAAATAAATCTTTTTGAAATATTTACAACCCTTTATAATTTAACAAGTAAAAATGGTATATTCGGCTATGCCGAGTCTTATATACCCTTCACTTGAATAAAAATAAAGTCTATTTTCTGCCAAGCCCACTTCTCTAATCCCGCCCATATTTTGTCGGATGTTGTGTATTGATAACCAGTATGCTAATTCCTAATTTGCAAACTTTGACTCCTGCCGTTCTCCAGATATACAGAAAACAAACAACAACATGAGATTGATTGGTAAAATTTGGGGCAGTCGTTGTTTTTTTGCTAATATCGCAATCACTTTTCGACTGATAATGCGGAATTTCAATAACAAACTGTTCCGGAAAAATGGATCTGATGTCACAGATTGACCCGCAGATGAATTTTGTTAAATAAAATTCGTTTGATACTCATAAGTACCCAGAGTGTATATACATTATAAGGTCTAAGATCAATTTTGAAAAGATTATAAACGAGATAACAAAGGTATATACTCATATGATAAAAAGTTTTTAGTGTATGTATGTATGTGTGGTTAGTGTGCGAGACCTTAGAAAAGGAATTTAAAACATTTTAATTTCAAACACAGGAAACGGAAATTACATTTCCATTCACATTCATACATTTATGTATCTACATTTATTAATGTTTTCGCATATACAAAAACACATTTATTCACACCCTGCAAATAATAGGACCAGTCCAACGACGCGTGTAAAGAGTAGCATACAATGGACCAGGACTAGTCCAAAAGTAACCCAAACGTATGGAAAAACATGGTGTATTAAACATTACGATGTCCTAGGGCAGGACCATATAACCCACCTTTGGACAACTAAGTAGTAGTTTTAAAAGTACTCCATGATATACTCAATAGGATAAGTTTTGAAGTCGTTTAAAAACGAAACACTTTTTAACAATGACTTGGTCCCTGCTTGCATTACATCGGACCAGTCCATGGAGAAGTCCATTTTATCATAATGGATCAGGTGGTCCAATTTTATTTGCACGACTTCAAAACTAATCCTTTTGTATATACCATGGAGTAGTTTTAAGACTACTTCTTAGTAGTCCAAAGGTAGGTTATATTTTTCTCCCCTAGGACATCGTAATGTTAAATAGACCATGTTTTTTTTTCATACGTTTGGGTTACTTTTGGAGTAGTCCTGGTCCCTTGTAAGCTACTCTTTACACGCATGTTTGGACTGGTCCTATTATTTGCAGGGCAGGGCATCTACATACTGAAATACTGTTACAAAATTGTTGGTAATTGTTTACTTGTATTATGAACAACAACAAACCAAATGAAAATTCTCGTTTTAATACACTCCCGAGAATAAAGTTAGTAAAGTGAGTTGGAACTTTTTTCATTTAATTTATTTCACCTGGCCACATTTAAGTATTTGAAAAAGTTTATTACGAAAATTGTTGGTAAGAAAGTAACAAATATTTTGGTGTTTATGTTAACACAATTACACTTGCCCTTTGCCTTTATTTATGAGAAGGGTAAATTTAGGGTTGGAGGAAGAAATTTTCGAAATTAACGAGGCAAATATGAATTTATTTTTTATCTTAAGATGAATTAACCTTCGCCTTACCAGTACCCACCCAGGTGACCAATTTAGTTTTATTTCTTTGATAACTTACTTAATTTTGCTTTAGTTAAAAGAAAATGAAAATGATGATAAAAAAAACAAAACGGGAAAAAGTTAAAGTCTTATTACTTTCACGTAAAGTCACATAACCTATAAACAAAATACATAAGACAAATATCATAAAAATCCATTTAAGCGTTTCGCTTTAATTCACAATTAATTAAGTACCTCATTTTTAAGTGAAGGAAAAAACGTCTATAAAAAGAAGAGCAGAAAAGACACACACATATAAAAAAAATTTTATTTTTGTATGGAAATCGCGATTTTTATCTATTCAGTTTTCTTAGTAAATTGTGAATGAAATCAAAAGTTGTACACCGACTACAATGAAATAAAGCTCACACACAGAAAACATCAAGTTAAAAACGTAGAAAACAAGGTCGATTTAAACTTTTTCGGTGGTGATTTTGCTTCATACGTTTATCATGTTAATTCAACCTGATTTTACAATAACTTGGGAACAACATTTTTTTCTTTTAAAATAACTATATTTCATGTTAATTTAACATTGCAGTAAAGTTAAAGCAAAATGTCATTTATTTTGAAATAACAATCCGAACCAATAATCAAATTGGTTTAAGTGTGATGTAACAGTGTGAAGAAGCTTCAGAGACAACATATTCATTATTTAAGAATAATTCAAAACACTTACCCCTGTAACACATGTTTCACTTATTTTGTATTCTCCTTTGTTAACAGAAGCATCAGCAGAATCATATAGATATGGTTATCGTCATCATTCTACTTTGAAAACTTGATGTACTATTTAACTAAATAATTTTAATTAAAAGAATACGGGAATTGTCTTCTTTTTATAACATATTTTAAACATGAAAATTAAAAAATGTACATACTTAAGTATGTATGCATGTTAATTTAATAAGATAAACTTTTGATTTTAATATAAAACTGGGTTTTATGGGTTCAATATTGAACAATGTTATTTTAACAGTGAATAATATTAAATAAACGTGATTTAAGGTTATTTTAATATTTTTCATTTAATATTAATATGCAATAAAGATAAATTTAAATAAAGGGCATACTTTTCAAGAAATTTACTATGATTCTCAATCAACATTTCGCCATGTTAATTTTACATTGGTATTTTTTTCTGTGTGCATATGATTCGAAATATGTTTACCTAAATGTTTTTTTAACAAAAACTGTGATTTTTGTCGCAGTTTTATTTTATATGAATTTTTAAAAAGCAAAAATTGATTTTTAATATTGTTCTTTTTTTCAAAACTTCAACGAAATCTCTGAAATTACTGGGCTAATTAAAAACCAATGTAAGCACGGTTTAAAGAGAATATCGTTGACGCATTTTGAGATTTTTTTTAACTGAATATTGTGAACCATTTTCAAGTTATTCCAACACTCATAAAATTATTACAGTAACTGATTGTGGGCTATTAAATTCGTTTTCCGTACTGTTGAAATTGAATGAAAATAAAGTAAGTTATTTTACAAAAAAAAAAAAAAAAAAATTAACAAAAAATAACGTTTTCCCGTTCTTATTTTATTATGTAGTTTGGCTTTTTGGCGGTTTAAATATATTTTTTAAAAGTAACAACTATTAAATTTTACGTAAAAAATAAACAATTTTAAAATGAATGCAAAATTCATTGATTTTAAATGAAATGTAAATAATCTGTGTTTAAAATGAATTTTAAGTCGTTTAAAATTAATTTTCGTTTGAATTTAACTACATAGTATTTTGAGTAAATATATGTATGTATGTAGCGGAAATGCCTTAGTTTTAGACATAACGGTATATCGCGAAAACTCGAGCTGATAGAAAAAAACTTAGTGAAGACTTCTATTCAGCGTCCCAAAAAACGTTAAAAACAACATTCACTTCTTAAACAACGAAAACCTTGTCGGAGGATTAACAATTAGTACAGTGGATTAAGTATAAACTGGGAACGGGGGGGAGAGGGACTCATGCTTTTAGAATAGGCCTGGCATCTAATGACAACTTTAGGAGTTGTCATAATGCAGATGAAGAGATAACCGTGTGTCAATTTCTGGATATTCGGGACATTAAAAAGATACCTGGGGGAAACAATGTGATCTTCCTATTTAGACGAGCTTTCCGAAATAGAATTAATTTTTTTGTTTCATAAATTAGAACCTGCAGTGACGACTATGGACAAGCTGCTGTCTGGGATGGGTCGTTGACTCTGGCTGATAATGCCTTACCTTACTACATGTATAAGGCGCGATCCCGTACTTTTTGGGTAAAGTTCGGTAAAATGAGAGTAAACAAAAATTTCTCTTGCTAATAGATATTGACCCGCAGATGAATTTTGTTAAATAAAATTCGTTTGATACTCATAAGTACCCAGAGTGTATATACATTATAAGGTCTAAGATCAATTTTGAAAAGATTATAAACGAGATAACAAAGGTATATACTCATATGATAAAAAGTTTTTAGTGTATGTATGTATGTGTGGTTAGTGTGCGAGACCTTAGAAAAGGAATTTAAAACATTTTAATTTCAAACACAGGAAACGGAAATTACATTTCCATTCACATTCATACATTTATGTATCTACATTTATTAATGTTTTCGCATATACAAAAACACATTTATTCACACCCTGCAAATAATAGGACCAGTCCAACGACGCGTGTAAAGAGTAGCATACAATGGACCAGGACTAGTCCAAAAGTAACCCAAACGTATGGAAAAACATGGTGTATTAAACATTACGATGTCCTAGGGCAGGACCATATAACCCACCTTTGGACAACTAAGTAGTAGTTTTAAAAGTACTCCATGATATACTCAATAGGATAAGTTTTGAAGTCGTTTAAAAACGAAACACTTTTTAACAATGACTTGGTCCCTGCTTGCATTACATCGGACCAGTCCATGGAGAAGTCCATTTTATCATAATGGATCAGGTGGTCCAATTTTATTTGCACGACTTCAAAACTAATCCTTTTGTATATACCATGGAGTAGTTTTAAGACTACTTCTTAGTAGTCCAAAGGTAGGTTATATTTTTCTCCCCTAGGACATCGTAATGTTAAATAGACCATGTTTTTTTTTCATACGTTTGGGTTACTTTTGGAGTAGTCCTGGTCCCTTGTAAGCTACTCTTTACACGCATGTTTGGACTGGTCCTATTATTTGCAGGGCAGGGCATCTACATACTGAAATACTGTTACAAAATTGTTGGTAATTGTTTACTTGTATTATGAACAACAACAAACCAAATGAAAATTCTCGTTTTAATACACTCCCGAGAATAAAGTTAGTAAAGTGAGTTGGAACTTTTTTCATTTAATTTATTTCACCTGGCCACATTTAAGTATTTGAAAAAGTTTATTACGAAAATTGTTGGTAAGAAAGTAACAAATATTTTGGTGTTTATGTTAACACAATTACACTTGCCCTTTGCCTTTATTTATGAGAAGGGTAAATTTAGGGTTGGAGGAAGAAATTTTCGAAATTAACGAGGCAAATATGAATTTATTTTTTATCTTAAGATGAATTAACCTTCGCCTTACCAGTACCCACCCAGGTGACCAATTTAGTTTTATTTCTTTGATAACTTACTTAATTTTGCTTTAGTTAAAAGAAAATGAAAATGATGATAAAAAAAAACAAAACGGGAAAAAGTTAAAGTCTTATTACTTTCACGTAAAGTCACATAACCTATAAACAAAATACATAAGACAAATATCATAAAAATCCATTTAAGCGTTTCGCTTTAATTCACAATTAATTAAGTACCTCATTTTTAAGTGAAGGAAAAAACGTCTATAAAAAGAAGAGCAGAAAAGACACACACATATAAAAAAAATTTTATTTTTGTATGGAAATCGCGATTTTTATCTATTCAGTTTTCTTAGTAAATTGTGAATGAAATCAAAAGTTGTACACCGACTACAATGAAATAAAGCTCACACACAGAAAACATCAAGTTAAAAACGTAGAAAACAAGGTCGATTTAAACTTTTTCGGTGGTGATTTTGCTTCATACGTTTATCATGTTAATTCAACCTGATTTTACAATAACTTGGGAACAACATTTTTTTCTTTTAAAATAACTATATTTCATGTTAATTTAACATTGCAGTAAAGTTAAAGCAAAATGTCATTTATTTTGAAATAACAATCCGAACCAATAATCAAATTGGTTTAAGTGTGATGTAACAGTGTGAAGAAGCTTCAGAGACAACATATTCATTATTTAAGAATAATTCAAAACACTTACCCCTGTAACACATGTTTCACTTATTTTGTATTCTCCTTTGTTAACAGAAGCATCAGCAGAATCATATAGATATGGTTATCGTCATCATTCTACTTTGAAAACTTGATGTACTATTTAACTAAATAATTTTAATTAAAAGAATACGGGAATTGTCTTCTTTTTATAACATATTTTAAACATGAAAATTAAAAAA
Organism: Pollenia angustigena; assembly: GCA_930367215.1. NCBI lineage: Eukaryota > Metazoa > Arthropoda > Insecta > Diptera > Polleniidae > Pollenia > Pollenia angustigena. Next base: position 91,166,645 of record OV884056.1, on the reverse strand, counting down.
TGTACATACTTAAGTATGTATGCATGTTAATTTAATAAGATAAACTTTTGATTTTAATATAAAACTGGGTTTTATGGGTTCAATATTGAACAATGTTATTTTAACAGTGAATAATATTAAATAAACGTGATTTAAGGTTATTTTAATATTTTTCATTTAATATTAATATGCAATAAAGATAAATTTAAATAAAGGGCATACTTTTCAAGAAATTTACTATGATTCTCAATCAACATTTCGCCATGTTAATTTTACATTGGTATTTTTTTCTGTGTGCATATGATTCGAAATATGTTTACCTAAATGTTTTTTTAACAAAAACTGTGATTTTTGTCGCAGTTTTATTTTATATGAATTTTTAAAAAGCAAAAATTGATTTTTAATATTGTTCTTTTTTTCAAAACTTCAACGAAATCTCTGAAATTACTGGGCTAATTAAAAACCAATGTAAGCACGGTTTAAAGAGAATATCGTTGACGCATTTTGAGATTTTTTTTAACTGAATATTGTGAACCGTTTTCAAGTTATTCCAACACTCATAAAATTATTACAGTAACTGATTGTGGGCTATTAAATTCGTTTTCCGTACTGTTGAAATTGAATGAAAATAAAGTAAGTTATTTTACAAAAAAAAAAAAAAAAAAAAATTAACAAAAAATAACGTTTTCCCGTTCTTATTTTATTATGTAGTTTGGCTTTTTGGCGGTTTAAATATATTTTTTAAAGGAACAACTATAAAATTTTACGTAAAAAATAAACAATTTTAAAATGAATGCAAAATTCATTGATTTTAAATGAAATGTAAATAATCTGTGTTTAAAATGAATTTTAAGTCGTTTAAAATTAATTTTCGTTTGAATTTAACTACATAGTATTTTGAGTAAATATATGTATGCACTCAAAATATTATGTAGTTAAATTCAAACGAAAATTCATTTGAAACAAATTAAAATTCATTTAAAAAACGGATCATTTACATTTCATTTAAAACAAATGATTTTTTCAGTAATTTCTAAGTTTTTTATTTATTGAACATCATATTCGTTAAAATTGAATAGTTTTTACTTTTAAAAAATATATTTTAACCGATAAAAATCAAACAAATTAACAAAAAAAAATACGGAAAACATTATTTTTTGGTAGTTTGTTTTTTTAATAACAAACATAAATGTTGAAAAATAAATTTATTCGTAAAATAACTATATTTTTATTCAATTTTAACAGTACCGAAAACGAATTTAATAACCTACAATCAGTTACTGTAATAATTTTATGAGTGTGTATGTAGCGGAAATGCCTTAGTTTTAGACATAACGGTATATCGCGAAAACTCGAGCTGATAGAAAAAAACTTAGTGAAGACTTCTATTCAGCGTCCCAAAAAACGTTAAAAACAACATTCACTTCTTAAACAACGAAAACCTTGTCGGAGGATTAACAATTAGTACAGTGGATTAAGTATAAACTGGGAACGGGGGGGAGAGGGACTCATGCTTTTAGAATAGGCCTGGCATCAAATGACAACTTTAGGAGTTGTCATAATGCAGATGAAGAGATAACCGTGTGTCAATTTCTGGATATTCGGGACATTAAAAAGATACCTGGGGGAAACAATGTGATCTTCCTATTTAGACGAGCTTTCCGAAATAGAATTAATTTTTTTGTTTCATAAATTAGAACCTGCAGTGACGACTATGGACAAGCTGCTGTCTGGGATGGGTCGTTGACTCTGGCTGATAATGCCTTACCTTACTACATGTATAAGGCGCGATCCCGTACTTTTTGGGTAAAGTTCGGTAAAATGAGAGTAAACAAAAATTTCTCTTGCTAATAGATATTGACCCGCAGATGAATTTTGTTAAATAAAATTCGTTTGATACTCATAAGTACCCAGAGTGTATATACATTATAAGGTCTAAGATCAATTTTGAAAAGATTATAAACGAGATAACAAAGGTATATACTCATATGATAAAAAGTTTTTAGTGTATGTATGTATGTATGTGTGGTTAGTGTGCGAGACCTTAGAAAAGGAATTTAAAACATTTTAATTTCAAACACAGGAAACGGAAATTACATTTCCATTCACATTCATACATTTATGTATCTACATTTATTAATGTTTTCGCATATACAAAAACACATTTATTCACACCCTGCAAATAATAGGACCAGTCCAACGACGCGTGTAAAGAGTAGCATACAATGGACCAGGACTAGTCCAAAAGTAACCCAAACGTATGGAAAAACATGGTGTATTAAACATTACGATGTCCTAGGGCAGGACCATATAACCCACCTTTGGACAACTAAGTAGTAGTTTTAAAAGTACTCCATGATATACTCAATAGGATAAGTTTTGAAGTCGTTTAAAAACGAAACACTTTTTAACAATGACTTGGTCCCTGCTTGCATTACATCGGACCAGTCCATGGAGAAGTCCATTTTATCATAATGGATCAGGTGGTCCAATTTTATTTGCACGACTTCAAAACTAATCCTTTTGTATATACCATGGAGTAGTTTTAAGACTACTTCTTAGTAGTCCAAAGGTAGGTTATATTTTTCTCCCCTAGGACATCGTAATGTTAAATAGACCATGTTTTTTTTTCATACGTTTGGGTTACTTTTGGAGTAGTCCTGGTCCCTTGTAAGCTACTCTTTACACGCATGTTTGGACTGGTCCTATTATTTGCAGGGCAGGGCATCTACATACTGAAATACTGTTACAAAATTGTTGGTAATTGTTTACTTGTATTATGAACAACAACAAACCAAATGAAAATTCTCGTTTTAATACACTCCCGAGAATAAAGTTAGTAAAGTGAGTTGGAACTTTTTTCATTTAATTTATTTCACCTGGCCACATTTAAGTATTTGAAAAAGTTTATTACGAAAATTGTTGGTAAGAAAGTAACAAATATTTTGGTGTTTATGTTAACACAATTACACTTGCCCTTTGCCTTTATTTATGAGAAGGGTAAATTTAGGGTTGGAGGAAGAAATTTTCGAAATTAACGAGGCAAATATGAATTTATTTTTTATCTTAAGATGAATTAACCTTCGCCTTACCAGTACCCACCCAGGTGACCAATTTAGTTTTATTTCTTTGATAACTTACTTAATTTTGCTTTAGTTAAAAGAAAATGAAAATGATGATAAAAAAAAACAAAACGGGAAAAAGTTAAAGTCTTATTACTTTCACGTAAAGTCACATAACCTATAAACAAAATACATAAGACAAATATCATAAAAATCCATTTAAGCGTTTCGCTTTAATTCACAATTAATTAAGTACCTCATTTTTAAGTGAAGGAAAAAACGTCTATAAAAAGAAGAGCAGAAAAGACACACACATATAAAAAAAATTTTATTTTTGTATGGAAATCGCGATTTTTATCTATTCAGTTTTCTTAGTAAATTGTGAATGAAATCAAAAGTTGTACACCGACTACAATGAAATAAAGCTCACACACAGAAAACATCAAGTTAAAAACGTAGAAAACAAGGTCGATTTAAACTTTTTCGGTGGTGATTTTGCTTCATACGTTTATCATGTTAATTCAACCTGATTTTACAATAACTTGGGAACAACATTTTTTTCTTTTAAAATAACTATATTTCATGTTAATTTAACATTGCAGTAAAGTTAAAGCAAAATGTCATTTATTTTGAAATAACAATCCGAACCAATAATCAAATTGGTTTAAGTGTGATGTAACAGTGTAAAGAAGCTTCAGAGACAACATATTCATTATTTAAGAATAGTTCAAAACACTTACCCCTGTAACACATGTTTCACTTATTTTGTATTCTCCTTTGTTAACAGAAGCATCAGCAGAATCATATAGATATGGTTATCGTCATCATTCTACTTTGAAAACTTGATGTACTATTTAACTAAATAATTTTAATTAAAAGAATACGGGAATTGTCTTCTTTTTATAACATATTTTAAACATGAAAATTAAAAAATGTACATACTTAAGTATGTATGCATGTTAATTTAATAAGATAAACTTTTGATTTTAATATAAAACTGGGTTTTATGGGTTCAATATTGAACAATGTTATTTTAACAGTGAATAATATTAAATAAACGTGATTTAAGGTTATTTTAATATTTTTCATTTAATATTAATATGCAATAAAGATAAATTTAAATAAAGGGCATACTTTTCAAGAAATTTACTATGATTCTCAATCAACATTTCGCCATGTTAATTTTACATTGGTATTTTTTTCTGTGTGCATATGATTCGAAATATGTTTACCTAAATGTTTTTTTAACAAAAACTGTGATTTTTGTCGCAGTTTTATTTTATATGAATTTTTAAAAAGCAAAAATTGATTTTTAATATTGTTCTTTTTTTCAAAACTTCAACGAAATCTCTGAAATTACTGGGCTAATTAAAAACCAATGTAAGCACGGTTTAAAGAGAATATCGTTGACGCATTTTGAGATTTTTTTTAACTGAATATTGTGAACCGTTTTCAAGTTATTCCAACACTCATAAAATTATTACAGTAACTGATTGTGGGCTATTAAATTCGTTTTCCGTACTGTTGAAATTGAATGAAAATAAAGTAAGTTATTTTACAAAAAAAAAAAAAAAAAAAATTAACAAAAAATAACGTTTTCCCGTTCTTATTTTATTATGTAGTTTGGCTTTTTGGCGGTTTAAATATATTTTTTAAAGGTAACAACTATTAAATTTTACGTAAAAAATAAACAATTTTAAAATGAATGCAAAATTCATTGATTTTAAATGAAATGTAAATAATCTGTGTTTAAAATGAATTTTAAGTCGTTTAAAATTAATTTTCGTTTGAATTTAACTACATAGTATTTTGAGTAAATATATGTATGTATGTAGCGGAAATGCCTTAGTTTTAGACATAACGGTATATCGCGAAAACTCGAGCTGATAGAAAAAAACTTAGTGAAGACTTCTATTCAGCGTCCCAAAAAACGTTAAAAACAACATTCACTTCTTAAACAACGAAAACCTTGTCGGAGGATTAACAATTAGTACAGTGGATTAAGTATAAACTGGGAACGGGGGGGAGAGGGACTCATGCTTTTAGAATAGGCCTGGCATCAAATGACAACTTTAGGAGTTGTCATAATGCAGATGAAGAGATAACCGTGTGTCAATTTCTGGATATTCGGGACATTAAAAAGATACCTGGGGGAAACAATGTGATCTTCCTATTTAGACGAGCTTTCCGAAATAGAATTAATTTTTTTGTTTCATAAATTAGAACCTGCAGTGACGACTATGGACAAGCTGCTGTCTGGGATGGGTCGTTGACTCTGGCTGATAATGCCTTACCTTACTACATGTATAAGGCGCGATCCCGTACTTTTTGGGTAAAGTTCGGTAAAATGAGAGTAAACAAAAATTTCTCTTGCTAATAGACAAAAATGCAGAAAAGTACGGGAACAATAAAAACCAAATTTCTATCCAAAAAAGTTACTATGAAAACGTTCAAATAAATACATAAATGACACATTAGCACGTATAAAAGTAAAATTCAACCTTCTTACATTTTTTAACATTTTCTATTGTTTATTTTGTTAATATTTTTTATTTTAATTCTTTTGGTAATACTTGTTTGAAGTTTTTTATTGTTTATAGAGGAAAAAAAGCTCTCTCACTTTACCAAACTTTGAGTACGGGAACAGTTTTCGGTAAGATTGGGATCCCGCGGGCTCCCAACGTTGAGTACGGGATCACACCTATAATTATAAGTGTTGATCAAACTTTTTTCGATTATTCTTTCAAGGTCGTTAATCAAGGTAAAAACAAGTAAGAGTGCTATATTCGGCTGTGCCGAATCTTATATACCCTTCACCATTTTGCGAGCAGAATACAGAGCAACTAGACAAAAACAAAATAATTTTAACATATACATACATACATATTTACAATACTAAAAGCTTCATTATAATTTAAATTTAAAAAGCTGGTAAATACTTTTTTTAAATCGTTTTTGAACACAAAAAATAAAAAAAAAATTTGTTTTTGAAAAACCAAGATTCGAACCAGCGGACTCACAGTTTCTAACCTCAACAAACCCCCTAGACAACTGAACCATGAAGGAACGTTGTTTAAATATCATTAAAATTAAATATGGCCCGTTTTATTGTTCACAACTCAACTCATTTGAGTTGTAATCAGTGATGCCAACTTTTTGAGAGCAAAAAGCACTTAAAAATCTAAAAAAAGCACTACAAAGCACTATTTCGAGGGGAAAAAGCGTAAAAAAGCACTAAGCCATTTTTACAATTTAATTAAACACAAAACAAGTTACATTCGGCTGTGCCGAATATTAAATACCTCCAAAACTTAAAAAAGGCGACGGCGTTGATGGGGACTATTTTCATTTAAGTTCAAATAATTAATATATTTACATTTGTATATAAGCATTTTTAGATGTATTATTATTATTTTCAATAAAAATAATATCATCCAAATCATTTGGATAACATCAGCTGAGTTTGAATTTGCCATAAAATAGTTGTTTATTGTTTATAAAATGTTAACCTATGTACGCTTCTGAATGAAGAACACACATAAAGTGCAAAATAGAAAAGCATGTATGTTTGTATTTTGATACTTAGTAAACCCTTTTTGCAATAGCACAACAGGTAGAAGTGCACAACACGTGGAAAACTAAAGCGCTTGAAGAATGGCAGGTTACACAACGCTCGTTACAGAAGTATTTTCTGTCAGCTGTTTTTAATTTATTTAACACTTTGCATATACCAAGCTACGGCTCTTTGTTTTTTTGTTTTTAAAGTCTTTGCATTTTTTTTACGGTTTCCGACTGCATGTTTTTTTAACAATTCCATATACATATTTTCCAATCCATATTCTATTTTTGAAACAGTGTCTACATCTTTAAAAAAATGTTTACCGAAATACATCGTTTTTATTACGATTACTAAAAATGTTGTCAACGCTAAAAATTGCAACGTGTCGTAAAATTTCCAAATTGCTAGGAAGCCTAGCTCTAAGCTAGTTAATAAAGTTTTTGGTAAAACGAATGTAACGTTCATTTATCACATTTTTATCATTTCAAATCTTAAAATCTTTACAAGCCTTCTCAAAATTGTACCCCAAATAGCAAAGTTCAACTTAATCATCCTCTATATAATCGTAGTTTTAAAAAATGGTAGAAAAAAATAAAAATTGTAAAAAGCACTAAAGGCACTAACGAAAAAATTTAAAAAGCACCAAGTTAGTGCAAAATAGTGCCAAAAGCACTAAGTTGGCATCACTGGTTGTAATTATTTTTGATGTTTTTGTTCACCACATTTTAGCAAAGTTGTGAACCATAATACTTTTGAGTTGTGAACCGTAATAGGGGCCTATATTCACCAAAATGGTTTGTACCATGTATGTGTGTTTGTTTGTTTGTTTTCTTTAAGTATAGGCATTGTTGTCATACCTTAGATTTATCTTTTTTGGCGAGTTTTTAAGTAGAAAATAGAAACAACAATTCCCAGTTTCTATTTGTTAAAATTATTTCGTTAAATAGATGAAATAATAAAGAAGAGTGATAACGAAAATCATATTGGGCATAATGCTAGTATATGTAAACAATTGAAAGGGACATCATATGGTTAAATCAAGTTCTCTCCTCATAAGGACCCAGAATATATATACTTTATAGGGTTTAAGATCAATATTGTAGAAATTACAAACGGAATGACAAACTTATATATACCCGTTTCCACCTGAAGTGAAGGGTATTAAAAACTATAATTTCTTAATTGTGAGGCGTTTTTTTTAAAGGCATAGAAAAAAACCACCAAATTCGATGCAATGCGCAAATTGTTGGCTTTATAAGCCAGCAAATTTCATTGCATTTAATGTTTCAAAGCAATTTTTGCCATATGACCTTCACTACTGCGCCTTATGAACGCCATTCTGTCAGTCCAATTTGCACCACTTTTCGACCATACCCGGTCTTATTTCGTTGGCTTCTTGATGATCAATCGTGTTTGGTTTATAAGCATATTATCAGCGTAGACCAGAGATTTCACGAACTTCCACAAACAGTGGTGCCAAGGTATCAAATCACACGAACAAGGTGGCCAATTCACAGGTGATGGTTTCACGCGCTGTCTCGTTCAAACTATTTTTCATTCAAACGATTTGCAATGACATAAGGAATAAAAAATCACCTGCCTGTAGCGTTCACTGCTCACAACAATGTTGGCATCGGTTTTGAATTCAAAGACAAATGGGCCGCTGACGCTTTTGGCCAAACCGCTTCAAAAGATGATTTTTTTCGGTATGTTGTAGAGTCTTATGAAGATTGTGCTTTCTCCATAAATTACAATTCTGCTTGTTTACATACCCGTTAAAACAGAAATGAGCTTCATCGCTAAAGATAATTTGACTATAAAAATCTTATTGAACTTCCAGTTGATTCTCAGCCCATTCACTGAATACACGACGCAATTCATGATCCGCTGTTCTTAATTCTTACACCAGTTGGACCTACATATATAGGCTTGCCAACCGTACTTTATAATAAAGTATTGTACGTTATTTCGAGTAATTGTACTCTATACTTTATGCGAATAATAAAGTACGCGAAAATATTTTATTTCGCATGATTAGATTTATCTTGAATTCAAAATAGATTCAGGTTATATTAGTCATAAAAGTATAATACTTATTGTTCAAGTTTGTTTTTAGAAAAACTAAAGAACAACTATGTAATTAATATTAGTCAGGGCCATTTGTTGATGTTTTTTTATATTGGCAGGACGATTTTTCGAAAAAAATAATCTGACAGCACTTTTTCACTTGCTTGTTTTGTTTGAGTACAATAACTGCCTGTTTAAAACACGAGTGCAAAACTCTTTCAAATTACTGCCTGCTTTTAGATTGCGAGAACAAAAGTGACTCGTTTAACTAACTTTTAAAACAAAATTTCAGAATGGGCTCCCATACAAATTTTGCGTTTTATGAAATATTTAAATTAATTAAAATTTTTCGAATTTTGTGAATAAAATCAAAAGTTCTTAAAAGATTTTAATCATTTATAATATATAGCTTGTTTTGTTTGAAGCTTTGTTTTTTATATGTCTGGAAAAAATTAGAAGCATATCTGTAATGTGTTATAGATTTTTAACAAACAAAAATTTCGAAATGTTGGTTAAAAAATTATTTTTGTGGTCAAAAAAAAAAAAAAAAAATTATTTTTCTAAAACGACTGCGCATGAAAAAAATAATTAACGTTTAAAGGAAATTTTATTGCGATTTTCGTTTTTTTGTTTTAGTAATTTCAGTATACTGAACCGGTATTGGATTCAGTGTACCCGAATTAGGTTCAAGCGCCAGTTGCCCGGCTTGTCTCAAAAAAAGGGTCAAATTTTAGCACAGTGTAATTTTTTGATAAATCTTGCGAAAAGCAATAAAAAAACGTTATACTGTGTACTTTTTTTTCTTAAGCTTTAATAATCAATGTGCTTTAATTGACACAAAAAAAGTTGGGAACCCTATACATATATGAGTTTTTGCATGGTGACTTGCCAATGTATACTGGAAAAAAGTCTTTTCGTCGTAAAAAACACCCTATATTTCTATATTTTCATTTCATTTTTCATAGTAATATTTTTGTGAGTGTAAAGAATTAGATTAAAATATGTATGTACATATGTACTCCTGGTAACAGTAACAAAATGCATTATTATTATGTATAAAAACCGCAAGTAAAATTTTAAATAATGTAGGAAAAGTTTATCATGGGGTTTTTTTAAATTTAGGCACTTGCACTCTACATTATAAATAAAAAAATCAAAAGCATTTAGTAACATGAGAAATACAGTGTGGGCAAAAAAATTAAAAAAAACAATTTTCTAAAATCAGATATTCCCAAATTTAAAAAACTGAGCGGAACTGTATTTTTTGTTTATTATCCTGTTATTGACCTCCTGTTTAATGTCATTAATTTTTTTATTTATATTAGGGATTGCTGTTAGGTTTTAACCGAAATCGAAACCGCGATTTTAAATGCCTAAAAACCGAAACCAAAAACCTCGGTTTTAGGATTTACTTTAACAATATATTTATGCTTAAAGAAATTGCAAATTATACATAACTAGATGACCCGTGCGTATATTTCGCACCGTTAGTTGTCATTTTTGTAACATAAAATGAAAATAATTAATAGAAATTTTAGTAACTTCAATACATTTTATTAAAATATTAGAAATCATAATATATATCATACATATACATACATACATACATATGTTTAAATGCTTTTATAATACTTCTTTGAATACAATGTTAGAGGTAATGACATGATCATCGTTAACTTTTTGCCCGTACAAATCCTTAATACAAACAAAAATATATTTCTAATTATTTTTCGTCATTAGTGTTAGAAATAAGCTTTAAAATGAGATATCATTTATTAAATTTGATGCGGTGGTATGGGAGATATTTGCAACCGACAAAAAAAAGTGCTTTAGAAATAATATATATGATGATGATGATACTGGAACTTCATATACAAAAACTTTATACATAACAGCTTGGAACAATGGCAAGGTATTTTAAAATTCTTAAAATTCAAAATAAGTACTAAGAGGAACAAATGTTACCTTTTTAACACTTAAGTAGACACTTAATTTGTGTGGCACAAACTACCACCTGGGCCTAGCTGGGACCAATAGTATTTTGTATGGAGTTTTTGTGGCTATAGAAAAAACTCACACTACCGAACCGCTGGGCATGGCTGGGACTACTTTTATATGTAAGGAGTTTTATGGCTATAGCAGGAAAATTTTGCCGGAAAGTGGAATAATTCTTCGAAAAAAACCGTAAAGAAATAATTATTATGTGTTGCGTATGCTTTTTGATACGTTTCATTTTGATTTTATTAACTATAGTACATACATATGTAGGGCACAATATGAACAAAATTTGCATTTGGCCAATTACGACGCCCACGGTGTTTACACTCTTTTCTTATTTTCTTGTAAAAAACACTTTGATTGAGGAAAACATAATATTTCGTTTTGAGGTATACAAGGGTTAATAAAAGTACCTGCATTAAAACAAATAAAAAAAAATATATATATTTTTATGTATGAAGTTTTACTTTGATATTTTCAACACCGAACCGAAACCGACCGGTTTTAATCATTTTAAAACCGAAACCGCGGTTTCGCATTTTTACGGTTTTTAGCAAACTCTAATTTATATTGTAGCATGTCGCTAGTTAAATAATGCCTGGGATTTTTATTCTAAGAATTCAACAATGTCCACTTCAAAAGGGTGCGGCTTGTTGGTTTTTGTCCAAATGAAACAATATTTTTTTTTTCTTTTTTATTATTTTCCTAAAATATGTCATTGTAACAGCCAAACCTCTGTGGAGTGTAAATGTACATAAAAGTGAATGTCTTTTTTGTGATAATTTCAAAAATGTCGCCAGAATTCAGTAGAGAAATGGTTTTTAATAAATCTACTTAAGTGGTCACACCGTTTCAGCAAAATTATTTATAGTGCTTTTAATTTAGAATGAATATTTTATATTTTTTATATTCTTCATCAGTAGTGGGGAATGAGGTGTACACACTTATGGCGATTTCTTTTCTGAGAAAAATATGTTACCGTATATACATGTTACATTTTCTAATGTTACCTATAATCACTCGAAGTGTTATATGTTGTGCAATTTCAATAGAACACAATTAGTGCTTTTATTTACAACTATTACACTTTCATCATTAATGTACTTAATGAGCGATTTTTAAAGCTATTTAAGCGGTTTCTGCACGCTATTACGGGTTGGAAACAAATATTAACATCACTAATGGCTTATAAAAATTAAAACGTTTATAATATAAATAGACTGTTTTTGATTTTAATGTGTAAATATTTTTATATTTTGTTTTAAAACAAATTGTTAACAAAGTTTTGAGCGGTATGAATTATGACAAACAAAATAAAGCATTTGTTCTACAAAGAAAGTAGTTAGTACCAAAGTTGTAGAACAAGGCAGTATGAACACCTTAAGAAAAAGTAAGGGTACAATATGCAACATGTTTTGCACGTTTTTCAACAACATATTCACAAAAGAACTTGAAAGTTTTTCCCACAGTTGTATTTTTTGTACAAACGAACACAAAAATGTAGAACATGTAACATTAATGCAACATTTTTCTCAGAAAAGAAATCGCCATTAGTTTGTCGTTACGTGGGAAACGTTTTTAATATGCATCTAAGACCCCTTTATATATATATATATATATATATATATATATGTATATATATAATTATATACTGGGCACGGGTGCCAGATGATTTTGGTAAGAAATCGGCATATTTTCAAAAAAAATCGGCATTATCGGCACATAAATTTAAAAAAATCGGCGAACCAAAAATACCTATTTTAAATACAGTAAAACATTGGTATACACTGAAAGAATTTTCTTCGCAATACCAATGAAATTTGACATTAATCCCATGAAAAATTGCATTTAACAGGAACCTATGCAGCGCTTCGTTTGATCAATGAAACCTGTTTCATTAAAATGTATTTAATGAAACATTACAATAGATCTATGAATATTATTCATTGGATGAAAACTTTCAATAAAATAAAAAAAATTTTTTTTATACCCTTCACCTCAGGTGGAAAAGGGTATTTATAAGTTTGTCATTCCGTTTGTAATTTCTACAATAGTGATCTAAGACCCTATAAAGTATATATATTCTGGGTCCTTATGAGGAGAGAACTTGATTTAACGATGTCCGTCCGTCTGTCCGTCCGTCCGTCTTACGTTTGATATGTGTTTTCCGGAGACTCCAGACACGATAGCGCTAGGTTGTTTTACATTTATATCACATATAGTCCACCATTTCGTGTTATTGAAATTCAGCAAGATCGGTCCACAAATGGCTGAGATATGACCAAAAAACCACGACTACCTCAAATTTTTTCCAAAAATCCCTTGTAGTTGTTGTATTTTTATTAATTTTTGTGGCATATCTTTGGAACGGCAAAAGCCAAAGTTTTCAAATTAGGTACACACATTTAGGTTGCCAATACACACCATCCTACAAAATGTGGGCGGGAATGGAGAAGTGGGCGTGGTACATCCCGTACAAAAAAAAAAATAAAAAATTGTATAAAATCCTAAATTTTATAGCTGCCATATGTTCTATGAATATGACTTATATACCAAAATCGGAAATTTTAAGTAGAACATCGGAAACATCGGTTCAGATACAAAAAAGTTATCACCAAAATTAAATTATTTTTTTTTAAATACCCACTTTCGGGAACCATAGATCACCCCGAGTCCAAGCCTTATAACTCAAGTAAATGGCAAATTTCTTCTTAAGCACGTCGGTACATAAATCTGTCAAATCGGTTAAAAAATTACTCTTTTTTATAATTAACTTTGTTAAAATATATGTATACAAGCATAAGTATACAAATGTTTATATATAAATAAACTTTAGTAAATGGTAAAATTCTTCCTTAACACGTCAGTATATACAACTATCAAATCGGTTAGACAATGGGTAATTTATGAGCAAAATACTCCAAAAATGGGCTAAAAAACATCAAAATTTTTATAAAAACCTAAATTTTAGGGCTGCCATACGTCCTATGGATATGACTTATATACCAAAATATCGGAAATTTTTATGAGTTATAACCGAAATACTGGGGTCTAATCACCGCATACGATATCGAGCAAAATTGATCGAAATTATTTATTTTGGTATCTTGAAACTAGACATCGAATGAAATGTATTGAATTTGAAATAATAGCATTCGACATCGAGTAACTCGACATTACATTTATCGAGTTTTCATTCGATACGCCAGTGTATATCGTATGCAAAAAAATTCAATAGTTTATTCGATACGATAGTATCGAATGCGGTGATTAGACCCCTGAATTCCAAAAAATTAATTATATATAACTGTAATTTCTACAATATTGATCCTACACCCTATAAAGTATATATATTCTAGGCCCTTATGAAAACCGAAGTTCAAAACCGGTTGTCTCTTATTTTAAAAAATATTTACCAGTTTTATTTAGTTTTTGTCTAGTTGCTCTGTACTCTGCTCGCACAATGGTGAAGGGTATATAAGATTCGGCACAGCCGAATATAGCACTCTTACTTGTTTTTTAATATTTTTATTATTTCTTATTTTATTTTTCTGTCTCTGGCGGCAATCGATCGGTGCTGATAGACTAGCTCACTACCAGCTAGTCTACCGAGGCAGTGTAGTTTTTGGATAAATTAAGAGCGTAAATATGAGATTAAATTGTCCATAACAACAATAACAACGTTGATTGAAAGTTTTTGGTTAATTACTATAATGACATTTTTCATAAATATGTTGCTTTTATAAAAAAATTTTTGATTTCATAAATTTAATGGCATATTACATTAGATGTATGAAATAATTAAATCTTACATTTTTTGATTAACAATTAAACATTTTTTTAAGGTAACTATAATTTTGTATTAATTTATGAATGTATAGTTATGTTCCCAATTAATATATTTTGTTTACCTTGGACAAACTTAAGTTTTCATATATCCAATGAAAATTTTACGTAATTACGAAATCCAATGGAGCGATTTTAACGAAAATACTTCATTATAACTATGAAATTCCATTTAAACAATGAAAATTTTCTCTTACCCAAGGAAATTTTTTTTTATGAAAATGATTCATAAAATATATGAAACATTTTTCTTTCAGTGTAGAGACAAAAAATAACAAAACCGAAGAATTAAGCATAGTTTATGTGTATATTCTGTACATTAGGGTAAATTGTTTTAAAGTTTTGTACTTTTTGTTATTATAGATACAGTATTTCAAGTTTGCACGAAAATTCGTGCAGGTACGCAAAATATTCTCTTACGCAGTATTCACACTGAAAGAATTTTCTTCGCAATACCAATGAATTTTGACATTAATCCCATGAAAAATTGCATTTAACAGGAACCTATGCAGCGCTTCGTTTGATCAATGAAACCTGTTTCATTAAAATGTATTTAATGAAAAATTACATTAGATCTATGAATATTATTCATTGGATGAAAACTATCAATAAAGTAAAAAAACTTTTTTTTATATCCTTCACCTCAGGTGGAAAAGGATATATATAAGTTTGTCATTCCGTTTGTAATTTCTACAATAGTGATCTTAGACCCTATAAAGTATATATATTCTGGGTCCTTATGAGGAGAGAACTTGATTTAACGATGTCCGTCCGTCTGTCCGTCCGTCCGTCTTACGTTTGATATGTGTTTTCCGGAGACTCCAGACACGATAGCGGCTAGGTTGTTTAACATATATATCACATATAGTCCACCATTTCGTGTTATTGAAATTCAGCAAGATCGGTCCACAAATGGCTGAGATATGACCAAAAAACCACGACTACCTCAAATTTTTTCCAAAAATCCCTTGTGGTTGTTGTATTTTTATTACTTTTTGTGGCATATCTTTGGAACGGCAAAAGCCAAAGTTTTCAAATTAGGTACACACATTTAGGTTGCCAATACACACCATCCTACAAAATGTGGGCGGGAATGGGGAAGTGGGCGTGGTACCTCCCGTACAAAAAAAAAATAAAAAATTGTATAAAATCCTAAATTTTAGAGCTGCCATATGTTCTATGAATATGACTTATATACCAAAATATCGGAAATACTTAAGCCTAGATTACACTATCTCACAAGTCTTACGTATTCCATAATACTTTGTGAGATAGAATTCTAATGAGTTTTGTTGCGACTGTCAAAAAATCAAATGTAACATGACAGTTTGTGTTCACACCATCACACAAAGTATAAACACTCACACATGAAATTAAATGCAACCCTGATCCAATGAAAAGTATTATTGTTTAGAAATTTTTCAAAAAACGATGAAGTCGTATGGGATGTCAAACTTTTTTCTTAATACTTGTCGTTTTCGTGACACATTGCATTCACACTATCACACTTTGTCATATTACTAGAGTTTTTTTTTCCCGGAGTTTTTCGATTCCCGGGAAAGCGGGAAATTTTTTTGAATTTCCCGGGATCCCGGGATCCCGCTCCATATAAATAATACACAGTAAATTTGTTTTTAAATAATGAAAAAAAACTTGTATAAAAAAACGTAAGGTAACTTGTTTACAAAGTAAGTAAAAGAAATCCTTAAATACTACAAAATAAAATGAAGATTAAAAGAGGAACTTGAATTATTATTACCTTACGGTTTTATATGTTAATTCCGTATTAATATTATGCTCTAGATACAAGATAAAAAATTAAGATAAACATAACAATTTATAAAACAATAATAAAAACAAACACAAATTGAGGTACTCAAGATATGAGATCAAAAAGTTAATTCATAAAATAGTTAAAATATTTTAAATAAATATATTAACATTTTTTAACGGCTTAGGAAATAACTTTCTGACACACTCAAAGCGCTTAGTTAGTCGTCAAAAAGTATATTGATTATTTTATTTACTAATTACCATGTTTCCCAAAAATTTCGTTAATTTTTTTTTACCGAGGTTGGACAAATAGTTAAAAGTGCACCGTTGTAGAAGGCTTTTGATTCACAATATGAAGCATTTTTTTTATAAACAACGTCTATATCAGTCAAATGTATGTCAAGGTTCATGCAAAAAATAGCATCAAACTCTTACAAACCTTTTCATTTCATTAGGTCTATGTAATCTTTAGGACAATGTATTTTTCAAATTGTATGTTGTAGTATCTTACACGAGTTTCCAAATTTTGTTTTATTTCGATTTCCCCGCACCAACACAAATTGAAAAAAATTTTTGTTTATCACCTAATAAACATATCGCTCCTTCATTGCAACATAGTCATATCTCAAAAAATCAAAAATTGTAAGTTATTTAAGCAAAGTGTTCCTTCATGCCTTCTCGTATTTTATCTCAAACTGAACCGAAGTTATAGCAAAATATATCTTTAAATCGGTACATTTTGAAAACTTTAATCGCATTTTGCCAAGTTCATTTGTTTTTGTAGATATGACTATGTTGCAATAAAGGAGCTATATGTCAAGGTATCTGCTATGTTTAAGACTTGTCCATGGACAATTAAACTTTACTACCTGCATCTTATTTTGAATTAATATTCTTTATTAACTTTTCACTTCACTAAATTTATTAATTATCAACTGTTGCGCTGCCTATTCTACTTTAAGTAGATTTATTGCATCAGGAGACATTGATTTACGTATGTACTCACTTCTTGTAATTGATCTAATCGACAACCCATCCACAGATGTTTTTTTAAGAGAATAGAAAACTAAATTTCAAAGTATAAATAGCTGTTTTCTTAAACTATGAGGATTTTTTTATTTCCCGGGATCCCGCATGAAAAATCCCGGGAAAGCGGGAAATATAATTATTGAATTCCCGGGAAAAAACCCTACATATTACTTAAGTTTTTGACATGTATTAATACAAAGTATAATAGTGTAATCTAGCCTTTAGCAGCATAAATAATGCTGCTAAGGGAAATCAATTACCTGAATATATGGGCCTTTATGTAAAATTTTTTTCTTATTACAAAAATAGATTTAGTCATGCATTCATTATTTTCAACAAATTTTTTTAACACAGTTTTAAATTTAATATTAATATATCGTCGTCTTAAAGACCTAATAACTTATCTGCAAAAATTTCAAAATTAAGTTTTTTATTGATTTTTATTTCCTATATCATAACGCATATGTGTACAAAATTTTGAACATGTAATATTACAAATGACAAAGTTTTTGTACCTAGAGGACCGTTACGCACAAGAAAAGTGAAAAAAAATCATCAAAAATCACGATAAAAGTTTAATTTTGTTGCATAGTTTAATTTAAAGTTTAAGTTAAAATTTAAATTTTAAACAAACATTAAGTACTCTTTTTTTACTTAAACCAGTAAAAGAAACTATAACTTTTATTATTTAATGTATATAATGATCCCTATTCTGCGTTTCGATTCGCATCGAAATTTTCTCCGTTTTTAGCAACTTTGGTATTCTGTGCCCATGTTCTGTAACTCCCGCGTTGAGAAACTTTTCGATTGAAATGTGAGAACTGAAACAATAATACCATAAATTGAAACAAACATGTTTTTCTTACTAAACAGTTACTGTAACATTTTTGGTGTGTAATAGCTGTAACGTAAGGAAATTACTCGCCAAAAATGTCCAATAAATATAAGCGGAGTTTATTGTTTGGTGCAAATTGTGTTGCGAAAATGCAAAATTTCATAGATTTTTTATGAAATCTAAGGGAAACTCTATTTTTTGTTGTTGGATTTAACAAAACAGGTATGATATTTTGCAAGAGCATTTGCACCATTCACTGAACTCGGCTATTGTGAATAGATTTTTGCACTTGTTCATTGAACGATTGCTTACGCCACATTCTAAATTTAATATGGTGATATTGACAAGTATTTATAGGATATAGGAAACCACTTTTGCAAAAGTTCTACATAGTAGAATGGACGAACTCCTCTCAATTCAAGATTATTTTGGAACGAACTCATAATATTTTCAAATATTCGTCAACAAGATGGTTGTCACGTAAAGAAAAAATAAACAGAATTTTGGAACAGTGGTAACCCACTCCATTATTATTTTACTCCGAATTATTTTAAAGGAGACAAGTGCTGAATTAAATTTTATTATATTCTGACTTTCTACTCCTTTCCTGTTTCTGTAGTACATATTAAAAATTGTAAACACAATAAATTTGGAAACGCAATCCGAAGATGTTCGTATGTACATAATTTTAAAACGCTTAAAAATTTTATTTTCGCTTAAAAATCGAGATTACATTTTGAGAAAAAGACGATAAATTCTAAAAAGAGTATGAAAACGATCTCTGGCGGCAACCAAAAATAAAAATTAATGGATTTCTTGACCCTAAACACCGCATGATACAGGTCTGGCCAGATCAAATACAATTTGTTTACCTCTATTCTTGAATATTTTGGAAAACTAACTATTTTGAAAAATCCGGGGATCGATTCGCGATGTGCTTTTGGCGCGAAAAAATTTTTTAAAAGTAAATTAAAAACATTTTTTAAAAAAGATTTAGTACTATTGGGCCTGAAAAGTACGATTTTAAAAGTTCATTGGTACGACATTGGTTTTCTCATTTATCATCCCTGTACTACATAGTTAATGCTGAATGAATACATGAGTAATACCGTGTTCAGATATGCACCTTAATTAAGTTTTACGCAATAAATGCCATTATTTAGCTCAATTATACATACAAAATTGCAATTTAGTTATTGCTCAATTAATACGAAATTGTTATAAATATTGAGTAAAATTAAAATGCGACACTGTAACAAGTGTGTTAATTAAGCAAAACACAACTTACTAAACAGTGTATTGACATTTCGCAACTGAAATTACAAAAAAAAAAAACCATCCACTAGGTCTGCGTAAAAGCCAGATGTTTATTCCTTAAAGATGTCAAAAGTTGTTTACATTTTTTTTGGTTGTGGCAACACTGCTTGCGACTTTTATTGCAGCGCGCTGTGACTTGGTGTGAATATCATTCTTGTTTTGAACTTAGGGGAAATCCCTTTTAATCAACAAGTTAAATATAATAGTTTATTGTGGTGTTTGTTTTCACGTCTTATGGCCGTTTTCTCATTATACGGTTATCTCTTTTCCCAACGAAAAACTGCACATTAAAGAAACTTGGTTTTCTCAATGTCTAATTTGCTTCTATTCTGTCGCAAAGCTAATTAGCACTCATCTGCCAATTAGTTATTTTCCTTTTATTTGCCGTACAGATAAATTTAATCAGCTGACTCCCAGCTTTAACATGTATTTTGAGAGGTATTGCCAGCTGAAAACAATGTTTTTTGTCGGTATATTGAGAAACCCAAAATCGTTGACGGACAGTTTATCGCTCTAATAAATTTTTGTTGACATTTAGTAACAGCCAGTTTATCGATACATTGAGAAAATGGCCATTAGTGAATATTACTCGTATAAAAAATTAAGATCACAAAAACTTATGACAAATTATTTTCAACAAGTACCTAAGGAGAAAGAACTGACTGAAAACTTTGATGTTCCTTGCAGCCAAAGTGAGAACATTTGTAGTGATAAAAATAGTAATCTACCCATAGATGTGTTTGTTTCCTCTAGTGATGAAAGCGATATAGAGCCAATTCAGAAACTCGGCACAGGCCATATTAGTGATTCTGATTATGAGATATAATTTATTTCTTCAATGTAAATATTTTTTTCTTTGTTAAGTACGTAGTGAATTGATGTTTATTTGTTTTTTTTTAATAAATGAATTACTTTTTTGTTGACTTTTTTTATGCGATTTTGTTTGAGTTTTAATGCTTTACTTTGAATTTATGCGTTTTTTCAAAATTCAGGGACGAATCATTAATTTTAGTATGGAGCTAGTGTATCGTTTTATGCGAATTGGTTTTATGCGATTTTCTCTGGAACGGATCAATCGCATAAAACGAGGTTTGCGTGTAATTCAATGTTACCCAAAATTAATAAGTTGTACTAAATTCAACAAAAAGTTACCGTGTTTTTGATGCATATAAAAAAATCGGCATTTTTTAAGCAAAAACCGGCAAACGGCACTTTAATAAGTCTGAGTTCATACGGCTCATGTCTTATTGACAAGATTCTTCCTTTTTCTTATTTGAACATGAATTGGCGTTCAAATGATTCATGTCATGTTGACGACATGTTTTTTTTTTGTATAGTCGTGCGTATGCATGTGTGCTTTTTTGATATTGAAAACAATAACAAAATTAAACAACGAATTAAAAAGCAAAACGTAAAGACAGTACATGCATCTGTGTACTCGTTTCTTTTCCTCTCGCCTATAAAGTAGCAATCATGTCAATAAGACATGAGCCGTATGAACACAGACTAATTTAGAGGCAAAAAATCGGCAAATACGGCAGGCCTGATTCTGGGTCTGTTCAAAATTACTGTCACTTTCGGCAGATTCAACAGATAAGCCAAGTTTTGGTGTTTAATGTATAGTTTATAGAACACGAGCGCCTTACTCGTCCGTTCAACTTACATTTAAAACAAAACCAAATTTCGAAATTTTGTTTTTGTTTTAAATGTAAGTTGAACGGACGAGTAAGGCGCTCGTGTTATATAAACACCACATAATTGTCTCTTGTTATTCTAATCAGCGTTATAGTGGAATCCAGCGCATTCGGTTAGGTAGGAGAAGAGAGGCCCCAAATGTAAAGCAACCCCTATAAAAATTTATATATTTTTTTTACAAAAACTAACATAAATTGGTGGCGGAATGCGCTCATTATTATTAAAGTTTGCACGAATTTGTTTCATTTGTCAAAAAAAATCATACTACTACATTTCGTTAAGATCGAAATATAATTTACCAAAGGCCTTATATAAAGCTTACGCTCCGAAAACCCTTAAGTATGCCTAAAACCTTTTCAAATAATTTAGGATAGGCTTCATATAAATCCAACTGTCAGAAAAGTACTTTAGTTCGCTTAAAAAAATTGTGTATATTTTCACGCGAGTGGCGTTGCCTGATTTTGCTGCTGGCAAATCAACTTCAATTGTGTGCCATCCGAAATCGACCCATAACTCTCGCCACTTTTAATTGCTTCATAACTCAGAAATTTTAAAAAATGTTAAAGTAAAGTATGAGTTTTCAATTTAAAGGTTTAAAAAAGCTTAATTCTACTGCCAAAGGCTATTTGCATCAGGAAAACCGAAGGCAAAAAAGGATTTGCTCTTTCACAACGGCAGAGATAAAGCTGGCTATCCTAATGACTTGGGTTTTTAGCTGTCTACTATTTTTTTTTTTAATAAAGCGAAAACAATGGCTTAATCATGTCACCTCAGAGACTGTTAAATGTCAGACTACATGTAAGCTGGGCTGTGGACTCAGAATTCACGACACCGACTCCAAACTTTTAAAAAAAATATTGGCGATGAAATATTTAAAATATCGATTTGAAATTTTTAAGGAATGATTTTTTTTTTTTTTTTTTTG
The DNA here is from genome assembly GCA_930367215.1 of Pollenia angustigena. Taxonomy (NCBI): domain Eukaryota; kingdom Metazoa; phylum Arthropoda; class Insecta; order Diptera; family Polleniidae; genus Pollenia; species Pollenia angustigena. Next base: position 91,144,560 of record OV884056.1, on the reverse strand, counting down.
CTAAATTTAACCATTTAAAAGGTACTGCATGAAAAAAAGAGTTTAAAGTCCAACAAAGACCACTCATATATTTATTTAGCATCAATGTGAAAGAAGAAGTCGGAGTCGAAGTTGGAGTCAGAGTCTGATTTAAAAAATTTCAGCGTTGGAGTCCTACTTAAAATATTTTTTGACGCCTCCACAGCCCTGCATCGGAGGCCTGCTTTTTACAATTTAGATGAGATTAATTAATAAGATTTTGTTTGTCGTCCTTATTTCCCAATTTTTATTGTTTATTGTTGGAGGATAAGCTAATTCATCAGAAAGCATTCTCCCAAACAATTTTAGAAAAGCCAAAGATATTCACCCCTATCGCAAACAACTACTCCCATGAAAATATTCCCATATTTGTATACCCTCCACCACAATTAGTTGTGAAGAGGGTATATTAAGTTTGTCATTCCGTGTGAAACTTTTTTATTATTCATCTCAGACCCCATAAAGTATATGTATATATTCTGGGTCCTTGAGTAATTCTAAGTCGATTTTGCCATGCCCGTCTGTTGAAAACACGCTCACTTTCGAAAAGCTAAAAAGAAATAAACAAACTTGGTGTCAAATTGCTTGTAGTTATCCTAAGCAGTTTGGCATTCAAATCCAGAAAAATGGGTTCAGTAGGATCAGAGCTATGTATCAAAATGTGGAACCACCACCTAAAAAATATTAATAACTTTGTTACAAAAACTAACATTAATGGTGGAAAAATGCACAGAAGGATATACGATTTTGCAAAAATTCGTTTTATTTGACTGGAAATCACGCTGTAAAATTTCGTGACGATCCGTCCATAATCTACCTTAGGCCCCATATAAACCCTACTCCCGTAAAACAGTTTAGTACGCCTAAATTCGTAAAAAATAATGCTATCATACTAAAATCTGGTGCATCATAGTAATTTTGGACTAGAAATGACACTGTGAAATTTCGTGAAGATTGGTCCATCATTTACTCTTGGCCCCATATAAAACCTACTTCCGGAATACAGTTTAGTACGCCTAAAACCGTTAAAAATAATGCTATCATACCAAAATTTGGTACATCACAGTTTTTTTGGACTTGAAATCACACTGTGAAATTTTGTGAAGATCGGTTCATAACACTGGTTTACAGCCAAAAAATACCAAGAACACCACATGCCTAGATAGGTTAATTGGGACCTCCTGAACACGAAAACCGCTGTAATATTTTTTTCCTAAGTACCGTTTTTTAGATAACGGTACTTTTGTGTTTTTCGGTGTATGGTCCCACTCAAACCCTTGAGGAGCCCAACCAAAAAGTCCGATCGAAAGCTAATTAAATGCGTTTTCAATCGATGTGCTACAAATTTCTATCTGATAAGAAATGGCTGAGAAATGGCACCTCAAAGTTCTAAAAATGTCTATTTTTTACGTTTTTTTCAAAATTTTTCATTTTTATTTCGTTTTTTTACTACGTTATATTAAATATCTGGAATTTTATATTTTTTAACCAAATAGAATATTTAATTACCAACATTTTAAGAGTAATTTGAAAAAAATCGGATGCAAAATAAAGTTTTTATTAAGGATTTTGTGGAACGACAATATTTTCATCTCATATAAAATTCCGTGTTTTTTAAATACGTTAAAACTGATGGACGGAAAAGGCATTCAATTACCTTTCCAACGATGTACCACTTATTTCGATCGGACTTTTTGGTTGGGCTCCACAACAATATAATAGTCTGGTAGTGTATAAAGTCATTTCTAAAAAATTGAAGGAATAGAACTATTACAAAAAAAAAGCTTTATAAAATCCATAACTGAAATTTAGCTCATAGAATAAATTCGAAAAATGAAAAATGTTGAATATTAATTAGTATTGTGGTTATTTTGTTGAACTATTTATGGTTTTTAATCCAAATTTTCAATATTTTTAATTAGGCTTAAGTTCATGAAATTTAATTTTTATTAAATTATTTTTGTGAAGAAAGGAATTTTACAACATGAAAATTAATTAAAATTGTTATTGATAATCTTTCATTCTTGACGTGGCTCGGGCTCGAACCCTGGCCGGCAGGTTACCATGACATGTTTCGATCGCAACCACTCGATCTCCTCAGATGGATTTGCCGTCTTACACTCGCAGCCATCGACGACTGCTGACGTCAATAGTCAAACATCAATCCTTAAACCAAATTGTATTTTAACATTTGGTAGATCGAAATTTGCTTTCCTGAATGATTATCCATTTTTAATTGATTTTACATGTTTTTTCCTTTACTTCTGTTTTTTCGTACTTTCGTCAAGAATTTTTCTTGAAGTCCAAGTACATTTTTTGTTTTTTCACTTTGTCTTTCTCTTTTCTGTTGACCTTTTTCAGCACAACTTGAAGGACAAATGCAAACATAGAGCTCGTGCCTTAGCTTTAACAATTATTAGTATTGTGGTTATTTTATTGAACTATTTATGGTTTTTAATCCAAATTTTCAATATTTTTAATTAGGCTTAAGTTCATTAAATTTAATTTTCATTAAATTATTTTTATGAAGAAAGGAATTTTACAACATGAAAATCAATTAAAATTTACTGATAATTTTTCATTCTTGACTCAATTTGGGCTCCAGAGATAAATGGCATGGATAAAGAATTGCCACAATGATATAAGGCTATAGTGTCTAAATGGTATTAGTCTTTTTCCTCTACTTTCGATATTTGAGAAATTAAGTTTTACATATAGATGTTCAGGCTGTTTCATGTAGATGATTTTGTGCAGAAAAATTAAGATACGCGTTTTAAGCAGATCTTTAAAACAAATGCCGTATAATTTAAATGCAAATGTTGAAATTCGTTCTCGGCGTTTTAATCCATAGACATAACGAATAATATTATTAAATGTTACATTAAGTTTATTTTCACTTATTGTGTGACAACTTGCAAAAAGTTCACACCAATACAACAAAATTGGTATTAAATACGTTTTAGCGAGTAATATTCGGATTTTGATTGGCGTGCAATATTGAGTACGTCAAAGTGTTCTTACCATGGAAAACGTTCGACCACATGCATATTTTATATGGTCAGACCATGTAAGTGTGTTATTAAAAATAATTCCAAGGTTTTTTGCTGTATTTACAATTTCTATGCATTGATTATTAATGGAAATGTTGGGCATAAAGTTTAAGTTAATTTTTGCCAGACGTTTACGTATAACAATACATTTAGATTTTTGGGGGTTAATTCCAAGACCGTTTGCCATTGTCCACAAATAAATTCTATGTAGTTCATTATTCAAATTAGTGACACACTGATTTAGCGAGGCTTCATTACAACTGATGTAGAGTTGAACGTCATCTGCATACATTCTTATCCCACAGTGCATGAGTACATTAGGGAGATCGTTTGAGTACATCGCAAACAGTAGTGCTTTGCTTCCATATAAAGTATTACCATAACATTCGCGATAGGGATGATTAGCAAACAAATCTGCAGAGTGAATGAGAATTGCAAACACTTTAAAATCTTATCTGCAACGATATCAAAGCTTACATACAGATAATACATTATTCTTTTAGTTATTTATGTAATCAATTCCTTATTTTATAAATAACTAAAAGAATAATGTATTATTTTCGAAAGAATAATAATGCATTAATGGGAATCGAGAAGGTAATTTTATTGACACAATATTTATGATATGATTACCACGTATGTATATTCTCACATTTGCATAAAAAGGGATGTTTTGTTTCTGTTCGTAACAATTATTCGTGTTTTTTCTTCTGTTCGTGGCAATTATTCGTATTTTTTAGAATTATTTAAGCCAGTCCCAGTATGCATTTTAATATTTTATTACAATCCTAGGATATGTTCTGTGTTAAGAGTAATGAGTTATGGAATCAAATATTAATCGATAGATGTATTACATTCTCGTTTCCTATTGATTACATTTTCCCGCTGGGCTAAATTTCCTAAAGAGAACTTTCATAGTGTCAACCCAAACTAAGTGTAACTTCTTTTATAATGCACAATTACACTCTTTTAAATCTTAAAACAAAAATATTGTGTCGTTGGTTAATTAAGGCACATACTTTTAATTGTCATGTCGTTTTAAGATTTTCAACAAATAGCTTTTTGAATAGTGCTGGCAAAGTTAAGAGAAGTGGGTGCCAAATTAGCACTTTTTATGAAATTTTTATGCTCAAAAGTAGTTACTCAATACTTTCAGAGTTGTATTTTGAGAATTAAGTTCAATAGAAAATTTAACGGGCCTCTTTTAAAATACAACTCTGTTTAAAAATACAATACATGAAAACTTTTAAAGACTTGTGCGGTTACAATCGAAACGACAGGGCAACCTGTCTGTGAAAATCCTGATCCCAGTTTAGTCAAGAATGAAAAATTCTAAATCAATTTTAATTAATTTTACGTTGTAAAGTTCATTTTTTCATAAAAATTATTTAATGAAAATTAATTTCAACTTGTCAGTCTTAACTGATACAATAAGTTCTATTAATCCATTGTGATGTGAAAAAATGTACGAGGATAGCCTTAAGGCCAACCCCACGGTCGAGTGCGCTAGCTGGTAGCGAGCTAGGGGTTGCGGGTTCGATTCCCGCCAGAGACTCTGGTTTCTTTCCTGCAGACAAGCATAGAGCTTCGCGGGATTAGCTTAGGAAATTAAAAAAAAGAAAAAGATAGGATAGGCTTGCGAAACGCACCTGAGCACGCACAGGAAGCAATTTGAGAGAATAATCCGGCAGAATTATACTGTTATCCCTTGTTTAGGAGCTGGAGCTATATAACCTCCGCTGGTTTGCGGAGAATAGTGACGGCAGCTAAAGGTTATCCGTTCTCATAATTCTAACCTTCAGAAGTAAAAGCTCTCATGAAGTTAAGGAACTTCCTTCCCGCGATTTTAGATTTATTGATTTGATTTCCAATGCAACAACATGATGTACAATATCTAGCATTCATTTTAATTTGTTACGTAAAACAGAAATACAAAAAAATTATTCTTTTACAAAATTAATTAATAAAAACACACAATAGTAACACTTAATTTGACAGAGCGAATAATCTATAATGCTTTAACAATTCTTTTTTAAAGTGCAGTGCGTTGCGTATAAACTGTGTGGTCAGTGTTAACGAGTTCCAAAGACGGATTGCATGGACATAAAATTGCCACTCAGATAGTAAAGATTTAAGCCACAGCTACTATGTTATCCCAAAAACTTCGTCCCATGAGCACAGCATTCCCTATAAAAAAGCATCATTCTGTGAAACACACATTTCACGCGGCAGTTAATTACTTCTGCTCTCGACTCTTCATCCGCCTAAATCTAATTCTCATCACTTTCACCAACTTACTCCACTCTACTTCACCACCGGTACCTCTACTTTTTACTCTCAGCAACAACTAATGGCGATTTCTTTTCTGAGAAATATGTTGCATAAATGTTACATGCTCTACATAAAAGATATAGAGCATGTAACATTTATGCAACAAATTTCTCAGAAAAGAAATCGCCATAAGTCTTCCCCACTTCTACCAGCGGACTCCACTCATCATTGGTATCTTATCTTTGCACCGCTTTAAAAAAGTGCCTCGCCATTTTATTTACTCAACAGCTACTAGATCCTTACAACACAGTTACCACTCTCCATCCAATAGCCTCACACCCCACAACATAAGCTCTCCGACCAAGTAAGAGCATCACCCTAAAATTCTCCCAAAAATTCAACCATCATCATCACCCATTTTGACTTTTATATAGAATGTTTTGTTCACAGAATTTATCTTAAGCACAAAGACACCTCTTTTAAAGAGATCATGCCCCTGACGGCTTCAAACATTAGTCAGTCTGTTACCGGAACACCAGGGGCTTCTGACTCCCGTTGTACTAAAAAGTACCTATGGTCAGCCACGATCTCAAGAGATCAAAATCTCAAGAAACCACACAATTTTTGATTGCTGCCAAGTTTCAGGTATTGGCTGTCCCTGATGCAGATCATCCTTAAGATGATTCCTTCAACCTCGGAGGGGGGAGTTGTCCATTGCAACATCACAGAATTATGTTAAGACTGAATTGCCAACTAAAAACCAACTGGAATACCATACGAAGATAAAAAACCCATAAATTGCAGATCCGAATATGGTTGGTCCGGCGCTATTAAAAGCACAAGTTTTTTTGTTTCGAGCTGACAATGAAACTTTTAGAGATAATATTTGGTATTGTTACGAATTTTATTGAGCACCAGGCTAAAAATTCTTTTGCATGTCAATTTATTGTAATTTCTTTAAAACTCTCTGTATAATTGACAGATTACTTTAAGTATCAATGGATAAAATCTCAGCATTCTAGTACCAGGAACAAACAACCAAAATCCTTATTTGGCAAAGCCTGTTATATCACCTGTAGTGGCAAAAAAGTATAAAAAAGTTAAGAGTTATTAATTCGAAAATCTTGTTGATTTCGCAAAGGAAGACATGACGAATGCAAATTCCTTTGTTTCTTAGATTTAAATACAAAAATCAAAACGTTTAGGATTCTGATTAAAAATTTATGACTCTAAAATAGAACTTAAATTAAAATCCTCAGACCCTAATTAGGACTTTGATGCTACTCAAAATTCTTCTAAATAAATGTCAGAGTCGTAATTAAATAATTATTAAATATGATTTAAATTTTCTTCCAACCATATACATTTGTATATTTGTAAGCATCAAAATCATTAGCATTCATCTTAAGGATACGTCTAAAAATTTGATTATTTATCCAAACAAAAACCAAATTTGTTTTAATGATTTCTCACTCACTTGCACTTTCAAATGGCTGCATAAATTTAAAAATGAACACAAAGCAAAACAAAGCAAATCAGTAGCGTGTTATAAATTAACTCACCGTTTAAAAGCTTTTTCCAAAATTTGTTTCTCGCTGGCGGAACTAGCAACCAAAATAACAGTTTCCGGTGATGCTACAGATTTTTTCTTTTGTTGTTTGGCAACATTTCCACCACCACCATCCGATAGTGATTTTGAGGGTGACGCCAAAGCACCAGCAGCTGCTGCTGTTAATGATAATGATGCTGATGATAAGGAGGACGAGTGCGACGACGATGAGGAAGAATAGGAGGAGGACAATGAAGACTTTTTTGGGTCTACATCTGATGCTGCTGCTGGCACAACGTTATTTCCTGTTGCATGCTGTTCTCGCCATTTTTCACTCCATTCTAGAGAATATTGTTGCATGAAATTTTTGTGTTGTTGCTGCTGACGCAGCTGGTTCTGCTGTTGTTGTTGCTGCTGTTGTGTATTTGGGGGATTTTTAAGTGAATGTTGCAATTTATATGTGGTCGAGTGGAGTATCAGGCCAATGAAAAACATATAAAATACAATGGCAAATACGGTAGACCACCTCAACCAACGTAATTTCTTACTTAATTTATACAACAATGACATGGTGGTGTTTTCGCTCTTAAAGTTGAACTTGTGTTGCAGGTATCGCTGCGTAAATGGGTGTTAATCAAGGGTAACTTTGGGGAAACATATACAAAGATTTGTATTGAGTTGAAATTATTGCCCTGTTCCGCACAATTTGGTATCGTTGCGGTTGTTGATTTATATTCTTGACAATATTTTCCTTTAAACACCTGTTCTTAGCACGTTTAATCGTCATGCAGCAGTTAACTTTATAGCTGCAGTGACATTGAAATGATTCGAGTCTGAACTGGTGTGATAATTAGCAGTGCTCTATGTTAATCGAGTCTGAAAGCAAAAAAAGAAGAGTATTCGTTAATGTTGATTAAAATAGTGTACAATATAATTTAATAGTTTATGCAATTTTCTTAACAGTTTAGTCTTTATCATTAGCTAGCGAGCTCAAGGAACATTAAGTATAGCACAGCTTAATGCCATGTCACGCCATCTAGTTAAAACCTTAACTGTTTTTTTTATCGATTTTGGCAAAAAACGTAAATTTTTTTCCTTCTTATAAAGATAACAATACTTTAAGGTCATAATCTACACCAAGAATAGGAATTTGGGTGAATTCCAAAACTTCCTTTGCAATGCAACCGAACAAACTGCTGCTTTCCTAAAAGCAGCCATACACAGAAAAAATTATTGCCGAATTATTTTCAAACAAACGCTTGTTTGAAAATTTTTTTAATTTCTATAAATTTTTTTACTGATCCAAACAATATTTTTGCTTGATTTTTATTTAACCAACAACAATGTGGACAACTCTTCAAAAATATAATAAACGCGTTATTGGTGTCAAGTTTTCATAATTTTGTATGAAATATTTAACGCTCTTTAATGTTGTCGTCTTTTTGCATTTTTTTATTTGATCGTAAGCAACACTTCTTTATGTGAAATATAAGAACACCAACAAAAAACACACACAGTCTATTTTTGGACACTTTAAAAAAGTGCAACTATAAGAAAAACAATAGCAGAAACAACATTACAAGAAACCAAATCCCGTATTCAATTTTTTAAAACTGTTTGGTAAGTCTGGGTTCACACTATGAAAGTTTTCTTTCAGAAAGTCTGAGTTTATTGGTGAGAGGGGATGAGAACATTATTTTTTCTCTCCTCTCTCACCCATAAGCATAGACTTTCTGAAAGAAAACTTTCATAGTGTGATCCCAGACTTAAATACATCAACTACAAAAATATAATGATGACGAAAATCATATCGAGTCGGTCTGCTGCCGTTTTTGGTTACATTTCTTCTTTAGCAAAGGAAAGGATACAGCAACAGAGAGTGATAAAGAAAAACATTGTGTTGTGTGTATAAATAAGACTTCGTTCAAAAATTATTCTAACAAAAAAAATGTGTCTCAAAGCCAGCCGGCGGCTCTGCTCTGACGTCATCTTTCTCATACAGTGCTTACTTGTGTGCGCGTCATTGCTTGTGCAAAAACTTTTTTTTTTTTATTTTGAAATTTAGTATATACATTTCAGTAAACTTTTTGTTTGATTCAGTTAAATTATTTGTTTGAAAAAATCATTGTTTTTTTCAATAAACAAAATGCAAATAAATTGTTTGAATATGCAAATTTGTTTATAGGACCGATTTCAGACAAAAAATTGTTTGATTCTACAAATTTTTTGTTTGAATTGGAAAAATGATTTTTTCTGTGTATAAACACTGACAATTTCATACGTTCCTAAATCTATTAAAACAATAATCAATGCGCTAACAAAAGGAAAACTGTGCATCAATAATTTTGTTGATGCTTTGTTAGCAGTTTTTTTACAAAAAGGGTATTCATTTCAATTTTTTTTTGGTTGGAAAAGTGGAAAAAAGAAAAATTACACTCTTATTGACGTGAACGGGGGGTTTTTTTTTTACAAACTGTCAAAAAAAATCTGTCAAATAATTCGTGGAAGTAATTGATATTTTTCAAGATGCCGAACAAAAGTGTTAAAAGTGAATAAATTGATTATTAAATTTAAAACGAAGTGATTGGTGTTATTTTCATCATAATATTCGACTACAAAAAGTTACTCAAAATGGCGATTGTCGAGTATTTTATTAACTTCAGCTTCTGTACATTTTTTTTGACCCCATTTCTTTTTTTTAATTTTTTTTTAATAACTTTTTTCATTGAACACATATTTAATATGAATTTTTTCTTTTTGAAAGATTAAATGAAAAAGAAATGTTGTAACTATAAAAAATAATTTTTAAAATCAGAGTTGTACAATTCAAGAGTTTATAAAAAGAGTTGCAATTTTTCGTACTTTGTATAAAAAATTAGCAATTTTTCGTTCATTTCGTTTGACGTTTAAAGCGGAAAATTACATCTTTTTATCCTGACTTTTTTACACATGGTTATAGTCTGAAGCTTCGTACAGACGATGGTCAGATCTTACAATATTGGTAAGCAGCGTTGCTTAAATTGCATTAAAATTGGCTAAAATGTCTTACAACTGTGTGAACATTGTAAGCTCATTTGTATTTGCAGATGTGCAAAATTAATGCATCTGACAATGGACCATTGTCAGAAAAATTTTGCTGTTGGCAACGCCTGCTTACAATATTGTAAGATCTGACCATCGTCTGTACGAAGCTTGATAAAAATGTAACTTTTGGTGGAATTTTTTTTCTTGTGGTTGTTGTAACAAAAATTACATTTTTCCACTTTTCCATTTTTCCAACAAATAAAAAAACTGAAATGAATACCCTTAAAGTAAACAAAACAGCATGTCACTTTGTAACGAAACAGTATGAAAACCGCATCACTGCTAGTATTTTGATGTTTTGGAACTCAGCCTTTTTGAAATGCATTGTCTCTTAGTTAAATTATTGAGGTATATTACTTAGCTACTTAAACAAGAGTAGCAAGCGTTTTTTTAACATGAAAATTCTATTGCCAAAATATTTTCAATGAAACAAAACAGTCAAATAAGATTTTCTAGCCGCGTGGTGTTGAATTCGCTTTTGAAAGGTCTGATTCCTATCAACTGTATGCAAATGAAAAGTCTTGAGATAAAAAAACGCTTGCCGCTCTTATTTAGGTCAGCTAAATAAGAGCATTGCGTTTTACGTAACTAAAATAAAAATTAAAAAACCAAAATTTTAAAAGTGCCATAAATAAAATAGCCTGGGGTCTAATTACCGCATACTATATCGAGCAAAATTGATAAAAATTTTTTAATTTGGTATTATGACTCTCGATATCGAATGTAATGTATCGTAATTTGAGATGATAGCATTCGATATCGAGTAACCAAAGACATAACGTCTCTCTAGTTTTCACTCGATACGTCAGAGTCTATCGTATGCAGAAAAATACGATAGTTTACTCGATACGATAGCGTACTCGATACGATAGCGTACTCGATATCGAATGCGGTAATTAGACTCCTGCACTTTTTAAAAGCAGTGGCAAAATGAACACACTGCTTTTGAACGTAAATTTTTGAAGAGCACTAGCTACTGTCAACTTTTTATACTCACACCACAACAGAAGAGAGTAATACTGCATTTGTGCTGGCTGGCTGTCCATGTAACCTTGAGCGCAAAGTACAGGTCGCAATTTTAAAGATAATTTGATGAAATTTGCTAGATAGTTTCTAATTGGCACAAGGACCAAGCCTATTTGGTCGAATCAATAAATAATTTAATAAAGCCCTCATACTAGTTGCTTTCCGGAATAGGGTCTTTGCGCCCACGATCAAACCAATTTTAAAGGAATTAAAACAAAGATAGATCCATATTTATATGGACACGTAAGCCATGCATTTTTTAAAATATAGGACCACGAGGGGAGATAGGGGGCAATTTCTGCCTCTTTGAAACTATCTAACAGATTTTAATGAAATTCAAATCATAGATCCCTATTCATACAGCCACACTGAAAGAAAAATGCTTCATATATTTAATAAATAATTTTCATAAAAAAACTTTCCTTGGGTAAATGAAAATTTTCATTGTCTAAATGCAATTTCATAGTTATAATGAAATATTTTCGTTAAAATCGCTTTATTGGATTTCGTAATTACGTTAAAAATTTTCATTGGATATATGAAAACTTAAGTTTGTCCAAGTTAAACAAAAAATTTTAATTGGGAACATAAAAAAACCATAAACAAACATAACTATATTCGTAAATTAATACAAAATTATAGTTTCCTTAAACAAATGTTTAATTGTTAAATAAAAAATGTAAGATTTAATAATTTCATACATCTTATGTTAAAAAAATAAAATAAAGTAAAATAAAATAAGAAAAAATAATTAAAAGAAATAAAAAAAAAAAATAATTTTTTTTTTACTTTATTGAAAGTATTCATCCAATGAATAATATTCATAGATCTAATGTAGTGTTTCATTAAATCCTTTTAATGCAACAGGTTTCATTGATCCAACGAAGCGCTGCATAGGTTCCTTTTTAATGCAATTTTTCATGGGTCAAAATTCATTGGTATTGCGAAGAAAATTCTTTCAGTGCATACACTCTCGAAAATTTGTTTTAAAATACTGTGGTGTAGGGTATCATATGTTTGGACTTGACCGACTGTACTTTCTTACTTGTGTTTATTAACAATAGCGAACATTTATATTGAAATAACTTAAAATGCAGCAGCAATCATTTTTATACTTAAGGAAAGAGAATCAAACAAACAGCTTCTGTACGCCGCCAAATAAAAAACGAAAAGAGACTAGTTACTGCACAACAGGAGATAATAGCAGCACAAACGATTGCCAACTGCAGTATAAACGATTTTTAAAAGATGCTTGCTAAAAGCAAAACGAAGAGAAACCCAAGCCGCTTGAAGCAGTGATGCAAAACGTGGCACAATTGGGCCATTGTTGGCACTTTTGAATGTTTGATGGCCCTGTGGAAATCTATTTTGGCCCTTCGGGTCAAATTTAAACTAGCTGGTAGTGAGCTAGTCCACCAGTGACTCTGGTCTACCGCAGGCAGGCGTAGAGCTTCGCGGGATTAGCTTAGGAAAAAAAGAATCGTTTAGTACATTTTTCAATGTTATTTTCTAACTTTTTCGAACACTACTTTTATTAACGAATTTGATTTATTTGTACAGGATCAGATAAACCACACAAGCGGTTTGATGAAAAATAACATATGAAGCTTGTTTGAAATTTAAAATATTCAGAAAAACATCCTGTTGTTGTTAAGCCAATTGTGCAGTATACTTGGCCCTTAAAAGTAAGAACTGCTACTTTTATTTGCGTCAGTCTTGCTTTAAAAACAATAAAACTCAAAAAGCATCACTGGCTTGAATAATTATAAATCACGACAAATTGTATTTTGCAAGCAAACAACATAAGAATCACATTAACGTCACAACTAAAGAGTGGCAATTAGCAGATACGTCGGTTCGTATTAGTACTTATTCGTGCATCTTTTTTGTGCTCTTTATTTTTTAAATCAGTATTTTTGTTTTTACCAGCCAGAGAAGAATTTTATTTTTTATAAAATAGCAATTTTTTTATGGTTCTGCCTATTTTAACTAACTCTTCTTTTAGGTTAATGTAAAAAAGGCTCAAATAGATATTTTAGCATTTGCCTTTCGGATGGCTTTACATTTTTGTAGCTACCCTCCGGGAAATTTGGGTCAATTGGTCCAACAGACTGGTCCTGGGAGTTGTGAAAATATAACAGGTACAAAAAGAAAGAACTCATGACCAGTGAAAGAAGAATCAATCATGTAACTGGTTTTTGATGAACAAAAGGGTAGAAAAAGTAATAAATTACAGTACAGCCTTGGGACTTTCTTAAATTTGGTTCTTGAATTTAATTCTAGGACTTGTTTTATTGAAATAATACTACATTGTAGTAACTGTCACTAAACACGTCCATTGAGAAGAGATGTATTACTGCTAAAATTGTGTCAATTGACCCCCTCCAATGACAACCACATGTAAAAGTGATAGGTCTTGTTCATTGAAAGTGTTAATAGTAGAACCGGTCACTACCACCAAAGACCTATCACGGGACTACTTTGGTGCCAGTTCGCTTCTCTCTTGGGTAGTTACTTAAAAAGCAAATGTCAAAAAATAAAAAGGTGGGATTGGATTTTTTGCACAAATTAAAAGCAAAACATTTTTAAAATTTCAATAGCAGTAGCAAAATTACAAATAAAAAACTTCTGGTTGATGGTGCTTGTAAAGACTGATTAAGAATAGTTATCTTCCCAAGCCATTTCATTTTCTTTTCTAATGCTGAGGTCTTTTTTTCAATTATTTCAGAATAAGGTCAGCTTGGAGCGATGTTTAGGGGTTTTTTTTAGCGTTTTTGATTTATATATTGTAAGAAGGCAAAGCAATTCGTCCTAGTTCTTCTCAACGACGGGAAAAAGTTACCATTTTGGTTTAAGGAATGTGGAGACTTAAATATTTTCAATAAGTTTAATATGACGTTGTTGGTGAATTTTCAAAAAACATCTATGCATTAGTAGATTTATTTACATCGTTATCGAATGCCGCTATATTGAGCCGTTTCAGCTTTGACATTGTTACGGGTAAGACTTTGAGTGTTTATAATTCTTATTCGCTTTACAAAACCTTTGGAAGAAGGTTTTCCTTATGATCTGTCCTAAGCAGCCAGTAAAATTGGCATAGAAATTAGCTTTTCCTCAACAATAAATTGCAGTGTATTTATCACAAAAAAAAAAAAAAAAAAAAAAAAAAAATTGGGAATTTAATTTCTTTGATTTAGCACGTCATAGGGAAATCTTATTAATAATAAATATTGGTGGCATGTCATAACGTCCAGTGTCATAGTGTCCATGGACGTTATGACACTCCAAAAAGTGTCATAATGTCCATGGACATTGTGACACTTTCAAAAGTGTCATAACGTCCATGGACACTATGACACTTTGCAAATGGACATTATGACACTTTCAAAAGTGTCATTAGGTCCATAATTACTAAAGAAGTTAAATACAAAAAAATGATCTGCATACACGCAGAGAAAAACATGTTTCATTATGGTCCCAACCAACAAAACTATTTTTAAAGAAACTAATTTAACCATAATATGGTTGTCGGTGACAATGATTTGGTTAAATGAAACATAATATGGTAACAAATTTTCTAAAAAAGGTTTTGCTGCTTTTTCTCTGGGTGTATATATTTTGTCTCCTTTATGGTATAACAAATACCGGCTTCGCTAACTTAAGCTTCTTTGCACAGCCGGCCTTTGGCCGGGCGCAAGGATTTTATTCTCTGTGGTATAACAAATACCGGCTTCGCTAACTAAAGCTTCTCTGCACAGCCGGCCTTTGGCCGGGCGCAAGGATTTTCTCCTCTATGGTATAACAAACACCGGCTTCGCTAACTAAAGCTTCTCTGCCGATATTTGTTCTACCATAGAGAAGAAAATCCTTGCGCCCGGCCGAAGGCCGGCTATGATCCTAAATTTGTTTACATTCTTGCTTGTAAGAATTTTTGGCATTGTAGTTCCTTATTTTGATATTTCAAAACAAATTTTACACATTTTTATATTTTTCATTATAAGTTAAGTTGTGGACATTATGACACTTTGCAAAGTGTCATAACGTCCGCGGACGCTATGACATTTCTTTGATGGACGTTATGACATGCCACCTAAATATTGTATTCCCAAAAATAACTTTGACATCATTTTCAATTTTCGTTGTTTTTAATAAATAACTTTATTATGTACTGCAACGAATTTATAGCAAAAACAATTTTGTCTTAAGCGATAACGTGCACACAAAATTTTTATGAAATAAAATAAAAAAAACCTTCTGTGAAATTTTGTTTTTGTCGCTTAAGCTTTTATTTTTGCGGTTATTACTCGATATGGCCTAAGTTAAAATCATAGCTTTTGGTGGTGTTGGGTTAAGAGTTCAAATTATAAAAGTTGGTAACGATGGGCTCCTTTCATACCTGTTTTAGATCACCGCAAGACTAACTTTTATAATAATTTTATAAATTATCTTTTAGATAAATTTTCCAAAAATATCTAGAAATCTTTTACTTATAGATGAGCATTTTGTAATTGATATTTTTGGATCGATGATCCTTTAAACATTTTCAATATTTAAATGATAAAAGACTATTTTTGTCTTTTCGGTTGAGTAGAGAGAATGACAATATTTTTTTTTTTGGTGACCCTAAAAACTTAATGAACCATTGATGCATTCTACATCTTGGCTTGGTATTAAGTCTAGGTATATGGATGCAGACAATACAGCTCGCTTGCTGTACGGCTATTTAATAGATTTCGGGTGTCTTAGTTGCAATCTGATTTACAAGAACAGAAGCCTCCAGGGAAATTGGACGTAGGTTGGATCAGAATATAGCGGAGACTTCATGGTGGGCATGTTATATATCCAAATAACCTTCCTGTTGAAGGCTTCCCTCTCATTTTTAACATGAATAAGTTCAAGTCGAATGTTCACAAACACTTATTCCTATTTACTTCTTTTCAGAACCTATTTTCCTAGTTTCAATACAGTGCAGTTAATCACCCCTATCGTGAATAAAAATTCCTTGGGAGTTTTTTCCCTTTTCCTATGATAATTCTATTGTTAAAATGGGAAAAGGGAAAAAACTCCCAAGGAATTTTTATTCACGATAGGGGTGAATTAGTAGCGGTCATCCCCTGAGTGCTGTTTCTAAAATAATCGCATTAAGAACATAATTATGCGCTAGAATTTTTGATGATGTGATGTTAGAGGTATTTAATTAACCAGTTATCAAGTTCATTGTGGAAATAGGGTACAACCTTAAACACTTCTTTAATGGAAATTTCATATTAGACCACACCGCTTGTAACAAAGATTTAAGCAAAAATTTAGTGATTAAATAAAACTTGTAGCAATCTCCCTTTTCAATATATGAAAACCGAATTATCGAATAACTACTGACACTAACACTTTGCTAATTGGAATTTGACAGTTTTTGTTTCGTTTTCTTTTTTATGCGCAACAAACAAAACTTTTTGATTGTGTCTTTTGTCGTGCCTGTGTTTTACTTTGTTTGTTTTTTTTTGTATTCGAATGAAGTCTGTTTCTGTTTTTCTTCCTGTGTCAGTGATAATGAATGTCAGTTTCTCTTGTCATAGCATTAAATGCAACTGCAGCTATCTGGTTCAATGTTGCCATGTTGTAATATTAAAAAAATAAAATAAACGATTTAAGCTAATCATAAGATTATTTAGATTTACTGCGATATTTCTTGTCACTTTTTTGAAAGAAAAACTTTTAAATTTGACTGAGATTTTCTATATTATTTGCCCTGTGATCTGGCCTCTCTAGCCTTTTACTCTTATTGTTTTTGTTAATTGTTGACATTCTTTACTTTCATGCTTTTATGCACACATTGTTCGTCGTCATTGTTTCTGCCGTCATTTGTGCTGGTTCTGTTCATTTTTGTGTTGTGATATTTGTAGACTTATTTTGTCCTCTTTCCTTTTTCCGCTGCCACTTTTTTTATTTGTTTATAATTCAATACTATTCTTAGTAAGAATAGTAAGAAGGCTAACTTTCACACTGACTTAAACTATAGAGTTAATAATTTTGTATGTGTTTGAAAGAATACTTCCGTCCATTACAAAGTGTGTGTGTATTTATGTCAGTAAGTCTTGTAAAATGTCTCTCATTTAACTTTGAGCAAAACATTCATGTAGGAGCAAAAGGAAAATTGTTCAGAAAAAAGGTACAAAGTGTAACGAAGTAAAAGGAATATATTTTAAAACTTTTGTTTATAAGTGACATAACAATGCGTTTGAAGTTTTTCTTGGCAACTTTTGCACAGTGATTTTCAGAGGATAATTGTTTTGTAAGTTTTGTATTGTTGAGGTAAGCGAAAAAGGAAACAATATTTTCAATGATTGATAAGGTAAGGAATGACTCCTTTTAGGGAATTTTGGACAAAACACATCAGAAAATTTTGGTAAAAAAAAGAAAAATAAATCTGTGGTTCTAATGTTTAATAGATGGCTCCAAAGACGACAAGTGTTCTACTTTCATAACAATGTCACATCCATATTTTGGTTCTAATTTAAAAGGTTTACTGTATAAAAAATCTAATAGTCATTACTGTCCGATGTGGAAACAGATATAAACGTGCTCTATTGGCCTTTACTCATGGAGGAACTTAACCACTGAGTGACAAGTTATGCATGTAGCAGAACGTTTTCGTGTGTGAGAGGTACCTTTACACGCCGGTAGCAATTTGAGTGTATAATCTGGCAAAATTATGTACTCGCCCCTTGTTTCGGAGCCGGTGCTATCTTACCTCTTCTGCTTTTGAAAAATGCCAGCAGCTTCTGTATAATAGCATCAGCACCTAGGGGTATTCCTCCCTCCACCAGAACTCTCCCACAAGCTCTTTAGTATAATTTTCAGCACCACGCTATCCGCGAAGGTATTCTGTAAGCGAACTGGCAAAACTTTCGCAATGACAATAATCCTGAAAGACAGAAAGCATTTCCCGCAAGAAGCATACTAATGGAGGCCTCGGCCAATAGTCAGTCTGGGGCCTGCTCACCGGGGCTACTGACTGCCGTGGTACCAAAAGGGATCTCCAGTCAGCCGCGATCTCAGGAGATCGGTCCATGTTGGATTTTGTCCAATTCCCAAGTATTGGCTGATTTTTCCCGGAGATGTAACACCAAAAATTATCCCTTTAAGCCTCGGGGGAGTCATTACTGCAAATGAAAAATGGGCCTTCTCCGACAAGACTGAGTATCCATGGCTACAAGGTTATGCTTTGTATTTATTACGATCAAAAGATTCTCATATATTTAAAACAACTAAGATTGGACCAGTTGAGCAAAGGGAAACTGCATCGAACAAAATTAATTCGTTTAAAGCAAAAATCAAGAATCAAAGAAAGAAAGAGAATTAGAATAATATGCTACGAGAGGGCCAAGGGGGTGCGTATCCTTACTGGTAATGCAGGATTACGGACACAACTACACCAAATTTGATGGGCGGAATCTGACGTGTGCAGAGCGTGTGGCGAGGCAAGCAAGACGGTGGAACACATCATGATGATGTCCCTGGGGAACGTAGATTGGAAGACCTTAAGGAATTACGTCCGGGAAACTGAGTTTTCGCAGGACGTTAACTCCCCACAAAAGGTGGTGATATTACTACCCACCTAGTTATCCATGTTATTAAGGATCACACAACAAGCCTAGTAGAGGCCTAGGTGCATATCACTTTTATATGAGGTTGCATCCTTGATGCTTCATCCTCCTTAAATGCATACTAACAGCTGAATTTACGTTTGTAAACGCAAGCTAACTACTTGTGTTGTTTTTTAAAAGCACCGTCATTCGTGGTAATTTTGTACACGTTTAAGTGGGTTTCCGATGTAGTTTGAGTTTTTATTTTTCCGGACTTTTTTCATTCCGGGGAAAGCGGGAAATAAAAATAATTTTCCTAGGATCCCGGGATTCCCGCCATTTAAATTCAATTAACCGTATTTAATAATATTTATTTACAGTTTCATACCCTTTAATATTTATCTAAAACTCGTTTACTGCTGTTGTGTAGAAATCGAATTTCATAAGACTTGAAATCATACCATTTAATTTTGGAAGGATCGAATCCAAGTTAAGTTGAATTTATGATATACTTTTTATACGGCCGATAAAATCCTTCGTAAGGTGTGAAAACAGGCCTTAGTGCACCGGTTAAATATCGTGAACTGTAACTTTTTATGTGGATATTAAATTAAGACAACATCTTTATTCTAAAATTAAAAAGAGGTAGGAATCAAAGAATAGCAAGGTTCTCCACCCCTACACCAAAATATACGGAGGGCGTTGTTTCTAGGCAACGACAGATGACAAATCCATTTCCCTAGCACCTGCTATAGCAGACCCATCATCTACCTAGATGGAACAACAACCAATTAAAGAAACTGATAGAATGGATCGATAATAAAAGAACAAGGACAGTGAAATCTTACATTGGAAGAAACGGAAACAATTGCAACAAATCGTGTAAAATCGAGATGCATTGCGGAAGCCATATGCTCCTAAAGGGGGTAATGGAGAACGAAATCTTAACTCTTAACGATTTTAGGTGTTTTTCCTAAGTGGATCTTATGTGGTCAACTGTTTTTTAATTCCAGAATTGTATATTTAAGGGTTTCTTGGAAGTGAAATTTATATGACAAGATTGACAAGTCCAAAGCACCTTTAAAATCTACTTGAAATTTTCAATACAAACTTATGGTCATGCATTTGTTTTTATGTTTTACAAAAACTAAAATTTTTTGGGAGAATGTTTCCTCTAATGATCTGGCCTAAGCAACCAGTGAAATTCGCTTAAAAACTAACTTATCCTGCAACAATAAATTTCAATGTTTTTATCAAGAATTAAAACTTGGAATTCAGCACGACAAACAAAATCTTATTAATTATCAAAATAATGCTCATCTAGACCACTGTGCAATATTTCCTATACATACGTATAAAAAAGTTTATGTTTATTCTTACTACCCAGCCAACCAAGCTTACAGATTTTGTCTGATAAAAGACAATTCTGTACAAATTCGTAAGTCTTTCGACATATCGTACATAGTTCTTTAAAAATTGTTAACGAACTTTTAAGGAATTTTATATTTTGCTTATGCAGAAATGTATGCAGGATTTCGTTCAGCCTTCCGATAGAAACCTCGGAGGAATATTTCATATTCATTTGTTAAGAAATATCTGCACGAAAGCTTGCAGACTGCTGATAGATTTTACAATGGTTTTTATGTTTTGCTTGTGCAGAAATATCTTCAAGATTTCGTAAAGAACTCGGATCACAAAAGCTTGCAGACTGCTGATAGATTTTTCAATGGTTTTTATGCTTTGCTTGTGCAGAAAAATCTGTAAGATTTCGTACAGAACTCGGATCAAAAGTTCGAAGTTTTTTTCAATTCTTTGTTTGATCAATGCTTACAATAAAAGTTTAATGTGTCTAACGAGATTATCCAATTTGAAGAAAAGAAAACATGTTAATAATCGTCGTTCACAGCAGTGTATCAAGTGAATTTGAAAGAGAAGACGTGCTTAAAACATAAAGTGTTTAGTAATAAATGTGGTAATAATAATTAAATTGAATTTGAATTTAATTGAATCTGCACGATTTGTCGGCAATCATTTCAGAAATAAAAAAGATTTATTGTCAGATTACTGGCATATATCTGTACAAACTGTCCCAAAAACTATGCGAATTTTAAACGACTACAGGTACGATTTCTGTCAGACATCGATTGGAAATATCGGAAAGAAATCCAGAATTTCCCTAGGAAATAACATCAGACATCTTTCAGATATCAGACAGATCTATCTGTGAAGTTAAGGGAATTTCCCCCGACAGTTCTTACAGAACTCGTGTCAACCACTTCATATATTTTTCGTGTCGACTTCTAGACGAAATCAGTCCCGAAATCGGCAACTTGTGCAGAAAGTCGTTATGAAGTCTGAACGATTTCGTTGCATTTGGCTTGCTGGGTACTGTGTGTTGTTAATATTTCTTTCTTCTTTGTGTGGCGTTTTTTTTCTGTTGTTGTTGCTACTCTTGTTGCTGCTGTTGCTGCTCACGTTCAACCCAGTTGTTGAACAAGTTAAATTACTTGTTTTTTTCGTTTTGTTTTTGTTGCTGCTTCCACTTCTTATTTAAACCAGTCCAACATAAATTTATTCTTAACATTCAGTAACTTTTGCCATTTGGCTTAAACAAAAATTCACAGAGAAAAAGCAACAAAGGAAACAAAAACAAATATCTTCGATAAAGTCTGTCTGTCTCTCTGCCTGTCTCGAGTTTTGGTCGATTGAGTGTGTGTTGCTCTGTCTTTGTAGCTGACTGACGACCGACTGACTGGTTTTCCAACTTGAGGTATAAGTTTTTTCTTGATTGTTGCTGTTGACATTTGTTGACGATTGAACCAATTTATTTGATTATTTTGTAGTTTTCTTCTCTAATTTTTCTGCAATTTTGTATACCCTACAACAAGCCCATTTAGGAGGACGTAGTCTTAGAAAATGCTTTAATGTTATGAATTTTTGTAGATAACTAAAATAAAGTTGACGTTTTACATACAAATGCATAGTCTTAGAATAGGCTCACTATTACCCCTAATTCAGTCATCATAAAGAAAGTACTTTAAGCCGTTTTCAATTGTAAAGAATAACATATTTGTCATCAAATCCCAATAACCGATATTGCAACGATATCGAAACGATAGCATTTAGGCGATAGAAAGTATCACAAGGGATAATCGTTTTCCAATCGAATTTTTACGGACTAAATTGCATCATTCCTTATAATATCGTTTCTATAAATTATTATGTATATCATTATAAGTGTTGATCGACCTTTTTTGATTACTCTTAATAGTTTATATAGTTTCCTATATGCAGGCTTTTAAGGCCATTAATTTTATGTAAATAAAAGATTTATTTCATTCTCAATAAAATCCGACGTTTCGTTATATCATTAATGAGATTTTTTTATGACGAGCTAGACTCTAGGTTAGGTTAGGTTAAATGGGTAGCCGTCACGACGACGACTCACTTGGGTCCTTTTAGCGGTTCCTTTGTGATAGCCCTAGCCAGTGACAAGAGTCAGCCAGTATCCACCAGACTATTCCACAGAGGTCACTGCAGTCTCGAACCACCCCGATTCCCTGCAGAACAAGGAGATCGATTTCAGTCCCGCATTCGACAAATCGTCCAGACATGTCAATTCCGGTCTCCCAAAATGCCTAAACCTAATGCCCCCAGACCGGGGCATTGGCAGAGAAAGTGAAACACCGTCTCCTCCTCCTCCTCCTCATCATGACAACTCCTACAGTAGTCATTATACGCAAGAACCATTCTTCTAGCATGAGTCCCTATCACCCAGTGACCCGTGATGACCGATATCACTGTCCCTATCCGGTCCCTGCCGAGACCGAGTAGTACGCGCGTTCTCGCCGCGTCATAGCCAGGCCATAGAGTCCTGGCCATCAAGCAGGTATGCTTCCCCTGCCATCTCCCCTGAGCCCTTCTGTACGACTCCCGTCTGATGAGAGTCTTGCAGCGGGCCATTGAAGTTCCAATCAGGCCCTCGACGAACATGTCGTCCTGCTAGGCTCTAAATTTAGACTTTATTGCTGGGGGATAAGCTATTTCCTATGCGCATTTCCCTGGTTGCTAAGGACCGATCATCAGGAAACTTTTTCCAAAGACTTTGAAAAAGCTAAAGATATTTACATATAAAACTATAAAGCGAATGAGAATTACAAACACTCAACAATAAACCGCAAGTTTATCTTTTCTTACATTCCCGACTACAATTGGTAGGCTTTTTCCAGCTCGAAATGTAGTTGTAAGTTGATAAAGAAAAAACCACATTAAAAACAATTTCTTCATTTTATTGTTCAGTTTTTTCACGGGTACCGACAAATTTATTATCAAAGTTATTTACGGGAGTACAAAATTTTTTATTCATTAATAAGGTTTTTATGACGTGCTGAACTCTCAATTTTTATTTGATTTGTATTTTTATATAGTTTTCGATATCATAATTTTCGATAATTGCAAAAGTGAAATCTAATTTCGCTATAATATCGTTCTAGGGCTTATTGGAATCTGGCAGAATTAGTTTCTTGTATCGGGGTTTGCAAAAAAGACTCTACCTTTAACAAACACCCACAAAAAATAGTCCAATGATGTTTAATCACGCGATCTGGCTGGCCACTTAACAGCTGATGTTCGTGAAATTATGCGATCGGGAAATTTGATTTGCAATAAATTGATCGGTTCATTAACTGTGTGACATGTGGCACCGCCCTGTTGAAACCACATGTCAGTGATATCGTCATCAATAACACTATGGAACATTTTTGGGATTATTGTCTGGGGGGTGAGAAATTCCAAGTCAGGGTGATGGTACTAGGTCAGTATAGTAAAACCCTCAAAGGGTTTGGCGTTCGTATGTGTCAGTTTTTTTTATGACATTTTAAATTTTATCCTTATCTTGATGTTTTTTTGTTTAACATAACTCGAGAACCACTTGTCCGATTTTGCTAAAACAAACTCAAAAAAATTTAGAATTACAATTTCTTCATATAACGTTTTTCTTTATAATCAACAGTTTTGCCGGTAAAAATAAATTTGTGGAGAAAAAAAAATATTTTTTTGCCTAAAAATTAAAAATTTTTTTTTTTAATTCATAAAAAACGGAAAAAAGGATCAAGTGTTATTAATTTCATGTAAAGTCACATAACCTATAAACAAAATGCGACATAGATCATAGAAATCGATTAACGCGTTCTGCTTTTATTTACAATTAAGTGAAGGTATCCCATTTTGACAAGAATATTGATATTTGTTTTTATTCAAAAAAGTGTCATTTATCGCCTTTTTTATAAATTTTCCCCAATAACTCCAGACTTCTGGCCATAAACTACTAAAAAAATTAAGTAAACATTTTTATAATTAATTTCAAAAGATTTTGTTATTCGTGCTTAATTTCCAGTTTTTATTCTTGATAAAAACACTTG
This sequence comes from Pollenia angustigena, assembly GCA_930367215.1. Taxonomy (NCBI): domain Eukaryota; kingdom Metazoa; phylum Arthropoda; class Insecta; order Diptera; family Polleniidae; genus Pollenia; species Pollenia angustigena. Next base: position 91,120,556 of record OV884056.1, on the reverse strand, counting down.
AAATTTATTGTTGATGGGATAAGCTATTCCTATGCATTTCACTGGTTGCTTAGGCCAGATCATCAGGAAACTTCATCCATAAAGATTTTAGAAAAACTAAAGATATTAAACCAAATAAAACTGTTAAACGTATAAGACTTATAGCAACAGTTTTACTTGTAACAATATCAAAGCTTTAACAAAACACATCAACAATAAAAAAGTGGGTTTATCTCATCTTACATTCCCCACCACAATTAGTTGAAATTCTCTCAACATTAATTGTAGTTGTAAGTAGGTTAAGAAAAACAAAATAAAAAACAAACAACAACTTACAAAAGATGTTGTCAATTAAGTGTTTTTTTAGGCCGTGCACTTGCCTGTTTATTATCAAAAAGTAATTTCAATTTTTGGGAATACAAAATTTTAATTTCAAAAGATTTTGTTATTCGTGCTTAATTCCCAGTTTTTATTCTTGATTATTATAATTTTTTATTTTTATTTTACTTTTCGATGGTGGTTGTTCGGGACTAGTGGCATCGCTATCATCAGTTTCTGAACCACACATAATGTCAATGTGTGACTCCACTGTTGGCCCTTCTGCATCTCCTGAAAATTCTTTATCCGTGGCATGCATATTGGTCACCGGAAAATCGTGTGTCCCAATCGCACAAAAAGCACATATATTTTATATAGCCGCTTTGAAGACCGCAAAGCATTGCAACAACTTTTAAATCGCAGCATATGCGCCACATATGTTTGGCGTAGTTAACCATTTTTAAAATATTTTCCAGTGCATCATATGTTTCTTTCGTTTCTGTACTATAGGCGATTGGAACTGAAGGTTTTTTATTGGTCTTATGCAGTAAAACCGCCTTCAAGCTGAGTTTTGAACTGTCAATAAATAATCTCCAGTCATCTGCTTCATATTTTATTTCCATTGCGCCCATCAATTTTCCTACATCCGGGCAATATGCAGAAGTTTTTTCATCATTCACAAGGAATAAACTTTGGAGTGTTGCCTGACGACTTCGATAAGCTGTGACTTTCACACCGGGTGCCAAAAAATTGTTTGATTTCAAAATGGAAGCCAGCTCTTCCGATTTATGCTGTGTTAATTCCAACTTGTCAACAATTGAATCAAGCTTATTTTGATTTATTAAAATTGGCTCATTGGATACTGATGGCTCATATGGGGGATCATCACGTGCATGATATGTCGGAGCAGTCGTAGAAGAGAAAATATCTGGGCTAAAAGCTTTTGGCACAGGAATGTGGTCCGAATGAGGCAATGGTGTTGCGGCACTTGCAACACCAACGTAATTATACGATTTTCTTATCATTTTTGCGGCTCCTGCATGTGCGAGCATAGCAATTCAATGGATTGTGACCTTCGCCAGGATTAGTCCAAGTCATTGGGATACCGAATGGCATACTTTCACGTCTTCTATTTTTCCAATCCATTAGACGGTTGTAGCAGCTTTTACACACTATATTTGGTACCCAATTTTCGTTCACTATAACATTTTGGTTGAAGTACATCTCGAATGTTTGAACAAAATCAGTACTGAAATTTCCCCTTTTTTTATGTGTTGAGACATATTGACCACAGCAGTAGCAAAAGCTATTTATATCTGCCGTGCACAGTTCCATATTCTGTTCTCTTTTGTTCACTTTTAAAAAACTGGAGAAAAATCACTTTTACTGTTCGCGTTCGTCGGCACTTGTTGAATGACAAAAATCACAGAACCAGTGTGAGAAAGAGAAAAAGTATAATGACAATGCATGTTTTATGTGAACATTACAGAACCAGTGTTGCCACATCAATATTTCTCTTTTAGTACAGTAGAACAATATGAGAGAGTTCGGCTTGTGAGTGTCAATGTTTTCTCCAAATAATGTTGTGCATATCTGGAGCAAATTTTTGAAATTCATACATTTACCTAATTGTGAATAAATGAGAAACGCGTGCATCGATTTTCATGATCTATGCCTTGTTTTTGCTCATGAGCTATGTGACTTTACGCGAAAGTAATTAGTTTTGGTACTTTTTTCCATTTTGGATTTTTTATGAATTTAAAAAAAAAAAATATTTAAATTTTTAGGCAAAAAATACTTTTTTCCCTTCATACATTCATTTTTAACTTCGAAAGTGTTGCACATATAGGAAAACGGTATAGAAACCGATTAGAGAAATTGTAATTCTTAATTTTTCTAAATTTGTTTCATCAAAATCGGACAAGTGGTTCTCGAGTTATGTTAGACTACGTTTTTGCCAAAATGTTACAACTAAGCGAAAAAACATCAAGATAAGGAAAAAATTTAAAATGTCATAAAAAAAAACTGACACATACGAACGCCAAACCCTTTGAGGGTTTTACTATACTGACCTAGTACCATCACCCTGACTTGGAATTTCTCACCCCCCAGATTGGCTGTTGTACTGTTTAATAGACCAAAATTGAGTAATTAACATCTCGCGTTACCGTAACAGCATTTCAAGCCTCATCTTCAAAAAACAAAGGGCCAAGTCACCCCCCTAGACCATATAGCGCACCATACAGTGACACGTTACGTTGAGCATGCAAAGGCTTCTCAATAATCGCTCTAGGATTTTTAGTAGCCCAAATGCGGCAATTTGCTTGTTGACTATTTCGTTTATTTTTGGAATGGCGTAAGCTTCATTTCTATCACTCTTGCTTCGTTAGTATTTTGTTGGAGCATTCCTTTAGTTGTGTTTGATATCAGAGGAATTGATTGAAATAGAATGAATTCAATAAAAATTTGATTACAATCCAATCAACTACATTCAATCATTTATAAAAACAATGTTTTCAAAATTATTGATATCGCAAAATATCGTTTTGAAATCAAAGAATGTACAGCTCTGGCGCATATCTGTGGCAATCTTCTATATAGTATATAAAAGAGTTGCGTGAGTGACTGGCTCATTCATCATCGCCCAGCCCAAACCGCTAGTATCTTTGGTGTACTATCATTTGAAAGCGACACATCTCAACCTCGAAAACGCGCGTAGGTCGTCCCTACCAGCTGTCAAAAAGTGGAATCTGTGTAGTTATACGTAACAAGTTACATGCACAAAAGCGTAGGATGTATTGAGGCGTTGAATGCGAAAAGTAGGTTTACTTTCTACTTTTGTAAGCGTCACAAGCAGCGTTCGAACAAGTCAGCTGGTTTTGACAAAATAAATTTAATTTTTACTTGTGGTGACGTTGCATGTAACTTGAATTATAGAACGCATGAAAGGTATAAAAATCATGCATTGCGTAGAGCTGAAAACGAGTGGACCTCAAGCTTTATAAATGTGCCTTGAACTCTACATATACACAAAACGTAAAAAAATGTAGTATTTTTATCAATTCTTTAATATCTTAATGATTAATACAACCCAGATTTGAAATGAAGGGCATCATCAAATTCGCTACAGTCGTAAATTTTATTCCAACTTGTTTTCTTTGAAGTTTTGCTATTTTCTCTGTCTTTTTTTTTAAATTGTCTGTTGTCCATTTAGTCGTTAGAAGCATGTGTTAAGTCAATTACAATGTTTTTGCTTCCATTTACATTTATATTTTGTTTTTAACTTTTACTTTTTAAATTTAGTTATTGTTACGAAATTCATTGTATTAACAAATATATTCATTAGTATTTACTTACACAGTTAGATGATGGTTGACTGACCGCTTTTTCCAATTCTCTTGCTATTTCTTTTTTTTTCGATGTTTGTATAATGTTGTTGCTTTTGTTGTTATAATATGCTAATGTTAACTACCTTTATATGCTTTTGGTTTTTGCCAATACGAATGTGGGTGTGTGTGTGTTCAGTTCAATTAAAAATTATTCAATAGCCAAGTTTTTGTTTGTTTAGTTGTTGCATTAGAGTTGAACCTTTTTTTGTTGATGTTAAATGCCAAAATATCACAGTGATTTTTTTATTTTTTGAAGCTGAAATAAAGAATAAAATGTTAAAAAATTTTAATTAAAAATTTTTTTGTTTAAGTTAATGGAGTAGAAAATTAGTGCAAATGTGTAAAAATTAAAAAAATTTGTTTTTTTGTTCTTTCATTTCCCTAGAGGAAAGGGAACTAACACTAAACTTGTCATGTGACAGTTCTATAGTGATAGGGACCGGGTAGAGTTCTAACACTTTATATGAAGGGGACCCGCCACTTTATCGTGGCGATGTCATACGAGGGGGTTAATTGGCACCTTTTTGACGTTTTGTAACAGGTCACAGAAACAACCTAAATGGACATTCAATTTCAGCTTTAATAATGTCAGTCGCAGATATTGTCCCAAATTAACCATTTTTTTAGGACGGATCCCCTTCATTTAAAGTAATAGAAACAGGTAGAATCGATTAGTCATTACACACACAAAATCCAGCTACATGACAAGTTGTTTGTCAATTACCTTCTGGAGTAACTACTCTTTAAGGTTTAAACACATTAATGTTCTGTTTTATTCTATCACAATTTGTTCCTTTTTATTTTAAAACTGTTTTCACTTGTCACGGTATAAGTGCCTTGAAACCAATTGGACCAAAATTCCCTCAGGGTTTATTCGGGAAAAAAATTTACAATAAGTATTAATCTTAACTTCAAATTCCAAACCAAAGCACGAAAGAGTTATTCTGGCTGTCAATTTTTAATATTGGTCAAGCCCGACTATTTGATATCATAAACCACAGTACATGTGTACAGACAATTTTCCGAGAGTGTGCCATTTGTGCCGAATATTATCTAGATATATACATTAGACTGGTCGCATCTTGTATGGGATTTTTTATTTTTTTTTAAATTTAGTTGTTTGCGCTGCTTAAAATATGAGGTTTGGTGTAAGAAATCATGACCTAATTTTTCAGGTCAATCCGACGGTGCCTAGCTTTGCCGGGTGGGGCCCAAAGTTCCCCATTTTATAAAAAAAAAAAACATCTTTTCTATCAGATCTTTATAGTTATACTAGTTGAAAAGCCGAAAATCAAAAAAATGACTACGCTACGATCTTCCGCAGAGAAAGTACTTCAAGTGTGCCAAATTTCAGCGTCCTATGTCATCAGATGGCTTCAGAAAGTTGCGGAAAGAATAGGACATACATGCAAACATCCTGACATACTAAGAAATTATATATTGTATAGATAGATTAAAGTATTTGCATTTTTATATTTTAGTATGATACGAACGAAAGATTTTTAACTAATTTTAACTAATTCGGGGTCGCTGGCTCCAGTGGTGCTAGCCGTTTTTTTAGGTTAGCTTTAGTTTTCGAGATATACCGTTATTTCGAAAATCAAGGATGTTGCGCAACATATGTTCGCGCAACTCAAAAACGCTTTAGCTTATTGAAAAACTAAAAAAACCCGAAATTCGGCAATAAAATTTACTTTAAGAAAGTTAAAACTTTTTTCTTCATATTGGCTTTGGTTTTCGAGATATACCGTTATTTCGAAAATTAGGGAGGTTGCACAACATATATTCGCGTAACTCAAAAACGCTTTAGTTTATTGAAAAACAAAAAAAAAAACGAAATTCCGCAATAAAATTTACTTTAAGAAAGGTAAAACGTTTTTCTTATATGCGCAGTCGTTTTAGAAACATAATTTTTTTCTGAAAAAAAAAATAATTTTTTTATTAAAATTTTTAAAAATTCATAAAAAATTTAAAAATGGAGCTATGCTTCTAATTTTATAGAGTCATATAAAAAACAATATTGCAAACAAAACAAATGATTAAAATCTGTTCACAACTTTTGATTTTATGTATTCACAAAAGACGAAAAATTTTAATTAATTTAAGAATTTTATTAAACCGCCATATTTGTATAATTGAAATTCTTATATTTGGCCCGTGTAGTGCCTAGGATGCCTCAAGAAGGGTCAAATGTATGACCAACTCCACTTTATTGTTCATCTCCATCATTTATTTCTAAAATACCTACCTGTTATCTCCATTCATTAAGGGGCTCCGATTCAAAATTTTAACTACAGACTAGAAATATATTGAAGAAAAAGGTCCATAACTGCCAAGGAGTCAGACCTAGGGGAATAAAATGTATGACCGACCTCAATTAGTTTTTTGTCCTAAACATTTTCTCGAGACATACTTGCCCTTTACCTTTACTTTTTAGGGGGGCTCTCATACAAATTCATTTAAAATTGGAAAATGCAAAAGATTTTAATCATTTATAGCTTGTTTTGTTTGCAATATTGTTTTTTATATGACTCTATAAAATTAGAAGCATAGCTCCATTTTTCAATTTTTTATGAATTTTTAAAAACAAAAATTCCGAAATTTTAATAAAAAAATTATTTTTTTTTTCAGAAAAAAAATAATGTTTCTAAAACGACTGCGCATATAAGAAAAACGTTTTACCTTTCTTAAAGCAAATTTTATTGCGGAATTTCGGTTTTTTTAGTTTTTCAATAAGCTAAAGCGTTTTTGAGTTGCGCGAACATATGTTGTGCAACATCCTTAATTTTCGAAATAACGGTGTATCTCGAAAACTAAAGCTAACCTAAAAAAACGGCTAGCACCACTGGATTCAGCGACCCCGAATTAGTTAAAATTAGTTAAAAATCTTTCGTTCGTATCATACTAAAATATTAAATTGCAAATACTTTAATCTATCTATACAATATATAATTTCTTAGTATGTCAGGATGTTTGCATGTATGTCCTATTCTTTCTTTCTCATCTGATGACATAGGAAGCTTAAATTTGGCACACTTGAAGTACTTTCTCTGCCGAAGATCGTAGCGTAGTCATATTTTTGATTTTCGGCTTTTCAACTAGTATAACTATAAAGATCTGATAGAAAATATGTTTTTTTTTATAAAATGGGGAACTTTGGGCCCCACCCGGCACGGCTAGGCACCGTTGGATTGACCTGAAAAATTAGGTCATGGTTTCTTACACCAAACCTCATATTTTAAGCAGCGCAAACAATTAAATTTAAAAAAAAAAAAAAAAATTGCGACCAGTCTAATATACATACATATATCCAAATAAGATTTGACGACTTAAAGCGATTTTCGAAAGGGGGCTTATAGCTGACCTTTGGCCAAATTTTAACCTACCAGTACAAAATTTTGCCATGACATTTAACCTTTTTTTTAAAGTTAAGTCGCTAAATTTTATTTCAATAGCAACACTAATAAGGAAACTTTGATATTTAAAGCAATAAGGAAAGTTTGATATTTAAAGCAATAATATATGTTTGGATCAAATTTCATTTTAATAACAACGAAATAAAATAATTAATGGGCACAAATACTCTTTTCGTAAAAGAAGTTTGTATGGTGGCCATGTGATATTAGGGACCGGTTTTTACCATTTTTAATAGACTTCGTACTTATGACAATTTAAACACATATAACAAATTTTAACAAATTTTCTTCAAAGTTGTGATTTTTACTTTGCGCATAATTGACAGCTAGCCGGACGGACATCGACCAAAAAAGTAATTCTGAGTCGATCGCTATACAAATAGCGGGTCAAAGACCTGTAAGCCATATTTTTCAGAAAGAAATTCCTGTAAATATTAATGCCACCATAAAATTTGTCACAACCTCCTTTAATTTAAGCCAACATCTATCTCACTACAGAAAATGTTGTTACAACAGGTCCATTTATGAATTTTTGTTTAAGAAGTGGTCAGATTTTAAAACCCATTCTTCCTATACTTTTAAATGGTGTAGGGAAGTAAAGGACCAGTTAGGCGAACGTTGCTGTACCCGTAATGTACCGCACCGTACTGTAAGTACGTTGGTGCGCTTATAGAACATTTAAAAACGTGTCATATGTTTTTCCCATACGTAAACGAAAAGCAATAGTATACATAAAACAATACACACAGTGATGGAATCAAAAATGTTTAAATGGTGACCGCTGTGCAGAAAGAGTACCAAGTGATTAAAATGGTATTAAAAAAGTATTTTGTGTACATATGTAAAAAACGTTAATAAATAAATTTTTATATTATAGATTTACAATAAACAAATTATTATTTAAGTATAAATATCTTTAGCATATATACATTGTATGTGTATATGCATTTGATTATTTTGTACTTTTAAGCATATGAAAATTTTTATTATATGGAAATATGTTGTACATATTGTAAGTTGTTTTGTCGCAATTCCATAGCTGTACTGAAAAAGTACCAAAAAAAAAGAACAAAAATACCCGCTTTCAATGTAACATACAAGCCGCCCATCACTGCCATACAGATTGGTACGTTGCAACTACGGTACATTGCATTTCGGTAAGCTTTTGTATTGGTTTTCATGTAACAAAAAGCGAACAGCTGATGGATACAGTACAGATACGGTACTGCAACATTCGCCTTACTGAGCTTTAAATGGCTCCCGTTTCCACATGCAAGTGCAAGTTCGAAAAACTCAATAGACTCACACTTTTTCACTCAAATTCACACAATTTTTGTACTTTCATCCAATCGGCTGTTTCCTCGATTTTTCGCTGATAATACGTTTACACTACTTGCAAGTAATTACTAGCATGTGGAAACGTAGGGTAAAAAGCAGCAATAACAATTAAGATGGCGTTTATTTATGTGGCAATACTGCAGAGATGTGAGACATCGTTTGGCAAACAATTGCTTTAACAACGCTGTTTTGATAAGAACAAAAGAAAGATAACAGCAGTCTTCACTAACTTGGTGGCCACACGATCAAGTTTTGCCTTTCAATTCCGTTCAATTTGCAATACACTCTCACTTTTTTACTAACACACTCACACTTTTTAAATTGAACACGAGATTGCTTTCAATTTCACCTCTCCATTTGTTTGGCAATTTTACTTTCAATTTAACAGCTGATTACATGTTAGTCTTTATAAATTGTTTTTTTTTACGACATCTTGAAAGTAAATAGCTTACAAATTGAGTGCAGCCTACGTCACAGCTTTTAATTTTTGTAAATTTTGACAAGCAGTATATGTTAAAGAGTATCAAGAACAACTTGATCGTGTGGCCGCAGGGTATCTTACACAGCGTTTACATTTGCCAGTACTGGCAAGACAGTAAGCATATACATATTAGTTGGCAAAACAATGCAAAAACAAAATAGCTGTAAAATTGTTTATGTATTAGTGAAAAAGTTTGAATGAATTGCTACTGTCTTGCCAGTGCTGGCAAATGTAAACGCTATGTTAACCTAGGGTTTACACTTGCAAGTGCAAGTTCGAAAAACTCAATACACTCGCACATTTTTACTAACACCATCACATTTTTCGTACTTGCAGCCCAACTTGCAAGAGAATTTGCTTGCAAGTAAATTTTTGACACTTGCTGCAAGTAAAATGACAAATGAAGAAACAGTGTTACCATGGATGACTTTTGTATAAATTTACTAGTACTTAGTAATATAAAAGTTATGTTTATAGCGGATTTTCTGTGTATTTATAAAAAATACCACGCAAAAAAGAGAACAACTATACAACAATCCATCTCAATGGTAATTTTATCATAAAAAAATTGTTAATCAAAATATTTTCTCAGTAATATTATGAAATCGCCACTACGGCAATACTGGAGTCAGATATTTTATAAATTTTATAAATAAACATAATTTTTTCATCAAGATGGATCGAAAATTAAATAAAGAAGGAATTATTAAATTTATTTTGTTATAACTTGTTAATATTTTAAGCATGGTAATGTTGTTAAACCGAAAAACAAAGTTTTTTTATAGGATGTTTTCGCTTCGAGAACATTTGAAAAATGAACTTACAACTGCCTGTGTAAACACTAAAGCTACTTGCAAGACTTTCGGCTTTTTCTTCGACTTTTTCGTTGATAATACGTAATATACATATATACATGTATATATATATAATATATACTACTTGCAAGTAATTACTTGCATGTGAAAAGACAGGGTAATTCATTTGTGACAAGAAATTGTTTGTTGTTTTAACATAGCGATGGCTAATCCAGACGGCATGTTACTTACCTACTGGTTTCGTAAAATGTAAAACACACGGAAAAAATATTTTTCAATATGGTCACTTTCAACAAAACTATTTTTAACACACAGAAAAAAATTCTTTCCAATTTTTTTTTTACAAAACTAAAAAAAAAAATTCTTTCCAGTTTTTCTTAAAAATTTAATCAAATAAATTAAATGTTTACTCAAACCAACAACATAACTGCAGAAAATGTTGCTAACATCAAAAATATTTAATGGATACTTTTAATCAGGGACCCGAAATAACTGTTATTAATTTTTAAATATCCAATAGGTTGTGGAAAAAATAGCTGAAAAAATTGGTCCTGTAATAATAATTATAAATTACCCAGAAAATGATTGCTCTGCCATAAACATTATGAAGGATTATTATTTTTTTTTGGTCTTTGATAACCGTTATGAAAGATTTTTATTGGTCTTCTATAGCCATTATAAAAGATTTTTATTTTTTCTGTCTTCTATAACCACGCTACAGTTCGCAAATCTTAAGATATTTTTATAAAATTTCGCACACTGACATATATTTGCACAAGGACGAACTTTTTTTATTGATGTTGGTTAGGATCGGCAAATTTTGATATCTTTCTCATGTTTGGTAAATAGAAACAACTTATGCCACACAATTATGGTGCTGAGTTTAAATAAAATCGCTCCAGTTTTAGGCATAATTTCCCGATTTTTTTTTAAATACACGAAATTTCGCACTAAAATTGTATTTATGTATATATCATTGTGTAGTGAGTGCTGTTGGTGCAGTAGCTAAGATGTGGCCTCTGAAACCGATAGGACTCGGATTTGATTCCTGGCTCGAGCGACAAAAAAAAAAAAAAAACATTTTTTTAAAAATAAATAATTATTTCTTAACATCCTCAACTTTCGGTTGGCTTAAGCGACCCAATGAAAGTAATTTCTGTTCTAAAGCACTTCAAATCTTGCCGTTCGGATTCAGCATTGAACTGTAGGTCTCGTTATGTATTCTAAGAATATGCAACAAACCTAATAACGCATGAGTGGAAGCGCAGTGGTATCGCAACGGACATTCAGTGTCTATGTAGGCTGGCGAATAACGTCGGCTGCCACCTTTACCTAACCGAAAATACCATTAAGTAGACTTGTTCGACTATTTTGAACGCAAGTCGATTCCGGAACTAAAAAAAGTTTCGGACCCAAATAGGTGTAGGATATTATGTGGTCGGTCATGACCGACTATTTCTGTAAAGAGTTTCATTAATTCTATAAAGCTTTTCATAAACATTGACTGTAACGAAACCTGTTTCATAGATTTTATTAGGAGTGTCATTGGCTGAACTCCAACGAATATTTTCATAAAATTTGTGAAGAAATTCAGTAATGAAATGAAGACAATTCTCTAATAACAGAATCGAAAAAAAGGAGAGAAAATTTTTTTGAATACAGGAAGACCGAAAAAAGAAAAATCTTTCATAATCGATATGGAAGACCGAAAAAAATAAAAATCTTTTGTAATGGTTATGGGAGCCAAAAAAAAAAAAAAAACAAAATCAAAATATAACGGTTATCTAAGACCAAAAAGATATTGGCTATTTGCAGGGCTGCCAGATAAATTTGCAAGGAAATCGTCAGCTTCCTAAGAAAAATAAAAAAAATTGTCTTTATCGTTTCGAAAAATCTTCAAAAAAATAGGACAATCTAAAATTTAGTTTTTTCTTAAATAATTTTTGTTTGATTTTTATAAAAAAAACATTCAAACAAAAACTTAATTACTTCATACCCAGCTAGCATCTTCAATCGTGTAAGAGCTACTGGGAGTCTCATTAAGAGCGTCTTTGATTGTCGATGACCGCATTTTTTAATCGAAGAAGATTCCTCACACGGGAAAAATTGTAATTGTCCATAGCACAGTGAAAGACGCTTCTTTAATCGTTCTGAGAATCGTTTTAGACGTGGGTAAAGATAATCTAACGAGACTTTTATGTGAAGAATTGTATGAGACTCATGTAGATATTCTCTTACAACTCGTGAAATGCTCGCCTTATAATTGTTGAAAATGATTTATACAGGAAGTCGTAAAAGGTTCATTCGATGATGGTTTGTCGAAAGATAAACAAAGTGTAAAATTGCTGTTTTTGTTCTCTGAAAATAGTCCAAGAATTTCTTAAGACTTGCATATTACAGCCGTACCTAAAAAAAGCCGTCACGCGTTTCCTAGTTTTTGAAAAGAGCGGCCTGAACGCTTTGCAATTGGAAAACCCGATTTTGACAGCTCGTTTAAAAGTGAAGTTTGCCGCTATTGTTACTTAATAATGGCAATTTAGCGTTTTTATCTATATTTTTATTTAGATTTTTTTGTGGGTTTTATTAAACAAGAGAGCTATCACTACTACATATCAGCGTAAAAGCTAGGCGAAAGAAAACGTCCCGCCTCCCGCTCATGTAAAGGTAGGGCTGTTAAACGTTCTAAGATTAAAAAACGATATTGTCAGAAAATGTTTATTTTTTATTCAGACTTTGGAGACTGAAAAAAATAGTCACTTTTTTTAAAAAATCAGCAAATCGGCACTTTCCTAATTTCCGAGCAAAAAATCGTCAAAATGACGATAAATCGTCAAATCTGGCAGCCCTGGCTATTTGTAACAATTATTCAGAGATCAGTGCCCATGTTCTGTAAGTGCTAGTTCACACACGTCAAGTTTGACTCGTCAAGTCTCGAGTTTTTAGGAGAGAGGGGAAAAGAAATGGCATTCTCTTTTCCCTTCTCTCCTAAAAACTCAAGACTTGACGGCTAAAACTTGAAGAGTGTTAATCAGCACTAACTCTCGCGTCGCGAAAGTTTTCGATTGAAATGTGTGAAATGAAACAAAAATGCCATAAATTGAAACAAACAGCTGTTTTCTCACTTGACTGTGTCTGTAACTTTTTTTTGGCGAGTACAAGCTGTCACGTAAGGAAATCACTAGCCAATTTACAGAAAAAGTGTGTCTGTAAGATTTTGGTGAGAAAAGTTCCCGCTTTGAACTGTCAAATAAACACACGAATAAAAATGGGGCGAGAAAAAATTTTAACACTAAAAAAGAATTAAAAATGCAAAATGCAAAGAATAATAATAATAATATTTTATTCTTGGCACATTTTTCATTGTTTTATTATTTTGCTTTTAACATTTTTATAAAATATACGAACGTCTTCAAAGCTCGTTTGCAAACAACAAACATTAAAGTCGCTCTTTACACAATTTGGTATAACCGACGGTTGTGTTTTCGCCGCCGTACTTGAAAAAATTTCAATTTAAGTAAATTTTGGTCGCCGTCAACGATATGTGTTACTGGCGTTCTGAACGTCTGCAATGTCACATCCGCTTCGAGTGCAATATTATGACATTTATAACGTAACGACGTAATCTATTTTGATAGTTTTCGACATGAATTACAGACACACATTTTTCTCACTTTTCGAGAAACGATGGCATATTTTGTTTCACATCTTTTCGATGCAAGAAGTTCTCACTAAAGTTACAGAACATGGGTACAGGTTTTAAAAATTCGTGATAAATTATTATTTCAGGAATTTTTCAAATATTCGTTATAACAGTTATGTCCCTGCTTTTAATTTGTTTATTAATGCAAGTTAAAATTTTTTTTTTTTATCAGTATCACAATTTTTTAATAGAAATCAATTTTTATTTTTTTCTGTGCCTGGTTTTATTTAACCCGCATACAATTAATAAAACATTAATTTTGAGATAATTAATTAAAACAGTGTAATTAATAATAATAAATGCAAGTTTTATGTTCATAGCTCGTAATTTAAAGTTGCCTTTATATGACACTTTTTGCACTGGCTTTATAGCAATATTCAAATAAGGTAAATTAAGTAAAGATTTACAGAATGGAGAAAACTTTTCATCATCAATATTTGCCTAGTACTTTCCAAACATTTAAAAGAAATTTAACCTTATAAAACTAATGCCCAATTTTCAGGATAGTATTTAAATCAATATTTAGTTAATTTTCATAACAAACTTAAATCGTATTTAAAACAGATTGGTTTTTTGAGTTTTATTTGAAAAGTCTTATTTAATTAAGATAAAAGTATGGTAGCACTACTAAATACCAAAAAAAAAAAATATAAAAAAGTGTATTTATTTACAAGGTGGTCTGAAAAAACAGCTGACTGTTAATGCTTTGCCTGTTGTTGTTGTATTGTTGTGATATTGAGGCCACCTTGCTGAAATATTACAATGGAAACTTAAGTTGAAATTAAGTGTACCACATCGGTGACTTAAGTTTCACTTAAGTTTTTAGTGAAGAAGATAATTTTGTATTTAAAACGATTTTAAAAATAAATGTGTTTTAATATCAATCCTGAAAATTGGCCATAAGAAATTTAAATTTAATTTTTTATTTACATATTTATAAATATATTTGTATTTCATCAGCATATAACTAAAAATTAAAAGCTAATAAAATAATCGGAGGCCATGGTTACTTGACCTGAGGCCAATCATAATAAATTTTAAAAATTCTTCTGTTGATTTTATCAGCGAATTCTAGACAAATAAGTTTTCAACGTTAAATATGTATATACATGTATGTATCTAAAAATTAGAAACTTTTAATAATATCTTTTTATCTTTACACAAAAATGTACATACATATTTGTGTATCCCCAGAAGGGACAGAGAGCGATGTGCTGTTATATCAAGAATAACTTGACACAACACGTCACTTTTTGTATCAGCAAGAACGGAAGAAAAAAAAACACCAACTTGAACACCATTCAAGTGAATGTTGTCGGATGCCAATTAAAAGTTTATTTTGAAAATACATACAAACAAATAAAAAATATAAATAAATATTGTTAAATTTATAAAAAACAAAAAAATAAATAAAAACAAGTAAAAGTGCTATATTCGACTATGGCGAATATTATAAACCCTTCACTATTGTGCGATAAGAACTGAAGGCTCTTTTAATGTCGATATGCATAAATCTATTTTGTGCCACGCCCATTTCTTCCATCCAAACCAGTGCTCAAAGTACAGGTCGCAATTCTCGAGACAAAGTAATGAAATTCAGCGTATAGTTTTGTCGAAAGGAAATGGTTAGATTGGGTCGATAATTTCACAGAGCCTCCATACAAGCTTCTTTCCGGAATAGAGATTTTGTGCCTATAAAGGAGCATATAGACGACATGTTTTTGTCATCTGACATGTCAAATTTCCCACTGCAAAACACATACATGTCGTGTGTTACCTTTTTAACTTTGCTTCTGTAAAAGTCAGACGCAAAGTCATCTGACAAAATTTCAATTAGAGCGTGCTCTATTTTCTTCTGACAAACCATCTGACATCAGAAATCTATGCCGAGAAGAAACTGGCAGCGGCGTCATTTATTAACGGAATCATTAGCCGGCTGAAGTTAATATTTTACAATACCAAGATATGTATGCTCATCTCACCATTGAATATAGTTTATGTAAATATAAACATAAAAACCGTTTAATTATAAAATTCTAAATTGGTATCTTTAAAATAAAAGAAAAAATGTTAAGATGGCTAAATTATTTTACGGCGCAAATAAATATTTTCGTGGCGGCAGCAAGCTATTTTGAAACCGAGAACTACTTTGGTTTCTGCAATAACAATGCGAAAAAAAAACAGAGACAATGTCAGAAGCAAATTACATGTACGTTTGTGACCGAATATTATAAACCTTATGTAAAACAGCAATTTTGACAGACATGAACAATTACATGTGACTTGAAAATTTGACATGTCAGATGACAAATACATGTCGTGTACGGGCGCCTTAAGCAATCTTATTATGTTTACATTTAAATTAAATTTGGTCCTTAGCTTTTTTATTGCAGTCTAACTAATCCCAATTAATTTTATTGGATTCGGTCCATACTTGAACCAAGCTTCCCAAAATAGCTTTTGTTCCATACACAATTGCTATTGACATACAAATTGGCGATAATCACGTTAACGATAGCTCCTATGACATAACAAAATATTATGCTGGTAGTCCAACATTAACCATATGTCTAGTGTTTTCCATACGGGATTTCCGGAGACAAAAATCCCGGCATTTCGCACATTTTTCAGAAAAAAAATCCCGGAAAATATGTGCGGGAATTCCAAAGATTTTTTCAATTTAATTATGGTAGCTTTATTGCTAAAATAATTGTAAATGAGTTGTGTCATGAAATATATCTTAGCTGTTAGGCAAAAAGGTCTTAAGACAAAAAAGAAACTCAGTTTGAGTTTTTGATTGGTTTTAATTAAATTTTTTTCTCATTTGTTTAAATCACTTTAGTCCGGCACAACTGCTTCTAATCGTTAGGAAAAAAAGTCTATGATATACACCAAATAAATATTTTTCAATTTAACATAACAAAATACTACAGTTTCTGACTTAAGAAATTTTTGCCAAACACCAAAAAGATGTAAATTCATCTGAAATTTCGAAAGAAGAATATAACAAATGTACAGAATTTTTAATTTGTTTAAATACCCAAAGTTGTTCGCACTTTGCTTCATGAAAGTTTATAGTTTATTAGCAGAGCAGCTGCATACAAAGTTTTTTTTGAATTATGTATATTCTGTAAGAGATGATAACAAAAGTTATTAATTAAGAAAACGCATATTCGACTCGAAAAATGAATTACAAGGAAGGAAGGAAGTTCTAAGAAAACTGAAATTATCTGCAGATTTAATAATGTTCCTTTGACTATAAAGGCAAACATCCGTACAAAGGAAACATGGTTTCGCATTGAAATCTTCTTGATAAAAATAAGAAATTGGCTTTTAAACGAATCTGTAAATGCTTATTCTGATAATGTGCACTTTTAAACATGAAGATGTTAAGGTGCCTTTAATAACAAATTAAATTTAATAATATTTTGCATCGATTGGTATTGAGCGGAACTTCCCGGCATCCCGGGATATTAAAAAATAAATCCCGCTTTCCCGGGAAAAGAAAAACTCTACATATGTCCCATATAAACACCACACTAAAGGCCCAAAGGCCGTCTGCGCAGAGAAGCTTTAGTTAGCGAAGCCGGTCTTTGTTATATCATAGAGGAGAAAATCCTTGCGCCCGGCCGAAGGCCGGCTATGCAGAGAAGCTTAAGTTAGCGAAGCCGGTTTTTGTTATACCATAGAGTAGAAAATCCATGCACCCGGCCGAAGGCCGGCTATGACGAGACGCTTTAGTAAGCGCTGCCGGTATTTGTTGCAACATAGGGGAGAAAATCCTTGCGCCCAAAAGTGTTTTCGTTATATGTTTAATAAAACAAACAAAAAACAACAAAACCGTTTTTAAAAAAATGTTGACCATATTATGTTTAATTTAACCAAATCATTGTCACCGACAACCACATTATGGTAAAATAAGTTTCTTTAAAAATAGTTTTGTTGGTTGTGACCATAATAAAACATGTTTTTCTCTTACATTTGTAAGTTACTAAATTTATATGAATTATAAACACTGTTTTTCAAATTGGGTAATTTTTAATTTTTTTTTTTTTGGAAAAAATTAGTTTTTTTTTTTGGGTCATTTTTCATTTTTATTTTGGGCTCTTTTTCATTTCTTTTGAGCAAAATTTCATATTTAACTTTTTGGGTCATTTTTCATGTTCTTTTTGGCGATTCTTCATTTGGGCGATTCTTCATTTGGGCGATTTTTCATTTTTTTTTTGGGCCATTTTTCTTTGTGCGATATTTCCTACAGCCTTATTTTTCAAATGGGCTGTAGGAAATATCGCCCAAAGAAAAATCGCCCAAAAAAAAAAAATGAAAAATCGCCCAAAAAAATTGCATGTAAAATTGGGCCTGATTTCATATGAAAAATGGCCCAAAATTTTTGGGCTATTTATTATTGTTCATAATGAAAAATCACCCAAAAATGTTGTATGAAAAATGGCCCAAAAAAATGGGCTATTTTTAAAATTCTACCATAATCTTACATAGCAGAGAAAACCATGTTTTATTATGGTTGCAAACAACAAAACTATTTTTCAAGAAACTAATTTAACCATTATATGGTTGTCGGCGACAATGATTTGGTTAAATTAAACATAATATCGGTAGAATTTTTTTAAAAATGATTTTGTAGCTTTTTCTCTGGGTGTATATATTAAATATATACATATATATCGAAAATAAGGATTTTTCTCTTCTATGGTATAACAAATACTGGCTTCGCTAACTAAAGCTTCTCTGTATCGCCGGCCTTCGGCCGGGCGCAAGGATTTTCTCCTCTATGGTATAACAAAGACCGGCTTCGCTAACTAAAGCTTCTCTGTATAGCCGGCCTTCGGCCGGTCGCAAGGATTTTCTCCTCTATGGTATAACAAACACCGGCTTCGCTAACTAAAGCTTCTCTGCGTAGTCGGCCTTGTTCGGAAACAAGGCAGTTTTTCGAAGCTTTACTTAGCGAAACCGGTTTTTGTTAGACCATAAAGGAGAAAATCCTTGCGCCCGGCCGAAGGCCGGCTATACAGAGAAGCTTTAGTTAGCGAAGCCGGTCTTTGTTATACCATAGAGGAGAAAATCCTTGCGCCCGGACGAAGGCCGGCTATACAGGGAAGCTTTAGTTAGCGAAGCCAGTATTTGTTATACCATAGAAGATGAAATCCTTATTTTGGATATATATATTTAATATATACACCCGGAGTAAAAGCTATAAAAATATTTTATCCATATTATGTTTAATTTAACCAAATCATTGTCACCGACAACCATATTATGGTTAAATAAGTATCTTTAAAAAAATCACTTGAATTTTAACGGTATTTTAAAAAAAAATTTACACATTTTTGATTATAAGTTAAGTTGCGGACGTTGCAAAGTGTCATAACGTCATCGTCCTCGTCTTCGATGGACATTATGACACTTTAAAAGTGTCCAAGGACACTACGACACTGGACGTTATGACATGTCACCTAAATTTATATGAATAATAAACACTCTTTTGCAAATTTAGTAATTAATTTTTTTTTTTTTTTGGGAAAAAATTCGTTTTTGCTTTTTGGGTCATTTTTCATTTTCTTTTTGGGCCTATTTTCGTTTTTTTTGGGCAAAATTTCATATTTACCTTTTTGGGTCATTTTTCATGTTCGCTTGGGCGATTCTTCATTTGGGCGATTTTTCATTTTTTTTTTGGCCATTTTTCTTTGGGCGATATTTCCTACAGCCTTTCAAATGTTTCCGAAGCGAAAACGGCACTGCGAAATATGGCCCCAAAAAAATAAATGAAAATTGACCCCAAATTTGGGGCTTTTTTCATAATTTAATATGACCCCATTTTTGTAATAAAAAATTACCCCAAAAAAATGAAAAATAATCCTAAAAATAAAATGAAATATGACCCTAAAGTTGGGGTTATTCTTCATTATGAAAAATCACCTCAAAATTTATAATGAATTTTAACCCCCAAAAAGAACACAAAGAAAGTTACATTAAACATTTTCGGTGGAGTTCATATGCCCGAAACTAAAAATCACAAATTTAGAATCCCGATTTCAAAATCAGGATAATTATACAGTTTTGGTTTTAAAAATCGTACGATTGATAGCATGGTTGGGCTTTCGGCCATGCGCAAGGATATTTTCTCTATGGTATAACGAAAACTGGCTTTGCTTACTAAAGCTTCACGGTATAGACGGCCTGAGGCCTAGTGCAAGGATTTTCTCTTCTATGGTATAACGAATACTGGCTTCGCTAACTAAAGCTTCTATATAGAGCCGGCCTTCGGCCGGGTGAAAGGATTTTCTTTTCTATGGTATAACGAACTCTGGCTTCGCTCAGTAAAGCTTCTATTAATAGCCGGACTTCGGCCGGGCTCATTGATTTTTTCCTCTATGGTATAACAAACACCGGCTTCGCTAACTAAAGCATCTATGCATTACCGGCAAGGATTTTCTCTACTTTGGTATAAGAATTCGGGTTTTTTATACTTTCCCTAAAAACTTTTACATAGAATAAAGATTTTGTTATTCGTGCTTAATTCCCAGCTTTTATTCTTGACAAAAACACTTGAAATTTATTGTTGATGGGATAAGCTATTCCTATGCATTTCACTGGTTGCTTAGGCCAGATCATCAGGAAACTTCATCCATAAAGATTTTAGAAAAACTAAAGATATTAAACCAAATAAAACTGTTAAACGTATAAGAATTATAGCAGCAGTTCTACTTGTAACAATATCAAAGCTTAAACAAAACACATCAACAACAAACAACAGTGGGTTTTTCTCATCTTACATTCCCCACTACAATTAGTTGAAATTCTCTCAAGATTAATTGTAGTTGTAAGTAGGTTAAGAAAAACAAAATAAAAACAACAACAACTTACAAAAGATGTTGTCAATTAAGTGTTTTTTAGGCCGTGCACTTGCCTGTTTATCAAAAAGTAATTTCAATTTTTGGGAATACAAAATTTTAATTTCAAAAGATTTTGTTATTCGTGCTTAATTCCCAGCTTTTATTCTTGACAAAAACAATTGAAATTTTTGTCAAGATAAACCCACTGTTGTTTGTTGTTGATGTGTTTTGTTTAAGCTTTGATATTGTTACAAGTAGAACTGTTGCTATAATTCTTATACGTTTAACAGTTTTATTTGGTTTAATATCTTTAGTTTTTCTAAAATCTTTATGGATGAAGTTTCCTGATGATCTGGCCTAAGCAACCAGTGAAATGCATAGGAATAGCTTATCCCATCAACAATAAATTTCAAGTGTTTTTGTCAAGAATAAAAGCGGAATTAAGCACGAATAACAAAATCTTTTGAAATTAAAATTTTGTATTCCCAAAAATTGAAATTACTTTTTACATAGAATTTTATAAAATTTGTGTAAAAATGTTTGGGGTGATTTTTCATTTCTTAAAATTTGCATTTTTTATTAGTAGACGAAAAATAGCCCCAAAGTAAAAATTGTGATTTTTTTTGGGCCATTTTTCATTCCTTGTTATTGGGGTCATTTTTCATTCCACTTAAAATGCAAAAACACCCTAACGAAAAATTGAAAATAACCCCAAAAAAAAAACAAAAAAAATTGCGCCAAAATTGCGTGTTGTTGTGTCTCATGTAAAATTTTGGGGCCGTTTTTCATTTTACTTTTGGTGCCATATTTCCTGGGGTCATTTTGCGTACCGCCAGCGAAAACATCTTATGAAAAAAGCTTTCTTTTTGGGTTTAAAAAACATTATCATGTTGACGTTATAACAGCAAAATTAATAATTTGTTTTTTATTTATTTTTTGGTCCATCTTGATGAAAAAATTATGTTCACTTTTACTTTGAGTGCCCCGGGAGGCCAGGTGGAAATTTCAAAAAAAAAAAAATATCAATCCAGTATTGCCGTAGTTCCGATATCATAAAATTTCTGAGAAAATATTTATGTCTAAAAATGCCATTAAGATGTGTTTCTGTATAGAACTATTTTTTGTTTGTTTTTAATTTTAATAAATACACAGAACTCACTTTAGACATAATTTTTATTTCACTATTTACTAGTAAACTGATACAAAACTTATCTATGGTAACACTGTTTCTTCAGTTGTCATTTTACTTGCTGCAAGTGTCAAACATTTGGTTGCAAGCAAATTCTCTTGCATGTTGAGTGTATTAAGTTTTTTGAACTTGCACTTGCATGTGTAAATGCCAGGTTAGATTATCAGAATTAAATTTAACAGCAGCCAGTTTTAGATTCCTTCCCAAACGTCTGTATGCATTGTTCAAATAGTGTTTAAATCAAGCAATTATGCTTTACAACAGTGCAAATCAAATGCATTTTATATTAATCTCTCCCTGGGGATTTGATGGGGTCGTCTTAAGGATACTTTCCCTTTTGGTGTTACATCCACCTAGGAAATCATACTCAGTTAACACCTGGGATTCGGCATGAACCCAAAATTTACAGATCTTAAGAGATTTTCACGATCCCTAGCGATAGCAAGTGTCCGGTGGCACGGCACTAGACTGACTATTGTTTGAGGCCTTAGGTCGAGGCCACGCAATGAGCACCTAAGCGGCTGAGCGGTGAGCGACAAAGCGGCGAGTTTCAACGCCAACTGGCTTATTACTGAGCGTCATTTCTGAGCGATTAGTTGTTAAAATGCCATTGTAAATAGTGGCTTGTTTAATGTTATTACGCGAAAATCGTATTCATACGAATTTAATGCATTTATTAAGAAAAAAAGTTCGGCCTGATCTTCGATTTCGAGCGAAGACTTCGTTCGCCTAACTGACATTTTAAACAAAAACAAATTATAAAATATATACAGGAAATGCTTTCTATCTTTGAGGAAGATTGTCTTTGCAAAAAGTTTCGTTTTCCGTAGAAAATATATTTTCGGGGATCACGTGGTGGTTCTGCTTTACTACCCAACGTCGCGGGAAGGGATTTGCTAAAAATCTGATTTTTCATCTGAGAGAGAGAGAGAGAGTGCAGATACTAGTGAGTACTCTTGTCGGATTATGCACTGAAATTGCTACATGTGTGTGTTGGTTGCGCTAATAGAGGGAGGCAGTTGGTAAAGGAATTGCTTGTCACCCAGTGGTTAAGATACAACATGAAGTAGGCCATAGGTCAGGTATCTATGTAAATCTCTTCCACAGCTGTCCCTTTAAACTTTGCAAAACTAAAGCATCCTCAATTTAAATAATGCGCTAGTTGCATTTGCTTGCTTTATAAGTTCATAAGCAACAGCTGACCTAACCCTTCGTTTCCACATGCAAGTAATTATTTGCAAGTGGTGTGTACATATTATCAACGAAAAATCGAGGAAACAGCCGATTGGCTGAAAGTACAAAAATTGTGTGAATGTTAGCGAAAAAGTGTGAGTGTATTGAAACGGCGGGTAAGGAATGCCATATCCCTAAAAATAAAATTGGACCACCTGATCCATTTTGATAAAATGGACTACTCCATGGACTGGTCCGATGTAATGCAAGCATGGACCATGTCATTGTTAAAAAGTGTTTGTAGTGAGACGACATGCTTTCCATTTTAAACGACTTCAAAACTTATCCTATTGAGAGTAGTTTTAAAACTACTCCTAAGTAGTCCAAAGGTGGGCTATATGGTCCTGCCCTAGGACATCGTAATGTTAAATAGACCATATTTTTTCCATACGTTTGGGTTACTTCTGGACTAGTCCTGGTCCCTTGTGGGCTACTCTTTAAACGCGTGTTTGGACTGGTCCTATTATTTGCAGGGATGTTGTCAAAGTTTGCATGGTTGGGACATTGTTGTACTGTTGTATTTTAATTAGAAGTGTGGATCTTAGGAGTTTTCGTTCGAATTAATTTTTTGAAGACATTAAGCGTCCTCATGAAACGCTAAAAATTGCAATTTGTGCATGTGGGTAAACTTTCTAGACTTGTTTTATGAAGCCCTTCCTTACTTTTGTGCAATATTAAACAATTAATGTCGGTATTTAAAAAGCTTCTAGATTTGGTATTAGCAAAACTAACATTATTATAAAAACAGTGGCAGAAAAAAATATCCAGTTCTCCAACTTATTGTAGTTTTATGTGTCAGTCATTGTTGTGTTCTAAATATTAAATTTCTCTAGAAAAATGTAGCCAACTGAAATTTTATTTGGTTTTGTTGGAGGAATAATGTGATTTCTTTTTTTTTTTATTTAACTTCCCAAAAAAATTTATATTTTATTGCAGGATTTTTCGGCAAAGCGAAATTGAATATCCAGTGTGGACAACCAAGCAACTCTGTCCATTATTAACCAACCCTAGAGCAGTGCTAAGAGCACATTCAGAAACTGCAACACATGCCAGAATTTTAAACAACATTTTCAACAAAAAAAAAAGAGGGGGGCCCCCCCCCTCTTTTTTGAATTTCGATCTTGTTTACAAATGTAAAACAAAAAATAATAATGTTGCAATTTTTAAAAAAGTTCTTTTTTCTATTTTCTTTTGTTGTTTTGGCACACAACAACAACTAACTGACTTCAGATACACAATTTATGAACTGTTGTTGTAGTTGTTACTATTGTATGAGTGAGTATTTATACATGTATTTATGGTTTAATAAAAGTTTTACCACAAAAAAGTTAGCAGAGAAAAACTATAATAAACAATACGTGTGTTTGTATGGATGCTTATGTGTATGTGTGTATAACCCCAATAATACAAGAGTACTTTTGCTTCAAGTACTACTACTAACACTCACTCATATTTACCTACACACTTACACAAGGGTGTGTGCATATGAGTGTTTGTTTGATTGTGTATGTGTGTTTACCTGTCTCAATGTCTGTTTATTTGCTGCATTTACAAATAGCTGGGGGCAAATAAATAGATACACAGCTGTAAAATCATTCATATTCACTATTAATATTTACTTATGTAGGAAAATGTTCGAATGAGTACAGCTCATATTCAATATAAATACGCCTCGGGCGGCCCATTGGACAGTGATGTTTAAATAAAAAAAAGGCCGGATTTTGATTCTGAGCAAAAATAATAAGAAAATGTAGTATTTTACTGTCACTCTCTTCTGTTAAATTTGATTTTTGGCGCTTACGTTATTTTCGCGGTTAGTGCCTGAATAAGTCGCAATGATATTAAGTCGATCTTTAATCAAATAATGTTTAATGATAACATAAATATGTTAATCGTAATTGTATGATTGTTAATTAATCAAAAAATGTTGCTCTTAAAATCTGGCTGAAAGAGGAAAATGTTATTGTTGATTAATGACTAAACAGTTATTTATGGTAAGCATGTTATTGTTATTATCAACCAAAGGTATGATTTAACAATAATATGATCGGCCTATTTGATGTAACCACAATATGCTAAGAAAATTTTATAAAAAGCATGAATTAATAAATATCGGTTTTTTGCCTTCTGAAACATTTTTAATAAATTTCTCAAATTTTTTTGTAAAATACAGTTAAAAAATGTAAAAAAGCGTTTAACAATATTTTTTCTGCAGATTACATTAATGAATTTCCACAGTTTGGCAGCTTTGGATCAAAAATGGTGAAAAAAGATAAACGAAATGAGCATTTTCCGACATTTAATCAAATTTGAGGCACTAGATACAGTTTTTTCGGGTTAGTTTATTAAAAACTTTCTCCTAGTCTGATGCTACAACAAAACAAAAATTCCATTTGGGTTTCGAGATATAGCCGTAATAAAAATAGCATCTTCTTGGGAAAAGTAAAGTTTTACCCAAAATAAAATTTACTTACTTTCTCAGCTTTCCAGACGTAGATTTTCTATCTGCTGCTCTATCTACCCAGCTTGAGACTTTAAGTTCTCCCCGGTCTTTCACTACGTCTGTTTTTCACCTTTTTCGGGGTCACCCTCTTCTTCTAGAGCCTTCCGGGATCTGCTCAAATATATTTTTCACCACTCTTTTGTCCGGCATTCTTATTTTTTATTTTCCTTTATTTATTTGGGAACATAGGGCTTCTACAAGAGATTTATATTAAATTATGTCATAACATATTGTTTTAATTTCATCAAAGGTTTTGTTGTGTTTGGCTAGTTCACTCAATACCTTTCTTTTCCAAGTATTTATAGGACGTCCGCGACGTCGGCTGCCTTGAGGATTCCATTCTAGCGCTGCACTTGTAATACTGTTCCTTGGTCTGCGCAGTGTGTGACCTATCTAACTCCACTTCTTTTTAGCTATTTGGGTAGTTATTGGCTCCTCTTTCGCTATTCTCCATAGTTCAACGTTTCTTATTGTGTTAGGCCAAAAGATTCTACATATAATACGCAGGCAATTGTTTATAAAGACCTGCAGTCTCTGCGCTATGTTGTTGGAGATCAGCCAGGTTTCGCTTCCGTAAAGAAGAGTTGACTTTACACAAGCGTTAAATAGTCTTATTTTTGTATTTTGTGAGATCTGCGGAAACCGCCACGTTTTGTAAAGACGTCCAAAGGCAGCTCTAGCTTTTTTTTAGCCTGATATGTTTGTTGGAAGTGTTATTTATTTGCATTGCACTTGTTTTTGCAATATTGATTTCCAAACCTGCGCGGCTTGCTCGTTCAACTAGGTCATTGACTTTACTTTGCATGTCATTACAGTTGTGTGAAATGAGACATATGTCATCAGAAAAATCTAGATCTTCGAGGTGTTTATTGAAGGTCCATACAATTCCTCTTCATTTTGTGGTTAGTTTTTTCATTATTTCATCTAGTACAACGGCAAAAAGCAGCGGCGGTGTCTGGCGTATAGTGTAGTATTGTTGTACATTGTCTTTATCATATTTATTATTTTTGTAGGCACCCCTTTAGCTCTAAGTGCTTCCCATATTGCACTACGCCTTATTGAGTCGAAGGATTTTTTAAAATTTATGAAAACTAGATAATTCAACTGATTGTTCTATTATGACGCGCAAGGTATGTATTTGTCTGATCCGCACAGTTGCGATGTGGACGAAAACCAGCTTGCTCATCCCTTAGTGTTTCTTTAACCCCTGCCAGCCTAGTGTTAATAATTATTGCAATTATCTTGTAGATTGTGTTGAGAAGGGTTATACCCCTCCAATTGTCACACACAGTCAAATTCTTATTACGTGGCCTAACTATCGAATTCTCTGGGTCATTATTTACCTAACTACACTTTGTCGTTGAATCGTTTTTGGAAATTATCTTCACTAATTCTGATTGCACCAAAAATTTAACGAAGTATTCTACGTTCAAAACATAGCAGCTGGTTTACATCAAATCCTTTGAACGTCCATAGTTCACATCCGTACGTTAAAATTGGTCTTATAAGAGATCTAACCTTATTCTAAAGTGGTAGGAGCTTTGATTTAAAGAATTTTAAATGTAAAAACCACGCTTTAATTACTGCTTGAATTCGTCTTGAGTTATATTGTGTGTCAGTGTGGGAACTCTATACCACACCAAAATAGTTAAATTGGGGCATGGCTTCAAACGTAAACTGTTTTAAGGTTAGATCTGTAACATTCTCGCAGTAAGGAAATCTGAACATATATTTTGTTTTATCCATGTTAATTTCCAGAGCAGGTTAAGCGAGCAGCTCTTTCAAGTTGGTTAAATGTAGGTAGGATTTGTTTCTAAAGCGGGGTTTTTTTAGAGTGTCACAACTTTGAGCACCCATTTAACAGCTGATAGTTGATTTTTGTTTAGTTTGCTTCATTATGAATCGACTTACACCAGAGCAACGCGTGCAAATTGTTGAAATTTTTAATTAAAATAATTTTTCTATTCGTCAAACTCATCGTGCACTTTTCCATTTTATGGCGTACATATCGTCCTTCAGAGCAGCTAATTCGAAGAACAATAGATAGTTTTTGGACCACATTTAGTGATATTGATAATGTGCATCCCCTGAGACTCCGAACAGTGCGCACTGAAGGAGCTGTAGCCGCTGTACTGAAAAGTATTGAAGATGATCCTAATCAATCAATTCGTCACCGTTCTCAGCAACTGGGGTTGTGTCCTTCCACTTTATGGAAGATTTGACGAAAGGATCTTGGCTTAAACGCTTTCAAGATTCAACTTCTGCAGGAATTAAAGCCAAACGGCAAATCGGCGAATAGGCTGAAGCACAAATTGATAATGATTTTAAACTTCCATTCAAAATTTAATTTTCCGATGAAGCCAATTTCTGGTTGAATGGGTACGTAAAGAAGTAGAATTGTCGCATTTGGAGTGAGGAGAATCCACAGGCTTTTGTCGAAACACCATTACATCCACAAAAAGTTAATGTTTGGTGAGCGGCAGAGTAATTGGCGCATATGTCTTTAAAAACTATGATGGTCAGAATGTTACTGTCAATGGTGAACGGTATAGGAACATGATTCGAAATTTTTTCGTACCTCAATTACGTGGCATTAATCTTGCTCCCAACAGGACGGAGCCACATGCCACACAGCGGACGCTACAATTGATGTACTCAAAGAAACTTTTGATGAAAAAATAATTTCACGTAATGACCCAATTAATTGGCCATTAAGACCGTGTGATTTAACCCCATTGGATAATTTTCTTTGGGGTTTTGTTAAGTCACTTGTAAACTTCGATAAGCCACAAACAATTGAACACCTGGAAATCAACATTCGAAGAGTTATCGGCGAAATACGGCCGCAAATGCTGCGAATGATGAAAATTTGGTGTTCCAGACTGCGCCTTCTACGCGCCAACTGTGGCGGCCATTAGGCATAAATCACATTTAAACATTAATTTTATAAATCGCTTAATTGTGTGCATTTGTAAATATTGTGCCACCTGGATCAAAATCATCTACTATGGAGTGCTGTAAAAGGTTGGAACGTCTCCCTGCTTAAGACCGGATATAACATTAAGAGGTTCAGAGAGTTAACCTTGTATCACAACTTACGGTAAGAGTCATGTTAATTAAATTAACTAATGTACCAAGTTTAAGTTATCGTATGCCAATTTGCTGTCTATGCAAGCTATCGAAATATTGCTTAAAGTCGATGAAAAAGCAGTGTATATCTATGTTATATTCATACAATTTTTCGATGATCTGTGTGATGATGAAGCCTTGGTCAGTTATTGAACGGCTAATCCCAAATCCGCTTTGGTAGTCACCGATTATATCCTCTGCATATATATTTCGTAGCCACAGTTACGAAGAGAAACACCTCTGAAATTATTGTAATCGGTCTTGCCGCCTTTTTTGTAGATTGGTGTTATAAGGCTCGTGTGCCATTCATCAGGTAATGATTCGTTTCGCCATATATTAATGCTAATTCGGTAGAGATAATCATGGCATTTAGTTCCGCCATATTTCAACATTTCGGATACGATAACATCTTCAACCCTACATTTTGGGTTCTTTTTCAATGATTGTTTGTTCAATAATGCTACACCCTCTTCAAAAGTAGGTTCCTATAGGTAGTTTTCAGCTGTGCAATATTACTCCTTAGTCGTTTAACTATCGTCCTCTCTATTCAGAACTTCGTAGAAATATTCTCTCCATCTGTTAAATATTGCAGCTTTGTCGCTGATCAAATTAACATTTCTATCTTTACAGATATTTGTTTTTGGTTAAAATGTTCTGGTCTGCCTTTTGATATTTGCATACATATTCCTAACAAATCTGCCAAAAAAGTTAGCTCGGGTTCCCAAAATATCGGCCCCTAAAGTTTTTGAATTTTTTGAAAAGGTGTTTGCTATAAGTCAAAAAAAATATACTAAATGTACTTCTGAGCTGAAATGCTCTTCAGTAGAATTGTATGACGATTCTTTTCTAAAGATATATTTACCCCCTAGCACTAATTTTAAGGGGTAATTTTTGTCCTGTTTTTTAACTTTCATACAAAAGTATACTAAAACGGCACTTTAGAGGGTTAAAAGGTTCGACATGTATTTTACGCATCAAATTTCACTAGGAATCTTCTAAGACCAAAGAATCGTGCAATGTATGATAAACGGGTTTTCGAAAAATTCAAAACTTTCTAGGCTCGGAACTTAGAAAATCCGTTTTACATACATTGCACGATTTTTTGGTCTTATAAGAGACCCGTATTAAAATTAGATGCATAAAATATTCGTCGAACATTTTAACCTTCTAAAATGCCATTTTAGTATAATTTTGTGAGAAAGTTAAATAAGGACAAAAATTACCCTTTAAAATGGGTGTTAGAGGGTAAAAAGAATCGCCATACAATTTTACTGAAGACATCTGAAATAGTATTTTAGCTAACTTTTCAAAACCCTTTGGCAGATTTGCTCTACCAATAGGCAAGTTTCATTTCGCGTTGCATGTATTGAGCCTGGCAGCGATGACCCGAATTTTGTGGCACTGTGTTATCAGGGGCCGAAATATAAAGAAAAAATAAATGTCAGAAATGGTTCAATTAAATAATTAATTGGTGTACATTAATTTATTCAATTAATTTTTTGTTTGCTGCAATTAATTTTTTTAATCCAAAAACATAAATTTAAATGTTTGTATATATGTTTTTTATTTCCTAGTTTATGCAATTAATTTTTACATTGACTAAATTTGTGCGGCATGGCTCGAAAATACAAATCCGTTATTTGATACGACCGATTCTTTTGCAGGGGCAAAATTAGTAAAAAATTTAATTGTCTGAACGAATTGTTTAATTAAAATCGATGTTCTTTATTTAGTGTGTATTCATGGAGCACTAAAAATTAAACACCAGCTAAGAATAGCGAACTAAAATTGAGGTTTGTTACGTTCGATTGGGAATTTGAGAAATCCCACACGAGAAGAAGTTTGCACTCGATAAGTGGAAAAATATTGCATTTTGTTATTTTACCATATGGGCTAGGGAACAATTGGCTTTACAATAAAATGGTGAAGGGCATATTAAATTCGGGACGGCCGAATAAAGCACTTTACTTTTTTTTATCGTTTTCTTTAAATTCATACACCAAATATTTGGCCCGGCTCTTTAGCTGTGAATTCCTGAAAGAAGCTTAAAAAAATACATTCAAAGAATTGCTTTAGGGATAAAAAGTAATTAAAACCTTTGAAAATATTAAACTTGTATATTTCTTGTCCCAGCTGTATTTCATCTGCTCAAGACATCTGAAGTAGTGGTAATTGAAAGTAAAAATACATGCACGTGGTTGTGTGTTGGTATAGCTAAAAATGTTTGTGTCAGTGGATGTGTAATTTGTATAGTCAGTCAGTATGTTGCAAATAGCATCAGGTAAAAATTGCTCTTTTCTTTTCTATTGAAAAGCAAGAAAGAGTTCTAAATTCGCCTTTGCCGAATCTTATACACCCTTAACCATAGATTAATTGATTTTTTTTTTGTCTAAACGATCACAAAGGCGAAAGAATTGAGATCTTCAAAAGTCGGGCTTAAAGGCAGATTTTCCACCTTGAGGGGAAGTTTGTCTGCTGCGGAACTCCAAGGGCGATGTTGCTGTTCAACAGGTGCGGTTTGCGTTACAGCAGCAGAGGTTACATAGCTCAAGCTTAAAAGACAGGTGCGAGTGTATAATTCAGTCAACTTTTGTACTTAAATTTCTACTAGTGTATGTTTGTTGCGCTCGCGCATGGTAGCGATATTTTGCGAACATTATCCCCCAGTTGATCCAATCTGACTTATTAACACGGACAGACAAACATCTTTAAATCAATGCTTCTACTCATAAGAATCCAGACTATGTACATAAATCCCTTTTGTGGTCTAAAATCAGTTTTGTAGAATTTACAAAAGCAATGACAAACTTTTATGTTTATGTAGTGAAGAATATACAAAAAATCATAACTGTGAGTACTTAAATGTACGAGTGCGACTAGAACTTGCATCAATGGCCACATTATGTTTCCATTTGAATATTGAAACTCGTACATTTGTTTGAAGCATTTACACTCTTTTGTTCAATGTTTCATAGAGAAAAAAGTTATTTCTTTCTTTCGATTGTTAATTTACATACATCTATTAAAGTGAATTCATGAGAAGAATAGTGTTTTCAGTTGTAAAAGGTCAGGGTAACTGAAATTTGAATGCAAACTTTGTTTTTTTTTTATCCATTCATTGATGTTAAAGTTATTTGTGCCAAATTCCATGATAAAATTTTGCTTCTCAACTAGTTTTAGTAAACCTTAAACAAAAAATTTTTGAATATATTGTAACACATACAGTATTTATCGCTTATATGCATTTTAAATTAGACATTTTTCTATATTTTTGCAAGTTGTGGACGGGCGGAAACCGAGTTGCTGAGAACGGCGTCGAATCGATAAATTAGAGTCCTCTGTCATACTTGCGTCTACAGCGCCAATGGCTTCTTCTGTACGCACGTTATGAGCTCGATTTGTTTGAATATTTATCCAAAAGAGTTAAGCTTGTTTAACCCTTGCGTTCCAAACAGCGTTGCCAGAAGAATTGGAAGGAAAATCTTCATTTGGCAAAAAAAAAAATCTTATTTTAAAGAAAAAGGTCTTAACATTTTTATAGCAAGGGCAAAAAAGTAAAAATTATTAATTTTTTAAAAGAAAATAATTCTTATTATGGAAACTATTTAAATTGAAATACGTTATTGCCGTATTTATACAATATTAGATTGTAGGTTTAAAGTAAAGTTTTTAGTTATACTTTCAAAAAAAAAAAAAAAAAAAAAAAATACACTTAATTTCTAATATATAAGATCGTAAAAAAGTCGATATAAATAAAAAAGTTTCATCGAAATTAATTAAATTCAAATATGAGAGATGTATAAATTTTGGACAAAAAAATTTTAGTTACGGAGCGCTATGAAGCTCATACATCATATGAAATCTTAAGGGTTCTCAATTCAATATTATATTTTTTAATACCGTTGTTATATCAAACGCATTTTGAGAAAATTGCATTTAAAAAAGCTCATTGAAAAAATATGGATTTTCCTTAGTATATTCCTAATGGAATTGTTATTAAAATAACGTTGGTACACCTTTTAAAAGATATTCTTAAGCACTTATATACATATATATATATATATATATATATATATATATATATATATATATATATATATATATATATATATATATATATATATATATACTTTGTTTTAAAACTATCATAAACATGGAATGTGGAATTTTTAATTTTTACTTTCCACTAAGTTCTCCTCTTTTTTTTTGATATTTTGTCCAATTTGAAAGACATTGCAAGAACACAAGAATTTGGTCTGGCCAAGAGGATAATTTCATAGACTTTTACATATAAATAGAATTTCATCCCACATATTTGCTCTAATTGAATTCAAATTATAGAATTCACGCCCCTGTTTTTTTTTTACATTCGAAAAATATTGCAAGGAAAACCCAAATTTGGTCTGGCCAGACCAAGATGGTAATCCAAGGATTAAGTTCCATTAGTTTTACCTTTTGGTACTAAATACTTGAGCTGTTTTGTTCTTTAATAAATTAATTTTTAAAAAAATACGTTTTTTCTTTTCACAAAACACATCATATAACATCAATATTACCAAAATGAACAACAGGTAATCTATGATTGTGTGCCCAGAAATAATGATGCATTTTTGTGGATGCTAGACAATAGACAACAAAATGATATAAAACCTCATTGTTTTAAAAATTTTCTGTTTAAAAAAACGGTAAAAAAAATTATGTATGCTGTTCAAACTTAAAGTTTAAAATCATTTTTTCTAAAAATAAAAAACTTTAAATCTTATTTTGTTCAAAAAATCTTTAAAAATAAGATAAAATCTTAATTCTGGCAACGCTGGTTCCAAATAATATTTTTGGCGTTTTTTTTACGTCTTACTTTTGAGAGGGAGAGAGAGAGAGAAATTATTTTGTTCGGCAAGCTTTTTCTTGAATTGGCTTAACCCATGGTAGAATAAGTACAAGCAGTGATGCCAACTTAGTGCTTTTGGCACTATTTATGGTGCTTTTTGATGCCTCAAAACGCCAAAATTTTATCCATAGTGCCAAACTAAGAAAAAGCACTAACTTGGAGCTTTTTCAATTTTTCGGTAGTGCCTTTAGTGCTTTTTACAATTTTTATTTTTTTTCTACCATTTTTTAAAACTTCGATTATATAGATGATGATTTAGATGAGCTTTGCTATTTGGGGTACAATTTTAAGAAGGCTTGTAAAGATTTAAAGATTTCAAATGATAAAAAAAGTGATAAAAGAAAGTAACATTCGTTTAACCAAAACTTTATTTACGAGGTTACAGCTAGGCTTCCTAGCAATTTGGAAATTTTACGAAACGTTGCACTTTTTAGCGTTGACAACATATTTAGTAATCGTAATAAAAACGATGTATATTGGTAAACATTTCTTTAAAGATGTAGACACTGTTTCAAAAATAGAATATGGCTTGGAAAACATAAGGAATTGTTAAAAAACACGCAGTCGGAAACCTTACAAAAAAAAAAAAAAAACGCAGACTTTAAAAACAAAGTGTTAAATAAATTAACAACATGTGACAGAAAAGAATTTTATAACGAGCGTTGTGTGACCTGCCATTTTTCATGCACTTTAGTTTTCCACGTGTTGTGCACTTCTTCCTCTAGTGCTATTGAAAAAAGGTTTGGCACGATTTGAATTTAGATTTATTAAAACGATAAAATTAAGTTTTATGAACAATGATCGGTCATTGGAAATTTTCGTTAATTGCAACAGGCCAGATTTTTTCGAGTTACGAAAATCAAGCCACTGTATTACTTTAAAACTGTTTTATGGCCAATTTAAATTCAGCTGATAAGGATCCAAATGATTTGGATGCTATAATTTTTATTGAATATAATAATAATAATAATACATTTAAAACTGTTTAATACAAATGTACATATATTTATTATTTAATCTTAACTGAAAATGGTCCCCATCAATGACGTCGCCGTTTGTAAGATTTTGGAGGTATATAATACTCGGCACAGCCAAATGCAACTTGTTTTGTGTTTATGTAATTAAATTGTAAAAATGGCTTAGTGCTTTTTTACGCTTTTTTTTGCTCGAAATAGTGCTTTTTAGTGCTTTTTAGTGCTTTTTTCAAATTTTAAAGTGCTTTTTGCTCTCAAAAAGTTGGCATCACTGAGTGCAAGGTATAGTCGTTAGAAATTTTGTTCTCAAAAAATAATATTTCAGGTAGGAAGAGCTCAAAAAACTTACTGCCTGAAATTTTGTTTTTGTTTTAAATGTAGGTTGAACGAGTCACTTTTCCGCTCGCGTTCTACAAACAGGCAGTTAATTTTTTTATGGAATGCTATGTCCTGTTTTAAACACCTGACGAAAAGTTTATTCTTTATCATTATACATAGCTAATTTTTTAATACTTTTTATGTAATTTTCTATCGGTTTTTATGTGCCCATCGCGGCAAAATTTCCGTCTTAACGGTTAGCGGGAAATCTAGCGGTTTTTTTAATATCCATAGAGTATAACATTTTGTTTTTCTAGATATTTGAAAATTGAAAATTTTTTCATAAAATAAGAGATTTCAAGTATGTATTTTTGTAATTCAAATTATAAAGTAAGAAGAAAAACGTTTTGTTTTTTTTCGAAATTAAATTCGCTTCCACTAAAAAAACATTTTACAACATTTTTTTTATTAATTTTTTGATAAGAATTAACTGGAATTCTGTCAAATTATAATTATAAAATAATTCGTAGTTCTAGAGTTGATTATGCTTATTACACTGGTCGCAAAAATAAAAAAGGCGGCAGCAAGAACCTTCTTATGTGATTTTAATTGACTTTAGCGTGCTGAATTCAAATCTGTTCGCAGATTTATTCTATTACGTCAAGTTTTTAATGGGCTTTACTAATATTTCGTCCGAAATATGGTGGCTTTGCTTTAAAGGTAATTGTATTCCAAGTCTTATGCTAGTAATTTAATCCAAATCGGACAAATCCGGTAAAATATTAGTTATTTTCATAATACATTTCTTATTTTATTTGTAATATATCTGGATTTTTGATAAAAGATAAAAATGTAAAACTTTTGTCCTTATAAAATTTTTTTTTATACATATCTTTTTTTATACATTTGTTTTGCATAAAAACCAAATTTATCGCAACTTACTTCTGAATAGCTCCGAAACAGTTAAAAATATAAAAAAATGTTATTTGGATGATTTAAAGAAAATTGTATTCGTAATCATTTGTAAATTTTGTTCTCAACCATTGGATCAAAGTCGGAGAAATCCGTTTTCAGTTACTATGAAATATATTAGCATCACCAGCCCATAATAAAAAACTATACGTGATAGAAAAAGACTTAAACGGATTTGAATTTAAATCCTTTTTATTCAATATATTTTACCAACTTTTAGGCACTTTTTTAAATGAAACATTCTTTTACATTCCCGGGACTAAAAAACTCAGGGAAATCAAAAACCTTACTATATAATATTAATAAAAAGTCGTATGCCTTTAAGAAAACACCCTATGTATTGATTTGTAGATACATTTTGCAAAATATTGAGATTTTAGCGATATTTTAAAAATTTTACGCTAAATAAAAAAATTTTGCGGCTTCTAGCGGTTTTTGAAGTACGATTTGTCGGTAAGTCTTCAAAAAAAGTTGGCAACAAAGGTAATTTTCCGATTTAGCGATGTCAAAAAATTTTAGTGTTTGTTTTAAATTTTGCAATCGTTCGCGAATTGTAAACATTTTCTCGATTAAAGCGATATTTTCCTGTAAGTGTCAGATTTATTTATTTATTTTCTTAAAGTCTATTGGATTTACAAAATATCCTCACAGACTATTCGCTAAAAAATTTTTGTTTTGAAAAGAAACCACCGTAAAAAATAACAAATATTTATATGAGTTATGTTTGCTTTTAGGGAAATTGTACTTTACCATCAAAAATCAAGGAGAAGAAAGTATGGAATTGTAAGTTTGCACTTTGAGTCTGTTCCATATCAAGCAATGCTTATTTCAAAAACATTTGTTTAGCACTTCTGTTCCGCAGTGTTGACAAAAAACAAAATGTGAGAGCTATTTCCAAAAAAGGGTCAAAAAGTGTCATAAAAAATGTGATAATGATACAAAAGTATAATTTAAAAAAGGGTTATAAAAGGTATCAACACCGTCGAAAAAGGGTCAAATTGATACTTTAATAGGCGGCATGAAATAACTCCCCAAAAATAAAATGAAATAAGTCCCCAATTCAGAAATGAAATAAGTCCCCAAAGGAATGAAGTAACTCCCCAAATCAAAATGAAATAAATTCCCAAAAATTGGGGAGTTATTTCATTGGAAATAAGTCCCCATTTCCTGATATGAAATAAATCCCCAAAAAGTATTCAAAACATCCAATCAATTCAAAATAGGGGGAGGGGGGTGCTTTTTTACCATGGGAGGTAAGGCCATGATGGCTTTATTGCTCAATTTTGCGAAGTGAGAGATATAGCCATATTTTTTTTCCCAAATGAGAGGCAAAGCCATATTTTTCCAGAATATGGTTACGCATGGGTGTGGTGCTTAAAAAACCATGGGAGATAAGGCCATGATGGCTTATCTCTCATTCAAAAGGGAGATAAAGTCTTTTATTTTTTTTTTGTTCATTTGAATGGGAGATAAAGCCATCATGGCCTTAGCTCGCATTAGCGATATTAGAAAATGGCTTTATCTCTCATTTCAGTTTTGAAGAACTTTTGCATTTTACATTGATTAATAGTTTTCACTTCCGGAAACACTAAAGTCAAGTATTGAAATCTGGCTTCGCATACTAAAGTTTTTCTGCGTGGCGGCCTGCGGCCGCGCTTAGGGGTTTTTTCCTCCAGTAGGGCACGGCAGGTGGCTTCGCTGAATAAAGTTTTTCTGCGTGCGTCACAAGAATAAAAAAATGTTTTTCAATGATAACTAAGGATTTTCCCTTTTACAGAATGTTTACACCATGCATAACAATATTCTGAAAAAATATGGCTTTATCTCTCATTTGCGAAAAAAAATATGGCTATATCTCTCATTTCGCAAAATTTTAAATATGACATTATAGCAATAAAGCCATCATGGCCTTATCTCCCATGGTAAAAAAGCACCCCCCCTATTTTGAATTGATTGGATGTTTTGAATACTTTTTGGGGATTTATTTCATTTCAGGACGTATTTTAATTTTTTACAAGTTTTAACTAATTTTGAAAATGAAATAAGTCCCCAAAAATTTTTTTAAAAACTTATTTCATTTTAAATTTTTGGGGAGTTATTTCATATGAAATAACTCCCTAAAATAAATAATGAAATAAGTCCCTAAAAAAATGAAAAAAGTCCCCAAAAAACGTTGTTGTTGTTTCCTGTATATTTTTTAGGGGAGTTATTTCGTGGGGAGTTATTTCATGCCGCCACTTTAATATCACAACGGTAACGCTGCCCATATAACGTCAAACAAAAGAAAATATAGAAAAAAATGTAAACAAGCGTCAAAAATTAAATTAATTAATTTAAAATTGCATGGGTAAATAATGAAAACTCTCCCTAATAAACATACTTATTATACCATGATTTAACCCAATAAGCACTCAAAAATAAAATTTCAAGTGATTAAAATTTAGCTGGAAATAAACTTGAATTAAAACGTATTTTTAAATGCGATTCAAGTTTCATAATATTTTACTTATACACACTTGATTTTAAATTCCTATTTTACTGTAGAATGGAGTTCTGACTGAATTTGTTGAAAAATTGTGTCCAAACTACTATCCAATAGGACCAAACTTGGTGCAAATTTCATCCCAATCGGAAGACATTGGCTTAAAAAGTTGGGTCACTAAATATGAAATGCCCCATATATATAAATTTCTTTATATTAATACATAACACTTCAGCGCCTTTAAGGCGTTATTGAGGCGAGTTTGCAAGAATATTATAAAATACAAAAAAAAAAAAAAAAAAAATTAATTTGTACATTATCAGCAAATCATTACGCTAAATATTCAGCAACATGTTGATTCATAAATTCTTGATTGATCTCTTAAAAATTATATTCTTAAATATATTATTGTTATATATATAATATATTGTTATATATATAAGATAATTGAATTTGTTCTAAACGTCTAAAAAGAACACCCTCTACTTGAGTCAAGTTTAAAACGATGCCTATATGATAATCTTTTCAATGCAATTTATTCAATTTTTTTTTTATATTGCGTTGCATAAATGCGAGTTATGCAAATAAGCGAATAACAGCTTCGGCTAAAGCAAACTTAAATTGCTTGAATTCCGATGCATAAAACGGTTAAATGCTTACAACCGGGTATGCATATAAGCGATAAATAGTGTATTATGAAACATAAGTGAAATATACTTGTACAGAATATGTATGCGTATAAAAACACAACAAAATTTTCTGAAATAAAAATAGCTGATTCTTATGTACAGTGCACTCGCGATAATATCGAGCCCTAATAGCAAAAATGATGTAAATTTTTGAAGAAAATCGATAATTTTTGATCATTTGCATCATCTCTAAAAATCTTATATCTCTGGGAAGTACCGTTACGAAATAAGAGCAAAAGCTATTTCAAACGAAACCCTAGACTTGAAGCAAAAATATTTAAAAAAACCTTCTCCTGTAAAATTTTATTTTTGTTGGTTACATCATTTTTGCTATAAGGGCCCGATATGAACACCCTAATATATAAACACCCCAAAATATGAACACTTATTTTCTTCCATTGACTACTCAAAAATATGAACTTGTGGAAAAGCTTTAAAATATGAACAACTTATAGATGTATTTTAACTGTTTTTATCTTCCTACACAGTGTTAAAATCAAGATCAATTTTGATACAACTGCATAATAACTTGGGGATTTCCCAAGCTATCGCTTTAAAATTGTCCTCAGTCTTATAAATGAATTAAAAAAGGCATCCGTTTTGAAAAGAAAAATCAGAAATTTTAGAACATTTAAGAAAAGGTATTACTAATTTAGCGAATAACTTTGTTTTTTTTTAAATGTTTTAACAATACGTTCATTTGACTTGGAAAAAGAGCAATGTGCGTTCTTCCGAATACCCAAAAAATGGAAAATGCATGCACCGATGGTTTTTGAAAATGAGATACAAAAAGATCACTGTTAGCGGACACGGCAAATATCTGGACATTTTTAAGAGAGCGGGGCGTTTTTACCTTAACGTTAGGAACATTAATTTTTATGGTAAAAACGTTTTTGAAGGGAAATTAAATGTGATTCGCAAATATGAACAATTTTGCAAAAGTGAGCTGGCTTTGTTTTAATTAGTTCATATTATAACGCGTGTACTGTATTTCCATCTGCTGATGACGATGGCGTCAAGTTTTAAAAATATAGTGACTTATTTTATTTGCATAATTTACACCATTTTCTTGTATTTATCTTATTTTTGTAAAAAAAAACTTTCTTTTATTGTAAACAGGTTCAAACGAGTCAAAATATGTAAAGAATTTATGCGCTGGTATCTCCGAATATACACAGTCAGGTACAGATAAAACTACTTCAGTTTGAATATACGTTCAAAATAAAAATCTGATATTTGCCACAGATTTTTAATTCTTCAAAGTTTGAAATTTTTCGCATTTTTCAATCTTAAAACAATTTGATCAGGGAAAACTTTAATATTAGCATTCAACAACAATTAAATTTGTTCAGAATTTGAAAGAAGTTTTCCCTTGCACTAAGAAATTTGTTTTTAATATTGTTGGTTGGGCAAACTACAGCAGTCTTATTTCTTACTTCATCTTTACATTATTAACAACAAATACAAATATGTACTGGTAAATATTATTGTTTCATCTTTGCATTAAAGCCTTTCTCTCGATACATACAACATATTTACTCTTATCTCCGCTCATTTACTAACAGTCAGTCAGTCAGTCCGTAAGTCGGGCACTCACCAGTAGAACATAACAACATATTCATAATACAAATGAACAAGTATATGGGCTAAACAAATAAAATTTGTTCTTTTCTGAAACTTAATTCTCGACAATTTTTTAATTTTATCCACCACACACAAACTTTTGAAGATAGAAGATTTGAACTTACGACACTTCAAATTAATGTGGTTGATTAAAATTTTAAGTTAAAGATATAATAAATTATTACTTAAAGGTCGTTTACATAAAAACGAAATAAAGTATATTTAATATAAAATCTTCCTCAAAATCTAGTGTGTTTACACGTTTTAACAATAGCGATTTTTGTTTGCATACCAAAAACAGACTAAAAGTTTTCGTTTAACACATACATACAAACATACTAAGAAATAGGCATTTAAAAATTTGCATTACCTTTTATTTATAGCCAACTGTAACACATGTAAATTATATGAGGCAAACCATATTGAACTTAAGAAAATTTTTGGCTTAGTTTAATGAAACTGTCATTTGCTTAAGCAAGGTACGAATCTAATCGCACATTCCGCAGTCAAATGTTTTTATACCCTCCACCACAATTAGTTGTGAAGAGGGTATATTAAGTTTGTCATTCCGTGTGAAACTTTTTTATTATTCATCTCAGACCCCATAAAGTATATATATTCTGGGTCCTTGAGTAATTCTAAGTCGATTAAGCCATGTCCGTCTGTCTGTCCGTCTGTTGAAAACACGCTCACTTTCGAACAACTCAAAGGAAATGAACAAACTTGGTGCCAAATTGCTTGTAGTTATCCTAAGCAGTTTGGGATTGAAATCCAGCAAAATCAGTTCAGTAGGACCAGAGCTATGAATCAAAATGTGGAACCACCACCTAAAAAAAATTGATAATTTTGTTAAAAAAAATAACATAAATGCTGGAACAAGGCACGGAATGAGATAAGATTTTGCAAAAATGTGTTTTATTTGACTGAAAATCACGCTGGTAAATTTCGTGATGATCCGTCCATGATTTACCCTAAGCCCCATATAAACAATACTCCCGGAAAACAGTTTAGTACGCCTAAAACCGTAAAAAATTTGGTACGTCACAGGACTAACACAGTGAAATTTCGTGACGATCGGTCCATAATTTACCTTAGGCCACATATAAACCCTACTACCGGAAAACAGTTTAGTACGCCTAAAACCGTAAAAAATAATGCAATCATAACAAATTTTGGCTCGTCACAGTTTTATAGGACTGTAAATGTACTGTGAAATTTCATGAAGATCGGTACATAATTTCATATCTTAATATATATTTAAGAATTTCTTGCTAATCCTACACAACAAGATATAAATCTTATAGTTAAAGTGCAGGAATTATATAAGTTTAAAACATAAAGGGGTAATCACACTCAAACGATTACGTTTGAAAAGAAAGAAAAAGAAAAAAAAAAATAGAGTACATTATAACAAAATGGAAAGGAAATAAACATTTAATTTAAAGAAAGATTAAATTTTAAATTGTAAGTTGGCTGAATGTAACATATAAATTATAGATTCAAATAAACTAAACTAAATAAATAAATAGCTTTGATGGCAAAAATTAATTGGTTTAGTTTTATGGGGTTTAGCTTATTAAATAATTAACTAATTGATTTCTAAAATTGTTCACATTGTTGTTTGTTTGGACATGATTGGGCAGTAGGTTCCAAAGACGGACAGAATGAATAAACAATTGATATTCAGATATCAGGCTGCGGTGTGTAAAGGGAATTATCTTATTTCCCCTGTTAGACCTTGCAAAGGTTAATAACAAATCGTCACAGTTTAAGATAATAATAACATTAACAGATATTACTGCTTAAATATTTGGACTGTCGGTGGAGGGTATCAAAGATTCGGCACAGCCGAATATAGCACTCTAACTTGTTTAATTTTGTTTTGTTTTCTTAAGTACATTTGAGAGACTTTTTGTTAATTTTTGACAGTAGGTTACGCAAGGCTATGCATATTATAGTTGAGCCTTTAGTTTTTTTTTTTTTTTTTTTTTATCAAATTAGAGGGTTTTCAGTTCAGATTTATTTATTGAAAACAAAAGGAAAAATGGAAAATTGCACTCAAGTTGAAGTGAGCTGTGTAAACAGTAAAGTTGTACACATTTGAAGTGTCAAGTACATCAAATGTTTATAATATTTATATGTATCTGTGCTGTGGGTTTCTAAATCGAAATATCTATTATTTGACAAAAAGGCAAGCATTTTATCAACTTCTGCATATCGGCTTTTCCGTCAAAAGGTTCACCGTGACCGAAAATTTAAAAGCTATTAAAAGCTGATTATTTTACGATATTGTTATAGAGAAATATTTATATTTTACTAATTTTAAAAATTTACTTATAAATTTGTTCACTTAGATGAACAATCAGACTGCAAAGTTGTGCAAACGTAATTTCTTATACATATGTGAGAATGTTTTATTGTATGTTTTCTTTAATATTTATCTTTCTTAAAAGAGGTGATATTTGATAAAAATTATTCCAAAAAAAATTTCTTACATGGTCTGTAATCTATGGGCACTGCTACACGTTCAATAAATATCGTGATATTTGGATCACGATCCATTTTAAAATATTGATGGATCACGAGCGTATGCTACATGTTCAATATTTATCGCGTCAGTATTTATGTTATTTTTATGTATTTTGTTTATTTTAATAATTTTTGCAGTGCAGTCGCTCTTTTTATTTTGTCGGAATAAGCTTTAGCCCACGAGTCCCACAATTCCGGCAATGCCTCCAAACTAAAAATGAAATCTTTTAAAATAATTCCGATTCCACCGGCAGAACCCACTCGATTTCACTGTCTTCTGCCATTACCCTTTATTTCAATAAACTTTTCACAAATTTTGTCAATTGTTTTACTTTTTATTTGTTTAATTTTTTCCACTGCGTATTT
Source organism: Pollenia angustigena (assembly GCA_930367215.1). Classification (NCBI taxonomy): domain Eukaryota; kingdom Metazoa; phylum Arthropoda; class Insecta; order Diptera; family Polleniidae; genus Pollenia; species Pollenia angustigena. The sequence continues at coordinate 91,077,374 of OV884056.1, read as the reverse complement.
TATTTCCTTTATTTTGACACTTTTTACTGACGTATCATGTCAATTATTTTACTTTTTATTTGTTTAATTTTTTCCACTGCGTATTTTATTTCTTTTATTTTGACACTTTTTACTGACGTATTAATTTTTATAATTATTATTTTATATCATGAAAATGCTACACGTTCAATATTTATCACGCGATCCACGATCCGCGATCTGGATTTCTGGATTTCATATTTTAGGCCATTCTGCGATATGGATCGCGATCCATCAATATTGCATGCTACACTTTCAATAAATATCGTGATACTAGAAATATCACGATATTTATTGAACGTGTAGCAGTGCCCTAAGGAAGAGTTCAAAGAGAAATATGTTATTCGGATTAACGGTAAATTTTTATTTTATTTTGATCATTATTCACGTTCGAAATGTCACGTATAGACCCAGATTTTGGCTTAAAAAAAGAAAATACAGAAGATTTTGGAATCAAACCAAGACATTTTAATATTACGTTGCTACGTAAAATTCTGAAAGTAGTTTGACTTAAAAATTGCGCCAGGGTTCACTGAATTACGCATTTTTATACATGGCCAAAAAAACTACTTCTGTTTTTTCCCGTTCGAACCGCTTCTTCTTTTCCCAATATCTTTGACCTAGAATCCACAGAATACACAGAATACACAGTTGCGAGGGTAGCTTTCGAAGAAAGAGACAGAAAGCTTTTTTTGGTAGTGAAGTGTCAAGGTGTAAAAACAGGCCGCCACAATCAACACAAATGGCGTGATCAAAACAAAAATAACAAAACACAAACCACGTTAAACAAATGCATTAGTTCAACAAACGTTGTTTTTTGTGCAAAAAATATGTATTTAGTTATATTGTTTTGTTTTATAATGTTATTTACTTACTTAAATATTATTTACTCGTGTTGTGGTGATCTTAAAAGTTAATTTTTACAACAGTTTTGTAAATAAATCTTAACTTAATAAATTTGTGACCATTGTATTGCGGCATAGAAGATGGTGAAAAGAGAAATGCAAAAGGGTAGCTTTCTTTGAAAGAGACAAAAAAAACACAAAATCTTCCGTCTCGTGACAGTTCTGTGTATTCTGTGCTAGAATCGCGCCCTCCATAAACTTTAGCATAGATAACAGTGCTTTCTTAGTGCTATAATTTAAGGGTTAAGAAAACGTAAAAATATTTTTTGCTTAAAATGTTATGCATTTTTGATGCGTACGACTGTCACGTTCAACACTTTGGAATTACCCATATGTCCATTTTTTTCAACCGTTTCTTTTTTTGTTTTTAAGTTCTTTTTAAAATTTTTTTTGTATTAAAGTCATTTTAAATTATTTTAAAAACGACGTTTAAGAAAAATTTAAATTTGATGTAGTTTAAATTTAGTTCAAAGAATCATTATCTTACCCCGGGTTTCCACGTTGCAATTTTTATTACGGCAAACTTTAAATTTGATTGCTCCATTAAATTTGCGACGTGTAAACCGCATATTGCCATGAGTGGCAATCCATTGAGCAGCGTTACATACAGTTTACAACTGACATGAAATACTTAACATTAACACTAAAATTATGTTAGTGGTAAGTATAGACCCATTATGGTAGAGGTTTTCAAATGTTATAACACGGTTGTTAATGCAAATGTTTTAACAACGCTTTTATAACATCATGCTATAACAGCAAATCATGTCAGTTGTAGACGTGGAGTAAAGAATCTTGACTGCTCGTCTGCGACATATATTGCTGTAAATGACAAAATTATGTTATCTTTAATGTAAACAGCATTTTTTTGTTCATATTTATTGCCGCCAATTTATGTTGCAATAATTGTTAGTAAATTTTGTTGACAATTATTGCTAACATAATGCGTCAAAATGTGTTCTCAATTGAAAAAAAAGAAGCTGCTCGGGATTTTCTAAATAAAAAATAAAAATAAAATACTGGAGAATTTTGTAAGTAACTTGACCCCAGCGCTATTTACCGGATCAAAATTTCATCATGAATCATATTTATGTTTAATTAATATATTTTTTTTTGGCCAAATCGTACCATAAATAAAAAAAATAATTTAAATATCGCGACAACAGCGCCACGTTTCGGGATCAAGCTTAAGAGAAACCTGGCTCCCGACTACAATAATGTATTGCGCAAGTTTGGTGTCAATCGGTTCAGCGGTTTTTGAGTTGTAGCGGCACATGCAAGGCACAGACGTTTTTTTATATATCGAAGATGTTAATTTGACTTTAACAAAAAATGAAGATATCTAAATAATATTTGGCACAAGGAAGTTTTATACTCTCTATGGCGATGCGAATGCAATTTCAATACGAAAGCTTAATGCCAATTTCGTACTCGCTATCGCTTTCGCGAAATTTTTTGAAAATAATTCGACACTGGCAATAAAAATTAAAGAAAGCGCAGATTGACAATAATGAAATGTCAAAATATGTAAAATAAAAAAAGTTTTACAAAATCATTTTAAAGCAGTGTCCGCAGAATTCATATTATTTTTTAAATTTTATTATGGAAATTGCCCATATAATTGTACAGATGAATTTGCACACATGAAAGTAAATGTAAAACAAGTGTATTCAAAAACATACCCAGCAGTTCTTAAAATTGCAGATTGAATATATCGAGTCCTTATAGCAAAAATGATGTAACCAACAACATTTTAGTTTTTTGTTTTTTTATGAAAATCGATAATTTATGATCATTTGCATCATCTCTAAAAATCTCATATCTCTGGGAAGTACCGTTAAGAAATAAGAGCAAAAGCAATTTCAAACGAAACCCTAGACTTGAAGCAAAAATATTTTAAAAAAAACCTTCTCCTGTACAATTTTATTTTTGTTGGTTACATCATTTTTGCTATAAGGGCTCGATATGTATACATACATACAAACATTTTTCTTTTTTTAAAGCAAATTGATATACAAACATTTATGTATATGTATGTACATATGTATGTGGAAATCAATTAATCTTTCCTTACATTACTAAGGAAGGTGAATAACAAAAGTCTGTTCAGCAAGTAGAATTAAAGATATTATTGAGTCCAAATTGCTAAACCATACATTTTTTTCATTGGACAAACGCTAATTTATTACCGGTAATGCATTGCAATTAGCTAGAGCGAAAAGAAGCCGTAGCTATTGGTATTCCATGAATTCATTACACTTCAACTAGTTACTCCGTCTGCTGGTTATGTTTGTGGTAATTACACTGATAGAAAAGGCGTCATAAAGCTGATGTATTTTGGCATCAGTACTATGACACGTGTCTTCGTTTTTGACCCCATGATACTTTTCATCATGGTGATGTCAACCTTAATATCACTTGCAAAAAGTGTCATCAGGGTAAAAATGAAATTTTGTCATCAATGGGATGACACATCGGCATCACAGAAATGACGATCATATCCTCAGTGCGATGACGCAGTAACATCGGAGAAAGGTCATATTAGCATCAATTTAATGACAGTTTGTCATTAAGTCAAAGTCATTGGAATTGACTTAAGTCAAATTGAGAGAATATTATTATTTACTTACCCGTTATATATGTTTGTTTCACGTTTGTTGAATAACGACCTTTGTTTACAGCAATAATAACTCTCAATAATAAGACACAAGCACCATGCCTCATATGGTTTTCGTAATCATTCTACTTTAAAAATTTGATGTATTTAACTAAATAATTTAAAAAAATAGAATGTAGGAATTTTTGCTTCTTATAATACATTGTAATCATAAAAATAATGTTAATAATATACCAAATGTGGCATCGAATTAATGTCACTATAGTCATAAAATAGATGACATGTAAAAAATTACAAAATTGTACGAAGACGTTAGTCATTGGATTGATGTTACTTTTTGCATCATTGATGCCATTTGAAGTAACATTAATGTCACAATTCTGATATTCGGGCATCATCAATATGAAGATGCATTTTTCTATCAGTGTATTAGTACATAGTTTGTTTTTAAAGTAAAATAGTCATCATCATCTTTAACATTATCATGATATACTTAGAATGACAGTTGTTTATATGTGCTTGTATGGTTGTAAAACTGTTTGTGTGCAGATGTAAGTTTGCAACAACTTCAGGCACTGCAGTAAAATGCACAAATATATGCAACTTGGTTAGAAACAATAAGAACAACAAGAGAAACGGTAGCAGCAACAACAATAGGAAGAACTGAATGAAATAAGGCAAGCGAACACTACAGCGAACAAACAAAAGACTTTGCCGTTGAGTATGAAAACTGGTGAAATTTATGGTGATGATATGCATGAGTCATGTTCATTAATGTTTGTACATACATATTTTTGTTGGTACATATTACAATACAAAATTAAAAAATACCGAAATCGACGAAATCAAAGCATTTTTACTAATTTAAAGGTTACAAATGAGTCAAAGTTTTTATTGCTTTACAAACCCAAGTGTGTATAAAAAAAATAAAATTTCCCTTAGTGTCGAAAATCTCATATATGCATCAATTCTTGGAATAAATCATAAGTTTCATAAAAGACAACCACAACTTATTGTTAAAAGCCCACTCCAGGAAATCGCCTTTTTGCCATACCCAGCACGAACTTTACTTGCACTTAACCAACAACATCTGTTGTAACAACTTCCCAAACACAAGCCCAATTATGAATAAAAATTCCCCGGGAGTTTTCTCCGTTCTTTCTCCCATTTTTCTTATGTAAATTCAATTGTAAGAATGAGAAAAAGGAAAAAAACTCCCAGGGAATTTATATTTATAATTGGGCTGTATCAGCCCAACTACTCGCAGCATTCGATTACACCAATTTATAAAGTTCATTTGGCTAGAGCGCCAAATTAAAAAAAATCAACTATAACAGAAAAGATCCGATTTTGATTGGACCAGTAAAATTTTTTAATTTCTGAAACATATTTAAATTTTCCATCCCTGATTTTATTCTTGTGCCTATATAAAAATACAGCTCTAATAAAATGAAAAATCTTATTGTTTCGAAAATGTTGAAGGAATGATGAGAGCCATACGACATGCGACAATATTTCTTTACGTATTTTTTGATATTTAATAAAAAATTGTTTTCACACTTTTGATTTTTTACAAGTCGTAATACACGGTGTTATAGTGTAAAAGGGCCTTAAAGAATACGTTGTTGGAGTGGTGTATAAGATTGAAGACTTAAGGCCTCACACGTAAATATTGCGGACAAGTAAACATTGCGGTCGACTTCAATCGATGGTTATTACTAGGGATGCGATTTCCAAGCAAATGCATGGTTTTTGTCGATAGTCTGAGATCGATAACCAATTATCTTTCCGAATCAATAAATTTGGGTTAAAATGGCATCGATTTGTTTTTGCATATTGTTGCATATTTTGGTTTTAAATGCATATTTTGGCATATTTTAAAATTTTTGACTGATATATTTTTTTAATTTACATATTATCAAAAATTTCTTCAAAAAATATCCATGGAAACAAAAAACAAGTAAGAAAGTATAGTCGGTCAAGCCCGACCATATGATACCCTACACCACAGTTTTTAAAAACCCATCATGCTTATGTGTCCATATAAATATGGATTTAACTATGTTTATAAGCTTCATGAAAATCGGTTTGAAAGTTTGCGAGAGGCAGAAATTGCCCCCTGCCTCCCCTTGTGGTCCTATTTTTTAAAAACTGTATAGCTAATGTGTCCCTATAGATATGGATCTATCTATGTATTTAATTTCATTAAAATTGGTTTGAGAGGCAAACATTGCCCCTACCTCCCCTTGTGGTCCTATTTTTGAAAAACAGTATAGCTTATGTGTCCATATAGATATGGATCTATCTATGTTTTGAGAGGCAGAAATTGGCCCTATCTCCCCTCGTGGTCCTATTTTTTAAAAAATACATCCCTTCTGTGTCCATGAAGATATGGTTCTATGTAAGTTTTAAATTTCATTAAAATCCGTTTGATAGTTTCTGAGAGGAAGAAATTTCCCCCTATCTTCCCTCTTGGTCCTACGATTCGACCCATTTTCAATAGGCTTGGTCCTTGTACCAATAAGAACCTATGACCCAAATTTTATCAAATTACCTCCAAAATTGCGACCTGTACTTTGCGCACAAGGTTACATGGACAGCCAGCCAGCCGTACGGATATCGTTAGTTCGACTCAGAAAGTGATTCTGAATAGATCGGTATACTTTAAGGTGGGTCTAGGACCACTATTTTAAGGCGTAACACACATCAGCACAAATGCATAATACCCTCTCCACTATTGTGGTGTGGGTATAAAAATTTCAAATCAATTAATAATTTGTTTTGGAGCTCTGCTTAAAAAACAAGATTTTCAAGATTTCGACAAAAGATCCTTCTATTTTTAACCAATGCAGCAACTTACATGGCTAAGGCTGCCAATTGGCTTGAAATATTTTATCCAAAACTGTTACATGTTTTAAATAAAATTAAAAAAAAAAAAACGATTTTTTTTTTGAAAATGTTTTAGGGTTAAGTGTACATTTTTTATTTGCATAACTTGGACTTTTTAGTGCATATTTTCGATTTTTTAGTGCATGAAAATCTCATCCCTAGGAATTACTAAAAATACGTAAACGCGTTTTTTTTTCTTAAAAAACGCATTAAATTTTTATGAATACGATTGAAGAAGCCATTCTTTACAATGGCATTTAAGCAACTAACCGCTCAGAAGTGACGCTCAGTAATAAGCCACTTGCCGCTCAAACTCGACGCTTTGACGCTCATCGCTCAGCCGCTTGACGCTTAGCCGCTCATTTCGTGGCCTCGGCCTAAGTGTTATCCGTATTAAAATATTTGAGTATGACTTGTACTAAAGTAAGAAGAAAAAACTTAAATTTAGTACGAGTTTTTTCTTTCTGTGAACAAAATAAATCAAAATGTCGTGTTCATCGATGGAATATCCGCTTTATTAATAAACATAAGCAAATATAAAATTTGATAAGTAAAAACGGAGAAAAATTTCTATTTAATGAAGTTGATTCGCAACGCATGATTACGTTTACGTAAGAGTGCCTTTTTAAAATAAACTTGTGCAAGGAAACCGAAACAGATGATCCGCAACATATACGTTTGCGTGAGAGAAACGAAGCCTTTTCAAACATAAACGATATTTGCGGCTGTCTGAGCTCAAACCCTGCACAAATATCGCATGTGTGAACAGCATTTGCGCGCCCAATCAAAATTTTTGGGAACTAAATATTAAATTTCTATAAGGCAATAACAAATATGAGTTTTCAAGTTAATTTCCCACAAGCCTCTTTGGAATTGCACTATAGAACATCTTGTACACGTGAGCTTTTTCAATGCAGTCTAGACTTTATTTATTGCCAACTAAAAGTTGAGTTCAAAAAGAGCCAACAGTTGCCTACGACAAATTCTAAGTTCTGCGAACGTGCACCTTTTGCAAATTGCTGACCAAGATGATATAAATACAGATATTTGGAAATGGATGGGGCACACACTCCTAAAGCCTTTAAACGACTTCTGCCACGAAACTCTTGAAAGGAATCTCCAAGGGTTTCGAAGCCGTGGAAAACTTTAAACTACGTGGAGACCAACAGTCCCAAAAGAAACAGGAAAATCTTTAGCAATGAACAGAGATAACTGGAGATTCTATGTATACAGCTTATGTTCCTTATGGAATGTTTCCGGAACATTGCATATAAATTATTACATAGTTTACAATATTGTCTTTATTTGAGACCCTTAAGTTTCTCATATGCCCTTATTCAAATACGGCAGACGGCAGAGTTGTAAATAAATCATTCATTTTTAATTAATTCGCGAATCATTCATGCACTGAATAAGCAAATTTTGAATTAATTGTTTTCACACAAAAAAATTTAATTGAATGAAATTTGAATCAATGCAAATGAATTAGGCAGAAATGAATTTCAATTCGTTTTCCAAATCTGTGAATTGTAGAATGAATTGCAATTCGTTTTATTGATTTTAAATAAATTTTAAATGAATTAAACAAAAGAATTGCAATTCATTTCCAACTCATTTGAATTGAATTGATTGAAATTTGAATTGATTTTGTATTGGAATGGAATTGTCAGGTAGCGGCAGAATAGGAACTAAATTATTAGGTTTTGGCGAAAATGCTATCAAAATGGAAAAAATTTTCTTTATGTATTTGCTAAAAGAAACCTAATTTTTCTTTCTAATAAAAAGGGCGTGAAAAAAACGGGTCTGCCAAATAACTTTTTTTTTTAAATGCTATAAAAAAAACTACTGAATATTTTCTCAAATTTCTTTTTTTATTTGAAAGTACAATCCTTCCGGTTAATAATGGAAAATAATTTCATTCAAATGGCTGGCCATGCAGTAGCCTACACGATCGGTCCAATTTTAAAGCACATTATCGATTGTGTGCAGCTGTATTTCACCAATGGCTTCACGAATATTGTCGTTTAAAGCGTCAATTGTCTCTGGCTTGTCGGCGTAACACTTATCTTTGACGGCACCCCACAAATAATAGTCCAACGGTGTCAAATCGCAGCTCCGAGTTGGCCAAACGACATCAGCTCTGCGGCTGATAATCCGATCTTCAAAAACAGGGCGCAAAACATCGAGTGTAGCTTCGTCTGTGTGGCACGTAGTGCCGTCCTTTTGAAACCAAATGTTACCAATATCCTCCTCTTCATTTTTTGTGAACAAAAATTCGTTTAACATGGCCCGATAAAGATCGCCATTGACTGTAATGGCCACTCCTTGCTCATTTTCGAAGAAAAATTGCCCCAAATGCGACAATTTTGCTTGTTTACATACCCGCCAAGATCAAAATGAGCTTTATCTGAAAAGATGATTTTTTTTATGGCAAAATCGGCATCTTCTGTAAGTCGATCGCAGGCCCACTTAGCGAAACGAAAATGCATTGGATGGTCAGTTGGCTTCATCTCCTGAACCAATTGGCGTCATACCAAGGTCTTTATGCAAAATTCGTCTCAATGATGTCTCCGAAATGTTCAATTGTTAAGAACGACGGTGAATTGATGTTGATGGCGCTTCACGCACACTTTCTGCTACAGCAGCAATATTCTCGGGTGTACGCACTGTTTTTGGCTTTTCACGCTTTGGTTTATCGATGAGGATGCCAGCTTATTTCACTTTTTCACAAGATAACGAACATACGGAGTTGACGGTGCTTATCTTCTTCCAAAATCCGTACGCAATTTTGGCACACATTCTGCAACATTAAAATGATTTTCAAAGAAATGTTGCAATATTTCCCAGCGTTGTTCAAGCGTATACACTACGATATTCGTTCAGCGGAAGGATAAAACTTATTATCTGTCAAATCAGACATGAGCTAAGTGCTTCCATTCACGAAATAAGCACTAGTTGAAAAAAAAACGTTAGATGGCGGACCCTTTATTATTAAAAGTGTGTTTAACACATATTTTTTTGTTGAAATAATCTCATATTTGTTTATCGTTGAAAATTTTTTTTTGAATTTTCAATCTAATTTTTAAGATTTTAGCAACTTTGAATCTCAACAACATCTTTTGCTGCCAAAGCTGTGTTAGTTTACTCGAAATTCTTACTACTTTTACTAAAATTGATAAATTTGTTTAAAATTTGTGTTAAAAACTTCCAACTGCAATAAAAAATAGTCAATTTTAGTAATTCCACCTGGATCTGCTCTTGAATTTGATTGATTGCAACTCATTTTTGATTTCATTAATTTGAATTGCAATTCATTTTTGTAATTCATTTGAATGAATTCAAAATCAATTCAATTCAAATGAATCTATAAAATGAATTGCAATTCACTTTAACTAATTCATTTGAATTGGAAAGCGTATTGAAATTCCTTCATTTCTGCCTGATTCATTTGAATTGATTCAAATTTCATTCAATATTTTTTTAGTGTGAAAAGAATTAATTCAAAATTTAGCTGATTCGTAACGAACTAATATCAAAAAATAATGATTCATTTACAGCTCTGGCAGACGGTAAATTTACAAAAACATTTTACTGATAAAAAGCACATTAATGTACTTAACTGTCAAATTAATTTTATATGAATTTTATTTTTGTCACAACAAATAATCAAGATCGATTTTGCTTCTTGTTGTTTACAAATAAAAAACTCGTGATCTAATAGTCTTTAAATATGTTCTCTGCCTGAACCATGATCACAGTAATTTCATGAATTTTTCGGAACATAATTTGTTTAAACCAAAAGAACCATGTGAGCCAAATTTCATAAAACAATCTTGAAAATTGAAATCTGAACCTTCATCACAAACTTTATATGGGCCAATCATCGTACCCTTCACCACCCACCCCACCAATGGTTGTGTAGTGTTTAATTTCTTATTAGATCCATCCTTTAACATCTACCCCACTGTTTTTACTTTTTCAGTAGATACTTTGCGCGGTTCAAAAAGTAGACAGACAAGTAATTGTTATTTGATTTTCAGCTGTTGGTCGGATACCATTTGGAAATGTGCATTTTGCCAAACAGGTTTTGGTTCTGCATCACTTTTATCTCGTTTCTTACTCTTCTCTTAATGTTTTGTTTATCTTTTTTTTCATTATTACTTTTTCTGTTTATTTACTTGGCCCAAACAAAACACACTCGAACAAACTAAAAGAGCCAAATATGAGTTGGAACCATGAATACAAACGAATCTACAAGTTATGAATTGTGCTGGTTCACTCGTTCACAAGTCAAAATGAATACGAAAGTGAAAGTGCATTATGGGGGTATGGAATGCAAGATACTACAAACAGATACACAGATACCCACACATGCACTTATGTAGATAATAACTCTTACACCAAATGTGTAGACATAATGGATGTGTAAGATATAAACAACAACAACAATAAAAACAGCTACGTACTCTCATAATAACCACATAAAAGCAGCAGCAACATCAACACAAATATTAAAGAGTTTTGGCCATAATAAAAAAGAAAAAAAAATGTTAGTTAAATGTTGTTGTTGTTGTTTTCAAATAGTGTTAGATAAAAATATGAACACTCGTTAGTTTGTTCGTTCGTTCATTTATTTAACTGTAAACTACGAGAAAATGCAATTTATTTGGAAACGAATGTGTTTGAGTTAATGGCAGTTGAATGTATTTGTATTGCATATTTAGACAAATAGTTTGCTGGTCTGTAATTGAAGAACGTGTTACGGCATGATAAATTTGGGTTGCTAGATTTTAAACAGTTTTTTGTTGTTGTTTTTATTAGTATGTATTTCGATTTTGTGCATATTCTACACTTAGTGGAAAAAGTTAAGAAACGGGTAAATTTTAGCTTAAAAGTTAATACCTACAAAAGTTAATTCATTTGCAGGGAAATCTCTATGATACACATCTAGTATTTTGCAAATAAAAATTTCAAAAATTTTGTAATTTGTGTTGAAGATATTTAAATAAGCTGTGACAGTTTTTAGCGATTTTTTTTCAAATCGTATGTCGCTAAAGGAAAATAGAGTTTTCAGTACATTCTAAATTATCCTTAGTCTGGATTCACACTATGAAAGTTTTCTTTCAGAAAGTCTGAGTTTATGGGTGAGAGAGGAGAAAAGAAAAGCATGTTCTCTTCCCCTCTCACCAATAAACTCAGACTTTCTGAAAGAAAACTTTCATAGTGTGATCCCAGACTTAAATAGCCTACGTTGATTTCTTAATGTCTTTTTAAGATTTTATTTGACAAGATGACTCCAATTGCAAAATAAGAAGCAAAAAAACAATCAGCAGCTTCTAATAGGACATTGTTAAAATAAATACACTAAGGGCTAATAAATCAGAGCCTGTTAAGCTATATTTTTGTTTTTAAGACATTTTAAACCAGAGCTTAACTCTAAAAAAAAAATTGGGCTTTTAAACTACCAGTGCAAACAATATGAATTTGAGAACATTTATTGTAGTGCTGCTACATGTTATGTTTAAACTTTATTTAACACATGGGACACAGTTTTACAGCTGTTTAGTTAAAAATACATATGGGGGATTTCATGTCGTGACTCAATTTTTAAATCGATATCTTCCGATTTGGATGATATTCGCACCGAGGTTAGTCCTATTGGATAGTAGCTTAGACGAAAATTTTCAACAAGATCGGTCAAAAAGTTTGTGAGTTAGAGGGGGCCAAAGTTTGACATATTGGCCAAACAGGTATTCTTTCTCATCCATGTAACTTATTACCTATTGGTGTTAGCAAAATTTGTCCCAAGTAGCTTCGATAGGTATTTGATCAAACTTTTTTTTTAAAAAATTTTTTTTTTATCCGGAATGTTTTTTTTTTGCTTAAAATAAAGCTTATTACGTCTTTTTCTTTAAGGTAGTTTTGGTCGCTTTTTGGGATGCGAGTGGGATATGTATAAAAAAAAATAATTAATTTCTAACTCAAGACGAGGGTTTTTCAATTTTTAGCAAATACTATCCAATAGGACTATCCTTGGTGCAAATTTCATCCAAATCGGAAGACATCGATTTAAAAATTGGGTCACACGACATGAAATCCCCCATATACATTAAAGTTTAGTTCAACTTAACCAGCGTTTAGCCATTTACTGATTTATTAGGCATTGCAAGTATATTTTGGTTAGATCAGAAATTAAAAGAAAAACACCAAAACCAGATAAAACCAAAAACAGCTTAAAATAAAAAGAATATTTTAATTTACAAGATTTTGTTTGTCGTGCTTAAAACACTGACATTTTTTGTTGGAGGGATAAGCTATTCCTATGCGCATTTGATATTTTAATACACGCAAAGAAAAAACATGGTTGTGATAAACATATTCTAAGAGCAACATATTATGATAAGATTCATGATTGTAGTCACCATATTAAGATTATTATTGAATCATATTGTGACTAAATATACTTGTTATATAACATCATAATATTTTTCCCTTAATCATATTTATGATTCTGCTAATCATACTAAGTTAAGAAGTAATCATATTATCATCAGGTTAAACATAATAAATTTAAAAGCAATCATATTATGATACATTTCATAACTGTCATAAAAATATAAAATATATGAAACATTTTTTTTTATTTTGTGGCTTTTTACAATTTTTCTTTTTAAAAGAGTAAATGCAAAATCTGTGGTTTTCATGGGCAACCGCGTACACGCAAAGAAAAAACATGGTTGTGGTAAACATATTCTGAGAGCAACATATTATGATAAGAATTATGATTGTAGTCACCATATTAAGATTATTATTGAATCATATTATGACTAAATATACTCGTAATATGTCATCATAATATTTTTCCCTTAATCATATTATTATTCTGTTTATCATACTAAGTTAAGAAGTAATCAAATTATTGTCATGTTAATTATAATAAGCTAAGAAATTAATCATATTATTGTCATGTTAATCATAATAAGCTAAGAAGTAATCATATTATCATCATGTTAATCATAATAAATTTAGAAACAATCATATTATGATACAGCACCTTTCAAACCTGTCATAAAAATACAAAATAAATTAAAATATTTTTGCATCGATTTTTAATTTTCTGGCTTTTTACAATTTTTCTTAATCTTAATCAAATAGCGGAGTTCAATATAAGGCTTGCAAAAGAGCAAATGAAAAATCTGTGGTTTTCATGTGCAACCGCGTGTGTCCATTTTTTCGATTTTAAGATGTCGATGAAATATCGTAGCACTTTTATAAAATATAACGAAATCTCTGCGTGTTTTGTTGTTGGATTTTACAAAAAAACGATGATATTTTGCATTTGCACTATTAATCACTAATACTTGAATGAACTCCGCAAATATTTTAATTTTTTAATTTCTTTAAACTTATTTTTTTATGGAATTTTATCTTTTAATTGTTTAACCGCTCACAAATAAAAAAAACGACACAACTGCTTCAAAATTATTTTACAAATGGCGCTAACATAATAAGATTAGAGTAAAAATAGTTTGATTGCATTTTTAACATAATATGATAAATGTATAGAAAGTTATCGTGTTATGGCTATTGAAATATCATGATATGGTTGTGAGAAATATAATATGTTTAGAAAGTTATCATAATTAAGTTGTTAGAAAAATAATTATTTTTCGGTCAACAATACTCAAATTCATAATTGCGATAAACATTGATATGTTTACAGTTACTATAATATTGTTGATATTAAATAAAAATAACAATTATTTGTGTACGACAACAATATATTGTTACATTAAACATAGTGTTGTTGCCGTAACCATGCCCAACCATATTTTTTCTCTGCGTGTATGTCCATTTTGCCGCTTTTGAGATGTTGATGGCATATTGCCTAATTTTAAATGCTCTTTACATGTTTCTTAAAATTGTTGAAAAAGATGGATCAATTCCGATTTTTTAACGTAATGACAAAGTTTAAAAAGTGCAATAAATAGCCCATAGTTTGATCTGGAAAATTTGTTTTAAGACATATGTACGCGGTTGCCCATGAAAACCACAGAAATATCGTAACACTTTTATAAAATATAACGATATCTCTGTGTGCTTTGTTGTTGGATTTTACAAAAAACTACGATATTTTGCATTTGCACTATTAAATCACTAATACTGTATGAACTCCGTTTATATTTAATTTTTTGAATTTCTTTAAACTTATTTGTTATGGAAATTTATTTTTAAATTGCTTAACCGCTCACACATAAAATAAACGACACAACTGATTAAAAATTATTTTACAAATGGCGCTAACATAATACTATTAGAGTAAAAATAGTTTGATTGCATCTTAAACATAATATGATAAATGTACAGAAAGTTATCATGTTATGGCAATTAGATATCATGATATGGTTGTGAGTAATATTATATGTTTTGAAAATTATTATAATTTAGTTGTTAGAAAAATAATTATTTTTCGGTCAACAATACTAAAGTTTATAATTGCAGTAAGCATTGATATGTTTACAGTAACTATAATACTGCTGATATTTACCAAAAAATAACAATTTTTTGTATACGACAACAATATAATGTTACAATAAACATAGTGTAGTTGCCGTAACCATGCCCAACCATATTTTTTCTCTTCGTGTAGCTGATTTACGGCCAATTTCACCAAGCTCAGTTATAACTAACTGTCAGTTATAGCTGTCAAAAACATATTGTTAACTGGAAGTTAAAGTAATAGTTGTAATAGTAATAGTTCATGTTGTAAAATTCCTTTCTTCACAACAATAATTTAATAAAAATTAAATTTCATGAACTTAAGCCTAATTAAAAATATTAAAAATTTGGATTAAAAACCATAAATAGTTCAACAAAATAACCACAATACTAATTATTGTAATAGTTAATTTTAACTGAACTAGTAAGTATGAACTGAAATTGGCCGTTAATAAAACAAATTTTTAAACAAAAAAAGAAATACAAAAATATCTTTAAAAATAAATTTAATAAAATCGCAAATGATTTAAATGTTTAGTTCTAAGAAATTGCTATTTTTACAACATGTACAATCATAAGATAATAAAAACGGAAAGAATCGCTTTAACCAATTAATCATTGAAAAAATCGCCAAAACCGACAAAAGATATATATGTATTCTAAAAAGTTGTTTGAAAACGTTAACAAATAAAAGCGGAAAATCTTTCGCGTTACCGAAAAGTTTCTAAATAAGTGCCGGTTCACACACGTCAAGTTTGACTCGTCAATTCTTGATTTTTTAGGAGAGAAGAGAAGAGAGAATGCCGTTTCTTTCCCCCTCTCTTCTAAAAACTCAAGACTTGACAATTCAAACTTGACGTGTGTGAACCAGCACTAACAAAGATAGAAAAAATCGCAAAAACCTAAGAAACATTAATTTCACAAAAACTGTCGGTAAAACTAAAAAAATTTTAAATTTTAGAAACCAATAATTTACAAAATTATAGGCAAATAAAAAAAATCCGTATTCATAAAAGTTAAAAGATTTATTTATTCATGCTTCAAGCGAAACTAGTTTCATAAAACTTTTATAGGCCTTAAATATTTTTAATGAATTACGTACGCTTTTAATTTTTTAACATAAAAATACTTTAGAAGAAATTGGTTAAGTATAAATTGATTTAAATTATTTAAAACAAAAAAATCTGTGTAAAAAATTGTTTGCTTAAGCTTTGATATCGTTGCAAAAAAGTGTTTGTAATTCTCATTCACTCTGAAGTTGTATTTGTATTATATCTTTAGCTTTTACAAAGTCTTTGGGATAAGCTGCCCTCGCAAATGATTTTGGCATAGGAAGCTTATGCTCCAACAAAAAATTTCAGTATATTTATCAAGAATGAAAATTGGGAATTTAGCACAACAAACAAACTCTTATAAATAAAAAATTATAAATTCCCGAAAAGAAATTTGATAAAAAATTGAAAAATAAAAAAAGAAAATATTATATGGAAGTAGATTTATTAAAAAATAGTCAATTTCACGAAAAACGCGATGTTTTAAAAAGAATTCTCAAAAATTTCTAGAACCGCAAAAAAAATTTTCAATAGTTATCCGAACCAGAATAATGCAACAATCAACCATTTTTGGAAAAAATCTCCAAAATCAAAAAAATAATTATATCTTTTAAGAACTACACACATAAAAAATCAGCGATTTGAAAAACAAAATCGTTTAATCATATCAGTTAAATAAAAACAATACATATTTTAGTAGAAAAAATAACTTAAATCAGAAAAAGTCATTTGTATCTATTTATTCAATAAAAATGGCCTAAAAGTTTAACTGTTAAAAGCGAAAAAATATTAACATAACTTTATATTTAAAAAAAATCGTCAATATCTGAAAAAATAGTTTATATAAACGATAAATTACAAATTTCCCCCTCCCCAAAAACAAGCTTAAATTAAAAAAAAAAATTCTGAATGTACATCACCAATTTTACCAAAAAGTTTAAATTTACAAATAAAAAGTTTATTTATTTACTTCTTCATACGAATACTTTTTGCCACAACTGTTATTCCAATGAAAACTGAGTCTTTGTGTTTGCTGGTGCCAGCCTGCAAGTCTAAAAGCTGCCTTTGAAAACTATCAAACATTGCACAACAAATATTATGAATGTACAAAATGTTTATTTGTATTTGCAATCAAAAGTGTGCAAAAAGCCAAAAAGACGCAAATTGTGCAAACAAATACATTCAACTCAATACTGCAGAGAGTGTTAGAGCAGAATTTAAGCCAAAACTATGAAAAACAAGCCACATAAACACACACTCTGTTGCAAAAAAAAAAAAGAAAAATTATTCAACCAACCAACCAGACAGGAGACCAAAACAGCAGTAGTTATTTAAAAAGATACTCCCCATCTATAAACAAAAATACACAAATAGACAAACAAAGCCAAACTGCCAACAACAAATAAGGAAACTAACAATAAACTTAAATACGGACATAAATAAGATGATGATACGAGTAGAGAAGTCAAAAATTCAAACACACTGATCCACTCATACAACATTTCTCAAAGTTCATATGAATTTGGCTTTGAATGTTTGAATTAAAACAAGTAAGAGAGCTTTGTTCCGATATGCCGACTCTTATTTACCCTTCACCATGGTGCGATAGAAACAAATAGTTTTTTTTAGCACCGTTCTTTAGATATAAATAAATCTATTTTGTGCCATGCCCAATTCTATTACAATCCCGCCCACATTTTGTCGGATGTTGTGTATTGATTAACGAGGTGTTTGTGTTTAATTTGGAAACTTTGACTTTTTCCGTTCTCTAGATATACAGAAATTTTTGATGTCGCTGTACAGGATGTGCCACGACCATTTCTCCAATTGAGCCCATATTTTTAGAGAGGTTGTGTATTAATAACCCAGCTATGTGTACCAATACAAAAAGACTTTTTCTCTTACCGTTCTTGAGATATATTTTGTGTCACGCCCACTTCTTCAATCTCGCCCACATTTTGTGGGATGCTGTGTTTTAACAGCGAAATTTTTGCAAAATAAATTGGAAACTTAAGCTCTTTGCGTTCTCCAGATATTTTAGAATGTCTTTGTATAGGAAGTGTCACGCCCTCTTGTTCAATCTCGCCCATTTTTAGAGAGGTTTTGTATTAATAACTAATATGCGTGTACGTAATTTGGAAGCTGTGGCTGTTGCCGTTTTCCAGATATGCAGAAAAAATAAATAAAAAAACAACAGTCGTGGGGTTTGCTCATATCTCAGTCATTTATGGACCGATCTGGCTAAAAAAAAAGAGGTACATTTGACGTAAATATATAACAAGCTAGTCCCCATCATTTCTTAGGTCTTCGGAAAACCCATTTCAACGCACATACCGAGGGACATCATTAAATCAACTGCGGTACTCATAAGCAGTTTTTGAAATAAACAATAAATAATCGCTCCTTAGTGTTCGGTTCGATAGATTTATGCAAAACACACACGGTAAAAGTGGTTGTGTAGTAAATCAATTAAAAAATAACGTTTCCATGTTTGTCATCTTTCGAACACAAAAATAATACTGTTTTTATCCAACTCAACAAAAGATGAGAGCATTTAATTCCGTTCAGTTTTTTTTTTTAAATCCACAAACTTCATTATGTTCGGTTCAGCTCATTAATGTTTGTCACTTTTGGCTGGTAAAAAAAAAAACAAACATTTTATACAAAAACAAAATACACTTACGAAAAAAAAACAAAAATACAGCAAAATAATTTTACACACACAAAACACATACAAACTGTTCGTGCTGATGTCGTTGCTAAAATTTTGTGTGTTTATTTCTTTATCAATGTAAAAAACGAAACATTATAGAACATTAAAATATAAAGTTTGTCTACAGTATCACTACAATTGTTCTGTTTTTTTATAACAAAGAACAGGACACTGAATAATGTTCAGCTCTTTCTTGAAAATAGTTACGAACGCTAAAAGGGTTGTGGTCGTCTATACAAACACTCGAAAAATAGATATCGTTCCTGGGTGTGTGAGCCGAACGCTTAATAATGCTCTGTCTATTATCGAACACTGCTCATGAGGACCCAGAAAATTAGATCAATATTACATAAATTACAAACGGAATGACATACTTATGCATGCCCTTTTACCTTAGGTGAAGGGTATAAAAATGAAAACGTATCAGTATTTTAGATACATGCTGTAAAATGATACAAGAACACGCCAAAGAATAGAAAAACAAAATTATAATAAAAGTGCCTTTAAGTAGTAATCTTTGTGTCTAGTTTGTGTCAAAAAGAATATTGATTTTTAGGAACTTTTACAAAACTTTTTTGCCTTTAATGTATGTTACGGAGTTAAAGATCGCGAAGACAATGTATGCACAACTATTAATTTAAAGAATAATGCAATATGTATCTATTAAGATTTAAGAATCCAGAAAATCTACAAAATTATTCTCAATTTTTAATATTTTTAATTAGGCTTAAGTTCATGAAATTTAATTTTTATTAAATTATTTTTATGAAGAAAGGAATTTTACAACATGAAATTCAATTAAAATTGTTAATGATAATCTTTCATTCTAAACGTGGCTCGGGCTCGAACCCTGGCCGGCAGGTTACCATGACATGTTTCGATCGCAACCACTCGATCTCCTCAGATGGATTTGCCGTCTTACACTCGCAGCCATCGACGACTGCTGACGTCACTAGTCAAACATCAATCCTTAAACCAAATTGTATTTTAACATTTGGTAGATCGAAATTTGCTTTCCTGAATGATTATCCATTTCAATTGATTTTACATGTTTTTTCCTTTACTTCTGTTTTTTCGTACTTTCGTCAAGAATTTTTCTTGAAGTCCAAGTACATTTTTTTGTTTTTTCACTTTGTCTTTCTCTTTTCTGTTGACCTTTTTCAGCACAACTTGAAGGACAAATGTACACATAGAGCTCGTGCCTTAGCTTTAACAATAATTAGTATTGTGGTTATTTTGTTGAACTATTTATGGTTTTTAATCCAAATTTTTAATATTTTTAATTAGGCTTAAGTTCATGAAATTTAATTTTTTTAAATTATTTTTATAAAGAAAGGAATTTTACAACATGAAATTCAATTAAAATTGTTATTGATAATCTTTCATTCTTGACGTGACTCGGGCTAAAATCAGTTGAAATGGATAATCATTCAGGAAAGCAAATTTCGATCTACCAAATGTTAAAATACAATTTGGTTTAAGGATTGATGTTTGACTAGTGACGTCAGCAGTCGTCGATGGCTGCGAGTGTAAGACGGCAAATCCATCTGAGGAGATCGAGTGGTTGCGATCGAAACATGTCAAGGTAACCTGCCGGCCAGGGTTCGAGCCCGAGCCACGTCAAGAATGAAAGATTATCAATAACAATTTTAATTGAATTTCATGTTGTAAAATTCCTTTCTTCATAAAAATAATTTAATAAAAATTAAATTTCATGAACTTAAGCCTTATTAAAAATATTAAAAATTTGGATTAAAAACCATAAATAGTTCAACAAAATAACCACAATACTAATTATTATTCTCAATTTATAAACACGATTGGGCAAAAATGGTTTTAATAAACCTATTAACTTTCCGGTGTTGGCATTCAGGTCCATTTATTCGTATGAATACTTATTTTAAACTTAAAATTTATCTGATATAGTTATGGTGTTTTCTTTTCTACAAAAAAATGTGACATTTTATTTTAAAAAATGCAACTTGGTGTTCGTTTCTTAAAAATGCTTTACTCCCTTACACCCTTACAAATGGCATAAGGCCCCGTATAAATCCACAGTGCTGATAATGCCCTGTAAAAAGGTGACTTCTGCTTGTATATAGGGCTGCCAGACGAACTTGCGAAATAATCGCCTTCAATCAGGACAGTAAAATTTTAAATTTGAATAGTTATTTTATCTATTATTTTATAGTAAAATACATAAGAAAGCATTACATTGTTTATGGTAGGTTGTCAGTGATCTAAAATTTAAGTGGATTATAAAATAGTTTTTAAAAAATATCGTCAAATCAAAAAATCTTAAAAACTTGGTGCCAATAAATCGGCAATCTGGCAAAGGTATTTTCTTGTTTACATATTTTATGAAAAACAAACAAAAGAAATTGGAATTTCGTATTTTGAACTTTGATTTATTTGTTTAATATCAATCAATAAACAACATCATTTTTAGTGTAGTTATTTTATGGTTTTTATGGTTTATGGTTTTTAATCAAAATTTTTAATATTTTAATCAGACTAAAGTTCATCAAATTTAATTTTCATTAAATTATTTTATGAAATTAATTAAAATTTATTGATAATTATTTATTCTTGACTGACGCTGAGCTTTAAACCAAGTTCACGGACAGGTTGATCTGATATGCTTCCACACTATCTCCTCAGAGATCTCGGCCACCTAACACACTTTCTCATAAAATAATTTAATGGAATTTAAATCAAGCACAGCTCACGTGGGTCCATTAATTAGTTCCCGTTGTGTTACCATATCACACCGTTTCCCATGGGTCCTACGAAATCTGGCTGATAGTATTCCCATGCAGCTATCCTGTCGATTCAATAAAGGAGTGGATCCTGTTTACATCAACATCAGAGAGACAAGTTTTGTCCCCAAGGGCTCTTCGACCAAACATTTCGAGTCTTAAGTCTCCGAATGCCGGGTAATTACAGAGAAGATGTTCAGTTGACTCTTCCTCCTCCTCATCGCCGCAACTTCTACACAAGTCATTATAAGGAAGCTTCAGCCTCTAGGCGTGCCTCCCAATGGACCAGTGGCCAGTTATAACCGCAATTAGGCTTCTTAGATGATGTCTGGACAGCTGTAATGCCCGCCATGTCCTTTTATCATCTATGATGTGCCAGGTTTTCCTGGTTTCCCCACAGGTGGTTTCATCGTGCCACCTCTGACTGGCGATAAGATGAAACTTGTGCGCTATAAGTTGCTTACACCTTGGGAGTGAAGCACCTACATAATATGTGGAACCGTCCCGATTCTAGGTGGTACCTGCATACGCCAACGAATCTAAACTTCTTTAGATTTAAGATTTTCGACAAAGATGACGCAGAACGAACTGGAAGAGCATGCACAGGTTTTTTTACATCTCCTGCAGACCCGGTTCGCTTAAATTTCTGCACAATTCTATGGATTGTGGACACATTTGGTAGATTATGCTGATCAAAAAATCACGAAGTGCACCAAATGCATTTTGATTTTAACGCCTATTTTCGTAAAAGTCCATTTTCAAGAATCTTGACGTTAAGGTGTGATTCACAATTAACATCGTGCATTATTGTTGGACCCCCCTCTAGCTTTGATATTTTCGATAATAAGCTAAAAGGTCTTTATGACTTCACTTTTGTGTGATATTTTCTTAAGATAACCTTCCATTATAAAGAGTTGTATTAATTTCTTAAAATAGCATGAAAAATTATAAGAATTATTTTAATTGCTATACAGGGTAGCTCTATAAGTATTGTTACTTTTTTAACTACAGATTAGTAACAGCCTTTTTAGAATAATTCAATGTGATAAAGAAAAGTCAACTACAATGTTTTTACCTTTAAACTTTCCTCTAAAAAGCCTCTAGCCCATCTCAGTTTAATCAGATACTTATTTCGTAAATAACATCAAACTCACAAGAACAAGAATAATAAATTTCAGACGGCTATTTTTACATTCTCATACAAAGGAACTCAATTAGTTTAACAAGCCAAACAATAGTGTTTTACGCTACAAAGAAAAAAATCAATGTATCAAATCCTTTGCAATCCTTTTACAACCCAACATTGGTGTTCTGTCAAATATTTAAGGCTCTAGTTAAACTTTTTTTATGTTTCGTGTGTTCATAAAATATATGTGAGAGTGTATTGTTCTCGAACATTCTTAAGGTTGCATTAAACTGAGAATAAAAAAGAATTGCTGCTTAAATCTCATAAGAATTGTTAAAATTTAATCAGGCTTATTTTTATAAAACACTCACATATGCACATAAACATACACATACACACAATCCCACACACAGATAAAAATCTTTTGTTCAATGGAAATTTTATTCATAAGAAGGGGCGCTTGTTTGTTTATTTAACATTCACTCAATTGATTTTTCTTACATTTTTTTATATGTGTATATTTAGGTCTTTAGAAGTTGCCAGATTGTAAGAAAATAATTTAATTAAAAAATAAATTCAATTTATTTCCAAAATGACTTCAACAAGTTAACGGTGCGGAAAATCGTCCATCTGAGCAGCTGATACACAATATTTACTCTTTTGGAAAATTTTTATCCAAATCGAGCCCGTATCATGCGCACAGAAGAAGCCATCGCCGCTGTGGACGTAAGTGTGACAGAGGACTCGAATCTCTCAATCCAACGCCAGGCTCTGCCCGTCCACTACTTGGAAAATCTTTACTTCCATATAAGATTCAAAAGGTGCAAGAAATAAAGCCAGCGGACCATCAGTTACTTTTTGTGCACGGGGAATGAGCAAAAATCAACTGGAAGTTAAACCAGGTTTTTATGGTCAAAATATCGTTCGCGATGAGGTTAATTTTTGGCTTAATTGGTAGGTAAACAAGCTGAACTGTTGCTTTTGAAGAGAGCACAATCTTCATGAGACTCTTGAGATTCCCTAACATCCCGAAAAAATCACTCTTTGGTTAACATGCCGAAGGAGTCATCGGTCCTTTTGTCCTTAAATACGTAACCGGTGCCAAAATTACCGTAAATTGTGAATAATGAAACGAAAAATAGTTCCGTACTGCAGTAGTCAAGTCCTTCAAGGTCACTTTGAATGTGTAAAGTAACCCAAGGTTCGCATCGACCAAAAGCCGACAACATTATGCCTGACCGATGAGCACAAAAATATGTTTTAATCTATAAGGTCAACCAGTTCAACACGAAGAGATCCCGTGAAACTTTCACTTAAAATATTTTTAAGAAATCTATAGTAATGATCCCTAACCATGGCAGCCCACCAAACTATGACTCCATTATTAATGTTTTAAGATTATGTCAGATGAAAACAAAAACGAACATGTGGCATAAAATTTAAACTTTCTGTAGTTGTAAATTTTGACAGGCTTGAGCATTTACATATGGATTTAACATCTGACAAAGCCACTGCAAAATACATATCGTGTGAAACTACCTTTAGTAATATTCCCTACAAGAAATGAATGAGCGAGTAGTCACATTTTTCATTTTGGTGTTAAGAAAATGATAGAAAGAAATTACCGAAATAAAGTTTTCGGGCACATTCGGTCATTTCTTTCTATCATTTTCTTAATACCAAAATGAAATATGTGACTAATCGCTCATTCATTTCTTGTAGGGTTATTTCGTTTTGTAAAGTTATTTATTAACTTAAATATTATTTTCTTGTGTTGTGGTAAATTTAAAAGTTAAATTCTACAACAGTTTTGCAAATAAATCTCATTTAGAGAATTTTTGTTCATTATATTGCGACATAAAAGTTGGTGCAAAGAGAAATGCGAAAAGGGCGGCTTTTCAGCCGGTTTCATTTGTTCTTCAAGAAAAGGCTGCTTGTCTGACGCTAAAGGGTGAACGTACAATTTTCTTAATTTTTTAAGAAATATGTTCCGATGATCCCGCTAGCATGAAAACCACACCAAACGAATCATTTTTCTGGATAAAATAAAGTCTGTAGGTTCTGTTGTGAATTATTTTCGAATAGATGACTGATTTTCAAAGTAAAAACTATATACATATGAGCCGTTTATTTTAAAAGTGGCATTAGTCACTTTTTCAAAAAAAATCGAGTTAATAATAAATATAATAATAAATAATAATAATAATAAATACTGAGAAAAATATCATTATCATGATGTATCAAATACAAGTGAATCTTCTCGAAAGTTAGCATCCATATTTTTAAACGTGTTAAAACGCAAACCCTTAAATATCTCGACTTAAAAACCTAAATGACTTATGCCACTTTCAAAATAAACGGCTCATATGTATGTATATAATTTCGTTATTTGTGTGTTCCTCTTTTTTTTTACTACCCACACCAAGGCCAAATCCTAACGTAGCCTGAATTTATATTTTTGGCCTGTGGTAAGTTGGTAACGTTCCTCCTACTTGAATCAATTCATGATGATTTTCCAGAGTATACTGATCATAAATGTCGAGAATAGAGCGGAGTATGACAATTCGTTTGACAGCTAACACCTTCGCAACTTCTTGCTTGCTTAAAAAAACCTTTTTGATTTGAAAACTCATATATTGTACATTGATTTAAGATAAAAACAAGTTAGAGTGCTATATTCGGCTTTGTCGAATCTTTAATACCCTCCACCGACAGTTCGAATATTTCAGGAGTGGGATCTATATCACGTCTATTTATTATTAATTTATCTTTATACAACAGACGTCAGTATTAAAATTAGTTGCGGTAAAATGGCATGATTCGTAACAGTTTAAGCCGAACTTTAACAATTTTCAGGGGGGGGGGGGAATTTATATTGGAGCCATGGTATGTTATGAACCAATCATCCCACAATTCTGCAGAGTGATTTCGGCACTCACAATATTATTACAGTTACGGGCTGTAGTTTGTTTAAGAAATATTCGTCATTTTTAAATAAATAAACATTTAAAATTCCAAGCAAATTTATTTTTAACTGATTCTAACAGTTATTCAAAAAACTAAGTGCATATTAATACGGATTTTCAGTTGCAGTTAATATTGTCCGTTGATTGAGTTAAATTCTTCTCTATGATAAATTAAATAAAAATGTAATTTAAAGCAACGAAAAGTTCATTTAATTTTTACTGTCAAAAATTCAACCGCGAATTCCGTTAATAACAGATGAATATTGAGTTATCTTATAAAAATTAATTGTCAAAAAATTAACTACATATTCCGTAAAAACAAATAAATATGTTGTTATTTTATAAAATTTTACTGTCAAATTCAACGCCATATTCAGTAAAAACAATTAAATATTCAGTTATCAAAAAATAATTTCAATTTTTGGGAATACAAAATTTTAATTTCAAAAGATTTTGCTATTCGTGCTTAATTCCAAATTTTCATTCTTGACAAAAACACTTGAAATTTATTGTTGATGGGATAAGCTATTCCTATGCATTTCACTGGTTGCTTAGGCCAGATCATCAGGAAACTTCATCCATAAAGATTTTAGACAAACTAAAGATATTAAACCAAATAAAACTGTTAAACGTATAAGAATTATAGCAACAGTTCTACTTGTAATAATATCAAAGCTTAAACAAAACACATCAACAATAAATAACAGTGGGTTTATCTCATCTTACATTCCCCACTACAATTAGTTGAAATTCTCTCAACATTAATTGTAGTTGTAAGTAGGTTAAGAAAAGTAATTTCAATTTTTGGGAATACAAAATTTTAATTTCAAAAGATTTTGCTATACAGGCAAGTGCACGGCCTAAAAAACACTTAATTGACAACATCTTTTGTAAGTTGTTGTTGTTTTTATTTTGTTTTTCTTAACCTACTTACAACTACAATTAATGTTGTGAGAATTTCAACTAATTGTAGTGGGGAATGTAAGATGAGATAAACCCACTGTTGTTTATTGTTGATGTGTTTTGTTCAAGCTTTGATATTGTTACAAGTAGAACTGTTGCTATAATTCTTATACGTTTAACACTTTTATTTGGTTTAATATCTTTAGTTTGTCTAAAATCTTTATTGATGAAGTTTCCTGATGATCTGCCCTAAGCAACCAGTGAAATGCATAGGAATAGCTTATCCCATCAACAATAAATTTAAAGTGTTTTTGTCAAGAATGAAAACTGGGAATTAAGCACGAATAGCAAAATCTTTTGAAATTCAGTTATTTTATATAATTTAACTACCAAAAATTAATTTTTACTTATCTATAAAAAATGAATTGCTTGTTTTGTGTAAGCAATTCCCATTTTCTATTTGTTAATATAATTTAGTTAAATACATCAAATTTTAAAAGTAAAATAGTTGCGAAGCCATATCGGTCATGCTGCTGGTGTCTTATAATTGAGAGTTCTTCTGTAAACAACGTGGTCAGTACAACAAAAGTAAAACAAACGTGTGTAACAGGGTAAGTAAATAATAATATTCTCCCTCTCTCGCTTATAAGAAAAACAAGCGGACAGGTGTCTGTCTGGTATTTGTGGAGTAAACGAAAATTATTGAATTTAATGTCAAAGTTTATCTAACCTATAACCAACTTTTAGACCACCATCGACTTCAAAAGGACTTAAACTCATTTTATGAATGGTGCAACATCAACTTTATGGAGCTGAATTTGAAGAAATGTAAAACAATGCGCTTTGTAAGAAATAACCCGATTGTTGCTGATTTTTTTCCGGGTGATTATAAAGTGGAATTAGTTGACAGCTTCCAAGATCTTGGTATATTATTTGATCCTAAATTGAGTTTTACTCTGCATATAACAGCTATAATAAATAGAGCAAGGGGCTCACTGGGTTATATAAAACGTTGGGCTAAAGAGTTTAATGATCCGTATATTGGTAAAACATTATTCATGGCACTAGTTCGACCTATTCTTCAATATGGATCGATAATATGGGACCCTATTTACGAAATCCATTCCAATGCCATTGAGTCGGTTCAAAAACAATTCCTGTTGTTTTGTCTTCGTGGATTACGTTTTAACCCCTTAAACTTGCCTTCATATGCTGCTCGACTTGCTCTTATTAAACTTCCTACATTAAAAAGTCGTAGAACTAGGCTTAATGTATCTCTTTGGATTTTTGATTAATGATATTTCTCTCAACATTCCTCAACGTCCATCCCGGAATTACATACCATTGTCAGTTGCATTTGTTAGAGCTTATTATGCTAATGCTGACCCTCTCAGGAGAATGAGCAATGCATTTAACAACCTATATAGATTTATCGACTTTTCATCAAATCCTAATGCTATAAATAGGGCAATAATCACATTTCTCAACACTTAGTAATTTTTCTTGTTAATTATGTATAATATTTTTATGTGTATCATTTTGTAATCAATTATTTTTTAAATTGTCTGTAAGGAATAAAATTCCATAGACATATATTCAGGGGTGTTCTGGAAATCGAAAACGCAAAACGCAAGAAATTTAAACCTCGTTTTTTAATAAGATTATACAAATATTTCTCTATTTAACAGAATTTTAAAACGAAAATTATTCAAATTAGACTAAAAGAGTATTAAAAACAACTTTCAGATTCTAGCGTTTTGCGTTTTCGATTTCCAGAACACCCCTGATTAATAAATAAATAATAAAATAACTGAATATTTAATTGTTTTTACTGAATATGGTGTTAAATTTTTGACAGTAAAAATTAAATGAACTTTTTGTTAAAAATAAATGAAAAATAAGTAGACCGGTTTTTAATTGAATTTTCATTTATTTTGGGTGTGTGTGAAACGGTAGCCAAGTTTTATGGTGAAATGAAATTTATTTGTGGTAGAAAATTTTCATATTTGTGCTGTGTGAAATTGTAACATTTTTGACAACGTAAAATTTTGACATAAAGAAAAAAACAATTACTAATAGTTTTGTGGAAATGAATAAATTAAACAAACGTTTACCAATAATCATTTCAATTATGTTGGAAATGAATGATATATTAACAATTTTTACAAAAAGTGTAGGCAAAAAATCTTAAACATACATATTTAAATATTTACATCTTGTATAATTCTTTTTGCCACTGGTCCTGCTTCCATATTATTTTTTGTTTTGTTTAAACAAATTTGATGAAAAAAAAATAATTTTGTGGTTGTCAAAAATTTCTACACTAATGTCAAAATTTAAACTAGCCCCTAGGGCTAGTGAAATTTTATTCACCTCAATAGTGTCAAAATTTTACTTCCATGAGTACTTTGCTACCGTTTCACACACACCCTTTATATTACAATTTCAGTTAATATTACGTACAGAATACTGTGAGTGTGGTATTAAAAAACATAAATTTCAATACAGCGGTGAAATAAGTTTAATTAATTAATTAATTAACTTAATTAAGTTTAAGAAATAAGCGTTTACAGTGAATTTCAGAAGGCTGCTAAAAATGGGATCTAAGGTAAATTATGGACCGCATAACACAAAATTATATGAAAGTTTTTCTGGCCATATGAAGCAAAGTTGGAAGAAATTTTACCGCAATATCTATATCTGCTACGGTTTTAGGCATAGTTATTTAATTTACCAGAGTGGGCTTTATATGAGGCCTATAGTAAATTATGGACCGATTATTACGAAATTATAAGTCTTTTATAACTGTGAAGTATTAAATTTTATTCTGATAGCATTATTTATTACGGTTTTAGGCGTACTAAACTGTAGGGTTTATATGGGGCCTATGTTAAATTATGGACGGATCTTCACGAAATTTTACGGTGTAATTTCCTGTCGAATAAAATTAATTTTTGCAAAATCTTATATCATTCCGTGCATTATTCCACCATTTATGTTAGTTTTTGTAACAAAATTATCAATTTTTAAAGGTGGTTCCACATTTTGATTCATAGCTCTGATCCTACTGAACCGATTTTGCTGGATTTCAACCCCAAACTGCTTCGGATAACTCCAACAATGTGACACCAAGTTTGTTCATTTCTTTTGAGTTTTTCCTAAGTGAGCGTGTTATCAACAGACAGACGGACATGGCTAAATCGACTTATGCTCGGTACACACTATGCAACGCATTTACGCAATCTAGTGAATTAAATTCATTTTCATTCATTCCAGATTGCATCAACATCAAAACGCTTTGATATTTTGAGGTTGCATTGAAACAGATAGCATGTAGATTGCACTGTGTGTACCCAGCATTAGAGTAAAGGCTCAGTTAGCCGGGACTAATAGTAACAGTAACCTTACCGTAAAAAAGTAAGACCAATATATTTCTTACAGATTGAGACGTAACATCTTACTGCTAACTGTAATCGTTCTAATTGCTTTACATACAATAAAATGAATCAGCTGATTTTCAACGTTACTGTTACTCCCGGCTAACTGAGCCTTTACTCAAGGAGCCAGGATACGTATACTTTATGGGGTCTAAGATTATTAATAAAAAAGTTTCACAAATAATCACAAACTTAGTATTTTGTAGTTTCGTTTTTTTAAAATAAATGAAAGCATGTATTTTGCCCTACCCTGATTGTTTGCAGTATTACGGAGTAACGATTACTTTACCTTGAATAAAAAAATGTTGAAGTATATCAACATCTATCCGATCTCTATTTTACCCAAACAAGTATTAAAACGAGTTTTTTTTCGTCTACTGTAATTGTGCAAAACATTAATTGAAGTCTTTGTAAAAAGATATAATTATTTTAATGTTTTCGTAGAAATGTGTAGGGGGTTTTTCCGTAGTTTGTAGTCAAAATCAAACCATGCCACAGTGGAATGCATCTCATAATTGATTTTTGCAAATGTTTGAAATCAACAATAAAACTAATTTTATCTTAAAGCAAAGATGTCAAGCAAGAATTATTTGCATAAAATATAGCAAAACAAAGTTGCTATATACCCACAGCATCAATAGAAAAAACCAATACGTTTGCTAAAGTAAAATATTTACAAGATCTACTTGATCTCACAACAGCCAGGATTTTAATGATAGATTCTATGGAAATTAAAAATCTGGCGGCATGAAATAACCCCCCAAAATGTAACCCCCCAAAAAAATAATGAAATAACCCCCCAAAAATTTGTACAGAGAACAACAAAAACGATTTTTGGGGGGTTATTTCATTTTGTTTGGGGTGTTATTTCATTTTTTTAATTGGGGTATAATAATTTCATATGAAATAATACCCCAAAAAATCATTATGAAATAAAGCCCCAATATATTTTTTGGGGGATTATTTCATTTTCAAATTTATAATGAAAACGTTTTTGGGAGCAAGGATTTATCCACTTTGGTATAAAGAACACCGGTTTCGATAAAAAAAAGCTGCCCTGTATAGACGGCCTTCGGCCGGGCGCAATGGTTTTCTTCTATATGGTATACCAAACACCGGCTTCGCTAACTAAAGCTTCTCTTCATAGCCGGGTCGAGTCGGTATTTGTATACTATAGAGGAGAAAATCCTGGCGCTATGCAGAGAAGCTTTAGCTAGCGAAGCCGGTGTTTGTTATACCATAGAGGAAAAAGTCATTGCGCCCGGCCGAAGGCCGGCTATGCGGAAAAGCCTTAGTTGGCGAAGCTTGTGTTTGTTATATCATACCATTTTATATATAGCGCGTGATTCTTTAAAACAAAACTGTATAATTATTTGTATTACATACATATATTGGGCCTTTATTTCATTTCAGAAATTGGGGTTTTATTTCATATGAAATAAACCCCCAAAAATTAGGGAATTATTTCATTTATGTTTGGGACGTTATTTCATTTCGTTGGGGGCTAATTTCATTTTCAAAAATGGGGCTTTATTGCATATGAAATAAGGCCCCACACTTTGGGGGTTATTTCATTATTTTTTTGGGGGGTTATATTTTGGGGGGTTATTTCATGCCGCCTAAAAATCTTCATAGATTAACTCTGAACTGTTAATGCGGATGTGGTGGTTCATCAGGACAAAGTGAATATAAACAGCCATATCCCGAGGTATCTAACAGACTTTTTGATCCATATCTTTTCATTACTTCATTAGTGCCCATTAAACTTGGAGATGAAGCTACAGTTTCGAAAAATCCAGCTCCATCATCTGTAGGATTTTTTTAATAATACATATACAAAAATATAGATATGCCTTTGATAGTTATATACCATAGAATAATTAACAAAAAAACAAAACCATTTAAAATATATACATATGTAATTTATTTCGTTGTAAATAACACTGTGCAACAAAAAAAAACCAGCCTCAATACTTGCAACGCGAAATGAAACTAGACTATTGGTCGAGCAAATCTGTCAAAGTTTTTTGCTAACTAAGCTCGGGTTCCTGAAATATTGGCCCATTAAGTTTTTGGAATTTTTTAAAAAGGCGTTTGGTATAAATCAAAAAACAAACAAAAAATTAACTAAATGTACTTCTGAGCCAAAATACTATTTCAGATGTCTTCAGTAGAATTGTATGGCGATTCTTTTCTAAGAATATAATAATCCTCTAACACTCATTTTAAGGGGTCATTTTGTCCTTTTTTTAACTTCCCCACAAAAGTATACTTAAACGGCACTTTAGAGGGTTAAAATGTTGTATGAATATTTTTTGCATCAAATTTTACTAGCGGTCTTCAAAGACCAAAAATCGTGCAGTGTATGTAAAACGGATTTTCGGGCATCAACATTTTTTAATTTCTTGAAAAGGCGTTTGGTACAATTCAAATATACTTTTGAGCTAAAAAAGTTTTATAGATGTCTTCAGTAGAATTGTATGACGATTCTTTTCTTAGAATTTATTAACCCTCTAACACTCATTTTAAGGGGTAATTTTGCCCTTTTTTTAACTTCCCCACAAGAGTACAATATTTTCTGCATCAAATTTTACTAGCGGTCTTCAAGTATACTACAACGGCACTTCAGATGGTTAAAAAATAAGACATGAGCCGTATTAACTCAGACTTAGTTCAGAAGTACATTTAGTATATGTATTTTTTTGACTTATACCAAACGTCTTTTCAAAAAATTCAAAAACTTAAGGGGCCAAGATTTCGGGAACCCGAGCAAACTTTTCAAACCCCTTTGGCAGATTTCCACTACCAATAGTCTAGTTTCATTTCGCATTACAAGTATTGAAGCAGGCGGCGATGACCCGAATTTTGTTGCACTGTGTAATAATTATCAAACTATTTCGTACCAAAAACTTATTCAAGTAATCACCAATATAAAAAATCTAAGCTTTAAACTTCGACAGAATTTTTTTTTTAGTATCTTACATTTGTTACCAATGAAATTTGTTTGTAACTCTACTGCAGCTGAATATGTTTTTTTAAAAAAATGCAACCTTTGGCCATTGTAAACTTTTTTATTATGAATTGATTTTTATGGTCGAAAATAGAAATTAAAGCTTAAAGTCCCATCTATTCATACAAAAGAAAAATTTTACAAAAATATTCATCCATTCAAAAGTAACAGATTTTTGATCCGAAAATTAACAAATTTTTCCACTGTGCATGTTAAGGATTGTGTAAGAAAATTTCACTTTGATAAATGTTAATTTTTTTAAATGTTTTCTTTGTGCAAATAAACGCTTATGTATGTATGTACCTCATACTTGACAAACTGTATTTCATTTCGACGGCTCAATTCCAAAACATGCTAAATCATAAAAGTGAGTTGTCAAGATACAGTATTCGGTTGTATGCCAAGTGTTTTTTGTGCATAACTTTAGATTGGATTAGCTGATAAACACCAAAATTTGAAAGAATTTTAGATGAAAATACTCCATTCAAAATCATATAAAAGTTAGTTAAAACGACTTGGCATGTTTTGAAATTTAGCTGTCGATTTGAATATGTATTTATATTTTAAAGATTGCTTTTAACAAACAAAGATACCTATAAATTCAAAATAATTGCAAACACAGATAAGAACTATAATTAAAAAATTATTTTTTCCACTAAAATGAATTATTTATAAAAGAAGAAAGAAAAACTGGTTAGTTTTTAGTGAACATATTAAATCTGATAATGTTTTGTTGTAATTATTATTTATATTATAAGATTACCTCAGGTGACACCTGTCTAGTAATGACAATAAGAGTCCTTAGGCAAGTTTAGTACCACTTCAAGCCAACAAAAGGCGGCAGCAGCAGTCAGTCGAAAAGGAAGATGAGTAAAATAATGTAATGTGTAGTAACGTTAGTTGTAATGTCACAAAAACAACAAGTAGTTAATAACGCCCCTTTTTAACTTGTCATAAAACACTTAAACAATAGAACAGAACAGAGCTAAACATAACAGAACTGAACACGGTAGAAAATAATGTTATGACAAGAATAAATGCACGTTATTTTATGTCTTTATACGCACGCACGCACTCACAAAACACCAATACTGGCACTGACTCTTACAAGTAATTTTCCTTCTTTTTTAGTAAATACACACATCAAAATATCATGTATGTATTTGTTGTTGTAGTAGCTAGTCAAATGACAACAATAAGGAAAAGCAAGAGAAAAACAAAAATATTGAATATTTTTTTTTTTTGGAATTTGGGTGTTTAGTCCCCAAAGAAAATCAATACAAAATATAAATAAAAATAAATTTCTTAATAACGAAACAAATACGGGCTTAAATTTATTTTTGTTTTTTTTTACTTGGAAATTTTACTTTCAGCAAATAATCATTTGTTTTCTAATTAGTACCGTTATGTTTTTAATTGCACTTAGTTGTGTACTTTTGTTCACTTTATTATTTCATTATTTCTTTATTTTTATTTTTATTTAATAATTTTTTAATTTTATTCGTTTTTATATTTTCAGTCAAAAAAAACAAAACGTCAACGAAGCGGTAACGTGTGTTTATTACTGTGACTTACAACCGAAACTGTGCTACGAATAAATATTTAGTTGTTTCAAAAGTAAATGTTGTTGCTGTTACCATAACAACTTGTTTTAAACACGGCCAACAGGGTTTTCTCTCAATGCGTTTACAAAAAATGGCTTTCTCTCTTATATTTAATTAAAATGTATGTAGTTTTATACTCTTAAATTAAATGTTGCCACACTAACTTTAGTCGCTGGGTTAAATAAATTTCTCAGTTTCCGGGATGTGTCCCCAAATAGTGGATTTTTTGTTATTGGGGATAAGTATTTCGCCCTTTTTTTGCTGGCGGATAAGTAAATCTAAATGCCATTTGTGCATTTATAATCAGGGACCGAAAATAACAGTTATATTGGAATTTTAAAACAAAAAGAGCATATAGAAGTAAATGTCGAAATACTGATTCAAATATACCATATTGATCCTTATGATCTTGTCTGTGATAAAATATATTGATTTTTATTTTTTCGATCAAAATTTACAGTTATTTTTTGATTGTTATTTTTTCCAGCAAAAATAAAAGTTATTCTCTAAAGAAATGCACGTGTAATAATAACTTTGTTGACTTTAAATGTTTATTTGATTGTGTCATCTTCATTGGGATTTCTTATGCACATTATAATAACAATTAAAGTCAATCAACATTTTAAAACACGTACATTTCTTTATAGGATAACTTTTATTTTTGCTCGAAAAAATAAAAATCAAAAACTAACTGTAAATTTTGTTTAAAAAAAAAAATAAAAAAAATGACTGTTACCATCTGACTTTTATTAAAAAAGGAATAACTGTTACGGTCCCTGTTTATAATATATTTGGTATAGATGTGGGTACAAATTGCAAGTCTTTTTTGGTCCAAAGTTTTTTTCATACCAAGTCGCTGGTGGTTCGAAATCTTTTCAAGAGCTCACTGAAATAAATTAAGTATGCTTACGGTACCAACAAGAAATGCTTTTCAAAGTTTTTTTTGGGATTCAAAAAATTAATTGACAATGTTTCGTTTAAATATGCT
This sequence comes from Pollenia angustigena, assembly GCA_930367215.1. Taxonomy (NCBI): domain Eukaryota; kingdom Metazoa; phylum Arthropoda; class Insecta; order Diptera; family Polleniidae; genus Pollenia; species Pollenia angustigena. Next base: position 91,041,888 of record OV884056.1, on the reverse strand, counting down.
AAATTCCCATTTCATACTATTAATAAACTGAAATTTATTGTCGCATTTCAATGCTTTAGAAAAACTAAAGATATTATACAAATAAAACTGTTAAGCGAATTAGAATTATAAACCCCAGTTTTACTTGTAACAATATCAAAGCTTAAACAAAAACAACAACAAAAAACAGTGAGTTTTGCTGCCTATTTTTAGAACGCGAGTGCAAAAGTGACTCGTTTAACTAACATTTAAAACAAAAACAAAATTTCAAATCATGTAAGTTAAGGTCCCATTAGCCGACCGTAAATGTAGAAATGTAAATGTAATGTAAGCAGCTGATCGTTTCTGTTATATGGAAAGCAATGCAAATGCTTAACTGACTGTAATGTCACTTAACCGTAACGTGCCAACCTGTAGAAAATAGAATTTCATTACGAGGTTACGTGACAGTTGTAGAAAGTGATGGGCTGCTTATATTTTAAATGCAATGCGGGTAAAATCACTCTTTTTGTTTGGTACTTTTTCAGTTATAATATCTGTGGACTTTTGACAAAATAAGTTACAATCCATACATATTTTCATTTATACAAATATATGTTTAGATGTATTAAAATTAACAAATGTAGACATATCCACAAGCAAACAAAGTCTGGTTTTTAATAGTATTAAAACCTTGTTTAGGTGTATGCACATTTTGAAATTAATGTAAGAACATGTGTACGAATATGATATAATAAATATTTGTTTTTTGTAAATCTGTAATATTAATATCGAATATTAAATTATTTATTTATTTATACATGCAAGAAAAACAGTTTTAATACTATTTAAATCACTTGGTACTTTTTCTGCAAAGCAGTCACCATTTCAACATTTTTAATTCTCATCACTGTGTGTGTTGTTTTATGTATACTAATGCTTTTTTGTTTTTGGTTGTGAAAAACAGCTGACACGTTCTTACATGTTCTATAAGTGCACAAACGTGCTTACAGTACGTTACGGTACTTTACATTGCATTTAATTACATTTACGGTCGGCTAAAAGCGGCCTTTAAATACATAAAATTTACAATAGGCACTATCCGGTTATAAGATACAAAGTGTCGTATGCGGTACGGTGGTGGTTTACGGTGTCGCAGAACAACGCCAAAACGAAATACAATTAAGTGTTGCCAGAGATATGCCCGCGGTTGCCGGGCTTGTAGCTCATATCAACATTAGATGAAAATTAAAAAAAAGAAAAGGGCACCGAGTAGGCTAATTCTAATCTTCCTGCTAAATTATCCGTCGCGAACAATTGAACTGGCTGGTGTAGTGCCAGCGCTTACCCTCCCACTCGGGATGGATGATCCAGCCATGACATCCAGGCTTACGGATGTCCCAAACGTACCCTGCAAATTTGTATCTTCCTTACTTACCGCCTATTGTACTAAATTACGCAATCATAATTCAATGATAAAATCTTGTAAAATTCATTTTGACATTATAAGGAAGAACAATTCTTTCTTAAAAAACAACAAGAAAAATGATTTTAAAGTTTTAAATTTAACTTCAAGTTATTTAAAGGTGAATTTTCTTTTACGTTATATTTTAATTTAGTTTAATTTTATTTTAATCGATATTCAAATTAAACTGTAGTTTTTACTTTAAATTCCACTTTATTAAACATTAATTTTACTTTAATTTCAAACTCAACTTATTAAATAATTAGTATTGTGGCTATTTTGTTGAATTATTTATGGTTTTTAATCCAAATTTTTAATATTTTTAATTAGGCTTAAGTTCATCAAATTTAATTTTCATTAAATTATTTTTATGAAGAAAGGAATTTTACAACATGAAAATTAATTAAAATTTACTGATTGCGAGTGTTAAACGGCAAGCCCTCTGAGGAGATTGAGTGGTTGCAATCGAAACATGTCAGGGTAACCTGTCCGTAAAAACGCCTGGGTTCGAGCCCAGATTGAGTCAAGAATGAAAAATTATCAGTAAATTTTAATTAATTTTCATGTTGTAAAATTCCTTTCTTCATAAAAATAATTTAATGAAAATTAAATTTGATGAATTTAAGCCTAATTAAAAATATCAACTTATTAAATTTTAACTTTCTATCCAAATTTGGAAAAGGTTTCCTGATGAGCTGGCCTAAGCAACCAGTGAAATGCGCATAGAAGCTAGCTTTCCCTCAACAAAAAATTTCAGTGTATTTATCAAATATGAAAAATTGGAAATTAAGCACGTCATACGGAAATCGTATTAATAATAAACTTTGTATTCCCGAAAATAACTTTGTTATCTAAATTTTCAGTTTACATTAAAATTATTAAATTTTAGCTTTACTTGATCATTTTTTTTTTCTTCAATAAATAAATTTGTTTGATTTAAATAGAAATGATTGAGTTTTTATTTCGGCACACGACTTGATTCTCCCTCCTCGGCAATTAAATTTAGGCAGGACAACTTCTATCAATTGTTATTTATTCAGGCACAGGTGGAAAGCACAAAGTTGGGGTGAAAGTGATTTTTCTGTCCGTCCGTATTGTGTCCAAGGGTCCGCGTAGTTCCCAGTATTAACAACACATTTAATATTAAAGATTCCTTTTTCTTTTATTTATTAATTTTTTTTTCTTCCTTTGTTTTAAGGGAAACTTTTAATTAATTCTTGTTGGCGAGAGCTCTCCCTAACTGGTCGCGCACGCGTGGTTTCAAAATAACTTTCCCCGCGGAATGCAAACGATACCACCGAAATGTTAACCGGAATTTCAATGTAATTTACCTTTCTGATTTATTTTGCTGTATATATTCAATTTTTTTTTTTTTTATCTATTTTTTATTTTGTCTCTTTAAATAGAAAAAAAGGTTTAGTACCGGTCAGAAAACCTTAAATACCAACGCACCCCAGGAGTGGTGGTGCTGCTCCGCTTCTCCCGTGTTGGATGGAATTGGCGATGGTGTGGCTCGGCTCTTGGGATTTACGTTTATGATATTTCAATATTCTTTTTTAATCCAAATCTACAATGTACTTTTACATTTACAATTTAAAAGTTAATAAACAAAATCAATCAAAATTTAATATAAGTGGTTTTATAAATTTTTGCTTTCTTTTCCGCCACAAGCTCCACCTTCACCAGAAACTTCAGAATATCAAAAGGGCCGACATTTTCAATTTTTCTGGCCACGAAACCTCGGCCAGCCAATATGGCTCCATGGTGTCGAATTCAGCCTTTGCCTTAAATGATAAAACAATATTGCAATTCGATAGGAAGTTTAATTCTCTTTTAACACCATAAAGATATCTGGCAGCATTTTGCCTAAAATTAAAACCAGTTTACATTTACAAAAATACATACTTACATTCATACGTATTCTTATTACACTTTTACTGCTGCCACTTCACCATTATTTTTTTTTAATTTAATGTTGTTGTAATCATATACATAAATATTACAAGTTTTTGTTGTAATTACTTAATACAAACTACACAGTTAATAAGTTTCGTTTGCTTTTTATGAAGTGTTCGTGTATAACAAATTTCAGTTAAATTTCTCTTTATGTTTTAGAGCCTTTCTCTTTTGCTGTAAAGTTTAAGATTATGCGCTATGAAAGTTTTGTTTATGACAAACAGGAGCAGTGTAAGAAAGGGTAATTATTAAATTTTTTTTCTTTTCAACGTTAGAGTTAGTAATTGGTCATTACATATTGGAATCGATTCATATTTGACCATAGATTCCATAAAAAAAACCACTACCGAAATTTGCTTTTTAAGCCATAACTTCCTGTTAAATTTTGGCACTGGCATACAATTTTACGTTTAAGAAGTTATTTTTGACACCAATACGACCAGTGAAATCAATATACATACATACGTATAAGAATTGTTAAATTTGGAGCTCATTCTGCGGATAGGATCAAAATTTGCTAACAAGACCGAAAGTATTGAAGTCTAAGGGGAATATAATCTCTGCAAGGATGAATAGTAATTAAAAACTAAACCTAATCAAGTAGGACTTCTGAGACAACCTCACCGTTTAACAAATTCAGCATGAGATGAGCATGGAGGTATTCATATATATCCTCCGAATTTTAAAGTTTGGTAGATTAATAAGTTTTAAACGGTTTTCATATGGAGGTTAATTGATATTTGGATTATAGTGCACATTCTGAAGATAAAATAATATAAATTGCTTCTTAGCTGGGGGTCCCAGACGATTGGTCTCAATAATCTATAAATATAAAAATGAAAAATGTTTGTATGTTTGTTTGTATGTTGGCTTATAGACTCCTAAACTACTGAACCGATTTTCCTGATATTTTTACAGTTGCATCACGTGAGCCCTAAAAATAAAATAGGCTATTTATTTTTTCGATAGGAGCAGGGGAATTGGTACCCCCCATTGGATGCCAATATTAATATTAAATATCGCATATCTTAAGAGTTGTTTCACGCACTTTGTTGAACTTTTGGTAGTAGGATCTTCTGAGCCTCAAAATTGAAATAAAGTAGCAGCGGGGGAAGTGGTTTCCCCCATAGGACGCCAATGTTGAATATCGCATATCTTAAGAACTGTTATAGTAAGAATGTTCAAACTTTGTAGAAGTCACTCTTATGGTATACTACACTATTGAAAATAAAAATAAAGAGGGGAAATAGCTCCCATAGGATCCATATATTAAATATCGCTCAACTGAAGAACGATTAAAGGGATAGTCTTCAAACGTGGTTAAAGCTACTATCATGGTAAACTATAAATTTCAATATAGAAATGGGCGGGGTAGCCAGAGGAGGAGCAGTTCCTCTCATAGATAGAAATATTAATAAGAGCCGCTGCAAGCAATTTGTTGAAATTTTGGTAGTAGGATCTTCTGAGCCCCAAAATTAAAATAAAATAGCGGCGGGGGAAGTGTTACCCCCATAGGACGCCAATGTTTAATATCGGTATTCTTAAAAACTGTTATAGTGAGAAAGTTCAAACTCACTCTTATGGTATACTTCACTTTTGAAAATAAAAATAAAACGGGTAGGCGCAGGGGGGAAATACCTTCCGTAGGATGCATTTATTAAATATCTCGCAACCGATAAAGTGGTTAAAGCAGTGTAGCGAAGCGCACCGGGTTAAGCTAGTGAAATATAAAATTGTCTTATGATCGTCAAGCTCCTTTCCCCAACATTTAATTAATCCAAGAACACCTTTAACCTTGTTGATAGTCTGCGATATATGCGCATTAAAATATAATTCTGTGTTCACAAGCAATAACAGCCTAAGTCGAAAATTTTACTTTAGAGAAAAATCACTTTTTATATAGAGAATTGTTCCTGAAAAAATTAAGAATGTGCATTAGGAAAAATTTATTGCAAAATTAAGGATACTTGCACGGACAATCCTAAGACAATGAAATTCTCATTTGATTAGGAGATATTTAATAAAAGGATAAATAAATGGTTATTGTGAATGGAAAATATGAAAGTGGAAAGAATATGTCTACTTGAGATTTTATTGTAAAGTAATGTTTCATTTGGGCGATTCTATTCAAGACAACTTTTAACATCAATTTTCAAATCACACTATTTGATACTTTTTTGATGCCAATTAAAAGTAAAATATCTATATTTTATAATAATATATTTTTTTTAGACGTAAGCTTAAATATAAATTTGTTGTGCACTTCGAAGCATTAAGATTCATAGATTTGAAGCGAACAGAAAATTCATCGCATGTTGCACCCGTCATCGCTTAAAGATGATGTTTGATTTGATAACCATCGTCTGATATCTCATCTTTCACAATAAAAAAGAATAATACAATAGTGGTATTCACACCGAACTTGTTAATTTGTTACTCGGTAGTTTGTTAATTTGTTAAAGTTACCAACTGTGAACGACCCCCTTTTTAAAACTTTGTTAGTCTGGCAACTTTCGTAGTAAAACAACTGATTTATTATTCTGACACAATTTATTATTCTGAAAAAAAATAAAACATGCCACGAGAAAGTGTAAAAAAAAACAATTGTCAACAATTTAATTACTCATGCTTTGACAGAAATAACGTTTGCTGACGGTAAGTACCCTACAAGAAGTGAATGAGCGAGTAGTCACATTTTTAATTTGTGTGTGAAGAAAATGAAAAATGTGACTAATCGCTCATTCATTTCTTGTAGGGTAGTGAGTTACCAACTAACAACTATTTTATCAGGGGTGCCGTGTCGTTAATTTGTTAAATGTTAATACGGTAGCGCGTTAAGTATACAAAAACAAAATGCGTGTAAAAAAGTAACGATTAACGACTAACAAACTAACATGCTCGGTGTGAATTCCGCTAATAAAAGTTTAAAAATTAACAGAGTTTTGTGTTTTTGTGGTATGATCTCATGAAAGTTGGCCAATTTGGTTGCACCCGTCATGCACTTTAAAGCTCTCTCGTGGCTATTTGATCGTTTCATATAAATTCTTGGTAATAGATAACAATAGTATATAAAAAAAATGTTACCCCTTCTAGAAATAACTTAATTGCAAATGTGTTTCTTTCTATTAGTAAAAGACGTTTAAAGCGTCTAAATGTTGCACCCGTCAGAATAGAATCGCCCATTTGTTGCCAGTCATATATTGAATTAAGCGATTATTGTACATTGAAATTTGCATTATCATACATTTAGCTCATTTTGAAATATGAATAGTTCGTTAAAAAAACAAATGTTCTTAACAAAAAAAAAAAAAAAAAAAAAAATTTTATTTTAAAAAAAACTTAACATAATATTAAAAATGTTAAAAAGGTAGCTATTTAAAATAACCTCTGTTTAGTTCATCCAAAAACTAACTCTTTGAATAATATCAAATTTGATAATCGAAATAATAAAAAAAAAAATATATTTTTTTCTGTTACAAATTTTTGTCTAAATTGAAATTTAAAATAAACTGGCACTCCAAAGCCCCTGTTCCAGTCGAATACTGCGATAATTTACGTTTAAGGTTAATACACATCTAGAAAACTCAGCCTAAGTTATTCTGTTTCTGACTCATCTTCGACTAAATCTGGATTTCTTTCTATAGATTCCTCCTGTGCTGATAAACTTTTATAAAATGTACTTATAAATGGAAGTAAATCCAGAATATCCTTTTTTATGAGCTGATTCTTACATCTTCGTTGAGCATAGATATGTCTTCTTTGTTTATTGAGTTTACACCACGTTTTACCAAACTTAATACTTTAAAAGGAGCATCCTTATCTAATATATATTCAATTTTAACCAAAATTAGTCTTTGTATATCTTAGCTATCTAACATTTTTCCAAACGAATCTTTCCCCATCTTTATTTGTGGTTCTCCACATTAACTTTGTTTTTAATACAAGGGAAAATTTAAAAAAATCTTCTGCACTCATTTCAACGACGTTCTATGTATGTTTAGAACCTACACCTCTAACAAAATTATACCAGTCGTGTGGATGGAGTATTTGTATATCAGTTCGTTTCTTTTTCCTTTCTATCACAGAGTGATCTACATCGCATTCCATATGCGTATGTCCAGGTTCTAAAAATTTATGATCAATTGTCTCCTGTCCTGATTGATTTGTAGAGTCAACTAGCTGGCACGGCAAACGTTGTTTTGCCATATAACTTTTTTCTTTCAGATGTTACAGTGTCTGCACTCCAAATTTTAAGAAAACCGGTTGATTAGTTAAAAAGATAATAAAAATTATAGGCGTCCAGATGTTACACTATTTGCCCGCCAAATTTCAAGAAAAACCAGTTGCTTAGTTAAGAAGATACAGGGAAGGGAGCTTTTACACCACCTGCTTCACGCCCTTAATAATAAAAACTATAGGCTATAGTACTTTCCAGCTGTAACACTATTTGCCTGCGAAATTTCAAGAAGATATTGGGAGGAGGAGCTTTTACCCTTCTTGCCCTATTTCACATTTTAAGAAACCCCGTTCATTAGTTTAAAAGATATAGGGAAGGGAGCTTTTACCGCTATTGCCCTATCTCACGCCCTAATCCCTATTTCCTTTCAGATGTTACATTGTCTGCATGCCAAATTTTAAGAAACCCGCTTGATTAGTTAAAAAGATTGGGGAGGGGGAGCTTTTACCTCTATTGCCCTATTTCATTCCATAAATAGTAAAAATTTTCGGCTATAGTTCTTTCCAGAAGTTATACTATTTTCCTGCAAAATTTCAAGAAAATAGGTCGATTTGTTAAGCAGATATAGGGAGGGGAACCTTTTACTCCTCTTGCCCTATTTCACGCCCTATTCCTTAGTTTCTTTCAGATGTTACAGTGCCTGCACGCCAAATTTTAAGAAAACAGGTTGATGAGCTAAGAAGATATAGGGAGGGGGAGCTTATGCCCTAGTTTGTGCCCTCTAGCGATATAAAATATACTCTACGACCTATTCTCATACCTAAACAAACACATACAAAATTTCATAAAAATCAGTCAAGTCGTTTCGAAGGAGTTCAAAATGGAGGGCATTTTGTTGATATTTGTATGGGAATATATAGGAAAATCTAAATGCCATATCTCCGGAACCACTAGGCCGATTTTATGCAAACTTTACATAAACCATCTACCGACTATCTCCAACGTACCCCAACGTTTTTCTTCTTTTTATATATCATAGATATGACCATTGCCATTGAATTACCATTGAAATAATTTCAAGAGATGTCAAAAGAGATGATGAGATACTTATTTCTTCGGATTTATATTTATCACCATATAACTTATACATTTTAGATAGGGATAAATCAGCATGAAAGTATTTGCAACTTGTATCTCTCCTAGTATAATGACTTTCATAATTTGGGAAGCTGTTTATGTGGTCCTTTACAAGCTGAATTTTGACATCCGCCAGTTAATTTTTTCCTCCAACTGATCCACGCTGGTCAAGAAATTCATTTTGAGGAAAATCTAGCTTCTTCTTCTTTAAAACACCTTTTGACAAAACTTGCACTCTCATCAAAGCCCTGCAGAAAACATTTTTGGCATACCTGTTATCTTTGGCCTCCATATTCTGCATTAAAAGCAGCTTGAAATTTTCGTTCTAGCGGCTTTTCATGGTGCTTTTTTAGGTTTTAAGATTTTTTGTTATTGATGTCAATCAAAGACCCAATAAATAAAACTCGCTGATTGTATGTGCCCAAAGACCAATATTTCCGAAAAATACTTTCTTGGAAAGTCCGCGGCACCTTTGCTTTGCAATTCATACGACAGCTATGTACCAGAGGTCTTAATTTTTTCTCCGGAACTATATTTCCCATTACATTTACGTATGATTTTCCCTGGTTTCGTCTTTCACATGAAATTTTTTTGAGAATATGCACTTTGAGATGTGGTCGGAGCTTCGTCGAGAACTAGATTTTCTTCAACATCATTAGTATTCCCAGCCTCATCAGAAATTGAAGGTTCGAAGTCGGGATCTAGAACTGAGTTATCAATGTCAAAGCGGAGAACTTCGTGACTAGTGGAGTTGTCTTTATCCTCACTACGTAGCTGAGTATCGAAAAGATTTGTTGGCAAATCCGCCACACTGCTTTCTAAAAAAGACATTTGACTTTCATTGTTGACTTGCAAAGCATCTCCATCATCCAAAAGAGACATGCGACTGCCTTCATCATTACCTTTTTATTTTTAAAATTAAAAAAAAATTAAGTTACTAAGCCATGTGTTTTTTCGTTTTTTCCCCAATTCTCTTATTACAGTGTTTTTTTTTTGTTTGTTGTCGATTTTATGCATTTTATTTTCCTTTATGTTTTTAATAAATTCATTCAAATTTAATGCTTTTTATTTAACATCTGGATTATAACACCTAATAGCTTAATTGAAATCTTAAAAAAAAACTCGAATTATAAAAGCTTAACTGTTTTTAGTTTAAAAACTTGAAGAATATGCCATTTGAAATTGGCGCGTATGTTTATTTTGCTCTCTTTAAAACATACAAACAAAAATGCATTAAAAGCTTATGTATAGATAGAACATGTATTTAAACATTCTCCCTTTGGAATAATCGTTTATCTTTACTTTGGTTCTTATGAAAACTCTCTTTTTTATGACAATTCATTTTCGAAAAAAGTGCAAAACAGCTTAAGTGATTTAAGGCTATTTTAATAAATTAATATGTTATGAAAATATTTTCGTAAGTATAGTTAGGCGCTTATTAAAAATGCAATGAAGCCTCATAACGACCTAGTTCAAGGTGGCATGTCATAACGTCCAGTGTCGTAGTGTCCATGGACGTTATGACACTCCAAAAAGTGTCATAGTGTCCATGGACATTATGACACTTTCAAAAGTGTCATAACGTCCATGGACACTACGACACTTTGCTAGTGGACATTATGACACTTTCAAAAGTGTCATTAGGTCCATAACTACTAAAGAAGTTTAATTTTATACTTTAATAAATTATTGAAGCTTAAGGTCACTTTTTTAAAAAATTAATTAAAATGTTTTTATTCGATATTTCGATTTCCGTTGGAAATCTTCTTCTTCTCTTATTTTATTTTTAAAAAAAATTTCCAGAAGAAGATTTCGAACGGAAATCGAAATATCGAATAAAAACATTTTAATTAATTTTTTAAAAAAGTGACCTTAACCTTAAGTAATTTATTAAAGTATAAAATTTAATAAATAAGGTCGAAGAAAAAGGATAATAATTTACTTAAAGAAGTTAAATACAAAAAAATTATCTGCATACACGCAGGAGAAAACATGTTTCATTATGGTCCCAACCAACAAAGCTATTTTTAAAGAAACTAATTTAACCATAATATGGTTGTCGGTGACAATGATTTGGTTAAATGAAACATAATATGGTAAAAAAAATTTTTAAAAATGGTTTTGCTGCTTTTTCTCTGGGTGTTTATATTAAATATATAACGAAAACACTTTTGGGCGCAAGGATTTTCTCATCTATGGTATAACAAATACCGGCTTCGATAACTAAAGCTTCTCTGCACAGACGGCCTTTGGCCGGGCGCAAGGATTTCCTCCTCTATGGTGTAACAAACACCGGCTTCGCTAACTAAAGCTTCTCTGCACAGCCGGCCTTCGGCCGGGCGCAAGTATTTTCTTCTCTATGGTGTAACAAACACCGGCTTCGCTAACTAAAGCTTCTCTGCATAGTCGGCTTTCGTTCGGAACAAGGCAGATTTTAGAAGCTTTACTTAGCAAAGCCGGTGTTTGTTATACCATAGAGGAGAAAATACTTGCGCCCGGCCGAAGGCCGGCTATGATCCCAAATTTGTTAACATTCTTGCTTGTAAGAATTTTTGGCATTATACTTACTTATTTTGATATTTCAGAACAAATTTTACACATTTTAATATTTTTCATTATAAGTTTAGTTGTGGACATTATGACACTTTGCAAAGTGTCATAACGTCCGCGGACGCTATGACATTTCTCTGATGGACGTTATGACACTGGACGTTATGACATGCCACTAGAGTTTTTTTTTTCCCGGAGTTTTTCGATTCCCGGGAAAGCGGGAAATTTTTTTGAATTTCCCGGGATCCCGGGATCCCGCTCCATATAAATAATACACAGTAAATTTGTTTTTAAATAATGAAAAAAAACTTTTATAAAAAAACGTAAGGTAACTTGTTTACAAAGTAAGTAAAAGAAATCCTTAAATACTACAAAATTAAATGAAGATTAAATGAGGAACTTGAATTATTATTACCTTACGGTTTTATATGTAAATACCGTATTATTATGCTCTAGGAACAAAATAAAAAGATAGCATAAACATAACAATTTAATTCATATAACAATAATAAAAACAAACACAAATTGAGGTACTCAAGATATGAGATCAAAAAGTTAATTCATAAAATAGATAAAATATTTTAAATAAATATATTAACACTTTTTAACGGCTTATGAAATAACTTTCTGACACACTCAAAGCGCTTAGTAAGTCGTCAAAAAGTATATTGATTATTTTATTTACTAATTACCATGTTTCCGAAAAATTTCGTTAATTTTTTACCGAGGTTGGATAAATAGTTAAAAGTGCACCGTTTTAGAAGGCTTTTGATTCACAATAAAAAGCATTTTTTTATAAACAACGTCTATATCAGTCAAATGTATGTCAAGGTTCATGCAAAAAATAGTATCAACCTCTTACAAACCTTATCATTTCATTAGGTCTATCTGTAATCTTTAGGACAATGTGTTTTTCAAATTGTATGTTGTAGTATCTTACACGAGTTTCCAAATTTTTTTTTATTTCGGTTTCCCCGCACTTCAAGGGTATATAAACCAACACAAATTGAAAAAAATTTGTGTTTATCACCTAATTATCATATCGCTCTTTCATTGCAACATAGTCATATCTCAAAAAATAAAAAATTGTAAGTTATTTAAACAAAGTGTTCCTTCACGCCTTCTCGTATTTTATCTCAAACTGAACCGAAGTTATAGCAAAATATATCTTTAAATCGGTACATTTTGAAAACATTAATCGCATTTTGCCAAGTTCATTTGTTTTTGTAGATATGACTATGTTGCAATAAAGGAGCTATATGCCTATTCTGCTTTAAGTAGATTTATTGCATCAGGAGACATTGATTTACGTATGTACTCACTTCTTGTTATTGATCTAATCGACAACCCATCCACAGTTGCTTATTTTAAGAGAATAGAAAACTAAATTTCAAAGTATAAATAGCTGTTTTCTTAAACTATGAGGAATTTTTTATTTCCCGGGATCCCGCATGAAAAATCCCGGGAAAGCGGGAAATATAATTATTTAAATTCCCGGGAATTCCCGGGACGGGAAATCCCGGGAAAAAACCCTACATGCCACCCTAGTTCAATATGTTTTTATTAATAACTTAAAGAACATCGTTAGAGAAATAGGGATTTTACGTAAATATAAAGTTTTGTTAGTGGAATATGATAGCATACATAGCTCACATTGACTTAAGTCGACCTAGGCGGTTATTGCTTGTGACCACAGAATTATTGATCAAGTAAAACACCCAGATTTATTTATTTAGCTATATTTATTTAGATGTAGAGTATATCACACCATAAGTTCAAACTGATTATATCGTCTTGTAGTAGGGAAGTTTTACATCTTCTGCATACATTCATATTTTCAAATATTTAATACAAGATGGTAAATCATTAATGAATAAAAGGAATAATAATGGACCCAAGTGAGTACAGGTATAGCTTTAGAATTATAACTGTGAAACAAAATAAATGATAGCTTCCCTTTAAATAAGTGGACATCCACTTAAGAACTAGAGAAGGAGCCAGAATTTATCCAACTTGTACATAAGAAGGTTATGGTTTTCATATGATTTACTAACATCCGTATAAATGACATCAGTTTGCATCCAAGAGCGGTATAAGGTTATCACCAAAGTTGTAAATTCCAAAAGATTAATAGAAATCGAACGACCTTTTCTAAGTCCATGTTGGAATGGTGATAATTTTGTTATATTTCAATGTAAAAAATTTAAATAATCACTTTTCTTTTGAAAGTATTAATGCAAAATCAATAACTTATAGAAACTTTTAATAATTGTAGATCTGTGAATGCACAGCACAAAACATTCTCGACCGAATACTTAGGGGGTTACCATATATTTTGACCGACTTTATTTATGTTTATATTTACTCACAAAGAGGGATATAACTGTTAACAGTTTCATTTGTATAATATCTTTGGTTTTTCTTAAATCTTTGGATGAAGCTTCCTAACGTTCTGGCCTAAGTCATGCACTCATGATTAGCTTATTCCATCAACAATAATTTTCAGTTTACCAATAGTATGAAATGGAAATTTAGCACATTTAAATGAAACCTTGTTAATTAATTTTTTGAATCCCAAGAAAAACTTTGATACAACGGTATTTTTTTTTTTGGCGAAGAGAGGGTGATATAAGATTTTTGCAGTCGGTAGATATGACCACCGTATATAATTTTATTGCAAACGGAGAAAATGTATACATTTCGAGTTTACTCCCTTTAGAGGAACCAGTGCGATAAGGCGCACTGCCAGTCACCCCCTACAATAAAAGATATGTCAATTAAGTTTCTAAACCAAAAAAAAAATGCTTGCCACGTTTCGAAATACATCACTTTTTGTTTTTCATGTATGGGCATTTCCAAAGAAAATTTTACTTTTTGTAACGTAACGCCGCAGTAAATTTAGACTCGAAATTCGTTTTAGCAAAAGGCAAGCTAAGCATTTCTTCTATACTCTAATATCCAGAATATATATCAAAAACACTACAAACACTCCAGAAATTGGGAGTGAACTGTTTTTTTTTCTTCTTATATTTAAGTTTCTTTTAAACAAGAACTTTTCTATATAGTTTCAGAACATATATTTTGTAGAAATTACAAATGGTAATAGAAAGTTCCAAAAATAACCCCTCATTACATGTTTAAGTAAGACGCTTCTGCCTCTGTTAAAGACTTAACATTTCTGTAAACAACTTGTTACTCTCTTCATGCAACTAGTGTTACCTGTTTGACAATCAAAGAAATGCACAACGACTGATATTTCTACACCTACACGCTATTAACATAATGCATTTGAATATGTGTAAGTGTGTGTGTGTGTGTGTGTGTATTCTCATAAAAACATATGAACATAAATATTCAAATTTTTTCCATTATAAATCATCAAAGTCAACCACGATTTTGTGCTCGTTCATCGCTACATATAAAATGTCTGTGCCTTTTGGGATTCCTTCAATGTTCAAGGTAAAGTTATGACTTTTGCTTTTATCGTTGATGTTGCTGTTGTTAGATTTGTTTTTATGCTCTTTGTTGTTGTTGCTGTGGTTAAAAGTTTATTTACAGTTTCACCTTAGAGAAAACATGCATACAGACATACGTGTGCACATGCATTTTGTGTGCCTTTGTAATGGGGTGTGTGTGCATGTTTTGCTTTATCCCAGCAAACAATATGAGTCCTAAAAGAGTCTTTTAGGACTCCTTTTTATGAGCAAAACGCTCATAAAAAAGCTCCTAAAACCCTCAGTGTTTCCCTATGAAACCTTAAAAAAAATTGTACTGAATATGAGCGTTTTAGGACTCCTAAATTTAACGATTTGTATGGAAAATTGTGAGCCTTTTTGCTCACAAATCAATCATAACAACCTCTTAAAAGAGTCATAAAAGATGGATTTCGGAGCCAAACAAGAGTGTTATAAGAGTATTTCTTTTTCTTGAAATTAGGGTATTCATTTTATATGTAAATTTGTGCTTTTTAGCTTTCAATGGAAGAGTTTTATAAATATTTGTTTTGTGCATGGAAATCATAGGCATTTTAAACAAATTTCAGCGGACAAAACCACCTAATTTTCTTTTTTCAAAGGCTTCAAATGGATAGTTTTTTTATTTAAAACACACAGAAATAAACCTACTTTTTGCACAATTTCTAAAAGATTTTATCAAAACCACAACCGAACAGCGCAAAATTATCACAATAATGACAGACAAACGTAAAATATTGAAATTATCAAGAAAAAGAAAACAAGCTTCCGTTGCCCCTCAGGAGTGTGCTCCTAAATTGCTCATAAAAATTAGTCTTTTAGGAGTCCTGATTTCTGTAGGCTCCGAAATCAATCAGAATTGCTCATAAATTAGGAGGGTAATCATAAAACCCTCAAGAAAATGGAATCTTTTAAGTCATATTTAGGAGCGCTCCGAAAATTGTTTGGTGGGATGTATCTGTCTATGTATGTGTATGAATCTGTGTGTCTTAAAATTTGTAATTAAAAAGGGGGGAAATGTTATTTTTTAGCTTTTTAGTTTTTCTTTAAAAGAAATAACAAAAAAAAACCTAGTACATTTTTTATATCTTTATAAAACGTTTCTTTTGCAGATTGCTGGTTTCAGTTGAAGGATTTCTTTTCTGGATATTGTTCATAAGTTAAAAGGGATTAAAGTCGTGTATTTATTTACTTTAACAGCAACTTTGTTAAATAAAATAAAATTGCGATAATATCCAAATAAAAATGTAAAGGCTTATTAAATTAACATTTCGCAAAATGACTGGCCTTATTAAAAAACATTAAAATAGTAGTGCATATTGAAAAGCTCCATATGAATGCTAAAATAAAAAAAAAAATATATTTGGGCATTCGAAATTCCACCCTTAAATATTAATATAGAAAGAAGCCTTCATACTCCTTTGGTGTTGCTATTGGGTACACATTTTAGTCTTGTGGTGCTATTAAGCCAACATGAAGCTTAAAATATCCCTTCAGTTTGATATGGTTTGCCTCATATGATATGAATACATGTATTCTCACATTTGCTTAAGCCAACTTAAGCACATTATGGTTGTGCATTCAGGTTTTTGATTTGCTCTCACCAAAAATTAAAAATGATATAACAAAATTCGTAAAATCAAACAAACAATTTGTTGATTTTGCACCGATTACAAAAATTATTATATTAATTGCTAAAAACTATATTTTCAATTTTAATTAAAAAAAATTATGGAAAAAATTTGAGATTTCAAAAATATGTGTAAATGGATTTAATTAAAATCATAATTAACAAAAATTCTATATTTCATTCAATTACCTCAAGTAACTTCCGTTTTAGATTTTCGCTATCGTTAAACAAGTACACGCGCCAAACGCCACGAAATTTTTAATCAAAATAGTTTTAATCGTCAGTTTGGTCTATAATTTAACCATGAATCGTCTTACAAACGAACAACGCTTGCAAATTATTGAATTTTATTATCAAAATGCGTGCTCTGTTAAGAAAGTTCATCGCGCGCTTCTTGTGTTCAGCGACGAAGCTCATTTTTGGCTCAATGGGTACGTTAATAAGCAGAATTGATTTTGAAGTGAAGATCAGCCAGAAGTATTGCAAGAGCTACCAATGCATCCAGAAAAAGTCACAGTTTGGTGAGGTTTATGGGCTGGTGGCATCATATGACCGTACTTCTTCAAAGATGATGCGAACTTTTTTTTTGCCCAAAATGCAAGAGCATGACTTGCATGACATCTGGTTTCAATAAGACGGTGCCGCATGCCACACAGCACGCTTAACAATGGACTTGTTGAAAGGCGAGTTCGGTGAACATTTTATTTCACGTTCGGGACCGGTCAATTGGCCGCCTAGATCGTGCGATTTAACGCCTTTAGACTATTTTTTGTGGGCTTATGTTAAAGCTCATGTCTATACACACATGCCCGCTTCAATTGACGCATTGGAAGACAACATTGAAGCATTTATTCATGAGATACCGGCCGAAATGTTGGAAAGAGTATACCAAAATTGGACTATGCGGATGGACCATTTGCGGCGCAGTCACGGTCAACATTTGCATGAAATAATCTTCAAACATTAAATTATATGAACCGTACTATCGATTTAAATAAATATTTCATGCATTTTTCTGAATTTTATGTGATTTTTTTAACTTTCCTATAGCTCTTAAAAAATCACCCCATACAATTTTCTTCTTTAAAATAAAGTTAATTTAATCAATAGAAATGGTTACAAATAAATCCAAAGTTTGATCAATTTAATGGTCACGATTTTTTTGGATTTTTTTCGTCAAATATTTGTTAGGTCTGAACAGAGCTTAACTAATAAGTGTTTTTTCATATCCACTGCCTGTTCAATAATTTCGAACGTAAGAGTGTTTTTCATAAAAATATTCTATTCGAAAGTTAATGTTCAAAATCGTTTAACAAGCAGCTGATGAAAAATTGATATTTATAAAAAATGCAAAATTTTAGCAATTAGTTTTAAAAGCACCACAAGACCAAACTGACTGCAGTGCTCAAAGCCCATCTGTGAGGATTTCCAACAATTTTGCTAATACTGACCCATAATTTTTTTCTCTCTTGGGATTTAAAGGATATTTTTTATGATTAAAAAACACAATAACATGTTACTAAAGTTTAAGAGGAATGTAAATTGTTGTTAATTTTAAACTTTTTTATCAATAGTAGCTGTCTTACATTTAAAGATTGCTATTCGTACCTTACACTGTCTCCACCTGAGATAAGATATAAGATTTTTATATCAGCAAACATCAAATTCAATCGCAGAGTGTATTATCTTACGTGTGGACTCTCAAATAGTGTTTGTTTTAATATTGTAATAAATGTTATGAGACAGTTGTTATGAGAAATCTTATAACGACTATCCTATAAAGGCCAGTTTACACGGTAATACAATGTATTACGACTTTGTAGAACCAAAATAATATGAAATTCTATCCGTGTTTAAAAGAAAAAAATTAAAGTCTGTTGAGAGCAGGCGCGGATCCAGCTTGAGCTTTACGGTGGGGAAATTTTGTATGATACAAAAAGTAAAAAATTGGATTTTTTAAAGTTTATTAAAAACAATATGTGTATATTATATTAAAAAAAACTCAACAAAAATATTAAATAAAATATAAGATCAGTTCAATATACATTAATATTTTTAAATAAGCCATTTTTGATTTTCTTGTGAGGCAAATTTAGACAATACAGTATGTCTTCTTTCATTGTTGATCTGAGTCATGTTTTTATTCGACGAAGGTGTGGAGGTTTTAATCTGGCAGGATTAATGTTAGCAAAGGCAGAATCGCCGTGTGGAGGATTAATATTTGTTTTCCCTATAACCCTTGGTTATTAAACAGCTGTCAGGGTTTCAGCCAGTGAATAGGCGTTCAAAAGAACTGCCGGAAAGATTGAGCCTCTCAAATTAAAACACAAGGCAAGTAATTGCCAATTTTTTAGTTGTTAATTTTCAAGTCTGATTTTATTTAAATTTACAAGTGCTTATATACTATGCTTGAGATTTTGGCTTAGCCGTTCTAACTTATCCTAATTATCGACAGAGCTATGTTTTTCTCTGTCGGTATTATGAAAATGTCAATATTAATCATTTAAATATTATTGATTTACTCCCTGCAATTGTTCTTGCCCAATCAGAATGTTTTGAGTTTAGAATGCACTCAATTACATTCTTCACTCAATTTAGATTGATCAGTTTTGTTTTTATATTTGTTGTCAGTCAGTTTGCCGTTATTTGATCTAGTAAAATACCCTACTCTGTTTTAGTTGGCATATGTAATTATCAGAGTGGTCTAAGGGTATGCGGTGGCAACTTATGAGGTACACTACAAAGGGTAGGAAATGACCTCCCGCTCGTAGCTTTACTGACGAGCATTGAAACGAACATTTGAAATATTTTTCTTAGATTTGGGTAGATATCTTCATCCCAGTTTATTAAAGCATCTTCAACGTTATCTGACAGATCAGGCTCAAGTTTAGATGTTAGTAGGTGTTTATCTCTTTTATCAAATATAATCAGCTCATCACCTAGTTGTGGCTTTAACAGTTTTATATCTGTATATGACTTGATTACACTTTGAGGTATAAGTTTAGGTATGTTCACTATTGGGAAAGGTGTTTTGAGATCTTCTAAAATAAATTCAATAAGAGGAATGTAACAACTCGGTAGTAATCTTCAACATTTGGGATGTGATTATTTCGTTCAAATCTTGTCTTTTCGATTGGAACCTCGATTTGAACGCAAATAACTTAAACTTTTTCAAAAATCGATTTGAAATATTCTTTTGTTTTATTTCTGTTCCCTTCAAGGCTCATGATTAAAGTTTTGATAAGGCTTGATCCTTTTTGAAGATCTATATCTTGCTTTTGTAAAATGATACTAAGTGGCTTTGTTACATCAAGTATCACACTTAATATGTATATTCCGCAAATAAATTTAAAAGTACTAAGTGAGTTCCTTAATATAAAGGTAGAGATACTACCTTTCCACTCAGATATTTTTCCAAAGCTTCTACTATATGATGTACACTTGTTGCAAAGTGTTAAATTTAGTCGCGATCGCATAATGTAGAGAGTTTGGCTCCCAAATACTTTGCTAAAACTGTGTTTCGCTTGGGATGATTATATTTAAAAAATGTTGTCGTTTCTTTAACAAATGATACAAATTTTTGTATTAATGGCAATTTATTGATTTTAGAAATTGAGTTTCTTGATTTATGGGAATAGCAAGGCGTTTGTTTCGCATTTGTCGTGGTTTCCAGATTGTTTTAACAGCTCCATTTTCTGCTGACATCAGAGGATACCCATCTGTTCCATCTCCTACACAATTTTTTAGGTCAAGACCAAAATTTGTCAAAGCCCTAAGCACTATTGATGGGTGGCATGTCATAATATCCAGTATCATAGTGTCCATGGACGGTTTCGCTAAGTTAAGCTTCTAAAATATGCCTTGTTTCTGAACGAAGGCCGACTACGCAGAGAAGCTTTACTTAGCGAAGCCGGTTTTTGTTATATCATAGAGGAGAAATACCTTGCGCCCGGCCGAAGGCCGTCTATGCAGTGAATCTTTAGTTAGCGAAGCCGGTTTTTGTTATACCATAGAGGAGAAAATCCATGATTCCGGCCAATAATCATGTTTGTTATACCATAGAGGAGAAAATCCTTTATGGTACTTGTCCATGGACGCTATGACACTGGACGTTATGACATGCCACCTATTGATGATAGTGCCTTCGCATTAATTGACACATCAACGTCAACAATATCATTTGAAGCCTCTTCAAATGCGATTACAATCAAGCCAACAAATTCTTCCCTATAAACTTTTTGTTGCATGTTGAAATATCTTAAAGATAAGGAAATCTGGCTTTTCCCTGACAAATTCGTGCTTTCGTCAAAAATTATCGAATAGAATTTTGATTCATATAACACATACATACATAAATATTGCATTTACTAGGGCTTATTAATAATTCAACCGCACGCATTATCAAGTCAAACGTTTAGTCTTCGAATATAGATGGCACCTGCTGGGATTGAATGTAGAATAGTAAGTATTTGAATACGGTAAACTAGATTTTTCATTTGAAATATCTATTAAATAACTATTAGGATTATGGAAAATTTCGTTAGAACTTCCATAAAAAAAACAAAAGAACCTTGCTGGGATTTCCAAAAATTTTGAACATTAAAAAAAATATTATTATTGGGAATTCTTGTATTATCGAAATTAACAAAACATATTTTAATAATTTAATAAGGAAATTTCCCCCCCTCCCCCCCAAAATCCGCGCCTGGTGGAGAGTATACTTTATGTTTACACGGATGGTATAAGTAAAATTAAAAATAATAACAAAAAGCAGATGGTTGCAGTTTTACAATTTTTACAAAAACAACATGAAAATTTCCTGAGTTGATTTTAGTTGTTTTTGTAATTGTATAAAAATGCTACAACCTTCAATACACTCCGTTAAAATGCACCTCTGGTGTGATGAAAATACATTAGTTTCTAAAATGGTTTAGAAAAAAACCATTTACCGACCTCTTGTCAGATTTTGTATTCGTATTATCTCTTACTCAATGCATTTTGCTTTTACATGATATGATTTCTCTCATTCTACATTATGTCGTAGTACAATGTATTACCGTGTAAACTGGCCTTAAGATGAGCTGTCAGAAACACACATTCATACATATAAAACAATAATAAGACGCACTCATTAAATTGTTTAATTTTTTAGTGCAAATAGTGAAAATCTTGTGATAAGTGTTCAAAAAAACAATATTTTTGACTAAAAAACAAGAAAAAACTAAGAAAAAAGAGTAAAAACGACACAAGTTTCGATTATGAAATCTTATAAGATACGTGTTCCCCTTCACCACAGGTGGTGAGTAGGGTATATATAAGTTTGTCATTCCGTTTGTAATTTCTATAATATTGATGTTAGACCCTATAAAGTATATATATTCTGGGTCCTTATGAGGAGCGAAGTTAATTTAACGATGTCCGTCTGTCCACCTGTCCGTTTGTCCGTTGAAATGGGTTTTCCGAAGACCCCATATATGATGGGGGCCAGGTTATAATACATTTTTGTCACATATGGTCCGGAATTGTTTGCTATTGAAATTCAGCAAGATCGGTCCACAAATGGCTGAGATATGAGTAAAAAACCTCAACTGCCTCAATTTTTTTCCTTTAAAGGTCCAATTAGACGTGACATTACCATACCAACACTGTATTATCAAAACGACATAAGCATACCATACAAACCAATTCAATTTTGGTTTTTACGGTCATACAGTGGCTACGGTAATACAGTGTTGGTAATGTTGTTTTTTTTTTTTTTTTTTGTTGTTTTCTTATACCCTTCACTACAAGTGGTAGATTTAATTTGTAATATGTTTAATTTTACGAATACACATACACATTAATGCATGTATATGATATGCCGCTCAGATAAAGAAACAAACTCATAGACTCAATATAAAGGGTGGTTAAATTTCAAGGGCCGATGTTGATTTTGAATAAAACACAAACTATTTAGGAAATTATTGTAATTTTATTTTATTATGATATATTGGTATTATTCAATTATGTATGGAACAAAATATCGGGCAAATGGGCGCCGCGACCACGGCGGCACACCTCCATCCGATGGTCCAAATTTTCGATGACCCTGAGGCATAATGGAGGTTCTATGCCTTTTATGTGCCGAATTATCTCATCCTTTAGCTCTTGAATTGTTGCTGGCTTATCGACGTACACCTTTTCTTTCAAATAACCCCAAAGAAAAAAGTCCAACGGTGTCAAATCACATGATCTTGGCGGCCAATTGACATCGCCATTACGTGAGATAACACGGCCATTGAATTTGTTGCGCAAAAGAGCCATTGTTTCGTTAGCTGTGTGGCAAGTGGCACCGTCCTGCTGAAACCACATATCGTCCACATCCATATCTTCCAATTCGGGCCATAAAAAGTTCGTTATCATCTCACGATAGCGAACACCATTCACAGTAACTGCCTGACCGGCCTCATTTTGGAAAAAATACGGCCCGATGATGCCGCCAGCCCATAAACCGCACCAAACAGTCACTCTTTGTGGGTGCATTGGTTTTTCGACAATCACTCTTGGATTCTCATTCGCCCAAATGCGGCAATTCTGTTTATTGACGAATCCACTGAGGTGAAAATGTGCCTCATCACTGAATATGATTTTCTTCGAAAATTGATCATCCACTGTTGCCATTTCTTGCCACCATTCTGCCCATTCACGACGTTTGGAATGGTCAAGAGGCTTTAGTTCTTGAGCCAATTGCACCTTGTAAGCGTGTAAATGCAAGTCTTTATACATAATGTTCATCACCGACGAGCGTGAGAGGTGCAATTGTTGGGCACGACGACGAGTTAAGGTGGACGGCTCTTCAGCCACACTATCGCGAACAGCAGCAATATTTTCTGCAGTACGAGCTGTACGAGCATGCACTGGTGTTCTCACATCTTCTACAGACCCGGTTTGCTCGAATTTCAAATTGACCAAAAAAATCACGAAGTGCACGATATGCATTTTGATTTGAACGCCCATTTTCATAATAAGTCTGGATATTTTTAACACGTTGTTGGATTGTGTATCTCTCCATGGTTGGGTGTTAATCCGTCCAAGACGGAACTGGTACTCTTTACGAGGAAGTACAGGACTGGGGACTTTAGGCTTCCGAGGTTAAATGGAACCGAGCTTCAGATCTCACGCAGTGCCAAGTATCTGGGCGTGGTTCTGGATAGTAGGCTGTCATGGGGACAAAATGTCCAGATGAGAGTGGAAAAGGCAATAGTTGCCATATATGCGTGTAGGGGTGCAATCGGCAGAAACTGGGGCATGAGCCCGTGGTGTGTCAATTGGATCTTTGAGGCTGTAGTAAAGCCGACTCTTTATTACGGGGTCGTGGTATGGTGGCCTGCGTTGGATAAGAGCAGGTATAGGGCAATGCTTGAGAAGGTATATAGACTTGTCGCGTTGATGATAACGGGATCAATGCGATCTACTCCCACGATGGCGCTGTTCACTGAACTGGCTCCCGGTGGACATCATGGCCAGACAGATGGCTCTTTGCTCGGCGACACGGTTAAACGCGGCGCTTTGCTGGTCGGCCCGTGACTATGGGCATGCCGTGATAACCAGAGGTTCTACCGTCCCTGATAGTGTGGACTATTGCACTCCGGTGCCTTTCACTGGCGCGGGGTTTGTGACAATGATGGCGCATGCCAATGCGCTGTCAAGTACTCACCACGAACTGAGCCTAGGGGTTTATACTGATGGTTCGAGGAAGGGTGTAAGAGCTGGCGGAGGTTTCTACATAGAGGAACTGGATGTGAGAGTTTCCTTTCGTCTGCCGGATGGATGTAGTGTCCTGCAGGCGGAGATCTCGGCTATAAGGCGGGCGGTAAATTGGCTGAGGTATCATCGCATATCGGGAGATATACGTATATTTACTGACAGCAAGGCTGCCCTTGCTTCCCTAGCGGGTGTCTATACGACATCTAGGTTAACTGTAGAATGTCGGATGTCTTTGAATGAGATTGCGAAACATTCAAGGGTAACGCTAATATGGATTCCGGGTCACTCGGAGTGCCCGGGTAATCTAGTTGCAGATGGGCTGGCCAAACAAGGGGTGGTCGCATGGATGATATATTCATCGATCAGTTTGTTGGTCTTCCAATGGCTCACTGTAAATTAATTATCAGGCGCGAGTCTTATAGAGTCGCGCTGATGCGGTGGACTAGTGAGTCCACCTGCTTGATATCCAGGCTATTATGGCCTGGTCATGATGAACGGAGGACAAGCTCTCTACTTAGGTTCAGAAGGGACCAGATTAGGACAGTTGTATCGGTTATTACTGGGCACTGGCCGGTGGGGACTCATGCTGAAAGAATGGGTCTGGAATTCAATGACTACTGTAGAAGTTGTCAGGATGAGGAGGAGGAGGAGACTGTGCTTCACTTTCTCTGTCAATGCCCTGGGTTGCGGGGTATTAGGGAGGAATGTCTGGGGAAACCGGCATTTGCCTGCCTAGAGGATCTATCCAAGATAGAACTGAGATCGCTGATTCTCTTCATTAGGAGGACGAAGTGGCTGGATTCTGCAGTGACGCCATCTGAGTAACTGCTCTACAGGATGGGATTTGGCGCTGGGTATCACAAAGGGACCAATAAAGGACCCAAGTGAGCTGTCTGTTGATAGCTGCCCATGGAACCTAACCTAACCTATGGTTCAAATTGAGTAAGTCTGAAATAGAGAAATGTCAAATAAAATTCGAAAAAAAACTTGGCGTTTAGGTGTGGTTCACATTCAACATCGGCCCTTACAATTTAACCACCCTTTATTTTAATTTAACGCTTCTTCAGTAAAAGTATTCTTAGCCGAGTTGTTAAGTTCTCTCCTGAGACTGATGATATTGCCAGTTCGAATCCCAAAAAGAATTTTTTTTCATTTTTTTATACAATTTTTTTATGTGCTAAAAAACGATTTTAAAACGAATTTCAAACATCAACTTTGGCAAAAGAGGAAACGGGCTTAGGTACATATATAAATTTTTTGTTTTTTTATCTTCTTCGGCATGACGAAATGAAAAGTTGGCGTGGCTCAATTAATATTTATTTATACCTATCTAAAGAACGTTATTTATGTATATAACTTTTTGTTCTTATCTCATCATGGTGAAGGGTAAATAAGATTCGGCATAGCCGAATATACCACTCTTACTTGTTTAAGATTAAGATTAACATGAAGAAATGTGTTATCTCATTCTGCCGACATTCTCTCACATATTTTATCAGATATTATCTAAGGTGAAGACCCCAAGTTAAGTCAGTCGTTAAATATACACAGAAAAAATTATTTTTCCAATTCAAACAAAAAATTAGTAGAATCAAACAATTTTTTGTCTGAAATCGGTCCTATAAACAAATTCGCATATTCAAACAATTTATTTGCATTTGTTTATTGGAAAAAACACAGATTTTTTCAAACAAATAATTTAACTGAATCAAACAAAAAGTTTACTAAAATTCATATAAATTTCAAACAAATAATTTTACTGAATCAATCAAAAAAGTTTTTGCACAATCAATGACGCGCACACAAGCAAGCACTGTAGCAGATGATGAAGGCAGAGCAGAACGGCCGGCTGGCCTTGAGACCAGCGTTACCGTTATGCATTTTTGCCCCTTTTTGACTGCTGTGCCACTTTTTTTGCCCCTTTTTTTTAAATCCCCTTTTGTAGCATTTTGTAGTTTTTTGAGCCCCTTTTAATATTAGCGATTAGAGACTGAGTTCATTAAAGGTTTTAGATCCAGTAATTATTAAGAGCGGGTTTTTTACTAAGATTTTAAACCAGGATCAATAGTAAGATTTGTTAATCTTATAATAAAATTAATCTAGCCTTAATCCTCTGTGGCGTTTTTGAGTGAAAGATTAAAGCTTTTAGCATTGCCATATGAATTGACAATACTTTTATGTATAAGTATGGCAGTTTAAAACAAATACCAAAAATTGTCATCAAATTACTGTTCTTAACGTGAAAAAGAAGAAGAAAAGGCAAGAATTTTGTATTGTGTTATATAATTTTATATATTTATAAATATATATTTATTCTTATTTGACCTTTGTTTTATAATTACTTTTAATTATTTAAGCTTGAGGGTGGAGTATTTAATAAAACTTTCAATAAAAAAAAAATAAAAAATATTTCCTTTTATAAGCTGTTCGTACTTTTGAAAGTTCTGTCGCAAGTTGAAACCGCCAACTTTGGGCGTTTAAACTTGGAAACAAAATGAAATAATCGACTACCCAAAAACGAATTTCAAAGATTATTTCTTATTTAATCGCTGATCTTTATGTCAAAAACTGGCTCTAAGTCAGCTGAAGACATTTATTACTTTGAGATTGTTTCCGTTTTTATTGATATGATTACTAACCGAGAGGATTTTGTAAAAGATAAAAGCTATGAAGCAGTTTTTAAAATATCTTAGCCTGAAACATTTTGCTACAAAATTGGCAATTTAAAAAATTGGGTGACAATTTATATTAACTTGTATAAATTTGCTTCTTATGATTTTATTTAACTACATAGTAGTGCATCCGCTGAGCGTATTTTATCTAAATTAGCATTATTAAAAAATAAATTGTAAATTCGACTGAAAGTAGATACCTGTCAGTCCATGTTATCCTCTTTAAATTTCTATCAAAATAACTTGGAAGATTGGATTCCATGTGATGAATTGATTAATAAATATAGATTAACGTTTAAAAAAAAAAACCTGATATTAACTATCCTCCTATCAATACTTGTATATTCTTTTTCCTCGAGGTTTTTTCGTAACTTAATTTTTTTGGTAAAAAAAGTAAAGTAATCCAAGTGCCAAATATTTATGTACATATACTTACATATCGTCACCTAAAAGACGAAATAACCTATCTGCAGTATTAAAAAGTTTACAGGAGAGGGAAAAAACCTTATAAAATTGGAACTATTAACGATATTGAAACGAAAATTACACATTTCGATTAAAATGAAACCAGTAATATATATTGGTTGAGAAATTTTTTTTTTTGTTATGACACTTAGGTTTTTTGGAATTGTAAAAATCTGAAACCAAATAACCTATCTGCAGTACTAATTAGTATGAATAAATAAAAATTTCTTTATACACATGAATATTATATACATTAAATAATTACAGTAGTAGTTTCTTTTACTGGTTTAAGCAAAAACATGTACTTAATGTTCGTTTAAATTACACTATGCAACAAAATAAAACTTTTATCGTGATTTCTGATGATTTATTTTTCTCTTTTTTTGTGCGTAACGGTCCTCTAGGTACAAAAACTTTGTCATTTGTAATATAACATGTTCAAAATTTTGCACACAAATGCGTTATGATATAGGGAACAAAAATCCATAAAAAACTCAATTTTGAAATTTTTGCAGATAGGTTATTAGGTCTTTAAGATGACGATATATACATATGTCTATAATGTTAATTACCCAGCCAGGAAAATACTTCGACATTGTCGGAATCAGACATTTCGGGCAAATGTCTGACTTCATTCTTAGAGATTTCGTTCAGATTTCTGTCAGACATTGAATATTCTTACTGTCGTGCCGATTGTTGATCGTTTTCGCATGGATATATCGGGGGGAATTTATGTACAGTTATGTCCAATAGAATTCGGACGGAATTCATTCAGATTTGTCTAAAGAAACTTATTATTTTTTTAAAATAATGACAATTGTCATTCAATTGGAAATAATTTTAATTTTATTTTATTTTTTCAAGATAAAAAGCATAAAAAAGGTACGTACGTGTAAAACTTATAATTATGTACATATTTTGCAATAAAATTATTTCTTTCAGCTATCAGTTCGAAAGCAAAAAAATCTCAGCTAACACATCAGAACTTCCCATGCCTTTTTCATTAGATTTTTGTTAGATATCTATCAGAAATGCCGACAAAAAACCAAAATTTCCCACGACATGGCTGTCAGAATTCGTGTCAACCACTCCATACGTTTTTGGGTCAGAAATCTGACAGAATTCGTATACGATTCCAACTTTTTTGCCGACGTTTCTCTCAGATATCTGAACAACGTCGGATTATTTTGCTGGCTGGGTAGTTTTGTATCAAATCATATTATGAATTATTTTTTGTTTTTGTAAGTAGTGTTATTGCACTATTTTAAGCTCGTTCTCAGCGTTGTCAGAATGAAGATTTTATCTTATTTTTGAATATTTTTTGATCAAAATATGATTTAAAGATTTTTTCACAAATTAAGATTTTTAATTTTAGGTTTGTTTGTACAAAATAAATAATTTTTTCACAGTTTCTTAAACAGTAAATTTTTAAAACAATAAAGTTTTGTATCAGCTTGTTGTTTATTGGTTTTTTAAAATGTATTTTTAAAAAAATTTTTATAAAAAATTTAACTTAAAACCAATTTAATTTTGTGTAAATATTATGTATTTAAATAGTTTCCATAATAAGAAGTACATATGTTCTTGTAAATACATGTTTGTTTTTTTTTTTTTTTAATTTTCCTGTTTTTAAAGTTGCCCCTTTTTTCTCAGAATTCCCCTTTTTGTGACATTTTTTTTTTTTTTGAAAATCCCCTTTTTGTGCCCCTTTTTGAAAATTTTGAACGGTAACGCTGCTTGAGACACATTTCTGAAAAAAATTGATATTATGGGTTTCGACAAAACTTATGTAAACTGGCTAAAGTCATATCTTCTCGGCAGAATACAATGCGTAAAATTTGGGGTTTCAACTTCTAAACCTATATTGGTAAAATCCGGTGTTCCGCAAGGTAGTCACCTTGGCCCTCTTTTGTTTTTGCTCTTTATCAACGACATGCCTGATATTATTAAACATTAACATATACTGATGTTCGCAGACGATGTAAAAATGTTTTTAAAACTTCACGAACTCTTTAGACCATATTTATCTTTAAGAAGACTTGGATACCTTTTAGAATTGGTGTAAACATAACCTAATGGAATTAAACCTAATGAAATATAAACATGTGCGCTTTTCAAGAAAACGTAGTATTTTAAATAACTATAAACTCGGTGACTATAAAATCGAGATAGTTGACATCTTGGCATCTTTTTGGATGCAAAATTGGATTTTATTCAACACATAACAATGACTGTCAACAGGGCTCGTTGTACTCTGGCTTTTATTAAACGTTGGTTGAAAGAATTCAATGATCCTTTCGTCACTAAACAACTTTACACAGCTCTCGTTAGACCAATCTTGGAATATGGTTCGATTGTATGGGATCCACATTATATGGTTCATAGTGATCATATTGAATCCATTCAAAAACAATTCTTGCTTTTTTGCCTGAGAGATACATATCGAGGATATGATAATCTCCCCTCATATTCTACAAGATTATCCTTAATGCGTTTGCCAACAATGAAAAGTCGCAGAGTTATGCTAATATCTCATTTGTAATTAACTTAATAAATGGAAAAGTAGGCTCGAATTTTTTATTAAGTAGTTTATCATTTAACATTCCACGATGTACGGTACGGTACTATAATCCTTTATTTATAAAAACTTTTCGTACTAACTATGCTATGGCAGACCCATTTAGAAAACTGTGTTGTTGCTTTAATGAAATGTTTGAATTTATTGATTTTTCTTTAGATTTAAATATTGTTTAACGTAATATTATACTTAAGTTAAACACTCATTTGTATTAGGCTATAAGGATTTATCCATAGACCTAAATATATATTAAATAAATAATAACCACAATACTAATTATTAAATAAATAATATGTTTAAAATTTTCTTTAAAAATAGTTTTGTTGGAGGTGACCATATTTAAACATGTTTTTTATCTGCGTGCTAAAACAACTTTTTTATCGCACATAT
Organism: Pollenia angustigena; assembly: GCA_930367215.1. NCBI lineage: Eukaryota > Metazoa > Arthropoda > Insecta > Diptera > Polleniidae > Pollenia > Pollenia angustigena. Next base: position 91,011,691 of record OV884056.1, on the reverse strand, counting down.
CTGCTAATTTTTCAAAATATGTTTTTTTACAAAGCATATGTTCAGCCAATTAATTGTGAAATTCGTCAGATTTCGTATATTTAAGCTCTAACTTTAGGAAACTGTCTTAATTAATTCGCATTTTTACAGGGGTGTTCCTGGTCAATTCCATTAACAATTTTTAATAACAATCCCTACAGCCCAACCATTTAAAGTTCCTTGGGTAGTATATTATAATGCTGCCCATAATTGGCCCTCTTCCCCATATAAGTCCCACTGCAAAAAAGCACTGAAATGTGCAAAATATTGTACAAAGTTGTTCTTCATCTCCAACTAAAGCCCACTGCAAAAAAGAACATAAATGTGGAAAAAATTGTACAAAATTAATTTATTGTTACAAAATTGCGCACAAATAATTTTTATGTGAAGAAAACTGAATCTGTATGCTTTTGTATCAGCCAGTTGCATTCTCGAGTTTTGCAAGCCTTTAAAGCGGAATAATTATCCAAACAAAAGATTTTTCGAATTTTTAAAGGACGATATTTCATAAAAATAAAACGCTTTAATTACATTATGACGAATTATTTTACTTTCATACAATTTTAAGCAAATTACTTTGATATTTACTTGTTACTAACGGCATATTTTTGTTTGCAATCGTATCAATTTTCCTTAATTTGTTTGATAAATCAAAGATTCGGTACATCTGAATTTAAAATTAAAACTTGTAAAAACCATTTAGTATGATGAAACATACTCGTTGTAATTTAAAAATTTTGTAAATTCATTTATTTCGAAATAAATTAAACCACACTGCGTATGATTATTTTCATTTGCATTTGCACACATTTCTAGCTACGTATACGCACCAGCATGCATTTCTCACTCTTGCAATTTGATACTCATAATCGAATTGTAAATCTGGTAACGAGAGAAAAAATTTAAATTTTGATTTACTTTGATTACATACCATTCCATTTAAGGCATTTTCTCATACACACACACACACACACAAACATTTACTTACACTTTCAGTCTTTTATTTCTACAGAAAAAAAAGAAAAAAAATTCAACATAATCATCGTGACTTTATACAATTTTCATTTTGCAAAAAATACAAAAACCTTTCCTCCTAAAAGACAGAAAGAAAGAGAAGGGATTTATATTTAAATACCGTTATGCAAAGTGTTGGAGTATGAGTGTTGTGCTTGTGAGAGTGTTTATAAGAGTGTTTCATGTATTTTTTACACTCATTGCTATTTGATTTACATGACTAGTTGTGGCTACTGTTGCTTTCGTTGGTATTGCTTGTGTTGCTGCCATTATTCACTACAGAATATGGAGACATGCAAATATTCGTTCTTTGTTAGTATTAAATTTTTACCCTCCCCTACTACTGGTAAATAACAGTATACTAAGTTTGTCATATAATATGAAACTTTTTTTATTGAGACAAAAAGTGACATCAATCCAATGACGAGCGTCATCATAAAATTTTTTCATATCTTATGCGTCATCTTTGCTATGACTACAGTGACATGAAATTTGATGCCACATTGTGTGAACTATTAATATCATTTTCATGTTATATAAGTCAACTTAGAAGCAAAAATTCCGATATTTTGTTTGTTTAAATTGTTTAGTTAAATTCATTAAATTTTCAAAGTAAAATGATTACGAAAACTATATCGGGCATGCTGCTGGTGTCTTATAATTGCTAGTTCTTTAGTTAACAAAAGGACGGAAAACAACAAAAGTGATACAAATAGGTGTAAGGGGTAAGTAAATAATAATATTCTCTCACTTTGAGTTAAGTCAAGCACAATTTAATGACAGTTTGTCATTAAATTGAGCCTAATAAGTCCTTTATCCGATGTTACTAAGTCATCGCCCTGATGATATTTTTTTATTAAACTGACTCCAATTCGTCATTTCTGTGATGCCAATGTGTCATCCCATTGATGACATAATTTTACCTAATGTCAATTTGGACAAGTCATGCTAAGGCTGACATCACAATGATGAAAAGTCTCATGGAGTTAAAAACGAAGACACTTGTCGTCATAGTCATCATCAGCGTTATGACGGCTTTTTTATCCGTGTATTTATGTTATTAAACGTATGCTAATTTGTCATTGCATTAATGACATTAATAGGTGGCAACGTCAATAAAATGATTGACACCTTCATCAATCATTCCTCTAATGTTAGTATGTTATTGAACTGCTGACTTTTTCTTATTAAATTGATGTCAATTTGTCATTTCCTTTAATGCCATTGCATCTTTGCACCAATGATAGTTTGTCATTAAATTTAACCCAATGAATACTTTCTCCATTGTTACTGCGTCATCTCGCTGATAAATTTTAATCATTTCTGTGATGCCGATGTGTCATCCCATTGATGACATAATTTAAACTAATGGCAATTTTTCCAAGTAATGTTAAGGCTGACAATAGGTGCTAATATCAATAAATAGTTGCCAATTTATCATTCCTCTAGTTAGTGTTTTATTGCTGACTTTTACTCATTTAATTGGTGTCAAATTGTCCTTATTTTAATGTCATTGTATCATTGCATTGATGACAGTTTATTGTTAAATTAAGCCCAATGAATCCTTTCTCCCATGTTACCAAGTCATCGCACTGGTTAAATGTTTTACTTAACTGACTCCGATTCGTCATTTCTGTGATACCGATGTGTCATCCCGTTGATGATAAACTTAAAATTTTTTACCTTGACGATAATTTAGTTAAGTGATGTTAAGGCGGACATCAAAAAGATTGAAAGTGTCATGAATCAGATTTTTAAATTGTCAAGTTTCATTTGATGAGCGAATCCCTCCAGAAAGCAAACCAACTATCTTGCCATATACGAATTCGATATCTTCTCATCAGAAAAAAACTAACTAAAAGCTAAAATATGATTGGAACTAAAAGCTAAGTTGATGCTCATGTTGTTCATTGCAAACTTTAGCAAATTAGTTCTTGTGGTTTTTTGTTAGCTTTTGCGTTTTACGCATTTTATGTCGACAAATTAAATTTCTGCTCTGAAAAAGGTTTCAAATTAATTGCTTTGTTACCTAATTATCAGTCGGTCTTGCCGAATTCGACCAAATAGTATTTGTATTTCTATTTAATTGTATTCAATATTAAACGATAATATTTTTCAGATCATTTTTTTTGGTCCATCTGTAGCCCGTTTCTGTATTTCTCACATCGTAAAACTTTTCGCATGAAACGTGTGAATTGCAACAAAAATAGTGTGAAATGAAACAAAAAATGGTTTTTCTGACACAAGTGTTTCTGTATCTTTTTTTTGCGAGAAATAATTTTCCAGCAATTATTAGAAGGATGCGAGAAAAAGTGTTTCTATAACAATATTTTGCGAAAAGTTTCTTTCAAGAACTGTCAAAATAAGTCACATTTGAAATTGGTGGCGAGAAAAACAAAATGTAGATATTTTGAATTTAAAACATATTTTATATACTATTTTTTTAAAATAAATAAAAAAAATAGAAGGAATTTAAATAATGAATGCATAATTTATATGATGAAAATAAACAAAAAACAATTGTTATATTTTGTTATATTAAATATTTTTTAGCCTTTTCTTGTTTTGGTTTTAATCAGTGTTGCCAGATAAATTTGTGTCAAAATCGTCAATTTCCTGAGAAAAAAATAAAAATTATCGTCTATTTTGTTTTAAGAATCGTGCAATTTAAAATCAATAATTAGTACTGTTATTTTGTTGAACTATTTATGGTTTTTAATCCAAATTTTAAATATTTTTAATTAGGCTTAAGTTCATGAAATTTAATTTTTCATTAAATTATTTTTATGAAGTAAGGAATTTTACAACATGAAAATTAATTAAAATTGTTATTGATAATCTTTCCTTTTTGACGTGGCTGGGGCTCGAACCCCGGCCGGCAGGTTACCATGACATGTTTTGATTGCAACCACTCAATCTCCTCAGATGGATTTGCCGTCTTACACTCGCAGCCATCGACGACTGCTGACGTCAATATTCAAACATCAATCCTTAAACCAAATTGTATTCTAACATTTGGTAGATCGAAATTTGCTTTCCTGAATGAATATCCATTTTAATTGATTTTACATGTTTTTTCCTTACTTCTGTTTTTTCGTACTTTTGTCAAGAATTTTTCTTGAAGTCCAAGTACATTTTTTGTTTTTTCATTTTGTCTTTTTCTTTTCTGTTGACCTTTTTCAGCACAACTTGAAGGACAAATGTACACGTAGAGCTCGTGCCTTAGCTTTAACAATAATTAGTACTGTGGTTATTTTGTTGAACTATTTATGGTTTTTAATCCAAATTTTTAATATTTTTAATTAGGCTTAAGTTCATGAAATTTCATTTTTCATTAAATTATTTTTATGAAGAAAGGAATTTTACAACATGAAAATTAATAAAAATTGTTATTGATAATCTTTCATTTTTGACGTGGCTGGGGCTCGAACCCCGGCCGGCAGGTTACCATGACATGTTTCGATTGCAACTACTTTAAACAAATTTGTTTCGACTTTTATTATAAAATAATCAAACAAAAACATAGTTAAAGTTCATGGGTATTTAATAATTTCATTAAATTTATATATTTATTTTGTTAAGCTGGTGGATTATTTTTTAAAAAATTATTTATTTTCTTTAATCCGATAACAATTTAAAATTGTTATTTTTCCGTGGAGAAGTTACACAAAGGCATGAGAAAATATCGTTTTAAACAAAAAATAAAATAAATATTTTTACAAAAGCAAAAAGAAACCAAGCTTAATAAAACAAACATACATCCTTTTTTAAAATAGATATATACATATTTACAAAAACCGACATCAAAATGGAAAATTTTTAAATTAAATCAGCTTTGATAACAGTATTAAAAATATTCTGGGTTTTTATGGAATTGATAGTAACAACGTTGTTTTATATATATTATTGAAATTTAACTATATCGGTTTACAAATGGCTGAGATATAAATCTTTAATTTACCTATTCATATAATCTTTTTCTTTTTTACCTGAAATAGACTTAGTAGAATACCTGGTAGTTAAAATTAAAAAAAATCGGTTCATAAATGAACGGGTTACAGACAAACAACTTTTTTTCTTGAAGAAATAATGATTTTGGCCCAAAAATGTCCATATAAGATAAGAATATCAAAAGGGTGTTTCCACAGAAATTGACTCCTTATAGCTCAAAAATTAAATTTTTATTTTTAATTAATTTTTCCGCTATTATACAAAATAAATGTATTGTGTCATATTCCTAAAGATTAACTTTAATTTTATTTATACTAACAAAAATATATTTTTTTTTGTCACCGATAATAAATGAATTTACACGCAAAAAACTTGTAATTTTTATAATGTATTATTTAAACAAAACATTTCAAAGAATAAAATCAGATATTTAACTTGACATATTCTGTGCAAAATTTTACAAAACAGGATGTTTGTTTCAGACATTTAAAAACAGCACATTTATAAAGTAACGGCCGTTACTTTGGATACACCCAAATATCAATCATATTTTGTTAATGTATATAAGAAGTATTAAATGTTCAAAATAAGCCAAGTCGGTCCATTACTTTCCCTCGAAATTTTGCTTTTGCCGATACATTGTGAAATATATTTGCTTTCTACAGACATTCATATTATTTTTTTTTTTCAATTTTTAACGCCACAAAATAGAAGTGTTTGAAATTTAAAAATTCAAGATGAATTTCTATAGAAAGTAACAACAAAATTATAAAATATTTTTGATTTTGTTTTTGCTTTTGCTTTCGTCACTTTTTAGCAAAAATCATCAAAACGTCACTTTGTTAATATCGGAACAAAAAATCGTCAAGATGACGATAACTCGTCAAATCTGGCAGCCCTGTTTTTATTATATTTATTTCTTTTGTTGACGTTTCGCTTTTATTTGACACTTAATTACTGGAATATTCCAGTATAAACAGAATTTGTTGTGTCTGTTTTCGCATTCAAATACAGAAACACTTTTATCTCATAAATCGAGAAACGATGGAATTTTTTGTTTCACACTTCATGTAAGAAATTTTACGATGCGAGAAATACAGAAACAAGCTACTGTTCTGTTTTGCCATGAATTTTTAAGGTTATGTTAGCTATTTGTTTGCTTCGAATAAGAAATCTAGCAAGATCACAAATTTTGTATATTTTTTGGAATGAAATGCTTCTTAATTTCCTAGTTATTTTTCACTTAAACTGTTCTACGAGGCATTTTTTGTTTAATTTTTGGATATAGAAAAACTGTTAACCAAATTTTACTGATGTAGCTTTGACAACTGATCATGACAATTTTAAAGAACTAATAATGAAGGAAAAATAAAATTTATTAAAATTTTTTGTGCTGCTTAAGGCCGTTACACACAATCCCACAAACTTACGTATTTTATGAAAATGCTTCCCTGATGTAATTATTGTTTATAAACTTTCAAAAAACAATAACAACTTATCATGACAGGGCTGCATTTTTATAAAAAAAGAAAGACTTTGTGGAATAGTGTGTAACGACCTTTAAGGCCATGATACACTTTTACACATGATACACTATCACCAGTGTTGCCAAAACGTATTGAGAAAAAAGCGCTAAATTTTGTTTAAAAAAATGCTAAATAAATGCTAAAAAAATTTATGTAAAAAAATAGAAAAATCTTCATTAAAGTGAAGGCCTAGCACATTTTTTATAATATGCTGCATTTTGTCCTTCAGACAGGTGCAACTGAACTGTGCACAGCACATAAATCTAATACCGCCTCTACTGAACGATGTAACAAATTCTTTTAAAATGATGGTTATTCGTTATGCCCGTAGCATTTTTGTGCTTTCTTGTTTCTGCATGTTGCTCCAGGCCACTAAATTTAGAAATAATATAGCATATCCAGTGACTTCAAATAGTTTTTTCATCTGTTTCTTTCCAATCTTTGTGAAACTTTTTTGAAAAGGTTTTACTAATTCTTGAAAATGTTTTTCTTTTTTAATTTTTATTTCAGTTTATTTATATTTATTTCGATTAATTTCAATATTTGTATAAAATATTAATGAAAAGTATTAAAAATACCACAAGAACTATAAAATGCTAGAAATGTGGAAATAATGATTGAAAATATGCTAGACGCTAAATCAGTTTTTTTCATGCCATATGGACTTAAAAAAATGCTAGATCTAGCATGAAAAATGCTAAATTGGCAACACTGACTATCACACAAGACGTATGTATATTGAGGAAAATACAACTCTGTAACAGTAAGTTATTATTGTTTTTTTGAAAATGATCAAACAATAACACTGTACAACACAAAAAAAATTACAATCTCCGGCCTACAAATTTTGATAGAGGAGACAAAAAAACAAGAAATTTTAAAAGTTTACATCTGAATTTCATTTGAGGGTGGGTAAAGTTTCCCATCCTTGGCACATTCTTATTGTTAATTTTCATTAGAAACCATGTGACCCTTACACTTTAGGCATAACATGTGTTCAGCAAATTTATGTAGAATATTACGAATATGTTAACCCTCTAACTCCTCAAGGTATGGCTCTTTATTGTCCTTCTTTTAAAAAAGAGCAAACACACCATTAATACAGGGATTAAGGGAGTTAATTTCGAAATTTTAGCTGCAGACTTAAAAAGTCTTCATCTGCTTGAACCTGGTGTCAATGTTACCAGCTTTCGTAAGCGTCAGGACAGCTTTCTGCCGTTCTCTTCAGTTAACGATGATGACACGTTTGAATATTGCAACGATATTAAAGGAATAATGAATGCAATGAATTTCGACGACGACTGGCGTATATTTAATGATACATCTAAAAAGAGTCTAAAAGCTGTACTTCTGTATGACGATAATACCAAAAATCCTTTTCCAATTGACTATGGAATGAATATTAAAGAAAGCTATGATTCTATAAAATTTATACTGGACTCCGTAAAATATGAAGACCATAAGTGATTTAAAAGTCGTTAGTTTCCTTTCAGGTATGCAGGCTGGATACGTTAAGTACGGATGCTTTTTATGCACTTGGGATAGTAGATGGAAGGGCGACCAATATTCCAAAAAACAATGGAAGTTGAGAGCTGAGGGAACATTAGGAGAGCAAAATATCGTTCATCAGCATTGGAAAAAATTCTCTTACCCCCATTGCATATCAAACTTGCTGTGGTAAAAAACTTTGTTAAATGTCTGAATACAAATTAATCAGCATTAAATTTTCTGAAAACAATGTTTTCAAAATTAAGCGAAGCAAAGGTTAAAAAAGGTATGTATATGATCTTCAAGTCGTTGTTATTGTTGAAAGCCTTAAAATTGGTTTTATACAAACAGGGGTCTAATCACCGCAGTCGATACTATCGTATCGAATAAACTATCGAATGTTTTTGCATACGATAGACACTGACGTATCGAATGAAAACTCGATAAATGTAATGTCGAGTTACTCGATATCGAATGCTATTATTTTAAATTCAATACATTTCATTCGATATCGAGTTTCATGATACCAAAATAAATAATTTCGATTAATTTTGCTCGATATCGTATGCGGTGATTAGACCCCAGGTGTTTTTGTTGGTACAGATATAAGAAAGCTGATGCAAAACGCTGACTTCGACGAAATGCTCTTACCATTTGAGCTTGATGCTCGGGAAAGCATAAAGAAAGTGATATACAATGTCTTAGGCAAAAATCGTTCTCCTACTGCTCGAATATACTTAGACCACATGCTTAGAGCTTTTGAAAAACTAATCGTTTATATGTCAACAAAAATTTATTTTTTAAATTCTCATATGGATTATTTGAGAACCAGTTGTCAACAGAATCTGATGAGCATGGCGAAAAAATTTATCAGACATGCGCTCCTATTGACTTTTAGCTTATCGCTGAAATATGCTGGACATTGTATGATAATGAAGTGGAATTGCCAAGAGCTAAAAAAAATTTTATTAATGTTTACATCCTGTCCATATTTGCTATCGAAGGTAAAATAATAGAGATTTTAGTGATTTTTAGTTAAATTTTAACTATTTTTTTCATGCTTAATTTTTGGGGTACTTTAAAATAATATTCTTAATAAATGCGAAATTAACCCTTAGCTCTCTTTTGTTGTGTCTTATTTCTGACTTTCTGGTTGAATTTTCCGTTTTGGTGTATTCAGGGAATTATAGTAAAATTTCACGGATAATATTTTTGAGGAGCATTTTAGCCCCTCAAATCCCTGTTTTAATGGTGTTTTTGCTCTTTTTTAAAAGAAGGGCAAAATAGACCCATACCTTGAGGAGTAAGAGGGTTAACATATTCTACAAAAATGTTCTCCGTAATATTCTACATAAATTTGCTGAACACATGTTATGCCTAAAGTGACCCTTACGCATGGTTTCTAATGCGGATTAACAATAAGAATGTGCCAAGGCTGCGAAATTTTAACCCCCCTCAAATAAAATTCAGATGTAAACTTTCAAAACGCCGATATACGTGTCTTTTTTTTTATCTCCTCTATCAAAATTTGTAGGCCGGACCTTGTAATTTTGGAAATAAATTGATTTTGTCGTACAGTGTAATCAGATCAGAGATGCATTTACCTCGAAATACATATGACTTTTGTGATTGTGAAGCATGGCCTTTAAAAACATGTAAGAGTGCAATATTCGGCTGTGACGAATCATTGATACCTCCCACCTACAGTTATAATAGTGGGCTTTAAATGGGGCCCATAATAAATTATGGACCGATCTTTACGAAACTTGACAATGTGATTTCTAGTCTTATAAAACTATGTTTGACCAAATTTAATTATAAAACCATTATTCGTTACAGTTTTACACGTACTAAACGGTTTTCTGAAAGTGGGCTTTATATGGGGCCTATGCTTAATTATGAACCGATCTTCATGAAATGCTATATAATTTCTAGTTGTATATGACAAACCTGTACAACATCTTATATCAATATGTGCATTCTGCCAATATTTAAGTTAATTTTTGTAATAATATTATCAATTTTTTAGGGCAATTGTTCAACATTTTTATTCATAACTCTTTTCTTACTGAACCAATTTTGCTAGATTTCAATCCTAAACTGCTTAGGAGAACCAGAAACAATTGGACACCAATATTGTTCTTTTCTTTTGAGTCGTTCGAAAGTGAACTTGATTTCAACAGACGTAATGACAGAAACACATGACGAAATCGACTAAGAATTACTCAAGGACCCAGAATATATATACTGTATGGTTTCTTAGATGCATATTAAAAAAGTTTCACACGGAATGATGAACTTAGTATACCCTCATGCACCACTAGTGTTGGTGGACGGTACAAAAATAATTGAGTATCTTTGTTTCTAAAAAAGAAAGGAACAGTGCAACAATAACGAGGTTTTTATTAGTGCAAACAAAAAGTGCTATAGCTATTTAACAGAGTGTATATTTTAATAAAAGCGAAGCCGAGGAATATTCATACACCATCTCCATATATATATTTTTAATATATTTTACGGTGTTGTGTGACAATCGAAAATCATTTCAATTTTAAACTTGAAACACATGATTCTTCTTTGTAACAAATAAAACTAAGAGAGAGTTTACACGGTGTCTATTCAGACATGTCTAACAAACACGTTTGTTTTGTTTGTAGGCGATCGGGGTAGAGAAGAAAGAGGGGTTGCCAAACAGACATGAAATGAGTTTTCATGTTTGTTTATATGAATTTCCATGTTTTTAATTTGTATGTATATGTATATTAGAATATTATACATGGAAACAGACATTGTTTGGAAAGACATCGTGAAAAGACAATAGGTTTTTGGAAGCATGTTCAAAAGAGAATATCAAAAACAGACATGTCTGGTAAGACACCGTGTAAACTCCCTCTAATTAAATACATTATATAAATACAGAAGGTAGTTCCACTTTCTCTATTGTCATATTAACGCTCTGACGTTTATTGGAATTATGAAAATGTCTGCTACCACATTTTATTAAATAATCCCATTTTCCGTTTGGTTTTTTATTTGAAGTTTGACAAAAAATTTAATATAAATTTACATAGAATTGAAAACAATTGATATTAAAACGTTTTAAAACTAGTTTTGTAAATTTTGAAAACAAGAAATTAAATAAAATTTATTGAAAAAATTAAAAAAAAGAAAATTGTATCTAAAAATTAATAAGATTTCTGTATAAATTCCCAACTTTTCATATTTGATAAATACACTGAAATTTATTGTTGAGTGAAAACTGGGAAGTTTTGGAAGATTCAATGCGGAAGAGTTTGTACTGATGTGTCCAACACATATTGGTTCTAGTTAGGCCCAGTTTTAGTACACCGATTGTGGTGTCGATTTTTTTGTTGTGAGTGTAATTTGAGTTTTTTTTTTGAATTTTTAAGGTTTGAGATAGCTTTGAATTTTATATTGAAAAGAATGAAAATTTTGTAAGGAAAATTTTGATTATTGAAATAAATTTTGTTAAAAAAATACGAACGGGAAAAAAATAATAAATTTTATCATTTTTTTTTTTAATTTGTGTATATTATCAAAATACTTAATTAACTTTGAGATTGGGAGCAAAATTAATATCCTTTGGGTTTTGAATATCAATTATATTCTGGATTCGCATATGAAGGGCAAGATTATGCCGGTTTCCTAAATTTTTGTGTGATGTTGGAGAATTTTATCATCGATCAATTCCATTAATTATCAACAACCAAAAAATAAGTTACCAAGGAGAAAAGGTTTGAGTTCATATTGGGGAATAATTGAGGTGATAAGAGTATGTGCCTTAATAATAAAATGGACAATTTAAAAATACTATTTACATATTACTAAACTATTAAGAGTCCTGCAAATATTTGTACTTTTAAGTTTTAATAACCTAAATATAAAGGAAACTTTATTCTTGTTCGAATTAATTTTACTTAAATCACTTTCTGAATCGATCTAACAATATCCGTCCGTCCGACTGGCTAGCTGTTCGTACAAAAAAATATTTCCTTTTATAAACCTGAACTCCTTTTGAATTCAGGAAAAGCTGCTTTAATTTTTACAATGATTTAATTAAGAATCTTCGGCGATTTCAATTTCACGTTATTTCGATCCCCATGACATCGCCGTATATTTATGTATTTCTTTTGAACTGAATTTTCTAAAGTGACCATTAATATATTAGAAACTAATGCAGCCTCTTCCGTTTTTGTTGCAAAAATTATCTTATAATACAAATTAAACTTAAAGTTGTGGTCTCACTGCATCACCATTTGCATTGGGTAAAGCAAACTAAATCCGAACCAGTTTTGATAAATTTAGAAACACAACCTCGTCATTATTATTTTTCCTTTTACCAGTTTTATCGAAAACTGTTTCAACTCCATGTTTAAAAACAAATTAGTTTCACAATTTCAGAAAATTAATTTTATGCGATTGTTCTACACTCATACAAAAGATCTTTGAGGCTTTAGTTAAATTGTACTCATCTTTGTTTTTGTCTCAAAATATGTTCGAGACTTAAGAATTCGATTTTTTTAATATTAAATCATGAATTAAAATTAATTTTTTGCATTTATTTCGTAAACAATGCAATATTATGAGAAAAAATACCTACATTTTGGCGAATATAAAAAAACTGTCCAATTTTCCCTACGCTCCTATTTTAGTAACAAAAAACCCTACATGTAGGGATTTTTCCCTACTTTTGGCAACACTACGCAGAAGTGTAAAATTTTGTGAAGACATGTAGTTCAATAGCATTCATGATAATCAATCAAAAACACGGTTTTGAATTTTTTGTTAGTTACGCCATTTTGCATTTTAGCTAACGATATGTAAGTTCTAATTGTCACAAGGAAGAACCACGCCACACTTGTGGAAAGGGTATTATGCATTTGTGTTAATGTTTGTAAGACTTAATATATTGGTCCAAGACCCACCTTTAAGTATACCGATCGATTAAGAATCACTGGCTGGCTTTCTGGCAGGTTGTCCCCTGTAAACCTTGTGCGCAAACTACAGGTCACAATTTTAGAGATAATTTATAGAAATTTTGCACATAGTTTCTAGTTGGCACAATCACCAAGCTTATTGAAAATGGGGCGAATCGGTCCATAATTTCACATAGCCCCCATACACGCTTCATTTTGGAATAGGATTTTTGTGTCCATTAAGCATCTTATTATGTTGGTATTAAGATTAAATTTGGTTAAAACTAATTTTATTGCAATCAAAATTATTTTACCAAATTTGTTCGAAATTGGTCAATATTTGTCCGCAGCTTCCATACAAATACTACTGCCGAAAATAGTTTTTAATGCCAAAACTTCCTAATTAATGTTAATATTTACATAAAAATTGGCGACAATGACATTGACGGTAGCTAATATGTCATGGCAAAAAGTTGTGTCGATGGGTCCAAAATTAACCATAGGTCCCACATAAGCTATCTCCTTAAATCACTTAAAGAAAAAGATTTATATAGATGAAGATATCTTAATAATATTCGGCACAAAAAACTTTTATATTAATACTAGCATTTAACCCGCTACTTCGTTAGCGTCTCCTTTTTCTTCGTGGACATATTTTTATGCCAAAGTTTATTTTCAAAAAAGTACCAGGCACCTGTCCCCTTATTTTTTTTAACGAACAACAATAAGTGTTAAATTTTTTGGATCTCTTTAATTTTGGATTTTTTGGTTAGCGGAATCGATTTGGCGAGAGGACAACCTTCGGTCCAAAAGTCAGCTTTTTAGCTTCAAGAGTTTAGGATGTGCGATGATGAATCCGTCAGTTACTTTACAAATTTATATTATATAGAGATGGAGAAAAATGTTGAGAAAACAGTAACAAAATTAGGAACGATTTTCACACGTTAAACGTTTGAATTTCAAAAAAGGGGCAAACCTGTTTTGTATTTTTTAGATAAGCTAAAAATGTGATACAATATTTATTTACCCTTTTACACCCCAAAAAGGTCTTCCTTCAAAAAAGTACCAGACACCTCTCCATTTATTTTTTTTAATGAACAATAATTAGTATTAAATTTTTTGTATCTCTTTTTGTTTAGGAAATATACGGTTAGCGAATTGCTGATGTTTTTTATCTCTTTTAGTTTAGGAGGTATGAGGTTCGCGGGATCGATATACATAGGTACAATTTTCACCCCTGAAACGTTCGAATTTCGAAAAAGTACCAAATTCGCATTTGTATTTTTTAGATAAGTAACATAGTTATTTAATTTTTATTTCTATACGTATTGGCTTAAAAGCTAGATTTACTACCTAAAACGACCGAATTTCGTTTAAGTACCAGACACCAATTTGCTTTTTTATTTAATTCACAAAAATAAATATTAAATTAAAAAAATTACCAGTTTATTTAAAAAAAAATCCCTCTTACAGATTCTCATTCACTCAGGAGCTTGCATGTTTAATTTTATGTTTCTAGATCCAATAAATACGGATATATAAAAGGTACCAGTTAAAGAACAAAATAGTACCAAAAGCCCTCTTACAGATTTTCATTCACCCAGGACCTTGCATGTTTAATTTTATCTGTCTATGTCCAATACCAACGGAAATTCAAAAAGTACCAGTCCAAGATTAAAAGAGTACCAAAAAGTTCACTCTTATAGATTCTCATCCATCCAGGGCATTGCATATTGAATTGTATGTTTCTAGGTCCAATACTAACAGAAATTCAAAAAGTACCAGTTAATGAACAAAAAAGTACCAAAAAGTTCCCTCTTATAGAGTTTCATCCATTCAGGACATTGCATGTTTAATTTTATTTTTATAGGTCCAATACTAACGGAAATTCAAAAAGTACCATTTTATGAACAGAAAAGTACCAAAAACTTCCCCTTATGGATTCTTAACCACTCAGGACATTTCATTTTGAATTTTATGTTGCTAAGTCCAATATTAACGTAAATTCAAAAAGTACCAGTTAATGAACAAAAAAGTACCAAAAAGTTCCCTCTTATAGATTCTCATCCATTCGGGACACTGCATGTTTAATTTTATTTTTATAGGTCCAATACTAACGGAAATTCAAAAAGTACCAGTTAATTAACAGAAAAGTACCAAAAACTGCCCCTTATGGATTCTTATCCATTCCGGACATTGCATGATGAATCTTATGTTTTTAGGTCCAACATAAACGATAATTTAAAAAATACCAGTTGTAGAACCAAAAAGTTAAGTAAAATATCAAATTTCTCGTATTTCCCCTTTTTGGTACTATTTTCCCCCCATTAAAGTATAAAAAATTTCAGTATAATAGTGGCAGCCCATAATTTAGTACGAATATTTCAATAAATGGAGAAAAATGTTTTTTAAAAAAAGTACCAAAAATAGTTACGATTTTTACCCCTTAAATGTTCGAATTTCGAAAAAGTACCAAATTTAAATTCGTATATTTTTGTTAGGTTTCGAATGTGGTATTAACTTTGTTTCTATGTTTATTGGTTCAAAAGATAGATGGGGTGTCAAAAAAGTACTAAAATTCAGATATTACCCGTTTACTCCCAAATAGGGCCGAATTTCAAAAAAGTACCAGACACCTGTCCGCTTATTTTTCTAAAGAATAACGATAGGTATTAAATTTTTTTTGTATCTCTTTTAGTTTTGGAGATATAAGGTTACCGAATTTTCCCGTTTTTACCCTTTTTTACCCCCTAAACATTCGAATTTCCAAAAATCCCGTCTTAGTGGATCGATTTGGGGAGTGACCAATCTCTGGTCCAAATTTCAAGTGTCTAGCTTCAGGCGTTTAGGCTGTGCGATGATGAATCAGTGAGTCAGTCAGTCAGTCAGTCAGTCTGTCAGTAACGTTACAATTTTATATATATATGTAGATTAAACTCAATTGCATAAGGTGCATGATTGCCCATGGGTACCGTACAGGGTACACTTGCATTTGTTCTTATATTCTGGTATGGAGGGTATCATATGGTTGGGCTTGGCCGACTTTAGTTTCTTGTTTCCTTAAGATTAATTCTTTTTTTAAAAAACTCGCAGAACAACATGAATTTTAAAATCTTTGGGGAGAAATGAAGTTATTAAATGATGTGGAATACGATGGCCTTGAAAATTTTATAAACGTTTTATCTAAAGCCGTGCTTAACAAACCAAGCAACGATTTTTTGACTTAACTTTAACTACTAAATTCAATATTTGTTTGATCAAAAACTATTATATAATTTTTTAATTTAGTGTTAGATAAAAATTGTAAGAAAATTTTCTTTTTGGATAGAACCTTTTTGAAGAATACGTTTTTTAAAAACCTAAAACAATCTTAAAATGTTTAATCAAATAAAAAAAAGATAAAATTTTAACTTTAATCTTGTTTATAATAGGCTTTTTACACTGATCAACATCTAACATCTACCATCAAAGATATAGAAAATGTGAAACACTCGTTTACATTGCTCACATCTAACATCTACCATCAAACAAAAATGTCATCATTTTTGGAAAAAAATTTATTTTAAAATTAAAAATGTTTTTTTTCTCACAAAAGTGCTAAAATTTAAAAAGAACACTCAAAAATGTATTTGAAGTTCAATTTGTTTAAAAATATAAAAAAACTGGCCGGCAGGTTACCATGACATGTTTCGATCGCAACCACTCGATCTCCTCAGATGGATTTGCCGTCTTACACTCGCAGCCATCGACGACTGCTGACGTCACTAGTCAAACATCAATCCTTAAACCAAATTGTATTTTAACATTTGGTAGATCGAAATTTGCTTTCCTGAATGATTATCCATTTTAATTGATTTTACATGTTTTTTCCTTTACTTCTGTTTTTTCGTACTTTCGTCAAGAATTTTTCTTGAAGTCCAAGTTCATTTTTTGTTTTTTCACTTTGTCTTTCTCTTTTCTGTTGACCTTTTTCAGCACAACTTGAAGGACAAATGTACACATAGAGCTCGTGCCTTAGCTTTAACAATAATTAGTATTGTGGTTATTTTGTTGAACTATTTATGGTTTTTAATCCAAATTTTTAATATTTTTAATTAGGCTTAAGTTCATGAAATTTAATTTTTATTAAATTATTTTTATGAAGAAAGGAATTTTACAACATGAAAATTAATTAAAATTGTTATTGATAATCTTTCATTCTTGACGTGGCTCGGGCTCGAACCCTGGCCGGCAGGTTACCATGACATGTTTCGATCGCAACCACTCGATCTCCTCAGATGGATTTGCCGTCTTACACTCGCAGCCATCGACGACTGCTGACGTCACTAGTCAAACATCAATCCTTAAACCAAATTGTATTTTAACATTTGGTAGATCGAAATTTGCTTTCCTGAATGATTATCCATTTTAATTGATTTTACATGTTTTTTCCTTTACTTCTGTTTTTTCGTACTTTCGTCAAGAATTTTTCTTGAAGTCCAAGTTCATTTTTTGTTTTTTCACTTTGTCTTTCTCTTTTCTGTTGACCTTTTTCAGCACAACTTGAAGGACAAATGTACACATAGAGCTCGTGCCTTAGCTTTAACAATAATTAGTATTGTGGTTATTTTGTTGAACTATTTATGGTTTTTAATCCAAATTTTTAATATTTTTAATTAGGCTTAAGTTCATGAAATTTAATTTTTATTAAATTATTTTTATGAAGAAAGGAATTTTACAACATGAAAATTAATTAAAATTGTTATTGATAATCTTTCATTCTTGACGTGGCTCGGGCTCGAACCCTGGCCGGCAGGTTACCATGACATGTTTCGATCGCAACCACTCGATCTCCTCAGATGGATTTGCCGTCTTACACTCGCAGCCATCGACGACTGCTGACGTCACTAGTCAAACATCAATCCTTAAACCAAATTGTATTTTAACATTTGGTAGATCGAAATTTGCTTTCCTGAATGATTATCCATTTTAATTGATTTTACATGTTTTTTCCTTTACTTCTGTTTTTTCTTACTTTCGTCAAGAATTTTTCTTGAAGTCCAAGTTCATTTTTTGTTTTTTCACTTTGTCTTTCTCTTTTCTGTTGACCTTTTTCAGCACAACTTGAAGGACAAATGTACACATAGAGCTCGTGCCTTAGCTTTAACAATAATTAGTATTGTGGTTATTTTGTTGAACTATTTATGGTTTTTAATCCAAATTTTTAATATTTTTAATTAGGCTTAAGTTCATGAAATTTAATTTTTATTAAATTATTTTTATGAAGAAAGGAATTTTACAACATGAAAATTAATTAAAATTGTTATTGATAATCTTTCATTCTTGACGTGGCTCGGGCTCGAACCCTGGCCGGCAGGTTACCATGACATGTTTCGATCGCAACCACTCGATCTCCTCAGATGGATTTGCCGTCTTACACTCGCAGCCATCGACGACTGCTGACGTCACTAGTCAAACATCAATCCTTAAACCAAATTGTATTTTAACATTTGGTAGATCGAAATTTGCTTTCCTGAATGATTATCCATTTTAATTGATTTTACATGTTTTTTCCTTTACTTCTGTTTTTTTTTTTTTTTTTTTTTAATTAATTAAAATGGATAATCATTCAGGAGAGCAAATTTCGATCTACCAAATGTTAAAATACAATTTGGTTTAAGGATTGATGTTTGACTAGTGACGTCAGCAGTCGTCGATGGCTGCGAGTGTAAGACGGCAAATCCATCTGAGGAGATCGAGTGGTTGCGATCGAAACATGTCATGGTAACCTGCCGGCCAGGGTTCGAGCCCGAGCCACGTCAAGAATGAAAGATTATCAATAACAATTTTAATTAATTTTCATGTTGTAAAATTCCTTTCTTCATAAAAATAATTTAATAAAAATTAAATTTCATGAACTTAAGCCTAATTAAAAATATTAAAAATTTGGATTAAAAACCATAAATAGTTCAACAAAATAACCACAATACTAATTATTGTTAAAGCTAAGGCACGAGCTCTATGTGTACATTTGTCCTTCAAGTTGTGCTGAAAAAGGTCAACAGAAAAGAGAAAGACAAAGTGAAAAAACAAAAATGAACTTGGACTTCAAGAAAAATTCTTGACGAAAGTACGAAAAAACAGAAGTAAAGGAAAAAACATGTAAAATCAATTAAAATGGATAATCATTCAGGAAAGCAAATTTCGATCTACCAAATGTTAAAATACAATTTGGTTTAAGGATTGATGTTTGACTAGTGACGTCAGCAGTCGTCGATGGCTGCGAGTGTAAGACGGCAAATCCATCTGAGGAGATCGAGTGGTTGCGATCGAAACATGTCATGGTAACCTGCCGGCCAGGGTTCGAGCCCGAGCCACGTCAAGAATGAAAGATTATCAATAACAATTTTAATTAATTTTCATGTTGTAAAATTCCTTTCTTCATAAAAATAATTTAATAAAAATTAAATTTCATGAACTTAAGCCTAATTAAAAATATTAAAAATTTGGATTAAAAACCATAAATAGTTCAACAAAATAACCACAATACTAATTATTGTTAAAGCTAAGGCACGAGCTCTATGTGTACATTTGTCCTTCAAGTTGTGCTGAAAAAGGTCAACAGAAAAGAGAAAGACAAAGTGAAAAAACAAAAAATGAACTTGGACTTCAAGAAAAATTCTTGACGAAAGTACGAAAAAACAGAAGTAAAGGAAAAAACATGTAAAATCAATTAAAATGGATAATCATTCAGGAAAGCAAATTTCGATCTACCAAATGTTAAAATACAATTTGGTTTAAGGATTGATGTTTGACTAGTGACGTCAGCAGTCGTCGATGGCTGCGAGTGTAAGACGGCAAATCCATCTGAGGAGATCGAGTGGTTGCGATCGAAACATGTCATGGTAACCTGCCGGCCAGGGTTCGAGCCCGAGCCACGTCAAGAATGAAAGATTATCAATAACAATTTTAATTAATTTTCATGTTGTAAAATTCCTTTCTTCATAAAAATAATTTAATAAAAATTAAATTTCATGAACTTAAGCCTAATTAAAAATATTAAAAATTTGGATTAAAAACCATAAATAGTTCAACAAAATAACCACAATACTAATTATTGTTAAAGCTAAGGCACGAGCTCTATGTGTACATTTGTCCTTCAAGTTGTGCTGAAAAAGGTCAACAGAAAAGAGAAAGACAAAGTGAAAAAACAAAAAATGAACTTGGACTTCAAGAAAAATTCTTGACGAAAGTACGAAAAAACAGAAGTAAAGGAAAAAACATGTAAAATCAATTAAAATGGATAATCATTCAGGAAAGCAAATTTCGATCTACCAAATGTTAAAATACAATTTGGTTTAAGGATTGATGTTTGACTAGTGACGTCAGCAGTCGTCGATGGCTGCGAGTGTAAGACGGCAAATCCATCTGAGGAGATCGAGTGGTTGCGATCGAAACATGTCATGGTAACCTGCCGGCCAGGGTTCGAGCCCGAGCCACGTCAAGAATGAAAGATTATCAATAACAATTTTAATTAATTTTCATGTTGTAAAATTCCTTTCTTCATAAAAATAATTTAATAAAAATTAAATTTCATGAACTTAAGCCTAATTAAAAATATTAAAAATTTGGATTAAAAACCATAAATAGTTCAACAAAATAACCACAATACTAATTATTGTTAAAGCTAAGGCACGAGCTCTATGTGTACATTTGTCCTTCAAGTTGTGCTGAAAAAGGTCAACAGAAAAGAGAAAGACAAAGTGAAAAAACAAAAAATGAACTTGGACTTCAAGAAAAATTCTTGACGAAAGTACGAAAAAACAGAAGTAAAGGAAAAAACATGTAAAATCAATTAAAATGGATAATCATTCAGGAAAGCAAATTTCGATCTACCAAATGTTAAAATACAATTTGGTTTAAGGATTGATGTTTGACTAGTGACGTCAGCAGTCGTCGATGGCTGCGAGTGTAAGACGGCAAATCCATCTGAGGAGATCGAGTGGTTGCGATCGAAACATGTCATGGTAACCTGCCGGCCAGGGTTCGAGCCCGAGCCACGTCAAGAATGAAAGATTATCAATAACAATTTTAATTAATTTTCATGTTGTAAAATTCCTTTCTTCATAAAAATAATTTAATAAAAATTAAATTTCATGAACTTAAGCCTAATTAAAAATATTAAAAATTTGGATTAAAAACCATAAATAGTTCAACAAAATAACCACAATACTAATTATTGTTAAAGCTAAGGCACGAGCTCTATGTGTACATTTGTCCTTCAAGTTGTGCTGAAAAAGGTCAACAGAAAAGAGAAAGACAAAGTGAAAAAACAAAAAATGAACTTGGACTTCAAGAAAAATTCTTGACGAAAGTACGAAAAAACAGAAGTAAAGGAAAAAACATGTAAAATCAATTAAAATGGATAATCATTCAGGAAAGCAAATTTCGATCTACCAAATGTTAAAATACAATTTGGTTTAAGGATTGATGTTGTCTAGTGACGTCAGCAGTCGTCGATGGCTGCGAGTGTAAGACGGCAAATCCATCTGAGGAGATCGAGTGGTTGCGATCGAAACATGTCATGGTAACCTGCCGGCCAGGGTTCGAGCCCGAGCCACGTCAAGAATGAAAGATTATCAATAACAATTTTAATTAATTTTCATGTTGTAAAATTCCTTTCTTCATAAAAATAATTTAATAAAAATTAAATTTCATGAACTTAAGCCTAATTAAAAATATTAAAAATTTGGATTAAAAACCATAAATAGTTCAACAAAATAACCACAATACTAATTATTGTTAAAGCTAAGGCACGAGCTCTATGTGTACATTTGTCCTTCAAGTTGTGCTGAAAAAGGTCAACAGAAAAGAGAAAGACAAAGTGAAAAAACAAAAAATGAACTTGGACTTCAAGAAAAATTCTTGACGAAAGTACGAAAAAACAGAAGTAAAGGAAAAAACATGTAAAATCAATTAAAATGGATAATCATTCAGGAAAGCAAATTTCGATCTACCAAATGTTAAAATACAATTTGGTTTAAGGATTGATGTTTGACTAGTGACGTCAGCAGTCGTCGATGGCTGCGAGTGTAAGACGGCAAATCCATCTGAGGAGATCGAGTGGTTGCGATCGAAACATGTCATGGTAACCTGCCGGCCAGGGTTCGAGCCCGAGCCACGTCAAGAATGAAAGATTATCAATAACAATTTTAATTAATTTTCATGTTGTAAAATTCCTTTCTTCATAAAAATAATTTAATAAAAATTAAATTTCATGAACTTAAGCCTAATTAAAAATATTAAAAATTTGGATTAAAAACCATAAATAGTTCAACAAAATAACCACAATACTAATTATTGTTAAAGCTAAGGCACGAGCTCTATGTGTACATTTGTCCTTCAAGTTGTGCTGAAAAAGGTCAACAGAAAAGAGAAAGACAAAGTGAAAAAACAAAAAATGAACTTGGACTTCAAGAAAAATTCTTGACGAAAGTACGAAAAAACAGAAGTAAAGGAAAAAACATGTAAAATCAATTAAAATGGATAATCATTCAGGAAAGCAAATTTCGATCTACCAAATGTTAAAATACAATTTGGTTTAAGGATTGATGTTTGACTAGTGACGTCAGCAGTCGTCGATGGCTGCGAGTGTAAGACGGCAAATCCATCTGAGGAGATCGAGTGGTTGCGATCGAAACATGTCATGGTAACCTGCCGGCCAGGGTTCGAGCCCGAGCCACGTCAAGAATGAAAGATTATCAATAACAATTTTAATTAATTTTCATGTTGTAAAATTCCTTTCTTCATAAAAATAATTTAATAAAAATTAAATTTCATGAACTTAAGCCTAATTAAAAATATTAAAAATTTGGATTAAAAACCATAAATAGTTCAACAAAATAACCACAATACTAATTATTGTTAAAGCTAAGGCACGAGCTCTATGTGTACATTTGTCCTTCAAGTTGTGCTGAAAAAGGTCAACAGAAAAGAGAAAGACAAAGTGAAAAAACAAAAAATGAACTTGGACTTCAAGAAAAATTCTTGACGAAAGTACGAAAAAACAGAAGTAAAGGAAAAAACATGTAAAATCAATTAAAATGGATAATCATTCAGGAAAGCAAATTTCGATCTACCAAATGTTAAAATACAATTTGGTTTAAGGATTGATGTTTGACTAGTGACGTCAGCAGTCGTCGATGGCTGCGAGTGTAAGACGGCAAATCCATCTGAGGAGATCGAGTGGTTGCGATCGAAACATGTCATGGTAACCTGCCGGCCAGGGTTCGAGCCCGAGCCACGTCAAGAATGAAAGATTATCAATAACAATTTTAATTAATTTTCATGTTGTAAAATTCCTTTCTTCATAAAAATAATTTAATAAAAATTAAATTTCATGAACTTAAGCCTAATTAAAAATATTAAAAATTTGGATTAAAAACCATAAATAGTTCAACAAAATAACCACAATACTAATTATTGTTAAAGCTAAGGCACGAGCTCTATGTGTACATTTGTCCTTCAAGTTGTGCTGAAAAAGGTCAACAGAAAAGAGAAAGACAAAGTGAAAAAACAAAAAATGAACTTGGACTTCAAGAAAAATTCTTGACGAAAGTACGAAAAAACAGAAGTAAAGGAAAAAACATGTAAAATCAATTAAAATGGATAATCATTCAGGAAAGCAAATTTCGATCTACCAAATGTTAAAATACAATTTGGTTTAAGGATTGATGTTTGACTAGTGACGTCAGCAGTCGTCGATGGCTGCGAGTGTAAGACGGCAAATCCATCTGAGGAGATCGAGTGGTTGCGATCGAAACATGTCATGGTAACCTGCCGGCCAGGGTTCGAGCCCGAGCCACGTCAAGAATGAAAGATTATCAATAACAATTTTAATTAATTTTCATGTTGTAAAATTCCTTTCTTCATAAAAATAATTTAATAAAAATTAAATTTCATGAACTTAAGCCTAATTAAAAATATTAAAAATTTGGATTAAAAACCATAAATAGTTCAACAAAATAACCACAATACTAATTATTGTTAAAGCTAAGGCACGAGCTCTATGTGTACATTTGTCCTTCAAGTTGTGCTGAAAAAGGTCAACAGAAAAGAGAAAGACAAAGTGAAAAAACAAAAAATGAACTTGGACTTCAAGAAAAATTCTTGACGAAAGTACGAAAAAACAGAAGTAAAGGAAAAAACATGTAAAATCAATTAAAATGGATAATCATTCAGGAAAGCAAATTTCGATCTACCAAATGTTAAAATACAATTTGGTTTAAGGATTGATGTTTGACTAGTGACGTCAGCAGTCGTCGATGGCTGCGAGTGTAAGACGGCAAATCCATCTGAGGAGATCGAGTGGTTGCGATCGAAACATGTCATGGTAACCTGCCGGCCAGGGTTCGAGCCCGAGCCACGTCAAGAATGAAAGATTATCAATAACAATTTTAATTAATTTTCATGTTGTAAAATTCCTTTCTTCATAAAAATAATTTAATAAAAATTAAATTTCATGAACTTAAGCCTAATTAAAAATATTAAAAATTTGGATTAAAAACCATAAATAGTTCAACAAAATAACCACAATACTAATTATTGTTAAAGCTAAGGCACGAGCTCTATGTGTACATTTGTCCTTCAAGTTGTGCTGAAAAAGGTCAACAGAAAAGAGAAAGACAAAGTGAAAAAACAAAAAATGAACTTGGACTTCAAGAAAAATTCTTGACGAAAGTACGAAAAAACAGAAGTAAAGGAAAAAACATGTAAAATCAATTAAAATGGATAATCATTCAGGAAAGCAAATTTCGATCTACCAAATGTTAAAATACAATTTGGTTTAAGGATTGATGTTTGACTAGTGACGTCAGCAGTCGTCGATGGCTGCGAGTGTAAGACGGCAAATCCATCTGAGGAGATCGAGTGGTTGCGATCGAAACATGTCATGGTAACCTGCCGGCCAGGGTTCGAGCCCGAGCCACGTCAAGAATGAAAGATTATCAATAACAATTTTAATTAATTTTCATGTTGTAAAATTCCTTTCTTCATAAATATAATTTAATGAAAATTAAATTTCATGAACTTAAGCCTAATTAAAAATATTAAAAATTTGGATTAAAAACCATAAATAGTTCAACAAAATAACCACAATACTAATTAATATAAAAAAACAATGCAATAAAAGATAAAACTTGACAAATGGTAACGCTGCTTTCAAAACAAACTTCTTTTTGTCAGTGATGCCACAATAATAATAGAACTTGTTGCCACTTTTCTAGTGATGACAATAATCGAAAGATGTAGAATGGAATAAAATGAGATAGGAACATCTTTTAAGATGTTGAAAGATGTTGGTTTTTAGCCCTATGTGTTTCTTATGGAAAGATGTTAACATCTTCGCAAATAGCAAATAGATGTTAGATGTTGATCAGTGTAAAAAGGCTATAAATTTAAATTTCTTTTAAACAAAGATTAATAGACCATACAAATAATGTGTTTTGAATTTTTGCGAAAGCAAATTAAAATGCTTAAATATCACATGAAAGCTGTTCATACAAATTACACATTTCTACTTACAATTTCCAAAAGGAATTTATTGTCTTTTTACATGTGGCAACGTTTTTTTCAATTCAAATAATTACGATAAACTTAAAAAAAAAAAATAAAAAATTGTGAGAGAGAAGTGGAGCTACCTTGCGTATTTGTATCATGATTAAAAACAAGGAAGAGTGCTTTATTCGGCTGTGCCGAATCTTATGTACCCTTCAACATGGTGCAATAAGAAAGTTATGTAAATACCGTTTTTTAGATATACATAAATCAGTTTTGTGCCACGCCTTTTCCAATCCGGTCCATATTTTACCGGATGTTGTGTATTAATAAACAAAATGCTTGTCCCTAGTTTGAAAACTTTGGCTCATGCCGTACTCAAGATATACAGAAATCTATAATTTCCTTGTACGGGAAATGTCACGCCCACTTCTCCAATCCCACCAATTTTTAAAGAGAATTGAATATTGGTAACCCAGCTATGTGTACCAAATTTGGAAAAATTTTCTCTCACCGATCTTTAAATATAACTTAACCTATTTTATGCCACGCCCACTTTTCCACTTCCGCACACATTTTCTCGGATGTGTTGTACTGATAACCTAGAAGCATGTTCCTAATTTGGAAACTTTGGCTCCTACCGTTCTTCAGGCTTACAGAAATCTTTAATGTCTTTTTATGGAAAGTGCCATGCCTACTTGTCCAATGCCGCCTACATTTCTTCGAATGTTGTGTATTGATAACCAAGAGGCATGTATCTTATTTGGAAACTTTAGCTCTTGCCGTTCTTCAGATATACAAAAATCTTTAATGCATTTGCACAGAAGTTGTGTATTAATTTTTTTGGACAATTTTTCTCTGAACGTTTTTGAGATATACCGTTCTTGTGCCACGTCTATTTCTTTAATCACGCTCAAATTTTGTGGGATGCTGTGTATTAATACCCGCGATTTATGTAGCTAATTTGGAAACGTTATCCAGATTTACAGAAATTTGTAATGTCTTTGTATAGGACGTGTTACGTCGTCTTCTCCAATCTCCATTTTTTGAGAGAGGTTGTGCATTGGTAACCAAGATGCTTGTACCTTTTACCTTGCGTGAAGGGTATTATTGAGTTTTTTTGTATATTTTTTGCATGCATATTTTTAAAATGTGTGTGCATATTTAAACTTGCCCTGTTAATTAGAAAGAGTTCTAGAATTATTCCCACGAAAGGACTACTGCCGAAAAAGCTGAAAATCCAATAAAATAGAAATGAAAAATGGCATTGACATACATTCCTTAATTCAAAATCCTCAAAAAGTGCTTTTCTTACAGCACCATTACTAAAGACGCATACATACATATGCACATTCACAAACTACTTTATGCTTATGTGAGTGGGAGTAAAATGAGTGAAGTGCAATGAATGGCATCACTTGAATTTAGTGCACATTGTTGTTGCTCTTGTTGTTATTTGCTTGTTTGCATTTCAAATCTCTGGCACTTCATTCAAGACTTGAGTGGTTTCTAAAGTAGCATTGCATATTTTTAGCATTTCTTTGCGTACCGACCGTATGAGAATGTAAAGTAAGTGAATACGTATTAATGGAATGCTGGCTGTCTGTCTGTCTGTCTGTCCATCTGTCAGTATGTCTATAAAACGTACAGGTATTTGCGTACGAAGTGTGGGTTAAGTGTGCGTTTGCTTGCATCGGCAATAGAAAAGCAATTCGTATTGACTTTTAAACTTCTAAACAGTAATAGATGTTTACTAACTAACACCTCTAAGCAAACATTTGGCAAAATTCACACACACTCGCACTTGCACATTTACAATTGAAGCACAACCGCGAATAACGTTTTAAGTTACAAAATAATTTTTTTTTCAGGAGAGCAAGAAAACGTTTTTAACAGGTAAGATTATTAATTTTTGATTTTTTTTTTAGATTATTAAAAATAATGATAATAAAAATTTTTATGCAAAATATCATGCAAATTTTCAGATTATAACTTTTTTTTTTGTCGAAAAACGTTTCATATCCACAATCACGATGTCATTTAAAACGTTTTTCCACTACACAAAGCATCATGACTGATGGCTTTTAAAACGTTATTCCACGTTTAAAACCATTTACTTTGTATCATTTTTAAGTAACTTACAACGTTCTTCCACTAGCTGACTCTTTGTATGCCCTTTTTAAAGGCTTTAAGGTGCATAATTTTGGGTGATTTGAGGTTTAAACAGTGTACGAGAGTAATGTTAACGGTTATCTGCAAAAAAGCAGTTTTTGCAAAAAGTGGCTTTTACAACGTTATTCGCGGCTCTACTTCAATTGTATTTATAATTTTCCACACTTCAGGATTTTGCACAGAAAAAAATGTTGCACCAGTAAACGCATTAATTAAAAATAAAATCAGTTTTAATTAAAAATTTACTCAAGTGAATTAAACGTTTAATCAAGTGAATTAAACGTTTAATAAAGTGTATTGAAATTGTAACTGCCAATATTAATTTGCACCAGTAAACAAATTAATAACATTAATTAAACGTTTAATTCATTTGATTAAACGTTTAATTCACATAATTAAACGTTTAATTCACTTGATTAAATTTTTAATTAAAACTGATTTTAATTAGTATTGTGGTTATTTTGTTGAACTATTTATGGTTTTTAATCCAAATTTTTAATATTTTTAATTAGGCTTAAGTTCATGAAATTTAATTTTCATTAAATTATATTTATGAAGAAAGGAATTTTACAACATGAAAATTAATTAAAATTGTTATTGATAATCTTTCATTCTTGACGTGGCTCGGGCTCGAACCCTCGCCGGCAGGTTACCATGACATGTTTCGATCGCAACCACTCGATTCCCTCAGATGGATTTGCCGTCTTACACTCGCAGCCATCGACGACTGCTGACGTCAATAGTCAAACATCAATCCTTAAACCAAATTGAATTTTAACATTTGGTAGATCGAAATTTGCTTTCCTGAATGATTATCCATTTTAATTGATCTTACATGTTTTTTCCTTACTTCTGTTTTTTCGTACTTTTGTCAAGAATTTTTCTTGAAGTCCAAGTACATTTTTTCATTTTGTCTTTCTCTTTTCTGTTGACCTTTTTCAGCACAACTTGAAGGACAAATGTACACATAGAGCTCGTGCCTTAGCTTTAACAATAATTAGTATTGTGGTTATTTTGTTGAACTATTTATGGTTTTTAATCCAAATTATTAATATTTTTAATCAGGCTTAAGTTCATGAAATTTAATTTTCATTAAATTTTTTCTTATGAAGAAAGGAATTTTACAACATGAAAATTAATTAAAATTGTTATTGATAATCTTTCATTCTTGACGTGGCTCGGGCTCGAACCCTGGCCGGCAGGTTACCATGACATGTTTCGATCGCAACCACTCGATCTCCTCAGATGGATTTGCCGTCTTACACTCGCAGCCATCGACGACTGCTGACGTCAATAGTCAAACATCAATCCTTAAACCAAATTGTATTTTAACATTTGGTAGATCGAAATTTGCTCGAAACATGTCATGGTAACCTGCCGGCCAGGGTTCGAGCCCGAGCCACGTCAAGAATGAAAGATTATCAATAACAATTTTAATTAATTTTCATGTTGTAAAATTCATTTCTTCATATATATTATTTAATGAAAATTAAATTTCATGAACTTAAGCCTAATTAAAAATATTAAAAATTTGGATTAAAAACCATAAATAGTTCAACAAAATAACCACAATACTAATTATTGTTAAAGCTAAGGCACGAGCTCTATGTGTACATTTGTCCTTCAAGTTGTGCTGAAAAAGGTCAACAGAAAAGAGAAAGACAAAATGAAAAAACAAAAAATGTACTTGGACTTCAAGAAAAATTCTTGACAAAAGTACGAAAAAACAGAAGTAAGGAAAAAACATGTAAGATCAATTAAAATGGATAATCATTCAGGAAAGCAAATTTCGATCTACCAAATGTTAAAATACAATTTGGTTTAAGGATTGATGTTTGACTATTGACGTCAGCAGTCGTCGATGGCTGCGAGTGTAAGACGGCAAATCCATCTGAGGAGATCGAGTGGTTGCGATCGAAACATGTCATGGTAACCTGCCGGCCAGGGTTCGAGCCCGAGCCACGTCAAGAATGAAAGATTATCAATAACAATTTTAATTAATTTTCATGTTGTAAAATTCCTTTCTTCATAAAACTGATTTTATTTTTGATTAATGCGTTTACTGGTGCAAAATTTTTTTCTGTGTGGAAGACTTTTAGTTCTGCACAAATTTGATAACTGTTTAAGGTGTAACTTAATTTTTAATTTAATGCCTTTGAACGTAGCAAATTAAAAATGTTGTTTTAGTATTGAAATTATAAAAAATAATTAATGATGGTTTGTTTATCTATATAAAAAAAATTATTAAATAACACTGGCCTACAAGTTTGGAAAAAAATATTTAAATTCAGAAACGAAGCATGTTTTTTAATTAATCTTTTTGTTATTTAATTTTTTTATGTTCTAAAAAACGATTTTAAGATTATAAAACGAATTTCAAACATCAACTTTGGCAAAAGAGGCATGACGAAATGAAAAGTTGGCGTGGCTCAATTTATTTATACCTATCTAAAGAACGTTATTTATATATATAACTTTTTGTTCTTATCTCATCATGGTGAAGGGTATATAAGATTTGGCATAGCCGAATATAGTCTCTAACTTGTTTTTTTTAAATCCATAAAAAAATTATTAGGACAAATCTTTTATCATTTATCAGAAAGCGACGAAGAAACCCCATCTATTGCATCTTCACTGAAAGGTTTAAAAATATTGTTTTAAGAGGTAACTTTTTTTCTACCCATGTGTGTATTGTTGTCCATGGCAATTTTTTTCCGATTTTGCTTGACTGCAATAGCCAACAAGAGGCATCATCGCAAAAAAATGTATTTGTTGTTTGCACTTCATCAATCCTATTAGTTTCACGCACAGATAAAAATCAATATAAAATCGTCAAAAACAAGGTTGATTTTACCGTTTTCGATAGTGATTTTGCTTCATTTTACTTGATGTTAATTCAATATGATTTTACAATAATTTGCGAACAACAATTTTTCCCTTTAAAAAAAATTTTAATTCATGTTAATCTAACATTGCAGTAAAGTTAGAGCAAAATGTCATTTATATTGAAATAACAATCCGAATCACGTTGAATGAAAGTTATTTCAAGTTGAAACTACGTGAATTTCATGTAGAATCAAAGTGGTTTGAATGGATATAACAGTGAGAAGAAGCTTCAGAGAAAAACATATGCATTTATTTAAGAATAATTCAAAACACATACCCCTGTTACACATGTTTCACTTATTTTGTATTCCCCTTTGTTAACAGAAGCATCAGCAGAATGGCCCGATTTAGTTTTCGTCATCAAAAATGTATATACGAAACAAGTTAAACAGGTTTTTATGATTTCAATATTGAACAATGTTATTTTAACATTATTCATTTAAAATTAATTTAAAACAATTGTAATTTTAAATAGTTTCCATACATAAGTATGGATGCATGTTATTTTAACAAGATAAACATTTGATTTTAATATAAAACATTGTTTTTATGGATTCAATTTTGTACAATGTAATTTTAACAGTGAATAATATTAAATAAACGTGGTTTAAGGTTATTTTACTATTTTTGCAGAAATTTACTATGATTCTTAATCAACATTTCGCCATGTTAATTGAACATTGGTATTTTTTTCTGTGTGAACTGAGTCGTAGGAAGTTTCATCTGTTTCTATAATCCCTGTAGTTTCAGCATCTGAAGATCTCGTTATATGCTGGCATGTACTTATCCTCATCATCTGAACAAATAAAATCTTTCCCTTTGGACTCACACTGAAACTTAACTAAAAAAAGAACTAAATTGTCACTTACTCTGCGATGTAACCGAACCGAGTCATGCATTCCTAAACGCAACTATTTAAATATTTATAAAGTCATACGTCCCTACATTGATAAAAAAAAACCATTATAGATGGAACCGTATCAATAGTAACACAGATAGCCATTTCTTCGTATGTGATCAAAACATAGAAGATGTTAAGTCCTTCTGCTACCTGGGTAGCACAATTGATACAACAGGTGGCTCTACAGCAGATATATCCAGTCGCATAAATAAGGCACGGAGTGCATTTGCCCAGTTAAACCCGGCTTGGAAATCTTCTAATATTTCGAAACAAACCAAATTCAAATTATTTAACTCCAACATAAAATCCACTCTATTATATGAATGCGAGACCTGGAACATGGCACCACGTGACATACAAAGCCTTCAGGTATTTCTCAACAAATGCCTCCGCAAAATCTTGCGGATTTTCTGGTCTGTAACAATATCCAACAACCAACTCTGGATGAAGGCAAACCAGCAGCCTATAAGAACGGAAATAAGTAAGCGGAAATGGAGTTGGATAGGTCACACCTTCCGTAAACCAGACGATGATATTGCCAAAAAATGCCTAGATTGGAACCCGCAGGGAAGCAGACGGGCCGGGAGACCAGCGCATACCTGGAAGCGGCAACTGACAACAGAACTTTCGAGATTGCGCATGAAGTGGAACGAAGTCAAGCATCGAGCCGAAGATCGAGATTATTGGAACAAGCTTGTTATGGTCCTATGCTCCCTAGAGGAGTGAAAGGAACATATATATATATATATATATATATATATATATAGATGGCACCAACCAATGTCCATGTTTTACATGCATACCTGTAACTCTGACGTAATTGCATGGTGCATGGTCTTAGCCACTGAGTTTTTTACATTAACTAAATGTCGATGTACAGAGTGGACAGGTCTCGCATATCTTGCAATATGTAAGCAGTTGGCAGTACTGAAAACATTCAAACTCCTTGCTATGAAGTTCGAGCTATCTAATCTTTGCTGCATTGTTCGAACATGTCATGCAGCTCCAGGACAAAGATGTTTCCTCCTTGCAACCGAACTACTCCACTAGTACCAATTGCAATTTGGAAAACATCTACCCGCGTAAGTTTGGGTAGCACCACAGCCACCTCGTGTAATCAGTTTATCGACATCATTGCAAGAAAACCAATTTGAAACAAAAAGCCTAGTCTTTGTTCAGTAACACTAATTTTTTGCAAAGGAAACAAGCTGCTACAACCAAGATCTAATTTTTAGACCAATTTTTGGAAAGGATTGCAACGAGTACCGACGGAGAGTTTCATCTGCCTTCCCCTCGGGCTTGCGCTGTGTAAGGGCACACAGAAACAACCGTATCAGTTTGGTGTTACTAATCCCATCTTAGTATCATAACGCTACAAACCTTTCCTCCCAGACATAAAATATCTTGCCCAATTTGACTTCAAAAACAACCGTGTAGTGCAACATTCAACGCATAAAGATTTTCACACTCTCTTTTAGAGCACATGGCCAAGGGCGCAACCATGTGCACTTCTCTACTAAGACAGGCTTCTAGTCCAAATACATCAAATGCCCACTACACCACAACCTTCTGACATCTCTTACGAACCACTCCCAAACAACCACACGTTACAGACAAAAATTTGGCTTTCTGAATCAAATCCCTTGACATTACAAGAATCTCTATTACAAGTGGCTGATAAACCAATACCTCATCCAATGATCAGCACAGGTGTGCATGCCCACCTGCGGGCCACTGATCCCCGAGGAGAACCATATGACCTTAAGTACTATGGTCAATACTTCACGCCATTGAATTAATTCAAGGGCGCTAGAATTTTGGAATTCGCTCTGCCATTTCCTAGCGAAGTCTCAACTAGAGCCCTGTATTTTAGCCATCTACAAGAGATGTTTCCAGAGATTACCACGGGGAGGTAATACATAGGCTTTTGTTGCAAGTTGAAGGTATACCACTAGGGCCGTCCTTCTGAACGAGCAACTTAATCTCTAGATGGCACCAACAAAAGGCAAACTGTGCATCAATAATTTTGTTGATTCTTTGATGACATTTTTTGTTTTTGTTTACAAAGTATATTTAATAATTACACGCCAACTTCTCCTCCAATCCCGCCCACATTTTGTCGGATATTGTCCATTGATAACCAAGGTGCTTGTATTATTTGTACCCAATTTCGAAACCTTGGCTCTTGTCGTTTTCCAAATATAAAAAAAGGCATTTATGGGTAAAATTAGACACAGTCGTAATTTTTGTTCTCATATCCAAGCCTTTTATGAACCGATCAGGCTGAATCTCAATAGCAAAATTTAGCGGAGCATATGTGGCTCAAATATATACTAACCAAGTCCACATAATATCTGGGGTCTTAGGAAACCCCATTTCAACTGTCAGACGGGTATAATTTCATCAAATTCGCTTTTACTTTATAGGGTCTATAACCAATATAGTAGAAATATACCCTTTTACCTTCGGTGAAGAGTATAATTAATCACAATAGGTCGCAATTGCTGGTACAAATAATAATGTTGGATAAATCTGAAGGTCCAAAGTTGTTGATATCTTTCAAGGGCCCTCCCCGTGTAGTGGATTATCAAGTCGTCTAAACCTTATTTTTAAGTCCACCTGATTTTATTTTTTCCCTCTTCTAAGATAAACTTTAATGAACTCTACATGAGAAAAAAGTCTGCTTTTGTTTTAATGTGTTGGGATTTCTTTCAAAGGGGATTCACTTACCTACCGTTCTATTTAAATCATCACCACAATATGATCGAAACACACATACATACTTATATTTTAATTTGCTTTATTAAAAAACAAAAAATGTGGTTACACCATTTTCAATTAAAACTGACATTTTTTTTTTTTATTTTTTTTGAAAAATGTGCTTATCAAATGTTGGGTCTGTTGGGTATAACAAGAGTTAAGCTACGGTCACACTTTGCATGTATCTGACGAAAAAGACGTAACCAACATGCGAACTAAAATATAATTTTCTTTAACTGCCACATTTATTTTGATTATAATACTACATCTTATAAAAACAGTTTTAGCTTTGTCTGGCAAAGTAATAAGTTAAATTTGGTGATTCTAAGACCATGTTAAATCTCACTTACTATTACCAAAAGAAGTGGTTATGCTTATTTGGTCAAATATTTAATAAGTGTGACCGTAGCTTTATACTTTTATTGAGTACCTCATTAAATTCCAACATATTTTGAATAATTTACTATTTTTGGGAATTCTCTTTCCTTAAGGAAACAGTGTATAATTATTCGCTTGAGTGTGATTATTTAAATACAACGTTTTCTCAATTCATTGTTCAGTCTTAATCTTTAATTCGTAGTGTTTAACTTTAATTCTGTCAAAATGTTTACGAATAATTTGCAAACATATTCTTTTTCATTCAGTTTAATTTTGATAAACATTTTCTTTAGAACGACTTGGGCAGATTGTGAAGTGGTATAGCTTTTTTTTGTTGTTTGTGTAAAATTTAAAAATTGTGTTTAATTAAAGAATGTTTGTAATACCTGATTCAGAATATGCGACATGTCTCACAGAAATATTTCATGAAACAGAAGATTGGCGCTTGCGGGGTCAACAACAGGTGCATTCGAGAACACAAACGTTTTTACTATTTTTTACTGAACTTTACTTTTTTTACTAAATTGCGTTCGCGTAAACAAAATACAGTAAATGAGAACACAAATTGAGAGCGTAAAGTTGCACTTCTTGTCTGAGTATTTACAAATTTTTACTGCAGAAATTTTTGCAGTAGAACTTTTTTTGCTATGTTAATTTCTTAGCGTTGTAAGAGTGTGAAGTATTTGTGGGTAATTTCCCTGCAAATAATAGGACCAGTCCAAACACGCGTGTAAAGAGTAGTCCACAAGGGACCAGGACTAGTCCAAAACTAACCCAAACGTATGGAAAAAACCTGGTCTATTTAACATTACGATGTCCTAGGAGAGGACCATATAACCCACCTTTGGACCACTAAGGAGTAGTTTTAAAACTACTCCATGGTATGCTCAAGAGGATTAGTTTTGAAGTCGTTTAAAAACGAAAGCATGTCATTAAAAAACGAAGACATGTCGTCTCACTACAAACACTTTTTAACAATGACATGGTCCATGCTTGCATTACATCGGACCAGCTCATGGAGTAGTCCATTTTATCAAAATGGATCAGGTGGTCCAATTTTATTTGCAGGGTAGAACCGCACTTGTGTTTCAAGTAATCAATACAAAAAAAAAATGATTCATGTTATTTGGAATAAACTAAACCGCCATAAATTTGCAAAATCAAATAAAAACAAACCAATATGAAAGATTAAATAAAAAAATTTCAAAAATAACTTTGATAATATACTTGCAAACTGAACTGGCAAATTGTTTTTTTGTTGTTGTCTTACGAAGACAATAAAATGAAGCAATTTGTTTTTTCTTTTTTACCCACTTACAACTACAATTCGAGTCGAAAAAGAGCCAACCAATTGAAGGGGAATTTAAGAAAAGATAAACTCACTGTTTATTGTTGGTGTTTTCTTTAATCTTTGATATTGGTACAAGCAAGACTTATTCGCTTTTAGGGTTTTATTTGTATAATATTTTTGGCTTTTCTAAAATCTTTGGAAAAGGTTTCCTGATGAACTGGCCTAAGCAACCAGTGAAATGCGCATAACAGCTAGCTTTCCCTCAACAATAAATCTCAGTGGATTTATCAAATATGAAACAATGTGAACTTAGCACGTCTTACAGAAATCTTATTAATAATACATTTTGTATTCCCAAAAATAACTTTGATAATTTCTTTGTATTTTCCTTAAATCTTCGTGTCATAAAAAATATTTAGTCGAGTACCGATTAGACAACGAGTTAAGTAGTCAAAAGTGTAAACATTTTTCCACACTTCATTTGTTGGCCATCAGCTGTTCCTTATATTTAACGATTTTTTACAAATTTTCCCTTCTTTCCCCTTTTTGGGCAACAGCTTTTTTGAGAGTAAATTTTCCGACTTCTCAGCAATTACACATTAACTGCATTTTACTGTGAAAGTACTCGAACGCACCTAATGTCGCACGAATTGTAATATTAAGCAATAATTTAATGTTGCTTTTTATAATGATTCGTAAAAATATTAAAAATTTATTACTAAAATTACAATTAAGAATTTAAACGTCAAATTGTAGCCTCCGAACAGACTAATACAGAGCAAAATGTAAATGAGGTGTAGAATAAGCTTATCATAAGAGATTTCCTACAACATGACAACCAATATGATTGCAAATGACTTATTCTCCCAATAGTTTTGTAAGTGTTTTTGTGAATGATGTCCCGTTACTTAAATTTTGTATTATCAGTTTCAGTATTTGAGTTTTGTTCAAAGAGTGGAGTCTTTTAAGGAGCCTTAAAATGTGTACAATTTAAAGAAAAGTAATTAAATTTTAAATCGGGTAATTTTTTAAGAGCAATAGGAAAGTTGAAAAAAAAAACACATAAAATTCAGAAAAATACATGAAATCTTTATTTGAATCGATAGTACGGTCCGTATAATTTAATGTTTGAAGATTATTTCATGCAAATGTTGACCGTGACTGCGCCTCAAATGATCCCCCTCGCTTAGTCTAATTTTGGCATACTCTTTCCAATATTTCGGCCGGTATTTCATGAATAAATGCTTCAATGTTGTCTTCTAATGCGTCAATTGAAGCGGGCATGTGTGTATAGACATGAGCTTTAACATAGCCCCACAAAAAGTAGTCTAAAGGCGTTAAATCGCACGATCTAGGCGGCCAATTGACCGGTCCCGAACGTGAAATAAAATGTTCACCGAACTCGCCTTTCAATAAGTCCATTGTTAAGCGTGCTTTGTGGCATGTGGCACCGTCTTGTTGAAACCACATGTCATGCAAGTCAAGCTCTTGCATTTTGGGGGAAAAAAAGTTGGATATCATCTCACGGTAGCGGACACCATTCACAGTTACGTTACGATTCGCATCATCTTTGAAGAAGTACGGTCCAATGATGCAACCAGCCCATAAACCGCACCAAACTGTGACTTTTTCTGGATGCATTGGTAGCTCTTGCAATGCTTCTGGCTGATCTTCACTCCAAAATCGACAATTCTGCATATTAACGTACCCATTGAGCCAAAAATTAGCTTCGTCGCTGAACACAAAAAGCGTGCGATGAACTTTCTTAACAGAGGACGCATTTTGATAATAAAATTCAATAATTTGCAAGCGTTGTTCGTTTGTAAGACGATTCATGGTTAAATTATAGACCAAACCAGGGCTGTCAGATATGGCGATTTCTCGCCAAACGTGGCGATTTTGAAACGTGTTTGGGATTTTCCATTTGGCGACTGGCGACTTTTGTGGCGATTTTTGATATAACTGGCGATTTACTTGGCTATTTTTACCATTCATATTATTTCACGATTATGAAATAAAAAATTTCAGTTTTATTTACAAAAGCGGAGTTAGGCCTCTCCAGCTAAATATATATAAATATATTCATACAAACTTATAGATTTTTGAACAGTTTGTCCTTTTTTGTTATCATTACTAGTTTAAAAAAAAATCTGGCTAATTTTT
This sequence comes from Pollenia angustigena, assembly GCA_930367215.1. Taxonomy (NCBI): domain Eukaryota; kingdom Metazoa; phylum Arthropoda; class Insecta; order Diptera; family Polleniidae; genus Pollenia; species Pollenia angustigena. The sequence goes on along the minus strand of OV884056.1, from coordinate 90,973,672 downwards.
CCACATGATTTTTGTTTTATTATCATTTTAAGTGAATTATTCAGTCACTTTTTAATTCCAAGGTTTAAAAAACTGCAGTCGAAACCAAAACCTGTCTAACAAAAAACGAAAATTTGTCTAAAATTTTTCGCTTTTGATATGGTTTGACAGCTACTATTCACATTTAATGAGTTACAAGTCAAAAGAAATTTTTTTTTGGCCAATGACAAATGAAAAAGTGGAAGAGATGGCAGCTTTTCAACTTCGACTGCAGTTTTATAAACACTGCTTAAATCTAATAGTACGTATGCAGGTCAAAACAATAGTAATGAAATCGATGATCCTGAATTGATCTTATAGACTTGTGTGCTTAATTTTAGTTTTTTTACCTGAATAAATGATCTCCATTTTATGTTATTTAAAAAAAAAATAACAGTTACTAAACAAAATTTTTTTCGGCGATTTTTTGTATTTTTTCTCTGTTTTTGCCGATTTTTGACTGTAATATTATATCAGCTTTTTTTTGTATGCAAAATTTAATTAAAAAATAAAAAGATTTCGAAAACTGAACAAAATTGACGTTTGTCGATTTTTGGCGATTTACGACATCCGGTTTGGCGATGGAGCTCAAAAAAATCTGACAACCCTGGACCAAACTGAAGATGTTTGACAGTGAAACAAAACACGAAATGTGCGTCAGCTGTTTAAACCAGTGTTGCCAAAAAGATAATAGCTAAAAAATCACCCGATATAAGTAAAAAACTTTTTGTAAATATGCCATATAAATTAAAGCACAGTGTTCGTAAAGAATTTAATATTATTGTAGATAAAAAAAGTATTTTTCTGTAAGCTTATTCTATGATTAGTCTTCTAAGCTAACATTACATTATACACAAGTGATATTATCGCAAGGGATCAGTTTTCATTATTAAACCATTATTAATAAGCCTTTTATAATAGTAATCACAACAGTTTTCAGCTTGCTACAAAGTTTTCCTATATCTTTTTGGGTTTGTTGGGTTGCAACAAAAAACGTAACGTCTGAACGTGTACGAGTTTGCGAAGGGACACCAAAAAAGGAAAAACAAATACTGCTGCAAGAACATTTCGCATAGTCTGAAACAGGCTTAAATTTCACTATAAAATAATTATTTGAAACCAAAAATTTATTTCATTTTTTAGTGTAATAAAATACTTATTGAAGGCGGCTCAGAGGCACTTCAAAAAATATTCGCCGATTTCAGTGAAATAAAAACAACTATTAAGGATTTAAAGTCCAGGTAAATATATATTTTTAGCCTACATCGCCAAGTTGTTACTATGTGTTTGTGATAATGTTTGTAAGACATTAAAATATTAGTAATAGTCCCAGCTTTTATTATACCCTTCAACAATGTATCATTTTGTAAGACGATCTTACCATTTCAGACTGCCTGCCATGTAAAATTGCGCGCAAAGTGCGAATTCACACGTTTCAAGTCTTATTGATCAGCTTGCTACCTTATAGGAGAGAGAGAGTGGGAGAGAAACGTTTATTTTCCTCTCTTCACTCTCGTTATAAAGTAGCAAGCTGATCAATAAGACTTGCAACGTGTGAATTGGGACAAATTACAAGTTGAATTTTTAAAATAAAATTAAATAGAATTAAATTAAAAAAAAAAAAAAAATAAAAATTTACGAGAGTTACAGGGTTACTGTAATGCTTTTATCTTTAAAACTACATTGCGAGAATCACATGGTAAAGACAAAAGTTATTGATATCCAAACCAGTGTTCGAAAATAAACAGAACATTATTAAGCGTTCGGCACACACACCCAGAAACGATATCTATATTTTAGTGTTTGTGTAGACGAACACAACCCTTAATACCATTCGTAACTATTTTCAAGAAAAAGCCGAACATTATATAGAGTTCTGTTCTTCGTTAAAAAACAGAACAATTGTAGTGATACTGTACACAAACATTATATTTTAATTTTCTATAATGTTTCTTTTTTTTCGTTGATAAAGAAATGAAGAAACAAAAAATTTTAGCAACGACCGCTGCACGAATAGCTTGTGTGTGTATTGTGTATATTGTGATCTAAAATGCAAAAGGCCCTACGTAACATTTTGAAAATTTTACAGGAGAAGAGAAAACTATTTAAAATGTTAAATTGATAAATCGCCTTAAACTGTTTGTAATTTATATTTCTTCTATTTTTCTTGTAAAACCTACAAGTTGTTTTGACAGTTGACAATGTTGCATTTTATGCAAACTTTTGCGCAAAAAAAATTTGCTTTTTTTTACCAACCAAAACGTCACTAAGCACAACAGAAATGAACGAGCACTAATGAGCTGAACCGAAAACAATGAAGTTTGCGGTTTTAAAAAAAACCTAACGGAGTTGAATGTTCTCATCTTTTGTTTGTTTAGCGTTTGTGTTTTTCACAAATCTACCGAACCGAACACTAAGGAGCAATATTAAATATTAATATTAAAGTAATAAATATATATGTATGTGAAAAAGAAAAAAGGGCTCAATTTTGAGGCGTGGCAGAAATGTGAGTATAATAAAAGTGTTGTGTTTAATGAAACAACATATAGACTTTAATGTTCATAATTCATTTATTTAATTCTTAAATACTTCACTAATATAATTCAATTATAATTAAATACACTAGTTGCTTACTCCACCCCTAAAACTCTAATGTCGTTTTCTTTAAATTTCTCATACTTCTATCTCTTGATATTCGCATAACAGTGATGCCAACAGACATACTTAGTTTTATAAGGACTTTCTTGGGACCTGCAAAAAATTGGACATTTGGGGGAAGGATGCGAGATGGCATAAGTGAATTTCATGTCGCAAAAAAAAGATTTACAAAATTAAGCCGCTGTCAAGCCATGAACAACGGTATAGGATATGATGAGATCGGACATTAATTGGCATCGCTATATCTAAAAAACCAAAAAGGCTGTATTTGGGGCCGTGGCAAAACAAATTATTCATGTTTTAGAAACTTCATTGACATATCTTTCATTCTAGTTAGTGACTCGCACAACTTTTTTTTAGGTCGACCCGCTCTAGTGACCAGTCTATCTGAAATATAGTACACCTTAAAAAAATTGTTAGTAAATAATATTTAAACTAAAGTCGAGCTTGACCGACTATACTTTCTTTTAATTTTGCACAAAATTTTTAATGAGTTTATTGGATTTTTTTCTCGTTTAGTTTGCCAGAATTTCCGACACATAATAAAATAAATAAAGGTAAGTCGCAGTTATAAAAAAGTAAAAAAAAAATAATTATTCCTTGTCTGTCTTACTTTATAGATTTGCCACAGTTGGACTTGCGTTACGATAATTGGACTGAAAGATGGTAAGAAAATATTTTATGAGCCTGTTATCAAAAACGCTGCTCTATGTATTTATATTTTAATATAAATAAACATTTTATTCTCCTTTTCATTGCAAGTTTACAAGAAATTTTACCGAGAGACTGTGCCAAGGCTACCTCGTGTACACACCGCAGTGGTATCTACAAACTTCAAATCGATCGTTACAGTTTTGAGCCATTCTACGTGGAATGTGATGCCGATACTGAAAATGGTGATTGGATTGTAATCCAACGACGACATGATGGTTCTGTAGATTTCTTCCGCAATTGGGATGACTATGAAACAGGTTTTGGCGAGGTGGATGGCGAATTTTTTATTGGACTGAAAAAACTTTATGCTTTAACGAACTTCAATGGACCCCAGGAGTTATTGATAATAATGGAAGATGAAAACGCAACTAGAGCATATGCGAAGTACGATACATTTGCCATAGGAAATGATACGGAATTTTATAAAATCAAGAGAGTCGGAAAGTATACGGGCTCTGCGGGAGACTCTTTAAGTGTTCATTTGGGAATGAAATTTACAACAAAAGATCGTGACAATGACACACATGCTACGTTAAATTGTGCTTCTCAATTTACAGGAGCTTGGTGGTATGCGGCTTGCCATAGTAGGTAAGTATTGCGTACGTTATATTTAAATTCATTTTGTGGATATTCTATTTGCGTGTGTGTTTTTCTTTCTTCTTCTTCTTAGTAATCTTAATGGTAAATTTGGTGATAATACCTTCGGCAAAGGTATAAATTGGAAATCTTACCGTGGTCACAATGCTTCTCTGAAGTATACAAAAATGATGATACGAAGACGTAGAAGTTTCAATTAATTAAAGCACTTTTAATGTACTATTTTTATATAAAATTATTTTTTCTTATTTATATAATCGTTAGAAAATGTACTTTAAATTGAAACACATTTGATTTTTATAAAGTCTGCGCCAAAAATATGGCACAGCAAATTAATTCCTTTTGATTCTTGTAAATATACACTCACAATATTATTACAGTAACGGACTGTAGTTTATTTAAGAAATATTCCGTTCAGTCATTTTTAAATAAATAAACATTTAAAATTCTAAGCAAATTTATTTTTAACTGATTCTAACAGTTATTAAAAAAACTAAGTGCATATTAATACGGATTTTCAGTTGCAGTTAATATTGTCCGTTAATTGAGTTAAATTCTTCTTTATGTTAAATTAAATAAAAATGTAATTTAAAGCAACGAAAAGTTCATTTAATTTTTACTGTCAAAAATTCAACCGCGAATTCCGTAAAAACAAATGAATATTCAATTATCTTATATAAATTAATTGTCAAAAAATTAACTACATATTCCGTAAAAACAAATAAATATGCAGCTATTTTATAAAATTTTACTGTCAAAAATTCAACACCATATTCAGTAAAAACAATTAAATATTCAGTTATTTTATATAATTTTACTACCAAAAATAAATTTTTACTTATCTATAAAAAAATAAATTGCTTGTTTTGTGTAATCAATTCCCATTTTCTATTTGTTAAAATAATTTAGTTAAATATATCAAATTTTAAAAGTAAAATAATTGCGAAGCCATATCGGTCATGCTGCTGGTGTCTTATAATTGAGAGTTCTTCTGTAAATAGGCTTGCCATTTATATTTTGAGAAAAAGACGACGCCAGCATAAAAAATGTAGGAAATGTAGAAAAAAGAGGGAATTTTCTAAACAACCTAATTTTAATAAAATTAACGACGGCATAAAAATTAACAACAAAAATTTGTTTTTACACAAAAACTTTATTTGGGTAATTCCATGTCAAATCGACCTAGAGTGGGACTTGACCCCTTTCGATTTGAATGAAATTTGGCGAGAGGATTTTTTTCATCCCATAAAGAACATATATCAACGAAAAACTATTTTTTAATTTTTTTCAAAAGTTATGTCATATTCAAAATGTCATAATTTCGCCGAATAAGCCGAATGTGTTGATTTTTTTTTTTAATATCTCGAAAACTACTTTACATACGAATGTGATTTTTGTCAGTTTAAAGAGATTACTTGAGTCTACAATAAATAAATTAAAAAAAATGTCTTTGCAAAATATTAAATTTTAAAAATGGACTTATTATTTTTTTGTAGATTTTTTTTTATATAATACTTCAAACTGTTCCTTCAAAATCCTGAAACTTTGGAGGATGTACTTTTTTTAGGATATGATTTTCTATTTCTTTCCAAAAATAATCTTAAAATAAAATTTTAATGTGGTAATTTGAGCAATAAGTATTTATTTGAACAAAAGTAACGACATTGATAAGATTGCTTATTTTTAATATTTTTTGGGAGCTCCATTTTCAAAGAAAAGTACTATTTTTGTCACGTTACGTCCCCAAAAATTAAATCATACCTATCTTAAAAAAAACCACAGCACCTAAATCTTTTTTTAAATGAATTTTGTGACCTGTGAGTTAAAGTTTAAATGCAGGAACAAATTTTTAATAAAGGTGTAAAAAGCCGGACAACCCCGGACACTTTTTACTGAATATGGTGTTGAATTTTTGACAGTAAAATTTTACAAAATAACTGAATATTTATATGATTTTACGGAATGTGGTGTTGAATTTTTGACAGCAAAAATTAAATGAACTTTTTGTAAAAAATAAATGAAAAATAAGTAGACCGGTTTTTAATTGAATTTTCATTTATTTTATATAACAATTTCAGTTAATTTTACGTACAGAATATTGTGAGTGTATCTATATATCTCTATATATATAAAATAGTATGTGTGTATGTATGTATGTAACGTATGGACTTCATAACGGCTGGGCCGATTTTGATGAAATTTTCAGGAAATCTTCAGAATATTCAGGCTTTTTCTTTCAAATGTTCGTATTAATCCATTTTAAGTTTTCATCGAAAGAAAAATTTACCACGCCTACTTTTACGCCCACTATAAAATAGGATGTGTGTTTGTATGTATGTAACGTATGGACTCCAAAACGGCTGGGCCGATTTTGATGAAATTTTCAGGAAAACTTCAGAATATTCAGGCGGGTGACACTGTGAAGTCTGATTTTTGCTTTTCGGTCTGCGGGAGGAGGGGCGTGGCAAAATCCAATTTTCATATTGCACCACCAATGACATCTATATAATTGTGACAATTTTTTTTTAAATGTTCGCCATGGTCCAACTTAGATTTATACGAAAAGAAAATTTTGTCCCGCCCACTTTTTCCGAATTACCTAAAATCAGAAAACGGCTCCATCGATTTGACAAATTTTTCTTTCAAATGTTCGTAATAATCCATTTGAAGTTTTCATCGAAAGAAAAATTTACCACGCCTACTTTTTCTAAAATATTTTAATCTTTGCACTGCAAAGCAAGAAAGTATCTTACTGTTTAACTGGCTCTCTTTGTTCACTTATTTTTTCGAAAGGGGCAGGGGAAGTGGTACCCTCCATAGGATGCCAATATTAGGTAACGCATATATGCACCCATTTCTTGAACGTTTTGCAGTAGGATCTTCTGAACACCGAAATTTAAATAAAATAGCAGCAGGGGACGTGGTACCCCACATAGGCCGCCAATGTTAAATATCGCATGTCTTAAGAACTGTTATAGTGAGGATGTTCAAACTTGGTAGGAGTCACTCTTACAGTGAAATACACCTTTGAAAATGAAAATAAAGGGAGTCGGCGCAGGGGGAGCGAAACCCCCATACGATGAATATTAAAAATATCGCGTAACTGAAGTACTATTATAACGAGTTTCTGCAAACTAGTTTAAAGCCACTATTATGGTTAACAATAAATTTCAAAATAAAAATGAGCGAGGTAGACGGAGGAGGACCCATTGAACTAAAACATTAAAAACATTTGTAGGAACCACACTCTTATGGTAAATTTCACCCTTCAAAATCAAAATAAGGCGGGTAGGTGCAGGGGGAGCAATACATTTCTACAAAAGCATCCTGTGAGTCCCAAAAATAAAATAGACTGCTACTTTTGTCGATAGGGGCTCAGTACCCCCATAGGTAGGGTTGCCAGACGTACTGTTTTTAGCAGTACATGTACTGTTTTTTGTCAATTGTACTGTTTTATGCACAACACCCAAAACAGTACGCAAATGTACTGTTTTTACACTTTGTACTGTTTTCTGTACTGATTTTTAAGTTTAGTGTCCAAAAAATAAAGGTATTAAGAAAAATCGTTTTTAAATAAAACACATTTGGGAATTTTTAACGGTATGCTATCAAGCCATATTGTCATAATATCCTTATCTTAGAATTTATTTATTCTCTAACTCTCCTTTTGCGGGGTAATTTTTGCCCTTTTTCCCAACTCTTAAACAAAAGTATACAAGACGGCACTTATTAGGGTTAAAAGAATTCTCGAAATTTCTGGCATTGAAATTTTTGAATTTCTTGAAAGGGCGTTTGGTACAAGTCAAAAAAATATACTAAATTTACTTCTGACCTAAAAGACTATTTCAGATGTCTTCAGTAGAATTGCATGGCAATTCTTTTCATAGAATATATTAACCCTCTAACACTCATTTTAAGGGGTAATTTTTGTAATTTTTTTAACTTCTACACTAAAACGGTACGTTGGAGGGTTAAAATGTTCTATGAATATTTTCTGCATCAAATTTCACTAGCGGTCTTCCAAGACCAAAAAAACGTGCAATGTATTTCAAACGGGTTTTCGAAAAATTAAAAAAAAAATGCCCGGAATTTCGAAAACCCGTTTTACTTGCATTGGATAATTTTTGGTCTTAGAAGACCCCTAGTGAAATTTGAGGCAGAAAATATTGGTAGAGCCTTTTAACTCTTATAAGTGCCGTTTTAGTATCCTTTTTTTAAGAGTTGGGAAAAAGGGCAAAAATTACCCCATAAAATGAGAGTTAGAGGGTTAATAAATTCTAAGAAAAGAATCGCAATACGATTCTACTGAAGACATCTAAATTTATTTTTTAGCTCAGATGTACATTTAGTATATTTATTTTGACTTATACCAAACGCCTTTTCAAAAAATTAAAAAACTTTAGGGGCCCATATTTCGGGAGCCCGAGCTAATTTTTCAAAACCTTTTGGCAGATTTGCTCTACTAGTAGTCTACTTTCATTTCGCGGTGCAAGTGTTGAGGCTGGTGGCGATGACCCTAATTTTGTTGCACACTCTATTTTACAATATTTAGTTTAAAGAAATTGTTGTTTTGCAAACAAAAAAGTTGTAAAATAATTAGAATTTTTGTACTGCGTCTATTGTTTTATCAAAAATACACAGATTAAATAAGGAGTTGCTCACATCCTTCATATATTTTCGTGTTATTATTTTAAGACATATGACTACCGTTTAAATTAAAGAAAGAAACAAATATTTTCTGAAATTTATGCGATAGTTCCACAATATGTGTGTGGTGAAAATAGCTTTAAATACCAATATGGTTTAAGAAAATTCTGCTTACCCAATCAATGAATAAGTTTTTTAAGTTAAATTTAAACTAAGATATTTAAACATTATACATTGGAAAATTATACAATGGCCAAATGCTTCGTTTGTGGTGTATGCTTTATAAACGCAAATGGTATGATTTTGTATATGAAATACCATTAAATGTAAATCTTTCCTTTGATGTTGATGTTTGAAGTCTATTTCTTTATATTATTGTTGTTCAAGAGTTGTAAATATTTAGTTATGGTTTCCTAAAAAAATGTACTGTTTTTTTCCTGATTGTACTGTTTTTTCATAACCAATGTACTGTTTTTCCGAATTCAAAATCTGGCTACCCTACCCATAGGACGCAACTGTTGAATCAAAATTATGATTAATTAAAGTTCAGCCCAAACGGCTGAAGTTAGAGACATGGAATTTGGACAGTGAGTAAGACTCCCAACGAATAGATAGATGCTTACGCATGTTTTGATTATCTATACACATTAAACAAAGGTCCGGCCAGGCTAATGTGTACCACGAAGGGTTAAAAAGTAAATTTGAAAATTTCGTCTCATTTAGTTTATATTTTTAGTTAAATATGTACATAAGATTTTTAAAGTAAAAACCAAGGTATATTTATAGCAGGTAGTCTCGGAAAGCCAGCTGGTTATTTTTTATTTGCTTGTTTTGTGATACAAGCTGTCAAATGTTGTCTTTATCTTTTGTCTGTTTTGTCTCTTTTCGGCCCCTTTGCTGCTTGACAGTTCGTATCACAAAAAAACAATAAAAAGCCCTGTTGTTTGTTTTATTGTACAATTGTTGTAATCTCGCGGCTACCTGCTATAAATATACCTTGGTAAAAACCATATCGGGCATGATGTTGGTGTTTTATCATTCTTTAAGGTGTAAAACGGGTAAGTAATCAATAATTTTTTTCTTTCTAATTTCTATTTTGGTTTTTTTCAAGAACAAATTGGAGATAAAATCAACTTTATAATACTTGAATCAAGCGCATTTTGAGATTAATTCAATCTTAGTTTTACTTAAATCAATCTCATTTTCGGATTATTTTAAGTACGAGTTCGGATTAAAACAATTTTATAATTCTTGAATCAAGCGCATTTTGAGATTGATTCAATCTTAGTTTTACTTAAATTTTCGGATTACTTACGGATTAAGTACGCAATCGGGATTGAATATGGATAATTAAAGTATCTTGGGATTGAAAATCCGTACTTGAATCAATCTTTCTGTACTTGATTCAAGAAAATCCGTACTCACCGTACTATCAATCCCGCTTCGGATTGATTTGAGTACGTTTGTATGGATTTTTCTTTTGTGTGTGTCTAAATTTGGTACTATTTGCTTCGTTATCGATACTCAAGATCTGTTTTAAAAAATTTGACTAATTTAATTTCAATGGGGGAAGCAAAGCGCACCTGGTAAAGCTAGTATTGTATAAAAATACGTTTAGATATTTGTATAGCTTGCAAGTGTATAAATATTGAGCTAGTAGAAATCGAAACACGCGTAGTCTGGAAGCTGAGGACTGCTATCGTTTGTACAAGAAGAACAAGCACTTATAATTCGCAAGTCGACAACATATGCCATTATAAGCTAAAGACAAGCTCGGTCTCTCTCTCGAGCAGGGCTGCCAGAAATTTTCGGCAAAAAATCTTAATTTCACCAAAAAAAAATCTTATTTTTGAAGAAAAAATCTTATTTTGAGAATATTTTATTTAATACATAAAATAAACAAAAAAAAAAACATAACAAAAAATTCAATTTCTTATACTAAATTGTACATTTGTTTCTGCCGTAGAATGTTGCAAACAAAATCAAACTGAGCACGTCCTAAAACGTTTTTAACGAGACAAGTCGTTTTTTACTGTCAAAAGAAATTTTCGGGGTTATTTTTGAATCTGGTATCGATTGTTTTAAAAACAAGGACAAGTGGTCCATACCGGCAAACGGTAAATTATGTTCAGCTATAAAAGCACTTAATTTAATTTTTAAATTTGCACGCACCTTAATTCACCGTTTTTTTTTCGAAATTCCTTGTCTATTGTTGTTTAGTTGCCACTAATACAAATGGCCTATTCCTTATGCCTTTTGTATTTTAGTGTTGTATAAGGTCAGACTTACCACCACTTCCTTTAAAGCTAACGTTGCATATTTTACAAAATAGTTCATCCTCACCAGATGAGCTTTTAATTCTTGTCAACCAACTGCTAAATTGTTGTAACAACAATGAATTTATTTTTGTTGCCTTTTTAACCAAGAACAAAGGATATTTGACAAATAAAGAAAAATAAATCTAGGAGTTCTAAATAAGAAACAAAATATATATGTAGGTTGACAGAAAATCGAAAAATAAGACGAAAAAATAATTTAAGGATTTGTTTGGCTTTTTTCCCATGTTCTACAATCCTGTACACGTTTTATATTTGGAGTCCCCAAAAATTAGTATCTTACCACAATATCTTCAACATTGCTATTATTTAATTTTTGCAAACCTTAGTCTAACTTGCAATATTTTCTGTTCTGCAAAGAAAAAGCGCGCAAAGCTTACACCTGATTAATCCCCTTTGAACGCCCAACAGAGGTTGCTTTTTAAGTATTTTTTTCCAGTAAACCGCAATGATGCATTATTAAGTTTAATTGAACCTTACCTTCGTCTTGACACAGCAAAAAGTCTTGTTTTTGGGGGAAAAATCTTAAAATCTTTTTTCGGTTAAAAAATCTTAAAAAATAAGGTAAAATCTTACTTCTGGCAGCGCTGCTCTCGAGAGATAAGCTAATTTCCCAGCAGGAAAATTTAATCAATAGGAAACGAGAAAGTATTACATAACTTGACTAATATTTTATTCCAGAACTCAAACACAGAACATGCCTTAGGATTCTAATAAATTATTTAAATGTATACTGCGAATAAATTAACTAACTCCAAAAAATGCGAATAATTGTCACGAACAGAAAAACACGAATAATTGTTACGAACAGAAACAATACACTCCTAGCTCTGCAAATGTAGGAATATAAGTGGTAATCAATTCATAACTATTGCGTCAATTAAATTACCTTCTCGATTCCAATGAATGCATTACTATTCTTTCGAATATATGTAATACATTATTTTTTTAATTACACACTGCTACAAAAAAACACTTTTTGTCAGAACTTGAAAACCGACCTAGTGGAGGTTGTAGGCCTAGGTGAGGACATACAAAAACCGTGTTCAAAAATTTTGAAACACCCTCAAAATTTTGAGTAATTTTAAAAAAACTGATTTAGGGTAGGTCGTAGCACTTAAGTTCATCTAACTCACACATTTTTTGTTCTATTTCAAAATTTTAAACAGTTTTGGAAAGGCAAACAATTAATCTTTTATGAAGTTTATTCACAAAAAAATATTCTAAGAAATTAGGTGAGTATTTTTCAAAAGTTTCAAATTTTTTTTAATTTTTTTCCTAATTTTTCAAGTTCAACAAGAGTTATTTTAATTTTTTTCTATGAAAACCTATTTTTGTTTGCACTGTATTTTAAAGATAATTTTATGTAGAAAAAAATATAAAATCGGTTTATATTTGCAAAAGTTACTAAACTTTTTCTAAAGTAAAAATTTTGCGATAGCTTAACCTAAGTTAACATGTGGAGTTAAAAATGATTACTAGCCCTCTTACGTTTGTTCAATAAACCATCTGTTTCTCGTTTGAGAGACCAGCAATAATTTTCCATCATTCTTATGTGGTTCTTTCCATCAAAACGCTTTTCCATTTGTAAAATTTCTTGGTGAAATCGTTCTCCCTGCTCGTCACTGAATTGACCAAGGTTTTCGGGAAAAAAATCTAAGTGTGCATGCAGAAAATGAATTTTTATGGACATTCGACATCCCATTTCAGCGTAAGACTCAAGAAATTCGTTTACCACTTCAACGTAGCTAGGACTTTTTTTGTTTCCCAAAAAGTTTTGACATAAGGAAATAAAACTATTCCATGCTCTGTTTTCTATATCAGTAAGCTTCTTAGAAAAATTTTTATCAAGCATAATTTTTCGAATTTGCGGTCCAATAAAAATACCTAAAAATCAAAAATAACATCAAGTTAATATAACTGTATTTAAGAAAAAAGTGTTAAGTACCTTCTTTTATTTTGCCTTCATTTATTTATGGGAAAACAGCTTTTAAATACAAAAAAGCATCGCCTTCTACATCCAGCCGCTTTACAAACTGTTTCATATAGTCCAACTTAAGGTGCAGTGGCGGTAGAATGATTTTATCTGATTCCACAATGGAATATTCTTAACGTTTTTCTGGCCTATTTTAAAAGATGTCCTTGCAGGCCAGTTTTTACGCCTGTATTGGTCATCGCTACGGCTGCCCCACTCGCAGAGATAGCAAGGAAACTTATGGCGATTTCTTTTCTGAGGAAAATGTTGCATTAATGTTACATGTTCTATATTTTTGTGTTCGTTTGTACAAAAAATACAACTGTGGGAAAAATTTCCAAGTTCTTTTGTGAATATGTTGATAAAAAACGTGCAAAACATGTTGCATGTTTTACCCTTACTTTAACTTAAGGTGTTCATACTGCCCTGTCTTACAATTTTGGTACTTACTACTTTGTTTGTACAACCAATGTTTTATTTTGTTTGTCATAATTCATACAGCTCATAATTTTGTAAAAAAATTATTTTAAAACAAAATATAAATATATTTACACATTAAAATAAAAAAAAAGTCTATTTATATGATAATCATTTAAATTTTTTAAGCCATTAGTGATGTCAATATTTGTTTCCAAGCCATAATTGCGTGCAGAAACCGCTTAAATAGATTAAAAAATCGCTCATGAAGTACATTAATGATGAAAGTGTAATAGTTGTAAATAAAAGCAACTAATTGTGTTCTATTGAAATTGCACAACATGTAACACTTCCAGTGATTATAGGTAACATTAGAAAATGTTACATGTACATACTGTAACATATTTTTTTCAGAAAAGAAATCGCCATTAGTATTACCTCCTTGCATTCCAAACAATATTGTCAGAACTTTTAAATCTGCAATAATTTGCCACTGATATTTTCTATAATTTATTAAATACAGTATTTTTTACATTGTGGCATATGACTCTTTCATTTTTGTAGCGTAAGCTATTGGCACTGATGGTAATTCATTTTTATTGTTCAATAACACAGTCCTTAAGGCCTTCAAAATATGTTAGTTGATTGTTAATTAAAAAGGAATTATTAATACCTACTTTTACACGATCCGTCCATAAACAACCTCCAATCATTCGCTTCATGTTGGTGATTAAGGTAAAAAAAACAACTCTTCTATATTTGAACAATACACAAGGTCATCACTACCATCACTGGTTTTAAAAATTTCCTCAAAACACGATTGGGGATTATCTCTTGGAAACGTTACTTTAAAGTCACTCTGTGTAATATTCCATTGTTTTAGTCGCGACCCTAAAACCTCTGTTTGTCTCCACGAAAGTTTTAAATCTCGCACAAGATCGCAATTTGTCACAAAATGTGGCTCAGCCGATTTTGGTAAATATTCCATATCACATTCCTCGTTTTCATCTTCATCATCATTTTTTTTATGTGAAGTTTCATTACATTTAATTGCACTTAATACTGGCTTAGTTACAGTTAACACATTAGCATACTTAATGCTGTCACGATTTTTATATTGATAACCAGTGATGTTTGTTTGGCAAAAATAACAGTCCTGTGGTTTATGGAATATTTGATGATGCCAAATCATTGGGATAGATAATGGTAATGGCTGGCTTATTATAAACTTTTCGGACTTAGTTTTCTTAAGCACACTGGAACAGCTTGTACAAATACTTTCGGGTTCATACCATTTGCTAGAACTGTATGAGCAGTTAAAAACTGTATTGAAGGCATTTACCAAGGCTTTATTTTTCTTTAGATCCAAGCGATGTTTTTTGTCAGCGAATAAACCGCAAACATAACACAAATTATTACGCTTATCACACACTGCAGAAAAAATTAATCACAATTTAAAATTTCTTAAAGGATTACAAAAATTCAAACTTACTTATTTTAATAAAATTAATATTAATATCACTTCACTTGTCACAAATTTTACACTTTTTTTTCTCTTATCTAAAAACAATATCCTCCACCAAAAGGTAGTATATAAACTTTGCCATTGTGTTGGTTTTAAATTCGATTAGTTTATGTATTTATCCAAATATATATAACTAAAAATTGCATATAAAAACATTTAAAACTTTTTAAATGATTCAAAAAAATAGGACATAATAAACCCTATTCATCTGTATTATCTTCCAGTTCGATTTTTTTAAATAAAGACAGATTAACAATAACGCAGGGTATATTTAATTCGGCATTATCCAATATAATAACTTCTCTTATAAAGTAAATACCAACAACGTTACTGTAAAATTACAACAAACAAAACACTTTGCATTTTTAAGTTGATAAATTTGCTTGTATAGTTAATTGTTTTTTGTTTTTTATTCATATGTTTTGCGCGGGGGGAGAAAATACTAAAAACAGGTGTTAATGAAAAGTTGAATAACTTATACAGTTTTCATCCGATTTGAAAAATTAAAACCATTTTTTGTTAAGAACTAAATTTTCTTCATATGTTGGTTTTAATTTTTATAAGTTTTCATATTAAAATAAGCAATGAAAAGCTACTAAAATCAAAAAAGTTTATAATTTTCGTTTTTTTTGTAGATATTCTTAACAAAAACAATGGTTAAAACATACAAATGTATCAATAAATGCACGTAATTTTAAAGCGTAATCAGTTTTCTTTCCAACTTGTTAAAAAAATTAAAATCGGACAAAAACTGACCGAGTTACATGTCGATAAGTTGACGAACATCACTGAAAACGGTTTTTTTTTAAATAACTTCTGAATTTGAGGGTGTTTCTGAAATTTTTTGACACAATTTTTTATGTACTCAACAAGACCAATAACCCACGCTAGGTGGTTTTCCAAGTTTTTTTACACTGTAGCACCGTGTTATTTATGTAATCAAATTCATTTTTTTCCTTTGGATTGGCTTGCAAATTTTTTCTTGAATTGGCTTAATTTAAATTCTTGTTTAGATCAAAATGGACTTAGTAGCCACTTTTTTCAATTGCTGCCACGTAATAATGTGTTTTTGCATTTATATTACAACAATTGTTTTTTTACTAAATAAGTAAATAAAAATAAAATATATAATTAAAAATATTAAAATCGCTTTCCTTTTTCGTCCATTTTCTTAAACACACTTTTAGAAAACAATTCGATATACATAAGTAAATAGTTTGCTTAGTTGTGATGCCATTTTGTATACAGTACTTTTCGCTTATAGTCCATTCCGCTTAAAGGCCAAAAACGGATTAAAGCCAAAACTGTCATATTCACTTGCACATTTTTTCGAATTTCATACAAATTATTTGTTGTAAGGTCAATTTCGCTTGTAGTCAATTTTCGTTTAAAAGCCACATATTCTTAGCACGCATTTATAATTCTTTATGCAAAAATGGTCGCTTATGGTCCACTCTGTTTTTTTTACCTTTCTCGCAACTATTATTTTTAACAATTTATTTCAATTAAATCAATATTTGGTTATGTTTTAAATAAACCTTTCTTTTGTTTAAAAATAATGGTTTTATTGAAGAAAATAATATTTACATATATAGTCAAAAATGTGGATTATAATAGATTAAACTTATTATCCATAAAATGGATTATAAAAAAAAATCGGTTATAGTCCAAATTCGGTTATAGTCCACAAAAGTTGTGCAACTAGAGTAGTGGACTATAAGCGAATAGTACTGTAATTGTTTACATATGTAAACCATATGGTAGCTTTGTTTTTTTCGGACAAATTTTCCGAAATTGGTATCAAAAAAGCCGATTGGCTAAAGATACAAAAATTGTGTGAATGTTAGTGAAAAAGTGCAAGTGCATTGAGTTTTACGAGCTGCACTTGCATATAGAAACGGGGGGGTCAGTAAAAAAATTATTCTCCTCACAATAATTGCCGGAACGCATTGATGAATCCACCTTAACAGAGTTGAATTTATGGTAGTTTTGCGTTGCCTTTTTTAGTCGTGAATATCGCGACTATGAGCGGTAACTTTGAAAAGCTGCTTGTGTTGAATTCATCGTACTGGAATTAGCTTTACCAGTAGAGTGCCCAGCTTGTTACAATTTGCGATTTGCACAGTGCAATTAACTAAATCTTATTCTTAAATTTTGTTTTATGTCCTGCCAGTAAGACGAAAACTTTCGCCATCATATGGTTTGTGTTCACATAAGTTGGTGTTTCTCCTTAAGCGAGTATGGTCGCCATACTTTAAAACTAAAAGTTAACAAAATTTTTACCAAAAACACATACTTTGAAACACGGTTAAAGCGATTTTACCAGCTCCAACTCGTCGATAAAACAGGGGATATCAAGGATTTTTATAAAAAAATGTTTTATCCCAAAACCAAATGGATGTTTTTTAATAATAACTACAACGGTAGTGGTATTCAGCATAGTTTCATACCTCTGCAATTGGCTGCTGTATTAATACTTCTGTGAGGCACTTAACCCTTATCCTGTATTCATGGGCTGAAATTGACCAAACGCTTTTTCTAGCTTATTATTTTCAAAACTAGTCAATAAATTTTTTGAAATTTCTGTACAGTTATTTTTCTGGCGGCGTTAAATAACCCCCCAAAAAAATAATGAAATAACCCCCTAAAATGTTGTACAGAGAACAACAAAAATGATTTTTTGGGGGCTATTTCATTTTTTTAATTGGGGTAATATTTTATATGAAATTATCCCCCAAAATATCATTATGAAATAAAGCCCCAAAATATTTTTTGGGGGATTATTTCATTTTCAAATGTATAATGAAAACGTTTTTGGGCGCAAGGATTTATCCACTTTGGTATACAGAAACCGGCTTCGATTAATAAAGCTGCCCTGCATAACCGGCCGTCGGCCCTGCGCAATGGTTTTCTTCTATATGGTATACCAAGTAAAGCTTCTCTGCGTAGTCGGATAGAGTCGGTATTTTTATACTATAGAGGAGAAAATCCTGGCACTATGCAGAGAAGCTTTAGTTAGCGAAGTCGGTGTTTGTTATACCATAGAGGAATTAAAAAAATTAATTGTATTACATATATTGGGCTCTTATTTCATTTCAGAAGTTGGGGTTTTTTTGCATATGAAATAAGCCCCCAAAAATTAGGGAATTATTTATGTTTGGAGGGTTATTTCATTTCGTTGGGGGCTAATTTCATTTTCAAAATTGGGGCTTTATTGCATATGAAATAAGGCCCCACGCTTTGGGGGGTTGTTTCATTATTTTTTTGGGAGGTTATTTCATGCCGCCTTTTTTTCTATTGATTAGTATCTTAAAATTAAAATATTTCATTTCAAGGCATTTTCGTAATGTTTGTACCAAAAAAAGTTACGCATTTTATAAGAATTGGTCAAAATTGCCTAACACTATAAGAGGCTAGTTAACAATATCACACAAGTCTTACGTATTCGATACTACTTTGCAAAATGAAAATATAATGAGTTTTATTGCGATTGTCTAACAATCGAATGTAACATTACATTTTGTAGTCACACTATCACGCATGCACATGCTTTTGTTAAAATGAAACCCTGATCAAAGAAAATGTATTATTGTTTTGAAAAATTTCAAAAAACGATGAAGTCATGTTGGATGTGGAATATATATCCTGCACTGCAGGATAAAGGTTAAGAAAATTAGATCGGATATCAATATTATGTATGTACTTTAGGGTGTACAATTAATCGGATTAATTACTTGCATGTTCGAATAAACGATTAATCGTTATTTAGAATTTTTAACTAACTCGATTAAACGAATAATTCTAAATCCAGAAATTTTATAATTTACGGGATTTTTTTCGATAATTTCACAAAAAATTAGTATGAATGTACTTGAGAATAGGGTTCCCAACTTTTGTTGTTGCAATTAAAGTACATTGATTATTAAAGGGTAAGAAAAAAAAGTACACAGTATAAATATAAAGTACAATGAATTTCTTTTTATTGTTATATTTAAAAACGTTTTTTTATCGCTTTTCGCAGGTTTTATCAAACAATTACACTGTGCTAGAGTTTGACACTTTTTTTGA
This sequence comes from Pollenia angustigena, assembly GCA_930367215.1. NCBI lineage: Eukaryota > Metazoa > Arthropoda > Insecta > Diptera > Polleniidae > Pollenia > Pollenia angustigena. Next base: position 90,954,717 of record OV884056.1, on the reverse strand, counting down.
GACAAGCCGGGCAACTGGCGCTTTAACCTTATTCGGGTACGCTAAATCCAATTCCTGTTCAAAAACGGTTCATATTATTGACATTACAAAAAAAAAACGAAAATCCGCAATAAAATTTTCTTTAAAGGTTAAATTGTTTTCTAACATGCGCAGTCGTTTTAGAAACATATTTTTTTTTTTTTAACAGCAAAAATAATTTTTCAGCAACATTTCGAAAATTTTTGTTTGTTAAACATATAAAAAACAGACATATACAAAACAAAGCTTCAAACAAAACAAGCTATAAATGATTAAAATCTGTTAGCAACTTTTGATTTTATTCACAAAAGTCGAAAAATATTAATTAATCAAAAAGTAATTTCAATTTTTGGGAATACAAAATTTTAATTTCAAAAGATTTTGTTATTCGTGCTTAATTCCCAGTTTTTATTCTTGATAAAAACACTTGAAATTTATTGTTGATGGGATAAGCTATTCCTATGCATTTCACTGGTTGCTTAGGCCAGATCATCAGGAAACTTCATCCATAAAGATTTTAGAAAAACTAAAGATATTAAACCAAATTAAACTGTTAAACGTATAAGACTTATAGCAACAGTTTTACTTGTAACAATATCAAAGCTTTAACAAAACACATCAACAATAAAAAAGTGGGTTTATCTCATCTTACATTCCCCACTACAATTAGTTGAAATTCTCTCAACATTAATTGTAGTTGTAAGTAGGTTAAGAAAAACAAAATAAAAAACAAACAACAACTTACAAAAGATGTTGTCAATTAAGTGTTTTTTTAGGCCGTGCACTTGCCTGTTTATTATCAAAAAGTAAAACTGGGAATTAAGCACGAATAACAAAATCTTTTGAAATTAATATCAATTAATTTTAAAGTTTCATAAAACGCAATATTTGGTTAAGCCCCCTAAGAAGTGGTGATAAGGGGCCAGTATGTCTCGAGAAATTGTAAAGGACAAAAACTAATTGAGGTCGGTCACACATTATATCCAACTAGGGGCGACTCCTTGGCAGATATGGGCGTTTTTCTCAATATATTTCTAGTCGGTATTAAACATTTTGTATGTGAGCCCCTTTAAGGAATAGAAATTTTGAAATTTTGTTTTAAATGTTAGTTAAACGAGTCACTTTTGTGCTCGCGATCTAAAAGAAGGCAGTAATTTGAAAGAGTTTTGCACTCGTGTTTTAAAAACAGGCAGTTATTTTACTCAAACAAAACAAACAAGTGAAATAGTTTTGTCAGATTATTTTTTTTTTTTTTTTAAATATCGTCCTGCCAATATAAAAAACATCAACAAATGGCCCTGACTAATATTAATTCGTTGGTCTTTAGTTTTTCTAAAAAAAAAACTTATACAATAAGTATTATAATTTTATGACTAATAAAACCCTGACTAATATAACCTAAATCTATTTTGAATTCTAGATAAATCTAATCATGCGAAATAAAGTATTTTCGCGTACTTTATTATTCTCATAAAGTATAGAGTACAATTATTCGAAATAACGTACAATACTTTATTAGAAAGTACGGTTGGCAAGCCTACTTGAGAAAATAAAGATTCTTTTTTAAATAAAACTTGTCAATGTAGCTCCAAATTATTACTTCACTTTCGTGCGCTTAGATTTTAAAAGAGCCAATTTAACTTTAGATTTTTTGAAACTTTTCATAGACATTCCTCTGCTATGCTTCTGCAAACATTTTCTCAAGAGATCGAAGTATCTTATTTGAAATATTTATTTATTGGATTTTGTTGGTGGCGCATCTTCTTCAAATACTATCTTATAGTCACTGCGTAAGTGGTAAATAAGTGAAGTTGTTGAAGAACATTTACGTTAATACATTTTTGGACACTTGTTACAATTCTTAAGAGAAAAACGCATGAACTATTTTGTTTAAAAATACTAACGAATTCTAGAAATCGAAATGAAGTAGATTTAAAATCGGGCAAGTTTAAAAAAACTACCCTGTAATGAAAGTTCATAAAAATATTCCATTTTATCTACTTCATTCTTTAAGACCAAGAAAACTACAGTCATTTTGTAAATAATTGAATTTAAATTATCGTTCGATTTCGATTTCAATTTCACTTAATTTCGATTTCTAGAACATACCCGATTAATTAATATAAATATTTTAAAATTCCAAAAATTTCTGGTAAAATAAATTTTGATTTCAAAACTTGACAAATTCATAAAATGATTCATATTTTGGGTATTTTTATACCCTCCACCACAATTTGTTGTGAAGGGGGTATAATAAGTTTGACATTCCGTGTGAATCTTTTTTATTATTCATCTCAGACCCCATAAAGTATATTCTGGGTCCTTGAGTAATTCTAAGTCGATTAAGCCATGTCCGTCTGTCTGTTCGTCTGTTGAAAACACGCTCACTTTCGAAAAACTCAAAAGAAATAAAAAAAACTTGGTGTCAAATTGCTTGTAGTTATCCTAAGCAGTTTGGGATTGAAATCCGGCAAAATCGGATCAGTAGGATCAGAGATATGAATCAAAAAAAAAAGGAACCACCATTAAAAAAAAAAATTATAATTTTGTTACAAAAACTAACATAAATGGTGGAAAAATGCACAGCATGATATAAGATTTTGCAGAAGTATTCGACTGGAAATCACGCTGTAAAATTTCGTGAGGATCCGTCCATAATTTACCCTAGGCCCCATATAAGCCCTACTCCCGGAAAACAGTTTAGTACGCCTAAAATCATAATAAATAAAGCTATCATAACAAAATTTTGTACATCATAGTTTTATAGGACTAGAAACAGGGCTGTTAAATCGGTCCACTATTTACCATAGGCCCCATATAAACTCAACTCCCGGAAAACAGTTTAGTACGCCTTAAACCGTACAAAATAATGCTATCAGAATAAAACTTAATGCTTCACAGTTTTATATTACGAAACATCACACTAATAAATTTCGTGATGATCGGTCCATAATTTACTATAGACCTCATATAAAGCCCACTCTGGTAAAATAATTAAATACGCCTAAGACCGTAGCAGATATAGATATTGCGATAAACTTTATTCCAACAAAGCTTCATATGGCCAGAAAAAATGTTATGCAATTTTGTGATATACGGTCCATAATAACCCTTAGATCCAATTAAAGCAGCCTTCTGAAATTCACTGCAAAGGCTAAAACTAATGTTTCCGCTGTTTTGAAATTTATGTCTTTTAATACCAGACATCACTCTGTAGAATTTTGGGATGATTGGTGCATAGCCTACCATGGCTCCAATATAAATTCTTCTCCTGAAAATCATTTAAGTTCGGCTTAAACTGTTACGATCATGATATTATACTCAAGCTAGTAAAAATTGCTAAAAAAAAAAAGTCATACAACTTTCTGATTGTCAGTCAATTATTTAATATGTGTCTAAACCGCAACCAATTTTAATGCAGATGTCATGTTTTTATAAAGATAAATTAATAATAAATAGACACAATATAGATCCCACTAAAACATTCGAACTGTCGGTGGAGAGTATCAAAGATTCGGCACAGCCGAATATAGCACTCTTACTTGTTTTTTTTTTTTTTTTTGAGTTGAAAACAGTGCTAAAATTTATGGTACTTTACACATGATTTCACTTTAAATAAAAATTCATTTCATTATCAGCTTTAATTCCCTTCTAAATATTTTCTTATCAATTAAAATAAAATATGTATTAAAATATACGAAGTGATCGACATTATTACACTCTTCATTGAGGGCGAGTTTATAATTTGGTATTTAAAATTAAAACTTTATTTCAATACTAACAGTAAGACCATCTTAATCTCAGTTCTATTAACCTAAAACAAATAGGAGATATTATGTTCGGATCTACTACCATTTTTATTATATCCTTCACCACAGGTGGTGGTAATTTCTAACTGATATCTTATATAATATTGATCTTAGACCATATAGATAGAGTATATCGTCATATTAAATGCAAACGGACGTAACTACACAAAATTTAGAAATTGAGTTTTTAATCGATTATGGTTCGTTTTATCAAAATAGATGTTCGTGCAAAATTTTAGATTCCTACGATCAAAAATGGCGATTTTATTAACGAAATTCAAACGCCAATTACACCTTGTTGTTATTGATTTTGTAAATTTTTTTGCTTCTCCTGTAAAAAAATAAAAAATGTAGTTACGTCCGTTTGCATTTAGTACGACGATATATATCCTGGGTCCTTATAAAAAGCGATGTACATTAAACGATGTGCGTCTGTCTGTTAAAATGAGTTTTCCGAAGACACCAAACAATAAGGGTACTTGGTTGGTATATATATTTATGTTACATTTACTCCATTAAATGTTGCTGTTGAAACCCAGCCTAATCGATTCATAAATGGCAAAATACCACTACTGTCTCTTATTTTATCCATAAATCCCTTGTTATTGTTTTTTTATACTGTTAAACAGCAAAAATCAAAGTTTCCAAATTATGTACAAGCATCTTGGTTATCAATAGACAACATCAGACAAAATGAGGGCGGAAGTGCAGATGTGGGCGTGGCACAAAATAGATTTATTTATATCTAAAGAATGGTTTTATATGCCTTTTTACGTTTTTATCGCACAAAGGTGAAGGGTTTATAAGATTCGGCATAGCCAAATGTAGCACTTTTACTTGTTTTTCTATTCAAAGTATTTGATAAGTAAAAGTATTTGTGAAAAATATTTAGTCTTAAATGTGTATTTCATTCATCAAGATCAACAACAAAAATGTTTTACTTTAAAAGATTGTTTATAAACCTGGTTCTTGTAAATGTTATCTTTGAAATACTTGCATCGGAAAGTAATGAGGTAAAATAACTTGTAATTGATTTGTTGAATTAACTTTCAAGTGATGTATTCAAAAGACTTTGAATAATGTTAAAAATGTAAGCCAACTTGTTATAAACATAAAAAAGTGTAATATGTACACTGAAAAAATTAAAAGGTAATTTTAAACACCAAATTCCTACACTAAAAAGAAAAATCAATCCCTACTTAAGTCAATCCGAAGCGGTTTTAATAGTACGGTAAGTACGGATTTTCTTGGATCAAGTACAGAAAGATTGATTTAAGTACGAATTATTCAAGTGCGAGATACTTAACTTATCGACTTTTAATCCGGAATTCGTACTTGAAATAATCCAAAACTTTAAGTGAAACTAAGTCTGAATCAATCTCAAAATGCGCTTGATTCAATTATTATACAGTTGATTTAATCTCGAATTCATACTTGAAATAATCCGAAAGTGATGTTTAAGATTCTAACCTGAAACACTTACCCGAGAGACAGAAGGAGAATATTATTATGATTGATTTACTTACCCGTTTTACACCTTACAGAATTCATAAAATCATAAAACACCAGCATCATGCCCTCCTTAAAAAAATTTGATGTACATATTGAACTAAATATAAACTCAATGGGATCTTTTGCTTTTTATTTTAATCTTTAAATATAAAAATAATGTATGTTTTTCTTCTTGTTCTGTTGTTTTGTTGGCTCCAATTTAGTTTCCTGAGACTAGAATCACACTAAAGGGTTTTTGTAATAGTCGATTCAGAATTTGTCTAAACATAAAGCCACATTCCGAAAAGCACTTAAATATGTCTAGAACAGAAATGAATCATTAAATTTTATTTTAAAAATTTTTTCTATTAAAGTTCAATATAATAACTGTACCTGTTGAAATTGTTTTCTGTATATTGAAGGCATAATTATATTTAAATTATTTCTAATGTTTTGTAAAGCAGTAGAGACGCAAATTTTTACAATCTTTTCGTATTTCATATCCTTATTCCGGGAGGATATTTGTATGTGAAATAATGAATGGACTAAGCTAAATTAAAATACTAAAAAAACCAGGGCTGTGGAGTCGACAAAAAATAGTTCTAACTCCGACTCCATCCGCTGAAATTTTTTGAGTCCGACTCTTACATTAACCTTGATGCTAAATGTATATGAGAATGTTGTTGATTTGACTTTAAGCTCTTTTTTTAATGCATTACCTTTTGAATGGTTGAAAATAGTAAGATCCCTTTCACACTCGGCAAGTTACTCTTGGTTTGTAGTCGTCAGCGGTAAGGAAAAACAAATTTTGTACACACTTTGTTATTGTCGGGAAGTAACTTGGGCAAGTAACTTGCCGAGTGTGAAAGGGGTTTAAGAAAATTATTCTGAAAATATTTCAAATCGACATTTTACTCTATAGAGCTTTACAGATTTTCTGACTTTAAAATATAAGAAAATTTTTTGAAATTGTTATACCCAAAAACGTTGGAGTCGGAGTAGCGAGTTTTTGTGGGCATTTCGACTCCGACTTCCTTACAAAAACCTCAACTCCAAATTCACAGCACCGATTGCCATATTAAAAATTGTCCTGGCAAGGTTATCATCATTTGTACAAATTTTGTTTTTTTTAAGTTAGAACTTATAGTCCTATTTCTTCGACCTTTTATTTAAAAAAAAAAATTTCCTGAAGAAGATTTCCAACGGAAATCGAAATATTGAAATTAAAAATATTTTAATTAATTTTATAAATAAGTGACCTTAAGCTTGAAGAATTTATTAAAGTATTTAAGTTAGAACATAATTTCTAAACATCATAACGAAAAGTTGGCACGAAGTTAGCTCAAAGTTTATTCACTATATACTTACCAAACTCTGGCTGGCGATTTACTATTTAAACTCTTGTTAACGAGCTGTTAAACGCTGGCCAACTTGTGAAAAACAGCTGTTTAATGTCAAACAATTATGTGTGGCTTTAATAATTTATTCAATTTGTCATAATTGAGAATTGATTTATAAAAAGTTAGCAGACGGTTAGAAGTAATGAATGAACTCTGTGCTAACAAGCTGCTAAACCTAATTGGCATACTAGTTAGGAGCTCGTTGTACGAGTGTACATACTGTGGCCAACTTTTTATTATGAATACGGTCGCTAAAGTTAAAAACATCTGTTTTAATATTTCAGTGCAACAAAATTATCATTGAGGGTGGAGAGCAGGCACTACGAAAATTATTTAATGATTTTAATGAAATGAAAAATAACATGCACGAACTAAAATTACAGTATGTTAAATACAATAACTAGCAGACATATATTTTTTAAAATTATAATAATATTTTTCTTCTAGACTGGAAGAAAGACAAGAACTAACAGCAAACACAAATAAAGGTAAATCACGGAATTAAAATAACAGAGAGTAAAATGGGCACTTCCAGTGTGACGTTAAGCCACTAAGCATTGAATCTTGTATTTAAGACACATGTTGCTCAAATTGTTCTTCTTTTTCACTAAATTGCGCTTTACACCAAAATGCAAATAAAAATAGAAATTATTCTTTGAGAAACAGTTTAAAATACTTGGTGGCGTAGTAAATCTTTCTGTGGAAATACCCATATGCGTTTGTGCTGATGTGTTTTACACAAAATAATATTGGTCCTAGATCCACCTTTAAGTTACCGACCGTCTCAGAATCACTTTCTGAGTCGATATAACGATGTCAGTCCGTCCGTCCGAATGGTTGGCTGGCTGGCTGTCTGTCCATGCAATCTTGTGCGCGAAGTTCTGGTTTAAACATGTGTAAAACCTTTTGCAACTTTCATTAAAATTTAGTCTTATTGAAATTGAAGCCTTTATTCGGTCAAAGGAATGGATTCTTTTGAGTAAAGATTATTAGATATACTTTAAGTTTTTTTAAAAAAGTATTGCTAGTTGGCATGAAAAACTGGACCGTATATTATTAATTGGAATGTTTGTCCGATTCTTAGTATAGGATTTTGTTCTATACAAGATAATAATTTAAATAAAAAAAATATGATTAATAAAAAAAAATAATTTTTCAAAATTAAATAAAGTTTTTTTAACTGCATAAATTGCATTTTAGCTGGAACCTGGAGAACATCCAAAAAAAACGGCCAATCCACGCCATTCCAGGCCGTCTGGCAACCCTAATTATAAGCCACCAGCAGCAAGCCCGATAAAACATTTTTTTTTTTAAATATTTAACGAAACAATTTTAACAAATTAAATTTGGGAATTTTCGCTTTTTATTTTATTTTTTAAACATGAAAAAGTGTATTTTTTTTATTTCTTGCAGTGTAGTTTTTGTTTCTGCATAAAACAAACAAATCCGTTTTTACCTACTTTTGTAGATTTGTTATTATTTCTTCGACAAACGCACGCGTAAGCACATATATATCGACCCCTTTGCGCGAAATTATCGTATATGAAATTTTTTTTGAAATTGAATTTTTGATGCAATCTTGTTCTACATTCAAAAAGACGTCACCTGACAAAATATTGTAAGCAAATTCCACTTCGTTGCTCCAAAAAGCACATGTATATTTTCATTTTGATATTGCAAGCGAAAGCTAGACTAGATTTCCAATACAAAACAAAATCTACTTCATGACTAGATTTCGACGAAATCTACTCAAAATCTAGTAGTACTTAATGATGCAACTATGGCACAAAGCATACAGAGATGAAAAAAGTAACGTTTGAAAAAAGCCCAAATCATTTGCGAGGGCAGCTTTCGAAGAAAGAGAAAGAAAATGTTTTTTGGTAGTGAAGTGGCAATGTGTAAAAACAGGCCGCCACTATCCACACGAATTGCGTAATCAAAACAAAAAATGCAAAAAGGGCAGCTTTCGAAGAAAAAGACAGAAAAAACACAATATTTTCTGTCTCGTGACGCCTCTGTGTGTTCTGTGACTATGGTTTTTTCAATATAGCACTAAAAAATACATCCCTGCACAAGAAAAAATTACATTTAAAAAAAAAACCGACAAAAATTGTTAAAAAAAAAAAAATTAAAAAGTTTTATAAAAATTGTCAAAAAAAAATAAAAAAGACGAATAATATTGATAAAATAAATATCGTTGATTATTAATAAAAGGTAATGCAAATTTTTTAATGTACATATCGTTAGCTAAAATGCAAAAGGACGTAACTAACAAAAATATAATTTTACAGGAGAAGCAAAAAACTTTATTAAATGAAAACTATAAACATGTCAGAAAACATGCGTTACATCCATGGAATTCATGGAATTTTTTAACAGTTTTCAAAGAAAACCATTTCATTATATTTTGTTGAAAAAAAAATGAATAATTACGTAGTTTTTCATTTATAAAATAAACACACTTGCAGTTACGTCCCTTTGTTTTTTGGTAATTAAAGCGCAATTTTTGATCCCAGAAGTGTAAAATTTTGTGTAGTCATGTAGTTCAATGGCAGTTATAATAATCAATCAAAAACACGATTTTGAATTTTTTGTTAGTTACGTCGTTTTGCATTTTTGCTAACGATATATTTCTTTTTGTGATTGTATGTGTAACGAAAAAACTTTTAGTCAGTTGTTTTGTTATATCGGGTGATTTTTAAGAGCTATAGGAAAGTTAAAAAAACACAAAAAATTCGGAGAAATGCATGAAATCTTTATTTGAATCGATAGTACGGTCCATATAATTTAATGTTTGAAGATTATTTCATGCAAATGTTGACCGTGACTGCGCCTCAAATGGTCCATCCTCTTAGTCCAATTTTCGCATACTCTTTCCAACATTTCGGCCGGTATCTCATGAATAAATGCTTCAATACTGTCTTCCAATGCGTCAACTGAAGCGGGCATGTGTGTATAGACATGAGCTTTAACATAGCCCCACAAAAAATAGTCTAAAGGCGTTAAATCGCACGATCTAGGCGGTCCCGAACGTGAAATAAAATGTTCGCCTCTCAATAAGTCCACTGTTTAGCGTGCTGTGTGGCATGTGGCACCGACTTGTTGAAACCACATGTCATGCAAGTCAAGCTCTTGCATTTTGGGCAAAAAAAAGTTGGATATCATCTCACGGTAGCGGACACCATTCAGAGTTACGTTACGATTCGCATCATCTTTGAAGAATTACGGTCCAATGATGCCACCAACCCATAAACCGCACCAAACAGTGACTTTTTCTGGATGCATTGGTAGCTCTTGCAATGCTTCTGGCTGATCTTCACTCCAAAATCGACAATTCTGCTTATTAACGTACCCATTGAGCCAAAAGTGAGCTTCGTCGCTGAACGCAAGAAGCGCGCGATGAATTTTCTTAACAGAGCACGCATTTTGATAATAAAATTCAATAATTTGCAAGCGTTGTTCGTTTGTAAGACGATTCATGGTTAAATTATAGACCAAACTGAAGATGTTTGACAGTGAAACAAAACACGAAACGTGCGTCAGCTGTTAAAACCAGTGTTGCCAAAAAGATAATAGCTTAAAAATCACCCGTTAAAATCAAAATCTTGCTAATGTCAAAAAAGTATAATGTAAAGCACGAGATTTCGAAGAAGATTTTAAATCAAATCTACAAGATTTCGGCCTAATGTGAATTTAGTATTAATGTAAAATTTTAATACGAATCGTAATAAAAGTGGAAAATTTTTAAATTAAGTACGGGTTTCTTCTTTCTTTGTACTACCGAAAATAGCTGTTAATGTCATATAATGAAGATGTTGTGGCATTAACATAAGAAAAACTTTTACGACAGCTCCTATGTCATGACAAAATGTTGTGCTGGTATGTACGACTAATATAAGCAATAAGTCCCATATAAATCCCCAGCCTAAAATCAATTGAAGGCAATAAAATCCCATACAAATGAAGATATCTAATTATATTCGGCACAAAGAACTTTTGCATGAATCTTAAGCTCGACAGCTTTCTAAATTGTTGTTATTAAAACAGTGGCAGTCATCCAAACTTGTTGTTTGCAGTTACAATCATATTTCAAATAGTAGAAAACAAAATTTAAACTAATGATTAGCCCCCGTTTTCATAAACCATTATTAAATTCAATAAACGTTTTTTTTTTTTAATTTTTATTAAATAAAAAAATATATTTTTAATAAATTTAGATCTACCCATGTTTGATATACGTGTTGATTCATTGCCAAAAAAATGGTAAGATTCTTAATATAAACCTCTTTTTACATAAAAATTCAAATTTAATTTGTTTAGCCAACGCGATTCCTTACCTAAAGATTGCGCTGAGGCCACTGCCTGCACTCATCGCAGTGGTTTTTACAATATCCAAATTCCTCCCTATACGGAGCCAGCATTTTACGTAGAGTGTGATGCCAAAACTGAGGACGGCGACTGGATCGTTATACAAAGACGTCAGGATGGCTCTGTGGATTTTTACCGCACCTGGGATGAGTATCAGGTGGGGTTTGGTGATATAGATGGAGAATTTTTCATCGGCTTGCATAAGTTGTATGCCCTGACCAATAACAATGGACCTCAAGAGTTGATGGTGGTTATGGAAGATGTGAATCTTAAAACTGCCTATGCCAAATATGATGCTTTTGCTATAGCCAATGCTTCCGAGATGTACAAATTAAAGAAGTTGGGTAGATATTCTGGTACTGCTGGAGATTCCCTAATACAATCTGTCGGCTTTAAATTTACAACAAAAGATCGTGATAACGACAATAGCAATGAAAACTGTGCTGTGCAATTTTTAGGGGCTTGGTGGTATAATGCCTGCCACTTGAGGTTTGTATTTTGGGTACTTTTTATTATTATATGGAATCAATAAAGTTGTTTTTGTATATTTTTAGTAATTTAAATGGTCATTATGGAGACAATGAATTCGGCAAAGGTATTAACTGGAAGACATTTAGTACGTACACGGCTTCACTGAAATATGACAAGATGATGATACGACGTCGTAGATTTTAGTTATTACTAAATATTTCTCTCATAGTTTTTAAATATATATACAGTGAATCTCATTAATATTTTGCATATTTTTTTTACTCCATAAAGATTAAATACGTTCCTCAAAATAAAGTACAAGTTGTTTAGTTTTTGAGAAAATTGTCCATTTATTACATTGGTGATATGTGTTACAACTTGTAATTTCATGGCCTTTTTCTGACATTAAAACTATTTTGACCCTAAACTAATACTCACAAAAGTATTTTGTTTAAAAACAAAAATCATCTTACCCTTACAAATATTTTTATAAATTATCAAAGTAATTTTTATAAATTTTTACATTTTGTATGGGCTTGCTTCGCTTATACGTTTCAATCATATTTTCGTACGAATAAGATAATATTTCCAAGGTATTTTGCTATTATTTATCTAATGAAAATGCCAAAAGGAAAGAAACTAAGTTTTACCGAGAGGAAAATAATCTTGCACCTTTATGACCAAGGTAAAGCAGTTTCTTTTATAAGTTAACGTATGACTTTTTTTGAGCGTAACTGCTCTCAATTTTTTAATCTCTCCTTTTTATGCACTTAGCACTTAAGTTAGTCTTGTTTCGTCTGCAGTTGGATAAGCAATCCTCATAGAAAAGGAAAGCGAGTTTTGTAAAATTAATTTTAGAAATAAGCAAATTTAAATAAAAAGTAAAAATTTAAAATAAACTATTAATTCAAATTAAAAGTTTTTTATTTGAACTACGAGACAAATTAATTGGCGCCCAACGTGGGGCTGAGGCTAAAATAAGACAATAAACTTTGAGTTGAAAAACTATAAATTAATAAAATTTCAATAGAAATTAGTTAATCAACTATGATAACCAATATAGTAAAAATTAGTAATTGTATCCTTAAAAAGTTTAAAAGCTTAAAAGGATTGTGTTAAAACCAGGCGTTTATTAAGTCTTTGTAAAAACAAGTGATCTTGAATAAAAACACATCGAAAAACTTGTGTAATTATTAAGAAAGATTAGTAAAAGGAAAAATCTTTAATGTAAAGCAAAATTCAAATTACTATTACATATTACAATTATCCTTATTAACATTTATAAAAATTAACAAAAAACAGTGATCAACACGAAAAGCTGTGATGTAAGATAATTAAAAAAAACAAAAAAAAAACGGTATTATTACTATTGAAAAAAATTTTTGTGACAAAAAGAATTCAAAATTAATAAAAAAAATTTAATTTTACAGCAAAAATTAAATGAAGTTAAAGCCTTAATAATATGCGTGAAAAAAAAACTCTTAATCAACGAGAAAGCGAAATAAATAAGAGAGCATTAAAAAAGAAACCGGTTTTATTACTTTTGCAAATTCATGACAAAAGGAATCGAAATTAATAAAAATAACTAAGTTCAACAGTTAAAAAAGACAAAATAAAAGCAAATATTAAAATAAGTTAAAACCTAAATAATATGCGAAATACCTAAGAGAACGGCTGTTTTACAAGAGCTGCTGTTAAATTATTAAGAGATTATCAACGGAACAGCCTATGAAGAAGAAATAATTTAAGTAACAAGTAACTAAATATGAGTTTAAAATTAATAATATAAAAAATTTATTTTCAATAGTAACAGCTCAATACATTAAACACAATTTTTCATTTTTTTCTATAATTATTTAATGATTGTAACTAATTCCATATTATTTAAATATTTTTGAAAAAAATTTTATAAAACTAATTTTGTTACCAACCATAGTTGGATAATAGTAAATTATTATTATTATTTAACATTGAAATTTCTTATTATTAGATTTATCTTCGTTATATGTAAGTAGATTTAGGATATATGGTTAAAATTTGTAAAAATTAAAGGAGAGATTTAAAATAAAATAAACAAAAAAGAAAGATTGATAATTATAATTAATTATATATCCTTATGAACATCGATAACTTAATATCAGATATACGGAATATTAGAATTAGCTCAGAAAGTTCTTCCCAAAACTCTGGAAATATGGATACCAGTACCGTCCAGGCTTTACTGAATACTGCCTTGACCCAAGCAACTGAACAAGCGCGTCAGGGTTTTCAGAGCACAATTGATGACCTGACTAAAAGATTATCCGTCTTGGAAAATCCCGTTCAGGTTGAAGAATATAGGCCTATAGCTATCAGAGTAGGTATAAGGTGCAGCGAATCCTTTGATATAGTTAAATCTATTCCAGAGTTCAGTGGGGATGCGATTAAGTATATGTCGTGGCGCCAGGCCGCAATAACTGCTCATAAATTGTATGAGTCGTATGAGGGCAGCTCCACGTATTATCAGGCTGTAGGAATTATTAGAAATAAAGTTGTAGGAGCTGCTGATGCAGTACTCAGTTCGTACAATACGGTGTTAAATTTCAGGGCGATTTTATCGAGATTAGATTTTTCATATGGGGATAAAAGGTCTATATTTACACTTGAGCAGGAATTGTCGACATTGAAGCAAGGTCCCCAGGGAATTGTTGAGTTTTATGATGCAGTCGAAAAGAAATTGGCACTGATTTTGAACAAAGTAATAATGACTAACGAGGGTAATTTAGCATTAATTGAAGCTTTAAGTCAAAAATATAGAGAAAACGCATTACGCGTATTTATTTCTGGGTTGCGACGTCCAATGTCAGATGTGTTGTTTTCGTGTAAACCTTCAGACATGCCTTCTGCTCTCGCTCTTGCTCAGGAACTTGAGACCAATCACACAAGATACAATTTTGCAACGACGTTTTGGAATAATTCGGCCCAAGGCATATCTTATAATTCACCACATTATCAACCTGTTCGGCAACCTTATTTTCATAATAGGCCAGTACAACAGAATTTTATTCCTAGGTATCAAGTTAACAATAGATTTCATATACCGCATAATCCAACCTTAAATACAAATGAAAATAGCAACAGATTTACCACTCCTTCTTCCCATCAGAATGCTACATTTAATAGAAATAGTAATAGAATGCAATTTTATGATGCCAATTATCGACAGAATGCCGAGCCAATGGAAGTTGATATCAGTACCCGTTTTAATCAACAGTATCAAAAACGTCCAGCTGACAGTTTAAACCAGAACATCTCAAAAATACAAAAATACAAATTTGTATCAACATAATCCCACGGATAACTATTTAAGTTATGATGCTAATGAGCCACCTGGACCTAGTTTTAATTATGTTTCACCAGAGCCTCAGCCACCTTTTGTCCCACAAGTTCAAAATTGTGAACAAGATATACAGGACGAAGTAAATTTTTTAGAACCAGGTCCTTCCTGCCGTACATAGAAAGATCGTTTGGAGGTAGGACGTTAAAAATACTAATCGACACCGGAACATCGAAAAATTACATTAAAAATCTTCATTCTTTAAAATCAGTAAAACCACTCGAGAAACCCTTTATAGTAAAATCGGTCAATGGAAATTCAAAAATCTTTTCAAAATGTTTAGCACATTTATTTGGTACAAATGCTCATTTTTTTATTTTACCGGATTTAACTACTTTCGATGCAATAATCGGCTTTGATTTTTTGAGTCATATAAAAGCGCAAATTGACTGCAAGGAGGGTAAACTAAAATATGCAAACGGGGAGGAAAATTTGTCGTTCCTTTATTGTAATTCGGTCAATACCTTGATGTGTCCTGAAACTTGTGATGTACCTGCCCGATTTATTGAAAACCTCGTTAATATTCTGGAGGACAACAAAAGAGTTTTTGCCGATCCGATAGAATCTCTTCCTTTTGTAACCAACGTTGTAGCCACTATTAGAACAGAGGACCAGGAGCCAGTTTACTCAAGGTCATATCCGTACCCGTTAGCTTTAAATGATTTTGTAAATAGGGAAATAGCAGACTTATTGAAAAATGACATAATAAACCTTCTCGCTCTCCATATAATAATCCTATATGGATTGTTGATAAGAAAGGTTTCGATGAGTCCGGAAAGCCGAAAAAAAGGCTTGTAATTGACTTTAGAAAATTAAATTCAAAAACTACAAGTGATCGGTATCCAATCCCTGATACGTCGACCATCTTATCAAACTTGGGAAAATCTTGTTATTTTACTACCTTGGACCTAAAATCAGGATTCCATCAAATTAGCCTAGCGGAACCTGATAGGGAAAAGACGGCTTTTAGCGTCAATAATGGGAAATTTGAATTTTGTCGATTACCGTTTGGATTAAAAAACGCCCCAGGTATTTTTCAGCGTGCAATAGACGACATCCTACGGGAGGAAATTGGAAAAACGTGTCACGTGTATATCGATGACATAATCATCTTCTCGTCATCAGCGGAAAAGCACATATCTGACATTGATAGAATCCTTAAAAAATTGTACAAGGCGAATATGCGAGTTTCAAGTGAAAAGTCAAAGTTTTTTAAAAATTCTGTGGAGTTTTTGGGATTCGTAGTTTCTGAAAATGGTATAAAGACCTGTCCTGAAAAAATCAATGATATTATAAATTATCGGGTCCCTGAAACATTGCGAGGTCTAAGGTCATTTTTAGGGTTGGCGGGGTATTACCGTCGCACAGAGGGGTGAAATCGTAAAAAATGGATATTAATTGAAAAATGAAAGTTTGTTTTTTTGAAAAATATTTAGTAACCGATTACAGTATATAAAATTCTACATCACTACTGAAAATTTCAATGTCATATGATGTTTACTTGTCAAGCTGCATTGTATTAAAGTTAAGTAATTTTTGAGTTATTCGCGCACAATAGTGTTAATTGAAATTCGGTATATTTCGACGATTAATATATAGTTTTTGCAAGTCAAAAGTAATACTTTTACTATGGAATCTTCAACCTCAGGTATTTTAGCGTT
This sequence comes from Pollenia angustigena, assembly GCA_930367215.1. Lineage (NCBI taxonomy): Eukaryota > Metazoa > Arthropoda > Insecta > Diptera > Polleniidae > Pollenia > Pollenia angustigena. The sequence goes on along the minus strand of OV884056.1, from coordinate 90,938,123 downwards.
GTTCTAAAAATAATTGTTTTAACAAAAGTTGTGTAGAAGTATTTTTAAAATTTTTTTTTAAAATATGTCTCCATTTTGGCTATTTTCAAAATATTCGTGGATATTTAAATATGAATGGTGTAAGTTGGCGTTATAATATTAATTTGTTAAGAAACTACAGTTCCTAGGCTTTTATATTCAGTAATAACATGTTGCGCGTTTTTGCGCGAAATTTTTTAAATTAATTAATTGTGAAAATAGTCACTCAAGCAAAGAACACCAGTTCTATCTTTTGTTTGCTTTGTCTTCGTTTTCGTTGTTATAATTGTTGTTTTTGTATACAATTGGCAACTGTGTGTTACAAAAATTTTGTTAAAAAAATATAGAGTTTTTGTTCACAATATCGAGCGGTATTCAGAAGTATCAGTGGTTAAACATGCCTCCAACCTTGCATAAGTTTTTAATACATGGCCCAGTATCATTTCGCACGCGCTATTATCGATCGGTGAACTGTCTGAGGAAGCCCATGAAGCCCGAAACAAAGATTTTAAAAACTTCAGAGAACATTTTTCTCGCAAATGAAGTCGGTAGGATTGCAATCAAGACATATTAAATAGGTTCCTACTAAGTTCAGATCCAATCCTATCTGGTAAAACACAATTGCCCAAAAAAAAAATTCCACCAACTTCTAAAATCTGTAGTAGATCTACTAGTTTCGCCTTCAGTTTTGACGAACGTGGCACCAGAAGGCACAAATTATGATACAGATGACGACGAGCATATTTTTTAAAATAGCAGGTCAAAAACACATGCCTTATAATAAATGTATACAAGCTATCACCAGACACATCCGTACACAATCGAACAATTTAAATATCTGCTTTGAGTCCCGAATATAGTTACAAATATGATAGAATAATTCCCAATTCGTTTACGTAATTATATTAAAAATAAATTGATTACTATGGAAAAATTTTATTTCTTTTTTTTCAAAAAACAAAAAAAAATCCGACTGAGCCAGAGCTATTTTTAAAAGGGGGCGTGGCACCACCCTATTCCACCTTGGATATAATTCATACTATTAGATCAACATATAAACCAAATCTTATCTTCATACCTTTGATGGTTCATGAGATATATCCGTTCTAAGTTTCAGGTTATATGGGCGGTCAAAGTTTCATGGCAATCGGTCTATTGCTATGGCAGCTAAAGCGATTTTTAATAGGGGGAGTGGCACCGCCCACTTTTCCAAAAGATGTGTAGCATATGTCACTCAGTGGTAACGTAGCATTCAAATAGTGAAAGAATTTTTAAAATTGGATAAGTAGTTTAATTAATCTCCATTTTTTGCGATTTCACCCCTCTGTGCGTCGGTTCGTCAAGAACTACGCACTTATAACCAAACCGCTCACAAAATATCTTCGCGGAGAAAACGGCAACGTATCGGCAAAGTGCTCTCGTAATGTAAAAATTTATCTTGACAAGGAAGCACTTGATGCATTTCAAAAAGTCAAAAATATATTGTCATCGGAAGACGTCTTGCTACTTCACCCAAATTTTAATGAACCGTTTGAACTTACTACCGACGCATCGTCTAGTGCTATCGGTGCTGTATTGACACAAAATGGAAGACCGATTACTATGATTTCCCGGACTTTGTCTGCAACAGAAGAAAACTACTCCACTAATGAGCGTGAACTTTTGGCTATAGTTTGATCGCTTCAAAAGTTGAGAAACTATTTGTACGGTGCGAAAAACGTTAACATTTATACAGATCACCAGCCGCTCTCATTTTCTCTTTCAGAAAAAAATCCAAACACAAAAATTAGGAGGTGGAGAGCATTTATTGAAGAGTTTTCACCAAGGTTTCACTATAAACCAGGAAAAGATAATGTAGTGGCAGACGCTTTGTCCCGTCTGTATATGCATTACGTGGAAAGTGACTCAATAAGCATGGATGCCACAGTTGGCTCTGAGACTATGTCTGCGACTGAAGGTTCTGACACTATAACTGCATCAGAGTCATCAACAATTGTAACTATGCACAGCGAAGAGTCTTCTACAGAAGTGATCAAGTCTGTCGCAAACCCAATTAATTGTTTTAAAAACCAACTTGTTTTAATTGAGGCATCAATATCAGCTTTGACTACAGAAACTGTGTTTGTTAATCAAACAAGGCCCTTAATCAATTTTAATAAGGTAACGGACATCATTAAGTTAGTGAGAAAAGCAGTGAATTTAAATGTCGTGAATTGCATTCATTGTGATAGCCACACGTTAGGTCAAATCCAGAATGACATAATAAAAGATTTTCCGTCTGGAAAGTTTGTCTTTAGCAAAAATATGGTGATAGATATTCATAATCCTGATGATCAGCTTGAAATCGTTGTAAAGGAACACAACAGGGCACATCGGAATATTCGCGAAAACCTTAATCAAATCCTCAGAGAATACTATTTTCCAGGCATACGAAAAAAATTGGAAGAGATAGCTTCAACTTGTAAAATCTGTAAAGAAGCAAAGTATGTCAGGCATCCTCAAAAAGCAAGAATCGAGAAATCTCCTATCCCTGAAAATCCGGGCGAGCTGCTACACATAGACGTTTTTTCAACCGATAACTCGCATTTTATTACATGTGTGGACAAGTTTAGCAAGTTTGCTCTCGTTCTACCAATCGATTCACGGTCGATTGTAGATATCAAAGTTCCATTATTGGCAATTATGAATTTTTTTCCAAAGGCTAGGACTATGGTGTGCGATAATGAGAAAGCTTTTAGTTCAGAGACAATTAAATCTATTCTCGCGAACCAGTTTGGCGTCGAAGTTTTTACAGTTCCACCAGCACATAGCAAAAGTAACGGCCAAGTCGAACGCTTTCATAGTACTATGGCCGAAATCGCAAGGTGTTTGAAAGCAGATGGAAGGTATGTCGACACAAAAGAGTTAGTTCTGATTGCTGTTTCTAAGTATAATCGAACAATACATTCTGTCACTGGACTCAGGCCCATTGATGTAATGCACTGTATTTCTGAGAAGCTGAGACTACATTTAAGGAAGAAACTGAATGTAGCTCAGGAAAGGGATTTGACTTACCATAACGCAAACAGGGTATCTCGAACCTTCTCCTCGGGAGACAGGGTATTTGTGAAAACCAACAGGAGATTAGGCAATAAATTTAGTAAGCGTTTTGTGGAGAAAATTGTTCAAAAGGATATGGGAAGCTACGTGCTGATAGAAAATCGACCTGTTCATAAGGATAATTTACAATAGAAATAAGGTTCAATTAGCTTAAATTGAAATCATTACCAATTTATCTTAAAGTAAGCAAAAAATTTATTTAGTTTGGATAGAAAATAATGTAACCGTCGAGGACGACTGGTATTAAAGAAGGAGGGTAGTTAACGTTTGACTTTTTTTGAGCGTAACTGCTCTCAATTTTTTAACATCTCCTTTATATGCACTTAGCACTTAAGTCAGTCTTGTTTCGTCTGCAGTTGGATAAGCAATCCTCATAGAAAAGGAAAGCGAGTTTTGTAAAATTAATTTTAGAAATAAGCAAATTTAAATAAAAAGTAAAAATTTAAAATAAACTATTAATTCAAATTAAAAGTTTTTTATTTGAACTACGAGACAAATTAATTTATATCGCAAATATTTGAGAGGTGTTGTCAAACAATAGAAAATAGTATAATTAAGAGTGCAAAAGAACGTGGAATTATTGAAAATTTGGCACGACATGGCCGTCCAAAATTGTTTTCGGCCAGAAATGAAAGGAACATACATAACATAGAAATTCGTGAAAACCCGCAATTATCTGTTCCAAAACTGAATGATAAGCTGAGAGAAACTCTATGCAACAATAGGTCTGTCTGGGTACTTTTCCAGTAGCAAATACTCAGTAAATTTTTTTGGGAGAGTAAGACCAATATTACTCTATCGGCTGAAAAAATCTCAAAAAGTACGCAGACAGTATCCAGTGAAATTTTGCAAGAAAACAGCTGATCGGTGTGTAAACAATTGAAATAAAAAAGCAAAAGAATTTTAGCATATAATTGTCGAGGTAAATTAAAAAATTATTAATTAAAGTGAAGCTTAAAAAGTGTTGTAAATTAAAAAACTTGTTTATTACACTGTTATTAATTTGGTAAATTCAATTTCTTCTTAGTTTTTAGTTTTATTTGTCGGGTTTTTTATAAAACTTCTTTTGCTTTATAACCAAAGGTTTTGACTTTTGGAAATCCGCAATATTCAGCGATGAAACAAATATAATATTTTTGGGTCTGATGGACGACGCATAGTTTGGAGAAAGCCGAATGAGTCCCTTCATTTAAAAAATATCAAGCCGACGGTAAAACATGGATGAGGTTATGTTATGGTTTGGAGCTGTTTGCCAGCCTCTGGAGTTGGAAATCCAATCTTTATAGATGGAATTATGGACAGACATGTGTATCAGTCAATTCTTAAAGAAAAGCTTAACGCGAGTGTTGATAAAATGAGACTTCCAGCAAGTGGTTTTTATTTCCAACAGGACAACGATCCCAAACAAACAGCCCTAGATTTAAACTGTGGATTCTTTGTAACTCCAAACATTTGCCAACGCCTCCTCAAAGCCCGGGCTCGAACCCAATAGAAAATTTATGGGCGTATTTGGAGGAAAAGGTTTGTCAACGCCTCATATCTTCGAAAACTACGTTGGAACAAGTTTTGCTACAAGAATGTAGAAAAATACCTCAAGAAAGGTGCTAAAATTTGGTGGAATCTATACCACGACGACAGTAAAGAACACTTTCCTCCTTTGTATGTCAACCGATTTGAACAAAATATACATATATACATTTTCTCACAGAAGTGTACAATAAATATTTTATTAAAATCTGTTCAACAGTTTCAGAGTTATAACCCTGTAGTTTTTTCGTGACAATTTACCCCAAAAGTGGCAGTACTATACACAGTAGACTGGTTATCTACATTGATCCTATACTCTGAAGACTGGTTATAAAACTATCCACATTGATCCTATACTCGGAAGACTGGTTCTAAAACTGTGGAAAATTTTATTGTCACTTTGTGCTAGCACTTAGCTGTTTTTTTGTGTCGCAGATGGTGGAAAGTAAAAAATGTATGTCATTGAGCATATCGTTCATTTTAAGAGAGAGAGAGAGAGAGAAGGAGAAGGAGAAACAGAACGCATGACAACACAATCAGAAAAGCAGATTTATGGTTGGTATAAGGAGACAGTTAAGGGTAAGCCAAGAAGAACTGGCTTATGAACTGTCTTTTTGTGGCCTCTTAGTGACAATTTACACCCTCGAAGGACATCCCCTAGTTAAAGTGGCCTGTCATATGGCTAGCATTCGGACTGGTTGTGTCATAAATGGGCTAGTATTATAACCAGCTCGGAAACAGCCACATGTACTACAGGGAAGCGTTTAAATTTGTTACTAACACATATGCAGAACAAAAAAAAGTTTTTTTTGAATAATCAAATAATAAAAAAAATAGGGTGATCGATTATTCGACAATTTTCAGAAACCCGTTTTCGAATATTTCGACTATATAAATCTTATGTATAAATCAGCACAGGCAAAACAGTTTTGAATGCTTTCTGCCTTTGTTTGATTACCGAGCCTACATGGGGAGAAAATGTATCAAAAAGGGGAAATACGGAAAATTAAATTTCTGTCTTTTACATTTCTGTGCATCATGTAATAATTTTTAAATTTTCTATAATATTGAACTTAGAAACATAATATTATAGGTGCAGGCTACTGAGTGAATGAGAACTTATAAGATGAAAAATGTTGGTACTTTTTGATTTTTAATCTGGTATTTTTTGAATTTTTGTTAATTTTCGACCTATAAAGATAAAAATAAACATGGATAGTCCTGATTGAATAGATATTTATAAGAGGGAGCTTTTTGGTACTTGTTCGTTCTGCATCTGGTATTTTGATTAATTTTCGTTAATTTTAGACATAGAAACATAAAATTAAACATGCAATGTCCTGAGCTGTATACGAACTCATTAAGGGCAATTAATAAGATATATAGGGCCTAAGTTATATAATGAACCTCTTGAACCCATTGTGCTTATCGATTTTCCAGTAGTAAATTCATGCCATTTTCATATGTGTTATACCCTTTGTACACTTGCATGCATTTCGGAGAAACGCATGGAAGATGTTGAAAATGTGAAACATGCGTTAACACTTGACATCTGAGTCTGAGTTCATACGGCTCATGTCTTATTGAAAAGATTCTTCCTTTTTCTTCTTTGAACATGAATTGGCGTTCAAATGATTCATGTCATGTTGACGACATGTTTTTTATTTTGTTTTATTTGATATTGAAAACAAAAACAAAATTAAACAACGAATAAGAAAGCAAAACGTAAACACAGTACATGCATCTGTGTACTCGTTTCTTTTCCCCTAGTCCTTCTCGCCTAAAAAGTAGCAATCTTGTCAATAAGACATGAGCCGTATGAACACAGACTGACATCAATAACAAATGTCACGATTTCTGAAAAAAAAACTTTTATTAATTAGTATTGTGGTTATTTTGTTGAACTATTTATGGTTTTTAATCCAAATTTTTAATATTTTTAATCAGGCTTAAGTTCATGAAATTTAATTTTCATTAAATTATTTTTGTGAAGAAAGGAATTTTACAACATGAAAATTAATTAAAATTGTTATTGATAATCTTTCATTCTTGACGTGGCTCGGGCTCGAACCCTGGCCGGCAGGTTACCATGACATGTTTCGATCGCAACCACTCGATCTCCTCCGATGGATTTGCCGTCTTACACTCGCAGCCATCGACGACTGCTGACGTCACTAGTCAAACATCAATCCTTAAACCAAATTGTATTTTAACATTTGGTAGATCGAAATTTGCTTTCCTGAATGATTATCCATTTTAATTGATTTTACATGTTTTTTCCTTTACTTCTGTTTTTTCGTACTTTCGTCAAGAATTTTTCTTGAAGTCCAAGTACATTTTTTGTTTTTTCACTTTGTCTTTCTCTTTTCTGTTGACCTTTTTCAGCACAACTTGAAGGACAAATGTACACATAGAGCTCGTGCCTTAGCTTTAACAATAATTTGTATTGTGGTTATTTTGTTGAAAAAGGTCAACAGAAAAGAGAAAGACAAAGTGAAAAAACAAAAAATGTACTTGGACTTCAAGAAAAATTCTTGGCGAAAGTTCGAAAAAACAGAAGTAAAGGAAAAAACATGTAAAGTCAATTAAAAGTGGATAATCATTCAGGAAAGCAAATTTCGATCTACCAAATGTTAAAATACAATTTGGTTTAAGGATTGCTGTTTGACTAGTGACGTCAGCAGTCGTCGATGGCTGCGAGTGTAAGACGGCAAATCCATCTGAGGAGATCGAGTGGTTGCGATCGAAACATGTCATGGTAACCTGCCGGCCAGGGTTCGAGCCCGAGCCACGTCAAGAATGAAAGATTATCAATAACAATTTTAATTAATTTTTATGTTGTAAAATTCCTTTCTTCACAAAAATAATTTAATGAAAATTAAATTTCATGAACTTAAGCCTTATTAAAAATATTAAAAATTTGGATTAAAAACCATAAATAGTTCAACAAAATAACCACAATACTAATTATTGTTAAAGCTAAGGCACGAGCTCTATGTGTACATTTGTCCTTCAAGTTGTGCTGAAAAAGGTCAACAGAAAAGAGAAAGACAAAGTGAAAAAACAAAAAATGTACTTGGACTTCAAGAAAAATTCTTGACGAAAGTACGAAAAAACAGAAGTAAAGGAAAAAACATGTAAAATCAATTAAAATGGATAATCATTCAGGAAAGCAAATTTCGATCTACCAAATGTTAAAATACAATTTGGTTTAAGGATTGATGTTTGACTAGTGACGTCAGCAGTCGTCGATGGCTGCGAGTGTAAGACGGCAAATCCATCTGAGGAGATCGAGTGGTTGCGATCGAAACATGTCATGGTAACCTTCCGGCCAGGGTTCGAGCCCGAGCCACGTCAAGAATGAAAGATTATCAATAACAATTATAATTGATTTTCATGTTGTGAAATTCCTTTCTTCATAAAAATAATTTAATAAAAATTAAATTTCATAACCTTAAGCCTAATTAAAAATATTAAAAACTTTTATTTATATTAAATACTTTTTTTCTACCAAAATTACCAAAATTTTAACAGAAAACACCAAAATGTATTTGAAATTAATTTTGTTTCACAATATAAAATAAAAACAAAAAAAGACTTGCAAAAGTAAAAATTTGACAAATGCTTTCAAATAAAATGCCAATTTGTCAGTGCTGCCACAAAAATAATAGAATTTGTTGCCACTTTTCTAGTGATGACACCAAGGCGAATTCATAAAGGTGATATTTTCGTGTCATCTATTTATTGTTTATTTCCTTATGTGTATACTGAATGTCAAGCGTTATTTACATTTTGTGAAAAAATTTGTTGAAATTTAAAATCTAAATACAAAAAAAAAAACTTATTTCAATGTAATAAAACAAAAAAAAAGTGAACATAAAAACTAAACAGGAGGATTTTAAAAGGCGTAAGGAATAAGTGGAGCCACAATAAATTTCCAATACAGGAAAAAGATTTACCTTCTAAAGCAATTTTGTATAGGTATTTCATAAACAAACAAATTCCCTTTTTTATATTTTCAACCAATAATTTTGACATTCACTCTAACTTTTTACAAAAACAAAATACATGGTATGTTTCAAAAGAATGGGATAGCTAGCATAACGCTATCTCATGATGCGGTCACCTTTATGAATTCGCCTTGGATGACACTAAAAAAAGTAATGAAAAATTTTCGTTTTTCTCCCTATGTATTTCTTATAGCCTTTGCACACTTATCAACACTTAACATCTAACATTAATTTGCGAAGACGTTGAAATTTTCCCACTAAAAATTAAAATTTTTCAACTTCTTTATACCATGTTCACACGGACAGCAATATTCGTGTTTCGCTCTCTTATTCCAGTTTCGCGCCCCAAACATGATTGAAACGCCTTGTTTCCCCATACAAAATTTTAAGAGCGAAACAGGTCGTTTCATTTTGAAACAGGCTGCGAAACAGGAAAAATGTACTATAATCTCCAATTTCGATAACATTTATCGTTATTTTACCTGAACTAGCTCTCAAAAAACAATTAAAACAAAGAAAAAAACAAAATAAAAATTGATGTTTAATAAAATAAAGTGATAAAATTAACATTATAATTTTAATAAAAGTATTAAATAATTTATTTTTAAGTTTTATTTACTTTTTTATCTTTTTAACGAAAAATCACACTAAAAACACAAAAAAATGTCAAAATGAAAAAAGAATGAATCGTATGAACAGCATGTTTGGCAATCTAGTTTCAGAGAGCGAAACCAGTGGTTTATATCATCGTATGAACATAGCATTACATAATGTTCCTATGTCATTGTATTCTATTCTTCATCTTCCTATTATTTTAGTGTCATCACTAGAAAAGTTGCAATAAATTCTTTTATTATTATTGTGGCATCACTGACAAAATTACATTTGTTTTGTAAGTATACCTACACCTAAAATTGAAAACATTTATAGACTAAAAAAAATTTACAAAGACAATAAACCATACACACCCAAAGATGAAGTGATAGTGGCCAAATTATATTCTCCGTTCGATAAAAATTTTCTTTTGAAGACTATATCTAATTTCTGCCGTGAAAATAAAACCCCTTTACTTCTAAGTCAAGCAGGATTTGACAGTAGTGAACCATTTTATTTAAACACAATCATAAAATATTTAGAGATGAGAAATGACAATAAAATAAAATCAACATTTACTATGCGTGGTCTTGTCTATGTGAAAAAACTTGTGACAGATGATCCAATTCTGATTAAGTTTTCTGAAGAACTAAAAGGCAATTTTTTCGAGAATAATATTAGAAAACAAGTAAAGGCCTAGTTAGGCGAACGTTGTTGTACCCGTAATGTACCGCACCGTACTGTAAGCACGTTGGTGCACTTATAGAACATTTAAAAACGTGGTTTATGTTTTTTCTATACATAAACAAAAAACAATAGTATACATAAAGCAAATCACACAGTGATGGTAATAAAAAATGTTTTAAAAAGTACCAAGTGATTTAAATGGTATTAAAAAAGTATTTTGTGTATGTAAAAAACGTTACAGTATTTATCGGATATAAGAAACTTAAAAAATCCACGAAAAAAGTTTCTTATAAGCGTTTCTTTCTTATATACAATTATTTTATATAAGAAACTTATTTCTTATATAAGTAGCTATAGCCATAAGACTTTCATATTTTGGTTTTCTGTCTCTTTTTTTGTTAACATTTCTAACTTTTAAATAATTATTTTCTATGTCTTTTGAGTTTTTCACTATTTTAGATGTTTTTGCAATTTCGCTTCTTTTTATACCGTTTTGTATTTCTTTAAAAATGTTTACTTTTGTTTTTATTGGCAAAAAACACAAAGCTTCTCATGAGTACCAGCTCGCTCATCTAAAACTAAAACTGTCAGAAAACAGCGTGGTCCAAGCAAACTACATAAAGTCTGTGTTACCGTTGGAAGTTTCTTATATAAATTCTTTTTCTATACATTTTGTGGTTTTGGTGTTTTAGAAAAATGTTCTTTAATCAGTTTTTTTCTTATAAGCGTTTTTCTTATATGAAACCTTTTTTGTTAGAAAAATACTAAAAAGGCATGGTGTTTTTGAAAATGTTTCTTTAAAGCGTTTTGTTCTTATATGAGATGTTCTTATATCCGATAAATACTGTAATAGTTTAATGTTTATATTATAGATTTTCAATAAACAAATTTGTATTTTAGCATATATATTATAACAAAAGATATATTGTATTGTGGTGTATGCACCAAAAAAAATTTTGCTACCATTTAAAGCCTTTTATTCTTTTCACATTTCCATTGTATGTGTATATGCATTTGTTTATATGTATTGTACATCTAAACATAAATATATTTGTTTATATGGAAATATGTTGTATATAAAGTTGTTTTGTCTCGATTCCATAGCTTAACTGAAAAAAGTACCAAAAACGAGCAAAAATACCCGCATTCAATTTAACATACAAGCAGCCCATCACTGCTTTACAACTGTCACGTAACAACGGCATACAAATCTGTTTAATACAGATCGAGACGTTCCGTCAACGTGACATTTAAATTCAGTAAGCATTTGCATTGTTTGCAAATGACAAAACGAACCAGACGTTCCATTAGGGGACGTGAACGTTCGGCTAACTCTGCCTTAACTTATTCGTCTTACAGTGCTGCCATACTTTTATATTTACATTTTTACTTTTTTAAGATTATTGTTTTATATTTATTTACTAATTGTTTTAAGTTTTTAAAAAATTTTCCTTTAATCAACTCCAGTTTTTTTGAATTTTATTGCGTTGCATTAGGCTATCATTATGATAAATCTATCACATGATCAAGTTGGTTCTAGAGATGGAAATTATAACATGGTTCGTATACTGACTAACCAGAAGCATGGTTTTAGAATTTGTCATATCAATGCGCAAAGTTTATGTCCTAAGAAAAATGGCAGGTCACACAACGCTCGTTATAAAATTCTTTTTTGTCACATGTTTTTAATTTATTTAACACTTTGCTTATACAAAGCTACGGCTCTTTTGTTTTTAAAGTCTTTGCGTTTTTTTTTTTTTTTAAGGTTTCCGACTGCGTGTTTTTTAACAATTCCTTATGTTTTCCAAGCAATATTCTATTTTTGAAATAGTGTCTACATCTTAAAAAAATGTTTACCAATAAACATCGTTTTTATTACGATTACTAAATATCAACGCTAAAAAGTGCAACAACGTTTCGTAAAATTTCCAAATTGCTAGGAAGCCTAGCTCTAACCTCGTAAATAAAGTTTTGGTTAAACGAATGTAACTTTCTTTTATCACTTTTTTTATCATTTGAAATCTTTAAATCTTTACAAGCCTTCTTAAAATTGTACCCCAAATAGCAAAGATCATCTAAATCATCCTTTATATAATCGAAGTTTTAAAAAATGGTAGAAAAAAAATAAAAATTGAAAAAAGCACTAAAGGCACTAACGAAAAATTGAAAAAGCACCAAGTTAGTGCTTTTTCTTAGTCCACTTTTAGACAGGCAAAGTTTACTTTGCAAAGTCTTGAGTTTATGGAAGGGAGGTGAAAAGAGAATAGCGGGGGAGTACGAACTTTGCTGTACTCGCAAATTCCTTTTGTTTTTCGTTCGTATTTTATTTCTGAGCTGGGATGATAAAGTTGGTAGTACAATTGTACTTTTTTTACTACTATTAGCAGTGCAAAAGTAATAAAGTACTCCAGTGCAAATTTAGTACAATTTAAAAATTGCAAACACTTTTTCCTACCAAAATATGATAAAACCAAAGCAAAGAAATCGCCTTTATGTAAATACTGTATCGAATTTAATTCAAACAAATTATTGCTACAGTCTTATGAATCTTGTTGCTAAAGTTTAAAATAAAAAAAATTAAATATGTATAGAAATATGTTACAAAACTAATTTCATACACCAACCGAACTTTCATCTTCTTTAAAAATAATAATTTGATGTTCCTTAATATACCTGTACCCATGTTCTGTAACTATAGTGAGAACTTCTGGCGTCGAAAAGATGTGGCACAAAATATTCCATCGTTTCTCGAAAAGTGAGAAAAAAGTGTGTCTGTAACTCATATCGAAAACTATCAAAAGAGATTACGTCGTTACGTTATAAATGTCATAACATTGCACTCGAAGCCGATGTGACATTGCAGACATTGAAAACGCCAGTAACAAATAACGTTGACGGCGACCAAAATTTACTAAAATTGAAAATTTTTCAACGACGGCGGCGAAATTAGAACCGTCGGCTTAACCAAATAATGTAAAGTGCGACTTTAATGTTTGTTGTTTGCAAACGATTTAAAAACATTCGTATATTTTATATAAATGTTAAAAGCAAAATAATTAAACAATAAAAAATGTGCCAAGAACAAAATATTATTATTATTATTCTTTGTATTTTGCATTTTTAAGTGTTTTTTTGGTGTTACAAGTTTTTCTCGCCCCGTTTTTATACGTGAGTTTATTTGACAGTTCAAAGCGGAAACTCTTCGCACAAAAATGTTACAGACACACTTTTTCTGAAATTTGGCGAGTAATTTCCTTACGTGACAGCTAGTACTCGCCAAAAAAAGTTGCAGATACAGTTTAGTGAGAAAAACAGCTGTTTGTTTCAATTTATGGCATTTCTGTTTCATTTCACACATTTCAATCGAAAAGTTTACTGACGCGAGAGTTACAGAACATGGGCACTGATTGTTGTAATTTTTTAATTAAATTTTTTATATATGGGCATTTCCTGGGGTCACTAACGTACGTATGTACGTACGCTTTTGATTTACAAATAATATAGAAAACAAAACTTTTCCTCTAATGGTAGCTCTAAGTTTAGTGCAAAAGATGGATGTCATCGAGTTTAAATTTTTTATAATGATATGTACATAGTTATAAACATGTGGTCACGAACCAGTGTGGCCATATCCAAAAATATTTTACAGCTAAATCGGCTTTCAAACAATGCTAAAAAATGCCAAAAAAAATCCTAAACTGCCAAAAAATAATGCTAAAATTTAAATGTATTATTAAGATTTTTGTATGACGTGCTAAATTCCCAATTTTTCATATTTGATAAAAACACTGAAATTTATTGTTGAGGGAAAGCTAGCTTCTATGCGCATTTCACTGGTTGCTTAGGCCAGATCATCAGGAAACCTTTTCCAAAGATTTAAGTAAAGCTAAAAATATTATACCAATAAAACCCTAAAGCGAATAAGAATTTTAAACACTCAAAGTCTTACTTGTAACAAAATCAAAGCTTAAACAAAACACCAACAATAAACAGTGAGTTTATCTTTTCTTACATCCCACTATTAAACAAATATATTTCAGTCTTTATATACGTACATAAAAAGTTTTCAAACAAAAGGTACCATACCACTTTTATATTATTTTCAACATTTTTCATTTTTCGAATTTATTTAATGACCTAAATTTCAGTTATGTATTTTATAAAGCTTTTTCGAAAAATGAAAAATGTTGAATATAATATAAAAGTTGCCTTCGGAAGGAAATAATTCCCAGATTCTATTTGTTAAAATTGTTGAGTTAAATACATTCAATTTATAAAGTATCACTATCCAGTGTGACACAAAGAATGCTGACGAAGGCCGTAGCGGGCCAGAAAATGCATTACATTCTGCTGGTGTCTAAAGCTTCGTACAGACGATGGTCAGATCATACAATATTGGTAAGCAGCGTTGCTTAAATTGCATTAAAATTGGCTAAAATGTCTTACAACTGTGTGAACATTGTAAGCTCATTTGTATTTGCAGATGTGCAAAATTAATGCATCTGACAATAAACCATTGTCAGAAAAATTTTGCTGTTGGCAACGCCTGCTTACAATATTGTAAGATCTGACCATAGTCTGTACGAAGCTTAATAATTGTAAATTTTTCTGTACATACAATATACCTCATTGCTGTCCAAAGGAAAGCTAAGGTAAAATGTAACAAGAAAATACAATATAATAGTCTGGTAGTGTATAAAGTAATTTCTAAAAAATTGAAAGGAATAGGACTATTAAAAAAAAGCTTTATAAAATACATAACTGAAATTAAGCTCATAGAATAAATTCGAAAAATGAAAAATGTTGAATATATGTAATATAAAAGTTACCTTCGGAAGGAGATTTATACCACTTAAAACCTTTTTTAACTTCCGCGTTGATAAATGGCAAAACCAAAAACTTCGTTGCAAAAGAATCTAATTCAATGAATGGATTTTCATTTAATGCATTTTTATATCCATAAACATTCATCCAGAAATCAACTGTTGAGTTCTTATTTAACAATTCATATGAATTTAGTTTCTGCCGCTGATGTTCCAAAGTTGTAATTTCTTCTACAGTGCAAATCAATCATTTCTTCTTTAAAATGTTAGCTTAGTCTGGGATCACACTATGAAAGTTTTCTTTCAGAAAGTTTGGCTTTATTGGTGAGAGGGGAAATGAACATGCTTCTCTTCTCTCTTCTCACACCCATAAACTCAGACTTTCTACCAGCAGCGAATATTTGCGGTTGCGCAAGTTTGATTGTATGACCGCAAGCAAGTGTTTTTGTTGTTGTTGATTAAATGCGATTTTTTTCAATCGTATAAAGCTGTTCTCTGAAGTTGACATATTAATTGAGCTATGAAATGCCAGCATGTAATTCGTATTTGTTTTTCTATTTTTAGAGTTATGGTATCGCTTTTCGTTTCCAAAAATTTTTCAAAATCGTAATTGAGCTTAACATGAATAATCGATCAAGCTGTCCAAATTGTAAAACAATTTGATATGAAAGATCTTTTAAAAGATTGTACAGTTTCTATAGCAAAAGAGTAGGGATTTGTTTATGCATTCAACAAAAAAGTGTGGTAGATTTTCAAAAGAAGATTACTTGAATACTCTTAAATTAAATAATGCTAAAAAATGCTAAATATGTAGTTGAAAAATGCTAAAGAAAATGCTAACTGCTAAATGAAAAATTTGCAGCTAAATCAGACAAAAAAATGCTAAATCTAGCTGCAAAAATGCCAAAATGGCCACGATGCTAGCCAGACCCCTTTTGGCTATTAAATACATTTACGTTACATATCGTTTGATCAATTGATTGCAAACTTCGCAATATGTTCAAACATTTTTCACGCTTTGTGCGGAGCGAAACCGATTTGTTACATTTTAATTTTAGCACAATTCAAATAGAAATAAAACCAAATCAAACTTTTTTTTATTTAGTTTGCCATCAAATATGTTGGATTCAAAATCAATATTTTTAAGTCAAGTACTTATAAGTTTTATATTAAAAATATATGCGGACTATGATTATATAGAGGTAGTTCAGAGTTAAATCATTATTGCCATCTCTACTTGTAAGCCTTGTTAATTTTTTTTAATTTAAGCCTGCTCCTTGGTGCAAAAGAGTTGTATATGAAGGCAAAGGACCAGAAGTTAAGCAAATCCTACAAAATTTTAAAGACATGAAAACAATTGTGCAGGAATCGAAATCAAGGTTTTAGAATTTTTTAAAATTAATCTCATATTATGTATATTTATTTACCATTTTTCTTTCAGTTGTGGGGAAAAAAATGAGTTCTGTTCCATTGCTGAAAAGAGAACTGATGGTAAATATATTAAATTACTGTTTTTGGGAAACAAATAGGAATAGGCGCATTGTAGAGCCCTAAAACTAAAATCGCACAAAAACAATTTCGTAAAGTTTTGAAATTTCTTGCGCAAAATGTTTTACAAGTTATGTGTTTTATTTGACACTACTTCCAATAACTATATTTCAGTAGAAACATAAATAACAAAACCACAAAAATAACAAAACATTATTTAGTCAGTTTCCAGACTTGCAACTGACACCAAACTTGGACAATAAATTAGTTTAAAAAGTGTTTTTTTCTTTTCAAAAGTGCCAAAATTTTAAAAGAAAACACAAAAAAATCAAATGAAATTCAATATAAAAAATATTGAACAAAAAAATATGGCAAAAAAGGGAAAACTTGACAAATAGCATTGCTGATTTCAATGATGCCACAATTAATCGAAAGATGTATAATGGAATAAAATGCGATAGAAACATCTTAAAAAGGTGTTTTTTTAGTTTTATGTATTTCTTATGGGCAGATGTAAACATATTTGTAAACTGATGGTAGATGTTGTTTAGTGTAAAAAGCCTGTTAGCCAGTTTTTTGTGCTTGTGCAGCTCTTTAGTTCCTACTGACAACCAGAAAATTTCATAAAATTTAAAAGGACAACCCGGGAAACAACAGAGGTCCTTGAAAATGCGATTTTGGTGCCCAATTTTACGCTTCTGCAGAGCCAGATAGTTGAAAAAGACCGTTGAATTCTTCTTTAGTGTTGGTTGTATAAAAAAAAGGACGAAAATCTATCGATCATTCAAAAAATGCTAGATCCAATGATGATTCAGTTATCTTGTTTCTATTGATAACTGTATGCCCTAGAAGAAAAATTATTCTGGCTTACTGAGCTACCTAAATAAGAGCGGCAAGCGTCTGTTTTATGTCAAAACGTTTTATTTTCACACAATTTATACGAAACAAACCTTAAGAATTCAAATTTAACACCACCCGGTCGGAAAATCTTATTTGATAGATCGCTTGGTCGTTTTATTTTATTGAAAATGTATTGCCAATAGAATTTTCATGTTTGAAAAAACGCTTGCCGCTCTTGTTTAGGTAGCTCAGTATATCAGAGTCAAACTTTTTTATTATTTTTCAACTTTTAATTTGTTTATTCGATCTTTCTTAGTAGAAAATAACAATAAGTAGTAACATCTTAAAAACTATTTTTAATTTATGATTCTATTGCCAGTGCAAAGTTGGATTCCATAGGTCCATATTGGCTTGAGAATGGTTTTGTAGAGTAAAGATTTGCATTCTAAACTAAGCGAAGATGAGGAGTTTAGAAGCCAAATTATTATTTTTCAACTTTTAATTTGTTTATTCGATCTTTCTTAGTAGAAAATAACAATAAGTAGTAACATCTTAAAAACTATTTTTAATTTATGATTCTATTGCCAGTGCAAAGTTGGATTCCATAGGTCCATATTGGCTTGAGAATGGTTTTGTAGAGTAAAGATTTGCATTCTAAACTAAGCGAAGATGAGGAGTTTAGAAGCCATCCGAGTTTGGCAGTTTTGAGTTTTAATTGCGTTGTTTTCGAGTCAATATGTTTGGACCATGTGAGATGGCGATGAAGGTGAATTCATAGTTATTGAATGTGGAGTTTTTCAGGTATTCTGGTGTTATTTATTGTAACTGTGGGGCAGTTTTCTCTTCGCAGTGTAAAAGTCACATGTGCACACTTAGCTGGATTAACTTTTATCATCCATTTGTTAAGCCATGATTCCAGCTCATGTATATGAGACTGTATGTTAGAGGAGGCAATTTTGGGATTTTTGTAAGTGCTCATAAATGCTGTATCGTCTGCAAAAGTTGAGGTATGAATTTGAGAATTTGTTGGCATATCTGCTGTATAAAGAATATACGTCATGGGCCAAGTAACTGCCTTGAGGAACACCAGCAGAGATATTCCGAGAGCTTGAAGTGTAGCTTTTATATTTGACTACAAATGATCTGTCTGTCAAGTAACTTTGGAGTAATCTATGGGTATTTTGCGGTAAGAATTGAACTATTTTATATATAAGCCCTTTGTGCCAGACTTTATCAAAGGCCTGTGAGATGTCAATAAATAATGAAGAGCAGTAAAAGTTTTCTTCAAATGCCTTTCTAATTTGAGTCACGATACGATGTACTTGTTCAATGGTATTATGGTCCTTACGAAACCCGAACTGATGTGCGGGAATTAATTGTTGGTCATTGAGGTATGGTGTCAGTGCTTGCAAGAATACTTTTTCAAACAACTTTGATAGATTGGAAAGTAAGCTGATTGGTCTATATGAGGTGACCATACTAGGATCTTTTCCCGGTTTAGGAATCATTATAATTTCTGACGATTTCCAGGACGGAGGAAAAAAACCTATGCGTAGGATGCCATTAAAGATGATTTGGCCGAAAGAGAATATCTACAAAAAACCTCTTATGTTTCTATTGGTTTTGGATTTCTGTAGTATTGCCGCCAGCTGTTGTGAATTATCCTTGACCCATTCGTAACGACCAAAATCACATCGTATGAAGTTGCAGTCTCATGCTTTTAAGCTTCCTTGCCTGGTACATTAATCAAAAATAAAATCAGTTTTAATTAAAAATTTAATCAAGTGAATTAAAACTTTAATTGATATTATTAATTTGTTTACTGGTTTCAAATTAATATTGTCAATCAAACGCTTAATACATTGGATTAATAGTTAATAATATCAATTTAACGTTTAATTCCCTTGATTAAACAAATTAATAATATCAATTAAACGTTTAATTCACTTTATTAAACGTTTAATTAACTCGATAAAATTTTTAATTAAAACTGATTTTATTTTTGATAAATGCTTTTACTGGTGCAAAATTTTTTTTCTGTTTATTCCCATCATATATTCTTACATAGTTTATAAAATCTTTAAACTTTAAAATTGTTCCCAAATCGGAAAGTTGAGTTGTTTGAAAAAAATAATAAATTCTCTATTACCTTTTCTTATTTATTTTTCGAAAATAAAGGGATGAGATTACGGCATTCAATATCGATCGAAAGCACAATGCTAATTAAATGGGAACTTTGAGCGATATCGTATACCGTAATGAGTCCACCGACTTGACTTTCTTAATTGTTATAGATTTGTACATGTTCGATATACGATTTGATAAATTCCCAACCAAATGGTAAGTCAGCTTTAATCTCAATTTATTTTACGAAAAAGATATATGTATGTATAAGATATTTCATTATTTCCAGCTTAAGGTCTGTATTACCGAAAAATTGCGCCGAAGCAACTGCATGTACTCAGCGCAGTGGTATATACATAATTCAGGTTCCCTCGAACAATACTCAATCATTTTACGTAGAGTGTGACGATGAAACAAAAAATGGAAGCTGGATTGTTATACAAAGACGTCAAGACGGTTCCGTTGATTTCTTTCGCACTTGGAATGAATACGAAAAGGGTTTCGGCGATATAGATGGTGAATTTTTTATTGGTTTGCAAAAGTTATATGCCCTTACGAGCACCATGGGGCCTCAAGAATTAATGGTTATATTGGAGAAAGATCAGGATGAAAGAGCTTATGCCTATTACGATTCTTTTGCTATAGCCAATGCTACGGATTTGTACAGATTAAAAAAACTTGGCCGATATACTGGCAACGCCGGCGATTCCTTGCAGCAATCGATTGGTTTTAAATTTTCAACGAAAGACCGTAAAAACCATGAGGCCAAAGAAAATTGCGCAGAGCGATTTACAGGTGCTTGGTGGTATAATGATTGTCATTACAGGTGTGTATTGAACAAGTATTTATTTCTTTTGTATCTGAATTTAATTGATAATATTTTCAAGTAATTTGAACGGTCGTTATGGGGATAACAGAACTGGCAAAGGTATTAATTGGTTTTCATATGCTGGCTATGAGTATTCACTGAAATATGTCAAGATGATGATACGTCGTCGTAGATTTAAATAAGAACTTATTATTTGTAAATCATCATAAATAAATTCCTAAGAATATAGTCCTGGATACAGTAGTGTCAAAGGCATTTTACGAGATAAATAGTTTATAAGCAAAAAAGTTTTAAAATTTAATAACTCTACAAATGTGTGTTTTAAGCTAAGATCTAAGACGATGTTGTTTGAACACCGCTGTGGAAAATACCTGCCATCGGCCCTACTCTATATGGTGTACAAACTGGGTGACAAGCAATGCGTTCACCAACAGCCCTTAGTGCACTGCACATTCACATTGCAGTCTGAGAGCAAGCCATTTGAGTGCATTATAAACTGTTAAATAAATTTTAAGGGCCGATGTTGAATGTGAACCACACCTAAACGTCAAGTTTTTTTCTGCATTTCATTTGACATTTCTCAATTTCAGACTTATACAATTTCAACCATGGAAAGATACACAATCGAGCAAAGCGTTAAAGTTATTCAGGCTTATTATGAAAATGGGCGTTCAAATCAAAATGCATATCGTGCACTTCGTGATTTTAATCGTCCAAATGTGCATACAATCGGAAAAATCGCTCAAAAATTTAAGCAAACCGGGTCTGTAGGAGATGTGAAAACACTAGTGCATGCTCGTACAGATCGTACTGCAAAAAATATTGCTGCTGGTCGCGATAGTGTGGCTGAAGAGCCGTCCACCTCAACTCGTCGTCGTACCCAACAATCGCACCTCTCACGCTCGTCGTTGATGAACGTTAGGCATAAAGACTTACATTTACACGCTTACAAGGTGCAACTGACTCAATAACTAAAGCTTCTTGACCATTCCAAACGTCGTCAGTAATCAGAATGGTGGCAAGAAATGGCAACAGTGGATGATAAATTTTCAAAGAAAATCATCTTCAGTGATGAGGCAAATTTTCACCTCAGTGGATTCGTCAATAAGCAGAAATGCCGCATTTGGGCGAATGCTTATCCAAGAGTGATTGTCGATAAACCAATGCACCCACAAAGAGTGACTGTTTGGTGCGCTTTATAAGCTGGCGGCATCATCGGGCCGTATTTTTTCCAAAATGAGGCCGGTCAGGCAGTTACTGTGAATGGTGTTCGCTATCGTGAGATGATAACGAACTTTTTATGGCCCGAATCGGAAGATATGGATGTGGACGATATGTGGTTTCAACAGGACGGTGTATCTTGCCACACAGCTAACGAAACAATGGCTCTTTTGCGGGATAAATTCAATGGCCGTGTTATCTTACGTGGTGGCGATGTCAATTGGCCGCCAATATCATGTGATTTGACACCGTTGGGCTCATTTCTTTGGGGTTATTTGAAAGGAAAGGTATACGCCGATAAGCCAGCAACAATTCAAGAGCAAAAATATGAGTTAATTCGGCACATTAACGGCATAGAAACTCAATTATGTCTCAGCGCCATCGGAAATTTGGACCATCGGATTTGGCCGATATTTTTTTTCTATACATAATTGAACCATACCAATATTATCATAATCAAATGAAATGACAATAATTTCCTAAATAATTTGTGTTTCATTCAAAATCAACATCGGCCCTTAAAATTTAACCACCCTTTATAATAAATTATACACTTTCTTCTTATTCTTGGTCACAATAAAAGCAAAAGGAAGATCAAATTTAGTTAAAATTTTGTTTGGACTATAGATTCTTTCGTTAGTCTGAGTTCATACGGCTCATGTCTTATTGACAAGATTGCTACTTTATAGGTGAGTGGGACGAGGGGAAAAGAAACGAGTACACAGATGCATGTACTGTCTTTTCGTTTTGCTTTTTCATTCGTTGTTTAATTTTGTTATTGTTTTCAATATCAAAAAAGCACACATGCATACGCACGACTATACAAAATAAAAAACATGTCGTCAACATGACATGAATCATTTGAACGCTAATTCATGTTCAAAGAAGAAAAAGGAAGAATCTTGTCAATAAGACATGAGCCGTATGAACTCAGACTTAGTGGAAATGAGCCAAATAGGTTCACTATTTTAGCAAACCCCCATGCAAAAGTCCCCCGCGATAGTAGTTTGCCATTATTACGGCCATACGGAAAGGCTTTAAGCACCAAAAATTGCTTTGCTTTATAGCAAAATGAGTTCATTCAGTCCAATATTTGGATTTTTTGTAAAATTATGGAACGATTTTTAACATTTTCAAAAGGGTTCTTCCTTTGTATCAACAAAAGGGGTCTTCCTTGTATCAACGTAGTACCAAAATTATAAAAAATAATCTTTATTGCGCCATGTACAATGTTCAAATGGACAGGCAGCCAGCCGTCCAGACGGACATAAATCGAGCGGTATAAAAAGTTGGATTAAGGACCAATATTTCTATGAAATTTTCAACTCCACAGATTGACTAAATAGCCGTTATGGCATAGTAACTATGATGGCTTAAGTCAGCTGTGCTAAAGCTTAATTCCTCGTCCAAATTATCACACAATTGCTGCGAAATATTTGAGTTAGATAATGAAAAGGGAAAGACGAGCAGTGTTGCCCATTTAGCCATTTAGTGGCTAGATTTAGCCATTTTTCACCCTGTTTAGCCATTAAAAAATGAGTTTAGCCATTAGCCATGTTTCAACTTGTTTAGCCATAAAATTTTTTTGTCGTTTTTCTTTTAAAAGAATAATTTTTATTTTATTATAAAAATTTATAAAAGTAAAATAAACATTTTGAACAATTAAAACGCCTTTAATTTAAATCACAACTTCTACAAATGTTGAAAATCGCTATAAGCTATGACGCTGAAACTTCTTTCAAAATAAAGGAACAGTATTCCACTATTAAATTCATAAAATCGATCAACACAAACATCGCTGTTTCTTTCTGGTTGCAAGTATTTCAATAAAGGGATGCAGGCGGTAACAAAATTGTTTTAGAAATTTCAGAATTGCCTATAAAGTTGCTCTCACTTCGATGGTCTAATGCTGAAGTAGAGAGGGTGTTTAGCCAAGTAAACATCGTTAAAAGTAATTTGAGAGATAGGTAACCGTTAATTCGATTTTATCAATTAGGTAAATATTTTTACCATAACAATACAATATTTATACCACCACCACAATAGTGGAGAGGGTACTATGCGTTTGTGCTGATGTCTGTAACACCTTAAAATATTGGTCCTTAGCCCACCTTTACGTATACCGATTGACTCAGAATCACTTTCTGAGTCGAATTAACGATGTTTGTCCGGCTGCTGGCTGTCCATGTAAACCTTGTGCGCAAAGTACATGTCGCAATTTAGAGATTATTTGATAAAACTAACTTTAGCATATTATAGTTAGGCCGTTAGTTTGAAAAACAGCCAGTGAAGCTCGGCTCACCAATGCGTTCCGAACAATATTTTTGTCCGGACAAAATTTTCGTCCATTTTCTTAAAGACACTTTTAGAAAGCAATTCAATATAAGTAGTTTACTAGTTGTGCTAAGATTTTGTATAAATAGTTGTTAACATCTGTAAAGCATATGGTAGCTTTGTTTTTCCGAAATGGGTGAATTGTTCTGCAGAACACTCTAAGAAAAAAAATTATTCTCCGGACAACAATAGTGTTCAGAACGCATGGATGAATCCACCTTAAGACTTTTCCCAAGTACTCTTTAATTCCCGAAAGTCTCGAACAAACTATTAAAGTCCAAAATTTGCTTTAACACTGCAATTAATGTTTATTAATACACATTTTGTTTTCATTTAAATCTACGACGACGTATCATCATCTTGACATATTTCAAGGATTTCTTATAGCTGGTAAATGAATACCAATTGATACCTCTGCCATTACTTTTGTCCCCATAACGACCATTTAGATTGCTTAAAAATATCATTAGTTAGATTAATAAGCAAAAAGCAAAATGTTATTTTAAAACTCCTAACCTTTGATGACAATTATCGTACCACCAAGCACCTGTTGATCGCACTGCGCAATTTTCTTTGGCATCATGATTTTTACGGTCTTTTGTTGAAAATTTACAACCAATTGAGCTCTGTAAGGAATCGCCGGCGTTACCTGTATATCGGCCAAGTTTTCTTAACCTGTACAAATCCGTAGCATTGGCAATGGCAAAACCATCATAATGGGCATACGCACTAATATTATGGTCTTTTTCCATTATAATCAATAACTCTTGGGCTCCCATTGTATTAGTAAGGGCATATAAATTTTCCAAGCCAATAAAAAATTCACCATCTATATCGCCGAAACCCTTTTCGTATTCATCCCAAGTCCGATAGAAATCAACGGAACCATCTTGACGCCTTTGTATAATATTCCAGTTTCCATTCTCTGTTTCATCATCACACTCTACGTAAAATGGTTGCGTATCGTTCAAGGGAACTTCGATTATGTAAATGCCGCTGAGATGAGTACATGCAGTGGCTTGGGCGCAATTTTTGGGTAATTCAGTTCGTTGGCTGGAAAAAATTTAATGTCTTCAAAACATATATTTTTGTGAAATAAATTATGATAAAAACTGACTCACCACTTTTTCGGGAATTTATCAAATCGTATATCGAACATGTGCAAGTCTATACAAAAACAATTACATAGAAAAGTAAATTAAGTCAAGGTTAAAAAGAAAACTTAAAGAATCTTATAGCTTCTACCGGAAAGGGGTTTATACTCCTTTCTAAAACATTCGTTTCATATGATATCTTGCCTTCAAAAATATGCCTTCCATAAGATATAAATTTCTTACAAAAAGATAAATAATAAGTTCTCTAACGTTAACGTGACTTTGCGTTGCGGACGAACCTGATAATATTAAAAATTGTTTTCCGCTTTTACGTATCAGCTGTGTAAGAATTTTATGTTTGGTTTTGCTGTAGATAAATTGACGTACATGACGTTTTTAAGATATGTACATTAGGGCGGGTCGATTTTTTTTAATCGTATAGCAAAAACTTAAGCTACGTAAAATTCTCTGAATAAACCATGTATCTAAAATAAAGTCCTAATCCGCGCCTCCGACTTGAAAATTTATATGCCCGCCTTTGCCAAAAAAAAATAAATGTTTGAAAAAATACCTTTTTCCAAAAAGAAATCGAATTTTCTAAATAAAATTGTTTAGTAGGGTATGTAGTTCTTTTGCACTTTATATTTTTCTACACTAAAATTTTTGTACATTAAAAAAATATTCATCCAAGTAAAAAAAAATTTCAAATCGAGAGGCTTGAACTAGGGTTTGATTTTAGACCCATGGTGTCTTCGGAGAATTTTCTTAGAATTTTATGTAGATTACGTTTTTGCTTAACGATTTTTCCCTAATGTGCATATACTAAATATTAACAAAACGTACAAATAACAAAAGATGAATTTTCTGTTTTTCTTTCAACGCATTAAGACACGTTTACTTATTTTTGGTAACTACCCAGGCAGAAATTACAACTCTTCTAAATATTATGTACCGCCACAACCCAGTAAATACAAAATTGTGACTCTACTCAAAATATGGTACCATCACAACACTGTAGATAAAAAATTACAACCTTACAGCCGTATTCATAACAAAAAGTTAGTCACAGTTTGTGCACTACGTACAACGAGCTGCTAACTAGAATGCCGAGTAAGCTTAGCAGCTTGTTGGCACAGGGTTAATTCATAACGAACTTTTTTCCATCTGCCAATATTAAATAAATCAACTCTGAATTTTTATGTATTACTCGAAAATGCAACACGTTTTGCATTAATCATCGCTGAATTTGTAATTTTTTCCTTTTTTTGTTTTTTGCTTCACATGTAAAAATTTTAAAAAGTAATTAGTATTGTGGTTATTTTGTTGAAATATTTATGGTTTTTAATCCAAATTCTTAATATTTTTAATTAGGCTTAAGTTCATGAAATTTAATTTTTAATTAAATTATTTTTATGAAGAAAGGAATTTTACAACATGAAAATTAATCAAAATTGTTATTGATAATCCTTTATTCTTGACGTGGCTGGGGCTCGAACCCCGGCCGGCAGGTTATTTTGATTAATTTTCATGTTGTAAAATTCCTTTCTTCATAAAAATAATTTAATGAAAAATTAAATTTCATGAACTTAAGCCTAATTAAAAATATTAAGAATTTGGATTAAAAACCATAAATAGTTCAACAAAATAACCACAATACTAATTATTGTTAAAGCTAAGGCACGAGCTCTATGTGTACATTTGTCCTTCAAGTTGTGCTGAAAAAGGTCAACAGAAAAGAAAAAGACAAAATGAAAAAACAAAAAAAAATGTACTTGGACTTCAAAAAAGAAAAATTCTTGACAAAAGTACGAAAAAACAGAAGTAAGGAAAAAACATGTTAAATCAGTTAAAATGGATAATCATTCAGGAAAGCAAATTTCGATCTACCAAATGTTAGAATACAATTTGGTTTAAGGATTGATGTTTGACTATTGACGTCAGCAGTCGTCGATGGCTGCGAGTGTAAGACGGCAAATCCATCTGAGGAGATTGAGTGGTTGCAATCGAAACATGTCATGGTAACCTGCCGGCCGGGGTTCGAGCCCCAGCCACGTCAAGAATGAAGGATTATCAATAACAATTTTGATTAATTTTCATGTTGTAAAATTCCTTTCTTCATAAAAATAATTTAATGAAAAATTAAATTTCATGAACTTAAGCCTAATTAAAAATATTAAGAATTTTAAAAAGTTTTTAAAATTAAAATAAATTAGGTAAAAGACAGTTAATTAAAAAAAAACCAACAATATTGTTTGACATTAAACGGCTGTTTTTCACAAGTTGGCAGCTCGTCAGCAAGAGTTTAGCAAATCGTTAGCCAGAGTTTGGTTGGTGTATTATGAATAAACTTTTTGTTAACTTTATGCCAAATTTTCATTATGAATACGACTGTTAGTTTTTTAACACCGTTTTTAAATAAGATTCAACATCGGTACAACACCCTAAATACAAATATACGACTTTAGTTTTTTAAAGTCGTATTTACCATAAAACTATACCGCTACAACGCTGTATATACAAAAATTTAGTCTTATTAATTAAACAGTGTCGTATTAAAATTAAAACATAAAAACTATTTTAGATTAGAAAATATACAAATTTTTGCTTATTTATTTACCGAATTTATATTTGTAACAATATTGAAAATAAGAGTCGGAAGACGGTTGTGACTACGTTGTAAATTCGTGAATCCAACATTGTAAAATTAAGTTTACAGTACTGTGACAACACTAAAAAGAAGAGTCGGAAGACGCACATTTGGCGTTATCATTTTAATGTTGTGACAACATTGTAAATTTGGTAAACAGTACGTTGTATTGATGTTGACAGTGCCCCCTGCAACGTCGGCACAGCGTCGTGGTGATTGTCTTTTTCTGCCTGGGAACTAACCACTGAAGTCGACCCCGCCATGTTCTTCATGTTCACTTATAAAAGTTCTATCAAAAAGAAACACATGTCCTGTCTATATAAAAGGGCGGGTACTAGGGAGTTCGATTATTCGACTTTTTTCAAAAACCGGGTTTCGAATATTCCAAATAGTTGCTATTTTTAAAAAACCGGTTTTCGACTAAGCATTTTAAAAATAACCGGTTTTAGTTCGAATATATCAAAATACAAAAATTTATTTAGTATTTGCAATGAAACAAAATTTGTTTTATATTTTTGGCTTTTCTAAAATCTTTGGAAAAGGTTTCCTGATGAGCTGGCCTAAGCAACCAGTGAAATGCGCATAGAAGCTAGCTTTCCCTCAACAATAAATTTAGCACGTCATACGGAAATCGTATTAATAATACAAACAAAACAATTAACGAAGGAAAGGAACCAACAAAATACATAGATATGACTTAACAAATATTTGACGATAAAATCCAAAAAAAGGCGTAACCAGTAAATTGATCTAACTAAAGCTTTATTTTTAACAATTTCTATTTATTGACTAAACTTTATTTCTAAAGCTTCGTACAGACGATGAACAGATCTTACAATGTTGTCATTAAAATTGCCTAAAAATGTCTTGCAACTGTTTGAATATTGTAAGCTCATTTTCATTTGGCAGATGTGTAAAATAAATGCATCCGACAATAGCACCATTGTCAGAAAAATGACAACATTGTAAGATCTGACCACCGTCTGTACGAAGCTTAAGATGATAATTGTATAATGTAATTTTAAAACTGTTAAATAATGTTTGCTCTAGCCAACCGTTTTGCAAAAGCAAACAATTCTTTCAGAAAACTAGTGGTTACGTGTAGGACGTCAAATATTTTATAGGTGCGAACAAAGCTTTAAAAACT
This sequence comes from Pollenia angustigena, assembly GCA_930367215.1. NCBI lineage: Eukaryota > Metazoa > Arthropoda > Insecta > Diptera > Polleniidae > Pollenia > Pollenia angustigena. Next base: position 90,909,641 of record OV884056.1, on the reverse strand, counting down.
TTGGTTTTAAAAATTATAGAAATTTAATAATTCCATTGTATGGATAGTTCTAAAATTGAAGTGTATCGATCGGTTTTCAAAAAGCAGTCAGCTTTTAAAAAGCTGCCATCCGAAGTATCATTTATTCAGTGAAAGGTTTACCATTTACGAATGTGAGCCGCTTAGCAACCGAAGAACGCGTAAAAATGGCTTAAACTTATAACAGAAGAGGTGGCTTAAACGTTGCCACTTTTCGAGCATGACGCGGTTATTATGGTCATCATAATCGATTTATCGAAGAGACAATGGCGTCCTTTTGTCCGCGTTTATGTTAAAAACAGTCCAACCTAAGTGTACTCGTACACCGGTAAAGCTTGGTATAAATACTTACCATGAATTTTTGAAACATTTTCTTCCATAAGTCTCCCCACACGTCGATCCCCACAACTGTAAGAAAACTTGTTATTAAATATTATTTGTGAATTTTTTTTTTTTAATATCTTTAACCTTAATTTAAATTCTTGTATAGTTGTGTCCACGTCTTCAAAATTTTGTAAGATTTGCTTAACTTCTTCTCCATCGGCCTGAAATATAATTTTGTCGCATTGGCTCAGCTTTAAGTAAAAATTCGAATAATGTTTGTAAGTAAAGTGAAAAGAAAAAGAAATTTTAGATTCAAATTTTTAAGTTAAAGATTTATTTACTTTCGAATTACCTGTGGTTTATACTGAGAACGTATTTTAAATACTAAACTTGTTAGTACTAGACTTATAAAAAATGATTTCAAAGCGAACATATTTATTTGCAAATTAAATATGAGAAGCGAAATTTGGTTTTGTTTTATGTCGATTTGCACTCTGTGTAGAAATAAAATTGTCACAAATCGGTTCCGCTGTACACGAAGCGTAAAAAAAGTTTTAACATATTGAGAAGAAAACGGCTAGCAATTAATCAGGCATGAAGTAACGTATATGTATCCTAGAAACGTGTGTAACGCAGTATCTCAAAGGTTACCATTAATTTTTCCGTAAAATAAAAAAAATTTTTTAGGTTAATGTAATTTAGGAAAATAGCGCTATAAACAGTGCACTCACGATAATATGAACAAAATAAAACCAAGTAAGTTCACTTTTGAAAGATCGTTCGTACATATTTGCGAACTTTTTTGGAGAGGCGGGCTTTAAGATAAAAAACGTTACGAATATCAAAAATAGGGAAAAAATCCCCAACCATTATTTCGAGTGAAGTTAGAACCTGGCGACGTTAGTCTTAAAAAAAATGAAACGCATCCAATATATAATTTAAAATATATTCTGTACAGAAGAATAACTATTGTGGAGCCGCACAAAAGAAGTGGTCCCGTTCAATGTCTTAACTGCCAAGAATTTGGCCATACTAAGGCATACTGCTATTTACCCCCTGTTTGCGTAGTATGTGGTGAATAACATGGTACTGTTCTTTGCGATAAGTCTAAAACCGACCCTAACGTTAAAAAAACATGTAGTAACTGTGGCGGTAATCACACTGCTAATTATAGAGAATGCCCTGTTTATACTATCGTCAAGCAGTCGGTTGGACATTCAGGCTCCGCAGCCTAGAAATAACAGAACCTCTTATGCTAACGTCCTAAAATCAAACCATGTGGCAATGCAAGGTACTTCGCCTAGTAATGATGAAACTCCAGTTTCTAATTTAAGTCGTCTAGAAAAAACCATGGAAACATTAGTGCAAACAGTAACTAATTGTACGAACACAATGGGTAATATGGTGCAGGAATTTCTTAAAATGCAATCGATGTTATTGCAAGCTGTATTTAACAAGACATGAACTGTTTAAAAATTTGTTTTTGGTACGCAAACGGCATCCGCCAACATTAAAACGAATTAGAATACTTTCTTAAAAATAAACAAATTGATGTCATGATGGTTTCTGAAACTCATTTGAACTCAAGAAATACATTTAAAATCAATGGTTACATACTATATGATACTAAGGACCCTCGAGATAGAGCTTGTGGAGTTTCTGCCATTTTGATAAAAACCAGAGTCAAACACTACCTAATGTGCGATCATCGTGAAGATTATCTCCAAGCAACGAACATTTCCGTTGAGGAATTAAATAGAAACTTAGTAATTTCATCGTTATACTCCCCACCTAGATATTCAATATCAGAAAGCCAATATTGTAAAAGTTTTAAATCATTAGGACCCTGTTTCCTGGCCGCTGGCAATTATAATGCTAAACATACCTTCTGGGGGTCACGACTTATAACACCAAAGGGTCGTGTTTTATTTAATACAATTTCTAAAATGGATTTGAATGTGGTAGCAAGCGGACAACCAACATATTGGCCTACTGCGCAGAAAAAAATGCCAGATGTCATCAATTTCGGCGTGGTTAAAAGCATCCCCATTGAAACGATTCATGTTGAAGCTTCCTTAGAATTATCTTCTGACCACACACCTACAATTGTTACTATAATCAGGCGCGGATTCAGGGGGGGGGAAATAAGGAAATTTCCCCCCCGTTAATTATAAAAATACCAGGCGCGGATTCAGGGGGGGGAAATAAGGAAATTTCCCCCCCGTAAATTATAAAAATATGTTTTGTTAATTTCGATAATACAAGAATTCCCAATAATAATTTTTTTTTTAATGTACAAAATTTTTGGAAATCCCAGCAAGGTTTTTTTTTTTTTTTTATGGAAGTTCTAACGAAATTTTCAATAATCCTAATAGTTATTTAATAGATATTTCAAATGAAAAATCTAGTTTACCGTATTCAAATACTTACTGTTCTACATTCAATCCCAGCAGAAGCCATATATATTCGAAGACTAAACGTTTGACTTGATAATTCGTGCGGTTGAATTGTATGTATGTGTTATATGAATCAAAATTCTATTGGATAATTTTTGACGAAAGCACGAATTTGTCAGGGAAAAGCCAGATTTCCTTATCTTTAAGATATTTCAACATGCAACAAAAAGTTTATAGGGAAGAATTTATTGGCTTGATTGTAATCGCATTTGAAGAGGCTTCAAATTATATTGGTGACGTTGATGTGACAATTGATGCGAAGGCACTATCATCAATAGGTGGCATGTCATAACGTCCAGTGTCATAGTGTCCATGGACAAGTACCATAAAGGATTTTCTGCTCTATGGTATAACAAACATGATTATTGGCCGGAATCATGGATTTTCTCCTCTATGGTATAACAAAAACCGGTTTCGCTAACTAAAGCTTCACTGCATAGACGGCCTTCGGCCGGGCGCAAGGATTTTCTCCTCTATGGTATAACAAAAACCGGTTTCGCTAAGTAAAACTTATCTGCGTAGTCGGCCTATTGCCTTGTTTCCGAACGAAGGCCGACTACGCAGATAAGTTTTACTTAGCGAAGCCGGTTTTTGTTATACCATAGAGGAGAAAATCCTTGCGCTTAACTTAGCGAAACCGGTACTTGTTATACCATAAAGGAGAAAATCCTTTATGGTACTTGTCCATGGACACCATGACACTGGACGTTATGACATGCCACCCATCAATAGTGTTTAAAGCTTTGACAAATTTTGGTCTTGACCTAAAAAGTTGTGTAGGAGATGGAACAGATGGGTATCCTCTGATGTCAGCAGAAAATGGAGCTGTTTAAATACTCTGGAAGCCTCGACAAATGCGAAACAAACGCTTTGCTATTCCCATAAATCAAGAAACTCAATTTCTAAAAGCAATAAATTGCCATTAATACAAAAATTTTTATCATTTGTTAAAGAAACGACAAAATTTTTTAAATATAATCATCCCAAGCGAAACACAGTTTTAGCAAAGTATTTGGGAGCCAAACTGTCTACATTATGGGATAACGACTCAATTTAACACTCTGCAACAAGTGTACATCATATAGTAGAAGCTTTGGAAAAATATCTGAGTGGAAAGGTAGTATCTCTACCTTTATATTTAGGAACTCAGTTAGTACTTTTGAATTTATTTGCGGAATATACATATTAAGTGTGATACTTGATGTAACACAGCCACTTAGTATCATTTTACAAAAGCAAGATATAGATCTTCAAAAAGGATCAAGCCTTATCAAAACTTTAATCATGAGCCTTGAAGGGAACAGAAATAAAACAAAAGAATATTTAAAAGCGATTTTTTAAAAAGTTTAAGTTATTTGCGTTCAAATCGAGGTTCCAATCGAAAAGACAAGATTTGAACGAAATAATCACATCCCAAATGTTGAAGATTTCTACCGAGTTGTTACATTCCTCTTATTGACTTTATTTTAGAAGATCTCAAAACACCTTTCCCAATAGTGAACAAACCTAAACTTCTACCTCAAAGTGTAATCAAGTCATATACAGATATAAAACTGTTAAAACCACAATCAGCTCATGATTATATTTGATAAAAGAGATAAACACCTACTAACATCTAAACTCGAGCCTGATCTGTCAGATAACGTTGAAGATGCTTTAATAAACTGTGATGAAGATATCTACCCAAATCTAAGAAAAATATTTCAAATGTTCGTTTCAATGCTCGTCAGTTATGCTACGAGCGGGAGGTCATTTCCTACTCTTCGTCGAATAAAAACATGACTCAGATCAACAATGACAGAAGACATACTGTACTGTCTAAATTTGCCTCACAAGGAAATCAAAAATTGCTTATTTAAAAATAGTAAAGTATATTGAACTGATCTTATATTTTATTTAACCTTTTTGTTGAGTTTTTTTTTTAATATAATATACACATATTGTTTTTAATAAACTTTAAAAAAACAAATTTTTTACTTTTTGTATCATACAAAATTTCCCCCCCGTAAAGCTCCAGCTGGATCCGCGCCTGCTATAATTAACCCAAATAGAATTGTATCTACACAAATTAATTGGTTAAAATATAAAAAATATCTCAGTACCCATTGCACATAAAATATTCCGCTCTATTATTAATTTTGACAGTTTTCTGAAGTTAGCTGTTCAACATTCCAGTATTGCCCCCAAAAACACAAAAAATATTAAAATTTTTTCTACAGATGTCGAGCGTCTCCTGTCTGAAAAAGAAGAGCTCGAAGAGAGTGGCAATTGCACAGATCTCCTCAACTTAAAAACTTACTAAAGGAGTGTACAAAAAGGCTAAGAAAGTTAATGCAGACTTAGAAAACTTCTTTTAATCTTTAATGTTATTTTACGCCTTGAATACTATCCTCAAAAGTGGAAGGTATCCTTAGTTTCCATGATACCTAAACCAGGAAAGGATCACACAAAAGTTGAGTCATATAGGCCTATAAGCTTACTTTCTAATATATCAGAGCTGTTTGAGAAGCTGCTAGTGTCAAAATTAACTCAAATTTTAAATGAAAATAGATGTATTCCTAACCACCAATTCGACTTTAGAAGAGAACACAGCACAATTTAACAAACCCATCGAATAGTAAGCGCTATAAGAAAAGCGTTTGAAGAAAGAAAATATTGTTCCGCTCTCTTCATCGATGTTTCTCAAGCTTTTGATAAAGTCTGGCATGAAGGTTTATTACATAAATTGAAGCAAAATTTACCAGCAAACACAAACAAGCTGTTAGAAAGCTACTTATTCGGTCGTCAATTTATTATTAAAGAAGGAACTTTCTTAAGTTCACCTCAGCCAATTGGCGCTGGAGTCCCACAAGGCAGCATCCTGGGCCCTCTATTATACTTAATTTATACATCGGACATGCCAATAAACAACTACATCCAATCTTCAACATTTGCAGACGATACAGCTTTTCTAAGCGTCCACGAAAACCGTTATGAAGCATCTCGTTACTTACAGCATCATATTTTTCAGCTAGAAATATAGTTAAAACAATGGAGGATAAAGGTCAATGAGCAAAAATGCGTACATATAACATTCAACTTGCGTCGGGAATCATGCCTCCCTATTAAAATCAATAATCAAATAATACCTCAAAATTCGCATGTAAAATACCTCGGTATTCATCTAGATCGCCGTTTAACGTGGAAAAGCCATATAGAGGAAAAATTAACTCAAATGAAACTAAAAGCCATCCAAATTCATTGGCTTATTGGAAGAAACTCTGTCCTTAGTCTCGACTGCAAACTACTACTTTACAACTCTATCTTAAAGCCAATCTGGTGCTATGGTATTCAGTTATGGGGCACTACCTCGGCCTCTAGTATCGAAAAAATTCAAAGGCGCCAAAACAAACTTCTTCGAATAATCACAGCTGCCCCTTGGTATGTTAAAAACTCCAATATTCACAAGGATCTTAATGTTCCATTAGTTAAAACTATGATTAAGCAATATGCAGTAAAATACTTAAAAAGGCTCGAATTGCATCCGAACCCACTAGCTCGAAATATTTTAAATGATAGCGGCCACACTCGCTTAAGGAAAAGAGATACTGCAGCACTTATCCATTTAGATGAGCGATAAACACCTATTTATTTATAAGAACAGAACCGCGATGAAGAAAAATTTTGTCTGGCACTGGCAGGACATAAAATAAAGTATCATATATATTATTTCTAAAGCACTTTTTTTTGTCGGTTGCAAATATCTCCCATACCACCGCATCAAATTTAATGAATGATATCTCATTTTAAAGCTTATTTCTAACACTAATGACGAAAAATAATTAGAAATTGAAAAATTAATATTTTCATTGATAAAAATTACGGTGCGAAATATTCGCACGGGTCATCTAGTTAGGTTAAGATTTGATTAATTATTTTTAGTTCATATTTAATATATGAAGATTCAATAAAAAATAATGAAAAAAAAATATTTACGAATGGCATCTAATTTCCCTTTAAAAACGTTTTTTTCCATAAAAATTTAAGTTTTTCATGTTCAATGTTTTATTAATTGTTTATTGGGTTAAAAAAACAAAAATTTGTTTTTAAAAAAAGAAAATAAAACTTTAAAAACTTTTCTAAATCTCTAAAACGGTTCCCTCTCTTAAACGTCTCCAGGTACCCAGCGGCGAACTTTGCATACCACATCACATCTCTTCAATGAAGTGTGTATCACTTCGGGTTCAATGAATTCTAGCTTACAAAGTGTATGACAGAAGTGTATGGAACTTACAAAATGAATTTCGTTCATCTTTTATAATGTTCTGATAAATTCTGTATGGGTCCCGTTATTTTTCAATTGCTACTTTGTTAAGTAGTTTATTTTTAATAAGAGACAATCTAAAAATTTATCGCGAGTTAAACATATATTTTTCAATTTATAACGAAAGTCTGGTCTGAATGTCCTGAAAATCTAACATTCTGAAATAACGCGAAAATCCAAAAAGTCTACCTGTTTACAATGTGTGTGAAGTAGTGAGTGAACGCCTTCCACTTGCCCACGAAGTAAGCGAGATTGTGTATAGACTGTCTGCTGCCTGCTTACAATGTGTGCGAAGTTGTGTGCAAGTCGCCTTCTACTTGCCAACGAAGTAATCGAGATTGTGTATAGACTGTGTACTGCCTGCTTACAATGTGTGCGAAGTTGTGTGCAAGACGCTTTCCACTTGCCCACGAAGTAAGCTAGATTGTGTATAGACTGTCTACTGCCTGCTTACAATGTGTGTGAAGCCGTATTGAGTTTTTATTTATTGAATGAACACTTCACTATCCCGCTTACTTTGTGTGCAAGTAGTAAGCGTTCACTCCACAAATGCGGCAATGCATTCGAAAAAGTGTACTATGTTGTAATTCAGATGGTGTGCATTACTATCTTACTCGTGTCTATCACATCATCGCTTCTGTAATCGACAAATTCGCCGCTGGGTATTTGAAGCAAGCGAACGCCGCACATTGGTTGAAGTTCATAGAACGAGCGGCAAAAAATAAAAGAAGTTGTCAAAAGATAATGAAACTTGGCACACAGGCATTTTTTGTTTGAATCAAGAAAAAAATGGAAAAATAATAATGATCCGCCCAGTTTTACGCCCACCTTCCATTAGGGATGCCAAACGGGAAATCCCGTATTCCGAAATTCCGGGATTTACAAATCCCGAATCCCGAGACTTATTTTTTTTTATTCCCGGGATTTTTAATATATCAAGTTTTGTGTAAAAAAATGTTCGGTTTTTATTAAATTTGTATACTCTATACAAAAAAAAAAAAATTATCAAAAATTTTTTTTCAGTTGTATTTTTTATTTTTATAATTCTTATTTTTCTTTTTTAAAAATATATGTTATATATATAATACCTTTTGAAAATTCATAAATAAATAAAAAAAAGATTGTTTGTTTAAAAAAATCCCGATTTCAAAATCTCTAATCCCGGCATTTTCTAAAATCAATCCCGATTGGCATCCCTACCTCCCATACAAAGTGAAAATTAAATTTTGAGCTACGGCATTGTTTTTTTTGGCATATAGCATTTTTAAACACTCATAATAATTTGTGTGAAACTTGAAAAATATCCGCCCACTTCCCATACAACTTGTATTAAAAAAGTAGCATAACTGCGTTGATTTTTAATGCATCAACTCAATTTTCACAAAAAATAAATACTATAGTTGTAGAATGAGCTCCTGAAAATATATAGATGATCCGCCCACTCCCATTGAAAAAACAAATAGAAAAAACATGAATACGTAATTTAAGCAAAGTCTTTTAATAATTTTTTAACATCATTATCGTACTCCAATTTTTTTATTTGCAGCTTTGAGCAAAATCTACATATTTATAAAAATCTAACTACAATAAAAGGTTATGCATTTGGCTTCATTAGTGGCTACACGTCCAATTCTTCGCAAATGATGTAATCTGTAGGCTCTATAGTCTTTCTTCCTCGCTTCCTGAACTTCATCGAACAGCAAACCTGATACAAATAACTCTGTGCAACAAAAAAAAACAGGGTTTTGAAAAGGTAGCTCCGGGCTCCCGAAATATGGGCCCCTAAAGTTTTTGAATTTTTTGAAAAGGAGTTTGGTATAAGTCAAAAAAAAATATACTAGATGTACTTCTGAGCTAAAAAATCATTTCAGATGTCTTCAGTACAATTGTATGACGATTCTTTTCATGGAATATATTAACCCTCTAACACTCATTTTAAGGGGCCATTTTTGTTCTTTTTCAAACTTCTACACTAAAACGGCACGTTAGAGGGTTTAAACAAAAGACCAAAAAATCATACAATGTATGTAAAACGGGTTTTCGAAATTCCGGGCCTTGAATTTTTTTAATTTTTCGAAAATCCGTTTTACATACATCGCACAATTTTTTGGTCTTGGAAGACATCTAGTGAAATTTGATGCAGAAAATATTAGCAAAATAATTTAACCATCTAACGTGCCGTTTTAGTGTGTAGAGGTTAAAAAAAGGAAAAAAATTACCACTTAAAATGAGTGCTAGAGGGTTAATTTATTATATGAAAAGAATCGCCATACAATTCTACTGACAACATCTGAAATAGTCTTTTACGTCAGAAGTTCATTTAGTATATTTTTTTGACTTGTACCAAACGCCTCAGATATCTGACAACAAAATACCAAAAAAAAAATTCCAAATCGGCGAAAATGAAAAAAATTAATTAATGCCGCTCTTCAACCAATGTGCGCCGTAGCTCTTTTTAAAGTTTTTAATTCATCCATCGCTGACATTGAATACAAAACAATATTATGAATTTCTTTGGACTTTTTTTAACATAAATCCGCTGGAATCTTTAAGTTTCTCATATTCAAAAACCCTTGGGATAATTTATTTTCCATTTTTGGGAATTTGGCAGGCCCCACACTTTGTACATACAGACCACATATTGTAGAATTTTTCACACCAAATTTATTCGCTTGGCTTTTAACGCTTATCCCCCGTTTCCACATACAAGTGCAAGTTCGAAAAAGTGTGAGTGTATTGAGTTTTTCGAACTTGTACTTGCATGTGGAAACGCTGGGTAAGCTGTGTACAGACGGTTGTCAGATCTCACAATATTGTAAGCAGCGTTGCCAATAAAAATATTTTAATGACAATGGTGTAATTAGTCACATCTAATACTGGGTACATACAGTGCAATCTGTTTCAATGCAACCTCAAAATATAAAAGCGTTTTGATGTTGATGCAATCTGGAATGAATGAAAATGAATTTAATTCACTAGATTGCGTAAATGTGTTGCACAGTGGGTACCCAGCATAACAACTACTACAATCAAAAAACACATACAAAAAAGTTAAACAGAAATAAAATTTAACAAACAAAAAACTCAATACAATCACTAGATGCAGACGTTGATTTTTCCATGTTTCTTAAGACAAGATATTTTTCGTGATTGTAGGCAAACGGTGTAGAGAAAAAATCAAACTGTCTGTTCTCTGTGTCGTTTTTTTATATTTTCTCCTGCACACATTCATATTTTTGTTATGTTGGTTTCCTCTCTTTACAATACAAAACACGGAGCGCATTTTAATAGCCTTTTTACATTGATCTACCATCAATTTGCGAACATGTTAACATCTTTCCATAAGCAATACATAATGCTAAAAACCAACATCTTAAAAAGATGTTCCTTTCTCATTTTATTCCACTTAAGTGTTGATCGACCTTTTTTGATTACTTTTAATAGTTTATAGTTTTCTATATGCAAACTTTCAAGGTCCTTAATTTAATGTAAATAAAAGAGTATGTATTTCATATTCAATAAAATCCGACATTTCGCTGGTATTCTTTCCAACTTCTTCAGGGATTGAGTTCTTATTAAAATCTGCAACATTGTAAAAATACAAAGTAAAAAGTAGTCAATACCCTGTAGTAAATAAAATAGTCAGTTGCAAAAAACACGAACCATAAATTAACTATTTTTCAAATGACTACAAATTGGTTTAAATCTCATGCAGATATAAACCAAACATATGTATGTATTGCATATAGGCACACGTTAAACACAAATAAAAGCAAAAGAAGTAAAACAAGCATGCCATGAAGTCAAATGAAAAAAAATATACAAACATATTAAAATAATTAAAAATTAAAGCAATACAAACAATTATGCAGCGTATTTATTTCAGCACATATACATACCTTCATCATTATTTAAAGCAATTTGATTCAAAATTTTCTTAAATAATTATTTCTATATAAAAATATACATATGTATGTATGATTATATGTATGTACATGCATATGTATATTTTTTTGTCAAAAATTATTTGAAATTTAAATAATTTATTATAAACCGACTATACTATAAATTAACTACAAATTGGTTAAAACATAAGTAATTAGTAGTCAATTTAAAAGTCATTCAGATATAACCAATTGAGAATTGAGCCTATGACATGCCCATGTTAAAATAGTGAGTCGTCGACAAGGAAATAAGTCACCAAATCAACTAGATGTGGTTATAAAAAAACCAGTTTGAAGTTACTTAAAAATGTGTTTGACTTCCTACAGGTTATTTATTATATTATTGTGGCATCACTGACAAAAAGAAGTTTGTTTCGCAAGCAGCGTTTCCATTTGTCAAGTTTTCTCATTTATTGCAATATTTTTTTGTTAAGTATTTTTTATATTTTTAAACAAATTGAACTTCAAATACATTTTTGTGTTTCCTTTTTAAATTTTGGCACTTTTGTAGAAGAAAAACATTTTTTTATTTTAAAAACATTTCTTGTTTTTAAATGGTGACATTTTTGTTTGATTTTAGATGTTAGATGTGAGCAATGTAAATGAGTGTCCCAACAAACACGGAGGTTTGATTTCAAATTGAAAATGATTTGAAATCAAACGTTTTCTCAAACAACTAAAGTTTGATAATGATTTGAAAATCATAGCGTTCTCAACAAAAAGGGGAAATTATTTTCAAATTGAAACGTCATTCTCAAATGTTTTTCAAATGTGGATTATAATACAATGTGGAATATAAATAATAATATTTTATTTTTTTTAATTTAAATTTATTATTTATTTAAATAAACTGTGAGATAAACATTCGGCACCATAGCTAAAAGATGAAATAATGTTCTTTCCGTCCTCCAATTCTTGGAAATACAAACTACTTGGCTCCCTTTTATTTTGAGTATTGTAGCACCGCGATCGTTCAACAAACTTTCTTCACTTACCCGTTTTTTATTCCTATTTTTTCGTATTTTTAATCCTTGTAATTACTCACAAATAATTTTTATTTTTCACAAGATATAAGCTGTTCTCTTTATATTAAAATTTATTTTTAATAGTAAAACACATGTAACCACAAAGTAAAAAATGTAACTCTATTATTTTTCGCTTCAGTATTGCCAAGTTTATTTTTAATTTGAATTTAACATTTGACATCAAATTGATAAAACATTTGATATCAAATGCTTATTTTCAAATCATTATCAATTTGAATTTAAATGTTAAATCAAACAATTGAAAAACGTTTGAGAATCGTGTTTGATGTCAAATGATAAAGTCATTTCATATCAAATGTTTGACTTCGTGTTTGTTGAGGTTTCACATTTTCTACATCGTTGGTGGTAGTTGTTAGATATTGATAATTATTACACTTAAATGATGAAACAGAACTGGGGCTGAACGATGTTTTTCATACAGTTTGACATAAAATTATGCCAGAGAATGCGGTCGAGAAATAAAATCAATTTTATTTTGAGGACGTTTTTTCTAATGCTCTCACATAATTACAATTAATCTCTTAACAATGCTACCATACTTTAATTCAATTTCATACATTTTGTAAACAAAGAAAAATAAGAACAAAAGAAAACGAAAGAAATGAGAGAGAATTTTAAGTTACTGCCGACGTTTTAATTATGGGCTTTAAAATTTTTGCCTGAAGTTGAAGACTCAGTTCTGTTTCATCATTAAGTGTAAAAAGCCTATAATTGTTTGTATTTACAAATAAGCAAGTAAAGAAGAATTACCGATGACGGGAAAAAAATAAACCCTGAAATATTGGGGGAAATTATCGTTTAAATCTGTTGTGTTTTTAGAAGCAACTTTTAAAGAGAATTCAAAAAAGACATGATTTTTAAATCACGGTCTGAATCTAGTGCAGTCATAACCACTCCATAGACTCGCGAGCAGTCAATAATTGTATTTTTCACACAGACACGGTCGGCAATTCACATGTATACAACAACTTTGTTCGGGCCACTCCATAGTCTCGCGAGGCAGTCAATAATCGTATTTTTTACACAGACACTGTCGGCAATTCATATGTATACAACAACTTTGTTTGTGGCTTGGTTATCACTGATCTAGTGTTTACATTTAATAAAATTATGTATATAAAGGGTGTGTGTGAAACGGTAGCAAAGTTCTATGGTGAAATGAAATTTGTTTGTGGTAGAAAATTTTCATATTTGTGCTGTGTGAAATTGTAACATTTTTGACAACGTAAAATTTTGACATAAAGAAAAAAACATTTACTAATAGTTTTGTAAAAATCAATAAATTAAACAAACGTTTACCAATAATCATTTCAATTATGTTGGAAATGAGATCGTCACAACTATTTGATGAATTCGTTCTGAGATATTAACAAATTTTACAAAAGGTGTGGGCAAAAAAGCTTATACATATTAAATGTTTGCATCTTGTATAATTCTTTTTAATTTTTTTTGCCACTGGTCCTGCTTCCATATTATTTTTTATTTTGTTTAAACAAATTTGATGAAAAAAAATAATTTTGTGGTTGTCAAAAATTTCTACACTAATGTCAAAATTTATACTAGCCCCTAGGGCTAGTGAAATTTTATTCACCTCAATAGTGTCAAAATTTTACTTCCATGAGTTCTTTGCTACCGTTTCACACACACCCAAAATAAAACATTTTCCTTAAATTTGTCGGTGATGCCACAATAATAACAGAATTTTTTGGCACTTTTCTAGTGATGCCACTAAAATAATCGAAAGATGTGGAATGTAATAAAATGAGGTAGGAACATCTTATAACGATTTCGACTTTTTGCCTATGAATTTCTTATGGGAAGATGTTAACATCTTCGCAAATAGATGGTAGATGTTGATCAGTATAAAAAGGCTATTAGTAACACTTGCACTTTTAAATTTCACGTTAAAATTTAATTGAAAAATTAATATGGGTGTCCAGCTGAATGTGATGAGCGGTGTCTAAAACGTGACTGTAAAGCTGTTCATAGTTTTAAAGTTTTTTTTTCATAAATGGTGACATTTTTTATTAACAGTAGATGTTAGATGTTTCAAGTGTGAACGAATGTTTCTCATTTTCAACATCTTCGATGCGTTCCTCCGAAATGTTTGCCAGTGTACACGGGGTATTACGGTCGAAATCAACAACATTCAAGGCTCAGTTAGCCGGGAGAACCAGAAACGTTGCAAATCAGCTTCTTCATTTTGTTGCAAGTAAAGAAATTAGAACGATTATCGTTAGATGTAAGCAATAGATTGGGCTTACTTTTTACGGTAAGGTTAAGTTACTGTTACTCGCTACTAACTGCTAACTGAGCCTTTAGTTGTACATATGCTTAGTTACTTTTTTTTGCATAACTTTGGATTGGATCAGTCGATCAACACTAAAACTTTACAAAATTTAAGTTGAACAATATTCAATTAAGCTCTTGATGTATCATCTGAATCGAAAATTGCTCCAAATCCTTCAATTCAAGAAAAAAAAATCTTAGATCCCATATAGAGCTACAGGGGCCTAATTCTGGCGGTCGTGACAGAGTACTTTCTCGATTCGAAAGCAATTTAATACCTAATTATTTCAGTCAACACTGCACAAATCGTAGTTATTTCTTCAGTGTTCTAAAGCATTAATTTGGGTTTCACAATAGTGAAAAAATAATTTGGATTCGTTTAGTATTGACTGAAAGAATTAGAAATAAAATTGCTTTCGAATCGAGAAAGAACTCGATCACGACTGCTAGAATTAAATCAAGCCCCCAAAAAAATAATGATATATAATAAAGCCTCAATTTTAAAAATAAAATTAGCCGCCAACGAAATGAAATAACGCCCCAAACATATATGAAATAATTCCCTAATTTTTGGGGGCTTATTTAATATGAAATAAAAAGCCAATTTCTGAAATGAAATAAGAGCCCAATATATATAATACAATTAATTATACAGTTATACAAGTTTCGCCAACTAAGGCTTTACTGCATAGACGGCCTTCGGCCGGGCGCAATAACTTTTGCCTCTATGGTATAGCAAACACCGGCTTTGCTAGCTAAAGCTTCTCTGTATAGCGCCAGGATTTTCTCCTCTATAGTATACAAATACTGACTCGACCCGGCTACGCAGAGAAGCTTTAGTAAGCGAAGCCGGTGTTTGGTATAGCATATAGAAGAAAACCATTGCAGGGCAGCTTTATTTATCGAAGCCGGTGTTCTGTATGCCAAAGTGGATATATCCTTGCGCCCAAAAACGTTTTCATTATAAATTTGAAAATGAAATAATCCCCAAAAAAAATATATGTTGGGGCTTTATTTCATAATAACACCCCAAACAAAATGAAATAACCCCCCAAAAATCGTTTTTGTTGTTCTCTGTATAAACTTTTGGGGGGTTATATTTTGCGGGGCCATTTCATGCCACCACTTTTACTTGTCTTGTTGTGGAATTTATTGCGTAACAACAACTCAAAAACGTGTTTTTTTTTTCTTACATGAAAAAAAGATACTGTATAAATGATATTTTGTGTTAACTTTATAAAGCTTTTTTATAGACATGGAAATATTTAGAGGATGTAAAATACAATTAGCTATGGTTAATTAAACTTTAAACGTTAAAAATGTATATTTAGTGTTTAAGTCTAATCATCATTTTAACATAAGTAAGGGAAACAGTGTGACCACGGAATGATTCCCAATTAATACCTTTGCCATAATTGCTGTCGCCATATTTGCCATTAAGATTACTATAATAAATGAACAAATATATGTACATACATGCGTAAAAAGTATATAAATTTTTAAAATATTTAACAGAAATGGACACACCTATTATGACAATATTTATACCACCAGGCTCCCGTATTAGATAACGCACAACTATCATTCGGATCTTCATCGTTATCAAGATCTTTGGTGGAAAATTTCATGCCAATATGTCGCTGCAATGAATTACCAGCACTTCCCAAATATTTTCCCAAACTTTTCAATTTATACGATTCCGTTTCGTTTCCAATAGCAAATTCATCGTATTTGGCAAAAGCTGTGGTGCCATTGACATCTTCCATAACAATCATTAACTCTTGGGGACCATTAACATTTGTAAGAGCATAAAGTTTTTTTAAGCCAATAAAGAATTCCCCATCTATATCACCGAAACCCTTTTCGTATTCATCCCAAGTGCGAAAGAAATCAATGGAACTATCTTGCCGCCTTTGTATAGCAATCCAGCTTCCATTCTCTGTCTCATCATCACACTCTACGTAGAATGGTGGCGTATTGTCCAAGGGAACTTCAATTTTGTATATACCACTGCGATGGGTACATGCAGTGGCTTCTTTGCAATTATTGGGTATTGGCGTCCGTTGGCTAGGAATAATTAAAAGTTCTATGTACTTTTTTTTTTGTAATATAAATGGAGATTTATAACAGACTTACCATCTTGTTGGCAAATTATCAAATCGTATATCAAACATATGGAAATCTATAACATACGAAAACATTTAAGAGAGTATAGTTGGGATTTTCGAAAAATAATTTTATTTTTTAGTTCCCCATTAGAAAAGAATAGGAGTTGGGGCCCCATAGTTGAATGGATGGTGGCCATTTCGGTTGATTTTCTATTTTGTTAACGACTTGAGAGAAACTCTGAGTGAGAGTACTAGGAAGGAAAGTGTCGGAGAATAAAGGCCCAACCAGAATGTGCATAAACAAACTTAAGCTACTGTCAAAAATAAACAAAAAAGCCTCTCAAATACATTAAAAAAAACAAAAACAAAATAAAAAACTTTTGATTCCGTACGGAATGTGCGATTAGTTTCGCACTTTGCTTAAGCAAATTACAGTTTCATTAAATTTAACAAAAAGTTCCCTTAAGTTCAACATGGTTTTACACATATGATTTACATGTATTCGCTCGGTTGCTTAAGCCACGTTATTCACATTCTGGTTAGGCCTTAACTCAGCAACCCAAGTTCGATTTTAAGAATATTTTCGAAAGAGATTTGGCAAGACGAATTCATGTATCTGGTGGTGGTAGTACTACAACAATAAAAAAAAACAATATCGCATTTTTAGTTTTGCTTTAACCAGTTGGTAGATACGGAAAAAAACGGGGGGTGCTTTAATACCATGCGAGATAAGGCCATTCAATAGGGAGATAAAGCCTTTTATTTTTTCCATTCCTTAGTTCACATTAGCAATATTAGAAAATGGCTTTATCTCTCATTTCAGTACCGGAGATATTAACGTTAAGTATTAAAATCTGGCTTTGCATACAAAAGTTTTTCTGCGTGGCGGCCTGCGGGCGTGCTTACGGGTTTTCTCCTCCAGTAGGACGCGGCAGGTGGCTTCGTTGAATAAAGTTTTCCTACGTGCGTCACAAGAATAAAAAAAATGTTTTTCAATGATAACTAAAGATTTCCCTTTTACAGAATGTTTACACCATGCATAACAATATTCTGCAAAAATATGGCTTTTATCTCTCATTTCGCAAAATTTTAAAAATGACCTTACATGATGAAACAGAATTGAGTCTTCAACTTCAGGCAAACATTTTAAAGCCCATAATTAAAACGTCGGCAGTTACTTCAAATTCTCTCTCATTTCTTTCGTTTTCTTTTGTTGTTATTTTTCTTTGTTTACAAAATGTATGAAATTGAATGAAAGTATGGTAGCATTGTTAAGAGAATAAGAGAATAAAATTTATTTTATTTCTCGACCTCATTCTCTGGTATAGTTTTATGTCAAACTGTATGAAAAACATCGTTCAGCCCCAGTTCTGTTTCATCATTACCTCTCAATAAATGGGCAAAAAGGCCGTTATGGCATTATCTCCCATTCAATTGAGCAATAAAGCCATCAGGTCCTTATCTCACAGGGTTTTAAAGCAAGTTAACTTTTTCTCTCTAAGTAAGAAAAAAAGTTTCTCAATTGTATTTCTAACGCCACCTTAAAAAGGAATTCACCTTTTGGTCAAGCTCTAAAGAGGTAAACTGAGAGTAAATACATAATTTGATTTTATACAGTAATATTTCGTTCGTTTCAGATTGGTTTGATCTAATGCTGTTTTCCAGGCTTGCCGATATTTAGTATGTTTTAAATTCGATTGTGGAAATTTCACAATATCAGATGAAGCCGGAAAATTTTAGCTGCCGAGCAGTAAGTTGTTAATAGGAACGACATAGCTAATAACTGAAAATAAACTGAATATAAATCGTATAAAATGGACCTAAAAAGGCTCATACAATTGCAATATAATTGTTAAATTTTTCGTTTTGAACAATAATATCGCCAATGCATATGTGATATTCGAAGGTGTCACAATATATTTTCAAGAATCAAAATCCTTGTGATTTTTATTGCACAACGAAAAGAAGTGCAATATACTGCAAAATGGTTGGCAACAATGTAAGATGTTGTTTTGCGCCGTATTTTAATTGAAACCTTTGTGCAACTTATTGAATAATAAAGGGCAATATAGAAATAATATGGCGAATAACATACACAATAATATTGTAAATGGGTGGGGCGCTTAAGCAACTATGTTTAAAGTACAAAAACACTCGTTCAATACCAAGCGTTTTTCTATATCGAAACTTAACAAAACCGAGGAATAAACACCTGCCTATGCTTTTTAAGGATAGCCCACGGGGATTTTATGGAGAATATTTAAAATATATATCGCTCATTTACTTCAATAGTGACATAACTCAATATATGAAATATCGGAGTTAGTGATGCATAATTGCTCGCTACATTTTTCTTTATATTGTGTAGGAAATTCATCTTTATACGTTTTCTACTTTACCCGTTTGAAAAGAATGTGTCGATATTTTTTCTAAGTGGTTACAGCAAATTAAAAATGTTAAACGAGTTTGCCCCGAAATTGACTTGATGATTTAAGTCACTATTAAAGTTAAAAAGCGATATGTATGTGTAGGATTTTGATGTTCGCTTTGATAACTAATATGCAAGTGGCAGTGTAAATAAAACTGAACTGGCAAAGTAAAATAAAGAAATTGGTTTTATTTTTGTTTTTTCTTTACCCGCTTACAACTACATTTAGAGTTGACAAAAAATCAACCAATTGTGGTCCGGATTGTAAGAAAAGATAAACTCACTGTTCATTGTTGGTGTTTTTTTTTTTGTTTAAGCTTTTATATTGTTACAAGTAAAACTGGGGCTTATGATTCTTATTCGCTTAACAGTTTTATTTGTATAATATTTTTAGTTTTTCTAAAATCTTTGGATGGAGTTTCCTGACGATCTGGCCTAAGCAACCAGTGAAATGCGCATAGGAATAGCTTATCCCATCAACAATAAACCTCAGTTTGTCAATAGTATGAAATGGGAATTTAGCACATTATAACAAAGCCTTGATAAAAAGGGTTAGAATATGTTGACCCCCCAAAACTGGTTTCATGTAACGCAAAATTGAATAATATATTTACCTTGAGCTTTATTCACAATTTCTCTCTTGTATTTTTTCTCATAGTTTTCTCCACATCTAAAAGGAAGAGGATTAATAAATATTATTTTACAATTAGAAAAAAAGAGAAATCTCGAACCTTAGTTTATATTCTTGAACAATTGTTTTCATATTTTTAAAATATTCAATGATTTGTTTAATTTCTTCCCCGTTTTCTTCAAATATTAGTCGGTTGCAATAATTATCCTAAAAATAATGTTTACAGGTACAGACAAATTAGGTTTTTAAGACAAAATACTAAAGCATAAATATATAAAAAAAAATTTTGAACTACCTCTTCATAATCAACGAACTGAGCACATATTTCAAATACTAAACTTATAAATATTAGACTTGAAAAAAATGATTTCGAACCCAACATATTCGTTAGCAAACTAAATTTGTATAAAAAGTAATTTGATTTTGTTTTATTTCGATGTGGAATGTGTTGAAATTGAAATTTTACAAATCAGTTCCACTGTTCAGAAAGCGTAAAAAAAGTTTACACGTATTGCTTAACGTTACTTAGACGTAAATGTTGCGGACACGAAAACGTTCCGGTCGATTCTAATGGATTTACTAAGTCTGGGATCACACTATGAAAGTTTTCTTTCAGAAAGTCTGAGTTTATTGGTGAGGGGAAGAGAACATTCTTTTCTTTTCTCCTCTCTCACCTATAAACTCTGACTTTCTGAAAGAAAACTTTCATAGTGTGAACCCAGACTAAGAATACTTAAAAATACGTAAACGTGTTGAAATGCGTTAAAAAGAAAACCGAATACAGTAGAATCCCGATAATTCGTAATCGCAAGGGACCGGCCATTTCTTACGAATTATAGGGGTTTTCGATTTAGCGGGGTTTCGATTTAACGGGGTTAAAATAAAATTAATACGAATTAACGGGGTTTTTCAATATATTTACTAAAAAGATAAAAAAAATCATAAAAAACAATTGTTAAAAATAAAATATATAAAAAACATGAATTATATGTAACAAACTGATCTTAAGAAAATAAGCACACACACAAGCAAAAACCCACGCAAAAAAAAATAGCGGTAAGCAAAAATCATTCTTTCCATGTTTCTGTGGTTTTTATTACGAATTAAAAGCGGTACCCTGTAGGAAGTCAAACACATTTATAACTAACTTCAAACTGGTTTTTTTTATAACCACAACTAGTTGATTAAGTGACTTTTTTCCTTGTCGACGACTCACTAATTTAACATAGGCATGTCATAGGCAGTAGCCAATTGGCCATCTTTGCATGACTTTTTAACTGACTACTAACTACTTATTTTTCAACCTATTTGTAATTAATTAAAAGTATTGTCAGTTTATAATACATTATTTAAATTTTAAATAATTTTTGTCAAAAAAATATATGTACATATGAACATGCATACATACATACATATGTATATCTTTATATATTTTGATATAGAAACAATTATTTATGAACATTTTGCATTAAACTGCCCAAAATGATGATCTATAGTAGTCCTGAAACAAATACGCCACATAATTGCTAGTACATAAACAGATTTGTATTGATTTAATTTTTAATTATTTTAAAATGTTTGTATATATTTTTTTCATTTGACTTCATGGCATGCTTGTTTTACTTATTTTGCTTTTATTTGTGTTTTACGTGTGCCTTTTTGGTTGATATCTGCATGAGATTTAAACCAATTTGTAGTCATTTAAAAAAAGTTAATTTATAGTTAGTGTTTTTTGCAACTGACTATTTTATTTACTACAGGGTAGTTAGCAAACAATTACGATTTATAAGAGGTAAAGAAGATTTTATTTGAAAAAAATTACGAATTAGCGAGGGGATCAAAATGTACGGAAATTTTACGAATTAACGAGATTTTTTCAAGGGACCGACAGTTTATTACGAATTATCGGGAATTACGATTTATCGGGGTACGAATTATCGGGATTTGACTGTATTTGTTAAAATTTATGTCATTTATTAATTTTATGCTGTGTTCACACTTAAGTTTTTAAACGCGTTTAAGAAAACTGTTTACTAAGATAATCAAAGCCGTTCACATTACATTTGAGATGATTAAGATGACAGATGATTAAGAAAAAACACAACAAACAAATTTATATTTCTTTAAAATATTAAAAAAGGAAAAAAATACTTTCGAAAAGTTAACTGAAGATTATTGAAAACATATTAATGATGAAATTGTGAAAATTTATGAATTATTTAAGGAAATATATAAAAACAGTATGCAGAAATCGTGGCCAGTTGTTCACGTTCATGTTGGCCGATTCTACATTATACTCACTTTGACGTATGACCAGAGGATTCTTTGTGATTAATGAAGTGATTTAGTTGTAATCATGTCAATTTGAAGTGATTAACAAATCATTTTAATGTATGTGTAATAGAGCGACTCAAGTTGTATGGAAGCAAAATTCGTGCTCGATATACCCTCCTAAAAATGAACCTTGGACTTTTTTAAGATGACATTTTAAATATTTCGGCTCCAGCTTTGACCTCTCGTGAGCTGGACCAGTTTGAAAAAGGGTATATTTTTGTATGTTTTGTTAATTTGTGAATCTGTTGCCTTACCAACATATACAAATTGGGTATTGTAAGAAAGGTTTTTTTAAGGCGCGTCCAACTGTATATACAATTTGTCCAAGGACGATCATCCATGTCCTTTTTTTACGGATTATCTGTAAAAATAACGGTTTTTGAATTTCTTGTTCGGGGTTGTTTGTAATATAAGTGCCAAATTAACATGTTTTATTATTTAGTCGATTTAATTAAATACGTGTCTCAGCTTTTTTTGAAATTCGTGCTAGTTCGCGTTTTGACAAAAATGCAATCGGGTGGTACCCTTCGTTTTATATAGGGCAATATAGGTATCAAATTTTTTCTTTTGCCAAGTACATCATCTTTGTATGTAAATAATTTAGGTTTTTGCAAATTAGATGCATTTTACACGGTGCTCCGAAATATATATAATTGCAATTTTGTAGTAACGCTTATATGATAGCAAATTTAGTTTCTAGACCATGTATGAATGAAAATGGGACTAAAGAAAGAAAAAAAGAAATGGTTCACGACTTTTTGGCGGCATATTTTTTTTCGCAAATAAAAAAATTTCAAGTCATTTTTTCTTTCTTTAGTCCTATTTTCATCCATACATGATCTAGAAACTAAATTCGCTATCATATTAGAGTTACTACAAAATTGCTTTTATATATATTCCAGAGCATCTTGTAAAATGCATCTAATTTGCAAAAATCTAAATTATTTACATACAAAGATGATGTACTTGGCAAAAGAAAAAATTTGATACCCATATTGCCCTATATAAAACAAAGGGTTACCACCCCATTGCATTTTTGTCAAAACGCGAACTAGCACGAATTTCAAAAAAAGCTGAGACAAGTATTTAATTAAATCGACTAAAGAATAAAATATGTTAATTTGGCACTTTTATTACCAACAACCCCGAACAAAAAATTCAAAAACAGTTATTTTTACAGAAAATCCTTAAAAAAGGACATGGATGATCTTCCTTGGACAAATTGTATATACAGTTGGGCGCGCCTTTCTTACGATACCCAATTTGTATATGTTGGTAAGGGAACAGATTCGCAAATTAACAACACATACAAAAATAGACCCTTTTTCAAACTGGTCCAGCTCACGAGAGCTCAAAGCTGGAGCCGAAATATTTAAAATGTGATCTTAAAAAAGTCCAATGTTTATTTTTAGGAGGGTACATCGAGCACTTTTTTTGGTGAGTCGCTCTAATGTGTAACCATCTCGACCCTACAGATAATATTGGACTACGTGGTCCATTGTGGCTTAATTGGATTACTTACAACATGGTCCAATGTACTGCAGTATGGACCATGTTATGAGAAATTAACATGCAGTGCTTCCAACAACTGCATGATGTATACTTTTCTAAAGTTTACAGTATTACACATTGGTAGCCCTGATAGTGCCCATTATTAATCGTTTATTTAAAAGCAAAGGCTTGTGAAATTTGTGGAAAAAAGGTAAACAAATTAAAAATACCAAGTACATATATTTAATAATAGCAATAATAGACTACAGTACACACCATAAAAGGCGAATAGTAAAAAATTAAAAAGATAAATGCTTAAACTACTACTACTTTTAAAACTAACCCCCTTTAGTACTTAATGAAGTAGTTTGGGACTACTTCGGTGGGTTATATGGTCCCCTCCTAGGACATTGTAATGTTAAATGGACCACCTTTTACCCATATATTTGGAGTAGTTTTGGAGTACTCCTACTCCTTTATGGACTGCTCTTTACATGCATGTATAGACAAGTCTCGTTATCTGCAGGGGATTTTAAAGCGATTAGAGCTTAAACACGTTTAAGAACCCAAGTATTAACATATACATATGTATACTATAGTATAAGATAACCAAAGCCGTTCGCATTACATTTGAGATGATCAGGATAACAGATGATTAAAAAATAAAACACAACAACAAAATTCATGTATCTTAAAAGTATTAAAAATTTATAAAAATACTTTAAAAAAGTAATCAGAAGATTATTTCAAAAATATTCATGATTAAATTGTGAAAATTTATGAATTATTTAAGGACAAAATAAAAACATTTAGAAAAAATCATGATCGGTTGTGCACGTGAGAGGAACGTTTATTTTGGCTGATGCTACATCATACTTTGAGGTATGTTCAGATGATTCTAAGTGACTAATAAATAGATTTAGTTGTAATCATGGCAATTTGAAGTGCTTTACAAATCACTTGAATGCGTGGATACTCATCTCGATTTTGATGTGATTAGAGCTTAATCACGTTCGAGAAGCTTAAACGCGTTTAAAAACCAAAGTGCAAATAAAGCATTAGCGTTTGTTATTTGGTCGTTTTGAAACAAATAATAACAAAACGTCGTGTACGTCGATGGAATGTTAGCTTTATCAATACACATAAACAAGCAAAATTCTTCAAAGCCTACAGTACACGGAAAGTTAAAATAACAGCTGATAAATATCAAAACTTAAAAAAAACAGTTCACCTAAAATTCACAATTGTTCTTACAATAGCTATGACACAAGCTCTAATGTTTACATTTGTACTTCAAGTTGTACAAATTAAATGTCGACGAAAGTGGACAATAAACAAAGGTATTCAGGTTTTCAAGACAAAGTCTTGACAGAAAGAATACGAAAAAACAGAAGAAAAGGAGGCAACATGAAAATAAATTGAAAAATAATAATTACAGCAAATTTCGAACCATCAGTACCACTGGTTAACGATTGATGTTTGACTGTTGGCTGGCGGGCACCGCAGTGGTGCAGAGGTTAGAACGTCAAAGAATTCTGATGAAAGAATGTGGTGTTTCTTGAAACATGTAAATTCAACCCAGGTTCGAGCCCCAGCTCAGCCAAGAAAATTATCAATAAATTTTAATAAAATTGCATGTTGTTAAAAAATCCTACTTTCAGTAAAAAATAATTTAATGAAAACAAGTAAGAAAGTATAGTCGGTCAAGCCCGACCATATGATACCCTACACCGCAGTATTTAAAAAAACATCATGCTTATTGGTCCATATAAATATGGATTTATCTATGTTTATAAACTTCATTAAAATTTCTTTAAAATATTTGTGAGAGGCAGAAATTGTCCCCTACCTCCCCTTGTGGTCCTACTTTTTAAAACAATGCATTCCTTTTGTGTCCATTTAGATATGGTTCTATCTATGCTTTAAGTTTCATTAAAATCGGTTTGATAGTTTCTGAGAGGAAGAAATTTCACCCTATCTTTCCTCATGGTCCTACGACTTGGCCCATTTTCAATAGGATTGGTCCTTTTTCATATAAGAACCTATGTCCCATATTTTATCAGATTATCTCTAAAATTTCGACATGTACTTTGCGCACAAGGTTACATGGACAGCCAGCCGGACGGACATCGTTAGTTCGACTCAGAAAGTGATTCTGTGTCGATCGGTATACTTTAAGGTGGGTCTATGACCAACATTTTAAGGCGTAACACACATCAGCACAAATGCATAATACCCTCTCCACTATTGTGGTTTGGGTATTAAAAGCAATAATTTGATGAACTCAAGCCTTACTATAAAATATCAAAAATTCAAAGAATTTTTAAATATTTTCCAAACAAAAATTCTTTAAAATTTGCAACGTAATATTTTACACAAAAAGAAAAACACTCGGGATAAATTAAGATTTTTATACTTACTTTAAGTACGAGTCGTACTCTCAAATTCAAGTATATATAACACCAAAACGTAATCAAAACAGCCCTTAATGGGATAACTTTCGAAAATCAATCCCTGAATTTCTTATAATAAGTATAAAATTCTTAAATCAAGTAAAAAAAAGATTGATCTTTTGATTGGTAGTGCCACTCTGAGAGTAAAATTACAAAATGAGGGTTTTAATCTTATATAACATATTAGTGGCATCTCTCAGCATTGAATTTTTTATATGTGCATACTAGAGTTTCTATGCGGGAAAGAATTTCCGGGAATCCCGGGACAAATATTTTAAATTATTCCCGGGAAATTTTTTCCGGGAATTTTCGGGAATTTCAAATGAAATTTTTGAAATTTTAATTTGTTAGCATCGTTAAAGAACGAGCAATAAAAATATATTCTTTACTAAAATTACTAAAAACTTTCTACAAATCGAACTATTTTTACTACGCCAATAAATAAACGGTCTTTTTAATTATTGATGAAATGTCTTCAAAGCTTCTTGAAGTAGAAAATGAAAATGTACACGATACACCATCACCAACACCAGAAGTTAAACCATCTACAAATTCAAATCAATCAATCTTTCTGTACTTGATTCAAGAAAATCCGTACCCAACGTACTATTAATACTGCTTCGGATTGATTTGAGTAGGGATGGATTGATTTTTCTTTTGAGTGTACATATCTATATATAAATCGGCTAAGGCAAAACAGTTAAGAACACTTTCCTCCTCTGTATGCCAACCGATTTGAACAAAATATACACCATTTGAAAGAAATTTACTCACAGAAGTGCACTATATATATTTAATTAAAATCTGTTCAATAATTTCAGAGTTATAAGCGTTTAAAATTGCTACTAACACAAATGCAAAATAAATAAATAAAAATTTATTTTCAATTATCAAATAACAAAAAATTAGTGTGATCGATTATTCGACATTTTTCAGATACCGGTTTTCGAATATTTCGACTATATAAATCTAACCCTGCCTTTACCCAGTAAAAAATGTGCTCCAAAAGGAGCAGGTTTTGTGTATGAATTCATACCTCAAATCGCTTCTAACCTGCTGATGGGATGCCTGATTTTTGTATGGAGTGTTCCCGGTGTGGAGGACTATTATCTGCTGACAATAAGCGCTTCTTTTAACATGCAAACAAAGCACTCCTAAAGTGCTTTTATAGGGGCTAACTATATTAAGATATTCATTAATGTTTGGCTTTTACTTGTTTAAATGCCTTTTTCCAATCATTTTCGTATATTTTTATTTTTTTCGGCTTGCAACCTTCTTCGTTGTCAGCACTAAAATAGCAGCTTCTTTGTATTATTTTATTCTATATCATTTACTGCTTTATAAAAGCTTTTTTATTTAAGCGCTCGATTATGCGCTTTTTCTCTCAAGTGCTTTAAAAAACCCAAATTTTTTTTACTGGGTACACATGCAAGTAGTGGCATGCCACTGTATACATATTATCAAAGAAAATTTGTTCGAAATAGTCGAATCTCATGCCATTAACTTTTGTGATTACACATGGCACTGCGAGTTCATTTTTAAAATGTCGTAGAAGCGTCCACTTGAGCAAATTTGTTTACTTCTCAAATTAAAAAAAAAGTACCAGAAAACAATATAGAGTTACCGAGTTAATCATAATGGCACATTTTTGGGGACATTTTTCATTTATTTATATTAGCATTATTTTTACGATATTAATGCTCCATTATTAACAAACTTGCTTTTATTTATGCGCATTTTTAAAAAATTAATCATAATAATTCTTTATTAAGTTAAAACTTCAACAACAATTTGACAACAATCCAGTAAATGTGATTTAAATTTGTAACAGGGTAACATTGCTTATCGTTTTGACATTTAGTGGCATGCAAGTGCCAAATTTCCACTCGCTTGCAATTTTTGCTGCCACTGGAGCTGCCATTGCGAAAAATGAGAGTGTATTAGTAAAAAAGTGTGAGTGTATTGAATTTTTCGAACTGGCAGTGGCATGTGTAAATGCTAGGTTATGTATAAGGCCAGGCAAAACAGTTAAGAGCGCTTTCTTCCTTTGTTTGTCATCCGAACCTCTATGGGGAGAAAAAAGGGGAAATACGGGAAACTAAATTTCTTTCTTTTACTTTTCTGTGCTTCATGTGATAATTTTTAAATTTTCTATAATATTGAACTCAGAAACATAATGTTATAGGTGTAGGGTCCTGAGTGAGTGATAACCTATAAGATAAAAAATGCTGGTATTTTTTGTTTTTCATCTGGAACTTTTTTGAATTTTCGTTAATATTCGACCTATAAAGATAAAATTATACATTAAACTAGGTGAACAAGAACATGTAAGGGGAGCTTTTTGGTAATTTTTCGTTAATATTAGACATAGAAACATAAAATTAAACGTGCAACGTCCTGAGTGGATGACAATATATAAAGGAGACTTTTTGATACTTTTTTGTTTTTTAATTGGTATTTTTTATATTGAACTTAAAAATTAAATTAACTCACGTAGAAGATAAAATATGAACCGGAGGTTGGTCCCTCGCCAAATCGATCCACTTTAAAGGAAAAAATAAATGCTCGAAACAAATAAATTCACTTTGATGAATTATGTTTTCTTCATATTTACAAAAAAAAATTATGGTCGAATTTTGACCATTAGGCGAACACTAGTTTAACTAAAAATATAAGCTCTCTCTTGTAAGATCTACTAGAAAAAAGTTAGAATATATACGACAACTTTATACAGTATCCGATAATAATTTTAACTTAGTACAAACGGAATTACAAAATTAAATCAACATATTTTCGCAAAAAGCAAGTATTATTTCCAAAAATTAATTTAAGAAAAATTTAGGGGCCTCTTATTGCTGATCTATTGCCGTTTTTTTTAAGTAGAAATTGAATTGATAAAATACCAGACGAATTCATGTAGACGGTGGTGGCGATACTACAACAAGTACAACACCAAAAACACTACATATATTGTATTTTATTTGTTGCTTTCGTTGGTCGGTATATCAAAAACACAAGCAACTTTTGACATTCCTCTCTCTAAATAAGAAAACGCCACTTGAAAAATTAATTCGATTTATAAAATATGGAGTGTTACATTTTTTTAATAAATCTTAAACTTTATTTCTTTTTTAAACTGAGTAATTTATATAACTCTACTACGTCGTATCATCATTTTAACATAAGTAAGGGAAACATTGTGACCACGGAATGATTTCCAATTAATACCTTTGCCATGATTACTGGCACCATATTTGCCATTCAGATTACTGTACAAAATCAAAAAAAAAAACATGGCAATGATTAAATTTTAAAAATATTAATCCGAAATTTTCACACCTATTATGACAAAATGTATACCACCAGGCACCCGTATAAGATATCGCACAGCTACCATTCGGATGTTCATCGTTATCACGATCTTTGGTGGAAAATTTCATGCCAATATGTCGCTGCAATGAATTACCGGCCCTTCCTGAATATTTTCCAATTCTTTTCAATTCATACGATTCCGTTTCGTTACCTACATACATATAGCAAATGCATCGTATTTGGCAAAAGCTTTTGTGACATCGGCATCCTCCATAACAATCAATAGCTCTTGGGGCCCATTATAATTTGTAAGAGCGTAGAGCTTTTTAAGACCAATAAAGAATTCGCCATGTATATCACCAAAACCATTTTCATAAGCCAGCCAATCCTGATAGAAATCAACGGAACCATCTTGACGTTTTTGTATTACCAACCAATCACCATTTTCTGTCGCTACATCACAGGCCACACAAAATGGATCGTTGCTATATTTTTCAACTTGGATCTTGTAAATCCCGCTACGTTTGGTGCAAGCAGTGGCTGAAGCACAGTCTTTGGCCAGAGCTTTTTATAGCTTTAATGAAAGTATTTTTAAAGCATATTGTTATTTTCAAAGCTATTTTTTAGTTTATCTTACCATTTTTCAGGAATTCTATCAATACGCTCGTCAAGAATCTCCCAATCTTGGAAGAATAAAACAGAACAGTTTATTGTTATATCAACTATTAAGTATGTATGTATGTAGTTAAATGAGGTTAATTAATCGCATCATTCCATTATTTGTTATCCGAAATCTAGTAAAGTTAACAAGTTCTGTGATTTTATTGGGATGATAGATGAATATTTATATACCTTATATCAGATAGTTAGATGCCTTCTTGCAAGTACTTTATGAAAACGCCATGAAGGTCGGACAACGGATCAATACAAAAAAAAAAAAAAAGCTTATGAGAATTAATGCTTACAACACCACTGACAATGCTCTTGTATTCGTAACAACGCCCTTGTAGTAGTAACATCGTCCTCTTATGCCTGACACATCAATCTTTGAATCACAAAGACACCACACGAAAGATGTTTGGATGGATTGGGTACACGTTAAGGTCAGAAAATATTATCGCTATAGCTGCTCTAACAAAAAACCCAAAGAGCACTCGGCGACGTGGTCACCTTAAACCCGTTTGGCGAACATCCACCCTAAAAGGGCTAACATTGTCACGATTTACGTGGAACGATGCATTAAGGACAACAAAAGGCATAACCAGATGTAAAATTGCATCATCATACCAGAAAATATTTTCATACCTTATATCACAATCATTATGGGGAATGCCTTAAAATCGTCTCAGAATCATCTTGGTCAAACTCACTCAATAAATAAATCTTTTAAATTTAAACATATTAAAAGGTTTTTATTCCAAGAACTCCAGAGCCAAAACCTATGTACGACATATTATGGTGGCAGGTTCGAAAAAGTTAATTTGATCCGCATAAAATAAACAAGCTTGTCGCATCTTTTCTATAAGGCGGTGCAGCTAATTGGCAGGCATAGCAGGTATTTATACGACGTTATCGCAAAATGTCGGATAACTCTGAAAGATATTGTGCTGAAATGGGTCTCAATGATTGCCAGGGTTACCCATTTCAACAAGGGCTTACAGCCCTAACTTAGTTTGTAGGATCGCTCAGATAGGATCGTTAGGTGAAACTATATATTTCTTGGCAAGAACTTTGTAGCTTAAATATGATATGCGAAAAACTAATACACTATTAAGGTTTAGTCGAAAACATATTAAAACAATGATTTCGGTTTTCACGGCCTACTGGTTGATAGCGAATGGCGGTATAAGCACAGAGCAACGCTTCCAACTGGAACGAAAAAGATTAAGAAAGGAGACGGTGACGTGCACCAACGTTTTTCAGTTTTCATTTTCGGCACATATTATACCTTTTGTACACTTGCATACATTTCGGAGGAACACATGGAAGATGTCGAAAATGTGAAATACGCATTCACACTTGAAACATCTAACTGCCCGTCTATACTAGAGATAAATATTGCAGTAAATGTCAAAATTTTGTTATCTTTAATGTAGACAGCATTTTTTAGTACATATTTATTGGCGGCAATTTATGTTTTAATAATTGTGAGACCATTTTCGTTAACAAATATTGCTAACATAAAACGTCAAATTTGGTTGCCAATTGAAAAAAAGAAGCAAAGAAGAAAAAAAAAGCTAATTATGTGGGAAAGAAATTAAGTTTGTGAAATGGTAACAAGTTGTAATTGTAGTAAAAGAATTAAATAAACACCAACATAAAATTGCAAAAATTATTTTTATTAATATAATTCTTTTCTTTTGATCTTTATTATTTAAATGTATATTAAGTTGTTTAAGCTTGAGTACTTTTTTATATAAAAATTTAAATTTTATTTTAGCAAAAAAAAATAAATATTTTTATGTAAAAAAAGGCCTCAAGTTTAAACAACTTAATAAATATTAAAATAATAAAGTCGCAAAAGAAAGAATTTATATTAATAAAAATAGATTTTCCAAGATAGCGTCAGTTTTTACACTGCCCCTTCTTCCTTGATTTTTTTTCAAATTATGAGTTAATCACCCTTATTCTATTTGGCGTTGTCAACAGTAAGCAACGCCGTTTTTTATGTTATGTTTCAATTTCGTATTCCCGTTGGCAATATTGCCATATTTCGATGACTGTTAACATATGTTTGGTAGTTTCTAAGAAAAATTGGCGTTGCTGTTGCCTTTAATTGCCTTTGATTTTGTCGTCGGCATTTTTAGTGTTGTCTTGTGCTGCTTTGTGTTGTTTTAAAAATTTTACGTTATGGTTGGCTGCAATTTTGATTTCTACGGCGGTTTAATATTTTTCTACATTTGTGTTGTGTTTTGATATATTTTTGGTGGAAATAATTGAAAAAATTAAAATAACAACTAAGTGCCAGTTCGAGATGCTAGTGGAAGAGCTTGTAAAAAATCCATCACTAGCCAGAGGATTTCGCAGGGTTTTTTTTTCCTTATAAATTAAATATCCCTTGCGATTAAAGTAGAGGTCTTGTTTTTTTTTTTTTTTTTTTTTTTTTTTTTGGAGCTAAAATTTGGATGTCCACACAGCCACACAGAAATGCAACTTTAGTTTATTCATTGTGGACAAAGTTCTCTCTCCATGACTTACAGAGTTTCAGACAAAATTTTTAAACTAGTGGATGGGACAGTCCAAATTTGAAATAATTTCCAACGCTGAGCTGGTATGATCCCTGGGACAAAAAACGCAATGTTGCTGCAAATATATTGTGTTTGGAACAAACGTTCCCTTTTTTAAATGAGGCTCTATTATTTCCAACACATGTTTAAAAGAAGGTTTATTCAGTCGAAAATAACTTTCAAATCTTAAAAAGGTTGAAAAAAAAATCCATTAGGCACTTGGGAAAATTTAATATAATAAAAAAAATTTGTACATATGTAAACATTATTGTTTTTAGGTACAAATGTAGTTTACCGACGCAGCTCCAAATAAAAAAAAAACGTACGTAGGGTGATAGAAAATTGAAAAATAAGAAAAGTTAAGAATAAATTTAATAAAAATTTGGCGCAAACGCTTAGTTTTCCAGTTATGGACGTTTTTGGTTTTCATAGAAATATGTAATTTTTTAAATCCATTACTAAAGGTACATGGCCAATATTGGTATCATTCTGAAGGTTTTGACTAGATCTTTCTGGATATATAGAATTTATTTAAAAATTTTTAACTCTTATGGCCATTTTCTCAATGCATCGACAAACTGTCTGTTACTTAATGTTAACATAAATTTATTGGACCGATAAACAGTCCGTCTACGATTTTGGGTTTCTCAATATACCGACAAAAAGCATTGTTTTCACTTGGCAACACCACTCAAAATACATGTAAAAGTTTGGAGTCAGCTGATTTAATTTATGTGTACGGCAAATAAAAAGAAAATAAATAATTGGCGGATGAGTGCCGGTTTGCTTTGCGATAAAATCGAAGCAAATGAGACATTGAGAAAACCAAATTTCTTTAATGTGCAGTTTTTCGATGGAAAAAAAGATAATCGCCTAATGAGAAAATGGCCATTAGGCTAATATTACAGTTTTTGTGTACTAAGTGTATAATTTATTAAAATAAAAGTGTAATATAAATTTTATAAAATAACAACCAATAATGTCGCAAACAAAAACTTCGTGCTTAGCCTGCCTTGTTGTTATGGTATAACAAACACCCTAACTTAAGCTTCTCTGTATAGCCGGCCTTCGGCCGGGCGCAAGGATTTTCTCCTCTATCGTATAACAAATACTGGCTTCGCTAACTTAAGCTTCTCTGCATAGCCGGCCTTCGGCCGGGCGCAAAGATGTTCTCCTCTATGGTATAACAAACCCCGGCTTCGCTAACTAGAACTTTTCTGCACCTAAAAAATACTTAAATTAACCGAAAGAGGAAAATATTATGCGAATACAAAAACAAAATACATATTTGCAATCGTGATTACCTTTAATTGGAGTACCCACACGTATCACTAAGTGGGCGGGGCAGTTTTTTGGTTCCCACGGGCCTCAGCCTCCTTAAATTTTAATTTTGGCTTTTTTCTTTTTTATTCTGAATCGGGTGGCATATTTTTTTAAATTTTTTTCGTAGCCCTTTAAGCTGCACTTCAGCCAAATCACATATTTCTATGAAAACTAAAAACGTTCATAACTCGAAAACTAAGCGTTTGCGCCAATATTTTTATATAATTTTTTCTTCTTATTTTTCAATTTTCTATCCCCATAGGTACTTTTTTTTATATCGAGCTGCGTCGGTAAACTACATTTAAGCCTTTTTTTACAAACAAATTTTTATTTAACTTAAAATTTTGCACAAACAGCACAGAATTTTTTTTTTTCTTATAAAAAATGAGTAAATAAAATGACTCAGCTGATTTTATTATTAGAGATGTGTGCTGTATTTTATTAACATTATCGATAAATAGTCAACGGCGTCATAATACTCTTACAAAATACCAATTTAACATAGAATTGATGTTGTCTTTGATAAGTATTGCTGTTGCCTTAAAATTGCCATTGTTATTGCCGACGACAAATAGAATAAGGGTGAATATAAATACGTTTTCCCATGCCATTAACCCAGGGTCTCCACGTACCAGTATTTATTGCGGCAAACGTCAAATTTGATTGCTAAATTAAATTTGTGACGTATAGACCGCATATTGCCATGAGTGGCAATCCATTGCGCAATGATTGCTCTTCTGATTGCTTGAACAATTATTGATTAGCAATCTGCTGTAAAGTCAGTTGTCATTTATCTGTCATTTCATTTCTCTGTACGTTTGTTTATGGTAAAGCAATTTCACGTGTTCTCCAGCAATTTAATCAGCAATTATTGCGCAATAAAAATTGGTACGTGGAGACGCAGTGTAACATAAGCTGAGCAATAAGAAATATTGCTCTATTGGTGTTGGTCAGTGATGCTACAATAATAATAGAATTTATTGAAAATTTTCTAGTGATGACACTAAAATAATCGGAAGATGTAGAATGGAATACAGTGAGATAGGAACATATTGTAAACATTTTTAAAAAATTTGATTTTGAGCCCTATTTTTTTTTTTTTTTTTTATTGAATCTTTCTTGTCGAAAATTACAATATGTATTCAAAGCTTAATCCTAATTCTTATTTGTATATGTTAGCCGATACCAATGTAGCCCTACGACTTTCTTATGGGAAAATTTCAACATCTTTGCAAATTAATGTTATTTGTTTTCTTTACCCACTTTAGAGTTGACAACAAATCAACCAATTGTGGTCGGGATTGTAAGAAAAGATAAACTCACTGTTTATTGTTGTTGTTTTTGTTTAAGCTTTGATATTGTTACAAGTAAAACTGGGGCTTAAAATTCTTATTCGTTTAACAGTTTTATTTGTATATTTTTAGTTTCTCTAAAATCTTTGGGTCAAGTTTCCTAACGATCTTGAAAACTTGTTTACATTTGTAACATCTTTCATCATAAAAATATTTATTTTCACGTGTAAGAGCGAATAAAAACTAAATAAATGATATTGCTGTCCTGATCTTTTGTATTTTTTTCTTGATGGTATATACTTTTTAACAAATTATTTGTTTTTTCTAGCGATGACACTTAAATAATCGTAAGATGTTTGATGAAACAATATGAGATAGGAACATCTTTTAAAGATGAAGAAAGATGTCGATTTTAAGGACAGTACAATTCTTATGGGAAGATGTTATCATCTTTGCGATACGATGTAAGATGTGAGCAAGTGTAAAAAGCCTATTATTACCTTACCTAGGAATCAACTAAAATATATCTGTATGGACTTTTTAAGATAAGTAATGATTTTTAGAAAATTTGGGCTTTCTTTTCTTTTCGATTTAAAAAAAACCAACAAAAAAAATTACGGTTCGAAATCCTGTTCGAAAAATGTTCAAATCCACTTACCATTTTGTAATGATTTATTAGTCCCCTGACAACCTTGATAACTGAAAAAAATCAAAAACTATTTATTTAATTTCAGATAAAAAAATTTAAATAAATATTCCTTTGTATTAAGATCGTTCACAAAATTTTTGATTTCATTAAAATCATAGAAAAGCTTTTTTAAAGCTCGATCTTCCCTTTCTATGATGATCTTGTTGCACTAAAATATGAACATACGATCACATATAAATCAAAAATATCTAAGACTTAGAAAAAACCTCATCAAACTTAGCTTTAGTCATTGAAAACCTTAAAAAGTTCAGAAATATTATGAACAAAATACTGCAGGTAGTTTTTAAATTAATCATTTTGGAGCTGCTTCACAATTGTTTACACATTAAAATCAAATAATAACTAAAATTACAAATTTATAAAGACATAATTTAATAATTTTTAAAGGCATTTTTATTTACACCATTTGCAAATAGTTTTGTAGGCAGCAGAAATCTCGTAATGCAAAAAAAATATCAAGAAAAATTTTAAAGTCTTAATTCTTCTCGGTAAGTGGTGAATTTCATTTTGACATTTTGCAATTGCAACAAAATTTTGTGAACGTTAGTACATATATTCCATATATATATTCCAGATCCTAGGTAAAGCTATCCCCACTACTATAAATGCTGGTACCAAACTTAAATTGGGCAAAAATAAATTTAAAATATTCTTGAAATTTCTAAAGGGTGATTCAAACAAAACATCGTGCGTAATTGTAAATAAAACAAAAAGTTTTCAGACAATTATCTTAATATTTCTTATTAATATAGATGGGTCTATGACAATTATGTGTGATACAAAATATTGGCCAAATCCTCGACACGGCTTCGTTGGCATACCTCCCCTGCAAATAAAATTGGACCACCTGATCCATTTTGATAAAATGGACTACTCCATGGACTGGTCCGATGTAATGCAAGCATGGACCATGTCATTGTTAAAAAGTGTTTGTAGTGAGACGACATGTCTTCGTTTTTTAACGACATGCTTTCGTTTTTAAACGACTTCAAAACTAGTCCTCTTGAGTATACCATGGAGTAGTTTTTAAACAACTCCTTAGTGGTCCAAAGGTGGGTTATATGGTCCTCTCCTAGGACATCATAATGTTAAATAGACCAGGTTTTTTCCATACGTTTG
Source organism: Pollenia angustigena (assembly GCA_930367215.1). Taxonomy (NCBI): domain Eukaryota; kingdom Metazoa; phylum Arthropoda; class Insecta; order Diptera; family Polleniidae; genus Pollenia; species Pollenia angustigena. The sequence continues at coordinate 90,872,834 of OV884056.1, read as the reverse complement.
GGTTACTTTTGGACTAGTCCTGGTCCCTTGTGGACTACTCTTTACACGCGTGTTTGGACTGGTCCTATTATTTGCAGGGCAAAAGCAGGGCTGCCAGATGTGGCAATTTCTCGCCAAACGTGGCGATTTTCGAAATTGTTTGGCGACCTAATTTTCGATTTGCGACATTGCGATTTATAAAATAGTTGGAGATTTTGTTGGCTATTTTTGATGAGCCATGAATTTGTTTTGAAATTCGTAATATTCAATACTTAGAAATAATATTATTTTTATTCAATTTTTTTTCATGTATGAACTCGGTATCGAAAAACTGAATACGCCAAATGAAAGATCAGGTCGGAACATCTAAGGAATCCATCTTAACTCAAAACCGCAAAAAATCCCCATGCGACAATTAAAATATCAACCGGCGATATGAATGATCATTTTTTTTTTCTTTCTTTGCCTTAAGTAGACTACTATAAACTATTTTATAGTAAACATTGTACCCCTTTTTTACTTTATTCTAAGCATTTGTACTTTGTTCTTAATAAAAATTTAACAAAACATATTTTAGCGATATTTTATAATTAAAAAAAATATATGTTTTATTGTTGTATTGTTATATTTTAAATAAAGACTTTGGTGATTTTGGGGTTTTTTGGCATTGAATTTGGCGAAAACGGTCCAAATCAATCTGACAACCCTGCATAGAAGCATATTCGATTTAATATTAAGAATTTATTTTAAAACATAACTTGAATATGAAAATAACAAGTACCAAAGAATTTATTGTAAAAAAAATGCATTCCATATTATTGTGTAGAAATTGTGTAGACTCGAATCGCTGAAAATTTAAATGTTTACTGATAGCGACTTAATCTGTAAATGCGCGGGTCAACTCTTAAATAAATCCCCCATATTTCTTATCTTAAGTTTGCAAATAAAATTGGTTTTAAATTTATCAGCAAATGTACCGGCAAAACATTTTCAATTAATGTGAATGTATTTTTTATTGCGGTGTGTTATAATACAATTTTCTTAGAGCTAATATACATATCGCACACTTAAAATAAAACAGGCACAACTCAAAACTTATCAAAATCAATTTTGTTTTAATAAGCCAATTCGCAAATCAAATCCATAGTGACCACGAAATTTCGTTTGCATATCCGTCTTCTTTAACTTTAACATTTGTGGAACCCAATTTGTGTAAAAAATTGCAACCAAGTTTTTGAAGCCGGTTTTCTGCCTCTCCTTAACATTTTTTCAAGCTGCTTTCCGGAATAGGGTCTTTGTTCCCACTATCAAACAAATTTTAATGAAATTTAGAACATAGACAGATCCATTTTCTTATGGACTCATAAGCAATTTAATTTTTAAAAAATAGGCCCACGAGGGGAGATGGGGGGCAATTTCTGCCTCTCAGAAACTATCAAACTGCTTTTAAAGAAATTAAAGACATAGATAGATTCATATTCTTATGGACTCATAAGCTATTCAATTTTTAAAAAATAGTACCACAAGGGGAGATAGGGGGCAATTTCTGCCTCTCAGAAACTATCAAACTGTTTTTAATGAAATTTAGACATATGTAGATAATAGTACCTATTCATATAGCCATACACTCTCGAAATTTCACTACATATATGGAAATAACTTGAAAAGGGTTGACCATATTCAGTTAACAAAAAAAATCCGAAACTCGGTAGCAATTTTATCATTAACTTGTATTGTTTTTAAACTATCGTTGAATTTTTGAAAAAAAAAAATTTTGTGTTCCTTAAAAATTCATAAAAAAGGCGTATTTGGTACTTTTTCGAAATTCGAACGTGTAATGGCCATTTTCTCAATGTATCGACTCACTGTCTGTTACTTAATGTCAACATAAATTTATTGGACCGATATACTGTCCGTTAAGGATTTTGGGTTTCTCAATATACCGACAAAAAATATTGTTTTCAGCTGGCAACGCCACTCAAAATACATGTAAAAGTTGGGAGTCAGCTGATTGAATTTATCTGTACGGCAAATAAAAGGAAAATAAATAATTGGCAGATGAGTGCCGGTTAGTTTTGCGATAAAATCGAAGCAAATGAGACATTGAGAAAACCAAATTTCTTTAATGTGCAGTTTTTCGTTGGGGAAAAAGATAATCGCCTAATGAGAAAATGGCCATAAGAGGTGAAAATCGTAACTACTGTTGGTACTTTTTTTAACAAAAAATTTTTTCATTCTTTGACATATACCTATTAAATTATGGGCTCCCATTACAATATTGAAATTTTTTATTCTTCAATGGTGAGAAAAAAAGTACCAAAAAGGGTAAATACGGGTAATCAAATTTCTTTCTTTAGCTTTTTGGTTCTACAACTGGTACTTTTTAAAACTAGACCTAAAATTATAAAATTCAACATGCAATTTCCTGCGTGATAAGACTCTAGGGGAAGCTTTTTGGTATTTTTTTGTTTTTTTTTTACCTGGAAGCATTAAATTATACATGCAAATTAAACTTTGTCTTTCTCTAACAGGTACTAACTAAGGATAGGGTCCAGGGGCGCAAAACCTCCTATATCATTTATTGATTCTGGAAGGGATCTATTAAAGCAAAAGTTTCCGTACTAAAAAAAACAAAGCCATTTTAAGGTGAGTACGCTGTTCCCCATCCATTCCGCCTCCAGTCCGTTTGCTTTATTTTATTGTCTAAAAAGCTGAACCGATTTTGAAAATTAGGACCAAGAGGGGGACATATAGAGAATTACAGCCTCTCCGAAAATATCCAACCAATTTTGATGAAATTTAAATAGATTGAGCAGCGTAAATAAAGCTAGGAATATGAAGGGACAGATGAGCAATTTCTGCCTATCCGAAACAATCTCACCGATTTTGATGAAATAAAAAAACTTATGTAGACCGATCTACACATAGGCTATATAATTATTTAAAGTTAGTCAAAAATTAATTCTGGGCGCGCATGGCTATATAAGTAATAAAAATAAATAAATTGCAAAACTATAATTTCATAATCTGGACACTAGGTATTTAGCAATCGATATTGTGTCATCAATTTTTTGATATCTTGAAATTGTTTTACTTTTTGTTAACTTTTTTTTTTTAATTAATAAGATTTCTGTGCTCAATTCCCAGTTTTTTATATTTGATAAATACACTAAAAATTATTGATGAGGGAAAGCTACCCAGCAAACACTTTACTTACCTGGTAAGTTAGCAGATAATATTGGAGAAAATAAACACTACTTATTTTTCGGCTCAATAACTACTTATATTTGTTCGAGGTGTCCACAGAATTCAGTACTTACAAGGCACTTACTAGAAGTCAAAAAGTATCTAGTTATTATTTAACTTACTACACTGAAAGAATTTTCTTCGCAATACTAACGAATTTTGACATTAATCCCATGAAAAATTGCATTATAAAGGAACCTATGCAGCGCTTCGTTGGATCAATGAAACCTGTTTCATTAAAAGGACTTAATGAAACATTACATCAGATCCATGAATATTATTCATTGGATTAATACTTTCAATAAAGTAAAAAATTTTTTTATTTTTTTTATTTTTTTTAATTACTTTTTTTTCTTTTTTCTTATTTTATTTTACTTTATTTTATTTTATTTTTTATTTTTTTTCTGTCTCTGGTGGGATTCGAACATGCAACCTCGGTGCTGATAGACTAGCTCACTACCAGCTAGTCTACAGGGGCACTGTAGTTTTTGTATGAAAAAACTATGTTTTGTTCTCAATTAAGAGCGTAAATATGAGATTAAATTGTCCATAATAACAATAACAACGTTGATTGAAAGTGGATTGAAAGTATCTGTTTCATTACTATAATGACATTTTTAATGTCATAATGAAAATTTAAATTTATGAAGGAAATTATTGAAATATGTTGCTTTTATAAAAAAAATTTTTGATTTCATAAATTTAATGGCATACATGTAACATTCGATGTATGAAATTATTAAATCTTACATTTTTTAAATAACAATTAAACATTTTTTTAAGGAAACTATAATTTTGTATTAATTTATGAATATAGTTATGTTTGTTTATTGATTTTTTGTGTTCCCAATTAAAATTTTTTGTTTTACTTAGACAAACTTAAGTTTTCATATATCCAATGAAAATTTTTAACGTAATTACGAAATCTAATGAAGCGATTTTAACGAAAATACTTCATCAAACGTATGAAATTCCATTTAGACAATGAAAATTTTCATTTACCCAAGGAAAACTTTTTTATGAAAATGATTCATTAAATATATGAAGCATTTTTCTTTCAGTGTAGAAGCCAAAAAATCACTAGTTAATAGATCTAATAAGTAGTCAGTGATGCCAACTTAGTGCTTTTGGCACTATTTATGGTGCTTTTTGATTCCTCAAAACGCCAAAATTTGATCCATAGTGCCAAACTAAAAAAAAGCACTAACTTGGTGCTTTTTCAATTTTTCGTTAGTGCCTTTAGTGCTTTTTACAATTTTTATTTTTTTTTCAACTTTTTTTAAAACTACGATTATATAGGTACAATTTTGAGAATGCTTGTAAAGATTTTATGATTTCAAATTACAAAAAAGTGATAAAAGAAAGTAACATTCGTTTTACGAGACAAGAGCCTAGGCTTCCTAGCAATTTGGACATTTTACGAAACGGTGCACTTTTTAGCGTTGACAACATATTAGTAATAGTAATAAAAACGATGTATTTCGGTAAACATTTTTTTTAAGATGTAGACACTGTTTCAAAAATAGAATATGGATTCGAAAATATATGGAATTGTTAAACAACATGCAGTCGGAAACCGTACAAATAAAACGCAAAGACTTTAAAAACAAAAAAAGAGCAGAAGCTTGGTATATGCAAAGTGTTAAATAAATTAAAAACAGCTGACAGAAAATACTTTCTTTAACGAGCGTTGTATAACCTGCCTTTTTTCATGCGCTTTAGTTTTCGACGTGTTGTGCACTTATACCTTATGTGTGTTCTTTATTCAGAAGCGTACATATGTTTAAATAATTGGATAATATCAAAAGCCAATTGTTTCATTTAACTTTGCACGATTTTAATTTATATATATTTTAACGATACAATTTAAAGATGTTTATTAAAATATATGCTGTCATTAAGTTTTATAAACAATGGTCGGTCATTAAAAATTTTCGGTAATTGCAACAGGCCAAATGATTTGGATGATATTATTTTCATTGAAGATAATAATAATACATTTAAAAATTTTAAAAAATGTTTATATACAAATGTAAATATATTTATTATTTAATCTTAAATGAAAATTGGACCCATCAAAGCCGTCGCTATTTTTTTAAATTATGGAGGTGTTTAATTAAATTGTAAAAATGCCTTAGTGCTTTTTTACGCTTTCTGAGACTCGAAATAGTGCTTTTTAGTGCTTTTTTAAATTTTAAAGTGCTTTTTGCTCTTAAAAAGTTGGCATCACTGTAAGTAGTTATTGAGTACGTTACCAGTAAGTAAAAAGTCAGTACTGAAAACAAAACAACTAAAAAGTAGTTATTGAGCTGATTATTAGTAAGCAAATATTCAGTAGAGAAAGTAATAGAAGTACTAAGTAGTTGCTGAGGCATTACTAGTAAGTACTTATTGAAGTTTGCAGAATAATGACAATTGTAATGACAACTACTTACCAGGTAACGTATGTAATAGCTACCACCTATTACCAAAATTCAAAAAGTTTTTCCTGGGTAGCTTCTATTTTTTAGATTTTTTACTAGGTAATAAAAAATATATATATCCTATCCAAGGTAAAATTGTTCGCTTAAAACGATGGCATTACGATATTTTGGAAAAAATGCTTTTGTCGAAAAAACAAAAATTTTTCGATATTGTGCCATCATTTTTTTCGGCTTTTTACTCTTCTTTGTTTTTTAAAGTAAAATTTCAGAGCGGCAAACTTTTTTGTATCTAACCCGATATTTCCTAGCTTTTCAGAAAATATGTTCTACTAAAGATTTTCGATCTTTTGATATATGTATAATGCATATCCAAAGTTACTATTAAAGCTCTACAATTTTACTTTTAATTACAAAAAAGAGTAAAAAACGATGGCACACTATCGACATATTTTTGTCGGCCCGCTCTACTGGACAATAATGCAATTTCAAAGCAGAGTTTTTAAAAACAACAGCAACAAAAACTGCAAGTGTGGACGATCACAAACACTAAATAGGCAACAAATAATTACTTTTTAATTAATTCCGTTACTTGTTTAGTTCTCACACCACAATAGTGGAGAGGGTATTATGCACTTGTGCTGATGTATGTAACGCCTTAAAATTTATGTATACCGATCGACTCAGTATCACTTTCTGATACTGCTTGGATACTATTTGGCCACTTTTACAAAATGCACCCAAATGTGGTACTTTTTGTGATTCTTGCCACTTTTGTGATACTTTTTACGTTAGAAAAATTTACTTTTTTCGTTCTGTTTTATTATAACTTTCAGCTTTAATATATGCTAAGAAATTACCGTCCTTGGTGGGTTCAAGTCTTTTCCAACCGCCACAAACTGCTTTAGAAAAGATACTTTTATAAGAATTTTTTTCTTGTCGTGCGTGGTTAGCTGAAAATCGGTTGAATAAACTTTCTATTAACCTGTTTTATTTATTATGAATAAGGGAGTAAAGATATCTCGCATATATATATTGGTCGTGAAGCAGAAACCGAACTGTTGTGTACCGAAAACTTTTCTAAAATTTGTGTAATTTACATTAAAAATCAAAAATTGTGTAGAGAATTGATAACAAGAATTGATATAAAAAACAAAAAGCTCAATATATTGAAGTATTTAGACCCATTATTTAGAGTGTCTAATGAAGATATAAACTATTTCGAATTAGTTTCAGAGTTTAAAGATATTATAACTGACCCAGATGCATTTATACATCAATTTAAACTTCAAGAGAGTAAAGTAAATGACACGAATTATGAACACATAATTAAAATTTCGAATGCTGAAACTTTTTGGCGTGAAATTGGAACATGTATTCAGAAGGAAAAGTACAAGAAATATATTAATAAATGTATTTATTAAAAACACATTACATAAATATCTTCTATTCGCTGCAAAAATGTCATAATCCAAAAAACATGTTTTGGCAGAAAACAAGTTAAACGGGTTTGAATTACCAAAACATTAAAGTAAATATTTTATAAAAATTACTTCTCCAGAGAAATATTTACAAAATATGTATTTATTTTAGTTTTTACAACAAATGAGCCATTTGTAAGTAAGTATGTATGTCTATTGTAATACGATCAATTGTTTTTTAGTGCATATAATTTCTATACAATGTTTTTATACCCTCCACCACAATTAGTTGTGAAGAGGGTATATTAAGTTTGTCATTCCGTGTGAAACTTTTTTATTATTCATCTCAGACCCCATAAAGCATATTTATTCTGGGTCCTTGAGTAATTCTTAGTCGATTTAGCCATGTCCGTCTGTCTGTCCGTCTGTTGAAAACACGCTCACTTTTGAACAACTAAAAAGAAATGAACACACTTGGTGCCAAATTGCTTGTAGTTATCCTTAGCAGTTTGGGATTGAAATCCAGCAAAATCGGTTCGGTAGGACCAGAGCTATGAATCAAAATGTGGAACCACCACCTAAAAAAATTGATAATTTTGTAACAAAAAATAACATAAATGCTGGAACAATGCACGGAATGAGATAAGATTTTGCAAAAATTTTGCAAATAATTTACCCTAAGCCCCATATAAACACTACTCCCGGAAAACAGTTTAGTACGCCTAAAACCGTAAAAAATAATGCTATCGTAACAAAATTTGGTACGTCACAGTTTTTTAGGACAAGAAATAACACTGTGAAATTTCGTGATGATCGGTCCATAATTTACCTTAAGCCCCATATAAACCCTACTACCGGAAAACAGTTTAGTACGCCTTAAACCGTAAAAAATAATGCCATCATAACAAATTTTGGCTCGTCACAGTTTTATAGGCCAAGAAATAACACTGTGAAATTTCGTGATGATCGGTCCATAATTTACCCTAGGCCCCATAGAAACCCTACTCCCGGAAAACAGTTTAGTACACGTAAAACCATAATTAATAATGCTATCATAACAGAAATTGGTGCGTCACAGTTTTAAAGGACTAGAAATGACGCTGTGAAATTTTTTGATGATCGGTCCATAATTTACCCTAGGCCCCATTTAAACCCTACTACCGGAAAACAGTTTAGTCGCCTAAAACCATAATTAATAACAAATCATCACAGTTTAAGATAATAATAATAAATAGACATGATGGTATCAAAGATTCGGCACAGCCGAATATAGCACTCAACTTGTTTGTTATGTTTTTATACCATTTAAAATTATAATAAATAGAAAAAAAAAGTAAAAATACATAATGTGGTGTACTTATATTAACTAGGATCGCCCGGTGGCCGAAATTCGACCACTTCACATTTACTTTTGAGAGAACCTGTGCGTTGTACAATAAAATCGTACACATTTTAAGAGAACGGCTAAATTCACTATTCACCTATCTTTGTACGTGTGTCTATAGGATAAATTAAAATGCTTTTTAAACACTTTTATTCCAAAAATTTAGAAAAAAAATATATTGTGCATATCCCCGTAATTTATTTATAAGATTTTCATGAAATGTTATCAAAGTAAAAAATAGAAACACAGATCTTCGTTAAAAGTCATTAAAAAAGTTTCCGACTTTTATTTTTCTAAACGACGTTTTTGCGCGACTTCCTTTTTTAAAATGACTAAGGTAACCCTGTCCTAATATGGTTATACATGTGTGTTTGCAAGTGCAAAATGAAAACAAAAACATTTTGGGAGAACAACATAGAGCATAACCGCCGTTTATACATTTGTGTACATGTGTGTTTGCAAGTATAATAACAACATAGAGCACACCGTCTTTTATACATCTGTGCACATGTGTGTTTGCCAGTATAACAGTGTTGCCACTTTGTGGGTAATTACCCGAATTTGGTATAATTTTTACGGTCGTGGGTAGAGCGTGGGTAATATCTCTTAGGTGTAGTTCAGGTGTAATATGAAATTCTTACTTCAGATACCCAAATAAAATTAAGATTAGATTTCAATGATGACATTTATTTCTTTTTAAATATTGTTGCTAAAAAATGCACAGCCTGCTTAACCAAAGTCTCGGTTTGTTTTTAAGAAACGACTTCAATTATTAAACACACATACATATATTTTTAAATGTTTGGTAATGAATGACGCAAGATGGACCTTTAAATTGGGATAAAGATGCCTATCATAGTGATTTAGAACCTGAAGTTTATTAAAAAAAGTTATTCAAACTAAAAACTTGCCTGGGGGAAGATATGTTTCCAATATTGCAACATATACATAACTAATTTTATTTCCATCTTGCTACTTTTTAATACTTAATTTGAAGAATATTTACCGCCCTTTACAGTTGTAAAACTGAATTACGAAAGGGACAGTTGTATAAAACACTGCAGGCATTTTGTTTACTAAATAATTTATTTTTTAAGACCATGAAACTTAAAATGGTAGACAACACAACAAAAAAAGTTAATTTGAATCGCAGATTGATACACGGCATTACCATTTGAAACTGATTTAAAACAAAATGGCACCGCACCGCGCCTGTCCTTGACGAAACGCATTGCAGACGTCCAATTTTGTTTCTCTTTTTCGAATAAAATGAACAATGTTGACCTCCAAGACACCTGGTTTATCAGCATTAACCAGTGACTTCACAGCCCTACGGAAAACAATCAATAAGTGTCACATCGCACGGCCTTGAAGTCTCATTGACAGTTTATTTTCTCTAAATCAACACATCGCCTTCATTTGTGAAAAAAAAGTTGCGTCATTTAAATAATGAAGTCACTTTTAAGTTGCGAAAACCGATGGCTAATTTTCAAAGTATATTTGGATGATTTGGTGGCGTTGTTCAAGCATGAATCTATTCATGATAATGTGCCCGATCAAAAAGTGAAAACAGCATGACAGTTCGTTTGACAGCTAACTTTTCGTAACCTAACCTTCTATTCCCTAGATATATGCAACCATTTTAGCAGTTTTATTTTATGCTTTTTAATTTTTTTTAGGTCTTTCATGTCATTTTTGTTAATATAAATAAAATTAACAGTTTGAATAATATTGATCTTCTTTTAATGAGTTATTTGTGTTTTTGCTTCTTTGTAAATGTCTTTTTATTAAATAAAACTTCAATTTTATATCAGGTGTAATTTTATTTAAAACGGGTAATTTTGCTTCATCTCAAGTGTAATTTTGAATCTTGCTGGTGGTAACACTGCAGTATAATGCAAGAAAAACACATTTTGGGAGAATAACAAAACACACAACTTCTTTTTATACATGTATGTGCGTGTGTTTGCAAACAAATTTAAAACGCTTTTAAACCCATTTAATCCTCAAAATTTAGAAAAAAAATGTATATTGTGCATTTCTACACAAAAATACCTTTAAAACGATATATGTTTCATTAAAATCGGTGGACGTTAAGATACTTAAAAATCAACGATAAAAAAATTGCTTCCGTATTTATATATAAGATTTAAAACATGTGCTCATTTTTTTTTAAATCCTCTTTTTGGTGCCACTTTTTTTGTAGATATCCCCTTTTTTTGGTACTTTTTTAAAATATCCGACGGCAACACTGCCATCCGGCTGGCTGTCCATGTAACCTTGTGCGCAGGTACAGGTCGCAATTTTAGAGATAATTTGATAAAATTTGGGACATAGGTTCTTATTGGCACAAGGACCAAGCCTATAGAAAATGGTCCAAATCGTAGGACCACGAGGGAAGATAGGGGGAAATTTCTTTCTCTCAGAAACTATCAAACCGATTTAAATGAAATTTAAAAGATAGGTAGAACCATATCTTTATGGACACAAAAGGGATGCATTTAAAAAAAATGACCACGAGGGGAGATAGGGACAATGTTTGCCTCTCAAACCGATTTTAATAAAATTTAAAACATAGATAGAATCGTATCTATAGGGACACATAAGCTATACAGTTTTTAAAAAATAGGACCACAAGGGGAGGTAGAGGGCAATTTCTGCCTCAAACTAATTTTCAAACCGATTTTAATGAAGTTTATAAACATAGATAAATCCATATTTATATGGACATATAAGCATGATGTGTTTTTTAATACTGTGGTGTAGGGTATCATATGATCGGGCTTGACCGACTATACTTTCTTACTTGTTTTCTTTTATTAATTAATTGATAACTTTTGTAATTGATTTTTTTATAATTATAATGAAATTAACATATTAAATTATTAATTTTTAATTAAAATTGCACGTAATCGTTGGCTTACATTTGTTATTAATAACAAAATTGTAATTGCGACTCTCCAGCTCTGGTAGCATAGTCTACCGCAAAATATTTATAAACTTAAATAATTTTTTTTTTTATCCAAAAATAAATCAGTTATATCTTAAAATTTATAAAGAGAGGATCAGTAAAAAAATGTTCTGTTTTAAATTATTTCTAGCCTTTGTAGTTTATTTAAATTTTTCATTGCATTCTAACGCTTTAGAATCACAAAAACATGTAATTTCACTGTAATAAGTTAACCCCAACATGAACTTTTAAGTAATTAAATATATAAATTTTTAGTGGTCTCAATATCTTCTTGACTCTGGAGGTAGAGCATATAATGATATGGGAAATGTGGCGAGAACTTTCAAAACTTCGGCTATAAAAAGCTACCAAAATGTAAAATCCACTGTGGATGCAACGTAAGATTTAAATAGTTTAGAAAAACTTATTGTTTCCATTCTAACTGCTAAAAATTTTAATATGTATAATCATTAGCCTCAATCATGCAATGTTTAAAAATATGGGATCAGGTAAATATTCTTTTACTCATAAATTTTAAATGTAGATGTATTGAATTAAAAAGTAACTTTATTTACTTTCAGCTTTGCATAATAAAGATTACCAGACAATTGCAATGAGAGGACGATCTAGCAATTTATTAAATCGTTTTGTTAAAAATGGAAATACTTTTGTTACATCACAGCAAAAAACGACGACAAATGAATTGTCGTATTAAGAACGACTTTTAATACAACCAAATAAATTTTTTTTATTAATAATAATGCACCAAAAGCCAAAAAAATTGTTTGTAACTTTTTAAAACTTAACAAACGTTGTTAAAAATTAACTCTTACGTGTTATGCTATATTCTGCTATGCCAAATCTTATATACCGTTCACCATGGTGCGATAAGAACAGAAAGTTATAAAAAATACCGTTCTTAAGACATAAATAAATCTAATTTGTGCCACGACCACTTCTCCAATCCCACCCACATTTTGTCGGATGTTGCGTATTGACAGCCGTAATGCTTGTACCAAATTTTAAAAACTTTGGCTCTTGCCGGTCGCCAAACAGAAATCTATAATGCATTTTTACGGGAGGTTGCACGACCACTTTTCCAATCACGCTCATATTTTTAGAGAGGTGGTGTATTAATAACCCAGTTATGGTTAGCAAATTTGGAAACATGTTCTCTTGCCGTTTTTTGGATAAAAAAAATACTTTGTGCCACGCCTACTTATTTAACCGCGCCCGCATTTTGTGGGATGTTGAGCATTGATAAGCGTAGTGTTTGTGTTTAATTTGGAAACTTTGGCTTTTTCCATTCTCTAGATATACGGAAATTTATAATGTGTTTTTATCCAATCCTTCCTATTTCTTGTAGAAAGATGATTGTACCTTATTTGGAAACTTTGGCTTTTGCCGTTCTTATGGGTCTTCGGAAAACCCATATCAACATACACACGGATAGGCAGACATTGTCAAATCTTCGTTACTCATAAGGACCCAGAATATACATATTTATACTTTTAATGGTCTGACATCATTACTGTTATAATGAATTTTACAAATACTATTTCCAACTGTGGTGAAGAATATAAAAAAAAACAACAACGAGGTATTTTATGTGTAAAAATTTGGGGCAGTCGTGGTTTGCTCGTATACGAGCAACTTAATTTCTAAGGATAGGGTCCAGGGGCGCTAAACCTCCTATACTCAAAAAATATTAATGGTCGTTTTAGAAGATATCTACTAAAGCAATAGCTGACGTAATCAATTCTGTTCACCATCCATTTTGCCTTAAGTCTGTCTGTTCGCTCAACCGTCCCCTGACCGAATGCGAAAGTGAATTCTTCGCTTACTACGCTTTATCGTCTAAATAGCTGAACCGATTTTGCTGAAATTGAAATATAGGCTTATTATTTTTTAAAACTAGGACCAAGAGGGATACATACATTTTATAACAACTTCTTCGAGAAACCCATTTCAACGGACAGATGGACATTGTTGCCACATGTGGTGAAAATTATAATGATAAAATTTAATTAAATCCAACAAATCTTCTGACATTTTATTTTATTCTGACTTTTGCCCATATTTGTGTTATTTTCCGGTAATTAAATGTACGATTGCAGGCGTTTAGCAAATGTGTTCTTTTCTAATTGCCAATAATGTTGCATAAGTATTACACACAGAAAAAATTATTTTTCCAATTCAAACAAAAAATTTGTAGAATCAAACAATTTTTTGTCTAAAATCGGTCCTATAAACAAATTCGCATATTCAAACAATTTATTTGCATTTTGTTTATTGAAAAAAAACACTGATTTTTTCAAACAAATAATTTAACTGAATCAAACAAAAAGTTTACTGAAATTCATATACTAAATGACTGTATGAGAAGATGACGGCAGAGCAGAGCCGCCGGCTGCCTTTGAGACATATTTTTGTTGGAATAATTTTTGAACGAAGTCTTATTTATACACACAACACAATGTTTTTCTTTATCACTCTCTGTTGCTGTATCCTTTCCTTTGCTAAAGAAGAAATGTTACCAAAAACGACAGCAGACCGACTCGATATGTTTTTCGTCATCATTCTATTTTTGTATTTGATGTATTTAACCAAACAGTTTAAAAAAATTTAATACGGGATTTTGTTTCTTGTAATGTTGTTTCTGCTATTGTTTTTCTTATAGTTGCACTTTTTTAAAGCGTCCAAAAATAGACTGTGTGTGTTTTTTGTTGTTTTTCTTATATTTCACATAAAGAAGTGTTGCTTACGATCAAATAAAAAAATGCAAAAAGACGACAACATTAAAGAGCGTTAAATATTTCATACAAAATAATGAAAACTTGACACCAATAACGCGTTTGTTTGAAAATAATTCGGCAATAATTTTTTCTGTGCACTGTGCGACAAATGGTAGGGGTCAGTGATCGGGAAGGGTTCAAACTACCGGGGAAAGTTATATAGGTAAAAAAGAAGTTATACGTGTCCCGTTGGTTTCATCCCATCCCGATTTTGACTGTCGCATAGTGTTATTATTATTTGTTGCTTTTACGCCATATCGTGGGCGCATAGTGCCAATATTGGTTTCAGTAACCGTTGTGATTTAGGAGCAGTAGGTTGGTAACCCAAGGCTCTTACCCTTTTGATGGGGCTGCCATTTTCAATATAGCTGAAAAGGCACAGCATTTCTTATCTTAGCCGCTCGCTGCGAGACAGATGCTGGGTGAAGGTGGGTTGTTGAGGTGCATAGTTTTGGGCGGCACCTACTTGCCTCGTCGGTGAAGCATAAAGAACTTACCCGCTGATTGTCCGGGACTGCTTATTTGAGCTAAAGCACTTCTTCGCAGCTAACTTTTTTGTCTAAAGGCCGTTCACTATCCGCAACCTGTGCCCCGTCCGGTGGCCTTCGCGAAGACACCCTTCAATATCTCCACCACCGTAAACCAGAATGTTGCCAAACAAAAGCAAAAATATGTAACATGTTTCACCCACAAAGGGTTGGAAAATTCTTTCTTAAGAATCAGAAACAAGTTGATGAAATAGTTAAGAGTGGTTTAATTTATGACACCGAAATCATACATAACTTTTTGGGAGCAAATATTTTATAAAAGTTTGAATTTCTATTAAAAAAAATATTTATAAAGCTTAAAAAATTGAAATTTGTCTCATAGAAGCACATTCGAAAAATTGTTTTATTTACATGTAACAAATATATTTTATGAAAAAGAAATAATTCCCACATTCTATTTGCTTAAATTTCTTGTTATATTTTAGTTATTTGTAGCGAATTTAATCACAAAATATTTATTTGTAACGAATTTATACGCGTTTAACAGGGGTGTGCTGCAAATCGAAAACGTAAAACGCAGTAATTTTAAAAGTCGTTATTTAATAAGATTTCTGTAGTAAAAGAATTTTATGACAAATATTATACAAATATTTCTCTATTAAAAAGAATTTTATAACAAAAATTATAAAAATTAGATCAATAGTGTATTGAAAACAACTTTCAAATTCTTGCGTTTTACGTTTTCGATTTCTAGCACACCCCTGTAAGTCTTTATCGGGAGTAGAATTAAAATGGTAGCTTATGCTTAACATCATCATTTAAATCCTGTGTTCTTTATGTGCTTCTTTTGGGCTAAAAGAGACGTAGGAGACATTAACACCGAATTGCGTAGAAGAAAATTTGTTTAGATCGGTCATACCCTTTGTCAGCCAACTGGGGAAATATGCCATTACGCCCTTGCTTGAAACCCACAAGTAAACAGAAAGAAAGAGGGACACAAAGATTATATTCCTAAAATAAGGTTATAAGGGGGCTATGTGAAATTATGGACCGATTCTCATGTTCATGTCATTGTGACAATTAGAACCTACGTATCAATAAAATGTTCTCCAAAATTGGGGCACGTACCTTGTGCACAAGGTGTGCAGCAGGATTTTTGTACACAAAAGTTGATATATTAAAAATCCCGGGATTAATAAAAATAAATTCCGGGATTCGGGATTTCCCGTTTGGCATCCCTAGTGTGCAGGTACAACCAGCCAACCAGATATTAAGTCGACCGGTAAACTAAAAGGTGGGTCTAGGATCAATATTTAAAGGTGTTACAAACATCAGCACAAACTCATAATACCCTCTCCACTATTGTAATTTATTTTCCTGGACTTAAATAACTGCGTGTGGTACCATGGTGAAATAAACAGGTGCCAGCACTACGCCAGATGACGATTTTTTGCTTTTGCATTGTTTGTCTAGGTTTATGTCACAGTTTTGTTTATGTTTACAAAAAAACCCACGTTTTCTGCTGTGATTATTGTATTTTATTAAAGTTTTTGATAATTTTAAATTAAAAAAATAAGATATTAACCATAATTAAATACAAATTGGCTAAAAATGTATTTATTTCATCACGTTAAGCGGCACGCTTTGATTTTTGTTTAAAGTATTTTTTGACGTAAACGGTGATATAACTTCCATTTTTGTTGTAATATTGTATTTGTTGCCGTAACGATGCCACCTGATTATTCCACCGTATGTGGTACATTAACAGTTTTTTTCTTTTACTTCATTCATAACAATTTAAGGAATATATTTTTAAGTGTAGAAGGCCACCATATTATTCTTTTAGTGCTTCAAAAGTCTAACTGAAACACTTATCTTAATAAACGATAAGGTTAAATTATGCTTTCCTCTCCGTGTTCTCCTTCCAAAGTAAGATGAAGCCTGGTTACCCAGCAAAAACTTTACTTACAATCCTACTTTTAATGACTTCAAGAATTCATTACTTTGTAGCTTTATTCGCCACTTTTTGGATTATTAGTTATAAATTAAATAATAACTTTATTATTATATCTTAAATATACAGAAAAATTTATATTTTCATTATGACAATAAAAATGTCATTATAGTCATTATAGTCAAAAAACATAGTTTTTTAATACAAAAACTACACTGCCCCGGTAGACTAGCTGGTAGAGAGCTAGTCTATCAGCACCGAGGTTTGCGGGATCAAATCCCGCCAGAGACAGAAAAAAAAAATAAAAAATAAAATAAAGTAAAATAGAATAGAATAAGAAAAAATAAAAATAAAATAATTAAAAAAAAAAAAAAAAAAAAAAAAAAATAAAAAATTTTTACTTTATTGACTTTGTGTAACTATATATTTTTATAAAAATTTTAAGTATAAAAAAAACATATTATTTTTTAGATTATAATAGGCTTAATTATAAAGGATTACTTTTGGGATATCTCGAACAAAAATAAGTACTTTTTCTAGTATAGCTAACTTCCAAAAAAGACTTTTACGAACGAAAATATCAAATAAATATAAATATAAATATATCACATTTAAAATAAGCGCTTTTTGTTATAACAATAATTGTCGAAAAATTCAACATAATCTAATTGCGGAGTAGGGTATTATAAGGTCGGGCCAGCCCCGATCATTCTTTTTTTTTTTTTTTTTTTGTTAATTTTACTGGTTTTGGTAGCAATTCGTCACGGGTATAATACAATGATTTTGATAAATGAATAACAAAAATCCCCTTAAAACAATCTAAGGTCCGTTTTCACCGATAGCTAAAGTTCAAATTTTATCGGTCGGAAAAAAGTGTTCAATTTCTACTACATTACTTTAACCGTATGTGAGCGGCAAGTTAGAGGAAGGTTCATTCATATTTTTAGCTTTCGGTTAGTTGTGAAAACGGTCCTAAATGTGATTCACACCATCATAAAGAGCTGATACTAAATGTTGTTGCAAAAAAATCTTTAAGAGCAAATCTCGTTTTTAAGATTTTATGCAAAAAAAACTTTACTCATAATATCACTTCATAAAAGTTTTTTTTTTTTTCTTTAATTTATTTTGGTTCTTATTTGTATTTTTATCTTTACGTAAGAACTTGTATACAAATAGGATTTTTATCCCAAAAATACAATTTAGTTGTAATCCAGCTTCTGCTCGATAAAGTTTCTTCATAATTTAAAGCTAAGAGTTTTTTTAATTGCTCGATAAGAAAATGAATTTAAATATTTTTATTGTGTATTTATTTGTAGTTTATGGCATTTTTTGTCATGAATTTGAGGTTGTTTAAAAACATTAACCGATTTTGTTTTAAATTTTTATAATTTTTTATTCTACACAGAAAAAATTATTTTTCCAATTCAAACAAAAAATTTGTAGAATCAAACAATTTTTTGTCTAAAATCGGTCCTACAAACAAATTCGCATATTCAAACAATTTATTTGCATTTTGTTTATTGAAAAAAAACGCCGATTTTTTCAAACAAATAATTTTACAGAATCAAACAAAAAGTTTACTGAAATTCATATAAATTTCAAACAAATATTTTTGCTGAATCAAACAAAAAAGTTTTGGCACAAGCAATGACGCGCACACAAGCAAGCACTGTTGGCAGAGCGGCCCAGCTGGCTTTGAGATACATTTTTTTGTTGGAATAATTTTTGAACGAAGTCATATTTATACTCACATTGTTTTTCTTTATCACTCACTGTTGCTTTATCCTTTCCTTTGCTAATGAAGAAGAAATGTAACCAAAAACGGCGGCAAACCGACTCGATATGTTTTCCGCCATCATTCTATTTCTGTATTTGATGTATTTAAACAAACTGTTTGAAAAAATTGAATACGGGATTTTGTTTTTTTTTACCAACTTTGAAACCAACCAAAAATTTATTTTGTTTCTTATAATGTGTTTTTTCGGTTGTTTAAAAAAAATGAAACTGTTTTTTTACCTGCTATTGCTTTTGTTGTTTTTTTTACTACAAACCTCGTCACGCTATTTTATCATTTTTCTTATTGCTGTACTTTTTTAAAGCGTCCAAAAATAGAATGCATGTGTTTTTTGTTGTAGTTCTTATATTTATCATAAAGAAGTGTTGCTTACAATCAATAAAAAAATGCAAAAAGACGACAACATTAAAGAGCGTTAAATATTTCATACAAAAATAATGAAAACTTCAAACCAATAGCGCGTTTATTAAATTTTTGAATAGTTGTCCACATTTTTGTTGGTTAAATAAAAATCAAACAAAAATATTGATTGAATCAGTAAAAAAATTTGTAGAAATCAAAAAAATTTTCAAACAAGCGTTTGTTTGAAAATAATTCGGCAATAATTTTTTCTGTGTACTGGTAGGACCAAAATACGCTTACTTATGTTGACGAAATAGAAATACTTAAAAAGATTTTCAACCAGCTAAATGAACTTAAAAATGGTGTGGATCGCTGTAGTTCAAGGTAATAAGGAACGATTATTAAAAAGAAACTGTTTAATCGAAGGGACTATTGCGATAAAATAAAATAATACTGTACCTAAGTATATGGGTAATTCCAAAGTGTTGAACGTGACAGTCGTACGCATCAAACATGCAATAACATTTTAAGCAAAAAATATTTTTACGTTTTCTTAACCCTTAAATTAAAGCACCAAGAAAGCACTGTTATCTATGCTAAAGTTTATGAAGGGCGCGATTCTAGGTCAAAGATAGTGGCAAAAGAAGTAGCGGTTCGAACGTGAAAAAAACAGAAGTAGTTTTTTTTGGCCATGTATAAAAAGGCGTAATTCAGCGAAACCTGGCACAATTTTTTAGTCAAACTACTTTCAGAATTTAACGTAGCAATGTAACATTAAAATGTCATGGTTTGATTCCAAAATCTTCTGTATTTTCTTTTTTTTAAGCCAAAATCTGGGTCGATACGTGACATTTCGAACGTGAAATTTTTTCCATAATAATTTAAGTGAATAATGATCAAAATAAAAAAAATTTACCGTTAATCCGAATAACATATTTCTCTTTGAACTCTTCCTTAGATTACAGACCATGTAAGAAAATTTTTTTGGAATAATTTTTATCAAATATCACCACTTTTAAGAAAGATAAATATTAAAGAAAACATACAATAAAACATTCTCACATATAAAAAATTAGGTTTGCACAAATTTGCAGACGGATTGTTCATTTACTGAATACTGATTTTTTTTTTTCAGTAATCAGTAAAAAAAGAAAATACTGAAAAAGTACTGGTACTGAAAAATGCCCATCTATGCTAATTAGTATGAAAAAATAAAAATTTCTTTATACACATGAATATTATATACATTAAATAATTACAGTAGTAGTTTCTTTTACTGGTTTAAGCAAAATCAAGTACTTAATGTTCGTTTAAATTACACTATGCAACAAAATAAAACTTTTATCGTGATTTCTGATGATTTATTTTTCTCTTTTTTTGTGCGTAACGGTCCTCTAGGTACAAAAACTTTGTCATTTATAATATTAAATGTTCAAAATTTTGCACACACATGCGTTATGATATAGGGAATAAATATCCATAAAAAACTCAATTTTGAAATTTTTGCAGATAGGTTATTAGGTCTTTAAGATGACGATATGTACATATAAGTTATTATTATCGCCTTGCAACATTTTGTTTTGAGTAAGATGTGTAGAGAAGAAAACGTTTTATTTTCGTTTTTAAATGTGATGGTATTCTAAACGTTGTCAACTTTTGTGCTGAAGAAAAAACGGCGTCTTCATAAATGTGTCGGACAATGAATACCGGCAACAAAACCCTGTTAATTTTGTTTGTACTTATTAAATTATTGGCAAAAGTTAAAATTAGTATTGTGGTTATTTTGTTGAACTATTTATAGTTTTTAATCCAAATTTTTAATATTTTCAATTAGGCTTAAGTTCATGAAATTTAATTTTCATTAAATTATTTTTGTGAAGAAAGGAATTTTACAACATGAAAATTAATTAAAATTGTTATTGATAATCTTTCATTCTTGACGTGGCTCGGACTCGAACCCTGGCCGGCAGGTTACCATGACATGTTTCGATCGCAACCACTCGATCTCCTCAGATGGATTTGCCGTCTTACACTCGCAGCCATCGACGACTGCTGACGTTTAAATTAGATATTTTTACTATTTTTTATATGTAATTCTTTAAGTTAATTCTTATAAACAAATTAACCTGTTTAGCTTTATAAAATCCTATGCTGTAATTATAAGATTTAATCTTGTAGCATAGGACAGTCAATGAAATAAATAAATAAATAATAATAAAAGTAGGGTATTATAAGGTCAGGCCAGCCCCGATCATTCTTTTTTTTTTTTTTTTTGTTAATTTTACTGGTTTTGGTAGCAATTCGTCACGGGTATAATACAATGATTTTGATAAATGAATAACAAAAATCCCCTTAAAACAATCTAAGGTCCGTTTTCACCGATAGCTAAAGTTCAAATTTTATCGGTCGGAAAAAAGTGTTCAATTTCTACTACATTACTTTAACCGTATGTGAGCGGCAAGTTAGAGGAAGGTTCATTCATATTTTTAGCTTTCGGTTAGTTGTGAAAACGGGCCTAAATGTGATTCCCACCATCATAAAGAGCTTTTTATAAACTTTGTTGCAAAAAAATCTTTAAGAGCAAATCTCTTTTTTTTAAATTTTATGCAAAAAAAACTTTACTTATAATATCACTTCATAAAAGTTTTTTTTTTTTTTTTTCTTTAATTTATTTTAGTTCTTATTTGTATTTCTATCTTTACGTAAGAACTTGTATACAAATAGGATTTTTATCCCAAAAATACAATTTAGTTGTAATCCAGCTTCTGCTCGATAAAGTTTCTTCATAATTTAAAGCTCAGAGTTTTTTTTTTAATTGCTCGATAAGAAAATGAATTTAAATATTTTTATTGTGTATTTATTTGTAGTTTATGGCATTTTTTGTCATGAATTTGAGGTTGTTTAAAAACATTAACCGATTTTGTTTTAAATTTTTATAATTTTTTATTCTACTGGTAGGACCAAAATACGCTTACTTATGTTGACGAAATAGAAATACTTAAAAAGATTTTCAACCAGCTAAATGACGTTAAAAATGGTGTGGATCGCTGTAGTTCAAGGTAATAAGGAACGATTATTAAAAAGAAACTGTTTAATCGAAGGGACTATTGCGATAAAATAAAATAATACTGTACCTAAGTATATGGGTAATTCCAAAGTGTTGAACGTGACAGTCGTACGCATCAAACATGCAATAACATTTTAAGCAAAAAATATTTTTACGTTTTCCTAACCCTTAAATTATATCACTAAGACATCACTGTTATCTATGCTAAAGTTTATGAAGGGCGCGATTCTAGGTCAAAGATAGTGGCAAAAGAAGTAGCGGTTCGAACGTGAAAAAAACAGAAGTAGTTTTTTTGGCCATGTATAAAAAGGCGTAATTCAGCGAAACCTGGCACAATTTTTTAGTCAAACTACTTTCAGAATTTAACGTAGCAATGTAACATTAAAATGTCATGGTTTGATTCCAAAATCTTCTGTATTTTCTTTTTTTTAAGCCAAAATCTGGGTCGATACGTGACATTTCGAACGTGAAATTTTTTCCATAATAATTTAACTGAATAATGATCAAAATAAAAAAAATTTACCGTTAATCCGAATAACATATTTCTCTTTGAACTCTTCCTTAGATTACAGACCATGTAAGAAAATTTTTTTGGAATAATTTTTATCAAATATCACCACTTTTAAGAAAGATAAATATTAAAGAAAACATACAATAAAACATTCTCACATATAAAAAATTAGGTTTGCACAAATTTGCAGACGGATTGTTCATTTACTGAATACTGATTTTTTTTTTCAGTAATCAGTAAAAAAAGAAAATACTGAAAAAGTACTGGTACTGAAAAATGCCCATCTATGCTAATTAGTATGAAAAAATAAAAATTTCTTTATACACATGAATATTATATACATTAAATAATTACAGTAGTAGTTTCTTTTACTGGTTTAAGCAAAATCAAGTACTTAATGTTCGTTTAAATTACACTATGCAACAAAATAAAACTTTTATCGTAATTTCTGATGATTTATTTTTCTTTTTTTTTGTGCGTTACGGTCCTCTAGGTACAAAAACTTTGTCATTTGTAATATTACATGTTCAAAATTTTGCACACACATGCGTTATGATATAGGGAATATAAATCCCTAAAAAACTCAATTTTGAAATTTTTGCAGATAGGTTATTAGGTCTTTAAGATGACGATATGTACATATAAGTTATTATTATCTCCTTGCAACATTTTGTTTTGAGTAAGATGTGTAGAGAAGAAAACGGGATTGTAAAAGTTGCATGACGATGCCGTTTATTAATTTTTCTCTCGTTTTATTTTCGCTTTTAAATGTGATGGTATTCTAAACGTTGTCAACTTTTGTGCTGAAGAAAAAACGGCGTCTTCATAAATGTGTCGGACAATGAATACCGGCAACAAAACCCTGTTTATTTTGTTTGTACTAATTAAATTATTGGCAAAAGTTAAAATTGTTTTTGCTTAATAAAAACAAAAGTTAAGTTTAGGGATCGGTTAAAGGTTAAAGGTCCTGGGGCCTAATTTTGGCAGTCGTGATCGGCTACTTTCCCGATTCGAAAGCAATTTTATTTCTAATTCTTTCAGTCGATACTGAACGAATCGAAATTATTTTTTCAGTTTTGTGATACTCAAAACAATGCTTTACAACCTGAAAAAACAATTCCAATTCGTTCAGTATTGACTAAAACAATTAGATATTAAATTGCTTTCGAATCGAGAAAGTACTCGATCACGACTGCCAGAATCAGGCCTCTGTTCGGTCTTAAAAATCTGTTGAAGCTCTCGCTGGGGTGGGTCCGAAAAACTTCTAAAATATTTTTTCGAAAGTTTGCGTAACATGGGGGTAACAAATATGCACCATTTTTTTTTTTTAATTGATAAAAATTTGGTAATTTTAAGAAACTTTTAAGTCCAATTTCGGAATTAAATTTAAAGGACACTAGTAAAATCATCAAGCTACATTTAAAATGTTAAAATATGATCCTTAATTTGACGAATGAAAAGAAAGAAAATATAAAAGAAAAAACAAGTAATAAAAGACCATTGTACCCCCGTTTTTACTAGTAGAAAAAATATTGCCTAGCAACTCGATAACCGGACGGGCAGACATGCTGGATAGACAAAACAAAATTTATAAATATTTAATAGATACAAAAAACAATTTTGCAAAGTACTAAGGAAATGTGTAGATATGAACACTGTTTATTGTTTACTTGCAAAAAGTGAAATTGTGTAATTCTTAAGTTGACACTTTTTAGAGGAACCAGTGCGCCATTTTAAATATGTTTGAATATGATATTTTCAATCTATGTATATACATAAATATATAAAATTGTAACGTAATTGACAAAAAGACTGATTCATCAGCGCACAGTCTAAACGCCTGAAGCTAGAAACTTGAAAATTGGACCTAAGGAAGGGTCTCCTCAAATGTATTCACTTTATTTGGAAATTCGAATGTTTAGGGTTTAAAAAAGGGTAAAACGGTTAAATTCGTTAACCTCATATCTTCAAAACTAAAAGAGATACAAAAAAATTTAATTAATTTTATTTTTATTTGCAGATTTGAGGAAAAAATAAAACACGACGATATCACTAATAATGATGGTAATAAAAAATATTGTACTAAAAAATTTAAGATTAATAAATTTCAAATTTTGTAGTTTCTTCCATATTCGATATACGTTATGATAGCCTTCCAGAGAAATGGTAAACATTTATTTCGATTTAAAAGATTTCTAGAAGTTCTTAATCCGTTTTCTTATACTCGTAAAGCAAAACTAGCGCTCCTCCAAGAAATTGTGCTGAAGCAACTTCATGCACTCAACGCAGTGGCGTTTATAAGATCCAATTAGAAAAGTTTCTTAGTGGTCAAGCCTTTCTTGTCGAATGCGATGTTAAAACCGAAGGTGGTGGCTGGATTTTAATACAAAGACGTCAAGATGGTTCCGTGGACTTTTATCGCAATTGGACCGAATATCAAAAAGGTTTTGGCAATATCGAAGGTGAGTTCTTCATTGGCCTTGACAAACTGCATGCCCTGACGAATTACAATGGACCACAAGAGTTGCTAATTGTTCTGGAAGATAATAACGAAATCAAGCAGGCGAAATATAGTAATTTTGTTGTTGGCAACGAAAGTGAATTGTATGCCCTCAAACATTTAGGGGTCTTTTCGGGAGATGCTGGCGATTCGCTAATGTCACATTTAGGCGGAAATTTTAGTACGAAAGATCGTGATACCGATTTATATGAAGCAAATTGTGCAGAAGCTTATACTGGTGCCTGGTGGTATAAGAAATGCCACGTAAGGTTAGTGTAACCAAAGATGTTCTTAGCAAGTTTGTATTAAAACTTATAGATTTACCTTCATCAATTTCAGAGAAGTTGCACGCTTAATAAATTTTATATTTTATTGTTTTATTTTCTTTTAGCAATCTTAATGGCAAATATGGTGATACAACGTATGCCAAAGGAATAACCTGGCAAACATTCCGAGGCTACAATATCTCTGTAAAACATGTTAAAATGATGATCAGACGCAGAAGATTTTAAATGCTCGTGATTTGCAATAAAGATTCAGTGTTGTACATTTTTTACTTTGTAAATATTTTTGAGTTTTCTTTGAAAAGTCTAAATACAAAAAAAAATATCTTTATTCCAATTTCTTCGACCTTTTTTTTTAAATATTTTTCTTCTTTATTTTTTATGATATTTTTTTTTAAATATTTTTCTTCTTTATTAATGCTTGAGCTTAAGGTCACGAGACATTGTCAAACATAATATTTTGTTAATTTTTATTAAAATTTATAAATACAATATCCTGAAGAAGATTTCCAAAGGAAATCGAAATATCTCGATACAAATAATAAAAGAAATATTTAAAATAAAAGTGACCTTAAGCTCAAGCATTAATAAAGAAGAAAAATATTTAAAAAAAAAAATATCATAAAAAAGTTTATTTATTTGCAAGGTAGTCTCAAAAAATAGCTGAATGTTACTGCTTTGCCTGTTGTTGTTGTATTGTTGTCATATTGAGGCCCCCTTGCTAAGTTATTCCAATGGAAATTAAATTGAATTTAAATGTACCACATCGGTGAATTAAGTTTTATTTAAGTGTTTAGTGAAGAAGAGAATTTTGTATTTAAAACGATTTTAAACATAAATATGTTTTAATAGCAATCCTGAAAATTGGCCATAAGAGTGCTATATTCGAGAAAAATATATAAATACTAGGGTATTCAAATGATTAACTGTTGTCCGATTAATCGAATACTCCGCCAACGTCAACAATAAGTAAAAAAATCTTTTCGCAATCAAGTTCCATCAAAACAAAAGAAAGAAATCGTTTGAAACATAAACATTTAAACTGTATACTTTTCTGAAAGACTATTTAAGAATATATGCTTAATATTTAAGGCTTTTTTATTTGTTATTACATATAATATTAAATTATTCGATTAAATTTTTACTTCGAATACTTATTCGCGCGACTAATCGTTTAATACAAAACGTCGATTAATTTAATACCCTAATGAACACCGTTCTTTAGATATAAATAACTCTATTTTGTGCCGCGCCACATTTGTCGGATGTTGTGTATTGATAACGAAGATGCCTGGAAACTTTGACACTTAGCGTTCTCCAGAAATCAATAATGGCTTTTCATAGGAGTTGTTAGTCCCTCTTTTCTAATCCCGGCCATATTTTTTGAGAGGTTGTGTATTAGACTGTTCGCATCTTGTATGGGATTTTTTTTTTTTTTTAATTTAATTGCTTGCACTGCTTAAAATATGAGGTTTGGTGTAAGAAATCATGATCTAATTTTTTAGGTCATTCCGACGGTGCCTAGCCGTGCCGGGTGGGGCCCAAAGTTCCCCATATTATAAAAAAACATATTTTCTATCAGATCTTTATAGTTATACTAGTTGAAAAGCCGAATATCAAAAATATGGCTTCGTTACGATCTTCCGCAGAGAAAGTACTTCAAGTTTGCCAAATTTCAGCTTCCTATGTCATCAGATGGCTTCAGAAAGTTGCGGAAAGAATAGGACATACATGCAAACATCCTGACATACTAAGAAATTATATATTGTATAGATAGATTAACATATGTTCGCGCAACTCAAAAACGCTTTAGCTTATTGAAAAACTAAAAAAAAACCGAAATTACGCAATAAAATTTACTTTAAGAAAGGTAAAACGTTTTCTATTGTGTATTGATTACTCTGCTTACTAAATCTATTTTGTGCCACAGCCACATCTCCATTCCCGCCCACATTTTTTCGGATGTTATATATTGATAGCCAAGCTGCTTGTACCTTATTTGAAAACTTTGGCTCTTGCCGTTCTCCGGATATACCAAAAACACAATAACAAGGGATTGATGGGTACAATTAGAGGCAGTCGTGATTTTTTGCCCATATCTCAGTCATTTGTAGACCGATACGGTTGAATTTAAGTAGTAAAATTTAACGGAGTAAATTTGCAGAAATGTACAACGGGTTTTCCAATAGGTACTTGACAACTTTGAATTTAATTTGTGAACGCACTATTTCACTGATCATCTAACTGTTACTTTCCTGTTTTTTCAGTGAACTCAATATTTTCATCATGGCAAAGTACACAAACGAACTACGTATGCAAATTATAAAAATGTACTACCGAAATTCGGAGACGGTAACCGCAACTTTAAGAGCGTTAACTCCAATTTGCGGTCGCTATTCTCGCCCTAGTAGACAACCAATAACAAGTTTAGTGCAAAAATTTCAGTCTACATATTAATTGTGTAATGCTGCCGTGCCAGTGAGACAAAGGGGTGTTCGAAGTGACGAAAATATCGCTGCCGTTCAGGCGTCCGTAACAAACTATCCAAATCAGTCGGTTCCGCAGCGTTCTCAAGAACTGGGCATCGCCAATACCTCTTTATGGCGAATTTTGAATTTTGGTTTACACCCATACAAGATCAAGCTAACTCAAGAATTGAAGCCGATAGAGGGACCATTTGACGAGACATACGTCCTCCGATTGGGCTCTGTAGATGTTCCAAGATAATAAATTTCATCGAAAAACATCTCAGTGAAGCGTATTTTTGGCTTAATAGGTTTGTCAATTAGCAAAATACGCGTTATTGGTTTGTTGAAAATCCAGATGTGCTTCATGAGTCACCACTTCAACCACAAAAAAAAACTATTTGGTGCGGACATATTTTGTCGTCGATATTAATGATCGTCACGTTACTATGATTGGCGATCGTTATCGCGCCATGATAACCGATTAATTTTGGCACGAATTGAAAAAAACATGGACTTGGACGACATGTGGTTTCAACAAAACGGTGCTACAAGCCACACAATCGATTTATTGAGGAGTAAGTTTGGTGAGCGTGTTATCTCAAGAAATGAACCAGTCAATTGGCCGCCTCGTTCGTGCAATTTAACGCCTCTAGAATGGTCTATGCCAACAAGCCGACGACGTTTGAAGAACTCAGTGCGCGAAATAACGGCCGTTACGTCCAAAATGCGTGACCGAGTCATCGAAAATTGGTTCCAACGAACCGACCGGTGCCGACGTGCCCGCGGTAGCCATATGAACGAAGTCGAGTTCCATTCATATGGGCACTGCTACACGTTCAATAAATATCGTGATATTTCTAGTATCACGATATTTATTGAACGTGTAGCATGCAATATTGATGGATCGCGATCCATATCGCAGAATGGCCTAAAATATGAAATCCAGAAATCCAGATCGCGAATCGTGGATCGTGGATCGCGTGATAAATATTGAACGTGTAGCATTTTCATGATATTAAATCTATATATATAAAAATGAAAAATGTTTGTATGTTTGTTTGTTTGTCGCTTTATAGACTCCGAAACTACTGAAATTTCCTGAAATTTTTACAGTAACATCACGTGAGCCCTAAAAATAAAATAGGCTACTTATTTTTTCGATAGGGGCAGGGTAATTGGTACCCCCCATAGGATGCCAATATTAATTATCGCATATCTTAAGAGCCGCTGGACGCAATTTGTTGAACTTTTGGTAGTACGATCTTCTGAGCCCCGAAATTGAAATAAAGTAGCAGCGGGGGAAGTGGTTTTCTCCATAGGACGCCAATGTTTAATATCGCATATCTTAAGAACTGTTGTAGTGAGAATGCTCAAACTTTGTGGAAGTCACTCTAATGGTGTACTACACTTTTGAAAATAAAAATAAAGCGGGAAGGCACAGGGGGAAACACCTCCCGTAGGATGCATATATTAAATATTGCTCAACTGAAGAAATATGAAAGGGACAGCCTTCAAACGTGGTTAAAGCTACTTTTATGGTAAACTATAAATTTCAATATAAAAATGGGCGAGGTAGACAGAGTAGGAGCAGTACCCCTCATATATAGAAATATTAATAAGAGCCGCTGCACGCATTTTGTTGAACTTTTGGTAGTAAGATCTTCTGAGCGCAAAAATTCAAATAATATAGCAGCGGGGGAAGTGGTACCCCCCATAGAACGACGATGTTTAATAGCTCTTATCTTAAGAACTGTTATAGTAAGAATGTTCAAACTTTGTAGAAGTCACTCCTATGGTATACTACACTTTGAAAATAAAAATAAATATCTCTCTACTGAAGGACTATTAAAGGAAGAGTCTTCAAAGTTGGCTAAAGCATTGTAGCGAAGCGCAACGGGTTAAGCTAGTAATATTAATAAAAATAAATACGTCGGTAAAAAGTGTCAAAATAAAAGAAATAAAATACGCAGTGGAAAAAATTAAACAAATGAAAAGTAAAACAATTGACAAAATGTGTGTATTTTTCCGATCCTGTAACCACTTTTTGCTCCAAATGTTTCTTTCCACTTTTTCTTTTGGGTTTATCGCGACGACCCGCACAGCACAAAAATAACATAAATACTGACGCGATAAATATTGAACATGTAGCATACGCTCGTGATCCATCAATATTTTAAAATGGATCGCGATCCAAATATCACGATATATATTGAACGTGTAGCAGTGCCCTATGTGTTTTGATTGTATTGCAAGTCGATCATAAAGTTTTGGAAATATCCCAAATGCATAATTTATTTAAAACAAAAGTTTTCAAGTCCTTATTGGAAAACCCGTTACTATCCAAGTGCCCATAATATCTGGGGTATTCAGAAAATTCATTTCAACAGATAGAAGGACAGTGAAGGGTATAAAAACCTCTGTTGTTTTTTGATTATAATGTGGCAGCCACCGTGCAATATAACTACGCCTTGGACCTAACCACAAAGTTACATTTTTTACTTTGTGGTTACACGTGTTTAACTATTAAAAATAAATTTTAATATAAAGTGAATAGCTTGTGAAAATAAAAATTATTTGTGAGTAATTACAAGGATTAAAAATACGAAAAAAAAGGAAAATTAAACGGGAAAGTGAAGAAAGTTTGTTGAACGATCGCGGTGCTACAATCCTCAAAATAAAAGGGAGCCAAGTAGTGTCTTTCCAAGAATTAGAGGACGGAAAGAACATTATTTCATCTTTAAGCTATGGTGCCGAATATTTATCTCACAGTTTATTTAAACAAATAATGAATTTAAATTCAAAAAGTAAAGAATTTGTATTTATGTTCCACATTGTATTATACATTATACATTTGAGAAACATTTGAGAATTTCGTTTGAAAGCAAGTTAAAAATAAAGGCATTTTTCAATTTGAAAATAATATCCCCTTTTTGTTGAGAACGCTATGATTTTCAAATTATTATCAAACGTTTGTCGTTTGAGAAAACGTTTGATTTCAAATCATTTCAGCAATTTTTAGAAAAGACGAGAAAAAGAACAGAGAAGTTGGTTATGCTTTAAGCCGCTTTTCTTTCCATCTCTCCAACGTCAACAATAAGTGAAAGAATCTTTTCTAAATCAAGTTGCATCAAAACAAAAGATAGAAATCGTTCGAAACATGTGCATACATATATTTAATCTCTTTTTGAAAGATTATTTTAGAAGATTATCAATAATTTTGGTGCTATTTTAATTTTAAAAGTTTTCCTCTTTTATTTCATGAAGTACCTTTTGTTAATTTGTTGTTACTTTTTTTATAAAATCTTTATGTTAAAAAATAAAATTTTTTGTCTTTTTTTAAAACTTTTAAACTAGACAAAATTAAAATTATTCGATTGACTGAATTATATTAAATTCTTCGATTATTATTTGACTAAATTTTTACCTCGAATAATTATTCGCGCGATTAATCGATAAATACAAAACATCGATTAATGGAATAGATTCAAAATTAACAGACGTTTTTCGCAGCAGCCTGAGTTCGAATCTTGGCTCTGCCCAATTGTTTTTATTACCCAAAACACAATACTGAAGAGGGGATTATGCGTTTATGCTAATATTGTTAACACATAAAAATTTTGGTTGTTGACCCACCTTTTACTATACCGATCCACTCAGAATAACTTTTTGTGTTGATTTAACGATATCCGTCCTAGTGGCTGGCTGGGTTTCTGACCATGTTAACCTTGTTCGCAAAGAACAGGTGACAATTTTAAAGATAATTAGTTACAGTTCGATTCACACGCATCAATTGTCATGAGGACGACGCCTATTCAAAACAGTAAGAATCGGTTCATT
The DNA here is from genome assembly GCA_930367215.1 of Pollenia angustigena. NCBI lineage: Eukaryota > Metazoa > Arthropoda > Insecta > Diptera > Polleniidae > Pollenia > Pollenia angustigena. Next base: position 90,841,393 of record OV884056.1, on the reverse strand, counting down.
ATTTCACAAAGGCTCCCAAAATACTTCTTTTCGAAATAGAGTTTTTGTGATTATAAACTATCTTTTTATGTTGCTTTTTACTTACAATTTTGTTCAAATACATAAATCTTTTTGCAAAATAGATCATTTTACCAATTTTCTTTTTCTATATTTGACAATAGCTCCCATACAAACACCGCTTCCGAAAATAGCTTTTATTTCTATTACTTCCTTATTAAACTTTTAAATAGCTGCTAATTCATGGTAAAATTTTGTACTGTTAGGTCCAGAACTGGCCATACGAATCCTAACCTCAACATAATTTTGTTTTTCCAGGTCCATAATTGCTAATTCGTATGGTATCAAATGGTCGGCCTTGACCGACTATACTTTTTCACTTGTATATAATATAATATATATGTATAAGGATTATTTCCCAATAAGATTATAATCCTCTTTATGTATTTTTAAAATTTAAAACGCGTTTTTTGTGTGTTTGTTAATTTGTTTTCTTCCTATAGACACCTAAACAACTGAACCGAATTTCCAGAAATTTGCATAGTTATCTTTTGATTACCCGGCGCTTAACAAAACTATTTCTTAAATTTTCAAGTGGGCGTGGCACCCCTTATGCAAATACAGCAATATTAATCAAACCAACAAGTGGTGCAAAGCCCATCAAAAACAGCCAGCAACACGCAACTACTCATGTGTAGATGACAGTACTAAAATAAACACCCAAAAATCAATACGCGAACTTAGCAATGTCATTATCACCATGTAGATGGTAGCACTGTAAATACCAAATACACCGCAGTGTAAGATCAGCTACATATTTTCAGAAGGACAATAAATATGTCTTAATATCTGGAGAAGTATCTAAATTTGTTACAAATAAATTTTTTATCAATAATACATAATCGTATGTTATACGGGATCTAAAGCTAATATAAAATATTTAAATCTATATACATATATAAAAATAAGTTGTCCTATGTTCGTGATTTTATAACTCGAGAACCACTCAACCGATTTTCAAACGAGTACATGCGTTGTAAAGGTATACTTTCACGGTGGCATGTCATAACTTCCAGTGTCATAGTGTCCATGGACGTTATGACACTCCAAAAAGTGTCATAGTGTCCATGGACATTGTGACACTTTCAAAAGTGTCATAACGTCCATGGACACTATGACACATTGCAAATGGACATTATGACACTTTCAAAGTGTCATTAGGCCCATAATTACTAAAGAAGTTAAATACAAAAAAATGATCTGCATACACGCAGAGAAAAACATGTTTCATTACGGTCCCAACCAACAAAACTTTTTTTTTAAAGAAACTATTTTAACCATAATATGGTTGTCGGTGACAATGATTTGGTTAAATGAAACATAATATGGTAAAAAAAATTTTAAAAAAGGTTTTGCTGCTTTTTCTCTGGGTGTATATATTAAATATATAACGAAAACACTTTTGGGCGCAAGGATTTTCTCCTCCTCTCTCTCTCCTCTATGGTATAACAAATACCGGCTTTGCTAACTAAAGCTTCTTTGCACAGCCAGCCTTTGGCCGGGCGCAAGGATTTTCTTCTCTATGGTATAACAAATACCGGCTTCGCTAACTAAAGCTTCTCTGCACAGCCGGCCTTTGGCCGGGCGCAAGGATTTTCTCCTCTATGGTATAACAAACACCGGCTTCGCTAACTAAAGCTTCTCTGCACAGCCGGCCTTCGGCCGGGCGCAAGAATTTTCTCCTCTATGGTATAACAAACACCGGCTTCGCTAACTAAAGCTTCTCTGCATAGTCGGCTTTCGTTCGGAAACAAGGCAGATTTTAGAAGCTTTACTTAGCGTAGCCGGTGTTTGGTATACCATAGAGGAGAAAATCCTTGCGCACGGCCGAAGGCTGTGCAGAGAAGCTTTAGTTAGCGAAGCCGGTATTTGTTATACCATAGAGAAGAAAATCCTTGCGCCCGGCCGAAGTCCGGCTTTGATCCCAAATTTGTTTACATTCTTGCTTGTAAGAATTTTTGGCATTGTACTTACTTATTTTGATATTTCAAAACAAATTTAACACATTTTAATATTTTTCAAAGTGTCATAACGTCCGCGGACGCTATGACATTTCTTTGATGGACGTTATGACACTTTTGAAAGTGTCATAAAGTCCATGGACACTATGACACTTTCAAAAGTGTCATAACGTCCATGGACACTATGACACTGAACGTTATGACATGCCACCTACTTTCACTGATGGTATTTAAATTTCTTTTCTGGGGTCAAGTTATTACCAAAATTCTCCAGTATTTCATTTTTTATTTTTATTTAGAAGATCCCGAGCAGCGCCGGGACCAAACAACTTATAAAATATAAAAATGTATTCAAAACTATTTTGTTCGGTGCGGTTTTATATTTCATAAAACTCAAACGTTTTAGTTGACTTCATTCTGAAGCATTAATGAAGTATTCTTCCGAAAAAAAATCATACCTGCACAGCCCATTTCAAACCAACAACATTGTATTTTTGTTTTGATTTTCACCACAAGTATGTGATTAAAATTAACCATAAAATATAAAATACAAATATTTATTAATTTTGCAAACAATTTTTACCAACCAAATATCGATCGATCTCAAAACAAGGATGGATAGTTGCTCATGCTCAGTTAGAGGAATAAAAATTTTGTAAAAGCTTTCCTATTGTTTGGTTTTCAGAATCCCTCCCTAAGCCGTTGTCGATCTCGTTCAAAGTTCGGAAGTTACTCGCATTTTCTAATTATTAAATATTCAATACTCCTGCAAAACTTTCTAAATTGTTTGGCAATTCACTTTCAAAAATCTGTTTTCATCAATTTTCTCAGAATTTTGCTCTATTTAGCTAGCGGACTTTGCAAGTGGACTACTCATATGAAAATACAAATAAAAGTTACTTAAGGTGAGATAACAGACTTTAAGCTTTTTTTTAAATGTATTTTAGACCTTTCCAATTTTTGTCATGTTAAAGCTTTTCGGGAATTACAAATTTCAAAAATATTAAACGATTAAAAAAACCATTGTGAAAACATTTGCGGTATATCTCGAAAACAATACCTTGCCTAAAAACTAGTTAGCACCACTAAATTCAGCGTACCCGAATTAGGTTAACCAGCAAGGTGTCCCGCTTGACAGCTAGTCCAACCAGCACAGTGTTATTGTTGGTTTATATTTAATATATGAAACTTTAAATAAATAAATAATGAGATATGAGTAAAACTATCTTCTACAATAGTTGCTAAATATTATTATTGAATTCTACGCAGAAAACAATTGATGCCATGTAGTATAACAGGCTTCAAATCTTGTAAATGTTTCCATTAACTACTCTGAATTGGAAGTAGGCAATTATTTAGTACAACTCGAAGGGCAAATGTAAACATAGAGCTAGTGCCTTAGCTGTTAACAATAATTAGTATTGTGGTAAATTTATTGAACTGTTATTTCAAGCTCTATGTTTACATTAGTCCTTCAAGTTGTGCTGAAAAATGAAGACAAAAAGATGAAAAACAGAAAAATGTACTTTGGACTTCAAGAAGAATTCTTGACAAAAAGTTAGGAAAAACAAGTAAGAGTGCTATATCCGGCTGTGCCGAATCTTATATACCTTTCACCATTGTGCGAGCAGAATACAGAGCAACTAGACAAAAACTAAATAAAACTGATAAATATTTTTTTTTAAATAAGAGACAACCGGTTTTGAACTTCGCTTTTCATAAGGGCCCAGAATATATGTACTTTATAGGGTGTAGGATCAATATTGTACATACCTTTTTTCCTTCGGTGAAGGGTATAAAAAGAGTAATTTTCGGGAATTCAGGGGTATAATCACTGCATTCGATACTATCGTATCGAATAAACTATTGAATTTTTTTGCATACGATAGACACTGGCGTATCGAATGAAAACTCGATAAATGTAATGTTGAGTTACTCGATGTCGAATGCCATTATTTCCAATTCAATACATTTCTTTCGATATCGAGTTTCAAGATACCAAAATAAATCATTTCGAAGAATTTTGCTCGATATAGTATGCGGTGATTAGACCCCAGTATTTCGGTTATAACCCATACAAATTTCCGACATTTTGGTATATAAGTCATATACATAGGACATATGGCAGCGCTTAAATTTAGGTTTTTATAAAAATGTTGATGTTTTTTAGCCCACTTTTGGACTATTTTGCTCATAAAGTACCCATTGTCTAACCGATTTGATAGTTTTATATACCGACGTGTTAAGGAAGAATTTTACCATTTACTTAAGTTATATTTATATATAAACATTTATATAAACTTGTAAATATATATTTTAACAAAGTTAATTATAAAAAAGAGTAATTTTTGTGGATTCAGTATTTCGGTTATAACTCTGCAATTTTTTAACCGATTTGGCAGATTTATATACCGACGTGTTGAAGAAGAAATATACCATTTACTTTAGTTATAAAACTTGGACTCGGGGAGATCTATGGTTCCCGAAAGTTGGGTATTTAAAAAAAAAAATTTAATTTTGGTCATAACTTTTTTGTATCTGAACCGATGTTCCCGAGTTTTTTATAAAATATGTTCTACTAAAAATTCGATATTTTGATATATAAGTCATATCCATAGGACATATGGCAGCCCTTAAATTTAGGATGGTGTGTATTGGCAACCTTAATGTGTGTACCTAATTTGGAAACTTTGGCTCTTGCCGTTCTCAAGATAAAGAAAGAAAAGAAAAATTTAGAGGTAGTCGTGGTTTTTTGCTCATATCTACGTCATTTTTGGACCGATCTGGCTGAATTTCAATAGCAAGAAATGGTGGACTGTTTGTAACATAAATGTAAAACAACCTAGCCGCTATCATGTCTGGATTATCCGGCAAACACATATCAAACGTAAGACGGACAGACGGATAGACGGACATCGTTAAATCAACTTCTCTTCTCATATGGACCCAGAATATATATACTTTATGGGGTCTAAAATCAATATTGTGGAAATTACAAACGTTATGACAAACTTATACATATATACCCTTTTACACCTGTGGTGAAGGGTATAAAAACAGAAGTTATGAAGAACATGTAAATCAATTAAAATAGATAACCATTCAAAAACAAATTTCAATCTAGCAAAGTTGAAATACCATTTGGTTTAAAGATTGATGTTTGACTATTGACAGCCAGCCGTCGTCAAGGGCGGTGAGTGTTAAACGGCAGACCCCTCTAAAGAGATTATGTGGTTACAATCGAAACGTAAGTTCAACCTGTTCGTAAAAACCTGGGTTCGATTCTCAGGTCAGTAAAGAATTAAAAATTATCAATAAATTTTAATTCATTTTATGTTGTAAACTTCCTTTCTTCATAAAAATAATATAATGAAAATTAAATTCAATGAACTTTAGCCTGGGGCCTAATTACCGCAATCGATATCGAGTAAGCTATCGTTTTTTCCTGCAGACGATAGACACTGACGTATCGAATGAAAACTAGAGAGAAGTAATGTCTTTGTTTACTCGATATCGAATGTTATCATCTCAAATTACTATACATTTCATTCGATATCGAGAGTCATAACACCAAAATAAAAAATTTCGATCAATTTTGCTCGATATCGAATGCGGTAATTAGACCCCAGATAAAATTATCAAAATTTGGATTAAAACCCATAAACAGTTCAATAAATTAACCACAATACAAAGGTTTATATGGAGCCTAAGGTAAATTATGGACCGATCTTCACGAAATTTTACAGTGTGATTTCCAGTCGAATAAAACGAACTTTTGCAAAATAATATATCATCCCGTGCATTGTTTCACCATTTATGTAAGTTTTTGAAACAAAATTATCAATTTAGGGTGGTGGTTCAAAATTTTGATTCATAGCTCTCTTAAACGATTTTCCGGGATTTCAATCCCAAACTGCTTAGGACACCAAGTTTGTTCATTTCTTTTGAATTTTTCGAAAGTGCGCGTGTTTTCAACAGACGGACATGGCTTAATCGACATAGAAGTACTCAAGGAGCCAGAATATATCTGTGGCATTTTGACAAAACATCTTAAGTCAAATTTAAAAAGTTGAAAAAAATTTAAGTAATAAGAATTTTTATTCATTTTTCATTTATTATTTGATAAAAAATGATTTTTTCACCGCGATTTTTTTAAAAACTTGTTTTCTATCTTACCTCGACTTAAGATGTTTTGTCAAAATGCCACAGATATGTACTTTATGGGGTCTGAGATTATTAATAAAAAAGTTGCATACGGAATGACAAACTTAGTATAACCTCTTCACAACTAGTGGTGTTTTCTTTTCTGACAATAATGTTCCATATATGCTGCCATTCGTGCGGGTTTTTGTTCCACTCTAAAAATATATGCAAAAATGTGAGAAGTTGTCGTTTTCCTTTCTAAACATGTTGCAACAATAAATGGCAAATTTGTCCCATTTCTTACCCGCAGTTATAACTGAGTGTGCGATAATGCCCTTTTTGCATCTGCGTAAAGTACTTTTTTATGCAAGCAAGTTTTTTTTTCTTGAGTTTGCGGACAATTTGGGTTATATTGTGATTTTTAGTTATATTGTGATCGATATAAAAACTTTTTGTTTTTCGTTTGTTTTACTTTTATTATATTTTTTTTGTCGCACAATTTTTACATAGCGTCTTCACCTGACAATTTTTTGTTATACCAAACGTCAAAGTCTATACAAAAAAAACTCGAAAATTTTTGTCAGCGTTTTTTTTAATATGAAGTTTGACGTTTGGTATGACAAACAATTTTCAGGTGAAGACGCTATGTTAACAACAGCTGACATTAATTATTGCAAATCAGTGCTGTTAACGCTTATTGGAATTGTAAGAAAATTTAATGTTGAAAATTGCTACAAGCGTGGTGAATATCGATTTTAGTACAAACTTTGCATTCAATATTTAACGCGCTAAATACACATTAGTGTTGAGTGTAAAACGTAGCTATTATTTTGTTCCATTGTAGTTTAGAAAAATGTATCACTTTGTAAGGGTCCGTGTAACCTAATAAATATATTACACCACTATAATGCAACATTATTTTTTAGAAAAGAAAACACCATAATTGTGGTGGAGGGTAAGAAAAGACCAGTCTAATTTATCCTACCTAAAAGTTTTTTTCAAAAATAAGTATTGTGGTTATTAATTAGTATTGTGGTTATTTTGTTGAATTAACATTTACAAATGTTGTTAACAGAGTCAGTTCGTATTAACTTATGACAAAAATGTGTCCGAAAAATCTAAAATTAAAAAAAATCTTTTATAAACGAAAGCCTCAGTTAGCTGACAGTAAAGGCTCAGTTAGCCGGGAGTAACAGTAACCATGGCTGTTAAGTAATGATTAGTAATCGTAATAATTACTTATTAGATTACTTTTTTCATAAGGGTAAAGTAATGATTACAATTACGATTACTTTTGGTTTCGCATGATTACTAATTGATTACGATTACAAGTAATCAAAATATAATCAGAAGTACCGGCGATTACTAAAAAATAATCAAAAAGAATCCAAAGTAATCAAAAAGTAATCTGATTATTTTCAACGATTTTTTTTTGATTCTTTTTGATTACTTTCAACAATTGTTTATTCATTTGAATTAAAAACTTTTTAGAAACAGTTGATAACCTGTTTAAAGTTTTCATAATCAATAAATTTTAATATATTTATTTTAAAAATAACATAAACAACATTAACTACAGCACGTAATTCAAAATAGCTGAAGAAAAATAGCTAAAGAAATAGTAAGTTGAAAACTTATATATTAAACAAAAAAAAAAAATAATTTTATAACAATTTTTGATAATAAAAAAACAAACAAAAACATTTTATTAACAAATGCCGAGCAACGATTATTGGCCGAATAACCGGTCGGACACTTATAATAACATATTTTTACAATTGGCCTTCATTAAAACTAATTTTTCAAAGGAAAAATCAGACAATGATTGTCGCCTTGGACTGTTGACGATCCCGGCAAAAGAAAACAGTCGTTCCACTGGAGCTGAAGATGTTAGGGGAGTATTGAAGTATATAAATGCTTCCTTTAGCAAATCATATTTTTGCTAATTTCCGTCAGCGTTTGAATTATCGTTTAGATAGCTGAAGAATTGATGCTTTATAGCGGATCGTCGGTCAGGTTTTGTATGGTCTTGTGAAGAAGGACCTGTATCAATTTCATCATCTGTAAAGTTAAGCTAAACATCAAACAAACTTTAAAATAATACACGCATTAGCTCACCATCAAAACTAAAATCAAAAAAATCAGGGACAGCCGATAAATTATTTTCAATTTCATAATTAAATGTTTTTGGCGTAAAAACTGTAAAGTGTATCCAAAACTGTACTGGTTATATTCTCAACGGTTAATTCCGGCAATTCAGGGCTTAATCTTTGTAACACCTTGAGCCATTTCATTTTGATGCTTTGAGTTAATACTGTTGCCGCAATCGCGATATTTGCCTCAGGCTGCAACGTGAAATATGGTTGAAACCTTTGTCTTAGCCGTTGTTCCATTTTCAAAATAACTGAGGATATTTGTTGCAGCTCGTGTTTCCTACTTAGTTTATGTAGCCTATTGCTCAATGTCACAAGAGTCGGTATTAAGAATCCTGTGTTAAAAGAAATTTACATAGTACACAAATATAAATTTATATTTCTAATAGTACCATAATTCATATTGTTTTCTCCTTGAAGGAAGTCCAGCGCCTTGGCAATTGGTTCCATTACCAACTTATACATCTCTAGGTACTGTAAGTCTCCTGGAGAAAAATTTGACAAAGTAAGCTTATCGCACAGACTTTTCAACTTCTCTTTGTAGGTAAGTAATTTTGTTACTGCGTCAAATAATGAGTTCCAGCGAGTAACAACGGGCAAAAGTAACAACGATACCAAGTGCTCCGTAATTATTTCCGAAGACTTTGTCCACTTACACTTTTTCCACAAGTTGTTACATTTATCGAGTGTCTAAAAAAATTAAAAATATTTTGACAGGTATTTTGCAACTGATAAAAAATACTCAATTTAATTACCATATTATGTTGTACAGTGGCTGTTCAGTTCTTAAAATTTTTTCGAAGTCTGTTGAAGCAAGTAAATTCAGAGTATGGCTGCAACATCTCTGATGTGTAGGCAACCATCTCTCATTATCAAAGACTGGCAGATCGTCATTAATTTCATCTTCGAAAAGATCACTTTCCACACCGAAGTCTCTGAACGCTTTTACAAAATTTGAACCATTATCCGTAACGGTTAAAACAATATTTGAGCTGTTTAACCCAAAGTCGGTGTTTATTTCTGTGATTATCTGCGCAATATTTTCAGCGGTGTGTACACCAAAAATTCTTCTGCATGCCAAAGCTGCCGACTTGCGTTCAAGGTTTTCCGTAAGCCAGTGACATGTATATCCAAGAAAGGTTCTGTGGTTTGCAGACCAAATGTCTGCTGTGGTACAAAAGTAATTGGCGGAAGACATTTGTTCTTTTATAATTTGCACCATTATCGTGTATTTTCCCGTCAATTTTTCCGCCGCTGTTTGCTTGCACATCACCTTCATACCCGTATTTTCAAAAAGTTTCACGAAAGATTCCTTTTCTAGAATTGAAAGGGGCAATGCAGAGTCGATAATTGCGAGTAAGAGTTTTTCATCAAACACAGATTGTGCTTTATCGCCATTAGCACTACCTGTCCTATAAATTTTGTACTTTTTAAAAAGTTCAATATGCTTGACTCGCAAATGTTTGATGAAGTTAGAAGTCACTTCATAGCTTCCTTTTATCACGCGATGGCAAAATTCGTTTTTGAAAATTATTTTTTGCCCATCAGACGATGAAACCAAACATACTTTTTTAAGGGGCCGTTCTGATTCTTTAATTAATTTCCTTTTTCTATTACTTGTAGAAGGATAAAAGTCTGGGTCCTTCAAACTGTCATCTGAACAAAAATCACTTTCGGAAACAATTTCTGACATATTTACAGCTAAAATAAAATATTATTTAAAAGAGTCTTCAACAATTATGTACAACTTTCGTACTTACCAACATTTAGAATGTATAACAAACAAAGTACAAATTGTAGTTCAATTGATTTTAAAAAAAGAAACAATAAACAAACGAATTCTAAAGAATTAAATAGCAAAACTAAAAATGCTAAAATTAACTTCACACTCGCAAGCAGGTTTCAATATCATTTATATTTAATTTTGATTGAAGACTATTTTCTCTCACCTTCGTTTTTATAGGTGCGTTCGAGTACTTTTACAGTAAAATGCTGTAAATGAGTAATTACTGAGTAAACTGAAAAATTAAGGACCAACTATAATGTGTCATATTGAACTTAAAGAAACTTTTTGTTAAGTTTTATGAAACTGTCATTTGCTTAAGCAAAGTGCGAAACTGATCGCACATTCCATACGGAATCAAATGTTTTTTGATTTTGTTTTTGCTTTTTTAAATATATTTAAGAGACTTTTTGTTAATTTTTGACAGTAGGTTAAGCAAAACTATGCATATTATGGTTGGGGTTTACTCTCAATTCAGTAAAAAATATTAAAAACTATTGGGTTTTCGAACGCACCTTATGTATATGACAGAAACTTAATCCCGTTTTAGAATTGGAATTTTTAAATAATAGTGATGAGCACAGCTAACCTGAGTGAGAGTGCAAGAGTAGGATTTTTGCGTGATTGTTTATTGACTCATTAAATATTCTGATACAAAACTTTAATGCGATTTGAAATATTTCCGAAATTATTAAATACAAGTGAAAGTAGTAAATTATTGAAAAAACATTTTTGATATGTTTTTTTATATATAAATATAAATAAAAAGTCCATCCGCGTGATCAGGAGTAAAAAAAAAACTATAACGGTCCCATCTCAAATTATAATAACAACAATAAATACCTCAAGCAATTGTTTTGAAATGCAAAAAAATAAATTAAGAAAAATGCAAACAGATAAAAACAATAAATTCGATAAACAATATCCAGCGACACACAAAATCTTAACATTAATTCTTTGCCCTTTAATCCTTTCTTAGCCGGGAACCTAATTAATATGGATATATGTTAATATATACAAATATTTTAAATATGTTATATTATTACATTTATTATCAAGTTATTAAATATAATATCGATCAATATGATTACAGTTTTTGTTTGGTAATAAATAAATATAGTCAAATACTGGTCCAATTTTAAATGGATAAAAGTTTTTGCCAGTATCCCAGCAAAAACTTTGGTTACAAAATAAGCAGAAAAATAATGAGAATTTGACGAGCCGACTACTTACTTTTCTACTAGAAAAAGTACTTATTTTTGTTCGAGATGTCCCAAAAGTAATCCTTTATAATTTAGCCTATTATAATCTAAAAAATAATATGTTTTTTTATACTTAAAATTTTTATAAAAATATATAGTTACACAAAGTAAATAAAGTAAAAATTTTTTTATTTTTTTTAATATTTTTTTTTTTTAATTATTTTATTTTTTCTTATTTTATTTTACTTTATTTTATTTTTTTCTGTCTCTGGCGGGATTTGATCGCGAAACCTCGGTGCTGATAGACTAGCTCGCTACCAGCTAGTCTACCGGGGCAGTGTAGTTTTTGTATTAAAAAACTATGTTTTTTGACTATAATGACCAGGGCAAGGGACTTCATGCAAATGCATGTTTGTTGTCGGTACTCTGAGACCCACCTAAAGTTAATATCTTTGCGAATCACAATATTTCCAGTAAAATGGCATCAATTTGTTAGTGCATATTTTTGCATATTTTGCTTTTAATGCATGTTTTTGCATATTTTGATATAAATGCATATTTTTCGTCATATTTTGTTATAAATTCACATTTTTTGTCATATTTTGTAATATTTATAAAAAAAAAATTGCTCTTTTCTTAGTTTTTTGTTTAGAAATATCTTTCTGTTCAAGGCGAATTCAATATAAGGTGTAGTCAGTGAATCAGCTGGTTATAGTTGTTTCAGCCCTGAAGCTGTCAAACAGTTAAAATAGTATGGGAAAATCTGCTAACTTCGACATTTTCAAGGAGCAAAAACAACATGTTGGTGTTTGGTACTGAATTACCTACATTTTATTATAAATTCACCTTGTTTCTTTTACTTTTAAAAAGTAGCACATACAAAAATTATACGATTTGTATAATTGTGCACATAATTGTAGAAGTAACAATAAAACAGTTTTTTTTGATTTACGGTGTAAGAAGTATGACCTTAAATCCAAAAAGTATTAATAAAATAAATTGTTTTTAAGGAAAAAAATGCCAAAAGAAAAAATATCAAAAAATAGTATTTTAAATAAGTGTGTTTTTGAGTCTTCAAAATAGAGGGAAAAGTACTTTTTTGAAAAGTTTACAAAAAGGTGTTTCATTTAAAAATTTCAAGTAAATCAGTACCTTCAAAGCCAGAAACACAAAGATTTATGATTTATGAAAACGTTTCGCAAACTTTAATTTCAAGAAAATCAACTTTTATGGATAAGACTAGCAAATTTAGTTTTGAATTGTATAATGCTCTGGTGTCTGCAGATATACCTCTATATTAGCTAATCAACCAAAATTATAGAATTTTTTTAAACAAAAATTAACAATGAAACCATTTCTACCGAAACAACCCTTATAAAAACGTATATCGCCAAGTTGTACACTATACAACTATTTGACATTGTTGAAAGAATTAAGTGACATAATTTATGGCTGTCTATTGACGAAGCAATGGACACTGAAGGACATTTCGTTGTCTACGTGATTGGGATCTTGAATGCAGAAGAAGAACAGAGTAAACACAAATTTTTGTTAAATATTGTAAATTTGGAAAAGGTGGATCATGCTTCAATAACTCGAACTTTTAAAGATTCAATTTCTCTTTTAGAATCCTTTAATAAAAATAAAATTTTGCTCTACTTGACCTTTTTTTTAAGATATCTTACTCTAAAATGTTACATGTCACATGCTAAGCTCATGCCATGCATGAAAGTTTTTAAATTCACCTTTGCGTTTCAACCATGTATTACAAGATGGGGTACCAGGCAGTTGAGTATTATGCCAAAAATTTTGAAGAATTTAAAGATGTGGTAAATAATTTTAACGAAAATAATGCAGTCGCGATAAAAAAGTAAACAATATTTTAAATGTACCTAATATAAAGGCTCAATTAGAATTTATACACTCAAACAATGGGTTTCTAGTCGAGACAATAACCGAACTTCAGGGGCTTAAATCATTGAACACCTCGGTTAAACTCGTTGAGGACGCTGTCATTAAAATAAGAAAAGTAGAAGGTCAAATCGGCGAAAAAATATAAGCCAAAATTTATGCAGTTTTAAAAAAGAATGCCGGATTTAAAAAAGTTAAAGAAATTGGTAATATTTTTAATTTACCTTCCAGTAAAGAAAAAATTGTAGACAATGAATATTCTACAAAGGAGTTGACCACTTTTAAATATCCACCTATTACATCCGTTGATGTCGAACGAACATTTTCAATGCTTAAAACTGTCTTAAGACCAAATGGAATGAGTTTTACATTTGATAACTAAAAAAAAACTTATTTATTTATATATGTAAATATATCTTTATCTACTACTACTTTTTAAACTATGTTTTAAGTTTTTTAAACTGAATGAAATGTATTTATGTTTTTTTTTTTTTGTTAAATATGGTTAAATAAATATATTTTTAATGCATATTTTTTACTTTTATTTTTGCATATTTTACGATTTTTAGTGCATGTTTTATGCGCATATTTTGCGATTTTAAGTGCATGAACTTCCTTGCCCTGATAATGACATTTTTATTGTCATAATGAAAATTTAAATTTTTCTGTATATTTAAGATATAATAATAAAGTTATTATTTAATATATAACTAATAATCCAAAAAGTGGCGAATAAAGCTACAAAGTAATGAATTCTTGAAGTCATTAAAAGTAGGATTGTAAGTAAAGTTTTTGCTGGGATATTTATGAATTATGATAACATTTAACTGTTTCCAATAAAAATAATTGTACGAATGAATACGCAATTTTTGAAAGTAATCAAAAAGAATCAAAAATAATCGTTGAAAATAATCGGATTACTTTTTGATTACTTTTGATTCTCTTTGATTATTTTTTAGTAATCGCCGGTACTTCTGATTATATTTTGATTACTTGTAATCGTAATCAATTAGTAATCAGAAATTTTTTCTTATAGAGTTAAATAATCATTACGATTCTTTTTAAAAAGTAATCTAATTGATTACTAATCGTAATCGAAATTTAACAGGTATGACAGTAACGTTGAAAATCAGCTGATTCATTTTGTTGTATGTAAAGCAATTAGAACGATTACAGTTAGCAGTAAGATGTTACGTCTCAATCTGTAAGAAATAGATTGGTCTTACTTTTTTACGGTAAGGTTACTGTTACTCCCGGCTAACTGAGCCTTAACAGTCATGTTACCGTACAGTAAAAAAGTAAGAAAAATCTATTTTCTACGGCTTTACTCTACGTCTACACCTAACATGAAATGCAGGTAAAGCCAAAAGCTTAGAATTACTGTTTAAATATATATATAAATATATGTATGTAGTATATATGTACCTATTTGTATTATTTGAATTATAACTTTTTATTATTGTCAGTTCGTTGCTGCGTCAAGTATCTGCAGTAAGTTTTTTTAAAGCTTGTGGAAAATAATAAGAGTTTATTTTGTACTTAAATGTTTATTGTGTGCTAAAGGCAAATACATTTATTTGCCCAGTTGTCATATTATTCTTTCCAGTCAAGTAAAGAATAACTTATTCTTAACCCATCCAAAACATATATTGCCAATTTATTTATTTTTTTATTATTATTCAAATAAAATTTAAATAAAAAAATGTATGGTTTTAATTACCGTCATATTACTTTCAAAAGGAAATTTTGAAATAATTTCTGCTGTTAAACGTGATTAATCGAAAAAAAATTTGGTTTGCGAATTCAAATCTTGTCTTTTCTAGCCTTACCTTAAAGTCCTGAAATATATTTTAATTATTCTTTCAAAAGTACTTGTCCATATTATGAAACATTTAAGTTTAATGTTTGAAGGGGAAAGACGAATGGAAACGTCTACTTTGTTTCATGTTCAAACATTTTATGTGAGTTTGTTATGCAAAATTTTTAAAATTCTGCAAAACAAAAGCTTTATTGTATGGACACAAATGCAGTTTCAAAACAGAATTGAAGATAAAAGTCATTATATGGAAGAAGACAAAGTGAATGCCACTGTTTGATTTTGTTTTTTTATTTCTCGAAAGCTAGAATTTGTATGGAATTTGGAATACAGACTAAGCTTTTCATTAGGAAAGGGATAAGAGCTTTTTAAGGAAACCATAGATAGCCATTACCTTATGTAAGCCTCTTCGGCTACGTAATGTAACATTAGCATCTTGAATAAAAGAATTGCAAGCTTATATTTTTACTAAAAATTTAAATTATCATAAATTTAAAGGTACAAGCGTATCTTTTTAATTTCCTATCGTCGTTGTGCTCAACATTAGTATCCAGTCCAGTTTATTTTTTATTTTCCACTAACTCACTTGGAACAAGTAAGAAAGTATAGTCGGTCAAGCCCGACAATATGATACCCAACACAACGTATTTATTCATTAGGCAGAGTTTCTGAGAGGCAGAAATTGCGCCCTTTCTCCCCTCGTGGTATTACATTTGAAAAAATGCATACCTCACGTGTTTACATAAATATGGATCTATCTATGTTTTAAATTTCATTCGAATTGGTTTGGTGAAAGTGATCCTGAGTCGATCGGTATATTTTAAGGTGTAGCACCAATATTTTAAGGATCCTTAAAAACTCAAGTTACACACATCAGAACAAATGCATAATTCCCTCTTGACTACGAATACAAGAGTTGTTAGTTAGACAACATATAGAGTCCTTACCGCAAAAATGGCTTAAGCGACGAAATTTTAAATGTTGATTCTTTCAATAAATGAATTTACTTGCAACACTTTTATCATCTCATAAAATATCATGGTCACATAAGGCACCGTTATTAAAGAAGTTGATTATTTAAGCTCTCCTCAGCCAATTGACGCTGGAGTCCCTCACCCAAACTTCAACATTTGCGGATGATACAGCTTTTCTAAGCATGCACCAAAACAGCCAAGAAGCATCCCGATACCTACAACTTCGATGAATCCTTTTCGAACTATTAGGGGGGAGACCCCTGAATGCGAAAGTACATGGATATAGCTACTTTGCGCAGACTTAGCTATATCCATGGCTAAAAATTGTCAAAAATCGTTACTTTTGAAAAGAAAGCTATGAAGGCAAAAAAACTCTAATACAGTCGAATACAATTTTTTTAAATAGCGCAGACTTAGCTAATCCATGAAAAATGGACATATACCGTTTTCTCACAAACTGGAGCCAATCTGACACTTCCAAATGTATTTTCGCACTCAGGGGACTCCCCCCTAATAGTTCGAAAAGGATTCATCGAAGTTCATTTGTTTGACTACCACAGTGTTATTGTTAGTTCATATTAAAAATATGAAGAATCAATAAATAAATAATGAAGAAAAAAAAAAAAGCGACAACCTTCATAAAAACTTTTTATGAAATAAAATAAGAAGTTCTAACATTTTATATGAATAAGACTTATCACTTTTACATGGGGTTGTCATTGGAGGGGGTCAATTGACAACAGGACGTTATCTATTTGACAACAGGTAGTTGCCAATTTTCAAACAGTGATATTTTTAAGTTTTTAATTTCAATTTGACAATACTTCGTTATCGTTTTAATAACATTGGTTGAAAATTTTTAAACTTCTTGTTTCTCCTGCGTTAGAGATGAAAATTGTAACTTAATTTAGTAATGAAACAAGGTAAATTAACATGACATTCACTTCATTTCTATTGCAATGCTAATACTTCTGAAAAATATACAATTGTACTGACTTACCATCGATGCTTTGTGAAGCGTTACCGATAGAAAATTTAGCGTATATCATATTTTAAATAACCCCTTTAGTAGACAATTATTGGCCACAGATTCAAAACATATTAAATTGATGGAGTTGGGTACATTATGGTCGGACCTGCCTCGATTAAACTTCCTTACATACTTTTACTGGTGCTGCTATCGATTCGGCGCGAGTCTTATACAAACAAATAAGCTTGGTAATTAAAAAAAAAATCCCTTTAAAACAATCTATATATAAACTTTGTTGTACAAAAAACTTTAAGAGCAAACCTCGTATTTAATATGTTGTATTTTAGATGAAAAAAAACCTTCACTCATATCAAAGCTTTTTTCGCTAATTTACTTTTGGATTTTTATTTGTATTTTATTCTTAAGGTAAGCACTAGTATATAAATACGATTTTTATCCCAAAAATATAATTTAGTTTTCATCCAGCTTCGGCTCGATAAAGTTTCCTCCTTAATTAAGGCTCAGTGTTTTTTTCTAATTTGCTCCATAAAAAAATGAATTTAAAAGTTTTAATTTTGTGTTTATTTGTAATTTATGGCTTTTTTTGTCATAAATGTGAGGTTGTTCTATAAAATTCAATAATTTCCTTTAAAATTCTTATAAAAAAGTTTTTATTATACTTTTAGGGACAATCTACGCTAACCTATAATGTTGAAACAGAAATTCTTAAAAAGAATTTCAACCAGATACATGAACTTAAAAATGGTGTGGATTGTTGCAATTTAAGGTAATAAAAATATATATTAAATTAAAACAAGTTAGAGTGCTATATTCGGCTGTGCCGAATCTTTGATACCCTCCACCGACAGTTCGAATGTTTAAGTGTGATATCTGTATGATGTTATTATTATCTTAAACTGTGACGTTTGTTATTAATTATGGTTTAAGGCGACTAAACTGTTTTCCGATAGTAGGGTTTATATGGGGCTTAGGGTAAATTATGGACCGATCATCACGAAATTTCATAGCGTCATTTCTAGTCCTTTAAAACTGTGACGTACCAATTTCTGTTATGATAGCATTATTAAATATGGTTTTAGGTGTACTAAACTGTTTTCCGGGAGTAGGGTTTATATGGGGCCTAGGGTAAATTATGGATGGATTTTCACGAAATTTTACAGCGTGAAATCTGATCTCATTCGGTGTCTTGTTCCAGCATTTATGCTACTTTTTGTAACAAAATTATCAATTTTTTTAGGTGGTGGTTCCATATTTTGATTCATAGCTCTGGTCCTACTGAACCGATTTTGCTGGATTTCAATCCCAAACTGCTAAGGATAACTACAAGCAATTTGGCACCAAGTTTGATCATTTCTTTGGAGTTGTTCGAAAGTGAGCGTGTTTTCAACAGACGGACAGACAGACGGACAGACAGACGGACATGGCTAAATCGACTTAGAATTACTCAAGGACCCAGAATATATGGGCATTTCCGTCAAAAGGTCCACCGTGACCGAAAATTTAAAAGTTATTAAAAGCTGATTATTTTACGATATTGTTATAACGAAATGTTCAGATTTTACTAATTTTATAAATTCACCCATTAATTTGTTCACTTAGATGAACAATCAGACTGCAAAGTTGTGCAAACGTAATTTCTTATTTGTGAGAATGTTTTATTGTATGTTTTCTTTAATATTTATCTTTCTTAAAAGAGGTGATATTTGATAAAAATTATTCCAAAAAAATTTTCTTACATGGTCTGTAATCTAAGGAAGAGTTCAAAGAGAAATATGTTAGTCGGATTTACGGTAAATTTTTATTTTATTTTGATCATTATTCAGTTTTATTATTATGGAAAAAATTTCACGTTCGAAATGTCACGTATCGACCCAGATTTTGTCTTAAAAAAAAGAAAATACAGAAGATTTTGGAATCAAACCAAGACATTTTAATGTTACATTGCTACGTAAAATTCTCAAAGTTGTTTTACTAAAAAATTGGGCCAGGTTTCGCTGAATTATGCCTTTTTGTACATGGCCACAAAAATTACTTCTGTTTTTTTCACGTTCGAACCGCTACTTCTTTTGACATTATCTTTGACCTAGAATCGCGCCCTCCATAAACTTTAGCATAGATAACAGTGCTTCCTTAGTGCTATAATTTACGGGTTTATAGAACGTAAAAATATTTTTTGCTTAAAATGTTATTGCATTTTTGATGCGTACGACTGTCACGTTCAACACTTTGGAATTACCCATATATACTTTATGGGGTCTGAGATGATTAAAAAAAAAGTTTCACACGGAATGACAAACTTAATATACCCTCTTCACAACTTATTGTGGTGGAGGGTATAAAAAGAAACTATTTAATCTAAACAACTATTTCGATAAAAAAAAAACACTTAATACGGTATAAAACTTATTTTATATCCTCTTCTCAGAATAGATAAAAGTTATTATTATCAAATAATTCTGATGATGGGAATTTGGTTATTCTCGAAACATGTAAATTCGAATGAAAGTTGAATGCAAGGCCCATTGAAAAGGTCTGCGCAAGAAGCCTGATGATCATTGTTTTCGTTCTTTTGAGCTTTCAAAAGTTGTTTACATACACGTTTTTTCCTTTTGCTTTGTATATGTGGTAGTAAGTTTTTGACAGTTTAAAAGAAAAAGTTTTTTGTTTTTGTACAAGTAAGCAGACCTGATAGATGGGCCTTGGTTGAATGAAAATTTAATTTGATGAATTTAGAAAAAAAAAGAAAAAAAAACATCAACAAGGGCGAAATCAGTAATGCTCATAAATCAGTAATTTATGGACTGATCTAGCTGAATTTCAATAGCATAGTTATAAGGAGCAGAAGTGGCAGAAATATATATCCGTACTTGAATCAAGCTTACCATACTATTGACAACGCTTCGGCTTGATTTAAGTACGGATGCATAGATTTTTCTTTTTAGTGAACCTCTGTTAAATATGTTTAAATCTGATATTTTCAGTTATAAATAAAATTTCACTTTTATTTGCAGATTTGAGAGAAATATAAAACACGCAGATATCGCAATTAATGCTGGTAATAAAAGATATTTTAACAACAAAAAAAATTTAAGACTTGTAAATTTGAAAATATTTTATAGATTCTTCCATATTCGATATACGTTATGATAGCCTTCCGGAGAAATGGTAAACATTTATTTCGATTAAAAAGATTTCTAGAAGTTCTTAATCCGTTTTCTTATACTCGTAAAGCAAAACTAGCGCTCCTCCAAGAAATTGTGCTGAAGCAACTTCATGCACTCAACGCAGTGGCATTTATAAGATCCAATTGAAAAAGTTTATTAGTGGTCAACCCATTCTTGTCGAATGCGATGTTAAAACCGATGGTGGTGGCTGGATTTTAATACAAAGACGCCAAGATGGTTCCGTGGACTTTTATCGCAATTGGACAGAATATCAAAAAGGTTTTGGCAACATCGAAGGAGAGTTCTTCATTGGTCTCGACAAATTGCATGCCCTGACGAATTACAATGGACCACAAGAGTTGTTAATTGTTCTGGAAGACGATAACGAAATCAAGCAGGCGAAATATAGTAATTTTGTCGTTGGCAATGAAAGTGAATTATACACACTAAAACATGTAGGGGACTTTTCGGGAGATGCTGGCGATTCGTTAACTTCACATTTGGGCGCGAACTTTAGTACGAAAGATCGTGATAACGATATATATGAAGCAAATTGTGCAGAAGCTTATACGGGTGCCTGGTGGTATAAGAAATGTCATGTAAGGTGAGTGTAGCCAGTGATGTTTGTGTTAAAACTTTTGGACTTACATTCGTAATTTTCGGACTAGTTGCAGCCTTTATAAACTTTAATTTTCCTTGTTTAATTTTCCTTTAGCAATCTTAATGGCAAATATGGAGATACAACGTATGGCAAAGGTATAACCTGGAAAACGTTCCGAGGCTTCAATATCTCGGTAAAACATGTTACAATGATGATTAGACGCAGAAGATTTTGAGTGCTCTTAATTTACCAGATACGATTTTTATATATAAGACAAAAACAATAAAGAAAAAATATTGTGCATTTTTTGCGTTTAATAAAAAATTTTAATTTTCAAATAAAGTATGTACTGAATTATTGCCCTTCCTTATACTTTTAGAAACATATTTCATTCGGAAATTTTCACATGTGGAATTCATGATAAGGGTGATTGTTAGCTGTTAGTATGATTAGTAGAAAACAAAAACATGCTTATACCCGAATATAGGGGTATACTTAGTTTGTCATTCCATGTAAAACTTTTTTATTATTCATCTCAGACACCATGAAGTATATACATATGTATATTCTGGCTCCTTGAGTAATTCTTAGTCGATTAAACCATTTCCGTCTGTCCGTCTATTGAAAACACGCTAACTTTCAAAAAACTCAAAAGAAAAAGTACGATGTTGGTGTCAAATTCCTTGTAGTTATCCTAATCAGTTTGGTATTGAAATCCAGCAAAATCGGTTTAGGGGGATGAGAGTTATTAGTTCAAAAAATTGATAATTTTGTTACAAAAACTAGCATTAATGGTGGTATAATTACGGATATTGTTATCGGTCCAAAATTTACCCATGGCCCATATAAAGCCAGCTCTCGAAAAAGTGTCTAGTAAGCCTTAAATCGTAAATAATAACGGTACTGCAATGAATTTGGTACGCCACAGTTTTATAGAACTAGAAACCACACTGTCAATTTTTGTGAAGATCGGCCCATGATTTACCATAGTTTCCATATAAAGCCAGCAGCCGTATTCTGTAACTTGCTTAGCTAAAGCTTATTCTCGATCGCTAAAATGCTTTAGAGAATGCAAAAATTAAAATTTTTAGCGATGATATTAAAAGCCAAAAATGCTGCGAATTAAATTTTTATGGCATTTTTAAATCTAGCAATGCACGTTACAGTATTATATTCGTAGCCAAAAATCGTTAAATCAACTTTATAGATTTTTAGCGATAGAGATTTAGCTTTAGCGAACTACAGAATACGGCCACAGATCTCGGAAAACAGTTTCGTATGCCTAAAACCACAACGAGTAATGTTTTTGAAGCAGAACTTGGTCTTTCGTAGTATGTAGTGATTTCTGTTCGGCAGGATCCGACTATAAGCCATGCAGTGATTTATTCTTATTTATAGTTAGTAGCCCGAGATATACTTCTGAGTCTTACTGTTTATACTTGGTACATGTTGTGAAAGAGTTTTAAGTTTTTTTCGTATCACTTCTGTCGATATAAACGAGCGTTAAAATGCCCTTTTGTGAGAAATAATAAAATATCAAATTTTAATGCTAAATTAATTCTAAATTTTATTTACAAAGCTTGCATTGCTTATATACTAAAAATCAATTATTGATCAGCATAATTGAATTAATTACTTTTCCACGTTTAACAACGTTCAATAGCAGTTGTATGTGCTGATGCTTTCACATAGTATCATTGCACTTGTGGTCATCATAATAAATTGAAATATAGTGATGTTTATTTAAACAAACAAAAATATCTTAAATTACCTACAGTGTAGTACGTAAGTATACGTACACAACAAACTTCATAAGGGCTCAAATTACTGTATAAAATGTCGTGCAATCGGTCCATAATTTGCCATATTCACGATATAATGCCCCTCTGGAGAATTACTTAAATACGCCTTAAACCTTAGCAGATCTAAATGAAAAGATTTAATCCAATTTAGCTGTAAATGGTCGGAAATAATACCATATAATCGGTCCATAACTTACCTTAAAACGCTATAACAAATTTCTCAACTACATATATCGAAATTTGTTCTTATTTAGGTTCTTTTATACCAGAAAACACTCTACAGAATTTTGTGATGATTGGTCCATAATCATTGGTCATGAACACGAAAAACGCTGTAATTTTTTTTTTCCTAAGTACCGTTTTTTAGATAACGGTACTTTTGTGTTTTTCGGTGTATGATCCCACCCAAACCCTTGGAAAGGTAATTGAATGCCTTTTCCGTCGATATGCTGAAAATTTCTGTTTGATAAGAAATGGCTGAGTTATGGCACCTCAAAGTTCAAAATTTGCCTATTTTTACGTTTTTTTTTCTAAATTTTTCATTTTTATTTAATTTTTTTTTTCTACGTTATAGTAAAGATCTGGAATGTTTTATTCTTCACCAAATAGTTTAATTAATTACCAACATTTTAAGCGAGATTTGAAAAAAATCGGATGAAAAATAATGTTTTTATTAAGGATTTTGTGGAACGACAATATTGAGGTGGCATTTATCTCGATCGGACTTTTCGGTTGGGCTCCACAAGGGTTTGAGTGGGACACCGAAAAACACAAAAGTACCGTTATCTAAAAAACGGTACTTAGAAAAAATAAATACAGCGTTTTTCGTGTTCAGGAGGTCCCAACGAACTTATCTAGGCATGTGGCGTTCTTAGTATTTTTCCAAATTAAAAATTTGTAAAGCAGTGTAATCGACCATGAATCTATATCTATATATATAAAAATGAAAAATGTTTGTATGTGTGTTTGTTTGTTTGTTTGTTGGCTTATAGACTCCGAAACTACTGAACCGATTTTCCTGAAATTTTTACAGTAACATCACGTCAGCCCTAAAAATAAAATAGGCTACTTATTTTTTCGATAGGGGCAGGGGAATTGGTACCCCCCATAGAATGCCAATATTAATTATCGCATATCTTAAGAGCCGCTGGACGCATTTTGCTGAACTTTTGTAGTAGGATCTTCTGAGCCCCGAAATTGAAATAAAATAGCAGCGGGGGTATTGGAATCCCCCATAGGACACCAATGTTTAACATCGCATATCTTAAGAACTGTAATAGTGAGAATGTTCAAACTTTCTAGAAGTCACTCTTATGGTATACTACACTTTTGAAAATAAAAATAAAGCGGGTAGGCGCAGGGGGGGAAATACCTCTCATAGGATGCATACATTAAATATCGCTCAACTGAAGAACTATTAAAGGGAGAGCCTTCAAACGTGGTTAAAGCTACTATTATAGTAAACTATAAATTTCAATATAAAAATGGGCGGGAGAGACAGGGGAGGAGCAGTACCCCTCATAGATAGAAATATTAATAAGAGCCATTGTACGCATTTTGTTCAACTTTTGGTAGTACGATCTTCTGAGCCCCGAAATTGAAATAAAGTAGCAGCGGGGGAAGTGGTTTTCCCCATAGGACGCCAATGTTTAATATCGCATATCTTAAGAACTGTTATAGTGAGAATGTTCAAACTTTGTAAAAGTCACTCATATGGTATACTACACTATTGAAAATAAAAATAGATAGGGGAAGGCGCAGGGGGGAAATACCTCTCATAGGATGCATATATTAAATATCGCTCAACTGAAGAACTATTAAAGGGCGAGTCTTCAAACGTAGTTAAAACACTATTATGGCAAACTTTAAATTTCAATATAGTAATGGGCGGGGTAGACAGTGGAGGAGCAGTTCCCCTCATAGATAGAAATATTAATAAGAGTCGCTGCAAGCATTTTGTTGAACTTTTGGTAGTAGGATCCTCTGAGCCCCAAAATTGAAATAAAATAGCAGCGGGGAAGCGTTACGCCCTATAGGACGCCAATGCTTAATATCGGATATCCGAAAAACTGTTAAAGTGAGAATGTTCAGACTTTGTAGAAGTCACTCTTATGGTATACTACACTTTTAAAAATAAAAATTAAGCGGGTAGGCGCAGGGGAGAAATACCTTCCATAGGATGCATATATTAAATATCTCTCAATCGATAAAGTGGTTAAAGCAGTGTTGCGAAGCGCACCGGGTTAAGCTAGTATGTATATAAAAATGAAAAATGTTTGTATGTTTGTGTGTTTGTGGGTTTGTTTGTTTGTTTGTTGGCTTATAGACTCCGAAACTACTGAACCGATTTTCTTGAAATTTTTACAGTAACATCACGTGAGCCCTAAAAATAAAATAGGCTACTTATTTTTTCGATAGGGGCAGGGGAATTGGTACCCCCCATAGGATGCCAATATTTATTATCGCATATCTTAAGAGCCGCTGGACGCATTTTGCTGAACTTTTTGTAGTAGGATCTTCTGAGCCCCGAAATTGAAATAAAATAGCAGCGGGGGTTTTGAATCCCCCATAGGACGCCAATGTTTAACATCGCATATCTTAAGAACTGTTATAGTGAGAATGTTCAAACTTTCTAGAAGTCACTCTTATGGTATACTACACTTTTGAAAATAAAAATAAAGCGGGTAGGCGCAGGGGGGGAAATACCTCCCATAGGATGCATATATTAAATATCGCTCAACTGAAGAACTATTAAAGGGAGAGTCTTCAAACGTGGGTTAAGCTACTATTATAGTAAACTATAAATTTTCAATATAAAAATGGGCGGGAGAGACAGGGGAGGAGCAGTACCCCTCATATATAGAAATATTAATAAGAGCCACTGCACGCATTTTGTTGAAATTTTGGAAGTAGGATCTTCTGAGTCCCGAAATTGAAATAAAGTAGCAGCGGGGGAAATGGTTTTCCCCATAGGACGCCAATGTTTAATATCGCATATCTTAAGAACTGTTATAGTGAGAATGTTCAAACTTTGTAGAAGTCACTCATATGGTATACTACACTATTGAAAATAAAAATAAAGCGGATAGGCGCAGGGGGGGAAATACCTCCCATAGGATCCATACATTAAATATCGCTCAACTGAAGAACTATTAAAGGGAGGGTCTTCAAACGTAGTTAAAACTACTATTATGGCAAACTTTAAATTTCAATATAGTAATGGGCGGGGTAGACAGAGGAGGAGCAGTTCCCCTCATAGATAGAAATGTAATAAAGAGCCGCTGCAAGCAATTTGTTGAACTTTTGGTAGTAGGATCTTCTGAGCCCCAAAATTGAAGCAAAATAGCAGCGGGGGAAGTGTTACCCCCCATAGGATGCCAATGTTTAATATCGGATATCTTAAAAACTGTTATAGTAAGAATGTTCAAACTTTGTAGAAGTCACAGTTATGGTATACTACACTTTTGAAAACAGAAATAAAGCGGGTATGCGCAGGGGGAAATATCTTCCATAGGATGCATATATTCAATATCGCTCAACTTAAGAACTATTGAAGGCAGAGTCTTCAGACGTGGTTAAAGCTTCTATTATGGTAAACTATAAATGTCAATATAGAAATGGGCGGGGTAGCCAGAGGAGGAGCAGTACCACTCATAGATAGCATTATTAATAAGCAATTTGTTGAACTTTTGGTAGTAGGATCATCTGAGCCCCAAAATCGAAACACCCATAGGACGCCAATGTTAAATATCGCATATCTTAAGAACTGTTAAAGTAAGAATGTTCAAACTTAGTAGAAGTCACTCCTATGGTATACTACACTTTTGAAAATAAAAATAAAGCGGGAATGCGCAGGGGAAAAAACATTCCATAGGACGCATATATTAAATATCTCTCAACTGAAGAAGTGGTTAAAGCAGTGTAGCGAAGCGCACCGGGTTAAGCTAGTCCAATATAAATTGTAATCTTGAAAATATTTGTTCAAATTAACTTTTATATGACTAGAAATTAAAGATTGTCGGTCAATAATTTAACATGTGTATTAGGGGTACAACCAAAATAAGGCCCTATCACCACGCTGTAGCCGATGTTGTGCTGAAATCGAAAAATTTTTTTCTCAGGTCATTTCGGAACAAAAACGTTCCGCGTCGAAGCCGATTTCTGAAAGCCCTTAAAATTTTTTATTTTTTCAAAATTTTGTATTTTTTTAAAATTTTGTATTTTATAATTATTTAACTATTTGCATTTGTTAATGTAATTATATGATTATAATCAAAATCACAATCTAAAAACAATCTTTGTTAAGTGAAATTAACTTAAGGTTAAGAGTTCGTGTTGATTTGCATTGGGGGAAAATATCTTGTAAGACTTTGATGGCGCGTTCCGCACAAATGTTGCTGCGTTGTGTTTTTGGAATTCTTGATTCATCTTTGACCCAATGTCTTAGAAAGCATATCTGAGCATTAGTAAAGCCCGATAATGATTTGTTTCAGGCTTCGAAGTCATTTTAATTGTAACAATGATCTGAAAACGAAATGTTGTACCAAGGGCCACGTATAAAATTTTGAAAAAACAGAGTTGCATTAGCAAAATTCGGTTGTTTGTAACTAGTTTATCTCAAAAGCTAGTTACAAACCTGTTTATGTTTGTATGGATAAATACATAAGTTTCACAAGCTAGTTTATCACCATAAACAACTGTTTATGGTGTAGGTGTGTTTGTGCATTTGACGCGGAACCTTTTTAACGATATCGAAAATCTAAAGATGCAGTTCTTATTGTTTTTTTATGCACTACATGGTATGGATAGGGCCATTTTGATATTTTCAAAAATTGTAAAAAAGTTGTTTCCCTAATGTGTATGTAGCACTAAACCTCAACGAACTTCAATACTGACGTCCGTTATTATTAAAATTAATTAATAATTTATTAATCCCATATAGGGACCACGCCTGAAATATTCGAACTGAAGGTGGAGGGTATCAAAGATTCGGCACCACCGAATAAAGCACTCTTCCTTGTTTTTTTTTTTCTAAAAAGTTTTTAACGGCATTTTCAATATCTTTGGTCTTGTGTCCAGATAAAAAGTTCAGGTACATAGATTTTTAAGGATATAATATAATCATAAATATACCAAGAGAAGAAGAAAATAGCGCTCTTACTTAATTCAACTTAACCAAATCAATTAAGGAACCACCCTTACAAACTATGGGTGCGTTCGTAAATGCATCACTGCGCTGCATCAGTGTTTTCAAGTGGTAATATATTTATCAGTGAAGTAAATATGGACCGAAAAATTGTGAAATACTCCACAAAAATAATAGTCACACAATAATATAAGTTATTATTATTCTTTTATCGCCATTAAAAAAAGTTTGCTTTTCTGATGCAGCGCAGTGATGCATTTACGAACGTGCCCTATTACTTTATATTTTGGCACTTTTTAAATAATGCCTACCTAGGTCTGGGCTTAATGGGCCTAGATGTAAGTCCACCACTACTCAGATACAATATAGGTTCATATTGCCTCTCTGTAGGACTCCAGTCTTAATCGGTGGAGAAAAAGCTCTCCTACAGCTTCTAAATATTTATGGGTTAGTTTAGCTTCAGATTATGTATTACCTAAAAACAACAATAAAGAGCGGAGATCAACATTTGTGTTTGTTTAGTTGTGCTTTTTCTGAATCCAAATTTATGATTTGAAATGTCTATTTTCATCCGTTATGGAGGTTAATTTAGAAATTAACATTTTCTCAAATAGCTTTAAAATGTTCGATAATACTATTGTGTGATCTTTCCCTAGCTAAGGTATCATAGCAACTAGAGAGGCTTTCCATCCTGACGGATAGTATTCAATTTGTAAAAGAGCATTGATAATTAGAAAAATTATTTTTATTGCATTTTGGTATGTATTTCATCAATACCAGCTGTTTTTTTGGGGTTTAAATATGCAATAGCCTTTTCACTATCCCTTATCTCAAGTTTTAGGGGTATAGCTATTCCACTAATGTTAGGTGGCAACTCGACTATTAATTCATTTTTTTTAAGAAGGGGCAAATACATGTTTCGAATGTTCAACGAACAGGTTTTTTCGAGTTTCGCACAGTACCGGTTTTTAACAATTTTTAGTTCCTCGCCATAATGAGGTACTGTTCGAAGGATGTTGAGTAACTTTCTTAGCTTTCTTGTGCATTGTTTCAGTAATTTGCTGAGCTGAGGGGATCTGTAAAGTTGTCATTCTCTACGAACTCTTTTTCTCGACCAACAGTCATTCGACATCAGCAAAATATTTTTTACTGTATCCGGTTTGTTTGGGGCTATGGAAGAAGGTTGAACAGCTAGTTTGATATTTCTTTCAGTGTTGACATTAGAGAGTTCTGGCGTGCCTAGCGAATATTTTTTGTGAAATGCGTACTAATTTATTTTTGTTTTTTCACCAATTTATCGTTGAGCAAGCTATAGCTAGATTAGCCAAATCAGATATATATGATAACCAGCGTTACCGTTGTGATACTAAAGTATCAATTTGACCCTTTTTCGACGGTGTTGATACCTTTTATGACCCTTTTTTTAAATTATACTTTTGTATCATTATCACCTATTATGTGACACTTTTTGACCCTTTTTTGGAAATTGCTCTCACATTTTGTTTTTTGTCAACACTGCGTAACAGAAGTGCTAAACAAATGTTTTTGAAATAAGCATTGCTTGATATGGAACAGACTCAAAGTATAAACTTACAATTCCATGCTTTCCTCTCCTTGATTTTTGATAGTAAAGTACAATTTCCCTTAAAGCAAACATAACTCATATCGCACCTATTCAACAATACTGTATTACCTAAAAATTTTTAGTTTTTCACTTTTTTGAAATAGTCGACAGGTATTATTCATATATAACCACTGTAAAACTATCGAGCTATTTTGTTCACTTTTTTGTAAAGAAATGGTTGGTTTAAAAATATTTTTTCCTATGCCTTTCATATTAAATTAAAAATTGTTTTGCTTCTACTGAAAATTTTAAAATTTTGAAATAATACAGTATTGTTGAACAAGTGCGATATAAATATTTGTTATTTTTTACGGTGGTTTCTTTTTAAAACAAAAATTTGACATTTTATTAAAAAAATGCAATTTGGTGTTTTGCTCTCTTAAACAGTACCATGTTTTATTCAAAAAAATTCGCCCTTAATAATGGCAAAAGGTATTGAACTTTTCGCCCCCTTTTGAATAGACAGTGTTGAGAGTGCCCTATCAGGAATGAAAACAAGAGGTAAAAATTGCTCAATTAGCGGAAATTCCCAAATATTTGGTAAAAGCGGTATGATAGCAAAGTCTTTTATTTGTTAAAAATCGTAAATACTTTAAAAAATCTGACACTTACAGGAAAAAATCGCTTTAATCGAGAAAATGGTTACAATTCGCGAACGATAGCAAAATTTAAAACAAACACTAAAATTTATTTGACATCGCTAAATTGGAAAATTACATAAAATGTATGAAAAAATTAGCTATAATGAAAAGGATTACATTTTTGGTAGGTGTTTTAAACAGGACAGAGCATTCCATAAAAAAATCAAGTTTTTTGAGCTCTTCCTACCTGAAATATTATTTTTTTGTTTGCTTATAAAAAAAACTTGGTCTTATTATGTTCATTAAAATGGGAAATACTGCTTATAAAAAACTTGACCCTTTTTTTATTGAAATACCCTTTTTTTGACCCCTTTTTCTGGAAAATACCCTTTTTGTGACCCTTTTCGAAAATTTCCAACGGTAACCCTGATGATAACAAAATATCTTATACATCTTTTAACACAGTAGGTAAACTATTTACTAAAACGAAAGACAAAATAAAGTGGATGGAAATGTCTAATACTGTTTAAGGCTAGATTACACTATAATACTTTGTATTAACACATGTCAAAAACTCAAGTAATATGACAAAGTGTGATAGTGTGAATGCAATGTGTCACGAAAATGACAAGTATTAAGAAAAAAGTTTGACATCCCATACGACTTCATCGTTTTTTGAAAAATTTCTAAACAATAATACTTTTCATAGGATCAGGGTTGCATTTTATTTCATGTGCGAGTGTTTATACTTTGTGTGATGATGTGAACACAAACTGTCATGTTACATTAGATTTTTTGACAGTCGCAACAAAACTCATTAGATTTCTATCTCACAAAGTATTATGGAATACGTAAGACTCGTGAGATAGTGTAATCTAGGCTTTATCAGATACCTTGTAAGGGTAATGATAGTGGACAGTGTAATATGGTATATATAGGTACAACAAAGAATAAACTGAAAACTATGGTACCAGGACATAAGTCAGATCAGAAGTATATAAATATTTCACAAAAAACAGCTTTATCAACTCATTGTGCTAATCCAAACCATTATCCAGATTATTAGTATTGTGGTTATTTTATTGAACTATTTATGGTTTTTAATCCAAATTTTTAATATTTTTAATTAGGCTTAAGTTCATTAAATTTAATTTTCATTAAATTATTTTTATGAAGAAAGGAAAGGCACGAGCTCTATGTTTGCATTTGTCCTTCAAGTTGTGCTGAAAAGGTCAACAAGAAAAAGAAAGACAACAAAATGAAAAAACAAAAATATGTACTTTGAACTTCAAGAAGAATTCTTGACAAAAGTACGAAAAAACAGAAGTAAAGGAATAACATGTTAAAATAAATTAAAATAGATAATCATTCAAAGCAAATTTCGATCTACCAAAGGTTGAATACAATTTGGTTTAAGGATTGATGTTTGACTAATGACGTCAGCAGTCGTCGATGACTGCGAGTGTTAAACGGCAAGCCCTCTGAGGAGATTGAGTGGTTGCAATCGAAACATGTCAGGGTAACCTGTCCGTAAACACCTGGGTTCGAGCCCAGATTGAGTCAAGAATGAAAAATTATCAATAAATTTTAATGAATTTTCATGTTGTAAAATTCCTTTCTTCATAAAAATAATTTAATGAAAATTAAATTTAATGAACTTAAGCCTAATTAAAAATATTAAAAATTATCCAGATTTTGATAATTCAAACAAAAGTTTTAAACACGGAAAATAATTACAAACGTAGATTTATGTTGAAAAATTATAAGAGTACCGACAATGTCGATAAATAATTTCAAGTCAGATACAGAAAATGTACCACAAAATTATAGACATTTAATTTTAAAAAATAGAAACGGAAGTTAAAAATTTATGTATATTCCCAATAAAAAATGGAGCTTCCAACGAAGCAGGTTTGTAAGGGAGAAACATCAACGTTTCGCTTACCATTGCGCTTACGGAAGACATGAATTTTATATGGCGAGTTCCCACTTTGAAGCAATACATTTTTGACACATAAAGCGCATTAATCAGCGCATATAAAAATTGTTGAATGTAACGATCAGCCTTACACACTGAATGTTTTGATACAGTTATTTTTTAGTACTCTCCCTTACAAACCTGCTTCGTAGTAAGGGAATGCCGTAGCACTTGAAATTTTATTTATTTTTTTATAAAAGTTGTTGAGAGTTCTTTCACTTACTTTACTGCATTTTTGAATGTCTTATTGCGTAGCGCATAATTGTGCACTTATTTTTTTAAATGTACCATTAGTGCTTCGCAAAATGATAAATATTTTTATTGGGTTGTAATAGATCTAGCAAGGCGAATTCATTTTTCAGGTGGCGTTGAAAGCACAGCTGTGCTACTTTTTTTTTAATTTAGAGAGAGGAATGTCAAAAGTTACTTGTGTTTTTGACTTATCGGCCAACGAAAGCAGCAACAAAATACATTGTTGTGTTTTTGGTGTTGTTAATTGTTGAAGTATCGACACCACCGTTTACATGAATTCGCCTTGAGATCTAGTTTGTATTGAAAAATATTTTTATATTCAATTACAAAATTTTTTTAGTTTTGTCACTATACCCACACCACAATAGTGGAGAGGGTATTATGCATTTGTGCTGATGTGTGTAACGCCTTAAAATAGTGGTCCTAGACCCACCTTAAAGTATACCGATCTACTCAGAATCACTTTCTGAGTCGAACTAACGATGTCCGTCCGGCTGGCTGGCTGGCTGGCAGGCTGGCTGGCAGGCTGGCTGTCCATGTAACCTTGTGCGCAAAGTACAGGTCGCAATATTGGAGATAATTTGATAAAATTTGGGTCATAGGTTCTTATTGGCACAAGGACCAAGCCTATTGAAAATGGGCCGAATCGTAGGACTACGAGGGAAGATAGGGGGAAATTTCTTCCTCTCAGAAACTATCAAACCGATTTTAATGAAATTTAAAACATAGATAGAACCATATCTATATGGACACAAAATGTATAAATTTTTAAAAAAATCGGACCACGAGGAGAGATAGGGGCAATTTCTGCCTCTCAATCGATTTTAATGAAATTTATAACATAGATATTTCCATATCTATTAAGGTATTCATTCGGTTAACCGATTAATTACTACCCGATTAACTGATCGGTTAATTTGAAATTGGCTTTTTTCGATTAACAATTAAACCGGTTAATTTCAGTCGATTAACCGATTAACCGAAGTAACAAAATTTTAAATTTTTTGTAGTATTTTAGCATATATTTTTGTGTTTTACAAAAATGTATTTGTATAGTAAAATATTTTTTCCTTCTTGCAATACATTCTTTAAATACAGTACGAGATAAGAATATGTTCGGTGCTGAGCTTTGCCAGGATGAGTCAGATGATGAACTGACAATAAAATAAACTCTCGATTGTAACACAAACAATCTTTTAACAGAATTCGGTTAATTAATTAACCGAAGCAATCTAATTATGTCATAATGGAGGATTTTAAATGTTTAGAGAAATACTGGAAAAGAATTGAGAAATAAGATAAGCTACATTAAGGATTGCTTTCGAGATCTACCTTTCATTCGTGAACATATGTACTTCTATGCCAAAGTTTATGTTTCTAGATAAAAAAAAAAAAAACAACCAGTTGAAAAACAAAAAGTACCAAAAAGTTATTCTCATCCGTTCA
This sequence comes from Pollenia angustigena, assembly GCA_930367215.1. Taxonomy (NCBI): domain Eukaryota; kingdom Metazoa; phylum Arthropoda; class Insecta; order Diptera; family Polleniidae; genus Pollenia; species Pollenia angustigena. The sequence goes on along the minus strand of OV884056.1, from coordinate 90,807,808 downwards.
GGAAATTCCATGTTAAATTATTTTTATAGGTGCAATATTAATGACAATTGAAAAAATTACCAGTTAACGAACAAAAAGTACCAAAAAGACACCTCATACAGACTATCATTCAATGAGGACCTTGCATGTCTGAGGACCTTAGGTCCAATACTAACGGAAATTCCAAAAAAATACAAGTTAAATAACAAAATAATACCAAAAAATTCTTTTCCACTCAGGACGCTTATGTTAATAGGTAAAATATTTACTTTAATTAAAGAAAGTACCATTGTAAAACAAAAATCTAAGGAAAGGAATTAAGTTTCCCGTGTTCCCCCTTTTTGGTACTTTTTTCTCCCCATTAAAGTATTAGAAATTGCATTGGGATCCAGACAATTAACGTTCGAATTTCGAAAAAGTACCGAATTCGTACTTGGATTTTTTAGATTAGTTTCGAATGTGATATTAACTTTATTTATATGTTTATTGATTTAAAATATAGATGGGGTGACAAAAAATTTCCCAAATTACAGGTTTCACCCATTTACTCCCTAAAAAGGCCAAAATTCTAAAAAGTACCAGACATCTGACGGCTTATTTTTCTAAAGAGCAACGATAGGTATTACATTTTTTTGTATCTCTTTTAGTTATGGATATATAATATAACCGAATTTATCCGTTTTTTACCCTTTTTACCCCCTTAACATTCGAACAAACTTTCATGAAAAGAACGCATATAATATTTCCTGAATTCTCGGGAGTTGCAATGCTTAGGTTTAACATTTTGACCCAAAGAGCTTGAGACCGCATTTTTTTCTATTCCGCTCTTTCTGTCTTAGTTTTCGAAACAACGCCGTTTTAAACTTCTAATGCTTCTGTTTTTTAAGACACTATGGAGTTACCTAGTTTTGTCAAAAAATGCATGGAGTTATCTACTTTTTACATACAAATTCTGTTCAAGAATTGTTTTTTTGTTATGCCATTGTTTTTTTTACTAAGAAATACCAAATTAGAAATCATTTTTGCATTTTTATATATTGATATTACTTAATTTATAACAAAACTTTATTAATCGGTTAACCGATCAATTACAAAATTAACCGATTAGAAACCGATTAAACCAAAACCTCGGTTAATTAATCGAGCGATTAAATGAATACCCTAATATCTATAGAGACACATTAGCTATACAGTTTTTAAAAAATAGGACCACAAGGAGCGGCAGGGGGCAATTTCTACCTCTCACAAACTTTCAAACCGATTTTCATGAAGTTTATAAACACATAGATAAATCCATATTTATATGGACTCATACGCATGATGTGTTTTTAAATACTCTGGTGTAGGATATCATATGGTCGGGCTTGACCGACTATACTTTCTTACTTGTTTTATTGTTAAATTTGTTTATAAAAAAATTGTAAATTTTGTTAAAAAGAAAAAACCCTGAAGAAGGCACTCAAAGGAAGTGCCGAAATATTTGTTTTGAATAAATTTATAAATTTATAATTTTTATATAAAATAATAAGACCTTAAGCTCGAATATTTAATTTATATGTATATTAAAATAATAAAGGTCGAATAAAATACATATTATACATATATATTTTAAAGACTTTTATGAATCCTAACGTACCTTTAAATGTTTATGAAACACAATGGAAAAAATTACAGTTTGTTAATACGAGAGAATATTTTAATGATGATATTCTATCTAATTTCAATCAATTTTTTTGTATTCACTAATAATTTTTACTCTGTTCTAAATAAAAATTAAATAAAATATAATCATGGCGACATGCTAAGAATCTTTGGTGTATTTTAGCGATACGGAAAAAATTTGTTTTTTTAGGATTTATAAAAAATATTTATAATAATTTTAAAAAATATCGATACCTTCCCATAAGAATGTATTAAGCGACATTTCTAAAATTGTGTAGGAAACAAAAAAACGTCTCATTTAGTTATTTATTTTTCGGATTTTATTGAAAGGAACATATTTGGAAAGCGATTTTCAGAATACAAAACATATTTAAAAATGTGGCTTAGCATAATTTCTTTGGCGGATAATACAAATTATAGGGTGCAACATTATTCCTGTGAGAAAACTTGACGGTTGATACAATTTTATTTTCACTCTAGTTTCCTTTGCATCCATGATAGGGCAGCGAAACCCAGGCCAAAATGTGGCGCTTAACTTCTAGTATAGTTCCACATCAAAAAGTCATTTTCGAAAAAAGTGTCGCTTAATACATTCTTATGAGAAGGTATCGATATGTTTTTTATTGTTCAAAACTGAAAAATAAGGGCTTTGGCGATTTTTGACATTGAATTTGGCGAAAAAGGTCAAAATCAATATGACAGCCCTGTTTGTTGTGTGAGTTTTTTGAAAGCTTGTGGAAAATAATAAAAGTTTATTTTGTACTTAAATGTTTATTGAATGCTAAAGGCAAAAATATTTATTTGTCCAGTTGTCATTTCGACAACACATTCTTTCCAGTCAAGTAAAGAATAACTCATTTTTAACCCATCCAATTATTTATTTTTTAATATCATTCAAATAAAATTCAAATATAAACAAGTAAGAAAGTATAGTCGGTCAAGACCGACCATATGATACCCTACACCACAGTATTTAAAAACCTATTTTTTAAAAACTGTATAGCTAATGTGTCCCTATAGATATGGATCTATCTATGTTTTAAATTTCATTAAAATCGGTTTAAGAGGCAAATCTCCCCTCGTGGTCCGATTTTTTTTTTTTAAATTTATACATTTTGTATAAAAGTGATTCTGAGTAGATCGGTATATTTTAAGGTGGGTCTAGGACCACTATTTTAAGGCGTTACACACATCAGCACAAATGCATAATACCCTCTCCACTATTGTGGTGTGGGTATACAAATTTATGGTTTTAATTACCGTCGTATTATGTACTTTCAAAAGGAAATTTTTAAATAGTTTCTTGGTTAAACTTGATTAATCGAAAAAATAAGGTTGGTTTCAATGGCGCCTCAACAATGATATTTATAATTTTATTTCTTTAATCACATAAAATTTTTGATTGCGGTTGGCAAATTCAACTCGAGTCTTTTCTCTAGCAGATTGAGCCTTGAAGTCCTGAAATATATTATAATTATTCTTTTAAAAGTCCTCGTCCATATTATGAAACATTTGCTGCGAAACATTAATGTTTAATGGTTGAAATGACAAAGTAAATGCCACTGTTTGTATGGAATTTGGAAAACATACTAAGCGTTTCTTTAGGAAAGGGATAAGGGTTTTTTTTAAGGACCCCATAGCCTTTTCCTTATGTAAACCTCTTCCACTACGAAATGTAACACACACAGGTTTGTATATCAATAACATTTTTTTTTACCATATTTTTTTTTGTCATTATTTTTTATTGAATCTTCATATATTAAATATTTAATTTTTGTTATAAAGTAAAGTTTTTGTAAACTGAATTTTCGCTGCCTTTGAGAATAATAAAATTTTTGTTGATAGACTTTTATTTTTTTTTTTTTTTTTTTTTGTAAATCATTTTATATTTTTTTTTATCTTTTGATATGGGCATTTCCTGGGGTCACGAACGTACGTTCGTACGCTTTTGATGTAGAAATAATAGAGAAAACAAAACGTTTCCTCATTTTTTTTGCGATTCGATAGCATTTGGGTAGCTCTATGTTTAGTACAAAATATGCATTTCATTGAGTTTAAGTTTTCATAATAAGAGTTATAAACGTGTGGTCACGAACGTACGCAAAATAGAAGTCAACTTCGGCTGACAGTAGTGAAATGTAAAAATCTGCGTAATGAAACAGAATTTTCAAAAGTGATTAATTTATTTTAAAAGTGTATTAATGTAGGTCTCCATCCAGTATTTACAAAATAAAATATCTCTCTTGGTTTTTATTTAATTGGCTTGCTTATGTACCGGTTGCGAACGTACGGGTCGCGAACGAACGATTTTTCCATATGTTTTTTTATTATTATCACCATGCATTTTACCATAAATGTCTTCAAATTTCCTTAACAAAAAAACTTAATACTCCTTTTACAATTGACTGTAATGGCGAGATTATGAAGAAAGAGTGTAAAGGTAGATTTTGGGATGATCAAATTTTTTTCCAGGTCATCACGGTGAAGTCCGAATGGATATCAGGTGGGAGGGCAGAGGTTGGCAAAACACCCGCCAACTCAACTCTCAGGTGAAAGGTTCCACTCACAGGTGAGTACACGGTGCAAGATTTAGTAACAGTGGCAATACATCCGTTTTTTTTTTCGTTTTAACTGCGTTCACTTTCGGGCTCCTTTTATTTTACCTGTGTTTTTTTATGTCCTAAATTGGCTGGCATGATTGTTTTTGTATCAGCCAAGTGCCTGATTGGTTGGCAAGAACCATCCCAATACATTAACTAATGTGAACTTTAACTTTTTTTGCATAAGGGGGCTAATTTTTAATTGATTATTTAAAGTTTCGTCATTCTTTTATTGCAGAAATTGTGGAACATCCACAAAATACAATGGAAGTCTCAAAAGTTCAAATAAAAGATTTAAAAGGTTGTTAAAGTTATTTATTTATTAATTGTATTATTTATTTTCCCATCTTTTAAGAGCTTGTCATCAACCAAAATAAAATAATAATTGGTCTAGTTTCTGAGCTGAAAGTAATGTTAAAATGTTTTAAAACACCAGGACATGTTTCTACCAAATATTCAGATTTACTTCCTATCCGGTCGGCAGGCGAATTAAAAGAAATTGAAAATGAGATCAATGATGAAACTAAATATGCAATGGTAAAAAAGCATTATTTGTTCACTTTATAATGATTATTTAATTAAAAATTTTAATTTGTATTTATAGGTGGCGACACTGAAAAATATTCTAAGTCAAGGCGGTTTAAACAAATGTCTTACAAGTATATTTGATATTAAACTATTGCTTAATTATAATGTAGATGGCAAGCAAGGCAAAAATCGACTCTTGGACTTTCCAAAATTTGTAAACGCTATACATATATGGTAAACTTTTTAAACATTGTACACATATGGATTAAACATTTCTAATAAAAATTTTTTCTTTACAGAAGCACTTAAAGTTGATGATACTCTTTCGAAGAAGAAATTTATTAACGACTTGCGTACAGCCTTTAGACTTGACAAAAATCGTTGTTACAAAAAGAAAAGCTTGAGAAAACATAGCAAGTCCAACAACTCGTTTCTGAAATCTGATAGTGATGAAGGGTCTGATGCAGAAAATATAGTTCCGGACAGAGAAGAACAAACGCCAATGAATACCTCACTAGCTTAAGTTCAAGCATTTAAGAAAACCATATTATACTAGATGACCCGTGCGAATATTTCGCACCATAATTTTTATCAATGAAAATATTAATTTTTCAATTTCTAATTATTTTTCGTCATTAGTGTAAGAAATAAGCTTTAAAATGAGATATCATTCATTAAATTTGATGCGGTGGTATGGGAGATATTTGCAACCGACAAAAAAAAGTGCTTTAGAAATAATATATACTAGATGACCCGTGCGAATATTTCGCATCGTAATTTTTATCAATGAAAATATTAATTTTTCAATTTCTAATTATTTTTCGTCATTAGTGTTAGAAATAAGCTTTAAAATGAGATATCATTCATTAAATTTGATGCGGTGGTATGGGAGATATTTGCAACCGACAAAAAAAAGTGCTTTAGAAATAATATATATGATGATTGCAGTTTAGTATTAAATATCATATCACAATTTTCCTATTTACAATGGATGTATTTTAAGTTCATTTTTATTATTTTTTATAAGTTTATCGATGAATTTACATATTAATTTGTGTTTTTTTTAGTAAATAAAAATAAAATGTATAAAACTAAAAAAAATAGTAATGTTTTCATAGCTTACATAAGAGGCATGTATAAATTGCTTCTAGAAAGCCAACACAGTAATAGCATTGGGTAAGGTATGAAATCGTTATATAACTAGAGACATGAAAGAAGCGCTTCTTGTATACACTATATAAGCAATTAATCAAAGGTATGAAAGCTGCGGTTTTTGGAAGCTATTCCTTCACGGAATAATGTAAGCCATGAAAAACGCAGTGATTTTACAAAAAAGTAGTGCTTCCAAGTGGTAATTCGCCATATAAAAATCATGCCTCTTGTAAGCAGGTTTGTAAGGGGGAATTGTGCTTCTCTCCTTATAAACCTGCTTACCAGTAAGCACCATTTTTTACTGGGATATGAACTAACAATAATTAATCATCAGCAGCAATTTTAACACTTCAGGAGACTTAATTTTCAACTGTTTGAATATTTAGCCTCCTTTCAAAAACGATTTAAAAGTCACCCGCGTTTTGGTGTTAATGATCCGTCCAAAAACATCGACGATACAACATTTAAAAGTAGACTCGAAAACATTCTTTGCTCGATGTGCCTGCATCCACTTTTCGGCACTTTCCTTACGAAATTTTGAGCTGCTTGCTTTTGACCATTGTGCATTAGTTACCATATATGTTATGTCCTGTGGTTCCTAGTAGGAACAAAGGGCCGCAAATAAGTTGCCATATGCCCCATATAAATCCCACTCTCGAAAAACACTTTACTGAACCTAAAACCATAACGAATTACGCTATTGTAATAAAATTTTGTCTGTCGCAGTATAAAACTAGAAATCATACTGTAAAATTTCGTGTAGATCGGCCCATTAGTTACCACATAACCCACATAATATAGCACTCTTACTTGTTTTTATTTAATTAAATAGATGATTATAGTGTTTTGCGTTCCGGAAAAATGTTGGTTGTCACTGACTACATACATCTATCTATTCGTCTATATATATAAAATAGGATGTATGTATGTATGTGTGTATGTAACGTATGGACTCCAAAACGGCTGGTCCGATTTTGATGAAATTTTCAGGGAATCTTCAGAATATTCAGGCGGGTGACAATGTGAAGTCTGATTTTTGATTTTCGGTCTGCGGGCGGAGGGGCGTGGCAAAATCCAATTTTCATATTGCACCACCAATGACTTCTAAATAATTTGAACTTTCTTTAAAATTATCGCCATGGTCAAACTTAGATTTATACGAAAAGAAAATTTTGCCCCGCCCACTTTTACGCCCACTTTTTTCGAATTACCTAAAATCAGATCATCGATTTGACAAATTTTTCTTTCAAATGTTCGCATTAATCCATTTTAAGTTTTCATCGAAAGAAAAATTTACCACGCCTACTTTTACGCCCACTTTTTCTATTAAGCGCTTAAGTTGAGAACGGCTTGACCGATTCAAACGATTTTTTCTTTAAAATGATTGCCATGGTCCAACTTAGGTTTTTACGGAAAGAAAATTTTGCCCCGCCCACTTTTTTCGATTTACCTTAAATCAAAAAACGGCTCCATCGATTTGACTAATTTTTCTTTTAAATGTTCGTATTAATCCATTTTACGTTTTCATCGAAAGAAAAATGTATCACGCCTACTTCTACGCCCACTTTTTCTATTAAGCGCATAACTTGAGAACGGCTTGACCGATTTGGACGATTTTTTCTTTAAAATCATCGCCATGGTCCAACTTATGTTTTTACGGAAGAAAAATTTTAAAGGCCGTAAATATCGTTTAAAGTTCAATTTAAATCGTCTGGTAATACAACACTAATGTTTGCTTAGGGCCAGCAACGCGGACCGGGTCAGCTAGTCTATCTATATAAATAAAACAGGATGTGTGTATAGATATATGTATATATCGACGGTTATTTTTCAAATAGTGCTAAACTGATTTGTTCGATAACTCTGAGAGTATTAACTAAACTTTATTTTACAATGTTATTAAAAAACAACGCCTTAATCATACGTATGCTAATTTTTTTCTTAATTCCAGATATTCGGGCTTATATGTCTGATAGCACTATTTACAAATTGAAATTTCATCGATTTGAACATTGAAATAAGCAGATAGCACTAATTGAACAAAAATAAAAATGAGCTGTAATGAAAACTATTTGAAACTTTAGTTTAAGTTACACGAATTTTTATTAGAATAGTTAGTAAAATTTAAAGAAACGCGTAATCATGTTAACAGAACTCGAAATTTAGTTGAAATTTTACACTAACGTTTATTGAAAAGCAATAAAAAATTAAACTTTTTCCACATATTTTAAATAATCATAAGTTGAAAAGAACGTGGGCCAGATAGTAAGGGTTTCGCTTCTATTTATATGATCGCTGCACAGTGTGGGAAATTTAGAAAAAAATGGAAATAATAATATATTTTATAAACGGTTGGTCCGATTGAAATGCAGTTTGAGGTGACAATTAAAAAGTTGTAGTCGAGCTTAAGTCTTGCATTTGAGCTCTATAGACTTAGCAGGAGAGGTGCTATAGGTTCGCAAATTAGGACATCTCGGGTATAACAAAAACTAAAAAGATTATAAGTTGTATTAGAGTTTTGAATCAAAACGTGGAACAGCCACCCTAAAAAAACTGATAATTTTATTATAAAATAAAATAACATAAAAAGTGGCGGAATGCATATATTGAAATAATATTTTGCAAAAATTCGAGCTCCTGAAATATTCTAACTATCGGTGGAGGGTATCAAAGACTCCACACAGTCGTATATAGCACTCTAACTTGTTATTATTAAAGCAATTTATTATTATTTTGTTAAGCATTTCGGTACACTGCGATAGAGAACCTTTACATATACCTTAAAATATTTTAAAAACGACGACGCACAGTGGCGCCATTTGAGTTTTTTCGTTGCAAAAATCATATCTTTTGAACCGAATAAGGTAATTGAACAGTTTAAACAGCATATGATAGATAACTGTTCAGCCTATGAAATGTGCATTTGAAAAGGGTGCTACGCTGTGTAGGGGCCTACTTATGGGTTATCAAAGTTAAAATTAGTAGAAAAATCAATTTTATGGTACCTAAAAAAAAATTATTTTTACATTTTTAGATTGTTTTTATTTTTTTTTTCTTTAGGGTTCTAAATTATTACCCAACAAATTAAAAAAAAAAATTTTTTTTTTTTAAATTTATTTTTTCAATTTTCTGTATTTTCGGTATATGGGTAATTCCATGTCAAAACGACCAAGAGTGGGACACGACCCCTTCCGATTTTAATGAAATTTGGTGAGAATGTTCCTTTTATCTTATAAGGAACATATATGAACGAAAAAAAATTTTAAAATTTTTTTTTCAAAAGTTATGTCATACTCAAAATGTCATAATTTCGCCGAATTAGCCGAATGTGTTGAGCTTATTTCTTCAATAACTCGAATAACTCGAATACTCGATAACTCGAATGCCGCGCACCTGGCATTTCACCCTAATTGGGGACGCTGAATTCAGTGGTGCTAACCGTTTTTTTAAATTAGCTCTTGTTTTCAAGATATACCGTTATTTCGAAAATGTAAGGCGCTGCACAGCATATATTCGCGTAACTCAAAAATGGTTTAGTTTATTGAAATAACTAAAAAAACCGAAATTCGGCAATAAATAATAAAGTGGGGTTGGTCATACATTTGACCCATCTAGGAGCATCCTACGCGCTGTAGGGGCCAAATTAAAGAATTTTATTAAACCGCAATATTAGTATGGCAACCATGTCTTTTTAACCTTTTTTACCTCTAGAAGCCAAACGGGCACGTACGGGCAGATAAAATTTTTGAATTATGTAAAGAAATAATCAAAGAACAGATTTTGCAAATATGGCAAATATAGAAAAATATAGATTTTTGTTATTTTCCGTCAAAGTTGAAAAATAGTGAAAAAACGGATAGTTTTTAAATAGTGATTTACCAGGAGAAACACAAAGCAAACAGTTCATTTTTTTTTTATCATTACACATTTAATAAATGCATCAATCAATACAAACAAAAAATAAGGCGATTCGTTACCTATTTTTCGTGATATTACACCTGAAATCGCAACAAATTTACTAAAAATTGTGTGTTTTTTTGAAAACCGAAAGTCGGTCAACTTTGAACGGCTATATCTTCTAAACTAAAAATGTGATATTATTAAGAGTGGCAGATTTGAAATCGTTGAAAAGTTTCCTATAACATGAGTTTATTCAAAACTTCGTCGGTGCTCATGAAAATTTTGATTTTTGCAACCTCGTTTGCTCTACGGGCGCTACTGTGCGACGTCTGATCATCATTGTTGTGTGTTGTATAGAAACATTAAGAGCACGAAAAGTGTTCCATGAAACTCCCTTCGCGTATCGGGTATCACCGTATTTTCCATTGAGATTGCTATAAGAGTGATGGAAATTAAAAAAAAGGAGTTAAGTCTTTTTAAAGTATAAAATTTTTCAATATATGTATGTATGTTTGTACAGCTACTCACTTTAGGTGGGGCACATAAAAGTTTAAGTATTTTTATTAAATTTAATTCATTTTATAAGAATTGTATGAAGTAAACTATTTTCATAGCAACACAAAAAATAATTAACTTAAAGATATAACCTACGTAAGTATTTTTATTAGATGTTCCATTTATAATGGGAGTAGCTGTATATAAATAGCGAAATATTTCGCAATTATTTCTTAATTTCAATACGTACCTATTATGACACTGTTTATACCACCATGCTCCCAAAAACTCTTGGGCACAATTTAACGTATCATGTAAATCATTATCCTGATCTCTGGTTGAAAACTTCATGCCTAAGTGTTGAGTTAAGGAATCACCAGCACTACCAGAATATACACCTAAATGTTGCAGTTTATAAAATTGATGTTCGTTGCCAATAACAAAATTACTATATTTAGCCTGTCTAGTTTCATTATTATCTTCCAAAACTATAAGTAACTCTTGGGGCCCGTTATTATTTGTCAGTGCATGTAACTTGTCGAGCCCAATAAAGAATTCTCCATCGATCTGGCCAAAACCTTTTTGATACTCTGCCCAAACACGATAAAAATCTACGGAACCATCTTGCCGTCTCTGTATTATAATCCAACCACCGCCATTAGTCTTAACATCACATTCGACCAGAAATGGGCCACCACTGTACTTTTCCACTAGAATTTTATAAATGCCACTGCGACGAGTGCAAGAAGTGGCTTCGAAACAATTTCGGGGCAGACGATCGGATTTACTTGAAAAAAAAGCCAAGTTAAAATGTTTGATACCCACCATTAAGAATTAAAATAATATATAATATAATAATATGCAAAAGTTTTGCAAACATGTAAGAGTGCAATATTTGGTTATGCAGAATCTTTAATAACCCCCACAGAGGGTAACAATATTAAAGGAGTGAGCTTTTTATGGCGCCTATGGTAAATTATAGACCGACCTTAACAAAATTAAATTCTTCGATTTCTAGTCGAATGAAAATATGACAGACCCAAATTTACTACAATAGCGTTATTCGTTACAGTTTAAGGCGTACTAAAGTTTTTTTTTCGAGAGTGGGCTTTATATGGGGCTTATCGTAAGTTATGAACCGAGCATCACTTAATTTAGTAGTATGATTTCTAATCATATATAATAATTTGGGGAATAAAGACTTTTACTTCGGAAAGGTTAAGGGAAAGCTGAATTTTTCCATGAAGCTTTCTTATGTGGCTCCAAACAACGTCCAAAAATAAAAAAAAAAAAACATGTTTGTTATTTTTTTTCGTGGAACTAATGATAAAAAATTTTAAGATCGGTCTAAAATTAAGAATTCTTGATCGTTTTTAATTTTTGTAATAGCCGAGTTGACCTACTTTATGAACCTATGGCTTTCCTCTTGATAGGTCTGCAGACACCAAAACCAAAATTTAAGTTCGACCCCAAGTCCTTAACCAGAATTATTTCGGTTTTTTTTTTAATCATTTACTGTGTGAAGTTGGTTTGCAAACTGTACGCTACAATTTTTTTAAATTAATTTTCTCAAAACATAAAGTCCTACATATCGTCCGTCGCCTTAGAGTGTAACTAACTTTTAGAAATTTTAACGGGGCAGACAAAAAACTTCTAATGTTTTCTATTTCTACCTCAAGAAGCAAACCAATATTTATTTGGTTTATTTTCTAAGATTGTATTGAGTCCTAAATTAAAGTTAATGTTTTTCTTCTTTGATGCAGCGTCTCTTAATTTTTCGAACGGTATCAAACTGTCATATACTGTTAAAAATGGATTCAGCATGTTTAGGCCGGGTTTTTAAGATGTGGATTAAGTTTTAAATTAGTTTAACGCAAAATGTGATGGCGAAATCTGATTATTATTTTATTGTTTCATTAAATACCAACATTTTAAACAAAGCTAAGCTGTTCCGTCAAAATTTTGAATACAAACTTGGTAATGGCGACACTAATCTGTTTTCAGATTAACTAAGCCTAGTTTAACTGAGATCTTAAAAACCCAGCCTAACACTCTAAGCCGACGATATGTGAACGTTTTTGGTAGGCAATTTCCTTAGCTACACTTTTGATAATTAGTTTTTTTATCGATTGATTTTACCTTTTTTTTTTTTGAACTTTGACCCCGTGTATTTTTTAGCGGCGCATGGAACGACGGGAATTTTCGGGATGTTGTTAAGAACTATAAAGGGAAACTTCGTGCAAAAATTCAGCTTTCACTTAATTATTTCGAAGCTTGTTTTTTTCCTTATTCCGCGTTCTATTAAGAGCTTCTGCATAATGTAATAACAATCGGTGCATTCTGCCAAAAATTAGTGTTAGTTTTTCTAACAGAAAAATTAATTTTGTATGGTGGCTGGCCCAAATTTTTTATAAATATTTTCCTACAGAACCGATTGTGCAGACCCCTTTCACACTCGGCAAGTTACTTGCGCAACTCTTGGTTTGTAGTCGTCAGCGGTAAGGTCGGGGTAAGGAAAACAAATTTATACAGACTTTGTTGTAAAAGGGGTCTTAGGAGAACTAGAAATAATTTGACACCAATATTATTCTTTTATTTTGAGGCATTTGAAAGTGAGCGTGATTTCAACAGACGGACAGACATGGTTAGATGAATAATAAAAAAGTTTTACGCGGAATGACAAACTTAGGATAATCTGATGCACTACTTGTGGTGAATAACTTCTAATATTTTAATAGTGGTAATGCATAAACTTTTCATTGAATTGGTTAAATATTACCTGAACTATTTAATGTATTTGTTTCAGGTCTGTTTGCAACTGGTTTAGATTATTACCGTGCTCCACTGTATTGCAAGTATAGTTTTGAATCTAAAAACTGACTTACCAGTTTTGGGGTAACTCATCAAATCGTATGTCAAATATTGAAGAATCTAATAATTAAACTCATGTAAAATAAAATATTTTTAAATTAAATTGAATAAAATAATATTTACCTTCTTCTACAGTTCTTTGAGAAACATAATATTCTTCAAAACTAAAAGTTTAAGAAAATATTTTCTGGAATGATATTTTTTTGTTTATAAACTTAAAAAAAAAACTTACCGGGAATTCCATAAATCTACAGATTTTTTAATTTCTTGCAAATTGTCAAATATTTTTTTAAGCACAAAAATCTCGTCCACGTAGGTGAAAGCGGAATTTTCCTATAAACAAAAAAAAATTCAAACTTTAACTTCAACAGATTTTTTTTTAAATATAGATACAACCTCTCCATTGCAAAAGCCGAAAATATTATTTAAACAAAAAACGAGTAAAACACTAGAAATTGAAATACAATTCATTATTTCGATCTTTTAAGCAAACTAACCAATTGAAACAAAATAAAATTGAGAAATAATTTGAATAATGAGACAATTTTTATAGCAACGCACATTTTATTCTTAGACATGATTCAGAAAATGCGATGAATGTTGAATTTAAAATGCCCTACTTAATACGACTATTTACTAGTTCAATCTCTAAAATTTAACTTTTTTCTAAGCACTAAAAAACTGTTATAAGAATAAAGGTAGAACTACATAACACGCGTTTATTCGTCGACGTTTGTCGTGCGTTTAAAAAATTTAGCGCATGAAAAATTGCAAGTTACACAACGCGCGTTACAAAAGCCATTTGTTTACTTATTTGTGCATTAAAAACGGGTTCGAAAGTTTATCAAGATTTTGTTATTTTATTGAATTTATTCTTTTTATATAAAAATTGTATGTTTTTTAAGCTCTTCAATAAGTTTTTCTTTCATGATTCACAATATTGTTAAATTATTCTTGTTATTGTCAGCTGATTACTTGTCAAAAATACACAACGCGTAAAAAAGTTTAAAGTTAACCAACTTTCTGGCGCAAACGCGTCAAAATATTTTGCATATATGTAGCTTGTTCTATCAATTATCAATATCAATTGAAAATCTGTTTTAAATTATTGTGGATTTCAGAAGGTATTAAAAGTTTTCCTGGTATATTTTTGTTTTTATTTATTGTTTATTGAAAAAAAAACTTTTAATGTTGCATCGGGTGATTTTTTAGCCATTATCTTTTTGGCAACACTGGCTTAAACAGCTGACGCAGGTTTCGTGTTTTGTTTCACTTTCGAGCATCTTCAGTTTGGTCTATAATTTAACCATGAATCGTCTTAGAAACGAACAACGCTTGCAAATTATTGAATTTTATTATCAAAATGCGTGCTCTGTTAAGAAAGTTCATTGCGAGCTTCTTGTGTTCAGCGACGAAGCTCATTTTTGGCTCAATGGGTACGTTATTAAGCAGAATTGTCGATTTTGGAGTGAAGATCAGCCAGAAGCATTGCAAGAGCTACCAATGCATCCAGAAAAAGTCACAGTTTGGTGCGGTTAATGGGCTGGTGGCATCATTGGACCGCACTTCTTTAAAGATGATGCGAATCGCAACGTAACTGTGAATGGTGAGCGCTACAGTGAGATGATATCCAACTTTTTTTTGCCCAAAATGCAAGAGCTTGACTTGCATGATACGTGGTTTCAACAAGACGGTGCCACATGCCACACAGCACGCTTAACAATGGACTTATTGAGAGGCGAGTTCGGTGAACATTTTATTTAACGTTCGGGACCGGTCAAACGCCTTTGGCGCGTTGTTAAAGGTCATGTCTATACACACATGCCCGCTTCAATTGACGCATTGGAAGACAACATTGAAGCATTTATTCAAGAGATACTGGCCGAAATGTTGGAAAGAGTATGCCAAAATTGGACTAAGCGGATGGACCATTTTAGGCGCAGTCACGGTCAACATTTGCGTGAAATTGTCTTCAAACATTAAATTATATGGACGTACTATCGATTTAAATAAAGGTTTCATGCATTTTTCTGAATTTTATGTGTTTTTTTTTAAATTTCCTATAGCTCTTAAAAAATCACCCGATAGTTAACATTTTCATGCATATACTTTATACATACATATATGTATATGTATTATCCCCTTGCTCTACGTAAAATAAAACCCCACTTTTAAAAGTACAAGCAAGTAAGAATGAGTACAAAGAGTGAAGTTTTCGGAAAATTCCAATTCATGCATCTATATTTTTTAAATCTGATACTATGTTCACACTTGTGGTTTGAAACGAGTTTAAGCAAAACAATGATTAAGTTAATCAAAGCTTTTCACATTACATTTGAGATGATTAAGAAAAAAACACAACAAACAAATTTATATTTCTTTACATATAAAAAAAAACGCTGACAAAAATTTTAAAGTTTTTTTTTATATGGACTTTGACGTTTGGTATGACAAAAAATTGACAGGTGAAGACCCTATGTTAGGCCCGTTTTCCCAATTTACCGATAGCTAAAGTTAGGATTTTATCGGCCGTATAAAAAGTGTTCCATTATTACAACTTTATTTTAACCTATCAGGTAGGATGAACCGTAACTTGCTTTATCGCTCACTTTAGGTTAAAGTAAAGTTTTAATAATGAAAAACTTTTTATGAGGCCGGTTAAAGTCTACTTTTAGCTATCGGTACGTTGCGAAAACAGGCCTTAAAGTATTAAATATGTTTAAAAATACTTTAATAAAGTTTTCAGAAGATTATTTTAAACATGCATAATGAAATTGTAAAAATGTATGAATTATTTAATGACAAAAGAAACACATTAAAAAGAAATCGTGATCGGTAGCACACGTGAGGGGTGGTTGCCGATTCTACATCATACTCAGTTTGAGGTATGTTCAGAGGTTTCTATGTGAATAATGAAGTGATATAGTTGTAGTCATGTCAATTAGAAGTAACGGCCCTATGCTCCTTATAGGAACAATAAGAATAAATATATATGTCACTTTGAAGTGATTAACAAATCTCCTCATTGTATGGGTAATCATCTCGATTTTGATGTGATTAGGGCTTAATCACGTTCGAGTTGCTTTAACGCGCTTAAGAACTCAAGTGTGAACATAGCATGACATCAAAATGTCTAGCCTTATAAAACTAGGTTAGGTAGAAATGGTTGTCAGTACTCATCTGAAACACTTATGCCCGTAATTTCAACAAAAAGATATCTGGTCGTGTTCGTATCTAACAGTTATCTTTACCTATGCGGTAAAACTAGTTTGGTAATTTCAACGTTAAATTTACCTACGTGTTTTTTCCTTTAATTTTTCTTTAAAAATATGGCAACATTTGTGTTTTTATTAATTTTTTGAATTAACTGTCAAAAATGGATGGTGTAAAATACACTACTGTTTAATCAGTAGATAAGACATATGTATTAAAATTATGAAAAATTCGTTACACCATAGATATCTATACACAGCTAGATATCTATTTGTAGAAATTACGGGCATTAGACCTAATGATCAGTTGTGATACCGTGGAGCTTCCCTAAGGCTGTTTTACACTATCACACAAGTCTTACGTATTTTGAGGAAAATACAACCCTGTGGTGATAAGTTGTTATGCTTTCTTGAAAACAATAATTAGATCAGGTAAGCATTTTCGTAAAATACTTAAGATTTTGTGGGATAGTGTATAACGGCCATAAAAAGAACTCCCACCGTAGAACCAATCCGAACTAACTAAGTTTAAAATGTGCTCACTTTAACGCCAGAAATATCATACAATCCGTCAAAGGTGGCGGTTCCCTTTAGGACCAGTCGCCTTCTCGCCAGTGCTGGATAGTGCAGATAAGGTGTTCTAAGTCCTTCTCTTCATTTTATTCATCGCTGCAGGGGCAATAATTATAGTGTTTGGTTTCCAGACACTAAATGCCTACCTGTAAGACTGTCAACCATGACAACAGATGCCAAAATAGATACGTCACTTTGTTCGTCGATAGTAAAGACATGGTTCGCCAGTCAACCATGCGGGGTCACAATTGCCTGGCAATCCTTTCAGTATTCATGCCCATCTGTTAATACCTATATCGATAGTCGACCGGCGAAGTTCGAGCTTGTAGAAGTGCAGAGGCACCCTGATGCTCACCAAATTCAGTGCCAAGTCTAGAAAGCTTATCCGCTTTTATATTCCCCAGCATATCCATGTACATAGCTTGGAACCGATATCCAAAATGACGTCCAAAATTGGACGTCATACAATTTATCATGTAAATTGAGTGATAGATAGTTATGTGTAGTTTATAGAACCCGAGCGCCTTACTCGTCCGTTCAACTTACATACATTTAAAACAAAAGCAAATTTCAAAATTTTGTTTTTGTTTTAAATGTAAGTTGAACGGACGAGTAAGGTGCTCGTGTTCTATAAACTACACATAACTGTCTATCCATAAGCCACACATTATTCTCTTATGTGTAGTTTATAGAACACGAGCGCCTTACTCGTCCGTTCAAATTAGATTTAAAACAAAAACAAATTTCGAAATTTTGTTTTTGTTTTAAATGTAAGTTGAACGGACAAGTAAGGCACTCGTGTTCTTTAAACTACACATTAACAATGCTACCATGCTTTCATTCAATTTCATATATGAAAATCAAAAGAAAATAAAAAATTTAACAAAAAAATTAGTGAAAATTTGAAGTTACTGCCGACGTCTTAATTTTCTGTGTCTGCAGCTATTTCCACTCCAATGTGGGTACATTTTAGGCGAATTGCCGAGTTTGTGACCATATTTTTCCCCCACCACATCCAAAGGCGAAGGATAATCTCCTACGCATGGGTTGGTGTTGTGTGAAGAGCACCCGTAATCCACAGCAAGGCCATTCTCTGCACCTTTTTAAATCTTCCGAAGTGGGTGCTTCTATCCAAGATTGGCCACCATACAACAATGCCGTATGCAAGGATATCAAGCAAATATGTGGCAAATTTCTTAACAGTGTAATTATTCATTAGATTTTTAGACGTCTTTAATTTTATTCCGAGGGTAGGCTTTTTATAGGACCTATGGAAAAAAATATGAATTGATCTTCACAAAGTTTGTAGTTGGTTTCTAGACTTATAAAACTTAATTGGACTATATTTAGTTACAATATCAATGTTTATTAGTATTTTAAAGTGAATTTCGTTAAGGAGCTTCATCATCATAAAAGTGAAAAGTTATTTGGAAGGAACTTATGCCAAATTTCATGACATTTTGCCACCATATGTACATATTTGGTATTTGTCTCGCTTTTGACTCGCCTATTTAAAAGTTTTCTTTGTCTGGAATAATCTTTGCGTTACACACGAAATAACGCACTAAAATACCGCCATTCCCACTCGTGGTGGTAGAAGGCTGAAAAGTTATTCAATACACTCAAATTTCTTATCGCAAAAATATTATTTTAATTTTTATGAGTTAGGGGTTTTTAGCTCCTAAATTTTTAATATTCCCTGGAAAGCAAAGAATTTTTTTCATTGCTGGGAATTAAATATAAAAAAAAAGTCGCTTACGAAATACATAATTGTTTTTGCTATAAAATAACGGTTCCTTATGTGACTATGATACTTTAGGAGATTTTACAAGTGTTTCCAATAAAGTCATTTATTAAAATAAGCGAAAATTGAAAATTATGTCGTTTATTTCTTTTTGGCGGTAATGCCTCGATATACATAGGTTTACGACGATTTTATATTAATAAGGGATTGTCCTTTTTTCGATTTCAAAAGTAAAAAAAAAAAAGATTGCTATATTAGCGCAAATTCCCAAAAAAAAAAAATTGTTAACAGCGGTATGATGGCAAAGCCTAATATTTGTTAAAAATCGGTAAAAACTTTAAAGAATCAGAAAACTTACAGGAAATAATCGCTTCAATAGCGAACATGGCTTAACTTCGCTAACAGTTGCAAAATTGAAAACAAACCTTGAAATTTATTTAAAATAGGTAAATAAAAGAAAATGTCGGAAAATAACATAAAAATCTTTAAAAAAAAAATTTGCTATTATTGAAGAAAACCCAAATTTTTTCGGGTGTTTAAACCAGAAAAGGGAATTCCATAAAAAATCTAAGTTTATTTAGCTTTTCCTACATGACATTAATATTTTTTTCTTGCTTATAAAAAACTTGGTCTTATTATATTTTTTAAAATGGGAAATACTTGTTTAAAGAACTTGATCCTTTTTTAATTAATATACCCTTTTTTGACCCCTTTTTGTGAACCTTTTCAAAAATTTCCAAAGGTAACCCTGGTTATGGGCATAAAGACTATTTCCGAAAGAAGTTAGCATTGGAGCCATATGAAATTAAAGACCGATTTTTACCATTTTCAACAGGCGGCACAATATTACATAGACAGACATTCAGCCAGACGGACCAACATCGTTATATCGGCTCAGGAAATTATTCTTTATCGATCTGTTTACTCAAGGCGCGCCTATGATTAATATTTTTTAGTTTAACAAACATCAGCACAGACGCATAATACGCTATCCACTATTTTGATATTGTTTTGAAGGTAACTTTAGTTAAGAATCAGATTAATTTATTTGGTAGTTATTTTATTAGTTTAAATTGTTATTGTATAAGTTATGCACACTTCTAGTGTACAAATCAATAATCAATAATTGTACTTCAACCCCACTGTAAATACTCGAATGTTCGTTAATAAGTTATCTCAATTTATGGTAACGCCTAAAGGTATGCCTTAGTTTATGATGCCTAATAACTAAATTAATTCAGCCATCAGGATCGCAAGAGATGGCATAAAATAATTCTAAGTTCAGACTTTGTCAATAGCGCATCACACGAAGTAAATTACATACAGTCTACAACAGACATGAAATGCTTAACATTAACACTAAAATGATGTTAGTGTTAAGTATAGACTCATCATGTTAGATGTTTTCTCATGTTATAACACGGTTGTTAATGCAAATGTTTTAACAACGCTTTTATAACATCATGTTATAACAGCAAATCATGTCAGTTGTAGACGGGGAGTTATAAACATTGAAGTGAGTTGTAAATAAAAGCTGTAAATTACGGTTGTTATAGTGACTAAGTTCCAAAAAAAGCTGTGTAAACAATAAATAAGTGCTATAAATTAAAATGTTGTATTTATTTTGTTTTATTTGAATTGCAATTAAAGAACTCGAAAAGGTCTATTATAAAGGAAATAAACCAAAACGTTATTTAAAGGCAGTAACGTAACAATATTATGATTATAAAAATGTAGATAAAATGTTATAACAGTTATAATATCCATAATTATGGCAACGAAGTATAAGTTTATTTTTGAGCTTAGTTTTTGTCAGATAATAGAAGTTAAAGGTTTAAGAAAGAGATTTTGATAATTTTAAAAATTGGGTTATAATTAAAGCTTCGTACAGACGATGGTCAGATCTTACAATATTGGTAAGCAGCGTTGCTTAAATTGCATTAAAATTGGCTAAAATTGGGTTTTAATTAACTAAAAAATTGCAATTTGAATAAAGTTTATACTTATATCTGTGGCATTTTGACAAAACATCTTAAGTCGAGATAAGATAGCAAAAAAAGGTTTAAAAAAACGTGGTGAAAAAATAATTTTTATTAAATAATAAATACGTTGTTTTACCGTGTAAACTAGCCTTAATGATTATTAAATTAATAAACATTTTCACTAATCTACTTCAAACTCTGTTTATACCGATATTTTTAAATCTCTTTTCGTTATTTTTGGCAATGCCTTTTTGTAAATTCAGCGCCATCTAGTGGTTGGTAGGAATCCTCTTATATTTTTCCATAATATTTATTTAGTACAGTTCCTACATATTTTTACAACTCTGCATTGTATTTGTTGCTTTACTTTTTGCATTGTTTTGACATTTCATTATTTGTGTAATAATAAAAAAAATTATATATGTTTTTTCTTCGTCGCATAAAAAGAGGTTTGAGTTTCTTTGTTAAACAAATGCAACAAATTTTCAAAAATTAAATAAATCACATCATAGAGAAAAAAAAAAATAAAAAGCTATGTCAACATAGATAATAAATTACTAGTAAAATATCAATGTAATGCTACAAAATATATCGGTTTGTGTGATTAAAATCGAAATCGATTCACCAACAAGTGAGGATTTTGGTAAGTTTTTATAGGGACCTAAGTAGATTGCTTTACATATGTATTTACACTCAAGCTGCTTTTTTTCCAAAATACCCCACAATCTTAAGGAGAGGGTGGAGCTGTTTCATCGGAACATCCCAACAACCCACGGGTGCAAAAAGAACGAGAACGTGATCGTGGTTTACGACAGTCATCAAAAATTACCATTGAAACTTATACGAATAAATTGTGGTCAGAAGATAGTGAATCTGTAGAAATGAGTTGTGCTAATAGTGAAAAGAAAAACCGGACGGAGAAGAGACAAAGAGAAATGCCGACGTCAAGTAGTAGCCGTGAAACGACTCCATTAGAGGAGGGTCAATGTGCTTCGGAATTTCCCAAAGAAATTGGTTTCTTTTCGGGCAATCCTAGTGTAGAAGTCACTAATGGCATCATACATTTGTACAAGAAGAAGTATGTTTTTTTGTTGCTTTTAATTACTTTAATATTAAAATTATTGAAGTTTCCTTTTTTATAATGCAGTGAACGCAAAGAAATTAAAGAGGCTCCTTCAAATCAGCTTTGCCTTCTGGCTGTACCAGCCAGTTTAAACTGTCATGATCTTTTAAGTTTTGTGGCTCCTTGTCATTCGGAAATTCAACACATACGCATTGTACGAGATGGTTGTCCCAATCAATTTATGGTTTTATTAGAGTAAGTATACATAATTATATTAAAGAATTAATTTAGTCTTAATTTTGTTAACCTTTAAAAGAATCTTGTTTGCGTGTCAAGTTGTTTTTCCTTTTTTTAATTACGCCGTTTTAAAAATAAGATATTGAACATTTCCATTATCTATTAATATTTTAAATTTGACTATAATCTGTTAGATAGTTTTGTAGAGGCAGAAATTGCCTCCTACCTTCCCCTATGGTCTTAATTTTTCGATGTTTTTTTTAACCATTAGTGAAAGTACCCCTTGCCAATGCATATATAAGTTAGTAAATCGGTTAAGATGTTCTCGAGTTACAAAATGACAAAAAATTACAAATCTGTTGGATAGAGTCGAAAAGGCAGAAATTGCTTTTCTGTGGTGGCAGTCCAAAAAGTGTCATAGTGTCCATGGACATTATGGCACTTTCAAAAGTGTCATAACGTCCATGGACACTATGACACTTTGCAAATGGACATTATGACACTTTCAAAAGTGTCATTAGGTCCATAATTACTAAAGAAGTTAAATACAAAAAAATGATCTGCATACACGCAGAGAAAAACATGTTTCATTGTGGTCCCAACCAACAAAACTATTTTTAAAGAAACTAATTTAACCATAATATGGTTGTCGGTGACAATGATTTGGTTAAATGAAACATAATATGGTAAAAAAAAATTTTAAAAATGGTTTTGCTGCTTCTTCTCTGGGTGTATATATTAAATATATAACGAAAACACTTTTGGGCGCAAGGATTTTCTCCTCTAGGTATAACAAATACCGGCTTCGCTAACTAAAGCTTATCTGCACAGCCGGCCTTTGGCCGGGCGCAAGGATTTTCTCCTCTATGGTATAACAAACACCGGCTTTGCTAACTAAAGCTTCTCTGCATAGTCGGCTTTCGTTCGGGAACAAGGCAGATTTTAGAAGCTTTACTTAGCGAAGCCGGTGTTTGTTATACCATAGAGGAGAAAATCCTTGCGCACGGCCGAAGGCCGTCTGTGCAGAGAAGCTTTAGTTAGCGAAGCCCGTATTTGTTATACCATAGAGAAGAAAATCCTTGCGCCCGGCCGAAGGCCGGCTATGATCCCAAATTTGTTTACATTCTTGCTTGTAAGAATTTTTGGCATTGTACTTACTTATTTTGATATTTCAAAAAAAATTTTACACATTTTAATATTTTTCATTATAAGTTAAGTTTGACATTTTGCAAAGTGTCATAACGTCCGCGGACGCTATGACATTTCTTTGATGGACGTTATGACACTATGACACTGGACGTTATGACATGCCACCTTTTCTGTCTCCTATTGGCCCAAGATTTAGAAAAAAAATATAAATCCTGTGTGTTTTATGTTCACTGATTTATCTACAATTCAAATTTTTATTTATTTATTTATTTATTTATTCATTTATTTGTGTAATATTAAGCCATTTAGGCCAAAAACCAATATTACAAGTGATATATGCTTAAGCTACATATATATATATATATATATATATGTGTATATAACATTCATTAATAATAATTATAATTCATAATAAAAACTAATAAAATGAAAATTAAAAATAATATACAAATATAAGAATAATATACATACTATTACTTCGGATTAAGGCTCCCCAGCCACCTTTAAATATAAATATCATAATTATCGTCCATCAGTAGCTAATCAAGATTATTAAGGAAGTCTAAAATTTTTACCCGGAAAACATTATTTGAATAGGAAAAAACTCGTAACGAAAATGGTAAAAAGTTCCAAAGCCTAGCAATCCGAACAATAAAAGATTTTTCGAAACCGGAAGTTGAGATTCTTGGTATACGAATTAAGGGATTCCTAGAAGAACGCATAAACTCAAAGGAGCTTAATAATTCAGGTGGTTTACCATTTTTGATAATTTTATAAAACAAAATCATGTTCCGATATTTAATAAAGTTAATAAAAGTACACCCAAGAAAGCTAAAAGCAAAATTAGAAACATGTTCATAGCGTCTAACATTATAAACAAAACGAACTATTAGATTGAAAATACGCCTGATCATCCTCAAACGCATAGAACCAGTACCTGAGTAAACCTCAAGGCCATATAAGATATTAGAAAACAGCAAAGCATGTGCCAAGTTATACTTAACTCGCAGAGGCAAGTACAAATTAGTAGAATGAATTTTACGCAATATACCATAAATTTTACCATAAACCATATTAATATGGGGATCAAAAGAGAGTTTACTATCCAAATATACACCAAGACACTTAATATGGTCCACCAAAGAAATAGGAGTATTGCTCAAAACTATATTAATGTCAGGATAAAAACGACTGGTTGGTCCAAACATCATTGCTTTAGACTTACTAGGATTAATCGATAACGAATTGAAAGAAGTCCATTCACATACCCGGTCTAAGCAATAATTTATATTATTCTGTAAAACATCACTAAAATCAACTCTGCTTTTGAAGAGTAAGAAGACATCATCGGCAAAAATGAATGGTTTACATAACGATGTTGTAACAAAGTCAGATAAACTATTAATATATAACATAAAAAGTAATGGCCCTAAAACGGAACCTTGAGGTATACCCGTAGTTAAGACACGCAAAGCAGAAGTAGCACCATTATGTTCAACATATTGAGATCTGCCAGCCAAATATGAAAAAATAAGTTTACAAGCTGATTTAGAGAAATTATATTCATCCCTGAGTTTCCCCATCATCATAGAATGACAAATAGAACCAAAAGCATTAGCAAGATCAAGAGAAATAAGAACACTAAGATTATTCTCATTGATATTTTGACGGATATGCTCAGTAAGATCAAGAATCATCAGCGTAGAACTAAAGCCATTGCGAAATGCATATTGGTTGTTACTAATATTCAAAAAAGTAGAATCCAACATCTGCTGTTTCATTACATGCTCAAGAGCTTTAGACAAAGCCGGAAGGATAGAAATTGGTCTAAGGTCTCCGGGTTCATTTACTACTCGAGTTTTTGGAATTGGAGTAATACGGGCAATCTTCCAAGCTTGCGGAAAAGTAGAAGTAGTTAAAATGGTATTAAATAGATGCAGTATATATCTAGACAAAAAGGGAAATACCATTTTAATAAAGCGAGCTGGAACATTGTCAATTCCTAACGCTTGAGACCGAACTTTATCAAGTGCATCAATAACTTCTAATTCTGAAACGCAATGAAATGAAAAACAATTAGGAGATTCAATAAAGTCATTAAATTCTAAATTCTCCAATACATCACTACCACTGCCAACAAAGAAATCGTTCAATAAATTGACATTTCCAAAAAAGTTTTCCGAATCAGAGTCTAAGCAGCCATGGCTTTTTAGGGTTCTCCATACATTACGAACATCCATATTACGAAATATTTTAGAGAAATAATTCCTCTTAGCCTTCCTAATAACAGTTTTTACTCTATTACGGTATTTACAATAAATTTTCCAGTTCGTTTCGGAGCGATTAGCCATATAGGAACGGTAAGCCAAATAACAAATAGACCTAGCAAACACAATTTGTTTAGAATTAATCAAATTAGACTCGTTCCTACAAACTTTCCTTCTGACTAAGGGAACAAACGTAAGAAGAGTATTAAAAACAGAATTTAAAGATTCGCACATTTCGTTAACATTACCTAAAGGGAAGTCCGAAAAGTCATAGTTAGACAAAAAGTTAGATACTCCGTCCCAATTTATAGAATTAAAATCACGATATTCAATAAAGTCAACCATTTTATCAAACGTCACATCAAAAGAGGATAATATTAATGCATGGTGAGAAATTAAAGGACATTGGAACTGATAAGAAAACTTAGCCTGACAACTACTGCTTACCAACCAAAGATCAATTAAAGATGTAGATCCATGAGCCACATCAAAATGGGTGGGCAATGAATTATGGACTACAGACAAATTATTTCTTAAGCACATAGTCCTCATATTGACAGATTTAACTGGGTCAAACATATTACAGTTAAAATCTCCAACCATAACAATATTTGTATAAGCAAGAAACAAATCACTATGCAAATTCTCAAAAGAAACAAGATCACCATAGGGTAAATAGACAACTCCGAACAACATTTTATATTCGTTAGCAATAATTTCAATAAAAAGAGATTCACAAATCCCAGGCTCAGAGGATTTAAAGACTATTTTATACTTAAGACCAACAGATATATACATACCAACACCACCTCCTCTTGAGTTTAAGCGATCATTGCGACAAAATTTGTAACCAGAAATCTCAACAGCTCGATTCGATACATACGGTTTTAACCAAGTCTCAGTAATAGCAAAAATACTAAGAGATGAACCAACTAAAAGAGATCTAAGCTCATCAACTTTCGAAAAATTTGCAGAAGGTCTTATGCTTTGGCAGTTAAGATGAGCTACGTTGACTTTTTGTTGATAAAATCGCAATGCTGCATCTATATCAGATTTGCTACTGAGTACCGGACCAATATTATGATTAGAAGACATCAAAGTAGAAACAAAATGATGCGGCGGGGAACCATAAAGACAAAGGATAACTATATATAAATATAAAAGTATACATTAATTCAATTCAGATTACATTACTCCAACAACTAATCATATAAAACAATTGAGTTCAATAAAAAGTAAAAAGCAAATAAAAGAAAATTTATTTAACAATTTTTAATAACAAGAATAATTAGAGCAAAAAACTATTTCTAAAAAGTTTGAATTATTAAATTTTGATTATTCATCAAGAAGAGAAGTACATTCCAAAAAGTTATAAACAACTTCCTTACCATTAGCCAATACAAGCTTAGCTTTAACAATATCTGTATTTAATATTCTGTACTTCGTGATGATTTTTTTATGCAATAGCCTCTTACAAATATAATTTAATTTACCAGACGCCGGGGAAAAATGGTCATTTAAATACAGGCGCATATCAATCTCACCACCAATTACATCACAAATTTTTATAGATTTGGTCTTAAAATAGGCTTTCATGATGCTATCACGCAAAAATACATTATTAAATTTATATAAAACAGCCTTTCGATTATTAAAATAACAAGCATGATTAATGTTTAAGGGAGAAATCTCAATATTGAAAATAGAACCGATTTTTACTATAGGTGAAATAAGATTATCCAAGCCATCAGGTAAGCCACTGACAACAATATCACCTCGGTTAATTCTTTTATGTAACACATTGTTTTCCACCTCTAACTCGGATATTTTTTTATTAGTAGACGAATCCATATGATGAATAAGCTTGTTACAATCCAAAATTTCAGACTTCATATCCTTCAGGCAACTCGCAATTTCTGCTTTAAAGCTGTTAACGGTGTCCGCTAAGGTTTTGTGGATGGCAGCTTGTTCGGTGTCAGCTTTACCAATAAAAGTGTCAAGTTTAGTGTTTAGTTCACTGATCTCCTGCCGCAACAGTTTCAAGCCAGGTGAAGAATCAGAATTACAAGGTTTGCAAGAAAACGACAAAGACTTGCAATCTTTTAGCGAGGAAAGGGCCTTATCATTCAAGCCAGCACATGACACATGAAACCAGTTAGCACAGGCTTTACATTGAACGCTAGACTGAGCCTTTGTAATAACATCATGACAATCACCACATTTGTATTGTACTCTGGCGGCAGGCATTTTGAACAATACGTACTTTTTATATATATGTATATATATGTGTATAATAAATGGCGGCAAAGAAATCACACCAGCAACAACAACAGCAAAAGAATATTATTAAAAAACCAGCAAAATACATATAACAAACTTCAATTAGTTTGAAATATTCAGCAACACAGTGATTTAATTATTATTTTGTTTCTATATTGTTAAACAATTAACTATATGTAAGTATATATGTAAATATGCAAGCACGTAAATGGCGGCAGAGAATAACACAAGCAACAGCAACAACAACTGCAACAGGCTATTTCAACGAAATAACTAAGCCTTCAATTATTTAAATAATTTTATTAACGTAATTAATTATTAACGTCATTAAAAACAAAAACTTCTAATTTTTAGCAATTTATTATTAATTTATAAAGTTAAAAAGTAAAGAAATGATTAGCTGTCGAAAAAACACGCGTCTACTCAAGCATAGTGCTGCCAGATTTTTTTTTTCATCAAAATTTGTTAGATATTTTCGGAGAGGCATATATTCTCCCTATATCCACCTCTTGGTCCTAGTTTAAAAAACATAAAAAGCCTTTACACCTTAAAATGGCTTTGATTTTCTTTTAAGTACGAAAACTATTAATATAAAAGATCTCTTCTAAAACGATAATAAATATTAGGATTTTTAGCGCGCCTGGACCCTATCCTTAGTACTTGTGGAACCTTATAGCCTTTATCCGTTAGGAGGTTCTATTCTTCATTTTGTTGGAAAATTTTTAACAATCGGACCGGCAGTTTCGGGGACTACCTCTTACAAACCTGCGTTTAAAAAACTGCAGTCCACTTCTTCATTTGTCATTGGCGAAAAAAAACTGTTGCTTTAACTTCTGATTCATTAAATGTCGCTTTCCAACCAACTCAAAAAGCGAAAATTTGTACACAATATAAACATAGAAACATCGAAACTTTTCAGCTTTATAATATTAAGTTTAGATATAGATTTAATTATCTATATATAAATCGGCAACACTTTCCTCCTCTGTATGTCAACCGATTTGAACAATATATACACCATTTGAAGGGATTTACAGACAGAATTGTACAATATATATTTTATTATCTGTTCAATAATTTTAGAGTTATAAGCGTTAAAATTTGCTACTAATACAAATACAAAATTTAATAAAAAAAAAAAATTGGGTGGTCGATTATTCGACATATTTCATAAACCGGTTTTCGAATGTTTTGACTACATACATCTGTACAGGCAAAACAGTTAAGAACGCTTTCCTCCTTTGTTTGTCAATTGAACCTCTATGGGCAAAAAAGTATCAAAAAGGGGAAATACGGGAAATTAAATTTCTTTCTTTTACTTTTCCGTGCTTCATGTGATAATTTTTTATAATATTGAACTTAGAAACATTATACTTTAGGTACAGGTTACTTTGTGAATGCGAACCTATAAGAAGACAAATGTTGGTACTTTTTGTTTTTCATCCGGTACTTTTTTCATTTTTATACCCTCCACCACAATTAGTTGTGAAGAGGGTATATTAAGTTTGTCATTCCGTGTGAAACTTTTTTATTATTCATCTCAGACCCTATAAAGTATATATATTCTGGGTCCTTGAGTAATTTTAAGTCGATTTAGCCATGTCCGTCTGTCTGTCCGTCTGTCCGTCTGTTGAAAACACGTTCACTTTCGAAAAACTCAAAAGAAATAAACAAACTGGGTGTCAAATTGCTTTTAGTTATCCTAAGCAGTTTGGGATTGAAATCCAGCAAAATCGGTTCAATAGGATCTGAGCTATGAATCAAAATGTGGAACCACCACCTAAAAAAAATTGATAATTTTCTTACAAAAACTAACATAAATGGTTAGGAAATCACGCTGTAAAATATCTTGAAGATCCGTCCATGATTTACCCTAGGCCCCATATAAGCCCTACTCCCGGAAAACAGTATAGTAAGCCTAAAACCCTAACTAACAATGCTATCATAACAAATTTTTGCACGTCACAGTTAAATAGGACTAGAAATGAAACTGTTAAGTTTCGTGAAGATCGGTCCATAATTTACCATAGGCCCCATATAAAATCTACTTCCAGAAAACAGTTTAGTACGCCTAAATCCGTAAAAAATAATGCTATCATAACAAAATTTGGTGCATCACAGTTTTATTGAACGAGAAATAAGACTTTAAAATTTTGTGAAGAACGGTCCATCATTTACCATAGGCCCCATATAAACCTTACTCTCGGAAAACAGCTTAGTAAACCTAAATACGTAAAAAATAATGCTATCATAACCAAATTTGGAACATATAAGTTTTACAGGACTAGAAATAAGACTGTGAAATTTCGTGAAGATCAGTTCATAATTTACCCTAGGCCCCATATAAACCTTGCTCCCGGAAAACAGCTTAGTACGCCTAAAAACGTAAAAAATAACGCTATCATAACAAAATTTGATACATCACAGTTTTATAGAACTAGAAATGACACTGTGAAATTTGGTGAAGATCGGTGCATAACTTACCATAAGCCTCATATAAAGCCCACTCTGGTAAAATAATTAAATACGCGGTAAACTTTCTTCCAGTTTAGCTTCATATGGCCAGAAAAAATGTTATGCAATTTTGTGATATACGGTCCATAATTTTCCTTAGATTCCATTTTAGCAGCCTTCTGAAATTTACTGCAAACGCTTAAACTAATTGCACCGCTGTATTGAAATTTATGTTTTTTAATACCAGAAATCGTTCTGCAGAATTTGGGATGATTGGTTCATAGCTTACCATGGCTTTTATATAATTTGTTCCCTTGAAAATCATTTAAGTTCATATTAAACTGATATTCTACTCAAACTTTTTTAAAATTGATTCTGATTGTCGATCAATAATTTTATATAGGTCTAAACCGCAACAAATTTTAATGCAGATGTCTGTTTTTACAAAGATTATAATAATAAATAGACATCATACAGATATTACTCCTAAAACATTCGAAGTGTCGGTGGAGGGTATCAAAGATTCGGCACAGTCGAATATAGCACTCTAACTTGTTTTTTTAACAAAGATAAAAATAAACATGCGTGGTCCTGAGTGAATAAGAATGTCTAAGCAGGAGCTTTTTGGTACTTTTTCGTTCAACACCTGGTACTTTAATTAATTTTCGTTTAGATAAGACATAAAAACATAAAATTAAACATGCAGTGTCCTGAGTGGATGAACATCTATAAAGGAGACTTTGTGATACTTTTTTGCTTTTCAATTGATATTTTCTGATATTTTTTATATTGAACTTACAAAATTAAATTAAAGCAATTTGTTTTTAAATTTTGTTTTTTCTTTATACCCACTTAAACTACAATTCGATTTGGAAAAAAGGCAATCAATTGTAGGGGCATGGAAGAAAAGATAAACTCACTGTTTATTGTTGGTGTTTTTGTTTAAGCTTTTATATATGTATTTACAAGTAAGACTTTGAGTGTTTATTATTCTTATTCGCTTAAGGGTTCTATTTGTATAATATTTGTAGCTTTTCTAAAATCGTTAGAAAAGGTTTCCTGATGATCTGGCCTAAGCAGCCAGTGAAATGCGCATAGAAGCTAGCTTTCCCTCAACAATAAATTTCAGTGTAGTTATCAAATATAAAAAAAATTGGGAATTTAGCACGTCATACAGAAATCTTATTAATAATAAATTAACTCACGTAGAAATAAAATATGAACCGGAGGTTAGTCCCTCGCCAAATCGATGCACTAAGACGGGGAAAATAAATGCTAGAATCATGTAAATTCATATATACTTAGATGAACTATGTTTTCTTCATATTTACATAAAAATTTATCAAAAATTTTCTGAAGAAAGTTGTTTGTGACTTTCCAGTTGTTCAAGTCTAAGATTTTACAAAATTCAATATTAAATTGTTTAAAAAAATTTGGTCGATTACATAAAATTGAAGGTACACATCAAAAAAATAGAAAAAATTTCGAAAGAAACATTTTTATATTTCATAATTTAGCAGTAGAGAAACATTAAAAACTTTGGAAAAAAAAATATTTCGGAATGTGGTTAAAAAAGTTCAATTTATTTTTTAAAAATTTAAAATTTTCGATTTTAAATTTAAAATTGTTCAAGTTGAAAATATCAAAATTTTTTGTAAGAAAAAAACCAATCGCTCTTAGTCTA
Organism: Pollenia angustigena; assembly: GCA_930367215.1. NCBI lineage: Eukaryota > Metazoa > Arthropoda > Insecta > Diptera > Polleniidae > Pollenia > Pollenia angustigena. The sequence goes on along the minus strand of OV884056.1, from coordinate 90,775,976 downwards.
TTTTTCGATTTTAAGCGAAAAAAAAACAAAAAATTTAAGATCTTTCAGTTGTTAGTAAATTAACAACTTGCTAAAACGTAGCTACGATCGTAATGCAGAATACAGAATACACACAATCGTAAGAAGAAAATTTAAACGGAACGCAGTACCCATGCGTTCGAAAAGTTGTGAAACAAAATCCTTTCTTAAAAGTTAAGAGTTCATTTCACGAATATTTTACAGGCACACTTTTTCCGTAAATTGTCGAGTAATTTCCTTTCACCAAAAATGTTACAGACACAGTTAAGTGAGAAAAACAGATGTTTGTTTCAATTTATGACATTTTTGTTTCATTTCTCACATTTCAATCGAAAACTTTCTCGACGCGGGAGTTACGGAACATGGGCACAGAATACCAAAGTTGCCAAAACGGAGAAAATTTTATCCGAATCGAAACGCGGAATAGTGGTGATTAAAGTCGACGTTACCTAATTTGTTTGAGTTCTAGTCGTGAGATAAAAGTTAACTTTAGTTAATTATTATTAATTTAAGATAATATAAATTAATTTATTTATAAACTCAAAATTTTAATTGTATTCTATAGAATTCTTATCGATTCTAAAAAGCGATTCATTGATTTCAATAAAACTCGAATAAGAGTTCTTGACTAAAGACGATGTTTTTTTCACAAATTTGTTTAAATTGTCACATCTTATAATTATAGATTCCGTTCTAATGCAGCAGCTTTAGAATTTTATCAAACTTATAATGGTGCCGCTTACAATTCTTTAGAACCCGATTCTCTTTGTCATGCTGTTTGGGTTTCGGAAATCGAAAGGGGAGAAGACGGTGTACCGCCCATGGGACATACAGAATTGCCAACATGCCCAGGTATGATTTTATGTAATTTATTTTATTACACTGGTCGATATTAAAAAAGGTTTTTTAAGCATTCCAACTGATTTTTATATTTAGTGGCATGATAAAGCCGAATATGTGCTCAGCACATTTGTGGTTTTGGCTGTAAACTTCTCTTTCAGCCGCGATCCAGAGTCAAAGGCTGGTTTAATTAAAATAATAACATCTTGTTGGAAAGGCTACTGATAATAATTAGTGAAAAACGTTCAGAAAATCTTAGCTTTGATTCGCTAAACCCTAGAAGTTCTTTACGAATTGAAAAAAAATTACATATTTTTACAGAAAAAAGTGGAGAATTTACGAAAAGATAAACTCACTGCTTATTTTTGATATTTTGTTTAAGCTTTAATATCATTGCAAATAAGACTTTTTTTAGTGTTTGTTATTCTTATTTACTCTGCTGTTTCATTTGATATTCACCCTTATCGTGTTTGGCGTATTTAAAATACGCCTACGACTGTTTGGTAATAGATTAAAGGAAATAAGTTCACGTTCTCTTTAATCTATTACCAAACGGTCGTAGGCATTTTTTAAATACGCCAAACACGATATGGGTGAATATCTTTGGCTTTTCTGATGATCTGGCCTAAGCAACCAGTTAAATGCGCACAGAAAGTTTTAGAGAAAAAATGTTTTTAAAAATGTTTAACTAAAAACTTTTACAAAAGAAGTTGATATAATTTACAGTGAATTAATTTTTAATAAGAACACAAGTTCTTTTTGATAAAAGCTTATAACAAAAGCATTTTATAAAGGGATTTTTTATAAGAAAGCTTTAAAAAATTGTATATAATTATTTTAATTGATCAAAGTAATAGTTTTAATCCTGATAATATTAAGCTGTTTTCTTTATAACTAAAAAAGAAAGCTTTTGTCTCTTATGATTACAGTTTGTCTCGAACGTATGGATGAAAGTGTTGATGGAGTCCTAACCATACTCTGCAACCATGCGTTCCATGCCAATTGTCTTATTAAATGGGGCGATTCAACTTGTCCCGTTTGTCGTCACGTGCAAACACCCGAGTTAATGGAAAATTCCGTTTGTATGGAATGTGAGGGTACCGATTCTTTATGGATTTGCTTAATTTGTGGTCATGTTGGTTGTGGTCGCTATCAAGGTGCTCATGCTGCTGCACATTATCGAGCCACCAATCATACTTTTGCCATGCAATTGGGTACATCAAGTGTTTGGGATTATGCTGGCGATAATTTTGTACATCGCCTTTTTCAAAATAAAACCGATGGAAAATTAGTGGCCACACAGGCGCCCAACGATGAAGGGGAGGAGAAAATTGATTCTATGCAACTGGAATTTACATATTTATTGACGTCCCAACTAGATACACAGAGAAAATATTATGAGGAACGTATGGAACGCTTAGAACAAGAATGGCGTGATTTTCGTAGTAGTGCAGATGAATCCAAACAGAAAATGGAAACCATGGAACAACGCATGCATACATTAACCAAAGAAAAACAAACGTTAGAGAGAAAATTGCAGCAGAATAATACCAAGTAAGAAAAGAAAATGTAAAAAGTACAATAATAAACTATTAATATAATTTTTAGACTTAAAGAACTTCAAAAGCAATTAGTTGAAGAGCAGGAAATAACACGTGCTTTACAAAGTAATCAAAATTCCTGGCACTCAAAACACAAACAACTGGAGCAACATTATAAAGAATACAAAGATACCAAGGAATTGGAACTAAATTCGATCAAGGAACAATTGCATGATATAATGTTCTATATGCATGCTCAAACGAAAATTGCCGAATCTGATTTAAAAGATGAAATCGCCGGCGGCACGGTTGTAGTACCCGAAACCGAAGCAGCATCCACTAGTTCGGCCAAAGGAAATCGTCGCAAGAAAAAACACTAAAAATTATTTAAGGAAGGCGGTAGTTACTAATAATACAATTTGTGGTTACTTAAAAGATTGAAAGCTTACTTCGTTTTATTACTGCAACATACATACATCCATATTTATAATTCTTTTTTATATATTTATATTTATTATTAAATGTGTTTTAAACAAATAACAAAATGAAGCTTCATCACTACTTGAGCATGTTTTATTTGGAAATTTTCCAATTTCGGGTTTTTTTGGAAATACAAATCAATTTTTGTTATATTTATAAACAAATAAAAATCTTCGATATCTTTCAATTCGAATAGATAAAAAAAAAAAACTACATATCTCTCGATCGAAACAAATTTTTTATAAAAAAAAATGTTGGATATCTCTTGATTCGAACAAATTTTCACCAGAAAATTTCCAACATGGCAACGCTGCTCAAATATACGTCAGTGTCAATAGGCGTTAAATTAAAAATAAATAAATTGTTTGTGTTTGGCTGTGAAAATTGTTTGAATAATTTATTTAGGACATTCTGTAATAAAAAAAAATAATAAAAATGGATTTTGTGGCACTGTGGCTCGACGACGAAGAAAATTAAAATGTTTTGTGTGTACTTTAAAATCGGCCCAAACCTATTAAAATTAAAGTTATTTCATACTTTTTCCATCCTGCAGCTTCTATAATAGGTGGTCCATTGATATTTAGTTCTTCAGTTAAAGTTTGCCACAAAGTATTTGCCGACTGATGTGCATTTGGTGTTTTCAAATGGCCTCTTGCCAATTGGCTGTGCTTATTCATATATTCTATCATTATTTTAAATTGGCGCGGTTTGGTGGTCTTATTGCTTGCTTTCCTGAATTAAATAATAAATATATATATTTTTTTTTTTAATTTATTTATTTTTATTATTGAATCTTTCTTATCGAAATTTACAATATGTATTCAAATCTTAATTCTACTTGTTGTTTATTAGTAACCACTAACTGCTGTATTCAAATTTTAAAAATATCTTCTAGTTAGGCTCAAAGTATAGGTTCTTTTTAGCCTCTGGTGACCTTCGAACTGAAGCAGACCCCGAGCGAGGTAGTTAGGGTGGGCCATAGCATAATAAGAAACATATGATGAATAAATTAATAAAATATTATATTTCACTTACATGTTTGTACTTTGCGAATGCTTTTATGTTGTCGAATAAATTTGGCGAATTTGACATTTGTTTTCGCAATGTAGAATACCGACTTGTCACCTTTTCGCATTTGAAATGCGATTAAAAAAAAACTTTGCGAATATCGCAATACAGAATAGCAATTGTTCGCATTTATGCATTTTCGCATCGCAATTCAGAATAAGCCTCCTGTTTTTATCAAACTTAACAAAAGACGAGTACATTTAATTCCGTTCGGTTTTTTTTAAGTCTACAAACTTCATTGTGTTCGGTGCGGCTCATAAATGTCCGTCCCTTTTAACATGTAAAAACCCAAACATTTTTTACAAAAACAAAATACACATACGAAAAAAACAAGAAGCCAGCAAAATAATTTTACACAAACAAAAGACATATACACACACAAGCTGTTCGTGGTGCGGTCGTTGCTGAAATTTTTTGTTTGTTCATTTCTTTATCAATGTAAAAAAAAGAAACATTATGGAACATTTAAATATAATGTACATATGTCTACAGTATCGCTACAATTGTTCTGTTTTTTAACGAAGAACAGAACAATATGTAATGTTCGGCTCTTTCTTGAAAATAGTTACGAACGGTATTAAGGGTTATGTTCGTCTACACAATCATTAAAAAAATAGATATCGTTGTTGGGCGTGTGAGCCGAACGCTAAATAATGTACTGTTTATTTTCGAACACTGATTGTTGGTACTTTTTTCAAAGTATTTTTCTCCATTCTTCAGCATATACGTATTAAATGGGCTCCCACTACTATATTGAATCTTTTGATACTTCAATGGGGAGAAAAAAAGTACGAAAAAGGGGAAATACGGAATATTTAAATTCTTTCTTGAGGTTTTCTACAACAGGTACTTTTTTAATTGCCGTTAATATTTGACCAAGAATCAACAAATTCAACAAGCAATATTTTGAGTGATAAGACTCTTTTTGAATTTCCGTTAGTATTGGACTTGAAACATAAAATTAAATATGCAAGGCCTTGAGTGAATGAGAACCTTTAAAGGGATCTATTTGTTACTTTTTCGCTCTTTAACTAGTACTTTTTTTATTTTTGTTAATATTGGACCCATGAACATAAAATTAAACATGCTAAGTCCTGAGTTAATGAGAATCTGTAAAAGGGGCTTTTCAGTACTTTTATTGCTCTTTAACAGGTATTTTTTGAATTTCCGTTAATATTGGACCTAGAAAATTAAATTAAACATGCAAAATCCTGAGTGAATGAGAGTCCGTAGGATATTTTTTTTTTTGGTACTTTGTATTTATCTAACTAGTACTAACTTAGGATAGGGTTTAAGGTCCAATTAGACGTGACATAACCATACCAAAACTGTATTACCATAGCCACTGTATTAACAAAACGACATAAACATACCATACAAGCCAATTCAATTTTGGTTTCTAAATTCGCCGTTACGGCTGTGGCATTATGTTAATGTCACGTCTAATTTGAGCTTAAAGTTTTGGTATGGTTATGTCATGTCTAATTGGACCTTTAAGCTCAAATTAGACGAGACATAAACATAAAGCCACAGCCGTAACGGCGAATTTAGAAACCAAAATTGAGTTGGTTTGTATGGTATGTTTATGTCGTTTTGGTAATACAGTAGCTATGGTAATACAGTTTTGGTATGGTAATACAGTTTTGGTATGGTTATGTCACAGCCGTAACGGCGAATTTAGAAACCAAAATTGAATTGGCTTGAATGGTATGTTTATTTCGATTTGGTAGTACAGTGGCGATGGTAATACAGTTTTGGTATGCTTATGTCACGTCTAATTGGACCTTTAAGGGCCGCTAAACCTCCCATATACATAAAATATAAATTATCGTTTTAGAAAAGATCTATTAAAGCAATGAGTACGGAAACTACTCACCCTGTAGTCTATCTCTCAGCTCGACCGTCCCCTAACCGAATACGAAAGCGATCACGAGGGGGGGAGGGAATTTGAGTAGATAGATCAGCGTAATTTAAACAAACAGGATTTATATGTTTTTCAACCTAATAATATAAAGGGACAGATAGGCAATTTCGATTTAATTTAAAACTTATGTAGATCGATCTACGCACAGGCTTTATATTTCTTTATACATAGCTAGTCAAATATTCATTCTGGGCGGGCAACGGCGCACAGTGCTTTGGCCCATAGACATAAATCAAAAAAAAAAAAAATCTTATATTGTACTTAAAAATGTACAGATCGATAGATAACAAAATAATTAAAATTAATTTTGAAGAATTTTTAAGATTTAACTCTTTTTGGCGGCGCTAGAGGGCGCCAAAGTTTGAGAATTTATAGTAAAAATGGCCAAACAACTACTTGAGTTTTACATGCTTTAGGAAAACTGTTGTAAAACTGTTGTTTTTTAAAGCACGAGATTGAAATTTTTTTCTGTAGTAGTTTACTATATTTAGAACTAACTGTAAAAAAATTTTATTGAATTATTTTCTCATAAGTGTTTTTTTATTGGTTTGAAAAATGCTTATTATTTACTTTAGCTCTAAAAATTTTCTAACTTTGATGGAATATTAAAAAAAAAAATAAAAATACCGTCTATGGGTTTTTTTCTGATTTCGAATATTTAAACTGTTTTCTAATAACTCCAAGAAAAACAATTGAAAAAATTTTACCACAACTTGAAAAAAAAAAATTTTTAAATGGCTATTTTCATGATTTTTGCTCAAATTTTGATAGTTTTCAGGAGTTTAAAAGACAATTAACTACAAATACTGTGAAATATTAATTCAAACTTATACCGTTCAATAAAAAACAACAAAAATCAAAATATGTATAAAAAATTTTTTGTGTTTGCCTGCATTTTACGGCATAAGAGGGCGCTGAAATCACAAATGCCCTTGGTTTTTTATTGTTTCAAGAAAATAATTGTAAAAAATTCATTTTCTGGATTACGAGATTCAAATTTTTTTCTGTAACACCTTACTATATTCTAAACCAACTATAAAGAAATTTTAGGGGAATTATGCTCCTATACATATTTTTTAATGGCTTGAAAAATGCTTATTATTTACTTAAGCTCTAAAAATTTCCTAACTTTGATGGAATATTAAAAATAAAAAAAAATACCGTCTATGGGTTTTTTTCTGATTTCGAATATTTAGACTGTTTTCTAATAACTACAAGAAAAAAAATTTAAAAAATTTTACCACAACTTGAAAAAAAATGTATTTAAAAAAAAATGCTATTTTCGTGATTTTCGCTCAAATTTTCATAGATTGAATTATTTAAAAAAAAAATAAACTAGGAACATAATAAGAAATATTAAGGTATTAAGGTGGCTTTATCTAATTATAATGAAACGTAACTAATAACTAAAATAAATTTCAGGGTGCTTGTCCGAAGAAGCATTGGAAGGCAACCACAAAATCGTGAGAAAAACCAGACTTTCCCATACGAGAAAAACGTCACGACGACACTCATAAAGATTTAATGACTCATTTAATACATTCCTCAGATCCGTTGTTATCTTCAAACAGGAATCCAAAGACTAAAAAAAATATATTTTTGGAAGAAGTTGAGAAATATATACCACAAAGTATACAGAGATGAAAAAAGTGACGTATGAAAAATGCCTAAATCATTTGCGAGGGCAGCTTTCGAAGAAAGAGAAAGAAAACGTTTTTTGTTATTGAAGTGACAATGCGTAAAAACAGGCCGCTACTATCTACACAAATTGCATAATCAAAACAAAAAACGCAAAAAGGGCAGCTTTCGTAGAAAAAGACAGAAAAAAACACAATATTTTCTGTCTCGTGACGCCTCTGTATACTCTGTGATATATACTGAGAGAAAATGTACCAGTTAAAGATGACGAAACAAATGTTTCGTTGAGCGGCAATATTTTTTTGGAAGAATTCAGTACTGAAGATGATTTATTGTAATTAAAAAATATGAACATACATATGTAAATAATAAATAAATTAGTTTAAAGAAAATAAATTAGGAATATAATAAGAAATAATTCCAAATAATTCATAAGATCGGCTCAGAATCACTTTCTGAGTCGATCTAACGATGTCCGTCCGGCCGGCTGGCGGTCCATGCAACCAAGTGCATACAGATCGCAAATTCGGAGACGATTTGATGAAATTTGTCCCAGAGGCTCTGACTGGTACAAGGACCAAGCCCATTAAAAATGGAACGAATCGGTCCATAATTTTACAAAAGCCATCTTATTACATCGGCAAGATTAAATTTGGTCCAAACCAAACTAATTTTATTGCATCAAAATCAGCTTATCAAATTGTATTATAATCTTTCTATTTTTGAACATAGCTCCCATACAAATCATTCTTCCGAAAAAGCTTTTAATGCCAGCTTTCTTAAAAATATTAGTATTTACATACAAATTGGCGACAATGACTTTTACGATAGCTACTAAGTCATGACAAAATGTTGTCCAGATAGGTCCAAAATAAACTATAGGATCCATATAAACCCTCATCCAAAAAACTCATATACGGAGCTTAAGATATCTAAACAATATTCGGGAGAAAGAACTTTTAAACGAATCTTAACCTCATAACATAATTTTGTTCTGGCGGGTCCATGATTGCCCATGGGTCCCAAATAGATTACACTATAGGAAATTTGTTTTTAAATACTATACTATAGGGTAACACATGGTCGGGCTTGACCGATTATACTTTCATACTTGTTATTTTTGCAAGAGCATTTTAAGCGTTTTTAACTCATTTTTCATTAAATGATGTTTTTGTATTTTTCACATTAATAATCCGATTCTACCAAAATTCGGCACACATATATATCTAAAAAGTGTTATATCGTTTTTAAGAAAAAGGATATATGGCAGGACCTTGAGTCCTTGTTCAGATTTAAATGAAAATTTGCACACACGTTCCTAGTTGTGTGTGTATTAGCCTGACCATTTTTTGTAGTTTTGTGGGCATTATTGAAGCTAAAATTACATTTTTCCATTTCAGGACACATGGGAGGTAGGCGTGTCCTTGAACCGATTTCTCCAAAAATTCATATTTTTCTTAATTAAGCTATTTTATGCTAGTGTACGAAATTTCAAAAATTTCTGACAACTCCTTCTATTTATGTCCCTTCGTTATATGGGGACAAAGCACTGTGCGGCGCAAGAAAGACTAGTTTAATATAAAATTCATCTTTATATTTTTAAAACATTCCCTGTTTGAAGACAATGAGTCATAAGTCTAATATGCTGTTTCCAAATGACATGCAAGTGATTGCGCATTCAAATTTATATGAAAAGCTCTCAGATTTTTGAGTAATACATACCCTCATTTACAACTAGTGGTGTAGGGTATAAAATGTTACATATTTCTATATGAGTTCGAACAGTATATTTTTCCCACTGTTTGCCTAATTCAAAAAATTACCATACTAAGAAAAGCTTTATTTAGTAATCGGTATTTCTCTTTAACTAAATACTTAAACATTTTTTTTAAATCGGTAATATTCCAATAAGAGTAGTCCGTAACTGCATTCCAATATAAATAAAACGCGGCTTAGAAAACTTTAAACAGCATTAATAGTTAAAATAATTGCTTTGAATATCGTTTAGTACGAGTAAAAACTTTTAATAATGGACTCGAGTGCAGTTATCTTCCATGCCAATTGCTTGATAAATTGGAACACTTCCAACTGTCCGGTCTGTTATTATATACAAAATCCCGATTTAATGAAAAACTCAGCCTGCATGAAATGCGATACCAGCGATTCGTTATGGTTTTGTATTATTTGCGCCCATGTTGGCTGTGGCCATGTGGTAAACGGTCATGCTTCGGAACATTATGAGGAGACTAAACATAAATATGTTATGGATCTGCAGAAATTTAATGTGTGGGATTATAATATAAAAAAGTTTTTACATTCTTCAGATAGTAAGTAGACGTAATATAAACGGAAGGCAGAAATGAAGTCGGTTAAGATCTTTAACAATTTTTATACCTACTAAATTTTTGACCCTGACTCTGCAAACTAGGCCAATTTAAAACTGGTCATATGCATAACTATGAACATACATATGTATGTTTAACGAAATACATACTCGTAAATACAGTAGACAGTAAACAAATTTATATTGAAACAGTCTCTGAAATAAATTTTTCTTCATATTCTATTTCTTTTTTATTTTCTCTCATAAAGAAAACGATCAAAGAGAAGAAAATTCTTACATAGAAACGCCAGCGAGTGGGGCAAATAATTGTTCATGCCCTGTATGTCGACACATTCGTACTCCAAAACTTCTTAAACAACCTGTCTGTATGAAGTGTGAAGAGTGCCAAGTGCACAGTCTTTGGATCTGCTTACATTGCAGTCACATCGGCTGTGGCAGAAATATAAATCTCCATGCCCAACAACACTATACAAAAACCAAACACCAATATGCCATGCAAATGGATAATTTCAGTATTTGGGATTATAAAGAGCATACATTTTTGCATCGCCAATTACATGATACAGCTCTAGTAAAATCGGAAGTAAGTGAATTTGTAGGGCAGCACATAAAGGAGGATTTTCTGAAACGTATGGATCGTTTGGAACGTCAATGGGACGAGTTTAGTAAACTAACGGAGACCAATAGAAAGATGATAACGATCGAGGAACGTTTACTGATCTTAACAGATGAAAAAATGAATTTAGAAGAAAAACTCTATGAGCATGATACAAAGTAAATACAAATTTTATATAATATTTAAAACAGTATTTAATGTTTTTTTTTTATATTTTTTAGATTAAATGATTTACTTTCACAATTCGCAGCTAATAAAGAAGACTATTCCACTAAAACGTATTTGAATTCACGTGAAAAAGAAACTACAGCAAATGGTAGCTTGAGAAAAACGGATTTCAATGAAATCTCATGTGACGTTAAAACTCCTAAAAGCAGTTTTTTAAATAACAATACTATTATCAAAAATCCGGTAGTGACATCTACTAATTTTAATCAAACTAAATTGTTTTCCGTAATGTTCTTAGGTCTATCTGTTCACTATTTTTTTAGGTTATGTTGGCAGAAACTTACTGAGAGTTTCATAAATTTATTATAATTTAATTTTGACTTCAGGTGTAATGGATGGTTATTATTTAAGCTATTCATTTCATTATTATTATTATTTAATTTTTAACTTGTAAATTTAAAAATTTATTAAATAACGTGAGGTAAATTTAAATAAATCTAGCTTCTCATCGAAATATGAAACTTATGGTACACAGAAAAAATTATTGCCGAATTATTTTCAAACAAACGTTTGTTTGAAAATTTTTTTAATTTCTATAAATTTTTTTACTGATTCAAATAATATTTTTGTTTGATTTTTATTTAACCAACAAATATAAGAACAACAACAAAAAACACACACAGTCTATTTTTGGACGCTTTAAAAAAGGCCAACTATAAGAAAAACAATAGCAGAAACAACATTACAAGAAACAAAATCCCGTATTCAATTTTTTAAAACTGTTTGGTTAAATACATCAAATACAAAAATAGAATGATGGCGAAAAAAATATCGAGTCGGTCTGCTGCCGTTTTTGGTTACATTTCAAAGGAAAGGATACAGCAACAGAGAGTGATAAAGAAAAACATTGTGTTGTGTGTATAAATAAGACTTCGTTCAAAAATTATTCCAACAAAAAAAATGTGTCTCAAAGCCAGCCGGCGGCTCTGCTCTGCCGTCATCTTCTCATACAGTGCTTACTTTTTTTTTTTTGAAATTTAGTATATGAATTTCAGTAAACTTTTTGTTTGATTCAGTTAAATTATTTGTTTGAAAAAATCAGTGTTTTTTTCAATAAACAAAATGCAAATAAATTGTTTGAATATGCAAATTTGTTTATAGGACCGATTTCAGACAAAAAATTGTTTGATTCTACAAATTTTTTGTTTGAATTGGAAAAATAATTTTTTCTGTGTAGATGATTTAAAATTCTTATTTATGGGTAATTTTTTAAGAGCTATAGGAAAGTTTAAAAAAAACACATAAAATTCAGAAATATGCATGAAATCTTTATTTGAATCGATAGTACGGTCCATATAATTTAATGTTTGAAGATTATTTCATGCAAATCTTGACCGTGAATGCGCCTCAAATGGTCCATCCGCTTAGTCCAATTTTGGCATACTTTTTCCAACATTTTGGCCGGTATCTCATGAATAAATGCTTTAATGTTGTCTTCCAATGCGTCAATTGAAGCGGGAATGTGTGTATAGATATGAGCTTTAACATAGCCCCACAAAAAATAGACTAAAGGCAATAAATCGCACGATATAGGCGGCCAATCGACCGGTCACGAACGTGAAATAAAATGTTCACCGAACTCGCCTCTCAATAAGTCCATTGTTAAGCGTGCTGTGTGGCATGTGGCTTGATATCATCTCACGGTAGCGCTCACCATTCACAGTTACGTTACGATTCCCATCATCTTTAAAGAAGTACGGTCCAATGAAGCCACCAGCCCATAAACCGCACCAAACTGTGACTTTTTCTGGATGCATTGGTAGCTCTTGCAATGCTTCTGGCTGATCTTCACTCCAAAATCGACAATTCTGCTTATTAACGTACCCATTGAACCAAAAATGAGCTTTGTCTCTGAACACAAGAAGCGCGCGATGAACTTTCTTAACAGAGCACGCATTTTGATAATAAAATTCAATATTTGCAAGCGTTGTTCGTTTGTAAGACGATTCATGGTGAAATTATAGACCAAACTGAAGGTGTTTGCCAGTGAAACAAAACACGAAACGTGCGTCAGCTGTTTAAACCAGTGTTGCCAAAAAGATAATAGCTAAAAAATCACCCGTTATTTCTTTTTATTATTAGCCGGTGACCATCCGTTCTTTTTTTATACAGAACAGACTGTATTTAAGAGCTTTGTTCTGGGTGATTTTTTTTTTTTTTAAGCCAAAAACCTAAAATACACAGTTCGAATTTTATTCAATATTCTGAATATGTACTGCTTTTTAAAAAAATAACTAAAACAATAACATTCCCAATATATTATTAGTCTTTTCCCCATGCTGAAACTAGACAAATTGTTCTTTCTATCTCGAAATTTTCCGAAATAGAAATTTTAAAATGTGCAAAAAAACTAGGTGCGAAAGGGCGTTACAAAAAAATTCAAAAAAGAGTTTTTGATTGATTTTAGTTCGTTTTTTTAAACTACATGTTCACAAAAAATGGCGATTTTATTAAAGAAACTCAAATGCCAAGTACACCTTGTTCTCATTGATTTTCTAAACTTTTTGGATTCTCCTGTAAAAAAAAGTGTTGTTATGCCCTTTTGTGTTTAAGGTGACGATATTTATGTATAAGCCAAAGAATACTTTAACGAAATAAATATGAATCATTTATAAAATTTGCTAAAGAAAATAATAAGATTTTCGATTTCTGCTTGCAAAATTTTGAAATGTTGAAGGGTTTTAATTTCAAACATCCAGTTCTTCAATCGTTAATATTCTTAATTAATTTTAGACAAAACTATTTTTGATTTACATGTTAACCTTAAACACAAGCAGCCTTATTATGAATACAAATTCCCCGGGAGTTTTTACGCTTACCCAATTTTTACAATTGAATTTACATAGGAAAAATGGGAGAAGTGAGAAAATTGGGCTGAAGATTTTTAAAAACAAGAAATTGTATTGCCGATGCCGAAAGCTTTTCATTTTGATTATTAAACGGTCCAAATTTGGAGAATAAACTGATGGCTGCCTCTTTAGGGCAAAGTGTATACAGTACTTTTCGTTTATAGTCAATACGCTTATAGTCCCATTAGCGATATAGTCCATTTTATCTGTTTATTTTGCCGCTATAAGTTAATTTAATATAAAATATTAACTTTATAGTCCATTTAGTGATATAGGCACATTTGCCATATATGCCATCTATCAACAGTCATCAAAGGGAAAAGTAAAGCAAATTAATGACTCTTTACTCGTAAAAAAGTAGTTAATATCACCTATGAAATATCTTTTTATTGTTTTAACTATTTTTTTTAAAGTATGCAACTCTGTTGTAAAACCATAAGCCTAATGTCGGTGTAATTTATATGAATTATTTATTTTCTTTATTTACATAACTTGATAATATTCGAATTCGGTTATATGCGTCATAGTGCATATATGTGAATTAGCCTTATAGTCACATTAGCGATATAGTCCACGTTATGATTGCAACTAAAGCATGTGACTATAAGCGAAAAGTACTGTATCACCTTATACACCACAAATTATCTATTTTATTAACAATTTATGCTATCAATGGTTCTTTACTTTATCCTGTCTCTAAGTTGCAAATTTTTTTTTTAAGTTAATAAAAATGGTTTTTTTTTAATGGTACGAGTTAAAAAATAAATGTTTTTCTTTTTATGTATGCCATTTAAGACTAGATTACACTTTTTCACAAGTCTTACGTATTCCATAATACTTTGTGAAATCTAATGAGTTTTGTTGCGACTGTCAAAAAATCTAATTTAACATGACAGTTTGTATTCACACCATCACACAAAGTATAAACACTCACACATGAAATAAAATGCAACCCTGATCTAATGAAAAGTATTATTGTTTAGAAACTTTTCAAAAACCGATGAAGTCGTATGGGATGTCAAACTTTTTTCATAACACTTGTCATTTTCGTGACACATTGCATTCACACTATCACACTTTGTCTTATTACTTGAGTTTTTGACATGTTTTAATACAAAGTATAATAGTGTAATCTAGCCTTTAGTGCTGGGCCACTTATGGCCATTATTACAACTTGAAGTTAGCTAAAGTTAAGATTAAATTGACAGATAATTATGTGTTATCTGTCAAAAAGCGTCTGTTAACTGTCGGATAACAGCTGACGCCAAGTTATAATAATGGCCCTTAATGATCTAATTGCATAATATGAAACTCTTGGTCTGTATTTTGCTTTTAAAAATATGTTAAAATATTCGGTGTACAATTTTTTACTTTATGCCCCTGGTCGTGTTCTTACCTAACAGTTATCTTTACCTATTCGGTAAAACTATTTTGGTAATTTCAACGTTAATGTTGCTTAAGGTTAGTTTACACTATTATACTTTGTTTTAATACATGTCAAAAACTCAAGTACATATTATGTAAAAGTCTGATAGTGTGAATGCATGTGTGATGAAAATGACATGTACATATAATGAAAGAAAGTTTGACATCCCAAAAGACTTCACCGTTTTTTTTTTTTTTTTAATTTCTAAAAAATAATACTTTCCATTGGATCAGGATTGCATTTTATTTCATGAGTGAGTGCTTATATTGCTAAAGCCGGGATCACACGATTGCCGCAAATTCACCAATATGACACAATTTTGATTGTGCTTTATTGACGCACAATTATCTGTTCACAGCTACATAGATAATTTTAAAATTTTGTTGAAGAACATGTACAATGTAGATTGTATATATCAAATAAATAAAAATCAGTCAACCTCACTTACTAAATGCTATATTTATTAAGACGCGTTTAATATTCCTTTTATCTTTTACGGTCATCTTTGACGCCTGGCCTCTAGTAGGCTATTTTCAACTCGATTTTCTTATTTTATTTATTGTTGAACTTTGTTTTACTGTGAAACGATAACATACTACTATTTTTACGCTGGGTCTTCACGTAGCAATTTTTTTTTTTTTTTTTTTTTTTTGCTAAGCATAAGCAAAAACGTCAGCAGAACAAGGGCGCAATCATTGCTGATTATATTGCTAGAGAACACGTGAAATTGCACGTAAGATTGACTCATGGCAATATGCGGTCTATACGTCGCGTCGAAAATTTAATGGAGCAATAAAATTTGACGTTTGCCGCAATAAATATTGCTACGTGGAGACCCGGGGTTACAATTTCTGCAGATTTGCTTTTTGTATTTTGCCGTTATTTCAAATAAAAACCACGTGTGTGCGTTGCAATATTATGAAGTTACATTAAAACTTACCGACTTTTTCACAATATTCGTAAAAAAATTATTATATTTATTTTATTAGAAATTGGTTTTATTTAATTATTTAATAAAAAATAAATGAAGAATTTGTGGTCCGGTTTTTCCTACAATATATTAAAATTAGTAAAAACTTAAATAGATTTTGATATGTGTGCCGGTTCATACACGTCAAGTTTGACTCGTCAAGTCTTTAGCTTTTAGGAGAGAAGGGAAAAGAGTGCAAGAGTGAAATGTATTGTATGTTTGTGTAAGAGGAATTTGCAGCATTTGCCAAACAGTGGCGTGTAGAGCAAAACAGTACTTAATAAACTTTAAAAAAGTTGATATGGAGCAAAATTATTGCTTAATATAATAAAAAAAGTATCGTAAAACTGGTTTTGGATTTAGAAAGGGGATATTCAAAATAAATATACCCCAAACCTAACTCCATTTTTTTTCAAATAGTCGGTAGGTCAAACCAACCAATCCCAATAAATAAATAAATAAAATAAAAAAATTGAGTATATTTATTTTAAATTTTAACTAACTGAACTACATTAATAAGAGCGTCCAGCGTTTTTTCTATGTTAAAACTTCTTATTTTCATACAGTTTATACGAAACAAACCTTTAGAACTCGAATTCAACACCACGCGCCTGAGAAATCTTATTAAACAGATCGCTAACTTAGTTTATTTTATTAAAAACAGTATTGTATGTCATGAAATGTATGTCAAATCTTATTTTCATACAGTTTTTTCAAAACAATCCTAAGGTCGCGAATTCGACGCCACTCGGCTGGAAAATCTTATTTAACAGATCGCTAACTCGGGTTTTATGGAAAATGTATTGGCAATAGAACTTTCATGTTTAAAAAACGCTTGCCGGTCTTGTTAAGGTAGCTCAATAAGGCTTTTATTTTGAGTTCCAAACATACAACTTTTTTGTGTTCCACTTATAGGACGAAGCCTATTAAAAATGGTGAGATTCGGTTAATAATTCCCCCCCCCCCCCCCCTTCCACTCTACACAAACTACTTTCCGAAATAAAATCTTTTTGGCCATAAGCCACCATATTAATATAGTTAGATTAATATAAGTTAAACATATTTTCTTAATTATCTTACCAAATTGTATTGCAATCGGTCCATATTTGACCGTAGCTCCCATACAAATACCTTTTTTGAAAGTATCTTTTATTGCCATAACTTTTTTATAACATGAGATTTGGCGACAGTAACCTATAGCTACTATGTCATGACAAAATATTGTGCTGGTTGATCCAACATTGGCCACAGGTCCCATATAACACTTCCTAAAATCACTTAGAGACAAGCAAATCTCATAACGATGACTTTATCATAATAACATTCGGCACAAAGAACTTTTACGTTAATCTTAATTTCATAACATTATTTTGTGCTGGTGGTTCAATGATTGCCCATGGATCCCAAATAGGGTACACGGTCGAAAATTTGTTTTTAAAAATTTTGGTGTAGGGCATCATATAGTCGAGCTGGACCGAAAATACTTTTCTACTTGTTTTACTTCATAATACCTAAATCAAATTTTTTATTCACTCATCCAATTATTTGAACAGCTGTAAGTGTCTTTGAAAAATAATTTTATTTTTTCTCTCCGCCTAACAAAAACTTAAATAAACGAAATCGTCTTTAAGAAATATTCCTTAACAATAACTAATAGTTTAAATATTTAGTTTAATAAATCATTCGAATAATGGAAAGAAATGATCTATGACATGACAAGAAAGGACTTGTATGAATTAAGTATTATACAAAAAAAAAATGACAGGAACAAATAATCCAACCAGGATCAATATATTTAAATTTTTTCCAATATTTATTTAATCAATAGCGTTAGGAAAACACACAATAACGATCGATAAAATTATAATATTGTTGTTTTACATAATAAATTCATTAGATATTGGTAAAAAATGGGTTGGTGAAGTCATTAAGGAGAGGAAGCAAATAACAAATGTAAGAAAAACTTCCTTAAGGAAGCAGAACATCGTAGTGAGGGGTTATAACTTAAGGAGTTAGGAATAAGATTTTAATGCAATACCCTGCTTTTTTTAAAAATAAATCTTAAACTACCCTTGTTAATGATCCTTTTTTTTTCTTTTTTGTTTCAAACAAGGTGTCATAAGGGTTAAGGACATGTAAATTAATTAAAAAAAAGATTGTAAAAGGCAGAAGGGATGTTTTTAACTTTTTTTCCTAATTTATTCTTTACAATGTATTAAAAATGACCTTTGGGTAGCTGTACAATTGTTCAAAATGCCTCGATTTAAAAGATTTTATATAAATTTCCTGCACATTTTCAATTTCCCAAAAGGTAGAAATAAATTTTTCGGGAAATCAGGGTGTCTGTGATGTAGCGCCCATCTAAGTGCTTGTCTATATTTGGGCAAATAGTTTTTCAGCACTGAACCGATTTTAATTTACCTCGATTTCTACTAAGGAGAGCTAAAAACAATAAGGGAAATCACGATGGGTAGTGCAAAGTGTGCAAACGATGCAAATGCGTGCAAAAATACACACATTTGCCCAACACAACAACAAAATGTACGTATTTGCAATTTGCTCTTTTTTACTTCGTTTGCACTAAAAAAACCATGAGCAAAGTTAGTAGTGCATATTTGCTAAGTTGCAAACAAATGTAAACAATAACATTTGACATATAAAGTGCCATATTGATTTTAAGAAAACTTATAAATTGAACATTTTCGCAGATTGTAAAATAAAATAGAGAATTAAATTTAAATTAATTAAAAAGAAAAAATTTTTTTTTTTTTTTTTTGGCTTTCTTAAAACTAAAATTTTTTTGGCGAACTAATCATAGTTATATTGCCAGGGTATAACACAAATTTTAGGAGCCTCAACCGCAAAGTCCTCGTTCGACCTAAACCTTCGCATAGGAAGGCGAGAGCTTCCAGAATCCGCTCCAGAGTATATTGGTCTCCACCAGTAATCTTCTGAGTTTTTTTCTTGGTACTCCACCAGTAAAACGTCTGAGTTATATTGGTTCTCCACCAGTCACATGAGTTATAAATGGTTCTCCACCAAACATTAACCTCAAATTGAGGTTAAAAACGATTGCATATAGTTAATGCAGATACCGCAAAAACTGTAACTCGGTACAGTTATACGACGCCGAAACACTAACCAATGCGGGGTGACACCGCAAAACGCAACAAAAGCAGACAAACAAAAACGACCTGTTTGCCCTTAAGAAATAATGACAAAAAGCGCGAGCTGCTTCTCCACTTAGAGCAGTTTTACGAGTGAAGAAAAAAAAAATTTATTTTAATTTGCTTGTGTATAATTGTAAACAAATGCAGATTTTTTACAGTGCTGCCAGAACTTTTTAGTGTTGCCAGAATACATTTTTAGAAAAATAGCATATTTGCACAAAAATAAAAGTGGTATGCTCACGATCAATCATAATATGCACTGCAAATTTACACATTGCAAATTTGCACAATGACCATCGTGATTACCCTTAATATGTCGTTAAAACTGTTTAAGGCGAATTCACTTTTCAAGTGGCGTTTAAAACACAGCTGAGCTACTTTATTTCTTAGTTAATGCTAATTAATCAGTAAAACTTTAAGCGCTGGCTCAGTTAAAGTAAACTGAAAATTAAAAGTAGTTTCAACCTGTAATACCGTAATTTGTTATATGTATGCAGTTTTAAAAAAAAAATTGTAACAACACTACGATAAATGTTGTCGAATTCATATGGTATTTTTAATGCTTTAGAGATGGTTAGAGATGTTTACTGATTTATAGATTTGCTAGTTTAAATACATTTTAAGCCAAAACTGAGTTTAACTTGCACTGATTAGCCCTTAGAGAGAGTAATGTCAAAAGTACGTGGTGTTTTTGACGAAGTTCCTGTTCAGCAATGCATCGCTGCCTGAATCTGATGTGCAGCATGTTCGTAAAAGCATCACTGCAATGGAGAGCTGATGATGCGCAAACAAATCCAGAACACGCAATACAAAAACGGCTGATTCGTTTTGTGTAAAAAATACAACAAAACTGCACAGCAAAAAACCATCAGCTAATTTGCATGTTATACATAACTTGTAGTTTGTCAAAAATTCTTTTCTAAAACTGATTTTGACAAATAAACTATAGATATTTTTCATTGCGAATTCCTGCGAGTTTGAATTTGCCTTGTGAAGCAACAATCAAAGTGCAAAGTGGTTCTGTTCTTTTCTGTTTATTTTTTAACGTAGTCTGCTTTTAAGTCTATATACATTTTCCAAGTTTCTTCAATATTTTTATCCCTTTCCAAAAAAACAATCCATCTAAGGAGCCCCCTGACCTCCCCTTACCCTGGAAAAGAGGATAACATCATGGCATATGTCAAGCAGTCGCCAACCCTCTAAGAAAAATGTAGGTTTCAAAGATAAGCAAGGCTTCCGACCACTACACTAAAATCCCAGTCGGATTTATGTAAGCTAAACAACCAAATTTAAGTCCGTAAAGGTCTGGACAGAGGTAAAAGTTCACATCTGCTGTGTTAACAATACTGATACACACTTAATTTCATTTAAAAAAAACCCCTATTTGAGACCCGTGGGCAATCATCGAGTATCCAAAAGAGTATATAAGAGTTATTGTCACTAAATTGTTTATCGATACCCATATTTATAAAAAAGTTATATACGATCACTAATGTACCTAACATATGAGTAATTACGTGGCTTATGGTTGCTAAGACTCTATTCCGAAAAGAATTTTGTGAAATTATAAACTGATTCTTACCATTTTCAATAAATTTCGTCCCGATGATTAGGTTTGTTCCATGGGCAACCATAGAGACAGCTCACTTAGGCCCTCCATTGGTCCCTTTGTGATACCGAGACCCAATGCCCCTCCTAAAGAGCAATGAGTCAGATGGCTTCACTGCAAAGTTTAACCAAATTGTCTTCCTAATTCCTAAATCGCTTCTTATCTAAATTCTATCCTAGAAAGATCCTCCAAGCACGCAAACACCGGCTCCTCCAGGTATTTCTTCCTGATGCCCCGTATTCCTGAGCATTGACAAAGAAAGTGAAGCATCATGACAACATCTACAGGAGTCATTGAATTCGAGACCCATTCTTCTAGCATGCTCCCCACCGGCCAGTGCCCAGTTACAACTGATAACACTGTTCTAATTGGGTCCCTATTAAACTTAAGTAAAGAGCTAGCTCTCCGGTCATCATATCCCGGCCATAGTGTCCTGGATGACAATTAAAACATATACACCAAATTTCACTGAATTATCTTCAAAATGGGGACCGGTACTTTGCGTACAAAATCAACATGGAAAGTTGACAAAATAAAAGACGACTGGAATATACATATAAGGAACTTATTACCTCCTATTGGTATTTTTTTTTTTTTAATTAAAACTTTTTCTATTTTTTTCTTATCCGGAATGTTTTTTTTTTTTTTTTTTTTGTTTTGGTCAAAAGAAAGGTTATGTCTTTTCCTTTATGGTGGTTTTGATCGCTTTTGATCAAATATTTCAAGATCAAACACTAAAAAGTAATAAGTTACATGGATGACAAAGAACACCTGTATGGCCAAAATGTCAAACTTTGACCCTCCTAACTCAGAAACGTTTTGACCGATCTTGTTACTAGAGTTGAATCAAGATACCATATTTTTACGTATTACACGCATCAGCACAAGCGCATGATATTATTTCCAGCTGTGGTGTCGTGGACATAAAAAATGAAATTGCTACGAGTTAATGAAATAGGTCAGAAAAGTACCATGGTACTTTTTATTATCAAAAAACGGACGATCAAGGCGAATTCACACCAGGTGACCTTAGCTAGCTAATCTTTCATAAATTCTATAAGTTTTACATAGAATTAAAAATTTGAAACGTTTTTAATTGTAACATACTTATCAAAAAACTCAATCTAAAATTTAAAACAAAATAAAATGTTTGCATGAATTGTTTACTACAGTGTTGTATTATTTTGACACAACGTTAAAGTATTTAATAGTGTTGTATCCGTTTTCAAAATAAGACCTTGAATGAATTCGCCTTGCGGATGATCGTATCAATGTCTCTTACTGGATGTAGACTGAATTTCTAAATTTTTTCTAAATCTTCATACATATAATACTTTTTTTTATATAGTATGTTATATATATATAGATATTCGGTCAATACTGACCAACGCATACCCAACACCACAGTATTTAAAACAAATTTTCGAGAGTGTACCCTATTTGGGACCAATGGGCATAAATGGACCCCCAAAACAAATTATGTTATAAGGTTAATATTATGTAAAAGTTCTTTGTGCAGAATATTATTTAGATATCTTCATCATTATGAGATTTGTTTGCCCTTAAGTAATTTTATTATGGGGGTTTATATATGAGCTATGTTTAGTTTTGGACATAACAGAACAAAATTATATCATGGTACAGTAGATATCGTAAAAGTTATTGTCGCCAATTACTATGTTAATACCAACATTTATAAGGAAGTTATGCCACTAAATGCTTTTTTTGGGAGTAGTATATATTTGTTTGGGAGCTATGGGTAAATGTGTACCGATTCCCATAAAAGTTGGTTAGATGATTAAGATGGCAAGAAAATAAGCTTGGATCAAATTTAATCTAAGTATCTATATAAGAAGATGGTTTATGGGCACAAAGACCCTATTCAGAAAGAAGCTTGTATGGGGGTTTTGTGAAGTAGTGCCAAGTATAACCCATATACTAAACTTCATCAAATTATCTTCTAAATTGACCTGTACTTTGCCCACAAGGTTTGCATTGACAGCAAGTCAGCCAGACGGACGGACGGACATCGTAAGATGATTCCGAGTAGATCGGTATGCTTCAAAGTTTAGGAAAAATATATTAAGGTGTTACAAACATCAGCACAAACGCACTATACCCTCTCCACTATTGTGGTGTGGGTATAATTGTAAAGTTTCTTTCCAAAATGTGGGACTGATTTAACGCGTGTAAAAACCCTGCAAATAATAGGACCAGTCCAAACACGCGTGTAAAGAGTAGCCCACAAGGGACTAGGACTAGTCAAGAAGTAACCCAAACGTATGGAAAAAACATGGTCGGTCTATTTAACATTAGGATATCCTAGGGCAGGACCATATAACCCACCTTTGGACTACAAAGGAGTAGTTTTAAAACGACTCCATGGTATACTCAAGAGGATTAGTTTTGAAGTCCTTTAAAAACGAAAGCATGTCGTTAAACAACGAAGACATGTCGTCTCACTACAAACACTTTTAAACAATGACACGGTTCATGCTTGCATTACATCGGACCAGCCCATGGGGTAGTCCATTTCATCAAAATGGATCAGGTGGTCCAATATTATTTGCAGGGAACAAACAAATACTTTATTTCGATAACACATATTATTTTCATTAAAATTTAAATGTTTTTCCCTGAAATCTCGGTATTTTATTTAACTGAGTTGAAAACACACATAAGCACGTGTATTTTAATTAAATTTGGGTCGATTAAAAAAAAAACGACGTTACACAGGACACGCGTTAATGAAATTTTGGTAAAAAAAATGGTTAATGTAAACATCAAAAATGAAATAAATATAGAAAAAAATTTAGCTAAAACCCGTATAAAAATTTAATAAAACCTTTTTATTTTTTTTTTTTTTTTTTTTTTTTGAAATACATACATGTTAAAAAAATAACGATTAGAAAAAAATGTGAGTCTAGAAAAATGATAAAAAAAATTTCTCAAACCAGATTTTTTTTTTAAACTAGAAAAAAGAATAGTAAATAGTTGTTCCATTTAAGCA
This sequence comes from Pollenia angustigena, assembly GCA_930367215.1. NCBI lineage: Eukaryota > Metazoa > Arthropoda > Insecta > Diptera > Polleniidae > Pollenia > Pollenia angustigena. Next base: position 90,752,245 of record OV884056.1, on the reverse strand, counting down.
GTTGTGAGAAAAAAATCTACATAAAAAATACTATAACGAATGGATGATAAAAAACGGGTTTGTTACAATCAAAAAAAAAAAAAAAAGGATACACGGCTGCACATGCGCATCGTCTAGAGTGTATGACTTTTAAATCGTAAAAATTTACCCAAAAATACATGAATTTTTTTTTTACGTCTAAATAAAGAAAAAACTAATTTGAATATTATAAGTAAAAAAAATGTGAGACTCACATTTTTTTTCTCACGCATGAAATTCAGTCTAAAGCTTTTAGGGTGACAACAAGAATATAAAGGATACAAAAAAAAAAATCAAGGAAAAAAATCATTTTAACACTATAGACAATTAAAATGAATTCATTTGTTACTTCCTTAACTTGAATTTTAAACAAGCAAAAAAATCCGGTCTTTTTTGCCTCATTTCTATGCATGAAGAAGAGAAATTAATATTCTTCAAAGATCTCTATGTGAGAGTGTGTGTGTGTCCTTCTGTCTCTACGATCACCCAGGCTATTTTCAAAGAAATTCGAACGGATTCTTTCGAAAAGGGGTGAGTGAAACAAAAGAAATTTTACTCACACAACAACCAAAGACGATTAAGTTTGAATCTAATCTAAAGTAATAATAGTAAATAATTTATGCACATCACGTTTAAAGAAAAATATTTCCAAAAAAAATCCTTTTTTGGGACGGGTTGTTGTATTATGAAATAAAAAAAAAAACGGGGTTAAAACGCAATTCTAAAGCAGACCGTTAGTGAATGTATGTCCTTGTTACAAAGATCAAAAATAATTTCCATACAAGATCACACACAGCATTAAAAAAAATTCCAAAAAAGGGTTATACATTCATTATTTTTTTGCTTAAATTATCCAACTTTTTCCACATGAAGTGAATTTAACAAATTACAAAACATATTTTTTTAAGAAAAAATGTGCTGTATTTTTTTGTGTATTAGAGCAAGCTGGTGTTGTTGTACAACATACATACAGACCAAAAAAAAACTATTGCACCGTAGTCTTAAATACTTTAAACTTGAAAAAATGTGATTAAGTTTTAAAAATGTACCTTTTATACCGATATATATATACATATAACTTTGGTTCAGTTTGAGATATAATCTTCGATTTTTTGATTTATTTTTGGGAAATGCAAAACTACGTTACAATAAAGGAGCCTTGTCTTTATTGATTTCGTGAGGGCATTTGTCATTATATTACATTATAGGAGAGGGTCTATAATGTTATCTGGAATGCTCTCTTATGAAAGGGCGTATAACTCAAAAAACTCATACGTAAGATTAAGGTTGGCACTGGCGTTCGTAAAGGGTGTGTGATGCTTCCACTGCTGTTCAATATAGTGCTGGATAGTGTGATGCACCATGATGGGGTACCACGGGATCGTATAGAGGCTGAACGAAAGGACCTCGAATATGCAGACGTTATATGCCTTCACTCTCATGGCATTACTGACGTGGCCGCACAACTAAGACGCCTCACCTACTTATCAGAGAATGCCGGATTGAAAATTTTTTTTATTTTATAAAATATAACAATATTACAATTTCACCTCAGCACCATATTGGCATTATAAAGGCTTTTTAGCAAAATTCAAACAAAAGTATTTCAAAATACAAATTATACATGTATTTCAAACATACCAATTAACGTTATATCAGAAGCTCATCAATGTGTTGAGATAAAAAATTTGTTAAGTTAAATTTAAACTGCGATAGGCTGTAGGCTTGTTTAATATTATATGGCAAGTTTTTATATTCTCTGCAACCAGAGTGTTCAACTCGATGCTTAGTAGTTTCAGATTGGCAAAAGATTATTCTTAAATTATCACGATTTCTTGTATTAAAAGTATCCTGATTCCGTGTGTATTGTATGGTATGATGACCGATAAACTTAAGGCATTTAAATATGTACAGTAATAACTGGAACTTATAAAGCCCGTATATTGGCAAGACAGTGGGAAAAACCTCCCTGTATAAAATAACAGTTGGAAACCGGCTAGGCAAATTAGCTATACTTTTAAATGCTTTATTCTGCATTCTCTAAAGCGATTTAAACTCAGTAGTTTTTTTGAATCCATATATTAATGCAAGGTAATTACCAGGGAAACCAGAAATATGCTCTTAAAGACGCGTTTTATGCGCATTAAATATGCAGTAAAAACTTGATAATATGCCCTGAAAATTGTTAAAAAAAAATATGCCCAAAAAATTCAAAAATTGCTAATTTGAAAACAAAGTACATATTCAACACATTATAACAGTTCCATTTAATAACAACAATCCTAAAATTATAATCGGTAAAGCAGCATTGTATTAACAGACGAATTTTCGAGATTTTACTCTATTTGGAAACGATAGGCATCGGCTCACAAAACCAAAGTTTTGTTAAGAGGTTAAAATTCATATAAGAGTTATTTGTGCCGAATATTATAGTTTAATTTGCAGTAAAATAATTTTGGGGCGAATTTAATATAAATTCCAACATAATTAGATGGTTTACGGACACAAAGAGTCTAATTTGGAAAAAAGTTTTTATGGGGAATATGTTAAATTATAGACCGATTCAATTATCTTTAATGACAACCTGCTTTGTCTTAAAATTTTCGATTTAAAATAAAATGTATATGGCGAAATTAAAGCGACACGTTGGGTATTAAAAAAAAAATTTTTTTTTGCTGCCAAAGCTCTTGTAGGCATCTAAAAACATTGAAAATTTATCAAAATATGCCCCAAAAAGGCAAAATATGCGCTATAAACTTAAAAAATGCTGCTAAAAGGGCCTTTTAACTAATTTATGCAAAAAATGCTGCAAACGGTAAAATATGCAAAAATATGCACTAACAAATCGATGCCAAACTTCAGAAAAAGCCCTAAAACGGATAAATATATTGTTTCTGCCTTCATTGGTCGCGCAAGGAAAAACATGCAATTGCATATTTATGGTTTCCCTGGTAATTACAATGGCTTTGAATCAAAGCCTGATAAATTAAAAATTTGGTTTTTTTTATTCAACTTGTTTCTAAACTTATACATTAAACCTTACACAGGTTTACCTTAAGATTCCTAAAATGATGATCTTACATAACATTTCCCTGAAAACATATACCCAAATATTCAACAGAAGACACCTCCCGAACTGTATTCCCGTCAACAAAAATACTAAAATCATTACTAAAACCAAAGTGTAGTTTAAATCTTATTAGCTTCGTCTTTGCAGGATTAAAAAATAGCTTATTTATACGAACATAATCCGAAACTAATGAAGTATCGCTTTATACGTCAGCGTCAAAAGAAAGTGTACACCGATCAGTTCCACATTTATAAGTCCGTAGATGTTAAAAGGGGGAGAGTACAAAAAATCTGTTTTTATGTTTTTGAAGTGTATTCAGTACTTGTTTATTTTAATAAAAAAAAAAATTTGTCATTTATTTCTTCTTCATGTTCAAATTAACATTAATCTCAGAAAACGCCTTATTTTACGCGACAAAAAAAAGTGTACAATCTCATATTATTTCCATGTTCCTGCGTCGTAAAGGTAATTCGACCCCTAGTTTTTTGTTTTTTTTTTTCTTACAATCATATTACGGATGTTTAATTACACGGTGCTACAAATGACCACTTTTTTTTATACTTGAAAAGCGACCTAGTGTAGGTTATAGACCTTACTGAGTAGATCATAAGTCAATTTTAAAAAGTTCGGAAACACCCTCAAATTTCGGAGTTATTCCGAAAAACCATTTTTGGGTAGGTTCGAGTACTTATGAACACGTAACTCAGTGGATTATTATCCGATTTTTATTTTTTAAACGGTTTCAGAAAGAAGAGACATGTGCCTTTCTAAATGTATACACTTTTTGGTATGTGTATACAATTTTTGTAGTGATATTCTTAATTAAATCTGATTTTAATTTGATTTTTTTCTCGATTTTTCAAATTTGGTGCCATTTTTTTAAATTAGTTTGTTTAGAAACATACAAATATGTATACACACTATTAAAGCTAATTTAGTTTTGAGTTAAACCAGCTTTCATTTAATAAAATCGGACAAAAAATAAGTTATTAAGGTTTTTCAAAAGTGAAAAATTTAGCTTTTTCAAATATTGTTCAATAGACCGGGTCAACCTCCATAAAAAAACAAAAATTATGCCAGTCTCCCCGTAGAATGAAAGATATGTCAATAAAGTTTCTAAAACAGGAAATATTTTTATTTTTTTCTGCTACGCCCCCAAATACAGCCCTTTTGGTTTTTTATTTATAGCGCTGCCATTTAAAGTCTTATCTCATCAAATCGCATATCGGTGTTCATTGCTTGGCAATGGCTTCATTTTTAATCCGACTTTAAAGTCTTGGCGCCAATTATGCCATCTCAGATCCTCACCCCAAATTTCTTTGTTTTGTAAGCATTTTATGTCAATTGTAATATTTTTGAAAAACACACAAACTGTGTGCATTGATGAAAACGTAATGACAAACCATCCATACCTAAAGTAGATTGTGTATAAGAAATAAATTGCTTATAATTTTAAAACATTTTAGAACATTGTTTAATTCATAAAAAAATTTTATTTATTATAATTTCAGAAAGTAAAGGACATTGTGAATACTTCCCTTTTAGTATATTTTTAATTTAAAGTTTACTTCGGAATAGTGAAGGGTATATTAAAATTCTGCATTACCAAGTGCAATGCACTCAAGTAATAAATAAATGTCAAAATACCAAACGGCAAAATTAAAACAAAACAAAGTGTCAAAGTGTTAACTGCATTCAAGCTAAGAAAAACGTATTAATAGTTCCACTAGTGAGTACCGAAAAAAATTTTTTGCCACCATTACACCTCAAATTGGGATACAGGAAGCAGTTCGTGAAACACCTGGATACACTTGGATTTTACACGTTAAATCTGTTTTTCCTTAAACAGAAATAAAAGATAGTAAAAATGTTTATTGATTTCTAACCATAATTGTTCATTCTTGACAAAGCCATATTCTAGCCATAAATAATGATATCCGATAAAATTGGACTTTAAATGACGATGCTGTATATATAAAACTAGGGATTGCTGTTCGGTTTTAACCGAAACCGAAACTGCGGTTTTAAATGCCTAAAAACCGAAACCGAAAACCGACAAAAAAACCTCGGTTTTAGCTTTTACTTTAACAATGTATATATGCTTGAAGAAATTGCAAATTAAACATCATACTCGTACTTCATATACAAAAACTTTATACATAACAGCCTTCAACAATGACAAGGTATTTCAAAATTCTTAAAATTCAAAATAAGTACTAAGAAGAACAAATGTTATCTTTATAACTCTTAAGTACACACCCTATTTGTGAGGCATAAACTGCCACCTGGGACACTTGAATTTTGTAGTGAGTTTCTTGTGGCTACAGAAAAAACTCACACTAACGAACCCCTGGACAAGGCTCCCAGCCAGCATTTACATATAAAAATAAGCGTATTGTAAGCGTTAAAATGTAAGCAAAACACTTATAAAACGCTGCTGTGACCTTTACAAAAGACATCAAAGCAAGGGTTTTATAATCGAAAAGCACCCAACTTTATAAGCGTTAAAAAGACGATTGCAAAACATGTTTGTGAAGTAACGTAATTACATGTTTTCTAAATGTTTAAAAAACACGTTTTGAAAATGCTTAAAAAACACGTATTTTAAATGAAATTAGTAAGCGTTTTAAACATTTACTTTGTTTTGGATATGTTTTTTTATTGATACATTTAAAAAATCCTTTTTAATATAGGTACAATTTTTTTATTAATAGAAAAAATTAAATTACAATATAAAATAGGAACTTCATTGTTCTTTCATTTAAAAAATCATTAATAATTAGAATTTTAGTTTACTTTTTTTGTTGTTTTAATTTAAATGCGATTTTTTGCGTACTGGAAATATGACTTAGAGGCTAACACAAAGTCCTTTTCCTTGCCTCCATATAGCAAAAGTTTCTGCAATAGAATTTCAATATAAATATTAACATGTAACTAGAAACTTATTCAACGTATTTCACTTACGTCGAATGGCAGTGGCGACAGTGAATACCCTAATGCACTTCTTATCTGCAGTTCTTCGCCAGGAAAAGCTCTCAGCAACGTTGTCAGTCATGATCTTCTGCTACGCTTTCGTAACAAATTTTCTCGAATTGGATGTTGACAATGTTTTTAGATCTGCCTTCTAAAAAAAGAAATAAAATCGCCATCAGTATACAGCCACCGGACATTTAAAATTCACTCTGGGTACTTACAGAACTTGCAGCCGCACCGTTCCAAAGATGCTCAAAAATTTCGGTGCTGCTGCGCACAACACTTTTCTTCTTTTTGCTGCAGACATTAAATAAGTAGATAATTACCTTTTTTAATAGCAAATGATAATTAAAAGTATCAAACGCACTTAATTTAACAACATTAACAACAATTTATTAACACAACTTATTATAACAATTTTTAACGCCGAGAATTACACGTTTTGCTTAATTTTATGAAACACTTGCATTTGCAAGCAAATTGTCAACGACGTTCGCCAAACACTTGCATTTGCAAGCAAATTACTAAAAACATTCGCAAAACTCTTGCGTTAGCAAGCAAATTGTCAGCGACGTTCGCAAAACACTTGCATTTGCAAGCAAATTACCAAAAACATTCGCAAAACACTTGCAATAGCAAGCAAATTGTTAACGATATTCGCAAAACTCTTATTTATGCAAGCTTGCTGCAATCTTAATTTACAAAACGCTTGTCAATATGTTTGATGGGCTGGGACTACTTTAATATGTATGGATGTTTATGGCTAAAGCAGGAACATTTTGTTGGGAAATAAAATAATTTTTCGAAAAAACAGAAAAGAAAATTAATTCTTATGTGTTCTGTATGCTTTTTGAAACGTTTCATTTTGATTTTATTTACTGCAGTATATATATTATAGAGAAGGGCCTGACCAGGCCCAGGTGGATACAATATGCACAAAATTTTCATTTGGCCAATTGCGGAATTGAGGAGTACATAAAATTTCGTTCTAATATACTAAATAAGTATATTAAAAAAAACTGGGAAAGTCAAAAAATGCCTGGCCAGGCCCAGGTATACACTTAACGGCGAATAAAAGTACCTGAATTGAAACAAATTAAAAAATTGCATTACATGCAAAAAAATATATATGTATGTATGAATTAAACTTTGATATTTTCAAAACCGAAAACCGAACCGAACCCGACCGGTTTTAATCATTTTAAAACCGAAACCGCGGTTTCACATTTTAGCGGTTTTTAGCCAACTCTATATAAAACAAAAAGCGCTGCAAAAAACAATATTCCTGTTCTAGGGCGTGATTGATGAAATTTTTTTTTTGGTTTGTATTGGCTTCTACCTGTTTAAATGTAATATGTACATGAAAAAGAAAGAGGGGCTTAATACTAAGTTTTAGAAGGACTTTTTTGACACGTGAAAAATTTGGGGTGAGGATCCGTCGGATTAAAAATGAAGCCAGTGTCAAGCAATGAACACCGATATGCGATTTTATGAGATAAGACTTTAAATGGCAGCGCTATAAATAAAAAACCAAAAGGGCTGTATTTGGGGGCGTAGCAGAAAAAAATAAAAATATTTTCTGTTTTAGAAACTTTATTGACATATCTTTCATTCTACGGGGAGACTGGCATAATTTTTGTTTTTTTATGGAGGTTGACCCGGTCTATTGAACAATATTTAAAAAAGCTAAATTTTTCACTTTTGAAAAACCTTAATAACTTTTCTATTTTTTGTTCGATTTTATTAAATGAAAGCTGGTTTAGCTCAAAACTAAATTAGCTTTAATAGTGTGTATACATATTGGTATGTTTCTAAACAAACTAATTTAAAAAAATGGCACCAAATTTGAAAAATCGAGAAAAAATCAAATTAAAATCAGATATAATTAAGAATATCACTACAAAAATTGTATACACATACCAAAAAGTGTATACATTTAGAAAGGTACATACATGTCTCTTCTTTCTGAAACCGTTTAAAAAATAAAAATCGGATAATAATTAACTGAGTTACGTGTTCATTAGTACTCGAACCTACCAAAAAATCGTTTTTTCGGAATAACTCCGAAATTTGAGGGTGTTTCCGAACATTATAAAACTGATTTGAGACCTACTCAACAAGGCCTTCAACTTACACTAGGTCATTTTCCAAGTATATTTTCACTGTAGCACCGTGTTATCTTTTCTATCTATACTGATCAATTAAAAGTCATGTTAACTTTAGTTTTTAAATAATAGTTAACATGAGTAAGCAGACTACAGTAGAAACTCGTAATTTAGTGGTAAAATTGGCATCTGAAGGCAAATCTTTGAGAGAAATTGGCAGTACTATTGGCAGATGTCATAATAATGTGAAAAAAATTATAAGGTAAGTTCAAAAATGTGAAAAATGTTAAAGAACTTCCACCCTCTAGCAGACCTTAAACTTTGTCCGACGTGGAGAAGAGGACAAAAGTGCGAAGAGTAAAGGCTCATCGCTGGCGCAGTACAGTAAAAATAGCAGAGGAGCGAGCAATAACATTTGGAGCAAGTGTTAACGGCAGTACTGTTCGCTAAGCACTACATGAACATGGGATATATCGTAGTGATCCCAGAAAAAAGCCACTTGTATCTGTAAAATTCAAAAAAATCGTCTGGAATATGCGAAAAAGCATAAAAACGAAGGTAAATAAATATTTTTTGGCCCATAAAGAAAAAATATTTTTGTTGTGTTGCTTTTTCGCATATTCCAGACGATTTTTTTGAATTTTACAGATACAAGTGGCTTTTTTCTGGAATAATAAAATAATAAGTAAAATAAGGCGTTTTCTGAGATTAATGTTAATTTGAACATGAAGAAGAAATAAATGACAAATTTTTTTTTTTATTAAAATAAACAAGTACTGAATACACTTCAAAAACATAAAAACAGATTTTTTGTACTCTCCCCCTTTTAACATCTACGGACTTATAAATGTGGAACTGATCGGTGTACACTTTCTTTTGACGCTGACTGTATATACGGTTTTAATGCAGTTTTATGTTTGTAATGATAAAATATACTAATATCATCAGGGTATATACAAATTTTTCCCGTCAAGTTTAAATTTTTAAATCGTTGATGTTTCAATATTAAAAAGACCAAAGTTATGAGAATAAATTCTGGAAACTTAAATACTTTTCTAATAAAAAAATTAAATATTAGAAGAAGTTGAAACATCCTCTGAGCTGTTATAAATCTAACTGGTGGATATAATGAAGCCGAATAAAAAAGGGCACACAATATTTTGGCCAGCTCAGTAAAGTATGGAAATCGATCTCTTTATCACCGTGTTTAAATTTACATGTTCAACACTAATGTAAAATCATCTCTGCCACGAACCATCTAAAACAACAATCTGTGTACTGAAACATGTCAAATGCCGTTGTGTGTAGAAATACAGAGAAGAAAGTGAACTGGAGTCTGAGTTCATACGGCTCATGTCTTATTGACAAGATTCCTTTTTCTTCTTTGAACATGAATTTGCGTTCAAATGATTCATGTCATGTTGGCGACATGTTTTTTATTTTGTATAGTCGTCCGTATGCATGTGTTCTTTTTGATATTGAAAACAATAACAAAATTAAACAACGAATGAAAAAGCAAAACGTAAAGACAGTACGTGCATCTGTGTACTCGTTTCTTTTCCCCTCGTCCCTCTCGCCTATAAATTAGCAATCGTGTCAATAAGACATGAGTCGTATGAACACAGACTAAGCTGCTGAAATGCCAAAAATGCTTTCGAATGGAACCCGCAGGGGAGTCACAGAAGAGGCCGACCAGCACATAAATGGCGTAGGCAAATTGAAAGCGAGGCTATAAATGCATAAAAGCTGGACTGAAGTAAAAGCTATTGCGATGAACAGATCTGAATGCCAGAAGTTTGTTAAGGCCCTATGTTCCTTATAGGATCGAGGGGAATATATCTTTTAACATGCAAATAAAGCACTCCTAAAGTGCTTTTTTAAAGGGCTAACTATATCAACATATTCATTAATTTTTTGCCTTTACTGGTTTAAATGCCTTTTTTCAATCATTTTCGTAAACCATAAAATATTTTTATTTTTTTCGCTTTAAAACATTGACCCGGTGGCGAACGTCATAGTGATTCAGCGTGACAAACGCTGACAATATTAAATCATCGATGACAAGTGTTGATTTTACTTTGGTGTCATATATGAATTTTTAAAGTATTTGTCCAAACTGTCACAGATGACCAATGTTGATTTTGTCTTGTATGCGTCCATTTGTTTGTGAGTCGTAACAGACAATATCATCAACTTGCATTAGTGAATTTTTTCAGGAAGAGTGACAAGGAAAACACAGAATAAACTCAAGTAATAAATGGAACAGAACAAACAGAAAAAAGAAACGGTCCGTTATTTTCTGATTTATTCATTGAAGGAGACATGTAGCAGTCAAAGTCCCGCAGCGCTCACTTCGTGATCTATTCATAACAGACAATGCCGCTAAGTTTTTCCTTTTAAGGGAACAGTGACATTGCAAAGCCGTAGTCATGCATAAATATCTAAATATCAACTTGTTTCTGACTCTGGTGCGATTATTCATCGATGAAAATGTCATAAAGACAATGTCGCTCATAAACGCCACCGGGGAAGGGCACACACATACTATCACATTTATGCTTGTGCCCGGTGGCGAACGTCATAGTGATTCAGCGTGACAAACGCTGACAATATTAAATCATCGATGACAAGTGTTGATTTTACTTTGGTGTCATATATGAATTTTTAAAGTATTTGTCCAAACTGTCATAGATGACCAATGTTGATTTTGTCTTGTAGGCATCCATTTGTTTGAGAGTCCTAACAGACAATATCATCAACTTTCATTAGTCAATTTTTTCAGGTAGAGTGACAAGGAAAACACAGAATAAACTCAAGTAATAACTGGAACACAACAAACAGAAAAAGGAAACGGTCCGATATTTTCTGATTTATTCATTGACGGAGACATGTAGCAGACAAAGTCCTGCAGCGCTCACTTCGTGATCTATTCATAACAGACAATGCCGCTAAGTTTTTCCTTTTAAGGGAACAGTGACATTGCAAAGCCGTTGTCATGCATAACTCCCTAAATATCAACTTGTTACTGACTCTGGTGCGATTATTCATCGATGAAAATATCATAATGACAATGTCGCTCATAAACGCCACCGGGTGTTGACGAAATAACAACAAAGCAACAGCCGAACGTACATTGTCACAGACCACACAAAGAAGTTTATAGTGTACATGTGTCGACGTCACATAAGCAGCATTTTTATTCCTATGCACGCGTACATAGGATTTGCAAATGTGCCCGTCACTGCTTTAAAACCTCATTCGTTATCAGCACTAAAATAGCAGCTTTTTTGTATATTTTATGCATTATCATTTACTGCTGTATAAGAGCTCTCTTTTTGAAGCTATTGCGATGAACAGATCTGAATGCCAGAAGTTTGTTAAGGCCCTATGTTCCTTATAGGATCGAGGGGAATATATCCCATTAATCCGGCGACTTATTATACTTTTAAGTCCAGTGTTGCCAATTTAGCCATTCAGTGGCATGATTTAGCCATTTTTCACCTTGTTTAGCTATAAAAAAGGTATTTTGCCATTAGCCTTTTTAAGCCATTTTTCAACTCGTTTAGCCATACAATTTTTTGTTTTCTTATAGAACTTTTTATAAAATTGCTTAACGTAAAATACACATTTTTAACAATTAAAATCAGGGTATTTAGCCAAGTTAACATCGTTAAAAGTAATTTGAGAAATAAGTAACATTTAGCAACAATCAATTTGATTTTTTCAATCAGGCAAATATTTTTACCATAACAATAAAATATTTATTATCTCTTTTTATTTTTTTTTTTTTTAGATTTGGACTAAAAAGGTTGGGAAAAGGATTATGATTCCTATGAAATGAACAATAACGACATCAAGTTTATCAATGATTTAAATATTTATTTTACGTTTAGTCTTGAACTTAAAATTTCAGTGTAAAAAATGTTTAATGAATTATTTTTGTTTGTTTGTTTTGTATGTTTATTTAAAAATTTAGCTATTTTTGGTCATAAAGTTTTGGCAACACTGAATAAGTCGTACGATGTGTCAAAAAATCGTGTGTTCTTATAAAGTACTAGTGTTTGGTCCTGGCACTGCTCGGGATTTTAAGAATATGTTTATTTTTTTGAACAAAAATTTAATGATTTTTATCTATTCGAAAATTTTAAAAATTAATGTATTTTATCATAGAAAAGTTGATAAGAATCAATATGGTATACTTAAATCACTTTTCCGACGTTTACTTTTTTGTTTTAAAATTTCAAAGTAACTGTTATTTTCGGTCCCTGATTTTAAGTCGTTCGGCATACTCAAAGGACTAGGATCAATGCTTTAAGGTGTTACAAACATCAGCACAAACCCATTATACCCTCTCCACTATTTTGGTCTGGGGGTAGAAATTATTAAGAACAAATTAATAATAATGTATGTACATATTTACATATGTATGTACAATATTCCCAAAAAAAGCTTAAAAAAAGTTTAAATCAAATAATATACAAAAAATAATTAAAATGATTAGAGATGATGACGAAGTTTTTTTTCTTAGTTTAAATGGAAAGACCGGTTAGACTAGAAGCCACTTGAACGAGGCGTGCGGAGTGGAGCAGAACGGTTTGTACTTTTTTTTTTTTTTCTTTTTGAAGTAGATTTATTTGATGTTTTTTTCTTCTCGTTTTTGGTTTTTGCAGCCCGCTGTTTTAGCAATTAATCATTTTATAATTTTTTTTTTTTTTTTTAAGCTTGTGTTAAAAACAATCTGACCAACTACAAAAACTACAAACTCTCAGTCATGTTTTTTTTTTAATTTTGCTATTGGCGCTTCTAATACACATGTATCTGATCGAAAGTTAATTTTTGTCAAACATTTTTATATAAACATGAAGGTATAACAGGAAAAAATCGCTATATAAATATAAATAATCGCTCGAAGGTAAATATGTACATATTTAGAGTTAAACAGCAAGGGGTTTGCTTTCTTAATTTTAATTTTATAAAATTTATAATTAACGAAGAACTAGTCATACACTCAAAGATTATCTTGATATTGATGATGCCCTAACATCAGAATTGAGACATCAATGTTATTACAAATGACACAATAAGGCAAGAACCCAGTAAAAAATGTGCTGTTTTATGTATGAATTCATACCTCAAATCGCTTCAAACCTGCTGATGGGATGCCTGATTTTTGTATGGGGTGTTCCCGTTTTGGAGGACTATTTTCTGCTGACAATAAGCGCTTCTTTTAACATGCAAATAAAGCACTCCTAAAGTGCTTTTTTAAAGGGCTAACTATATCAACATATTCATTAATTTTTTGCCTTTACTGGTTTAAATGCCTTTTTTCAATCATTTTCGTAAACCATAAAATATTTTTATTTTTTTCGCTTTAAAACATTGACCCGGTGGCGAACGTCATAGTGATTCAGCGTGACAAACGCTGACAATATTAAATCATCGATGACAAGTGTTGATTTTACTTTGGTGTCATATATGAATTTTTAAAGTATTTGTCCAAACTGTCACAGATGACCAATGTTGATTTTGTCTTGTATGCGTCCATTTGTTTGTGAGTCGTAACAGACAATATCATCAACTTGCATTAGTGAATTTTTTCAGGAAGAGTGACAAGGAAAACACAGAATAAACTCAAGTAATAAATGGAACAGAACAAACAGAAAAAAGAAACGGTCCGTTATTTTCTGATTGATTCATTGAAGGAGACATGTAGCAGTCAAAGTCCCGCAGCGCTCACTTCGTGATCTATTCATAACAGACAATGCCGCTAAGTTTGTCCTTTTAAGGGAACAGTGACATTGCAAAGCCGTAGTCATGCATAAATATCTAAATATCAACTTGTTTCTGACTCTGGTGCGATTATTCATCGATGAAAATGTCATAAAGACAATGTCGCTCATAAACGCCACCGGGGAAGGGCACACACATACTATCACATTTATGCTTGTGCCCGGTGGCGAACGTCATAGTGATTCAGCGTGACAAACGCTGACAATATTAAATCATCGATGACAAGTGTTGATTTTACTTTGGTGTCATATATGAATTTTTAAAGTATTTGTCCAAACTGTCATAGATGACCAATGTTGATTTTGTCTTGTAGGCATCCATTTGTTTGAGAGTCCTAACAGACAATATCATCAACTTTCATTAGTCAATTTTTTCAGGTAGAGTGACAAGGAAAACACAGAATAAACTCAAGTAATAACTGGAACACAACAAACAGAAAAAGGAAACGGTCCGATATTTTCTGATTTATTCATTGACGGAGACATGTAGCAGACAAAGTCCTGCAGCGCTCACTTCGTGATCTATTCATAACAGACAATGCCGCTAAGTTTTTCCTTTTAAGGGAACAGTGACATTGCAAAGCCGTTGTCATGCATAACTCCCTAAATATCAACTTGTTACTGACTCTGGTGCGATTATTCATCGATGAAAATATCATAATGACAATGTCGCTCATAAACGCCACCGGGTGTTGACGAAATAACAACAAAGCAACAGCCGAACGTACATTGTCACAGACCACACAAAGAAGTTTATAGTGTACATGTGTCGACGTCACATAAGCAGCATTTTTATTCCTATGCACGCGTACATAGGATTTGCAAATGTGCCCGTCACTGCTTTAAAACCTCATTCGTTATCAGCACTAAAATAGCAGCTTTTTTGTATATTTTATGCATTATCATTTACTGCTGTATAAGAGCTCTCTTTTTGAAGCGCTCGATTATGCGCTTTTTCTCATAAGTGCTTCAAAAAACCCAAATTTTTTACTGGGAAGTGACATCAATTCAATGACGAGCGCCGTCATAAAATGTTGTTATATTTTATGCGTCATCTATGCTATGACTACAGTGACATCAATTCGATGCCACGTTTTGTGTATTATTAACATTAGTTCCATGTTTAAAACGAAAAATAAAAAGCGAAAATTCCCATATTCTATTTGCTTTAATTATTAAGATAAATACATCAAATTATCAAAGTAGAATGCTTACAAACACCCTATCGGGCATGCTATTGGTGTCTTATAATTGAGAGTTATTCTTTTAACAAAGGGCGGAATTCTGTGATGATCGGTCCAAAGTTTACCATAAGTTTAATATAAAATCCCCTCCTGAAAATCACTTTAATATGCCTTAAACCGAAACGAATTATGATATTTTATTGAACTTAGGTCCAATTAAGCTTAATATGACCGGAAATTATTAAAGTTAGTGATGATCGGCTTATAATTTAACATAGATACCAGGGCTGTGGAGTCGTCTAGAAATAGTTCTAACACCGACTCCATCCGCTGAAATTTTTAAGTACGACTCCGACTTCGACTCCAGCTCCGACTCCTGCCTTATCCTTGATGCTTAATGTATATGAGACCAGTGATGGAATTTATGGCTCAATTGGGCACTATTGAATGTTGCTTGACCCTATGGCCCTTTCTCTTTTTTTTTGCCCTTTTAATATTCACATATATTTTTGGTTGTTAATGATATCTTTATACGACGATATGACCAGCTTGTTTCGCTCTCCGAAATGTTTTTCATCTTGTTTCAATCACGTTTGAGACGCAACACATGAATGGGAGAGCGAAACACGAATATTGCTGACCGTGTGAACATAGATAAGTCATTTTGCATTTCAGGTGACTATACAATATTCTTTGTATTGTACATACGAAGAAGAAAGTAAATATATAATATTAAACAAGTAAGAAAGTATAGTCAGTCAAGCCCGGCCATATGATAACAAAGTATGTATATAAAAACAATTTTTGCTAGTGTACCCTATTCGGGACCCATGGGCAATAATGGTCTCGCCTAAACAAAATTATGTTATGAGGTTAAGATTCATGTAAAAGTTCTTTGTGTCGAATATTATTTAAATATCGTTTTGTATATGAGATTTTAGGATGGGGGTTTATATGGGACCTAAGGTTAATTTTGGACCTACCAGGACCACATTTTGTCATGACATTGAAGCTATCGTTAAAGTTATTTTCGCCAATTTTTATGCTAATACCAACACTTATTAGGAAGTTATGGAGTAGTATTTATATGGGAGATATAGTCATATATGGACCGATTCCAATTAAATCTGGTATGATGATTTTAATTTCAATAAAAAAAGTTTAAACTAAATTTAATCTTAGTTCCAACATAATAAGATGGTTTGTTGGCACAAAGGCTATGTGAAATTATTGAGCGATTCGCCCCTTATGTTGCCAATTAGTACCTTTGTACCGAATTTCATGAAACTATCTCCAAAATTGCGACCTGTACTTTGCGCCCAAGATTTACAATCGAAACAAAAGCCTGATCTTTTTCTGATGATTAGCGTTACAACTATTCTTTTAATTTTAAAATATAATAAATATATGCAAAATTTTATTTAAATTTTCAGTAAAATTGGCCCGTTTTCGTTACAGTTTTGGCACCACATGAAAATGTTCAAATCCCATCACTATATGAGACTGCACCTTAATTGTCTTTAAAATTTTATTTTTAATGCAATACCTTTTAGATGGTTAAAAATAGCAAGAGAATAATTCTGTAAAAATTTTAAATCGATATTTTAATTTTAACACGTGCTGCATTGAGCTTTACGGCCATTTTCACCAAGTTCGGTTAAAACTAACTTTCAATTAAAGTTCCGGTTACCAATATGTTTTGACAGCTATAACCGATAGTTAATTATAACCGAACTTGGTTAAAATGGCCGTTAATATAGTTATTTAACTATGTGCGGGTTCACACTATGTAAGTTTTCTTTCAGAAAGTCTGAGTTTATAGATGAGAGGGGAAGATATCATGTTTTTTTCTCTCCTCTCTCACCCATAAACTCAGACTTTCTGAAAGAAAACTTTCATAGTGTGATCCCAGACTATGTAAAGTAGGCTGGTCTTTTTTTCTGACTTCAAAACTTTTAAAGCAGACCCACTTTAAATTTTTTTATTTTGAAAAATATAAGAAAATGTTTCATGCCGAAAAATTCAGGAGTCGGAATCGCAAGTTTTTGTGGGAACTTCGACTCCGACTCCGGTACAAAAACCTCAACTCCGACTATTCAACACCGACTCCACAGCCCTAATAGATACTTTAGGAAAATATTTTAATATGTCGCTGTGAGGTCAGGTTTTATAAAGGTTGGCTAATAATTACTATCGGTGCAGGGTATAAAAGATTCGGTACAGCCGAATATAGCACTTTTATTTGTTTTGTCTAAATTTATTAGGAAATTTATTCAAAACAAAAAAAGACAAAGTAGATAACATGTAATTAACAAAGATTAATTAATTATAATAAAATTTTGATAATTAAATAAATTTAAGTTGAATTTTTTTGTATTAAATTAATTTTTTAACATTCATACAAACATACATAGAGAGACCGTTTTAACAAAATTTAAATAATAAAATGGTTTAAAATTCCCGTTTATCATAATCATTTAAAATTTATCATTATGCCAATGATTGATTGCACTTTAGGTTAAACTTCTTTAAAGTCGCCTTTTTCAGACTTTTTACATCTGTAAATTACGTCAATATTGTGGCTTATCGAGCATAATCTGGAATGAAGATAAAGGGGCAATAAATTCTTTTGTGCAGCCACGGTTTTTTGTTAAGTGAAAGAGCATAAATTTCGAATGGATCTATGGTGAGTTTCCCAAGAAATTTCTATATATGAGTCCTAAGGAAGGGACAATTATGTTCAGATGCCTCATCAGCCTTCTCGCAGAATATGCTTTGTCTGGTAATAATAATCCTTTATACCTATAAGATGATGGTATCTAAAATCCGAGTTCCTAGTGAAAAGGCCACTAAGCACCTTGAGCTATCAGGCCTCAGGTCCAATAAACACGCGTCGAACGGCCGCGTCGGGTCCCCAGCATAAAGTCTAATTGTTGTGGTGTCCTTTATTATTCAGAGATGTAACACAGTGAATGACACCTAAAAATAGGATACGTCTCTAATTATGATAATGGTGATGAGGCAGTAATGATGATGTTGACACTGATGGTTAAGTATATGTATAACATAACTTTAGCTTATAAAATTGTAAACTTAAAAGTTTTTATTATATGCAATCTAGCTTTTACCCGTGAGAATAAATTATCAGGCTTGTTCTGAAAATCACATTTTATGAAAGTGATTTGAAATCACAAGAAAGGTGTTCTGGGCATATTATTTTGTGATTTCAAAACGTTCAGCTTCGTAAACAACTTTTTGAAATCACTTTGTTATTTTTGCGACTATTGTCATAATAAATTACTTAAATAAAATATTCAATGTGTTGTTTATGTATTGTTTATGCAATAAACTATTTTATTTGCAACAAATCCTTTAAAAATATGAAAATTCGACGACACTAAAAAAATGATATTTGCTTTTGAGACTTCTGTTGTGATTTCAGTTTGTTTTTTTTTAATGAATTAAAGATCGCTAATTTGCTAACAGCGGCATGAAAGCAAAGTATAATATTTATTAAAAATCGTAAGAGCTGTAAAGAATCACAGGAAAAAATCGCTTCTATCGCGAAAATGGCTAAATTCGCGAAAAATTGCAAGCTTGTAAACAAGCCCCAAATTTTATTTGAAATCGCTAAATGGGTAAAAAAATAACAAAAAAAAAATTAAATATTGCAAAAATTGCGAAAATTTTTCATATTTCAAACGAGCCATAAAATTGATTGAAAGTCCCTAAAACTATAAGGAATGGAAAAATTCGCAAAAATTTGCTTACAGCGGCATGATAGCAAAATTCTATTATTTATTATAAATCGTCAAAACTATAAAGAATCGAAAATTTATAGAAACAAATTGCGTTTAACGCGAACATGGCTAAAATTCGCAAAAAATTGCAAAATTTTAAACACACCCTAAACTTAATTTGAGATCGCAAAATCGGTTAAAGAAAACAAATTGTTGAAAAATAACATAAAAAGCGTTAAAAATTAGCTATAATTTTGTAGAACAAACTTTTTATGTTTGCTTGTGCTTTCGTCAATTGAAAATCACACCGAAAAACACAAAAACGGTGTGATTTACAGAACACCACAAAATCACACTTGTGATTTTAAAAGCACATGTGATTTAAAATCACGTGATTTTCAGAACAGACCTGTATATGTATAGGTACCAAATTAACCGAAAAGGGAAAAAGTAACAAATGTTTATAGTTACCTGTATACAAATATTATGCAACTTATGAATACAATTTTGTTTTTTTTTTATTTTAAAATTCAAAACAACTGCGTTTGCTTTAAAAAAAAAAAATTCTAACAAAATCCCCAAAAACACAAACCAAAACTACCTGTTGAATGACAAAATATTACGATGACGCCTACATCCGCATATCAATCTTTTCCCACTTGCAGTCAGTCAATGAACAACCTGTTATGAATTCCACGAACTGCGACAGATGTTAAAACAAATAGATTAATTCCTATTGGTTATGAGAAAACAAAAATTTCGAATTTTTAGTACAATTCAATTTACTGCGTTGAAAAGGGAACATTTATATCTACAAAAGTGTTTTAAAGGAAAATTTTGATTCAACATTTATACCTACCTACCCGCCCCACAATAATGGTGTTTTCTTTTCTACAAAAAAATTTGAAATTTTATTTAAAAAAATGCAATTTGGTGTCTGTTTCTTAAATATTTTGCTCCCGAAAAGGGTGAGTTTTTTAGAATAAAACAAGCCATCCTTTTTGGGAAGAAAATTTTTAAGAAACAGACACCAAATTGCATTTTTTTTTTTAATAAAATGTCACATTTTTTGTAGAAAAGAAAACACCATAAGTGAAGAGTGTATTTTGGGTTTGTGTTGATGTTTGTAACACCTAAAATTATTGGTTCTTGACCCAACTTTTCGTATACCGATCGACATAGAATCACTTTTTAAATCGATTATCCGTCCAGCCAGCCGGCTTGCATGTTATGTTAACCTTGTGCGCAAGGTACAGGTCGCAATATTAGCAATAATTTAATTTAATTTAAGCATTAAGTTCAGTGGCGGACTTAGGCCTGTTTCCTCCCTAGGCACACTTTAATATGCCGCCCTTTTTTATCATATATGCAGAAGTGATAATCCAAAAAAAAAATTTTTAATATTAAAATTCTTGTGTAATCAATTATATTAATTTATATACATACATATTTGGGTGCTTCAAAATCGTCTGAAGAAGTCCGATTTATACTCTTCAAGGCTGTATCATTGCGTATGAATCATACGAACATATGTTCCAAATTTAAGCGAAATCGAATGACGTTTTAAGATCTCTAAAAATTGCAATTTTTCGAATTTTTTGTATCGAAAGGTACATACAATTAAAAAAAAAAGTTTAAATTGTATAATAATGACTTATAATTACGTCCTTTATTTGTGAATCAAAATTTTATTACCTCTAAGATTGTAGAACAAACAAAAAATTGTAATAATTTTTTTATTTTTATAGCCAGTCAAAATATTATTTTGATCCTCTACGATATACTGGAGATTCTTCATTAAATATGAGTTATTTTACTTTCTTCCTAACAAATTTTTAAATAATAGACTGATTTTTTTAATTTAAACACGTTTTCGGAAATAATCTTCATATTGATAACGTTTTTTGGGACAGTTCTACGAAGTAAAAGTTTTATAATACAAGACGCCAAGGTGCTAAACTTTACAAAAAAAACCAAGTTTTGTATCCGCATTATCACAAAATCCGCTATTTTATTTAAAAATGTTACTTCATAATTGTAATTATCGCACAAATATTTTACAGATTTTGTGTATCGTGTTCTATAGTATTAAATTTAATATTAATAATTTTTAAAAATATAAAATTTTTATTAACCTATAGTCGAAACTTTATCGCTATATTAAAAATAAATTTTTTGCTAAGCGATTTTTTTATGTATTACCAAAAAAAAAAGTTAAGATACACAGGTTTTTCAAGAATACCACCACTGATTAAGTTTCTAACTGTTAACTGCCCCTACCCAATTTATTCTAAATAAGCAACAACAGTTCATAACACACAATACCTATAAAAAATTCTAACGAAAAAAAAAACACAAACTAAGAAAAGAACAGTTGCAATCACAAGCTCAGAATGTTTAAAGCCAAACAACAACAAAAAAAAAGAATATCCTTCGTCAAAACAAATGTAGGTACAACAAAAACTTTAAATTCACCTAAAACTAAAACGAAAATATTAGAATATCAATAACAAAACATCAACTACATTCGGCTTAGTCGAACTTTATATGCCCTTTATCATAAAAATGCAATATTTTAGAGTTTTTATTTTCAGGTTTTTTTCTGTTCGAGTTTTAAAATACTTTTGGTAATTTTTAAAATACTTTGGTTTTTGTACGGAGTAAGAAAACTTTTAATATTTTCCAGGAGCTGGAGTCGGACTTTAAAAATTTCAGCGGATGGAGTCAGAGTCGCAGTTAAAACAATTTTTTTTTTTTGACTCCACAGCCCTAGTAATTTTTTTATTACTTAGCAATTTTAAACAACCGGTTTTCTAAGTTTTTCTAGAAAAAAACACTTTCAATACATCGTATACAAAATATGAACATCAAGAGATACAAATACAGGAGCCGCTGAAATTCGATTTATAAAAAAAAAGTATTTCCGATAATATTTGTATGGGAGCGAGGTAAAATAGCAAACCTGTATACTTATGTATACCTCATATTAAACTAAGTAGAAAGGTAAAATAATGAGCCCACAAATTTGGTGCATATACATATGTGCCAAAATTCCAGGAGCACATTTGTATGGGCGTTAGGTGAAATAACAAGTTGGTTTTTGTTTTACTTTAGTTGGCCAATTTCAAAATTTTTGATTTAGCTAATTTTTATTGGTAAACAAATTTTATATATCTACAGCTCAATTCCAAAACAAGCTAAGTCGAAGAAGTGAGTTTTTTAGGAAAAGCTGTTAAAGTTTACTGGCCTTAAAACATTCAGTCAAATGCTATTTTCTTTTTTATGCATACCTTTGGATTGGATTATCCGATTAAAACAAAAATTTTAATGAAATTTTAAAAACATACTCATCTTTATCGAGGCTATCGAATTTAAAATACGCCTGCGATTGTTTCGTTATAGATTAAAGAGAACGTGAACTTATTTCCTTTAATCTATTACCAAACAGTCGCAGGCGTATTTTATTAATTAAACTGTCGTTTGGGTATAATAGGGTGCCCCTTATTTTTCATATTTGCGAAATTGTTCCGTAACTACCCTAGAAATTTGGCTGATCACATATCGGGAAGCATGGCTCATCTGTCCTAAAGTTTAAAGGTGAATTCACAAAGGGGAAAAATTAATTTTTTTTCAGTTTTTGTAAAAATTTTGCCATTAAATAATTACTTTTGCAATTAAATGTAAAAGAATCAAAATGTGTAGAAATTATCACTCTTATTACATGCAAAAGACATAATTTGGTTAAAAAATGTTAAATTTATTAAAATTTCCCCGGGCAATTAACGTGTCTCAGGTCACTTGAACAAGAAATGTAGGAATAAAATTAACACATTTTGTGAGAATTATTTGAAAACGAGCTAATTTGTACTTGAAATATACCTGAATTTTCTTGTATATAAGTTGTTATCTTCGTAGGATACCTTTAACCGTTTAACAGCTATGACAAAAAATAAATAATTGCAGTTTTAGAACTCCATTTTCAATTTTTGCTAAGCCAATTTTTCCAAATTGTTGATCATCCCATTGGGGATATAAAAGGGAATAAAAAATGAAAAAATTATGTCAATACCTCCCATAGTTTTTCCGTACCTGTGATTTAAATTTTACGATTTTCGGGAAAAATAATTTTTTCGGCCATATTTTCCCGAATGAGCCCGATTTCCTTACTGTTATGAGCTTTATGAAAAACTTATTCAAACTATTATAGTCCAGATAATTTTAAATATACTCTAAAGGTTTTACTAGAATCGGAAAGCATTAACCCTAACATCAAGAAGATCAAAAGTCAAATTTTGACATACATATATGTATATTTGGAATTTCTAAGGGAAAGATAGCGCAATATTGTACATGTGTATATTTTTGTGGCGATCTATCTGAAACAGGAGAAAAATATATCTTTAAGTCATAAGAATACAAAACTTGGTGCACTTGCACTTGGTTTTAAAATGACTGCAAACTTTTTAAACTTTGACAAATCATACTTCTAAGCTGCTATTGTAAAAATTACAAACGGAAAACCAAACTTACAAATAAACCGTGGTATATACATATGTATTTACATATAAAAGAAACTATCAGAAATAAAACCAGGTTTCAAAAATCAGGAGAGCCAGATAAGAAATTCTTGCTGTCAATTCGTAAATGGTTGTTGTAGTTAACCAACCAATTGGTATGATATGAGCCAGATGTGAGTATGCGTGTGTTTTTGGCTTTAAAGGTATGAGTGACCAATTTTTTTTTTGTATGCTTTTAACAACAGCAACAAAATTAAGAGATCCTCTATTAAAAGGTTGATTGTTTTTGTTGGGTTTTTTTCGCAAGTCGTTGCTGTTTTTTTTCTTTTTTTGTGATAAATTTCTCTTTTTTTTAATCACTGAGTTTGTTTTTGTGGTAAAAGTGAATCTTTCATAAACCTGTTTTTGCCTTCGTTGGCGTTGTTGATGTTTTTGTACCTATATCTTTTTTGTTTTCGTGTGTATTTCTTTTTTGTTGGTTACAGTAGTCTGAATCAGGGATGGGAAACGAATTTTCAGTTTTTTAAACAACTTGTAAATAAAAAATTTTTAACAACTTTAATATTAATATGCAGGCATCCTTCTAGTTATAAGATAATCGGCGAAAAAAACATATTTAACCACTATATATTGATGAAGTTTAGGTTTTACGTTTTAATCAACAATTGAAGCACAGCCGCGAATAACGTTTTAAGTTACAAAATAATAATTTTTCAGGACAGCAAAAAAACGTTTTTTATTTTTATTTTTATTCCGCACTGCAAAACCATTTCGGTTTCATCATTTTGTTAGAAACTTGCAATGTTCTTCCACTGGCTAGCACTTTGTATGCCATTTTGAAGGCGTTAAGGTGCATAGTTTTGGTTGATTTGATGTTTAAACTGTGTAAGAGAGTAAGGTTAACGGTTATTTGCAAGAAAATCGTTTTTGCAAAATGTGGCGTTTACAACGTTATTCGCGGCTGTGCTTCAATTATGTACCTATCAATTACAGCAAGTAAATTTTTGTTTTGTTTTAAATAACCATTATTTCAACCTAAAACATATTTTTGTTTTAAATAACCATTACACCTACTATAAACCAAAATAATTATTTAAGAAGGCTTTAGTGTTTGTATATCACTTTTTAAATCGATTCAACGCCATCCGTCCGTCCGGCGGGCTGGCAGCCTGTCAATGTAAACCCTGCAGAGATCGCAATTTTGTTGATGAAATTTGGTACAAAGGTTCATATTGTCATACGGTCAAAGCTTTTTTAATTATGGTTAAAACTTTAACATTTATGTATATTAATCTCATAATACAACTTTGCTTTGCCTCGCCAAAGATTGCCCATGGGCCCCAAATAGAGTAAACTCTCGCAAATGTCTCCTTAAATACTGTGGTTTAGGGTATCATATGGTCGGGTTTGGCCAACTTTACTTTTCAACTGTTTATAATGAGTATTTGCAAACAAGAAAAAATTATTTTTAATTAATAAGATTTCCGTATGACCTACTAAATTCCCAATTTTTCATATTTGATAAATACACTAAAATTTATTATTTAGGGAAAGCTAGGTTCTATGTGCATTTCACTGGTTGCTTAGGCCTGCTCATCAGGAAACATTTTCCAAAGATTTAAGAAAACCTAAAAATATATATGAAAAATTGGGAAATTAGCACGTCATACGAAAATATTATTAATAATAAATTTTTTATTTCCAAAAATAACTGATAAAAATAATTTTTTTATAATGAATTTTTTTTGTTAAATTTAGTTACGTTAACTAAAATAATATATATGTAGGTATGTGGCCATAATGGTTACACAAGTGTTTCTGTATCTGTTTTTGCGAGAATTATCTGTCATTTAAATAATTTTCCAGCAATTATTGGAAGGATGCGAGAAAACGTGTTTCTATAACAATATTTTGCGAAAAGTTTCTTTCAAGAACTGTCAAAATAAGTCACATTTGAAATTGGTGGCGAGAAAAACAAAATGTAGATATTTTGAATTTAAAATATGTTTATATACTATTTTTTTTAAATAAATAAAAAAATAGAAGGAATATAAATGATGAATGCATAATTATATGATGAAAAAATAAACAAAAAACAATTGTTATAATTTGTTATTTTAAATTGTTTTTTAGCCTTTTCTTGTTTTGGTTTTAATCAGTGCTGCCAGATAAATTTGTGTCAAAATCGTCAATTCCCTGAGAAAAAAATAAAAAAGATCGTCCTTTTTGTTTTAAAAATCGTGCAATTTAAAATCAATTTTAAACACATTTGTTTCGACTTTTATTAAAAAATAATCAAACAATAACATAGTTAAAGTTCATGGGTATTTAATAATTTCATTAAATTTATATTTATTTTGTTAAGCTGGAGGATTATTTTTTAAAAAATTATTTATTTTCTTTAATCCGACAACAATTTAAAATTGTTATTTTTCCCTGGAGAAGTTACACAAAGGCATGAGAAAATATCATTTTAAACAAAAAATAAAATAAATATTTTTACAAAAGCAAAAAGAAACCAAGCTTAATAAAATAAACATACATCCTTTTTTAAAATAGATATACCTACATACGTATATATCTTTACAAAAACCGAGATCAAAATGGAAAATTTTTAATATATAGGTATAATATGTATTTTTATTCGACCTTTATTATTTTAATATGCAAATAAAATATTCGAGCTTAAGGTCTTATTGTTTTATATAAAAAACTTTTTTTATAAATTTATTTTCACCAATATTTCGGCACTTCCTTTGAGTGCCTTCTTCAGGGTTTTTTTCTTTATAACAAAAATTAACAAAAAATGACAAAATTAAAAAATTTTTGTAATTGAATATAAAAATAATTTTCAAAACAAACTAGATCTATTACAATATTAATAAATTTTTAACTTCCGTTTCTATTTTTATAAATTAAATGTCTATAATTTTGTGCTACATTTTCAGTATCTGACTTAAAATTAATTCTCGACACTGACGGTACTCTTATAATTTGTAACATTTCCAACATAGGGTGCGTTCGTAAATGCATCACTGCGCTGCATCAGTGATTTCAAATGGTTATATATTTATCAGTGAAGTAAATGCGGATCAAAAAATTGTGAAATACTCCACAAAATGAATAGTCACACAATAAAAAAAATTAAAATTATTCTTTTATCGCCACACTTATAAAATTATTACAGTAACTGATTGTAGGTTATTAAATTCGTTTTCTGTTCTGTTAAAATTGAATACAAATATAGTTATTTTCCAAATAATTTTATTTTTTAACTTTTATGTTTGTTATTCAAAAAACAAACTACCAAAAAATAATGTTTTATCGTATTTATTTTGTTATGTAGTTTGATTTTTGTCGTTTAAAATATATATTTTAATCGTAAAAATCATTCAATTTTAAGGAATATGTTGTTCAAAAAATAAAAAATTTAAAAATTAATGTAAAAATCATTTGTTTTAAATGAAATGTAAATGATCCGTTTTTTAAATGAATTTTAAGTTGTTTTAAATGAATTTTCGTTTGAATTTAACAACATAATATTTTGAGTGCATTAAAAAAAGTTTGCTTTTCTGATGCAGCGCAGTGATGCATTTACGAACGCACCCATAAATCTACGTTTGTAATTATTTTCCGTGCTTAAAACTTTTGTATTATCAAAATCTGGATAATGGTTTAGATTAGCACAATGAGTTGATAAAGCTGTTTTTTGTTGAATATTTCTATACTTCTGATCTGACTTATGTCCTGCTACCCAGTGTAATATGGTATATATAGGTACAACAAAGAATAATTTAAAAACTAGGGTGGCAGGACATAAGTCAGATCAGAAGTATAGAAATATTCAACAAAAAACAGCTTTATCAACTCATTGTGCTAATCTAAACCATTATCCAGATTTTGATAATACAAAAGTTTTAAGCACGGAAAATAATTACAAACGTAGATTTATGTTGGAAATGTTACAAATTATAAGAGTACCGTCAGTGTCGAGAATTAATTTTAAGTCAGATACTGAAAATGTAGCACAAAATTATAGACATTTAATTTATAAAAATAGAAACGGAAGTTAAAAATTTATTAATATTGTAATAGATCTAGTTTGTTTTGAAAATTATTTTTATGGCTGTAGGAAATATCGCCCAAAGAAAAATCGCCCAAAAAAAAAAATGAAAAATCGCCCAAAAAAATTGCATGTAAAATTGGGCCTGATTTCATATGAAAAATGGCCCAAAATGTTTGGGCTATTTATCGTTATTGTTGGGTGATTTTTCGTTTTTTAAATTTGGGTGATTTTTCATTATGAAAAATCACCCAAAAATGTTGTATGAAAAATGGCCCAAAAAAAATGGGCTATTTTTAAAATTCTACCATAATCTTACATAGCAGAGAAAACCATGTTTTATTATGGTTGCAAACAACAAAACTATTTTTCAAGAAACTAATTTAACCATTATATGGTTGTCGGCGACAATGATTTGGTTAAATTAAACATAATATCGGTAGAATTTTTTTAAAAATGGTTTTGTAGCTTTTTTTTCTGGATGTATATTAAATATATACATATATATCGAAAATAAGGATTTTCTCTTCTATAGTTTAACAAATACTGGCTTCGCTAACTAAAGCTTCTCTGTATCGCCTGCCTTCGGCCGGGCGCAAGGATTTTCTCCTCTATGGTATAACAAAGACCGGCTTCGCTAACTAAAGCTTCTCTGTATAGCCGGCCTTCGGCCGGGCGCAAGGATTTTCTCCTCTATGGTATAACAAATACCGGCTTCGCTAACTAAAGCTTCTCTGCGTAGTCGGCCTTGTTCGGAAACAAGGCAGTTTTTCGAAGCTTTACTTAGCGAAACCGGTTTTTGTTAGACCATAAAGGAGAAAATCCTTGCGCCCGGCCGAAGGCCGGCTATACAGAGAAGCTTTAGTTAGCGAAGCCGGTCTTTGTTATACCATAGAGGAGAAAAACCCCCTGCCTGGCCGAAGGCCGGCTATACAAAGAAGCTTTAGTTAGCGAAGCCAGTATTTGTTATACCATAGAAGATGAAATCCTTATTTTGGATATATATATTTAATATATACACCCGGAGTAAAAGCTATAAAAATATTTTATCCATATTATGTTTAATTTAACCAAATCATTGTCACCGACAACCATATTATGGTTAAATAAGTATCTTTAAAAAAAAACACTTGAAATTTTAACGATATTTTAAAAAAAAATTTACACATTTTTGATTATAAGTTAAGTTGCGGACGTTGCAAAGTGTCATAACGTCCTCGCCCTCGTCTTCGATGGACATTATGACACTTTAAAAGTGTCCAAGGACACTACGACACTGGACGTTATGACATGTCACCTAAATTTATATGAATAATAAACACTTTTTTGCAAATTTAGTAATTTTTTTTTTTATTTTTTTGGGAAAAAATTCGTTTATGCTTTTTGGGTCATTTTTCATTTTCTTTTTGGGCCCTTTTTCGTTTTTTTTGGGCAAAATTTCATATTTACCTTTTTGGGTCATTTTTCATGTTCGCTTGGGCGATTCTTCATTTGGGCGATTTTTCATTTTTTTTTTTGGGCCATTTTTCTTTGGGCGATATTTCCTACAGCCTATTTTTATATTCAATTACAAAAATTCTTTAATTTTGTCATTTTTTGTTAATTTTTGTTATAAAGAAAAAAACCCTGAAGAAGGCACTCAAAGGAAGTGCCGAAATATTGGTGAAAATAAATTTATAAAAAAAGTTTTTTATATAAAACAATAAGACCTTAAGCTCGAATATTTTATTTGCATAGGAAATTTTTTAAATTAAATCAGCTTTGATAACAGTATTATAAATATTCTGGGTTTTTATGGAATTGATAGTGACAACGTTGTTTTATATTTATATCGTATGTAGTCCGAAATAGTATATTATTGAAATTTAACTATATCGGTTAACAAATGGCTGAGATATAAATCTTTAATTTACCTATTCCTATAATCTTTTTCTTTTTTACCTGAAATAGACTTAGTAGAATACCTGCACTGAGAAAATTAAAAGCTTTAAAATCAAAGAAAAAACGATTTTGTAAAGTTGTAACGAAAATGTCTTTGTTAGAAGCAAACAAATCCTTGCATCAATGATTTATTCTTTAAACAAGCAAATGGTGCGCCTTCAACACAAACGATTAAAATTCTTTGAAGCTTAATCAAAGAAACTATCTTTTCCGTAAAGATAAAATATTTGCTAAAACGATTAATTTCTTTACTAATAAGGGATTGAAAAACGTATTTAAAAATAAAGACTTTTCTTTGTTTTTTTTAAAGCTAAGCATCATTGCTACAAAGACAAAGTCTGTAACTTTAAAGAATTTTGTCTTCAATGCATAAGTGAACATGTTTGCTTGTTCACACATGTTTGCTTGCAACGGTAAACAAGAGCGGTTAAAAAAAATAAAGATAAAGTCAGTATCTTTAAAGAATTTAGTCTTTAAAGTTAAATTTGTATACGAATGCATAACGAAACAAGTGTAGCCGATTGATTACAATATATGTAAAAAATAAAAAGAATTGTTTTCGTGGTTGTCATTAATTGTAAGTCAGTGGATAGGAACGCTCAATTGTACATGTGCGCCTTGTATTTGTCTTTTTTATCTTTTTCGTTGAATTTAATTGCGTTTCTTTGTAATAATGTTAAAATTACGTCTTTGTTACAATGAAAATTGTACTTAAAATCAAAAATTCAAGTCTTAAGACTAACGAATGAAAACCTTTATGCCAAAATACTTTTTCCTTAGTTTAGGGACTTTTTCATGCGTTTCCAAAGACGTACATCCTTGCCACAAGATTTTAAGTCTTTGTTTTTAAGTATATATTTCATGGGAATCTAAAGATCTTTGCGCCTTTCCGGTAAAGATGTTTTGTCTTTGGGCACAATCTGACCAATAAAAGTCTTTGAAACAAAGTGTATTTTCTTTGATTTTACGATTTAATTTTCTCAGTGTGGTAGTTAAAATTAAAAAAATCGGTTCATAAATAAACGGGTTAAAGACCCAGTAAAATCTTCGCCTACAAAATAATATGTTAATTAATCAGAAACACATAAAAGCACTACATACAATTCTACTGAAAAACTAATGAATTTTACAAGGTTGTGCAAAATGAACAAATTCAAAAGTAAGTAATTTTTTTTATCTATATACATCCAGAAAAAAGTAGTTATCGAAGTTCTTATGGAAGAAAGCTACTAAATAACGAGTGAAAGAAGCTACACATTTTGAAAAAGTTTTTACTGGGAGACAAACAAATTTCTTTCTTGCCGGAATAATGGTTTTGGCACAAAAGTGTACATATAAGATAAGAATATCAAATATCAATCATATTTTGTATATGTATGTATATAAGAAGTATTAAATGTTCAAAATAAGCCAAGTCGGTCCATTACTTTCCCTCGAAATTTTGCTTTTGCCGATACATTTCTTAGGGAAGAGACAAACAATTTCGAGGACAATTTTCACAATAGGGATAAATATAAAAATTTAACCCTTGTTTCTAAAGATATCTTTTTTTCTAATAAACAAACATATAAAAATATTTACAATTACCTTATTTCAAAGACTAAGGGGCAAAAATATTTTATAAATTTGTTGTTGCTTTCTACAGACATTAATATTGTTTTTTTTTCAATTTTCAACGCCACAAAATAGAAGTGTTTGAAATTTAAAAATTCAAAATGAATTTCTATAGAAAGTAATAACAAAATTATAAAATATTTTTGATTTTGTTTTTGCTTTCGTCACTTTTTTAGAAAAAATCATCAAAACGTCACTTTGTTAGTGCCGGTTCACACGCGTCAAGTTTGACTCGTCAAGTCTTGAGTTTCTAGGAGAGAGGGGAAAAGAAATGGCATTCTCTTTTCCCTATAAGCCCTTCTCCCGGAAAACAGTATATTAAGCCTAAAACCCTAACTAACAATGCTATCATAACAAATTTTGGCACGTCACAGTGACATAGGACAAGAAATGAAACTATTAAGTTTCGTGAAGATGGGTCCATAATTTACCATAGGCCCCATATAAAACCTACTTCCGGAAAACAGTTTAGTACGCCTAAGTCCGTAAAAAATAATGCTATCATAACAAAATTTGGTACATCAAAGTTTTATAGGACAAGAAATAAAACTGTGTAATTTCGTGAAGATCGGTCCATAATTTACCCTGGGCCCCATATAAACCCTACTCCCGGAAAACAGTTTGGTACACCTAAAACCATAATTAATAACAAATCGTCACAATTTAAGATAATAATAATAAATAGACATCATACAGATATTACTCCTTAAACATTCGAACTGTCGGTGGAGGGTATCAAAGATTCGGCACAGCCGAATATAGCACTCTAACTTGTTTTTTATGAATTTTCCCAAAAATAGCTTTAAATTTCCTAAACAAAAAACTTAATACTCAATTTTCAATTGATTGCAATGGAGAGATTGTGAAGAAAAAGTCCAAACATAATTATATAAAAATGTCTTTAGATGTAGCTTTAAAAAATATAAAATTTTCCAGTTTCCAGCCCAATTTCCTCAAGTAAAACAGCTGAGTTATGCTATGAAACTATTCTTTTATAAAAACATAGCCTTTTTTTATAATAATTAAAAATAAAAGACGATGATTATCAACATTCTATTTTTTCATCCTGCAGGATGAAAAAAATCAGTTCTACCATGATAGAACATTCTGTGGGAATACCCATTTGTATTAATTAGTATTGAATTTTTTTTGTTTGCTCATTTTAGTCCAAGAATTGTTTCTTTTGTTATGTTATTGTTTTTTTTACTTATAAACTCCAAATAATAAATAAATTTTGCATATTTATTTATTAAAATTACTTAATTTTTAACAAAACTTGATTAATCGGTTAACCGATTAATACCAATATTAACCGATTATTTACCGATTAAACAAAAACCTCGGTTAATTAATCGAGCGATTAACCGATTAAAGCAAAAGCCCGATTAAATGAATACCCTAGTAGGTACACACAATTCGCGGTAATATAACGGTACAAGCAAATTTTAAAATGTACCAATAAAGTACACGTGTACCATGATTTCCATCCCTGGTTTTAACTTTTTGTTGTTTTTTTTTCTTAGTTGTAGTGTTGTTGCCTAAATGTGTAGTACGTGGGAATTTATTTTTTGTTTCTCCAAAAAAAAAAAAACCAAAATGTAGCGAGTGTTAAAAATTTGTTTAATTTTATGTTCTTCATACATTGTTGCTTTACCAGGAATTTTTCTTTTTTCAAGTATCTTACGAATTTTATTATTTTAGTTAATTATACGGCATATGGTCATAAGACTTTAATAATTCTCTTTTAAGGAATTTCATCACCTGATTAGACAAAAATTCAGTCAATGTAAGTTTTTTCTAAAATAAGACTTTCGTTTGGAAAAAAATATTCTTTGCTAGAACATTTAATCTGAATAGTCCACACAACGGACCTTAGGCTTTGCGGCGATTCGACTAAGACCCATCCTATATGGCAACTGTAGTCAATTATATTCTCTTTAATTTTGGTAAAGTTATTTATGTTTCTATAAAAGTTATAATTAGAGGCTTAAGTATAAATACACACCTTAAATTTGGAGTTTAATATGAATTTATTAATAATTAAAAACTAAAAGAAAATCATTGACTTCATTGTACACCTAACGGTAACACTGTGATAGTCGAAAAAATTAACTTCGATGAAACCTTTTCGAACTATTAAGATTTCAGATTTTAAAGAATAATTTTATATGGATTTAAACTTTTGACCTTTTGATTTTTTTGTTTGTTTTATAATTACACTGTGATAGTTTTTGACCGGAAAAAAAATTAACTTCGATGAATTCTTTTCGAACTATTAGGGGAGAGTCCCCTAAGTGCGAAAGTACATTTGGAAGTGTCAGATTGGCTCCATTTGGTAAAAAATCGGTAATTTTGATCGACATTAATGGTTTAAATTACGTGAAATTTTTAAAAAAAAAAGTCGAAACATTCCGCAATAGAGAGTTAAGAAGTCGAATACAATTTTTTTAAATAGCGCAGACTTTGCTATATCCATGAAAAATAGATATATACCGATTTCTCAAAAACTGTCTACAACGAAAGCTAAATTGCCAACATTAGCTGCCCCAAGCCTCCTAAAACCATTACTTTTTTACCTCCATGCTTCACAGTTCCAATTAAATTTTTTGTTTGGAGTAGAGTATTGGGTTTTCGCCAGACTTTTGATTGTCCATCCGAACCAATTAAATTTACATTCTTCTGCAAAATTAACAGTTTGCTAAAATTTCACGTCTTTGTATTTTATATATTGGCGAACTCCAACCTAACCCTTATATTCTTCTTTTTACTTATGTTACCGTAGCTCCTTTTGCCAGTATAGGGCCTCAACAAAGGATTTCTATCTAGGTTTTTCGTTAGCAATCGGTTAAATTTCGCTTCAGGATACATCAGCTTCCATTTTCACTAACCTATGCCGTGTTTTGGATTGTTGGCCTTTTCTTTAGATGCCTTGTCTTGTTACATCATCCTGTGATTTTCCTAGAGTGTGTCCTAGCCAGGACCATTTGTCTGCCGCGTCTGTTTCCAAAACTCATTATTTGTGATTCAACGCAGACAACAATACACAAAAACTTGCATTGTTTGTGATTCGCGGTTGGATGAACTTCACGTTTCACATGCGTAGAAGAGGACTGGCTTTACGTTGGCATTAAATATATTCATTTTACTGCAGCTGGAAGAAGGTTAATGATTCAATTTATGCATCGTACAGAGTAAAAGACCTATCGTCGAAGTAATGACGCTCCTATTATTCCAACATTTAACTTTCGCACTTGGCCGCCATTTTGCACACTGCCTATTTAGATGAACTCCAATGATCTCCATAGGGTCTTGATAGAACGCTAGATGGCTCAGATTATGCGGACGATATTTGTGTTTTTGCTTAAAAATTTCCCATATTGCACCTCCAATGCTATATCGACGTAATTTCAATTTTCCTATCTATCTATCTTTCTTGTGTCATGTTTGTTCTAACGATTAATGCTGTCGAAAGCCTATTTTGGGTTTTTTTTTTGTATTTGGACCATCTGAAACTTCAATAGTTCGATTTTCTTTATAAAGATCTTGCAAAAAATTTCATTTAATTCCCATATAGTTCAAATGAATTTTTCCCCTAATTGCTTATAATTCCTAGTTTTATGAAGTTCATAAAAAATAAAAAGCCAATAAATGGGGTGGTAGGACGATAAGAAGGGGGCGCTCATCGAGCTCAAAGAGGGGACAAAAAGAAAAATATTGACAAAAAAACTCCGTAACCACCACTGAGTCACTTTAAGAGGGGTAAAATGTTTGACCGAACCTCCTTAATTCGCTCACCGAGATCAAAGTGGGGACAAAAAGGAAAACATTGACAACAAATTCCAAGCCCTCCATTTTAATAGGGGTAAAATGTAGGACCGACCCTTCTTTACTTTTTCTTCCCGACATTAAGGAGGCTCCCATACAAAGTTTGAAATGTTATGATATTGTAAAAAAATTTCCTGTCACAGTTTCCAGGATATCCCTGAACGGGTAAAATTTTTTACCCCCAATATTTGTTTCTAACAAACCTACCCGCTATGTCCCTTACAAAACGTTCAATACATTGCAGAAAAAGTACCATAACGAAGTTTAAGGCTGGCCCATGAACAAAGGTCAATGCTTTCGAATTGGACTAGGTTAGGTTAGGTATCAAAACCACAGCCACAATTAAGCACAGCTCACGTGGGTCCAGTTATTAGTTCCCGTTGTGTAACCATGCTACACCGTCTCCCAATGTTCCTTCGTTACCTGGCTGTTGACAATCTCACTCAGCCATCTGGTTGATTCAATGAAGGAATCGATCCTGTTCAAGTCAATGTCAGAGAGGCAGTTTTTCCCCTGAGGATTCTTCGACCAAACAACTTGAGTCTTAGGTCTCCGAATGCCGGGTAGTAACAGAGAAAATGTTCCGTTGACTCCTC
The DNA here is from genome assembly GCA_930367215.1 of Pollenia angustigena. Classification (NCBI taxonomy): domain Eukaryota; kingdom Metazoa; phylum Arthropoda; class Insecta; order Diptera; family Polleniidae; genus Pollenia; species Pollenia angustigena. Next base: position 90,716,810 of record OV884056.1, on the reverse strand, counting down.
CTCCTCGTTGGCACAACTTTACATACGTTATTGTAAGGGAGCCCCAAACTTTAGGCGTGTTTCCGAACGGGCCAGTGGCCAGTTATAGCCGCAAAAGGTTTCTAAGGTAAAGTCTGGACCACCCTATTGCGCGCCGTGTCCTCGTTCATCTTTGATGGGCCAGAGTTTTCTGGATTCACCACATGTAGTTTCATTAAATTGGCGAAGAGACCAATTGGACTAAAGCATAAAGCTTTACTTATCAATTTAAATAAATTATTCAAATAGAATTCACGTTATATTCCTTTACACTTGTTCTAAATTGTTAACCCCATTTTAAACTTCTTTCCTTCTTTTACACAAAAACAATTGAAACAATAGAACAATATTTAGCAAATTAGAAAGATCCAAGACCTCAACTTGTGCCAAATAAAATTTTCCTTTTTTAAAAAAAATTTTAACAAGATCGAGATAAAAAACTACAAAACCACTAGAATTATAAAACAAAATTGTTAAAAAATTAATAATGGAAAAATATCAATAATAAAGCAACAAAAGATTGTCTTTGTTTTTTTTTTGTGCGAATATTTATTTAGCAAAGATTGCAACCAATTATCTATTGTCTAATCCATTGTTTGTGAAGAACAATAGAATACAATCGATCATTTATTTCAGCCAAATTTAAGATATTAAGCAGTTTGCCAAAAAACGTCATAAATCCAAAGGGATCTTTTCAAAGGATACGCAATGTTTGCCAATAATATAATTGATAAATGATTATATATTGTAAATTTTTTAAAAGAAAGGGGATGCAAATTTTTAAGTAATATTTTCTTTTTGACTGTTTCTAATTAAATAAATTGAAAATACATTAATCATTTGGAATACACTGAGAGATTTTTTATAGATTTGATATGTAGTGATAAATAAGTTTTTAAAGTTTTTTTGCAAAGCAAGTTTTCTACTTTAAAAAACTTTTGGTCCGCGACTGATTAATGAGGTACCTTCGGCTTGAGATGTTTTACCGTTCAAAGAAATAAATTTTACATTTAATACATTTTGTAGGTTTCTTTTAAAATTTTTAGACTTTTAGCTGGTGAATTTTTTTAAAATAATTATTTCTTAATTTTATTAGAAAAAAAAACAGCTCATCAACATGTACGTTTTGATTTTTGAAGTCAAATATCTGAGTTAGCAGAAGCGTAATTATGTGAAATGGCTTTTTGTAGGTTATAACTAGCTTATGTTTCTAACATAGAACGATCTTTTATGACTATAGTCATTATCAGGGAAACCATAAATATGCAATTGCATATTTTTCCTTATGCGAGCAATGAAGGCAGTATTTATAAATTTATCCGTTTTAGAGCTTTTTATGAATTTTGGCCTCGATTTGTTAGTGCATATTTTAGCATATTTTACCCTTTGCAGCATGCTTTTGCATAATTTAGTTTAGAGAGTTTTAGCAGCATTTTTTAGGTTTTTAGTGCATATTTCAACTTTTTGAAGCATGTTTTGACAGATGTTCAATTTGTTTAGATGACTAAAAGAACAAAAAATTTGTTATTTTGAAATTCTGTTTTTTTTTTTAAATTTTATATGTAAGCAAAAATTATGGAATAAGCAATTATATACATGGAAATCAAGACCCATCTTCTTGTATACCGCTCGACTCAGAATAACTTTTTTTAGTGATTTACCGATGTCCATCCGTCCGTCGGTTTGGTTGGCTGTCCATGTAAATCTTGTGCACAAAGTACAAGCTACACTTTTGTAGATAAGTAGTTTGATACATTTGGAAAATACGTTTAAATTGTACTGAGAACAAAGCCTTTTATGAAAGTCGGTCTATAACTTCACATAGTCCCATATAAACGTCTATCTTAAATTGTGTTATAAACCATCTAATTATGTTCGAATTTAGATTTAATTTGCCCCAAAAATATTTTACTGCAAAATTAATATTTTTTTTAATTTGTTGATATTTGACTATCCGTAAAGTGCTTTATGTTTCTTTAAACGTTAATATTAATATAAAATTTTGCGAGCGCCCTAAAATCCCTTTAAAACAAAAATCTCATATAAGTAGATGGTGTATCTAGAATCTAGATACACATATTTTTCCTTATGCGAGCAATGAAGGCAGTATTTATAAATTTATCCGTTTTAGAGCTTTTTATGAATTTTGGCCTCGATTTTTTAGTGCATATTTTAGCATATTTTACCCTTTTGCATAATTTAGTTAAGAGAGTTTTTGCAGCATTTTTTAGGTTTTTAGTGCATATTTCAACTTTTTGAAGCATGTTTTGATACATGTTCAATTTATTTAAATGACTAAAAGAACAAAAAATTTGTTTTTTTGAAATTCTGGTTTTTTTAATTTTATATGTAAGCAAAATTTATGGAATAAGCAATTATATACATAGAAACCAAGACCCATCTTCTAGTATACCACTCGACTCAGAATAACTTTTTTAAATGATTTAACGATGTCCATCCGTCCGTCTGTCTGGTTGGCTGTCCATGTAAATCTTGTGCACAAAGTACAAATTGCACTTTTGTAGATAATATGATAAATTTGGTAAATACGTTTTAATTGTACTAAGAAAGAAGCCTATTATGAAAGTCGTTCTATAACTTCACATAGTCCCATATAAACGCCTATCTTAAATTGTGTTATAAACCATCTAATTATGTTCGTATTTAGATTTAATTTGCCCCAAAAATATTATGCTGTAAAATTAATTTTTTTTTGAGTCGGTTGATATTTGACTATCCGTAAAGTGCTTTGTGTTTCTTTTAAACGTTAATATTAATATAAAATTTAGCGAGCGCCCTAGAATCCCTTTAAAACAAAAAATCTCATATAGATGGTGTATCTAGATAGTCAGCCTTATTACGAAAGTCGTTGTCGTGGTCAATTCGATGACGTAGCCATTTGAAGTATTTGTCGTTTTCACAACTAACTCTGAAATAAAATCTAAGCTCATACGATAACAAACGATGACTGCCCATCGGTTCCAAAGAGGGTGCAACCTCGAAAATTCGTCTTTAAATATTGTGATGTATGAGTTTTACCGATTATAATTTAAGGTTATTTTAAATGCGAATAAAATAACCATGCCATTTCTACTCTTTTTCACTGTTCTTGAGAAATCTATCATTGTGGGCGTCACTTCGGATGTGAAGTAAGGCGATTTAAACTACAGGTGGTGCCGATCCAGAAACAATATAGAGTTTTTTTGCATTGCATTATACAATAACAAGTCAAAACAAATTGGTTCGAACTGTCAAAATCAAATGGCGTTTCGACACCACCTGTAGTTGAATTCGCCCTGCTTCACATCCAAAGTTGGATATTTTGAGGATTTGGCACGACTTAAGCTACATCTGTCAAAAATTTTTTTAGAAATGGGCATGACCTTAAAGGTTTGGCACACACATATCAAAAAATCTATCTAAATTGCATTTAAACAAAAATTAATAAAATTATTTACTTCAGTGTATGAAGATCTGTTTGAAAATCCAAAAATATCAATTCTATTCCTGTTGATTAGCATATCAAGTAAATTGATTTTCTTTCCACAATTCCTAGATTTACCTGAAAATTTCTTTTCAAATTCCTTACTCTTCAAAAAAAAAAAAACATAATAAAAGTGCTGAAATTACCACTTTTACAGTCTGAAGCTGTCAAAGAAAATTATTTGCTATTGTGAGTGGAATCTTCTCTATATTCTACGAGCATTAAGTGTGTTTGTGTCTTCTTTTGTTAATCTGCCAAAGAATCTTCTTTTTCTTTCTATTCTCTACATAGTTATTGTTATGTAAACTATGTGAATTTTTCCATTTTCCATTTTCTTAATAGTTTGCATCTTTTGGAAAGCCTAACAAACGTGGTTTTATTTTCTAATGCCTTTATATGCTGTCACAGGATAACAATAGGAAACAAAAAATCAAGATCCTTACTAAAGTCCTTTTACCGTCACATTTTAATCTACCCCTTATATCACTGATCAATAGTTTGTGTTTTTTGTTTTGGTCGGTTTATTCATTCCATCTTCACCTTGAACATCTTGTGTTTATGTTAATTATTGTTTTTATTTATCTATTGAAAAAAAACTAAAATAATCAAAAACAAAATGATGAGAGTAGGGAAATTATGCAAAATCTTTTTTTTTTTTTTTTTTGAATAATTTTTGAATACAACTGCATAAAAAAGGGTTATGATTACTGTGCAGGATCGTAGCCTGGGGTACTAGTTTCTTTTTTCATTATGCAGATGATGTTTTTTTAAGAGAACCAACAATTAAAAAAAGAAAGTAATTAATAACAAAGTTTTTAATGAACATTTTTGTTGTTTGAAGTTTAACACATCTTTAATAAAGTAAATTTAAGAGAATTTTTTTTAAATTCGACCATCAAAAATAGATTTATTGGGTTAAGTGTAACCGCTTTATATTAAGTAAATGGAATTCAAACTCTTTAAATTATGTATAAACATTTTTTTCATTTTTCGAATTTATTCTATGAGTTAAATTTCAGTTATGTATTTTGTAAACTTTTACAAATAGAATAAATTCGAAAAATGAAAAAAATGTTTATAATAATATAAAGTAACCTTCACAAGGAAATAATTCCCAATTTCTTCTCTTTAAATTATGTTTTTTTTTAATTTCTTTACAGGGTTCACAGCAGTGATGCCAACTTTTTCAGAGCAAAAAGCACTATTTTGAAAAAAAAAAGCGTAAGAAAGCACTAAGCCATTTTTTAAATTTAATTAAACACAAAACAAGTTGCATTCGGCTGTGCCGAATATTATATACCTTCAAAATTTAAAAAAAGGCGATGGCGTTGATGGGTGACCATTTTCATTCACATTTTTAAATTTATAATTATTACCTTCAATAAAAATTATATCCACCAAATCATTTGGATCATCATCAGCTGAGTTTGAATTGGTCATAAAACAGTAATAAAGTGCGAGCTAGATTTTCGTAGTTAGAAAAAATCTGGCCTGTTGCAATTACCGAAAATTTGCAGTGACCGACCATTCTTTATAAAACTTAATGACATCCCAAATTTTAATAAAAAAAAATATGTTGTCAATGCTAAAAAGTAAACGTTTTGTAAAATTTCCAAATTGCTAGAAAGCCAGCTCTAACCTCGTAAATAAAGTTTTTGGTAAAACGAATGCAACTTTATTTTATCATTTGAAACCTTAAAATCTTTACAGGCCTTCCCAAAATTGTACCCCAAATAGCAAATCTCAACTTAATCATCCTCAATATAATCGAAGTTTTAAAAAATGGTACAAAAAAAAATAAATATTGTAAAAGGCACTTAAAAGCACTGTGAGAAATTGTTAAAAGCACTATAAATACCCGCTTTTCAAAAACGGGTGTTTAACAAAATTTCGGGTATTGCATAAGCAAAAAAGCACCAAAAAATACCCGAAAATACACCAAAATGGCAACGCTGGTTCACAGTGTGAACTTCACACTATGAAAGATTTCTTTCAGAAAGTCTGAGTTTATTGGTGAGAGGGGAAGAGAATATGCTATGATTCTCTCCCTAACAATAGTAGTGTGAACCCAGACTTACAATAAATGGGTTTCACTTGAAACGTAGTTTTTGTATTCATTAAGCAAAAACTACGTTAAATGTAAATATAGAAGGATATTCGAAAATGGATCCTTTTATGTAGCAATATTATTCTATATTATTATATATGGATGTAATGATACGTCATTTTTCTGATACGATACCGATACTAAAAACAAAATATCTCCGACATCGATAACGATACGCATATTGAATTCAAGTTTAAATTACCAAAAATCAGGTAAAATATTGTTTATATTATACTAAAATACAGTGTTAGAGATTCTTAAAATTGAAAATTGAGATTAATATGATTTTTACTCAAAAAAAACAAAGTTTTCTCGACTTTTGCGGAGATAGACGACTTCGCAAGTCCGTCTGAACTAGACCTGTAGTGGAAAATAGTCGCTTAGATGCGACAGAACTTATTTGAAAACTTAAGAATTCCTGCGCCATTTTCTTCAAGTTTGGTTATAACACGTCATGATCTGGGGAATAATTCTGGCAGTCGTGATCTAGTACTTTCTCGATTCGAAAGCAATTTTATTTATAATTCTTTTAGTCGATATTGAACGAATCGAAATTACTTTTTTAGTATTGTTAAACTCAAATTAATGCTTTACAACACTGACAAAATAATTCCGATTCGTTCAGCATTGAGTGAAATAATTAGATATTAAATTGCTTTCGAATCAGGCCGCTGCTTCTCTTGAAATATTAGAAGGTCTAAGGTATCTTTCAACTTCTTCTTCAGCAGAATCAAAACAAAGGATTGAAAGAGGCTCATCCAGATTCTCTTTTAGACTTATCAGAACTTGTACCACCTGTGGGGTGACCGTGTTTTCAACACTTTCGGAACGCAGAGACTTGCTAAGTAGCTCAATAAGAAGTTTGTTCGACGATTGAAGTCGATTGTCTTTGAAATATTCGAGCATTGTTTCAAGGGTCGAGAATTGTAGACAAACAATAGCTTTCATAATAATTATTTTTTATTTATAGCTAATGCTAAGTGAGCCGCTTTGTAGACTATTCTCCATCTCCGTTGATTCATTAATTATATAAAACAATTTCATTATTCTGTTTTGATTTTATGCTTTGCTTTTTAGTATGTTATTTCTCTTAGTTTCTATGCAAAAAATAAACACAGAAAATTAAATTTTTTGTTCAAAAATACTCCAAAAAATATAAAAAGTATCATCGTATCAACGGCAAATTATCAATGATACCGATATATCTTAAAATCTGAAGTATCGTCGATATACCGGTATTCGTTATATTCCTAGCCTAAATAAATTTGTTGCTCGTAATTTCATCCGTGATCTATGCGTTTTGAGAGAGGTACTATCTAATCTGCGCACAATCGTGTACCAATGAAATCTGAACTAAAGGATGTCCCAATAAAAAATGGAGCTTCCCACGAGGCAGGTTTGTAAGGGAGAAATATCAAAGTTTCGCTTACCATCTCGCTTACGGAAGGCATGGGTTTTATATGGCGAATTACCACTTTGAAGCAATAAATTTTTGACACAGACAGCGTTTTATTCAGCGCATATGAAAATTGATGAATGTAACGATAAGCTTTTTTAATATGCTCCCTTAGGGCAGTGCTACACGTTCAATAAATATCGTGATATTTCTAGTATCACGATATTTATTGAACGTGTAGCATGCAATATTGATGGATCGCGATCCATATCGCAGAATGGCCTAAAATATGAAATCCAGAAATTCAGATCGCGGATCGTGGATCGCGTGATAAATATTGAACGTGTAGCATTTTCATGATATTAAATAATATTAATAAAAATTAATACGTCAGTAAAAAGTGTCAAAATAAAAGAAATAAAATACGCAGTGGAAAAAATTAAACAAATAAAAAGTAAAACAATTGACAAAATTTGTGAAAAGTTTATTGAAATAAAGAATAATGGCAGAAGACAGTGAAATCGAGCAAAATAGCTAAACAGGTTTTCTCTCGACATTGATAAACGACCCGCACAGCAATAATAATAAACAAAAATAACATAAATACTGACGCGATAAATATTGAACATGTAGCATACGCTCGTGATCCATCAATATTTTAAAATGGATCGTGATCCAAATATCACGATATTTATTGAACGTGTAGCAGTGCCCTTACAAACCTGCTTTGTTGTAGGGGAATGTCGTAGATCTTCAAATGTTATATTTTTTTAAATTTGTTAAGAATTCATTCACTTACCTTGCTACATCTCTGTATGTCTGATTGCGAAGCGCATACCTGTGTGCTTACTTGTTCAAATTTACTATTAGGGCTTCGCAAAACAAGCTATAGCGAGGCCCATTCGAGATCATATTGAAGCTTAAACAAATATCGTGAATAGAAAGATTTTTGAAATTTCAGGTGCCAGCTAAGGTTAATATGGCAGTCGACCCCAGGCATACCTCACTTGGGTCCAATATATGTCCCGTTGTGATACCTTTATATTCATTACACCACTTCACTCTACTCCAAATGGTCAATATAGCTCCCAAGAAATTAGGCTGACGTGGATATTGCCCTGCTCGTCTTCTGACACATATTGTATAAAAATTTCCAGTGACCAAATTTTCTCATCCTTAGTCGCCAAAAACAAAGCAATGGCAGGGAAGATGTTTAGACTTCTTATTTTCTTTATTATCGTTACAGCTCCTACAAAAATGGATTTAGGGAAGTTTCAACAGTCCAGTGACCAGTTATGATCGCTATAATATTTCTAAGGTGGACTCTAGGCATGTTTAGGGCACATCGTGTCCTGTGGTAGACTAAATTTTATAGATAACTATGCAAGTTAACCATCTTTTCCCATATTTTCTCAGCAATAAGTTGAAGTCTTTCCACAATTTGCTGATTACGCCTTTAAAAAACCAATGTCACAGTATACCTCACTCAAATCTGAGGTGGTGACGTTGCTTGCAAGTGCGTCGGCTCTTTAGTTTACCATATACCTTGTAACCACCCTAATGTTCAGGTACCCATGTGTAAGTAACCGTCGAATTTCTTGCTACCTCTTCAAGAGGCGCTCGGCATTCATGAACACCTCTCAAATCTGATGGCCGATTTACTGGCAGTAAGTAAATATAAGACTTCGGAAGCCTGATAGACAGCAGTGTATTCAACACGTCCCATAATGCTATAAAACAGAGCTGAATAGTTGTCCCTAATAAGTTCACTCCCGAATGTCAATTTATATGAAATAAATCTCGGTTAAAAAATTATTTAGTTAAAATTTGTATATCTTACCATTTCTTACTTTTACCATTTCTGGCAGTCAATGGAATATTATTTTTGGAAATTCCCGGATGAAAAGAATCGATTAAAAGAGACATTTCAGTTTCAGCCCCATTACAAATGTCCTGCCTGAATAGAACATTTGTAGCTATACGAGGGCTGCTATTTAATTGTCAGTCTTGGCAACACTGAGTGATTACAGCTGCCATTTGACGTTTAAAATTAAAATTTTGACTTTTTTACCAAACCCTTTGTGAATATTTTGTCTTTTGAGCACAACTTGTGTTCTTTGCAAGTACTTTAATATGTTGTCTCAGTACAAAAATGGCAATAACTCATAAACATTTTCGCGACTTTCGACGTGGAATACCAAGGCAGGAGTGTATCGATTAACTTGCGGCGAGTTATGGCAAATAAACTCCATCAATGTCTTCTTTGTGTATGCGCAACGTGGCCATACATTGCGCAGACATCTATCGTCATTTGCGACTGAGTATTTCATTCTTGATTTGTCCTGCTCCATAAAAGTGCATTTTATATTGTTGCAGGCCAGAATAGGAATAACCACCTGCACCTTGCACGTCTTGCTGGCATATAGAAGTACGGATTTCACACAAGTGTTTAATATTTTATTTCGGTATTTAAAGGCATGACGATTGATTTCCAAATTTTACTTGGCATGCCGAATTATAAGGTTTCAGAATACATTGGGTCTAACCTCCTCTTTTTATTTTTAGGATTTTTAAAAAAATAATGCAATGCAGCAAATAAATAATAAAAATCAAACTAAAAGTTTGCCCCATTTAGTAACTGTCGGCATATAGAATCTACTTCCGAAAATTATTCTGCTTATAATCGCAAATACTCGAAAATAGATACACTTTTTTAACTTTTTTTTAAGATACAATGATGTTATCGGTTTTGCAATGTCCTCATTTCAAAATGCTTGAAAGTTTTGCTAAATCGATCAACATATTCCCTGTTCATCGCTTTTATTATCTTAGTAAAAATATCTGAAAGGGAATGAAGAAAATTACATTAAGATTAGTTTAATTTCAAAGCAAAACAATCAGGCCTTTTCTTAAAATCACTGTAACTCATATCACGTGATTTCAAATCACATGTGCCTTTTAAATTCATACGTGTGATAGTTTGGTGTTCCGTTTTGGAGTGTTTACTTTTGATTTTCAATTGCCGAAAGAAAGCACAGCGAGAAATACAAAAACTGTATGACTTTCAGGACACCATAAAATCACATTTTAAAAGCACATGATTTGAAATCACGTGGTTTTCAGAACACACCCGAATATACATATAAATAATTTGTAAAACTTCGCGACTTCCAAAAATTGATGTTACATTTAGTTTGATATTAAATTAGTTTGATGTAAAATAATTGAGCAATCGGTATTCGTCGACTTTAGGAAAGCATTCGACTCGATAAACTCTATGTACTCTATGAGACTCATTAAAAGCACAGGGTGTTCCGGCAAAATTGAAAACTAAATTTAAGCCACACTACGATTTTGACATAATGGTATGACCAGTGACGCTGGAGTAGAACAAAGTTGCCCCTTATCACAATTTTTGTTCGCCGTTGTTTTTGATGAGGTTTTGTTGAAAAAGAATGGTCATTGCTCGGAATCTTCAGATGCATTAAGAAGATTTGGATTTTGCTGAAGATATCCTTCCTATATCACATAAGTTAATGATATGCAGAGTAAGGTGAATGATTTAGTTGAGCTACCAAATGGAGTTGGGCTGAAAGTGAATATTGCCAAAAAAAAACATGCAAAGCGCTTAAATCATGCAAAGCACACACAACTGACAACCTATTGTAGTACCAGACCAATGGATAAAACATGTTAAATGTTTCTGCTATTTGGAATGTATGATGTCGGTCGATAGATGGAGGTGTCACTCAGGTAAAGCAAGGCAAGGTCAGCTTTTGGAAGGCTAAATAAAACGTAGCGATATCTATGGAAGCTATTCAAGGCTTATGACTTGTTACTATAGATAGGAGACTACAAGTATTTGCAAACAAAAGTTTACGAATAAAATCCCGCATATTTTGGCCAAACCTAAGCACAAACGGAAAATTCAAGCGGTGAACAAACGAAGCTCCCATAATTCGCAAAAAACAGAGACGAAAGTAGAATTGGAATTAGATAAGTCACTCATTGCGAAAGCAAATTGGCAACATAACAAGGACTGCATTGCAATGAAACCACCAATGTAACCGACGCTCAGGACGTTTAGAGAACACCTGGCGCAGAACAGTCTTACAAGAACTTAAGTTGCAAAACAAAACGCTTAATGAAATTAAATTTTTTTTAAATTAAAGAAAATATTAGAATTTTCTTGTAAAAGCCTTATTTTCCCAAATGGAATGAGTAAAGAAAAAACAATTTGCTACGTCCATGTCTAGAAAGATAATAAAACTATTTGAACAATTAATAGAACTCTCGACATTTGCGCATTTCTAATCAGTTAAAAATTTACACTTTTAAAAATATAAACTTGTTTTTCTATTCATAAATATCCTCGTTTGCCTACTACCAACCCCTTTTGTTTTGCAAAAAGGATCTCATTTAGAGAATTTGCAAAACCCCTTTATTCTTTTCATTCGATTGTGAAAAAACTTTCTATTGTCCTGTAAATGTGTTCTATTCTTTAAGAAATAAATCCAACAATATGACAAAAAAATGATTAGTATGCTTTTGGCAGATTTTTATTACTCGTACAAAGCATTATTCGCAAATGGGACAAAGGATTCCACAAAGGAAGAATTGCGTCCGTAAATACCTTTTGAAGATTTTACTTGAAATCAGCGGTGTCGTCATGAATGGTTTCGTAAATCAAATCAAAGGTGTGTTCGTTCTTCTATTGCCAAATCAGTTTTTGGTTTTGTTCAAACTATTATTGCTCTAATCAAAATCTTTTCCAATTTTATTATTGTTGTTCAAGTAGCACCCAATTTCAGTAAATAAATTTGGCAATTTTTTTTTTTGGGTGCTGGCAGTTTGAAATACGATGCTTTTTGTTTCGAATTCAATGTTACTTTTTTTTGCACGTTCCCTTTGTTTTTTTTTTAATGTTCAATTCTATTATTATTTTTTCAGATCTGCGGTTTGTTCGGGGAGTTTTATTACTTTTTTTTCAAATTTCTTTAAAATGAGAAAGATTTATCTTATTGAATAAAGTGTACAAGTATAAATGAATAAGATAATGATTTTTGATTTGGTAATTAATATTTAATAATTTATTATTGAACCTGGGGTTTGATTTGACATGAAAACAACAAAAAGACAAAGTAGGAGTGATGTATTCCTGCCATCATCTTTATGAATTGCTAATATGAATATTTTTTTTTATTCAAGTGTATGTATGTATATGTTTAATTATACTTTTAATTAATTATTAATACTAAATTTGATTTATTTAAAAAATAAAACATTGAACCCATTTTGGTGAGTCAGATTTTAAAAACTTAATTTCCTATTGGTAGTACAAAAAAGTTCTTCATGTTTTGGATTTATTTGAAAAGAATTTACAACAAAATCAAAAAAATCTATTGTCAGGATATTAAAATTTTGTTTTCAAACTTCAAAATTTACCATACCTCTTTTACACTATTTAACCAAACTTAATTTATTGCAAACCAAATTAACCTGTCAAATAATTCTGGAATCAGTCCATATTTGGCCATAGCTTCTATACAAATCCTACTGCCAAAATTGGCGTTAATAGCTACTATGTGATGACAAAATCTGGAGCTGGTAGGTCCAAAATAAAGCATAAGTCCCATATAAACCCCTTTTTAAAATTACTTGAAGACAAAATAATATTCGGCGCAAAGAACTTTGATATGAATCTTTACTTAATAAAATAATTTTGCTCTGTGGGGTCTATGATTGCCCGTGGGTCCCAAATAGGGTATACTCTACAAAAATTTTTTTAAAAACTGTGTTGTAGGGCGTGCAGGAGAGGGCGACAGTAGGGTATCCAATTCTATTGACTCCCTTTAGCACCGTCGCAATGTGGGTTGTATTTGCCTGTTTAATCGTTACTACAATGGGATGTGCTCTGACGAAATAAGGGATGGTTCCCGAAACCTGTACGTTTGTTCGTAATACACGTTTTTCCTCAAGATTCCATCCTTATGTGGTCGATTGGCAGGTGAATCGCACAACGCATTACAGAGAGAATTGGTTTTTTTCCCGGACAGTATGTATGTGGAACAACCTTCCTGCAGAAGTCTTCCCTCTCACTTACAACATGATTAAGTTCAAATCGAATGTTCACAAACACTACTCCCTCTATCCTCCCTCCCACAACTGATTTTCCTAGTTACAACACAATGTTATGCATTAGTAGGGGTCATCCCCTGAGTGCTGCTCCTAACAGAAAAAAGGCGTCATATGGTCGGGTTTGACCGACTCTACTTTCTCACTTGTTTTATATCGTTAAATTGGACCTGTTAAATGTTTGTCATTCAGGCGAATTCGCTCATGTACGTGTGCTGGACGCAGTATTTGCCGGCATATCTGAATTTTTTAGTTTGCCATCCAACATGCTTGATGAGAATTTTTAAGGCCCAAATACACTGATCAAAATACTCATCAAGAATTGTGGTAGTATAAGTGAAAATGTGTTTGTATGAGTCACACCGACCATGCTGGACGGAAAATCCAAAAATGTGGATATGGCGGCGAATATTACGTCCAGCCCACGTACACAAGTGAATTCGGCTGCATGAAAGGTGTATTTGGCCCTTAAATTCTTAATACTACCCTCTTTCTTGGGCATTATTTGTGTTTGATGTCTAAACCTGTATCTAAAATCGTGGCAGCACTTTTATCCAAAAAGTATTAATTGTTGTTATTTTTGCAAAAGATTTTAAAATTTTATAACCAAAATTAATATTTTTATACACATTTCTAATCTTTTCCTGTGCCCATGTTCTGTAACTCTCGCGTCAGTAAACTTTTCGATTGAAATGTGTGAAATGAAACAGAAATGCCATAAATTGAAACAAACAGCTGTTTTTCTCACTAAACTGTATCTGCAACTTTTTTTGGCGAGTACTAGCTGTCACGTAAGGAAATTACTCGCCAAATTTCAGAAAAAGTGTGTCTGTAATATTTTTGTGCGAAAAGTTTCCGCTTTGAACTGTCAAATAAACTCACGTATAAAAACGGGGCGAGAAAAACTTGTAACACCAAAAAACACTTAAAAATGCAAAATACAAAGAATAATAATAATAATATTTTGTTCTTGGCACATTTTTTTTTTTTTAATTATTTTGCTTTTAACATTTATATAAAATATACGAATGTTTTTTAAATCGTTTGCAAACAACAAACATTAAAGTCGCACTTTACATTATTTGGTAAAGCCGACGGTTCTAATTTCGCCGCCGTCGTTGAAAAATTTTCAATTTTAGTAAATTTTGGTCGCCGTCAACGTTATTTGTTACTGGCGTTTTCAATGTCTGCAATGTCACATCGGCTTCGAGTGAAATATTATGACATTTATAACGTAACGACGTAATCTCTTTTGATAGTTTTCGACATGAGTTACAGACACACTTTTTTCTCACTTTTCGAGAAACGATGGAATATTTTGTGTCACATCTTTTCGACGCGAGAAGTTCTCACTATAGTTACAGAACATGAGTACTGTAAGGAACTACTACACTGATAGAAAAATGCTTCTTCATAATGATGATGCCCTTACATCAGAATTGTGACATCAATGTTACTACAAATGGCATCAATGATGCAAAAAGTAACATCAATCCAATGACTAACGTCTGCCTACAATTTTGTCATCTATTTTATGACTATAGTGACATCAATTCGATGCCACATTTTGTATATTATTAACATTATTTTCATGATTACAATGTATTATAAGAAGCAAAAATTCATAAATTCTATTTTTTTAAATTACTTAGTTAAATACATCAAATTTTTAAAGTAGACTGATTACGAAAACCATATGGCACCGTGCCTGGTGTCTTATTATTGAGAGTTCTGCTGTAAACAAAGGTCGTTATTCAACAAACGTGAAACAAACATATGTAACGGGTAAGTAAATAATAATATTCTCTCACTTTGACTAAAATCAATTCCAATGACTTTGACTTAATGACAAACTGTCATTAAATTGATGCTAATGTGTCCTTTCTCCGAATGCTACTGCGTCATCGCACTGAGGACATGTTCGTCATTTCTGTGATGCCGATGTGTCATTCCATTCATGACATTATTTAATTTCGACCCGGATGACACTTTGGTCAAGTGATGTGGAGGTTGACATCACCATGATGAAAGGTGTCATGGGGTCAAAAACGAAGACACTTGTCATAGTACGGATGTCAAAATACATCAGCGTATGACGCCTTTTCTATCAGTGTAGCAACTTCCCTTAACTCATCGGTATTTCTATTCTTTTTCGACATTTAATAAGTACTTCCTTTAAATTTCAAGTTTAACAAGAACATTCACCTAAAAATGCTTTCTTTTGTTAGTAGTTCATCATTTGAAATTGATGTTTTTATTTTCAACTCTGAAGGAAATCTTTAGGGATCGTGTTCGAGTTTTGGCACCAGAAAATTAACACACGCACTCGCAAGCAGTAACAGAAATTGTTGACCTCATTTTACTGATTACTTTTCTTCTAAGGATCAAGTTCAAATTATTTAGATATTTGAAAGATTTGTGGTTTCGATGAATGATACATACACTGATAGAAACATGCATCTTCATAATGATGATGCCTTTACATTAGAATTGTGACATCAATGTTACTACAAATGGCATCAATGATGCAAAAAATAACATCAATCCAATGACTAACGTCTTCGTACAATTTTGTAACTTTTTACGTGTCATCTATTTTATGACTATAGTGACATCAATTCGATGCCACATTTTGTATATTATAAACATTATTTTCATGATTACAATGTATTATAAGAAGAAAAATTCCTATATTCTATTTTTTTTAATTATTTAGTTAAATACATCAAATTTTTAAAGAAGTCTGATTACGAAAACCATATGAGGCATGGTGCTTATGTCTTATTATTGAGAGTTCTGCTGTAAACAAAGGTCGTAATTCAACAAACGTGAAACAAACATATGTAACGGGTAAGTAAATAATAATATTCTCTCAATTTGACTTAAGTCAATTCCAATGACTTTGACTTAATGACAAACTATCATTAAATTGATGCTAATGTGTCCTTTCTCCGATGCTACTGCGTCATCGCACTGAGGACATGTTCGTAATTTCTGTGATGCCGATGTGTCATCACATTCATGACATAATTTCATTTTGACCCTGATGACACTTTGGTCAAGTGATGTTAAGGTTGACATCACCATGATGAAAAGTGTCATGGGGTCAAAAACGAAGATACTTGTTATAGTACTGATGTCAGAATACATCAGCACAATGACGCCTTTTCTATCAGTGTAATTAGTTTCCAAGAAGAGAAATTCCTGCAGTGACATTAAATTTAAAAAATTCATATAAAATAATTTGTTATGTAGTTAACAAATTATATTTATACCAAGTACATGCAAGTCTACAACAAATCAACAATAAAAAAAAACAACATTCATTTTGTTTGTGTAAAAACATTTGATACTGTAAAACAGCCAAACATAAAGAAAACAAAAAAAAATTATGGCGCACTAAAATGTAAGCAAATTTTGACACTATCGAAAAATAAACAACTAAACAGCTGATCACTTGCATGTACTTGTAATAAATATACTTTGTGTAGTTAATTTATTGAACTTCTTATGGTTTTTAATTCAAATTTTTGATATTTTAATCATTATAATATTAAAGTTCGTTGAATTTGAATTTACATTAAATTACTTTTATGAAGAAATGAATTTTTAATTCTTGACTGCGCTCGATGGTAATTTTGCAATTTTTGGCTACGAATGCAATACTGTAATGTTCATGGCTAATTTTGGCAATGCCATTTCAGCGATCGAGATTTAGCTTAAGCTTAGCGAATTACAGAACACAGCTGCTGATAAGAATATTTTCACGCGTAATTGATGCCAAATTAAGGAAAGGCATATTTATTGGTCCCAAAATAAGACCAATTGTTCAAATCAAAATGTGTTAATAAAGCAAGAAGGGCATGGATAGCTTTCGAAAATACATATTTATGGCCTTCAAATTACAATGAACTGGTACAAGAACTGCTTTTTTCATATCAACCATAATGCACGATGTTAATTGTGAGTCACACCTTAACGTCAAGTTTTTGCCCAACTTAATTTGACATTTCTTTGCCTTAGTGTTTGACAAATTCAACCATGGGGAGGTACACAATTAAGCAGCGGCTTAAGATTGTTGAAGCCGTTTACGAAAATGCACTTCGTGATTTTGTTGGTAAACATAATCGACCAAATGTGTCCACAATCGGTAGAATTGTGCATAAATTTCAACAAACCTGGTCTGTAGGAAATGTGAAAACACCTTTGTGTGCATGCTTGCCAGTTCGTTCTGTGGAAAACATTCCTGTGGTTCGCTATCGCGAGATTATAACGGACTTCCTGTGGCCACAAATTGAGGATGTGGACCTGGACGATGGTTCTAACAGGATGGTGCCACTTGCCACACAGCCAACGAAACAATAGCTCTTTTGCGCCAGAAATTCAATGGTCGTGCTATCTAACGTAGTGCTGATGTTAATTGGCCGCCATGATCATGTGATTTGACACAGCGGGACTTCTTTCTTTGGGCATATTTTAAAGTTAAAATGTACCTCACTAAGCCAAGAACAATTCAAGAGCTAAAGGATGAGATAATTTTGCACAGTAACGACATTAAACCTCAATTATGTATGTTTCAGAGTAATTGAAAACATGGACCATCGGATAGAGGTATGACACCAAAGCCGTGGCGAGCATTTGGCCAATATTTTTTTTCAGAATTTGTGTATGAACATTTGTGCGTGTCTTACTTTTTTTAAAACAAACACTTATATTTAGTCTATGATGACGTAGATGCGCAGTAGAAATTATTTTGTACGGCTGAGTGAGCAATCTTGGTTTATTGATTCATGATGGTGAGGGGACATGCAAGAAAGATATAACGGCAAGTGGCCCCCAGCAAGGTTGACTGATTTCTGCTGGTAAATCAATCGTGAAACAGCAGATAAAACTTATAAAAGTAAGCGAACTACCAAGGAGTTATTTATTTTTTATGATTTATTAGGTAAATTCATTTAAGATTTTAATTTATATTTAGGGTATTCACGATGGTCATTGTGCAAATTTGCAATTTGTATGATTGATCGTGAGCATACCTTTTTATTTTTTGTGCAAATGTGATAATTTTCTAAAAATGTATTCTGGCAACACAAAAAACTTCTGGCAGCTCTAGCATTAAGTGTCATAAATCTTCGTTTGCGCCGGTTCACACACATCAAGTTTGACTCGTCAAGTCTTGAGTTTTTAGGAGAGAGGGGAAAAGAAATGGCATTCTCTTTTCACTTCTCTTCTTAAAACTCAAGACTTGAAGAGTCAAACTTGAGGTGTGTGAACCGGCACTTTGTTTACAATTACACACAAGCATTTTGCGCTCAAGCGATCCCAAACAATTTTAACAATTAAAAAAATCTGGCGGTCCGTATGTCAAAAGTTGTTGTTTTCGCTCATTTGAAACTGGGTAAATATGCACTACACTTTTTGCTTAAGGTGTTTTAGTGCAAACGATGTAAAATAAAGCAAATTGTACATTTTGCACTCATTTGCATCGTTTGATATACCCATCATGATTTCCCTTAGTGTAATATTAAGAAGCCATATTTTTAATATTTTTAATTAGGCTTAAGTTCATGAAATTTAATTTTTATTAAATTATTTTTATGAAGAAAGGAATTTTACAACATGAAAATCAATTAAAATTGTTATTGATAGTCTTTCATTCTTGACGTGGCTCGGGCTCGAACCCTGGCCGGCAGGTTACCATGACATGTTTCGATCGCAACCACTCGATCTCCTCAGATGGATTTGCCGTCTTACACTCGCAGCCATCGACGACTGCTGACGTCACTAGTCAAACATCAATCCTTAAACCAAATTGTATTTTAACATTTGGTAGATCGAAATTTGCTTTCCTGAATGATTATCAATTTTAATTGATTTTACATGTTTTTTCCTTTTACTTCTGTTTTTTCGTACTTTCGTCAAGAATTTTTCTTGAAGTCCAAGTACATTTTTTTGTTTTTTCACTTTGTCTTTCTCTTTTCTGTTGACCTTTTTCAGCACAACTTGAAGGACGAATGTACACATAGAGCTCGTGCCTTAGCTTTAACAATAATTAGTATTGTGGTTATTTTGTTGAACTATTTATGGTTTTTAATCCAAATTTTTAATATTTTTAATTAGGCTTAAGTTCATGAAATTTAATTTTTATTAAATTATTTTTATGAAGAAAGGAATTTTACAACATGAAAATCAATTAAAATTGTTATTGATAATCTTTCATTCTTGACGTGGCTCGGGCTCGAACCCTGGCCGGCAGGTTACCTAATTAAAAATATTAAAAATTTGGATTAAAAACCATAAATAGTTCAACAAAATACAAAATCGCTCTTGTATTATAGAAAATTAACAAAAAACAAAAAAGAAAACATTTGAAACAAAAGTAGCAACAAAATATTCAATACAAAATAAAATAAAATAAAATAAAATACAACAACATGCCGAACGAAAACTTAGAACAATCCGTAAACAAAAATTCAAATAATGAAAATAAGAGTCCTGAGTTTAGCAACCAAGCTAAACGATTAAGAGAACTACTACAATATTCTCCAGTAAGTAATAGTAAATCTGTCCGTTTCTCACAAACACCAAGAAGTTCACATTTCGACTCAAATAACCGTATCAGTATTTTACAATTACTTGATAAGAGATTGGATGAGCATATTCAACAAATAAGAGTGTTATGGGAAGAGCGCGAAAATAAACTCTTAAATATTATAGATAATTTACAAAAAGAAGTTGCTTGTGTTAATCAGCGCATTGAAACTATTGAATCATCTGCGATTGAAATAACAGATATGAAAGCACAAATAGAAGAGTTAAAGTTGCAAGCTATGAAGCAGGAAAATTTATTTGTGGCTTGTGATCTACGAATAAATGCCGTACCATTTACGCAAAATGAAGATGTTTATGGTATTTTTGATAGCATATGCCAAGCAATAAATATACAAACTCCATCCGTGAAATGTATCTACAGATTGGGCAATAAAAACAACAAAAATAAAGAAAATTCTCCAGATGCTGCAATCATTGTTAACTTGTTTTCTCCCTACGATAAAAACTTTGTTTTAAAATCCATTGCTATGTTCAAAAAACAAACTGGATGTAAGCAGCTTAAATTGGATCTTATTGGCTTTGATTCCCGTAATTATTTTTTTGTAAATGAAAGTCTCACCATTAAAAACTATAAAATACTTTTGGAAGCGACGAAACTAAAAAAAGAAAAACATCTACATTCTGCGTATTCTTTTCGGGGTCTAATTTATGTTAAACGTACATTTACAGATCAGGCTATCCGTGTTGATAGTCTTAATCAGTTAAATGATTTTTTTCCTGGATCCATTGGAAACCGCGAGTAGCCTAATATTATATCAAACGTCAATGATGCTATTAATTTTATATTTACCAAATTGTAATTTTTTCTTAAATTTCTTAAATTTCTTAAACAAATTTCTTTTTAATACTATACCCTTTAAACAAAATCATATTTATTGTAAAAAACCAGTTTTTTCCTATATCCATAATATTCAATGCGTTACTATTAGGGCTGTTCTTGATTTATATTTAAACAATGTCAGACTTAAATAGTGTGAATAGTAGTTCCAAGGATATGACAATGAATATGGTTCGTATATTTGCTAAGCAAAGTAATGGTGTCAAAATTTGTCATATTAATGCACATAGCTTAAATAATAAGATGGATGAGTTTCGATATACTTTTGAAAACTCTGGAATAGACGTTGTATGCGTATCTGAAACATGGCTAGATGAAAAAATACCCGACAGTCTTATTTCACTCACAGGATACAATACTTTCCGAGCAGATAGAAAGACTCGAGCTGGTGGCGTTGCCATCTTTGTCAGGAACAATATTCCTTGTAAGTTTCATTGTAAGTCTGGTGATAATGATGAAGAAAATGATGACAATGACGATAAAGAGGATGGAGAAGTTGAGAATGATAAGAAAAATTTGGTTGAATATATTTTTGTCGAGATTTTATCACTTGGTAAAAAAATGCTTATTGGTTGTGTTTATAGACCTAATCGTAACGTTGATATAACTAAGTTTATGAAGAAATTAGAAACGATTACTTTGCCATTTACTGACTTTTTAATTTCTGGAGATTTCAACTCAGATTTGCTAACTCAAATCTTTTTAGCTGATAATATGATGTCAGTTGGACTAACTCCCATAAATAACTGCCTCCCAACGCACTTCACATCAACAAGAAATAGCCTTCTTGATATATTTTTCGTTGGAAATGTAACGTCTGTTCTTTTCTATGATCAAATTGCAGCGCCAGGTTTTTCTAAACATGACTTGATATTTGCATCCTATGATTTTAAGTTGATACGGGAAGAAGAACTGCACACTTATCGTGATTTTAAGAACTTAAATATGCAGCTCTTAATCAACAAGTTTTTAAGTATTGACTGGAGTGAGATTTACACCATTCCTTCAGTTGACTCACAATTATCGTTCATTGAATATAATATACTACATCTGTATGACTTATTTGTTCCAATAAAAACAAAACGTATTTCAAACAACTCTAAACCTTGGTTCAATCAAACAATTAGGCATCTCATTGAGCAAAGAGATATTGCATACAAAAGGTGGAAACGTTATAAAACCACGGAGTTACATGAAGAGTATCGTCGACTAAGAAGGGATACCACTAGTCTAATTAGAGCAACTAAATCTGAATACTATTCTCAACGTTTTTCCAGTGCGCTTAATTCCAAAAAAACATGGCAAACTATAAAAGAAATCGGTATAGGAATAGTAGAAAATAACAGAAATTTATCTGCTGACTTGAACGAAATTAGTAACACTTTTATGAATATACCTATGGTTGATTCTAACCCTGAATACTACAATTTCAACAATTCCTCCCCAATAAATTTACAAACCACAAATACAATCCATAATTCAACAGAACATTTTTCCTCTGGCAACCACCATAACTTAAATTTGCACACTGATTTAGGTGAAATATTTGAATTTCAATGTGTTAATCAATTTGATATCGTATTGTGCTGTTCAAGAATCAAGTCAAATGCCGTTGGATTTGATAATATACACCCAAAATTTATAAAAATACTTTTACCATTTCTTTTACCTTATATAACATATCTTTTCAACAACATCATTACAAAAAGTGCTTACCCCCTTAAATGGAAATATGCAAAGATTATACCAATACCTAAATCAAACAAGGAGTTTAGGCCAATTGCAATCCTTTCATTTCTTTCTAAAGTTTTTGAAAAGTTGTTACATTCTCAAATAAGCGATTTTGTCAAAAGAAATAACTTACTTACTGAAAGGCAATCAGGATTTCGTCCAAAGCATAGCTGTGTCACAACTCTGTTGAGTGTTACTGAAGAAATAAGGCAACAAATCGATAATGGAAAAGTGGTTCTCTTGGTACTACTCGATCACTCAAAAGCTTTTGATACTGTGGATCACTTCATTTTATGTGAAAAGCTGAAACATATGTTTAATTTTAGTTACACCTCAGCTAAACTTATGTCTTCGTACCTATCTGATCGTTCTCAATCAGTAGTTTTATATAACCGCATATCTGCAACAGTCTCTGTAACAAGAGGTGTGCCTCAGGGATCGATTTTGGGTCCCCTTTTATTTTCCATATATGCTAATGATCTACCGGTTCAACTCAAATATTGTAACATACATATGTACGCTGACGACGTCCAGGTATATCTCAGTAGCACAGTCAAAATGCTGAATGCATCGATCTCCAAGCTTAATTATGATTTAAATAACATACATAAATGGGCAGCTGCAAATGGGCTTTGTCTTAACCCGAAAAAATCGAAATGCATTGTTATTCATAAGCGATTACTTAATCTTGATCGTGTTTTTGACGTTAGACTTAACAACAAGCAAATCGAAATCGTAACTTCTGTCAAAAACCTGGGAATTATATTTAACGACATTCTCTCCTGGACTAATCACGTCAACAGTGCTGTGGGACGAACATATGGAATGTTAAGAACACTCTGGGCCACTCAACATTGCACCCCTTTAAATATTAGAATGCTTCTTGCTAAAGCTTATTTAATACCATCTTTGCTCTATGGGTGTGAAATTTTCTCGAATTGCGATGCTGTTAGTAAGCGTAAACTAAAATCCATCTACGGGAATATTGTGAGATATGTTTTTGGTATCAGAAGATATGGCTCAGTATCCATGTTTAACACAAAACTTTTTGGAATCTCATTTGAAAACCTCCTTAAACTACGAACTCTTTTGTGTTTGCACAAGATTGTTTATGAGAAAACACCAAAGTATCTATATGACTTACTTAGATTTGGGAGATCCAGTAGGAGTAAAAGAATTATCGCCATAAGATATAGAACGCTTGTATCTGAATGGCAATTTTTTATCAATGCCATACGCCTCTGGAACGAACTACCATATCACATCCAGCTATATAGTAACGCATCCAAATTTAAAATTGAAGTTCTAAAACTGTACGCTTAGCTTCTCGATTTATTGTTTAATGATTTGATGTTTATGATTTTGTTTTTATGATTTTGTTCTTATGATTTTTAATTGTTCAATCACTTTTAATATTATTTTTATGATAATTTATTTATAATTTTTGTTAAAATGTTTAAATTAGATATTTTTACTATTTATTATATGTAATTCTTTAAGTTAATTCTTATAAACAAATTAACCTGTTTAGCTTTATAAAATCCTATGCTGTAATTATAAGATTTAATCTTGTAGCATAGGACAGTCAATGAAATAAATAAATACAAATAAATACAAAAGGAAAAAACATGTAAAATCAATTAAAATTGATAATCATTCAGGAAAGCAAATTTCGATCTACCAAATGTTAAAATACAATTTGGTTTAAGGATTGATGTTTGACTAGTGACGTCAGCAGTCGTCGATGGCTGCGAGTGTAAGACGGCAAATCCATCTGAGGAGATCGAGTGGTTGCGATCGAAACATGTCATGGTAACCTGCCGGCCAGGGTTCGAGCCCGAGCCACGTCAAGAATGAAAGATTATCAATAACAATTTTAATTGATTTTCATGTTGTAAAATTCCTTTCTTCATAAAAATAATTTAATAAAAATTAAATTTCATGAACTTAAGCCTAATTAAAAATATTAAAAATTTGGATTAAAAACCATAAATAGTTCAACAAAATAACCACAATACTAATTATTGTTAAAGCTAAGGCACGAGCTCTATGTGTACATTTGTCCTTCAAGTTGTGCTGAAAAAGGTCAACAGAAAAGAGAAAGACAAAGTGAAAAAACAAAAAAATGTACTTGGACTTCAAGAAAAATTCTTGACGAAAGTACGAAAAAACAGAAGTAAAAGGAAAAAACATGTAAAATCAATTAAAATTGATAATCATTCAGGAAAGCAAATTTCGATCTACCAAATGTTAAAATACAATTTGGTTTAAGGATTGATGTTTGACTAGTGACGTCAGCAGTCGTCGATGGCTGCGAGTGTAAGACGGCAAATCCATCTGAGGAGATCGAGTGGTTGCGATCGAAACATGTCATGGTAACCTGCCGGCCAGGGTTCGAGCCCGAGCCACGTCAAGAATGAAAGATTATCAATAACAATTTTAATTGATTTTCATGTTGTAAAATTCCTTTCTTCATAAAAATAATTTAATAAAAATTAAATTTCATGAACTTAAGCCTAATTAAAAATATTAAAAATTTGGATTAAAAACCATAAATAGTTCAACAAAATAACCACAATACTAATTATTGTTAAAGCTAAGGCACGAGCTCTATGTGTACATTTGTCCTTCAAGTTGTGCTGAAAAAGGTCAACAGAAAAGAGAAAGACAAAGTGAAAAAACAAAAAAATGTACTTGGACTTCAAGAAAAATTCTTGACGAAAGTACGAAAAAACAGAAGTAAAAGGAAAAAACATGTAAAATCAATTAAAATTGATAATCATTCAGGAAAGCAAATTTCGATCTACCAAATGTTAAAATACAATTTGGTTTAAGGATTGATGTTTGACTAGTGACGTCAGCAGTCGTCGATGGCTGCGAGTGTAAGACGGCAAATCCATCTGAGGAGATCGAGTGGTTGCGATCGAAACATGTCATGGTAACCTGCCGGCCAGGGTTCGAGCCCGAGCCACGTCAAGAATGAAAGATTATCAATAACAATTTTAATTGATTTTCATGTTGTAAAATTCCTTTCTTCATAAAAATAATTTAATAAAAATTAAATTTCATGAACTTAAGCCTAATTAAAAATATTAAAAATTTGGATTAAAAACCATAAATAGTTCAACAAAATAACCACAATACTAATTATTAAGAAGCCATTTTTGTGTAAGTTTTCATAAATACGTATTAAATATTTCAATATCAGGGGTCTAATTACCGCATACGATATCGAGCAAAATTTATCGAAATTTTTTATTTTGGTATTATGACTCTCGATATCGAATGAAATGTATCGTAATTTCGATTTCCAGAACATGGCCGAAAAATACAATAGTGTAAAAATTAAAAAAAAAAATTAAAATCATATTTAAACGTTTAAAATCAAAGAATTTATTAAGCAACACAACCTTTTGTCATGTAGCCACCGAATTAATAAGAGAACATTCTTAAATGTTTTCTTAGATTTAAATTCTTGTTAGAGAGAAGTGTCAGCAGTAAAACATAATAAGGCTCAGTTAGCCGGGAGTAACAGTAACAATAATTTTACCGTAAAAAAGTAAGAATACTATATTTCTTACAGATTGAGACGTTACATCTTACTGCTAACTATAATGTTTCCAATTGATTTAAATACAACAAAATGAAGCAGCTGAATTGCAACGTTACTGCTACTCCCGGCTAACTGAGCCTTAATAAGGACATGTTCGGAGAAAAAATCGTTGCTACCTAAGAATGCAATAATTGTTATGAAAAATTACTCTTATTTTCAATAATCCGCTTAATACTCAAAAGAATTAACTAAGAATAAAAACGATTTTTAAGATTTTTTTTTTTCAATAAAATTAAAATTTTGTTTTTAAATTTGTACTTAACTATTACATACTTTTAAATTATTTGGCTGTCTTTGTCAAGTGTTTAAGAGAGCAAGACCATAAATGTTAAAAAACAACTACAAAATTCAAAACTTAAGTTGTGTTAAAAGAATGACTTGGCAGTTTGGTTTTCACTTAAAGTAAAAAAATTTGAAATACACGATAAATTTTTAATCGTAGGAGAAAACATTTTCAATTATATATGTATGTGCATATACTTTTTCGATTTGAGTGTACTATATATTAATGTATGTTTGTATGTAGTAAATAGTTATGTAGGTACTTATTGTAGACGTAATCGTGACTTTGAAAAAACTACTTTTGTTTATTGTTAATTAATTTAAAACTGTTTGATTTGTATTAAACAGAAATATGTTTAAATAAAAATATTAGAAATAACTTGCAAAATGGCAAATCCAAAACTCTGGCTGTAAAAAGGGAACTAAAAAGTGCTCAAAGCATATGGGTAGCAATTAAGATCTTAATATTTTTTATTTTTTTATTTAAGAAAAAATTTGCCATTCTTAAGGGTCAAATACTCTTGCTGATAGGAAGCTATTAATACGTTTTAATGGTATCACCCACTCACACAATTTTTACCCGAAATATCTTGGTATAACCCTAGACAGAACGTTAACGTATAGAAGTCACCTAGATAAAACCGCTCAGAAAATAAAGTCGAGAAATAACATCATACAGAAACTCACAGAAACGAGATGGGGTGCTTACGCAAACTGCTTACGAACTTCTGCAATAGCATTAGCCTACTCAACTGCCGAATACGGCGCTCCAATATGGATGAACAGCCACCACGCAAAAATAATAGACACGTAGTTAAACACGACGATGCGAATAATATATGGTACATTAAAAGCTACACCTGTCGAATGGGTGCCAATGTTAGCAAACCTCTGCCCCCCCTGACCTAAGACGAAGGCAAGCAATTTTCCGCGAATACATTAAGATCAGCACAACCCTGCACATCCCACTCAGCTCTGACCTTTTCACTCAATACGATGCAAGATTAATATCTAGAAATCCACCACTGCTATTGGTTAGGTTAAAAAAATTAGGTGACGATAATTTTGATTTACACTCCGCATCAGTGATGGAAAATTCAGTACTTTGGTACTTTTTTCAGTACTTTTTCATTTCATTTATACCACGGTACCCCCACGTCAGTTTAAGTACTCTTTCCTTGTTATGTTATGGACTTAAGCTTCGTACAGACGATGGTCAGATCTTACAATATTGTAAGCAGGCGTTGCCAGCAGCAAAATTTTTCTGACAATGGTCCATTGTCAGATGCATTAATTTTGCACATCTGCAAATACAAATGAGCTTACAATGTTCAAACAGTTGTAAGACATTTTAGCCAATTTTAATGCAATTTAAGCAACGCTGCTTACCAATATTGTAAGATCTGACTATCGTCTGTACGAAGCTTTACAGACTAAATTGTAGACATTTTGAGAAAAAACAATATTCCTCTGGAAAAAATAATTGGGCTTACGGCTGATAATTGCAATGTAATGATGGGGCAATTAAGTGGTGGTGTTTAGTTATCAAATTTGTTCGTAAATGGCTGCGCATGTCATTATCTAAACTCAGCTTCGTCTGCAGCTTATTTATGTATGTCTACCTAAAAAAAATTGATAAGTTTATGAAGGAAATAATTTTTTACTTTTGTAAAAGCTGAAGCCGAAATGAACCACTTCAAAATTTTCAAGACTATTTTGGAACAGAAGTTCACGTTATTTTAAGGTACGCCCAAACTAGATGGCTTTCGAGAAAGGCTGTGGTTGAAAGATTTTTGGAGCAATGGGAAACGCTAACGTATTTTTTTAATTTACATAACTCTGAAAGCGGACATAAAAATGAACGCCTTAAATTTATTGGAACTTAAATTTTAAACGTTGAAACAAAGATGTATTTTTTAATTTTGTCATACATTTTAAGAATCTATTCCCAATTTCTTGCGTTAGCGGATTTCCCAGAAATAAAACATTTAAAAAATTAAGATATTGAGATTTTTTGGAAAAATGGAAGCCAAATTAAGAACGAAATGGACGAACTTATGTTTCCTGATATTTCACGTATTGCTATCAAAATATTGTCAATATCCCATTCATCAGCAACAGTTAAGCGCACGTTTTTAATTCAAAATGATGCAAAAACGAAAGAAAGAAATCGTTTGCAAGTACAAACTCTTTAAAATTTAATTAAAACTAAAGATTTAACAAAATCAGCTGATTCTTGCTGTTACAGTGATAATATTACTAATGATCTCATTAAGTAAATTAAACAAAATGCCTAATAGCCTTAGACATCGAAATGTATGTACCTTCCTAGCTAAAATTTTCAATCGTCTGGGAGTCTACTAGGAATCTCATAAAGAGTGTTTTTGATCGTCGACGAGCTCATTTATTAATTGTAGACGATTCCGAAAGACGCTCAAATGAATCATAAAGGGAATTGTTTATGATGTATGTAGAGATTATCAAACGAGTCTTTCAAAAAACATGCCAAGCCAATCATGTAGGGATTATTTTACAACTTGTGAAATGCTTAGCCATATAACTGATCTACCTAAGGGCACTGCTACATGTTCAATAAATATCGTGATCTATATTGATGGATCACATAAAATGAGGCTTTTCTGCGGTATGAATCGCGATCCATCAATATTGCATGTTACACGTTAGATGCCAAACGGGAATCCCGAAATCCTGGGATTTTTTGGGATTGACAAATCCCGAATCCCGGGATTTATTTTTTTTAATCCCGGGATTTTTTTTTCATTATTTATTTATTGAATCTTCATATAATAAATATGAACTAACAATAATTAATCAAATCTTATCCTAATACTTTATTTATATCCTGCCAGTGCCAGACAAAAATTTTCTTCAACGGGTTCCGTTCACATACATAGGTGATTATCGCTCATCTAAATGGATAAGTGCTGCAGTGGCTCTTCTTCTTAAGCGAATGTGGCCGCCATGATTTAAAATAATTCGAGCTAGTGGATTTGGGTGCTGTTCAAGTCTTTTTAAATATTTTACTGCATATTTTCTAATCATAGTTTTTACTAATGGCACATTGAGATCCTTATGGATGTTTGAGTTTTTAATATACCAGGGAGCGGCTGTAATTATTCGAAGAAGTTAATTTTGGCGCCTTAGAATTTTGTCGATATTAGAGGCCGAGGCAGTGCCCCATAGTTGAATGCCGTAGCACCAGATAGGCTTTAAGATAGAGTTGTAAAGAGAAGCTTGCAATCTAGACTAAGGACAGAATTTCATTTGAATTAATTTTGCCTCTATGTGGCATTTCCACGTTAATCGCCGATCCAGAGGTATAATGTTGAGGAATTATTTGATTATTGATTGTAATAGGGGGCAAGATTCCCGGCGCAATGTGAATGTTATATGTACGCATTTTTGCTCATTGACCATTATCTTCCATTGTCTTAACCATATTTCTAGTTGAAATATATGATGCTGTAAGTAACGAGATGCTTCATAGCGGTTTTCGTGTACACTAAGAAAAGCTGTATCGTCTGCAAATGTTGAAGTTTGGGTGTAGTTGTTTGTTGGCATGTCCAAGTATAAATTAAGTATAATAGAGGGCCCAGGATGCTGCCCTGTGGGACTGCAGCACCAATTGGTTGAGGTGAACTTAAGAAATTTCCTTCCTTAATAATAAATTGACGACCGACTAAGTAGCTTTCTAGCAGCTTGTGAGTGTTTACTGGTAAGTTTAGCTTCAATTTATGTAATAAGCCTTCACGCCAGACTTTATCAAAAGCTTGAGAAACATCGATGAAGAGAGCGGAACAATATTTTATTTCTTCAAAGGCTTTTCTTATTGCGTTTACTATTCGGTGGGTTTGCTCAATTGTGCTGGTTCTCTTCTAAAGCCGAATTGGTGGTTAGGAGTACATCTATTTTCATTTAAAATTGGGGTCAATTTTGACACTAACAGCTTCTCAAACAGCTTTGATATATTAGAAAGTAAGCTTATATGCCTATATGACTCAACTTTTGTGTTATCCTTTCCTGGTATAGGTATCATGGTAACTAAGGAAACCTTCCACTTTTGAGGATAGTATTCCAGACGTAAAATAGCGTTAAAACCAGGGGCTTTCTTGGGGCTTAAATCGCAAATAGCCTTTTCGATCTCTCTTATCTCAAATCTTAGGGAAACAGCTGCTCTAGCAGCAACAGGTGGTAGCTCGACCGCAATATCTTGAGATATATTTGGGGTAAATACGTTTTTTAAATGATTAACAAATAGATTTCCTTTTTCAACATAATTTCTTGCCCAACTTCCATACAAGTTTATTAATGGTGGTTTAGAGACAACTGGCCTTTTAAGATTTCTAGCCGCACGCCATAATGAGTAGTCTGATTGTGGAGTTGCATCAAGATCCTTGAGATCAAGTTTGTGTACAAAAATGTTCGTTTTTATTCAATTTGTATACTCTATACAAAAAAAAAAAAAAATTAAAAATTATATTTCAGTTTTATTTTTTATTTGTATAATTCTTTTTTAAAAATATATGTTATATATATAATACCTTTTGAAAATTCATAAATAAATAAAAAAAAATCCATCAAAATCCCGAATCCCTGGTATTTCTAAAATCAATCCCGATGGGCAACCCTACTACACGTTCAATCAATATCGTGATACTAGAAATGTTTATTTCAAAAATTAAATTATTTTTAGTTTCTTAACCAAATATTTTATATTTTTTTATTAAAATTAGTAAGTTTTTTATTTTATGTATTTTTGTTTATTATTTTCAATAAAAATATGTTTGAAAAATGTACCAAAATATTGACAAAAGTACTCCTTTGCTTGGTGTTCAGTACCATCTCGATTTTTCAATTTTCCATCACTGCTCCGCATGGTTGTCGCAGTGGAACGACTCGGGACGAGGTAGTCCCTTTTTCAACCCAGACGTTAGGACCACCGATATTGATATTCCACGCAAAACCTGGTGTAATTTAAACCGCTTATGCACATCTATTACCAGAACTATGGATTCCCTAACCAAGTGCGGACTTGCTAATGACGCCAGCTGTCCATGCGGCCATCCTTTACAAACAGTTGACCACATAATTCATAATTGTCCACTCCTGTCATTTCCAGGAGACACTGAAGAAATCAAGAACCTAACACTTGTAAAATAAGTTAATTATTTATTTAACAACAAAAAAAATAGATACATATACATATTTATATTTCCTCTGTATTTGAAATCCATACGCTAATTAATAAATAATACAAACACATTTTCACTAATACCAACACAATGCTTGATGAGTATTTTGATAAGTGTATTTGGGCCTTAATAGATGCAAATTGAAATGAAACTAAACGCAAAAAATTTGGAAGAAATTTTGCCCTTACGGCCCAAATACACTGATCAAAATACTCATCAAGCATTGTGGAAGTATTAGTGAAAATGTGTTTGTATGTTTTAAACAGTGCTAGATGGAAATAAAAAATTTAGATATGACAGCGGACATTAAGTCCAGCACACAAACGAGTGAATTCGCATTCTGGATAAGCATTTGTCAAGTGTATTTGGCCCTTTAGATTGGAGTGTCAACTCTATGTTTAACACAATCTGGTGTTACGGTTTTCAGTTATGGAGCCTCCAACATAGAGAAAATCCAAAGGCGCCAAAATGAAATCCTTCTAATCATCACAGGCGCCCCTTTTGTAAGTTGAAAGCTCGAATATTTACAATGGTCTAAATGTGCCATCTGTAAAAGCTATGATCACAATAATTTGTTCTGTGTATTTGCTTTCACGGAAATGGAAAGAGTTTGGGATATTAGAATCGTTAATTAAAATCGTTAATATCATATACTAACTGAAAGGATAAAAAGATATTTTAATGAATACACAATTAACTTAATAATTTTGGTTTTTTTTTTTAATTTTGTGGTAAAATTAGCTTTGCTTATTTTTTAGAATAATCGTTTATTAAACAAAAAGTCATTTTTTCTTGTTTTTTTTTTTTTTTTTTGTTGTTTAAATATAATTATTAATTATTCATGTTTGTATATAATAAATTATAAATTAAGAAAAAAAAGTAATCAATTTAAACAGTAAATTCTCAAAATAACACTGTGATAGTAATTGAAAATTTTTTTAGACAAGCTGGGCCTTGTCGTTTTAACCTAATTCGGGTACGCTGAATCCAGTGTTAATAGCCGTTTTTTTAGGTTAGCTATGGTTTTCGAGATATACCGTTATTTTCGAAATATAGGAGGTTGCACAACATATCGACCCCTAACCGTGAAAATAACGTAAGCGACAACATTTTCAATTTTTGTTTTTTTAATAAATGGGCGATTCTATTCTAGACAACTTTTAACATAAATTTTTAAATCACACTATTTGATACTTTTTTGATGCCAATTTCAAGTAAAATATAGGAATAGGCAAAAAATATCGATATATCAAAATATCGATATTTTTTAAAAAATAATCGATATATATCGCCGAGATTTAAAATACCGATGTATCGATGTATCGATATTGAAATACGACTATCGAATTCGATATTTTTTAAAGTCAGTTTTTATTAAAAACTCAAAATATTAGCCGTTCTTCAAACAATATGTATTTAAAAATTGGCATCACTGCAAGCATCATGTGTTTTTTTAAACTAATATGAAGATCTATAACTCCCCGTCTACAACTGACTTGATTTGCTGTGATAACATGTTATAAAAGCGTTGTTAAAACATTTGCATTACCAACCGTCTTATAACATAAGAAACCCTTTAACATGATGAGTCTATACTTAACACTAATGGCGTTTTCTTTTCTGAGCAAAATTCTGCATTTATTCTGCCTTTTACATTTTTTTATGTTCTGTTCGGAAAAACATGTGTTATTTTAAAAGTGTAAAGCGTTCTTTTCTGATGATGTTCCCTTTAAAATTAAAAAAATGCTACATGTTCAACACTCATTTTAAATAAAGGGGCATGAGTGCAGCACTATATCAAGGCGAATTCAAAACAAGGTGCTGGCAAGTTTCGAACCGTAAACACTAACAATGTAATATAAAAAACATCTGTTGTTTCTGTTGGCTTTGGATTGTTGTAGTCTTGCCACCACCTGTAATTGAATTTACCTTGCGCTAATTGTACTTTATTGTTTAATGCCGAAATTTGTGTTCTTTTGTAAACGAAAAATATGAAGCACTTCTTAAAAATTAGGGGTGCATTTAAAAATGTTGCCAAATCACATGTATCACTCATGCAACACTTTTTTTTAGAAAAGAAAACGCCATAACATCATATTAGTGTTAATGTTAAGCATTTCATGTCAGTTGTAGACTGCATGTATTAGATGAATAATTAAGAAGGAAGCGGGGTTTTCACCTTGCAGATTTCTAATTAAAACAGTAAAGTCAAACGAACTTGAATAGATTTATTTTATGCGGTTTTGGAACAATATATGTGGTATATATATTTGGAATAATAATAAGATTTGTGCATATAAACATATATATATATATATATATATTAAATTTTTTAATTTGGTAATAAGTTCGATATATCGATACATCGATATTTTTGAAATAATAAATATCGATACTCTTAAAAAATATCGATTCGATATATATCGATATATTTTTTCAATTTGCCCATCCCTAGTAAAATATCTATATTTTGCAGCCGTCATGGCTTAAAGAGCAAATTTCTTATTATTGGATTATATTTCTCTATGATGTTTGATTTGGTAATCATCGTCTGATATCTCATCTTTCTCAATAAAAAAGAATAATACAATAAAAGTTTAAAAATTAACAGAGTTTTGTGGTTTTGTGGTATGATCTTATGAAAGTTGGCCAATTTGGTTGCACCCGTCATGCACTTTAAAGCTCTCTCGTGGCTATTTGATCGTTTCATATAAATTCTTGTAAATAGATAACAATAGTATAAAAAAAAATGTTACCCCTTCTAGAAATAACTTAAATGCAAATGTGTTTCTTTCTATTAGTAAAAGACGTTTAAAGCGTCTAAATGTTGCACCCGTCAGAATAGAATCGCCCAAATGACTTTATTGGCAACACTTGCATCATCTCCTAAAATGTAATGGTCACGACTTTATAGCAAGAACAATTTTATTGTAAGCGACAGATTTGATACAAAATGTATATGAAATAAAATAAAAAAGCTGTCTCCTGTAAAATTTTATTTTTGGCGCTTACGTTATTTTCGCGGTTAGGGGTCGATATGTTCGCGTTACTCAAAAACGCTTTAGCTTATTGAAAAAACTAAAAAACGCAGTCATTTTAGAAACATATTTGTTTTAATAAAACTTCGAAATTTTTGTTTTTTAAAAGGTGTAAAAAACGAAATTGCAAATAAAACAAGCCATAAATGATGTAAACCCGTTAGCAACTTTGATTTTATTCACAAAAGTCGAAAAATTTTAATTAATTTAAGAATTTCATAAAATTCAACATTTGTATGGAGATAAGGGGCAAGTATGTCTCGAGAAAATGTTAAGGACAAAAAATTAATTGTGGTTGGTCATACATCATATCCCAGTGGGGGCGACTCCTGGGCATTTATGGGGCTTTTTCTTCAATATATTTCTAGTCTGCATTGAACATTTTTTTTAGGAGCCCCCTTAAGGAATGGAGATAGCGGGCAGGTATGTTAGAAATAAATAATTGAGATGAAAAATAAAGTGGGGTTGGTCATACATTTGACCCATCTAGGGGCATCCTAGGCACTGCAGGCGCCAGATTTAAGAATTTTAATAAGCCGCAATATTTGTATGGGAGCCCCCTTAAGGAGTGGAGATAAAAGGCAAGTATGTTTTGAGAAAATGTTAGGGAAAAAAAAATAATTGGGGTCGGTAATACATTTTATTCCCCTAGGGGCGACTCCTGGGCATTTATAAGACTTTTACTTCAATATATTTCTAGTCTGCATTGAACATATTGTATGGGAGCCCCCTTAAGGAATGGATATAACGGGTGGGTATGTTAGAAATTATTAATCGAGATGAAAAATAAAATGGGGTTGGTTTACATTTGACCCATAGAATGCTTGAGTCAAGAACGGATTATATAAGTGCACTGTTCTTAAAATAATTGGAAAACAGGATTGATTAAAGTAAATGCGAAATATAAGTCACTCTCAAACTGTGCTTGATTCAAGATTTTCCAAGTTGGTTAAATCCCCCGAACTCTTAATTTTAATAATCCGAAAGTGAGATTAGATTGATTCTAACCTAAACTCTTACCCTATAGAACAGAATAACTCTCATTTTTATATAAAAAAAAAAATAAAAGTTGATTTCAATTAATAAATTTGTGATACAATTAATAAAAAAAATTAATTTAATATCAAAATTTTTTTTTATATTTACAACATTTTCTGCAGCAATGTTTTTGATATAAGTAAACGTTTTATTCACTTGATTAAATTTTTTTATTTACACTGATTTTATTTCAATTGTTTAATTTATATTTAAATAATATTCAGCGCAAAGAACTTTCATAACAATCTTTACCTTGTAACATAATTTTATTTTTCCGGGTCCATGTTTTACAAACTTTTTTAGAAAAGTTGAAGTTTTTGGAATTATTACGCCGTTTTTTTGAAAAATAATATTTTTTGAAAAATTCTTGCAGTATCTATTGACATTTTACTGTAATATTATATTTTGTCTTTTTTTGCCAATTTTTTAATTTTTTCAAATGTTAATAAATAACAAAATTTACTCTCAAATGTGTTTTAGGAGGAGTTTGAACAAATTGATAAGTATGAGTTTATGCAACATTAAACAAATCCCAAATGCTTAAAGCTTTAAAAATTACATACATAAATAAATTTAATTAAATTGTAGTTTCGTTAATCTGAAAAGGGAATACAACTGTTTGTATTTTTCAGGGACTGCAAACAACGATTATTTTTCAAATTTAAACGAAAATATTTAAACTCAAAGAGAAGTGCTGCTTGTAAAGGGTGGTTAAATTTTAAGGGCCGTTGTTGAATGTGAGCCACACCTATTCGTCAAGTGTTTTCTGCATTTCATTTGACATTTCACAATTTCAGACTAATTCAATTTGTTATTCAGGCTTATTATGAAAATGGGCGTTCAAATCATGCGTATCGTGCACTTCGTGATTTTTTTCTGTCAATTTAATCGTCCAAATGTTCGTACAAACAGAAAAATCGTGCAAAAATTTGAGCAAACCGCATCTGTAGGTCTACTTTCACACGTTTCATCTTTTGATGCTCAACTCTTATGTTTTTAGGTGAGAGAAGAAAGAAGAAAGGGGGTTAGTACAGAGATGCCTGTACTCGGTCAGTACGCTTTGTGTTTTTATTCGTTGGTATATGCCAGCAATGGCTGCATGTAATTTTTTTCTTTTCTTTTTCTCTTTGATTCGCTGTTAATGAAATTGTTGTTGTTTTGAACCGAAAAAAGTTGAAACCGATTGCTGCGTGTGATTATGTTGGTATCTTTAAAAGGGAATTGAAAAGAAGCTGAGCATCAAAAGATGAAACGTGTGAAAGTAGACTAGGAGATGTGAAAATACCAGTTCATGCTCGTACTGCAGAAAATAGTGCGGCTGAAGAGCCGTCCACCTCAACTCGTCTACGTGCCCAACAATTGCACCTCTCGCGCTCGTCGTTACACTCTTACAAGGTGCAATTGACTCAAGAACAAAAGCCTCTTGACCATTCTAACGTCGTCAATGGTTAGAATGGTGGCGAGAAATGTCAACAGTGTATGATCAATTTTCGAAGAAAATCATCTTCAGTGATGAGGCACATTTTCACCTCAGTGGATTCGTCAATAAGCAGAATTGCCGCATTTGGGCGAATGCTTATCCAAGAGTGATTGTCGAAAAACCAATGGATCTACAAAGAGTGACTGTTGGGTGCGGTTTATAAGCTGGCGGCATCATCGGGCCGTTTTTTTTTTTTCAAAAAAGAGGCCGGTCAGGCAGTTACTATGAATGGTGTTCGCTATGGTGAGATGATAACAAGCTTTTTATGACCCGAATCGGAAGATATAAATGTGGACGATATGTGCTTTCAACAGGACGGTGGCACTTGCCATAAAGCTAACGAAACAATGGCTCTTTTGCGCGACAAATTCAATAGCCGTGTTATCTCACGTGGTGGCGATGTCAATTGGCCGCCAAAATCATGTGATTTGACACCGTTGGACTTCTTTCTTTGGGGTTTTTTGAAAGAAAAGGTAATGAGCATTATTTTTGAGTTTTATGTTTTGCTTAGAAAATATAAGTTATGCATTAAGTTTAATTTATTCTAACTTTTTTTTAAGCGACAAATAAAATTCATGAAATAATGATTTAAAAGTAATTTTTAAAACAATACTTATAACCGTTACGATCCCAGATATTTATATAAAAAAAAATGTAATACCCTTCATAAGGAATGATAAGCAACTGGAATCCGTTATTGTTTTCTACAATATTTATCCAAGACCCCTATGTTCTGGATCTTTATGTGTAAAGAGTGTCTTTTTAACGATGATCATATTTTCGTGCGGTTGTTGAGATTAAGTTTCCGAAACCCCCAGGTAAGTGGCGGACAAGGTTTACAAACAGATGAGATATAAGCAAAAAACTGCGATCATTGTCTAAATGTTCGCCCACAAAACTTATCTTTTTTAAGTCCCTTTATAATTAATAGACTTTTTTTATATTTTAATAAAATATCGGTATTAAAAGTTACCGATAACGTTTCATTAATGGCTTGGTTATAGAAAAATAACTTCCTTCGTTGTATAAGGCAGCTTTAGCTTGAATATATTTTGTACACAAGGTGTTTAGAGATCTGAAGATAAGCCAAATATGTAAGTCCAATATCTTACAGTTCCCTTAAACAAGTGAATTCCCGAGATTAAAATTTCGGCACGGCAAAATTCGGCTCAGATATAAACCCATAGTTCCCAC
Organism: Pollenia angustigena; assembly: GCA_930367215.1. NCBI lineage: Eukaryota > Metazoa > Arthropoda > Insecta > Diptera > Polleniidae > Pollenia > Pollenia angustigena. The sequence goes on along the minus strand of OV884056.1, from coordinate 90,678,631 downwards.
ATAAGGCGGCTAAGTGGCTTAGGTATTATCGTATATGGAGAAATGTATATGCATATTTACGGATATCAATCAAGGCGAATTAATTTCTAGGTGGCCTCATCGCTACAGCAGCATAAACCATATTTTACAGTTCGGGTTCGAATTGCGAATTCGCCTTTGCACATCTGATGATTTCGAACGTTCTGAACAAGGTATAATTTTAAAGGACCTACAATCGTCCAACGCTTGACCCTGCTCCTTTCTAAATCGGGCTTGAGACCGACTATAGCGGAGTATATACTGGAGCTGCCAGCTCTTGTTTCAAGGCTGCCTCTAACATGAGGTTAGACAGACGCTCGCGAACTTGATGGAAGGACTGTGTTGAAGACGATTTAAGGATAATTATATTCTGCCAACAGAAAGCCGTACATAGAGAAGAATGGAAAATAATTATCGAACAATCTAAAGCTCACCCCGAGTTGTAACGCTATATGAAGATGACATCTGCTGATAACGTAGGCTAACGAGGCCACGTTCTATTCAATTCGCCTTGATAGCAATGCTGCAATTGTAACTCTAGAGAGTGCGTTCACATTAAAGATAACTGCGGAATTCCGGATGTCTTTAAAACAATATTACAAAATATTCTACGGTAACGCTGGCATGAATCCAAGGACACAGTGCCTTTGGGAGAAACTACACTACATATGACCTATTCAGAAAGGGATGTCTTTTGGGCACCATGTTTCAAAAGAACCTAAGTTAACATTTCATTGACTGCGCAACTCTTATTTAACATTGGTCATACAGAAAGGGTAAATCAAGATGGCTTGGTGAAAATACCTGCTCTTTGCTCAGAACTTTATGGTCTAGATATAAAGGGGAAGAGACGAACGTGCTACTTGTCTTTGGCACGGACCAAATTAAAACAGTGACATTGATAATAACGGATCCCTTGTTGAGTGGAATCCATGCAATTAGACTCATTGCTGTAGGAGTTTTTAAAAAAAGAGAAAGAACAGACGATATTTCACTTTCTTTGTCAATGCCTTGGGTTAAGGGATATAAGATAAGTTAATTTAAGAGTTTAGAATTACCCTGTTGGGATGTTCTTTCTGATGCAGGACTAAGGTCAATCTTTATTTTCAGCAGGGAATCAAAATGGGTAGACGCTGATGCTTATGAAATCTAGTTCTAAAACTAGCTCAATGTATCGCTCAAAGGGGTTGTTGTAGAGACCCTATTTAGCCATTTTTCTTTTAAAATAACAGTTTTGGATATAGAAAAATGTTCAAGTTGTGCTGAAAAAAGGTCAACGAGAAAAATAAAGACAAAAAACAGAAAAATGTACTTTGGACTTCAAGAAGAATTCTTGGCAAAAAGCATGAAGAACAGAAGTAAGGAAGAACATGTAAATCAATTGAAAATAATAATCATTCAAAACAAATTTCGATCAATCAAAGTGAGAATACCATCTGGCTTAAAGATTGATGTTTGTCTAATGACTGCCAGCCGCCGTCAATGGCGGTGAGTGTTAAACGGTAAATATTTCTGAAGAGATAGTGTGGTTACTAATGAAACATGTCAAACCAATCTGGGGCCAAATTACGGCAGTCGTGATCGAATACTTTTTCGATTCGAAAGCAATTCAATTTCTAATTCTTTCTGTCGATACTGAACGGATTGAAATTATTTTTTTGGTGTTGTAAAGCATTTATTTGCATTTATTTGAACCGATTCGTTCAGTATTGACTGAAATAAAATTGCTGTCGAATTGAAAAAGTATCCGATCACGACTGCCATGATTTGCCCCCTGTCCGTGAACGTGGGTTCGATTCCCCGGTCGGTCAAGAATAAAAAATTATCAAAAAATTTTAATTCATTTCATTTTTGTAAAATTCCTTTCTTCATAGAAAAATTTAATTCATTTTTAAAAAATTTCTTTCTTCATAAAAAAAATTTCATGAAAATTAAGTATAATGAAGTTAAGCCTGATTTAAATATAAAAATTTGGATAAAAAACCATAAACAGTTCAATAAAATTAACATAATGCTACTTATTAGAAAATAGTCTATATTAGGGATGCCAATCGGGATTGATTTTAGAAAATCCCGGGATTCGGGATTTTTTTAAATAAACAACACTTTTTTTATTTATTTATGAATTTTCAAAAGGTATTATATATATGGGTAATTCCAAAGTGTTGAACGTGACAGTCGTACGCATCAAAAATGCAATAACATTTTAAGCAAAAAATATTTTTACGTTTCCTAACCCTTAAATTATAGCACTAAGACATCACTGTTATCTATGCTAAAGTTTATGGAGGGCGCGATTCTAGGTCAAAGAAAATGGCAAAAGAAGTAGCGGTTCGAACGTGAAAAAAACAGAAGTAGTTTTTTTGGCCATGTATAAAAAGGCATAATTCAGCGAAACCTGGCACAATTTTTTAGTCAAACTACTTTCAGAATTTAACGTAGCAACGTAACATTAAAATGTCTTGGTTTGATTCCATAATCTTCTGTATTTTCTTTTTTTTAAGCCATCTGGGTCGATACGTGACATTTCGAACGTTAAATTTTTTTCGTAATAATTTAACTGAATAATGATCAAAATAAAATAAAAATTTACCGTTAATCCGAATAACATATTTCTCTTTGAACTCTTCCTTAGATTACAGACCATGTAAGAAAATTTTTTTGGAATAATTTTTATCAAATATCACCTCTTTTCAGGAAGATAATATTAAATAAAACATTCTCCCAAACAAGAAATTACGTTTGCACAACTTTGCAGTCTGATTGTTCATCTAAGTGAACAAATTTATGGGTAAATTTATAAAATTTGTAAAATCTAAATATTTCCCTATAACAATATCGTAAAATAATCAGCTTTTAATAACTTTTAAATTTTCGGTCACGGTGGACCTTTTGACGGAAATGCGTATATAACATATATTTTTAAAAAAGAAAAATAAGAATTATAAAAATAAAAAATACAACTGAAATATAATTTTTAATAAAAAAAAAAATAAATCCCGGGATTCGGGATTTCCCGTTTGCCTCCCTAGTCTCTATATGATCAACTTTTCTGGGAAATTTTAAAAAGTTGTTCAAAACCTTATAAAGTCAACTTCTTTATGATCCAGCCATATTATTTCATCTGCCCTTTGAATACGTTCTAAATCGGCATTTAGAAATAATTACTGGGTTTTCCTGAAGCTAAAGATTTGAGAGGCCCTCATTAATTGGGCTTATACAATATTCTTTATTTATGTATGAAGTTAATTATTGAAAACAAATTAAATTCATACACAATTTTAATCAAATTAATACACTTTCTTGCATAGCACCCATACAAGAGTCCTTCCGCAGTTAAAGGGAGTTATTAGTATAGAGAGAGTAGTGTTTGTGGATTTGCTCTGGAATTTGAATTTTCACAAGAAGTTTAATTTAAAAAAAACTCCGGTCCATAGGATTTTATATAAAATTTGTACAGATCTCTTCCTTCCACGTGCCACTGGTCATACTTCTCTGCATTTAATAAACTCTGAGTAGAATATTTAAAAAATAATAATAAAATTATTATGTAGGTATAATAAATATGTATAAAGAAAATATAACAAAAAACTTTAATAATTTCTATTTATTTTAAGTTATTTTTTCGTTTGTATAATTAGTATTTAAAAATAATTTCATTAGCATTAATTATAATTTATCAAATTAATAATCAAATTGCTGCTTTTGTTTTTTTTTTTTTTTAAATAAATTATCTGTTTCTTTAACAGTGTTTCCTAATGGATCCAATCGCACCTTCAACACGACATAAACGACATCAGCGGTGTTAAAAAAATAAGTACCTCGATTTTGATTTAGAAAAATATTGTTTTATTTGTTGGTTTAAATAAAAAAATACGTCTAAACGTTAAATTATTTTTTATAATGATTTTACGTTAGGACATTTATAGGTTTAAGGCAGCAAAAAGTAGTAGACACTATTGTCCAAATGCATCAATTACACTGGTCGGCAAAAACTAAAAGCTAAAAAAAGCAGGTAGAAGAGCTTTGGATATGTGATTTTAATTGACTTTAGCTGAATGCAATTTTGATCACTAGGGTGCGACTTATTTTATAAATTTGCGAAATTATACCGTAACTCCCCCTAGAAATTAAAAAACTATGTTTCCCAAAAAATTTGGCTGATCACATACCGGGAATCGCTCCTTAATTTTAAAGGTGCATTTACAAGGAGACAAAGTAAATTTTTTTTAGTACATATGTATTTGTAAAAAAAAATTCCATTACTTTTGCAATTAAATGTCAAATAAATGTATACGAAATTATCGTTCTAATGAGATATAATAAACAAAATTTGGTAAAAAAAATGTTGAAGTTATTAAAATTTCCTCTGGCCTTTTACGTGTGTCAGGCCAATTAAGCAAGAAATGTAGAAACAAAATTGACATAATTTAAGAAATATTTGAATAAGAGCTAATTTTTACTTCAAATATAAACGTATTTCCTTATAGATGAGTTTTTGTCTTCGTAGGTTACCGTTAACGTATTCGCAGGTATCACCAGGTCTGTCAGACATGGCAATTTCTCGCCAAACGTGGCGATTTTGAAACGTGTTTAGCGGTGGGATTTTCGATTTGGCGACTGTCGGCTTTTCTGGCAATTTTTGATATAACCGGCGCACAGTAGCGCCCGTAGAGCAAACGAGGTTGCAAAAATCAAAATTTTCATGAGCACCGACGAAGTTTTGAATAAACTCATGTTATAGGAAACTTTTCAACGATTTCAAATCTGCCACTCTTAATAATATCACATTTTTAGTTTAGAAGATATAGCCGTTCAAAGTTGACCGACTTTCGGTTTTCAAAAAAACACACAATTTTTAGTAAATTTGTTGCGATTTCAGGTGTAATATCACGAAAAATAGGTAACGAATCGCCTTATTTTTTGTTTGTATTGATTGATGCATTTATTAAATGTGTAATGATAAAAAAAAATGAACTGTTTGCTTTGTGTTTCTCCTGGTAAATCACTATTTAAAAACTATCCGTTTTTTCACTATTTTTCAACTTTGACGGAAAATAACAAAAATCTATATTTTTCTATATTTGCCATATTTGCAAAATCTGTTCTTTGATTATTTCTTTACATAATTCAAAAATTTTATCTGCCCGTACGTGCCCGTTTGGCTTCTAGAGGTAAAAAAGGTTAAAAAGACATGGTTGCCATACTAATATTGCGGTTTAATAAAATTCTTTAATTTGGCCCCTACAGCGCGTAGGATGCTCCTAGATGGGTCAAATGTATGACCAACCCCACTTTATTATTTATTGCCGAATTTCGGTTTTTTTAGTTATTTCAATAAACTAAACCATTTTTGAGTTACGCGAATATATGCTGTGCAGCGCCTTACATTTTCGAAATAACGGTATATCTTGAAAACAAGAGCTAATTTAAAAAAACGGTTAGCACCACTGAATTCAGCGTCCCCAATTAGGGTGAAATGCCAGGTGCGCGGCTGGTCTGTTTTTTGCAACTTGCACAGTGTACTTATTGCTCAAAATTACAATATTAAAATTCTATTTTAATATTATTTTTTTAAAGGTTGCGAAAGGAAAAAAATCATATCTTAAAAAAAAAAAAAACACCTCCTTCAAAGTTTCAGAATTTTTAAAGAACAGTTTGAGGTATTATACAAAAAAAAATCAGCCAAATAAAAAAATAGGTTTTTGACTTAGTCCGTTTTTAAAATTTAACATTTTGCAGATATTACATTTTTCAAAAAAAAATTTATTTTTTCAATATATGGTTTGTAGCCCCAAGTATTCTCTTTAAAATGACATTAAAATCATCTTCGTATGTCAAGTAGTTTTCGAGTTATTGAAGAAATAAGCTCAACACATTCGGCTAATTCGGCGAAATTATGACATTTTGAGTATGACATAACTTTTGAAAAAAAAATTTTAAAATTTTTTTTCGTTCATATATGTTCCTTATAAGATAAAAGGAACATTCTCACCAAATTTCATTAAAATCGGAAGGGGTCGTGTCCCACTCTTGGTCGTTTTGACATGGAATTACCCATATACCGAAAATACAGAAAATTGAAAAAATAAATTTAAAAAAAAAAAATTTTTTTTTTTAATTTGTTGGGTAATAATTTAGAACCCTAAAGAAAAAAAAAATAAAAACAATCTAAAAATGTAAAAATAATTTTTTTTTAGGTACCATAAAATTGATTTTTCTACTAATTTTAACTTTGATAACCCATAAGTAGGCCCCTACACAGCGTAGCACCCTTTTCAAATGCACATTTCATAGGCTGAACAGTTATCTATCATATGCTGTTTAAACTGTTCAATTACCTTATTCGGTTCAAAAGATATGATTTTTGCAACGAAAAAACTCAAATGGCGCCACTGTGCGGCGATTAACTTGGCTATTTTTACCATTTATTTTATTTCAGCAATTTTTTTTAACAGTTTGTTGTTGTCATTACTAATAGGGATAGGGAAATTTGGCGTGGATCCAATGGACTGTTTAAGGGGTTAGCAGTATTAACGGATGGATCCAAGATGGAAACCGGCACTGGTGCCGGTGTATATATCGCGGACACCGAGATGAAGAGGTCATTTAGACTCCTCGATGAGAAGTGTCTTCCAGCCTGAGATCCTAGCGATCTGGAGGTCGACAGAGGTGATACTGGAACACATCGTGGTTGGATCTGTGGTGACAATTTACGTTGATAGTCAGGCGGCGCTGAGGGCATTGACGAGTTATACGGTGCGATCGTGCCTGGTCGCTCGGTGTAGGAATGCTCTTGGTGGACTCATGGAGGCACTCAATGTAAGGCTGTGTTGGGTACCTGGACACTGCATGGTTGATGGAAATGAGGTGGCTGACGAACTCGTGAGAGGGGGTTCGAATCTGGACTTAGCGGTAAGGGGGGTTAAGCCCTGTGCCATTGTCCCAGGATGCAGGGTGTCAGGCAGAAGTGGCTAGGAGATAGGTTTCACGACGAACTGGGGTGCATCGCTGGATGTAGTTCGGCTGATCTACTGGGGTTTGTCAGGGAAATAGTGCGACTGTTTCTGTTGAGGGGACTGCAGAGAGGGCAATAGTTCTACGCGACATCTAATAACTTTCTATCTTTCTTGTTTCTATCCATCTCATACTTCTTTTCTTTACTGTCTCTTCTTTTTTCTTTTAATTGAAGGGATTCACAATGGACCATATTGGTCTCCGAGTGGAAGTGTGCCCTTGGGCGCATAACCCTTCTTAACCTAACCTAACCTATCATTACTAATTTAAAAAGAATTTGGGAACTTTTTCACATGATTTTTGTTATACCCTCCACCACAATTAGTTGTGAAGAGGGTATATTCAGTTTGTCATTCCGTGTGAAACTTTTTTACTATTCATCTCAGACCCTATAAAGTATATATATTCTGGGTCCTTGAGTAATTTTAAGTCGATTTAGCCATGTCCGTCTGTCTGTCCGTCTGTTGAAAACACGCTCACTTTCGAAAAACTCAAAAGAAATCAACAAACTTGGTGTCAAATTGCTTGTAGTTATCCTAAGCAGTTTGGGATTGAAATTCAGCAAAATCGGTTCAATAGGATCTGAGCTATGAATCAAAATGTGGAACCACCACCTAAAATAAATTGATAATTTTGTTACAAAAACTAACATAAATGGTGGAAAAATGCACAGAATGATATAAGATTTCGCAACAATTCGTTTTATTCAACTGGAAATCACGCTGTGAAATTTCGCGAAGATCCGTCAATAATTTACCCTAGGCCCCATATACGCCCTACTCCCGGAAAACAGTATATTAAGCCTAAAACCCTAACTAACAATGCTATCATTACAAATTTTGGCAAGTCACAGTTACATAGGACTAGAAATTAAACTGTTAAGTTTCGTGAAGATCGGTCCATAATTTACCATAGGCCCCATATAAAACCTACTTCCGGAAAACAACTTAGTACGCCTAAAAACGTAAAAAATAATGCTATCATAACAAAATTTGGTACGTCAAAGTTTTATAGAACTAAAAATAAATCTTTGAAATTTCGTGAAGATCGGTTCATAATTTACCATAGGCCCCATATAAACTTTACTCCCGGAAAACAACTTAGTACGCCTAAAAACGTAAAAAATAATGCTATCATAACAAAATTTGGTACATCAAAGTTTTATAGGACAAGAAATAAAACTGTGTAATTTCGTGAAGATCGGTCCATAATTTACCCTGGGCCCTATATAAACCCTACTCCCGGAAAACAGTTTAGTACGCCTAAAACCGTAAAAAATAACGCTAGCGTAACAAAATTTGGTACGTCACAGTTTTTTAGGACAAGAAATAACACTGTGAAATTTCGTGACGATCGGTCCATAATTTACCTTGGGCTCCATATAACCCCTACTACCGGAAAACAGTTTAGTACGCCTAAAACCGTAAAAAATAATGCAATCATAACAGAAATTGGTACGTCACAGTTTTAAAGGACTAAAAATGACGCTGTGAAATTTCGTGATGATCGGTCCATAATTTACCCTAGGTCCCATATAAACCCTTCTACCGGAAAACAGTTTGGTTGCCTTAAACCATAATTAATAACAAATCGTCACAGTTTAAGATTATAATAACATCATACAGATATTACTCCTTAAACATTCGAACTGTCGGTGGAGGGTATCAAAGATTCGGCACAGCCGAATATAGCACTCTAACTTGTTTTGTTATCATTTTAAGTGAATTTTATATTCAGTCACTACATATTTAATTATAATAGTATGTATGCAGGTCAAAACACTAGTAATGAAATCGATGAGGCTGAAGTGTACGATCTTATAGACTTGTGTACTTAATTTCAGTTTTTTTAACTGAATATATGATCTCCATTTTATGTTATTAAAAAAAAACAAGTAAGAGTGCTATATTCGGCTGTGCCGAATCTTATATACCCTTCACCATTGCGGGAGCAGAATACAGAGCAACTAGACAAAAACTAAATAATTTTTACATATGTATACATACATATTTACAATACTTTAAACTTCATTATAAATTAAATTTAAAAAGCGAAAACTGGTAAATATTTTTTTAAATCGTTTTTAGAACATAAAAAAAATAAAAATTTATTAAAAAATTTTCTTTTTAAAAAAACAAGATTCGAACCAGAGAACTCACAGTTTCTAACTTAACACACCCGCTAGACAACTAAACCATGAAGGAACGTTGTTAGAGTATCATTAAAATTAAATATGGCCCGTTTAATGTTCACTGTTTTGAGTTGTAATTACTTTTGAAGAGACGGACAACCGGATTTGAACTTCGCTTTTCATAAGGACCCAGAATATACATACTTTATAGGGTGTAGGATCAATATTGTAGAAATTACAAACGGAATGACAAAGTTATATATACCCTTTTACCTTCGGTGAAGGGTATAAAAAAGAGTATTTAAAAAAAAAAAATTAATTTTGGTCATAACTTTTTTGTATCTGAACCGATTTTCCCGAGTTCTTTATAAAATATGTTCTACTAAAAATTTCCGATATTTTGGTATATAAGTCATATCCATAGGACATACGACAGCCCTAAAATTAAGGTTTTTATACAATTTTTAATTTTTTTTTGTACGGGAGGTACCACGCCCACTTCTCCAATCCCGCCCACATTTTGTAGGATGGTGTGTATTGGCAACCTTATTTTGTGTACCTAGTTTGGAAGATTTGGCTTTTTCCGTTCACCAGATATACAGCAAAAGGTAATAAAAATACAACAACAACAAGGGATTTTTTTAAAAAATTAGAGGTAGTCGTGGTTTTTTGCTGATAACTCAGCCATTTTTTAACCGATTTGACAGCTTTATATACCGACGTATTTAGCAAGAAATTTACCATTTATTTGTGTTATAAAACTTGGACTCGGGAAGATCCATGGTTACCGAAAATGGGTATTTTAAAAAAAAATTAAATTTTGGTCATAACTTTTTTGTATCTGAACCGATTTTCCCGAGTTTTTTATAAAATATGTTCTACTAAAAATTTCCGATATTTTGGTATATAAATCATATCCATAGGACATATGGCAGCCTTAAAATTTAGGTTTTTATAAATTTTTTAATTTTTTTTGTACGGGAGGTACCACGCCCACTTCTCCAATCCCGCCCACATTTTGTAGGATGGTGTGTATTGGCAACCTAAATGTGTGTACCTAATTTGGAAACTTTGGCTTTTGCCGTTCCCCAGTTATACAGCAAAAAGTAATAAAAATACAACAACCACAAGGGATTTTTGGGAAAAATTAGAGGTAGTCGTGGTTTTTTCCTCATATCTCAGCCATTTGTGGACCAATCTGGCTGAATTTCAATAGCAAAATTATAATAAGAATACCTGACAGAAAGATACCCCAACGAAGCCCCCATCATATCTGGGGGCTTCGGAAAACCCATTTCAACAGACAGACGGACAGACGGACAGACGGACAGACGGACAGACGGACAGACGGACAGACGGACAACCGGATTTGAACTTCGCTTTTCATAAGGACCCAGAATATACATACTTTATAGGGTGTAGGATCAATATTGTAGAAATTACAAACGGAATGACAAAGTTATATATACCCTTTTACCTTCGGTGAAGGGTATAAAAAGAGTAATTTTTGTGGATTCAGTATTTCGGTTATAACTCTGCCATTTTTTAACCGATTTGGCAGATTTATGTACCGACGTGTTGAAGAAGAAATTTACCATTTACTTAAGTTATAAAGCTTGGACTCGGGGAGATCTATGGTTCCCGAAAGTAGGTATTTTAAAAAAAAAATTAATTTTGGTCATAACTTTTTTGGATCTGAACCGATTTTTCCGAGTTTTTTATAAAAAATGTTCTACAAGAAATTTCAGATATTTTGGTATATAAGTCATATCCATAGGACGTATAGCAGCCCTAAAATTTAGGTTTTTATAAAAATTTTGATGTTTTTTAGCCCATTTTTGGAGTATTTTGCTCATAAATTACCCATTGTCTAATCGATTTGATAGTTTTATATACCGACGTGTTAAGGAAGAATTTTACCATTTACTTAAGTTATATTTATATATAAACATTTATATAAACTTGTAAATATATATTTTAACAAAGTTAATTATAAAAAAAGAGTAATTTTTGTGGATTCAGTATTTCGGTTATAACTCTGCCATTTTTTAACCGATTTGGCAGATTTATGTACCGACGTGTTGAAGAAGAAATTTACCATTTACTTAAGTTATAAAGCTTGGACTCGGGGAGATCTATGGTTCCCGAAAGTGGGTATTTAAAAAAAAAAATTAATTTTGGTCATAACTTTTTTGTATCTGAACCGATCTTTCCGAGTTTTTTATAAAATATGTTCTACAAGAAATTTCAGATATTTTGGTATATAAGTCATATCCATAGGACGTATAGCAGCCCTAAAATTTAGGTTTTTATAAAAATTTTGATGTTTTTTAGCCCATTTTTTGAGTATTTTGCTCATAAATTACCCATTGTCTAACCGATTTGATAGTTTTATATACCGACGTGTTAAGGAAGAATTTTACCATTTACTTAAGTTATATTTATCTATAAACATTTATATAAACTTGTAAATATATATTTTAACAAAGTTAATTATAAAAAAGAGTAATTTTTGTGGATTCAGTATTTCGGTTATAACTCTGCCATTTTTTAACCGATTTGGCAGATTTATGTACCGACGTGTTGAAGAAGAAATTTACCATTTACTTAAGTTATAAAGCTTGGACTCGGGGAGATCTATGGTTCCCGAAAGTAGGTATTTTAAAAAAAAAATTAATTTTGGTCATAACTTTTTTGGATCTGAACCGATTTTTCCGAGTTTTTTATAAAAAAATGTTCTACAAGAAATTTCAGATATTTTGGTATATAAGTCATATCCATAGGACGTATAGCAGCCCTAAAATTTAGGTTTTTATAAAAATTTTGATGTTTTTTAGCCCATTTTTGGAGTATTTTGCTCATAAATTACCCATTGTCTAATCGATTTGATAGTTTTATATACCGACGTGTTAAGGAAGAATTTTACCATTTACTTAAGTTATATTTATATATAAACATTTATATAAACTTGTAAATATATATTTTAACAAAGTTAATTATAAATAATTATAAAAAAAGAGTAATTTTTGTGGATTCAGTATTTCGGTTATAACTCTGCAATTTTTTAACCGATTTGGCAGATTTTTATACCGACGTGTTGAAGAAGAAATTTACCATTTACTTTAGTTATAAAGCTTGGACTCGGGGAGATCTATGGTTCCCGAAAGTGGGTATTTAAAAAAAAAATTTAATTTTGGTCATAACTTTTTTGTATCTGAACCGATTTTTCCGAGTTTTTTATAAAATATGTTCTACAAGAAATTTCAGATATTTTGGTATATAAGTCATATCCATAGGACGTATAGCAGCCCTAAAATTTTTCCGAGTTTTGCAGAGAATATGTTTTACTAAAGATTTCCGATGTTTTAATAAATAAAGCGTATCCATAGGTCATATATATGGCAGGCCTAAAAATTAGGTTTCTATAAATATTGACAAACGGACTGACAGACGGACATCGTTAAATCCACTTTTCTCCTCATAAGCACCCAATATATATACATACACTTTATATGGTCTGAAATCAATATTGTAGAAATAATTATTAACAAACAGAATGACAAACTTATGTATGTAAACGAATTACCTATAAAATAAAAAAATAAAATAAGTAAAAAAAAAATTAAATCAATAAAAATAAGGGTATAAAAAGGGTAAATTAAAAGGCGTAAATATGTATAAAATATACGTTTATGAAGTTCATAAATATATTTAAAAAATTTTAAAAATTAAAAACTGACCAATTTCTTTTTAGATAAAAAGAATTTATAAAAAACGAAAAATAAAAAACAAACAAAAAATGGAATGAATGGGATTCGAACCAGTCAACCAATAACAAATTGTTAGGAGGCAGACCGCTTAGACCGTTCGACCATCGAACCGCACGTAAAGTCGATGTTGATTTGAGTATGTGATATCAATAATTTTTAATAGTAAATAAAAGTATGTATGTGTTTGTTGTTTGTGTATAATACAGAAGGTAATATTAAATAAAAAAAAAAAAAGAAGTTTACCGCAAGTATTTTAAATGAAAAAAAACCACAAAAAAAACAACTATTTTACAGGGTTACCATTAACCGTTTTGAAACGTAAACTTTCGTTTTGGTTAATAAAAGTCGCAAACCAATTTAAATGTTTTTTATTTATCAATAATACAACATAAACATACCAAGAAATTGCTTAAATTGTGTATGCTTTTAAATCGCTTTTGTGCAGAAGATATTATCAGGCCTGTTCTGAAAATCACTTTAACTCAAATCACGTGATTTGAAATCACATGTGCCTACTGAAATCACACGTCTGATATTTTAGCGTCCCGTTTTTGTTTGATCTTCAATTGCAGAAAGCACACCAAGAAACACAACAACGGTATGACTTTCAAAACACCACAAAGTCACAGGTGTGATTTCAGAACAGGCCCGTATATAGGTATATATGAATATATTTTTGTATAAATTGTCTAAAAAAGTGACTAATATGTTATCAATGTCAGCAATAAAAAGGCAAAGATTGCTTTTAATATTTTGACGACACTAGGTGACTGTTCGTTATGTTAGCGGTTTTTTGTAGTCGTAAAATTATATGATGAGGGCATTTCTAATATTCCCTAAATACAGTTTTTTTTAAAGTGGATGACCCTGCTTGTTTGTATGGTTTTTAAGCAGTGTGACCATTTTGGCAATTTTGTAGCTTAACTTAGATTAAAAATTTTAATTTAGCTAAAATACTTTCATTAAGCGCTTCGCATTTTTTTTAAGCATTTTAATTAAATGTTTCTAGCTTTTTTTGAATTATTTTAAAAATTGAAGAATAGGTATTGATATAACTTAAGTTTTTTATGTATTATAATAAATTATAATAAATTTTGACTAAAAAAAATAGTTGTAGTCAAAATGAAATTTCGTATGGAAATGGATAATTCTTATATTATAGTAAAAAAAATTTCATTTTATATTTTTACAAGACGATAACCCTGCATGTTTGGGCGATTTTTAATGAAGACTTTTAAGTAGTGTGGGAATTTTTTATTTTTGAAAGTAAATTCAGCACCAAAAACTTAGATTTAGCTGTAAAATTTCCATTTGGCATTTTATTAGCTTTAAAGAAAAATGTTTTAAGCTTCTTTTGATTAATTTTTAAAGTTGGATGGAATAGTCTTAGCAATTAAAACTAAAATAAATTGTTATAAACTAACTTTTACGCAATTAATGATGACTGTTTTTTTAAAATATAAAAAAAATAATCTTGTCTAAATATGTTTGTAAATTCTTTTAAATCGAAATAGCTATAAAACCGTTTGTATTTTGTTTTTATTAGAGGGCCTTCCAATTTCAAGGTTAACCAATTGTGGTATTAATATCTGATGCTATATCAAATCTACCTAAATACTTGTTTAAATATTACCATTTATTTTAATTTTGTTTAAAATGAGTCACTTAATGTATAAGGATTTAAAACAATATAATGAACAACTTAAAGAATTATTTGTAGCGTTTTCAAAATAATTTTTAGCATTTCTTTGCCTTGCCTAATGTCAGAGTAAGCTGTGAACAAATTTTAAGATCTGTTTCTATGTCATTGGTTTCGTCAATAAAATTATCCAAACTTAAATGTTTCTAGCTTTTTGATTAAATTAAACATTTACGTACGCAAATACTTATTGTTGAATGTTTTGCTTTCAAATAACAAATGGGATTTTTTTTAGAAATAATAAGATTTTTTAAAAATAATATGGCAACACGTGTGAGATTTTTGAATTGAAATGTAAGAAGAGATTATCAAAACATAGCAACAATCCGTCTCTAAAACTGAAAAAAACAACAATCATGAAAACAATGCCTACCAATACACATAAATAACTTTTGCATACTCGTACATACTACATACTTAGGTATTTACATTTAAGCCAAAAACAAATTGTAAAATATGGTTTTTGTTTCACATGTAAGGCGAACGATTCATATTTATATTGTTAATAAAATGAAAAAATCAAAAATCGCTGAATAATTTTAAAATCGTTTATAGAAATATTTATAAAAAAAGTTAAAAAATTTTCTGTTTGGAAGAGGTGGAGATGCCGAGATTTGAACCCCGGCAATTTAACAAACAAAACAAACCTTCTTGGGCAACCGCCCAGACCATTGAGCTATTAACGTTGTTAAAAATAAAGAATTATAGTATAATATACTCCGTCATATTATTAGTTTAATATGTAGGTATGTATTTTTCAATTAAAGCGAACAATCATGTACAAGCATGTGTACATGTTTCTTATGCTTAAAATTCAACTCGTTCAAATAAAAAAACAAAAAAACAACAACCACAAGGGATTTTTTTGGAAAAATTAGAGGCAGTCGTGGTTTTTTGCTGATAACTCAGCCATTTTTTAACCGATTTGACAGATTTATATACCAACGTGTTAAAGAAGAAATTTACCATTTACCTTGGTTATAAAGCTTGGACTCCGGGAGATCTATGGTTCCCGAAAGTGGGTATTTAAAAAAAAAAAAAAAATTTTGGTCATAACTTTTTTGTATCTGAACCGATTTTCCCGAGTTTTTTATAAAATATGTTCTACTAAAAATTTCCGATATTTTGGTATATAAATCATATCCATAGGACATATGGCAGCCTTAAAATTTAGGTTTTTATAAAATTTTTAATTTTTTTTGTACGGGAGGTACCACGCCCACTGCTCCAATCCCGCCCACATTTTGTAGAATGGTGTGTATTGGCAACCTAAATGTGTGTACCTAATTTGGAAACTTTTGCTTTTGCCGTTCCCCAGTTATACAGCAAAAAGTAATAAAAATACAACAACCACAAGGGATTTTTGGGAAAAATTAGAGGTAGTCGTGGTTTTTTGCTCATATCTCAGCCATTTGTGGACCGATCTGGCTGAATTTCAATAGCAAAATTATAATAAGAATACCTGACAGAAAGATACCCCAACGAAGCTCCCATCATATCTGGGGGCTTCGGAAAACCCATTTCAACAGACAGACGGACAGACGGACAGACGGACAGACGGACAGACGGACAGACGGACAGACGGACAACCGGATTTGAACTTCGCTTTTCATAAGAACCCAGAATATATATACTTTATAGGGTGTAGGATCAATATTGTAGAAATTACAAACGGAATGACAAAGTTATATATACCCTTTTACCTTCGGTGAAGGGTATAATAACAAAAACTAAACAAAATTTTTTTATGACTGAAATATACAAGCTTTTTTTGTTTGCAAAATGTAAATTTTTGATATTATACGAAAACTGAACAAAATTGACGTTTGGCGGTTTCTGACATCCGTTTTGGCGATGGAGCTCAAAAAAATCTCAACATTTTTCGATCCTCACATTGGCGTGTATTGGGGATATAATAGTGAATAAAAATATGAAAAAACAAGTAAGAGTGCTAAATTTATCATGGTGCAACAAGAACAGAAATTTATGTAAATACCGTTATACCTACTAGTAAATAAAACAAATAAATAAATAATTCTATTTTGGGCCACGCACACTTCTCTAATGCCGCCCACATTTTGTCGGATGTTGTGTAGCTAATTTGGAAACTTTTGGTCTTTCCGCTCTCCAGATATACAGAAAAACAGACGGACATCGTTAAACCAACTGTGCTGTACATTCGTGAAAATAATATCGGACTACTTGATCCATTTTAGTTAAAATTGACTATTTACTTACAAAATGGTCCAGTGTTATGCAATGTTGGTCGTTGTTTAATGACATGTTTTCAAAACTCATCCACTGGGAGTATGAACTACTCCATGTTAGACTACTCCAATTTTATAGGAGAACACTTTTAATATTTTTTGTCTTAAATGTAGTCATTTCCTTTGCAAAATACGAATGAAATTGGGTTTATGCATAATTTGTCATGTAGTAGAACATCTTTTTTTATGTGCTAAATAAAAAAAAGACAAATATTTGTATTTTAAATACTTAACTCAATTTGAGAAAAATTTCAGTTAGGTGAGTTAGTAAAAACAGCGACGGAATGGTCCAGCCCTAGGACATCGTAATGGTAAATTGAACACGTTTTTTCAATACATTTGGGTTACCTTTGGACTAGTCCTAGTCCCTTATGGGCTATATTTTATGTACGTATGAACATATGTATTTGATATGTGTAACATAACGCAAAAAAAGTCTTCACAAGAAAAAAAAACTGTTATTTTTGGTGATGGATATAAAAAAAACAACAACTTGGGATTTTATGGGAAAAATTAGAGGCAGTCGGGGCTTTTTGCTCATATCTCAGCCATTTATGGACCGAACTGGCTAAATTTCAATACCAAACAGTTCCGGACCATATAAGACATAAATGTAAAACAACCTAGTCCATATCATACCTGGGGTTTTCGAAAAACCCATTTCAACGAACAAATGGACATCGTTAAATCAACTTCTTTCATAATGAGAACCCAAAATATACGTATATATAAACTTTATAGGGTATAAGTTAAATATTGTGTAAATTACAAACGGAACGACAAACTTACATATATATACCCTGTTACCTTCGGTGAATGGTATAATTATGTCAATACCTCCCTTAGTTTTTTCGTACCCATGATTTAAATTTTGCGATCTTCGGGATAATTTATTTTTTGGTCATCTTTTGGCGAATAAGCTAATTTCCTTACTGTTATGAATCATAAGTACAATTTATTCAAAATATTATTATATCGAACGAATTAATAATACAACTTAATTATTTTTTACTGAACGTTACTGCATTTCACATAAAAAACAGTAAATAAGAACACAAATTGAGAGCGTAAAGTGACAGTTCTTGACTGAGTATTTAAACATTTTTGCTGCAGAAATTTTTGCAGTAAATTAAGTTAAGTGAACAAACAAAAGGCATCAAATTGTGAAAAATTGTTTAATGAAAGAAAAGTTAAAATAAAAATTAAGCAAAAGCCTTTATTTTACGAATTTTTACATATTTTGCGTTCGCGCACTTTTTTGGACAACAGCTTTTTTTGAGAGCAAATTTTTCAGTTTACTCATTTAATGCATTTTACAGTAAAAGTACTTAAACGCCCCTATTTATAACATCGTTTAGCCTCGTCCGTCAATGAATGCTTTGGGATAGAACAAGTACAAAAAAACACAAGAAATCAGTACTCTGATGTATTCAGCAGTTGTTACCACAGAACACAATGTAGTACGAAATAGAAAAAATTTAAATGAAACGCAAACACAAATACAAATACAATGTAGAAAAACTAAAAAATAAAGGAAAATCATACACCCGTGTTCATTAGAGCGAACCACCTTACAAGAAAAAAAGTTTCCCCGTATCACCTCTAATATAAAGTGTTGCCGAACGTAGGGGTCACCTTTTTAGTTTTTTCGTTATTCTTAACCATTTATAGTCCGAACTTAAAGTATGATATATCAATGTTTTTGTCTCAAGAAGACCAATGTTTTGATCTAAGGGCCATTGACCTCAAGTATCTCGTTTAAGATTTTATCCACCAGATCTCTGTTCGTACAACCCTAATGTCAGAAACCTTAAGCTTGCAAGAAACTATTAAGCTTTTGCTAAGGAAGTAATTCAAAACTGCCAGCAGAAACATTTTTAATTTGTTTTAAAAAACTTAAGCTCGCTTAAAATCGTTACAGTTTTGCCAAGGAAGTATTACTATAATTCCTGCAGGACAGTCAGCATTTACAGCGGGATCTTTTAATATTTGGGCATGTTCTAGAAATCGAAATGAAGTGGAATTGAAATCGAATGAGATTTTGATTTGAATTATTTACAAAATGACTGTAGTTTTTCCTGTTTTAAAGAATTGTTCTTGTAAAGGTTATTGGTACTCAAAGTATGAAATATACAAAAACGAATATTTTTTTAAAATTTCTTTGCAGGCTCTTTTTTAAAATTTTTTCGATTTTAAATTCACTTCATTTCAATTTATAGAACATGCCCGATTATGTAACGAAATCTTGTCTTTTTGTCGACCCCTCTTGCTTTTCTAACCCGTTAGCTTCCAATCAAAAGCAAATGTTATGCTTTTTTGCCCGTTTTTTTCAAGTAATATAAAAATTTCCATTTGGGAATTTACATTGAAACGACAATAAAAAACTAAAATTTGTTTTTCTTTTCAATACGCATAATTTCTGAAACGAAAATTTTTGTTTTCGGCTCCTATTACGGTTTACAACTCAGCTCAGTTGAATTATGGTTTACAACTTTGCTAAATTGCGGTGAACCAAAACATAACAAAAATTACAACTGATCACAACCAGTTGTATTTATTGAGTTGTAAACCGTAATAGGGGCCTTCATTTTCAAAAAGAGGCAGTTAAATTATTGTGCAATCCTTAAGTCAATTGTTTCGCAGCCGATATGCAAATAAACGCAACTAGCGCGTTTTTTTAATTTACAATGCTTTTTCGAAGTTTAAAATGACAATAAAGTTGATGCTTTGATGTTGCCTTCAGACGTTTGGAAAGGCAGCCCTATATTCGGTGTTCGGTAAAATGTTTGTTGCAGCGGCAACAGTTTCCAAATCGGAAACAAAATAATTGCCTAATGATAATTTCATTGTTTTGGAAACACCCAAAGAGATATGTACATAGAAAATTGTATTATTAACACGTTAACAGTACAGAGCAGAGACTGAGGAATGCCTCGCACATCCGTTTTTTTTTTTTTTTTTAAATAATTGGTGTATTTTGTGTAAACCCTTCCTCCATGTCCCAGATGTGATGTCCAAGTCAAATAAACGATGTTCTCTCAACGTTCACAATTCTAGAAGTCTTTAAAATTGTATGGATGAACAGTTCACAGCCCATATTTGGTCTGTGGACTGTTAACGTGTTACAACAAAAATTACCATTTGTACACACAAATTCATCTTTATGGAAAGACCATGACTTGGCACCTCATTTAAAAGATCCAGAAAAGCTTGAACATGTGGCTATTAAAGAAATTAGAACTTATTTGGCCGAGTCTTTAAGTTCTAGAAAAAAAAGAACGAAAACACGAATTTGTTTTTATTTTTTATGAAATACTTTTAAAGAAATTTTTATTAGCGATAAATTTATAGCTTACATAATTATTATATACTAAATACATATTACATAGATACATATATTTATATACTTCTTTTTTATATATATGAATATAAATTATTTATTACTTGTTTATTGTTGTTGTGGTTTTTATATTTAATTAAATTAAGTATTAAAACTTAAATTTGTAATTTCAATTATTTATGTAATTTTAATAATTATTTTTTTGTTTTTGTGTATGTGAGTTTAGATTTAAAATTATTTATTCTTTTTATAATTTAGTATTAATTTTAATCTTATATTTTTTTATTTTTTATTGTTAAAAAAAAAGTTAAACTACATACAAGACCAGGTATGTAAAAAAAAAACTGAATACAAAATATAAATGGTATTAGTAAGTAATATTTATTAATGTATTATTAACCAATGAGTTTTTTTATTAAAAAAAAAATTTAAAATTATTAAATAATAAAGGTGAATTTTAAAATCTTAAACTACTAAAAATTATGTTTAATTCAAAATAGTACTTGGTACTATTTCAAATAAAAGTATACCGTAGTTGTGTTTCATTTATATGACCTAAAACTAAATAGTTACATTACAAAAAAATTAAAAATGGTGAAGAATGGGGAAGCAGAAATTACAAATAAATGTAAATTTGGAAAATGGAGAATGGAAGATATAAACCTTATTTATAGATAAAATATGTATGTACATATACATACATATTAATGTATATATACTATTCAAGATTAAACAAAATTGGCATAATATTAAAATATTATAAAATTGAATGAAAAAAGGAAAACTTAAAGTTCTTGAAAGAAAAAAAAAATAATCAAATATTTGAAACCTTTTTATACTAAATACAAATATTTAAGAATTTTTTTAGTATAGCTTTTAGGATTTTTTTTAAGAATAATAAAAAATGTCAAGACTTTTATAAGTTTACACAAGTATTTCAAACGTTTGTCTTAGTAAATGTTTTTTTTTAAGTATTGAATTTCAATTGAAACAATGTTGTTCCTGTTAAATTATTAATAGAAAAATTTAACAGCAAGAATTGTTTAAACAATTGTGTTAAGAATGTATAAACAGTTTTCCAATTTTTTTATTTTTGGATAAAATTTAAAATATCTACATTGAAATTCCTTTTAACTTATAAAAATATTGAGTTTTTTTTAGTATTCAAAGCCAGATTTACAATAGAAGCAACATTTTCACCGGCAGTTAACTATGTAAGTGCCGGTTTAGACTCTTCAAGTTATGTAGAACTGTTTTTTTTAATTCTCTTTAAAACCTGCCTTTACCTTGATATATTGAATTCTATTTTATTGTTCATATAACAAATACAAAAACAAAAGGAAAAATAAAATAAACGGTCAAGTCTGTGTTCCTTTTCACTCTCTTTTGCACAGTCTCCTGAAAACTCAAGGCTTGACGAATTAAACTTGTTATATGTAAACCAGCTCTAAAGGCTGTTAAGCAGTTTCACACGAAAATGCATCTCTGATCTAAATATTGTTTGAAAATTAAAAAAAAAAACAACAATAACTTAGGGTTGTATTTTTCTCAAAATACGAAATTTAAAAAAAAAATATTATAATCACCCCTATCGTGAATAAAAATTCTTTGGGAGTTTTTTCCCTTTTCTCATTTTTACAATTGAATTAACATAGGAAAAATGGAAAAAACTCCCAAGGAATTTTTATTCACGATAGGGTTGAATAACTTAAGGTTGTATTTTCCTCAAAATACGTAAAACTTGTGTGACAGTGTAAACTATCCTTAGGCAACAATTTTGTTTGCAAACGCGTTAGTTTTCAAAAAGTTTCAAAAAGAAATATCTGTAAACTATGTGGCAAAGAAAAAGGGTATTCAGTTCATATTTTTTTACTGCAAAAATAGAAAATTGCAACATTTTATTACAACAATAACAAAAGAAAAAAATTTACACTAAAAGTAACAATTTATTAACCTTTAACCGAGTTAAATCAGGTTTAAAAGTTGCAACATTGCAGTTTTGACGTAAACTGAACAAATATAATGTGGTATTAATCAGCCTCGTTGTCGGTAACAACGTAAGTCGAATTTTGTAGTAGATTAAAGAATACAGGCTGTGAATTACTTTAATCTACTACAGAGTCGTTTTCGACAACGAGAGCCGTAACAAGGCTGAATAAGATAATTAATCAAATGGCTTTTACACTTTCGTTAGTTGTCTTGAAAACACGTCAAATATGTTAAACTTTATCCTTCCAAATTGTAATAAAGATCACTCACATTAATTTTAGTGCAATTTTCCATTTTTCCTTTTTTTCAATCAAAAAAATCTAAACTGAATACTATTAAAAAATTATTATTTTCCATATAGTACATATATATACTTATATGTTCCTTTTACTCCTGTGGGGAGCATAGGGCCGCCATACATTTTGTTAAAATTTGCATTAGAAATTATAAACAAATTTTCATAAACGGCATTTCGTCAGCTCATTATTGGTTTGGCGCATATTCCAAAAAGTCGTAGTGGAGAAAAATGGCAATGAAGGTTTACATAAAGTTTTCTCAAAATATACCCGATAGAATTTTTTGGATTTTCCCACTGCTTCTGACATATGTATGTTTTAAAGAAAAATGGAAATTTGTGTGAACGTTTTTTGACGAACTTAAAATTAAATAGAATTTTATTGAAAGTGGAAAAAAATTTTTTATGCCGCATACACCATTTTCCTAAATTTATTTCTAAAAAGTCAATAACAAAATTAAACAACGAATGAAAAAGCAAAACGTAAAGACAGTTCATGCATCTGTGTACTCGTTTCTTTTCCCCTCGTCCCTCTCGCCTATAAAGTATCAATCTTGTCAATAAGACATGAGCCGTATGAACCCAGACTTACTGCTGTGTATTGAGTTGTTGACATTTTGTTTTGCTTTTGCTTTTACTACTTTTTTTTTACGGCAATGAAGCAAAGCAAGAGTAAAATTTATTTGCTTGTTTTCATTTTGCTCTCGGTTTAACTACCTGTTTTTCTTACAGCTATGAAGCAAAGCAAAAGTAAAATTTATTTTGTACATTTTTGTATGGGGAATTTGCAGCATTCGCCAAGCAGTGGCGTGTAGAGCAAAACAAAATATACTTAATAGACTTTAAAATAGTTGTTATGAAGCAAAATTAATGCTTAATATCTCAGAGACGATAAACATTTTCGTGAAACAGGTTTTGGATTCAAAACGGGGGTATTCAAAATAGTATATATATATACGCCATACCTAACTCAATTTTTTTTTAATCGTCGGTAGGTCAAACCAATAATGAGCTGATGATTTGCCAGCTTCATAAAATCTGTTGTAGTAGTAGAAATAAACTTAATTTTTTAAGAAAACTTTAGTTATTTTTGTACTTAAAATGTAAGTAATTTAAAAAAAAAAAACACCTTGGGAAAGAATTAAAAAAGAAATTGTTGCTTCGATTGCGAATGAGGCTTAAATGAGTGTCATCATTTTGTTGTTTGGCCTAAAAAGTTGTTAAACCTGAGTTTTAAAAACATTTTTCGAAGAAAATATTTGTAGTTTTTTGTTAAAAACAAGAAAAGATTGGTTTAAAAAAGGTAAAAACCAATAAAAAAAAAGTATGTACCTGAAAAACATATAAAAAGTAGTATTTGTTTAAAAAAAAAACTTGTTTTGACTGATATACAACAATTGGTATTAAAAATGGAAGTCATGCTATTTATTTTTTGTGCATTCCAATAAATGCTTACTACTTTTCGTTACAACGTGATAAAATCTCAATTATTTACAATTTAACTTATCAATTGTTAACCAAATTTTCAACTTTTCTTATACTTGAAAACAAATTGAAAAAGTACCTTTTCTTTCAAAAATATTGCAAAAATAATTTTTTGATATTAGCGGTTTTCACCCTTTGTATTAAGTGTACACCTCTGCTTTACTTAATACGATTTTATACTACAAAGCGTGAGTTTCTTTTTCGTTAGTATTGTAAATTAATGAAGTTGCTGAGTGAGGGAAAGAGACAGATATAGTTTCTTCAACTGTTTTATTCTGGGTTATTTAACAAACGTGTTTACTACAGTTTTTTGTTGGATTTTTTAACAACAGCGTAGTAAATTTTAGTCTAATACATTTTGTTGTTGCAGTGTTGTAAATCTTAGTACTTTAACTAAATTAATAAAATTCACAAGGTCTACAAGGGACTTTACTATTAAGGGTGAAAACCCCTATTGTAAAATTTAGTTTTTGTAACAAAGAATTTTATTACCAAAAACTGTTTAATAAAAAAATCTATTTTACTTAATTTTTTTTAAATACTCAAAAAAATTTTTAAAATCTTGGGAAAAGTAGAAATTTAATTCCAAACGAATTTTTTTTAATTATACAAGTTTTTTTAACAAATTAAAAAAGTACCTTTTTTACTACTTAAAAATAATATTTTTAACATCACGAAAATATTGCATTTTAAACAAATTTTTATTATGATTTAGCGATTTCCTTTGAATTTGTTAAAAAAGAAATAAAATAAAAAGATACGATTTGAAGTACTTTTTTTCAATTAATTAAACACAAATTTATAAAATAGTATTTTTACTACTTAAAAAAAATTAATTAAAAACTTTACTTAAAACTACTCATTTAAATAAAAAAAATACTGCTTTTTTTGTTCTAAAGTAAATTTGCCGGAAATATGTATTTTCATTATTTCAAGAGTTGATCAATTTTGACTAATTAGTAAAAAAAGATACTTAATTTTTTTTAATTACCCCTTAAAATTTGTAACTGATACGCTGCTGCTTTGAATGTGTTATTTAGCATGTTCTTAAAGCTGTGCGAGTTGCTATCGTTTTGCCAATTTTATATAATAAATCGTTCAGCGGTCATTTAACTGGAATTTCATTAAAAAAAAAATTAACGATTTCGCTTTTTTCGAACCTTCTAAACACATCTTTTCTTGTTTTATATGTAGTCAACAAAATTGTCTAGGTTCAATGTAAAATTATTTACTATTCCATTCACTTGTATTCGCCTATTGAAAATGTCGTTATTCGTTTAAATAAGTATCATATATTTAATCTAAATAAGTTTTGGAATAATAAATAGTTTTACCATCAAAAAAGGGATTTTTTGCTACTTTATATTATATTAAATATTTATTATAAATTTAAATGTTTTACTTTCTTTCTATATATAAAAAAAAACAATTTCAAATTGTTTACCTAGAAAACTAACAGGGTTGTGTGTTTTACTCTACATTTGCTTTTTTGCTTAAAACTGTATTTTTTTTTTTTTTTTTGTTGTAAAAATTATAAATACATAATTATAGAAAATAAAAGTAAGAAATATGTGTTGTTCTTTCTGTTTTCAAATGAAAGTTTTAAATTAAAAATTAAAACAAAAAATGAAATTTTCGTTTTTTTTTTTTTGCTCAAAATTAATTTATAAATCAGCTTACTACAGTGGAGGCTTTAAGTAATTCTTGATGTTGTTGTTGGCGCTGTTGTAGCTGCTGCAGCTGTTGTTGTAATGTTAAAGTTGCTGTGTTTGTCGTTGGTGGTAGGGAGTGTTGCTGATTAAATGATTTGTGCTTTTTATTGATAGTAGTAGTTGTTGCTAATGATTTCGTATCACTTTTGGTTTCCTCCGTATGATACTATTGTGTTTTATCCTTGCCTGTACCGCCGGCAGTAACACTAAGACCCAAAAGATGGTCACTGGCCAGCAGACCAGCTGCTGCAGCTGCTCCCGGTTGATGGGCATAGTTACGTATTTGATGTAGCGATATTAATTGTGTGGGAAAGCCAGCTGCGGCTGCCGCATTTTGTTGATAAATATAGGCGGCAGCAGGTGGTGCTCTTTGCTGGGCCAAGGCGGCGGCTTGCAAATGGGTTGGTGCTGTAGGAATGGGTGTAAAAGCTGATGTGGTTTTCACATCGTATGCAGATGAATTGACAACCACCATATTGTTGGGTGAATGGGCTTGTTGCTGTTGTTGTTGTTGTTGCTGTTGCTGCTGTTGTTGCTGTTGCTGCTGTTGTTGCTGATGATGTTGCTGTGATGTCTGACGTATCACCAAATCTTCGCCCTGTTCATTGGGACTTTGAGAATGATTGGGTGTATTACCACTGGCCGCACTGTCGCCACCATTGGCCGTGCCATTAACTAAACGCTGATGATGTTGCAGCAATTCCTGTTGCTGTTGTTGATGTTGCAAAGTGGTGAAGTTGTAACCATTTTGAGCAGCTTGCTGTTGTTGCGCCTGCGCTTGGGCCTGTTGCTGTTGTATAGCTTCCGCTAATGTAGCGGCATTGACGGCACCATCAGCACCCACCTTGGCCCAATAGGCCGCATTGGCGTCACCGGCCACAGCAGCTGCATTCATCACCACTTGACGTTGCAAACTCAAGCCAATACCGCCAGAGGGCACATGATGCTGAACATTTAGATTGGCATGTCTCTGTTGTTGTTTTTCCGCTTTCTCGGCATGTTTCTGCAAGTGTTTCTCCAGATATGTTTCTTGGGTATACGATTTGCCACACAAATTACAGATGTGTGTCTTCAAGTGTTTTGAATCTTTGTGTTTTGGTATGTGCTCGAGCAGAGTCATTTCATCGGTAAAGCATTTGTAGCAAGAATTGCATTTAAAGGGTTTGTCCGTTTGATGGCACCGCGAGTGGGACTGGAGATTGGAGAGCTGTGAAAAGGCCTTCGGACAACCAGCATGACGACATTTGTAGGGTTTATCGCCCGTATGCGTGCGTATGTGCTGTTGCAGATGTGACAGCTGGGTAAATTTGCGTTGGCATATTTCACAACGATATGGTTTAATGCCCAAGTGAATGCGTGTATGCTGGGAGAGGTACGATGAATTGGCGAACGATTTTGTGCATTGAGTGCATTTGTAGGGTTTTGTTTCACGTCCATCCGGCGAGGTATGATTATGTGAACGATGGGATTTTTGATGATGTTCAACACTGGCGTTAGGATCGTACTATGAATTAAAGGGGAAGAAAGCAATTGTTACAAAAGTTGAATTTAAAATAGAATTTTTGAAAAGTGTGTGATTAATTATTTTTAAAAAATGTTGATATTTATTCAATTATTAAAATAAAGTGAAAAAAAATTTTGCCAACATTTAGAAATTTTGTTTAAAATATAGCCGAATATTTTTTTTAATAAAATTCAAAAATTATTTACTGCATATTTCACTAAATGCGAAAGAACTCTTTCTTTCTCACAACTACATTTAAAACAAAAACAAATTTCAAAATCATTGTTTTTGTTTCAAGTGTTTTTGTGCAAAAGAAAGTTTTTTTCGACATCGTGAAATTGGCTGTTAAGATTTCAGGGTTATTTTGCCATTTTTAACGTTTTCTTCAAGCTTTTACTAATTTAAAATAAAATATTGGGTGAAAAAACAAATTGTAAAATTTTCAAAAATTCTCCTTTAATTTTAAAAAATTGTTCAAATTTCTTTAAATTTAAATTTAGTAGTACAAAATTACATAAATTTTCACTAAAAAAAAAAAATTACTAAAAACTCACCTTTTGTTCTGGTTGGTCCGTCATATTAGGTGTTGGTGGTGAATTTGGTGGACTGTAGGATTGTTTCAATTGCTGTTGCTGCTGCTGAAGATGTTGCTGTTGTTGATCGTGTTGTTGCTGCTGTTGCTGCTGCTGTTGTTGTTGTTGTTGTTGCTGATGTTCGACGACAAGTTGTTGCTGTTGCTGCTGCTGTTGTTGTTGTTGCTGTTGCAAATTGACTCCAACTAAACCGTTTTTCAATGAATAATCCAAACGCTCAACATTTTGTCGAAACTCATTGATATTAAACGGTTTATTGTACTCGTGTACCAACTGGGCCGTACGTAAGTCAGCTGTAGTCAAATGACTCAGCGACGAAAGTACGCCACGTTCATTCATTGAACGTAATTGATCAATGGTTGAACGATGTAAATAATCGTTGGCTGACGTTGTCAGAGAAGGATAAACAGTGGTTGCTGCTGCCGCTGTAAGGGCTGAAATATCAGCCATTAATAATTGATAAAGTTAAAATTGGAAAAAGAAGACTATGGATGAAGGGAAGGTTTCTTAGATAGTTTGCTCTGGTAACTTTGTTGAAGAAACACGTTGTTATTCGTTGAATATGGATTTTGAACTACTCGGTGTTAAAAATATCTGTTAAAACCTAAAAAAGAAAATGCAATAATTTTTAATTTTAATGAAAATTATTTTTTTTGCTTAAAATTAATTTCATTCATAATATTGTTTTTTTTTTTTTGTATTGAGCTTAATCAACAAAAAAATAATAATAATTTTGCAATTATGCGTAAAAAATTTACTTAATTTTCTGTATTTTTTTAAGATACTTTTTTAGTTTTTGTAGGAAATATAAATAAAAATTATGAATTCAGCAGAAAAAATTAGAACAAAAAATTTCTGATTTGCAAAAAAAAAAATTTATTTTAGTAAAAAAAAAAAAAAACTAGGCGCACTTTCTTAAAAATAAAAATACATAATGAAAAAAAAACTAACAAAAATAGGATCTTAGCCGAAATTTGAATAATGAAATTTTTAATTAAAGGAATTGAAATAGAACCATTCTTTTTGGGATTTGGGTGCAAGAAACATATCGTCAGCTCAGTATTGGTTTGGCGCATATGCCAAAAAGTCGTTTTCTGAAAATATACCCGATAGAATTTTTTTGTATTTTCACCACTGCATCATTGACGAAATTAGAAGTTAATAGTAAAAATTATTGTTCAATGCAACATAAGCCACTTTCTAAATTAATTAAAAAGTCACTTTTTGTACTTACTACTGTTTATTGAGTTGGTGAAATTTTATTTTGCCTTTAATACTTGTTTTTCTTACGGCTATAAAACAAAGCAAGAGTGGAATTTAATTTGTACATTTTTGTATTCGGAATTTGCCGCATTCGCCAACAGTAGCGTGTAGAGCAAAAAAATATCATAAAATAACTGATATGGAGCAATATTAATGCCTTATATCACAGAAACCATAAAAAATTTCGTGAAACAGGTTTTGGATTCAGAAAGGGGGTATTCAAAATATATATGTATACGCAATACCTAACTCAATTTCTTTAAAAATAATGAGCTGGCAATATATATTTATAGAAATATGGTCAAAACTCCTGTTGTAATTTGACTAACGCGCTTTTGGCTGCAGTTTTAGCAAATTCTTAAAGGCGTAAGGCTCATATCTCTGCAAATAAAACAAAACCTGAATATTTTTCTTTAAATAGGTATTAATTCTTTAATAATAACTAAGATTGAACTAAAACAAAATTTTAAAAATTTAGGTTTTTATGTTGTTGTTGTAACAGCTATAATTGTTTTAGTGGTTTTGGGTTGACAATCTTTGGTCGGTGGAATTGATACTCCGAGTCGTTCCGGTACGTAGGTCCAATTGTGTAGAGTTTTTTTCCTTCTCCTGTAAAATTTTTTCGATGTTAATTAGGCCTTTTTTGAATTTTTATGACAATTTAACGAAAAGAACTTTATGCAAGACTGTTCCTTGAAATTTGCAGAGCAGACAGACAAAGTTAGTAGGCGAGAAGGGAAGAAAGTAAAGTGTGTCACGCATACAGCGTCACCCCCTTACCGACAAACTTCGTATGTCTGCCCTTCATTGTCCAATATGTAAAAGGTTTCTAAGAACGACAACCTCGTAGAAGAAAAGAACAAAAGCAAAAGAAATTGAAACACATATCGTCGGTTGATTGTTTAATTGTCGTGTGTCGTATGTAATTTGTATCCACATACAATTAAATAATCAACCGACGATATGTATATGGAACTAAAACCTTTTAAAACAAAATTTATAATTTCCCTTAAAAAGTTTTTTGTTTAAAATTTTATTGAATTTCAAGAAAAATAGAAATTTTTCTTTATCATGTGCAACTTCTTATTACAAAATTTATTTCCCCTTTTGTTTTTGTTTTAGTGCTACAAATTCCTGCCCAAATCGAAAATACCTTCTTAAAAATTAAAGTTTAATTTTTTTAATCTAAAATGTTCATACTCAACAAAAACACATTTTAAAATTAACACGATCAAATCAGCATTTTTTTCAATTTAGTTAAAATAAGAAAAAATACTTAGCGCCGATTATTGATAAAACAAATAATATTCATTTTGATTATTTAAACAAAGTTTTAACTCAAAATTAAAACAAAAAAATATATGTATTAAAATAACAAAAAAACAACTACTGCAAGTAAAATATGCACATAATTAATAAACCATGATCAATAAGACCGATTGCAAAATTAATTATTGTAAATATGTAATAAGACAGAACTTCAAAACTATTGAACCGAAATAGAAATAATTTTGAAATATTATAATTTTGTTGCTTTTACGCCAAATCGTGGGCGCATAGTGCCAATACAAAATTATTCCAATCATTTCTATTTGAACTTAAGTGTTTTACTCTATTCCATGATAAATTTCCCGGATGAAGATTTATCTCTTCTTCAAGCCTTCGTCTCCAGCTACCTCGTGGTCTGCCTCTTATTTGCGTTTCTTGAGGATTCCAATCAAAGGCCTCTCTACATATGTCATTGGCTGGTTTACGTAGCACGTGTCCTATCCATCTCCATTTCCTTTACCGAATTTCAACAGCAATTGTTTTTATTTTGGTTCTGCGGTATAGCTCCTCATTTGAAACCCAGTTGTGTGGCCACCCTATGTGGAGAATATGACGCAGAGATCTGTTGACAAAGGTTTGCAACTTGTTGTTAATTTCAACAGACGTGAGCCAAGTTTCGCATCCATAAAGCAGCACAGAGAGGACATTGCTTTTGAAGAGGCTAATTTTTGTTTTGGTGCTGATTTGATTACTTCGCCAGATCTTATATAGGCCAGCAAAAGCAGCTTTCGCCTTCTGAATTCTGTGTGGTATATCAACACGAGTACCTCCGTCTGGTGTAATTTGGCTGCCTAGGTAGGTGAAGTCTGTGACTGATTCAATGTCCTGGCCGTACAGAGTAAGTGATTTCTGTGTGTAAAGTGTTTATATATAGCGATTTGGTTTTGTCAGCATTGATCTTAAGGCCATATTTATTAGATATAGTATCGATGTCGTTTATTTTACTTTGAACATCAGATTGTCGTTTAGATATTAAGACAACGTCATCAGCATATACTAGGTCGTTCATGTGTTCCATGCGTAATTGGTGCCACAATACACCACGATTAGACTTGTTGTCAATTGCCCCGATTAAGATATCGTCAATGACTATGAGGAACAGTAATGGTGACAGGACGCATCCTTGCCTCACTCCAGACTTAACATCAGATATAGGAGGCGATAGTTTGTTGCTACATTCAAAACGCTGATACTGTGACTTGATAAGATTACAGATCTTGTCAGGAACGCCTTTTCTGCCCATCGCTGCCCATATGCTTTGGTGATTAATTAGATCGAAAGCCTTTTGGAAATCAATAAAAACAAGGTAGATCGATACCTGCATCTCGTTTATTTGTTCCATGATTATTCTTAAAGTAGCAATATGGTCAATACATGATTTGCGGCTGCGAAATCTTAAGGAAATATTAAGGAGAGAATTTTAGATTACCGTTCAAATCGTTTTAGAGAAGTTGTTAAATGGGATTCCTTGACAGTGTTGCTAACTCTTCATGACCAAAAACAGCTAAATTTTAAACCAGAAATGGTTAACCCTGATTTTATTACAAAAACTCATTAATAAGAGGGACAAAAAAATTTTTTTTAATGACTTTCATGATGTTGATAAACCCAAAATTTCAAATTAAAAATCGAGGGTTTATCTTAAAAATCAAATTGTTTTAATTTATTACAATAACATTCAACATTAAAGATGATTTTCTTCATAGGCGAACATATAGCGAACATTTTGTTAAAGCAACATCCCGTCAGCTCATTATTGGTTTCACCTACCCACCATTTTGAAAAAAAAAAATTGTTAGGTATGGGGTTTATATATTCCCTTTAAGATTCTTAAACCGGTTTCACCATATTTTTTATGGTTTCTGAGATAATAAGCATTAAATTTGCTCCATATTAACTATTTTAAAGTTTATTAAGCATTGTTTTGCTCTACATGCCACTGTTTGGTGAATGCAGAAAATAACTCATACAAAAACGTACAAAATTAATTTAATTCTTGCTTTGCTCCATAGCCGTAAGAAAAGCAGGTAGTTAAACCGAAAATAAAATGACAACAAGAAAATAAATTTTACTCTTGCTTTGCTTCATTGCCGTAAGAAAAACGAATAGAAAAACCAAAAGCAAAATAAAATTTCAACAAACAGCAGTAAGTATACGTAAGCAGCACAAAAAACAATAATTTTTACTTTCAACGTTCGTCAATGAACGCTCACAAATATTTACACTTTTTTTTCATTGCTAGCTAAAGGATAGCTTAAGCTTCGTAACAGAAATATACAAACGAAAATTCTGATAGTGCATAGAAAATATTCCTTTAAAATATTGAAAGAATAGGACTATTTAAGTATAAAAGCTTTTGAGGATTGAAATTTGACTTCGAATAATATAAAAAAATGTATATAATAAATGTTACTCACCATGAGAAAAAAAATTCCTAGATTCTATTTACATTTTTCTTTAAAACATATGCCAGAAGCATTGGCAAATCCAAAAAAATTCTATTGGGTATATTTTCAGAAAACTTCATGCAAACCTTCATTGTTGTTTTTCTACACTACGATATTTTGGCATATGCGCGAAGCCAATAATGAGCTGATGATCTGTCAAGCAGGCTGTCATTTATTAAGGCTGTTTTGATAAATAAAAATGAATGGACTTTACGTTCAACAAATTTTAACTGACCCTAATTTTTATCAAAAAAAATAAAATTATCTTCGTCCATAAGGGCGGGCCAATATGGAAGGTCAACAAACGAAATTGTCAAACTTGGGCGATACCAATCGAAAAAGTCCCTGGTTGATATGGATTTTTGGCTGGAGACGCACAATGGCTCAGAATCGTTATTCATCGGCAAAAAGTCTGTAACTTTTGAACCGATAGAGATATTTTAGAATTTTAATAGAGAGATACATATTTTCTTGATTTTTTCTCCAGTTTAAATTTTATTAAAATCAGTTGCTGAGAAATTTAAGACCAAAGTTTTGATTTCAAGCCCAACTCAAACCTTAAGAAAAGTATACTCTGGTCCATGGGTTAAAAATTTGTTTGTCTGTGTAATTAAAGTGTTCAATGTTGATGTATCATAATTATTAAGGGTATTCACAATTCAATATAACAACAACCACAAAGACAATTATTTACGCACAACTAATTGTCTGCGTGGTTGTTGTTTTATTTTTGCACTTTTGCTGTTTTGCAAGGGTGAAACTTGTGACGTGAATACCCCCATTATTAATTTGGTTGGGAAATTGCAAGCAAATATTCCATATTTAGTTCTGTATTATTTCGTTCCTTTTTTTATTCCATTCCATGATCTAGATCAATGATTTAGAAATTTGACTCCACTGATGTTATCAATTCAGAAGCAAATACCTATTTTGATGACCTGACAAATCTATTTTTTGGGTGGAATTAAAAAATTGGAGAAATTTTTAACAAAGCGTATGGACCTCAAAGGAGACTACGTTGAAAAATAAAATGATTTTTTAATTAATAAGTGTTTTAAAAAGTCAAGGACTGATTGACCCGCGTTTGAATGTTTTTATGTGCTTTTTGGGACAGATAACATTGTAAAATTCTACGAGGTTGCATTGTAGAATGCGAGACTTTGTATAGTTACTTCGCAACACATCCTTAGGGGCAAAACAGCTTACACCACAGTGGACATTTTGCACAAGCGATTTGAGAGCAAGGTCACATCACTTGGAGGTGATGTAAACTGGCCAATGAGATCGTGCGATTTGACCCCGTTAGGCTTATTTGGGGGTTTTCTAAAGTCGCAGGTCTATGCGAATAGTGCGATTAGTTAATTTTTTGTCAAAAAAAAAGTCACTTTATGAGCACACACGATTTTTTTATAAATCGTACAGTTTGTGCTAATGTATTCCCACCATATTTTTCTTCCATTTTTGCCCTTATCGCGGTGGAGTTCTAAAATGGATGTGAAATGCTAGGTAGGTCCAATACTTGATCATAGGCAGGTTTTTTGTCTATCTAAATATTTAAATTTCCACTTAATAAAACTATTAATTTAAAGTTGAAAATTATGGATTTTTAAGTTGTGGTTTTTATCTGGGTCAAGTTAAAAAAAATTCAAATATTTAGCCAGTCCTGCAAAACGTTTGTATTTTTTAAAAGATTCGCGAATTTAAATTTAAATTTTAACTTAATTAAACTATTAATTTAAAGTTGAAAATTATTGATTTTTAAGTTGTGGTTTTTATCTGGGTCAAGTTTAAAAAAAATTAAATTATTTAGCCAGTCCTGCAAAACGTTTGTATTTTTTAAAAGATTCGCGAATTTCTTTCACAAGAAGTTGAGGTATTGTTTAACATATTAGTTTTCAGTAACAAGAACTATAAATCGGTCGTAAAATTACATTATTTGAAGTGTCCCACACAAAATCTACAATTGGTCCCCAAAAGAGAGAATGATACCATGAATTCCACAAGAACAGGTTGAATTTCTACAGCATTTTTTTTTTTTTTTTTATTCTAAAAAGAAATACTTTCGATCCGATTTTTTCAATGCAATTACAAATATCTTGTTATTAGAAAAATAACAATCTGATAACCATTTGATTTTAACAGTTCGAACCTATTTGTTTTGATTTGTTAGTGTTTTGCTAAGAATGTTTGACATTTGGAGCCGTAAACACTAACAATACAATGAAAAAACCCCTATGTTGTTTCTGTTGTTTTTAGGTTGTTGTAGTTCCGACACCACCTGTAGTTAAAATCGCCATGATTCTCTTGTCATTTTGTAAACGAAAAAGAAAAAAGTCAAGGTAGTTATGTACTGCGGCCGGATGAAGTCTGAGGCAATTGTTGTTAGCTTCATATTCTATTGAACATGGTATGGTTTATTTGATGTTGGTGGTGCTACTATTTCTACAGCCACAAACGCTTCCAACAAGGTAAATTTGTTTGAATTTGTCTATGACTTTTAGTTATGTCCCGTTTTGACAATTTTAAAAGGTGACAAGTCTACAGATCAACCTGTCCGTGCACGTGAGTTCAATACCGCGTTCAATCAAAAATGAAAAATTATCCATAAATTTTAATTAATTTTATGTTGTAAAAATTCCAACCAGTTGTAGTGGGGAATGTAAGAAAAGATAAAGTCACTGTTTATTGTTGTTGTTGTTTTTGTTTAAGCTTTGATATTGTTACATGTAAAGCTGTTGCTTATAATTCTTATTCGCTCAACAGTTTTATTTGTATAATATCTTTAGTTTTTCTAAAATCTTTGGATAAAGTTTGCTGATGATCTGGCCTAAGCAACCAGTAAAATGCGCATGAGAATAGCTTATTCCATCAACAACAAATTTCAGAGCTTTTATCAAGAATAAAAATTGTGAACTAAGCACTACAAACAAAATCTTGTAAATTAAAAATTCCTTTCTTCAAAAAAAAATGTAATGAAAATTAAAGTCAATGAACTTAAGCCTGATTAAAATATTAAAAATCTTTAAAACTTCAACGATATACATATGTATGTACTAAAGGTCTGCATGACTACATTTAAAAGGCATATGAATACATTCATTTGTTTTTTAAGTAGGTAAAGTTAAGTACAACAAACGATTTAAGTACGCAGTGCTTTACATTTTATGTTAAAAAAACAAATGAATAAACACACAAGGCGAAAGAGAAAAGAAAACAACTGTATTTAAACAGAAAAAAATACTACCATATTCAAATAAAACAGACATAATAAAATGTGTATAAGTTTCGAATATAATATTATTTGAATGTTTTACTCATAACATGAATACATTAATATTATTACTTGCAACTTTTGTTATGAAAATCGAAAACGTAAAACGCAAAAATTTTAAAGTCCTTTTTAATATACTTTTAATCCAATTTTTATAATTTTTGTTGCAAAATTCTGTTTGATAGAGATATATTTGTAATGAGAATAAACATAAGTACTAATTTTACTATGTAGTATTTCTTGCACACAGTCTAACTGTTACCATATACTTGTGTGTGTTTGCATTTGCAAATTGAGTAAATAAATATTCAAAGAAAAAGAGTGAATAGAATGTGTGCCTTTGTTGTGATAAAGTAAAACAAAGACTACACTCTCTTTTATATTTTAACTCTTAAACTCTGTAAACCAGTACTTAACTATTTAAATATTTGAATGAATATTGGAATGCTTGTGTGTAATAAACAAATGAATGTATTCTTGCAGCCCTTTAGTATGTACCTTCATCCGTTACTATTCTTAAAACTATACGAACAATAAAAAAAAATTACAGTCAAATCCCGATAATTCGTACCCCAAAAAATCGTAATTCCCGATAATTCGTAATAAACTGTCGGTCCCTTGAAAAAATCTCGTTAATTCGTAAAATTTCCATACATTTTGGTCCCCTCGCTAATTCGTATTTTTTTTTTTTTTTTCAAATAAAATCTTTACCTTTTATAAAACGTAATTGTTTGCTAACTATCACTTATAATTCGTAATAAAAACAACAGAAACATGCAAAGAATGATTTTTTGTTTACCACTATTTTATTTTTGCGTGGTTTTTTGCTTGTGTGTGGGTTTACTTTCTTAAGATCAGTTTGTTACATGAATAATATTTATGTATAATTTTTATATATTTTATTTGTAGCAATTGTTTTTTTAGGTATTTTCATCGTTTTAGTCAATAAATTGAAAATCCCCGTTTATTCGTATTTATTTTGTTTTAACCCCGTTAAATCGAAACCCCGCTAAATCGAAAACCCCTATAATTCGTAAGAAATGGCCGGTCCCTTGCGATTACGAATTATCGCGATTCTACTGTATATGCATTTTTATTGAACAAAGATTACTACTGTCCGACCGAACGTTCGGGTTCGGTTACGGAGTTCGGCAAAAAATTATGTTCGGTCTAAGTTCGAAAGTACCGAACACCGAACTTTTTTATGAAATAACATATTTATTATAATTTCAAACTATAATTTGGCATCATTGTTTTTGAAAATAATACGAAATCAATACAACTATTTTTCTCTATGATTAT
This sequence comes from Pollenia angustigena, assembly GCA_930367215.1. Classification (NCBI taxonomy): domain Eukaryota; kingdom Metazoa; phylum Arthropoda; class Insecta; order Diptera; family Polleniidae; genus Pollenia; species Pollenia angustigena. The sequence goes on along the minus strand of OV884056.1, from coordinate 90,641,199 downwards.
TAGTTCGAAAAAATACAGCGATGACTTAATAAAATGCTTAAGTGTATAAAAATGTCTTTATATGTGTAATTTTTAGGAGACGGTAAAAAAATCCAACAAAAAAAAAACGATTAAATTTTATGTGGAAAAAAATCTCTATATTCTGGGAATGGTAAGATAATCTATAGTTTTGGGTGAACCACAAACCAAACTTTATTTCCAGATAAAAATGACATCCAATCCATTTTGGAGTTTTTTTTTTAAATTGAGTAAGCGCTCAATGCAAATCGTCGGTTGATTATTTAATTGTCGTATGTCGCATGTAATTTGTAGCCACATACGACAATTAAATAATCAACCGACGAAATGTTGCGCCAAACAAATGTCAATGGCAAACAAACTACCGCCAATATTAAACGCCACTTAGAGAAAATACACCCCAACGAATTCAAAAAATACATTTTAGAGGTTTGAGTACTAATATGTATACTAGGGCTATAACCAAATTATTGGCATAGTACGACGGAACCGCGATGGATTGTAAACCGTAGGAAAATTTTTAATTCTAAAGCAGTGGATAAATTCCAAAATAGTATTTAATTGATACGTGAGATAAAATGGTTGTTTTCAAACTTCAACTCGATCCCTGCGTGTACTTTTTTCACAATCCGAAAAAATTATCATATTTTTTATTTATAACTTTTAATGTTCTACAGGACTATACTATGCCGTTTTTGATTTTCGCAAAAAGTGTGAAAAAGTTATAGACCTACCCCCTTATTCATAAAAAATGTGTCAGTTTTATAAGAGGTTTATTAAACAAATTTTCATATAAATTTTATCTTATTAACCTGTTATTAACATGAAATATTTTTTATGAATAAGAGGGCTAATGTATACTGTATTAAACTTGAAATTTATTTTTTATTTTTTGTCTTAAAAAAAAGCAATTACTAATTATTTTTTGACTATAAAATAGTTTTGACTACTATAAAGTGCAATTTATCTTTTCATGTTTCAATGATATTTCAGTTCAAAAGTGTTGTTTATTTAAAAAAATTTCAAAATCCCCAATACCGGGATTTTCTAAAATCAATCCCGATTGGCATCCCTAGTTGCATCCTTCCAAAAGTGTAATGGCCATTTTCTCATTAGGCGGTTATCTTTTTTCCCAACGAAAAACTGCACATTAAAAAAATTTGGTTGTCTCAATGTCTCATTTGCACTCATCTGCCTATTATTTATTTTCATTTTGTTTGCCGTACAGATAAATTCAATCAGCTGACTCCCAACTTTTGCATGTATTTTGAGTGGTGTTGCCAACTGAAAACAATGTTTTTTGCCTGTATATTGAGAAACCCAAAATAGTTTACGGACAGTTTATCGGTCCAATAAATTTATGTTGACATTAAGTAACAGACAGTTTGTCGATACATTGAGAAAATGGCCATAAATGTAATAATTTGCCGAAATTTTATTTTGGTTAAAATAAATACATTAAAAAAAGTACAATTGTTCAGATTTATTAACAAAAAGTTCGGGTTCGGCCGAACTTGTCAAAATTTACCGAAGTTCGGGTTCGGGTACATTCGGTCGGAAACTAAAGATTATTATTCCATTTAAAAAAAAAAAATTTAAATTCAACACATATGTACAATCAGAGACTAAAGTTTAAATACACACAAAGTTTCGAGTTTTTGGAAAACTAAAGTTTTTCCGAAAATTTGTTGTATGCAGTTTTTTTCCCCTTCGTTGATGATATAAAATTAAAAAAATATTGACTTAATTGAATACATAACGGTTATTTAAAAAAAAAAAAAAAAACAAAAAATTAACGAGGAAAAAAGTTTAAATACACATTGAAGTTTATCGAATTAATTACCTTTTCTTCTATTTATGTTTCCCTTTTAATACTTTTTTTGATGTCAAATTTATTGTTCATCGTCCAATGGTTTCTGTTAGTTATTTTTTTAATTCATAATTGTAAGATTTAACACAGACTATGGGTTAAGGAAAAGAGATAGATTTCGGCTTAAGAACTTTCATAATCAAAAATTTTTAAGAGGGAAAATCCTATCGAGAAAAAAGGAAAATTGTTGAATTAACTTTTTTTCAGCGTCCAGAACAACGTTAGAAATTATATACTAACATTTCCAACAAAAAACACTTCCTAAACGCGATCCTAGCCAAGCGCAGCAAAAAAAGCGGATGATATCGCTAATTCTTTCAATAAACATGCTCATCCAAAAACAGTTCAAAGAGCATTACGGGAAAGCGGGTATAACAGCAGGGTTCCACGGAAAAAACAATCATAAAACTCCAAATTTGTAGTGTGTATTTATTTATTTAAACTTTAGTCTCTGACTATTGGCATATATTGAAAGTAAAAAAAATTAAAAATAGTAAAATCCATAGGGACAAAATTATATGTACCTACCTATGTAGATTTTGTATGCACATTAGGGATATAACTTTTGAACAATTTTTTAAATTATCAAAAAATACCTATCCATGCCATATAGACCGTGAAAATCTATGATGAAAAGTGGGGTCACTTTTTCGCGGGCGTTAAAAAAATCACTTTGAAGTTTGGTATTTGGATTTTTTTTTTGTTTATTAAAAATACAATATCCTTATTGTTAAAACACAAACCATTCATTTATATTTGTATGCTTTTTCACAAATAAGACTTATACCACCAATTATACTACATCCAAACAGTTAAAAGTATGTTAAAATAACAAGGAAAGTCCTTTTTTGAACAAAATGGAACCAACCTCACAATCACAATTGTTTAGTTTTATTTTCATTTGTTTGCAGTTTTGCTAAGTTAGAGAGGTTCTCTATCCCATATATTCGTTGATTTTTGTGTCAGTGCATAGTGACATTTAAGTTTATAAAATGTTTCATACAAGTGCTCTAATTTGTAACCGGAAAAATTCGGAAATCTGGGCACAAAATTTTGGTAAATTTCAAAAGATTCGAGAAGTTCAAGATATCGAATACCCACTATGTGAATTAAACCAAGTGCCCAAACAGAAAATAGTTATTGGAAGATTGCAGAACAACTCGCACTTTGAACTTAAAGTTTATTTCCTTCAACAAAGATAATTTTTAGTATCTGAAGTTAATATATAGTACATGACTGTATGTATGGTATTTAAAAAATAAAAATTCAAATATTATTATTTTTTGGAAGCTTTTACAAAAAACGGTTTGGGGGGGAGGTTTTTTATCCAAATTGTTCTCAAAAAACTGTTTTCTTGATATATACATCAGTGGCCACCCCGTCGTGATGGGTATTTTTTTTTTTGGTTAAACCCCTAATGCACATACTAGGTACCTATAAAACCTTCTTATTTTTCTTAAACGCAGTATTTAAATATGTAAGTGAATATTTGGATTCAGCGTCCCAAATAACTTAAAAACAACATTCGTTTCTTATTTAACAAAAACCTTGTTTCCTTATGTTATATGTACATATGGGCATTTCCGTCAAAAGGCCGGTGTTGTTATAGAGAAATATTAAGATTTTACTAATTTTATAAATTTACCCATAAATTTGTTTACTTAGATGAACAATAAGACTGCAAAGTTGTTCAAACGTAATTTCTTATTTTTGAGAATGTTTTATTGTGTTTTCTTAACTGATATTTGATAAAAATTATTCCAAAAAGATGTTCTTACATGGTCTGTAATCTAAGAAATAGTTTAAAGAGAAATATGTTATTCGGATTAACAGTAAATTTTTATTTTGTTTATATCATTATTCAGTTAAATTATTATGGAAAAAATTTCACGTTCGAAATGTCACGTATCGACCCAGATTTTGGCCTAAAAAAAATACCGAAGATTTTGGAAGCAAACCAACAGTTTAATGTTTTTTCACGTTCGAACCGGTACTTCTTTTGCCATTATCTTTGACCTAGAATCGCGCCCTCCATAAACTTTAGCATAGATAACAGTGCTTTTTTCCGTGCTATTACTTAAGGGTTAAGAGAACGTAAAAATATTTGTTGTTTAAAATGTTATGGCATTTTTGATGCGTACGACTGTCACGTTCAACACTTTGGATTTACCCATGTGTACCGAGCTTACCTAAGGTGACCATACGTGCTCTTTTTTAGAGGACAATCATCTATTTTAACTGGCTGTCATCTATTAAATTTGTGTCCTCTTTTATCATCTTTTTAAAAAATCTGTCATCTTTGTCATCTTTATTTTTAAAAGCATGGCCAATATTTGCTTTTATTTTTAAAAATTAAAATAAATTTTATTTTATGGCCGTCACCGGCTTTTTCTGTCAAATTGTATAGAAATTGTCGTGCCATGCTTGTTCTGTTATTACTCCTACTTTCTCATACACTTGCAGTATACAATTTTGAATAAGTTAGTGGAATGAATATTAAAGTTTCGTTATTTTTTTAACAAATTTTACTTAACCCTGCACGGTTACTCTTCGTTGAATCGACGAAGCTCATTTACTTTTTATCATAAAACTTTTTATGAGTGTTCAAATAACGCCCTTTTTGTCAACAACGTTAGCTGACGCCAAAAGCTTGTAGTGAGCAGACGTACGCTGGATCTTCATTTTTTTAAGTTGAAATTCAGAGGTGTGTACTCGTCACAACGACGAAGAGTAACTTTAGTGTAAGTTTTAGTCTATTACGTCATATATACTCACAATATGTTACATAAAGAACGAAACCCCAAAAACAGACGACAGTACCCGAAAAATCTTCATTAAACTCTCGTGGCTCCCTATTTAAGAGGCAGGTTCGAGACACCTGTTTTGCAGACCTTAATTATGGGAAAAATTTAAAATAGAATACCTCATCGACAAGAATCCGTCGAAAATGTTGTCAAAGGACCAAGAGAGCGTACAATTTGTCACCTCTGTCCCTATAGCAAACGCAGAACAACGAAAAGTACATGTAATATAGTAATACCTATATGCAAGAAAAGCATCCGTTATGAACATTAGCTTAAACGTTGTGTCTCATGCATAAAATAAGGCTAATAACTAAATAGTTTTTTTTTCTTTTGTGCCCCGGTAGGCTAGCTGGTAGTGAGCAAGTCTATCAGCGCCGGGGTTGCGGGTTCGATTCCCGCCAGAGACTCTGGTTGCTTTCCTGCAGACAATCGCAGAGCTTCGCGGGGTTTAGCTTAGGGGCTTAAAAAAAATTTGACTGATTATCTTTAAAGGCTAAGTAAGAAAAAATTATTTTTTTACCTTTTTAGGCCGCCACCTGGATAACTATCTTGCCGCGATGTGGTGGTTTAAATGCTGGCTGAAGTGAATGTCTTGTAACCTGATTCGATAAATTCTAGCCGCAACAAGTTGGAAGGCATATGCTTTAAGGCCAGCATGACCAAGGGTTATCCATCCTCCCATCCCCTATCCCATTACCTATAATCCTATCTATCCCACATTTATCTCCCATATCCCCCACTTTTAAGGTCAAGGTGGTTGACAGCAGTGCCGAGGACCTGAATGGCTGGTTAGTGGCTACAGAAAATGGTCGCGAACAGCTTCCCTCTGACGCCGATGGCAAGGGTCAGTTGTAACTTTAGCCTAGTCCGTGCAAGCAAGGAGTCGATGCAGCGAATATCTCTGACAACTCGGCAGTTTCGGTGTCAGATCCAGATGCCGATTGGCTGAGTATTTACAGAGATATTCTGGAGCAGGACAGAACTGACAGAGACATACGTAACGAACGACCCCCAGTCGGTTCCCCGCCTCGAACAAGGGTCTCGGAAAGACTCGATGGTCTAGCTCTGAGATCTGATGATGAGCACTAAATTACAATGATTTCTGCTCATGATCAGGACCATAGAGCTGGGTCTCGGCTCCTGAGGTCACACTCGAGATAGGGAGCGGAGAAGCGGGTGTACTAAAACCTATGGTTCGGCAGGATGCGACAGAACTGGTCACATCAGAAAGCCAAACGAGCCTTGAAAAAGCCAAGAGTGGTGTAAGATCTTCTTAGCCTTTGTAGAAAAGAGAGCTAAGAAAGCCTCCTCACTACACAATGGGCGGGATAGGCACTTGCTGAGGAGGCACCGAAAGAACGCTGCCAGATTCGAACGAATCCACGGATCTGTCGGTGATATCCTAGGCATTCCCTATCCTGCGGGATACACAGCAAGAGCTTCTGGGGGCTCAAATGTTGTCAGTAAAGATAACGAACCCTCAGCAACCCCTACTGATGAATCCTTAAAAAATGGAACAGAAATCAGAAGGAGGGTACGGAATCAACACCTGATCCTCTAAACCGTGACAGTACGGTCACGGATAAGGGAACCAAGCCTGTACTACCCACTACAAGTTGCGCGATTAGGACTGGTAAAGTCTTGATAATCTCCGACAACCCCCCCCCCCCCCCCCATAAAGAGAAGTCACAAAAGGGATTACTGGGACAAACCAGCCAACATCTGCAGGGAAATCGGGTGATCACCGACAGAGCTCTGCTAAGGCCCCAAATAAGGGGGTATTTAAGAGAGTTAGGTCTGGTGATGACCAGCAATCCCCAGCGGCTAAAAGGAAAAATCCCCGAAAGGAAATCACTAAGGGGACTGGCTCCAGAGAGGACCAACCCTTCACGTCAAGGAAGCTAAGGGAGTCGTCAGGTAAGGACGGTATTCTTACCTGATCATATGGATCCCGATGGAAGTATCAGTGTTTAGAAATGGCAGGTGCTAGAAAACAAACTACTCGACGAAATCTTTAGCGTTAAAGGAAGGTGGAAGATGATAGCTTCACCGGGTTGTAAGGAGAACCAAGGAAGAGATTTCAGGTTCGCAGTAGACCGGGAGTCTCTGAGGAAACTCAAGTCAATGGGAAGGGTTGCTATATTCGGGTTGGGGTCTATCAGATTTAGGTTTCCTAAAAATGATAAACCCTAAGAGGCTGAAAGTGGTGCAGATAAAATTGCACCACTGTGAAGCGGCCTCAACCGAATTAGTAACCCACCTCATTGATAACAACGTGGACGTGGCTTTAATCCAAGAGCCCTGGATTAACAAAAACCGGGTAGTTGGATTAAAGATCACGGGGTATACCTTGTTCGTATCCCGCTCGGATGAGAAGGTACGAACTTGTATATTGGCGAGAACTGAGCATAAATTTATGATTTCTCATTTTTTCAGTAATGGAGACCTCACGGTTGTGACAGGAGAAGCCAGGTACAAAACGGTCCTGGCACTAGCATCGGTATACTTGCCATATGAAGCTGCCGATCCACCTGGTGAAAAAGTGCGAGAGTTGGTGGTGCACTCGGGCAGAAGCGGCTTGAGGCTGGTGCTAGGATGTGACGCCAATGCACACCATACCCAATGGGGTAATGCCGACATCAACAAAAGAGGTGATGCTATATATATATATATATATTTATATGTAACAGGGGGAATACGCCAACGTTCAGAACTAGGGATAGAGAGGCAGTGATAGATATAACATTGACGAACTGTAGGGAATTTGTAGAGGACTGGAGGGTGGCTTTGGTATTTTCCTTCTCTGACCATAGTCGTCCTTTAGTCTAATGTTTAAGAGGTCGAAAAGGTGTCCGTATAGGAGTCCGAGAAGGACGGCTTGGGATTCGTTTTCGGGACTGGTGCAAAGTAACCTTAGGGTTACACGGAACTGCGGGTCGACCCCTACCGGTGTTGAGCAACTGGTGAACACCTTCACGGGGCTATTGACCAGTAGCTATAAGCGATCCTGTCCGTTAAATTTTCCGGGCAGACGTACACAGCCAAGATAATGGACAGACGATTTGAGAACTCAAAGGTCCACTGTCAGAAGGCTGTTCAATAGCGCGAAGTATACGCGTAGGGAGGAAGATTGGAGCAACTTTAGGTTGAGTTACGGGAGTTTTAAGGGAGATATTAGAAGGGCGAAAAGGGACTCGTGTATTAAGTTTAGCGAGTCAGTTGAATCCGTGAATGAGATGTCTAGGTTCAGGAGAATTTTATCTAAGGACCCGGTAGTCCCTGGATTTATTCAGAGACCGGACGGCTCATGGGCGGAATCTGGCCCTGAATCTCTCTGTCTGCTTATGGAGACTCACTTTCCTGGGTGTGTGGATCCTGGATCGGGGGAACAGGCTGTATGTGGCAGAGATCAGCAATGAGTAGTGAAAAAGTGAGTGGAGCTAAATCATGACTCATAAATTCTTGTACTTATACGCACTCATACTTATTCCAATGTTATTCAAACTCATATTCACTCAAAAGTTTCATTTTATTCATCGTACTCATACTTAGCAACATTTGTTGTGTTTGATTTAGAATCTACTCAAGTCAATGTGTATAGGCGAAGCAAAATGCGAGGCTGCCAGATTTGTCCCCGAAATAGCAAAGTGACGATTTGGCAATTACAGTTTACTTACATGTATGAAGTGGACGATTTTTCGGCAAATTTATCTGGCAGCGCTGATTATTAAGTTGTGTGTTTTCTCTGTTGTGGTAAAACGGTAAATGGATGAGCTAAATGATTTGAATCATTGTGAGTATTGTAAGTATTTTCTTGAAATTATAAATCAAGCTGAGGTCATTTATGAGTATGCGTATAATGTCGACATCGCACTCATAAATATTTCTCTTCTGAGTATGAGTGAATCAGAGTAGTTAAGTTGAAATGATTTCTACGCACTTATACTTACAATTGCATGAGTCAGTATGAGTAGCGAAAAAACGATTCATTGCTGATCTCTGGTATGTGGTGACCCCTTCTCTGGTTCGGGCTCAGGCGGTGAGGAAAGAGAGACGGTGGGGGATATGATTACCTTGGATAAGGTAACATGGGCGGTCCTTTGGGTCCTACAAATCGGAGGGACCAGATTGTATATTTCCGGCGATGCTACAGAATATCGGGAAATCATTACTCCTGTTGTTGGTGGAACTGTTTAGGGTATGTGTGCTGGTTAGGGTAATTTTTATTCCCAAGGCGGGTAGAACCGGTCACTCTAAACCCAAGGATTTTAGACCAATCAGCTTGTCGTCTTTTCTCTTGAAGACGTTGGAACGACTGATTGATCTACATCTGAGGACGAAGATTGACGCCGGCATCGTCAGCGGCGCTCAACACGCCTACCTTAAAGGTAGATCTGTTGAGAGTGCGTTGCATGATGTGGTTAGTTATGTGGAGCGGGGTTTGCGAACCAGGGAATACACCTTGGCGGCATCCCTGGACATAGAGGACGCATTTAACAATTTGAAGATAGAGGCTATAAGTAGGGTTGCCATACGAACTGTTTTAAGCAGTACATGTACTGATTTTTTGCAAATGTACTGTTTTATGCACAACTCCTAAAACAGTACGCAAATGTACTGTTTTTTACACTTTGTACAGTTTTTTGTACTTTTTTTTTTGTTCAGTGTCCAAAAAACCAAGATATTAAGAAAACCCCTACTAAAAACACATTTTTATGATATTATAATATTTAACAGTACATAGCTTAACAAATTTTTTTGTGTTCCAAACAAAAAAGTTCTAAAATAATACGAGTTTTTACGCTGTGGTCATTGTTTTCTCATAAATACACAGTAGAAATCTAAATTATAATGAGTGGCTCGCAGCAGTAGTATATTTTCATATTGTTATTTTTAAGACATATGTACTATGTATGATTTTATGGCCACCTCTTCCAATAGTGTTTCCCTTTCCACACCTGAGAAAAACAAAATAAAAAATAAATTTTTTAAATACTAAACAAATACATACTTATTCCAACACAATTATGTTAAATTATTAGACTTTTTTTAATTTTCGGGCCTGTTCTGGATATCGAAATCACGTGAAATTTAAATCGAACAAATTTGGAAAATTCTCCGTGTTCAAAATTTATTAAAATACCTAATACCTTTGAGGACCACTTTTCTTAACCTAAACTACTGAAATAAGAAAAAGATAAGTTAATTTTTACAAAAATTTTATTGAAAATATTCGTTTTCAATTGCACTTGATTGTTTTACAGACAAAAATTGTTGTTTTATATTTTATTGAAAGTTGTTTTTTTTTACTATTTTAATATTTTCAGATTTTGTTAAATAAAAATAAACCAAACTATCAAATCTGTTCTGAAAATCACGTGATTTTAAATCACATGTGCTTTTAAAATCACATGTGTGATTTTGTGGTGTTCTGTAAATCACACTGTTTTTCTGTTTCTCGGTGTTATTTTCAATTGTCGAAAGCACAAGCAAACACAAAAAGTGTGTTCTACAAAATTATAGCTAATTTTTTTAACGATTTTTATGTTATTTTTCAACAATTTGTTTTTTTACCGATTTAGCGGTCTAAAATTAATTTAGGGTTTACTAAAATTTTGAAATTTTTTGCGAATCTTATCTATGTTCCGCGATTTAAGTGATTTGTTCAAGTAAGTTTTCTGATTCTTTACAACTTTAACGATTTATTATAAATAGTAGACTCTGCTATCATGCCGCTGTTATCAAATTTTTGCGAATTTCCGCTAAATTATCAATTTTTACCGAATTTTTGTCATTCCTATAATAGTTTTGGGGACTTTTAAGCACTTTGAAATATTAAAAATTTTCGCTATTTTGCTAAATTTTGTTGTTGTTGTGTAATGCAATGTTTAGCGAATTTTAGCCATTTTCGCGATATCAGCGGTTTTTTCCTGTGATTCTTTGCAGCTTTTACGATTTTTAATATACATATATTAAACTATGCTTTCTTGCCGCTGTTAGCAAATTAGAGATTTTTAATTCAACTAAAAAGCAAACCTGAAATCAAAACAGCAGTCACAAAAGCAAATATCATTTTTGTAGTGTCGTCGAATTTTCTTAATTTTAAAAGATTTGTTGTAAATAAAATAGCTTATTGCACAAAAAATTAATAAACAACACTTTGAATATTTTATTTAAGTAATTTATTATGACGGTCACCTTACAATTTTCGCAAAAATAACAAAGTGATTTCAAAAAGTTGTGAACGTAGCTGAACGTTTTGAAATCACAAAATAATATGCCCAGAACACCTTTCTTGTGATTTCATATCACTTTCATAAAATGTGATTTTCAGAAGAGGCCTGTATGTATGTTTTTTGGATTTTATAGATTAATGGCCAAGTTCAGGTTTAATTAACTATCATTATAAATGTCAAAAAATCTATTGTTTTAGTAATACATAGTCAATTTTAGCTGAACTTGGTAAAATTGACCGTAAATAATTTTAAAATTGTTTGAAATTGGAAAATTAATTTAGGATACAAACATTTTCTCAAATTCTATATGATTTGTGCAACTATGTGTGTGGTGAAAATTGCTTTAAATGCGAATATGTTTAAAGATAATCGTACTATAAATCACAATCTATGAGTTAATTGTTTCAAGCTAAGTTCGGCTTTACTCCTTTCTTATATGGCTTACAGCAATGTTATGGTTCTCCTTGCCAAATGCTTCGTTTGTGGTGTTTGCTTTTTAAACGCAAATGGAGTAATTTTTTTCGCCAAAAAAATTTACTGTTTTTCTTGCTTGTACTGTTTTTTTGTGTTCAATGTACTGTTTTTCCGAATTAAAAATCTGGCTACCCTAGCTATAAGGCAGGCACTGGTTGACCTGGAGGTTCCGTTGTTCTTGGTCGAATGGATAACTATGATGCTTAGCAGCAGAGTTATTCACTCGAACTGGGGAAACGAACGCTTAATGAAATCGGTGACAAGGGCGACCCCACAGGGGGGAGTTCTCTCTCCCTTATTATGGCTCTTGGCCGTCAATGTCGTTCTGAGACGTTTTGACAGAATGGGTCAGAAGGTCGTGACCAACGCGGATGATGTAGTTATATTGGTGTCCGGCAAGTTTCTGCCGACAATTAGCGACATCATGCAAGGGGCGCTGGGCGAACTATCGGCATGGGCGAGTGATAAGGGACTGCGAGTTAATCCGGAGAAGACAGAGTTAGTTCTTTTCACTAGGAGGTACAATGTGGAGGAGTTTAGGCTACCGGTACTGGGATGAATGAAGCTTGCTGTGTTTTGTGGGAGTCATTGAGGTTGGCTAGTCGTAGGCACCTTCTTTCTAAGGCTCAGAGGTGTGCTTCAATTGGCATGACAGGTGCCATGAGAAGTACTCCTCAGGCTGCCCTGGATGTCATTCTACATCTTCTGCCTATTGAGCAGTATGTGATGGGAATGGCGGCCAGGAGCATTCTTAGAATGAGGGAGTTAGGATTGACGAGGAATCTCACGCATGGTCACTCACGGATCCTGAGTGAGATTGAGGCTGGTGGCTATTACCTGGGACCGGCGGGCTCCACTGATTATGTAAGCACCAGGGTGGATTTTGGGCGGTTGCCGGAGGTAATAGTGCCCTCTAGGGAGAGCTGGTTGGGCAGGAGCAGATTATTTGGTGGATTTGCTATTTTTAGTGATGGCTCGAAGATGAGGGGCACGGGTTCGGGGGTCTACATTGAGGATCTGAACATTAGAAGGTCATATAGGCTTCATGTCGACTGCAGTGTTTTTCATGCGGAGGTTCTGGTGGTCTGGAGGGCCGTGGAACTGATGAAAGACAACATTGATAGGGGCTCGGAAGTCACTATATATGTGGACAGCCAGGCGGCTCTTATGGCCGTAAGGGGCTGTTATGTGAACTCCAAGCTGGTTGATGAGTGTAGGAGGGCTCTGAAGGGAGTCTTAGGGGAGACGCTGTGGCCTGAGCTTAGAAAGTCCGATTCGGTGTAGCGGCTGGGCAGGACAGGGTCTGTGTAAGGACCATGATAGGAATGATCACGGGCCACAGTATGATAGGCAGGATAGCGGGGAGGATCGGATCTGACTTGTCGGATATATGCAGGTTGTGCGAGGACCCTGAGGAGTTGAAGACAGTTGAGCACTTTCTGTGCCACTGTCCCAGGTTGCAGGGTAGCAGGCTGAAGTGGCTGGGCAGTAGATTCCTGGGCGAATTAGGGGATGTCTCGGGTTGCGGACTCGAGAATCTGATATGATTCGTAATGGGGATGGCCTGGCTGCGCGAGAGGAGACTGGTTGCTGACCGCACGTAGGGCGAATTTGGTTTTAGTAGGATTTCTCTCGGGGTTGTTCCGTAACCTTCTTTTCTTTACTGTCTTTTCTACCTATCTTTTGGATTTGTCTTGTGCTTTTGCTGTTTATTTCACCTACTTTCTATAGGGTGAATGCACCAATAGTCGGCACTTTAACTTTTTTCTGATATTTAAACTGGTACTCTCATGAGTGTGAACATGATATTGGGATGCCAACGAATTATTATTGTTCAGTAGTTAGTATAGTTTTAGACTCAATTTACTGAGTCTAAGCATATTTGTATTAAATTTGAGTAATTTACATTTTTTCTAAAATACACGATTTGCGCCTGTAGTCGGCACACCTTTCCCTAAATGCGGCACTTTATGACCCTATTGTCGGCATTGAATTTTGTATGAAGAAAATTACAAAATCGCTAAAAAATTTAAGATATATTGTATTTAATACCAATTATTATTTAACAATTTTCCATAATATTTATTAAAAAAGCTATGCCGAATCCTAAATACCCATCACCAAGTTAATGTTGTTGCTTTCTTTCTTATATATGTATATATATTATAATTATTAATTTCCCTATTTGTTTGTTGTTCTTTTTTGTATATTCAGAGCTTTTTGAAGCCCACTGATGGGCTAGAAAGCTGAAAATCCGCATGCATATAGTAAAATACCTAGGCAAAATCTTAACGTTGCCATATTTTGGCCTGTGGGCAGAGAATTAAGAGGAAACGGTGTGGAAAAATTCGATTTTTTAACATTTTAGTTTTTATTAAAGCCCCCTAAAAACATAGGAAGCTGAAAATGGCCAAGCATATAGTCCTTACAAAGGAGCATAGTCTAAAGTAGTTGGATCTAAAATTTTTGGACTGTGGGCAGAGAATTAAAAGAAAAAGATGTGTTGCAAAATTATGCTATTTTACATATCAGCAAATTTTTAAGCCCCCTAAAGACCAAAAAAGCTAAGAATTGCCAAGCATTTGGTACTGACGTTGGAGCTTACATTAAAGTAGTTTCTCTTCCTGCTTGGCAGGGACAGGCTTAACAGCTAGTTTTTATATAATTTAGTGTTCTGTAAGTGTAATCTCCCTTAAACGGAAACTCCCTTAAAACGGACTCCGTTCCCTGATCCTGGCAATGTTCTAAAGGAAGGCAATAAGTTCTTTTGAGAGGCCATTTCCCTTGTACGGACACAATTAACGTCCCTTTCAGTGTACAATCATGAAAGATTCCACGGTATTTTTTATTTAAATTTAAAGCTATCTAACGTCTTTAATGCTACTTTCTAGAATGGAAGTTTTCATTGGTACCCATTGCACCGAAGCCAGGAAAATACCATACTAGAGTTGAGTCATAAAGTTCTTTTAGTATATCATCCAACATTTTTAAGCCATTTGAGAAAATAATGTTGTTAAAATCTTCAATTTGGACTTAAAAATTAATATTTTGATAAGATAAACTTACCCATAAGTACTTAGAAGCTTTTGAAAAACTATTTGATTGGTCTAAAATTTGTTATTGAAGTAGGAAATTTTTTAAGTTCTTCTTAATCGATAACCACAGGAGTCGCAAGGAGGCAATTTATGACCTCTATTTTATTTAATATTTACTTCAGACAATCCAAACATCAACTGATACAGCTTTTTTACGCAAACTGCGCACCTATAAAGCATCTCGATAATTACAGAACCATATATTTCAATTAGAATATTGTTAAAACAATTGAAGATCAAGATCAATGAAGAAATATATATATAAATATATTTATATATAGAAAATCCGCTTTGCGTTGTGACTCAATCATTAAACAAAAAATACATCTTGATCGATGTTTAACATGGAAATGCTATATACAGACCTGTCAAAGAGATCAATTCCGATCAGAAGTGGAAGTAATTCTGGTTTCTCCAAACAAGAAAATTAAATTTAAAGAAGCTAAAACAAATTCGATCCGTAGTATTTTGATCGGAATGTGTGGCAGGCTTGATAGAGGCAAAATTAACTGAAATGAAAATCAATTCAAATAACCTGGCTCCTTAAGCGGAATTCTTTCCTTAGTCTAGATTGTAAACTCCCTATTTACAACTCTATCTTAAACCCAATCTGGTCCAATGACATTTAGTTATCGGTTGCAAAGGCGCCAAAGTAAAATTTTTGTTGAAAATTTACAAAATGTTTGTACACTAAACTTACCAATAGGTTATAGTAAAGTCTTAAAAATAAAATTTGTTTCGAAATTTTAATGTTTTTGCACCTTTTACTTATTTCTTAGCCATTTATAAACGATTTTTATATAATAAAAGCAGCTGCCGACTATAGGATCATTTATATCCTAAGTTCGGCATATATTTGGGCACTCAATATAAACTGTGCCGACTATTAGGTAAATTCATTTAAAACTCATTTATTTTTGTACTGTTGTCAAGGGAGGTGAGTAAAGAAACATTTTTGAGAATTTGAGCTTAATATGACAAAATTATGATTTTCCAGTAGTCGGCATCACTATGCCGACTACTGAAATTTGCAAAAAAATTTGCTCCTAATGCCGGCATCCATAAAAATAAGTTAAAATAATATTTTTTTTTCAGATTTATAGATTAAAGGCAATATTTGAACATATTTTCACCTATAAAAACTGTTTTTGTAAAAATATTATTTATATTAGTACGATTACCACTTGTTCTAGTTTGCCTTGGCACTAACAAATTATTTAAAAAACAGCCACTATGGAGCGTGTAGAAAGCTTGACACTAAATAACGACCAACATAGACTTAAGTTCTCATCCTAGCCAAATGCAAATATTACATAATGAGAAATGAGTGTATTTTGAGTTAAAGCTGAATTCGAAATATATATAAAATTTCCGTAATTCTTATTTATTTAAGATTTAATTCAAAAGTGCCGACTATTGGTGCATGCCGAACTTAGGGGCTTTCACCCTACTATCTATCTTCATATATCTATCTCTAAGTAAGGCGTCACAATGAACCATACTGGTCTCTGGGTGAAGGTGTGAAGGAGACTTTACACCGGCCTTTCTACCTACCTACCTACCTTTTTAGGTTTTTTTTTTGTTTTAAAAAATTAATTAATTTAAAAGAAGGAGTTCAAATTCTTATCAAATTTTATAGGGAAAAAGAATTTTTATTTTTTATATTACATTTTTTTTATTTTTTAATAAAACAAAGAGTAAGTAGGTAAGTAACCTTAACGTACTAAAATGAAGAGTAACCTTCTAGGGTTAAGTAAATGTACATTTTTATATTTTATATCGTCGGCTTCATATGCAAACCTGCTAGGTAACTCCCTTTTAACAAATTTTACAGAAAAACTTTTTATTTTTCCTATTAATATACCTATGTAGGTATGTAGTTGATTTGACGCACTTCAAGACTCAAATTGAAGAACAACTAGGTACATGCTAGTGGAAGAGGCATATCTTTCTCTACCACACGGCATCAAAATCTCAATTAACTTAAGAAGTGGATTTAGCAGGTTTGGTTATTAAGCCGAGGAAATATTATTTTTTTACTTTACTTTACATATACAAACCTACATACATATAAATATGGGAATGTAAATTTGTCTGTAAAATATGTAAGAAATCTTGAAGTCAAATTAATTTTTTAGTTTTTTTCTTTATGTCCTCTATTTTTATTTGCAAAATCTGGTCGCCTTACCTTACCATAACCTTACAAACCATTGAATTTTGGTTTCTATTTTTAACGTTACGGCTATGCGATTATGTTGAAGTCTAATTGGAACTTAACTCGTTAAAGTATGTAATTGTTTAATGGCTTACAAACCCCTTTTAACTGTTTTTACAATACACTTGACGTTTTTCTTTTAAAAATGGCAACACTGATTTATTGAAACACCAAATTACCAATAAAATTTTTTTTACTGTTTTTATTACTCCTTTACAATAACAACAAACGTACCTATCAAAATAAAATAACGGTATTTAATATGAATGGCATGTGAGTAAAAAAATATCTATAATAGGTATAAAAAATATGTACACAATAGGATTTTTTTTTTTGCAAATAAAATACCTATGTACCTACATACATACGTAAATAGCTATGTATAAAAAAACTGGGAAATGTAAACAAACAAACAATAATAAAAATAACTGGAACAAAAAATTTATTTCTAAAAACCCTACAAAAACAAGCCGGCTGGTTGACTGAATGACTGACTACTGAATGGTTGACCACAACCATAGAAAGATATACATATAAACGAACGAAGGCAGCGGAAAAAATAAAAACAGAAAAAACAATTAAATCAGTCGCATGCCAAATTGTTGGTGTTTCCCTGTTTTGGCGATTTTTTTACAAACGTTTTTCCTTTTTTTTTTTTGTGTTTGTTTTTTGCATTCACTTATTTCACCATTAAAAAAAATTGCAAAAACGAAATAGCAATAACAAATAAAATAAAATAAAAGAATACACAAAATATATACTGATACCTACCTAGCAGAGAGAAGAAAACACCCTGTTGTGGGGAAAAAATCATTGATTGTTGAATTGTTTGGTTAGTATGTTCGGCAGGGTCGTGTATGTGTGTTGATTGTGTGATTAAAGTTTTTTTGTTGTAGGGAAGTTTTCTTATTTTTTTTCATTTCTTGTTTTTATTTTTTTTTTTTTTTTTTTGTTAGCGTAAATCAAAACATTTATTGTAGTCTCTGACAAAATTATTTTTACCAAGCACTGTTGGGATATGAAAATTCTTAAATTGTACCGTCTCAATGAAAAAATTGTACCAAATTTTGGCTACCTATAAAATAAAAAAGCATACCTAGGTAAAAATTTATAATACCTTGGTACCTTTTAAGACAGTCGATCAAGCTCGGCCATTTGATACCCTACAACACAGTTTATAAGGACCAAATTTCTAGAGTATACATATATACTCTATTTGGGACACATGGGCAAACATGGTCCTGCCCGAGCAAAATTATGTTAAGAGGGTAATATTCAAGTAAAAGTTCTTTGAGCGGAATATTATATTTAGATATCTTTATCTACATACCTATGTATATGAGATTTGGTTGTCCTTAAGTGATTTTAGGAAGAGAGCTTACATGGGAGCTATGATCAATTTGGGTCTACCAGCACAATATTTTGTCATGACATAGGTAGGTAGTAGCTATCATATAAGTTATTGTCGACAATTTGTATGTCAATATCAACATTTATAAGGAAGGTAGGGATTATAAGCTTTATTCGGGAATAGTATTTGTATGGGAGCTATCGTCAAATATGGACCTATCCCAAAAAATTTGGTAAGAAGATGATTTGAATTGCAATAAAATAAGTTTGGTCAAAATTTAATCTTAATACCAGCATAATAAGATTGTTTATAGGCACAAACACTATTCCGGAAAGAAGTTTGTATGAAGGCCATGTGAAGTTATGGACCGATTCTCGCGATTTTCAGTAGGCTTAGCGCTTATGAAATGAAACCTATTTACAAAATATCTTCAAATTACCTTCAAAATTAAGAGATGTACTTTGCATACAAGGTTACATGGATAGACAACCAGCCAGCCGGACTGAGGGACATCGTTAAATTTTCTCAGAAATTGATATTGAGTCTATTGGAATACTAAACATCGTCACCAAAACAATTGTCAAGAAATGCGCGTGGAACTGACCAAAGGTTGCCAACTCAGCAACACCTGTTCTTCAGGTTTCGCAGCTACAACAACAACAAAATCGATTTCAATTCAGGGAAATGATGAACTTCGTGGGTATGTTTTTTTTTTCTTTATTGTACCAAAAAAGGATGAATTGTACTGTACCAGTGTATCATAAGTTTTCGATTGCACCAAATTTGGTACAATTGTATCACAAATCCCATCAGTGTTACCAAGGCATTTGTTTTTGTTAAGACACACATTTACACAAACAATCGCAAAACAATATAAATTAAGACTTAAATATACATACATATGTAGGTATGTATGTACATCCATACAAACATAAATGATAAACACTAAAAAAAAGTCATATAAAGATTTTTTTGTATTTAAAATTTAAATTGTCGTGTGGCAAAAGATCTTAATTTATGACCTGCAATAAAATTAGATTTTTGAGGGTTTCTTTTTTGTTTCTTTTAAAATTTTTTGTTCGCTTGTTGTTTGTGTTAGTGGGACTGTTTCGAAAAAGAGTTTTAAAAATGTACGAAATTTTGTTTACACAAAGAATTTATAATGATTTTGATCAATGAAATTTTATGCAAGAGAAATTTTTTTATTTAAAATTATTTACCTAAATAGGTACATATGTAAGTACCTATTTTGATTTGTTATAGGGTGGTGTAAGAAGCTTATAAAATTGTTAAATAAAAATCTGTTATTTTTCTAAAACTTTGTTCAATAATATTTAATTCGCTTTAGATATTCGGTCTTATGATAATCCTTTCGTATTCGTTTATTATGACACTCGTCATAATAAGACCTTTCGAATACCCAAGACTAAGATTGACTGTTTATCAGATGTTTCTACTTTAAAAAATGTTTTATTTAAAAAGTAGGTACCTATTAATATTGTCATAATCCGTTCCGTAATCTTTTTTCGTTCGGTCGCAACTTAAAAAAATCTCTCCCAGATACACTAGCCAAAATTTGAAGAATTTTTTAAAAATAGAAAAATTTATATTTCTTAAATTTTGATTAAAGATTACGAAAGTAGAGTTGATTACCTCTAATTTGGTGCTACTCCCGTTCCGTAATCTTTTTTCGTTCGGTCACAACTTAAAAAAATATCTCCCAGATACACTAGCCAAAATTTGAAGAATTTTTTAAAAATAGAAAAATTTATATTTCTTAAATTTTGATTACAGATTACGAAAGTAGAGTAGATTACCTCTAATTTGGTGCTACTCCCGTTCCGTAATCTTTTTTCGTTCGGTCGCAACTTAAAAAATCTCTCCCAGATACACTAGCCAAAATTTGAAGAATTTTTTAAAAATAGAAAAATTTATATTTCTTAAATTTTGATTAAAGATTACGAAAGTAGAGTTGATTACCTCTAATTTGGTGCTACTCCCGTTCCGTAATCTTTTTTCGTTCGGTCACAACTTAAAAAAATATCTCCCAGATACACTAGCCAAAATTTGAAGAATTTTTTAAAAATAGAAAAATTTATATTTCTTAAATTTTGATTACAGATTACGAAAGTAGAGTTGATTACCTCTAATTTGGTGCTACTCCCGTTCCGTAATCTTTTTTCGTTCGGTCGCAACTTAAAAAAATCTCTCCCAGATACACTAGCCGAAATTTAAAGAATTTTTTAAAAATAGAAAAATTTATATTTCTTAAATGTTGATTACAGATTACGAAAGAAGAGTTAATTACCTCTAATTTGGTGCTACTCCAGTTCCGTAATCTCTTTTGGTTCGGTCGCAATTTAAAAAATCTCTCCCATACACACCGCTCAAAATTAAGAAAAAAATTAAATAAAAACGTAGCTGAGCTACGTTTAGCTGAAATATTCGTAGCTGAGCTACGTTTTTAATCAGCTACGCGTAGCTCAGCTACGTTTTTAATAACGTAACGTTTTACGTCATAAAACATATTTAACTCGGCGTATTTATCTTCACCCACTTTGATAAAAGTTGATATTTGCAAAAAAATGTTGCCATTTATTTCTGCAGAGTATGGTAGCGCTACATGGTTTAAGCCACCACCCAAAAATAACAAATTCAATTGATACTAGATTAAATTAATTCTCAGATTAGGTAATTTTAGAATAAAATTAACTTTAATCTCAAACCCAAAAAGTGGCTCTAAAACGACTGCGCATATTAGAAAAAATTGCTAACTTTCTTAAGGAAATTTTATTGTAGAATTTTTAGTAATTTTAATAAACTAAACCGTTTTTGAGTTAAGCGAATATACCTATGTTATGCAAACTTCTCCATTTTCGAAATAACGGTAGCTAGCTATATCTCGAAAACAAGAGCTAACCCAAATTATGTTAAAACGCCATGTGCACGTCTAGTCTATTTTTTCAAGTAGCACATTGTAATTAGACTACAAAAAGCTAAGAACTTGGGTTCTCTACCAATTTATTTATTTATTTATTCAATGCCTATAAGTAATATACAAAAGCCTATCAAGGCCAATAAAAATATATTACAAAAGCAAAATCCTGAATATTATTAATGGATACAATAAATAATCAAAAATTTATTTATTCAAGTAGGTAGCTTATACACCTAATTATAAAAATACAAATTCCAAAGAAAAAATACGATGATTTAATATATCGCCATCTTAAAGACCTAATAACCTATCTGCAAAAATTTCAAAATTGAGTTTTTTATGAATTCTTATTCCCTAAATCATAACGCATATGTGTGCAAAATTTTCAACATGTAATATTACAAATGACAAAGTTGTTGTATGTACCTTGAGGACCGTTACGCACAAAAAAAGAGAAAAATAAATCATCAAAAATCACGATAAAAGTTTAATTTTGTTGCATAGTGTAATTTAAACAAACATTAAGTACTTGTTTTTGCTTAAACCAGTAAAATAAACTACTACTGTAATTATTTAATGTTTATAATATTCATGTGTACCTATATAAAATTTTTTATTTACATATTCATAGGTACTAATTAGTACTGCAGGCAGATAGGTTATTTGGTTTCAGATTTTTACAATTCCAAAAAACCTAAGTGTCATAACATAAGCTGTGATTAGAAAAACAAAATTTTCTCAACCGATATATACCTATTACTGGTTTCATTTTAATCAAAATGTGTAGTTTTCGTTTCAATATCGTTATTAGTTCCAATTTTATAACGTTTTTTCCCTCCTGTAAAATTTTGAAATCTGCAGATAGGTTATTTCGTCTTTTAGGTGACGATATGTAGGACTTATTAAGGGTATTCATTTCAATTTTTTTTTGGTTGGAAAAGTGGAAAAAAGAAAAATTACACTCTTATTGACGTGAACGGGTTTTTTTTTTTTTTTTTTTTTACAAACTGTCAAAAAAAAATCTGTCAAATAATTCGTGGAAGTAATTGATATTTTTCAAGATGCCGAACAAAAGTGTTTAAAGTGAATAAATTGATTATTAAATTTAAAACGAAGTGATTGGTGTTATTTTCATCATAATATTCGACTACAAAAAGTAACTCAAAATGGCGATTGTCTGCCAAAAAGTCGAGTATTTTATTAACTTCAGCTTCTGTCAATTTTATTTGACCCCATTTCTTTTTTTTAATTCTTTTTTAATAACTTTTTTCATTGAACACATATTTAATATGAATTTTTTCTTTTTGAAAGATTAAATGAAAAAGAAATGTTGTAACTATAAAAAATAATTTTTAAAATCAGAGTTGTACAATTCAAGAGTTTATAAAAAGAGATGCAATTTTTCGTACTTTGTATAAAAAATTAGCAGTTTTTTATGAATGGCAACATCATTTCGTTTGACGTTTAAAGCGGAAAATTACATCTTTTTATCCTGACTTTTTTACACTTGGTTTTAGTCTGATAAAAATGTAAGTTTTGGTGGAATTTTTTTTCTTATGGTTGTTGTAACAAAAATTACATTTTTCCATTTTTCCAACAAATAAAAAAAACTGAAATGAATACCCTTATTATATACTAATTGCTATCAAAAAATTTCAGTCACTTTTATGAAAGTTTTAAAGTATTTTATTATGAATAAAAAGCATTTTGATTTTTATTTCAGGCCCCAGTTTCTTAAAACTATCTGCGAACGAAGACTTCGATCGCTTAGCTTACATATAAAACAAAAACAAATAGGTAATTAAATATTGTTTTTGTTTTACATGCAAGTTAAGCGATCGAAGCCTTCGTTCGCAAATAGATGAACAGTCAGTACCTATACCTATTAGTGCTGGGATACTATCGATATTATCGATTGTCTTAAAATATCGAAAATATCGATAGACAAAATATCAATATCGATATTATTATTACATATTTACCCCCATATTCATAAAAAATATTTTTATTTTATTGGAGGTTTATTGAACACATTTTCATAGGAAATTCGTTCAATAAACCTCCAATAAAACAAAAAATTTTTTTATGAATATGGGGGTTAAAATACAGCTATGAAGACATCTAACAGCAGCTATACACACATATTTTTTGCCGCAAATTTTTACTTGCTTTTATTAATTCGCGCTGAATTACAGCAATGAATACCTACAAACAACAAGAATGGCAAGTGGTTTGGATTGCTTAGCAGTGCTTTTTACTGCTAATTTAAGGCCTTTAAGTCGAAATTTGTGCATGTTTATATAGGGACTGAAATGTCAAATATATTTGTAATGTTGTACAAAAAAAATGCAAATGGCTATTTCCAAAAAAACGTCAACCACAAAAAATGGAAAAAAAATTTTTCTTTTCAAGATTTATTTAAAGAATTGCTTATATTTTTTTAATATATGCGTATAAATTAATTGATTCGAAAAAAAAGATAAATGGTAAACGAAGTACTACAACTTTTAGCACATACTTGTGTATATTAGAAAATATGCATTTGGAACAACAATACTCTAATCTAAGTCATATTTATGATCTGAAAAACATTTTTTATTAAGTTTCTTATATAAAGGATTATAAATAGCAACATAAAAAAAATTTTAAATCATGGTGGAAAAATTGTCCCGTTTACAATGTCCCGTTTACAATTTCTTTAACAATTTATTTAAAAAAATGTAATTCATATTTTATTTTGAAATCGAAACCATTTTTAGGGCACATTAGTACGCAACATTTTAAAATTTATCCCAATAAAATATTGTGTCAGGTTTCGCAGAAATCACTGTTTAAACGGTAACCCCTTAAAACCCACTTCCGTTTTTTGTCCCGTTTACAATCACTGGTTTTTTGCAATTATCTCGGAAACCACGACAGTAAGCGAAAAATTTCATTTGCGGAAATTAAAGAGCTAATTGAGAGTTAAAAGAATCATTAATTTAAAAAATGAAAATCAGGTTGTTTTTTACAGTTTTGTCAATATAAACGTGTGCGAATGTCCCGTTTATAATCTTGGAAGTGCCCAAATCCAAATGCAATTGCGAGCATGGGACAAAACAATGAACGACCATTAGAGGATAAGTCCGCTAGATTGATTACCTTTTTGGGTTTAGAATTTAGAAATTTTTTTAAAGTTGCAATGGAATATCTTATAGTCCCCGTTACTTCCGTTCTTTCAGAAAGGTACTTATTAATTTTTAAAAAACTGCCATCTAAAATAACGTGCGTATATACAAACGTCTCATACATTCAATAAAATGATAAAAACAACGGACTGTAGCCGGCTCAGTTAGTCTTTACTTTCTGTTTCTGTTCTGCTCCGTGCTGATCTGTTACGAAATTGTAATAGTTAAGGCTCAGTTAGCCGGGAGTAACAGTAACAGTAACCTTACCGTAAAAAAGTAAGACCAATCTATTTCTTACAGATTGAGCCATAACATCTTACTGCAAACTGTAATCGTTCTAATTGCTTTACATACAACAAAATGAATCAGCTGATTTTCAACGTTACTGTTACTCCCGGCTAACTGAGCCTTAACTTTTTCTGTAGTAGCTTATCATTCATTTACGACAAATTTATTAGTTTTGCACCGTCCAATGTTTATTTCAATAACTTAAATGCACATAAATTTGAATAAATTAAATTTTATGAATTCTTACAATCAAAAAACATTTTATTTCAATATAAATATGTATTTTTTATTATTTATTTTGCTGTCACTTACAATTACTTAACAAGTTTTTGATTTTAAAAAACTGAACCGTAACCGAACAGAAAAACTAATCAATTTCATAAGCTAAGATCCCACTATCGGCGCAATGTACCAATTTTTGGCGTATTTCATGTGCCGATAGTGTGAACGGTCAAAATGTTTTAATATGCGACAATCTGTGCCGAAATTGTGCTGACTGTGGACAATCAAAATTAACCTAGATGCGCCGATAATGTGAACACTATTTTGCACAATGTGGAGCAATCAAATTGTTTAATATGTACCGATTTTTATCGGCCACTTGTGTGCCGATCACAGTCGCCAATCAGCGCCGATACAAGGGATGGCAAAACGAAATATTTAAATTGCACAAACTGGCTACTAAAATTTTACTTTTTTGAGCTTAATTGTACCAAAATTACATTTGTTTTATCTATTATTTATGTATGGAAACGTTAATTAGTAAATTTGTACTACTAAATGAAAGAAAACAATTCGCTTTAACCAAAACATTGCAGTTGTATCGATGTTGCCATCCCTGGTTTGTAAACATCTGTTTACAAATCAACAATTACAAAAAAAAAAGAACAAGTGCAGTAAGTTTGAATGAAATTTAATATATTTTTTATTATACATATATAAATATATTATTTAAAATTGTAAGGAAACACAATTTAATATTCGGACGGAGAATTTTGCGAATTTCTAAAGTAAAATTATGTCTGCCAACAAGTAAATAAACAAAAACATTTGATTTAATTTGCCCAAATAGCACGATAGTGTGACCGCATTGTACCGATTATTGTCGCAATTGAGTTTTGGCCGATATGAACCGAAAAAAATTGTCACAATGTGCGACGATAATGGGACCACCCAAGAATAAATTGTGCAATGTTTTTAAATGTGCGCCGATATAGCACGATGAAAATCGTCACAGATTGTGATGTTTGTGCCGATAGTGGGATCTCAGCTATAGGTTTTGTAATAACAAAAACAAATCAGCTGATTCGTAACAGAACAGAAAGTAAAGACTAATTCTGCCGTTATAAAAAAATAATTAAAGTTTTCCTGCACAAGTACAAACATTCAGTCGATAGTTATATCGATATATCGATAGTGAAATCTGAACTATCGATAAATATCGATAGTAGAAAATAACGATAGTATCCCAGCACTAATACCTACATATGTAAGTTACAAAACTACAAGTAAAATACATACACTGGCGAGCAAAACCGAGTACATGCTCAGCATATTTATATTTACTGCTTCATATCTTGCTAAATACAAGAGCGAATTTCATAAAATTTTTAACAATTATGTTATATTATATTAGCTAAAAAACTGCGTATTGAATGTAGTCATCACAGAACAAAAACAAAAAAATTCAATATAAACAAATAAGGCAGCTCAATTTACTCAGTTTTGCACGATTCTTCAGTATTATTAAGATTTGCCATTTTTAGTATGGCATCCACAATCCTTTTTTTTTTAATGACATTGTTTACACGCCTCGGCATGCTTTCCACCAAATTCTCTCCAAATTCACTTGGAATATTTTCCCATTTTACCTTTACACGGCTCCAAAGGGTTCAATACTATTAGGCGCTCGATTGTGTTGTCCCAATCGTTTTTTTCAATATGGACCACAAATTCTCTATTGGATTTAGATCCGGACTCTGTGCAGGCCATTTAATTACCTGAAATTTTTGTTTAGACAGCCATTTTTTGACGACTTTAGCCGTGTGTTTTGTGTTTCCGTCCTGTTGGAAAATGACTTCGTCCTTAGGATAAGCGCTGTGGTCAACTAAATCGGGAAAATGGGTGTGAAGAATACGAAGGTAATCCTCTTTCTTCATAATTCCATTAATTCTTACCATAGTTCCAAAATGCCACCAAGTGAAACAGCCCCAAATCATCAAGCTACCTCCGCCATGTTTACCGATTTGTTCCACATGATACTTTTGAATAGATTCATGAGGTCTGCTCCAGAAATAATTCTTACCATCAGATTGGAATCGGTTATTTGGTCCGATGAGGCAAAAATTAACCGATTCCAATCGGATGGTAAGGAATATTTCTGGAGCAGAACTCATGAATCTATTCAAAAGTATCATGTGGAACAAATCGGTAAACATGGCGGAGGTAGCTTGATGATTTGGGGCTGTTTCACTTGGTGGCATTTTGGAACTATGGTAAGAATTAATGGAATTATGAAGAAAGAGGATTACCTTCGTATTCTTCACACCCATTTTCCCGATTTAGTTGACCACAGCGCTTATCCTAAGGACGAAGTCATTTTCCAACAGGACGGAAACACAAAACACACGGCTAAAGTCGTCAAAAAATGGCTGTCTAAACAAAAATTTCAGGTAATTAAATGGCCTGCACAGAGTCCGGATCTAAATCCAATAAAGAATTTGTGGTCCATATTGAAAAAAACGATTGGGACAACACAATCGAGCGCCTAATAGTATTGAACCCTTTGGAGCCGTGTAAAGGTAGAATGGGAAAATGTTCCAAGTGAATTTGGAGAGAATTTGGTGGAAAGCATGCCGAGGCGTGTAAACAATGTCATTAAAAAAAAAGGATTGTGGATGCTATACTAAAAATGGCAAATCTTAATAATACTGAAGAATCGTGCAAAACTGAGTAAATTGAGCTGCCTTATTTGTTTATATTGAATTTTTTTGTTTTTGTTCTGTGATGACTACATTCAATACGCAGTTTTTTAGCTAATATAATATAACATAATTGTTAAAAATTTTATGAAATTCGCTCTTGTATTTAGCAAGATATGAAGCAGTATATATAAATATGCTGAGCATGTACTCGGTTTTGCTCGCCAGTGTACATTTGAAACCAAATGTCTTGCAACTGTGTGAACATTGTAATCTCATTTCATTTGGCAGATGTGTAAAATCAATACATCTGACAATAGCACCATTGTCAGAAAAATGACAACATTGTAAGATCTGACCACCGTCTGTATTTTGTCCACCTCTTTATCGGTAAAATTTCTATAAAAGTTAAAAAAAATAATAAAAAAAAAATGTAATGAATTCGTTTTCGTATTAGAAGTGTAGGACTAGGTTTACTTAAATGTTTTAGTTATTCTCTGGTTCCAATGTCTACATATGTACCTACAAGTGCCAACGTCAGTAGTAGATTTCCAATGACACGCACATGTTAATTGTCTATACCTACCTAGGTAGTTAATAACATTGGGGTATATGTAATAAGTCACTAGTACTGGTGACTGTGTCAATAGTGGATGAGTACAGATTCAATAGTGACATTTCCTGCAGGGAACATAATATTTACATATGTATGTACATAGGTACCTACCAATAACTTTCATAAATTTTAATTATTTGCACTATAAAATTAACATCAGAAATATTCATAAAAAAACATTGAATAAAGTACAAAAATTTTTATTTAGCTTTTTATACCTATTTTGTCAGTTTGAATTTAATATTTTTTTTGCTCATTTTCTTTATTCTTTCATTTTATTTGCAGCAGCAGTATTTCTTTAATCAAAAGCATTAAAAATTTTCTTTTTCTTCTTTTTTATTATTCATGCCTTTTTTTATAAAATCCACTCGTATAAAAAATAGTATACATACAAAAAAAACTTGTCAGAATAAAAAAAAAAAAAACACACACACACAAAAAAGAAAACACATGCATAAAAAACACTACAGAAGAAGATAAAAAAAGAAGAGAATTTAATATTGCGAGTGAGGGAGTCTCTTTTTTATGCTCGTATAATTTGCGCGCGGTTGAACGAAATAGGTAGTTCAAAATATATGAATAGACAGAGCAGGGATGGAAAATTCATTCGAATTATTTTCCATAGTCCTTCAAAAAGAGTAAAGGGTCGAATAAACCACATAAACGGGATGTTTGCTTTTTTGCTTGTTTCTGTAAATTGAAAAATTAATGTTTATATCATTTTATCTTAACGACAAAAAATTGTCGTTAAGTAGTCAAAATTCGTTAGCAAACGATAATTGTCGTTAATTTTTATAGGCAAACAATTTCGGTAGCTAACGACACAAAATAAGTTCTTGTTAAAAATATAGAGTAAAAAGCCAATTTTTAACAAAAAAAAAATTAAGAAAGTATAATCGATCAAGCCCGACCCTACATTACAGTATTTGGGCGATCATGTTTCCGCCAAAAAGAGTGTGTTGTGATTTTAAGATTCAAATAAGGGATTTTGGGCTAAATATTATCTAAATATCTACTACTGTTACTATGATTACTACTATGAGATAACATAGAAGCTATTATTAAGGTAACTGATTAAAGGTGTATTCGTATGGGAGCTGTGGTCAAATATGGACCGATTCTAATAAAATTTGTTCTGCTGATTTATGTAGATTGCAACAAAATATTTTTGGACCTAAATAAACCCAAATGTCCCTATTCCAGAAAAAAGTTTGCATGTGGGCTTCTCCGCTTTTGTAATTTGCGCACATGGTTATCTTGGGACAGACAACCAGTTCAGCCAGAAGGACGGACCTCGTTAGATAGATTCTGAAATTGAATCAGAGTCAATCGGTATACTAAAAGGTGGATCCAGAGCTATAGTTAAATGTGTTACACACATATTCACAAACACAGAATATCCTTTTCACATACTGTAGAGTGGGAATTAAAAGGAAGAGCAGAATGTTGTGCTAGAGTGGCTCAGGCACCTCGAACTTATTCCTAATGCATAAAAGATTTGAAGATTGTAAATAGTAATAGTACCAAAATGGGAAATACGGGAAACTTAATATCTTTCTTCAGCTTTTTGGTTCTTCAACTGGTATTTTTTTGATTATCGTTAATACTGGACCTTAAAATATAAAAAAAATCAACATGCAATGTTCGGAGTGGATACGAATCTATGAGGGAACTTGTTGGTCCTTTTTTGTTCTTTAACTGGTGCTTTTTTCCGTAAGTATTGGACCTAGAAACATAAAATTCAAGATGCAATGTCCTGAGTGAATAAGAATCTATAAGAGGACAATTTTTGGTACTTTTTGGTATAATTAACTGGTACTTTTTGAATTTCCGAAATTTAAACAAGTTAAAACCTAGGAAAATAAACTTTGGCATTAAGAAAAAGGAGGCGCTAACGAAGAAGCGGGTTAAATGCTAGTATTTTATACCTATTGTTTTTATTAATTTTAACTTTTACGTTCTTATATTTTTACTGCTATTTGTCGTTAATATTTCTAAGCAAAAGCATTTGTTTATTTAAAATAGAGAATACCTATCAATTCATTGAGGTACGGGTAGGTATAAAGCTTGCAAGCAATGCAGTAAAAAGTATCTGTAGAATTGAAAAATTAATGTTTGTAGCATTTTATAATCATCTTACTTGTACACTTGAAGCGCCAGCTGATTATATTTTTCTTTGCCTTTCCAGGGCTTTTTTATTATTGTTTTAATGTCTTTTACACACGCACACATACTAGCTACATACATATACATATGATGAAATCAACAACATGTGACAGTTTCTATTATAAAAGCACAAAAACGAGCCCTGTTGTAATTTTACATTTTTGTGGCTTTGTAATAGGGTTTATATTGAACGTGGTGCACTACGTTCAATATAAATTGTGATACCTATTTGGATCTCGTTCTATTTTAATGAATTGATCACATAAATAAGGATATTTTGCGATATGGAGTCATCAATACTGCATGCTACAAGTTCAATAAATATCGCGATACTGGATCACGGTCAATATACCTGTGCTCACTAGTATTAAATTACCAAACAGACTTGTGAAATGCTTGTCCAACAGACGAATTCACTCGTGTACGTGTGCTTGATGTAAAATTCCAGTCATATCTAACTTGTGCAAAACGTGGCACAATTGGGCCATTTTTGGCACTTTTGAACGTTTGATGGCCATTTAGAAATCTATTTTGGCACTTTCAGGTCAAAATTAAACTAGCTAGTAGTAAGCTAGTATATCAGTGCCGGAGTCGCGCTATGGCTACCTGCAGACAAGCCTAGAGCTTCGCGGGATAAGTTAATAAATCGCTTAATACATTTTTCAATTTTATTTTCTTACTTTTTCGAACAATACTTTTATTTACGAAATTGTTTTATTTGTACAGGACCAAATGATGTATGTATGATAATCAAAATTTTTAAATACCTACATATGTATTTCTAAAAACATCCTGTTGTTTTTGTCAAACCAATTGTTTTGTATATCCTGGCTCTTTAAAGTTATCTCTTACTTTTATGTGCAAATCAGTCTTGCTTTAAATTAAAATTATTTTTAGTAGGTAAATATCAAAAAACCAAAGTAGACAGTCAAATGATAAAAATGCTTCAACATACTATATTAAATTTTGTATTGAAAAATCATCTTTTGTCCTTTTTGAAGTGCTTTATATTTTTCAAGAATAGTTATTTCAAATAATAAATTTAATATGAGTATCTTATTATTTTTAGCAATCTTTGTACCAAAAAAAAAAAAAAAAAAAAATTTTTTTCAGTTCCCCTGAACTAAAATATAAAAAAATTAGCTTTTAAAATACAGTAGTAACTCGATTCTTGCACATACTTGATACTTGCACACCTCGATTCTTGCAACATAGAAATATTTTTCATTACGCACTCAGTACTTGCGACATCCGAAAATTTTGAACTCGATACTTGCAACATTGATATTGTATTACTCTTGCGTTCTGCTTTGTTTACGTTTTCTCGGACTGAATACATTCAGAAATCACCGTCGTTTTATGCTGCTGATGAAATATGTAGTATGTACCTATCTACTGTAATACGAATGCGTTGTGTTATTAAAATTAGATTTTAAACAGATTGTAGGTATGTGCCTTTTATTTTGTATGGGAAGTTAATACTCGGTACTTGCAACAATCTCATTGCGTGCAAGAATCGTATTTATACTGTATATCCTTCCATATTTTAAAAAGATTTTCCTACAAATATTTGGAAATATGTAGAAATTTCATTCATTAGAAGATATTCGCTTTTAATATTCGCAGACATTTTAACAAATGCAAATAGGAATAATAGTTGGCAAATGCAAACGCCCCATAATTTTATGTTAGGGGCGCCACGAATATTCGGTTACCAGGTTTTGGCAATTGTTGAAGATTGCCAGGCTGTTAGGACTCATAGTTTAGGGTTTCTGTTAAAAATACTAAACTTGTACTTAAATGCTATTCGACCAGAATTTTTTTTTTTTCTAAATATGAAGAAAACATAATTCATCTAAGTATATATTAATTTATTTGTTTCGTGCATTTAGTTTTTCATTCAAAGTGGATCGATTTGGCGAGAAACCAACCTCCCGTTCATATTTTATCTTCTACGTGAGTTCAGTATAAAAAATACCAATTGAAAAACAAAAAAGTATCAAAAAGTCTTTTTTATATATTGTCATCCACTCAGAACGTTGCACGTTTAATTTTATGTTTCTATGTCTAATATTAACGAAAATTAATCAAAGTACCAGATGTGGAACGAAAAAGTACCAAAAAGCTCCCCTTACATGTTCTTATTCACACAGTTTAATGTATAATTTTATCTTTATAGGTCGAATATTAACGAAAATTCAAAAAGTTCCAGATGAAAAACAAAAAATACCAGCATTTTTTAAATTATAGGTTTTCACTCACTCAGGATCCTTCACATATAATATTATGTTTCTAAATGCCATTATTATAACTTGGCGTTAGCTGTTATCAGACAGTTAACAGGCGCTTTTTGACAGATAACACATTATTATCTGTCAATTTAATCTTAACTTTAGCTAACTTCAAGTTGTAATAATGGCGCTAAGTTATATAGAAAATTTAAAAATTATCACATGAAGCACAGAAAAGTAAAAAAAAGAATTTAGTTTCCCATATTTCCCCTTTTTTCTCCCCATAGAGGTTCGGTTGACAAACAAAGGAAGAAAGCGTTCTTAACTGTTTTGCCTGGTCTGATTTAGGTATATAGTCGAAATATTCGAAAACCGGTTTCTGAAAAATGTCGAATAATCGATCACCCTATAAATACCTCTAAAATAGTGTATATTTCGTTCAAATCGGTTAACATACAGAGGAGGAAAGTGTTCTTAACTGTTTTGCCTTAGCCGATTTAGGTATAGGTAGGTATATAGATTCTAAATTTAGTTGCAAAAATTTTAACACTGAAAATAGGGTAAGTGCACCTAAGTTCGGCATGTACCAGTAGTCGGCATTTTTTGCATTTAAACGTTAATAAATAAGAAATGTAGTGTTTTTATTCATAAATAGCATCAAGTTTGTCAAGAAAATTTACTCATCTTTCCATTAGTAATAATTATTTATAATATATAATAATATAATATAATAATAATATAATATTAATAATATTTATTTCAAACATTTTGAAAAAAGTATAAAAATTATTTAAAGATTCTATTGTGTTTTTTGTAATTTTTACAAAGTTAATAAATGCTTGAGACAAAAAAATCCTCTTTAAGATGATTATTATTATATTTTATGTCTATTGTCTTTTGATATTTGTATGTTGATTAACTTTGTGTTTGGGGATTGTGCAAAACTATAAGGAATGACATCTTAATATGAAAACAAATGTTGTTTTGTTAAGAATAAGCTACCATAAATTACGCCCCGATATTTACTTAAATTACTAACAAAATAATGATTTCATAAAATAATAAAGAGTAGTAAAAAAAAAACCAATTTGTAAAGATAAGGTGAAACAACTACGTGCAACGTGTTGACGAATAAATGCTTACAATTTTTAAAAGTGCATTTACACGACTTTACTAACCATTTTAACGGATTGATGGATTGTTAGTTGTGTGTTTATGTATGTAGTATTCTTTTAGAATTGTAGTGTTCTTATAGAATTGATTAAATTTACAAGTTAAGAATTTCGTTTGCAGCATGTACTACATGACGGGCTGAAATGCCGAAATGATCAATGAGAACAGTAGGAGGTCCAGAGCGTGGTACTGTTGGTACAAACAAATGTAAGACAACAAAGTCACGCTTGTCAGCCAAAGCCGAGAGGACAGCTTCACCCAAACCACCTTGCCGGTAATGGTCTTCTACAACAACAATACGACCACCACAGGCGCGTCCATTTTCCGCAATCAAATCAACATCCAAAGGCTTGACAGTAAAGGGATCAATGACACGTGCATGAACACCGGCCTTCTTTAATTCATCAGCAGCATTTAAACATTCATATAAAGTGATGCCAGCACCAATCAACAAAACTTGATCATTGGCCGACTTTTTAACTACTTTACCTTTGCCAACAGCAAAAGGTTCATTGTTCTCGTACAATACGGCTGTGTTGGGACGAGAGGTACGAATGAAACAAACACCCTTTTTGTTGGCGGCCAACTCAACAGCACGTTCGCAACTTACAGCATCAGAGGGATAGAATACAGTACTGCCTGGAATGGTACGGAACATGGCAATATCTTCCAAACCCATTTGTGAGGGACCATCTTCACCAATACTAACGCCACAGTGGGAACCGACAAAGTTCACATTGGTTTGTGAAATAGCACCCATACGAATTTGATCGAAGGCGCGTGTGAAAAAAGTGGCAAAAGTAGAAGCAAAAGCAATAGTACGATCACGGCAAGCAGCACCAATGGCAACACCAACCAAATTCTGTTCAGCAATGAAACATTCAATATAACGTTCAGGGAAGACCTTCTTCAATTTCTCGGAGAAGGTAGAGTTTTTGGTGTCACCATCTAAAGCAATAACACGATCATTGTTTTGGGCCAACTTGGCCAAAGCAGTGCCATAAGCCAAACGGGTAGCAACTTCTTCACCGATCTTGTAGGCTGGTGGTGACGACAATTTAACGTTTGTAATATCAACAGTTGGAGCGGGTTTACTCTTTGTGGGACTCTGAGGGCTTAAAGCAGCTGGACGAGCTGTTGAATCAATCATCAATCCCTGCAAATGCTTTATAACTTCATTGGCCTTATCGCCCAATGGCTTGCCATGCCAGTTTTCCAAATCCTCAATATTGGGGAAGAATTTACCCTTTAAGGTCTTAGCAATAATGGCAGTGGGTTTGTTCTTGGTGTTGGCAGCTTCATGGAAAGCCTTGCATAACTCTTCAACATCATGACCATCTACAACCAAAGCGTTAAAGCCGAAGGCTTCCAAACGTTTGCGGTAGACATCCATTTGATGTTGCAAAGAGGTGGGCTCGGATTGACCCAAACGGTTAACATCGAAGATAACACACAAATTGTCCAATTTGTAGTGGCCAGCAAAGTGTAAAGATTCCCAGATGGAACCTTCAGCGGATTCACCATCACCAACCAAAACGTAAGTTCTGTAATCAGCTTTATCGAAATTCTTGCCAACATAAGCCATACCAGCACCTACAGCAACACCTTGACCTAAAGAGCCAGTACCAACATCAATAAAATTTAAACGAGGTGTTGGATGACCTTCCAAATCGGAATCAATTTTACGCAAATTTTGCGTAATAATTAAATTGGAGGAAGATGAGTATTTTTGCCAAATTTTGAAGTCTTGAGTGACAAGCTCTTGAACTTTTGCGGTGACCCTTGTTTTTCAAAAAAAAAATTAGTGGTAGAGCTAACTTAAAAAGGCAAATAGGCATATTATTTATGGAAAGAATGTTACCAATAAAGTTTAAAAAGGTAAAAAGTCTATTAAATTTTGTCGTAAAAGAAAAAAAATTTACAAAAAGTTAATATTTTATTAATTTTATTGGGTGCCGACATTAGGAACAAAAATTTTTAAAATTTCCTTTGTTCGGCATTGGGTGCCGACTACTGGCAAATCAGTATTTTTCTCTGATTACACTCAAATTTTAGTAAATTGTTCATCGATCGTGCCTCTTGCCTCTGAGATAACAAAAAATGAGTTTAAAACGAGTTTACCCAGTAGTCGGCATGATTTCTTTTGAGTATCTCATGACCTGCCGACTATAGGATAAGTGTTGTCCTAAAGTCGGCAGCAATTTTATTTCTAGTTTAACTGTATATGGGGTCCCAAAACAGTATATTTTTTAAAATTTGTAAGGACTATTAGATATTTGCATTTCATTTATATACTTATTTCAGTAAAGTTAAATATGAAAAGTAAGAAAACAATGTTAATGTTTAAATTTACTGAAGTGGCCCTACAAATAAAAGGTTTGATATCTATACTAGGTGCCAGCCAGAAATTAAGCTTTCCAAGCTCCACTTTACAGGACAGAATACAAGTTTAGTCAAATGCTTAAAAGGATAAGTTAGTAAAATAGTGACTCGTCCTCTCCAAATGCAAACTTCCGGTAAAAATTGATTATATTCTGAACACAGTGCAAGCGATTTTAAAGGAAGATGGAAGCACCATACTATTTAAAAATGATCGTCCTTGAATCGGCATTTAAGCTAAGCTGTTAAGAAAGCAGAGGCAATAAGTAAAGGACGAGCTAAAGTCCCTGAAGAAAAGCCATCTCATCGAACAAAATGTTGTTGAATATGTAATGGCGATAACATAAGTCCCAACGGTTGAATTTCCTTATGTAAGATTTGAATTTGAAATCAAACAATCAATTTTCCGATGTTGAAAGTGAACATTTTTTTTATTCAATTTATATTTTAATTGATTCCAATAAAATATTACATTCAAATTCACTTATTGCAATAAAAGTGAAATGAGAATCAAAATCTTCGTTTCCTTCAAATGAATCTCCTTACAAATTTAAAATCATTTCGAAATCAGTTTGGTTGAAATCATTTTGATTTCAGATTTTTATAGCTCTGCATCAAACAAAACTTATTTAAAAGAAAAATCTTAATCATTTGGTAAATTTAACAATAATTTTGTCACCGGTGATTTTGGTTAAAATAGTCCTTCATCAAGAAGAAACAACCACATTATTGTTGCCTTCAAACATGTTTGGGGTAATAACAAAAATATATTTAACACTTATAAAAGCATGGTTACCCATAGCATGTTGCTCTTGGAAAAGAGGAAAATACTATTGTTAAATAGAACTATTAGTGGTAAACAAATTATTGTCATATTTAGCCATAACATCAAAATATGGTAGTGACTACAACGATATGGTTAAACTAATCATAATATGTATTAAATTTCTCGTTAAAAATAGTTTTGTTGGAGGTGAAACTTTTTTTCTACGTGTGTACACCCAGATAAAAACATGTTTAAAAATGGTCACGTCCAACAAAACTATTTTTAAAGAAAATTTTGAACTTATTATGTTTAATTTAACCATATTGTTGTCTCCGACAATCATTTTATGGTTAAATGAGTCGTCCATCTAGAAGCTACAACCATATTATGGAGGAAAATACTATTGTTAATTTGAAAACAAATTATTGTCATATTTAACCAACCATAATATGGGTATGGCGTCTTGATGGAGGACTAATTTAACCATAATATGGTTGTCGGAGACAATTATATGGGTAAACTAAACATAATATGTTCAAAATTATCTTTCAAAATGGTTTTCTTGGAGGTGACCATATTAAAACATGTTTTTTCTTTGCGTGTAATGCCTACTTAAACGTACAAATGTACATTTTAAGCATTTTAGAAAGTATAAAGCTTAAATTTTCAATAAATTATCAATTGAATTCGTAAACAAATTGGTTTTTCTTTCTGAAGATGATGCTCTGAAAAACGTTGGGTGTGATACGTGCCCTCTGTGGTATCATCTTAAGTGCACTGAATTCAAAAATCTAAAATACAGTGACGTTATTTAACAAGATTTTGTATGCAAAGCATGCACAGAAAAAAGTATTTAAGTTCCAGTGGGAAATGTTAAATGTTAAGATAAGTAAAAAATTTAATTTGTAACAAATAAAAGCTTTAATTACATTTTCATGTATTGTTTTTTACTATTCAATATGATATGCCGACAATAGGAACAAAATATGCCGAAAAGTGGAAAATTTGTGCCGAATATAGGCAAACGTGCTCATTTTTTACAGAAGCTCAAAATTTGTCAATTTAAACATAAAATACTAAAATTTGAGTTGAATAATCTAAAAGAAAACAAATTAATGAAATATAATCAGTACTCATATATCCAATTGCTACTGTACACAAGGCAAGGTGAGAGTTAAAAAAAAAAGTAAAGCCTTAAACTGCCGACTACTGGAGCACTTACCCTACCTACTTTTAGATTCCATTTTTCTCACTCTTTTTGAGCTTTTACCTAGAAACTCAGTAATGCTATGAATTTGTGTATCTTCTATAGGTAGGTATTTACATAAACTGATGATACCTATCTACCTACCTACCTACCTATTCCAATTCTTTTGTAGGTATCTATGTAGCTATCATACAACTGTGTACATATGTGAATTAGGCTTATAGTCACACTAGCGATATAGTACAACTAATGGATTTGATTATCAGCGAAAAGTACTGTATACAACTTCTAGTTATTGTTTTGCAGCAATTAAGTACCTACTTTGTACGACCAATTACTTTATAACTTACTTGGTAACCCTTAACAACTTAAATGAGCGCAATTTTAACAGAATAGAAAAAAATGTATTGTGAAAAACGTACAGCAACAAAAAACAGTATGCAAAAACTTTTTTGTGTGCTCCCTCACAATAGCACACACAAAAAAACTAATAAACAAACAAACACACACACGCCATACACAAAACACGAACAAAAACTAAACCCGAAATCAAATATAATAATGTGGACACAAGACGGTAAACAGACAACAGAGGCGCTAACGTTAAAAGAAGTGAGAGAACAAAAAAAAAACCAACGAAAAAAAATATAAAAACAAGTCATAAAAAAATTCAATACAAAAAAAAAAAAAAAAGAATGAACAAGAAGCAATAAAGATCATAAAAAATCTCATATAAAAAATGGAAATAAAAAGAAACGAAAACGTGAATTAAAATTTAAAAGTTAAACACACAAATAAACACGTTCAAAAAAACAAACAAAAAATGGAAATTAAATGAAGTTTTTGTGAGAGCAACAAAGACAAAAAAAGTAACTCAATTGTTGTTGTTGAGGCAGAGACCCGCGCCGTCAAGTTTTGTCGGCGGCGGCGGCTTGCAAAAATATTGCCGGCGGCGGCTCAAAGCCGGCTTAAGCCGACTTAAACTTAGGTCAATTTAAAAATTATTTTTTTTACCAACTTTCATATTTTAGTTTGAATAATGCTTGTGGACTATTATCTATTCCTAAATGAGATTTTAAATTTTTACCGCAAAACCTTTGAAAATATACAAGGACTTTATCTTACTCATTAACATTTTTATTTATTAAAAAAAAAACAGTTTTTATTTAAAATAAAAAGAATGGAAATTTTTTTTTTCTAGTTTTGGTTATGCATTTCTTGTAGGGAACATTCGATTAAATGACTGTGACCGGCGGTTGATTTTAAGCCGACTTTTGTCTATAAATTTTCGGCGGCGGCGGCTGTTAAAAATAATCGGCGGCGCGGCTCAGTCGGCTTAAGCCGTCAAGGCGCAGGTCTCTGTGTTGAGGTAAATAACATGACAAATAGTGATGGAAAATTGTAACGACACAGTTAGAAGCAAACAAATATGTACTTTTTTTAACATTAATTGTACCTCAATTTATGTACACAGACTCACAGAATATAAGATGCAATTTGTATTTATTAAGAAACACCTTAATATTTCAATACTTTTTGCGTTCAACTCAGGAAAAAATCATCAACAAATTTAGCCACGAAAACCAGGTCAAATAAAATATTTAACGGTGCAGATAAGACGGGGACAGTTCGCCAAGTTGAAGAAAAACCTGACCATAGTGCTCCAATGTTAAAAAGTAAATAGGTACCTATTTGGGCAAGCTTTTTTTAAATAAAAATGTTTAAAAATAAGTATTTTTTTTATTTCAATCCAAGTAATTTAAAAAGCCTATAATGACACAAAAATTATATAGGTAACTACCATGGTGAAATAAACAGGTGGCAGCACTACGCCAGATGACGGATTTTTGCTCTTGCATTATTTGTCTAGGTTTATGTTTATGTTTGCGCTGTGATTATTGTATTTTATTAAAGTTTTTGATAATTCAAAATAA
The DNA here is from genome assembly GCA_930367215.1 of Pollenia angustigena. Lineage (NCBI taxonomy): Eukaryota > Metazoa > Arthropoda > Insecta > Diptera > Polleniidae > Pollenia > Pollenia angustigena. The sequence continues at coordinate 90,601,350 of OV884056.1, read as the reverse complement.
AAATAAATAAGATATTTATCATAATTAAAGAAAAATTGGCTAAAAATTTATTTATTTCATCTAGTTTAGCGGCACTTGATTTTTGTTTAAAGTATTTTTTGACGTAAACGGTGATACAATTTCCATTTTTGTTGTAATTATTACACATGTAAATTCTGAACTACTTCACAATTTAAAAAAAAATTATAGGTAGGTATGTAAAATATAAGAATCATTTGCGATTCTTTGTTTCATTTCATGTATTTTTTACTCTTGTATTTTTTTCTCCTCACAAAATATTTACATGAATTTGTTGAATGCGAATGTGATGAAATAGGCGAATATTTGGTGATACAAATACAAGTATTAGTACAATCAGTAGTTTTTGTACGCAATTTTAAAGCTTGCACTAGAATTTCGGGTTTGATACATAGTTTAGTTAGGCTAGGTAAGAAAGGCTGTTGCTAAGTAAATTTCACTCCCTCACTTATAATAGTCAAATAATTCTGATTTGAAAGAATAGGAGAAGAAAGTATAGTGTAAAAGCACAGGAATGAGAGAAAGTAGTGGAAGATAAAAAAAAAATCGGACAGCACAAGCGACAACAACCCTACCAAACAGAAAACTGCCCTACATGTGGCTAGCCACCAGTCTCCTGCCGCGAAACTAGGTCATTCCCATTACGAATCCCGTCAGATTCTCGAGTCCGCAGCTCGAGACCTCGCCCAATGCGCGCATGAATCTGCTACCTAGCTACCTCAGCCTGACATTCTGTAGTCTGGGACAATGGCACAAAATGTGCTTAGAAAATTAAAAAAGAAAAACTCCTCTGGGTTCTCACACAACCAACATATGTATATCCGACAAGTCAGATCCCATTCTCCTGCCATCCTGCCTATAATACAGTGGCCCTGATAATATCTTATACCCAGCAGGACATCCGAATTTCACCTACTAAGCACCGACCAAAGCGAGCGCGATAACCGGCAGTCATTTCGACCTAGCCAAACCCATGCTTCGCCAGCTATCTCGTTGCCGGCGATATTGCAGTGGCCCAGGTTGAAGTACATAAGTTCTGAAATTTGCAGTTATATGTAGGTACATAAATTGGTATATCAATGTTAAAAATTTTATGAAAGTTTTATACATATCGTTACTTTAATATAGAAAAGCCCCAACTAACATTTTCCTTACTTTACAGGAGAAGGAAAAGACTTAATAAAAATTGTAGTATCGTAGTTGCAATTTTTTTATAAACGCAGTTTTTTATTAAATTGTTTAGAGGGTTTAATAAAAAACTGCGTTTAAAAAAAATCGCGACTCCAAGACTATAATTTTAATTAAGTTTTTTCCTTCTCCTGTAAAGTAAGGAAAATGTTAGTTAGGGCTTTTCTATATTAAAGTAACGATATGTACATAGGTATCTATAGGAAAGTGTGTATATTGAATTTGAAACCAACTTTATTATTATATGTTTATCTCCTTCAAATAAATCTATTAAATATCAAAATTATAATAAATTCCGCATCTATTTTGAATTTAGAAAGAGGCTCCAATTATAGTTTTGAATTGTAGACCCTAATTTTTAATTTGCATTTAATATGTTAATTTTAAAATAAATACAAAATAAAAACATTTTTGTATTATAAACGATTTTTTTTTTAAATTTTATTTTATTTGATTAAGATGATTTTTTCAACGAGTTTTTTTAAAAAAGTTTTTGCTATCTTATCTCAACGTAAGATGTTTTGTCAAAATGACACAAATTTATTTTTTCAGCTTTCGTGCATTTCCTAATATTCCCGCTATCATTTTGGTATATATTATAGGTATTTGTCTCAACCAAACACAGATAGGGCTTTCAAAAATAACGAACTACTGTAAAATATAGTGGAGTTACATATCCGTACATGCCGTTGGGAATTTAGAAATTATAGATGGACGTATGGATCAGTGGAAGTTTTTGACTATTCTAAAATAAAAAAGCTTAAATAAAAAACAATTGTAAGCTTTTTGCCGACCATTATCCTAAGCATACTGCCAAAAGGCCGCGTATGTGAACAGTCTATATTTACCCAGCTTCCGAACTTTATACTATGGAACCATTTAGATAAAAAGTTCGGGAGGGGCCAATATCTAAAATTTCTAATTTAACTGCAATAAACTTGGGGCTAGGGTTGCCATTCGTACTGATTTTACCAGTACACGTACTGGTTTTTATTTAATGTACTGGTTTATGCATAACACCCAAATCAGTACGCAAATGTACTGGTTTTTTTAAATTTTGCCTCCAAATAATTTTACTTGTTTAAAACTTGTTTACTTCCCTTATTACTTTTGATTTGTTATGAATTACCTAGTTAAAATTCAGTCTTACGTTTTATTTTTGTTTACTCTTAACTTACCATATACTTTGTATTAAAAAAAAAGAAGTGTCATTATTGCATTTCAAAATTCAAAAACAAAAAATTTTAAGTGGATTTAAAATTATTACCTATAACAATATGGCTAGGTAGGAGGCCTCCTGAATACCCTCATTATATTGACAATAATTTGTATGAATTAAGAATGTTTTGTGCATTTACAACAAATGTGCCGATCAATGACATTACTTCTATCTATATTTAATAATTTGACGTGATGTTTTTATTATATGTATTTTGTAAAGTTCTTGCCTTAAAAAATAGAAAAATGAATAATTTTTAATGTGTAATTTTCTAAAACTAATGAATTCAATAAAATTTTGGGTAAAAATTTGTGTACTGGTTTTTTTTTCGAATGTACTGGTATTTTTCTTACGATGTACTGATTTTTCTAATTTCAAAAATGGCAACCCTACTTGGGGCTGATATTTGGAAATGACTTGATCCAGCAGATATCCAACTAGGGGATATCCAAAATATAAATTATAAAATAATAAAGAACCTGTATTCTTTTACGTAACTTATTTAGTTTACAATATACCTACTTATAATGTACGATTTTCACTGACTGGTACATTTCTTAAGCGTTGCATTAAAGAGAAATAAATTGAACTTTTAATAGAAGGTGTTTTTAAAATTCTTTGTAGGTATTTCTTTTTTTTTTTTGAAATACATACTACTTCCCTTGATTTTCTATCATTTCTCCCATAATTTTCTTAACACCTACGTGAAAAATATGATGATTCGTTTATTCATTTCTTGTAGGGTTATGTAGGTACTAAATGAAAAAATACATATTTATGTACATTAGAGCCTTCCACCTTATAGGGATAAAAGTGCGCGTATAGCCTCCAATATAAAGAATTTTTGCATGGAGGTTTCGGATTTGTTTTTTTTTCGAACGTAGGGGTCGCCTTTTTACATTTTTCGTTATATCTTAAGCATTTACAGTGCGATCTTAAAGACTCGGGTATGTTCTGACAATCGCAAAACGCTTAACATTTGCGATTCTGACTTGAAATCGCAAAAAAAGGTGTTCTGCAAATCGCAAGAAGTTTGGCGACTTTAAATTGCAATATTATGCTTAAGGGAACTAGAATATTTAAAAAAAAAAACTACGACAGATCGAAAGTAACATGCACGAGTTTCAAAGCACAGTAAAATAAATATAGAGTTTTGCGATTTCAAATCGTGTGATTGTCAGAACATTGCCGTATGATGAATCAATATTTTTTTCTCGAGAAGACCAATGTTTTGAGCTTGGGGGCCATTGACCTCAAGTATCTCGTTCTAGTATTTATCCACCATATCTCTGGTCCTACACCCTAATGTAATTTTCAGCACAACCTTTTTAAATTTAAATAGAAAATTAAAGATATTTCTATAATTCCTGCAAAACATTTGGTCGTGTGGGATTTTATCAGAGGCGGTGAAAGCCATAAATTATTAAAACTTTTGATTTTACAGACAAATGTTGGTCGGTCTCTGCAAATACATACCTAAAATCAATATAGAAATCCGATTTTTAAAAAATGAGATTATAGAAAAACGTCAAAATAAAAATATTGTGTATACCTACCTAACTATGAACCAACAAAAAAGAAGAAATTACTACCTATGTACCCATCTTAAGTAGGTATCCGACTAAAATAAGATTTGATTAATTATTTGTTAGTTCATACTTTAATATACATACATATGTATGTACATACCTATCGCTCCTTTATTGCAACATGCAAATGCGATAAAAGTTTTCAAAATGTACACTTACATAGGTATATGTACCTATACAGATTTAATAAATTATATTTTGCTATAACTTCCTTTCAAATTCAGATGCCTATAATTCTGATTTTGTTTCATATAAGAACCTATTAAGGAAACATTTTGCTTAAGTAACCTACAATTTTTGATTTTTTGAGATATGACTATATTGTAATAAAGGAGTGATACATATGTTTGTATGCATAGATTCAATAAATATATTGTTTATAAAATAATTAGTATTGTGGTTATTTTGTTGAACTATTTATGGTTTTTAATCCAAATTTTTAATATTTTTAATTAGGCTTAAGTTCATGAAATTTAATTTTTCATTAAATTATTTTTATGAAGAAAGGAATTTTACAACATGAAAATTAATTAAAATTGTTATTGATAATCTTTCATTCTTGACGTGGCTGGGGCTCGAACCCCGGCGGGCAGGTTACCATGACATGTTTCGATAGCAACCACTCAATCTCCTCAGATGGATTTGCCGTCTTACACTCGCAGCCATCGAGCCCCAGGCACGTCAAGAATGAAAGATTATCAATAACAATTTTAATTAATTTGCATGTTGTAAAATTCCTTTCTTCATAAAAATAATTTAATGAAAAATTAAATTTCATGAACTTAAGCCTAATTAAAAATATTAAAAATTTGTTTATAAAATAGATAAATTTTTTTTTTTTTTTAAATTTATACTAAAAGATACATTATCATCTAAACAACCAAAAAAAAAGTACCTTTTCAACATTTACTTACACTCATCTCCAATACTAAAGAACACAACAACAAAAATTTATGAATAATTTAAAAATTTTTTTATACTTTAATTAAAGTAAATATAAATTAAAATAATTTTAATGTTTGTAAACAAACTAAATGTAATTAATTACTTTATTTTAATATATATGAAATGTAAATACTAACCAATTGGAATATTCTCTTTAATAACTGAGTTTTAAGGGGATTTTAACACGTGTTCCACAAATTTGTTTAAAGGGGGTCCAAAAACAATGAAATTTCCTTTTTGAAAAAAAAAATCACAAATGAATTCCAAAAGGGAAAAGACTGCAGGTTTCTTTTAAAACTACTGCAAGTTTGTGCGTATGTGTGTTTGTGTAAGAAAGAGCTTTAATTTTTATCGATTTTTTGCCGTTTTTCCACTTTTTTATATACACTTTCAAAATTTGTATTTCTATTTTTTTTTAATCTTGTTTGAGAATTTCTGCATTCATTTGTTGTTGGCTTTAAATATTTAAATACTTTTTTTCTATTTTAATTAAGCAATTTTCAATTACACACATGTTTGATTTTTATTACCATCATACACAAAACTTTTTTTGTATTCCTTTTGCTTTTTTATAATTTGCGCTCTTTTTTGCACTATTTTATAATGAACAAAAAAAAAGTTCGTCACTTGCAAAATCTTTTTTTTTTTTTGCCTCCTTCGGGTTTTTTTTCGACAAAAAACGACAACGAAATTTAAAGCAGGCACACAAAAAATGGCCGCGCACCAAAAATATAATACACTTGATTTAATTTGTATCTAAAAAACTGAATTTTAATTTTTTCGTTTTTATCTTCTTTTCTTTTTTACAACTTTATTAGCATGCATCAAATTTGGCTTGCAATAAATTTTTTTTAATAAGAAAACTCTTTCTTTTACAAAACTTTTTTAGTATTCTTTGTTTTATTTTTTACAAAATTCCATATAAAATTTGTGTGTAGTTTTTTTCTGCTTGGTATAAAAACAATAGGTTTTTTTCATAAACTGGCGTGTCCGTCCGTCGTTTACAAATTAATTCAATAATGTTCACCACGGCATAGCAAAAACTTAACTGTCAGCAGAGTAGCAACAAAAAAAATGATTCGAAGAGTAATTGAATTTTTTTTTCCACATAAAGTCGCTCAGCAACTGCGCAACAATTGCTAAACAAGAAAGACACGAGTTACTGGCCAACTATAGGCAATCAAACAAAAGAGTATAGTTATAGTATACCCAAAAAACTCTCATTTACAATTTGCTCTGCTTACATTTTTTCTTATTGCTGTTGTTGTTTTTGGCCATGCTCAGATTTTTTGTCGTCGCTGGTCGTTTGTGTTTACGTTTTTTTAGTGTGTGCATTTTTTATTGTACAGAGTGTTTAACAGCATCCAGACTAACAATTTTGTAAAATTCTGCTTTGAAATTGCAATATGAAATTCTAGTTATGTCTGAGTTCATACGGCTCATGTCTTATTGACAAGATTCTTCCTTTTTCTTCTTTGTCTGAGTTCATACGGCTCATGACTTATTGAAAAGATTCTTCCTTTTTCTTCTTTGAACATGAATTGGCGTTCAAATGATTCATGTCATGTTGACGACATGTGCTTTTTTGATATTGAAAACAATAAAAAAATTAAACAACGAATGAAAAAGCAAAACGTAAAGACAGTACATGCATCTGTGTACTCGTTTCTTTTCCCCTCGTCCCTCTCGCCAATAACGTAGCAATCATGTCAATAAGACAAGAGCCGTATGAACACAGAATTTGAACATGAATTGGCGTTCAAATAATTCATGTCATGTTGACGACATGTGCTTTTTTTATATTGAAATCAATAACAAAATTAAACGACGAATGAAAAAGCAAAACGTAAAGACGGCACATGCATCTCTATACTCGTTTCTTTTCCCCTCGTCCCTCTCGCCTATATAGTAGCAATCATGTCAATAAGACAAGAGCCGTATGAACACAGACTATGTAAGTTTTGTGTTTTTATGTCGTCTTTCCATTGCTCCTTTTTATATATAAATACAACTACAACAAGGCAGAAATTTCATTATTCAACCGGGTAATGTCAAATTAATTTATTTGATTTTTGACGCTTGTTATAATATATTTCTTATTTTCTTTTGGGTTTTAAAATCGAAAACAAAATTTCTAATGACTTTAACTTGTACTTTTTAAACCATGCCTACAACCAGCCTATAGCTGAATAGTGAGAACTACAAAACAACTGCAGAACACATTTAACTATTAGCCTCTCTTCAATCTGCTCGTCCTTCGCACCGATAAACTTAGGAATTGGTGCAACAAGAAATTGGAGGTGTGGACAGAGACATTGTGTGTGTAGGCATACGTTTTAATATATTTTGTTATATCTGTATTTTACTATTTGAACTGGCAACCCTTTTATTCTTTCTTTTTTGTCGTTTCAAGCAGGGCTGCCAGCTTTGCGGTTTTGACCCCAAATTAGGGGTTTTCTTGTTGCTAAAAGGGACAAAAAATTTGATTTGGGGTTTGGGGTTTTCATTGGGGATTTAAAAAAAAAAATTAGGATTTTTTGGGGAAATACACGGAAAGAATTATTTATTAAAGCACCACAAAAAACTAAAACTAAACTGAACTAAAAATATTTTGCACCATTCTCGTCCAAGCCAAAATTTTCTTATTTTAAATTTATGTGTGGCTTGGTTTAAGCAAAAAGTTATGACTCAAAGCAAACTATATTTAAATACAGCTAAACAAATTAAGTATTCGTTGCTTATGGCTAATTTCAACAATTCAAATTATTTTAAATATCAATTCATATTTAAATATAGTTGTTCCAAAGTATATTTATACCAAGTACATGCAAGTATACAACAAATCAACAATAAAAAAAACAACATTAATTTTGTTTGTGTAAAAACATTTGATACTGTCAAACAGCCAAACATAAAGAAAACAAAAAAAAAAAAAAAAAAACAGAAATCATGGCGCACTAAAATGTAAGCAAATTTTGACACTATCGAAAAATAAAACAACTGAACAGCTGTACTTGTAATGAATATACTTTGAGTTGTTCCTATAATTTTATTTTTATTTGACATGAAAAACTAACTAACAAAATACGAAGAAAAGCCTGAATTTTTAAAAACGTATAGCATTAGTTAGTTTAAGGAAAACTTAATATAAAAAAAGAAACTTTTTATTGATTTGCTTAACATGTCGATTCAAATAAAAATTAATGGAATTAAACCAAGTTTTCTTGAACATTTTCTGAAAAATTAAAAAAAAATCCCTAGTATTTGTTTCTTGATGCAAGAAATTCGATTCTTTTAATTAATCAAGATAACCAGATTAATATTAAATTAATGCAGCTTGATTTAAGCAAAATCGTTCTTATTTTTAATAAAAACAAGCTTCTTTGTATTTCTTGTCTTAAAAAATTTTTGATCATATACCAAAAACATGCATTTTTTGATTATGAGAAAATTTTTGTTTATTCATGAAAATTTTACTAAATACGAACAAAATATCTTAACACGTTGAGTGCCATGTGCACCGCCGGCGGTGCACACTTTTCTTTTACTAGAGTGCCATGTGTACCGCCGGCGATGCACAGCTACTTAAGTTTTCAATACAATATATTTTCTGTGGCATTATAGTAAAGCTAATAAATATTATGTGATGGCACCTAGAGAAATGCATTTTTTTTTTAACTTCAAGAATTTTTTGTGTATCTTTTGTATTACAAGAGTTATACAGAATCAAAAATTTATAATTTTTTTTAACCTAACCCACTTCAATAAATTATAATTCAAAGAATAAAATAAGAAAATAATAATTAATTCACTTTATATATAATAAAAAAGGCACTTCATATTCAATAAAAAATAGGAACTAGTGTGTTTGGTGGAAAATATATATGTAGGATCAAAAAATTAGAATCCATTGAATTAAATAAGAAAATAACATATTATTTCACTTTTAGTTTATAATAAAAAAAGGAACTTAGTATTCAATAAATATAAAAGGAATTAATGATAATAATAACAATATATGGTGTGACTATCGGCGGCATACACGGCACCTGAATCAAATTATATTATCTGTGTGCCACGTGTACCGCCGGCTGTCACATGTATAACGGTACAAATAACACACATATACAAAAAAAGATTTTCACAAATTAATTTTTTTATCACAAAAACATTAATTTAAACTTGGTTTTATAAATTGGCACTTTAGTAATATATTTTTTTTTTTTGTATGATGGCACTCAACGTGTTAAAATCATAAAACTATTATTGGATTTTCTGTGTTAAGAAAGGAAATTGGTTACTTTAGAAAATAAACTGATTTCCGTGTAAAAAATATGAGTTTAATTTTTCTATAGGAGATAACTAAGTTTTATGCACTTATAAACATTAGGGTGGTTATTTTTGCAATATCACTTAATATCAATAAACACCGGGTAAAAAAGTTGTTTTTTTTTATCAAAAAAAAAAAAAAATTATCTGAAAAGTTTGAAGCTAATTTGTCAATAATATGATTATGTATAATAAGTACAAAATTTGTATTTTCCTAGTGAAGTTCATGTATGTACATAAGGGTGGTTACAAGAAATCAATGTTCAATTTTCCATCGGCGCAACCCCCTAATAACGCTAACATGTGCCTCATTGAGAATAAATTAAGGAAAAACAGTGATTTTTCACTAAAATTCGTATATCTTGCGCCGATGGAAAATGATTTCTTGTAACCACCCTAATGTACATTAGGGAAATAACTTTTTAACAATTTGTTAAAATATCAAAATTGGCATAGCACAGTCCGATAGAGCATAAAAAACTATAAGGGAACGTATATTTATTTTTTCGCTAAGTTCAAAAAAGTTCACGCACCAACCGCGATGAAGTTTTGAAAATTTTTAATTTTAGTTTTGGTTAAGAAAAATGTATAATATATTAATTTAAAACAAAAAATAGCTCAAGTGTGAAATTACATTAATATTCAGAGATAGTAAGAAATTTTTCCGCAAACCAAAACGTATCTTTAACCTTTTTTAATGAAAAAAAATTAAAAGTGAACAAAAATTATGAAGTTTGGTGACGATTGAGTAAAGAAAAGTCGATTGATAAGTTGAAAAGTGAATACAAGGCGAAAAAATATCTTATTTTAGTTTTTGTCAATTTTTTAAATGTCGTAAACTTTTCCTCTAGATGATAAAGTAATCAAAGTGTAGAAACAATTATGTTTTCAATGCAGATTCATTATAGGGAAGTTCGACTGTATATATACATATATATAAACTACATATGTTTTTAATACAACTTCATATTTCCCTACAATAAAAATGATCGATTGTAGAACATAGTACAAGTAAAACTCAAATAAATATTTAAATTATCCGTAAAAAATTGTGTATTTTTTACAGGGGTTTATTTTTGGGGATTTTCTCTTTTATTGGGGGATTTTTGGAGAAATTTTTTTTTAAGTTTGGGGAGAACGAAAAAAAGTACCTGGCAGCCCTGGATTCAAGCAACAACAACACGAAGTCTTGCATGTTAAGTAGTTTTTTGTGTATAAGTTTTTTTCGTTGCAGTGTGGTGAGGGCAGGCTGCTCTGCTCACGTTCACCGGTATTTTTTTTTGTTTCTTGTTTGTGTTGTTCGTTTTTTTTATAAAAACACTCCTTTTTTGGTTTACTACCTCTAGTGACGCCAGCGTAGTTAATTTTGGGCTAAATTTAGACCTTTTAATGTACCCTAAAAATAAAACCAAATTTAACTCTAAAGGTACCCATACATACATACATATTGGATATTATTGTTCAATAATGAATACCGTACAATTAAATTGGCTGTGTGTATAACATATTAGTAGGTGGCACAATATATTGGATAAAATCGAATATTTTAATTACTATTGGGCAAACATATTTTTTGATGTGTAAACATGTGTGCGTTGGTTTTGTTTACTTGTACATACGTCTATTCAATAAAAAATTTCGCCATATATGTACTATGTAGGTAGGTATTTGTTTTTCATATTGGCTATCTTAATTAATAATGTGGAGAAAATCGACATTAACAACGGAAATAAAGTACTCAATAATATTGCAAATGCTAAGGTACTTTAAACGCGCAAGTTCAGTCTTTTAAATAAGAGGTTTGATATCTTTACTAAGTGCCAGCCAGAAATTAAGCTTTCCAAGCTCCACTTAACAGGACAGAATACAAGTTTAGTCAAATGCTAAAGAGGTTAAGTTAGTAAAATAGTGACTCGTCCTCTCCAAATGCAAACTTCCGGTAAAAATTGATTACATTCTGAACACAGTGCAAGCGATTATGAAGGAAGATTTAAAAGTGATCGTCCTTGAATCGGCATTTAAGCTTAGCTGTTAAGAAAGCAGAGGCAATTAGTAAAGGACTACCTAAAGTCGCTGAAGAAAAACCATCTCATCGAACAGAATGTTGTTGATATTTTGGATGATACGTCCAGAATATTGAACAAATTGGGTTTTTTCTTTAAAAAATGACCATGCCGACAATAGGATCATTACATGCCGAGGATTGGAAGTTCGTATGCCGACTACTGGCAAATGCCCTGTATTTTAGAAAAAAGTAAAATTACTCAAATTTAATATAGAATGTGTCTAAAAACTCTTATATAAATCGAAAATATACATATTACTGAACTGTAGTGGCTAGTTGCCATCCCAGTATCACGTTTGTGTACGTAATGGCACCAGTTTAAAAATGAAAAAAAAGTTAACCTGCCGACTACTGGTACACTTACCCTAGGTACTCAATGCAAATGGATGAAACTTTGCAGGCATACATATTCCCGATGACAATACACGAATACATGGGCGTAGCCAGGATAAAATCTAGGGGGGGAGGGCAAAATATTATTTTTTTTTTGGTAAAATGCTTTTTTGACCGCCTTTTACTCAAAGCAAATGGATGAAACTTTGCAGGCATATGTACATATTCCCGATGACAGTACACGAATATGTACATGGGCGTAGCCAGGATAAAATCTATGAGGGGCGGGCAAAATTTTTTTTAAATGTTCTTTTTTAAGAAAAGCGTTTAAAAAAAAAATTTTTTTAATGTTGTTATTTATTGTTACTATTTAGCATTTTAGTCCGTTTTTATTACTTTTGGCTCCGTATAGTTATATTTTGTTTGTTTTCCTACCCTGCAAATAATAGGACTACTCCAAACACGCGTGTAAAATGTAGCCCCTAAGGACTTGGACTATTCCAAAGGTAACCCAAATGCCCCAGTCTTAAAACTACTCCATAGTATGTATGCTCAAGAGGATTAGTTTTGAAATAGTTTAAAAACGAAAACATGTCGTTAAAAAACGAAGACATGTCGTCTCACTACAAACACTTTTTGGACTTTGGACCAGTCCAGGGAGTTGTCCATTTGATCAAAATGGATCAGGTAGTTCAATATTATTTTCAGGGTAGCAATATCGAATTGTGAAAGCTGTCCTAAAAATGTTAAAATGGCGAATGGATAAGTTTTAGATGAAAGTTCATTCATGGCTATAAAAACGCAATTTGTAACAATCACTTACTTAACTTTTAAAGTTTTGCTAAAAATAAAAATGTATGTAGGTATGTATGTATGTATGTATGTATGTATTTATTCTCCGTACAGCAGGTACTGACATGTTTTTTGTATTTTAACCAATCCGTAATAAGATGGCATAATGGATGGACTTTTCAAAGGCCTTCGATAGAGTTGGAAATTGGAATGCTTCTTTGGCTTTGGACGAAGCGCTGCGTAGCTTCTTATCTGATCGTGTACAAAAGGTTGTTATCGGTTTAAGAGAGTCAGGTTTCAAGGATTTACATTCTGGAGTTCCACAGGGCTCAGTTCTTGGTAGACTTGCCAACTAGCCAGTTTTCGCCGGGACAGTCCAGTTTTAGAGTGGAATATCCCGTGTCCCGTCGATACTCTGAACGGGACGCTATTTGTCCCGTTTTTCTTTAACTTACTTTTTTATTACCTGCCATAACAAATAAAAAAAATCGAGAGCTTTAGCACTTATTTAACCCTTAAGCAAACACCAAAATGATTTTACACAAACGAACCCCAGGGCCTGGCTGGGATTTCTTGTATTTTGTATGGAGCTTTTTGTGGCTATAGAAAAGCCTAACACTAACGAACCCCTGGGCCTGGACTACATTTATATGTAAGGAGTTTTATGGCTATAGCAGGAACATTTTGTTGTCAAATAGAATAATTTTTCGAAAAAAAAGTAAAGAAAGGATTCTTATGTGTCGCGCATGCTTTGTAATACGTTTCGTTTTGATTTTATTTACTACAGTACAAATATAATAGGGTTGGGCCTGACTAGGCCCTGGTGGATACAATATGCAGAAAATTTTTATTTGGCCAATTGCCACGCCCACGGTGTTTAAATTTACCCTTTTTTCTTATTTTCTTGTAAAAAACACTTTGATGAGGAAAACATAAAGTTTCGTTCTAATATATTTAATAATTATGTATATTAAAAAAACTGGAAAAAGTCAAAAATGCCTGGCCAGGACCTGGTGTTCGCTTAAGGGTTAAATACTACAAATTTTTTTTTAGCAGAGCTGGGGTTTTTATACATTGTTGTTACCAACCAAAGCAGATATATTTACTAGATACTCTTGATTCCACAGCAGATTAATTTTTTTTATTTGTAGCTGTCAACTTTGTATCACAAAACACTAGTGATATTGTGTATGAGAAAGGCGAGAACATGTAAAAAGAATTCGCCTTGTGTTTAATAATTTGACATCTTCAAGAAACTGCGACTACCTGGTAAATAATTCTGCATGTATTAGCAACACTGAAACATTTTGATTCCCTTTCGTCATTATATATATTTCTATGACCGAAATACCCCATTCAAATAAAATAATCCAAAAATGGTTAACATTTTTCGATAATGGGGAAAGTCCAAATTTGTTTATTATAGTGCAATATATTTTTATTGTACCACCTAGTAATTGCTATGTAGAGCGTGTTTTCAGCGTCATGAAAAATAAATGGCATGATACCCGCTCTAGGATGCTTGTTCCTTTATTTAAAGCTAAGTTGTTGGTTCATTTCAATTTTAGCTTAAGATGTGCTGAGTTTGTGGAATTTATTACTTTAAATAAAGATTTAATAAAAGCTGCTAAAATTTATAAAAAATATAAATTTAAAACTAAATATGTACTGAAATAATTACACATTTTAAAATTCTATTTTATGTTCCCTGTAGTAAATAAAATAGTCAGTCGCAAAGAACACTAACTATAAATTAACTTTTTTTTAAATGACTACAAATTGGTTTAAATCTCATGCAGATATCAAATCTGTTTATGTATTTACTAGCAACTATGTGGCGTATTTATTTCAGGACTTTTATACATCATCATTTAGGGCAGTTTAATGCAAAATTTTCATAAATAACACTATGCTAGTTGAAAAAACAGACAAGCCGGGCACATGGCGTTTTAACATAATTTGGGGACGCTGAATCCAGTGGTGCCCGCGGTTTTTTCAGATTGGCTCTGGTTTTCAAGATATACCGTTATTTCGAAAATGGAGGAGGTTGCACAACATATTTTCGCGTAACTCAAAAACGGTTTAGTTTATTGAAATTACTAAAAAAAACCGAAATTCCGCAATAAAATTTCCTTTAAAACTTAGTAAAACTTTTTTTTAATATGAGTAGTCGTTATTGAAACATAATTTTTTTTTTTTTTTTAAAAATTAATTTTTTTATCAAAATTTCGAAATTTTTGTTTTTTAAAAATTCATAAAAAAAATAAAAAATGCAGCTGGGCTTCTAATTTGTTGCAGACTTATAAAACGAAGCTACAAACAAAACAAGCCATAAATGATTAAAATCTGTTTGCAACTTTTGATTTTATTCACAAAAGTCGACAAATTTTAATTTATTTAAGAATTTCATAAAACGCAATATTTGTATGGGAGCCCCCTAAGGGATGGTGATAAAGGGAAAGTATAATTTGAGAAAATGTTAAGAATAAAAAACTAATGGAGGTCAGTCATACATTTTATCCCACTAGGAGTGACTCCTAGGCAGTTGTGGAACCTTTTCTTCAATATATATGAAGAATATAATTTATATGGAACATTTCACAGGATCTTTTTTAATTTTTAAATTCTTTATTCAAAATTATGTACATATATATGAAGAATGTGCCAATGCAGAAAATTTATTTTCAATGATATTTTGACGTAAAATTTTTTAAATGCGGTTTTTGTGCCATTTACAATACAAAACAAAAAAACAAATATTCAAATGTATGCTATTCCAAAGAAATATGCGCCGAATTTTTCCACGATTAAGCGGCATGAAAGTAAAAGAAGGTATAAACTGTAACTACTTTATTAAATTAGATTTATATTTCATATCATAAGTTTTTATTTTAAAGGAATTCTTAATGGGCCGAACATTCGTCGTCTTATCAAGGACCATCAATTTGAGGTTGCATTGAATGATATCGAGCTATTGGCCTGGCATTGTGTGAAATCAGTAATAGAAAATGTAATAGGAAATCATCGGTCTGAAAACTGGCGAATTTAAATCAAAAATATGCTAACCGCATTTAAAAACTTAAACGCTAAAATGTCATTGAAAATACATTTTTTGCATTACCATGCCGAAAAATTTAATGAACAATCACCAGCCGAGTCTGATGAACATGGCGAGAGATTTCACCAAGTAACAGCCAGGCTCGAACACTGGTATAGCGGCAAACAACTTGATTCGCTATTAGGGGATATTTGTTGGAATCTGCAGGGGGAAGAAGAATAAATTTCTAAATAAAAACTTTAACTTTAACTAATTAACAACAAAAATAAATGTTTTAAAATTTTTAAGTTTGGTTAATTTAAAAAATAAAAAAATTTCATCTATTATGACAAAATTAAAAGTTGTAGACAGACTTAAATCACTTATAGCTTATTTTATTTGGAACTTTGTTTTTTATATGCGTAGAACCCTAGCCTTAAATTTGGCCCCTGCAGCGCCTAGGATGCCCCTAGATGGGTCAAATGTATGACCAACCCCACTATCTCCATTCCTTAAGGGGGCTACTATACAAAATGTTCAATGCAGACTAGAAATACGTTGAAGAAAAAGTCCCATAAATGCCCAGGAGTTGCCCCTAGGATGATAAAATGTATGACTGGCCTCCATTAGTTTTTTGTTCTTAACATTTTCTCAAATTATACTTTCCCTTTATCACCATCCCTTAGGGGGCTCCCATACAAATATTGCGTTTTATGAAATTCTTAAATAAATTAAAATTTGTCGACTTTTGTGAATAAAATCAAAAGAAGCCTAGCTGCATTTTTTATTTTTTTTATGAATTTTTAAAAAACAAAAATTTCGAAATTTTGATAAAAAAATTAATTTAAAAAAAAAAAAAAAATGTCTCAATAACGACTACTCATATTAAAAAAAAATTTTACTAAGTTTTAAAGGAAATTTTATTGCGGAATTTCGGTTTTTTTTTGTAATTTCAATAAACTAAACCGTTTTTGAGTTACGCGAATATATGTTGTGCAACCTCCTCCATTTTCGAAATAACGGTATATCTTGAAAACCAGAGCCAATCTGAAAAAACCGCGGGCACCACTGGATTCAGCGTCCCCGAATTATGTTAAAACGCCATGTGCCCGGCTTGTCACGAAAAAAAAGTGTCAATTTCATGCACAGTGTAATTATTTCTATATCAAAATATATAAAGATATACATATGTATGCATGTTCATATGTACATATATTTTTTGGACAAAAATTATTTAAAATTTAAATACTTTATTATTAACTGACAATACTTTTAATTAATTACAAATAGGTTGAAAAATAAGTAGTTAGTAGTCAGTTAAAAAGTCATGCAAAGATGGCCAATTGACTACTGCCTATGACATGCCTATGTTAAAATAATGAGTCGTCGACAAGGAAAAAAGTCACTTAATCAACTAGTTATGGTTATAAAAAAACCAGTTTGAAGTTAGTTATAAATGTGTTTGACTTCCTACAGAGTTACTATTGTTATTAACTACATATGTACATATATATTTATTTACGTTTATGTTTTGGTAATGTTTTATAAGTCTAGATTTTACACAATTTGAATTAATGTGTTATTGTTGATTTTCCAAATAATATATTATATTTATTATACATAAACGGATTTGTTTGAATTTTTCTATGATTTTTTAGTGGTGTCCCCTTTTGGCAATTTGAAAAGGTGGTAAGCCTAGTTCTTGGACCTTTGCTATTCAGTATTTTTATCAACGATATACCTATTTAATGTCGTCAATTTTGTTAACATTCACGCATATGTTGATGTAGTCCAATTGCATATATCTATCTAGTCGTATAGGTCTTGTTGATGATATGTGTTACAAACTTAATGAGGATCTAAAAGCTCATAACTTGTGGCGTTGAAAAGTTCAAAACGGTACATGAATTGCTGTAAAAAGCAACAACAAAATTACAAAATATTTATGAATTTGTTTTTGCTTTTAATGTAATTCTCAGACGTTGCGTTGCGTTTTATATAATGAGGCCTTAAAGTTTTTCACTAATGCATAGGAACATGCACACTTTTCAAATTGTCTTGTTTGCTGTCTAGCAAATTTTGCAAACACTAAAATTGGACAGTGATTTGACATTTGCCAACAGTAATTTGAAGGTTTGTTTGTAAAGGAAAAAATCGAAAAGTAAAAAAAATAAATGAACGAACGTATCGTCCCCTAATAAAACAATAGCGTATGTGCTTATACGCTATTATTTTTTTATCGCATATTTAGAATCTCCATCATTGATTTTATATCTGGTCAAAATTTCGTCAAATTCTACTTCCAAAAAGTGGGTCAAAATGTCGTTGGAAAAAAATAGTGCATAATTTTTTGTTCAAAATTTTCCTTCAATAAGTGTGTAAGCTCATATGCGCTATTTTACTTGAAATTGCCACTCCAAAGTTGTTAAAAGAATAACACCCAATTTTCATGATGATTTTTTCCCCTATTTTTGAAACATGTCTTTTTTAGTTTGAAAGCGAGCGGGGGAGAGAAGTAAACAGGGTAGAAAAAAAGACATGAATCGTATTTTCTACGTTTTTTTTGACATTCCTCTTTGCATTTAATTTTGTTTTTTAATTTATGTTGTATTTTTATTTCAAAATTATTACATTTTTAAGGAAAATAAAAAAATCAAACAAAATAAGAAACATTGTGAAAATTGAACATGTCTTTGGAAGTTTCTTTAAAAAAGAACTACAAAAAAGACATGTCTTTTAAATCATCGTGAAAATTAGGTGTTATAGTGTAAACGCATTATACTCCATTTTAGCCTGTAGAAAAAAATACTAATAAAAAAAATAAAATTATAAAAAAATAAAATAGTTTATATGGAGGACTTGCACTTTGAATGACATAATTATGGTCTTAAAGGATGCGTAGAATAAAAAAAATTTAAAGAAAAGAAACGGTATTATGTACAGTGGTTGTCAGCTTATTTGATGCAAGCAAAACCAAAATCTTAAAAACCATCTTGCTTATGAATAAAACCAAATGTAAACAAAAACAAGTAAGAGTGCTATATTCGGCTATGCCGAATCTTATATACCCTTCACCATGGTTTGGAAAGAACAGAAGTTTATATATATATTTAAATACATGTATATATACATGTATATTTTTATAAAATATATATCGTTTAGTTTTATTTAATTATTTGCACATGATTGCGTGCTATTAAATATATTAAAAGTTTAATTAATATATAGCACGTTAAGTTTTGATCGAATTTCAGTATTTGGTCATGCCGACATCTTAAAGTATAAAATTACCATTTACTTTGGTGATAAAACTTGTAGTCGGGAAGTTCTATGGTTCACGAAAATAGGTATTAAAAAAAACTATATTTTTGACATTACTTTTTTTTTTACTGATATTCCGAGTTTTTCTAAAGATTTCCGATATTTTGATATCTAAAACGTATGAATAGGTCATAATACAGCTCTAAAATTTTAGTTTTTATAAAAATGTTAATGTTTTTAGTCCTTTTTTGGAGTATTTTGCACATAACTTAACCATTTTTAACCGATTTGGCAGATTTATATACCAATGTGCTTAAAAATAATATTTCCATTAAATTGGCTTATAGGCATATATATATATACCTACATATTTGTACATATATTTAAGCAAACTTAATTATAAAAAAAACAAACTTAATTATAAAATAAAATAAAAAACAAACTTAATTATAAATGACAAACTTATATATACCCTTTTACACCTGTGGTGAAGGGTATAAAAAGAGTAACTTTTGGGATTTCAGTATTTTGATTATAACTCAGCCATTTTTTAACCGATTTGACAGATTTATATACCGACGTGTTTAGCAAGAAATTTTCCATTTATATGTGTTATAAAACTTGGACTCGGGAAGATCCATGGCTACCGAAAATGGGTATTTAAAAAAAAAAAAATTAATTTTGGTCATAACTTTTTTGTATCTGAACCGGTTTTCCCGAGTTCTAGAGTAACTTTTGGGATTTCAGTATTTTGATTATAACTCAGCCATTTTTTAACCGATTTGACAGATTTATATACCGACGTGTTGAGCAAGAAATTTACCATTTATTTGTGTTATAAAACTTGGACTCGGGAAGATCCATGGTTACCGAAAATGGGTATTTAAAAAAAAAAAAAATAATTTTGGTCATAACTTTTTTGTATCTGAACCGATTTTCCCGAGTTCTTTATAAAATATGTTCTACTAAAAATTTCCGATATTTTGATATATAAGTCATATCCATAGGACATATGACAGCCCTAAAATTAAGGTTTTTATACAATTTTTACTTTTTTTTGTACGGGAGGTACCACGCCCACTTCTCCAATCCCGCCCGCATTTTGTAGGGTGGTGTGTATTGACAACCTTAATGTTTGTACCTAATTTGAAAACTTTGGCTCTTGCCGTTCTCCAGATATACAGAAAAAAGCAATAAAAATACAACAACAACAAGGGATTTTTGGAAAAAATTAGAGGCAGTCGTGGTTTTTTGATCATATCTCAGCCATTTGTGGACCGATCTTGCTGAATTTCAATAGCAAGAAATGGTGGACTATATGTGACATAAATGTAAAACAACCTAGCCGCTATCATGTCTGGATTATCCGGAAAACACATATCAAACGTAAGACGGACAGACGGACAGACGGACATCGTTAAATCAACTTCTCTTCTCATATGGACCCAGAATATATATACTTTATGGGGTCTAAAATCAATATTGTGGAAATTACAAACGTTATGACAAACTTATATATACCCTTTTACACCTGTGGTGAAGGGTATAACAAGTAAGAGTGCTATATTCGGCTGTGCCGAATCTTATATACCCTTCACCATTGTGCGAGCAGAATACAGAGCAACTAGACAAAAACTAAATAAAACTGGTAAATATTTTTTTTTTAAATAAGAGACAACCGGTTTTGAACTTCGCTTTTCATAAGGGCCCAGAATATATGTACTTTATAGGGTGTAGGATCAATATTGTATATACCTTTTTACCTTCGGTGAAGGGTATAAAAAGAGTAAAATTCGGGAATTCAGGGCATTCGATACTATCGTATCGAATAAAATATTGAATTTTTTTGCATACGATAGACACTGGCGTATCGATGTCGAATGCTATTATTTCAAATTCAATACATTTCATTCGATATCGAGTTTCAAGATACCAAAATAAATAATTTCAATGAATTTTGCTCGATATCGTATGCGGTGATTAGACCCCAGTATTTCTGTTATAACTCATATAAATTTCCGACATTTTGATATATAAGTCATATCCATAGGACGTATAGCAGCCCTAAAATTTAGGCTTTTATAAAAATTTTGATGTTTTTTATCCCATTTTTTGAGTATTTTGCTCATAAATTACCCATTGTCTAACCGATTTGATAGTTTTATATACCGACGTGTTAAGGAAGAATTTTACCATTTACTTAAGTTATACTTATATATAAACATTTATATAAACTTTTAAATATATATTTTAACAAAGTTAATTATCAAAAAAGAGTAATTTTTGTGGATTCAGTATTTGGGTTATAACTCTGCCATTTTTTAACCGATTTGGCAGATTTATATACCGACGTGTTGAAGAAGAAATTTACCATTTACTTTAGTTATAAAGCTTGGACTCGGGGAGATCTATGGTTCCCGAAAGTTGGGTATTTAAAAAAAAAAATTAATTTTGGTCATAACTTTTTTGTATCTGAACCGATTTTCCCGAGTTTTTATAAAATATGTTCTACTAAAAATTTCCGATATTTTGATATTTAAGTCATATCCATAGGACATATGGCAGCCCTTAAATTTTGTACGGGAGGTACCACGCCCACTTCTCCAATCCCGCCCACATTTTGTAGGATAGTGTGTATTGGCAACCTCAATGTGTGTACCTAATTTGGAAACTTTGGCTCTTGCCGTTCTCAAGATATACAGAAATAAAAAAAATACAACAACAAGGGATTTTTGGAAAAATTTTGAGGTAGTCGTGGTTTTTTGCTCATATCTACGTCACTTTGGACCGATCTGGCTGAATTTCAATAGCAAGAAATGGTGGACTGTATGTAACATAAATGTAAAACAACCTAGCCGCTATCATGTCTGGATTATCCGGAAAACACATATCAAACGTAAGACGGACAGACGGTCAGACGGACATCGTTAAATCAACTTCTCTTCTCATATGGACCCAGAATATATATACTTTATGGGGTCTAAAATCAATATTGTGGAAATTACAAACGTTATGACAAACTTTTATATACCCTTTTACACCTGTGGTGAAGGGTATAATTAAAAAGGATTTGAAAAATCCACGTTCATAGTATAAACTTCTTACTTCAAAAAAATCTTTCCATTTCTTTTGCTATTTTCCTTCTTCTTTAAAAAAATTAACAAAAACAAAATAAACAGCTTTTTCAAATTGATCAGCTTATTTGATGTAATGACCTTCCAGTGATATTGATACCGTTATGTTCCAAAATTGAATGGAATTTTTTTAAGTTCTTTTAATGTTTGTCTTAACTATTATGTTTTGCATAATTTTAGTGTGATCTTGCAAGTTCATGTGTCATAACAAATGTTTTTTTTTAATATGGGTCGACGCACAACAGCTGAACAACGGGAATTGGTTATTCATCATTTTAAAATTGGAAAACCCCAGCGTAAAATAGCAGAAATTGTTAATATACAATCATCTACAGTGCAACATATAATAGAGCGCTTTTTTGAGGGAGAACAGGGTGAAGGACAAGGACAGAATTGCGCCAAATAAAATTCTGACCCCAAGTGACGAACGATGGTTCATCAGAAAAATTAATGAAAACCCCAGGTTATCGGCACAAAAATTGACTGATTATGTACATAATGGTATAGGCAAAAATTGTAGTGCAGCAACGACTCGCCGTGTGCTCTGGTCACATGACTTTCACGGTCGAGAAAAATAAAGTCAGCCGACGAGCCTTCGCAAATAAACATATATCAAAGGGCTTAGAATTCTGGAATACAGTAATTCTTTCAGATGAGTCCAAATTTAATATATTCGGCTCGGATGGAAAGCCTTACGCTTGACGGAAGCCTAATACAGAACTTCAATTGAAGAATTTGCGTGCGACTGTTAAACATGGCGGTGGTAGCGTTATGGTTTGGGCAAGTATGGCAGCAACGGGCGTTGGAAATTTAGTTTTTATAGAGGGGAACATGGATAAAATAATGTATCTTAACATTCTTAAAGATAACTTACTTCAAAGTACTGAAATACTTAGTCTAAGGACCGAATTCCGTTTTTACCAGGATAACGACCCGAAACATAAGTCTGCAGTTGTGCAGTCTTGGTTCATATGGAACTGCCCTCATTTGATGGAACCACCAGCTCAGTCTCCAGCCCTTAACGTCATTGAAAATTTATGGGCATTATTGGAAAATAAAATCAGAAACCACCACATCTCAAGCAAAGAAGCTCTAAAAAGTGCATCGCTGCAGGAGTGGAATAAAATACCGCCAGAAACTACACAAAAACTTGTTGCATCCATGCAAAATCGGTTGAAAGCTGTTATAGACCAAAAGGGCTACCACACAAAATATTAAAAATACATTGTCTTATATATTACGTTATTTTTTTAGGTTTTTAATATCTTGCATCAAAAAAGCTGTTATATTTGAAAACTGTGTTTTTTGTTTTTGTTATTTCTTTTATAGAAAAACGTGAAATATGAATAAAATTCGACATAAATTTGAAATAAAAAGATTAATTTTTCTAACGCTTTTTGAGTTTTTTAAAATCTTATTTAGTTTATGAATTGTAACGGATTAAATTTTTTAGATTTGCTTGCATCAAATAAGCTGGCAGCCACTGTCGAAAAATCCAATATGAAGAATTTTTATTTACCGCGATATTGATGTTTTAATAGACATCCGATTTGACAAAAACTTTAAACACGATTTTCTCAAAACCCCAAAAAAATTATACATTATTGTTTTATTAAGGGGACGATATGTATATCGCTTCTTTATTACAACATAGCCATATGTCAAAAAATTAAAAATTTCAAGATACTAAAGAAGGTATGAATTCTTTATATGTAAATAAAATCAGAATTATACACAAACTATCATAAAGGCGTATTTTTAAACTTCAGTCAATACCAATAAAAAACGCACAAAAATTATTTCACAAAATCAAAATTCAAATGTATTCGTGCATTTTCGATGTAAGTAAAATAGATTTTTTCATGATGCAGATGAAAATAAGCAAGTTTTTTTTATAAGACCAGTATATGCATATAAGCGAGTTTTAAAAAAGGCATTTGTCGTTTAAAAGAACGAAAACCGCGATAAATGCTATACTACTCACAAAGGGTGTTTTTTATAGAGTGTCACAACTTTGAGTTGGCATCACTACTTTATTTGAGCACCCATTTAACAGCTGATAGTTGCTTTTTATTTAGTTTGCTTTGAAATTTCAACATAAATCGGTGAATGGGTTAAAGCAAAAATTGATATTGATTTTAAATTTCCATTCAAAATTTTATTTTCCGATGAAGCCCATTTCTGGTTTAATAAGCAGAATTGTCGCATTAGGAGTGAGGAGAATCCACAAGCTTTTGTCGAAACACCATTACCCTGTTTGGTGCGGTTTATGGGCTGGCTGAGGCATTGGCCCATATGTCTTCAAAAACGATGATGGTCAGAATGCGAAAATTTGTAGAAAATTGATGTTCTAGATGCGCCTTCTTCTGGCGGCCACATGACAGAAATCATATTTAAACATTAATTTCATAAAATGTTCTTTCCAATAAAGCCCGTTTCATTGATATTAAAAATATATACCATCCTTGTTTTATTATGATTAAAACTTGTGTCGCTCTATAAAAAAAAACACCCATTAAATGCATTCGTTGAGAATATTAGAAATATCAATTTTGAACATTTGCGCCAATATTTGTCGAATAGGAATATCCAATTTGTAATCAGGCGTCGCTCAAAAAAATCTTCCCTTTGCGTCCATAGCATCATCATCATCTTTTGGTCCGTATAGGCCTTGACTTCGTTCGTAATTATTTTCAATTTCGCTCTTTCTTGCGCTGATTGCCTCTAGTCAGCGATGTTATTCTTCTGCAGACTTCATCCACACCGTTAAGCCATCGGGATCTGGGTTTTCCTCTTGTTATATGCGGCCTCGCGTTCAGATTCCTTTGTGTTGCGGCATTATGGAGATATTTAATTTAATTTAAATTTAATCTTTGGGTTTTTATAATGTACACAACGGCACTGTCTACTATTATGCTGTCGATCTCCAAGTTGGTTCTTCTCGTGAAACTGCCACCTTCATCCCTTTGGGTTCGTATATCGCTCATATAATTTTTTTTTCAAAGATTCTTATGGGTCGATTACTGATGACGACTGAACTGAAGTTGCGCAATCAGGCAACACCGCTCATGTTAAAATATAAAATAAAAATTTGCGAGTGTCATAGCTATGGATGGGAAAAGGGTAAATATCCAATTGGTAAATACCCGGTTAATAGGGAAAATTGGGTAAGAATTAGTAAGTACCCTGGTATTTACCGTTAGGGTGGGTATAAATGTTTTGTACAAAATTTATTAATTAATTTAATCAATGCATATTAGCTTCTCTAATAAACACATATCGATGGTTTTCTTTCGATTTTTTGTTTTAAGAAAAGTTATCAGTAAACCGCCTTACAATTTTGCAATTTTTTTGTTTGGCGGAATATCGGAATTTTTCCTAGTTCTTGGATAATAAAAGAATATATAGCAAAAAGTTTCAAATATTAGTAAAATAAAGTATTTTGTCTCTCCTGAAAATTAGTTGTATTTGAGTTGCGGAAGAAAACCAACGATATGTTCCATATTCACAATTTTAAATTAATATGCTACGGTTTATTGTAGCTTTAATCCAATTTCACCAGCTTTTTAATATTTAACGATGTTTTTTAACAACGAAAACTAATTTAAAATAAAATTAAGTTTGTCTGTTAATGATTGCCATTTTTGTTTTATAAATACCGAAATAAATTCCCAAAAAAGGAATATTCCCGGTATTTACCCAGACATCAGGTAAATACCCGGTAGAATCTCATCTATACCAATGTTTCAATTTGCATCGATAGCAATCATACTACTAAATGTATTTAACGTTATTATTACCAGAGAAACCGGAAATTACACTAAAAACAATTTGATAATATTTAAAGAACAAGCAGACAATAGACAAATTTTCTAATGTAAAATGATATCATACACAATAATAGTCTTTATCAAATTGTTGCTGTTTTCCTCATTAATTTTTTTTTTTAATTTGGCCATTCACGCGCTTAGTCTCCCAAAAGTTGGCATCACTGATTTTAATTCCACTGGTTTATATCAAAACTTAATTTTTTGCTATTTTATCACATTTTTTATTGCATTTTCATACTTGACAACATCTAAGATCTATTTGCGAAGATGTTGAAATTTACAGAGCTGAAAGTTAACATCTTTATAGCCTTTTCACACTTGTCAACATTTAACATCTATTTGAGAAGATGTTGTAATTTTCCCATAAGAAATACATCCCTGCAGATAACGAGACTAGTCCATACATGCATGTAAAGAGTAGTCCATAAAGAAGTAGGAGTACTCCAAATATATGGGTAAAAGGTGGTCCATTTAACATTACGATGTCCTAGGAGAGGACCATATAACCCACCGAAGTAGTCCCTAAAGTTAGTTTTAAAAGTACTCCATGTTACTACAGTATGGAGTACATTTAAGGGGTAGTTTAAGCATTTTTCTTTTTCATTTTTTACTAATCGCCTTTTATGGTGTGTAGTCTATTATTGCTATTAAATTAAATTAAATATATTTACTTGACATTTATAATTTTTTTTACCTTTTTCACAAATTTCACAAACTTTCACTTTTAAATAACCAATTAATAATGTTCACCATCAGGGCTACCAATGTGTAATACTGTAAACTATAGAAAAGTATACATCATGCAGTTGTTGGCAGCACTGTATGTTAATTTCTTGTAACAAGGTCCATACTACAGTACATTGGACCATGGTGTAAGTAGTCCATTTAAGCCACAATGGACCACGTAGTCCAATATTATCTGTAGGGATAGAGCTAAAAATCAAAATTTGTCAACATCTTTATAGCCTTTTTACACTGATCAACATCTACCATCAATTTGCCACAATTTCCGAAGATGTTGGACATCTTTCCAAAAGAAATACATTTGCCTTAAAACCAACATCTTTAAAAGATGTTCCTATCTCATTTTATTCCACTCTACATCTTTCGATTATTTTATTGTCATCACTAGAAAAGTGGCAATAAGTTCTTTTATTATTGTGGCGTCACTGACAAAAAGACGTTTGTTTTGAAAGCAGCGTTACCATTTGTTAAGTTTTCTTTTTTACTGCAATGTTTTTTTGTTAATTGGTGGCCACACGATCAAGTTTTGCCTTTCAATTTCTTTCAATTTGCAATACACTCTCAGTTTTTTACTAACACACTCACAGTTTTTAAATTGACCACGAGATGGCTTTCAATTTCACCTTTCCATTTGTTTGGCATTTTACTTTCAATTTAACAGCTGAGTACAAGTTTGTCTCTGCTGTTGTTGACATCTTGGAAGTAAATTGCTTACAAATTGAGTGCAGCCTACGTCACAGCTTTCAATTTATGTTAATTTTGACAAGCAGTATATGTTAAAGACTATCAAGAACAACTTGAACGTGTGGCCGCAGGGTAAGGAAAATCACTAACTTGGTGCTTTTTCAATTTTTCGTTATTGCCTTTAGTGCTTTTTACAATTTTTATTTTTTTCTTCAATTTTATAAACTTCGATTATATAGAGGATGATTTAGATGAGATTTGTTATTTGGTGTACCATTTTGAGAAGGCCTGTAAAGATTTTAAATGATAAAAAAAGTGATACAAGAAAGTTGCATTCAATTTACTAAAAACTTTATTTACGAGGTTAGAGCTAGGCTTCCTATCAATTTGGAAATTTTACATAACGTAACACTTTTTAGCGTTGACATTATTTTTAGTAGTCGTAATAAAAACGATGTATTTGTTTTCGGTAAACATTTTTTTTAAGACGTAGAAACTGTTTCAAAAATAGAAAATGGCTTGGAAAATATTAGGAATTGTAAATTGAAAATAAACAACTAGTTTTTTATGTAAACAAACCTGTTTTTTTTTACTAGCAATATTTTTGACAACCCGACCACAGAAGCATTGTAGTTGTAGAGTTGACCTCACCTTCTAGTCAATTCGCCTTGGGTATGACTAAGTATCAGAATACAAACATACATGTTTTTTTCTGTTTTACACCTTATGTGTGGTCTTTATTTAGAAGCGTAAATAGGTAATGGATAATATCATACGCCAATTGTTTTATTAAACTTTGCACGATTTTAACATAGATTTATTTTAACGATAAAATATAAGGTTTTTAATTAAAATATGGGCTGTCATTAAGTTTTATAAACAATTTCGGTGATTGCAACAGGTCAGATTTTTTTGAGTTACGAAAATCGAGCCCGCACTGTATTACTTTAAAACTTTTTTATGGCCAATTCAAACTCATCTGATGATGATCCATATGATTTGGATGATATTATTTTATTGAAGATAATAAGAATACATTTATAAATGTTTATATTAAAATTTAAATATATTTATTATTTAATTTTAAATGAAAATGGTCACCCATCAACGCCGTCGCCATTTTTTATTTTGGAGTTATATAATATTCAGCACAGCCGAATGCAACTTGTTTTGTGTTTAATTAAATTGTAAAAATGGCTTAGTGCTGTTTTACGCTTTTTTTTGTTCAAAATAGTGCATTTTAGTGCTTTTTGCTCTCAAAAAGTTGGCATCACTGTACACGATCAAGTTTTGCCTTTCAATTCCTCTCAATTTGCAATACACTCTCACTTTTTTACTAACACACTCACACTTTTTAAATTGACCACGAGATGGCTTTCAATTTCACCTTTCCATTTGTTTGGCTATTTTACTTTCAATTTAAGAGCTGATTTCATGTTCGTCTTTATAAATTTTTTTTAATGGCGTCTCGAAAGTAAATTGCTTTCAACTTGCGTGCAGCCTACGTCACAGTTGCCAATTTTTGCATATTTTGACAAACAGTATATGTAAAAGACTATCAAGAAAATCTTGATCGTGTGGCTGCAATGTTATTGGACCTTTAAAAAATTACAAAAATGATAAACGGTACACTGTTTTATCAAATAATAAACTGCTTACCGACAAGATGTAGATGAGGTATTTAGCTTAGTTACGGTTCACGTTGTCG
This sequence comes from Pollenia angustigena, assembly GCA_930367215.1. NCBI lineage: Eukaryota > Metazoa > Arthropoda > Insecta > Diptera > Polleniidae > Pollenia > Pollenia angustigena. Next base: position 90,572,474 of record OV884056.1, on the reverse strand, counting down.
GTAGCACCGTTAGTTGAATTTTGTAATAGATTAAGGTAACACACAACTTGTATTCGTTTTCGACATCGAGAACGGTAATAACGACTATTGTTAGACTATAAACCGCACTACCAATTTTATTTTAACGGAACAATTTAAAGTTTATCGAAGTCACAAACCAAGTTGACGACTGCAGTACCAATAACAATAACAGTTTTATCTAACTCAAATTTTTAGAAGCAAAAGAAACAACCACCACATTTGGAAAAAATAAAAATTTTGCTTCAAACTGTGACAACAATTCGCCTTTAGTTTGAAGTGCTCATCTTGTCAACTTGGTGCTTTTCGCAACGTTTTTACTGCTTTTTAAAATTTGCGAACTATTAGTGCTTTTTTTTATTTTTGGTGGCACTAAATGTGCAGTATCTGTAGTGCTGTTAAAAGTTCTGAAAATTTGTATATTTCAAAGATGGATTAAATACAATAGTACAGCGGCAAGAAGTGAAATAGTAACGAGTGATTCTACGCAATTAAGCTGCTGCGAGAATTCATTTCACTATTTTACATCGATAACTTTTACTTATACTCCTCTTGTCAATAGAGAATTTTGTTCGATAAGAAAAACGAGCTTTTCCCACAGCTGCTTGTGACCTACAACCTTACAAAACACAAAAAAAAAAATTTACAAATTTCGCTTCTTCTTCTATTTTATTTCTTCCCAAAGTATTTCTTATAATTCCCTTTTATTCTTCGAACAAAGTTGTTACTAAAGTGCGTCACGAGACAGAATTTTTTTCTGTTTTATTCTTCGAAAGCTGCCCTTTTTGCAGTTTTTGTTTGATTACGCAATTTGTGTTGATAGCAGCGGCTTGTTTTTACAAATTGCCACTTCACTAACAAAAATCGTTTTCTTTCTCTTTCTTCGAAAGCTGCCCTCCCAAATGATTTAGGCATTTTTCATACGACACTTTTTTCATCTCTGTATGCTTTGTGGTCTTTTTATAGCTTTTTTTGTTTGCAATGTTGTTTTTTATATGTCTGCATAAAATTAGAAGCATAGCTGCATTTTTCAATTTTTAAAAACAAAAATTCCGAAATTTTAATAAAAAAATAATTTTTTTTTCCAGAAAAAAAATTATGTTTCTAAAACGACTGCGCATATAAGAAAAACGTTTAACCTTTCTTAAAGTAAATTTTATTGCGGAATTTCGGTTTTTTTTAGTTTTTCAATAAACTAAAGCGTTTTTGAGTAACGCGAACATATGTTGTGCAACCTCCTTAATTTTCGAAATAACGGTATATCTCGAAAACCAAAGCCAACATAAAGAAAAAAGTTTCAACTTTCTTAAAGTAAATTTTATTGCGGAATTTCGGTTTTTTTTAGTTTTTCAATAAACTAAAGCGTTTTTGAGTTACGCGAACATATGTTGTGCAACCTCCTTAATTTTCGAAATAACGGTATATTTCGAAAACCAAAGTCAACATAAAGAAAAAAGTTTTAACTTTCTTAAAGTAAATTTTATGGTGGAATTTCAGTTTTTTTTTTTAGTTTTTCAATAAGCTAAAGCGTTTTTGAGTTGCGCGAACATATGTTAATCTATCTATACAATATATAATTTCTTAGTATGTCAGGATGTTTACATGTATGCTCTATTCTTTCCGCAACTTTCTAAAGCCATCTGATGACATAGGAAGCTGAAATTTGGCAAACTTGAAGTACTTTCTCTGCGGAAGATCGTAACGAAGCCATATTTTTGATATTCGGCTTTTCAACTAGTATAACTATAAATATCTGATAGAAAATATGTTTTTTTTTATAATATGGGGAACTTTGGGCCCCACCCGGCACGGCTAGGCACAGTCGGATTGGCCTGAAAAATTAGATCATGATTTCTTACACCAAACCTCATATTTTAAGCAGCGCAAACAATTAAATTAAAAAAAAAAAAAATTGCGACCAGTCTAATGTACATACATATTAAATGTTGGCTCCCAAAACAATATTAAAGTTATTGATGTACCTATCAATGAGAGAAAAAATTTCAAAGAGGGCAAAAACGAGAATTTGAATTTCTATCTTTTACTTTTCCGTTCTACAATGAGAGCCTATAAGATGAAAAATGTTGGTATGTTTTTGTTAAAACCTAGATACATAAACTTTGGTATATAAATATGTATGTCCACGAAAGAAAGGGAGACGCTAACGAATGCTTGTTCTAATGTATAATAAATTCATTTTCATATCTTTTAACACTTTGTAAAAATGTAGCAAGAAAGCCAAATGTTTCTTGCTACAAATTTTAAGCATGTCTTGCCCCTCAAATGTATGTTAAAGAACGTAGTTCCAATTGAATAAAATTATTTTGAAAAAAAAAAAAACGTTATTACAAAATGTATCATAAAGTCATATGTCTTAAAAAAATAATATGAAAAATACGACTATTTTGAACAACCCCTCATAATTAAGTGTGCTATTTTGAATTTAAAACAGCTAATTTGAAACAACTATAAAAAATAAATATTTACCTAACATCAAAATATTTTTTAATTCTAATTCATGATTAATAAATTAAATTAGATCTTACCTGACTATTTTCCATTTTTCAGACGCAAATCACAAATTAATTTTATTTTTTTTTTGTTTGTTTACCAAATATCAGAGTCCTAGGCTGATATAATTTGACGCCGCAAGTGTTCTGTTGCAAAAATGGCTAGCAGCAGTTCAAATTCGGATATTAGCCGGATAAAACTATACCATCAACTGCGACGGCTACAAAAACTAATGCGGCTCGGCTCAGCCGCTCAGCGAAGTCTCTTCTAAAGGCTAGATTACACTATTATTATTATTATTATGTCCTATGGTTCCTATAAGGAACAAAGGGCCACGAGATTACACTATTATACTTTGTATTAATACATGTCAAAATCTCAAGTAATATGACAAAGTGTGATAGGGTGAATGCAATGTGTCACAAAAATGACAAGTATTATGAAAAAAGTTTGACATCCCATACGACTTCATCGTTTTTTGAAAAATTGCTAAACAATAATACTTTTCATTGGATCATGGTTGCATTTTTTTTCATATGTGAGTGTTTATACTTTGTGTGATTGTGTGAACACAAACTGTCATGTTACATTAGATTTTTTGACAGTCGCAACAAAACTCATTAGATTTCTATCTCACAAAGTATTATGAAATACGTAATACTTGTGAGATAGTGTAATCTAGGCTTGATTAATTACGACAGCGCAATAAACCAAGCAAAGTTCTATCAATTTAAGAAACTTTTTGTTAACAAAGCAACAACAATATTTTTAAACCATTGTAAAATGTTAGAACATTATGACAATATAATATGATAGCACCCCTTGTGAATACCCCAATTATGTATTTATTAAAAAATAAACTGTGAGCTCATTTGATTAGTAATTTCAATAGTCTAAAGGCTCAGTCATAAATGGCTGATAAGTTGCTACAGAAAAAGTAACTCTAACAATTTCGTAACATAACGGCACGGAACAGAACAGAAACAGAAAGTAAAGACTAATTCTGCCTTAAGGAGATCTTATAAAATAATATTTTTCGTTCACTTCGTTTACAATCCCAGAAACATTTTCGCTTGGTGTTCATAATAGAGCAATAATTTTTTCGCAACCACACACATTTTGCATTAAGAAACCGTTTTCAAATTTTACCCACAACTAAATTATGCATTTATTATTATTTTTTACAACATTTTGTAAAAAATTTTCATTCAAAACTAAATAAAATTATTTTAAACGTCAGAAACAATTTTATACAAATTGTTGCTGAAGTTCTAGTTGACTCAAATTTTTAATAAAACGTTAGTTACATTTTTGTTTGAAAAACGAAACGAAAATACTTTGGGAAGAAATAAGATAGAAGAAAAAACGAAATTGTTGCTCTGATTGTGAACAAAGCTTTATGCCCGTAATTAGAAATCTAGCTAGAGAATTGCGGGCAAGCGACTAATTTTGCTTTAGTTGTGATAAATTTTGACTTGAAAAAAATTCTTTCACTTAGCGTAGATGATAAAAAATCTAAAGCAACCCATAATACAGAATATCTAATTTATCAGTCCTTTTCCTGCATTTCCATAAACATATACAATCTTCCATTATATAATTAGAGTCCTGTCTTAATTCTTAATACTTCTAATTGTTTTGGTTAATTCTGTTGTTGTGTTATTATTGAGAGTATCTTCCGTTATAAGGTCATCATCTAACTCTAACTGGCAGAGCTCAGAACCGAACATTCTGCAAAAATATACGGAACCCTATATTGCCTAATTATAGGAGGTGCCACTCCCTTTTATCCAATAACACTCACTTTTGTGTATATACAACCTTCCTATATGAACCAAATTTGGAAAAATGGTCTCCTTACATTTTCCAAATATATCTCTTTTGTGACACGCCGACTTTTCTAATCCCTCCCACTTTTTTTCAGATATCATGCATTGACATCGAAACTATTTGTACCAAATTTGGAAAGTTTTACTGCCGCGATTCTCCAGATATACAGAAACTTATTTGTATGGGAGGTGTCACTCCCACATTTTCAATCCCGCCAAAATTTTGTCGAATGTCGTGTATTGATATCCCAACAACGTTAGAAGGGCTGTATGGTTGGGACCTTGGGAGGTAATGCTGAGTCTCTACCACGGCGATATTCCAAATAAACTTATCGAAAATAAATACAAATTAAAAGGTTGTGCATAATAACATTGGCGCCTCAAGTTGTCAATTCCTCTCAACCCAAATTTACTCCAGGGATGGAAACACCGCTGCCTTAACTTAGACGCAAACATCTAACAAGAAATTTTTTAGTAATTCGGCCGATTTGTGCGTTCGAGGCATGCAATTGGATGCGTCCCGAGAAATCATTAAAACAACTTTTATTTTTATATAAAAATCCGATTAAAAAGTCTTTATTGAAAAACTTATTTTTTAAATAAAATTGTTTAATGGACAAAATAGCCATTCGACTAATCGATTTCGATTCGTTTAAATGCAGGTAAAGTCGTGATAAAAAAGTAATCTTAAATTCTATTTAAATAACAGTCGTTAATACTATCTGTCTACTTATCCAAGGATTTGCCTTTAGTCTCTTTCAGGAAAAACAAAAGATAAACCCAACCCAACACACAAGCTCCACCACAGCAGTAGAGAACGGTGGATAAACCGTAATCTTTTAGTAAAATTGGGAATATTTTCAATTCAACAAAAATCATTAAACTCATGCTTGCCATGCACATTGTGGCAGCGGGGGCTCGGATCTAAAAAGATAATTAAAATATAATTAAATAAATGTTTAAAAATAAAACTTAAGCAAGTGTTCTGCCCCCAGAAGTACGTTGTTTCAAAACAACTATTTTTTTTTTTTTAACGATAAACCAACACTCAGGGGATGCCCCCTATATATGCAGTGCATTGTGTTGATCGGGAAAAATTGTTGCTGTTTACATAAAAGTTCTTACCTTGGTAGGTAAAACTTCCACTATAACTGTGAAAAGTAAAGCTACAACACCAATACTGGCAATTAAAATAATATATGTCATGATAACTAGAGGTAACCAATTAAATTCCAATTTAAACTCGGCAGAGGTAAGTTGCATATATAAGCCAAAACCTATAAGACCAACAGCCATACCACCCGATGACACCAGCATCAAAATTTTTCGACCAAAACGATCAACCAACATCATGGTAAAGCAAGTACCGATAATTTGAGCTATACCCATGACAGTGGTACAAGTATTGGGATGAATGTCGGTACCCGTTTGAGCGAAAATGTCCGACATGTAATTAAAGAAGGCAAAACTGCCAGAGAATTGATTTAGGGCCATCAACATAAAAGCGGTTAAAAAAGCTTTTAAAGACTCTGCAGAGACTGGAAAAAAGAAAATCATAAATATAAATCTTGGATCCAAGTTCAAATTCTGCAACCTTACCAAAATCTTTAAGTGTCAATATTTGTGACTGACCAGTTGGCGACAAGACATTTTGTTTAAGTTCCTGAAATTCTGCATCTTCCTCCACTTCCTGTTGCTTGGCTGATGTGGCTTCAATGTTCGTCTGCTTGGGAAGATTTTTATAAAACTTAAAAGCTTCTCGCGCTTTATCAACTTGTTGCTTTCTAAGCAAATATTGTGGTGTTTCCGGAAACTGTTTGACTGCTATCAAATAAAGGATGGGTAACGTCATGATAATGCAGGGATTAAGATAATAATCCAAATATGACGAAAGCACAAAACCTGCCATAATACCGAAACTTAAGAGTAACATTGCCATTGAAGATAAGACGCCACGAATACTAAAAAGGCAAATAATTCAAATTATTAAGAGAGATTAGATAACGGAGATTAAAACTTAACATGATGAATATATTTAATTTAAATTTAGAAAATGAAAGTAATTTTATTGCCAAGATGAATAATTTTTTGGTTGTTAATCGAGTTTTTTTTTGCTCTGGGACTTTAAAAGAAATTCATTTAATATTGAAAACGCCCCCTATCGCTTCCGTATAATAAAATTTACACTACAAAAATGGTTCAACTACATATTTTACATATCTCCCATACAAATTAGACCTTTAAAATATGTGTTGTAGTAGGACACCAGCAAAACAGGTAGGGGTTCTTGCACTTTTTCAATTCTCAGGAGTACAGACAATGTTTCTCTCTAGGAAGTTTTTTGTAAATAATGTTACGAAAAAGTTTATAAAATTGTACTCAATTACTGGAAATGAATGGCAATTTGTTTATGCAATAAAACCGGATTAATTAAATATTAGAAAAAGGAATTATAAAAATATTTCTTTTCAAAAATAGGCTGAAATTTTCCCCCCAAATTTCCTGCGTGATTGTTGTAAGATAAAAACAAAAATAGCGATACACCCGGGGTTGTAGGGATTATCTAAAGGATAACATCGTTCGGGTTAGAACAGGTGCAGCCAATACTTGGGATTCGGAAAAAAATTAAAAGATCGCAGGGGATCTCTTGCGATCGTGGCTGACCAGAGATCCTGACTATTGTTTGATGCCTCCGTTATTATGCTTCTTGAGGGAAATACTTCCTGTCTTTCAACCAAAGTCAAAGGAAGGGGGATCCAGAAAATTCCACAAAGGTACTAATTTTTTACAACTCAACAGAATTGGACGTAAGATAGCTCCAGCTACTTAACAAGGAGCGAGTGCATAATCATACCGGACTCTGCACTCAAATTGGTAGCAGGCTATGATGTTGCCTCTAACACTCGGGTGGCAGTTGATAAACACATTGTTTGGCAACAATGTGCGAAGTATCACGTTAAGACTTATCTCACGTTATAACCAAAACGTTAACTGACGAATAAATGCCAAGCTTGGGAAAACAGCAGGCTAGATTTTGCCCAAACAAGCCGTGCGTGGACGATATAAGCTCATATAGATTAATCTTATCCTTATTGATTTTGAGAAGGCATTTGACACCCTGGTCCAAAATCTTGTCTGGAATGCTCCCGAACGTAATGGGGTAGCACTTAAACTCGTCTAACTAATAAAAAGTATGTACACTGGGGCAAGCTACACGATGGCATACTTAGTCGTAAGATTGAGGTGGGCACTGGTGTCCATCAAGGGTGTGAGATGTCGCGCTGCTGTTTAATATAGTGCTGGATTGAGTGATGCAACAGGCAGTGATAAGAAACAGCGGGATCATATGGGGTTTGACCGAAAGGCTGGAAGACTTCGAATGTGCAGACGATATATGCCTTCTCTCTCAAAGCTGTACTGACATGGCCGCACAACTAGGGCGCCTCTCCTACATATCAGAGAAAGCCGGATTGAGAATCAATATTAAAAAGACCAAAGTTATGAGAAAAAATTATGGAAACTCGAATACCTTTCTTATAAAAAATTAATTATTAGGAGAAGTTTAAACTTCTGTTATAACTCGAACTGGTGGATCTAGTGGAGAAATTGTAAGCCGAATAAAAAATGCCACAAAATCTATTGGCCAGCTCACTAAAGTAATAGAAGTCGTCCTCATTATCACGGCTAGTTAAAATCAACATTTTTAACACCAATGTAAAATCAACTCTGTTATATGGAGACTTGGAACGCTGTCTCCCGAGACATTACCACTTTGCAAGTTGGCGTATATAAATGTATTCGAAGAGGTTTGTAACCTTCTGGCCACGAACCATCTTAAACAACAATCTGTGGGGTGAAACACGTAAAATACCGTTGTGTGTAGAAACACAGAGAATAAAGTGAAACTGAATTGGACACACACTCCATAAGCCACTGTCCGATCGTGCCAGAAATGCTATCGAATGGAACCCGGAAGATGCCGACCAGCACATTGATGGTGAGCTAGAAAAAGGCATAAAAGCTAGCGTGAAGTATTAACTATTGCCATGAACAGATCTGAGTGAAACAAGTTTGTTGAGGCTTGAGGAACGCCTATTCCTGTGAAATTCTATTGAAACAGGTTTGATTAAATTTAACTAGAATTGGTCCAATTTTTAGAGTCACTGCTTTCGTATATACACATACCAAATACTTCACTTTTATAACCAATACTATTTTATAAATAGGATGGATTTAATGTCAATCTATCGGCTTAAAAAATTATGTGACACATACTTGATTATAGTTATCATATAATATAAATTACTGGATCCATAAGATATGTACTTTTGTATCAACATTTTAAAAGTAAAAATGGTTTTTTCGTTTATTTGCGATTCTTACCTTGGATCCGCGATTTCACTTATAAAAATCGGCACAACCACATAATTTCCACCACCTGTCATGCCGCTAAAAAATCTGGCCAGATACAGGTAAACATATGTTTTGGACAAATATATCAAAATCCAGGCACTCTGTAATTAGTTAAAAAGCTTTACACAATATCAGGTGTAGAATAAGAAGGTTTGCAACTTACCATATAAGGCAAAGCAATTAAATACATACACCATTTCCTACCGATACGATTTAACAGCAGCCCAAATACAATATTTCCTGCTAACAATCCCAAACCGAACAGGGAACCGATCCATGAAGCCTCTTCAACGGTAACCACAAAATTTGTAGGTGAATCATAGGACTGCAGCATGTGCAATGTGGGTGATATCCAACCGGTGGCAATGCCATGAGCGAAAGTTATCAGTTGGACTAAGGAAGTTGGATGAAAAGTTTAAAACAAAAAGTAAGAAATCAGGATAATAAAATTTTTGTTTCAAAAGATATTAAAATATGTCTAACGACATTGTTGAAAAAAATTTTTTGTTAATGATAATTTCGACTTTTTAACTGGATAGGTTTAAAGTTTAATAACAAACGTGCAGGGTCCGTGAAAAAATTTAGGGAGATTCAATAAAAGTTTTATACTTTGAGAAATAATGTCAAGTTATTTCATATTTGACTTTTGTAAGGAACCGGCACAGAGCACACAGAGGCGTCACGAGACAGAAAATATTGTGTTTTTTCTGTCTTTTTCTTCGAAAGCTGCCCTTTTTGCATTTTTGTTTTGATCATGCAATTTGTGTTGATTGATTGATTGATTGATATTGCCACTTCACTACCAAAAAACGCTTTCTTTCTCTTTCTTTGAAAGCTGCCCTCGCAAATGATTTGGGCATATTTTTTACGTCACTTTTTTCATCTCTGTATGCTCTGTGGGAACCGGTGTGTAAATGAATGCCTTGCTTAGATTTTTATTGTGACTTTTTTGTTTGGGGGCACTGGCATGACCTTGAACAAGCGAGGTATAAGGGACTTTCTTAACCCTTTCCCAACAAAATTTAAGGTCAGACATTTTCTCCCAAACAAAAAATGGCATTATTTTAAAGAAAATCACCACCTTCAATTAAACTTATCTAATTCGGATTTTGTACTTGGCCAGGGATCTGTCAGTGTATTTTTTCGATCTTAAGCCCAATTTCAACGTGCGACTCACCTGTTATGGAGGCCAATATTTGATAACGATATCTGTGATTAAACAAAGAGCTACTGTGCTGTGCAACAACATCTTGTGCACTTGAAACCATTTTTTTCGTAAGAAAAGGAAATAATTTTACTCGTTAAAATTTGATACTGTCCACTTTCACACAAAAACGTGGAATGATGTGAATATATTAACACTTGACAGTGACACTTATTTTTTTTATCTCATTTTAAAAGTTATAAATCTAAATTTCACTTAAAATTGTCTTAAGAAACAAATTACACAAGATAAGATACACAAGTCATATAAGCATACATACATTAAATTAAGATTTAATTTTGAATCAAAAACAAAAATAAATTTTCTTCGTCTGTAAGTGAAGCACAGCCGCGGCGAATTACGTTGTAAGTGAAGAAATTTGAATTTAAAATAACATGCAATTTTTCAGTTTATAACTTTGGAAAAACGTTTCATATCCACAATCGCGATGTCATTTAAAATGTTTTTCCACTACGCAAGCGGCTTTTAAAATGTTATTCCAATTTGCAAAACTATTAGCTTGTATCATTTTTTTTAGTAACTAACAACGTTCTTTCACTGGCTGACTCTTTGTATGGTATCTTGAAGAGGTTAAGGTGCATCATTTTGGAGGATATGATGTTTAAACAATGTACGAGAGTAAAGTGGCTTTTGCAACATTATTTGCGGCTGTGCTTCAATTGTTAAACAGGCACGGAAACGGGTTGGTTGGTTATCTTATCTGACATTAGCATCATAATCACCCCTCACTATTATTATCTGGGGCAAAATTTTATTGTTCGTTGCCAAAAATAAAACGTGCCTTCCGAAACAAAAAGCAAATAAATCTCATGTGAGGTATAAACTTTTTGACGCAATGGCATTTGTGAATAGTTTTCTCTCATCTCCAAGCGCTACGCAAAAAGATAAATAAACGAAGGCCTAATAAATTTAATAATAAACAAGTAAGAGTGCTATATTCGGCTATGCCGATTTTAATATACCCTTCACAATGGTTTGATATAAAAATAACGGGTGGTTAAATTTTAAGGGTCGATGTTGAATGTGAACCACACCTAAACGTCAAGTTTTTGTCTGCATTTCATTTGACATTTCTCAATTTTAGACTAACTCAATTTGAACCACGGAAATATACACAATCGAGTAACGCGTTATATTTATTCAGGCTTATTATGAAAATGGGTGTTCAAATCAAAATGCATATCGTGCTTTTCGTGATTTTTTCGGTCAATTTAATCGTCCAAATGTGCGTACAATCGGAAAAATAGTGCAAAAATTTGAGCAAACCGGGTCTGTAGGAGATGGGAAAACAGCAGTACATGCTCGAACACCTCGTTTTGCAGAAAATATTGCTGCTGTTCGCAATAGTGTGGTTGAAGAGCCGTCCACCTCAACTCGTCGTCGCGCCCAACAATTGCACCTTTCACGCTCATCGTTGATGAACATTATGCATAAAGACTTTACACGCGTACAAGGTGCAATTGACTCAAGAACTAAAGCCTCTTGACCATTCCAAACGTCGTCAATGGTCAGTATGGTGGCAAGAAATGGATGATCAATTTCTTCAGTGATGAGGCACATTATCACCTCATTGGATTCTTCAATAAGCAGAATTGCCGCATTTGGGCGAATGATAATCCAAGAGTGGTTGTCGAAAAATCAATGCACCCACAAAGAGTGACTGTTTGGTGCGGTTTATGGGCTGGCGGCATCATCGGGCCGTATTTTTTTTCCAAAATGAGGCCGGTCAGGCAGTTACTGTGAATGGTGTTCGCTATCGTGAGATGATAACGAACTTTTTATGGCCCGAATTGGAAGATATGGATGTGGACGATATGTGGTTTCTACAGGACGGTGCCACTTGCCACACAGCTAACGAAACATGGCTCTTTTGCGCGACAAATTCAATGGCCGTGTTATCTCACGTGGTGGCGATGTCAATTGGCAGCCAAGATCATGTGATTTGACACGGTTGGACTTCTTTCTTTGGGGTTATTTGAAAAGAAAGGTGTACGTCGATAAGCCAGCAACAATTAAAGAGCTAAAGGATGAGATAATTCGGCACATTAACGGCATAGAACCTCAATTATGCCTTAGCGTCATCGAAAATTTGGACCATCGGATGGAGGTGTGCCGCCGAGGTCGCCGATATTTTATTCCATACATAATTGAACCATACAAATATTATATCATAATAAAAAGAAATAATAATAATAATTTCCTAAACAATTTGTGTTTTATTCAAAATTTGTTGATAATTTCGACGAAAGTGGACAAAAAAGCATAATTAACAAATGTATTCAGGTTTTCAAGACAAAGTCTTGACAGAAAGAATACGGAAAAAACAGAGTAAAGGAGGCAACATGTAATTTGAAATTTAAGTGATGATAACAGCAAATTTCGAACCAGCAGTACTACTGGTTCAAGATTGATGTTTGACTGTTGGCTAACGGGCACCGCAGTGGTGCAGTGGGTAGAACTCAAAGATCTTCCAACGATAGAATGTGGTGATTCTTGTAACATGTAAGGATCAACTGGGGTTCAAATCCCAGCTCATCCAAGAAAAATGATCAACAAATTTTAATAAAAATTCCAAGTTGTAAAATTCCTTCCCTCAGTGAAAATAATTTAATAAAAATTAAATTTGATAAACTCTCAAGCCTAATTAAAGAATATCAAAAATTAAAAAATTTTTTGTTTTTAATTTTTATTATTTTTTTAAATTATTGTGAAGGAACTGAAAGAGTTTTTAGTAGCAAAGAGGATCATGAGAAAACATTGAAAACACTGAAGAGCGTATTCGAAGCTTGCTTTTATGCCGCTTGTCGATGGAAGTCTCAATACGATTTCTTTCCAAACCCAACAAATAAAACAGCAGCGAAATCAACAGCTGAACCTAGTAACGCCAACAAAGGATTGGCAAAAAAGCAAAAAATAAAGGCATTCAAAGGGATGAAAGACTTTATATTTGAAAATTTGCAAGACTTAAGCACTTCATCGGCTACAATAAATTAAGTGTAAAAATACCCAGGCAGAAATTACGACTCTTCTAAATATTTTGTACTGCCACAACCCTGTAAATACAAAATTGTGACTCTACCAAAAATATGGTACCATCACAACACTGTAGATACAAAATTACAACCTTAGTTTTTTAATACCGTTTTTAAATAAGATTCAACGCCGGTACAACACCCTAAATACAAATATACGACTTTAGTTTTTTAAAGTCGTATTTACCATAAAACTATACCGTTACAACATTGTAAATAAAAGAATTAAACCTTTATTTCCTAATACCGTGTTTATAATAATTCTATGCCGCTACAACATTCTTTTCTTTATATAGAATTAAACCTTTATTTCCTAATACATACCGTGTTTATAATAATTCTATACCGCTACAACGCTATATATTAGGGTATTCATTTAATCGGGCTTTTGCTTTAATCGGTTAATCGCTCGATTAATTAACCGAGGTTTTGGTTTAATCGGTTTATAATCGGTTAATTTTGTAATTGATCGGTTAACCGATTAATAAAGTTTTGTTATAAATTAAGTAATATCAATATATAAAAATCCAAAAATGATTTATAATTTGGTATTTATTAGTAAAAAAAACAATGACATAACAAGAAAACAATTCTTGAACAAAATTTGTATGTAAAAAGTAGATAACTCCATGCATTTTTTGACAAAACTAGGTAACTCCATAGTGTCTTAAAAAAACAGAAGCATTAGAAGTTTAAAACGACGTTGTTTCGAAAACTAAGACAGAAAGAGCGAAAAAGAAAAAAATCCGTTCACAAGCTCTTTGAGTCAAAATGTTAAACCTAAACATTGCAACTCCCGAGAATTCAGAGAATATTATATGCGTTCTTTTCATGAAAGTTTGCTCGAATATTAAGGGGGTAAAAAGGGTAAAAACGGATAAATTCGGTGATATTATATATCCATAACTAAAAGAGATACAAAAAATGTAATACCTATCGTTGCTCTTTAGAAAAATAAGCGGACAGGCGTCTGGTACTTTTTAGAATTTCGGCCTTTTTAGGTAGGAAACGGTTGAAACCTGTAATTTGGGAAATTTTTTGTCACCCCATCTATCTCTTAAACCAATAAACATATGAATAAAGTTAATATCACATTCGAAACTAATCTAAAAAATCCAAATACGAATTCGGTATTTTTTTGAAATTCGAACATTAATTGTTTGGCTCCCAATGCAATATTGCAATTTCTAATACTTTAATGGGGAGGAAAAAGTACCAAAAAGGGGGAATACGGGAAACTAAATTCCTTTCCTTAGATTTTTGTTTTACAATGGTACTTTCTTTAATTAAAGTTGATATTTTACCTACATATAAACATAAGCGTCCTGAGTGGATAAGAATTTTTTGGTACTATTTTGTTATTTAACTTGTATTTTTTTTTTTTTTTTGAATTTCGGTTAGTATTGGACCTAAGGTCCTCAGACAAGCAAGGTCCTCAGTGAATGAGAGTCTGTATGAGGTGTCTTTTGGTACTTTTTGTTCGTTAACTAGTAATTTTTTCAATTTTCATTAATATTGCACCTATAAAAATAATTTAACATGGAACGTCATGAGCGGATGAGAATAACTTTTTGGTACTTTTTTGTTTTTCAACTGGTTATTTTTTTTTTATTTAGAAACATAAACTTTGGCATAGAAGTACATATGTTCACGAATGAAAGGGAGATCTCGAAAGCAATCCTTAATGCAGCTTATCTTATTTCTCAATTCTTTTCCAGTATTTCTCTAAACATTAAAAATCCTCCATTATGACATAATTAGAATTCAGTTTTAATTTTAAAAATTTTAAACCTTCTAATTGCTTCGGTTAATTAATTAACCGAATTCTGTTAAAAGATTGTTTGTGTTACAATCGAGAGTTTATTTTATTGTCAGTTCATCATCAGACTCATCCTGGCAAAGCTCAGCACCGAACATATTCTTATCTCGTACTGTATTTAAAGAATGTATTGCAAGAAGAAAAAAATATTTTACTATACAAATACATTTTTGTAAAACACAAAAATATATGCTAAAATACTACAAAAAAATTTAAAATTTTGTTACTTCGGTTAATCGACTGAAATTAACCGGTTTAATCTTTAATCGAAAAAAGCCAATTTTATATTAACCGATCAGTTAATCGGGTAGTAATTAATCGGTTAACCGATTAACGGTTAACCGAATGAATACCCTACTATATATACAAAAATTTAGTCTTATTAATTTAATAGTGTCGTATTAAAATGAAAACAAAAAAACTATTTTAGGTTAGAAAATATACAAATTTTTGCTTGTTTATTTAGCGAATTTATATTTGTAACAATATTAAAAAAAAAGACTCGAAAGACGGTTGTGACTACGTTTTAAATTCGTGAATCCAACATTGTAAATTTAGATTTACAGTACTGTGACAACACTAAAAAGAAGGGTCGGAAGACGCATATTTGGCGTTATCATTTTAATATTGCGACAACATTGTAAATTTGGTAAACAGTACGTTGTATTGATGTTGATAGTACCCCCTGCAACGTCGGCACAGCGTTGTGATGATTGTCTTTTTCTGCCTGGGTAGTTATGATATAAAAGGATCTAATGTGATTAAGATTAAATTTAGTTAAAGTATTTTTACGAATTAATTAAAAAAAAATTGATTTGTCAACATTTTTATAGAAAAATTGTGATTTTATTGTGGGTATTACAGTATCGATGGTATAAAATGCTAGTTGGGTATGTTACATATCGTCGGAAAGGTTAATTTGTCTAGTTTCTCAGCATACGTGTTAATTTTAAGGTCTTAGCAACACTTAAACACAAATAATAAAAAATTCAAAATAGTGCATATGCTAAAAATTGAAAAGCCCGCGTCCCAAAAAGCGACCAAAACTACCTTAAAGAAAAAGCATAAGCTTTCTTTTGAGCAAAAAAAAAAAAATTCCCGCTAAAATATAAAAAATAAAATTTTAAATTTCCAAAAGATTGATAAGAAAGCTATCTAAGCTACTTGAGACAAATTTTGCTTACACCAATAGGTAAAAAGTTACCTGGACGAGAAAGAACACTTGTTTGGCTAAGATGTCAAACTTTGACCTCCTCTAACTCAGAAACTTTTTGACCGATCTTGTTGAAAATTTGTGTCTAAGCTACTATCCAATAGGACTAACCTTGGTGCAATTCGGAAGACATCGATTCAAAATTGGGTCACTTGACTTGAAATCCCCCATTTAGACCCACCCTTTTACTTTCGGTAAAGGGTATAAAAAGCGACTAAAATTCTCTTCCAGAATACACAGTTAAAAGCAAAGTATAATAAGTAACACGACTTTTTTTTTAAAATTTTATTCTCTCACACAAGGCGAATTCAACAAGGTAAACTCGTCGCTACAACAATTATAACTCTAACAAAAACAACAGGCATTTTGTTACACTGTAACATATCCGAGTTGTCAAAATAGTTGTTTACAAAAAGTGTGAATAAAAAGTAAACAATAAAATTTTTTATTGCTTTTTTTACATTGAAAGTTGTGCGTTTATGAACCGATCTAAACAAAATTTAATGTATTCTGTGTTTTTGAAGATGTTAAGGGTGCATTCTGCCATGCATTTATATTAGTTTTATTTAATCAAAGTGTGTATAACTTTTTAGGGCACGATGTTTCCCATTGGATTTTTTGACTCGTTCCCAACTAAACCAATTGCATTGAAGTTCAATTCAGAAATGCTTAGGAGAAGTGGAAAGAATTTTACACCAATATTGTTCTTTTATTTTGAGTTTTTTCGAAAGTGAGAGTGTTTTGAACAGTCGGACATGGCTGTGTATTTAAAATTGCTCAAGGACCCAGCAGCTCCAACCAAAAAGGACATAGAGGAATAGAAAATTGCAAAATAAGAAGAACAAATTTCATGGTAAAATTCTACAAAACGCATAGTTTCAGAGTAATGGACTTCTGAAGCTTTCATATGAATTTGCGATTTTCCACTACATTTGTAAACGTATGTATGTGGTCATTATTAGTGTCTTTTGAAAGCTTTTTAACAGATCTTTCTGAAAATGTAAAATTTATTGTTAACTTTTTAACTCTTTACCTCCTAATACAGTTTTTACAAAAATTTATATCAAAACGTCACGGAAGTGCACTAGGAATCAAAAATTTAATCAAATAAACTCCAGCTTCGCTTAATAAACGCTTAAAGGATTTTCTCACCTATGGTATACCAAACACCGACTTTGCAAAATAAAGGTTCTTCGCATAGCAATTAATATGCTTACTATAATATTTTCGCAAACTCATCGCCGCTCCTTTATGGATTAAGAATTTTTAAATAAAAGCTATTAAATTATACCAATATTAGCTATATACGTTCAGATATGTAGTGGGAAACCGCAAATTTATATGAAGACTTAAGAGATCTATGACTCGGAAACTAAGCGTTTCCGAGAATTGTGCCATTTTATTTTTTCTTGCTATTTTTTTATTTTCTATTCCTCTTTGTTTTTTTTTTACTTGGAACTAGAATTAAGCCACAATTAATTTTTTTGTCATAAAATTTCACAAATTAACACAATCACAATTTTTTTTAAATGAAAAATAAAAATAATTAAAAAATACAATTTATTGACAACTCGGATAATACAGCTGACGAACATATGTTCTAAAGAGTTTACCTTGTTGAATTCGCCTTGCTCTCACATGTACATGTCCTGTGTGAATTCAACACACTTGAGAGAAACAAAAACAAAAGAAATGTCACGAATTTTTGATTTAAATATTTTGGAAAATTGGGATTGTTCCAGATTTTTATTATAACACATCTTATTATTTTAATTTTTTATAAATGTTTTTCACATTTTAACAAATAAAATTAGTTCTTATTGCACAAATAAAACAAATAAAAAATATATTTTTTGACGTAAAATTTTTTTAACGTAGATTTTAAATTAGTTTATCAGAGTTGCTAATTTTAGTATTAATGTGTTGAAAAAAAGGGATAAAAATAAAAAATTTACAAAGTTTACATAAACCTTTTAAATGCTTAAATTACATTGTTCAACACATAATTTCAAAAACAAAGTTATGGTTATTGAAATGTGTATCTTTAACTCTTATTTCACAAAAACACACAGACGGACATTGTTAAATCCACTTCGCTCATCATAAGGACCCAGAACATATATACTTTATAGTGTCTAAGATCAATATTGTAGAAATTACAAACGGAATGACAAACTTAAATACATACATATATCCTTTTTCGCCACTTGTGGTGAAGGGTATAATAATGACTTACTTTTTAATGCATTCATTTTGTTACTTCGCTTGTAAAATTCATTGGTTCTTTCAGTAGAATTGTAAGTAGCCTTTTTACTTTTTTCTGATTACTCAACAGAAACTTCGCCTATTACTGGGTTCTGTATCGCCATGAATTGCAAAGAATTTTCTTTTATTGCAAAACTGATCACGAAACAAATATATAGAATAACAAGTAAGAATGCTAAATACCCTTCACCATGGTTCAATAAGGACAGAAAGTTATGCAAATAGGTCCAAATATGGATATATGGTGAAGGGTATAAAAATTGTAAAATTAAATTAATTTTTACAAATTAACATACAAAAGTGGCACTTATTTTACATACATAATTAAATGAATAAAAATTAAAAATGTTATAAATAATGTAACGTAAAATTATCAAAAAACTTAAATTAAATTTAATAACTCATCAAAAAAAGGTATATGAATTGGCTTTTTTACAGAACACCACCAGTAATTAAATGAAATATAATTAAAAATAATTTTAAAAACAGTTTTTTAATGCAAATCTTAATTATATATTGGATAGTTTTAAAACTTTACTTTTAAAATTTGGAGTGGCAGGATCTCTGTTGAAAAATTTTAAAACGAAATAAATCTGCACTCTAATAAAAAAAATATATAAAATCTTTGTGATGTATGTTATTACAGCATTTACATTTTGGATCACATTGTAAAAGTTTTTCATATAAAATTTTTGATAAATTATTTTTATGACACACAGTATTAAATAAACTTAGGAATGCTTTATTTAATTGCTTGACGTATTCCTGGAAATCTTCAGGAGGTTTAACTAATGTGTTTCTTTTTAATTCCTTTTCATAACAAAAACTATACCTGTCCTTAAAGGATATATCGTTAAATTTTGGCAAATCATTTAAACAATTATGCATTTTGTATAATTTTTTATAAAGATAACCGCAAAAAAATCGTTTCTTCTGAATTTTCTTTATCATTCAAATCATGTGAAAAACCTTTTGTATGTATATTTTGGATTAAATCTAAATGTTGTTCAATGTTAAAGTTCAGTACAGCTTCTTCTAGTAATAACTCGGGAATTGAGTTAGGAGTATCATAATTAGAAATTTCATTTTCATTATATATTTCGCATTTGCCTTTTGCGACAACGTTTACAAAATTTAACCCCCACCGTTTTTGGAAAAGCCTACAGAACATTGTGCTTGTAATAATGAATAACATCTGCCGAGAAATATTCATGATATTACTCTATTGAATGAATATTTGCAAATATTTATATATTTTAATTTTAAAATTTTCAAGTGCTATTTTCTTTCAATGATTTATTTTGGTTTTGACTTCGAGGTAAAAAAAGGTGAAAAAATGTATTCTTAAAGATGATATTCAAGGTAGCAATTTTTTTTGGTTTTTTTTTAATAATATTAAC
The DNA here is from genome assembly GCA_930367215.1 of Pollenia angustigena. Taxonomy (NCBI): domain Eukaryota; kingdom Metazoa; phylum Arthropoda; class Insecta; order Diptera; family Polleniidae; genus Pollenia; species Pollenia angustigena. Next base: position 90,552,749 of record OV884056.1, on the reverse strand, counting down.
TTTAAATCGATTTTTGTATACAAGATACATTTAAATACGGTTTAATGTTAAATTTCTATGTTTTATTTAAATCATATGCATATACATACATATTTCAAACTTAATCAATGCGATTTGAAAATATTTTTTTAAAAAAAGTACTTAATAAAATAAATAAAATTTTAACATATTTAATGAAACCCTGTATGTCTGGTGAAAAATACCCTGCAGGAAATGTCACTAGTGAATATGTACTGATTCACTATTGACACAGTCACCAGTACTAGTGACTTATTTTACCCCAGGCAATGTTATTTACAATAGACATTTAAAATGTGAGTCATTAGAATTCTACTACTGTCGTTGGTACTACTGACTAGGTAGTTCCTTTGGGAACATATGAAGACATTAGAACCAGAGAATCACTAGAACATTTTAGTAAAAGTTTTCTACACTTTTTGTAAGAATACGAAATCATAACAATCTTTTTTTTATTTTTCTTCAACTTTTATAGGAATTGTACATCTCAGTTGTGACCGATAAAATCTTTTTCGTATTAAAGCCAAATATAGTGGGAAATGTAATGTAGTGTAGACACTTAGTTGACAATATCACCAATATAGTCGATAAAACTGGTGACTTAGAGACACTTGCACCCAGGTTTCCTTCAGGGTAAAAATGTATCAATCCATGTACATTTTTTTTCACTAACACATATTTGAGTTATGTACTACTAGGTACCTGCTGAGAGGGATTGTCAAAGAGTCGTGCTACTTAGTATACTTTGGTTAAAAGTATCGTTAAAGGCTAGTTTACAGGGTTATACAATGTATTACGACATGATGTAGAAAAAGAAAAATCATTTCATGTAAAAGAAAAATGTATTGATTAAGAGAGATTCGGATACAAAATTTGACAATTTTTAAAACTTATGCATTCTCATCACACCAGAGGTGTATTTTGGCAGTATATTTTTATACAAATACAAAAACAAACGAAATCAACTCGGGAAATTTTCATGTTTTTTTTTTGTAAATATTGTATAATATCTTTCCATGATTTTACTTATACTATCCGTGTAAACATGAAAACTACAAACAACAGACTTTTATTTTTTTAACACGGAGAAATCTTCATAATATTTTGATTCTACAAAGTCGTAATAAATTGTATTACCGTGTAAACTAGCCTTAAGCAAACTTATTGCAAAAAGAGGACCGGCGCATTTTCAATGTACAGGATGGGCAAAAATTCAACATTGGGTTTAAAATTTAATAAAGTACTTTTAAGCTTATATTTTTTTTTTTTTAGATTATAATATAGGTATACAAAATTGAAATTTATTTACACTAAGTATTGAAAATAATGTTACTTAAATGAACACCTTTTTTAGCTTTGCACACAGAAAAAATTATTGGCAGTTTTTTTCAATTAATAGTGATTTTTGAATTTTAAAATAAATTTGATTACGTTCTTAATTGATTGAATTAAAAAAAAAAAAATATTTTTTTTCAATTAAAATTTTACTTGATTTTAAGCTTAATTTTAATTATAAGTTTAATTGAATCAATCAACTCGGTTGTTTGAATTGAACACTTTGTTGCTTTCTCCTTGTTGCTTTCCTCCCTCATCAACAGTTTGCGAAAAATGTTAGAAGTGCAACCAACATCTTTATAAATTTATTGTCTTTGCCCTTACATGTACATACACACATGTTTTTGTCATCAAAAAGAACAGTAACTGAACAACCTAAACAAAAGCGGCAAGCGTTTTTTTAAACATGAAAATTTTATTTAAATACAATTTCAATAAAACAAACCGACATAGCGATCTGTCAAATAAGATTTATCAGCCGGGTGGTTTCTAATTCGCATTCTAATGGTTTGTTTCGTATAAATTGTATGCAGATGAGAAGTTTTGACATACAAAAAACGCTTCCGCTCTTATTTAGGTTGCTCAGTAAGCGTCGCGTGCAAAAAAAAAAAACTATCAACAAGTAAAAATGAACTGTGTTGCGGTGGCAACCCTGGGAGGAAAAATTTTTGACGTAGCGACGTCTTAGGGATAGGCATTTTTGGCACAGGGGCGGGCACATAAGCTGTTAAGTACTGGCCGGCCGTGCAAATATATTAATAAAAAGTAATCTGGGGGCGGGCACATTGGTGTTGGGAACTGTCCGGCCTCACAGAAGGTTTAAGGAAACATTAAGAGAAGGGGCGCTTGATCTGGGGAGCGAGCCAATATAATATTGAATAATAAACTCCACCCCTTCCTCTGGCTCTATTAGAATGACCCACCACTGGTAAACGCAGATGGCCAAACTGCAGTGGGATCATCGACCACTCAAGATGGACCAGGTTATATGAAAATACATTTTTCCAGTCCATCCTGAGCAAATAGAATCTGAAAAAGAAAAGAAAATACATATATTAATAACACACCAAATTTATTTTCTGGAACGATACGGCCTTACCGGTACTACGTGCACGTCCAAGTGGGATAATTTTCTAGGGGGAGAATAATAGGAAATTAATAAAATTGCAAATAATAAATTTAGATAAACGTGTTTAATAAAATCTTACCTTGTGTTCGTTTATTTATTACTAAGTGTTATACTACAGCTGACGGTGAAATTTGGTGTTGCCAGAAAGATGGAAAACAGTATATGGAAATATACTGGAAGAAATGGTAGTAAACATATTTCATGAATGAAAATTACTGTTATAAAATGTTTGAATTAAAAAAAAAGGAACAGGATCTAATGATCATTATATTACATCATTAGTTTGAAATAAGGGAATAACTGAGTTAGAAAAGAACCAATGCATATCACTATTTGGCAAATTGTAGGAAACGAGAAAAATGTAGTAGTACAAGTATATATATTTATTTCGTGTCAATTAAACTTGGGTAGAGAACTGAGGAAGCCATCTTTCTTAGAACATTAAGAAAAAGGCCGCCGAGAGAAGCAGAAGTTCCAGAAGTTCATTATAAAAGACAAATAATAAAAGTTTAAATATATTGTGTGGTGATAAGTGTTGAAGAAAAATATTTTCTGTGAGGGACTGGCAAAATATTTAGACCGTAATTTTTTTTAAACAACTTAATTCCGGATAATTGTGGGTAAGAGTTAAATGAAATTAAATAGTAGGGAATTATTCTAAAATAATACATATATCTTTTAGAGGAATTGTTTTGTATTTGTGAGGTTACCTGTCGGGGCTTGCACTTCGGAAGATCCCTGAAAATATATATATATAGGAAAATAAATAAGTAAGTAGTCGGTGAATTCGTGAAATTTGTTTTAAAAAAATTAAATCTGTGATTTATAGGATTTTTAACGTTTGAAGTGTGGCGTCCAGAGGAAACAGGGCCAGCAGGCAAAAAAATAATGTTAATGGAAAGCCAGTTTCCGAGTGCCTAGTATATTGCCACGAATAAAAAAAGGTAACCCAGAAAAGTTTTTATTTTGATATTTACCAACAAGCTATTTAGCAACAAAATATAAGTGAAAATCTTAAGTATGTGTGTGCAGATTAAGTTTTAGAAATTGACAACAAACAAGTAAAAGAAGAAAAATGTACAGGGACTTGTAGGGTTAGTTTCAAATTTTAAGCATTAATATTCATTTATATTTAGTATAAGTTTTTATTTATTATAAAATTTATATGTATGTATGTGTTAAAATTGAAGATTTTGTGTTAAAGGCATAGGATATATGTAGGTGTGTAATTTTTTTTTTTAGAAACAGAGTTACTCATTAGTAAAAACCATTTTGTGCATAGTGACCCACTGTTTTTGGAAAAGAATTCACAATAGAGTGAAGTTAAGAAAATATATATTGGGACCAATGTTACCCTAGATCCACTTAAGCGAGCTCATTTAGGTGTAGATCAAATTATCGTTAAGAATACAAGTGTAAGAGGAAGTTGTTACCATACTTATTGTGATTTTGTGGAAAAATTTTAGTGGAGTTACATTTTTGTTGTAGTGTAACAAATAAAACGGAAAAAAGAACTTTGTTTCTAGGAAAAAAGGTTTAAATTGTATTAGGGATTTTATAATTTTTTTTGTGACATAAGTATTAAGTTTATTGTTTAATGTTTTATCGTTAGTACAAAGAGATTTAGATATAGGTTAATAAATGAGATAAAATAAAAATACAAAAAGAAAAAAAATTAAAATAATAGATAACTCATTAGTATTTCCTGTCTGACAGGGCTCGTTTCAATAATTATAAGTCTATCTAAAAGAAAAAAAATAGATAATTAATAGAAAGAAAGATTTTATTTTTGTAGCAATAAATTAGTATAAATAGTGATAGATAAATAAATATGTCTTAAGTGTGGATTTTAAAAAAATTATGTCTGGTTAAATTGAATAATATGGGTTCTTGAAGAAAGGTAAGTGCGGATGAAGTGCGGTTCATAGGGGTCACCTGGAAATTTAACACGGAGGTGCCGGTGACCAAGGTTGGGTTGGGCGGTTAGAGGTCAACACCTACCTCTCATTCCGGACATGTTGTTGTGTAAGTGTAAGTTGTTTGTTTTTTTTTGTTTTCTTCAAATTGTTTGCGATCCTTGGGCTAGAGTGAGGGATGGACACGCCTAAGAGGATCCGATTTTGAGCTAGGCGGGAGATCACTCTAGTGCCACCTACTGGACACGTAACAATATGGCGCCCAAACGAAAGGCTTCAGCGTTTTACGCGTGCAACCAAGAAGAAGCTGACAGGTGTATACAATCTTGACACCGTGAAATAGAATATTAGGGTAGTGCAATAGTTAGATTAAATTTATATGATTGTATTCAACGTTTGTGGTATAGTGTATTCGTAGCCGTTTGTGTTATTTGCAATCACAAATGTCGTACGAGTATCTGAATCATAGATATGAATTCAGGCATATAAATTTAAGTATAGCATAGGGGAGAATATATGTAGTCCATAGGGGTATAGATGCTTGTTCCTATTTGTTCTATATTGTCACCCACGTTTGTATTAAATGTTTAGTTTCAGCCTGAGGTTAGTTTTAAAGGTGACAGAATAATATCTGGACGATATCCGCTTTAAACGAAGTTTTAAAGGACCGCAGTATAGGAAGATATTATAATTGTTCATTGTGATATTCATAGAGAAGTGGAGGTGAATTGAGCGTAACTGACTGTTTATAATATTTCTTTGTTTTTGATTTGACAACATGTGAAGGGAATTGCTTTTTATAAAAGAACCAACAAGAATACATTTTTTTGTGAACCGCTTCGCACCAATCTTCAGCAACCCAGTATAAGAAAGTAAAATTTATTAGAGATCTGTTTATTTACTTAATTATTTATTGATTTATTTATTTTATTTTTATTTATTTATTTACCTATTTATTTATTTCATTTTTATTTATTTAGTTACCTATTTATTTACTTATTTATTATTATTGTGTTAAAGTATTTTATTGACGGTATTTATTGAGTTTTTTTTTTGTTTAATTATTTCGTATTTTAATTTATATAACATTTATTTAATTATTTTATTTTATTTTATTTTAGATTATTTATTAACCCAAGTATTTTGTGTCTGTTTATTTTATTTATATATTTTTTTGTTGTAGTTTTCTGTTTGCTAAGTGTTTGCGTGATTATATTTATTTATAGATTTATTTATTTTTATTAATTAATTAAAGAATTATATGGCCATTTGAGAATTATATATAGCTTAAATTTTTTTAGAATTTTAGTCATAAAAGTTTTGATAATATCGAGGAATACGACCTTATTTAATATCTTACCCACAAGTTATTAGGGCAAAGTTTCAATTTAGAGAAGTGTGATAGTATGAATATAGAGACTAGGTCTCAGTTTAGAAAAAGAAGCAGGCAACCACAATTTGATCTTAATAGATCCATTCCTCACTGGCAACCAAAAGTGCCTAAACTACAAAATCGACTAGCAAAAATGAATACTAATACGGATAATAATAATAGACCTCAAATAGTTGATCTTTCTCAAACCATTAATGCTAGGACTCAAAGCTTAGGAGGTACGCCTAGTCAAATTAATTTGGCCCCGCCACTGAATGTAATACCCGACGAAAATATAACATCAGAAGTTAGGGAAATGGTAGTGGATGAGGCCATGTTAGTACAGAGATCATTGGAAGAAAAAGTGAGAAAAATGGTCCAGGACGAAATGTCAGAAATTAGGAGAAATATAAATGATTTGACCAATTCAATGGCAAATCTGATGAGAATATCTCAGGGCAATACACTCGACTCAAATATGAACAATAATTCGAGCGGAAATGACCGCACGGTAAATGAAAATCGTTTAAATCCGCGAAATCCTTTAGATCAGTCTTCTGATGATAGTATACCTACGGGAAGTACAAATAATAACCCATATGTAAGGGACAGAATAGCACATCCGGTCGTTAACAGCCTTGAGCAGATTCGAATTCGTATCGACAAGTTGGGGGTAGTATTTGATGGTAATTCAGCTCGTACTAGCGTAGAGGATTTTATTTTTCGTTTGGAACATCTCCAGAGGCAGTATCAATTACCATGGTCTGAAGTTCTGCGTGATTTCCATCTCCTGGTTACTGGATCGGCGAGAGAATGGTATTGGCTGTTTGTAAAAACGCAAGGATTCATAGATTGGCCTGGTTTGCGTCACGCATTAATAAGTCAATTCCAGTCTCCTTGTGGAGAGGAAACAGCAAGTTAATGAAACTATAGATAATTATTTCCATATCATGAATCAGATTCGTTCAAAACTTGTTCAACCAATCCCTGAATACGACATGATAAAGATCCTTAAAAGAAATATAAGAGAAAGTCTAGGTAGAATTGTTTACCCCATGTCTGTGTCGTCCGTAGAACAGCTTAGAATTGAATGCCATGAAGCGAAAAGAAATTTTCCCAGAAAAGAATCTAAAAATCTTCCACCTCCGCCGCGTCAACAACGCTTTGTTAGCGAAATATATGATGAACAACGTGAGTTAGATGAAGAACCTGTGGCAATTATTGATGAGGTCTCAGTTCGAAATACCCATCAAATAAAAAGACCAGTAGTATGCTGGAATTGTAAAGAAACTGGCCACATATTTATTGATTGTCCTGTGACAGAAAGGAATCTTTTCTGTTACCGTTGCGGAAAACCGAATGTGATAACTCCAAAATGTCCAATATGTCAATCGGGAAACTGGAGACGGAACTTGGGAGTGAAGGGGGACCCACGTCAATCCGGGAACACTGCCTCTTTGATGGAATAAAGAAAAACTGGGGGCATAGTAGGGTAGATGATGGAAATTGTTTTCCGAAAATTAGGCATTACTTACCGGCCAGTGTTAGGCGGGAAAATTACGAAAAAGTTAGGGAGCGAATTTTTGGAGATAATTTTAGACAGGGATTTGTGTATAGGCGGATACGGAGGGTACGGGAGAAATTTGCTGCGAGGAAGAGGACAAGACGTATTGTAGTGGAGTCATTGAATAGGGCATTATTGACAGGAAATGATAACAGAATGTTTGCGAATGTTAGTATAGACGGAATAGCATATAAAGGTTTGTTAGATACGGGAGCATCAGTAAGCATTTTAGGACGAGATTGCAGGGAAATTGTAGAAAATTTAGACCTAGAGATTCTACCGATGTGGACCAATGTGAAAACTGCCAGTGGTCAGCATCATAGAATATTAGGAAAAGTAAAGGTTTCCATTGCCTACAAAGATCAAAAGAGGGAAATGCTTTTGTATCTTTGCCCGGATTTGGAACAAGTTTTATATTTAGGGATAGATTTTTGGAGGGAATTTGGTCTAGCCCCGGATGTCGTAGGAGTAGAAGAATTGAATGTGCAGCAGATAGGAGAAGATTTTCTGGATAAGGGAATGGTGTACAAGATGAGACCACACGACTTAACGGGAGAACAACAACAAGAGCTAGAGAGCGTAATTCGAAAATTTGACACATTCGAGAACAAAGGGTTAGGGTTGACGCCTTTGGAAAAACACAGCATAAAATTAATTGAGGGAGCTGTCCCCGTCAAAGATCGGTATTACCCAATTTCTCCCGCGGTACAACAGATTACGTACCATGAAATAGATAATATGTTAAAACTTAATGTTATAGAACTCAGTGAAAGTCCATGGAGTAATCGAACAACAGTGGTGAGGAAACCAGAAAAAAATCGATTTTGCTTGGATGCCCGGAAGTTAAATAAATTAACGGTTAAGGATGCATATCCGCTTCAAAATATAGATGGCATTTTAAGTAGAATTGATGACACCCATTTTATAAGCAGTGTCGATCTGAAATACGCCTTTTGGCAAATCGAATTGGACGAGGATAGTAAGGCATATACAGCTTTTACGGTGGCGGGAAGACCGTTATACCAGTTTAGAGTGATGCCTTTTGGATTATGCAACGCTGCACAACGATTGTGCAGATTAATGGATAAAGTTGTTCCGCAAAGTTTGAAGGAAAATGTATTCATATATTTGGATGATTTGTTGGTCATATCTAGTACATTTGAGGAGCATCTAGAGTTATTAGGGAAAGTTGCAAAGTGTCTTAAGGATGCAGGATTAACAATAGGTTTGAAAAAGTCACAGTTTTGTTTTCAGGAGCTGAAATATTTAGGTTTTATTATAGGGGGAGGAACTTTGCAAACAGACCCGGATAAAATTCGGGCAATTAAGGATATACGGTTACCGAAAACAATTAGAGAAGTTAGAAGTTTCTTAGGTACAGCCGGATGGTATAGGCGGTTTATAAAAAATTTCGCAACCATAGCCGCACCGCTTACCGATACTCTGAAAAAGTCAAAAAAACTTATAATGACCCCTGAAGCTATTAAGGCTTTTGAAAATTTGAAAAAGGCCCTAACGACTGCTCCAGTTTTGAGACATGCCGATTTCTCAAGGCGATTTTATATTCAATGCGATGCCTCCGACTATGGGATCGGAGCTGTATTATACCAATTAAATAAAAACAAAGAAGAGCACCCTATAGCGTTCTATTCGCAAAAATTAAACCCGTGTCAACGGAACTACACAGTATTAGAAAAGGAATGCTTGGCTGCTGTAATGGCTGTTCGCAAGTTCCGACCGTATGTAGAGATGATGCCATTTACAATCATAACGGACCATGCAAGTCTAAAGTGGCTTATGACACTTAAAGACTTAAGCGGTAGGTTAGCTAGATGGTCTCTACAGCTACAGGCTTTTGATTTCGAGATCGAGCACCGTAAAGGAACAGAAAATGTAGTAGCAGATATGCTCTCAAGGATGGCCCCGGACGTCACTATAGCAGAAATTGATGCAGATGATTTTTTTGACTGGGAAACTATAGAGTTTGAAAGTGTGGAGTATATAAGCCTGATAGAAGATATAGAAAAGAATGCGAGCAGACTACCAGATATAAAAATTAATAACGGACAAATTTATAAACGAACAACTTGTAACCCAGACTTGGATGAGAATCAATGGAAGTTGTGGATTCCCGCCGATCTTACTAACGCCTTAATTGAAAAAGCCCATATATCAAAGACTTCTGCTCACGGAGGCTTAGTGAAAACGCTTGAAAGATTAAAAAGGTTTTACTATTGGCCGAAAATGACAAGTCAAGTAAGAGAATTTGTTAGGAGATGTCAAACGTGCAAGGAAACAAAGCCTTCAAATACGCACATGATGCCCGAGATAGGAAGCGAGGTAGTTACCGAACGACCATTCCAGAAGTTATATATTGACTTCTTGGGAAAATATCCCCGTTCTAAAAGCGGAAATTCGTTTATCTTTATAGTAGTTGATCATTTTTCAAAATTTGTATTTTTAAAAGCCATGAAAGACGCGACCACCAAAAACGTCGTACAATTTTTAGTACAGGAAATATTCCATAAATTCGGCGTACCGGAAATAATTCACAGTGATAATGGCTCACAGTTTATTTCGAAAGATTTTCAGATAATGTTAGAGGCGTACAAAATCATACATATGAAAACGGCTGTATATTCGCCACAATCGAACGCGTCAGAACGCGTTAATCAGTCAGTACTAGCAGCGATTAGGGCTTACTTAAAAGACGACCATAGGGACTGGGATTTGTATCTCTCTGAAATCGAATGTGCGTTAAGAACGTCGGTACATTCCGCTACAGGAGTGACACCCTTCTTTTCCCTTTTCGGAATGCATATGTTCACTAGCGGAGCCGACTACAAGTTAGCAAGAAAACTTAAATCCTTATCAGACCATGAGATAACACATTTATCTAATAAAGATAGGCTGGAGATCATTCGAGAAAAAATAAAAGGAAATATGCATGATGCCTACGAAAAAAGCGCATTACGATACAATAGGAGGGCGAGAAATCTAATGTTAGTGCCAGGACAAGAAGTTTATAGGCGAAACACTGTGTTAAGTGATTTTGGAAAAAATATAAATTCAAAATTTTGCAAAAAATTTATTAAATGTCGAGTAATTAGGCCTGTAGGTAATAATATGTACGAACTTGAGTCGTTACAGGGTAAACCTATTGGCGTATATCATTCCAAAGATATTAAATTATAGTGCAATATTTAGAATAAAGAAACTGTGATATGGAGTATATCTTTCCAAAGACTTAACTTGATAGTGCAATATTTAGGCTGAAATAAACGGTGATATTAGAAATAAGGTTCCATACTTTGTAGTTTTTTTTAAGCAATCTGTGATATTAAAATTAGGTTTAGGATAGTAATAATTCAAACCTAGTACAGATTGAATAACTATGATGACCACTATTCAAAAGGAAAATCTTATTTCTATGTATCTGGGTAATGTCTTGAAGTAAACTTACGTGTCTTATGATCGACGTATGTATGTATGTACATTTGTTTGCTGGCACATGGTTAAAGTCCGCACAGTTTTTTTTTTAACAAAAAGCAAAATAGTCTGGGTACCTGTAAAAACGGAAAAGACACAACAAAGGATCGATTTTTTTTTGGACAAAATGATATGAAAGACTTATCTGACAATCTGGTGGAAATCAGGTACCTGCAATTAAATTTGTTAGCAAAAGTTAAAGAAAAAATGGGATATAAATTTATTACATACCTTAAATGATTGGCAAGTTGGATAATAATGCCCGGCTGATGAGATTCAGGGCGTGGGAGTTCCCCACGTAAGCTTAAAATAGGAGCCACGCACACCGTTTTTGTCTTGTAGTTCGTCGTCAAACCCGGAGTTTTGTTGCGGTGGCAACCCTGGGAGGAAAAATTTTTGACGTAGCGACGTCTTAGGGATAGGCATTTTTGGCACAGGGCCGGGCACATAAGCTGTTAAGTACTGGCCGGCCGTGCAAATATATTAATAAAAAGTAATCTGGGGGCGGGCACATTGGTGTTGGGAACTGTCCGGCCTCACAGAAGGTTTAAGGAAACATTAAGAGAAGGGGCGCTTGATCTGGGGAGCGAGCCAATATAATATTGAATAATAAACTCCACCCCTTCCTCTGGCTCTATTAGAATGACCCACCTCTGGTAAACGCAGATGGCCAAACTGCAGTGGGATCATCGACCACTCAAGATGGACCAGGTTGTATGAAAATACATTTTTCCAGTCCATCCTGAGCAAATAGAATCTGAAAAAGAAAAGAAAATACATATATTAATAACACACCAAATTTATTTTCTGGAACGATACGGCCTTACCGGTACTACGTGCACGTCCAAGAGGGATAATTTTCTAGGGGGAGAATAATAGGAAATTAATAAAATTGCAAATAATAAATTTAGATAAACGTGTTTAATAAAATCTTACCTTGTGTTCGTTTATTTATTACTAAGTGTTATACTACAGCTGACGGTGAAATTTGGTGTTGCCAGAAAGATGGAAAACAGTATATGGAAATATACTGGAAGAAATGGTAGTAAACATATTTCATGAATGAAAATTACTGTTATAAAATGTTTGAATAAAAAAAAAAGGAACAGGATCTAATGATCATTATATTACATCATTAGTTTGAAATAAGGGAATAACTGAGTTAGAAAAGAACCAATGCATATCACTATTTGGCAAATTGTAGGAAACGAGAAAAATGTAGTAGTACATGTATATATATTTATTTCGTGTCAATTAAATTTGGGTAGAGAACTGAGGAAGCCATCTTTCTTAGAACATTAAGAAAAAGGCCGCCGAGAGAAGCAGAAGTTCCAGAAGTTCATTATAAAAGACAAATAATAAAAGTTTAAATATATTGTGTGGTGATAAGTGTTGAAGAAAAATATTTTCTGTGAGGGACTGGCAAAATATTTAGACCGTAATTTTTTTTAAACAACTTAATTCCGGATAATTGTGGGTAAGAGTTAAATGAAATTAGATAGTAGGGAATTATTCTAAAATAATACATATATCTTTTAGAGGAATTGTTTTGTATTTGTGAGGTTACCTGTCGGGGCTTGCACTTCGGAAGATCCCTGAAAATATATATATAGGAAAATAAATAAGTAAGTAGTCGGTGAATTCGTGAAATTTGTTTTAAAAAAATTAAATCTGTGATTTATAGGATTTTTAACGTTTGAAGTGTGGCGTCCAGAGGAAACAGGGCCAGCAGGCAAAAAAATAATGTTAATGGAAAGCCAGTTTCCGAGTGCCTAGTATATTGCCACGAATAAAAAAAGGTAACCCAGAAAAGTTTTTATTTTGATATTTACCAACAAGCTATTTAGCAACAAAATATAAGTGAAAATCTTAAGTATGTGTGTGCAGATTAAGTTTTAGAAATTGACAACAAACAAGTAAAAGAAGAAAAATGTACAGGGACTTGTAGGGTTAGTTTCAAATTTTAAGCATTAATATTCATTTATATTTAGTATAAGTTTTTATTTATTATAAAATTTATATGTATGTATGTGTTAAAATTGAAGATTTTGTGTTAAAGGCATAGGATATATGTAGGTGTGTAATTTTTTTTTTTAGAAACAGAGTTACTCATTAGTAAAAACCATTTTGTGCATAGTGACCCACTGTTTTTGGAAAAGAATTCACAATAGAGTGAAGTTAAGAAAATATATATTGGGACCAATGTTACCCTAGATCCACTTAAGCGAGCTCATTTAGGTGTAGATCAAATTATCGTTAAGAATACAAGTGTAAGAGGAAGTTGTTACCATACTTATTGTGATTTTGTGGAAAAATTTTAGTGGAGTTACATTTTTGTTGTAGTGTAACAAATAAAACGGAAAAAAGAACTTTGTTTCTAGGAAAAAAGGTTTAAATTGTATTAGGGATTTTATAATTTTTTTTGTGACATAAGTATTAAGTTTATTGTTTAATGTTTTATCGTTAGTACAAAGAGATTTAGATATAGGTTAATAAATGAGATAAAATAAAAATACAAAAAGAAAAAAAATTAAAATAATAGATAACTCATTAGTATTTCCTGTCTGACAGGGCTCGTTTCAATAATTATAAGTCTATCTAAAAGAAAAAAAATAGATAATTAATAGAAAGAAAGATTTTATTTTTGTAGCAATAAATTAGTATAAATAGTGATAGATAAATAAATATGTCTTAAGTGTGGATTTTAAAAAAATTATGTCTGGTTAAATTGAATAATATGGGTTCTTGAAGAAAGGTAAGTGCGGATGAAGTGCGGTTCATAGGGGTCACCTGGAAATTTAACACGGAGGTGCCGGTGACCAAGGTTGGGTTGGGCGGTTAGAGGTCAACACCTACCTCTCATTCCGGACATGTTGTTGTGTAAGTGTAAGTTGTTTGTTTTTTTTGTTTTCTTCAAATTGTTTGCGATCCTTGGGCTAGAGTGAGGGATGGACACGCCTAAGAGGATCCGATTTTGAGCTAGGCGGGAGATCACTCTAGTGCCACCTACTGGACACGTAACAACTGAAATTTGTTATAGACGAAATACAATTATGACCACCAACAATGTCAATAATGAGTCTACATACATATGTATATTATGCGTAAAATAAAAAATCGCCTTGTGGCTGACCACAATGTTGACGGTGGTTGTGGTCGCTATCGAAATTTGGTGTTTATTTTCTTTGTTTGTTAATTCTTGAATTATTTTTGGCGTCATATCATGTTGTGCGTTCAAAGTGAATAGGTGAAAAAAGTACAGCCAAATTACACAACAAAAACAATTTTTTGTTTTCAATCTTTAATACAATGAAGAATCAGAATTATTCTACAATTTTATACAAAGTTGTATGTATGAAATTCCTCTGTCAAAAAATCTTACAAAATTTGTACAATTAAGCATGAGCTATTACAATTAAACAAATAAAACAAGTTATTTTTAAACCATATTTAAATAAAACATATATTTTAAATATTATTATTTTGCTTCATTTAACCATCAACTGAATTGATTTAACAAACTTATTCAATTAACAATTTGTTTGATTGAATAATTTGCGTAATTGAATTTCGAGTGTATTTCAAATACACTGTTTAATTTATTCAATTAAAAATTTAATCGATTTAATGCAAAAATTCAATCACTGTTTTAATCAATACAATTACTAAAATAATTAATTTTCTGTATTGTAATCAATTACTTTAGAATTCATTCAATTAAAATATTGATTTTTTTTAAATTAATTTGTTAATTCATTCAATTAAAATATTGTGTAATATTAATAATTTTTTCAATTATTTTTGTAATTAAAATGTAAAAACTTTTTAATTGGAAAAAAAATCCTTGTTTTGCAATTTTTGCAAATTTGAGTAATTGGTATAATCATTTCGGTGATAGGTGCAAAATTAAACAATTTTTTGCTTGTTTCAATTATTTTGGTGGTCAAAGCCGTTTTTTACTTTTTTCTGTGCAATTAAGGGCTCGTTTTAGAGCATTTTCATATTTGATAAATACACCGAAATTTATTGTTGAGGGAAAGCTGACAATTTTTTTTTTAAATTCATAAAAAATTGGAAACTGCAGCTTTCAATCTAAACAAGCCATAAATGATTAAAATCTGTCTACAACTTTTGATTTTATTCACAAAAGATGAAAACTTTAAATTTAACTTAAATATTTTATAAAACACCATATTTTTATGGGAGCCCCCCTTAGGGGTGGAGATAAAGGGCACGCATGTTTTGAGAAAATATTAAGGACGAAAGACTAATGGAGGTCGGTCATACATTTTATCCCCCTAGGGGCGACTCCTTGGCATTTATAGGACTTTCCATTTTCGAAATAACGGTATTTCTCTAAAACAAGAGCTAGCCAAAAATGGCTGGCACCACTGGAGTCAGCGTACCCGAATCAGTTTAAACTTTAATCTTAATTAGTTTTCGTTTTTGTTATATAATAGAAAAATCCTCTAATAGAAATGTATCCCTGCTATGTTCTTGGTAAATCTGATTTATAAACAACTTTCACTTGACTGTGTAAACATTCATGCAATTTGCATGACATTTAACTTGTTTTAGTATGCTTCACTTGCAAGTTATTTCTTGCATGTGTAAAGGCAGGGTAAAACTCGGCAAAATTAATTTTAGAATGATAAAGCAGTTTGATATTTAAACAAATTCTCAATATTTCCCCTTAAAATAGAAAACTTGCACCAGCTATTTATTAGACAATTTTATTTTACATCCCAGTAAAAACTTCGCTAACTTTTTCAAAATGAATAGCTTCTTTCACTCATTATTTAGTAGCTTTCTTCTATAACTACTGCTATAACAGTTTCTTTAACTACTTGGTAAAAGAAATAATGGCTTGCTTTTGAAAGCGTTCATTTTGGGACTTCGTTGTAAAATTCATACGTTCTTTCAGTAGAATTGTAAGCAGTGCTTTTATGTTTTTCTGATTACTCAACACATCGACCCCTTTGCGCGAAATTATCGTATATGCCAATTTTTTTGAAATTGAGTTTTTTATGCAATCTTGTTCTACATTCAAAGAGACGTCACCTGACAAAATATTGTAGGCGAATTCCTTTTCGTTGCTCCAAAAACTGAATGTATATTTTCATTTTGATATTGCAAGCGAAAGCAGAGAAAAGTAGAAAAAAGGCTGTCCTGTAAAAGTTAGTTTTTGTAACATACGATAATTTCGCGCAAAGGGGTCGACATTATTTTGTATGAGAAGTTTTGACTGGGACATAAACTTTGTATGGTATTAAAATTATTTAAAATCGGTCTATTATTTTACTTTGCATTTTTCACTGTTCTGGGAAATGTTTTTAAGTTATTCCGTTTATTTCACATTCCCTGGTTCAGTAAAACCAAAAAAATATGCATGCAATAATTGTTTTTTGTTTAATGAGTGATAACAAACGTTTTTTAAATAAAAAAAAAAACTTTTCGTTATTTATGGTAAAATTTTAGTCGCAAATCCAAAAATATCTGCGTAAATTTTCCACCAGAGTTTTTGCTGAACAGGGAAAGAACTTGTTAGTCATAAAATCATAAAAATGAGTTATTAAAAAATATTATATAAATATATATAAAAGTAAAAATATGTATATTTTAATAAAATAAAATGTTATTATATTTGTTTTTTTCAATTCTTTAATCTCTTATGAGGCAACATTGTTGCAAAATTATAAATTTTTACGACAACTGCTCCCCTTCTTTAAATATAACAACTGACTCAGTCGATTGGCTTCATTAGTTCTTCGAGTCCCCGTACAGATCAGATACTTTCGGGTAAAAGTTTAAATAGTCTTCAGTACCTTTCTGGGCATTGGTAATATTTTTGATTTAAACAACTAGAATGAATATGTGTCAGCTGCAAGGGCTGATTTTCGACCTACTTATGGGAAAGTTCGGCCTGGGGTGGATCACTTTAGCTGCTGCTGCTAATTAGCTAAACCTGCTTACCTTTCAATAGTGGAAGTTAGATAGCTGCAGCTCCTTAGCAAGGCTCTTTCAGATCAACCACTTAAATTTGCTACAAAGGGGCATAGGTAGACATTCTGTTTTTTAGCAGTGTTGATTGGTCATACTTGGCAAGTACTTTTGTTCATCCCGACACTTCTGTGTTGTATCGATGTTTCGATCAACTTTTTATGCCGGCCTCTATTGGGCGATTTAAAATTACCATAGTTTTGCGAGCGATTGGAGCCATGGGTCAAGAAATACCGGTATTAACATTTGTACCATAAAATGAAGCGTCGGTGCAAGAAAGAAAAAAAAGTTATCCAATAGATTTCGAATAACACTAGAAAGTTGCATATACCTACTATATTACACAGTTCAACAAAATTCGGGTCATCGCCGCCAGCCTGAACACTTGCAACGCGAAATGAAAGTAGACTGCTAGTAGAGCAAATCTGCCAAAGGGTTTTGAAAAGTTAGCTCGGGCTCCTGAAATATCGGCCCCAAAAGTTTTTTACCTTTTTGAAAAGGCGTTTGGTATAAGTCAAAAAAATGGCTGTAGGAAATATCGCCCAAAGAAAAATGGCCCAAAAAAAAAAATGAAAAATCGCCCAAATGAAGAATCGCCCAAAAGAACATGAAAAATGACCCAAAAAGTTATATATGAAATTTTGCCCAACAAAAACGAAAAAGGGCCCCAAAAAAATGAAAAAGGGCCCAAAAAGCAAAAACGAATTTTTCCGAAAAAAAATTAAAAATTACCCAATTTGCAAAAAAGAGGTTATTATTCATATAAATTTAGTTCCATACAAGTGTAAGTTTTATGTAAAAAATTGCATTCTATCTTCAACAGCTGCTCGGTAGTAAGGACAGTAATACCGGCTGCGCAAACTTCGCTAAGCTTCTCTGCATAGCCGGCCTTAGGCCGGGCGCAAGGATTTTCTCCTCTATGGCATAGCAAACACCGGCTTCGCTAACTAAAGCTTCTCTGTATAGCCGGCCTTCGGCCGGGCGCAAGGATTTTCTCCTCTATGGTAGAACAAGGCTTTGCAGAGAAGCTTTAGTTAGCGCAGCCGGTATATATTATATCCTTGAGGAGAAAATCCTAGCGCCCAAAAGTGTTTTCGTTATATATTTAATATAAACACCCAGAGAAAAAACAACAAACTTATTTTTAAATAAATTACAATTATATTAAATAAAGATGGCCCGAAAAAATGGGCTATTTTTCATATAATATTTAAAAAACGAAAAATCACCCAATAATAACGAAAAAAAAGCTCAAAAATTTTGGGTCACTTTTCATATGAACTAAGGCCCAATTTTACATGGAATTTTTTTGGGTGATTTTTCATTTTTTTTTTGGGCGATATTTCCTACAGCCAAAAAAAATATACTAAATGCCAGTGATGGAGAAAAGAGAAAGCAAAGAGTACTTTTTTCAACATTTTGGTTCTTTTTTCAAACATACTTTTTTTTATCGAAAATAAACTTAAAATTAAAAACTAAAATACATATTTTTTTTCTCATATCTCAGCTATTTATGGACCAAGCTGACCAATAAGCAGTGTTGCCATAACCGTTTGATAAGAATTAAATTTGTGTAGGCAATGTTGTCAAGAGGGCTGTGGATTCGGAGTTGGTGTTGAGGTTTTTGTACCGGAGTCGAAGTACCCACAAAAAATTCGCAACTCCGACTCCAACATTTTTCGAATTGAAAAATTTTAAAAAACATTGTAATAATTTCCAAAATAAAAATACTTCGAAAGTGTATAGCATCGCCACTTTCGAAGTATTTTATTATTAAAATATTGATTCGAAACTTTAACTGAATCTTTTTCTTGCTTTATTTAACCACTTAAAAGGTACTTCATTAAAAAGAGAGTTTAAAGTCAAATAAGGACCAGTCTCATATACATTTAGCATTAAGACTAGATAAGAAGTCGGAGTTGGAATTTCAGCGGTTGGAGTCGGAATTAGTTCCCTAGCTCTACTTGTTAATGTTAAAAAAAATATCAACGTTAAATTTTTAAACAAAGAAGTATAACCAGAAAAGAGTACTAAAACGAACGTGGGGGTACCGTGGTATTTTTGAAAGGAAAAAGTACTTAAAATAGTACCATAGTACTGAATTTTCCGTCACTGCTAAATGTACTTCTGAGCTAAAAAATAATTTCAGATGTCTTCAGTAGAATCGTATGGCGATTCTTTTCTTAAAATTAATTAACCCTCCAACTCTTATTTTAAAGGGTAATTTTTGTCCTTTTTCCCAACTCTTACACAAAAGTACATATTCTAAAACGGCACTTTCAAGGGGTAAAATGCACTACGAACATTTTCTGGACCAAATTTCACTAGAGGTCTTCTAAGACCAAAAGTTCGTGCAATGTATCTAAAACGAATTCTCGAAATTTTGGGCATTGACATTTTTGAATTTCTTGAAAAGGCGTTTGGTACAAGTCCAAAAAATATACTAAATGTACTTCTGACCTAAAAGACTATTTCAGATGTCTTTAGTAGAATTGTATGGCGATTCTTTTCTTAACATCTAACACTCATTTTAAGTGGTAATTTTTGTCCTTATTGTGTAATCACAGTCAAACGAAAAAATTTTGTATTTAGATAAAATTCGGCTAAAGAAAAAAACCTAAATGTCTTAACAAACTTTTGTGCGACTAGATTTATTATTGCCCAGATTTCCTAAATAAAAATCAGTCCGAGGCATAGAGTATCATATGAACGAACTAACCTGACCATAATTTCTTAGTTGTTTCTCTTCTATATTTGCATTTGCTTTAAAAATATCACAAATATCACTGGTTCGCTGTATTTTTTAATGGTCATAATAAAGTTTCATTTTCGCATAAAATTTAAATCAAACATATAAAAATAAAGGAGATAAAACCAATTATCGAAGTCATCTCTTACTTAATATATGGTCACACTTAAGAAATATTTGCAAAACGTTTGCTAGATCAAACATCATTTAATAGTGTATTAGTAAAATTATAGGTACTTCGATTTTTTTAAAAGATTGTTCAGTAAATCAATAGAAATGGTTTAAAAAAATAACTAAAAGCTGATCAATTTAGTGGTCACGCTTTATTCGGATTTTTTCAATCAAGTATTTGTTAAGTATGAACATACTTTTAGTCGTGTTTGTAAAATCTCACATATGTTAATATTCTGGTACACTCACTGACTTGCTCATGCATGATAACAGTGCAAAATAGTCTAATATGTACCTCTATTAGCAGCACAATTAGGAGTCAAACTTCTTTCTCAATATGACCAAAAATTGATCCGACTTCCACAAATGTTTGCTGTATATTTCTTATCGTTTTAGTGATTATAATTAATAATTACACTGTGCAAGAAATTGACAGTTTTTTTTTGAGACAAGCCGGGCACATGCCGTTTTTACATAATTCGGGTACGCTGAATCCAGTGGTGCTCTCGGTTTTTTTTAGATTGGCTCTGGTTTTCGAGATATCCCGTATTTCGAAAATGGAGGAGGTTGCACAACATATATTCGCATAACTCAAAAACGGTTTATTTTATTGAAATTACTAAAAAACCGAAATTCCGCAATAAAATATCCTTTTGAAACATATTTTTTTTTTTTAGAAATAAAAATAATTTTTTTGCCCAAATTTCGAAATTTTTGTTTTTTAAAAATTCATAAAAAATTAAAAAATGCAGCTTGACTTCTAATTTTTTGCAGACATATACAAAACGCAAGCAAAACAAGCTAAAAATGATTAAAATCTGTTAATAAAATTCTTAAATTTGGCCCCTGCAGCGCCAAGGATGCCCCTAGATGGGTCAAATGTTTGACCAACCCCACTTTTTTTTTCATCTCAATCATTTATTTCTAACATAACTACCAGCTTTGTCCATTCCTTAAGGGGCTCCCAGACTAAAAATATATTTAAAAAAAGTCCCATAAATGCCCAGGAGTCGCCCCTAGTAAGATAACATGTATGACCAACCTCAATTAGCTTTTTGTCCTTAACATTTCATGAAATTCTTAAATTAATAAAAATTGTCAATAAAAGTTGGTAACAGATTTTAATCATCATTTTTAGCTTGTTTTGTTTGCAACTTCGTTTTGTATATGTCTGCAAAAAATTAGAAGCCAAGCTGCATTTTTTAATTTTTTATGAATTTTTAAAAAACAAAAATTTCAAAATTTTGGCAAACAAAAAAAAATTATGTTTCAAAAATGACTGCTCATATTAGAAAAAAAATTTGCGGAATTTCGGTTTTTTAGTAATTTTAATTAAATAAACCGTTTTTGAGTTACACGAATATATGTTGTGCAACTTCCTCCTTTTTCCAAATAACGGTATATCTCGAAAACCAGAGCTAATCTAAAAAAAACCGAGAGTACCACTGGATTCAGCGTACCGAATTATGTAAAAACGCCATGTGCCCGGCTTGTCTGTTTTTTCAACTTCCATAGTGTTATTAATAGTTTTATTCGATTACACAAATTTTCGAAAGGTTGTATTTAAAAGTCAAGGGTCAAAGTATGTTAAAATATTACCCCGAAATAATTTTCCACCTTCTTCAACCTAATACTGAATCTTATAATCTGTATACTGGCTGCATTGAAGAAAACAACAATTTGTCTTACTAAACTAAGAATAAATAAATCGACTTAAATTATCAGATTAATGCAAAGACAGAAGTGCCAAAGTATAAAACTAATTTTCTTCTACTCCATCATCTACGAGTACAAACAAAACAAAACTGCCAAAGCGGCGAAATATCTATTTATGCGAAGAGAAATGTTGTTGTTAAGAAGGCGATAATGCCATAAAACAAATGACTAGAAATATTATTGTATTTGCCGGTTGTACGATGGTTTGCTGCTATCCAGCAATTGAAATGTGAGCAAAAGTATTTTTGTATCTTAAAGATACACAATTTCTAAGATTGAACAATATTTGTGTTATCTTTATATTAAATAAATAGTTTTGTTTCGCTTAAGACAACTTAAAGCTTGTTTGGGTTTTTGTTGCTATTTCGGCAATTTTTTATTCTTATGAATTGTTAAATTGCCACAGTATGATGGCCAAATAAAGCACATGCTCTTCTTGTTCGATTAGTTAGCACCATCCAAATAACCATCATCAGTTATAAAACATTTATTTTGAAGAAAAGTGTTTGAGGCACTGATGGTGTCAGTGATGTTTCTTGATGATTTCGCATAAAAATTGTTTCCAAAGGCAAGAAAGACATCGAACAGATAAAGCGCAATAGAGCCAACACCATGATTTGTAATATATCTAAGCAGATTTTCGTTTATTTATTTATAAAGGGCGGTCGTTAGTCATTTAGTATTTATTTGTTAAAACATTAATCCCCGTATTCATAAACGATTATTAAAATTAACAAACGCTAATTAGGGCTTATTTTCATAGTTAATTTGTTCTTTAAACCTTTATTAAATTTTAAAATTTTTTGGGAATACAGACATACATAAGTTTATATTACGATTTAAAAATCAATACCGAAATTTTTCAGGAAATACCAAAACATTATAAATTGGATGCTATATCGTTATCGGAATGGGATGTTCCCGAACGGGCTTACGAAGGGTAAGGAAGACAACGTTTTACTCTTTACTTTACTTAATGATCCTTTTCTGAGTAGCTTATTTGGACAAATTTCCCAAAAAAAAAATATTTTATAAATTTTTCGGAAATTTTAAAAATCTGACATATTTTGCAACTTACTATACAAAACTTTTTTTTAGTCTGAGTTCATACGGCTCCTGTCTTATTGACAAGATTCTTCCTTTTTCTTCTTTGAACATTTTTTTTTTTTTTTTTTTTTTAAATTTATTTTTATTATTGAATCTTTCTTATCGAAATTTACAATATGTATTCAAATCTTAATTCTACTTGTTGTTTATTAGTTGTTACCAGTGTAACCACTAACTGCTGTATTCAAATTTTAAAAATGTCTTCTAGTAAGGCTCAAAGTATCGGTTCTTTTTAGCCTCTGGTGACCTTCGAACTGAAGCAAACCCCGAGCGAGGTAGTTAGGGTGGACCATTAGTTTATCGATGTAGCTTATTGAATATTTTTTAATTTCCTCCTGGATAGTGGGGACGTTGAGATCTCTGTGGATAATTTCATTACGTATATACCATGGGGCGCAGACAATTTCTCGTAATATTCTAGACTGTCTTCTTTGAAGCTTTTGGATGTTAGATGCGCATGCAGTACCCCATAATTGGATGCCATATCCAATATGGTTTTATGATGGACTTGTATAGAAGAATTTTGTTGTCTAAGGACAAGTTTGAGTTTCGACCGAGAAGCCAATGAACATGATTTGGCGTTCAAATGATTCATGTCATGTTGACGACATGTTTTTTATTTTGTTTTATTTGATATTGAAAACAAAAACAAAATTAAACAACGAATAAGAAAGTCTGAGTTCATACGGCTCATGTCTTATTGACAAGATTCTTCCTTTTTCTTCTTTGAACATGAATTGGCGTTCAAATGAATCATGTCATGTTGACGACATATTTTTTATTTTGTTTTATTTGATATTGAAAACAAAAACAAAATTAAACAACGAATAAGAAAGCAAAACGTAAAGACAGTACATGCATCTGTGTACTCGTTTCTTTTCCCCTCGTCCCTCTCGCCTATAAAGTAGCAATCTTGTCAATAAGACATGAGCCGTATGAACACAGACTTAAGGCCTAGTTAGGCGAACGTTGCTGTACCCGTAATGTACCGCACCGTACTGTAAGCACGTTGGTGCCAGTGTTGCCACTTTGTGGGTAGTTACCCGAATTTGGTAAAATTTTTACGGTCGTGGGTAGAGCGTGGGTAATTTCTCTTAGGTGTAATTCAGGTGTAATTTGAAATTTTTACTTCAGATGCCCAAATAAATTCAAGATTCGATTTCTGTGATGACATTTATTTCTTTTTAAATATTGTTGCTAAGAAATGCACAGCCTTCTCGGTTTCTTTTTAACCCATTAAGGCCCGAGCCATGATCCCATTGAGCTATAATGATGAAACTTTTTAGATTTGATTGTTTATACCTAAATATGATAGAAAACTAATTTTGGGCAAATCGGATACGTGGGAGTCCAGATAAGCCCCGTTGCGAAAACGCAACGTTGGGCCTTAACGATATAAAAATTAAGTGCATTTGCAAAAATTTTAAATTAAAATAAAAAAGATATTCATATACATTTTATTTTTAATTCAATTATGATATGCTCCAAAGCACTTTGGGTGCACTGCTAGGTCACATTTCGATGGTTTTATTCCGCAACCTCGTAACTCAAAAACAACTACTTTTCAGGGGATGCAAAATACTTTTTTTTTACCAAATATTTGAAATTTTTTGCTATAAATTCTTTTATAATCCAAGAATTAGGAAAAATTCCGATATTCCGCCAAACAAAAAAATTGCAAAATTGTAAGGCGGTATTTACTGATTACTTTTCCGGTTAAAAAAAAAATCGGACAAAATCGAGTTACTTGGTTGCGGAAGAAAACCATCGATTTGTAAATTGATCGGTAAATAATTTACCAAAAGCCCAATATAAAAGATCGGTCCATAATTTACAATGGCCCCCATATAAAGCCCACTCTCGAAAAACAATTTAGTACGCTATATGACTAGAAATCACACTCGGTTCATAATTTACCACACGAACAATAACATACCCATTTCTGAAATATCCTAGCTGTTAGTGGATGATTTCAAATATTCTGCATAGCCGAATATAGCACTCTAACTTGTTTTTCTTTAATATCCTGGGAGAGGATATTTTCACATAACTTGTGCGGTGTTCACCTGCTGTAGCTTTTAAAGTAAATAACACACTTTGGGCATAAGAAAAAAAGAAATTCACATAGAGAATTCACCAACTGCGAAATATCCTGCCTTTTGAAAATTGGCCATTAGTTTGTAAGAGGTTAAAAAAATTATCAAAAAAAAAAGGTATTATGCTGTTGTAAATAGCAAGTGATTGTTATAAATAAGTTTGTAATTGAAAATTGTATGTAATTTGTATATCGTTTAGGCCCAGTGTTGCGTTTTCGCATCACTGATATATCCAATCATAGAAATAGTCACAAACGTCTAAGATGATTGGATTTTTGAGTAGAAATACTAATGTTCGTATGTTAGCTACCTCCGTCAGAAGTTTCAGATATGTATGATACAAATCCAAAAACAGGTCGATTAGATAATAAGTTAAGTTTAATTTCACTGTACTTTATTACAATATCACGTAATCACAAAATGACTGAGGGGAGTTTTAAGTGAACGTTGCGAAAACGCAACGTAGGGCCTTAATGGGTAAAGAAACGACTTCAATCATTAAACATACATATATTTTCAAATGTTTGGTAATGAATGTCGCAAGATGGACCCTTAGATTTAGATAAAGATGCCTATCATAGTGATTTAGAACCTGAAGTTTATTGAAAAAAGTTATTCAAACTAAAAACTTGCCTGGGGGAAGATATGTATAATTAATTTTATTTCTATCTTGGTACTTTTTAATGCTTTAGTTTAAAGAATATTTAACGCCCTTAACAGTTGTAAAACTGAATTACGAAAGGGACAGTTGTATAAAACTCTGCAGGCATTTTGTTTACTAAATAAGGTATAAAGGGTATTTTTTAAGTTCATGAAACTTAAAATGGTAGACAACACAAAAAAATTAATTTTAATCGCAGATTGATACACGGCATTACGATTTGAAACTGATTTACAACAAATAGACACCGCGCCTGTCCTTGACGAAACGCATTGCAGACGTCCACTTTTGTTTCTCTTTTTCGAATAAAATGAACAATGTTGACCTCCAAGACACCGATTGTTGCTGGTTTATCATCATTATCCACTGACTTCACAGCCCTACGGAAAACAATCAATAAGTGTCACATCGCACGGCCTTGAAGTCTAATTGACAGTTTATTTTATCTAAATCAACACATCGCCTTCATTTGTGAAAGTTGCGACATTTAAATCATGAAGTCACCTTTAAGTTGCGAAAATCGATGCCTGATTTTCAAAGTATATTTGGATAATTTGGTGGCGTTGTTCAAGCATGAATCTATTCATGATGATGTGCCTGATCAAAAAGTGAAAATAGTATGACAATTCGTTTGACAGCTAACCTTTCGTAAGCTCTATGGGGCTAAAAAGCATCCATTATAAATCAATGACAAGGAACATTTTAAACCTTCCCAAGATATATCAACCAAATGTGGAAGTTAAACTCATTATTTTAGCAGTTTCATTTTATGTGTTATTAATTTTTTTTTTCGAGTCTTTAATGTTATTTTTGTTAATTTAAATAAAACTAATAGTTTGACTAATATTGATCTTGTTTAAATGAGTTTGTTGTGTTTTTGGTTCTTTGTAAATGTCTTTTTATTAAATAAAACTTAAATTTTATATCAGGTGTAATATCATTTAAATCGGGTAATTTTGCTTCATCTCAAGTATAATTTTGAATCTTGCTGGTGGTAACACTGGTTGGTGCACTTATAGAACATTTAAAAACGTGGTTTATGTTTTTTCTATACATAAACAAAAAACAATAGTATACATAAAGCAAATCACACAGTGATGGGACTCAAAAATGTTTTAAAAAGTACCAAGTGATTTAAATGGTATTAAAAAAGTATTTTGTGTATGTAAAAACGTTAATAGTTTAATGTTTATATTATAGATTTTCAATAAACAAATTTGTATTTTAGCATATATATTATAACAATAGATATATTGTATTGTGGTGTATGCACCAAACAAGGTTTTGCTACCATTTAAAGCCTTTTATTCTTTTCACATTTCCATTGTATGTGTATATGCATTTGTTTATATGTATTGTACATCTAAACATAAATATATTTGTTTATATGGAAATATGTTGTATATTAAGTTGTTTTGTCTCAATTCCATAGCTTAACTGAAAAAAGTACAAAAAACGAGCAAAAATACCCGCATTCAAT
This sequence comes from Pollenia angustigena, assembly GCA_930367215.1. Taxonomy (NCBI): domain Eukaryota; kingdom Metazoa; phylum Arthropoda; class Insecta; order Diptera; family Polleniidae; genus Pollenia; species Pollenia angustigena. Next base: position 90,525,946 of record OV884056.1, on the reverse strand, counting down.
TTAACATACAAGCAGCCCATCACTGCTTTACAACTGTCACGTAACAACGGCATACAAATCTGTTTAATACAGATCGAGACGTTCCGTCAACGTGACATTTAAATTCAGTAAGCATTTGCATTGTTTGCAAATGACAAAACGAACCAGACGTTCCATTAGGGGACGTGAACGTTCGGCTAACTCTGCCTTTACATTGAATCAGTGTTGAAAAATTCAGTACTTTGGTACTTTTTTCAGTACTTTTTCATATTAATAATACCGCAGTACCCCCACGTTGTTTTCAGTACTTTTTTATCCTTCGAGATTTTTAACTGTGATGTGATCATTTCGATAGCAGGCTTAGGTTATCATGTGTTTGTTGCAAAATTTATGTTGTTGTATTTTAAAAATAATTAACGTCGTTAATATTGAAATGCAAAACATGGACGCCAGGATTCATATTTTGCTTTCCAGAATAGGAATTTGTTCTTACAACTGGCAAACAAATCTATAAAAAGGGATGCATAGGATAATATGTTAGTGGAAAATTCAAATGAAATCCATATTTATAGAAACATGCAATGTTAAGGAAATGGTGTTTAAAGTAAAATAAACTTCGAAATCGTTTTATTCGATAATATGCGAAACATTAAGAACAAAATTTTGTTTTGAACATAAGACCTTAAAAGTAATAATCAGCTTCAATCCAAAAATTATTGCCGAATTATTTTCAAACAAACGCTTGTTTGAAAATTTTTTTAATTTCTATAAATTTTTTTACCGATTCAAACAATATTTTTGTTTGATTTTTATTTAACCAACAAACATGTGGACAACTCTTCAAAAATATAATAAACGCGTTATTGGTGTCAAGTTTTCATAATTTTGTATGAAATATTTAACGCTCTTTAATGTTGTCGTCTTTTTGCATTTTTTTATTTGATCGTAAGCAACACTTCTTTATGTGAAATATAAGAACAACAACAAAAAACACACACAGTCTATTTTTGGACGCTTTAAAAAAGTGCAACTATAAGAAAAACAATAGAAGAAACAACATTACAAGAAACAAAATCCCGTATTCAATTTTTTATAACTGTTTGGTTAAATACATCAAATACAAAAATAGAATGATGCCGAAAAACATATCGAGTCGGTCTGCTGCCGTTTTTGGTTACATTTCTTCTTTAGCAAAGGAAAGGATACAGCAACAGAGAGTGATAAAGAAAAACATTGTGTTGTGTGTATAAATAAGACTTCGTTCAAAAAATATTTCAACAAAAAAAAATGTGTCTCAAAGCCAGCCCGGGTCTGTTCTGCCGTCATCTTCTCATACAGTGCTTACTTGTGTGCGCGTCATTGCTTGTGCAAAAACTTTTTTTTTTATTTTGAAATTTAGTATATGAATTTCAGTAAACTTTTTGTTTGATTCAGTTAAATTATTTGTTTGAAAAAATCAGTGTTTTTTTCAATAAACAAAATGCAAATAAATTGTTTGAATATGCAAATTTGTTTATAGGACCGATTTCAGACAAAAAATTGTTTGATTCTATAAATTTTTTGTTTGAATTGGAAAAATAATTTTTTCTGTGTATGTAAAAATCTGATTTATGTAACTTTGCAAAAGTTAAAATATAAATACCAGCATTAATTTATGTTGAAAAAAATAAAATTTTTAATTTATTTACTTATTCATAAATTATAAACTATTTCAAAAAACGTACCTTAAGCGGCTCATAGACTTGCAATATAACTGTTCAACTGTTATCGCCAATGGGTTTGTGATATTCGAAGCTGACACAATATATTGGCAAGAATCGAAATCCGAAAAGAAGTGCAATATAGTTTGAAATGTGTTTGCAATAATGTACTATGTTGCAAGAATGATAGAAATAAAGATTACGACATCAGGTAGATTTAAAAAGTTTTTACTGCGCATGTAGGAACTGTGACGTCACAAAACCTTCGTTCTCATTGGCTAATAATTTTTAACTTTCAAACTGTTATGTTTAAGTGTGTGTGTGTGTTTATTTTTAACTTACATAAATATATATTAGCTATTAATATTTTTAATAAGGCTTAAGTTCATGAAATTTAATTTTTCATTAAATTATTTTTATGAAGAAAGGAAAGAAAGGAAAGGGGAAAAAACAGAAGTAAGGAAAAAACACGTAAAATCAATTAAAATGGATAATCATTCAGGAAAGCAAATTTCGATCTACCAAATGTTAGAATACAATTTGGTTAAAAAAAAACGAAAAACGTTAGTTTTTCGCACACTTTCCCAATTTTTTTTTTGCGGCTAATTTGTTGGCATATGCCCACTGCATACTTTATGTTTGTTCTCTTTTCTGCTCTCTTCTATTATCACGTAATATGTACATTAATTTTTTTTAAGAATTATTTGCTAATAATTCTTACCTACCAGCTAGCAGTCAACCACTACCCGAACTCGAAAAAGTATCCGTAACTATGCCTAGAATATTTTTTCGGGGTCGAGCTGTTAAAAGGGTTCTTGCGGATCTCGACGTAAACAAGTCTCCTGGGCCGGATGGTATACCTGCACTGGTCTTGAAGCAGTGCTCTTCGACGCTAGCTCGTCCCTTAGCAAATCTTCTCAGCACTTTATACCGTGCCGCGGAATTTCCAGTCTGCTGGAAAGTTGCTAATGTAACGCCAATTCCTAAAAAGGGAACCGCTAATAACCCTGACAATTACCGCCCAATTGCAATTTGTTCGGCACTTTCCAAAGTTATGGAGAGTATGGTAAATTACCATCTTGTCAAATATTTAGAGTCAAACTACCTACTAAGCGACCGCCAGTATGGCTTTCGTAGAGGTCGCTCTACTGGAGACTTACTAGCTCTGTTATCGGACAAATGGTGCCGTTCCATTCACCATTTTGGCGAAAGTAAGGTAATTGCTTTGGATATTTCCAAGGCGTTTGACAGAGTCTGGCATGGTGCACTCTTGTCAAAACTTGCTGCGTTTGGTGTCGGTGATAATTTCTCTCGATTTATATCGAGTTTTCTCAGAGATCGCACTATACGAGTTGTTATAGATGGGGTTTCGTCAAACGAGTTCAAGATTCATTCAGGTGTACCGCAAGGCTCCGTTCTTTCTCCTACTCTATTTCTTATCTTTCTAAATGACCTCCTTTGTCAAACTTCCAACCCTATCTACTCTTTTGCAGATGACAGCAACCTTTGCCATTCGTACTCATTCGAGTGCAGACCAAGCGTATCCGATGTCGTTGCTATGAGGCAGAATATGAATGATACGCTTGGCCGAGACCTTGACATAGTGCCTCATCTATATATATGCGTGGTATAATTATTGAGGAATCAGAATCTCTTGATGTTCTGGGCATGAGGATACAATGTGACGTCCGATGGACTGAACATACACTCATAAAATTATTACAGTAACTGATTGTAGGTTATTAAATTCGTTTTCGGTACTGTTAAAATTGAATAAAAATATAGTTATTTTACGAATAAATTTATTTTTCAACATTTATGTTTGCTATTAAAAAAACAAACTACCAAAAAATAATGTTTTCCGTATTTTTTTTTGTTAATTTGTTTGATTTTTATCGGTTAAAATATATTTTTTAAAAGTAAAAACTATTCAATTTTAACGAATATGATGTTCAATAAATAAAAAACTTAGAAATTACTGAAAAAATCATTTGTTTTAAATGAAATGTAAATGATCCGTTTTTTAAATGAATTTTAATTTGTTTCAAATGAATTTTCGTTTGAATTTAACTACATAATATTTTGAGTGTATATTCAAGGTGTCGAAAGAAGCATTCAAGTGCCTCGGTTTTCGAAGACGGTGTAGGATATACTTCACTCCATCTGATCTCCTTACTATTTATGCCACCTATATCCGACCGCGTATGGAATACTACTCTCATGTGTGGGCCGGTGCTTCAAAGTCTATTTTGGAGCTTCTCGACCGCGTGCAGGAGAGGGCGAGGGTTCTCATTGGTGACAGTAGGGTAACCAATTCTATTGACTCCCTTGAGCACCGTCGCAATGTGGGTTGTATTTGCCTGTTTTATCGTTACTACAATGGGATGTGTTCCGACGAAATCAGGGATCTGGTTCCCGAAACCCGTACATTTGTTCGTAATACACGTTTTTCCTCAAGAGCCCATCCTTATGTGGTCGATTGGCACGTTAATCGTACAACGCATTACAGAGAGAATTCGTTTTTTTCCCGGACTGTTCGTATGTGGAATAACCTTCCTGCAGAAGTCTTCCCTCTCACTTACAACATGATTAAGTTCAAATCGAATGTTCACAAACACTACTCCCTCTATCCTCCTTCCCATAACCTATTTTCCTAGTTCCAACACAATGCAATGCATTAGTAGGGGTCATCCCCTGAGTGCTGGTCCTAACAGTAAAAAAAAAAAAAAAATTGCGATTTTCACATATAAAAGAGACTTGGTAATCTTTACAAGGGAACGACTACGTCATCAAACGGTAAAACATGCGCAAGGCGTAATCTTTATTTCTATCATTCTTGCTATGTTGTATTGCTTAAAAGGTTATGTTTTTTTTAATAAGAGTTGCGTCATATTTTAATTAAAACCATTGTGCCACTTATTGAATAATATGAGGACATATAGAAATAATATGGCAAATAACATATACATATACATATAAATGGATGGGGCGCTTGACGCTTTTGTATAACAGAAATATTATTTACATGTGTACGGCATATATAAATACTGTTTGCTATTAAATTCTTAGATAAATGAATTCTAATAAAATATTTTTTGCTACTTTTATTTTCATTAATTATTGTTTTTTTTTTTTAAAGTACCATTTGGTGGGAAAAATACTCTTTTAGTTGAAGTTCAGTACCATTTCAAAATTTCAATTTTGCAACACTGCATTGAATAGATTACTAAAGGCTACTTTACACTATCACACAAGTCTTACATATTTTGAGGATGATAAAACAACCCTGTTATGATAAGTTGTTATTGTTTTTTTTTAACATATTCAAACAATAACACTAGCAAACAAGGTTTTGGACTGGAGCCAGCAAATATATTTCCTAGGGCAATTTGGTAGGCTGAATTCAAATCTGTAGTTGATTTTTCTCTATCACGTCTGGTTTTCGAGATACAAATTTTTATAGTTCGTCTATTACGCAAAAAATCGTTAGTTTATTTAAAAATTAATGAGCTTTCAAAAGTGAATGGCGTTATTTGAGCGTCGTTTGTGTTTTGTTGTTTTGGTTTCTCGTATTAGAGATCAACAATAGTCTCCCAGCATGCTTTTGTTCCGAAATCATTGATAATTTCTTTCAATTTTCATTACATCTTGGTGAGCACGCTGCCCTTGTTCGCGCTCACTGCAACTAGTTTTTTTTTTTGGAAAAAAAAAATCCAAGTGCGAATGAAGAATATGCAAAACATTTTCGGTGCCCAAGGTTTGTCCAAGTTTCTGATTGCAAAACCAAAATAATGTAAATATGCATATTTTTATGATTCTGATATTGCATATTCTTTTTTTCCAACCAAATATTCACCACACACAAAGAAAATCAAGTAAGAAAGTACAGTCGGTCAAGCCCAGCTATAATATACCCTACTCCACAGTATTTCAAGACTCAGAAAGTGATTCTGAGTCGATCAATATACTTTAAGGTGGGTTCAGGACCTATATTTTAAGGTGTTACACACATCAGCACAAATGCTCCTCTCCACTATTGTGGTATGGGTATAAATAGCTCGAATCAGTAACACGCGATCTCCCTGACATGCCTAAATGCTACTTTTATGAAGATTTAGAATGAATGTGGGTTTCTATCAAATGAAAAATTGCTGTGTCAGTATTGACTGCTTTACAGAATTGCCAGCATGCGATTAAAAATAAAAAAGACGCGATAGCCCAATTTTTTTTGCCAGATTGGAATTCAGCGCACCCAGATTACTTAAAAAACATGTTTCGTTAATGCATACATTTTTTTTCCCAAATTTGTAGACCAGTGTAATTAAATGATTCTTCGAATAAAATTTAAAAACCTGCAGTGATTTATTAACTGTTTTTTGAAGTAAAAATCAACAAGACTGTTTTTCACTTAAAAACTGAAAAAAAAACAGATAAATCTGCACATTTTGCAACGCCCATTGGAGCCCATGGTACGTACTAGGGTTATTTATTTGATCGGGCTCTTGCTTTAATCGGTTAATTAACCGAGGTTTTGGTTTAATCGATAATCAAGTTATTGTTATAAACAAGGTAATTTCAATAAAAAAAAAATGCAAAAATTACACTATTTGACATTTTTTTGACCAAATGTATTTGATACCTAATCTTTATGTAAAATTGCTGATTTCGAATATGAAGTCAGAATGCTCAAAAGTAGAACAGTTATGCCCAATTTTCAGGATAGTATTTAAATCAATATTAAGTTAATTTTCATAACAAACTTAAATCGTATTTAAAACAGATTGGTTTTTTGAGTTTTATTTGAAAAGTCTTATTTAATTAAGACAAAGGTATGGTAGCACTACTAAATACAAAAAAAAAAAAAAAAAATATATATAAAAAGTATATTTATTTGCAAGGTGGTCTGACAAAACAGCTGACTGTTAATGCTTTGCCTGTTGTTGTTGTATTGTTGTGATATTGAGGCCACCTTGCTAAAATATTACAATAGAAACTTAAGTTGAAATTAAGTGTACCACATCGGCGACTTAAAGGTGCTATCAGACGGGATGTATTTTACATATGTACTGTCACTTTTCTTTCCCATATGTAATTCCGTATGTATGTCAAAATTCCCATTTTACATACGATTCATAATTTTTGCTATCACACCTGCTTATGTTTTTCCTTATGACATAACCTATAAATGTAAACAAAAGCTGACTTTTGTTTACGTTTCAAAACAAACCAGCTGTTTTGTTTATGTTTGCCACAGGAAAATAGAGCGTGTTCTAATCGAAAAATTTACATATGTATTTCCACATGTATTTTACACATACAAAGTTTCATATGTATCACACGATGTGTACAACTTTTACAGATGGAAAATTTTACAGTACATATGTAAAATACATCCCGTCTGATAGCACCTTAAGTTTCACTTAAGTTTTTAGTGAAGAAGAGAATTTTGTATTTAAAACGATTTTAAAAATAAATGTGTTTTAATATCAATCCTGAATGTTGGCCATTAGAGAGATATTCCAAAATAACCGTTTTTTGTGTTTTAAAAAAAGATAATATCACTTAGATGCAAATATCTTTTAAAATATTAAACGGATTATGTATTTCCTTTTTGATTAATGAAAGATAATAAAATTACTAAGCCATTGTACGGAATGTCTAAGTTCCCTTCTCCTTTTTCTAAATTTCTCTAAACATATAAAATCATTCATTTGAATTGTTTCGGTTAATTCTGTTAAAAGATTGTTTGTGTTACTATCAAGAGTTTCTTCTGTTTTTGTACTGTATTTTAAGAATGTATTGCTAGAAGGAAATATATTGTATGAAAAAATATTAAAAAAATTAAAACCTCAAAAAATATGTAATAATACTACAAAAAATTAAAAGTTATGTAACTACGGTTAATCGATTGAAATCAACCGGTTTAATCGTTAATCGAAAAAAGACCATTTTAAAATAATCGATCAGTTAATCGGGTAGTAATAAATCGGTTAACCTATTAACCGAATGAATACCCTAGTAAGTACCAAAGTATAACTACGTACTAAAATAGATTAAAATATGTCACAGTAAAATTTTGTTCTCTGTAGGTCCTATTGTGCGTTAGACAAATAGATAAACAGTACTATGTTATCATGGAAAGAAACTTCGAAAGAATTTTTTAGTCTAATGATTAATGAGAATTGTTAACTATTATCACAATTATATAGAAACTAGCTTTCCCTTAACAATATATTTCATTGTATTTATCAAAAATAAAAATTGGGAATTTATCACGCCATGGAGGAATCTTATTAATAATAAATTTTGTATTCCCAAAAAAACCTTTTATATTAATCCTTTTTCTGAAATTATTAAAAAATTTGAAGATTTTGTTTGAAATGTTTATTAAATCTAATTAATTTATTACAAATTTTTTTCACAATGAATACGTTTCAAAATCTTTGCATTCTACATCCTCTAAGCAAAAATGTTCGATGCTCCAAACTCTGACACTTACGCCATTGGTACCAAATATCTTTGGACCCATTACGTACCTTAAAATATTTGGCGTTCGATACGCATATTTACAGAGAAATCTGCCGTCCTTAGCTAAACGAAATTCTGTTTCGCAAAATGCTACAGCCAATTTAAAAGGTTTGTTGAAATCTTCGAAAGGAAATACGGCAGCATCATCAATTTCCTCTTGGCCAAATCTAGAAGATAAAAAAGTGAAACCATCAACCTCTTCATCATCAAATCTATAAAAATACAACACACCATTAACACAAAACAAATGGAAACATTATATTTGGAATATCAAAAACTTACACTAATTTATCATCCGCTTGGCGACATTTTGAATTTCTGATAATCTTTCCGGTATCAAAACGTACACTGACATGCAGTTCCTGTCTCTTATTATCACGAGCATGTCTAAATTGCATTATAAATCTACCTTTGCTGTTGCCTTCTAATCGGGCCTTTATTGTCAATATATGGCCGGGTTTAAAGGACATGGGCTGATCATTGCTAAAATCTAAATAATCATCGGTTATTTGTATGGGCGGCCAGACGTAAGGGAAATATTTATGGTGATCTAATTGTTTAAGATATTCCAAATTTCCTGCGATTTCTATTGCCTGAATTTCTAGCTTTAATAGATTCTGATTGTATTTAAAGTTCACTAACGGCTTGTTATTAAGGGCTATGTGAAATTTCGTTTCAGCCAACATGATAAAGAATTTAAATTCGTTTAGGAATTCCGCCAGTACGAGATCCTTGGTAATCACCTCGTTGTCAATGCCAGGTTGAAACTGAGTAAATGTGATTTGTTTTTTCAAGAAGTCCAATATAATTTGTAAATCTACATCGTCGTTTATGGGATTGGACGTTTTTTTACTTCGGCTAAAGTTGATAGAGATTCTGGAAATCAAGGAAAATTTCATTGCGTTAGCGTTTAGTAGATATAAGGAAATATTTTTAGTTTTGTGTGAGCTTAAACTTCGCTACGAAATATATTAGAGCTTTGTCTACTTAAGGGCCAGTTCTAATGATCAAGTTCATTATAAAGGGTGGCCCAACGAAAACGTATGATGTTTATTGTTAATATTATCTTAATTTTTTTTATTATTATAAAAGGAACTATGACAATTATGTGTGAAACAAAATATCGGCCAAATGCTCGCCAAGGCTTTGATGGCAGACCTCTATCCGATGGTCCATATGTTTAATAACTCGGGAGACATAATTCACGTAGAGAAAAAACATGTTTAAATATGGTCATCTCCAACAAAACAATTTTAAAGAACATTTTAAACATATTATGGTTTATATAACCATATTATTGTCACCTACAACCATATTAGTCCTCAAACAAGAAGGCACAACAATATTATGGTTGCTTCTAAACATGTTATGGTTAAATATAACAATAATTTGTTTTAAAATGAACAATAGTATTTTCCTCTTTTCCAGGAGTAACATGCTATGGTTGAAAACCAACTATGCTATTATAAGTGTTAAACATGTTTTAGGTTTTTTTGACCATAACATGTTCGGAGGCAGCAATAATATGGTTGTGGCTTCTTGATGGAGGACTAATTGAACCATAGTATGGTTGTCGGTGACAATTGTATTGTTAATTGAATCATTACATGACTAACATTTTCTTTAAAAATAGTTTTGTTGGAGGTGACCATATTTAAACATGGTTTTTCTCTGGGTTTTGAGGTTCAATATCGTTAATGTACCGAATTATCTCATCCTTTAGCTGTTGAATTGTTCTTGGCTTATTGACTTACACTTTTTCTTTTAAATATCCCCAAAGAAATAAGTTCAACGGTGTTTAATCACATGATCGCGACGGCCAATTATTATCGCCAAATCGTGAGATAACACGTGCAAGTCCTGTATCGTCCTGTTGGGTCCACATATCATCCAAGTCCACATCCTCAATTTCCGACCATAAGAAGTCCGTTATCATCTCGCGATAAGGAACACCAGTCACTGCAGTTTCACACTATCGCAAACAAAACATGATTGGGAATTTAGTCGGCTGTTCAATGATCAACCGTCCTGCAAGAGATGCTCGTCGAAATATTCTCACTGAAGGCAACGTAGTAGCTGTGCGGCAGAGTGCCGCACGGGAGCTTAGGGATAACAGTAATAATATTTCTCTTTTTGATATTAAATCTTCCGGGGCATAATTAGGTTCAAGGAATACCTGCAATTCGCCAGTGTTGAGGCTTTCGTTAAGTCAGATACACGCTAACGATCATGAGTGACAGTTTGCTTTGGCCGCTAATTTTCGTCAATCAACCGCAAAATATTTTTTGGTTGGCTGTTGACTGACAAAATGTTGGACTGTCACTCAAGTTCGATAGTATGTAAGGGATGGGCAAATTGAAAAAATATATCGATATATATCGAATCGATATTTTTAAAGAGTATTGATAATTATTGATTCAAAAATGTCGATATATCAATATATCGAACGTATTTTGCTAAAACTATTACCAAATTAAATTAATTGTTTAATTGTATTAAGGTCATAAAGACACCTTTCAGACTCGGCAAGTTTTGTGTGGATTATAGAACATGAGCGCAAAACTCGCCCGTTCAACCCTCCAAATTTTTTTATTTTAAATGTAAGTTGAACGGACGAGTTTCGCGCTAGTGTTCTATAAACCACACATTAGTTGCGCAAGTCACTTGCCGAGTACAACAAAGTCTGCACTCAACCGACCTTACCGCTTGCTTCTTAAACAACAACAACACTACAAAAATTGTTAAAAAAAAACGATTTAATACTTGCTCGTTGTAGCAACATTTGATTGGTTTTGAGTTGACAAACTATTTTCATGTTCAAAAAATAGATTAAGAGAAGATAAATTCCCAGTTTCTTTATGTTCAAATTATAACGTTAAATACATCAAATTTTTCAATGTAGACTGATGACGGAAATCATATCGGCACATTCTCCTAGTTTCTTATAATTCTGTAAACAAATTCAACAAAATTTGAACATGGGTACAAGGAAAATAAATAATACAATATTCTGTCTCTCTGGTTCCAGCGTTAAGTGCTTAGAATTATTCTAAAATAAATATGTGCATACACTATAAAGCAATAATTTAGTACGAAAAACATATTGAGGGAATTGTCAAATTAATAATGCTTTTATTAGTCCTTGTATTGTAAATAAAGCAACTAGTTTAAAACTATTATTAAAATACATAAAAATTAACAAGTTGGTCTCCTATGACAACTCAACATTAAATACGATAGTTTGATATACACTGAAAGAAAAATGCTTCATATATATTTAATGAATCATTTTCATAAAAAAACTTTTCTTGGGTAAATGAAAATGTTCTATGTCTAAATGGAATTTCATAGTTATAAAGAAGTATTTTCGTTAAAATCGCTTCATTGGATTTCGTAATTACGTTAAAAATTTTCATTGGATATATGAAAACTTAAGTTTGTCCAAGTTAAACAAAAAATTTTAATTGGGAACATAAAAAACTATATACAAACATAACTTTATTCATAAATTAATACAAAATTATAGTTTCCTTAAAAAAATGTAAGATTTAATTATTTCATACATTTAATGTAATATGCCATTAAATTTATGAAATCAAAAATGTTTTTTTAAAAGCAACATATTTCAATAATGCTTTCATAAATTAAAATTTTCATTATGACAATGAAAAATGTCATTTTAGTAATGAAACAAAAACTTTCAATCAGCGTTGTTATTGTTGTAATGGGCAATTTAATCTTATATTTACGCTCTTAATTGAGTAAAAAACATAGTATTTTTATCCAAAAACAACACTGCCCTGGTAGGCTAGCTGGTAGTGAGCTAGTCTATCAGCACCGAGGTTGCGCGATCGATTCCCGCCGGAGACAGAAAAAAGTAAAAAATAAAATAAGAAAAAAAATAAAAAATTTTACTCTATTGAAAGTATTCATCCAATGAATAATATTCATAGATCTAATCATTAGATCATAGATTACATTACATTAGATTCTAATGTAATGTAATGTTTCATTAAATTCATTTTAATGAAACAGGTTTCGTTGACCCAACGAAGCGCTGCATAGGTTCCTTTTTAATGCAATTTTTCATGGGATTAATGTCAAAATTCATTGGTATTGCGAAGAAAATTCATTCAGTGTATGAAAAAAATCAAAAGTGCTACCAAAAATCAAAAGTTATACCAACCATTATATTTCTAGCTAAATACTAGTTACTTTGTCTGCAGGGTTTAAGAGATCGCTAGGCGTATCAGATAAGTTACAAATATGACTTAAGACGGCGCTGTTTGAGTCTTCGAGAAGTAAAGAACGTAACCGTAACCGTGGATTAAATAGTTTTGTTAATTTTGTTATCAAATTTGTTCAATAAATGTTGTTAAAATTAATAATTTTTTTAATTTGCAATAAAACGAACTTAAAGTTTATGATAAAAAAATAACCCAGTGTTTAAAAAGTAAAAACTTAACAACATGGCTGCCCAACTGTATTATAATTGCACTATGAATGAAGGCTTCTGTCAAATTAATAATTGTGAAATTGTAGTGTCAGTATTGACTGTTTTACAGTATTGCCAGCATGCGATAAAAAATGAACAAGCCTAATTTTATCTGCCAGATTCGAATTCAGCGCATCCAGATTAGTTAAAAAACATACTCTGTTTTTGCAGTCAATCTTTTTACAAATTTGTAGACCAGTGTTGTTAAAGTTCAATAATAAACACTTTTTTTTATATATCCACTTGCAGCAATTAATTAATAAACATAGTATGCGGTTTAAACAAATCGTAAATAGCAATTACTTTATGAGTATTTTACAGCATATTTTTAGATCTCCACTGTTTATAAATTTAACTTTAATTAAAAAAAAGAGTAGTTGATTTTTCGGTTCACACTTTTTTTTATTACCTGTTGGCGTCTTGTTGGGCTTTTCCACAAATTTCCAAAATATGTCCAAAAATTAAAGGTTGAGCCAAAGTGGCCTGAAATGTTTGAGTCATTTTTAAGCGCGAAAATTCAACCCGTCTTATTGCGTCTATCTAATGAACGTAAATGTTTAGAAGTTAAACATGCTCACACTCAAAAGCTGAGAGCCGACTTGGCTGGTAAATTTAAAAATAATTTTTGTTGTGGGCAATTTTGTGCACAGTAGTGTCTGTGTTGTTTAATTGTAATTAAAAATTAGAGAGGACACTTTTTATTACTTAAGAAATTGTTTAAATTAAACATAATTAAATATTTTCTTAATTTAGTCTACTGAAGTAGAGTCTACAAATGTTTGCACATATTAAGTTTTTGTTTAAAGTTTAACAATTTCCTATCAAATTTTATTGTTACTTTAATTCAGCTTTGCTAAATTTTTTAAAATTAATATTTTTATAATTTAAGATTTAATTTAATTTATTATCTAGTGTATAATATTTTGTTATAGAAAAACCAAATTCAGCTGAGCTGAATTATAACTTTAATAAAGATTTTGCGTTATTTTTACAAAACTTCACATTAATTATAAAATTTGATAGTAAAAACTTAATTCAGCTAAGCTGAATTATATCAAATTGTCATTTATTTTCTAATTCTGTGAATTTTTAAATTTCACTAAAAAAAATATATTTTTCCTGAACATCATGCTTTATTCAGCTAAGCTTAATTCATTTAAAATATAATTTTCTGAATCTAGATATATTGCAATGTTCTGAAAACTTAATTCAGCTAAAACTTTTATATTATTTATTGATATAATTAGTATTGTGGTTATTTTGTTGAACTATTTATGGTTTTTAATCCAAATTTTTAATATTTTTAATTAGGCTTAAGTTCATGAAATTTAATTTTTATTAAATTATTTTTGTGAAGAAAGGAATTTTACAACATGAAAATTAATTAAAATTGTTATTGATAATCTTTCATTCTTGACGTGGCTCGGGCTCTAATTTTTTGATTTATTGATATATTTTTAAGATTCATTTATTATTTCATAATTTAAGCTATGCTAAATTGTACTAGACTTTACGTTTTTTATACATACATATAGCAGCCTATATACTAAAATTCTTAAATTTTCAGGAGAGCCAAAAAACTGTTTATGTAAAAATTGTGCTAATATTTAAAAAAAGAATTAGTTCCTTTATGAAAAAAGTACAATTTGAAGAAAGTTTTGCTATGCCTTTTTCAATTTTGTAAGTAGCTAGAGATGTGAAATAAGAATTAATTTATGAAAAACTTTGAGTTGTGACCCTTATTATTTAGGGTGCGATATGATTAAATTAATTACTATGCACTCATTAATTAAGAACAAGAAAGCTTTGATTTTCTGTTTTTTTTTTTGTGAAAATTTAGCATTTAACATTGATATTTTTAAAGTAATTAAACTGATGATTTTCATTTACTTTTTAAATATTTGTGGTATTGCATATGGGTAATTCCAAAGTGTTGAACGTGACAGTCGTACGCATCAAAAATGCAATAACATTTTAAGCAAAAAATATTTTTAAGTTTTCTTAACCCTTAAATTAAAGCACTGTTATCTATGCTAAAGTTTATGGAGGGCGCGATTCTAGGTCAAAGATAATGGCAAAAGAAGTAGCGGTTCGAACGTGAAAAAAACAGAAGTAGTTTTGTTGGCCATGTATAAAAAGGCGTAATTCAGCGGAACCTGGCACAATTTTTTAGTCAAACTACTTTCAGAATTTGACGTAGCAATGTAACATTAAAATGTCTTGGTTTGATTCCAAAATCTTCTGTATGTTCTTTTTTTTAAGCCAAAATCTGGGTCGATACGTGACATTTCGAACGTGAAATTTCTTCCGTAATAATTTAACTGAATAATGATCAAAATAAAAAAAAAAATTATCTTTAATCCGAATAACATATTTCTCTTTGAACCCTTCCTTAGATTACAGACCATGTAAAAAAATTTTTTTGGAATAATTTTTATCAAATATCACCTCTTTTCAGGAAGATAATATTAAAGAAAACATACAATAAAACATTCTCCCAAACCAGAAATTACGTTTGCACAACTTTGCAGTCTGATTGTTCATCTAAGTGAACAAATTTATGGGTAAATTTATAAAATTAGTAAAATCTAAGTGAACAAATTTATGAGTAAATTTATAAAATTAGTAAAATATAAATATTTCTCTATAACAATATCGTAAAATAATCAGCTTTTAATAACTTTTAAATTTTCGGTCACGGTGGACCTTTTGACGGAAATGCCCATATATATTTATGTCCTTTATTTACTTAAATATACGCAGTAAAATTAAAAAAAATAAAATTCTACATGATAATTAGTATTGTGGTTATTTTGTTGAACTATTTATGGTTTTTAATCCCAAAATTTTTTAATATTTTTAATTAGGCTTAAGTTCATGAAATTTAATTTTTATTAAATTATTTTTATGAAGAAAGGAATTTTACAACATGAAAATGAGTTAAAATTGTTATTGATAATCTTTCATTCTTGACGTGGCTCGGGCTCGAACCCTGGCCGGCAGGTTACCATGACATGTTTCGATCGCAACCACTCGATCTCCTCAGATGGATTTGCCGTCTTACAAAAAAAAAGAAAAAACAGAAGTAAAGGAAAAAACATGTAAAATCAATTAAAATGGATAATCATTCAGGAAAAGCAAATTTCGATCTACCAAATGTTAAAATACAATTTGGTTTAAGGATTGATGTTTGACTAGTGACGTCAGCAGTCGTCGATGGCTGCGAGTGTAAGACGGCAAATCCATCTGAGGAGATCGAGTGGTTGCGATCGAAACATGTCATGGTAACCTGCCGGCCAGGGTTCGAGCCCGAGCCACGTCAAGAATGAAAGATTATCAATAACAATTTTAATTAATTTTCATGTTGTAAAATTCCTTTCTTCATAAAAATAATTTAATGAAAATTAAATTTCATGAACTTAAGCCTAATTAAAAATATTAAAAAGTTGGATTAAAAACCATAAATAGTTCAACAAAATAACCACAATACTAATTATTGTTAAAGCTAAGGCACGAGCTCTATGTGTACATTTGTCCTTCAAGTTGTGCTGAAAAAGGTCAACAGAAAGGAGAAAGATAAAATGAAAAAACAAAAAATGTACTTGGAGTTCAAGAAAAATTCTTGACAAAAGTACGAAAGAACAGAAGTAAGGAAAAAACATGTAAAATCAGTTAAAATTGATAATCATTCAGGAAAGAAAATTTCGATCTACCAAATGTTAAAATACAATTTGGTTTAAGGATTGATGTTTGACTAGTGACGTCAGCAGTCGTCGATGGCTGCGAGTGTAAGACGGCAAATCCATCTGAGGAGATCGAGTGATTGCGATCGAAACATGTCATGGTAACCTGCCGGCCATGGTTCGAGCCCGAGCCACGTCAAGAATGAAAGATTATCAATAACAATTTTAATTCATTTTCATGTTGTAAAATTCATTTCTTCATAAAAATAATTTAATAAAAATTAAATTTCATGAACTTAAGCCTAATTAAAAATATTAAAAAATTCTACATGATACTTAAATAAAAAATTCACGAAGAACATAGGGCGTCAACGAATTCTCTCCATTTCCTTCTGTCTACGGCCAGTGATTTAATCTGATTCCAGGTTGTACGTGCTGATTCATATTCCTTTTTGGTGCAGCGTATCCATGTATTTCGTGGTCTTCCTTGTCGTCGTTGTCCTTGGGGGTTCCACTCAAGAGCCGCTCTAGCAGTTTCAGTTGGTCGTCTTCTGAGAATATGACCGATCCATGTCCATTTGCGTCTACGTATATCCAACTCGACTGGGCAGCAATTTGCACTTTGTCGCAACGCTTCATTTGAGATCCAATTCGGGCAATATATATGAAGGATCTTCCTCAAACATCGATTCATAAATGTTTGTATATTTTTGAGTGAAAGTTTTGTAAAGCTCCATGTGGTTCAGCCATATAGCAGCACAGATTTTACGCTGCAATTAAATATACGCAGTTTTGTCTTCTTTGAGATGCTGTTTGCACGCCATACTTTGTGCAACTTGAAGAAAGCAACGCGGGCTTTATTAATCCGATCGGAAATATCAGCTTCAGACCCGCCATCTTTGGTTATCTTGCATTCAAGGTAGTTAAATGATTCCACATCATCAATAATTATATTTTCCACAATAAGTGGGGTCGTTATATGGGTACCTATACGCATAAGTTTTATCTTTTGAAAGTTTATTCTCAAACCTACTTTTCTGGCACTTTCGGTGAGACTCCTTATTTTAGCTTCAATATCCCCATATCTATGAGCCATTAGACAAATATCATCAGCGTAATCTATGTCGTTTAGGTACTCTGCCAAATTCCATCGAATGCCAAATGGCGCCTTCGTGTAAGTCTCTTCCATTACACTGTCCAAAAGCAAAAGAAATAATGTGGGGGATAATATACAGCCCTGTCGGACCCCGGTTGCAGTTGTAAAAGGACGACTTACTTTACAATTAAAACGTACCCTACACTGCGCATCTTTATAAAGTTCGCGTATTAAGGTGACCATCTACTCCGGTATTCCCTTGTTAATTAATGCGGTCCACATAGAGTTTCGGGATATAGTGTCGAAAGCTCTTTCAAAATCCACAAAAAGGAGGTATAGGTGTGTGTTATATTCAGTCGACTGCTCAATAATGAAGCGACCGCCCGCGCCTAAAGCCTGCTTGCTCTTTACGTAGAATGCGATCAACCACAACAGATATTCGATCCAATATCAGTGTCGCCATCACTTTACCAATAGCGTTGAACAATATTGCATATGGCTTGGTTTATTTAAAACTGAATTCAGCTAGGCTGAATTGTTTTTAAACCGAATTTTAAGTGTTTTTTGAGATTTAAAATAAAGATTTATAAATAAAAACCAAAATAATTTGTTTGTTTGGTAATTTGTTAATTTTTTTGTTTCCATAATTTGAAACTCTTCTTTATCTAACGTCAATTTATGTTAAATTAATATTTTAGTGTGTATTTTAAGTAAATGTTTTTGTTTTTTTTTAAGATGATCTTAGCTGAATAAGTTTTTGAATACATATTATTTAAAATATTTTATAAAGTGGTAATTTTTATTTCATTTTCGTTCTAAAAAGATAAATTCAGCTCAGCTAAATTTGTTTGAAATTGATTTTTTCTATTGAAAAAGTTTGTGTTTTTATTATTTTGTATTATAAACAAATTGTTGCTCAATAATTAGTTCAATAATTTTTATTTCAAAAACAAACTTTATGTAAACGGTCTTACTTAAATTGTTTTTTTGCCTTAACATGCCCACTGTACCTTAGGTAATTTACAGCAAGCACGAGTATTGGTGGCCACAAGCATTTTTAGAATTCATAAGTTTCTTCGCATCTCCAATGCTTTGTTTATAAATTTTTTTTTTTATCACAAACTGAGCGGGTAGAAATGTGGGATTTCAATATTTTAAATACTCGCACTCGTAACTTAATGATTCATGATCGTGTGTGTGATTTTTTTGTTGTGCGGATGAAATAAATTAAATATCGAATTAATTTAGTCGTGTGTTTAACATAAATAAATGCGGTTCTTTCAACTCGTCCAAGTTTGAATTGGTTCAGATAATGTCAGCTTTATTTCAAACAACTTTGGTGCAACATTTAGAGTTTGGACAAAATTTAGTGATTAAAGCACAAGCTGAAGAAGATGCAACATGGTAAATAAATATGTAATTTTTTTATTTATTACAAAGTGCACAATGGGGTTGATTGTTAACAATAAAGTTTTTTTTTTCGAAAAAATACATTTTATATTTAGAAAAGAACAAATTTAAACATTTTGAAAAGGAGTTGAAATAATCGAGAAAAATTACGAAGATTCTATAAAAAAGATAGTGTTTAAGTTTAAGATCTTTACCGAAATCCTAAAACGTTTTGGAAACGTATTTCTGCATGATTTTTATTGAATAGAAGGGCTCATATACGAGAGCCTACCCTGCGGGAAATGTGTGTCAATTGGTACAACAGACTGGTCCTGGGATTTGTGAAAATAGAACAAGTACAAAAAGAATAACTCATGGCCAGTAAAAGGAGAGCCAATCATATAACTGGTTTAAAAAGGACAATAAGGTAGAAAAAGTAATGACTTACAGTACAGTCTTCACCGGTGGTGTGACACATTTTTTGGAACTTTCTAAAATTTTGTTCTTGAATTTAATTCTAGGACTTGTTTTACTGAAATAATACTACATTGTAGTAACTGACACTACTCACGTTCATTGAGAATAGATGTTTGACTGGTCAAATGGTATCAATTGACCCCCTCCAATGACAACCCCATGTAAAAGTGATAGATCTTATTTATATAAAGTGTTATAACCGGTCTCGACCACCAAAGACCTATCACGGGACTTCTTTAATGTCAGTTCGCTTCCCTCTGGGGTATTTACAGAGTCCGGTTTTGTATGGGCTCAAAACGATTACATATGTACAAAAATGTGTGTCCGTCCGAACTAAAATTTGAGAACTGCCCCATAACCCTCATGTCAAAACATACCTGACTTTTTGGACAACTACGGTTCCAAAATTTTACCAAACTTATTTTTTTTCAATAATTTCTGACAATCGACCCCACTGTGCTAACTAATAGCTAGATTAACAAGTTTTAATTTTATTAGCTGCAAAACTTACAAAGAAATTCTGAGAAAATACGTTTTTTTTAACTGAATTCTAGTATAAATTTCAAAATAAAATTAATAAAAAAACACTTTAATGTTGTTATCACGGCTCACGTTCAAACCTGGACCTATCCTTTTTTTTCAGGTTCTTCATTAGTTTGACAACAGGTAAAGTGGAAAATACCCCGAACATCGATGTTGGACTTCATATGCTAGTTTCCATTAATAAGGACTTAATTGTCTTTAAGCAGTGCCTGAACGACAGATGGAAAGATTTAAAGTCAATGGAATTCGATACCAAACTTTTTCTGGAGATCTTTACAGTGAATATAATACTCGATGAACAAAACTATCATATTGGTATTAATGAAGAACCCTGTGTTTATGTAAAATACGGTATTCCCCTGAAACGTTTAAGCTCCGTAAAAATAAATGGACACCTTAAAAGCATTAAACAAGTAGATCATCGTCAGCATTTTCCCTATCCATGGCCACCGATACAATTACCAGAAAACTACATAGATTTTAGCAATGAACTGCCAATACATTTTAAGGAAAACCAGGTGATGGTCCTGAAACTAAAATTGTCGGGCAATACAAACGGCCGTTTAATAATACAATTTCGTAATGCTTGGGAAGTGACCCGCGAGGAATTGCACATGAGCATACGTTTTGATACAAAAAAGATTGTTTACAATTCTAAATTACCGAAAATCAATAGTGAAGATTTAGAGTAAGTTTTTTAAAATATTTTACGCTATTTTATGGCTTTTTATAATTGTCCCCTTTTGTTTTATATCTAGATACGGCAGAGAGGAATGTAATAATAAATTCCCATTTGATGTTTTCACCAAACCCTTTAAACTAGCCATAGCTTTTACCGATAGTTCCTTTAAAATTGCAAAAAATGGTGCCTTAATTTATAATTATGCCTATAGAACTCCGAACGTTTTAAAGGACTTAATGGGTGTAAAAATGTTTGGTGTGCATGGTGTTAATGTTCGGGTCTGTAGTGTTGATCACATACATTTAAGTCCAGAACAGTTGTTGGACTTTGCAACTTATTCAATAATAAAATATACATAAAATCAGAAAATTTAAAGCAACTGACTTAAGCATTCAAGTTAGAAAAATGGAGTTATGTAACTAACGGCCAATTTCACCAAGTTCAGTTAAAACTAACTATTACTTAAACTTCCAGTTAACAATATCTTTTTGACAGACATAACTGATTGGCCGTATATAGACTCAAAGCTATTAGCTTAGGAATGAAATAGGAATACATTAAATTAGGGATAGCCGATTTTGGTTATTTCAGAAAAAACCGGTGTTAGCACAAGGCAGTTATGGGGCGCCAAGGCTGCCAACCTCTAGTGTAAACAAATCGCTTGGGGCGTGTTAAAAATCTAATAAAATCGAGCCATAACCGCAGAAATAGCTCAAGCGACATCATTTTCAATTTTGGTTTTTTTTAATAAATTAATTAATTGGCGAAACTTGCATCATCTCCTAAAATTTTATGGTCATACAAGCTAACGTTACGATTTTATAGCAAAAACATTTTTAGCTCAAGCGCCATTTCTAGTATGTTTTCTTTTCTTTTATAATAAAAACAACCTTCTTCTGTAAAATGTTGTTTTTGTCGCTTAAGCTTTTTTTGCGGTGATGGCATAATTTTTAGTTACAAAAAATTTATTTTTATCAAAATTAAATCTTAATTTTCAATATTTTTAATCAGGCTCAAGTTCATCAAATTTAATTTTCATTAAATTATTTTTATGAAGAAAGGAATTTTACAACACGAAAATTAATTAAAATTGTTATTGATAATCATTCATTCTTGACTGACCTGAGATTCGAACCAAGGCGACTGGTTACCCTGACATGTTTTGATCCCTCTGAGGAGATCGAGTGGTCAGTCAAGAATGAATGATTATCAATAACAATTTTATGGTGTTTTCTTTTCTAAAAAATAATGATGCATTATAGTTGTGTAATATATTTAAAAGGTTACACGAACCCTTACAAAGTGATACATTTTTCTAAATTACAATGGAACAAAATAATAGCTACGTTTTACACTCAACACTAATGTGTATTTAGCGTGTTAAATATTGAATGCAAAGTTTGTACTAAGAGCGATATTCACCACGCTTGTAGAAATTTTCAACATTAAATTTTCTTACAATTCCAATAAGCGTTAACAGCACTGATTTTCAATAATTAATGTCAGCTGTTGTTAAAAATTTTGCGACAAAAAAAATATAATAAAAGTAAAACAAACGAAAAACAAAAAGTTTTTATATCCATCACAATATAACTAAAAATCACAATATAACGCAAATTGTCGGCAAACACAAGAAAAAATATACTTGCTTGCATAAAAAAGTACTTAACGCAGATGCAAAAAAGGGTATTATCTCACACTCAGTTATAACTGCGGGTAAGAAATTGAACAAATTTGCCATTTATTGTTGCGACATGTTAAGAAAGGAAAACGACAACTTCTCACATTTTTGCATATATTTTTAGAATGGAACAAAAACACGCAAGAATGGTAGCATATATGGAACATTATTGTCAGAAAAGAAAACACCATTAATTAATTTTCATATTGTAAAATTCCTTTCTTCATAAAAATAATTTAATACAAATTAAATTTGATGAACTTAAGCCTGATTAAAAATATCGAAAATTTGGATTAAAAACCATAAATAGTTCAACAAAATTACCACAATACTAATTATTGTTAAAGCTGAGGCACGAGCTCTATGAGTACATTTGTCCTTCAAGTTGTCCTGAAAAAGGTCAACAAGAAAAAGAAAGACAAACATGAAAAAACAAAAATGTACTTTGGACTTCAAGAAGAATTCTTGACAAAAAGTACGAAAAAACAGAGGTTAAGGAAAAACATGTAAAATCAATTAAAAATGGATTGATCATTCAAAAAAGCAAATTTCGATCTACCAAAGGTTAAAATACAATTTGGCTTAAGGATTGATGTTTGACTATTGACGTCAGCTGTCGTCGATGGCTGCGAGTGTAAGACGGCAAATCCCTCTGAGGAGATCGAGTGGTAGCGATCGAAACATGTCAGGATAACCAGCCGCCTGGGTTCGAATCTCAGGTCAGTCTAGAATGAATGATTATCAATAACAATTTTAATTAATTTTCATGTTGTAAAATTCCTTTCTTCATAAAAATAATTTAATGAAAATTAAATTTGATGAACTTAAGCCTAATTAAAAAATATTGAAAAATTTGGATTAAGTTCATCAAATTTAATTTTCATTAAATTATTTTTATGAAGAAAGGAATTTTACAACATGAAAATTAATTAAAATTGTTATTGATAATCTTTCATTCTTGACGTGACTAGGGGTTGAACCGGCAGGTTACTATGACATGTTTCGATCGGAACCACTCGATCTCCTCAGATAGTTTTGCCGTCTTACACTCGCAGCTATCGAAGGCTGCTGACGTCAGTAGTCAAATATCAATCCTTAAACCAAATTTGTATTTTTAACACTTTCTTTTGGTAGATCGAAATTTGCTTTTTTTTTTTTTTTTTTTTTACTGAATGATTATCCATTTTAATTGACTTTACATGTTTTTTCCTTACTTCTGTTTTTTCGTACTTTGTCAAGAATTTTTCTTGAAGTCCAAGTACATTTTTTTTTTTGTTTGTTTTTTTCATTCTATCTTTCTCTTTTCTGTTGACCTTTTTCAGCACAACTTGAAGGACAAATGTAAACATAGAGCTCGTGCCTTAGCTTTAACAATAATTAGTATTGTGGTTATTTTGTTGAACTATTTATGGTTTTTAATCCAAATTTTTCAATATTTTTTAATTAGGCTTAAGTTCATCAAATTTAATTTTCATTAAATTATTTTTATGAAGAAAGGAATTTTACAACATGAAAATTAATTAAAATTGTTATTGATAATCTTTCATTCTTGACGTGACTAGGGGTTGAACCGGCAGGTTACTATGACATGTTTCGATCGGAACCACTCGATCTCCTCAGATAGTTTTGCCGTCTTACACTCGCAGCTATCGAAGGCTGCTGACGTCAGTAGTCAAATATCAATCCTTAAACCAAATTTGTATTTTTAACACTTTCTTTTGGTAGATCGAAATTTGCTTTTTTTTTTTTTTTTTTACTGAATGATTATCCATTTTAATTGACTTTACATGTTTTTTCCTTACTTCTGTTTTTTTCGTACTTTGTCAAGAATTTTTCTTGAAGTCCAAGTACATTTTTTTTTTTTGTTTGTTTTTTTCATTCTATCTTTCTCTTTTCTGTTGACCTTTTTCAGCACAACTTGAAGGACAAATGTAAACATAGAGCTCGTGCCTTAGCTTTAACAATAATTAGTATTGTGGTTATTTTGTTGAACTATTTATGGTTTTTAATCCAAATTTTTCAATATTTTTTAATTAGGCTTAAGTTCATCAAATTTAATTTTCATTAAATTATTTTTATGAAGAAAGGAATTTTACAACATGAAAATTAATTAAAATTGTTATTGATAATCTTTCATTCTTGACGTGACTAGGGGTTGAACCGGCAGGTTACTATGACATGTTTCGATCGGAACCACTCGATCTCCTCAGATAGTTTTGCCGTCTTACACTCGCAGCTATCGAAGGCTGCTGACGTCAGTAGTCAAATATCAATCCTTAAACCAAATTTGTATTTTTAACACTTTCTTTTGGTAGATCGAAATTTGCTTTTTTTTTTTTTTTACTGAATGATTATCCATTTTAATTGACTTTACATGTTTTTTCCTTACTTCTGTTTTTTCGTACTTTGTCAAGAATTTTTCTTGAAGTCCAAGTACATTTTTTTTTTTTTTGTTTGTTTTTTTCCATTCTATCTTTCTCTTTTCTGTTGACCTTTTTCAGCACAACTTGAAGGACAAATGTAAACATAGAGCTCGTGCCTTAGCTTTAACAATAATTAGTATTGTGGTTATTTTGTTGAACTATTTATGGTTTTTAATCCAAATTTTTCAATATTTTTTAATTAGGCTTAAGTTCATCAAATTTAATTTTCATTAAATTATTTTTATGAAGAAAGGAATTTTACAACATGAAAATTAATTAAAATTGTTATTGATAATCTTTCATTCTTGACGTGACTAGGGGTTGAACCGGCAGGTTACTATGACATGTTTCGATCGGAACCACTCGATCTCCTCAGATAGTTTTGCCGTCTTACACTCGCAGCTATCGAAGGCTGCTGACGTCAGTAGTCAAATATCAATCCTTAAACCAAATTTGTATTTTTAACACTTTCTTTTGGTAGATCGAAATTTGCTTTTTTTTTTTTTTTTTTACTGAATGATTATCCATTTTAATTGACTTTACATGTTTTTTCCTTAAAAGAAAAAACAGAAGTAAGGAAAAAACATGTAAAGTCAATTAAAATGGATAATCATTCAGTAAAAAAAAAAAAAAAGCAAATTTCGATCTACCAAAAGAAAGTGTTAAAAATACAAATTTGGTTTAAGGATTGATATTTGACTACTGACGTCAGCAGCCTTCGATAGCTGCGAGTGTAAGACGGCAAAACTATCTGAGGAGATCGAGTGGTTCCGATCGAAACATGTCATAGTAACCTGCCGGTTCAACCCCTAGTCACGTCAAGAATGAAAGATTATCAATAACAATTTTAATTAATTTTCATGTTGTAAAATTCCTTTCTTCATAAAAATAATTTAATGAAAATTAAATTTGATGAACTTAAGCCTAATTAAAAAATATTGAAAAATTTGGATTAAAAACCATAAATAGTTCAACAAAATAACCACAATACTAATTATTGTTAAAGCTAAGGCACGAGCTCTATGTTTACATTTGTCCTTCAAGTTGTGCTGAAAAAGGTCAACAGAAAAGAGAAAGATAGAATGAAAAAAACAAACAAAAAAAAAAATGTACTTGGACTTCAAGAAAAATTCTTGACAAAGTACGAAAAAACAGAAGTAAGGAAAAAACATGTAAAGTCAATTAAAATGGATAATCATTCAGTAAAAAAAAAAAAAGCAAATTTCGATCTACCAAAAGAAAGTGTTAAAATACAAATTTGGTTTAAGGATTGATATTTGACTACTGACGTCAGCAGCCTTCGATAGCTGCGAGTGTAAGACGGCAAAACTATCTGAGGAGATCGAGTGGTTCCGATCGAAACATGTCATAGTAACCTGCCGGTTCAACCCCTAGTCACGTCAAGAATGAAAGATTATCAATAACAATTTTAATTAATTTTCATGTTGTAAAATTCCTTTCTTCATAAAAATAATTTAATGAAAATTAAATTTGATGAACTTAAGCCTAATTAAAAAATATTGAAAAATTTGGATTAAAAACCATAAATAGTTCAACAAAATAACCACAATACTAATTATTGTTAAAGCTAAGGCACGAGCTCTATGTTAACATTTGTCCTTCAAGTTGTGCTGAAAAAGGTCAACAGAAAAGAGAAAGATAGAATGAAAAAAACAAACAAAAAAAAAAAAAATGTACTTGGACTTCAAGAAAAATTCTTGACAAAGTACGAAAAAACAGAAGTAAGGAAAAAACATGTAAAGTCAATTAAAATGGATAATCATTCAGTAAAAAAAAAAAAAAAAAAGCAAATTTAGATAAACCAAAAGAAAGTGTTAAAAATACAAAATTGGTTTAAGGATTGATATTTGACTACTGACGTCAGCAGCCTTCGATAGCTGCGAGTGTAAGACGGCAAAACTATCTGAGGAGATCGAGTGGTTCCGATCGAAACATGTCATAGTAACCTGCCGGTTCAACCCCTAGTCACGTCAAGAATGAAAGATTATCAATAACAATTTTAATTAATTTTCATGTTGTAAAATTCCTTTCTTCATAAAAATAATTTAATGAAAATTAAATTTGATGAACTTAAGCCTAATTAAAAAATATTGAAAAATTTGGATTAAAAACCATAAATAGTTCAACAAAATAACCACAATACTAATTATTGTTAAAGCTAAGGCACGAGCTCTATGTTTACATTTGTCCTTCAAGTTGTGCTGAAAAAGGTCAACAGAAAAGAGAAAGATAGAATGAAAAAAACAAACAAAAAAAAAAAAATGTACTTGGACTTCAAGAAAAATTCTTGACAAAGTACGAAAAAACAGAAGTAAGGAAAAAACATGTAAAGTCAATTAAAATGGATAATCATTCAGTAAAAAAAAAAAAAGCAAATTTCGATCTACCAAAAGAAAGTGTTAAAAATACAAATTTGGTTTAAGGATTGATATTTGACTACTGACGTCAGCAGCCTTCGATAGCTGCGAGTGTAAGACGGCAAAACTATCTGAGGAGATCGAGTGGTTCCGATCGAAACATGTCATAGTAACCTGCCGGTTCAACCCCTAGTCACGTCAAGAATGAAAGATTATCAATAACAATTTTAATTAATTTTCATGTTGTAAAATTCCTTTCTTCATAAAAATAATTTAATGAAAATTAAATTTGATGAACTTAAGCCTAATTAAAAAATATTGAAAAATTTGGATTAAAAACCATAAATAGTTCAACAAAATAACCACAATACTAATTATTGTTAAAGCTAAGGCACGAGCTCTATGTTTACATTTGTCCTTCAAGTTGTGCTGAAAAAGGTCAACAGAAAAGAGAAAGATAGAATGAAAAAAACAAACAAAAAAAAAAATGTACTTGGACTTCAAGAAAAATTCTTGACAAAGTACGAAAAAACAGAAGTAAGGAAAAAACATGTAAAGTCAATTAAAATGGATAATCATTCAGTAAAAAAAAAAAAAAAAAAAAAAAAAAAAAAAAAAAAAAAAAAAAATAAAAAAAAAAAAAAAAAAAAGCAAATTTCGATCTACCAAAAGAAAGTGTTAAAAATACAAATTTGGTTTAAGGATTGATATTTGACTACTGACGTCAGCAGCCTTCGATAGCTGCGAGTGTAAGACGGCAAAACTATCTGAGGAGATCGAGTGGTTCCGATCGAAACATGTCATAGTAACCTGCCGGTTCAACCCCTAGTCACGTCAAGAATGAAAGATTATCAATAACAATTTTAATTAATTTTCATGTTGTAAAATTCCTTTCTTCATAAAAATAATTTAATGAAAATTAAATTTGATGAACTTAAGCCTAATTAAAAAATATTGGATAATTTAATTAAAATTAAATTTGATTAAAAATATTGAAAATTTGGATTAAAAACCATAAATAATTCAATAAAATTACCACAATACTAATTATTATTAAATCTTAATATCATAATTTTTTATTTCGACTTAATATGGCTTGAGGTGTTTATACCTTTTACCGAAGGGTATCACTAAAATGTGGTATTTTTGATACATGTCAATGGCCTAGTCCAAACGATATAATTGTTGAAATACTAATAAAATCTCAAACAAATTTATGTTACCTCAAAAGAAAAAAAAAAACTGTGTATGTAAAAGCAATTGTAATAACAAAGGGTATATAAAAGTTTGTCATTCCGTTTGTAATATCTACAATGTTTATCTTAGACCTACAAAGTATATCGCAATGGATAGTGTATCAACTGAAAAGTTTTAGATATAGAGTAAATACTAGGGTATTCATTTAATCGGCCTTTTGCTTTAATCGGTTAATCGCCCGATTAATTAACCGAGGTTTTGGTTTAATCGGTTACTAATCGGTTAATTTTGTTTTTGATCGGTTAACCGATTAATAATGTTTTTTTGTAAATTAAGTAATTTCAATATATAAAAACGCATTAATTGTTTATTATTTGGAGTTTATTAGTAAAAAAACAATAACATACCAAATTCTTGAACTAAAACGAGCAAAAAAAAAAAACAATTCATAAATAATTAGTATTGTGGTTATTTTGTTGAACTATTTATGGTTTTTAATCCAAATTTTTAATATTTTTAATTAGGCTTAAGTTCATGAAATTTAATTTTTATTAAATTATTTTCGTGAAGAAAGGAATTTTACAACATGAAAATTAATTAAAATTGTTATTGATAATCTTTCATTCTTGACGTGCCTGGGGCTCGATGGCTGCGAGTGTTAGACGGCAAATCCATCTGAGGAGATTGAGTGGTTGCAATCGAAACATGTCATGGTAACCTGCCGGCCAGGGTTCGAGCCCGAGCCACGTCAAGAATGAAAGATTATCAATAACAACTTTAATTAATTTTCATGTTGTAAAATTCCTTTCTTCACGAAAATAATTTAATAAAAATTAAATTTCATGAACTTAAGCCTAATTAAAAATATTAAAAATTTGGATTAAAAACCATAAATAGTTCAACAAAATAACCACAATACTAATTATTGTTAAAGCTAAGGCACGAGCTCTATGTGTACATTTGTCCTTCAAGTTGTGCTGAAAAAGGTCAACAGAAAAGAGAAAGACAAAGTGAAAAAACAAAAAAAAAAATGTACTTGGACTTCAAGAAAAATTCTTGACGAAAGTACGAAAAAACAGAAGTAAAGGAGAAAACATGTAAAATCAATTAAAGATGGATGATCATTCAGGAAAGCAAATTTCGATCTACCAAATGTTAAAATACAATTTGGTTTAAGGATTGATATTTGACTAGTGACGTCAGCAGTCGTCGATGGCTGCGAGTGTAGGACGGCAAATCCATCTGAGGAGATCGAGTGGTTGCGATCGAAACATGTCATGGTAACCTGCCGGCCAGGGTTCGAGCCCGAGCCACGTCAAGAATGAAAGATTATCAATAACAACTTTAATTAATTTTCATGTTGTAAAATTCCTTTCTTCACGAAAATAATTTAATAAAAATTAAATTTCATGAACTTAAGCCTAATTAAAAATATTAAAAATTTGGATTAAAAACCATAAATAGTTCAACAAAATAACCACAATACTAATTATTGTTAAAGCTAAGGCACGAGCTCTATGTGTACATTTGTCCTTCAAGTTGTGCTGAAAAAGGTCAACAGAAAAGAGAAAGACAAAGTGAAAAAACAAAAAAAAAAAATGTACTTGGACTTCAAGAAAAATTCTTGACGAAAGTACGAAAAAACAGAAGTAAAGGAGAAAACATGTAAAATCAATTAAAGATGGATAATCATTCAGGAAAGCAAATTTCGATCTACCAAATGTTAAAATACAATTTGGTTTAAGGATTGATGTTTGACTAGTGACGTCAGCAGTCGTCGATGGCTGCGAGTGTAGGACGGCAAATCCATCTGAGGAGATCGAGTGGTTGCGATCGAAACATGTCATGGTAACCTGCCGGCCAGGGTTCGAGCCCGAGCCACGTCAAGAATGAAAGATTATCAATAACAACTTTAATTAATTTTCATGTTGTAAAATTCCTTTCTTCACGAAAATAATTTAATAAAAATTAAATTTCATGAACTTAAGCCTAATTAAAAATATTAAAATTTGGATTAAAAACCATAAATAGTTCAACAAAATAACCACAATACTAATTATTGTTAAAGCTAAGGCACAAGCTCTATGTGTACATTT
Source organism: Pollenia angustigena (assembly GCA_930367215.1). Taxonomy (NCBI): domain Eukaryota; kingdom Metazoa; phylum Arthropoda; class Insecta; order Diptera; family Polleniidae; genus Pollenia; species Pollenia angustigena. The sequence continues at coordinate 90,495,599 of OV884056.1, read as the reverse complement.
GTCCTTCAAGTTGTGCTGAAAAAGGTCAACAGAAAAGAGAAAGACAAAGTGAAAAAACAAAAAAAAAATGTACTTGGACTTCAAGAAAAATTCTTGACGAAAGTACGAAAAAACAGAAGTAAAGGAGAAAACATGTAAAATCAATTAAAGATGGATAATCATTCAGGAAAGCAAATTTCGATCTACCAAATGTTAAAATACAATTTGGTTTAAGGATTGATGTTTGACTAGTGACGTCAGCAGTCGTCGATGGCTGCGAGTGTAGGACGGCAAATCCATCTGAGGAGATCGAGTGGTTGCGATCGAAACATGTCATGGTAACCTGCCGGCCAGGGTTCGAGCCCGAGCCACGTCAAGAATGAAAGATTATCAATAACAACTTTAATTAATTTTCATGTTGTAAAATTCCTTTCTTCACGAAAATAATTTAATAAAAATTAAATTTCATGAACTTAAGCCTAATTAAAAATATTAACAATTCATAAATATTTAATATGCATTTTTCAATTAATACACAGGGTGTGCTATCAAGTCATATCGCCATATTATCCCAAATAATATTTTACAATTGTTTAAAATAAATATTGTTGTATTTCAAACAAAATAATGCTGTGTTCATTGATTCTTCATAACTGCCCACAACAGTTTTGTATATCGTCGGCTTAATATCCTTTCAGCACATTTAACAGGAGAGGCGAAAAACTTCTTAATTTTCCTATTTGCAGCTTGATAGAAAATTAAAAATACAGTTAGTTTAACACGCTTTAAGACTTAAATAGAATAAAAACCACATGCTGGTCGACGAGGTGTACCTTTCTCTGCCACACGGCATCAAAATCTCAATTTACATAAAAAGTGGATTTAGCCGGTTTGCATGTTAAGCCGACGATATATATTTCTTGTAATTTTTTAAAAACATAAGACTTTATGACTATCTTGTATATCCCCCAAATATGTATTTATAAAAAAATAAACTGAGATAATTTCAGTAGTTATAGGATTTCTTTTAAAATAATTTTGTAAAAAAAGATTTTTTTTTGCCAAAACTTGACTTGGAAAAAATTCTTTCACTTATCGTAAATGAATATCTAATTTCTCAGTCCTTTTCCAGGATTTCTCTAAACATATAAAATACTCCATTATGCCTTTAGAGTTTTTTTCTGTTAAAAGACTGATATGAGAAGATATAAGAAGAAACAAATACATAACTAACACGTACATAAAACAGAAAAAACGTGTTGGTAATCAAAAATTTAACCCATTTTTCGCCACATTCCTGTTGATCGATGATAAAGATACAAAACATTGTAATTTTCATTTGTTTTTATGAAAAAATATTTTCTAAAATCACAAAAAAATGTGTAATAATACTACAAAATATTGAAAATTTTATCACATCGGTTAATCGACTGAAATTAATCGGTTTAATCGTTAATCGAAAAAAGCCAATTTGAAATTAACCGATCAGTTAATCGGGTAGTAATTAATCGGTTAACCGATTGACGATTAACCGAATGAATACCCTAGTAAATACAGTATTGTTGAACAAGTGCGACATATATATGTATATATATATATAAACATATATGTATGGTTACGTTTTTCCTTTAATAAACGCGTTTCGGTTATTTCTCTATAATAAACCTTCACTCATAAAATTATTACAGTAACTGATTGTGGGTTATTAAATTCGTTTTCCGTACTGTTATAATTTAATAAAAATATAGTTATTTTACGAATAATTTTATTTTTTAACATTTATGTTTGTTATTTAAAAAACAAACTACCAACAAATAATGTTTTTCCGTATTTACATAGCGTCTTCACCTGACAATTTTTTGTCATATCAAACGTCAAAGTCTATATAAAAAAACTCGAAAATTTTTGTCAGCGTTTTTTTAATATAAAGTTTGACGTTTGGTATGACTAAAAATTGTCAGGTGAAGACGCTATGTTAGTTTGTTATGTAGTTTGATTTTTGTCGGTTAAAATATATTTTTTAAAATTAAAAACTATTCAATTTTAAGGAATATGATGTTCAATTAATAAAAAATTTAGAAATTAATGAAAAAATCATTTGTTTTAAATGAAATGTAAATGATCCGTTTTTTAAATGAATTTTAATTTTTTTAAAATTAATTTTCGTTTGAATTAACCTACATAATATTTTGAGTGTTTGAGCTCTTTTAATTGCAAATCAAAATAAATACACACACTTAAGGTAGAAGTACATGACACGCGTTAGTGCGCGCGCGCTCTGTAGACTTCTGTTAAAAAAAGGTTAAATTAGAGTAATTTCATGGTACAAGCTACATGCAAAATTTTTTGACGCGTTTGCGCCAGAAAGTTGGTTAACTTTGAACTTTTTAACGCGTTGTGTATTTTTGACAGGTAATCAGCTGACAATAAAAAGAATAATTTAACAAATTTGTGAATCATGAAAGAAAAACTTATTGAAGAGCTTAAAAAACATACAATATTTATATATGTAAAAAGAATAAATTCAATAAAATAATAAAATCTTGATATACTTTCGAACCCGTTTTCAGTGCACAAATAAGAAACAAATAAAAAATAGCTGACAGGAGTGACTTTTGTAACGCGTGTTGTGTAACTTGCAATTTTTTACGCGCTAAAGTTTTTAAGCGCACGATACTCGTCGACGAACTAACGCGAGTTATGTACTTCCACCTTTTGGCCCGTTTTCACAACTTACCGATAGCTAAAAGTAGACTTTAACCGGCCATTTATTAAAACTTTACTTTAACCTTAAAGGAGCGATAAAATAAATTAAGGTTCATACTACCTGGCAGGTTAAAGTAAAGTTTTAATAATGGAATACTTTTTATACGTCCGATAAAATCCTACCTTTAGCTATGGGTAAGTTGTGAAAACGGGCCTTATTCAGCTTAACAAACTTTATTGAAATTAATTTAAATTTAAAAGATTTTGTTATTCGTGCTTAATTCCAATTCCAATTTTTATTCTTGATAAAAACACTGAAATTTATTGTTGATGGAAGAAGCTATTCCTATGCTAATCCAAAAAGATTTTAGAAAAACTAAAGATTTTAAACAAATATAACTGTTAAGCGAATAAGAATTATAAGCAACAGTTCTACCTGTAACAATATCAAAGTTTTAACAAAAATATCAACAATAAACAGTGAGTTTATCTCTTCTTACATTCCCCACTACAAATTTCAATATTCAGATAAAATTGTGTATACCATACAAAATAAAATAATGTATACTGATTTCCATACATATTATAAAACAAATAAAATAGCCTTAGTGACATCATGGTACTTTGAATCACATTGATTTGCTTCTAAATTAGTGAAATATCATAGAATAGTAGCCTCATTATTCCACCACATATTTAAATCACCACAACTCAGAAACATGGATTATTTTCTGAAATATTACTGTTTTCCCAGATGTCTATAAACACAAAAATTATAAACTCCATTATCTCGAAATGACAAAAAAACAAGTAAGAGTGCTATATTCGGCTGTGCCGAATCTTATATACCCATCACAATTTTGCGAGCAGAATACAGGCAACTAGACAAAAACAAAATAATTTTAACATGTATTTAAAAAAAAATTATTATTTTGGTCATAACTTTTATGCATATGAACCGATTTTTCCGAGTTTTTCAGAAAATATTTTTTACTAAAGATTTCCGATCTTTTGATATGCAAGGGATAACCATAGGTCATATAACAGTCCAAAAAATCAGGTTTTTATACAATTTTTGATATTTTTTGTACGGGAGATACCACGCCAACTTCTCCGATCCGCCCACATTTTGTGGGATGCTGTGTATTGATAACCTAAATGTGTGTACCTAATTTGAAAACTTTGTCTCTTGCCGTTCTCAAGATATACAGAAAAAAGTAATAAAAATACTACAACAACAAGCGATTCTTGGAAAAAACTAGAGGTAGTCGTGGTTTTTTGCTCATATCTCAGCCGTTTGTGGACCGATCTTTCTGAATTTCAATAGCAAACAATTCCGGACCATATGACATAAATGTATAATAACCTGGCCCCCACCATATATGGGGTCTTCGGAAAATCCATTTCAACGGACAGACGGACATGGTTAAATCAAGTTCTCTCCTCATTAGGACCCAGAATATATATACTTTATAGGGTCTTAGATCAATATTGTAGGAATTGCAAACGGAATGACCAAGTTATATATACCCTTTTCCACCTGAGGTATAACAAGCTGATATAAAACCTCATTGTTTTAAAAATTTACTGTTTAAAAGACATTTAAAAAAAATTATGTATGTTGTACAAACTTAAAGTTAAAAATCTTTATTTCCAAAAATCGAAAATCTATTGAATTGATTCTTTTTTAGATAAGACAGTACAACAAGAACGGTGTCTTATATAACAGTACTGTAGAATTAATGTTATACATATGTGGCACACTGAAATAAAATAAAATGAAAATTAAATACATAAATAAATAATAATTAATACAAATAAGTAAACAAATATAAAAAAATTAGTATGAATATTAAATTAAATACTTATGCCTGTATTCATTTACATGTCAAATTTAAAATTCTTAATAATCGTTTATAAATACGGCGTTAAAAACTTAATTTAAAAAGCGAAAAAAAAATCTTAATTTGAAAAAAAATCTTCAAATCTTATTTGTTCAAAAAATCTTCAAATATAAGATAAAATCTTCATTCTGGCAACGCTGCTAGTGAATGTTTAGTTTTAGTTTGTTTTGAGACATGAAACGGCTCAGTTTGTTACTAATTTAAAAGATTTTGTTATTCGTGCCTAATTCCCAATTTTTATTCTTGATAAAAACACTGAAAATTATTTTTGATGGAATAAGCTATTCCTATGCGCATTTCACTACTTACAACTACAGTTAATGTTGGAAAAATAATCCATGTTTCTGAGTTGTGGTCATTTAAATATGTGGTGGAATAATGAGGCTACTATTCTATGATATTTCACTAATTTAGAAGCAAATCAATGTGATTCAAAGTACCATGATGTCACTAAGGCTATTTTATTTGTTTTATAATATGTATGGAAATCAGTATACATTATTTTATTTTGTATGGTATACACTATTTTATCTGAATATTTTTCACCATTTATATTATTAAAACATTGTGTATATCAATATATGTAATTTTTTAATTTTATTTTGTTTTGAAATAATAAAAATAGTGTATGCTTTTTATTCACTTTTTTTCTTTGAAATTATATTCAGAGTAACAAATAATCAAAACACCATACCTTCACTTACACACTTATTAATGTAAAATTTCAAGCACGCAATTTTACGCTTATATTTCATTTGATCTTTTAGTCAGTGTTTAAAATTCAGTCGCCAGTTTTTTTTTTTAACAGGCAACTATGCTGAAAATAGTTCGACACATCAATTATCATCCACACTCATACTTAAATCAGTTGAACTGTGTGCGCACAGTTACTGAAAAAACAGTAACACAATTTACTTTTTTTCAGCAGTCAAAAGAATCAGCAGCCGACTCACTACATTTTTAACACACAGACTGCTGAACTGGCGACTGAAACACAGAAGCTGATGTGTTTACAGTTGACGTAAACATTTTTTTTTAGTTTACTAAACGACGTAGCTAGAAACTGGCAGTTCGACTGTATAGTCGCGTAACACAAACTGGCTGGTGACTATATTGAGTTCTGTTCACTTAAAAATACATTTGTTCTGTTGTTGAAAAAGAAAAGAGAACTACAATTACATACGTACATATCGTTAGCTAAAATGCAAAAAGACGTAACTAACAAAAATATAATTTTACAGGAGAAGCAAAAAACTTTGTAAAGTGAAAACTATGAACATGTCAGAAAAACATGCATTGATAAGTCGTCCATGGAATTCTTCAACCAATTTTCAAAGAAACCCATTTTATTATATTTTCTTAAAAAAAAATGTGTAATTACGTCGTTTTGCATACTTCAAACAAAAAAACTTGTAGTTACGTCCCTTTGTTTTTTGTTAATAAAAACGCAATTTTTGATCGCAGAAGTGTAAAATTTTGTCAAGACATGTAGTTTTATAGCATTCATAATAATCAATCAAAAACTCGACTTTGAATTTTTTGTTAGTTACGTCTTTTTGCATTTTAGCTAACGATATGTATGTATGTATGTATTAATAGAATGAAGAAACTTATTTGTAATGTTTGGAATGTCAATTATAATACTTTTTATTTAAAAATATTTATTTGTGCTTTATATAGGTACATAGGAATTTAATAAAAAATTAAAAAAATGTTTTTAAGATAAAATGAAAATAAGATTTTCTATAGAAAAAATAACAAACATACACATTTTTTCTGTTAGTTTAAAATATTATAAGTTTCCACTAAAATTATTTATTAACTATTTTATTTTTAAAGCAAGCTCTAGGTCTTTTTAATATTAAATTATTTATTTTCGATAATAATAAAAAGGCCTAGAGCTTTATTTAAAAATAAAACAGTTATTAAATTAAAAAAGGTCAAATAAAAGCTAAATATAAAATTATTTAAATTAACCTAAGTTTTTTTTGTTTTGTTTATAGGTACATGGGTATTTTAATTATTATATACCTTTTTATATTTATTTATTTATTTACATATGTCTTTAGAACATTGTCCCTTGCAGACTATTTAAAGAACTTAAATTAGTTAATTCAAAATAATTGTATATACAATTTTTTAAGTATTAGTTACAAGATTTAAATACTATTTACAAAATATTATTATAAAAATTATATTTAAATGTGATTATTTCTCATATTATAAAAAAGAAAAGAATTATAGTTATGTTTTGATGAGCTAAATTCCATTATAAAATGATGCGACAATTTATTAACCCAGCAAAAACTTTACTAACAATCCTACTTTTAATGACTTCAAGAATTCATTACTTTGTAGCTTTATTCGCCACTTTTTGGATTATTAGTTATATATTAAATAATAACTTTATTATTATATCTTAAATATACAGAAAAATTTAAATTGATAGACTAGCTAAAAATTTTTTTGTTTGTTATTTTTTCTATAGAAAATCTTATTTTCATTTTATCTTAAAAACAATTTTTTTAATTTTTTATTAAATTCCTATGTACCTATATAAAGCACAAATAAATATTTTTAAATAAAAAGTATTATAATTGACATTCCAAAAATTACAAATAAGTTTCTTCATTCTATTAATACATACATACAGTACTTTTCGTTTATAGTCACTACGCTTATAATCACATTAGCGATATAGTCCATTTTATCTGTTTATTTTGCCGCTATAAGTTAATTTAATATAAAGTATTAACGTTATAGTCCATTTAGCGATATAAGCACATTAACCATATATGCCATTTATCAACAGTAGTCAAAGGAAAAAGTAAAGCAAATTAATGGCGTTATAGTCACATTAGCAAAATTTACTAAGTTCTTTTTAGTTTTCGAATCAAAAATCCATCCAAAGAAAGAATGAATTAAATCATTTAATTTTCGTCACCAACTCTCTACTCGTAAAAAATTAGTTTTTGGCGTTGGTATCAGTTATGAAATATCTTGTTATTATTTAAACTATTTTTTATACAGTATGCAACTCTGTTGTAAAACCATAAGCCTGATGTCGGTGTAATTTATATGAATTTTTTATCTCCTTTATTCACACAACTTGATTACATTCGATTTCGGTTATATGAATCATAGTGGCATATATATGAATTAGCCTTATAGTCACATTAGCGATATAGTCCACGTTATGGTTGCAACTAAAAGATGTGACTATAAGCGAAAAGTACTGTACATACATATGTACGTATGTAATTGTATTTCTCTTTCAACAACAAAACAAATGTATTTTTAAGTGAACAGAACTCAATATAGTCACCAGCCAGTTTGTGTTACGCGACTATACAGTCGAACTGCCAGTTTCTAGCTACGTCGTTTAGTAAACTAAAAACAAATGTTTACGTCAACTGTAAACACATCAGCTTCTGTGTTTCAGTCGCCAGTTCAGCAGTCTGTGTGTTAAAAATGGAGTGAGTCGGCTGCTGATTCTTTTGACTGCTGAAAAAAAAGTAAATTGTGTTACTGTTTTTTCAGTAACTGTGCGCACACAGTTCAACTGATTTAAGTATGAGTGTGATGAAAATACAATACAGTTCATTTTTTTCCAGCATGTTGCTGAAAATAAATGAAATTTTATGCAAATTTTGACTGCTTTTAGCAGTTGTTCGAAACCCTGCTTTTAGTATCTTTTAGGAAGTAGAATTTCACCAAATTTTTACCACATTTAGAATCAGTTATGTAGATTCTTATTATGCAATAAAAAATTTATGGTGTACATGCGTATAAACTATTGTTTTATTGAGGGGATGATATTTACGAAAATCTATATATTTTCAGTGAGCTTGTTTTAAATGCAACGGTATCAAAAATAGAATATTAAATTGAAAACCCTTAAGAAATCATATGATGTATAGGTTTCATAGCTCACAAACTAAAATTTTTTTGCCCAAAATTTATACATCTCTAATATTAGAATTTAATAACTTTCGACGAAACTTCTTTATTTAGATGGACTTTTTATTAGAAATTAAATGCATTTAAAATGTATTTTTTTGGAAAATATGTATAACTAAAAACACAATTTTAAACCTACAATCTAATTTTGTATAAATACCGCAATTTCGTGTTTCAATTTAAATAGTTTCCATAATAAAAAGTATTTTCTTTTAAAAAATTTATAATTTTTACTTTTTTGCCCTTGATTTTTCTCTTCAAAATAAGATTTTTTTTTCGCCAAATGAAGATTTTTCTTCCAAATCTTCTGGCAACGCTGTTTACGAGTCAGACTGTATTTACCCTACAGATAATATTGGACTACGTGGTCTATTTTGGCTTAAATGGACTACTTATAACATGGTCCAATGTACTGTAGTATGGACCTTGTTACAAGAAATTAACATACAGTGCTGCCAACAACTGCATGATGTATACTTTTCTAAAGTTTACAGTATTACACATTGGTAGCCCTGATAGTGTCCATTATTAAGTTTTATTTGAAAGTGAAATGTGAAATTTATGGAAAAAAGGTAAGAAAATTAAAAATACCAAGTAAATATATTTAATAATAGCAATAAAAGACAACAGTACACACCATAAAAGGCGATTAGTAAAAAATGAAAAAGAAAAATGCTTAAACTACCCCTTAAAGGTGGAAGTACATAACACGCGTTAGTTCGTCGATAAGTGTCGTGCGTTTAAAAACTTTAGCGCGTCAAAAATTGCAAGTTACACAACACGCGTTACAAAAGCCATTCCTATCAGCTGTTTTTTATTTGTTTACTTATTTGTGCATTAAAAAAGGGTTCGAAAGTATATCAAGATTTTGTTATTTTATTGAATTTATTCTTTTTAAGCTCTTCAATAAGTTTTTCTTTCATGATTCACAAATTTGTTAAATTATTCTTTTTATTGTCAGCTGATTACTTGTCAAAAATACACAACGCGTTAAAAAGTTCAAACTTAACCAACTTTCTGGCGCAAACGCGTCAAAATATTTTGCATGTAGCTTGTTCTATGAAAACACACTAGTTTAACTTTTTTTGACAGAAGACGACAGAGCGCGCGCGCACTAACGCGTGTTATGTACTTCTACCTTAAGTGTACTCCATACTGTAGTAACGTGGAGTACTTTTAAAACTAACCCACTTTAGTACTCTATGGAGTAGTTTAGGGACTACTTCGGTGGGTTATATGGTCCCCTCCTAGGACATCGTTACCCATATATTTGGAGAAGTTTTGGAGTGCTCTTCTCCTTTATGGACTATTCTTTACATGCATGTATGGACTAGTCTCGTTATCTGCAGGGTATAGTTCACAACCGGTAGTAGTTGTAGATAGTGCTGGTATACTATCGATATTTATCGATAGTTCATATTTGCCTATCGATAGCTCATATTTCACTATCGATATTACTATCGCCTGAAAGTTTGTACTTGAGCAGCAAAACTTTAACTAGTTTATTATCAGGCTCGTTGTTTTTATCACTTTATTGAACGCATGAGACGTATGTATGCACGCAAGTTAGTTTGGATGACAGTTTTTGAAAAATTGTCCTGCTGATAAGCAACTTTCTGAAGGAACCGAAGTAGCAGGGACTATAAGATATGTTATTGCAATTTTAGATAATGTTCTAAATTGGTTTTGATTCTCAACCGAAAAGGTAAACAATCTAGAGGACTTTTCCTCTTATGGTCGTTCATTGTTTTGTTTTATGCTCGCAATTGCATTTGCATTTAACATTTCAGTTCCAATGTTAGCATAGAAGAATTTCGACATAAATGCCTTTAATTAGCCGTAAAAAAGCACAGCTAAGCAAACCATAATACCTGCCATTTTTACTGTTGGTATTCATTGCTGTAATTCAGCGCGAATTAATAATGGCAAGTAAAAACTTGCGGCAAAAACTGTGTATGTCCTATCGATATTTTAAGATTACTACTATCGATAGTTTTCCAGCACTAGTTAGATTCAAGAAACATTCCAGAAAATTCTGTTCGAATTCGAAATTCTACTACTTAATCTTAAAGCTACGGACCCACTTAGCAAATGTTTGACGGAAAAGACGTACAATTAGATCTTTGGTATGGTGAACCGCGACAGGCTGGAAATACATCGTGAACCAGCTGGGCAGAGTACAAAAATCAGCCTGCATTGAAATAACAGGCGCTCAACGCACTAGTCCTTCAGAGGCGCTGAATACCATACTGCACCTTTTTCCAATAGAATTGCACCTAATGGTCATTTTTGTCAGCATTGCGGCTGTGCTCTCGGCATCGGGTTGCTGGAAGGCGAGAACGTACGGTCATGCAATGATCTTACAAGAGCATCCCAACGTACTTTATGATAACAGCCTTGAAAAGAAATTCAAGAATGGAGTAGGGGAATCCTGGCTAATGAAAACTGCAAAAGAGTTAACATAGATGAGTCAAAGATGACCTGCGGTGTAGGCTTTGAGGGTTTCTCGGGGGAACTGCCAAAATTTAATATCTTTTTCTATCCTCCGGATAAAGCGAGCGTATTTCAGGCTGAAATACTGGTGATAAGAGAGGCATGCTATATTAAACGGCGGTAAAAAAGAAATTTTTAATTTAATGAGATCAAAATTAATTTCTCCTTCAACGAACATTTTAGAAACATGTATTTAATTATTCATAGATCCTGTATAGGATGATCCTCTTCCTCAAAAAATTTTGTATCTGCTCGCAAAAAATATATTTGGTATTGTTGAATTTAACTGAGAATTTCTTATTTGAATTGAAACATTTTACCGATATGGGCATAAAATAATTAACTGATTTGGGCAACAATGGTAAATAAAGTTATTTACCAAGATAACAAAAGTGTTTAATCAAAAACTTTTTTATTAACAAATTACTCAGCGTTGAAAGCAGTTGTTCTAAATATAATTGAAATAAAAAAAAACAATGTCAACTGTATTATTTCAGGGCATTTTAGCACAGAATTTGAAACATGGACATATTTTGGAGATCTGTGCAAAAGCTCAACACGATGGCAAATGGTAAATATACAGGGGTGTGCTGGAAATCGCAAACGCAAAACGCAAGAATTTTAAAAGTCGTTTTTTAGTAAGATTTCTGTAATAAAAGAATTTTATGACAATTATTATACAAACATTTCTCTATTAAACTGAATTTTGTAACAAAAATTATAAAAATTTGATAAAAAGTGTATTATAAACAGCCTCCAAGTTCTTGCGTTTTGCGTTTGCGATTTCCAGCACACCCCCCATATTTTTTTTAAATATTTAATTAATTTAATCCAACTCATAAAAGGTTCAATATAACTTTGGCGCATAAAACTCCCGATGATGATACCCAAATCCTTGTGGGCCTTCAGATACTTGTTTATCTCAACAATAACATGATAGCTTTCAAAACGGCTAGTAATGATTGGAAAGAGGAAATGCATCATGAATTTTCAACATCGTTATTTTTAGTGGATTTCAAAATCAATATTATCATGTCCGAGGATAATTTCAATATTGCCATTAACAATAGACCCTGCAGTCGTATACCATATAGTTTGCCCATAAATACTTTGAATACCATAAAAATTACTGGCGATTTGGATTATGTTAAACAAGTGGATCATCGTAAATATTTTCCCTACACTTGGCCACCATTGCACTTAAGCGAGGAGGGTGTGGACTTTAGTAATGATCAGCCTATGTCTTTCGAACCAGGTCATGTAATGATCATTAAGGCTCAACTGCTTGGCAATACTAATGGAAGATTTGTCTTACAACTGAAAAATGCCCGCGATAACCAGCGGGAAGAGTTGCATTTGAGTATACGATTTGACAGTAAAAAGTTTTTGAGGAATTCCAAAACTACCAAATGCAAAGATAAACGTACTAGTGTTGAATATTTGGGGTGTGTTATCTGTTTTAACGTATTCTATAAGATTTTGAAGCTTATAATTTTTTTTTGTATTTATCAATAGCTATGGCACAGAGTTAACGGACGGGGGCTTTCCCTTTGATGACTTCTATTGCCCTTTTAAATTGGCGATTGCTTTTACTGAAACCGAGTTTCATATAGCCAAGGATGGGCAATTCTTTTGCAGATTTCCCTATAGAACCCCTAATGTTTTGCAAGACATAGTTGGAGTTAAATTGAGAGGTATCAATGGAGTTACTGTTAGAGTTGATGGCATTGATCATATTCAGATGGATGATCCCCAGTGTATTGGTTTTGAAAGCTATTCTAGTCTTTTTTTGTGAAACAATTAAAGGTCATATATTTATTTTCACTGATTTGTTTAATACTTAATGAATTGCATTTACTATAAAGTTATCTAGTAATCATAAATAAATTTAAAAATTGGCAGAGTTGCCAGAATCTTAAGAATATGTAAGCCTCAACAGATTGAATTGAAAGAAGAACAAATGGAGTGGATTGAAATCATCTACAGAAGTTGAAATATAAAACATGTTCACGACATTAATTACATGACCACATTTTTAAAAGTTTAATTTGGGGCGCAGCATTTTAGCCTTAAAACTTTTAGAGCATCTACGGAAGTTTTTGAGTAACACTAGAAAATGTCTCTTGGAGTAGAATGTTAAATACACTGAATTGCTAAATGACCTATAATGCTAAGAACGGAATGTCTGATCAAGTTTTAATGCCCTTTAGGAACACAAGTGGTAAAAGTATTAGCTTTCATCATTCCCTGCGTAACTCTAAGAAATTTTTAAACATTTATACAATTTAAAAACAATTGTTATTTACAACACGCGTCAAAAATGTATAATATATTATTTAAAATTGGTTTGTTGAATTACACACTATGCAACGCATTTACGCAATCTAGTGAATTAAATTCATTTTCATTCATTTCAGATTGCATCAACATCAAAACGCTTTGATATTTTGAGGTTGCATTGAAACAAATTGCATGTAGATTTCACTGTGTGTACCCAGCATTAGAACCCTGCAAATAAAATTGGACCACCTGATCCATTTTGATAAAATGGACTACTCCATGGACTAGTCCGATGTAATGCAAGCATGGACCATGTCATTTTTAAAAAGTGTTTGTAGTGAGACGACATGTCTTCCTCTTGTGTACACCGTGGAGTAGTTTTAAAACTACTCCTTAGTGGTCCAAAGGTGGGTTATATGGTCCTCTCCTAGGACATCGTAATGTTAAATATACCAGGTTTTTTCCATACGTTTGGGTTAGTTTTGGACTAGTCCTGGTCCCTTGTGGACTACTCTTTACACGCGTGGTTGGACTGGTCCTATTATTTGCAGGGAACTTGTTACTAATACATGGAAATAACTCACATACGTATGTGCAAAACTAATTTAAATAAACAATAACAAAACATTTTAATGCAATTGTGTTTGCAAAGTACATATATAGCGAAAAGACCATCATGTATATATCGAAATTTTTCAAACCTCAGGTTAAGATATCGCATAAAAGAAACAAGATATAACAAAGGTTTAGCTTTTATTTTGGAGGAAATCGGTGGGACTTTCAGATGATATATCAAATACACACAAAAAAATAAAAATTGATTTCAATTAAAAACTTTGTTATATTAAACAAGTTAAAAGTCTCAATTAAACGTTTAATTCACTTGATTAAATTTTTAATCAAAACTGATTTTATTCTTGATTAATGCTTTAATTGGTGACAAATTTTGAAGAAGTTTTTCCGAGTACAAATATGGCTAAAGCAGGGATTTTTGCCAAGATATCTCCAAAGCCAGATGTAATTGAGAAATTCTAACAGATTCGGATTCAGCGCAATTTAAACCCTTAGAAACGTATACTCTGGTGTGTTATCGCCGACTAACCTTGTATCAATACCCATATTAATAATGGAGTTATCCCATTACAATTTATTTTCGGGATTTTTATTTGTATGGAAACTCTGTTCAAACATGACCCGATTCCAATACAATTTCGTAAGATTAAGGTTGCAATAAAATTTCTTTGAAGCAAATTTAATCTAAAATGTTCACACGGTAAACAAAAAAGGTACCGCAGTTCCCACACTAACTGCATTAAGGCCCCCATCAACATCTGATGCAAGAAGTGCAGGCAGCCAACCTCGCAGCAAACTTTCAGGTACGCAGGCCAAATCGATCGTAAAGCAACAGATAAACCAAGTCAATTTTGAGCAATAAGCCCGCGGTGTAAAACTTAAAAAGAACAAATAAATAAACATTTATATCAACAAAATAGTGAACAGTGGCAACAACAAACCTAACCATCGTGTTATTTATAATAAAACTTTAAATAGATAAATATTAACATTAAAACTAAAATTAGTTGTGTCTTATACAAACAATTCGAAGTCTCCATATGTATGTACTTATTATACTTAATAATAAATATATACATTTATAACGTTTTGAAAAGTTAGTGTTTTAATTTAGAGAAGTTTGCGCCGTGTAAACAACCAACATAATAAAATGGTTAATGGACACAAAGACATTATTCCAACAAATAACTTCAATGGGGGCACTGTAAAATTATGGACCGACTGTCACCACTTTCATCAGCATAAACGCTTAATACCCTCTCCACCGATGGACGTGTGGTTATAAAAACAAAGAATCTTCTAACAAGAGAACAAGATAGTCAAAAAGAGAAAGCTCTTTTTATACACAGAAAGAAAAACACTCGGGATGAATTAAGTTTTTTATATTTATTTTAAGTACGAATAGTACTTAGAAATTCAAGTACGAATAACACTAAAACGTACTTAAAACAATCCTAAATGGTATAACGTTCGAAAATCAATCCCGAAATTTCTTAAAATAAGTAAAAAAATTCTTAAACCAAGTAAAAAAAGATTAAACTTTTCGTTGGTAGCAGGGTTGTCAGATTTTTTTGAGCTCCATCGCCAAACCGGATGTCAGAAATCGCCAAACGTCTATTTTGCTCAGTTTTCGAAATCTTTTTTAGTTTTTTTAATTAAATTTTGCATACAAAAAAAAGCTGATATAATATTGCAGTCAAAAATCGCCAAAAACTGAGAAAACTACAAAAAAGTCGCCGAAAGTAAATTTTGCTTAGTAACTGTTATTTTTTTTTTTTTAACATAAAATGGAGAAAATTTATTTAGTTGAAAAAACTAAAATTTAGCACATAAGTCTATAAATGATGAAACAGAACTGAGTCTTCAACTTCAGGCAAACATTTGAAGGCCCATAATTAAAACGTCGGCAGTAACTTCAAATTCTCTCTCATTTCCTTCGGTTTCTTTTGTTCTTATTTTTCTTTGTTTACAAAATGTATGAAATTGAATGAAAGTATGGTAGCATTGTTTAGAGAATAAGTGTCTATATGTGAGAGCATTAGAAAAAACGTCCTCAAAATAAAATTGATTTTATTTCTCGACCGCATTCTCTGGCATAATTTTATGTCAAACTGTATGAAAAACATCGTTCAGCTCCAGTTCTGTTTCATCATTAAGATCGTACACTTGAGGCTCATCGATTTCATTACTGGTGTTTTGGCCTGCATACGTACTATTAGATTTAAGCAGTGTTTAAAAAACTGCAGTCGAAGTTGAAAAACTGCCATCTCTTCCACTTCTTCATTTGTCATTGGTCAAAAAAAACTTTTGCTTTTACTTGTAATTCATTTAATGTAAATAGTCGCTGCCACACCAAATCAAAAAGCGAAAAATTGTTGACAAATTTTCGTTTTTTGTTCGACAGGTTTTGGTTTCGACTACAGTTTTTTAAACCTTGGAATTAAATAGTGACTGAATATAAAATTCACTTAAAATGACAATAAAACAAAAATCATGTGAAAAAAATTAGCCAGACTTTTTTTAAATTATGTATGTATATATTTATATATATTTAGCTGGAGAGGCCTAACTCATCTTATGTGAACAAAAGTGCAAATTTTTTATTTCAAAATCGCTGAAATAATATGAATGGTAAAAATAGCCAAGTAAATCGCCAGTTATATCAAAAATCGCCACAAAAGTCGCCAGTCGCCAAATGGAAAATCCCATCGCCAAACACGTTTTAAAATCGCCACGTTTGGCGAGAAATCGCCATATCTGACAGCCCTGGTTGGTAGTGCCACTCTGAGAGTAAAGTTACAAAGTGAGCGTTTTAATCTCATTTTTTTTTTTTTTTTTTTTTCTTAAATTTTTTTTTTTATTTCAAATAACTTTTTATCAAAGTTTAACTTATCAAAGTTTGTTGCAGAGACTACAACAACACCACACAAGTAGTTAAAAAACGATTTGCTTGTTGTGTTCAGAAACAACAGAAAAACAACAGAACAAGACGAAAACACATTATTTTCATGTTTAAAAAGTAAAATTGAGAACTCTTGCTTCTTATTTACAGCCAGGCCCACGATGTCACACTTTAACGTTCGCATAGAAAATTACATTTAAAACAAAAACAATTTCTAAAATCTGTTTTAGTTTTAAATGTAATTTTCTATGCGAACGTTAACGTGTGACATCGTGGGCCTGGCTGTAAGTTTATATTTTCAGTTATAGTATATGTACATAAAGTTTTTAAAGTAAAACCCATATCGGCAATGATGCTGGTGTTTTATAATTCAAATTCTGTATGGTGTAAACCGGGTAAGTAAATCAATCAAAATAAAATTCTCTTTCTAATTTCACTTTTGGTTTATTTCAAGTACGAATTCGGGTTTGAATCAACTTTATAAAACTTAAGTCAAGCGCATTTTAAGATTGGTTAAATCTTACATTTACTTAAATCAATCTCATTTTAGGATTATTTCAAGTTCGAATTCGGGATTGATTGTATTGGGCAGAAATAACTTTTATATGAATTTTAACCACATAACATAATTTTGATCTGGTGGGTATATGGGTTCTAAATAGGGTACTCTAGAGTGGTTCGAAAAAAAATTTTTTTCGCAGTCCCCCCTAGGATTAATGATAATGTAAAAACAATTCCAAAAATAATTTTTTGCCACGCCTAGAAATACCGCCCTTTAAGTTTTTTGTTCACTGTGTCGCCATTTTTAGTCCGATCATAACATTTTGTATATCGGTGTTCATGGCTCTGTCAGGGCTACATTTCTGTTTTTAATAGTTTTTTTTATACCACGCAAATTCTAGTCATGTCTTTTAAAAGCTCGGTTTATACTTTTTTTTGAGCTAAAATGAAGCTGTGTTATTTTATTACAACTTCTGTATAAAAAAACTATTAAAGAGAGAAATGTAGCCCTTACAGAGCCATGAACACCGATATACAAAATGTTATGCTCGGACTAAAAATGGCGACACAGTGAACAAAAAACTAAAAGGGCTGTATTTCTAGGCGTGGAAACAAAATAAAAAATTAATTTTTGGAATTGTTTTTCCATTATCTTTAATCCTAGGGGGGGACTGACAAAAAAAAATTTTTTCGAACCACTCTAGGGTACTCTCTCAAAAATTGTCTTTATATACTGTGGTGTAGGGTATTATATGGTCGGTCCTGTCCAAATAAATTTTCTTAGTTGCTTTTGTTTGATATTTCCACTGATAACTTATTTACTGTATTATACTGTAAATTCTTGTAGCAAGGGACAATAACTTAAATAAATAAAAAAAAACTAATTTAATAAAATCCCCTTTCATGTCATTTTACTGTAGAGAAATCATACTGAAAATCGTTAAAATAATTTTTGTTGGCGATAAGGCTTGAAATCATCAATATAAACGATTGATACGCACAATGTTTTTTATGTAGAGTACAACTGTTTTTTATTTATTTTTTTTTTTTTAATAAAAATTGGTTTATCTAACAAAAGAAGTTAAAATAAATACACTTAAATATAATATGTGAGCTTTTTATAAAACCACGAATAAATTAATGATTTTTTTTATTATGACTCATTCCAAATTGCCACAACCCATTAATTTCAAAATCTGCTACTATTTTATGGCAAATTTAATACAAATAAAACTAAATTTAAGATTTATTGATAGTTTACCAAAAAAAAAAAAAAAAAAAAAAAATAACAAGTTTTCAAAAGTTCAAAAATCTTTTACAAACACAATTTAACTTTACAAGAAATGTTTGTTGTTTTGAAATCCCCCAGAGGCTTATAATAAGATATACTTTTGTAGGACTGTGGAAAGCGATAATTGTGTGAAAATAAATTTGAAGAAAAAAAAAAACAAACAAAAAAAGAAAAAAATCCCACAAACATTTCTACCCCATCCATGGAATGGCAATAAATGGCCAAACTTAAGTAGTAGATGGCCCAATAACGACTACTGACAATAATCGACAGTTAGTAAAACATTTTATGGCATCATTGGTCACTTAACGCCCACAAGGACGTTTCAAACATTTTACAAGACAATAAAAAAATAAAACTCACAATCAAAAACTTTTTCTTTACAACACGGAATACATATAACAAGAAGGAATGCTTTATACGGCTGTGCCGAATCTTAAATACACTCCGCCAAGATTTGGAATTTTTTTAGAGTAGACTTTTTTTGGGATCTGTGATAATTTCGAGCCCTTACTGCCAAAAAAAGGTTCAAAGCTTAATTTTACAGGAGAAGGGTTTTTATTTTTATTATATATGTATCATAAAAATGTTGTATGCAGTACCCATGTTCTGTAACTATAGTGAGAACTTCTCGCATCGAAAAGATGTGAAAAAAATATTCCATCGTGTTTCGAAAAGTGAGGAAAAAGTGTGTCTGTAACTCATGTCGAAAACTATCAAGAGAATTACGTCGGTACGTTATAAATGTCGCAGACGTTGAGAACGCCAGTAGCACATATCGTTGACGCCAACCAAAATGTACTAATATTGAACATTTTTCAACGACGGCGTGAAAATGCAACCGTCGGCTATACCAAATTATCCCGATTCTTACTTGAAATAAACCAAAAGTGGAATTAGAAGGGGAATTTTGTTATGATTGATTTACTTACCCGTTTTACACCTAACAGAATTAAAATTATAGAACATAAGCATCATTTCTGATATGGTTTTTACTTTAAAACTTTAATGTACATACATATATAACT
This sequence comes from Pollenia angustigena, assembly GCA_930367215.1. Classification (NCBI taxonomy): domain Eukaryota; kingdom Metazoa; phylum Arthropoda; class Insecta; order Diptera; family Polleniidae; genus Pollenia; species Pollenia angustigena. The sequence goes on along the minus strand of OV884056.1, from coordinate 90,475,982 downwards.
GAAAATATAAACTAAACGAGAAGCAAGATTTCTCAATTTTACTTTTTAAACATGAAAATAATGTGTTTTCCTCCTGGGGCCTAATTTTGGCAATCGTTATCGAGTACTTTCTCGAATCGAAGCAATTTTATTACTAATTCTTTCAGACGATACTGAACGAGTCGAAATTATTTTTTTTTGTATTGTGAAACTCAAATTAATGCTTTACAAATACTGAAAAAATAATTCCGATTCGTTCAGTATTGACTGAAATAATAACCCTACAAGAAATGAATGAGCGAGTAGTTAGATTTTTCATTATGGTGTTAAGAAAAATGTGACTACTCGCTCATTAATTTCCTGTAGGGAAGATATTAAATTGCTTTCAAATCGAGCAAGGTGTCGATCACGACTGACAGAATCAGGCCCCTGTTCTGTTGTTTCTGCACACAACAAGAAATTGGTTTTTAACTACTTGTGTGGTATTGTTTTTGAAGTGTCTGCAACAAAATTTGATAAGTTAAATTAATTTCACTCTCAGAGTGGCACTACCAACGAAAAGTTTAATCTTTTTTTTACTTGGTTTAAGAATTTTGTACTTATTTTAAGAAATTCCGGGATTGATTTTCGACAGTAATCCCATTTAGGGTTGTTCGTACCTGAATTTTTGAATACGACTCGTACTTAAAGTATGTATAAGAAACATAATTTATCCCGAGTACTTTTCTTTTTGGTGCATAACTTTATGTCAATACCAACTTTTATAAAAAAGTTTTGTTTTTAAAAGCTTTTTTCGGGAGTATTTTTTATATAGGAGCAATGCTCAAATATGGACCTATTCCGGTAAAATTTGGTTGGATAATTAAGATTGCAATTAAGTATATGTTGAAAAATTTACCCAAAATACCAAGACCCCTTTCACACTCGGCAAGTTACTTGCGCAAGTCTCTTGCGTAACTCTTTGTTTGTAGTCGTCAGCGGTTAGGTCGGGGTAAGGAAAAAAAAAATTTGTACAGACTTTGTTGTTGTAACTTGCCGAGTGTGAAAGGGTTCGAACACACTAAGATGGCTTAAAGGCGCAAAGATTTCCTTCCAGAGAGAATGTTGTATGGTTGCTGAAGTTATTGACCAATTCTTACAATTTTTAATAGGCTTGGTCCTCGCGATGATTGGAACCTATTTACCAAAGTTCTTTAATTTTTTTCCAAAAATTGCACTCTGCACTTTTTGCACAAAATTTACTTGGACTGCCAGCCAGACGGACGGACATTGTTAGATCCACTCAAAATGTGATTCTGAGTCGATCGGTATACTTAAAAATGGATCTTAGACCAATATTTCAAGGTGTTAGAAACATCAGTACAAATGCATAATAGCTTCTCCAGTATTGTGGTGTTGGTATAAGAAGCTTATGAATAAATGCTTTAGCTGCTATAAAAGACCTGATAGCGAAACCGCTTAAATCTACAGGTATTGCCGAAGCAAGAACCATTAGCAAAAATCAAAAATCCTAAATAAGAGAAAATTCTGTAAGGCCTTAAATTTTAAATATTTTTACGTTTTTCCTTTAATAAACGCGTTTCGGGGTTTCCCTATAACCTTTGATTTCTTTTAATTGCAAACCAAAATAAATACACACACTTATTCAACTTAACAAACTTTATTGAAATTAATTAATATGTATTTGCTTAAGCTCTGATATTGATGCAAGTAAAACTGGTGCTTGTAATTCTTATTCGCTTAAAACTTTTATTCGGTTTAATATATTTAGTTTTTCTAAAATCTTTCGATGAACTTTCCTAATGATCTGGCCTAAGCAACCATTGAAATGCGCATAGGAAAAGCTTTTCCCATGAATAAATTTCAGTGTTTTTATTAGAAATAAAAATTGAGAATTAAGCACGACAAACAAAATCTTGTTAATTAAAAAATTACTTTGATAACACAAGGGAACAAATTTAAACTTTTTTGTGCGGTCTGGAATTTGATTGCAAATTTTTACTAATTTGAGGTCGTTGATTTCAAATCTAATCTCCATTTTGCTCTATCAGCTCTACTTTTCGAGATAAACAATTATGTCCAAAATTAAGGCACTTTCACTCCATATATTGGAATAACTTGAAAACGGTTGACCATATTCTGTTAACAAATAAATCCAAAACTCGGCAACAGTTTTATCTTTACGCCGTGGTTACATAGTTTTTAAATTTGCTCTGTATATTCAGATATATCGTTGTATTTTTGAACGAACTGAAACGTTTATTATTTAATTTTTCGTATTGTCACAATTGTACCGCTAATGTGTATGTGATATTCAAAGGTGGCACAATATATTGGCAAGAATAAAAACCCTTTTGATTTTGATTGCACAACGTATAGAAGTGCAATATACTTTAAAATGGGTTTTTTAATAAGAGTTGCGCTATATTTTAATTGAAACTATTGTGCCACTTATTGAATTATATAGGGCAATAAAGAAATAATATGGTGAATAACATATTTAATAATATTGTAAATTGATGGGGCAGGGCGGGGCGCTGTAAGCCTATATTTTGAGCCACTTATTCATAAAATATTTCAGTTTTATTAAAGGTTAATTAAACAAATTTTCAAATAAAATTCGTCTTATAAACCTGTTATAAGCATGGAATATTTTTTATGAATAAGGCCTTTAGTATTTTTAGTAGTAGCAGTAGTAGATCCAAGAAACTTCTAGTCGATTCCAGAACATTCTGTTCGAATTATTTTAATATAACTAGCATACGTCTAAATCTAAAGTCTACAATTACAGTGCAGCAAATAACAATTTTAAACTAATACGGCATAAACTATAATTTACAAGATAACTTATAACTAAAACTATAAATAATTCTAAGATAAATCTAATTTCGTAACAATATGTACTTCATAATCAGCTACATACCATCACTTTTATACATCAAAGAAGAAGTTGTAGGGTATCATATGGTTGGGCTTTAGCGATTGTGCTTTTTTATTATTTATGTAAAAAAGGACCAAATAAAATAAGTGCACATTTTTTTAAAACTAGTTTTAAATGTTAAAGAATAATGATTTCTAAAAGTTTTATTGACTTTTGGTATTTTCTTAAACACATTTATAAGGACAAGTTTGTTTTAAGGACAAAATACTTCTGCAAAAGGTTAATGAACTTAAAAATTTTATATAAATACAAATTTTTTTTATGAGTTTCATATTTAAATCTAATTTTTATAGCGTTTTATGTATTCATTTCTAATTAAAAAATTCTATTTGATTTATCTTTTTCGGTTTCTTTAAGCGACAATATGTCATGTTTTGTAAATCCACTAAAATCCCATAAATTATAGTTACTACATGGACAATAATCAAAACAAAATATTTGTATTTTAATAAATAAATACTTAAATAATGAAAAGGAAAAAACAACATTTTTTTCGAAAAAAAAAAACATCGATGAGTATGAGTAAAATAATTTGCACATCTGATACGGTTGAGGGGGCACGAAAAGTGTTTTCTCCAAAAAAAAAATTCACCCCATTTTTGTTGACAATCGAGCAGTATTTTTCTGCCACTTATGTTTAACAAGCCCCCTTATAACGTTTAAGTTAAGGGTTGCCATTATTTTGATTTAAAAGGGCGGAAATTGCAAAATATGCGAATAATACTGAACTAGAATTAAGCAAAAACTGAAGCAGAAATAAACTAGAGCTTAACTGGAACATTTTCTATTGTTTGTTTTTTTATTTAAACTAAAACTGAACTACAACTAAACCAGAACTAAACTATAGAACACAGAAAAAATTATTGGCAGTTTTTTTTCAATTAATAGTGATTTTTGAATTTTAAAATAAATTTGATTACGTTCTTAATTGATTGAATTAAAAAAAAAACATTTTTTTTTAATTAAAATTTTACTTGATTTTAAGCTTAATTTTAATTATAAGTTTAATTGAATCAATCAACTCGGTTGTTTGAATTGAACACTTTGTTGCTTTCTCCTTGTTGCTTTCCTCCCTCATCAACAGTTTGCGAAAAATGTTACAAGTACAACCAACATCTTTATAAATTTATTGTCTTTGCCCTTACATGTACCTACATACACACATGTTTTTGTCATCAAAAAGAACAGTAAGCGTCGCGTGCAAAAAAAAACTATCAACAAGTAAAAAATTAACTGAAATTTGTTATAGACGAATTACAATTATGACCACCAACAATGTCAAAAATGAGCCTACATACATATGTATATTATGCGTAAAATAAAAAATCGCCTTGTGGCTGATCACAGTGTTGACGGTGGTTATGGTCGCAATGAAAAATGTACAGCTAAATTACACAACAAAAACAGTTTTTTGTTTTCAATCTTTAATACCCTGAAGAATCAGAGTTATTCTACAATTTTATACAAAGTTGTATATATGAAATTCCTTTGCCAAAAAAATATTTCAAAATTTGTACAATTAAGCATGAGGTATTACAATTAAACAGTGTTACAAATGCAGATGTAAATAAATTTTGATTTGGCCATTTAGTTAACCTCGGCGCTTAAGTGTACTGGCATTCTTCGGATTCTGATACATTTAAAAATCAGTTAATGCTACCTGGGTAACACCAAACTTCCAAAAGGCAGAGCTCCTTGGGGTCCTATAAACTTCATTGGGTTAGAAGTTGTACCACAGTACTAAACTGTTGGTGCCATGGGGTTTAGTAGACCCTGGTGGATACAAGCACCGTTCTGCCTATTGGTGAGGTCTCTGTTAGTAAGCTTCTTGCGAGAAATGTTTTTTCTCTTTAAGGATGATTGTCTTTGAGGAAACCTTGCATTTCTGATTCTGAAGGTTATTTTTCAGTACGTTGTTCACCGTCCGGTGGGAGAATGCCTTTTCAAGGCATTAACTCACAAAAGGGTTCAACGAAGAGTGGCCTTTTTGACGAGGCTTAAACCCAAAGTCGTGGACAGGGTGTCGTTTAATTGGAGAACTGATCTTTGCCTTGCGATAAAGTTCGGTTCGGTTCGTATGAATAAAGCAGTGGAGGTAAGATAACTCCGGCTCCTAAGCAAGGGGGGATGTTTTTTTTTGGTATCTCTGTGTGCAAATGATACTTCACTCACACAGGGGAATTTGGTAAGTACTTACTATTAGCACACCAAGTGGTTGAGATCTACCGTTACGTTAAGTCTCAAGACCTGTCTTGATATAAACCGATATCACTGTTGTCCAAAGCTACATCTGATTGGAAACAATGGCGAAATAAATGGGGAAGAGCTTACACTATAGTGAACAAAGGCAGTGTATAGAATTTTTAGAAAGGGATGAAAAGGAAATTTAAACATTCATTTTGATATTTTAATCAGGCTACACAGAAAAAATTATTGCCGAATTATTTTCAAACAAACGCTTGTTTGAAAATTTTTTTGATTTCTACAAATTTTTTTACTGATCCAATTAATATTTTTGTTTGATTTTTATTTAACCAACAAAAATCTTGACAACTATTCAAAAATATAATACACGCGTTATTGGTTTCAAGTTTTCATAATTTTGTATAAAATATTAAACGCTTTTTAATGTTGTCGTCTTTTTGCATTTTTTTATTTGATCGTAATCAACACTTCTTTATGTGAAATATAAGAACTACAACAAAAAACACATGCAGTCTATTTTTGGACGCTTTAAAAAAGTTTTAAAAAACCTGACGAGGTTTGTAGTAAAAAAACAACAAAAACAATAGCAAACAACAACAACAACAACATTATAAGAAACAAAATAAATTTTTGGTTGGTTGGTAAAAAAAAATAAAATCCCGTATTCAATTTTTTCAAACTGTTTGCTTAAATACATCAAATACAAAAATAGAATGATGACGAAAAACATATCGAGTCGGTCTGCCGCCGTTTTTATTAACATTTCTTCTTCATTAGCAAAGGAAAGGATGCAGCAACAGTGAGTGATGAAGAAAAACATTGTGTGTAGGTATAGTATAAATAAGACTTTGTTCAAAAATTATTCCAACAATAAAATGTGTCTCAAAGCCAGCCGGCCGCTCTGCTCTGCCTCATCTTCACCAACAGTGCTTGCTTGTGTGCGCGTCATTGCTTGTGCAAAAACTTTTTTGTTTGATTCAGCTAAATTATTTGTTTGATATTTATATGAATTTCAGTAAACTTTTTGTTTGATTCAGTAAAATTATTTGTTTGAAGAAATCGGTGTTTTTTTTTCAATAAACAAAATGCAAATAAATTGTTTGAATATGCGAATTTGTTTATAGGGCCGATTTCAGACAAAAAATTGTTTGATTCTACAAATTTTTTGTTTGAATTGGAAAAATATTTTTTTCTGTGTAAAGTTCTTTAAATTAAATTTTCATTAAATTATAGTTTTTATGAAGAAAGTAATTTTACAACATGAAATTAATTAAAATTTGTTGGTTTTCACGGACAGGTTGCAATACTAATTATTAAACATTAATATGAAAATAAAAATATGTTTTCGTTAAAAACCCAATCTTAATTTATATTTTACGGACCAAAATGTTAGTATCAGTTTGAACGTGGACTTTCTTTGTTATTAACAGTGAAACCAGAAATATGCTCTAAAAATTGCGTTTTATGCGCATTAAATATGCAGCAAAAAATTGAATATATGCCCTCAAAATTGTTAAAAATATTCCCCAAAAAAATTAAAAATTACTCATCTAAAAACAAATATTTATCATTTCCATTAAAAAAAAAAACAATACTAAAATTATAATCTGTAAAGCCTAAACACCATGGTATTTACAGACCAATTCGAAAAGAATTTTATCTGCTGTAACATATTTTTTAGGCGAATTTAATCTTAATGCCAACATAATTAGATGGCTTACGTACACAAAGAGTCTAATTTGGAAAGAAGTTTTAATGGGGAATATATTAAATTAAAGACCGATTCTCACTATTTACACAGACTCCGTCCTTGGTACAATTAAAATGATGGCGAAATTAAAGCAACACGTTAGGTATACAGATAGATATTTAAAATAGAAAAGCCATCTGAATTTCGATTTTGCTGCGAAAGCTTGCATCTAAAAAAATCGAATATGTTTCAAAATATGCCTTAAAAAGTCAAAAAAATGCCTAAAAACTTAAAAAATGCTGCAAAAAGGCTCTTTTAACTAAATTATGCAAAAATATGCAATAACAAATCGATGCCAAAATTCATAAAAAGCTCTAAAACGGATAGATATATTATTACTGCCTTCATTGGTCGCACAAGGAAAAACATGCAATTGCATATTTGTGGTTTCCCTGGTAGTTAATGTAAAAAATCGATAATTTCAATATCGTAAATGAAAACATTGTAATTTTAACAATTATAAATTGATAAATTTAATAAAACTTAAAAATTTTTGCAGGTACTTGCGATTAAAGAAGCTGTGGACTGGCTTAGATTAGCTGCTGTTTTCAAAACTGTGAATATCTACTCTGCTTGCCATACCACCGTTGTGGCCTAAAATTCCTCATTCCCGAAAAGTAGCAAGTAGCCCATAACTTTCGCTCATCTAAGAAAGATAGATGCCTGGGCAGTATAGCTTTAGAATCATTGGAGTCCCAGGGCACCGGGTATAATTGCGGTGGATGATCTTGCTTAATTTTGGTTCTAAGAAAACACAAACTTCGGTGTATGACTATTGATACTGCAAACAACATAAAGGCCAAAAATACTTATTAAGGGGCATTCAGGCAATTGTAGCCGCATGTTGATGTCAAGAGTACCATGTATTTAATTTCGATGACCATGAAGAGTGCGCCACTCTTGGTGTCTCAAAATATATTGGACACTGTTAGACATAAACAGTATCTAGCAGCTAGATACAAAAACTTTTTATCAACTTCAAAAAGACAAAGTTGGGGAGAACCATTTTTAATCGGGACTTTTTAAGTACATGCAAATTTAAACGGGGGGATATGAGCCAAAAGCTTTCTGGCAACACAGCATACAACCGAAATTTTTACAATATTGGCTTCTATTGAATTTGGACCAAGATTTATCAGGAGAAGTTTTTCTTGGTCGAAGTACTATCGCTTTAACCCTATAAAGGCTCGATTAGGAATTACTTTTTTGTGTTGCTTTTAAATGTCCTTAAACGAGAACTGATCTGATTCTGCAGAAACAAATTATTTTCTTTAACAGAATTAACCTTTGGATATATATACATAAAATTTTTTCTTTTGGCAAGCTGGCAACCCCTCTTCATAGAAATACATAAGTATTTTTGAATAATCTCCATATACATACATCATCTTCTTCAATAAATATATGACCAGTTTTAGTTATAAATTATTTTTGTCTGTAGCTTTTTAACATTTTCTTATAGTACTCAATATTTAAGTATGTTATTTTGAGATTTTTTTGTTCTTTACATTTCATCTTTTAGGGATTCTTACGTTCATTTTAATAGTCATAAATCATTATTGTTGTCTTTTGCACAAACCATGCATGTTGGTATTTTCCGAAGTTTTCACAAATTTTCACCCTTAAATACTAAATACTTCATATGTTTGTATGTTTCAAGAAAATAAGGAAAAAACCTGGGAATGTTTTCATTCCGTTAAGAATAGTCAGATTTATTTATTGAGCACTGTAACATGTGAGTTGGAAATCTTGCCTCAATTTTCTAAATTTTCTTCTTGTTAGTTAAACTTTTTTCACGGAATCTTTAAAACTTGTTTTCACTTTTTTAGACTAATTAAATTTTCATTACTTTAAAAATATTATTAATAGATTAAAGATTAAAATCGTTAAAGTTGGTTTTAAACTTTTTAGCAAATAAAATTAAAATTTTTGCATTTCATGTTTCTTTTAATTTTGCTTTTCAAGCGTGGAAATGAGAAGGCAAATTTTCAACAACAGAAATCAACACATTTGAAAGTACACAGATCAACTTTGTTTTCACCCCAACCGGAAGGAAGTCATTTATTTTAAAACAGTTACGAACACATTTTACAGTTAAAATTCGGTTATTTGGGATTTGTTTTTAAAGTGTTAAGAAGTAAGAGGACAACTTTCTTGTTTGTTTTTGAAGGTTTGTTGGTGTTTTTTTTTTTAATTGATTGTAATTAATTGTTTGTGAAAATTTTAGAACAAGAAGCAAAAAGCTAAAGTTGGAGAAATATACATTTTAAACATAAAATTATTTAGCAGTTTTCTGCTGTCCCAATAATGTATTGCAATTGACTCTAAGAACAAACATTGAAAAAGAGCTTTTGAAACCTTTGAAATCTTATCTCTCAGAACAACATTATTTCTTTAAAAACAAAATACATTAAAAACAAACAAAAAAATGTGTTTTCTCAATCTATTTGAGGAATCAGCGTATGTATCTTAAAGTAGCTCTTTTCTATTTGCTTCTCTGGATTTTAAATTCAACAAAGCGGGGTCGACTAGATATGAAGGGTTCACAGTTGAACCTCACCAACTCATGAAATATAAACAAATTCTCCGCAAAGTTTAACTTTATTAAGTTTTGTAACGGAGTAAGTCAAAAAGGGTTTAGGGTTTAGTTTCTAAGGAGCGTTAAAAAAATTAATTAAAATTAATGGGAGTTCATTTATTTTACCTCAAAATATATTCGAATTATCTTTTTCTGACTTTGTTGGCTTCTGCTATATAAATCTACTAGCTGGCCCGGCAAACATTGTTTTGCCACATAACTTATTTCTTTCAGATGTAACAGTGTCTGCTAGCCAAATTTTAATTTAAAAATTATAGGTTATAGTTCTTTCCAGATGTTACGCTATTTGCCTGCCCAATTCCAAGAAAATTAATTGATTAGTTAAGAAGATATAGGGAGGCGGAGCTTTTACCCCTCTTGCCCTATTTAATGCCTTGTCCTCTTTTCGATGTTGCAGTGTATGCATGCCAAATTTTAAGAAAACCGGTTGATAAGTTAAAAAGATAGGGGAAGGGGGAGCTTTTAACCCTCTTGCTCTATTTCACGCCCTAGATAATAAAAACTATAGGCTATAGTTCTTTCCAACTGTCACACTATTTGCCTGCGAAATTAAAAAAAAATCGGTTGATTAGTTACGAAGGTATAGGGAGGGGGAGCTTTTAGCCTTCTTATCCTATTTCACACCCTATTCCTTATTATCTTTCAGATGTTACATTGTCTGCATGCCAAATTTAAAAACAAACCGGTTGATTAGTTTAGAAGATTGGGGAGTGGGAGCTTTTACTCCTATTGCAATATTTTGCGCCCTCTAGCGATATAAAATATACTCTACGACCTATTCTCATACCTAACAAATACACATACAAAATTTCATTAAAATCGGTCAAGCCGTTTCGGAGGAGTTCAAAGTGGAGGGCATTTTGTTTATATTTGTATGGGAATATAAATACATGTTTTGGAATGAATGCAGTGATCACTAAAACGGCTATAACTCAAGAACCAATACACATTTGAAGACCGTTGATACATAAAAACCTTGGTATTGACGTCACCTTCCACTTTACAGAAACAAAATCGGTTCACGCATTTCAGAGAACATCAATTACTAACACAATGCAACTTATTTATATATTCCTGCAAATAATATTGGACCACCTGATCCATTTTGATAAAATGGACTAATCCATGGACTGGTCCGATGTAATGCAAGCATGTCATTGTTAAAAAGTATTTGTAGTGAGACGACATGTCTTCGTTTAACGACGTGCTTTCGTTTTTAAACGACTTCAAAACTTATCCTCTTGTGTATACCATGGAGTAGTTTTAAAACTACTCCTTAGTCCAAAGGTGGGTTATATGGTTCTCCCCTAGGACATCGTAATGTTAAATATACCATGTTTTTTCCATATGTTTGGGTTACTTTTGGACTAGTCCCTTGTGGGCTACTCTTTACACGCGTGTTTGGACTGGTCCTATTATTTGCAGGGATATATAGAGAAGATTGCCAGTCGTACTCCTTTTGGCGGGTTTTGGATTTTAAAATTCCGCTTTTTCAGATTTATTTTTTTAAGTTAAGCATAAGTAACTTACCAGTGGGTTACGGTAGCTGAGCATGTTTTTTAACTTCTCTCTTTAAGCTGCGTGTACGTTCATAAGCAACCAGCTTGTGTCGTCAATTTTCTTTTTCTGAACCTCAAACTCATGGTGTTTTTCTTTCTACAAAAAATGTGATATTTTAAAAATGCAATTTGGTTTCCGTTTCTTAAAAATGTTTTGCTCTCTCTCCCCATATAAATCGTGTTGATACTGCCCTGTAAAATATGAGACTTTGGTTTATATATGGGCTATTTTTATGGTGGAGATGATTGCCGCAAATAGCAACAAAGCTACGCAAAAATTGCAAAAATTAGAGAAAGTTTGGGAAAAAGCGAAAATTCGCGAAAATTTTCAATATTAAAAACAAGCCATACAATTAGTTTTAAGTCCCTAAAACTATAAGGAATGACAAAAATTCGGTAAAAATTGCTAAATTAGCGGAAATTCGCAAACATTAAAACAGCGGCATGATAACAAAGCCGAAAATTTATTAAAAATCGTTAAAGCTCTAATGAATCAGAAAACTTACAGGAAAAAATCGCTTCCATCGCAAACATGGCTGCAATTGCGAAAATTAGAAACACCCCTTAAATTTATTTGAAATCGCTAAATTGGTAAAAAAAAAAATGTCGAAAACAAATAAGCGTTAAAAAAATAATGATGAAGAACAAACTTTTTGTCAGGTCATTCCACTTCACAACTTGTGTTTTGTTCTCGCCAAACAATAAATAGCATTAGTACAGGGTTGGCAAGACATTTCGAACATGCACCTTTGCAGAAGGTGATATTTTTTGTGTAGAAAACACAGTTGAACTTATCAAGCACATGGCGAATGCAAAAACAAAAGAAAAAAAAAGAAAATTGACGAGTTCATTCAAGTCTGTACCCTTTTCCTGTCACATTTTCTTTCACTTCTCCATACTCAAAACTTCATGAATCAAAATTAGTGTTTCTGGAATACAAATGGTTTGAACCAGCATAAATCTGAACTGGTTCAATTTATAAAAAAGTAAAGAAATTGACGTACACGGAAAGAAGCTTATTTTCTAAAGTAATCAATTTCGTTTCTTAAAACAAGAAAATCCAAAATCCGTCTCGTCTTATAAAGCCTAGAGGATGACACACAGAAAAAAGTAAAAAACGGTTTTGATCACCAAAATAATTGAAACAAGCAACAAATTGTTTAATTTTGCACCTATCACCGAAATGATTATACCAATTACTCAAATTTGCAAAAATTGCAAAACAAGGATTTTTTTCCAATTAAAAAGTTTTTACATTTTAATTACAAAAATAATTGAAAAAACTATTAATATTAAACAATATTTTAATTGAATGAATTAACAAATTAATTGAAAAAAAAATCAACATTTTAATTGAATGAATTACTAACGTAATTGATTACAATACAGAAAATTAATTATTTTAGTAATTGTATTGATTAAAACAGTGATTGAATTTTTGCATTAAATCGATTAAATTTTTAATTGAATAAATTAAACAGTGTATTTGAAATACACTCTAAATTCAATTACGCAAATTATTCAATCAAACAAATTATTAATTGAATAAGTTTGTTAAATCAATTCAGTTGATGGTTAAATGAAGCAAAATAATAATATTTTAAATATATGTTTTACGTATTTAAATATGGTTTAAAAATAACTTGTTTTATTTGTTTAATTGTAATAGCTCATGCTTAATTATACAAATTTTGAAAGATTTTTTGACAGAGGAATTTCATTCATACAACTTTGTATAAAATTGTTGAATAGCTCTGATTCTTCAGGGTATTCAAGATTGAAAACAAAAAACAGTTTTTGTTGTGTAATTTGGCTGTACTTTTTTCACCTATTCACTTTAAACGCACATCATGAAATGACGCCAAAAATTCAAGAATTAACAAACAAAGAAAATAAACATCAAATTTCGATTGCGACCATAACCATCGTCAACAATGTGGTCAGCCACAAGGCGATTTTTTATTTTACGCATAATTACATATGTATGTAGGCTCATTATTGACATTGTTGGTGGTCATAATTGTAATTCGTCTAAAAAAAATTTCAGTTCATTTTTTAGTTGTTGATAGTTTTTTTTTTGCACGCGACGCTTACTGTTCTTTTTGACGACAAAAACATGTTTGTATGTACATGTAAGGGCAAAGACAATAAATTTATAAAGATGTTGGTTGCACTTGTAACATTTTTCGCAAACTGTTGATGAGGGAGGAAAGCAACAAGGAGAAAGCAACAAAGTGTTCAATTCAAACAACCGAGTTGATTGATTCAATTAAACTTATAATTAAAATAAAGCTTAAAATCAAGTAAAATTTTAATTGAAAAAATATATTTTTTTTTAATTCAATCAATTAAGAACGTAATCAAATTTATTTTAAAATTCAAATATCACTATTAATTGAAAAAAAACTGCCAATAATTTTTTCTGTGCAGCTTTTGAAAGTTCTTGCAGATTGCAAAAAATAATCGTAATTTCATATTTCCTGCACATCCAAAATGCTGGCCGTCGGATCAAGGAAAAATTGCAAATCTAATAGACTTTGCTATAATTAGAATTATAATAAAAAGCTCAATATCATTTGACTTATCTTCGGATCATTTCGACCTATTTCGTGAGACTGATGAGAAAAGCTCAGTATTTTTTAAAACTAACTGGCTAAAATATGGAAATTGCATCAGCCCGCCCATCCACACAAATCCTAGTTAACAGTGTGAGGAAGACAGAGACAAATGTGTTAACGGTATTTGCCGTACAGAAAAATTCAATCAGCTGACTCCCAACTTTTTCATGTATTTTGAGAGGTATTGCCAACTGAAAATAATGTTTTTGTCGGTATATTGAGAAAACCGAGATCGTTAACGGACAGTTTTTTTTTAACAAATTTTAGTAAAATTACAAAGTGAGCGTTTAAATCTTATTAAAGTTACCAAAGTTTGTTGCAGACACTACAACAACACCACACAAGTAGTTAAAAAACGATTTGCTTGTTGTGGGTAAAAAGAACAAAAACAACGGACAGGACGAAAACACATTATTTTCATGTTTAAAAAGTAAAATTGAGAACTCTTGCTTCTCATTTAGTTTAAATTTTTTCAGTTACAGTGAGCAAAAAAAACATGTTCACTTGTTAAATTAAAATAAAAGAAAACACAGAGATTAAAGTAAAACCATATTATAACTTTTATTTCACATTAATTAAGTTTTAAGATCTATATTTTAATTTAAATAAAACTTCTTTTTCATTTTGTATATTTTAACGTTTAAAACAACAAAAACATAAATATGCTAAAACTCATTAACAAAAGGTTTTCAGTATTTTGTATGGTGTCCTTTATCTTTTTTAACAAAAAAAAAAATCTTCTTGGCATCGAAGGGACTAGATTTTGTATAGCTTCTTGGGGAATAGAACTCCAGATATCTTTGAAAGAGGATTTTTTTCCGGATATGTGGTAATCTCTTAATTTTGTTTTCATATGAGCCCACAAATGCTCAACCGGATTTAAATCCGGGCTCTGGGTAGGATGAGGCAAGACTTTTTTTGTGTTATAAAGCAACCATTCCTTTACGATAACAGCCGAATGCTTGGGATCATTATCTTGCATGAAAACAAAATCATTTCCTAAACCCATTTTTTGGGCGGATTATGGCAAATTATTTTTCAGGATATTTAAATAATCTATTTTATTCGTTATTCCCTCGATACACACAAGGTTACCTACTCCATTAGCACTAATACACCCCCAAACCATAACATTGCCGCCACCGTGCTTAACAGTATGAATAATATTTCGTGGATTAAGCGCTTCCTTCCCCTTACTTTCTCCATACAGATTAACGTCCATCACTTCCAAATACATATTTGGATTCGTAGATTACGTGCTTCCCCTTCCTTATGGTTTACTTAAATCTCTGTGTTTTTATTTTAATTTAACAAGTGTACAAGTTTTTTTTTGCTCACTGTATATATATGTACATTAAGTTTTTAAAGCAAACACCATATCGGCAATGATGCTGGGGGCTTAAAATTAAAATTTTGCAAGGTGTAAAACGGGTAAGTAAATCAATCATAGTAAAATTCTTCTTCTAATTTAAGTTTTGGTTTATTTCAAATACTAATTCGGGATTAAATCAACTTTATAATACTTGAATCAAGCGCATTTTGAGATTAGTTCAACCTTAGTTTAACTTAAATCAATCTCATTTTTGTATTATTGCTTCGAGTATTTCGCAATTCAAAAAGTACATGATTTAAGAAAATCCGTACACATCGTACAATTAATACCGCTTCGGATTGATTTGAGTACGGATGGATTGATTTTTCATTTGAGTGTGCATGAGTATTCATTAAAATTCCGAATCACTAACTTAAGATTCCTTTCGAAGCCGGTGCTCGTATACCATAGAGGAAAAAGTCCTTTCGCCCGGCCGAAGGCCCGCTAAGCAGAGAAGCTGAAGTTAGCAATTCGGGATCTGAAGTTTCGGACATCTGACCCCAATAATAATAAGTCTGTATGTTTAAAACTACTTTGTAAGAATTATTAAAAATTGTTCGTCCCTTTTTCACCCTTTTTTGTATAAAATTCAAATTTTTATTATTTGTGGCCATTTTTATTTTATGTTGGGCGATTTTAACACATTGCTTTAGGCGATTTTGCTTTCAGTAATATTTCTGGCAGCCCAAAAATAACATATCATAACAATGATTTCTAAAGCCTATAACTTGCTCGTATTTCTTGATTTGGAACTACATATTTGCAAGTATTTTTAAAAGACAAATGACAAAACAAACATATTTTCATAACTAAATAACAACAACCCATTTGAGTTAAGTAAATCTTTTAAGGAAATTTTGAAAAGCGAAAATCTTAAGAAAAGCCGGCAGGCGTCGATGCCAATCAAAAACAGACGCTGTAAAAGACAACAAGCATATTTGATTAATGACAGAAGAATCCGTGACCTTAACCATGACAAATAAATTTCATAATCACAAGGAATTTTCTAAAGGAAAGTTAAAATATGAACGATAAATCTTCAAGTAATAAACAAAGAAAAAAATTTTTATGAAAAATCACATGTTATTACACATGCAGCTACAGTTTTGTATCAACACATACATACATATGTACATACATAAAGACATACATACTAATAAAACTTCCTTGTTATGTTTTAATCCTTAAATGTATTGAAAATTATTTAATAAGCTTTTTTTTGGTATTTTTTTGTAAGATTGTGGTTTTATATTTGGATTTCTTTTTCTGTAATTTGACCAAAAATACAAACTTCTATACGAGTGCATACATTCTTTCATTATTTATTGTATTTTTAAATTCCTTTGACAGTTGGCAGTCTGTCAGCCAAGTTTTTACACATGTTTTATTGAATAGAATTGTCAAAGTCTTTTGTCTTTGAAAGTATTGTTACTAAAAAGGAGGAATATCTTAAATAAGAGGTATAAATAAGGTTGAGTATAATATTTGGCTTTATACTTTGAGTATGTTACAAACGGTTATTTTATTTTTCTGTCTTGATGTGGCTTGTGGTAGTTTAAGATTATTCGTGTATTGTATTTTGTATAAAGTTTAAAACAAGATGGAACGAAAAGTTAGAAAAAATTAAATGCAAAAGCCCCACTGCGTCCTCCACTACTTACACGTGAGTGTTTTAGTGTTTTACAGAGCTTAAAATTTACAGATCTCTTGAGGTTGCGACTGACCAGAGATCCTATCTGGTACCACGTGAGTTGGTAGCCCCCGGTGCCAGGGCATCGGTCTGACTACTGGTTAAAGATCCTACGGGGTACACGTGGGGGTTTTGGTTTATAAACAAAGTCGCTGGAAGGGAATTTCGATTGGAATCGAAATCGATTTACCATTCTCAAATTGAGACCACTTTGTAAATAAATATACTTTTTTGTGATATTTTTTTTTTTTTGTATTTAGTAGTGCTACCATACTTTGATCTTTATTTAAAAAATCTTATAAAAAAACACTGAAAAAACCAAACTGTATTTAAATACGATTTAAGTTTAAATAGAAATTAACAACAGGGGCTTAAAGCACAAGGGGTTCAAGTGCTTTTTTTTATAAAACTGAGTTAACATATGGAATAAGTAGGAAAAAGTTCAGAGCACAAGAGGTGAATGTTGGATTGTCATCCGGTAACGAGATATGACGACCAATTTTAAGCGGCCCAAACACTTGCAATATTATTGTATTTGATATTCGCTATATTATTTCCAATTTGCCCTATCCCTGAAGATAACGAGACTAGTCCATTCATGCATGTAAAGAGTAGTCCATAACGGAGTATGAGTACTCCAAAACTACTCCAAATATATGGGTAAAAGGTGGTCCATTTAACATTGCGATGTACTAGGAGGGGACCATATAACCCACCGAAGTAGTCCTTTAAGTAATCCATGGAGTACTAAAGTGGGTTAGTTTTAAAAGTACTCCATATTACTACAGTATGGAGTAGACTTAAGGGGTAGTTTAAGCATTTTTCTTTTTCATATTTTACAAATCGCCTTTTATGGTGTGTACTGTAGTCTATTATTGCTATTATTAAATATATTTACTTGGTATTTTCACAAATTTCACAAACTTTCACTTTTAAATAAACAATTAATAATGGACACCATCAGGGCAACCAATGTGTAATACTGTAAACTATAGAAAAGTAAACATCATGCAGTTGTTGGCAGCACTGCATGTTAATTATAACTTGGTCCATACAACAGTACATTGGACCATGTTGTAAGTAGTCCATTTAAGCCACAATGGACCACGTAGTCTAATATTATCTGTAGGGATATTATGCAATAAGTCGCACAATGGTTTTATTCATTCAATAAAAAAGTGAACATAACCTATAGGAATAACATAAACAACATTGTACAATGTCGCCAACACATTTCACTTTCTTAATAAAAATCAAAAGGCTTTTGATTGCTGGCAATATATTGCGCCACCTTCGAATATCACATACACTTTGGCGATATAATTGTACAATACGTAAAATTTAACAATTTTATTGCAAGTGTATGAGCCGCTTTAGCACTTGTTATCACAATATTTGTTTCGCTTGAGCACAAGCAAATATTGATAATTATTTATTGATTGTGGCAAATTTAAGTAAAAATTTACTGAAACATTAATGCAGAATGAGGACTTTAAACCTCATAAAACCATCCAAAGATTTTTCAGAAACTGTGTATCGGGCTTCGCTAAATTCAAGAACAACTAGGATCGTTTTTGCTTTATACCGCCAATTTACCATGAATGGTTCAAAGCACTTCCTCACGATAGCATGGAAGAAATTCCGGAAGGAGTCGAAAGCCAAGGTGAGAATGAAGATGAGCCCGATGATTTCATTGAATCTGATTATGACAAGAACCATAACAGATTTTCTTAAGCAAATGTTATTTGAAAAATTTAGTATTTGTGGTTTTTATATTAGATATTACTAATATTCTCTTAAAGTATAAATCCATTTATTTAGAAATTTAAAAATAAATGTTAAAGCACAAGTGGGACTTTTTTTTACTTCAAAGTAAATTTTTGGGTATTTCATTTGCAGAAATACATTTGAAATAAAAACAAAGTTGTAAAAATTTGGTTTTGTTTAAAATGTAGTTGTGCAAAAGAAAGATTTCTTTCGCATTTAGTGAAATAGGCAGCTAAGTCCCAATCTACACCACAGGCTGATTTTAGCATTGTTAATATATATATAAAATGTGCGCCTAAAGCTATGCAATGCAATTGTAAAATAGCAAAACCCAGCAAAGTTGGAGCATGTTACGCATAACAGTTTTGTTTTAAAAGATTCAGCTTATTTATGTTTGTTTATACACTTTGGAAAAGGTTTTAACAGTAACAAAGTAACATGGCATGTTAATTTAACATTAAAACAATTGCATAGAGTTAAATCAAACAGTCCCTTAAGCATTCCAGCTGTTAGAATATTACATGAATATGAGAAAACAAGTTCGTATGTAATGTAATATCACTGGGTTTTCAATATTTCTACGCTGTTTTTAAAAAACGAACAAATAAAATAAAAAATACATATTGACTGTTTTTAACGTTTTACGACAATCTTATCTCTCTAACGGGAGTTGATGCATAACAAAACAATCGCGCAGTTGCTTCTGGACAATCTAGAGGTTCATTACAATTTTAACGTTTTTTTTCGTGTACTAAAATTTAACATTTTCTTTAAACGAATTGTAAAATAAAGTTTAGCAAAAATACAATTTTTATTGTGAAACTAAATACAAAAAAAAAAAAAAAAAAATTACTTTCTTCAATCTTTAACTTTGTTTATAAAAAATTCATTTTATTTGTTTGTAAAAATAAAATTAAAACACAGATTATTATTTTTAAGAAAATGAAATAAATTTTATAAAATTCAGTTAATAAAAAAAATAAAAATAAATTAATACAAAAACAGAAACAAAATATTGTATTTGTACTGCGTAAATATATACAAGTGTTGACTTGACTGATAAAGCGCTTCATTCAGTTTTTATTGATATCATTATTTAGAGCAAAACAAGTGTTAAAGATTTCAATTTGTTAAATTATTTACAATTTTTAATATTAAAGGTAAGTTTTTTATCTAAAATATAATTCCATATACAGTCACACAAAAAATAAAATTACGTACCCCTTAAAAATTCTTTAAATTTCCAAAAATTGGTGATATTTAAAAAAAGTTAATATGTAAACCAAAAATTTTTAAATGAAAGCAAATATTTATTTCATTATTTAAATTAATTTTTTTTTCTTGTACGCGGCTATGGAATCCGCTTTTCGCAGGACTGTTTCAGAATGAACATTAAAATTGTGGTCATTTTCTAAAATGTTTCGAATTTCCACGGCTGTTGTTTTAGGATTTTTACTAACAATACTTTTTATAAATCGATCAACTCGTCGGGAAATTTTGGGTGGACGTCTAGTTTTTGGCTTGGGATTGAGACTCAAACAAATGTTTTATTACAGTCTGCACTGTAGACTAGGCACGTCCAATAATTTAAAAAATTTAACTCAAGGAATTCCCAATATGTTCACGCATTTCGGTTTAAATGTCTTTTGTTTTCTTACTAAAACTACTGCAGTCTTTAAGAATTTGCTTGCAAATTTAAGGCTCAGTTAGGCGAACGTTGCTGTACCCGTTATGTACCGCACCGTACTGTAAGCACGTTGGTGCACTTAGAGAACGTTTAAAAACGTGTCATATGTTTTCCCATACATAAGCAAAAAGCAATAGTATACATAAAACAAAACACACAGTGATGGGAATCTAAAATGTTCAAATGGTGACCGTTGTGCAGAAAAGGTACCACGTGATTTAAATGGTATTAAAACAGTATTTTGTGTATGTAAAATTTTTAATAATTTGATATTTATATTATAGATTTACAATAAATTAATTTCAATTTTAGCATATATAAATTTTTAGCATGCATATATTGTAAATGTGCATACACCAAACAAGGTTTTGATACCATTTAAAGTCTTTTATATGTTTCACATTTCCATTGTATGTGTATATGCATTTGTTTATTTTAAACATCTAAACATATGTATATTTGTATATTTGGAAATATGTTGTATTGTAAGTTGTTTTGTCGCAATTCCATAGATATACTGAAAAAAGTACCAAAAAAATAGCAAAATTACCCGCATTCAATGTAACATACAAGCCGCCCATCACTGTCTTACAAATGTCACGTAACAACGGCATGAAATTCTATTTTATACAGATTGGTACGTTGCAACTACGGTACATTCGGTAAGCTTTTGTGTTGGTTTTCATATAACAAAAAGCGAACAGCTGATGGATACAGTACAGCTACGGTACAGCAACGTTCGCCTAACTGAGCCTTTAGCTTGTACCACTTTCCGTATATTATTTTTTCTTTAAATCTACTTAATTTAAAAAGGACCGTTTTATATTTGGCAACGTACGTCTAATTTTCTGTGCTGTCAGGTTAATGTTTAAGTGTAAAAGTATAATAAGCGGAAAGTGACCCGAACTTTTTGTAGTTTTTAACAGTGTGTCGATCCCTTGCAAATTCAATCAAAAATACCGATCAGAAATCCAGCGTTATTCTTAAACTCCAGTTTTAGTAGAAGTACGTACTATTATCTGTGTGACTGTATATTTTTATTTTTCTCTAAGAAATAGAAATCATTCTTCTATTTATGGAATGATTTTTAATCGTGTAGTTTTTTTTTTAAATTAAGCCATTTTTTATAACTTAAAAACAAATATTTTTAACTAGTTATTCAAGTTTTTTTCCCCCAATAACTTTTTAAAGGTCTCGAGTGCTCTTAAAAGTTTAAACTTTTTTAGAATTTGGGTTAAATAAACAAATGTGTTTGTTTACAATACTTGTGATACTCTCGAAAAGGTTTAGTTAAAGATCTTTTAGATATTCGAATAAAAATAAATATAAATAAATAATAATAATTAAAGAATAACGAATTTCCTATGAAAATGTGTTCAATAAACCTCCAATAAAATAAAAATATTTTTTATGAATATGTAAAGTATTTATATTTAATGGTTCTTTGTGTAATTCTCAATTCTCAAGCCAATTTCCCCATTTCTGTCTGTCTATCCCGTCCTTCTGTTGAAAACATGCTTACTTTCGAAAGACTTAACAAAAAGGAACCATATTGCTGTCAAATTCTAATTAGGTCTCCTATAGCAGTTTAGGATTGAAATTCATAAAAACCGGTTCAGTAGCAAAATAGTAATGAACCGAAATGTGGAACAACTTCCCTGAAAATTATTTTTTGTTAAAAACAACAATACTGATTCATAAGTTATAGATTTCATATCAAGCCCACTCTTAAAATATGTTCGGGCTCTTGGTGGAGGGTATTAAAGATTCGGCAAAGACTTAAAACACGAAAACTGTATTTTTTTCCTTCAGATTCACAAAAAATTCTTTTTATCTTATTTTTACAAAAAGCGTTTTCGCTTACGATTTCTAACTCCCAAGGTTGCATTCGAACACTCGCTGGATATTTGCACGGGCAATAATTTCATGGCTTAATCATTCTTTCATAAGGAAATCTCAATTATATTACGGTTGCCTCCGGCCATGTTATGGGTAATATTACACACAGAAAAAAATCAATGTAAATTCGTTCAAAACAAGGTTGATTTTACATTTTTCAGTAGTGATTTTGCTTCTTGTTGTTTCATGTTAATTTAACATGATTTTACAATAACTTGCGAACAACATTTTTTCCTTTTAAAATAACTATAATTCATGTTAATTTAACATTGCAGTAAAGTTAGAGCAAAATGACATTTATATTGAAATAACAATCCGAATCACGTTGAATAAAAGTTATTTCAAGTTGAAACAACGTGAATTTCATGTAGAATCAAATTGGTTGGAGTGTGGTATAAACAGTGTGAATACAACATATGCATTTATTTAAGAATAATTCAAAACACTTACCCCTGTAGCACATGTTTCACTTATTTGGAATCTCCTTTGTTAACAGAAGCATTAGCAGAATAGCCCGATATGATTTTCGTCATCATTCTTCTTTGAAAACTAATGCTTCTGTTAATTAAAAGAATTCGGGAATTGTCTTCTTTTTATAACATATTTTAGACATGAAAATAAAAAAATGTTCATACTTAAGTATGTATGCATGTTAATTTAACAAGACAAAATTTTGATTTTAATATAAAACAGGTTTTTATGGATTCAATATTGAACAATGTTATTTTAACAGTGAATAATATTAAATAAGCATGCTTTAAGGTTATTTTAATATTTTTCATTTAAAATATATACTATGAAATAATGATAAATTTAAATAAAGGGCATACTTTTGCAGTAATTTACCATGATTCTCAATCAACATTTCGCCATGTTATTTTAAAATTAGTATTTTTTTCTGTGTGTATTTTATATGTTTCCAACAAATAATTAAATCGTTTATTTCAAAACCAGTCAAGCAAACAATTTTTAATTTTGAGTAAATCCAAAAAACTTCCTAGAAATCTTAAAATTGCTTCTACAAAAAAGATACAAGGATTTCTCGGCTTTGCTTTCCCATCACATGGGGACAGTATTTTGTTTTTTTTTTTGCATTAAACGATGTATTTACCTTCACTTAACAGTGACCCCCCAATAACTCAGTTTTGAATTATTGTTAGTTGAAGGATTTTTGAAATAAACGATTCAATTGTTTGGTTGCTTATTAACAATAACATCTGTTTCTTTTGTAAGAAAGGGCCAAATCTGTGCCATGGTAGTGAAAGGGTTAATAATGTTGCATTTACTTAAATTTGAGAAAAATTATAACTACAAAATTTTTGATACAATCAAAGAAGAGGGTATTTTATCATTGATTTTTTCGGCGGTGCGCAATATGACCCCAGGAAATATAGCCCCAAAAGGAAAATGAAAAACGGCCCCAAAATTTTACATGAGACACAACAACACGCAATTTTTTTGTTTTTTTTTTGGGTTATTTTTCATTTTTTCGTTAGGGTGTTTTTGCATTTTAAGTGGAATGAAAAATGACCCCAATATCAGGGAATGAAAAATGGCCCCAAATAAAATCACAATTTTTCCTTTGGGGCTATTTTTCGTCTACTAATAAAATATGCAAATTTTAAGAAATGAAAAATAATCCCAAACATTTTTACACAAATTTTATAAAATTCTATGTAAAAGTTTCTAGGGATCGTATAAAAAACCCGAATTCTTATACCAAAGAAGAGAAAATCCTTGCCGGTTATGCAGAGATGCTTTAGTTAGCGATGCCGGTGTTTGTTATACCATAGAGGAAAAAATCCTTGAGTACGGCCGAAGGCCGGCTATTAAGAGAAGCTTTACTGAGCGAAGCCAGAGTTCGTTATACCATAGAAAAGAAAATCCTTGCGCCCGACCGAAAGCCCAACCATGCTATCAATCGTTAGATTTTTAAAACCAAAACTGAATAATTATCCGGATTTCGAAATCGGGATTCTAAATTTGGGATTTTTAGTTTCGGGCGTATGAACACCACCGAAAATGTTTAATGTAACTTTCTTTGTGTTCTTTTTTGGGGTTCAAATTCATTATAAATTTTGAGGTGATTTTTCATAATGAAGAATAACCCCAAATTAAGGGTCATATTTAATTTTATTTTAAGGGTTATTTTTCATTTTTTTGGGGCAATTTTTCATTAAAAAAATGGGGCCGTCAATGGGGGTGTCAATTTTCAATTATTTTTTGGGGCCATATTTCGCAGCGCCATTTTTTTCAAGTTAGAGAAGGAAACCTTTCAAAAACATTATGCCTCGGAAACCATAGAAAAATCAAATAATTCAAACAACATGAGAATTGAACTACAGAAATTTCAACCTGAAATTAAAGCAGAATAAATGTGGTGAATTAACAAATTATTCAAATGTTTTTATCTCTTTAAGATTCGAAGAGTTTTGACTTTTTCTTTAGTGAAAATCCGATTTTTTACATTTACCTTTCTGAACTACCTGTACAAAGGTTTGCTATGACACAGAAGGAACTATGACAAGTCAGATGTAAAAAACATGTTGTATTTTGTTTATGCAATTTAATAGCTTGTTGTCAAAAACACTGAACAGCAATGCTTTTTTTTATTTAAAATTGGAATTTTTACTTTTTTTAAAAAGAAAAATGCCCTAATTTGCTGTATACAGGATGGGCAAAAATAACCGGAGGGGTTTGAGTTTATTATAACTTTTTATTTAAAACATAATTATTAATTTGTTTGCATTTTATATGGAGAATATTTTTAATTTAACTATGAAAACTTATATCTCGCATTTTTCCAAAACTTTTTGCAAAATTTAGGGTGTAATTATTTTTGCTTGATTTAATAGTTATTCATACATAATTCCCCAAGTCTTCTTCAAAAAATGCTGAAAAAAGTACATAATTATTAAAAAAGTTATAAAGAGTTCAAACCTCTTCGGTCGCTGTGGGCCACCCTGTATTATATTGTTGAATGCTGGGCTAATTTGTTCCACGGCAGTTCAACTTTGCAGCCACATCGTTTCTCAGGATTTTCTTGATAACATTCCTGATAAACGAGTGGAATTTATAAGAGTAAATTTAACGATGAAATAACAAACGTTCAATGGTCGTCAAAACTCGTCTAATGAGGCCTCGCAAAAACATTATCGATTATCTCGTCCAACAACTATCAAAATGACTCGCAAAAGCATCACTTTGAAAAGTAATATATGATTTTACTCCAACAAGCGTCTGGACGATTAAAGAAAGTTTTGCAAAATTATCGCGCTCGTTAAATAACACGAGGGTTCAAGGTTTTTGTTGATTAAGAACTGAATGTGTTTTAAAGTAATTTGGGACGCTGAATCCAAATCTTTCTATCAGCTCGACTTTTCGAGATATACCGTTACGTCCAAAATTAAAGCACGACCGCTATATATATTGGAACTAGCTGAACCGGCAAACGTTGTTTTGTTTAACTTATTTCTTTCAGATGTTACAGTGTCTGTATGCCAAATTTTAGGAAAACCGGTTGATAAGTTAAGAAGATAATAAATAGTATAGGCTATAGTTCTTTCCAGATGTTACACTATTTGCCCGCCAAATTTTAAGAAAACTAGTTGATTAGTTAAGAAGATATAAGCTCCCCCTTTTACCCTTCTAACCCTATTTCACATCCTATTCCCTATTTCCTTACAGATGTTAAAGTGTCTGCATGCAAAATTTTAAGAAACCCGGTTGATTAGCGTAAAATATTGGGGAGGGGGAGCTTTAACCCCTATTGCCCTATTTCACGCCCTAAAGAATAAAAATTGTAGGCTATAGTTCTTTCCAGATGTTACACTATTTTCCTGCAAAATCTCAAAAAAATCGGTCGATTTTTTAAGCAGATATAGGGAGGGGGGCTTTTACCCCTCTTGCCCTACTTTACGCTTTATTTTCTTTCAGATGTTACAGCGCCTGCATGTCAAATTTTAAGAAAACTGTTTGATTAGCTAAGAAGATATAGGGAGGGGTAGCTAATGCCCTATTTCGCGCCCTCTAGCGATATAAATATACCCTACGACCTATTCTCGTACCTAACAAATACACATATAAAATTTCATAAAAATTAGTCGAGAAGTTTCGGTGGAGTTCAAAATGGAGGGCATTTTGTTGATATTTGTATGGGAATAAATAGGAAAATCTAAATGCTATATCTGCGGAACCCCTAAGCGGATTTCGTGCAAACTTAACTTAAACCATCCACAGGCTATCCAAAACGTAACCTGAAATTTTGGTTTAAACCGTTTCCTCAGTTAGTGGTGACATCAAAGTGTACACATCTTTTTATATATATAGATAACTTGTAAGCGGTTCACCATATTCAATTAAAAAAAAAAATTCAAAATTCTACAACAATATTATCTTTAAGCCGTGCCTTAGTAGTTTCAGAGATATCGTTGAAGTTTTAAAAACGAACAATTTTTTACAGAAAAATCCAATTTTTGTCTTTTAAAAATTTATAAAAAACAAAAATGCGAAAAAATCACAGTTTTGGCTAAGAAACATTATGTCAAAAATATTTCGAATCAAATGAGCTTTATTTCATTGTTAGCGGTGCATAACGTTTGATTTTGTTCACCATTTACTGAGAAAACTCAATGGATTTTCATGTGTGTGTTTGCTGCTGTTTTATTGACATATGGGCAAATCCTGCGTGACGAACGCTACATTCGCACGCGTTTTCTGATTGAAATATAAAAATTTTTTGGTCTTTCAAAAAAGATAGCTTCAACTTATATATAGTATTTACTGACATTAATATGTACTTACGAATGGCATATATCACAATTTCTTAGCAAGTATTTGTTGCAAAATAATTGATCACAAAGTTTTGTGACGCACGCTACAAAAGGTGGCAGTAACTTCAAAGGTTGAAGTGCATTTTCCTAATTTTCTGCGAATTTGGCATGATAAGGTATACAAAACCTAATTCCTAAAAGAAAGATGAATATAAGAGAATTCTAAACGCATTTATTCGCAGCCAAAAAATGTTGTGATTTTTTGACAAAAGCCGCGAACCCTTTGTGACGCGCGCTACATTACGCACGCTACAGTTTTTCCAGTAGTATTTTATTTATTTTAACAAAACAAATTATATTTTGCATTTCTTAAACTAATGAATATCAACTTTTTTTTTAACGAAATTTATACTTTGATAAGTCTGCTGTAAGTGCTATTTTATAGGCTTTTTACACTGATCAACATCTAACATCTACCATCAAAGATTTAGAAAATGTGAAACACTCGTTTACATTTTGCTCACATCTAACATCTACCATCAAACAAAAATGTCCCAATTTTTGAAAAAATTTATGTTTAAATTAAAAATGTTTTTTCTCACAAAAGTGCCAAAATTTAAAAAGAAAACTCAAAAATGTGTTTGAAGTTCCATGTGTTTAAAAATATAAAAAATATAAAACAGAAAACATTGCAATAAAAGATAAAACTTGACAAATGGTAACGCTGCTTTCAAAACAAACTTCTTTTTGTCAGTGATGCCACAATAATAATAGAACTTATTGCCACTTTTCTAGTGATGACAATAAAATAATCGAAAGATGTTGAATGGAATAAAATGAGATAGGACCATCTTTTAAAGATGTTGGTTTTTAGCCCTATGTATTTCTTATGGAAAGATGTTAACATCTTCGCAAAAGGTGGCAAATTGATGGTAGATGTTAGATGTTGATCAGTGTAAAAAGGCTTTTAAGCACAAAAAACACCTAAAATAATGTTAAATTCACGTATAACATAAGGAAATCGGCAGTGGGGTAGGATTTGGTAAAAATTATTGCATTAATGGTCATTGAAATACACATTTTTTAATATAAAAATGAAATTATACATCTAGTCTAATATTCCTTTAAAAAAAATTAATTTGAAAAATTTTTGGTTGGTGGACTGTTTCTGGGATTTGCCCCTATGGACGTTTTTTTCTTCACTTAAAAATAAGGTACCATCACTTTATCGTTATGCCTCATTTTATTCATAGGTTATGTGACTTCATGTGAAAGTAATAAGACGTTAACTTTTTCCTGTTTTGAATTTTTCATGATTTTTATAAATACAAAATTTGTAATTGTTTTTTTACGTAAACAGCCATTCAAAACACTCGAACATTTAATTGTGTTTCAAAGCTAACAATTACATCTTTAAACAATTTTTTTAACTGCTTAATGAAAAGCAAAATTATGATTTTTTTAAACTTTTAATTTTAAGAAAAAAGTGAAAAATACGATTTGTACCTGTAACATAAAAATGCAAGCTGACGGATAAAAACTTCCAATCAACACAAAAAATTTCAATTTTGTTCCCTTGTGTCATCTTCCAAATGCCTGGTTGGGATTGATTTTTAATGGATTGAAGAAAGAGCGCAGCAAAAAAGCTGAGAAGAGATGGGTGGGTGATTGTTGGCCTAAAGAGTAGTGTTCATTAGTATGTGGACTGCGTTGTATGCTTACATCAAAAAGTAGTTGTTGTTTTCGTTTTTTAATTTAATTTCTATAAACATTTTCTTTTTATTGTGAATACAAATTTGCTTTCATTACAATTTTTATTATTATTTTTTAATTTTATTTCAATTAGATTTTTTAAGTTAAAGTTATTTCGAAATTATTTAAAACAACCTGTAAATTTTTCAAAATATTTTTTCTACTTGTTGATTCTTTCAATTATTATTATACACTTGTGCAGTGAGCGCGTAAAAAACTTGTGTGGCTTGTCGCTTGGAAGCGTTAAAAATAGCAACAACACAACAGTTTGTTTATTATAAAAACATTTTGTGTTTTTTTTTATAATTTCTTATATTCTTTAAAAAAGTATGAGTACATAAAGAAAATTATCAAACATTTTTAAGAACAATAAAAAAAAAAATTCGAGTACATATATTTAATGTTTTTGTATAAAAATAAATTTAAATCAATTGTTTTTATGTATCTGTTTTTTTTAGTTTGTTTTTATACAGTCAGTTTGTCTAAAGAAATATTGTGGTTTTGGTCGCGTTTCTTCCCCCTTTTTTTGGTAAGTTTTATTTTAAATTTATTTTTGAAATGTTTGGAATATAAATTTTAAAATTATAAATACAAAATCAATAAATTTTTGAGGAGTTTTGCTGTTATTCTGGAAAAGTTTTAAATACCAACCTGGGGGCTTTACGAAATTGTAAATTAAAGATCAGTTGGAATATTAAACAAGTGTAAGCCATAGTGCAAATTTAGCGCGATTATTATTATTTTAAGAATTATTATTAAAAATTATGTATTTAAAAATTTAATAGAATTGGCATTACTGGTGACGAAAAATAAAATATGAGTGCTATATCCAAAAATAGGGCAAAAAGTGTCACAAAATAGGTGAATATGATACAAAAGTATAATTTGAAAATAGGATCACAAAATGTATCAAAACCGTCGAAAAAGGGTCAAATTAATAGTTTATTATCAAGGCAGAGTTAGCCGAACGTTCACGTCCCCTAATGGAACGTCTGGTTCGTTTTGTCATTTGCAAACAATGCAAATGCTTACTGAATTTAAATGTCACGTTGACGGAACGTCTCGATCTGTATTAAACAGATTTGTATGCCGTTGTTACGTGACAGTTGTAAAGCAGTGATGGGCTGCTTGTATGTTAAATTGAATGCGGGTATTTTTGGTCGTTTTTGGTACTTTTTTCAGTTAAGCTATGGAATTGAGACAAAACAACTTAATATACAACATATTTCCATATAAACAAATATATTTATGTTTAGATGTACAATACATATGTATAAAAAAATGCATATACACATACAATGGAAATGTGAAAAGAATAAAAGGCTTTAAATGGTAGCAAAACCTTGTTTTGTGCATACACCACAATACAATATATCTATTGTTATAATATATATGCTAAAATACAAATTTGTTTATTGAAAATCTGTAATATAAACATTAAACTATTAACGTTTTTTACATACACAAAATACTTTTTTAATACCATTTAAATCACTTGGTACTTTTTAAAACATTTTTGATTCCCATCACTGTGTGATTTGCTTTATGTATTCTATTGTTTTTTGTTTATGTATAGAAAAAACATAAACCACGTTTTTAAATGTTCTATAAGTGCACCAACGTGCTTACAGTACGGTGCGGTACATTACGGGTACAGCAACGTTCGCCTAACTAGGCCTTCACAATGGAAACGATGTTGGGCTTGTAAGAAATGGGCTTTTGCTTTATTGTTGTAACTTCACACGCGCAGAATATTGAAAGATAATTTTTTATTTTGTTTTGAGGGAGTTTTGAGCTTGCGAATCATTTTAATTATTAAAATTTTATTATCAACTCAATAATTAATAAAAATTCATTGGGTGTTTTTTCCCTTCTCACATCAGTCCTTTTTAAATTTAATTGTAAAAAAAGGGAAAGGGCAAAAACTCCCGGTAATTTTTATTCATAGTTGGGCTAGATTTCTCTCGTCGAGAAATCAAATATGCACTTAGAATCATGAAGCAACAAGCAGATATAGCGCACTGCTTTTATTAAAATATATTTCTAATGTCAAAATTACGTCACAAAATACAGGGGCCTAATTACCTCGATATCGAGTACGCTATCGCATCGAGTTAACTATCGTATCGAAAGAAAGTTCGAGAGATTTAATGTCTTTGGTTACTCGATATCGAATGCTATCATCTCAAATTACGATACATTTCATTCGATATCGAGAGCCATGATACCAAAATAAAAAATTTCGATCAATTTTGCTCGATACCATATGCGGTAATAAGACCCCAGAACTGTATTTATGTAGTAATTTTTTACGTCACACAAACAATCAGAAACATATCTAACATGCGCAAAGTGTAATTTTGTTTATTTGATTCATGATTAAGGATAACTATTGAGATTAAGCTCTGTCTTATCTTAGTCTTATGCCCAATTTTTAGGATAGTGTTTGAATCTATATATTGTTATTTTTCATATAAACTTGAATCGTATTTAAGTACAGTTTGGTTTTTTAAAGAGTCTTATTTTATTAAGATAAATGTTTGGTGTACTGCTACTTAAAAGAAAAAAAAAAATATTATAAAGAGCGTATTAATTAACAAGATGTTCTCGAAAAACAGTTGACAGGTTTTGCTTGCCTGTTGTTGTTTTATTGCTGTGATATTAAGGCCACCTTGCCAAGTTATACACAATAAACACTTTTATTGAAGTTAAATGTACCAGATTGGTGAATTAAGTTTAAGTGTTTTGTGAAGAACAATATTTTGAATTGAAAACGATTTGAAATATAAATGTGATTTAAAATCTAATCTTAAAAATTGCATCGCTATTTCTGTGACACAAACAAAAAGTATTCTTCGGTGTATTTGTTCGAGTTTTTTGCATCTGTTAAATACATATTTGATTATTACTCGTATTTAATTCAAAGGCGACAAGAAATTTTAAAAATAAATTCCATCTTTTTTATTATTTGAAACAATTATATGTGATACAACCCAGTAAAAACTTCGCCTACAAAATAATGTGTTGAGTAATCAGAAAAACATAAGAGCACTACTTACAATTCTACTGAAAGAACCAATGAATTTTCCAAGGGATGTCCCAAAATGAACGCATTAAAAAGTAAGTCATTATTTTTTTTACTTGCAAACATCCAGAAAAAAGTAGTTACAGAAGTTGTTGTAGATGTAGTTATAGATGAAAGCTACAAAATAATGAGTTAAAGAAGCTATTCATTTTGAAAAAGTAGGCGAAGTTTTTACTGGGAAATTTAAAAAAAAACAAGTAAATGTGCAATATTCGACTCTGCCGAATCTTATATACACTTCACCATGGTACGATAAGAACAAATGTCCATGTTTTACATGCATACCTTGACTCTGACATAATTGCTTGGTGGGTTTTCGCCACTGAGTTATTTACATTAACTAAATGTCGATGTACAGAGTTGACAAGTCTCACATATCTTGCAATATGTAAATAGTTGACGATACTGAGTACATTCAACCTCCTTGCTAGGAAGTTCGAGCTGTCTAATCTCTGCTGCATTGTTCGAACCTGTCATGCAGCTCCTGCTGATTAGCAATAGGACAAAGATGTTTTCTCCTTACAATCGAACTCACTCCACTGGTTCCAATTGTAATTCGGAAACGTAAGTTTGGGTAGCACCACAACCACCTCGTGTAATTGGTTAATCGACATCATTGTAAGAAAAGCATTTTGAAACAAAAAGCCTCGTTTTTGTCCAGTAACACTAATCTTTTGTTAAGGAAACAACTGCTACAACCAAGATCTTATTTTGGACAAATTTTTTTTAAAGTTTGCAACGGGTAGCGACGGACAGTTTTCACCTGCCTTCCTCTCGGGCTTGTACTGTGTAAGGGCACACAGAAACAACCGTATCAGGATGGTGTTACTAATCCCATCTACAAACCTTTCCACCCAGACATAAATGTCTTGTCCAATTTGGCTTACAAAAAATAACCTTGTAGTGCAACATCCAAAGTATGAAGACTTTCACACTTTCTCGGTAGCATCTGGCCTGATGTGAGAGTATCATACTCCCCACGAAATACCCAGCAGCGTACTCACGAAGAAAGGCTACTAATCAACATACCCAAATGTCCACTACACCACTTTGACATCTCTACAACACTCCAACAACAATTCACATAATCACACGTCTCCAAGGCTGATGGACTTTCCTTCACAAATAGTGTCACAAGACGAAAATTTGGCTTTCTGAATCAAATGTCTTGACATTACAAGAGTCTTACACTGCAAATGGATGATAAACCAATACCTCATCCAATGATCAGCACAGGTGTTTGCAACCCAACTGCGGGCCACCGATCCCCGAGGAGAGCCATATAACCTTAAGTACTATGGTGAATACTTCACGTCCATGAAGTCTTCCATTCAAGGGCGCTAGAATTTTAGATCTCGTATCGTCACATCCTAGCGAAGCCTCAACTAGAGCCTTGTATTTTAGCCATCTACAAGAGATGTTTCCAGGGATTACCACGGGGAGGTAATACATAGGCTTTTGTTGCAAGTTGAAGGTATAGCACTATGGCCGTCCTTCTGAACAAGGAACTAAATCCCTGGTACGATAGGAACAGTAAGTTATATAAATATCGTTCTTTAGATATAAAAAAACACTCCTCCTATCCCGCCCATATTTTGTCGGTTGTTGTGTATTAACAGCCGTGATGCTTGTAACTAATTTGTAAACTTTGGCTTTTCCCGTTCACCCGATATGCAGACATTTATAATGTATATCCCACTTCTTCAACCCCGCTCATATTTTTAGAGTGGTGGTGTATTAATAACCCAGCTATGTGTACCTATTTGGAAACATTTTTTCTTTCAGTTTTTTGGGTATAAAAAAAACTATTTTGTGGGACTGCAGGTGCCAAATTTAAGAATTTTATTAATGAGAGTATCAGTGCCTAGGATGCCCCTAGATGGTTCAAATGTATGAGTTAACTTAAAGGTAATTTTATTGCTAAACCGTTTTTGAGTTACGCCAATATATGTTGTGCAGTGTCCTCCATTTTCGAAATAACGGTATATCTCAAAAACAAGAGCTAACAAAAAAAAAAAAAAAAAAAACCGGTTAGCACCATTGGGTTCAGCGTACCCGAATCATGTTAAAACACTAAATTTCGTGAAAATACTTAAAACTTTGTTATAGTGTAAAATGGCCTTAAGCAACTGCACCGAACTGATTGCACCCTCAATTAAAATTGTCGGAGTAAATGTAAATACTTTAAAGTTGGCAAAATGGTTTTGATAGAAATAATTTAGGATTTTCTTACATTGTTTTATTAGATTTTTCTAGAACAAATATCTTAATTCAGTTCAGTTGCTTTAATCTACATATTAAGTTCTTCTATGGTGTACTTTGTTTTAAAATTGGTGATAGACAGTCTTTACATTTTAAATATTATGAGATGTATTGGATTCCGATTAATGAAATGAATATCTTTTGACATTGACAGAATGTTAGCAAGCAGATATTTACCCTCTCCCTTATAAAAAAATATTTGAGTTTTAAAAATTCATAAATAAGTGGAATATTTTAAAATTATTTTGAATATGACTTTGATAATAAACTTTTTTTGTATTTACTTAAGAATATCTACACAATAAATGACATTTTATCTAAATAACACGTCATTTTCGAAAATCCTTTATCTTTTAAGTGTCTACTGTGGATGAGTTTGTTCGTGCTACTTTTAATGACAAGCTGACCGAATTTTATTCTCTCATTCGGTGAGACATTTTTTAAAGACTTGTTTTTGTATGTAGTCCGTCTGTTTTTATTGAGAACATAAAACTTAATGAAATTTTCCCGAAAAAAATAAATAAATATATGAATGTTTATGTTTATGTTTATTTGAATATTCAAATATTAAATAGAAATAAATACAAAATATTTTTGAAATATTGTAACACACCCACCAGAAAAGAGTGCAGTGCGGTCATGCCAATGTTAAGAAACTTAAAAATATATATATAAAACTAAATTGATTTGAGGCAACTACATACAATTTTAAAATTAAACTTAAAAAAAGATACAATATTTTGTTTCTAATGATTTATTAATTTTAAAATTTAAATTTTAAAAAGATATCAACTACTTTTTATTGAATAAGTTGCGGAGTTCAAAGATAGTTTTCCATACAACCCAATGTGCAAGATAAAATTGCCTTAAATGTTAAGTAAATAATGCAAAACCCGCATTTGTTTAATTGGATTTTAAATTATTTACATTTTAATAAATGGTTTTTTTTTTTGCTTATTTAAATATATTTAACATAAAATAACAAACATTGTATGATTATTTTAATTATGTATTTGCTTAAAGAAGTTAAGTACGTGTACTTAACACAGTTGTCACAGTCGGAATTTCGCAAAGTTTTATATTAACAGCGTTGCCAATTGTTAAGTTTTTCCTTTTTTTTGCAAGTTTTTTCAAATTCGAAAATGTTTGATATTTATATTTAGTTTTTTATAAATATCGGGCTTTCCCTTTTTTCGGTTTTAAAAGTAAAGTAAAATAAAACACACATAAAGCTTGATATCGATGACGATGGGCGCTTGGAGTTTGCCATTACGTAGCAAATACAATGTCATTGAAATGATCGCCTCTAGTTTGGTTGCGGCAGGCGATCCCTTTGAGGAAATTTTCGACTACTTTTTCGCACATTTCGGGCGATATCTCGGTGATAACTACACAAATGTTGGCTTTAAAATGATCCGCGTAGATACGGTTTTTGCCAAAGACAAACAAAAAAAGTCTAACAACTTCAAATCGCATAATCTTGGTGAGCGATTGTCGTCTCGTATGTTGAAACAACATATCGTCCAGTTTATAACCTTCATACGGCCATAGCGCCCGGAGCCGTGAAATCAACAAATTCGGATAATTCACTACACTTTCACTAATAGAAGCGAAAGATTCGAAAGTGCGCACATTGCAATAAGGCACAGGCCTGGGGCCTGATTCTGGCAGTAGTGATCGAGTACTTTCTCGATTCGAAAGCAAATTAATATCTAATTATTTCCGTCAATACCGAACGAATCGAATTATTTTTTCAGTGCTGTAAAGCATTAATTTGAGTTTCACAATACTGAAACAATAATTTCGATTCGTTCAGTATAGACTGCAAGAATTAGAAATAAAATTGCTTTCGAATCGAGAAAGTATTCCATCACGACTGCCTGAATTAGGCCCCTGAGCTCATCTAAATCCGGCTTCAATTAACAAATTTGTAAGAAATGCTTAACTATTAATTAAATACCGTACGGATTTTTCGCCTGCAAACAAATTTATCATATCAATTAACATATTTGTAAGTTTGAGCTTTTCTTGCTGTTCAGTTTCAATCAATAAGTTTAATTGAAATGTGACCACCAGCAAAAGAGGCTATAAAAACCTAAACACAAATCAAAATGTTTTTTTTTTAAATCAGCAAAGTTAATTGAAACAAATAAAAAATTGTTTCAAACTTTTAAGTATTTTGAACATTATAGTTTTTATTTTCAATTAGGGCAAATTAATTGAAACAATTAAAAAATTTTTTTGAAACAGCATTATTGAATTAATTGAAAAAATTTTGGTGAAATTTTTTTCTGTAACAAATTTTTTAAGCTCAAACATCATCTTATTTGGTTGGTAATAAGATTAAATTTGGTCCAAAAATATCTTATTTCAACATAACTCGTCTCACATAGCTCTCGTAAAAATACCAATCCCGAAAGTAGCTGAAAGTGTCATAACGTCCATATATATGTTGGTATTCATATAAAACTTGTAAACGATAACTTTTATAATTTATACTATATCATGGAAATATCATGGCCCATAATTGACCATAGACCCCATACCAACCCCCTCCTTTAAATCACTTGAAGGTGAACAAATTTCATATAGATGAAAATATCTAGATAATATTCGGCACAAAAAACTCTTATATGAATCTGAACCTATTGACATAATTTTGTTTTGCCGTGTTATGGTTGCCCATTAGCCGGAAATACGGTACACTTTTTAATATTTCTCTCTAAATACTGTGTTGTGTGGTATCAAATGGTCGGCCTTGATCGGCTATTGGATTAAATGTCTTGTCAAATTGATTTAACGATGTCCGTCCGTTGGTTTGCCTGTTCGTGTGTTGGTTGAAATTGGGCTTCCAAAGATTCTAGATATAAAAGGGAAATAATTGCTTTTGATTGATAATTGCATTTGCAGTTGACTTTAGTCGTTATGCTTTTTTTTGTGATAATTTGGCATTTAATTATAAAGCAAGTTTTTAAATGTAATCGACGAAAGTTACATAGTTTGTAATCATGGAAGCTGTGAAAAAAAGAAACTAAAAAAGCATACCGGAAATCTCGAAAGGTTCTGGAAAATTAAAAAACCCCACGTATTGTCAGCACAACACGCACATTAAAAGTTCACTACGCGTACACTAAAACAGAACGGTTGCGCTTAAAGTACGCTACGCGATCACATGAAAAAAGCAACCCGTATGCTTAAAGAACACTACGCGTACGCTTAAACAAGATCGGAACATAATCTTAGTATCTGTGCAGCTCACAATCGTTGAGCACCTTATTTTTTTTTTGTTTACAAATTCACGTACACTAAAAGAAGTTTTAGAGTTTGTGTTTTCAAAATAATACACTACGTTAGTGTACAGTTTCTTTTCGGACTCTGCTTATAAATGCTTCAAGAAATTGGCAATGGGATTTTAATGCATATTGAAGTGCCCCAAAAAAGAAATATTTTTAAAACTGATTATAGATGATTTACAAAATTTTTAATGGGACATAAAAACAAGTTTAAGTACGTCAGACAACAAAAAATACTTGTTTAAAACAAATAAAAAACATTATAAATTTTTATTATTACGGCTAATACAAGATGATTTAATATTATTAACTGTTTTTAATATCAGGCAGCACATTAAAATAATAAAGTTGCGAGTTATAAGTACCTTTATGACGTTGATCGTAAACGCGTACTAAAATTAGTTTTTTTTTTTTAATTAACAATAATGTAAAAATTGGGTATATGAGTTTGTTGTTGTTCAAAGTAATCGTTTGATGTACGAATAGACAGTCAAAATCCGTTCTACATTATAAAGACGAGTAATGTATAAAAAAAATCCTTTCGACTCAACTTTAATATATTTAAGAGATTTGTTCAGTGTTAATTATTTATTTTTTTATATATACTCTAAAATCGTTCTGTATTTTACTTAATGTTCTCAATGTCAAGAATTTAAAAAATGATTTTGCAACAATCAAATTTTGGCACAATAAACATCGTTTTGAACACAACAGCTTGCATGCCATCAACAAAAGTTGTGATTGAAAAAAGTTTATGGTTAAAAAGTATACTTTGGTTAAAAATATCAAACTCTCAATTTCAAATGTCAGATGGAACCGGTATGCACTCAGTGTTGCCAGGGCTCAAAATAGCATAGCAACCTTCGAATAGTTCAATCAAAATAAGATCTATAATAAGCAGCTTCCTTTCCCAAAGAAAGAGTGAGGAAGGTCTCTAAAAAAAATAAAACTGAACAACTTCCTTTCTCGATATTTCTTGATACCATACAAATGTCAAGTTATAAAACAATCTGATTTATAATAAAGTAATTTTTAAAATGTTAGATTTTATCTAGACTAATAATGGATCGATTTTAGCGTTTAAAAAAACGCTATTTCCTGAAACCCTCTAATTTTAAATGACAAAGTTTTTAAAAGTGTTTTCTACCGATTGATATGTTGTTTATATGTATGTATATGAAAGTTGTTTGAAGACTTGTATCTTCAAAGTTTTGAATTTGTGACTTTAAAGTCCCGTTATAAGTAAGTTTTAGAAGTTCGCTCAAAATATTAAAACTCCAATATTCTTTGGCTATTGCTAAGTTTACTTTCATTTCATTTAGAGTAGACGTTAGCAAAAGCTGATTAAAAAAAAAAAAAAATATGGGCTAGTGCAATTTTTGAGTAACATTAATCATAGTGGATTTTTATAATTTATATATATTTAGATGTAAGATGTAAAATTCCTTTAAGAAATTAAGGCACAGGTCACACAAAATACAAGAAATGTTTTCTTACTTTTTTTGCTCTATTATAATAATTTTAAATGTTTATTTTTCTATCGATATATCAAATTTAATATTAAGATGTTGCAATATTTACGCGATATTTTGTAATCTCCCATACAAATTTTATAACATCTTACAACAATTGCCCCAGGTAAAACATGGAATTTCATCAATATTCAATATTCGTCTATAGTTAAGATGAGCGTTACTTGTTTGTTTAGTTGTGTTTTTCCCTCCTTTCTCTCAAACTAAATAATTTTCTACATCAATTTAATTAAAAATTCTCCAGACAAAATAACTATAATCATAAGATGAATAAATTAATAATGATTAGTAATTGTTAAGAACAAAAAAAT
The DNA here is from genome assembly GCA_930367215.1 of Pollenia angustigena. Classification (NCBI taxonomy): domain Eukaryota; kingdom Metazoa; phylum Arthropoda; class Insecta; order Diptera; family Polleniidae; genus Pollenia; species Pollenia angustigena. Next base: position 90,436,909 of record OV884056.1, on the reverse strand, counting down.
AATTCTTACTAAATATTTATATCTAACTATTTTTAAGAGATTGTATCAAAGAGCTACAACCCCACCTTCAGTTAACTGGCTGAATAAAATTAAACACACTGTGTTTACACTGTCAATATTAAAACAGAAGGCAATAGGTAAATTGTAACCACAAACAACTGTTTATTGTAGCCCTTCACTATATGAGGAAAGGGAATATAAAGGTTTATTAGTTCGTTTGCAATTTTTATTATATTGATCTTAGATTCTATTAAATATATCTATTTAAGTTCTTTTGAGTAGCGAAGTTGATATAGCAATGTATGTGTATATATTGAAACGGATTTTCCGAAGACCTTAGATACGATGGGGACTAGGTTGCTATATATTTATATCACATATAGTCTGGAATAGTATGCTATTTAAATTCAGAGAGAGCGGTTCACAAATGGCTTAGATATGAGCAAAAACTACCATTTCCTCTAATTTTTGCCCGTATACCATAGAGCTTTTTATACCCACACCACAATAGTGGAGAGGGTATTATGCATTTGTGCTGATGTGTGTAACGCCTTAAAATATTGGTCCTAGACCCACCTTAAAGTATACCGAAGTAAACAGAATCACTTTCTGAGTCGAACTAACGATGCCCGTACGGCTGGCTGGTTGGCTGGCTGTCCATGTAACCATGTGCGCAAAGTACAGGTCGCAATTTTGGTGATAATTTGATAAAATTTGGGACATAGGTTCTTATTGGCACAAGGAAAGCCTATTGAAAATGGGCCAAATCGTAGGACCATGAGGGAAGATAGGGGGAAATTTCTTCCTCTCAGAAACTATCAAACCGATTTTAATGAAATTTAAAACATAGATAGATCCATATCTATAGGGACACATTAGCTATACAGTTTTTAAAAAATAGGAGCACAAGGGGAGGTAGGGGGCAATTTCTGTGTCTCACAAACTTGCAAACCGATTTTAATGAAGTTTAAAAACATAGATAAATCCATATTTATATGGACACATACACTCAAAATATTATGTAGTTAAACTTAAAATTTACTTAAAAAACGGATCATTTACATTTCATTTAAAACAAATGATTTTTACATTCATTTTTAAATTTTTTATTTTTTGAACAGCATATTCCTTAAAATTGAATGATTTTTACTATTAAAAAATATATTTTAAACGACAAAAATAAAACAACATAACAAAATAAAAACGATAAAACATTATGTTTTGGTAGTTTGTTTTTTGAATAACAAACATAAATGTTAAAAAATAAAATTATTCGAAAAATAACTATATTTTTATTCAATTTTAACAGAACAGAAATCGAATTTAATAACCCACAATCAGTTACTGTGACAATTTTATGAGTGTAAGCATGATGTGTTTTTTAATACTGTGGTGTAGAGTATCATATGAGGCGTATAGATGCAAAGACTGCAAAGTCCACTTTTTTCACAAACGTAAGTAATAATACCTCTTAGTTGTATCTCACAAGTCTTACGTATTCCATAATACTTTGTGAGATAGAAATCTAATGAGTTTTGATGCGACTGTCAAAAAATCTAATGTAACATGACAGTTTGCGTTCACACCATCACACAAAGTATTAACACTCACACATGAAGAAAATGCAACCCTGATCCAATGAAAAGTATTATAGTTTAGCAATTTTTCAAAAAACAATGAAGTCGTATGGGATATCAAACTTTTTTCATAATACTTGTCATTTTCGTGACACATTGCATTCACACTATCACACTTTGTCATATTACTTGAGTTTTTGACATGTATTAATACAAAGTATAATAGTGTAATCTAGCCTTAATTAGTGAATATTACATTACCAGAAACACTTTTATCCCATAAAAAAGTATGTTTAAAAATTAAGAATTGATGCAAGAACGGCAATGTCCATTGGAGATTGTCGTTTTTGCAATGATCACAGTTTGTTAAGCTCTTTTTCTCTCAACTATTTTCGAAAATGCATGCTAGTTTTTTATTTTGTTTCTTTTTTGCAAAACAAAACTAAAAAGAAATTAAAAAATACAACAAATTAGTTAGTTTTATTGTTCATTTTATACCTTTGTCATTAGTCGTCATTATGGAGCTAAGTTGTTATGAAGTTCCTCCAAATCAATCAAGAAAAAACTAAGCATTTGTTAAGTTTAAGAATTTTATAACTACTGATTTTTTTAAGTACTTGCCAATGCTAAAAAAGCAGCAATGTCCATTTGATTAGAGCAAACACAGCAATCTCCAATTTTATTATTATAATTGCCAGCAAACCGCTATATCGATTTGGTTGAAACTTGCGTCATATCTTCATCATATTCTTATTTACTGAATAGCAGATATACAATACATAAATATTAATGTACTTTGAGCTCATCTACATTAATGAGAATTTAACGTCAAATAATTATAATATTTTTATATCTGCACTACGCCTTAAGAAGAACAAAAACCTACAATCAGTATTCACAATGCGTGGAATAGTGTATGTAAAAAATGAAAGTACAGAACAGCCGGTGCGCATAGACTTCATCGAGCAATTGGATGCATTTTTTCTTCCGTCTAATAATTAACCACGCATTATTGTATTTTTTTACTTATATATTATTTATGCTTAACATTTTCGTGTTATTTACCTTATTTACCTTAATACTCCTTTTATATTATTTGCATATTTTACGCTTATTAACTAATGATCTTAGCTATGAAATAATTTTAAACAAAATGAATGCCATCATCAAAATGCGACTAACTTTACCCCTTACCATTGTTGTTTGTTATTTAATAAAACTTCGTATTGATAACGATGAACATTCAGGATAATACGACCTTTGGTTCCAATGAAGGCTCAATGTATATGCTGCGTATCTTGACTAAGTTGAAGAAGGGTATAAACATGTGTCATATCAATGCACAGAGCTTGAATAATAAAGCAGACGAGTTTAGACTCATGTTTGAGAATTCTTCAGTGGACATCATATGTGTTTCTGAAACTTGGCTTAATCCCTCAGCGGCGGTAACTTTAATAAATCTTAATGGTTATAACATTTTTAGAGCTGATCGTGAGACTCGTGGTGGCGGTGTAGCAATTTTTATAAAAAATAATATAAAATGTAATTTTATATCCTCAAACCTTTCAAACACCAATGTAAAAACAAAAATTGAATACCTGTTCGTTGAAATTGTATCCTCTAACAGAAAATTGCTTGTTGGTTGTGTGTATCGGCCTAATCGAAATATTTCCACGGACACCTTTTTCAATTATCTCGAACAACTTTCGTTATTATACGCGGACTGTGTCATTGCCGGAGATTTTAACTCAAATTTATTAACTGAAACCACACTCTCAGATAACCTATTCTCAATTGGCATTGGATCTATCAACCGCTATACACCAACCCATTATACTACTACATGCAACACTCTCCTTGATCTTTTTCTAGTTTGTAACATCTCAAAAGTTCAAGTTTATGAGCAACTTTCCGTCCCTTGTTTTTCCAAACATGACCTAATTTTCACTTCATATGATTTTGATTTAAAACGTTTAGACCAAACCTTTTCATATCGTGACTTCAGAAACATTAACTTTGGAATGTTAGATGAGCATGTCGCAGCCATAAATTGGGATAATATATTTTATATGATATCTTAAAATCAGCAAACCACTTTTCTTGAGAATAACATTTCTGATTTATATGAACGCTTTGTTCCAATCAAAACAAAAACTGTCAAAGATAATACTAGGCCCTGGTTCAATCCAGTCATTAAAAATTTAATTAAGAAAAGAGATGTTGCGCATTCTCGCTGGAAGCGTTTTAAAACACCTATTTCATGCGATGAATTTCGTAGAATTAGAATGGAAGTCAATCGGGAAATAAAAAAAACAAAAACTACTTTCTATGCTGAACGATTTAAAAGTGCTATTGACAGTAAAACAACATGGCGAACTATACGCGATATTGGAATCGGTAATCATACCAAAAATATTGACAGCAATTTATCAGCCGACGACCACAACGTTATTTTTTCGTCAATACCCTCATCAAATGATGATTTACACACAAATGACTATATTAACTCATTAGAAGATAGTATAACAAATATCCAATTTAATTTTCGATGTGTCTATAATGATGAAGTCTTAACTTGCTTAAAGTCTGTAAAATCAAATGCAATCGGATATGACAACTTAGACCCTCGATTTGTAAGAATATTGTTGCCAAGATTACTACCTTATTTAACCCACATTTTTAACACAATATTTACTACTAATGTCTTTCCAAGTAGCTGGAAACATGCTAAGATTATTCCGGTCCCTAAAAATAACTCGGAGTTATTGCAATTCTGACTTATCTTTCCAAAATAATGGAAAAACTTATGTATACACAAATAAATGAATTTATTGATCGGCATAATTTGCTCACGCCACACCAATCTGGCTTTCGAGCTAAGCATAGCTGTGTTACAGCATTATTAAATCTGAGTGAGGATATTCGATATGATATAGATATCGGGAAAGTTAATATACTAGTGCTTTTGGATCACTTCAAAGCTTTCGATGCAATTGACCATTCTCTGCTTTGCCTCAAACTTAAAAAGCTATTTGGTATATCAGGGACCTCAAATAATCTAGTTAAATCATATCTTGGTAGTCGTTACCAATCTGTAGTTATTAACGGTAGTTACTCGTCTGCACTCCCTGTCACCAAAGGTGTTCCACAGGGATCAATTTTGGGACCACTTTTGTTCTTGTTGTATGTTAATGATCTTTCCCGAACTTTATCATATTCTAAGTTACACTTATATGCCGATGATGTACAAATTTACATTGGCAGTTCTGTGAAAAATATTGCAGACAACGTACATAAATTAAATAAGGACTTAGAAAGTGTTTATATGTAGATGGGCAACCGCTAATAGACTTCTAATAAATCCCCGCAAATCCAAATGCCTTATCATTCACCGTAAAACGATCCGTTTTAATATAAACATTGACATTATGCTTAATAATGAAAAAATTTAATGTGTACGCTCGGCAAAAAATCTTGGTGTAATATTCAATAATAATTTAGATTGGTCTGACCATATTAATAAAACTGCATCAAACATCTACCTACGGTAACGTGAACTTTGGCCTACCCAATACTTTGCGCCTTTAAAATTTAAAATACTTATCGCCAAAACTTACTTAATGCCTCGACTTTTATATGGTTGCGAGTTGTTCTCAAGTTGCGACTTTCGTAGCAAAAATGTGTTACAGAAAACATATAACAATATAATCAGATATGTTTTTGGTTTGGGAAAATACGATAGTATATCCCAGTTCACAAATAAACTTTATGGCATGACATTTAAAAACCTTTTAGATATGAGGGTATTGCACATGCTACATAAAATAATATATACGAAGAATCCTCCATATCTGTACAACAGATTAACCTTTGCAAGGTCTAACAGGGGAAATAAGATAATTACCTTTACACACCGCAGCCTGATATCTGAATATCAATTTTTTATTCATTCTGTCCGTCTTTGGAACCTACTGCCCAATCATGTCCAAACAAACAACAATGTGGACAATTTTAGAAATCAATTAGTTAATTATTCAATAAGCTAAACCCCATAAAACTAAACCAATTAATTTTTGCCATCAAAGCTTTTTATTTATTTAGTTTAGTTTATTTGAATCTATAATTTATATGTTACACTCAGCCAACTTACAATTTAAAATTTAATCTTTCTTTAAATTAAATGTTTATTTCCTTTCCATTTTGTTATAATGTACTCTATTTTGTTTTTTTCTTTTTCTTTCTTTTCAAACGTAATCGTTTGAGTGTGATTACCCCTTTATGTTTTAAACTTATATAATTCCTGCACTTTAACTATAAGATTTATATCTTGTTGTGTAGGATAAGCAAGAAATTCTTAAATAAATAAATAAATAAAAAACTTTAAATGTGGACATTGCAGTCTTTGCATCTATACACTTATAAAATTATTACAGTAACTGATTGTGAGTTATTAAATTCGTTTTCTGTTCTGTTAAAATTGAATAAAAATGTAGTTATTTTATGAATAATTTTATTTTTTTAAATTTATGTTTGTTGTTCAACTAACAAACTACCAAAAAATAATGTTTTATCGTATTTATTTTGTTATGTAGTTTGATTTTTGTCGTTTAAAATATATTTTTAATAGTAAAAATCATTCAATTTTAAGGAATATGCTGTTCAAAAAATAAAAAATTTAAAAATGAATGTAAAAATCATTTGTTTTAAATGAAATGTAAATGATCCGTTTTTTAAGTAAATTTTAAGTTGTTTAAAATGAATTGTCGTTTGAATTTAACTCCATAATATTTTGAGTGTACCCCTATATGGTCGGGCTTGTTATATTCTCTTTTTATACTCTTCACTAGGGTGTTCAATTAATTGGGTTTTATTTTTGTTCGATTAAACGATTGATCGATATATGGCATTTTTAACTTATTAGAATAAACGAATAAAATTTTAAAATTAATCGAGTAATCGAATAATCCTAAGTCCAGAAATTTTATAAAATACGAGAAAAAATTAGTACTTGAGTAAATAAACATTATTTTTTAAATAAAACTTGTCAGTGTAGCTCCAAATTGTTGCTTCACTTTCGGGCACTAAGATTTTCAAAGAGTCAATATAACTTTGGATTTTTTGAAACTTTTCACGGACATTCCATTCTCTGCTATGCTTCTGCAAAAAATTTCCTCTAGAGAATCGATCGAAGTATCTTGTTTGAAATATTTATTCATTGGACCACTTGCAGCCCCCTTTGATTTTGTTGGTGGAGCATCTTCTTCAAGTACGATGTTATAGTTACTGTGTAAGTGGTAAATTAGTGGAGTTGTTGAAGAAAATTATACATTTTTTGGACACCTGTTGCATTGAGCATTATTAGATTTATCCTTCGTACAATATTTTTAAACCAAACTTATTCTACAGAGAGAAACGCATGGAATATTTTGTTAAAAAGAACGGGCTTGTTCTAGAAGTCGACATTTGGTTTGTTTATTGGAATAAAAACTTAAAAAAAAATTAAACATTTAACAGAAATACTAAATATTATTATTATTCGATTAATCAGTATAAATATTCGATTATTCCTTTAATCAAAATAAGCAATTTTAAATTATTCGAACAATAATTCGTATAAAATTGTTCGATTAATCGAACGAGAATTACTCTTCACCGAAGCAGAAATATTCTGGGTCCTTATGAGGAGCGAAGTAAATTTAACGGTGTCAGTCTGTCTGTTGAAATGGGTTTTTCCAAGACCATTACAAGTTTTGGGACTTGGCTTTTAAAATGAGAAAAAAACCACGACTGCCGCTTCTATTACCCATAAATCCCTTGTTATCGTTTTTTTAATATCCATAGAGCGGCAACGCCAAAGTAGGTACAAGCATCTTGGTAAGCAATACACAATATCCGACAAAATGTGGGCGGAATTGGAGAGGTGGGCATGGTATAAAATATACTTATATATACATATATATATATATATACACTCAAAATATTATGTAGTTAAATTCAAACGAAAATTCATTTTAAACAAATTAAAATTCATTTGAAAAACGGATAATTTACATTTCATTTTAAACAAATGATTTTTTTTATTAATTTCAAAATTTTTTATTTATTATTACTTTTAATTATTTAAGCTTGAGGTCTTTTTTTTATAAAAAAATTATATTTATTTTCTTCAATATTTCGCTAACCTTTGGCTAGCATCGTCAGGAAATTAACAAATTTGAATAATAACAAAAACAAAAAATTAAATTCAAAAAACCTATTTGTCATAAAAAATTTTTCAAAAACCATTATAACAAAAAATTAAAAATTTAACTTAAGTATAACAATTCATATAAACTGAAAAAATTTTCTATCTATAAACCTAATTCGAAAACCATATTTACAATAATAAAAAAATGTTTTGGCTAATGAAAATTCCTATAAAATAAAAATTTTTTTTAAAAAACTAAACTTATTTTTATCTTATCTTACATACATAATTAAACTTATTTTCATTCTTACAAAATAATATGAATGTCGTGACCTAGAAGGTCCTAGTTTTCATGTAACAAATTGAACCCTCTTGTTCCAAGGCTGCGATAGGTACCTATATTAATATTATTATATCTAATCTTCTATCCCTTAATAACTAAATTCCTATAAATATTCGCTATATGTTCTGTGTCTGCTTTAAAATTTATTCTCTGTGCCGTTGGTGTATTAATTATGTGTAACATTTCCAATATGTATCTGCGTTTGTAGTTAGTTTCAGTGTTTAAAACCGATACTTCTTCAAAATTTGGATAGTGATTAGATTGATAACAATGATGACATAATGCTGTCTTCTTAGAATTAATGTCCGTATATGTTTGATCGGATCTATGTCCCGCAATTCTAGTCCTTAATTTGTTCTTCGTTGTACCTATGTAAACTTGGTTGCAACTTTCATTATCATTTCCCTTGCAAGGAATTTTGTAAACAATGTTTGACATATCCCATTTACTAGTTCTATCTTTTGTCTTGCTAAATAAACTGTTCAATGTGTTATAAGCTTTGTATGCTACCTTATATTTGTCAGTGTCAAAGATTCCCGATTCTTTTATTCCTTCCGAAACATTGGATATGTATGATAATGATTTATATATCATTGGTTCTATTGTACTGCTAATTCTTGTATTCCCATTACTCCTATCATTATATTGATTTATTAATCCATAACTTAAACTATTTGGAAAATTGTTTTCCCTTAATATATTTCTAATTTTAATTATGTTTTTCCTGTGATAAACCTTGTCACTAATTGTTAGTACCCTATTAATCAAATTTCTAGCAGTATTTATAATAATTCTTTTACTGTGTCCTGAATAATAATTAATAATTCTGCCTGATGCTGTTGGTTTTTGATACCAATCTATTAACAAAATATTTCCCTTTCTTATTACTAAAGTATCCAAAAACGGTAATTTTGAGTTACTTTCCATTTCCAAAGTGAATTTAATATTACTATTAAACCCATTAAATGTGTCTAACAAGTTATCTACCCCACATTCATTAATAATGCAAAATATATCATCAACATATTTTATCATTATTTTGGGTTTAATATTTAATTTTGCCACCTCTGCCGGCATGTGATACTAAAGAACCAGCTGCCATTCTCTAGAACAGATTTTGGTTACCCCTGGATATTTTCTATCCCCAGTACCCTCTAAATTGTTACAATATTGCGAGGCTCCATAAGTTGCGAATGGTAGAATCCCGATGGGGGATCTAGCAAGCCCCACACGATGCGTGGTTTGCCTGAGATCAACGTCTCTTATTCTTTCGGGTAAAAATTTTATGTTGACAAAGAATTAAATACTTTTGGTGTCATTTGGTCCAGAATTCCAAGATTCACTACCATAGAGCAGTATAGACTTAACGTTGGAGTTGAAGATTCCAAGCTTTGTGTAAGTCGACAGTTGGGAGGAATGCCACACTCTTTGTCTTAAGATGAATCACCTGTTGTGGTAATCGTGCAACCCAGATACACGAAATATGTTACATGTTCTCTCGGTTGGTGTTGGACATGGAAATGTTGTGCTGTGGATGCATTGATGCGCATGGTTTAAAACAACTGTAAGACCCCTTTAAGACTCGACAAGTTACTTGCGCAAGTTTCTTGCGCAACTCTTGGTTTGTGGATGTCAGCGGTAAGGTCGGGTTAAGGGAAAAAGAAAAGAATGCAGACTTTGCCGAGTCTGAAACTGTTTTCTTGTTTTCCTGCGACAAAACATTGGTTGCAGTAAATACATGTGGTTCGATACAACATACCCACTAGAGGTCTGCTTTGAATAATTCACTTGTTTGCCTTTATTCAAAGTGCACAACATTTACTCAAATATTAAACATTCAAAAATGTAAGAAAAGAGTAAACCATATACAAAAATAAGAGAGAATAAATTGAATAAAATACTTGTTTACTGTAAATGAATTTGAGAGTCATTCATAAATAACAAAACAGTGGAATGACCCGTTAGAGCGAGCAAGTTTACAAAAAATATTCGAATAATTTTTGAATTATTGAATGTCCATACATTTATTTGAATACATTGACATAATATGTGTGTAAGCTTGTGGCTTCTTTTATTTGTAAGAGTTAAGCTTACACATACATACGTAATGTGTAGGTACAGAAATTTTACATTCAAATTATATATGAATATTTCACTCATTTGACTTGAATTGACTGAATTGAATGAGTTTTTATTCGTTTTGTCTTTGGTTACTCTTTCATTTGTTTCTTTATTATTGGGTGCTTGACACATTGTAGTTAAAAAACAAATGAGTGTGTTGCAATTGGTTTTTATTTATTCTTGCAGACCTCTAATACCCACACAGAGTAAGACAAAACAGACTGAAACGAACCTCGTTGCACATAATTGCATGCTTTCTTACGATGTAGCCCACACCAATCAAGACAAGTAAAAAAAAAAAAAATATAAAACGATAAAAAACAAAAAACATTGTCGCATTGCAGTCAGTAATGCGGTTGTCTTTTAAGACAAAAACTCCCCTGCAAATAATAGGACCAGTCCAAACACGCGTATAAAATGTAGCCCACAAGGGACTAGGACTAGTCCAAAAGTAACCCAAACGTATGGGAAAAACCTGGTCTATTTAACATTACGATGTCCTAGCAGAGGACCATATAACCCACCTTTGGACCACAAAGGCGTAGTTTTAAAACTGCTCCATGGTATACTGAAGAGGATTAGTTCTGAAGTCGTTTAAAAACGAAAGCACGTCGTTAAAAAACGAAGACATGGCGTCTCACTACAAACACTTTTTAACAATGACATGATCCATGCTGGCATTATATCGGACCAGTCCATGGAGTAGTCCATTTTATCAAAATGGATCAGGTGGTCCAATATTATTTGCAGGGTCCATAAGACTTTTTTTGGTGTAGGTTGGCATCAAACAAGTGTCTTCGTCTTTAAGACAAAAACATTTTGTCTTTTGTTGGTGTGCGTTCAGCCCTAATAAACTCTTTTAAACATAAATATCAAATTTTTATAATAATGACAAGCAGAATGACAAACTTATAATATCTCTTCCACCTGTGCTGAAGGGTGTCTAGAAAAATATAATGAAATTTTTGTTTTACTACAAAATACAAAATAAAATTGTATCTTTTAAAACAATTAAATAACTCTTTTATGTTAAAATTAAACCAACATCTTTTGTTATGATAAAAAACATTTTTAAAAGTAAATGTGCCTTAAGCTAAATTTAAATTTGACTAAGAGATAATAATGATAACGATCATAATCAGTTTCCCTACCGTTTATGATCCTCATGAGTACATTTTATTTCTTACTACCCGTTATTTTAAATTATTTTATGTGTATCACATGCTTCGGTTGATTTCTGTTTTAAGAATTAAATTTATTTAAAAAATTACTGAAGCAGTTGATTGGTATATAATCTTGAAAACTTAAAATGTTGCCTCTGTAACTGGCGTTTATGAGAATTTCTATGGTTTTTCCGACAACATTTTAAGTGGAATTTTATCTCATTTACAGTGGAATTTTAAGGTTAAGAAGAAACCACAGCATAATCATTCAAGTGTAAAACTATTTGTTAAGTTAAAATAGAGATGAGATAAAATTGTGGCTAAATCGGATGTACTCAAATGAGTCACTTTTAGAAAAAATGTTTATAATAATATTTTTTCTTTATTAGGATTTTATGAATTGAAATACTTAAGCAATTCTGATTATAATTCCCACCCATCTAATAGAAACCTGTAATAAAATGTGCAAGTTTTTTTTTAGCCTTTTGCTTGAGATCAAAAAATGTTTTTGCTTATTTCGCAAGATTTTTGTTAAATTGCTTTGCTTTCTAACATATCCATGTGCATATAGTACCAAAAAAGGGAGTAAAGTCGGTGAAGCCTGACCATATAATACCCACACCACAGTATTTACAAACGAATTTTTGAGAGTGTATCATATTTGTGTCCCATGAGCAGTCATGGACTCGCTAGAACAAAATTATGTTATGAGATTAATGGCGATTTATTTTCTGTGATATATGTTGCATACGTATATCCCAATAAAAATTTTCGTATTTTGCGAAGTACTAATTGCACATTTTAAAAAGTAAGAGTGCATTTATGCAATGAAATTATGTTTGGACCAAATTAAACTTAAATACCAACATAATCAATAAAATACCAACTACATAAGATGGACAGAAAGACCCTATTCAGGAAAGTACCTTGTATGGGGGATATGTAAAATCATGGACCGATTCGCCCTATATTCAATAGGTTTGGTCCTTGTGCCAATTAGACGCTACTTAAGTATGTTCCAAATGTTATTAAATTATTTCCAAAATTTCGACCTGTACTTTGCGCTCAAGGTTAACATCGATAGCCAACCAGCCGGACAGGCATCGTTAATTCGACACAGAAAGTGACTCTGAGTCGATCAGTATGCTTAGAAGTGGGTCTAGGACCAACATGACTAATAAATATCGGCACTAAGGCATAATACCCTTTCCACTGTAAAAATTTACATTCAAAGGGCCTTTACTACGAAGCAAGTTTATACCCAATAAAAAATGGAGCTTCCGGAAGACATGAATTTTATATGGCGAGTTCCCACTTTGAAGCAATACATTTTTGGCACATAAAGCGCATTATTCAGCGCACATTAACATTGTTGGATGTTACGATCATATTTACACACTGAATGTTTTGATACAGTTATTTTTTATTATTCTCCCTTACAAACCTGCTTCGTAGTAAGGGAATGCCGCAGCACTTGAAATGTTATTTTTTTTTATAAAAGTTGTTGAGAGTTCTTTCACTTACTTTACTGCATTTCTGTATGTCTTTTTACGTGACGCATAATTGTGCGCTTATTTTTTTAAATGTACCGTTAGTGCTTCGCAAAATGATAAAATTTTTTATTGGGTATATATATATTCCTCTAACTCCCACTGGAGCATATGGCGCCAAGTTTGTAAGAGAGAATATTAAAAAATAACTAAAACAACAAAAAATTAGTTTATCGTTACACTTTCCACTTCTTAAATGCTTTGAATAAAGCACTTTTAATGTTCGAAATGCATTTTCTTTTAAATGGAAACTGGCCATATTAAATGCATCCTTTCCGTAAGCAAAACTTTTTCCTTTCTCCATTACAAACCGGCTCCGTTTGAGGCTCATTTTTTTAATGGGATGTTACATGTTCTACATTTTTGTGTTCCTTTGTACAAAAAATACAACAGTGGGGAAAAGTTTTAATTTCTTCTGTGAATATATGAATGAGAAACATTTTTTCCCTTTACATTAAGTGCCGGTTCGCACACGTCCAGTTTGACTCGTCAAGTCTTGAGTTTTTAGGGGAGAGGGAAAAAGAAATGGCGTTCGCTTAAAAATGTTTAAATTTTATATAAAACACAAGAAAGTATGAATTTAAAGAGCAACAAGAAGTATAACTTTTATTTAAAAAGAAATTTTAAAATGGATTTTGAAATTACGAATGTGTCTAAGAGGCACATGTTGCCTGGATTAGGGTTAAAATTTGCACTTAAGATAACGATGACGACAATTTATTATTGTTATCACTATTTTTTTTATATTGGTTATTTTAATTTAGACAATAAATTTCTTAATAAAATTAACTTGTTTGCTAAATTGCAATTACTGTTTTGATACAAATATATTTTAAACAAATATAAATTCAAGTATTATTAACTTTTTAATTACACAACTTTGTGTTTTTTTTTCAAGTGCAATGAACTTGTTGATAAACTTTTTAAACAAATAAATATTCGTAAATTAAAAAATACTGCCTGTTTTCTCGTGTGAGAAATTGTAATCAAAACAAAAATGGCATAATTTGCCTCCAGGAATTTGTTGAAATATTTCGAATCGCATGAAAATATCTTTTGCCTATTTTTATTCTGATTTGTGACATTAAAAGTTATTTTGGGAGTACATTTTATTTTTGGTTCTTCTGTATGCTGTGGAGTTTTATTGACAACTTAAGAAAATTAATGCCCACATTTTGGCCAAATATTATTAAATTTATTAAGAGGTTTTCACTTTAATGAAAGCTTTTCTACGATCGATGATTTTGGGAGTGGAACCTATGACCCCAAAAAGTTTAATACCGAAAGGAGTATTTATTTTTGGTTTGTGGTAGTGACGCTAATGTATGAGTGCTTTGGTCCAATATGAACCTACCATCACAAAGTGATTATTTGATAGTTTTTATGAAGCCTAACATGGACAAGTCTTGGCGTTTTTAATACCAGCCAAAACCCATGATACCTTGTTCCACCAATGGTAGTATACGGTATAATTACACAGGGCAACACAACAAAATGTTCTAGACTTCTGTGTTTTGGTTAAATAGAAAATGCGGATAACGATAGCATCATAATTTTTTAGGCATTTAATTTTGACGTTTACACTTATTTACCAAATGATATTACAACAGGATGTTCACAACTGTGCTATTTAGCCTTAAACAGTAATTGTGGTTTCCTTATGACAATAATATGGTGGATGTACCAAAAAAATGTTTGAACATTTTCGTTAAAAATCGTTTTGTTTGACGTGACTATATGGATAAATTTTTCTATCTCTGAATGCAAAACACTTTAAACAAGACTTCGTAGATATGAAAGAAGATATCAGCTCGAGGTTAACATGTCTACGTTGAAGAATTATTGCTATACATAAAAAATTCACCAATTAAAGCTTTAATCAAAAATAAAATCAGTTTTAATTAAAAAATTAATCAAGTTAATTAGATATTTAATCAATTTGTATAAATGTGAAAATAAAAGTGAGTTCAACGTCTAATTTTTACTGTTAATTTTTTTACTAGTGCAAATTTAATTAGTTTTGTAATTAATATTACAAATTTTTTAATTGAAATAAATGTTTCTTTTTTTATACGATAAGTATTTCTTATTGTAACAAGAGCTGAATCGCAAAAAACAACAAGCTCTCTATAGCTGTGACTAAAGAACTTGAAAATACTAGGCCCCAGTTAAGACATTAATACAGGGTTATCCATTGAGTGGTTTCGAAACCTAAGGAATGGTAAAGGCTCAGTTAGTCTTTACTTTCTGTTGCTATTGCTGTTCTGTTCCATGCCGTTCTGTTACAAAATTGTAATAGTTACTTTTTCTGTAGCAACTTATCAGCCATTTATGACAAATTTATTAGTTTTGCACCGTCCATTATTTTATTTTAATAACTTTAATGCACATAAATTTGAAGAAATTAAATTTTATGAATTCTTAAAATAAAAAAAAAAAACAGTTTATTTCAATATAAATATGTATTTTTTATTGTTTTTTTTTTGCTGTCATTTACAATTACTTAACAAGTTTTTGATTTTAACAAACTGAACCGCAACAGAACATAAAAACTAATCAATTTCATAGGTTTTTTAATAACAAAAAGAAATCAGCTGATTCGTAACAGAACAGAAAGTAAAGACTAACTGAGCCTTAGTGGAAGGTTTGCCATTTATGAATATGGATCGTTTAATATCCGAAGAACGCGTAAAAATAACTAAAACTTCCTACAAAAATGTGGTGGTTCAAACGTGACCACTTTTCGAGCATTACGGGGTAGGTATGGTCCTCATAGTCGACCTACTGAGTAAGGAATTTGCAATAGTATAAAGAAATTTTAAGAGACTGGAAGCGTTAGAGATGTGGTCATGCTTGTACATCATCGCAATGTGCGCACTGCCGAAAATATCGGAAGAACCGTTGCCGTCATGTCCGTATTATAACCGACTATTTTTTTGGCCTGCAATTGAATATAATAAAATGGACGATATGTGGTTTCAACAAGATGGTGCCACGAGTTACACAATACGACCGATTTTAGCTTTATTGCATATAAATTATGTTTTGGCGACGTCAATTGGCCACCAAGATCATGCGATTTGACGCTGTTAGACTTATTTTGTGGACTACGTCAAAGACCAAGTCTACGCGAATAATTCCCTAACGTTGGAACATTTAAAAACCAATATTCGTCAAGTTATCGCCGAGATACCGCCCGAAATATGCGAAAAATAATAGAACGCTACCTGGAAAGGTACGACTGCTGCAACCAATCTAATGGCGGTCATTTAAATTTGATAGAGATATATTTACTAACAAACAGTCAAGATAATATCAATTCAAAGACAAGTGATTTATAATGTTTTTTATATATAAAGAATCCACATTCCAACAATAAAAAGTATTTTTAATAATACTGTTAATATAGTTTGTCAAATTAAAGCAAAAAGTTGTCCAAAAAGACGTCTCAACAAAAATGTTTAATGAAAAATTTCAAATTGCTGTCATATTTAAGCACTTCAATAATAAGAAAATTGTTAAGATTATGGTTTATTGTTCGTTGGTACCTGGTCTTTATGTGGAACACAGTAAAATATACGGATTCCCTCTATAATTACGACTTTGTTAACAAATTGTTTAATGATGTTGATTTTTTATGGCGGCTATTTCTAATCGTTAATGTTTAGCAAATAAATAAAAATGGTATTGCAGTCATTATAATTATATTTTAACGATTTTGTTTTTCTTTTTAAGACGTGATACGAATTTTGCTTAGTCTTCGTCCAGACTTGCAAATTTTGTTGAAGCAATTCTTGAGTTTATTGGCGAGAGGGTTGAGAAGATTGGAGAGGGATACGCAGTTTCATGTACTCTGCAATGCTGTATTGTTTTGTTGTTCTTACACTTTTCAACTTGAAGTAAGCTGTAGGTGCATTTGTATTTATTATAAAATATGAAAAGAAAAATAGAAGAGAGAGATAAAATTACAAAACTATGATTTCATAAGCTTGACCCTAATTGAAACAGTTGTGATTGCAGACCCATGTGTCTCAGTTAATGAATGAAAGAAAAAATGGAGTTATTAAAATTATAAAAAGAGTGTGTGAATGCAATTTCAAAGAAGAATTTTTAAAAATTGCAGCAACAAAAATTGCACGTCTGGAGTATGACTTACTTTAATTGGCAAGTGTGATAAACAGTGAAGGGCCAAATAAAAGAACGTGTTATTTAACCGTCCATCATACAGGTTTTGAAAATAAATTAAATAGGTCTAATAATAAGATTGAGTTGGTATTGTTGGTGTGTTGCTGGCCAGATCATCAGGAAACTTCATACAAAGATTTTAGAAAAGCTAAAGATATTATTCAAATAAAACTGTTAAGCGAACAGGAATTATAAACACTCAAAAGCCTTACCCGTAATAATATCAAAGCTTAAACAAAACACCAACAACAAACAGTGAGTTTATCTTTTCTTACAATCCCGACTACTGTTTAGCGTAGCTCGTAGTTAAAAATCAAACCATAGTAAAAGCTTTGAAGCTATAACGAAATGAGAGAGTATGACGAAGTTTAAAGAAGATTAAAGATGTTAAAAAGTGTTTGTACCGGGTTTTTCTATAAGGACTTGACAACTTTTTTTAACGTGTGCTGTGTGGCTTTTGGCACCGTCCTGTTAAAATCACATGTCGTCCCAGTCCATGTTTTCCAATATATGGGTGATACTCATTTTAAGTGTACATTTTGTGTTTTTCTCTTATTTTCGTAGCGTAGCCGTTCTAAGTTTAATTCTAACGATTACTTCTTTAATCATTATATCTTAAATTTCATTTTTCGTAAATATAGAAAGTATTTTTTTCTGAGTTTTATTTATTTCTCAGAAATAAGAGTTATTTCTTGATTTTTATTTAATCTTTAGGAAATAAAAAAAGATTTTGAGTTTAATTTGTTGCTTAGAAAATAACAGTTACTTTTTGAATTTTATTTTTTTCGCTTAAAAAAAAGGAATTTTCAGCACAAAAATTTATATTTACCGAATTTAGGTTGAATTTTTGAATTTATCCCCAGACTCCGTACAAAAACTCTTATTTGTTAAATTGAATTAATTTTTTTTTTTTTTTATTCAACTTTAAAAACACTTTCTTCAAAGTGAAAAATAAAACTTAAAAAATAATTTTTATTTTTGAATTTCTGAGGAATATTTTTTTTAAGCAAAAACTAAAACTCAACAATAATTTTTTAATTAAAAAAAATAAAAATGTATGCATCTAAAGGTACACTGGTAGAAAAGCCGTTATAACGCTGATTTATTTTTACATCAGTACTTTGACAAGTGTCTTCTTTTCGTCATTGTGATGTCAGCCTTAACATAACTTGGCCAAATTTTCATCAAGTGAAATTGTGTCGTCGGAGTCACTTTAATAAAAAATGCCACAAAGAAAGGACTTATAATGCTCCATTTAATGACTAATTGTGACAAACTGTCATTAAATTGAGTCATTGGGATTGGATTTTCTAAGTTAATACCTGCAAAGTCTGCAGGAGTCTCTGTTGGGAAGCGAACCCGCAACCCCGGCGCTGATAGACTAGCACACTACCAGCTAGCCTACCAGGCCACTCAATCAATATTATTATTTACTTACACGTTATACATGTTTCTTTTTCAATTTTGTTGTATTCCGCCTTTTGTTGACAGAAGAACTCTCAGTTATAAGTCACTCGCAGCATGCCCGTTATGGTTTTTGTAATCATTCTACTTTTAACAGTTTATGTAGATAACTAATTAATTCAAACAAATATAATATGGGAATTTTTGCTTCTTATTTTACTCTTTAATCATGAAAATAGTGCCAATGGTACTCAAAATGTGACATCGAATTAATGTCACTGTAGTCATAGCATAGATGACGCATAAAACATGACAAAATCTTATGCTGACGTTCGTCATTAAATTGATGTCACTTTTTGCCTCATTGATGCCATTTGAAATAACTTTCATGTCACAATTCTAATGTTAGGGTATCATCAATATAAGGAGACATTTTTCTATGAATGTAGTCCATGTAACAGGTATTATCTTGGTGTATTCCTTATGCACTTCTCTTTAAATTTGATTTTTTTAGTTAAAATTTTAAAAAAATTCGTTATATGCAGTCCCTGATTTAACTTTTAAAAATATAAGAAGGTAAGATTCATATTAAAAGTTATGACATTATAACCATTGAGGTGTATATTCTTCGATGCGTTTTAACATAAAATCCTGAACTAAACAATAAACAATTTTTGGATAACACTCAATATGTATATTTTTTAGAATACAAGCCATGATGTATTGATGAAACCTTTTGCCCTATAACTATATTTCACAAATTCGCAAACCTTAAAAACATTTGGAATGACAAACCGATGCTATTATTTAAGTGTATGTTCTTAATTCGATTTTGACAATTAAACTGTGTGATGAAGCATTCTAAAAATAAATAACGCTCAATACACAGAACTGCCTAAAATCATTTAAGGAAAGTTACCGAAATATTGTATATGTTTGTGCCGATTTTTAAAAACAGGAGAAAAATATACTATAAAGCAGTGATAACCAAGCAACACACAAAGTTGTTGTATACATGTGAATTGCCGACCGTGTCTGTGTGAAAAATACAATTATTGACTGCTCGCGAGTGGTTATGACTGCTCTAAAGTTATACGAATACAAAACAGTGCCAAAATGGTGATTAACACTTTATGCACTTGGGGTCAAAATTACCCCAAACTTTTAAGACTTTAAAAAAATGTGTCAATTTAAATGGTCATTCGATGGTTGTTGATGTCTTTAATTTCAGAGCTTCACCTTAGACCACACATATTTTTAAAATACCAAAATTATAAGGGTTTTTATGATATTGCTAAATATTGAAAGGACCGTAAGTGGCAGTCCTTTATGAATGGCTCTATACTCCTTTGTAAAAGATTTGTTTCTTATGATTTCCTGCCTTTAGAAAAATGCCTTCAAGATGGTATAAATTTAGACCTTTAAAAATATCCATTACCCGAGGCTGTTCAGTTGTAATTTGTTTTTCTTAGGCCCGTTTTCACAACTTACCGATAGCTAAAAGTAGACTTTAACCGCACTTATAAAAAGTGTTCTATTGTTAAAACTTTACTTAAACCTTAAAAAACGATTAAGTAAATTAAGGTTTATCCTACCTGGTAGGTAAAAGTAAAGTTATAATAATGGAACACTTTTTATACGGCCGATAAAATCCTACCTTTAGCTATCGGTAAGTTGTGAAAACGGGCCTAAGTGACATTTCTTTGTCCCTTCTTTGGTAAGGAAAAGAAGTTGTTAAATTTTTATATTTATTGGCCTCTTTTATCTTACAATAACGTATACGTTGTGGAGCTGATGTTCCGTTTTCCTTCCTCTTACGTAAACGTTACGTTTCGTGTCGGATAAATCTAAACCAAATGAAAATCTTTTTCGCTTTAAGTATCAGCTCTTAAAGAATTTTGTTTTTGCTTATTTTTATTAATAAAGTGCACATTATATTGACATAAAAGACGATTTTTTCTACAACATGCACAAGTAACAAAAGCTTTAGAATGCCCGTAAAAAGAGAAGAGTGTGGAAGGGCTTGCTCCCAATGGCAACCTGTGTTAAAAATAAAAATAATAAAGCTAAATAATTCCTTTTAACGCTGGAATACATTATTTAACTTGTTGCAACTGTGAGTATTTACAAGTACGTAGGAATTGAGTAGCATTGACTTATTGTAAGTATCTGATTGCTTTGGCTAATAAAATTTTTAAAAATTATGCTCCACACTTTAACTATTCGTATGAATTAATATTCGATCATTAACTTATAATCAGAATGTTGTAAACAGCCATCAACACATTTTAATTTATAATAAAAGCACATTATATGTATTTACAATTAGGTAATTTATTTTATTAATTTATTCATTGTGCATACATCAATAACTTATTAACATATTGTATTACAATTTTTTTATTATAATTTTAAACTACATTACAAAAAAAAGGAAATTAAATAAATTATTATTGAAAAAAATAAATAAATGCATATAAAACTGGAAATATTTCAGAAAAAGTACAAATATTTTGAACTAAAATTCAATCGAATTCAATTAAATTTGTCGTCTTTCTAGCAAAACGTGCAAACGGAGTTAGTGATAAATGACAACATTTAAAAAATATTTAAATATTTGAAGAGCATTAAATCTTTTAATTGAATTTCAAAGAAAATTTATCGCATTGTTAACTGATTAAAGATTTAAGACAAATTATGACTGAATGAACTACGAAAAACAATCAATTATTTTTATAAGCAGTTAAACGATTTACAAAGTATTCTAAATACTTGTTGGTAGGGCAATAAATTATTTACTAGTATTTTGCTCATGGCTGTTATCAATGAAAATAACGTGCTTAGTATTGATATCATCACCCTTTCGAACGTATCTCAAACAGTTTTATTTTATCTTTTAAATTGAAATGCTTCACTACTGATACGAGTGCCCAGAACGTAAATAAAGTACTCATGGAATTAAAAACATTCGAAATTCTAACAGTGATTTTGTTTTTATTTTATCACATATATTTTAATTTCGTTTTATAGTTTTATTGAAGCGTCAATAAATTCTTTTAATCGCATTAATTAGCGAATCGTAATCCTACTAAGCCCCAATTTTTGTTGATTACGTTTTCTGGCCGCGATAATTTTGGCAGATTTTTATACAAAAACGTTATATAAATTAAAAGTTAAGGTATAACAATTTACGGTTATTGATTGGAAAATTTAATTATGGAGTATTAGAGAATTCTTATTTATAGGCCTGGTTAAAACGTAATTGTCATAATAAAAATTGTTAAGAAGGTATGTATGTGTTTATTAGTGTAGCTAATATTAATTAAATTAAACAATACATTTTTACCAAATTTTGTACAAAACTTTTGTACCCACCCTTACCAAGGTATTAACTAATTCTTACTCAATTTTCCCTATTTACCGGGTATTTGCCAATTGGGTATTTACCATATTTTCGTCTATATGTATACATTATTCTGAATATTTCCGAAGCTGTTTAAAATATAAAAAAAAACAATTATTAAGGTGGCTTAAAGAGAACTTAATTCCAAATCATTCGCTGATAATTGTACACGCAGAGAAAAAAATATGGTTGGGTATGGTTACAGCAACAACACTATGTTTAATGTAACAATATATTGTTGTCGTACACAAATAATTGATAGTTTTATTAAATATCAAGAATATTATAGTTACTGTAAACATATCAATGTTGATCGCAATTAAAAATTTGAGTATTGTTGATCGAAAAATAATTATTTTTATAACAACTAAATTATGATAACTTTCAAAACATATTATATTACTCACAATCATATCATGATATCTATTAGCCATAACGTGATAACTTTGTATACATTTATAATATTATGTTTAAGATGCAATCAAACTATTTTTACTCTAATAATATAATGTTAGCGCCATTTTAAAATAATTTGGAATCAGTTGTGTCGTTTATTTTA
Source organism: Pollenia angustigena (assembly GCA_930367215.1). NCBI lineage: Eukaryota > Metazoa > Arthropoda > Insecta > Diptera > Polleniidae > Pollenia > Pollenia angustigena. The sequence continues at coordinate 90,414,417 of OV884056.1, read as the reverse complement.
TATGTGAGCGGTTTAATAATTGAAAGATAAATTCCTATAAAAAAATAAGTTCAAAGAAACTAAAAAAATTAAAATATTAGCGGAGTTCATTCAGTATTAGTGATGAATAGTGCAAATGCAAAATGTCGTCGTTATTTGTAAAATATAACAACAAAACACACACAGATTTCGTTATATTTTATAAAAGTGATACGATATTTCCGAGGTTTTCATGGGCAACCGCGTATGTCGTAAAACAATTTTTCAGGAGAGCCGAAAACCTGTTCTATATCAAACTATGGGCTAGGTATTGCGCTTTTAAAACTTTGTCACTACGTTAAAAAATCGGAATTGATCCATCTTTTTTCAAACATTTTTAGAAACATGTAAAGAGCGTTTAAAATTATGCAATATCTCAAAATCGGAAAGGACATACGCGGTGGCCATGAAAACCACAGATTTTGCATTTGTTCTTTTGCAAGCCTTATATTGAACTCCGCTATTTAATTTACATAAAGAAAAATTATAAAAAGCCACAAAATAAAAAATAGATCTAAAATTTTTTTATTTATTTTATATTCTTATGACAGTTTGATTGCTTCTTAATTTATTATGATTAACCTGATGATAATATGATTACTTCTTAGCTTATGATGATTAACATGACAATAATATGATTAATTACTTAGCTTTTTATGATTAACATGATAATAATATGATTGCTTCTTAACTTAGAATGATTAACAGAATAATAATATGATTAGGGGAAGAATAGTTTGATGTCATATTACGAGTATATTTAGTCATAATATGATTCAATAATAATCTTAATATGGTGACTACAATCATGAATCTTATCATAATATGTTGCTCTTAGAATATGTTTACCACAACCATGTTTTTCTTTGCGTGTATCCAATCGTACAAATAGCCTCAAGTCATGATTAAATAATCGATTTATTTCGGGCGAAATATAAGTCATGCCTTCAATAATGAATAATATATAAAATTAACATTTGTTTGTTCGTAATATACGTGGTTTTCAGAAAAATTTCAAATTTCTATCCTAATCATTTTTTTTTATGAATTTTTGAAAACAAAAATAGTACAAATTTTTGAATAATTTCGAAATAGTTGAAAGTATAGAAAAGTGTATTTGGATAACTCAAAGTAAATTTTGTTAATAATCATCTGTAATTGTTTTGACAAAATCGGTCAAATCGATCTCAAGTTATGTTAAATGTATTAGCATAAGCGCCTTATTCGGGTGAAATATGTATTGCTCTAGCCCAGAGATGATAAATGAGAAAACCAATATCGTACCAGCGAACTTTTAAACTCGAATTTTTTCAGCCCCAATAGTACTAAATCTTTTTTATTTTATTTTTAAAAACAAAAATTTAATACAACACAAACAAAAGGTACTTAATATGCATTAGTACATTAATTATGCATAATAACATGGTGGGTTAAACTTTTTCCCGCCAATAGCACATCAAGATTCTTGTTCTATAAGTCATTCCAAGAAACTTTGCCAAAGAAACCATTTGTCAAAAATTAATTTCGAGCAACGGATTTTTCAAAATACATATTCAGTTTTCCAAAATATTGAAGGAAAGAGGCAATCAAATTGTATTTGATCTAGCCAGACATGTATCATGTGGTTTTTAGGGTCGAGAAATCCATTAATTTTTATTTTTGATGGCCGCCAGAGAGCTTTTTTATACACTTTTTAGAATTGTTCGTCTTTTTTTTGTGGAAAATTGACGAATATTTCTCAGAAAGTCCGAATATAATAAAATTTAATTAAGCGCTTGTAAAATCTGCTTCAAAATCATTCAGAGTAAAATTATAATGACGTAACAATCATCTTGTTGACTAATATTTCGAAATATTATGAGCTTCCGTTCAAAAAAATCTTAATAGTGAGGAAATCGTCTCTTCTTCTAGAACTTTTGCAGAAGTAGATTCCTATATCTTTAAAAAACTTGTCAATATCATCAGAAAATGCACGCTTATATGCTGCCGCTGATACTAAATTTAGAGTGTGGCATAAGCAATCGTTCAATAAACAAGTGCACAAATCTATTTACAGTAGCGTAGTTTTGGTGCAAATGAACTTGCAAAAGAGCAAATGCAAAATATCATAGCTGTTTTGTTAAATCCAACAACAAAAAATAGAGTTTTCCTTAGATTTCATAAAAAAGCGACAACATTTTGCATTTTCGCAAAACTATTTATTTGCACCAATCACTAAACTCCGCTTATATTCATTGGACAGACAGTAAATACGAGTTTCTATTTTATAAGTTTGAAAAATTTGGAAATACATAGTACCAAATGAGTCACGGGGTACCAGCGTACCTTTTAGTTTTTAATTGTACCAAAAAATGAATTTTTTTTAACATTTATAAAATGTTATTTGAAATTTAAATAAATTGAAGAAAATACGCAGAAAAATATTATTTTGATGCCACTTTTCTTGCAAATATCCCTTTTTTTTGGTACTTTTTGAAAATATCCAACGGTAACGCTGACTGCACATTATAAATATTAAGGCCTTATTAGTTCTTAGACCCCTTTCATACTCGGCAAGTTACTTGCCGACAACAACAAAGTGTGTACAATTTTTTTTTCCTTACCCCGACCTTACCGCTGACGACTACAAGCCAAGTGTGAAAGGGGTCTTACTTTCTGTTGCCGTTCTGTTTCGTTCTTTTCTGTAGCAAATATCTGCGTTTAAAAACCTACGGTCAAAGTAGAAAATCGGTAATTTCTTCATTTGTCATTGCCCAAAAATAAATGTTGCTTTTGCGTCTGATTCATTAAACCAACTCAAAAAGCGACAGTTTTAAGTTTCGCTGTTTTTTAAACCCTGGCAAATATTATGTTATTACTACTTTTTCTGTAAATGGAATCAGCTGCTTAAAAAAACATTGAAATTGTAAAAAAAGCTCTTGGTACAAAATACAAAAAATTATTGTTTGTCAAAAATACGTCACATTTAAAAAAAATCATTAATTAAAACAAATTTTTCTAGCTTTCTAGCTTAAACAAACAAATAAAATTTTTGTTATGGCACAACCAGAACATTATTAAGCGTTCGGCTCACACACCCAGGAACGATATCTATTTCTTTAGTGTTTGTGTAGACGTTCACAACCCTTAATACCGTTCGTTACTTTTTTCAAGAAAGAACCGCACATTATAAAGTGTTTTGTTCTTTGTTAAAAAAACAGAACAATTGCAGCGATACTATGGACAAACATTATATTTTAATGTTCTATAATGTTTCTTTTTTTTACAATGATAAAGAAATGAACAAAGAACAAATTTTAGCTACGACCGCAGCACGAACAGCTTGTGTGTGTATTGTGTATATGTGTTGTTTGTTTAAAATTATTTTGCTGGCTTTTTGTGTTTTTTGCGTATGTGTACATTATTTTTGTAAAAAAAAATTGGGTTTTTTTACCAGCCAAAAGAGCACTACGAACAACAGAAACGAACGAGCAATAATGAGCTGAACTGAACACAATGAAGTTTGTGGTTTTAAAAAAAACCGAGCGGAATTAAATGTTCTCGTCTTTTTGTTGAGTTGAATAAGAACAGTAATTTTTTTGTGTTCGAAAGATGACAAACAGGGAAACGTTATTTTTAATGATTTACTACTAATGATGGAACACTAATTATACCGCCGATGATATCGTACCTTCAGCTATCGGTAAGTTGTGAAAACGGGTTAACTAACGTGAACTTTAAATTTTTATGTTCATAAATGTTCAAACAGAATTGAGTCTTCAACTTAAGGAAAAAATACTAAAGCACATAATTAAAACGTCGGCAGTAACTCCTAATTGTTTCTCATTTTACTACTTTTTTTGTTTTTAATTTTCTGTTTACAAAAAGTATGAAATTAAATGAAAGTATGGTAGCATTGTTAATTGAATAAGTGTAAGAGCATTAGAAAAAAAAAACGTTCTGAAAATAAAATAGATTTTATTTCACGATACTGAGCTACCTAAACAAGAGCGTCAAGCGGGTTTTTAAACATGAAAATTCTATTTCAAGTACAATTTCAATAAAACAAACCGACATATCGATCTGTCAATTAAAAATTTTCAGCCGGGTGATGTCTAACTCGCATTCTAAAGAATTGTTTCGTATAAATTGTATGCAAATGAGAAGATTTGACGAAAAAAAAAAACGCCTGCCGCTCTTATTTAGGTAGCTCACATAGCTTTCTACGACAAATTTTTGTTTCAAATTGTTGGGAAAATGTGTTCTTGACGCACTTCTGTTTGAACAGTAAGACAGAATAACTTTTAAGACAGTTACTTTGTTATGTTTTGTTTGTAGGTTCAACATTAGCCATAGGTCCTATATTCCCCCTTTCAGTAAAAATACTGAAATGCGGAGAAACTTAAAAAGATGTTGATATTTAGATACACTGAAAGAAAAATGCTTCATATATTTAATGAATGATTTTCATAAAAAAATGTTCCTTGGGTAAATGAAAATTTTCATTGTTCAAATGGAATTTCATAGTTATAATAAATTTTTTTCGTTAAAATCGCTTCATTGGATTTCGTAATTACGTTAAAAATTTTCATTGGATATATGAAAACTTAAGTTTGTCCAAGTTAAACAAACAATTTTAATTGGGAACATAAAAAAACAATTTACAAACATAACTTTATTCATAAATTAATACAAAATTAAAGTTTCCTTAAAAAAATGTTTAATTGTTAATTAAAAAATTTAAGATTTAATAATTTCATTAATCTAATGTTACATGAATGCCATTAAATTTATGAAATCAAAAAAATTTTTAATAAAAGCAACATATTTCAATAATTGCCTTCATAAATTTAAATTTTCATTATTACAATAAAAATTTCATTATAGTAATGAAACAAAAACGTTCAATCCACTTTCAATCAACGTTGTTATTGTTATTATGGACCATTTAATCTCATATTTACGCTCTTAATTGAGTAAAAACATATTTTTTTTACACAAAAACTACACTGCCCCGGTAGACTAGCTGGTAGTGAGCTAGTCTATCAGCACCGAGGTTGCGCGATCGAATCCCGCCAGAGACAGAAAAAAAAATAAAAAATAAAATAAAATAAAGTAAAATAAAATAAGAAAAAATAAAAAATAATTAAAAAAATTAAAAAAAAAAAAAATTTTTACTTTATTCATCCAATGAATAATATTCATAGATCTAATGTAATGTTTCATTAAATCCTTTTAATGAAACAGGTTTCATTGATCCAACGAAGCGCTGCATAGGTTCCTTTTTAACGCAATTTTTCATGGGATTAATGTCAAAATTCATTGGTATTGCGAAGAAAATTCTTTCAGTGTAATATTTGGCACAAAGAACTCTTCTATGATTCTTAACCTTTTAAAATAATTTTGTTTTAACGGGTCCATGATAACCCGTGGGGCTCAAATACGATACACTCTCAAAAAGTTGTCTGCAAGAACTGTGGTCTACCGACTATACTTTCTCACTTGTTTGCTTTATATCTGTTGAAGGGCAATTTTTCTATTGTAATACTTGCAAGTGCTTGAAAATAAAAAAAAACAATCTTAATTTTTAAAAACATGATTTAGCTATTATAAAATTGTGCTTTTTAGTTTCTATACAAAAATTAATAGTTTTTAAAACTACTTTTATAGCTATTTTAAAAACTTTATTATGAACACACTAATTATCAAAGATTTAATTGATAGATTTGAATTAATTACTTTAATTTAATTGCCAGTATATTCATGTATATATTGTTAACAAGTACATTAACTGTTTGACAACAATTGAATCACTAAGTGAAGAAAGGGAACTACTGACATTTACTTCATGTAACTTATTTGAGTATTGCCTAAGAAAGTGTCATCTTAGACCACTTAAAATTAAAGTCAGTTCTTCCCTTTACGAGCTAAGAACATAAAACTTGCGTTATTTTTTTTATCAACTTCACTGCTTTAATTGATTATCTCAAAATAAATATTTTGAATGTGGTTCCTTTACTGTACTTAACGATTCAACTGTTTGACAACAATTTTTACTACTTGGTGAAAAAAATTAAATTCCAATTCTTCCAATCATTTGCTTTAACATAAAAGTGTAGCAGTTTTAAGTTATTCTCTACCACTAGTGGTGAAAGAGGCTGTACTAAGTGTGTCATTTCGTGTGAAACTGTCTTAGTACTTATTAAAGACACCATAAATTATATATGTATATATTCTGGGTTCTTGAGGAATTTCATATCAATCTAGATATTTCTGTGTATCTGTTTATCCGTCTGTTTGAAATACGCTCACTTTCGAAAAGAACAATATTGGTGCACAGAAAAAAATTCTCCAAAATTTTTCACCAATTAAGGCATTAATCAAAAATAAAGTCAGTTTTAATTAAAAATTTCATCAAGTTAAGTAAACGGTTAATCAAGTGAATTAAACGTTCAATTGATACTATTAAATTGTTTACTGGTGCGAATTTAATTAATTTTTTAATTAATATCACAATTTTTTTTTCTTTATAGTTCCCCTAAGTAGTTTGGGATTGAAATGCAGTACAATAAATTTAGTACATAGTAAAAGAGCTATAAACACAAATGTGGAATTTTATTTTGTTACAAACACTACCATAAATTGACGACAGAATGCACTAATTCTCATTAAATTTTGCACAAATTCGCTTAAAATCACTTAAACTCTTACTACAAAGTATTAGCTTATTGTCAGAAGCACTTTAGTACGCCTAAAATCGTAACGACTAATGCTGTTTTAGTCAGATTTTTTCTGCTATAGTTTCATGTTTAGATTAGAAAGCACTCTGCCAAATTTCGTAAAGATCGGATAATAATTTACCATTGGGCTCATATAAAGCCCACAATCATTATAATAAGTCATAGAAAGATATTCTGGTATGTGATAAAAATCGTTTATTGTGAAAACTGAATCGATTTTTCAAATCGTTAAATGTGTGACAGATTTCGATCGATTTCATATTCCACTTTTGTTTCATTTCCAAATTGCATTTAATAAAGAAAACGATGTGAAATCTTATAACAATAAAAAAATCTCCCTTAAGTTTGGCCGAGGAAACGTGAGCAGTGGTGTGTATCAGTGTTGCCAGTGAAATTTCGAGAAAGATACATTTTGGTTTCCTAAAAGATACACTTTATCAAAAGATACATTTTGAAAAAATTTTAAAATCCATTTTTAACATAACATTTTTGTATTTCATATTAAATGAATATTGTAAGGAAAATGATATCATATAAATCCATTTTTATATCTATTTAAGTCATAAATATTATGTATGTAATTTTTAAAAATACAGTAAGAGAACTTTAAAATTAATAATATGTAACTATCTTTGGATGTTATCAAAAGAAATTAATTATAGGTAAAATTAATATACGAGTTGAGGCGATTATATCAAAAACGTTCGTATAAATTTCCTGAAACTAAAAAAAGTGTTCATATTTCTTCAGAACCACTTCGCACTACTAGATCCTTAAAGTTTTCTTTCACCATTAATTGAGCTGTTAGTCTTAATAAGTTTTAGTTGGCTATAAATTCTTTAATATTTTATTTCTGTACATTTTGCGTACTCATTCATAAGATACGAAAAACGTCAGGATTATACTTGGTACCTGAAGTCATCAAAAGATACGAAAAATGTATCTTTCGTATCCTAATGGCAACACTGGTGTGTATTGCCAAACGAATTACCTGGATAAAAACCGTGAGACGTGAATAAGAAACGTGTTTCGATGGCTATACTCTTTAGCAATACGAAAGCGATTCGGCTAGATAATAAACTAGCAATACCGCCAGTTAACCACTTATAAGAAAATAGGAAGTATCAGCAAAATATCATTAGCCAGATAAACAAAAGATTTGGCGTTTCGAAAAATATTTATTTTGATTTTGATAAATTTCATTTAGTGCTTATTATAGGTATTAAAAACAATTCATTTAAATATTACCTCAAATTGTTTTGATGATTATGCTATTTTACACTTTGTCTTGCAATGCCTTCGCTTCCGACTCGGTTTAAAATAATTTTCTATGGGTATAATTTTTTCAATTGCCTTTATATTAAAAATTTAAACATCAATATGTACTGTATCCACTCATCCCCGGAATTAAAATGAAAAAAAGGCCGGGACAGATATTCACTTATCGCGGTTAGATGTTTGGTGATGCTGTACCCATGTTCTGTAACTTTAGTGAGAACTTCTCGCATCGAAAAGATGTGACACAAAATATTCCATCGTTTCTCGAAAAGTGTGTCTGTAAAGGCCCAACCATAATGTGCTTAAGTTGGCTAAAGCAAATGTGCGAATACATGTAAATTATATGAGGCAAACCATATTGAACTTTAGGAAACCTTTTGCTAAGTTTAATAAAATTGTCATTTGCTTAAGCAAGGTGCGAATCTAATTGCACATTCCGTACGGAATCAAATGTTTTTTTATTTTGTTTATGTTTTCTGAAGTACATTTGAGAGACTTTTTGTTATTTTTTAACATTAGGTTAAGCAAGGCAATGCATATTATGGTTGAGCCTTATCTCATGTCGAAAACTATCACAAGAGATTACGTCATTACGTTATAAATGTCATAACATTGCACTCGATGCCGATGTTACATTGCAGACGTTGAGAACGCCAGTAATAGCCTTTTCACACATGTCAACATTTAACATCAATTTGCGAAGATGTTGGGATTTTCCCATAAGAAATACATAGGGCTTAAAATCAAAATTTTTCAACACTTTTTATTTTTCGAATTAATTCTATGAGCTAAATTTCAGTTATGTATTTTATAAAGCTTTTTTGTAATAGTCCTATTCCTTCAATTTCTCAGAAATGACTCTATACACTACCAGACTATTATATTGTATTTTCTTGTTACATTTTACCTTAGCCTTCCTTTGGAAAGCAATGAGGTATATTGTATGTACAGAAAAAGCTTTATAAAATACATAACTGAAATTTATATCATAGAATAAATTCGAAAAATGAAAAATGTTGAATATAATATAAAGTAACCTTCGGAAGGAAATAATTCCCAGTTTCTATTTGTTAATATAGTTGAGTTAAATACATTCAATTTATAAAGGAACACTATCCAGTGAGACACAAAGAATGCTGACGAAGGCCGTAGCGTGCCAGAAAATGCATTACATTCTGCTGGTGTCTTATAATTGTAAATTTTTCTGTACATACAAAGGAAAGCTAAGGTAAAATGTAACAAGAAAAATTGAATGAATAGGACTATTACAAAAAAGCTTTATAAAATACATAACTGAAATTTAGCTCATAGAATTAATTCGAAAAATGAAAAATGTTGAATATAATATAAAGTAACCTTCGGAGGAAAATAATTCCCAGTTTCCATTTTTCAACATCTTTACAGAATTTTACTATCTCATTTGTTCCCTTTTACATTTAACTTAAGTTTTAAAATTTTCAACGACGGCTGCGAAAATAGAACCGTCGGCTATACTAAATAATGTAAAGTGCGACTTTAATGTTGTCTTTGAAAACATTCGTATATTTTATAAAAATAACAAGTAAGAGTGCTATATTCGGCTGTGCCGAATCTATTATACCCTTCACCATTGTAATAGCAGAATACAGAGCAACTAGACAAAAACTAAATAAAACTGGTAAATATTTTTTTAAAATAGTTTTTAGAACATACAAATCAAAAAAAAATTCTCTTTGAAAAACCAAGATTTGAACCAGAGGACTAACAGTTTCTAAACTCAACCCCCTAGAATACTGAACCATAAACGAACGTTGTTTGAATATCATTAAAATGAAATATGGCTCGAATAAGAGACAACCGGTTTTGAACTTCGCTTTTCATAAGGACCAAGAATATATATACTTTATAGCAGCGGTCATCACAAAGAGAAACAGTTAAAAATGTGTATGTAGTGGTGATTGCAAAGAGAGGAAAATAAATTTAGTTGTTTGAGACATTGACTATGTGTTTTGTTCTTGTTTTTTGAAATTGTGGCTTTTTACAATTGTTTCGTTAACCTTCGTGTTGTGTGTGTGTGAAATTCACGAAAAGTGCTCGGCCCCCGGGGGCATAGCGTGATGATCGTTGCTTTATAGGGTGTAGGATCAATATTGTAGAAATTACAAACGGAATGACAAAGTTATATATACCCTTTCTACCTTCGGTGAAGGGTATAATTAAAAAATAAAAAAATTTGCCAAGAACAACAACATATTATTTTATATTCTTTGTATTTTTAATTTTTAATGGTTTTTTAGTGTTACAACTATTTCGCGCCCCGTTTTTATTCATGAGTTTATTTGACAGTTCAAAGCGGAAACTTTTCTCACAAAAATGTTACAGACATACTTTCTCTGTAAATTGGCGAGTAATTTCCTTACGTGACAGCTAGTACTCGCCGAAAAAGTTACAGACACAGTGTAGTAAGAAAAACAGCTGTTTGTTTCCATTTATGGCATTTTTTTTCATTTCACACATTTCAATCGAAAAGTTTCTCAACGCGAGAGTAACAGAACATGTGTACTGCCTTACTTTTTTAATGTCCCCACTTCCTGCACAAGTATTACTTGCGGCGTCAAATAAGATCGGCTTAGAACTCTGCTGTTTGGTAATCAAACAAAATAAAAGTTATTTGTGATTTGCGTCTAAAAAATGGAAAATAGTCAGGTAAGATCTAATTTAATTCATTAATTCATGGATTAGAACTAAAAAATATTTTTATTTTAGGTGAATATTTATTTTTTTTATTTGTTTTAAATCAGCTGATTTAAATTCAAAATAGCACACTAAATTATGAGGGGCTGTTTACAACAGTCGTATTTTTTCATGTTATTATTTTAATACATATGTATGACCTTATGACACCTTTTGAATCCCCCATATGATTTCAAATAAACGTTGCGCCATATTAATTTTACATTATTGTTTTTCTCTGTGTGTAACGCTAAAACGTGATAAGGAGGGCTTAAATTTCAAATCAATCAAACAATAATTTCGAGTCTGTCATGCTTATTATCAAAATAAAATTATTCTTTTTAAAGGGAATTTAAATAAATAAATGTAAAAAATTTTTATTTCATAATACAGAATTTTATCCATTTTTAATTCGATTGTGGAATATTAAACTAAAGCATTTCGAGTATGTCATATTGTTTTTTATATGCAGATGTGTACATCACTTCCCAATCGACGATTTAAAATTTCTGTTGCACTTTCTAAAATATATTTGTTAAAAAGAGTACTAAGCACAACATTATCAATGTCAAATATTGGTACAATTGTATTGAAATCTTATCTCTTCATTAAATGTTGATTCAACAAAAAAATTTTAAGGTACTGTAATCGTGCATTCAATATAATTACAAATATGCACAATGGGAAATTTACAAAAAAACGGAAGTTAAATGTTTGTTTATGGAAAGTTTACGAAAAAATTTTACTTTAAGGAATTTACTTAGCAAATGCCAAAGATGCCGAGGCAGCCAGTTAATAATTTTATAGTTATTAATACAAATTTTAATTTATTTTACATGTTAATAAATAAAAATAATATAAAATAAATAAAACAAATTGGGAGTTAAGAACGAAAACTTCAGAAACCACTCTTAGAGATTAGTTTACATGCTTCAAATAAAAAGACTTTAAAAAAGACGAAAATCTTTGAGAACAGCCACAAAAAGTAAGAGCCCTAATGGAGACTGAGATACCTAACCCGATAAAGATATAAAATGCTAAAAGAACTTGCTAAACCATTTCGCCATAACCGATGTGCCCATTCTTAGAAACTTATTTATCTAACCTTAACGGAAAAAGTAGCTTCTGGTGAATAACATTCGCCAGCAGGCCGAACTTCACCCTACGTAGTAGGTAAGAGTTGAACTCCAGCTACAGACAAACTGGAGAAATTGGTTGCACTCAGATTCCCCGAGATCGAAACTCAATGATGGGGTGTGCCTGAGAATCATACCAACTTCCAAAAAGAAATAAATCCGAAAATATCCTTTCATTTCGAGTATAACACGCAGAGAAAAACTATGGTTGGGCATGGTTACGGCAACAACACTATGTTAAATGTAACAATATATTGTTGTCGTACACAAATAATTGTTATTTTTATTCAATATCAACAATATTATAGTTACTGTAAACATATCAATGTTTATCGCAATTATGAATTTGAGTATTGTTGACCGAAAAATAATTATTTTTCTAACAACTTAATTATGATAACTTTCTCACAACCATATCATGATATTTAATAGCCATAACATGATAACTTTCTATACATTTATCATATTATGTTAAAGATGCAATTAAACTATTTTTACTCTAATCATATTATGTTAGCGCCATTTGTAAAATAATTTTGAAGAAGTTGTGTCGTTTTTTTTATTTGTGAGCGGTTAAACAATTAAAAGATAAAATTCCATAAGAAAATAAGTTTAAAGAAATTAAAAAATTAAAATATCAGCGGAGTTCATTCAAGTATTGGTGATGTAATAGTGCAAATGCAAAATATCATAGTTTTTTTGTAAAATCCAACAACAAAACACACAGAGATTTCGTTATATTTTATAAAAGTGCTACGATATTTCATCAACATCCTAAAATCGAAAAAATGGACACACGCGGTTGCCCATGAAAACCACAGATTCTTCATTTGCTCTTTTGCAAGCCTTATATTGAATTCCGCTATTTGATTTACATTAAGAAAAATTGTAAAAAGCCACAAAATAAAAAATCGATGCAAAAGTATTTTAATTTATTTTGTATTTTTATGACAGCTATGAAAGGTGCTGTATCATAATATGATTGCTTCTAAATTTGTTATGATTAACATGATTATAATATGATTACTTCTTAGCTTATTATGATTAACATGACAATAATTTGATTACTTCTTAACTTAGTATGATTAACAGAATATTAATATGATTAAGGGAAAAATATTATGATGTAATAGTACGAGTAATTTAGTCATAATATGATTCAATAATAATCTTAATATGGTGACTACAATCATAATTCTTATCATAATATGTTGCTCTTAGAATATGTTTGCCACAATCATGTTTTTTCTTTGCGTGTAAGGAATCATAAAAAAAGAAAAGAAAAGCAAAAAGACAACGAATGTTGACTTAACACGTAGAAATTGCAGCTTAGGACAAAAAAAATAGTTGTAAGAAGAACAATTTGAAGTGAAAACCGACCGGGTAAAAAGAGCAACTTCAAAGCAAAATACCTATTGCGGTAAGATTACTTTTCTTTGCTGGGATCAGAGGAGTATTTTGTACAAAGGCTGCTAAAACCTGGTCGGGTTATTGGGTGGCAAGCTCTAGCAAAAACAATTGATCCGTTAATAAAGAGAATTTGACGAAAAGCAACCAGAACTTGTTATTTGATATGAAGCTCGTTTTTATTCTGCTGTTCCAGTGAAAGTACAGTTTGAATAATTAGGTAAGATTAGTAATCAACTGACATTCTAAGACCCATTGTGATACGATGGAATTCTAAAGATCTCCCACCGTACAACCAGTCATTTAGACTAGACATTGCGGCGGATCTCGATTAGGCCAGTAGCCTTCTCAGCAATCCAATACAGTGCAAGGGAACGTTCCCCATTTTCTCTTTTTCATTTTCTTCAATACATCTGCGGTAGTAATCGTAGTGTCTGTCTACCTTTTAGACAATGTCCTGCGTCCACAGTTACACATTCGTTTGAGTAAAGTAGAGCCCAGCTTTAATATGTTTCACTTGATTCCGAGATTACAACAACTGTCTTGATACTGCCATGCATATATCGGCTTGTGCCTTATATAAAGTGCATTTAACAGGCAAGTGATGAAAATCGACCGATTTCGAAACGATTGTTTTTCTCATACGATTCTTAAATCCATTTCAAAATAAAAGTCTTAATTTCTATTCCAAAATACATTTTAACTATTTTATTACAATATAAAATAAGAAAGAATTACTGACTGAATGCTTCATCATTGAACAGCCTAAACGGTTTAAGTTAAAAAGTGGAAATTCGGCCCGAATTTTGGTCTTTCGCCAAAACGATTCGAATATTTAGGGTATAAAAAAGGGTAAAAACGTGTTAATTCGCTCATCTCTTACCAGCTAAACTAAAAGAGATACAAAAAAATTAATGCCAAATGGACAGGTAAATGGTACTTTTTAAAATTCGGTCTCTTTTAGGGTTAAACGGGTAAATCTTGTATTTTGGAATGCCCCCATCTATCTTTTGAGACAATAAACATACAAAAACAATTATATTAAATTCGTAACTTATCTAAAAAAATTCAAATATTAATATGGTACTTTTTCTAAATTCAAACGTTTAAGGGTTACCCATTTTTGGTACCTTTTTGTAAAACCTTTTTTCCATTTATTGACATATAGGTATTAAATTATAGGCCCCCACTATTATTGCAATTTTTGATACTACAATGAGGAGAAAAAAGAATCAAAAATTATATTTTACATTTCCGTTGTACATGTGGTACTTTTTGAATCTATATATATATATAGACGTATACATATATAAAACAGGATGTGTGTATGTGTGTATGTTACGTATGGACTCCAAAACGGCTGGCCCGATTTGGATGAAATTTTCAGGAAATCTTCAGAATATTCAGGCGGTGACACTGTAAAGTCTGAGTTTTGGTCTGCGGGAGGAGGGGCGTGGCAAAATCCAATTTTCATATTGCACCACCAATGACATTTATATAAATTAGACAATTTTTTCTTTAAAATTATCGCCATGGTCCAACTTTGATTTATGCGAAAAGAATATTTTGCACGCCCACTTTTACGAACACATTTTTCGAATTACCTAAAATCTGAAAACGGCTCCATCGATTTGACAAAATATCTTTAGTAATTGTAGTAGTAATTGAATGAGAACCTATAAGATCAACAATGTTGGTACTTTTTTGTACCCAGTAAAAACTTCGCCTGCAAAATAATGTGTTGAGTAATCAGAAAAATATGAAGGCACTACTTACAATTCTCCTGAAAGAACCAATGAATTTTACAAGGGATGTCCCAAAATGAACGCATTTAAAAGTAAGTCATTATTTTTTTACTTAAATACATCCAGAAAAAAGTAGTTATGGAAGTTGTTATACATGTAGTTATAGAAGAAAGCTACTAAATAATGAGTTAAAGAAGCTATTCGTTTTGAAAAATTAAGCGAAGTTTTTACTGGGATACGAAAGAAAAGGAGAAGCTAACGAACGGGTTAAATGTTTGTATATAATAATAAAATAAGATAGAATAACAATAGGAAATAAAATATTAAATAAGATTAAGTCTAGTTGTATTGTTTATTTTCCAAATAAACATATAAATAAAATATTGTATTAGAATCATAAACCTGTATGCCTTATTTTATAATCAAATTCCCCACTGTGCAATGGGACAGTCAACGTGTAAATTTTTTTACATTATAGTTGCTTCTTAATGAATTTATTTATAAACAAATAAGTTTTTTTTTCAAGATTATAAATTTAAAAAGATCTTTTAAAAATCGAATTGTATGACAATCGTTCATTATATCATGCCTGACATTCATACTCTTTTGAATTATCAGTAGTAGATGCCTGTAATAATTATCAAAAAGGCAACAACAAATACTTATTTGACATTGTTGTTTTTTATTTAATTTTTATAATTATTTTCAGTTTATTTTTCCAAACGTTTTGAACAATGTCATATGACGATGACCTTCACCGCTGATAAGTTGAGCTAAATTAAAAATATATTCTTGATCATTTACTAGTTGTTGTTGTTGTAGTTAAAGAACCTTAAAAAATGGGAAATTTTAAATAAAATTAAATTGTTAAAAAGTTTTTGTAACAGATAAGACAACAGCTCACTGGTCATATATTTCAATTTACATATGTACATGTGTAAGTTTACAAGTCGGATTCATTACAGGTGGCCTGCTGTTTACTTTTTTTAAGCTTTATAATTGTTGGATGTCAAAATTTTGTTTATTATATTTGTTTCTCTTTTCTTTAGTTTCGGGTTTTGACATTGTACAATGATTTAACAAAAACAAATTGCTTGTGGTTTTTCAACAAGCTGTACTTGTTGTAGTGCCGAGATTTTCTGTAATGAATTCGCCTTGGCAAGTTTGTATGTATTAAATATATTTATCTGTTTTATTATAAAGAACACCAGTTTCCCTCGTATAAATATAACTAATCATTAAGCTAGAGGTCCACACCACGCGTTACTCGCTTCTTCGCAGCATACGCAGCTGTCAAAAAGTAGAATCTGTGTAGTTATACGTAGTCAGTTACATGCACAAAAGCGTAGATGCCTTGAGGCGAAAAGTAGGTTTATTTTCTACTTTTGTAAGCGTCACAAGCAGCGTTCGAACAAATCAGCTGATTTTGACAAATTAAATTTTATTTTTACTTGTGCTGCTGCTGCATAAAAAGCGTTGCATGTAACTTGGAACGTAGAACGCAAGTAAGGTTATAAAAGCATGCGCTGCGTGGAGGCGAAAACGCGTGGTATGGAACTCCAGCTTTACTGTTTTATGCGTATTTTCCACATATGTTTTCAATATGCAGCTGCCAGCGAAATCAACTAAAAGCAAAATGTGAAAAATCGCCTAAACGTTAAATGTCCCAACATAAACGAAAAATATCAAAAAACAAAAATGGAAAATATTTCCAAAAAATGGTAAAAAAAAAAACACCAAAAAGTGATGAAAAATCACCCAATTTTTGTTTTAAAATTTTTATTTAATAATTATTATAAAGTAGTTTTAATATTTGGGTTGGGGTCGTATGCCCGAACATAAAATCCCATATCCAAAATGCCGAATTTCTTAATAGGTACTCGCCAGCTAAAGTTTTTTTCATAGTCGGCCTTCGGCAGGGCGCAAAGATTTTCCCATATATTTTGGCAACACTGGTTTAAACAGCTGACGCACGTTTCGTGTTTTGTTTCACTCTCAAACATCTTCAGTTTGGTCTATAATTTAACCATGAATCGTCTTACAAACGAACAACGCTTGCAAATTATTGAATTTTATTATCAAAATGCGTGCTCTGTTAAGAAAGTTCATGGCGCGCTTCTTCCATTTTATGGTCAGTTTAATCGACCCACTGAAGCGGCTATTCGGTACGTTAATAAGCAGAATTGTCGATTTGTGAGTGAAGATCAGCCAGAAGTATTGCAAGAGCTACCAATGCATCCAGAAAAAGTCACAGTTTGGTGCGGTTTATGGACTGGTGGCATCATTGGACCGTACTTCTTCAAAGATGATGCGAATCGTAACGTTACTGTGAATGGTGAGCGCTACCGTGAGATGATATCCAACTTTTTTTTGCCAAAAATGCAAGAGCTTGAATTGCATGACATGTGGTTTCAACAAGACGGTGCCACATGCCACACAGCACGCTTAACAATGGATCTATTGAGAGGCGAGTTCGGTGAACATTTTATTTCACGTTCGGGACCGGTCAATTGGCCGCCTAGATCGTGCGATTTAACGCTTTAGACTATTTTTGTGGGGCTATGTTAAAGCTCATGTCTATACACACATGCCCGCTTCAAATGACGCATTGGAAGACAACATTGAAACATTAATTCATGAGATACCGGCCGAAATGTTGGAAAGAGTATGCCAAAATTGGACTAAGCAGATAAACCATTTGAGGCGCAGTCACGGCCAACATTTGCATGAAATAATCTTCAAACATTAAATTATATGGACCGTACTATCGATTCAAATAAAGATTTCATGCATTTTTATGAATTGTATGTGTATCTGTGTCAAGATTTTAAAAATCTTCAGACATTTTTTCCATTTCTATGTAGTTTATTTAGAAAACTATATAACAATCCATTTCAAAATTTTCGTCAATGTTTGGAATTTGAAATTTTAAAAGTCTGGTAAAAAGTGGTCCTCGAAGTAAGAGGTAAAAAAACGAAATATTTTTTTGAACTTTCAACAGAGAAAAGTTTTAAAAATTTATTCGATTTTGTTTTCACATTAAAGCTATTATCCAAATATAATTACTCAGGCTAAGTAAGGATTAAGCACATTTTTGTTTAAAAAAAAAAACAGATAAAAAGTTAATTGCTTGACATGTTATTTAATCTATCAAGGGTCTTATTGAGATCAAATATTGAAACTAAGTATTAAAGATATTTTTACATAAGCACATATGAACATATTGGTACCTCAGGAGACATAAGTCCGGCGATAGTAATGTGTCAAGACAATGCAAATATTTTAATAAAAATCTTTTATGTATAAAATTCCTACTCATGAATCTACTTCCATACGCTTCTTCCATGAATGGTTGAAATATTTCGTTTGTCAATGCAAGAAGCATATCATATCAGAAAATGTAAAGAAGTTTCCACCGAGCTAAACAAATCTGCAATTTTAAACCAAAATTCTTCAATTCTGCATTTTGGCAATTTTGGGTATAGAATCTGCGAAATCCAGATAAAACTTCTGGCATCACTGGTCGTAATGGAGAAAAACGGCAACCAAGGTTTACATGAAGTTTTCTGAAAATAAACCCAATAGATTTTTTTTTGTTTTTCGACACTGCTTCCGGCATATGTTTTGAAGGAAAAGTATAAGTTTTGTAAACGTTAATGAACGAACTTAGAAGTTAATAGTATTTTATTGTAAGTGAAAATAATTGCGTTGTGCCGCAAACGCCACTTTTTAAAATTTATTATTAAAAAGTAGCTTTTTGTGCTGCATACGTACATACATATACCTACTGATGTGTAGTTATTGATTTCTTGACATTTTAGCTTGCTTTTGTTTAACCTACTTTTTTTCTTACGCCAATGAAGCAAAGCAAGCGTGAAATTCATATTGAGCGTTTTTGTATAAGAAAATTGCAGCATTCGGCAAACAGTGGCGTTTAGAGCAAAACAGTTCTTAATAAACTTTAAAAAAGTTGATATGGAGCAAAATGTATGCTTTATATCTCAGTAAAAAATTTCGTAAAACAGGGTTGGATTGGGAAAGGGGGCATTTAAAATATATAAAACCGGTGGGTCAAATCGATAACACTGTGCAACAAAAAAACCAGCCTCAACACTTGCAACGCGAAATGAAAGTAGACTACTAGCAGAGCAAATTTGCCAAAGGGTTTTGAAAAGTTAGCTCGGGCTCCCGAAATATCGGCCCCTTTGGTTTTTTTAATTATTTGAAAAGACGTTTGGTATAAGTCAAAAAAAAATATTCATACTAAATGTATTTCTGAGCTAAAAATATTTCAGATGTCTTTAGTAGAATCGTATGGCGATTATTTTCTTAAAATTTATTAACCCTCTAACTCTCATTTTAAGGGTTAATTTTTGTCCTTTTTCCCAACTCTCACACAAATGTATACTAAAACGGCACTTTTAAGGGTTAAAATTTGATGCAGAAAATATTCGTAGAACATTTAATCCCTTAAAAGTGCCGTTTTAGTGTATAAGTTAAAAAAATTACAAAAACGACCCCTTAAAATGAGTGTTAGAGGGTTAATATATTCTATGAAAAGAATCGCCATACAATTTTACTGTAGTCATTTAGGTCAGAATTACGTGGATTTAGTATATTTTTTGACTTGTACCAAACGACTTTTCAAGAAATTCCAAAATTTCAATGCTCGAAATTTCGAGAATTCGTTTTAGATACATTGCATGAACTTTTGGTCTTTGAAGACCCCTAGTGAAATTTGATGCAAAAATATTCGTAGAACATTTTACCCTTGAAAGTGCCGTTTTAGTATACTTTTGTGTAAGATTTGGGGAAAAAGGACAAAAATGACCCCGATTCTACTGAAGACATCAGAAATTATTTTTTAGCTCAGAAATACATTTAGCATATTTTTTGGACTCATACCAAACGCCTTTTCAAAAAATTAGTTCGGTAGCCCGAGCTAACTTTTCAAACCCTTTGGCAGATTTGCTCTACTAGTAGTCTACTTTCATTTCGCGTTGCAAGTGTTGAGGCTGGTGGCGATGACCCTAATTTTGTTGCACAGTGTAATTAACTGACGATATATGAATTACTGAAAACAAAAGTTGTTTTACTAGATATTACAGCCGTTATTTTTTACTATCTCATTGAAGAATTTGTCAAAATAAAAAACGAAAAATCGCAATTTATCATATATTGCTTTGGGCGAATTTGTTTTGGGTGATTTTGCTGGCAGCCTTTACATGTATTATAACTACAAAAAATTTTAACCGATCAGGACAACATTTTGGGGTGCAATTTTTGCCATTTTAAACCAAATTGGTAAGCGATCATCAGAAAACTTTCTGTCATATCAAACTAAATTGGATCACATTTTACTACTTTTTCATTTGGAACTAAAGAGTTTAAAATAAATGGTAACTAATGTAAATTATGGATTGATCATCACAAAATTTGACATGGTTGTTTTAAGACTTTATGCCCGCCACAATCATTGTAAAATGTCAAAAACAGAAACAATTGACCTTTAAGATCGAGCAATGTGATACCTTTCTGTTGTTTCCAGTGAAAATTCGTTAAGTCACTGGGCTATGCTGATAAACCGGCAACAATTAGCGACTTGGGAGCCATAATTGTTCGCATTATGCATGACATACGGCCAACAATGATCAAAAAAGTGTCATAAAATTGGACGTCCAGAATGAGACTTGCCAAGAACAGCCGCGGTGCGGTGCCCATTAGGTCTTAATCATTTTTAAATGTTTTGTGTAATTTTTTTAAATTTCAAAAATCATTTTTCTATCGGGCTTAAAAAACACTCTTTACATATGTATGTATATTAGGGTGGCCGTTATTTTCTTTTTTTTGATTTCTTATATTCTCCCCCCCCCAAATCGGTTCAGTTTTATGTAAAAAAAAATACCAAAAAATTTCGTAGCGATAAGTTGTGTTTTAGGGGGGGCGTCGGCCCCTCAAAGTTTGCCATCAAGCCATTTATTCAAATGTAATTTGTTTGCATATGACTATCTCTTAAAAACAACATTTTACAAGAACATGGTATATGGCAATATTTTAGCTCTTCTAGTCAACAACATTAGCCTCGAAGAAAGTTTTTTGCTAAAATTAATATTTAAGAAAATAATTAAGAAAATAACAACAAAATTCCAAACATTTTATATACGTTTTATATATATAAAAGAGGGATTTAATGTCAAGTGAACTAATTTTGAAATCGATGTCTTTCGATTTGGATGAAATTTGCACCAACGTTAGTCCTATTGAATAGTAGTTTAGACACAAATTTTCAACAAGATCGGTCAAAAAGTTTCTGAGTTTGGGGGGGTCAAAGTTTGAAATTTTGGCCATACAGGTGTTCTTTCACATCCATGTAACTTATTACCAATTGGGGTTAGCAAAATTTGTCCCAAGCAGCTTAGATAGCTATTTGATCAATCTTTAAAAAAAAATTTTTTTTGTTTTTTTTTGAATTTTTTAAAATTTTTTTTTTAAATTTACAACTTGGCAAAAAAAAAAAAAAAAAAAGTTTTAAATATAAAAAAAATATGTTAAAAAATTTTTTTTAAAAAGATTGATTAAATAGCTATCTAAGCTGCTTGAGACAAATTTTGCTAACCCCAATTGGTAATAAGTTACATGGATGTGAAAGAACACCTGTATGGCCAAAATTTCAAACTTTGACCCTCCCAAACTCAGAAACTTTTTGACCGATCTTGTTGAAAATTTGTGTCTGAACTACTATTCAATGGGACTAACGGTGGTGCAAATTTCATCCAAATCGAAAGATTTCGATTTCAAAATTAGTTCACTTGACATTAAATCCCTCTTTTATATATATAAAACGTATATAAAATGTTTGGAATTTTGTTGTTATTTTCTTAATTATTTTCTTAAATATTAATTTTAGCAAAAAACTTTCTTCGAGGCTAATGTTGTTGACTAGAAGAGCTAAAATATTGCCATATACCATGTTCTTGTAAAATGTTGTTTTTAAGAGATAGTCATATGCAAACAAATTACATTTGAATAAATGGCTTGATGGCAAACTTTGAGGGGCCGACGCCCCCCCTAAAACACAACTTATCGCTACGAAATTTTTTGGTATTTTTTTTTACATAAAACTGAACCGATTTGGGGGGGGAGAATATAAGAAATCAAAAAAAAAAAAGTTCTCCATACAACTAACGGCCACGCTAATGTATATATTCCTTGGCCGAATATTTAAATTAGACTAATGACATGCTTAACATTAACACTAACATGATGTTAGTATTAAGTATAGACTCATCATGTTAGAAGTTTTCTCATGTTATAACGCGGTTTGTTTGTGTTAATAAATCTTTTGAGCGAAAATTTAATTAATTTCTTACCGTTACACCGCCATTAGGGCCCCACCATAATTAATTTTGACACAAAAACTATTCAGCTCAAGCCAGAAGTATTTCACAGCGGGAAAATTCAGAAGACCTTCTTACGTCAGGCCTTTGTAAAGACCACCTTTAAATATTTTTTAGTTCAATTACTATACTTGTCTTACTGTTAAATAAGGCCTCATAGAAGTCTTCGGCACTTTCGCCTCCATGAGAAGGGAGTAGAGAAGGAGTAACATATTTTGTATTGTTTTTTGCACAAGCAAAATAATTTATTTTTTTTGATCTCGTTACCATTCTTATGGACCTGCTAAAGAAGCAAGAGCGGAAGTCCTACTCTGCAATGACAACGTGTGTAAAGAAGATATCATTATGGAATGGAGCAAGCAGGCCTTTTACATCCAAAAGAAGGGGTACTAGAAGGCCTCCGTACTCCTTCTTTTTCGCGCTGGGTGCAGGAGCTTGAGTGTGTGTATTTGAATTTAAATGAGGTACGCAACCCATGTAAATACTGTTTATACCCTACATCTACATACATAGATGAAAGGTTTGTTGTTAAGTTTGTAACGCATTCGAATTCATGTTAACCAGGGATGCCCAAAAAAAATTCGTTTGTTACAGATCTCATAAAAATGATGCCAGTAAATTGTCTTGGCTTTAAGTATTCTTGCATATGGGCATTTCCAGCGAAAAGTCTATGAGGTAAGCTTGTATTTTGGTCCCATGTTGTTCAAATGCTATTCTTTTTTGAGAAACAATTTTTATTACTTGCTGGCTTTACGTTACACAAAGTAGACTTTTTGCTGGAATTGTCCATATTTCACTGTCTTAAAAGAGAGTGAGAGTGCTAATATCAAAAACTTTTGAAAACCATCACGGAAAACTGACATGCCAAGTGTGACCGTATGCTTTACTGATCGCTTAAATAAAAATGCTGACAATCAGTTTATAATTTTACAAATGTTCTCCTTGATAACATGCAACCTATGTGCGTATAAGCAATTTATTAATTGGTTCAAAATAAATCAAATCAAAAATAAATCACTTAAATCAAGTTTAGACATGTTATGGATACAAGTGAATTCATGACTACAGTCATCATATAAAGTCTCCTTAATGTAGGTCTGCCATACGTCCTGGTTTTCCAGGATTGTCCTGGTTTTAGATTACTTGTCCTGATGTCCTGGTCCACTATTTAATTGTCCTGGTTTTTTGTACAGGTCAAGACAAACAAATTTGTTTTTTTGCTGGTTTAAATTGTTAACAAAGGTTAAGATTTCTGTTATAACACTGCTAACGTAAGGTAATTGTATAAAGAACTTTAATTTAATTCAACTGTTATCTGGTGTAAAGCTGGTAAAAGCTTTCAATAATATTAGATGATAGTCAATCCTCTTTAAAATTTTGTTTCAACTAGTGGCTGTAAAAAGTTATACCGTGTAAACAACTTTTATAAGAAATCGAAAACCGATAACAAATTGCTTTCTCTAAGGCAGCCCATGCACGTTTCAATTCAATTGTCAACTGAGTTGGTCGTTGTCCAAATCAAAGCTTGTATGGCTGTTTCAATTGATTAGTTTGACGGTTGTCCAGTTGGTTGAAGAAAAATCAAAAGAGTTTGATTTTTTTCAAGTTGAGTACTTAGTCTGCTCAATGGACAAAGGAAATAAATTCGTTAAAGTCTGAAACACTGGAGAGTTTTATTCAATGTAAGTTTGATTTTAATATGACATGCTACCCGTTTTATAACTACATCAAGGCGAATTAATAAAGGTGACATTTTCCAGTCATCTGTTTATTGTTTATTTTTTTGGGTGTATACTGAATGTCAAGCTTTGTTTACATTTTGTGAAAAAATTAATTCAAATTTAAAATTCAATAAAAATTTAAATAGTTGAAAAAAAAAACTTATTTAAATTATGTATATAAAACAAAAAAAGTGAAAAAATATAAACACAAGAAATTAAAGATGCGTAAGGAATAAGGGGAGCCACAATTAATTTGCAATTGAGGAGTTTCTTAAGCAATTGTGTATATTTTATTAACAAAAAAAATTTTCTTTTTTATATTTTCAACAAATATTTCTGACATTCACTCTAATAGTACATAGTATTTTTCAATAAAAAGGGATAGCTAGCATAACTATATTTCATGATGCGGTCACATTTATAAATTCGCCTTGAACTACATATGTCAAAGACAGAATGAAGTTCTAGAGAAAGTGCAATATTCTGAAAATTATTTTAGTTTAGAACATTTTAAGCTCAACTTTTTATTATTTTTCATTGTTTTTATGTTCATGAAGTACACGTTAATTTTTTTCTATATATTGTTGGACTTAAAAATAAAAACTGGATGGTTTTTACATATCGCACCCTAAATACTAAACTGTCACAACTCAAAATTCTTAAATTTTCAGGAGAGCCAAAAAACAGTTTATGTAAAAATGGTGCTAATATTTAAAAATAAATATAGTTCCCTAATGGAAAAAAGTCCAATTTTAAGAAAGTTTTGCTATGCCTTATGAGAATTAATTTATGAAAAAAGGTCATTTTTGAAAAATTTTGAGTTGTGACCCTTTAGTATTTAGGGTGCGATATACTACATACATACATATGTATTAAAAAAAAACTTTTCTGTTTGTATAATTTTTTATCCATTTTTTCCATGTGTCCTGGTTGATAGGTTCAAACATCTGGCAGCCCTACCTTAACGTCATAATGGTTAATGGTGACGTGTAATAAAGCCATATGGCTTTATTACCATAATCCCTTATAACACCATAATCGCTTAATAACCAAAGTGGAAATAAAGCCATAACAGTGTAATTTTTATGGTTACAATTTGCCAAAAGAATGAGTTGCCATTGTCAAGTGTTGAAAATATATGGTACAGTAGGTGGAAGGGGAGGGAGCGCGTCCGGCGGGCGATCGTGGCGCTCGCGGCGGGCCCGCCACAAGATGTTTACAAACTCCAAAGCATAGCAGACCTTCGGCCGGGCGCAAGGATTTTCTCCTCTATGGTATAACAAATACCTGCTTCGCTAACTAAAGCTTCTCTGCGTAGTCGGCCTTCGTTAGAAACCAAGGCAGATTTTAGAACCTTTACTAAGTGAAACCGGTACTTGTAATACCATAAAGTAGAAAATTCTTGCGCCCGGCCCAAGACCGGCTATGCAGACAAACTTTAGTTAGCGAAGCCGGTTTTTTGAAAATCCTTGCGCCCAAAAGTATTTTCGCTATATTTTTATTATGTATGTATACATCGTTACTTTAATATAGAAAAGCCCTAAGTAACATTTTCCTTACTTTACAGGAGAAGGAAAAGACTTAATAACTATTGCAGTATCGTAGTTGCGATTTTTTTTAAACGCAGTTTTTTATTAAATTGTTTAGAGAGTTTAATAAAAAACTGCGTTTAAAAAAAATCGCGACTACAACACTATAATTTTTATTAAGTTTTTTACTTTCCTGTAAAGTAAGGTAAATGTTACTAAGGGCTTTTCTATATTAAAGTAACGATGTGTACACCCAGAGAAAAAACAGCAAAACAAATTTTAAATAAATTGGAATTATATTAAAAGAAATAAATTTAAATGGGAAATAAGGCCATGTATGGCTTTATTTCACTCCTTACAGGGAAATAAAGTCATATGGCCTTATTGAATGGATTGAGAAATAAGGCCATATGGCTTTATATCCTATGGCTTTATTGCACGGCACCATGGTAAATATTAAAAATTTTTTTTTCCCAATATATGTTGTAGTGAGCTTTGTGGTTGTATGTCCAGAGTTGCATATAAGTCCCTTATAGACCCTATTCCAAAAAAAAAACTCTCGTACAGATGTTTGTTTCTGGACAGGTTTTGAAAATTATAAACTTTTTACAGAAACCTAAACATTAATTGGTTTTTGGTGGTGAATCAATAATTTTCCAATATCATTCTGTTGATACTCGCATCTGGAGAAGGGGGTTCAAGTTGGCCCGACTATCGTTCCTTAATAATTTTTTCCTCCGAATTAAATGTTATTGCGATCATTTATTTATATATTTTTTTCATTGCCACAGCAAAATTACTTTGTTGTTTGTTGTTTTTTTGGACTTTTGCTGTCACTGTCTCTGATATTGTTAGTTTCGTTGAGAAGCTTTTTTGGATTTCTTATCACCACCATTTGTGACCAATATTTTTTTGTGGTTGTTGTTTTTATGGCGCTGCTGCTGGTGCTAATGTTATAACACTTTAAATACTTTTCTAGAATTGTTTGCTATAATAATTTTGCTTTCGCTGCTCGTCGTTTTTCGTTCGCTTTTTAGCTGGCGGGCCGATACACTATTTTCAAAGCCTTACCGGGTCTATGTGGTCAGTCCCCCTGAACATAAAAAATTAGTTTAGTTCTAACGCTCGGCACAAACGTTGCGGCAGTCGCTTGCTAGTTTCGTCTATCATCTCAAAAATTCGTCGGCGTTTCTCTTTTACGTTTAACATATACAATCGAAGTGAGTAAAGATCGCCTTGTGTTTTATTTTTTGTTAAATTTTTTGTTGTTGGTGATAAAAAATGATGATAGCATAACAAAAATGTACATATGTATGTATGTACTAATATTTTTTTAAAATTTGGTTTTTGGATTATTAAAAGTGTTTTAAAATTTTGTTAATGTAATTTTTTTTTAATAAAATAAATAACCAAAAATAAAAATATATTTATTTAATGAACAAAAATTTAAAAATTTTTAAATAGAATCTCAAAGCAATACATTTTTTAAATTTTTTAAACGATTAAATTAAAAAAGTGTGTTAGTTTTTTTTTAACTACTTTAATCGTGTTTGCATAAATATTTAATCATTTGTTAATTAAAATTTGTTTTAAGTTTAAACAAACTTTTTATTTGTGAAAGTTATTAATGATTTTTTTTCCAAAATCTATATTAAATACATACCTAATCCATAAAATTCAACCTTGACTAACGGAAAATGTCATTTATGTGAAAAATTTTATATTTTTATTTACTGGCCAAATGTTGGCACAATACGAAGTTCGTTTAAAAAAAACATACAAAATTTGCTATTTTAAAATACAAAAAAGAAAAAAAAAAAAAAATATTGTACGTGAGCAATTTGTGGACTTTAATAAATACTTTTAAATGTTTTCGACTAAATATTTGCGTTAACAGTTAATCCGCTTAATTAATTAAAACACTCAAAAATTTTGTAACGATGTTTAAAAAAAATTAATGTGAACTTTAGTACCGGGTGATCTTAAGAGTGATATTAAAACTTGTGATTTACTATCTCCATCTCAGTCGTACGATTTGTCAAAAAATCGTGTGTGCTTAAAATGTATGACCTTAAAATGAAATTTAGTGACCGAATTTTTTGACAAGTCTGTCTGGCTGGCAAATGTTTATGATAACTTTCATAGATTCTATGCGGTGATTACATGGGGTCTTTACCTGACAATTTTTTGTCATAATTAACGTCAAACTTCATATAATAAAAAAAAGATGACAAAAATATTAGATTTTTTTACGTTTGGTATAATAATCAATTGTCAGGTGAAGACCCCATGTTAAACTTGCATTTTCTCTTAAAGTAGCTGAGTTATATGATTTTACATATTTTTTGTGTGATGGTGTGACGACATTGGCAACATATTTTGCAGACATTTTTTTATGTCGGATAGAAATATGTCAGATTCTCGTGTAAAAGAATTGTACCATTGTGTAGGACGGTAAATCTCTACTCTTGAAAAAATGAGCTTAAGTAGAACAAGTAAGAGTGCTTGCTTTACTCGGCTATGCCGAATGTTTAATATTCTTCGCCTAATGGAATGCAGTCCACTCTAGTTCACTCACCCAATTAAAAAAAAATTAAATGATCTCTATCGCGAATAACAAGTGGAATTTTTATTCCCCTTGAAGGTTAAAATGCAATCGTGAATCTCCCGTGAAAAATTTTTTACGCTATCAGTTCTCAGTGAATGTAAAACAGAAAGAAAGATAAAAAAAAATTTGAAAAATCAAAGAATTTTTATCAAAGTTTTTCTTGGGATTAAAAAAATTAATTAACAAGGTTTCGTTAAAATGTGCTAAATTCCCATTTCATACTATTGATAAACTGAAATTTATTGTTGATGGGATAAGCTATTCCTATGCGCATTATTTCACTGTTTGCTTAGGCCAGATCGTCAGGAAACTTTATCCAACGATTTTAGAAAAAATTTAAAAACTAAAACAAATAAAACTGTTAAGCGAATAAGAATTATTACCCCAAATTTTACTTGAAACAATATCAAAGCTTAAACAAAAATAACAACAAAAACAGTGAGTTTATCTTTCCATACAGTCCCGACTACAATATAAACAGCAAAAATAAAATGATAATATCAAAGGGAAAAGTAAACAAATTACGAGGAAAGTAACTATTCACGATTAGAGGATTTTTTTGTGTGAAAAATTTTTCACGTTATTATTCTCCTTTGAATCACCTCAACAAACGTCATGATCGCAAATAAGTGAAAAGAGAATAAATTACGAAGAAAAATTTAATCACGATAGGGGTGAATATGTTGAGTAGTTTTTGTCTTTTAAAACACATTTCTTTATTGAAGCGAAAAATCATGTACATATCGTAAACTATGGATGACTTCCAAAACGTACTAATACAAAGTTTGTATGTATACAGTTTTACTACTGTTAACAATGCACATGTACAAAGTACCGAAACAATGACACTATGTGTTCTGTTTATTTAAACATTTTGAAATGTAAGCGATGCAATGCATTTGTATTGCTTGCAAATTAAATGTCAAATATCACAAAGCATCAACTTTAAAATCGATGCACTGATTGCTTTTTTGCTGCGTTACTAATACTTACCATTGATGTTTTTGAAGGGTTTGCATTGCATATATGTATGTATATTGTACTGCGGCGTAATGAAACATTATACTTTGTTCTTATACAAAGCCTTTGACGTTTTGGAAGTCAGCCTATATCGTAACCACTGACAACTCAACTGTCGGGTGATTTTTTAAGAGCTATAGGAAAGTTAAAAAAAACACATAAAATTCAGAACAATTCATGAAATCCATATTTGAATCGATAGTACGGTCCATATAATTAAATGTTTGAAGATTATTTCATGCAAATGTTGACTTTGACTGCGCCTCAAATGGTCCATCCGCTTAGTCAAATTTTGGCATACTCTTTCCAACATTTCGGCCGGTATCTCATGAATAAATGCTTCAATGTTGTCTTCCAATGCGTCAATTGAAGTGGGCATGTGTGTTTAGACATGAGCTTTAACATAGCCCCACATAAAATAGTCAAAAGGCGTTAAATCGCACGATCTAGGAGGCCAATTGACCGGTCCCGAACGTGAAATAAAATGTTCACCGAACTCGCCGCTCAATAAGTTCATTGTTAAGCGTGCTGTGTGGCATATGGCACCGTCTTGTTGAAACCACATGTCATGCAAGCCAAGCTCTTGCATTTTGGGCAAAAAAAGTTGGATATCATCTCACGGTAGCGTACACCATTCACAGTTACGTTACGATTCGCATCATCTTTGAAGAAGTGCGGTCCAATGATGCCACCAGACCATAAACCGCACCAAACTGTGACTTTTTCTGGATGCATTGGTAGCTCTTGCAATGCTTCTGGCTGATCTTCACTCACAAATCGACAATTCTGCTTATTAACGTACCGAATAGCCGCTTCAGTGGGTCGATTAAACTGACCATAAAATGGAAGAAGCGCGCGATGAACTTTCTTAACAGAGCACGCATTTAGATAATAAAATTCAATAATTTGCAAGCGTTGTTCGTTTGTAAGACGATTCATGGTTAAATTATAGACCAAACTGAAGATGTTTGACAGTGAAACAAAACACGAAACGTGCGTCAGCTGTTTAAATCAGTGTTGCCAAAATGATAATAGCTAAAAAAAGTCAAATTTGTAAAAAAGGTATTTATATATGCAGAGTAGTGTGACCGCAAGTTATATGGGCAATTTTTTTCGTATTTTCACTTGGCAAACCCCTTTGAATGATTCCAAATTAGAAAAAAATATATATATAAAATTTTAAATTGTTTGCATAGTTATTAGCCGTGCCTTGAGCCCACAAAGTTTGCTAAAATGCTATTTTTCGCACTATAAGTTGCTTTAATTGTTGATAACTTCCGTAATATATATTTTAGAGAAAAATCTTATTTACAAATATTCTAGGGCTATATCTTATTGTCAAAATTGTCAAAAGTATAACAGTTTTTGTGATATTCCAAAATAACCGTTATTTGTGTTGTTAAAAAAGATGATGTGACTGAAATGCAAATATCTTCAACAATTTTGAACGGACTATGTATTTCTTTGTTTTTATTGAGAGGTTATAAAATTTATTAAATAACCTTGGGTCGTTTGAAGAGATGAGTCATTAAATGGCAGAGTTATAGTGGACAAAACTTCAAACTTCATTATAAATTTTTTGATTTTGTTCAATTTTGCTCTTTTCAAGCATTTTAGCAAACTTTGTGTGCTCAAGGCACGGCTAATAGCTATGCAAACGATTTGAAATTTTTTATATATATTTTTTTCTAAATTGGAATCATTCAAAGGGGTTCGCCAAGTGAAAATACGAAAAAAAATAACGGCCACCCTAATCCAGAGTCATATTCAGAAAAAAAAATTACAACGATCGGCGCTAAGGATTTGGCGTGGCGTTAAAAAAACAGAAATGGATCTTGACTTGCATTACAAAACTGAATAATACTGCGAATTGAGCAAGACGTTTTGTTGAAAACCTTTTTTAGTAATATCAGAATGCAAATAAGATTGTATTTAATGACCATGTTTTTCAGCCGTTATCCCTTTTGTTACTAAATGTAGAGCTAGTTGCAGTTTACACCAAAATAAAAAAAAGTAAACAATAGATATTTAATTTTTTGAGAAACAATTTAAATAACTTCTGGCGTTACGTTACAAAAAGTAACGCTGGAACTGCCCATATATGACAGAAATATATAACTACTCAGTTCCCATCCTTTCCGTGGTCTTCGGAAAATCTATTTCAATTATTTTATTTTTTACTAAAAAGAAAAGGCATGACTTTTACTACAAGCTTGTAGCCCCAAGCAAAAAAGTCTTATTAATGGCGATTTCTTCTCTAACACAGAATGTTGGCAACTTATTAAGAGCCTGATAATGTACTTTAATTTAAGCGATCAGAAAAAAACAAAATTCATGGCAGTTTATGTAATTGTACCCACACCACAATAGTAGAGAGGGTCCCTGCCGGAAAATGAATTAGCTTAACGTTAACTCATTGTTAATCAAAAGTGAGTCAGAGGTGACTTAAATGCCAATTCATTTATATGTATTATAAAAACTATTAATTTTTTTCACCACACAGCACACAGGGGCGTCACGAGACAGAAAATATTGTCTTTTTTCTGCGAAAGCTGCCCTTTTTGCCTTTTTGTTTTGATCACGCAATTTGCGTTGATAGTAGCGGCTGTTTTTACACATTGCCACTTCACTACCAAAAAACGTTTTCATTCTCTTGCTTGGAAAGCTGCTCTCGCAAATGATTTAGGCATTTTTCATACATCACTTTTTTCATCTCTGTATGCTATGTGTTTTCCACGCGATGTCCTTCAGATAATCACAAGTAAGCTCATTTTGAGTTAGTTTCTGGGCGATAAAATTCAAGTCCACTATAAGTCAGCTTCGAACTGACTAACTAATGGTTAACCCATTATGAGGTAGCTTACGGTGCATAAAATATATTGGCCCATAACTATAGTCATAAACAAAGCATACTTTAAGAGTTCTAAAGTAAACTTTTATAAAAAATATGTTTTTGATCTACTATGGACAAGCAAAAGCATACTTTACACGTTAAACCCGGTGTTAATTTTAAAACTAGCTGAAGTTGTGTTTTACTCATTTAACAACAGCATCAGCTAATTTCGCCAAATAAAAAAGTTCTTGCAAAAAGTTAAAAATGTTTATGTTACAAGATATTGGTCGATATTTTGCAATAATTATTGATTTGGAGGAAATCTTTTATCTTTTAACACAAAATACATATGTATAGGCCCTAATTGTGTAAAACGCAATGCTAAAAATTACAATATAAGCAAAAACAAAGTCAAAAATATTTTGTAATTTTGTTGTTGCTTTCTACATAAATTCACATGGCGTTTTTAAAATTTTCCACGCTACAAGGTATGCAGTGTTTTATTTATATTTTAATTTTAAATGTCAGCTGCTTAGAGTTGCCACTTGCTTATATTTTCTTGTATGTTGTAGAAAAAAATTTTCTACATTTGAGGTGGCACCCAGTTAAAGTCGGTTCAATTTAAAACATACTTTAATTTTGCCTATAGTAGCAAAATAATTAAAAGAATGTTTTTCTTTTAAAGTTGTTTTTCAAAAGAACCGACTTTAGCGTTTTACTATGATTATGGGCCATTGACTCTAATAAAAGAATGCAAAAAACTAACGTATTTTTGCTTTTTACATTTTTTAATTCAATATTGTGATTCTAACATAAACACTAACCCTACCAGAGAGCCAAAGCATATTAATTTTATTAAATCAGTGATGTCCAAAATTTAAATTGTGGTTGTATTGCTCTTTATTAGTATAAGTGAATAAAGAGACAAATATTCCTAATAAAAATACAAAAACTATGTAAGCATCCGCCACATGAGCACTCGTCGCTTGGTCACAGAGTATACAGAGGCGTCACGAGACAGAAAATATTGGCCCATAACTATAGTCATAAACAAAGCATACTTTAAGGTTTTAAAGTAAACTTTTATAAAAAATATGTTTTTAATCTACTATAGACAAGCAAAAGCATACTTTACACGTTAAAACCGGTGTTAATTTTAAAACTAGCTGAAGTTGTGTTTAACTCATTTAACAACAGCATCAGCTGTTTTTGCCAAATGAAAAATTCCTGCAAAAAGTTAAAAATGTTTATGTTACAAGATATTGGTCGATATTTTGCATTTATTATTGATTTGGAAGAAATCTTTTATCTTTTAACTCAAAATACATACATATGTATAGGCCCTAATTGTGTAAAACGCAATGCCAAAAATTGCAATGCAAGCAAACACAGTCAAAAATATTTTGTAATTTTGTTGTTGCTTTCTACATAAATTCACATTGCGTTTTTAAATCTTTCAACGCTACAAGGTATGCAGTGTTTTATTTATATTTTAATTTGTAATGTCAGCTGCTTAGAGTTGCCACTTGCTTATTTTTTCTTGTATATTGTATGAAAAATTTTCTACATTTGAGGTGGCACCCAGTTAAAGTCGGTTCAATTTAAAACATACTTTAATTTCGACTATAGTATTAAAATAATTAAAAGAATGTTTTTCTTTTAAAGTTGTTTTTAAAAAGAACCGACTTTAGCGTTCGACTATGATTATGGGCCATTGTGTTTTTTTCTGACTTTTTCTTCGAAAGCTGCCCTTTTTGCGTTTTTTGTTTTGATTATGCAATTTGTGTAGATAGTAGCGGCCTGTTTTTACGCATTGTCACTTCACTAACAAAAAACGTTTTCTTTCTCTTTCTTCGAAAGCTGCCCTCGCAAATGATTTAGGCATTTTTCATACGTCACTTTTTTCATCTCTGTATACTTTGTGGCTTGGTAATGGACGACTAAATTGTGTACTCTCGTGGACGAAATGAAAGAGCGAAAGAATGCGTGTGAATAATGTGTGTGAATTAATTTCCACAATTATGGTATGGGCCGTTACACATATGTTCTCTTTCACTTTGTTGTATTGCCTATTTAGAAAAGAACTCTTAGCCAGAGTATGAAAACAAACAAAACATTTCGCAAACGTTTGCAAAATGTACAAAACTATTCAAAATTTTTAAATTGTATTGTACATGAGCAGAACCAAAACAAAAACTTTTCAAGTGTCAAAGAGAGAAAACGAAACAATTGGCTTTCCACTCATCTGCATTATTTAATTTACCGTTAAAATCGTACATCTGAGTACAAAACAGATAAAGAAACGTTTTGTTTTGAGTAATTGGCTTAGTTCTTCTTTGGTTGTTTTAGTGGCATAACAAGAGTAAAATCCAAAATACCTCGTCAAAAAAATGATTTGTTACGTTACTTTTTTATTCTGTTTTCTTTAATTACTTTTTATTAAATTTAATTTGTTTTTTTTTTTTTTAATTACTATGGTAGTCAAAATAAGCATTAATAAAAACAGAAAACCCTAAAAACCTCTCTTTTTATTTCACTTAGAAATAATAGTAGTGAGTAAATCAATTACCAAACGTTTGCCAAACGTTTTTTCTCTGAATGTTTTAATATTGTTCTTACTCTTTTCTTTTCCAGCTGTGTACGTTTATATTAATGTACAATTTGCGCTCACGGGCAAAAATAATACAAAACAAAATGGCACAAACATTCTCATTGTTTTGGTTTTGTTTTTGTTTTACTCAGTGCAAAGAACAAAACGAAAGCAAACGTTTCGTTTTGTTTGTTTTCGTACTCTGCTCTTAGCTATGTTTTCTTAGGTTTTTGTAATCATTCTACATTGAAAATTTTATGTTTTAACAAAAAGAAATCGGGAATTTTTGCTTCTTAATTTACTTTTTAAACATGAAAATAATGCATGGTTTTCTATTGTTGTTGTTGTTGTTGTTTCTACACAAAACCAGGAAATCGGGTTTTCCAAAGTCCTTTGTATTAAAGCTAAGATAACTTGGGTTTTTAAACGCGTTTAAGCAAAGTGTTGATTAATCTAATCAAAGCCGTTCCCATTACATTTGAGGTGATACAGATGATAAATGATTAAGAAAAAAACACAACAAACTAATTTATATTTCTTTAAAGTATTAAAAATAGATAAAAATCCTTTTGTAAAATTATCAGATGCTACATTATAATCAGAATTAGTTGTAATCATGTAAATTTGCAGTGATTAACAAATCACTTCAATGTATGGGTAATCATCTCGATTTTGAAGTGAATAGAGCTTAAACACGTTCGAGTTGCTTAAACGCGCTTAGTTTGTGTTCATACGGCTCATGTCTTATTGACAAGATTGCTACTTTAACCGCGAGAGGGACGATTGGAAACGAGTACACAGATGCATGTACTGTATTTACGTTTTGCTTTCTTATTCGTTGTTTGATTTTGTTTTCAATATCAAATAAAACAAAATAAAAAACATGTCGTCAACATGACATGATTCATTTGAACGCCAATTCATGTTCAAAGAAGAAAAAGGAAGAATCTTGTCAATAAGACATGAGCTATATGAACTTAGACTTAAGAACAAATCTGTGAACATAGTATTAGCCAAAAGCTTGTTCAACACTTAACGAGTAGAAGTTAGTTGCTCGAAAACAACGCACTAAATTTGCATAAATTTTGAGTATGCTAAAAACTACACAGAAAAAATTCTTCAAAATTTTTCACCAATTAAAGCAGTGATAACCACTCCATAGACTCGCGAGCCAGTCAATAATCGTATTTTTCACACAGTCACGGTCGGCAATTCACATGTATATTACAACTTTGTTCGTTTCAAAACATCAGACTATCATCAGTCTCTGCGACCGACCACAAGCACATAATATCTTTGTGTGCGTGCGTTCGAGGCTTTTTTAGTTCGGGGCTTGGTTATCACTGAATTAAAGCATTATTCAAAAATAAAATTAGTTTTGATTAAAACTTTAATCAAGTGAATTAAAAGTTTAATCAAGTGAATTAAAAGTTTAATTGATACTATTAATTTGTTTGCTGGTGCAAATTTAATTAAATTTCACAAATGAAATCATTTTTTTTTCTGTGTTGTTCTTTATTTTTGAAAAAAAAATCATACAAGAAACCATTGGCTCACATCTCTGAGTTAGTATAGAAGTCAGTTGTAAATTAGAAAGCAAAAGGTCAACTAGGTGCTGTGCTAGCTGATTAACCCATCTTGTACCATTACCCGAAATCGTTTACATTTATTTACAAATTTTGGTATGCTGGTTCCTATTAACCTCCTGATTACTGAAAATGAAAATTAAAAAAATCGGTTGACCATGTTGGGCATGGTGAAGTGTTGCGAAAACGCAACGTTGGTTATAACATGCAAATCACATTTTAGGTATTAATAATTATTTTATTTAATTTTTCGCTAGAATTAAAATAAAACAACTTTTTTTAGCATTTTAGTTAAAAATATAGTGTTTTATTATTACAAAAATCTAATTTAAACTGTTATGGTATTTGTCAAAGCACTTTGGATGCAATGTGACATTACATTTTTTGCATTGATAAATACTTTGCGAATGACATTAATTCCATCTCTTTCTTTTTCCGTCTGGAATTTTTCATATAACATGTTCGCGTATATTACTTCGTGGTAAATTGTTTTGGTTATCTAATTTACTAAGGTCAACATCCTGCATCGGCTCAATATCAGGATTTTCTTGAAAAAGAAGCAATTTGGTAGCTATCTCAGCTTTATTATTTATTTGTGATAATGGTTTGGTTCCTTCGGCTTTAGCAATTAGGCAGTGGATTTTCCAAGCATTGACTGTAGTGCTATTTATTGCATTTGTCCATAAAGGCCACCACCACTTTTTTCCTCGAACTGCAACACGATAATTTGACACAGCATTATCGTGTAGGTCTACACCACCCATATGCTTGTTATAGTCGTTTATTAGATTTGGCTGTTGGACGGAAACCTAAAATATTAAATATTATACATGTGAACGTATATTCTAAATTTGCATATCCAAACAAAAATTTACCATCTTTTTCTCTTTCTTTGAGTAACGGCTAGTATTAACCTCTGGAGTAACTGCAACAAAATTAGAAATTACGGTAACTTCCAAATTGTCCTGCCAGCGACATACTAATTGCTTATTATTTTGTTCAAAGCAGTGGTCGTATTCATGTTTGCTGAGAGATCGTCCTGTAGCAAGGATATAATTTGCTCCTCTTAGACGGTAAGATCTTACTGTTCTAGTTGCTCGAACTTTCTTTCGCTAAGTAAGCAGAACAAGTAATACGACGAAAAAAAATTGACGAAATAAACCGCATGTTGTTCTGGACTTGAAACTGATTCCAACAGTTTTAAAACTACAGAAGCTCCTAAGCCAATTGATTTATCATATGGTGAAGCTGAGCCAGCATATGGATTAGCTTCAAACAAATATCCAGAATCGGAGCAAAGACACCAGAACTTGAAACCAAAGCGTATTGGTTTACCGCGAATAAACATTTTGCAGCTATGTCTACCG
The DNA here is from genome assembly GCA_930367215.1 of Pollenia angustigena. Taxonomy (NCBI): domain Eukaryota; kingdom Metazoa; phylum Arthropoda; class Insecta; order Diptera; family Polleniidae; genus Pollenia; species Pollenia angustigena. The sequence goes on along the minus strand of OV884056.1, from coordinate 90,376,751 downwards.
AAATAAGGGATCATTTGTTCATCTATTGACAAAAACGTAGAAAAAATTCCAAACTGCTTGTACTTTCGATTTAAAGCGTCAATCAGTTGACGCACTTTTGCAAATCTATCAGAAATGTCCATTTCATTATTATCCATCAGATGAAATACAGTTTTTATCTTTAGAAACTTTTGACGCGATAAAGATTGCTTGACGATGGGCACACCCAATGTTGGTTGAGTGGAACAATAATGCTGGATGTGGGGAACTGTGTGGTACCCCGACAGAATAAGGAATCCAATGAAACGATACAAATTCTCTTTGGTAATTTGCACTGGTATATTCATCTGATTAGCATAAGTATTGGAATATTTTATAAGCATATCCATAATTTCAGTGTCAAAATATTGGAAGAATAGCTCTAAGGGTGATTTTCCACCTACATTTACAAATATCAAAACTAATGATGTATACATAAATATTTTCTATATAAATTTACCCATTGATTCCACGATCTTGTTCTGAAGTTGGGAGACGGAAGATCCTTCTGGATAGTCAAAGTCAAAATTGATCCGTTTTGATTTTCTCCATTTTGGAACACCAAATTTTACTTCTTGAGTATATTTTTTATACGTAGAAGTTGACTCGTGCTCAGTTTTTTGGTGGGTAATTGGCGCAGCAAAATCATCTACTTGAGAATCGTACTCAATTTCAATTTCCCCACAAACTTCCGAATTAGCTGGAATTTCTTTGACAAGCTCCCCATCATCGATATCATCTTCGTCAGTGACTTCACCCGCATTAGCGGGAGGAATATAAGCGATTTGAGTATTTTTATTAAACTCTATTTGATTTTCTTGATCACTATCACTGTCATTACATTCAGCAATAAAAACTTCGATTTCTTTCTGAGTTAAAAATTTCTTCACGTACATTATGATACCGAATTCACAAAACAAATTTTACTAGCAGGTGCAACCTCTTAGCTTAAACTTTAAACTCAAATATAACGGCACTTAAAAAAAATAGATCATAGCAACCATGGTACATAGCAACCATATGAATGCAAAATCAACCAAAAGCAAGGCAATATTGCAGTTCCATTCAAGAAATAAAAAAACATAATAAAATGAGAACAGTTGTCTCGAATAAAGAACGAGCTTAGAAGAAAAAAAAAAAGAAAAAAGAGAAAAAAATGTTTTGCATGCAATTAGCCATCGTTGCGTTTTCTCAACACTGATTTTTGGAAGATTATTCTGAATAAATGGAACTATATTTTCATTTATGGTTTTTTGATAAACGTTTTTCAAAGCTTTTACTATCTAAATAAAAGAGCGAAAAAAAATGTAAAATCAATTAGGATGGATAATCATTCAGGAAAGCAAATTTCGATCTACCAAATGTTAAAATACAATTTGGTTTAAGGATTGATGTTTGACTATTGACGTCAGCAGTCGTCGATGGCTGCGAGTGTAAGACGGCAAATCCATCTGAGGAGATCGAGTGGTTGCGATCGAAACATGTCATGGTAACCTGCCGGCCAGGGTTCGAGCCCCAGCCACGTCAAGAAAGAAAGATTATCAATAACAATTTTAATTAATTTTCATGTTGTAAAATTCCTTTCTTCATAAAAATAATTTAATGAAAATTAAATTTCATGAACTTAAGCCTAATTAAAAATATTAAAAATTTGGATTAAAAACCATAAATAGTTCAACAAAATAACCACAATACCAATTAAATTTTTTTTTTTTTTAATACATATATATTACGTCGTTTCTAAAACCGCATTTTTTTGGACTGTTTTTAAAGCTTGTTGATTTTAATGAAACAACGGAGGAATATTATTTTTAAAGTCAGAGGGTAATAGTTAAGCCTCTAAACTAAACGATAAAAATTAAAATTATTCAAATCGAAGTGTTAAAGCCAGTTTTATATGCATCCAAAGATGGGTTGCGAAAACGCAACGGCGGTACAAAATGGGTTAAAACTCTATTTAAAAATGTGGTTTTTTACAACAATAATAAAATGGAAAAAAATTTTATAATTTTTTTTTTCATTTTAACCTTGGCTGCTGTTGTGTTGTTTTACGTTACGTTACAATTCGTCACATGAGTTTACGTTACGCAATGTCACGCAACAGCAACATTTTATGAAAAGTGTTTCTGTGTAATTTTAAAACTCTTGTTAAAATTAACTTTTTAGTTTAACACAGCACAAGTAAATAATATTTAAGTCAAATTATTTAATACAAGTTAACCTTGTTTTTTAATTTTCTATTCGTTAAACCTTATCTGTGCTGTAAATCGTTAATTTCTTATATATTAAAATATTTCTGTTTTTTTTAGACAACAATAAAAACAATAAATAAAATTTATTACTTTTTTACAAAAAAACAAATATGTATATCGAATTACAGTTCGCTGTACTCTAACTTCACTGTTTTTTTTTCAAATTTAAAACAACACTTATGACCGTTTTCTCATTAGGCGATTATCTTTTTCCCCAACGAAAAACTCCACATTAAGGAAATTTGGTTTTCTCAATGTCTCATTTGCTTCCATTCTGTCGAAAAGCTAACCAGCACTCATATGGGCATTTCCATATCATCGTACGTGACATTTGTACGCCTTCAGTGATATAGAAATTTTGCAAAAATAGTATTAACTGGATATTTTTTGTATCATTATGTTTCATTTAAAGGGAACTATATATGAAAAAAAAAATTTTTTCAAATTCGTAACCTTGTTGTCCAAAATATCGGGCAAAATAAGGGCATATCGTACGTGACATAAAACGGAAGTGATATTTGGGTGAATGTAAAAAAATACGAAAATCTGCGAATTGTGGGAGGTTTTTCTCCTTTTTTTAATTTCATTCATTAAACCACATATTTTTTCTTTATAATCCGTAATTGGAAAAAAATGATTTTTTTTGGATGGTTTTATAATGAACAAAATGTAATATCGTTCGTGACATACCGTACGTGACAGATTTTTCTCTAATATATTTACATGGCATGAAATATATTTTTTGTAAAAATATATGTACATAAAAACTTAAAGCAAACAAGTAAGAAAGTATAATCGGTCAAGCCCGTCCATATGATACCCTACACTATAATATTAAACAAAATTTTTTGAGAGTGTACCCTTCTTGGGGACCGTGGCCAATCAAGATCGCCAGAACTGAATTATGCTATGAGGTTAAGAATTATATAAAAGGTATTTGTGCCGAATATTGTTTAGTTATCTCCATCAATATGATATTTGTTTGCACCTATCCGATTTAAGGAAGGGGGTTTATATGGGACCTATGGTTAATTTTGGACCTACCAGCACAACATTTTGTCATGACATAGTACTATCGTAATATTCATTGTCGGAAATTTTTATGAAAATACCAACATTTATAAGGAAGTTATGACACTTAAAGCTATTTTCGGGAGTAGCACTTGTATGGGAGCTATGGTCAAATATGGACCGATTCCAAGAAAATTTTGTAAGATAATAAAGTTTGACCAAATGTAAACTAAATACCATCATAATAAGATGATGCATTTAGTTCCATTTTAGTACTTAAAATATCCTACGTGACGAGCTTTAAAAGATTATAAAATTTTTATTATACCAATTTAAAAAAAAATTCCGATCAATATTTGTTTGCAGCAAATATCTTGCTTTGAACTTTTATTTTGAAATACCTAAGACTTACCAATTTCATATGACAAATATAAATGATGTTTTCGCACCACGTACGTGACATTAGAATAGCATCCAAAACAAACACAAAAATATACCGCTAATCGAACTATAAATTTGTTCTTTCATCATGGATCTTGTTCATTGTTGTTGTAACATTAATTTTAAAGTATAATTGCAATATTACCGGTATCTGTATTTAATCGGCAGCATATTAAAAACTGTCAGTTAAAGTTACTAAAAATAAATCAATGAGAAAGTGAGTTAAAACTATTATTTTTTGTTTTTTAAAAATTGTAATAAGCTATAAGTACCTCGGCTTAGTAAAGTTTAGGTGTTTTTTTCCTTTCTACCATATTTGAAAAAAAGTTTCAAGCGTTTTAATTTTTTAAGCCGTGGTTGACATTCTCATGGAAATGCCCATATGCCAATTATTTATTTTCCTTTTATTTGTCGTAGAGATAAATTAAATCAGCTCACTTCCAGCTTTAACATATATTTTGAGAGATGGTTGCCAAATGAAAACAATGTTTTTCGTCGGTATATTGAGAAAATCACAATCGTTAACGCACAGTTTATCGGTCTAATAAATTTATGTTGACATTAGGTAACAGACAGGTTATAGATACATTAAGAAAATGGCCATAAGACATTAACGAATTTGTTAATATTATATGAAAAATTAATACTACCGAAGTTTGCAATAGCGATACTCTATCGCATTTCCTTCAAAACTTAAGCTCGAACTTTTAAACTATTTTTTTGGAATTCAGCAGCCCTAACACCATGTAGACTAATCATCAATTATTTTTGTCCATCTAAATGCGGAGATTAGTCCCACTGTGCAACGCTTGATTATTTAAAAAGTGCATTATCACTATTACACTGTGCAATTATTTCAGCTTTTAAATAAAAACTTATAAATTTTTAAAATATTCTACATTTTAATTAAGTTTTACTTAAAGGAAGCACACTTTTAAGCCAAATCAAATAATCAGACATTTTTATTTTATTTGCATACAAAAATGGAAAATTTATTTACGAACAAAAACACCTTTTGCCCTGGACTATCAAAATGTATACTAAATAAAATTGTGATTATTTGAATTGATATACAGTGAACTCACGAAAACGTGAACACTCGAAAAGGTGAACGTCTCAGAAACGTGAACAAATTTATTTTCACACAGACTATTCTAAAACGTGAACAAAATCTGGAAGCTCTAAAACGTGAACACATTTTTTTATTTTTGTTTACTTTTTAAAAAGTTAATTTTTTTAATTGGGAAATCCCCGAATTGAGTTCACTTATTGGTTTATGTTAAAACCTTTTTTTTCCTAATTGTATCCATGTATGTATACGCTGACATGTTAGCTGTTTTTATCATCGATACGTTATTCATGTTATTTATGAAAGTGAAAAATGTCATTAAAAAAACCGAAAATGTTATCTTTGAAAGATAAAGTAAAAATTCTTGAATTATTGCAAAAAGTGGCTTGGCAAGAAAATATGGTGTTGCTAAGTCAACAGTTTGCTCCATTAAGAAGAAAAAATAGGAAATAACAAATCGTGTAAAGAAAAACATTACGTTCTTCTGAGCTTCCGAAGATGGAATAAAACTCTTTCAAATGGTATCTTATGGTGTTTTCTTTTCTACAAAAAAAGTGACATTTTATTTAAAGTAAATACAATTTTGTGTCTGTTTCTTAAAAATTTTGCTCCCGAAAAAGGTGATTTTTTTAGAATAAAACAATTTTTAAGAAACAGGCACCAAATTGCAATTTTTTAAATAAAATGTCACATTTTTTTGTTGAAAAGAAAACACTATTAGCATGCGAAATAAAAAATTACCGGTAAGCGGACTGATGCTAAAAGCAAATGCTTTAGAAATCCACCAACAATTAAGCTACAGCTTAAGTTTAGATAAAAAATGGAGGAAATCTCATTATGTGTAAATCAGCTTGTATTGGAAGCACCTACCAGATAAAACATACTTTTCATCATTGGAGAAAAGTGCTTAAAGAAAAAGCTTTGATAAAGATGATCAAAAAAAAAAAACTTTTAAAAAAAGATGACCGATTTTTTCCTGTGAAATTTGTATCCCTTAAAAACATTCCTTAAACAAAAAAATGTTTCTATTCGTTTTGTTAAAAAAACATTCCTTAAAAACATTCCTTAAACAAAAAAATGTTTCTATTCGTTTTGTTACTTTTGTGTGTATTTTTTTATGATATTCATAAGAAATTCATTTTTATATGTATTATATGCAGTCAACTGAATTATTGCACATACATATATTTTTTGTTATTAAAAATGAATAAAATTCGTTTTTTAAAATACTTGTTAATCTATTTGTTTTAAAACAAGGGCGATATTTTTTTTAAATTGTGGCATTCGATAACGTGAACAATCTCGAAAACGTGAATCGCCATGGTAAAAATTAGTTCACGTTATCGCGAGTTCACTGTATTGATTAAAAAAAAAATCGTATGTAGAAATTATTTAAAGCAAAAGGCGCAACAGCAATCGAAAGCAAGTCTAATTTAGAAGGGTTATTCTTTTAGTTACGCGTATGTATATGAAATTAAACCAAATAAACTTTAAACTTTTTTGCTTAATAAATTTTGTAAAAAATCTAGACCTCAATACATATAAATTTTAAGGTTTTGAGGTTTATTCATACATACTTACATACACATATGTATATAAAAATCGTAATCGAAATTTCATTTTTCAAATATATCCAGCAAACACAAAAATACTCCATATGTAACGCATTGCCTGAATAAATAATATTATTGCGGCAATAATCGATTTCCTAATACGGAAGCTACTTCCTTCCTTCGGGAAGAAACGTGTCTCGATAGCAATACTCCTTAGCAATACGAAAGCGATTCTTCTTGAAAATTTACCAAAAATATTGAAAGATAACCACTTATAAGCAAATATAAAGATATCGTAAAAATGTCATTAGGATGATAAGAAAAATATTTTGCATTTCAAAAAATATTATTTTCCATATAACCACACATTTTTATTTTAAATTAAATTGTTTATTATAAAAAATAAAGTTAAAAATAATACAATTTATAAATAAAACTAGGTGACCCGCACACATTGTTTTGCGATATAACTTATTTCTTTCAGAAGCTCCAGTGTCTGCATGCCAAATTTTAAGAAAACCGTTTGATTAGTTAAGAAGATAATACAAATTATAGGCTTTAGGTCTTTCCAGATGATACACTTTTGGCTCCGCCAAATGTCAAGAAAATCAGTTGATTAGTTAAGAAGATATAGGGAGGAGGAGCTTTTACTCCTCTTGCCCTATTTCATGCCCTATCTCTTTCAGATGCTCCAGTGTCTGCATGTCAAATTTTAAGAAAACCGGTTGATTAGTTAAGGAGATATAGGGAAGGAAGCTTTTACCCCTCTTGCTTCACGCCCTAAATAATAAAAACTATAGGCTATAGTACTTTCCAGCTATAACAATATTTACCTGCCAAATTTCAAGAAGATATTGGGAGGGGGAGCTTTTACCCTTCTTGCCCTATTTCACATTATATTCCCTATTTCCTTCCAGATGTAACAATGTCTGTCTGCATGCTAAATTTTGGGGAAACTCTTTCATTAGTTCAAAAGATAAAAATCAGTCAAGCCGTTTCGAAAGAGTTCAAAATGGAGGGCATTTTGTTGAAATTTGTATGGGAATATACAGGAAAATCTAAATGCCATATCTCCGGAACCACTGTACCGATTTCTTGCAAACTTTACGCAAACCATCTACAGAATATCCCCAACGTACCCCAACGTTTTTGTTGAAATCGGTCTACCCGTTTTCGTAGTTAGTAGTGACATTAGGGTGCACACTTCTTTTATATATGTAGAAGACTAGTATAAACCCGCTACTTCGTTAGCGTCTCCTTTTTCTTTGTGGACATATTTTTATGCCAAAGTATATTTTTCTAAGTTTAAACTTGTTTAAATTCTAGCATTTAACCCGTTACTTAAGTAGAACCAAAAAGCTAAAGAAAAATATCAAATTTCCCGTATTTCCTTTTTTTGGGTACTATATTTTTCCCCCACTAAAGTATCAAAAATTTCAGTATTGTAGTGGTAGGCCATAATTTAGTACGAATATGTCAATGAGTGGAGGAAAATGTTTCTATGTTTATTGGTTCAAAAGATGGCAAAAAAGTACTAAAATTCAGATTTTACCCGTTTACTCCTTAATAGGGCCGAATTTCAACAAAGTACCAGACACCCGTCCACTTATTTTTCTAAAGAACAACGATAAGTATTACCTTTAGTTTGCATCTCTTTTAGTTTTGGAGATATAAGGTTACCGAATTTTCCCGTTTTTACCCCCTTAACATTCGAATTTCGAAAAATCCCGTCTTAGTGGATCGATTTGGGGAGTGATCAATCGCTAGTCCAAATTTCAAGTTTCTAGGGTTAGCGGTTTGGGCTGGGCGATGATGAATGAGTCAGTCACTCACGCAACTCTTTTATATAAGTATATATAGAAGATAGATAAAGTAATATAATATAAATAGCCAAAATTGAGAATGAAGAGAGAACATTATCTTTATTTATCCCATTTACGACACTCGAGTTAAATCGTTCTTCGTTTTCCGTTAAAATTTCGTCCACAAATTTTGCAGCTTGTCTCTTGCTTAGTTCTCTAATATCTGTAATATTTGTTATCGTGACGATAACGCCCATTTTATATATTTTTTGATAAACATAAAATGTAAATGGATGTGTATAATTATAAAAAATTTAAATATTTTTCTGTCTATATTTTGTAATTTAAAAACAAAAAAAAACTATAAAAGAAAGAAAAAAAAATACTTTGATTATTTTCTTCTAGATGACAATTTTGGCATATTGCTGAACTTTTGCCTTAGGTGATATCTCCCAGTTGTTTGCAGGGTGAACATAGAAAAATTAAAAAGTCTACTGATTGCAGAGTTGCCACTTTGTCGTTGCTAGAGCGTGGGTAATTTCTTATAGGTGTAGATCAGGTGTATTAGAAATTCCTTCTTTAAAAACAAACAATTAAAATATTTAATTGGCTTAAACTGCAAAAATGTATACCATATAAAATATTGTTGATCCAAAAAATAGACAGTCTTATCAACCAAAACCACGGTTTCCTTTTAAGAAAACATTTCCATTCTTTAATATAGATGATAATGAATGGCGCCAGATGAACTCTCAGATTTCGATATATATAAGCTTCATAGTGATTTAGAACCCGAAGTGTGTTGGAAAAAGAAGTAAAAAAATAACCTGGGGAAAATATGTTTCCAATACTCGAAAAAGTTAAAAATTTTTATTTTCAAATGTTTACGTTCTTAACTGTTATTAACTGATTGAAAAAAAAGAGACTGTTGTCTGAAGCCATTACATGACTTTTATTTACTCAATAAGGTTTACAGGGTGGTTTAAATAACAAAAAAAAAAAAAAAACGAAAAATTTGTTTGAAAGATCAATAAATGGCATTAACATTTAAAACTGATTTCGGGCCCTCTTACTGTCCTTGACGAAACGCATTCCTAACGCTAAATTTCGGCTTCGTTTTTGAAAAGTGTAAGTCCGATGACAGTGTTTGAAATTTAACACTAAGTATCGCTCCTTAAAGTTTGGTTCGGCAGATTTGTGGAATACAAAAACGCTAATAGTGTTTGTGTAGTAAATCATTAAACAAAAACGGTTTCCTGTTTGTCATCTTTCGAACACAAAAATAATACTATTCTTATCCAACTCAACAAAAATATGAGAACATTTTATTCCGTTCGGTTTTTTTAAAACCCACAAACTTCATTTTGTTCGGTACCGCTCATTAGTGTTCATTCGTTTCTGTTGTACTTAGCGCTCTTTTGGCTGGTAAAAAAAAACAAAATTTTTTTACAAAAACAAAATACACATACACAAGAAGCCAGCAAAATACTGTTAGACAAACAAAACATATAAACATTAAACTGGTCGGAATTTTTTTTTTTAAATTTAATTGTTTGCGCTGCTTAAAATATGAGGTTTGGTGTAAGAAATCATGATCTAATTTTTCAGGTCAATCCGACGGTGCCTAGCCGTGCCGGGTGGGGCCCAAAGTTCCCCATATTATAAAAAAAACATCTTTTCTATCAGATCTTTATAGTTATACTAGTTGAAAAGCCGAAAATGAAAAATATGGCTTCGTTACGATCTTCCGCAGAGAAAGTACGATCTTCCGCAGAGAAAGTACCTTTCTTAAAGCAAATTTTATTACGGAATTTCGGTTTGTGCAACCTCCTTAATTTTCGAAATAACGGTATATCTCGAAAACCAAAGCCAACATAATGAACAAAGTTTTAACTTTCTTAAAGTAAATTTTATTGAGGAATTTCGTTTTTTTTTAGTTTTTCAATTAGCTAAAGCGTTTTTGAGTTACGCGAACATATGTTTTTCAACATCCTTAATTTTCGAAATAACGGTATATCTCGAAAACCAAAGCTAACCTAAAAAAACGGCTATCACCACTGGATTCAGCGACCCCGAATTAGGTTAAAAATCTTTCGTTCGTATCATACTTTAATCTATCTATACAATATATAATTTCTTAGTATGTCAGGATGTTTGCATGTATGCCCTATTCTTTCCGCAACTTTCTGAAGCCATCTGATGACATAGGAAGCTGAAATTTGGCAAACTTGAAGTACTTTCTCTGCGGAAGATCGTATCGTGTTTTTTTTATAATATGGGGAACTTTGGGCCCCACCCGGCACGGCTAGGCACCGTCGGATGGACCTGAAAAATTAGATCATGATTTCTTACACCAAACCTCATATTTTAAGCAGCGCAAACAATTAAATTAAAAAAAAAAAATCCCATACAAGATGCGACCAGTCTAATATACATATATACAATACACACTCAAGCTGTTCGTGCTGGGGTCGTTACTAAAATTTTTTGTTTGTATATTTCTTATCGATGTAAAAAAAACCTTATAGAACATTAAAATATAATATTTATCTACAGTATCACTACAATTGTTCGTTTTAACGAAGAACAGAACACTATATAATGTTTGGCTCTTCCTTGAAAATAGTTACGAACGGTATTAAGGGTTGTGTTTGTCTGCGCAAGCACTTAAAAAGATAGATATCGTTCCTGGGTGTGTGAGCCGAACGCTAAATATTGTATTTCAGACGCTGTCCGTTGGTTCCACCAGCGATTAAACGGTAAATTTTCCTAATTTTTTTGTTTATTCACAAACCTGTTTCGCAAATCGATGACTGATTTTTTAAGTAAATTTGGAATACTTGGTAGCGTTCTTTAACCATAAATCTATCCATGATGATTTGCCAAAACATACTGATTACACTGTGATAGTCGAAAAAATGAACTTCGATGAATCATTTTCGAACTATTAGGGAGAAGTCCCCTGAGTGCGAAAATACATTTGGAAGTGTCAGATTGGCTCCAGTTTTTGAGAAATCGGTATATATCCATTTTTCATAAATTTTTATTCGACTGTATTAGTTTTTTTGCCTTCTTTGCTTTTGACTTTTTTTTCAAAATGTCACGTAATTTAAACCATTAATGTCTATCAAAAGTAACGATTTATTACCATTTTTAGCCATGGATATAGCCAAGTCTGCGCAAAGTTTCAAATCTGGTGTCTATTTTTGTCCTTCTTATAAGTTGTTTATTTTGTTTTGTTAAGAACAAAAACGAAATAAATAAATAAAAGTCTAATATTTTGATTTTGAAGCTTAACTTGAGGCATATGCTAGGAAAATCTTTATAAAATGGCTAAAAAACCTGAAAAAATGTATAAAAATCGTTACTTTTGATCGACATTAATGGTTTAAATTACGCAAAATTTGAAAAAAAAGTCAAAACATTCCGCAAAAGAAAGTTAAGAAGGCAAAAAAAAAAAACTAATACAGTCGAATAAAATTTTTTTAAATAGCGCAGACTACGTTATATTTATAAAAAATGGATATATACCAATTTCTCAAAAACTGCAGCCAATTTGACACTTCCAAATGTACTTTCGCACTCAGGAGACTCCCCTCTTATAGTTCGAAAAGGATTCATCGAAGTTAATTTTGTTCGGGTCAAAACTATCACAGTGTTATTAATGTCGAGAATTGAGAGTAATATGACAGTTCGATTGACAGCTAATGCTTTCGCTAGTTTTATAGGGATTGAAAAATCCAATATAAAGTAACGGAAATTAACATTTTGATCCTTCCCTTGATACATGCAACCAAGTGTTTTATTTTAAGTTTTAGCTCCTTTAAATAAATTTTTATAAACGTTTGTTTATGGAATAAAACGTTTATTCTATATCAGGGTAATTTCATTTAAATCGGGTAATTGTGCTTCATTCAAGTGTAATTTTCAATTTTGCTAGTGGTAACACTGACTGATTGGACTGATTGTACCAGTCAAGATTTAGCAAAATTTTATAACCTGCAACTTGCTACCCGTGCCATTGTACCCTACTAACTTCTTTAATTGTTATTTATTATTTTTTATCAAAAACGTGATCGTCATTTTTTCCTGGCAGTTGTACAAAAAATTTAATTGAAACAAAAAAAAAATGTTATCGCGTTTCTGGTTTCTTTTAACACATCTAAAATTTTTTAGTGCTTCCAAGGCGTGACTAGTAGTCAAGATAAATTAAGTAATCTGAATTATTTAAGAAATGCAAACAAATGCGTAACTTTTAGAAATAAGTTTGTTGCTGACGTGTTTTTAACGAGGTTGAAAACGCAAAACCAAATTATAGAAGAAATTAATAAATTTGGTAATAAAACAAGTAAAAGTGCGTTATTTGACTGTGCCGCATCTTTGATACCCTCCACCGAGAGTTAGAATATTTCAGGATTGGTTTTTAAAATTAAAAATTATAAACCCAAATGAATAAAACTGACATCACAGTTCCAGAATTCGTTCTGCAGTCTATTTTAAAAGTACGCTTTATATGGGGCCTGTGAAATTCGGCATAATGATTTCAATCGTATAGTAACTATGACAGCCCAATTTTTACCAGGGTATCATAATTTGTTACGGTTATAGGCGTAATCAAGTGGTTTTTAAGAGTGGCCTTTCTATGGGGCATCAAGTCATATAAAACGAATTTATGCAAAATCTAATCAGCATCGGAGCATTTCGTCCAATTAATGTTATTTTTGTAACAATATTATCAATTTTTTAGAGTGGTGGTTTCTCATATGGATTCTTATCCTACTGAGCCGGTTTTAATGGATTTTAATTTCAAACTGCTTAGAATAACTACTATAAAGGGTCCGCCATCTAACGTTTTTTTTCAACTAGTGCTTATTTCGTGAATGGTAACACTAAGCTCATGTCTGATTTGACAGATTAGTTTTATCCTTCCGCTGAACGAATATGGTTGTGCATACGCTTGAACAACGCTTTGCTAAGTGGGCCTGCGATCGACTTACAGAAGATGCCAGTTTTGCCAAAAAAATCATCTTTTCAGATGAAGCTCATTTTGATCTTGGCTGGTATGTAAACAAGCAAAATTGTCGCATTCGAGGCACAGAAAACCCGCACGGATAAATTTAAAAGCCGATGCACCACAAACGAGTCACTGTTTGGTACGAATTTTGGTCCACAGGCATAATTGGGCAATTTTGCTTCGAAAATGAGCAAGGAGTGACCGTTACAGTCAATGGCAATCGTTATCGGGCCATGTTGAACGAATTTTTGTTCACAAAAATTGAAGAGGAGGATATTGGCAACATTTGGTTTCAACAGAACGGCGCTACGTGCCACAAAGCCGAAGCTATACTCGATGTTTTGCACCCTGTTTTTGAAGATCGCATTATCAGCCGCAGAGCTGTTTGGCCACCTCGGAGCTGCGATTTGACACCGTTGGACTATTATTTATGGGGTGCCATCAAAGATAAGTGTTACGCCGACAAACCAGAGACAATTGATGCTTTAAAGGACAATATTCGTGAAGCCATTGGTGAAATACAGCTGCACACAATCGATAATGTGCTTAAAAATTGGACCGATCGTATAGGCTACTGCATGGCAAGCCGAGGCGGCCATTTGAATGAAATTATTTTCCATTATAACCAGGAAGGATTGTACTTTCAAATAAAAAAAAGAAATTTGAGAAAATATTCAGTAGTTTTTTTTATAGCATTTTCAAAAAAAAAAGTTATATGGCAGACCCGTTAGAAGCAATTTGACGACAATATTGTTTTTTGTACCCACACCACAATAGTGGAAAAAGTATTATGCATTTGTTCTGATGTGTTATATTAATATAACCTTAAAGTATACCGATCGACTCAGAATCACTTTCTGAGTAGATCTAAAGATGTCTGCCCGGTTGTCCATGTAACCTTGTGCCCAATGTACAGGTCGCAATTTTAAAGATAATTTGATAAAATTTGGCGCAAAGGTTCTAGCTTACACAAGAAAAATGGTGCGAATCGGTTCAAAATTTCAAAAAGCCCCCATACAAGCTTCTTTTTGAAAGAGGAATAAAAGTTCAGGTGACAATTAAGTACTTGCATTCAAGTTTAAGGTTTGGATAATGGCAAGGCGAATTCATCCCAGGTAGTCTCGGTACTACAACAAGTACAGCTCGTACAAAAACCGCAAACAATTTGTTTTTGTAAAATCATTGTACAATGTCAAAAACAGAAATAAAACAACACAGAAACTAAGATAATAAACAAAATTTTGACATCCAACAATGATAAAGCTAAAAAATGTTATCAGCAGGGCTTTTAAGACCACCTGTAATAAATTCGCCTTGGATGAGGTGTTTACAGACATATCGGGAGGGCCAGTATAGCTTGCAAAACTTAAAAACTATCCAGAAAATCTTAATTTAAGCTCGACTTATAAAATCCTATCCCTGTTCTGTATAAAACAGAACGGATCACGTAATATGCCATCAATCTTGTGAATCGATTAAGTAACTTTAGTTAGATCAGCACAATTTAAAATTCTTTTAAATAAATGTAGCAATAACTTACTGCCTGTTTGTAGAACGCGAGCACAAAAGTGACTCGCGTAACTTACATTTAAAACAAAAACAAATGTTGAAATTTTGTTTTTGTTTTAAATGTAAGTTGAACGAGTCACTTTTGCGGGTCTAGAACGCGACCACAGGCAGTTTATTTTTATTTTTAAAAACAAAATAATCAAAAAAATAATAAAATTGTATCTTTATTAAAAATTTACATTTATTTTCAAAGATTTGTAGCTACAAATTTGTTCCTTTTATTTCTCCATCTTCTTTTTATTTGCCCATTCCCTGCATTTGGATAAACCACTTGCTCTTTCGCTTTCTTGTAGTAATCCCACCGTCTCCTTCAACCAAAGCCGAAGCTAACAAAAGCCCCAAAATAAAAATTTGTAAAATTTTCATTTTCTTGTTGTATTTTTCGATCAGTTTTAAAATGCTTTAACAAATTCAATTCAACTTTAAATTAGACTACAGATCTTTCCTTTTGGTCTCGGTATTTATACTAAAATTTTGTGATTATTTCAAGTGTTAGAGTTAAGTTTATTTCAATAATTCATTTGCTTATCTATTTCTTTGTTTAGCCTATATTTCTTGTTTGTAGATATGTGTTTTTTAAGCAGGAATTCTTTTAATCACTGAAAAGCTAAGACGAATTTAAATGTGTATGCGCTGATACAAAAGGCGTCTTAACGCTAATGTATTTTGACATCAGTACTATGACAAGTGACTTCGTTTTTGACCCCAAGACACTTTTCATCATGGTGATGTCAAGCTTAACATCACTTGGCCAAAGTGTCATGAGGGTAAAAATGAAATTATGTCATCAATGGGATGACACATTGGCATCACAGAAATGACGAACATGTCTTCAGCGCGATGACGCAGTAACATCGGAGAAAGGACACATTAGCATCAATTTAATGACAGTTTGTCATTAAGTCAAAGGGAGAGGTTATTATTATTTACTTAACCGTTACATATGTTTGTTTCACGTTTGTTGAATTACGACCTTCGTTTACAGCAGAACTATCAAAAATAAGACACCAACCATGCCCCATATTGTTTTTGTAATTAGTCTTCTTTAAAAATTTGATGTATTTTAACTATGTAATTTAAAAAAATAGAATGTAGGAATTTTTGCTTCTTATAATACATTGTAATCATGAAAATAATGTTAACAATATACAAAATGTGGCATCGAATTGATGTCACCATAGTCATAAAATAGATGACACGTAAAAAATTACAAAATTGTGCGAAGATGCTAGTCATTGGATTGATGTTACTTTTTGCATCATTGATGCCATTTGTAGTAACATTGATGTCACAATTCTGATGTTAGGGCATCATCAATATCAGTGTGGTTAAGTTAAGATAAATACTGTTTAATACCAAACTCTCTTTAGAGATATGTATAATGGTAAATATAACAAAAATTATTGCGAAATTATGTGGATTTGTAATATTCCATTTAGCCTTTATCTAATACTATGACCATGCTAGGAGTGAATACAATCATAGAAAGGTTGCCACTAAAAAAATAGCATCTCGGCATAATAAAAAATTAACAGTTTCAACTCAAGGCAAAACCTTAGGTTTAGCTTTTTAATCCTTAAGTCCCATACAAAATATTTACATTAAAAAAAGATATTTCCATGGCCGTACCGGGCCATCTCGATTTCAAATTCAGCTATTCTAAGTATCATAGTTTAAATTTTAGCCTCCTCACAAAAGGTAGTAATTCGTTTTAAATAACTTTTTTTTTATTATACCCTTCACCGAAGGTAAAAGGATGTATATAAGTTTGTCATGGCGTATGTTATTTCTCCAATGTTGATATAAGACCATATAAGGTATATAAGGTCCTTATAACTAGCGAAGTTGATTTAACGCTGTCCATCTGTCCGCGGAAATATGTTGAAATGGGCTTTCCGAACACCCCAGAAATTATGGGGATTAGGTTCTTAAATATTTATTTCATATACACTCCGTTAAAGTGTGATATTGAAGTTCAGCCAGATCGATTCCTAAAAGAGCAAACACAACGACTGCTTCTAATTATACCCATAAATCCCTTGTCGTTTTTGTTTTTTATTCTATTTTTAATATATATCTGAGGAATGGCAAGCGCCAATGTTTCCAAATTAGGCACAAACATTTTGGTTATCAATACACAAAATGTGGGCGCGATTGGAGGAGTGGGCGAAGCACAAAATAGATTTATTTATATCTAAGAAACGGTTAAAGAAATATTGTACACTTCTTCTGTGGGCGGGATCGGGGAATTGGGCGTGGCAGCTGTCGCACAAAGACAGTGTAGATCAGACAGTTAAAAATGTGTATGTAGTGGTGAGTGCAAAGAGAGGAAAATAAATTTACTCGTTTGAGACATTAACTATGTGTTTTGTTCTTGTTTTTTAAAATTATGGCTTTTTACAATTGTTTCGTTAGCCTTCGTGTTCTGTGTGTGTGAAATTCACGAAAAGTGCTCGGCCCCCGGGGGCATAGCGTGATGGTCGTTAGTGTAGACTTCTTTCTATATATCTAGAGGATGGAAAGACCCAAAGTTTAAATTAGGTACAAGCATCTTGGTTATCAATACACAATATCCGACAAAATGTGGGCGGGATTGGAGAAGTAGGCGTGTCACAAAATATATTTATTTATATCTAAAGAATGGTATTTACATAACTTTCTATACTTATCGCACCAAGGTTAAGGGTATCGCATCGCCGAATACAGCATTCCTGCTCGTTTTTTATTGCAACAAACTCCGAAGCAGGAGGTTCACATCACGATTTTTCGAGTCAACGCATTATATAGTCTTCATATTACATTTGCATTCAGCGCTTAAAGTTAGGTTAGGTAAAGAGTGCGAAGTCAATCTTCACACCCATTCCCAGAAACCAATAGTTCCATTGTTACGGCTTAGTTAGTAAAAGAGTACTAAGAAGAAAAGAAAATAAGGAGCGAAAGCGTAAGTTACAGTGGAAGATATTATCGGACTAAACAAAACCCCATACTCAACACAATAGCCCTACATATACCCAGTCCTCTGTCGCCTGTTATACAACCTTAAGAATACCGTTAGATTCTCGAGCCCACGGCACGAGACTTTTTCCAACATACCTAGACTTCTGCTCTGTAGTTAAGGACGATGACACTGAATGTGCTCAAGTGTCCTTATCTCCTCTGCGTCCTCGCACAACCTGCATTAATTCGACGAATCAGATCCTATTACCACCTCCATCCTGTATATCATACAGTGGCCCATTATAATACCCATCATGGTTCTAAAGCAGATCTTACTCCTGCCTGTTAGTGAATTACAATTGGTCTTACTTAGCACTGACCATACTTTACAATTCTGCGTACTCGAATTCGCTTTACCAGAACATAACCCAGCTTGATTAGACTTGCGACTGTGTAAAAATCAATATTATTCAAGTTCTTTATTAAATGTCATGCCATTGCCGGAAGTAAATTTCCGTATAACGGTTTTTACTCACATATCCACTGGTTTCTCTCAAGGCAACCAACTCCTTATTTACACATTTCCACTTTTTGTTAGAAAGCGATAAGAAGTGGTCGTATCTACCTGATTTAAATGCAAAAAAAAAAGCTGTATCTCTGCGCTATAAAGGCGTTAAGCGCTCTTCTAATTCGATAAGGGGTAGAACTTATTTGTACCACCAATATATCATATCTTTTTGACGTATTTATTAATAAGGGTGTGAGTGAAACGGTAGCAAAGTACTCATGGAAGTAAAATTTTGACACTGTTGAGGTGAATAAAATTTCACTAGCCCTGGGGGTTAGTATAAATTTTGACATTAGCGTAGAAATTTTAATTCACCATAGAACTTTGCTACCGTTTCACACACACCCTAAGTAAATATTGAAAAACAAATAATACAAATTCTTGCTCTAATTATGGTTAGTTATAGCATTTCATGCTTTAAATATTGCTGTCCCCACGACAATAATAATTCTACCGTATTTAAAAGACAAGTGTTTTATGATAAAGACTTAAGAGTCACCTAAAGCAAATAAAATAAAAAACGAAGAAGCAAGTAAACATTTATTTTAATATTTTATAAATCTATTCAAATGTAGAAATGGAACTGACTCTATTGGCAATGAAATCTACACATTTTGAATTTAACATCAACAATAATGAAACTTTTTAATAAAACAAGCAAAAGAAGTTCAATTAAATAATAAAACAAAACTATTAAGAAAACTTTTTGTTTGATACGTTTCATAAATAAATCAATAATTGACAATAGCAATACTATTAATAATTAAATAGATCAATGTACAGTTACAACTTGATTGATGATTTTTTCATTGTTTTTTTTTTTTTTTGCAAGGAGGAGAAAAACTGCGAATGCATTTGATGTTTCAAGCCATTTACCAGCAATTATAATTGACGCACTTATTGTAAATTTTCGTTCGTATTTGTAGTAAAAGAATCTAGATTCTAGAATATTTAAACTGATTTTTTTATTGTTTTTTTTGTGGTTGTTTTTTTTGTGGTTGTTTTTTTTTAATCTACGCACTTAAATAGTGTCAAATCAAATCAAATCAAAGTGAAATGAAAATAAAATAACTGCATAACTATAAGTTGATAATAAAAACTACTATGAATATTTACAACAACAAATAATGAAATTTATATAAATTAAAATGACAACAATCTGACCAAATAGGAGTGGCGAGATAATTTCATTCAAATTACGCTAATGAAATCGGCTGTGATAACATACCATAGAACAGTGGGCCTACATGATTAATAACCTATACTCGCGATTGAGACTGTGGTGACATATTCATTATTTAATTGACTATGCCAATCAACTGTCAATTAACTACTGACTATGAACGATTGATTATGGCTATTGCCTTTGACATTTGCCTATAACATAAGGCAATGGCTATAACCAGATTCAAACTATGCGACAGGTCGTAAAGAAATATTTATTGAAACCGTAGATTACGGACAAATGGGTAAACAGTGTCGCAAGAAGTGTGAAATCAAGCAATAATTTGATGTCCTCTTTAATGTGAATTGTAAAAATTGAGTAGTTAAATTTGAATTTAAGACTAAAACGTTAAATTGAAGCTGGTAAACGTAACGTCTGAACGTATACGAGTTTTCGGAGGGACACCAAAAGAAAATACTATGACGACCATTGAGTCTAAATCTGTATATTGATTATGATTATTGGCTATGAATATTGACTTTTGGCTATGACTTCTGTTCTGACTTTTACTATTGACAATGCCCTTTGACCATGACCTTAAAAGTTACTATGACTATAACCATTAATTACAGATTACAAGTAGTATCACAGTCAGTATGACTATGACCATTTACTATGACTAATATAATGACAGAACCTGCAGCCTTATTCTGCATTGCTAAATTTGACAATGCCATACAACTTTAATTCGCCGCAATTTTAGCTTTTACTGCCATCGTTAAAATTTTTAAATTTTGTATTCTCTAAAGCATTTTAGGGATCGAGATTTATCTTTAGCTAAGCGAATTACAGAATACGACTGCTGGTGATCTTAGCCATTGAATATGACTTAATAATTAAGAGCGAATTACTTAATATTGCAGGTCGTTTGGCAAATTTAAATTGTGCATTGTATACATTGGTACGAGATTAAACTATTCAAAGTGTTGGTCATCTTTTGCTATGACCGTTATCCATCTTTGTGGCATCATATCGCTACTACCCCCAAATGAACTGCTCATATTATGCATCCAATAACGAATCAAACTAATTTCCGATATCCTGTTCTGAAATATAAAGTGTGTTTCGGTAAGTGGTGGTCCGACTAGGCAAAGCCTTGACTATTAGACGGAGTAAGGTAAAACTTCCCAATCACTATTTTTTTAACTGTTCCTACAAATTGTTGCTTAGCGTTTTCATTATGAAAACATGGCTTCATGGCATATTACGAGCATTTTTCGCCAAACGAATAAATTGTGTTCGGTACAGGTGATCACTTGGTCCGATTTCAGCAGCTCATAATAACTGAGTGTCTGGTCGCATCAAATAGAGAGCATTACCTAGGCGCCATCGTTATTTTGCTTTCGGATTGCTTCGGCTTATTATCATGACTTCGCATACGGTTGAAACCTGCTTGAAACTGCTTCTCCTTTCACTCGTGTAAAAACTAATTTCCTCGCTTTTGGATGAATCTTGTTGCTCGCCAACGTTTTGAAATTGCTGCTTAAGCTGGCGGTGCACTATCCTATTCAGTCGTACGATTTGTCAAAAAAATCGTGTGTAATATTAGAGAAGGATAGTGCGGCTTAAAAATGAATTGAGTGACAGTTTTTTTTGACAAGTCTGTCAGACTTGCAAATGTTTATGAACATTTTTCTTGTAATACCGTGTTCAGATATACCTTTTTTATTGAGTCAATATTCGGTTAATTGGCATAATTATCTTTCTGTTCACATATACACAATTTAGCTAACTCAATTTATATTACTACTACATACAACATTCAACGTAAACAAAAATGTACATGTATAAGAAAATGTAAACAACTTTTGACATATTTAAGGAATAAACATCTGGTTTTTGCGCAGACCAAATGGATGGGCCTTTTTTTTGTTGTAATTTTAATTGCCAAAACACTGTTTAGTTAGTTGTGTTTTGCGTAATAAACACACTTGTTACAGTGTCGCATTTTAATTTTACTCAATATTTATAACAATTTCGTATTAATTGAGCAATAACTAAATTGCAATTTTGTATGGATAATTGAGCTCAATAATGGCATTTATTGCGTAAAACTCAATTAAGCTGCATAACTGAACACGGTATAAAGTAGCTGGCTCATTTAAATTTTCATAATTTTTGGGCGATAGTGTGGCATTGACAGCAGATTTTGCAGACATTTTTTATGTCGGATAGAATTCCGTCAGATTTGCATGTGAATGAATTTCGTACAACCCAGTAAAAACTCCGCCTACTTTTTTAAAATTCAAAGCTTCTTTCACTCATTATTTAGTAGCTTTCTTCTATTTTTTCAGATGTACATATGTAGGTACAAAATAATGACTTACAATTAAATGCGTTCATTTTGGGACATCCCTTGTAAAATTCATTGGTTCTTTCTTTTTTTGTAGGTGAAGTTTTTACTGGGTTGTGAAGCATAGTGAATTCCGCCCTTTAAGTACTTTTCAGCGATAATTTTTTTTGGCACAAAATTCGACATTTGAAAAACATAAAAAATCTTGTTTGTTTTTATTATTTTGTCAAAATTTTACATTTGTACAAACTTTTTGTTTTGTTAATTGGCGTGTTTGCTGTTTGGACAATTCAAATGATTTTAAAAATATTAGAAATTTTAAATATTTAGCAGATATGTAGGATATTTGTCAAATTTGTGGTGTTTAGTGCTAAATGTTATCATTCAGTGAATACAACGCAAAGTGCAGAGGTAGACTTAGAAGCATTAAACTAATTTTAAGATGTAAAATCTAATTATTTAAGCAACAATGTTTGTCCCAAAACAGCTTGTGGCTTAAACCACTCTTTACTCCATATTTTTTTCTTTCCTTTTATATTTCTGCTCTGTTTGAAACAAATAGCGAACAAAATTTCCGAAGCAAAATCTTCGTCTGCATTCATTGAAAACAAAACAAAAACGAAATATAATAATGCTTGTACGGAATATGTTAATATTTAAACTAATATTTCTTGACACTTGCAATTAGTAAATGATTGATAATTTTATTGAATATTTATTTTTCTTTTTGTTGCAATTTATTCACCAAATAATGTTAATTTCTTAATTAATATACATTATTAACATATTGTTTTAAGTTTTTGCTTGAGACTCAAAGTCATTGCGTTAATTAATTATTTAAACAAAATAAAACTTGTACATTAGCACACTGCAGCTGGGTGCAAAAGGGCGCCAGGTGAAGTTGGTTGATATGATAAAATAATAAATTTAATACAAAATTTTAATTTAAAAAGATTTTGTTATTCGTGCTTAATTCCCAGTTTTTATTCTGGCAATTCTTTTACGTTTATTAATGTTAAGAGAATTTCAACTAATTGTAGTGGGGAATGTAAGATGAGATAAACCCACTGTTGTTTATTGTTGATGTGTTTTGTTTAAACTTTGATATTGTTACAAGTAGAACTGTTGCTTATAAGTTTTATACGTTTAACAGTTTTATTTGGTTTAATATCATTAGTTTTTCTAAAATCTTTATGGATGAAGTTTCCTGATAATCTGGCCTAAGCAACCAGTGAAATGCGCATAGGAATAGCTTATCCCATCAACAATAAATTTCAAGTGTTTTTGTCAAGAATAAAAACTGGGAATTAAGCACGAATAACAAAATCTTTTGAAAATAATTTTTTTTTTTTAATATATTAAAATTATAAAAATTTTTGAAGAAAATTCGTTTTATAAACATTGTATAAAGTGGAATTACTTTTTATGAATAAGGCCAAGACAAATTCACTTTTTAGGTATCATTGAAAACACAGCCGAGATTCTTCTACTCCTACAAAGGGAAAGAAATGTCAAAAGTTTCGTGTGTTTTTGACATATGAACCAAGTAAAGCAACAATAAATATACAATGTTGCTTTTATATTATTGTAGCAGGGATGATAAATGACATTTTCCAAATTGTACTTTTTTGACCCTTATTGTACTAAAACACAAAAAATATTTGTTTACTAGTTTTATTATTAGAATAACAAAAAGTGTGCGCACATACTTTAAAATTCACTTATACTATACATTTATACAGGGTGTCTCAGAGATGTGGCTGTTTCTTACTGATGACGCGTTGGATCTCGGATTTAAGCTAAGGCATTGTTTTTGGGTTATTTGCATGATCTTGGTGACCAATTGACAACAGAATTTCTTGAGATATTTTGTTCTGGAAATCGTTTCTACAATAAATCGATTGTTTTATCCGCGCTGTGGCAGGTGGCACCGTTATGCTGAAACCACATGTCGTCCGGATCCAGCCGAACAGTTAAGGCCACAAGAACTCCGCTTTTACGTTCCTGTAAGGAATGCCGTTCACAGTCACTGCAATTTCGGCCTCATGTTCAAAAAAGTAAGGCCCAATCATGCCGCCTGACCGGAGAAAATGACTTTTTCGAAAGTTATGCTGAGATAACTTTCCAAATTTTTGTAAAAAAATTTCACAATTACAATGTTTTGTTCTTCCACAAAGCAAACATAAAATGATTATTTACCACGGATATCAAAGTTCGATTGATGTAGAAAATTAGTGTTTTGAAAGAATTTTTTGGTAATTTAGAACTATAGCAACAAGGTTCATAAGACTGTAGTAAATTTTTGTCTGAATAACATTCGATACAGAATTTTTTAACTGTGCTAAACATATCATTGGAGGACTTCAGTACTTTTGCGATGTTAAAAGTAACGAAAAAAGTACAATTGTACTAACTTTATTATCCCTGTATTGTAGTATTGCCATATAATTCAAGGCGAATTCATGGATACGGTACATGAATTTGCCTTAATTTAGGCCCATATTTTAATGAAACCCCTTTTCTGTAGCGCCACTTGTCAACGTTGGGAACTCATTGACCACATTTATCAAGAGACCCTTTTTTTGATAGATAACAAATTGTGTTTGCTTACAACTTGTCACATATTGCAATACACACTTAAATGAAACACATGTAATTACTCTTGAATTCAAACGCATATTTTTATTGCTTTTATTCTAATACTGTTCAAATAATGTTAGACAATTGAAAACTACTTAAGTTTGATACCACTTACAAAATATACGTATATTTATCAGGGCAAGTTTATGGAAGCTTTTTGCATGGCATACATGTTTTTGCATTAAAGAGTCTACTTTGCAAAAAATCAATCAATTTCTTAACAAAAAATACTAAAACAGAATCTTTGAATCTCTGATATATAAAATACTGATGGAAAATTTTCTAAAGCAATTTTTAAGTCAATCCTGTGACCTCCAAAATAAAACATTTGATACTATCGACAAATTACAATGTATCGAAAAAAGTGAATTGGACGACTTTAGATAGTTTTGCACCTGCGAGACTTTTAAAAATTAATTTGAATTATTTTTCTATTCCTTTTATTCTGGAGATAAAACTGGAAAGCCTTTTATTTTAATTGGGATCGTTGGCAAAAGAATAGTACCCATAGTTGGCAGAGGAAGTAGAATTTTTTAAGCGGATTTCGATTTTATTAAACTTAATGTCGGCAAAGTCTGAATCTTTTTTAATTTTTATCTAACAATTTCTCAATTTGAAACAGTTAACTTTGGTTTTTTTTTCAATTAACTATTAAATCCTGTATTATTAAAGCTTATTTAAGATAATTATTTCAAGTAAAGCCTTCTACTGCCTTGAAAATTTTAGGGTTTTAAAATTTTTTCCCAATCTCTCTACAAGTCCAATGGTATTTTTAAAAAATATTAAGGGGTTTTTTCTGATAACCTCAAACTAGATTTAAAAACATTCTAAAAATATAAAAAAATAAATTTTTTTTTGTAAAATTTTTGTTCGTTTTTGTAATCTAAGCCCTAAGATACAATTTTTACATGTGTTTATTTATTTTATCTGCTTCCAAAAAATCTCAATAGTTTTCTTACAACTATGTTTGAACTTTCAGTAAAAGCTTTAAGCTTAATAAAGTATAACTCCCCTGCCAGACATATACCCCACCAGCCAAATACCGGTTAAGAGTCGTCATCGTACATAGATTCTTGCAACATGAATTATGGACTTTATGCAGTGGTGGCAGCTGTCTGTGATAACCTCTTATGTTAAAGTTGCAACATATGTTTGTTAAAGTATTGACTGCTTTGTAGTTTTATGTGGAGAACATAAAGTGGGTTTGAAAATGATTAGACAAACAACAAAACATAAGAGTCGGACAAGTCAAACAGGTAGAAATCATGGAAAATTTTCAAAACTGACAGTCGAAAAATTGCTGTTAAATTGTTAAGAAGTAAAAAAAAGATTCCGTAAATACGAGTGAAAATTCAGAAATATTCGTTAAAATTTTGTCAACAGATTGTAAGAGTTAGCTTGAAAAATGGTGGAGCCTAAAGAGAGGTAAGGGAGTAAAGAGAGTTTAATAGATATTTAAACAAAAAGCCGATTTAAAACCTTTTTAATAGGAGGCTAATAAAAGCATGATTACTAGAATTAGAGAAAGTATGTATATTGAAATTAATATTATATTCTATTAGATTCTGTTAAAATGTAAAACATCGGTCTATTTTATTGGGACTGGAAAATTATAAACTGTAATACAATTGAATAATTTCTTGAACTGCATTATTTCTAATTTATATTCTACAATATATCGATTTAACTTGAAAAAATATCTAAAAATTGTGACTGACATACAAATGAAACGGTCTAGATAAGAGGTCTTTAGAATATATCGAGCCCTAACCGCGAAAATAACTTAAGCGACATAATTTTCAATTTTCGTTTTTTTTTTTAATAAATGACTTTATTGGCAACACTTGCATCATCTCCTAAAATGTCATGTCACCGTTTCGATTTTATAGCAAGAACAATTTTATCGTAAGCGACAAATTTCAAACAAAATTTATATGAAACAAAATAAAAAAACCTCTCCTGTAAAATTTGATTTTTGGCGCTTACGTCATTTTCGCGGTTAGGGCTCGATATGTAATAGGTATTCAAAGTTTTGATACAAATTTAACTAAAAATTAAACTCAATTAAACCAAATATATGCTGTTTCTATCGATAAACATAAGCTTATCGATAGAAACAGCACATTTTTGTGGTAAAGCCACATTATTCTATCAGTATAGAATTTTGAAATCCTCTACGGAATTTGAATTTAGACATGTAAGAGAGTTATGCACATATCGAAAACAATGATAATCTGAAGGTGCAAGGTCGGGGCTATATATTGGATGCATCAAAACTTCCCAGCCATGCTCTGTTTCAGCTCTATTAATTCATGTGGCACCCAAACATCGAGCTTTATTTGTGTATCCAGCTTTCTTCAAATGGTGGTTATCTGTTTAGTGATGAATGCCTTGTCCCCTAGCAATTTTGACGCTGTTTCTTTCTCTGTTTTTTCCCATGATTTCATAATTTGTTTAATGTTTGGTCGACCGAGGTGCATGTTTAACATCTTAATTATCCGATCGAAAAGGAGGATACTACATCATTGCCTCCTTAAGCTTTGCCCATTTTTGCAGCCATTTATTAAAAAAAAACAGCAAAATATGATGGTAATCAATCAAAAAAATTTTAATTATTTTTAAACGTAGACAGCTTTTCACAGTATGATGCGATTCTGATAATGTCTTTTAACAAAACGAAGCTTACAGTGTCACCTTTTAAACCAGCTATAGTGCTGCCTGATGTAATCAAAATTATTAAAACTATAACATTTTAAAGCATTGTTCGAAAATAAACACTAAATATCGCTCCTTAGTGTTCGGTTCGGTAGATTTGTGGAAAACACAAACGCTAATGGTGTTTGTGTAGTAAATCATTTAAAAAAAAAACGTTTCCCTGTTTGTCGAACACAAAAATAATACTGTTTTTATCAAACTCAACAAAAGATGAAAACATTTAATTTCGTTCGGGTTTTTTTAAACCACAAACTTCATTGTGCTCTGTTCGGCTCATTAATGTTCGTCCCTTTTGGCTGGAAAAAAACGAAACATTTCTCAAATATAAGTGCTGGTTCACACAGGTCAAGTTTACTTGAACAGTTTTATTTAAATTTTCTTTTGAACTTGCGTTCACGTTCATGCACAAAATTAATTTTTGTTTTCTTTTCCTTCAACTTTGTAGCTTTTTATTATATTACGGATGAAAAAAGAAAATAAAAATACAAAACTGACTGGTACGGTCAAGTATGTACCCCTTTCCATTCTCTTTACCCCTCTCTCCTAAAAGCTCGAGACTTGAAGAGTCAAACTTGACCTGTGTGAACCAGCACTAAAATACACATGCGAAAATAAACAAAATGCCAGCAAAATAATTTTACACAAACAAAACACATACACAATACACACACAAGCTCTTCGTGCTGCCGTCGTTGCTAAAATTTTTTGTCTGTTTATTTCTTTATCAATGTAAAAAAAAAAAACATTAAAGAACATTATAATATAATTTTTGTCTACAGCAGTGATAGCCACTCCATAGCCTCGCGAGGCAGTCAATAATCGTATTTTTCACACAGCCACTGTCGGCAATTCACATGTTTATTACAACTTTGTTCGCTTCAAAACATCAGACTATCATCAGATCACATCATATCTTTATGTGCGTGCGTTCGGGGCTTGGTTATCACTGGTCTACAGTATCACTACAATTGTTCTGTTTTTTAACAAAGACAGGACACTATATATTTAATGTTCGGCAATTTCTTGAATATATTTACAAACGGTATTAAGGGTTGTGTTCGTCTACACAAACACTAAACAAATAGATATCGTTCCTGGGTATGTGTGCCGAACGCTTAATAATGTCCTGTTTATTTTCGATTACGGTTTTAAAGTAATCGACCGACAATTTGTAACCGAACTTTTTCGAACATCTAATATAATGCGAAATACTTAAAGTTTTTAACCCCACGTCCACATCATTAAAAAATTAATTTCATTTAATAACAATTGGTCCTTTTTTAATTTTAATAGGCTTTAAGAAAAATAAAATATAAGACAACCAATTGAACTCTTAAACTACATGGTATTTTAATTGTACATATTTCGAAATTTACCAATTTGCAATAACTTAAAAAACTTCGTGAATTTTGATGTGATATAAGAAAGCTTTGAAATGCAGTTGAAAAAAGTCCAGATCAAAAATCTCAAAATTTAAAAAAAAATTTTTGTCTACATTTCTCAAAAACATAATTTTCGTTTTTCCTTTCAGTTGTTGGCCAAAATTTTGGGAAAAAATCAAAATGAAGACTACCACTCTGGATAAAATTTGCTGCTTTTTAGCTGAACTCATCGGCACTGGCCTTTTGGTGTTTTTGGGTTGCATGGGCTGCGTTAAGACCGACACATTTGCCAACAATCACTTGCAAATGTGTTTGAACTTTGGTCTCGTCATTCTGGTCATCATCCAGTGTTTTGGTTGTGTATCCGGTTCTCATTTAAATCCTGCCGTAACAATTGCTGCTTTTGTCTATGAAATGGTTTCGGCTCCCATGGCTATTGTCTATATGTGTGGCCAAATGTTGGGTGCTTTCATTGGTTATGGCCTCTTAAAGGTTGTTTTGCCCGAGTCCACCATTAAAATGCCGGAAGCTGCTCATAATTTGTGCGTGACTGTGCCCCATCCCGATGTTACACCCATTCAAGGTGTGGCCATCGAATTCATCATCTCGGCCGTTTTGATTTTGGTGTGTTGTGGTGTTTGGGATCCCCGTAATGCTAAGTTCCATGATTCCGTACCAATCCGTTTTGGTTTGGCTATTGCCTGTTTGGCCATCACTGCTGTAAGTTAAAATAAATAGCAAAGAAAACTTTAAATTGTATAAACAAAAGTTATTTTCCAGGGACCCTTTACTGGAGCCAGTATGAACCCAGCCCGTTCTTTCGCCCCCGCTTTGTGGAACACTGACTTTGAACAACATTGGATTTATTGGTTGGGACCCATGCTAGGAGGCGCTGTGGCTGCTTACGGTTACAAGCTTGTTTTCAGACGTGAAGTTGAAGAAGAAGCTGTTCACCACAAATTACGTGCCATGGAAGAAGTTCCTTTGTCTTAAATCTAAAATTTTAAGCAGTATAGTTTTTTTTTGTTTAGACTGGCGGAGCTGTTGTTTTGCCGCCAGAGTTGCCATATGATTAAAAAAAATCAAAATTTTTATTTAATTCATTAATTCTGTCTTCCAGAAATCGCTGAAAGAGTAATCGAACATTATCGTTCGTCGATGTTAAAAGTTATGAAGTAAATCACACAAACAAACAAACATTTAGTCTTAAGCTGTCATCTGTGCAATTTTGTTTTACTCTCTTTTTTTCAAAACCCTAAATTTTTATTATTAAATGAATTTTTTATTATTTAATTATGTAAAATTTAAGATCGTAAATTGAATTTCTCTTTTGAAGAAGTTTTACATTTATGTTTTAAACTAAGTAATTCTAATAAATAATAATAAAAATATTCTTAACAGAGATTGAAAATTTTATATTTATTAACTTTCTTCTGATACGGTAGAAACAAACGCTGTGGATCGATTATGGACAAATCGCCATGGAAAGTTATCTTTGTTTGTGCAATTGTAAAATGTTTGTAAGAAGACCTGTTTCACACTGTGTGACATTTCCCTTCAACAATATTCGTATTTGCTTTTGGTGTCCACTTTATACCCACAACACAATAGTGGAGTTTGTGCTGATCTTTGTAACACCTTCAAATATTGCACCGCCTTTAAGTACAACGATCGACTCACTTTTTGAGTCGAACCAAAGATGACCGTCCGTCCAGCTGGCTAACCATGTAAACCTATTGCGCAAAGTACGGACCGCAATTTTAGAAATAAATTGACGAGATTTCGTTCATGGACTATTCAAAACGGTGACAACGGGTGTATAATTCAAATAGCCCCCCATTCTTATCGAAATAGAGTCCAAGTAGAGTCTTTGTGAACAGAAACCACATTATTATGTTGGTATTTATGCTAAATTTGGCTCTAACTTATTTAATGCTTATTATACCCACACCATAATAGTGGAGAGGGTATTATGCATTTGTGCTGATGTATGTAACGCCTTAAAATATTGGTCCTAGACCCATCTTAAAGTATACCGATCATCTTAGAATCACTCTCTGAGTCGAACTAACGGTGTCCGTCCGGCTGGCAGGCTGGCTGGCTGTCCATGTAACCTTGTGCTCAGAGTACAGGTCGCAATTTTGGAGATAATTTGATGAAATTTTGGGTCACCACGAGCGAAGATAGGGGGAAATTTCTTCCTCTCAGAAACTATCAAACCGATTTCAATGATATTTAAAACATAGATAGAACCATATCTTTATGGACACAAAATGTATGCATTTTTAAAAAAATGGGACCACGAGGGGAGATAGGAGCAATTTCTGCCTCTCAAACCGATTTTAATGAAATTTAAAACATAGATAGATTCATATCTATAGGGACACATTAGCTATACAGTTTTTCAACAATAGGACCACAAGGGGAGGTAGGGGGCAATTTCTGCCTCTCACAAACTTTCAAACCGATTTTCATGAAGTTTATAAGCATAGATAAATCTATATTTATATGGACACAAAAGCATGATGTGTTCTTAAATACTGTGGTGTAGGGTATCATATGGTCGGGCTTGACCGACTTTACTTTCTTACTTGTTTTTTTTATTTAATTTGTTCGTCTATGGAATTAATCCTTACAGACTATTTATACAACACAAATGTTAATAACTCACATAAAATAATTAATTATGAATTAAAAAAAAATGATTATTTTACTTTTAGTTACATTAGTATTTAAAGAAAAATCTATAAATCTAAACAGTTCATTAAATTGAATACACATTCTCCTGAGAGGGTCAGCGTTTGCATAATTAGCTCTAAAAAACTGAACGGATAATGGTGAGAAGTAACGTGTTGGTCGTTGAGGAATGTTGAACAAAATATTGTTGATCAGAAAACCAGAACAAACATCACCGTTAATAATATTCAATAGAAACGAGACATTTAACATAGATCGTCGTTTTTTTAAGGTTGGCAGCTTAACAAGGGAGAGCCTGCTGGTATATGATGGAAGACTTAATGGGTTGAAATTTAAACTTCGAAGACAGAACAACAGGAATTGTTTTTGAACAGATTCTATCCTGTCGATATAAGTTTGGTACATAGGGTCCCAAATTATGGAAGCATACTCCAAAATAGGTCTCACAAGTGATGTTTATAAGGTTTTAGTTACATAAGGGTCATTGAACTCTTTAGCCCACCGTTTTATAAAACGAAGTACTCCTCTGGCTTTGTTTACCATAATTGTTATATGATTAATGAAACTTAGTTTAGGATCCAATAAAACACCAAGATCTAAAAAGCTATCCACTTTTTCTAGTTGATAATTGCCCAGCATATAATTTACAGATTTTAATAAAAATCATCTGACCCAATTTGATTGGAATCGTGCCATATTTGACCAAAAATATCGATAATAGCTTTAAATGGGCTACTTTCCTTATAATTGGATGCATTGCCATAAAAATTGCCAGCAATATCGTTGGCGATGCCTTCTATGTCACGACAAATTGTTGTGCTGGTAGGTCAAAAATTAACCATATGTCCCATATGAACCCTCTTCCTAAAATCACTTTAAGTCAAACAAATCTTATAAAGATGAGATATCTTAATAATATTCGGCACAAAGAACTTTTACATAAATTTCAACCTCATTACATAATATTGTTCTGAGACACATTAAAGAGGGACATCAAATTGTTGCTTGATTTTACATAGCATGATACATTCTTTACCTCCCAAACGTTTCTATAGCCAATCTCCAGAAAGTTTGCTATGGAACTCAAGGGCCTCGCTGTACCATTGTTAAAAATTTGTATATTTTTATCATTGTTGCCAACTTTTTTTGAAGACTTCCCGTCAATTCACTCTTCAATAACCGCTAGAAACCGGTAAATTTTTTATTCTGGATAAAATGTATTAAATTTATCGCTTAAATCTAAATAGTTTGCAATATGCTTATACAAATCAAGATAAACTTTTCTTTTTCAAAGATTTGCGACTTTTATTTAAAATTATATACAAAAATTTTTAATTTCCATGTATTTTTTTAGTCCCGCGGGAACGTAAAAAATTGTTCTTTAAATAAATGCTTTAAAGCTGATAAGATTTACGCTACCTTTAGCAATTACTTTCTGTTTTATGCAAAAAATGAAATTAATGAATTTGTTTTGCTAAGATTCTATTCAGACACTAGAGTTCAATAGAAATGTCTCACCTTTTGGTCTAAAATTTTTGCATCATTGATAAATCTAGAATAATTAAGTGCACATTCATATGGATTTGGCAATGATGCTAAAAATCCGTAGACCACGATTAAAGAAAATATCGTGATAGAAAAGAAGGAAATTAAACGTGAGAAAATCGATTTAAAACTAAACTTTTAACTTCCTGAGGAACATTAGTTCAAAAAGGGTTAATATATGATGTCGACTACTGCTTTATAACGTTTATAAATTTTAAACGTTTTTGCTCGCTATTATTTTAAATATTATGACAAATATAATGCTTAAAAAGCATTTACAATCTTAACCAATTAAAAGTTGATTTTTGTTCCACTCCTAAGGCTTCGCTTTAATTTATCTAATTTCTTATTTAAACTTTTATCCTTAAAAATTAAATATTAATAAAATTCTTTTCATTTTCGGTTTCTTAAGTATTTTAGTATTAACATTGATTTAGATAACACACTTTTTACTTTAGCTTTTACTATAGATTCATTTTTATAAAGTTGATAACACTGGTTTGCAGCAAAAGTAGTTTTAAATAAAATATATGGAATATAAAGATTTAAACTACAAATCCCTTAAAGTGTTTTTTATGGGCTCGTTATGCTAATATATTTCATCATGACTTGAGAATGATTTGTCCGATTTGATCAAAACACTTAAAAATGTTTAGGAATACCATTTCCTTTATATTTTCAACGGTTTCGGAGCAATTCAGAAATAGGTTACGAGAAAATTTGTTTTTCATGCATGGGATCTGACTTGTCGGATATGTATATGAAAGTATGTGAGGAACCAGAGGAGGTAGTTAATTCTTAGGCGAATTGGAAGATGTCTTGAGCTGTGGGTAAGAGAACCTTCCCAGTTAACAAAAACTAAAAATAATTTTTGTTAACTGAACATAATTTGCCAGAATAACAAAAATTCCTAATTACAAAACTTATAAATAAAAACATTGTTTTTTTTCACTTTATAACCTCAATTGAAACAAGTTAGAGTGCTATATTCGGCTTGGCCGAATCTTTGATACCCTCAACCGACAGTTCGAATATTTAAGGAGTAATATCGAATGATGTCTATTTAATATTATTATCTTTTTAAAAACAGACAACAGCATTAAAATTGGTTTTAGGCGTATTAAACTGTTTTCCGGGAGTAGGGTTCATATGGGGCCTAGGGTAAATTATGGACCGATCTTCACGAAATTTTACAGTGTAATTTCTAGTCCTATAAAACTGTGACTAACCGAATTTTGTTATGATATCATTATTTTTTACGGTTTTAGGCGTACTAAACGTTTTTCCGGTAGTAGGGTTTATATGGGGCCTAAGGTAAATTATGGACCGATCATCACGAAAATTCACTGCGTCATTGCTAGTCCTAAAATACTGTGACGTACCAAATTTTGTTACGATAGCGTTATTTTTTACGGTACTAAACTGTTTTCCGGGAGTAGTGTTTATATGGGGCTTAGGGTAAATTATGGACGGATCTTCACGAAATTTAACAGCGTGATTTCCAGTCGAATAAAACCAATTTTTGCAAAATCTTATCTCATTCCGTGCCTTGTTCCACCATTTATGTTATTTTTTGTAACAAAATTATCAATTTTTTTAGGTGGTGGTTCCACATTTTGATTCATAGCTCTGGTCCTACTGAACCGATTTTGCTGAATTTCAATCCCAAACTGCTTAGGATAACTACAAGCAATTTGGCACCAAGTGTGTTCATTTCTTTTGAGTTGTTCGAAAGTGAGCGTGTTTTCAACAGACGGACATGGCTAAATCGACTTAGAATCACTCAGGGACCTAGAATATATATACTTTATGGTGTCTGAGATGAATAATAAAAAAAGTTTCACACGGAATGACAAACTTAATATACCCTCTTCACAACTAATTGTGATGGAGGGTATAAAAAGTATTTGAAATCTGTTATATTGTGAAAAAAATTTTAAATTTTCAAAAACATAGAGCAAAAATGTTATAATCTGTTGATATTAAATAACCGCTAGTTTTCCCGCTAACCGTCAAAACAGAAATTTTTCCGCGCTGGGCTCATAAAAACCGCTGATTTTTATTATACCTACATAATGTCTTTAAAATTGAAGTCTTCAGTTTAGTTAATTTCATTTTAATTTACTTAAGTAACTAGCACTGAACCCCGTTAACTAAATTTTTTTTCTACTTCTGTCAAATTTTGTTAAAATTCGAAAACTGCAGATTTACTTATTTGCTTTTATGTTAATTTTCCCACTGTGCTATGTTATTAACATTCAGTCAAGTTGTTCAATAACATGTATGTATAAAAAAGATTTTATATTCACTATAAAACCTTAGCATACTTTTAGACTTGATGTTTATATGGTAATTTACAAGTTTCATTTCACATATATTATGGATAAGTGAATAAATGTCATGAACACTGGTAAACACAATTCACACAAGAAACAAAAAGTAAAAAAAAAGGATTTGTTTAAAGCAGTGTTCGAAAATAAACAGTACATTATTTAACGTTCGGCTCACACACCCACGAACGATATCTATTTTTTTAGTGATTGTGTAGACATACACAACCCTTATTACCGTTCTCAACTATTTTAAAGAAGGAACCGAACATTATATAACTTACATTTCTTATAAATGTGGAATTTTCTTTGTTTATTTTATTATTTTTTTTATTGTGTTTTTTTCACAGATAAAAGTATTTTTTGTTCACTTTATTTTTTTTATTCTTGATGAAATGTCAAATATCACTGGCGTTGCCAGAACAAAATTTAAAAAAAAAAACAGAGCTGCATTACCAAAAACTGGTTGTTTGTAACTACCCTACAAGAAATTAATGAGCGAGTAGTCACATTTTTAATTTTGGTGTTAAGAAAGTGATAGAAAGAAATGACCGAAATAAAGTTTTCGGTCACATTCGGTCATTTCTTTCTATAATTTTCTTAACACCAAAATGAAAAATGTGACTACTCGCTCATTCATTTCTTGTAGGGTAGTTTATCTCAAAAGCTAGTTACAAACGTGTTTATAATTTGTATGGATAAACAAGTTACTCAAACTACCCTACAATAAATTAATGAGCGAGTAGTCATTTTTTTTACTTTGGTGTTAAGAAAATGATAGAAAGAAATGACCGAAATCAAAATGGTTTATCATCATAATCAACCTTTAACCTATTTATGGCGCAGGTGTAAATACACTATTAGTTTTTGTAACAAAATTGTCAATTTTAAGGGTGGCGATTCCACATTTAGGCTTATAACTTGTATCCTACTGAACCGATTTAGCTGAATTTCAATCCCAAGTTTCTAAGGATAACTAGAAGCAATTTGACAGCGGAAGGATTGTACTTTCAAATAAAAAAAAGAAATTTGAGAAAATATTCAGTAGTTTTTTTATAGCATTTTCAAAAAAAAAAGTTATTTGGCGGACCCGTTAGAAGCAATTTGACGACAATATTGTTTTTTGTACCCACACCACAATAGTGGAAAAAGTATTATGCATTTGTTCTGATGTGTAATATTAATATAACCTTAAAGTATACCGATCGACTCAGAATCACTTTCTGAGCAGATCTAACGATGTCTGCCCGGCTGTCCATGTAACCTTGTGCCCAATGTACAGGTCGCAATTTTAAAGATAATTTGATAAAATTTGGCGCAAAGGTTCTAGCTTACACAAGAAAAATGGTGCGAATCGGTCCAAAATTTCAAAAAGCCCCCATACAAGCTGCTTTTTGAAATAGGAATAAAAGTTCAAGTGACAATTAAGTACTTGCATTCAAGTTTAAGGTTTGGATAATGGCAAGGCGAATTCATCCCAGGTAGTCTCGGTACTACAACAAGTACAACTCGTACAAAAACCGCAAACAATTTGTTTTTGTAAAATCATTGTACAATGTCAAAAACAGAAATAAAACAACACAGAAACTAAGATAATAAACAAAATTTTGACATCCAACAATGATAAAGCTAAAAAAATGTTATCAGCAGGGCTTTTAAGACCACCTGTAATAAATTCGCCTTGGATGAGGTGTTTACAGACATATCGGGAGGGCCAGTATAGCTTGCAAAACTTAAAAACTATCCAGAAAATCTTAATTTAAGCTCGACTTATAAAATCCTATCCCTGTTCTGTATAAAACAGAACGGATCGTCACCATATTATCACATAATATGCCATCAATTTTGTGAATCGATTAAGTAACTTTAGTTAGATCACCACAATTTAAAATTCTTTTAAATAAATGTAGTATCAACTTAGAAAAAGGTTTATGTTTAATTTATAAAATAATCAAAAAAATAATAAAATTTTATCTCTATTAAAAATTTACATTTATTTTCAAAGATTTGTAGCTACAAATTTGTTCCTATTATTTCTCCATCTTCTTTTTATTTGCCAATTCCCTGCGTTTGGATAAACAAATTGCTCCTTCGCTTTCTTGTAGTAGTCCAACCGTTTCCTTCAACCAAAGCCGAAGCTAACAAAAGCCCCAAAATAAAAATTTGTAAAATTTTCATTTTCTTGTTGTATTTTTCGATCAGTTTTAAAATGCTTTAACAAATTCAATTCAACTTTAAATTAGACTACAGATCTTTCCTTTTGGTCTCGGTATTTATACTAAAATTTTGTGATTATTTCAAGTGTTAGAGTTAAGTTTATTTCAATAATTCATTTGCTTATCTATTTCTTTGTTTAGCCTATATTTCTTGTTTGTAGATATGTGTTTTTTAAGCAGGAATTCTTTTAATAACTGAAAAGCTAAGACGAATTTAAATGTGTATGCGCTGATACAAAAGGCGTCTTAACGCTGATGACATCAGTACTATGACAAGTGACTTCGTTTTTGACCCCAAGACACTTTTCATCATGGTGATGTCAAGCTTAACATCACTTGGCCAAAGTGTCATGAGGGTAAAAATGAAATTATGTCATCAATGGGCTGACACATTGGCATCACAGAAATGACGAACATGTCTTCAGTGCGATGACGCAGTAACATCGGAGAAAGGACACATAAGCATCAATTTAATGACAGTTTGTCATTAAGTCAAAGTGAGAGATTATTATTATTTACTTAACCGTTACATATGTTTGTTTCACGTTTGTTGAATTACGACCTTCGTTTACAGCAGAACTATCAAAAATAAGACACCAACCATGCCCCATATTGTTTTTGTAATTAGTCTACTGTAAAAATTTGATGTATTTTAACTATGTAATTTAAAAAAATAGAATGTAGGAATTTTTGCTTCTTATAATACATTGTAATCATGAAAATAATACAAAATGTGGCATCGAATTGATGTCACCATAGTCATAAAATATATGACACGTAAAAAATGACAAAATTGTACGAAGATGCTAGTCATTGGATTGATGTTACTTTTTGCATCATTGATGCCATTTGTAGTAACATTGATGTCACAATTCTGATGTTAGGGCATCATCAATATCAGTGTGGTTAAGTTAAGATAAATACTGTTTAATACCAAACTCTCTTTAGAGATATGTATAATGGTAAATATAACAAAAATTATTGCGAAATTATGTGGATTTGTAATATTCCATTTAGCCTTTATCTAATACTATGAACATGCTAGGAGTGAATACAATCATAGAAAGGTTGCCACTAAAAAAATAGCATCTCGGCATAATAAAAAATTAACAGTTTCAACTCAAGGCAAAACCTTAGGTTTAGCTTTTTAATCCTTAAGTCCCATACAAAATATTTACATTAAAAAAAGATATTTCCATGGCCGTACCGGGCCATCTCGATTTCAAATTCAGCTATTCTAAGTATCATAGTTTAAATTTTAGCCTCCTCACAAAAGGTAGTAATTCGTTTTAAATAACTTTTTTTTTATTATACCCTTCACCGAAGGTAAAAGGATGTATATAAGTTTGTCATGGCGTATGTTATTTCTCCAATGTTGATATAAGACCATATAAGGTATATAAGGTCCTTATAACTAGCGAAGTTGATTTAACGCTGTCCATCTGTCCGCGGAAATATGTTGAAATGGGCTTTCCGAACACCCCAGAAATTATGGGGATTAGGTTCTTAAATATTTATTTCATATACACTCCGTTAAAGTGTGATATTGAAGTTCAGCCAGATCGATTCCTAAAAGAGCAAACACAACGACTGCTTCTAATTATACCCATAAATCCCTTGTCGTTTTTGTTTTTTATTCTATTTTTAATATATATCTGAGGAATGGCAAGCGCCAATGTTTCCAAATTAGTCACAAACATTTTGGTTATCAATACACAAAATGTGGGCGCGATTGGAGGAGTGGGCGAAGCACAAAATATTTATTTATATCTAAGAAACGGTTAAAGAAATATTGTACACTTCTTCTGTGGGCGGGATCGGGGAATTGGGCGTGGCAGCTGTCGCACAAAGACAGTGTAGATCAGACAGTTAAAAATGTGTATGTAGTGGTGAGTGCAAAGAGAGGAAAATAAATTTACTCGTTTGAGACATTAACTATGTGTTTTGTTCTTGTTTTTTAAAATTATGGCTTTTTACAATTGTTTCGTTAGCCTTCGTGTTGTGTGTGTGTGAAATTCACGAAAAGTGCTCGGCCCCCGGGGGCATAGCGTGATGGTCGTTGGTGTAGACTTCTTTCTATATATCTAGAGGATGGAAAGACCCAAAGTTTAAATTAGGTACAAGCATCTTGGTTATCAATACACAATATCCGACAAAATGTGGGCGGGATTGGAGAAGTAGGCGTGTCACAAAATATATTTATTTATATCTAAAGAATGGTATTTACATAACTTTCTATACTTATCGCACCAAGGTTAAGGGTATCGCATCGCCGAATACAGCATTCCTGCTCGTTTTTTATTGCAACAAACTCCGAAGCAGGAGGTTCACATCACGATTTTTCGAGTCAACGCATTATATAGTCTTCATATTACATTTGCATTCAGCGCTTAAAGTTAGGTTAGGTAAAGAGTGCGAAGTCAATCTTCACACCCATTCCCAGAAACCAATAGTTCCATTGTTACGGCTTAGTTAGTAAAATAGTACTAAGAAGAAAAGAAAATAAGGAGCGAAAGCGTAAGTTACAGTGGAAGATATTATCGGACTAAACAAAACCCCATACTCAACACAATAGCCCTACATATACCCAGTCCTCTGTCGCCTGTTATACAACCTTAAGAATACCGTTAGATTCTCGAGCCCACGGCACGAGACTTTTTCCAACATACCTAGACTTCTGCTCTGTAGTTAAGGACGATGACACTGAATGTGCTCAAGTGTCCTTATCTCCTCTGCGTCCTCGCACAACCTGCATTAATTCGACGAATCAGATCCTATTACCACCTCCATCCTGTATATCATACAGTGGCCCGTTATAATACCCATCATGGTTCTAAAGCAGATCTTACTCCTGCCTGTTAGTGAATTACAATTGGTCTTACTTAGCACTGACCATACTTTACAATTCTGCGTACTCGAATTCGCTTTACCAGAAGGGAACCCAGCTTGTTTAGACTTGCGACTTGCACAGTGTAAAAATCAATATTATTCAAGTTCTTTATTAAATGTCATGCCATTGCCGGAAGTAAATTTCCGTATAACGGTTTATACTCACATATCCACTGGTTTCTCTCAAGGCAACCAACTCCTTATTTACACATTTCCACTTTCTGCAAGAAAGCGAAAAGAAGTGGTCGTATCTACCTGATTTAAATGCAAAAAAAAAAAAAAAAAATACAGCTGTATCTCTGCGCTATAAAGGCGTTAAGTGCTCTTCTAATCCGATAAGGGGTAGAACTTATTTGTACCACCAATATATCATATCTTTTTGA
The DNA here is from genome assembly GCA_930367215.1 of Pollenia angustigena. Taxonomy (NCBI): domain Eukaryota; kingdom Metazoa; phylum Arthropoda; class Insecta; order Diptera; family Polleniidae; genus Pollenia; species Pollenia angustigena. Next base: position 90,336,202 of record OV884056.1, on the reverse strand, counting down.
CGTTTTTATTAATAAGTAAATATTGAAAAACAAATTATACAAATTCTTGCTCTAATTATGGTTAGTTATAGGCATTTTATGCTTTAAATATTGCTGTCCCCACGACAATAAAAATTCTACCGTATTTAAAAGACAAGTGTTTTATGATAAAGACTTAAGAGACACCTAAAGCAAATAAAATAAAAAACGAAGAAGCAAGTAAACATTTACTTTAATATTTTATAAATCTATTCAAATGTAGAAATGGAACTGACTCTATTGGCAATGAAATCTACACGTTTTGAATTTAACATCAACAATAATGAAACTTTTTAATAAAACAAGCAAAAGAAGGTCAATTAAATAATAAGGGGTTTTTTCTGATAACCTTATACTATATTTTCACTATGAGCAAAACAACTTGCTTTGAGCAAAACGTGTCAAAGTGTTTCCATTATGTAAAACTGGTTTTGGTTTTCGAATTTTCGAAATTAATTTGACATTTATGTTGTAAACAAATATGAAAGCCCAAAAAAATATGTGTTGAAAAAAAATATTTTTCTTTAACATGAGATTTTCTTGTTTGTTTTTTAATACACAGATAAATATATATGTACGTATATAAAAGCACATAATTTACTACCTTTTTACTCAAGGCGAATTCATACAGGTGACCGCATCAAGAGATAGAGTTATGCTAGCTATCCCTTTTTTGGAAAAAATACTATGTATTTTGTTTTTGTAAAAAGTTAGAGTGAATGTCAAAATAATTTGTTTATAAAATATTTACAATTGCTTTAGAAGGTAAATCTTTTTCCTGTATTGTAAATTTATTGTTGCTCCACTTTTTCCTTGCGCCTTTCAAATCCTTGTTTTTTATATTTTATATTCACTTTTTTGTTTTATAACATTTAAATAAGTTTTTTTTCAAGAATTTATATTTTTATTGAATTTTAAATTTCAACAAATTTTTTCATAAAATGTAAACAACGCTTGACATTCAGTATACACACAAAGAAATAAACATTAAACAGATGGCTAGAAAATGTCACCTTTATGAATTCGCCTTGCTTTTTACTATATTATTTTATTATTTTTACGCTGCAAACAAATCGTTTGCTTGAAAGATGTCAATGAATGTCGGACTGACATTTGAGTTCAGGGCTGCCAGAATCATTTATGAAAAATCATCAAAACCCCGCAGCCACACGCTCAAAATATCTCGTAGAAACTTGATTCGTAATACCAAGGTACATTAACACAAGGTAGACTCATCGGGGAGTGTAGACATGCTGCTCTATAAAAATAAGCGAGTGGAACCGAGTTGTCAAAGTTGTTTTCATATAAAACACATGCACACATGTACAAATTTTGGCTCATGTACACGAAATTCGACGTTTGGGTTCCAACTGGGGTAAACAGCTGACAAACATATGGGCCAACGAGTTTACCTTGTGTAAATATACCTTGCGTAATACTATGTTTCCACTATGAGCAAAACAACTTGCTTTGAGCAAAACGTGTCAAAGTGTTTCCATTATGTAAAACTGGTTTTGGTTTTCGACTTTTCGAAATCAATTTGACATTTATGTTGTAAACAAATATGAAAGCCCAAAAAAATATGTGTTGAAAAAAAATATTTTTCTTTAACATGATAGAGTTAGGCCTCACCAGCTAAGTATATATAAGCAAATATACAAATATAAATAAAAGTAAGTGGCCAAAAATAAAGGAAAACAAATGAGATTTTCTTGTTTGTTTTTTAATACACAGATAAATATATATGTACGTATATAAAAGCACATAATTTACTACCTTTTTAATATATTATTTTATTATTTTTACGCTGCAAACAAATAAAACAGCTGGAGAGTTGCATAAACCTGTTTAATAAGTCTTGATATTTTGGTAAATATGTCACTTTTTTCGAAATTATCAATCACCAATAATGGATAACCCAGAGTTGTATTCATGATTTTCGACATGTTTTGGAGTAAAACTAGGTTTTGTTTGAGTTTTCGAACATGAAAAATGTATAGGAAAACAAGTAGCAAAACTAGTTTTGTGGCCCAAAACATGTAAGTGGAAACGTACTATTAAACTAGGTTTAAAAACATTCTAAAAATATTTAAAAATAAATTTTTTTTTTGTAAATTTTTGTTCGTTTTTGTAATCTTGTCATGCCTCTGTAACGGCTGAAGGTTGCATTTTAATGTAAATGGGAGTGGAGAGGATTTTACATTAGAATGCAACCGTGCAAACTGCTAGAATAGTCTTTGACAGTTTGCACAGCGGTTCAGGGGGTGAAGGAGATTGGCGGGGAAAGGAAAAAAAAGATGGCGAGAAGATAGAAAAAAGGCGGGAAAGTAGGACAGTAGAAAGAAGAAGAGAAAAGAAGAGGAAGAAGTTTTTTTTGTTTTTTTTTGAGTTTTGAAGTGGCGAGGAGTATGATCGTTTTTCTTTTGTTAAGGCAGTGAATTTTTGTGTTTTTTTCTTTGAATTTAAAAAAAAAAAAAAAAAAAAAAAATGATGTTTTTTTGAGTTACAAAGGAAAAGAAGTGGAAAGTTCTGCAAATAAGAAATACATATTGAATAAATTTAACATAAAAGAGAAAAAAATAACAGAGATCATTTCTTTAATGTTAGTAATTATTTAATCACCCATAAACATTCACACACAAATTCGCACATACCCCGATACACACACCTACATGAGTTTGTTTCATACACACCACATTATTCAGACACCGTCATCATCTTTCATCCATTTGGTCACCATCAGCACAATACATCCATTAACCCACATACATCATACACACATACTGCCTATTCCCATACATCATTCATCCATAAGAACATCATCCGGGCAACCATCATCATCCATTCCCACATAACCATTCACACAGGCACATGCGCATGGTTTCTACCTTTTAAGCCGTATACCCCTCATCTTGCATACATACACACACAACCTCACGCCACCACGCACTGACGTTCGACGTAACAGCGACCTATAAACGGACGAGACTTAATCCAAGCCGACAGAGGAGGAGGAGATTATTGGTGGTTCCACCCGTGATTTCGGTGAACCGGACCGAGCTCGGACTAGGTTTTTTTATTGGTACCGGCTGGCACGATTGGGGTAGGGAATTACTGTAATTTTGTTTCGACACTGAAGGTTTGTTTGAGCGGACAGGTTTTGTAGGACTTCAGAATAGGGGTGAGCTTTTGGGTTATGGAAATGTCCTGAGGAGGAAAATCATTGGAGATGGAATAAAAATAATAACAGAAATTAATTGTCGAAAGCGATGACGACGGACATTTCAATTGTTCGATGGGACCCTAGTCAGGGTCCAGGCAACGAATATAGCGATGAATACGAATATGATGGAGGCAATTCGAGTTCACGTCTTTTTGAACGTTCTCGCATCAAAGCATTGGCTGAAGAACGTGAAAGCGTACAAAAGAAAACATTTACTAAATGGGTAAATTCGCATTTGTGTCGGGTAAATTGCAGAATATCTGATCTTTATGTCGATATGCGTGATGGCAAACATTTAATAAAATTGCTGGAAGTGCTATCCGGTGAACGATTACCAAAACCTACAAAGGGAAAAATGAGAATCCATTGCTTGGAGAATGTTGATAAAGCTCTACAGTTTTTACGGGAACAGAGAGTACATTTGGAAAATATCGGTTCACATGATATTGTCGATGGCAATGCCTCATTAAATTTGGGTTTGATTTGGACTATAATTTTGAGGTTCCAAATTCAAGATATTACTATTGAAGAAGTTGACAATAAGGAAACCAAGTCAGCAAAGGATGCTTTGTTGCTATGGTGTCAAATGAAAACAGCTGGCTATCACAATGTCAATGTACGCAACTTCACCACTTCATGGCGAGATGGTCTGGCATTTAATGCTATTATACATAAAAATCGACCTGATTTAGTGCAATTCGAAAAACTGTCTAAGGCAAACCCCATGCATAATTTAAATAACGCTTTTGATGTAGCGGAAGACAAGCTTGGTTTAGCCAAATTATTGGATGCTGAGGATGTGTTTGTTGAGCATCCTGATGAAAAATCAATTATCACTTATGTAGTTACCTACTATCACTACTTTAGCAAGCTCAAACAAGAAACTGTGCAGGGTAAACGTATTGGTAAAGTTGTGGGTATTGTAATGGAGAATAATAAGATGATTCATGATTATGAATAGTTTACAAGTGACTTATTGAAATGGATTGAAACGACAATTCAAGCTTTAGGTGAGCGAGTTCTGCTGGTTCTATCGGTTCTGCCATCTCCACTCCACTTACGCCACGGTCGCACTGTATATTTGGATGTTTCTAGCATGAAGTAAAATGTTTTGTTTATTATAGTTTATTTTAAACGTTAAAAATCAACACAATTCTAACTACTTACCTCTGCCATTGTTAAATTTAAATTTTTATTTTCATTTCACAAAAACTATTTCATTCAAACAGCTGTTCAAACTATTTGCAAAATCTTGCAAGCCGAAATTTCTCCAGTAACATTTTGCAAGTTCTCTTACTTCCAACTGTCAAAAAATTCTCTTTTTGGCTCTCTCGCTGCAAGAGATTTGGAGTAAGCAGACAACATTTTGCAAGATTTTGCAACATTTTGCGCAAAATATGTGTACGCAGATAGACCTATTAACTATGTGTTTTGTTCTTGTTTTTTAAAATTATGGCTTTTTACAATTGTTTCGTTAACCTTCGTGTTGTGTGTGTGTGAAATTCACGAAAAGTGCTCGGCCCCGGGGGCATAGCGTGATGGTCGTTGGTGTAGACTTCTTTCTATATATCTAGAGGATGGAAAGACCCAAAGTTTAAATTAGGTACAAGCGTCTTGGATTGGAGAAGTAGGCGTGTCACAAAATATATTTATTTATATCTAAAGAATGGTATTTACATAACTTTCTGTACTTATCGCACCATGGTTAAGGGTATCGCATCGCCGAATACAGCATTCCTGCTCGTTTTTTATTGCAACAAACTCCGAAGCAGGAGGTTCACATCACGATTTTTTGCGTCAACGCATTATATAGTCTTCATATTACATTTGCATTCAGCGCTTAAAGTTAGGTTAGGTAAAAAGTGCGAAGTCAATCTTCACACCCATTCCCAGAAACCAATAGTTCCATTGTTACGGCTTAGTTAGTGAAATAGTACTAAGAAGAAAAGAAAAAAAGGATCGAAAGCACAAGTAACAGTGGAAGATATTATCGGACTAAACAAAACCCCCTACTCAACACAATAGCCCTACATATACCCAGTCCTCTGTCGCCTGTTATACAACCTTTATGAATCCCTTCAGATTCTCGAGCCCACGGCACGAGACTTTTTCCAATTCGCCTGTAAACCTGCAACATACCTAGACTTCTGCTCTGTAGTTAAGGACGATGACACTGAATGTGCTCAAGTGTCCTTATCTCCTCTGCATCCTCGCACAACCTGCATTAATTCGACGAATCAGATCCTATTACCACCTCCATCCTGTATATCATACAGTGGCCCGTAATAATACCCATCATGGTTCTAAAGCAGATCTTACTCCTGCCTGTTAGTGAATTACAATTGGTCTCACTTAGCACTGACCATACTTTACAATTCTGCGTACTCGAATTCGCTTTACCAGAACATAACCCAGCTTGTTTAGACTTGCGACTTGCACGGTGTAAAAATCAATATTATTCAAGTTCTTTATTAAATGTCATGCCATTGCCGGAAGTAAATTTCCGTATAACGGTTTATACTCACATATCCACTGGTTTCTCTCAAGGCAACCAACTCCTTATTTACACATTTCCACTTTCTGCAAGAAAGCGATAAGAAGTGGTCGTATCTACCTGATTTAAATGCAAAAAAAAAAAAATACAGCTGTATCTCTGCGCTATAAAGGCGTTAAGTGCTCTTCTAATCCGATAAGGGGTAGAACTTATTTGTACCACCAATATATCATATCTTTTTGACGTTTTTATTAATAAGTAAATATTGAAAAACAAATTATACAAATTCTTGCTCTAATTATGGTTAGTTATAGGCATTTTATGCTTTAAATATTGCTGTCCCCACGACAATAATAATTCTACCGTATTTAAAAGACAAGTGTTTTATGATAAAGACTTAAGAGACACCTAAAGCAAATAAAATAAAAAACGAAGAAGCAAGTAAACATTTACTTTAATATTTTATAAATCTATTCAAATGTAGAAATGGAACTGACTCTATTGGCAATGAAATCTACACGTTTTGAATTTAACATCAACAATAATGAAACTTTTTAATAAAACAAGCAAAAGAAGGTCAATTAAATAATAAGGGGTTTTTTCTGATAACCTTATACTATATTTCCACTATGAGCAAAACAACTTGCTTTGAGCAAAACGTGTCAAAGTGTTTCCATTATGTAAAACTGGTTTTGGTTTTCGAATTTTCGAAATTAATTTGACATTTATGTTGTAAACAAATATGAAAGCCCAAAAAAATATGTGTTGAAAAAAAATATTTTTCTTTAACATGAGATTTTCTTGTTTGTTTTTTAATACACAGATAAATATATATGTACGTATATAAAAGCACATAATTTACTACCTTTTTACTCAAGGCGAATTCATACAGGTGACCGCATCAAGAGATAGAGTTATGCTAGCTATCCCTTTTTTGGAAAAAATACTATGTATTTTGTTTTTGTAAAAAGTTAGAGTGAATGTCAAAATAATTTGTTTATAAAATATTTACAATTGCTTTAGAAGGTAAATCTTTTTCCTGTATTGTAAATTTATTGTTGCTCCACTTTTTCCTTGCGCCCTTCAAATCCTTGTTTTTTATATTTTATATTCACTTTTTTGTTTTATAACATTTAAATAAGTTTTTTTTCAAGAATTTATATTTTTATCGAATTTTAAATTTTAACAAATTTTTTCATAAAATGTAAACAACGCTTGACATTCAGTATACACACAAAGAAATAAACATTAAACAGATGGCTAGAAAATGTCACCTTTATGAATTCGCCTTGCTTTTTACTATATTATTTTATTATTTTTACGCTGCAAACAAATCGTTTGCTTGAAAGATGTCAATGAATGTCGGACTGACATTTGAGTTCAGGGCTGCCAGAATCATTTATGAAAAATCATAAAAACCCCGCAGCCACACGCTCAAAATATCTCGTAGAAACTTGATTCGTAATACCAAGGTACATTAACACAAGGTAGACTCATCGGGGAGTGTAGACATGCTGCTCTATAAAAATAAGCGAGTGGAACCGAGTTGTCAAAGTTGTTTTCATATAAAACACATGCACACATGTACAAATTTTGGCTCATGTACACGAAATTTGACGTTTGGGTTCCAACTGGGGTAAACAGCTGACAAACATATGGGCCAACGAGTTTACCTTGTGTAAATATACCTTGCGTAATACTATGTTTCCACTATGAGCAAAACAACTTGCTTTGAGCAAAACGTGTCAAAGTGTTTCCATTATGTAAAACTGGTTTTGGTTTTCGACTTTTCGAAATCAATTTGACATTTATGTTGTAAACAAATATGAAAGCCCAAAAAAATATGTGTTGAAAAAAAATATTTTTCTTTAACATGATAGAGTTAGGCCTCACCAGCTAAGTATATATAAGCAAATATACAAATATAAATAAAAGTAAGTGGCCAAAAATAAAGGAAAACAAATGAGATTTTCTTGTTTGTTTTTTAATACACAGATAAATATATATGTACGTATATAAAAGCACATAATTTACTACCTTTTTAATATATTATTTTATTATTTTTACGCTGCAAACAAATAAAACAGCTGGAGAGTTGCATAAACCTGTTTAATAAGTCTTGATATTTTGGTAAATATGTCACTTTTTTCGAAATTATCAATCACCAATAATGGATAACCCAGAGTTGTATTCATGATTTTCGACATGTTTTGGAGTAAAACTAGGTTTTGTTTGAGTTTTCGAACATGAAAAATGTATAGGAAAACAAGTAGCAAAACACTTGTTTTGCTGCAAAACTAGTTTTGTGGCCCAAAACATGTAAGTGGAAACGTACTATTAAACTAGGTTTAAAAACATTCTAAAAATATTTAAAAATAAATTTTTTTTTTGTAAAATTTTTGTTCGTTTTTGTAATCTTGTCATTCCTCTGTAACGGCTGAAGGTTGCATTTTAATGTAAATGGGAGTGGAGAGGATTTTACATTAGAATGCAACCGTGCAAACTGCTAGAATAGTCTTTGACAGTTTGCACAGCGGTTCAGGGGGTGAAGGAGATTGGCGGGGAAAGGAAAAAAAAGATGGCGAGAAGATAGAAAAAAGGCGGGAAAGTAGGACAGTAGAAAGAAGAAGAGAAAAGAAGAGGAAGAAGTTTTTTTTGTTTTTTTTTGAGTTTTGAAGTGGCGAGGAGTATGATCGTTTTTCTTTTGTTAAGGCAGTGAATTTTTGTGTTTTTTTCTTTGAATTTAAAAAAAAAAAAAAAAATGATGTTTTTTTGAGTTACAAAGGAAAAGAAGTGGAAAGTTCTGCAAATAAGAAATACATATTGAATAAATTTAACATAAAAGAGAAAAAAATAACAGAGATCATTTCTTTAATGTTAGTAATTATTTAATCACCCATAAACATTCACACACAAATTCGCACATACCCCGATACACACACCTACATGAGTTTGTTTCATACACACCACATTATTCAGACACCGTCATCATCTTTCATCCATTTGGTCACCATCAGCACAATACATCCATTAACCCACATACATCATACACACATACTGCCTATTCCCATACATCATTCATCCATAAGAACATCATCCGGGCAACCATCATCATCCATTCCCACATAACCATTCACACAGGCACATGCGCATGGTTTCTACCTTTTAAGCCGTATACCCCTCATCTTGCATACATACACACACAACCTCACGCCACCACGCACTGACGTTCGACGTAACAGCGACCTATAAACGGACGAGACTTAATCCAAGCCGACAGAGGAGGAGGAGATTATTGGTGGTTCCACCCGTGATTTCGGTGAACCGGACCGAGCTCGGACTAGGTTTTTTTATTGGTACCGGCTGGCACGATTGGGGTAGGGAATTACTGTAATTTTGTTTCGACACTGAAGGTTTGTTTGAGCGGACAGGTTTTGTAGGACTTCAGAATAGGGGTGAGCTTTTGGGTTATGGAAATGTCCTGAGGAGGAAAATCATTGGAGATGGAATAAAAATAATAACAGAAATTAATTGTCGAAAGCGATGACGACGGACATTTCAATTGTTCGATGGGACCCTAGTCAGGGTCCAGGCAACGAATATAGCGATGAATACGAATATGATGGAGGCAATTCGAGTTCACGTCTTTTTGAACGTTCTCGCATCAAAGCATTGGCTGAAGAACGTGAAAGCGTACAAAAGAAAACATTTACTAAATGGGTAAATTCGCATTTGTGTCGGGTAAATTGCAGAATATCTGATCTTTATGTCGATATGCGTGATGGCAAACATTTAATAAAATTGCTGGAAGTGCTATCCGGTGAACGATTACCAAAACCTACAAAGGGAAAAATGAGAATCCATTGCTTGGAGAATGTTGATAAAGCTCTACAGTTTTTACGGGAACGGAGAGTACATTTGGAAAATATCGGTTCACATGATATTGTCGATGGCAATGCCTCATTAAATTTGGGTTTGATTTGGACTATAATTTTGAGGTTCCAAATTCAAGATATTACTATTGAAGAAGTTGACAATAAGGAAACCAAGTCAGCAAAGGATGCTTTGTTGCTATGGTGTCAAATGAAAACAGCTGGCTATCACAATGTCAATGTACGCAACTTCACCACTTCATGGCGAGATGGTCTGGCATTTAATGCTATTATACATAAACATCGACCTGATTTAGTGCAATTCGAAAAACTGTCTAAGGCAAACCCCATGCATAATTTAAATAACGCTTTTGATGTAGCGGAAGACAAGCTTGGTTTAGCCAAATTATTGGATGCTGAGGATGTGTTTGTTGAGGATCCCGATGAAAAATCAATTATCACTTATGTAGTTACCTACTATCACTACTTTAGCAAGCTCAAACAAGAAACTGTGCAGGGTAAACGTATTGGTAAAGTTGTGGGTATTGCAATGGAGAATGATAAGATGATTCATGATTATGAACACTTTACAAGTGACTTATTGAAATGGATTGAAACGACAATTCAAGCTTTAGGTGAGCGAGTTTTCGAAAACTCATTGGTTGGAGTTCAAAGTCAGTTGGCTCAGTTTTCCAACTATCGCACCATAGAGAAACCACCAAAATTTGTTGAGAAAGGAAATTTGGAAGTCCTCCTGTTTACTTTGCAATCGAAGATGAGAGCAAATAACCAAAAACCGTACACTCCTAAAGAAGGCAAAATGATTTCCGATATCAATAAGGCATGGGAGCGCTTAGAAAAGGCGGAACATGAGCGTGAATTAGCCTTGCGTGAAGAGTTAATTCGTCAAGAAAAACTTGAACAGTTAGCAGCCCGTTTCGACCGCAAAGCATCTATGCGTGAAACTTGGCTTTCGGAATACCAACGTCTTGTTAGCCAAGATAACTTTGGCTTTGATTTGGCTGCTGTTGAAGCAGCTGCCAAGAAACATGAAGCTATTGAAACCGATATATTTGCTTACGAAGAACGTGTGCAAGCAGTTGTGGCAGTTTGCGACGAGCTCGAGGGTGAGCGTTACCACGACGTTAAACGCATATTACTTCGCAAAGAAAATGTTATGCGTTTATGGAATTATCTGTTAGAGTTATTGCGTGCTCGTCGTATGCGTCTAGAAATATCCCTTTAATTGCAACAAAACTTCCAAGAAATGTTATACATTCTTGATAATATGGAGGAAATCAAACAGTTGTTGTTGACAGATGACTACGGTAAGCATTTGATGGGCGTAGAAGACTTGTTGCAGAAGCATTCATTAGTTGAAGCCGATATCAATATTTTGGGTGAACGCGTTAAAGTCGTAGTACAAAATTCACAGAAATTCCTAAGTGACGACCCTGAATCATACAAACCATGTGATCCGGAAATAATTGTAAGTCGTGTGCAGCAATTGGAAGACGCTTACGCAGAGTTAGTACGTTTGGCAGTTGAACGTCGTAGCCGTCTGGAAGAAAGCCGCAAATTATGGCAATTCTATTGGGATACCGCCGATGAAGAGAACTGGATTAAAGAAAAGGAGCAGATTGTATCTACAGATGATATTGGCCACGACTTAACCACAGTTAATTTATTGCTTAGCAAACATAAGGCTCTCGAGTCAGAAATTACATCCCACGATCCGCAGTTGCAGAATGTGACTAAAATAGGCGCAGAACTCATAACTGAAGGTCACTTTGGTGCTGATAGAATCAAGGATCGGCTTAAGGAAATTCTCTCGAAATGGGACCACCTTCTAGATTTAACCAAGTATAGACGTCAACGCCTTGAAAATGCTGTAGAATACTTGCAATTATTTGCCGATGCTGATGATGTCGATAACTGGATGATAGATATTTTGCGCATTGTATCTAGCGAAGATGTTGGACGTGATGAAGCTAACGTACAGTCACTTCTTAAAAAACACAAGGATGTTGCTGATGAACTTAAGAATTACGCTGAAGTTATTGATGCCTTGCACAAGCAGGCTGAGACATTGAAATTAAACGATACCGAAAAAGCAAATGTAGGCAAACGATTAGAAGCTATTTATACACGTTACAAAGAACTGAATGAGCTAGCTAAGTTGCGCAAACAACGTTTGTTAGATGCTCTCAGTTTGTAATAACTCATGTCTGAAGCTGATGGTGTTGAGCAATGGATCAAAGAAAAGACAAAGATGCTTGACACAATGACACCTGGTAAAGACATCGAAGATGTCGAAATCATGAAACATCGCTTTGAAGGATTTGATAAGGAAATGAATGCTAACGCCTCCCGCGTTGCCGTTGTTAATCAGTTGGCAAGACAATTATTACACGTGGAGCACCCCAACTCTGATGAAATCCTCGAGCGTCAAAATCGTCTTAATGAGGAATGGTCAGCCCTCCGTGAGAAAGCCGAGTCCAAGATGGATGAACTTAAATCCGCTCATGGCGTTCAAACATTTTATATTGAGTGCCGTGAAACCATATCATGGATTGAGGATAAAAAACGTATTCTTACTGAAACTGACAGTTTGGAAATGGATCTGACAGGTGTAATGACTTTGCAGAGACGTTTAAGTGGCATGGAACGTGATTTAGCTGCCATCCAAGCCAAACTTTCAAGCTTAGGAAAGGAAGCCGATAGCATTGAATCGGAACATCCTGAAGAGGCCCAAATCATTCGCGATCGCATTGCTCAAATTGAGCTCATTTGGGAACAGTTGACTCAAATGCTTAAAGAACGTGATTCTAAATTGGAAGAAGCTGGAGACTTGCATAGATTCTTGCGTGACTTGGATCACTTCCAAACATGGTTGACTAAAACTCAGACAGATGTTGCTTCTGAAGATACCCCAACATCATTGCCCGAAGCTGAACAACTACTCAACCAACATCAATCCATTCGTGAAGAAATTGATAACTACACAGAAGATTATAAGAACATGATGGAATATGGGGAACGTTTGACCTCTGAATCTAATACTTCCGATGATCCACAATACATGTTCTTGCGTGAGCGTTTAAATGCTCGTAAAGACGGTTGGGAAGAGTTGCATCAAATGTGGGAGAATCGTCAAGTGTTATTGTCTCAAAGTCTTGACCAGCAATTGTTTAATCGTGATGCACGTCAAACCGAAGTCCTTTTCAGTCAACAGGAGCACTTCCTCAGTAAAGATGATACTCCAGTTAATTTGGAACAAGCCGAAAATCAACTTAAACGCCACGAAGCCTTTCTTACAACAATGGAAGCTAATGACGATAAAATTAATAGTTTATTACAAGTTGCAGATACTTTAGTAGAAAAGGAAAACTTTGACTCTGAAAAGATTGGCAAACGCGCTGAAAACATTGCCGGTCGTCGCGACGACAACCGCAGAAGAGCCCTTGAGCAACATGAAAAAATTAAAGAACCAAGTTAAGCTGCATGAATTCCTTCAAGACTTAGATGAATTATCTGAATGGGTACAAGAAAAATATGTCACATCGCAAGACGAAACTTACAGAAGTGCTAAGACCATTCATTCTAAATGGACTAGGCATCAGGCATTCGAAGCAGAAATTGGCGCAAACAAAGAACGTCTTTATGAAGCTGAAAAGGCAGCCGAAGAGCTGTCGAAGGAGAAACCAGAATTTAAGGATGTGATTGAACCAAAATTAAAGGAGCTTGCAAAGCAATTTGAAGACTTGGAAACTCATACCAAAGAAAAAGGTGCCATGTTGTTTGACGCTAACCGCGAAGTTCTTGTCCAACAGACATGTGACGATATTGACTCATATATTACAGACTTGGAGAAACAAATTGTAAGTGCTGACACTGGTAATGATCTAACATCAGTCAACATTCTTATGCAAAAGCAACAAGTCATACAAACTCAAATGGCTGTTAAAGAACGTCAGGTAGAGGAAATTGACAAACAAACTGAATATCTGAAAAAGACTGTTCCTGAAGAAAAGATTGAGCCGATTGTCACTAAAAAGACAGCCGTTCTTGATCGCTTCAAGAAAATAAAAGCCCCATTGCTGGAACGACAAAAGCAGTTAGAAAAGAAGAAGGAAGCATTCCAATTCTGCCGCGATATCTAGGATGAGAAACTTTGGATAAATGAAAAACTGCCAGTTGCCAATTCTAACGATTATGGCAACTCCTTATTCAATGTTCATGTTCTTAAGAAGAAAAATCAATCTTTGGCTACTGAAATTGATAACCACGAACCACGTATTAATGCAATTTGTAATAATGGCCGCAAACTTATAGATGAAGGTCACGAAGATGCCAAAAAGTTCGAGGCCCTAATAAGTGACTTGACACAGAAATGGCAAGAACTTAAAGACGCTGTCGAGAATCGTAAAAAACATTTGTTGGAATCCGAAAAGGTTCAACAATACTTCTTTGATGCTCAAGAGGCTGAATCATGGATGAGCGAACAAGAGCTTTACATGATGGTAGAAGATCGTGGAAAAGACGAAGTCAGTGCCCAAAACCTAATGAAGAAACACGAAAATCTTGAACAGTCCATTGAAGACTACGCCAACACAATTCGCCAATTGGGGGAAGTTGCACGCCAATTTAACATTGACGATGTATCCAGTGGAGATGCTGTGGCCGTCAAACAATCGCAGTTGGACAAATTGTATGCAGGTCTTAAAGATTAGGCCGGCGAACGTCGTGCTCGCCTCAACGAAGCTCTACAACTCTTCATGTTAAGTCGCGAAGTCGATGACCTCGAACAATGGATTGCCGACAGAGAAGTCGTGGCTGGTTCACAATCTAAGCCCTAAGATACAATTTTTACATGTGTTTATTTATTTTATCTGCTTCAAAAAAATCTCAATAGTTTTCTTACAACTACGTTTGAACTTTCAGTTAAAGCTTTAAGCTTAATAAAGTATAACTCCCCAGCCAGACATCTACCTCACCAGCCAAATACCGGTTAAGAGTCGTCATCGTACATAGATTCTTGCAACATGAATTATGGACTTTATGCAGTGGTGGCAGATGTCTGTGATAACCTCTCATGTTAAAGTTGCAACATATGTTTGTTAAAATACCCTGCGGGAAATTTGTGTCAATTGGTCCAACAGACTGGTCCTGGGAGTTGTGAAAATTGAACAGGTACAAAAAGAAAGAACTGATGACCAGTGAAAGGAGAAGCAATCATGTAACTGGCTTATGCAGAACAAAAAGGTAGAAAAATTAATGAATTACAGAACAGTCTTCACCGGTGGTGTGACAAATTTTTATGGTCTTTCTAAAATTATTTTCTTGAATTGTATAATTATACATCTTGTTTTATTGAAATAATACTACATTGTACTGAAATAATACTACATTGTAGTAACTGTCACTAAACACGTCCATTAGGAATAGATGTGTGACTGGGCAAATGGTGTCAATTGACCCCCTCCAATGACAACCCCATGTAAAAGTGATAGGTCTAATTCATAGAAAGTGTTAAAACTAGATCCGGTCCCTACCACCAAAGTCCTATCACGGGACTACTTTGGTGTCAGTTCGCTTCCCTCTAGGGTATTGACTGTTTTGTAGTTTTATGTGGAGAACATAAAGTGGGTTTAAAAATGATTAGACAAACAACAAAACATACGAGTCGGACAAGTCAAACAGGTAGAAATCATGGAAAATTTTCAAAACTGACAGTCGAAAAATTGCTGTTAAATTGTTAAGAAGTAAAAAAAGATTCCGTAAATACGAGTGAAAATTCAGAAATATTCGTTAAAATTTTGTCAACAGATTGTAAGAGTTAGCTTGAAAAATGGTGGAGCCTAAAGAGAGGTAAGGGAGTAAAGAGAGTTTAATAGATATTTAAACAAAAAGCCGATTTAAAACCTTTTTAATAGGAGGCTAATAAAAGCATGATTACTAGAATTAGAGAAAGTATATTGAAATTAATATTATATTCTATTAGATTCTGTTAAAATGTAAAACATCGGTCTATTTTATTGGGACTGGAAAATTATAAACTGTAATACAACTGAATAATTTCTTGAACTGCATTATTTCTAATTTATATTCTACAATATATCGATTTAACTTGAAAAAATATCTAAAAATTGTGACTGACATACAAATGAAACGGTCTAGATAAGAGGTCTTTAGAATATATCGAGCCCTAACCGCGAAAATAACTTAAGCGACATAATTTTCAATTTTCGTTTTTTTTTTTAATAAATGACTTTATTGGCAACACTTGCATCATCTCCTAAAATGTCATGTCACCGTTTCGATTTTATAGCAAGAACAATTTTATCGTAAGCGACAAATTTCAAACAAAATTTATATGAAACAAAATAAAAAAACCTCTCCTGTAAAATTTGATTTTTGGCGCTTACGTCATTTTCGCGGTAAGGGCTCGACATGTAATAGGTATTCAAAGTTTTGATACAAATTTAACTAAAAATTAAACTCAATTAAACCAAATATATGCTGTTTCTATCGATAAACATAAGCTTATCGATAGAAACAGCACATTTTTGTGGTAAAGCCACATTATTCCATCAGTATAGAATTTTGAAATCCTCTACGGAATTTGAATTTAGACATGTAAGAGAGTTATGCACAGATCGAAAACAATGATAATCTGAAGGTGCAAGGTCGGGGCTATATATTGGATGCATCATCTATTAATTCATGTGGCACCCAAACATCGAGCTTTATTTGTGTATCCAGCTTTCTTGAAATGGTGGTTATCTGTTTAGTGATGAATGCCTTGTCCCCTAGCAATTTGGCGCTGTTTCTTTCTCTGTTTTTTCCCATGATTTCATAATTTGTTTAATGTTTGGTCGACCGAGGTGCATGTTTAACATCTTAATTATCCGATCGAAAAGGAGCATACTACATCATTGCCTCCTTAAGCTTTGCCCATTTTTGCAGCCATTTATTAAAAAAAAAACAGCAAAATATGATGGTAATCAATCAAAAAAATTTTAATTATTTTTAAACGTAGACAGCTTTTCACAGTATGATGCGATTCTGATAATGTCTTTTAACAAAACGAAGCTTACAGTGTCACCTTTTAAACCAGCTATAGTGCTGCCTGATGTAATCAAAATTATTAAAACTATAACATTTTAAAGCATTGTTCGAAAATAAACACTAAATATCGCTCCTTAGTGTTCGGTTCGGTAGATTTGTGGAAAACACAAACGCTAATGGTGTTTGTGTAGTAAATCATTTAAAAAAAAAACGTTTCCCTGTTTGTCGAACACAAAAATAATACTGTTTTTATCAAACTCAACAAAAGATGAAAACATTTAATTTCGTTCGGTTTTTTTTAAACCACAAACTTCATTGTGCTCTGTTCGGCTCATTAATGTTCGTCCCTTTTGGCTGGAAAAAAACGAAACATTTCTCAAATATAAGTGCTGGTTCACACAGGTCAAGTTTACTTGAACAGTTTTATTTAAATTTTCTTTTGAACTTGCGTTCACGTTCATGCACAAAATTAATTTTTGTTTTCTTTTCCTTCAACTTTGTAGCTTTTTATTATATTACGGATGAAAAAAGAAAATAAAAATACAAAACTGACTGGTACGGTCAAGTATGTACCCCTTTCCATTCTCTTTACCCCTCTCTCCTAAAAGCTCGAGACTTGAAGAGTCAAACTTGACCTGTGTGAACCAGCACTAAAATACACATGCGAAAATAAACAAAATGCCAGCAAAATAATTTTACACAAACAAAACACATACACAATACACACACAAGCTCTTCGTGCTGCCGTCGTTGCTAAAATTTTTTGTCTGTTTATTTCTTTATCAATGTAAAAAAAAAAACATTATAGAACATTAAAATATAATTTTTGTCTACAGCAGTGATAGCCACTCCATAGCCTCGCGAGGCAGTCAATAATCGTATTTTTCACACAGCCACTGTCGGCAATTCACATGTATATTACAACTTTGTTCGCTTCAAAACATCAGACTATCATCAGATCACATCATATCTTTATGTGCGTGCGTTCGGGGCTTGGTTATCACTGGTCTACAGTATCACTACAATTGTTCTGTTTTTTAACAAAGACAGGACACTATATATTTAATGTTCGGCAATTTCCTGAATATATTTACAAACGGTATTAAGGGTTGTGTTCGTCTACACAAACACTAAACAAATAGATATCGTTCCTGGGTATGTGTGCCGAACGCTTAATAATGTCCTGTTTATTTTCGATTACGGTTTTAAAGTAATCGACCGACAATTTGTAACCGAACTTTTTCGAACATCTAATATAATGCGAAATACTTAAAGTTTTTAACCCCACGTCCACATCATTAAAAAATTAATTTCATTTAATAACAATTGGTCCTTTTTTAATTTTAATAGGCTTTAAGAAAAATAAAATATAAGACAACCAATTGAACTCTTAAACTACATGGTATTTTAATTGTACATATTTCGAAATTTACCAATTTGCAATAACTTAAAAAACTTCGTGAATTTTGATGTGATATAAGAAAGCTTTGAAATGCAGTTGAAAAAAGTCCAGATCAAAAATCTCAAAATTTAAAAAAAAATTTTTGTCTACATTTCTCAAAAACATAATTTTCGTTTTTCCTTTCAGTTGTTGGCCAAAATTTTGGGAAAAAATCAAAATGAAGACTACCACTCTGGATAAAATTTGCTGCTTTTTAGCTGAACTCATCGGCACTGGCCTTTTGGTGTTTTTGGGTTGCATGGGCTGCGTTAAGACCGACACATTTGCCAACAATCACTTGCAAATGTGTTTGAACTTTGGTCTCGTCATTCTGGTCATCATCCAGTGTTTTGGTTGTGTATCCGGTTCTCATTTAAATCCTGCCGTAACAATTGCTGCTTTTGTCTATGAAATGGTTTCGGCTCCCATGGCTATTGTCTATATGTGTGGCCAAATGTTGGGTGCTTTCATTGGTTATGGCCTCTTAAAGGTTGTTTTGCCCGAGTCCACCATTAAAATGCCGGAAGCTGCTCATAATTTGTGCGTGACTGTGCCCCATCCCGATGTTACACCCATTCAAGGTGTGGCCATCGAATTCATCATCTCGGCCGTTTTGATTTTGGTGTGTTGTGGTGTTTGGGATCCCCGTAATGCTAAGTTCCATGATTCCGTACCAATCCGTTTTGGTTTGGCTATTGCCTGTTTGGCCATCACTGCTGTAAGTTAAAATAAATAGCAAAGAAAACTTTAAATTGTATAAACAAAAGTTATTTTCCAGGGACCCTTTACTGGAGCCAGTATGAACCCAGCCCGTTCTTTCGCCCCCGCTTTGTGGAACACTGACTTTGAACAACATTGGATTTATTGGTTGGGACCCATGCTAGGAGGCGCTGTGGCTGCTTACGGTTACAAGCTTGTTTTCAGACGTGAAGTTGAAGAAGAAGCTGTTCACCACAAATTACGTGCCATGGAAGAAGTTCCTTTGTCTTAAATCTAAAATTTTAAGCAGTATAGTTTTTTTTTTGTTTAGACTGGCGGAGCTGTTGTTTTGCCGCCAGAGTTGCCATATGATTAAAAAAAAATCAAAATTTTTATTTAATTCATTAATTCTGTCTTCCAGAAATCGCTGAAAGAGTAATCGAACATTATCGTTCGTCGATGTTAAAAGTTATGAAGTAAATCACACAAAGAAACAAACATTTAGTCTTAAGCTGTCATCTGTGCAATTTTGTTTTACTCTCTTTTTTTCAAAACCCTAAATTTTTATTATTAAATGAATTTTTTATTATTTAATTATGTACAATTTAAGATCGTAAATTGCATTTCTCTTTTGAAGAAGTTTTACATTTATGTTTTAAACTAAGTAATTCTAATAAATAATAATAAAAATATTCTTAACAGAGATTGAAAATTTTATATTTATTAACTTTCTTCTGATACGGTAGAAACAAACGATGTGGATCGATTATGGACAAATCGCCATGGAAAGTTATCTTTGTTTGTGCAATTGTAAAATGTTTATAAGAAGACCTGTTTCACACTGTGTGACATTTCCCTTCAACAATATTCGAATTTGCTTTTGGTGTCCACTTTATACCCACAACACAATAGTGGAGTTTGTGCTGATCTTTGTAACACCTTCAAATATTGCACCGCCTTTAAGTACAACGATCGACTCACTTTTTGAGTCGAACCAACGATGACCGTCCGTCCAGCTGGCTAACCATGTAAACCTATTGCGCAAAGTACGGACCGCAATTTTAGAAATAAATTGACGAGATTTCGTTCATGGACTATTCAAAACGGTGACAACGGGTGTATAATTCAAATAGCCCCCCATTCTTATCGAAATAGAGTCCAAGTAGAGTCTTTGTGAACAGAAACCACATTATTATGTTGGTATTTATGCTAAATTTGGCTCTAACTTATTTAATGCTTATTATACCCACACCACAATAGTGGAGAGGGTATTATGCATTTGTGCTGATGTATGTAACGCCTTAAAATATTGGTCCTAGACCCACCTTAAAGTATACCGATCATCTTAGAATCACTTTCTGAGTCGAACTAACGGTGTCCGTCCGGCTGGCTGGCAGGCTGGCTGGCTGTCCATGTAACCTTGCGCTCAAAGTACAGGTCGCAATTTTGAAGATAATTTGATGAAATTTGGGTCATAGGTTCGTATTGGCACAAGGACCAAGCCTATTGAAAATGGGCCGAATCGTAGGACCACGAGGGAAGATAGGGGGAAATTTCTTCCTCTCAGAAACTATCAAACCGATTTCAATGAAATCTAAAACATAGATAGAACCATATCTTTATGGACACAAAATGTATGCATTTTTAAAAAAATGGGACCACGAGGGGAGATAGGGGCAATTTCTGCCTCTCAAACCGATTTTAATGAAATTTAAAACATAGATAGATCCATATTTATATGGGCACATTAGCTATACAGTTTTTCAAAAATAGGACCACAAGGGGAGGTAGGGGGCAATTTCTGCCTCTCACAAACTTTCAAACCGATTTTCATGAAGTTTATAAGCATAGATAAATCTATATTTATATGGACACAAAAGCATGATGTGTTCTTAAATACTGTGGTGTAGGGTATCATATGGTCGGGCTTGACCGACTTTACTTTCTTACTTGTTTTTTTTATTTAATTTGTTCGTCTATGGAATTAATCCTTACAGACTATTTATACAACACAAATGTTAATAACTCACATAAAATAATTAATTATGAATTAAAAAAAAATTATTATTTTACTTTTAGTTACATTAGTATTTAAAGAAAAATCTATAAATCTAAACAGTTCATTAAATTGAATACACATTCTCCTGAGAGGGTCAGCGTTTGCATAATTAGCTCTAAAAAACTGAACGGATAATGGTGAGAAGTAACGTGTTGGTCGTTGAGGAATGTTGAACGAAATATTGTTGATCAGAAAACCAGAACAAACATCACCGTTAATAATATTCAATAGAAACGAGACATTTAACATACATCGTCGTTTTTTTTAAGGTTGGCAGCTTAACAAGGGCGAGCCTGCTGGTATATGATGGAGGACTTAATGGGTTGAAATTTAAACTTCGAAGACAGAACAACAGGAATTGTTTTTGAACAGATTCTATCCTGTCGATATAAGTTTGGTACATAGGGTCCCAAATTATGGAAGCTTACTCCAAAATAGGTCTCACAAGTGATGTTTATAAGGTTTTAGTTACATAAGGGTCATTGAACTCTTTAGCCCACCGTTTTATAAAACGAAGTACTCCTCTGGCTTTGTTTACCATAATTGTTATATGATTAATGAAACTTAGTTTAGGATCCAATAAAACACCAAGATCTAAAAAGCTATCCACTTTTTCTAGTTGATAATTGCCCAGCATATAATTTACAGATTTTAATAAAAATCATCTGACCCAATTTAATTGGAATCGTGCCATATTTGACCAAAAATATCGATAATAGCTTTAAATGGGCTACTTTCCTTATAATTGGATGCATTGCCATAAAAATTGCCAGCAATATCGTTGGCGATGCCTTCTATGTCACGACAAATTGTTGTGCTGGTAGGTCAAAAATTAACCATATGTCCCATATGAACCCTCTTCCTAAAATCACTTTAAGTCAAACAAATCTTATAAAGATGAGATATCTTAATAATATTCGGCACAAAGAACTTTTACATAAATTTCAACCTCATTACATAATATTGTTCTGAGACACATTAAAGAGGGACATCAAATTGTTGCTTGATTTTACATAGCATGATACATTCTTTACCTCCCAAACGTTTCTATAGCCAATCTCCAGAAAGTTTGCTATGGAACTCAAGGGCCTCGCTGTACCATTGTTAAAAATTTGTATATTTTTATCATTGTTGCCAACTTTTTTTGAAGACTTCCCGTCAATTCACTCTTCAATAACCGCTAGAAACCGGTAAATTTTTTATTCTGGATAAAATGTATTAAATTTATCGCTTAAATCTAAATAGTTTGCAATATGCTTATACAAATCAAGATAAACTTTTCTTTTTCAAAGATTTGCGACTTTTATTTAAAATTATATACAAAAATTTTTAATTTCCATGTATTTTTTTAGTCCCGCGGGAACGTAAAAAATTGTTCTTTAAATAAATGCTTTAAAGCTGATAAGATTTACGCTACCTTTAGCAATTACTTTCTGTTTTATGCAAAAAATGAAATTAATGAATTTGTTTTGCTAAGATTCTATTCAGACACTAGAGTTCAATAGAAATGTCTCACCTTTTGGTCTAAAATTTTTGCATCATTGATAAATCTAGAATAATTAAGTGCACATTCATATGGATTTGGCAATGATGCTAAAAATCCGTAGACCACGATTAAAGAAAATATCGTGATAGAAAAGAAGGAAATTTAACGTGAGAAAATCGATTTAAAACTAAACTTTTAACTTTCTAAGGAACATTAGTTCAAAAAGGGTTAATATATGATGTCGACTACTGCTTTATAACGTTTATAAATTTTAAACGTTTTTGCTCGCTATTATTTTAAATATTATGACAAATATAATGCTTAAAAAGCATTTACAATCTTAACCAATTAAAAGTTGATTTTTGTTCCACTCCTAAGGCTTCGCTTTAATTTATCTAATTTCTTTTTTAAACTTTTATCCTTAAAAATTAAATATTAATAAAATTCTTTTCATTTTCGGTTTCTTAAGTATTTTAGTATTAACATTGATTTAGATAACACACTTTTTACTTTAGCTTTTACTATAGATTCATTTTTATAAAGTTGATAACACTGGTTTGCAGCAAAAGTAGTTTTAAATAAAATATATGGAATATAAAGATTTAAACTACAAATCCCTTAAAGTGTTTTTTATGGGCTCGTTATGCTAATATATTTCATCATGACTTGAGAATGATTTGTCCGATTTGATCAAAACACTTAAAAATGTTTAGGAATACCATTTCCTTTATATTTTCAACGGTTTCGGAGCAATTCAGAAATAGGTTACGAGAAAATTTGTTTTTCATGCATGGGATCTGACTTGTCGGATATGTATATGAAAGTATGTGAGGAACCAGAGGAGGTAGTTAATTCTTAGGCGAATTGGAAGATGTCTTGAGCTGTGGGTAAGAGAACCTTCCCAGTTAACAAAAACTAAAAATAATTTTTGTTAACTGAACATAATTTGCCAGAATAACAAAAATTCCTAATTACAAAACTTATAAATAAAAACATTGTTTTTTTTCACTTTATAACCTCAATTGAAACAAGTTAGAGTGCTATATTCGGCTTGGCCGAATCTTTGATACCCTCAACCGACAGTTCGAATATTTAAGGAGTAATATCGAATGATGTCTATTTAATATTATTATCTTTTTAAAAACAGACAACAGCATTAAAATTGGTTTTAGGCGTATTAAACTGTTTTCCGGGAGTAGGGTTCATATGGGGCCTAGGGTAAATTATGGACCGATCTTCACGAAATTTTACAGTGTAATTTCTAGTCCTATAAAACTGTGACTAACCGAATTTTGTTATGATATCATTATTTTTTACGGTTTTAGGCGTACTAAACGTTTTTCCGGTAGTAGGGTTTATATGGGGCCTAAGGTAAATTATGGACCGATCATCACGAAAATTCACTGCGTCATTGCTAGTCCTAAAATACTGTGACGTACCAAATTTTGTTACGATAGCGTTATTTTTTACGGTACTAAACTGTTTTCCGGGAGTAGTGTTTATATGGGGCTTAGGGTAAATTATGGACGGATCTTCACGAAATTTAACAGCGTGATTTCCAGTCGAATAAAACCAATTTTTGCAAAATCTTATCTCATTCCGTGCCTTGTTCCACCATTTATGTTATTTTTTGTAACAAAATTATCAATTTTTTTAGGTGGTGGTTCCACATTTTGATTCATAGCTCTGGTCCTACTGAACCGATTTTGCTGAATTTCAATCCCAAACTGCTTAGGATAACTACAAGCAATTTGGCACCAAGTGTGTTCATTTCTTTTGAGTTGTTCGAAAGTGAGCGTGTTTTCAACAGACGGACATGGCTAAATCGACTTAGAATCACTCAGGGACCTAGAATATATATACTTTATGGTGTCTGAGATGAATAATAAAAAAAGTTTCACACGGAATGACAAACTTAATATACCCTCTTCACAACTAATTGTGATGGAGGGTATAAAAAGTATTTGAAATCTGTTATATTGTGAAAAAAATTTTAAATTTTCAAAAACATAGAGCAAAAATGTTATAATCTGTTGATATTAAATAACCGCTAGTTTTCCCGCTAACCGTCAAAACAGAAATTTTTCCGCGCTGGGCTCATAAAAACCGCTGATTTTTATTATACCTACATAATGTCTTTAAAATTGAAGTCTTCAGTTTAGTTAATTTCATTTTAATTTACTTAAGTAACTAGCACTGAACCCCGTTAACTAAATTTTTTTTCTACTTCTGTAAAATTTTGTTAAAATTCGAAAACTGCAGATTTACTTATTTGCTTTTATGTTAATTTTCCCACTGTGCTATGTTATTAACATTCAGTCAAGTTGTTCAATAACATGTATGTATAAAAAAGATTTTATATTCACTATAAAACCTTAGCATACTTTTAGACTTGATGTTTATATGGTAATTTACAAGTTTCATTTCACATATATTATGGATAAGTGAATAAATGTCATGAACACTGGTAAACACAATTCACACAAGAAACAAAAAGTAAAAAAAAAGGATTTGTTTAAAGCAGTGTTCGAAAATAAACAGTACATTATTTAACGTTCGGCTCACACACCCACGAACGATATCTATTTTTTTAGTGATTGTGTAGACATACACAACCCTTATTACCGTTCTCAACTATTTTCAAGAAGGAACCGAACATTATATAACTTACATTTCTTATAAATGTGGAATTTTCTTTGTTTATTTTATTATTTTTTTTATTGTGTTTTTTTCACAGATAAAAGTATTTTTTGTTCACTTTATTTTTTTTATTCTTGATGAAATGTCAAATATCACTGGCGTTGCCAGAACAAAATTTAAAAAAAAAAACAGAGCTGCATTACCAAAAACTGGTTGTTTGTAACTACCCTACAAGAAATTAATGAGCGAGTAGTCACATTTTTAATTTTGGTGTTAAGAAAGTGATAGAAAGAAATGACCGAAATAAAGTTTTCGGTCACATTCGGTCATTTCTTTCTATAATTTTCTTAACACCAAAATGAAAAATGTGACTACTCGCTCATTCATTTCTTGTAGGGTAGTTTATCTCAAAAGCTAGTTACAAACGTGTTTATAATTTGTATGGATAAACAAGTTACTCAAACTACCCTACAATAAATTAATGAGCGAGTAGTCATTTTTTTTACTTTGGTGTTAAGAAAATGATAGAAAGAAATGACCGAAATCAAAATGGTTTATCATCATAATCAACCTTTAACCTATTTATGGCGCAGGTGTAAATACACTATTAGTTTTTGTAACAAAATTGTCAATTTTAAGGGTGGCGATTCCACATTTAGGCTTATAACTTGTATCCTACTGAACCGATTTTGCTGAATTTCAATCCCAAGTTTCTAAGGATAACTAGAAGCAATTTGACAGCGGAAGGATTGTACTTTCAAATAAAAAAAAGAAATTTGAGAAAATATTCAGTAGTTTTTTTATAGCATTTTCAAAAAAAAAAAGTTATTTGGCGGACCCGTTAGAAGCAATTTGACGACAATATTGTTTTTTGTACCCACACCACAATAGTGGAAAAAGTATTATGCATTTGTTCTGATGTGTAATATTAATATAACCTTAAAGTATACCGATCGACTCAGAATCACTTTCTGAGCAGATCTAACGATGTCTGCCCGGCTGTCCATGTAACCTTGTGCCCAATGTACAAGTCGCAATTTTAAAGATAATTTGATAAAATTTGGCGCAAAGGTTCTAGCTTACACAAGAAAAATGGTGCGAATCGGTCCAAAATTTCAAAAAGCCCCCATACAAGCTGCTTTTTGAAATAGGAATAAAAGTTCAAGTGACAATTAAGTACTTGCATTCAAGTTTAAGGTTTGGATAATGGCAAGGCGAATTCATCCCAGGTAGTCTCGGTACTACAACAAGTACAACTCGTACAAAAACCGCAAACAATTTGTTTTTGTAAAATCATTGTACAATGTCAAAAACAGAAATAAAACAACACAGAAACTAAGATAATAAACAAAATTTTGACATCCAACAATGATAAAGCTAAAAAAATGTTATCAGCAGGGCTTTTAAGACCACCTGTAATAAATTCGCCTTGGATGAGGTGTTTACAGACATATCGGGAGGGCCAGTATAGCTTGCAAAACTTAAAAACTATCCAGAAAATCTTAATTTAAGCTCGACTTATAAAATCCTATCCCTGTTCTGTATAAAACAGAACGGATCGTCACCATATTATCACATAATATGCCATCAATTTTGTGAATCGATTAAGTAACTTTAGTTAGATCACCACAATTTAAAATTCTTTTAAATAAATGTAGTATCAACTTAGAAAAAGGTTTATGTTTAATTTATAAAATAATCAAAAAAATAATAAAATTTTATCTCTATTAAAAATTTACATTTATTTTCAAAGATTTGTAGCTACAAATTTGTTCCTATTATTTCTCCATCTTCTTTTTATTTGCCAATTCCCTGCGTTTGGATAAACAAATTGCTCCTTCGCTTTCTTGTAGTAGTCCAACCGTTTCCTTCAACCAAAGCCGAAGCTAACAAAAGCCCCAAAATAAAAATTTGTAAAATTTTCATTTTCTTGTTGTATTTTTCGATCAGTTTTAAAATGCTTTAACAAATTCAATTCAACTTTAAATTAGACTACAGATCTTTCCTTTTGGTCTCGGTATTTATACTAAAATTTTGTGATTATTTCAAGTGTTAGAGTTAAGTTTATTTCAATAATTCATTTGCTTATCTATTTCTTTGTTTAGCCTATATTTCTTGTTTGTAGATATGTGTTTTTTAAGCAGGAATTCTTTTAATAACTGAAAAGCTAAGACGAATTTAAATGTGTATGCGCTGATACAAAAGGCGTCTTAACGCTGATGACATCAGTACTATGACAAGTGACTTCGTTTTTGACCCCAATACACTTTTCATCATGGTGATGTCAAGCTTAACATCACTTGGCCAAAGTGTCATGAGGGTAAAAATGAAATTATGTCATCAATGGGCTGACACATTGGCATCACAGAAATGACGAACATGTCTTCAGTGCGATGACGCAGTAACATCGGAGAAAGGACACATAAGCATCAATTTAATGACAGTTTGTCATTAAGTCAAAGTGAGAGATTATTATTATTTACTTAACCGTTACATATGTTTGTTTCACGTTTGTTGAATTACGACCTTCGTTTACAGCAGAACTATCAAAAATAAGACACCAACCATGCCCCATATTGTTTTTGTAATTAGTCTACTGTAAAAATTTGATGTATTTTAACTATGTAATTTAAAAAAATAGAATGTAGGAATTTTTGCTTCTTATAATACATTGTAATCATGAAAATAATACAAAATGTGGCATCGAATTGATGTCACCATAGTCATAAAATATATGACACGTAAAAAATGACAAAATTGTGCGAAGATGCTAGTCATTGGATTGATGTTACTTTTTGCATCATTGATGCCATTTGTAGTAACATTGATGTCACAATTCTGATGTTAGGGCATCATCAATATCAGTGTGGTTAAGTTAAGATAAATACTGTTTAATACCAAACTCTCTTTAGAGATATGTATAATGGTAAATATAACAAAAATTATTTCGAAATTATGTGGATTTGTAATATTCCATTAAGCCTTTATCTAATACTATGACCATGTTAGGAGTGAATACAATCATAAAAAGGTTCCCACTAAAAAAATGGCATCTCGGCATAATAAAAAATTAACAGTTTCAACTCAAGGCAAAACCTTAGTTTCGGCTTTTTAATCCTTAAGTCCCATACAAAATATTTACATTAAAAAAAGATATTTCCATGGCCGTACCGGGCCATCTCGATTTCAAATTCAGCTATTCTAAGTATCATAGTTTAAATTTTAGCCTCCTCACAAAAGGTAGTAATTCGTTTTAAATAACTTTTTTTTTATTATACCCTTCACCGAAGGTAAAAGGATGTATATAAGTTTGTCATGGCGTATGTTATTTCTCCAATGTTGATATAAGACCATATAAGGTATATAAGGTCCTTATAACTAGCGAAGTTGATTTAACGCTGTCCATCTGTCCGCGGAAATATGTTGAAATGGGCTTTCCGAACACCCCAGAAATTATGGGGATTAGGTTCTTAAATATTTATTTCATATACACTCCGTTAAAGTGTGATATTGAAGTTCAGCCAGATCGATTCCTAAAAGAGCAAACACAACGACTGCTTCTAATTATACCCATAAATCCCTTGTCGTTTTTGTTTTTTATTCTATTTTTAATATATATCTGAGGAATGGCAAGCGCCAATGTTTCCAAATTAGGCATAAACATTTTGGTTATCAATACACAAAATGTGGGCGCGATTGGAGGAGTGGGCGAAGCACAAAATAGATTTATTTATATCTAAGAAACGGTTAAAGAAATATTGTACACTTCTTCTGTGGGCGGGATCGGGGAATTGGGCGTGGCAGCTGTCGCACAAAGACAGTGTAGATCAGACAGTTAAAAATGTGTATGTAGTGGTGAGTGCAAAGAGAGGAAAATAAATTTACTCGTTTGAGACATTAACTATGTGTTTTGTTCTTGTTTTTTAAAATTATGGCTTTTTACAATTGTTTCGTTAGCCTTCGTGTTGTGTGTGTGTGAAATTCACGAAAAGTGCTCGGCCCCCGGGGGCATAGCGTGATGGTCGTTGGTGTAGACTTCTTTCTATATATCTAGAGGATGGAAAGACCCAAAGTTTAAATTAGGTACAAGCATCTTGGTTATCAATACACAATATCCGACAAAATGTGGGCGGGATTGGAGAAGTAGGCGTGTCACAAAATATATTTATTTATATCTAAAGAATGGTATTTACATAACTTTCTATACTTATCGCACCAAGGTTAAGGGTATCGCATCGCCGAATACAGCATTCCTGCTCGTTTTTTATTGCAACAAACTCCGAAGCAGGAGGTTCACATCACGATTTTTCGAGTCAACGCATTATATAGTCTTCATATTACATTTGCATTCAGCGCTTAAAGTTAGGTTAGGTAAAGAGTGCGAAGTCAATCTTCACACCCATTCCCAGAAACCAATAGTTCCATTGTTACGGCTTAGTTAGTAAAAGAGTACTAAGAAGAAAAGAAAATAAGGAGCGAAAGCGTAAGTTACAGTGGAAGATATTATCGGACTAAACAAAACCCCATACTCAACACATTAGCCCTACATATACCCAGTCCTCTGTCGCCTGTTATACAACCTTAAGAATACCGTTAGATTCTCGAGCCCACGGCACGAGACTTTTTCCAACATACCTAGACTTCTGCTCTGTAGTTAAGGACGATGACACTGAATGTGCTCAAGTGTCCTTATCTCCTCTGCGTCCTCGCACAACCTGCATTAATTCGACGAATCAGATCCTATTACCACCTCCATCCTGTATATCATACAGTGGCCCGTTATAATACCCATCATGGTTCTAAAGCAGATCTTACTCCTGCCTGTTAGTGAATTACAATTGGTCTTACTTAGCACTGACCATACTTTACAATTCTGCGTACTCGAATTCGCTTTACCAGAAGGGAACCCAGCTTGTTTAGACTTGCGACTTGCACAGTGTAAAAATCAATATTATTCAAGTTCTTTATTAAGTGTCATGCCATTGCCGGAAGTAAATTTCCGTATAACGGTTTATACTCACATATCCACTGGTTTCTCTTAAGGCAACCAACTCCTTATTTACACATTTCCACTTTCTGCAAGAAAGCGAAAAGAAGTGGTCGTATCTACCTGATTTAAATGCAAAAAAAAAAAAAAAATACAGCTGTATCTCTGCGCTATAAAGGCGTTAAGTGCTCTTCTAATCCGATAAGGGGTAGAACTTATTTGTACCACCAATATATCATATCTTTTTGACGTTTTTATTAATAAGTAAATATTGAAAAACAAATTATACAAATTCTTGCTCTAATTATGGTTAGTTATAGGCATTTTATGCTTTAAATATTGCTGTCCCCACGACAATAATAATTCTACCGTATTTAAAAGACAAGTGTTTTATGATAAAGACTTAAGAGACACCTAAAGCAAATAAAATAAAAAACGAAGAAGCAAGTAAACATTTACTTTAATATTTTATAAATCTATTCAAATGTAGAAATGGAACTGACTCTATTGGCAATGAAATCTACACGTTTTGAATTTAACATCAACAATAATGAAACTTTTTAATAAAACAAGCAAAAGAAGGTCAATTAAATAATAAGGGGTTTTTTCTGATAACCTTATACTATATTTTCACTATGAGCAAAACAACTTGCTTTGAGCAAAACGTGTCAAAGTGTTTCCATTATGTAAAACTGGTTTTGGTTTTCGAATTTTCGAAATTAATTTGACATTTATGTTGTAAACAAATATGAAAGCCCAAAAAAATATGTGTTGAAAAAAAATATTTTTCTTTAACATGAGATTTTCTTGTTTGTTTTTTAATACACAGATAAATATATATGTACGTATATAAAAGCACATAATTTACTACCTTTTTACTCAAGGCGAATTCAAACAGGTGACCGCATCAAGAGATAGAGTTATGCTAAGTAGCTATCCCTTTTTTGGAAAAAATACTATGTATTTTGTTTTTGTAAAAAGTTAGAGTGAATGTCAAAATTATTTGTTTATAAAATATTTACAATTGCTTTAGAAGGTAAATCTTTTTCCTGTATTGTAAATTTATTGTTGCTCCACTTTTTCCTTGCGCCTTTCAAATCCTTGTTTTTTATATTTTATATTCACTTTTTTGTTTTATAACATTTAAATAAGTTTTTTTTCAAGAATTTATATTTTTATTGAATTTTAAATTTTAACAAATTTTTTCATAAAATGTAAACAACGCTTGACATTCAGTATACACACAAAGAAATAAACATTAAACAGATGGCTAGAAAATGTCACCTTTATGAATTCGCCTTGCTTTTTACTATATTATTTTATTATTTTTACGCTGCAAACAAATCGTTTGCTTGAAAGATGTCAATGAATGTCGGACTGACATTTGAGTTCAGGGCTGCCAGAATCATTTATGAAAAATCATCAAAACCCCGCAGCCACACGCTCAAAATATCTCGTAGAAACTTGATTCGTAATACCAAGGTACATTAACACAAGGTAGACTCATCGGGGAGTGTAGACATGCTGCTCTATAAAAATAAGCGAGTGGAACCGAGTTGTCAAAGTTGTTTTCATATAAAACACATGCACACATGTACAAATTTTGGCTCATGTACACGAAATTCGACGTTTGGGTTCCAACTGGGGTAAACAGCTGACAAACATATGGGCCAACGAGTTTACCTTGTGTAAATATACCTTGCGTAATACTATGTTTCCACTATGAGCAAAACAACTTGCTTTGAGCAAAACGTGTCAAAGTGTTTCCATTATGTAAAACTGGTTTTGGTTTTCGACTTTTCGAAATCAATTTGACATTTATGTTGTAAACAAATATGAAAGCCCAAAAAAATATGTGTTGAAAAAAAATATTTTTCTTTAACATGATAGAGTTAGGCCTCACCAGCTAAGTATATATAAGCAAATATACAAATATAAATAAAAGTAAGTGGCCAAAAATAAAGGAAAACAAATGAGATTTTCTTGTTTGTTTTTTAATACACAGATAAATATATATGTACGTATATAAAAGCACATAATTTACTACCTTTTTAATATATTATTTTATTATTTTTACGCTGCAAACAAATAAATCAGCTGGAGAGTTGCATAAACCTGTTTAATAAGTCTTGATATTTTGGTAAATATGTCACTTTTTTCGAAATTATCAATCACCAATAATGGATAACCCAGAGTTGTATTCATGATTTTCGACATGTTTTGGAGTAAAACTAGGTTTTGTTTGAGTTTTCGAACATGAAAAATGTATAGGAAAACAAGTAGCAAAACACTTGTTTTGCTGCAAAACTAGTTTTGTGGCCCAAAACATGTAAGTGGAAACGTACTATTAAACTAGGTTTAAAAACATTCTAAAAATATTTAAAAATAAATTTTTTTTTGTAAAATTTTTGTTCGTTTTTGTAATCTTGTCATGCCTCTGTAACGGCTGAAGGTTGCATTTTAATGTAAATGGGAGTGGAGAGGATTTTACATTAGAATGCAACCGTGCAAACTGCTAGAATAGTCTTTGACAGTTTGCACAGCGGTTCAGGGGGTGAAGGAGATTGGCGGGGAAAGGAAAAAAAAGATGGCGAGAAGATAGAAAAAAGGCGGGAAAGTAGGACAGTAGAAAGAAGAAGAGAAAAGAAGAGAAGAGGAAGAAGTTTTTTTTGTTTTTTTTTGAGTTTTGAAGTGGCGAGGAGTATGATCGTTTTTCTTTTGTTAAGGCAGTGAATTTTTGTGTTTTTTTCTTTGAATTTAAAAAAAAAAAAAAAAAAAAAATTATGTTTTTTTGAGTTACAAAGGAAAAGAAGTGGAAAGTTCTGCAAATAAGAAATACATATTGAATAAATTTAACATAAAAGAGAAAAAAATAACAGAGATCATTTCTTTAATGTTAGTAATTATTTAATCACCCATGAACATTCACACACAAATTCGCACATACCCCGATACACACACCTACATGAGTTTGTTTCATACACACCACATTATTCAGACACCGTCATCATCTTTCATCCATTTGGTCACCATCAGCACAATACATCCATTAACCCACGTACATCATACACACATACTGCCTATTCCCATACATCATTCATCCATAAGAACATCATCCGGGCAACCATCATCATCCATTCCCACATAACCATTCACACAGGCACATGCGCATGGTTTCTACCTTTTAAGCCGTATACCCCTCATCTTGCATACATACACACACAACCTCACGCCACCACGCACTGACGTTCGACGTAACACCGACCTATAAACGGACGAGACTTAATCCAAGCCGACAGAGGAGGAGGAGATTATTGGTGGTTCCACCCGTGATTTCGGTGAACCGGACCGAGCTCGGACTAGGTTTTTTTATTGGTACCGGCTGGCACGATTGGGGTAGGGAATTACTGTAATTTTGTTTCGACACTGAAGGTTTGTTTGAGCGGACAGGTTTTGTAGGACTTCAGAATAGGGGTGAGCTTTTGGGTTATGGAAATGTCCTGAGGAGGAAAATCATTGGAGATGGAATAAAAATAATAACAGAAATTAATTGTCGAAAGCGATGACGACGGACATTTCAATTGTTCGATGGGACCCTAGTCAGGGTCCAGGCAACGAATATAGCGATGAATACGAATATGATGGAGGCAATTCGAGTTCACGTCTTTTTGAACGTTCTCGCATCAAAGCATTGGCTGAAGAACGTGAAAGCGTACAAAAGAAAACATTTACTAAATGGGTAAATTCGCATTTGTGTCGGGTAAATTGCAGAATATCTGATCTTTATGTCGATATGCGTGATGGCAAACATTTAATAAAATTGCTGGAAGTGCTATCCGGTGAACGATTACCAAAACCTACAAAGGGAAAAATGAGAATCCATTGCTTGGAGAATGTTGATAAAGCTCTACAGTTTTTACAGAGAGTACATTTGGAAAATATCGGTTCACATGATATTGTCGATGGCAATGCCTCATTAAATTTGGGTTTGATTTGGACTATAATTTTGAGGTTCCAAATTCAAGATATTACTATTGAAGAAGTTGACAATAAGGAAACCAAGTCAGCAAAGGATGCTTTGTTGCTATGGTGTCAAATGAAAACAGCTGGCTATCAC
Source organism: Pollenia angustigena (assembly GCA_930367215.1). NCBI lineage: Eukaryota > Metazoa > Arthropoda > Insecta > Diptera > Polleniidae > Pollenia > Pollenia angustigena. The sequence continues at coordinate 90,302,095 of OV884056.1, read as the reverse complement.
AATGTCAATGTACGCAACTTCACCACTTCATGGCGAGATGGTCTGGCATTTAATGCTATTATACATAAACATCGACCTGATTTAGTGCAATTCGAAAAACTGTCTAAGGCAAACCCCATGCATAATTTAAATAACGCTTTTGATGTAGCGGAAGACAAGCTTGGTTTAGCCAAATTATTGGATGCTGAGGATGTGTTTGTTGAGCATCCTGATGAAAAATCAATTATCACTTATGTAGTTACCTACTATCACTACTTTAGCAAGCTCAAACAAGAAACTGTGCAGGGTAAACGTATTGGTAAAGTTGTGGGTATTGCAATGGAGAATGATAAGATGATTCATGATTATGAATAGTTTACAAGTGACTTATTGAAATGGATTGAAACGACAATTCAAGCTTTAGGTGAGCGAGTTCTGCTGGTTCTATCGGTTCTGCCATCTCCACTCCACTTACGCCACGGTCGCACTGTATATTTGGATGTTTCTAGCATGAAGTAAAATGTTTTGTTTATTATAGTTTATTTTAAACGTTAAAAATCAACACAATTCTAACTACTTACCTCTGCCATTGTTAAATTTCAATTTTTATTTTCATTTCACAAAAACTATTTCATTCAAACAGCTGTTCAAACTATTTGCAAAATCTTGCAAGCCGAAATTTCTCCAGTAACATTTTGCAAGTTCTCTAACTTCCAACTGTCAAAAAATTCTCTTTTTGGCTCTCTCGCTGCAAGAGATTTGGAGTAAGCAGACAACATTTTGCAAGATTTTGCAACATTTTGCGCAAAATATGTGTACGCAGACAGACCTATTAACTATGTGTTTTGTTCTTGTTTTTTAAAATTATGGCTTTTTACAATTGTTTCGTTAACCTTCGTGTTGTGTGTGTGTGAAATTCACGAAAAGTGCTCGGCCCCGGGGGCATAGCGTGATGGTGGTTGGTGTAGACTTCTTTCTATATATCTAGAGGATGGAAAGACCCAAAGTTTAAATTAGGTACAAGCGTCTCGGATTGGAGAAGTAGTCGTGTCACAAAATATATTTATTTATATCTAAAGAATGGTATTTACATAACTTTCTGTACTTATCGCACCATTGTTAAGGGTATCGCATCGCCGAATACAGCATTCCTGCTCGTTTTTTATTGCAACAAACTCCGAAGCAGGAGGTTCACATCACGATTTTTTGCGTCAACGCATTATATAGTCTTCATATTACATTTGCATTCAGCGCTTAAAGTTAGGTTAGGTAAAAAGTGCGAAGTCAATCTTCACACCCATTCCCAGAAACCAATAGTTCCATTGTTACGGCTTAGTTAGTGAAATAGTACTAAGAAGAAAAGAAAAAAAGGATCGAAAGCACAAGTAACAGTGGAAGATATTATCGGACTAAACAAAACCCCCTACTCAACACAATAGCCCTACATATACCCAGTCCTCTGTCGCCTGTTATACAACCTTTATGAATCCCTTCAGATTCTCGAGCCCACGGCACGAGACTTTTTCCAATTCGCCTGTAAACCTGCAACATACCTAGACTTCTGCTCTGTAGTTAAGGACGATGACACTGAATGTGCTCAAGTGTCCTTATCTCCTCTGCATCCTCGCACAACCTGCATTAATTCGACGAATCAGATCCTATTACCACCTCCATCCTGTATATCATACAGTGGCCCGTAATAATACCCATCATGGTTCTAAAGCAGATCTTACTCCTGCCTGTTAGTGAATTACAATTGGTCTCACTTAGCACTGACCATACTTTACAATTCTGCGTACTCGAATTCGCTTTACCAGAACATAACCCAGCTTGTTTAGACTTGCGACTTGCACGGTGTAAAAATCAATATTATTCAAGTTCTTTATTAAATGTCATGCCATTGCCGGAAGTAAATTTCCGTATAACGGTTTATACTCACATATCCACTGGTTTCTCTCAAGGCAACCAACTCCTTATTTACACATTTCCACTTTCTGCAAGAAAGCGATAAGAAGTGGTCGTATCTACCTGATTTAAATGCAAAAAAAAAAAAAAAAATACAGCTGTATCTCTGCGCTATAAAGGCGTTAAGTGCTCTTCTAATCCGATAAGGGGTAGAACTTATTTGTACCACCAATATATCATATCTTTTTGACGTTTTTATTAATAAGTAAATATTGAAAAACAAATTATACAAATTCTTGCTCTAATTATGGTTAGTTATAGGCATTTTATGCTTTAAATATTGCTGTCCCCACGACAATAATAATTCTACCGTATTTAAAAGACAAGTGTTTTATGATAAAGACTTAAGAGACACCTAAAGCAAATAAAATAAAAAACGAAGAAGCAAGTAAACATTTACTTTAATATTTTATAAATCTATTCAAATGTAGAAATGGAACTGACTCTATTGGCAATGAAATCTACACGTTTTGAATTTAACATCAACAATAATGAAACTTTTTAATAAAACAAGCAAAAGAAGGTCAATTAAATAATAAGGGGTTTTTTCTGATAACCTTATACTATATTTCCACTATGAGCAAAACAACTTGCTTTGAGCAAAACGTGTCAAAGTGTTTCCATTATGTAAAACTGGTTTTGGTTTTCGAATTTTCGAAATTAATTTGACATTTATGTTGTAAACAAATATGAAAGCCCAAAAAAATATGTGTTGAAAAAAAATATTTTTCTTTAACATGAGATTTTCTTGTTTGTTTTTTAATACACAGATAAATATATATGTACGTATATAAAAGCACATAATTTACTACCTTTTTACTCAAGGCGAATTCATACAGGTGACCGCATCAAGAGATAGAGTTATGCTAGCTATCCCTTTTTTGGAAAAAATACTATGTATTTTGTTTTTGTAAAAAGTTAGAGTGAATGTCAAAATAATTTGTTTATAAAATATTTACAATTGCTTTAGAAGGTAAATCTTTTTCCTGTATTGTAAATTTATTGTTGCTCCACTTTTTCCTTGCGCCTTTCAAATCCTTGTTTTTTATATTTTATATTCACTTTTTTGTTTTTTTTCAAGAATTTATATTTTTATTGAATTTTAAATTTTAACAAATTTTTTCATAAAATGTAAACAACGCTTGACATTCAGTATACACACAAAGAAATAAACATTAAACAGATGGCTAGAAAATGTCACCTTTATGAATTCGCCTTTCTTTTTACTATATTATTTTATTATTTTTACGCTGCAAACAAATCGTTTGCTTGAAAGATGTCAATGAATGTCGGACTGACATTTGAGTTCAGGGCTGCCAGAATCATTTATGAAAAATCATCAAAACCCCGCAGCCACACGCTCAAAATATCTCGTAGAAACTTGATTCGTAATACCAAGGTACATTAACACAAGGTAGACTCATCGGGGAGTGTAGACATGCTGCTCTATAAAAATAAGCGAGTGGAACCGAGTTGTCAAAGTTGTTTTCATATAAAACACATGCACACATGCACAAATTTTGGCTCATGTACACGAAATTCGACGTTTGGGTTCCAACTGGGGTAAACAGCTGACAAACATATGGGCCAACGAGTTTACCTTGTGTAAATATACCTTGCGTAATACTATGTTTCCACTATGAGCAAAACAACTTGCTTTGAGCAAAACGTGTCAAAGTGTTTCCGTTATGTAAAACTGGTTTTGGTTTTCGACTTTTCGAAATCAATTTGACATTTATGTTGTAAACAAATATGAAAGCCCAAAAAAATATGTGTTGAAAAAAAATATTTTTCTTTAACATGATAGAGTTAGGCCTCACCAGCTAAGTATATATAAGCAAATATACAAATATAAATAAAAGTAAGTGGCCAAAAATAAAGGAAAACAAATGAGATTTTCTTGTTTGTTTTTTAATACACAGATAAATATATATGTACGTATATAAAAGCACATAATTTACTACCTTTTTAATATATTATTTTATTATTTTTACGCTGCAAACAAATAAATCAGCTGGAGAGTTGCATAAACCTGTTTAATAAGTCTTGATATTTTGGTTAATATGTCACTTTTTTCGAAATTATCAATCACCAATAATGGATAACCCAGAGTTGTGTTCATGATTTTCGACATGTTTTGGAGTAAAACTAGGTTTTGTTTGAGTTTTCGAACATGAAAAATGTATAGGAAAACAAGTAGCAAAACACTTGTTTTGCTGCAAAACTAGTTTTGTGGCCCAAAACATGTAAGTGGAAACGTACTATTAAACTAGGTTTAAAAACATTCTAAAAATATTTAAAAATAAATTTTTTTTTTGTAAAATTTTTGTTCGTTTTTGTAATCTTGTCATGCCTCTGTAACGGCTGAAGGTTGCATTTTAATGTAAATGGGAGTGGAGAGGATTTTACATTAGAATGCAACCGTGCAAACTGCTAGAATAGTCTTTGACAGTTTGCACAGCGGTTCAGGGGGTGAAGGAGATTGGCGGGGAAAGGAAAAAAAAGATGGCGAGAAGATAGAAAAAAGGCGGGAAAGTAGGACAGTAGAAAGAAGAAGAGAAAAGAAGAGGAAGAAGTTTTTTTTGTTTTTTTTTGAGTTTTGAAGTGGCGAGGAGTATGATCGTTTTTCTTTTGTTAAGGCAGTGAATTTTTGTGTTTTTTTCTTTGAATTTAAAAAAAAAAAAAAAAAAAAAATGATGTTTTTTTGAGTTACAAAGGAAAAGAAGTGGAAAGTTCTGCAAATAAGAAATACATATTGAATAAATTTAACATAAAAGAGAAAAAAATAACAGAGATCATTTCTTTAATGTTAGTAATTATTTAATCACCCATAAACATTCACACACAAATTCGCACATACCCCGATACACACACCTACATGAGTTTGTTTCATACACACCACATTATTCAGCACAATACATCCATTAACCCACATACATCATACACACATACTGCCTATTCCCATACATCATTCATCCATAAGAACATCATCCGGGCAACCATCATCATCCATTCCCACATAACCATTCACACAGGCACATGCGCATGGTTTCTACCTTTTAAGCCGTATACCCCTCATCTTGCATACATACACACACAACCTCACGCCACCACGCACTGACGTTCGACGTAACACCGACCTATAAACGGACGAGACTTAATCCAAGCCGACAGAGGAGGAGGAGATTATTGGTGGTTCCACCCGTGATTTCGGTGAACCGGACCGAGCTCGGACTAGGTTTTTTTATTGGTACCGGTTGGTACGATTGGAGTAGGGAATTACTGTAATTTTGTTACGACACTGAAGGTTTGTTTGAGCGGACAGGTTTTGTAGGACTTCAGAATAGGGGTGAGCTTTTGGGTTATGGAAATGTCCTGAGGAGGAAAATCATTGGAGATGGAATAAAAATAATAACAGAAATTAATTGTCGAAAGCGATGACGACGGACATTTCAATTGTTCGATGGGACCCTAGTCAGGGTCCAGGCAACGAACATATCGATGAATACGAATATGATGGAGGCAGTTCGAGTTCACGTCTTTTTGAACGTTCTCGCATCAAAGCATTGGCTGAAGAACGTGAAAGCGTACAAAAGAAAACATTTACTAAATGGGTAAATTCGCATTTGTGTCGGGTAAATTGCAGAATATCTGATCTATATGTCGATATGCGTGATGGCAAACATTTAATAAAATTGCTGGAAGTGCTATCCGGTGAACGATTACCAAAACCTACAAAGGGAATAATGAGAATCCATTGCTTGGAGAATGTTGATAAAGCTCTACAGTTTTTACGGGAACAGAGAGTACATTTGGAAAATATCGGTTCACATGATATTGTCGATGGCAATGCCTCATTAAATTTGGGTTTGATTTGGACTATAATTTTGAGGTTCCAAATTCAAGATATTACTATTGAAGAAGTTGACAATAAGGAAACCAAGTCAGCAAAGGATGCTTTGTTGCTATGGTGTCAAATGAAAACAGCTGGCTATCACAATGTCAATGTACGCAACTTCACCACTTCATGGCGAGATGGTCTGGCATTTAATGCTATTATACATAAACATCGACCTGATTTAGTGCAATTCGAAAAACTGTCTAAGGCAAACCCCATGCATAATTTAAATAACGCTTTTGATGTAGCGGAAGACAAGCTTGGTTTAGCCAAATTATTGGATGCTGAGGATGTGTTTGTTGAGCATCCCGATGAAAAATCAATTATCACTTATGTAGTTACCTACTATGACTACTTTAGCAAGCTCAAACAAGAAACTGTGCAGGGTAAACGTATTGGTAAAGTTGTGGGTATTGCAATGGAGAATGATAAGATGATTCATGATTATGAACACTTTACAAGTGACTTATTGAAATGGATTGAAACGACAATTCAAGCTTTAGGTGAGCGAGTTTTCGAAAACTCATTGGTTGGAGTTCAAAGTCAGTTGGCTCAGTTTTCCAACTATCGCACCATAGAGAAACCACCAAAGTTTGTTGAGAAAGGAAATTTGGAAATCCTCCTACTTACTTTGCAATCGAAGATGAGAGCAAATAACCAAAAACCGTACACTCCTAAAGAAGGCGCATGGGAGCGCTTAGAAAAGGCGGAACATGAGCGTGAATTAGCCTTGCGTGAAGAGTTAATTCGTCAAGAAAAACTTGAACAGTTAGCAGCCCGTTTCGACCGCAAAGCATCTATGCGTGAAACTTGGCTTTCGGAATACCAACGTCTTGTTAGCCAAGATAACTTTGGCTTTGATTTGGCTGCTGTTGAAGCAGCTGCCAAGAAACATGAAGCTATTGAAACCGATATATTTGCTTACGAAGAACGTGTGCAAGCAGTTGTGGCAGTTTGCGACGAGCTCGAGGGTGAGCGTTACCACGACGTTAAACGCATATTACTTCGCAAAGAAAATGTTATGCGTTTATGGAATTATCTGTTAGAGTTATTGCGTGCTCGTCGTATGCGTCTAGAAATATCCCTTTAATTGCAACAAAACTTCCAAGAAATGTTATACATTCTTGATAATATGGAGGAAATCAAACAGTTGTTGTTGACAGATGACTACGGTAAGCATTTGATGGGCGTAGAAGACTTGTTGCAGAAGCATTCATTAGTTGAAGCCGATATCAATATTTTGGGTGAACGCGTTAAAGTCGTAGTACAAAATTCACAGAAATTCCTAAGTGACGACCCTGAATCATACAAACCATGTGATCCGGAAATAATTGTAAGTCGTGCGCAGCAATTGGAAGACGCTTACGCAGAGTTAGTACGTTTGGCAGTTGAACGTCGTAGCCGTCTGGAAGAAAGCCGCAAATTATGGCAATTCTATTGGGATACCGCCGATGAAGAGAACTGGATTAAAGAAAAGGAGCAGATTGTATCTACAGATGATATTGGCCACGACTTAACCACAGTTAATTTATTGCTTAGCAAACATAAGGCTCTCGAGTCAGAAATTACATCCCACGATCCGCAGTTGCAGAATGTGACTAAAATAGGCGCAGAACTCATAACTGATAAGGATGTTGCTGATGAACTTAAGAATTACGCTGAAGTTATTGATGCCTTGCACAAGCAGGCTGAGACATTGAAATTAAACGATACCGAAAAAGCAAATGTAGGCAAACGATTAGAAGCTATTTATACACGTTACAAAGAACTAAGTTGCTAGTTGCGCAAACAACGTTTGTTAGATGCTCTCAGTTTGTAATAACTCATGTCTGAAGCTGATGGTGTTGAGCAATGGATCAAAGAAAAGACAAAGATGCTTGACACAATGACACCTGGTAAAGACATCGAAGATGTCGAAATCATGAAACATCGCTTTGAAGGATTTGATAAGGAAATTAATGCTAACGCCTCCCGCGTTGCCGTTGTTAATCAGTTGGCAAGACAATTATTACACGTGGAGCACCCCAACTCTGATGAAATCCTCGAGCGTCAAAATCGTCTTAATGAGGAATGGTCAGCCCTCCTTGAGAAAGCCGAGTCCAAGATGGATGAACTTAAATCCGCTCATGGCGTTCAAACATTTTATATTGAGTGCCGTGAAACCATATCATGGATTGAGGATAAAAAACGTATTCTTACTGAAACTGACAGTTTGGATGGAACGGCATGGAATGGCATGGAACGTGATTTAGCTGCCATCCAAGCCAAACTTTCAAGCTTAGGAAAGGAAGCCGATAGCATTGAATCGGAACATCCTGAAGAGGCCCAAATCATTCGCGATCGCATTGCTCAAATTGAGCTCATTTGGGAACAGTTGACTCAAATGCTTAAAGAACGTGATTCTAAATTGGAAGAAGCTGGAGACTTGCATAGATTCTTGCGTGACTTGGATCACTTCCAAACATGGTTGACTAAAACTCAGACAGATGTTGCTTCTGAAGATACCCCAACATCATTGCCCGAAGCTGAACAACTACTCAACCAACATCAATCCATTCGTGAAGAAATTGATAACTACACAGAAGATTATAAGAACATGATGGAATATGGGGAACGTTTGACCTCTGAATCTAATACTTCCGATGATCCACAATACATGTTCTTGCGTGAGCGTTTATATGCTCGTAAAGACGGTTGGGAAGAGTTGCATCAAATGTGGGAGAATCGTCAAGTGTTATTGTCTCAAAGTCTTGACCAGCAATTGTTTAATCGTGATGCACGTCAAACCGAAGTCCTTCTCAGTCAACAGGAGCACTTCCTCAGTAAAGATGATACTCCAGTTAATTTGGAACAAGCCGAAAATCAACTTAAACGCCACGAAGCCTTTCTTACAACAATGGAAGCTAATGACGATAAAATTAATAGTTTATTACAAGTTGCAGATACTTTAGTAGAAAAGGAACACTTTGACTCTGAAAAGATTGGCAAACGCGCTGAAAACATTGCCGGTCGTCGCGACGACAACCGCAGAAGAGCCCTTGAGCAACATGAAAAAATTAAAGAACCAAGTTAAGCTGCATGAATTCCTTCAAGACTTAGATGAATTATCTGAATGGGTACAAGAAAAATATGTCACATCGCAAGACGAAACTTACAGAAGTGCTAAGACCATTCATTCTAAATGGACTAGGCATCAGGCATTCAAAGCAGAAATTGGCGCAAACAAAGAACGTCTTTATGAAGCTGAAAAGGCAGCCGAAGAGCTGTCGAAGGAGAAACCAGAATTTAAGGATGTGATTGAACCAAAATTAAAGGAGCTTGCAAAGCAATTTGAAGACTTGGAAACTCATACCAAAGAAAAAGGTGCCATGTTGTTTGACGCTAACCGCGAAGTTCTTGTCCAACAGACATGTGACGATATTGACTCATATATTACAGACTTGGAGAAACAAATTGTAAGTGCTGACACTGGTAATGATCTAACATCAGTCAACATTCTTATGCAAAAGCAACAAGTCATACAAACTCAAATGGCTGTTTAAGGTAGAGGAAATTGACAAACAAACTGAATATCTGAAAAAGACTGTTCCTGAAGAAAAGATTGAGCCGATTGTCACTAAAAAGACAGCCGTTCTTGATCGCTTCAAGAAAATAAAAGCCCCATTGCTGGAACGACAAAAGCAGTTAGAAAAGAAGAAGGAAGCATTCCAATTCTGCCGCGATATCTAGGATGAGAAACTTTGGATAAATGAAAAACTGCCAGTTGCCAATTCTAACGATTATGGCAACTCCTTATTCAATGTTCATGTTCTTAAAAAGAAAAATCAATCTTTGGCTACTGAAATTGATAACCACGAACCACGTATTAATGCAATTTGTAATAATGGCCGCAAACTTATAGATGAAGGTCACGAAGATGCCAAAAAGTTCGAGGCCCTAATAAGTGACTTGACACAGAAATGGCAAGAACTTAAAGACGCTGTCGAGAATCGTAAAAAACATTTGTTGGAATCCGAAAAGGTTCAACAATACTTCTTTGATGCTCAAGAGGCTGAATCATGGATGAGCGAACAAGAGCTTTACATGATGGTAGAAGATCGTGGAAAAGACGAAGTCAGTGCCCAAAACCTAATGAAGAAACACGAAAATCTTGAACAGTCCATTGAAGACTACGCCAACACAATTCGCCAATTGGGGGAAGTTGCACGCCAATTTAACATTGACGATGTATCCAGTGGAGATGCTGTGGCCGTCAAACAATCGCAGTTGGACAAATTGTATGCAGGTCTTAAAGATTAGGCCGGCGAACGTCGTGCTCGCCTCAACGAAGCTCTACAACTCTTCATGTTAAGTCGCGAAGTCGATGACCTCGAACAATGGATTGCCGACAGAGAAGTCGTGGCTGGTTCACAATCTAAGCCCTAAGATACAATTTTTACATGTGTTTATTTATTTTATCTGCTTCAAAAAAATCTCAATAGTTTTCTTACAACTACGTTTGAACTTTCAGTTAAAGCTTTAAGCTTAATAAAGTATAACTCCCCAGCCAGACATCTACCTCACCAGCCAAATACCGGTTAAGAGTCGTCATCGTACATAGATTCTTGCAACATGAATTATGGACTTTATGCAGTGGTGGCAGATGTCTGTGATAACCTCTCATGTTAAAGTTGCAACATATGTTTGTTAAAATACCCTGCGGGAAATTTGTGTCAATTGGTCCAACAGACTGGTCCTGGGAGTTGTGAAAATTGAACAGGTACAAAAAGAAAGAACTGATGACCAGTGAAAGGAGAAGCAATCATGTAACTGGCTTATGCAGAACAAAAAGGTAGAAAAATTAATGAATTACAGAACAGTCTTCACCGGTGGTGTGACAAATTTTTATGGTCTTTCTAAAATTTTTTTCTTGAATTCAATTATACATCTTGTTTTATTGAAATAATACTACATTGTACTGAAATAATACTACATTGTAGTAACTGTCACTAAACACGTCCATTAGGAATAGATGTGTGACTGGGCAAATGGTGTCAATTGACCCCCTCCAATGACAACCCCATGTAAAAGTGATAGGTCTAATTCATAGAAAGTGTTAAAACTAGATCCGGTCCCTACCACCAAAGTCCTATCACGGGACTACTTTGGTGTCAGTTCGCTTCCCTCTAGGGTATTGACTGCTCTGTAGTTTTATGTGGAGAACATAAAGTGGGTTTAAAAATGATTAGACAAACAACAAAACATACGAGTCGGACAAGTCAAACAGGTAGAAATCATGGAAAATTTTCAAAACTGACAGTCGAAAAATTGCTGTTAAATTGTTAAGAAGTAAAAAAAGATTCCGTAAATACGAGTGAAAATTCAGAAATATTCGTTAAAATTTTGTCAACAGATTGTAAGAGTTAGCTTGAAAAATGGTGGAGTCTAAAGAGAGGTAAGGGAGTAAAGAGAGTTTAATAGATATTTAAACAAAAAGCCGATTTAAAACCTTTTTAATAGGAGGCTAATAAAAGCATGATTACTAGAATTAGAGAAAGTATATTGAAATTAATATTATATTCTATTAGATTCTGTTAAAATGTAAAACATCGGTCTATTTTATTGGGACTGGAAAATTATAAACTGTAATACAACTGAATAATTTCTTGAACTGCATTATTTCTAACTTATATTCTACAATATATCGATTTAACTTGAAAAAATATCTAAAAATTGTGACTGACATACAAATGAAACGGTCTAGATAAGAGGTCTTTAGAATATATCGAGCCCTAACCGCGAAAATAACTTAAGCGACATAATTTTCAATTTTCGTTTTTTTTTTAATAAATGACTTTATTGGCAACACTTGCATCATCTCCTAAAATATCATGTCACCGTTTCGATTTTATAGCAAGAACAATTTTATCGTAAGCGACAAATTTCAAACAAAATTTATATGAAACAAAATAAAAAAACCTCTCCTGTAAAATTTGATTTTTGGCTCTTACGTCATTTTCGCGGTTAGGGCTCGATATGTAATAGGTATTCGAAAAAGTTTGGATACAAATTTGACTAAAAGTTAAACTCAATTAAACCAAACATGTGCTGTTTCTATCGATAAGCTTATGTCATTTTTGGGGTAAAGCCACATTATCCTATCAGTATAAAATTTCTGGGTTTTTCCTAGCGAAAAACTGGTGCCAGATTTTGGCAGTCGTGATCGAGTAGTTTCTCGATTCGAAAGCAATTTAATATCTAATTATTTTAGTCAATACTGAACGAATCGGAATTATATCTTCAGTGTTGTAAAGCATTAATTTGAGTTTCACAATACTGAAAAAATAATTTCGATTCATTCAGTATCGACTGAAAGCATTAGAAATAATATTGCTTTGAATCGAGAAAGTACTCGATCACGACTGCCAGAATTAGGCCCCTGATCCAATTGCGTTTTTCAATCCTCTACGAAATTTGAATTTAGACCTGTAAGAGAGTTCTGCAGAGATCGAAAACAATGATAATCTGAAGGTGCAAGGTCGGGACTATATATTGGATGCATCAAAACTTCCCAGCCATGCTCTGTTTCAGCTCTATTAATTCATGTGGCACCCAAACATCGAGCTTTATTTGTGTATCCAGCTTTCTTCAAATGGTGGTTATCTGTTTAGTGAGGAATGCCTTGTCCCCTAGCAACGTTGACGTGGCTTATGTGCCAATCTTTCTTTGTTTTTTCCCATGATTTCATATTTTTTTTAATGTTTGGTCGACCGAGGTGCATCTTTAACATCTTAATTATCTGATCGAAAATGAGTTTACTACATCATTGCCTCCTTAAGCTTTGCACATTTTTACACCTACATGCGACACATTTTTTAAAAGATAACAGCAAAATATGATGCTAATAATCAAAAAGTTTAATTATTTTTAAACGTTGATAACTTTTCACAGTATAATGCGATTTTGATAATGTCTTTTAACAAAGCAAAGCTTAAAATGTCACCTTTTAAGCCAGATACAGTGCTGCCTGATGTAATCAATATTATCAAAGATATAACATTTCAAAGCATTGTTCGAAAATAAACACTAAATATCGCTCCTTAGTGTTCGGTTCGGTAGATTTGTGGAAAACAAAATCGCCAATAAAAAAACATTAAAGAACATTATAATATAATTTTTGTCTACAGCAGTGATAGCCACTGCATAGCCTCGCGAGGCAGTCAATAATCGTATTTTTTACACAGCCACTGTCGGCAATTCACATGTGCACAACAACTTTGTTCGCTTCAAAACATCAGACTATCATCAGATCACATCATATCTTTATGTGCGTGCGTTCGGGGCTTGGTTATCACTGGTCTACAGTATCACTACAATTGTTCTGTTTTTTAACAAAGACAGGACACTATATATTTAATGTTCGGCAATTTCTTGAATATATTTACAAACGGTATTAAGGGTTGTGTTCGTCTACACAAACACTAAACAAATAGATATCGTTCCTGGGTATGTGTGCCGAACGCTTAATAATGTCCTGTTTATTTTCGATTACGGTTTTAAAGTAATCGACCGACAATTTGTAACCGAACTTTTTCGAACATCTAATATAATGCGAAATACTAAAAGTTTTTAACCCCACGTCCACATCATTAAAAAATTAATTTCATTTAATAACAATTGGTCCTTTTTTAATTTTAATAGGCTTTAAGAAAAATATAATATAAGACAACCAATTGAACTCTTAAACTACATGGTATTTTAATTGTACATATTTCGAAATTTACCAATTTGCAATAACTTAAAAAACTTCGTGAATTTTGATGTGATATAAGAAAGCTTTGAAATGCAGTTGAAAAAAGTCCAGATCAAAAATCTCAAAATTTAAAAAAAAAATTTTTGTCTACATTTCTCAAAAACATAATTTTCGTTTTTCCTTTCAGATGTTGGCCAAAATTTTGGACAAAAATCAAAATGAAGACTACCACTCTGGATAAAATTTGCTGCTTTTTAGCTGAACTCATCGGCACTGGCCTTTTGGTGTTTTTGGGTTGCATGGGCTGCGTTAAGACCGACACATTTGCCAACAATCACTTGCAAATGTGTTTGAACTTTGGTCTCGTCATTCTGGTCATCATCCAGTGTTTTGGTTGTGTATCCGGTTCTCATTTAAATCCTGCCGTAACAATTGCTGCTTTTGTCTGTGAAATGGTTTCGGCTCCCATGGCTATTGTCTATATGTGTGGCCAAATGTTGGGTGCTTTCATTGGTTATGGCCTATTAAAGGTTGTTTTGCCCGAGTTCACTATTAAAATGCCCGAAACTGCTCATAATTTGTGCGTGACTGTGCCCCATCCCGACGTTACACCCATTCAAGGTGTGGCCATCGAATTGATCATCTCGGCCGTTTTGATTTTGGTGTGTTGTGGTGTTTGGGATCCCCGTAATGCTAAGTTCCATGATTCCGTACCAATCCGTTTTGGTTTGGCTATTGCCTGTTTGGCCATCACTGCTGTAAGTTAAAATAAATAGTAAAGAAAACTCTAAATTGTATAAACAAAAGTTATTTTCCAGGGACCCTTTACTGGAGCCAGTATGAACCCAGCCCGTTCTTTCGCCCCCGCTTTGTGGAACACTGACTTTGAACAACATTGGATTTATTGGTTGGGACCCATGCTAGGAGGCGCTGTGGCTGCTTACGGTTACAAGCTTGTTTTCAGACGTGAAGTTGAAGAAGAAGCTGTTCACCACAAATTACGTGCCATGGAAGAAGTTCTTTTGTCTTAAATCTAAAATTTTAAGCAGTATAGTTTTTTTTTGTTTAGACTGGCGGAGCTGTTGTTTTGCCGCCAGAGTTGCCATATGATTAAAAAAAACAAAATTTTTATTTAATTCATTAATTCTGTCTTCCAGAAATCGCTGAAAGAGTAATCGAACATTATCGTTCGTCGATGTTAAAAGTTATGAAGTAAATCACACAAAGAAACAAACATTTAGTCTTAAGCTGTCATCTGTGCAATTTTGTTTTACTCTCTTTTTTTCAAAACCCTAAATTTTTATTATTAAATGAATTTTTTATTATTTAATTATGTACAATTTAAGATCGTAAATTGCATTTCTCTTTTGAAGAAGTTTTACATTTATGTTTTAAACTAAGTAATTCTAATAAATAATAATAAAAATATTCTTAACAGAGATTGAAAATTTTATATTTATTAACTTTCTTCTGATACGGTAGAAACAAACGCTGTGGATCGATTATGGACAAATCGCCATGGAAAGTTATCCTTGTTTGTGCAATTGTAAAATGTTTGTAAGAAGACCTGTTTCACACTGTGTGACATTTCCCTTCAACAATATTCTTATTTGCTTTTGGTCTCCACTTTATACCCACAACACAATAGTGGAGTTTGTGCTGATCTTTGTAACACCTTCAAATATTGCACCGCCTTTAAGTACAACGATCGACTCACTTTTTGAGTCGAACCAACGATGACCGTCCGTCCAGCTGGCTAACCATGTAAACCTATTGCGCAAAGTACGGACCGCAATTTTAGAAATAAATTGACGAGATTTCGTTCATGGACTATTCAAAACGGTGACAACGGGTGTATAATTCAAATAGCCCCCCATTCTTATCGAAATAGAGTCCAAGTAGAGTCTTTGTGAACAGAAACCACATTATTATGTTGGTATTTATGCTAAATTTGGCTCTAACTTATTTAATGCTTATTATACCCACACCACAATAGTGGAGAGGGTATTATGCATTTGTGCTGATGTATGTAACGCCTTAAAATATTGGTCCTAGACCCACCTTAAAGTATACCGATCATCTTAGAATCACTTTCTGAGTCGAACTAACGGTGTCCGTCCGGCTGGCTGGCAGGCTGGCTGGCTGTCCATGTAACCTTGCGCTCAAAGTACAGGTCGCAATTTTGAAGATAATTTGATGAAATTTGGGTCATAGGTTCGTATTGGCACAAGGACCAAGCCTATTGAAAATGGGCCGAATCGTAGGACCACGAGGGAAGATAGGGGGAAATTTCTTCCTCTCAGAAACTATCAAACCGATTTCAATGAAATCTAAAACATAGATAGAACCATATCTTTATGGACACAAAATGTATGCATTTTTAAAAAAATGGGACCACGAGGGGAGATAGGGGCAATTTCTGCCTCTCACAAACTTTAAATTTTAATGAAATTTAAAACATAGATAGATCCATATTTATATGGGCACATTAGCTATACAGTTTTTCAAAAATAGGACCACAAGGGGAGGTAGGGGGCAATTTCTGCCTCTCACAAACTTTCAAACCGATTTTCATGAAGTTTATAAGCATAGATAAATCTATATTTATATGGACACAAAAGCATGATGTGTTCTTAAATACTGTGGTGTAGGGTATCATATGGTCGGGCTTGACCGACTTTACTTTCTTACTTGTTTTTTTTATTTAATTTGTTCGTCTATGGAATTAATCCTTACAGACTATTTATACAACACAAATGTTAATAACTCACATAAAATAATTAATTATGAATTAAAAAAAAATTATTATTTTACTTTTAGTTACATTAGTATTTAAAGAAAAATCTATAAATCTAAACAGTTCATTAAATTGAATACACATTCTCCTGAGAGGGTCAGCGTTTGCATAATTAGCTCTAAAAAACTGAACGGATAATGGTGAGAAGTAACGTGTTGGTCGTTGAGGAATGTTGAACGAAATATTGTTGATCAGAAAACCAGAACAAACATCACCGTTAATAATATTCAATAGAAACGAGACATTTAACATACATCGTCGTTTTTTTAAGGTTGGCAGCTTAACAAGGGCGAGCCTGCTGGTATATGATGGAAGACTTAATGGGTTGAAATTTAAACTTCGAAAACAGAACAACAGGAATTGTTTTTGAACAGATTCTATCCTGTCGATATAAGTTTGGTACATAGGGTCCCAAATTATGGAAGCATACTCCAAAATAGGTCTCACAAGTGATGTTTATAAGGTTTTAGTTACATAAGGGTCATTGAACTCTTTATCCCACCGTTTTATAAAACGAAGTACTCCTCTGGCTTTGTTTACCATAATTGTTATATGATTAATGAAACTTAGTTTAGGATCCAATAAAACACCAAGATCTAAAAAGCTATCCACTTTTTCTAGTTGATAATTGCCCAGCATATAATTTACAGATTTTAATAAAAATCGTCTGACCCAATTTAATTGGAATCGTGCCATATTTGACCAAAACTATCAATAATAGCTTTAAATGGGCTACTTTCCTTATAATTGGATGCATTGCCATAAAAATTGCCAGCAATATCGTTGGCGATGCCTTCTATGTCACGACAAATTGTTGTGCTGGTAGGTCAAAAATTAACCATATGTCCCATATGAACCCTCTTCCTAAAATCACTTTAAGTCAAACAAATCTTATAAAGATGAGATATCTTAATAATATTCGGCACAAAGAACTTTTACATAAATTTCAACCTCATTACATAATATTGTTCTGAGACACATTAAAGAGGGACATCAAATTGTTGCTTGATTTTACATATCATGATACATTCTTTACCTCCCAAACGTTTCTATAGCCAATCTCCAGAATGTTTGCTATGGAACTCAAGGGCCTTGGTGTACCATTGTTAAAAATTTGTATATTTTTATCATTGTTGCCAACTTTTTTTGAAGACTTCCCGTCAATTCACTCTTCAATAACCGCTAGAAACCGGTAAATTTTTTATTCTGGATAAAATGTATTAAATTTATCGCTTAAATCTAAATAGTTTGCAATATGCTTATACAAATCAAGATAAACTTTTCTTTTTCAAAGATTTGCGACTTTTATTTAAAATTATATACAAAAATGTTTAATTTCCATGTATTTTTTTAGTCCCGCGGGAACGTAAAAAATTGTTCTTTAAATAAATGCTTAAAAGCTGATAAGATTTACGCTACCTTTAGCAATTACTTTCTGTTTTATGCAAAAAAATGAAATTAATGAATTTGTTTTGCTAAGATTCTATTCAGACACTAGGGTTCAATAGAAATGTCTCACCTTTTGGTCTAAAATTTTTGCATCATTGATAAATCTAGAATAATTAAGTGCACATTCATATGGATTTGGCAATGATGCTAAAAATCCGTAGACCACGATTAAAGAAAATATCGTGATAGAAAAGAAGGAAATTTAACGTGAGAAAATCGATTTAAAACTAAACTTTTAACTTCCTAAGGAACATTAGTTCAAAAAGGGTTAATATATGATGTCGACTACTGCTTTATAACGTTTATAAATTTTAAACGTTTTTGCTCGCTATTATTTTAAATATTATGACAAATATAATGCTTAAAAAGCATTTACAATCTTAACCAATTAAAAGTTGATTTTTGTTCCACTCCTAAGGCTTCGCTTTAATTTATCTAATTTCTTTTTTAAACTTTTATCCTTAAAAATTAAATATTAATAAAATTCTTTTCATTTTCGGTTTCTTAAGTATTTTAGTATTAACATTGATTTAGATAACACACTTTTTACTTTAGCTTTTACTATAGATTCATTTTTATAAAGTTGATAACACTGGTTTGCAGCAAAAGTAGTTTTAAATAAAATATATGGAATATAAAGATTTAAACTACAAATCCCTTAAAGTGTTTTTTATGGGCTCGTTATGCTAATATATTTCATCATGACTTGAGAATGATTTGTCCGATTTGATCAAAACACTTAAAAATGTTTAGGAATACCATTTCCTTTATATTTTCAACGGTTTCGGAGCAATTCAGAAATAGGTTACGAGAAAATTTGTTTTTCATGCATGGGATCTGACTTGTCGGATATGTATATGAAAGTATGTGAGGAACCAGAGGAGGTAGTTAATTCTTGGGCGAATTGGAAGATGTCTTGAGCTGTGGGTAAGAGAACCTTCCCAGTTAACAAAAACTAAAAATAATTTTTGTTAACTGAACATAATTTGCCAGAATAACAAAAATTCCTAATTACAAAACTTATAAATAAAAACATTGTTTTTTTTTCACTTTATAACCTCAATTGAAATAAGTTAGAGTGCTATGTTCGGCTTGGCCGAATCTTTGATACCCTCCACCGACAGTTCGAATATTTAAGGAGTAATATCGAATGATGTCTTTTTAATATTATTATCTTTTTAAAAACAGACAACAGCATTAAAATTGGTTTTAGGCGTATTAAACTGTTTTCCGGGAGTAGGGTTCATATGGGGCCTAGGGTAAATTATGGACCGATCTTCACGAAATTTTACAGTGTAATTTCTAGTCCTATAAAACTGTGACTAACCGAATTTTGTTATGATATCATTATTTTTTACGGTTTTAGGCGTACTAAACGTTTTTCCGGTAGTAGGGTTTATATGGGGCCTAAGGTAAATTATGGACCGATCATCACGAAATTTCACTGCGTCATTGCTAGTCCTAAAAAACTGTGACGTACCAAATTTTGTTACGATAGCGTTATTTTTTACGGTACTAAACTGTTTTCCGGGAGTAGTGTTTATATGGGGCTTAGGGTAAATTATGGACGGATCTTCACGAAATTTAACAGCGTGATTTCCAGTCGAATAAAACCAATTTTTGCAAAATCTTATCTCATTCCGTGCCTTGTTCCACCATTTATGTTATTTTTTGTAACAAAATTATCAATTTTTTTAGGTGGTGGTTCCACATTTTGATTCATAGCTCTGGTCCTACTGAACCGATTTTGCTGAATTTCAATCCCAAACTGCTTAGG
Source organism: Pollenia angustigena (assembly GCA_930367215.1). NCBI lineage: Eukaryota > Metazoa > Arthropoda > Insecta > Diptera > Polleniidae > Pollenia > Pollenia angustigena. Next base: position 90,282,498 of record OV884056.1, on the reverse strand, counting down.
ATAACTACAAGCAATTTGGCACCAAGTGTGTTCATTTCTTTTGTGTTGTTCGAAAGTGAGCGTGTTTTCAACAGACGGACATGGCTAAATCGACTTAGAATCACTCAGGGACCTAGAATATATATATACTTTATGGTGTCTGAGATGAATAATAAAAAAAGTTTCACACGGAATGACAAACTTAATATACCCTCTTCACAACTAATTGTGATGGAGGGTATAAAAAGTATTTGAAATCTGTTATATTGTGAAAAAAATTTTAAATTTTCAAAAACATAGAGCAAAAATGTTATAATCTGTTGATATTAAATAACCGCTAGTTTTCCCGCTAACCGTCAAAACAGAAATTTTTCCGCGCTGGGCTCATAAAAACCGCTGATTTTTATTATACCTACATAATGTCTTTAAAATTGAAGTCTTCAGTTTAGTTAATTTCATTTTAATTTACTTAAGTAACTAGCACTGAACCCCGTTAACTAAATTTTTTTTCTACTTCTGTCAAATTTTGTTAAAATTCGAAAACTGCAGATTTACTTATTTGCTTTTATGTTAATTTTCCCACTGTGCTATGTTATTAACATTCAGTCAAGTTGTTCAATAACATGTATGTATAAAAAAGATTTTATATTCACTATAAAACCTTAGCATACTTTTAGACTTGATGTTTATATGGTAATTTACAAGTTTCATTTCACATATATTATGGATAAGTGAATAAATGTCATGAACACTGGTAAACACAATTCACACAAGAAACAAAAAGTAAAAAAAAAGGATTTGTTTAAAGCAGTGTTCGAAAATAAACAGTACATTATTTAACGTTCGGCTCACACACCCACGAACGATATCTATTTTTTTAGTGATTGTGTAGACATACACAACCCTTATTACCGTTCTCAACTATTTTCAAGAAGGAACCGAACATTATATAACTTACATTTCTTATAAATGTGGAATTTTCTTTGTTTATTTTATTATTTTTTTTATTGTGTTTTTTTCACAGATAAAAGTATTTTTTGTTCACTTTATTTTTTTTATTCTTGATGAAATGTCAAATATCACTGGCGTTGCCAGAACAAAATTTAAAAAAAAAAACAGAGCTGCATTACCAAAAACTGGTTGTTTGTAACTACCCTACAAGAAATTAATGAGCGAGTAGTCACATTTTTAATTTTGGTGTTAAGAAAGTGATAGAAAGAAATGACCGAAATAAAGTTTTCGGTCACATTCGGTCATTTCTTTCTATAATTTTCTTAACACCAAAATGAAAAATGTGACTACTCGCTCATTCATTTCTTGTAGGGTAGTTTATCTCAAAAGCTAGTTACAAACGTGTTTATAATTTGTATGGATAAACAAGTTACTCAAACTACCCTACAATAAATTAATGAGCGAGTAGTCATTTTTTTTACTTTGGTGTTAAGAAAATGATAGAAAGAAATGACCGAAATCAAAATGGTTTATCATCATAATCAACCTTTAACCTATTTATGGCGCAGGTGTAAATACACTATTAGTTTTTGTAACAAAATTGTCAATTTTAAGGGTGGCGATTCCACATTTAGGCTTATAACTTGTATCCTACTGAACCGATTTAGCTGAATTTCAATCCCAAGTTTCTAAGGATAACTAGAAGCAATTTGACAGCGGAAGGATTGTACTTTCAAATAAAAAAAAGAAATTTGAGAAAATATTCAGTAGTTTTTTTATAGCATTTTCAAAAAAAAAAGTTATTTGGCGGACCCGTTAGAAGCAATTTGACGACAATATTGTTTTTTGTACCCACACCACAATAGTGGAAAAAGTATTATGCATTTGTTCTGATGTGTAATATTAATATAACCTTAAAGTATACCGATCGACTCAGAATCACTTTCTGAGCAGATCTAACGATGTCTGCCCGGCTGTCCATGTAACCTTGTGCCCAATGTACAGGTCGCAATTTTAAAGATAATTTGATAAAATTTGGCGCAAAGGTTCTAGCTTACACAAGAAAAATGGTGCGAATCGGTCCAAAATTTCAAAAAGCCCCCATACAAGCTGCTTTTTGAAATAGGAATAAAAGTTCAAGTGACAATTAAGTACTTGCATTCAAGTTTAAGGTTTGGATAATGGCAAGGCGAATTCATCCCAGGTAGTCTCGGTACTACAACAAGTACAACTCGTACAAAAACCGCAAACAATTTGTTTTTGTAAAATCATTGTACAATGTCAAAAACAGAAATAAAACAACACAGAAACTAAGATAATAAACAAAATTTTGACATCCAACAATGATAAAGCTAAAAAAATGTTATCAGCAGGGCTTTTAAGACCACCTGTAATAAATTCGCCTTGGATGAGGTGTTTACAGACATATCGGGAGGGCCAGTATAGCTTGCAAAACTTAAAAACTATCCAGAAAATCTTAATTTAAGCTCGACTTATAAAATCCTATCCCTGTTCTGTATAAAACAGAACGGATCGTCACCATATTATCACATAATATGCCATCAATTTTGTGAATCGATTAAGTAACTTTAGTTAGATCACCACAATTTAAAATTCTTTTAAATAAATGTAGTATCAACTTAGAAAAAGGTTTATGTTTAATTTATAAAATAATCAAAAAAATAATAAAATTTTATCTCTATTAAAAATTTACATTTATTTTCAAAGATTTGTAGCTACAAATTTGTTCCTATTATTTCTCCATCTTCTTTTTATTTGCCAATTCCCTGCGTTTGGATAAACAAATTGCTCCTTCGCTTTCTTGTAGTAGTCCAACCGTTTCCTTCAACCAAAGCCGAAGCTAACAAAAGCCCCAAAATAAAAATTTGTAAAATTTTCATTTTCTTGTTGTATTTTTCGATCAGTTTTAAAATGCTTTAACAAATTCAATTCAACTTTAAATTAGACTACAGATCTTTCCTTTTGGTCTCGGTATTTATACTAAAATTTTGTGATTATTTCAAGTGTTAGAGTTAAGTTTATTTCAATAATTCATTTGCTTATCTATTTCTTTGTTTAGCCTATATTTCTTGTTTGTAGATATGTGTTTTTTAAGCAGGAATTCTTTTAATAACTGAAAAGCTAAGACGAATTTAAATGTGTATGCGCTGATACAAAAGGCGTCTTAACGCTGATGACATCAGTACTATGACAAGTGACTTCGTTTTTGACCCCAAGACACTTTTCATCATGGTGATGTCAAGCTTAACATCACTTGGCCAAAGTGTCATGAGGGTAAAAATGAAATTATGTCATCAATGGGCTGACACATTGGCATCACAGAAATGACGAACATGTCTTCAGTGCGATGACGCAGTAACATCGGAGAAAGGACACATAAGCATCAATTTAATGACAGTTTGTCATTAAGTCAAAGTGAGAGATTATTATTATTTACTTAACCGTTACATATGTTTGTTTCACGTTTGTTGAATTACGACCTTCGTTTACAGCAGAACTATCAAAAATAAGACACCAACCATGCCCCATATTGTTTTTGTAATTAGTCTACTGTAAAAATTTGATGTATTTTAACTATGTAATTTAAAAAAATAGAATGTAGGAATTTTTGCTTCTTATAATACATTGTAATCATGAAAATAATACAAAATGTGGCATCGAATTGATGTCACCATAGTCATAAAATATATGACACGTAAAAAATGACAAAATTGTACGAAGATGCTAGTCATTGGATTGATGTTACTTTTTGCATCATTGATGCCATTTGTAGTTACATTGATGTCACAATTCTGATGTTAGGGCATCATCAATATCAGTGTGGTTAAGTTAAGATAAATACTGTTTAATACCAAACTCTCTTTAGAGATATGTATAATGGTAAATATAACAAAAATTATTTCGAAATTATGTGGATTTGTAATATTCCATTAAGCCTTTATCTAATACTATGACCATGTTAGGAGTGAATACAATCATAAAAAGGTTCCCACTAAAAAAATGGCATCTCGGCATAATAAAAAATTAACAGTTTCAACTCAAGGCAAAACCTTAGTTTCGGCTTTTTAATCCTTAAGTCCCATACAAAATATTTACATTAAAAAAAGATATTTCCATGGCCGTACCGGGCCATCTCGATTTCAAATTCAGCTATTCTAAGTATCAAAGTTTAAATTTTAGCCTCCTCACAAAAGGTAGTAATTCGTTTTAAATAACTAATTTTTATTATACCCTTCACCGATAAGTTTGTCATGGCGTATGTTATTTCTCCAATGTTGATATAAGACCATATAAGGTATATAAGGTCCTTATAACTAGCGAAGTTGATTTAACGCTGTCCATCTGTCCGCGGAAATATGTTGAAATGGGCTTTCCGAACACCCCAGAAATTATGGGGATTAGGTTCTTAAATATTTATTTCATATACACTCCGTTAAAGTGTGATATTGAAGTTCAGCCAGATCGATTCATAAAAGAGCAAACACAACGACTGCTTCTAATTATACCCATAAATCCCTTGTCGTTTTTGTTTTTTATTCTATTTTTAATATATATCTGAGGAATGGCAAGCGCCAATGTTTCCAAATTAGGCACAAACATTTTGGTTATCAATACACAAAATGTGGGCGCGATTGGAGGAGTGGGCGAAGCACAAAATAGATTTATTTATATCTAAGAAACGGTTAAAGAAATATTGTACACTTCTTCTGTGGGCGGGATCGGGGAATTGGGCGTGGCAGCTGTCGCACAAAGACAGTGTAGATCAGACAGTTAAAAATGTGTATGTAGTGGTGAGTGCAAAGAGAGGAAAATAAATTTACTCGTTTGAGACATTAACTATGTGTTTTGTTCTTGTTTTTTAAAATTATGGCTTTTTACAATTGTTTCGTTAGCCTTCGTGTTGTGTGTGTGTGAAATTCACGAAAAGTGCTCGGCCCCCGGGGGCATAGCGTGATGGTCGTTGGTGTAGACTTCTTTCTATATATCTAGAGGATGGAAAGACCCAAAGTTTAAATTAGGTACAAGCATCTTGGTTATCAATACACAATATCCGACAAAATGTGGGCGGGATTGGAGAAGTAGGCGTGTCACAAAATATATTTATTTATATCTAAAGAATGGTATTTACATAACTTTCTATACTTATCGCACCAAGGTTAAGGGTATCGCATCGCCGAATACAGCATTCCTGCTCGTTTTTTATTGCAACAAACTCCGAAGCAGGAGGTTCACATCACGATTTTTCGAGTCAACGCATTATATAGTCTTCATATTACATTTGCATTCAGCGCTTAAAGTTAGGTTAGGTAAAGAGTGCGAAGTCAATCTTCACACCCATTCCCAGAAACCAATAGTTCCATTGTTACGGCTTAGTTAGTAAAAGAGTACTAAGAAGAAAAGAAAATAAGGAGCGAAAGCGTAAGTTACAGTGGAAGATATTATCGGACTAAACAAAACCCCATACTCAACACAATAGCCCTACATATACCCAGTCCTCTGTCGCCTGTTATACAACCTTAAGAATACCGTTAGATTCTCGAGCCCACGGCACGAGACTTTTTCCAACATACCTAGACTTCTGCTCTGTAGTTAAGGACGATGACACTGAATGTGCTCAAGTGTCCTTGTCTCCTCTGCGTCCTCGCACAACCTGCATTAATTCGACGAATCAGATCCTATTACCACCTCCATCCTGTATATCATACAGTGGCCCGTTATAATACCCATCATGGTTCTAAAGCAGATCTTACTCCTGCCTGTTAGTGAATTACAATTGGTCTTACTTAGCACTGACCATACTTTACAATTCTGCGTACTCGAATTCGCTTTACCAGAAGGGAACCCAGCTTGTTTAGACTTGCGACTTGCACAGTGTAAAAATCAATATTATTCAAGTTCTTTATTAAATGTCATGCCATTGCCGGAAGTAAATTTCCGTATAACGGTTTATACTCACATATCCACTGGTTTCTCTCAAGGCAACCAACTCCTTATTTACACATTTCCACTTTCTGCAAGAAAGCGAAAAGAAGTGGTCGTATCTACCTGATTTAAATGCAAAAAAAAAAAAATACAGCTGTATCTCTGCGCTATAAAGGCGTTAAGTGCTCTTCTAATCCGATAAGGGGTAGAACTTATTTGTACCACCAATATATCATATCTTTTTGACGTTTTTATTAATAAGTAAATATTGAAAAACAAATTATACAAATTCTTGCTCTAATTATGGTTAGTTATAGGCATTTTATGCTTTAAATATTGCTGTCCCCACGACAATAATAATTCTACCGTATTTAAAAGACAAGTGTTTTATGATAAAGACTTAAGAGACACCTAAAGCAAATAAAATAAAAAACGAAGAAGCAAGTAAACATTTACTTTAATATTTTATAAATCTATTCAAATGTAGAAATGGAACTGACTCTATTGGCAATGAAATCTACACGTTTTGAATTTAACATCAACAATAATGAAACTTTTTAATAAAACAAGCAAAAGAAGGTCAATTAAATAATAAGGGGTTTTTTCTGATAACCTTATACTATATTTTCACTATGAGCAAAACAACTTGCTTTGAGCAAAACGTGTCAAAGTGTTTCCATTATGTAAAACTGGTTTTGGTTTTCGAATTTTCGAAATTAATTTGACATTTATGTTGTAAACAAATATGAAAGCCCAAAAAAATATGTGTTGAAAAAAAATATTTTTCTTTAACATGAGATTTTCTTGTTTGTTTTTTAATACACAGATAAATATATATGTACGTATATAAAAGCACATAATTTACTACCTTTTTACTCAAGGCGAATTCAAACAGGTGACCGCATCAAGAGATAGAGTTATGCTAAGTAGCTATCCCTTTTTTGGAAAAAATACTATGTATTTTGTTTTTGTAAAAAGTTAGAGTGAATGTCAAAATTATTTGTTTATAAAATATTTACAATTGCTTTAGAAGGTAAATCTTTTTCCTGTATTGTAAATTTATTGTTGCTCCACTTTTTCCTTGCGCCTTTCAAATCCTTGTTTTTTATATTTTATATTCACTTTTTTGTTTTATAACATTTAAATAAGTTTTTTTTCAAGAATTTATATTTTTATTGAATTTTAAATTTTAACAAATTTTTTCATAAAATGTAAACAACGCTTGACATTCAGTATACACACAAAGAAATAAACATTAAACAGATGGCTAGAAAATGTCACCTTTATGAATTCGCCTTGCTTTTTACTATATTATTTTATTATTTTTACGCTGCAAACAAATCGTTTGCTTGAAAGATGTCAATGAATGTCGGACTGACATTTGAGTTCAGGGCTGCCAGAATCATTTATGAAAAATCATCAAAACCCCGCAGCCACACGCTCAAAATATCTCGTAGAAACTTGATTCGTAATACCAAGGTACATTAACACAAGGTAGACTCATCGGGGAGTGTAGACATGCTGCTCTATAAAAATAAGCGAGTGGAACCGAGTTGTCAAAGTTGTTTTCATATAAAACACATGCACACATGTACAAATTTTGGCTCATGTACACGAAATTCGACGTTTGGGTTCCAACTGGGGTAAACAGCTGACAAACATATGGGCCAACGAGTTTACCTTGTGTAAATATACCTTGCGTAATACTATGTTTCCACTATGAGCAAAACAACTTGCTTTGAGCAAAACGTGTCAAAGTGTTTCCATTATGTAAAACTGGTTTTGGTTTTCGACTTTTCGAAATCAATTTGACATTTATGTTGTAAACAAATATGAAAGCCCAAAAAAATATGTGTTGAAAAAAAATATTTTTCTTTAACATGATAGAGTTAGGCCTCACCAGCTAAGTATATATAAGCAAATATACAAATATAAATAAAAGTAAGTGGCCAAAAATAAAGGAAAACAAATGAGATTTTCTTGTTTGTTTTTTAATACACAGATAAATATATATGTACGTATATAAAAGCACATAATTTACTACCTTTTTAATATATTATTTTATTATTTTTACGCTGCAAACAAATAAAACAGCTGGAGAGTTGCATAAACCTGTTTAATAAGTCTTGATATTTTGGTAAATATGTCACTTTTTTCGAAATTATCAATCACCAATAATGGATAACCCAGAGTTGTATTCATGATTTTCGACATGTTTTGGAGTAAAACTAGGTTTTGTTTGAGTTTTCGAACATGAAAAATGTATAGGAAAACAAGTAGCAAAACTAGTTTTGTGGCCCAAAACATGTAAGTGGAAACGTACTATTAAACTAGGTTTAAAAACATTCTAAAAATATTTAAAAATAAATTTTTTTTTGTAAAATTTTTGTTCGTTTTTGTAATCTTGTCATGCCTCTGTAACGGCTGAAGGTTGCATTTTAATGTAAATGGGAGTGGAGAGGATTTTACATTAGAATGCAACCGTGCAAACTGCTAGAATAGTCTTTGACAGTTTGCACAGCGGTTCAGGGGGTGAAGGAGATTGGCGGGGAAAAGAAAAAAAAGATGGCGAGAAGATAGAAAAAAGGCGGGAAAGTAGGACAGTAGAAAGAAGAAGAGAAAAGAAGAGAAGAGGAAGAAGTTTTTTTTGTTTCTTTTTGAGTTTTGAAGTGGCGAGGAGTATGATCGTTTTTCTTTTGTTAAGGCAGTGAATTTTTGTGTTTTTTTCTTTGAATTTAAAAAAAAAAAAAAAAAAAAATTATGTTTTTTTGAGTTACAAAGGAAAAGAAGTGGAAAGTTCTGCAAATAAGAAATACATATTGAATAAATTTAACATAAAAGAGAAAAAAATAACAGAGATCATTTCTTTAATGTTAGTAATTATTTAATCACCCATAAACATTCACACACAAATTCGCACATACCCCGATACACACACCTACATGAGTTTGTTTCATACACACCACATTATTCAGACACCGTCATCATCTTTCATCCATTTGGTCACCATCAGCACAATACATCCATTAACCCACGTACATCATACACACATACTGCCTATTCCCATACATCATTCATCCATAAGAACATCATCCGGGCAACCATCATCATCCATTCCCACATAACCATTCACACAGGCACATGCGCATGGTTTCTACCTTTTAAGCCGTATACCCCTCATCTTGCATACATACACACACAACCTCACTCCACCACGCACTGACGTTCGACGTAACACCGACCTATAAACGGACGAGACTTAATCCAAGCCGACAGAGGAGGAGGAGATTATTGGTGGTTCCACCCGTGATTTCGGTGAACCGGATCGAGCTCGGACTAGGTTTTTTTATTGGTACCGGTTGGTACGATTGGGGTAGGGAATTACTGTAATTTTGTTTCGACACTGAAGGTTTGTTTGAGCGGACAGGTTTTGTAGGACTTCAGAATAGGGGTGAGCTTTTGGGTTATGGAAATGTCCTGAGGAGGAAAATCATTGGAGATGGAATAAAAATAATAACAGAAATTAATTGTCGAAAGCGATGACGACGGACATTTCAATTGTTCGATGGGACCCTAGTCAGGGTCCAGGCAACGAATATAGCGATGAATACGAATATGATGGAGGCAATTCGAGTTCACGTCTTTTTGAACGTTCTCGCATCAAAGCATTGGCTGAAGAACGTGAAAGCGTACAAAAGAAAACATTTACTAAATGGGTAAATTCGCATTTGTGTCGGGTAAATTGCAGAATATCTGATCTTTATGTCGATATGCGTGATGGCAAACATTTAATAAAATTGCTGGAAGTGCTATCCGGTGAACGATTACCAAAACCTACAAAGGGAAAAATGAGAATCCATTGCTTGGAGAATGTTGATAAAGCTCTACAGTTTTTACGGGAACAGAGAGTACATTTGGAAAATATCGGTTCACATGATATTGTCGATGGCAATGCCTCATTAAATTTGGGTTTGATTTGGACTATAATTTTGAGGTTCCAAATTCAAGATATTACTATTGAAGAAGTTGACAATAAGGAAACCAAGTCAGCAAAGGATGCTTTGTTGCTATGGTGTCAAATGAAAACAGCTGGCTATCACAATGTCAATGTACGCAACTTCACCACTTCATGGCGAGATGGTCTGGCATTTAATGCTATTATACATAAACATCGACCTGATTTAGTGCAATTCGAAAAACTGTCTAAGGCAAACCCCATGCATAATTTAAATTACGCTTTTGATGTAGCGGAAGACAAGCTTGGTTTAGCCAAATTATTGGATGCTGAGGATGTGTTTGTTGAGCATCCTGATGAAAAATCAATTATCACTTATGTAGTTACCTACTATCACTACTTTAGCAAGCTCAAACAAGAAACTGTGCAGGGTAAACGTATTGGTAAAGTTGTGGGTATTGCAATGGAGAATAATAAGATGATTCATGATTATGAATAGTTTACAAGTGACTTATTGAAATGGATTGACACGACAATTCAAGCTTTAGGTGAGCGAGTTCTGCTGGTTCTATCGGTTCTGCCATCTCCACTCCACTTACGCCACGGTCGCACTGTATATTTGGATGTTTCTAGCATGAAGTAAAATGTTTTGTTTATTATAGTTTATTTTAAACGTTAAAAATCAACACAATTCTAACTACTTACCTCTGCCATTGTTAAATTTCAATTTTTATTTTCATTTCACAAAAACTATTTCATTCAAACAGCTGTTCAAACTATTTGCAAAATCTTGCAAGCCGAAATTTCTCCAGTAACATTTTGCAAGTTCTCTTACTTCCAACTGTCAAAAAATTCAAAGAGATTTGGAGTAAGCAGACAACATTTTGCAAGATTTTGCAACATTTTGCGCAAAATATGTGTACGCAGACAGACCTATTAACTATGTGTTTTGTTCTTGTTTTTTAAAATTATGGCTTTTTACAATTGTTTCGTTAACCTTCGTGTTGTGTGTGTGTGAAATTCACGAAAAGTGCTCGGCCCCGGGGGCATAGCGTGATGGTCGTTGGTGTAGACTTCTTTCTATATATCTAGAGGATGGAAAGACCCAAAGTTTAAATTAGGTACAAGCGTCTTGGATTGGAGAAGTAGGCGTGTCACAAAATATATTTATTTATATCTAAAGAATGGTATTTACATAACTTTCTGTACTTATCGCACCATGGTTAAGGGTATCGCATCGCCGAATACAGCATTCCTGCTCGTTTTTTATTGCAACAAACTCCGAAGCAGGAGGTTCACATCACGATTTTTTGCGTCAACGCATTATATAGTCTTCATATTACATTTGCATTCAGCGCTTAAAGTTAGGTTAGGTCAAAAGTGCGAAGTCAATCTTCACACCCATTCCCAGAAACCAATAGTTCCATTGTTACGGCTTAGTTAGTGAAATAGTACTAAGAAGAAAAGAAAAAAAGGATCGAAAGCACAAGTAACAGTGGAAGATATTATCGGACTAAACAAAACCCCCTACTCAACACAATAGCCCTACATATACCCAGTCCTCTGTCGCCTGTTATACAACCTTTATGAATCCCTTCAGATTCTCGAGCCCACGGCACGAGACTTTTTCCAATTCGCCTGTAAACCTGCAACATACCTAGACTTCTGCTCTGTAGTTAAGGACGATGACACTGAATGTGCTCAAGTGTCCTTATCTCCTCTGCATCCTCGCACAACCTGCATTAATTCGACGGATCAGATCCTATTACCACCTCCATCCTGTATATCATACAGTGGCCCGTAATAATACCCATCATGGTTCTAAAGCAGATCTTACTCCTGCCTGTTAGTGAATTACAATTGGTCTCACTTAGCACTGACCATACTTTACAATTCTGCGTACTCGAATTCGCTTTACCAGAACATAACCCAGCTTGTTTAGACTTGCGACTTGCACGGTGTAAAAATCAATATTATTCAAGTTCTTTATTAAATGTCATGCCATTGCCGGAAGTAAATTTCCGTATAACGGTTTACACTCACATATCCACTGGTTTCTCTCAAGGCAACCAACTCCTTATTTACACATTTCCACTTTCTGCAAGAAAGCGATAAGAAGTGGTCGTATCTACCTGATTTAAATGCAAAAAAAAAAAAATACAGCTGTATCTCTGCGCTATAAAGGCGTTAAGTGCTCTTCTAATCCGATAAGGGGTAGAACTTATTTGTACCACCAATATATCATATCTTTTTGACGTTTTTATTAATAAGTAAATATTGAAAAACAAATTATACAAATTCTTGCTCTAATTATGGTTAGTTATAGGCATTTTATGCTTTAAATATTGCTGTCCCCACGACAATAATAATTCTACCGTATTTAAAAGACAAGTGTTTTATGATAAAGACTTAAGAGACACCTAAAGCAAATAAAATAAAAAACGAAGAAGCAAGTAAACATTTACTTTAATATTTTATAAATCTATTCAAATGTAGAAATGGAACTGACTCTATTGGCAATGAAATCTACACGTTTTGAATTTAACATCAACAATAATGAAACTTTTTAATAAAACAAGCAAAAGAAGGTCAATTAAATAATAAGGGGTTTTTTCTGATAACCTTATACTATATTTTCACTATGAGCAAAACAACTTGCTTTGAGCAAAACGTGTCAAGTGTTTCCATTATGTAAAACTGGTTTTGGTTTTCGAATTTTCGAAATTAATTTGACATTTATGTTGTAAACAAATATGAAAGCCCAAAAAAATATGTGTTGAAAAAAAATATTTTTCTTTAACATGAGATTTTCTTGTTTGTTTTTTAATACACAGATAAATATATATGTACGTATATAAAAGCACATAATTTACTACCTTTTTACTCAAGGCGAATTCAAACAGGTGACCGCATCAAGAGATAGAGTTATGCTAAGTAGCTATCCCTTTTTTGGAAAAAATACTATGTATTTTGTTTTTGTAAAAAGTTAGAGTGAATGTCAAAATTATTTGTTTATAAAATATTTACAATTGCTTTAGAAGGTAAATCTTTTTCCTGTATTGTAAATTTATTGTTGCTCCACTTTTTCCTTGCGCCTTTCAAATCCTTGTTTTTTATATTTTATATTCACTTTTTTGTTTTATAACATTTAAATAAGTTTTTTTTCAAGAATTTATATTTTTATTGAATTTTAAATTTTAACAAATTTTTTCATAAAATGTAAACAACGCTTGACATTCAGTATACACACAAAGAAATAAACATTAAACAGATGGCTAGAAAATGTCACCTTTATGAATTCGCCTTGCTTTTTACTATATTATTTTATTATTTTTACGCTGCAAACAAATCGTTTGCTTGAAAGATGTCAATGAATGTCGGACTGACATTTGAGTTCAGGGCTGCCAGAATCATTTATGAAAAATCATCAAAACCCCGCAGCCACACGCTCAAAATATCTCGTAGAAACTTGATTCGTAATACCAAGGTACATTAACACAAGGTAGACTCATCGGGGAGTGTAGACATGCTGCTCTATAAAAATAAGCGAGTGGAACCGAGTTGTCAAAGTTGTTTTCATATAAAACACATGCACACATGTACAAATTTTGGCTCATGTACACGAAATTTGACGTTTGGGTTCCAACTGGGGTAAACAGCTGACAAACATATGGGCCAACGAGTTTACCTTGTGTAAATATACCTTGCGTAATACTATGTTTCCACTATGAGCAAAACAACTTGCTTTGAGCAAAACGTGTCAAAGTGTTTCCATTATGTAAAACTGGTTTTGGTTTTCGACTTTTCGAAATCAATTTGACATTTATGTTGTAAACAAATATGAAAGCCCAAAAAAATATGTGTTGAAAAAAAATATTTTTCTTTAACATGATAGAGTTAGGCCTCACCAGCTAAGTATATATAAGCAAATATACAAATATAAATAAAAGTAAGTGGCCAAAAATAAAGGAAAACAAATGAGATTTTCTTGTTTGTTTTTTAATACACAGATAAATATATATGTACGTATATAAAAGCACATAATTTACTACCTTTTTAATATATTATTTTATTATTTTTACGCTGCAAATAAATAAAACAGCTGGAGAGTTGCATAAACCTGTTTAATAAGTCTTGATATTTTGGTAAATATGTCACTTTTTTCGAAATTATCAATCACCAATAATGGATAACCCAGAGTTGTATTCATGATTTTCGACATGTTTTGGAGTAAAACTAGGTTTTGTTTGAGTTTTCGAACATGAAAAATGTATAGGAAAACAAGTAGCAAAACACTTGTTTTGCTGCAAAACTAGTTTTGTGGCCCAAAACATGTAAGTGGAAACGTACTATTAAACTAGGTTTAAAAACATTCTAAAAATATTTAAAAATAAATTTTTTTTTTGTAAAATTTTTGTTCGTTTTTGTAATCTTGTCATGCCTCTGTAACGGCTGAAGGTTGCATTTTAATGTAAATGGGAGTGGAGAGGATTTTACATTAGAATGCAACCGTGCAAACTGCTAGAATAGTCTTTGACAGTTTGCACAGCGGTTCAGGGGGTGAAGGAGATTGGCGGGGAAAGGAAAAAAAAGATGGCGAGAAGATAGGAAAAAGGCGGGAAAGTAGGACAGTAGAAAGAAGAAGAGAAAATAAGAGGAAGAAGTTTTTTTTGTTTTTTTTTTGAGTTTTGAAGTGGCGAGGAGTATGATCGTTTTTCTTTTGTTAAGGCAGTGAATTTTTGTGTTTTTTTTCTTTGAATTAAAAAAAAAAAAAAAAATGATGTTTTTTTGAGTTACAAAGGAAAAGAAGTGGAAAGTTCTGCAAATAAGAAATACATATTGAATAAATTTAACATAAAAGAGAAAAAAATAACAGAGATCATTTCTTTAATGTTAGTAATTATTTAATCACCCATAAACATTCACACACAAATTCGCACATACCCCGATACACACACCTACATGAGTTTGTTTCATACACACCACATTATTCAGACACCGTCATCATCTTTCATCCATTTGGTCACCATCAGCACAATACATCCATTAACCCACATACATCATACACACATACTGCTTATTCCCATACATCATTCATCCATAAGAACATCATCCGGGCAACCATCATCATCCATTCCCACATAACCATTCACACAGGCACATGCGCATGGTTTCTACCTTTTAAGCCGTATACCCCTCATCTTGCATACATACACACACAACCTCACGCCACCACGCACTGACGTTCGACGTAACACCGACCTATAAACGGACGAGACTTAATCCAAGCCGACAGAGGAGGAGGAGATTATTGGTGGTTCCACCCGTGATTTCGGTGAACCGGACCGAGCTCGGACTAGGTTTTTTTATTGGTACCGGCTGGCACGATTGGGGTAGGGAATTACTGTAATTTTGTTTCGACACTGAAGGTTTGTTTGAGCGGACAGGTTTTGTAGGACTTCAGAATAGGGGTGAGCTTTTGGGTTATGGAAATCTCCTGAGGAGGAAAATCATTGGAGATGGAATAAAAATAATAACAGAAATTAATTGTCGAAAGCGATGACGACGGACATTTCAATTGTTCGATGGGACCCTAGTCAGGGTCCAGGCAACGAATATATCGATGAATACGAATATGATGGAGGCAGTTCGAGTTCACGTCTTTTTGAACGTTCTCGCATCAAAGCATTGGCTGAAGAACGTGAAAGCGTACAAAAGAAAACATTTACTAAATGGGTAAATTCGCATTTGTGTCGGGTAAATTGCAGAATATCTGATCTATATGTCGATATGCGTGATGGCAAACATTTAATAAAATTGCTGGAAGTGCTATCCGGTGAACGATTACCAAAACCTACAAAGGGAAAAATGAGAATCCATTGCTTGGAGAATGTTGATAAAGCTCTACAGTTTTTACGGGAACAGAGAGTACATTTGGAAGATATCGGTTCACATGATATTGTCGATACCAATGCCTCATTAAATTTGGGTTTGATTTGGACTATAATTTTGAGGTTCCAAATTCAAGATATTACTATTGAAGAAGTTGACAATAAGGAAACCAAGTCAGCAAAGGATGCTTTGTTGCTATGGTGTCAAATGAAAACAGCTGGCTATCACAATGTCAATGTACGCAACTTCACCACTTCATGGCGAGATGGTCTGGCATTTAATGCTATTATACATAAACATCGACCTGATTTAGTGCAATTCGAAAAACTGTCTAAGGCAAACCCCATGCATAATTTAAATAACGCTTTTGATGTAGCGGAAGACAAGCTTGGTTTAGCCAAATTATTGGATGCTGAGGATGTGTTTGTTGAGCATCCCGATGAAAAATCAATTATCACTTATGTAGTTACCTACTATCACTACTTTAGCAAGCTCAAACAAGAAACTGTGCAGGGTAAACGTATTGGTAAAGTTGTGGGTATTGCAATGGAGAATGATAAGATGATTCATGATTATGAACACTTTACAAGTGACTTATTGAAATGGATTGAAACGACAATTCAAGCTTTAGGTGAGCGAGTTTTCGAAAACTCATTGGTTGGAGTTCAAAGTCAGTTGGCTCAGTTTTCCAACTATCGCACCATAGAGAAACCACCAAAGTTTGTTGAGAAAGGAAATTTGGAAGTCCTCCTGTTTACTTTGCAATCGAAGATGAGAGCAAATAACCAAAAACCGTACACTCCTAAGGAAGGCAAAATGATTTCCGATATCAATAAGGCATGGGAGCGCTTAGAAAAGGCGGAACATGAGCGTGAATTAGCCTTGCGTGAAGAGTTAATTCGTCAAGAAAAACTTGAACAGTTAGCAGCCCGTTTCGACCGCAAAGCATCTATGCGTGAAACTTGGCTTTCGGAATACCAACGTCTTGTTAGCCAAGATAACTTTGGCTTTGATTTGGCTGCTGTTGAAGCAGCTGCCAAGAAACATGAAGCTATTGAAACCGATATATTTGCTTACGAAGAACGTGTGCAAGCAGTTGTGGCAGTTTGCGACGAGCTCGAGGGTGAGCGTTACCACGACGTTAAACGCATATTACTTCGCAAAGAAAATGTTATGCGTTTATGGAATTATCTGTTAGAGTTATTGCGTGCTCGTCGTATGCGTCTAGAAATATCCCTTTAATTGCAACAAAACTTCCAAGAAATGTTATACATTCTTGATAATATGGAGGAAATCAAACAGTTGTTGTTGACAGATGACTACGGTAAGCATTTGATGGGCGTAGAAGACTTGTTGCAGAAGCATTCATTAGTTGAAGCCGATATCAATATTTTGGGTGAACGCGTTAAAGTCGTAGTACAAAATTCACAGAAATTCCTAAGTGACGACCCTGAATCATACAAACCATGTGATCCGGAAATAATTGTAAGTCGTGTGCAGCAATTGGAAGACGCTTACGCAGAGTTAGTACGTTTGGCAGTTGAACGTCGTAGCCGTCTGGAAGAAAGCCGCAAATTATGGCAATTCTATTGGGATACCGCCGATGAAGAGAACTGGATTAAAGAAAAGGAGCAGATTGTATCTACAGATGATATTGGCCACGACTTAACCACAGTTAATTTATTGCTTAGCAAACATAAGGCTCTCGAGGCTCAGTAGAATACTTGCAATTATTTGCCGATGCTGATGATGTCGATAACTGGATGATAGATACTTTGCGCATTGTATCTAGCGAAGATGTTGGACGTGATGAAGCTAACGTACAGTCACTTCTTAAAAAACACAAGGATGTTGCTGATGAACTTAAGAATTACGCTGAAGTTATTGATGCCTTGCACAAGCAGGCTGAGACATTGAAATTAAACGATACCGAAAAAGCAAATGTAGGCAAACGATTAGAAGCTATTTATACACGTTACAAAGAACTGAATGAGCTAGCTAAGTTGCGCAAACAACGTTTGTTAGATGCTCTCAGTTTGTAATAACTCATGTCTGAAGCTGATGGTGTTGAGCAATGGATCAAAGAAAAGACAAAGATGCTTGACACAATGACACCTGGTAAAGACATCGAAGATGTCGAAATCATGAAACATCGCTTTGAAGGATTTGATAAGGAAATGAATGCTAACGCCTCCCGCGTTGCCGTTGTTAATCAGTTGGCAAGACAATTATTACACGTGGAGCACCCCAACTCTGATGAAATCCTCGAGCGTCAAAATCGTCTTAATGAGGAATGGTCAGCCCTCCGTGAGAAAGCCGAGTCCAAGATGGATGAACTTAAATCCGCTCATGGCGTTCAAACATTTTATATTGAGTGCCGTGAAACCATATCATGGATTGAGGATAAAAAACGTATTCTTACTGAAACTGACAGTTTGGAAATGGATCTGACAGGTGTAATGACTTTGCAGAGACGTTTAAGTGGCATGGAACGTGATTTAGCTACCATCCAAGCCAAACTTTCAAGCTTAGGAAAGGAAGCCGATAGCATTGAATCGGAACATCATGAAGAGGCCCAAATCATTCGCGATCGCATTGCTCAAATTGAGCTCATTTGGGAACAGTTGACTCAAATGCTTAAAGAACGTGATTCTAAATTGGAAGAAGCTGGAGACTTGCATAGATTCTTGCGTGACTTGGATCACTTCCAAACATGGTTGACTAAAACTCAGACAGATGTTGCTTCTGAAGATACCCCAACATCATTGCCCGAAGCTGAACAACTACTCAACCAACATCAATCCATTCGTGAAGAAATTGATAACTACACAGAAGATTATAAGAACATGATGGAATATGGGGAACGTTTGACCTCTGAATCTAATACTTCCGATGATCCACAATACATGTTCTTGCGTGAGCGTTTAAATGCTCGTAAAGACGTTTGGGAAGAGTTGCATCAAATGTGGGAGAATCGTCAAGTGTTATTGTCTCAAAGTCTTGACCAGCAATTGTTTAATCGTGATGCACGTCAAACCGAAGTCCTTCTCAGTCAACAGGAGCACTTCCTCAGTAAAGATGATACTCCAGTTAATTTGGAACAAGCCGAAAATCAACTTAAACGCCACGAAGCCTTTCTTACAACAATGGAAGCTAATGACGATAAAATTAATAGTTTATTACAAGTTGCAGATACTTTAGTAGAAAAGGAAAACTTTGACTCTGAAAAGATTGGCAAACGCGCTGAAAACATTGCCGGTCGTCGCGACGACAACCGCAGAAGAGCCCTTGAGCAACATGAAAAAATTAAAGAACCAAGTTAAGCTGCATGAATTCCTTCAAGACTTAGATGAATTATCTGAATGGGTACAAGAAAAATATGTCACATCGCAAGACGAAACTTACAGAAGTGCTAAGACCATTCATTCTAAATGGACTAGGCATCAGGCATTCGAAGCAGAAATTGGCGCAAACAAAGAACGTCTTTATGAAGCTGAAAAGGCAGCCGAAGAGCTGTCGAAGGAGAAACCAGAATTTAAGGATGTGATTGAACCAAAATTAAAGGAGCTTGCAAAGCAATTTGAAGACTTGGAAACTCATACCAAAGAAAAAGGTGCCATGTTGTTTGACGCTAACCGCGAAGTTCTTGTCCAACAGACATGTGACGATATTGACTCATATATTACAGACTTGGAGAAACAAATTGTAAGTGCTGACACTGGTAATGATCTAACATCAGTCAACATTCTTATGCAAAAGCAACAAGTCATACAAACTCAAATGGCTGTTTAAGGTAGAGGAAATTGACAAACAAACTGAATATCTGAAAAAGACTGTTCCTGAAGAAAAGATTGAGCCGATTGTCACTAAAAAGACAGCCGTTCTTGATCGCTTCAAGAAAATAAAAGCCCCATTGCTGGAACGACAAAAGCAGTTAGAAAAGAAGAAGGAAGCATTCCAATTCTGCCGCGATATCTAGGATGAGAAACTTTGGATAAATGAAAAACTGCCAGTTGCCAATTCTAACGATTATGGCAACTCCTTATTCAATGTTCATGTTCTTAAAAAGAAAAATTAATCTTTGGCTACTGAAATTGATAACCACGAACCACGTATTAATGCAATTTGTAATAATGGCCGCAAACTTATAGATGAAGGTCACGAAGATGCCAAAAAGTTCGAGGCCCTAATAAGTGACTTGACACAGAAATGGCAAGAACTTAAAGACGCTGTCGAGAATCGTAAAAAACATTTGTTGGAATCCGAAAAGGTTCAACAATACTTCTTTGATGCTCAAGAGGCTGAATCATGGATGAGCGAACAAGAGCTTTACATGATGGTAGAAGATCGTGGAAAAGACGAAGTCAGTGCCCAAAACCTAATGAAGAAACACGAAAATCTTGAACAGTCCATTGAAGACTACGCCAACACAATTCGCCAATTGGGGGAAGTTGCACGCCAATTTAACATTGACGATGTATCCAGTGGAGATGCTGTGGCCGTCAAACAATCGCAGTTGGACAAATTGTATGCAGGTCTTAAAGATTAGGCCGGCGAACGTCGTGCTCGCCTCAACGAAGCTCTACAACTCTTCATGTTAAGTCGCGAAGTCGATGACCTCGAACAATGGATTGCCGACAGAGAAGTCGTGGCTGGTTCACAATCTAAGCCCTAAGATACAATTTTTACATGTGTTTATTTATTTTATCTGCTTCAAAAAAATCTCAATAGTTTTCTTACAACTACGTTTGAACTTTCAGTTAAAGCTTTAAGCTTAATAAAGTATAACTCCCCAGCCAGACATCTACCTCACCAGCCAAATACCGGTTAAGAGTCGTCATCGTACATAGATTCTTGCAACATGAATTATGGACTTTATGCAGTGGTGGCAGATGTCTGTGATAACCTCTCATGTTAAAGTTGCAACATATGTTTGTTAAAATACCCTGCGGGAAATTTGTGTCAATTGGTCCAACAGACTGGTCCTGGGAGTTGTGAAAATTGAACAGGTACAAAAAGAAAGAACTGATGACCAGTGAAAGGAGAAGCAATCATGTAACTGGCTTATGCAGAACAAAAAGGTAGAAAAATTAATGAATTACAGAACAGTCTTCACCGGTGGTGTGACAAATTTTTATGGTCTTTCTAAAATTTTTTTCTTGAATTCAATTATACATCTTGTTTTATTGAAATAATACTACATTGTAGTAACTGTCACTAAACACGTCCATTAGGAATAGATGTGTGACTGGGCAAATGGTGTCAATTGACCCCCTCCAATGACAACCCCATGTAAAAGTGATAGGTCTAATTCATAGAAAGTGTTAAAACTAGATCCGGTCCCTACCACCAAAGTCCTATCACGGGACTACTTTGGTGTCAGTTCGCTTCCCTCTAGGGTATTGACTGCTTTGTAGTTTTATGTGGAGAACATAAAGTGAGTTTAAAAATGATTAGACAAACAACAAAACATACGAGTCGGACAAGTCAAACAGGTAGAAATCATGAAAAATTTTCAAAACTGACAGTCGAAAAATTGCTGTTAAATTGTTAAGAAGTAAAAAAAGATTCCGTAAATACGAGTGAAAATTCAGAAATATTCGTTAAAATTTTGTCAACAGATTGTAAGAGTTAGCTTGAAAAATGGTGGAGCCTAAAGAGAGGTAAGGGAGTAAAGAGAGTTTAATAGATATTTAAACAAAAAGCCGATTTAAAACCTTTTTAATAGGAGGCTAATAAAAGCATGATTACTAGAATTAGAGAAAGTATATTGAAATTAATATTATATTCTATTAGATTCTGTTAAAATGTTAAAATGGAAAATTATAAACTGTAATACAACTGAATAATTTCTTGAACTGCATTATTTCTAATTTATATTCTACAATATATCGATTTAACTTGAAAAAATATCTAAAAATTGTGACTGACATACAAATGAAACGGTCTAGATAAGAGGTCTTTAGAATATATCGAGCCCTAACCGCGAAAATAACTTAAGCGACATAATTTTCAATTTTCGTTTTTTTTTTTTAATAAATGACTTTATTGGCAACACTTGCATCATCTCCTAAAATGTCATGTCACCGTTTCGATTTTATAGCAAGAACAATTTTATCGTAAGCGACAAATTTCAAACAAAATTTATATGAAACAAAATAAAAAAACCTCTCCTGTAAAATTTGATTTTTGGCTCTTACGTCATTTTCGCGGTTAGGGCTCGATATGTAATAGGTATTCAAAGTTTTGATACAAATTTAACTAAAAATTAAACTCAATTAAACCAAATATATGCTGTTTCTATCGATAAACATAAGCTTATCGATAGAAACAGCACATTTTTGTGGTAAAGCCACATTATTCCATCAGTATAGAATTTTGAAATCCTCTACGGAATTTGAATTTAGACATGTAAGAGAGTTATGCACAGATCGAAAACAATGATAATCTGAAGGTGCAAGGTCGGGGCTATATATTGGATGCATCAAAACTTCCCAGCCATGCTCTGTTTCAGCTCTATTAATTCATGTGGCACCCAAACATCGAGCTTTATTTGTGTATCCAGCTTTCTTGAAATGGTGGTTATCTGTTTAGTGATGAATGCCTTGTCCCCTAGCAATTTTGACGCTGTTTCTTTCTCTGTTTTTTCCCATGATTTCATAATTTGTTTAATGTTCGGTCGACCGAGGTGCATGTTTAACATCTTAATTATCCGATCGAAAAGGAGCATACTACATCATTGCCTCCTTAAGCTTTGCCCATTTTTGCAGCCATTTATTAAAAAAAAAACAGCAAAATATGATGGTAATCAATCAAAAAAATTTTAATTATTTTTAAACGTAGACAGCTTTTCACAGTATGATGCGATTCTGATAATGTCTTTTAACAAAACGAAGCTTACAGTGTCACCTTTTAAACCAGCTATAGTGCTGCCTGATGTAATCAAAATTATTTAAACTATAACATTTTAAAGCATTGTTCGAAAATAAACACTAAATATCGCTCCTTAGTGTTCGGTTCGGTAGATTTGTGGAAAACACAAACGCTAATGGTGTTTGTGTAGTAAATCATTTAAAAAAAAAACGTTTCCCTGTTTGTCGAACACAAAAATAATACTGTTTTTATCAAACTCAACAAAAGATGAAAACATTTAATTTCGTTCGGTTTTTTTTAAACCACAAACTTCATTGTGCTCTGTTCGGCTCATTAATGTTCGTCCCTTTTGGCTGGAAAAAAACGAAACATTTCTCAAATATAAGTGCTGGTTCACACAGGTCAAGTTTACTTGAACAGTTTTATTTAAATTTTCTTTTGAACTTGCGTTCACGTTCATGCACAAAATTAATTTTTGTTTTCTTTTCCTTCAACTTTGTAGCTTTTTATTATATTACGGATGAAAAAAGAAAATAAAAATACAAAACTGACTGGTACGGTCAAGTATGTACCCCTTTCCATTCTCTTTACCCCTCTCTCCTAAAAGCTCGAGACTTGAAGAGTCAAACTTGACCTGTGTGAACCAGCACTAAAATACACATGCGAAAATAAACAAAATGCCAGCAAAATAATTTTACACAAACAAAACACATACACAATACACACACAAGCTCTTCGTGCTGCCGTCGTTGCTAAAATTTTTTGTCTGTTTATTTCTTTATCAATGTAAAAAAAAAACATTATAGAACATTAAAATATAATTTTTGTCTACAGCAGTGATAGCCACTCCATAGCCTCGCGAGGCAGTCAATAATCGTAATTTTCACACAGCCACTGTCGGCAATTCACATGTATATTACAACTTTGTTCGCTTCAAAACATCAGACTATCATCAGATCACATCATATCTTTATGTGCGTGCGTTCGGGGCTTGGTTATCACTGGTCTACAGTATCACTACAATTGTTCTGTTTTTTAACAAAGACAGGACACTATATATTTAATGTTCGGCAATTTCCTGAATATATTTACAAACGGTATTAAGGTTGTGTTCGTCTACACAAACACTAAGCAAATAGATATCGTTCCTGGGTATGTGTGCCGAACGCTTAATAATGTCCTGTTTATTTTCGATTACGGTTTTAAAGTAATCGACCGACAATTTGTAACCGAACTTTTTCGAACATCTAATATAATGCGAAATACTTAAAGTTTTTAACCCCACGTCCACATCATTAAAAAATTAATTTCATTTAATAACAATTGGTCCTTTTTTAATTTTAATAGGCTTTAAGAAAAATAAAATATAAGACAACCAATTGAACTCTTAAACTACATGGTATTTTAATTGTACATATTTCGAAATTTACCAATTTGCAATAACTTAAAAAACTTCGTGAATTTTGATGTGATATAAGAAAGCTTTGAAATGCAGTTGAAAAAAGTCCAGATCAAAAATCTCAAAATTTAAAAAAAAATTTTTGTCTACATTTCTCAAAAACATAATTTTCGTTTTTCCTTTCAGTTGTTGGCCAAAATTTTGGGAAAAAATCAAAATGAAGACTACCACTCTGGATAAAATTTGCTGCTTTTTAGCTGAACTCATCGGCACTGGCCTTTTGGTGTTTTTGGGTTGCATGGGCTGCGTTAAGACCGACACATTTGCCAACAATCACTTGCAAATGTGTTTGAACTTTGGTCTCGTCATTCTGGTCATCATCCAGTGTTTTGGTTGTGTATCCGGTTCTCATTTAAATCCTGCCGTAACAATTGCTGCTTTTGTCTATGAAATGGTTTCGGCTCCCATGGCTATTGTCTATATGTGTGGCCAAATGTTGGCTGCTTTCATTGGTTATGGCCTCTTAAAGGTTGTTTTGCCCGAGTCCACCATTAAAATGCCGGAAGCTGCTCATAATTTGTGCGTGACTGTGCCCCATCCCGATGTTACACCCATTCAAGGTGTGGCCATCGAATTCATCATCTCGGCCGTTTTGATTTTGGTGTGTTGTGGTGTTTGGGATCCCCGTAATGCTAAGTTCCATGATTCCGTACCAATCCTTTTTGGTTTGGCTATTGCCTGTTTGGCCATCACTGCTGTAAGTTAAAATAAATAGTAAAGAAAACTTTAAATTGTATAAACAAAAGTTATTTTCCAGGGACCCTTTACTGGAGCCAGTATGAACCCAGCCCGTTCTTTCGCCCCCGCTTTGTGGAACACTGACTTTGAACAACATTGGATTTATTGGTTGGGACCCATGCTAGGAGGCGCTGTGGCTGCTTACGGTTACAAGCTTGTTTTCAGACGTGAAGTTGAAGAAGAAGCTGTTCACCACAAATTACGTGCCATGGAAGAAGTTCCTTTGTCTTAAATCTAAAATTTTAAGCAGTATAGTTTTTTTTTGTTTA
The DNA here is from genome assembly GCA_930367215.1 of Pollenia angustigena. NCBI lineage: Eukaryota > Metazoa > Arthropoda > Insecta > Diptera > Polleniidae > Pollenia > Pollenia angustigena. The sequence goes on along the minus strand of OV884056.1, from coordinate 90,257,438 downwards.
GACTGGCGGAGCTGTTGTTTTGCCGCCAGAGTTGCCATATGATTAAAAAAATCAAAATTTTTATTTAATTCATTAATTCTGTCCAGTGTTACTGTTCGCCCGACTAAAGTCGCAATTTGACCCTTTTTCAGCGGTCTGCGACTTTTTGTGAGACTTTTTTTATCACCGACTTTTGCGACTATTTTAATTTTTCTGCTACTTTTTACCCTTTTTGTTAAGATTCTTACAAAACATTCAATTTTCTTATTATTTGTATCAAAAAAAAAATTCGTCAAAATAGCCTCGTCAAAATTTAAAAACAATTCATAAATTATTGTTCATTTGGCAACACTTTTATTACATTTTTGCAACCTTGTCATGTATACAACGTATTTGAGGCGAATTCAGTTCAAGGTGGTGGCAAGTTTTGACAGTTCGGACCAATTTGTTTTAATTTGTCAGTGTTTTGTTAGCAATGCAATGCAAAAAACCTCTGTTGTTTCTGTTGGTTTTGGATTGTTGTAGTCTTAGCACCACCTGTAGTTTTCGAATCGTAAACACTAAAGAGCTGCAAGAATACATTCATTTGTTTATTACACACAAGCATTCCAATATTCATTCAAATATTTAAATAGTTAAAGAGTGGTTTACAGAGTTTAAGAGTTAAAATATAAAAGAGAGTGTAGTCTGTGTTTTACTTTATCATAACAAAGGCACACATTCTATTCACTCTTTTTCTTTGAATATTTATTTACTCAATTTGCAAATGCAAACACACGCAAGTATATGGTAACAGTTAGACTGTGTGCAAGAAATACTACATAGTAAAATTAGTACTTATGTTTATTCTCATTACAAATATATCTCTATTAAACAGAATTTGAAACAAAAATAATAAAAATTGGATTAAAATTATATTAAAAAGGACTTTAAAATTCTTGCGTTTTATGTTTTCGATTTCCATAACAAAAGTTACTAGTAATAATATTAATGTATTCATGTAATGAGTAAAACATTCAAATAATATTATATTCGAAACTTATACACATTTTATTATGTCTGTTTTATTTGAATGTGGTAGTATTTTTTTCTGTTTAAATACAGTTGTTTTCTTTTCTATTTCGCCTTGTGTGTTCATTCATTTGTTTTTTTAACATAAAATGTAAAGCACTGCGTACTTAAATCGTTTGTTGTATTTAACTTTACCTACTTAAAAAACAAATGAATGTATTCATATGCCTTTTAAATGTAGTCATGCAGACCTTTAGTAAACACTAGCAAAGCAATGTAAAAACATGCAATTCAATGCTGTCATCTTTAAATTTAATAGACAAAGATATACACTCAATTCACATGAGGGCTTTTACGACGTCGTTTTATCTTGATTCCCTTTTAAAGCAACTTCCAAAATCTCTTTGCGTTCATACGATGATTTTTGGTTGCATGTCTTTTTTTTTATTTACAGTATGGCCTTGATTACCCGTCATTCGATTAACCGGCAGCTTCAATAAAATGGAAAACAAACATTTTTTTGCACTGATTTAAATTGCCTCTATTATCCGAAATTATAAACAAATTATCTTTTTTTCGTTAAATTTTGAACAATCAAAAGAAATTTAAATAAACGAAGAAAGAGAATATCTTAACGGTGTGGAAGCACGTTCTGCCAAATTTACTTTTTTCCTCATGTTTGCATAATAAAACGTTATATATTTACATAAAATAAGAAACACACCAAAAAAATAAATAATCAAGAATTCTGCCGATCCCGTCAATTATCGATAATCGAGGTCTCACTGTATTTTCAACCACACACTTGAAAGTAAGAAAAAGAATAAAACGTAAACAGAAAAAGTTAAAAGAGAAATGTAAAAAACGACATGCAAAATACAAAACGAGTCATTTTGTTAACCCCTCTTTCTTTTCTACACCGCTCACCCACAAACCAAAAGAGACGTCGACAAAGCGACGTCGTAAAAGCCCTCATCTAAACTGAGTGATAGAAGACTGGATTCCCTGTGATGAACTTATTTCTAAATATAGAAATTTCAAAAAAGTAGTATTTATGTAGGTATGTTAAGAAAAAGAAATATTGCGCCAAGATCAAACGAACGGAATTAAAGTAAAATTTTCAAGGGGCTTTAATTGGACAAGTTTAAATTTTGTCAAAAATATATTAACCTTAACTTTTTTGGCTTGTTTTTAAACAGAAATTCTACTCCTTTGACATTGGCAGCATACGACAAACTTATTAAACTTAAGTAAATGTTTTCACTATACATGAAAACTTGGACAAACATGTACATTGTTATGAAATATGATAAAAATGAATTCTGCAATAAGCTTTTTGTTTCAATTGTTTTGTTATGCTTTTTATTAATAAAAAACGTTAAAAAAAAGATGTGCGACTTTTATTTTCTGAAACGACTTTTTTGTGCGACTTTATTTTTATAAAACAACCTTTTGTGCGACTTTTCAAAAATTCCTAACGGTAACCCTGATTCTGTCTTCCAGAAATCGCTGAAAGAGTAATCGAACATTATCGTTCGTCGATGTTAAAAGTTATGAAGTAAATCACACAAAGAAACAAACATTTAGTCTTAAGCTGTCATCTGTGCAATTTTGTTTTACTCTCTTTTTTTCAAAACCCTAAATTTTTATTATTAAATGAATTTTTTATTATTTAATTATGTACAATTTAAGATCGTAAATTGAATTTCTCTTTTGAAGAAGTTTTACATTTATGTTTTAAACTAAGTAATTCTAATAAATAATAATAAAAATATTCTTAACAGAGATTGAAAATTTTATATTTATTAACTTTCTTCTGATACGGTAGAAACAAACGCTGTGGATCGATTATGGACAAATCGCCATGGAAAGTTATCCTTGTTTGTGCAATTGTAAAATGTTTGTAAGAAGACCTGTTTCACACTGTGTGACATTTCCCTTCAACAATATTCTTATTTGCTTTTGGTCTCCACTTTATACCCACAACACAATAGTGGAGTTTGTGCTGATCTTTGTAACACCTTCAAATATTGCACCGAGGCCCACCTTTAAGTACAACGATCGACTCACTTTTTGAGTCGAACCAAAGATGACCGTCCGTCTAGCTGGCTAATCATGTAAACCTATTGCGCAAAGTACGGATCGCAATTTTAGAAATAAATTGACGAGATTTCGTTCAGGGACTATTCAAAACGGCGACAACGGGTGTATAATTCAAATAGCCCCCATTCTTATCGAAATAGAGTCCAAATAAATTCTTTGCGAACAGGAACCACATTATTATGTTGGTATTTATAAATTTATAAATTTGGCTCTAACTTATTTAATGCTTAATATTTTAATAAAAATCATCTGACCAAATTTATTTGACCAAAACTATCGATAATAGTTTTTAATGGGCTACTTTCCTTATAATTGGATGCATTGCCATAAAAATTGCCGGCAATGTCGTTGGCGATGCCTTCTATGTCACGACAAATTGTTGTGCTGGTAGGTCAAAAATTAACCATATGTCCCATATGAACCCTCTTTCTAAAATCACTTTAAGTCAAACAAATCTTATAAAGATGAGATATCTTAATAATATTCGGCACAAAGAACTTTTACATAAATTTCAACCTCATTACATAATATTGGTCTGAGACACATTAAAGAGGGACATTAAATTGTTGCTTGATTTCACATAGCAGGGTAAAGAATCCCTGCAAACGTTTCTATAGCCAACGTTCCTAGTAAACTGGTTCTTTTTTTGCAGATCTCCCGAAAGTCTGCTATAGAACTCAAGGGCCTCGCTGTACCATTGTTAAAAATTTGTGTATTTTTATTATACCTACATAGTGTCTTAATTGAAGTTAACAGTTTAGTTAATTTCATTTTCGTTAAGGAAATTTTTTTTCCACCTGCTGTCAAATTTTGCTAAAATTCGAAAACTGCAGATTTACTTATTTGCTTTTATGTTAATTTTCCCACTTTGCTATGTTATTAACATTCAGTCAAGTTGTTTAATAACATTTATATGTATGTATAAAAAAGATTTAATATTCCTATAAAACCTTAGCATACTTTTAGACTTGATGTTTATATGGTAATTTACAAGTTACATTTCACATATATTATGGATAAGTGAATAAAAGTTATGAACACTGGTAAACACAATTCACACAGAGAAACAAAAAGTAAAAAAAGGATTTGTTTAAAGCTTAGTATAATAAGTACCAGGTAGGTACATTAGGGGGAGTTGTCATTATTTACCCATGTAATGTCAAATTAATTTATTTGAATTTTGACGCTTTTTATACCCTCCACCACAATTAGTTGTGAAGAGGGTATATTCAGTTTGTCATTCCGTGTGAAACTTTTTTACTATTCATCTCAGACCCTATAAAGTATATATATTCTGGGTCCTTGAGTAATTTTAAGTCGATTTAGCCATGTCCGTCTGTCCGTCTGTTGAAAACACGCTCACTTTCGAAAAACTCAAAAGAAATCAACAAACTTGGTGTCAAATTGCCTGTAGTTATCCTAAACAGTTTGGGATTGAAATTCAGCAAAATCGGTTCAATAGGATCTGAGCCATGAATCAAAATGTGGAACCACCACCTAAAAAAAATTGATAATTTTGTTACAAAAACTAACATAAATGGTGGAAAAATGCACAGAATGATATAAGATTTCGCAACAATTCGTTTTATTCAACTGGAAATCACGCTGTGAAATTTCGTGAAGATCCGTCAATAATTTACCCTAGGCCCCATATAAGCCCTACTCCCGGAAAACAGTATATTAAGCCTAAAACCCTAACTAACAATGCTATCATTACAAATTTTGGCAAGTCACAGTTACATAGGACTAGAAATTAAACTGTTAAGTTTCGTGAAGATCGGTCCATAATTTACCATAGGCCCCATATAAAACCTACTTCCGGAAAACAACTTAGTACGCCTAAAAACGTAAAAAATAATGCTATCATAACAAAATTTGGTACATCAAAGTTTTATAGAACTAAAAATAAATCTTTGAAATTTCGTGAAGATCGGTTCATAATTTACCATAGGCCCCATATAAACTTTACTCCCGGAAAACAACTTAGTACGCCTAAAAACGTAAAAAATAATGCTATCATAACAAAATTTGGTACATCAAAGTTTTATTGGACAAGAAATAAAACTGTGTAATTTCGTGACGATCGGTCCATAATTTACCTTGGGCTCCATATAAACCCTACTACCGGAAAACAGTTTAGTTCGCCTAAAAACGTAAAAAATAATGCTATCATAACAAAATTTGGTACATCAAAGTTTTATAGAACTGGGAAAAAGACTGTGAAATTTCGTGAAGATCGGTCCATAATTTACCCTAGGCCCCATATAAACCCTACTACCGGAAAACAGTTTAGTCGCCTAAATCCATAATTAATAACAAATCGTCACAGCTTAAGATAATAATAACATCATACAGATATTACTCCTTAAACATTCGAACTGTCGGTGGAGGGTATCAAAGATTCGGCACAGCCGAATATAGCACTCTAACTTGTTTTAAATATTTTTTACTTATTTTCTTTTGTTTGCCGTTATATGGGTTTTAAAATTGAGATTTCTTATGACTAAACCTTATTCTTATTCCACCATGGTTTGAAGATTTTAATTGAAAAAAAAGAATTTGTTATGCTAGTAACACAATTGAGTCGTACATCGTAGGACGTATCACCGTAAATTTCTACATAACCACAATTCCGTCGTACACGTATTTTATTTTCTGTTGAAAATTATATTAGAAAGCTCTATTTTTATTCCAATTGTTGCTTATTTGGATTTTTTCTTTTATAACTGGCGTATGAAATAGAAATAGATCTAAGTCAGCGTACGACGTAGATACGTTTTTACGTTTACGTGAGCTATTGTGTGCCTTTCTATAAAATATTATACTTTTTAATTTGAAAACGTATCTACGTCGTACTTTACCACGTTCATACGGTGCAATTATTTATTTTATTTATTTATTTATTTTTCTTTTTTGCACGCCAATGCTACAAGACCAACTCTCTTTAACAGCATTGGGAAAATATTGTTAATAAATACATATGAACATACATAGTTTCAATTAAATAAAAAAATAATTATAGAGAATAAATTAAACAATTAATGACAGAAATAACAAATCAAATTTTTAACAAAAAATAAATTTAAATTTGAGCAATTGTAACAGGCATATTTATCATTAGTTAGAAAGTGTCAATTAAATTTAATATTTTAATAAAATTAAATCATCTTTGTTACGAAAAATACTTGAAAATCTCACATTTAAAGTGCTTTGCATTGCTTCCCAGCAAAAACTTGGTAATGACATGCCATTACTGAACAACTTACTTTTCAATGACTACTACATACCATCTTCATTACATAGAAGTAGTTTGGTAATGACTTATTTAACTCCCTATTTGTAAGCGAGGGTGGTAAGTAGTTGCCTACAATAATTTAATCTCATATTTACGCTCTTAATTGAGTAAAACAACGTTTTTTTTATACAAAAACTACACTGCCCCGGTAGACTAGCTGGTAGTGAGCTAGTCTATCAGCACCGAGGTTGCGCGATCGAATCCCACCAGAGACAAAATAAAAAATAAAACAAAGTAAAATAAAATAAGAAAAAATAGAAAAAAAAATAAAGTAAAATAAAATAAGAAAAAATAGAAAAAAAAAATAATAAAAAAAAGTAACAAAAAAAAATTTTTTTTAAAGTCATTCAATGTTAGTTGTAATTTTGGTGACATCGGAGTAATAACTTTTTAACTCCCTATTTGTAAGCGAGGGAGGTAAGTACTTGCCTCCAATGACATCACCGTGTTAAAATAATGAGTTAAAATGCCAATGTATAAGTAGTGAAGAGTCGTTATATTAGCTTTTTAACTCATTACTTTGCAATGTAAGTTTTTGCTGGGTTGTTGTTTGAAAGTTATGAGGTAAATGGTTCCAGAGACTAATAGTGTGAATTAAAAAGTGTTTCTTAGATTGCTCCTCGCGATGTTGGATACTGGTTATCTTTTTCCCCCTATTTGATCTAAAGAAATTTAGTTTACGATACAAGTAATTATGCTGCTTTGTGTATATAATCTTGTGTAGTAAAATTAACGAACGGCACTTTAACAGGTTATCAAATGATATATTGTATTGTTACGAAAGTAACTTTAGTTAAGAATTATTTGTAATTATTGGTTAAGAATTAGATTAATTTATGTGTTATCTTGTATTGATTAGTTATTAAGTATTTGTTAGTTATTTTATTAGTTAAAATTGTTATTGTATAAGCTATGCACACTTCGAGTGTAAAAATCAATGTACAGATGTAATGTTAAAATTGTTGTGCATTATTGTACTTCAACCCCACTGTAAACTAGAATGTTCTTTATTAAGTTATCTCAATCTATGGCAACGCCTAAAAGTATGCCTTGGTTTATGATGCCTAATAACTCAATTAATTCAGCCATATAGATAGTAATAGCTGAATAAGTTTAATTAACGAAATAGCCGTTATTAGGCGAACTTTATAGAGCCATCTAGACTTTAGAACTCGAACGTTCTATGGTCATTTGCCCGAGTATAAATAGGATCGCAAGAGATGGCATGATCCATTCTAAGTTCTAACTTTGTCATTAACGAATCACGCTGAGAAATTTATAGTTGGTTGTAAATAAGAGCTATAATTACGGTTGTTAAAGTAACTAAGTACTAAATAAAGTTGTGTAAATTATAAACAGTAGCAAAAGTGTTGTGTTTATTTGTTTTATTTGAATTGCAATAAAAGAACTCGAAACGGTTTATTTTAAAGGAAATAAACCAAAACGTTATTGAAAGGCAGTAACGTAACAGTATATTATCTTTGAATAGCGTGAGATTCCAAAAAAACGTTTCAATCCAAAAACATTTCTGACAATATTGTTATATGTTACATTTAGTTTTCTCTTACTTGACGAATCACAGTTTGTGAAAAGTTCACATCCATAAATTAGTGTTGGCAGTAGGTAAGATTTTGCTAATAACATTCTAGTTGTTAAGAGAGTATAATGCTGACTGATCCACAAATTACGTAACATTGCAAATGTTCTACCACAGATTGCATTTATGTGGTCTGACCAATTTAGTTTTTTATTAAAGATTATTCCTAGGTTCTTAGCGGTTTCAACTAATTCAATTGTTGTATTATTAATCTTTATTGGTTGTATTAAAGAAGGAACCCGTTTTGGTTTTCCTATTATCATCGCATGAGACTTTCTGGCATTTAAACAAAGTCCATTTCTTGTCGCCCATTGGTTAATCCTGTCCAGATCTTCGTTTAAATTACTAATACAGTCGATGACTCTAGATGGCTCGCAGCTGATGTAAAGCTGTACATCGTTTGCATACATTTGGTTTCCACAATGTTGGAGTTGGGAAGGTAAGTCATTTGAATACATGGCATATAGAAGAGGACCAAGTATGGATCCCTGGGGTACACCTCTAGAAACTGCGCAAGAATCAGATTTTTTTGAACCATGGCAAACATTATGTTCCAACGGTTAATCGGCTACGTTCTGACAATCGCACGATTTTAAATTGCTTAAAGTCAGATTTATTTCATAGTCTATTGAAACTCATGCGTTTTGTCTGTTTACCGAGAGGAGGCTTTATATTGGGGGGCTATGGTAAATTACGAACCAATATTCACGAAATTTAACTGTATGATTTCCTATGGTATAAAATGAATTTGAGCAAAATCTTATACCAATCTGTGCATTATATCACCATTTATGTTATAGTGCATTTACACATGTAATTTTCAGACTAGTTTATGATCGTAAGCTACTTTCATAAACTATACCGTTTACATGAGCATTTTAGACAGTTAAGTTGTTTATCTTTGACAAGTCAAAACATTTTTATCCCCAATATTTAAAGAAAAGGTTAATGCACGTACATATGTATGTACGTTAAACATACCTTTTTCCGTTGTCCTTTAAAAAATACTATTTAGAGCCAGTTTTTGACATAAAGATCAGCGATTAAATTAGAACTTATCTTTGAAATTCGGAACATGGAATATTAGAACGCTTCTGGAACCATCAAGATTGGCCCAAATTTGCAAGGAATTCAAGAACTACAACCTTCTCTTCCTTGGTTTATGTGAAACAAGGTGGCCTGATAATGGCACAATAACAACCGACGCACATAGGGGTTTTTTGCCAATCTAGCCGGACATTACTTTTTGTTTTAGCTTATATTGCTTCTTAAAAGTTATTGAGTGCCCCTAGATCGATGAAACTTGGCAGAAATATGTGATATTGTCATAGGCAGGTAAACCTAAAAAATAAATAAAATCGGACCAAGGAGGAAAATGTTCCCCCTAGAAGAACTAATCCAACCTCTGAAAAATGCAATTTTTTTTAAACTTTTCCCATACTTTTGTTTGGCAAATGCAACTTTTAACGTCGGCGAAAGTTAAAAAACCTAAAATAAGACCCATGAGATCGTAAAATTACACTTTTCGCCCCCCGCCCCCTTTTGAGGGCGGTTACATAAAATAATATTTAAAAAAAATGTAAATATTAAAAGAAATAGATTACTAACGCCTTAATACTATAAAAATTAAATTTTTGAACTTTAATGGGTAGGGGGAGATATCCCTCCAAACACCCCCCCCCCCCGGAACGACCCTGTAAAATTTTTTTTTTTTGCTAATTTCCAAAACATATTAATTTTTAAGATTTTATGTGACTTTTATATATTTTATAGTATTTAATTTATCTGAAAATAATTAATATATTCGTAATAATAACTTATTTATAATAGTAACAGCAAATTTTATTTAAAATAATAACAACTAATTTATTTAAAATAACTTCTCTTTTGCACTAAGATGATGATGAGTGCCATGGTTCTTCTTCGTCTGCTTCTTCAAAATCCTCTTCTGAATCTGAATTCTCTTCAGAGCCAAGTACAGGTGGAAGCATAAAAGAAATTGCTTCTTTCGTAAAGGGTAGTGACTTTTTTTTTGGAGTTGGTCTTATACTAGTAATCAGTGGGTCAGAACTGAGCAAAAGTCTATTTATAACATCTTTGTTACACTGAACCCTCGAAAACTTTCTAGCAAAATTCTGCCTGTAAAGCCGAAAATGTTTATTTCGTGCCTCAGACGCTTCTTCTGATAATAGCCCGATAGGCAACAATGCCTCACTCATTACAGTTGCGCCATGTACTAAAATCTTGTGCATTGTAGGTGTCATAGGATGCCAGGGATATAGAGTAACGTAAAGTTTTGCAGTGTCTAATCAATAATTGGCAAACTCGTGCAAATGGATTTTGTGACCACTTGTAATTACTTCAATAATAACTTTGATCCGGTAGATGAAATCCAATGCAATTCCAGTTATTTCTGCAGCTAATTCAGGATTGGAAAAAAATCGTCTGCTGGTGTTACCATCGTTGCTGTTTCCAAATCCAGTCTTCGGTACATCCACTATTAGCCCTAATTCACTTCTAAATTTTTCTTGGATAGTTTTTTTCCTCTCATTAACAATAGTTTTGTCCTCATCCGATCTTAATTGCCACTTTTTTACTGTGAGTTTATACGATAGGTGTAATATGCTCTCAAATAGACGAATTCTGGCGTGCAAAGTAGATAATCCGAAAGAAAGTGCATCTACGTCTATATCCCTTTTGATTTTCAAATTGTTAAATTCTTTTGAAGTAGCCCCACAAATATAGCACTTCATTGTGGACGTAGTTTGTGTTGCGGCATTACATACTTTTGCATCTATCATTGTAAATACCATTGTATCTTTTATGGAATATAACTTTCCTTCCATTAAAAAATTAGTGTTTTGTAATGTAGTAATGGCATCTTGTACATAATTAATTTCTTCTTGGATTACATCTACAGTTTCTTTAACAAATCTGATGCGAATAGGTCTACAATATCGCGGTGATGAAGGAGTTGGATTTTGCCATAATATTTTCTCCTTTTTTGCACCATATATTAGTCGAAGCGGTACGAAACTACTCTGAAAAATATGAGAATCAGAAGCATCATTTTTCATCTTTTGCTTAAATTGTGCCTGGTGTGATCCATCGCAGCCCCATTTGCTTATTAGTTCGAGGGAGTTGCATTCTTCTATTTGTGAATCACATAAAACATCTTTTAAATATGTAAGTAATCTACTTGCAGTATGATTAAGCAAATCCTGAAGATTTATTTGAGCACATGTTTCCGTTACTTCAAATGATTCTTTTGGAGGATAGCATTCACTTTTCTCTCTCTGCAGAATTTTGTAGCTAGGATAAACCTTCTTAGCGGCACTTCGGATTATTTCATATTGTTTTCGAGAAAGATCAGCTTCTACAAATATAGAAAGAGCCTTTAGAGGGGTTAGCTGTTTTACTTTATCCTCTTGTGCAGCTTTGTATGCTTTTTTTATTTTTGTAGCTCTTGCCAGATTTCAGTTTTTCTTCTCTTACTTCTTTCGGTCAATTCAACAAACGGCTTTTGTAGTCGTTTTGAAGACGAACTCCCAAAAAAAGGTATTGTCACTGTTCCTTCCAGCCATTTGGCATGCATGCTTACAAATCGATCCTTTTTTCTTTGTGCTGAATGCCAAAATATTTTAAAAAAATATTTGAATTTCTTTAAGCATTGATTTACTACTGATATGTCACTATCTCCCTGACATTTTGAAATTTCGCACAATTTTCTAACTAAAAATTGTAATTTCTCTTCAACGAGTTTAGAACTACATTCTTGTATAATTTGGAATAACTCTAAATTCGTATACACTTTTTCCATTTTACTCTCGAAGCTTCAAAATGGTTCTGATAACAATTTTATGCAAAAACCACAATATATATTTAAAAAAACTAAGTACCTAGAGCCCAGATTTGATTTTTTATTATATATTATTTTTGTTGTTAATGATTTTAAAAGTTATGCAAAACAGGTACATTTATTTTGCTCTATTAAATAACGTCCTTTAGCGGCCGCACAGGTGGTTAAAACCCGTTACTTACTGTTTCGCACATCCCTTTTTTTACACAGGTAATATTAGGCTTATATGTAATAATTTAAATAAAAACCATCTACGTACAACCAAAACATTTTATGACTGACGAAAGGGTTTCTATCATATGTACCTATGCAAGATGAGCAAAAACAGAAAAAAGGTGAAATTTTCAAAAAATCATAAAAAAAAATGGCGCAACAACGCGCAACGTTTTTTTTTTGAATTTAAAAGTAGAGATTTCAAATTTTATCGTGATGTATAAAATTTTTAAGAACTCAGCGGAACTCACCTTCAAAAACCTTTTAAATTTTTTTTTTTTACAAAAAAGTGAACAAAAAAATCGTTTTTTTTAATTTCGTACTAATTTTTTTATCATAAAAAATTCAAATAAAATTTTTCTAAAAATTTTCATAATTAGCTGTTTATATAGTCTTTCACAGAAAAAAAAATTCAATGTAAAATCTTTATTCGTTTATCTACAAAAAAATATATTGTAAACCTCCCAAAACCGTAAAAAGTCAATGAACACGCATGCAATTTAATCAACTTTCCTGGTTTTAACAGTATCCCAAAACCACAAATCTCAAGCAAAAGACTTGAAAATTCACTATACGATGCAGAACTTTGTTGTCTGTCGAGCTGCGTACTTAAATTTTTCCATTTCTTAAAAAAAATTTTTTGCTTAATGTCCGGCTAGATTGGCAAAAAACCCCTATGTGCGACGGTGACATAACCTTTTTATATTCTGGCAAGCCAAGTGGACTCCCTCGATCGAGCGGCGTAGGATTCCTTCTTTCTTGAGAGGCCAAGAGCGCCCTAATGGCATGGAAACCACATTCTGATAGGATTATATCCATACGTCTGCACACCCGTGCTCGTAACATCACATGCATTCAATGCTACGCCCCCACTGAAATCTCAGACCCCAATGACAAAGAAGACTTCTACAGCCTCCTGGAAAAGGTAATAAAAGACACACCTAGTGGTGATATTTTACTTCTTACCGGTGATTTCAACGCTCAAGTGGGCTCAGTTAACACGAATATTGAGTCCGTTATGGGAACTCATGGACTGGGGCAAATGAACGAGAACGGCGAATTATTTACCGGGATATGTGCAAGCAGTGGTCTTACAATCGGTGGCACTATTTTCCCTCACAGGGACGTGCATAAAGTAACTTGGGTTTCCCCCGACCACAGAACAGAAACCCAAATTGACCACATTGCGATAAGCAAGAAGTGGCGGGGTTCAGTACTAGATGTGCGCAATAGGCGTGGGGCAGATGGAGCGTCAGACCACCATTTACTTGTAGGAGAGATACGATTAAGGATATGTGCAATCCGACGACAAACAACACAGTCTTTGCCAAGACGATACGATGTATCCAAATTAAAATCCCCAAATACTCTCGGAAGTTACGTAGGCTCCCTAACGACTCGCTATGAAGATATCCCGCACAGCAATAGAGGCCAATGGAATGCTATAAAAAACCTTTTCACAGACAGTGCGAAGCAACATCTTGGTCATCCTCAACCTAAGCGTAAAGTATGGATCTCAGACGCTACCTGGCAACTTATTGAAGATAGAAGACAACTTAAAGGCTCCATTAACGTTGCCCGAACAAGAGCTTCTAAATTTATCCTTCAGGCACAGTATACCAGTCTAAATCGCCAGGTTAAACGAAGTGCGCGACGAGACAAACGGGTCTGGGTGGAAAATATGGCCATAGAAGCACAGTCAGCTGCCGATACACATCGAAGTAGAGATTTGTACAAAATTGCAAAGCAAATATCAGGGAACTACCGTTCAACCACATATCCCCTTAAAGATCCGTTGGGAGGAACTGCCGCGTCCGTGGAGCGGCAACTGGCAATATGGTCCGTCTATTATGCCGGCATACTGTCAATTCCGCAACCCACAACAGTCTGGCAATGTCACTGTACTTCACATCAAATCAGATTCGACATAAATACAGTTTGCCCAGACGAAACTGAGATCGTCACTGCAATACGTGCACTGAAGAATGGCAAGGCACCAGGCGTAGACAACATTAACCCTGAACTGCTTAAGGCTGATCCGACTCTTAGCGCTAAAATAATCTACCCTATTATCAGAGACTTTTGGACATCACACTCTCTTTCTGCTGAACTAAGTGAGGGAATGATAATAAAACTACCCAAGAAAGGAGACTTAACAGAGTGTAAAAATTGGCGGGGTATAGCTCTTTTAACCATGATTAACAAGGTGTTAGCGAGTATAATCCATGCTAGACTGGCATCATCAATTTCAGCAGATCTTCGAAATGAGCAAGCTGGTTTCAGACCACAACGATCTTGCACCGATCATATAAATAGTCTAAGGATCATAGTGGAACAGTCGGTGGAATGGAGATCTCCATTATACTTGATATTTATCGAATTCGCCAAAGCATTCGATACGATCCACCATCAGGCAATTTGGCACGCACTTCGATGCAAGGGAGTTCCACCTGTGCTAATCGACTTAATCAAAGCTTTGTATGGCAACTCAACAAGTCGAGTACTGCATGAACGCACGTTAAGCAATCCGATTGGTATAAGCACTGGGGTACGACAGGGATGTATCCTATCTCCGCTGTTATTCAATATTGTATTGGATTCAATTATGCAGCAAACAACCCGAATAAGAAGAGGCATTACATGGGGTATGAATGGTCGATTGGAAGACCTTGACTACGCTGATGATATTTGCCTGCTCGCACATAACTTTACCGACATGTCAGCCAAATTGGATCAGATACATCAGCTAGCATCTGGTGTCGGTCTTCACATTAACTTCGACAAAACTAAGGTTCTACGTATCAATTCGACTAATCTCTCCAAGTTCCGAGTAAACAACATAGAACTCGAGGACGTCCAATCGTTTTGCTACTTAGGAAGTATCATATCAACAACAGGCGGCTCACGTGATGATATTGCATATCGCATAAGGAAAGCAAAACAGTCTTTTGGTGCATTACAAAGAGTATGGAAGCCACCACAAATACATATAAAAACTAAGCTTCGCCTTTTTTTCTCTAATGTTCGCTCTATCCTGCTATATGGATGTGAGTCCTGGAACTCTACTGCAAGCGACATTCAATCCCTGCAAGTATTTGTTAATCGTTGCTTGCGAAAAATTTTGCGAATATTTTGGCCGAACGTAGTTTCCAACAGAGACCTCTGGCAAAGAACAGGTGCAATACCAATTCGCATAGAAATTGCAAAGAGGAAATGGAGCTGGGTTGGTCATATTTTGAGAAGACCCCATGATGACATATCAAAGATGGCAATTGACTGGAACCCTCATGGCAGCAGAAGAAGAGGTAGACCAGCTAACACCTGGAGAAGGCAACTAGAATCCGAAATTAGCGAAACAAGAAGAACTTGGTCTGAGATCAGACAAATCGCACAGGACAGATCCCAATGGAAGAATTTCGTTACGGCCCTTTGTTCCAACTTGGAACCATAGGAATCAATATATAAATATATAATCTTTGAAATTCGTTTTTGGGTAGTCGATTATTTCATTTTGTTTCCAAGTTTAAACGCCCAAAGTTGGCGGTATAAACTTGCGACAGAACTTTCAAAAGTACGAACAGCGTATAAAAGGAAATATTTTTTATATTTTTTTTTTATTTAAAGTTTTATTAAATATTCCACCCTCAAGCTTAAATAATTAAAAGTAATTATAAAATAAAGGTCAAATAAGAATAAATATCTATTTATAAACATATAATATTATATAACACAATACAAAATTCTCGCCTTTTCTTCTTCTTTTTCACGTTAAGAACAGTAATTTTATGACAATTTTTGGTATATGTTTTAAACTGACATACTTATACATAAAAGTATTGTCAATTCATATGGCAATGCTAAAAGCTTTAATCTTTCACTCAAAAACGCCACAGAGGATTAAGGCTAGATTAATTTTATTATAAGATTTACAGATCTTACTATTGATCCTGGTTTAAACTCTAAGTAAAAAACCCTCTCTTAAAAAACTAAAATTTCTAATATATTTGGAATGTTCTTTGTTTATTTTATTTTTCTTATTGTTTTTTTTTTCACAGATAAAAGTTTTTTTTTCACTTTATTTTTTTATTCTTGATGAAATGTCAAATATGACTAACGTTGCCAGAACAAAATTGGAAAAAAACAGAGTTGCATTAACAAAAACTGTTTGTTTGTAACTAGCTTGTCTCAAAAGCTAGTTACAAACGTGTTTATAATTTGTATGGATAAACAAGTTTCTCAAAGTACCCTACAAGAAATGAAAGAGCGAGTAGTCATTTTTTTACTTTGGTGTTAAGAAAATGAAAGAAAGAAATGACCGAAATCAAAATAGTATATCATCATCAACTTATAACTTATTTATGGCGTAGGTGCAAATACACTATTAGTTTTTGTAACAAAATTATCAATTTTAAGGGTGGCGATTCCACATTTGAACTTATAACTCGTATCGTACTGAACCGATTTTGCTGGATTTCAATCCCAAGTTTCCAAGGATAACTAAAAGCAATATGACAACAACATTATTCTTTTCATTTGAGTTTTTCGAAAGTGAGCGTGGTTTCAATAGACAGACGGACGGACCGACAGACAGACGGAGATGGCCAAACCGACTTAGAATTACTTAAGGAGCCGGAATATATATTCCTTTTATGGTCTGAGATGAACAATAAAAAAGCTTCACACGGAATGACAAACTTAGTGTAACCTCATTCACCACTAGCGATGATGGAATTAGTGATGCCATTAGGATACGAAAGATACATTTTTCGTATTTTTTTGGATGACTTCCGGTACCATGTATAATCCTGACATTTTTCGTGTCTTTTGAATCTGTACGCGAAATGTACAGAAATAAAATATTTAACTTTCCGTCTCTGAAAAAGATTTTTAAAGTTATCATTTCGTGATGTTAAGGTTAAAACTTTATACAAAAAATAACATGTATTTTGTAGTTAGGTTTTCCAAGTTCTTCTGTCGTCTGCTTATGTTTGTGTATGAGTTAATTTTTACAAAAATTACCCTGCAAATAATAGGACCAGTCCAAATACGCGTGTAAAGAGTAGCCCACAAGGGACCAGGACTACTCCAAAAGTAACCCAAACGTATGGAAAAACATGGTCTATTTAACATTACGATGTCCTAGGAGAGGACCATATAACCCACCTTTGGACTACTAAGGAGTAGTTTTAAAACTATTCCATGGTATACACAAGAGGATCGGGTTTTTAGTCGTTTAAAAACGAAAGCACGTCGTTAAAAACCGAAGACATGTCGTCTCACTACAAACACTCTTTAACAATGACATGGTCCATGCTTGCATTACATCGGACCAGTCCATGGAGTAGTCCATTTTATCAAAATGGATCAGGTGGTCCAATATTATTTGCAGGGGAATATAATTAATTTTATAGTTGGCTTGCTGTATTTTTAAAAATTACATACCTACTGCCGCATTAATAAAAAATTAAAATGCATTTGAATTGAATTTTAAGAAAAACTTGTATGAAAATTTAGCTTTAAAACACATTTCAAACTGATTTTATTTTCTTTAAATAGGCAGCTAATATTTATAACTTAAATACTTATAAATATAACAATGAATTTATATGATATAATTTTCTTTACAATTTTCATTAAATATTGAATAAAATTATTATGTTCATAAATGTTAAAAGTTGAAAATGGTTTTTCAAATTTTCTTCAATATGTATTTTTTTGGGAAACAGTGTATCTTTTTGGAAACTAATGGCGATTTCTTTTCTGAGAAAAATGTTGCATTAATGTTACATGTTCCACATTTTTGTGTTCGTTTGTACAAAAAATACAACTGTGAGAAAAATTTTCAAGTTCTTTTGTGAATATGTTGATGAAAAACGTGCAAAACATGTTGCATATCTTACCCTTTTTTATACTTAAGGTGTTCATACTGCCCTGTTCTACAACTTTGATACTTACTACTTTGTTTGTACAACAAATGTTTTATTTTGTTTGTCATAATTCATACCGCTCATAATTTTGTAAAAAATTGTTTTAAAACAAAATATAAAAATATTTACACATTAATATCAAAAAAAGTATATTTATATTATACTATCGTTTAAATTTTTCTAAAGCATTAGTGATGTCAATATTTGGTTCCAAGCCATAATAGCGTGCAGAAACCGCTCAAATAGCTTTAAAAATCGCTCATAAAGTACATTGATTATGAAAGTGTAATAGTTGTAAATAAAAGCAGCTAATTGTGTTCTATTCAAATTGCACAACATGTAACACTTCCAGTGATTATAGGTAACATTAGAAAATGTAACATGTATATACTGTAACATATTTTTCTCAGAAAAGAAATCCTCATAAAATGTATCTTTCTCGAAATTTCACTGGCAACCAGGGCTGCCAGATTTGACGATTTATCGTTGTTTTGACAATTTTTTGTTAGGGAATTAGCAAAGTGCCGATTTGCTGATTTCTTTCTAAAAAGTGACGATTTGTTTTCAGTCTCCAAATTCTGAATAAAACACTAAATTTTCTGACACGTTCGTTTTTTAATCTTGGATTGTTTAACAGCTGCACCTAATAACAGCTCAAGGCGGAACGTTTTCTTTTGCTTAGCTTTTACGCTGATATGCCATACCAAAGTAAAGGCGTCAATGTTGTGTCAAAAACAGTAGTGATAGCTTTCTTGTTTAATAAAACCCAAAAATTATAAATTAAATAGATGTAAAAACGCTAGATTGACTAAAATATAGCTTAATTGCCATATTCATTAACAATAGCGGCAAACTTCACTATTAAACGAGCTGTCAAAATCGGCTTTTCCAATTGCAAAGCGTTAAGGCTGCTCTATTCAAAAACTAGAAAACGCGTGCCGCTTTTGTTTAGGTACGGCTGTATTAGGCAAGTCTTAAGAAAATCTGTTAATGATTATTTTCAGAGTACAAAAACAACAATGCTACACTTTGTTTATTTTTCGTCAAACCATCATCAAATGAACCTTTTACGACTCTCTGTATAAATCATATTTTCAACAATTATACGGCGAACATTTCACGGGTAGTAAGATAAAATCTAGGATTCTTGACATGAAAGACTCGTTAGATAATCTTTGCCCACGTCTTAGACGATTGAGGAAGCTAATTTCACTGTGCTATGGAAGAATCTTTGTAGTGTTACATTTTTCCCTTGTGAGGAATCTTCTTACGATTAAAAAATGCGTTCATCGACGATCAAAGACGCTCTTCATGAAACTCCCTGCTAGCTGGGTATGAAGTAGTAATGTTTTTGTTTGAATCTTTTTTTCTACAAAAGTCGAACAAAAATTGTTTAAAAAAAACTAAATTTTAAGTTTTCCGATTTTTTTTGTCGATTTTTCGAAACGTAAAAGACAATTTTTTTATTTTTTCTCAGGAAATTTACGATTTCTATACAAATTTATCCGGCAGCACAGCTGGCAACACTGGGTGAAATGCAAAATAAACTTATTTTTTGTATTTTTAAAATCGAACACTGTGGGACACAGTAAAAAAAAATTAATTTCCTGTTTAAGAAGCTTTATTGACATATCTTTGATTTTAGGGGGGACTGGCAGAACTTTTTTTCGACCAAGATTTTACTGCATATTTTGCTATCTTTACTGCAGTTACTGTTAGTTCATGCATTATTTTTTATTATTGCTGCTGCTTTTTAAATGTAAATTTTACCTAAGCAAATGAAAATAAAAATTCTGCTACTGCCAAAGTTATATTTCCTAGTTACGGCTTCAGATAATGCTTAAGGGTAGATTACACTATCTCGCAAGTCTTACGTATTCCATAATACTTTGTAAGATAGAAATCTAATGAGTTTTGTTGCGACTGTCAAAAAATCTGATGTAACATGACAGTTTGTGTTCACACCATCGCACAAAGTATAAACACTCACATATGAAATAAAATGCAACCCTGATCCAATGAAAAGTATTATTGTTTAGAAATTTATCAAAAAACGATGAAGTCGTATGCGATGTCAAGCTTTTTTCATAATACCTCCCTACAGATAATATTGGACTACGTGGTTCATTGTGGCTTAAATGGACTACTTACAACATGGTCCAATGTACTGTAGTATGGAACATGTTATAAAAAATTAACATGCAGTGCTGCCAACAACTGCATGATGTATACTTTTCTATAGTTTACAGTATTACACATTGGTAGCCCTGATGGTGTCCATTATTAATTGTTTATTTAAAAGTGAAAGTTTGTGAAATTTATGGAAAAAAGTAAGAAAATTAAAAATACCAAGTAATTATATTTAATAATAGCAATAATAGACTACAATACACACTAGGGTGACCGTTATTTTTTTTTTTCGTATTTTCACTTGGGAAACCCCTTAGATTGATTCCAAATTAGAAAAAAACAATATATATTAAATTTTAGATCGTTTGCATAGTTATTAGGCGTGCCTTGAGCCCACAAAGTTTGCTAAAAATGCTATTTTTCTCACTATGGGTGGCTTTAAGTGTTCATAACTTCAGTAATATTTATTTTAGAGAAAACCCTTATTCACAAATATTGTAGGGATATATCTTATGAACAATGTTGCTCTATATAAGTTTTCTTTAACATTAATATATAATCCAGAAAAAACCCAAATTAAAAAATAACAGCAAAAATTTCATATATTTTTGCATTCTTTGCCTGCTGATTATTTGTTTTATTTAATTGTGTTATTATAAAAAGTTTTGTGATAAAATCTCCTTCGTGCTCAAAGGAAATTGTTTTTGATAGTTTTTGACTACTTGCAACATATATTGTTTTTGTTCCTCGTCTTTTGTGAGTATTGGGTTGTAGTCTTGCATCAATTTCACCGCTCTTTCAGCTGCATCGTTTACCACGTTAATGTCATTAACAATTTGAAGAGCAGTTTTAAAATTATTATCCGCAGGCCATGATGTGGGATCACTTTTCAAAAATGCTGTATTGATATTAAAGCGAAGAAAAAAATTGTTTGTCTCAGAAGAAATGAACTGATCCATTCCGCCTTCGATAACCTGCATAACATTAAAATTTTGAATTGAGGCGCGTTTTACGCCTTCATCTAAAGCCTCACGACTCAATGCCTTCACCATCTCTTTTTTTGACTCAAAAGAAACACTTTTATCAAAAAATGCCAAAGCCACACATTCAGGACTCAAGTACCATAAGTGGTTTTTAAATTTGAGTAATGCAACTTGAGATATATCAGCATCAATTTTTTTAAAAGAATCCAGCTTTTTCTAAAGCTGGAAATCTTTGTATGGTGCTTGAGCAGCAGAAGAGGCAGAGAACCACATCTCAACATATATTGAAACAATGAAAATACAAATATTTCGTAAAGCTTTTCTATCTTTAACTGCCAAATCAAATTCACGTCGAAACAAAAATATTTTTAAACAGTATATTGCTTTTGCCATCCATCTCGCGTGGTGGACAGCCCCAGGGGCGCGAATAGCTGCATTGCGAATAGGTGGAGTCTCGCCAAGAAATATTAGTGTAAGTTCAAGAAACTCCCTGTAATCATCTCTTGGCTGTTTAGTTTTGATCGCATCGTTCACGAATTCAATTATTTTATCTTTATCTGCTGTTAAATATTTTTTGACATCATTATCTTCCATTCCAGACTGATAATTATTTTGATTTATATTTCCCCATGTATTTTTAAATTGCTCAAATATTTTTACATTTGGGCTTTCGGTTTTGCTCATCTTAACTTCAAACGCACTTTTTAATACGACTTCCAGAATGTGGTGACGGCAAGGTAGCCAAAGAAGCTGCTTTTCAAGACTGTGTTCAATAGTCGTACAGGTTCCATTAAAACGACCTGTATTTACAGCAGTTGTATCGAACACCAAGGCTTTTATATGATCTTGAAGTCCCCATTCAAATATAGCTTTACAAACAGCAGAAGCCTGCTCCCTGCCAGTTCCACTTTTAAGTGCGGGCACTTCAAGCAGTTGCTCTTTACGACCGCATGAAATTATGACTGGAAGTCTGTCAACTTTTTCATTCCCAGTAAGAGCTGGTAACAGCTTTCCGTCCCAGTGCAAACAAATTGCACCAAGTTCGTTCTTGTTGAAACGTTCTTTTATATTTTTGAACTGTTCTTCTCGTATTATTTCCCTTGCATTACGTATGGACGTTTTATTTATAATATAATTTTGTACTTCAAGACCGACTGCTTCCACCACAGATATAATTAAATGCACGGCTTTTCGATCACTGACCTTGCAAACATCTAAAGCGGCTGCAAGTTTTGGAGTCATTATATCTTTAAATCCTCTCATTTTTTTGGCTGGTGTTGGCGTTACAGCTTCTGCTCCCAAGACCTGCTAAAAAGGAATTAAATGTTCTGGTTATATTTTTGTAAGTTAACCCTGTGTGTTTCAAATATTCCTCAGCTACGTTTTTTTATATAATTTCATTCTCACGTTTTAGTTATAATTTATAACCTTGAACTTACCTCATAGCTTGCAGCGATTTCGCTGCTATCGTTCTCCGAACTGCAGAAAGAAAGTTCAGCTGTTTCATCTGAATAAAGACAGTACAAATAGATATATGTAATACTATATTAAAAATAATATTAAATTTCTTCTTACTAGAAGCAGCTTATGCACGATCGCTCTGTTCTTTTCGTTTTAAATAATTTTGTTGACGTTCTTCCATTCTTTCTTCACTTGCTGCTGTTTTGTAATCGATGCCATACATAAGCCCCGGTCTACCTTTCTTTCTTTGATTCTCCAAAAATAATTTGTCCTCTGAATTTTTAATAAGGTCCAGTGCATTTGCACTTGCTATATCAAATAAGTCATCTAACTTCGACGTACACGCCTCTTCTCTTTCTCTTTGCGTTCGCGATTTAATTTTAGAATTTTTATTCACTTTCCTCCGTGCATTATATAAATCTTCAAGCCTTAAGCTTCGTACAGACGATGGTCAGAACTTACAATGTTGTCATTAAAATTGCCTAAAAATGTCTTGCAACTGTCTGAACATTGTTAGCTCATTTTCATTTGGCAGATGTGTAAAATTAATGCATCTGACAATGGCACCATTGTCAGAAAAATGACAATATTGTAATTTCTGACCATAGTCTGTACGAAGCTTTATTATGCAGTGTTGCTTGGATCTAGTGGGGATTCGAGCTTTATCCCAAAAAATATTCACTTCTTCGACGACTAATTTAGCACTCTCACGTAAATTTAATTTTACTGCTCGTAAATTAAAAAATAATACCTTCATAACTTCTATGTTAGAAGGTAGTTTACACCCACTTAAGGAAGGAGAAAAATAGCTTAACAAATAAATTTTTTCACGCAAAATTCTTCTTGACATGTCTAATTACTTTCAATGTACTACAATAAATGAAATTCAGTCGTCATTAAGTAACAACAAAAATATTATTTTGCTCTGCTACTCAGTAAGAACTAACGGTAAATTGTTGCAAATAATTCGCAAGAAAGCCACAACAATTTGAGTATTTACTCGAATTAAATTTGTTTTATTGTTTATTACTCATTTTGTTTTTGACTTTTTTTAATAATGATGATTGAGAAATTAAAAAACATAGCGCAGAGCGAGATGAGCGAAGATATGTGAAAATTTGGCTGTTATTTTTTAATTTGGTTTTTTCTGGATTATATATTAATGTTAAAGAAAACTTATTTAGAGCAATATTGTTCATAAGATATAGCCCTAGAATATTTGTGAATAAGGTTTTTCTCTAAAATAAATATTACTGAAGTTATGAACACTTAAAGCCACCCATAGTGAGAAAAATAGCATTTTTAGCAAACTTTGTGGGCTCAAGGCACGCCTAATAACTATGCAAACGATCTAAAATTTTATATATATATTGTTTTTTTCTAATTTGGAATCAATCTAAGGGGTTTCCCAAGTGAAAAAACGAAAAAAAAAATGTTCCATATAACTTGCGGTCACACTAATACACACCATAAAAGGCGATAAGTAAAAAATGAAAAATGCTTAAACTACCCCTTAAGTGTACTCCATACTGTAGTAACATGGAGTACTTTTAAAACTAACCCACTTAAGTACTCCATGGAGTAGCTTAGGGACTACTTCGGTGGGCTATATGGCCCCCTCCTAGGACATCGTAATGTTAAATGGACGCCCTTTTACCCATATATTTGGAGTACTCCTACTCCTTTATAGACTACTCTTTACATGCATGTATGGTCTAGTCTCGTTATCACACTAGGGTATTCATTTAATCGACCTTTTGCTTTAATCGGTTAATCGCTCGATTAATTAACCGAGGTTTTGGTTTAATCGGTTAATAATCGGTTAATTTTGTTTTTGATCGGTTAACCGATTAATAAAGTTTTTTATAAATTAGGTAATTTCAATATATAAAAATGCATTAATTGCTTATTATTTGGAGTGTATAAGTAAAAAAAACAATAACATACCAAACATAACAATTCTTGAACTAAAACAAGCAAGCAAAAAAAAAAAACAATTCATAAATATGTAATATGCATTTTTCAATGTGTGGTATCAAGTCATATCGTCTTAATATCCTAAAAAATAAACTGAAAAATTTTTAAATTTGTTTAAAATAAATATTGTTGTGTTTCCAACAAAATAAAAATTGTAATGCTGTGTTCATTGATTCTTCATAACTGTATAGTAGAAATCTATATTATAAGCGGTAGCTTACAACAGTCATATCGTTGGCTAAATATGCAAACCTGCTAGCTCACTTTCAGCACATTTTACAGGAGAGACAAAAAACTGTTTATTTTTCCTATTTGAAGCTTGATAGAAAATTAAAATTACAGTCAGTTTTACACACTTCAAGACTTTAATAAAAGAAAAACTACATGCTGGTTGACGAGGCGTATCTTTCTCTACCACACGGCATCAAAATCTCAATTTAAATAAAAAGTGGTTTGCATATTAAGCCGAAGATATATATTTCCTATAATTATTTTAAGACATAAGACTTTATGACTACCCTGTGAATCCACAAAATATTAACGTATTTATTCAAAAATAAACTGAGATAATTTTATTAGTTATTTCAATAGGTAAAGGACATCTTATACAATAATCATTTAGAAAAATAATTTGGTTTAAATGTTTAGGATTAAAGCGATTCTTTTCTTTAGTTTTGACAAAAGTTGACTTGGAAACAATTCTTTCACTTATCGTAGATTAATATCTAATATCTCAGTACTTTTCCAGGATTTTTCTTAACATATAAATAAAATGCTCCATTATGCCATTAGAGTTTTTAAAAAATTTTAACACTACTAATTGTTTCGGTTAATTTTGTTAAAATACTGAAATGAGAAGATATGATAAAAAACAAATAATTAAACACAAATATGTAAAAAGTACGTGAAACAAAAAAAAAAAGGTATTGGCAATCATATATTTAACCCATTTTTCGCCACATTCCTGTTGATCGATGAAGAAGATAAAAAAACATTGAAAAACAGTGCAATTTAAGTCGTTGGTCGGCGGAAAATGGGTACACCTTCTTTGTATGAAAAAATATTTTCTAAACAAATACATTTTGTATATGAGACAAAACAAATAATTAAAAACACACAAACAAATATGTTATAATACTACAAAATATTGTACATTTTGTTACTTCGGTTAATCGGTTAATCGACTGAAATTAACCGGTTTAATCGTTAATCGAAAAAAGCCAATTTGAAATTAACCGATCAGTTAATCGGGTAGTAATTAATCGGTTAACCGGTTGACCCTAATTCACACTATCACACTTTGTCATATTACTTGAGTTTTAGACATGTATTAATACAAAGTATAATAGTGTAAACCAGCCTTTAGAAAATGTTAAGATAGCAGTTGTAGTAGTTGAAATATAGCTCCAAGTTTAATACGCATTATAAGTAGACTTTTGAAAATTTCGGTTTTTAAGTAACTAAATACTACATGAAATTTAACTCGTTTTCAATTCCTGGTATCATTAGGAAATGTTTATTATTATTATTTAAAATGATAATATGACAAAAAAGTTTTGTTAAGTATTTTCAATTCTGATTAACATTTCTACACATGTTGTAATTGATGTATTACGTTGATAACACTTAAAATTCATATGAGATTGTCGAATATGCGATATGAATAAATGTGGTTCTATTTTAAATAGTTAAGTTATTTATTATTTGCAAATAGATGCACATTTTGATTTTTATTTCGACATAAGTAGATTTCAAAAATACACTAGTAAAAGAAAAGTAAAATTGGTTGATTGAAAAATTTTTTAACCTTTATTGAGACCCGTTTTAGATGAAGGCTAATAAAAGATCAAGGTCAAAGGTTAAAATAAATTTGGTTAGGTTGTGTAAAACATTTTTTAAAGTAATTTCGTGATCTTTAACCTTTTATAAATTCAGTAGTGCGAACAACTTTTTATGAGATTCTTTCTATCAATTTCCAAGTATTTAAGGGTATTATAAAATGCGACTACGTCCCTCTAAACCATAATTGATTATGCATTCGCATTTCGTTGACAGTGCCAGTTGTAAACAACGTATAGAAATTTTTAAATTTAGTCTTAAAGTTTTGTTACAGCATACACAATGCTAGATAAGAAATTGCGTTAAAAGCTTAAAACAATTTCAAGAAAGCTAATTAATTAACTTAATAAAATGAAATCCTCTACGTTCAATACCATATCCTGCCTGTTGGGGGAATTTTTCGGCGCTGCCATTTTATTATTTTTAGGCTGCATGGGCTGTTCAGGTCAAAACAACAGTTTATTGCAAATGGCATTGAATTTCGGTTTTACCGTTATGTTAATTATCCAGTGTTTTGGCTGTGTCTCGGGTGCTCATCTTAATCCGGCTATAACGTTGGCTGCCTACATAATGCATCAAATATCTTTGCGATTGTCTGTGGGCTATGTTTGCGCTCAACTTTTGGGCAGTTATGTGGGATATAGTTTTTTGATGATCTTATTGCCGAAATCTTTTTTGCCGTTGGATAGCGAGAATTGCGGATTTTGTGTTACTTCGCCACACTCTGAAATAAGCTGCATTGAGTCCATGGTGATTGAGTTTGTTATTACGTCAACATTGATTTTATTTACCTGTAGTATTTGGGATCCTAGGAATGAAAAATATCGTGAGACTTTGTCATTAAAGTTCGCTTTGGCTGTTATTTGTATGGGCTTGACTGCGGTAAGTTTTAGTTCATAATGTCCGTTATGTCATTTTAAGAATCAACCCAATAAAAAATGAAGCTTCAAACGTAGCAGGTTTGTAAAGACCCAGTTACTCTTACTTGAAGGTATACGTTGCGGATCAGCTATTCCGTTTTTCTTACCAAGCTTATGAATTAATAGGTACTTTTATGTAAACGTGAGGTTGCGTTGTGGATGAACCTGATCAAATTAAATATTTTCTCCGTTTTAACGCATCAGCGTTAAAAAAGTTTTTGCTTGTTCATGTTTGTTGATAAAGAGAGCATTTCGCTAACGCAAACGCTATTTTGTTTTATATATTTATTAATAACAAAAGCGAATTCCCGCCTCAATAAATATAAGGAGATTTTAGGTATTTATCAATTGCTATTTAATGAAAACTAATGAAAATAAGCAGAAACATCGCAAAACGTACAAATACATACATTCAAGATAGTGATGGACAACTAACATCGATGTTCTTCGATGCAATGCATCGCATACATACATCGATGTAATATCGATATTTCGCAAAATACATCGATGTTTTCTATACAACGGTTGTTTTTGGTAACAGAATAGATGCGTTTTATGTGGTTCGTCTGGGTTCACACTATGAAAGTTTTCATTCAGAAAGTCTGAGTTGATAGGTGAGAGGAGAAGAGAACATGCTTTCCAAGGTATATTTATAGCAGGTAGTCTCGGAAAGCCAGCTGGTTATTTTTTATTTGCTTGTTTTGCGATAAAAACTGTTAAATGTTCCATAGTAAACAAGTAAACAATTTTTTTGTCTTTATCTTTTGTCTCTTTTCAACCCCTTTGCTGTTTGACAGTTCGTATCACAAAACAACAATAAAAAGCCCTGTTGTTTGTTTTATTGTACAATTGTTGTAATCTCGCGGCTACCTGCTATAAATATACCTTGATGCTTTCCTTCTATCCTTTCTTACCCATAAACTCAGACTTTCTGAAAGAAAACTTTCATAGTCTGAACCCAGTCTAACCACCATAAAATGGGGATTTAATACCGAAAAGCTTTATTACGATTACAATTATGAAAGAGAATAAATTTTTTTTAATTTTTTTTCACATGAATCGTCAACAGCAATTTTTAAACCCACACCACAATAGTGGAGAGGGTATTATGAATATATATACAGGCAAAGCTCGATATAACAAATACTCACTTTAACGAAAATCCGATATAACGAATGAGCAAATTTTTTCATTAGTTACCTTATATAACGAACGATCAACATTTGTTTGTCCCGGTTTAACGAATGGTTACATGCCGAATGTGCTTTTTTTTTTGTTACAAAGTAATACAACACGTAGATTAGTTTTAAGCATAATAAAAGAGTTTTGTTTGAAGCACAGATCACAGTTTGAAGTGTTGTGGAAGCAAGATGTTAAATAGAAAAAGAATATCATTCAGTGAAAAAAATAAAAATTTTAAAAGAATGCAAAGAGGTGTAAGTCTTTCTCTTATATCGCATAAGTATGGAATACCAGTCTTCGATTTGCACTTTAAAAAGATGGTAAAAAAATTGTTTACACATTTCTTTAGTGATGAGAGTATTGCATTAAAAAGCAGTTGAAAAAAGTTTGCAAGCTTCAAACAAACAATCATTTATTACTGATTTTTTAGACAAATAATTTTTCCCAATATGTAAACACGTACTTACGTATGCAAGTTCAATAAACATGAATATAATAAAAGCTCGATTTAATGATAAATGTAGTTAATTTTGTATTTAAAAAAAAGTTCGGTATAACGAATCTCTCAGTTTAACGAAAGGGGCTGACATTATATCATTCGTTATAGCGGGCTTTGCCTGTATTGATATTTTGATGAAATTTGGTACATAGCTCCAAATTGGCTCAAGGGCCAAGCCTATTCAAAGTGGGGCGAATCGGTCTATGATTTCACGGCACGGACAAGGGTCTGTATGCCCTTAAACCTGTTGTGTGCGGCTACGTATTAAGAGGTCGATAGGCATGGTGAATTTCCCGAACTAGCTACTTTTGAAGGTTCTCAACCCAATGACAACAGCACACAAACATATAAAAACAATATTCCATGCCTTAATATTGATGCAAAAATCCGCAAATTCCTATCGAAAAGTGAGAAATTCTCTCTGTTCGTCACTATATTCTCTTATGCAATCATCAATACTCCATTTACCTGACATTCCCCAAAAATTTTAAAACTTAGTTATTCATTGTACTTAATTTATTTATTGACAAAAATCCAAGTAAAGGAAAAAAAAATATTGAATTCATTTATCGAAAGCTTATCTACCATAATACGTACTAATTTAGAAAACCTAGTTAAACACAAAAAAAAAATTATACATATGTACTTAATAATAATGAAATTTAATTAATACATTTGGAAACGGACTAACTTAAAGAGGCTGAGAGTCAATGTCTTAAAATATAATTTTCTTTTTGTTTTACTTACAAATGTTTTGATTTCGTCGTTCCATTCATGGGCCCATAATGTAGTGACAATAATCCATCTGGGATAATTTCAGCTCCCTCTTCTTTGCAATAAAAGTTACTAAATTGTAAGATAATTTCACATTAAAACATTATACTCTCAGATTAAATCTTGTGTTTATGAAAATTTTAGTACAAATTTAAAATATTATGTGATTTAGTGAAAATTGTGGTTAGATATTTACGTTGAAAAATAAGTAGGGGTATGTAGGTAATTTTATTTAAAATTATAATTAATATACGTTTTGTTATTAAGATTGAAAATTTGAGAATAATAATGATTAGGTATTAGGTTTTTAGTTTAAAATTTAATTCAGAAATTGTTATTTATTACTAAATGTTTAACCCCTAGAATTAAGTATTAGGTTGTTATTTTAAAATAAATTAAGAAATTTTAACTTATTAGGTGTTTTGAAAATAAATTTAGAAATCTTAACTTATTAGTAAATGTGTTAGGTTATTAGGTTTTTTTTTTTTCAAAAGGTGTTAAGTTTTTGTTTAAAGTAAATTTTGTTCTGTAAGCTTTAGGACCTTAATACACCATAAAACTTTGTTATGTCACTTAGCCTGTGTCCTCGTGGGACACCCACGAGTTATAGCCTCCAGATTATTGTTCCTTCCAGCTAGAAATCTTTGTTATCGATTCTATAAAAATACTAAACGTCAGCCCTGTTCTTCTCCCAAACTTCAAAATAAAACTTTCGAAGAAATAATTTCCAAATAAGGAACTGCAAAATGTGGATCGGGCGGAAGCCACGTCTTCTGGAGAAACAAAGAGAAACTTTTCCTATATATTTGTATGTTGCAAACATATATATTTTAAACTGTGTTACCTTTTTAAAAAAATAATTTTAATATTTAATAAGTTTCCTTTGGAACTACTAAAATGGAGAACTCAGTTTCCAAAATTATTCAAAAGTTAACTCTTATTTAGCTCCACTTCAAATATATGAGTTTAATTCTTTTATTTGAAATCACTATTTAAAACAAAAAATTCTTTTGCACTTGTCGTAACGCCACTTCCAAATATAATGATTCTGGTTTACAAAAATTCAACTACGCAGTTGAAGTTGTATTTAAAAAAAAGACTAGTTGCAAAACCAGTATTTAATAAAAGGAATAACAAAATAATTAAACATTACCATATATGGGCATAAAACGATATGATCTATTGAGTATAATTATGCATACACACAATTTACAAATATTTTAACGCACTTTTATTGTAAATTTAACAATCGTAAGAATGCAAAGGAGAAAAGACAAAAAAAAAATTACATATAGGATTATGAGATGAACCCCAATCTGCAGTACTGGTTTTATAATAATGCAAACCAATATACACTTTTTCCCTTTTCATTTCTAAAAAAAATCGTTACAAATCTGCTTTGGTCGGCTAGAAACATGTAGACGAACGAACAGAAATTCGATTTTAATTTTTTTCCGTTTGTATAAAATAATTGATCACGGTTTTTCTTCCAGTGTGGCACGACCCACGAAAGCCGGGTAAATTTAGGCCCTAATATCAGAAGCATGATATCGACCGATATATTTTCCTTTCAGATCTTCTATCTCATACAAGCAGTTCCCTATTCTATTTTTAATGCGACATTTGAGAAATTTTTTCATAAACTTTGCATTTATACCTTTTGCCAAGTTGCTGAGACCAAAATTCCTTCTAAAAACTATTTGTCCTTTCTGAAATATCGTAGGTCTAGTTCTTAAATTGTAGGTTTTACTGGCCCTCTCATAACCTATTTTCAAATTTTGACGAATTTCCTCTCTTATTCTACTAATTTTGTCCCCTCTGTTCAAAACAACGGTATCATCTTCATTTAAACCAGTAATTTTTCTCAAAATATCGTAGGATGAACCGTGTTGTAACATATTTTGGCCAAACAAGGCGTAATAGGGAGAACATTTAATTATAGAGTGAAAGTCGCTTCGTAAAACTGAAAGTATTTGGGGAATATATGTGTCCCAGTTAGAATGGGTGTCGTCATTATCGATAAGAATTCGAAGCTTTGTTATTATTTCTCTATTTGCCCGTTCTGAAGCGTTCGACTGAGGTGCATAGAAACCAGTTTTTACATGTGTAACCCCGTACAAAGAAAAAAAATCCGACATTTCTTTTGACACAAATTGCTTAGCGTTGTCGCTATGAATGAAATTTGGAACACCAAAAGTGGGAAAGATTTCCTCCTGGTAAAAGAGAATTACGTTGGCTGAAGTGGCCTTTTTCAGCGCTTTTAAAAATATAAATTTTGTAAAGTGGTCTAAGCATATAAAGATGAACCTATTCTTAGCTTTTGTTACCGGATATGGACCTAAAAAATCACAATAAAGCCGCTCGAATGGACGATTTGTAATAAATTGATTACCCATGGGTGGTTTTAAAACCCGATTATTTGATTTGGTCATTTTGCAAATATCGCAACTGTCCAGATAAGCCTTCACATCTTTAGCCATTGTTGGCCAGTAGTACTTCTGCCTGATACGGGCTAGAGTTTTCCCATAGCCCCCATGGCAGGATAAAGCCGAATCGTGGGCAGACCGGATTACTTCCAATGACAGAGATTTAGGAACCCAAAGTCTCCATAGGCTGTCCTCTTCATCCTGAATCCCCTGTTTACACATTAATTTTTTATATACAAAGCCTCCTTCACTGAAAATGTCAGGCAATAAATTCTGGTTCTTAACTACTTCTTCGAGGAGTTTTGAATACTCCTCGTCCTTGAATTCAGGGGCATTAAGGTTTAGCTCAATAGGGGTGTCCACCAACTGTATTTCGTCTACCCCTTGCCTGGATAGGGTATCAGGGACTATGTGTAAGGAACCCTTCCTATGTTCGATTTTAAAATCGAATCCTTGGAGTTTAAGACTCCACCGTGCTAATCTTCCGCTAAGATCTCTTTGGGACATAAGCCATCTGAGGCTTGAGTGATCAGTAATAATGCGAAACGGAAGGCCTTCTATGTATGGTCGAAATCGATTCACACAAATAACTGCAGCCATACACTCTAACTCCGTAACGGAGTAGTTTTTCTGGTAGCTGTTTAGCTTTTGAGAAACATAGGCAATAGGCCTTTCTATGTTATTACTATCGACCTGGCATAAAACACCTCCTACTCCCGTAGTAGAAGCGTCACACTGGATTATGAACTCCCTAGTGAAATCTGGTTGCACAAGAACAGGGGCTGTAGAGAGTGCATGTTTTAACTTCTGAAAAGATTCAATTGCTTTGTCTGTCAATGAAAACGGTTGTACTGATTTTTTTAAGCAATCAGTGAGGGATCCAGAAAGATCAGCAAAATTACTTATAAATGTTCTGTACCAGTTAGCCATTCCAATAAAACGCCTTAACTGTTTAGGTGTTTTAGGAAGAGGAAAATTTGTGATGGCTCCAACCTTTTCGGGATCCACTTTCAGACAACCATTTCCCACACGGTAACCCAAATATTTGATCTCCCGTTGGCAAAATTTACTTTTAGAGACATTTATAGTTAACTTAGCAACTTTTAGGCAATCAGCCACCTCCCTTAAAAGTATTATGTGTGAATCAAAATTTGGGCTACAGACTAGAAGGTCATCAAGGTAGACGAAGACGTTTTCCCTCAATCGTGAAGGTATAACGCGGTCCATAAGCCGACTCATGGTTTGTGGTCCATTACAAAGACCGAATGGCATTACTTTATATTGGAAAAGAGGTTTTCCCGGAATCACGAACGCTGTTTTTTCCTTTGACGATTCAGTCAACTTAATTTGGAGGAAAGCATCTTTTAAATCGATACCGCTAATAAAATAGGTATCTTTAAGTCTGCTTAGTAAGCCACCAATATGAGGTAAGGGATATGAATCCTTCCTAGTTACCGCATTTAACCTTCTCGAGTCGATGCATAATCTGACCTTTCCTGGCTTTCGTACCAACACTGCTGGAGAGCACCAGGGTGAGTTGGACTCCTCTATTACACCCATTGCTAAAAGTCTATCTATTTCCTGATATGCCTCTTCCTGTCTAGGTGGTGAAAGAGGATAATGTTTCAATTTTATCGGAAGAGAATTGCCTGTGTCTATGTGGTGTTCTAATAAATTTGTGCATCCTAGGCCAAGTTTTTCATATGAAGGAAAAAGATTAATTGTCTCGTCAAGAATAAGTTTTTGTTCCTCATTAAGATCATGAAAATAATATTGATCAGGTGCGCCGCTACAAGTGTCGTGTTCAAGAGCTGATACGTTCAGCAAGTCAGGGGCTAAGGCAAATTCTTTCCAAAAATTAATCCCAAAGTATGCCTCCTGATTGAGAGAAGGAACAATATAAAAATCAATATTTTTGGTAATTTCCTTATATTTTACAGGTAGAGTGCAAAAACCTACGACTTTCTGTTTCGAACAATCAGCGGTTGATATAAAGGAATGTATAGGTTTGTATGAGATTCCTAAGTCCTGTAAAAATGTTAACGCGTCTCTTCCCAATGCCGATATATTAGCACCTGAATCTAATAGGCCAACTAGCGTTTGATTAAAAACCGAAACTTTGGCAAATGGACGCGAATCAGACCCAGAAAACACTGTAGCTTCTAGCATTTTACGAACTTGTCTTCGTTTTTTAAAACGAATTCTACATTTAAGTATTCTTTTCGACGTGTTCTTAGTAAAAGTATATTTGTTGGTGCAAGGTTTGTTCGAATTTTTACTGTTGTTTAAGTGGGGATATTCATTGGTTTGAGTCGCAACATCCCTATTAGACAATTTTTCTGAAAAATGACTTTCCATTGTTCTAGATTTGTAAAGGTTTTCTAATTGATTCTTGAGCTCGGGGTCTGGTGGGGTAGACGAGTGTCCCCGGCTGCCAACTCGCCTGTTTTGCGGTTTCCCTGATAATGTTCATTCGGACATTTGGGTGTCAAAACACCCCTTTGACCGCATTTAAAACAAAATGCCGAACGAATTTCCTCTCCACAGTAAATATACGAATGCCCCAGTTTAAGGCAATTCCAGCATTGAATTCTAGAGTAGTCTGGTCGCGAGTTACGTTTGGAAATCTGAATCGCCTCTATTTGCGGATCTAAAGTATTCAATTCCTCGACCTCACTGGGAGGGACTTCTATTTCACTTATGTTGCGGTTAGCACCAAAATAAGGATTGTAAAATTTATTATCACGCAGGATAATTTCTGCGTTGCGACCTGTTTCTCTCAAATCATCAAGAGTATTTGGAGACGAGTTGAACAAAAGAAATTTTAAATTTGGAATTAAATTACGTTTCATTATATCTATCAAGGCTAATTCTGACATAGGATTTCTTAAGCGAGCGTTCATAGAAACAACAGTCGTATGAAAATCATCATATGATTCTTTAACTTGTTGTTTACGTGTAGTAATTTTTAATAAAATATCATGGTCTGACTCCAAATGACCAAATTCTTTAATAATTGCCTGACGCAATGAAGCATAACTAACATTGCTATTCTGTTTTGTAAATAGCCAGTACCATTTCTCTGCTTTCCCTTCAAGGAGAACATGAAAATTATAAAGAAGATGGTGTTCAGAACAACGTGAACGAGCAGTCAAGGTTTCAACCTTAAAAATAAAGTCCGAAACGGAACTATTACCATCATAGGTTATCTTCCACTTTTCGAGTCTAACATTATTGTCCAGGACAGCAGGCGCATCAGGGACATTAGAAGCATTTGTATGAAAAATATTAGAAAAGGTACTCATCGGGTTCTGAGGTCTATTTGGAGTACTACCATTTACTCGATTACCGGAGGAGATGTTGTGATCTAATGAATTATTTTTACTTCCAATTTGCGAAATATTTTCTCTAACTGTAGCCAGTTCTTTCCGAAATTCTTCCTTTGTTGCCTGAATTGACTGTTGCATAATTGTTATTAACGAATCCATTGAAAACACGTTAGAGTTTGGGATTGAATTAGTGGTTACTAACGGGGGTTCTAGTACCCGGGAATCAAAACAAGGTGGTACCGCCGATCTTAATTCCAAAGTCGGGTTTGCCCTATCTGGGTTAAGGTCTAATAAACTGGCAGGCCCAGAGGCAGTGTTATTACTCTGATTATCCATTGGAACTTCACTACCACTCGTATTCTCACTTAAACTATCCTGAGTCCTAATACTAGATTGCCTTACTGTTTTACCTATTGGTGAATGTATGACACGAGCTGGATTTTTTGTAGGGCTTTTGAGATTTATTGAAATATTATTTGATGACGTATTATTTCTTCCACGACCACGATACGAACAATTTTTTGGATTAGCACCTCGAGAACTATTTCGGGTTTCTATACCCATTATCAAAAAAAAACTATTGTAAAATTATTTCCTAATTTATAGGATTGCAAAAAAAAAAAAAAAGGAAAAAAAAAAATGTTTTCTTCCTCTTTCCCCCCTTTTGTACGTACTTAATATTTCCTAATTATTCCTGGTATGTATATGTTTAATTATTTTAGGGAATGTCAAATAAAAAAAATATTTTAAGTTATGCATAAGAAAATTCATATGACGAACGTAACAATAAGAGCAACCATTTCGATAGTGACTACATTACTTACAAATTCAGAATTTATTCGAGCAACATTTATCTTAAATTTTTCAAAAAAAAAAAAAGAAAAAAAAAAGACAAGGACTTCAAAACTACTTCTTGAACTTAGAAATGAGCAGAATTATAACCAATACCAGCAACTCTAAAGTGCAGTTTCCATCAAGCTATATACCCTAAGTAAAGACTCCTAAAAGATTTATTGCTGGACATATTACAAAAGAATTTACGAATTAGTATTTATTATAAAAAGCAAATTTTCTAATTATTCCGTTGGGCGCCAATATGTTGTGTGCGGCTACGTATTAAGAGGTCGATAGGCATGGTGAATTTCCCGAACTAGCTACTTTTGAAGGTTCTCAACCCAATGACAACAGCACACAAACATATAAAAACAATATTCCATGCCTTAATATTGATGCAAAAATCCGCAAATTCCTATCGAAAAGTGAGAAATTCTCTCTGTTCGTCACTATATTCTCTTATGCAATCATCAATACTCCATTTACCTGACATTCCCCAAAAATTTTAAAACTTAGTTATTCATTGTACTTAATTTATTTATTGACAAAAATCCAAGTAAAGGAAAAAAAAATATTGAATTCATTTATCGAAAGCTTATCTACCATAATACGTACTAATTTAGAAAACCTAGTTAAACACAAAAAAAAAATTATACATATGTACTTAATAATAATGAAATTTAATTAATACATTTGGAAACGGACTAACTTAAAGAGGCTGAGAGTCAATGTCTTAAAATATGATTTTCTTTTTGTTTTACTTACAAATGTTTTGATTTCGTCGTTCCATTCATGGGCCCATAATGTAGTGACAATAATCCATCTGGGATAATTTCAGCTCCCTCTTCTTTGCAATAAAAGTTACTAAATTGTAAGATAATTTCACATTAAAACATTATACTCTCAGATTAAATCTTGTGTTTATGAAAATTTTAGTACAAATTTAAAATATTATGTGATTTAGTGAAAATTGTGGTTAGATATTTACGTTGAAAAATAAGTAGGGGTATGTAGGTAATTTTATTTAAAATTATAATTAATATACGTTTTGTTATTAAGATTGAAAATTTGAGAATAATAATGATTAGGTATTAGGTTTTTAGTTTAAAATTTAATTCAGAAATTGTTATTTATTACTAAATGTTTAACCCCTAGAATTAAGTATTAGGTTGTTATTTTAAAATAAATTAAGAAATTTTAACTTATTAGGTGTTTTGAAAATAAATTTAGAAATCTTAACTTATTAGTAAATGTGTTAGGTTATTAGGTTTTTTTTTTTTTCAAAAGGTGTTAAGTTTTTGTTTAAAGTAAATTTTGTTCTGTAAGCTTTAGGACCTTAATACACCATAAAACTTTGTTATGTCACTTAGCCTGTGTCCTCGTGGGACACCCACGAGTTATAGCCTCCAGATTATTGTTCCTTCCAGCTAGAAATCTTTGTTATCGATTCTATAAAAATACTAAACGTCAGCCCTGTTCTTCTCCCAAACTTCAAAATAAAACTTTCGAAGAAATAATTTCCAAATAAGGAACTGCAAAATGTGGATCGGGCGGAAGCCACGTCTTCTGGAGAAACAAAGAGAAACTTTTCCTATATATTTGTATGTTGCAAACATATATATTTTAAACTGTGTTACCTTTTTAAAAAAATAATTTTAATATTTAATAAGTTTCCTTTGGAACTACTAAAATGGAGAACTCAGTTTCCAAAATTATTCAAAAGTTAACTCTTATTTAGCTCCACTTCAAATATATGAGTTTAATTCTTTTATTTGAAATCACTATTTAAAACAAAAAATTCTTTTGCACTTGTCGTAACGCCACTTCCAAATATAATGATTCTGGTTTACAAAAATTCAACTACGCAGTTGAAGTTGTATTTAAAAAAAAGACTAGTTGCAAAACCAGTATTTAATAAAAGGAATAACAAAATAATTAAACATTACCATATATGGGCATAAAACGATATGATCTATTGAGTATAATTATGCATACACACAATTTACAAATATTTTAACGCACTTTTATTGTAAATTTAACAATCGTAAGAATGCAAAGGAGAAAAGACAAAAAAAAAAATTACATATAGGATTATGAGATGAACCCCAATCTGCAGTACTGGTTTTATAATAATGCAAACCAATATACACTTTTTCCCTTTTCATTTCTAAAAAAAATCGTTACAAACCATCTTGTTCTCTCGGTATTTAGATTAACTTAAGTCCAAACTTATTTTATTGCAATCAAAATCATCTTGCCAATTTTGATTGGAATCGGTCCATATTTGGCCATAGTTCCCATACAAATACTACTCCTGGAAAAAGCTTTTAGTGCCATAACTTTCTTATAAATGTTGGTATTAACTTATGGCGATAAAAATTTTTACGATAGCTATTATGTCATGGCAAAATGTTGTCCTGCTTAAAATCTCATATAGATGAAGTTATCTAAATAATATTCGTCATAAAGAACGCTTACATGTATCTTAACCTCATAACATAATTTTGTTAAGGCGGGTCCATGTTTGCCCACATGTCTCAAATAGGGTACATTAGCAAAAAATGTTTTATTATGCTGTGGTCTAGGGTAAGATCGTTAAATAATTGTAAAACATTTTTACAAGTTTTGTTTCAAATGTGTTTTACTTGTAGCTTTGAGAAACAGGGCCCTGAAATCCATTTTTAATTTTATCTATATCTATATATATAAAAATGAAAAATGTTTGTATGTTTGTGTGTTTGTTTGTTTGTTTGTTTGTTTGTTGGCTTATAGACTCCGAAACTACTGAACCGATTTTCCTGAAATTTTTACAGATACATCACGTGAGCCCTAAAAATAAAATAGGCTACTTATTTTTTCGATAGGGGCAGGGGAATTGGTATCCCCCATAGGATGCCAATATTAATTATCGCATATATTAAG
Source organism: Pollenia angustigena (assembly GCA_930367215.1). Classification (NCBI taxonomy): domain Eukaryota; kingdom Metazoa; phylum Arthropoda; class Insecta; order Diptera; family Polleniidae; genus Pollenia; species Pollenia angustigena. The sequence continues at coordinate 90,218,178 of OV884056.1, read as the reverse complement.
ATCCGCTGCACGCATTATGCAGAACTTTTGGTAGTAAGATCTTCTGAGCCCCAAAATTAAAATAAAATAGCAGCGGGGGAAGTGGAATCCCCCATAGGACGCCAATGTTTAACATCGCATATCTAAAGAACTGTAATAGTGAGAATGTTCAAACTTTCTAGAAGTCACTCTTATGGTATACAACACTTTTGAAAATAACAATAAAGCGGGTAGGCGCAGGGGGGGAAATACCTCCCATAGGATGCATATATTAAATATCGCTCAACTGAAGAATTATTAAAGGGAGAGTCTTCAAAAGTGGTTAAAGCTATTATTATAGTAAACTATACATTTCAATATAAAAATGGGCGGGAGAGACAGGGGAGGAGCAGTACCCCTGATAGATAGAAATATTAATAAGAGCCACTGCACGCATTTTGTTGAAATTTTGGTAGTAGGATCTTCTGAGTCCCAAAATTGAAATAAAGTAGCAGTGGGGGAAGTGGTTTTCCCCATAGGATAGCATATCTAAAGAACTGTTATAGTGAGAATGTTCAAACTTTGTGGAAGTCACTTTTATGGTATACTACACTTTTGAAAATAAAAATAAAGCGGGTAGGCGCATGGGGGAAACACCTCCCATAGGATGCATATATTAAATATCGCTCAACTGAAGAACTATTAAAGGGAAAGTCTTCAAACGTGGTTAGAGCTACTATTAGGGTAAATTATAAATTTCAATATAAAAATAGGCGGGGTAGACAGGGGAGGAGCAGTACGCCTAATAGATAAAAATTATAATAATAACCGCTGCACGCATTTTGTTGAACTTTTGGTAGTAGGATCTTCTGAGCCCCAAAATTTAAATAAAATAACAGCGGGGGAAGTGGTACCCACCATAGGATGCCAATGTTTAATATCGCATATCTAAAGAACTGTTATAGTGGGAACCTTCAAACTTTGTGGAAGTCCCTGTTATGGTATACTACACTTTTGAAAATAAAAATAAAGCTGGTAGAAGCAGGGGGAAAAACATCCCGTAGGAAGCATATATTAAATATCGCTTAACTGAAGAACTATTAAAAGGAGAGTCTTCAAACGTGGTTAAAGCTACTATTATGGTAAACTATAAGTTTCGATATAAAAATGGGCGGGGTAGACAGAGGAGGAGCAGTACCCTTCATATATAAAAGTATTAATAAGAGCCGCTGCACGCATTTCGTTGAACTTTTGGTAGTAGGATCTTCTGAGCGCCAAAATTGAAATAATATAGCAGCGGGGGGAAGTGGTACCACCCAAGAACGACGATGTTTTATATCGTTAATCTTAAAAACTGTTATAGTAAGAATGTTCAAAATTTGTAGAAGTCACTCTTATGGTAAACTACACTTTTGAAAATTAAAATAAAGCGGGTAGGCGCAGGGCGGAAAATACCTCTCATAGGATATTAAATATATCTCTACTGAAGAACTATTAAAGTGAGAGTCTTCAGAGGTGGTTAAAGCAGTGTAGCAAAGCGCACCGGGTAAAGCTAGTATGTATATAAAAATAAAAAATGTTTGTTTGTCTGTTTGTTTGTTGGCTTATAGACTCCTAAACTACTGAACCGATTTTTCTGAAATTTTTACAGTAACATCATGTGAGCCCATAAAATAAAATAGGCTACTTATTTTTTCGATAGGGGCAGGGGAATTGGTACCCCCCATTGGATGCCAATATTAAATATCGCATATCTTAAGAGCCGCTGTACGCATTTTGTTGAACTTTTGGTAGTAGGATCTTCTAAGCCCCAAAATTTAAAGAAAATAGTAGCGGGGGAAGTGGTTCCCCCTATAGGACGCCAATGTTTAATATAGCATATCTTAAGAACTGTTATAATGAGAATGTTCAAACTTTGTAGAAGTCACTCTTATGGTATAGTACTCTACTGAGAATAAAAATAAAGCGGTAGGCGCGGGGGGGGGGGAATACCTCCCATAGGATGCATATATTAAATATCGCTCAACTGAAGAACTATTTAAGGGACAGTCTTCAAACGTGGTTAAAGCTACTATTATGGTAAAATATAAATTTCAATATAAAAATGGGCGGGGTAGACAGAGGAGGAGCAGTACCCCTCATATATAGAAATATTAAATACCATATATCTGAACACAAAAGTAATCAACCTTTACAGGACAACTTTCAAAACAAAACAAAAAAAGGGGGTTGGTGCAGGGGGAGCAATACATTTTAAAAAAGCATCCTGTGAACCCCAAAAATAAAATAAACTACTTATTTTGTCGATAAATGGCAGGGAAGCAGTACAAATATTGAATCAAATTTATAATTTAGTCAAGTGACTGATTCATCATTCATCATAGGTGTCCCATACTTTTATTGTTTTTTACTTTTTTTGAAGTAAAATAGTTGAAAACCTGTACATATTGTATCCCACATAACGTTTACAGTTATTTTAATAGAATTAAAATTTGAACGGATTTGTGCTTATTACAAAAAAATAAGATGTCCTTTTCGTACTTTTTAGAAACTTATAATTCGGAAGTAAGTCATGAAATTAAACAATGGAAGAACGGTTTAAAACGATAATCATATAGCAATTGAGGTAATATATATATATTTAATAAGAACATCTAATTTTTTTTAAGAAACGCTTTTCTTAAAAAATAACATTTAAAAAAAATTTTCCACCCCCCCTAGATTTTATTCTGGCTACGCCCATATATTCGTGTACTGTCATCGAAAATTTGTATGCCTGCAAAGTTTCATCTATTTGCATTGAGTAAAAGGCGGTCAAAAATGCATTTTACAAAAAAACAAAAATTTTTTTCCCCACCCTCCCCCTAGATTTTATCCCGGCTACGCCCATGTATTCGTGTATTGTCATCGGGAATATGTATGCCTGCAAAGTTTCATCCATTTGCATTGTGTATAAGGCGGTTAAATTAACGTTACATTATTTGATTTTCCGAAGTGAAGCTAAAGAAAAGGTTTTAAAAATGAAAAATGTTTGTATGTTTGTTTGTTTGTTTGTATGTTGGCTTTTATGTTCCTAAACTACGGAACCGATTTTCCTGAAATTTTTACAGTAGCATCACGTGAGCCCTAAAAAGAGGCTACCTATTTTTTCGATAGGGGCATGGGAATTGGTACCCCCCATTGGATGCCAATATTAAATATCGTATATCTTAAGAACCGCTTCACGCATTTTGTTGAACTTTTGGTAGTAGGATCTTCTGAGCCCCAAAATTTAAATCAAATAGCAGCGGGGAAAGTGGTTCCCCCCATAGGACGCCAATGTTTAATATCGGATATCTTAAAAACTGTTATAGTTAAAATGTTCAAACTTTGTAGAAGTCACTCTTATGGTATATTACACCATTGAAAATAAAAATAAAGCAGGTAGGCGTGTAACGTGGTTTTCTCTACGGCTGGAGTAGCTTAATCGTGTCCAGTGTATACTTACGGATCCACGAAACTTAAGTGATTAGATTTTGTATTTACCCTTTCTGGGGGTTAATAATACGGTTATTCTTTATTGTATTTCTAAATATTAATACAAAGAAGAGGCTACCTATTTTTTCGATAGGGGCATGGGAATTGGTACCCCCCATTGGATGCCAATATTAAATATCGTATATCTTAAGAACCGCTTCACGCATTTTGTTGAACTTTTGGTAGTAGGATCTTCTGAGCCCCAAAATTTAAATCAAATAGCAGCGGGGAAAGTGGTTCCCCCCATAGGACGCCAATGTTTAATATCGGATATCTTAAAAACTGTTATAGTTAAAATGTTCAAACTTTGTAGAAGTTACTCTTATGTTATATTACACCATTGAAAATAAAAATAAAGCAGGTAGGCGTGTAACGTGGTTTTCTCTACGGCTGGAGTAGCTTAATCGTGTCCAGTGTATACTTACGGATCCACGAACCTTAAGTGATTAGATTTTGTATTTACCCTTTCTGGGGGTTAATAATACGGTTATTCTTTATTGTATTTCTAAATATTAATACAAAGTTAATACGAAAGATAGATATGAAAACATAAAATAGGATCATTCGGCCAGGACACGAGCTCAACTCGTCGGGAGATTGAATGTTCGGCATAAGTTAACTTCGGACGTCGCAGGACTAATGTCGGATCGGCTGGGCGACGCATCGGCTTCGGGAAATCGGGGTTTAGACAGGTTCGGGTATTCGCCCTTTTAGATAGGTTCGGGTAATCGGCCTTCTAGGCAGATTTGGGTAATCGGCTATGTAAGCAGGTTCGGGTAATCGGCTATTTTATCAGGTTCGGGTAACCAGCTATCTTAACAGGTTCGGGTAATCGGCTAGACGATCAGGTTCGGGTAACCAGCTACTTTATCAGGTTCGGGTAACCGGCTATCTTAACAGGTTCGGGTAATCGGCTAGACGATCAGGTTCGGGTAATCGGCTATCTAAACAGGTTCGGGTACTCGGCTATTTAATTCCTCTTCTTCGTCGGGTGGCCTTTGGCGTGCGCCGTTGAGTCGCTCTGACAACAGTCAGCCGAAGCCGGCTGTGCGGAAGTTCTCTAAATACGTACAATATTTCTTAAGACTTATTTCTATAAAACGATTCTATTCTACTGGTACTGGTTTCTTAAGGCTAGATTCTACGATAGAACAACAATGATTCTAATCTACAAGTACAGCCGACCGAAGTCACTGTAAGAACAGATGAACTGAATCACTGTAGGAACAGATGAACTGAATCACTGTAGAACAGATGCAGGGTTGTCAGATTTTTTTGAGCTCCATCTCCAAACCGGATGCCAGAAATCGCCAAAAATCGCCAAACGTCGATTTTGTTCAGTTTTTGTGAAATTTTTTTTTTTTTTAAATTAAATTTTGCATACAAAAAACGCTAGTATAATTTTTCAGTCAAAAATCGCCAAAAACTTAGAAAAAATTTATTTTTAAAATGTAATTAAAAAAATTTTTTTTTTAAATAACATAAAATGGAGATCATATATGTATTCAGTTAAAAACTTAAATTAAGTACAATAGTCTATAAGATCGTACACTTCAGCCTCACCGATTTCATTACTGGAGTTTTGACCTTCATACTATTCGAATTACATACATACTATTAGAATTAAATAGTAACTGAATATAAAATTAATGTTTTTTAAACTAGTAATGATAACAAAAAAATGACAAGTTGTTAAACAAAATTGCCGAAATAATATAAATGGTAAAAATAGCCAAGTTAATCGCCAGTTATATCAGAAATCGCCATAAAAGTCGCCAGTCGCCAAATAGGAAATCCCACCGCCAAACACGTTTCAAAATCGCCACGTTTGGCGAGAAATCGCCATATCTGACAGCCCTGAACAGATGAACTGAATCATTGTAGGAACAGGTGAACTGAATCACTGTAGGAACAGATGAACTGAATCACTGTAGGAACAGATGAACTGAATCACTGTAGGAACAGGTAAACTGAATCACTGTAGGAACAGATGAACGGAATCACTGTGGAACAGATGAATTGAATCACTGTAGGAACAGGTGAACTGAATCACTGTAGGAACAGATGAACTGAATCACTGTAGGAACAGATGACCGAAGTCACTGTGAGTATGTATTCAATAACAAACCCAGGCGTTCGTTATTTGTAAAAATCAACCGAAATCGCAATCGTGAAATCAGTCGGCGCATCAATTATAAATATAGACCCTAAATTTGTAAAACGCAAAAGCAACGCCAAAAATTATATTGAAAGCAAAAACAAAATCGAAAATATTTCATAATTTTGTTGTTGTTTTCTATTGAAATGAATATTGAATTTTTAAATTTTAAACGCTGCATATCTTGTGGCGTTGATAATTTTTAAACGCAATATGTATTTCTGTAGAAAGCAACAACAAAATTTTGAAAAATTTTTGACATTGTTTTTGCTTTCAATGTTATTTTTGGGATTGCGTTGCGTTTTACAAATTCAGGGCTATAATTTCCGAGACTTGTGCGGCAGGTTCTTATCTACTGAGAACCGCCCCGACTCTAACCAAACCTTTGTCATTCCTACTAATTCAGAAATTAACCAAATGAGAATTCTCAGAATAAAACCTATTAAACAAGTGTATGCAATAGTATGAGTGTATGTTGTTGTTACAATAGGTGCGTTCAGTGTTGTTTGTACTCAGAAATTACAATAGGGCCGTTCACTGTTATTTCCAGATAATAATTATATTAAATGATAATAAGTCATAATACAAGTAAACTTAACAAACAATTGAATTCATATGAACGTGAAAATAAAATACTGGGGTATTTTATTTCCACGTTACAGGCGTAGGGGGAGAAATACCTCCCATAGGATCCATATATTAAATATCGCTCAACTGAGGAACTATTAAAGGGATAGTCTTAAAACGTGGTTAAAGCTACTATTATGGTAAACTATAAATTTCAATGTAATGGGCGGGTTAGCCAGAGGAGGAGCACTACCCCTCATTGATAGAAATATTAATAAGAGCCATGTCAAGCAATTTGTTGAACTTTTGGTAGTAGGATCCCCAAAATTTAAATAAAATAGCAGTGGGGGAAGTGTTACCCCCTATAGGACGCCAATGTTTAATATCGGATATCTTAAATCGGATATCTTATAGCGAGAATGTTCAAACTTTGTAGAAGTCACTCTTATGGTATACTACACTTTTGAAAATAAAAATAAAGCGGGTAGGCGCAGGGGGAAAATATCTTCCATAGGATGCATATATTAAATATCTCTCAACTGAAAAAGTGGTTAAAGCAGTGTAGCGAAACGCACCGGGTTAAGCTAGTAATCACTGTTGCCAATTTAGAGATTTTCCCGCTAAATCTAGCGTTTTTGAAATGTCAATCGCGGGAAAAAATACGTTTTAGCGGTAAGCGGGAAATCTAGCGATTTTCAAAGAACTCTCAGCGGCTCATTTTCGCTACAAAACCTTTCTCAAATTAAAAATTTACAGATTTTTTACTTTTTCTTTTTGTTTTTCTGGCTAAAAACTTCTGGTTTATGTTCACGGTTTTAATTACTTTTATACAGGGTGTTCTTGAAATCGAAAACGCATGAATTTAAAACGTCGTTTTTTATAAGATTTCTGTGATAAATGAATTTTATGACAAATATTTCTCTATTAAACAGAATTTCATAACAAAAATTATAAAAATTTGATTAAAAGTTTATTTTAAAAAACTACCAAATTCTTGCATTTTGCGTTTTCGATTTCCAGAACACCCCTGATAGTTTTAATGAACTGAAGATTGTATATGACATTTTTTTCGATTTTTAGTTAGTATTTTGTTAATCCTGTATGTAACAATTCACAACTTTAAGCACGCATTAAGGCATCTCCGTCCGTCTATGCGTCTGTTGTCACTTTCAAACGACTCAAAAGGGAATATAAATATTGGCATCAAATTGTTTAGAATTCACCTAAGCAGTTTGGGATTGCAGTCCAGCACAATCGGTTCAGTAGGAAAAGAGCTATAAATTAAAATGTGGAACAACCACCCTAAAAACTAACATAACTAGTGGCGGAATGCACATATTGATATAAGATTATGCACAAATTCGTTCCATGTGACTAAAAATCATACTGTTAAATCGGTCCATAATTATCGATAGGAAAAAATCTCTAGTGTGCCTAAAAACGTAACAAATAATGCTATTGTAATAAATTTGGTCAGCCACAGTTTAATATGGCTAGAAATCACGCTGTCAATTTTCGTGATTATCAGTCCATATTTTACCATAGGCCCTATATAAAACCTTCTCTTGGAAAACAGAACGTCTAAAGCCCTAAAAAATAATGCTATTTTTTAAATTTTGGTTTGTCACAGTTTTATATGACTGGAACTTACACTGTCAACTATCGTGCAGATCAATCCTTAACTTACCATAGGCCCCATATAAAGCATACTCTCGAAAAAAGCTATAGAACGCGTAGAACCCTACAGCTTTCAATCTATGTTCTATTATAATAACATCATAATAAGATCAGCCCATAATTTACCATATGTCCCATATAAACCCACTTCGGAAATATTCTAACTGTAGGTGGAGGGTATCAAAGATTCTCATAGATGAATATATAACTCTAACTTATTTTCTTTTAAGAATAAAATGACTAGGGAAGTTGGAAACCATAGTATGTAACGTAATTGAGAGTCATATACCTTTAAAAAAGCAGCCTATATCTTGATTTATATAAAACTTTAAAAAATGTTTAGGTTTTAGCGGTAGTTTTAAAAAAATTCCCGCTAAATTAAATATTTAGCGGTTTCTAGCGGTTTTGACGTCCGATTTGGCGGGAAATGCTCAAAAAAAGTTGGCAATAGTGCTAGTAATATATAAATGTGTGTATTTTTCAAGGTTGGCAACCGATATCGATAAAAATTCCGTTTAAATTGAATACCGGTATTGATATCAATGCCGAAATTATTTTTTTTGCATAAGATAGCGGTATACCTATACCGTTTCGGTATTAAAAAATAACATAATTTTCCAAATATAAAAATAATTAAAAGTTCCAGCACTTGTGCTACTGAAATATATGTTTGTTAACTTGACGCTCTATGTTTGCAACACTGTTTATGTTTTGTTACTCCCCGTCTACAACTGACATGATTTGCTGTTATAACATGATGTTATAAAAGCGTTGTTAAAACATTTGCATTAACAACCGTGTTATAACATGAGAAAACCTCTAACATGATGAGTCTATACTTAACACTAACATCATTTTAGTGGTAATGTTAAACATTTCATGTCAGTTGTAGACTGTATGTTACTTACTGCCTGTTTGTAGAACGCGAGCACAAAAGTGACTCGCTTAACTTGCATTTAAAACAAAAACAAATTTTGAAATTTTGTTTTAAATGTAAGTTGAACGAGTCACTTTTGCGCTCGCGTTCTACAAACAGGCAGCTAGTCCCCTTTTAGACAGGCAAAATTTACTTTGACAAAGTAAACTTTCGTGTTTAGTCCCCATTTACAACGTGGCAAGTGAAAGGCAGACAGACGAATTTTGATTGCGAGGGGTTGTAGAGGTAGAGTTTGTAGTACATGACTATCTGTACTGGACACTTTTAGAAATTTTGTTGCTTTTTTACGTTTTTCGCCATTTTCATGTTGTTGCTTCATATCATTTTTCTCATACCAATGTAATTTTAGTATCAATGCCTGTTAAATGTTCATCTCCGTCAACAGCGAAAAAGAACGAAAAAAGGAAAACAATAATTTCTGTCTGTCTATTAATTTCGCGATTGCGAAAGGTTTAGGCAAGTTCAAAAGAGAAAAAGAAAAATGTCTGCCTTTCAATTTCAGTTGTAAATTGGGACTTAGACACACAAAGTTTAATTTGACAAAACTTTGTTTTCTTTTGTTTGAATATAATATATAAACAGTGTTGCCAGAATAATGACTTTATCATATTTTTGATTATTTTTTGACAAAAATACTATTTAAAGATTTTTTTTTGCCAAATGATGATTTTTTTTATTTTTATAAATTATGATTTAGTTGGTACAATTGTACTGGTCACTGGTACCCCCGTGACTTATTTGGTACTATTTCCTAATTTTGCAATCCCATTGTTAATTGATATAAAATGGCAACTTACTGTCCAATGATAATAAGCGGAGTTAAGTGTTTGGTGGAAATCGACTTGCGCAAATACAAAATTACGTAGCTTTTTTATAAAATTTAACGGAAACTCTGTTTTTTTGTTGTTGGATTTAACAAAACTGCTATGATATTTTGCATTTGCCCTCTTGCAAGGCCATTTGCATCAAAAACTGAATTCCGCCATTGTGAAAAAATTTTTGCACTTGTTCATTCAACGATTGCATATGCCACATCCTAAATTTACTATATAAGCGTGAATTTTCTCATGGTATTGAAAAATTTTCTGCAAAAGTTCTAGTAAAAGAGACGACATCCTCTCAAGATTATTTTGGAAAGAACTCATAATATTTTGAAATATTCGTCAACAAGATCTTTGATCACTAGAATTTTGATACAGTAAGAGCCCACTCCAATATTATTTTACTCCGAATGCCTAACATTTTTCATCAAGGTTTCGTTATAATGTGCTAAATTCCCATTTCATACTATTAACAAACTGAAGTTTATGGTTGATGGGGTATGCTATTCCTACGCGCATTTCACTGGTTGCTTATCCAACGATTTTAGAAAAACTAAAGATATTATACAAATAAAACTGTTAAGCGAATAAGAATTATAAGCCCCCAGTTTTACTTGTAACAATATCAAAGCCTAAACAAAAACAACAACAATAAACAGTGAGTTTATCTTTTCTTACAATCCCGACCACAATTGGTTGATTTTTTGTCAACTCTAAATGTAGTCTAAATGTTTTTCCAACAATTTCGTCCAAATTTAAGCCTCCAGACAAACTTTAGAGTAATAATACAACACAAATATTTAAATTTTCATTGTGTGATTTTTTTGAATGTAATCAGTAGAGACCCGAACCGAAAAAATTCGTATAATCGAGCTTAAAACGTTTTTCATCACAATGATTTCCATAATTGTCAATCAAATATTGTGATAAAAAAGAGGCCCAATAAATTGAATACGAAATTAGGGAAATTAAAAATATAGTTTTTTCATATTTTTCCGCAATTTTCAGTGCTTCACGCTAAGAATTTTCTATTTTATCATTTGAAAAGCCATTAAGGAATAAGTCCACACAAAATTCCATACAAAAAATCTATTTTCGATTTTTTGCTAGATATTGCACTGAATTTTAATTGATTGTAATGCTTTTACCGTATATGGTTATAATGCGTGATTAACGACAATCCGGAATCAGTTTAACAATACACAAAACTCGTATAAATTGCAGCAAGAAATATAGCGCATTAACTGTAGGAAATTACAATGCCAAAATGATACCTGCCATATTGCGCAAAGTCTAAGTCAACGTATGCCGCCATCTATCGGATTTTGGCTGAGAACTTTCTATTTTTTCATTTGGAAAGCCATTAAGAAATGTTTTCACACAAAATTTCGTACAAGAACATCAATTTTCGATATTTCCAATTTTCCGACTTTTGCGGAGAGATTTTCCAATTTTCCGCATTTCGCATTTTCCACAATTTTCTATAATTTACACTAAGAAGTTTCTATTGTTTGATTTGGAAAGCCATTAAGAAATAATTTCACACAAAATTTCATACAAAACCCCGTTTTAGAATTTTCCGACTTTTCTGGAGGGATTTTCCAAAAACCTTCTCCTCGAAAATACGAACAACTTATAAAAGTTTTACAGAAATAGGCACAACCGTTCTCATTTTATGAATAACTACACATTTTTTACATCATTTTTATATATATAGATGATTTAGTACTATTGGGGTCGAAAAAGCACGATTTTATAAGTTCGTTGATACGATATTGGTTTTCTCATTTATCATCCCTGATCTATTTGGTTTAAGGGTTGTATACTATGGTTCCAAGTATTAATTGTTGGTTTTTCATTTGAAATAATTTTTGTGTTAAATAAACACATATATATATATATTGTTACGTTACTGCCTTTCAATAACGTTTTGGTTTATTTCCTTTATAATAACCCGTTTCGAGTTATTTATTGAACTTTAAATAAAACTAAATAATCACAACACTTTAAACACTGTTTATAATTTACACAACTTCATTTAGTACTTAGTCACTTTAACAACCGTAATTTCTAGCTTTAATTCACATCCAACTATAATTTTCTCAGCGTGATACGTTATTGACAAAGTCTGAACTTAGAATGATCTCATTATGCTAGCCGCCGCAAGTATTTATACTCTAGCCCAGACGTGTAGATGATACTAGTAACGTCGAGATGGCTCTAGAAAGTTCGCCGCATAACGACTATTTACTCATCTATAGTTACTATCCATATGGCTGAATTAATTTAGTTATTAGGCATCATAAACTAAGGCATACTTTTAGGCGTTACCATAAATTGAGATAACTTAATAACGAACATTCGAGTATTTACAGTGGGTTTGAAGTACAATTATGCACAACAATTTTAACATTACATCTGTACATTGATTTTTACACCAGAAGTGTGCATAGCTTATAGAATAACAATTATAACTAATAAAATAACTAACAAATACTTAAAAACTAATCAATACAAAATAACACATAAATTAGTCTAATCCTTAACCAATAATTACAACTAATTCTTAACTAAAGTTACTTTCGTAACAATTGGGGCATTCACAAGGTGTCATAAAGTCATATGTCTTAAAATAATAACATGAAAAAATACGACTGTTGTGAACACACCCTCATAATTTAGCATGCTATTTTGAATTTAAATCAGCTGATTTAAAACAAATATGAAAAATAAATTATTAACGAACATCAAAATATTTTTTAATTATTTTCCATGAATTAATAAATACAATTGGATCTTACCTGACTATTTTCCATTTTGCAGACGCAAATAAGAAATAAATTTTATTTTGTTTGTTTACCAAACAGCAGAGTCATAAGCCGATCTTATTTGACGCCGCAAGTGATTTCTTGCAAAAATTTCTAGCCGCAGGTCAAATTTTGATGTAAACCGGATAAAATTATACCATCAACGGCGACGGCTACAAGAACTAACGCGATGCGGCTCAGCCGCTCAGCTCTGGTCTCTTCTGATTAATTACGACAGCACAATAAACATAGCAAGCAACCTTCTATTAATTTAACACACTTTTTAAAGTATGTTTGTTATTTTTTTTGGCCAAGTTGTTTAAATATTATATATAAGTTTTTGTTAAGCTAATTGGGCCTAATGTATTAATGTAAATAAAAAACCTTTTTTACATGTTTCTCCCAACGTTTCGTCAATTATTTGTTGACATCTTCAGGGGTTGTCTATTTTATATTTTTTTTAAATTATTTTGTAAAAAAACATATATTATTACAAAATTATAAAACAACAAAATAAATAAACTTACAATTACTAGTTAGTTTTTCACATTCAATTTTACATTGAATGTTGCACAGCTTACATAAAACATTTAACATATAATTAAATTAAACACACAACTTAAATTAATATCACAGTTTATCTTTTCTATTTTATTGCAACTCTGTAGCTAAAACTTATATTATTCGTGTCTTCCTTTAAATTCATTGTTCTGTCAATATTTTGTTGTATACGTAAGCTTTCTATTGTGAAACGTTTTCTCTGTTTTGTTTCTACGTCTAATATTCTTATTCTCTCAAAGTCAGGTTTATGTTTTTCGCAAATCATATGTTTTGACAAAGCTGTTGATTCCTTATGTTTTTCTATGTCATTTTTGTGTTCACTCATTCTTGTTTGTAAATTTCTCTTTGTTGTGCCAATATAAATTAAATCACATTTTTGTTCGTCATTTCCCTTGCATGCTATTTCGTACACAACGTTGTTTTGTTGTTGTTTTTCTACAGGCATTTTAATTTTGGAAAAAATAGAGTTGAGTGTAGTATGTGGTTTGTAGGCGTAACATATGTTTTGTGTGTTTATCGTTGTTTTAATATTTCTGTTGTCCGTTAAACCAGGAATAAACTTTACACTGTAAAAAACTTTGTCATCATTTTCAGTGTTGTTTGAAGTTGTGTTGTTTTTTAATTTTCTTTGTGTTTCTTCAATAAGTTGGTGTATAAGTTTAATTGGAAAGCTATTATTTATTAATATTGCTGTAATTTTCCTTATGTTTTTAACATGGAATTCTTCATCGCTAATATATAATACCCTAAAAATGAAATTTTTTGCCGTATTTATTATTTGGTATTTTGGTTGAGTTGCATTAAAATTCATCAGTCTACCAGATGATGTTTCCTTTGAATACCAGTCAAATTTAATTAAGCTATTGTGTCGATATATGTATGTATCCAAATATGCAATTTTAAAATTTTCTTCAATTTCCGTGGTAAACTGGATTTTTGGATGGTATGCGTTGAAAGCACTTAGGATCTCTTCTTTGTCGTCCCGTTTTACTATAGCTAATATGTCATCTACATATTTTACTATGTATTTTAAATTTATATTTTTCTTTTTTAATTCGGCTATTGCTTCGTCGAGTAAACTGTCCAGTATTACATCAGCTATGGTAGGAGAAAGTGGGTTCCCCATTGGCATTCCAAAAATTTGGCTATAGATTTTATTTTCGTAGACGAAATAATTGTTATCCGTGAGACAAAATTTAAGTATTTTTAAAAAAGTGGACTTCGAGATTTTTGTTTGTTTTTTAATAGTTTCCCATTTTCCCATTATGTTTTTTATGGCAGTATGCACAGGGATGTTCGTAAATAATGACACGACATCAAATGATATGAGAACTTCATTGTCCGCGATAAATGTATGTTGTAATTGTTTTTTAAGTTCTGCAGAGTTTTTAATATTATATTTTTCCGAAATAATATGTTTGAGAATTTGGCCAATATATTTGGAGAGTTGGTAACATGGGACATTCATCGACGATACAATCGGTCTAAGGGGAGTATTTGTTTTGTGAATTTTTGGGAGACCGTAAATTCTCTTTTTGTTTACAAAGCAACAACAATATTTTTAAACCATTGTAAAATGTTAGAACATTATGACAATATAACATGATAGCACACCTTGTGAATACCCCAAATATATTTAAAATATTAGCCCCCAATTTCTTCAATTATAATAAACTATCAGTTACAGCTGTCAAAACCACTTGTTATCTAGTTGGTAAAGTAATAGTTAGTTTTAACTGAAATTGGAGATAAAATGTATATATAAAATTATTATATTCGAATTATTGATTGAGGCAATACCTGCGGTATTGTTGATAAATCGGGATATTATGACACAAACTTACATACAATTGGAGGCGAAATGCATCAATTAAACAAACATTTGTCATACATTACTAGAAATTTATAACGTACTTTTATTATAGTTGGTCCATAATTTACCACAGGTCCTATATAAAGCCGCTTACTAAAAATCACCTTAATCCCATAATATAGTTGTAATGAGAATTGGTCCATAAATTACAACAGGCCCAATATAAACAGCACTATCGAAAAACATTGTAATTTGCTTAAATTTAGTTTCATAAGACTGAAGATCACGCTGTCCAATTTGGT
The DNA here is from genome assembly GCA_930367215.1 of Pollenia angustigena. Taxonomy (NCBI): domain Eukaryota; kingdom Metazoa; phylum Arthropoda; class Insecta; order Diptera; family Polleniidae; genus Pollenia; species Pollenia angustigena. The sequence continues at coordinate 90,203,061 of OV884056.1, read as the reverse complement.
GAATATCAGTCCATAATTTACTATGGGCCCCACATAAAGTCCATCCGCGAAAAACACTTAAGTACGCCTAACACCGTAACGAATAGTGATATTGTGGTAAAATTTGGTTCAAATTAGTTTTATACGGCTCGAAACTACTCCAGCAAAATGTGTGTGGATCGCCCCTGAATTTACCATAAGCCTATTTTAAAGACAATTATCTGAAAACACTTAAATATGCCCAAAACCATATGAATAATTAAAGACAATTTCGTAGTGCAATCAAGTTTACTCTCTCTCTTTCTCACTTGCGCGTGCTTTTTGTTTGAAGTAAAGGGAACCACAAGTTACACAAAAAATCAAGTCATGTGCGCACCTCTAGCTATAATCTTTCTAAGTTATCGCTTGTTTAAAATTTGTCTTATATTTTAAGCTCCCTGTTAATAAAATCTGAAGAGCCTTAAAGAAGTACATACATCTACTTTGTCTACATCTAAAATCTAAGTCTCTACTATTATTTTCATTACCAGTTAGTTAAATCTTCAACGAAAAAGATAAGATAATATTTTATGAATAAGTTGCACGGAGAAAAAATATATGTATGTGCATTATCTAAGTTCTTCCCGTTCATTACGGCGTTTGTCACCAAATTTCAAATCGCATAATGGTATCTATGTATATAGTATATAAGTATGCAATTACATAAAAATAATACCAGTTTGAAAGTTACGGTGACGTGGTAAAATATCAACTAGAGACACATTTTTTTGTAAAATAAATTAAATTGCTATTCTTTTAACGTTTTAAGTAGCGTCTAAAAACAAATTTACTTAACGGTATATTAACTTCGACCTGAAAGTCTTTATCTTTTATCTTTTTCTTAAATCGTGGACCAGAAAATCACATGAAATAAAAATTAAAAGCAGAAATTACGTTTAGCAATTTAGTAGGAAACTCACCATACAACAGCACACAATGCTAAATAGTATTTAAATTTAAATAAAGTAACTTTAATAAATTGTAAACAAGATGAAACGTTCTACATACGACGTGGTATCACGTCTATTGGCGGAATTTATTGGCACCTCGATACTCGTATTTATAAGCTGTTTGGGTTGCGTTGGTAACTTGAATGGCCTGTTGCAAATCGCACTAAATGTTGGCTTTACCGTTATGCTTATTGTACAGACTTTGGGCTGTGTGTCGGGCGCTCATTTAAGTCCAGCCATAACAATAGCCGCTTTCGTTATGGATTTTATAAGTCCTTTGCTATCGTTGGGCTATCTTTGTGCCCAGCTATTGGGTTGCTATGCAGGTTATGCTCTCTTAATGTTTTTAATACCAAAGACATTTCTGCCATTGGGACACGAAGAAGAAGGATTCTGTCTAACAATGCCCCATCCAGAATTGGGTTACATGCAGGCTGTGGCGATTGAATTTGTTATTACCGGAACATTAGTTGTGTTCGCGTGTAGTTTTTGGGATCCACGGAATGCCAAATATGGACAGACAGCAGCATTGAAATTCGGTTTGGCTATTGCTGGTTTGGCGTGTACAGCTGTAAGTAGATTACTGAATTAAAGTTTCTAGAGTAGAAGAACATATCAAGCGTTTATTCGCCGACAAGAATTGTGCGTTTAAAAACTTTAGCGTTTTAAAAATGTTAAGTTACACAACGCGCGTTATAAATGCTGTTTCTGTTAGCTGTTTTTGGAATGTTTCACACTTGGCTCATCTAGAGCTCTTTTTTTTGTTTGATTTTGTTGTCCTGGGGATTAATGCTGGTAGTCGTTACCCAGTAAAAACTTCGCCTACTTTTTAAAAACGAATACCTTCTTTAACTCATTATTATGTAGCTTTGTTCTTTAACTACATCTACAACAACTACTTTTTTGTGGATGTATGTAGGTAAAAAAAATAATGACTTACTTTTGAATGCGTTCATTTTGGGACATCCCTTGTAAAATTCATTGGTTCTTTCAGTAGAATTGTAAGTAGTGCTCTTATGTTTTTCGGATTACTCAACACATTATTTTGCAGGCGAAGTTTTTACTGGGTATCGAGTACTTTCGAAGTTATTTTTTCAGTGTTGTGAAACTTAAATTAATGCTTTATAACACAGAACAAATAATTAGACATCCAGTAAAAACTTCGCCTACTTTTTCAAAATTAATAGCTTCTTTAACTCATTATTTTGTAGCTTTCTTCTATAACTTCATCTATAACAACTTCCATAACTACTTTTTTCTGGATGTATTTAAGTAAAAAAATAATGACTTACTTTAAAATGCGTTCATTTTGGGACATCCCTTGTAGAATTCATTGGTTCTTTCAGTAGAATTGTAAGTAGTGCCTTCATGTTTTTCTGATTACTCAACACATTATTTTGTAGGCGAAGTTTTTACTGGGTATTAAATTGTTTTCGAACCGAGAAAGTACTCGATCGCGACTGCCAGAATCAGGCTCCTGGCTTCCCTCTTTTATACAATACAGCATGCTTTTTAACATTTTCAACAAGTTTTTTCTACATGCTCGCGCATCAACGCCTTTCTACCTTAAAGCTGGAGGTCCATGCCACGCGTTTTCGCCTCCACGCAGTGCATGCTTTTCTAACCTTACTTACGTTCTACGTTTCAAGTTACATGCAACGCTTTTTACGCAGCAGCAGCAGCACAAGTAAAAATAAATTTTAATTTGTCAAAATCAGATGATTTGTTCGAACGCCGCTTGTGACCCTTACAAAAGTAGAAAGTTAACCTACTTTTCGCTAAAAGGCATCTACGCTTTTGTGCATGTAACTTACTACGTATAACTTCACAGATTCTACTTTTTTGACAACTGCGTATGCTGCGAAAAAGCGATTAACGAGTGGTGTGGATAGGGTAGCCAGATTTTAAATTCGGAAAAACAGCACATTGAATACAAAAAAACAGTACAATCAAGAAAAAAACAGTGCATTTTTTTGACGAAAACATATTCATTTGTTTTAATTAGTAACCCCCAATTTCACCAAGTTCAGCTATAATTAACTATTAGTTCGAGCTGTCAAAACATATTGTAAGCTGGAAGTTAAAGTAATAGTTAGTTTTAACTGAACTTGGTGAAATTGGGGTAAATATTTTAAACTTTTGATTGAATATGCAACAACAATTATATAGAGAAATACACTTAAAATGTGTAACGTCAACGGAATTATTTCCATTTTATGGCATTTCATAAATATACATATGAAATTACTCCATTTGCGTTTAAAAATCAAACACCACAAACGAAGCATTTGGCCAGGAAAACCATAACATTGCTATAAGCCATATAAGAAAGGAGCAAAGCGTTACTAAGCTCAAAACAATTAGCTCATTGATTGTGTAAGTACGATTTTCTTTAAACATATTCGTATTTAAAGCAATTTTCACTACACACATAGTTGCACAAATCATATCGAATTTGAGAAAATGTTTGTTTCCTAAATTAATTTTCCAATTTTAAACAATTTTTAAATTATTTACGGCTAATTTTACCAAGTTCAACTATAAATAACTATAACTAAAACAAAAGGTTTTTTGACTTTTATAATGAAAGTTAATTAAACCTGAACTTGGTGAAATTGGCCATTAATTTATAAAATCCAAAAAAATAAAATAGTTTGGTTTATTTATATTTCACAAAATCTGAAAATATTTAAAATCAAGTGCAATTGAAAACGATGAATATTTTCAATAAAATTTTTGTAAAAATTAACTTATCTTTTTCTTTTTTCAGTAGTTTAGGTAAAGAAAAGTGGTCCTCAAAGGTATTAGGTATTTTTATATATTTTGAACACGGAGAATTTTCCAAATTTGTTTGTGGAAAGGGAAAGACTATTGAAAGAAGTAGCCATAAAATCATAACAACATGAAAATATACCACTGCTACGAGCCACCCATTATAATTAAGATTTCTACTGTGTATTTATGAGAAAACAATGACCACAGCGTAAAAACTCTTATTATTTTAGAACTTTTTTTTAACACAACATAATTTTTGTAAGCCAGTACTGTTAAATATAGACTGAGCAAAAAAAAAACAGTACAAAAAACTGTACAAAATGTAAAAAACAGTACATTTGCGTACTGTTTTAGGAGTTGTGCATAAAACAGTACAATTGCAAAAAATCAGTACATGTACTGCTTAAAACAGTACGTATGGCAACCCTAGGTGTGGACCTCCAGCTAATAAGCTCTGAGGTTTTAAATAATAAATGATTAGGTTAAATTACAGCTGTAAGAGGTGTTTATGGTTATGGAAAAAACCAAAATTCAATTAGTTTCTATGGTTGTAGCTATATGGCTAGTCACCTACATATAATCCAAAACAGTGTTGACCATTAGGTTGGTTCGAACAGCTGTCTTATATAGGTATGTCACGTCTAGTTTAACCATTACAATTGCGTTATGGAGGCTCCATTTTTAACTTTATCAGGAGCAACATCATTGAATAATTAATATTAAGTTTTGTAATATTCAAAGGCTAATTAGGAATGTTCACCTATCTGGCTGTTAAAAGATTTGTAGCGCCGAAGGAGAAGTACAGTTAGGGTTCCCAACTTTTTTTGTTGCAATTAAAGTACATTGATTATTAAAGGTTCAGAAAAAAAAGTACACAGTATAAATATAAAGTACAATTAATTTCTTTTTATTGTTATATTTAAAAACGTTTTTTTTTATTGGTTTTCGCAAGTTTTATCAAACAATTACAATGTGCTAGAATTTGACACTTTTTTTTAAACAAGCCGGACAACTGGCCCTTTAACCTAATTCTGGTATTCCAATACCGGTTCAAAAACGGTTCAGTTTAAGAGTTTACTTAACAAAAAACGAAAATCCGCAACAAAATTTCCTTTAAACGTTAAATTTTATTCTAACATGCGCAGTCGTTTTAGAAACATAACTTTTGGCAACAAAAATAATTTTATAGCAACATTACAAAATTTTTGTTTGCTAAAAATCTATAAAAAATTAGAGCTATGCTTCTGATTTTTTCCAGACATATAAAAAACAAACAAAACAATCTATTAATGATTAAAATAAATCTGTTAACAACTTTTATTTTTATTCACAAAAGTCGAAAACTTTTAATTAATTTAAAATTTCAAAAAACCCAATATTTGCATGGGGGCCGCCTTAAGAAGCGGTTATAAGGGACAAGTATGTCTCGAGAAATTGTTAAGGCGACTCCTTGGCTGTTATGGTACGTTTTCTTCAATATATTTCTAGTCTGTATTAATCATTTTGTATGGGAGCCCCCTTAAGGAATGGAAATCTTGAAATTTTGTTTTAAATGTTAGTTAAACGAGTCACTTTTGTGCTCGCGATCTAAAAGCAGGCAGTAATTTGAAAGAGTTTTGCACTTGTGTTTTAAAAACTGGCAGTTATTGTACCCAAACAAAACAAACAAGTGAATAGTGCTGTCTGATTATTTTTTTTTTCGAAAAATCGTCCTGCCAATATAAAAAACATCAAAAAATGGCCCTGACTAATATCAATTAGTTGTTCTTAAGTTTTTCTAAAAATAAACTTGTACAATAAGTATTATAATTTTATGACTAATATAACCTGAATCTATTTTGAATTAAAAGATAAATCTAATCATGTGGAATAAAGTATTTCCGCGTACTTTATTTTTCTCATAAAGTATAGAGTACAATTACTCGAAATAACGTACAATACTTTATTATAAAGTACGGTTGGCAAGCCTAAGTACAGTGCTTAACAGGGTTTATAAAGAAATTTGTCCAATATTAGCCTTCATACTGCATTTCGTGTGATTTTCAAGGGTTTTATTTGTAGGGGAGCTCTACATTATATATTTGGTGACATGAATAAGGGTAAAACTTGTATATTGGAAATGTTTGTCAGCTCATCCATCTATCTTTTAAACCAATAAACTGTAATGATCTTTTTACTAATGGTTTGACTCTATAGTACTCTTGATTTATTAGAGAGCCTTAGAGTAGCAGACGGCTCTATCTTATGGCAAAGTTAATTGCCGAAGTTTTTAGGAAAAATAAAACAACTTTGAAGTCAGATTTATTTATAATTTTATTTACAATTTTCTTCAGCTTATATACTATTTCTTATTCTATGTTTAATAATTATCATATTAATTTTATTTTTGTTAATCTTTTCAATATTCATACATTCATTAAAACTATCATTTTTCAACCTGCAATTCTAATGACCCAATTCAATAAACACTAGTCACTTGCAATTGTATAATAAAATTTAGGTCATTATTTCTTTGTTTATTTTTATAATTTTTCATTGCTTGGAATTTTGCTTGCTTGCATTTCTGTTTGTATTTCTACATTAGGTGTGTTCATACTACATGCACTACAAAACATAGAAATAAAGGTTAATCCAAATTCGTAGCTTTACTAAAAAAAAAGACATATGTAAATATGGGCCTTTTTTAAAATTCGAACGCTTAAGAGGTAAAAATTCGTGCGCTTAAGAGGTAAAAATCGTACATATTTTTGGTACACAGAAAAAATAATTTTTCCAATTTAAACAAAAAATTTGTGGAATCAAACAATTTTTTGTCTGAAATCGGTCCTATAAACAAATTCGCATATTCAAGCAATTAATTTGCATTTTGTTTAATGAAAAAAACACCGATTTTTTCAAACAAATAATTTAACTGAATCAAACAAAAAGTCTACTGAAATTCATATAAATTTCAAACAAATAATTTTTCTGAATCAAACAAAAAAGTGTTTGCACAAGCAATGACGCGCACACAAGCAAGCACTGTTGGGAGGGAGAAGATGAAGCAGAGCAGAGCGGCCGGCCGGCTGGCTTTGAGACACATTTTTTTGTTGGAATAATTTTTGACCGAAGTCTTATTTATACACACAAAGTTTTTTTTATCACTTTAACCAAACCGTTTGAAAGAATTGAATACGGGATTTTGTTTTTTTTTTTACGAACTTTGAAACCAACCAAAAATTTATTTTGTTTCTTGTAATGTTGTTGTTGTTTCTGTTGCTTTAAAAGAGTGAAACGTTTTTTTTTACCTGGTATTGTTTTTGTTGTTTTTTTACTACAAACCTCGTCACGCTATTTTTTAATTTTTCTTATTGTTGTACTTTTTTAAAGCGTCCAAAAATAGACTGCATGTGTTTTTTGTTGTAGTTCTTGTATTTTACGATCAAATAATAAAAATGCAAAAAAACAACAACATTAAGGAGCGTTAAATATTTCATTCAAAATTATGAAAACTTGAAACCAACTACGCGTATATTATATTTTTGAATAGTTGTTAACATTTTTGTTGGTTAAATAAAAATCAAAGAAATAATTTTTTCTGTGTACATATGTATATTGGAAAATATTTTTTTCCATTCATTGGCATGTCGCACTGGTTCCTCTAAACAAGGTCAACACAAAATTTTTCAATATTAAATTTTTGCAAGAAATCGATGTACAGTGGTTACATATACGCACTGTATCTTATATCAATTTCTCTAGTATTTTGGCAGAAAAAAACTATCGTTTCCCCATTTGTTGTTTAAGACTACATATAAAAAGAAAACCGTTTTTCGTCTCTACTGAAATTAATTTATAAATTTTGAGTTGTCTCTCTTTAGAGAAACCAGTGCGATATATGAACGTTTAATTAGGGGCTCCCATAGGGTTGCCATACGTACTGTTTTAAGCAGTACATGTACTGATTTTTTGCAATTGTACTGTTTTATGCACAACTCCTAAAACAGTACGCAAATGTACTGTTTTTTACACTTTGTACTGTTTTTTGTACTGCTTTTTTTGTTGCTCAGTCTATATTTAACAGAACTGGCTTACAAAAAATTATGTTGTGTTAAAAAAAAAAGTTCTTAAATAATAAGAGTTTTTACGCTGTGGTCATTGTTTTCTCATAAATACACAGTAGAAATCTAAATTATAATGGGTGGCTCGTAGCAATGGTATATTTTCGTGTTGTTATGATTTTATGGCTACCTCTTTCCATAGTCTTTCCCTTTCCACACCTGAGAAAGACAAAAATAAAATCTAAATTTTTTTTAAGTACTAAAAAAATACTTATTGCAACACAGTTATCGTTAATTTTTAGAACTTTTTTAATTTTCGGGCATGTTCTGGAAATCGAAATCACGTAAAATTGAAAACAAACAAATTCGGAAAATTATCCGTTTTCAAAATTTATAAAAATACCTAATACCTTTGAGGACGGACCACTTTTCTTTACCTAAACTACTGAAATAAGAAAAAGATAAGTTAATTTTTACAAAATTTTTTTTGAAAATATTCATCGTTTTCAATTGCACTTGATTTTAAATATTTTCAGATTTTGTGTAATAAAAATAAACCAAACTATTTTTTTTTTTTTGGATTTTATAAATTAATGGCCAATTTCACCAAGTTCAGGTTTAATTAACTTTCATTATAAAAGTCAAAAAACCTATTGTTTTAGTAATAGTTAATTATAGCTGAACTTGGTAAAATTAGCCGTTAATAATTTAAAAATTATTTAAAATTGGAAAATTAATTTAGGAAACAAACATTTTCTCAAACTCTATATGCTTGGTGCAACTATGTGTGTAGTGTAAATTGCTTTAAATACGAATATGTTTAAAGAAAATCGTACTTACAAAATCAATGAGTTAATTGTTTTGAGCTAAGTAAGGATTTTCTCCTTTCTTATATGGCTTACAGCAATGTAATGGTTTTCCTGGCCAAATGCTTCGTTTGTGGTGTTTGCTTTTTAAACGCAAATGGAGTGTATTTCTTTCTTTATATAATTGTTGTTGCATATTCAATCAAAAGTTTAAAATATTTACCCCAATTTCATCAAGTTCAGTTAAAACTAACTATTACTTTAACTTTCAGCTTACAATATGTTTTGACAGCTTGAACTGATAGTTAATTATAGCTGAACTTGGTGAAATTGGGGGTTACTTATTAAAACAAATGGTAATGTTGTCGTCAAAAAAAAATGTACTGTTTTTTTATTGATTGTACTGTTTTTATGTATTCAATGTACTGTTTTTCCGAATTTAAAATCTGGCTACCCAAGGCTCCCACTACAAAATTTAAATTTTTGATACTTGAATGGGCCGAAAATAGTACCAAGTAGGGGAAAAACACGGGAAATTAAATTTATAACTTTTCGTTTTGCATGTGGAACTTTTGAAGTTTCTATGATATTGAACTAATAAACCTAAAATTATAGGTACAGGGTCCTAAGTAACTCAGAACCTTTGACATAAAAATATCTTGGTACTTTTTTGTTAAAACCTAGAAACATAAACGTATTCCCACAAAAGAAAGGGAGGCGCTAGCGAAGTAGGCGGTTAAGTGATAGTACACACAGAAAAAAAAACAAATTGTTAAGTGCTACAACAGGCGGTGCGCAAAATGACCCCAGGAAATATGGCCCCAAAAGGAAAGTGAAAAACGACCCCAACATTTTACATGAGACACAACAACACGTAGATTTGGGGCAATGTTTTTTATATTTTTGGGGTTCTTTTTCATTTTTTCGTTAGGGTGCTTTTGCATTTTAAGCGGAATGAAAAATCACCCCAAACATTTTTACACAAATTATATAAAATTGTATGTGAAAGTTTCTAGGGATAGTATAAAAAACCCGAATTCTAAGACCAAAGTGGAGAAAATCCTTGCCGGCTATGCAGAGATGCTTTAGTAAGCGAAGCCGGTGTTTGTAATACAATAGAGAAAAAAACCCTTGCGCCCGGCCGAAGGCCGGCTATTAAGAGAAGCTTTGCTGAGCGAAGTCAGTGTTCGTTATATCATAGAGAAAAAAAGGCTATAACGTGAAGCTTTAGTAAGCAAAGCTAGTGTTTCGTATATCATAGAGGAAAAAATCCTAGCGCATGGCCGAAAGCCCAACCATGCTATCAATCGTACGATTTTTAAAACCAAAACTGTATAATTATTCGGATTTTGAAAACGGGATTCTAAATTTGGGATTTTTAGTTTCGGGCATATGAACTCCACCCAAATATAACTTTCTTTGTGTTCTTTTTTGGGGTTAAAATTCAGTATAAATTTTGAGGTGATTTTTCATAATAAAGAGTTACCCCAAATTAAGGGTCATATTTCATTTTATTTTTATGGTTATTTTTCAGTTTTTTTGGGAAATTTTTCATTAAAAAAATGGAGTCATATAGCATTATGAAAAATAGCCCCAAATTTGGGGTCAATTTTCATTTATTTTTGGGGCTATATTTCCTGGGGCCATATTTTGCAGCGCCGCTACAAATTAAAAAAATTTATGCAAAAAATTAATTTTTTTTATTGTTGTGACAGCACCTCTGCACAGAAAAATTATTGCCGAATTATTTTCAAACAAACGCTTCTTTGAAAATTTTTTTTATTTCTATAAATTTTTTTACTGATTCAAACAATATTTTTGTTTGATTTTTATTTAACCAACAAAAATGTGGACAACTCTTAAAAAATATAATAAACGCGTTATTGGTGTCAAGTTTTCATAATTTTGTATGAAATATTTAACGCTCTTTAATGTTGTCGTCTTTTTGCATTTTTTTATTTGAATATAAGAACAACAACAAAAAACACACACAGGCTATTTTTGGGCGCTTTAAAAAAGTGCAACTATAAGAAAAACAATAGCAGAAACAACATTACAAGAAAGAAAATCCCGTATTCAATTTTTTTAAACTGTTTAGTTAAATACATCAAATACAAAAATAGAATGATGGCGAAAAACATATCGAGTCGGTCTGCTGCTGTTTTTGGTTACATTTCTTTTTTAGCAAAGGAAAGGATACAGCAACAGAGAGAGATAAAGAAAAACATTGTATTGTGTGTATAAATAAGACTTCGTTCAAAAATTATTCCAACAAAAAAAAATGTGTCTCAAAGCCAGCCGGCGGCTCTGGTCTGCCGTCATCTTCTCATACAGTGCTTACTTGCGTGCGCGTCATTGCTTGTGCAAAAACTTTTTTTTTTTTATTTTGAAATTTAGTATATGAATTTCAGTAAACTTTTTGTTTGATTCAGTTAAATTATTTGTTTGAAAAAATCAGTGTTTTTCTCAATAAACGAAATGCAAATAAATTGTTTGAATATGCGAATTTGTTTATAGGACCGATTTCAGACAAAAAATTGTTTGATTCTACAAATTTTTTGTTGGAATTGGAAAAATAATTTTTTCTGTGTGTATCATAATATGATTACTTCTAAATTTGTTATGATTACCATGACAATAATATCTTAACTTCTTAACCTTTTATGATTAACGTGATAATAATATGATTACTTCTTAACTTAGTATGAATAACAGGAAATTATATATTATGATGTAAAATGTTATGAATATATTTGGTCATAATATGATTCAATAATAATCGTGAAGCATGAATAGAATATGTTTGCCACAACCAAGTTTTTTCTTTGTGTGTATATTGATAAATTCTGATTCTTGTTGGAGGGTATGAAAAAGTCGAAAATGCTATATGCTGCAATTAACTTTTAATACCCTCCACCACAATTTGTTGTGAAGAGGGTATATTAAGTTTGTCATTCCGTGTGAAACTTTTTTATTATTCATCTCAGACCCCATAAAGTATATCCATTCTGGGTCCTTGAGTAATTTTAAGTCGATTTAGCCATGTCTGTCTGTCTGTCCGTCTGTCCATCTGTTGAAAACACGCTCACTTTCGAACAACTCAAAAGAAATGAACAAACTTGGTGCCAAATTGCTTGTAGTTATCCTAAGCAGTTTGGCATTGAAATCCAGCAAAATCGGTTCAGTAGGACCAGAGCTATGAATCAAATTGTGGAACCAACACCTAAAAAAATTGATAATTTTGTTACAAAAAATAACATAAATGCTGGAACAAGGCACGGAATGAGATAAGATTTTGCAAAAATTTGTTCTATTTGACTGGAAATCACGCTGTTAAATTTCGTGATGATCCCTCCATAATTTACCCTAAGCCCCATATAAACAATACTCCCGGAAAACAATTTAGTACGCCTAAAACCGTAAAAAATAACGCTAGCCTAACAAAATTTGGTACGTCACAGTTTTATAGGACTACAAATGACACTGTGAAATTTCGTGAAGATCGGTACATAATTTACCCTAGGCCCCATAGAAACCCTACTCCCGGAAAACAGTTTAGTACGCCTAAAACCGTAAAAATAATGCAATCATAACAAATTTTGGCTCGTCACAGTTTTATTGGACTACAAATGATACTGGGAAATTTCGTGAAGATCGGTACATAATTTACCCTAGGCCCAATAGAAACCTACTCCCGGAAAACAGTTTAGTACGCCTAAAACCGTAAAAAATAATGCAATCATAACAAATTTTGGCTCGTCACAGTTTTATAGAACTACAAAAGATACTGTGATATTTCGTGATGATCGGTCCATAATTTGCCCTAGGCCCCATATAAACCCTACTACCGGAAAACAGTTTAGTCGCCTAAAACCATAATTTATAACAAATCGTCACAGATGAAGATAATAATAACATCATACAGATATTACTCCTTAAACATTCGAACTGTCGGTGGAGGGTATCAAAGATTCGGCACAGCCGAATTTAGCACTCTAACTTGTTTTATTTAATTTTACTTTATTATATGTATTTCATTCACATTTTTAATAAAATTTAACAATTATTTCTTACAGGGCAACTTTACCGGTGCCAGCATGAATCCTGCTCGTTCGTTGGCTCCTGCTTTATGGAATAATAATTTTAAAAATCAGGGAATTTATTGGATTGGTCCTCTAAGTGCTGCTGTAGTCAGTTCATATTTTTATAAGTTAGTTTTTTGGCGGGAGAAATAATTTGTAATTTAAATGAAATTTATATTCAGTTAATTGTGACCTCTTAATACTTAAGTAAAAAAAAACACAAGATTTTATTAAATTTATTTGTTGCAATTTAAATTAAACTATAAAATAATATAAAAATATTTTAAAATTAAAATAGCAAGCGAGAGCTATTTATGAATTTCTTAGATGTTAATCACGACCTGCATTAATTATTCGTAAAAACTTTCTACAACACTAGAGGCTCGGCCTTTGAATTCCAAAAATAAAAGTTATCTACATATCAACTTATTAACCTACATAAAGCTAATCTCAATAATGTTGTAGTAATTGAACTGAATAATTATCTATTTTACGATTACGTTTTACTTAATCGTGATTGTTTAGTTGACATAACGTTGAGTCGATTTCGTTATTTATGTATGTAATGGGTTATTTTTTAAGATGCATGAAATCTTTATTTGAATCAATAGTACGGTCCATATAATTTAATGTTTGAAGATTATTTCATGCAAATGTTGACCGTGACTGCGCCTCAAATGGTCCCTCCGCTTAGTCCAATTTTGGCATACTCTTTCCAACATTTCGGCCGGTATCTCATGAATAAATGCTTCAATGTTGTCTTCCAATGCGTCAATTGAAGCGGGCATGTGTGTATAGACATGAGCTTTAACATAGCCCCACAAAAATAGTCTAAGGCGTTAAATAGCACGATCTAGGCGGCCAATTGACCGGTCCCGAACGTGAAATAAAATGTTCACCGAACTCGCCTCTCAATAAGTTCATTGTTAAGCGTGCTGTGTGGCATGTGGCACCGTCTTGTTGAGACCACATGTCATGCAAGTCAAGCATGACATGTGGCTTCGTCGCTGAACACAAGAAGCGCGCGATGAACTTTCTTAGCAGAGCACGCATTTTGATAATAAAATTCAATAATTTGCAAGCGTTGTTCGTTTGTAAGTTAAATTAAAGACCAAACTGAAGATGTTTGACAGTGAAACTAAACACGAAACGTGCGTCAGCTGTTTAAACCAGTGTTGCCAAAAGGAGAATAGCTAAAAAATCACCCGATATATATTTTGCGTCATAATATTTTAGGCCTTCACTGAGTTTTTGTTGATAACATTTATTGATACTCCACTCAACTCCACTTGTGGAAGAAATTTCAATTATTTATGTTAAGATTTTTGGATTTGAATCTCGCTGAAACCTGTATGGGCATATGAAAAGAAATTGGTTACCACAAAGATCTTTTAAGATTGATAATGGATTAGATAATACGAGCACAATAATCACTACTTGAAAATTTCGACTGGCACTATTTAATAATAATTAGCATTAGTTAATGGCGGGCAGGGAATTCTGAATTATTTCATAAAAGAATAGTATAGTAAACAGAATGTGGGAATTATTTCGCTTTTTTCCTGACCCGCCTTTTAGTGCAGAGTTTGCCACGTGCGACAACTATACGTTTTGATCATTTCTGAGCGCATTTACTGAAAAACGTTCTAATTAAGAAAAGGTTATCCGATATTTCGTTCTTGTTAATTTGTTCGGTCTCAAAAAATTATCAGTGAATTGATTAAAATAATATTTCAAAACAAGAAATGACTTCGTTAAAGTAAATGGTACAAACTTTTTGTAAAAACTTATCATTATGGTGGCACAAGGCTCACGGAAAAATAAACGACTTATTCAAGCAAAACGAATATTGATTTGGTCTGCATGGCTAAGGCCGAGGCCACGCAATGGGCGGCTAAGCGGCGAGTGGCTGAGTGGTGAACTGCAAAAAATTAAAACATATGAAACACTACTGAAGTGGTCACGCAATGAGCGGCTAAGCGGCACCATTCAGAAATAAAACTTTTTCTGAGCAGCAAAGAATACAAATGGCAAATGTGAATGTTGAGCTTATAGTTCTTTCTGACCGCTATTATGGCAAGACAAATTAGAAAATTTTCTGTTAACTTTTAATCAAATCTGATGTTAACTTTTTGCAACAGAATATCAAAGGATTTCACAGACATACGGCAGTATTATCAAAATCTGTCTGGTAATTTTTTTGATTTATAGGATGAACACCAATTCTTCTGTTCTGGACAATGGAATTTTAACAACTAACCGCTTAGAAATGACGCTCAGTAATAATCCAATTGCCGCTTAAACTCGTTGCTTTACCGCTCATTGTGTGGCCTCGGCCTTATACGCCATTATGTTGGCCCTCTTGCATATTTTCATCGTGCCGAACTTTAAAAATGTCAATTATGTATTACAAAAATCAAAAACCCAGCGTTTTGCCTGCCCATTAAAAATTCTTTGGTTCCAAATTTCAGCAATATCGGTCCAGAACTTTGGCTGAAATTAGTTTTGGCCTAAAAAGTAGCTCAAATTACCCAGTGTGCAATGGCTGGATTGGATTACGCTACAGCTACCGTCATTATTACTAGTCATTTTTTTATGAATGTTTCTTAAGGCCGTTACACACTATCACACAAAGTCTTACGTATTTTATGAAAATGCAACCCTGTCATGATAAGTTGTTATTGTTTTTTGAAAATTTATAAACAATAATTAGATCAGGAAAGCATTTTCATAAAATACCAAAGACTTTGTGGGATAGTGTGTAACGGCCTTTAAAAACATCGAAACCGACATAACATGTGTAAGAAGAAATATTTGTTGGAAATAAATGTTAAAACAGGGTCGGTCAACAAATTAATGTTTAAGTTGCTGCAACAAAATTTCACCGGTCGTAAACTGCAACACTAACCAATGGTTTTTAACCTTAGTTTTTCAAAATAATAGAGCAATAATGAAAACTCATTTAAGTAATTTTAAGAAGCTGACTTTGAAAGTTTCGGCTGCCTACATGAAGGTGTAAATCGTTCGATAGATTGTGGAGGAGGCTGCTCAGGCGTGATGAATATGAATAAATATTTAAAGACCAAATGATTTATTTTTTAGTGGCGTTGCTGTTGAAGGGGTAACTTAAACCAAATCAAAATTTTCGAAATTAACCCTTCACGAGTACATTTTTTCCAAACGCCAAAAAGGCTTCGAGCTTTGTGGAATTGTAATCTACAAATCCCGGATTTTATTTTTTATAGAAAGAATTAGTTTGTTATTGTCTGATCTATTTTTATTAAGGAACTAGAACTTCCTGCTCCCCTTTGCTGAACCTTATAAATTGGGTACGGTATTGGTGCTTCCGGCTTTCGGCTTTCGTATATTAATATCACTTTTTTTTCTTCTTAAAAACGTTTTTTTCTGAATTTAAGCATAGTTATGTAAGTCATTTTGTTAATGATGTTCATAGAGTTTAAAACAGGGACCGTAACAGTTATGCCTTTTTTCATAAAAGTCAGATGAAAACAGTTATTTTTTGATTTTTATTTTTTTGAGCAAAAATAACAGTTATTTTTTGATTTTTATTTTTTTGAACAAAAATAACAGTTATTTTTTGATTTTTATTTTTTCGATCAAAACTAACAGTTATTTTTTGATTTTTATTTTTTTGAACATATTTAACAGTTATTTTTTGTTTTTTATTTTTTCGAGCAAAAATAAAAGTTATTCTTTTAATAAATTTACGTGTTTTAATAATTTAGATGACTTTAATAATTATTTTAATGTGCATAAGAAATTCCAATGATAATTAAACACTAAAATAAAAATTTCAAGTCAACTAAATTATTAAATCACGTACATTTATTTAGAGAATAACTTTTATTTTTGCTCAAAAAAATAAAAATCAGAAAATAACTGTTATTTTTGCTCAAAAAAATAAAAATCAAAAAAAACTGTTATTTTTGATCGAAAAAATAAAAATTAAAAATAACTGTTATTTTTGTTCAAAAAAATAAAAATCAAAAAATAACTGTTATTTTTTGATTTTTATATAAAAATCAAAATTATAAAAATCAATATATTTTATCATTGACAAGTGCATAAGGAACAATATGGTATACTTGAATAAGTTTTTCGACATATACTTCTATTTATGTGCTTTTTTTGTTTTAAAATTCCAATATAACTGTTATATGCGGTCCCTGGTTTAAAATCTTTAACTGTGGGAGACAACCAACTTAATCCAATTAAGTATGTGGAACTTTAAAGTGTAGATAAGCCCCATTCGCCACTTTTAAATGTTTAAAGATCTAGTTGTAACAGTTCTCAAGATAAACGATTCAATTGAAGTGCTTACCTCTCCGATCTCTCTCCGATTTCACAATGTGCATATGTATATTGTTATCATATCCAGTTCCACGAAGGCTAAAACTCTTAACTGTAAACGATCTCCCACATAGTTCTAGCTAAGTTATGCTCACAGATACTAATATAACATGCTGATATTTATAAAGTTCTTTTGTAATAAATCTTTAAATCAAATGAAAAAAGGTAAGTTAAGATGAGTCCTCCTTGTCTGTTTTTTATGTTAATTTTTTGGTTTAATAAATAATGAAATTACGATAACTGAATTTGAAATTAAAAGACCTCAACTCCAAGGTCTAAACATTATTTACTTTGTACAGAGGCTACTTTAAGTTCTGTGTTCATTCCGTTGATTTTTTACTTGGTTATCAAAATTAATAAAAGATAAACAGTAGAAGCATTTTCTTTGTATGGGATGAGACTCGCTTTCTGCTCCCATCTCATTTATTTTAAGATAAACAGTTTACCTTCGTACTTTTATAAAGTCCATAAAATTCTTTGAATAAGCGATAATAAGTATTTGCATTGTTCGGAGATGGCCTACTTCCTACTTCCATCGTAAAATTTTTAAAGCTGGTAATATAAAAATTTTAATGATACTTGAAAAATTTGAAATCTTCATCTCTTGTGGGTTATTTTTAAAGCGCTTTACCAACCTTTAGCAAATTTTTTTTTTCTCCTATCACAGTAGTTTATAAAATAAAAAAATGATATTAAGTTTTAATAGAAAACAAAGAAAATGTTTTGTGAGAAATAAAAATATTCAGGGTAACTCAGTGATGTAAATCGTTTTTGCAAACAAAACGATTATAAACTGATTTCTAACACAGTTTCCTTTTAACCCATGTCCATATTCTTATTGATTTTATTGCCGATATGTTATAAAAGCTGAAATTCGAATAAATAATTAAGACCTTTCTCCAGAAAAAGACTTTAAAATCGCTCGAAATTCATTTGACTGATCAGTTGACAAAAATCTTTATCAAATAAAGAAAAAACTTAATTCTTAAAAGAAATTGTGTACTGCGGAAAGTTTTTGTAAAACATTATACAAGTCTCTCGTCGTTATTGTTTTTTTTTAAGGGCAATCAGGGGTCTAATCACTGCATTCGATATCCAGAAAACTATCGTATCAAGTTAATTATCGTATTTTTCTGCATACGGTAGACAGTGACGTATCGAATGACAACTCGAGAGTTGTAATGTCTTTGTAACCAAAGATCGAAGACTTACTTAAACTAGATTGGTACCAAAAACCGATGGCGTCTGGTAGATTAATAAATTTCTACTCAAAACATCCAAGAAGAACGATTATAAATACAGCGACCAACTTCATTAAGAGAGTTCTAGAAATAAGTGACAAAGCTTTCCACCCAATAAATATCTGCAAAATAAGGAATATATTAAGTAAAAACGATTTTCCAAATAAAACCATTAATGAACTAATTAACAGAGTAAAAACTACGATAGCAAAAGGAACAACTAAAAGGGAACGATCACCAATAACATATAAGACTATGACATATGTAGAAGATTTTTCCGAACGAATTAAACATTCCAACATTTATAATCGGGAAAATATGAATTACTTTTAAAACTGAAAATACAACAAAAAAACTTTTTAATAATATGAAATCTAAGATTGAAAAAGAGGACAAATCGCATTTAGTTTACAGAATACACAGTAATGGAGACAAAACTGACGCATGCGGAAAAGTATATTTTGGCACGACAAAAAACAAATTAAAAACCAGACTTGCAGCACATAAGTCAGATGAAAAGGCTACTTACAAACCATTAGAACAGAAAACTGCATTAGCAGCCCACTGGACATAAACCAAATTTTAATAATGTAGACTTATTGGTGGGAGAGCACAACTACAAGAAGAGATTTACTCTTGAGATGCTACATATACAGAAAAAATTATTGCCGAATTATTTTCAAACAAACGTTTGTTTGAAAATTTTTTTAATTTCTACAAATTTTTTTACTGATTCAATTAAAATTTTTATTTGATTTTTATTTAACCAACAAAAATGTTGACAACCATTCAAAAATATAATACACGCGTTATTGGTTTCAAGTTTTCATAATTTTGTATGAAATATTTAACGCTTTTTAATGTTGTCGTCTTTTTGCATTTTTGTATTTGATCGTAAGCAACACTTCCTAATGTGAAATATATGAACTACAACAAAAAACACATGCAGTCTATTTTTGGACACTTTAAAAAAAGTACAACAGTAAGAAAGATGAAGAGGTTGAAGTAAAAAAAAAAAAAAAAGCAGGTAAAAAAACGTTTCACTCTTTTTAAACAACAGAAACAACAACCACATTATAAGAAACAAAATAAATTTTTGGTTGGTTAAAAAAAAAAAACAAAATCCCGTATTCAATTTTTTCAAACTGTTTGCTTAAATACATCAAATACAAAAATAGAATGATGACGAAAAACATATCGAGTCGGTCTGTCGCCGTTTTTGGGTTACATTTCTTCTTCGTTAGCAAAGGAAAGGATACAGCAACAGTGAGTGATGACGAAAAACATTGTGTGTATAAAAAAAGACTTCGTTCAAAAATTATTCCAACAAAAAAAATGTGTCTCAAGGCCAGCCGGCCGCTCTGCTCTCTCTGCCATCATCTTCTAATACAGTGCTTGCTTGTGTGCGCATCATTGCTTGTGCAAAAAAAAAAACTTTTTTTTTTTGAAATTTAGTATATGAATTTCAGTAAACTTTTTGTTTGATTCAGTTAAATTATTTGTTTGAAAAAATCAGTGTTTTTTTTTCAATAAATAAAATGCAAATAAATTGTTTGAATATGCGAATTTGTTTATAGGACCGATTTCAGACAAAAAATTGTTTGATTCTACAAATTTTTTGTTTGAATTGGAAAAATATTTTTTTCTGTGTATAATTGATCAAGAGACAGAAAAGACATTAAATTTTAAGAAAGACACAGAAAGATGTGCAAAAATTTATAAACATGCAATAGACAAACACAAATCAAAGAAAGCTTTATCAGAGAAGTGTTAAATTCGTCCGAGTTTTTAAACTTTTATTGTTTATTTATTTAAATGTAAATATTATTTAAAATATTTTGTATTTTTAATGGTATTTTTGCTTTTTTGTATTTTTAAAAAGATTCCCCTGATGATGGTCAGAGATTTTGACCGAAATATTGGAAAAATATAAAAATAAATAAAAATAAAATAAAAAGTTTTTTGAATTTTATTTATTATTTATATAGGACCTCAAGCCAAAATAATAAAACAACATTTACGTAAATTTTTATAATATCTGTTATGTACTGTATATGTTTAAGAACGGTGGGGTGCCATAAAGCCATAGGACATAAAGCCACAATGGCTTTATGTCTCAATTCAAACGGACATAAAGCCATAATTTTGATATGGCCTTAAGTCTCATATCAATTTTAGTGGAATGGGACATAAAGCCATTATGGTTTTATGTCCCATTTGATGTTTTGCGTTACAAATGCTTATATGGTATAACAAAGACCAGCTTCGCTAACTAAAGCTTCTCTGTATAGCCGGCCTTCGCTTTTTCGGGTTTTTTTTCCATAAATAAACGACGTCCCTAAATTTAGGGGCTTAGTTCATTTTGGTTTGGGGAGTTAGTTCATTGGGGACTTAGTTCATACCGCCATTTTTGACATAAAACAGGGCGACATGAAACAACAATGCATTTTTTACATGATATAGGGTGAAATACAATCATTATCAAAAATATGGCTTATGTCTCATTTTTCGGAAAGTAGAGTAACTTAAAGGTGATAGAAAAAGTAAACTCGTTTTAAGTTGTGCTGTTATTGCTTAATGATTGCGTCTCAAGTGCCTTGTTGGTCATTGTATCATATTCAACCCTTATTATCAGGAGTGTTCTAGAAATCGAAAACGCAAGAATTTTAAACGTCGTTTTTGAATAAGATTTCCTTGATAAAATAATTTTATGACAAATATTTTACAAATATTTCTTTATTAAACAGAATTTTATAACAAAATTATATTAAAAGTGTCCCAATAAAAAATTGAGTTTCGAGCGAAGCAGGTTTGTAAGGGAGAAATGTAAGAGTTTCGCTTACCATTGCGCTTACGGAAGACATGAATTTTATATGGCGAGTTCCCACTTTGAAGCAATACATTTTTGACACATAAAGCGCATTATTCAGCGCATAAAAAAATTGTTGGATGTAACAGTTATTTTTTAGTATTCTCCCTTACAAACCTGCTTCGTAGTAAGGGAATGCCGTAGCACTTGAAATTTTATTTATTTTTTATAAAAATTGTTAAGAGTTATTTCACTTACTTTACTGCATTTCTGTATGTCTTATTGCGTAGCGCATAATTGTGTGCTTATTTTTTTAAATGTACCATTAGTGCTTCGCAAAATGATAAAATTTTTTATTGGGGTATTAAAAAGAACTTCCTACCTAATTCTGTCGTTTTGTGTTTTCGATTTCCAGAACACCCCTGTATATTTACAACTCTATATCATGAGAGTTCAATGCCTTAGAAATTTAATTTGGAGTTAATTTAGCCCTGCCGTGAAGATTAACTTGTCAAAATATATATTTTGTTTTTCCAAAATAAATGGCATTTTTTATTATTAATAATTACGAACCAGCAATAAAACAAGATCTTTTGATATCTGTTTTTTAAGTGCTTTAAGTATTTTCTCCAACTATTGACACAAAGATTTTGCTAGAGATGATTATTTTCTAGATAATAACACTTAAAACATTTTATTGCACTGAAGTGGCTTGTTAAAGGGAAGGTATCCTTAAAACAGGTACAGTAGAATCGCATAAAAGTTAACCAAAATGTCCCAAGCGTTGTTTACTTTTTCGAATTATTAACTTTTATAAGCGGGTTTAAATTTGAAAAATATACAATAACAAAACATGGATCTTTCGGAAATATCACACTAAATTTATTTTAATGGCTTAGTTTTCATCATAACAAAAAAGAAACTTAGACTTTTCATATGTATTCGTCACAGCCTCGAGAATTTAATTTTTGAGATCAATAATCTTTCGCTAATAGTTTTCCTTGAATATCTTTATTAATTTTGTTCAAACTTTCTGCTCACTTGCGATGTTTTTTATCAAAACGTTTAGAAAAGTTAACTTTTTAGAGCGACGCTGGGACGCTAAAATTCGGTTAACTAACCCGCGAGATTAACTTTTCCGAGAGTAAGCTTTTTCGCGATTCTACTGTATTTATTACAGTGCATAACGAATACAATTACGAGTTTTATATTCCACTAAGTCAAATTTTTGTTACCTTTAACATTTTGGCAAAACTGATATAAATAAAGTGGAATATCATCATTAAAATACTATTTTCAACAAACAAAAAGTTTTAAAATATCATTGACAACAACTAAAATTGCCACATTTTATAATGGAAAAATGTTCGTAAACTTTAAATAAATATTTTCATTATTTAAGGAATTTTTTAGCTATTATCTTTTTGGCAACACTGCTTTAAACAGCTGACGCACGTTTCGTGTTTTGTTTCACTGTCAAACATCTTCAATTTGGTCTATAATTTAACCATGAATCGTCTTACGAACAACGCTTGCAAATTATTGAATTTTATTATCAAAATTCGTGCTCTGTAAAGAAAGTTCATTGAGCGCTTCTTGTGTTCAGCGACGAAGCTAATTTTTGGCTCAATGGGTACGTTAATAAGCAGAATTGTCGATTTTGGAGTGAAGATCAGCCGGAAGCATTGCAAGAGCTACCAATGCATCCAGAAAAAGTTACAGTTTGGTGCGGTTTATGGGCTGGTAGCATCATTGGACCGTACTTCCTCAAAGATGATGCGAATCGTAACGTTACTGTGAATGGTGAGCGCTACCGTGAGATGATATCCAACTTTTTTTTGCCAAAAATGCAAGAGCTTGAATTGCATGACATGTGGTTTCAACAAGACGGTGCCACATGCCACACAGCACGCTTAACAATATACTTATTGAGAGGCGAGTTCGGTGAACATTTTATTTCACGTTCGGGACCGGTCAATTGGCCGCCTAGATCGTGCTATTTAACGCCTTTAGACAATTTTTTGTGGGGCTATGTTAAAGCTCATGTCTATACACACATGCCCGCTTCAATTGACGCATTGGAAGACAACATTGAATCATTTATTCATGAGATACCGGCCGAAATGTTGGAAAGAGTATGCCAAAATTGGACTAAGCGGAGGGACCATTTGAGGCGCAGTCACGGTCAACATTTGCATGAAATAATCTTCAAACATTAAATTATATGGACCGTACTATCGATTCAAATAAAGATTTAATGCATTTTTCTGAATTTTATGTTTTTTTTTTAACTTTCCTACAGCTCTTAAAAAATCACCCATTATTTATTAAGTCTTACAAGAGCATCTTGAAAAAACTGTTTTCTCGAAGATTTTGCAATATCTTCATCAGCCATTTCATCATTACATAATTTAGATTCAAATACTGGCCATACATACATATGAATGCCTCAAATTTTATACATAAAAACAAATTATTTTATTTTTTTGTATTGAATTTAAAGAATTTCAAAACCAAATCATGGCTTATCAAAAATAGCTCAGATCGATTTGTGCGGTAGATCCAAAATTAATTAAATGTCCAATGTAAGCCTCTCCCGATAATCACTTTAAAACTGATAGATAAATCTCGTATAGTTGAAGTATCTAGATAAAATCTGGGACGTGCAAATTATTCTTTTGTGGATCTTAATTTGATAATTTCCAAAAGATCCCAAATAAATAACAGTCAGGGTATGAGGTTGGTACTAGGACTTATATTTTTATACGTTACAAACATCAACACGAAAGCCTAAAACTCTTCCCAGCTATTTCAATGTAGGGCATAAATGGAAACGTTTTATTTACTAATGCCAAAATGCTGATATCGAGTTTCCATTTGGCAATATCAGGTAAAACAGTAACAGATAATAAATGATTAAATAAATATATAAAATTAAATACTTATCGCCTTTAACAAAATCAAGATAAAGCAATACTCATTTATGGATATCGGTCGTATAGGTAGCATTCCCACATTAAAATAATATTTATAATCAGTGCAATAAAAATGAATTACTTAGTTGCTAGTGTGACAACGTTGAATATATAACGAGTAAAATTCGTTTTTTAAACAAGCAAAAAAAGAGCAAATTGCTGCTAAAATTTAGTGTGTATGGTCGCCGTATTTTAACAAGAATTTTTCTTAAATCCAAATTTTTTTGAAGTGTAAAATGAAAAGAGAAAACCAAAGTTATTCCATTATACCGTCAGCGTTTAAACAACTAATTCAGTGTTTGTTTTCCGAATTTATTGGCACCGCCTTTATGCTGTTTGCCGGTTGCATGGGCCACTGGGAATCAGTGCAGTTTAAGAATACAAATTTCCAAATCAGTCTTAATATGGCCTTGGTTGTTATGATAGTTGTGCAATGTTTTGGCCATATTTCGGGAGCTCATGTCAATCCGGTTGTCTCGGTGGCTGCCTTTGTTAATGATGTTATCAAGTTTCATATGTTGCTGGTCTATTTTGTGGGTCAATTCTTTGGTGCCATTGCTGGTTTTGGTCTTTTAGTGGCTGTTTCATCATTAATGCCAGACAAATTCTGCACGACCTTACCCAGTAGCAGTGTGAATCAGCTACAAGTCTTTGTGGTGGAATTTATTTGCACTAGTATGTTGGTGTTGGTTTGTTGTGCCGTGTGGGATTCTCGTAATCTTAAACATCAAGATTCTTTGCCGATACGTTTGGGTCTAACAGTGGGATAACTGATATTTTCAGCGGTAAGTTCAAAATAGAAAAGAGAGAAAAAATCTAATTTTTATCTTGCAGGTTAATCTGAGTGGTGGCAGTATGAATCCCGTACGTTCCTTTGGTCCAGAACTATGGCTGCAAAATTTTGAATATCAGTGGATTTATTGGGCAGCACCTTTGTCTTCCTCTGTAATGACCAGCATAATTTACAAATACTGTTTCAAAAGTAGTACTCAATCTAATTTTTGCCAGCCGACAGATTCCGAATAAAGTTTAGTGTTAAGTAAAAATATTTATTCAGCTAAATGCGTATGTTTATGACGTTATCTCTAGAAATAAGGTCATATTTATTGGATTATATTAATCAAGAAATATATATTTATTGCTTTCATTATATGTTTTTAACTCATCATCGTTTGCACAGAACTTGATTTGGATCATGCTACCGAGCGTTTTCATAATGAATTATTGCGGTCTTATGTCTGATCGCATGGTTCGGGAGTTTTTCGGCCAATGCTGACTTTAAACGAAACGTGATCATCACTCTGCTAGTCGCACTAATTACAAAAAATTACCTTGCCGTCAGGGAAATTTGGCTTTGGCTGAATCTGCTGGTGGCACGAACTTCACAAACGATTTTTACCCTCCGGGTTGTCGCAATGAATCAATTTTCCATCGCAAGTAATGACTTAATGAAAAAAATTGCTTAAGGTGTTATGACACTTGCTATTTATACCCACACCACAATAGTGGATAGGGTACTATGCATTTGTGCTGATGTGTGTAACGCCTTAAAATATTGGTCCTAGACCCACCTTAAAGTATGCCGATCGACTCAGAATCACTTTCTGAGTCGAACTAACGATGTCCGTCCGGCTGGCTGGCTGGCTGGGTGTCCATGTAACCTTGTGAGCAAAGTACAGGTCGCAATTTTGGAGATAATTTGATAAAATTTGGGAAATAGGTTCTTATTGACACCAAGCCTATTGAAAATGGGCCAAATCGTAGGACCACGAGGGAAGATAGGGGGAAATTTCTTCCTCTCAGAAACTATCAAACCTATTTTAATGAAATTTAAAACTTACATAGAACCATATCTTCATGGACACAAGTGCGATGTATTTTTAAAAAAATAGGACCATGAAGGGAGATAGGGCCAATTTCTGCCTCTCAAACCGATTTTAATAAAATTCAAAGCATAGATAGATCCATATCTATATGGACACATAAGCTATACAGTTTTTCAAAAATAGGACCACAAGGGGAGGTAGGGGGCAATTTCTGCCCCTCACAAACTTTTAATGAGTTTTATAAACATAGATAAATCCATATTTATATGGACATATAAGCATGATGTGCTTTTTAATACTGTGGTGTAGGGTATCATATGGTCGGGCTTGACCGACTATACTTTCTTACTTGTTTTTGTATTGGATTTTTTTAGGATTGACTGAATGAAACAACAAATGCGAGAAAGAACAAGAAATACAATATGTAAACAAACCCTTTTTTCTGATTGACATTTCTCATGACTAAAACAAAAAAAAAAAATGGCAAAAGCTTGGGCAGATGAAACTTTTTTGTTTTTGATAAACGAAATAAAGCAGGGGCCCTTCATATGTGACAGCGCATAGAGAAAGGGACCAGTAAGTAAAGGGAACAGTAAAAACCAACTACACAAAACAAGAGGTAGAGACGACCTACGCGCGTTTTCAAGGTTGACCAACAAGGTTGGGATGTGTCGCTTTCAAATGAGACCAATACCAACACGCTCAGTGATGGAACACCAAAGATACACGTATTTAAATCTTTAAAATGGCAAAACCCTTATAGGTCCAGTGATGGAAACTTCAGTACTATGGTACTATTTTCAGTACTTTTTCCTTTCAAAATACCACGGTACCCCCACGCCCGTTTAAGTACTCTTTATGTTATGCTTCTTCTTTAGAAAATTTAGCATTGATTTTTTTAACATTGAGGCGTCAACAAAAAGTGCTAACTCCGACTCCAACCGCTGAAATTCCAATTCCGATTCCTAATCTAACTTTAATGCTAAATGTAGACGAGACTGGTCCTTATTTGACTGTTAACTCTTTTTTTAATGCAGTACCTGTTAAATGGTTAATTATAGCAAAAAAAGGATGCAGTAAAAGTTTCGAATCAATATTTTTAATATTGCATCGCAAATTTCGAAGTATTTTTATTTTGGAAATTATTAGAATATTTGTTTAAATGTTTTATGACGAAAAATCCGGTACAAAAACCTTAACTCCGACTCTACAGCTTCGACTCCACAGCCCTGTTTACAACATTGCCTACACAAAATTAATTATTATCAAAAGGTTATGGCAACACTGCTTGTTGGTATATTTTAATTTTAGATATTCTTATCAGAATTATGCTGTTGAAATGTAGTTGAAATTTATCTCGGTCCATAAATGGCTGAGATATGAGCAAAAAAAATGTTTTTAAAAAAGTAGCAAAATGTTGAAAAAGTACTCTTTTGCTTGGTGGTCAGTACCATCTAAATATTTCAATTTTCCATCACGGCTTAGGCCCCTTTCTATTGTTCGCGTCACAAATGGGATTTGAAATTATACATTTTCAATTAAAGAATATACCACGATGTAATTCGTAATATTTTTCATTATTTGCATTAAATTTTAATGTATTTAAAAAGAAAATTGTTTGTGATTTCAAAATAAAATGTAAACAAAACAAACAATATTGCCCACATTTTTTTCCCACAAAAACCCGTCAAAAAAAACTAAGAATCGCAAAACAAAAGTTAAAACCGCTACTTTCGATCAAAAACTAAAAAAAATTGGCAACAGCACAGAAAAAATTATTGCCGAATTATTTTCAAACAAACGCTTGTTTGAAAATTTTTTTGATTTCTACAAATTTTTTTACTGATTCAATCAATATTTTTGTTTGATTTTTATTTAACCAACAAAAATGTGGACAACTCTTCAAAAATTTAATAAGCGCGCTATTGGTTTGAAGTTTTCATAATTTTGTATGAAATATTTAACGCTCTTTGTTGTTGTCGTCTTTTTGCATTTTTTTTATTGATTGTAAGCAACACTTCTTTATGTGAAATATAAGAACTACAACAAAAAATACATGCAGTCTATTTTTGGACGCTTTAAAAAAGTACAGCAATAAGAAAAATGATAAAATAGCGTGACGAGGTTTGTAGTAAAAAAACAACAAAAACAATAGCAGGTAAAAAAAACGTTTCATTTTTTTTTTAAACAACAGAAAAAACACATTATAAAAAACAAAATAAATTTTTGGTTGGTTTCAAAGTTGGTAAAAAAAAAACAAAATCCCGTATTAAATTTTTTCAAATAGTTTGCTTAAATACATCAAATACAAAAATAGAATGATGGCGGAAAATATATCGAGACGGTCTGCCGCCGTTTTTGGTTACATTTCTTCTTCATTAGCAAAGGAAAGGACAAAGCAACAGTGAGTGATGAAGAAAAACACTGTGAGTATAAATATGACTTCGTTCAAAAATTATTCCAACAAAAAAATGTGTCTCAAAGCCAGCCGGCCGCTCTGCTCTGCTTCATCTTCGCCAACAGTGCTTGCTTGTGTGCGCGTCATTGCTTGTGCCAAAACTTTTTTGTTTGATTCAGCAAAATTATTTGTTTGAAATTTATATGAATTTCAGTAAACTTTTTGTTTGATTCTTTAAAATTATTTGTTTGAAAAAATCGGCGTTTTTTTTTCAATAAACAAAATGCAAATAAATTGTTTGAATCTGCGAATTTGTTTGTAGGACCGATTTTAGACAAAAAATTGTTTGATTCTACAAATTTTTTGTTTGAATTTGAAAAACAATTTTTTCTGTGAGTGCTAACATTTATTCTGGAAATGTAAATTTTAAGTTAAAAATTTTTATATTTTTTTTGACAGTCTTAGATTATTTATCGATAACACATGTATATTTGTTTGACATTTCAAGATTTTTTTATGATATAATCATACTCGTTACACTTAAGGTGTTATGATACTTGCTATTTTTTGTATTGGATTTATTTAGGATTGACTGAATGAAACAACAAATGTGAGAAAGAACAAGAAATACACTATGTAAACAAACCCTATTTTCTGATTGACATTTCTCATGAATATATTTTCTTTGACTAAAACAAAAAATAAAAAATGGTAAAAGCTTGGCCAGATGAAACTATTTTGTTTTTAATAAATGAAATGAAGCAGGTGCCGTTCATATGGGATTTCAAATCAACACAGTACAAAAACAAATTTAAAAAAGTGCAATTTTGGGACGAGTTGGCTAAAAAAATCAACACAAACTTTGCTCCAATGGTTCCATTTAGTTCTGGTTGGTAAAAAATTGTTTATTTAATATTTTATTTAATAATTTTGTTTTATTTTAGCTGATGTGTCAAAAAAATGGAGTAATTTAAAAGCTTACTACCATACAGAGCAGACAAAAGGTATCAAAGCTAAAAAAAGTGGATGCAGCGCTGATGCAGTGGAGGATGTATTGTCAAACTGGAAATATAGCCAGCCAATGGACTTTTTATCCACCACAAATGAAGCTACATCCTCAGTCAATAATTTCAACAAAAGCAGTCTTGAGGTAATTATTTGAAACATACGGGCATGTTCTACAAATCGTAATGAAGTGAAATTAAAAATTATTTATAAATTATCATAGTTTTTCCGGGTTTTAAGAGTTGTTCTTGTAAAGGTAATTGGCACTTGAAAAGTTAAGTAGATCAAATTGAAAATGCTTATGAACTTTCAGTACGGTGTCTTTTTTAAAATTTGCTCGATTTTAAATCCCCTTCATTTTGATTTCAAGACAATGCCCGATATTGTCACTTATTATTTTCATTCCACAACGAAATATGTATGTACGCAGAATCCCATAAATTATTACTAGTGGTAAACCTCGTTTGATTTTGGGCCCATCTAGTGATGACCGTCTCCCCGTATATCAAAGTATGGGAGCAGGCCAAACTGAATACGTAGTAGCTAGTTATTGGGTAAAGATATTTTGAATGCCGTAACTGTTTGGAATTCAAAACGATGTACATATATCTATTGTAAAAATATATCTGGCGAAAAAACTTTGATGTACTTCTTTTTCTTTATAGGAGCTGTACAACATTGAAGCTCATCCTGGTGTTGACATTGCACATTGGGTTGAAACTGATGACGATTTTAATGACTCAGTGATTCAAGAAGAATTTGAATCGCAGTCTTCTAATATCAGCCTAACTCCAAGTGGTGATCAAAAAGCGTCACATGTTACTCGTAAGAAAAGAAAAGTAGAAAATGAAAATTTAGAAGCTGTTTGCGAAAGTTCGAAAAAATTAGCTGATGTTCTCACAAAAA
Source organism: Pollenia angustigena (assembly GCA_930367215.1). NCBI lineage: Eukaryota > Metazoa > Arthropoda > Insecta > Diptera > Polleniidae > Pollenia > Pollenia angustigena. The sequence continues at coordinate 90,172,859 of OV884056.1, read as the reverse complement.
AACTGTTACATGACGAACCAAATGCTCCATTCGGACCTTTTGTAGTAAACGAACTTAACAACCTACCCAAACACAAGCAGTTAATAGCAAAATCGAAAATAACAGCGATACTATTTGAACTCCAATCTGAAGAATGATAAGATGATATACATAATATATACTATATAAACCAAATGTGTTCTTCGTTTTAAAATGTTTTTTTTTTCAAGGCTAACAAGGGTGTGCTGGAAATGGGAAACGTAAAACGCAAGAATTTGGAAGTTCTTTTTAATCTAATTTTTGTTATACAATTTTGTTTATTAGAGCAACATATGTATGCAATTTAATTACATAAATCGTTTTGCGTTTTACGTTTGCGATTTCTAGCACACCCGTGTAAATGATAACGTAAAGATTATTTTTTTATTTGTAAAATTCGCTGTTTCTGTTTAGTTTTTTTTCGTAAAATAATTTTTTACTTGTGCATTTGAATTCAATAATTTTTCAGTTGTGTTAAAAGAATCGTTCATCAAAAACTTACTTTCAATATTTTTGCCTTTAGGATTCTATTAAACTTTTTATTAAACACGCAAGGAGCTTTTTCTTAAAGTTGTGAGTGTAAAAGAAATAGTTTGCAAAATTTTCAGCTCATTAAATGTTCAACCAGCACTTTAGATTTAAAAAAAAACTAACACAATCAAAACATTTTTTTGCTTATGTTCTATAGTTTTACCTTTCTTTTAACTTTATTATTTAAAAAATAGTCAAAATGCTTATGTTTATTAAAAAATTCCTTTTTTTTATTATAGTTCATAAGTTATTTTTTTATTAATGAAATATTTCATACGAATTTTCATTCAAAAAACATTTTTGTGTACGTTTTTAAAATTTTGTATTACAAATGAAATTTTTCTTTAATTTTGGTTTATTTTTATTATTTGATAAAAATGATTTTTCCACCGTGTTTTTTTTTTTTACTTTTCTGATATCTTATCTTAAGATGTTAGGTCAAAATGCCACAGATATTGTACATTACATAAAATGTGATGTTTTTTAAATAAAATATGTACATACCTTTTAAAATATTTACAAAAATATTCAAAGTAAATTTTTATGTATATTTAAAAATGAATTGTTATTTTTTTATAGTTAATAAGTTACCTTTTTTTTAATTAATGAAATATATTTACATATGACATACATACATGTAATTTACATGAAATTTTTTTTTTACATAAAATATTTACCAAATAGAATCTGGGAATTTATTTCTCATGGTGAGTAAATCTACGGTCACACTTGCAAATATTTGACGAGAAAACGGGACCAACAGCAAACTAAATAATCAAATATTAACAAAAGTAGTGGTTACGCTAATTTGGTCAAATATTTAATATTTGTGACCATAGCTTAACAATTATTTTATAAATTTTCATATTAGCCCGAATGTGTATTCTAAGTCAAATCACAATTTTAAAAGCTTTTATACTTTAAATTTACTTACTTTATTTCTTCAATATTTTCCAGGAATATTTTCTATGCACTATTTTTTAATATTGTAATTTGACTTAGAATACACATTCGAATTAATATGAAAATTTATAAAATATTTACTTTAAAATAACTGTGATGAGTTTCTATTAAAGTTTGGTTAAATGTATAATAGGATTTGGCATTTACAAAAACTAGCTAAAAAGGCTAATCAATTTTGCTTGGAAAAAATAATATATACATATTTTTGTGATATTGTTGTTCTGTTTTAAATACATAGTCTCAAAAAAATTAAATAAAATTAAATTAAATACTTAAATGTGTTTAAATTAAAATATGTTAAAGTATTTAAACTAGTTTAAAAATGAATGCGAATACGGTACAAGTTTGTAAAAAATGATATATTAATTTCAAAAATCATTTAGTACACATTTAAAAGGTCACTTCTGAAGATCAAAAACAAATATATTTTTTCAATAACTTAAAAAGGTATAACAAAAACAATTTAAGGAAAACTAATTTCAATGTTTGATTAATAATAACGTTGGTGATGAATAACTATCGTTTTTATCATGTTTAATGAATTTCGACCGATTTCAGAATTATATTTGTTCAAAATAATAGATTTTAAAATAATATAGACAGTAAAATAGAAGAAGCTGTATTAAAAAATTATTTTTAAAGATACCGAAAACGACGTTATCGATTTTCACATACCTGAGAGTTTTTAAACTAAAAGGAACATATCGATGCCTTACTTCCTCAACCTCGTAACTTTAAATATACGATTTTAAGTTTTTCTTATCACGACTGCTATTTTTGTGTTCTAATACTGCAACAACTTATTATTTCAATACAATATACATACATACTAGATGTAATCAATTCTTTGATAATTCCATATTATGTTTAACCCAAACACCGAAGTATACAAAGATAAAACGTTTTTTTTCTATACTGAAAAGTTGTATTTTTTTAAGATACAAGGTTGAGGAAGTAAGGCATCAATATACTATTTGAAAATTAAAAAAAAAATTATCAAATTAAGAACAATCAGTCCCAAATTGTCCACAAATAATCGGCCAAAGCATTTCGGATTTTTTCTGCACTTTTTTGTGGTTTTCGTCTGTCCGATGGTGCATTTCTAAAATTTGTTTCAATAATATTATCGATTTCATTGTTTGATAAATTGTCGAAGCCATTTTTTTCATAAATGTTTGATGTCCTTAAAAAATTGTGCAAGCAAATACATGTTAATACAATTTTTGATGCCTCAGCAGGATCTCTGTAAATTGCGGAACACAAAACTCTAAAGCGATTAACCAAGATTCCGAAAGCATTTTCGACGACACGTCTATTGCGCGATAACATGTTATTGAAATAAATTTGTTTTTCACTCAAGTTTCGCAGTGAATATGGTTTACCCATATAATTCGTTAGAGCAAACGCATCATCTGACAAAAATGTGAATGGAGACATTACATCAGATAATGGCAAATTTTGTGGGGGCGGAATTTTCACTTCCTCATTTTCTATTGCGTATTTGAGATCTGATCGAACCCAAACCCCAGCATCTCCAACTCTGCCATTGATTCCAACGTCCGCATACAAAAAGCGATAATTTGCATCGGCTATAGCCATAAGTATTATGGAATTAAAGCCTTTATAATTGTAATACGTGGATCCAGCTTTTTTAAACCCGATGATGTTGCAGTGCTTTCCTGAAAAAAGTAAAAATTTATAGTTTCTTCGTTTCTAGTAAATTTTTCCTCAAAATTTATGATTATGTTGCAAAAACTAACGTAACAGTTGCAAATGCACGCAATGATATACGATTTTGCACAAACTCGTTTTATATGACTACAAATCATACTGTAAAATTCCTAAAATAATGTAACTATCGCTGCAGGGTATCAAAGATTCGGCATAGCCGAATATAGCTTGTTTTTACATTGATTGGTTGACGGTTTTAGTTTAATAGACAATTTATCCTTTTTTAAAGTAAATAAAGGTGATAGCTTACCATCGATTGCACCTATGCAATTAGGAAAGCCCCACATCTCTAAAAAATCTTTTGCGATCAAACGCCATCGTTCCTCAGACTGTGGAAATTCCAAAAACTCTTCATTTAAAGCTTTGTAAATAGCCGGAATTGTTTCACGTAGAATTTTACATATGGTTGACTGTTCAATTCGGAATTGAAGCTGCAAGGATGATTGCGTTTCTCCTTTAAGAATTTATTAAAACAGAATTTATCAAATAAATAAATTTTACATAAGTATGTATACAAACCTGTTGCAAGGTACCTCAATGTAACATGTAGTCTTTCGGCAGGTCCAATACAATTTCTAAACCGGGTATCTTGTTTAGTTATGTATGGTTTAACTTTTTCCAATATAAATTGGAACTGATGCGGAGTCATCCGTGAGTCTTCACACTCGATTTCTTTTAAAAGTTTGTGGGTAAACCCTTCACTTTCTCTTAAAAGCAGCCACCGTGACGAAAATTTTTTTAGTTTTTTCTTTTTATTTTCTTTTTTTAAAACCACTTCTATGATGTTTAAATTTTCAATTAAAGAATATACCCCGATGATATTCGTTAAATTATTCATGATTTTTATTAAAGTTTATTGTATTAAAAAAAACTGTTTTGTTATTTCAAAATAAAATGTAAACAAAACAAACAATATTGCCCACGTTTTATTCCCACAAAAACCCGTCAAAAAAACTAAAAATCGCAAAAAAAAAGTTAAAACCCGCTACTTTCGATCAAAAACTAAAAAAGTTGGCAGTAGTGCTAACATTTAATCTGGAAATGTCAATTTTAAGTTAAAAAATTTTATATTTTTTTTGACAGTCTTGGATTATTTATCGATAACACATGTATATTTGTTTGACATTTCAAGATTTTTTATGATATAATCATACTCTTTACACTTAGTCAGTTTTCCTATGCAAATATATTTGCACTGTTCTCCAATATAGAAAAAATACAAAAAATAGCAAGTATCATCCCTGCAAATAAAATTGGACCACCTGACCCATTTTGATAAAATGGACTACTCCATGGACTAGTCCGATGTAATGCAAGCATGGACCATGCCATTGTTAAAAAGTGTTTGTAGTGAGACGACATGTCTTCGTTTTTTAACGACATGCTTTCTTGTTTAAACGACTTCAAAACTAATCCTCTTGAGTATACCATGGAGTAGTTTTAAAACTACTCCTTACTGGTCCAAAGGTGGGTTATATACCATGGAGTAGTTTTAAAACTACTCGTTAGTGGTCCAAAGGTGGGTTATATGGTCCTCTCCTAGGACATCGTAATGTTAAATAGACCAGGTTTTTTCCATACGTTTGGGTTACTTGTGGACTAGTCCTGGTCCCTTGTGGACTACTCTTTACACGCGTGTTTGGACTGGTCCTATTATTTGCAGGGATTACACCAGTGATGTCAATTATGATTGTGTTGGTGAGATTACTCTTATCTCTTACATGCCCAGCGGGCGAAATATGCAATTGCGAGGCCTATTGCGAGGCCTTATTAAAGACCTTTTCTAAGGGTCATCTATGTTCGATTAAATTGTTGGGAATCAGGTAAGGTATTAAAACTTACAAAACATTTTCATGAAAGGGCGATGCAAACACCAGGGCCAGCATTATGCGAGGAAATATAGTTCATGATTTCCATTCATTTTTCATGAGACAATTTAAAGTTAACTTACATTTATTGCTATGAAGACTTAAAAGCAATAAATAATAATACAATTATCGAAAAATGTTGAGTTATGGACAGACACAATCAGTTATTATTTAAATAAATTTAATTTGGAACCTCAGAAACTTTGCTTATTTTTTGGAAAAATTGCGCAGTTCAGAATATTTGAAGTCTTTTTACAACCTAATACAATTCTTTCCAATATTTTTCGTTTTTTGCTCAACATACCTTTGCGAATTCTAACAATGAAAATTCATTTGCTCATACTAATGCAAATATTAAGTTTAAAAATATTCTGTAAGTATTTACCACCATTATAAAAAGAGAAGATTTTACTAGCCTATAATAAATACTTTTATTTACCAATAATATCTTCTAAATTTATATTGCAGTTTCGTAACAACAAAACATTTTTTAGGTTTGCGGATGTTAATTTATTGCGTTGTTTTGAGCAAATGTATTTCAAATCGGAAAATATTTGTTCGCAAAGATATGTTGAGGAGAAAAGCGACAAACATTTGAAGGAATTTTTTTTTAATATAGGATATAGCGCCCCGTCTAAATTTTTCCAGAACTCAATAATATTTTCCCTGTTTGGAGGATTAATTTCGCTCCTAAGTATGATTAGTTCCGACTGGATGCTGAATTCATAACTCGCAATGTCGCACTTAAAGGGATTTTGGAATATGTTAAGTAGTGGTTTTATATCCTCAAAATCTTGAAAACGATCTTGAAAGTTGTAAAAAAGGTTTTCAAAAATTGCCAAATACTCAGATTTTTTCAAATATTTCTCCTTGTTATAAATAAGCAAAGTTTTAGGAAAGTTGGAAAAATCTTCATTATTTATTTCATTTGTTAATAAAAACGCAACACCTCTTTTCTAAGATCGAATAACCTGTTTAGACAATCACCCCGACTAAGCCAACGAGCTTCCGTAAACATTTTTAAGTCGTGGTGATTGGCGTTTACGTTTTTAAGAAAACTTACAAATTTTCTGTGCGTTAATGAATGATGACCCCCCCGTATTCTATTGATTATCCGCTCTGCAGTCTTAATAGCGGCATGATCATTTATAAATTTTGAGGCAAGCATGGACTGATGAATTAGGCAATGGAAAGCATGTACATTAATTCCATTTTGCTTAAGCTGTCCTACGAAACCTTCATACTTCCCGGCCATAACGTTTGCACCATCCGTGCAAACTCCTGCTAATTTTGAAGCTTGTGTAACATATATCAGGTTTTCAAAGACTACGTCGTATAATACCTTACCTGTTACATTACCGTAAAACGTTTCAAGTGAGTACATAGTTTCAAAAACATTGTACTCACTATCTATGCATCGAACACAAATGACCAATTGGCAAAGATCATTAATGTCGGTGCTTTCGTCGAGGCAAAAATAAAAATATTCACAATTTTTTAACTTTTCCCTAATCACAGATTGTATATGTGCAGCTAAAATTGATGTGCGCTTGACGACACTATTTCGGCTCATGGGAAGCGTTTTTATTACGCTGCAATCGATTTTCAGTTTTTCCAAAACTGCATTGAAAAGCTTTTTTATAAATGCCCCATCGGAAAATGGTCTTCCCTGTTTTACTATTTCCAAAGTTAGTAAAATTGATATTTCTATTTTTAACTCTTCTATCCTATCTTCATGCTCTTCTTCTTGTGATACCCAACTTTTCAAGCTATCCAAATAAACCTTTTTTTTAATCTTAAGCTAAGTCTACACGATGTGTTGAATCAGCAAATTTATGTTGAAAAATTTGTTTTCAGCGCCAACATATCGTGTGGACACCAAATTTTTTCAACAAACGTATGCTTACCAACATATGACAGGCATTTGTTAACGATGTCAGCAAACTTTTTTTCACAATTATAGCATATCGTCTAGACACAATATTTTTTGCTTTTCATCAAATTTTTTACGTATGTTGACAAATATGTTATTTGTTGAAAGTCGTATGCAAGCTTTTCAGCATACAGCAAATTTGGTAGCATATGAATAATATAAAAATTGGTATTCTTTTAATAACTTGATTAATTTTTTACATAACCCCGGAAGTAATCCAGATTTTTAGCTTATCGGCAAATAAGGAACAAAAAATTGCATTTATAAGTGCTTTGAAAATAGAAATGTTTGCCAAAGAACTTTGTTTTAGAGTTATAGCCCATAAAAGTTAATCAATTCTTAACCAATACTTCTTGAAGTATAAATTGGATCACAGCAATAAGGGTATCGCTGAAGGGTGTTTCCAAATACCTTTCACATGGTATATAAAACATGCCGAATTATTAACCCATTAAGAACCAATTTAAAAAAATATTTTAATTTACTAATGCATTTTATCAAAATGGCTCTAATCTCAAAATGTTATCGATATAAAGGTATTTTTTACATATAATATTTTATAGGGAACGCATCAAGTTATTAAAGTTAAAAAATTATATTATAATAAATCTTTTGTTTAATATAGAGTTATGAGTATACATGTCGTAATAGTTTATATACTCTATGTATCTAAATTTTGTATAAATACTAAAATTTTTAAGGATGTTATGGTATTGGTAGATTTCGAAAAAGCTTTTGACACACTTTCACACGATGCCATTTGGAAAGCACTGACCTGTAAAGGCGTTCCTAGAAAAATAATTGAGATCATTCAGGAGGCTTATTCTGAATTGCGATGCGAAAATCAATGCGATGCGCAAATGAAATGCGATGCGAAAGAAAATTGGTATTCTGTTAGACTTTCGCAATCGCATTCGCAATTTATTTCAAATTGTGGCAACGCTGCTCAAATATACGTAAGTGTCAATAAACGTCAAATAAAAAATAATTAAATTGTTTGTGTTTGGCTGTGAAAATTGTTTAAAAAATATATTTAGGACATTCTGTAATAAGAAAAAATAATAAAAATGGATTTTGTGGCACTGCGGTTCGACGACGAAGAAAATTTTTTGTGTGTACGTTAAAATAGGCCCAAACTTATTAAAATTAAAGTTGAAGGCAAATATTTTTTAACTGGTTTATATATTTCATGCTTTTTCCATCCTGCAGCTTCTCTAATAGGTGGTTCATTGATATTTAGTTCTTCAGTGAACGTTTGTCACAAAGTATTTGCCGACTGACTTGCATTTGGTGCTTATTCATAAATTAATGATAGAATTATTTGAAATTTACGCAGTTTGGTGGTCTAAATTAATTAAGTGAATTAAATAATAAATATATGATGAATAAATAAATAAAATATTATCTTTCACTAACATGTTTGTACTTTGCGAATGCTATTTTGTTGTCGAATAAATTTTGCGCATTTGACATTTGTTTTCGCAATGTAGAATACCGACTTGTCACCTTTTCGCATTTGAAATGCGATTAAAAAAAAAAACTTTGCGAATATCGCAATTCAGAATAGCAATTGTTCGCATTTATGCATTTTCGCATCGCATTGATTTTCGCATCGCAATTCAGAATAAGCCTCCAGGAGTTGTATAGAAACGCAAATTGTCGTATACTACACCAAAACTCAATAAGCGACAAAGTTTCTGTTAAAGCGGGTGTGCGTCAGGGCTGCATATTGTCACCGTTACTTTTTAACGTTGTGCTGGACATCGTTATGAAAAATGCAACGGCCAACAACAGAGGCATAATGTGGGGACTTGGCGAGCGTTTGGCCGATCTTGAATATGCCGACGACATATGCCTTCTAACACATAGTCACTCCGACATGTTAGAAAGCCTTAAAATGGTAGAGTCAGAAGCTGCAAAGGCAGGCCTCAAAATAAATATTCCTAAGACAAAAGCCATGAGAATAAATTCCACATGTAACAGGCCATTTTCCATCCAAAACATTCAAATCCAGGATGTCAACACTTTTTGCTACTTGGGTAGCATCATAACAACGACCGGAGGATCTTCTGATGATGTACTGAATCGCACTATGAAAGCCCGACAAGCGTTCGGCCAACTCAGCACAGTGTGGAAATCACCAGTCATCTCCACCCACACAAAAATCAACATCTTCAATTCATGTGTGAAATCTGTTCTTCTCTATGGGTGCGAAACGTGGAACATGGCTACCAAAGATGTGAACACCTTACAAGTCTTCGTCAACAAATGTCTAAGAAGAATATTAAAAATTTTTTGGCCCAACAGGATATCCAATGTACAACTCTGGGAACGCACTCATCAGAATCAAATACAAATCGAAGTGTTAAGAAGGAAATGGCGCTGGATTGGCCATGCACTGCGAAGATCTCCAGATGACGTAACCCGTAATGCTATAGACTGGAACCCACAGGGTAGTAGAAGAAGAGGACGACCAGCACACACTTGGCGAAGACAGCTAGACTTAGAAGCTTTGAGAGCAGGCAAAATCTGGAACGAAATAAAGAACCTTGCACCAAGTAGAAACGAAACTTTGTTGAGGCCCTATGCTCCTTATAGGAACTAAAGGAACCAATATATATATATATATATATATGGTATTGGTAATATTTTTGTGAGTGATAATTGTATATGAGCTATATATTTAGAATATAAAGTTAAATCTTAATACCAAGATAAAAAAAATGGGTTTTTGGCACAAAGACTCTAATCTGAAAAGTAGTTAGTATCTTTGAGAAATTATGGACCGTTCCTCACCTGTTTCAATAACAATAAATATTTAGTACCAATGTACCAAATTTTGTCAAATAATTGCGACCTGTACTTTGCACACTACAAAGTAAGCAGCCAGCCAGTCGTCCGGACAGATATCGTTATATCGACTCAAGATAGTGATTGAGTCGATCGGGATACTATAAAATGGTTATAGGACCAATATTTTTAAGTGTTACAGACACTATGGTGGTGTGGGTATCAAAATGAAAAACATACTGCTGGCCGGCCCATAACTTACCATAACGGTAGAACTGTAACCAATTATAAAACTGTGAGGCTTTATAAATAATTTTTAGATCAATCCAGTTCATATATTTTAACTACATATTTGCGGATTTGATCCAGCCCAATATATCTTTCATACTTATTTAGTATTAATATGCATACATAAAACTAATAATTTTTGCACTAAAGGCGATAATTTATAACAAATTTTAAATAAAAAAAATTAAAATAATAAAAAAGGGAATTGTCAAATTTATTTAAAATTTTTAAACAAATGTTCTCTTTACTCAACATACATAACAACATACGAAATTCAACATATCGTGTAGACACAAAAATTGTATGCTAACTTATTTGTTGAAATATCATTTGCTAGCATATGATGAATTTGAAAAATTTAGTATTTTCAGCATATCGTCTAGACACCCAGCATATTGCATATGCTGAAAGAGACATTTGTTATTATTTTTAAGCATATGAGTATAAGCATACATTTGCTGATTGAACATATCGTCTAGACTAAGCTTTATATTGGTTTTCCCTTTCTTTTACTTCATATTGTTTAATATCATTATGGAAATGATCATAATGCCTTTTCAAAGTATACAATCTCTTAAGTTCAAATGTTTTAAAACATAAGAGACATTGAAAATAATTAAATGCATTTTTTATCATAAAATATTTTTTATATGGCATCATTTATCTTTTTTTTAATAAACTCAACCGCTTGCACGTCCGTTATCGCTGTCTACAAGACTATTAAATGAAATTCTAATTTGAAGTTTACAGGTATACAAAATTGTACATAGAAATGGATTTCCCTGGTCTATTTATTCAAAAATAAAATGAATTACATGAGAATTATAACGTGAAAAAGTTATTTTAGTAAAAAGTTAGGGTATTCATAGTGGTAAGTAAAATAGAAAGGGTATTCACGGTGTTGGGTTACTCATACTTCAAACATCTGTGTATACATTTTAATTGTAGCTAATGGTATATCATAACTTTTTACAAAATACCAAATGCGCACCTGAGTTTGCCTGCAAAAATGTATAAAGTCATTATAACCGGTCAAAGTTACGTTAAATAAATACCATAAAGTAGTAAGGTTTACTCTTTAGACTCGGTCATATAATTGTAGCATAAAAAAGTAAGCAATAAAAATAGTGCGAAACAATAAAGTTTCATTAATACATCAATAAAACAAATCTTCTTACCCAAAAATTTTACCTGCTGTCACATTTGCTTTTATGTGTATAGGTTTACACATAAATTGTAGCAAAACAAAGACTTTTTTAACTTGTTTTTTAAATATTTTTACCTACTTAAGAAAAGAGTTTCCAAAAAAAAAAACCCACCGACGCGATTGGTACAGAAACAAAAATATTTTTACAATCACAAAATACCAACAAATTCTTGTGGCTTTTTCTTTTCTTAATAATTTCTGCATTTAGGTACGTCTTTTTAACGAAAGAAAAAGGGGCCCTGTTACAGGCATCAACGAATTTTTTTCACGAACAAAACACATATCGTTAGCTTAAATGCAAAACAATTATTTTGAAAATTTGAAATTTTTGTTGATTAGGATTCACTTTACATATATATTTTTATAAAATTTTAAAATTCTATCTTAAAAAATAACCACAATTGCACAATTTTGCAAAGAAATGGAAATCCCTGTTTTAAAATCATTGTACAATGTCAAAAACAGAAATAAAACAAAACAAAAACATAGATAATAAATAAAATAAAAAAGATAATAAAACAAAAAAAAAAGATGTACCTACATACAGTTATTGTATATTTATTCATATACATAAATATATTTAGAGGCCTCAAAACAGGCCTTGCAATATTTGAGATATTTCCCGCTGAATGAGAGTGTTTCTCAGTAAACAATTATATTTTACGCTCGCAAAATAAAAGAGCGTAAGCGTACATGTGAATTAATTTGCACAATTGTGCATCCCTGCATGGGTTTTAATTCTGGTGCAGGGTTACCGTTAGCAATTTTTGAAAAGCCGCACATAAGGTCGTTTTATAAAAAGTGTGCTAATGCTATGTTCACATTTGGTTTTTTAAACGCGTTTAAGCAAAATGTTGATTAAGTTAGTCAAAGCCGTTCACACTACATTTGGGATGATTAAGATGACAGATGATGAAGAAAAAAAACCCCACCACAAACAAACTTATATTTTTTTAAAGTATTCAAAATGGATAAAAATGCTTTTATAAAGTTATCAGTATTCAAAATGGATAAAAATGCTTTTATAAAGTTAATCATTTTAATGATGAAATTGTGAAAATTTATGAATTATTTAAGGAAAAAAATAAAAACATTATGCAGAAATCGTGGCCGGTTATACACGATCATGTTGGCGATTCTAAATTATACTCAGTTTGAGGTATGTTCAGTCAATTCTATGTGGTTTTTGAAGTGATTTAGTTTTAATCATGTCAATTTAAAGTGATTAACAAATCACTTCAATGTACGGGTAATCATCTCGATGATGGTAGTAGATTCAAGAACCGTCCAGAAACTTCAAAAAAAAAAACTAATGTTATAGTGTTTTCACACCTAAAGCTAAGCCCCGGATTGAACGTTTAAACTATTAACAGCTGATTTTGCGTTTACACTACCAGTTTAATTAAAACAGGTTTTAATAATAAATTTGTTAAAAATAAAATAAGTTTCTCGTAGAGATAATTGTATTTCTTCGCATTTTTCGAAAGAATCTTTGCCTTTGCAAATTTTTTATTGTTGTTGCTGCTGCTTCTCTAAATTTTTAATTTAAAATTAATTTTTTGCAATAATTTACTTTAACGTTTTTTTTAAATGGTTTTAACAAAATTATTTTGTATGTTAACACCAGGTTTTAATGATTGATTTTAATGATAAAACCAAAATTTGTGTGAAAACACTATAATGTTATTATTTTAATAATTAGTATTGTGGTTATTTTGTTGAACTATTTATGGCTTTTAATCCAAATTTTTAATATTTTTTAATTAGGCTTAAGTTCATGAAATTTAATTTTTATTAAATTATTTTTGTGAAGAAAGGAATTTTACAACATGAAAATTAATTAAAATTGTTATTGATAATCTTTCATTCTTGACGTGGCTCGGGCTCGAACCCTGGCCGGCAGGTTACCATGACATGTTTCGATCGCAACCACTCGATCTCCTCAGATGGATTTGCCGTCTTACACCCGCAGCCATCGACGACTGCTGACGTCACTAGTCAAACATCAATCCTTAAACCAAATTGTATTTTAACATTTGGTAGATCGAAAGTTTGCTTTCCTGAATGACTATCCATTTTAATCGATTTTACATGTTTTTTCCTTTACTTCTGTTTTTTCGTACTTTCGTCAAGAATTTTTCTTGAAGTCCAAGTACATTTTTTGTTTTTTTCTTTTTCACTTTGTCTTTCTCTTTTCTGTTGACCTTTTTCAGCACAACTTGAAGGACAAATGTACACAAGAGCTCGTGCCCTAGCTTTAACAATAATTAGTGTTGTGGTTATTTTGTTGAACTATTTATGGCTTTTAATCCAAATTTTTAATATTTTTTAATTAGGCTTAAGTTCATGAAATTTAATTTTTATTAAATTATTTTTGTGAAGAAAGGAATTTTACAACATGAAAATTAATTAAAATTGTTATTGATAATCTTTCATTCTTGACGTGGCTCGGGCTCGAACCCTGGCCGGCAGGTTACCATGACATGTTTCGATCGCAACCACTCGATCTCCTCAGATGGATTTGCCGTCTTACACCCGCAGCCATCGACGACTGCTGACGTCACTAGTCAAACATCAATCCTTAAACCAAATTGTATTTTAACATTTGGTAGATCGAAAGTTTGCTTTCCTGAATGACTATCCATTTTAATCGATTTTACATGTTTTTTCCTTTACTTCTGTTTTTTCGTACTTTCGTCAAGAATTTTTCTTGAAGTCCAAGTACATTTTTTGTTTTTTTTTCTTTTTCACTTTGTCTTTCTCTTTTCTGTTGACCTTTTTCAGCACAACTTGAAGGACAAATGTACACAAGAGCTCGTGCCCTAGCTTTAACAATAATTAGTATTGTGGTTATTTTGTTGAACTATTTATGGCTTTTAATCCAAATTTTTAATATTTTTTAATTAGGCTTAAGTTCATGAAATTTAATTTTTATTAAATTATTTTTGTGAAGAAAGGAATTTTACAACATGAAAATTAATTAAAATTGTTATTGATAATCTTTCATTCTTGACGTGGCTCGGGCTCGAACCCTGGCCGGCAGGTTACCATGACATGTTTCGATCGCAACCACTCGATCTCCTCAGATGGATTTGCCGTCTTACACCCGCAGCCATCGACGACTGCTGACGTCACTAGTCAAACATCAATCCTTAAACCAAATTGTATTTTAACATTTGGTAGATCGAAAGTTTGCTTTCCTGAATGACTATCCATTTTAATCGATTTTACATGTTTTTTCCTTTACTTCTGTTTTTTCGTACTTTCGTCAAGAATTTTTCTTGAAGTCCAAGTACATTTTTTTGTTTTTTTCTTTTTCACTTTGTCTTTCTCTTTTCTGTTGACCTTTTTCAGCACAACTTGAAGGACAAATGTACACAAGAGCTCGTGCCCTAGCTTTAACAATAATTAGTATTGTGGTTATTTTGTTGAACTATTTATGGCTTTTAATCCAAATTTTTAATATTTTTTAATTAGGCTTAAGTTCATGAAATTTAATTTTTATTAAATTATTTTTGTGAAGAAAGGAATTTTCGAGCCCGAGCCACGTCAAGAATGAAAGATTATCAATAACAATTTTAATTAATTTTCATGTTGTAAAATTCCTTTCTTCACAAAAATAATTTAATAAAAATTAAACGTTATTATTTTAAGAATAAATTCAAAAGTTCTTTTTATTTGCTGATCTCTACTGTTTTTATTGTGGGCAAAATTCATCTTGTTGGGGGACACTCTATGCTACTCCTATGCAATATACCTTTAAAATGGAGCAGAAAATGTTGGCTCTTAAATAAATATGCACCCCTATCGTGAATAATTTTTCCCTCGTAATTTTTCCCCTTTTCACATATTTGCGATCATGAACAACTCCCATGAAAAAACGTAATTCAAAGAAGAATAATAACGTGAAAAAATGTTCACGGGAGTAAAATTCCCCTTATCGTAAAAAAATTTTTCCCTCGTAATTTGTTCACATTTCCCTTAGATTTTCTCACTTTATTTTTGCTAGGGAACAGAACATGTATGTAAGAAGCTCCTCCTATATATCGAATATTAAGGGTTAATAAAGTTAAAAAGGCACAAACCGATATATTGCTCAACAAAATGCAAAGCAACAGGTAGATTGCCTGAGGATTTGTGAAACTTTCGATTGACTTGGTGGCAGAATTTTGGAAAATATGTTACAACATAAAATTTAAAAAGTGCAAAAAACTAACGTTGTAATCAAACTATCCCTCCATTACTAAATATTTTGCTTTATTATTTTAACTTTACTTTAAAATATATACATGTATATTTTTGAACAAAAATTTCATTGATTTTTATTTTTTTTTTAATCTTTCTTCTTTTTTTTACATTCACTGGAACTGATAGCGTGAAAAATTTTTCACATTAGATTCACGATTGCTTTTTTCCCTTCGAGGGGAATGAAAATTTCATGGGAACAAAAATTCCACTTGTTATTCACGATAGGGGTGATGGTTTCGATTTTCATGAAGACCTGACATAATGGCCTAATTACATGATAGATCTGAACCACTTGGTGTGTTAATATATGTACTTACCAAATGCCCCTGTGTGTGTTAGAATTCATTTGCACACACAGGTAGCAATCCTTGAGTATTTAAACCCGCCAAAGAATATCCATTCACCACCTGTTTAAGGGCCGGAGCTGTCTAACCTCCGTTGCTTTTTTTATTGAATTTTGGCAGCATATGTCAAATAGCAACAGTACTTAGGGATCCCTCCATGGACCGAACTAAAGCCTCAAAGTGAAGGATCGGTCCTTACCAAAAGTCGCCCTAGCCGTGATTTTGTGTTCAGACCACAGCCACTACATGCACTCCAGAATAGTATCCCTTCCATCAGAAGGGCAAGGCTTCTGCAAGACAATCAACCTGAAAGACAGGAAGCATTTCTCGCAAGAAGCATACTAAACGGAGACCTCGCCAGGTGGTCAGACCTCCACGTTCCCAAGAAACTCTGTCTTTCGGCAGCTTCATTGGCGCTACCAAGTATCATTAACTTTTTTTTAAAAATGTATGAGATTCCGAAGAATACCAGTAAACTTCATCACTTCAAAGTTAAATACATTACCAAGGCAGAATTGGTTAATTATTCCATTTTGGTTCGAGAATTGATCTCAACATGTTTTGCCCCAAAGCATGTAACAACAAAAGATGAAATATCCTTAAGATGATCCCTATAACCCCCGAGGTGTCTGGCACTTGAACAAGCGGATGTGTTACAAGCAGGACAATGACGTTCTGAAAGATTTTGGAGAGTGTAAGTGCCTGCATACGGTATGACGTTGTATTAAGCTGGTTAAAGTAAAGCAGGATAATCATATATCCATGGCAGACACCCAAGATAGTCCTGAACATGTTTGCCCATTGCAATGTAGTATTTTCGAAAGTTATTCGTAAGAGAACTGAGAACTTATCCCCGGAAAATGTCCTCTTTTCTAAGGCTGCCGGGCAGTTTTCCTTCTTTCTTAGCAAGTATCCAAGGTTGGCCTACCTTTTACGCAAAATCTAGTTATTAATTTGATAAAAATCGAAAAATCAAGAATTTGGAAGTATTTAACGGGTTATGTTATTAAAATCCTAGAGAACTGTTATTTGATGTACAGAAGTCTGTTGAGTTTATAAAATAAAGTTGAAATTGCATTGAATGATAAAATTTTATTTAATGAAGTCCAACTGATAACAAGCTTATGCGCGCCATACACTTTTTAATTCAATTGTCCACTGAGTCTTTAAACTGAATTGATGCTTGGCCACACACTTCATGAAGACTTCAAATTAATTTTAAAATTTAATGAAATAAAATACAATTTGAAACAATCTTGTTTCTAAGATTGTAGTTGTTCATGAAAAAGAAACACACTTTTAACATTAAAAACAAACAAACTTTTATTAAACGTTTCTTAAACACTAGGTACTTATAATAAGCCTAGACTATGTTCTTTACTAATTGAAAGTCAGAATGCTACTCGATCTTTACACACAAGTGATGCTCCTTTTATAGCAGTTCTAAACGTTTACATTATCTTAGTTGTTAAAATATGTACTAGTAATGTTAACAGAGTCGTATTCAAAATAAACGTTAAATTCAAATAAAGTTATTAATGGACAGAGTTGATTTTGAATAGTTCTTAAATAAACATAGAGTTGTATCAAAAATAAAAGTTGATTTCAAATGTTGTTAATAATTTAAACATAGGGTTGTATCTTAAGTGTACGTTAGGATTTAAATATAAATATGAAATATGGAATAAATAAATGTGGGTTGCTACATACTCCCCCTCTGATGCCGATGACGTCCCGGTGAGGCAGCAGCTAAGGCTTCGAGGGCACGCTGTTCGTCTAGTCATTTGCACTGGTTGTAGGGATTCTTCTAAATGGCCTGAATGGGTACTTATACTTAAGAACCAACTTCAAATGGAGGTTGATTACGTCGGCGATCATTACTGCACCGTTTGTTAAGATATTGTGGTTTGCGTTCATTTTTGCTTTGTGAATGCTGCAGGCGTATTCTATGGGGTACTCATCTGTACCCTCCCCCTGGAGCAAAACTACCCCAAGAGCATAAACACTGGAGATCGTAACCTTAAGATCATGTTTTCGAGTGAACAACCAATATGGAGGTGTCGCAATTGGACTGTGTCCTTCAGTGTGGCTGCGGTGAACAGGAAATGAAGTAGCTTGAACTGGTTTCTTAAAACCGTCCTTGTTGGACCTTAGAAGCTTGTCTATGTTTATATGTTCTTCGCCGGTTAACCCACTACCATCGTATTCCTTCAAAATGTGGATACGCAATGAGTATAAAGGCATAAAAATTGCATCCAAGTAGTCATCTTGTTCGGATTTTCGGACTTTCATGGGGGGTGCGAATAAAGTAGAAATCTCACCAGGTGTTCTCTCCCCCACAGGTATTGCATCTCGACAGATATTTTGAAAAGAGTGTGGTGAGTATTCATTAGAACTTTTTGGTGAATTGGAAAGTGGCGAAATTTTCTTTTTATCCTCAAAGAAGCTGATAAACTTAGAAACTTTCCCCATAGCCTTACTGCATGGAGAACATTCATCGCTGTTGAGGTCCATACTGAAAACTCCTACTTTAAGTGGGCTTGTGAATAGAAATCTGGTTTTAGGCGCGTCCTCAAAATACCAGCACCTTTGCGCCATGTTTAGGACAATTCCAGCTTGTTCTAAAAAGTCTGCTCCCAATAATGTACGACTTTTCTCAGTGTTTGGAAGATATACCAATCTAATTTTCCGAAGTCTACCGCCAATCACTACATCACAAATTGTATGCATTACTTTGCCGGTAGTCGTGGACCCGTTGGCCAAAGTAACATCTGCACGAACATCTTGGAACACACAACCGTTTTTGGTAAGAATTTTCTTCAAATTCAAACTGGCAACGCTTGTCTTTGCACCGGAGTCGAAAATTGCCTCTCCTTTCAAACCAAAAATCTCGATGTGGGTTGTAGGCACACAGAAAAAAATTTTGCCCCAGTAAACGCATTAATCAAAAATAAAATCAGTTTTAATTAAAAATTAATTAAAATTAAAAGTGAATTAAACGTTTAATTAAGAGAATTAAACGTTTAATCAAGTGTATTAAACGTTTAATTGATAACATTAATTTGCACCAGTATACAAATTAATAATATCAATTAAACTTTTAATTCACTTGATTAAACGTTTAATTCACTTGATTAAATTTTTAATTAAAACTGATTTTATTTTTGATTAACGCGTTTACTGGGGCAACATTTTTTCTGTGCAATGAGTGACCAATAATAGTGGATGACAAGGAATTGAAAGACAAATATTGAGGGCTCTCCTTTGTGTGATTGCTACATGTGGGGCAATTTGCTCGGTACACCCCTGGCGCACCACACCCATAACATGAAAACGTTGGTTTCTTTACCAAATTGTTTGGTGGCTGGCTTATTTTTTCTTGTTGAATCATTTGTTGCTGCTGTTCTACTTCTTGCTTGGCTTGTTGCTCATCACGCTTTTTCTTCTTGAAACAATTTTAAATAACATGGCCTTTTATACGGCAAAAACTACAGCGGTTGCTGGCTACATCTTCTTCTTTAATTACTGCATTACTTTCTATTGATCGAACTTCCGTTACAAACATTTCTGCCTCCCTGCTTGCCGAAATGAGGTCGCTAAATGTTTTTATACCATCACGGCGAACTCGCTCACGAATGCCTATATTCAACAGTCCATATATCATATTGAGTTGTACCTCTTCTGTCATAGGCACTTTTAGTTGAGACTACAGGAGCCTCTTTTTACAAACAAAACTGTCTGTTGGCTCTCTTTTTTGTTGCTTTGCATCGAACATATTTAAAAAAATGCGCCAATCAGGTATTGGTGGCGAAAATGTTGTACGAATGAGAGTTTGTGCCTCTTCAAAACTGTTCACTGTGTCTTTTACCACGCGGCCGCATAGTCCTCAAGCAGTAGGGGTATTCCACGTACTGCATCTATATCGGATATTTTTTCAATATCTTTGTAGACGCTAACAGCAGCCAAAAATTCTTCCACCGCAGCGGGATCTCTCTGCCCCTTGTAGCGTGCTGTGCATTGAGTGAACGAACCACCTCTGTTTGTGCCACCCATTGCCGCTAAAATCTGCTGGAATTGTTCAGCTGAAAATGTTGCCATGTTGTCTACGTTTGCTAAAGTTGTTACGGCTTCGTTCTTTACGAAAGCCGTTTTGTTGTTATTTTGACTTGTTTTTGATGACTTTGTGTTATTTTCATAGGCTTTCTTCTCTACGATAGCCTTTTTGTTGTTCACCTCGGCTTTGGAATTATTCGAGGCCACTAAGTTGGGCGCCAAATTTTTAAAAAACTTAACTTTTATTTTGCAAAAGAAAACTCAGTTTAATAATTTACCATCTGTGATATAGTTTGACAAAATTTTATAATTTAACATTAAATTTTTTAACAGTAATAGTTTGTTTTCATTTGTGTTGTTAATAAAAAATTTATTATTAAGATTTTTGTATGACGTGCTAAATTCCCAATTTTTTATATTTGATAAATACACTGAAATTTATGTTGTGTGTATAAAACAGAATTTGTGAAATAACGTAAAATTAAAACAATTGACGAAAAGATTATAGGTATATCAATAAAAATATCTCCCTGAAGATGTTGGGAATCTCCAACGAAACGTCGGAAGGAAAAAATTATGTTATAATCCTTTTATTTTCATTAAACACAAGATCTTAATAAGCCCGTTTAGAGTTTTCTAAAAAACATAACAATAAAATTTGGAAAAGGTCGATAATAATTAAAATTATACAAACATTCATTTTGACAGCTAATCAAGAGACTCGAGCACACACAAAAAAATCTTTTGATTTTTCATCAACCAACTCGACAACCGTCAAACTAATCAATTGACAAAGCCATACACGCTTTGATTTGGAGAACAACCAACTCAGTTGACAATTGAATTGAGTCGTGTATGGGCTGCTTTACGATTATTTTTATTAAAATCTGACGGAATTCTGTCTGACATAAAAAAAATGCTCGCAAAATCTGCTGTCAATGCCATACTATTCCATAAAATAGATGCAAACTCAAATGACTCAGCTGCTAAACAAGAAAATGCAGTTCTGATCACATAGAAGCTATCATTTTATGAACATTTTCAAAAACATTTGCAAGTCTGATAGACTTGCCAAACAAATTTGTCACTCAATTCATTTTTAAGACACACCGTCATACTTCATGAGCACAAACGATTTTTTTTAACAAATCGTACGACTGAATGACCCCTTTCACACTTGTCAAGTTACTTGCGCAAGTCTCTTGCGCAACACTTGGCTTGTAGTCGTCAGCGGTAAGGTCGGGGTAAGGACAACAAATTGCGTACAGACTTTGTTGTTGTCGGTTAGTAACTTGCGCAAGTAACTTGCCGAGTGTGAAAGGGGTCAATAGGATAGTGTATCGTAACCAGCTTATAATGCCAACGTTAAACGGATATTTTTTTAATCTAGGCGCTGTGGACGCCAGAAAGAAATAAATTAAATTAAGAAACCATTTCTGATATTATTATGAACATTTAATATTGATATGATTAAGCTGTTATTGTATATTTTATATTGTTGCTGTTTTTAACAAATTTATGAAAAAAAAATTGTCTTTTTAATTAGGGCATATGTCCTCGTTATGTATGTTTGTCGTTCTAGTTTTCTCTTATTGGAAATGGCAATCCAAATTAAGATCAATCAAAGTCTTAGATAAATATTTGTGTTTTCACCTTTTATAAATAAAATTAAAATGATCTCCTTGTATTTTTTTATAAAAAAATATCATCTTTATAAAAAACTAGCTTAACCCGGTGCGCTTCGCTACACTGCTTTAACCACGTTTGAAGAATCTCCCTTTAATAGTTCTTCAGTTGAGAGATATTTAATATATGCATCCTATGGAAGGTATTTACCCCCCCTGCGCCTACCCGCTTTGTTTTTTTTTTCAAAAGTAAAGAATACCGTTAAAGAGCGACTTCTACAAAGTTTAAACATTCTTACTATAACAGTTCTTAAGATATGTGATATTAAAAATTTAAATTTTGGGGCTCAGAAGATCCTACTATCAAAAGTTCAACAAAATGCGTGCAGCGCCTGTTATTAATATTTCCATCTATGAGGGGTACTGCTCCTCCTCTGTCTACCCCGCCCATTTTTTATATTGAAAGTTATAGTTTACCATAATAGTAGCTTTTAACACGTTTAAAGACTCTCCCTTTAATAGTTCTTCAGTTGAGCGATATTTAGTTTATGCATCCTATGAGAGGTTTCCCCCCCCCCCCCCTGCGCCTACTCGCTTTATTTTTATTTCCAAAAGTGTAGTATACCATAAGAGTGACTTCTACAAAGTTTGGACATTCTCACTTTTACAGTTGTTATGATATGCGATATTAAACATTGGCGTCCTATTGGGGAACCTCTTCCTCTGCTGTTTTATTTCAATTTTGGGACTAAGAAGATCCTACTACCAAAAGTTCAACAAAATGAGTGCAGCGGCTCTTAAGATATGCGATACTTAATATTGGCATCCTATGGGGGGTACCAATTCCCCTGCCCCTATCGAAAAAATAGGTAGCCTATTTTATTTTTAGGGCTCACGCGATGTTACTGTAAGAATTTCAAGAAAATCGGATCAGTAGTTTAGGAGTCTATAAGCCAACAAACATACAAAAATTTTTATATATATAGATGGACTTAAAGAGACAAATGCTTGCTGCTCACTCCCCAAATTAAGCAAGCAAATTTAAGCCAAGCAAAATGTTCTATTCTACAATTCAACGAATTTGAACTAAAAAAAAAATTCTGCCTTTTATCTTAAAGGAAAAGTGAATTTCAATTCTTTAATATTGTCGCTTTACCAACCATATCAAATCATTTCTATACAATTTAACATCCTTTTAATTTTATTTCTCTTTTCTATTTACTCCTCTTTAGAGTTTTGTTGTGTATCTTTTCTGGTTCATGTGATTTATGGCATTTTGCCTTTTTGGCAGAATATTTAATACATGAAAGATTGTACTTGTAGACATTTTAGTTTACAAATAGTGTCATCTTAAACATAAATACTCTGTCTTCTGTCCTGTGCCTTTATTTCACTCCACCTTTCTTCCTTTCCCTCCCCTTAAATTAAATTGACTCTTGCTTTTGTTGCCAGTGGAAATATTTAAAGTTCGTGCTCTCGTCCTCTTTTATTTATTTTATGTATGAATGTGTGCATGTATGTGTGTGTCGTCTCAGCATTTTATTTTGTCCTGTCTGCTCTGGGCATTCTTTTTTTTTAGTTTTGGAAAAAGATTCATTTGATAGTTTCAAATATTAAGTTGCATTTTAAGTAATTGCTGACTTTTGACTTTGGAATGTGTTTGCTATTGTTGTTTGTTTACAGCGATTTGGGTTTGAAAATTAGAATTGAATTATTTGTTTTCGATTTCAAAATTAGATATTCAAACCACATGCTGTGATTAGTAATGCTACATGCTTGTGTATCCTGTTTCCTGTTTGTCTTATACATACATATATTGTCAATATTGTTTTTTTTGTTTACTTCTAAAGAAAAAAAAGAGTGGGACAAGAGAAAAATAGGCGTTATTTAATATTGTTGATTTTTTAAGAAAACTTAACACGAAAGTGTTGCTAAAATTTAGTAATAAATATGAAGTAACAAATTTTAAAATTTAATTTTATGTTCGCACGAAAACTTTTATCATAATTCGCTCTCATTTGTTATTCACAGCCCAATTATGATCCAAATTACATAATTCCTCATACAAAAATTTGAGAGTGAGTTTTCTCATTTGTACGTGGTTCATTTTGAATTATATGCCAACTACAAACAAATCCTTGTCATCACTAATTTTCATCGAAATCGCACCATCTTTTTTCATCTTTACTTTTCATAACAAGCTGGGGCTTGATTCTGGCAGTCGTAATCGAGTAATTTCTCGATTCGAAGGCAATTAAATATCTAATTATTTCAGTCAATACTAAACGAATCGGAATTATTTTTTCAGTGTTGTAAAGTATAATTTTGAGTTTCACAATACTGAAAAAACAATTTCGATTCGTTCAGTATCGACTGAATTAGAAATAAAATTGCTTTCGAATCGAGAAAGTACTCGATCACGACTGCCAGAATTAGACCCCCGAACTAGCTTTCAGATAAAATCGAAACAAAGAAACAACAAAATAAAAATTCATGTTAAATCAAATGAAATTACAAAAAAAAAAAAAAAAAAAAATAATGCTTTATAAATATAATATTTTCAATAATTAGTATTGCGATTATTTTTGTTGAACTGTTTATGGTTTTTAATCCAAATTTTTGATATTTCTAAGCAGGCTAAAGTTCATCAAATTATTTTTTATGAAGAAAGAATTTTACAACATGCAATTAATTTAAATTAATTGATAATTTTTCATTCTTGACTGAGCTGGGAACCGAACCCAGGTTTTCACGGACAGGTTACTCACACTCAATCTAGAGGGGTTTGCCGTTTAACAGCCATAGACGACTGCTGGCAGTCAATAAGTAAACATCAATCTTTAAACCAAATTGTATTTAACCTTTGGTAGACCGAAATTTGCTTTGAATGATTATATATTTTAATTGATTTACATGTTTTGTCGTACTTCTGTTTTTCGTACTTTTTGTCAAGAATTCCTCTCAAAGTCCAAAGTACATATTTTTAATTTTACTGAATTTCTATTCATTTTAATTAACCAAAATAACACGAACATCAAAAAACAGTAAACAAGGAACCAAATATAACCATGTTTGTATGTATGTAAAAAAAATGCCTTTATAAAACAAGAATGAATCGTGTGAACTGCATGTTTGGCAATCTAGTTTCAAAAAGCGAAACCAGTGGTTCATAAAGCAAAATGTTTATTTAGCTAATCAAAGCCTTTTACGTTACATTTGAGATGATTAAGTTGACAGAAAAAACAAAAAAATTTATATTTCTTTAAAACATTAAAAATGGGAGAAATACTTTAATAAAGTTTTTAGAAGATTATTTTAAACATATTAATGATGAAATTGTTCAAATTTATGGATTATTTACGGACGAAATAACACATTAAGAAGAAATCGTGGTCGGTTGTACACATGCGAGGGTCGTTTATTGTGGCCGATGCTACATCACACTCAGTTTGAGGTATGCTCAGATGATTCTATGTGATTAATGAAATGATTTAGTTGTAATCATGTCAATTTGAAGAGATTAACAAATCACTTCAATGTATGAATAATACTTTCTTCACTTCTTACAAATTAAGTGCAGCCTACGTCACAGCTTTCAATTTATGTAACAAGCAGTATATGTAAAAGACAATCAAGAAAAACTTGATCGTGTGGCCGCAGAGCAAAGACCCAACCATAATATACATAGCCTTGCTTAACGTACTGTCGAAAGTTAACAAAAAGTGTCTAAAATGTATTTAAAAAAAAAACATATTAAAAAAATTGTTGATTCCGTACGGAACGTGCGATCAGTTTCGTACTTGACACTTTCATTAAACTTAACAAAAAGTTTCCTTAAGTTCAATATGGTTTGCCTCACTTGATTTACATGTGCCCCGGTAGGCTAGCTGGTAGAAAGCTAGTCTATTAGCGCCGGGGTTGCGGGTTCGATTCCCGCCATAGACTCTGCTTTCCTGCAGACAAGCGAAAAACTTCGCGGGAGTAGCTTAGGGAATTAAAAAAAAATGTATTCCCACATTTGCTTAAGCCAACTTAAGCACATTATGGTTGGGCCTTAAGTTGTAATCATGTCGATTGGAAGTGATTAACAAATCACTTCAATGAATGGGTAATCATCTCGATTTTGATGTGATTAGAGCTTAATCACGTTTGAGATGCTTAAACGTTAAGTTGATCGGTATATTAAAACCAATATTTCTGTGTGTTACACACATTTACTTAAGGCGACCGTACACGACATGTTTTTGTCATCTGACATCTTAATTTCCCACTTCAAAATATATACATGTCGTGCATCTGTCAAAGTCAGATGCAAAGTCATCTGACAAAATTTCAATTAGAGCGGGCTCTATTTTCTTCTGACAAACCATCTGACATCAGAAATCTATGCCGAGAGGAAACCGGCAGCTGCGTCCACTATTGACGGACTCATTAGCCGGCTGAAGTTAATACTTTACAATACCGAAATATATACACGCAAAGAAAAAATATATGTTCTGGTAAACATATGCTAAGAGCAATATATTATGATAATATCATGATTGTAGTCACCATATTACGATTATTATTGAATCATATTATGACTAAATATATTCGTAATATTACATCATAATATTTTTCCCTTAATTATACTCTTATCGTGTTAGTTACAATAAGTAATCATATTATTGTCATGTTAACCGAAATTAGATAAGAAGTAAACATATTATTGTCATGTTAATCATAGTAAGTTAAGAAGTGATCATATTATTGTCATGTGAATCATAACAAATTTAGAAGTTATCATATTATTGTCATGTTAATCATAGTAAGTTAAGAAGTGATCATATTAAAATTTTGTATTCCTAAATAAATTACTTTTTGATAATAAACAGGCTAGTGCACGGCCTAAAAAAAACACTTAATTGACAACATGCTTTTGTAAGTTGTTGTTGTTTTCATTTTGTTTTTCATAACCTACTTACAACTACAATTAATGTTGAGAGAATTTCAACTAATTGTAGTGGGGAATGCAGGATGAGATAAACCCACTGTTTATTGTTGATGTGTTTTGTTTAAACTTTGATATTCCCTAGAGGGAAGCGAACTGACACCAAAGTAGTCCCGTGACAGGTCTTTGGAGGAAGAGACCGGTTCTAGTTTTAACACTTTCTATGAATAAGACCTATCACTTTTACATGGGGTTGTCATTGGAGGGGGTCAATTGACACCATTTGACCAGTCACAAATCTATTCTCAATGGACGTGCTAAGTGACAGTTACTTAAATGTAGTATTATTTCAAAAAAACAAGTCCTAGAATTAAGTTCAAAAGCCACATTTTAGAAAGTCCCAAAAAAATGTATCACACCACCGGTGAAGACTGTACTGTAATTCATTACTTTTTCTACATTTTTGTTCGCCATAAACCAGTTACGTGATTGGTTCTCCTTTCACTGGTCGTGAGTTCTTTCTTTTTGTACCTGTTCTATTTTCACAACTCCCAGGACCAGTCTGTGGGACCAATTGACACAAATTTCCCGCAGGGTTATTACAAGTATAACTGTTGCTATAAGTCTTATACGTTTAACAGTTTTATTTGGTTTAATATCTTTAGTTTTTCTAAAATCTTTATGGATGAAGTTTCCTAATGATCTGGCCTAAGCAACCAGTGAAATGCGCATAGGAATAGCTTATCCCATTAACAATAAATTTCAAGTGTTTTTATCAAGAATAAAAACTGGGAATTAAGCACGAATAACAAAATCTTTTGAAAATGTCTAAATTATTTTATTTTTATTTTGGTTTTTTCAATAACTATGCAAAATATTACATGTACGGTTGTGACCCAATATTATAAACCTTCTGTAAAACAGCCATTTTGACGGACATGCATAATTACATGTGACTTGAAAAGTTGACAAGTCAGATGTAAAAAACATGTCGTCTACATGCACCTTTAAATGGTAAGATTATTCGTGATCACGATTGTAATAGAATTGCAAGCGCTAGTGTCTATAAAGCTTAATATCTAATTTATTGGTAACATTTAGATTAAAGTTTAAAAATTAGCACTTTATACCGTGCCGCAGATATTCCAGTCTGCTGGAAAGTTGCTAACGTAACGCCAATTCCTAAAAAAGGAATGGCCAATAACCCTGAAAATTACCGCCCAATTGCAATTTGTTCGGCACTTTCCAAAGTTATGGAGAGAATGGTAAATTACTATCTTGTCAAATATTTAGTGTCAAACTACCTACTAAGCGACCGCCAGTATGGCTTTCGTTGAGGTCGCTCTACTGGATACTTACTAGCTCTGTTATCGGAAAAATGGTGCCGTTCCATTCACCATTTTGGCGAAAGTAAGGTAATTGCTCTAGATATTTCCAAGGCGTGTTTAACAGAGTTAAAACTTGCTGCATTTGGTGTCGGTGATAATTTCTCTCGATTTATATCGAGTTTTCTCAGAGATCGCACTATACGAGTTGTTATAGATGGGGTTTCGTCAAACGAGTTCAAGATTCATTCAGGGGTGCCGCAAGGCTCCGTTCTTTCTCCTACTCTATTTCTTATCTTTCTAAATGACCTCCTTTGTCAAACTTCCAACCCTATCTACTCTTTTGCAGATGACAGTAACCTTTGCCACTCGTACTCATTAGATTGCAGACCAAGCGTATCCGATGTCGGTGCTATGAGGCAGAATATGAATGATTCGCTTGGCCGAGACCTTGACATAATCTCGGAATGGGGTCGTGCGAATAGGGTCGATTTTAATGCCCGAAAAACCCAATGTTGCGTGCTGTCGCATAAACGCGCGAAAAATTAAGGTGCCTCATCTGTATATATGGGTGGTGTAATTATTGAGGAATCAGAATCTCTTGATGTTCTGGGCATGAGGATACAATGTGATGTCCGATGGAAAGAACATATATTCAAGGTGTCGAAAGAAGCATTTAAGTGCCTCGGTTTTCTAAGACGGTGTAAGATATACTTCACTCCATCTGATCTCCCTACTATTTATACCACCTATATCCGAAAGCGTATGGAATACAACTCTCATGTGTGGGCAGGTGCTTCAAAGTCTATTTTTGAGATTCTCGACCGCGTGCAGAAGAGGGCGAAGGTTCTCATTGGTGACAGTAGGGTATCCAATTCTATTGACTCCCTTGAGCACCGCACACTGGGGATTTTTGTATGGAGGTGAGGAAAAAAGTATATTTTTCAAAAAATATAATGATTTCATTAAAAATTTAGTTTTATTTATATAGTAATACACAAAAGTAATCAAAATAAAGAAAGTTAGAGAAATATATATCGTTACCTACAATGTAAAAAGCCCTAACTAACAAAAAAAATGTAAATGATTTTTTTAATTCATTATTTATTTTAAATCTATTTTTAATTTCATCACAAACTTAGTTTTATTTATATAGTTATATACAAAAGTAATCAAAATAAAGAAAGCTAGACAAATGTATATCGTTACCTACAATGTAAAAAGCCCTAACTAACAAAAAATTTAAATGATTTTTTTAATTTTTTATTTATTATTTATTTTAAATCTACTTTTTAATTTATTATTCTAAAAGAGCCTTAACTTCGTCGCTTATATCACTATGCTTTTTCTGGCTAAATGAAGGAGTCAAGTGTGAGATCATGGGATCTGATGTTACCATCATTCGGTGCATAATATCTTCGTTCGTGGCAATTCGACTGCATTTTCTGGAGTGTCTAAGGCGATATTTTTTATAGTCTTTGTTACGACTTTCCTGAGCCTCTTCGGATAATAAGCCTACAGGAAAAATACACTTTTCAATTATATATTTTCCATGAATCAGAATTTTGTGGAGTGTTGGTGGCATATTGTACCACTCGTACAGTGCAACAAACTTTTTTGCCGTCTCCAGACAAAAATCACCAAATTTTTTCGGATCTAGTGCCTCGGTAATGGTTATAGCTTCGAGAATTGTTGAAAACCTCTGGATTATGTCTTCATCTAGACCCGTGATTTCGGAAATTAAAGCAGGATTAGCAAAGAATCTTCGTGACGTATTTCCTGAATTTGTCGTACCAGAGCCTTGTTTAACAGTATCAACCTGTATTCCAATTTTCTCTTTAATTTCACGCTTTATCAAACATTTTCGGGCTTCTCTTATCGGACGAGTATTTGAGTCGACTCTTCCACGTTTAAATTCAAGATTGTAAGCTACATGCAAAAGACACTCCATCAGCGCATGAAGTGGTGACATACCAAATTGCAGTGCTTGTTCATTTACGGGCATAGCTTGAACTTCTTCGATTTTATTCATCTTGGATGTTGTTGCTCCACAAATAAAACAAGAAGATGCTGCTGGTGTCTCTGTTACTGATTGTGCTGTCTTGCCGTCAATCATTGTAAAATATAATTCATGTTTAACTTTAAAGTTACGATTATTTACTGTTAACTCAAATTCTTTTAGTTGAGATATCTCCTCATCGACTCTTTTCTTCTCGTATAACTTGAGGTGTCTCTTTAACGTACGCAAACTGTAGTGTTCTACAATATTGTGTGGAAGAAGGTTTATTGTTGTTCATTACTAATTTATTTATGTCATCACTCAATGATAATTTTAGTGGTACAACTGATGTCATATATAAATGAGAGTCAGAAATTTGATCATCTGAAAACCTCTGTTGGTATTCGCTTTGACCAGATGCCCCATCTTATACTTATGCATTCTCGCATCTCGTACTTATGAATTCGCGCATCTTTTAAGGGAGTCTATATACCTGTTTCGTGTGCGTTTAAAATTTTTCGAAACGTTCTAAAACATGACCACTCATAAATGTGGGTGCAATTTGTGTAAAAAAATCATGCAGGTAGCCAACGAAAAAAACCCAAATAATTAAAAAAGTGCACTTACCTTTTTTCCTTTCAATTTTCCACGCACATTTATTACCGCTTATTACTTTGCTACCGCAATCATAAAAATCAAATAACCTTTTGTTTATTGCTTTTTTTTTTTAATTCTGAGAATCATAAAAAAAGTCATAAATGTTTTTGCAAAGAATTTTGTGCATATCTCGAGCAAATTTTTGAAATGCATACCTTCACTTAATTGTGAATAAAAGCGAAACGCGTTCATCGATTTTCATGATTTATGTCTCATTTTTTTCATAGGCTATGCGACTTTACGTGAAAGTAATAAAACTTGAAACTTTTTTTTACTGTTTTGGATTTTTTATGAATTAAAAATAAAAAATTTAAATTTTTTGGGCAAAAAATATTTTTTTTCTTCATACATTTATTTATAACTGCGAAACTGTTGCTTATGTAGCAAAATGTTATATAAACAGATGAAAGTAATTGTAATTCTTGATTTTTCTAAATTTTTTTCAGCAAAATCCGACTAGTGGTTCTCGAGTTATGTTAAACAAAAGAGCCTTATCAGAATTGAGTCCCGAATCAATCAGCTGAAAAATGTTGTACTGTGTAATGCAAAAACTTGAGAGGTGGCACCTGGTGGCACTTGAAATTGATTAATAATGTTAAAACAGATATAAGACAATGTATTCGGTGTGATTTCAAACTGAGGAAAAGTAAAGAAAAAATTCCAGGTCCAAATGTTTGGAGAAAAATGGGATTTTTGTTATATGTCCATAAAAATACAAAAAAAAAAAAAAACTTAAGTCTCTGCAGATTTTTTTTTTCAATTTTAGTATACTGAAATATACTACTTTAAATAGAAAAAAAAAGAAAAACGTTAGCTCACATAGTAAAATAATATTCGTATTTAAATTCTTAGGTTTAAATTAAGTTGGTTCGGTAAAACACACAAGTTCTGAGTTTGAGACGGATATAAAAAAAAACTGGCAGTCAGATCGGAGTAAATCTGTTTGATTTGATTGTACCATTTAGTCTAAAATTGCAACATATCACTGCATATTGCTTGAAGACTATGTTGACAATTTGACTTTTTTCCGCGAAATCCCCAGTGTGCACCGTCGCAATGTGGGTTGTATTTGCCTGTTTTATCGTTACTACAATGGGATGTGTTCTGACGAAATTAGGGATCTGGTTCCCGAAACACGTACGTTTGTTCGTAATACACGTTTTTCCTCAAGAGCCCATCCTTATGTAGTCGATTGGCAGGTGAATCGTACAACGCATTACAGAGAGAATTCATTTTTTTCCCGGACTGTTCGTATGTGGAATAACCTTCCTGCAGAAGTCTTCCCTCTCCTTTACAACATGATTATGTTCAAATCGAATGTTAACAAACACTACTCCCTCTATCCCCCTTCCCACAACCTATTTTCCTAGTTCCAACACAATGCAATGCCTTAGTAGGGGTCATCCCCTGAGTGCTGGTCCTAACAGAAAAAAAAATTAAATTTTTGCTTGAGTCCTCAGGTATGACCTTGAATTTTTGTAGGCAGGGAGCATAGAAAGCCATGCGGTCTAGAGAATCTCTCTTACCAAATTTAAGAACATGCCGTTGCCGAGCGAACAAATCCAAGTCTTTGCAGTAATTTTTTTAAATCCATTTCTTTAACACTTTCAAGCACTAACTAAATTTCATTAATAATTTTCATCCATTTAAATAATTATGCATAAATAACATTTAAAAAAAAACTCTCAATAAAAACATTTCAACGTTTATTTGTTGTGATTTTATTGCATCAATTTCAATTTAATTTTCCAATATAAAATGTCTGTAAAGACAGACGTTTAAATCACTTTACGCTCGAATAACATCCCTTAAAAACCGAACGTGGGGAATATTTAAAATTAAGTTTTAGGGGAAAAAACAAATTGTTGGCAAATTCTTGACTTTTATGATAGAAAAACACACTGGGCTAATGATGCTCAATTTAACTTTTGTTGGTGTATGATGATGATGATGATGAAACTAAGTCGTTTTTTCCCTTGTGAAGAGTTTATTTCAATTGCGGTAAAATTTGATAATTCCTTAAATAAGAGTTTGTTTAGTGGGTTTATTACTCGTATCCTGAAGGATGTTTTGTTTTTGTTGGTTTTTGGTGTCTGTTAAACATAATTTAAAGTATTTTATTTGCTGTTTTTCTAAGAGGGTGGTAATTTAATGTTGTAAAGTTTATGTTGATAATTTTGTGGTATATTATTATTTTAAGTGGCTTTAATTTATTATAACTTAATTTTAAAGGAATATGATTGAATAAGAAATTAAAAAAAAAAAAACAAATAAATAACATTAAAAACATTTATTTATTTAATAACTCTGATAAGCTTGTCTATAAAATTTAAAATTTTTAACATATTTATTGAAATAACCTTATGAATTTCCTCTTTAAGTCAACATCGGTATTAAAAAACCCCTTACCTTACGTTGCACTATGGCCTAATTTGTAAATTTAGCGGCAAAAAGTCGATTTCTCAAACTCATACACTGAAAGAATTTTCTTCGCAATACCAATGAATTTTGACATTAATCCCATGAAAAATTGCATTAAAAAGGAACCTATGCAGCGCTTCGTTGGATCAATGAAACCTGTTTCATTAAAAGGATTTAATGAAACATTACATTAGATCTATGAATATTATTCATTGGATGAATACTTTCAATAAAGTAAAAAATTTTTATTTTTTTATTTTTTTAAGTATTTTTTTTTATTTTATTTAACTTTATTTTATTTTTTTTCTGTCTCTGGCTGGATTCGATCGTGCAACCTCGGTGCTGATAGACTAGCTCACTACCAGCTAGTCTACCGGGGCAGTGTAGTTTTTGTATAAAAAAACTATGTTTTTTACTCAATTAAGAGCGTAAATATGAGATTAAATTGTCCATAATAACAATAACAACGTTGATTCAAAGTGGATTGAAAGTTTTTGTTTCATTACTATAATGACATTTTTATTGTCATAATGAAAATTTAAATTTGTGAAGGCAATTATTGAAATATGTTGCTTTTATTAAAAAAAATTTTGATTTCATAAATTTAATGGCATACATGTAACATTAGATGTATGAAATTATTAAATCTTACAATTTTTAATTAACAATTAAACATTTTTGTAAGGAAACTATAATTTTGTATTAATTTATGTATATAGTTATGTTTGTATATTGTTTTTTTATGTTCCCAATTAAAATTTTTTGTTTAACTTGGACAAACTTAAGTTTTCATATATCCAATGAAAATTTTTAACGTAATTACGAAATCCAATGAAGCGATTTTAACGAAAATACTTCATTATAACTATTAAATTGCATTTAGACAATGAAAATTTTCATTTACCCAAGGAAAATTTTTTTATGAAAATGATTCATTAAATATATGAAGCATTTTTCTTTCAGTGTACTTTTAAAAAATTTAATATAACTAGTGCTCGCCTAATGGTCGAAATTCGACCATAAATATTTATGTACATATGGCTGGGTAAATCCAAAGTGTTGAACGTGACAGTCGTACGTTTCAAAAATGCAATAACAGTTTAAAGAACATATATTTTTACGTTTTCTTAACCCTTAAATAATAGCACTAAGAAAGCACTGTTATCTATGCTAAAGTTTATGGAGGGCGCGATTCTAGGTCAAACATAATGGCAAAAGAAGTAGCGGTTCGAACGTGAAAAAAATAGAAGTAGTTTTTGTGGCCATGCATAAAAAGGCGTAATACAGCAAAACCTGGCACAATTTTTATTTCAACCTACTTTCAGAATTTTACGTAGCAATGTAACATTCTTCTGTGTTTGTTTTTTAAGCTAAAATCTGGGTCGATACGTGACATTTCGAACGTGAAATTTTTTCCATAATAATTTAACTGAATAATGATTAAACCAAAATAAAAATTTACCGTTAATCCGAATAACATATTTCTCTTTGAACTCTTCTTTAGGTTACAGACCAAGTAAGAACATTTTTTTTTGGAATAATTTTTATCAAATATCACCTCTTTTAAGGAAGATAATATTAAAAAAACATACAATAAAACATTCTCACAAATAAGAAATTACGTTTGCACAACTTTGCAGTCTGATTGTTCATATAAGTGAACAAATTTATGGGTAAATTTATAAAATTAGTAAAATCTAAATATTTCTCTATAATAATATTGTAAAATAATCAGCTTTTAATAACTTTTAAATTTTCGGTCACGGTGGACCTTTTACGGAAATGCCCATATATAGATGAAGAAAACATATATCATCTAAGAATAGTGGATCGATTTGGCGAGGGACCAGCCTCCAGTTCAAATTTTATCTTCCACGTGAGTTAATTTAATTTGTTAGTTCAATATTTAAATAAAAAGTACCAAAAAACTCCCCTTGCATGTTCTTTTTCACCCAGTTTAATGTATAATTGTATATTTATAGATCGAATATTAAATAAAAAAAGTACCAACATTTTTCATCTTATAGGCTTTAATTCACTGAGGACCCTGCACCTATAATATTATGTTTCCAAGTTAAATATTATAGAAAATTAAATAATTATCACATGCAGCACGGAAAAAAGAGAGAATTTTAATTTCCCGTATTTATATATCGAATACTAGAACACCCTGTTTTTTATTATGTGATAGTTAAAAAAAAAAAACAAATTTTGTATTTAGTAGCAAATTTGAACGATTATTACTCCGAACTTCTGTAAGTAAATATCTTTCAAATGGTGTATATTTTGTTCAAATCGGTTGGCATACAGAGAAGGAAAATGTTCTTAACTGTTTTGACTTTGCCGATTTATATATAGAAGATGGTTTTTCCCAACATATGACATCCTCATATGCATTGAAGAATGAATGAGGAGGTGGGCAAAGGGCTTGAGATTATTAATAATGTCGGATAGCCAAACCGCCTTTAGAGCATTATCGTCTTTGAAGGTTCCGGTTGGTCATGGACTGAAATATAAAGAGTTGAATTTGTGTTGGCTGCCCGGTCACGAGGGTAATGCGGGCAACGAAGGGGCTGACTGCTTAGCAAACTAGGGCGCTCACCTTTAATTTATAGGCCCTCAACGTTTCTTGGGCGTCACTGTTGGTCACATTAGGGGGCGTTACAAAAATGATCCGAACGTGAATTTCTTCACACATGGAAGTCCACTTCTGGACTAAGACAGTCCAAGAGATTTGTGATACTGTCCCGTGGCAAGGCAGGCAAACTACTTTTGCTTGAGAAGGCCGAACTTAGATTACTTGTTGGCCTATTAACGGAGCACTGAGGCTTTAGATACCACCAGCTTATAATGAGTAATGCATGTGCAAGAACATGCAGATTTTGTGGGGTTGATGACAAAACGTCTTTGCGACTTCCAGGCGGAAATTTTTCGGAGGCAAATGATAAGCCTAATCTGATATAAATATATGTTGATGCCTAGGAAACATACGGCACAAGGAATGCATTAGCAATATAATTCTGTTTTGTCTGGTCTTTGATTGCCCATGGGTGGTAGATCTGGTATCATATCGGAACATTTTCGTAAATACATACTGTGGTGTAGAGTATCA
This sequence comes from Pollenia angustigena, assembly GCA_930367215.1. Taxonomy (NCBI): domain Eukaryota; kingdom Metazoa; phylum Arthropoda; class Insecta; order Diptera; family Polleniidae; genus Pollenia; species Pollenia angustigena. The sequence continues at coordinate 90,136,816 of OV884056.1, read as the reverse complement.
ATGTGGCTTGCCCGGCTATACTTTCTTACTTGTTTCAAACATAAACTTTTTTCCACAGAAAAACGTTAAACAAAACCTCATAACGACAGCCCTCGTATACCTCTTCTTGCAAGCACATTCTTATCTCAGCAATTTAACACATTTTAAATTTATGATTCCCTTTCAATAGAAAATATTCTCATATTTACTCAACTTTAAATTTTTTTTCCTTGCCATTTTCTATGCCGCCAGCTATAAAAGTATAGAAAAGTGGAACGTAAAAACCAACACGTTGACAAAACCGTCTCCCGTGTAAAATTTATGTGGTTCACCTCCAAAAATATTTGCCATTTTCACTTTATAAGAAAAACATTTTCACTGCATTTTTATTCATTCAAACAGCCCAAGGAAAATGTTTTATTATACGTACACAACACATATCGTCATATCGTTATCAACAACCACCACTATAATCGCCAATCGTGTGTTCTCTTGGAGGAATCTTGGGTATTAAGTCATATGTAAGACATACAAACAGACAGACTATTTTTGTATATAAGTTAGCAAGTGTGTAGTAGTTATTAATGGGTTTTTTCAAACCAAAAAAATAAAAAAAATTCTTTTGTTTTTCTTCAAAATATTTACTTTGGCATGAAATGCTTTAACGCTTAACGTAGAAGTTCATTTTCCTCCAAGTGTCAGTAAATTTTCTACAGGAATTTTAAAATTTATGTTCATTATTTTTTGCATTTCTTTATTATGTAAATCGTTAATATGAAGTAAATATTTTGTAAGAAATTTAATTTGTGGAAGGGAAATACTGGTGTGTTTGCAAATAAAATAAATACAAATTTTATTTGTCTTTATAATGATGAGATTTTCGGGCTTTAAATTTATGACTTTAGAACTGGTTTGTAAGAAATTCACCTATCCAAAAAAATTTCAAAGTACAAGACAAATATTACAAGTAAAAGTTCTTAGTTTATTTATCTATATACCTTTAATCATGGCGCGATAAAAAAAAAACTTATAACTTATATATTGTGCCCCTTCTCCAATCCCGCCCACATTTTGTTTGAATGTTGGGTATTGATTGCCAAGATTATTGTACCTAATTTCGAAGCTTTTGCTCTTGCCGTTCTTCAGATATACAGTTATATCGGGTAATTTTTTAAGAGCTGTAGGAAAGTTTAAAAAATACACATAAAATGCAGAAAAATTCATGAAATCTTTATTTTAATCGATAGTACGGTCCATATAATTTAATGTTTGAAGATTATTTCCTGCAAATGTTTGCCGTGACTTCGCCTCAAATGGGTCATCCGGTTAGTCCAATTTTCAATTTTCTTTCCAACATTTCGGCCGGTATCTCATGAACAAATGCTTCAATGTTGTCTTCCAATGCGTCAATTGAAGCGGGCATGAGTGTATAGAGATGAGCTTTAACATAGCCCCACAAAAAATTGTCTAAAGGCGTTAAATCGCACGACCTAGGCGGCCAATTGACCGGTCCCGAACGTGAAAAAAAATGTTCACCGAACTCGCCTCTCAATAAGTCCATTGTTAAGCATGCTGTGTGGCATGTGGCACCGTCTTGTTGAAACCACATGTCATGCAAGTCAAGCTCTTGCATTTTGGGCAAAAAAAAGTTGGATATCATCTCACGTTGTTGATTAACAGGGACCCAATTGTTGCGAACGGCGACGAATCGGTAATTGATTGTCATCATTAACACTGGCCGATACAGCTGTGACATTTTCTTGACTTCGCACTCTACGTAAGCGTGTTGGTGGTTTAATGTCCAACAATGTAAATTTGGTGCGAAATTTAGTCACAATAGCCCAAATAGCCGCTTCAGTGGGTCGATTAAACTGACCATAAAATAAAAGAAGCGCGCGATGAACTTTCGTAACAGAACACGCATTTTGATTCGTTCGTTTGTAAGACGATTCATGGTTAAATTATAGAACCAAACTGAAGATGTTTGACTGTGAAACAAAACACGAAACGTGCGTCAGCTGTTTAAACCAGTGTTGCCATAAAGATAATAGCTAAAAAATCACCCGATATTTATATTGCATTTTTGCAGGAGGAGCCACGCCCCCTCTCCAATCCAGCCCACATTTTGTCGTACGTTGCCTATTGATAAACAAGATGATTGTACCTTATTTGGAAACTTTGGTCATTGCCGTTCTTCAGATACACAAATATATATAATGTGCCACGCCTACTTCTGCAATCCCGTCCACATTTTGAAACAGGTTGTGTATTGATAATCCAGCTAAGTGTACCAAATTTGGACAGTTTTTCTTTTACCGTTCTTTCGATATAAATAAATCTATTTTGTGCGACGCCCATATCTCCATTCCCGCCCAAAATTTGTTGGATATTGTCTATTGATAACAAAGATATTGTACCCAATTCGGAAGGTTTGACTATTGCCGTTCTCCAGATGTACAGAAATCAATAATGTCTTTGTATGGGAAGTGCCCTGCCCACTTCACCAATCCTGTTCACATTTTGTCGGATGTTGGGTATTGATTGCTAAGATGATTGTACCTAATTTGGAAACTTTGCCTCTTGCCGTCTCCAGATATACAGAAAAAAAACAATCCCTTGTTGGGTAAAATTGGAGGTAGTCGTGGGTTTTTGCTGATAACTCAGCCACTTGTGAACCGATCAGAATGAATTTAATAGCAAAATTTAAAGAAGCCTATATGATATAAATATATACCAACAAAGTCGTCATCATTTCGGGGTCTTTAGAAAATCCATTTCAACATTCAGACGGGCATTGTTGAAACAAACTTCGCTTAAGAATATATAAATTTTATAGGCTCTAACATCAATATTGAGATATTACAATGGAATGACAAACAGTTATCTTCGATGAGGGGGTCACGAAATGTAACGAGTCTTACCATCAGCTGACAAAGACTTTAATTAAATTTTGCACCACGAATGGGAGCTACGATGAACGCATGGTATCCACATAGTGGTTACACCAGCACGTGGTTAGGCCGCAAGGCAGGTGCTCATGTAAATCTATAAGTCTATTATTAATTAAAGCTATATTTATAAACGATTATTAAATTTAACAAACGTTTATTAAGAAAAAATGTTCATAGAAAATTTATATTGTAAACTTTTCTTAAAATAAAAATATTTTTATGAATACGGCAGATAATATTTTATTTAATTAATTTTATAGTAAAACTAGCTTAACCTGGTGCGCTTTGCTACCCCCATCGATAAAAAAATTAGTAAAATTCCGTGTATTGAGAACAAAGCATCTTGTACTTAATTTAAGTGCTTTTACAGTAACCATTCTACATATATACAGAAATTTCAAGTGTATTAGTAATGGGAGGAGCCAAGCCCTACTTTTGCCATTGAACCTACTTTTTAAAAGATGTTGTGTATTATTGTCTAAGCTATTAGTACAAAATTGAAATATGTACATTCACTGTTACATTACTTCAAATGTGTAGAAATATTTACTGTCACTTGAATATTAAAAAATATTAATAGCCTTTGTTTAGCGCTGTGTAGTCAGAAAACTACTGCAAACATTTCAGGAAAATCGGTTCAGTAGTTAAGGAGTCTATAGGAAACAAACAAGCATCCGCTTTTTCATTTATAGTTTATTTATTGCTCCCCCTGCACCTACGCCCCTTAATTTTTCTTTTGAAAGGTGTAGTTTACCATATGAGTGGGTTCTAGAAAGCTTGAAGACTTTTTTCTTTAGATATTCGGTATTTAATATTTTCGTTCTATGGGGGGGACAGCACTACCTCCGTCTACTACGCCCGTTTTTATTTTAAAATTTATAGTTTATCATAATAGTGGATTTATCCACGCTTAAAGACTCTAGCTATAATAGATCTTTAGTTACGCGATATTTAATATATGCATCTTATGGGGAATATTGTTCCCCCTGCGCCTACCCCATTAATATTTATTTTTAAAGTTGTAGTTTACCATAAGATGGACTCCTACCAAGTTTGAACATTCTCACTATATCAGTTCTTAAGAAATGCCATATTTAACATTGGCGTCCTATGGGGGGTACCACTTTCCCTGTTGATATCTTATTTACATTCCGTGGCTTAGAAGATCCTACTGCAAAATGTTAAAAAAAGGGTGCAGCTGCTCTTAAGATATGTGATACTTAATATTGTCATCCTATGGAGGGTACCACTTCCCCTGCCCCTATGGAAAAAATAAATAGCTTTTTTTATTTTCAGGGCTCACGTGATGTTACTGTTGGTTTGGTAGCTTAGGATTCTATAAGCCAACAAACAAACAGGTAAATAGACAAACATTTTTCCTTATATATATTGTTACGTTTTTCCTTTAATAAACGCGTTCGGTTTACTCCCTTTATAATAAACCGTTGAGTTCTTTTAATTGCAAATAAAAATAAATACACACACTTATTCAACTTAACAAACTTTATTTTGTTCACAATTGTTAGTAACGAACAGAACCGTTTTTCAAAACAAACTAAACTAATATTACATGAGTCACCCCTTTTTATATTTCATAATTATTTCTAGATTTTTCCTGAACCTTCCCGTAAAAACTATTTATTATGTTCTATAACCATTTCTAGAAATTACTGGGAAATTTATATAGGAACTATTTTTAAAATAACAGTTGTGTTGAAAATTATACATGACAATTTTAAGTAACATAAAACTATAACTTACAAGATAACTTATAACTATAACTATAAATAATTCTTAGATAATTTAACTTTCGTTACACTGCCCTCCACTTAAGCCTGTTCGTCCCGAATAGGCTCAGATTCTCCTTTTCCATAATTGGCCAATCGTTCTAGATGCACCACTTTCATTTTTGATCTTGGGCTCTTATATTTCTGGATCCGATACACCACGTCATTCAATTTCTTTATTACTTTATATGGGCCATCCCAATGAGTCTGCAGCTTTGGAGATAGTCCTTTCTTTCGTTGCGGATTAAAAAGTAAAACCAACTGGCCTTCTTTGAAGCCTTCCGAATTTGCCACTCCATTGTTTCTGGCTTTCATCTGGTCATTTGATGAATTAACACGCCTTCGTCTTAACTCGTTTTTCTGCTCTTGGGTAGAGTCATTATTATTCGCTGGTACGGATAGTTCACCAAAGTTGTACTGCTGGACCGGATTTCTACTTTCTCCAATTAGACCACTGTCTGCAACGCACTGTGAGCATGTAATTACGCAATCAATCACGGCTTGCTTGCAACCGATCCAATAGTAGCTTGCTTTTAACTTCTTTATTGTTTTCGTAACGCTTAGATGCCCACCACCAGTACCTTCGTGGAATTTCTTCACAACTTCACATACTTTAGAAGTCGGTACTACAATAAGGTTTTTAACCGTTTTGCCATCAGTACTTTCCCATGTACGGTATAGGCAACCATGTATCATCCGCAGACTACTCCACTGCGCCCAATACGCTTTCATTAGTGGTCCGTTCAATTTAATTTCTTCACGAGTCGGCCTTTCACCTTCTTTTTTTAGCCATCATAATTTGCGCTAATAAGGGGTCACTTTTCTGCGCCGTTGACCAGTCTTCGCTGGGTTCCACATCTAATAAGCGAATCTCATTTATGCGTTTCTTGTTTTTAGACTCTATACCGTGCTTGCTTTTATGTTTACTGGGCCGTCTCGAATATGTGCTCGCTTTCCCACGTTTTTCATCGTTTCTTTGGGAGGACAATTTCTTATGATCACTAGTGACTAGCTGTCTTACAAGGGCTTCACTTCCATTCCCAACGTTAAGGGGTACTTCTAGACCATACCAATTCATAATTTGTCGTCCCATGTCTAGACTAATGCCTTGACGAATCATAAAATCTGCTCCAATTATGACCTCGTCCATAATTTCAGCCACAATAAACTCATCAAAAACTATCATATCGGCCATTCTTATTTTCACTCTTGCTTTGCCATAGACAATAACAGGCTCTCCCGTAGCTGTTCGCAAGTTTACACCACTTAGCGGCTCGACAGCTCCCTTTATCAAATCAGCTCTTATAATGGAATGTCCTGCACCAGTGTCGATAGTCAAAATGCGGATTTCACCATTTATGGAACCACAGGTCGTAATATTTCTGTTACTCGTTTTCACTACTAAATTGATCGTAAGATCTTCAGTTTCCTCTGCACTGCTAGCTCTTCTCAGCTTTAGCGGTGGCTCCCGTGATGATTGTTGACTTGCTCTTCGTTTGTTCCTTTGCGGCGAAGCAGATCTCGATCGTTGTTTGGATGCTTTGCAGTTTCGCTGAATGTGGCCAATCTTACCACAATTATAGCATTTTGCCTTGTTTTTACCTTGTTTCTCGCTCAAAGCTCGCAAAACTGCCTCCTTCATGCTTCTCATTTCCTTTAAAATATCTCTTCCTTCTTCAGCAGCAAAATCAAGTTTCCGCACCATATACGTTTGTGGCTTTGAAATTATCCTTGCGGTTTCTTGTGCTAGGGCAAATGATACCGTTTCTGCAAATGATGGCTTCTGTGATGCACATACCGCTAGTTTTACATCAGCATCCCGTATACCGTTTACAAATGCCTCGGTCTTAAAATGATCTAGCAATGGATGACTTTCACCTGGATAAGTAAGCTGCACCAAGCGCTCAATCTCTAATGCAAAATCCTGTAGCGTCTCGTTTGGCTTTTGTACTCTACCCCGTAATTCCATTCTGAATATTTCTTTTCTATGTTCACCACCATACTTGCGTTGCAGTGCTACCATAATGTCATCATAATTATTTCTGCAACTTACTGGTACACTTTCTAGAATTTCAGCCGCAGTTCCTTTTAAAGCCAGAATCAGCTCTATGGCTTTTTCTTCATTGTTCCAAGCATTTTTATTGGCGACTGTGTCAAACTGGAACCTAGACACATTCAATGGTGAGCTGCCGTCAAAACTTGGAGCTCTTATTCTATTCGAGACTTCTGGAAAAACTCGCACCACTCCCTCCTGGCACTGAAGACTATTTACTCTTTCTTCCAGATTATGAAGTTTTCCATCAAAAACCGTGACTTGTGTTTTTACATCAGTGACTTGTATTTTTACATCAGACAATTCTATTTCCATATCGTCTACTCTTTCGTTTATAACAGTAGAAATCTCTTGAAGCTTCTCAAGTTTGTCATTAGTAGCCTGAAGTTTCTCGTTTGTCACTTTAGAATTTTCTTGAATTTCGGCTAAGATGGTGCTTGAATTTTCTTTTACCATCCTCTCAATGTTTTTAGAATTTTCTGCTAGGATAGCGTTTGAATTTTCTTTTACCAACTTCTCCATGTTTTTAGAATTTTCTTCCATTTTTCTAGAATTTTCTTCCATTTTTCTAGAGGTTACAGCCGAATTTTCTTTTACCATTTCCTCCATTTTTCTAGAATTTTCTTCCATTTTTCTAGAAGTTACAGCCGAATTTTCTTTTACCATTTCCTCCATTTTTCTAGAAGTTACAGCCGAATTTTCTTTTACCATTTTCTCCATTTTTCTAGAAGTTACAGCCGAATTTTCTTTTACCATTTCCTCCATTTTTCTAGAATTTTCTTCCATTTTCTCCATCATAGCAGCAAACATTGTACCAAGATCCATGTTGCTTGTTACTGCACGGGTAGCAACTTCTATTTCTTCTTTTTCTTCAAATTCATAAGTTGCGATGTCAATATTGCGTCGCTTAAATTCATCGATTAATCTTTTCTGCAACTCAGCTTTATTTCCTGCAGTAGGCAGATCCAACTTGCCCAACTCTTTCTTGAGCTGTTCAACTTTTAGCTCCTCGAATTTCATTGTTGTTTGTATAGTTTTTTTTTTTTTTTATCCTTTTTTTTTTATTTGTTTATTTATTTTATTTTTATTTTATTTTTTTTTTTTATTGCAATTTCACTTCTGACACCAATTGTTACGTTTTTCCTTTAATAAACGCGTTCGGTTTACTCCCTTTATAATAAACCGTTGAGTTCTTTTAATTGCAAATAAAAATAAATACACACACTTATTCAACTTAACAAACTTTATTTTGTTCACAATTGTTAGTAACGAACAGAACCGTTTTTCAAAACAAACTAAACTAATATTACATGAGTCACCCCTTTTTATATTTCATAATTATTTCTAGATTTTTCCTGAACCTTCCCGTAAAAACTATTTATTATGTTCTATAACCATTTCTAGAAATTACTGGGAAATTTATATAGGAACTATTTTTAAAATAACAGTTGTGTTGAAAATTATACATGACAATTTTAAGTAACATAAAACTATAACTTACAAGATAACTTATAACTATAACTATAAATAATTCTTAGATAATTTAACTTTCGTTACAATATATATAGGTTGATATACAGATCACCAATATAAATCTCGCCAGATTCTTACGTGGCGGGAACCCCACTTTTCATCATAACTGCTCAAAAAAGTATCAAGCCTTTAAGTACATCCGACTAATGTAGGGTATACTACATATATGCATATGTAACTTGTTTAAGCCCTTTTATTTCAAAACAAATTTGCAGCTGATACCCTTAAAATTAATTTTGTATTAAATTTTCAAGCAAAACAAAAAAAAAATATTACGAAATCGACTGCATTATGACATCATCAGTTTGCGGTAAGAGTTTTGTGAGTGATATAAATTAAATTGTCATCAAGTTAAACAAACTTCGAGTATGATTCTTATTTTTGCCATTGAAAGTGTTTGCCTGCGATGATGATGACGAAATGTCAGTTTAATTACAAACTTGCAAATGACACAATTTTTCCCTTTCTTAAACATTTTGCAAAAACTCGCCTTAAAACTAAATAGGAAATGAGACTGAATTATGAAAAAATACTCTAATACGATACCGAACAACAGATGCAATATGGGCGTGACTTTTTAGATTTGTAAATGACTTTAAGTGCAAGATGTTGCCACATAAATTTTAAAGAATATTTGAACAAGATAATAAGAAAGAAAATAAGGCAGAAGGTAATAATTTATATTGGTTAAGCTAAAGAGTAATTGAACCGATAAAAAAATGCCAGACAAATTAAAATATGTATCTTAATAAATTAATTTAAAAATGTTTGCCAGAGAAAAAAGAATTTTGCAAGATCAAGTAACAGTTACTGTAAATAAGTCCACACACAGGGGCTTACCTTGTGGTTCGGGACTGAATCTATTAACCCTTTAATGCTAGAAAGCTTTCGTTGAATTTACTGAGGAAACTGAATATCGATTTTTATTCAAAAAGAAAAAACGTTCATTACACACACATACATATTTAAAATGTTATTTTTGTATAGAAATCAATATTCAGTTTTCTCAGTAAAGTGTGTATAAAATCAGAAATTGTGCACCGATTACAATGAAATAAATCTCATTTCATTCAAAGTTATGTTAAGATTAATGTTTTTAGACAAAAACTTGGATTTTTGTCGCATTTTTATTTTTTATGAATTTTTTTAAAAATGTTTCTTTTTTTATTTAAAAATTCAGCCATATCTCTGAAACTGCAGTGCAAATTTAAAAACAATGTAAGCCATTAACTGAATATGGTCAACCGTTTTCAAGTTATTCCAATATATGTAGTGAAAGTGCCTTAATTTTGGACATAACGGTATATCTCGAAAAGTAGAGCTGATGGAGAAAAATGGATATTAGATTTGAAATCAGCGACCTCAAACTATTAAAAATTTGCAATTAAATTCCTGACCGCAAAATGTCTTTTCTGCAGTGTAATGTAAAGACATTTGTTGTACATATACGTTTGAATTGTCATTAGTATTGAAAAGAATTTGTTTCATAATTTCATTGCACCCATAAAATCAACCATTGTTAAATTTGCAAGCCTATTATTCACCCAACAAAGAATTATTGTAGTCGGTCGATATTTTACCATAGCTCTTATATTACTACCAATTCTGTAAAAAGCTTTTAATATTGTTACGTTACTGCCTTTCAATAACGTTTTGGTTTATTTCCTTTATAATAAACCGTTTTGAGTTCGTTGATTGCAATTTAAATGAAACTAAACGAACACAGCACTTTAATGTATAACACTTAGTCCCTTTAACAACCGTAATTCACAGCTTTTATTTACAACTCACTATTGTAGTCAACACACTTAAATGTTTATAGTAACCGCCAACCGCCACAAGTATTTATACTGTAATTCAGCCATCTAGAACATTCGAAATGTTTCTCGAAGATTCGAGGCTTTACTTATTCGCCACTCTATCGTCAATTATGATTTATGGCGGCACTTATGTTTACATAATTTCACCACTTATACTAAAGCTTTTTTAATCAATACAAGATTAACAATAATTACAACTAATTCTTAAACAATAATTACAACTAACTAAAGTTACTTTCGTAACAATATCATAATAACCTTCTAAATGTTGGTCTTGACAATCATTTCTATGGTAACTTGTATGTCATGTCAAAATTTTGTCTTGATAGATACAGAATTGATTCTATGTCCCATAAAAACTTACTCCCTGCAATCACTTTAAAACGAAAAAAATCTCAAAAAGATGTCGGCGTTATTTAATTAGTCGACACAAGAAAGTTTTTTATACATCTTAATCCCACTTTGGGACCCATGATTGTCCATGGGCCCAAAGTTTTTGTGAACACTTCTTAAAATTGGTCTGTATGCACAGATGCGACATGCTTGGATTGCATAATTCGTAATAAAGATCCGTGTGTTCCATCCACATTAAATAAATTGTTTATTTGCTTAAACATATATTAATACAAAGTATAACAGTGTAAACTAGCCTTCACCGCTCAACTTTTTGATAAATAGATAGCACAGGCAAATTTTTTTTAAAAAAAACTGCTTTTTGTCATTAAAAATTGGTTAAATTTGGTAAATTTTAAAATTTTTGCCAAAAAACGAAGCAAATATTTGACGTTTACTGGTCACACTAGGAACATTTTTGTTTGCCCAAAATCAGCGGTTTGCCCTCAAAAATATGGCATATGCCATAAGTGACCGTACCTTTAGAATATAAACATATTTAGCAAATACGTTTAAAATCAAATTTTCAAATTAAAAAGAAGTTACGGACGCAATTTTTTTTGATTATTAGAGCAGAAAGGAAAAGATAATGCCATTTCTTTTCCCCGCCATCCTAAAAACTCAAGACTTGACGAGTCAAACTTGACGTGTGTGAACCGGCACTTAATTTGGCCGTATATTTGTTGAAAAATACATCAAATGAATAATTTGAATAATTTAAAGTCAAATCTATAAATTACCTCAAATTATCTATTTTCAGACAAGTAGTTCTGATTCTTCTATTTTTAAGACACTTTTCCTATTTTTAATTGTTTTATTTGTCCCGCAGCAGTTCATCTTCAAGCCCTATTTATAATCTTTTTCCATCCAAAGAAAAAAATGTGCATGAAAAAGATATTCCTGCATTTTTGTTTAGTGAAGAGTTGCTTTTATGAGTACTTTTTAAACATATTTTTTAGCTTGGCAATGCCGCAAAAAAGTTGCACATCCTTTATCAGTGATGGAAAATTTAAATATTAAGATGGTACTGACCACCAAGCAAAGAGTACTTTTTCAACATTTTGGTACTTTTTTGAAACATATTTTGTTTGTTCATATCTCAGCTATTTACTTGCCGAGATAAATTTGAACAACACAATTCTGATGAGGATATCTAAAATTAAAATATACCAACAAGCAGTGTTGCCATAACCTTTTGATAATAATAAATTTTGTGTAGGCCATGTTGTAAACAGGGCTTTGTAGTCGAAGCTACCGGATTTTAAGGCATAAAAAATTTTAAAATATTCTAATAGTTTCCAAAATAAAAATACTTCGAAATTTGCGATGCAATATTAAAAATATTGATTCGAAACTTTTACTGAATCCTTTTTTTGTTGCTATATTTAACCATTTAACAGGTACTGCATTAAAAAAAGAGTTTAAAGTCAAATAAGGACCAGTCTCATATACATTTAGCATTAAGGTTAGATTAGGAATCGGAATTGGAATTTCAGCGGTTGGAGTCGGAGTTAGTACTTTTTGTTGACGACTCAATGTTAAAAAAACTCAACGCTAAATTTCTAAAGAAGAAGCATAACAAAAAAAAAACTAAACCGGACGTGGGGTACCGTGGTATTTTTGAAAGGAAAAAGTACTGAAAATAGTACCATAGTACTGAATTTTCCATCACTGTACTTTATGCTTTTACTCTGATAATCTTGCACTGTTTTTGGACCCTGACAAAATAAATGTCAATGTGGTTATTCTTTCGTTTTTTCAATTTTGCTTTTTTGCAATTGTGGAATTTTTGACGTAAATACCTTTAATATATAAAACATCGTTTACGCCGCGGGAACATTCGTAAAAATAATACGTGAAAACAAAGAAAAGTTTTAAGTTTATTAGGTTCATCCGCACATATGTATGTCCATTTATACATCAGCCGAAAAAGGAAAACGGAACAGCTGATCCGCAATGTATACGTATACGTTAGAGTAACGAGTTTTTAAATGACCTAATTTCTTAAATCTCACAACTTATCATTAATAAATATTAAACAATATAAAGAAAACAATGTAGCAAAAAAAAAAAAAAAAATACATCTGTACACAGCTTCAATAAAACGTGATCAAAATAAAACCTCAAATAACTAAAAATATTTAGTAGATAAAAAAAAATATCGCAAAAAAATATTTTCATTACACCAACAGCATCTGCTGAAAGTTTTCTCACTCACGATTGTGTCAGACTGAAAGGCATGGCCGGAAAAAACCCAGATTCAGCTGAAACTGAAACATCTGCGTCCATCTAGTCTCATCCATAAATGTAAAAATAAATAAAAAACGTTAGAAACATTTCGCACTTCATCCTTGATATAAGCGAAAATGTGTTTGATGAAAAATATTACAAGGGAAAAAGAAACGAAAAAAAAAAAAGTTGTGGTCAAGTTAAACAACTGTTACCGTAACGAACAAACTGCTTTATCTTATTCTCCTCCTTATTTGTTACGGTACAAAGGGATGGAAGGACAAATGTTTGAATTTTAGTCTCACAGACATGAAGAATATTAAAAGGATTTAAAATTGTTATGAGAAAACTTTTTTTACAGATATTTCGGCAAAAAGAAAAAAAATTAACTTGGAAACCAATAATATTTATGTGGGTTTGATGCTGAATATTTTAAATAAAAACCATAAATCACTATTAGAAATATGTACAACAAAAAATTCAAGTTTATTTTTAATAATGAATTTGACAAGAAATCACATAAATACGATATTTGAAATATAAATCTGTGATTTGAGAAGAAAGACAACCTCTACAAGTTGCAGGGGAGAATAGTTGTTGTAGTAAAGGCGTATCAACCTCGCATTATACATAGGTGCACTGCAGTCACTAGATTTCGCAGCTGAGCTCTAAAGGTTCCCTGAGCCTTCATGGGCTAGAGTCTCGAAGTGGTCCCAGATGAGCAAAAAAACATAATTGAATATTTCCCATATAATATTTACTTCTTTGAAACAATTTGCTGTTAAATCTATATATATAAAATAGGATGTGTGTATGTATGTATGTATGTATGTATGTATGTATGTATGTAACGTATGGACTCCAAAACGGCTGGGCCGATTTTGATGAAATTTTCAGTGAATCTTCAGAATATTCAGGCAGGTGACACTGTGAAGTCTGATTTTTGGTTTTCGGTCTGCGGGCGGAGGGGCGTGGCAAAAATCCAGCTTTCATATTGCACCACCAATGACATCTATATAATTTTGACGATTTTTTCTTTAAAATGATCGCCATGGTCCAACTTAGATTTATACGAAAAGAAAATTTTGCCCCGCCCGCTTTTACGCCCACTTTTTTCGAATTACCTAAAATCAAATGAATCTTTTCAGTTCGGATTTATCACTTGAGTGATAGAAAATGGATTCATATATGATTCATTTATATGTTTAAATAATAATTTTTAAATATTTTGAATTTTTGTTTTTGCCAAATCCAAAAAATAAAAAAAAGCTTGGATAAAAAAGAAGCCCAAAAATTATTGACAATTTATGAGCATAAATGTTAGTGCAAATTGTTTCTTTTTTTCTTTTTTTGGTTCAAAATAAAGCTGGTTTGAATAATCAAAAGCCATAATGGTGCTGATTTTATCGGAGAAAAATTAAAAAACATGGAAATGAAACAATGACATGAAATATAATCAAAAACTATATAATTTACGATTGAAAAATGAGACGAAAACAATTCAATAATGATTATAAAAACTACCATTAAAAGGATCAAAAATTGTATCACATATGATTCTTTCAGGTGATTCATCTGTAGGGTATCATTTCTCACAACGAGAGTATGATTTCAATTGAAAAATGAGCTCATATACGGGTATTTTGCTCGTGAAGCTGATTCCTTACTGATCAGATTATGATACATAATGCTAGCTGGTAGGCGCGGATCCAGCTTGAACCTTAGGGGGGGGGGGAAATTTTGTATGATACAAAAAAGTAAAAAAATTTTTTTCAAAAGTTTATTAAAAACAATATGTGTATTAGGGTAAGTACTTTTTGCAATTTTTGCTAATATCAAATTCTTCATCGCATAGCCGTATAGACCGTGAAAAAATATTAAGAAATGACGTATTACTTTTTCTCGATCGTGAAGAAAGTTTCCGCACCAAAAGCGATAAATTTTTGATTTTTCTCCTTATTATAGAAAATTAACGTTTTATTACAAAATTTTAAGTATTTTCTAATAATTTCATGAATATAACAAGATCTTACCATTTGTACGGAAGAAGGACGCAAAATACATCGCGACTCTATTTCGCGGTTTTTTTAATAAACTAAATTTTAATGGCAAATGATAGATGCTGTGATAGATGAGTTGTTTGGCGGATATATGAAAGAGTGATAATTTTCAGCAGCGTAGTAATATATGAGCGGAACGATCTATTAAACTTGCACAAGATATTTTTCCATTATGTAAATCAACTCGCACTTTAAACTTAAAATTTATTTCATTAAACCCAAAAAAATAGCTTTACATTTTTGTTATACAGTTGCTTATTTTACGTATTTATGCATGTATTCATAAAAATATTTTAAATTTAATAAAGGCTTGAAAACCAAATTTTCTATGAAAATTTTCTTTAATTAGTATTGTGGTTATTTTGTTGAACTATTTATGGTTTTTAATCCAAATTTTTAATATTTTTTTTTTAATTAGGCTTAAGTTCATGAAATTTAATTTTTATTAAATTATTTTTGTGAAGAAAGGAATTTTACAACATGAAAATTAATCAAAGTAGTTATTGATAATCTTTCATTCTTGACGTGGCTCGGGCTCGAACCCTGGCCGGCAGGTTACCATGACATGTTTCGATCGCAACCACTCGATCTCCTCGATGGATTTGCCGTCTTACACTCGCAGCCATCGACGACTGCTGACGTCACTAGTCAAACATCAATCCTTAAACCAAATTGTATTTTAACATTTGGTAGATCGAAATTTGCTTTCCTGAATGATTATCCATTTTAATTGATTTTACATGTTTTTTCCTTTACTTCTGTTTTTTCGTACTTTCGTCAAGAATTTTTCTTGAAGTCCAAGTACATTTTTTTTGTTTTTCACTTTGTCTTTCTCTTTTCTGTTGACCATTTTCAGCACAACTTGAAGGACAAATGTACACATAGAGCTCGTGCCTTAGCTTTAACAATAATTAGTATTGTGGTTATTTTGTTGAACTATTTATGGTTTTTAATCCAAATTTTTAATATTTTTTTAATTAGGCTTAAGTTCATGAAATTTAATTTTTATTAAATTATTTTTGTGAAGAAATGAATTTTACAACATGAAAATTAATCAAAGTAGTTATTGATAATCTTTCATTCTTGACGTGGCTCGGGCTCGAACACTGGCCGGCAGGTTACCATGACATGTTTCGATCGCAACCACTCGATCTCCTCAGATGGATTTGCCGTCTTACACTCGCAGCCATCGACGACTGCTGACGTCACTAGTCAAACATCAATCCTTAAACCAAATTGTATTTTAACATTTGGTAGATCGAAATTTGCTTTCCTGAATGATTATCCATTTTAATTGATTTTACATGTTTTTTCCTTTACTTCTGTTTTTTCGTACTTTCGTCAAGAATTTTTCTTGAAGTCCAAGTACATTTTTTTTGTTTTTCACTTTGTCTTTCTCTTTTCTGTTGACCATTTTCAGCACAACTTGAAGGACAAATGTACACATAGAGCTCGTGCCTTAGCTTTAACAATAATTAGTATTGTGGTTATTTTGTTGAACTATTTATGGTTTTTAATCCAAATTTTTAATATTTTTTTAATTAGGCTTAAGTTCATGAAATTTAATTTTTATTAAATTATTTTTGTTAAGAAAGGAATTTTACAACATGAAAATTAATCAAAGTAGTTATTGATAATCTTTCATTCTTGACGTGGCTCGGGCTCGAACCCTGGCCGGCAGGTTACCATGACATGTTTCGATCGCAACCACTCGATCTCCTTAGATGGATTTGCCGTCTTACACTCGCAGCCATCGACGACTGCTGACGTCACTAGTCAAACATCAATCCTTAAACCAAATTGTATTTTAACATTTGGTAGATCGAAATTTGTTTTCCTGAATGATTATCCATTTTAATTGATTTTACATGTCTTTTTTTTTTTTTTCTTTCTTTTTCTTTTCTTTAATAAACATTTATTTAAATTTTATAATCATTTATGAATATGGGGGCGTAAATATAAAGCATATGTAAACAATAAATGTACCATATATAATGTGTATGGAAAATAAAAAAAAAATTTTTTTTGAGGAGCTTTAGAAATTGCGTTTGGTGCGAAAAAATTATTTTAATTATTAATTTGAAATTTTGTCCAAAAAAAAGTCATCACCCTATTTAAAAAAAACCCAACAAAAAGGTTTAATGAAATATAAGATCAGTTCAATATAGATTAATCTTTTTAAATAAGCAATTTATGATTGCCTTGTGAGGCAAATTTAGACAGTAGAGTCTATCTTCTGTCATTGTTGATCCGAGCCATGTTTTTATTCGACGAAGGGTAGGAAATGACCTCCCGCTCGTAGCTTTACTGACGAGCATTGAAACGACAATTTTAAATATTTTTCTTAGATTTGAGTAGATATCTTCATCACAGTTTACTAAAGCACCTACAACGTTATCTGATAGATCAGGCTCAAGTTAAGATGTAAGTAGGTGCTTATCTCTTATATCAAATATAATCAGCTCATCAGCTAGTTGTGGTTTTAACAGTTTTGTATCTGTATATGACTTGACTACACTTTGAGGTAGAAGTTTAGGTATTTTCAATATATTTGGGATATCTGTTGGGAAAGCTGTTTTGAGATCTTTTAAAATAAATTCAATTAGAGGAATGAAACCTACAACTCGGTAGAAATCTTCAACATTTTGGATGTTTCGTTCAAATTTTGTCTTTTCGATAGGAACCTCGATTTGAACGCAAATAACTTTAACTTTTTCAAAAATCGCTTTAAATTGTTCTTCGGCTTTATTTCTTTTTTCTTCAAGGCACACGATTAAAATTTTGATAAGGCTTAATCCTTTTTGAAGATCTATATCTTGCTTTTGAAAATGATACTAAGTGGCTGTGTTACAATAGGTATCACACTTAATATGTATATTCCGCAAAAAAAATTCAAAAGTACTACGTGAATTCATTAATATAAAGGTAGAGATACTACCTTTCCACTCAGATATTTTTTCCAAAGCTTCTACTTTATGACACTTGTTGCAAAGACGCATAAAGAAGAGAGTTTGGCTCCCAAATACTTTGCTTAAACTGCTTTTCGCTTGGGATGATTATGTTTAAAAAATTTTGTGGTTTCTTTAACAAATGGTACAACTTTTTGTATTAATGGCACATTATTGCTTTTAGAAATTGAGTTGTTCGATTTATGGGAAAAGCAAGGCGTTTGTTTCGCATTTGTCGCTTTTCCAGAAATTTTGAACAGCTCGATTTTCTGCTGACATCAGAGGTCACCCATCTGTTCCATCTCCTACACAATTTTTTAGGTCAGGACCAAAATTTGTCAAAGCTTTAAGAACTATTGATGATAGTGCCTTCGCATCAATTGACACATCATCATTATCAATATCTTTTGAAGTCTCTTCAAATGCGTTTACAACAAAGCAAATAAATTCGTCCCTTAAAACTTTTTGTTGTATGTTGAAATATCTTAAAGATAAGGATATCTGGCTTTTCCCCGACAAATCCGTGCTTTCGTCAAAAATTATCGAATAGAATTTTGATTCATATAACACATTTATACATAAATATTGCAAATACTATGGCTTTTTAATAATTCAACCGCACGCATTATCAAGTCAAACGTTTAGTCTTTGGATATAAATGGCACCTGCTGTACCTCGTTTCTGTATTTCTCGCTTCGTAAAATTTTCCGCATGAAACGTGTGAATTGCAACAAAAATAATGTGAAATGAAACAAAAAATGGTTTTTCTCACGCAAGTGTTTCTGTATCTTTTCTTGGCGAGAATTATCTGTCATTTTAATAATTTTCCAACAATTATTGGAAGGATGCGAGAAAACGTGTTTCTATAACAATGTTTTGCGAAAAGTTTCTTTCAAGAACTGTCAAAATAAGTCGCATTTGAAATTGGTGGCGAGAAAAACAAAATGTAGCTATTTTGAATTTAAAATATGTTTATATACTATTTTTTTTTAAATAATTAAAAAAATAGAAGTAATATAAATGATGAATGCATAATTTATACGATGAAAATAAACAAAAAACAATTGTTATGTTTTGTTATTTTAAACTTTTTTTAGCCTTTTCTTGTTTTGGTTTTAATCAGCGCTGCCAGATAAATTTGTGTCAAAATCATCTTACATTTCCCCACTACAATTAGTTGAAATTCTCTCAACATTAATTGTAGTTGTAAGTAGGTTAAGAAAAACAAAATGAAAAAAACAACAACTTACAAAAGATGTTGTCAATTAAGTGTTTTAATTAAGTGGGGAAATGTAAGATGAGATGAACCCACTGTTGTTTATTGTTGATGTGTTTTGTTTAAACTTTGATATTGTTACAAGTAGAACTGTTGCTATAATCTTATACGTTTAACAGTTTTATTTGGTTTAATATCTTTAGTTTGTCTAAAACCTTTATGGATGAAGTTTCCTGATGATCTGGCCTAAGCAACCAGTGAAATGCATAGGAATAGCTTATCCCATCAACAATAAATTTCAAGTGTTTTTATCAATAATAAAAACTGGGAATTAAGCACGAATAACAAAATCTTTTGAAATTAAAATTTTGTATTCCCAAAAATTGAAATTACTTTTTGATAATAAACAGGCAGTGCACGGCCTAAAAAACACTTAATTGACAACATCTTTTGTAAGTTGTTGTTTTTTTCATTTTGTTTTTCTTAACCTACTTACAACTACAATTAATGTTGAGAGAATTTCAACTAATTGTAGTGGGGAAATGTAAGATGAGATGAACCCACTGTTGTTTATTGTTGATGTGTTTTGTTTAAACTTTGATATTGTTACAAGTAGAACTGTTGCTATAATCTTATACGTTTAACAGTTTTATTTGGTTTAATATCTTTAGTTTGTCTAAAACCTTTATGGATGAAGTTTCCTGATGATCTGGCCTAAGCAACCAGTGAAATGCATAGGAATAGCTTATCCCATCAACAATAAATTTCAAGTGTTTTTATCAATAATAAAAACTGGGAATTAAGCACGAATAACAAAATCTTTTGAAACTAAAATTTTGTATTCCCAAAAATTGAAATTACTTTTTGATAATAAACAGGCAGTGCACGGCCTAAAAAACACTTAATTGACAACATCTTTTGTAAGTTGTTGTTTTTTTCATTTTGTTTTTCTTAACCTACTTACAACTACAATTAATGTTGAGAGAATTTCAACTAATTGTAGTGGGGAAATGTAAGATGAGATGAACCCACTGTTGTTTATTGTTGATGTGTTTTGTTTAAACTTTGATATTGTTACAAGTAGAACTGTTGCTATATTCTTATACGTTTAACAGTTTTATTTGGTTTAATATCTTTAGTTTGTCTAAAACCTTTATGGATGAAGTTTCCTGATGATCTGGCCTAAGCAACCAGTGAAATGCATAGGAATAGCTTATCCCATCAACAATAAATTTCAAGTGTTTTTATCAATAATAAAAACTGGGAATTAAGCACGAATAACAAAATCTTTTGAAATTAAAATTTTGTATTCCCAAAAATTGAAATTACTTTTTGATAATAAACAGGCAGTGCACGGCCTAAAAAACACTTAATTGACAACATCTTTTGTAAGTTGTTGTTTTTTTCATTTTGTTTTTCTTAACCTACTTACAACTACAATTAATGTTGAGAGAATTTCAACTAATTGTAGTGGGGAAATGTAAGATGAGATGAACCCACTGTTGTTTATTGTTGATGTGTTTTGTTTAAACTTTGATATTGTTACAAGTAGAACTGTTGCTATAATCTTATACGTTTAACAGTTTTATTTGGTTTAATATCTTTAGTTTGTCTAAAACCTTTATGGATGAAGTTTCCTGATGATCTGGCCTAAGCAACCAGTGAAATGCATAGGAATAGCTTATCCCATCAACAATAAATTTCAAGTGTTTTTATCAATAATAAAAACTGGGAATTAAGCACGAATAACAAAATCTTTTGAAATTAAAATTTTGTATTCCCAAAAATTGAAATTACTTTTTGATAATAAACAGGCAGTGCACGGCCTAAAAAACACTTAATTGACAACATCTTTTGTAAGTTGTTGTTTTTTTCATTTTGTTTTTCTTAACCTACTTACAACTACAATTAATGTTGAGAGAATTTCAACTAATTGTAGTGGGGAAATGTAAGATGAGATGAACCCACTGTTGTTTATTGTTGATGTCCCTACAGATAATATTGGACTACGTGGTCCATTGTGGCTCAAATGGACTACTTACAACATGGTCCAATGTACTGTAGTATGGACCATGTTATAAGAAATAAACACGAAGTGCTGCCAACAACTGCATGATGTATAATTTTCTATAGTTTACAGTATTACACATTGGTAGCCCTGATGTTGTCCATTATTAATTGTTCATTTAAAAGTGAAAGTTTGTGAAATTTGTGGAAAAAAGGTAAACAAATTAAAAATACCAAGTAAATATATCTAATAATAACAATAATAGACTACAGTACACACCATAAAAGGCGATTAGTAAAAAATTAAAAAGAAAAATGCTTCAACTACTCCATACTGTAGTAACATGGAGTACTTTTAAAACTAACCCACTTTAGTACTCCTTGGAGTAGTTTAGGGACTACTTTGGTGGGTTATATGGTCCCCTCCTAGGACATCGTAATGTTAAATGGACCACCTTTTACCCATATATTTGGAGTAGTTTTGGAGTACTCCTACTCCTTTATGGACTACTCTTTACATGCATGTATGGACTAGTCTCGTTATCTGCAGGGGTGTTTTGTTTAAACTTTGATATTGTTACAAGTAGAACTGTTGCTATAATCTTATACGTTTAACAGTTTTATTTGGTTTAATATCTTTAGTTTGTCTAAAACCTTTATGGATGAAGTTTCCTGATGATCTGGCCTAAGCAACCAGTGAAATGCATAGGAATAGCTTATCCCATCAACAATAAATTTCAAGTGTTTTTATCAATAATAAAAACTGGGAATTAAGCACGAATAACAAAATCTTTTGAAATTAAAATTTTGTATTCCCAAAAATTGAAATTACTTTTTGACTATTTATTTTCTTTAATCCGATAACAATTAAAAATTGTTTTTCCCTGAAGAAGTCACACAAAGGCATGAGAAAATATCATATTAAACAAAAAATAAAATAAATGGCCCATAACTATAGTCATAAACAAAGCATACTTTAAGAGTTCTAAAGTAAACTTTTATTAAAAATATGCTTTTGATCTACAAAAACGCTAGGCCAAAATTGCCTAGCGTTTTACACAAAGTTTTGTAATTTTGTTGTTGCTTTCTACATAAAATCATATTGCGTGTTTCAACCGTACAAGATATGCAGTGTTTTATTTATATTTTAATTTTCAATGACGGCTGCTTAAAGTTGCCACTTGCTTATATTTTGTTGTATGAAAAATTTGCTACATTTGAGGTGGCACCCAGTTAAAGTCGGTTTAATTTAAAACATACTTTAGTTTCGACTATAGTAGCAAAATATTTAAAAGAATGTTTTTATTTTAAAGTTGTTTTTAAATAGAACCGACTTTAGCGTTTGACTATGATTATGGGCCAATATTTTTACAAAAGCAAAATGAAGCCAAGCTTAATAAAATAAACATACATCCTTATTTAAAATAGATATATATTTACAAATACTGAGATCAAAATGTAAAATTTTTTAATTAAATCAGCTTTGTAAAAAACCTAGAATTCATAGTGACAACGTTGTTTTATATTTATAGCGTATGTAGTCCGAAATAGTATATTATTGAAATTTAACTATATCGGTTTACAAATGGCTGAGATATAAATCTGTAATTTACCTATTCCTATAAATTTTTTTTCTTTTTTTTACCTGAAATAGACTTAGTAGAACAGCTGGTAGTTTTAGTTAAAAAAATCGGTTCATAAATGAACGGGTTACAGACAAACAACTTTTTTTCTTGAAGAAATAATGGTTTTGGCCCAAAAATGTCCATATAAGATACGAATATCAAAAGGGTGTTTCCACAGAATTTGACCCCTTATAGCTCAAAAATTAAATTTTTATTTTGAATTAATTTTTCCGCTATTATACAAAATAAATGTTTTTTTTTTTTTTTTTTTTTTTCATTATTTATTTCTGAATCTTCATATATTAAATATGAACTAACAATAATTAATCAAATCTTAACCTAATATTATTTTTTGTCCTGCCAGTGCCAGACAAAAATTTTCTTCATCGCGGGCTCTGTTCACTTTTATAGGTGTTTATCGCTCATCTAATTGGATAAGTGCTGCAGTGTCTCTTCTTCTTAAGCGAGTGTGGCCGCTATCATTTAAAATATTTCGTGCTAGTGGGTTCGGGTGCAATTCGAGCCTTTTTAAGTATTTTACTGCATATTTCGTAATCATAGTTTTAACTAATGGAACATTGAGATCCTTGTGAATATTTGAGTTTTTAACATACCAAGGGGCAACTGTGATTATTCGAAGTAGTTTATTTTGGCGCCTTTGAATTTTTTCGATATTAGAGGCCGAGGCAGTGCCCCATAACTGAATACCATAGCACCAGATTGGCTTTAAGATGGAGTTGTAAAGAAGAAGTTTGCAGTCGAGACTAAGGACAGAGTTTCTTCCAATAAGCCAATGAATTTGGATGGCTTTTAGTTTCATTTGAGTTAATTTTGCCTCTATATGGCTTTTCCACGTTAAACGGCGATCTAGATGAATACCGAGGTATTTTACATGCGAATTTTGAGGTATTATTTGATTATTGATTTTAATAGCGGGGCATGATTCCCGACGCAAGGTGAATGTTATATGTACGCATTTTTGCTCATTGACCTCTATCCTCCATTGCTTTAACCATAGTTCGAGTTGAAATATATGATCCTGTAGGTATCGAGATGCTTCTTGACGGTTTTCGTGCACGCTTAGAAAAGCTGTATCGTCTGCAAATGTTGAAGTTTGTGTGTAGTTGTTTGTTGGCATATCCGAGGTATATATTAAGTATAAAAGTGGGCCCAGGATGCTTCCCTGAGGGACTCCAGCGTCTCACCCATCACCATCTTTAATAATAAACTTTCGACCGACTAGGTAGCTTTCTAACAGCTTGTGTGTGTTTACTAGTAAGTTTAGCTTCAATTTATGTAGTAAGCCTTCATGCCAGACTTTATCGAAAGCTTGAGAAACATCGATGAAGAGAGCGGAAAAATATTTTTTTTCTTCAAAGGCTTTTCTTATTGCGTTTACTATACGATGGGTTTGCTCAATTGTGCTGTGTTCTCTTCTAAAGCCGAATTGGTGGTTAGGAATACATCTATTGTCATTTAAAATTGGGGTTAATTTTGACGCTAACAGCTTCTCAAACAGCTTTGATATATTAGAAAGTAAGCTTATAGGCCTATATGACTCAACTTTTGTGTGATCCTTTCCAGGTTTAGGTATCATGGTGACTAAGGAGACCTTCCACTTTTGAGGATAGTATTCAAGGCGTAAAATAGCATTAAAAATTAAAAGAATAATTTTCTTTGCTATGCTGGGTAGCTCCAAAAGCATTTTGTTGCTGATCTTGTCAAAACCAGGAGCCTTCATGGGGTTTAAATCACAAATAGCCTTTTCGATTTCTCTTATCTCAAATCTTAGCGGAACAGCTGCTCTAGCAGCAACAGTTGGTAACTCGACCGCAATATCGTGAGATATATTTGGGGTAAATACGTTTTTTAAATGATTGACAAACAGATTTCCTTTTTCAACATCATTTCTTGCCCAACTTCCATTCAAGTTTCTTAATGGTGGTTTAGAGACAACTGGCCTTTTGAGATTTCTAGCTGCACGCCATAATGAGTAGTCTGATTGTGGGGTTGCATCAAGTTCCTTAAGATATTTTTCCAGAGAAGCCGTTTTCTTAGTCTGCAGTAACTTTCTTAGTCTTTTTGTACACTCTTTAAGTAAGTTCTTAAGTTGAGGGGATCTGTGCAATTGCCACTCTCTTCGAGCTCTCCTTTTTTCAGACAAAAGATGCTCGATATCTGTGGAATATATTTTAATAGTTTTTGTTTTTTTGGGGGCAATATTGGAATGTTGAACAGCTAGTTTCAGAAAACTGTCAAAATTGTCAATAGAGCGATCTACATAATCCGGTGTACTGAGCGGAATATTTTCTGTGCAATGGGTACTGAGATATTTTTTATATTTTAACCAATTAATTTGCGTAGCTGTCGTCGGAGGTACAATTCTATTGGGGTTCATTATAGTAACAATTGTAGGTGTGTGGTCGGAAGATAAATCTAGGGAGGCTTCAACTTGAATCGTTTCTATGGGAATGTTTTTAACCACGCCGAAATCTATGACATCTGGAATTTTTTGATGATCAGTGGGCCAATATGTTGGTTGTTCGCTCGCTACCACATTTAAATCCATTTTAAAAATTATGTTAAATAAAACACGACCCTTTGGTGTTATAAGTCGCGACCCCCAGAGGGTATGTTTAGCGTTATAATCGCCAGCGGCTAGGAAACACGGTCCTAATGATTTAAAATATTTACAATATTGGTCCTCCGATATTGAAAATCTAGGCGGGGAGTATAACGATGAAATTATTAGGTTTCTATTTAATTCCTCAACGCAAATGTTCGTTGCCTGGAGATAATCTTCACGATGATCACAGATTAGGTAGTGTTTGACTCGGGTTTTAATTAAAATGGCAGAACCTCCACAAGCTCTATCTCGTGGGTCCTT
Source organism: Pollenia angustigena (assembly GCA_930367215.1). Taxonomy (NCBI): domain Eukaryota; kingdom Metazoa; phylum Arthropoda; class Insecta; order Diptera; family Polleniidae; genus Pollenia; species Pollenia angustigena. The sequence continues at coordinate 90,111,328 of OV884056.1, read as the reverse complement.
GGTATCATATAGTATATAACCATTTATTTTAAACGTATTTCTTGAGGTTAAATGAGTTTCAGAAATCATCATGACATCAATTTTTTTATTTTGAAGAAAGTATTCTAATTCATTTTTATGTTGGCGGATGCCGTTTGCGTTCCAAAAACAAATTTTTAAACAGTTCATGGTTTGTTAAGTACAGCTTGCAATAACATCGATTGCATTCTAAGGATCTCCTGCATCATATTACCCATTGTGTTTGTAAAATTATTTACTGTTTGCACTAAAGTTTCCATGGTTTTTTCTAGACGACTTAAATTAGAAACTGGAGTTTCATCATTACTTGGCGAGGCACCTTGCATTGGCTCATGGTTTGTTCTTAGGACGTTAGCGTAAGAGGTTCTGTTATTACTAGGCTGGGGGGCTTGAATTGCATTTGTGTTAACCTGATTTGTTACCTGCATTTGAGGGGGATTAGTTTTCGGTCCAACCGACTGCTTGACGATAGTATATACAGGGCATCCTCTATAATTGGCAGTGTGATTACCGCCACAGTTGCTACATTTTTTTACGTTGGGGTCGGTTTTAGACTTATCGCAAGAAACTGTACCGTGTAGTTCACCACATACTACGCAGACAGGGGGTAAGTAGCAGTATGCCTTAGTATGGCCAAATTCCTGGCAGTTTAGACATTGAACAGGACCATTTCTTTTGTGCGGCTCCTCAATAGTTACCCTTCTGTACAGAATATATTTTAAATTATAAATTGGATGCGTTTCATTTTTTTTGAGCTTAACGTCGCCGGGTTCAAGCTCCACTCGAAATAGTGGTTGGGGATTTTTTTCCCTATTTTTTATATTTGTTACGTTTTTGATTTTAAAGCCCTTCTCTTCCAAAAAAGCTTTAATTTCCCCTGGGTCTACGCATGAGTCTATGCCCTTGATTACTACCTGAAGACCTTTACTGCTCTTCAGTTGATACGTGTAAAAGTTTTTATTCAGAGTCTCAAATCTTGTGATTACCTTTCGAAAATCATCCTCGTGATTCACCTGTATTTTAGTCTCGTTAATGATACCGCGCTTTATTGCAGCTACATAAAAGGAATTTTCACCTATCACCGAAATTAAACTTTTTATTACCTCATAAGAGTTTTGCTCTCTAAGGTATATCGGGGGTGGCTTAGACGATTTAATGACATTTGGTGCTTCAGAGGATTCATCCTCCAGAATCGCGAAACGATTTTGTGTATTTATTTTATCAAAAGATGGTACTTTTGAGGCCGAAGCAACTGCTGCAGAGGTAGGGCTGCGTCCCCGTTTAAGCACTGTTATGTACCTGTCCATACCGACTTGTACTGTAGGCTTTTGACAACTTTTTACAGGGCGGTTTTCCATTGCATTTGTGTTTAATTTCATGGTATCATTTCCCACTAAATTTGTTTTTGACGTCACGGCAATACTTGCTGGCCTGGCAACACTTGTCACCAAATCTTGTTGTAGTTTTTTTAATGAGTCACTATCCACCGTTTGTGTAAATACAGAGGGTGAGAGGGAACGTGTTCGAGTAATTGGCTTAGCCGTTAAATAGTTTATATTGTTTTGTTTTGTTTTATTTATTTCTGCATTATTTTCATTTGCATTAACTAAAACGTAAACGTTTCTTTCATTTTGTCTTAGTGTTGTTTCACTAAATGTATCGTGTCATATTCCTAAAGATTAACTTTAATTTTATTTATACTAACAAAAATATATTTTTTTTTGTCACCGATAACACAGTACAACAGCCAATCTGGGGGGTGAGAAATTCCAAGTCAGGGTGATGGACCTAATGGTCAGTATAGTAAAACCCTCAAAGGGTTTGGCGTTCGTATGTGTCAGTTTTTTTTTTATGACATTTTAAATTTTTTCCTTATCTTGCTGTTTTTTTGTTTAACATAACTCGAGAACCACTTGTCCGATTTTGCTAAAACAAACTCAAAAAAATTTAGAATTACAATTTCTTTAATCCGTTCATATAACGTTTTTCTTTATAATCAACAGTTTTGCCGGTAAAATAAATTTGTGGAGAATTATAATTGATAAGTGCAAAAAAATGTTCAAGCCTGGATGTATGCAGCAGATTTTATCACAAACCTGCACTGCAATTTTTGTGACTTTTTTTAAGCGATCGGTGAAAATCGTCGGACTTTTGTTTGTTATTTGAAAGAATACACCCACATTCAGTGATGCCAACAGTAGGGGATTTCCCCTTTTCTAGGTATTTTTTTTCGGATCATTTTTATCTTCAATCGGATCTTAATAACTTCTTTTTATGGTGTAATCATAATATGATGGAGCTGAATCTTGTGAAATGCAAAAGCATGCGTTTTTATAGAAATAACTGTATTGCTGTTAATTATGCTTTTGGTGGTCATCAACTGGAGTTGGTTGATTCGTTTCTTGATATTGGAGTCTTACTGGATCCTAAATTAAACTTTGTTTCTCATATTACATTAACTGTTAATAAAGCTCGAGGCGTTCTTGGCTTTATTAAGCGCTGGGTTAAAAATTCACCGATCCATACATAACGAAGCAACTTTACGTATCACATGTTAGACCAATCTTAGAATATGGGTCAATCATTTGGGATCCATTTTACAACATTCACAATTCTCGTATTGAATCGGTCAAAAAACAATTTTTATTATTCTGTTTACGTGATCTTCATTGGAGTTACTCGACAAACTTTCCTTCCTATGCTAGAAGACTGGCATTAATAAAATTACCATCGCTCAAAAGTCGTCGTACAATGTTAAATGTTTCTTTTATGGTTAATCTTATTAATGGTAATGTTTGTTGTGATTTTCTGTAGAGTCTGCTAAATTTAATATACCTTGTCGCAATACGCGTCATTATAATCTGCTTTTTGTTAAATTTTTTTAGAGAAAATTACGCTATTGCTGATCCTTTTTCGAGGTTATGTAGACAATTTAATTCTATGTCACAATTTGTTGATTTTTCTTATTGTTTTTCTTTATTCGTAAATTTTTATGTACTACATATATTCTGTAAATTTGTAGTATATTTTAAAATGCATATTGTTATTCATTAATTTTAAGTCAATATTGTTATTAGTCAGTAAGGATAATATCCATTGATTAAATAAATAAATAAATAAATAAATATGCCCTAAAATAAAAAAATTGTGTCCTCTTTTCCCTACGGTTGAAATTTTCCGAAAAAAAATCCCTAGAAAAGGGGAAATCCCCTACTGTTGGCATCACTGAATGTGGGTGTATTCTTTCAAATAACAAACAAAAGTCCGACGATTTTCACCGATCGCTTAAAAAAAGTCACAAAAATTGCAGTGCAGGTTTGTGATAAAATCTGCTGCATACATCCAGGCTTGAACATTTTTTTGCACTTATCATTTATAATTCTCCACAAATTTATTTTTACCGGCTAAACTGTTGATTATAAAGAAAAGCGTTATATGAATGGATTAAAGAAATTGTAATTCTAAATTTTTTCGAGTTTGTTTTAGCAAAATCGGACAAGTGGTTAAACAAAAAAACATCAAGATAAGGAAAAAATTTAAAATGTCATAAAAAAAAACTGACACATACGAACGCCAAACCCTTTGAGGGTTTTACTATACTGACCTAGTACCATCACCCTGACTTGGAATTTCTCACCCCCCAGATTGGCTGTTGTACTGTGTTATCTTTCCGAATCATTAAATTTGCGTTAAAATGGCATCGATTTGTTTTTGCATATTGAAAAAAAAACGATTTTTTATTGAAAATGGTCAAGTTTTTAGTGCATATTTTTTTATTTTTTTAATGCATATTTTGCAGTTTATAGTGCATATTTTATGCGCATATTTTCGATTTTTTAGTGCATGAAAATCTCCTCCCTAGTGATCATCATTGAAAGTTCTTATGTACATTAAAATAAATATTTAAGGTCAACTAAATTATTATAACACCTACATACATTTCTTTAGAGAATAACTTTTATTTTTGCTCGAAAAAATTTAAATCCAATAAAAACTATTAATTCTGATCGAAAAAATAAAAATTAAAAAATAACTGTTATTTTTGTTCAAAAAAAATAAGAGTTAAAAAATAACTGTTACTTTTGATCAAAAAAACAAAAATCAAAAAATAATTGTTATTTTTTTCAAAAAAATAAAAAACAGAAGGTATTTGTCATTGTTGTTCAAAATTACTTTTTAATTAAGACTAAACAGAAAAAAACGAACAGTTCAGTTAATTTACAAGTCTTATGGCCATTTTCTCAATGTATCGACAAACTGCCTGTTACTAAATGTCAACATAAATTTATTGGACCGATAAACTGTCTGTTAACGATTTTGGGTTTCTCAATATACCGACAAAAAACATTGTTTTCAGCTGGCAACGCCACTCAAAATACATGTAAAAGTTGGGAGTCAGCTGATTAAATTTATCTGTACGGCAAATAAAAGGAAAATAAATAATTGGCAGATGAGTGCCGGTTAGCTTTGCGATACAATCGAAGCAAATGAGACATTGAGAAAAACAAATTTCTTTAATGTGCAGTTTTTCGTTGGGAAAAAAGATAATTGCCTAATGAGAAAATGGCCATTAGAATCACTTCTGCAGTCCTAAATTTGGCCCCAGGGTTAAAAAAGGAAATGAGTGAATTGGCTAGAAATACTCTTTTGAAAACTTTGTTCTACAAAAAACTAGCGCCCGAAATGAAATGTATGCTTAATTGTAGCTAAGGTGGCCCGCTAAAACGCCCAATTCACAGAAGTTAGTCAGAAGTCCTAAATTTGGCCCCAGGGCCAAATAAGTAAAATGAGTAAATTGGCTAGAACTACTTTTTTGAAAACTTTGTTCTACAAAAAACTAGCGCCCAAAATGAAATGTATGTCAAATTGTAGCTAAGGTGGCCCGCTACAACGCCCAATTCACAGAAGTTAGTCAGAAGTCCTAAATTTGGCCCCAGGGCTAAATAAGTAGAATGAGTGAAGTTCAATAGAAATTTATGAGTGAAGTTTAATAGAAATTTATTTTTTCTTAAACTTAAAATATATATTTTTAAGGAATCCAACACAAACATTTGTAAACTAATTTAAATATATTTTTGTTTCTCTAATAGTTTGTCGCAATATTTTAATTATTTATAATTTTATAAATAACATTTCCGGTTTTACTTTGTTATCTTGTTAAAAGCCGAAATACTCTCCCATACACCGAAAACAAGAAGAAGATATTATTCTCTATAAAATGGCTAAAGTTGCAGTGTTACCACCAGCAAGATTCAAAATAACACTTGAGATGAAGCAAAATTACCCGATTTAAATGAAATTACACCTGATATAAAATTACAGTTTTATTTAATAAAAAGACATTTACAAAGAAGCAAAAACACAACAAACTCATTAAAACAAGATCAATATTAGTAAAACTGAGAATTTTATTTAAATTAACAAAAATAACATTTAGGACTTAAATAAAATTAATAAAACATAAAATAAAAATGCTAAAATAATGAGTTTAACTTCCACGTTTGGTTGATATATCTTGGTTAGGTTTAAATTGTCCATTGTCATTGCTTTATAATGGATGTTTTTTAGTCCCATAGAGCTTACGAAAGGTTAGCTATCAAACGAACTGTCATACTATTTTCACTTTTTCATCAGGCACATCATCATGAGTAGATTCAGGCTTGAACAACCACCAAATTATCCAAATATGCTTTGAAAATCATCCATCGATTTTCGCAACTTAAAGGTGACTTCATGATTTAAATGACGCAACTTTTTTTCACAAATGAAGGCGATGCACAGTGCTTTGGCCCATAGACATAAATCAAAAAAAAAAACAAGTCTTATATTGTGCTTAAAAATGTACAGATCGATAGATAACAAAATAATTAAAATGAATTTTGAAGAAATTTTAAGATTTAACTCTTTTTGGCGGCGCTAGAGGGCGCCAAAGTTTGAGAATTTATAGTAAAAATGGCCAAACAACTACTTGAGTTTTACATGCTTTAGGAAAACTGTTGTAAAACTGTTGTTTTTTAAAGCACGAGATTGAAATTTTTTTCTGTAGTAGTTTACTATATTTAGAACTAACTGTAAAAAATTTTTATTGATTTATTTTCTCATAAGTGTTTTTTTATTGGTTTGAAAAATGCTTATTATTTACTTAAGCTCTAAAAATTTTCTAACTTTGATGGAATATTAAAAAAAAAAGAAAAATATGGTCTATGGGTTTTTTTCTGATTTCGAATATTTAGACTGTTTTCTAATAACTACAAAAAAAAAAATTGAAAAAATTTTACCACAACTTGAAAAAAAAAACTTTTTTTAAATGGCTATTTTCATGATTTTTGATCAAATTTTGATAGTTTTCAGGAGTTTAAAAGACAATTAACTACAAATACTGTGAAATATTAATTCAAACTTATACCATTCAATAAAAAACAACAAAAATCAAAATATGTATAAAAAATTGTTTGTGTTTGTCTGCATTTTACGGCATAAGAGGGCGCTGAAATCACAAATGCCCTTGGTATTTTATTGTTTCAAGAAAATAATTGTAAAAAATTAATTTTTTGGATTACATGATTCAAATTTTTTTCTGTAACAGCTAACTATATTCTAAACCATCTATAAAAAAATTTTACTGGAATTATGCTCCTATACATATTTTTTAATGGTTTGAAAAATGCTTATTATTTAGTTAAGCTCTAAAAATTTCTTAACTTTGATGGAATATTAAAAAAAAAAGAAAAATATGGTCTATGGGTTTTTTTCTGATTTCGAATATTTAGACTGTTTTCTAATAACTACAAAAAAAAAAATTTAAAAAATTTTACCACAACTTAAAAAAAAATTTATTTAAAAAAAATGCTATTTTCGTGATTTTTGCTCAAACTTTCATAGATTGAATTAGTTAAAAAAAAATAAACTAGGAACATAATAAGAAAAAAATCCAAATATATATACTATTGAATTAGAAAAATTGACAAGATAAATTAAAAAAAATTAGTATAACAGTTGTGTCTGTTTCTTTTTGTCGACACAAGATGGCGCTACATTCCCAGATGACGTTGGTTTTTCATCGTATAAAGAATATTTTCAAAATGTGACTTAGTGCCGTTATTTTTTATTTAAATTGAAGATGGTTACGTGACAGAAAGTTTTTTTTTGGTAACAGCCTTTGTTTGTAGTAAGAGCAATTCTATTGTGGAGTGTTCGAAAATATTGCATACAGGGTTTTCAATTTAAAAGAAAATAAAAATTTTCTATTAAAATGTTAAATAAATTTATATATTTAATAAATACTTACTTTTACAAACGAGTAAAAGTGAGGGCGCGTGGTTCAAAAAATGAACGTGCACATCTCTAATCAATTTTATTGCAATCAAAATCAGCTTATCAAATTTTATTGGAATCTTTCTATTTTTGAACATAGCTCCCATACAAATCATTCTCCCGAAAATAGCTTTTAATGCCAGCTTCCTTAAAAATATGTGTAGTAACATACCAATATAAACCATAGGTTACATATAAACCCTCATCCAAAAAACCCATATATGACGATGAAGATATCTAAATAATATTCGGCAGAAAGAACTTTGAAACGAATCTTAACCTCATAACATAATTTTGTTCTGGTGGGTCCATGATTGCCCATGGGTCCCAAATAGATTACAATCTAGGAACTTTGTTTTTAAATACTAGGCTATAGGATATCACATGGTCGGGCTTGACCGATTATACTTTCTTACTTGTTATTTTTGCACGAGCATTTTAAGCGTTTTTCACTCATTTTTCATTAAATTATGTTTTTGTATTTTTCACATTTATAATCCGATTCTACCAAAATTTGGCACACATATATATCTAACAAATATCAATTTTCATACTGAAAAGGTTTTAGAATTAATATTTTTTCTTTTTAAATTAAAGAAAACCCTTTTAAATATTTTTAAAACAACGTTATAATATTTATTTTTTAATTGTACCGTACAAGGCAAGTGCCTAAATTGAACTAACTAATATTGAAACATAAAATTCATGGTCAGTTAATCAAATGTACATAAGGAAACAAGAAAATAAAAAACAAAAGAAGTAGGTAAAGATTAATAACTATGTACAACGAAAGTGTGTATGTAAATGCTTTAATATATGTATGTTAATATGTAAAATGAATTTAAAGAATGTGAGCAGAGAAATTATAACGATGTGACATCTTAACATGCCGGCCTCCTTAATATACGATAATGTATATTCAATCTTCAATGGGTAGTGGGTACAGCTTAGTAATGGCACGTTTATAGATTCCACTCTGAGTTTTTATCTCGGCTATGCGATGCACCCCATCGTGACCAGGTATAGTTGAAATTATTCTGGCTAAAACCCATTTGTATGGTGGTAAATTGTCATCTTGTACGATGACGAGGGTATTCGGCTTTAATGGGGTGTTGTTTGTGGTCCACTTATATCGCTGCTGGAGCAAGTGTAGGTATTCTCTTGACCATCTGTTCCAAAATATTTGTTGTAGCTGTTGTAATCTTCGAAAGTGCTCTAAACGATTGTATTTAACATTGGTAATATCAGGTTCAGCGAAAGACGTTAAAGGCTGACCAATCAAAAAATGCCCTGGTGTGAGCGCTTCGAGATCATTTGGATCAGATGAAAGCGGTGTAAGAGGCCTAGAATTGAGTATGGCCTCAATTTGTGCAGTAACTGTAGTCATCTCTTCAAATGTTAAAGTTGCATTGGCCACTACTCGTATTAAATGATGTTTGGTCTGTTTTACGGCGGCTTCCCACAATCCGCCAAAATGTGGAGATCTTGGTGGGATTGTACGCCACTCTATACGGTCTTCTTGACAAAGTCTAAGTATCTCAGCTTTGTGATTTTCGCTTTCAAATAATTTTTGGAGGTCAGCTAGTTCGTTTTTTGCACCCAGAAAATTAGTGGCATTGTCAGACCAAATTGTTTTACACAATCCCCGACGCGCTAAGAACCGACGTAGGGCAGAAATGAAAGCAGCTGTAGATAAATCGCTTACTGTTTCGATGTGTACGGCCTTTGTAGTAAAACACACAAAAATACATATGTATGCTTTGATTGGTGCACGTCCACGAATTCTGGAATGTATATACACTGGGCCACAGAAGTCAACTCCAGTGGTTAGAAACGCACGACCTGGAGTTACTCTATCCTTAGGAAGACTACCCATCATAGGATCATTCTTGGTTGGTTTCGTACGAACATCTAATACATTGATGCACTGCATTTCGACAGATATGTAAACCATCAAGGGGCCAATAGTTTTGTCTAATGATTGCCAAAAGTGTACGTGCGCCAGCGTGCATGTGCTTAAAATGATAAAAAGAGACTAAATATTTTGTTAATTCACATTTTTTTGGTAAAATAATAGGATGTTTTGATTCATAAGCTATGTTACTATGGTGTAAACGGCCTCCAACGCGGATAACACCCTCATCATCCAGGAAAGGAGACAAGTTTTTAATTGAACTGGACTTTTCAAAATGGCCATTTTCCGAAAGGGATTTGTAATCTGCAAGGAGATGAGAGCGCTGACTGTTTATTATTAATTTGGTTCGTGCTGCATCTAGCTCGGAGACTTGGAGAGGTCCTAAATTCCGTTTTTCTACCTGGGATCTAATGTTGTTGTAAAACCGAATACAATATGCAAAAACGCGTTCGAGCTTCAGCAAGGATCCCCGATGTAGGACAGCTGTTGACAAATCAGTATAAATGGGTTTTGATGCCAAAAACACTAGTCTATTTGGTCTTCTTTCAGGTATCTCATCATCTTTAATTTGTGGATTTTCTAATGAAAAAGGATTATGCAATGAATTTTGTAAAAATTCTGGGCCCTTTATCCACAACGATGACGCCAAGAATTCGTTGGGCATTAGTCCCCGGGAAATTAGATCTGCGGGATTTTCTTTAGTGTTAACATAACTCCATTCATCAATACGAGTAAGCTCTTGTATTTTGGCTATTCTGTTGGCCACGAATGTGGTCCACGTATAAGATGGTTTTGAAATCCAAGCTAAAACTATCTTCGAATCAGTGTAGAAATATCTGCCCGTTACGGTAATCGGTAATATGTTAAGTAGCCTTTCTACAAGTTCCACCATAAGTACAGCTGCTAAAAGCTCAAGTTTTGGAATTGACAGTGAACTGGTTGGGGCAACGCGGGATTTTGCACATATCAGGCTAGTTGTTACAATGTTGTCTTCATCTACACATTTCAGATAGCAACAAGCCCCATATGCATCTTCGCTGCTGTCTGAAAACGAATGTATTTGTATAGATTTCATTACCTTTTTCGTCATCAAATGTCGAGGAGCCCGATAGTCGTTTAGTGTTTTCAGTTGAAAAATGTAATTTTTCCAGTGCTTCTCAAACCCACCTTCTAGGGGTTGATCCCAAGAAATTTTTAGTTTCCATAGTTGTTGCAGAAATATTTTGCCAAGAACCACCACTGGGCCGATTAGTCCAAGAGGATCAAATATTCTGCCAAGATTTGACAGAACAGTGCGTTTTGTAATTAGGTGAGTGGATTCAAAGGCAAAATGATACACAAAGGTGTCGTCATTGGGTTGCCAAATAAGGCCTAGTGTTTTAACGACTTCGTTTTTTCCAATCTGAAGATATGGCTCTTTACTTTCGCTAGGAATTTGGTCCAGTAGTATTGACTGGTTTGAACAATATTTTCTTAAGTTGAAGTTTGCTGCACTGAGCATTTTTTGAATATCATTTAAAAGGCTTGATGTTTCTTCTAACGAATTTGAACCAGTCATGATATCGTCTACATAAGTTTCTTTTAATATAGCTGCTGAAGCTTGAGGATATGTAGAGGCAGAATCTTCGGCAAGTTTTTTAAGGCAGCGAGTAGCTAAATATGGTGCAGCTGAAGTGCCATAGGTTACCGTATTCAATTGATAAATTCCGATTGGTTCCGAAGGACTTACCCTCCACAAAATCATTTGGTATTTTCTTTCCTGAGGATCGATTTCAATTTGCCTGTACATTTTGCTGATGTCTGTCGTAAATACGTAGCTGTATGAGCGAAAACGAGTGATGACAGTAAATAAGTCGGATTGAACTGTAGGCCCTACCATTAGTGTTTCATTAAGTGACAAATTTGTTGAGGTTTTTGCAGACCCGTCAAAAACTACACGAAGCTTGGTGGTTGAACTGTCTGCCTTAAGAACACAATGATGCGGCAAAAAATAACAGGTTTCTGGAATACCATCACCAAAATCTCCAATTCGAGTCATATGATGCAGGCTTTCATATTCGCGCATAAATTCGCAGTATTGCCGTTTGAGCTCTTCATTTTTTAAAAGCCTTTTTTCTAAAGCTTGAAATCGACGTCTTGCTGTCTTTAAAGAGTCACCTAGTAAGGAAGGGGGACTTCTAAATGGAAGACGTACAATAAATTTCCCCCCTTCAGATCTCTTTACTGTTGAATTAAAATGAAGTTCACATAGTTTTTCTTCAGCGGTAAACGTTTTAGAGCAACTAGTGTGTGATTCAACTTCCCAGAACTGACGAATGATTGTTTCTAAAGCAGATGTGGGAGAAATATTAGATTTTAAGCAATGGTGACTTACTTGCCTTGGGCATATAATTCTGCCGGCGACTATCCAGCCAAGTTCAGTATTTTGAAGTACTGGAAATCCATTTCCAAGTCGAATTGATTGATCAATAAAAAGATCTAATAATATTTCAGCTCCTATTAGCATGTCAATTCTCTGTGATTTATAAAATACAGGATCTGCAAGTGTGAGATTCGGTGGCAAATTCCAATCAGAGATGTCAAAATCTAATTCAGGCTGGCGATCGCTAATACGTGGAAGTATATAAAATTGTAATTCAGTTGAGAAATCAGAACAATTGGATTTAATAATTGTTGATATGGAATGTCGAACTTCAGTATTTATGTCACCAATTCCAACAATTTGCGTTTGATTAAATCGACGCTTGATTCCCAATTGAACTGCTAAGCGCTCGGTTATAAAGTTGATCTGTGATCCCGAATCAAGCAAAGCTCTACAAAGAGAAGTAAAATTCCATTTATTTGTTACCTGTATTAGCGAAGTGGCCAAAAGAATTGTGGAGGACAAATTTGTAGAGTTTGTTGCTTTAAAAGCAGTTAGTTCTGAGGAAGTATAAATGATGTCACTAACGGTATTTTGGGCAACTGCTGGCGCAATATTAGTAAGGTTGTCTTGTTCGTTAGCAGATAGTCAGGCCGATTGATTATTACTAGATGTTGAGAGCTGAGAAGCTGAAGGCTGAGAAGCTGAAGGCTGCGTTGTTGAGGGCTGAGAAGCTGAAGGCTGAGATTTGTTAACATAAAAGGTGTTATAATGCAATAACGTATGATGAAGACCTTTACATTCTTTGCATTTTTCTGCCTCACATGATTGATGCGTGTGCCCTGATTTGAGGCAATTATTGCATAAGTTTCTCTCATGAATTGCATCAAAACGTTGCTTTGGTGCTAGTGCAAGAAATTTACGGCATCTATAGATGAGATGATTTAATCCTTTGCAATAACTACACTTCTTTTGATAAACTGTGTTTTCTGATACGGCTAGCGATGTTCGCACTTGTTTATGAGGAACCTGTTTGACAGCATTCGATGATATATTCGACTGTTGACGATTTGACAATCTTTCTTCTAAATGATTGCACCTTTTCTCTAAAAATGTTGTTAATTCATCTAAAGTAGGAAGTCGATCTGTAGTTGCTTCGTCATTCCATTTGTCCAGAGTGCTGTTATCAAGCTTGGACAGAATGATTTCCACAAGAATGTCATCCCACTGAGCAACTGGCCTGCCAAGAGATTTTAAAGCTCGTAGGTGGACACTGACAGTATCAATCAAGTCTCTTAATGTTGAAGCCGAAACCTTTGTAATAGTTGCCAAATTGAGCAAATGTCGCACATGTTCACGAATGATGAGTGGTTTCTTTTGGTATCGATCAGTTAAAAGTTTCAAGGCTACCTCATAGTTTTCTGCAGTTACATCTACGGACTCGATTCTGCGCAATGCGCCATCCTTAAGTGATGATCTGAGGTAGTGAAAACGTGTGATGTCATCAAGAGCAGAATTCTTGTGTACTAATGCTGTAAATGTATCGTAATACGTTATCCACTGAGTGTAGTCACCTGAAAAGACAGGCAATGATATCTTTGGAAGCTTAAGGGAGGAACTTCCTGTTGGTAAGTTGTTGCTCTCATTGACCCTTTCGTGTTTTAGCTGATCAATTGATGCTGATAAAGCGGGGTGAAGTGTACAATATAGCTCTTCAAAGGTGCCACGTATAGTGTTTGCTTCTTCTCCAGTCTCATATTCCTCGATTACGGATTGAACATTTTCAAAGTCATGGAAATATTTTTCTAGGGCCTGTACTCTTAATTCCACTTCGTGAATGGAGGCAGTGCTCAACTTATTGTTAACAAAATCTTGGATTCGTTGCTGCTGGGAAATTAGAGTTGCACGTTTAATTTTATGTTTAGCTATTTTAGCTTCAGCCATTATTGTTGAAACTTTATTAAAATTTTATTAATCGGTTAATTTGTATGTACAGTTTGATGCAGATGTGTTATTTTATTTTATGTAATGACAAAAATTGAATGCGCTATGGGTTCAATTGAATTGTTTTTGTTTAATGTTGTTACGTTTAATAAATAGACTCAAAACCAGTTCTTTCGTTAAATTGTCTTGGGTAATGTAATTTGTTGTTTTATTTTTAAATATTCTTTTCCTATTTCTTGACTGCATTGCAATGCATTGATTTTCTGCCGACGTTCTGGATTCTCTGCTGGCGTTATGAATTCTCTTTCAGCATTTTGGTTGCAGAGAAATAGGGAAGTAACAAATAGGAATATTCACAGCAAACAGATGTATTTAAATTTTTTTATTAATTTACTTATATGAAAACAATTTTATTACTTTTATCAAATCACTACCGCTTAAACAATGAAATAAAAAACTGGAACTACGTGTCCTGTCACGGTCGCCATGAAAAGGTTTTAGAATTAATATTTTTTCTTTTTAAATTAAAGAAAACCCTTTTAAATATTTTTAAAACAACGTTATAATATTTATTTTTTAATTGTACCGTACAAGGCAAGTGCCTAAATTGAACTAACTAATATTGAAACATAAAATTCATGGTCAGTTAATCAAATGTACATAAGGAAACAAGAAAATAAAAAACAAAAGAAGTAGGTAAAGATTAATAACTATGTACAACGAAAGTGTGTATGTAAATGCTTTAATATATGTATGTTAATATGTAAAATGAATTTAAAGAATGTGAGCAGAGAAATTATAACGATGTGACATCTTAACACATACCAAATTTTATTACGATCGGATAATTTTTGGAAGTGTTATAACATTTTTAAGAAAAAGGATATATGGCAGGACCTTGAGTCCTTGTTCAGATTTAAGTGAAAATTTGCACATACGTTGCTAGTTGTGTGTGTATTAGTATGACCATTTTTTGTAGTTTTGTGGGCATTATTGAAGCTAAAATTACATTTTTCCATTTCAGGTCACATGGGAGGTAGGCGTGTCCTTGGACCGATTTGTCCAAAAATTCACATTTTTCTTAACTAAGCTATTCTATGCTTGTGTACCAAATTTCAAAAATTTCTGACAACTCCTTCTATTTATGTCCCTTCGTTATATGGGGACAAAGCACTGTGCGATGTGTTGATTTAGAGAAAAAAACTGTCAATTAGACTTCAAGGCCGTGCGATGTGACACTTATTGATTGTTTTCCGTAGGGCTGTGAATTCAGTGGTTAATGCTGATAAGCCAGCAACAATCGGTGTCTTGGAGGTCAACATTGTTAATTTTATTCAAATAAGAGAAACAAAATTGGACGTCTGCGTTTCGTCAAGGACAGACGCGGTGTCTATTTGTTTTAAATCAGTTTCAAATCGTAATGCCGTGTATCAATCTGCGATCAAAATTAATTTTTTTTTTTGTGTTGTCTACCATTTTAAGTCTTAAAAAATACCCTTTATACCTTATTTGGTAAACAAAATGCCTGCAGAGTTTTATACAACTGTCCCTTTCGTAATTCAGTTTTACAACTGTAAAGGGCGTTAAATATTCTTTACACAAAAGCATTAAAAAGGAGCAAGATAGAAATAAAATTAATTATATGTTGCAATATTGGAAACATATCTTTCCCCAGGCATGTTTTTAGTTTGAATAACTTTTTTCAATAAACTTCAGGTTCTAAGTCACTATGATAGGCATCTTTATCCAAATCTAAGGGTCCATCTTGCGACATTCATTACCACACATTTGAAAATATATGTATGTTTAATGGTTCAGAAGGCTGTGCATTTCTTAGCAACAATATTTAAAAGAAATAAATGTCATCACTGAAATCGAATCTTGATTTTATTTAGGCATCTGTAGTAAAAATTTAAAATTACACCTTAATTACACCTAAGACAAATTACCCACGCTCTACCCACGACCGTAAAAATTATATCAAATTCGGGTAATTACCCACAAAGTGGCAACACTGTAAAGTTGCCATATCTATTCACAATATTTCGCTATTTTAACTTGGCCGCACCCAAGTTTAGTTCTGCTCGGCCAGAAATACTCAATTTTAATGAGGAGCAGAGAGACATATTTTGTTGCTCTCTTTCTTTTGAGTGAAACAAGATTTACTTTGTTAACTACTTTGTTATGTTCACGGAGATAAACAAATGATATGCGTTTGTATATTTTTCTTTTAAGCAAACGCACACAAACACAAATATTAAAGCTGAATTGACGTGTGTAAGAAAAAACAGTTCTAAAGAAAAAATTCGCATCAATGCTGCTGTTTACTTTTTATTTTAATTAGGTTTTGTTCAATATGAGTTTTAGAGAAAACTTGTTAAGGCAAAAGTTGTTGGAAACTTTACTAACAACAACTTCTTAGAAAACGATTTTTATGTAAAAATAATATTTTCCTAAATATAAGTCATACAAGTCGGACTGTACGATTTTTCTCAAACTTTGGCGGGCTTGAGGGACGGCTTAGCCTTCGCCGATCGTCCTTAAAATTTTTTGAGTTGTTTTTTTATCCATACCCACCGAATTGGGGGGTTAGAGCATGGAAAAATAGAAAAAAAATTTGATCCATACAGTTAATGACCACCCTAATATAGGTACATACATTTATTTTATATTTATTCATAGGTAAATACATATGTACATACGTACTTTGTACGGCTCACAGTGGCTGAAAATCGTTTTTCATTGTCCAAAAATCTGTAAATTTTGAACCGAAGGAGATATTTTCGTTTAGATATATTATTTTAATCGACAGATAGATTCTTAAACTTTTCTCCACTTTAAATTAATTAAAATCGGTTGAGTATTTATTGGGGAATTTAAAGGGCAAAGTGGAACTTTAGATTTTTTTAACTTTAGCGTGAAATAATGTTTTCTTTATTATTTTAAATTATTTAAAAATGTCATTTTTGGATTTAAATAATAATTATTAACATTTTTTGTAATAATGAAACACTCAAAAAAGTTGAATGTTAACACTAAAAAAAAAAAAATTCAAGATTAAATAAAAAAAAAATAGGAAAATCAACTGGGTATTTTGCTATTATTGCGGAAAAATTAAAAATTTTTTGCTGTCAAATTTGTTTACAGTTAAAAAAACTTTAGAAATATTATCTTAAATCTTGCCATTACTACAGAAGAATATATTATTTTTTGCTGTAAAATTTGTTAATATTAGCAAAATAAATCCGCTGAATCCTTATTTTTTTATTAAATTTTGATTCTGTTCGATCACGATCAATATTCCCTATATCATAAAATTTTTTTTGAAGGCAATAGCACATGATTTCTGTTACTTCTGCAAACATTTTTGCGGAATAAAAAAAAGTAAAAAAAAAAAATCAAACAAAAAAATTTTTTTTGGAGTAATTTCATTAAAATTAAAAAAGTATTAAAGTAATAATAGCGAAATTTCCAGTTTATTTTACTATTTTTTTATACCCTCCACCACAATTAGTTGTGAAGAGGGTATACTAAGTTTGTCATTCCGTGTGAAACTTTTTTTTTATTCATCTCAGATCCCATAAAGTATATATATTCTGGGTCTTTGAGTAATTCTAAGTCGATTTAGCCATGTCCGCCTGTCTGTACGTCTGTTGAAAACACGCTCACTTTCGAAACGCTCAAACAAAATAAACAAACTTGGTGTCAAATTGCTTGTAGTTATCCTAAGCAGTTTGGGATTGAAATCCAGCAAAATCGGTTCAGTAGGATTAGAGCTATGAATCAAAATGTGGAACCACCACCTAAAAAAATTGATAATTTTGTTACAAAAACTAACATAAACGGTGGAAAAATGCACAGAATGATATAAGATTTGGCAAAAATTTGTTTTATTTGACTGGAAATCATGCTGCAAAATTTCGTGAAGATCCGTCTATAATTTACCCTAGGCCCCATATAAGCCCTACTCCCGGAAAACAGTTTAGTACGCATAAAATTGTAAAAAATAATGCTATCATAACAAAATTAAATACTTCGCAGTTTTATAGGACTAGAAATGACACTGTGAAATTTTGTGATATCGGTCCATAATTTACCCTAGGCTTCATATAAACCCTACTCCCGCAAAACAGTTTAGTACGCCTAAAACTGTAAAAAATAATGCTATCATAACAAACTTGGGTACATCAAAGTTTTATGGGACTAGAAATAAGACTGTTAAGTTTCGTGAAGATTGGACCATAATTTACCCTAGGCCCCATAAAAACCCTACTCCCGGAAAACAGTTTAGTACGCCTAGAACCATAATTAATAATGGTACCATATCAAATTTCGGCACGTCCCAGTTTTAAAGAACTAGAAATGACACTGTGAAATTTTGTGAAGATCGGTCTATAATTTACCCTAGGCTTCATATAAACCCTACTCCCGGAAAACAGTTTAGTACGCATAAAACTGTAAAAAATAGTGCTATCATAACAAAATTTGGTACATCAAAGTTTTATAGGACAAAAAATAACAAAATTTGGTACATTAGCACTAGAAATATGACTGTTAAATTTCGTGAAGATTGGTCTATAATGTACCCTAGGCCCAAAACAAAACCTTCTTCCGGAAAACAGTTTAGTACGCCTAAAGCCCTAAATAACAATGCTATCAAATCAAATTTAGGCTCGTCACATTTTTTTTTTTTTTTTTTTTTATTTATTAAGTCTATGGATTACATCCTTACAGACTATACAATGTGACATAAAAAAAAAATTTACATATGTAGAATAATAAATAAATCATGTAGAAAAAAAAATAAGAAATCAATTAATTTATACAAGTCATTAAAATCTTTTCCAACTCTCCGCCATGGATCAGCATTAGCGTAATTGCAGCGAAAAAATGGTAATGCTATGGGGCAAAAGTAACGAGTAGGTCTTTGAGGGACATTGAAAGTAATATTTTCCAAAAGAAACTCTGATGAAATATCGCCATTGATTATATTTAACATAAAGGATACATTTAGCATAATTCTTCGGTTTTTTAAAGTTGGTAGTTTAATGAGACTAAGTCTACTTGGATATGATGGTAGATTTATAGACGGATTCCATTGTAAGCCTCGCAGACAAAACAGAAGAAATTGTTTTTGAACAGATTCGATATGGTTACTATGTACGTTGTATTGCGGGTCCCAAATTACGGATCCATATTCAAGGATCGGTCTTACAAGCGAGGTATATAGCTGTTTTGTAATATCGGGATCGGTAAACTCCTTTACCCATCGTTTGATGAAGGCAAGAACACCTCTGGCTTTATTGACGGTCATATGAATATGTGGAACAAAACTCAGTTTTTGATCGAGTAAAACTCCAAGATCAAGAAAAACATCAACTAGATCCAGTTTATGCTCTCCTAAGACGTAATGAACATTAACGCAGTTCCTCCTAAAGAATCGCATATATTTGCACTTTTTTAGATTAAGATCCATAAGATTAGCCTTACACCACTGATAAAAATTATCCAGATCGATTTGAAGAAAAATATGTTCGTATGGGTTTTTATAGCTAAAGTAAATTTTGACATCATCAGCGTTAGGACTAGAACAGTTCAGTACGCCTTAATTAACAAAGCTATCATAATATAAATTGGTACGTCACAGTTTTGTAGGACTAGAAATTACACTATAGAATTTCTTGAAGATCGGTCCATGATTTACCGTGGGACCCATATAAAGTCCACTCTGGTAAAATAATTAAATACGCCTAAAACCGTTGCAGATATTGATATTGCGGTAAACTTTCTTCCAGCTTAGCTTCATATGACCAATAAAAAATGTTATGCAATTTTGTGATAAACGGACCATAATAATCCATTTTAAGCAGCTTTTTGAAATTCACTGCAAACGCTAACACTAATTGCTCCGCTTTATTGAAATTTATGTTTTTTAATACCAGAAATCACTCTGCAGAATTTTGGAATGATTGGTTCATAGCTTACCATGGCTCCAATATAATGTGCCCTCCTGAAAATCATTTAAGTTCAGCTTAATCTGTTACGAATCATGATATTTTACTCAAGATATTTAAAATTGCAACAACAAAAAAAGTCATAAATCTTTCTGACTGTCGGTCAATAAGTTTATATAGGTCTAAACCGCAACCAATTTTAATGCAGATGTCTGTTTTTACAAAGATTATAATAATAAATAGACATCATACAGATATTACTCCCAAAACATTCGAATATATATTATTTAAAAAAAAATGGTTTTAATGTTTAAACGTAAAATATAAACTTAACAAAATTAGTCAATTCATAAAATTTATTGTAAAAAACATAAGATATTGTTTTACCTTTAAAGAATTTTCAAGTTTTACATATCGACGGCTTATATTCAATACCCGCCACACAGAAAAAATGATTAGTAATTTTTTATCAATTAAAAAAATTATTTAAAAAGTATTTAAACTTAATTAATGTAATAATTGAATCAATTATTTTGTTTTGTTGAACGAATATTAAAAATATAAGTTTGATTTAATTAGCATTTTAGTTGTTTTGAAATTAATTTTGAATTAAAATAATAATCAAATATCGAAAAATTATTTCATTTAAAATAAAATAATTTTAACTTGTATAATTGTTGTTGTAATTGTCAAAATCAATCAACACATTGTTTGAAACGGCAAAGTTTTTTTTGATCATTTTTTTAATTAAAATTAAAAATATCATTTATTGAAAAAAAAATCTTCAAAATATAAAATTTTTACAATTTTTAGTAATCAATACAATAATCATTTTGGTAATAGGTGCAAAATCAACAAATGAATTGCTTGATGCTATGAATTTGGTATAAAATTGGTGATTAGAGAAAATTTTTAATTTTTTCTGTGCATCCGCCAAAATACAATTTTTCAGGAGAGAGAAAAAACTGTTTCTTTCGAAAATTCTTAAGGTATGAATTAATCTTTCTTCTATAATATTTTTTAAATATGACTACTAAGTCACCCTTATAAAAAAAGTAGAACTTTTAACTCTATTCGTAGCGATATGGTTGATGTCGGGTATTGCAACTGAAATCTTCAAATATTTTTGTGGCGTATAGCGGTAATTGCACAGTAACAAAAATATGTTTTTTTGCTCTAATATGTAACTTTATTAAATTATGCATTTGTTTAGCGTTTTTCTAACATAAAAGAATTCAATAACAAAACAATAACAAAAAAATAAACATAATAAAAAAGGTAATTCAAATGGGACATTGTCACATTGCTCCTTATTACTTTGACTCCATCTGAACTAAATTATCATAAAAGTAATGATATTCCAGTGGTATAACCGGCTTCAAATCTTAAAGATGTTTCCATTTACTAGGCTGGATTGGTAACTGAGCAGTATGCAAAGGCTTTGGCTCAGTATATCCTGTGTAATTTTTAATGGTAGATCAATAAATTACATTGATTTGATAAATAAACGATATTCTCCAAAATAAATAATTCAATTCTTTCATTTTTAGCTGCAAATGCGTATAATTTAACTGTTAATTTAACTGTTCTGCAACCCGATAATGATGTTAAAAAATTATTAAAAGACTATGCTTGAATTACGTATTCATGTTTTTTCTATTTGTTTTTTCTATGGGAGGTGGGCGTGATCAGGTATATATTTTCAGGAGCCCATTTTACAATTATAATATTTATTTTTTGTGAAAATTGAGTTGATGTATTAGAAATCAAGGCAGAAATCAAATTTCAAACAAATGATTCTGAGTGTTTCAAAATGATATGTGCCAAAAAACAATGCCAAAGGTCAAAATTTAATTTCCACTTTGTATGGGAGGTGGGCGTAAAAGTGGGCGGATATTTCTTAAATATCACACAAATGATTACGAGTGCTTAAAAATGCTATGTGCCAAAAAACAATGCCGTAGGTTAAAATTTAATTTTCAGTTTGTATGGGAGGTGGGCGTAAAAGTGGGCGATTCATTTTGATTTTTCCATTTTTTTCTTGATTCAAACAAATGCCTATGTGCCAAGTTTCATTATCCTCAAACAACTTCTTCTATTTTTTGCCGCTCGTTCTATGAACTTCAACCAATGTGTGGCGTATGGCGGGTATTGCATTAAAAAAATCGTGCGGTTGATAGCGGTATCACAAATATTAAAAAAAAGAACTTATATTATTTTTTTTTTTCTGAAATTTTTGTCAGAGATAAAGCTGGCATCAGTGAACAATTTGCCATCAAAAAGTCATTTTCCAATAATTGTTGTATGGCGGGTATCGAATATAAGCCCTCGATATTGTCTAAAAATAATTTTGGAGTAAAGTTGATTTATTAGAATTTGAATATTTTCGTCTATAATCTTTCAACAGCGACAATAAATAATGCTTCTGCTGGTCATTGTTGGTGTGTATTTTATTGTGTTCCTCCATCAGTGCAATCTTCAACACGTTCTTTATGAAATTGGAAAAAATGCTGGCTATGCTAAAAAATCTAGGAGTATTTTTACAAACAAAATTGCTTTCTACATAATTATTAGAGTGGCATCTCATGTTATTTGTTTTAAGGGGCTGTCATTAAAAATCTAAAGCGGCCACCACCTTTTTTTGTATCAACGGAAACTTGGTCTTCCAATAAGGCGAATGCAATAAGCTGTTCTGATAAGTACCAAAGATGACCAAGGATTTTTTAATGGCTGCAGTGTAAAGCCCTCCAAGTGCTCTAAAAGACATTCCAGATTCGGGAATACCTCCTAAGAATATGAAAGATAGCTTCAGTAGGTCTTTGTTGTCATCTCGAGGCTGAATCGGTTTTAACTGATTTTGGATGAAGAAAATAGTCTCATCAGTATTATTTTTCACATTTGTAAAAACAAAACGATCAGAAATTCCCGATAAAAAGTTTGTCCAATTAATTTTGTTACAGGGCTAATATGAATCTTTTTAATACCAATGCTTCAGACCAAGTTAAAGTACCAAGTGATTGGCAGAACACAGCTTTAGTATTATTTCCAAGCAGTGATGCCAACTTTTTGAGAGCAAAAAGCACTTAAAAATTTAAAAAAAAGCACTAAAAACCACTATTTCGGACAAAAAAAAAAGCCTAAAAAAGCACTAAGCCATTTTTACAATTTAATTAAATTCAAAACAAGTTGCATTTGGCTGTGCCGAGTATTATATACCTCTCTTAAAAAAGGCGACGGCGTTGATGGGGACAATTTTCATTTAAGATTAAATAATAAATATATTTACATTTGTATTAAACATTTTTAAATATCCAAATCATTCGGATCATCATCAGCCGAGCTTAAATTGGCCATAAAACTGTTTTAAAGTAAAACAGTGCGAGCTTGATTTTCGTAACTCGAAAAAATCTGGCCTGTTGCAATTAACGAAAATTCCAATGACCGACCATTTTTTATAAAACTTAATTTTATCGTTTAAATAAATCTAAATTAAAGTCATGCCAAGCCTTTTTTCAATAGCACTAGAGGAAGAAGAGCACAACACGTGGAAAACTAAAGCGCATGAAAAATGGCAGGTCACACAACGCTCGCTATAAAAGTCTTTTCTGTTACATGATTTTAATTTATTTAACACTTTGCTTATACCAAGCTACGGCTCTTTTGTTTTTTTTTTGAAGTCTTTGCGTTTTTTTTTTTTGTACGGTTTCCGACTGCATGTTTTTTAACAATTCCTTATGTTTTCCAAGTCATATTCTATTTTTGAAACAGTGTTTATGTACATCTTTAAAAAATGTTTACCAATATACATCGTTTATATAACGATTACTAAATATGTTGTCAATGCTAAAAAGTGCAACGTTTCGTAAAATTTTCAAATTGCTACACTGAAAGAATTTTCTTCGCAATACTAACGAATTTTGACATTAATCCCATGAAAAATTGCATTATAAAGGAACCTATGCAGCGCTTCGTTGGATCAATGAAACCTGTTTCATTAAAAGGACTTAATGAAACATTACATTAGATCCATGAATATTATTCATTGGATGAATACTTTCAATAAAGTAAAATTTTTTTTTTTTATATTTTTTTTAATTATTTTTTTTTTCTTTTTTCTAATTTTATTTTACTTTATTTTATTTTTTATTTTTTTTTCTGTCTCTGGCGGGATTCGAACATGCAACCTCGGTGCTGATAGACTAGCTCACTACCAGCTAGTCTACCGGGGCAGTGTGGTTTTTGTATACAAAAACTATGTTTTTTTCTCCATAATAACAATAACAACGTCGATTGAAAGTGGATTGAAAGTTTTTGTTTCATTACTATAATGACATTTTTATTGTCATAATGAAAATTTAAATTTATGAAGGCAATTATTCAAATATGTTGCTTTTATAAAAAAATTTTTTGATTTCATAAATTTAATGGCATACATGTAACATTAGATGTATGAAATTATTAAATCTTACATTTTTTAAATAACAATTAAACATTTTTTTAATGAAACTATAATCTTGTATTAAGTTATGAATATAGTTATGTTTGTTTATTGTTTTTTTGTGTTCCCAATTAAAATTTTTTGTTTTACTTGGACAAACTTAAGTTTTCATATATCCAATGAAAATTTTTAACTTAATTACGAAATCTAATGAAGCGATTTTAACGAAAATACTTCATCAAACCTATGAAATTCCATTTAGACAATGAAAATTTTCATTTACCCAAGGAAAACTTTTTTATGAAAATGATTTATTAAATATATGAAGCATTTTTCTTTCAGTGTAGGAAGCCTAGCTCTAACCTCGTAAATAAAGTTTTTGGTAAAACGAATGCAACTTTCTTTTATCACTTTTTTTATCATTTGAAATCTTAAAATCTTCACAGGCCTTCAAAAATTGTACCCTAAATAGCATATCTCATCTAAATCATCCTCTATATAATCAAAGTTTTAAAAAATGGTAGAAAAAAAAATAAAAATTGTAAAAAGCACTAACGAAAAATTGAAAAAGCACCAAGTTAGTGCTTTTTCTTAGTTTGGCACTATGGATAAAATTTTGGGGGTTTGAGGCATACAAAAGCACCATAAATAGTGCCAAAAGCAACAAGTTGGCATCACTGTGTCCAAGATGTGATCACGACACACCAGCCAAAGTATATCTTTAACTATCCTTTGTTCTAACAAAATACATGCACCTTTTCTTCTTCCAGTATTTTTGGCAGTTGTGGCAAAGCTTATGAATGTGACTTTTTCAATAATATTCCATTCTACCAATGTGCAAAAAACTTCCGAGGCAGCGGTTACTCTAGTTCCAGTAGATAATTTTGGCACAGCAAGAAGTTTATCAACCCACATACCAGACTTTTTTTTTGAAAGATCGGCGTGTAGTCAAATAGAAACTTTGCATAGGAAACTTGTCACATTGTTTTAAATAGTAATTGTTTTACATACCGTTACGAAAGTAAGTTAAGTTAAGAATTAGATTTGTTTATTAGTTATTAAGTATTTGTTAGTTATTATGCACACTTCTAGTGTAAAAATCAATGTACAGATGTAATGTTAAAATTGTTGTGCATAATTTTACTTCAACCCCACTGTAAATACTCGAATTTCGTTATTAAGTTATTTCAATTTATGGTGACGCCTAAAAGTATGCCTTACTTTATTATGCCTAATAACTAAATTAATTCAGCCATATGGATCAGAGAATAGCTTTTTGCAATTGGAAAAAAATCGCATTTAATTAACGACAACAAATACACACGCTTACGGTCATACAGTCAAACTCGCGCAACCGCAAATATTCGCTGCTGGTTTGCAGTCATTCAAATAACACACATCGTGCTTTGTTATTTATACAATCGTTGCCTTCGTTTTTTTTTATAAAGATTCTAACTGCCGGTTTAACGATGTCGAACGTCATCGTTCGCATAGAAAATTATATTTAAAACAATAACAAAATTCGAAATTTTATTTTTGTTTTAAATGTAATATTCTATGCGAACGTTAACGTTCGCAATCAATGAACAGGCTGTAAGTGTTCTGAGCGCAAATGATTGTTTGGTAAAGAAACAAAAAATACAAACGAAAGAGCCAGAAATCAAACAATCATTACTCATGTATTTATTCAGCATTAACTATGTAGTACAAGAAAAAAAAATGTAAATGAAACTAAACACACATACTTATGTAGGTACACACAATTTCCATAGAAACAAAAAGTACAGTAGTAGTAGTAGTAGGTACTAGAGGTCTGCAAGAATAAATAAAAACCAATTTCAACACACTCATTTGTATATATATATATAATATAATTTGAATGTAAAATTTCTGTACCTACACATTACGTACATATGTATGTGTAAGCTTAACTCTTACAAATAAAAGAAGCCACAAGCTTACACACATATTATGCCAATGTATTCAAATAAATGTATGGACATTCAATAATTCAAAAATTATTCGAATATTTTTTGTAAACTTGCTCTCTCTAACGGGTCATTCCACTGTTTTGTTATTTATGAATGACTCTCAAATTCATTTACAGTAAACAAGTATTTTATTCAATTCATTCTCTCTTATTTTTGTATATGGTTTACTCCTTTCTTATATTTTTGAATGTTAAATATTTGAGTAAATGTTGTGCACTTTGAATAAAGGCAAACAAGTGAATTATTCAAAGCAGACCTCTACTAGGTACAATGTATTTTTGTTATTGTTGTTAATTTTGAAAAAGCGTCTCATCGTTGTTTATTGTTGTTGTTGTTAATGTAAACAAAAGTATAGAGAATGTGCTCTTTTGAATTTACTCAGTTGTGTTATATTGCGTGAGCAACAGGGTTGTCAGATGTGGCGATTTCTCGCCAAACGTGGCGATTTTCAAACTTGTTTGGCGACCTAATTTTTGATTTGGCGACATGGCGATTTTTTGGCGATTTAACAAAAAAGTTGGCGATTTTGTTGGCTATTTTTGATGAGCTATGCATTTGTTTTAAAAATCGTTAAATTCAATACTGAGAAATAACAGGGACCGTAACAGTTATACCTTTTTTTATAAAAGTCAGATGAAAACAGTTATTTTTTGATTTTTATTTTTTTGAGCAAAAATAAAAGTTATTCTCTAAAAAAATGTACGTGTTTTAATAATTTAGATGACTTTTAATAATTATTTTAACGTGCATAAGAAATTCTAATGATAATTACACATTAAAATAAAAATTTTAATTCAACTAAATTATTAAATCACGTACATTTCTTTAGAGAATAACTTTTATTTTTGCTCGAAAAAATAAAAATCAAAAAATAACTGTTACTTTTGATCGAAAAAATAAAAATCAAAATATAACTGTTATTTTTGTTCAAAAAAATAAAAATAAAAATATAACTGTTATTTTTGTTCAAAAAAATAAAAAACAAAAAATAACAGTTGTTTTTGTTCAAAAAAATAAAAATCAAAAAATAACTGTTTTCATCTGACTTTTATGAAAAAAGGTATAACTGTTACGGTCCCTGTTATTTCTCAGTATTGAATTTAACGATTTTCAAAACAAATGCATAGCTCATCAAAAATAGCCAACAAAATCGCCAACTTTTTTGTTAAATCGCCATGTCGCCAAATCAAAAATTATTGGCGACCTAATCAATAAATAGAAATTAACATAAATATATTTAAAGTCTATGAACATTTTTTCATTATATGTATGTGGCAATTTTTTATCCCAGATACAATACGTTGTTGTCAGTGATATTTTAAAGATTTTTATGAACTCTTACATACCTTTGGACATTTTTGAAACCCAATGAAAAAATTAGCGTTGGTTAATTGCAAAGATAAATAAGTTTATGCCAAAACTTTAAAGCTGCAACGAAACGGCAGGTACTTACAATTTCAAGGAACTTACTTTGACTGTTCTTTATATGTTCTTTATATTATTATAAGTAATGCCTGTGTTTAAGCTATGAACTACACTACAACTCGCCTTTGAAGTAGAATGCAATACGAACTTCTAGACGCGTTGTTACGAGTTATAAGTTGCACTTCTTTTGTACCATCGTTGAATAAATAAAAAACCCTTACAATGTATTCCAAAAAAGAAGACAAATAGGTAGCTTTGCCGGTGAAGCGCTTTAGATATATAATAAAACTGCACTACATACATATATAAAAATGTATATATGTATATCCAATATTTGTTTAATAAAAGCCGCAAAAAAAAACTTTTTGTAGTAAACATCGTACCATTTTTGTGTTCACTAGCTATTTTTACTTTTTTCTAAATAAAAATTAAACAAAATATATACCATGCCGACTTTTTTGAATTTTTGGCGTATTTTAGCGATACGGAACAAATTAATTTTTTTAGAATTTATAAAGAATATTTTTAATAAATTAAAAAATATGTATTTTACTGCCAAAAACTTGAAAATAAAGGCTTTGGCGATTTTGGCGATTTTTGACATTGAATTTGGCGAATAAGGTCAAAATCAATCTGACAACCCTGGTGAGCAACAAAAATGCAAATAAAGCACTTTCAATAAAAAACGAATAAATGAAAATATCAAATGTGTACGAAAGGAAAAAAAAAAATACCAACGTTGAACTTTGTTTTGCATGTATAGACAGTGTTACCGTTCGCCCGACTAAAGTCGCAGTTTGACCCTTTTTCAGCGGTCTGCGACTTTTTGTGAGACTTTTTTTTATCACCGGCTTTTGCGACTATTTTAATTTTTCTGCTACTTTTTACCCTTTTTGTTAAGATTCTTACAAAACATTCAATTTTCTTATTATTTGTATCAAAAAAAAAAAAAATTCGTCAAAATAGCCTCGTCAAAATTTAAAAACAATTCATAAATTATTGTTCATTTGGCAACACTTTTATTACATTTTTGCAACCTTGTCATGTATACAACGTATTTGAGGCGAATTCAGTTCAAGGTGGTGGCAAGTTTTGACAGTTCGGACCAATGTGTTTTAATTTGTCAGTGTTTTGTTAAGCTGGGATCACACGATTGCCGCAAATGCACCAATATGGCACAATTTTTATTGTACTTTATTGACGCACAATAAAGAAATTGAACCAATCAAATATCCTGAAATCACACGATTGCCCTGTTTTATACTAATTTAATTGCCACTAGTTGGTACAAAGTGAAATGGGGACAATAATTGCCGCAGCACAGTCACACGATTGTTCTTACTTGACAACTGCGAAAACAGCTGTTGTGGTAGCTTTTTCATTTGTTTGGAAGTTCTAGTTGGTATGTTCATCAAAAACGAAAAATTTGTTCATATATGTACATGGGTACCTACTATATACATAGTTTTATTTGAAATATTTTAAGAAAAATTTATGAAAATCCAAAAATTAACATATTAAATAATACGTAGTTTCATTAAGTTTCATTCATTACATAGTATGTATGTATAGCAAAAATTAAAAAAAAACTAAAATGCTTAATATAAATACACATTTATCTTCATTACTTACTAAAGGAAACACAAAAATGTAAAATTTATTAAAAAAAGGCAAATATTGGCTCGTATTGTGTTGTTTGATTGCCGCACGAGAAGACAATAAATCTTGGTTCAATTTTGTTATTTTTATTGACGCGCGGTTGCATAGCCAACAGTCACACGATTGCCTCACCAGGGTTGCATTTGATTGGTAAAAGTAAGCACAATATTGTCCTCGATTGGTACAAGAGCCAATTAGTTGTACAGTCACACGATTGGTGTATTAAAAAGTGTGAAAATTGGTGCATTGCGGCAATCGTGTGATCCCAGCTTTAGAAATGGTTGACATTTCGAATCGTAAACACCAGCAATGCAATGCAAAAAACCTCTGTTGTTTCTGTTGGTTTTGGATTGTTGTAGTCTTAGCCCCACCTGTAGTTTTCGAATCGTAAACACTAGCAAAGCAATGTAAAAACATGCAATTCAATACTGTCATCTTTAAATTTAATAGACAAAGATATAGAAGACTGGATTCCCTGTGATGAACTTATTTCTAAATATAGAAATAAAATTTTAAAAAAGTAGTATTTATGTAGGTATGTTAAGAAAAAGAAATATTGCGACAAGATCAAACGAACGGAATTAAAGTAAAATTTTCAAGGGGCTTTAATTGGACAAGTTTAAATTTTGTCAAAAAAATATTAACCTTAACTTTTTTGGCTTGTTTTTAAACAGAAATTCTACTCCTTTGTCCTTGGCAGCATACGACAAATTTATTAAACTTAAGTAAATGTTTTCACTATACATGAAAACATGGACAAACATGTACATTGTTATGAAATATGATAAAAATGAATTCTGCAATAAGCTTTTTGTTTCAATTGTTTTGTTATGCTTTTTATTAATAAAAAACGTTAAAAAAAAGATGTGCGACTTTTATTTTCTGAAACGACTTTATTGTGCGACTTTTCAAAAATTCCTAACGGTAACCCTGTGTATAGAGTTATTGTAAATTTTAGCGTATGAATAAATGCACAAAAATAGTGAGTTTTGAGGTTCTCTGATATGGATAGTAACTATTTAACCGATATGCGGCGAACTTTCTAGACCCATCTAGACGTCTGGGCTAGAGTATAAATACTTGCGACGCACTGTGGCTGAAAATTGAATTTCATAGGCCAAAAGTCCAATTTTTTGTCATTGCCGATTTCAAAAATTTTAATGCCATTCGATAGCAAACATATTAGAACTAAGGTATCCAAAAATTAGATTAAAATATTGATAATTGTGGCTGTGGCATGCTGCTGGAAACAAATATTTTATGTTGTTTTAGAAAAAAATTAATTTTTGTAAATTTGATCAGAACTAAATTATGATTTCTCGCAAACCGTTATCAATTTTTTTGTTATATTAGTGGAATAGTAGTCTTTAAAAAGTGGTTCATTACATCACTGTATCATTTATACCTGATGTGTTATTAAATGTTTCCCCAGGTTCTATATTTTAGTTAAATCCGAATTTTAGAGGAGTAGAACTTGTTAGGGTCAAAATGGGTTAAAGGAATTTTAGTACCATCGGAAAGCTGAAAGTGTCCTCTTTAACCCCATATATACTTGTTCAACTGTTTGGAACTGTCTATTGAACACTTTTTTCATTTTAATGAAATTACTCGCAACATTTTTTTTGTTGCTGTTTTTATTTAAGCTGCTCATATGACTGAAATATAACACAAGGATTTACGAACGTTTTGTTTTGAAAAATTATTTTGTTTCTTATGAACGGCTGAACATATTTGAATGAAATTTTAAACTGTCATACCCGGATAGCTTTTGAGTTGAATTGAAAGAATGGAGGGTCGGGAGTGTGACTTGCGGACCTCTAAAATTGGTAACCTCGGAAATTCGAACTTTTAAAAAATTTCACCAAAAATTTTTTATGGATTTCAGAAAAATTTAAATTTAAGGTGTGCTACAAAAAATATGCCTCAATTTTTAGGTTATCTCCTTTGCCTTTGGAGATATTCGGATAAGACGGATTTTTTGGCTTGATTTTATAACGGTTTTTCTAGTTTTTTAATCGGATGGATTATGTTTTATGTCAAACTCTTACCAATAGTGGGTTCAACATTTTTTATATTGTTAGTAAAGCAGTCTTCAAACAGTGTTATGTTGTATTACTGTACCGAACCTGCTGTGTTATTTTTTCAGGTTCTATATTGTAGACAAATTGAAATTCAGAAGTATAGAATTTATGAGGGTCAAAAGGGGTTAGAGAGAGTTTATTTTTAAACCCAAATGCACTTTTGTACCTATTCGGACCAGCCGTTCTATAGGCTATTTTAGTTTGTGTAAAATTATTCGCAACATTTATTTTGCTCTTTTTATTTTACCTATTCATATGACTGGAATATAAATGTACCAAGCCAAGTTGTGCTAGGTATGTTATATTATATAATTACCAATACCTGTGGGATTTTAAGCGTATCCTACTTTAGCCCAATTTAGTTTTTTATTCTACCTTATTATGCTACCTAGGAACACAGTATAACGCAAGCTATGTATAAAAGCCAGTGGTATTCGAATAAAATCTCAGTTGTTAAAATATATCTAAGCAATAACAATCTAATTTTTAAATATCTATAAAAATGGAGAGCTTCAGCTATAAAGAATTATCCGAAGAGTGTTTTGAAAATAAAAAGGAGGAAGATGTTTTAAGTTACATTGAAGGAAAACTCAATTTATATTCCTGCAGCACTGAAATGCGATCGGAACTGCAAAATAAAATAATCGATTTCGTCAAAAACTTAAAAAAGCGGTTCAAACAAGTTGGATGGAGTAAACCTAGATTTTACAACAGTTTTGCAAGCTGGTTAGATGGCGAACTCAGTGTCCAGATATCTTCAGAAGGTACAAATGAAAAGAACCTTGGGAGGCCAAAGAAATCACTTGAGAACTGTAGCGATAGATCTAAAAGGCGGAAGCTTAAGGATATCAACGAAGAAATCGGAGATACAAGTATTCAAGAAGCTTTGCTATATCAACTGCGATCACAAAAAGAACTCACAAAAGTCGATATTATTGAAAAAGTTTTTATCGCTTGTCCCAAGAGAACAAAACGGATTCTTAAGAGTATTCCAACGCCAAGCGATGAAAAACAGTTTTCAAATGAAGAGC
This sequence comes from Pollenia angustigena, assembly GCA_930367215.1. Classification (NCBI taxonomy): domain Eukaryota; kingdom Metazoa; phylum Arthropoda; class Insecta; order Diptera; family Polleniidae; genus Pollenia; species Pollenia angustigena. The sequence continues at coordinate 90,079,196 of OV884056.1, read as the reverse complement.
AGTGTGACCACAACTAAAAAAAATTGGATGCTAAATGGGGATTAAAACAATGCTAAAAATTCTAAAAATAAAATTTGAAAATGCTTAAAAAAACGCTAAATTTTCTTAAATAATTTTAATTAATGAATTAATTAAACATTAATTTACCTGAAAATATTATATTTCTTTAAAGTTTAAATAAAAAAAATTATATACATACATAGATTTATTTTATAAAAACAGTAGTTTGACAAAAGTTAGCTATTTTAAACAAATAAAAAAATTTAATGCGGAGTTAGAAAAAAAAACAAAAATATGTTTGTTTTAGAAATATGTTTTCTTGAATTGTTTGCTTTTTTTTAAATATTTTTTAGATAAATTGTAATTAATAAATGTTATTATTTATAAACAAGCAAAACTGTCTGTTTTTGTTTATTTTTTTTTAAATCAACAACAACTACAGTGCGTACATATAATAAATTTGATAATGTTCGTAAATTTCCTAATATTTACAGGGAAGTATAAAAAGCAAGGTGGTTCCAAGGTTAAGGCTACAAATTCTTAATGTAGATCTCTAGCCAAGTACAGTAGCTTTTAGTATTTGTAATGAATAATAAGTTTTGTTAACTCATATTTTGAAATATTAGGGGCGTTACAAAACGTCACTTGCAAATAATCTAGTTTTCTAATGCATTCTACTATGCAGCTACTAAATGCTTGCTGTCCCAATGTGGACCAAAAAAGTGTACACAATAAGCAAACTTGGCGCCATTAACATTTTTGCTTTAACTGCAAAGTAAAGGGTGTCCAAATTAAAGGTATCATCGGTCAAAGGAAATCGCTAAAGGGATATGATCCGAAAGTTTTTGTGTCGAACAATTGATGATTTAAACGTAGAGAATATGTGTTTTCAACAGGTTGGTGCCACTTGCCACACAGCAAGAGAAACAATGGACCTTTTGAAAGAAAAGTTCAAAAATCGCATCATTCCATTATCACACAACAGTTCAAGAGCTTAAAAACAACATTATCGATCAGATATCAACCAGATATTCAAAAACGTGATAGAGAATTTTGGTGAAAGATTGGGAGCCTGTCGAGCCATAAAAAGGGGGGGGGGGGTCTCTCGACCGACATTATTTTCTTTTTATTTTTAACCGGAACCTATTTATAATAAACTGAAATAAAATATTTTTAATATCTAAAAAAAATTAAATTAAAATGATACATCAACTTTTGTATACTCTTTAATATGATGTTATGGAATTCAACTTCAACTTGTGTTGTTAAAAAAAAAGATTTAAAATAAATGTAAGATAAGTAGATTTTGTTTTTAAAGTCAGTCGAATATTAAAAAAATAATTTTTCCATCCCTGTTCTGCTTCGTTTGTTTAGTCTGGGTTTACACTATGAGATTTCAGAAAGTCTTAGTGAGAGGAGAGGCGCACATGTTATTCTTCTCTTCCCACTCACCAATCAACTCGGACTTTCTGAAGAAATCTTTCATGGTGTGAACACAGACTTGCCAAATTGTTTTTGATTGTGTTTTTTTAGTAGCAGTGTTTTAATTGTATGCGAGTTTTCGTTTTGGGGGGATTTTGTATATAAAGCCGTTGCCTGTTCAGTTTAAACTTTAAGTGCCAAATTTTATCTAACGGTGTTAAGAAGTGTTTTTGGATTAAAAGTAAAGTGTGTGTTTTCTAAAAAGTAGTTTTTTTTAAAAGGAATTGTTGAATTTTGGTTAAATTTAAGAAAGTTTTCATATTTGGCTTAAAAAACTTGTTACAGGTTTTAATTTCTTCTATTTCGCTGAACGCCACTATAAAGGCATTAAGCAAGAAGCAAAACATCTGCGTTCTTGGGTTTTTATTTAATCATCTTTTGTCCTTTTAAAAGGACTTACATAACTCAAGAATACCTATTTTGAATATACTTTCTTTATATTAATATCTAATATTTTAAAGCAAACTCGGTACCAAATAAAAAGGAACGCTCTGTAGAATTTGATAAAAATATCAACTTCAGTTCCCCTGAATAAAAATATAAAAAAATGTATTTTTAAAAATATATCCTTCCATATCCTTAAAAGTTTTCATTATTATTTTTATTTATTATTTATTGATAGATATGAAATTATTTGGTCATTTAAAGTTCTTAATAGTATAAAATTTATTTTATCTATATATGGCGTAACAAAATGTTGTAAGCCAGATTAGCAAATTACTATTATATTGACTGTAATATATGATTAGGGTACATTTCTATTTATTTGGAATATAAAGATATTTCTAGTAATTAAATTCATTTAACAACAATTTTCTATACGTCAAACAAAAGGTATTTAAATAGTTTGCAATAGTTCAAGCCGTTTAGTATGCTGATGACCTCGTTTACATTAAGCTGTCTTTTACCAAAATATTCCAGCCTGTATGTGTTGTATATAGGGCATACACCGGTAAAGTGTCGCATGTTTTCAGATTCATCCGAGTTACATATTGTACATATACCAACCGTATTGTTTCTAAATGCTCTTGCATTTAGGTCTAGTAACCCACCTCTGGCTTTTATTATAATGCCAGTCATCCGGGCGTTAAAACCTTCTAGTAGAATTGGAATACGATTAAAATTTAGTTGTGGGTAGAGGTCGTGGAACTGTGAGTTAGATGCATCAGACAAAAACTCTTCCCTCTCTTTTACCATCATTTGCTGGAGTACACTATTCCAATCCTGGCTGATAAACGAGGTAGTGTCGTCAGGCATGAAGTTGATGCGTTCTTTTAATGATTCCCAATCGTTGAACCAGTACAGTTTATTATTTATTACATATTCAGCCAGTATGCGTGGTAATCTTTGTGGATTCATTTTTAAAACTTTGTTAACATAACAGAAGTATAACTTTAACGAGGTGATAAACAGAGAATTTAAACCAGTTTCTAAGTGCAACATATAATTTGGAGTAGAGTTTGGCAAGTGCTGCATTTTCTTTACGAAAAATCGGAGACCAGGATGCAGCATGAAATATTTTTAATTTATTGCTATTAGAAATGACTGGGTTATTTATATATTTGGACCATGTGGAGTTAATAGCGAGTTTGGAGGACGATAGTTTGTTATAGAGATGTTTTTTAAAAGACATGTTATATGTGATTTCTACACCTAGATATTTGTAGTATGTAGTTCACTATCTCAATATATTCTTCACCATATTTCCAAGACAGATTTGAAGAGATCCTGGTGCCAGAGCGGAATACCAGTATTTTTGACTTCTCAAGGTTAACTATTAGGCACCATGTCAGACAGTATTTACGTAGTTTATTGATCATAGCTTGTAAACCGCTTGGCGAGTCAGATAAGATAACAATATCAACTGCTTATGCCAAGATTTTAATTATTCACTCCGGCCACGTTAATACCCCCAGGTAATTCTTCGGCTAAGTCATTAGTATACAGTGAAAAAAGAATTGGACTAAGGATACATCCTTCTTTTACTCCAACCTCGACAGTCAAGCATTTGGATAAAGAGTTACCGTACCAGATTTGACTTTCGTTGTTTTCGTATAGGCATTGTAATAATCTAATTATCTTAGAAGAAAGCCCTAGGCACGACAGTTTGTAGAAAAAACCGTTACGAGGTATGGTATCAAATGCGCATGAAAAATCCACAAAAAATGCGAAGGTATTTTTTTCATTGGCTTTGTTGATATGTACGATGTTAGAGAGGTTGAATAAATTATCTACAGTCGAATAGTGTTTTCTGAAGCCAGCTTGGAATTCTTTTAAAATTTTATTATTATCGATCCAAAAAGATAATCGGTTGAGTATAATTGTAGTAAAGATTTTACATATGGCATCTATTAGTGAAAGTCCTCGATAATTTGCTGGTATAATGATAGATTTGCGAAAGTTTTTATGTACTGACTCATGTAAAAAGATTTTGTTATATACATTTAGTAGCTTGTGTAATAACTGGTCAGGAGCGTATTTGTAGAATTCATAACTGATGCCGTCTTGGCCAGGAGCTTTGTTCAGTTTTAATGTTTTAACCACTGTAGCTAGTTCATAGTATTCATTAGGTGAATCTAGTACCGAGTCGATAATATATGGCATAGCCCAGCTGATTTCAATTGATTCATCGTTGTTTTTGAGAATTTTGCTGAAATGTAAAGAAAAATTATCAGCACAAAAATGCGCAGAAGTTTGCAAAGTGAGAGTTTTTAATAGATTCGACAGTTTCCACCAGTCCCTAGAGCATTTAACCCTGTTAAGAAGTTCCAAATTTTTGTTATACAAGTCGAGTTTTTTAGTTCTACAAACCATAAGGTATTTGGCTCTTTCATTTTTGTAGCGAGTTTTGTTTTCCGTTTGTTTTCATACATGACCGCAAGCGGGCGCACTTCCAATCAAACCACTTTTGTCTGGGCTCAAAGGAAAACGTATTTCTGGCAGTTGTTTTATATGTTTCTTTGATATTGTTTGTTAGATTTGTTAATAAGACATCCACTGAATCTGTTTGAAAGTTCTCATTTGTATTAACATGATTGAATCTTTCTGCGTATGTATCGGCAAATTTATCACACCACTATAATCTATGAATTGGAATTTTGCTTGCATGGCTTGCCTTATATATTAATACACAGAGGCATATGATCAGAACAGGGCTTATTATCGATATAAAAATCATTAACATATTGAAGTATACTATGGGAGCAAATAACGTAATCTTTTACTGAGTTTCCTCTAGCACCATGAAAGCTGAAGTCACCTTGAGCATCTTTTATAGTTCTTCCATTAAGAACAATACCACCCACACTATCCATCAATTTTAACAATTTTCTTCCTTCACTATTTATATTTTTGTCCTGTGAACTACGAATTACACTTATGTATATTATAAGACTTAAAAATTTTGTGATGTTTTGAATAGTAAACTGTGTGTGTACATATTTTTATATTAACCCAGCAGTAAAAGGAATGAGTAAAGTTATTTGGCAGACACAAGCTCTCCTCGCCGCATTCCATACTCATATAATTTTTACACAGGTTGTCATTGGGAGCAAACCCTTCCACACTCCCTTCTTCTTACAGGAACTCTAAAAGGCTTCCAGAAGAAGGTCTTTTGTTATACCTTCTGATGCATGTCTTTGAGAACGCCTTTTAAAAAAGGACTGGTACAAGGTACAGTGAAATGACTCCCAAATGAAATGAGTCCCAATGAAACAACTCCCAATGAAGTAAGTCCCATGAAAAATGAAATAACGCCCAACTGGAAAAAATGAAATAACTTCCAAAGGCAAAAATTAAATAAGTCCCAATTTTCGGGACTTATTTCAAAATGTAAAAATAAATCCCAATAAAAATGAATTAACTCCCAATGAAATAAGTCCCAACAAAAATGAATTAACTCCCAATTTTGTTGGTTTCCTTTTACAGAACGCTTTTTATTTCACAATTATATGTAAGCATATACATAATAGTAATAATAATTATAGGTCAAAAAATACTGGAAAAACCTATTGGAAGTAAAAATAAAAATTAGTCTAATTATTGTAAAATAAATCGCGTGGCGGCGCACGCTGCGTGATTTGCTTTCGCGAGCGCCCCCCCCCCCTCCCCCCCAGCGATGACAAACCATTCCATAATATTCGATATGCGGTACAATTTAAAATGTGCCATCGATCCAAATCTTTTTATTGTTGTTGTCGGGAATATTTTCATTAATGAGCTTACATAACTTACTATCTTATCTGATCCAAAGACGCAGTATGCAAAGTCCTTCCAGTCGTGGAACACTTTAAAAAATGCTGTTTTCTCTTGGCCCTCATGCAAAGTAAGTCCAAAATTTGTGAAGATATTTTCCTGCTGAAACATACTGACAACATCGGTTGGAGTCTTCGGAGATGCCGCAAAAACTTTTGATGTAAAATATTGCAGACCTCGTTTGGCTTTGTTAAAATCAATATTTTTCGTTGCTCCCTGGTTGCTTTATTAAAGAAAAGCATTGGTAATCACACAATGAAAGTAAAAATGGTTTACACCACTATTCACTTACCTTACGCAAACGTTCCCAAAATTCGCCCGTATTCCGTTTACAACGTTCGCTGCGCCCAAAGTACTTGAAACATCCAAACATTTATCCTTAATTTCGTTGGAGGCTTGTAGCTCATCATACAGTTGCTGTTGGTCTCTATTGTTATGTTCAATAAAATCAGTTGCCTTACGACACTGCCCCTTTTCTAAAATCACTCGCCACTTGCAATTTCGTTCGTACACGTATAATATTGCCTTCCTTTGGCTTCAGATTTTTGTAAATAAAATTGTTTTTCATCTATAATGTATAGCACTTTACTATTTCTTCTTTTGCCCACTCATTATTTCAAACGCGAGAGTTGTTATTTTTTTTTATCACTTTAACACCGATCTTCACTAAACACAATTCTAACAAGAACTGATGAGTGGAATACCTGATTGCTTTGCAACTACATACTTGCTTTAAGACAGCTTTAAGAACAGTTACAAAACCATCGAAATTTACTAAAATGCAATTTGAAGCGAAATGAAATAACTGCCAACGCTAAAATAGTGTTTGCAATTAAAATAAAATAAGTCCCAACTGCGATGAAATAAGTGCCAATGATAACTCCCAAATGAAATAACTCCCAACAAAAAAAAAAAAAAAAAACTCTTGGGACAAAAATTATGAAATAAGTCCCAATTTGTATGGAAAATTTTTTAAGTATTTATTTAATTTTTTCATTGGGACTTATTTCATTTGGGAGTTATTTTACTGTACCATGGTACAAGGCATAACAAGTTTGGACTGTAAAATGGGCTTCTATTAAAGTACTCTTAGAATAATTACAAAATAAGTACAACATAAATACATACAAAAAAATGTTTTTTAAAATGGCTTTTAAAAATGTTATTTTTACATTCATAGATAAACATACATACATATCTGTGGCATTTTGACAAAACATCTTAAGTCAAATTTAAAAAGTTGAAAAAAATATTGTTAATCATGCGAATTTTCATTTAAAAAACATTTTTGTTTACGTTCTTAAAATTTTGTATTATTAACGAAATTTTTCTTTAATTTTGGTTTATTTTTTATTTGATTAAAATCATTTTTTCACCGAGATTTTTTTTTAAAAACTTTTTTGCTATCTTATCTCGACTTAAGATGTTTTGTCAAAATGCCACAAATATGTACATTAGGGCGATAACTTTTTTAATTTTTTTGCGAATATCTAGCATAGTCGAATAGACCAGTGAAAATAATTTAAAAAATGGCATTACTTTTTCGCGGTTGTCAAAAAAGTTCACCCACAAAACGCGGTAAATTTTGGAAATCAAATTTTTTATTTATTTATTCAAAAAACGCAAATTTCTTTTTCAATCAATATGATATAACACAGTGCAGTTCAACAAAACTCGGGTCATCCGCATCAGCAAAGCGACATGAAACTAGACTGTTGATAAAGCAAATCTGCCTTTTGCAAATCTGGGTTTTGAAAAGTTAGCTCGGGTTCCCGAAATATCGGCCCCTAAAGTTTTTGAATTTTTTTAAAAGGCGTTTGGTATAAGTCAAAAAAATGGCGATTCTTTTCTTAGAATATATTAACCCTCTACCCAGTGTTGCCAAAACTTGGTGACCAAAAATGGCTAAATTTACGGAAAAAAATGCTAAAAAATGGGTAAAAGTTTTTTTTAAATAAAACCACATTAAAATTCAATAACAAAACAGAAATAATTAATTTAAAGTTTTTTACGATGAAATTGTGAGTTAAGATCAATTTGTTAAATAAGAATAAACGTAAATGAATATTAAATAAATTAATATTAAAAAATTAAATCATCAAAAAATTCAATGTCGTTATTGTTCATCTCATAGGAATCACTCACTCATGAGTTTTAAATAATGTGAAGGTAAATCATAATCACGACAACATTTACCCAACCTTTTGAGTCCAGTACGCATGTTCTGTAACTTTAGTGAGAACTTCTTGCATCGAAAAGATGTGAAACAAAATATTTCATTGTTTCTCGAAAAGTAAGAAAAATGTGTGTCTGTAACTCATGTCGAAAACTATCAAAAGAGATTGTCATAATATTGCACTCGAAGCCGATGTGACATTGCAGATGTTCAGAACGCCAGTATCAATATCGTTGACGGCGACCAAAATTTACTGAAATTGAAAATTTTTCAACGACAGCGGCGAAAATACAACCTTCGGCTATACCAAATTGTGTAAAGAGCGACTTTAATGTTTGTTGTTTGCAAACGAGCTTTGAAGACATTCGTATATTTTATAAAAATGTTAAAACCAAAATAATAAAACAATGAAAAATGTGTCAAGAATAAAATATTATTATTATTCTTTGCATTTTGCATTTTTAATTGTTTTTTAGTGTTCAAATTTTTTCTCGCCCCATTTTCGTGAGTTTATTTGACAGTTCAAAGCGGGAACTTTTCTCACCAAAATGTTACAGACACACTTTTTCTGTAAATTGGCGAGTAATTTCCTTACGTGACAGCTTGTACTCGCCAAAAAAAAAAAGTTACATGCACAGTTAAGTGAGAAAAACAGCTGTTTGTTTCAATTTATGGCATTTTTGTTTCATTTCACACATTTCAATCGAAAACTTTCTCGATGCGAGAGTAACAGAACATGGGCAAAGATTTACAATAAAAAACAAGTAAGAAAGAATAGTCGGTTAAACCCGACTTTATGATACCCTACACCACATTAGAACCTTTGTACTAAATTTTATCAAATAATCTCTAAATTGCGACCTGTAATTTGCGCAAAGGTTTACATGGACAGCCAGCCAGCCGGACAAACATCGTTAATTCGACTCAGAAAGTGATTCTGAGTCAATCGGTATACGTACGTAAAGGTGAGCTAAGCACCAATATTTTAAGGTAAAATTTTTAACTATATAATAAAAATGAAATGTTGTATGTTGCTGATCGCATAACTTGAGAACGGCTTGACCGATTTGGACGATTTTTTCTTTAAAATAATCGCCACGGTCCAATTTAGGTTTTTACGGAAAGAAATTTTTGTCTTGCCCACTTTTACGCCCACTTTTTTCGATTAACCTAAAATCAGAAAACGGCTCCATCGATTTGACTAATTTTTTTTTCAAATGTTCGTATTAATCCATTTTAAATTTTCATCGAAAGAAAAAATTTACCACGCCTACTTCTACGCCCACTTTTTCGATTTATTTCACCGATTTGGACGATTTGTTGCTTTAAAACGATCGCCATGGTCCAACTTAGGGTTTTACGGAAAGAAAATATTGCCCCGCCCACTTTTTTCGATTTACCTAAAATCAGAAAACGGCTCCATCGATCATTAGTAATCAGCTACCGAGCGAAGCCGGGGCGGTCACCTAGTAATAAAATAAAAATTATTCTTTTAAAAGAAAAACGTCAAAAAAATTTTTGGCTAAACAAGTTGAAAAATGGCTAATGGCTAAACTCATTTTTTAATGGCTAAACAGGGTGAAAAATGGCTAAATCTAGCCACTAAATGGCTTAATTGCCAACACTGCATTTACCACTCATTTTATGCGGTAATTTATGTCTTTTTTAAACTTCCACACAAAAGTATACTAAAACGGCACTTTAGAGGGTTATCATGTTCTGCGAATAGTTTATGCGTCAAATTTTATTAGGGGTCTTTTAAGACCAAAACGCGTGCAATCTATCTAAAACGGATTTTCGAAAAATTAAGAAATTTCAAGGCCCGGAATTTTGAAAATCCGTTTTACATACATTGCCTTTTGTATCTCGATAAACTAAAAATTATTTAAAAATGAAAATGGTATACCTATTTTTTACCACAATTTTAGACGTGCCAATAAAAAAGCAGATAATTGCGATTTAGGAACTTATAATAACTTCAGATACCATTAAAGTATGTATATGTATCTATAAGAGATTGTAAACTACAAAAAATCAGTACCAAATATGTTGGTGGCTATCTAAATAAATTTAAATTCCTCTGTTTATAACCTTAAGCTAAGATCCCATTATCGGCTCAAATAACACAATCTGTGACAATTTTTATCGTGCTATATCGGCGCACATTTAAAAACATTGCAAAATTTATTCTTGTGTGGTCCCATTATCGTCGCACATTTTGACAATTTTTTCGGTTCGTATCGGCCAAAACTCAATTGCGACAATAATCGGTACAATGCGATCACACTATCGTGCTATTTGGGCAAATTAAATCATATGTTTTTGTTTATTTGTTTGTTGGCAAACATATTTTAATTAAGAAATTCTCCGTCTGAATATTCCATTATGTTTCCTAACAATTTTAAATAATATATAAATATACATATTTATGTATGTATGTATGTATGTATATCATACATACATATGTAAATATAATAAAAAGTATATTCAATTTTATTCAAACTTACTGCACTTGTTTTTATTTTTGTAATTGTTGTTTTGTAAACAGATGTTTACAAACCAGAGATGGCAAGATCGATACAACTGAAATGTTTTGGTTAAAGCGAATTGTTTTCTCTCTTTTAACAGTACAAATGTACTATTTAACGTGTTAATACATAAATAACAGATAAAACAAATGTAATTTGGGTACATTTAAGCTCAAAAAAGTAAAATTTTAGTAGCAGGTTGGTGCAATTTAAAAATTTCGTTTTGCCATTCCTTGTATCGTCGCTGATTGGCGACTGTGATCGGCGTACAAGTGGCCGATGAAAATGGGTACATATTAAAAATTTGATTGCTCCACATTGTGCAAAAGAATGTTCACATTATCGGCGCGTCAAGGTTAATTTTGATTGGCAACAGTCAGCAAAATTTGGGCACAGATTGTCGCATATCCAAAAATTTTGACCGTTCACACTATCGGCCCATGAAATACGACAAAAATTGGTACATTGCGCCGATAGTGGGATCTTAGCTTTAGACCTTAGTTTTTACTCTTCATAAAAATATAAAAAGTAATAAGGGTCTTCATGATATCGCTTAAAATTGCCATTTGTGCAAATGGGTAAACTTGCGAGACTCGTTTCATGAAGATCCTTTTTAATTTTTGTGTAATTTTAAACAATTACTGTCATTTCAAACTGAAACGTCAATAAAAAAATATATTAAAAAAAATAATCAAAAATATAATAAAAAAGTTGAAATTTGTGAATAATAAATGAAATTTGTTTTTAAACATGCATAAAGAAAGCCAAAACACTAATATGCTTATGTTATTACAAGAATTTATTGTTTGTGATTTATTAACACTTGAAGTTTTCATTGAAAACGGCGGTAAGCATTAAAAAAATTTGTTTGTATGAATGCACAATTGAAGAGCGCAAGTTTACGAGTCATAATTGTTGGGCAAATTTAAGCAGTTTGTGTAAATTAATTCTCATACAATTTTTGACAGTTCATTTACGAGGGCGTAAGAATGCACAGTTTGCACACATTACGAGACTTGTAAACGATATCATGAGAACCCTTAATGTTTTTATCACTTCTTTCATTACAACATTTATTTCTACAGGTGTACATACATATTATAAATGAAGTTCTCAAAATTTTTCCATATTGCAAATAAAAAACTATAATGTACAATATTAACTATACTAGAGAGCCCGTTTTAGAGCTAGTGTATATATTATATATAATATATCTTTTATCTATATATATAAAACAGGATGTTTGTATGTATGTTTGCATGTAACGTATGAACTCCAAAAAGGCTTAGCCGATTTTGATGAAATTTTCAGGGAATCTTCAGAATATTCAGGAGTGGGACACTGTGAAGTCTGATTTTTGATTTTCGGTGTGCGGGTGGAGGGGCGTGGCAAAATCCAATTTTCATATTGCACCACCAATGACAATGGCATATCATAACGTCCATCAGAGCAGTGTCATAAAGTCCGTGGACGTTATGACACTTTGTAGAGTATCACAATATCCACAACATGCTTACAAACTCGAAAGCATAGCCGGTCTTCGGCCGGGCGCAAGGATTTTCTCCTCTTTGATAAAACAAGTACCGGCTTTGCTAACTAAAGCTTCTCTACACAGACGGCCTTCGGCCGGGCGCAAGAATTTTATCCTCTATGGAATAACAAACACCGGGTTCGCTAACTAAAGCTTCTCTGTATAGCCGGCCTTCGACCGGGCGCAAAGATTTTCTCCTTTATGTTATAACAAAGACTGGCTTCGCTAACTAAAGCTTCTCTGCGAAATCGGCCATCGTTCGGGAACAAGGCAGATTTTAGAAGCTTTACTTATTATACCAAAAAGGAAAAAATAATTGCGCCCGACCAAAGACCGTCTGTGCAAAAAAGCTTTAGTTAGCAAAGCCGGTTTTTGTTATACCATAGAGTAGAAAATCCTTGTGACCGGCGTTTGTTTTACCAAACAAGAGAAAATCCTTGCGCCCGGCCGGTCTTTGTTATACCATAGAGTAGAAAATCCTTGTGCCGGGCCGAAGGCCGTCTATGCCGGTATTTGTTACACCATAGGGGAGAAAATCCTTGCTCCCAAAAGTGTTTCTGTTATATATTTAATATATGCACCCAGAGAAAAAACAATAAAACCATTTTTAAAATTTGTTTAACCATATTATGTTTAATTTAACCAAATCATTGTAACCGACAACCATATTATGGTTAAAAAAGTTTTTTAAAAATAGTTTTGTTTGTTGTGACCATAATAAAACATGTTTTTCTTTTTGTATTTAACGTCTTTAGTAATTATGGACCTTATGACATTTTTAAAAATTACATAGTTTTCATTTGCAAAGTGTCTTAATGCCCACGGACATTATGACATTTCAAAAGTGTCCATGGATACTGTGACACTTTTTGGAGTGTCATAGTGTCAATGGACACTATGACACTGGACGTTATGACATGCCACCCCAATGACATATGTATACACATTTATTTTTTTTGGTTTTTTTTATTTTTTTTTTTTTTTTTTTTGAAAGCGTTGTCATGTTTTTAAAAACGAGATATCAAACTCTTAAATCGGTTATGTAGTTCCGAAGATATTTACAAAAAACCTATGTTAATAATGATCCAATATCAAAATTTTAAAACTTTCGAAATGTTGCATTCAAAAATCCGAGTTTCGGTTTATTTTCAAAATATTTACATCATTCGATAACACAAGATATTTCGCGCTTAATAAGGTGCAACATTGTACAATAAGTGTTAAAAGCTCAATTTAAATCGTGTGGTAATACAACAATAATTTTTGCTTAGGGCCAGCAACGCGGACCAAGGTCAGCTAGTATTATATATAATTGTTAACTGTTGTTTATTATAGGTTTAGAATGTTATGAATTATATTTTAATAAATATTAGAGAAAAAATATAAATATATAAAGAAAGATAAACGTTCTTGAGAAATAGTAAGTCCTATAAAATAAGCAAAACGCTGAAGGAATGAAAATCCAAGCACTCTGTTTTGTCTCTAGATTAATGGCTATATAGTGGCGATTGTGTAAAAAAATGCTGTCAGACGGTGTAATTTAACTTCTAAAATTTAAAGATTTTTTAAATTTGTTATGAATTTTATAAATTATTTCTTTTTGTGTTTTTTTTTCTAATAAGGTGTAAATTTCTGTTCAAACTCAAGTGACAAGTGAAATTAAAAAAAATGAAGACAGTTACCAAGTAAGTTTTTTTCTAATTTATTGTTATTATTATTATTTTATTTAGAGGTTTTAAATTGTAAATGTTTTCGTATAATGAAATACAGAGAATGCTTTTCTCGCGGTCAGCTCTTCCAGTCGCCAATCCCATAGACGGTGTCCTAAGTTCCCTCAAATATTATATTTACCCTTCACCGAAGGTAAAAGGTTTCAATTTTCCCCCAACATTCTGCTAATTCCGGATAAATTGTATTCAAAATCTACAATCACCATATCGGTAACCAGTGTAATTATCATTTTTCAATTTTATTTACATGTTGCCTCCTTTTTTCTGTTTTTTCGTATTCTTTCTGTCAAGACTTTGTCTTGAAAACCTGAATACATTTGTTTATTATGTTTTTAGTCTACTTTCGTTGACATTTAATTTGTACAACTGGAAGTACAAATGTAAACATTAGAGCTTGAGCCATATATTTAATATTGTAATTAAAAATTTTATTTTATTTACATTGAAGAAAATTAGGCCCAATTAGTTTGACAAAAATAACATTTATAGATAAAACCTTGTTAATAAAGTTTTTATTGGGTATTGAAATCGATTCATACAAATTCCAGTCCCGAAAATAGCTTTTAGTGCCATAACTTTCTTAAACATAAATATTGGTATTAGTATAAAATTGTGCACCGAGAAATTTTAATTTAGATGCTATGACATGCTGGTTCCCAAATAGGGTACACTTTCGAAAAGTTGTCTATACATTCTGTGGTATGTATACGGTATCATATGGTTGGGCTTGACCGACTACCAGTGTGACCAGATTTTTTAAAAATATAAAACTAAATCATGTTTGAAATGGAGCTAAAAAAAAAGCTAAAGAAGTAAATTTAAAGCCAAAAAATAGAGCTAAATTTTTTTATAGCTTCGTGTAGTAACTTTTAATTATTTCAATATTTTTCATAGATTAAGTATTGCTTATGTAATTATAGCTTAGAATAATTATATAAATAAACGAAAGAAAAGTCCAAAAAAAGCTTGACCAGTAAATTGATCAAACCTTAGCTTTATTTTTAACAATTTCTATGGATTTGCTAAGCTTTATTTGTAAGAAGATAATTGTATAATGTAATTAAGAAACTGTATAATGATGTTTGATCTAGCTAAACGTTTTGCAAAAGTTAATAAATTTTTTATTAAAACAAGGGACGCCAAATATTTAATAGGTATGAACCAGAGAACGGCTTTGTGCAATTGCAAAAAAAAAAAAAAACGCATTAAATGAACAGGAACAAATACATTCCCTTGCGGTCATACAATCAAACTTGCGCAACCGCAAACATTCGCTGCTGGTTTGCAGTCATTCAAATAATGCACATCGTGCTTTGTTATTAATACCATCGTTAGCTTCGTTTTTTAATAAAGATGTTTGTGTGTTTGGTCCGACAATGATTATTTTGGCAAAGAAAAAAGCCAGAAATCAAGCAATTATTACTCATGAAGGCATTCAACAGTTACTATGTAGTACAAGTAGGTACAAACAATTTCCATAGAAACAGAAGACTTTTTTTTATCATCTTAAAAAGGACAGTAGTTCTTGTATGTACAATATATTCTTGTTATTGTTGTTTTTATTGTTGTTAATTTTAACAAAGCGTCTCATCGAGTGGTTTATTGTTGTTACTGTTGTTAATGTTAACAAAGCGTCTCATCGAGTGGACAACGACTACTTGAATGCAAAAGAATAAGAATGTGTTCCTTTTGAATTTACACAGTTGTGTTATATTGCGTGCGCAACAAAAATGCAAACAAAGCACTTTCAATAAAAAACCAATACATGCAAAAATCAAATGTGTACGAAACGATGTAAAAATTACCAACGTTGAACTTTGTTTTGCAAGCAAAGAGTGAATGTAAATTTGAGCGTATGAATAAATCAAGAAAAATAGTGATTTTGCAGTTCTCTGGTATGAACATAACTTAACTAGTAAAACTGTTACTAGCAAAAGTTTTCAAGAAATTTTCAAAAACTAGTTGACGGAAGTCGTTGTAGGGATCAAAGTCGTAGGCGTTTGAAATTCGAAATCACGACAACGACAATGTAAAACACATAAGTAAAAAGTTCGCCGTACATATGGCGTTTGCGTCAATCATAATACCAGCTTTTAAAAACGACTATATTTCGACCAACACAACAACATTCATAAGAAGGCCAAACAAGATATTTGTCCCTGATACTTAAGCCAAAAACTAATTTTTTTCATGATGAAAAAAATAAACCATTTAATTCTTAATCATTTTTTAATGGTTTGAGTCTTCGAAAATTAAAAAGAACGTAGAACGTTTTGCTAATGTAACTATAATGCCCATAATTCGATTTACTTTTGCTCTTGATGACTGCTTATAGATGAAATAAGTATGTGGCAAATATGCTTTCATCGTTAAATGGACTATCACGTAAATCCTTTATATTAAATTTGCTTATAACGGCAGAAAAACAGATAAATTGTAATACCTACTTATATCGCTAAAGTGGCTAAAAACTGTAGTGACTATAAACGAAAAGTACTGTTTGCTTAAACCTTATTTTAAAATTCTTATTCAATAGGCATAAAACTTACTCTAAGCTTTGCTTTTGTTCAATAAATGATTTGTGGTATTGCTATTGTCTCTGAAATATGGAATAGAAATATGCATGTTTTTTGTTCTTATAAATCACATAAATTTACTGTTTATTCAAGAAATTTTTCAAAGTGTAACTTTTGACAAAAATTCTTGATTTTTTTGGAAAATAGCAAACTTTTGTATTCTTCCCCTCGCAGCACTGTAACGTATGTAAATCAAATCTGCAACAGCGATTTCTTCTGCGCTGCCAGACTATTACCGGATAAACTGTTTTATTTATTTTAAAATATAAATAAACACGAAATTGAAATTAAAAAGGGCTAGGAAAAGCTAAATGCATCGTTGAAAAAAGCTTAAAGCTTAATGATTAAATATCTCAGCTAAAAATTAAAAAATAAAGCTAAATTTAGCTTTAAAAAAGCTAATATGGTCACGCTGCCGACTACAGTATTTTTCCTTTAGCTGCATTTCACTTAACTACATTTTTTTGCATGTCTGCACTAAATACAAAGCATCATACACAATGCTTTGTATTTAGTGCTAAATTTTGTTAGAAAAAAAATCGTGTACGTGCATTTTGCTAAAGTGCATATTTTGGATAACAGCATTCGACTTTTGGTCAACAATGTTTATTTTTAATACAAAATATTATTTTTAAGTGCCTCATAAAAAAAAATAATGAATCATATCGCTATTTTATGAAAAAGAAAGGCAAAATATTTAAATTGAAAATACAGTTGATCTGGCAGCTGTGATTGTGTGTGCACATAAAAAAATTAAAAACATACATACGTGTTTTGCTAAAAGCCGAAGGTAGAAAGGGTATATATAACTTTGTCATTCCGTTTGTAATTTCTACAATATTGATCCTACACCTTATAAAGTATATATATTCTGGGTCCTTATGAAAACCGAAGTTCAAAACCGGTATGTCCGTGCGTCCATCTGTCTGTCTGTTGAAATGGGTTTCCCAGATATGATGGGGACTTGATTGGGGTATCTTTATGTCAGGTATTCTTATTATAATTTTGTTACTGAAATTCAGCCAGATCAGCCCAAAAATGGCTAAGATATGAGCAAAAAACAACGACTACCTCTAATTTTTTCCAAAAATCCCTTGTGGTTGTTGTATTTTCATTACTTTTTGCTGTATATCTGGGGAACGGCAAAAGCCAAAGTTTCCAAATTAGGTACACACATTTAGGTTGCCAATACACATCATCCTACAAAATGTGGGCGGGATTGAAGAAGTGGGCGTGGTGCCTCCCGTATAAAAAAAATATTTAAAATTGTATAAAAACCTAAATTTTAGGGCTGCCATATTATGTCTTATGGATATGACTTATATATTTCGGGAACCATTGATCTCCCCGAGTCCAAGTTTTATAACTAAAGTAAATGGTAAATTTCTTTTTAAACACGTCGGTATATAAATCTGTCAAATCGGTTAAAAAATGGCTGAGTTATAACCGAAATACTGAATCCCCAAAAATTACTCTTTTTTATAACTAACTTTGTTAAAATATATGTATACAAGTATATATAAATGTTTATATTTAAATATAACTTAAGTAAATGGTAAAATTCTTCCTTAACACGTCGGTATATAAAACTATCAAATCGGTTAGACAATGGGTAATTTATGAGCAAAATACTCCAAAAATGGGCTAAAAAACATCAAAATTTTTATAAAAACCTAAATTTTAGGGCTGTCATATGTCCTATGGATATGACTTTTATACCAAAATATAGGAAATTTTTATGAGTTATAACCGAAATACTGGGTTCTAATCTAAAAAAAGGTTTGTAATTTCTACAATATTGATCCTACACCCTATAAAGTGTATATATTCTGGGTCCTTATGAAAAGCGAAGTTCAAAACCGGTTGTCTTTTATTTTAAAAAAATATTTATCAGTTTTATTTAGTTTTTGTCTAGTTGCTCTGTATTCTGTTCGCAAAATGGTGAAGGGTATATAAGATTCGGCACATCCGAATATAGCACTCTTACTTGTTTATTATACATCTAAGACCCTGCAGTTTTCAAAACTTTACAGGAGAGGGAAAAACGTTATAAAATTGGTACTATTAACGATATTGAAACGAAAATTGCACATTTTGATTAAAATGAAACCAGTAATATATATCGGTTGAGAAAATTTTGTTTTTCTAATCACAGCTTATGGTATGACACTTAGGTTTTTCGGATTTGTAAAAATCTGAAACCAAATAACCTATCTGCAGTACTAATTAGTATGAATAAATAAAAATTTCTTTATAGACATGAATATCATATACATAAAATAATTACAGTAGTAGTTTCTTTTACTGGTTTAAGCAAAAACAAGTACTTAATGTTTGTTTAAATAACACTGTGCAACAATATTAAACTTTTATCGTGATTTTTGATGACTTATTTTTCTCTTTTTTTGTGCGTAACGGTCCTCTAGGTACAAAAACTTTGTCATTTGTAATATTACATGTTAAAAATTTTGCAAAGATATGCGTTATGATATAGGGAATAAACATCCATAAGAAACTCAATTTTGAAATTTTTGCAGATAGGTTATTTGGTCTTTAAGATGACGATATACATTCTGGCTCCTTGAGTAATTCTAAGTCGATTTAACCATGTCCGTCTGTCTGTCCGTCTGTTGAAACACGTTCACTTTTGAAAAACTCAAAAGAAAAGAACTAACTTGGTGTCAAATTGCTTGTACCCTGCAAATAATAGGACCAGTCCAAACACGCGTGTAAACAGTAGCCCACAAGGGGCTAGGACTAGTCTAAAAGTAACCCAAACGTATGGAAAAAACATGGTCTATTTAACATTACGATGTCCTAGGGGAGGACCATATAACCCAGCTTTGGACTACAAAACAGTGGTTTTAAAACTACTCCATGGTATACTCAAGAGGATTAGTTTTGAAGTCGTTTAAAAACGAAAGCACGTCGCTGAAAACCGAAGACATGTCGTCTCACAACAAACACTTTTTAACATGCTTGCATTACGTCGGACCAGGCCATGGAGTAGTCCATTCAAGCAAACAATTTGTTGATTTTGCAACTATTACCAAAATGATTATATAGATTACTTAAAATTGTAAAAATATAAAATTGAGAATTTTTTTTCAATAAATTATATTTTTAATTTTAATTAAAAAATGATCAAAAAACGTTGCCGTTTCAACAATGTGTTAATTGATTTATTTAAGTATAGCTCCGGTTTTGACAATTTCCAACAACAATTCCGCAATCTCAAATTATTTTTTGTCATTTAAATGATATTTTAATTAAAAATTTATTTCAAAACATCTAAAATGTGTATTAAATCAAAATTATATTTTCAATTTTCTTTCAACAAAAAAAAAAAAAAATAATTAATTCAATTATCACAATAATAAAATTGATATACTTTTTAAACAATTTTTTTAATTGATAAAAAACTACTGATAATTTTTTCTATGTAAGCTGTTTTCGATTGAAATCCAGCAAAATCGGTTCAGTAGGACCAGAGCTGTGAATCAATATGTGGAACCACCTCAAAAGATGATAATAAAAAACTAACATAATTATTGGAATAATGCACGCAATAAAATAAAATTTTGCACAAATCGGTCCATAATTTATCATAGGCCGCATATACAGCCTATTCTGGGAAATTAATTAAATGCACCTAAAACCCTAGCAGATAAAGATATTGAGGTAAAATTTCTTCCCACATATCTTCATATGGCCAAAAAAATATCATGAAAGTTTGTGATATATGGTCCATAATTTATCTTAGATCCCATACTAAGTAGCCCTCTGAAATTCACTGTAAACTCGAAAACTAATTTCACTGCTGTATTGAAATTTATTCTAATTTATGTTTTTTCCCACCAGCAACCACTTTACAGA
Organism: Pollenia angustigena; assembly: GCA_930367215.1. NCBI lineage: Eukaryota > Metazoa > Arthropoda > Insecta > Diptera > Polleniidae > Pollenia > Pollenia angustigena. Next base: position 90,059,043 of record OV884056.1, on the reverse strand, counting down.
ATATTGGGATGATTGGTTCATAATTTACCATGAGTCCAATACAAATTCCCCTCCTGAAATTTATTTTAGTTCGGTTAAAACTGTTACGAATCATGATAATTTATTACAGGTCTCAGCCGCGACCAATGTTAATTCTGACGCCGTGTTAAAAAAAAACTGAATTTTTTTTTTGGTTTATAATATCTAGATATCATATATAGCGCGCTCCAAAAATATTCAAACTGTCGGTGAAGGGTGTCAATGATTCGGCACAGCTGAATAAAGCACTCTAAATTGCTTTTAAATTAACTGTTTTATATACATATATTAATATTAAATTTAAAACTGTATTAAAAAAATTTGTTGAAAATAATGAAGGCATGACTAAATCTATTTTTGTAATAAGAAAAAAATTTAACATAAGGGCACACACATATATTCAGGTAAGTGAATTCCCTTAGCAGCATTATTTATGCTGCATTATTTATGCTGCTAAGGGAATACTGCGTAAGAGAATATTTTGCGTATCTGCACTAATTTTTGTGCAAACTGGAATGTGCAGCTAAACGAAAAATACTGTATACACTTTCTCTTGTTTTTGATATCAACAGTTTACCATGTGTATAGTTAATTGCATTAAACTATTTTAATAAAGAAACTAGATTTCGTTGTAATGTAGACGGCCTATAAAGGGCTGCTCGGATTTTCCAGGAAACTTATTTTTGTTTAATAAATATATGTATATTGTGAATATCAGCCAAAACGTACCATTAATTAAAAAACTTTTAATATCGTGACAACAGCGCCACCTATTGTCCTGACTAAACTGATTTATTGTCCAAGTTTGGTGTTAATCGGTCTTCAGTTTTAGGAGCACATACACGACACAGACCGTTTTTATACCCTCCACCAACCACAATTAGTTGTGAAGAGGGTATACTAAGTTTGTCATTCGGTGTGAAACTTTTTTATTATTTATCTCAGATCCCATAAAGTATATATATTCTGGCTCCTTGTGTAATTCTTAGTCGATTTAGCCATATCCTTCTGTCTGTCTGTCTGTCTGTTGAAAACGCGGTTACTTTTGAAAAAACTCAAAAGATATGAAGCAACTTGGTGTTGCTTGTAGTAACCCTAAGAAGTTTGGGTTTGAAACCCTGCAAAATCGGTTCAGTAGGATCAGGGCTATGAATCAAAATGTGGAACCACCACCTCGAAAAATGGATAATTTTGTAACAAAAACTAACAGAAATGGTGGAACAATGCACGGAATGATATAAGATTTTGCAGAAATTCGTTTTATTCGACTGGAAATTACACTGTGAAATTTCGTGAAGATCGGTCCATAAAACCGCAGCAGATATAGATATTGCGGTAAAATCTGTTCCAACTTAACTTTAAATGGCCAGAAAAAATGTCATTCAATTTTGTGATATACGGTCCATAATTTAACTTAGATCCCATATTTAGCAGCCTTCTGAAATTCACTGTAAACGCTTAAACTAAATTCACCGCTGCACAGTGGTTCAAGTTTCTAAGGAAGGCTGTCATACGTAGTTTACTCAGCTATAGTCATCAAAATTAATATGAATATTTATGTTTACGGTATTTATGGGCCAATTAGGGTAAACTAAGAAAAGAAAAAAATTTTACAGGAGAAGGTTTTTTTTTACTAAACTTTTCTTCAAGTCTTGGGTTTAGTTTAAAATTGCTCTTGCTCTTATTTCGTAACTGTACTTCCCAGAGATATGAGATTTTTAAAGATGATGCAAATGATCAAAAGTTATCGATTTTCATCAAAAAACAAAAATCTAAAATATTGTTGGTTACACCATTTTCGCAATAAGGGCTCGATATGTATGAATCTAGTCGTAGAGACAAAGACCCTCTGTACCATGCATATTCGCAGATAAATTCTTTTTAAATTAAAAGTATAGATATAGAGTAACATTTTGATATGTAACTTGAAAGCGTCATAAGACGGCAACATAGTTAATACCTTAAGGGGAAAAAAACGTCGTAAAAAATATACGTAAAACTGATTCGCAAAATACGTCTTGCTTAAAAAATTATTAAATACATAATACCTTCAACTTAAATATCTATTGTAAAACAATAACTCAAAAATGTTTTTTTCTTTGAAAAAACGCGCACTAGAAATTAACTTTATTAGCACTGCTGAAAAAGATAAGGAAAGTTGTTTTTATTTGTTCACTTCCGATGCACAAAAGTAAATGTAAAAAACAACTGATTGCAAATCTTTTTGCATGTTTTAGTAGTACCACTAATAGTGAGTATTAGAGCGAACTAACTATGAAAAAATCGAACATCGTCATTTGACCACTATGTCCTACCACTGAACCACTGTGCGCTGTATTGAAATTTATGGTTTTTAATACCAGAAATCACTCTGGCTCCAATATAAATTGCCCTCCTGAAAATCATTTGAGTTCAGCTTAAACTGTTACGGACACCCCACAGTGGCTGAAAATCGTTTTTCATCGGCCAAAAATATGAAAATTCTAATAATTGAGATTGAGAATTATGGTATTTTTTATTCAAAAAGTGGGATGTTTTTCAGCCCACTGTTTTAAGAACTTTTTAATCTACATAACTGCCAAATTTCATTAATATATCTTTGTTCATGTCAGATTTATAGAATGTCAAACCTTAAAATTGTTATTTTTTACTCATATTGAAAGTCGTTTTCTTTTATTAATTTACACTATATAAATAATAATTTTAATGTTTGACATTCTATAAATCTAACATAAATAAAGGTATCATAATGAATTTTGGCAGTTATGTAGATTAAAAAGTTCTTAAAACAGTGGCCTGAAAAACAACCACATTTTTGATTAAGAAAAACCCAAATTCCCAATCCCGGAAAATGGCTTTATCGGTGTGTTGAATTATTAGAACTTTTTACTCAAATTAATTTTTTTTTTTTTTTTGTTTGAAAAATTTGATTTGGAATAGGGCAAATGGGAGTATAAATGTCAAACTGACTAAAAATTGCTTCTACAAGCATACTCATAATGTTTTCTTTTGAAAAATATAAGCATTTTTATATATTTCTGCAGAAAATATTTTTTTATCAGCCTAAGAACAAATGAGTATTCGTATTACCTTTATATGCATATACATTCGCCTCGTATATACCACTATTCCTTTAAAAAAAAGGCATAGGCATGTAATAATACCTATGATCATTTTGTGAATAGCTTTCTATCACGGCGAATTCATAAAGGTGACCGCATCATAAGATAGCATTATGCTAGCTATATCTTTCTTTTAAAAAATACTATGTATTTTGTTTTTGTAAAAAGTTAGAGTGAATGTCAAAATTATTGGTTGAAAATATAAAAAGGGAATTTGTTTGTTTATGAAATACCTATACAAAATTGCTTTAGAAGGTAAATTTTTTTTTCTTGTATTGGAAATTTATTGTGGCTCCACGTTTTCCTTATGCCTTTTAAAATCCTCTTGTTTATATTTTTGTTCACTTTTTTTTGTTTTATAACATTTAAATAATTTTTTTTTTCTTGATTTAGATTTTAAATTTTAACAAATTTTTTCACAAAATGTAAATAACGCTTGACATTCAGTATACACACAAGGAAATAAACAATAAACAGATGACTCGAAAATATCACCTTTATGAATTCGCCTTGCTTTCTATATTATCAACTCTACAACAGGTTCAACTGGTACCAGTTTCACTAGAATACTTTTTAAATTAAAAAAAATAAATAAGTGTAAATTTTTAAATGTTTATTTTCTTTTTTATTTAAATAACAATAACGACAAAAAACATATTTTTTGCTTAAATAACAATAAAAGTTAACTATATCTACTATCCATTCGGTTTTGAAAATTGCCTCCAAATATTCCATACTTGGTTTTGTATTACCTCTGTCCTGTAGCAGCCCTTTTGCTTCTTCATCTAAGTCCCGATGTTCTTTATTCCATTGACTTCGAGTGCTAGAGATGAGCGGATCTGTCGTTGCAGACAGTATATTAAACAGATCTTCGTTTGTAAAATCTCGTGACATTTTTCTGGTATTGTGCTCCCTATAAAATCTGTAATCTTTATTCCTTTTTTCCTGAGCTTTCTCTGACAGATCTCCTAGTGGTACTAAATGATCCCTAATGACATCCTCTCCATGATAAAGGATTTTATGAATGGTTGCAGACATATTTCTCCATGAATAATTGGTAGTATATATTCGTGCTGGGACTTGACCCCTATCGATTTGAATGAAATTTGGCGGGAGGGTTTCTTTCATCCCATAAAGAACATATATCAACGAAAAACAATTTTTTAATTTTTTTCAAAAGTTATGTCATATTCAAAATGTCATAATTTCGCCGAATGTGTTGAGTTTATTTTTTTTTATATCTCGAAAACAACTTAACATACGAAAAGGATTTTTGTCAGTTTAAAGAGAATACTTGAGGCTACAATAAATATATTGAAAAATGTCTTTTCAAAATATTAAATTTTACAAATGGACTTAGTCAACCCCCTATTTTTTTGCTGATTTTTTTATATAATACTTCAAACTGTTCTTTCAAAATCCTGAAACTTTGAAGGATGTACTTTTTTTTAAGATATGATTTTTTATTTCTTTCCAAAAATAATCTTAAAATAAAATTTTAATATAGTCATTTGAGCAATAAGTATTTATTTGAACAAAAGTAACGACATTGATAAGGTTGCTTTAGCTTATTTGTTGCATTTTTTTGGGAGCTCCATTTTCAAAGAAAAGAACTCTTTTTGTCACGTTACGTCCCCAAAAATTAAATCATACCTATCTTAAAAAAAAAAAACCAGAGCACCTAAATCTTTTTTTAATGAATTTTGTGACCTGTGATTTAAAGTTTAAATGCAGGAACAAATTTTCAATAAAGGTGTAAAAAGCCGGACAACCCCGGACACTTGATGAAAAAGAAGTAGGACTGCCCCGGATACCCAAAAAAAGAGGACGGTGTCTGGGGAAAAGAGGACGGATGGCAACCCTACTCTAACCTCTTTTGACCCTCATAAATTCTCTTCATCTGAACTTCAATTTGACTAAAATATAGAACCTGAAAAAATATTTTATAACACAGCAGGTATAATCGGTACAGTAATACAACATAACATTGTTTGAAGACTGCTTTACTACCAATATAAAAAATGTTGAACCCACTATTGATAAGAGTTTGACATAAAACATAATCCATCCGATTAAAAAACTAGAAAACCCGTTATAAAATCAAGCCAAAAAATCCGTTTTATCTGAATATCTCCAAAGGCAAAGGAGATAACCTTAACATTTAAGCATATTTTTTGTAATTCAGCTTAAGCTTAATTTTTTTTTGCAATCCATAAATATATTTTTGGTGAATTTTTTAAAAGTTTGAATTTCCGAGGTTACCAATTTTAGAGGTCCGCAAGTCACTCTCCCGACCCTCCATGGACCCGTGTTCTTTCAATTCAACTCAAAAGCTACCCGGCCATGACAGTTTAAAATTTCATTCAAATATGTTCAGCCGTTCATAAGAAGCAAAATAAGCTTTCAAAACATAACTTTCGCAAACCATTGTGTTATATTTCAGTCATATGAGCAACTTAAATAAAAAGAGCAAACAAAAATGTTGCGAGTAATTTCATTAAAATAAAAAAAGTGTTCAACCGACAGTTCCAAACAGTTGCACAAGTATATATGGGGTTAAAGAGGGCACTTTCAGCTTTCTGATTGTACTAAAATCTCTTTAACCCATTTTGACCCTAACAAGTTCTACTCCTCTAAAATTCGGATTTAACTAAAATATAGAACCTGGGGAAACATTAGAAACACATCAGTAGTGGGATTCTGTAACTTTTAACAATAAAAACAGTTGTTATAATTGTCAACCAGTTTTGTTGTTTGCACTAACGATTATGTGATTCTGTGAATTGCTGTTAAAAACATAGATAAAAATTAACGTCAAGTGGCATCACTGTCAACAAAATGGCAAAATAACGAAAAACACAAAGAGGAATAAAAAAAACAAATAAAATTATTAAAACTAAACAGAATTTTTTTTAGTTTATTGTTTTTTTAAGAAGATAAGCCAAACATTTTACAATTAAATTAAATGCAAATTATTTAATTGCCATTTTTAAGTTATATTATTTCTTTTAACTTAATATTTTTTATTTTTTCGACATTTAACAATAAATAAGCAACACAAAAGAAGTTGTCGTTTACTTAAAACAAACAGCTGACTTAACGATAACAAGTGCTGTTTAAAATGTTACAGAATAGCAAAATCGTTAATTTGCTTGTTAATTTTTTTAACAATGACAACTATTGTTAAAATTTATTACAGAATCGCACTACAGGTATAATTGATTCGACGAATTATTGATAACGGTTTGCGAGAAATCATAATTTAGTTCTGATCAAATTTACAAAAATAAATTTTTTTTTAAAACAACATAAAATATTTCTTTCCAGCAGCATGCCACAGCCACAATTATCAATATTTTAATCTAGTTTTTTGGATGCCTTAGTTATAATATGTTTGCTATCGAATGGCAAATCGAATTGAAATCGGCGATGACAATAAATTGACTTTTGGCCGATGAAATTCAATTTTAAGCCACAGTGCGCCCTATGTTCTTCGTGAACTTTTTATTTAAGTATCGTGTAGAATTTTCTTTTTTGTTTTTAATTTAACTGCGTATATTTAAGTAAATAAAGGACATATATATAAAACATTTTTTCATTTTTCGAATTTATTCTATGAGTTAAATTTCAGGTCTGTATTTTATAAAGCTTTTTTGTAATAGTTCTATTCCTTTAATTTTTCAGAAATGACTTTATACACTATCAGACTATTATATTGTATTTTCTTTTTACATTTTACCTTAGCCTTCCTTTGGAAAGCAATGAAGTATATTGAATGTACAGAAAAATTTACAATTATTAGACACCAGCAGAATGTAATTTTCTGGCCCGCTACGGCCTTCGTCAGCATTCTTTGTGTCTCACTGGATAGTGTTACTTTATAAATTGAATGTATTTAACTCAACTATTTTAACAATTAGAAACTGGGAATTATTTCCTTGTGAAGGTTACTTTATATTATATTAAACATTCACCCTTATTCTATTTGGCGTCGTCAACAGTAAACAACGCCGTTTTTTATGTTTTGTTTCAATTTCGTATTCCCGTTGGCAATATTACCATATTGCGATGACTGTTAACATATGTTTGGTATTTTCTAAGAAAAATTGGCGTTGCTGTTGCCTTAAATTGCCCTTGACATTTTTAGTGTTGTCTTGTGCTGCTTTGTGTCGTGTTTTAAAAATTTTACGTTATGGTTGGCTGCAATCATTATTTCTTGGGCGTTTTGATATTTTTCTTCATTTGTGTTGTGTTTTGATATATTTATTGTGGATATAATTGAAAAAATTAAAATAACAACTAAGTGCCAGTTCGAGAAGATAGTGGAAGAGCTTGTAAAAAATCCATTACTAGCCAGAGGACTATGCAGGGTCTCTTTTTCTAATAAATTAAATATCCCTTGCGATTAAAGAAGAGATGGTGACCTTGTTTTTTTTTTTGAGCTAAAATTTTGATGTGGGTTCCGTCCACACAGCCAATTACACCTGGAAATGCTGATTTTCAAAGAAATGCAACTTTAATTTATCCATTGTGGACAAAGTTCTCTCTTCATTGCTTCCAGAATCTCAGACAAAATTTTTAAACTTGTGGCTGGGACAGTCAAAAGTGGAAATAATTTCCAACGCTGAGCTGGTACGATCCCTGGGCCAAAAAACGCAATGTTGCTGCAAATATATTGTGTTTGGAACAAACGTTCCCTTTTTTAAATGAGGCTCTATTATTTCCAACACATGTTTAAAAGAAAGTTTATTCAGCCGAAAATAACTGTCAAATCTTAAAAAGGTTAAAAAAAATCCATTAGGCACTTGGGAAAATTTAATATAATAAAAAAATTTGCATTTAAACATTATTTTTTTACAAACAAATTTTTATTTAACTTAAAATTTGCACATACAGCACAGAATTTTTTCTTATAAAAAAAAAAACAGTAAACAAAATGAATCAGCTGATTTAACATTAGAGATGTGTGCTGTATTTTATTAACATTATCGATAAATAGTCAACGGCGTCATAATACTCTTACAAAATACCAATTTAACATAGAATTGATGTTGTCTTTGATAAGAATTGATGTTGCCTTAAAATTGCCATTGTTATTGCCGACGCCAAATAGAATAAGGGTGATTTTTTCATAGAATAAATTCGAAAAATGAAAAAATGTTTAATATAATATAAAGTTACCTTCACAAGGAAATAATTCCCAGTTTCTAATTGTTAAAATAGATGCACTTTGACTTAACTGCCCAACATACATATTTTCTGGAATTATTCTTCAACATTTTTACGTGCATTTTGTATACCTGCACATTTTTCATATTTTTGCGCAGCTTTAAAATATTTTCATACAAAACATCAAAGATAGCTGCACACATAAAAATATATGGTGACCACTTTTTCACATAAATATCCAATTTAAGCTGTTTATAACAGTATAAATCGCAATTATTTTGTTTTTTTTTTCATAAATTTTTATGTTCTTTGTTTTTAATGATTCTTTTATATTAATAAACATACATACATGTATAAAATTATCTGTTATTTCCCAGCTAGCATAGGCTGTTTGTTAGCAATTGTATTTAATATACAACTCCTAAAAAAATTTCTGATGATTATCTGAAGACTCACCAAAACATCTAAATCTTTTTTTAATTTATTAGTTTTTATTTATTTTTTGATACGCTCGTCTTAAAAGAATTCTTGACAAAAAGTATGAAAAAACAGAAGTAAGAAAAAACGTGTAAATCAATTAAAATAGATAATCATTCAAAGAAAATTTTTATCTACCAAAGGTTAAATGCAATTCGGTTTAAAGATTGATATTTTACTATTGACTGCCAGCAGGGCTGCCAGATTAATTTGTGAGGAAATCGTCAATTTCCTCAGAAAAAATAAAAAATAATCTTTACCGTTTCGTAAAATTGTCAAAAAAAAAAATCGAACAACTTTATTTTTTTTTACGTGTGTTAAGATTATCTATCATGTCAAGAATCGTATGAGACTCATGTACATAAATATTATCTTACAACTTGTGAAATGTTCGCCGTATAATTGTAAAAAAAAAATTCTTTATACGGAGAGTCGTAAAATTTTCATTCGATATTGGTTTGACGAAAGATAAACTAAGTGTAGCATTGTAGTTTTTGTACTCTAAAAATAATCATTTTAAGATTTTCTTAAGACTTGCATAATACAGCCGTATCTAAACAAAAGCGGCACGCGTTTTCTGGTTTTTGAATAGAGCGGCCTCAACGCTTTACAATAGAAAAAACCGATTTTCACAGCTCGTTTAATAGTGAAGTTTGCCGCTATTGTTAATTAATAATGGAAATTTAGCTATTTGTTGGTCAATCTAACGTTTTTAACTCTTTTTTTATTTAAAGATTGTGGGATTTATTAAAAATGAAAGCTATCAATTCTGGTCGTGACACAACGTTGAAGCTGTTGCGTTAAAGCTAAGCGAAAAAAAAAAAACATTCCGCCTTCCGCTCTTGTTAAGGTACGGCTGTTAAACGTTCCAAGATTAAAAATCAAACGTTTTACAAAATTTAATATTTGATTTAGTCTTTGGAGATTGAAAATTCGTCACTTTTAGAAAACAATAAGCAAATCAGCACTTTGCTAATTTCGAAACAAAAAATCGTCAAAATGACGATTAATCGTCAAATCTGGCAGCCCTGACTGCCAGCCATCGGCAATGGCGATGTGTTAAACGGCAAAGATTTCTGTAGAAATGGTGTGGTCACTATCGAAACTTGTCAAATCAACCTACCCGTGAACGTGGGTTCAATTCCCCGGTCAGTCATGAATGAAAAATTATCAAAAAACTTTTAATTCGCATCATGTTGTTAAATAATTTTCTTTATACAAATAATTTAATGAAAATTAAATTTAATGAGCTTCAGCCTGATTAAAAATATGACAGTTTGTATTAAAAACCCATAAACAGTTCAATAAAATAACCACAATACTAATTAAATAAATTAATTTTTTTAATTTTTTAAGCCCAATTTGGTGGCGTAGACGCACAGCTTTACAAGGATGTCGTACTCTAGAGTCAATATTTGCTTGTATAGCGGTTGCTTGGTTGGTAAGCGGTTTGGCTGAAGGTAAGTTATTTAAAACCTTATTTAAAACAAATTCCTGTAAATTTTCCTAATATCTGAACTAATAACCACCACAGCCGTCGACCCAGCAAAGCTTTGTCTTACCGACGAATGTGTACATAGTGCCTCTGCACTATTAAATAAAATTAAGCGCACATTAAATCCATGCAATAATTTCTATAAATTCGCTTGTGGTAATTATCTTGATACAACGACAATACCCGAAGATAAAGGATATGTAAATTCGTTTTCGGCAGTAGAGGATACATTGCGTGAACAGCTAAAAGCTATTATAAAAAAAAAACAAAACGAAACGGATCTTAGACATTATAGATTACCTGCTGCTTTCTTTAATGCGTGCATGAATGAAGGTTGGTTTTTTTAAGAAGATCTATTTTGGTAGAACAATTTTAATTGTTTTTGGACTCTGCAGATTTTATTAACACTTTGAGCTGCAAAGATCTTCAAGAAATTGCCGAAGAAGTTGGTGGGTGGCCTGTAAATGCTGACGGTTGGGATAGCGATGAATCGTGGAATTGGCAAGACGCTGTTAAGAAATCTAGACGTTTAGGTCTCAGCATCAATAGTATTCTGAGTGTTTCAGTTGGTGTCAATTTGAAGAACAATACTATGCGTTTTATTCAAGTAAGTTTTCGAATTAAGTAAATGGATAAAACGAAATTTACTATTAATGTTGTTAGAAAAAGCCGTAATCTATATAGAGTTAGTGCGGATGATGTGATATACCAATATGTTTTTAGATTGCCAAATTTTTAGTTTTGGTCCGATTGGACAATATGATCCGTCTATATGTTAAACTTCCAAGAAGCCATTAGCGAAGAATATTAAGCCCAAATTTTCAGAGATATTCGGGAAACTATTGCAAATCCCATTAGAAAGGACTTTAAAAAGTGTGCAGTTAATGTTGTACACTATATGCTGGTAATGTGTGTGTTCTAGTGAACTACTTTACCCCTGCAAATAAAATAAAATTGGAGCACCTGATCCATTTGGATAAAATGGACTACTCCATGGACTGGTTCGATGTAATGCAAGCATGGACCATGTCATTGTTAAAAACTGTTTGTAGTGAGACGACACACAGTGCTTTGTCCCCATATAACGAAGGGACATAAAAAGAAGGAGTTGTCAGAAATTTTTGAAATTTAGTACACTAGCATAAAATAGCTTGGCTAAGAAAAATATGAGTTTTTGGAGAAATCGGTTCAAGGACGCGCCTACCTCCCATGTGTCCTGAAATAGAAAAATGTAATTTTAGCTTTAATAATGCCCACAAAACTACAAAAAATGGTCAGGCTAATACACACACCACTAGCAACGTGTGTGCAAATTTTCATTTAAATCTGAACAAGGACTCAAGGTCCTGCCATATATCCTTTTTCTTAAAAATGCTATAACACTTTCAAAAATTATCCAATCGTAATAAAATTTGGTATGGAAATTGATATTTGTTAGATATATATGTGTGCCGAATTTTGGTAGAATCGGATTTTTAATGTGAAAAATACAAAAACATAATTTAATGAAAAATGAGTTAAAAACGCTTAAAATGCTCTTGCAAAAATAACAAGTAAGAAAGTATAATCGGTCAAGCCCGACCATGTGATACCCTATAGTATAGTATTTAAAAACAAATTTCCTAGAGTGTAATCTATTTGGGACCCATGGGCAATCATGGATCCGCCAGAACAAAATTATGTTATGAGGTTAAGATTCGTTTAAAAGTTCTTTCTCCCGAATATTGTTTAGATGTCTTAAGCTCCGTATATGAGTTTTTTGGATGAGGGTTTATATGGAACCTATAGTTTATTTTGGACCTATCTGGACAACATTTTGTCATGACTTAGTAGCTATCGTAAAAGTCATTGTCGCCAATTTGTATGTAAATACTAATATTTTTAAGGAAGCTGGCATTAAAAGCTTTATCGGGAGAATGATTTGTATGGGAGCTATGTTCAAAAATAGAAAGATTCCAATACAATTTGATAAGCTGATTTTGATTGCAATAAAATTAGTTTGGTTTCGACCAAATTTAATCTTGCCGATGTAATAAGATGGCTTTTGTAAAATTATGGACCGATTCGTTCCATTTTTAATAGGCTTGGTCCTTGTACCAGTCAGAGCCTCTGGGACAAATTTCATCAAATTGTCTCCGAATTTGCGATCTGTATGCACAAGGTTGCATGGACCGCCAGCCGGCTGGACGGACATCGTTAGATCGATTCAGAAAGTGATTCTGAGCCGATCTAATGAATTATTTGGAATTATTTCTTATTATATTCCTAATTTATTTTCTTTAAACTAATTTATTTATTATTTACATATGTATGTTCATATTTTTTAATTACAATAAATCATCTTCAGTACTGAATTCTTCCAAAAAAATATTGCCGCTCAACGAAACATTTGTTTCGTCATCTTTAACTGGTACATTTTCTCTCAGTATATATTTCTCAACTTCTTCAAAAAATATATTTTTTTTAGTCTTTGGATTCCTGTTTGAATATAACAACGGATCTGAGGAATGTATTAAATGAGTCATTAAATCTTTATGAGTGTCGTCGTGACGTTTTTCTCGTTTGGGAAAGTCTGGTTTTTCTCACGATTTTGTGGTTGGCTTCCAATGCTTCTTCGGACAAGCAACCTGAAATTTATTTTAGTTATTAGTTACGCTTCATTATAATTACATAAAGCCACTTTTATACCTTAATATTTCTTATTATGTTCCTAGTTTATTTTTTTTAAACTAATTCAATCTATGAAAATTTGAGCGAAAATCACGAAAATAGCATTTTTTTTAAATACATTTTTTTTTCAAGTTGTGTTAAAATTTTTTCAATTTTTTTTCTTGTAGTTATAAGAAAACAGTCTAAATATTCGAAATCAGAAAAAAACCCATAGACGGTATTTTTCTTTTTTTTTAATATTCCATCAAAGTTAGGAAATTTTTAGAGCTTAAGTAAATAATAAGCATTTTTAAAACCAATAAAAGAACACTTATGAGAAAATAATTCAATAAAATTTTTTTACAGTTAGTTCTAAATATAGTAAACTACTACAGAAAAAAATTTCAATCTCGTGCTTTAAAAAACAACAGTTTTCCTAAGCATGTAAAACTCAAGTAGTTGTTTGGCTATTTTTACTATAAATTCTCAAACTTTGACGCCCTCTAGCGCCGCCAAAAAGAGTTAAATCTTAAAAATTCTTCAAAATTCATTTTAATTATTTTGTTATCTATCGATCTGTACATTTTTAAGTACAATATAATACTTGTTTTTTTTTTTGATTTATGTCTATGGGCCAAAGCACTGTGCGACATGTCTTCGTTTTTTAACGACATGCTTTCGTTTTTAAACGACTTCAAAACTAATCCTCATGAGTATACCATGGTGTAGTTTTAAAACTACTCCTTAGTGGTTCAAAGGTGGGCTATATGGTCCTCTCCTGGGACATCGTAAAGTTAAATAGACCAGGTTTTTTCCATACGCTTGGGTTACTTTTGAACTAGTCCTGGTCCCTTGTGGACTACTCTTTACACGCGTGTTTGGACTGGTCCAATTATTTGCAGGGACCAAATCAAAGTAGTTGTGTTTTATATACAAGATAACAAAAACAATTCATGTTAAAAATTCATTAATGTTTTATTTGGAATGAAATATGGTGCCAGGGCTGTTGGATGTTTTGGTAGTAGGATCTTCTGAGCCCCAAAATTTAAACAAAATAGCAGCGGGGGAAGTGGTTCCCCCCATAGGACGCCAATGTTTAATATCGCATATCTTGAGAACTGTTTTAGTGAGAATGTTCAAACTTTGTAGAAGTCACTCTTATGGTATACTACACTACTGAAAATAAAAATAAAGCGGGCATGCGCAGGGATGGAAATACCTCCCATAGGGTGCATATATTAAATATCTCTCAACTGAAGAAGTGGTTAAAGCAGTGTAGCGAAGCGCACCGGGTTATGCTAGTGTATTTTATAAAGATTTTTTGTAATAGTCCTATTCCTTTCAATTTTTCAGAAATGACTTTATACACTACCAGACTATTATATTGTATTTTCTTGTTACATTTTACCTTAGCTTTCCTTTGTATGTACAGAAAAATTTACAATTATTAGACACCAGCAGAATGTAATGCATTTTCTGGCCCGCTACGGCATTCAACAGCATTCTTTGTGTCACACTGGACAGTGCTACTTTATAAATTGAAAAATGTTTTATTTTATATTTTTTGTCTTCAAAAAAAAAACAATTACTAATTATTTTTTAACTATAAAACAGTTTTGACTACTATAAAGTGCAATTTAACTTCTCATGTTGCATCCTTCCAAAAGCGTAAATATAATAATTTCCCGAAATTTTATTTTGTTTTAAATAAATACATTTTTAAAAGTTCGGGTTCGGGTTCGGCCGAACTTGTCAAAATTTACCGAAGTTCGGGTTTTGGTTCGGTCTCAAAAAGTGCGTTCGGCCGGACACAAATAATACATATGTATTATAATATACGCTGCAACTGCTTCAATTTGCTGATAAAAACACAAAGGTGTAGATAGGCTGTAGGAAATATCGCCCAAAGAAAAATGGCCCAAAAAAATAAATGAAAAATCGCCCAAAAAAATTCCATGTAAAATTGGGCCTGAATTCATATGAAAAGTGACCCAAAATTGTTTGGCTATTTTTCGTTACAATTGGCTGATTTTTCGTTTTTTAAATTTCATTATGAAAAATCACCGAAAAATTTTATATGAAAAATAGCCCATTTTTCGGGCATACTATTTGTCTAAATCATTCATTATTACTATACAACGAATTCCTAAATGTTATTTAGAAAAATAACGGGACATATTGCAAAAAGGTGGCATGTCATAACGTCCAGTGACATAGTGTCCGTGGACAAACTCGAAAGCATAGCTTACAAACTCGAAAGCATAGCCGGCCTCTTTGATAAAAAAAAAGTACCGGCTTCGCTAACTAAAGCTTCTCTGCAAAGCCGGCCTTTGGCCGGCTGCAAGGATTTTCTCCTCTTTGGTATAACAAAAACCGGCTTCGCTAACTAAAGCTTCTCTGCCCAGCCGGCTTTCGGCCAGGCGCAAGGATTTTCTCCTCTATGGTATAACAAATACTGGCTTCGATAACTAAAGCTTATCTGCGAAGTCGGCCTTCGTCCGGAAACAAGGCAGATTTTAGAAGCTTTACTTAGCGAAACCGGTACTTGTTATACCATAAAGGAGAAAATCCTTGCGCCCGGCCGAAGGCCGGCTATGCAGAGAAGCTTTAGTTAGCGAAGCCGATTTTTGTTATACCATAGAGTAGAAAATCCTTGAGCCCGGCCGAAGGCCGGCTATGCCGAAAAGCTTTAGTAAGCGCTGCCGGTATTTGTTACAACATAGGGGATATAATCCTTGCGCCCAAAAGTGTTTTCGTTATAAGTTTAATATATGCACCCAGAGAAAAAACAACAAAACCATTTTTAAAAAAATGTTGACCATATTATGTTTAATTTAACCAAATCATTGTCACCGACAACCACATTATGGTAAAATAAGTTTCTTTAAAAATAGTTTTGTTGGTTGTGACCATAATAAAACATGTTTTTCTCTTACATTTGTAAGTTACTAAATTTATATGAATAATAAACACTGTTTTGCAAAATGGGTAATTTTTAATTTCTTTTTTGGGAAAAAATTCGTTTTTTCTTTTTGGGTCATTTTTCATTTTCAATTTGGGCTCTTTTTCGTTTCTTTTGGGCAAAATTTCATATTTAACTTTTTGGGTTATTTTTCATGTTCTTTTGGGCGATTCTTCATTTGGGCGATTTTTCATTATTTTTTTTGGGCCATTTTTCTTTGGGCGATATTTCCTACAGCCGTGTAGATAGGGTAGCCAGATTTTAAGTTCGGAAAAACAGTACATTGAAGACATAAAAACAGTACAATCAAGAAAAAACAGTAACCCCCAATTTCACCAAGTTCAGCTATAATTAACTATCAGTTCAAGCTGTCAAAACATATTGTAAGCTGAAAGTTAAAGTAATAGTTAGTTTTAACTGAACTTGGTGAAATTGGGGTAAATATTTTAAACTTTTGGTTGAATATGCAACAACAATTATATAAAGAAAGAAATACACTTAAAATGTGTAACGTCAAAGGAATTATTTCCAATTTATGGCATTTCATAAATATACATTTGAAATTACTCCATTTGCGTTTAAAAAGCAAACACCACAAACGAAGCATTTGGCCAGGAAAACCATTACATTGCTGTAAGCCATATAAGAAAGGAGAAAATCCTTACTTAGCTCAAAACAATTAACTCATTGATTTTGTAAGTACGATTTTCTTTAAACATATTCGTATTTAAAGCAATTTACACTACACAAATAGTTGCACCAAGCATATAGAGTTTGAGAAAATGTTTGTTTCCTAAATTAATTTTCCAATTTTAAATAATTTTTAAATTATTTACGGCTAATTTTACCAAGTTCAGCTATAATTAACTATTACTAAAACAATAGGTTTTTTGACTTTTATAATGAAAGTTAATTAAACCTAAACTTGGTGAAATTGGCCATTAATCTATAAAATCAAAAAAAAAAAAAAAAAAATTTTTGGTTTATTTTTATTTCACAAAATCTGAAAATATTTAAAATCAAGTGCAATTGAAAACGATGAATATTTTCAAAAAAGTTTTTGTAAAAATTAACTTATCTTTTTCTTATTTCAGTAGTTTAGGTAAAGAAAAGTGATCCTCAAAGGTATTAGGTATTTTTATAAATGTTGAAAACGGATAATTTTCCAAATTTGTTTGTTTTCAAAAAAAAAAAGTTCTAAAAATTAACGATAACTGTGTTGCAATAAGTATTTTTTTAGTACTTAAAAAAATTTAGATTTTATTTTTATCTTTCTCAGGTGTGGAAAGGGAAAGACTATTGAAAGAGGTAGCCATAAAATCATAACAACACGAAAATATACCACTGCTACGAGCCACCCATTATAACTTAGATTTCTACTGAGTATTTATGAGAAAAAAACTCTTATTATTTTAAAACTTTTTTTTTAACACAACATAATTTTTTGTAAGCCAGTTCTGTTAAATATAGACTGAGAAAAAAAAAACAGTACAAAAAACAGTACAAAGTGTAAAAAACAGAACATTTGCGTACTGTTTTAGGAGTTGTGCATAAAACAGTACAATTGCAAAAAATCAGTACATGCTTAAAACAGTTTATATGGCAACCCTAGGTTTAGATCAATCTGAGCATGTTCACTTCCAAACAACATGCCTTACCCGTGTATGATGGTTGTATATTTAACGAAAAATTTTTGGTTGTAGACATAAAGGTTAACAGTAACAAATTCAAAATAATCCAATGGGATTGATATTCATTAAATAGTGATATGACGATAATATTTTTTTCTTTATGTTTGGGCAATTCACAAGGTTGTCATTAAATTTAAATGTCATATGTCTTAAAATAATTACAAGAAATATGTAAACAGTAGTTCCCGCTTAAATGCACCCCGCTTAAAAGATTACCCCTCTCAAATGCGCAAAATGTACTGGCAAGCAAAATTTTCACATGAACAAAATCCCGCTTAAATGACCCGGCTTAAATGCGTTCCCTGTTTTAATGATTCATTATTTTTGTCCGAAATTACAGAAATTTGAACAAAATAAATCGCTTAAATGCGTAACCAAAAAACTTTTTTTTAAATGTCCGCAAGGCATTAATAAAGTTAGTAAAAGTATTTTTGTACTTATATGTATGGCAACACAAATATTTACTGCCGTTTTAAATATTTGTAAAAAAAGTAAATTTCTCTTGAATTTCGAAAAATATAAAGAAAAATGTTAAAGAGTTATCGGAATCTTCCGATGATGAAGAAGAGGAAATAATTGAAGCTCCAACTTATTCTCAAGTTTTAAGTGCATCAAAATAAATGCACCAATGAAATTGAAACCATGGAAGGAAGACATAATAAATGGTTTTAACAATATTAACACGGCGTTAACATTTGCCAGTAATGCCAAGACAGTACCCAGTAAAAAAAATCGAGTTTTTTGAAGCACTTAAGAGAAAAAGCGCATAATCGAGCGCTTCAATAAAAGAGCTCTAATACAGCAGTAAATGATAATGAATAAAATATACAAAAAGCTGCTTTTTACTGCTGACATCGAAGAACGACAAGTTAAAGCAAAAAATTTATGAATATGTTTATATAGTTAGCCTTTAAAAAAAAGTTTTTTAGGAGTGCTTTGCTTGCATATTAAAAGAAGCGCTTATTGTTGGCAGAAAATAGTCCTCCGAACCGGGAACACCACATACAAAAATCAGGCATCCTATCAGCAGGTTTGAAGCGATTTGAGGTATGAGTTTATACGTAAAACATGCTCCTTTTGGAGCACATTTTTTACTGTTTAGCAATACATACAAACTTTTTCAAATGTTTTGTTTTTGCATTGTTTTGGCAACTAATGTGTATGTTCATACCAGTGTTCGAAAATAAACACTAAATATCGCGCCTTAGTGTTCGGCTCGGTAGATTTGTGGAAAACACAAACGCTAATAGTGTTTGATTAGAAAATAATTAAAAACATATCATTTCCCTGTTACCCCCCGTTTCCACGTGCAAGTGCAAGTTCGAAAAACTCAATACACTCACACTTTTGCACTGACATTCACACATTTTTGGTAATTTCAGCCAATCAGATGTTTCCTGGATTTTTCGTTGATACACGTATACACTACTTGCATGTGGAAACGTAGGGTTAGTCATCTTTCGAACACAAAAATAATAATTTTTTAAATCAACTCAACAAAAGATGAGAATACTTACATAGTTCCGTTGGGTTTTTTAAATCTTCATTGTGTTCGGTTTAATGGCATATGTTTTTATGTAAGAATGTTTACTGAATTAGTTTTACTTTTAATATAACATTTAATTTCGTATGAGAACTAGGTATAATAAATTATAACTAAAAAAGTACCTTTAAATGATAATTGAGTTTTTCAAGTAAGGGTTTTATAAATGCGTTGATTGCGCATTTATCAAAGTTATCGGTTAAATGATTCCCCGTTTAAACGCGTAGAAAACTGAAAATTTTTCGATGCGCAATTAAGCGGGGACTACTGTACACAGAAAAAATTATTTTTCCAATTCAAACAAAAAATTTGTAGAATCAAACAATTTTTTGTCTGAAATCGGTCCTATAAACAAATTTGCATATTCAAATAATTTATTTGCATTTTGTTTATTGAAAAAAAACACTGATTTTTTCAAACAAATAATTTAACTGAATCAAACAAAAATGTTACTGAAATTCATATGCTAAATTTCAAAATAAAAAAAAAAAGATTTTGCACAAGCAATGACGCGCACACAAGTAAGCACTGTATGAGAAGATGACGGGAAGACCAGAGCCGCCGGCTGGCTTTGAGACACATTTTTTTTGTTGGAATAATTCTTGAACGAAGACTTATTTTATTTATACACACAACACAATGTTTTTCTTTGTCACTCTCTGTAGCTGTATCCTTTCCTTTGCTAAAGAAGAAATGTAACCAAAAACGACAGCAGACCGACTCGATATGTTTTTCGTCATCATTCTATTTTTGTATTTGATGTATTTAACCAAACAGTTTTAAAAAATTGAATACGGGATTTTGTTTCTTGTAATGTTGTTTCTGCTATTGTTTTTCTTATAGTTGCACTTTTTTAAAGCGTCCAAAAATAGACTGTGTGTTTTTTGTTGTTGTTCTTATATTTCACATAAAGAAGTGTTTCTTAGTCCCAATTCACACGTTGCAAGTCTTATTGATCAGCTTGCTACTTTATAACGAGAGTGAAGAGAGGAAAATAAACGTTTCTCTCTCACTCTCTCTCGCCTATAAGGTAGCAAGCTGATCAATAAGACTTGCAACGTGTGAATTGGCACTTACGATCAAATAAAAAAATGCAAAATGACGACAACATTAAAGAGCGTTAAATATTTCATACAAAATTATGAAAACTTGACACCAATAACGCGTTTATTATATTTTTGAAGAGTTGTCCACATTTTTGTTGGTTAAATAAAAATCAAACAAAAATATTAGCGGAATTCACACCGATCTTGTTAGTTTGTTAGTCGTTAATCGTTACTTTTTTACACGCATTTTGTTTTTGTATATTTAACGCGCTAACGTAATAACATTTAACAAATTAAAGACACTGCACCCCTGATAAAATAGTTGTTAGTTGGTAACTCACTACTTACCGTCAGCAAACGTTATTTGTGTCAGTCAAAGCATGAGTAATTAAATGGTTGACAATTGTTTTTTTAACACTTTCTGGTGGCATGTTTTATTTTTTCCAGAATAATAAATTGTGTCAGAACAATAAATCAGTTGTTTTACTACGAAAGTTACCAGACTAACAAAGTTTTGAAAAGGGGGTCGTTCACAGTTGATAACTTTAACAAATTAACAAACTACCGAGTAACAAATTAACAAGTTCGGTGTGAATACCACTATGGTTTGAATCAGTAAAAAAAATTTATAGAAATTAAAAAAAATTTTCAAACAAGCGTTTGTTTGAAAATAATTCGGCAATAATTTTTTCTGTGTATATGACTGCCGTGGGCAACCGCTTATAATTTTGATTTCTACTGTATAGTTATGACGAATCAATGAACAAAGCATTCACATTTTTATTTTGTTTGAAACACAACAATATTTTTTTTTTTTAACAATTGTAAAATATTATTTATGACATTATGACGATATGACTTGATAGCACACCTTGTGAATCCCCCAATTGTTTAAAAAATGCATCTGTTTTTGTTCTATACTTTCCCCGTTTGAAGAGAGTGTGGGGTTATATTTTCAAAGTTTATTTTGAAATGTATTTTTTTTGAGTTGTGACGAAGTTGTAGCGAATGAGCGATATGATGAATTATGCTTAAGGGCATTATAAACCACACAAAATGATTGGCAAACACACACATTGTTTCCGTTGGGTTTTTGCCAATAAACAACACAAATATTCTCCGTACAAACATTAATTTTAACTTTTGTTTCGTTTTCTATGAATGCAGAAGCCGATAGTGCCGCGGCAATTTTGCTGCTTTTTGCTTTAAACGTTGAAAAAATATAAAATAAAGGCAAAAAAAAATTATTAAAACAACGACCAGTTTTGTGGCAAGCAATACTGGTAAAAAAATCAATTTACTATTTTAAATTATTTTAATGCTCCTTTTTCAACGTCTTCACTCTGCACAGCTTTCCCTGAAAAGAAAACATTTATCATTGCACGACACAAAAAGTTTGACAAATATCCAACAGTCTGCCAAATATTAAAAAGTTGCTTCAAATGTTTGTACAAACGGCAAACATCCCAATAAACAATGCAAAATATTTGTCCAAACGTAAAATTTTTAAGTGTTTGCCAAGCCATTTATTTGAGTGGTTTATTATTATGCCCTTTACAGTATATCTGAAGAACGGTTACAGTAAAGGTTTTCAAATTTGGAACACAAAGTTTGGTTATCAAAACAAAACATCTGACAAAACATGGGCTGGATGAGCGAAGTGGGCGTGGCACCGTCCATACACAGACAATAAAAACTTCTGTGTATCTGGAGAACAGTTGCAATAAAAGTTTTTTAATTTGAAACAAATAGAAGTAGTAATAGGTTTATCAAGACAAAACATCTTTCAAAAAGTATTCTAGATAAGAGAAGTGGGAGTGTCACAAAGACCATATTAATTACTTTGTGTCTGGAGAACGGTAACAGCTAGTTTTAAAATTTGGTACAAATAGCACATTGGTCAAAAAATGCGCAAGATTGGAAAAGTGGGCGTGGTAGATTTATGTTTATCTGGAGAACGATAACAGTAAAAGTATTTAAACGAGATCTGTTTTAAACAAATTTTCCTAATGTAATTACAGCGGTGGTAGCGTTAAGCTAGTATTAAATAAAAACTAAACTTATTATATTTTTCCAGTTGGATCAACCTACATTAGGATTAAAGCGTGAATATTTGGTGAAAGGTTTCAATGACTCTTTGGTCTTAGCCTATTATAGCTATATGGTTGATTTGGCTGTACTTTTTGGTGCTGAACCCGCAAAAGCCGAAAGGGAATTAAAGGAATCGATAACATTTGAAATGAAGTTGGCTCAAGTAAGTTCCATAAATTTAAAAAATCCAACCAGCTTTAACTGATTTCTTAATTAAGATTTCCTGGTCCACCGCAAAAAGAAGTAATTATTCAGCAATGTACAATTTGCGCACCATCAAACAATTGCAAGAGTTATATCAACATATCCAGTGGTTGGATTACATTAATGCTCTTTTGCCTGAAGGTCTTCAGGTTGACGAGAATGAAGTAATCAATTTAGCAGTGCCCAGTTTCTTTAATGAGTTAGACAAACTCCTAAGCCAAACCAATAAACGTATCATTGCAAATCATATGATGTGGCATACATATAACTTTGCTGTAGATTACCTATCGGAAAAATTCCGTAGCAGAAAAATGAAATTTATCACTGCTTTGACGGGTAAACAGAAACGAGCGGCCAGATGGGTGGAGTGTGTAGATGATGTCACGAAAAGGTAAGCTTTCAGCGTGGTTTCTTCAAAATTTTAAAAATTATCAAAGTAATTTTTGGGAATACAAATTTTATATATTTTTTTTTTTTTAATTTAAAAAATTTTGTTATTCGTGCTTAATTCCCAATTTTTATTCTTGATAAAAACACTGAAATTTATTGTTGATGGGATAAGCTATTCTTATGCGCATTTCACTGGTTGCTTAGGTCAGAAAACTTCATCCAAAGATTTTAGAAAAACTAAAGATATTAAACCAAATAAAACTGTTAAGCGTTTAAGAATTAAATGCAACAGTTCTACTTGTAAAAATATCAAAGTTTAAACAGAAACATCAACAATAAACAGTGAGTTTATCGTTTCTTACATTCCCCACTACAATTGGTTGAAATTCTTCCAACATTAATTGTAGTTGTTAGTAGGTTAAGAACAAACAAAATATAAACAAAAACAACCTGCTTTAAATAATAAAAATTTTAAAATCTAGTGGTTTTTTAATCAAAACCTAAATAAAATTCAATTTACTTACTTTGTTTATACTTAAGTTAATTTGGCAACTTTTTTGATATGTGACTGCAAAATCATAAAATTGTCAATCGAAATTATCAATATGGACCCTAAGACATTGTCCAGACTAGCAATTTTTGGTTGCTGCAATCTTTTTATACCCTCCACCACAATAAGTTGTGAAGAGGGTACACTAAGTTTGTCATTCCGTGTGAAACTTTTTTATTATTTATCTCAGACCCCATAAAGTATATATATTCTGGCTCCTTGAGTAATTCTATATCGATTTAGCCATGTCCGTCTGTTGAAAACACGCTCACTTTCGAAAAACTCAAAACAAATAAAAAAAACTTGGTGTCAAATTGCTTGAAGTTATCCTAAGCAGTTTGGGATTGAAATCGAGCAAAATCGGTTCAGTAGGATCAGAGCTATGAATCAAAATGTGGAATATAAATGGTGGGAAATTGCACGGAATGATATAACATTTTGCAAACATTTGTTTTATTCGACTGGAAATCACGCTGTAATATTTCGCGAAGATCCGTCTATAATTTACCCTAGGCCCCATATTAGCCCTACTCCCGGAAAAGAGTTTAGTACGCCTTTAACCATAAAAAAATAATGCTATCATAACAAAATTTGGCACATCAGTTTTATATGACTAAAAATAAGACTATGAATTTTCGTGAAGATCGGTCTATAATTTAGCATAGGCCCCATATAAACCATACACCCGGAAAACAATTCAGTATGACTAAAAACGTACAAGATAATGCTATCAGAATAAAATTTAATACTTTACAGTTTTAAATAAATAGAATTCACACTAATAAATTACGTGATGATTGGTCCATAATTTACTATAGGCCTCATATAAAGTCCACTCTGGTAAAATAATTAAATACGCCTAAAACCGTAGCAGATATAGATATTGCGGTAAACTTTCTTCCAACTTAGCTTCATATGGCCAGAAAAAAACGATATGCAATTTTGTGATATACGGTCCATAATTTATTTTATTTTTTTTTATTTTTTTGATTAAATCTATGGATATGAATCCTTACAGACTACTATATATTACAAAGTTTTATATTAAGGTATTATTAACGAAAAAATTTTGTTAAGACATATTAAGTATTTAAACACACGATAATATTGCGTTTAATTACATTTATATTAATTGAAAAATCGATTAAGCTATACAATTCATTGAAATTTTTGCATATTCTCCTCAAAGGATCAGCATCAGCATAATTTGTCTGCACAACAGGAAGGTGCAGAGGTATTAGGTGTCGGGTAAAACGTCGTGGAATATTAAAATTTATGTTACGAAGAAGGAAGTCGGAGAGGACATCGCCATTTATCAAATTAACTAGAAATGCCACATTTAGCATTGTCCTTCGACTTTTTAAAGTAGGTAGTTTAATTATTGATAGCCTCGCAGTATACGAAGGAAGATTCCCAGCATAACGACCAAATGAGCTCCTTAGGCAGAATAAGAGAAACTGCTTTTGAACAGATTCAATTCGGTCTATGTGCATGTTAACTTCAGGATCCCAGACAATAGACCCATACTCCAAAATTGGCCTTACAAGGGATGTGTATAGTTGTTTCGTTACATTAGGATCTGTAAACTCTTTAGACCATCGTTTTATATAAGCAAGCACACCACGAGCTTTATTAATCGTCATTGTAATATGTTTGCAGAAATCTAGCTTAGGATCAAGTAGAATACCAAGATCCAGAAATTCTCCAACTAACTCTAGTTGATACCCGTCCAGGAAATAGTGTAGCATTGATGTGCAATTTCTAGAAAATCGCATGTGCTTGCATTTTTTTAAATTAAGCTCCATTTGGTTATATTTACACCATGCGTAAAAACTATTTAAATCCTGCTGCAAATACGCCCCATCTGAAGATAATTTGTAGCTGAGAAACATCTTAACATCATCAGCGTACATTAAAACATTACAATGCTTCATTACAAGCGGCAAGTCGTTTATGAAAATCGAAAACAGCAAAGGACCTAGGTGACTTCCTTGGGGGACACCGGAGCTAACAGAAATTTCTTTGGATGTGGTATTATCAAAAAGAACACACTGTGTCCTGCAGGTTAGGTACGACCGTAACCAGCACAAAGCGTTGCTAGTAAACCCTAATAAATTCAGCTTAGTGAGAAGTAGGCTATGGTTGATTTTATCAAAAGCTTTGCTGAAGTCAGTATAAATAACGTCCATAAGTTGGCCATCCTTAAAAGCGCGATTTGTTAGAGTTGTTAGTTGTAAAATATTTGTTACTGCAGAACAACCTTTCCTGAAACCATGCTGGTATGGTGATATGATTGAGGATAAACTGTGGCAGAGAGAGTCTGTTAAGCATTTTTCAAAAAGTTTGGGAATTGCACTCAATTTTGCAATGCCTCTATAATTCGTTATGTCCGACTTGTTTCCTGATTTAAATATCAGTATGATAAAGGATTTCCTCCAAAATTGGGGGAAATATCCGTATTTTAATGACACATTAAACATGATAGCCAAAGGAGTAGCCAAAGCATGAGCACAAGTTTTTAAAACGCAAGCAGCGATGCCATCAGGTCCACTACACAATGACGATTTTATTGTTTTCAAAGATAAAAGAACCTGAGAAGTATCAATAGATGAAAATGATATTGCCTGATGTTCCATCAGACAAAACGGGTATTCAGTTGATGTATCGTACTGTTGCTTAGAATATGTTGTTGCAAAAAAATCGGCAAACATATTGCTTTTAATCAAATTAATATTAGACTCATTAATTAAATAATTCATAACTCTTGGATAGCCAGTAGATTTTCTTTTCGAATTTACAAAATTATAAAATGATTTTGGGTCACGTTTAAAGTTCCTTTTCATTTTCTCAAGGTAATTTATATATAGTCTCCTGTTGAGAAGATTATATTCTGCTCGAGATACACAGTATTTGCTATAATCATAAGCTGTTCGATATTGCTTATATTTTTTATAGCATTTGTTTTTAAAATTTTTTAGTCTTGATAGATGAGGAGAATTCCACGGTGGACCTGAATGTTTAATCACTAGAAGTTTCGGCACACACTCCTCAAAAAAATTATGCATAGTAGTATAAAATGTATTAATCATAGAGTCAATTGAAGCTGGGGTACCATTAGGAATGGATAACAGTTCAAGCCAATTAGTGTTGGTCAACAAATAGTTCAGGTCATCGTAATTTGTTTTCTTAAAACATAATTTCTTATCGTTTGTATCATCCTGATTACAAAAGGCATCAGACAAAATATTGTGACTAACTTCAAGAGTAGGGTGGTAGCGATCCTCTGGTCTAGTAACTGGTAATGTTCGCGTAATGGTGCAGTTGGTGGATTCATTCACAAAAACCAAATCTAGAGTGTTTCCATTATCATTACAAATACCATTTTTTTGGAAATTGGATCCATTTTAAGCAGGCTTCTGAAATTCACTGCTGTATTGAAATGTATGTTCTTTAATACCAGAAATCACTGCAGAATTTTGGGATGATTTGTTCATAGCTTACCATGGGCTCCAATATAAATTCCGTCCAGAAAATCATTTAAGTTCGGCTTAATCTATTACGCAGCATGATAAAACTTTCTGATTGTCGGTCAATAATTAAATATTTGTCTAAACCGTAACCAATTATAATGCAGATGTCTGTTTTTATACAGATAAATTAGTAATAAATAGACATCATATAGATATTACTCCTAAAACATTTGAACTGTCGGTGGAGGGTATCAAAGATTCGGCACAGACGAATTAAGCACTCTTACTTGTTAAATTCTGCTTTGAAATTTCACTAGTGTCCAGATTATGAAATTCCAGTGTCCATGTTCTGTTACTCTCGCTTCAGGAAAACTTTTCGATTGAAATGTGTGAAATGAAACAGAAATGCCATATATTGAAACAAACAGCTGTTTTTCACACTAAACTGTGTCTGTAACTTTTTTTGGCGAATACTAGCTGTCACGTAATGAAATTACTCGCTAATTTAGAGAAAAAGTGTGTCTGTATTATTTTCGTGAGAAAAGTTCCCGCTTTGAACTGTCAAATAAACTCACGTATTAAAATGGGGCGAGAAAAAATTTTTACACCATAAAACAATTAAAAATGCAAAATACAAAGAATAATAAAAAATAATGTTTTGTTCTTGGCACATTTTTTTATTGTTTAATTATTTTGCTTTTAACATTTTTATAAAATTTACGAATGTTTTCAAAGGTGGGGTGCTTTAAAACCATGGGAGATAAGGCCATGATGGCTTTATTGCTCAATTGAATGGGAGATAAAGCCATAATGGCCTTATTGCCCAATCATTGAGAGATAATGTCATATTTAAAATTTTGCGAAATGAGAGATATAGCCATATTTTTTTTCCGCAAATGAGAGATAAAACCATATTTTCTCAGAATATTGTTATGCATGGTGTAAACATTCTGTAAAAGGGAAAATCCTTAGTTATCATTGAAAAACATTTTTTTATTCTTGTGACGCACGCAGGAAAACTTTATTCAGCGAAGCCACCTGCCGTGTCCTACTGGAGGAAAAAACCCCTAAGCGCGGCCGCAGGCCGCCACGCAGAAAAACTTTAGTTTGCGAAGCCAGATTTCAATACTTGACTTTAGTGTTTCCGGAAGTGAAAACTATTAATCAATGTAAAATGCAAAAGTTCTTCAACACTAAAATGAGAGATAAAGCCATTTTCTAATATCGCTAATGTGAGCTAAGGCCATGATGGCTTTATCTCCCATTCAAATGAACAAAAAAATAAAAGACTTTATCTCCCTTTTGAATGAGAGATAAAGCCATCATGGCCTTATCTCCCATGGTTTTAAAGCACCCCACCGTTTTCAAAGCTCGTTTGCAAACAACAAACATTAAAGTCGCACTTTACATTATTGGGGTATTTTTAAAATGTTAAATTTTAGTACATTTTAGACGCCGCACAGTGGCTGAAAATCGTTTTTCTTTAGGCAAAATTCTGTAACTTTTGAACGGAAGGAGATATTTTACTGAAATTTTTATTAATCGACTTTTCTCCACTTTCTATTTCATTAAAATCTGTTGAGTAGTTTTTTGGGAATTTAAAGGCAAATTGGAACTTTCGATTTTTATACCTTTAGCGTGAAATATGTTTTTTTTTTTTTTATTTTTTTTAATTATTAAAAAATGTCATTTTTGGATTTAAATGATAGTCATTAACATTTTTTGTAATAATGGGACACTCAAAAAAACTGAATGTTTACACTAAAAAAAAATTTTTAACATTAAAAAAAAACAAGTAAGAATGCTATATTCGGCTGTGCCGAATCTTATATACCCTTCAGCATTGTGCGAGCAGAATACAGAGCAACTAGACAAAAAGTTAATAGTTTTTACATATACATACATATTTACAATACTAAAAGCTTCATTATAATTTAAATTTAAAAAGCGAAAACTGGTAAATATTTTTTTAAAATCGTTTTTGAACATAAAAATTTAAAAAAAAAATTTGTTTTTAAAAAACCAAGATTCGAACCATTAAAATGAAATATGACCCGTTTAATGTTTTTCCTTTTGATGTTTTTGCTCACCGCAATAGCAAAGCTGTAAACCATAATACAAAAATTACAAATCAATTTATTTGAGTTGTGAACCGAAAGAGGAAAATATATTCACCAAATTAGTTTGTGCCAAGTATGTGTGTTTGTTTGTTTGTTTGTTTTCTTTTATCTTTTTTGGCGAGTTTTTAAGTAGCAAAAAACACAAAAATTCCTAGTTTCTATTTGTTAAAATTATTTCGTTAAATAGATGAAATAATAAAGAAGGGTGATAACGAAAATCATATTGGGCATTATGCTAGTATATGTAAACAAATGTATGTTGATTATAACTTAGCCATTTTTAAACCGATTTAACAGATTTAAATACCGACGTGCTTAGGAAGAAATTTACCATTTACTTGAGCTATAAAGTTGGACTCGGGAAGATCTATGGTTCCTGAAAATGGGTATTTTAAGAAATTTTGGCCATAACTTTTTCGTATCTGAACCGATTTTTCCGAAATTGTGAGAAAATATTTTCTACTAAAGATTTCCGGTCTTTTGTTATATAAGGCGTAACCATAGCTCATATAGCAGTCCAAAAATTCTAGTTTTTATAAAATTTTTGATATTTTTGTGTACGGGATGTACCACGCCCATTTCTATAATACCGCCCACATTTAGTGGGATGCTGTGTATTGACAACCTAAATGTTTGTACCTAATTTGGAAACTTTGGCTCTTGCCGTTCTCTAGATATACAGAAAAAAGTAATAACATTACAGCAACAACAAGGGATTTTTGGAAAAAATTAGAGGTAGTCGTTGTTTTTTGCTCATATCTCAGCCATTTTTGGACTGATCTGGCTAAATTTCAGTAACAAAATTATAATAAGAAAACCTGACAAAATGATACCCCAACCAAGCCCATATCATATCTGGGGGCTTCGGAAAATCCATTTAAATTTGCAGACGGACAACCGGATTTGAACTTCGCTTTTCATAAGGACCCAGAATATATATGCTTTATAGGGTGTAGGATCAATATTGTAGAAATTACAAACGAAATGACAAAGTTATATATACCATTTTACCTTCGGTGAAGGGTATAAAAATAGTAAAATCAACTGCAAATTCTGCTATTATTACTGAAAAATTAACAATTTTTTGCTTTAAAATTTGTAAACACTAAAAAAACTATTATCTAAATATTATCTAAAATCTCGCTATTACTACAGAAAAATCTATTATTTTTTGCTGTAAAATTTGTTAATATTAGCAAAATAAATCCGCTGAATTCTGATTTTTTTAAATTTTGATACGAAAATATTGCTATTTATATTTTGAATATTTCTTATTTAATAAGACATCCCATACATTTAATTGAAAGATTGATTGCAAATGTTTCACATTCTGTTCTTGTTATTTTTGTTCTTAAGTAGTTTTTTGAATTATTCGTCTTAATCCTGATGTTGCATTGCACAGAAAATATTCCGCTTAGTACACCGGAGAATGTGGAAATCTCTATTGTTAACTTTGACAGTTATCTTAAACTTGCTGTTCAACATTCCAGCGATACCCCCAAAAAAAATAAAAATAATAAAATATATTCTTCAGATGTCGAGCGGCTCTTGACTGAAAAATGGTGAGTTCGGAGAGAGTGGCAACTGTACAGATCCCCGCACCTTAAGAGTTTATTAAAAGAATGCACAAAAAGGCTAAGAAAGTTACTGCAGGCTCAGAAAACGGCTTCTCTAGAAAATATCTTAAGGAACTTGATGCAACTCCACAATCTGACTTCTCATTATGGCGTGCAGCTAGAAATCTAAAAAGGCCAGTTATATCTAAGCCACCATTAAGAAACTTGAATGGAAGTTGGGCAAGAAGCGATATTGGAAAAGGAAATCTGTTTGTTAGTCATTTGAAAAACGTTTTTACACCAAATATATCTCACAATATTGCGGTCGAGTTACCTGTTGCTGCTAGAGCAGTTATTCCCCTCAGATTTGAGATAAGAGAAATCGAAAAGGCTATTTGTGACTTAAACACTAAGAAAGCACCTGGTATTGATAAAATCAGTAATAAAATGCTTTTGGAGCTACCTCGCATAGCAAAGAAAATTATTCTTTTTATTTTTAATGCTATTTTACGCCTTGAATACAATCCTCAAAAATGGAAGGTTTCCTTAGTTACCATGATACCAAAGCCAGGCCTATTAGCTTATTATCAAATATGTCAAAGCTGTTTGAGAAATTATTAGTTTCAAAATTAACACCGATTTTAAGTGTAAATAGATGTATTCCAAACTATCAGTTCGGATTTAGAAGAAAACACAGCACAATCGAACAGACTCATCGAATAGTAAATGCCATAAGAAAAGCATTTGAAGAAAAGAAATATTGCTCAGCACTCTTCATTGATGTTTCGCAAGCTTTTGATAAAGTCTGGCATGAAGGCTTATTACATAAATTGAAGCAAAATTTACCAGCAAACACACACAAGCTGCTAGAAAGCTACTTAGTCGGTCGTCAATTTATTATCAAAGAAAGACATTTCTTAAGTTCACCTCAGCCCATTGCCGCTGGAGTCCCACAAGGCAGCATCCTGGGCCCCCTATTATACTTAATTTATACTTCGGACATGCCAACAAGCAACTACACACAAACTTCAACATTTGCAGACGATACAGCTTTTCTAAGCGTCCACGAAAATCGTTATGAAGCATCGCGTTACTTACAGCATCATATATTTCAACTAGAAATATGGTTACGACAATGGAGGATATTGGTCAATGAGCAAAAATGCGTACATATAACATTCACTTTGCGCCGGGAATCTTGCCCCCTTATTACAATCAATAATCAAATAATTCCTCAACATTCGCATGTAAAATATCTCGGTATACATCTGGATCGGCGATTAACGTGGAAATGCCATATAGAGGCAAAATTAACTCAAATGAAACTAAAAGCCATTCAAGTTCATTGGCTTATTGGAAGAAATTCTGTCCTTAGTCTCGATTGCAAGCTTCTAATTTACAACTCTATCTCAAAGCCTATCTGGTGCTACGGTATTCAACTATGGGGCACTGCCTCGGCCTCTTATATCGACAAAATTCAAAGGCGCCAAAATAAACTTCTTCGAATAATCACAGCAGCTCCCTGGTATGTTAAAAACTCAAACATTCATAAGGATCTCAA
Organism: Pollenia angustigena; assembly: GCA_930367215.1. Classification (NCBI taxonomy): domain Eukaryota; kingdom Metazoa; phylum Arthropoda; class Insecta; order Diptera; family Polleniidae; genus Pollenia; species Pollenia angustigena. Next base: position 90,026,929 of record OV884056.1, on the reverse strand, counting down.
TGTGCCACTAGTTAAAACTATGATTACAAAATATGCAATAAAATATTTAAAAAGGCTTGAACAACACCCAAATCCACTAGCTCGAAATATTTTAAATCATGGCGGCCACACTCGCTTAAGAAGAAGAGACACTGCAGCACTTATCCAATTAGATGAGTGATAAACACCCATATATATGCGAACAGAACCCGTGATGAAGAATATTTATGTCTGGCACTGGCAGGACATAAAATAAAGTATAAGGATAAGATTTGAGTAATTATTGTTAATTCATATTTAATATATGAAGATTCAATAAATAAATAATAAAAAAAAACTTTCCATTGATTTCGAATACTAAAGATGAATGGGTCTGACGTTGCCAATTATATGTTAAATAGATCTCCATTTGTGGAATTTCGTGAAATTTTTCTAGTATTGTGCTCTCTATAAAATCGGTTGGTTAGGTAAGGTTAAGAACGGTTATGTGCCCATGCGCACACTTCCACTAAGAGACCAGTACGGTCCATTGTGAATCCCTTCAATGAAAAAAGGTAGAGAAAGAGAAAAGTAAAGAAAAGAATTATGAGGTGGATAGAACTATTACTATTACCCTCTCTACAGTGTCCCCAACAGAAACAACCGCACTATTTCCCTGACAAACCTTAGCAGATCAGCCGGATTACATCCAGCGATGCACCCCAGTTCATCGTGAAATTCCTCCCCCAGCCACTTCTGTCTGAGAACCTGCATTCAAGGACAGTAGCACAGTACATTCTCGATCGTCTCCAGCTCCTCAGAATCATCGCATAATCTGCAGAAGTCCGGTTTTGTGTTGTCCCATTTGCTCGTAAACACCCTAACAAGACAATGACCCGTCAAGAACCCTATAAGTGTTTTAACACCATCCCTATTAGAGCTGTAAAACTATCGATAGTCGGCCCAATCGATAGTTTCGATAGTTAGCTAAAAAACTATCGATAGTATCGAAAAGTTTCTATGTGCCATTTCTGTGAACACGGTAGTCAATGAAGGTGTTACAAAATGAAAAAGTGTTAAAACTTCATTTAAAGAAAACGTTTTTCAGGTATAACCCCCAGCATATTCACTTTAAATTTCAGTGTCATCTATAGTTTATAACTACTAAAATTTTTTTATAAATATAGAGACGGTTAATTGTCGTCAGGGTTGTCAGGTTTTTTCACCTTTGACGTCAAAATATTCAACTTAAGTCTAGAAATTTAAAAGGTAACATTCTTTGAATTAATTTAGTTTATATAAAGAAGGTACGATTAACATTATTTTAATATGTAAATTAGTACATAATTCTGTGGCAATAAGGAAAAAGTGCTTAAGTCTATTTTTAAGTTTTTAAGGTGATTTTTGAATATTTACTCCTGTTAATATAATCATCATTTATCTGCGGCTATATTTTTTTTAAGTTTTTGTTCCTAAAAATTTCTTATGTCACAGATCCAAAGTGAACTCAAGTTTTTATTTCATATATTTTTACCCATTGGAAAAAAATATGTACTTGAAGAGTAATTTTTCTATAACTTCCGGCAAAGTCTTACAGAATAATTAAAACTTTACCCGTGTGTAATTTTGATTGTGAAGATCTCAAGGGTGCCATTGTTTCTAGTTGTTGTTGCATGTGTACTTTTGAATACATATGAAGTTTTAAAAAAACTCAAATTTAGGTTAAGTCAACTTAAGTACTTTTTCCTTTTTCTTTTCCTTTTTCCCAAAGAGCTAAAAAAGTCTATGCACTACTTAAAACTTGCATCGAATGAGTTGTTAAAAATGTTTCGTTGACTACATATAATCAAATTTGCATTTACTTTTAAAATTTTTCGATAGTGTTGATAGTGATAAAAACTATCGATTGCAGCTCTAATCCCTATCCAATACAAGTAGAATCCTGGTTGCCCCCGCGTCCCATCTGGGCCAAAGTGCCCTAGACCACAGATCCGCCCACGATGTGATCCAGTATCACTTCCGTCGCCCTCCAGATCGCTAGGATCTCAGCCTGGAAGACACTGCACTCATCAGGGAGTCTGAATGATCTTTTCAATTCGGTGATCGCGATAAAGACACCGGCCCCAGTGCCGGTATCCATCTTGGATCCATCTGTAAATACTGCCCATCCCTCAATCAGTCCATTGGATCCACGCCAAATTTCCCTACCCGGGAACTCCACTGGTGGTGTTACACCAAAGACCAGGGTCATAGTCCTATGATCCGAAATTCCCTTGAAATTGATACCCCGATCAAGCAGACCCACCTCGTACAAATATATATATATATATATATATATATATATATATATATAATCTGTAATCCTTATTCTTTTTTTCCTGAGCTTCCTCTGATAAATCTTCAATATATTTTTTTTTTTCTGTTATGATCAGCACTCAGGGGATGACCCCTACTAATGCATTGCATTGTGTTGGAACTAGGAAAATAGGTTGTGTGAAGGGGGATAGAGGGAGTAGTGTTTGTTTACATTCGATTTGAAGTTAATCATGTTGTAAATGAGAGGGAAGACTTCTGCAGGAAGGTTATTCCACATACGAACAGTCCGGGAAAAAACGACTTCTATCTATAATGCGTTGTACGATTCACCTGCAAATTGACTACATAACTATGGGCTCTTGAGGAAAAACGTGTATTGCGAACAAACGTACAGGTTTCGGGAACCAGATCCCTAATTACGTCCGAACACATCCCATTGTAGTAACAATAAAACAGGCAAATACAACCCACATTGCGACGGTGCTCAAGGGAGTCAATAGAATTGGAAACCCTACTGTCACCAATGAGAACCTTCGCCCTCTCCTGCACGCGGTCGCGAAGCTCCAAAATAGACTTTGAAGCACCGGCCCACACATGAGAGTTGTATTCCATACGCGGTCGGATATAGGTGGTATAAATAGTAAGAAGATCAGATGGAGTGAAGTATATCTTACACCGTCTTAGAAAACCGAGGCACTTGAATGCTTCTTTCGACACCTTGAATATATGTTCTGTCAAATCGGACATCACATTGTATCCTCATGCCCAGAACATCAAGAGATTATGATTCCTCAATAATTATACCACCCATATATACAGATGAGGCACCTTGATTTGTCGCGCATTTATGCGTCAGCACGCAACATTTGGTTTTTCGGGCATTAAAATCGACCCTATTTTCACGACCCCATTCCGAGACTATGTCAAGGTCTCGGCCAAGCGTATCATTCATATTCTGCCTCATAGCACCGACATCGGATACGCTTGGTCTGCATTCGAATGAGTACGAATGGCAAAGGTTGCTGTCATCTGCAAAAGAGTAGATAGGGTTGAAAGTTTGACAAAGGAGGTCATTTAGAAAGATAAGAAATAGAGTAGGAGAAAGAACGGAGCCTTGCGGCACCCCTGAATGAATCTTGAACTCGTTCGACTAAACCCCATCTATAACAACTCGTATAGTGCGATCTCTGAGAAAACTGGATATAAATCGAGAGAAATTATCACCGTACCAAATGCAGCAAGTTTTGATAAGATGACACCATGCCAGACTTTGTCAAACGCCTTGGAAATATCTAAAGCAATTACCTTACTTTCGCCAAAATGGTGAATGGAACGGCACAATTTTTCCGATAACAGAGCTAGTAATTCTCCAGTAGAGCGACCTCTACGAAAGCCATACTGGCGGTCGCTTAGTCGGTAGTTTGACTCTAAATATTTTACAAGATGGTAATTTACCATACTCTCCATAACTTTGGAAAGTGCCGAACAAATTTTTTTTTTTTTTTTTTTTTTTCATTCATTAACTGAGACACATGGGTCTGCAATCACACTTGTTTCAATTGGGCGGTAAGTTTCAGGGTTATTAGCCATTCCTTTTTTAGGAATTGGCGTTACGTTAGCAACTTTCCAGCAGACTGGAAATTCTGCGGCACGGTATAAAGTGCTGAAAAGATTTGCCAAGGCACGAGCTAGCGTCGAAGAGTACTGCTTCAAGACCAGTGCAGGTATGCCATCCGGCCCAGGAGACTTGTTTATGTCGAGATCCGCAATTTTTTCATTGCACACAAGTACTTCTAGATTTATTTTAAACCTAAAAATGAGGTTAAACTCAACACCTGCTATTTCAGATGCTGTTTCTGGATCTGAAAAGAATCTTCTTGCGGTGTTGCCAGTATTTGTATTGCCTGACCCTTGTTTCGGCTGATCTATAATCAACCCAAATTTGTGATATTCATCTTGAACATGTTTCCTTTTTGAACTTCTTAGCTCCTTGTTGGTATTCTTGATCCTGAAGATCCGAGATCCAAATCATAACTGATTTTTAGTATGTGTTCCATAAGTCGTATTCTTGCATGTAGTGGTGATAATCCAAATTCATATGCATCAGTATTATCTAATGACTTTGTCGAGACTTGGTTTAATTGGCTTGATGTTGCATGGCATATGATGCAGCTGGATGCAGCCTACTTTCCATCTATCATTGTTAGCTCTAATTGGTAGCTAATTTCAATTTACTGTCCATCTTAATCTAATTGTAATGGCTGTAGTGTTGCAATTTGAACCTTGATATCACTTACTTCTTTGTTAATGGCATCATGAGTTCCTTTTTTGAATTCAAATTTAATAGGCCTGCAGTATTTCAAATATCTTTTGTTTGGGTTATTTAAGTCGAAGGCTCTGAATCTTCCAAAATCTTTTTTAATCACATTGGTAAAAATGATACCATGAACATATCTGACTGCGAAATATTTTCACATACGTCTTGCTTGTATTGTTTTTGTCCGGAAGAACCATCACATCCCCATTTACAAAAAAGAATTAACTTTGTGTTTCCATATTTCTTTAATTCATTTCCTATTATTGATTGTAGCAAGCTTTTGGCTGTGTGATCAAGTAGAGATTGTAGTTGTACCTCTGCTGAAATTGTTGTGATTGTAATAGTGTCCTTTAATGGCAAACAGTCCATTTTAGCAGCTGTTATGTGATGATTTGCTGGATAAAGATTTGAGCCTTTTTCAATCGCACGCAACCTGAGCTGAATATATTACTGTTTTGTTAATTTCAAATCCAGAAATAAGGCTAATTGCTCCTCATTCGTGATTTTTTTTGCATCGCTCGGAGTTGCTATACTTTTAAGAATCCATTTTGTTCTTAATGGACTAGCTTTAACAACTTTTTCAATAATATCCACTTCTGTCAATTGTTTTCGTTAATGAAGGAAAGTATCTTGAATATTTTCATATACGATTTCTTCATTGATATCCTTAAGCTTCCGCCTCTTAGGTCTATTACTACAGTTGTCCAGCGTTTTTTTGCGGTCTCCCACGAGTGTTTTGATTTATAGTTTCTGAAGCGATCTGGACAGAAAGTTCGTTCTCTAACCAGTTTGCAAAGCTCTTATAAAATCTACCTTTGCTGTAATCAACTTTCCTGTATCGCTGTTTTTCATTTTGGATGAAAACATATAATTTATTTTCTAAGTCCAATTGTATTTCAGTGCTATAGGAATCTAAGTTTCCTTTTTTTCGAATGTCATCTTTGACATCTTCCTCATTTTTGTTTCTAAAATACTCTCCGGCAAATTCTTTATAGCTAAAGCTCTACATGTTTTAATGAAAAACGTTGTCATTGCTCAGATATATTATATCCACTGAGTTTTCATCCGAATGTTAATTGCTTTTAAACCTTTTCATACTTTTTTTCATACCAAATACAGGAAGAATAAAGAGGATTAAAAAACTTAAAATCCTTTTATTTACTACTTTTCTACTTTAAAATACGCTAGTTGGAACGTACCCAGCAAAAACTTTACTTTCAATCCTACTTTTAATGACTTCAAGAATTCATTACTTTGTAGCTTTATTCGCCACTTTTTGGATTATTAGTTATATATTAAATAATAACTTTATTATTATATCTTAAATATACAGAAAAATTTATATTTTAATTATGACAATAAAAATGTCATTATAGTCAAAAAACATAGTTTTTTAATACAAAAACTACACTGCCCCGGTAGACTAGCTGGTAGAGAGCTAGTCTATCAGCACTGAGGTTGCGGGATCAAATCCCGCCAGAGACAGAAAAAAAAATAAATAAAAAATAAAATAAAGTAAAATAGAATAAGAAAAAATAAAAATAAAATAATTAAAAAAAAAAAATTAAAAAAAAATTAAAAAATTTTTACTTTATTGATTGACTTTGTGTAACTATAACTATTTTAAGTATAAAAAAAACATATTATTTTTTAGATTATAATAGGCTAAATTATAAAGGATTACTTTTGGGACATCTCGAACAAAAATAAGTACTTTTTCTAGTAGAAAAGTAAGTAGACGGCTCGTCAAATTCTCATTATTTTTCTGCTTATTTTGTAAGCAAAGTTTTTGCTGGGTAGTGTAACGGACAAGGATGAATCAGAGCAGCTATACGTTTTTCTGATTGTGTAACAATAATAAAATTCTTTATATATAGTACCTGTATTCTGTTCGATCACGATCAATATTCCTTATATCATAAAATTTTTTTTGAAGGCAATACCACATGATTTCGGTTAATTCTGCAAACATTTTTGCGGAATAAAAAAAATTGTAGAAAACAAATTTTTGGAATAATTTCATTAAAATTAAAAAAGTGTTAAGCAGAAGGGTCGAAACGGGTACAAGAGTATATACATGGTTAAAGAAAACACTTTCACCTTTCCCTCAGTGGTTATACATTCTTAATCCCTTTTGATTCGCAAAAGTTATATTCTACTAAAGTTGAAATTCGACTAAAATATAGTAGTTAAGAAAAGATGCCTTAGCATCTCAAATATATTATCGCATATGTATATTAATTTTTTTTAAATAACAAGACTACCTACCCACCTAGCAAAAAAGCTATCAGGTCATTATCGATGATATTATTTGAGCAATCATAATTTCTTTCGGATTATATATAAAAAAAATCACTTTTTACTGAATTAAAAAAAAATGGGTTTAACAGCTTGGCACGACCACAACTACCAATATTTTGACCTAATTTTTGGCTACCTTAGTTTTAATATGTTCACTATTAAATAAAATTAAAATTTTGGAAATCGGTGACAAAAAAAATTTTACTTTTGGCCAATGAAATAAAATTTTTAGCCAATGTACACCGTAAACGATATGTGTTAGTGCTGGTTCACACATGTCAAGTTTGACTCGTCAAGTCTTGAGCTTTTAGGATAGAAGGGAAAAGAGAATGCCTTTTCTTTTCCCCTCTCTCCTAAAAACTCAAGACTTGAAGAGTCAAACTTGACGTGTGTGAACCAGCACTTACTGGCGTTCTCAACTTGTGCACAGAAAAAATTATTTTTCCAATTCAAACAAAAATTTTGTAGAATCAAACAATTTTTTGTCTGAAATCGGTCCTATAAACAAATTTGCATATTCAAACAATTTATTTGCATTTCGTTTATTGAAAAAAACACTGATTTTTTCAAACAAATAATTTAACTGAATCAAACAAAAAGTTTACTGAAATTCTATATATATACTAAATTTCAAAATAAAAAAAAAGTTTTTGCACAAGCAATGCCGCGCACACAAGTAAGCACTGTTTGAGAAGATGACGGCAGAGCAGAGCCGCCGGCTGGCTTTGAGACACATATTTTTTGTTGGAATAATTTTTGAACGCAGACTTATTTTATTTATACACACAACACAATGTTTTTCTTTATCACTCTCTGTTGCTGTATCCTTTCCTTTGCTAAAGAAGAAATGTAACCAAAAACGGCAGCAGACCGACTCGATATGTTTTTCGTCATCATTCTATTTTTGTATTTGATGTATTTAACCAAACAGTTTTAAAAAATTGAATACGGGATTTTGTTTCTTGTAATGTTGTTTCTGCTATTGTTTTTCTTATAGTTGCACTTTTTTAAAGCGTCCAAAAATAGACTGTGTGTTTTTTGTTGTTGTTCTTATATTTTACATAAAGAAGTGTTGCTTACGATCAAATAAAATAAATGCAAAAAGACGACAACATTAAAAAGCGTTAAATATTTCATACAAAATTATGAAAACTTGACACCAATAACACGTTTATTATATTTTTGAAGAGTTGTCCACATTTTTGTTGGTTAAATAAAAATCAAACAAAAATATTGTTTGAATCAGTAAAAAAATTTATAGAAATTAAAAAAATTTTCAAACAAGCGTTTGTTTGAAAATAATTCGGCAATAATTTTTTCTTTGTGCAATGTCACATCGGCTTCGAGTGCAATGCTATGGTATTTATAACGTAACGATGTAATCTCTTTTATTAGTTTTCGACATGAGTTACAGACATACTTTTTTCTTACTTTTTGAGAAACGATGCAATATTTAGTTTCACGTCTTTTCGATGCGAAAAGTTCTCACTATAGTTACAGAACATGGGTACAGGGTTGCAATTTTCGTTTTTTTATCTTGTTCTTTTTATATTTGGTATATAAATACAAAAACAACTGCAGCCAACTTCAAGTTTAAAAGTGTGAGAATAACAAAACAAAATAGAATTGCAAAGTACATTTTCTCACCCCTCTCACCTATAAACTCAAGAATTGCTGCAAAAAAATTGCAAGTCTGGGCCATGACTAGTCAAAACTAACTACATATATTTTCTTTATTACATTCCAATGCCAAGAGCGAGAAGATTTTTCTATTATCTCTTAGATAGATATTAGATATAATAGATATTTTGGCTTTTGTAAATAAATTTGTCAAACACCCTATTACTCTATTTTGAGCGATTGTTATAAACAACCATTTAAATTAATTTCTGGTATAAATACTACATTTGCTGAGAACATTAGTACACTTTGGCATGTTTCTTATATTTTTGCACTCCTGTTAAGAAACTCACCTTCAAATCATATTTTAACTTTTTTGTGATTAAAACATTTTCACAAATATTTGTATGGCCAACATTTTCATTCGAAATTTCGCCTGAAAGTCCACTGATGAAAGCATACTGGGCTGTGTGGAAAATCCTTTAAGTAGTTAATGGCTGCTTATACCGTACGTGGGAAAGTACCGACTGAAAATCAGTTAAAAACCTTATTGTAGTACCGTCGGCGAAAGTAAAAGAAGTTCTGAGTGAATTTCATAACGGTCCTAGCGGCGGTCATCTGGGTGTGACGAAAACCCTAGAAAAATTAAGACAACGCTTCTACTGGGTTGGCTGCCAACAATCTGTAGCTGATTGGATAACAAATTGCTCACACTGCGTTGCCGCCAAAGGTCTAGTAAGAAGAAGTCGTTGGCCACTACAGCAGTATAATGCTGGTGCCCCATTTGAGCGAATTTCAATGGATATAGCTGGGCCATTTTCTGTAAGTAATGCCGGTAACAAATATGTACTAGTAGTCGTCGATTACTTTAGTAAATGACCGGAGGTATATGCCATCCCAAACCAAGAAGCAAGGACAGTGGTAGACGTTTTTGTGAACAATTGGGTGTTCTGAATAACAATTGACAATTTCTGAATTGCAATTGACGCTTTTTGAATTACAATTGACTAATCTGAATTACAATTGACTCTTTCTGAATTACAACTGACTAATCTGAATTACAATTGACGCATTCTGAATTACAGTTGATTAATCTGAATTACATTTGACGCTTTCTGAATTACAATTGACTAATCTGAATTACAATTGACGCTTTCTGAATTACAACTGGAAAAGGTGTAGTGTAAAAATCAATGTACAGATGTAATGTTAAAATTGTTGTGCATAATTGTACTTCAACCACACTGTAAATACTAGAATGTTCGTTATTAACGCCTAAAGGTATGCCTCAGTTTATGATGCCTAATAACTCAATTAATTCAGCCATATAGATAGTAACTATAGCTGAATAAGTTTAATTAACAAAATAGCCGTTATGAGGCGAACTTTCTAGAGCCTTTTCCAGTTGTAATTCAGAAAATGTCAATTGTAATTCAGATTAGTCAATTGTAATTCAGAAATTGTCAATTGTAATTCAGATAGCGTCAATTGTAATTTAGAATATAATAAAAATACAACAAAATATTGTTACGTTACTGCCTTTCAATAACGCTTTGGTTTATTTCCTTTATAATAAACCGTTTCGAGTTCTTTTATTGCTATTCAAATAAAACAAATAAACACAACACTTTTGCTACTGTTTACAAATTTACACAACTTTATTTAGTACTTAGTCACTTTAACAACCGTAATTTACAGCTTTTATTTATTGCTCACTATGTGATCCGCACACTTGAAAGTTTAAACTAAAACTGATTTGGCAACGTCATTTCGCAATTATTTATACTCAATAACATTTATCTAGAAAGCTCCAGAATGTTTCTGGTATGTTTGAGCTTTTACTATTTGATGTTAACGACTAATACATTGACTATGTTATGTATTTTAAGCTTAACAGTTAAAAAGTAATAACTAGCGACATCTATGGTTAAGTAGTCGCATCACTTAAACTATAGCTTTTTTTAACAGACTTTTTAACATCAACTTTTTCTAGAGTACTCTGCACATTGGGGTTGAAGTATGTATAATGATAACAAATTTTAATAACAATGTAAACTAATTAAATTACTACAAGATAACTAGTAAATACAATTTAACCAATAAATACAACTAATTCTTAACTAATAATTAGAACTAAATCTTAACTAAAGTTACTTTCGTAACAATATATACGAATATATATTAATATATGTAGCTCTTTGGTGCACATTTTTATACCCTTCACCTCACGTGGAAAAGGGTATATATAAGTTTGTCATTCCGTTTGTAATTTCTGCAATATTGATCTAAGACCCTGTAAAGTATATATATTCTGGTTCCTTATGAGGAGAGACCTTGATTAAACCATGTCCGTCCGTCTGTCCGTCTTACGTTTGATATGTGTTTTCCGGAGACTCCAGACATGAAAGCGGCTAGGTTGTTTTACATTTATGTCACGTATAGTCCACCATTTCTATTGAAATTCAGCAAGATCGGTCCACAAATAGCTGAGATATGATCAAAAAACCACGACTGCCTCTAATTTTTTCCAAAAATCCCTTGTTGTTGTATTTTTATTGCTTTTTTCTGTATATCTGGAGAACGGCAAGAGCCAAAGTTTCTAAATTAGGTACACACATTTAGGTTGTCAATACACACCACCCTACAAAATGTGGGCTGGATTGGAGAAGTGGGCGTGGTACCTCTCGTACAAAAAAATTAAAAATTGTATAAAAACCTAAATTTAATATCGGAAATTTTTAGTAGAACATATTTTAGAATAAACTCGGGAAAATCGGTTCAGATACAAACAAATTATGACCAAAATTTTTTTTTAATACCAACTTTCGGGAACCATAGGTCTCCTCGAGTCCAAGTTTTATATCTCAAGTAAATGGTAAATTTCTTCTTAAGCACGTCGGTATATAAATCTGTCAGATGGGTTACAAAATGGTTGAGTAATAATCAAAATACTGAAATCCCAAAAATTACTCTTTTTATACCCTTCACCTCAGGTGGAAAAATATTTTTACAAATAGAAACTAGGAATTTTTGTGTTTTTTTTGCTACTTAAAAACTCTCCAAAAAAGATAAAAGAAAACAAACAAACAAACACACATACATGGCATAAACTATTTTGGTGAATATATTTCCCAACTTTGCCATTGTGGTGAACAAAAACATCAGAAGTAATTACAACTCAACTTTGTTGAATTTTGTGAACAGTAAAAGTGCCATATTTCATTTTAATGATATTCGATTAACGTTCCTTCATGGTTTAGTTGTCTAGAGGGTGTGTTAGAAACTGAGAGTTCCCTGGTTCGAATCTTGGTTTTTTTAAAAAGAAAAAATTTTTTTTTTATATTTTTATTTTTTTTATGTTCTAAAAGCGATTTAAAAAAAATATTTACCAGTTTTCGCTTTTTAAATTTTATTTATAATGAAGTTTTAAGTATTGTAAATATGTATGTATAGGTATGTAAAATTATTTAGTTTTTGACTAGTTGCTCTGTATTCCGCTCGCACAATTGTGAAGGGTATATAAGATTCAGCACAGCCGAATATAGCACTCTTACTTGTTTTATTTTTTTTGTTATAATAAAATTTGTAATAAATTTTCTTTGCTTTCTGAATTACAATTGACAATTTCGGATTTACAATTGACGCTTTCTGAATTACAATTGACTTATCTGAATAACAATTGACCCTTTCTGAATTTCAACTGACTTATCTGAATTACAATTGACGCGTTCTGAATTACAGTTGACTAATCTGAATTACAATGGACGCTTTCTGAATTACAATTTACAATTTCTGAATTGCAATTGACGCTTTCTGAATTACAATTGACTAATCTGAATTACAATTGACGCTTTCTGAATTTCAACTGACTAATCTGAATTACAATTGACGCGTTCTGAATTACAGTTGACTAATCTAAATTACAATTGACGCTTTCTGAATTACAATTGACTAATCTGAATTACAATTGACGCTTTCCGAATTACAATTGGAAAAGGTGTGGTATCATCTACACGTCTGGGCTAGGGTATAAATAGAATCGCAAGAGATGGCATACGATTATTCTATGTTTATTTAGACTTTGTCAATAACGCATCACGCGGCGAAAAATATAAGAATTGAAGTGAGTTGTGAAAAAAAGCTGTAAATTACGGTTGTTAAAGTGACTAAGTTCTAAATAAAGCTGTGTAGATAATAAATAAGTGTTATACATTAAAGTGTTGTGCTTATTTAATTTTTTTAAAATGCAATAAAGAACTCAAGAGGTTCATTATAAAGGAAATAAACCAAAACGTTATTGAAAGGCAGTAACGTAACAATATGCTTAAAAATGTTCGTTAAAAATAGTTTTTAGAAGTTGTTTCTTTGTGTGTGTTATAACACAAACAAACAAAAAAAAAAAAAAAAAAGCCAAACACACATGCTCAAAAACATCAAAGAAACTACCATTTCAACTTGAAATGTTTTCGAAGCCTTAACTATTTTACCAAATACCATTCAAATAACTAATTTACAGATGTTAATCCTAAAGTAACCACTAAAATGTTTACTAATAAAAATTCTTTTAAATATTCAATGAAACAAAATAGGTTTTCGGTTGCAGTGGGCTCTCAATTTGTGCAAAAGCATTTCAAACTGGAGTATAGAAACGTTGCCATGGAAATCGTAAGAAATATAATAAACGCCTTCAGAGAAATGCTTGAAGAAGCTGAGTGGGTGGATGATACTACAAAACGGAAGGCGATACATAAATTAGATTTAATGCACACCCGTATGGGTTATCCCAGTGAACTGTTGGATGATACTATTTTAGAAGAATACTACCGAGGACTGAAAATTACTGATCCTGATAATTATTTGAAATCTTCCTTGATGCTAAATATTTTCGATGACGATAATACATTCAAAACATTAAGATTGCCAGTTAATAGAACCGGTTGGACTACATTTACTAGACCAGCAATGGTTAATGCCTACTACAGCGATACTGAAAATAGTATAAGTAAGTATGTATTTCAAGGAAATATAGGGCCATGTCACAGAGTACAATTCCGTTCGGAATGATTCCATTCGGAATTGAAGAAAACATATTTGTTTGTTGATGGAAAGTGTATTTTGATAGTTTTATGGCCTTTCAGATACAGACAACTCCCAAACCGTTCATGAAAACAAAAATGGTTTCATTCCGAAACATTTTTTCGTCATTTTCTGAAGCACCAAAATACGGAATGAATTCCGTTTCCGAACGGAATTGTACTCTTTGACATGGCTGATAATCAAAAGGGTTTAAAAATTACTTTGTTTAAAAATCTTTTTTAGTCAAATATTTTCCAAAAAAGTCTTTTCAAATCAAAATAATTTTCGTATAAATATTTCTGAAGAAAAAATATTCCCAAAAAAATCTTGTGAATTATAAATAGGGTGTTTAATTAATCGGGTCTTATGTTTGTTCGATTAAACGATTAATCGATGTTTGCCATTTTTAATTTATTCGATTAAACGATTAAAATTTTAAAACTAATCGAATAATATTTAATATTATGATTTTTTTCGATAATTTTACAAAAAATTAGTACTTGAGTAAATAAACATTATTTTTTAAATAAAAGTTGTTAATGTAGCTCCAAATTATTGCTTCACTTTCGGGCACATAGATTTTAGCAGAATCAATATAACTTTGGATTTTTCGATACTTTTCACGGACATTTCATCTTCTGCTATGCTTCTGTAAATAATTTCATCTAAAGAATCGATCGAAGTATCTTTTTTAAGATATTTATTCATTGGATAACTTGTAGCCCCCTTTGATTTTGTTGTTGGAGCATTTTCTTTAAGGACTTTGCTTTAGTCACTGTGTAAGTGGTAAATTGGTAAAGTTGTTGAAAAACATTTACGTTAATATATTTTTGGACACCTGTTACATTTAGCATTATAAGATTTGTCCTTCGTCGAGCAAATTTTAAAAACGACCCTAAATTACTCTGTAAACATGACTTTTTTTCTCTATTTTTTTTTTTAATTCCAACGGACACATACATTTGGTTTGTTTATTCGACTAAAAACTTTAAACAAAATTATACATTTGCGCAGGCGCGGATCCAGCTTGAGCCTTATGGGGGGAAACTTTGTATGATACAAATAAGTAAAAAATTAGTTTTTAAAAGTTTATTAAAAACAAAGGATCTGAGCCATGTTTTTATTTAACGAAGAGTAGGAAATAACCTCTCGTTCGAAGCATTACTGACGTTTAGGTATGTTTAATCCATTTAGAATATCTATTGGGAAAGGTGTTTTGCGATCTTCCAAACAAAATTCAATAAGAGGAATGTAACCTACAACTCGGTAGTAATCTTCAACATTTGGGATGTGATTATTTCGTTCAAATCTTGTCTTTTCGATTGGAACCTCGATTTGAACGCAAATAACTTGAACTTTTTCAAAAACCGCTTTGAATTGTTCTTTGGCTTTATTTATTTTCTCTTCGAGGCTCATGATTAAAGTTTTGATAAGGCTTAGTCCTTTTTGAAGATCTATATCGTACTTTTGTAAAATGATACTAAGCGGTTATGATGCAATATGTTTCACACACAGAAAAAATTATTTTTCCAATTCAAACAAAAAATTTGTAGAATCAAACATTTTTTTCTAAAATCGGTCCTATAAACAAATTTGCATATTCAAACAATTTATTTGCATTTTGTTTATTGAAAAAAAACACTGATTTTTTCAAACAAATAATTTAACTGAATCAAACAAAAAGTTTACTGAAATTCATATGGGCACTTCCAAGATTGTAAACGGGACATTCGCACACGTTTATATTGACAAAACTGTAAAAAACAACCTGATTTTCATTTTTTAAATTGATGATTCTTTTAACTCTCAATTAGCTCTTTAATTTCCGCAAATGAAATTTTTCGCTTACTGTCGTGGTTTCCGAGATAATTGCAAAAAACCAGTGATTGTAAACGGGACAAAAAACGGAAGTGAGTTTTAAGGGGTAACCGTTTAAACAGTGATTTCTGCGAACCTGACACAATATTTTATTGGGATTAATTTTAAAATGTTGCGTACTAATGTGCCCTAAAAATGGTTTCGATTTCAAAATAAAATATGAATTACATTTTTTTAAATAAATTGTTAAAGAAATTGTAAACGGGACATTGTAAACCGGACAATTTTTCCACCATGATTTAAATTTTTTTTATGTTGCTATTTATAATCCTTTATATAAGACACTTAATAAAAAATGTTTTTCCGATCATAAATATGCCTTAGATTAGAGTATTGTTGTTCCAAATGCATATTTTCTAATATACACAAGTATGTGCTAAAAGTTGTAGTACTTCGTTTAGCATTTATCTTTTTTTTCGAATCAATTAATTTATACGCATATATTAAAAAAATATAAGCAATTCTCTAAATAAATCTTGAAAAGAAAAATTTTTTTTCCATTTTTTGTGGTTGACGTTTTTTTGGAAATAGCCATATACTAAATTTCAAAATCAAAAAAAAAAAAAGTTTTTGCACAAGCAATGACGCGCACACAAGTAAGCACTGTATGAGAAGATGAAAGCAGAGTAGAGCCGCCGGCTGGCTTTGAGACACATTTCTTTTGTTGGAATAATTTTTGAACGAAGTCTTATTTATACACACAACACAATGTTTTTCTTTATCACTCTCTGATGCTGTATCCTTTCCTTTGCTAACGAAGAAATGGCAGCAGACCGACTCGATATGTTTTTCGTCATAATTCTTTTTTTGTATTTGGTGTATTCATCTAAACAGTTTTAAAAAATTGAATACGGGATTTTTCTTTTCATTCGTTTTTACCAATTTTGAAACTAACCAAAAATTTATTTTGTTTATTTAATGTTGTTGTTGTTGTGGTTTAAAAAGAGTGAAACTTTTTTATTTACCTGCTACTTTTATACCCTTCTCCTCAGGTGGAAAAGGGTATACAGTTGTTTTGGCTTAGATGCACAATCTCCTTTGCACGATTTTTTGTGCAGGTAAATCAAAAATGCAGTTATCTTAAATGCATTTACCCGCCTTAATGTGCAGGTACACAATTGTGGTTACCTACACAAAAGTGCAGCTAAAGTAAAGTGTTTGATTTAAAAGTAGAATAAAAAAATTAATTTATTATTTTAACCCAGCTAGCATTTTCAATCTTCTAGGAGTTTACTGGGAATATCACAAAGAGTGTTTTTGATCGACGAGCTCATTTTTTAATTGTAGACAATTCCTCGCATGGGAGAAACTGTTACACGTGCTGATTCCTATGAGAGATTCTTCCATAACGCAGCGAAAAATATTAATCGTAAAGGGAATCGTTTATGATGTATGTAGGGATTATCTAACGAGTCTTTCAAAAAGCATGCCAAGAGTGGTTTAAGACTCATGTAGGTATTATTTTACAACTTGTGAAATGCTCAGCCGTGCGACTGAGCTACCTCAATAAGGGAAGCAAGCGTATTTTTCATGCCAAAACTTCTAATTTTCATAAAATTTTTATGAAACAAACCTTAAGGTCGCGAAATCAACACCATCCTGTCGGAAAACCCTTTTTCACAGATCCTTAGGCCGGTTTGTTTTATTAAAATTGTATTGCTATTGCCAATTCATACTTCAAAAACGGTCTTATTTAGGTAGCCCAGTAATTGTTATACGTATCTTATAGAGAATCCCAAAAGGTTCATTCCAAGATTTAAAGGTGATCGTGTCAAAAAATAAATAATAAATAAAAAAGAGATTTAGATGTTTTTGTTAAGCCTATAGTACACGGAATGTAAAAAGCCACATGAGCATGTCGTTCTGACGTAATTTTGACGTCACTACACAGCCACAATAGCCAGTTCATGTTGTGCTATGAAGACAAAATTACGTCAGAAGCACATGCGCATGCGCCTTTTTACATTCCGTGTACTATAGGCTTTACTCATCAGATAATCATCAAAAGATTCTTTTAGGAGTTGTATATTAAACATAATCGTCTAACAAACAGCATATGCTAGCTGGGAAATAACAGATCATTTTATACATGTATGTATGTTTATTTAATATAAAAGAAACATAAACAAAAATAATGAGAATTCACAAAGAATAAAAAAATTTATGGAAAAAAAACAAAATAATTGCGATTTATATTTTTATTAACAGCTTAAATTGGATATTTATGGGAAAAAGTGGCCACCATATATTTTTATGTGTGCAGCTAACTTTGATGTTTTGTATGAAAATATTTTAAAGCTGCCCAAAAATATGAAAAATGTGCAGGTATACAAAATGCACGTAAAAAAGGATTTTGAAGAATAATTCTAGAAAATATGTACTTTGATTTTTTGTATGAAAATAATTTTAAAATGTCAAAAATTTTGTGCATTTATCTTAAAAGTGCAGGTATAGAAAGTTCACTTTAAAAAGGAATTTGCATGGAAATATAAAGAATAATTCCAAAAATTAACAATTTTGTGCAGTTAAGTCAAAAGTGCACGTAAACAAAAGGCAGTTAAGTCAAAACTACTGTATATAAGTTTGTCATTCCGTTTGTAATTTCTACAATATTGATCTAAGACTCTATAAAATATATATATTCTGGGTCCTTATGAGTAGTGAACTTGATTGTGGTGAACAAAAACATCAAAAATAATTACAACTCAAATGAGTTGAGTTGTGAACAATAAAACGGGCCATATTTCATTTTAATGATATTCAAACAACGTTCCTTCATGGTTCAGTTGTCTAGGGGTTTTGTTGAGGTTAGCATCTGTGAGTCCGCTGGTTCGAATCTTGGTTTTTCAAAAACAAATTTTTTTTTTAATTTTATGTTCAAAAACGATTTAAAAAAATATTTACCAGTTTTCGCTTTTTAAATTTAAATAATAATTAAGTTTTTAGTATTGTAAATATGTATGTATATGTGAAAATTATTTTGTTTTTGTCATGTTGCTCTGTATTCTGCTCGCAAAATGGTGAAGGGTATAGAAGATTCGGCACAGCCGAATATAGCACTCTTATTTGTTTCTTTTTACTACAAACCTCTTCAAGCTATTTTTGAACGATCGCGGTGCTACAATCCTCAAAATAAAAGGGTGCCAAGTAGTTTGTCTTGCCAAGAATTAGAGGACGGAAAGAACATTATTTCATCTTTTAGCTATGGTGCCGTTTATGTTTATCTCAGAGTTTATTTAGGTTAGGTTAGGTTAGGTTCCATTGGCAGCCGTGATCAAGCACAGCTCACGTGGGTCCATTAATTAGTTCCCGTTGTGTTACCATGTCACACCGTCTCCCATGGGTCCTATGTTGTCTGGCTGCTAGTGCTCCCACGCAGCCATCCGGTCGATTCAGTAAAGGAGTGGATCCTGTTTACATCAACACCAGAGAGACAAGTTTTGTCCCCAAGGGCTCTTCGACCAAACATTTTGAGTCTTAGATCTCCGAATGCCGGGCAATTACAGAGAAGATGTTCCGTTGACTCTTCCTCCTCCTCCTCGCCGCAACTTCTACATAAGTCATTGTAAGGGAGCCCCAGCCTCTGGGCGTGCCTCCCAATGGGCCAATGGCCGGTTATAACCGCAATCAGGTTTCTAAGATGATGTCTGGACAGCTGTAATGCCCGCCGTGTCCTTTTTTCATCTATGATGGGCCAGATTTTCCTGGTTTCCCCACAGGTAGTTTCAACGAGCCACCTCTGACTGGCGATGATATGAAACTTGTGCACAATGAGTTGCTTACTCCTTGGGAGTGAAACACCTACATTATATGTCGAGCCGTCTCGATTCAAGGTGGTACCTGCATACGCCAACGAATCCGCCATGCAGTTCCCCGGTATGTCCCTGTGTCCGGGGACCCAATTAAGGGTGACCAGTGAATGTCTCGCTATCTCCTCCAGAGACATCCGGCATTCTCGGACAATTCTCGATGTGATGAACACATTCTCCAGGGATCTTATGGCCGCCTTGCTGTCGGTAATAATGTGAATATCCCTTCCAGATATATCACCGTACCGGATGCGTCTCGCGGCTGTGTAGATGGCCATTATCTCGGCCTGGATGACACTGCAGTGGTCCGGCAGCCTTATAGGAATGCTCCAGTTTAGCTGCTCGGAGTATATGCCAGAACCGACACCACAGAGTGTTTAAGACCCGTCCGTGAAAATTTGAATCGCGTTCGCGGGAATTTGTAGGTCATCATAGTGAACCACATTATCCAAAATGCTTACCGTGAAGCCAGGATCAAAGATTGGCTCGGGTGGCTATCGCCACCATTCTCATTGTACGTTCAAACCTAATTTGATGACTCTTCACCTCGAGTGCCGGCCACCAAACAGCTGCCCCGTAGAATAGAATGGGTTTAATGACACATTCGTATAGCCAATATACATTTCTCGGGTTAATTCGCCAGTTTAGGCCAATGGCCCCTTTGCAGCAATATAATGCAGTTGCCGCCTTATTAGTCCTGGAAATGGTGTTCATCCTCCAGTTCAGTTTGCTGTCCAATATTAGCCCAAGATACTTGGCGCTGTCAGACAGTTCCAGCGAGATCCCCTTTATCCTCGGGGTATCAAATTTGGGAATTTTGTATCTCCTTGTGAAAAGTACCAGTTCCGTTTTGGAAGGATTTACATCCAGTCCACATCCCTGGCACCATTTTGTTAGGACGTCCAATGCGGACTCCATTAGTTCAGACAATAGTCTGGGATCTTTACCCAGAGCCACAACTGCAACGTCATCCGCATAAGCAACCGTTCTGCAGCACGCCCTTTCCATGGCCCTGAGTAGGGTATTCATATTCAGATTCCAAAGTAATGGTGAGAGTACACCGCCTTGCGGGGTGCCCCTAGTCGCAACCTTGGAGATGTTCGAGGCGCCCAAGTTGGATTCAATACGCCTGAAGTGCAGGATACTGCTGACAAATTGAATAATCGCCGGGTCGATTTCCAAATGTCTCATTGCGTTAATAACCGATTCAGGTTCAACGTTGTTGAAAGCGCCCTCAATATCTAGGAATGCAACTAAGGCAAATTCCTTGTAGTGCAGGGATCTCTCTATGTGGCCCACCAATGAGTGAAGCGCAGTTTCCGTGGACCTTCCCTTCGTGTAGGCGTGTTGTGCCAGTGACAAGGAATTGTGTCCTAACGATGATCTAATATGACTATCCAAAATCCTCTCCAGTGTTTTCAGTAGAAAGGAGGATAGACTAATTGGTCTAAAGTCCTTAGCCATAGTGTGAGATGTCTTCCCACTCTTGGGGATGAAGACGATCTTATATGTTGTCCAAGTTAATGGGACATATGAGAGACTCAGGCAGGCTCTAAAAATTGCCAAGAGCCATGGCATCAATATTCCCAGGTTCTTTTGTAGATCCGCTGGGATAATGCCATCCGGACCTGGAGATTTAAAGCGATGGAAGCTTTTGACCGCCCATTCCACACGATGGCGAGTTATCGGAATATTAGAGATATCCCGAGTGCCAGTAAATGTTACCTCCCTAGGCACATCATCAGTGCAACCTGGGAAGTGTGTATTCATCAGGACCTCAAGGGAGTCCCGACTGTTTGTGGTCCAGGATCCGTCCATCTTCCGTATATACGATGGAATAGCTGGTTTAGAGGATAAAATCTTACGTAGCCGACTTGTCTCCGAGGAGTTTTCCACGTCGCTGCAGAAATTCCTCCATGACTGTCTCTTGGCCTTCCTTATAAGATTTTTGAATCCATTTACTGAGTACTTGTAACTGTTCCAAACACCATTACGTTTTGCCTCATTAAAGAGTTTCCTGCTTTCTTTGCGTTTTTCAGCAATCTCCGCATTCCACCATATGGGCTTAGCTTTGCCCTTCCTGTCGATTCTTTTACAGGATTCGTTCGTTGCCTCAATTAAGACACCAGTCAAAGACTCCACTGCGGAGTCGAGCATGGACACACTGTCTATGAGAACCGGGCCCATAGGCAGCTTGTCCTCGAGTACACTCGCATAGATAGACCAGTTGGTCCTTCTTCTATTCGTGTAGGGTTAAGCTGAATCAACTCTAAAGGAGAAATTGAAATCAATATACATGTGATCAGAGAGGGAACAGTCCTTTGACACATTCCAATCGCTAATCATATCCGCGAACTTATCACTAATAAGCGTAACATCAAGAACCTCCCTTCTGTTAGTTACAATAAAGGTGGGCTCACTACCCCTATTAACTACTGTTAGTTCATTTTCTACCATGAAGTCTAAAAGCGACTCACCTCGTGGATTGACATCCGAGCTTCCCCAGATGGTATGATGTGCATTAGCATCAGCACATATTATTAGGGGGATGTTGCGCCTGCTGGCATACGACATCGCCTTCCTGGTTGTGGAGTTTGGTGGATTAGCACCCTGATCGTGTGCCATGTAGCAGCTCATGAACCAAACTGTTCTGGTTCTGCATTCTACTGCGACAGTGCAGGTGTCCTTATCGCTAAAATCAGAAAGAATGAAAGCTTTAAGGATGTTTTTGACCATAACGCAAGCCCTGGTCTTACCTTGATCGGCTGCGTACAGAGTACTATAGCCGTCTAAACTGAGTCCGCAAACCCTGTCTCTATACAACAATGGTTCTTGGATACATATAAGCTCCTCCGTGCCTGAAGCCAATCGGAGGAGAAGGGCAGCTGACGCCGCTTTAGAGTGATGAAGGTTGATTTGTGTAACCTTCATCATAGTTCATCGCTATGGACGACTGTGACGTTGGCATCCTCTGGGTCGTCGTCCGATTCCAGAATGATGTCCTCATCGTCCGCCACTTCCATCTTGCCAAAGAAGTCACCCACAAGTCCACTGACCGATTGAGTGTCTTCATTAGCCGATGACGTAGCGGAATCGTCTTCCATATGCTCCGTTGATGCTGTTGCTGTTGTGGTAGTCACCGGAGCTTGAGGCTTCCCTTTGTCATCACCTTTGTAGACTCGGAGGAAGATAGTTCCAAATCCATAGAATATCTTCCCCTGTGTCTTCCGAAGTGACGCATAGAGTCACTGTTTATTATAACAGTGGCCTTCCTAGACTCTTCAACAGATTCAGAAACCCTCACTACTTTCCAGTCCTGTGTGGGTAGCTGGGGGTTACTGATCTGTATAATTTCCAGGATCTCCTTGGGGTCGGATGGCTCAGCGGCGATCTTGGCAATAGATCTGGGCCTTTGCGGTACATCGGCCAGAGGTATTGCCTCAATCTTAGCGCCCTGCCAAACTTCCCCCAGGGACTCCACGGCAGCCTTGTACAGCAGCGCTGAACGCTCATCTGCACACGCTATCAGTTTAATGTGACCTTGATACCAGCCGGCATCTTCACATTGTGGTGGTGGTCCAGGGTTACCCCTTAAGACATTAAGGAACGCCCTACTAAGTGCGACGACAACCAGCTTCCAGTTCTTGGATGAAATGGTGCCGTCACTGGCGTTGCGGTCAATGATCGCCCAAATGAGGTGGTCTTTAGCCACATCTTTGTACGACCTGTTTTGCGGCCGTTGAGGCGTATATTTGGACCGTTTAGTCCCAGGAACTGTGTCCTCCCCTGACCGTTGCCGTTTAGGCGCTGCTTCGGTTGGCTTCCGTTCAGGATTGCCTTCCTCTGCAGAGGGAGGTCCACGTTTTAAACCCTCAATATGGGTTTTTGCCCACTGAACAGAAGTTTTCTCCTGCTCAGTGAGCTCACCAACCGGTTTTTCACCAAGTCGGCTAATGATTTTGTAGGCGGAGCGCCTGGTTGTGAAGGCCCGTTTAGATGCATTTATGTGCCTTTGGGGTTTTTTGGTAGGTGCCGTAGAGGCTAAGGGAGGTGCATCAGAGAGCATCGAATCATTCTTCGTGTGCTCTCTTTGCACAGGTTTCGGCACATGGGAAACTGGATTTCTGGCAGACTGAGTCTGTACCGTCAAGCCAGCACCCGAGGAAGGGGTTTTGACAGGTTTTTCTCCCGTCCGGACCTGGGAAGCCTTAGAGGTACCTGGTTTTGAAGAACCCTGCACCAAGCTTGGTTTACGACCGCCTGACGGCTTAGTCGTGTGTTTTTGCGCACTAGTAGCTAACCGTCTAGCAGAGCCTGGCGCAACCACCTTGCTAGACGAGGTCTCAGTAGCATTCAACATACTACAGCCTGATACCGACGCTGTAGTAGTAGGGTCTCCGGGGATTATGAAGCCCTTTGCCGGATACTTAGGGCATGAATTTTCGGACATTTCGGAGGGGGTGAATTGGGGTTGCATTTTATGCCTAACTGCCAGGCGAAAGAATGCCTGCCGCTCCTCTGGAGACAGACGCAGACCATCAGCCGCTCAATATGAGAACAGACGCTGATGGATTTTATTGTGGACCGACGGCCTTCAGGAGGCCTAACAGTTGACCGTAAAAGGCCAGCGGACGCATAGTCATTAGCCGCTCCAACTAGGGGGGTAGTTCTTGGTTCGTACTCGGTTTAGACCCTTCTGGCATGGGAGGCCCTACCGGTCTTGACTGACGTCACTACCGCCAGCATGACTCTAAACGTCCTTGTACTTAAGCCCTCGCATCGCGGCAAGATGACTACCCATTCGCGAGGGCAGAGTTTATTTAAATAAATAATAAATTTAAATTAAAAAAAAAAAAAAAATTTAATTTTTTTATTTATATTTCACATTGTATTATAATCCACATTTGAAAAACATTTGAGAATTACGTTTGAAAGCAAGTTGAAAATAAAGGCATTTTTCAATTTGAAAATAATTTCCCCTTTTTGTTGAGAACGCTATGATTTTCAAATGTTTTTCAAATCATTATCAAACGTTTGTCGTTTGAGAAAACGTTTGATTTCAAATCATTTTCAATTTGAAATCAAACCTCCGTGTTGTTGGGATATATGCAAAACATCAATGGTTATTATTAGTATCGCAGCAAAAAAGCAATCAGAGCATCGGTTTTAAAGTTGATGCTTTCTGATATTTGACATTTAGGCCCTGAATTTGTAAAACGCAACGCAATCCCAAAAATAATAGTGGAAGGCCAATGTACGCGGCATGCGGCTGCGTGCGGCGATCAGCTGTTTAGTTTTTCGCTTGAAATTTTTTTGTAAGGAAAATGAAAGCGGCACATTTTAAAGCGGTAAATGTTGAATAAGCTGTTAAAAAATGTTCGATCTATAAAAAAACGATTTATTTGAACAGAATAACAATTTACTTATCAAATTTGATTTTTTTCCACTTCATTTGTAATGTTTTTTTAGTTTCTTTTGTTAAATGATTATGTGTGTGTATGGCAACGTCTACTTCACGTGGCTTTAAACAAAAGTTGAAAAAATTTAATAATACCAAGTCTTAATTTTTGTGATGTCTTTTTTTTTTTGTATGAACATTTTTCTCAACAATGCTTACATTTTTACAATGGCAATGCTATTATCGCCCGCAGCCGCATGCCGCGTACATTGGCCTTCCACTATAACATTGAAAGCAAAAACAATGTCAAAAATTTTTCAAAATTTTGTTGTTGCTTTCTACAGAAATACATATTGCGTTTAAAAATTATCAACGCCACAAGATATGCAGCGTTTAAAATTTAAAATTTAAAAATTCAATATTCATTTCTATAGAAAACAACAACAATATTATGAAATATTTTCGATTTCGTTTTTGCTTTCAATATAATTGTTGGCGTTGCTTTTGCGTTTTACAAATTTAGGGCCTTAATTTGCAAGCAATACAGATTTATTTTAATATTATGCATTGCATCACTTACATTTCAAAACGTTTAAATAAACAGAACACATAGTTGCATTGTTTCGGTACGTTGTACATGTACATCGTTAAAATACAGTAGTAAAACTGTATACAAACTTTGTATTAGTACGTTTTCGAAGTCAGCCAGACTATATGTGTTTTTGTTGTTGTTCTTATATTGCACATAAAGATGCAGGGCTGATAAATGAGAAAATCAAAATCGTACCAACGAAGTTTTAAATTCGTACTTTTTCGGCCCCAATAATACTAAATAATTTTTTTTTTTTTAATCAAAAATTTAAACCAACAAAAACAAAAGGTATTTAAAATTCATATGTTCATGTAAAGTATAGATAGCAAAAAATACATGATCATTAACTACACATAATAATAAGGTGGGTAAAATTTTTTCGCGTGTAAAGCACATCACGATTCTTGTTCTATAAGTCATTCAAGAAACTTTTCCATAGAAATTATAGGTCAAAAATTAATTTCGGGCCCCATATATTTAAAATATTCAAAAATAGAGGCAAACAAATTGAATTTGGTCTAGCCACCCCTGTATCATACTTTTTAGAATTTCCAAATTTATTGTGTTTACAATTTTCAATATGTACTGCGGAAACAGGAAAATCTCCTTCAAACTAATTCGGAGTAAAATAATAATGGAGTGGGTTTCCACTGTTCCAAAATTCTGTTGATTACTTTTTGACGTGACATGATGGCTGTCGAATATTTGAAATTATTATGAATTCGTTCCAAAATAATCTTGAATTGAGCGCATGTCGTCTTTTCTACTATGTAGAGCTTTTGCAGAACTGGTTTCTTATATCTTTTAAAAACTTTACAATATCATCAGAAAATGCCCGCTTTTATGCTGCCGCTGATACCTAATTTAGAATGTGGCATAAGCAATCATTCAATGAACAAGTGCAAACTTCTATTCGCAATAGCGGAGTTCAGTGTTTGGTGCAAATGGTCTTGCAAAAGAGCAAATGCAAAATATCATAGCTGATTTGTTAAATCCAACAACAAAAAATATAGTTTCCCTTAGATTTGATAATAAAAGCTACGACATTTTGCATTTTCGCAAGACTATTTGCACCAAACACTAAACTCCGCTTATATTCATTGGACAGTAAATACAAGTTGCCATTTTATATCAATTATAAATATGTAGGTTTGAAAAATTTTGCAATAGTACCAAATGGGTCACGGGGGTACCAGCGTACTTTTTAGTTTTGAATTGTACCAAAAAAAGTACAACAATAAAGTACCAACTTTATCAACCCTGTAAAGAAGTGTTGCTTACGATCAAATCAAAAAATGCAAAAAGACGACAACATTAAAGAGCGTTAAATATTTCATACAAAATTATGAAAACTTGAAACCAATAACGCGTAGGTATATTATATTTTTGAATAGGTGTCCACATTTTTGTCGGTTAAATAAAAATCAAACAAAAATATTAATTGAATCAGTAAAAAAAATTTGAAACAAGCGTTTGTTTGAAAATAAATCGGCAATAATTTTTTCTTTGTGGGATTTTCAAAAATTTTGTACATTTAAAAAAAAAAAAAATATTATTATTGGGAATTCTTGTGTTATCAAATAAACAAAACCTATTTTTATAATTAAATAAAAATAAGGCGGTATAATTTTAAATTATTCGAACAATTAATCGTCTAAAATTGTTCGATTAATCGACTGAACACCCTATTTATAAATTATATATATTTTAAATGGAATGATTTTCATTCAAAAAGTTTTCGATGGAAATCTTGTCAAATGGCATTGATTTTCATAGAAACCGCTCTTAAAGGCTAATTAACACCGTTATGACGAATGAAAACAGAGCTCGTGCCTAAGCTGTTACCAAAAACTAGTATTGTAACTGTAATACTAATTTTTGACAGTCGCAACAGAACTCAATAGATTTCTTTCTAAAAATGTATTATGGAATACGTTAGACTTGGTGTGATGGTGTAAAGTAGCCTTGGTTGAAATCTTCGCTGAAAATTTATGTCTTATAAATATAAAAACTTTTATTTGTAGCATTTCCTGCTGGAATTTTACAAGGCCAGTTCTTTAACGGTAATCGTCTTAAAAGCATTAATTTTGGTGCTATTGGTACTGTTATTGCCCATGAAATTTCTCATGGTTTTGATAATATAGGTCGCCAATTCGATGGTTATGGTAATTTAGTAAATGGCTGGGAAAATGTTACCGAACAAGCTTATTTTGAAAGAGCTAATTGTCTTATTGAACAATATAGCAACTACACAGATGAACAAGTTGGACTAAAGGTAAGTTATTAACACAGAAAAAATAAAAATTGATTTGAATTAAAAAATTTGTGATATTGGTCAAAAAATTAATTAATTTTGCAGCAGTAAAGCAAATAATAAATTAAATATTTTTACTAATTTTTTTAATTAGGCTTAAGTTCATTAAATTTAATTTTCATTAAATTATTTTTTATGAAGAAAGGAATTTTACAACATGAAAATCAATTAAAATTTAGCCATGGCTGCGAGTGTTAAATGGCAAGCCCTCTGAGGAGATTGAGTGGTTGCAATCGAAACATGTCAGGGTAACCTGTCCGTAAACACCTGGGTTCGAGCCCAGATTGAGTCAAGAATGAAAAATTATCAATAAATTTTAATTGATTTTCATGTTGTAAAATTCCTTTCTTCATAAAAAATAATTTAATGAAAATTAAATTTAATGAACTTAAGCCTAATTAAAAAATATTAAAAATTTGGATTAAAAACCATAAATAGTTCAATAAAATAACCACAATACTAATAATTGTGAAAGCTAAGGCACGAGCTCTATGTTTGCATTTGTCCTTCTAGTTGTGCTGAAAAGGTCAACAAGAATAAGAAAGACAAAAAATTAAAAAACAAAAAATATGTACTTTGAACTTCAAGAAAAATTCTTGACAAAAGTACGAAAAAACAGAAGTAAAGGAATAACATGTTAAAATAAATTAAAATAGATAATCATTCAAAGCAAATTTCGATTTACCAAAGGTTGAATACAATTTGGTTTAAGGATTGATGTTTGACTAATGACGTCAGCAGTCGACGATGGCTGCGAGTGTTAAACGGCAAGCCCTCTGAGGAGATTGAGTGGTTGCAATCGAAACATGTCAGGGTAACCTGTCCGTAAACACCTGGGTTCGAGCCCAGATTGAGTCAAGAATGAAAAATTATCAATAAATTTTAATTGATTTTCATGTTGTAAAATTCCTTTCTTCATAAAAAATAATTTAATGAAAATTAAATTTAATGAACTTAAGCCTAATTAAAAAATATTAAAAATTTGGATTAAAAACCATAAATAGTTCAATAAAATAACCACAATACTAATAATTTTTACTAATATTAATTAAAATCAATTTTAATGAAAAACCACCTTTATGCAGTAATGTCGTTGATATAAGTCACGTTTAATTCACTTGATTATCTGCCTGTTTTTAGAAAACGTAAACAAGTGAGTGGGTGAGAAATTATATTGAAAACAAAAACAAATTTTCGTTATTTATTGTTGTTTTCAATATAATTTCTCACTCACTCACTTGCTTACGTTTTCTAAAAACAGGTAGTATATCTTTCACTTAAAACTGATTTTATTCTTTATTAATAGTTTAATATTTTATGAATACAATTAAAAGTAAATATTTTTTTTTTTATTATTTTTAATTTAAAATTATTTGGTTAAAATAAATTTATTGATGATTTTTGAATTCATCCATTTCAGCTCAA
This sequence comes from Pollenia angustigena, assembly GCA_930367215.1. Taxonomy (NCBI): domain Eukaryota; kingdom Metazoa; phylum Arthropoda; class Insecta; order Diptera; family Polleniidae; genus Pollenia; species Pollenia angustigena. The sequence continues at coordinate 89,997,925 of OV884056.1, read as the reverse complement.
TGGTATAAACACTCAAAGTGAAAATATTGCTGATAATGCCGGCGTTAAGGCAGCGTACTTAGCTTACACGCATTGTTTAGCTGAACAAGGTGACGAGCTAAGATTGCCTATATCAATCAATCATACACCCCAGCAACTGTTCTGGATATCAGCTGCCCAACTGTGGTGTGCTCAATATAGTGATGGTTAGTTTTTAGAAATTTAATTTGTTTTTTTATTAATTTAAAATATAATTGCAGAGGATCTTAAAACATCAATTACCACTAGAATCCACTCGCCCAGTCAGTATCGCGTTTTGGGCCCTTTTAGCAACATGAACACATTCTCTAGCGATTTCAATTGTGCCAAGGGTACACCCATGAACCCTGTAAAGAAATGTGGAGTTTGGTAGATTTAATGGAATTTTCTTTATATTCTTTTTAAAAAGGTTTTATTAACTTTTTATGGCTTCTTGTGCGCAAAATTTTATTTTTTTTACTTAATAGTTTTAAGTTAAGGAAATTTTATCATTAAGTTACGAAATATTCACCATTTGGCAGTTTTTTATTATTTTAACTTGATTTGAATCAAAATTAAAGTGATTTTTTCTCGCTAAGGATCTAGAATAAACCTATGTATGTATAGATATGTAAGTAATAAACTAAGATCTAATTGTAGAATTAAAAAAGGAATAATAAATTTGTATAAATGTTTATGTAGAAACACCCCTACCCTGGTTAGGTTAGGTTAGGTTCCATTGGCAGCCGTGATCAAGCACAGCTCACGCGGGTCCATTAATCAGTTCCCGATGTGTTACCATGTCACACCGGATCCTGTTTACATCAACATCAGAGAGACAAGTTTTGTCCTCAAGGGCTCTTCGACCAAACATTTTGAGTCTTAGATCTCCGAATGCCGGGCAATTACAGAGAAGATGTTCCGTTGACTCTTCCTCCTCCTCCTCGCCGCAACTTCTACATAAGTCATTATAAGGGAGCCCCAGCCTCTGGGCGTGCCTCCCAATGGGCCAGTGGCCAGTTATAACCGCAATCAGGTTCCTAAGATGATGTCTGGACAGCTGTAATGCCCCCCGTGTCCTTTTTTCATCTATGATGGGCCAGATTTTCCTGGTTTCCCCACAGGTAGTTTCAACGTGCCACCTCTGACTGGCGATAATATGAAACTTGTGCGCCATGAGTTGCTTACTCCTTGGGAGTGAAACACATACATTATATGTTGAACCGTCTCGATTCAAGGTGGTGCCTGCATACGCCAACGAATCCGCCATGCAGTTCCCCGCTATGTCCCTGTGTCCGGGGACCCAATTAAGGGTGACCAGTGAATGTCTCGCTACCCTGATAACGAAAACATTTTTAATCAATATTTAGTGCTTTTGAAAAGTTTTTTTTGCCCGTTTTCCAAATTTTAACAATTTTTTTAGTAGGAAATTTTTTTGTTTACTACGAAACTTCATTGCAGTTTCGCTACCTTTGTGTAGCCCTGACCAGAGATAATTATATGATTAATTACACTGTGCTAGAAATTTACACTTTTTTTGAGACAAGGCAGGAACTTGGCGTTTTAACCTAATTCGGATACGCTGAATCCAGTGCTGCCAACCGTTTTTTAGGTTAGCTCTGGTTTTTGAGTTATACCCTTATTTCGCAAATGGAGGAGGTTGCACAACATATGTTTGCGTAACTCAAAAAAGCTTTAGCTTATTGAAAAAACTAAAAAAACCGAAAATTTCCTTCAATAAAGGTAAAACTTTTTTCTAATATGCGCAGTCGTATTTTATTTTATTTTTATTTTTTTTTTTTTTTGGAAAAAATGGTTTTTTTATCAAAATTTCGGAATTTTTGTTTTTTTAAATTCATAAAAAATTGGAATTTTGAATTTTTTGCAGACATATAAAAACGAAGCTGCAAACAAAACAAGCCATAAATGATTAAAATCTGTTTACAACTTTTGATTTTATTTGTATGGGAGCCCCCTTAGCGGTGGGGATAAAGGAAAAGTATACTTTGAGAAAATGTTAAGGATGAAAAACTAATGGGGGTCCGACGTACATTTTGTCCCCCTAGGAATGGCTTCTAGGCCTTAGAAACGAATGATGGAGATGAAAAATAAAGTTGTATTGGTCATATATTTGACCCGTCTAGCGGTATCTCAGGCGCTGCAGGAACAACATTTAAGGCTAGGGTTCTACGCGTATAAAAAAACAAAGTTCCAAACAAAATAAGCAATAAGTGGTAAAAAATCTGTCTACAACTATTGATTTTTGTTCACAAAAGATGAAATTTTTTTATTTTTTACAATAACCAAACGAAACTTAAAAACTTTGAAACATTTATTTTTGTTGTTAATTAAAGTTAAAGTTCTTATTTGGAAATTTATTCTACTTCCTCCTGCAGATTCCAACAAATATCCCCTTAAAGCGAATCAAGTTGTTTGCCGCTATACCAGTGTTCGAGCCGGGCTGTTACTTGGTGAAATCTCTCGCCATGTTCATCAGACTATTTCTGCATGGTAATGCAAAAATGTACTTTCAATGACATTCTAACGTTTAAGTTTTTAAAAGCGATTAGCATATTTTTAATTTAAATTCGCCAATTTTCACACCGATGATTTCCTAATACATTTTCTATTATTGATTTCACACAATTCCAGGCCAATAGCTCGATATCATTCAATGCAACTTCAAATTAATGGTCTTTCAAAGGACGACGACTGTCCGGTCCATTACGAATTCATGTAAAAGAAAAACATTATGATATGAAATAAAAAATCTTATTAAATAAATTAGTTAGAGTTCATAACTTCTTTTACTTTCATGCCAAATAATCGTGGAAAAATTCGGCGCAATTCGGTAAAAGCAACACTATCTGGGCTCAATGCTTTTATAATTTTTTTTTACAATACCCAGTTTGATGTGGAGTGGAGGAAGCAAAAGCTTTTCCATCGGCACAAGAGATAACTCAATAAAATTATTTCTATGCAATCTGCTTTCCTCACGTAAAGCCCAATCTCGTGTATTGTACTGGTCGCCATCGAAACACGTATTCCATAAGCACATGTAGCACATATTTTTAATATAGCCCAATTGCATGCGTATGTCTCTTTAGTATTTGTGCTTAGTGCTATCGGAATAGGACTTTTTAAATTAGTGACATGTAGCAAAACTGCGTTTAAGCTACTTCTGGACTAATCAATGTATAAGCCGCGGATGTCAGTACAATATGTAATAGAATTTTTCTCAATAGATTAAAAAAAAGTCGTAAATTGACAATGGCGACTGATAGCCCCGTATATTTGTACATCTGCTGCTAAAATATTAGCTCGCTTTAGCGGTTTTGTCAAGCGAACTTTAGGCGGCGTACCAATATATCAAGACGATTTTGCTTGAAATTATTGTGTCTGCATGGGATCGTGATGCACGACGGTTGATACATTGAAGTAGCTTGTCCACTCGCTTCAACAGAATGAATGACTGAGGGAAGATTTTCTGTAGGTATTTGGCTATCCGAAACAGGAATTTCATCAGAATGTGGCAGCGGAAATCGAGCATACGCTGTTGCAGTGTAAGATATAGAAATCATTTTCCATCTGTTCATACCGGCTGTATAATTTATGCACGTATAACACTCATCTTCAACATAAGGTATGGGATCTCTCCAAATCATTGTCACACCAAATGGCATAGCGTCACCATTTTTTTCCACTTATTTAAATGGTAAATGCACTGTGTACACACTTAAAGAAAAATGTTTCAAACAAGTTATTTGTTTCAATAGTGATTTTACGGCGACTTGGCATATTTCCCACACACATAACAAAAGTAATTAAACGCCGCCATCTTAGATATTTCAATATCACTGATACGATACAAGACTGTCAAAGGCTTTAAACTTCACTAATCACTTTCGCAAGCACTTGCTATATGCCAATGAAGGGGTTGAGGAACTCGTATTTGTACGGCGCCGTGCTATAAAACCATAGGCAATACAGCCACACAGAAAAAATTATTGCCGAATTATTTTCAAACAAACGCTTGTTTGAAAATTTTTTTGATTTCTACAAATTTTTTTACTGATTCAATCAATATTTTTGTTTGAGTTTTATTTAACCAACAAAAATGTGGACAACTTTTCAAAAATTTAATAAGCGCGCTATTGGTTTGAAGTTTTCATAATTTTGTATGAAATATTTAACGCTCTTTAATGTTGTCGTCTTTTTGCATTTTTTTTATTGATTGTAAGCAACACTTCTTTATGTGAAATATAAGAACTACAACAAAAAACACATGCAGTCTATTTTTGGACGCTTTAAAAAAGTACAGCAATAAGAAAAATGAAAAATGATAAAAACAATAGCAGGTAAAAAAAACGTTTCATTTTTTTAAACAACAGAAAAAACACATTATAAGAAACAAAATAAATTTTTGGTTGGTTTCAAAGTTGGTAAATAAAAAACAAAATCCCGTATTCCATTTTTTCAAATAGTTTGTTTAAATACATCAAATACAAAAATAGAATGATGGCGGAAAACATATCGAGTCGGTCTGCCGCCGTTTTTGGTTACATTTCTTCTTCATTAGCAAAGGAAAGGATAAAGCAACAGTGAGTGATGAAGAAAAACACTGTGAGTATAAATATGACTTCGTTCAAAAATGATTCCAACAAAAAAATGTGTCTCAAAGCCAGCCGGCCGCTCTGCTCTGCTTCATCTTCGTCAACAGTGCTTGCTTGTGTGCGCGTCATTGCTTGTGCCAAAACTTTTTTGTTTGATTCAGCAAAATTATTTGTTTGAAATTTATATGAATTTCAGTAAACTTTTTGTTTGATTCTGTAAAATTATTTGTTTGAAAAAATCGGCGTTTTTTCAATAAACAAAATGCAAATAAATTGTTTGAATATGCGAATTTGTTTGTAGGACCGATTTTAGACAAAAAATTGTTTGATTCTACAAATTTTTTGTTTGAATTGGAAAAATAATTTTTTCTGTGAACTTAATAATCAGCGCTGCCAAATAAATTTGCCGAAAAATCGTCTACTTCATACATGTTACTTTAGTAAACTGTAATTGCCAAATCGTCACTTTGCTATTTCGGGGACAAATCTGGCAGCCTCGCATTTTGTTTCGCCTATACACATTGACTTGAGTAGATTCTAAATCAAACACTACGAATGTTGGTAAGTATGAGTACGATGAATAAAATAAAACTTTTGAGTGATTTTGAGCTTGAATCACATTGGAATAAGTATGAGTGCGTATAAGTACAAGAATTTATGAGTCATGATTTAGCTCTACTCACTTTTTCACTACTCATTGCTGACGTCTGGTGCATATATTAAAAATATAACGAAAACACTTTTGGGCGCAAGGATGTTCTCCTCTATGGTATAACAAAAACCTGCTTCGCTAACTAAAGCTTCTGTGCATAGCCGGCCTCTGCCGAGCGCAAGGATTTTCTCCTCTACGGTATAACAAATACCGGCTGCTCTAACTAAAGCTTCTTTGCATAGACGGCCTTCGGCCGGGCGCAAGCATTTTCTCCTCTATGGTATAATAAATACTGGCTTCTGACAATGGCGCCATTGTCAGATGCATTAATTTTACACATCTGTCAAATGAAACTGAGCTTACAATGCTCACACAGTGTCAAGACGTTTTTAGGCAATTTTAGTGACAACATTGTACATCTGACCACCGTCTGTACGAAGCTTTAAAAAAAAGATTTAATTTTCTTAAAGGAAATTTCATTGCGGAATTTCTTTTTCAATAAGCTTTCAACAAAAAAACGGCAGTAGTATAAATAAGGGGATTCTGTATATGATTTTTCCTCCCTACGTGATTCCCATAAGGAGGAATTTTAAAATTTCAATTTGCTCCCTACGTGTTTTCCCATAAGGAGGAATTTTTTCTTCCCATAGGGAGGAATTTTTAAATTGAAATGTTACTTTAAACTTATTTTTTTTTTTTTGCTCCAATGGATTTTTCCATAAGGAGGAATTTTAAATATAAGCAAAATAAAAATTTTTTGAGTAATTTTAAATAAAAAAGAGAATTATATAAAGTTGATTATATTTTCTTCAATAAAGAGAAATTTAAAAATGTGTACAAATAAATTGTTTGAGTATTTTAAAATAAGATAGAGTAATGCGTAATATATTTAGAATATGCAGCACATGTAAGTATAGAGATTAACTCAATTTGAAAGTTTGCCATTAATATAAAAAGGCTTAGGGAGTATATTCCACATCATTATTCTAATTGCCACTTTAAAGGAAACTTAGTTAAAATGGTAAGAATTTCGTACATAATAAAGGTATATTTAATTATTTATTATTTTTTTCTTGTTTGTTTTCAGATGTATAAAAAAATTGTGAATATTGCCCAAGGTATTAAGCCTGAGTATATTAGAATAGATGATATACCTTTAAACCAATCTTTAAAAATTGTGAATTTTGAATGGAAAGAAACACAATATGGTCTAAAAGTCATTGCCAATTTAGATGACAATAAATGGTTTTATCTCCCCAATAGAATGATGAAATTTTTAAACAAGGAGGATCCATACTTAACTCAAATGAATGATAAAGTTTGGACAATTATTTACAAGGGGCGTCAATTACCAAATGGACCTGCAATATTCGATTTAAATTATACCTAAACTCTGAAAAAAAAAATCCTTACAATAAAGAAAATATAATAAAACAAAAAACAAAATTTTTTTTCATTTTTATTACTTTTATTAAAAATTAATTTTACATTTAAAAAATTTAAAATTTAATTTCCAAGAAATAAGAATCGTCGTCCTCCAAAAATTGTTTTATGAAGTCGGGAATCTCCTCCTTCGCGTTGTCGGGGATCTCTTCCTTCATTTTCATCTCTGCGGGATTTGGTTTTAGAAATTTTGATTTATTGGCACTAAAATTATGCACTCGCATAAAGTGCCTTTTTTTGTTATATTTGTTTGCAAACGTTAAATGTTTGCAAAACTCGCAACTGATTTTAACGCTTTCCATTTTTAATTAAATAAAAATATTAAAAAATCTTTTGAAAATACCTCGTAAAACATATATTTATTTTCTTATGCACTTTTTTGTTTTTATTTTGGTATATATATTTAATGTTTATCAAATCATATTTTGAAAACTGATCTATGATTATTGAACTTTTTAGAACATTCTGTTAAAAAGTAAATATACAATTGTTATTGTGGAAATTTAAAGTCAATAAACTTTTCGTTATGCTAAAAAGTGCAATCGTATGCATTTTGAAAGTTTAAACATTAACCTTGAATGTTTGCTTCATATTAAATTATGAGTTAATAAACTTTTCATAAGTGAAAAAATGCAATAGCATGCATTTTTTAAGTTAAATAATTAACCTTGAATGTTTGCTTCACATTAAATTATGAGTTAATGAACTTTGTTAAACGTAATAATGCATTTACAAATAGATTTGGCTACATACGATATATATAAGTACATATGTACTGATGTTTAAATTCTTCTGATATATCACACTTATATCTTAAAATTTTGAAACGAGAAACATTCAAAATAGAGAATCCAGAGAAATCAGATCAAAAATGTCTTACTTAAAAGAATATATACAAAATTTTTTACAAGACTTTGAAAATTTTCTAATGTTTGAGCACAGGGAGTGCATTTACCATTTTCTTACAATGGTAGAGGAAAATGAGGAGTACGGTGTAGATGACTACGATGAAGGACTAAACGTGCCTCATTTTGAATGCTGCCCATGGCATAACAACAATTGTAAAGAGGGTCCTTATCCGTGCAGGTGTACGGTATACTACCTCAGAAAAATAAATGTAGTCAATTTAATAAATTGTTATAAGGTTATATTTAATAATTAATAAAGAGAAAATATTAAAAACAAAAATGTGTTTTTTTCTTATTTTTTATCTTTTATTATATTCTTAAAAATTCTTAAAAATATACTTAAATAAACTAACAACTAATATATCATTGTAATATAAATTAAAATAATTAAATAATTTTAAAATTAGTTTGAAACTCATATTTTTAGATCTTAAATAAATAAATACACAACAATAAACTCCACATAAAATTTAAGTTTCACTCTGAATTCGAAGACTATTATAAAGAAAAGTTTTACAATTTTTATCTAAAAATAATCTAAAGTATTTATTTGGAGATTGGCCAGCAGAACAAAAGTACTCAGCAGGTTTGTTTTTAGGAAAATAAAAAGCAACCCAATGCTCTCCAGGCTTATGTGATGGATCAGTGTTAGCAACGTAAAATGACGGTTTTAAAACTGGGTGTGTTGGTAATTTATTACATGCAAATACACCTTTAAATTTATATTTGGTTATATTATTGGAGTTCAAAGTATTTTTAATATTAATTGAATTCATAGTGTCTGAATAATATTACGCGTTCTATCAATTTCTATAACACTATCAAATTCACAGTATACTAAGCACGTTATTGCTTCAACAATTGGTTTTCCGAAACGCCCTTCAATACGAATAGTTCCCTGGTTTATTAAGTTACCGCAATTGGAATTATTATTATGATCTGGTGTTAAGTCAAAAGCAAGTAAAAAATATCCGTTATCAAAAAGTTCTTTAGTTATTTGATGACCTTTATCGAAATGATGAATTCCAGTTCCCTTAAATAGTGTTTGATAACCACGAGTACTTATTATCCCTCCGTTATTTTAATTAAGTTCAATTGGTTGCGCAGGAAATTGTACTCCATTTACAACCAAATTAAATCTTTGTAAATTAAAATGTTGAAAGTAAAATGGATTTTCTTTTTTCTCTCCAATATATGCTTTATTAGACACCATTCCAAAAATTAAAAAATTTGGTAATTGTCCTAGTATAACGTTATCTAAAGTTAATGAGTGATTTCCAGGGTGTATTGTAAATGTTTTTATTTCCACTCTTTTATAAGGATAAATAGCATTTCTTGATTGTAATACATTGTGATGAGCCATTAGAATATTATGATTAATAGTTAGATGGTTTATATATAAATTAGCTTCATGAATTTTAACATAAGATTCATTTTTATCGCCACCTTCTAAAATGTAAAATTCCGGTTTTTCCAAATTTAATGTTACCTTTAGATCAACATTATTAAGCAAGTATTTTTGTTGGTTAAATACATCAACATGAAGTTTTCCAAAAAGCTCTACTCTTTTTCCATCCTTAAATAGTTTTTTTCTCTTGTCTAAACCAGGATTTTCTTTATCAACTAATGAATTTATTTTATTTGTATCAATAGCCCAGCCACATGATTCAAGATGCGTTGATCTAGCATCATTTCCATAATTTAACAATTTTTCTATATAAGCCCTATAGTGATAGTTATTGTCAGGTTGTGATACATTTTTATTGTTTAAATGTACAATACAATTTCTAAACAAGGAGTGCAATAAGTTATTAACAACTCCTCCGGTTCCTTTTAGTTCAATAACCAGTCGAAGATAAATACTATTAAGATCACGATATGTTTCACCATTGCCTAGTGATACAAATTCAATTGTGCTAGAATTATCTAGTGAGGCAATTGGATTGTAGCATATTTCTTCGGTTTTAACAACGCTGGTTTGAATTGGAGGAGATTCAAATAAATCCAACTCACTCTTCATACATTCTATAAATCCTGACATTTCCAATTTCCAAAAATATCCTTAAAGTTCTTTCCTCTACAACGTTTTGATTTAATCTGTTGCTTTTGCTTTAAACGTTTAAGTTTTATACGTCGACCTTTACCTTTCTGCATTGTTTTCATTTTATCAATAGTAGCTTCTTTTATATTTTGTACGACCTTTTTTCCTTTGTTTAGTAAGATTTCTTTTATTGGCTTTGTTCCAATTTCTTCTAAAATTTCCTTTCCAATATCTAATGATTTATTCTTTAATATATTCATCCCCGTTTTAAATAAGGGTTTTAAATGTGAAAATACAGCCGAAAATATGGATCCAATACCACGACCGTATTGTAAAATTCTTGGTGCGTGATATATTTCACCAATATTTTGTATATTTTCTCCAGACTGATTATTATAATAACTTGCATAAATCGTATCCATGGTTGTAATAAAAATGATTAATTTTGTTTGGTTACACACCTATTTTATATACACTTTTTTTTTTAAAGTGTTGAGTACAATAGACGGGAACTAATTTATTAAAGCTTATCTCTTCTCCTTCATCATTTCGAATCATTATGGAAATATCATTTATATTATAGGCTTCAAGAGGAAAATATTCAATTCTATTGAAATGAATATAGTTCTTTAATGTTGCTACTGAAAATATTTTTAAACATTTAATTTTTTTACTACCAACATTCCGAGGTTTTATTATATCAGTATAAATAAATATGTTTTCACTTATATCAGACGATTCAAATTTATTAATAAACTGATTTATGTTGTCAGAGAATTTGTTCAAAGATTTTTCCAAAATATAATTTGTTGATGATAAAATGGGTTCTTTTTCGTTATTTGATGATTCTGGACTTTCTATATTTACGCTAAGAGTATCTTTTTCTCTTGATGATAAAATTGGATCTTTTTCATTATTTGATGGTTCTGAGCTTTTTGTATTTACGTTACGAGTGTTTTTTTCTCTCATAGGTATATTAGATTGGGGCTTATCAATGTTTAATGTATTTAAAAATTTTGAAGTTTTATTTATATTTTTTAGTTTCAGCGCGTCAGATGTTTCCATAAGTTCTTTAAATTTTGTTTTTATTTCATCGTATTCATTATTAGAGTCAATTTTTAATGTTTTTACAGATTGATTATTTAAATTTGAAATGTTGCGTTTTTTACGTTTAAGTATATTTTGATTCATATTTAGTTGTTTATTCGCTATCGAGAAGGATATATCTGATAATCCGACTTCCCACTGGTCACTCATGCTAAGAGATTGCTTTAATAAATTTGTGAAAGTACTAGAGGTGTTTTTACATAAATTTACTGAATCATTACTTAATAAAGTAACATAAATACTATTTCCCTCTGTGCTTGACGCCATATTTATTAGAAATGTTAAATATTATAAGTTGTGTGTTATACATATATGAAAAATTTAGTTTATCAACTAAAATCTGTTTGATTAATCCATGAATTATATTCTTTTCCGAAACCCAACCATTTTACAAATAGTTTTTCGCCTCTACGTTTTAAGACTTTTTCAACTAAAAAGATGTTAGGAACTTTAGTTTTTAATAACTCCTCTTGATGAAATCCACCTTTAATTAAATTTCCATTAAAATCTTTTAGCTGGTATGTGACAGGGTTTGTTGCATTTATTTTATTAACTTTAAAAACTTCTGTAGACCAATTTGGTGTATACCCCTTTTCAAAAACATTTTTATATTTGCTTATGCGAACAAAATCGTTTATGTTGAATTTTCCGTTTTTAAAAACTTTTAAATTATTATACACAGTTCTTAAAATTTTTTTTTCATTTCGCTTGTTGACTGAATTTGGTTTCATCTTTATACTTCGATGATAAGATGAATTATATTCTTTCAACAGTTTATCTAATACATCTATCCAGTTATAGTTTCCTTGCATACTAAATTGTTTCCACATTTTATTTTTTAAAGTTCTATTAAATCGTTCAACTATTGACGCTTTTAAATTTGAATAGGTATGGTAATGATTAATATTTAGCTCTTTCATTAGAGTTTTGAAATATGTGTTATAAAATTCTTTTCCTTGGTCTGAATGCAGGTTTTTAGGAGCTTTGTTACTGTTTAAGTTTACAATACTTTTTAATGATTTTGAAACCTCAAATCCTGTTTTAGTTTTTAATGGCACAGCGTAGGCATACTTTGAAAAAACATCAATTACAGTAAGCATATACTTGAAACCTTTATTAAATTTTGCATATGGTAACATCTCCACCAAGTCTATTTGCCAAGTATCTAAAATTCCCTTTTGAATAAACCTACGTCGCTTAAAGTTTTTTCTAGCTTGACTATGAATTTCGTCAATAAGATTTTTTCTACTCATATTAATTAAAATATTCTTCCTTTTTAATTCATTAACAAATGGCTTTTAAGAGTGCAAACATGTTTCATCAGTTTATATATCCATTTACAATGATGGTTTGTGGTCCCTCAGGCTGTGGGAAATCTACTTTTATTAAAAATATTATAAAAAATCAAAATATAATATCTAAAGATATAGACCGAATCATATGGTGTTATTCTGAAATAAATGCACTTCCAAATATAGAAAATGTAGAGTTTGTTAAAGGAATTCCAGAGTCTTTTAATACGAATGACGAAGAATCTACTTTAATAATATTGGATGATTTAATGCTTGAATCATCAAATAAGAAAGTATGTGAACTATTTACAAAAGGATCTCATCATAGAAACTTAAGCGTAATTTTAGTTACACAAAATATTTTTCATAAAGGGTCTTATTCGCGAGATATATCATTAAACTCCAAATATATAGTTATGTTTAAAAATCCAAGAGATAAGACACAATTCCAACATCTAGCTCGTCAAGTATATCCAGAAAACTCAAAATCTTTAGTAGATGTATATAATCATTGTACAGAACAGGCTCATGGTTATTTAATAATTGATCTTACTCAAGAAATACCAAACGCTTTAAGATTTAGATCAAATATTTTTAATACAGATTACTATATATATGCAAATATAAACAATGACTTCAAATCTAAAGTTACTGAAGGAGAACAAACATATTCTCTATGTTCTTAAAAAAGCGGATCACAAACTACGAAATGCAATTTTGAGAAATGTTGACAATGTTGTTATCAAAACTTTAAATGAAATTATTTTAAATATTATAAACAGAAATCATAAAATAAACAAAAATGTGTTTGAAAAACTAAAACCATATAAAAATACTTTGAGGAAAGTTTGCTCATCACAAACCTCTATGCGTCAAAAGAGGAAACATCTTATTCAAAAGGGAGGATTTTTACCGATTATTATAACATCAATATTAAGTGGAGTCATTGGAAAAATTTTAGAAAATGTCAAATAAATTATCAAAACTTATAGTTCTACATCCATCAACTTACGAAAAATTTAAAGTTAAACATTCTGACTCAGATTTTTTACATCGGAAACTCTTGCCAATATATGGTTCTCATACACTGAAGGATATAAACAAATGGTATTATATTAAACAAGAACTTGCTAAATATTTAATTGGATCCCAACGATCATCTAATCAGAATAAAATATCAACAATGCATAATTTGCGCGATAATGAAACTCAAACGAAAAAGGTCTATAAAAAGCATATTGAAACGCAAACAATTACACCTCAGTCGAGTAGTATAGCACTGCAAACAGATTTGAATTTGCCTGAAAATATTTACACAAATAATGATGACCTGAACGATATGGATACAACAATACAAAAATTTAATCCTTCTTCTGCATCTTCCGTAGCTAAGCGTCTTAAAAGCTTTTCGGAAAAAGGAACTCCAAAAATTAGAATACTATCCAAAACTGATAACTATTCAAATATGAAACAATCAACTTTACCTTATCAATATTCTCCTCGTGTTACAAGAAATCGAAAGAAATTAGATTACGATACTGAAAATGTATTATGGCAAAATATTTAAAGAAATAAAACTCTTTTTTGTTTATAATATATGTATATAAAAATGTTTTATTTTTAGTTTAAAATAATATTTACATGAAAAAATGTTTCTTTAGTATTCAATTTCCATTAAATATTCATCATCATCATTATCTTTTTGAAACTGATCTTTATAATTAATTAAATCTACGTTTACTTTCATTAAGTAGTCATCATCTTCATCAAATTTTAAAAATTGTTGCTTGTAGTGACCCCAAGCAAGAGTATTAACATTATTATCACAAATATATCTCTTATTATCTAAATAACTTAATGATATTTTATTAATTAAGGAGGTATATAACACATGTAGTTTTGACTTAAAAATATACATATTTCCACAATAAATTTGTTTGTTAAATAAACAATTTTTATAATCAGATAGACTTAAACTGTTACATATGCTACTCTTGACACCCTTAGCCTTTTTAATTTCCTGCATATCTGCTGTTTTAAAAGCATACATTTTTGCTCTCAAACCTACAAATTCTTTCATAATAATTCCATTATTTTCGTCTTTCATCATCCCTAAGACTTTTTTATTTTTTTTTTGGTATTCCAAATTTATTATTTATTTCATACTCTGATGTATCAAACTTTAAATCAATGTCGTTAATTATATCTTTATAGAAGTCATCCGTTTCAAATGTATAAATAAATGAATCTGTGTCCATATAATTTAATTCTACATTATTTTTATATTTTGGTAATATGTAATCGTAATGAAAATCATACATTTTCCATTTCGAAAGTTCTAAGATTGTAAAACCTAAGTAAATAGGCTTATTGTAAAATGAAAAAGATTTATTTAGTTCAACTGCTACCATGTTTTCTTCAAATATACTTACAGAATGAAATTCTGGTTTAGCAATAAGAGAACGAGCTCCAAGTCTCTTACCAACATTTTCCCAATTATTAACTATTTTTATATTTTTACGTTTATCAACGTTTTCCATTGTTTTTCCGTATACTGCATTGTTTAATAATTTGAAGAAATTTTTCTCAAAAGTGTTTTTTGCGTTAGTTCTATGAAAATTATTTAGTGAAATATATTTTTTTAACCAATAAGACTGTTTAAATTTTAATATTCTATGAATTTTAGTTAGCTTCAAACCATGTTTTAAACATTGCTGTAAGTTTTTATAATAAATTACATACTCCGATTTGTTATTTAAATCAACAAGTAACTTTTTTTCTTTAGAATCTGGTGGAGTTTTGTTTTCACTACAAAAAGGTAAATTATTGTGAGTATCATGGATTTCTGTTGGATATACTAAATCAACTTCTAAAATATATCCAATATCTGAATCATTTGGTATTGAGTCTAAAGAAAAATTATCAATGTTTTGTACCCACTCAAAATTACGTTCTGGTAGAGCTTCAGACATTGCCCAACCATATAAATTATTTGCGTCTAAATACATTAAGTATTTAGAAGGTAGGCTTTGATCATAATCTGGCAAATATTTATTGTTAGCAATAGAATGCCTTTGAGAGCATTGAACTATTCCTCCTCGAATACCCTTTTGAAGAAAGGAGATCATTTCTAGATCAGTTAGCAAATCTAATTTAATATTTGTTAATTTAAGCATAGCATCCCATGACAATCCTGGAGCTGTGAAATAATGGCATGGGTCTAAATTATAAATGTCTTTACAAACAATCCTAAAATTCTCAAATACATCTGCTAACAATAAAACATCAGTTTTAAGGTATAACATTAAATAGTCTTCCAAAGTTTCACATTGAAATGTACTCCAAACCATTTTAGCATGAATGTAGTCTGCTTCAGAACAATGTGTATTATTTAACTTATTAAAGAAATCTTCTTTGCTTGGCAAATGTTTTTCTGTAAGTTTCGCAACAGAATTCAAATAATTATATGGAAAAACTCCTTTTCTTACAAGTAAATTAAACTTAGTTTCATCATCTACACAAAATGATTTAACTATTTTCAATTCACGTTTAGTTAAATTCTTAACGAGATTGTCTAAGCTTGAGGGCATAAATCTATAGGAGTCTAAAAATCGTATTTCAATATTGTCAGTGCTATCGCCTTTTATAGACTTAGACAGTGATATATATAGCTCCTTATTAAGTGGAATAATATTTATAGGACCATCATCAATATTGTTTAGCTCTTTTATAAATAAATGGCAGTCATAGGCCGAAAAATTATGAAAAATAACAGGGAAAAATTTTGGTATTTTATAATTAATATTGCAATAGTTATGAGCTGGTCCTCTATACTTTCCACTTAAATGACAATGATCTTTTACTTTAATGTCATTTGTAATAGCTTGAGAGCAAATATGACAAACATTATTGTTTTCAAAATTTAAATTTTCCTGTTCGGTTAAGGGTGTCATTGGAACAATTTTAGTGAGAAAATTATCATTTAAATATTTGATATCTAGTACTAAATTTTCTATAAAGAGCTTTGCGGAATCAAGCCCTTTAAATATTCTTAATCTATTTAAATTATCATTGAAATTACACTTAATGAAATATGAAAATGCATAGGGGATATGCTTATCAATCAAAGTTGTTGATGAAGTATCCCCTTTCGGAATGCACGTTTGAATGTTTTCAAAAATACATTCCGAATCAGCATATATCACAAATGGAACTTCAATGGAGTTATTGAAATTCTTAAATTTTAATGTTGACTCACTTTCCTTTGGAGCATATGCGATTGTTCTGTTACAGTGTTGTTGGTGATTATTTAATTTATCCTTTTGGTAAAAATGCTGCAGACAGTCATCGCATACAAAAATTTTGCCTTTATGCTTCGTTGTTTGCAATCTGATTAATCTGCAAAAAGAAAAATAAAGATAACATTTTAATAACACAAAATTATAACGGTTGTCAATTATAAACTTACCTTGAAATATTTTTTATCCACATAAAGTGGGAATTAACTCCATTTTTCTCCTGTAGGAACATAAGGGAAATGTGTTTGGATTTTTTCCCTTTAGTTTTGTAATAGGGTCCAACAACTAAATCTTTTTCGTCATCATATCCAAAAACATTAATACTTATCAGAGGGTTGTTTCCTTCAAAAATGGCTATGTCTTTTATTTTTAGAGGGAAGCTTAATCCCTTAAAATCTAAGGTATAATCATTTATGGCAATTATTTTTTCCTCAATCTTAACATTATACATAAATGGTAGATTGGCATTATTTTGTCTTAAGTCAGCTATTGCTGATATAACAGCCCATTTAAAACAAAACTCATCTCTGTTTTTAATATTGAGGCAGGCTTTTTTTAAAATTAGTTTTCTGGGAAGTGGTATGAAACTTGAGCCTTTCATTGGTTGGTACTTGTTTAAATTGACATCCACTTTTAATATTTCAATAAGAGTCCAACCACTATCCCTTTCTTGAAACTCCTCCATTTTTTGTAGCACTTTTTCAATTTTGTTATTGAAAATGACATCAAAATCTTCAATACAATATATTTCTTCCATTTTGGTTTGGAAGGTTTTTAATTCTGTGGATATATTTTCTCCTTCTTTAATGTTGGGCTTTATATAAAACCCTGAAAGTTCCATATTGAATTTCAATATGACATGGAGTCTTAAAAACTTCTCCACTTCCGACTTCATTACCGAGGCAGCTTCTTTTAAAAATATTTCCGGAATAATATTTCTTTTATTCATATTTTCATATGAAATAATTATTATTCTATTTTTAAAGGCACTTGTCACTTGTTTCACTTTTCCTATTTGATTTTTTGAAGATGAAGACGCATGCGTTTTTTCATGAAATTTTAAGTCCATTTCTTTTTCAAAAACTTTTTTGCACTCACTACATTTAATTATACCGACCATGTTTATAGTTTCAAAAATACTTGATAACTGTTTGATAAAATATGTAATAATTATTATAAATCATGGCTTAATTTGAAGCAAACATTCAAGGTTAATTCTTAAACTTAAAAACTGCTACGATTGCATTTTTTCACTTATGAAAAGTTTATTAACTCATAATTTAATATGAAGCAAACATTCAAGGTTAATGTTTAAACTTTAAAAATGCATACGATTGCACTTTTTAGCATAACGAAAAGTTTATTGACTTTAAATTTCCACAATAACAATTGTATATTTACTTTTTAACGGAATGTTCTAAAAAGTTCAATAATCATAGATCAGTTTTCAAAATATGATTTGATAAACATTAAATATATATACCAAAATAAAAACAAAAAAGTGCATAAGAAAATAAATATATGTTTTACGAGGTATTTTCAAAAGATTTTTTAATATTTTTATTTAATTAAAAATGGAAAGCGTTAAAATCAGTTGCGAGTTTTGCAAACATTTAACGTTTGCAAACAAATATAACAAAAAAAGGCACTTTATGCGAGTGCATAATTTTAGTGCCAATAAATCAAAATTTCTAAAACCAAATCCCGCAGAGATGAAAATGAAGGAAGAGATCCCCGACAACGCGAAGGAGGAGATTCCCGACTTCATAAAACAATTTTTGGAGGACGACGATTCTTATTTCTTGGAAATTAAATTTTAAATTTTTTAAATGTAAAATTAATTTTTAATAAAAGTAATAAAAATGAAAAAAAATTTTGTTTTTTGTTTTATTATATTTTCTTTATTGTAAGGATTTTTTTTCAGAGTTTAGGTATAATTTAAATCGAATATTGCAGGTCCATTTGGTAATTGACGCCCCTTGTAAATAATTGTCCAAACTTTATCATTCATTTGAGTTAAGTATGGATCCTCCTTGTTTAAAAATTTCATCATTCTATTGGGGAGATAAAACCATTTATTGTCATCTAAATTGGCAATGACTTTTAGACCATATTGTGTTTCTTTCCATTCAAAATTCACAATTTTTAAAGATTGGTTTAAAGGTATATCATCTATTCTAATATACTCAGGCTTAATACCTTGGGCAATATTCACAATTTTTTTATACATCTGAAAACAAACAAGAAAAAAATAATAAATAATTAAATATACCTTTATTATGTACGAAATTCTTACCATTTTAACTAAGTTTCCTTTAAAGTGGCAATTAGAATAATGATGTGGAATATACTCCCTAAGCCTTTTTATATTAATGGCAAACTTTCAAATTGAGTTAATCTCTATACTTACATGTGCTGCATATTCTAAATATATTACGCATTACTCTATCTTATTTTAAAATACTCAAGCAATTTATTTGTACACATTTTTAAATTTCTCTTTATTGAAGAAAATATAATCAACTTTATATAATTCTCTTTTTTATTTAAAATTACTCAAAAAATTTTTATTTTGCTTATATTTAAAATTCCTCCTTATGGAAAAATCCATTGGAGCAAAAAAAAAAAAAAAAAAAGTTGAAAAATTAATCTAGAATATCTAAGTTTAAAGTAACATTTCAATTTAAAAATTCCTCCCTATGGGAAGAAAAAATTCCTCCTTATGGGAAAACACGTAGGGAGCAAATTGAAATTTTAAAATTCCTCCTTATGGGAATCACGTAGGGAGGAAAAATCATATACAGAATCCCCTTATTTATACTACTAACGGCTTGCACTACGGGATTCAGCGTACTCGATTTAGGATAAAACGCCAGGTGAACTTCTCGTCTGTTTTTATACCCTTCACCTCAGGTGGAAAATGGTATATATAAGTTTGTCATTCCGTTTGTAATTTCTACAATATTGATCTAAGACCCTATAAAGTATATATATTCTGGGTCCTTATGAGGAGAGAACTTGATTTAACCATGTCCGTCTGTCCGTTGAAATCGATTTTCCGAAGACCCCATATATGATGGGGGCCAGGTTATTATACATTTATATCACATATGGTCCGGAATTGTTTGCTATTGAAATTCAGAAAAATCGGTCCACAAATGGCTGAGATAAGAGCAAAAAACCACGACTACCTCTACTTTTTCCCAAAAATTCCTTGTTGTTGTGGTATTTTTATTACTTTTTTCTGTATATCTTGAGAACGGCAAAAGCCAAAACTTTCAAATTAGGTACACAGATTTAGGTTATTAATACACAGCATCCCACAAAATGTGGGCTGGATCGGAGAAGTGGGCGTGGTATCTCCCGTACAAAAAATATCAAAAATTGTTTAAAAACCTGATTTTTTGGACTGTTATATGACCTATGGATATCCCTGGCATACCAAAAGATCGGAAATCTTTAGTAAAAAATATTTTCTGAAAAAAACTCGGAAAAATCGGTTCAGATACGAAAAAGTTATGGCCAAAATAATAATTGTTTTTTTTTAAATACCCACTTTCGGGAACCTTAGATCTTTCCGAGTCCAAGATTTATAACCCAACTACCTGGAAAATTTCTTCTTTAACACGTCGGTATATAGATCTGTCAAATCGGTTAAAAAATGTATATATGTAATCCTTTAATTCCCTGTGGAACATAGGGCCGCAACAAATGTTTTCCATTGTATTCCATCAGTGGACATGGTTTTCATATCATTCCAGGACACGCCATGCTCATGCAACTCGTTCTCAATTTGTCGTCTCCAAGTATTTGCAGGTCTCCCAGGTCTCCTGGATTCTTGGGGGTTATATTCTACAGTCTGTCGAGTTAAATCAAGTGCTGGTTTTCTCATTGTGTGTCCTAGCCAACTTAATTTTCGTAATCGGATACTGGTACTTAAAGGAACTTGATGAGTTAAATTCCACAACTCCAGATTTGATATCGTGGCAGGCCAGAATATCCTTTCAATACGCCTGAGGCAGCGGTTTACAAAAACTTGCATTTCACTCATTTCACGGCCCGAAATATTCCAAGTTTCACAACCATACAGAAGCACAGATTTTACATTGCTATTAAAAACCTTGATTTTGGTGTGAGTTGAGATATTTTGAGATCTCCAGAATTTATTAAGCGTGTCATACGCTTGCTTTGCCTTACACAGTCTATTCTGTATATCTTCTTTGCTGCCCCCTGTTTTTGAAATTAAAATCCCCAGGTAACAAAAGATTTCAACATCGTCAATGGGTTGGCCCGAAAGCTGAAAGTTCTCGTTGCATGAAGAATTTATGCGCATTGATTTGGTTTTGTTGATATTAATTTGTAATCCCGCTTTGGCGGCACGTGTAGCAAAGGTTTGAATCTTAGATTGCATGCTAGAGAAGCAGTGGGATAAAAGACAGACGTCATCTGCATAATCAATATCTTCTAACCTATCATGAAGGCCCCACGAAATTCCATGATGCATATTCATGCAGTGGTTCATAACTACGTAAAGTACTATGTTAAACAGTAGTGGAGACAAAACACAGCCTTGATGAACACCTACGTTTACTTTGTTGGGGTTGCTTGCTGTACCCTCATGAAGTATCGCGTTGTTGTATAGCTCCTTAATAAGATTAATTATCTTCTCGGGAACTCCTTTGCATCTCAGAGCTTCCCATATCGCCTTCTGTTGTAGTGTATCAAATGCACGTTTAAAGTCAACGAACACTAAGTAAAGGGGTGAGCGCCATTCAACCGACTGTTCCACAATCACCCTCAAGCTGTTGATGTGATCAATACATGACTTGTTAAGTCGAAAGCCCGCTTGTTCTGGTCTTAGCTGTGGTTCAATAATGGATGCAATACAATTGTGGAGGATGTGGGCTATGATTTTGTTTACAATATTCAAAAGAGTAATACCCCTGCAGTTGTAGCAATCTTGCAAGTTTCCTTTTTTTGGGAGTTTTATTATAAGGCCTTCTCTAATATCATCCGAAATTTTCTCGTTTAACCAAAAATTTGAAATCAAGGGTTCTAGTAACGTTGCTGTTAGAGTTATGTCTATTTTTAGAATCTCAGGAGGTATTCCATCAGGGCCTGCTGATTTACTGGACTTCAAACGTTTAACTGCAGCTGCTATTTCTTCAAATGTGGCCGTTACGATATTTATCTTGTGCCGTACGTTATTTATATGATACATTGGCTTGCAATCACATATTGTTGAAGATTCAGTCGGATTGACCGATAATAATTTGGTGTAATAGTCCTCCCACAAATCCAACTGCTGATCTTTGGCATAGATTAATTCGCCCTGGTCATTCCTCAGGGGTTTAATATTGTGGTGGCTATGCCCAGCGATCTCCTTCGTTATACGATGCAGGTCCTTAGATCGACCCGTTTCACTAGCTATTTGTGCGTCTTTGGCTAACTTATCAGCCCACTTACGTTTATCATTCCTTGCACTGCGTTTAACTTTTCAGTTCTTCTCTTGCTATTTACGTTGTTCGTCCTGCTTAGATTGTAGATTTTTAGCATCATTCACTTTTGACTTGGCTAGCTTTCTAGATTCTATTAATTGCCATGTATTATCGGATATCCAGGGCTTGTTGGTTTTTCTGGCGTATCCTATTTCACTTTTAGCCGTCTCAATAAGTGCTGATTTTAAATCTTTCCAATAAACATCGTTGGGGAGAAATTGAGAGAGTTACTGCCCTATTTTTCAAAACGTTGGAAAACTGACGAGACCTCCGGATTGATTAATTTTTGAAGGTCAAATCTTCTTCTGCTGAGGGCTGGTTTACGTTTTACAGCTTTTAACTTGAATCGGACTACAGCTACCATCAGGTGGTGATCACTACCCACATCAGCGCCTCTTTTGTTCCTCACGTCCTGCAGTGACCCTCTCCACATCCTGCTTATCGCAAAATGGTCGATCTGATTTTCGGTTATATGATCCGGGGACACCCAAGAAACTTTGTGGATATTCTTGTGGGGGAATAAAGTACCGCCAAAAACCAAGTTAAAATTCTAGCATAGTTCAACCAGCCTTTCTCCGTTGTCTGTCATGCGGCCGATGCCATGCTTTCCCATCCCGCTCTCTCTGCTTGTGTTGTCACAACCAACCTGCGCGTTGAAGTCACCCATTAGCATTTTGATATCACCATGACTGATCCTGTTAATCACGTTAGTTAGCTTACTATAAAAGCTATCTTTTTCTTCATTTTCATCGCCTTCCGTTGGAGCATAGCATTGAATGCAGCTTAGGTTTCTTGCACGTGTTCTAAACCTAGCTACAATAAATCTGTCTGTGTGTGGTTGCCATTTAATGAGAGCGTTCTTTGCCTCTTTCGAGAAAAGAAAACCAACACCACTTGCTCTAGGTTGACCGGCTGCTTTGCCAGAATAAACTAATGTTAAACCACTTGATGTTATATGTTCACCGCTATCCGGCCAACGTATCTCGCTCAATCCCATAATAAGCATGTTGTAGTTGTTGAACTCTTTTTCGATTTGCGCGAGCTTAGTTGTTTCTAGCATACTACGAACGTTCCAAGATCCAAATCGTGTCCTTTTTTTCATTCCAATAGTCGTCAACGGGGGGTTCGAATTATTATTATTATATACATTTGCATAGGTTTCAGTAATCGTTTTAACTTCGGGGAGAATAAGTGATTGGCCTATAGCTCTCCTAGGCTGGCGCTGGGGATGCCAGCTAAGCCCCCAGAGTGGCTTGGTGAAAGTCAATAGCAAACTTAGCAAATATGCCTACTTCCCGAGACGTAATTTTTTTAAATGACCATTCGGATATGCTGAAGACCGTCGCTCGAATTAGCTTCCACCTCAACAGAGGTGGTCCCCAGGGAGTACCACGAGGAGGCCACTGCCGTAGCAATGGGATCAGCGCGCTGACCTACGAGTCGACTTGGAGTGAATTACTAAGGAAAGTGGAAACACTTTACCTTATACTCGTCAGTTTTAGGGATGACAAGTCTTACTAAGGAACGCTTTAACCAATTTGCCTTACACACTCCCATACTCCCCCCATAATGGCTGAGTTATAATCAAAATACTGAAATCCCAAAAATTACTCTTTTTATACCCTTCACCTTAGGTGGAAAAGGGCATATATAAGTTTGTCATTCCGTTTGTAATTTCTACAATATTGATCTAAGACCCTATAAGGTATATATATTCTGGGTCCTTATGAGGAGAGAACTTGATTTAACCATGTGATGTCCCTCTGCCCCCTCTTCCCCTTTCCATTGTTTACATATACTAGCATAATGCCCAATATGATTTTCGTTATCACCATTCTTTATTATTTCATCTATTTAACGAAATAATTTTAACAAATAGAAACTAGGAATTTTTGTGTTTTTTGCTACTTAAAAACTCGCCAAAAAAGATAAAAAAACAAACAAACACACATACATACATACATCAAAAGTAATTACAACTAAACTGTGTTGAATTTTGTTAACAGTAAACGTGCCATATTTCATTTTAATGATATTCAAACAACGTTCCTTCATGTTTCAGTTATCTAGGGGGTGTGTTAAGTTAGAAACTGAGAGTTCCCTGTTTCGAATCTTGGTTTTTTAAAAAGAAAATTTTTTTTGCTCGCACAATGGTGAAGGGTATATAAGATACGGCACAGCCGAATACAGCACTCTTACTTGTTTCAACTAGCACAGCGTAATAAACATGTGTATATAAATTAAAAAAAAGGACAGAAGAGAAAAGAGAATATTTTTCCGTTTTAATTGAAAAAAACTAAAAGAACGCCTGCTTTTACGTTCTGTTTGTTCTTGTTTTAAATGTAAGTTGAACGGACGAGTTTTGCGTTCGTGTTCTATAAACCACACACAAACCTATTGACATGCAACTTAACCCAGTTGGCCACGTCTTTAAGACATCCTCGAAGACGGATGCACGACAATGTTAATTACTGCACGACATGTGAGGGACAGCGGGAACAAATCGCCAACGACATTTTCGAACAAGTGTCGCGAAAATCGTGCACGACACAAAGAAAGACAATGTCGCCTACTTTATCATTAACGACTACCTGCATGACAATGTCGTCTATTTCGACGTCCTCGACAAAAATTATTATATGGTTATCTAAATTCAGACAGTTTTTTGTATAGTTGGAATTTAAATTTCTGTTATATGTTTTGTATTCGACTCCTATAAGCAATCCTAAAATTGACAGTGAAGTACTAACTGCACGTAATCCATTTTCCAGCCCGCGAATAATTTGATCAACATTTTAGGTTTTACTGTTTAGAACTAATTTGTAAATTTTTTGTAGGTATTTAAATCAGCAATTAAAAAAAAAAGAATGTAAGAATTTTAAGAAAACCAAGCAAGTGATTGAATAGCATTCAATAAAACTTTGTCGTCAGTAGCTATTATACAAGACAACTTATAAGACAGTGTCGCTCTTACTGTCCCACATATAGTTTAATAGAGGACAACTTATAAGACAAAGTCGCTCATACTGTCCAGTATAAAGCTAAATAGAAGACAGCTTGCAAGACAACGTCGCTCAAACTGTCGTGAACGACGATTTCCTGTAAATTGTCTTCTAGAAAACCAAAACAACAGGGTACAAGTCGTGCATACATCATTGACGACGATGTCGTCAACGGCAATCTGGCCAACTGGGTACTATTGTAGTTGTTGTTGGAGCTTATTATATTGTTGTTTTTTTCGTCAAAGTGTCATTTTGTTGTTGTAGAACTCCATTTACTCTACTCCATGCTCAATTCAACTGGGTTTTAATTAGGGTATTCATTTAATCGACCTTTTGCTTTAATCGTTTAATCGCTCGATTAATTAACCGAGGTAGAGTTTTTTTTATAAATTAAGTAATTTCAATATATAAAAACGCATTAATTGTTTATTATTTGGAGTTTATTAGAAAAAAAAAAAAACAATAACATACCAAACACAACAATTCTTTTACTAAAACGAGCAAACAAAAAAACAATTAATACACAAGGAGTGCTATCAAGTCATATCGTCATAATATTCTTTCTAATATTTTACAATTATTTAAAATAAATATTGTTGTGTTTTGAACAAAATAAAAATTTTAATGCTGCGTTCATTGATTCTTCATAACTGTACAGTAGAAATCCAAATTATAAGCGGTAGTCCACAACAGTCATATCGTCGGCTTAATATGCAAACCTGCTAACTCACTTTCAGCACATTTTACAGGAGAGACAAAAAACTTTTTATTTTTCCTATTTGCAGCCGGATAGAAAATTAAAAATACATTTAGTTGTACACACTTCAGGACTTAAATAAAATAAAAACCACATGCTGTCGACGAGGCGTACCTTTCTCTACCACACGGCATTAAAATCTCAATTTATATAAAAAGTAGATTTAGCCGGTTTGCATATTAAGCCGACGATATATATTTCTTGTAATTATTTTAAGACATAAGACTTTATGACTATCTTGTGAATCCCCCAAATATGTATTTATAAAAAAATAAACTGAGATAATTTCATCAGTTATTTCAATTGTTAAAGGAGATCTTTTAAAATAATCTTTTAGAAAAGTAATTCATTTTAAATGTTTAGGATTAAAGCGATTCTTTTCTTTAGTTTTGACAAATCTTGATTTGGAAAAAATTCTTTCACTTATCGTAGATGAATATCTAATTTCTCAGTCCATTTCCAGGATTTATCTAAACATATAAGATACTCTATTATGACATTAGAGATTTTTAAAATTTTTAACACTTCTAAAGGTGGAAGAACATAACACGCGTTAGTTCGTCGACAAGTATCGTGCGTTTATAAACTTTAGCACGTCATAAACTGAAAGTTACACAACACGCGTTACAAAAGCCATTCCTGTCAGCTGTTTTTTATTTGTTTACTTATTTGTGTATTAAAAACAGGCTCGAAAGTATATCAAGATTTTGTTATTTTATTAAACTTATTCTTTTTATATAAATATTGTATGTTTTTTAAGCTCTTCAATAAGTTTTTCTTTTATGATTCACAAATTTGTTAAATTATTATTTTAATTGTCAGCTGATTACTTGTCAAAAACACACAACGCGTTAAAAAGTTCAAAGTTAACCCACTTTCTAGCGCAAACGCGTCAAAATATTTTGCATGTAGCTTGTTCTATCAAAACACACTAGCTTAACTTTTTTTGACAGAAGACGACAGAGCGCGCGCGCACTAACGCGTGTTATGTACTTCTACCTTAATTGTTTCGGTTAATTCTGTTAAAAGACTGATATGAGAAGAAACAAATAACTAAACACATACATATAAAAAGTACGTGAAACGAAAAAAAAAGGTGTTGGCAATCAAAAATGTAACCTATTTTTCGCCACATTCCTGTTGATCGATGATGAAGATAAAAAACATTGTAATTTTAGTCACCGGTCGGCAAAAAATGGGTTAAAATGAAGATCACTGAATACCTTCTTTGTTTGTATAAAAAAATATTTTCTAAACACATACATTTTGTATATGAGACGAAACAAGTAATTAAAATTACAAAAAATATGGTATAATACTACAAAATATTGAAAATTTTGTTACATCGGTTAATCGACTGAAATTAACCGGTTTAATCGTTAATCGAAAAAAGCCAATTTTAAATTAACCGACCAGTTAATCGGTTAACCGATTGACGGTTAACCGAATGAATACCCTAGTTTTAATTGAAATGTTATCCATGCAACGATCCATCGTCTATCCGTCCATTAAGCCATTCTTTCTTTAGTTTATATTTTTGCTGCGCTCATTCTTTGAATGTATTTTACGTACAATGTTTATTAATTTTTTTTTGACTGACTGCTATTGTCCGTCCCTCCGTCAGTGCATCTGGCTGCATTTCATTATTTCATGGCATAATTTTCAATTATTCAATTTTTTACTAGCTTGTACAGTGTTGCCGTTTGGATACGAAAGATACATTTTTCGTATCTTTTGATGACTTCAAGTACCATGTATAATCCTGACATTTTTCGTATCTTTTGAATCTGGACGAAAAATGTACAAAAATAAAATATTAAATTTTCGTCTCTGCCAAAGTTTTTTAAAGTTATCATTTCGTTATGAATACTAAAAAAACAATGACAACCAAGGCGAGTTCATGTAAAAATGAATTCGCCTTAGTGACAACTAAAAACTAAAATTACATGTATTTTGCTGTTTTTTTCTAAGTTCTTCTTTCGTCTGCTTATTCTTGTGTATGTGTGTTAAGATTAAATTTAAAAGAAAACAATAACGATCTTTACAGTTTATAATTTCAGACCGTTTCTGTAAAATAATTTTATAACATAAAACAATTTTAATACCAAAATTAAAAAAAAAAAACTAAAAAAGTTGAGTGCAAATATTATATTATATACCTATGTACATATTTATGTAGGTGCATATAAACAAAATGAGTGAGTGAATTTTACATTTTACACAAATTTTATGTACATATGTTTCTATATACCTACATAGAATTATTGGCATTTCGTTATAATTTATAGGTCATTCTCCAAAAAAGACAACGTACAATTTTAATGATAAATGGCTGTTAATGAAGGATTACAATGGCTGGTTGATGAAAAAAATTACTAAGGGAAATGCAGTATCATTTTGCAAAGTGTGTGAAATAACATTAGCAAACCATAAGCCAGTATTAAACAAACACCTGAATTCGTGTAAGCATATAAAAAATTGGAATGCAATAAAGAACTTTAAACCATGAAGATCATGCCATCAAAAGAGCCGAAATTAAAATTTGAACGTTTCTTGCCAACAATAACCTTCCGTTTTCTCTATCTGACTCATTTATTCCATTTTTGGCAAATACGCTTCCGGATTCCAAAATTGCGCGAAAAATTCATTTGGGCCGAACAAAGGCAACTAATATAGTCACAAGATTAGTTGGACCAGCATTTAAACAAGACATAATAAAAATTATTAGTACACCCGGAAATTTTTTTAGCATTATAATGGATGAGACAACAGACAGACAGAAGCAATGTGCATTATGTGTAATATATTATCATCCAGACAATGAAAAAGTTGAAACTAATTTTTTGGATCTTTTTTAAACAGAAAGTGGCAAAGCTGAAGACCTCAGTGAGGCACTTTTAAACTGGCTACGCTCTAATTATGTGCCATTTGAAAATTTTATTGGATTTTCCTCTGACACAACAAATGTCATGGCTGGAGACCATTTAGTCACTTAAAAAAGTCTGTAAAGAACATTGTATGCATTAAATGTAGTTGTCATCTTATACATCTAGTAGCGTCAAAAGCTTGTGCGAAATTACCAGGAAGAGTAGAGGACATGTTAAGAAGCATCGCAGGACACTTCTGTAGAAGTTCAAAAAGGATATTAAAACTTCAAGAATTTCAATATTACTTTCAAGTAGAGAGCCATAAAATTTTAAGTCCAGCAGCAACACGATGGCTTTCACTTAAATCGTGTGTTGATAGAATTTTGGAACAATATACTGCTTTAACAGAATATTTTCGGTTGGAATTATTTGAGAATCCCACTAAAGGCAACGATGAAATTTTTGATTTATTAAGTGATGGCATTACAAAAATTTATTTGGAATTTATGTCGTACACTTTGACTCTTTTAAACGATTTTAATCTAATATTTCAGGCGGAAAAGCCTTGTCTACACCTTTTGCAATCTGAAGTTGAAAAATTAATTAAAACAATTGCTAGCAACTATTTAGAATTTAACTATGTAAAGGCAACAGATGTTTTAAAAATAGAATTTTCAAATGCGAAATATTTTTTGCCAATTGATAAAATTTACTTAGGTGTTTTAGCTCATACTTCGCTTGCTACCCTAGTAGAAGAACAGCATAAGAAATATGATTTACTAAAAAATTGCCAATCATTTTATATCGAAGTTTTAAAACAAATAAATTTAAAATTCGTATTTACCGATGAAATATTTAATATTATAAATATGTTTAATTTAAAGGAAGCTCAATCGTTTAAAGAAAAGGATTTATCTGCTGTATTAAAAAAATTTCCGTCTTTGATACATTTTATCGACCAGAATGCTTTGCATAAGGAATGGCGTGAGCACGCTCTCCTCAACCACGAAGAGCTTGGGTTAAACAGTGACATGGCCGCTGATGAGTATTGGGCAATAGTGTTTAATTTAAAAAATGTTGTTAATGGGCCGATGTTAAAAAATTTGAAAAAAGTAGTTTGTTTAACATTTGTACTTCCATTTTCGAATGCATGTGTAGAGAGAATTTTTAGCCAACTAAAACTTATTGAGACTGATCATCGTAACCGACTAAATACTAATACAATAGCAGCTTTAATTATGGTGAAAGGAAACAATAAGGATGTTTCAACATACGATCCACCTAAATCGATGATTACTAGTAGTGTGAAGTTGTTCTGAGGAAATATAAACATATTTTCAGGAAATTTATATGAACTTTTTCATATAATCGCCTTAGTATAAACGCCTTAACTCTCATATTAATTAAATTTATTAATAAAAATAAAAATGAATTTGTTTTGATAACATCCAAAGATACCCAGCAAAAACTTACATTGCAAAGTAATGAGTTAAAAAGCTAATATAACGACTCTTCACTACTTATACATTGGCATTTTAACTCATTATTTTAACACGGTGATGTCATTGGAGGCAAGTACTTACCACCCTCGCTTACAAATAGGGAGTTAAATAAGTCATTACCACATTCGCTTACAAATAGGGACTTAAATAAGTTATTACTCCGATGTCACCAAAATTACAACTAACATGTCATGACTTTAAAAAAAATTTTTTTTATTATTTTTTTTAAATTATTTTTTTTCTATTTTTTTCTTATTTTATTTTACTTTACTTTATGTTTTTTTTTTCTATTTTTTCTTATTTTATTTTACTTTGTTTTATTTCTTATTTTTTTTGTCTCTGGCGGGATTCGATCGCGCAACCTCGGTGCTGATAGACTAGCTCATTACCAGCTAGTCTACCGGGGCAGTGTAGTTTTTGTATAAAAAAACGATGTTTTTTACTCAATTAAGAGCGTAAATATGAGATTAAATTATTGGAGCCAACTACTTACCACCCTCGCTTACAAATAGGGAGTTAAATAAGTCATTACCACATTCGCTTACAAATAGGGAATTAAATAAGTTATTACTCCGATGTCACCAAAATTACAACTAACATGTCATGACTTTAAAAAAAAATTTTTTTATTATTTTTTTTGTTAATTATTTTTTTTCTATTTTTTCTTATTTTATTTTACTTTACTTTATGTTTTTTTTTCTATTTGTTCTTATTTTATTTTACTTTGTTTTATTTTTTATTTTTTTTTTCTGTCTCTGGCGGGATTCGATCGCGCAACCTCGGTGCTGATAGACTAGCTCACTACCAGCTAGTCTACCGGGGCGGTGTAGTTTTTGTAAATATGAGATTAAATTATTGGAGCCAACTACTTACCACCCTCGCTTACAAATAGGGAGTTAAATAAGTCATTACCACATTCGCTTACAAATAGGGAGTTAAATAAGTCATTACCACATTCGCTTACAAATAGGGACTTAAATAACTTATTACTCCGATGTCACCAAAATTACAACTAACATGTCATGACTATAAAATTTCAGTACAGCATAATTTTTCATATTCAAATTTATTACAAATTGTTTTTTATTTATAATAAAAAAAAAAACAAATTGTAAGAACAAATATTTCAAATCAAATTGTATGAGATTTGAAAAAACTTCAACCGTAGATGCATTTTATTACGAATGAATTATAAATTTCGTTAATCAACTCATACACAAGTACTTAGGTATCAGATTATATGTCAGCCATTACCAAACTACTTCTGTAGTATGTAATGCAGATGGTATGAAGTAGTCATTGAAAAGTAAGTTGTTCAGTAATGGCAAGTCATTACCTAGTTTTTGCTGGGTAGTTACATATAATTAATTTTAAAGTTTGCTAAATGTATTTTTAAAAATTAAATACCTAATATTTATGACTATTTAATTTATTTATAAAAATGAATTTATTTGAAATCATTTTCTTTGCAATATTCATTAAATATGAAATAAAAATGTTATGTTAACAACTGCAAACGTTAAAAATGGATTTTAAAATTTTTTTCAAAATGTATCTTTTTGGGAAAAAATGTATCTTTTTGGAAACTAAAATGTATCTTTCTCGAAATTTCACTGGCAACACTGAGCTTGTAGTTCAATTGTCTGTCAGTCCGTTTAAGTGTTTAAATGTTTTGCTGAGTTTTTGCCCTCTCAATGAATGATTGAATAAAAAATTTAAACAAGAATTACTAAATACAAAAACAATAAATGGTTGATTGTCAATATATACTTATGTACAAACAATTCGTATATAGCAGCAAGTAAGAGCAACGCATTTATACATTTTTTCATTGCATTTATACATACTGGTGCATTATATTCATTAATTTTGTGTTTTTCGTTTAGTCAAGCTTTAAATATTTTTTGCTTCTGTTGTAAGTGTCGTTGGCAATGATTTTTAACAATATAATTATTGGTTTTTGTTAAATTTGTGCTTACTTCGTTTTTTATTATGTATGTATTTTAACTTTTGAATAACCTGTTGGTTAATGTTTATGATTAGTAGTAACAAAAATGTACGCATCCAAAAAAACGCATAACAAAAAGAATTATCTTCTTGTAAGTTTCTTTAGAAATCTTAAAAAATTTATATATAAGGGAGAACATGTAAAACAATTTAAAATAGATATTCATTCAAAGCAAATTTCGATCTACCAAAGGTTAAATACAATTTGGTTGAAAGATTGATGTTTGACTATTGACTGCCAGCAGTCGTCAATGGCTGTGAGTGTTAAGGCCTAACCATAATATGCATAGCCATGCTTAACCTACTGTCAAAAATTAACAAAAAGTCTCTTAAACGTATTTAAAATAAACCAAAACACAATCAAAGAAATTTGATTCCGTACGGAATGTGCGATTAGTTTCGCACTTTGCGTAAGCAAACGACAGTTTCGAAAAACTTAACAAAAAGTTTCCTTTAGTACAATATGGTTTGCCTCATATGATTTACATGTATTCGCACATTTACTTAAGCCAACTTAAGCACATTATGGTTGGGCCTTTAAACGGCAAAACCCTCTGAAGAGTTTGAGTGGTTACAATTGAAACATGTAAGAGTTACCTGTACGCGTGAAAGCCTGGGTTCGAGCCCCGCGGCAGCCAAGAATGAGTTAATGTCAATAAATTTTAATTAATTTTATGTTGTAAAATTCCCTTCTTCATAAAAATAGTTTAATGAAATTTAAATATGGATTAAAAATAGAGTTTCTACGCGGGAAAAAATTCCCGGGAATCCCGGGACATTTTTTCCGGGAATTTCAAACCTACAAATCGAACTACTTTTCCTACGCCAATAAATCAACAATCTTTTTAATTGCTGATGAAGGGTACGTTCGTATATGCATCACTGCGCTGCATCAGAAAAGCAAACTTTTTTTAATGGCAATAAAAGAATAATAGTAACTTATATTATTGTGTGACTATTATTTTTGTGGAGTATTTCACAGTTTGTCGGTCCACATTTACTTCACTGATAAATATATTACCACTTGAAATCACTGATGCAGCGCAGTGATGCATTTACGAACGCACCCGAAACGTCTAAAAAGCTGTTTGAAGTAGAAAATGAAAATGTACACCAGATGATGAACCATCTACAAATTCTAAAGAAATAAATGTAAAGAAAATACAAAAGCCTGAAAATATCTTAAAAAAGAATTTGACGTCTATGAAGTCGCGGTTAACAGGCCAACGAATTTATAATATTTGTATGATGCGCTTCTTACTATAAAACCAACGTCTGCAGAAAGCGAGAGCTCGTTTTCGGTACATAGCAGGAAATATACATATCAATAAGGATTAAAAATAGAATCTCTGATGAGCTTTTAAATGCTTTAATAATACTAAACATTTTTTGCTTAAAAGAAAATAAATTTAACACAGTTGCTATTAATAATAACCACTAAATATTAATAAGTTTTAATTTATTTTTTTATTTATTTAATCACGGTCTATGGACTAAAATCCTTACATACCAATAATGGTTTACAAAATGATGTTACGTTTTAAAATATTAACGTTAACAGGGTAATCAATAAAATTATAGAAATCATTAAAAGTTTTGCATAATCTCCTTAAAGGGTCAGCGTTTGCATAGTTAGTTTGAAAACACTGTAGATGAAGTGGTGCGTAGTTCCAAGTAGACCTAAGAGGTATATTGAAGTTTATTGTGTTCAGCAAGAACTCTGAGAAAATCGAACCATTTAATAAATTTACTAAAAAACAACGTTAAGCATGATGCGTCTGCTTTCTAAAGTCGGCAAATTAATTATAGAAAGTCTTGCAGAATATGGAAGAAGATTCACATTTGCATTCCATTTACTTGGGTGAAAATTTTTTTAAGGCTGTAGGAAAAATCGCCCAAAGAAAAATTACCCAAAAAAATAAATGAAAAATCGCCCAAAAAAATTCCATGTAAAATTGGGCCTGCATTTATATGAAAAGTGACCCAAAATCTTTGGGCTATTTTTCGTTATTATTGGGTGATTTTTCGTTTTTTAAATTTGGTGATTTTCATTATGAAAAATAACCCAAAAATATTATATGAAATTTTTCGGGCCATTTTTCATTTTTAAAATTTCGTCAAAATCTTACATACTATTTGTCTAAATCATTTATTATTACTATACGTCGAATTCCTAAATGTTATTTATAAAAATAAATGAACATATTGCGAAAAGGTGGCATGTCAGAACATGACATGACCATAACGCCGGCAGAGTAACGGTATTAATTTGTTAATGTTCTGGTATTTGGCGAATACGTGTTGATGTTCATGTTCTGATTGACCACAATTTTTGTTGTTGTGCGTTTGGTTGTATACAGAAAATACGTTGTATGGCCAACATCATGGCGCACATGGATGCTAAGACGAATGTTTAGGCAACGATGGCAGCCCATGGACGAAACATGATCATGAACAGTCTACACGAGTAGAATTCATGTGCGACATGCTGTTCTTACCAAGTTGATGGATGGTGGAGACGGGTAGTAACGTCCAGTGTCATAGTGTCCGGGGACAAACTCGAAGGCAAAGCCGGCCTTTGGCCAGGCGCAAGGATTTTCTCCTCTTTGATAAAACAAAACTGGCATCGCTAACTAAAGGTTCTCTGCATAGCCGGCTTTCGGCCGGGCGCAAGGATTTTCTCCTCTATGGTATAAAAAATACTGGCTTCGCTAACTAAAGCTTATCTGCGAAGTCGGCCTTCGTTCGGAAACAAGGCAGATTTTAGAGGCGCAACCGGTACTTGTTATACCATAAAGGAAAAAATCCTTGCGCCCGCTCAAAGGCCGTCTGCGCAGGTAAGCTTTAATAAGCGAAGCCGGTCTTTGTTATATCATAGAGCAGAAAATCCTTGCGCCCGGCCGAAGGCCTGCTATGCAGAGAAGCTTTAGTTAGCGAAGCCGGTTTTTGTTATACCATAGAGTAGAAAATCCTTGCACCCGGCCGATAGCCGGCTATGCCAAGACGCTTTAGTAAGCGCTGCCGGTATTTGTTACACCATAGGGGAGAAAATCCTTTCGCCCAAAAAGTGTTTTCGTTATATGTTTAATATATGCACCCAGAGAAAAAACAAAAAAACAATTTTTAAAAAAATGTTGACCATATTATGTTTAATTTAACCAAATCATTGTCACCGACAACTATATTATGGTCAAATAAGTTCCTTTAAAAATAGTTTTGTTGGTTGTGACCATAATTAAACATGTTTTTCTCTGCGTGTATGTAGATTTTTTTTGTATTTAACATCTTAAGTAATTATGGACCTTATGACATTTTTAAAAATGACATAATGTCAATTTGCAAAGTGTCTTAACGCCCACGGACGTTATGACATTTTCAAAAGTGTCACAGTGTCCATGGACATTACGACACTGGACTTTATGACATGCCACCTTGCAAAAAGCTGTATTCATTTTTGAGTAATTGATTATAACTATGCAATGATTAATTAATATTTAACTATATAGTGCACAAAAATTCGTTTTTTCTTTTTGGGTAATTTTTCATTTTTATTTTGGGCCATTTTTCGTTTCTTTTGGGCAAAATTTCATATACATATAACTTTTTGGGTCATTTTTCATGTTCTTTTGGGGAATTCTTCATTTGGGCGATTTTTCATTTGTTTTTTTGGGCCATTTTTCTTTGGGCGATATTTCCTACAGCCTCTTTTTAATGTAAATAAAAATTTGAGTGTAAAATAATATAAAGTGCAAAAGAACTACCTTACTAAACAATTTTATTCAAAAAATTAGATTTCTTTTTGGAAAAAGCAATTTTTTCAAAAAAATTTTTTTTTTTGCAAAGGCAGGCTATCAATTTTCAAGTCGAGAGGCGCGGATTAGGATTTCATTTTAGACCCATGGTTTCTTCGGAGAATTTTCTTAGAATTTTATGTAGATTACAATTTTGCTATACGATTTAAAAAAAAAATCGACCCGCTCTAATATATATACATTAGACCGGGTCGACCTCCATACAAAAAAAAAAAGTTGTGCCAGTCACCCCCTAGAATGAAAGATATGTCAATGAAGTTTCTAAAACAGGAAAAAATTTTTTTTTGCCACGCCCCAAAATACAGCACTTTTGGTTTTTTATATGTAGCGCTGCCATTTAAAGTCCGATCTCATCATATCGCATATCGTTGTTCATGGCTTGATAGTGGCTTCATTTTTGTCTTTGGTGACTTTTCAATGCGTCCTGAAATTCTGGGCGCCACTTCTGCCATCTCGGATCCTTCCCCCAAATGTCCAATTTTTCTGACGGTCCAAGAAAGTCCTTATAAAACTACGTATGTTGAGATTTTAATATGCTCACTTTTATGACACGCCTCCAAATAAAGCCCCTTTTTCTGTTTCACATACATACTACATTAAAACAAGTAGAAGTCAATACAAACCAAAAAAAATTTCCTCAGTCACGCCCTAGAATAAAAGGTATATTTATACAGTTTTAAGGACTTTAAAAAAAATTTGCCACGCCCTAAATAACAGCCCTTTTTGTTTTAGATATATAGCAAAATAAAAATTCTGTAAAAGCCTCCATTTTTTTTAATGGCTCCCTAAGCCATTATCAATCTCGTACAAAACTCTGTAAGTTACGCGCAATTTTTGTTTAATTATTCAATAATCCTGAAAACCACTCTCTATGGCTTGTCATTTGAATTTTTAAAAACTGTTTCTTAGCCTTTGGTTTTTTTTAACTAAGCGGTGTTTTCAAGTGGACTACTCATATTTTAATGAAAGTGAGACGGATGAATTAATTGACAAGCTTTCTCGATCTGAACTACTAGCGTTTTTTTTTTTGCCAGTTTTCATATTTTGTGCAATTCTTCGTGCCATTTTTTTTTTGCTGGACTGTGAAACTCAAATTAAAAATTTAAACTAAGACATTTGTAAAAGCAAACATAATGTCATATATGAGACCATGATACAGAATTGTAAAAATGAAAAAAAAAAAAAAAAATTATTTAAATGCATAAAAATGAATGCCTCAAAACATGTATGCGAAAAATTATAAATTGGGCAGTCGGTGTATATAAATCTTAGCTAGACTCAAGGTGACTCAAAGTTTTAGAGGGACTTTCTTAGCGCGTGAAGTAATTAGACATCATAGGGAAGGATCCAAGATATCATAATTGCCATCTAGAATTTTAAGTTAGTTTAAAAAAGCATTAAATACGAAAATAAAGGCACATTCTAGCCATTAACAATGATATACGGTACGATGAGATTGGACTTTAATTGACGGTGCTGTATATATAAAACAAAAAGGGCAGTAATTTAGGGCATGACAAAAACAATTTTTTTAAAGTTCTTAAAACTTAATAAATATACCTTTTATTCTAGGGCGTGACTGAGGAAAATTTTTTTGGTTTGTATTGACTTCTACTTGGTTTAATGTAGTATGTGTGTGAAAAAGAAAAAAGGGCCTTAATTTGGAGGTGTGTCATAAAAGTGAGCATATTAAAATCGATACATACGTAATTTTATAAGGACTTTCTTGGACCGTCAAAAAAATTGGACATTTGGGGGAAGGATCCGAGGTGGCATAAGTGGTGTCCAGAATTTCAGGTCGGATTAAAAAGTCACCAAAGACAAAAATGAAGCAACTTTCAAGCCATGAACAACGATATGCGATATGATGAGATCGGACTTTAAATGGCAGCGCTACATATAAAAAACCAAAAGTGCTGTATTTTGGGGCGTGGCAAAAAAAAAATTTTTCCTGTTTTAGAAACTTTATTGACATATCGTTCATTCTAGGGGGTGACTGACACAACTTTTTTTTTCGACCCACCCTAATATACATACATACATATATAATATGCATGTACATATGAATGTAACATTTTATTTGGTTTTGGACTGTTGTATATGTCTTTTGTCTTAAACTCATTTAATGAAATCATTGCTTTACTCAAAGAATCCCGGGATTTCCGGAAATAAGATTTTTTTTTGTTTCGTTTCCCTTTGCCCATGTTCTGTAACTCTCGCGTCGAGAACTTTCCGATTAAAATGTGTGAAATGAAACAAAAATGCCATATATTGAAACAAGAAGCAGTTTTTCTCACTATCTGTGTCTTTTACTTTTTTTTGGCGAGTAATAGCTGTCACGTAAGGAAATTACTCGCCACTTAACAGAAAAAGCGTTTCTGTAACATTTTCGTGAGAAAAGTTCCCGCCTTGAACTGTCGAATAAGCTCACGAATAAAAATGGGGCGTTAACACCATAAAACAATTAAAAATGCAAAATACAAAAAATACTAATACAGTAGAATCCCGATAGTTCGTAATCGCAAGGGACCGGCCATTTCTTACGAATTATAGGGGTTTTCGATTTAGCGGGGTTTCGATTTAACGGGGTTAAAATAAAATAAATACGAATAAACGGGGGTTTTCAATTTATTTACTTAAACGATAAAAAAACATAAAAAACAATTGTTAAAAATAAAATATATAAAAATTATACATAAAAATTATGCATGTAACAAACTGATCTTAAGAAAATAAATCCACACACAAGAAAAAATAAAAAAATGGTAATCAAAAAATCATTCTTTCCATGTTTTTGTTGTTTTTATTACGAATTATAAGTGGTAGTTAGCAAACAATTACGATTTATAAGAGGTAAAGAAGATTTTATTTGAAAAAAAAATTACGAATTATCGAGGGGACCAAAATGTATGGAAATTTTACGAATTAACGAGATTTTTTCAAGGGACCGAAAGTTTATTACGAATTATCGGGAATTACGATTTATCGGGGTACGAATTATCGGGATTTGACTGCAATAATATTTTGTTTTTGGCACATTTTTTTTATTATTTCATTTTTTTGCTTTTAACATTTTTATAAAATATACGAATGTTTTTTAAACATGCTTGCAAAAAACAAACATTAAAGTCGCACTTTACATTATTTTGTATAGCCGGTAGTAGTGTTTTCGTTGAAAAATTTTTAATCTTAGTAAATTTTGGTCACCGTCAACGATATGTGTTACTGGCGTCCTCAACGTCTGCAATGTCGTATCGGCTTCGAGTGCAATGTTATGATATTTATAACTTTATGACGTAATCTCTTTTGATAGTTTTCGACATGAGTTACATGCACACTTTACGAGAAACGATGGAATATGTTTTTCACAACTTTTCGATGCGAGAAGTTCTCACTAAAGTTACAGTAACCCGTTTCTGTATTTCTCACATCGTTAAACTTTTCGCATGAAACGTGTGAATTGCAACAAAAATAGTGTGAAATGAAACAAAAAATGGTTTTTCTCACAAAAGTGTTTCTGTATCGTTTCTTTGCGAGAATTATCTGTCCAGCAATTATTGAAAGGATGTGAGAAAAAGTGTTTCGGTAAAAATATTTTGAAAAAAGTTTCTCTCAACAACGTCAAAATAAGTCACATTTGAAATTGGTGCGAGAAAAACAAAATGTAGATATTTCAAATTTAAAATATTGTTACGAAAGTTAAATTATCTAAGAATTATTTATAGTTATAGTTATAAGTTATCTTGTACGTCATAGTTTTATGTTATATTAGTTACTTAAAATTGTCATGTATAATGTATAATTTATATGATGAAAATAAACAAAACACAATTGTTATATTTTGTTATTTTGAATTTTTTTTAGCCTTTCCTTGTTTTGGTTTTATTCAGTGCTGCCAGATAAATTTGTGTAAAAATCGTCAAATTCGTAAAAAAAATAATAAGATCGTCTTTTTTGTTTAAAATAATTAAAATTAATTTCAAACAAATTTGGTTCGATTTTTTTTAAAACATAATCAAACAAAAGCATAGTTGAGGGGTATAGATGCAAAGACTGCAATGTCCACATTTCTAGTAAAAACCTCTAGCTCAAAGTATATTCATATTTATGGTATGCCTATAATGCTATTCAGTAAACAGGAATATGATTAAGATATGGCGCAAGTTTCAACCAAATCGATATAGTGGTTTGCTGGCAATTATAATAATTCAATTGGAGATTGCTGTGTTTGCTCTAATCAAATGGAAATTGCTGCTTTTTTAGCATGGGCAGTACTTATAAAAATCAGTAGTTATAAAATTCTTAAACTTAACAAAGGCTTAGTTTTTTCTTGATTGATTTGGAGGAACTTCATAACAACTTAGCTCCATAATTACGGCTAATGACAAAGTTATAAAATGAACAATAAAACTAACTGCTTCATATAAAAAATAATTTGTTATATTTTTTATACCCACACCACAATAGTGGAGAGGGTATTATGCATTTGTGCTGATGTGTGTAACGCCTTAAAATATTGGTCCTAGACCCACCTTTAAGTATACCGATCGTCTTAGAATCACATTCTGAGTCGAACTAACGATGTCCGTCCGGCTGGCTGGCAGGCTGCTGGCTGGCTGGCTGTCCATGTAACCTTGTGCGCAAAGTACAGGGGCACAATTTTGGAGATAGTTTAATGAAATTTAGGTCATAGGTTCTTATTGGCACAAGGATCAAGCCTATTGAAAATGGGCCGAACCGTAGGACCACGAGGGAAGATAGGGGGAAATTTCTTCCTCTCAAAAACTATCAAACCGATTTCAATGAAATTTAAAACATTTTTTAAAAAATAGGACCACGAGGGGAAATAGGGGCAATTTCTGCCTCTCAAACCGATTTTAATGATATTTTAAACATAGATAGATCCATATCTATATGGACACATTAGCTATACAGTTTGTCAAAAATAGGACCACAAGGGGAGGTAGGGGGCAATTTCTGCCTCTCACAAACTTTCAAACAGACGTTCATGAAGTTTATAAACATAGATAAATCTATATTTTTATGGACACATAAGCATGATGTGTTTTTAAATACTGTGGTGTAGGGTATCATATGGTCGGGCTTGATCGACTATACTTTCTTACTTGTTTTAATTTCTATTTAGTTTTGTTTTGCAAAAAAGAAACCATATAAAAAATAGCATGCATTTTCGAATATAGTTGAGGGGAAAAGAGCTTAACAAACTGTGATCATTGCAAAAACGACAATCTCCAATGGACATTGCCGTTTTTGCATCAATTCTTAATTTTTGAACATACTTTTTTATGGGATAAAAGTGTTTCTGGTAATGTAAGTGGACATTGCAGTCTTTGCATCTATACCCCTCAGCTAATGTTCATGCCCTAGCTAGCATTTGGTATCATAATCTTATCATTTAGGAATCAGCTTCATGAGCAAAATACCCGCATATCATAAATGATACTCTCGTTGTGACAAAATGGTACCCTACAGATGAATCACCTGAAAGAATCATATATGATACAATTTTTGATCCTCTCATTTTTAATTTTTCAATTGCCAAATTGGTTTTTTTGTTGTTTTCTTGCGAAGACAATAGAATGAAAAAATTTATTTTTTAATTTTGTTTTTTCTTTTTACCCACTTACAACTACAATTCGAGTCGGAAAGAACCCAACCAATTGTAGGGGGATGTAAGAAAAGATAAACTCACTGTTTATTGTTGGTGCTTTGTTTAAGCTTTGATATTGTTACAAGTAAGACTTTGAGTGTTTAAAATTCTTATTCGTTTTAGGGTTTTATTTGTATAATATTTTTAGCTTTTCTAAAATCTTTGGAAAAGGTTTCCTGATGATCTGGCCTAAGCAACCAGTGAAATGCGCATAGAAGCTAGCTTTCCCTCGACGATAAATTTCAGTGTATTTATCAAAATGAAAAATTGGGAATTTAGCACGTCATACAAAAATCTTAATAGTAAATTATATAGTTTATGATTATATAATTAGTATTTTGGTAATATTGTTGAACTATTTATGGTTTTTAACCCAAATTTTCAATATCTTCAATCAGGCTTAAGTTCACCAAATTTAATTTTCATTAAATTATTTTTATGAAGAAAGGAATTTTACAACATTAACGGCAAAACCCTCTGAGGAGATCGAGTGGTAGCGATCAAAACATATCAGGGTAACCAGCCGCCTGGGTTCGAATCTCAGGTCAGTCAAGAATGCATGATTATCAATATGTAACAATTTTAATTAATTTTCATGTTGTAAAATTCCTTTCTTTATAAAAATAATTTAATGAAAATTAAATTTGATGAACTTAAGCCTGATTGAAGATATTGAAAATTTGGTTTTTGATTTTATTTCATATAATTTTTTCATGGCCATGTTGTTTAATTTTTCTCGGATAAAATCAGCACCATTATGGCTTTTGATTATTCAAACCAGCTTTATTTTGAACCAAAAAAGGCGTGACAAAATATCATATTGAACAAAAAATAAAATAAATATTTTTATAAAAAAAGCCAAGTCGGTTCATTACTTCACCTGGTCCTCATACAAGCAAGTATCCTCTCGAAATTAAGGTTTTGGTGCGATTTTTAATGCTATGGTGAAGGGTCTATAAGATCTACCATAGCCGAATATAGCACTTTAAATGGTTTTATTTAAATCATCTTGATTCAAACTTTTTTCTATATTGACTGAAAAATGGGGAATGGTTTAATGTTTTGAACACAAACAATTGTGTTAAATAATCACGGGAATAAAAAGTAAACACTTTTCCCTCGAAATTTTGCTTTTGCCAATATAATTTTTAGGGAAGAGACTAACAATTTGGAAGACAATTTTCACAATAGGGGAAAAATGAAAATTAAGGCTGCTTTGTTTCTAAAGATATCTTTTTTTGTAATGCGTAGTAACCAAACATAGAAAAAGATTTTAAATTGTCTTATTTCAAAGTCTAAATAATATCGACCCTTTTTAGAAGAAATCAGCAAACCGGCACTTTGCTAATTTCGGAACAAGAAAATCGTAAAATCTGGCAGCTCTGGTTTTATTATATATGTGTCTTTCGTTGACGTTTCGCTTTCATTTGACACTTGATTACTGGAAATATTCCAGTTAAAACAAAATCTGTGTTGTCTGTTTTCGCATTCAAATACAGAAACACTTTTTTCACATATCGAGTAACGATGAATTTTTTTTTGTTACACACTTCATGTTAGAAATTTTACGATGCGAAAAATACAGAAACAAGCTACTGCAGTTCAACAAAAATAACCACAATACTAATTATTAGGGATGAGATTTTCATGCACTTAAAAATCGAAAATATGCACTAAGAACACCAAAATACCATTATAAAAATTTAAAATAGGCGTTAAATTATCAATACATAAGAACATTAAAAAAAATTTTTTTTAAGAAACGCTTTTCTTAAAAAAAAAAGTTTAGCCCGCCCCCCTTGATTTTATCCTGGCTACGCCCATGTATTCGTGTATCGTCATCGGGAATATGTATGCCTGCAAAGTTTAATCCATTTACATTGAGTATAAGGCGGTTAAATTAACGTTACAAGATTTGATTTTCCGAAGTGAAGCTAAGTCTGGGTTCACACTATGAAAGTTTTCTTTCAGAAAGTCTGAGTTTATGGGTGAGAGGGGAAGAGAACATGCTGTTCCTTTTTCCCCTCTTATTCATAAACTTAGACTTTCTGAAAGAAAACTTTCATAGTGTGATCCCAGACTAAAGAAAAGGTTTTAAAAAGCGTTTTGTTTTTAATTTTATTTAAAAAAAAAAAAAAAAAAAAAAAAACAAATAAAAAATTCCGTCAATTGTTAGTCAAGGTACAATATTTTTGAAAACTTTATTTACATAAAAAAATAAATACTTTTTCAAATTATCGAAAGTAACCTGTTCGAACGCAAAAAACTTTTGTACATGGCAAATAATCTCTCATCGTCAACCTACGTTATAGGAGCATCTTGAAAGTTGCCAACTCATTTGAAGAATATATATTTTCTAATTCTAATCCAACATTTGATTCCAGATCTAAAATGGTTGAAATTCGTTTTATTTTTTAAAAACCTATATTTTTTTTTGCAAACCGTTTTAGTTTTGTTTTTGATTTGTTGCGCTATTCTTCCTTCCACATTGTTAATTTTAAATTTTGCAATATCAATTAATTTGACTGGAGTATTAAGTTAACTCAATCCCTCCAATTAAGTTATTGTTTCACCAATATATCCGTAGTTGGCAAATACCAAATGCTAATCAATCTTTTACTTTTTTAATTGCATAAGCATCGGTAGCAACAAGTTTTTTAATAACATTCTTAAATTGCTCAAAGGATTTTGAATAGTATTCTACAGCATCTAGCCAGATTCCCTATCTTGTTAATACTGGCTGCGGTTTTAGGTTACCAAAAGATACCTTTCATTAAAAATTGCAACTAGTGAATAAGCCTTTAAACATATTTTTTCCGGTATGAAATCAATATAATCGAATTAGATTCTAATTTCCTCTGCAACTCGGTGGAACTCATGTGCCAAGCAAGTAACATGTAGCAGTTTTGGATAAAATTTTTTAAACCTATTGGAAGCCTTAGCCATGTAAGATGCTGCATTTGTCAAATCTTGAAAATCTT
Organism: Pollenia angustigena; assembly: GCA_930367215.1. NCBI lineage: Eukaryota > Metazoa > Arthropoda > Insecta > Diptera > Polleniidae > Pollenia > Pollenia angustigena. The sequence continues at coordinate 89,953,477 of OV884056.1, read as the reverse complement.
GTATTTTAAGCAGAGCTCCAAAAAAAATTATTTATTGATTTAAAAAAATTTTTTTTTTTGTTTACATGGAAATTTTTTGAAGAACTTTTTTTATGTAAACTAAAAAATATATCACTCTAAAATGTTAAAATATGCATTTAAAACCAAAATATGCAAAAATGTGCATTTTAACCAAAATGTGCAAAAACAAATCGATAGACTATCGAAAAAAACATGCATTTGCATGGAAATCGCATATTTAATGTTAAAATATGCATTTAAAACCAAAATGTGCATTTTAACCAAAATATGCAAAAAAAAAATCGATAGACCATCGAAAAAAACATGGAAATCGCATCTTAACTTACTTTTAGTACGAGTCGTACTTAAATTTTTAAAAATAACACAAATAAGTTCTTAAAACAATCCAAGGTGTGATTACTTTTGAAAACCATTGCATGATATATGCGCGCAAATTTAATTCGCTAGTTTTAAAGAATTACACATACAATAACAAGCAATAGTAAAATAGACCTTCAGCCCGTTTAAGTGAAACATACCAGAGTCTGTGGATATGAATCGAACCCTCGCACTGTTAGACTAGCTCACTCCAAACTAGCCTACCGGCGCAACCAATTTGGTTATGATTAAAATGGATATAATCATTGTATTCTAAACGAAAATGTCCTTTAATGTCGGACGTTTGGTCATCGATATGACAGTACAGAAAATGATTTCAAAATTCTGTGATTTGGAAAAAGACATTGAAACCCTGTTTTATTTTCAAGCGAGGCGAAAAGTTCAAAAATAGTCTTAAATATCTAAAAGTTATCATTCAAAGCAGCATCGAATGAAGAAAACGCACTTTTCATAAAAAGTACCAAAATTTACACAATTTAAATTTTTCTCCATATTCATTCTTAAGTTCAGAAAGTCTTTCATAGTTTTCAATAACAGTTTCTAGAAAATTCCCAATAACTTACATCTATATATGGAGCCCTATTTGCGATTATGTCGTTAACGATAAAAGGCAAATTTTACAGGAGAAGGGTCTTTATTAGTTTTTTCTTAGGCAATACTTTATTTGGACTTAGATGGGCTTTTTTACCGTCAGTCAGTCAATGTAGCGAGTACTAATATGCTATTTGCAAAAAACAAAATTTCGTTAAATTGTCGCTACAGATATAATCGCAAAAAGGGCTCGATATGTATACAAAAATAGTGGCGATTTTGGGCATACGATGTCGTTGCTTTAATGATAATTAAAGCTATGAACAAGGTTTCTTCTATATATATAAAAATAAGTCCGTATATGTACGTCGCCGAACTACTCATAAACGCGTCGTGCGATTTCAACCAAACTTATACACTACGTAGGCAGTGGCCCATTTATGGTTTATATGAAGTTTGGTTGAAATCCGATAACGCATGTGTGTGCGGTGCGGTGCGTATGTGAAGTGAGTGTGTTTTTGCCGTAGGAAAACCAACTTTATTAAAAACAAGTGTGTTTCTTTTCTTATTTTGTTTTGCCGTGCGAAGCAGGCAACGGGCCCGCTAGTAGATAATAAAAATGTTCGAAAACTTGTCTATAGTATATTAATGTTATCGAAAAGCAGGGCACCCTACTTAAAGCTAATTTTATTGCGGAGTTTCGGTTTTTAAATTTATTCAATTAACTAAGCCGTTTTTTAATTAAAGCGAAAATATCGTTCATTTGCTGCAAGACCGGCATAACTCAAAAAATCCATTTCCAGATAAACGAATTTAAAGTTTTTGATTTGCTATTAAGTTAAAATGCTTAAGCTCGAGGTCAGTTGTATGTAAAATTTTTCTTTATTTGTTTCCGATATTTCGATATTCTTTGAATATCATCATCAGGGAATGTTTACTAAAATTTAACAATAACAAAACAATACATAAATACTCATAAATACAGATTAAATATTAAAAAATACAAGGCATACAATAAAAATAAAAACAATGTAATGGAGATCGACAAAAAACACACATTAAAACTCACATTAAAATTTACATTAATCACAATAAAGGAGTAATAGCTCTTCACGTTTCAGCATATGTCAACAAATTATTATTATGGTCATCTCTTTGCTTTGGTTATCAAATGTCTGTAGCTAAGAGCACAATTGAATTTGATTTGCTTTAACTACTTAGAAAAAAAGAAGACACATTACATTCTCTTCAAACTGGGAAAGTATAAAAGATATAAAGATGAATTAAATTTTTTGAGTCATGCCGGTCTTGCAGCAAATGAGCGATATGTTGTGCAGCCTCCTCCATTTCCGAAAAAACGTTATATCCCGAAAAGAATAGCTAACCGGAAAAAAAATCTCGGTGAAAAAATGAGTTTAATCTAATAATAAAATTAACCAAAATTAAATAAAAATTTCGTTAATAATACAAACTGTGAAAAATGTCAACAAAAATGTTTTTTGAATGAAAATACGCATGATTAACAACATTTTTTTCAACTTTTTAAATTTGACTTAAGATTTCATTATAGAAAATTTCTCTATCAATAAAATTTTCAATAGAAAAATTTTGCGATAACTATTCTTTCTTATTCAAAATTTGTCAGTGATTTTAGATGGGGCGGGGGGGAGGGGAGGTAGCTTGAAAACCATGGTAGATAAAACGCCCGGGAGACTATCAAATAAATACATCAATCACATAGTTGTGTGCGTGCAGTCGTTCTTTTTCGGGTACACAAACGCGTTGTCGGCAATGCTTGATGAAAATCAAAAAGTTTTGATTTTTTTATTTGATGGCTGATTATTTGATAGTCTCCAGTTGTGATTGACAAAAAAATTTTATTTGCTTTGTGTTTGTTGTCATGTACGGAAGAAAAAACGAAACGAGCCCTATGAAATCAAAATTACAAATGTTGATTGACGGGTTTATTTGTACGTCTCCAAAAAAGCCTCAAATTAACGACACTAACACATATGCACTGATTGACGGGTTTATTTGAAAGTCTCCAGAGCCCTTAAGGCCATGATGGCATTATTGCTCAATTGAATGGGAGATAAAGCCATAATGACCCAATTGCCCAATCATTGAGAGGTAAGGTCATATTTAAAATTTTGCGAAATGAGAAATATAGCCATATTTTTTTCGCAAATGAGAGATGAAGCCATATTTTTTCAGAATATTGTTATGCAGGGTGTAAACGTTCTGAAAAAGGGAAAATCCTTAGTTATCATTGAAAAACATTTTTTAATTCTTGTGCCGCGTCCTACTGGAGGGAAAACCCCTAAGCACTCTTGCGGCAGTGCTTAAAAACGCAGAAAAACTTTAGATTTCAATACTTAACTTTAGTGCCCCGGAACTGAAATAAGAGATAAGGCCATGTTTGATTTGATAGTCGTCGTCTGATATCTCATCTTTCACAATAAAAAAGAATAATACAATAAACGTTTAAAAATTAACAGAGGTTTGTGTTTTTGTGGTATGATCTTATGAAAGTTGGCCAATTTGAATGCACCCGTCATGCACTTTAAAGCTCTCTCGTGGCTATTTGATCGTTTCATATAAATTCTTGTAAATAGATAACAATAGCATATAAAATAATGTTACCCCTTCTAGAAATAACTTAATTGCAAATGTGTTTCTTTCTATTAGTAAAAGACGTTTAAAGCGTCTAAATGTTGCACCCGTCAGAATGGAATCGCCCTCTTGATAAATACACTGAAATTTATTGTTGGAGGATAAGCTAGTTTCCATGCACATTTCACTGGTTGCTTACACTGCCTTTACACATGAATGTAGTTTCTTGAAAGTTTCATATACATACATAGTACATACGTTTATTAACACATACGTTACAAAAGTTTATTAACACAAATAAAAAAAATAAAAAATATAATAGAATTTCATGAAAATTTACATGAAAGTGAAGTATCATTTTCAAAATGTCGTCAAAGAATAAATTGCTATCGAAAATTGCTCTTCTTCTTCTTTTGTTGTTTTGCTTATTTCAAGTTTCAGAGCTGTCAAGCCAATTACTTACGCCAAACTTCAGGCATTCGATCAAATTAATGTATATTTTTATTTATGTTGATGATATTTATACAGTTTGCTGTTAATATTTAGTTAAAAAAAGAATTTAATTTTTTTTTACCAAAACAAGTGGTTTTTGTAACTGCAATTTAAGACAATCCTGAAATTTCATGTGAAACTTTTAAATTGGCAACACTCCTTAGTTTATTGTCATTTTCTTTCATGAAATTGTCAAAACCGCTTTCATTGAAAGCTAGCTGAAAGTTGGACTGAAAGTAAAAAAATGTAAATGTTTAAGTGAAAAAGTGTGAGTGTATTGCGACTTTCAAGAAATAACTTTCACGTGTAAATGTAAATGTAAGCCCAGATCATCAGGAAAAATTCTCCTAAAAAATTTTAGAAAAGCCAAACTTATTAGCAAACAAAACTACAGAGTGAATGAGAATTGCAAACGCTCAAAAAGTCTAATTTGCAACGATGTCAAAGCTTAAAAATAATACCAACAATAAACTTTAATAATCTCCAGAAATCTTGTCGATAACTTTATCTATAGAACTCTTATTGTTAATAACTTAAATTTTCTTAAAAAATCTTGTTAAAACTTAAATTTTTATAGAAAATTTCTGGATTAAAAAATTTTCTGCAGAAAATTTTGCCATGACTTTAATTGTCTTTAGGAAATAATGTTACCATTTAAACAAAATATTCATAAAATAAAGCTTTAATTATTCCTTTCTAAAACATTAATTACCAAAATGAAGAACTGTGCAAATTACAAAAATAGCCACACACACACACATGCACACAAACAACCTTTAAGGATCATTAACGATTTGTTTATCTCAGGACAAATGATACCAAATGATTGTCTAATTCAGCTCACATCATTTATCCTACAAGTGGCCAAAAATTAAATTCAATTTTCCTTTGTTGCCACCCGAGTTCAGTCGAGCAAACAAATGACCTTAAAAAAAAATATAATAAATAAAAACAATTAAGGTTTTAGGTTAGTTTTCGTTAATTTAAGCCACAAAATAACCAACAAGAAAGAGCGAAATAGAAACATTAAGCCTATTGACACAGATACACGGAGCAAAATAACTTCATAGAATTAATCAAACTAATTTGCAGCAATTAAGCGATTGCTATTGCGTCTTCTTTATGAATAGTTTTTTAAAACTTCAGAAATACTAAAAGAATGATTAAATTTAAGAAAATCTTTTCTCGCTGTGTACTTGAAATGGTATGGCGGTCGTAAAGGCAGCCATATAACATAATTAGTAGTGACAACAACAAAAACAACTTTTACATTAAATATCCTGGAAAAACTTAACAGCCCTCTTTAACTGTAGAAGGCCACTACTGTAACTAATGATAGTCCGAGATCCCAACAAAAGCCAATTGTTAATTGCCAGACAGTAGAACTCACTGTTGCAACTCCATTAAGCGCCTGCTGGGGTGTTTGATAATGATTAAACTTGCTTGCACAAAATTTAAGAGAAAAGCTTTATTTTATCATAATTTGCTTAGAATGTTTTTTTTTTTCATTTAAATAAATCAAGAATAAAAACCCTTTTTTGTAAAATTATATACAAAAAAGCATTCGGATGCAATTTATTTCAAGTATAAAAAGTACAATAAAATTTTTTTTAAAAAAGTTATCGATAATAATTTATAAAACCAAACCAAGCCATCGATATCCTAAATTTTCCGTTAAACATTTTTTATCTTTTACGAAAAAACTAGCTGACCCGGTCCGCGTTGCTGACCCCAAGCAAACATCAGTGTTGTATTACCAATCGATTTAAATTGAGCTTTTAACAAAATTTACGGCCCTTAAATAAAAATCCATGGAATACCTATCAAAAAGTTTTTATTTTACAGAATAACTTACATATCGTCAGCTCATTACTGGTTTGACCGACCGACCATTTTATGGGGGCATTCAACGTGAGGCTGTGTTGGGTACCAGGACACTGCATGGTTGATGGGAATGAGGTGGCGGACGAACTCGCGAGAGGGGGTTCGGGTCTCGACTTAGTGGTGGGGGACAGGGGCTAAAACCCCCCCTATGCTACTACTATGGGGTGATACGGGAGAAATTCCGTGATGACGTTGACCGATCCTGGAGGGGCAGAATGGATTGCAGGGTGTCTAGGGCACTATGGCCCAATTTGGACGCGGGGGCAACCAGGGTTCTACTGGGATTGGATAGGGGTAGTCTCAGAACACTTATAGGGTTCTTGACGGGTCATTGTCCTGTCAGGGCTTTTGCGGGCAGATGGGACAACGCCATACCGGACTTCTGCAGGCTATGCGAGGATTCAGAGGAGCTAGAGACGATCGAGCATGTACTGTGCCATTGTCCTAGGATGCAGGGTCTCAGACTGAAGTGGCTAGGAGATAGGTTTCACGACGAACTGGGGTGCATAGCTGGATGTAATCCGGCCAATCTACTGGGGTTTGTCAGGGAAATAACGCGGCTGTTTCTATTGAGGGGACTGTAAGGGGGGTATTGGTCCTACTTTCTAATTTTCTGTCTATATCTTACTTCCTTTTCTCTACTTTTCACTTCCTCTTATCTCTATCTCTTACTTCATATTTTCATTGAAGGGAATCACAATGGATCGTATTCGGTCTCCGAGTGGAGGTGTGCCTGTGGGCACACAACCCTTCTTAACATAACCTAACCTACCGACCATTTTTAAAAAAAATGAGTTAGGTATGAGGAATATATTTTTTTAATACCCTCTTTTTTTGCTCTACAAGCCATTGTTTGGCGATTGCAGCAAATTCTTTATACAAAAACGTACAAAATAAATTTTACTGTTGCTTTGCTGCATTGCCGTAAGAAAAACCAATAGTAGTTAAAGCAAAAGCAAAGTAAAATGACAACTAGAAAATAAATTTCTGAAAAAAATTTTTATAATGGACCCAACCAAATGTACGGTTTGCTTTTATTTGTGTTTTTAGCCTACCTAAGGGAAATGCTTGAAAATTTTACTACAAACAAAAATTAAATATGTCTAATCTTACAGCAACCATTATTATGTCATATATACCAACTTTTACTTATTGTGCCTTTTTGACGGAAGCTCATAGTGGTAACAATATTGCTAGTGCTTAAATTAAAATTTTAAATGAATTAATAAAAGATTGTCCACTCATTAAAACTTTGACATTATGGAGCGATTCTTGCGTACCTCAAAATAAAAATCAAATTAACGCAACCGCAATCAAAATGTTCTTTAAACAAAATAATATTGATGCCGTAATACAAAAGTCTTCAGAACCAGAACATTCTTTAATTTAAGAAGTGGACTGTGTCCATGGTGTTATTGACCGGTACTTAAAGAATATTGAAATTCATAGTCCTCTTCATTTACTAAATTTGCTTAAAACAATGCCAAATAATAAAACAAAACTTAAAGTTATGGAAATGCTTCTGGAAAATTTTCGCACATACTCGTTGGAAGCAAATAAAATGGACTTTCGAAAAGTCCCTTTTGCTAAAATTAAAGTACTTCTATACAGTTAAAATAATGATTGATGTATATATTATAAAACTTCTACCAGAGAGGAAAAATATAAAAATGGAATTTTGGTTAAGTCTGCATCAAACAATTGTTTGAAAACTCCTGAGAATTTGTTGACGCATGTTTTGAAAATATCGAAACCATCATTTATTTCCAGCGATAAAAATAGAGACATAAAAGACTTGCTTATATTTCTTCCACGTGTTGATAAAGCTTATTATAAAAATTTACTCAATATTAAGCTTAAAATTTTCTTTTTACTTTTGCATTATTTAAGTTGTTTAATTTGTGGCTTTTTATGTAATTTTTCATAACAGTAGAACTGTTTTTTCTGTTTTTGTAAAGCAAAATCAAATAAAAAAACTATAAAAAAAATTCATCTCAACAACAAGTTACTCAATACACAGCAATTTTTTTTTAGAAAAGTGGCGTATGCGGCACAAAACAATTTTTTTCATTTTCAAAAAATACTATTAAATTCTAACTTTATTCATGAAAGTGCGCAAAAATTTGCATTTTTCTTCAAAACATATACCGGAAGCAGTGGTAAAAATATAAAAAAATTCTATCGGGTACAATATGAGAAATCTTCATGTAAATCTTCTTTGTCGTTTTTCTCCACTCCGACTTTTTGGCATATGCGCCAAACCAATTCTGAGCTGACGATATGTTGTAGATATGGGCTCAATCAAAAAGGAAACGCATGTATTTAAAGGCTAGATTACACTATCTCACAAGCCTTACGTATTCCATAATACTTTGTGAGATAGAAATCTAATGAGTTTTGTTGCGACTATCAAAAAATCTAATGTTACATGACAGTTTGTGTTCACATCATCACACAAAGTATAAACACTCACACATGAAATAAAATGCAACCCTGATCCAAATTAAAGTATTATTGTTTAGAAATTAAAAAAAAAAAACGATGAAGTCTTATGGGATGTCAAACTTTTTTCATAATACTTGTCATTTTCGTGACACATTGCATTCACAATATCACACTTTGTCATATTACTTGAGTTTTTGACATGTATCGGGTGATTTTTTAAGATCTATAGGAAAGTTAAAAAAAAACACATAAAATTCAGAAAAATGCATGAAATCTTTATTTGAATCGATAGTACGGTCCATATAATTTAATCTTTGAAGATTTCATGCAAATGTTGATCATGACTGCGCCTCAAATGGTCCGTCCGCTTAGTCCAATTTTGGCATACTCTTTCCAACATTTCGGCCGGTATCTCATGAATAAATGTTTCAATGTTGTCTTCCAATGCGTCAATTGAAGCGGGCATGTGTGTATAGACATGAGCTTTAACATAGCCCCACAAAAAATAGCCTAACGGCGTTAAATCGCACGATCTAGCCGGCCAATTGACCGGTCCCGAACGTGAAATAAAATGTTCACCCAACTCGCCTCTCAATAAGTCCATTGTTAAGCGTGCTGTGTGACATGTGGCACCGTCTTGTTGAAACCACATGTCATGCAAGTCATTCAAAAAAAAAGTTGGATATCATCTCACGGTAGCGCGCACCATTCACAGTTACGTTAAAGAAGTACGGTCCAATGATGCCACCACCCCGAAAACCGCACCAAACTGTGACTTTTTCTGAATGCATTGGTAGCTCTTGCAATGCTTCTGTCTGATCTTCACTCAAAAATCGACAATTCTGCTTATTAACGTACCAATTAAGCCAAAAATGAGCTTTGTCGCTGAACACAAGAAGCGCGCGATGAACTTTCTTAACAGAGCACGCATTTTGATAATAAAATTCAATAATTTGCAAGCGTTGTTGGTTTGTAAGACGATTCATGGTTAAATTATAGACCAAACTTAAGATGTTTGACAGTGAAACAAAACACGAACCGTGCGTCTAAACTTTTTAAACCAGTGTTGCTAAAAACATAGAAGCTAAAAAATCACCCGATATTAATACAAAGTATAATAGTGTAATCTAGGCTTAAGGCAAATTGGAAATTATATTTATTTATTACTTCATCTTAAGGCCAGCAGATAGACAATGTTTTTTGTTTTTTTATTTGGTGTAAAAACGCATAAATTTTTTGGCGTGCCAGCTCGGGAGCAAGCTGATGGTAATAGCAAAGGCAAGATGCAAAGGGAATTGGAGCTGCTTTAATTGGAATGGTAAATCGTTGGAAATCATCAGAATTCGTGAAATAAGTACGTCTTCGGCTTCGAATCTGTCACCGATGATTGTTGCCTTGATTAAATTTGGTGAACAGTTTTTGATGTTCAATCTGGTTCTGTTGCATAGCTTTGGTGCGTATTATTTGCAAATAACAATTACCGGTGATGCAACCTGTAATGTTAGTACATACGGTGGCATTCCGGGTGGTTCCAATGAATTCAAAAATTCAGTGCACAAAATGTAGGTACATATCTTAAATGCAAGAGTACACAAAGTTGTTAACTTATTGGACAATGTTGCACCTTAGTAAGTGCGGCATATCTTGTGTTATCGAATGATGTAAATATTTTGTAAATAAACCGAAAACTCGGATTTTTGAATGAAACATTTCTAAAGTTTTTGCAGACATGTGTATAAAAAACGAAGCTGCAAACAAAACAAGCCATAAATAATTAAAAGCTGTTAGCAACTTTTGATTTTATTCACAAAAGTCGATTATAATTTATTAAAGAAATTCATAAACCGCAATATTTGTATGGGAGCCCCCCTAAGAATTGTCGATAAGGGGCTAGTATATCATTTTATCCCACTAGGGGTGACTTCTGGGCATTTATGGGAATTTGTCTTCAATATATTTCCAGTCTGCATTGAACATTTACAAAATGTTCAATACATACTAGATATATATTGAAGAAGAAGACCCATAACTGCTGCACTGAAAGAATTTTCTTCGCAATACCAATGAAATTTGACATTAATTCCATGAAAATTGCATTTAAAAGGAACCTATGCAGTGCTTCGTTGGATTAATGAAACCTGTTTCATTAAAATGTATTTAATGAAACATTACATTAGATCTATGAATATTATTCATTGGATGAATACTTTCAATAAGGTAAAACTAATTTTTTTCTTAAATTCTTTTTGTTTAATTTTTTCTTATTTTATTTTTTTTTTCTGTCTCTGGCGGGAATCGATCGCGGAACCTCGGTGCTGATAGACTAGCTCACTACCAGCTAGCCTACCGGGGCAGTATAGTTATGGATAAAAAAAACTTGTTTTCTACTCAATTAAGAGCGTAAATATGAGTTTAAATTGTCAATAACAAAAATAACAACGTTGATTGAAAGTTTTTGTTTCATTATTATAATGACATTTTAATTGTCATTATGAAAATTTAAATTTATGAAGGCAATTATTGAAAAATGTTTCTTTTATAAAAAAATTTTTGATTTCATAAATTTAATGGCATACATATAACATAAGATGCATGAAATTATTAAATCTTACATTTTTTAATTAACAATTAAACATGTTTTTAAGGAAACTATATTGTTTTTTTTATGTTCCCAATTAAAATTTTTTGTTTAACTTGGACAAACTTAAGTTTTCATATATCCAATGAAAATTTTTAACGTAATTACGAAATCTAATGAAGCGATTTTAACGAAAATACTTCATTATAACTATAAAATTCCATTTAGACAATGAAAGGAAAATTTTTTTATGAAAACGATTCATTAAATAAATGAAGCATTTTTCTTTCAGTGTACTTACCCGTTAACGAAGTATACTAGCTCAATAAACTGAGCCATTTTTGGGTTACGTGAATACAGTGATGTTAACTTTTATTTTTTCATTACCGTACGGCCCTCTAAAAATTACCGTTTTTGAGAAGAAATTACCGTACGCAAAGGTTTTTTAATTTAAACATTCTCAGCAGTATTCAAAAACAATTTATTTATATTTTAAATGTGTTTTATGAAAAATTTTAATGAAAATCTTTGTTTGAAACATATTTTAAACCAAAATTATTGTATTTTTCGTCAATACGAAAGTAAAAGCATCAAATAACTAAAATTTTAACGTTACTGACAGACTTATTCATCATCGCACAGACTAAGCGACTGAAGCTAAAAAGTTTAAATTTGAATCGGAGTTGGTATCGTTCAACTAGGAAAATAAAATTCAAATATCGCAAGAGAATACTAACTTAATTTTTTTTTTTTTTTTTTTACGTTTTGGATTTACACGCAATATCCATATCTACCCGCTGTAAAATATAGTGCTATTTTGTCATCTTATGATGAAACGATTGGTTTTGAAGTTCTTTTTCATATGCCTTTAATACAAAATTAAAACATAATAGTTTAGCTTCAACTGAAAAGTTTTAATATTTAAGCTTCGTACAGACGGTGGTCAGATCTTACAATGTTGTCACTAAATTCGCCTAAAAAGTATTGCAACTGTGTTAACATTGTAAGCTCATTTTCATTTGGCAGATGTGTAAAATTAATGCATCTGACAATGTCGCCATTGTGAGAAAAAGGACTACATTGTAAGATCTGACCACCGCCTGTACGAAACTTTACTATAGTTAATTGCATCACATTACGGCTACTTTAAATGCTTAAAAAATTGTTGATTTTGAAACAAACAAAAAGTTTAAAATACAATTAATAATTTAACTACAATGAGTTATTTAATTTTTCATATTTTACACTTATCACTGTAACCTAAGCATTTGCCGAAACATAACATTCTTAATTTTTTGTATAACATTCATCTATTTCTAAAACTGGTTGGAAATCACCTCTCAAAAGTTAAAATCATAAAGCCTTCATATGTAAGTATGTAGTATATAAATATCAAAAAACCCAAATCTTGATATTACCGTATTTTAAATGAAATTACCTTGCTACCTTTTGGGGCTCAAAATTACCGTAAAAAAGGGTAATTACCGTACGGTTAACATCACTGCGTGAATATACTAATGCTGTGCAACCTCCTCCATTTTCGAAATAACGGTATATCTCAGGGTTGTCAGATTGAATTTAGCCTTAATTGCCAAAATCGCCAAAGCCTTTATTTTTTAGTTTTTATACCCTCCACCACAATTAGTTGTGAAGAGGGTATATTGAGTTTGTCATTCCGTGTGAAACTTTTTTATTATTCATCTCAGACCCCATAAAGTATATATATTCTGGGTCCTTGAGTAATTCTAAGTCGATTTAGCCATGCCAGTCTGTCTGTCCGTCTGTTGAAAACACGCTCACTTTCGAACAACTCAAAAAAAAATGAACAAACTTGGTGCCAAATTGCTTGTAGTTATCCTAAGCAGTTTGAGAAGGAAATCCAGCAAAATCGGTTCAGTAGGACCAGAGCTATTAATCAAAATGTGGAACCACTACCTAAAAAAATTGATAATTTTGTTACAAAAAATAACATAAATGCTGGAACAGAGCACGAAATGAGATAAGATTTTGCAAAAATTTGTTTTATTTGACTGGAAATCACGCTGTTAAATTTCGTGAAGATCCGTCCATAATTAACCCTAAGCCCCATATAAACACTGCTCCCGGAAAACAGTTTAGTACGCCTAAAACCGTCAAAAATAACGCTAGCGTTACAAAATTTGGTACGTCACAATTTTTTTAGGACTAGAAATAACACTGTGAAATTTCGCGACGATCGGTCCATAATTTACCTTAGGCCCCACATAAACCCTACAACCGGAAAACAGTTTAGTACGCCTAAAACCGTAAAAAATAATGCAATCATAACAAATTATGGCTCGTCACAGTTTTATAGGACTATAAATGATACTGTGTAATTTCGTGAAGATCGGTTCAAAATTTACCCTAGGCCCCATAGAAACCCTACTCCCGGAAAACAGTTTAGTCGCCTAAAACCATAATTAATAACAAATCGTCACGGTTTAAGATAATAATAACATCATACAGATATTACTCCTTAAAGAGTCGAACTGTCGGTGGAGGGTATCAAAGATTCGGTACAGCCGAATATAGCACTCTGACTTGTTTTACAGTAAAATATATAGTTTCTAGATTCATAAAAATATTTTTTATAAATCCAAAAAAATATAATTGTTCCGGATAGCTAAAATCAGCCAAAAATTAAAAAAAGTCGCCTTGCAATGGGTATATTTTGTTTGATTTTTATTTAGAACAAAGTAAAAAATGATTAGTGAACACAAAAAAGATACCTACAATGTTTACAATAAAATAGTTTTTAGTAGTCTAATTAAAGCAACAAAAATTTTACCGGTAAGACTCCCTTTTTTCTTCTTTTTTGGAATACATTTTTTCATTATTTATTTATTGAATCTTCATATATTAAATATGAGCTAACAATAATTACTCAAATCTTATCCTAATACCGTGTTCAGATATGCACCTTAATTGAGTTTTACGCAATAAATGCCATTATTGAGCTCAATTTTCCAAAATTGCAATTTAGTTATTGCTCAATTAATGCGAAATTGTTATAAATATTGAGTAAAATTAAAATGCGACACTGTAACAAGTGTGTTTAGTAAGCAAAACACAACTTACTAAACAGTGTTTTGACATTTGGCAATTGAAATAACAACAAAAAAAAAGGCCCATCCATTTGGTCTGCGCAAAAACCAGATGTTTATCCCTTAAAGATGTCAAAAGTTGTTTACATTTTCTTATACATGTACATTTTTGTTTACGTTGAATGTTGTATGTAGTAGTAATAAAAATTGAGTTAGCTAAATTGTGTATATGTGAACAGAAATATAATTATGTCAATTAACCGAATATTGACTCAATAAAAAAGGTATATCTGAACACGGTATAAAGCTGGAGGTCCACACCACGCGTTACTCGCTTCTTCGCAGCATACGCAGTTGTCCACAAAGTAGAATCTTTGTAGTTTTACGTAGTAAGTTACATGCACAAAAGCGTAGATGCCTTGAGGCGAAAAGTATGTTTACTTTCTACTTTTATAAGCGTCACAAGCAGCGTTCGAACAAATCAGCTGGGCCCAAATCGTCGCACTCGTGATCGAGTGACTTTGATCGAAATTTCACTTTTTGAAATCGTCCCATTCGTTATCGAAAAACATGTATCGAAATTTGAGATTATGGCACTCGATAACGAGCAGTCGATCGAATGCCTTCACTCGAAATGTCATTCGACAGGTTCAGAGCTTTCGTAAAAACATTTAAATATTTTTTTAAAAACAATATATACACTTTTTGTGAATAATTATTAGATTTCTTCAAAAAAATAGCTAAAAATGTAAGTATTAAACTTTTTTTTAGCAATAAGAACCATAACAATAGTGGTATTCACACCGAACTTGTTAATTTGTTACTCGGTAGTTTGTTAATTTGTTAAAGTTACCAACTGTGAACGACCCCCTTTTTAAAACTTTGTTAGTGTGGTAACTTTCGTAGTAAAACAACTGATTTATTGTTCTGACACAATTTATTATTCTGGAAAAAATAAAACATGCCATGAGAAAGTGTAAAAAAACAATTGTCAACCATTTAATTACTCATGCTTTGACACAAATAACGTTTATTGACGGTAAGTAGTGAGTTACCAACTAACAACTATTTTATCAGGGGTGCCGTGTCGTTAATTTGTTAAATGTTAATACGGTAGCGCGTTAAATATACAAAAACAAAATGCGTGTAAAAAAGTAACGATTAACGACTAACAAACTAACAAGCTCGGTGTGAATTCAGCTAATATTATTTTTTCCCATAGGACAAATGTAAACAAAATCAATGGCAAACAAAAAGAACTAATGACACAATTCATGGCAGATCACCCCAGCTTAGCAAAAAATTTAATACCAAATTGTGGGCAAGGAAAAGCAGTGGCGAAAAGATTATGGGACGAACTTTCAAACCGATTGAACTCGTACGGTCCACCTGTAAAAAATGTGTCTGTTTGGCGAAAAGTTATTTTAAATTTGTTTTAAATTTTTAGGTATATGCAGACCAAAAACATAACGTTAAAAAGAAACTTTCCTTTAACAAGCAGTCCATAAGTAGAACTGGCGGCGGAGCATACGAGGAAATGCTTTTATCTCCATCTGAGGAACAAATAATTCAAGCTGCAGGAATTGAAGCAGCTGTTGAAGGCGTCTCTAGCGTAAAAACATTTGGCACACCAAAAAGTCCAACTAATGCCAATGAGGAACAAATTTTAAAAGACTTATTAGATGATGACGACAGTACAGCATCAGAAAGCATGGAAAAAGAAATGCCGAGAGTAAAAAAAAAGCAAATTCTGAGGGTTAAACAAAGTTAAATATCTTAATGTCCAATCTTTCCAAAAGTGACAAATATCATTCTGGCTTGAGCTCGAAACTAGATCGGTTGATACAAATTAAAGAAAAATCGCTCAAACTAAAAGAAGAAGAGCATCTTGCTAATATGGCAATCAAAAACGTTGAACTACAAATAAAAACAATTGAATTAGAAATGCTACAACAGAAGCAGGGATAGTTTAAAAGTACATAATTTATGTATCTTCTAAAATTTTAAAAAAGTACAAATAATTTAAGTTTCTTTTACTGTATATACATTATTTATTATAAACGTTTATAAACTGCAATGAATTCAAGCTTTACTAGTATCTACATATGTATATGTAATGAAATAAATTTTAATTTTCTCTTAAAGTTAATTTAATATGATCTCTTATTTTGCTTAGTTTCATTTGCAAAATCAAGATTTTGATAATTTTGTCCAGCATTTTTTCTGGGCTGTAACGACTTCTTTTGTAATTTACGAGTATTTTCTACCGCCCTTTAAGAATGCCAATTGTTCTCTCTATAATGCATCTGGCTTTTGAGTGCACTTCGTTAAAGTGAGCTTCTTGCGATCCTTTTGACGGGTTTCTATATGGAGTAATACACCATGGCTCCAGAGGATAACCGGAATCTCCTGTAATTTTAAATTACATTTTGTTATTAAAAGGGTGAACGGCATGCGGAGTGAATACTTTGGCTGTAAACCTCACCTAAAAGCCAAAAATTTTTAGCTGTGTTGTTGTTATACAGTTCTTCTAGAAAATTTCTTTCATCGGAATGATTAAACACAAATGAATCATGTGCGGCTCCACCGTATCTGGAATTTATTGCCAAAACTTTGTAATCATGGTCACATATCTTAAAATATATACATATATCAAGGTTTAGCCATAAATAAAGATTTAACTACAATACAATTAAAACTTACCACCATAGAGTTAAGGCTGTGGAATCATTTTCGGTTGAAAAACATATGTTCATTACTTGAAGGCCTCTGCAAACCGAAATGTGTGCCATCTACACAACCTATAACTATAAAAAATAATATGGAGCAATATTTTAACATTCAGTCACTAAAAACTAACCTCCGGGTATCTTATATTTGCTCATGAATGCATTCATACTTTCATAGGAGTTTTGAGGCTCAAACTTTATAAACGTCGGGCACAGTTTGGACTCCAATTCTGTTATACATCTGTCAACGTTCTTACATACTGTACTTTGGCACATGCCCACCAAATAATCATTTCCAACGATGTGCTGGAAACTTCCGCCTGCTAAAAGCGACAATGTAGCTGCTAGTTGAAGTTTGGGTGGCACTGTTGTTGACATGTCGCTTCTTAAGTCGAGCTGAGACAATACAAAGTTGAAAGCCTCCTTCGTCAGCCTAAATAGTTTTCGGAACCTGAAAACATAGATTTTAAATAACATTATTTATACATTATATTTTTTCTTCTTACGCTGTAGCGGATAATGATAGAGGATCGCTTTTGTTTCGCATATGTCTTCTGGTGCACATGACAATATGTTCTTCTTCTTCATCAGATGAAGACAAGTAAAATAAAAGCAAGGGATCCGTTTTCTATAGAAAATATTAAATTTAAATCCACATACATACATACATTTATTTAATTTTTAAAAAATTTAAGTTTACTAACCTCTGTTATTTAATTTTGTTTTTTATTTCTTTGTTGACATTTTATAATGCTCATATGTTTTTATTCTAGTCGAAGCAAAAAAAATCTATTACATTTTAAAAAAAATTTCGATACGAAAGCTATCGAATGCCGCAATCCCGTTTTTGATACGTCACGAAGTTTTATTTGATACGAAAATGCATTCGATCACGAGTGCGACAATTTGGGCCCTGATTTTGACATATTAAATTTTATTTTTACTTGTGCTGCTGCTGCTTAAAAAGCGTTGCATGTAACTTGAAAGGAAGAACGCAAGTAAGGTTAGAAAAGCATGCGCTGCGTGGAGGCGAACACGCGTGGTATGGACCTCCAGCTTAAGACTTTAAGTGTTTATAATGCTTATTCGCTTTAAGGCAGTGTAATCCGAATCTCAATTTTCTGTATGATGTTATTATAATCTTAAACTGTGACGATTTGTTATTAATTATGGTTTAAGGCCACCAAACTGTTTTCCGGTAGAAGGGTTTATATGGGGCCTAGGGTAAATTATGGACCGATCATCACGAAATTTCACAGTATCATTTATAGTCCTATAAAACTGTGACGGGCCAAAATTTGTTATGATTGCATTATTTTTTACGGTTTTAGGCGTACTAAACTGTTTTCCGGTAGTAGGGTTTATATGGAGCCCAAGGTAAATTATGGACCGCTCGTCACGAAATTTCACAGTGTTATTTCTTGTCCTAAAAAACTGTGACGTACCAAATTTTGTTACGCTAGCGTTATTTTTTTACGGTTTTAGGCGTACTAAACTGTTTTCCGGGAGTAGGGTTTCTATGGGGCCTAGGGTAAATTATGTACCGATCTTCACGAAATTTCACAGTATCATTTATAGTCCTATAAAACTGTGACAGGCCAAAATTTGTTATGATTGCATTATTTTTTACGGTTTTAGGCGTACTAAACTGTTTTCCGGTAGTAGG
Organism: Pollenia angustigena; assembly: GCA_930367215.1. NCBI lineage: Eukaryota > Metazoa > Arthropoda > Insecta > Diptera > Polleniidae > Pollenia > Pollenia angustigena. The sequence continues at coordinate 89,935,075 of OV884056.1, read as the reverse complement.
GTTTATATGGAGCCCAAGGTAAATTATGGACCGCTCGTCACGAAATTTCACAGTGTTATTTCTTGTCCTAAAAAACTGTGACGTACCAAATTTTGTTACGCTAGCGTTATTTTTTACGGTTTTAGGCGTACTAAACTGTTTTCCGGGAGTAGGGTTTATATTTGGGCCCAGGGTAAATTATGGACCGATCTTCACGAAATTACACAGTTTTATTTCTTGTCCTATAAAACTTTGATGTACCAAATTTTGTTATGATAGCATTATTTTTTACGTTTTTTACGCGTACTAAGTTGTTTTCCGGGAGTAAAGTTTATATGGGGCCTATGGTAAATTATGAACCGATCTTCACGAAATTTCAAAGATTTATTTTTAGTTCTATAAAACTTTGATGTACCGAATTTTGTTATGATAGCATTATTTTTTACGTTTTTAGGCGTACTAAGTTGTTTTCCGGAAGTAGGTTTTATATGGGGCCTATGGTAAATTATGGACCGATCTTCACGAAACTTAACAGTTTAATTTCTAGTCCTATGTAACTGTGACTTGCCAAAATTTGTAATGATAGCACTGTTAGTTAGGGTTTTAGGCTTAATATACTGTTTTCCGGGAGTAGGGCTTATATGGGGCCTAGGGTAAATTATTGACGGATCTTCACGAAATTTTACAGCGTGATTTCCAGTTGAATAAAACGAATTGTTGCGAAATCTTATATCATTCTGTGCATTTTTCCACCATTTATGTTAGTTTTTGTAACAAAATTATCAATTTTTTTTAGGTGGTGGTTCCACATTTTGATTCATAGCTCAGATCCTATTGAACCGATTTTGCTGAATTTCAATAACTACAAGCAATTTGACACCAAGTTTGTTGATTTCTTTTGAGTTTTTCGAAAGTGAGCGTGTTTTCAACAGACGGACAGACGGACATGGCTAAATCGACTTAAAATTACTCAAGGACCCAGAATATATATACTTTATAGGGTCTGAGATGAATAGTAAAAAAGTTTCACACGGAATGACAAACTGAATATACCCTCTTCACAACTAATTGTGGTGGAGGGTATAAAAAACTCACACCGACGCTTGTTCTCTTCTATTTCAGTTTGATTTCAGTTGTTAACAGGGTTGTCAGATTAATTTTGACCTTTTTCGCCATATTCAATATCAAAAATCGCCAAAGCCTTTGTTTACAAGTTTTTGACAATAAAATACATATTTTTTAAACTATTAAAAATATTTTTTATAAATCCTAAAAACTAAATTAGTTCCGTATCGCTTAATTTTTATTTAGAGCGAAATAAAAATAGTAAGTGAACACAAAAAGGTACGATGTTTACTATAAAATAATTTATAGTAGTCTACTTAAAGCAACAAAAAAAGATTTTTTGCGGCTAGTACTAAACAGATATTAGAAATGCACTATATTCAATAGTTGCAGTTTTATTATATATCTAAAAGGCTTCACCGTCAAGACTCGCTATATGTCTTCTGATTTGGAATTCATCGTGAGGGTATTACATTTATTCAACGAAAGTACAAAAGAAGTGCAACATGTACTATTCCAATTTATATAACTTATCAGGCATGTGCTGAAAACCACTTTTTGTGAAAGTGATTTGAAATCACAAAAAAAGTTTTCTGGGCAAAGAGCTTTTTTCATAATTGTGATTTTAAACCAGTCAGCTAAGTGACCGCCGATTTAAAATTACTTGCTTTTCTGGTTTTCAAAACACCCATTAATCACAATTGTGATTTCAAAATCACAAGTGATTTGAAATCTTGTGATTTAAAGAACATGCCTGTATAACTCCTAATAACGCGTCTAGAATTTCGTATTACATTCTAATTCGAAGGTGAGTTTTAATGGAGTTCATAGTTTCAACACAGGCATTACTAGTTGTAATAATCGCATATTAAGGACAGCCTAAGTAAAGTCCTTAAAATTTTACGTACCTGCCGTATCCTTGTAGCTTTAAAATGTTTGCCTGAACTTATTTAGTTATCTTTCCAATTAACCAACGCTTATTTTTCCATTGGGTTTCATTACCGTCCAAAGGTATGATAGGATTCATAAAAATCTTTAAACTATCACTAACAACGACTTATTTTATCTGTGATAATTAATTGCCACATACATATAAGTATAATGTGAAAGTGTTTATAGACTTAAACACATAAGTGTTTTAAGGAATTATATTTAATGATTTTTTCAAGAGCAATTTTATATATAAAAAACACTTTTCTAGAAGATTTTCATTAACTTCATCAGCCATTTGAACATACCTTCAAATACCTTTCATACATATGATTGCCTGAAATTTCATTCATAAAAATTCCAGAATTAAATAATATTATTTCTAAGTATTGAATTTAACGAATTTCAAAACAAATTCATAGGTCATCAAAAAGAGCCAGTTGGCGCTTTTAACTATTTTATAAATCGCCAAAAAATCGCCATGTCGCCAAATCAAAAATTAGGTCGCCAAACATGTTAAAAAATCGCCGCGTTTGGCGAGAAATCGCCACATCTGACAACCCTGGTTGTTAATTGAGTGTTAACGAGTGCACATGGGCGGATGCTTACTGCTTTTTTCAGCTTTATTGTTTTTTCAGCTTTGATTTAATTTCAAAATAAACCAGCAAACAAAATAGTATAATAGAAGATAGAAAGTTTTGTTAAGTTCCTCAAATTTAAATCATATTTTGTTAATAAGAAATTGTAACAAAATCTTAAATTTGGAAAACTTAATTTATAATCACCCTTATTGTGTTTGGCGTATTTAAAATACGCCTACGACTGTTTGGTAATAGATTAAAGAGAACGTGAACTTTTTTCCTTTAATCTATTACCAAACTGTCGTAGGCGTATTTTAAATACGCCAAACACAATAAGGGTGAATGAATGCCTAAATACATTAAATTTTTTAAGTTTTAATTGTAAATTAATCTCGACCAATCAAATATGTGTGAAAAAATTGCATAATTCTGTAAAAACTGAGGCATATTTTGTATTTAATTTTATTCACTTTTTTTATACCCTCCACCACAATTAGTTGTTAAGTTTGTCATTCCGTGTGAAACTTTTTTCTTATTCATCTCAGACCCCATAAAGTATATTTATTCTGGGTCCTTGAGTAATTCTAAGTCGATTTAGCCATGTCCGTCTGTTGAAAACACGCTCACTTTCGAACAACTCAAAAGAAATGAACACACTTGGTGCCAAATTGCTTGTAGTTATCCTAAGCAGTTTGGGATTGAAATCCAGCAAAATCGGTTCAGTAGGACCAGAGCTATGAATCAAAATGTGGAACCACCACCTAAAAAAATTGATAATTTTGTTATAAAAAATTACTGGCTGGCACAAGGCACGGAATCAGATAAGATTTTGCAAAAATTTGTTTTATTTGACTGTAAATCAAGCTGTTAAATTTCGTGAAGATCCGTCCATAATTTACCCTAAGCCCCATATAAACCCTACTACCGGAAAAGAGTTTAGTACGCCTAAAACCGTAAAAAATAATGCAATCATAACAAATTTTGGCTCGTCACAGTTTTATAGGACTATAAATGACACTGTGAAATTTTGTGAAGATCGGTACATAATTTACCCTAGGCCCCATAGCAACCCTACTCCCGGAAAACAGTTTAGTCGCCTAAGACCATAATTAATAACAAATCGTCACAGTTTAAGATAATAATAACATCATACAGATATTACTCCTTAAACATTCGAACTGTCGGTGGAGGGTATCAAAGATTCGGTACAGCCGAATATAGCACTCTAACTTGTTTTACAGTAAAATATATAGTTTCTTGATTCAAAAAAATATTTTTTATTAATCCAAAAAAATATATTTGTTCCGGATAGCTAAAATCAGCCAAAAATTAAAAAAAGTCGCCTTGCTATAGGTATATTTTGCTTAATTTTTATTTAGAACAAAGTAAAAAATGATTAGTGAACACAAAAAAGATACCTACAATGTTTACAATAAAATAGTTTTTAGTAGTCTAATTAAAGCAACAAAAATTTTACCGGTAAGACTCCCTTTTTTCTTCTTTTTTGGAATACATTTTTTCATTATTTATTTATTGAATCTTCATATATTAAATATGAACTAACAATAATTACTCAAATCTCAAATCGCTTCTTCGCAGCATACGCAGCTCTCCAAAAAGTAGAATCTTTGTAGTTTTACGTAGTAAGTTACATGCACAAAAGCGTAGATGCCTTGAGGCGAAAAGTATGTTTACTTTCTACTTTTATAAGCGTCACAAGCAGCGTTCGAACAAATCAGCTGGGCCCAAATCGTCGCACTCGTGATCGAGTGACTTTGATCGAAATTTCACTTTTTGAAATCGTCCCATTCGTTATCGAAAAACATGTATCGAAATTTGAGATTATGGCACTCGATAACGAGCAGTCGATCGAATGCCTTCACTCGAAATGTCATTCGACAGGTTCAGAGCTTTCGTAAAAACATTTAAATATTTTTTTTAAAACAATATATACACTTTTTGTGAATAATTATTAGATTTCTTCAAAAAAAAAGCTAAAAATTTAAGTATTAAACTTCTTTTTAGCAATAAGAACCATAACAATATTATTTTTTCCCATAGGACAAATGTAAACAAATCAATGGCAAACAAAAAGAACTAATGACACAATTCATGGCAGATCACCCCAGCTTAACAAAAAATTTAATACCAAATTTTGGGCAAGGAAAAGCAGTGGCGAAAAGATTATGGGACGAACTTTCAAACCGATTGAACTCGTACGGTCCACCTGTAAAAAATGAGTCTGTTTGGCGAAAAGTATGTTTACTTTTTATAACTTTGTAGTCTCATTATAAATTTGTTTTAAATTTTTAGGTACTTATATGCCAGTGATGTCAATTATGGTTGTGTTGGTGAGATTACTCTTATCTTTTACATGCCCAGCGGGCGAAATGTGCGGTTGCGAGGCCTTATTAACGGCTTCTAAGGGTCATTTATGTTCGATTAAATTTTTGGAAATCAGGTAAGCTACTGAAACTTACACTAGGAAACATTTTCATGAAAGGGCGATGCAAACACCAGGGCCAGCATTATGTGAGGAAACATAGTATGTACCTACATTAGAGTGGGTCAATTTTTTTGCCCACCAAACGTATAGCAAAATCGTTATCTACGCAAAATTCTAAGAACTTTTCCTAAAGAAACCATGGTTCTAAAATCAAAATCGAGCTTCCGGTTTTTGACTTGAAAATTTGGTGCTCAGGAAATCTGAAAAAAATAATACTTTTTTGGAAATATTTATTGAAATTGGTGAATAGTTGGCCTGTATCGCTGAAAGAGGGCTTGTTTAAAAGAAAATGATCTCAGCTTTCTATATCTGTGCTCATTTTTAGAAAAATACATCAATAATTGGTAAAGCTGTTATGATACTTGCTATTTTTGTATTTTTTCTATATTGGAGAACAGTGCAAATATATTTGCATAGGAAAACTGACTAAGTGTAAAGAGTATGATTATATCATAAAACATCTTGAAAAGTCAAACATATATACATGTGTTATTGATAAATAATCTAATGGCCATTTTCTCATTAGGCGATTATCTTTTTTCCCAACGAAAAACTGCACATTAAAGAAATTTGGTTTTCTCAATGTCTCATTTGCTTCGACTTTATCGCAACGCTAACCGGCACTCATCTGCCAATTATTTATTTTCCTTTTATTTGCCGTACAGATAAATTCAATCAGCTGACTCCCAACTTTTACATGTATTTTGGGTGGCGTTGCCAGCTGAAAACTTTGTTTTTTGTCGGTATATTGAGAAACCCAAAATCGTTAACGGACAGTTTATTGGTCCAATAAATTTATGTTGACATTAAGTAATAGGCTTTTTACACTGATCAACATCTAACATCTACCATCAAAGATGTAAAAAATGTGAAACACTCGTTTACATTGCTCACATCTAACATCTACCATCAAACAAAAATGTCACCATTTTTGACAAAAAAAAAAGTTTTAAATTAAAAAGGTTTTTTTCTCACAAAAGTGCTAAAATTTAAAAAGAAAACTCAAAAATGTATTTGAAGTTCAATATGTTTTAAAATATTAAAAATACTTAACAAAAAAAACATTGCAAAAAAATATAAAACTTGACAAATGGTAACGCTGCTTTCAAAACAAACTTCTTTATGTCAGTGATGCCACAATAATAATAGAACTTATTGCCACTTTTCTAGTGATGACACTAAAATAATCGAAAGATGTAGATTGGAATAAAATGAGATAGGAACATCTTTTAAAGATGTTGAAAGATGTTGGTTTTAAGCCCTATGTATTTCTTATGGAAAGATGTTAACATCTTCGCAAATGGTGGCAAATTGATGGTAGATGTTAGATGTTGATCAGTGTAAAAAGGCTATAACAGACAGTTTGTTGATACATTGAGAAAATGGCCATAAGACTGTCAAAAAAAGTATAAAATTTTTTAACTTAAAATTGACAGATTAATTGTTAGTACTGTTGCCAATTTTTTTAGTTTTTGATCGAAAGAAACGGTTTTTAACTTTTTTTTGTTGCGATTTTTAGCTTTTATGACGGCTTTTTGTGGGGAAAAAACGTGGGCAGTATTGTTTGTTTTGTTTAAATTTTATCAAATTGTATTTTTTGTTCTTTCTCGCATTTGTTGTTTCATTCAGTCAATCCTAAAAAAATCCAATACAAAAAATCATAACACCTTTAAAAAGGTTTTGGTAAAAATAATCATAGTCAAGCTGATAAGAAACCTAAAACTGTTACAATTTTGATACATAAAAGTTAAATAAAATAATTTAACTAAATTTTAATTCAAAGTTGATTAAAATAAAATAATTCTGCGGCATTTTGACAAAACATCTTAAGTGGAGATAAGAGAGCAAAAAAGATTTTAAAAAACTCGGTGAAAAAAGCATTTTTGTTAATAAATAAAATAAACCGAAATTAAAGAAAAATTTTGTTTTTAATACCAAATTTTAAAAAAGTAAGCAAAAATGTTTTTTAATGAAAATTCGTACGATAAACACCATTTTTCAACTTTTTAATTTTGCCTTAAGATGTTTTGTCAAAATGCCATAGAATGGATTAATCAAAACTTAATTAAACGAAAATTTCTTTAAATAAAATTTAAGCAAAAACTGAAAATAAAAAAATTAAAAACTAAATATTTTTATTATTATTCTATTTTTTATTAAAACGCAATTTTTTGGAAAACTCACAACTTAAAAAAAGGCCGATTAAAATAAAAAATTTATAAAACAAATACTGGCCAAGCCGGGGGTAAATAAATTTAGTTTCGGCCTATAGCTGCAATTTACATACAATATCTTTTTTGCTATCCATTCTTTGTATTCTGTAGTGGCTTTTAATAGTAACTGCCAAAATGTCATCTCGATTACATTCTATGGCACGTGGGAAACATTGGTAAGCAATTGTACAAATCGCTCAGTTCCCTGAATATGTGCCGGTAACCCTAGATCAGTAAACGGTAGATGCTTGTAGAAAATGGCGGCTCGTCCATTTCCAATTTAAAAAATTGTATTAGCTATAAAAACAGAAATTTCTGAAATACAATTGGACACTTTCAGAAGTTACAATTGGAAATTTTTTAAGTTAAATTGGAAATTTCTGAAATACAATTGGAAATAGTGTAGTAAGAAACATATGCCCTTATTATATAATTCACAACGTTACGCCAAAGAATGACATTGAAAGCAAAAACAAATTCATAAATATTTTGTAATTTTGTTGTTGCTTTCTACAGAAATTCTTTCGCGTTTTCAAATTTCAAACGCCTCATTACTTGTGGCGTTGAAAGTTTGAAAACGGTACATGAATTTTTATAGAAAGCAACAACAAAATTACAAAATATTTATGAATTTGTTTAGCTTTCAAAGCTTTGGCGTTGCGTTTTACATAATAAGGGCCATAATTTAAAAACAAAAAATAAATAGGTAATACGAAACAGTAAAGTTTGTAATTCAATCGTTCACACAATTTAAAGTTAAAATTCTCACGTTTATTCCATTTTAGAAATGTATGGTAAACAAAAATTATTTTTTTTAATAAAAATTTTCACTTTTTTGACGAGTTTTCAAGAATAGCCAGAAATATTTAAAAAATGTACAATAACTCATATTAAGCGCATAAGTTAATAAGTTTTGTTATGGTTTAAAGGTTATGTAGGGCCTTGTGGCCCAGGATGTAGTGGTTAAATTTCTAGTTTGGCCAGTATTTTTTCTTTCAAATACACTTTTATTGAAGTCGTAACCCAATAAAAAATGACGCTTCGAACGAAGCAGGGGCCTGATTCTGGCAGTCGTGATCGAGTACTTTCTCGATTTAAAAGCAATTTAATATCTAATTATTTGAGTCAATACTGAACGAATCGGAATAATTTTTTCAGTGTTATAAAGCATTAGTTTAAGTTTGACAATAATGAAAAAATGATTTCGATTCGTTCAGTATCGACTGAAATAAAGTTGCTTTCAAATCGAGAAATTACTCGATCACGACTGCCAGAATTAGGCCCCTGGTTTGTAAATAAGACATGCATTTTATATGGCGAGTTCCCACTTTGAAGCAATACATTTATGACACATAAAGCATATAAAAATTGTTAGATGTAACGGTCAGCTTTACACACTAATACAGTTATTTTTTAGTTTTCTCCATTACAAACCTGCTTCGTAGTAAGGGAATGCCGTAGCACTGGAAATGTTATTTTTTTAAAGTTGTTGAAAGCTTACATACTTTACTGCATTTCTGTATCTTTTTAAATGTACCTACCATTAGTGCTTCGCAAAATGAGAAAAATTTTTATTGGGTAATTTTATTTAATTTTTTTCATTTAGTTTCTCTTTTTAAAAGGTAGTGAATTTAAAATAGAAAATTGGGTTAAAAAAAAAATTAAATAAATTTTTTTTTATTTTACCAGCTTGACTATGAACATTTTGACAAAAATCTCCTCAGCAATTATTTATGTACAGAATTTTCTAAAAATGAGCACAGATATATAAAGCTGAGAAAATTTCCTTTTAAACAAGCCCTTTTTCAGCGATACAGGCCAACTATTCACCAATTGCAATAAATATTTCCAAAAAAGTATTATTTTTTCAGAATTTCTGATCACCAAACTTTCAAGGCAAAAACCGGAAGCTCGATTTTGATTTTCGAACCATGGTTTCTTTAGGAAAAGTTCTTAGAATTTTCCGTAGATTACGATTTTGGTATACGCTTTGTCACTTTTTTTGGGCCCGAACAAATTGACCCACTCTAACCTACATGCTTTTCATTAATTTTTTATCAGACCATTTAAAGTTAACTTACATTTATTGCTATGAAGACTTAGGTTAGGTTAGGTTAGGTTAAGAAGGGTTGTGTGCCCACAGGCACACCTCCACTCGGAGACCGAATACGATCCGTTGTGATTCCCTTCAATGAAAATATGAAGTAAGAGATGGAGATAAGAGGAAGTGAAAAATAGAGAAAAGGAAATAAGATATAGACAGAAAATTAGAAAGTAGGACCAATACCGCCCTTACAGTCCCCTCAACAGAAACAGCCGCGTTATTTCCCTGACAAACCCCAGTATATTGGCCGGATTACATCCAGCCATGCACCCCAGTTCGTCGTGAAACCTATCTCCTAGCCACTTCAGTCTGAGACCCTGCATCCTAGGACAATGGCACAGTACATGCTCGATCGTCTCTAGCTCTTCCGAATCCTCGCATAGCCTGCAGAAGTCCGGTATGGCGTTGTCCCATCTGCCCGCAAAAGCCCTGGAAGGACAATGACCCGTCAAGAACCCTATTAGTGTTCTGAGACTACCCCTATCCAATCCCAGTAGAGCACTGGTTGCCCCCGCGTCCAAATTGGGCCATAGTGCCCTAGACACCCTGCAATCCATTCTGCCCCTCCAGGATCGGTTAACGTCATCACGGAATTTCTCCCGTATCACCCCATAGTAGTAGGGGGGGTTTTACCCCCTGTCCCCCACCACTAAGTCGAGACCCGAACCCCCTCTCGCGAGTTCGTCCGCCACCTCATTCCCATCAACCATGCAGTGTCCTGGTACCCAACACAGCCTCACGTTGAATGACCCCATGAGTTCCCTAAGAGCGCTCCTACACCGCGCAACCAGGCATGATCGCACCGTATGGCCCCTCAATGCCCGAAGCGCCGCCTGACTATCGACGTAAATTGTCACCTCAGATCCACCCACGATGTGATCCAGTATCACCTCCGTCGCCCTCCAGATCGCTAGGATCTCAGCCTGGAAGACACTGCACTTATCAGGGAGTCTGAATGACCTTTTTACCTCGGTGTCCGCGATATAAACACCGGCACCAGTGCCGGTTTCCATCTTGGATCCATCCGTAAATACTGCCCACCCCTCAAACAGTCCATTGGATCCACTCCAATTTTCCCTATCCGGGAACTCCACTGGTGGTGTTGCACCGAACTCCAGGGTCGTAGTCTTGTGATCCGAAATTCCCTCGAAAATAATACCCTGATCAAGCAGACCCATCTCGTACAAAATTCTCGTGTGATCGTCCCGCCTAGGTCTAACTAAAGAAGACTCGTAAAGTCTAAGTAGGTTCCTAGCTGCCACACTCCACACATAATGCTCGATAGGGGATAGATATAGTAGGATGTCCAGCGCTGCCTGCGGAGTGCTTCTCCTTGCGCCTGTGATGCCAAGAGATGCACTTCTTTGAACCTTGCTGAGCATCTTCCTATAGCTATAACATAAATGCTGGAACAGAGCACGAAATGAGATAAGATTTTGCAAAAATTTGTTTTATTTGACTGGAAATCACACTGTTAAATTTCGTGACGATCCGTCCATAATTAACCCTAAGCCCCATATAAACACTACTCCCGGAAAACAGTTTAGTACACCTAAAACCATAATTAATAATGATATCATAACAGAAATTGGTACGTCACACTTTTAAAGGACTAGAAATGACGCTGTGAAATTTCGTGATGATCGGTCCTTAACTTACCCTAGGCCCCATATAAACCCTACTACCGGAAAACAGTTTAGTCGCCTAAAACCATAATTAATAGCAAATCGTCACAGTTTAAGATAATAATAACATCATACAGATATTACTCCTTAAACATTCGAACTGTCGGTGGAGGGTATCAAAGATTCGGCACAGCCGAATATAGCACTCTAACTTAAACTTAAACTTAATTTCCGTTTGGCTTTTAAAAGTAAAATTCATTACATTTGCAATGCTTAGTTTTGTATTAGCTGGGCAATATTATCCTATCCAACACAGACGCATTTCATTTATTGAGTCTTTTGGTTAACTATGCTTTAAAGTATAATTTGTATAATAATTTAAGCTTTTCTAAAATCTTTGGATGACCTGGCCTAAGCAGCCAGTGAAATGCGCATCGAAGCTAGCTTTTCCTAAACAATAAATTTCAGTGTTTTTTATAAAAATTTTAATACAAATTGAGAATTTAGCACGTCATATAGAAATCTTATTAATAATAAATTTTGTATTCCAAAAAATAACTTTGAAAATAATTTTCAATTTAACATTACGATAAAATGCAGTTTGTTTTTTTTTTTTTTTTTTAATTTCCTAAAGGTACGTTCAGACTAATGAAATATTTGACAAAAATATTTGTTCTGATATTTGCTTCAAACTGTGTGAAACAAAAAAATATTTTGTTTAATGTTCACACTAAGCTCAAATATTTGACAAATTTTGTTTGTTAAAACAGTTGGCAAATAGTGTCAAATAAAATAAATGAAATCATGTTTGCCGTGCGTTCAGACTTAGACAAATATTTGCATCAAATAATTATTTAATGAATGTGTTCAAAAATTAAAATATATTTCACAAATAGTAAAAATTGCCAAATTAGCAAAAATTTACTAATAGCGGTATGATAGCAAAGCCAAATAGTTATTAAAAATCATTAAAGCTGTAAAGATTCACAGGGAAAAATCGCTTCTTCGCGAGCATGGCTAAAATTCGCGAAAAATTGCAAACAAACCCTAAAATTTATTTGAAATCGTTTAAAAAAACAAATTGTCGGAAAATAGCAAAAAAATGGTTTTTGCAAAATAAGCGAAAATTCGCGAAAAATTTTTAAACTTCAAACAAGCCATAAAATTGATTAAAAGTCCCTAAAAGTATAAGGAATGGCAAAAATTTGGTAAAAATTGCCAAATTAGCGGAAATTTGCAAAAATTTGCTAATAGCGGCATGATAGCAAAGCTTAATAGTTGTTAAAAAATCGTCAAATCTGATAAGAATCACAGAAAGAAATCGCTTCTATCACGAACATTGTAAAGAACCTCCGGTTACTCCGGGTTTGAAGCTGGGGTACGACTCAGTCGCGCCCAGGGTCCGTTACATAAATCTTTGTAAAGAAAAAACACTTATTTGAACTTCGGGGTTTGCTTCTTTATTTATTGTTTTTTTTCCCTTTAGCACACTTTGAATGGGTTTTAACACACTTTTAACACACTTTGATGGTTTGCTTCTGCTCACACCACGATTTCCAGGGAAGCTCCTGCCGCCTTGTAGAGCGCTTGTCGTAACCAGAGCCAGTGCCCTACCACTCCTGCCCTCTAACTCCTACCCTTCGTTCAACTTTGGATGTAAATCCAAGACTATTCTAGGACCCTCGGATTTCTGGGTGTTACCTCAGAAGTGCCTACCGCTTAGCCCTTATTCAGTGCTCTAGCCTCCTTCCAGACTGGATGTAAATCCTAGTCCAGATAAGTTGGATGTAAATCCTCCTCACTTTACTGGTTGTAAAACCAGTACCTGTTCTTCACTAACACGGAATTGGTGTTACCAATCCCCTACCTAATTAATAGCACTGGGTGTTTTTTTCCCCACTTTCTTTTTCCTTTTCTCTTTTCAATTTCTTATTCTTACCGGCTCTGTGACAACGTCTCACTTTGCAGTCCAAAAAAAACAAGCCCCCACATTCCTTAATACTCCTCCTTTTATACTCGCATATAAACACACAAATGTTGCTTTGAAGCTGCTACATTTCTACTTTGGTTTGAACCGCTAGCGGTAAACTCTCACCACCCTGCCTGTTGTACTGCATATGTTGTTTGTTTCGGCTCTCATTCTCTCACGCTCTTTACCTTCTCTTCTCTGCTGACCACTCTCTGTTGACACTTCTCTGCCAACGCCTCTCTGTCGCTTCTCCTCTGCTGACGCCACTCTGTTGAATACTTAATTAACCCTGTTAGTCAGTATGACCCTCCACCTACCCCTGACTTAGTTCAACCTCCTGTACCCCATCGACCTCCGGATTATCTGCAACGAAAAAAATAAACCAAGTTGGCGGATGTATATCCGCCCCCAGTGCATGGATGTAAATCCATTGGCCCCCCCCAGTAAAATAAACAACAGACTTTTATTGCTTTGCGTGAACAAACTTTTATTGTGTGTCACAATTAGCCATAATTTTGACCCTCACACTTCCCCCTTTCTTACAGGAAGCGCGCGCACCGTCACCCTACCGGTTGCCGTTATTTTAATTCGGTATGACACCTCACCGACGTCTCGCCGAAAACACACCTTCCTCCCTTTCTTCACCGCTTCCTGAATTTCCGCCTCTATTTCAGCCGGAACCTCCTGGGCGGGTTGCTCAACCTCGGGGTGTGCCTCCTCCCTTACAACCTCGTCATGGAGTACCCTGTGAATGATCTCCTCCAAGCTTCCCAGGCTTATTTCCCCCAGCGAGAGTACATCTTCGTCTACACCGCTGAGCCGCAGGTCCTCTTCATCCACACTAAGCGGGTCTCTTTCACCTGCTCGCGGCGGACTCACACACCCGTCCATTATTGCCAGCCGCTTTGGGGACACTGGAAACTCGACCAGTGGATCCGGGTCTTCCCCCTCCTCGTCAGTTTCCTCTACCGTCCAGGTAATACCGATTTGCGCGATGTACTGACGGTACTTCCGCCGCCGGAGTATATACCTGTCCAGGCTCGCCTCCACCCAGATCCGCGGTTCCTGATCCGACTGCGAACGCTCAGTGGCTTGTGAACTGGACAACTGCTCCTCGGGCTCCCACCATTCCCCTTCGGCCTCTGTTAGTAAACTGCCACCCGAAGCCTGGGACGCCGAAAGCTCTTCATGCGTTGCGTCGTCATCAGATATCACGATGACGTCTCCGTTTCGCAGTTGCTCTTCTTGCCCTGGATCCATCTACAATACACACAACAATTTTTCCAGTTAAGGCCACTGTGCACAACACAACAATTACAACCACCCAGCTCTCTACACACTTATACCTCTCCCCGAACCACATTTTGCTATTGCCTACACAACTAACACGTCACACTCTGTTGTATCGGTTTTCCATTTACTCACGGTTAATACTTTGTCTTGCTGCTTCGATTGCCGCCGGACTACAGTTACACTGCTCACTAACTAGTTTTTTTTTTTATTATTATTTTTTTTCCTTGTGCCTCTGTTGCTGTATTACTGTTTTTCCTTTCTCAAGCCACTGGATTTGTAATACGTTGTTTACTTATTGTTGGTGGCTGTGAGTTTTTTCCCTCTTTTTTTTTTTTTTTGTTGTTTTTTTTTTCTATATTTATTTACTTATTTTTTTCCACTCGATTTTTGTTATCATCGCTTGCCGACAACTACCACGACCACGCACTGCTTGTAACAAACTAATTCAATGTGTGCCGTGATTATGCGTAGGAGGTATTGTGTGTGTGTTGTTTTCTCCCTATGGTTGCGCGCAGGTTTGATCGAACCATCGAACAATGTTGCCATTTTGACGTTTTTATTTCCCTATATAATTTTTTTCCCTTTTTTTTTTTCTTTTAGTTAATTCATTATTATTTTCTAATTACTTTAATTCATTCATATACATATTTTTTTTTTTTTAAAGTTATTTTCCCTTTTTTTTTTTTTTTTTTATAATTTTTCCATTCAATTTCCACTTATGCACTATTCATGGTTTCGATAAAGTTTTATATCACTGACGTGGGCTGTGCGGTGACTCCTTTGTCCGTCCTTGCGTACCTCTACGATCACTGGGGATATAATTCGATGAATGATATAGGGACCCTCGAATTTTGGGGCTAATTTGGCCGCAAAATTGTCTACCGCACTGGACAAATGGTGCTCTCTGACTAAAACTAGTTCACCAACTTTCGGACTCCACCTTCTACGACGGAGGTTGTAGTAACGTGCTTGGTCCTTGGCGGCTTTAACCAGGTTCCTTCTCACCAGCTCAAAAACTTGCTTAAGCATTCTTGCGTTCTCCTGGGGGTCGCGGTTTTCTGTTCCTGTACCTGGTGTGACTTCATCATACAATGTGGCAGGGAGTCTAGGTTCCCTCCCTTGCACCAAAAAGGCTGCACTATACTGTGTGGTATCAGATTTTGCAGTGTTGAACGCCAGCTGTAATTCTGGCAATAACTCATCCCACGTCCTCTGGTTAGACCCGGCATACTGCGCGATCATAGTTTTTATCGTGCGATTTACTCGTTCGGTGGGGTTTTCTTGCGGGGTATACGGGGCCGTTAGTTGGTGTTGTATTCCCATTTCTTTAAGGTAGTTTCTGAACGCCTTGCAGGTAAACTGCGAACCATTGTCGGAGATAAACAACTTTGGCACACCGAAGTTAGCCAAGATTCTCTCCCGAAAAGCTCTCCTTAAAGTCTCCCCCGTCGCTCGGCGTAAAGGTACAAATTCTGACCATTTAGAAAATTTGTCCGTAAACACGAGCATCATCGAATTCCCATGCCTTGACCTTGGTAGGGGCCCGACAAAATCGGCGCACACAATAGACCATGGCTCCTCCGCGATACGTGACAACATTTGTCCTGCGGCAAGCTGCTGACTTGGTTTATGCTTTTGACATATCTGGCACCGTCTTACATAACTCCGGATATCTCGAAACATTCCAGGCCAGTAGTATTTGCTCGTAATCCGGGCTATGGTTTTCCTGATTCCCAAGTGGCCTGCGGTTGGTGAATCATGATTTTCTTCAAACACCCTCTTTCTCTGCAATGACGGCACACATAGTTTCTACGGGGCACACTCCTCGTCACGGTCAGTTGTTGGGAGATGACGATATAGCTGCCCATTCATAATCGAAAAATCAGGAAACTTTTCTGGTTCTCTTTGAACATCAGCACATTTTGCCTGCCACCATCTACACTCCATCGGGTTCTCTTTTACTGCCTGACACACGTTTACTGGATCCCGGGATAATGCATCTGCTACTACGTTTAATTTACCTCTGCGATACTGCACATCAAAACTATATTGCTGAAGCTCCAACGCCCACCTTGCAATACGACCTGAGGGACTTTCTATAGAGTTTAGCCACTTAAGAGCGAGATGATCCGTCACCACGGTGAAGCGGTAACCTTCTAAGTAAGGTCTTAGCTTCCTTACCGCCCACACAATCGCGAGACATTCCTTCTCCGTTGCCGAGTAATTCATCTCTGCTGGGTTGAGACGTCGACTGGCGTATGAAATAACTTTTTCCTCCCCCTCGACCTCCTGGGTCAGTACTGCTCCTAAGCCATAATCACATGCATCGGTTTGTAGGGTAAACTTCCTGGTAAAGTCCGGACATGCCAGTACCGGCGCTTCCGTTAACTGTTTCTTCAAAACCTCAAATGCGGCCTGCTGCTCTTGGTTCCATCGGAAGTGTTTTCCCTTCTTGAGCATGGCGGTTAGCGGGTGAACAATCTGGGCAAACCCTGGCACAAATCTTCTATACCACGAGGCTATACCTAGACATCTTCGTAATTCTCTCACGTTTCTTGGGGTTTGTAGCTCTTGAATCGCTGCTATTTTTTCAGGGTCAGTGTTAATGCCGTTTTCGTTAACCACATGGCCTAAGTACTTTATCTCCTTTTGAAAAAACTTGCACTTCTCTTTATTTATTACCAGCCGGGCCTGCCGCAGCCTTCTAAACACCTCTTTCAAGTTCGTCATGTGCTCCTCTAGAGATCCACCTAGCACCACTATGTCATCCAGGTAGGCAAAGGCGTGCGGCTCCATTTCAGCGCCAATTACTCGGTCTAACGTTCTCTGAAAAGTTGCTGGTGCTGATGTTAAACCAAACGGCATAACCTTCCACTGAAACAAGCCTTTCCCTGCTACCGTAAAGGCGGTGTACTCTTTGCTATCCTCTGCCATTGGTATTTGCCAGTAACCGTTTTTCAGGTCTATACTGCTTATGTACTTGGCGTTCTGAAGGCGATCCAGAATGGCGTTTATCCGCGGTAACGGATACGCATCGGCTACGGATTTGGCATTGAGTTGCCTGTAATCTATACACAACCTTAGGGTGCCATTCTTCTTTGGGGCCATGACTATGGGGGCACTGTAGGGGCTCTTAGAAGGTTCTATGCACCCATTCCTGAGTAGCTCGTCTACTTCCTCATTTATTTTCCTTTGCATCTCGGGATTTCGCTGCGTATACCTTTGCCGGACCGGTCTGTCATCTTTCAATATTATCTTGTGTTCAGCTAGAGTCGTGGGACCTCTCACCTCGTTAAACTTATTCAGCTCCTCTTGCAGAAACGCATTAATTATTTCCTCTTCGCTTCGTTTTATACGCCCTGACGGCGCCACGGCCGTCATTACCTGATTCGAACTGGGTTTAAACTGTACCCTTTGGTCACCACACTGCATTTCAAACTCCACCGCTCTTAAAAAATCCAACCCCAGTAACACATCATCGAGCATACGAGGCATCACCCCAACCTCCATATCGCATTCTCTACCGCCTAGTCTCACCCTTACTCGTATCACCTCCCGCACTTCCACTGTTGACCCATTTGCCAGGCTGATTTGGCTATCTATGGGTATCACTTCACCATACCCTCTTATCTTCTCCGCCACCCGCTCACTCACATAACTCCTGGACGCCCCCGTATCGATAGTAGCCTCCTCGTGCCGGTCACCAATTTGTATTGCAGCTAATAACCTCGTTTCTGTCTGCCTAAAAACATTTACTGGGGCAAGGTTTGATTGTTGAGGGCCGCTGCCAACCCTTGCTGTTGGGGCGGTCCATTGGCGTTTCCCGCAGCTCTACGACAGCAGTCCCTGGTTCTGACCCCTCTTCTTCCACACTGCCAGCAAAACAGTATACTCTCGTTCTGACAAAACCGATACCCATGCCCTTCCTGGCCGCATCTTCGACAAGCTGTTGTTGGATCAATGGCTGCTTCTTCCGCGGGTACTAACTGGCGCGTTCTATCCTCTCGGCGCTGGTTTTGGCGGCTGTCCTGGTGGTTAGAGCGTACTTCTGGGTGGTTGCTTCGAATCACCTCAAAGTCTTCTGCCAATTGGATTAGCTCGGCCAGGGATTTGAAATCTTTCCTTCGGATGTACAGTTGATAGTCCACCAGGCAATTTCTAAAAATCCTGTCGACTTGCTGCTCCCGCGTGTAACCTGCATGTCGCATCATGTTCTGCAGCACAATCACGTAATCTTTGAAAGACTCCCGGGGTTTCTGTTGTCTCCGGCGTATCTCATCGTCCAGACTTTCAAAATAACGGGGCGGGAGGAAAAATTGTAAAAAGTCGTCCTTAAAGCTCCCCCACGTTCGCCACTGACGGTTGTTATTTCGGAACCACATAAGTGCCGCGTCCTTAAGCAACTCCGGCATTGTACGTGGCAACATATTCTTGTCTAGCCCATAGACATCTGCAAGCTCTTCCACTCGCTCAACAAACGATATTGGATCTTTTCCACCCTCGTAGCGGAACGACCACTTCCTTACGATATCCACCATAGCTGGGTATGGTAAATGTGTTGGTGTTTCCACATTTGGGGTACTGTATGGTATCGGGCCCAACGGACTGCCTGTGGCTGCCTGTTGTCCCGCCCTTGACGTATACGGTATGGTTGGTAACTCCAGTTGCGTGGCCATACTTGGGCCGGTCGGTGTAGGACAACGTCCGTGCTTGTTCTCCAGCTCTTCTAACCTGGAAAGAACGTTTTCTTTGTGTTCGCCAGTTACAAAAAGTGCCAGCCGTTTTCTCATCTCGTCCACAGTGCCGCCTGTCTCCACCTCGAACTCTTCTAAATATTGGACAAGTTCATCCTTCCGGAGTGTGTAAATCCACGACGTACGCACCATGATAATATGTCTCACTTGTTTGCTGTTGTTAACCTCGGTCCCTGCTCGGGCGCCAATGTAAAGAACCTCCGGTTACTCCGGGTTTGAAGCTGGGGTACGACTCAGTCGCGCTAAATTCGCGAAAAATTGCAAACTTGGAAACAAACCCTAAAATTTATTTGAAATCGCTTAATCGGATAAAAAATACAAAATGTCGGGGACAACAAAAAAACAAAAAAATTGCAAAATCAGCGAAAATTCGCGAACAATTTTAACATTTCAAACCAAAACATTAAATTTATTAAAAGTGCCTAAAAGCATAAGGAATGGCAAAAATTCTATAAAAATTGCTAAACTAGCGGAAATTCGCAAAAATTTGCCAATAGCGGCATGATAGCACAGTCTAATAATTATAAAAAATCGTTAAAACTGTAAAGGATCCGAAAAATTACAAGAAAAATTGCTTCTATAGGTAACATGGCTAAAATTATTTGTCGTTGTTTGCTCTTACAATTTTTTTGTAGTATCAAATAAATGTTTGCTCAAAAACTACTTAAATATTTGACTTTTTGTGTTCACACTATGTGCACATTGGACAAATATTTGTTTGCCTAAAAATAATTTTATTTGCTCAAAATCATCTGTTTTATTTGACACTCAAAAATATTTTGTGTTCAGACTACGTTAGTGAAATATTTGATGTTTGCTATCAAATATTTCATCAGTCTGAACGTACCTTAAGCTAATCCCGCGAAGCTCTATGCTTGTCTGCAGGAAAGAAACCAGAGTCTCTGGCGGGAATCGAACCCGCAGCCTCGGCGCTTATAGACTAGCCTACCGGGGCACTCAAAGAATTTTTTAATATGCATCTAAGTTCGGTTTGTGCTTTGTTGTGATACGGACGTGTATTTTTAACCCCGCATACGATTTGAACTATTAATTAATCACATTTGATTTTGTAATATCAGCAGCGAATGGACGCTTAAAAATAAATGTTATATTTTGTTATTTAAATTATTTAACATAATAGTGAACAATTAAAACGATAAAATTAAATAAAATAAACCCAGCGGTAAATATTGAAAGGACCGCAAGTGGCACGCCTTTTTGAAGGCCTCTATACTCCTTTTTAAAAGATTCGCTTCGCATGATATCCTGCCTTTAGAAGCTACCTAACGGCTAAGCCTTCTAGTTTTAGTGACCTTCCTTACTCCCTTCTTTCGGAAGGGATCGAAGTTGTTTTTAAAAGAAGTGTGGAAGGCCTTGCGCCCAATGACAACCTGTGTAAAAAAGAAATACACAGCGGTAAATATTGAAAGGACCGCAAGTGGCAGGCCTTTTTGAAGGCCTCTATACTCCTTTCTAAAAGATTCGCTTCGCATGATATCATGCCTTCAGAAGTATGCCTTCTAGAAGGTATAAACTTCTTTTTAAAAGACCTTCCGAAATATTCAGTACACATTCGCTACTCCCTTCTTTGAGAAGGAAGAAAGGAAGGTGTTCAGTTTTTATTTTAGTGACCTTCCTTACTCCCTTCTTTGGGAAGGGATCGAAGTTGTTTTTAAAGGAAGTGTGGAAGGCCTTGCGCCCAATGACAACCTGTGCAAAAAATAAATATGTATGGAATGCGGCGAGAAGGGCTTCTGACTGCTAAATAAGGCCTTCTATTAGGCCTTTTTACTCCTTCTAGTAACTGCTGGGTAAGTATGGAATGCGGCGAGAAGGGCTTCTGACTGCTAAATAAGGCCTTCTATTAGGCCTCTTTACTCATTATAGTTACCGCTGGGAAATAGTAAAAATATATACGTATGTATGTATACATATTCTGAACAAAAGCATTTAAGTTTAAATTTCTTATTTTTTTTGTGTTGTTGTAATACAATGAATAATAAAAATTATTAAAAGCAAAGCAAAACGGTGAAAAACAAAAACAACTCTTTGCATGAGTACGAACAGTGAAACAACACTAAGACAAAATGAAAGAAACGTTTACGTTTTAGTACACGCAAATGAAAATAATGCACAAATAAATAAAACAAAGCAAAACAATATTAACTACCTAACGGCTAAGCCAATTATTCGTACACGATCCCTCTCACCCTCGGTATTTACACAAACGGTGGTTAGTGACTCATTAAAAAACTACAACTAGACCTGGTATCAAGTGTTGCCAGGCCAGCAAGTATTGCCGTGACGCCAAAAACAAATTTAGTGGGAAATGGTACCATGAACTTAAACACAAATGCAATGGAAAAACCCCCTGTAAAAAGTTGTCAAAAGCCTCAAGTCCAAGTTGGAATGGACAGGTATATAACAGTCCTTAAACGGGGTCGCATCCCTTCCTTGCTTCGGCATCAAAAGTGCCATCTTTTGATAAAATAAATTCCCAAAAGTTTTTATACTAACTCAAGAGCAGTAATGGTCTCTAGGTGGTGATTAAGGGAATTGATTCATGCGTAGACCCAGAGGATATTAAAACTTTATTGGAAGAAAAAGGCTTCGAGATAAAACATGTGGTAAATATTAGAAATAGGGACAAAAATCGACAACCACTTTTTCGAGTTGAATTAGAGCCCGGCGACATTAAGTTAAAAAAAACGAAACGCATACCATTTATAGTTTGAAATATATTCTATACAGAAAAATCACAATTGAGGAGCCGCACAAAAAAAATGGACCTGTTCAGTACTTAAACTGCCAAGAATTTGGCCATACCAAGGTATACTGCTACTTACCCCCTGTCTGCGTAGTATGTGGTGAACTACACGGTACAGTTTCTTGCGATAAGTCTAAAACCGATCCCAACGTAAAAAATGTAGCAACTGTGGCGGTAATCACACTGCCAATTATAGAGGATGCCCTGTATATAATATCGTCAAGCAGACGGTTGGACCGAAAACAAAAACCCCTCAAATGCAGGTTGCAAATAAAGTAAACACGAATGCAATTCAAGCCCCCCCCAGCCTGGTAATAACTGAACCTCTTACGCTAACGTCCTAAAATCAAACCATGAGCCAATGCAAGGTGCCTCGCCAAGTAATGATGAAACTCCAGTTTCTAATTTAAGTCGTTTAGAAAAAACCATGGAAACATTAGTGCAAACAGTAAATAATTTAACGAACACAATGGGTAATATGATGCAGGAAATTCTTAGAATGCAATCTATGTTATTGCAAGCTGTACTTAACAAACCATGAACTGTTTAAAAATTTGTTTTTGGAACGCAAACGGCATCCGCTAACATAAAAATTAATTAGAATATATTCTTAAAAATAAACAAATTGATGTCATGATGATTTCTGAAACTCACTTGACCTCAAGAAATACGTTTAAAATCAATGGTTATATACCAAGGACCTTCGAGATAGAGCTTGTGGAGGTTCTGCCATTTTAATAAAAACCCGAGTCACACACTACCTAATGTGTGATCATCGTAAAAATTATCTCCAAGCAACGAACATTTGCGTTGAGGAATTAAATAGAAACCTAGTACTTTCATCGTTATACTCCCCGCTTAGATTTTCAATATCGGAGGGCCAATATTGTAAATATTTTAAATCATTAGGACCGTGTTTCCTAGCAGCTGGCGATTATAACGCTAAACCTACCTTCTGGGGGTCGCGACTTATAACACCAAAGGGTCGTGTTTTATTTAACACAATTTCCAAAATGGATTTAAATGTGGTAGCGAGCGGACAACCAACATATTGGCCCACTGATCATCAAAAAATTCCAGATGTCATAGATTTCGGCGTGGTTAAAAACATTCCCATAGAAACGATTCATGTTGAAGCTTCCCTAAAATTATCTTCCGACCACACACCTACAATTGTTACTATAATGAACCCCAATAGAATTGTACCTCCGACTGGTTACTTAGCGACGACAGCTACGCAAATTAATTGGTTAAAATATAAAAAATATCTCAGTACCCATTGCACAGAAAACATTCCGCTCAGTACACCGGATTATGTAGATCGCTCTATTGACAATTTTGACAGTTTTCTGAAACTAGCTGTTCAACATTCTAATATTGCCCCCAAAAAAACAAAGACTATTAAAATATATTCCACAGATGTCGAGCATCTTTTGTTTGAAAAAAGGAGGGCTCGAAGAGAGTGGCAATTGCACAGATCCCTTCAACTTAAGAACTTATTTAAAGAGTGTACAAAAAGACTAAGAAAGTTACTGCAGACTCAGAAAACGGCTGCTCTGAAAAAATATCTTAAGGAACTTGATGCAACCCCACAATCAGACTATATGGCGTGCAGCTAGAAATCTTAAAAGGCCAGTTGTCTCTAAACCACAGAAGATAGGAGTTGCATGTTCAGAAGGACGGCCCTAGTGGTATACCTTCAATATGCAACAAAAGCCGATGTATTACCTCCAAGTGGTATCTTCTGGAAACATCTCTCGAGATGGCTAACAATACAAGGCTCTAGCCGAGGCTGGCTAGGAATGGCGGAGCGAATTTCCAAAAGTCTAGCGTCCTTGAATTTATTCAATGACGTGAAGTATTGACCATAGTACTTACGGTAATATGGTTTCCTCGGGGATCAGTGGCCCGCAGGTGTTTAGCACCACCTGTGCTGATCATTGGTGAGGAATCATTTTTACCTACCATTTGCAATGGAGACTCTTGTAATGTCAAGGGATCTGTGACAGAAAGCCGAAATTTTTGCGAAGTAACACTATTTGTGGAGGAAGAGTATGTGGAAGGATGTTGTTGGATGTTGATGGATGGTTGGACTGACTCGGTATTGCTGGGTCAGGTGTTTGGACTGACTTGGTATTGCTGGGTCAGATGTTTGGTGGCGTAGTGAGCTTCCGTTATATATGAATTAGTAGCCTCCCTTGAATTCGATAAAGACCGACCTTCGGTTCAGGTGGAGTGTGAAAATTCCTATGTTTCGGTTGTGACTCTGCGCAGGTACAAGAAGTGTGAGATGATTTGCAGTGCACGACCATAGTGAGTTGATAAGTATGCCTTCTCAGGCCAGCGATCGAGGGTCCGCTTGTCTTCTAGCTTTGGAAGTGCACTGCACATGTGGAGTGCATCATATGTATGGACCAGTAGCAGGTCTCTTGAAAGTAGCTCGTTCACTTTTGTGTTCAGGTAGAGGGTGTGAAAATGCATACAATTGGTTGTACTCTGCATGAGTATAAACCTGTTAAGATCTTGGCTTGTAGCGAGCTTCCTCACAAATAATTAGTGTTACCGAACAAAGACTAGGCTTTCTGGCTCAGAATGCTTTTCTTACAAAGATATCGGTAAACTTGATTACACGAGGTGGCTGATGGTGGTACCCAAACTAACGCGGGTAGATGTTTTCCAAATTGCAATTGGAACTAGTGGAGTGGTTCGGTTGCGAGGAGGAGACATCTGTGTCCTGTTACTATTTAACAGGAGCTGTTGACAGAAAACACGCAGCAAGAGATTAGATAGCTCGAACTTCCTAGCAAGGAGTTTGAATGTTTTCAGTACCGCTAACTGTTAACATATTGCAAGACATGCGAGACTATGTCAAATCTCTGTACTATCGACATTTAGAGTAAAATGTAACAAACTATGTGGCTAAAACCCACCATGCAATTAAGTCATAGTGCAGATATGCATGTAAAACATGGACATATGTCTCTAAACCACCATTAAGAAACTTGAATGGAAGTTGGGCAAGAAATGATGTTGAAAAAGGAAATCTGTTTGTCAATCATTTAAAAAACGTATTTACCCCAAATATATCTCACGATATTGCGGTCGAGGTACCACCTGTTGCATCTAGAGCAGCTGTTCCCCTAAGATTTGAGTTAAGAGAAATCGAGAAGGCTATTTGTGACTTAAACTCCAAGAAGGCTCCTGGCTTTGATAAGATCAGCAACAAAATGCTTTTGGAGCTACCCAGCATAGCAAAGAAAATTATCCTCTTAATTTTTAATGCTATTTTACGCCTTGAAAGTGGAAGGTTTCCTTAGTCACCATGATACCTAAACCAGGAAAGGATCTCACAAAAGTTGAGTCATATAGGCCTTTAAGCTTACTTTCTAATATATCAAAGCTATTTGAGAAGCTGTTAACGTCAAAATTAACCCCAATTTTAAATGAAAATAGAAGAGAACACAGCACAATTGAGCAAACCCATCGTATAGTAAACGCAATAAGAAAAGCCTTTGAAAAAGAAAATATTGTTCCGCTCTCTTTATTGATGTTTCTTAAGCTTTTGATAAAGTCTGGCATGAAGGCTTATTACATAAATTGAAGCTAAACTTACCAGTAAACACACACAAGCTTTTAGAAAGCTTTTAGTCGGTCGAAAGTTTATTATTAAAGAAGGTGATTATTTAAGCTCTCCTCAGCAAATTGGCGCTGGAGTCCCACAGGGAAGCATCCTGGGCCCACTCTTATACTTAATATATACCTCTGATATGCCAACAAACAACTACACCCAAACTTCATCATTTGCTGATGATACAGCTTTTCTAACCGTGCACGAAAACAGTCAATAAGCATCTCGATACCTACAGGATCATATATTTCAACTCGAACTATGGAGGATAAAGGTCAATGAGCAAAAATGCGTACATATAACATTCACCTTGCGTCGGGAATCATGCCCCCCTATTAAAATCAATAATCAAATAATACCTCAAAATTCGCATGTAAAATTCCTCGGTATTCATCTAGATCGCCGTTTAACGTGGAAAAGCCATATAGAGGCAAAATTAACTCAAACGAAACTATAAGCCATCCAAATTCATTGGCTTATTGGAAGAAACTCTGTCCTTAGTCTCGACTGCAAACTTCTTCTTTACAACTCCATCTTAAAGCCAATCTGGTGCTATGGTATTCAGTTATGGGGCACTGCCTCGGCCTCTAATATCGAAAAAATTTAAAGGCGCCAAAAATAAACTACTTCGAATAATCACAGCTGCCCCTTGGTATGTTATAAACTCAAATATTCACAAGGATCTCAATGTTCCATTAGTTAAAACTATGATTACGAAATATGCAGTAAAATACTTAAAAAGGCTCGAATTGCACCCGAATCCACTAGCGCGAAAAATTTTAAATGATAGCGGCCACACTCGCTTAAGAAGAAGAGACACTGCAGCACTTATCCAATTAGATGAGCGATAAACACCCATATATATGCGAACAGAAACCGTGATGAAGAAAATTTATGTCTGGCACTGGCAGGACATAATATAAAGTATTAGGATAGGATTTGAGTAATTATTGTTAGTTCTTATTTAATATATGAAGATTCAATAAATAAATAATGCAAAAAAAAAAAAAAAAACAAATCTAAGACCTCATAAAGTACATATATTCTGGCTCCTTGAGTAATTCCAAGTCGATTTAGCCATATCCGTCTGCCTGTTCTTCTGACCATCTGTTGAAAACACTTTCACTTTCGAAAAACTCAAAATAAAAGAGCAAACTTAGTGTCAAATTGCTTGTAGTTGTCTTAAGCATTTTGGAATTGAAATCCAGCAAAACCGGTTCAATAGGATCAAAGACATAAAGCAAAATGTGAAACCAACACATTACAAAATTGATAATTTTGTTACAAAAACTAACATAAATAGTGGAATAAAAAAATTATATAATTATTATTATATATTATATTTCTCACATATTCGCTTTATATGATATGATCACTCTGTTAAATTTCGTGAAGATCGGTTCATAATTTACCCAAGGCCCCATTTAAACCCTAGTCCCGGAAAACAGATTAGTAAGCCTAAAAACATATTTAATAATGCTATCATAATAAAATTTAGTGCGTCACAGTTTTATAGGACTAAAATGACGCAGTGAAATTTCGTGAAGATCGGTCCATAATTTACCTTAGATCCCATATTAAGCAGCCTTCTGAACTTCACTGCATTGAAATTTATGTTTTTTAATACCAGAAATCACTCTGAAGAATTTTGGGATAGTTGGTCCATACTTACCATAGGCTCCAATATAAATTCCCGTCCTGAAATCATTTAAGTTCAGCATAAGCTGTTACGAATCATATTATTTTACCTCAGCTAGTTGAGGTTGCCAAACTAAAATGTATCTTTCTCAAAATTTCACTGGCAACACTGCTATTGATCAACAACTTCATCGTATTAATACCAGAGAACGGCTTTGTGCAATTGTAAAAAAATCGCATGAAATCAACAGTAACAAATACACTCATACAATCAAACTTGCGCAACCGCTAATGTTCGCTGCTGGTTTGCAGTCATTCAAATAATGCACATCGTGCTTTGTTATTTATACAATCCAGGGTTGATAAAGTTGGTACAATTGAACTTTTTTTGGTACAATTTAAAACTAAAAAGAACGCTGGTACTCCTGTCGCTCAATTGGTACTATTTGCATATTTTTCAAACCTACATATTTATTATTGATATAAAAAGGCAACTCGTATTTACTGTCCAATGAATTTATTGTAAAATTTAACAAAACAGCTATTATATTTTGCATTTGCTCTTTTGCAAGAACATTTGCACCAAACACAGAACTTCGCTACTGTGAATAGATTTTTGCACTTATTGATTGAACGATTGCTTATGCTACACTCTAAATTTAGTATCAGCGACAGCATATAAGCGTGCATTTTCTGATGATATTGACAAGTTTTTAAAAGATATAGGAAACCACTTCTGCAAAAGTTCTACATAGTACAAGAGACGAATAATATTTTCAAATATTCTTCAACAAGATGGTTGTGATGTCAAGAAGTAATCAACAGAATTTTGGAACATATTATTTGGAACATATTATTTTACTACGAATTATTTTGAAGGAGCTTTTACAAGAGCTAAATTAAATTTTATTATATCCGAACTTTCTATTCTTTTCCTGTTTCTGTAGTACATATTGAAAATTTTAAACACAATAAATTTGGAAATGCAATCCAAAGATGCTCGTATGCACATATTTTTAGAACGCTTAAAAATTTTATTTTCGTTTAAAATTAGAGATTGCATTTTGAGAAATATTCGTCAATTTTCCACAAAAAAGGCGATAAATTCTAAATAGTGTAGCAAAACGCTCTCTGGCGGCAATCAAAAATAAAAATTAATGGATTTCTCGACTCTTAAAACCGCATGATCTGGCTAGATCAAATACAATTTGTTTGTCTCTCTTCTTGAATATTTTGGAAAACTAACTATTTTGAAAAATCCGGGGCTCGAAATTAATTTTTGAACTATGGTTTCTTTGGCAAAGTTTCTTGGTATGAATTATAGAACAAGAATCGCGATATGCTTTTGACGTGAAGAAATTTTACCCACCCTATTATTATGTATAACTAATGTTTAAATGCATTTTATGTACCTTTAGTTTTTGTTGTATTAAATATTTGTTTTTAAAAATAAAATAATATTATAAAAAGAGATTTAGTACTATTGGGACCGAAAAAGTACGATTTTAAAAGTTCGTTGGTACGATATTGGTTTTCTCATTTATCATCCCTGATACAATCGTTAGCTTCATTTTTTAATAAAGATGTTTGTGTGTTCGGTGCGACAATGATTGTTTTGGTACAGAAAAAAAAATACAAACAAAAAAGCCAGAAATCAAGCAATCATTACTCATGTATTCATTCAGCATTAACTATGTAGTACAAGAAAAAAGAATTGAAATGAAACTAAACGCACATATGTATGTAGGTAAATACTTAGGGTATTCATTGAATCGACCTTTTGCTTTAATCGGTTAATCGCTCGATTATTTAACCGAGGTTTTGGTTTAATCGGTTAATTTTGCTTTTGATCGGTTAACCGATTAATAACGTTTTTTTATAAATAAAGTAATTTCAATATATAAAAATGCATTAATTGTTTATTTGGAATTTATTAGGAAAAAAACAACAATATACCAAACCAAGCAGTTCTTGAACTAAAACGAGCAAACAAACAAAAAACATAAATATTTAATATGCATTTTTCAATTAATAATAAAAATAATATTTTGCAATTGCTTAAAATAAATAATGTTGTGTTTCAAACAAAATAAAAATGTTAATGCTGTGTTCATTGATTCGTCATAGCTGTACAGTAGAAATCTGAATTATAAGCGGTATCCCATAACAGTCATCTTAATATGAAAACCTGCTAACTCATTTTCAGCATATTTTACAGGAGAGACAAAAAGGTTTTTATTTTTCCTTTTTGCTTGATAGAAAATTAAAAATAGTTAGTTTTACACACTTCAAGACTAAAATAGAACAAAAACTTCATGCTGGTCGACGAGGAGTAAATTTCTCTACCACACGGCATCAAAATCTCAATTTACATAAAAAGCGGATTTAGCCGGTTTGCATATTAAGCCGACGATATCTATTTCTTGCAATTATTTTATGGCTAAGACTTTATGACTACCTTGGTGAATCCCCCAAATATGTATTTATAAAAAAAGAAACTGAGATGAGATACTGAGATCTTATAAAATAATCTTTTAGAAAAGTAATTTGGTTTAAACTTGACTCATTTTCTAGAAATTCTCTAAACATATAAAATACTCCATTATGCCATTAGAGTTTTTCAACATTTTTAACACTTCTAATTGTTTCGGTTAATTCTGTTAAAAGACTGACATGAGAAGAAACAAATAACTAAACACATACATAATAAAAGTACATAAAAAAGGTGTTCCTGTTAATCGATGATGAAGATAAAAAACATTGTAATTTGAGTCACCGGTCGGCGGAAAATGGGTTAAAAAGAAGATCACTGAACACCTTCTTTGTTTGTGTGAAAAAAATATTTTCTTAACACATACATATATTTTGTATATGAGACGAAACAAATAATTAAAAACACAAAAATATACTACAAAATATTGAAAATTTTCTTCCATCGGTTAATCGACTGAAATTAACCGGTTTAGTCGTTAATCAAAAAAAGCCAATTTGAAATTAACCGATCAGTTAATCGGGTAGTAAGTAATCGGTTAACCGAATGAATACCCTAGTAAATACTTTCAACTGCCATAGTAACAGAATTTTTTTTTTACTTTTAAGAAGTACAGTAGTTCTGTATGTAGGTACAATGTATTCTTGTTATTGTTGTTTTTATTGTTGCTAATTTTAACAAAGCGTATCTTCGAGTGGTTTATTGTTGTGATTGTTGTTAATGGTAACAAGGCGTCTCATCGAGTGGACAATGACTACTTGAATGCAAAAGTATAAGAATGTGTTCCTTTGAATTTACACATTTGTTTTATTTTGTGTGCGCAACTAAAATGCAAATAAAGCACTTTCAATAAAAAATGAATACATGCAAAAATCAAATGTGAACGAAACGATGTAAAAATTACCAACGTTGAGTGTTAAGAGTCAATTTAATTTGTTTACATAACTCTACTTTTGGTCAAAAATTTTATATTTTTCATCTTCGATGTATCCTTTTATGTTGCGATGACGTTTCACGAATTTGCATCCAGCAGTATTTACCCATTATGGTCTGATCCAGATGGTGCTGATAATGCCTTTCAATTACTGCAAGACCTCGATGAAAAAGTGTTAAAGAAAACGCATTTTCAATGACATGTGTGCTCCTTTAATCCACTTACTACTTTTTACTTTCGCGATTGCGATAGTAAAAAAAACGCGTGTCTCTGTATCCGAAAATCCTATTTTTTTCTAAACATAATGCGAGTAATTTCGAGTGTTATTTTTTGACAAGTTTAAATCTACACCGTGATCATAAAGTGCGCTTTGACTCATAGTTCAATATTCGTATCACCTTTAGAATTAAAACTCAGATGTAAATCTTATTCTTCATTATCTGATGTTACTTTTAATGCAAAAGGTTTTCGCTCTGGGAATGGATACGAATTGATTTATATCCGGATAAATAACATACCCATTTTTCCCGCTGTGCACTTTGGTCATGCAGATATAGCATCAGTCATATGGTCAATCGGATCCCTTGATTCAACTGGCTTACCGAATGACAAATACTCCTCCATTCCGTTTTCAAATTTAGTTAATTTTACAAAACACGTAGAATAAAACTGCACAACGGTTGCAAAATTTGTGCATTGTGCCTTGTTAACGCATTTGTTCTCAGTGATGCTATGCAATATTTCATTTATGAAGTCATCCGGTGTATTGAAATAGACCGATAAGTAAAAGTATACTACCTAAAATCGCAATAACGTACATAAATATAAGAGTAGCACTGATAAGAAAACTAAATGAATGCCATATTCGTGATCAGCAGCCCCGATTTATCTAAGAAAACATCTAATTTGAGGTTATGGCAAAAAGTTAAAAATTTGTAAACCCGCTACATGGACCGCACAATTATAATCTCAGTTTCCTGCCGCTGGTATAACTAACGACAAAACGCAATATCAAGCAGCCACCGAAAGCAGCGTCTTGTCACAAATCGGTGATATTGTGCTGGATCCGGCTGTGGATATTGTGCTGTCTTAGAGCAGAAACGCGTAAAAAAGATTTTACAGACTTTGGAATTTGGCGACATATGTCCAATACAATTGCTTCGCAAGATGCGAGATTTAGCAGACAATGAATCCAACTACCACCAAATGTGCGTGCCATTTTTTTTAAATATTTTTTTCTCCTTAGCTATTCTCGCGAAGCTCTATGCTTGTCTGCAGGACATAAAACAGAGTTTTTGATGGGAATCGAACCCGCAACCCTGTCACTGATAGACTAGCTCACTACCAGCTAGCCTTTCGGGTCACTCAGAAGCGATCCGCTTGAAAAATCAGATATACTCGCTGACAAAATATTTGAGGCAAGTGATTCACCACACATCAATGCAGTTTCTGTGCCACAAAACGTATTTTCAGCACAACCAACACTAGAACAACAGATCAGATTACTTGTCAAAGAGCTGGATGAGTTAAAAACAAAGTTTTTCCAACGTCCACGAAGCAGATCTCGCTCCCGTGATGCCAAAGAAAATAAAGTATGCTGGTACCACCACAAGTAAGGCAAAACAAAAAAAAATTTTTTGAAAACAACAACAATTTAACAGCAAAAACACCTCACTCGAGCAAAAGACACTGCAAAACATATGATACAAAAAGTAACCTGTGGTCCAGCCAGACCGTGAGATGCACTTAAAGATTTTCTTTTTTTTGCAGGTTGTTTGTGCCCTTAATGTGATCCAAATTAATTCAAATTTGTTTTAATCGATTCAGGACAATTCCTTAAAACTTTTGCTTTGAAAAAAAAGATAATGCATATGAATATCAAAAATTTTCTAGTCAGAAGATGTAGGACATCTGAGGGTTAATATATTTTTGAACGCACCCTAAACTTATTTCATATAAATATATTGCCTGTTTTTAGAAAACGTTAACAAGTGAGTGAGTGAGTAAATATATTGAAAACAACAATAAAAAACGAAAATGTGTTTTTGTTTTCAGTATAATTTCTCACTCACTCACTTGCTTACGTTTTCTAAAAACAGGCAGATTATTTCAACTTTATGAGAGGTATCTACAATCATTTACTAACAAAAATCTTATAAGCAGATTAATGATGGCCTGTAGGGTATTGGAAAAAATCAATCTTTAACTTAAAGCTGCAATGAGACATTTGTGTAATGTCACCATTAATTCCATACCAAATAAACTCAGCAGCATACCGAGATACACACACATAATACATATCTACTTATATCCATTTGCTAAATGATGATGATGATGCTGATGTCGATGATGCCAATGCTTATGACAATTGTGTTGATGATGGCGAGAATGAGGATGATATAAATACACACATACATAAATACGATTACAATTTTTCGTTTTAATGTTTTGTATTGATTGCATTGTGTAGTACTAGACACTTATTGACAATGTCCCAGAACCAATATCTATCTGAAAGAAGTTTAGTCGATTGGATGGTTGGTAGGAAGATTGACTGACTAAGTACTTTTTAGAAGACAAAGAAAAATTAAAAAACGCGAGGCGCCACTAAGGCGTTGGTATTTTATGAATGAATGAATGCAGAGGTAGAGAAGCCGGGCACAAGGTAGAAATAAACTAAAGTTTTCATTAAGAAATTACTGGAGCTTCTTCGTTGCTGGGTAATTAAAAATTTTTATTGTAATAATGCAAGGAATCCCTATAAAAACTAAAATTACTTTATTAATCGTTTCACTTAAAGTTGCGACTAGTGTTGCATTTAATGGTCTGTATAAGTAAAATGACAATCGTTTTTTTTTATTCTTAATTTTATTTCTGCAGCTGATCTTAATAACTGATTTAAATTTAGAATACATTTATACTGTTTTTCATAAAAAAAAGAGTTTTAATTTTAAATCAAAGTTCTTTTAGATTCTGATCATTGGAATACTGTTTTATAAGAAAATTGTTTTTAGATTGTTGTTTAAATTGGAAAAAAAATTATTGGCAAAAAATATTTGTTTTTTTTTTTGGAAATGTACCAAATGTCCCAATGACCTAAAGGTATGAAATATAACGGGTGATTTTTTAAGAGCTTTAGGAAAGTTTAAAAAAAACACACACAATTCTTTATTTGGATCGATAATACGGTCCATATAATTTAATGTTTGAAGATTATTTCATGCAAATGTTGACCGTGACTGCGCCTCAAATGGTCCATCCGCTTGGTCCAATTTTGGCATACTCTTTCCAACATTTCGGCCATTATCTCATGAATAAATGCTTCAATGTTGTCTTCCAATGCGTCAATTGAAGCGGGCATGTGTGTTTAGATATGAGCTTTAACATAGCCCCACCAAAAATAGTCTAAAGGCGTTAAATCGCACGATCTAGGCGGTCAATTTACCGGTCCCGAACGTGAAATAAAATGTTCACCGAACTCGCCTCTCAATAAGTCCATTGTTAAGCGTGCTGTGGGGCATGTGGCACCGTCTTGTTGAAACCACATGTCATGCAAGTCAAGTTCTTACATTTTGGGCAAAAAAAAGTTGGATATCATCTCACGGTAGCGCTCACCATTCACAGTTACGTTACGATTCGCATCATCTTTGAAGAAGAACGGTCCAATGATGCCACCAGCCCATAAACCGCACCAAACTGTGACTTTTTCTGGATGCATTGGTAGCTCTTGCAATGCTTCTGGCTGATCTTCACTCCAAAATCGACAATTTTGCTGACCATAAAATGGAAGAAGCGCGCGATGAACTTTCTTAACACAGCACGCATTTTTATAATAAAATTCAATAATTTGGTTTGTAAGACGATACTTACCGACCTATTCTTATACTTACCAAATTTACATTAAAATTTATTTGTAAAAATCGTAAGAGCCGTTTCGTTCGGTATTGCTCAAACAAAAATACTAAAATCGAGATTAAAAATGGGAGGGTAGGAGGATAAAACTTTTATAGGAATTTTTTGATGCCAAAATAAAAACCGAATGCGAAAAAAGCTTTTGGTAAGAAAATGGAAAAAAATTTTGAATAGAGATACCCTTATGATCTAGCGGTATGAAATATACTTTATTTACGACCTATTATCATACTTTAAGCATGTATATATAAAATTTCATAAAAATCGGTAAAGCCGTATCGTAGGAGTTTAAACGCAAAATCGTGACACGCGAATTTTACATAGAGATTATCTGTGTATATAAAGTTGTAACGTCACTGACTGACTGATTTGGTTTGGTTTGGTCCCTCGCCAAGTCGATCCACTAAGACGATATTTTTGGAAATTCTCCTTAACGAAAAGGGATAAAAAAAATTTTAAACCTATCATTATTTATCAAAAAAAAAAGTAAGTGGACTGGTGAATTTATTGAAATTTGGCCCTTTTGAGGACTACCCGAGTATCTGTATTTTGTATTTTGTCAGCCTCCATCTATCTTTAAAGCCAATAAAAATAGATATAAAATTATCTCACATTTGAAACTTAAGCAAAAAATATTAATATTAAGTTGGTACTTTTTAGAAATTGACAGGTAAAATCGTACTTGTTTTTGGTCCTTTTTCTACAAAACCTTTTTCTCGATTTATTATTATTACATTATACTTCAGTCGGAAGAAAAAGTATCAAAAATTGGAGGAAATACGGGTCGTAAAATTTCTTTCTTTTAAGCTGGAGGTCCATACCACGCATTTTCGCCTCCACGCAGCGCATGCTTTCATAACCTTACTTGCGTTCTACGTTTCTAGTTACATGCAATGATTTTTATGCAGCAGCAGCAAAAGTAAAATTAAAATTTAATTTGTCAAAATCAACTGATTTGTTCAAACGCTGCTTGTGACGCTTACAAAAGTAGAAAGTAAACCTACTTTTCGCCTCAAGGCATCTACGCTTTTGTGCATGTAGCTTACTACGTATAACTACACAGATTCTACTTTTTTGACAGCTGCGTATGCTGCGAAAAAGCGAGTAACGCGTGGTGTGGACCTCGTTTTCATGTGGTAGCTTTTAAATTTGCCATAATATTGAACTTATAGGTGCATTGTCCTAAGTGAATGAGAACCTATAAAATTAAAAATTTTGGTACTTTTTTTGTTTAAGCCTAGAAACATGAACTTCGGAATATAAATATGCTGAAGATAGAAAGGAAGATGCTTACGAAGTAGTGTAAACGTTTTTGTCGTTCCTGTTAGGAAAAAGGGCCTTAGCATGCACGTTCCAACCTGATTTAACTTTTTCCCGAGCTTTTGTTCATAGAAGAAGCTTCGATTTTAATTTGTCACCTTCATGTATGTGCGTATCTTGCAATTCTTTTGTTAGCCTGAGGATTCCAGTCGATGCTATTTCTGGTGATATCATTTGCGAGTCTTGGTAGAATATGGCCGATCCCGTTGCTCCTGCGTTTCTTTATTTCTGGTATAACCGGTACCTGATTCGTTGCAGTCCAAAAGCTGCCTTTCGCGGTTAGGTTTGGCCAGAAGATAAGAATTATTCTGCGAATGCTCACAAGCCCTTGCAACGTTTAGATACCTTGCGGTGTAGTTTTACAGCCATAGAGATGGATTGATGTCTCGTTTGTATTAAATATTTTATGTTTTACTCCCGGGATAGAACTGGCGAGCGCCAAACGGATTTCAGCATACCAAGTATTGTTCTGGCCTTATGTAACGGTTTTCAATGTCGTCTTTAGGTCCACCAGACTTTGTGAACATAGTCTAGCTCTAGGTTTTTAATACGATTTTTGCCTTGTTTCATAAGCATGTAACGTTTTAGTTTTTCTAGTATTTCTTTATCCTAAGTCCTGCTTCTTATGTTATCTATACCTTTTTTTGCAACTTGGCTTACATATCGTTGAAGCTGTGTAGTATAATGCCTGCGTAATCTAGGTGGCATAAGCCTCCGCTCAGAACCCAGCTTATATCATTATCGTCTTGCATTGTCTCGATAACAATATGGAAGAGAACTGGTGATAAGACACATTAGGAAACTTCAATACTTACTGAAAACAGTTCTTTTAAAAGGCTTTCATGCAGGATGCGGTAGTTACATTGTAATATAAGCTTTAAATCAAGGAAATAAGTTACGCTGGAGACCTTTGCATATTAACGCACTCCATTTAACGTTATGATTTAGTGTATCTAATGGGTGTCAATGTCGGTCTGGGACTTTTTGACAGGTTAGGTCAGAAGGTCGTCGCCTACGCGGAAGATGTAGTAAGACAATTTGCATAGTAACGTAAGGGGCGCTGAACGAATTGTTAACATCGGCGACTGATATGGGTCTGGAATTTAATGCGGAGAAGATAAAGTTAGTTCTTTTTACTAGGAAATACAAGGTGGAAAATTTTAGGGATAGTAGAGCATAGGCTATCTGATAGTGGTTAACATCTAGGAGTCTTTCTGGACAGTAAGCTGTCCTGGAAGAGGAATACTCAGGAGAGACTACTATGCTTGCAGGTCGTCGATAGGTAGGAGCTGGGGACTCCGACCGTGAGTGGTGGGATCAGGGATGTCAGATGTGACGATTTTACGTCATTTTGACGATTTTTTTCGCTGAATTTACCAAAATGACGATTGACGATTTTGAATGT
Source organism: Pollenia angustigena (assembly GCA_930367215.1). Taxonomy (NCBI): domain Eukaryota; kingdom Metazoa; phylum Arthropoda; class Insecta; order Diptera; family Polleniidae; genus Pollenia; species Pollenia angustigena. The sequence goes on along the minus strand of OV884056.1, from coordinate 89,897,961 downwards.
AGAGTCACTTAGGTGTTGACGATTTAATCCGGTCAATAAATTTAGTTTAAACTTTAATCTTTCATCAAATTTTTAACACTTTAATCTGTCAAGTAAAGTTTTTTTCTTACCGAACGTTTCCACATGCAAGTAATTACTTGCAAGTACCCAATAAAAAATTTTATCATATTGCGAAGCACTAATGGTACATTTAAAAAAATAAGCGCAGAATTATGCGGTACGCAATAAGACATACAGAAATGCAGTAAAGTAAGTAAAAAAACTCTCAACAACTTTTATAAAAAAAAAAATAGCATTTCAAGTGCTACGGCATTCCTTTACTAAGAAGCAGGTTCGTAAGGGAGAATACTAAAAACTAACTGTATCAAAACATTCAGTGTGTAAAGCTGATCGTAACATCCAGCATTTTTTTTATGCGCTGAATAATGCGCTTGATGTGTCAAAAATGTATTGCTTCAAAGTGGGAACTCGCCATATAAAATTCATGTCTTCCGTATGCGCAATGGTAAGCGCAACTCTTATGTTTCTCCCTTACAAACCTGCTTCGTTAGAAGCTCCATTTTTTACTGGGTAGTGTATACGTATTATCAACAAAAAATCGAGGAAACAGCCGATTGGCTGAATAAACAAAAATTGTGTGAATGTTAGTGAAAAAGTGTCAGTGTATTGAGTTTTTCGAACTTGCACTTGCATGTGGAAACGGGGGGTTAGTTAATATATGTATAGAGAGGCGAATATATATTTATATCTACTAGCGGACTCGACGAACTTCGCCTCGTCCCAACTTTAAGCCTTCAGACAAACTTTAGAGTAATAATACAACACAAATATTAAAATTTTTAATATGATTTATTTGAATGGAATCAGTAGAGAGCGATTTGATGTACAAAAATCTATAAATCACTAAATATATAAACCATCTTTAAACGCATAAAATTCGGCGTTTAAACTACCAACACAGACCATATGAATTTGATAAGATTTATCGTAGTGCTGTCACATGTTATTTTTTTACCACATATAACACATGGGAGAATGATTTATAGTTGCTGAGTTTAAACTACATATAAATTCAAGTTTAGTTCAACTAAACCAGCGTTTAAACCATCAGTGGTTTATTAGCCATTATTGTACAAGTTTTTTTTTTAGAAAAACTAAAAAACAACTAGTTAATATTAGTCAGGGCCATTTTTTGATGTTTTTTTATATTGGCAGGACGATTTTTCGAAAAAAAAAATCTGACAGCACTATTTCACTTGTTTGTTTTATTTGAGTACAATAACTGCCTGCTTTTAAAACACGAGTGCAAAACACCTTCAAACTACTGCCTGCTTTTAGATCGCGAGCACAAAAGTGACTCGTTTAACTAATATTTAAAACAAAATTTAAAAAGTTCCATTCCTTAAGGGGTTTCCATACAAAAAGTTTAATACAGACTAGAAATATATTGAAGAAAACGTACCATAACAGCCAAGGAGTCTCCTTAACAATTTTTCGAGACATACTTGCCCCTTATCACCACTTCTTAAGGGGGCTCCCATACAAATATTGCGATTTATGAAATTTTTAAATTAATTAAAATTTTTTGACTTTTGTGAATAAAATCAAAAGTTGTTAACAGATTTTAATCATTTATAGCTGTAATTTTTAATAGATTTTTAACAAACAAAAATTTCGAAATGTTGATTAAAAATTATTTTTGTTGCCAAAAAAAAAAAAAAATAAATATTTTTCTAAAACGACAGCGCATGTTAGAAAAAAATTTAACGTTTAACGAAATTTTATTGCGGATTTTCGTTTTTTTTTTAGTATGTAATTTCAATAAACTGAACCGTTTTTGAACCGGTATTGGATTCAGCGTACCCGAAAAAGGTTTAAGCGCCAGTTGCCAAATTCTAGTACAGTGTAATTGTTTGATAAAACTTGTGAAAAGCCATAAAAAACATTTTTAAATATAACAATAAAAAGAAATTAATTGGACTTTATATTTATACTGTGTACTTTTTTTCTTAACCTTTAATAATCAATGTACTTTAATTGAAACAAAAAAAGTTGGGAACCCTATATGTAGTTGTCCTGCGATTTAACTTTGAATAATTAAGTTTAAGTTATCGACGTCCTTATTCTTCGCTGCTATTATTGCCCGTTCACCAATCCAATCGAGATTTTTGTAGTTTTGTGCAATGTCGGGGAACACTTTGCTGATGAGCTCCTCCTTGGACGATGTGAATTCACAAAAATTTTCAGGGAACGATATCAATCCATTCGAAACATCAATAGGAATTTGGCCGTTGCCAAGCTCCAGCAGTTGTCTCGAGAATTCAGCAGCCGATGGGTCGTTCTGCAACACGACTCAAATGTTTGCGGTCAATTGCAACTTCTGGACATGCCTCCACAAAGACGACGATTTCAGGCAGGCGTTAAGTTCATCTGCAGCAGAAGATTTGGGGATGACGGGAATTGTTTGACGAAAATCTCCGGAGAGCAATATCAACGCCGCCCCAATCGTCTTAAGTATTAAAAATTCTATATTTTTTGGTTTTGTATGATTTTATACTTAATATTTTTTTATAAAAAAACGATTTTTTTATATGACGATTTTTTGACGGTTTTTTTCAAAACTACTGACGATTTTGACGATTTTTTTTTTAAATTTTGACGATATTTCGAAAAAAACATTTAACATCACTGGGTGGGATGGCTGTACACTTCGGTGGTGAGACCCATTCTTACGTATGGATGCTGTGTTTGGGGGAGGCATTGAGAGGGACCTTCTGTCTAAGGCTCAGAGGTGTGCTTCGATCAGCATGACAGGGACCGTGAGCAGTACGGTTGCTGGGTAGGAGATTTATGCATGAATTCGGAGATGTCTGGGGCTACGGGATGGATAATTTGACGGGGCTAGTAATGGGCATGACCTGGCTGCGCGGCAGGAGACTGGGGCTGGTCACATGTAGGGCAGTTTTCTGTTTAGTAGAGTTGTTTTTTGTTTTCTCTTTTCCTGTGCTTTCACTCTTTACTTTTCATATTCTTTCATACTAGAATTCTTTTACTTACTAAGGCGCCACAATGAACCATATTGGTCTCTGGGTGAGGGTGTGAAGCTTACTTCGCACCAGCCTAATCTAACATAGTGTATCAAATGGCAAATTATGAAGTTGATTTGATTCTAAACTAATTTTTCTATTCACAAGCTTTACTTTTTTAATCTTCTCTAATAAATTATATTTGTCAAATTTGCTCACAATTTCTTACTTTGAAAGAGGTAGATGCGTTTATAAAATAATGGATCGCCTTTTTTTAAAATTTAATATTTTTTTTAAATTTAATTGTTTACATTTTGCAAATATATAATGGTCAGTTGTCATTTAAAATGACATTTCTAATTTTATTAATTACATACATACATATTTCCCAAAAAAAAAAAACTCTACTACACTATTTTTCAAACTGTATCTTGTGTTTTCGTCTTGGCAATTTATTGTTAATAAAATATTGCTTGTATCTGAAAGATGTATGAATATGTAAACAATCTTTTAACAACTCCCACATGAATACTTACTTAAATTCCTTTAAACCACCAAAGCGCAAACATCCATCGATAGCAGTTGGTATTTAAGAAAAAGTTGAATCACAGCACCAATACCAAAACCACTTTGACATTATTTAAAACATTATTTTGCAATTAACCTTTAACTGTAACATGTTTAACAAGATCTTTAACTTTTTAAAAGAAGAAAACAGCTACAAAAACTGCTACTGAAATCTTTCAGAATCTCCGCGAAAAATTTTCTTCTTTTACTATTGAAAATTTTGTAAACACAAAACGATTGAACGAACAAACGATCAGCGAACAACAATAACAAGATGTTAAACATGAATACCTTGAATGCAAACATCATGTTCGCTTTAAGCGCATGAAAACAGTGCTGGACATTTGTTTAAGGCAAACTTATTCTAAATTTAACTTGAAAGACATGAATTAAGCTTATCTAAAGGTTATGGTTATGTTGGGTTTACTGCTATCGATTTACGATAATACAATGGCATTATTGGAATGGAATGTGTTCATATGATGTCTTTGACAATACCGATGAAACAATGGGGTCTAAAGAAAAGAGGGATGTATTTCAAAGATTCCTCCTGGTTTATTCGAGAGACATTTTTTCCAGTGTGAAGATCCCTATTATTTCTGAAGTCCGCACATTTCATAATTTGAGCATCAAAAATTAAGATATTTTTATAAGGAGGAAGGTATGCTCCGTATCAAACAAAATGCATTAAAAATAAATAGTGTATTTTAAAGCATTGAAAATAAGTCATTAATTAGCAGGGAAACCGGAAATATTCTCTAAAAACACGTTTTATGCGCATTAAATATGCAGTAAAAACTAGAAAATATGCAATAAAAAAATTCAAAAATATGCCCTAAAAATTAAAATTGCTCATTTCAACATTCAATATTCAACAATTTAATAACAAAATCTAAAAAAAAAAACCTCAAAAAAGGTTAAAATTCATATAAGAGATGTTTATTTAGATATTAACATCCATATAGGTTTTTGTCTTAAAGGGATTTTAGGTACGGTCGCTAAATTGTTAACAAATGTTTACATTTAAAAGGAATTTAAAGCTAGTTAAGGGCGGGAGCTTTGAGCAAATGTGAACCGATTCGAAAATAATTTAATTTGAAGTAAAATATTTTTGGCACGAATTTAATTTAAATACCATCATAATTAGATAGCTTGCGGACACAAAAAGTCTAATTTGGATGTGAAATTATAGACCGATTCTCACCATTTGCATAGACTTCGTCCATCAAACTATCTACAAAATTGGAACTTGTACTCTGCGCACAAGGTTAACATGGACAGACAACCAGCCAGGCGGATGGATGGACATCGTTAGATCACTTTAAAAAGTGATTCTGAGTCAATCGGAATACTAAAAGATTGGTCTAGATACAAATCGCATAACATTTATTTTTAATGACAACCTGCTCTGTCTTACAATTTAAGAGGAAAAATTAAATGTAGATGTCAAAATTAAAGTAACAGTTTTTCGAAAAAAAAAATTTGTTTTTATTTGCTGCGAAAGCTTTTGTAGGCATCTTAGAAAATTGAATATGTATCAAAATATGCATTAAAAAGGCAAAATATGCGATATAAAACTAAAAAATGCTGCAAAAAGGCTCTTTTTTTACTAAAATATGCTGCAAATGCTAAAATATGCAAAAATATGCACTCACAAATCGATGCCAAAATTCATAAAAAGCTCTAAAACGGATAAATATATTGTTTCTGCCATCATTAGTCGCACAAGGAAAAACATGCAATTGCATATTTCTGGTTTCCCTGTTAATTAGTATTTTAATTTAAAACAAAACCAGTTATTTTGTCCGAAAACGTCCAACACTAGCGATTCAAAACGCCAATAAGTTTGATATAAAAATTAAAAAAAAACAGTTAGTGCTATATTTGCCTGTGCCGAATCTTTGATACCCTCCACCGATAGTTCTATTATTTCAGGAGTGGGATCTATATGATATATATTTATTATTAATAAATCTTATTATATTAAAAAGAAAAAATTGGCTGCGGCCTAGACCTACATATATTAAATTATTAACTGACAATCAGAAAGTTTTATGCTTTTTTTATAGCAATTTTAAATAGCTTGAGTAAAATATCATGATTCGTAACAGTTTATGCCGAACTTAAATGATTTTCAGGAGGCGAATTTATATTAGACCCATTGTGAATAATAGACCAATCATCTCAAAATTCTATAGAATGATTTCTAGTATTGAAAAACATAAGTTTCAATACAGCGGTGAAATTAGTTTAAGCGTTTACAGTGAATTCCAGAAGGCTGCTAAAAATGGAATCTAAGGTAAATTATAGACCGTATATCGCAAAATTGCGTGACATTTTTTCTGGCCATATGAAGCTTAGTTGGAAGAAATTTAATATCTACGTCTGCTACGGTTTTAGGCGTATTTAATTAATTTATCAGGTTGGGCTTTATATGGGGCCTATAGTAAATTATGGACCGATCATCACGAAATTTATTAGTGTGATTTCTAATCCTCTAAAACTGTGAAGTACTAAATTTTATTCCGGTAGTATTATTTTTTACGGTCTTTGGCGTACTTAACTGTTTTCTGGGAGTAGGGTTTATATGGGGCCTATAGTAAATTATGGGCCAACCTTCACGAAATTTGACAGCATTATTTCTAGTCATATTAAGCGAAAATATACAAAATAGTATACCATTTCGTGCATTATTTCACTATTAATATAATTTCATGTTAAGGTGGTGGTTCCACATTTTGATTCATAGCTCTGATCCTACTGAACCGATTTTGCTGGATTTCAATCCCAAACTGCTTACAGCAATTTGAGGCCAAGTTTGTTCATTTCTTTCGTTTTTCAAAGGTGAGCGTATTTTCAGCAGACGGACAGATGGCCATGGCTAAATCCACTTAGAATTACTCAAGGAGACAGAATATATATACTTTATAGGGTCTGAGATGTATAACAATAAAGTTTCACACGGAATGACAAACTTAGTATACCCACATTCACTACTAGTGGTGGTGGAGGGTAAAATGACATGCGAAATTTTTTTCAGGCCAAATAAACTGATTAGTCCGCTTTGATAGTAGTGTTTTTAATAAACCGACTTTTTTATATCCCGGTTTTTCAGTTACCCGAACTCGAAAAACCCGGTTAATTGGTTAACCCCGAATTAAATAAAAAAAATAAATTCAACGTCAAAAATAATTCAAGGCGAATTCATTTTTCAGGTGGCGTTGAAAGCATAGCTGTGATACTTTTTACTATACTAAGTTAGAGAGAAGAATGTCAAAAGTTACTTGAGTTTTTGACATATCGACCAACGAAACCAACAAATAAAATACAATGTTGTGTTTTTGGTGTTGTCACTTGTTTTAGTATCGTCACCACACTATACATGAATTCGCCTTGAAATAATTAATTTTTTTTAATTTAAAAACATCACAAATAACTTAAAAAATAGCATTTGTTACACAAAATGTGTACTTTGTGTTAAGAAATCCAAAAGTAGTACATAAATAAAAGAAATCTATAAAGACCAAATGTGAGTTTTAAGAAGATTTTTAAAAGTAATAGTTCAAAAACCAAATACAGTCCAAATGGTTAGAAGACATTCTGGTTTTGATTTAGTTTTTATTAAGGATGATACCGAGAACACTTATGATATAGCATATTAAATTTTTCCGTTCTCTTGTTAAATTTTTCCAAATATGTAAAGTCAAGTTTAAGGTTATTAAAGGCCCAAATACACTTGTCAAATGCTTGTCCAGCCGGCGAATTCATCGTGTACGTGTGCTTGACGTAATATTCGCCGTCATATCTAAATTTTTTGATTTTCCATCCAGCATCGTCGGTGTGACACATACAAACATATTTTCACTAATACTACCGCAATGCTTGATGAGTATTTTGATCAATGTATTTGGGCCTTAAGATTAACACGTTTGCATTTACATTTAGGTTTGAATAGAGTTTCACATCAAGTTAAATTATTCCTCTAATTTCAAATTCTTTAGAGTCTAATTCACTTTTAATTGTTTCATAAAATAATAAAAAATAGTCTCTTGTAGAGCTGCATAGCAAAGTCTTTAGTAGTAGACTTTAACGGATAATTTTATATATCCGCAAGATTTCGGAAAAAATCATTATGTAAAAATGAAAAAAAAATGTGTATTTAGGGTCATATTTCTTCTTTGAGAAATCCTCTCACGTAGACAAAGTAGTAGAGTTTGTGCGAAACTGCTATTTGATTTTCCATTTGCGTTAAACACAAATTTTTCAATTGCTTTAGATTTCAACAATGCCACAGTATCACTTGAAAACTCATTAACTGCAATATAGAGCACAACAATAAAATAAGAAGAAATTGACGATATTAACAGATATAAAAATAACGGTTAACCGGGGGGAAAACCCTGTTTCATAAAAACCAGAAATATGCCCAAAACACGGTTTTTGGAAACCACTATTTGGTAGTTAGTAAAATTTGTTTTTAACTTGAATATTTTTTTTTTTAATTTTCCGCCTTATTTCCCTCGAGCTACTTACTTGCGACGTTTAAAATACAATGCAATTCAATAACAGACCAATCCGCAAACATACACATCACAAGTTGTTCAGAGAAAATGACTTGTATGACTATGAAAATTACCAAGTCGTCTTGAAGGCTATCAATTCGTTCTGTTAATTTTAATACATTTGTGTTGTTTATGGCTATCGAATACATAAATGTGTACAAAAAGAAAACGAATAGCTGAAAAGATAGAGAGACATAAAACTACTTAGTTGAGATCAAGCCATATTCACTAGAATGTGCGGTCAGGTCAAGTCACCAGCTAGTTTTTTTTCGGTGGTCGGGTTGTCAAAGTTTGTATGCAAACTACAGTTTTTAATATAAACAAAGTTCTGTGTTTACTTTCAATATTTTTGATATTTTTGTGGTCCGCTACAAAAGCAGTGTTGTTGTAGAGTTAACCTCAACCTATAGTCTATGCAAAACGACTACTGGTTCCCGCTTTATTTTTATTTTCAAAAGTGTAGTATACCATAAGTGTGACTTCTACAAAGTTTGAACATTCTAACTTTAATAGTTTTTAAGATATCCGATATTAAACATTGGCGTCCTATGGGGGGTAACACTTCCCCCGCTGCTATTTTGTTTAAATTTTGGGGCTCAGAAGATCCTACTACCAAAAGTTCAACAAATTGCTTGCAGCGGCTCTTATTAATATTGCTATCTATGAAGGGTACTGCTCCTCCTCTGTCTAACCCGCCTATTTTTATATTGAAATTTATAGTTTACCATAGTAGTAGCTGTAACCACGTTTGAAGACTCTCCCTTTAATAGTTCTTCTGTTGAGCGATATTTAATTTATGCATCCTATGGAAGGTATTTCCCCCCTTGCGCCTACCCGCTTTATTTTTATTTTCAAAAGTGTAGTATGCCATAAGAGAGACTTCTGCAAAGTTTGAACATTCTCACTATAAAAGTTCTTAAGATATGCGATATTAACCATTGGCGTCCTATGGTGGGTACCACTTTCCCCGCTGCTATTTTATTTCAATTTTGGGGCTCTGAAGATCCTACTACCAAAAGTTCAACAAAATGCGTGCAGCGGCTCTTAATTATATTTCTATCTATGAGGGGTACTGCACCTCCCCTTTCAACCCCGCCCATTTTTATATTGAAATTTATATTTTACCATAATAGTAGCTTCAACCACGTTTGAAGACTGTCCCTTTAATAGTTCTTCAGTTGAGCGATATTTAATAGATGCATCCTATGGGAGGTATTTCCCCCCTGCGCCTACCGCTTTATTTTTATTCTCAATAGAGTAGTATACCATAAGAGTGACTTCTACATGGTTTGAACATTCTCACTATAACAGTTCTTAAGATATGCTATATTAAACATTGTAGTCCTATGGGGGGAACCACTTCCCCCGCTACTATTTTATTTAAATTTTGGGGCTTAGGAGATCCTACTACCAAAAGTTCAACAAAATGCGTGCAGCGGCTCTAAAGATATGCGATATTTAATATTGGCATCCAATGGGGGGTATCAATTCCCCTACCCCTTTAGGGCTCACATGATGTTACTGTAAAAATTTCAGGAAAATCGGTTCAGTAGTTTAGGAGTCTATAAGCCAACAAACAAACATACAAACAAACAAACATACAAACATTTTTCATTTTTATATATATAGATATCGAAAATATTGTCGTCAACAACAATCTGGCCAACTGGGGATATATCGTCAGCTCAGAATTGGTTTGACCTACCGATAATTTTTAAAAAAATTGAGGTAGGTATGGGGTATATATATTTTGAATACCCCCTTTTTGAATCCAAAATCAGTTTCGCGAAATTTTTTGTGGTTTCTGAGATATAAAGCATTCATTCAGAACATTGCATTTTGAATTTTATGTTTTGAGGTCAAATATTAACGATAATTAAAAAATACCAGTTGAAGCACCAAAAAGCCGAAGAAAGATATTAAATTTCCCGTATTTTCCATTTTGGTACTATTTTTCCCCCCATTATAGTATCAAAAATTGGAAATGTTTTGTAAAAAAGTACCAAAAATAGTTACGATTTGCACCTATTAATTGTTCGAATTTCGAAAAAGTACCAAACATGTATTATTATTTTTTTGATAAGTTTCGAATGTGTTATAAACTTTATTTTTAGGTTTATATATCAAAAGATAGATGGGCTGACAAAAACGTACCAAAATTCAGGGTTTACCCGTTTTCACCCTAAAAGAGCCGAATTTCAAAAAATTACCACACCCCTGTCCACTTATTTTTCAAAAGAACAACGATAGGTATTACAGTTGTTTTGTATCTCTTTTGGTTTTGAAGATAAAAGGTCGGGAACCTTTTACCCTCTAAACATTCGAATTTTTAAAATTCCCGTCTTAGTGCATCGATTTTGAGAGAGATCCACCTCCGGTCCAAATTTCAAGTCTTTAGCTTCAGGCGTTTAGGCTGTACGATGATGAATGAGTCAGTCACTCACGCAAAAAGTATACGTATGCAGCACAAAAAACCAATTTTTTTTAAGTGGCGTATGCGGCACAAAAAAATATTTTTCATTTAAAAAAAAAAATACTATTTAATTCTAACTTTATTCATGAAAGTGCGCAAAAATTTACATTTTTCTTCAAAACATATACCGGAAGCAGTGGTAAAAATATAAAAAAATTCTATTGGGTACATTTTGAGAAATCTTTATGTAAATCTTCTTTGTCGTTTTTCTTCGCACCGACTTTGCATATGGGTAATTCCAAAGTGTTGAACGTGACAGTCGTACGCATCAAAAATGCAATAACATTTTAAGCAAAAAATATGTTTACGTTCTATTAACCCGTAAATTATAGTACTAAGAAAGCACTGTTATCTATGCTAAAGTTTATGGAGGGCGTGATTCTAGGTCAAAGATAATGGGAAAAGAAGTAGCGGTTTGAATGTGAAAAGAACAGAAGTAGTTTTTGCGGCCATGTATAAAAAGGCGTAATTCAGCGAAACCTGGCACAATTTTTTAGTCAAACTACTTTCAGAATTTTACGTAGCAATGTAACATTAAAATGGCTTGGTTTGATTTCAAAATCTTCTGTATTTTCTTTTTTTAAGCCAAAATCTGGGTCGATACGTGACATTTCGAACGTGAAATTGAATAATGATTAAAATAAAAATTTACCGTTAATCCGAATTACATATTTCTCTTTGAACTCTTCCTTATATTACAGACCATGTAAGAACATTTTTTTGGAATAATTTTTATGAAATATCACCTCTTTTAAGAAAGATAAATAATATTAAAGAAAACATACAATAAAACATTCTCACAAATAAGAAATTACATTTGCACAACTTTGCAGTCTGATTGTTCATCTAAGTGAAGAAATTTATGGGTAAATTTATAAAATTAGTAAAATCTGAATATTTCTCTATAACAATATCGTAAAATAATCAGCTTTTAATAACTTTTACATTTTCGGTCACGGTAGACCTTTTGACGGAAATGCCCATATGCGCCAAACCAATTCTGAGCTGACGATATGTCGCCACAAACAAATAACTTGCGAAACAGCTGATGTCAGACGGCTTGCCAGATCAAAATAGAACACGCGCTAATTTCATTCCCTTACCGAAGAAAATTTTATTTTTTGCTTTTACACAACATGTATGCATTTTGCAGTGGACAATTTGGCATGTACGCTGCAAAATACATCCCAACAAACACAAAGTCAAACCTTTGATATGAAATGACTTTATCATTTGACATCAAACACAGTTTTCAACTGTTCTTCAATTGTTTGATATTAACATTTAAATTCAAATTGATAATGATTTGAAAATTAACATTTGACATCAAATGTTTTATCAAATTTATTTCAAATTGTTGTCAAATGTTAAATTCGAATCAAAACTAATAAATACATAAATGTAAACATTAAAAATGGTGAGTTAAACTTTTTACTTCGTGGTTAAATGTGATTTTCGTGTGAACGATTTATTTCTGGTTAAAAATAAATATTTTTGTGAGTACACAATTTCAATTATTAAGAATACGAATTAAAAAAAAATAAAACGGGAAAATGAAAAAATTATAAGTTTGTTGTATGATGAGGACGTAAAGAATATTATTTCATCTTTTAGCTATGGTGCCTAATGTTTATCACTAATGGCGACTTCGTTTCTGTCGCATTAGTGTTACATGTTCTACATTTTTGTGTTCGTTTGTACAAAAAATACAGCTATGGCAAACAATTTAAAGTTTTTTTGTGAATATGTTTATAAAAAACATGCAAAAAATGTTGCATATTTCACCCTTAATTTTACTAAAAGCGTTCATATTGCAATGTCAATATTGGTTTCCAAGCCGTAATAGCGTGCAGAAACCGCTCAAATAGTTTTCAAAATCGCTCATGATGCACATTAATGATAAAAGTGTAATAGTTGTAAAACAAAGCAACTAATTGTGTTCTATTAAAGTTGCACAACATGTAACGCTACGAGGTAATTATAGGCAACATTAGAAAATGTTACATTAGATTAGGGCTGCCAGAAGGTTGAACCTATCAACCAGGACACATAGAAAAAATGGATAAAAAATTACGCCAACAAAAAAGTTTTTTTTAATGCATATGTGTGTATATGTAAAAACCATCCAGTTTTTATTTTTAAATCCAACAATATATGAGGCTATCAGCGCTGAAGTGGTTACTTGGTTACGGTTCTGGTGAAAGATATGTTCTTTGCACTGTTCTTAACAGTGCAATAGTCGAGTAAGTCAACTGTTTGTATCCAAAACAGATGGCGCTAGAAACATAGTTTTTGGATGGGCCGTTGCAACCAAGTACTATAGTGTAAGAGTAGTGTTAACTCCTCATCATCTCATAATAAGTCTCGGGTTACACCACTTCTCATATATAAAAAAATTAACTTGTACTTCATACACATAAAAACGATGAAAAATAATGAAAAGTTGAGCTTAAAATGTTTAAAACTATAATACTTTTCAGAAGATTGCACTTTTTCTAGAACTTCATTTCAGCCTTTGATATAGTTACTTACATTGAATATTACTCTCCAGTGTTTCAGTCTTTAACGAGTTTCTTTCTTTAGTCCATTGAGCAGACTTTAAAAAATCAAAATCTTTTGATTTTTCTTCAACCAACTTGACAACTGTCAAACTAATCAATTGACAAAGCCATATACATAGATTAACATATGTTTGCGTAACTCAAAAACGCTTTAGCTTTTTGAAAAACTAAATAAAAACGGAATTCCGCAATAAAATTTACTTTGAGAAAGGTAAGACGTTTTTCTTATATGCGCAGTCGTTTTAGAAACATAATTTGTTTTTCTGGAAAAAAATAATTCATAAAAATAATTTAATGAAAAATTAAATTTCATGAACTTAAGCCTAATTAAAAATATTAAAAATTTGGATTAAAAACCATAAATAGTTCAACAAAATAACCACAATACTAATTATTGTTTAAGCTAAGGCACGAGCTCTATGTGTACATTTGTCCTTCAAGTTGTGCTGAAAACAGAAAGGAAAAAGACAAAATGAAAAAACAAAAAATGTACTTGGACTTCAAGAAAAATTCTTGACAAAAGTACGAAAAAACAGAAGTAAGGAAAAAACACGTAAAATCAATTAAAATGGATAATCATTCAGGAAAGCAAAATTTCGATCTACCAAATGTTAGAATACAATTTGGTTTAAGGATTGATGTTTGACTATTGACGTCAGCAGTCGTCGATGGCTGCGAGTGTAAGACGGCAAATCCATCTGAGGAGATTGAGTGGTTGCAATCGAAACATGTCATGGTAACCAGTGTTACCGTTCGCCCGACTAAAGTCGCAATTTGACCCTTTTTCAGCGGTCTGCGACTTTTTGTGAGACTTTTTTTTATCACCGACTTTTGCGACTATTTAAATTGTTCTGCTACTTTTTACCCTTTTTGTTAAGATTCTTACAAAACATTCAATTTTCTTATTATTTGTATCAAAAAAAAAATTCGTCAAAATAGCCTCGTCAAAATTTAAAAAAAATTCATAAATTATTGTTCATTTGGCAACACTTTTATTACATTTTTGCAACCTTGTAATGTATACAACGTATTTGAGGCGAATTCAGTTCAAGGTGGTGGCAAGTTTTGACAGTTCGGACCAATTTGTTTTAATTTGTCAGTGTTTTGTTAGCAATGCAATGCAAAACACCTCTGTTGTTTCTGTTGGTTTTGGATTGTTGTAGTCTTAGCACCACCTGTAGTTTTCGAATCGTAAACACTAGCAAAGCAATGTAAAAACATGCAATTCAATGCTGTCATCTTTAAATTTAATAGACAAAGATATAGAAGACTGGATTCCCTGTGATAAACTTATTTCTAAATATAGAAATTTCAAAAAAGTAGTATTTATGTAGGTATGTTAAGAAAAAGAAATATTGCGCCAAGATCAAACGAACGGAATTAAAGTAAAATTTTCAAGGGGCTTTAATTGGGCAAGTTTAAATTTTGTCAAAAATATATTAACCTTAACTTTTTTGGCTTGTTTTTAAACAGAAATTCTACTCCTTTGACATTGGCAGCATACGACAAATTTATTAAACTTAAGTAAATGTTTTCACTATACATGAAAACTTGGACAAACATGTACATTGTTATGAAATATGATAAAAATGAATTCTGCAATAAGCTTTTTGTTTCAATTGTTTTGTTATGCTTTTTATTAATAAAAAACGTTAAAAAAAATATGTGCGACTTTTATTTTCTGAAACGACTTTTTTGTGCGACTTTATTTTTATAAAACAACCTTTTGTGCGACTTTTCAAAAATTCCTAACGGTAACCCTGATGGTAACCTGCCGGCCGGGGTTCGAGCCCCAGCCACGTCAAGAATGAAAGATTATCAATTACAATTTTAGTTAATTTTCATGTTGTAAAATTCCTTTCTTCATAAAAATAATTTAATGAAAAATTAAATTTCATGAACTTAAGCCTAATTAAAAATTTGGATTAAAAACCATAAATAGTTCAACAAAATAACCACAATACTAATTAATAATTTTTTAATTAAAATTTCGGAATTTTTGTTTTTAAAAATTCATAAAAAATAGAAACATGCAGCTATGCTTCATAGAATACATAAAATCAAAAGTTGTTAACAGATTTTAATCATTTAAAGCTTGTTTTGCTTGCAATGTTGTTTTTTATGTGTCTGCATAAAATTAGAAGCATAGCTTCATTTTTCAATTTTTTATGAATTTTTAAAAACAAAAATTCCGAAATTTTTATAAAAAAATTGTTTTTTTTTTTCAATAAATAAAATTATGTTTCTAAAGCTAAGATCCCACTATCGGCGCAATGTACCAATTGTTGGCGTATTTAATGTGCCGATAGTGTGAACGTTCAAAATGTTTTAATATGCGACAATCTGTGCCGAAATTGTGCTGACTGTGGACAATCAAAATTAACCTAGATGCGCTGATAATGTGAACACTATTTTGCACAATGTGGAGCAATCAAATTGTTTAATATGTACCGATTTTTATCGGCCACTTGTGTGCCGATCACAGTCGCCAATCAGCGCCGATACTAGGGATGGCAAAACGAAATTTTTAAATTGCACAAACTGGCTACTTAAATTTTACTTTTGTGAGCTTAATTGTACCAAAATTACATTTGTTTTATCTCTTATTTATGTATTGAAACGTTAAATAGTACATTTGTACTATTAAATGAAAAAAAACAACTCGCTTTAACCAAAACATTGCAGTTGTATCGATGTTGCCATCCCTGGTTTGTAAACATTTGTTTACAAAACAACAATTACAAAAAAAAAAGAACAAGTGCAGTAAGTTTGAACGAAATTGAATATATTTTTTATTATACATACATATATTAACATATTATTTAAAATTGTTAGGAAACATAATATAATATTCGGACGGAGAATTTTGCGAATTTCTAAAGTAAAATTATGTCTGCCAACAAGTAAATAAACAAAAACATTTGATTTAATTTGCCCAAATAGCACGATAGTGTGACCGCATTGTACCGATTATTGTCGCAATTGAGTTTTGGCCGATATGAACCGAAAAAAATTGTCACAATGTGCGACGATAATGGGACCACCTAAGAAAAAATTGTGCAATGTTTTTAAATGTGTGCCGATATAGCACGATAAAAATCGTCACAGATTGTGCTATTTGAGCCGATAGTGGGATCTTAGCTTAAAACGGCTGCGCATATAAGAACAACGTTTTACCTTTCTTAAAGTAAATTTAATTGCAGAATTTCGGTTTTTTTTTTAGTTAAACTAAAGCGTTTTTGAGTTACACGAACATATGTTGTGCAACCTCCTTAATTTTCAAAATAAAGGTATATCTCGAAAACCAAAGCCAACATAAACAAAAAAGTTTTAACTTTCTTAAAGTAAATTTTATTGCGGAATTTCGGTTTTTTTAGTTTTTCAATAAGCTAAAGCGTTTTTGAGTTGCGCGAACATATGAAATTTACTTTCTCTGCGGAAGATCGTAACAAAGCCATATTTTTTAATTTCGGCTTTTCAACAAGTATAACTATAAAGATCTGATAGAAAAGATGTTTTTTTTATAATATGGGGAACTTTGGGCAAATTAGATCATGATTTCTTACACCAAACCTCATATTTTAAGCAGCGCAAACAATTAAATTTAAAAAAAAAAGTTGCGACCAGTCTAATGTACATAGTGTAACATATTTTTCTCAGAAAAGAAATCGCCATAAGTTTGTTTATATAAATAATGAATTTATATTAAAAAAATAAAATATTTTTATTTACGTTCCTCATTGTATTAAAATCCACATTTGAGAATTACGTTTGAAAGCAAGTTGAAAATAAAGGCATTTTTCAATTTGAAAATAATTTCCCTTTTTGTTGCGAATGCTATGATTTTCAAACGATTTTTAAATTATTATCAAAGGTTTCTCGTTTGAGAAAATCATTTTCAACTTGAAATCAAACGTCGGGGTTGTTGGGATATCACAACACTATATGTATTTTCAAAGCAGCGAATGAATTGAAAAAAGTTCAATGAATTGAAATAACTTGTAAGCCACCTTGTTGCAGGCCTCTAATGTGAGTATAATATGGGCATAAACAATTTATACTTGCAATCGTTTTTAATGCATACAAAGGAATAAGAGTATGCGAACCTATTTGATTGTCTACATTTGTAGTCATTCGGGTGAAATTTGGCATAAATACGTTAAGTATGATGCGTAGCTAATCTATAAAAATTTGCACTCACACATGTTTGCGCGTTTTAACTTTAAGGGCCATTATTATAACTTGGGGTTAGCTGTTATCCGACAGTTAACAGACGCTTTTTGACAGATCACACATTATTATCTGTAAATTTAATCTTTACTTTTGCTAACTTCAAGTTGTAATAATGGCCCTAAGAGTACTTAACATTACACTTTTATCATTCCCTGATTACAGCATCTTAGACAACCACTCCATTATATGACACAAAACCTTGATTATTACCGTTGCTGTTCTAACCACAGCAATGGAGGTGTCTAGCCATAATCGGATCTATTGACTTTCAGAATCTGTCTGGCGTTTTCCTCATTAAATCGGAGTGCAAATTATCATAAGTTTGCCAAAACTTTAAGGTAAAGCCTTAAAAGCTTCTTGTATTTACTTAATTATATAAACTTTCCTTAAACAAATGCCCTCTCCTGTCTGTTTAAATACTAAAATTGTAAGCATGTCGAATAAGTTACAACCATTTAATTTAAACATGCATCTTTTATGTGCATACTACGAAATTATACACAACATTCGTCGTCGTTTTGTAACAACAGACACACCAACATCTAACTATTCAGACACAAGACACACTCACTAAACACTTACTTTAGATAAAATAAAAAACAAAACTTCCTACAACTAAAGATCGTGTTAACTATGTTAAGATCTTTTGTTTTTGATAAAAATCTGTGTATTTTATTCATTCTTTAAGCGCCAGTCTGTGATTTAGATTCTTATCGTTCTTTTTATTGTGTAATACTAGTACACAGTTTAGGTCATTATCATTTTGATTCTGTAGCAAGTACATACGAAGTACCAGTACACTTCTTATTCTTGTTCAGTTAAATCTTTAGATTTGTCTTTTATTTCTGTAAAAGAAGTTTCAAAAATGTAGATCAGTAAGGTAAGAAATTCTTCGAAAAATTGATTTATATTTGCTTATTTTTGTTTTTATTATTGAATCTTCATAAATTTAAATATGACTAAAACACAACAGCACTGTCTACGAATTTGACACCTGGTTTTTTGACAAGCTGGGCACCCTACTCGCAAAGTGAATTTGACATGATGAATACAATTGTGCAAGTAGTTTTTCGAAGTAAAGCCCTTAAGGCTCAGTTAGTCTTTACTTTCTGTTCTGTTACGAAACAGCTGATTTGTTTTTGTTATTAAAAACCTGTAAAATTGATTAGTTTTTCTGTTCTGTTGCGGTTCAGTTTGTTAAAATCAAAAAACTGTTAAGTAATTGTAAGTGACAGAAAAATAAATAATAAAAAAGACATATTTGTATTGAAATAAACTATTTTTTGATTTTAAGAATTCATAAAATTTAATTTCTTCAAATTTATGTGCATTAAAGTTGTTGAAATAAAACAATGGACGGTGCAAAACTATTAAATTTGTCATAAATGGCTGATAAGTTGCTACAGAAAAAGTAAAGGCTCAGTTAGACTTTACCTTCTGTTTCTGTTCTGTGCCGTTCTGTTACGAAATTGTAATAGTTACTTTTTCTGTAGTAACTTATCATCCATTTACGACAAATTTATTAGTTTTGCACCGTCCAATGTTTATTTCAATAACTTTAATGCACATAAATTTGAATAAATTAAATTTTATGAATTCTTACAATCAAAAAACAGTTTGTTTCAATATAAATATGTATTTTTTATTATTTTTTATTACTTAACAAGTTTTTGATTTTAAAAAACTGAACCGTAACAGAACAGAAAAACTAATCAATTTCATAGGTTTTGTAATTACAAAAACAAATCAGCTGATTCGTAACAGAACAGAAAGTAAAGACTAATTCTGCCTTAACTATTACAATTTCGAAACAGAACGGCACGGAACAGAACAGAAGCAGAAAGTAAAGACTAATTCTGCCTTTAGTCTGAGTTCATACGGCTCATGTCTTATTGTAAGATTCTTCCCATTTCTTCTAAGAATATGAGTTGTTGTTCAAATGATTCATGTCATCCCAGCGAGAAAACTCAGAAGACCTTCTTACTTCGGGCCTTTTTAAAGGCCTGCTTAAAAAATTTTTTGATTTAATTACTATTCTTACGTTACTGCTAAAGAATGCCTCATAGAAGGCCTCGGCTCTTTGGTATGAGAAGCGAGAAAAGAAGGAGTAACATTTTTTGTTTTGTTTTTTTGCACAAGCAAAAGCAAAAGAATTCAGATCCCTTTACAAAAACTAATGGTGTTTTCTTTTCTGACAATAATGTTCCATATATGCTACCATTCGTGCGAGTTTTTGTTCCATTCTAAAAATATATGCAAAAATGTGAGAAGTTGTCGTTTTCCTTTCTAAACATGTTGCAACAATAAATGGCAAATTTGTTCCATTTCTTACCCGCAGTTATAACTGAGTGTGAGATAATACCCTTTTTTGCATCTGGGTAAAGTACTTTTTTATGCAAGCAAGTATTTTTTTTATTAAGTTTTTCTTGTGTTTGCGGACAATTTGCGTTATATTGTGATTTTTAGTTATATTGTGATGGATATAAAAAACTTTTTGTTTTTCGTTTGTTTTACTTTTATTATATTTTTTTGTTACAACATTTTTAAAAACAGCTGACATTAATTATTGAAAATCAGTGCTGTTAACGCTTATTGGAATTGTAAGAAAATTTAATGTTGAAAATTGCTACAAGCGTGGTGAATATCGCTTTTAGTACAAACTTTGCATTCAATATTTAACACGCTAAATACACATTAGTGTTGATGTAAAACGAAGCTATTATTTTGTTCCATTGTAATTTAGAAAAATGACTCACTTTTTAAGGGTTCGTGTAACCTAATAAATATATTACACAACTATAATGCATCATTATTTTTTAGAAAAGAAAACACCATAAGTAACATACATATGTTGTAAATCATTTTAGTTGAAGTGGAAAAGAGAAAGAGTAAAATTTTTTGATTTGTTTTTTTCGCCAAAGCGAAAGAATTCAGATCCCGTTATAAACACAAAGTAACAAAGTAGGTGCATATTAAAATACAAAATAAAAACAATAATGTAAATCATTTTAGTTGAGTTTTGTCCATTAAGGAAGAAAGGTACTTGTGCTTAAAAGTTTTATTTTATTATAAACTTTTATTTGCAATCTATTTTAAAATATTTAGCAAATTTGATTATTTCAATAAAAAAATAGGTATCACATGTTTTATTAACCCTTCTGCATCCCTTGTATATGTGCCCTTCCTATGATCCTTTGGGTCAATATGACCCAACATTAAAAAGTAAATAAAATTTAATATTTTATATAGGAAATTTATTTGTTTTGTTGTTTTTTGAATAAGAATAACAAAAAATAATGAAAACTAAAATAAATAAGCCCTTCCTGAGCAATTATTAAAAAAAAAAAAAAATTCAATTAAATTTGAAATTCAGATTTTTTTTTTTTTTTTGAAAAATAATAAAATATTAATTATATTTTAATACTAATATATAAAAGTTTAAGAATTTGTGTGACAATTTATACACATGGTGACCATGTGCTCTTTGCAAATAAATTTTTCACAAGAATCACATTTAGTGGAATGCTTATTAGAATTCCTTCCATGTTGACAAAAGAAACACCGCTGTCGTTTATTTGGTAAATTACAGGACAATGGTGAATTTGTTCTATTTTGTTTAGAACATTGCGCGGCACCTGGGATATCATTTTGTTCTTTGATATTTTTACCAAGATTTTTTGCTGATGGTCCATGTGGCAAAACCTTTCTTCGCAAAATATGCTCATTTATTAGCTGATCTGAAAGTTCTACTAGATATAGCCTGCGTCTGAAGTTTTTATTGAAATTCCATGCAGGATTCATATCAGTCCATATGACGTAGGAGTTATATGCTGATACATCTATCATATTTGAAAATAATGCAACAGGCCATCGCCTAGTCATGCGCTTACATGTGTAATTAGCAACTAGTTGGTCAAGCGCATCAACTCCAGCTTTCGTTTGGTTGTAGTGATGTATTATTTCAGGTTTTTTTTGTTCATCGTCTCTTACATCGGCTGAATGATGAAGAGAACTCAAGAGGAGAACGTATTTATTTTTTTTTTTGGAACATAGGATGCTATTGTTATATCATTTGAAAACAAAAAATCAGAGTGCAATACGGGCTTTTTTTTCATATCCAAAATTTTTGATGGCAAAAAAGTTTTATTTTTACGGACAGTGCCAACTAATGTCATATTACGACAAAGTAGTTGAATGGCAAGATTGTATGTAGTAAAAAAATTATCACATGTAATTGTATATCCCTTTGGGAGAGGGTCTGATAATGTTAGCACCACTCTCTCACCTAAATTAAAACTATGGAAATATAACAAATGTAATTCGAACTAAAAAAGTCTCACCTTGATTTTTTTCTGGCTGTGTATTTCTTGCTTTGCCTGTGTACACTTCCATATTCCAGGCATATTTAGTTGTGGAATCGCAAAGTGCCCAAATTTTTATGCCATATCTGGCGGGCTTTGAGGGAATATATTGCCTAAAACTGCACCGACCTCGAAATGGAACCAATTGTTCATCCACAGTAACATTTTCATGTGGATTGTAAAAAACTTTGAGCTGATTACTCCACTTGTCCCAAACGTTTCTTATCGGTGCTAGTTTGTCACGAAGTCTTCTTTCTTCTCTATCTTCAGAGCTGTCAAACCGTAGGCACTTTGATATACTCGCAAATCGCTTGAGACTCATTGTTGCTCGAAAAATAGGTCTTCCGTTTTTTTCATTCCACAAGCTAGTGAGATTTTCTCCATGAGATTTATGAACTCCTGCCATTATTTGTAATCCAATATATGCATCAAGCTCAATCATATCAATAGTTTGCCAATTATTTCCATATAATTCTACACCCTTTTGATTTGTCATTTGAATCACAATATTTTTTATATTTGGTGATGTAAACAAATCAAACGAAGACTTTATATCTGTAACCATAGATGTTGCTCTTTTGGTAGGTCCAGGCTTATTCAATAAAATTTGATTTTTTGGTAACCTGCCTGTTTGAAGTGGTGGCTGTTGTTTCCAAACTACACTTTTGTTCTTAGATAAATATGTAACTGAAGTGCTGTGATCTATTTCTACTGCATCTTCCACTACCACGCTTTCAATGTATTTGATGAATATGATTCGTCTTCTGCATCGCTGTCGGGTGAAAAAATTTCGTCTTCATCAGTATCATCAAAAATGTCATCATCTTCGTCATTCATTATTTGTTGCAACTGAAGATCACTAAGAGTCTGAAGCAATTTCATTATGGAACAATCATATATTTGAAATTTTATTTTACAATACTTACTTTTCTTCTTTCTGCCATTATGTAAAAATACTCAATTATGATGAATTACAAAAAAAAAAAAAAAAATAGATTTATGCACGCTGATCACCAAAAAATAAATTCAGCTCATTGAAAGAAAATATTCTAATGAAACAAAAGTTATAGCATCATCATAGCGAAATATTGTTTTTTCATATACAAAACGGGGAATCACCGAATTGCAATTTGAATGAACTCTTTTGTTTACAAAGTTCAACTTTCAATGCGTTACCATATAATCATAAAACAAATTTCAAGAGATACCTTTGCGGGATTCTCAAAATCCCACCCACTGTTTGAGAATAATAACATTTTGAATGAAAAATATTCAATAAAAGCGATTTTATTGATTATTTGACTGAACAAATTATTGATCGCTGATTCTGAATGAAGATGAACTCCATTTAATTATATTCAAAAGGGGAAAAAACGGTAAAGTGGAATTAAACTTGCAATATCGCTTGTTGGGTCATATTGACCCAAAGGATATTGAATGTGTGTAAATCTTGTTTTTAAACGTGGAGGGGGGAGGAAAAATTTAAATTTTATTATTTTCTTTTAAAAGCATAGCTTTCGTCCCTATTATGGATAAATAAAAGTTTCACGTTGATATCTGCAATTTAAATGGAAAAATTTTGCGTTTGAAAACCAAAATTGGGTCAAATTGACCCAAGGAGTGCAGAAGGGTTAAACTACAATAAGTTTAATAAAATATAAACATACGTTTGTAAAATAGGTATGGGTACATACATATATAAAAAGTTAAATAACAAGATAACCTTTTAGCTAAGGCCTTTTGACAGTCATTCTCTGGAAAGCCTTCTAAGAGCCATTTATTTGAAGGCCTTTAAGAAGCTCTGGGAAAGAAAGGAAAGCGGAAGGCCTTCTCCGCAATGACAACGCATGTAAAAACTATAAGAGTATGGAATGGAGCGAGAAGGCCTTCTTTATCCAAAAGAAGGGGTACAGAGGCCTTCTGGAAGGCCTCCGTACTCCGCTGGGATGTTACGACATGCGTATGCATGTGTGCTTTTTGATATTGAAACAAAAACAAAATTAAACAACGAATAAGAAAGCAAAACGTAAAGACAGTACATGCATCTGTGTACTCGTTTCTTTTCACCTCGTCCCTCTCGCCTATAAAGTAGCAATCATGTCAATAAGACATGAGCCGTATGAACACAGACTTACATCACTACGTTTTGTATTCATTGAATTGATATAGAATTGACAGAAAGAAACAGTAAAAAAGTGAGAAAGAGCAAACTATAAAAAATGTAAACAAAGTTTTTTTCTTTTATTATGGTTTTGTTTATTTATGACATGTTGTCAACTTTTTGTTTATGAGAAACATGAAAACAAAACAAACAAAAAGCGTCAAATCGCTGAATTTGTCCATAAACCGCTGATTCAGCAACACATTTAATATTTCAAGTTTGAAATGTCAATTTTTAGTTGAACAATTTTAAATTTTTTTTTTTGATATAACTACATTTTTTAGCGATAACTATAGTACTTTTGTTGACAGTTTTCCATTTATCTTAATACAGCTTAACTCTTTGCACTTGGTAAATTTTTCTATTACATAACATTAGACTGGTCGCAATTTTATTTTTTTAAATTTAATTGTTTGCGCTGCTTAAAATATGAGGTTTGGTGTAAGAAATCATGATCTAAATTTTCAGGTCAATCCGACGGTGCCTAGCCGTGCCGGGTGGGGCCCAAAGTTCCCCATATTATAAAAAAACATATTTTCTATCAGATCTTTATAGTTATACTAGTTTTCCAGAAAAAAAAAAATTATGTTTCTAAAACGACTGCGCATATAAGAAAAACGTTTTACCTTTCTTAAAGTAAATTTTATTGCGGAATTTCGCTTTTTTTTAGTTTTTCAATAAACTAAAGCGTTTTTGAGTTACGTGAACATATGTTGTGCAACCTCCTTAATTTTCGAAATAACGGTATATCTCGAAAACCAAAGCCAACATAAAGAAAAAAGTTTTAACTTTCTTAAAGTAAATTTTATTGCGGAATTTCGGTTTTTTTAGTTTTTCAATAAGCTAAAGCGTTTTTGAGTTGCGCGAACATATGAAATTTACTTTCTCTGCGGAAGATCGTAACAAAGCCATATTTTTTAATTTCGGCTTTTCAACAAGTATAACTTTAAAGATCTGATAGAACAGATGTTTTTTTTTATAATATGGGGAACTTTGGGCCCCACCCGGCACGGCTAGGCACCGTCGGATTGACCTGAAAAATTAGATCATGATTTCTTACACCAAACCTCATATTTTAAGCAGCGCAAACAATTAAATTTAAAAAAAAAAAATCCCATACAAGATGCGACCAGTCTATTATACATATTTGTTCTGTTTACCAAAACTTGAACAATACATTAAAATATAGTGTCATAAGGGCTTAAGCACTCGCATTCGCGATTAATTTCTATACTAACCTAAAACGATTATTTGTATACTTTTAGTATCATTGTGTAATTTAAATCAATCCAACTCTGCTTCTGTTTTTCGTAAATATCTAGATAATCGCCCCTGTTATGTTAGTCTTTGTTGAGTACGGCATTAAGTGCCGGTTCACACACGTCAAGTTTGACTCGTCAAGTCTTGAGTTTTTAGGAGAGAGGGGACAAGAAATGGCATTCTCTTTTCCCTTCTCTCCTAAAAGCTGAAGACTTGACGAGTCAAACTTGACGTGTGTGAACCGGCACTAATTTTAAATTGTTGTCACATCAAGTCGACGACTACATACATCAATTCAACGTTAATTTGGTATTTTATAAAAATGTTATCGAAAATCTGACAAAAAATCCCATCTTTGATTATTTTCTATTATTTTTGTTCTTTTATAGCATAAATCCAATATGCGACATTTTAATTTTAGAGTTCATTTCCAATTATAATTTTTTTTTTTTGCGAATTTTTAATATTTTTGCGATATAAGTAATTTTATTCTTTACAGCTTTACGCTGTTAGCAAGTATTTGCGCATTTCCGCTAATTTAACCTTTTTTTATTGAATTCTTGCAATTCCTTATAGTTTAAGCGAGTTTTAACTAATTTTATGGCTTGTTTACAATATTAAAATTTTTCGCTATTTTAGCAAACTTTTCCGAATTTTTATAATTTTAACATAGCTTTGTTGCCTTTGAGGCAATCGATTTAACGCCTTTAGACTATTTTTGTGGGGCTATGTTAAAGCTCATGTCTATACACACATTCCCGCTTCAATTGACGCATTGGAAGACAACATTGAAGCATTTATTCATGAGATACCGTCCGAAATGTTGGAAAGAGTATGCCAAAATTGGACTAAGCAGATGGACCATTTGAGGCGCAGTCACGGTCAACATTTGCAGGAAATAATCTTCAAACATTCAATTATATGAACCGTACTATCGATTCAAATAAAAATTTCATAAATTTTTCTGAATTTTATGTGTTTTTTTTTAAAAAACTTTCCTATAGCTCAAAAAAAATCACCCATTAGATTCTTATCCACTCAGGATTTTGCATGTTGAATTAAGTGTTTCTATCAGAGTACGGAGAGTGCTCGTCGAAGTGCTAGCGAGTTTTATTTTTGGTCCCGAACGTGAAATAAAATGTATACCGAACTCGCCTCGCGAGCGAGTTTTATTTCTGCGAGTTGAAAAATATAACTCGCGAAAAGAATTCAAATTTTAAGAGTCCAAAATACAACTCAATTCGTAAGTCGAGCTGAAAACAATTGCTCGCGAGTTTTATTTTTGGTTGTAAATTTTTTCTAAACTAAATTTATTTTTCTGGTTTATTTGTTTGTATGCGTGGATAAATAGGCCTGCATACTATGCATGAATAAATGTATCATCGAAGACATACAACAACAATAGCATATTTATAAAAAAATAAGGAAAATGTTTATATTGATACAACAAAAATGATGATGTCACAAGCATAACTACCCTGCAAATAAAATTGGACCACCTGATCCATTTTGATAAAATGGACTACTCCATGGACTGGTCCGATGTAATGCAAGCATGGACCATGTTATTGTTAAAAAGTGTTTGTAGTGAGATGACATGTATTCGTTTTTTAACGACATGCTTTCGTTTTTAAACGAATTTAAAACTAACCCTCTTGAGTATACCATGGAGTAGTTTTAAAACTACTCCTTAGTAGTCCAAAGGTGGGGTATAGGGTCCTATGGGTTATATGGTCCTGTCCTAGGACAACGTAATGTTAAATAGACCAGGTTTTTTCCATACGTTTGGGTTACTTTTGGACTAGTCCTGGTCCCTTGTGGACTACCCTTTATGAACATTACTTTAACAACCTTTTCCCACACGTCTTGCCTTCCCTTCTTTTCTTAACAAATACATACGTATGTATATTTTTACATCGCACAAGCAAACAATAATTTTTTTATACGAGTTGCTCGATTTCAACTCGTTTGTGCTCGTTTTCTGCTCGAATAAAATTTGTGCTTACGAGTTGAAAAATAAAACTCGTAAGCACAAATTTTAAAACGAGTCGTTTTATGCTTACGAGTCGAGCACAAAAATCTTACGAATCGAAAAAAACGTGCGAGTTGATCGAATTGTGCTCGCGAGTCGAATTTTTTCCTACCCTGGAAAAGAAATTAAATTTCCCGTATTTCCCGTTTTTGGTACTTTTTTCTCCGCATTGAAGAATAAAAAAATTTCAATATATTGGTGGGAGCCCATTATTAAATACGTATTTGTCAATGACTGGCGAAAAAGGTTTTGTAAAAAAGTACTTAAAATAGTTACTTACGACTTTCACCTATGAAACGTTCGAATTTCGAAAATGTGCGAAATTCTTATTTGTATTTTTTTAGATAAGTTTCAAAAGTGATATAATAATGATTTCTTTATATATATATATTGGTTAAAAAGATAGATGGTGTGGAAAAAAGTACCAAAGTACAGATTTCACCCGTTTAATCTGTGAAAAGGCCGACTTTCAAAAAAAAACACCTTTCCACTTATTTTTATAAAGAAAAGCGATAAGTATTACATCTTGTTTTGTATCTCTTTTAGTTTTGGAGATATAAGGTAACCGAATTCACCCATTTTTGCCCTTTTTTACCCACTATAAATTCGAATTTCCAAAAATCCCGTCTGAGTGGATCGACTTGGGGAGAGACCAATCTCCGGTCCAAATTTTTTAGCTTCAGGCATTGAGGCTGTGCGAGGATGAATCAGTCAGTCAGTCAGTTACGTTACAATTTTATATATATATAAATAAGCAGAATTCAGTATTAGTCTTGCAAATGTGCAAATGCAAAATATCGTAGCTCTTTTGTTAAATCTAACAACAAAATACACAGAGTTTCCGTTAGATTTCATTAAATTGCAACGATATTTTGCATCTGATCTTTTGTAAGCCTAATATTTAATGAAAATTTATAAAAATTTATATATTGAATTAAATTT
This sequence comes from Pollenia angustigena, assembly GCA_930367215.1. Lineage (NCBI taxonomy): Eukaryota > Metazoa > Arthropoda > Insecta > Diptera > Polleniidae > Pollenia > Pollenia angustigena. The sequence continues at coordinate 89,869,783 of OV884056.1, read as the reverse complement.
AACAACATTAACTAACAACTAAACTTAAAAGGGTTACATTTTTGTTTTAATACAAAGAAAACTAAAAGCCACTTACTTCTTTTTATGATCAATCAGTTTTGGTATTGAAGTTGTGGCCCTTTTTCATAAGATTTTCTCTCTGTGCCCTAAAAATACATCTGACTCGTAAAATTATAAAGTTTATGAGACAGAAAAACAATTATGTTTTCTTGGCATTTTATGGGCATTTTGGGGGCAGCTACTGTGTGGTGCTACTTAAATTATTATTCATTTTTTGTTGGAAGATGTTTTGCAACTTCTGGTAGTCAGTCAAATTAAAACGTACAATTTATGGCTGTTTCGAATATGAATGTAGTTGAGTGTTTACAACTGAAGAAAAAAAAACAACTTTTTGTAATGAACGTGAATTTCAGATGTGAGTAACTACTTACTTGTAACGAATTTAAGTAATCAAACCGTTTGTCTACATCGTGTATTTGATGGAAGACTTTTACAACTTTAACTTCATTAACAGGCAGCTGATTGATGTTGGAAAAGTTGAATATAAAATATACAAATGTATTTATGTTTGTAGGTGGGATGTATAGATGTCAAGAAACACAAGTATTATTATATTAATGCTTAAGTTATTCGTAGTAAATAACGAAAGCATTGATAGAAAATATGGTACACAAGCATTAAGATCAATTTTATACAAAGCAGAATTCAACGAAGTTTTAAAGTGATCCCAAAGAAAATGTCACGTAATACACACATTACATTCACCCTTTTATTGTCGCCAACGTCAACGTTGTTTTAGTGTCAACACCATTTTTTATAAACGAAATTTTTCTTTAATTTTGGTTTATTTTATTATTTGATAAAATGATTTTTTCACCGAAATTACTTTTTTAAACTTTTTTGATATCTTATCTCGACTTAAGATGGTTTTTCACAGAATGACACAAAATTTGATCACATAAATCAGATTCTTACAACCAAAGTACTCGGCCTTTTTATGAGAGTCATTGTTTTAGTCAAACAATAGTCGTTTTTTAAAATTGGTATTTTGAGTGTCACAAACGACACAAATACGTTAAACTTTATATGTTATTTATATTGTAGTTGTGTTTTGTTTTAATTTACATCGAGAACAATTTAAAACGACTTCAAATTCTACCAAGACAACGATTCTCTTAATAAGGCCGATTAGCTCATAACAAAGTTCCAAACAATAAAATATAAATCTTATGATAGGAACACAACTTCGACGAATTTTTGCAAAACACGACGAGTTTTTCAATAAAAATTCGCTGTGTAAATTCGTCGTACGAAGCACAATAATGAAGAAAAAGGAACAGCTCAAGGCGAATTTACTTTCAGGTGGTGTCGATACTACAACAAGTCAACAACACGAATAACAACACTGTTTTTTATTGTTGCTTGAGTTGGTCCGAATGCAAAAAAACATAAACAAGGCGAATTCAATTGTAAACAACTTTTGACATTTCTCTACAATAGTTTGAAAAAAGTAGTCAAAAGCACATGTCCAAGGTATATTTATAGCAGGTAGTCTTGGAAAGCCAGCTGGTTATTTCTTATTTGCTTGTTTTGTGATACAAACTGTCAAATGTTGTATAGTAAACAAGTAAACAAGCTTTTTTGCCTTTATCTTTTGTCTTTTTTGTCTCTTTTCAACCCGTTTGCTGTTTGACAGTTCGTATCACAAAACAACAATAAAAAGCCCTGTTGTTTGTTTTATTGTACAATTGTTGTAATCTCGCGGCTACCTGTTATAAATATACCTTGCACATGTCTAAAAAACATATTTATATGCAAATAACAATTTACCTTCAACAAGTAAATCAGTAACAGCCACGTCAGGTAAAATTAAAAAAAAAACAAAAGGAATTCATTGTCTCATTACAACTACAAATACACGATCGCAAAATGATCATTGTTAGTAAAATAACAAGGAATATTGTATTTCCACCTCAGTTTAAGACTTTGAATGAGCGGTTCCATTATACCTTTGCTAATAGTGAAATTGATGGTGAGTTTTATTTTAGATTTGTTAGAGAAAGGCAGTTTTAATTTTTTATTCTTCATTTTAGCTGTTGAACGTTTTCCCATTTTGGAATGTGATTGAGAAATTGGTTCAAATTCAATCATATCTCAAGATCGTGAATTGATATTTGCCTTACCAAGCCTGCATTTACATTTTAAAACAGAGCATAAACAAGGTCCGACAACACCCCAACAGACTGGTTATATAAAGTGTAAGTCTACAGAATCTTAAGTAAATAAAAATATTTTTATATGAAAAAAGCAGAAACTAAACCTGAAGTCATATGTAGTTTTACAACGGAATTTGACCACATTTTTTGTAACCGTGGACCCGGATGCTTTTTTTTTCTTGCATGACCTAATAACATCATGTCAAAGAGAAAGAGAAGGCGGTAAGTTTAATTAACTTACCGATTTTTAATGAAATTATTTTAAACTTTAATTTTCTTGAAACTTCTTTGGATGGGAGTCCAATCAGCACGGGCAGCATCTCCCAATTTATCACAAAATATTCGACATCAGCTGAAATCCTATGTGATTGAAGATATGATGGAAGAACAAAAGCAGCAGCAGTAGCAACAGCAATCATCAACCACTTCCTCGTCCGTTTTATTACATTTAAAACAACAAATTTGGACATTTTCAGGGATGTTCTGTAAATCGAAAACGCAATAATTTAATTTTTAATAAGATTTCTGTAATAAAACAATAAGACCTTAAGCTCGAATATTTTATTTACAAATTGTAATAAAAGAATTTTATGACAAATATTATACAAATATTTCTCTATTTAACAGAATTTTATAACAAAAATTATAAAAAGAAAATTAAAAGTGTATTAAAAACAACTTCTAAATTCTTGCGTTTTCGGTTTTCAGAACACTCCTGTTTTTTGTTTTTAATGTAAGTTAAACGTGTTCTGTAAAGCACACATTAATCTGTTATAATATCTAACATTATCAATTGTCAAAACTACTGGTAGGTTTTACAAAAATAAATTATAAACAGTTTAAGGTGAATTATCATTTTAATTTTCTTCTCCTGTAACATTTTTTAAATGTTAGATAGGGCTTTTTGCATTTTAGGTAACGATCAATCAATCTCTATATTATATTTCAGGTCTTAACTTACCTTTTTGTTGCCCAAAAGAAGCTAGGTAAATGAAATCGTTTCAATTCATATTTCATTTAGTACTTTCATACATACATACATGTGTTATTGAAAAAAAAAATAATATTAACAAAGTTAAACTTAGGTGTTTTTTATAATTATTTTATTGACTAGGCCCAATTTGTTAAACCCTTACAAAAAAAAAAAAAATAATAATTTAAGTATAACAAAATAACAAAAAACTAAGGTTTTAGATAATTAATAACCAGATATATGTATATAACCCATTTATGAATAAAAATTGCCCGGGAGTTTTTTCCTTTTTCCCTTTTCCCACTTTTACAATTAAATTTAATATCACTAATACAAAGTAAATCAGGTATTTTATGAAGAAGTATTGCATATGAAGATATTGTAAACTTAACTCTGAAGAGAAGAATATAATTTTCTTTTTTCATTATATTGTGTGTAAATTTAAGACTTTAAAGTCGATTTCTGCAAAAGTAGCAATGTGTAATTTAGGTGCGGGTTTGCGTTAAGGGTGGCCCGTCCCAAAAAAAAACTGATTGATTTTCTTAAACCAAGAAGAGTAACAAAACTTTTAAAGATTAATTTTAATCATCTTTTTGAATCCCATTTTCTTCTGTTTAAGTTTTTGCTCTTTTAAATGTTTATTCAAGTGCCCTATACGAAAGTGAATACGACACTTGAAGAAAAACGCTTTTATTTGCCCGGAGAGCTCGATAAATTCGCTTTCCTGAAGCAATAGTTGATGAAGGCATTTTGAATGGGAAATTTCAAGCCCATTTATTTTATAACAAATGCCCTCAAGAGCTTTAACTTTTTCCACAAATGACCTAGCAGGTTTTTTTAAATAACCTTTCGATAGCTGATCGACATATGCATACGAATTTTCATGACATAAGTGCTCTTCAAGGTGAAGCTTTCGGATGATATACCCTGATATGTACTCTAACGCATCCTCTGGAAGAGCACCTATGTCTGGAAAATTGGTTACATCTAGGTCGTTTAGTGTATCGGGTTCTGCCTCACAATCCTCGTCTTCAAGCAGGTCCGGCAGACTTTTCGATGGTTCGTATTGGGAAAAACGGCTGTTATTTAATTGCGTGTTGCTATTGTTAAGCCACTCAGTTGTGTCATAACCAACGTTGCCAGTGCCGTTAAGGTGTTCTGTGTTTCTTGCTGAAAATAAATAACAAAATTTATAAAAAGATAACGAAACACGAAGTTTTCATAAATTACATACCTGGTTCGTATTGGGAAAAACGGCTGTTATTTAATTGCGTGTTGCTATTGTGAAGCCACTCAGTTGTGTCATAACCAACGTTGCCAGTGCCGCTAAGGTGTTCTGTGTTTCTTGCTGAAAATAAATAACAAAATTTATAAAAAGATAACGAAACACGAAGTTTTCATAAATTACATACCTAATATATATTTCCGCAACCGATATTTAAAATCTTTCGGTGTTGGGTGGTCATTCAAACCCCTTTTGCTACGTATTGCACCAAAGAAATTCTCTAGTATATTTTGGTTTAACCGCTTGGTACATATATACTGCATTTTAAATTTGTCGGAAACGTATTTAAGAAGCATTTCCATGGAATTATTGGATGTTATTATTCCTTTTTGAAAAAACTGTAACGTTTTTTTGTTTGGTATACTAGGAGAACTCATTACTTCCGTCATGCGATTTAAAATTTGTTGTTGTCGTTCCAGCGCAATTCCAAATGGTTCCTTAAAAGAAGTTTTTACTTGGGCGTTTGCAATAAACAAATTTTCCAAAATTACCTTCCCAGAGTAATTAAATGTTTCCAGCGTTGAGTTGTGCACATCAAACCAATCGTTTACCAATTGCACAAACTCAGCGGTAATAACCGGATTGCACATTTCCATACCCAAAGAATAGCACCGTAGAATAGCGTTTGCTGAGGTATTAGAAAAAAGCCTACAAATTTGAAAAAAAAAATTTATTTCGTGATTATTTATAATTTTATAATTGATTTAGTACCTGGACCTTTTACATCAAGGTGCTCGTTACTTAACTTAAACGTTATTGAGACGTCGCTAGCTGATGTGTGCTTCAGCAAATCAGCAATAGTGCTTGATGTAATAAGGTTTTTTTCATAAACTAATCCAGTGTCCCAGAAATGATTCCTGATTAATTTAACGAGGTGTGGCGCATCAGCAAATACAAAAATTTTTTCTGACTTATTTATTGGGTGCGGGAACCATGGCTTGTCTAAGAAGCATTCGGTAATTGAAATAAAACAATATTAACATAATTTTTTTTAAACAAAAGCAAAACATCACTACGTGTTAAAAATTAATTAGATTATCGCTATACTTATTACCTCTTAAAAATTAATAAAATTAACCGTGTAACTAAGTTAAGGCTCAGTTAGGCGAACGTTGATGTACCGTATCTGTACTGTATCCAATGCAAAAGCTTTCCGAAATGCAATGTACCGTAGTTGCATCGTACCAATCTGTATAAAATAGAATTTCATGCCGTTGTTACGTGACATTTGTAAGACAGTGATGGGCGGCTTGTATGTTACATTGAATGCGGGTAATTTTGCTCTTTTTTTGGTACTTTTTTAGTATATCTATGGAATTGCGACAAAACAACTTACAATACAACATATTTACAAATATACATATGTTTAGATGTTTAAAATAAACAAATGCATATACACATACAATGAAAAAGGGAAACATATAAAAGACTTTAAATGGTATCAAAACATTGTTTGGTGTATGCACATTTACAATATATGTATGCTAAAAATGTATATATGCTAAAATACAAATTTATTTATTGTAAATCTATAATATAAATGTTAAATTATTAACATTTTTTACATACACAAAATACTGTTTTAATACCATTTAAATCTTGTGGTACCTTTTCTGCACAACGGTCACCATTTGAACATTTTTGATTCTCATCACTGTTTGTTTAGTTTTATGTACATATACTATTGGTTTTTGTTTATGTATGGGAAAACATATAACACGTTTTTAAACGTTCTATAAGTGCACCAACTAGCTTACAGTACGGTGCGTTACATTACGGGTACAGCAACGTTCGCATAACTGAGCCTTTAAACACGTCTTAATATTTATATTTATCGTAAAACACTTTAAAAATTTGATTAATTTTTTGTACACTGAAAAAGGTCGAATAATAAAAAAAACTTAAAAAAATTTGATTAATTTAAATTAACCGTGGTACTTAAAGATGTCTTAAAATTATTTAAAATTAAATTCATCGTAAAACTTATTATCTAAAAAAAAATTTAATTAAATTTATATTTACCGTTGAACTTAATTACGTCTTAAATATTAATCAAAATTTAATTTACCGTAAAACTTATTATCTATAAAAAATTTATTAAATTTTAATATACCGTTCAACTTAATTCTGTTCTTAGTATTAATTAAAATTAAATTTATCGTAAATTTATCGGCGAAGAAAAAGATGCAAGAGGTTAAAAAATATGATCTCAATGTATACGTTTGTGTTTTTATATAAAAACTTACCGGGCGAAATATTTAATTCTCTCCATAACTTATGGTTTGTGGGTCCCATGTCACATACCATTGCAACAACAAGAAACCCAACCTTGTGCAGTTCAGCCGTTATGTTTTCTATAAGTTCGACAGTCATTTGGCAGTCAAAACTATAAAAAAAACAGGTTGCTTCCACGATTTACGAAGGCCTCGAACCATAACCACTTGCACGTAATTTACTGGCGTTCTCACTTCGTCAACAACTTCATCATACTCGAAGGTTTCCACCACCTTCATCTCGTCAAAAAGTAATACACAGATTTTATCCTCAGGATCAAGGTCGGTGATTTCCCGCATAAAGTCTATGGCTAATGTGAGAATGCCTTCCCTGAGGTTGACTTTACGACTCCAGCGCTGCAACGTCGAGACGTGAGGTAGTGGAAACCCTTTTTTGTATAAATGGCTATATGCTCTGGGGCCGGCAGCATGCAAACAAATTGCGCTGGAAATATCTGGCCATCTCCAAATTTCCAGGAAACATCATTTTGCGGACCTGCCCATCCGTAAAAATTTTGCGCATTGCGTCCACGGCTGCATTTGCCTTGGTCAAGCTACATTTCAGCTCTTTGACTTCTGTCTCTGAGCTTTGAATTTTTTTTGTAAAATATTCAATGTAACTTGGAGTTTTTGGACTGTAATAATAATAAATATTATTGTTTATAAAATATCTGCGGCAATAAGAAAAAAGAGTAAGTCTATGTGTCTCTTTATCAGAGAATATCTTTTTTTGTAATTTCGTATTACTGTCAAAAACTACGATTCCTTCACACTGGGGCAAGGAATGATCTATTGCATGTTCTTCATAGAATGCAATTGGATTGCTGTACACTGGCATGGGGGCTATGTGTGTCGCAGGATTGTATAACGACGGATATACAAAGTTTTGCATTTCGGGCAATCTATATTAATTATAATAATAACACACAAAACATTTTTATAAAGCCATATAAAGTCTAAGTTTTAAAAACATTTACTTACTCTGGTACAGCATCCGGCAACAATGCAATGTTTTCTTGTTGGGGCATTCTATATTTATTTTAGTAACGAACATTATAATAAAGACCAATGTACTATATTTATAACAATCTATTAAAAATCTAAGCTATAAAAACATTTACTTACATTGGCACAGCATCCGGCAACAATGAAGCACTTTTTTGTAACCTAATAATATTTTTTGGCGCAAAATGGTCAGCGCAAACAACTGCATGCCGGGAGAAGTCCAGACTACAAATTTTGCTCCACTTGAGCCTTCGGCCACCATTGGGTACACTGAAGAAGCTACCATTTTCAGGTTTTTGCTTCTTTTTACATATGCAACAACTTTTCATATTTTTATTTTTTATTTATATGTTTGTATGTAGCATATTTAAACGCTTTTTTTCTTAGCAAACACTTTATGTTTGGTTGGATTATGATAGTTAACTCCACTTAACACTTTTTAATATTTTATACACTTTTATTTTTTTAAATAATTGATATATCACTTTAAAGCTTTTTTTAAAATTGTATTTTGAAAAACTTCCACTTACAATGTAAACATAAACATCTTTTGACATTTCTCTACATAATAGGTCTGCCTGGGTACTTTTCCAGAAGCAAATACTCAGTAAATTTTTTTGGGAGAGTAAGACCAATATTACTCTATCGGCTGAAAAAATCTCAAAAAGTACGCAGACAGTATCCAGTGAAATTTTGCATGAAAACAGCTGATCGGTGTGTAAACAATTGAAATAACAAAGCAAAAGAATTTTAGCATATGTGTACGCAAAATTGAATTCTCGAGGTAAATTAAAAAATTATTAATTAAAGGGAAGCTTAATAGGTGTTGTAAATTAAAAAACTTGTTTATTACACTGTTATTAGTTTGGTCAATTCAATTTCTTCTTAGTTTTTAGTTTTATTTGTCGGGTTTTTTATAAAACTTCTTTTGCTTACATTGCCCAACATAGTGCCGGCTTACAATGAAAAAAAAAAAAAAAGAATGAAATGCCCAATACAGTGCCCTCCAACAGCTTGACAACGGAGAAAAATAATTTGGATGTGAAGCGCTCGCCAGGAACACAATTCCAAATACTCGCCTCTTCAATTGCAAAGTTTGTCCCACAAAGTTCTGCTGGTTCTATCGGTTCTGCCATCTCCACTCCACTTACTCCACGGTCGCACTGTATATTTGGATGTTTCTAGCATGAAGTTAAATGTTTTGTTTATTATAATTTATTATAAAAGTTAAAAATCAACACAATTCTAACTACTTACCTCTGCCATTGTTAAACTTAAATTTTTATTTTCATTTCCCAAAAACTATTTCATTCAAACAGCTGTTCAAACTATTTGCAAAATCTTGCAAGCGGAAATTTCTCCAGTAACATTTTGCAAGCTCTCTAACTTCCAATTGTCAAAAAATTCTCTTTTTGCCTCTCTCGCTGCAAGAGATTTGGAGTACGCAGACAACATTTTGCAAGATTTTGCAACATTTTGCGCAAAATATGTGTATGCAGACAGACCTAATAATAAAAAAAAACGTAAAGAAGTTTTGACAGTCCTCTACCCCGGTAGGCTAGCTAGTAGTGAGCTAGTCTATCAACCCCGGGGTTGCGGGTTCGATTCCCGCCAGAGACTCTGGTTTCTTTCCTGCAGACAAGCTTCAAGCTTCGCGGGGCTTAGCATAGGGATTAAAAAAACAATTATGCAAGAAAAAAGTAGCTGTGTTTTCATCACCACCTGAAAGTAAATTCGCCTTGGAACAGCTGTTATAATTGAGGATGTTGTTCACTGTTTGTGCAAATAACGAGAATTAATAAAAAGAATTAATAAATACACAATTGAAAACACGTTTTGTATAGGCCTGTTCTGAAAATCTCTTTAAATCAAATTACATGTGCCTTTTAACGTCACAGGTGTGCCGAAGTCACGCCAAGAAACACAAAAACGTTGTGATATTCACAACACCACAAAATCAAACGTGTGATTTTAAAAGCACGTCATCTTCAGAACAGTCGTGATTAGGGATGAAACGATATCTCTAAGATATCGATATTTTTACTCGATGTGGTATCGGTCGTAAAATATCGATACGTACTTAGTATCGAAAAAAAGTATCGATACTTACTTGTATCGGTACTTGTATCCGTTTGTATTATAAATAGAGTTTTTTTTTCCCGGACTTTTTCGATTCCCGGGAAAGCGGGAAAAATTTTTGAATTTCCCGGGATCCCGGGATCCCGCTCCATACAAATAATACAAAGTAAACTTGGTTTTATTAATGAAAAAAACTTTTATAAACAAACGTGAGGGAACTTGTTTACAAAGTAAGTAAAATAAATGCTTAAATACTACAAAAACTAATTGAAGATTGAAAGCGGAACTTGAATTATTATTACCTTTGGCTATTATAAGTAAATTCCGTATTATGATGATCTAGTTCAAGATAAAATAAACATAACAATTGAGGTACTCAAGATATGAGATCAAAAAGTAAAATCATAAAATATATAAAATATTTTAATAAATATATAAACATTTTTTAACGGCGTAGGAAATTACTTTCTGACACACTCAAAGCGTTAAGTGAGTCGCCAAGGAGTATATTTCTGATTTTGTTTACTGATTACCATGTTTCCGAAAAATTTCGTTTACTTTTTTACCGAGGTTGGACAAATAATTAAAAGTGCACCGTTGTTCCATGCTTCTGATGTCAAGGTTGATGCAAAAAATAGCATCATCCGGACACTTCTTACAAACTATTTCTTTTCATTAGGTCCATCTGTAATCTTTAGGACAATTTGTTTTTCAAATTGTATGTTTTAGTAACTTACACGAGTTTCATTATTTTTTTATTTCGGTTTCCCCGCACTTCCCGGATATATTACCAAGCTCGATTTTTTTTTTGTAGATACGACTATGTTGCAATAACGGAGCGATATGTTTATGTATATCCTATTTTTAAGACTTGTCCATGGTCAATGAGAATTTACTGCCTGCATCTTATTTTGAATTTATGTTCTTTATCAATTCATCACTTCACTAAATTTATTAATTATCAACTGTTGCACTGCCCATTCTGCTTTTAATAGATTTATTGCCGCAGGAGACATTGATTTACGTTTGTACACATTTCTTATAATTGATCAAATCGACAACCCATCCACAGATGCTAATTTTTAGAGAAAAGAAAACTAAATTTCAGAGTAAAATAGCTGTTTTCTGAAGCTATGAAGAACTTTTTATTTCCCGGGATCCCGCAACAAAAATCCCGGGAAAACGGGAAATTCCCGGGAAAAAACCCTAATTATAAAAGAATAGAAATCAGCATTTAAAAACGTTCTTTTTAGTAGTTTAGTACTGTTCAATACAATAAGAACTACTACCCATTAGAATTTTTGTGCAAAACAAAAATTATAAAGATTGAGACCACTTTCAGATACCACCAATTCCAATTTCCTTTCGAAAAATATTTTTGATCTAAGGAAAAAAATTTTTATAGAACGTTCAAGATGTTATGAATTTATTTTTAATGTAAATATGTATTTCACTCGTAAAACTGCTCTGAGTGAAGAAGCAGCTCGCGCTTTTTGTCATTATTTCTTAAGGAGAAACGGGTCGTTCTTGTTTGTCTACTTTTCGTGCGTTTCGCGTTGTTACCCCGCATTGGTTTATGTTTCGACGTCGTATAACTGTACCGAGCTATAGTTTTTGCGGTTTCAACATTAACTATTTGCAATCGTTTTTAACCTCAATTTCTTAATGTGACTGGTGGATACAACGACATTTGACGATGCTCCTAAATCTGGTTCGCTGTTTAATACCACGTTCTCAGCTCCTGTTTCAGGTTCGAAATGATAAGCAAAACCCGAAACTCCACTAAGGACGTTTATTTTATAGCCCCACTTATGAGGTTTATTTGGGTTGTATCTTTTCAAGTTATTTCTTGCTTTAGTTGAACAAATCTGCTCATCAACACAAAGATTTTCCTCCATTGGAATACCATCAAAGACAACGTTTAGTTTATCTTTAATAGGCCTTATTTTATAAAGTCTATCTCCATTTGAAGCATTGCGTGGAGGCAGATTGCACTTATCGTTGAAATGTAAGAATAGTCTAATTTTTTCAAATTTTTGCGTCGACATTATTTTCTGAATCATCGGTGTGCCAATAGTTGAATTCCAATGACTGGTTAAATAAACTAATGAATGTCAGTATCAGTTATATGAAAAGACTGATTTGGATTTTTTTGCATTGCGTATAGATTTGTTTGCTCAGCGATTGAAGCCATAAGCTCCTGCGGGAAAAAATATAAAAAGAATTTGATTGGTGTGTCCATATCCAATATATTTGGTGGCAATGGGCCGCGTGAATAAAAAGGTAGCTATAGCTAGTACTAGAAATATTGAAGTTTAAACTAGCTTTGAGGTGAATAAAAATTCAAGTTAAAGCTAGTACTTTATACTGACTAGTAGAAGCTAGTTTTTCCAGCGTTGACTCAAAAAAAGTGTGAATAATAACTAGTAAATGCTTAAAATTACTAGTTTATGCTGCAGTTTTTGTAAGCATATGATTTAGATGCTTGAGTTTGTGTTTTGCTTCTACATTAAAAAAAAGTATTTAAATAAAAACAAGTATGCCTGCATTTATGAACCTTCGCCAAAGGAAAGAATACCGCATTAGAACACGATCTCATCCAGCAGATTATTTTAATTTGTATAGATTTCAAAAAGAAAACGTAAAATGGTTAGCGAAACATTTTTTGGAGGAAACTGATGAAAACAGAGGATGAAACAGGGTCGCAAATTAAAAGGATGGAAATTTTTCTCCGTTTTCTTAGCGATCCTGGTTTTCAAATGAGAGTTGGGAAAGAAGAAGGTATACACCGTACAACTGTTTGCAAAACCATAAAACATGTTTTGAAGAAGGTCATGGATAAAGCGAATCTGTGGATTAAATTTCCTGCAAATGGCGAACAAATTAAACTTGCTCAAGAACAGTGGATACTGCGATATGACTTTCCTTGCGCTATTGGAGCAACAGATTGCACGCATGTTGCAATACAAAAACCACCAAATCATGGGGATGAATACATTAACCGGAAGGGGTTTTGCAGCATCAATGTTCAAGCAACCTGTAATGCAAAAGAAGAATTCACCTCAATTGACTGCAGTTGGCCGGGGTCAGTACACGATAGCCGAATTTTGAAACGATCACGTATTTTCAACTTCATGAATAATCAGCGCAGCAGCGATGCAATTATTTTAGGTGACATCGGCTATGGCATTCGACCTTGGTTACTAACACCATATAAAACACCAAGAACTCGAGAAGAAATATGCTACAACAAACATCATACAAAATCTCGTGTTGTAATTGAACGATGCTTTGGACAATTGAAAAGACGTTTCCCCGTATTACAGTATAGAGTGCGTGTAGCACTGAACAAAGTGTCATCAGTGATTGTAAGTTGTGCCGTACTACACAACATTGCAATTTTTTTAAAAGATAATTTAGAAATTCAACCCGAAACGATAGAACCTTACGAAGATGTTGAAGAAGAAGAAGAACCGGCAGACTCCACAAATAACTTAAAAGAAATAGGCCAAAGAAGAAGACAAGAAATTGCAAATGTGCTTAACTCTTTATCTATTGAATAAATAAAACACTATTGGTTTTTAAATTTAGTCACAGCGCTTGCGTTTAATATACATTTCTTATAAAATACATACTATATTAATATGGAACTTTTTCCGTAAAACACAACGCAACGCCTAAAATTTAATTGAAAGCAAAAACAAGTTTAAAAATATTTTATAATTTTGTTGTTGCTTTCTATAGAAATTCATATTTTGTTTTAAAATTTTCAACGCCACAACAAATAAAGTGTTTCAATATAAATTTCTGTAGAAATCAACAACAAAATTATAAAATATTTTTGAATTCGTTTTTGCTTTCAATGAAATTTTAGGCGTTGCGATGTGTTTTACGAAACAAAGCCCTAAAAAAATCACATTTTAAATTCATTTGTCTTGTTAAAATAAAATTATATGTAAATAAACAATAGTATCCATATTTCAAATTCATTTAACCTCTAATTATAGTCTTTGAGAATGTTGACAAAAAATTGATTAAAAAATTACATATCTGTGGAAAAAATATCTTCTAATATTTCAATACAATTTTCTTCATCATCCTCGTGCTCCTGTTTCCTCGGCACTTCTGTTGTATCTGGATATTCTACCTTCTTCTGTTCCTTTTCTAATATCTAAATATTCACTAGTTTTAGTTGTCTTAAAAGTACCAGTCTTTGCAACTCAGGAAGCGATAGACTTTTTGTCTCCTCTGTCTCATCAGCAAGTTTAATTTTTTTTCTTTTTGGAATTTCCTTTGCCTTCTCAGTCAGATCAATAAATGTTGACTTTTTAGAATTTGCCGTTTGTTATGCATCGTTTTATCAAAGTCTGGTGATTTTTCCTTTTCAACACCGAAGCTGACATCAATGGCACCTATCGTTTGTATAGACATACATACATAGATATGTAACAAAGGTTTTAATATACTCAAATTTTACAAGCAACAATCATTTGAAATACCTGGAATTTTATTAAAAACTTGATTAGAGTCTTGTTGCAAAAGGTCTAGAAGTTCACATTCCCATTCTTTCAAAATTATGGGCTTGTTGCCAGTTGCGCGCACATCACTTTTTTTCTTCACATCGTTCTTCATATTTTGTATTTTTTTTCTAAGTTGGGCAGTAGTGATCTCTTGCCCGAACTTCCTCATATAATCTTCACGCAAAGAGCAAAGTGCATCATCTTTCGCTGATTTTATTGAAGGCACCTGCGATTTTTGAAATAAAACTTTGTAATTTTTTAAAATTTCAAAAAAACACGCACTGCTTTTGTCACTCATATTTTAACTTTTATGAAACTACATATAAACAATAACAAACGACATAAAATGATGTTGCCACTGTTTTTTTTTTACGATTTACCCCATAAATGCAGTGCAATAAATTTTTGTCATTTGTTGTCAATCATAGTGAGGTTTTTTTAAAAAAATAGCTTTGTCGAAGTGAAGAAAATTTATACAATTAGACAAATATAAAAACATATACTCATAAAATTATTGCTGAAGTTATTAAATTCGTTTTCCGAACTTTTAAAATTTAATAAAAATATAGTTATTTTACGAATAATTTTATTTTTTAACATTTATGTTTGTTATTCAAAAAACAAACTACCAAAAAATAATGTTTTTCCGTATTTATTTTGTCATGTAGTTTGATTTTTGTCGGTTAAAATATATTTTTAAAAGTAAAAACTATTCAATTTTAAGGAATATGAGTTTAATAAATAAAAATTTAAAAATTAATGTAAAAATCATTTGTTTTAAATGAAATGTAAATGATCCGTTTTTAAATAAATTTTAAGTGGTTTAAAATGGATTTTCGCTTGAATTTAACTACATAACATTTTAAGTGTATTAAAAATATTACTCAATCCTCATAATGGATGCAATTTTAAAGGAAAAAAATTTACTACGACTTTGTTGTACTCGGCAAGTAACTTGCGCAACTAACTTGCCGAGTCTGAAAGGGGTCTATTAAACTTTATTTTAATTAAATATTATATTATTTGTAAGTATAATTTATATGAATATAAATAACAATTTAATTTTAAATAAAAAGCTGTGCTTATTTGTACATAAATAAATATTTTTCAAAATGCAAAATCTTATTTTTATCATCCCAATGAAATTTTGGCGACAAAATCTATTTTCTGGGTAGGGCGATATTACTTGTTTACCGCCTTGCAAAATCGATTTCGTATACGGTAATGCAATGTATTACGCCATGTCAAAAAATTTTGTGGAATGAGAAAAATCTTACCATGTAAAAGCAAAATGTATTGAGTAATAGAGAATACGGATACAAAATTAACAAGCGGTCTGAAAAGGTTTATTTTCTAAGCCATTTTAGAAAGGCTGACTTCCAAAACGTCAAATGCTTTGTATAAGAACAAAGTATAATGTTTCATTACGCCGCAGTACAATATATATGCAATGCAAACCCTTCCAAAACATCAATGGTAAGTATTAGTAACGCAGCAAAAAGCAATCAGAGCATCGGTTTTAAAGTTGATGCTTTGTGATATTTGACATTTAATTTGCAAGCAATACAGATTTATTTTAATATTATGCATTGCATCACTTACATTTCAAAACGTTTTAATAAACAGAACACATAGTTGCATTGTTTCGGTACTTTGTACATATGCATGGTTGAAATACAGTATTTAAACTGTATACAAACTTTGTTTTAGTACGTTTTGGAAGTCAGCCAAACTTATGTATTCTCATATATCAATTTTTATACAATTGCAAATACAGCCAAAATCAAACCAGGAAATTTTAATGTTTTTTTTTTGTTAATATTGTTAAACTGTAACCATCTGCTTTATTTCTATTAACTGTGCTGTTTAATATCTTTACTTTGATTTTACTTACACCATCCGTGTAAACTTGAAAAATACTTACAATAGGCTATTTTTTAAACACGGAGAGAGTTTGTACTGTATTTTTGTGTTTGCTGGGTCAATACACAGTATGTACATGTTTAAAGCCTCAAGACATAAAAATTATATAATTATATTTTGTACCTATATTCTGTTTTATACATAAATATTTTTAAAATAAGTTTAAAAAAAATTTTAATTTTTGAAAATTTTGCTCTTATTCATTAATGTTGTTTTTGTTTTCGTGTATAAATTAAAAATATAGGAAAATCTGTATCTACACAAGCAATAAATTTAATTAACACAAATCTAACGAATTATGCTTCTGCAGAAGAAAATGTAAAACTCCAAACATAGAAGTCCGGAAAAATTCCATACCTGTATTTAAAAGTGAAATTGTGGCAACCTCAGAAACGATTTTTGACAGCTGATTTAATAGTCAAATTTTCCAGCTTTTGCTTCACCTTTTAAGCACTACCTAGATAGCACTAGCAAAGAATTATTCACACTTTTTGTAGTTTAAGCTTTTCAGCATAGCTAGTACTGAAAAGTAAAAGCTAGTGCTAGTACTTAGTACTATGTAGCATAAGCTACCTTTTTATTCACTCGACCCAATGTTATATTTCCCTTAAATTTTGTTTGCTCTTTGTTTTCTTCTCTTTTGTTGAATGTGGTTGGTTTGTTTCCTGCTCAGGAGGAGCATCTAAGGGATCAGCGATTATTTCAATGTTTTCATTATCACTGATTGAATTTGTTTCAATTTCAACGTTATCTTCAAATCCTTCAGTTGGTTCAAAATCTGGGTCATCAACACTGTTAGCATCCTCATCCAATCCATTTTCACTGTCATATTGACACAATATGTCCATTATTTCATCTTCCCGTAACGATCGTGACACCATTCTAGGATAAAATTATATACATAATAAACCATCAACACGTTCTTATTTTATTACAATATAATAACCTTTTAACTCAATGTAACTGAAATGGTACAAACAAACAAAATCACTTTTGCGGTGTAAAAAATAAAAAAACTAGTCGTTGCTAATAATATTAATATAAAATCTGTTACTTACTTACAGATTTGCCAAAAAATAAAAAAACTTTTCTGCACTTTTTATAAAACTTTTGAAAATACAAATTAGTGCAATCTTGGGGTTTCACCTTTTTAGAAAACTCAAATGACGTTAAACATAAGTGTTGCCATCTACAGAGTTTAACAATATATAAATCTGTTTATTGGTATAATACAGAGATGTTACACTAGTTTGAATGAAATTTTTTGGTTTATTATATGTTTTGTGGGAATTTTTTTGGTTTGTTACAGAAATGTCACATGAGGCTATAAAGGGTTTTTATAAATCTTTCCTTTTAAACGAGTGCCCATTTTAATAATCCAATGCAATTTCGATATATGCTTTGTCCAACATTTTAAATTTACCAAGAAAATAAAATTTCCGATTTAACAGATTATGGGTTAATGATCGTCGAACATACCATAACAAAAGGAGAAGAAAAACCTAAGAATAGAGGAGTAAGAAGAATATTGGAACAATAAACTACTAAAACAAACTGCTAATTAATACTACGAACTAGAGGTCTGCTTTGAATAATTCACTTGTTTGACTTTATTCAAAGTGCACAACATTTACTCAAATATTAAACATTCAAAAATATAAGAAAAGAGTAAACCATATACAAAAATAAGAGAGAATGAATTGAATAAAATACTTGTTTATTGTAAATGAATTTGTGAGTCATTCATATAACGCTAAACATACATACATATTGGGGCTCCAGACTTATTAGTCCTAGAGGTAATCAGCTATACAATACCGTAACTGCAAATAATTTTGATGTGGTATCGAGTGGTGAGCCTACCTATTGGCCAACCGACTTCAATAAGCTACCAGACCTTATTGACATTGCTGTAATTAAAAATATCAAGCGCGATCAGGTACTAGTTAGTTCCTCCTATGATCTTTCGTCAATGGCCCTATGCTCCAATTTGGAACGACGGGAATAAATATATATAAATATATGATCTTTCGTCTGATCATTCACCTTCAATCCTCATTTTAAAAGGTAACTCTGACGCTGCAGCTGCAAACTTTATTTCCTATCCAAACAGAAACACAAATTGGTTAAAGTATAAAATGTATGTGAGCTCTCACCTATCACAGTGCATTCCCCTAAAAAATTCATCTGACATCCAAATAGCTGTCGACCGATTTACAGAAGTCTTGGATACTGCAGCAAGAAATGCAACCCCAATCAAGTGGACAATTAAACGTGCTCCTTACAATACATCGACGGATATAGAGACCCTTATCAGAGAAAAAAGGAAGTTAAGAAGACAATGGCAAAACAGTCGTTCCCCAAGCACTAACGCCCAACTACAATTATGCCTGACCACTCTTCGCAACAAATTGAGACAGAACTACGAGTCTGCAATAGAAGGCTATCTAAACAGCCTAGACGCCACAAAAACTCCAATTATAGCTTATGGAAGGCTGTACGGCATATGAAATGCCCTATAACCCAAGAATCTCCATTAAGACTGGAAAACCGCACTTGTAAAGGAATCTGAACTCTTTTGCTTTTGCTTGTGCAAAAAAACAAAACAAAAAAGTTACTCCTTCTTTTCTCGCTTCTCATAGAAGCGAGTGTGGAGGCCTTCTATGAGGCATTCTTTTGCAGTTTCGCAAGAATAGTAATTAAATCAAAAAAATTTTTAAGCAGGCCTTTAAAAAGGCCTGAAGTAACAAGGTCTTCTGAGTTTTCCCGCTGGGTTGTGGCTTCTTTTATTTGTAAGAGTTAAGCTTACACATACATACGTAATGAGTAGGTACAGCAATTTTACATTCAAATTATATATGAATATTTCACTAATTTGACTTGAGTTGACTGAATTGAATGAGTTTTTATTCGTTTTGTCCTTGGTTATTCTTTCATTTGTTTCTTTATTATTGGGTGCTCGACACATTGTAGTTAAAAAACAAATGAGTGTGTTGAAATTGCTTTTTATTTATTCTTGCAGACCTCTACTATAAACAATTAGGTCTTCTTCTTGAACTTACCAATCAATGATCTGGAACGTTGAGGCCTCAGCGAACTGACGTGGTTGATGAAAGCGATGTTTCTGCGTATGTACTTTACAGCTTGAAAATAGGGTTTAATGGCGATGATATTCAGATATTTTCTCTACTGTGATATGTTGCGACGTTTTATTAATTTTTATATTTCATGAACAAAATTTTTTCTATTTGGTTCTCTTTTTCTGATTTATATATACAGTTAAACCTCTATTATCCGGCTTTCGTGGGACCGGCACCAGCACGGAAAATCGAAATACACGGTTAATAGAGGTTATATTAAAATATACAGAAATTTATGTATTTTTATTAAAACATTCGATTTATGTAACTACAGATTATAATATACAACAAATTTTTTACAAAATATACAAATTGTCATAGACAATGCAAAATCAAATATGTATGTATCGTCAAAAACATTAAAATTTGGATTTTTACTGACTATGCTTTGGTTGATCAAACTACATGACTGCACAAAATTTGTAAATTTTACAACGTTTATTGCTTTTTTGTTTTTGCATTTCTTCTGACGAAATGTTTAAATTTCACTTACTAAATGAATAAAAACGCATATATGTATGTTCTTATGTGTGGGCACATGAACTTAAAAAGGGGAAACACCGTATTTAGATTAACATACATAATAAAAATCATATGAATCCTGCACGGATAATATATGTAAAGCACGGTTAATAGAGGTATAAATCTAAAGCACGGAAAATAGAGGTAAAGCACGGATAATAGAGGGAAAAAGTAAAAAGAACCGCATGCCGGTTAATAGATGTAACCGATTAATAGAGGCCCGGTTAATCGAGGTTTAACTGTATGTACATATGTATACATACATATAAATAATTTTCAAACAACCGAAAAAAGAGAAGCAAACCAAATCAAAAAGAAACTTGCACTATTTTAACACTTTCCTGATCTATAATTATCTATTCTTACTTTACCGCTTAGCTTTTATGCGTAAATGATTTTAATTATTATTCACGTTCCTCTTTACTTTAAAAATTATAAATATTCTTTAACTTTCTACACTTAAGTTTCCCCGATTGAATATTATACTTTGATAATTCCTCACTTTCCTACATTGATATGTACTCGTTCTGCTTCTTATGATGACAAACTGATGTCTGGTGTTGGGTAGTGATGATATTTCACGATGTATTTGGGCTGATTAGCAAGAACATGGGACGGTTTGTTCAATCCAAAATGTTCTTGACAGCGATAAACCTATATTGATTATTAAACAGCAGATTTAGGTGGGCATCTAGAAGTACGTTGTCGATGCCTGGTGTTGTGTGTTGCTATTCGGATTATTTTGACTTATTTCCCAAGGAGGGATAAGTGCCCTTTTCTTCTGGAGTGAAATAATCACAATTTCATTAAAACAAGCTCACTCTAGCTCACCAAGATACCATTAATCAGGGGTAGAATAAAATTCTTCTACTTATGTAAGGAAATAAATGTAGTGGCAAGAAAATTTTGAAATATTTCCAAATCAATTCTATGAAAACTATTAGAAATATAAAAAGATTACCTTTATATCTGATGACCTTTTCAAGTTAGGATATTTATGGCTTAAATTAATAATAATCTTACTAAAAATCGTTTTTGATGTTTTAATTTTAAGTTGAATGATTGAAACACGTTTTACTTTTCCAAATTCTCCAGAAAAAAGGAAGTAAAAATTATTTCAACCGAACCAAGTTAGCTTTTTACGAAGCACCATCACGAAGTGTAAGAACAAAGTACTCAATAACTAAATACCCTTAAAATAACTTGCAACCGGTATTACACTTTATTAATCACTACAAAACGTATAAATAAAAGAACAAGATTTAATTACACAGAATTTTTATTATATGTTAAAGTAACTGTTATACCATAATAAAACCCAACACTGTCGATTTTTACCTACACAAAGATGGTTTCGAAACTTTACTAATATGTTTATGCCCAAATGTATATAAGTCTGAGTTCATACGGCTCATGTCTTATTGACAAGATTGCTACTTTATTGGCGAGAGGGACGAGGGGAAAAGAAACGAGTACACAGATGCATATACTGTCTTTCCGTTTTGCTTTTTCATTCGTTGTTTAATTTTGTTATTGTTTTCAATATCAAAAAGCACACATGCATACGCATGTCGTCAACATGACATGAATCATTTGAACGCCAATTCATGTTCAAAGAAGAAAAAGGAAGAATCTTGTCAATAAGACATGAGCCGTATGAACTCAGACTAAACACAGGTATCAATACAAATAGTATTTCTACACAAGGTAAAATAAACAACAAAAATTTTTCGGCAAATAAAGAAACATGTAAGAAAAAATACAGAAATTGTATGAGATGTAACATGTTTCGAGAATTGTTCATTACACTTCTTCGAAAATGAGGTTGGCCAACAATTACCGTGAATGGTGTTCGCTATCGCGAGATGATAACGGACTTCCTATAGCCAGAAATTGAGGAAATGGACCTAGACGATATGTGGTTTATACACTCACAATATTCTGTACGTAAAATTAAATGAAATTGTAATATAAAATAAATGAAAATTCAATTAAAACCCGGTCTACTTATTATACCCTTCACCTCAGGTGGAAAAGGGTATATATAAGTTTGTCATTCCGTTTGTAATTTCTACAATATTGATCCTACACCCTATAAAGTATATATTTTCTGGGTCCTTATGAAAAGCGAAGTTGATTTAACCATGTCCGTCTGTCCGTTGAAATGGATTTTCCGAAGACCCCATATATGATGGGAGCCAGGTTATTATACATTTATGTCACATATGGTCCGGAATTGTTTGCTATTGAAATTCAGAAAGATCGGTCCGCAAATGGCTGAGATATGAGCAAAAAACCACGACTACCTCTAATTTTTCCCAAAAATCCCTTGTGGTTGTTGTATTTTTATTACTTTTTGCTGTATATCTGGGGAACGGCAAAAGCCAGTTTCAAAATTAGGTACACACATTAAAGTTGCCAATACACACCATCCTACAAAATGTGGGCGGGATTGAAGAAGTGGGCGTGGTACCTCCCGTACAAAAAAAAAAATAAAAATTGTATAAATACCTAAATTTTAGGGCTGCCATATGTCCTATGGATATGACTTATATAGAAAAATATCGGAAATTTTTAGCAGAGCATATTTTATAAAAAACTCGGGAAAATCGGTTCAGATACAAAAAAGTTATGACCAAAATTAAATTTTTTTTTTTAAAATACCCACTTTCGGGAACCATAGATTTCCCTGAGTCCAAACTTTATAACCCAAGTAAATGGTAAATTTCTTCCTAAGCACGTCGGTATTTAAATCTTTCAAATCGGTTTAAAAATGGCTAAGTTATGATCAAAATACTGACATCCCAAAAATAATTTTTTTTATACCCTTCACCTCAGGTGGAAAAGGGTATATATAAGTTTGTCATTCCGTTTGAAATTTCTACAATATTGATCCTACACCCTATAAAGTATATATATTCTGGGCCCTTATGAAAAGCGAAGTTCAAATCCGGGTATTCGTCTCCTATTTCCAATTTCTATATTTCCAATTTCATCAACATATGTTCAGCTATTTAGCCGATAAAGCGCAGTAAACACAAAAGCCACTTTCACATTCGGTCGGGAGACGGTCGAGCAGATAGATATGCTTAAGGCGGAATGGAGGATATTATATATCGATTTTTTTTAGTTTTTCAATAAACTAAAGCGTTTTTGAGTTACGCGAATATATGCTGTGCAACCTCCTTAATATATAATTTCTTAGTATGTCAGGATGTTTGCATGTATGTCCTATTCTTTCCGCAACTTTCTGAAGCCTTCTGATGACATAGGAAGCTGAAATTTGGCACACTTGAAGTACTTTCTCTGCGGAAGACCGTAACGAAGCCATATTTTTGATTTTGGGCTTTTCAACTAGTATAACTATAAAGATCTGATAGAAAAGATGTTGTTTTTATAATTTGGGGAACTTTGGGCCCCACCCGGCACGGCTAGGCACCGTCGGATGGACCTGAAAAATTAGATCATGATTTCTTACACCAAACCTCATATTTTAAGCAGAGCAAACAATTAAAAAAAAAAAAAAAAAAATTGCGACCAGTCTAGTAAACAGCGTGCTCACTTTAAAATGGCTTGTTTTCATTTTTAGTACGGAAACTATTGTTTTAATAGATCTCTTCTAAAACGATAATTAATAATTTCTGAGTATATACGGTTTAGCTCCCCTGGACCCTAACCTAAGCACTCTAGTGAAACCTTAGGTAGCCTATATCCGTTAGGAGGTTCCATTCTTCATTTTGAGTAATTCTCTCTGTCGCACTCTTTTTTTTTTTTTTTTTTTTTACTGTTAGGACCAGCACTCAGAGGATGACCCCTACTAATGCATTGCATTGTGTTGGAACTAGGAAAATAGGTTGTGGGAAGGAGGATAGAGGGAGTAGTGTTTGTGAACATTCGATTTGAACTTAATCATGTTGTAAGTGAGAGGGAAGACTTCTGCAGGAAGGTTATTCCACATACGAACTGTGCGGGAAAAAAATGAATTCTCTCTGTAATGCGTTGTACGATTCACCTGCCAATCGACCACATAAGGATGGGCTCTTGAGGAAAAACGTGTATTATGAACAAACGTACGGGTTTCGGGAACCAGATCCCTAATTTCGTCAGAACACATCCCATTGTAGTAACGATAAAACAGACAAATACAACCCACATTGCGACGGTGCTCGAGGGAGTCAATAGAATTGGATACCCTACTGTCACCAATGAGAACCTTCGCCCTCTCCTGCACGCGGTCTAGAAGCTCCAAAATAGACTTTGAAGCACCGGCCCACACATGAGAGTTGTATTCCATACGCGGTCGGATATAGGTGGTATAAATAGTAAGGAGATCAGATGGAGTGAAGTATATCTTACACCGTCTTAGAAAACCGAGGCACTTGAATGCTTCTTTCGACACCTTGAATATATGTTCTGTCCATCGGACATCACATTGTATCCTCATGCCCAGAACATCAAGAGATTCTGATTCCTCAATAATTATACCACCCATATGTACAGATGAGGCACCTTGATTTGTCGCGCGTTTATGCGTCAGCACGCAACATTGTGTTTTTCGGGCATTAAAATCGACCCTATTCGCACGACCCCATTCCGAGATTATGTCAAGGTCTCGGCCAAGCGTATCATTCATATTCTGCCTCATAGCAGCGACATCGGATACGCTTGGTCTACATTCGAATGAGAACGAGTTGCAAAGGTTGCTGTCATCTGCAAAAGAGTAGATAGGATTGTAAGTTTGACAAAGGAGGACGTTTAGAAAGATAAGAAATAGAGTAGGAGAAAGAACGGAGCCTTGCGGCACCCCTGAATGAATCTTGAACTCGTTTGACGAAACCCCATCTATAACAACTCGTATAGTGCGATCTCTGAGAAAACTCAATATAAATCGAGAGAAATTATCACCGACACCAAATGCAGCAAGTTTTGACAAGAGTGCACCATGCCAGACTCTGTCAAACGCCTTAGAAATATCCAAAGCAATTACCTTACTTTCGCCAAAATGGTGAATGGAATGGCACCATTTTTCCGATAACAGAGCTAGTAAGTCTCCAGTAGAGCGACCTCTACGAAAGCCATACTGGCGGTCGCTTAGTAGGTAGTTTGATTCTAAATATTTGACAAGATGGTAATTTACCATACTCTCCATAACTTTGGAAAGTGCCGAACAAATTGCAATTGGGCGGTAATTTTCAGGGTTATTAGCGGTTCCCTTTTTAGGAATTGGCGTTACGTTAGCAACTTTCCAGCAGACTGGAAATTCCGCCGCACGGTATAAAGTGCTGAAAAGATTTGCTAAGGGACGAGCTAGCGTCGAAGAGCACTGCTTCAAGACCAGTGCAGGTATACCATCCGGCCCAGGAGACTTGATTATGTCGAGATCCGCAAGAACCCTTTTAACAGCTCGACCCCGAAAAAATATTCTAGGCATAGTTACGGATACTTTTTCGAGTTCGGGTAGTGGTTGATTGCTATCTGGTAGGTAAGAATTATTAGCAAATAATTCGGCAAAACAATTAGCCTTATCAACCGGGTCCGGAATGATCGGCCATCCTTTAAAAGAGTTGGTATTGAAGAACTAGCATTAACCCTTACTCTTTTAACGAATGACCAGAAGCTTTTACTACCCCGGGGAGCAGCAAGAACTTCAGCACGAAGACGTTGCTCGTGAAGAGTTTTTTCCCGTCTAAGTACTTTGGCACACGAAGACCTTGCCATTTTGCGTAGCAATTCAGTATCAACGTTTTTATTTTTACGCCAATTTCTGAATGCTTCCTCTCTGGATCTGACTGCAGATTTGCACGACTGATTAAACCAAGATTTGGATCGAGGTTTATTCGAAGCTTTTTTAACTGGGATAAAGATTTTCATTCCCAGCATTATTACGTTTTCAACCATTTTCGCCATGGCATTGACGTCATTGTCCAGGAAACAGAGTTTCCAATTGAAATGC
Organism: Pollenia angustigena; assembly: GCA_930367215.1. NCBI lineage: Eukaryota > Metazoa > Arthropoda > Insecta > Diptera > Polleniidae > Pollenia > Pollenia angustigena. Next base: position 89,843,894 of record OV884056.1, on the reverse strand, counting down.
CGAAAGAAGTCATTGAGCTCAGCCCAACGTGCTTTTCCGTAAACAAATATTGATCGTTTCGTAGCCCGTCGTGAAACGTTCCGAAGTTCGGAGAACGGAAAAGAGGCGGAAATGGTGCAATGATCCGAGTTGCCGAGAGGTGCTAGAACCTCAACTTCGTACTTTTGAGGGTGCGAAGAGAGGAAGAGGTCAAGGGTATTGTGTTGGTGCCCATCAACACACGGAATATGTGTTGGTTCATTCACCAGTTGCACGAGGTGGTTGTGCGCAGCAAAAAGCTCAACATATTGGCCTTCATAAGTTGTACGGCCCGAGTGGTGAAGCCAAGAAGAATTGTGGACATTAAAATCACCAGCAACAACGATTTCACTGTCGGGACAATTCTCAAGAATCTTCGCTATTGAGTCGGAAAGGGAGTCGAAGCCCAATAAGGTAATATCCCTTCCCGCATTTGGACTTCTGTAAAGAAATCCGAAATGCAAATAGTGTGCATCGATTTTGAATTTAACCCAAAGACAGTTAAATTCCGCATCAAGCATGCCCATTGATTGCTGGCATTGATACACAACTTTATTGCGTATGTATATAGCAAGAACCCGATGAAGATTAAAGAGGGATAGAAGGTGATACCCAGGAATCTGAAAATCAAGTGGATCGGAATTTTCAGATACCTGAGTTTCACATAAGGCGAAAACATCCGGCCGGTGGAGACAAACGTGAGCATACACAGAGAAAAAATTCGCTCTCAGCCCACGTATATTGCAAAAGTCGATTCTAAACCGACCTCTCATCACAACATAAAAAAATTCAAATCAAACGCAAAGTACCGATATTCGCTATTCGCACTTGATCAACAAGATGGTATTAACACAAAATTAAAAAAATTTTCATCAAAGTTATTTTCGGGAAAACAAAGTTTATTATTAACACGATTTTCGTATGACGTGCTAAATTCCCAATTTTTCATATATGATAAATACACTGAAATTTATTGTTGAGTGAAAGCTAGCTTCAATTTTCTTCAATCCAAATTTTGATATCTTAATTATGCTAAAGTTCATTAAATTTAATTCCATGAAAATTGGGGTCTGTTCCCAGCTCTGTCAGGAATGAAAAATTATCAATAAATTTTAATTAATTTCATATTGTAAAATTCCTTTCTTCATAAAAATAATTAAAATATCAAAAACTTCAATTAAAATCCAACAGTACTTCCAAATACTTCATGAGTCTCCCACAATTATTTCGGTTTTATGAAAAGCTGTATCATTCGAAAGGCTTTTAAAATGTTACAAGGTTCGTCTAGAGTCTAGAGAGACTCTAATTCCACACTTGTTTTATTTGCTTTTATGTCTTTAATTAATGCGGGTTTTACATTTTATTATAAAAACTCTGTTCATCTTTTTGCCGGTTTGTTATCATCATTTACTGACCATTTAAATTTCACTTCATTTAGGCCTCTACACAATTTGCATTGTACAATTTGGTCGCAAAAGAATTTTCATAACTAATTGTTAGCAATTTATAAGAATTTAAAGGAAAAATAAGAAAAATGTAAATATGTATATGATTTTTATCATTCCCCTTCAACAACCCCTATTTCCGGTGCGTTTTCAGCTCTGGCCAAAATGACTGACCATTTATTTGTAACTTCGCCTGGGTATGACTTAAGTTTTGCATTGGGATTTGTTTTGTTAACAAAGTGCTTAACATTAGTTTTAAATGTCCTTAACGAATCTTTTTTTTTTCTTTGTTGTTGTTCTTGTTGACCATTTTTTCCTGTTTCGCTCTTCAAATCAAATATTTTTTTTGCTCTAAACTGTTTATGTATGGCTTGTGGCATTAAAACATGATGACTACAAGCGATTTGTGCGTTACAAATCTCGACAATAATTTAGACAAAAACAAAAATATTACGCAGATCTATTTTGCTTACACTTATTTTAGAGGTCGTTTCATCTAGTTTGAAGGAAATGTAGATCGGGAATTTAACAATGACAAATGTCAAAGATGACAGCTACGAAAAGCCAAAACAGAAGACAACAATATTTTTTTTGTAATAATAAATCATATTCTTCAATAAATTATTGGATTCTTTTCTTATCTGATGTTGAAAAAGGAGAAACAAAACAGTTTCATTTTAGGTTTTTTAACAAATTGTTGATATACTTAGTTCATATGTACATTAGAGCGACTCAAGTTGTATGGAAGCAAAATTCGTGCTCGATGTACCCTCCCACAAATGAACCTTGGCCTTTTTTAAGATTTTTTTTTTTTTTTTTTTTAATTTATTTTTATTATTGAATCTTTCTTATGTATTCAAATCTTAATTCTACTTATTGTTTATTAGTTGTTACCAGTGTAACCACTAACTGCTGTATTCAAATTTTAAGACTGTCTTCTAGTTAGGCTCAAAGTATCGGTTCTTTTTAGCCTCTGGTGACCTTCGAACTGAAGCAAACCCCGAGCGAGGTAGTTAGGGTGGACCATTAGTTTATCGATGTAGCTTATTGAATATTTTTTAATTTCCTCCTGGATAGTGGGGACGTTGAGATCTCTGTGGATAATATCATTACGTATATACCATGGGGCGCAGACAATTTGTCGTAATATTCTAGACTGTCTTCTTTGAAGCTTTTGGATGTTAGATGCGCATGCATTACCCCATAATTGGATGCCATATGTCCATATTGGTTTTATGATGGACTTGTATAGCAGAATTTTGTTGTCTAAAGACAAGTTTGAGTTTCCACCGAGAAGCCAATGTAATTGAGCTGCTTTAAGTTTCATAGCCGTTATTTTCGCTTCGATATGACGAGACCAGGTCAAGCGTCTATCTATATGAATTCCCAAGTACTTTACATGGTTTTCTACCGGAACAGTGATGTTATATATTTTTACTGCTGGGCACGTTTGTCTTCTGAGCGTGAAAGTTAAGTGAGCACATTTAGCCGGGTTAACCTTTATTCTCCATTTTTCTAGCCATGCCTCTAGTTCATTGATGTGGGACTGCAGATTTTGCGATGCGACTTTTGGGTCATGGTTAACGCTAATAAATGCTGTGTCGTCTGCAAATGTAGAGGTATGCGTGCTCAGGTTTGTTGGCATATCCGCTGTGTATATTATATATAAAGCGGTCCTAATATGCTGCCTTGGGGAACACCAGCAGTAATTTTCTTGAGAGGGGAGTATTTATCTTGCGACCTTACTATGAATGTTCTGCCTGTTAGATAGCTCTCCAGAAGCTTGTGAGTGTTTTGAGGAAGCATTCGTGTTATTTTGATGAGTAGCCCATCATGCCAAACTTTGTCAAAAGCTTGGGAAATGTCTATAAACAGTGCTGAGCAGTATTGCTTTTTCTCAAACGCCGATCTAATAAGGGTGACAATTCTATGCACTTGTTCTATTGTACCATGTTTCGCTCTGAATCCGAACTGGTGATTCGGGATGATGTCGTGTTCATTTAGATGAGGAGTTATACTTAAAACGAATATTTTTTCGAAAAGCTTCGATAGGATTGACAATAAGCTTATCGGTCTGTACGACGCAACCTGGCTAGCATCTTTTCCTGGCTTGGGAATCATAACAATTATAGACCTCTTCCATGAGGATGGGAAGTATCCGACTCTTAATATAGCGTTAAAAATGAGCAGCAAGATTCTGGAAGCAGACGATGGTAGGTTTCTTATCATTGACCCTGTGATGCGGTCAGGTCCGGGAGATTTTCTAATATTCACTTTTTCTATTGCAGATTTTACTTGAGTTATGTTAAATTGTAATGGATGGTTTACCTTATCAGGAATGATTGGACGACAGGAACAAGTATGTGCATCATGTGGCGTGAAAACTTTCTCAAGGTGGCCCGCGAAAGCGTTTATATGGGTTATAGGGCATTTCATATGCCGTACAGCCTTCCATAAGCTATAATTGGAGTTTTTTGTGGCGTCTAGGCTGTTTAGATAGCCTTCTATTGCAGACTCGTGGTTCTGTCTCAATTTGTTGCGAAGAGTGGTCAGGCATAATTGTAGTTGGGCCTTAGTGGTTGGGGAACGACTGTTTTGCCATTGTCTTCTTAACTTCCTTTTCTCTCTGATAAGGGTCTCTATATCCGTCGATGTATTGTAAGGAGCACGTTTATTTGTCCGCTTAATTGGGGTTGCATTTCTTGCTGCAGTATCCAAGACTTCTGTAAATCGGTCGACAGCTATTTGGATGTCAGATGAATTTTTTAGGGGAATGCACTGTGATAGGTGAGAGCTCATATACATTTTATACTTTAACCAATTTGTGTTTCTGTTTGGATAGGAAATAAAGCTTGCAGCTGCAGCGTCAGAGTTACCTTTTAAAATTAGGATTGAAGGTGAATGATCAGACGAAAGATCATAGGAGGAACTAACTAGTACCTGATCGCGCTTGATGTTTTTAATTACAGCAAAGTCAATAAGGTCTGGTAGCTTATTGAAGTCGGTTGGCCAATAGGTAGGCTCACCACTCGATACCACATCAAAATTATTTGCAGTTACGGTATTGTATAGCTGATTACCACTAGGACTAATAAGTCTGGAGCCCCAATATGTATGTTTAGCGTTGTAGTCGCCAGCAGCAATGAATTTCTGGCCCAATGTGGAGAAGAAGTTGAGAAATTTATCGTTTACAATTTTGTGCCTCGGGGGACAATAAACGGATGTTAACGTTAGATTGAAATCAGTAAGATTTATAGATGTGGCCTGGATACAATCTTCTTCGAACTCTGGCAATGGTAAGTGTCTGATGTTTTTGTGCACAATTATGGCTGTGCCACCACAAGCTCGTCCGCTGGGATGCTTTGTGTCATACGTAAGGTATCCATTTACCCTAAAGCAGTTTTTATGTGTGAAGTGTGTTTCAGAGACAAGAAGTACGTCGATTTCATGCCTATGAAGAAAGTTTGCAACTTCGTGTTTATGTTGGGATAACCCGTTTGCATTCCAGAAACATATTTTTAACTGGTTCATTTTTTGTTGAGTAGAACTTGCAGGAGCATGTTCTGGTTTCGCATCATTTCCTGAAACATGTTCTGCATAGTGGCCATGAAGTTATTCATAGTTTGAATTAAATTTTCAATTGAGGTAGACTTATTTCCAGAAGGCATTTGTAGACCTTTACATTAGCGTTTGGAGGTTGCTTTGCGTTAGAAGTACTCGGGGGATTTTTCGCATTAGGGTTTCCTTTTAAGACTTGGGCATATGATTGGTTTTGATTGTTTGTTTGTGAAGTACTAGCAATAGAGCCAGCGGCTTGGCTGGGCGCATGTGACGGACCATATTGGGAGTGAGTATATTTTTGAAGTAAAGCAGGTTTTTTTAAATGCAAGAAGACTCTACAACCCCTATAGTTTGCCGTGTGATTTTCGCCACAGTTGCTGCATTTCTTTACATTCGGGTCAGCTTTAGAACGATTACATTCGGCGGTTTTATGAGCGTCGCCACAAACCACACATACGTGAGGCAATTTACAATATGATTTTGTATGCCCATATTCCTGACAGTTTGTGCATTGGGAGGGACCCTTTCGTTTTAATGGTTCCTCAACAGTTATTCTTCTGTTGAGTAGGTAGCGCAAGTTGTATATGGGATGAACTGAATTTTTGGTTTTGAGAACCGATGAATCAAACGATATTTCAACGCGGTGCATTGGTTGAGGAACTTTATTCCTGTTCAAAATGTTATGAACAGATTTAACCTCATACCCCTCTAGCTCTATGGCAGATTTTATTTCCTCTGTAGGAACAGAACTATCTATGCCTTTTATGACAATAATCATAATAATTTTTAAGATGACATATTCAATATTTCGGCTCCAGCTTTGTCCTCTCGTGAGCTGGACCAGTTTGAAAAAGGGTATATTTTTGCATGTTTTGTTAATTTCGGAATCTGTTTCCTTACCAACATATACAAATTGGGTAAGGTTTTTTTTAAGCGCGTCCAACTGTATATACAATTTGTCCAAGGACGATCATCCATTTTTTAAGGATTTTCTGTAAAAAAAAACGGTTTTTGAATTTTTTGTTTTGGGTTGTTTGTAATAAAAATGCCAAATTAACATATTTTAATCTTTAGTCGATTTAATTAAATACGTGTCTCAGCTTTTTTTTAAACTTTTTTTGAACTAGCACGAGTTCGCGTTTTTACAAAAATGCAATGGGGTGGTAGCCCTTCGTTTTAAATAGGGCAATATGGGTATCAAACTTTTTCTTTTGCCAAGTACATCATCTTTGTATGTAAATAATATAGATTTTTGCAAATTAGATGCATTTAACACGGTGCTCTGGAATATGTCGACCCCTTGGCGCGAAATTATCGTATGTTACAAAAACCAAATTTTACAGGAGAGCCATTTTTATACTTTTCTCTGCTATCACTTGCAATATAAATATGAAAATATACATTCAATTTTTGGAGCAACGAAGTGGAATTCGCCTACAATATTTTATCAGGCGACGTCTCTTTGAATGTAGAACAAGATTGCATCAAAAACTCAATTTCAAAAAAATTGGCATATACGATAATTTCGCGCAAATAGGTCGATATATAAATGCAATTTTGTTGTAACTCTATTATGATAGCGGATTTAGTTTCTAGATCATGTATGGATGAAAATAGGACTAAAGAAAGAAAAAAAGAAATTATCACTTTTTTTGGTGAGTTGATGTACATTGTACATACATACATACATATAATTTTTATAGAATTTAAACACTCATACATCATAGTTAAGCAAATTAAGTTTGCTTTCATGAAATGCATAGTGAAATAAAAGTTAAACAGACTTTGAAAAAGATATACCCCATATTTATAAAAAACTTTTCGTTTTATAAAAGGTTTATGAAACGAATTTTCAATGAAAATTTGTTTTTCGTTGTTGAACAAATTTTCATAGAAAATTCGGTTCATAAACATTTTATAAACCTGAAATGTTTTCGATGAATATGCGGGCTAGTTCATAAAATTATTCTCTACCCATGTTCTGTATCTTAAGTGAGAACTTCTCGCATCGAAAAGTTGTGAAACAAAATATTCCCTCGTTTCTCGAAAAGTGAAAAAAAGTGTGTCTGTAACTCATAACGAAAACTATTAAAAGAGATTACGTCGTTAAAATGTCATAACATTGTATTCGAAGCCGATGTGACATTGAAGGTGCTGGGATTGCTAGTCACACATATCGTTAACGGCGACCAAAACTTACTAAAATTGAAAAATTTTCAATGACGGCGACGAAAATACAACCTTCGGCTATACCGAATAATGTAAAGTGCGACTTTAATGTTTGTTGTTTGAAAACGAGCCTTGAAAAATTCGTATAATTTATAAAAATGTTGAAAGCAAAATAATTAAACAATGAAAAAATGTGCCAAGAAGAAAATATTATTATTAGGTCTATCTGGGTACTTTTCCAGTAGCAAATACTCAGTAAATTTTTTTGGGAGAGCAACACCAATATTTCTCTATCGGCTGAAAAAATCTCAAAAAGTACGCAGACAGTATCCAGTGAAATTTTGCAAGAAAACAGCTGATCGGTGTGTAAACAATTGAAATAACAAAGCAAAAGAATTTTAGCATATGTGTACGCAAAATTGAATTCTCGGGGTAAATTAAAAAATTATTAATTAAAGTGAAGCTTAAAAACTGTTGTAAATTAAAAAACTTGTTTATTAGTCTGGGATCACACTATGAAAGTTTTTTTCAGAAAGTCTGAGTTTATGGATGAGAAGGGAAAAAGGAACAGCATGTTCTCTTCCCCTCTCACCAATAAACTCAGACTTTCTGAAAGAAAACTTTTATAGTGTAAACCAAGACTTACACTGTTATTAGTTTTTTTCAATTTCTTCTTAGTTTTTAGTTTTATTTGTCGGGTTTTTTTTATAAAATTCTTTTGCTTACATTGCCCAACATAGTGCCGGCTTACAATGGAAAAAAATAATGAAATGCCCAAAACAGTGCCCTCCAACAGCTTGACAACGGAGAAAAATAATTTGGATGTGAAGTGCTCGCCAGGAACACAATTCCAAATACTCGCCTCTTCAATTGCAAAGTTTGTCCCACAAAGTTCTGCTGGTTCTATCGGTTCTGCCATCTCCACTCCACTTACGCCACGGTCGCACTGTCTATTTGGATTTTTCTAGCATGAAGTAAAATGTTTTGTTTATTATAATTTATTATAAACGTTAAAAATCAACACAATTCTAACTACTTACCTCTGCCATTGTTAAATTTCAATTTATATTTTCATTTCACAAAAACTATTTCATTCAAACACCTGTTCAAACTATTTGCAAAATCTTGCAAGCGGAAATTTCTCCAGTAACATTTTGCAAGTTCTCTAACTTCCAACTGTCAAAAAATTCTCTTTTTGGCTCTCTCGCTGCAAGAGATTTGGAGTACGCAGACAACATTTTGCAAGACTTTGCGCAGACAGACCTATTATTATTCTTTGTATTTTGCATTTTTAATCGTTTTTAGTGTTAAAATTGTTTCTCGCCCCATATTTTTAGGGAACTTTTCTCATAAAAATGTTACAGACACACTTTTTCTGTAAATTGGCGAGTAATATCCTTACGTGACAGCTAGTACTCGCCGAGAAAGTTACAGACACAGTTTAGTGAGAAAAAAAGCTGTTTGTTTCAATATATGGCATTTTTGTTTCATTTCACACACTTCAATCGAAAAGTTTCTCGACGCGAGAGTTACAGAACATGGGCACTGTTTTATATAACATCTTTATTTGTTAAATGATTTTTCCTGTGCAGCTTCTTAAGTTTCATACCCAGTAAAAGCTTCGCTTACTTATTCAAAATTAAAAGCTTCTTTCACTCATTATTTAGTAGCTTTCTTCTATAGCTACTTCTATAACAACTTCTATAACTACCTTTTTCTAAATGTAAGTGGGTAAAAAAATAATGACTAACCTTTGAATGCGTTCATTTTGGTACATTCCTTGTAAAATGTTTGGGTTCTTTCAGTAGAATTGTAAGTAGTGCTTTTATCTTTTTCAGATTACTCAACACATTATTTTATAGGCGAAGTTTTTACTGCGTATTGTTCATCAGTTATACATACAAATTTGCATTCTTTACTACTTCTTGACGTTTGGTCTGTTTAACCACTACAAAAACAGTCGAAATTTAAAATTCAATGGACAAATTTTTTTTCTAATATTTTCGGCCTTTCGGCTGTTCCATCGATTTAACACATAATTAAATTTTCTTCGGAAAAACGCCAAATAACTTGAAATAAAATTGGCTTAAAGTCGTGTAAATATTTTTTTATATACTCAACGGTTTCGGAACAATTCAGACCGAAATGATGAAAAAATTTTTTTTCTGGCGAAATTGGGCAGTATAAAAAATGGGAAAAACTTACTATTTTTATAAAATTTACGTACATACCAAATAAAACAAACTTTTTTTTTCATGCAAATCGATGAATAAATGTTGATTTTATTCCTAATAAAATGAAAAAATCGGATTTAGGCAAAAATTAAGTTTTGAGAAGAGTTCTCCACAGATTTCTTTATAACTTGAGACAGACTCGACCAATTTTGTTAAAAATAAATTTTATTGATGAGAAATTTAGTCGTCTTTAAGCTACTTTTTTTTTGGTTTATAAAATAATTATTAGTATTGTGTTTAATTTATTGAACAGTTTATGGGTTTTAATCCAAACTCTAATATTTTAATCAGGCTAAAGTTTATTGAATTTATTTTTCATTTAACTATTTTTATGAAGAAAGGAATTTTATAACATGAACTGAATTAAAATTTATTAAACATTTTTCATTTTTGACTGAGCTGGGAATCGAACCCAGGTTTTCACGGACAGGTTGCCCTTACTTTTCGATTGTAACCACATAATCTCTTCAAAGGGGTTTGCCTTTTAACACTTAGTCAAATAGTCAAACATCATTCGTTGAAGGTCAGTTAAGAAAGAAAAATTATCAATAAATTTTAATTAATTTCATGTTGTAAAATTTCTTTCTTCATAAAATGATTTAATGAAAATTAAATTCAATCAGGCTAAAGTGATTAAAATATCAAAATTAATGTTAATACCCTGCGGAAAATTTGTGTCAATTGGTTCAACAGACTGGTCCTGGAAGTTGTGAAAATAGAACAGGTACAAAAAAAAAAAAAGAACTCATGAAGAACTTCTGAAGAAAAAGTAATGAATTACAGTACAGTCTTCACTGGTGGTGTGACACATTTTTTGGGACTTTCTAAAATTTGATTCTTGAATTTAATTCTAGGACTTGTTTAATTGAAATAATACTACATCGTATTGAAATAAAACTACATTGTAGTAACTGACACTAAACACGTTCATTGAGAATAGATCAAATGGTGTCAATTGACCCCCTCCAATGACAACCCCATGTAAAAGTGATAGGTCTTATTCATAGCAAATGTTAAAACTAGAACCGGTCTCTACCACCAAAGACCTATCACGGGACTACTTTGTTGTCAGTTCGCTTCCCTCTAGGGTATGGTTTAAGATTTATAAGTAATTTACGACGAAATACAAAAAGAAAAAAAATAGTTTGATGCAAAATCAAAAATTTAACAAAGTCAAATAATTGACACTGGTCTATAGTAAAAACAGACATTTAATAAACACATGTGGACTATGAAGATTTCAACTTGTTTAACTAAAAGACATTTTCAGTTTGTTTCTATCGGGCACAGATTTTTTTGTGGGCTCGAATAATATTTCACCTAAAAAAAGGCGGTTCTGCTAATAAATTTCATCACAACTTGAGAAAGATTTGCCCAATTTTGATCACCAGCAAATGATTCGTAAAAAAATTGTCCTTTTCTTTTTGATATTTTCAGCTCCTTCGGAGTAATTCAGCAAATTATGTCGATAATTTTTTTTTTCATGCAAAAATAGTAATTTTTGCATAATGTTCAACAAAGATGTAAATTTTTTTTCGTAATACTTGTCATCTTCATAACACATTCTATTTACACTATCACACTTTTAGATATAACTTGAGCTTTTGACATGTCGAGCTCTTATCGCAAAAAAATTTCAGCGACAAAAGCAAATTTTTTTTTATTATATCACATAAAAATTTTGTATGAAGGTTGTCGCTTAGGTTAAAAAATGTTTTTCTAAAAAATTGTAACGGTATCTACCTAATGTGAACATGACGTATCTGCAAATAAAATTACTAGATGATACACGCCTGTAAAATATAGCCCAAAGGGGGATAGGACTGGTCCAAAGGTAACCCAATTGTATTGAAAAATATGGTCTAGTTAACATTACGATGTTCTAGGGCTGGGCCATATAACCAAGCTTTGCACTACAACGGATTAGTCTTAAAACTACTCCATGTTCATACATACTCCCAGTGGATTAGTTTTGAGACTAAGACGAAAACATTTCCTTTAAAAACGAAAACATGACGTTTAACAACAAACTATTTTTTAACAATGACATGGTCCATGATTGCATTACATTGCATCATGTTGTAAGTAGTTCATTTTATCTAAAATGGATCAAGTAGTCCAATATTATTTGCAGGGATTTTAGCTAATAATGCAAGTGTTGCCAAGAAATGCATTTAAAAAAAACGAAACTTGAAAAGTATGTCACTTAAGCTATTTTTGCGGTAAGGGCTCGATGTATTAATACAAAGTATAATAGTTCAAACTAGCCTTTAAAAACAGTAGATTTACAACATCGTTTTTCGTAGTTCCTGTTTGTGCAGTAAAATAATTGATAAATCTGTTGTAATTTATATTTTTCACCTTAAACTTATTTGTTTGTATTGAAAATTGAATTGCGTTTTACTTAAAATGGTTAATTTGTTCCTAAATCTATTCTTTTAAAAAAAAAATACTTTTATTTTGTAACAATTAAGAAACTATTTTAGTGTTATTTCAATTCCTAAAAAAGAATAATTAATTTTGGTTTAAAAAAACTAATGATGAATAAATAAATATTGAAATTGTTTTTTGCATAAGTATATCAGTTTGTTAACTTTTTGGTTGCTCATAATCCAATCAAATGGAAACCACAAGACCCAGCCCAAATTATAAGACATACATAAATTCTTCAATGTCTCTGCATTGCATATGTCAAGGTGACAGGCTGTCAGATGGACAGACATGTCGAAAGAGACCCATAAACAGTCAGACATGCAGCACACATTTCTTAAAGTGTGAATTGCAAATGTACTGATTGTTGCTGCTGCTCATACAAAATAAATTTTGCTACTGCTGCTGCAACTCCAAAATGAAACAAAAATGGCTGACAAAAATTGAAATTATTTTGTGGTTAAGTTTTCATTATATTTCTTGCATCGTATTGCTTGGTGTGGATGACGGGCCAAAGTGTTGGTTGGTGCTTTATCCAGCCGACCAGACAACCAGGCAGGCTGGCTGACAGACTGACTTGTGGTCGAGAAGGATGATAATGATGATAACAGCATTTGCTTGCAACTGTATGGCGGTATGGTGTGGCATTGTTTGGTTAAATTAGAATGGTTGACTGGATATTTTAGTTGGTTGAATGGCAGCAAAAGTTGTTTGCTTGCAATTTAGTTTTAGCGATGGCCAACTTTAACTTAAATACGAAAATTTATTGTGACACCATAAAAGGAGTTGTTTGGTTTGCATGCACCCATGTGTTCATGCAACAACCGACTTACCAACCACTTAAATATTAAACCCCAAACACTTTAACGTTTGTGTGATGGAATAAAAATCCATGCAACATTTACCACTGACATGTTGTTGACAACAGAAAACACGCACACACACAGGAAAACTTACTGTTTATTGTCACTTTTTCCAAATGAAATACTAAGAAATAATTAAAAGAAATTTCGTAAGTTAAAAATTATACAAATTTGCACAAATACGAATTATTTCGGATTTATCTATCCGCGTGTAAATTATTGAATTAAAATAATCTCAAAATGCCATTCAAATTTTTGGATAATTAAAGTTTCTTTTTTAAACATCCCACTTAACAAATACTTCAAATTGTAAAACAGAAAACAAATTGCAGTTTCTGAGCTCTTTTTCTAATTGCGACCACTAGTTAGACCTTTAACCAGGGTGGACTATAAGACACTGCACATTTGGGGTAATCACAAGGTGTGCTATCATCATATATTTTATTTATTTTGATATTACAAGAATTCCCAATAATAATATTTTTTTTAAATGAACAATATTTTTGGAAATCCCAGCAAGGTTTTTTTGTTTTTTTTTTTTTTATGGAAGTTCTAACGAAATTTTCAGTAAGTATCCAAATCCAAATCTTAATCCTAATAGTTATTTAATAGATATTTCCAATGAAACATCTAGTTTACCGTATTCAAATACTTATTATTCTAGATTCAATCCTAGCAGGTGTAATCTATACCCAAAGACTAAACGTTTGACTTGATAATGCGTGCGGTTGAATAAGTAATAAACCTTAGTATATGCAATATTTTTGTATATATGTATGTGTTACGTAATTTCCTTAATTGAGTTTCTAAAAATGCACGACTTTTGACGCAATTAAACGGGAACTCAATTAAACAGTACTCGGTTAATTGAATCGCCGACGCAATTAAAACAAAAATCGCAAGATGTGCAATAAACGAAAATCGCAAGATGTGCAATAAAGCGAAACACCTATATGTAGATCGAAAATAAAACTCATTTCTTTTATTAAGTCAAAAAATATTTTACGTTTTTTAAAACAAAATAAAAATCAGGTACGTTCATCGTACAATCTTGTTTGCCGCAAAATATTTTTTTTACGTTTGTGGAGGCAAAAACACATTAAGTAGACGGAAACAATTAACCGAAACATTTGCTCTTGTTTTTCGCAATGCGGTCTTATTTTGCGAAATAATTAAGCGGGTGACGCAATTAAACGGAACTCAACTAAACGGGTATTTTTACATAGACAGTTGTACTGAATGAATTCGTTCCATGATTTTTAGTGCAATAAAACGGGATACTCAAATAAACGGTGCTTAATTAACCGAAAATAACTGTATATGAATCAAAAATCTATACGATAATTTTAGACGAAAGCACGGATTTATCGTGAAAAAGCCAGATTTCCTTATCTTTAAGATATTTCAACATACAACAAAATGTTGTTAGGGAAGAATTTATTGGCTTTGTTGTAAACGCATTTGAAGAGGCTTCAAAGGATATTGAGGGCGTTGCTGTGTCAATTGATGCGAAGGCACTATCATCAATATTTCTAAAAGCTTTGACAGGTCTTGAACTAAAAAAAATTGTGTAGTATTTGGAGCAGATGGGTGTCCTCTAATGTCAGCAAAAAATAGAGCTGTTAAACAATTCTGGGAACTGCGACAAATGCGAAACAAACGCCTTGCTATTCCCATAAATCAAACAACTCAATTTCTAAAAGCAATAAAGTGCCATTAATACAAAATTTTTAAAGCGAAACGCAGTTTTAGGAAAGTATTTGGGAGCCAAATTCTCTACATTATACGAGACAAGATGGGTGGACCGTCACGACTCAATTTTACACTTTGCAACAAGTGTACATCATTTAGTAGAAGCTTTGGAAAAAATATCTGAGTGCAAAGGTAGTATCTCTACTAGGGATGCCAAGCGGAAAATCCCGAATCCCGGGATCCAGAAATCCCGGAATTACGGGATCGGGATTTCAACATCTTCTAAAATCAATCCCGATTGGCATCCCTAATCCCTACCTATATATTAATTTACTAACTTAGTACTTTTGAATTTATTTGCGGAATATAAGTGTGATACTGATTGTAACACCGCCGCTTCATGAAACAAAGAAAACAAGATAGCGCATTCAAATTTTAAAAATATTGTTGTTACTGCGCATGTACGTCATAATAGTAAATGAGCATGAAACACTATCACACAAACACGTGTATGTGGTATGCTGAAAGTTTGTTTACATATAAATTTCAATCTAAAAACTGGTTTATTTTATTTAATTTTTTTTTAAATAAATAAAAAACAATTTGGTATTGCTTTTTTTGTTTATATAAAATATAAAATTTATACAATAGGTGTGTTCCACAAGACTTTGGGCAAGTTCGGACTGTTTCGTGGAACAGAGATATACATAGTAAACAATAGATTAAAATTAACTTTATATTTATTTCAAAAATATTTTTCATATAAAAATTATTACAGTGTGCAAAAAATTTCTGTTTCAAAGCCATTTTTTAATATTTTTCTAAATTTAAAATAAACACAAATTGAATTATATATACTTTGTGAATTTATTTAATAAAATAAATAAATAACAGAAAGAATATAGATACTATATTTTAATTCAGAGTTTTGTTCCATTTCCTTTTTCGTTTTGTTGTGCTTTCATTAATTTCTCGATTTAAACTTCTAATTTTGAAGTACATTCTGGCACGAAAGAATAATTTTTTAATTTTTTCACTGCAACTTATGTTTTCTGATTGCTGAAGATGAATTTTTAAAAAATCTTTTGTTATGAGTAAGTTTTCTTCATTAATTGTTGTAAAAAGTGCGTCTAAGGCTTTTATATAGGTCATCATTGCCTGCGTTTTCCCGGCGTTTGACTCTTCCTGCACGCTGTTCATGCAACTCAGGGTTTTTGATGTAGGTAATTTTAATAGATGGAACTACGCCGTCCTTAAGTAACCTTCTTTTAGCGAAACCAGCATTTTTATATTGCAATTATAAAATATTTAATATATGTACGTGCTAAATAATTTATTTGCCCATTTCATACTGCAGATTATTGTCGAAATCTTCTGCTTTAAAATGATGCATGCACACAAAAGAAGTATTTGGATTAAATTTCTTCCGACCACAGAAACTAATCCATTTCTTTCGAAGTGTACCATCTGCCGGAAATGTAAAAAACTGCTTTTCCTTCGTTACTAATATTGCAATTCACTACAGCGCACTTCATTTTTAATAAATTTTTATGTTTTTAATATTTAAACTTTTTCTACCTTTAAATGTTTTATATTTACAAACAACAAGCCACGATATATTTTTTCAAACAATAAAATTATTAACTATGATGACGTCACGCAGAATCAGCTGAGTTTTATACAAAGTTAACGGACCTGCGCAATGCATTATCTTGTTTTCTTTGTTTCATGCCGCCGCTTAGTATCATCAAAGTATCAAAAAGAATCATGCCTTATCAAAACTTTAATCATGTGCCTTGAAGAGAAAAGAAATAAAGCCGAAGAACAATTTAAAGCGATTTTTGAAAAAGTTACAGTTATTTGCGTTCAAATGGAGGTTCCAATCGAAAAAACAGGATTTTAACGATATAATCAGGTTACATTCCTCTTATTGAATTTATATTAGATGATTTTAAACACCTTTCCCAATAGATATCCTAAAAGTATAGAACATACCTAAACTTCTACCTCCAAACTTTTAAAACCACAACTAGCTGATGAGCTGATTATATTTGATAAAAGATATAAACATCTACTAACATCTAAACTTGAGCCTGAACTGTTGCATTGGCAACAAACATGGAAAAGATCTGAAAATCTATCAGATAACATTGTAGATGCTTGAATAAAGTGTGATGAAGATATCTGCCCAAATCTAA